>CM065427.1:1980000-11980000 GCA_033030585.1 Hippophae rhamnoides | reverse complement strand
TTCTGTACGATTAAATGCATCCAAGTTAATTCAATCAGTACAGCAGAGTATAATTTCTCATTAATGTTGCACACAGAATCTGCACTATACATCGTTGGATCAGTCTACAAAAAATCGCTTGGTACAATCTGATAGTCTACCTCAAGAACGATATCAAATATATCAACGATTTTGGACCGTTGATTGAAGCAGTCATTTACATTGGACCATGTTAATCTTAACCTGTTGCTCTTTACTTTAAAATTGCTCTCCATTATATATATATATATATATATACATAACGAAACACCCCTCCATTTATTATTTTATATAAATATACTTATTTTTATATAAATTTTTTATTATAATATAAAAATTAATAATATATTTTTATACATGCTGCTACCATCAGCCCCGGTGGTGTAAAATGTACAATGCAAGGTTACACGTGTCGGAAAAATAGATGTTTTGACTTGTGAGGTCTCGTTTTTTTTTTAATTTTTTTTATATAAGAGGTCTCATTCGTTGCGCTGTTGGCCTGTTGCGTTGCTTAGTCTTTGCTTCGTTGTCACAATCATTAAAATTCACTAACCAAGCCAGGTATAGAGAGAGAGAGGGGGGGAGATTCAGAGGCAAAGATAGTTTAAGAGATAGAGAGTAGAGAGAGAGAAAGCAAAGATAGTCATATTTTTTTAAAAGGAGGTTTGGCTATGGAGAATGATCACGAGGTGGGTCCCATGGCAGGAGAGGAGGATGAATCGCAGGTGGGTTCGAGCTTGACGTTGGAGAGGGTGGCTGCAGCCAAACAGTACATAGAGAGCCATTACAAGGCTCAGACCAAACATATCCAAGCTCGCAAAGAGAGGTAAAATGCACAATCATTTTCATAAATCCATCGTCTAATTTTTTTCGTTTGTGTACATTATTGAGATCTTATTTATCATTTTTTTTTAAAAAAAATTCATTCTTAGTCGTTTTATTTGTAATTGGAGCTGGAATATTTGCTTTCTTGTTATCAGTTTCATGGTTGATTTTGGAAATGTAGTGCTACTTGAAATGGCTTTGCATGTTTTATGTATCTTATAAGATACAAGGAAAACCCATATAACCATTTGTCGTGTTCTGTTTTTTGGGTTATATGGAATAGCATTCATTACTTGAGAGATGTTTGTGAAATTGGTTCATAAGTCATAAAATGGGGTGAATATTGGAATTAATTGTGACTAAACTGACTATTACATGTAATATGTTGATTTATATACACAAGACATGACATGGGTTCTTCATGCAAAATGAAGAAGGAAGGATCTCCTTCATGATTTCAAAGGCATCTTAGGGACAAGTATTTTGAAGACAATCCTTTATTTCATACTTATATGAGGTGACATTGGTTGAAGATTAATTCAATTAATAAAATATTTGCGCAGTTGCAGTGGATTTTTCTTTCATTCTGGTTATATCCCTGCTATTTTCCATCAATATGACTATACCGGGTTATGTTTTTTGATGATGGATTCTGCTGTCTTGGTTCAAGCACATATTTAAAGGCAATTTCACTTTTATTATACTGCAAGATTATCTTCTTTAATTTGCACTCTAAATATATAATATTTGTTCTATTATATAATTTTCCTTTGTTATTGTTAATCATTGTTTTGGGTAGTTTGTTACTAGAGGATATATCTTACTGTGGTATTTCATGTTGGTACTTCCTTCACATAATCTTATATTGTGCAGGCGTGTAGACCTCCAACAGAAGTTAGCTTCTGGATGTGTATCAGAGGAGGAACAAATGAATTTATTGAAGGACTTGGAGCGCCTAGAGACTGAATTTATGCGACTTAAAAGGCACAAAATTTGTGTTGATGATTTCCACCTTCTAACCATTATTGGAAGAGGGGCTTTTGGAGAGGTTAGAGATATGCATGATTTCTACATAATGCAGATACTTTCCCTATTTTATCAGTTTTCCTTTTTTCTGATTTCTTAATATTTGGAAATGGAACTACATCTCATATTAGAAGGTTGTTGACTTTTGGGATTTTTGTATTAAACAAGGTGACACTTATGGCCAGTAACATAAATTTGGGTAATATCTGGAAGTGGTTTGCTCTATAAATTTTTTGAATATGATACCTTCATATTTTGTTAGTTCCCCCAGCAACTCAATAACGTCATAGTGATCATCATTTTCATTTTCGTATCTTGATTTTCTTGTGACGTTTATCTTTTGTTTTGTGTCTTCTCTTTTAAAGTAAGCCAATAAACATATTTTTCCAGGTTCGGTTGTGTCGGGAGAAGAAATCAGGCAACATTTATGCCATGAAAAAATTGAAAAAGTCAGAAATGCTGAGCAGAGGACAGGTAAGATCTGAAATTATTAGTGTTTATATCTATCTTTTCTAAATGTTGTTTTTCACTTCCATGAATGTATGTTTTCTTCAATTGTATCAGCATATTGTTCTGTCAAAACGAATGTCAATTCCTTTAATATTCAGTACTTGTTCTAATAATTGTATGTTACACATTATTTGTTCTACATACACACCTTCTGCTTTATTTTCTCAATTTATTTAAGCATGATTAACCCTCGAAATTACTGACCAATATAATGTGTCATATTAGATGTGTTTAGATTGCCTCTTTTGAATAGTTGGTCAGTCTGTGTTCTGTCTTCTGCCACTAGCTGCTCTTCTCTTGTTAAAAATGTAATTGTGTGCCATTTTTATTGAATATGTTAGGAGGCTTCTATGCAATAGCTGATTTTTTTTTTACACTTAATGTTTACATAACTTTCTATTGCAAATTCGATGCAGAAATTAATTTTATTTTGTGACATCAAGGTCGCTGTCTGAAGGAAATAAAATCCGTAACTGATTTCTTGTGCAGCTATTAATGTAGAAGAAATATGGCATTTCCATCATAAGCATGTTGGACATGCATTGTGCAATTAGAAAAATCGATTTTATATTTAATCTTTTTAAACAATTAAATTGCACGTCAATTTAACATTTTTCCAGATATATAACTCACTTATTGCCTATATTGTAACCAGGTAGAGCATGTTAGAGCTGAAAGAAATTTGCTTGCAGAGGTTGCAAGTCACTGCATTGTGAAACTCTACTATTCATTTCAAGATGATGAATATTTATATCTAATTATGGAATATCTTCCTGGTGGTGACATGATGACACTTCTTATGAGAGAAGAAACTTTGACTGAGACCGTGGCTAGATTCTACATTGCTCAAAGTGTTATGGCCATAGAATCTATTCATAAACATAATTATATCCATAGGTTGGTTCTGACAGTTCATTTCCATCACACTTGAAACATATTTAAGATGTAGTGGATTGGCTTCTGATGATTTATTGTGTTTGCAATGTTTTCTTTTTTTTCTTAGAGATATAAAACCTGACAATCTTTTGTTAGACAAAAACGGCCACATGAGGCTCTCGGATTTTGGTCTTTGCAAACCTCTTAACTGCCTGAGTTTGTCTCCTATTAATGAAAACGAAGTTCCCGATGATGACAGCTTGAATGATACAATGGATGTTGATGGAAACCTAGATAGCAAACGTGGGAGACGCTGGAAAAGTCCCCTTGAACAACTTCATCACTGGCAGATTAATCGTAGAAAATTGGTACGAAACTGTGTCTTCTATCAACCCCCTTACAGATGCAGCCATATAATTCATGTTGCTAGATTTTCTACAATACTCTTACAGTACAAAGGACATTTCACAATTTTATTTTAATGTTTTCAGTATTTTATCTCATCAGTTATTTTAATACATACTGCAATGATAGAGAGAAAAAAATTGAAAGCACTTAACCATGTTGTATTGCATCTTTAAGTTGTCCTATAAGTAAAGCAAGTTAAGTTGATCGGTTAATTTAATAAGAAATAGGCTTTATGTATGGTTGTGTTTGATGGAGTCCGGATAATGATGATTGAGCGAATCTTATTTTTCTTATGAAGGGTAGATTACAGTTTTCATTGTGCAGCATAAATGAAAATCCAACTTTCTTAAAATGCATTTCAGCACTGTGTATGGATTATTATTAATCATCCAGGTAAATTGATGTTTAAGGATTGTTGTTTTTTGGATGATAGGCATTTTCAACAGTTGGAACTCCAGATTATATAGCTCCAGAAGTACTATTGAAAAAAGGATACGGAATGGAGTGTGACTGGTCAGTAAATTTGAATTGAAATTACTTATGTTACGTTAATTCAATTAAGATTATCAGTATTATATTTTGCATATAATTTCTTTACGAACAACATTGAGTTATATTATGTGGTATTTTAATCAATTGCGTACTAAAATTCTATGTTACTCGATCAAAGTACTCTGACATTAGTGATAGAATAAACTCTCTCTCCTATTCATAGTAAATTTTATATTTGATGCTTACAATCAAGGCTCCATTGCCGCACTAGATGTAGGGGTCTATTTGGATGTGCTTTTTTAGAAGTGGTTTAATGAAAGTGGTTTGAAATGAAATAGTTTAGTCAAAGAGAAGCATTTAGTTATTTAGCATAAAATTATTCAAAGTGGTTTCGAGTGGCTTAAAATTGAAGTATGCATCAAAAATTACTTTTCTCAAAAGTATTACTAGAAGAAAAAATAGTTTTTCAAAATTTTGAAAGCACTTCTTGTAGAAATTGTCAAATACCGTTGAACGTGTTTTGATCCGATTAGAAGCACTTAGAACCCAAAGAATAAGCTGCTCCAAATGGGCCCTTATTCATAAAGGCACTCGATATTACGGATGTCTTTTCCTTCTTGTGAATGAATGCTTAAACACTTCTGGTTGTAGGTGGTCACTTGGTGCCATAATGTATGAGATGCTTGTTGGATATCCCCCATTTTACTCAGATGATCCAGTAACAACCTGCAGAAAGGTGTACTAAATATAAAAGTTTCATTTATTTTTGAATTAAAACAAATCTCTTATGACTTAAAAATATATTATGGTATTTTGATGATTGATCCTGTCCAATTTCACCAAAATCTTCTCGAAGAAGTTACATTTTACTTTTACCATAACAGAGATATCTACATTGACATGTTGCTTTACCTGTTGACTGATCTATGTTAGATTGTGCACTGGAAAAATCACTTAAAATTCCCAGAGAAGGCACGATTGTCACCCGAAGGGAAGGATCTGATCTATAGGTTGCTTTGTGATGTTGAACATAGACTTGGTACTGGAGGAGCAGACCAAATTAAAGTATTATTTTTTTCATTTGACTGCAATTGTCACATTTATTTCATATCACTATCATTCTTAATATCATAAGTTAATGTAATATATGTTCAGGCTCATCCTTGGTTCAAAGATGTTGAATGGAACAAGTTGTATGAGATGGAGGCAGCATTTAAACCTGAGATTAACGGGGAACTTGATACCCAAAATTTTATGAAATTTGATGAGGTAAGGATGTTAAGTAGTCTCACCTGTCCATTAATCAACAGTCTCAAAAGTGTTTTTTTCCTTGGAGATGTTGCTAACAAGATAAAATGTACACTTTTCTTATTATAGGAAAATGAGCATTTTGTTGAATAACTGGCTCTAAAGTCAATTATATTAGGCACCTAATTTCCCTCAATTAGTGCCTAATTTATGGCTTAACTTTTGGTCTAATTTTCCTCAATTATGTGCCTAATTTGTGGCCTAACTTTTAGCCTAATTTCTCTCAATTAGTGACCTTGATTCTTGCCCTCATTCATTATACAAAAGGGAGAGTCTTGCTTTATCTATAAATATGGAGGAGTTCATGCATTGAGAGCATAGGTAAACTCAAAGAGAGATAATACTCAGTTCAATAATATTTGTTGTTTCCTTGGACTTAGACAAATTTTTGAACCACGTAAATTCAGTGTGTTTTCTCTTACCGATTTGATATATTCATATACCACTATTTATTGCTTCCGTACACAAAAAATTGGTATCAGAGTCAAATATAGTGATATTATGTACCAAATTGAAGCTTTCGATGAGATGAACGCAACGACGAAAAAATCGCTTAAATCGAAGGTCAGACGCACGCCAGGAGCCATTGAAGTGCTATTGCCAACAATTGAGTCAACTCCCCTAGTTGAGCCGTCTAAGCCGTTTGACTGAGCCATTGAGCCGGTCACCAAGCTGTCAACTCGAGCCGCCTAGTCCATTGATCGTTGATCGAGTTGTTGATTGTTGACTAACGAGTCAACTCAATCATGAATTTTTGGACAGAGTTGGTCCGTTTTTCACCCATTTTCAATTGAGTCAAACCTATTCCTAGCTTATTGGACCATTCCAGATTCAATCGCAAACTCTGTTTTTTCAAATAAGGTATAAAATTTGAAAAAAAAAACACATTGTTTTAAGTTATAAGTGCAAAATTTTTGTTATTCGTTTGTACTTATGGTTGATACAAGAAAGATTGAGGAAGGTGCACAAGTTGACCTTAGAACCTCTAGCAAACCAAGTTGATTTACTCGAAGAACTTTGTTATCCAACGCAAAATTTGAGGTGGAGAAATTCGACGGCACCAATAACTTTGGCATGTGGTAATGTGAAGTATTAGATCTATTGTTCAGAGAATGATCTAATATTGCTTTGGAGACCAGGTCAGAAGATTATTCCAATGAAGATTGGAATTATATCAACCGATAAACTTGTGGCACAATTCGACTGTGTTTGGGAAAAGATAAGAAATACTTTGTCATGAAAGAAAATGTAGCCGCAATTCTCTGGAAGAAGCTCGAGGACAAGTACACAACGAAAAGCATAGAAAACTGACTCTATCTGAAGAAGAAACTTTTTTGTTTCCAGTACAAGAAAGGTACTCCTATGATTGAGCACTTAGATAATTTCAACAAAATTTTGGACAAAATTTTGACCAATCTGCAAAATTTAGATTTTGAAATTATTGAGAAAGATAAAGCTTTGTTGTTGCTAAATTCATTACCTGAGAGCTATGAGCATTTAACCACACTTACATGGAAAAGATGAGGTTAAATTCATAGATGTTTCAAATGTTTTGGTAAATAATGAGTACCAGAAGAAGGATTAATAGGATCATAGAGACTTAACATCAGAAGCATTGATTGCAGCCAGAGGTAGGACGAACAACAAAAAATTAGGCGGATCAAATAATAGGGGGCGATCCAGATCAAAGTCCAGAGGAGAGTCATGCAGAAGACGTTCTGCAAAGGGCGAGTGTGCCTATTGTCACCAGAAAGGGCATTGGAAGAAAGATTGTCCAAACAAGGACAAGTCAAATGCAAACGTTACACAGAAGGCCGGTGTAGATGAAGAATTAGCCTTTACAGTTTCATCATCAGATACCTACTCAAACAAATGGATTCTTGATTCCGGATGTTCTTATCATATGTGTCCAAATAGACATTGGTTTTTGATTTTTGAGGAGCTCGATGGAGGATTTGTGCTTATGGGCAACGAAAATGCCTGTCAGACAAAAGGGATTGGAATAATACGATTGAAGATGCACGATGGTACAATCAAACGACTTACAAATGTGAGGTATATTACTGATTTAAAGAAAAATCTTATTTCTTTAGGTGTTCTAGATTCTGATGGTTACAAGTTTACATTGAAAAATAGAGTCTTGAAAGTTGTACGAGGTACATTTGTAGTGATGAAGGGTACTCGGAAGACGAACCTGTATTTCCATTATAGGAAAAGTAGCTATCTCAAGCAATCTGAAGAAAAGACATGATTTTTTCCGCCTGTGGCACATGTCCTTAGGACATGTCGGTGAAAAAGCTTTGCAAGGCTTAATGAAGCAAGGTCTTCTGAAAGATGCCAAGATTAAAAAGTTTGATTTCTACGAGCATTGTGTAATGGGAAAACAAACAAGAGTCAAGTTCAGCACTGCCATTTATCGTACTAAGAGAACTTTAGATTATATTCACACGGATGTCTGGGGACCTTCAAAGAATGCTTCACTAGGAAATGTTGGTTTGTGACTTTTATTGATAATTTTTCTAAATATGTTTGGATATACACCACGAGTCACAAAGATGAAGTTCTAGATATCTTTCTTAAATAGAAGAAAATGATCGAGACTCGGACATGCAGGAAAATTAAGAGGCTCAAATTTGATAATGGTGGCGAGTACAAATTAGATTCCTTCTTCAAAGTTTGTCAGGATGAACTCGGACATGCAGGAAAATTAAGAGGCTCAAATTTGATAATGGTGGCGAGTACAAATTAGATTCCTTCTTCAAAGTTTGTCAAGATGAAGGGATAATCAGACATTTTTTAGTTCCTCGTACACCACATCATAATGGAGTTGCAGAACGAATGAATTGTACTTTGGTTGAGAAAGTTCGAATTATGCTATCCCAATCCAAATTGAGCAAGGCATTTTGGGCTGAGACTTTTTCATATAGTTAACAGACTTCTTGCGACTAAATTAGATGGGAAAACTCCTAAAGAGGTATGGTCTGGACAACCTGTTTCTGATTATGATTCATTGCGAATACTTGGATATCTTGCATATTTTCAAGTTAGTGAATCCAAATTAGATCCTAGAGCAAAGAAAGCTGTTTTCTTGGGCTTTAATGGAGTTAAAGGATTTCGACTTTGGTGTGGTGAATCGAAGAAGATCGTCTTAAGCTGAGGTGTCACATTCGACGAGTCTGTTATGCTGAGACAGACAAATTCAGAAAAAAGAATGAAAGTCTAAATACTCTTTCTAAGGTGGTGCTTGAGACTCCAAAAGATCCAGAAAATATTACACCGACTGTCCGATCGTTGTGAAGATGAAATTGATGATCAAGAAGAGATCTCAGTTGAGGTGGAGGTTCTCTCACCATCACCACTAATCAATTAGCAACCATAATCTATTGCCACTACTCGATCGAGAAGGGAGATTAGGAAGCCTACCAGATACACAGACATAGTAGCATTCACATTTCCAGTAATTAATGATGTCGTCCCATGCACTTACAGAGAAGCCGTGCAGAGAGTTGATAGTATGAAGTGAAAGATGGAAATAGATGAAGAGATGAAGTCTCTACACCTGAATGAGACTTGGGAGTTGGTTCAACTTCCCAAATGAAAGAAAACTATTGGTTGCAAATAGGTCTATGCCAAGAAGGAAGGTGTTCCTAGTAAAGACAACATCAGATATAAAGCCAGATTGGTAGCAAAAGGCTATCTATGCTCAGAAAGAAGGAATAGACTACAATAAGGCATTCTCACCTATTGTTAAGCATTCATCTATTCGGATACTATTGGCTTTGGTAGCACAGTTTGATCTCGAGTTAGCTCAACTCGATGTCAAAATAGCTTTTCTTCATGGTACTTTGAACGAAGAGATCTACATGTCTCAACTAGATGGCTTCAAAGTTCCTGGACGTGAGAATTGGGCTTGCAAGCTGAGCAAGTCACTTTATGGTTTGAACCAATCACCACGAAAGTAGTACAAGCGCTTTGATAGCTTCATCAGAGAGCAGAAGTACATACACAACCAGTTTAATCACTGTGTATACTTTTGGAAACTCCAAGACGGTTCTTTCATTTATTTGCTCTTATATGTTGATGATATGTTGATTGCATCTAAGAGTAAGGTGGAGATCGACAGACTGAAAGCTCTATTGAGTTCAGAATTTGAAATGAAAGATCTTGGAGAAGTTAAGAAAATTCTTAAGATGAAGATCACAAGATATAGAGTTGCAAGCATAGTTTGTCTGACATAGACTCAGTATCTGAAGAAGGTACTTCAAAGGTTTGACATTGATGAGAAAACCAAACCAGTAAGTACACCGTTTGTTCCTCATTTTCAGTTGAGTGCATTGATGTCACCTAGCATCGTTGATGAGAAGAAGCAAATGGAGCATGTTTCATATACAAATGCTGTTGGTGCATTGATGTAAGCAATGGTATGCATTAGACTTGATATTTCCTATGCTGTTAGTATGGTGAGTCGTTACATGCACAATCCCAGTAAAGGACACTGACAAGCAGTGGAGTGGATTCTACGGTACATCTATAGTACTGTGGATTCTGACTATGCTGGAGATCTAGATAAGCGTCGATCTATATCTGGTTATGTGTTCATAATGGCAAGAGTACCAATTTGTTGGAGATCAACATTGTAGTTAACTATAACTTTGTCTACTACAGAGGTAGAGTATATGAATGTAATAGAAGCATTCAAAGAAGCTATTTGGCTTCTTGGGTTAACTAAGGATTTAGGTATTGCTCAGAAGAACGTGGAGGTTTTCTACGATAGCCAGGGTACCATTTGTTTGGTAAATGTAAAAATAGAATTCTCTCTTCTTATTATCATTCAAAGACACTACCTATTTATATACAAAGATAGAAACAATCTTAGGTGACATACACCTAATACACCACTAAGACACCTAATACACAACTCACACCACTAAGACACCTAGTGTTAGACACCTAATACACACACTCATAAATCATCTTTAACACTCCCCCTCAAGTTGTAGCATAGATATTAATCATGCCCAACTTGTTACAAAGATAATCAACCCGAACCCCACTTAAAGCTTTCGTGAAGATATCTCCTAGTTGTTCTCCAGTCTTCATATATCCTGTAGAAATCAACCCTTGCTGAATTTTCTCGCGAACAAAATGACAATCAATTTCAATGTGTTTAGTTCGCTCATGAAACACAGGGTTAGAAGCAATATGAAGAGCAGCTTGGTTATCACACCATAATTTCGTTGGTACTGAAGTTTTAAGACCTACTTTATCCAAGAGCTGATATATCCATATTATCTCAGACGCAGATTGTGCCATAGCCCTATATTCTGACTCTGCACTCGATCGTGACACAACATTCTGCTTCTTACTTTTCCATGAGACCAAATTTTCTCCAATGAAAATACAATAGCCTGATGTGGATCTTCTATCAATTTTGAAACCTGCCCAATCTGCATCTGAAAAACATTCAATATGAGTATGTCCATGATTTGCATACAAGATGCCACGTCCAGGTGCTCCTTTTAAGTAACACAAAATTTGCTCTAACGCTGCCCAATGATGAACTGTTGGGGATGACATAAATTGGCTAACAACACTGACTGAATATGCAATATCTGGACGAGTCACGGTAAGGTAATTCAGCTTTCCAACCACCCTTCGATATCTCTCAAAATCTTTAAAGGGTTCTCCATCTCCTGTAAGGTGGATGTTCGGAGTCATTGGAGCACTACAAGGTTTTGCTCCTAATTTTCCTGTCTCAGTTAATAAGTCCAGGACATATTTTCTTTGAGATAGAAATATACCTTTTTTACTCCTTGTGACTTCAACACCCAAGAAATACTTTAGCATCCCCAAATCCTTCGTGTGAAACTGAGTATGTAGGAAAGACTTAAGAGATGAAATTCTCGTAGTATCACTTCCAGTAATAACAATGTCATCTACATACACAACTAAAAGAATGATACCAGCTTCTGATTGTTTGTAGAACACAGAATGGTCAGACTTGCTTTTCATCATACCAAACGTTTCTATAGCTTGACTAAATTTTCCAAACCAAGCACGAGGACTCTGTTTCAAACCATACAAAGATTTGCGGAGATGACAAACGTGCCTAGACTCCCCCTGAGCAACAAAACCAGGAGGTTGCTCCATAAACACCTCCTCTTGAAGATCACCATGAAGAAAAGCATTCTTGATATCCAGTTGATGCAAAGGCCAATGGTGAGTAGCTGCCATAGAAATAAACAACGGAACAGATGTCAATTTAGCAACAGGAGAGAAAGTGTCAGAATAGTCCACTCCATAGGTTTGAGCATATCCCTTAGCAACAAGACGGGCCTTTAATCGAGCAACTGACCCATCTGGATTGACCTTAACTGTGAACACCCATTTGCATCCGATAGCCCGTTTCCCTGAAGGTAAATCAACCAAGTCCCAAGTACCATTGTCATCCAACGCATTCATTTCCTCGATCATTGCATTATGCCAACCATGATGAGATATGGCTTCATGAACAGTTTTAGGGATAGAAATAGAATCAAGAGAAGCAATAAAAGAGCAAGAGGAAGACGACAAGCAATTATACGAAACAAAAGAAGAAATAGGATAAGTACATTGACGTTTACCTTTGCGTAATGCAATAGGAAGATCATCGTTCAGGACAGGATCTGATGACGAAGGAGCAGGTGCATGACATGAATTAGAAGGTCTATGTCTGGAGTAGACTTGAGTTATAGGAGGTCTAACAGAAATGGATCGGACATGTGCTCGAGATGATGTGATAGAATAGACTAACAAATCGTCATCCTCCCCGACGTACGCGGGAGGAGGAGAAGACGAAAAATAGGGTATGTCTTCCATGAAGGTAACATCAATGGAGACAAGATATTTGTTAAGACTAGGACAATAACATCTATAACCTTTTTGGAGACGAGAATAACCAAGGAAGATACACTTCAAAGACTTGGGATCTAATTTAGTAACATGTGGTCGAACATCCCGAACAAAACAAATGCTACCAAATATCCTAGGGTTAACCGGAAATAATGACTTATTAGGAAACAAAATTTTGTAAGGAATCTCACCATGAAGAACAGATGAGGGCATGCAATTAATAAGAAAACATGCGGTTGAAACTGCATCTGCTCAAAAAGGTTTAGAAACATTCATTTGAAATAATAAGGGACGTACAGTTTCGAGAAGATGTCTGTTCTTACGTTCGGCCACTCCATTTTGAGATGGAGTATCAACACACGAAGTTTCATGAAGCATACCATTTTGAACCATATAAGATTGAAACAAAGCTGATGTATATTCTTTGGCATTATCACTTCGTAAAGTGCGAATTGAAACATTAAATTGAGTTTTAATCTCAACACAAAATGCACCAAAAATAGAAAACAATTCAGAACGACTCTTCATTAAATATAACCAAGTTACACGAGAATAATCATCCACAAAAGTAAAAAAATACTTAAATCCAGGTTTAGACAAAATAGGACAAGGATCCCAAACATCAGAATGAACTAATTCAAAAGGAACACTAGCACGTTTATTAACTCTTGGATTTGAACTAAGACGATGATGTTTTGCAAACTGACAAGACTCACAATCTAATGAAGACACCTTACTAAACTGAGGACAAAGTTTCTTCAGTAAAGGAAGAGATGGATGACCCAATCTACAATGTGCCTCGAAGGGAGAGGTTACACTAGAGCAAGCAACAGATTTTGGTATCGGTGTGTCAAGAATATAGAGGCCTCCAGACTCATGTCCTTTACCAATAGTCTTCTTCGTCATAAGATCCTGAAATAAGCAACGATCAGGAAAAAATGAGATACAACAGTTAAGATTACGAGTAAGCTGACTTACATATATCAAATTAAAGGATAGGCTAGGTAAATGTAAGACAGACGACAAAGGAAGCAAAGGAGTGGGAGTAATTGTACCAGACCCAAGAACACGAGATGGTGACCCATCGGCTAAGGTAACAGTAGAGGTAGAAGTGTGTGACTGAAGAGTAGAAAAGAGATTAGAATTACCTGTCATATGATCCGTGGCACCAGAATCAATAACCCATTTGGAAGATGAAATGAGACACGCATTTGATTTACCTGAATCAAAGAATAAGAAAGGAGGGTGATGAAGACCTTAGTGATTCTTAATACTGTGAGAACTTGGTAAATTCATCTGCAGAGATAAGAACCGATTTTTCAGAAGTATCAGAAGTGGATGCAATATGAGTCGAGTGACCTTTCTGATGTTTGTACTGAAGCTTTCTACATTCATGTTTCGTATGTCCTGGTTTGTGACAATAGTGACATACAATACCTCCGAGGTCCTGTGGTCGAGTTTCAAACCCGTGTGAGCCGCCTCCTTTATTTCTGTTCATATAAGTTGACCGTCCATGCTCATAATTATTACTTCGGCTGACCAAAGCACCGTTTAATTGAGCAGGTGGAGGTGGAGTGCCTTCTGTACGAAGTACTCGACTAAACACCTCTTGTAAAGAGGAGATCTCAGAACCAGAAAGAACTTGGGACTTAGTAGTCTCAAAAGTAGAGGGAAGACCGGCAAGAAAACTCATGACCGCCATTTGTTCCCGTTGACTTTGTTGAACCTTGACATCAGGGCTAAAAGGCATCAAACTATTGAGCTCCTCATAAGTCCTTTTAAATTCCATAAAATAATTTGTGAGTGATTGATCTTGTTTGTTTGCACGGTAAAATGCTTTGCATACCTCATATATGCGAGAAAGATTTCCCTTACCAGAATATAAGAAATCCAAATAATCCATTAATTCCTTAACGAATTCACAGTGATTGATCAAGTCAATTACATTGCTTTCAATAGAATTCCGAATCTGCAGAAATAAGCGAGCATCGTCTCTAAAGCCATGTCTGCTTTGAATCATCTTTAGGAGGATCATTAGTCAAATGACTATCTTTTTCGATACTTCTCAAACAAATTCGAATAGTCTTACTCCAAGCCAAATAATTCGAGCCATTGAGCTTATGGTCCGTGATTTTAGACATCACAGGCACCATATCCGTTACAACATTAGATTTATTTTCAGCCATAACTCTTACAAACGACAAGACAGCGAGCAAACGAACAAACAAAATCCAACAACAGCAGCGACCAAACACGCAATGAACAAGAACACAAAATTGGAAAAATGCAAACCTGAACAATCACAAGTGATGAGTGCCAAACCACCACAGATGACGCAGGGGGACGGAGGAGAGCGGCGCAGGGTCTGCCGGAGAAGAATTCTACACGGACGCGCTGTCACGCGCCGACGCGTGAAATTTGACAGAAAGTCGCGGTGGCGCGTGTGGCCCATTCGTGGCTCGTCTGGTGACCGGACTTTGGGGTTTGGTCGGTCGGCGGCTGTTCTTCCCCCCTGTGCCGGCGGTGAGACGTGTGGAAATTTTCACAGAAAGTCACAGTGGCGCGTGTGGCCCACTCGCGGCTTGTATGGTGGCCGGACGTCGGGGTTTGGCTGGCCTGCGGCTGTTCTTCCTCCCTGTGCCGGCGGTGAGAAAAAAAATGCACTCCAAAAGGGTGTTCCGAGTTGGAACTCAAAAATGCACCAAATCCTAATTTGTGTTTACCCAAATTCTGCCCCAAATTTGAACGGGAAAGAAAAAATTTCTCAAATTTTGTAACCCAAATGCTCTGATACCATGTAAAAGCAGAATTCTCTCTTCTTATTATCATTCAAAGACACTACCTATTTATATACAAAGATAGAAACAATCTTAGGTGACATACACCTAATACACCACTAAGACACCTAATACACAACTCACACCACTAAGACACCTAGTGTTAGACACCTAATACACACACTCATAAATCATCTTTAACATTAAAGAACCAAGTTCATCATGGTCGCACCAAGCACATCGATGTTCGATTTCAATACTGTTTGAACTTGATCAACATCTTTCTAACTTAAAGTGCCTAGGGTGCATTTGGAGGTAACGTTATGAACTTTTTCACCAAGGTGGAGATTGTTGAATAATTGGTTCTAAAGTCAATTATATTAGGCACCTAATTTCCCTCAATTATGTGCCTAATTTGTGACATAACTTTTGGCCTAATTTCCCTCAATTAGTGACCTTGATTCTTGTCCTCATTCATTATACAAGAGGGAGATGAAGTCTTACTTCATCTATAAATATGAAAGAGTTCATGTATTGAGAGCATCAGCAAAAATCAGGGAAAAAAAATCAGAGAGAGCATAGACAAACTCAAAGAGAGAAAATACTCTGTGAGTGTGAGGGTTTTCTATGAGTTTGGAGAAACACTTGAAAGATATTATTAATGAGGAAATCTGTATCTGTATTCTGTATATATCCTACTAAATTCAATAATATATGCTACTTTCCGTGGACCTAAGCAAATTGTCGAATCACGTAAATTCAGTGTGTTTCTTTTTATCAATTTGATATATTCATATACTGCTATTTATTGCTTCCGTGCACAACACATTTTTATTGCAGAATGTTCAAAATAAGGGTATAAAGCATAAGGGTTGTTTAGTAATTCTATAGTCATAGAATTGCTTGTAAATTATGTACTCCTCACTCTAATTAGAATTGAATCTTATTTTACTCTAGATAACATGGTAATAAAGGGGATTTGAATCCCTAAACATTTAGCTTTCTAAGAAAAAATGTAATATGTTGGTATCTAAAACATCTTTATCCTTGAACTTCTATTTGTATGTTGCTATCTTGCCTTTCCTGTACCAAGCTCCGTACCTATTTTCTTTCTATGTTATAGGTTGAGACGTCACAGCCAGCGAGAATTGGATCGGGAAACATGAGAAAGGTACCCACTTTACATAAAAAGTACTTAGATCTTATCGATTTATGCTCATAGATCTTATATTTAGCCCAGTAAACTAGCTTTTAGAACATCTACTTAAAATATATAGTAACCTAGATAAGATTTATAAGTATACTTCCATAATTTGTCAAAGTTTTTGGCTTTTTGCTTTTATTGAACTGGACTAAAAATAATCAATTGGTATTACGGATTTGAGTACTTTGACTAAAGAGTATGCATAAAGCTAGGTCGTTGCGCACATAAAATTTTCCTTGTCATTTCACCAAGTTAAATTTGTAGGAAATCAATCTAGGCATATGATTGATTCCTGATTTTCAGGGTGTAATCAGCCCCTGGTTTTCAAGAAGTTAGTTTCTTGATTTTGAGGGTGACTTTCAACTATAAATTAGTGATAACAACTGTATATATATGTATCTAGTACCAAGAAATAATAAAAGTAATTTTCTGTAAAATAAAAACAGCTTCATGGTATCAAAGCCAGGTTTAGAAACTGCTGCTCTTAGTCTCCTGTTCAACTAGTTCTACAAGTTCACCTAGTATGATGTCAAATACTCAGGCAGGGAATGCACCTTTTCAGTTTCTAATTCAAGTTCCAGCTTCTGAGCATGAGGGCTATGAAAAAACTGAAAGTTTAAATGTTCTTAGTACATTGGAAGATGACGTGGATGAGGAGGCTCCAGAGACAAGTAATAGAACTAAATTTAATATGGGAAATTTAGGCAGCTTTGGGCTTGGATCCACTCCTGATCTTGCTCCTAAACATAATCCTTTTGGTGGTCCATTTAACAGTGTAACTATTAATGTTTTTACTTCTCCTTTTAACAGTACTAGTCCTTAAAGAGAGCTATTTCGGCTTACATCTTTTCAGTTCCAGTCTTTCCAACCATCAGTACCAACTCAGCTTGCAAACTCAAGTGCATTTTCTGGTGGAATTGGCACTGGAAGAACTGTTCAAGCTCCTGCACCAAGTGCTTTTGGATAGTCAACTCCTCCAAATTTCTCTCAAAGATCTTCGGTAGTTCCAGTCCAACCAACTGACTTGATACAACCAGAAATTGGTAATACTGAGAACATGTCTTTGGGGCTAGGATCAGATTACTTGATAAACTACGCGTCATTAAGTAGAGCAAATATTTTTGGAAATTTGAACTATAGTATCTCAATCTGGTAATCCTATCCCATTCACTAAGGAACAATTAGAACTTCTCCAACAACTTATATAAAAGGCAAATATCAACACCATATTTAGTAGCAGCAGAAATAACTCCACACATAGCTCCAATAATTCAACAATGCATGTAAGCAAATTTTCCTTCTCATCTTGGATAGTAGACTCAGGTGCCTCCAATTAGGTGATAGGTGATCAATCACTTTTTACAACTTACCTTGTAACATACTTCAAACAGTACGTGTCGCCAATGGTACTCGAATCACAGTGGTCGGAATAAGGATCATTTGCCTCTCAAACAACCTTACTCTCAGATCTGTGTTATTTGTGCCTAGATTTTGCTGCAATCTTATATTAGTTAGTAGACTAAATTATGACCTTAACTCTGAAACAAAATTCTTGGCTAAATCTTGTACTTTTTAGGACCTGAGCTTGGGGAAGATGATTGGCGGTGCTTATTTACGTGCGGGCCTCTATGTTCTTGATATCAACACTCCTTCAATCCATTCTATTAATCATCAGTGTCAATTGAGTCATAATCTTAAGTCTAATAGTCATACTAATAAGGAAAGTGAAATCATGATGTGGTATTTTCGTCTAAGTCATCCAAATTTTTCGTACTTGAAACGTTTGTTTCCATATTCATCAATAAAAATCCCAATTTATTTTATTGTGAAGTTTGTCAGTTGGCAAAAAATACTCGAAATACTTTTTCACCACGCACGCACAAACTGAGTTACTCTTTTTCCTTCATTCACGATGACATTTGGGGACCATGTCGTGTTCCCAGTATTACTGGTGCTCGATGGTTCTTACTGTTAGTTGATGATCATACTTAATTGTGTTGGACATTTCTTACGAAAGACAAATCTGAAACCAAGCACATATTTCCACTTTTTCATGCCATGATCCAAACTCAATTCAATGCCAATATTCAAATCCTAAAAACTGATAATGCTAGGAATTTTTTTAATTATGATCTTAGTGGATATCTCAAATCACATGGTATTGTTCAACAAATCTCTGTGTTGACACACCACAACAAAACGGTATAGTCGAATGTAAAAACCGTCATATACTTGAGGTTGCACAAACTTTATTTTTTCAAACCAATGTTCCAAATTTTTTTTGGGGTGAAGCCATTCTTACTGCAACACACTTTATCAATCGAATGCTTTCTTGAGTTCTCAACTTTCATTCACCTTTACAAGTGTTTTGATCAATATTCTATCTCACAATTTGTGTCACTAATATTTTTCAAGGTTTTTGGTTGCACTGTTTTTGTCCATATTCATTCATAATATCGTGACAAACTTGATGCCCTTGCCATTAAATGCATCTTTTTTGCCTATTCAGCCAATCAAAAAGGCTACAAATGTCTCTCTCCCATCACTCGTAAGTTTTATCATTCCATGGATGTTACTTTCTTAGAAGAAACTCCATTCTATTCTAATTCTGCAATTTAGGGGGAGAATCACACTAATGAATTGCAGAATTGGGATTGGTCATCACTCATTGAACCAAATTTACCATATCATTTATCTTTCACTACCTTGTTCTCTTCCAACTTGATTCCCATTTCAGATTCTTCTTTAAAAATCAAACCTGATCAATCTCCCATTGTCTATCTTAGACATCTTCTCCTTCCTAATGATTCCATAAAAGTCTATGTAAGAAAGGGAAATCGTGACTTTCTCACACAAAATCAGCAAAGTCAAGAAACTCTCTCGAGCAAACTGAATCTAAAAGATTACAAGATGAAGCAGAATCTAGTCCAAAACTAGGTTTTGACCTTGAGTTAGATCTTCCTATTGCATAGAGAAAAGGTGCTCGATCATGCACTCAACATTTTTTCAAAGTTACATTTCTTACAAAAATTTGTCCCCAAAATTTCAAGCATTTGTGACATTCCTAGATAACATCAAGATTCCTAATTCTTTCAATGAGGTTCTAAAGGTTCTTGAATGGCACAAGGCAACCTTAGAAGAATATACTACATTTGAAAAAATGATACATGGATGTTAACAGAGCTACCACTTGGGAAGAAGACAATGGACTGTAAATGGATATTCTCTGTTAAACAAAAGGCGGATGAAAATATAGATAGATATAAAACTCGACTGGTGGCTAAAGGGTTCACCTAATCATATGGAATTGATTATCAGGAGACTTTTGCTCCTGTAGCAAAACTTGACCCAGTTCGTGTCTTGCTGTCTATTGCAGTTAATAAGGATTGGCCACTGTTTTAACTCGATGTCAAGAACACATTCTTAAATGGCGATTTGATAAAGGAAGTTTACATGGATGTACCTCCTGGCTTTAAGACTAAGAATACATAAGGGAAGGTATGCAAGTTGAGAAAGACATTATATGGACTTAAACAGTCACCTAGAGCATGGTTCGACAAATTCACTAAAGTCCTCAAACAGGATGGATACTCTCAGACATATGCAGACTACACTTTGTTTGTCAAACACTTCACAGATGGAAGAATTATAGCTTGATTGTATATGTTGATGATATAGTTCTTACAAAGGATCATGTAGGAGAGATGAAGAGGCTTAAGATACTATTATCCAAGGAATTCAAGATTAAAGATTTGGGATATTTGAAATATTTTTTAGGGATGAAGGTGGCACGTAGCACCAAAGGAATCTCAGTTTCTCAACGCTAATATGTTCTAGATCTCTTACGTGAGACTGGCATGACTGGGTGTAAGCCTGTTGAAACACCCATAGACCTTAACACCAAACTAATGCCTCGAACTGATGAATTGGCAACTGACAACGGGCAATATCAACATTTGGTAGGTAAGTTAATATATTTGACTCATACATGTCTAGATATAACTTTTGCAGTCAGTTTCTTGGCAACCCATTAATAGATCACTTGGAGATAGTAAACTGTATTCTAATGTACTTGAAGAAGGATCCTAGAAAATGGCTCATATTCAGGAAAACAATTAATAGGACATTAGAAATTTATATTGACGTTGATTGGACTGGATCTCCTAGTGACCGAAAATTCACATCTAGATATTGCTCATTTATTTGGGAAAATTTAGTGACATAGCGTAGCAAAAAGTAGCCAATGGTAGCACGTAGTAGTACCGAAGTTGAGCTCCGTGCATTGGCTTTGGGCATCTGTGAAGGAATTTGGCTAAAACGATTGCTAAACAAACTCAAGATTGAAAATTTAGAATCTATTAGTCATGTGTGGCAACCAATCAACAATTGCAATTGTCAAAAATTCAGTCCACCATGATCGAATTAAACATGTGAAAATTGATAGACACTTCATCAGTGAGAAAATTGATAGACACTTCATCAATGAGAAAATTGAAGGCAAGATGATCTCCCTCAACTATGTTCCATCTAGACAACAAGTAGTAGATATTTTAACCAAAGTTTTGTTTCGACCTAATTTTACAGAGTTAAGTGTATTACTTGGTTTGGAAAACATATATCGTCTAACTTGAGGGGAGTGTAGGAAATCAATCTAGGCATACGATTGATTCTTGATTTTCAGGGTGTAATAAGCCCTTGGTTTTCAAGAGGTTAGTTTTCTCATTTTCAGGGTGTAATCAGCCTCTGGTTTTCAGGAAGTTAGTTTCCTGATTTTCAAGGTGACTTTCAGCTATAAATTAGTGATAACAACTATATATATATATATGTATGTATCTGGTACCAAGAAATAGTAGAAGTAATTTTTTGTAAAATAAAAACAGCTTCAAAATGTTTAGTCAATAGTATCTCTTTAGAATGCTCTTTGTGCGCATGCATGTCTTGCATATAGACAGTTGCATTTGATCACATGCAAAAGTCTATTGTTCAGCTTAAAGTTTGATAGGTTCATTCAAATGCATAACCTCATTCAGACAAAATCTAGTGACATAGAATGGGACCTTAAATTGATATCTATTATTCCAAATAATTTTGGGGAAACTCATAATATAATAACGAGTTTTGCGAAAATTCACAATATAATTTGAGTTAAGCGTATTTCACAATGAAGATTTCCCAAATCATTTACACACCCGTGTAACCATTTTATGCATGTGTATAATGTGGTTACACGACATGTTTTTTAAAATTTTTGTTACGAAATATATCTAACTTAAATTACATTGTGAATTTTTGCAAAACTCAATACTATATTAGGTGATTACTATTAACTATTTTTGGTGTCAAGTAATCTTTTATGAAAAGTTGGACCGATTTTTTTTTCCGAATATTGCATAAACGAGGCAAAGTAGTCTTTGTTTTGAAAGAAATTAGGGAATAGAAGAAAACTTTTATCAGCACTATGTATCATATGAGCATGAGATTCTCTCCCACTAATCAAATTTGCCACAAGATCTACTTGTTCCTAACAAAATTTTTTTTTGGCAGACGTTGTTGACTCCTGAAAATCTTAGTTTTGTTGGTTACACTTACAAGAATTTTGAGGCTGTGAAAGGATTACATCATCATTCGTTCGGTAGGAGATCTTAATATGCAAACATTACTTTCTATGCAAACATGTCTCGACATTCTATGAGCAAAAAATTATTGGAAAAACCACAAAAATAACACTATTAAAACTTAACACTTCTTATATCCAATTCATATATTTTTTTTATTAAAAAAAATTCAATTCATTATTTCACATTAAATACTATTTAATTGGATTTCGTTCGAGTTGAACTACGACAATTGAAATATGTTCAATGTTGAAATCCGTCCGATTAAATTCTATTCAATGTTATTGTGGTGTTATTTTTGTTGGTATAAATTTTAGGGATGTTATTGTTTATAATTTCCCAAGTTTTTTATTTGTTTGGTAATATTTCTGCACTTTAAACATTCCATTGGTCTAAAAGTTTAGCTTACCTCAAGTAAATTTATCTGGATTTATTTTTACCAAATGATATTTGCGGTACGGGGTACGGGGGAATTGAATCAGGAAATTCTCTAGAAAATGCCAAGTCTTTATCAATTGTAGTAGAAGATGGGATGACTTTTGAAGGAATTGTGGTGAATCTTTCGCTTGTCAACCAAATAGTTCTCATATGCCATCTTACAAAGATTGTTTCAAATAACTTTCAAAATGTGTTTAAGAACATGTTCTAATAAAGCAAGTTCAAGGTGGGAAAAGAAATGAAAACTTCTATAAATTAATAATAATAATATCACAAATATAACTGAAATGACAAAATCTCATTTTCATCGGTATAATTTTGTGGGCCTAACTGTAGTTCCAATCACAATATATCTCATCATTTAAGATATGACGCAAATTTGTGATTTTAGACTTTTCCAAAAGAAAAATACAGATTTCAAATATTATGTGTTTTATACGATAGAGATGATTTGCGATTTCGAAATTGTCTTATATTTGTGTTTCACGGCATGTAGATTCTTGTCTAACTTGCATACATTAAAATTTGCAGATTCAAGGAGACCAATATCTCCAAAACGTGGAACAACTGACTCTTATCACAGTAATACATAAATAGCCTTGAGTGCTTTCTGTGTTTATGGTATGGTGCTGTAAATTTTCTAAAACATTAAACGTTCCATTGTAGGTGATTCTGCAGTGGATTACTCTGCTAGAGAAATGAATGCAGAAGCCAGAGATGATATCACGATGTGATAACTTTTGTCCGACTCAATTTGTTTAAAAGCTTCTTTTTGTAGCCAGGTTTTTCATTAAGCACCATTAATTATCAATGGTGTTAAGGGCCATCACATGCAGAGACTTCTAATGTACAACTACATTGAAGAGCCTTGAGGATAACCCATCTATGAGTAGGCTGGTAGGTATAGTATTGTCTAATTAACTTAAAAGGTTATTTTATCTTTCTGGACTCTCTAAAGCCAAAAAGTACCCAAGTTCGTTAATAAGTTGTGCCTTTGCTTTTGGTGGTATTTGAGTCTAATTTTCCTGTGTCATTTTCGGTGTGTTGTTTTATGTACCATCAATACGTATCAAATATATGGATAAAAGTGGTTAGAAGTATAAGCCTTTATTGCATAAAATATGAATTTTTTTGTCCATGTGTTTAGTAACCATCGGTGGCATACAAAGTTACTCACCAAAAATAGGATAGATGAATTGTTTATGGTGGTGCTGGGTTTTCCCCTCTCGACTACTTGCTGACAATCTATGATTTTTCTTTGTATTTTGGCAACCAAAGCAAAATACAAGTTTTTTGTATATCCTTTCTCAGTTTTTTCCTTGTTGTTGATGCAAATATTTCCAGCATAAGCATATATTTGATGTTGTTCTTGTATGTTACACAAGAATGATCATCATAAGCAAGTCATTTATCATGTTTTAGGGTTCCAATTAACCGTTGGATAAATCAATATGTAGAAAATTATAAATATATGATAATTGTTTTGTAATGTAATAACATCTATTTCAAGTGGAAAATTGAAAGATGCAGGTTCACGTTCCGTCCAATGTAAAAGGATATATGAGTTTATGTAATGTTTATTTAAAAAAAAAAGTTTTATGAATAATCCATGGGGTACAGGTAGACTATGAGATTAATTACAAAATAAAAATGAGAAAGATTCCTATACATTTTACAAGTGAATCGGACCCAAGTCCAGAATTCATGTTTGTCCTGGATTCTAACTGAATTTTAGGCCATTCACATTTGGGGAAAAGGTAATAGAGGTTTTGTAAATTTTATGAAATGAAAATATGTCTCATAATTATTAAGTTTATTAAATTTCATAAAAAATTTAAAATGAATATTTTAGTCTTGTAATTTATTAGTTAAGTATTATTAATTTTGTTATTATAAAAAAAATTTAATCCAATAATTTATTAAAATAAGTATTTTTACTTCATCAAAAGTATTTAAATTGAGTATTTACAATACCTAATTTTCATACACTCTAAAATTAGAAGTATTTAATTTAAAATTTACAAAACTAAAATGTTCATTTGTACATAATAATGGGATAATTGTAATATTTTTCAAAAGTCATGGGATTTTTGAGATTTATTATAATAATTGCAAAATTAAATTGCCTAAATTAAATAATTATGTCATTTTTGGTGTCTTGCTTCCATAATTATGTTTGTTCAATCATTTTCCTAAAGTCATAAATTTACCCCACATGTATATACATATACATATACATATACATATATATACATATATATATTAATTAATTATATGATTTTTGGTGTTGCTTCTAATATTCTATAATTATGTTTGTTCAATCATTTTCCTAAAGTAATAAATTTACGGCACATATATAAATTATATTCTTCAATCCCAATTCAAATCCAATATAAATATAAGTTAGTTAAGGTTGATCTTTTTTGAACTAAAATTTCAAGTTGTTCAAATAGAATATAACTTTGAATTAAATTATATTCTTCCATCCTAATTCAAATCCAATATAAGTTAGGTAAGGATGATCTTTTTTGAACTAAAATTTCAAGTTGTTCAAATCGAATATGAATTTTGAGTTAAGTTATATTTTTATTTTTATTTTACTACCAACATTAATTATTAAAATTCATAAAATATAATTATTGAAATTAATATATTTTTAAATAAAATTTGATGAATGAGACTATATATATATCTTTATGTGTATATTTATTCTCCCTAAACTTAAATAGATTACTTTAAATATTGATACGTCGTACTATAAAACAATGATTTTGTGAAGCTCTAAGAATTAGTAATTAATTATAAAATTTCATAAAATAAAATTAATAATATTTTAAGACATAGAGACTTATCAAAAAATTTCGTATAAAAAATCATATTTATCTTGAAATTGAAAAAAAGTTCAATCAAGCTTGTCGTGGTCTCATTATCCGGGGAGCAAACGATGAAAGGGGCGAGAAATTAACACACTCATTTGGTCTCACCAAGGATGCTTAGCAAGGGTGACGACTAGTAGAGTTTTGGCCTATACATTGCACATATCAACCCATTTTTTCACATAAAAAATCTTATCCTCTCTTTCTCTCTCTAAAATTTTCCCTTTCTAAGATTATGGTTTTTGGTATGTTCTTAAGTACAATTAGGGGATAAAATATCTAGGAGGTGAAATTTTACAATGAAAAATTATTAATTTTTGTTTCGACAAACTCAAAAAGGTATAATCATTTTGATAGAGAAGAAAAATTTTAGATCCTTTATTATTGATAGTGATGACATATATATATAGACACATACTTGCATATGTCATTGTTACAAGGGTGAGTATTCTGTTTGAAGTGTTAGAGTTAATATATATATATGATAAATTTACAATAGTAAATAGGTTGTTATTCTCAAGTCTCAAAAGGCACCCATAGGTAAGAAGGTAGGTAGCAGTTACTAGGTCACGTAGTCCCAAAGTTGTCAACAATTGATCGAGTCTTTTTTCTCATGTTGCAAACATCAGTTCTTATGACAGCCCACCCAAGGTACTCTTTCATACAGATTGCTTTCAACGTTGAAGTCGATATAAATGGGCTACCAAATGGTAAATTAATATTCTCTCTATAAGCAATGTGTGTTATGTCACAAGGTTTGTGTACTTGCTACCTAGATAATACCAAACAAATGTAATTAATGGTTCTTTTGTAAATGCTTTTTGTACACTTGTTGACATGTTTTAATGTATGTATAACTAGCATTTTGTACACTTGTTGACATGTTATTTTGAACAATTATAAATATATCACTTTGAATTTGTCTTGTAGTGATTCAATGCTCCATAAATGCATTCAGTGTTTCTGTTTATTCTCTATTTATATGCTACATTTTTTCATTTTATTTTCTATCTTAAAATTCCTTCAACAATAAAATTTGATTTTGAATATGTGCCCTTGAATTTTTAGTCCGATGATTAGATTTATCTCATTTTTTACTAACAAACTAGCACGCAATATTTAGAGATTAAGTTGTGATAACTCTATGAAAGTAGAGTCATCAATGTACTTTTCTGCTTAATATTTATTCATTTTATTCAATAAGTAGTACTTTTGAGGTTAAAAATATTAAAAAATGAACTTTTTAGTGAAATGGATGAAAACATATTTTTTGTAATTTTTATCGATTTGTTATGAATTTTTTAATGTAAGATCAATCAAAATAGGACACATGAATGCCATATAAGCAAGGAAAGTCAATCAGAGCCTATGGCATGTACAATTGACTAGTCATCACCACGTGAACACCACGCAAGCAAAAGGGAGCCAATCGAAGTGCATCGTGTGTACCATGTGATGCAGGCATTGCCACTTGTCAACAAGGCATTCATTCTGAGTTTTGTTGAGTGGTTAAGAAGCATGCCACACATTGTCATGGGATTCATCCGTTTGTTCCACCAGGGTGCCATGCAATCCAATCAGCGAATTGTAGCGCATCATGTGTCATTGACTCAACACGCGTTGACCACGAACAGTCTGCCCCGCCATGCATTAATGCTGATTCGTCCCTTTTTCTCCCATGACATGTGTTGCGATCTTATTGGCCAAGGTTGTTTAATTTTTCTTTTTTCATCTCAACTCTTAATCTGAATCTGATCTAATGGTTCAGATTCCATCTTAGCTTAATTTAACACCCTCATTGCACCAAAAACCTACTAGCTAAATTTATAATTTTTTTATCAAATTTCATGTCTTTCTTTATAAAAAATCTGAGTTTTATAAATACAATTATGTCTAGTTAATTTATTAATCTAGTGGTATTATGAAGCCAATTTTCTACAGATGATGATCTAATTTTTTACCCAAATTATTATTACAATTCGATTATATTATTTAATCTAATTTTTATGCTATTAATTATTTGACCAATAATTGATTTATAGAGACATTTAAATAGATTTAAGAGAACTATTTAATTGTATGTCTTGATTAAATAACATGCATAATTTCTAAGTAGAGATGTACGAATTTTATGTATATGATCCATAATTGTTGAACTTAATTAGTAGTATGTAATTTAATTGACATTAGAGTATGATTAAGTTAATTATTATATGATGTATAGTTTACTTGAGAGAGAAATACATTATAGGTTAGATTCAAATGATCATGTAATTGATTGATAATTATATTTGAAGACTTTTAGTGATTCACATGTTTAGAAAATTTGGAGATTAAGTATTCCTAGATTTTTTTCTCATATATCTTCTTAGCTATTAATTTTGAGTTAATTAATTACTACTATTTATTTTTAGTTATTTTAATTTTGCCTTCTAAAAAAAAGAATTGATCTTTTCTTTTTAGTTTTAAAATTAATTTATAATAGTATAATCTTTGTAGGAACAATCTTTTTTTATCATTATATTACTTGTTTGTGATACATATACTTGCATATCAATTGCACACAATTTGTGTCGATTGGGTCATGTAATTATACTTTATAGATTACTCACATGTCGATCTTGACGACCTAATAGAAACAAGGTCGTGCTTCTCTTGCACCTTGAACACCTTTCCCCAAGATAAGAAAGATTCATTTCACCATCTTTAAGTGACGAGGTGAATCAAATACCTCTACTATCTATCCCGTTGATGGAAAAAACTATGGGGTCTCCCAATCTCCTTGCTTTCTAGATGGATTTGGATAAAGACGTTGACTTAGACCATATCCATCATGTTTCCACTATAGAAGGGTATAGATGAAGGCTTACTACTTACCATGTTGTCATAGAGCATACTAGATCTATAGTTGAGGTAAATAGTAACCAATTAATGGGGTCTAGAGCTTGGGGTGAATTGCTTCCATTGGTGGAACATATTAGCCTGTCCATGAGTGTGGTTGCCATTTCTTCTAAACAGGGTGAAAATAGTAGGCTGAATAACTTGTTTGCAAACATGATGTTTAATAAATTCGTTGCCTAGGATGACCTTTATCACCACTTTGGGGTTCATATTGATCATTCCACTATATATGCAGCTCGCAAGAGAAAAAAATGGAACTATATGGCACCTGATGGCAAGACGTATTCTTGATATAGGTAGTTATTTTGTCCCTTATGTATTTTCTAATTTCTATCCATAATAATTTGTTTGTATTTTATAGGCTTTATCCCTTGCCATTGATTCAGAATGAAAAGTGAAAATTTCTCAAGAGACTTTCAAATTTTTTGATCAAGAGCTATATGAACTCAAAGCTTATTTTGAAGCTATGGAACAAGAGTTAAAAGACACACGTAATGATCTGACTAGAGCACTTGGTCAACAAGATAAATATAAAGAAGAAGGAGATGACCTTCTTAAACTGGTTGAATGTCGGAAACAAATGGCATCAGAGAATGGTATCATAAGGCTCTTGTTTTTGAAAGTACTAGTTAAAATCCTTGTCCATGAAGTAAAAAATGTAATGATTGGAACTACTTGTATCGATTTGTTTTCTTTTTTCTTTTTCAAATGTTGAATTTGTTTGCAATTGAGAGTTGTTTTGCCTTGATTTATGTTTTCAAGGATAAGATCCACGTTCATAAACCCAAAATTATTTCTTAGGATAAGTGTTATGCTTCTCATCCCACATCCCAAATAAGGGGTCCATTTGGCCACCTTACTTTGTACTTAAGGGTTCTCGTGTTAATTTTATGTCAAATAAGTGACATATGAGGGTGAAATTGAATCCAATTTTTATATGTGATTCCCAAAGAGGGTGTTCACATTTGTAAACTCAAGACTCTTTTCTTAGAATGAGTGCCACACCTCTTATCCTATATCCCAAATAGGGGATATAGTTGGCCATCTCACTCCATACTTGGAGATTATCACGTTAATTTTTCATGAGATGGAATACATCTGAGGGTGAGATTGAATCCAACCCTTGTATGCAATTCCTAAATAGGGTGTTCACATTTGTGAATTCAAGACCCTTTCTTAGGACGGGCATCACGCCTCTTATCCCACATCCCATGTAGGGAGCCAATTTGGCCACCTCACTCCATACTTAAGGGTTATCACATAAATATTTTATGAGACTAGTGTAAATACCTGATAGATGGATTCAAAATGTAAATACCTCATACTTTACATATAATATTTCTTTAGGTGCTTTCCACTCTAGTCAATTATTCTTTTCGTCCTTGAATTTCTATTCAGTATGAACCCCTTAGAATGATTTCATATATTTCATAAGGGCCTTCCCATATTGCGGAAAAAATTTCATAACTAGTTTCTACCTTATTTTCCAATGCTTTCTGTATGACCTAATCCCTTATACTTAAGTTTTTGTGTTTAACAGATTTGTTATTATTTTTGGACTGTTCTTTTTTATGAATCAATCCATATCAAAGTATTCTCTTTTTTTTCTTCATCTAGTAAAAGGTCTTATACTCTGAGACCATCATTGTCCTCTTATGCAATTCTAGGTCAAATAGTAGGTTTTTTTACCTTAAAGAGGATCACTACTTTCATGCCATTTACAAGAGAGCATGATGTCACGACCTTAAATTTCAAATAGCAATCATGTGGCACTTAGCATGGTCCATTGCACTAAGCCTACCTTTCAACCCGAACGAAATAATCCAAAGAGACTTAGAGATTTAGAGGATTTAAGAGCAAAGCAAGAACTAAAGAGAGTTTGTAAAGAATGGCTTGTATTGCTCTTTAGAGAGGTTATCTTATAATTTTCCAAGATTTCCCAAGATTCTCAAGGATTTCCCAAGATGATTACAAATGAAGACTAATAGGTCTACTTATAGTGTGGCACCAAGCTTAAGACTATGCCATAACTTTCTAGATCCTTCTATATCTAGAATGTACAAGATTGTTCTAGTTTTATCTACAACATGCCACAAGGTTCTAGGACCTTTTAGCCAACTCTAGAGTCTTCTAGGATTGTCTAGTTTCTTCATGTAAGTTCTAGGATGTTCTGTAAGCTTCTAGAGACTTCTACATGCTCCATGAACCATCCAACACGTTCTAGAATATTCCAACCCCTTATAGCACCTTCCAGCATAAGATAGTGTACTCTAGAACATTCTAGAGTCTTCAAGGCTTGAGTTGAATCCATCCAACTCTAACTCCTTCTAGACATCTCTAGGCCACTCTAGGACTTTCCCACATAGAAAAGTATAGATCCTTTAGGCAACCACCATTTCTTTGCATTTTAAGGAACAATTTGAGCGGGACGTAACACCCTCATCCACTCAAGTTCACGATGTCCTCGTCGCACCTTCAAGCTTGAACCTCTCTATGTAATCTTTGAATTGCCATACAGAGCCTTCAGGTTCCCACCTTGCCTCTATGTCTGGGGCATTCTTCCACTTGACCAAGTATTCTCGATAACTTGGTACACCCCTACGCCGAATTAGGCGGTCTGCCAAGATAGAGTCCACTCTTCTATCGAAAGAGATTACTACTACAGTGGGCGCACTCTTTGATTCTCTCTGAATTATGTCTTCCTTGTCTCCATGATAAGGCTTTAACATGCTTATATGAAAAACTGGATAAATTTTAAGCTTCAGAGGGAGTTGTAATTTGTAGGACACCTTACTAACTTGCTTGAGGACTAGAAATGACCCTTCATACTTCCGTACCAACCCCTTGTGAACCTTCTGCAAGGACTTGAATTGTTGGGGCAATAATTTGACAAAGACCAAATCTCTTTCCTAAAATTCAACCATCCTCATTTTTCTTGTCAGCCCAAAGTGAATCGTGGCACTCGTTGATAAGCTCATTCCTTAAGTTCCCCCACTTTGGCACATAGATGTGATTCTGTTTGGCGTAGATTAGTCCGTCACTTAGCCAAAATTACCTTGTATTTCCTTCCTTGATGAGGGTAAGGAGGTTTTGAGCCAGGGCATTATGCTCCAACCCTTCTTTGATCCTTTCCAACAAGAGACTACTTGGTCTACTTAAGGCTGCTAACTCAACCTTTCATCTTAACGTATAAGCCACTATGCTTTTGCTGCACCACTCTGATTTTGACATCTGATAAGGACTCTTTTCTGGTGGTCTTGTGTCAGGCTCCAGCTCGACTTCGTGGTCCACCTCCCTCCTTAGAGGTAACCATTTAGGCAATGCCTCAGGCATCACATCGTGGGACTTATATAAGACAACTTGCACTTTGGTCGGCAAAGCTTGGTACATTGATGGCAGCGAGCATCGCGGAATTCTACATAAATACTTTGGTTTTAATATTTGTAAAACTCTGCATGAGTGCACGAATCATTTCATAGAAAATGATAAGTATACTCTGAGTCGATCTAAGGAAGGAATGTATGTGGTTCTTAATTTATTATTCAAACTTTTAAAAAGCGAAATTAAATCCTAAACATCCTGTCACGATAGTTTGGTTTTGTGTTTCTAATCTAATAACATAAAATAAACATATGTCTGATTAATTAAATAAAAAAAATAAACATAGATACAAATTCAATAAATATTTATCTACAAATAAATATAATTACGATTCAATAAATATTCATGCAAATTTTATCATTTATATTAGTGGAGTATTTATGGATATAATAACTAAGTTAATTATGCTTGCTCGTATTATCTAGGTTATTAAAGATATAAATTGATATTTTATTGATTCTCTCTTTTTTGTATGAATACCACGCTTTGGTGGGGTTAGATCTCTTTGTTAACTAAACAAATCCAATTAACACTTTATGGGTGGGGTTGATAACTAATTTGGTTAATTAAATTAATTCCCTTTTTCTAAGAGATTGAAAATGAACCATTTAAATACGCTTTGGTGGGGATTGAAGCAGATTTAAACTTTATTCAAGGTGTCCAAATTAAACTTAAGAATTTAGTTATCCAAGTACTAACTTTCAAGTTTTAAAACCACTTGTGAAAACATGTTGTCGATACATTTCCACATAATAATTCTTATAAAAACTTTTGAAATAGAGCTTGTTTTCTACAACTCTGGGGCGATTGTACTGACAAATAAAGAACACTACTACAAATTAGGAGGATAACTAAACCTTAAAAGTCTAACTTTCATATTTAAGTTTGTAATGAAAAATAATATATTTCTCTACTAACATCCTTAATATAAAATCTTGAATAAAAATAAACTCAATTCATTTTTAGAAATTTTCACCTATTTAATATTTATGAAGCATAACAACGTTATTATTATATCATGATTATAAGCTAGCCGAGTTAAATTTAATCACGGAGCCAAATTAAATATAACATGTAAGAATAAAGCATAAAAATAAGCGTAAAGAAAATAAAATCATACGAACTTGACGCTATTCAGTTGCTAGAAAACCTCAGCGGAATTTGCACTTCCATTTATTGAATCAAAAATCTAAATTATTACAAAAACATTACATGTTCCTCTCATAAAGAGAAGAACTCTAAACCTAAGACAATTGAACTAAAAACTAAGAGAAAAACTAAGAAAAGCTTAGAAACTAAGAAAGAAACTAAAAAAAAATCAAAAAATAAGAAATGAGTGAAAGAAAAAAGAAAGAAGTGAAGTTTTGAGGTGTGGTTTGAGGTGAATGGAAGGGGGTATTTATAGGTGAGGATGGAGAGAAAAAATGATTAAAAAATGTTAAAAAAATATTAAAAAAATAAAAAACGTGTAATGGACCTCTTGAGGTCATCAATAGCGTCGACATGTGCGTCATGAAATTTGCCACGTGAAAAATGGGTCAAAAACGCGTTGGGCCTTGTATTGCGCGCGCGGCTTCGGCAGCGTGAGCGATTACCAGCGCCTGCTGTGCCAGCAGGCTCTTTATCAGCCTATGTGTATATATGTTTCTGGCTTGTATTGTAGTGGTAGTTGAAATTGTATTCTGTGTATGCGATTTCCGATCTTTTGACATTTTTGACCTTTTCGACCCATTTGTCCAATTTTTCCATGTTTGTTGACCTTTTTCCCACTTATTTATTAATTTATTTGTGATGTATTACTTCAAGTATTCTTAACTTTGAGTCTTTACATTTGTGTTTTTAGGCCAAAATTCACGAAAAACAATAAAAATACCGTGATTCGAAAAAGACAAATTTATATAAATATATGATAAAACATATAAATATATATATTTTTAATCAATTAATGTGCATAAAATCATGGTTATTTTAGTGCTTTTTGAGCCTTCATCCTGACCGAACTCTTGCTAGTCCATAGCGAGAGAAGCGATAAAAACTAAAAATTAAACTATCCTAAATCAACTTCCGTGGATTGACACGGTTGCATTTGCCTGTCATGACAATTTAAACCCTGGGTTGCCCACAGTGGACGAGTTTGAGTCTCGTGAGGGTTTTCGGTAATGATACCACATGAGCATTGTACTAAATGTAAAAACAAGAGAAACAATAAAAACAAACAACTTAAAAATTAAATTTACAACAAAATCACGCAATTAACAACATTTCCTGAAAAATGTCTCATCTTTTTAATCTCCTTTAAGATCATAATTAAAATCTCAAGCATAAGTTATCTTAATCTCTTTAAACAATCATGATTTATTATAATAATTAGTGAAAATCATTTTCATATTTCATATAAAAAATGTATCAATTTAATTTCACCCAATTTAGGTGTCATGAATCAAAGTCGCTTGACTACAATTACATAATGATCAATACTCTCGAATCTTTGAATCCTATGGGTTCAAACACTTTACTAATTTATATGCGAAAAGAGTTGATGTATAGAAATGAACTAATATGTTCGCGTATGTATAAAGAATAAAGGCTGAAGTGTTATTTTAACATTGATCTCGTGAAAGGAATCAAAATGTATAAATTATAAAGAATATCATATATAAAAATTATTTTCATGCATAAATCAAACTTCATTAAGAAAAGAATTTCAAGATATATGCCTTTTACAAATGAAGAAATTGCAATGACTTTTTGAGGGAATTATACTTATATCTTTCTTTTGTAATTAGCCTTTACTACATGACTTTGTAGGCAATGCGGGTTATAGTATGTAGATGATACTATTTTTATCTCTCTCTTTTTTTACTGTAGATATTTTTCAATATGTGTTTTTTGAGAGTCAACCCATGTATCTGATTTTACATTTTTTTGGATTGGTGAGTGGTTAATTTTGTGGCTTTTGTTTGATCTTGGTTTAGGTAACTTGAGATATGTCTTTTTTTGTTTTTGTAGTAGTCATGCATAAATGAGATATAAGCATATCTATCAATTTCTACTCAAATCATTTAATCTAAGCAAAAATAATAATCAAAATATATGATACTCTATTAAAATGAAAAAAATTAAATACATTCAATGCTAATACCTATAGAGATCATCTAAAAATTTGAAGAAATAAGAAATGTGTTTGGAGTAGAAAAAAATATATGTTCCTCTGAATAAAGAAAATTAGGCTCAAATTATATCTCACAAAGGTAGTCTCCATTAAAAAAAAAACTTCATAAACAGATTTTGGGTTTAATATAATTTCTACATCTTATCAAGAAATACTAATTATGACAAAAACTAACTAATTATCAAAAATAATTACAAAATATTTCATGATATGTTTTCAAAAATTAATCTAACTTGAGTACAAAGAAAACTTATTTACTTAAATTTGATTTAAAGAAATGATAAACTTTTGTGAAACTTTCTCTTTTTTTTTATTTTTTTTTATTTATTTTTTTATTCCAAAAAAATTACTAAATCACCAGAATAGAAATAAAGAAATAGCCTTATAAAAAATGAAAAAGTATATTTTTTTATTTTTTTATTTTAATTAAGTATGGTAACTTTTCACCACTTTGACCTAGAACTTACATTGTCCTCGATGTAACAATTGTAAATTAAAGATAAAGAGAGAAGAGAATAAAGATTACATTTCACGAGAATGTGCAAGTAGTAATGGAAAATGCGGTCGCGTCAATCATCATATTAAATCATTAAAGTGTAATACAGAACTGATTCTTTGTAAACTTACAACATCTCGACAAATATTTTTAGTTTTAACAATTTAACAATTATTTACATGTAATTAAAATGAAATAAAAAACTGATAAAATTAAGTAAATAAAACAAATAACAAAAAAAAAAATTATTTTTTTATTATTTTTTTATATTTTTTTTTATTGTTTTTTTTTATTATTTTTTTTACCTAAAATCTTGGGTTGCCTCCCATCCAGTAGCTTAGTTGCGTCTTAGCAAGAGCGTATCTTTTTGGTGCTAAGGGGTTACTGGTAATCTGATCCATTTGACAATGTTGTTTGGTTCTTCTAAATAAGGCTTGACACGATGGCCGTTGACTTTGAGACGTTTTTGTGTCTTGGAGTCGATAGTTCCTACTCCCATGTTCAAATACTTGAACTATTTTGAATGGTCCATCCCGTCTTGATCTCGGCTTTCACGGAAACAATCTCGAAGCGAGAGTTAAATAAAAGAACTTTCATTCCAGGGTGAAGAGTCTTAGGAACTAGCCTCTTTGTCGTGATAGCGCTTAGTACGCTCCTTGTATAATTTGGCATTCTCGAGAGCTTCATTCCTAATTTCTTCCAACTCGTGAAGAGTGAGTAATGTCGTTTTTCACCTTTATCTAAATCCGTGTTTAACTCTTTAATTGCCCGATAAGCTTTGTGTTCGAAGTTCAAGTTGGAAGGTGGCACGCTTTCCCAAGATTAATCGGTGGGGCTCGTCAATAGGTGTTTTGTAGCGGTGCGGTATGCATGGGGCATCGTTTTAACAAATGCCAATCCTTCCTTGACGGACGCATGATGCGTTCCGGTATTCCATAATTTGCCTATTGCTCCCCTAAACGAGAAGTTTGAGGATGATATGGAGTAGCTACTTTATGTGTGATGTTGTACTTGTTTAGTACTCGTCAAAGAGTTTGTTACAAAAATGGCTACCTCAATGCGTTATTATGGCTCTAGGCGTTAGAACCCTCTTGAATATGAAATCTTTCAAGAATTTCACAACAACATTAACATCGTTGGTTTTGGTGGGGATAGCTTACTGACTTGGACCACGTAATCCACGGCAACAAAATGTATTGAAAACCATTAGATGGGGGAAAAGGACCCGTGAAATTGATCCCATTACATCGAAAGTTGACAACTAAATTAGATGTCAAGGGCATTTCATCTCTTTTGCTTATGTTTCCTGTTCTTTGACATACATCACATTGTGCCTGAAAACATATGAGCGTCTTTAAAAAGAGAGTGGGCCAAAAAAGAATCCAGTTGTAATATCTTACGGGCTGTCTTTTCACCTCCAAAATGACCCCATGATGAAGTTCGCTGACAAAAGTCGAGAATGCTTTCTTATGTTAACTTCTTACGGTACATCTCAGGATGACTTGATCTTGACCAATCTTGTATAAATAAGAATTAAATCCAGAGAAATAGTCCTTAATAGTTTTAAAAAACCTTTTCTTGTCGATATGAAGTGTTAGGTCATGGCTTGATGTGAAGATAGTTTACAATATCAATACCGTAGGGTTCGGACTATGAAAAATAGCTGTTCATCGGGAAAGGTTTCAACTATATCATCATTACTCTCGTCTTTAAGAGAATTGAAGTCGAGAAATCAACCTAGACAAATGGTCGGCTACTAAGTTTTCAACTTGCGCTTTCTTATCCTTGATTTCTAGGTCAAATTCTTGTAAGAGTAAGACCGCTTTGATTAATCTTGGCTTGGCATTTGGTTTACTTAATAGGTATCTTAAGCGGCGTGATCAGAATGTCTGATCACTTTAGATCTACTAAATAAAATAGAAATTTGTCTAAAGAGAATACTATAGCGAGAATTCCTTTTCGGTGGTGGTGTAATTCATTTGGGCATCGTGGAGTGTTTTGCTAGCATAGTAGATGACATGTGGCAGCTTATCAGCTGCTGTCCCAGAATTTGCTCCTATTGCATAATGTCGAAGCATCGCCAGCACGTTATCTCGAAAGGTAAAGACAGTTTGGTGCCATTATAACGAGGGTAGATGTTAGTTTCTCTTTCAAGGTATTAAAGGAAATAATGAGCGATCGTTGTTGAAGTCAAATTGACATCTTTGGATAATAAGTTACATAAGGGCGACTTATTTTAGAGAAATCTTTAATAAATCGTCGTAAAATCCTGCGTGTCCCGAGAAGCTTAACTTATCCCGCTTCACGGATGTAGGGAGGTAGTTTGGATATCAATTCAACTTTTGCCTTATCAAGCAATACTGCTTGTTTGAAATTATATGTCCCAAAACTATCCGCTTGTTGAACCGTAAAATGACTTTTCTCCCAAACTAAGGGTTAGATTGCATTCAATGCATCTTTCTAAAACGAAAGTCAATTTATGTAAGCAATCATCGAATGAGTTCCCGAAAGCGGAGAAATGCGTCCATGAAAATTTCAATGAACTTACTCCACCGTAATAAAGAGAAAATGGATATCATGCATCTACGGAAAGTGGCGGGAAGCATTGCATAACGAATGGCATTACTGCGAGCAAATGTCCCGAAAGGACATGTAAATGTGGTGCTTTTCACGATGTTGATGCTATGGGTACTTGATAATATCAGGCAGTCCATCAAAAAACGGTAAAATTAGGTACTTGACTAATCTTTCCAACATTTGATCAATGAATGGAAGAGGAAAGTGATCCTTTTTTAGGTATATAAATTTAGTTTCCTAAAATCTATACACATTCTAACAAATCCGGTGATTATTCTAGTGGGCACCCAATTCACTTTTATCATTTTTAACAATTGTTATCCCAGATTTCTTTGGTACCACGTACATTAGGGACTAACCGGCTTTACTATCCCATGATAGGATAGATAATCCGCTCTCACTCTAACAATTTAAGGATTTCCTTTTTAACTACCTCTTGCATGTTTGGGTTTAGTCTTCTTTGGGCCTGTACGGGTTTAGCACCCGTCACTGTCGAGTTGATCTTGTGCGTACACATTGTTGGACTAATGCCTCTTATATCCCACATCTGCGAAACCTATAGATTTCTTAAAGCTTGTTTAAGCAACTTTGATGAGTTCCTTTTCTTGTGGTTTGGTCGAGGTTGAAGAAATTATCCTTTGAATGTTTCTCCTTCTCAAAGAAAACACATATTTTAAGTGCTCGGGTAAGTCTTTGAGTTGAAGTTCGGGTGGATTGGCCTCTTTATGAGATGAAGAAGCGGGTAGATTTAAAGTGCACTAGATTTTGTCATCACTTCATTATTGTCTAGTTGTTCAAGGTACCCTTCCAATTTCTTCATCTAAATCTTCTTGACCTTTTCAAGTGTAAGAACGGTTTCAAGCTTGTCTTGATTACGGTTTGGAAAAAGGTGTTTTGGACAAGATTATCAAAGGATCAACTTCGAATATTTCATCGATGGCGAGAAATAGAAGGGAAAGGTGAAGAATCAAAAACTTTGAAATGAGCAGGTCTACTCCCCAAGGTATGTCGTTGTCAAATTTCCATCTTGGACATCAATAATAGTTTTAGTAGTTGCCATAAATGGTCTACCGAGCAATATTGTATGCTTTCTCTGTCCAATGGGATTTTCTTGCATATCCGGAACCTGAAAGTCAACGGGTATTATCGGTTTGTCTGCAATGCCCAAAACATCCTCGACTATTCCTACGGATATTTAAGAGATCTATCTGCCGAGTTGCGGGGAGACATAGTTGTGGGTTTTAAATCCACAGATTGGTGTGAGAATATAGAGTAGGGCATCAAATTTATACTAGCACCTAAATCAAGCATTGCTTTAGCAACCTTCCTATCCCAATAGTTATGTTTATAATAAAACTTACGGGGTCTTTCAACTTAGGGGTAATTTGTCTTTGAAGTCTGCTAGAAATTTCGACCTTCTACTCGTTCATTCGGTTAAATACCTCGCTTTTCTTAGTGTTTAACTTTCTTTGAAAAAACTTGGCATATGAGAACACGTTCGCTGATCACTTCTAATAATGGTAAATTGATATTTACTTTAGAGAGCATATTAAAAGATCATTGAATTGCTTATCTTGTTTGGACTCTTTCAACGGTGGGGAAGAGGTACTTGCATCTGAGTGTGGTTATGTTGTCTTTTGAATTTTGGGAGTGTCGGATGACCCCGATGAGTTTTGAGAAAGCTTGTGAAGTTTAGCACTTGTTTCTCCTTTTTGCGATATTAGAATGTCGCCTTAACGTTAAGAGATTTCGGGTGCAACGGTATTGACTACCTTACCACTTGAAGGGTTCTAACATCTTTTGCTTGTTACACGGTTGGTAGACGACTTTCACTGGTTCTTTCTTTTGCATTTGTTGCCGGTTATGCCCGACTTTAGATTCAATTCTTTTTAAAAACCTCGTGGTGTTCAACCTTTGATTAGTCATCAGTTGGTTGTCACGACTAACTTGAATAAAAGCATTCAAGCTATCTTGGGTTGGTTTAAAAGATTGGCTTGGTGGGTAAGGGTGGTTGTAGGTTGGGTGATTATAGGTGTTTGGATGATACTTTTGAAAATATTGGACTTCTACATGGCATCGACACTTTAGAATCACAAGTATTTGAATAATTATGAGTACCGTACCCGATTGAACAAACCTGCTCACGTACCTCTTGATTTGAAATTTGGTGAGGCGTGAGGAATTTCACTTGTTTAGTCAATTGACAATTTGCAAGGTTATCTCATCCAAGCGACCTCATTGACCTTTGCTTTCCTTCCACCACCTCTTTGTTGGGAATTAGAACGATAGCTCACAAAGAGATTATAGGCTTCCTCTGCTGTCTTTTCTCTGACACTCCGCAAATGACATTATCAACCATGTATTGACTGCGTAGTGTCAATCCATACGTAAAAGAATTGGTTTTGTAGGCTGTAGTGGAAAGCTATGATTTTGACATTGAATGAAAAGGAGTTTGAATCATTCCCAGCTTCGTGAAAAGACTCTTCGTTCATTTGAGAAAATGTTGCTATCTTTGTTCTTAGATCAGCGGTCTTTTGATGGGAATAGAACCTACCCGTAAAAATTTCATAGGCCTCCCCGAGTTTTAAGAGAACCTATTTGTAGAGTAATGAACCATGACCAAGCTTTATCTTTGAGAGTGTAAGGAAAACACCTCGTCTAAGTTGATCTTCACTAATTGCATGTAGTGGAAAGGTTTGGACAATAGCATAGAATTCTCGAATGAAATGCAAAGGATCTTCGTTAGGGATCTGGTGAAAGGAAGGCAACAAAGAATAATGAATCTTTTTCAATTCATAATTCCTTGCAGACCTCTTGCGATTGGATGCACGAAGTTACATTGCTAATGATTGGCATTGTATAGTCTTTCATCTTTTTTAGCCTATCTTGACATCTCAGTGGTTGTTTGTAGTTGAAAATGATCCTCACTCTTATTGTGAATGTGACTTTGCTTTTAAAAACAATGGTAGATATCTCTAAAAAAATCTGAGGAACCTAAATTATTTTTTTTAATTTAAGCAGAAGGGACACAATTTTTGGAAACAAGCGAATTTATTTTATTTGAAATATATATATATATATATATATATATATATATATATTTTATTACATAAACTAAAACAAAGGAAAATACAATAATGGGTGACCTTAAATTGTAGGACTAAAATTTATCGTCTTCTAGTAAGGCGTTGCTTGGAAGATTGCGAGAATGAAAAACTCAATGTCTCCTCTTCCCGTTGAATTCATTTAAGTTTCAATTTTGCCTTTACGCAAATGTTAACTAAGCTGTTGACTTGAACTTCCACCTTTTTGATAGAACCCATGAGTCAACCCGTTGATTGGTCTTTGATTGATTGTCCTACAAACTTGAATAAAAGAATTCAAGTTGTCCTCGAGAGTTGGTTTATTTGGAATGCTTAGTGGAATAGGTGGGTGGAATTAATCACCTGCTGGTTTGAGCTTTGAGGAAAGGAGGGTTATTTTGCCTCGAGAAATTTGGATGACTTACCACCCAGGATTATAGGTATTTGAATTGGGATCAAACCTTGGTCTTTGTTGATATGCTCCCACGACATATTAACCTACTTCGAATCAGGTTGTATCTCCTTGATATGAATGAGCACGATACCTTGTCCCTACGTATTCTTTGTCTGAAACCCTTATTGTTCATTATTTGTGTTGGTTTGTGTAGCGAGAGGGCAACTTGCTTAGTCGAGTTGAACAAGTTGTTGTTGAACTTCATTCTTGGAGTCAATCTCGCGAACACCGACTTTTCTCACTGCGGAGCTTTTACGGTGGGGTGCTTTTGACATCTGAAAGAGATTATACGTTTACGATGCAGTCTTTTCTCCTTATTGCTCTCATACGCTGACGTTGTCGACAATGGTGACATTGTTGTGTAAGTCCATCGTAAAGAATTGGTTACGCAAGCGTAGGGAAAGCTATGATGGGGGCATTGAGTGAGAAACATTTTGAACCTATCCGAAGCTTCGTGGAATGGTTCTCGCTGTCCCCGAGAGAAAGTAGCAATCTTTCCTACCGGCTACGATGTTTTTGATGGGAATAGAATTTTCCCGTGAATTTGTGTAAATTTGACCCCGTGTCATTGAGAGAACCGAGGGGGAAGTGACATCGACCAAGCTTTAGCCTTATCGCTTTAAGGTGTACGGAAAACATCTCATTCTAAGGTGATCCTCGTTTAGAATACGGGGGAATGTTTGGGCCGTGGCATAGAAATCTCGTAAAGGAAGAGAATCTTCGTTAGGTAGCCCGTAGAAGGAAGGAAGCATAGAAAAATGAATATTTTTAAGGTCGTAATTAGAAGCGACTTATACGTTGGATAGCGGCCGATTCTTGCAGTCTTGATCCTGGTCTTACAAACTCTTTCATCGTGGTTTCCACTAACATGTTGGTTTTCCTCCATTTCTTTTGGTTCTAGTAAAGGATTAAGGCGTTACATGTTTGGCTGAAATCGGGTTGATGGGTAGGATCAGGTGTTGTTGACACTTGTTTAAATTTATGAATATTATTTACGTATGGTGTTAGGGGGTTTCCTAAGGATCTCTATGCGTAGACTATTTTTAAGCGTAAATTTAAAACTCGCATCGACAAAAATAAAGAAATTAGAAAATTTCCATGGCATTTAATACAAAACACTAGACAATTTTTTTTTTTTTTTTACCTTTTTTTTTTTTTACTTTAAATAACATTGTAATTAGTATTAACGATAGTGTTCCCCGGGAAAGAATGGTGGTCTTGTAATTTCGCCAAAATACGAAACTGGCCAGAGCGTTAGGGAAAGACCCGGTGTGTGAGCTTGAGAATGATGCAAACGGAAGCTCCTTAGATTTTACTTTTCATGCCACTTTTTTTTTTTACGAATGGTAATTTTATTTTACTATTCACACTATCTTATTTCTTATTAACTTAAAATTTTTTAAAAAAATTTAAATTTTTTTTTTTTTTTACGAACGGTAATTTTATTTTACTATTCATGCTATCTTATTTCTTATTAACTTAAAATTTAAAAAAAATTAATTTTTTTTTTAGCGGTAACGGTAAAAACTTTTTTTACTTCAAATTTCAAATTTCTAAATTATTTACTTTTTATGCTATAAAAAAATATTTATTATTATTTTTTTATTTTTATTTTATTTTTATTTATTTTTTATGAAATTTGAAATTTGATTAAATTTTATTTTATTTTATTTTATTTTATTTATTTATTATTATTATTATTATTATTATTATTATTATTATTTTTAAAAAAATATCACAATTATGTACAACACAAAAAATATTTTTAAAATTTTGATAAATAAATTAAAAACGCTATTATTAAACTTCCGACGTGTGGCGCGAAAACTTGATGGCCAGCGTGGAATTCTACATGAAATGCTTTTGGTTTTAATATTTATGCAAAAGCTACCATGATCTGGCGAATCGTTTCGTAGAAAATGATAAGTATACTCGAGTCGATCCCAGGGAAGGAATGTATGTGGTTCTTAATTTATTATTAAACTTTTAAAGCGAAATTAAATCACCAACGTGTCGCGATAGTTTGGTTTTGTGTTTGTCTAATAACGTAAAATAAGCGTATATACTGATTAATTAAATAAAAAAATAAAAACGTAGATACTGAAATTGATAAATATTTATCTAAAATAAATATAATTCTGATTTAATAAATATTCAAATGCAAATTTTATCGTTTATATTAGTGGAGTATTTATGGATATAATAACTAAAGTTAATTATCTTCTCGTATTATCCCAGGTTATTAAAGATATAAATTGATATTTTATTGATTCTCTTTTTTGTATGAATCTGGCTTTGGTGGGTTAGATCTTCTTTGTTAGCTAAGCAATCAATTACTTGGCTATGGGTGGGGTTGATACTTAATTTGGTTAATTAAATTAATTAAACTTTTTCTAAGAGATTGAAAATGAGCAATTTAAATCTGGCGCTTTGGTGGGGATTAAAACAGGTTAAAGCTTTATTGAGGTGTCGAATTAAAATTTAGTTATCAAGTCTTAACTTTCAAGTTTTAAAGCCATTTATTGAAAGCGTGTTGTCAATCGTTTACGTAATAATTCTTATAAAAACTTTTGAAATAGAGCATTTCTAACTAGAGGCGATTAATACCCGAAATAAAAAGCCTTCTCTAAATTAGGCCAGGATAACTAAGCGGCAAAGTCTAACTTTCGTATTTAAGTTTGTAATGAAAAATAATATATTTCTATAACATCCTTAATATAAAATCTTGAATAAAAATAAACTTCAATTCATTTTAGAAATTTTTCACTTTTATTTAATATTTGTATGCGTAATATGACGTTATTATTATATCATGATTATAAGCAGTATAGCAGTTAAATTTAATGTGGAGACAAATTAAATATAACATGTAAGAATAAAGCATAAAAATAGCGTAAAGAAAATAAAATCCTTCTGAAGCTTGACGCTATTAAGTTCTTTGAAAACCTCGGCGGAATTTGCACTTCCATTTTATTGAATCAAAAATCTAAATTATTACAAAAACATTACAAGTTCTCTCCAAAGAAGAGCTCTAAGCACTAAGACAATTGAACTAAAAACTAAGAGAAAAACTAAGAAAAGCTTAGAAACTAAGAAAGAAACTAAAGAAAACTCAAAAACTAAGAAATGAGAGAAAGAAAGAAAGAGAGAGAGAAGTGAGGTTTTGAGGTGTGTTTTGAAGTGAATGGAAGGGGTATTTATAGGTGAGGATGGAGAGAAAAAATGATTAAAAAAATGTTAAAAAAAATATTAAAAAAATAAGCGTGTAATGGACCTCTTGAGGTCATCGATGAACGTCAGCGTGGCGTCGTAAGCGGTACTGCACGTGAAAAATGGGTCAAAAGCAGCGTTGAAGCGCTTGTCATTTCTTTAAAGTGACTACCATGTATATGTATTGAAACAGCTTCTTCTGCCTTGACTTCGGCCCATGTATTGTATTAATGTATTTGAAATTTTGGGGCTGAATGGCGATGATTTTAGATCTTTTGACATTTTTGACCTTTTCGACCCATTTTTGTCCAATTTTTCCATGTTTGTTGACCTTTTTCCACTTATTTATTAATTTATTTGTGATGTATTGCTTAGTATTCTTTGAGTCTTTACATTGCGTTTTTAGGCGAAAATTCTGAAAAACAATAAAAATACCCGTGATTAGAAAAAAGACAAATTTATATAAATATATGATAAAACATATAAATATATATATTTTTAATCAATTAATGCGTAAAATCATGGTTATTTTAGTGCTTTTTGGCTTTCATCAATTGTGGTAGTGACATAAGTCGTCATACTCCTTTAAAATGGCCAAGTAATTCTCTTATTCCCTCTTCAATCTCTTCTTGAATTGAAGTGCTGAGAGAGCTTGGGTAGTAGGTCTGGTAGTCCTCTTTGTTGGTACCACACAAGCCTTTGATCCATCCATGATGCACATAGAGTTTGAGCATGGCATAAAGAAACTCTAACTTGGTCCAAGAACTCCATACCGAATACTACCGAGAAGTCATCCATAGGTGTCATTGATAAGTCCATTTGGCCAATCCAAGAACCAAGACTGACCTTAACTCCATAAACAACTCCTTGGAAATATAGTGCTATCGAGTTAACCATTTTGAGCGATCCTCTTCCATTGACAACCTTAAGGCTGAGTCTCTTTGCTTCCTTTAATGAAACAAAGTTAACTTTCCCATTGATGGATGCATCTAAGAACATCAAGTCTTTGGGGGTCTTCGGGGTGCTCTACAATGCACCAAGTAGCCACAAAGAACCCATATTTACGCCTTCATCTGTCTTGCCTCCATCATAGTCATGAGTGGAAGCAACTATGGCATTCAATGCCTTTCTTTTTGGACATTCCCATGCCCAATGCGATTCATCACATATGAAGCACGTCACGTGAGGCTTCGAGGCACCACGATCCTCCATTTCCTTCCCCTTATCTTGTGATTTAAACAAGGAGCCTTCTTTATGATTTTTGGGACCCTGACTTTTGGCATGGCCTCCCACACTCTTTCCTCCACCAAATTTTCTATATGTGGCCTTTGAGCTCTCTTTGTTTGTGGAGTAGTCAATAAAGCTCTTTACAACCGCAATGGTCGAAGATAAGTCTTTAACACCACGTTGCTTGAGTTCGAAATTAGCCCATGATTGAAGACCATCTATGAACAATAATAAAGCATCCTTGTCTAAAGTTTCAGGGAATTCTAGTAGCAAGGTTGTGAACTCCTTCACGTAGTCCCTTATGCTACCTGTTTGCTTTAATCATCGCAATCAGTCCCTTGCCTCCTCTTCAGCATTTATAGGGAAGAATTGGGTTTTGAACTCCCTTTTTAAATCATCAAAGGTTTCAATTGTGCATACCCTTCATTGCAAATCATCATGCCTCCATCTCCACCATAACATAGCAGTATCAAACAAGTACATGGTAGAAATTCGGATCTTACTGGCATGGTTCATTATGCTAAGGAAGTTCTCAACTTCCTTAGCATTCCTAACACCATTAAAGGTCTTTGGCTTGGGAACATCCACCTTCTTGGCCTCAATGATGGTGGTTGTGCTAGTTTCAAAGACATTGCCCCCTTACAAAGAGCTAGGTCACCACCCATATCCTCCACTCTAAGCAACACATTAGCAATTTCTCTTTAGACAAGATCCCTTACCTTGGCAAGTTCGATCTTCAACCCATCAATCTCTTTCCTTATCTTGACTACTGTATGGATCTCCATATCCTCGGCCTCCAAGCTGTTGCAACGTTCCTCCAAGTTGTTCACCCAATCGAACAGCTCCCCTAAGCTATCCTGCGCACTCCCAACACGTGCTTCTAAGCTAGAAAGCATGTCTTTCAACTTGGCTCGAGACTCCTTTGGTATTTCCAAACTTCCTCACTCCCACGTTCCATTAGTGGAACATCCATACTTGGTGTAGCTGGGGCATTGTTCTTCATTATGCCAAGGATAGTAATGCTTCAACCTAAAGCTCTGATACCAACTGTCATGACCTTAAATTTCAAATAGCGATCGTGTGACACTTAGTACGGTCTGTTGCACTAAGCCTACCTTTCAACCTGAACGAAATAGTCCAAAGAGACTAGAAAGAGACTTAGAGATTTAGAGGATTCAAGAGCAAAGCAATAACTAAAGAGAGTTTGTAAAGAATGCATTGTATTGCTTGTTATAGAGGTTATCTTACAATTTCCCAAGATTTCCCAAGATTCTCAAGAATTTCCCAAGACGATTACAAATGAAGACCAATAGATCTATTTATAGTGTGACACCAAGCTTAAGACTATGCCACAACTTTCTAGATCCTTCTATATCTAGAATGTATAAGATTGTTCTTGTTTTATCTACAAAATATCACAAGGTTCTAGTACATTCTAGCCAACTATAGAGTCTTCTAGGATTGTCTAGTTTCTTCATGCAAGTTCTAGGATGTTCCGTAAGGTTCTAAAAAATTCTAAAAACTTCTACATGCTTCATGAACCATCCAGCACGTTCTAGAATATTCCAACCCCTTCTAGCACCTTCCAGCACATGCTAGTGTACTCTGGAACATTCTAGAGTCTTCAAGGCTTGAGTTGAGTCCATCCAACTCTAGCTACTTCTAGACATCTCTAGGCCACTCTAGGACTTTCCCACGTAGAAAATTTTAGATCATTTAGGCAACCACCATTTCTTTGGATTTTAAGGGACAATTTGAGCGGGACATAACAATAGGCTCTCTTATGTTACTGTCCTAGGGTTTGTTCTTATCGCCTATAAAATGTTGAGTAGTTTGTCAATCTATTTTCCTTTAGCTTCCTCTAATTATTTTCGCAATATGTTGATAAGAGTCTTGTTTGAGGAATCTACTTGGACATTTGCTTGTGACCTATAAAGAGTATAATGTGACAATTTTATTCCTATCTCTTCATAAAAGGACAAAAGCCCTAACTTGTGAATTATCAACAGTTATCTATAAATAGATCACGAGGTAAACCGAATAGATATTATGTTACGCCAAATGAACTTGCGAACATCACTTTCTTGGATCCTCGCCAATGGTTCAATTTCTATCCATTTTGAGAAGTAATCTATCGCAATGATTAAAAATTTCCTTTTCCCTGGATAAAGAGGTAGTAGGCCTACTATGTCTAAACCCCACTTTAGGAGTGACCTAAGGCTAATTAGCTGGTTGATGAGGGATATTAGCATGTCTCTGGAACTTATCACATTTGTTAGCATGGTTGATACAATCATTTTGAAGGGTAGGCCAATAATAACCCTTCATGTAGTTTTCTTAAAATAGGCATCACACTTCCCTTCATGTAGTTTTCTTAAAATCGCATGCGCTTCTGAACTAGGTAAATATTTTAACCATGGTTCATCATAGTTTTTTTGATAAAGAGCTCCCTGAATAATGGTGTATTTTTTAAATTGTGTTACTATTTTCTGTACCTTCTCCTTATTGGAAGGCAAAATGCCTTGGATAAGGTATTCCAAGTATGGGGTCATCCATGAAGCGTGTGTTGTGGTATTGGTTTTTTTTGTTTCTTCTCCTTATCCTTCTTTATAATTATACTAGGATTGGATAGACATGAAATGGGAATCACTTTTTTTAATTATGCATTTATTATAAAGGCCAAAATGGCCAAAGAGTACGCATGCGCATTTCCTCATCTTGGTATTTGTTTGATCTTGAATGTTTTAAAAGATGAAATCTCATGCTTTACTTCTTGGAGGTATCTTTTCATCCTTTATTCCTTAGCCTTAAATGTATCTATTTGGACGTGTCCTACGTGTATATGTTGAGAAGAAGACTGGATTAATGTATGTATTGTCATGGTTAAAACTGAATGTATATATTAATTTACGCTTATTTGATGTATATTTTAGGGCTGATCCTTGTGACCATGTGGACCCCTTAAACGATTACCACGTGTGTGTATCCCCATATATATGTTTATTGCAATACTAAGAGCCACTCTTATTCATTGCACATTTATTATGTCTCTCTATATTCTCTCTCTAAACTAGATACGTCCTCCAATAATTTGGCACTCTGTAGAGCTCAGATTTTAAGACACGATCAATAAAGTTTGAAGTTTCTCATCCCCTTGGACTTATCAGAAGTTTGGATTAAGCTCACCTATCGAATTAAATGTTGAAGTCATGATCAAAATAAGGGCCTTTGAAAGATCCAAGTTTATTGGTCCTCAGGTAGAGACCAATATTAATAACCATTTTTCTCTATTAGAAAGAGTTATAAAAAATGCTAATAATGTTGTTGTCGAGCTATTACATCTGAATCAAGAATTTCTATCTCAATTTCTAGACATGAGGAGAGGCAAAGTGAAATGAAGAGGGAAAACCATAAACTAAGAAGACAGGTCGAAGTAATGAACCATAAACTTCCTACACAACTTGGGTTTAGGCCTACTTGTGAGAATATTTGAACAAGGAATGACAAGAATGATGAAATCAATAGGACATTAGCCAAGAATAAAAGGAATAGAAAGTTTCATGACTGAGCAAACATAGCTCGTGATTTAGCATATCAAAGACAAATTCTAGCTCAAGAGGCCCAAGTAGTAGATACACTTCCCTTGGAGTAGCCCTACTTGGCACGAAAAGAAAAGTTGTTGTGGTAGACCAAGGTGTTGGACTTAGAGGAATAAATAAAGAAATAGAATACAGGAAAAGCCCAAATTGACCATGATATGCTGTGCAAGCAATTGGTTAGTTTCCTCTTCTTTGAAGAAATTGAGTTTAGTGAACTCCTCATAAAATTTGTATCTCTTAAACATCCTGATTATAAAAGAATGAAAGACCTTTTTTTCTATGTACTCCTCTTCAAAACCGTCATATTTCCCCTCAACATGCCTTGAGACAAAAAGGATGTGATGTTATGTAAATCCTTTTCGAATACCCTACATTATTCGGCCAACAAGTGGTTTAGTGACCTAAAGTTTGATAGCATCAATTCTTTTGTTGAATTGATCAAATTGTTTGTGACCTATTATGCCATCAACAAGCCCCTAAATAAAGAGCCTCACCACATATTCTCTATAGTCTAGAATGTAGATGAATTTATCAAAGCATTTATGAAAAGATTTCACAATAATAGAAATATATTATTGTCCAGACTTCATCATCGTTCAAGCATTTATAAGAGAAGAGAGAAAGTGGTAGGGAAAAAAGCAAAAAAGAAGAAGAAGAAAAAAGACCGTCAACGTAGCAGGAAAGAGAAAACCAAAAGCATATTGGAGCGCAACAGATTAACGCGAAAGTAGATTCTTTTTGCAAGTCAATTTTCTTTCAATTCCTCTTAGAAAATTATAGTGAATTTGTTTATGTTAAATTTAATTTTTAGCATGAACTAATTTTTCTTTATTCTAGGAAAAAGTTGTAATTTAATTCTGAACTATGCTTGATTTTCTATGTTAATTTGAATTATTTCTCTTTATGCTTGCTTTATTTATTCTGAGTTTATTGCTTCTAATTAACTGGCTATTAATTAAATGATTTTAGTCTTATGATTTACTATCGAAAGAGGGAATTATAGGATAGATCTGGAATATTTTTGCATATGTAAATATAGAGATCGAAAGACTTATATGAACATGTGTAGTATTAAAATCATTGGTCTTAATACTTTCTTTCTTTATTAAATTGCATATTCTTGTATAAATTGATGAACAAGAATGTTTCTAATTGACTATCGAAAGAGACTTTTGGATGTTTTTTGGAGATTTCTTACAAACAGAGAGAATTAAATTCAATTAGCTAGATGAGTAAAGCATGATGAGGGATTAGGTGAAATCGATTTCTTAGAAGTTTTCTTCCCATTGATTTGATTCTCAAACAACATCTTTATTTTCTTTTGCGCATTTTCTTTAAATTGATTTTATTTTAAATTCTAATTACAACCTTAGTGACTTCTCTAGATAAAATTAATATTAGTATAATTTTGGTATTTGTCAAAAATAAGTTACCAATATCTGAGGACGATACTTTTCTTATCACTTTATTATAAAACTATGATATTATTATACACTTGTAGTTTTGCATCGATCACTCTTTTAAGTAAATGAGCTCGAAGATGAGATGAACGATCTGTTGCCATAATAAACGAGTAAAAAGGCATGACAGACTATGAGTAAAAGAATAGATAGTGTTTTAAACCCATTTGCTAAGTGGAACACCTACCCCTTTTATAGTCATTAATGGTTCCATGTGTCCCCTCACTTTTTCAAAATTCATAAAATTAGGAAAACTTTGTTATTTACTTATAACATATATTTCAACTTCAAACATAAATGAAATAATATTATATATTCATTATATCACCAAAATGATGTTGATTGTTCCTTACAATTGTACAAAAAGAAAGAAAAAGAAAAAAAAGAATTGAGAAAAAAATAACAAAACACAATGCCAATCTTTAAGGCTATTGGTTGATCTCAGTATGAAAGTACCGGAAGTTGGTCTCTTCCTTGTCACCACCTTCGGGCTCTTAATCATCGCCCTCTACCACTGTCCCATGAGATTCAGGTTGAGGTGGACAAAGGTCGAGAATCTAGTAGTAGTCACAAACCCTCCCTTTGGCCAAGGCCTTCACTTTGAAAGACTTCATGGCTTTATTAAAGTCAGTCTGGAGTACTTCCATTGATTACATCTTGACTACCTTCACCTTCTGGCGAGCCTTCTCCTCAGCCATTTTCAGCCTGTTAAGTTCCTCACGGAGTTCATAGAGTTTTCTATCTGACTCATCCTTGGCCTTCAGGATGTTTTCTTACTAGCATGCTAGCTCGACATTTTGACCATATAGAGCCTTAACTTTAGAGAGAGTGGCCAAGTGATCCTTTTTTTTCCTTTTTGAACTTTTCCTTCATTTTCTTTGCTCCCCCGTAGCTTGTAATAATGGATGAAGGTTATCACCTACAATTTAGAAAAAAAATGGTTTGAAAAAAGGTGAAAAATTAAATGATAAGGTCTTGCTTGGCCAATTAACGATAATAATTCAAAAATAAAATTAGAAAACAAACTCACCTTGAGGACTTCTTTGTTGGCCAATGTAAGAGCATCAAACTCCTTGCACATGTTGACCAAGATGGGCTCATCCAGACCTATCGATATTAAGTGGATGAACTCGTATTGGGTAGTTGAGTCACCCATTACGAGCTCGTTAAACCCAAGAAATTTCACAAAATTTATTAACTTTCTTTTGGTCGTGAAGGCTAAGGAGGAATGGTGAAAGAAACCAGAGTAAAGCTCAAAGCAAAGATCACCCTAGTATAATTTTGCAGAGTCGGTGGATCTTAAAAGCTCATCCCCATTGCACTCTTTCTCTTAGGCATAAATTTTCTCCTTTTGGTTTTGGAAATGTCAATAGGAGTTACTTGAGAGGTTGTAAAATTGTTCAAGATGTCATCCAAAGACATTGATTTGAGGTCCATGTCTATACAACATAAATAAATCATGATTAGTTAAGCAATAACTTGAAAAGAAAATAGAATTCCTTAAAAGTTTACAACTTTTAGGTATCAATTCAAAATTAGAGCCAAACACAGGATGAATCCTCTTGCATTTTGAACTCTTCTTCTTCTTTGATGTCGAGCATGGCTTGTGCACCATTCTAGTTTGTAACATACCTGACTCTAAACATATCATCCCAACAGTAGTTAGTCTAGTCTTTGACAAATTTCCATCCTAGAGAACACATGAAAACACGACCTATTTTAAATGGATTTTACATTGCCCCAAACCAAAGATATCAAATTACTTTCATCCTTGGACTCTCAACTACCAAAAACATAAAAACAAAACTACTTCCAATTATTGTCAATGTATGGAAGCATGACATTCACACCTCAATCTTGAAGGATTTTATTTAAGATTGTATGCATCATTGAACTTGAGCATTATGATCATTACGCCTATCTCTTTTCCAAGTAGGGTGATACAAAGTAAATACCTACACTTATTAAGAAGTAGCTGATTGGGACTTATCTGGGTTTGCCTCAAGAAATCCTTGATAAAGTTCGAGAGAGGAAAATGTAGACCGAAGAAAAGTGGCTTCCTATAAAAAGTAGTCCAATCTTCTAGGGGAATGTTGCTGTCAAGAGTTGTCAGATTGGGAATTTGGATTTGGAATTTCTTTAATATGTTGTAAGTAGCCTTCAATTTAGCTTCATTTTTTATTTAAATTCACAAGTTATTGGCTATGACCTTCAACCTTTAGTTCTATAAGTTAGTTTTCCTTGACCTTTACCAGCTTAAGTTTTCTTATGCCAAAATCGAGGGATTACAATACTGGTCGAAATAGGTATGCAGATTGAAATACTAGTCAACGGTCAGACTTTGCTTACCAAAGGTATATATATAGTCATATCTGAAGAGTTTCCATAGTCGCTTGATGAGCTCATCTTAAGAATCGAGTATGAAGCTTGTAGAAATCCAGATTCTTTAAAGCCTAGACTCTTCCTCACTCTCAGAAATTATGACACCATCCATTTTAAGGATGTTGATAAGTTTCTTATCGACCATATCTACTTAAAGATCCTAAAATTTGGGGTTAAACTATATAAAAAAGGTGAAACAATAAGGAGATAAGTTCAATCAAAAGTACATGATTATGATATATATAATGGTGTCAAGAAATATAAAAATCAACTTTACATAAAATAAATATATCGTATCTGATTTGAAAAGAAGAAACCTAAACTATCTTAAAGCATGTTAACACAATAAATGCTTACCATTGAATTTAAAAGAATAAGATCCGTGCATAAGATGAAAATAATAGGGGTAAGGCGATTGAAAATCGAGGAGAAGCGATAGATAATTTTTTTGCATAAAAGAGCTAATAGAAAGCAAAAAGAAATGAGATCCATGGGATTGTTAACCCCTTTACTATTTCATCTACGACCAAATGTTTCAGATTCAAAAATTAAAAAAAAACACGCATGCACTAGGGCATGAAATTCAGGCATAACAACGAGAATCGGGAATCGAATATGTTGGACACTCTTCCACCCCAATCTTACGTCCGAACTAAAAGAGTGTAGACTCGATATTTGGACATGCCCTATGTCTAATAACATGGACATGTACAACAAATTAGAATAACAACCATTATCCACCAAAATTCTATGTATTTCATAATGTGCAATCTTGATTGTGATAACCAAAGAATCATCATGAGGTGGTAATACCTCACTTCCTTTGAAAATGATAGGAAAGACAGGTCCATCTCGTTTCAAACTTTAAACAAGTTGATAAGAATCCTTAGCTTTGCAAGCATATCTCTTTCTTAAATTGTAAGAGTAACCTGACATTGTTGGTCCATCATGAATGGTGTGAATCAAATGCATATCCCTATTTGAAGACTAATTAGGCCTATTATTTTCCCCTATAAGAGGATTATAAAGTACAAACTCTCTTCGATTAGGAAGATTGTTTAGTTCTTTATTCTTTCCTATTGGACCTCTATTTTCATTAACTAAGTCCATCAAATGTCCATTGGGTAGAACATGTTTGATTTCCCACTTAAGATGTCCACAATCCTTTGTCCAATGACTAGTGTCTTTATAGAAGTGCAATATTTATTGGGGTCTCTAAACGGAGCCCTTATAAGTTATGGGCAATTTACTTTATTCATGCATTCCATTCTTTGTACAACTTTAGACAATGATACTTATAATGGTGAACCTTTAAAAGGAGATGATGCTTTCTCCCATGTTCCAGGCCTTCCCCTAGGCACTATCACTAGTTTGAAATAGGAAGGGCTAGGTTTCTATCTGTATGAGGTTTTCTTTATTATTCTTTCTTAATTATGTTGAGCTTGTTTGAAGTATGATTTAACGAGCCTTTCATTGACTTCATCTCTCTTTCCATATTAACAAACTTATAGGGATTTTTATAGACCATATCCAGGGATCGTGAAGTAGTTTTAATCAACTCGATGAATAAACATGTATCTCTTTTAATTCCCTAGCAAAAAGCCTTTATAAGAATAGAGTCTAGGCACTGAGAGATTTCCATATTTTTCATTTTAAACCTTCTCATATAGGTGTCATTATTCTCCTGAACAATTGAAAATAAATGGTGTGATTCCTTTCTAATTCTCTTGTTACATCCATAGTTGGTGACAAAACATTTTATCAAATTATCAACACCCTTTACACTCTCATGGTAATTTAATGAATCATTGTTGCACCATTTCTTGAAAAGTGGAGGTGAATAATTTGCAAAAAGTGGCATCTTTCTTGTTTTCTAGGATGCTTACAACAACTATGGCCATTTTAAAACGAATAACAAGTGCTATGGAATATTTGGATTTATCATCTAGGTTGTTATTGGGCGGTTTAAGTTGTGCTTGACACCCTTTGGAATAAAAAATTTTAGGCTAGAAGGTCTTGGAAATTGTTGGAAAGTGTTCCATTTGAGGTGTTGGTGGGTTACGTATATAGGTTCTAAAACTAGATTTGTGGGTGTGTGTTATTCGTAAGTCATATTGGGCTAATATTGATTGGGGTATTTCAATGGTTCACGGGAGGTATCTTTCAATCTTGTAAGATGGATTGGTCTTACTAATGAGGTAGTTATCTGGAATGAACTCTCAGCCTCTTCTAAATAATATAATTGTATCAAATGTGATTTGAGTTCCTTATTATCATTATATGACCTAATGAAAGTTTGTTGTAATGTTGTCACTTGTTGTTGGAGCCTCTCCAATTTGGCATCTTTTTCATGAGATGTGCTTTTAGATCTATAATTAGCTAAACTACTTGTGTGAGGGATCGTTCTGGTCACTTTGGCCTTAACCTTATTAGCTATAGGTTGCATAGGGTCATACCTCAGACCATGATGTGATGTGATTATAGGTGATACATGGCGTAAATGATCATCGAGATCGAACTCAAGGATTGGTTGAATAGGGTTATTTCTAGATTCGAGATGAGTATGAGGACTTGTCATGATAACATGGGGAAATTTTCCTATAACATGAGTTGATTCTCCTTGGATGTAAAATGTAGGGTCTTAAATGCCAACTTAGGTAAGATTTCACAGTGGACACTAATTGTTTAGAGAATTGACATTATTAAGGATTCTAGAGAGATGTTAAAGAAAGGACAAATTCTATATCCTTTATTATTGATAATAAGGACATATATACACATATACTAGGTAGGTGTCATTGTTACAATGATGGGTGCTTTGTTTGAGGTGTGAGAGCTAACATATATATAATAAAATTACAATAATCAACATGTCGTTATTCCTAGGTCACATAAGGTGCCCTTAAGTAAGAAGGCAGGTAGTAGTTACAAGGTTATTCTTACTAGGTCATGCAATCCTAAAGTTGTCAACAATTGATCGGGTCTTGTTCTTCATGTGTCAAACATCAAGTCTTATGATAGCCTACCCAAGGTCCTCTTTGATATGAATTGCTTTCAAAGTTGAAGTCAATATGAATGGGTTATTAAATGATAACATAATATTCAAAGGAAGGTAAGCCATCGTCTATACCTAATTACGAGGTAGAAATGAGGAGGAAGTGGTCTAAGTCCACTTATTTATCTAAATCTATCTTGAAAGTGAAGAGGTTGGGAGTCAACACAGTTTTTTCCATCAACAGGGTAGATAGTGAAGGTATTTGATTCATCTTGTCACTTAAAGATGGTGAAACGGGGCAATATTTCTTATCATGGGGAAAGGTATTCAAGGTGCAAGAGAAGTACAACCTCATTTCTATTAAGTCGTCAAGATTGACTCATGAGTAATCCATGAAGTATAATTACACATCCTGGTCTCTAAATATTGCATGCTAATTTGTTAGTCAAAAATGAGCTAAATCTGATTGTTGGACTAACAAATCAAGAGCATGGATTCAATATCAAATTGGATTGTCAAAGGAATTTTAAGAAAGGAAATCAAATGAAAAAATACAGTATATAAATAGAGAAGAAATAGATATATTGAATGCATTATAGAGCATTAAATTACTACGAGACAAATTCAATGTGATAAATTTATAATTGTTCAAAATACATAAATGCTAGTTGTACACACTTTAAAACATGTCAACAAGTGTACAAAATACATATACAAAAGAACCATCAATTACATCAAAATCATAATACAATCCCAAAAATAAGGGACTATTGATCACTCAGGTATTAACGGTGATATCACAATAGCATAAGACGACACTAAGAGAAGCTTACAAGAACAAGTAAATAAAACCTTTTAAGGAGCGGCTTCCTCGACTTGTCCTTCAGCACGATCTTCTTGATTTTCCTTCTTGGAACAAGGTGACGATAGCGGGGTGTTGATTGGAAATTCTTTGCTCCTACTACTTTGAAAATCTTGCATTAATGTGAAGTAAGGAATAATTAAGTCTAGCTTCTCGGTTTGGGTTTTTATGTTGCTTATCACGAAGCTTACCCCTCTTTTATAAGCTTTATTGCACTCTGCTCTTAGTGTCTCCACCAAGCCTCCATTAAGCCAAACAAAGAGCTCTTTTTCTTTTTCAGTGAAGTCATTTGGTCTCTAAGAGAGCTTGCTACAGCTTGGGCCTTCTTGGCCTCCATCTCAAAATGGTTGCTTTTCAACCCTACTCGAAGGCATAATTTTTTGTTTTCTTTAGCTTCTTATACTTGTTAAGCACCTTGGCTTCCATATGTAGAATTTTGGCCCTGTTTTCAATGACGAGAACATCCTCATCCTCTACGGCCATTTATCACTTTGTTATTTGCAAGAAACTTATTTTCACTTCACATTTGTATGCACTGAGTGAAAACTCATCTTTCCTTACCAATGATAAAACCTAGAAAACCTAACAAAGTGAAAATGGAATCTAAAGGCGAGGTAAAATTATAAAGAGGAAAGCATTTACCTCTAGCAAATGATATGTCATTATCTCTTCGTTAGAGGCTCTTTCCTTCTTGCAAGCTTCTTTAACCCTATCTCGTTTATTGTCACTCCTGAAGTGACTAAAGAGGTCTCTCATCAAGTTAGATCACCTAAAAATTCCCTTATCAAAGTTAATAACCAAAGTATTCAACATCATGATGTCCTTCAAAATAACTTCATCAAATTTGAAGTCATCATAATCCATAGCTTGAATTTAAGGAGTTGAAGTTTAACCTACTTTCCTCTTCTTAGAGGTCACTACAAGAGGCAGTAAATATGATGATCTAAGAATGGTTGACAAGTTAGTTGCAGGTAGGGGAGGAATCTCAATTGGTTCATCATTCGACCGAACTAAATCTTTAGTTTGTGAAGGCAAGGTGTGAATGACTCTTAGGTATATAGTAACTAGGTCGTACACACTCGATGTATCTATTAAGTCTTCTAAATACATAGTTAAATAATTCATGCCTGTAAAAATGAAACTAAATACTCCATTAATTAGTGATTCAAATCATTAAAACTTTTTCACCTTGCTAAAAAGGAATGACTTGTGTATTCATCATTATAGTCCTTCGATACATCAGAGTTCCTAAAATGATAAGCTGTGAGAATATCTATATAGGTCTATTTTTTTGTATTTTGGAGTTTAATTCTCTTTATATTCTCTTTACCATCAGGACCAAATTTATTGATTAGCTCGCTTGCATGAGGTTGAGTCGTGTTAAAGTTGTGATTCCACAAGCTATGAACTGGGAATTCGGCCCTATCGTCCCAAATATATTTGGTGATGTAAAATTATTTATCTTTCCAACCCAAGGTGCTATCAAAGAGTTTTATATGGATCATGTGTCCAATGACACAAGATATGTATGCTCTACCATTATCAAGGTCATTCTTCTTAAGGCAATACATACATCTTATTTCTTCATATATCAAATCCATCACATGCTTTCTAGCAATAATGGATAGACACAAAAGAGTTTTCCATCCATTCAGATTGACTTTTGTAAGGTTAATGCCATAAGTGTTCAAAACATGAGACACTATTTTTGGAAAATGACATATGAGTCGTATTTTGAACTAAACTAAGTGGATAACCCACCACTCTACAGGAAGATCATCAGAATCACAGAGGTGACATGGAATGGGAATCATCCTAACTTGGGGTGGAATGTTATATTCTCTGCATATTGGGCCAAATAATTAGCATCTAGTTCAATGGGCATTTCCTCGATCTAATGTTTATCTTTGGCTCTATAAGTAGGCTCACCCTTAGAGCCATGCTTTTTCTTTAGATGAGTTACCTAATCTTAATTATAGGTATAAGACCTTATGATTACAAGGTGGAGGTTGGATGTGACCCAGAGGAAAGAGGAAGAGCCATAATACTTTTCTTTACTAACTTACTACCAGTTTTACCAGTTTCCTTACCACAACCTGTTGTGGTGTCTAAAGGTCTTTCAACTTGATTTGAACTTGATTGTGAGCATAAAAAATCCTAGGAAGGATCTCGGGGTACTCTTATCCTTAGGAGAACACTCTTGGTACAACCTAAAGGAGCATCCTTGGAGGGTGTCTAACGTGCTATGTTTTTTTCCTAATTAATCGAAGACATTTTAAAAAAGCAAGTGAGGAAGATAAACTACCTATATAATGGTTTGAAAAGAGCTAAAGTTCGATCAACGAACGATCTGGAAACATTGCATGAGTAGATATGACAAACAAGTTGCAATAAATTTGGACTGATTTTTTAGCCATCTTATTACAACGATCTGGATTAACAAAAGTTTGGCATGAGAAATAGAATAGCGAGATGAGATTCTATGATAGGAAATTATGTTAAGTTAAAAGGTAATATGGTAAATGGTAAAAAAAATTACTATTTATAAAAGACCTAAATAGTTATGATAAAGGGAAGAAGAACAGTTATGGGAGAACGTGTAGGGAAGTTAAAGAGTTTAGCAGTTACTTTTTTGAATATTCCCTTAACTTCTCAAAGTTTAAGGAATATAGGAATTAATGTTTAGTATTATCCAGGTAGCAAGTACATGACCCTTGCGACTTGAGGCATGTCATTTGTGGAATGAATATTACGTTTTCATTAATAGCTCATTCATATCGACCTTAACTTTGAAAGCAATCCATATGATAGATGACCTCAGGTAGGTTGTCATAAGACCTGATTTTTGCAAGTTAAGGAACAAGACTCAATCAGTTGTTGACAACTTTGGGACTACTTAAGAACGAACTCATAACTATTACTTACCTTCTTACCTATAAGGCACCTTTTACGACCTTGAAATAGTGACCTATTGATTATTGTAATTGTATTATATATATATGTTAGCTCTAACACCTAAAACAGAGCATCTATCCTTATAACAATGACATCTATCTAGTATATATATATATCCTCAATATTAGTAATAAAAGATATGGAATTTGTCTTCTCTTTAGAATCCCTAACATTGCAATTCTCCAAACATATTTCTTTAAGAATTAAGTTTACATTATGTAAATTAACATAAAATATTACTTCTTGTATGAAATTATAAATTTGGTGATTAGTTTTCGCTAAAAAGAAAAAAAGGAATAATAGTAGGATTAGAAGTGTAGGTGTACGAGTTTTCAGGTAAGGATTATTAATCAAACTTTTTTATTCATACATTATTTTATAAGAGTGCCATACATCATATATTACAAATAAAGGAAAATGAATGTCATGATTTTATGAAAAATGTTATGGATGTTGTTAAAATTAAATCCTCGTTGTAAACAGTTTATATCCATATATGAATTTTTTTTATATAAAATGAGTATTAAAAACATTACACATAGTATTTGAGATTTTATACATTTATCATGAAATAAGTTTCCATAGGAGTGTTATATATGTATAAATGTCTTGTGAAGTATGGTACATATGAGCTACTGATTGCAGCAGACTATTTTTCATTGGCATATAGGTACAAATTGTAGTCACATGTATCTTCAAGTTTATTCATACATGGATCTCGAAGTTTGTCTATTTATGGGTCTCAGAGTTTAACTGCACATGGGCCTCGAAAGTTGACCCCATGTGTCTCAGAGTAGATTGTCGATATGACGAGGACGTTGACCACCCATATGATGAGGATGTTATCTACCCATGTACTTCAGAGTTGACCAATACATAAACATATGCCATATGTATCTCGGAGTATGACTATACATAAGGTCGGAGGTGGACACACATACATCTCAGAGGTTGACCGCGCATGTAACCATGTATTTCAAAATTGACCAATACATATGAAGGTTCCATAGCATGCATATGAATTTTTAAACTTAATGTGACATATTTTATATCATATAAGCATACATTATATATCTGAAATGTACACGTAACTCTATTTTAGAAGTGAGGAAGTACATGCATATTAGATTTTATAAATAAAATTATCCCTACATTATATCAAATTATACTAATGATGTTATTTTTATTCATACGTGAATTTTATCAATATGCAATATACATCATATTATTTGTTATGATATTATTTAGAGTAAATTCCTATTGAATTAGTTATAATTCATCCTGTTTTTCTAGAAGAATAAGTAAAAACCATGTTTACTTTTATCTTGTTATTTTGATTTTGTATCATATAATTTTGGAGATAGGTTAAATTTATGTAAAATATTTTATGTGATAACTTTTCAATGTTTTTCTTGTAATATATTGTTATTTCTTAATTTAAATAGTTTTAAAAATATTACAATATTTTTAAATAAGAGATATCTTTTAACTTAATGGAAATTTTATTAAAATATATTTTTAAATTTTTAAAAATATTATTTAAATTTTTTATTATTTTTATCTTATATATTCATTTTTGGGCATGAAAAACTTATTTCAAAAATTAATTCATAACACGTTTCATAAATTCGCTTATATAAGCTGCGGTTAAAGTAAAAAAAAATAAGAGTTTGAATATTATTTTAAATAATCTAATTAATTTAATTTTTTTTTCTTTTGTTTTAAAAAAGTATTATAATTGATATATATATATAATTTGCATCGGCCACTGGCATTGTGTTAAAAAGAATGACCCATATGTAAAATCTCTTCTAAAATTAATTCCTTTTTTGATTCGTACCACGTCCTCCGAAGGTTGACATATACATCTGTTACTTTTACTTTTACGGTTTTACCTTTTACAGAGCATTGAATTTATAAGAGCTTTAGAAGAGAAGCAACACGACGCCGTTTCAAGAAATCACAATCGTCCTTTCCAATTTCCCAAAGCTCAGAAGTGCCCCAAACTCACAGAGATTTGATCTCTTCGGTGACCCTAAAAAGCACCATCATTCGACCACCACTACTCGATCGTTGATCGATTCCTTTTTGTTTGGGATCCAAGAAATTTAGAAGCCCTTAGTTAGCTTTTTTGTTCAACCCATTTGGATCAATTTCAGAGGTTAGTTCGTATTTTCTTCTCAATTTTTGCTGCTAACAGAAACAGAAAGATTCATTAACCGAATCATTCTTGCTTATTTTGTCGGAAATCAAATAGGAGCAACTATGTTCTAATGGAGAACTTGTAGAGAAGACCAACATGGTTACAAAGAGTAAGAACTTCTGTTTGTTCTGCAAGTTTTTTGTTTTTTTGGCAACATTGAAATTAGTTGTACTATTTTAAGCTCAAATTTACCATAGATGATGTGAATTAGTTCCCATTATTAAGCTTCGTGAAGTACTAAATTGGAAGTTGTGTACCAAATTTAACAATGCAACTCATTTATTTTTTTTATTTGATAAAATACATTGTGTATGTGTGTGTATATATACACAAATAGTTACAAGAATACAAAAAGTGGATAAACAAACCACTCAAAATAGGAGATCTAACTATGATTAAAAAAAACGTTAAATATGCAAGAATTGGGTGCATCATACAACTATGGAGCTGTTCAATTAACATTACTTGATTTGGTTATTATTGAATACTCCCGTAAAATTCATTATTCAATAGTGTCGTTTTAGGCATTGATCAAACTCGTTGTTGTGCCTTTTCACTTCAGTTTATATGTCCGTATTGAATGAGCACTCTTGTTAGATGATTGAAAATCTAGCTAGTAGGTACTCCCAGTGGTCGATTGATCTGTTTCAATATGCATTTTCCATATTCTTGCTGCATGTATTTATTGATCTTTATATGAGTTGACTTTTCTGTTCACAAGTTACCAATAGACTTCCAGCTAAAATGCAGCAATCATGTTTTCAATTTGGTTATTTCGTTCTTTTATGACATTCATCTTTTTTGCCTGTAATGCAAATATTACTTGTATGCTCGTTTAAATGAGTAATTAAAAACATATAAGCTACAAGGAAGCTGGTGAAATGACACAACATTGTGGAATTATAATCATTAAAGCATGGTTGAAATCTATGTATTTAAACTATTTAACCTTTAAGAAGCTGTTGCCAGTTTTGGGAATAAACTTGTACATTGCAGCTGTAAAAAAATAAAATAAAAAAATTTATATATTTGGACTTCTGGTGTTTATATTTGGACTTCAAATCCACCTTATTTGCATCATTTCTGTTGTTGAGAATGAGAGATTGTACAAGTTGAAGCCCTTAAACATCGTTTGAATTTTTTTAATCCATCTGTTTCAGGTGTAATGTTCATCCATTTTTCTTAGGACTTTGGACTTTATGTGCTCTTTTTAGTTGTTACCCAACTTTGTTATGCACCCCAATAATTTATGGGTTTGTGATGCAAAGTATGTCTGGAAACTAATGCAATGGCATCTTCTAGCAAGTTTGATCTTTCTTCTGGTAGCCCAGATAGACCATTATATACTAGTGGACAGCATGGATCCCACATAGCTGCTTCATTGGACAGATCAAGTAGCTTGCACGAGAGTATGGAGAACCCTATTTTATCTTCTCCTCCAAACATGTCAAGAAGCACTTCCACAACAATACAAGGAGATCTGATGAACTTCTTTCAGTGCTTGCGTTTTGATTTAAAGTTGATGGTTGGAGATCATAAGTCAAATCGTCTAGACTACAGACGACACTTGAATGTTGCTCTTGGAATTTCATCAGAAGAATCTCCATCTGGATCTGCAAAAGGCAAGTTGCAAACATCCCTATCAACAGAGGTAATCAAACGTGCCAAAGTTTCCCTGCGTGAAAGCTCCATTAAGGCCAGGTAGTTTTTGCATGTTTTTTATTTTAGTTTGGAGCTGTGACGAGTTCACAAAATGAAATAATTTAACAGGGAACGTGTGAAGATTTTCAATGAAGCCTTATCTGTGTTCAATAAGTTTTTCCCAAGTGTGCCATCTAAAAAGAGATCTCGGTTAGAAGGTTTCCCAAGTCAGCGGTTTCCTGCAATCTTGTTAGGTGATCGTTCAAGCGCAGGATCTAGCCTAGGTAAGATTGGAGTTCAGAGCCATGCCGTTCCAAGTGGTTTTGAACTTGAGCAACAAAAGTCAGAGGAGAGGCCAAAGAATTCTATTCCAAACAAACGTACTCGAACTTCTATGGTTGATGTCAAGGTATGTGTCTTTTCTTTTCGCTGTATTTGTAACTTAATGACCCTTTGCTATGATTTTGGTTGTTGATTTGTGTTGTTTATTTTGTTTCTTACTGCATCCTGGACATCACTTGATGTTTTTTTGGTTATCAACTTTAATGTATTCAACTTGTGTATTTTTGCATGTATTCTCCAAATATTTGGACCCTATTTCCATTAAATTTTAGTTTTATCTTTACAAATTGATCGTAGATAAGGTCCCTAGCCATTGCTGACAATCTATATGTTTAGCGGGTTCCTTTAGGATTTATGTGACTCTAACTCTATCTTCCTTGAAAGTACAACTTCCTGTTGCTTATCTATATCTTTATTGGTCGGCTTAACATGTCTTTTGTTCTCTCTTGGAATCTGTTGTGTAAACTGAGTGCCAGGCTGTCGTTGTGCCTTCTAGGGTGTATTTACTTTGCTTACCTTCTTAACATTTTCTTCCCTTTAAAAGAAGACTGACATGTATTTCAATGGATCTAGATGGATGTGCGGACCAATGCCCTTGTTAGACCATCTGGGGCTATAGATAGGGATAGAGAAATGCTGAAACTTGCAAACGGTAGCCCAGTTCAGGCAGAGGATCGGAATTTTTCAATTGGAGTTGATGGCTGGGAGAAGTCAAAAATGAAGAAAAAGCGTTCTGGAATAAAGCCAGATGCTTCTCCACATTTAACTAAACCAATTGATATCTATAGGGAAACTAAGCTTGGAATGCAGCAAAGGCCTGGGGCTGATGCCCGTTCAAGATTAAATAACGACTCTCATAGTTTCAGGTGTGTCTTCTTAAAGTGCAAATGTCATATTCATGACAGTGGTTTAACAATACAATAGGATCTATTTCATTTTTCCTCGTGTTGATTTTGATTCTTTGAGCATAAATTATATAGAATTTACGCTCTTTTCTGTTCACAATTAGCTTTCAGTTGTTCGCATGGGGCCTGTATTAGTAACTGGTAGTTTTTATTTTATAAAGATGTTATAGTTCATTGTGTATCCATATTATTATTATATGAGCCTTCAATGTGGATAAATCGGGCTCTTGAGGTTGTTCTGAATAGATGATGAAGGTTGTTCTGGGTTCTTCACTTCTTCTTTCTGCTTTGCTGTGACCTTTTTTCACCACATGTTATTTTTAATATATTTTGGATAAACACGAGTTACAAAATGTGTCAAGATTCTGTTTTAGTACCATTTGTGGGCTCAGTCCCACTGGCTTACATGTGTCTCTGCATGAAAGAGAGTTTGTGTCAATAAGACAGTGCTACAAGTTACATCTTAATTCTAAACGAAATGAAAATTAAGATTTTTTAAGTATCAAAGCCCATGCTTGAAATTTGGAAGAATAGTGGAGGCATGAGGAGGTCATCTCAGACCCTACAGGAAAAAAAAACATTTTTTCATCAAATTCAGAATACCTTATCCTTGTTGTGCTTTCAAATTTCTTGCGACATTGTGAAATTGTTTCAGGTTTTGGTGGTAGTGGTTTCTAATTAAAGGTAAAGGGAAATGAATTTGTTTTTGTAGGCCCGAATTAACTTGTGGAGCTGTTGGAATTGCAAAGTCGGATAGAATTTCGCTACAGACTGGCTTAGGTGTCCGGTCATCTATTCCTAGGACTGATCCAGACAACAATTCCCTTGTCAGTGATAAGAGAGACCGTCCAATTGGTTCAGACAAAGAAAGGGTGAACCACAGAGCTGTTAATAAGTATGCACAATTTCAGTATCAACTCTCTTGGTACATGAATGATCTTAAATTTCTTACTGGGTGAAATTTTTCATTGATCTCTCTCTCTCTCTTCTTGGGGTCGGTCTCTTAATTTAGACTATAATGTTGTATTGCACTCTTTTTGTCATAATCAAACCATTTTAGCAATATATTGATTCACTTGTATGCTTTTTATTTTCTGTAATATTCAGGGCAAATATTCGTGATGATGTAAATTCATCTAATCTTGTCCCAAACAACAAGATGAATGCAGCAGTCCGTGCCCCACGATCAGGTTCAGGGGTTGCTCCTAAGTTGTCCCCTATTGTCCATAGAGCGACTGTTCCTAATGATTGGAAGCTTTCCCCTTGTACAAGCAAGCCCCCTGCTGCTATAGGATCTAATAATCGCAAACGCATGACATCAAGCCGTTCTTCATCACCCCCTGTTACCCACTGGGCTGGTCAGAGGCCCCAGAAAATCTCCCGTCCTGCTAGACGAACAAATTTTGTTCCTATTGTTTCAAGTAATGATGAAAGTCCTGCAGTCGATAGTGCATCTGATGTTACGGGTAGTGACACTGGGTTGGGATTGGGAAAACGATCAGTGGGAAGTTCTCCTCAGCAAGTTAAACTAAAAGGTGAACCTCTGTCTTCATCTGCCTTATCAGAGAGTGAAGAATCAGGAGCTGCTGAAATAAAGTCTAGAGATAAAGGTAAGAAGCCTGATGATGCCGAGGAGAAATCTGGAAAGATTGTTCAAAAGGTATCCTCTTTAGTTTTTCCGACAAGAAAAAATAAGTTGGTTGTTGGTGAGGACATTGGAGATGGTGTTCCAAGGCAAGGGAGAGCTGGGCGAGGATTTTCTTCCACTAGGTCATTGATGCCAATGACAGTAGAGAAAATTGGCAATGTTGGCACCACAAAACAGCTCAGAAATGCGAGGCCTGGATATGATAAGACAGCAAGGTTCGACACTTTTTACTTGCAGATTTCTGGTTGACTAGTAGGTGTCATTGGATATGTGTTAAACTTGTTGGTTTGTAGAGCATGTCTCATAATGATATCAAAATTGTATTTTTCAGCAGGGTAGGTCGTCCACCAACTAGAAAACTTTCTGATCGTAAGGCCTACACACGTCAAAAGCTTGTGACCGTTAATGCAGCTGCTGATTTTCTTGGTACTTTCGTTCATTCTTTCTGTCCCCTTTTTTTCTCTCTTTTCTTAAAACCTGTAATGTTTATTCTCTCCTTTCTTATTTTATTTTCCTTTATTAATTTCATGTCCTTGGTTGGACTAGATGATGGACATGAAGAGTTGTTGGCTGCTGCAAATGCTGTTGTCGACACTGGTATTTATATGAAAGCCTTGTTTTTTTATTTCATTGCCTGTATGTTTGAAATATTTAGGACAATCATTTGATTTTTGTTCAGGTCGTGCCATATCCAGCTCATTTTGGAGACAGATGGAGCCATTTTTTTGTTTTATATCTGATGCAGTAATTGCTTACTTAAACCAACAGGTGATTTCCCTCCATCAGGAATAAAGACAAAAGTATGAAAATTTAAATAAAAAAAAGTAAAGGAAAAAGCAGTTGTTACAATTTTTACACTAGCATCTCTACTAGTGTCATGAGTAGATCATCATCAGATGTATCATTGATCCCTATGTTATTATAAGAGTAAAGTACAAGTTACAGAGTTCATTAAATTTAAATTGATCAATACATTGCTTAAAGCTTCTTGAAGAGGTTCTAAACGTGCATGCTTTGTTTGTCAGGGCAATCTTGAATCTGCTCTGTTGACACCTGACCCGATTCCTTCAAGTAGTTTCCTCTCTAACGGATTTGGTTTAGATGAATGTCAAATAAATGCTGCATCTCTTCCTGAGCACTTAATACCAGTTAAAGGGGATAATAATGTAATTCCGCTTTGTCAAAGACTCATAGCGGCATTGATTACAGAAGAGGGTTATAGCAGTGGAAATGAAGAACTCCAAGTTGATGCATATGTACCTGAATTTGAACTGGATGGAGAGTTAAAATCAAACACTTTGGATCACCAGTCACTAATTAACTTTCAGTTTGCTGGGCATACTGGGAAGCCAGGGCATGCTGAGCCTGTAACTGATACAATGAGCACCCAAAACAAATTGATGAACTCAAACTCTAGTCATTCTTTTAATGGCATACTTCCATTACAAGCATTGATACCCAACCAGTCTTGTTCAGAATTTCAATATGCTAATATGGAGATAAATGAGAAACTGCTTCTGGAGATTCAGAGTATAGGACTCTTACCTCAGTCAGTGGTAGGCTTGTTATACAAGTGTTTTATGTTCGATTGCATAATCTTTTCCCCCCCTTATTTCTCTAGTACTTAGGTAGTTGGTTCTATTTTCAGCCATGCCTTTTTTCGAGAGCTGGTTTATAGTAATGTATAGGAAGCTTGTTTCTTTTCTGTTAGCGTGCATTTTCTTTTGTTTCAATGAATTTTCTTTCTTCCCTTTTTTTTAGAGGGAGGATTGCCGACTAAGAAGTTCATGGTTGGAGTTTTCATATTTTACTTTGCTAATTTTGTGGTCTAGTACCACAACTTATTTTTTGCTTTCCTTCTGTCAAGCCTGACATGACAGCCATGGGGGATGAAGCAATAAGTGAGGATATAAGTAAATTAGAGGAGAAGTATCATGAACAGGTATATTCTGTCATTTCAAAAGGCTTTATCTTAATGAACCTTTTTTTTCAAATCTCTTATAACTCCATGGGATGTTAGCATGGATATTTACCGAATGTCTACCTTTGGTCATTTGCAATCTGTGGTAGAAATTGAATTTCTGGAAGCAAAATTTAATCATATCAACATATGTTGTTTATCACTATACTTTTGATTGTTAAACTGATGGTATAGTGATTGATAAACTGATTTCATTTTTACTGTCTTGTTTGTTAATGCTAGGTTTCCAAGACAAAAGGTTTTCTAGATAGGTCATTGAAGTCTGCTTCAGAGGCGAAAGAACTCCAGGAAAAGTACTAAATTACCAAATTAGTTCCTTATTGTTTCTTTTCTTAATTATTTATAATCATGCAGAAAACAGCTGAATTTTTATCGCTGTAGGGATTTCGAAGAGCGTGCCCTTGACAAACTTGTTGCAATGGCTTATCAGAAGTATATGGTAATGTTTACTAAACCTCTCTATCTGTACTATTCTTGGTCTTAGTCCCATTCAGTATTAGGGTTTAATGTAGATTTTGCTAGGAACAATGGATTTAGTTAGGATAGGTCACCCCTCCATGGTTCCACCATACCAGTCACCACCTCCCTCCGAAAAAAAAAATCACTTGATAGAGTACAGTGTAGGCCCTTTCACCTCCCTCCTCCATCTCTACCTCACCTCCTTCACCCCCAACAAATAGTATCTGGATCTAACATTGGATAGGTCGTTTGACTACACCCTTGAAGAAAAAATGAAACAAAATTCACAACTTTCCATTAAAGTTCTGGTATTTATTTAAACCTTTTTTTTGGTTTGGGGGTGATAATGAAATTGATGACATGATAGAAGATGAAAAACTTTATTAAAGAAATAGGTATAGACTAAGAACCTAAACATGGACCCATTAGTCACATGTCATCATTGTTATTACTTTACAAGTTTGTTGATGTTCTGATTCCTGATCAATGCTGAAGTCTTTTGCATAGTAGGTTTTGGAATCTGATGGTGGACTCGTGTTAAATAGACTTGTAGGGGTTCAAATGCAACTGGTGGGAAGAGTTCCAATAATAAAATGGCCAAGCAAGCTGCATTTGCATTTGTTAAACGGACATTGGAACGATATCATAGTTATGAAGATTCAGGAAAGAGCTGCTTCAGGGATCCCTTATTTAGAGATATATTTATTTCTGGGTATTCTAAACAAACAGAATCTACCATAGAGGGTCAATGTACTAAAGCTTATGCGTCTATCCATTATTTGGAAAGTCGACTATCAGGTATTTTTCATAATTCTGGAGAAAATTATGGGACTGATATACTCTCTATGGAGTCATTGTCATTGTTATTATTATTATTATTATTTTCAGTTGACAGTTTGATTTTGTCTATCTGCAGGTCCAATTTGTTCACAGCCAAGTCCTTCACATTTAGGCCAAATTGTCGATAACCATGATATTTTCTCTTCAGATATGTTTATGCCAGCAAATAACTTATCAGAACAAACAATTGGTAAAGAAGATATGTGGTCAAGTAGGGTGAAGAAGAGGGAATTATCACTTGATGATCTAGGTGGTATAGCTGGTCCTTCAGGCATCCCCTCAGGCATGGGCAATTCTCTATCAAGCAGTGCAAAAGGAAAGAGGAGCGAGAGGGACAGAGATGGAAAAGGACAAAGCAGAGAGGCATTAACTCGAAATGGAAGTGCTAAAATTGGTCGGCCAGCAATTACCAACGTCAAGGTGGAGAAGAAATCAAAAGCAAAGCCTAAGCAGAAAACAACTCAGCTATCTGTTTCAGTAAATGGACTTCTTGGCAAGATGTCAGAGCAACCCAAATCATCATTGCCTTCTGTATCAAAGTCAAGTAAAATGACTACCAATACACATGTGAAGGAAAAAGACGAGTTTGGCTCGGATGGATTAGATGACCATGAGTCTATTGACTTATCCCACCTTCAATTGCCAGGAATGGATGTGCTTGGTGTTCCTGATGATCTTGGTGGTCAAGGGCAGGATTTCGGTTCATGGTTGAACATTGATGATGATGGATATCAAGATGATGACTTTATGGGGCTTGAAATTCCAATGGATGACCTTTCAGACTTAAACATGAATATTGTCTGAAGTTGCTTCTGTATAGTCTTGTTCATTATACCATTAACAAAAGAAACACGTCTGCTGTTGTCAGCAAATGATCGGTTATGTGGATAGTCCTTTTGGCACCCAGTTCATAATTAGGTTACATAAATTTTTTTTAGGCTCCTGTACAAGTTAAATTTTGAGTGGATCTTTCACATGTTTGGGTTTCTCTTCTGTGTTAAAGTTGGTAAGTTGACTGTAAATCTTTTTGTTCAAGGTACAAGTTAGTATTCCTAGAGATCATATGTTGACAAAACACTATCCTGGATGTAGCGTTTACATGCCCAAGATGCCTCTTGTAAATACAATTTTTATTTTCTAATAACAATCAACCTTCATTTAGTGTCTCTAGCCGAAAAACTCACAAGCCGAAGTTTCTCGTTGTGTTCTCTTATTGGCTCAATTTGAAATTGGAACAGGTGCAATGTTTTGGAAAATATCCATTTCTGCTCCATTTACATCTCAATTTTTATCCTACATTTCTTTTATCCGTTTTCCCTTTAAATGCAAATAGGTCTCTGATTACTGCAGATCTCCTGAGCTTTCTTATGGTAAGAATAGCATCACCCGTGTTTCTTTTGCTTCAATTTTAACATGATCTGTGCAGATTAGAACACAAGGATAAGCAGTTTATCTTCATTTTGTTGACAGGTTTTGCTGAAGGCCAGAAGAAATCGCATTGGCATAGTTTTCCAAAGTATAATAGACGTTGGACTTCGTTTCAAGTATCGAGGTAGCTCTTTGATATTCGACCTTTAATTCTCACCTAATTATTGCCTACACCTAGTTAATACGTGACATGGTTGTCATTGAAATCGTTAGTTTTTATACTATTCACCTGGAAATTCAAATTATTTTGTGTTCATTTTCCTTCTTTAAGTTTGATTTCAAGTTTTAACTTTCGGCTAGTACTTGAAGCTTGTCTAATGGTGCATGATCCATCCGCATCTCTTAAAGACTTAAACCTTGTCTTTTACAATTGGCACTGAAACTAAAATTTATCCCTTTACTGCATTTCATTATAAACTGAACACCATTTAAAAGCTTGCATTGCAAACTTAAAATTCTTAATATAGTATTATCGTCCAGTGGTAATAACAGAAACAAAGAGGATGGCTTACGGTTACTCATGTTTTTTTATGATTGTTTTGTAGGAGAGATTATGGAAGAACATAATCTAAAATCCATGTTTATATCTCAATTGATCTTCTATTGAATGGATTATGCGTCATCCTAATGTGTGTTTTCCCTCCCTTCATCCCCTGCTTTTTCATTCTGACTCTCATGAGTACTACGTTGAAGAAAACTAGATTTGGATATCAAAATGATGTTTTAGATTTTATTTTGTGTTCTTCAAATCCTCCTGCTTCAACAGAATTACCTGTCTTAAGAGAGCTCTATTCTGTTTTATTTTATCCCTTGGTTTTTGTATTTTATTGGTCCCTCACATTTACCTTAAAACATTTGGTCCCTTATCTTTTAAAACGCTTAATTTAGTTCCTAAATTATGAAAATTTAACAGTTTCAATGAAAATATAAGGGATCAAATTATGTTTTTATGAAAAAGGTTAGGAACTATCTGTTAAATTGAACTGAAATTGTTATGGACTATATTACGTGTTTTTAAAAGTTAAGGATTAAATTCTTTTTTGAGTTAAAACTTAGGTACCAATAATGTACATAAGCCATATTCCTTTCATCATTTCTTGTCAAATTTTATTGGTCGAAATTGTTGAGAGGGGTTCCTCATATGATGTAATTTTACATAGATGGAAAGAGTTTTGGGAATCGCACTTTGTTACTGTTTCATGGTTGTTACTTTCCTTCAATTATTTGAATTGATCATTCTTGCATCCCGATACTGTTGAATTTCATCATTTGTCATTCAGAAACAAATAGCATCAAGAAATTGATGTTATTTTTGCAAGCATTTAGTTTTGGGTAATGATATTGTTACGATAACTTTTATTATTATCATAACAAAAATGCATAAAAATATTCATTTTATATTTGTTATTAAATAAATTATACCTAACTGTCACTACTATCGGATAAAAATGTTATTAATGATTCATTCTTACGATAATAATAATAATAATTTGTATCGTCATTAGTTTTTCAATATAATTGTGTATCATCACTTTTGTGTAAATGATATATAATGTATGAACAATATTGTTTTTATTCTGCTGAGCGATTACTAGATATATTTAAATCAAATATACATGTACTTTTTGTTTATACAGTTTCATTTATCTATATAAAAGATGTGTTAACAACACTCAATTATCTCTCATTTTGACTTTATCATTTTCTTCGTAATACATATAAATTCCTTGAAAAAAGTGTGAAGAGTCTAGAAGGAAATAAATTTACACATTATTTGAAGAATGGGGTAAGTGAAAATGAGTGATTAAGAGTTGCTGCGACTGCTCATATGGAATTAGATCTTATAATAACTATACTATTTCGAAAATTTATGATTGATGGATCTTACATTTTATTTCTACAGAAAAGAACGTTTGTCCAAATGGAACCATTTGATTATTATTAAATTTTTTTTTATTAAACAATACTGGCAAAGTAGGTGATATGATATTATGAAATTGCAAAGGAACAATTCGTCTGTTGTAGTTGTAGCTACCGTAAACAAAAGGCTCACAAAACTACACAAAATTTCATTTTACTTGGTTATAGGATCATAGAACAAATTGTGACCCCTAATCTTTGCCTAAGAATGTAAAATAAAACCTTGCCTTGCAAACATAAAACCGTACTTTACATGATAACTAACTCTTCCGTTCAAAATACAAAGCATTCCTCCATGATCATCTATCTGACCCTTAAATAATATGTCGGTCCTTCCCAGTAAAATGAAAATTGAGAAATGCCAAATACTCATTAACGATTGGAATTAATGTCAGGTCGCATAAACATCTTGGCAACTGCTGTTTCAATCTTCACTTCTATAGCAGTTTAACAATATTCTCGAACCAGCTAACATCAGAAGCAGAGCATATGGTACGTGACAGTAGTTACGACTAGAATACACTTACTGAGTCATATTTTGTAAAATTAAGTTAGATACTTAAAAGGGGGGGATATATGATATTTTATAGAACATACACACAAACAAACAAATGCAGAGGAACTTGTAAAGTTGCAGTTTCATGCACGTTGACTGAGTAGTTCATCCTGGAAATGGCAATACTGAAACAAAATAATTATGTAGGTCAGAATTAGTATTTGATAAACAAAAATTTACTTCTTGTTACTAGGGACAAAAGCGAATAACCAAAATATATAGCAGCAAGAAACTGCATTGGTCTGTTTGTCTAATTATCTGAGAAACTGAAAAGCATTAGCAAAGGCCTAAAACTATATTAGAATATTTAATATTCAGCCGGTTGATTATTTAACCCTTTTCTAATCCAAAAAAAAATTATTTTCTTTTACCTATAGCTTCTAAATCCTGATGATTCCTAGAAGAAAGTAAATAATTCAAATATTCAGGAAAAGTACCTTTTAGAAACAAATAAGGTTTGAACTTACATAATGCCTAAAATGTCGCAAGTGACGATCCTACACTGGTGAAGTAAGATGAGAGGTCAACACCCAAGTCTTCATACTTGGAGATGAAAGGATGCACCTAAGTTTCACATTAAAGCAAAAGGGAAAGATATTAGAAATTGTGTATTCAGATAGCTGTACAAATCCAAGAAGGCTACTTATTTAGAGGGATCACATAATAAGGCTTTACATACCATAAGTTCATTTGCTGACATCCTATCTTTAGTTTCTTTCTGCACACTGAAATAAAAAACAAAGAATAAGAAAAAGACGAAAGCAACCAAATGTCACTGCCAAAACTATTTCACAACCAGAAACTACATAATAACATAATCCCTCAGAGCATACGTAAATTAAAGAAAACTTAATGGACTAGAGTGGGTTAATAACAGAAATAGCCAAGGACTTACCACAAAATTATTATATGTACTATTTATAAGAAAATAAGCGCCAATATAACTAGTAACAGAAAGTTACCGGTGAACAACCCTAGAGAAAAGATTGAACAATGTTACACAAAACCAGGGAAAAAGAAAAGAAAAAACAAAAAGGAATACTCTGCCAAAGTACAGCTAGGAAACTATTCAATTTTTAAAAGATGAAGCACTTGAAACATGTAAAGAAAACATTACCATGCAGAAATAAATGAGCAGAACTCTGGAGAAAACTGGTCAGAAGAGGCACGTGGTGGTGGTTGTTCAACAATGGCACTCATAAGTTCAAAAAAGTTTGCCCATCCTTCATTCTGCTCGGGTGGTTTATATGGAAATTGACCGATTGCACACTCAAGGAGTACTAATCCTAAGCTCCATATATCACTTTTGTATCCATATTTGCCTCCATTAATTCTTTCTGGCTACAAATTAAATTGAACAGATGCGATCAGCTCCATTTGTGCAAAAGAAAGACACTCATCGATATTCAAAGGAATGAAGCAAAAACAAAAAAGACAAGCAATTTACAACAAGTATACTTCTCCACGGTACTTACAGACATGTAGTTGTATGTGCCGAGAAATGTATTGGCCTGTCCAGAGGTGCTATCCATTATTGTACTTACACCAAAGTCAGTGATCTTGACTTCTCCACGGTGGTTTATTAACAAATTTGACGGTTTCATGTCCCTGTGGATAATGTGCTTTTCATGATGAAGATACAAGAAACCCTTGAGCACCTAGAACAAAATATCGATTTATTATTATTACAGCAGCAATAAAAAAACTGAATTTTAGCCTCGTGGAAGAAAAAAAAAAGATTATCCTACCTGCTTACAAATGGCAGCAAGATATGGCTCTGGAATTATTTTCACTTTTTTCAGAAAATCTGCCAGAGATCCACCATCCATGTACTCCAAAATGATTGAAATGGTGCCATTATCATAGAAGGATTGATAGCATACAACAATATAGGGGCATAGTGCGGATTGATTAATTTTCAACTCTTGAGCAATTAGTCTACGATCAGACTCTCCAATTTTCATTTGAATCACCTGCACAAAGATAGTGTTTGAAAGAAAGAATTTACAGAAAGTCAAATTTACACTCTCATAGTAGCGATATAGAGAGATCTGATTCGGAAAGTATATAGGAATGATACATGAGGAGAAGGTGCCACAAATTGTACAATACCTTTAATGCAAAAAACTGGCCAGTCCATTTATGTTGCACCAATTGCACAATTCCCCCATTCCCTTTTCCAACGACTTTGATGATGTCTAAATCTGCTAAACTCAACTGATCTTCTGTTGGTTGAATGGGCGGTGGCTGAGCAAATCCACATAAAGCAACTCAAATGAGAGCCTTCTTGATAGTTTACTGCTCAAGGTCTTTATGCTACTAAGAGCAAACGTGGATGCAAACCACTTCGAGAAGAAGTGGTTTAAAAGAGTCCCCCCCCCCCCTCCCCTCTCAAAAAAGTAAGCTCCCTTACTTCTACGTAGCACTTTAATTGTTTTGAAAGTGGTTCACACGTACGTTAAAATCCCTTCCCATTGCACTCTAAGGAACACAGAAAAAGTGCTTATAACTCAAAAAGGGCTTATTAATTGTGCATCCAAACGAGCAATAAAACTTGTTCATGAAAATCCATATTAATGTGATAAATTCACGAAGCTTATCTCATATTCCCTTAGTACTATTCCCACGGTATCTCACACCTTATAGCATAGTTAACACACCTAAACTTCTACAATTATCAAAACATTAACTTTCGACTTTAATCATTTACTCTATTATTCCTGCCAATAATACTCCTAATATTTACCTAATTCGCATTTACATTCATTTACGTACATCGAATGTACATATATGCACCACGTATACAAGCTAAAATATTATTTTGATCCAATTTGATTACTGACAATATATACAAGCTATTTTGGGAGTTGAATACCTAAATTTACTTCCAATCAAAAGATTCTCTTTGCTGTCTTTATTTCCGTTTCCTTATCCCGAAAAATCTTTCAAATCTCAAGCATAGCAAACAATGAAATTATTTTATTTTTTAAAAAAAAAAGATTTGGGAAATCTTACAGCTTTAACATCGATCTGAGAAACGATCCGAACTCCGTCCCTATTGACGAGTAGATCGCCATCCTTAAACGTTCCACTTTGAGTCCTACCAAAAAAAATATATATATATATATATATACATATATATTGCCAGGCTCAATTTGCAAACACCACATATATAAAAATCAGAATTACAAGCTCCAGAGAGATTATTACAGGAAATTTGCGAAGGAAACTTCGTCATTAGGGAGCGAGAGTTTGAGGTTAAAAGCTAAGTTTCCTTTCTTCATGATTGTGTTTATGATAAGCTTGATTGTTCAAACTTTAATTGATGGTGGGATGCGTTTAAATAAAAAAAAATCAAAAGGCGATTATAGACTTTAGTAAATCAAATTGAATATAAATCTAATAATACTCGAAGAAGACCAAAGACAAAGACATATGAAAAAAGAAATACGAAATCAAAGTCAATTGTTTTAGTCAATATTTAATAACTATTTATTTTTTCTCTATTCCTTTACCTTATTCTCGTCCACGCGAGTAAATGACCTATTGCTATTTAATTAATACCCGTTTGGACAATTAATACTTCTAAATTGATATCACGGAGGTTGGGCCAAAGGCCCGCGTAATAAAGAGGTCGCCTAGGAAAGCCATAATTTAATGTGTATTTTTTTAATTAAAAATATAATAATAAAAATAAATTTATTTTTTTTTTCTTTTTATAATCTTTTAATTTTAATGTAGGATGTGATAAAACAAACATCATACTTTACGGTGAATTTAATACACCATAATATAAGATGCATTTAAAAAATATTATATACAAGATACCATTTCGGAAAGTCAATCCAAATTAAAGTTTGATTAAAAAATCTAATTTCGGAAGAAAAAGTTAAATACCAAGAACAGTAGCACCGAGAGATTGGCGATGAATTATGGGTTTTTGTTTAAAGAAAAAAGGGCAAGAAAAGTGGAAATAATTAAATTAATTAACATTAGATCAATAACAAAAATTACTTCGGAAAGGCTCGTCCCTTGAGTATTACTAGTTATTATGAATGGACACTGTTAGGTACCCAACGATTATGTTAATAATACATCCTCTTAATACATTTAATTAATAATTATTAATTATGAAGTTTATCTATGGTTTAATCATATTTTTATTTTTTAATATCTACTTAAAAATATATTTAATATTTATTTGATTAATAACCAAAATATTTATCCCTACTCTTAATATATCTAATAATGAAAATAAAATAAAATATTTTTTATATAAATTAATAAATACATAAATAATATATTTTTATATTTTTAAAATAATATCATTTATATTTTAATTAAAATCATACATGAAAATATTTTAAATATTTAAACTTTCTCTTTCTCTGACTAATCTAACAAGTGATAAATACTTGAAAAAGAATTTTATCTTCTCACTAAGCATAATGGATTATTTTGGCTATGACTTTAAACGAGTGTACGAAAGTGACTAAAGATTTTGTTATAATAATAAAAAGAAATGAACAAATAAATTATATATTTTTCTAAAATAAAAATATGAAAATATTTAAAAGTAAGGCGATTATTGAGGCAAAGTTTTTATAATAATAATGTTAATATAAGGTAAAAAAAAAACAAATCAACTTCAATAAGATGGTTATCATTTTATTATTTTTTTTGGTTGATTAAGTATTAAGTGATGACCGGTGCACGATATCCTTAAATGGGATGCAATTAGATTATCTAAGTTTTTGTTGATATTAAAAGTATTATGTTAAAGATTGAGATAATTAAGATTATCTAAGTTTAATTTATAGTGTATAATTACTTATATATTTTGTAAATGTTATCCCTTTTTATCCATCCATCCATCCATCCATCTTTGAAATGTCTCTAATTTAATATGCATGTTTTATAAATTATTTTAAAATTTATAAAGATAAATATTAAATAAGATTTATTTAGGGTAATTTCATCATTAAAAAAAATAAAAATAAAAATTATTTTGAAATGTTTCACCATTGAACAACTTTCAAAAACCACCGATGATTTTAACTCAGATTTCAGTTTTAGCTCATTTTTTTTTCCTTGATAAAAGCTCAAATTTTTCATGTGTTATATAAAGGAACAATAAAAAAATGGGAGAGAAAAATTAACATATATATAAAGGAACAATGAAAAGATGGGAGAAAAAACATTTGACTCTGATACCAATTGTTTGAAAAATTAGGTATATTTTCCCTATTCTAAGTAGTTACTATTCACTTATGATTTAAATGAATAGAACTCAAACTAACCCGACAAAATAATGCTATTGGAAATATAATGCTAAAATAAACTAAAACAGATATTGAAACAGAAATATTAAAGCAGAAAAATAATAACACCAGAAATTTAACGAGGTTCGGTATAAATGTTACCTAGGTCCTCGAGCGTCGTTGATCACTTCCACTATCTCCAAATGAATGAACTTTAAATATTACAACTAATTGAGTAAAATTGAGCTAATCAATTACACTTACAATAGAGAAGAAGATTTACAAATTTTGGGATGTTTACAAATGAGGAAGGAAGTCTTTATTTATAACCCCAAATCCAACACACATCTTCATTTCTAACCAATGTGTGACATTTTTAATTTTCTCACTAAGGAGCAATATATAACAGTGAGTAACATATAAGAAAAATCTTAAATAAACAAAAAATTCAATTATAAAATACGGATATTTGTAAATTAACAACTTTGAATTGTTTTTTCGACTGTACAAATAAAAATAAAGAAACTACTTATCTATTTTATTTTATTTGTGAGAATAATATTAAATATATTAAAAATTTTAAATTTGAGAGTTATTTTAATTTTTTAGATATAAAATGTATTAAATGATGGAATTAATATTAATAAAATATTAAAGATTTTTGTATAGGGTTTAAATATTTATATTTAATTAATACTACTTATATTTTAATATTTTTAATAATACTATTTATATTTTAATTAAAACAAACTTTTATATGCAAATAAATCAAATTTTAATTAAAATTCGTGTCTTGTACACACGCACATATTTTTTCGCATAATATTCTCTTTCTGTAAAAAATCTAAATAATAAGATTTAATTGTTTTATTTAAATATAAAATGCTAGCACATTTAAAAGTAAAAATTAATGTAAAAGAAATATTAAATTAATAAAAATAAAATATACACTAATTATTGTTTGTTAAAAGATATTTATCTAAATCAGACATCTCAACTCCCGCTATATTATCAAGTCCCCACATTATTAGGAAAGAGCTTTTTACAGCGCTTTTCTTTTTAAATGAAAAAAATAGACATCGGTTCTTTTAAGTCAATACAAATATAACATTTCTTTAATAAATAAAAAATCCTTTATCACTCTTTTTACGTAGGATCAAATTTTCACAGGTATTATTACCATCTAAGGTAAATATTATATATATTGTTTCAAATAAAATCTTAAATTTTAAAATAATATCAACGACATTCACTTTTGCACTATTTTACTATATAAAAAAAACACCTAACAAAATTAAAAATGTCATGCTACATTATTCCCACGTTAAAATAGAACAAATTTATACTTTTGGAAAATTAAAAATAAAATAACATTAATAACAAAAATTGAAAGAAAATCATATTTTATCTAAAAAAAATATTTAAATTTTTCAGCCACCCCTACAACGTATAATAGGTGGTATTTTTATTTTATTTTTATTTTGAGAATAGAATAGGTAGTAACTAATTATTGATTGTTATAATCAAATGAAACTTTGATATTTAATATATATTATTTACACGTATTTCAACATTTTAATTTTGGGCCACCTCAAAATTATTTCCTTCTCGGCACATCAACAACTAACAAAAGAAAGGCAGATACCAATAAGAGCAACACAATTTAATTCACCCTCAGTTATGAGATTGACTTTTGAGTAAAAACAAAAACAAAAACAAACTAACAAAGCAGTTAAAATTAAAAACATTTTTACACACATAATTGACGTGAATATGAGAACCACCTTAATGTGCCAAAAATACAAAATTTAGAGTAGCCACTCTTCTATATAAAAACTATGTATATATATACACATGATACGATAAACACTAGAAAAATCAAGGGCCTGTAATGTTATTAAAACCTTCTCAGCAAGCAAAATACTTTCAGCTACTTACTTATCCTTCCACTGGTATATGTAGCATACGTACCCTACAGCATTCTTTGTCGGTTGTTGCAGCGCAGTCGCTTCTTAAGATTCGATGATGTTGAATGAGAACTTTGACAGCAGCTGTGGGACGCCTGATATAATAGGCCCATATGTCTGTTGCATCATATAACAATCAAAAAACAATAAATTAACCCCTCAAACTTTAAGCCCTCAAGGATGGGTTTGCTTATGTAAACTTTAAAATGCTTAAGAACCAACATAAAGAAAAAGTTATTGTTAACTTTCATACTCATAAAGCACATTTTATGTTTCTTGAATGAAACCCAAATAATGTAATGCTTCTTTTGAAATGGGCGTACGAAAAACAGACAATAAATCCAAATGGAAAAACAGACATCAATGAAGTTTACATAAACTCACAAGTCATTACGATATAAAACACAGGTACCCAAGTGAGATAAGACCATGGTGATTCATCAAACTGATGAATCCAACTGAAAATTAACTAGAATGAAACTGGTAAAGTTTCATACCTTATCATTTTCGTGGATCTGGCAGAATGGAACTGCAAGCAACTTTAAGTTTTTAGGTACAATAAACTTCCTGCTATCAGGCAACTTCACAAGAAACATTTTTGTGCACTCCTACACAATACAAAAAACATGTATTAATTTTGCAATTTGAGATCCTCGGAACTTGATAGAAGCAGTTTAGGTAAAGAAACTACCTTAGGGCTCACAACATTAGGTGGCAAGTACGGTAAGAGCAACGATTCAAAGTTTGGCCTCCACCACATCCCAAGGCATTCTCCCACCTAGATATTCAATTATTAAACTTTTTCGCATCAACTTGTATTTAGTGTGATTCGGATATGTGAAAGATACCATAAGATAGTAAGCATAAAAAATATTCTATATTACCTCCCAGTCAATTCCATCTCCCTTTCCATCCAAAGAAAGCTTCCTTGACAACTTACGTTTCAATCCTTCAACATCTACAAATCAAAATATTCTTAGTCCATACTCCATCCATCTTTGATAGAACCAATTAACATCTAAAACTTCACGTTCAAAAAGACAAATAATAGCCTAGCAATTAACCTGATTCTCCAGCTCTCAAGTGCCCTCCAGGAAGCTTGAAGGTGGAGTTTCGTACTTGCAAAAGCAGCAGATGAGGGTGTTTAAACAACTCAACCTGACCCAGCAGAAGTGAAAATCACAACTTAATTATCACATTCCAAAGTTTTTCTTCCCTCCATACCCACTAAAAAGCTCCTCATCAAACAAAAATAACCACTGATTAAGAATCACGAACAGAATATATACATAATACATTTAGTTATACTAGGTTTATAACAATGGCGGATTTAGCATTTTTATTCGGTACGGACTCCATATAAATACTAAAAATATTATTACTTGTTTCTTAATAACTACTTGTTTTTCATTGAAAAATGTGATATATGTATCTCATTTGGGTATTATATGTTCAAATTATTGAATTCATAGTAAATTCTTGACAAAACTTAAAAAATTTAATCCAGGGGATACAATTCCATTTTATACATGTAATTTGTCCATAATTCTATAAATTAGACAAATTTTATTTGTTAAAAGTTGAGCCTTGTACATCCGCCCCTGTCTATACACACAGTGCAACAGATGCCCACAGGACCAAGTCCTCGTAAAGGGAATCAAGGCTGCTCACATGTTTACCACAGAAACACAAAGTGCAAATAGTTCACATGTTTACCCTTGAATTACTAACCAAGAGCTAAGAAATCGCCAGTTTTTCAACTTCATTTATTTCTTAACATAAAATAGTTGACCAATTTAGATCATTACAAAGCTTAGCTTAGCCATCGCAAAACTGATACTTCCGATCTAACATTTATCTCAAACAATACTACAATGACCATAAATGCTCAAATACAAAAGCTTAAACCACTATCAGTGTTCACCTCAAATGATAGAAAGGAAGTTCCTTTACAACTATCATATCATCTTAATCATCCAAACCCATGACTGAATCAGATGAAAATTTCAATACATCAAAATTCACAGGCTACCATCCCCAAATTATTATTTTTGGGGGGGAATTCCATAAATTAACAACAATAAAAATAATACCTAATAATACTAAAATAGATCAAATTCGACTAAATTTGAGCAGGTCTAAATGATTGTATAAAACAGGACTTTTTTAATAGTATAAATATACAAGGGTGGTACTTTATAATTAGCAAATTTTAAAGTTCTAGTTTGTTGTTTTTTCAAAAAAAAATTAAATTTAAGCTAATTAAAACAAAACGAAGGAAAGAAAGAAAGTAAATGACTAACCACAATAACTGCATCCACACATGTCCTCAATCCGCGAGCAGCATAGCTGCAGTAAAATAACCACAAAATATCAATTTGGTTAAAGGAAATTACAATCAAGTAATCGAAAACAAAAAACCCAACTTAAGAAACTGTGAGAAATTACTTGGATTTCATTCTTAGAACACGATCGGCCAAAGTCTCATCCCTGAAAGGAGTGGCTTCTTTCGATCCAAAGTAGTAACTACTCAGAGGGTATATATCCATAACAAGCCTCTGATTCTGCTCACTAGCAATATCAGGAACATTATTACTATTTACCGGGAAAACAACCGCTTCATATCCCATTTTGAAGATTTCGCTTGGCTCCAAAATCCAAATGCCTAGAAAAAGAAAAAAAGAAAGAGGAAGAGAACGTAGGATGAATAAAATAGAAGCGACAAGTAGGGACTAGGAGAGTTGGTGCATACGTGGCTTTATATGAAGAGTGTCGACTCCTCTCGAACGGAACGCGACGTGGCGTTTCAGAGACAGTTGGATAGCTGTGTAAGAATAAAAAACAAATGCGGATTCGGTAATTTAGGGCTATCCGGACCGACCGTCCGTTTAATTTTTATAAGATAAATTTTAAAAATATTTAGAATATTAATAGAATATAAAGTTTGAATATAATTATACAAATAATTTTATTAATCTGTATGTGAAATTAATTTTATTTATTTAATTAATTTATATATTTATTAAATTAAATTATATATTTATTATTTAAGGTTTTTTTCTCTCGCACAAATAAAGAGTTTAAGATTCAAAAACTATCACTTTTTGCGTCTGTCGTTTTGGTTTTTACACCTACGTCTGTCGTATGCGTATGTCTTCTGTCGTCTAAATCTCCTTTATTTTTTTCCATCAAGGCGTCATGTCTATCATCTACATTTGTCGTTTACCATATGCACGTTTATCTTCAAGTTGTTTGAGTCTCCTTTATTTTCCCCGCCAAGGTATTATGTCTGTCGTTTGCGTCACCCGTCTGAGTTTCCTTTATTTTTCTCGTCAAGAATGTGCTTTTTCCTTTTCTTCTAATTTTTCTATTTCTTTCTTTCTTTTTAGAATATATAGCTTAAAAAAAAAAATTTTTTTTTGGCATTTTTTATCAACCGTAACAACTCGTACCCGTGTCCATCTTTGTAATTGTGGCCTATAGGTTAATTATCAATGGCTCTCTCTTATGGGCTTTGATTGTATTATCGGACCTTTAATTTTATAAAGACAAATTTTTTTTATATCCCACAAAACTTCTAAATTACTACCCTAACGTCACAAATTACGGCATAATTGTTGCATATTATTACAAATCTTTATCTTATAATTTTTAAAGAAAAATATCACAATTTTTTTTTATATTAGATCATTTTATATTGTTTAGTTTTTTAGATTAAAAAATATATCATTTAATCTTTTAAATTAAAATTAGTATAATTTAATCCATTAACTTTGTGAAAATAAAAAATTAAAGATAAATTATATTTTTTTATTAAAATATTCTTATTTTTTTGTTAAGTGTTTAAACAAAATTAAAAAACAAGTCTTTAAAACATAAAAAAAAATTAACAAAATAATTATTTTTTAATATTTATTTTTTATCACTATTATCTTAATATTTTATTAATTTTTAATTTAAAAAATTAAAATATATATTTAAATAATTTTTTTCTTGAATTTTATTATTTTTTTTTAAATTATTTCATATTAAAATTCACTTTTATTATTATTAAACACTCGTATTTTAATTATGTTTTAATTATTTGATAGAAACTAATAATATTTTAAATAAAAAATTATTAAAATAATATAATTTATTCTTAATTTTCTCTTTTTATAAAGATAAAAGACTAAATGACATCATTTTTTAATTTAAATGATTAAACGACACAAAGAACGTAATCTTTTTCCATGACACCTTACTCTAATTTACATATAGTTATATATTTAACTATAAAATTAAAATATATTGTATACTATAAAAATAATATAGTTATATATTATTTTAATACGATAAGAGATTATGGGTGTAAATTATATTAGATACTTAATTTAGTTCTTTTTAATTTTCAATTATAAAATTATGTTTTTTTAATTTTAAATTAAAAATAATATTTTTTATTTTAAAATCTAATAAAAATAAATTAAGTAAACTTTATAATAAAAATCATTTAAATATAAATTATTTTATTAAAATATGTATAATCAATTTTATTCTGTTTATTGTTATATAATACATAGATTAATTACAATATATTTTAATAAAATTTAAGTTAATATAATTATATTTTATTTATTTAATATAATGTGATATATGATATTTCACAAAATAAAATAAAAAAATATTTTTTTTATAAAAGTTAGGCATCGTGGTCATCTTTAGGTGGGTTTTGAAAATAAACAAGCAAAGGTTCAAAATCACAGCCCTACGACCCATTCACTTCAATAACGTTATTGGTTTAAAATCTTAGCTGAATGGAATACAGGTAATATAACATCCAATAAAAATATACATAAAATTTAAAATTATTAAATGACATATAAAAATAGTATAATTTTTTAAAAAATATATACATCAATTATCAATTAATAATTTATTATTTGTTTTTATGAAAGTAATCATATGCAAAATAGTGATTATGTTTTAAAAGATTTTTAAAATTAAAAATTAATAAAAAATTCAACTAATTTTTAATCCGAATAAAGCTTGAAAATTAATGGTTAATTTAAGATCAATATATACATTTTTAAAAAAAATTAAATTTTTTATGTACTATTTGATAATTATAAATTTTTTATACATTTTTATTGAGAAATCATGATATTCTTCACCTCAAATCTTTAACATCAAATAAGATGTTTTGAGGATGATAAAAAAAATTACAGCCCAACAAAAACAAGAGTTTGAGAAGGTTTTTTAAATTTACTTTTCCAATTAGTTTTACATGTATAAATTATTTATATGATTTTATTTTTAATTATTTATTAAAAATATATATTTTTATGTTAAAAATATTTATATATACCATAATTTTAATATTCAAAAAAGTATTTTACATTATATATATAATGTTTGACAAGTTTTATAATTATTTAATTTAATAAGTTAATTTTATAATAATTATTTAATTTAATCATTTAATTTTATAATTATTAGATTATGTATTAAAATTTTTATAATTTTTCAAAAATTAACACTTTAATCTCATAATTTTTACGTTGTGAATATATAATTATATTATTTAAAAAATTTAGACACTATAAATCCTCGTTTTTTATATTTTTTTATGAATTAAAAGTATTTATTTTAATATAAAAACTCTTAATGAAAATTGAAAAGTGATGTAACTCCAATTCCTTCACCAATTTCTTCAAAAATAACAATATCTTTGGTGTAAGAAGTATAAGTTGATTTCTATAGTATTGATTTGGTTCTTATTTTTTTATATTTTTTAAAAATAATGAATCGAATTAAAAATATTTATTTTTATAATTACATGATTAACAGCCGTTAAATTTATAAATTAATAAATTAAAATGATTATTTTTAAAAAGTTACTTTAGCTCTCCTAAGTAACTAATAATTATATAATTAATGTAATTATTTGATAAAAATTATAAAACATTTATAATATATATATATATATATATGAAAATTAAATTAAAATTTTATTTATAAAAAAGTTATATAATGTAATTAAATATTTATTTCATTGGAGAATAGTTTAGGACAGCAACTTCCTACCTCCTTACCTGTTGATCGTTTAAGTACACCCACCCGAAAGGCATATCTATGTGGGACTTTATTCCTTCACCAATTAATCATTCTTTATGCATTTAAGGGTTTTAGATTGTTGGTTAAATGTTCATAAAAAAAAATTGGTTGGTTAAATGCCCTCGTCAATCAAAAGCAATGTCTAACTCACTTTTTTTTCATTTGTTATACATCATTTTTATTTACAATAGTTTATTATAATATCATAATTATTTATTTATCAATGTAATTAAATTTATTTTATTTTAATTAATAAATAATTATCATATTAATTATAATATGATAACGAGTGTTATAAATAGAGTTTTTATTGGATGAAAAAATTTAATTTTAATTCAAAAGTTGTAAAAAAACTATATATTAATCATTTCTCGCAAATTAATTATATCGTAATGCATCATTATTAATCACTAACCATCCTGCCTCTAGTACAAATTGACGAGATGTATTTGAATTGACTTTTAAACTTAGAATTCGAGTGCTGTTTGGTCACCTTTAACGCTTTTCACATACTTCACTTTGTAATCATAAAATAGTATTTTTTATCTATATCTAGTATATTTTTATTATTAAATTTTTTTAATATATTATTTTATTTAAAATGATATCTAATTAAAGGTTGTTTAAATTAAATTATAATAATTTATACATATTAAATATTATTTAGATACTATTTTTATTTTTATTATTATAAATTATAAATATATTATTTTTATAATTTTTTAGATATTCTAATCCAATCTAAGCTATATATATTTTTTATAACTTAAAAATTATATTTTACATATATTTAAAAATGTAATATACATATTTTTATAATGTAATAAGCATGTTCTTTAGAGGTTAAATTAAAATTAATTGAATAAATATATAGGATAAAAATAAAAAAATAAATATTTTTTTGTTTCATAAAACTTAATTATTTAAAATTTTTACTTTTAATTATCTAAAAAAATATTTTTCATATTATTAAAATATATATATATATATATATATATTTTTAACGTGATTAAAATATGAATATATATATATAGAGGTTTAAAAATAAAATTAATTTTATGAATAAATTATGTAAAATAATTACACCATAAATAAATAATTGGTGATAATAATGTCACGTTATCTGTAATTGTTAAGAAGGTAATATAGTTAGAAATGTTGGGCACAGCGGGTAAAGATAAAATGAATTCAACAGAGTAGAATAATGACACCGGAAATTTAACGTGGTTCAATTTAATTTGGGCTAAGTCATGACGGCAACTCGAAAAGTATTTCTTCCATTAATAAGATTAATGGGTACAAAGTGGGAAATACAACAATTGAGATAAGCCACGAAAATAGTGTATGTGAGTGTTTAAAGCTGATATTTTGTCACAAAACTTTTAGAAAAATATCACGATATTTTTCTAAGATATTCTACTGACTTCTCTTTACACCTTTTATATTTCTTCAAGGAAATTGTTCCTTTGGCTTTGCTTTGCTTCAACTTTTGTTTGGTGTGTTGATATTTCTCTAAGGCAAAGACATTTAACTGTTATAGGCAAAATTGCATATCAATGTTAGATGCTTTCTGGTGTAGTTGACCTCTGGTGGTGGTTCTCCTACCATTTTGTGGTTGCACCTACCAGTGGTGGTTGCCAGACTCTACCAGTTGTGGTTGCCTACCATTGTAGTTAGACCTACCATTGGTGTTTTTCTTCCTTAAATGTAGGAGGGACTTCACAAATCTCCCATAAGGCTACATGTAGAGCTCCAACGATCCGGACCCTAAACGGTATTCAAAATTTTGTCTCGGGAGAATTTTTGTTAACATGTCGATCCATTTTCTTCGTATGGATCTTCTCGGTTGCAATAGCTTCTTCTCCATTACATCCCTAATCCAGTTGATATCTCGCGTCAATATGTTTTGATCTCGAATGAAAAGGAGGCATTCTTTCCAAGATGGATAATCTTTCGACTATCACAAAATAGCGATAACTGTCTTGTTGTAACCCAAGTTCTTTCAAGAACTTTTTTCATCCACAACTCTTTACATGGATTCTTTGCTATAAACTCGGCTTTTAACCGGTGGACAATGCAACACGTTTTGTAACTTTGATTGCCACACATGACTCCCCCGCAAATGTAATTAGGTAACCTGAAGTGGATTTTACGGAATCCACGTCACTAGCCATATCTGCACGTGTATCCAGCTAACACAAAGTTTATCATTTCCAAAACATAGGCATATTTTGGAAGAACCTCGAAGATACACGAAAATCCATTTCCTGCACCCAATGTTCCTTTCCCGGGATTTGAAAGGAATCTACTCACAATTCCAAGCTGCGATGGTGATATGCGGCGTGTACAAACCGTGGCATACATTAGACTTCCAGCTATTTGAAGCATATGGAACCTCTTCCATCTCTCCCTTCTTTTGTCAGTAGAAGGGCTTTCTTAGAACTTAGCTTAAAGTGATTAGCAGGACAACTAATCGCTTTAGCCTTATTCATATGAAATCTACGAAGTACTTTCTCAATGTACTTCTCTGTGACAACCATAATTTCTTAGCGCCTCTGTCTCTAATACTCGTACGCCAAGAATCTGTTTCTTTGGTCCTTAAGTCTTTCATGGAAAAAGACTTACTAACCTGCGTTTTCAAGTTGTTGATTACGGGAAATATTTCGGCCAACAATCAACATATCATCCACGTAGAGCAAAAGAATAATAAAATCATCATTAGAGAATTTACTGCACAAAAACACAATGGTCTCAAAGTAGTCTTTGTAGCCTTGCTCCCATACAAGACTCGAACTTCTTGTACCATTGTCTTGGCCTGTTTTTAAGCCGAAGTAGAGACTTTTCTTCAATTTGCATAATCTTCTTTTCCGATGGAAAACCCTCATGCTCCATGTATATCTCTTCTTCCAAGTCACCATGTAGGAAGGCGGTTTTGACATCCATTTGCTCAACTCCAAGTTAAGACATGATGCTAACCTGCACTGATCTGAATGGATGTCATTTTCACAATGGAGAAAATCTCATCAAAGTCAACACCTTTTCTTTGGTGAATCCTTTGACAACCAATCGGCTTTGTATCGTGAATTTGGAACTATGTCCTTCATGCTTCACCGAATACTGACAACCATTTATTTTTCAAGGCCTTCCCACTTTGGCGGTTCATCGAGGTTTTGTTCTCGTACGCAAGGACTTCATCTCGTCTTGCGTGGCTTGATCCATTTTTGTTTGGATTCGCCATCCATGCCTCTTCATAATTCTCGGGTTCTCCCCGTCGTTGAAAGTTACATACTCAAATGCGGAGGATATGAGATAGAGGGTCGTCTCACTCTATCACTTCTTCTCGATTGGAACGGAGAAGCGCGGTGTGTAGTCTTGGATAATGAACATCATTATTTCCACCGTCTTCAAAAACCAACTTCTACATGGGGCATCATCTTCATCGGTGGATAAACACGGTCTTCATCTCCAACTTGTCTTGGCACGATGTTGGAGGAATTAATTCCAAATCGATGAGTCACCATTGGAATTAGTGAACATCTTTCTTCATTTTGATAATATCTTCAATGGTCTCATCTTGAACAAATATAGCATCGCGGCCACGACAAGTCTCTTTGCAAGCTGGATCGTAAAATCTATAGCCAAATTGATCTTGACCATGCTTGATAAAATACATTGTCTTGTTTTGGCATCAAGTTGGATCTCTATCGTCAGCAGGGATATGAACAAATGCTTTCAGCCCAAACACTGTGAGATGATCATGGAAACATCCTTTCGACCACACTTTATTTGGAACATCCATCTTGAGAGAGTACAAGGTGAAAGATTCAACACACGTGTCTGTTGTGAGTATGGTTTCACCCCAAAAAGTTTTAGGCAACTTTGCATGTGAGAGTAGACATCTAACTCTCTCCGTGAAAGTTCTATTCATCCTCTCGCCTAAGCCGTTCAGCTGCATGTCTTTGGAAGTGTCATCTGATGAATACCATGCTTTTTGCGATAAGCATGGAGCGGTCCGATGTATTCTCCACCATTGTATGCATGCGGATACACTTTAGCTTCTTTCCAATGTCTGCTTGAGGCATGAAATTCTTTGAAGACATCTAAAGACTTTTGATCCTTTGTCTTTAGAAGATATACCCACGTCTTCGAATGATCATCAATGAAAGTCACAAAGTATTGAGCACCACCGCTGAGTGACTTTGGCATTGGTCCACGTAAATACGAATGAATCGGATCTAAAATATTATTTATTCCGGAAGGGAGGAAAGCTCTTGAAAGCAACCCTTTATTTTTGCTTTCTGTGGCAATGAACACATTTCTCCAAATGTACTTCATCCATTCCAGGCAATATCTTCTTTTTGGCTAGACTTGTCAAACCTTTTTCACCCGTGTATGAGTCTCTATGCCATATGCCGTAGCTTCACCTTTATCTTTCTCATGGCATTCTTGTGTCGGTAGAGAGTTTAACTTGCATTATATACAAAGTTGTATGCTTCTCACCTGGCCACTACTAAGGAGCCTTTTGTAAGTTTCCATTTGTCATAAATGAAGAGCTACAATATCCTTCATTTGCAAGTCGGCACAGAGATCAAAGGGCGCGTATACGGAATATGCGACATCGTGAGAAATAGTCGGTTCGGATTCTGTTTAATGACGTCTCTTTACCTACTACCTTTGACAGGGACCTTCGTTTCCCGTTCTAACAACACCAAAACTTCAGGTGTGTATGATGAGAAAAATTCTCACGCGATGTAGCGTCATGCTGCAACCATGTCAATCGCCTAACCGGTCTCGTGTGATGCAAGATTGACAAAATCTTCATCATAACGATATTGAACTCGTCTATGGTATTTGTTTGCTTTCATCATCACCGTGTGTCGTCCTTTTTTGTTACTTTGCGTGTTCGTTTCTTGTTCCTTCTTGAACACGACAAAATTTCTTAATGTGACCTTCTTCTTACAATGATGGCATTCAACATTGGCAAATTTGTTTGATTTGCCTCTATCTTACTTCTCGGTTTTTGTTCTTTATGCAGGTCGCGTTTCCTCTAGACTTCTGTGATAAGGAGCTTGTCTTGAATCTCTTTCCTTGTTTTGTTTCTCGTATGAGAACAAGGTTTCTACAACAACTTCAAACTCCATTGTCTTTGCATAAATTCGAGTTGTTGTGATATGATTATATGATGAGGGTAGTGATGCCAATAACATCGACTTTCTTCTTAAGTCGCAAAACTCACATTAAATCTTGCTTAAGTGAGAAAGGCTTCTTTGTTGAAATTCTAACGTCTTTGCATCACGTACTCACATTATCTTCCTTCCTCATTCGATATAGCTCCTTCCACAAATAAAATTTATTAGCAAGGTTAACTTCGACATGTACACGTTTTCTAGAGTCTCAACGTGTTTTCAGCTTGATCCTTTACCGATTTTTTGATTCAATGTTTTTGCAAGACAACATGCGAAGATTTAGGCAATTGTCTTCGTCGCAATCTCATCTATTTCTCCCATTGTTCCTCGGTAATGATTTGCTACCTTTCTTTTCTTTTTCCCCAATGAACGCCTATATGGACCTTGTTGAATGAGAATATCTTTTCATCCTGCTTTGCCATAAAGAGAAATTATTATTGCCATTAAATTTCTCGATATCTACCTTTTGGAGCTTGACGTTTTTTTATTTGTGTTTCTTTTTTACGTAAATAAATACGGACCTAATAAAATCTTTTGATGTGGAAGATCGATCCATCTTGCAATACTTGAGCGTATTAAGAATTTTCTTAGGCCAATTTCGATCTGCGTCGTTAGGCACTGTAGGGTAAAAGATAAAATGAATTGACAGTAGAATAATTAATTGGCAAGTAAATTTGCGTGGTTCACTTTAATTTGAAATTTAAGTCGCAAACTCGAAAAGTATTTATTCCACTAATAAGATTAATGGGTACAGTGGGGTAATACAAAAAATCGGTAGAATACGAAAATAGTGCAGTGTTTTCAAACTATATTGTCACTCCACAGAAAAATATCACGATATTTTTAAGGATATCTCTCCCACTTTCTTACACACAACACTATATTTCTTCAAGGAAAATTGTTCATTTTGCTTTCTTCATTGGCTTCTGTTTGGTGTGTTGATATTTCTACGAAAGCGAGCGTTAAGGCATTTATAAATTAACGTATCGATATTAGATCACCATCAATGACCTGTTCCATGGCCAGTACCATTGCTCTGACCTACCATTAGATTTATGCTTAGACCTACCGTTGGTGGTTCTGCACCTCTGGTGTAATTAACGCTGGTTACTTCGCAGCGCAATTGGTGTTTTTAACTTTCTTAAATGTAGGAGTGAACTTCTGAGAAATTATTATACGTTCTAAATATATCATAATTATAATTAATGTAATATTTTTTTATTAAATATAGCTATTATTCTAATTATATTTATTAACAAAACTTTTACCATCATTTGAAATTATAAACGTATTAATTATATATCTTTTAATTAAAATACTTTAACTTATAAATTTAAAAAATATATATTATAAAAGTATATTTTAATCATAAAAAATACATTTAATATTAAAAAAATATACATAAATATTATAATTTTAAAATTAAAATATATATTTATTTAAAATAATAAGATTAAAATAGTCAAATTAAAAATAACTAATTTAAAATGCTCATTTTAAAAGTTAAGACCTCCGATACTCATCGCTCCATCACCTATAATTATAATTATTACTATCTCGCTATCTTCAGTTGTTTAACTCTGAAAGAGAGCTAGCTTTGCTTGCCATTAAATTTAATACACCCTCTCAATTTTGAAAAATACAAAGAGTCCAATCTTCGTCTATACCCTTTTTATTTCTGATCTATTAATTGGAGCGGAAGGAGAATAATCCACCAAATTTCTGGACATATTAGAGGCAAGTTAATTAGTTCGTGTTAATTTTCTATTAATTTCCTCTCTTGTGATTTCTATGATTTTCTGCAATTTGTTGCAATTCAGATGATAAGTATATTCTTTTAATGCTTTCTTCCTTTGAGAAAACGTATTTGAGAACAAAAGAATTCATCTTGGTTTTATTCTTTGTCGTTTTTTCTTTCTTTATGAAAATTCTTTTTATGTTGTACGTTTCGGAATGAAGCTGAGATTTGTAGATACTTGATCAAGGTTGATGCTTATACATCCAATTTTTTTACTTTTAGATTGTAAAAGGGTTCTTAATTTGTTTGGAAAAATCTTTAGGTAATGGATTTGGAAGTTAGGGTTATCATCAAGAATTGGGAAATTTTGAGGAACTGGGTACTAATGGTGTTTAGTCGCTGGTTAAAACTATACATCCTTTGCTATAAACTCTGATGTATGAAAGAATAAGCAATTTTCATCTGAATAATGTTCATCCCCAATATTTAGCTAAGTTTAACTTTTTTCCTTATTCAATTTCTGGGTTTTCTGTTTTCTCTGCAACCATGTGAAGAAGGTTGGGAAATTACAAAAATTATCATGCATACAATTTATATTAACAAAAATAAAACCTCAATAATATTAAATAGTATCCAATTGAACGACGTTAAATGTGTTAAGTCCCACGTTGGCTAAGAGTAAGACAACAATGCTACTTATAAGTCTGAGCAATCCTCTAACTCACAAGCTGGCTTTTGGGTTCAGAGTTAAGCCTGGGTTTATAAGATGGTATCAGAGCTAGGCTCTTAGCTTCTTTGTACTCCCATCAGCCCTCGTGCCGTAAATCCAGACCATGTCGTAAATCCGTACTCTAGCCGATGTGGAGGGGGATGTTAAGTCCCACATTGGCTAAAAGTAAGACAGCAATGTAATTATAAGTCTAGGTAACTCTCTAACTCACAAGCCGGTTTTTGGGTTCAGAGTTAAGTCTAGGTTTCTAAGAAAATGAATGGATTAAAATGATCGTAATTTAATTTAAACGGCATTCAATGCGAAATGATGTGTCATACTTTTTTATAACAGTGAAAATGTAAGAGTTGGAGACAAGGAAAGTAAGCTATTTTGTAGTTATAAATTTGAAGGGTACTATTTTTTTTTATAAGATGGTTTTGATCTCTTGGAATTTTAAGTAGAATTGTTGGGAAAAAAATTCAGGATATCTGATTTGCTGTTTTGATATTTTCGAACAGAAGATTGGAAGGAGGAACAGAGTTGAGGACTTTACCTATCTGTACATCGATCTTTAGAGCAGACATGGATCACAGTATGGAATCTTCTCTTAGTCTTATGGAGGCTTATGTAGATATAAACAAGCTTTTTTGTTAAACTTGCATTGGTACTCATCATGAGAATCAAAATATTCTTCCTTTTCCATAACAAAGAGGGTGGTCATTATCCATATATTTATTGACCCAAAAAAGAAAGGAAGAAAAAGTAATGGAAATTAACATTTCATTCTATTTAAACTCTGAATGAAGATTTCTTAATTGATCTGCAGATAACAAAACTGAGGACACTGAAAGTTTGAAGAGCAGCCTTGAGTTGGCGAGATCTTCCTCTGATAAGCATCTTTTGAGGCCATCTCGATATTATTCAATGTTTAAAGGTAGTAATCTTAGAATTTATGCATATTAACAGGGTTTTTAAACTTCTCTCGCTTCTCTCAGTGTCTCAGTTAATAAATACTAAAACTCTCTCAGTGAATTCTTGATCTGCTATTATCCTCATTAGACTTTTCATCTAGGGTGATGACTTTGGTCCTACTTCTAAGTCTATATGTGAATTTAATATACTGTTTACCAAGCAAGGTGTTTATAGCAAGTTAGCAACTTGGTTTTCTATTTAGTCTCTATGTGTTTATCCAGATGAGTGAAAGGTGTTATGGTGATTCTAGGCCAACCAACTGATGGTACTAAAGATTGTGACAAGGGAAAGTATACTCTCATAAGAGATGTTGAGGATTTGCATGTAGGACTATACGACAAGCCCCTTCCATGCTTTGGCTGCGGAATAGGATGGTTTTCGTGAGTGTATAATCATTTTCTCCCCTATGTACTCTGAACTTATTTGGTCTTCTCAATCTCATGTTTGTTCCTTAATTTCCATGCCAGATTTCTTTTTGGCTTTGTGTTTCCAATGATGTGGTACTATGCCACATTTCTTTACTTCGGAAACTATTATCGCAAGGATCCTAGGGAACGAGCAGGATTAGCTGCCTCTGCAATTGCTGTAACTCTCTCTCTCTCTCTCTCACACACACACACACATCATGCACACCACATTAGATTGACATATTGGAAGGGGGGTGGGGGATGTATAAGCTGGTTTCAACCTTGCAACTTCTGTAAAAATGCTTCTATTATACTCTTTGCAATACTTGGCTTTCTGAAACTTATGTGAGCAAATTAACGCATGTTTGCAGGCATTAGCTTGTTCTTTGGCATTGTTCGTTATTGCTGTAATTATGCTACTCTTACCAGGTCAGTCCAAACCCAGTTTTGCTTCCAACATCTCCACTTGAATCGCGGTAATCAGAACTGTAATATAAAAGGCTTTGTATACTTGTGGAATAGAACTTTCGTAGTGAGAGATGAAGAAGACAAATGTAAAGCCAATACAAATTCCAAGAGTTAAAATTCTACAAGACAAGCTAAAGCTTGGGTATGAAAGAGTGCATGTTTACACTTTACATGTTTGCTTTTGCATATAAATGCAACTATATTACAGAAATTCAAGTCTCGGTTAAACTCTGTAAAACTAACTATTATTTCAAATTGGATTGTTGATATAATCGTGATATTTATACCTGATCTGAGTCTAATTTTAAAATAATTCTTGGTTTCATAAAATAGGCTAAATTTTCATGAATTTTGATAAGTTCTAAACGTATTATATGTTTGTCAATTCATCTTCTTAAACAACCACTTGGAGTCCTAAAGGCACTTGAATAAGTTTCTTTTTCTTTCTTTTTCTTTATATGGGTCAGGACTCAGGAGCGCTTAGGTAAGTTTGAAATGAAATTGTATTTTAGTACAGCTAGTAAATCCTTTGCTTTTCCTCGGGAAGTTCCCGGAATATATTTTTAAAAAAGTTTGAATTTGTATTCTTACATTACTTGTTTCTTTTTTTTCTTTCTTTCTTGTTGAATGATAAAAAATATGGACTGATGAAGTATTTTGCCCTAATATCAGCATACAAATGTATCATCCTTTGGAGTTTTCCACCCCTGGCGCCCCCTCCTCCTCCTCCTCTTGAGCTATCATCCTCGGCTCTATCATGTTTTGTCTTCTCCTAAGAAAAAGTCTTGATCTCAACTTCAAGGTTACTGTACCAATTATTATGATTAGAAATATCGTCCAGCTTTGATTCCTTCGTATCTTTATTATCAAGCAATTCGGCCTTTTCTTGTGTTTCACATGGCAATTGTTTATATAGAGGAGATTCCTCTTGTGTGGGTTGTTGCTTGTAGGCGTGGAAAGCCCAGGACTTTGGCTTTTTTCTTCTTTCCTTCATAATATGTATATATATAAGTGTGACTTAAATCTTATATCTTTGATTTTATGTCGTTGAATTAAAGCATATATTATTTATAAATTAAAAAAAATGTCATTTTAAAATATAAATATATCAGTTCATAGTATACTTCAAAGTATAATTAGTGGTCAGCTTTAAATATCGTTTCGCATCATGGAATGATAATACCTTGTTGAAGACGACGAATTATAAACATTTCCATAATGTTTAACCTTAACCCTATTTAATTTCGGTCAATCAATGTCAATATCCAGTCAATTACAATCATGACCAATCAACCTTGTTTAGCATCAGTCAGTGTGTTAATCATTACCAAATCAACCTTGTTTATCGAGTCAATTACAATCATGACATATCATATTCTTCCATCATTTTTTTACTACATTAAAATAAATTTTTTAATCATTAAAATTTGTTATTATTTAGAAAAAGTTTTTTTACGTTATATTTAGTTATTTATTATTATTATTATTTAAATTGAGAAAATTAGGTACCAATTTGGAGGAGAAAATAATAAAAAAATTAATTCTTTATTCTATAAGTTATGATATAATTATGACTAATATAAAAAAAATTATTGAATATTCTTATTAGATATGTAATTACAACTAATATAATTGCTTAAAAAATATCTTTAACTTAGAAAATTTTATGAAAATTAGGATTTCAATTACCTTAAAAACCATGCTATTTTAGAATTAAATAACAATGAATGATTGATATTGAATATTCTTATTAGATATATAAAGTGAGATTAGATGTATATTTGACTTATTATACAACTATTTATTTTTCTGAATAATCTTATTTTGTGTCATAGTTGTAATGGTATTGAAATGAGATAATTATGACATCTCATTTCTTTTGAATAGATAAAATTTAACAAATAAAAATAAAAAATAAGAAGAAAAATGAGCATGTTTATTTATAATATAAATTTTAATAAAAAAGAAAAAAAATATGATTGAATGTTAGGTCTAAAATGAGACACATTAAAAATCAATCTATATGTTATGTGATGGATTTTATTTAGATTGTAACAAATTTGAATTATGAGCTAGATAGATACATATACATAATATGTTTTAATTCAGTTTATCTAGACATTTTATGAGTATTTAAAAAATAAAATTCATAAAAGAAAAAACTGTCATTTTTTTTAAATAGCATTATGTAATTTACATTAATAATATAACCTTAACTTTATAATTACATATTTCACAAAAAAAAAAGAACTTTGTAATTACTTAATTACAACCGCTATTGTAAAGATAGTTAGGAGTTTTTCTCGTTAATTTATTAACTATAATTTGGTTAAACTAATCCTTACTTGAACTTTTAAAATCTCAATCAGTTAATAGTGATTCGGATCTTGATTAACTATCACAAAGTAAAATGCAAAATTGATCGAATTGCAAGGCTTTAATTTTGAACAAAGCAGCAAAAAAAGAAAAATCCTTCAAAAAGGTTAAGCAAAAAAGTTGAATTAATTATGAAAATATTTCCTTGCTCTTTCAACTTTATAGCTTGCCAACACGTGTGGGACAGGAAACAACACAAGCACTAGCCTCCTTCAAGTTCAAACTATATATATATATATATATATAATAAAACTTTGTTGGTGCTCTTGGCATGATTTAAAAATACTAGTAATTATCACACTTTGGGGTTTTCCCAAAGTAGTACACTATTACACGATCAAAAATTTGGAAAAAGATAGTTTTTCATTAATTTTACTAATTATTATATTCCATGTAAAAATGGTAATAATAGTAAATAGTCCTGGCAAAGTGACATTTTATCGAAGATGGGTTGCCCGTGTTTTGTTGTAAAGGGCAAGAATCCAATCATTTCAACCACGCGAGGCTCCAATCATTTAAATAAAGAATATTTTTTTAAAAAAAATAACAAAATTACAATATTTAAAACTTACAATAATATTATTATTTGTTTTCAATTTATATATTTTAATTATTAAAAAAAATTATTTTATTTTATTTAAATTAAATGTTCATTAAATTTTATTTTATTTAAATTAAATGTTCATTAAATTTTATTTTATTTAAATTAAATGTTCATTAAATTTTATTTTATTTAAATTAAATTATAATTATTTAAAATATTTTAGTGTTAAATATTATCTAATTAAAATACTTTCAATACTATTAAGTATTATTTTTATTTTTATAAATTTTAATGTTTGTTATTTTTTATAAATTTTTAAAAATAAAAAAATAACTATTAAAATTTATAGTCACCAAAATATTATTTTTTTAAATTTAATTTATATACTTTTATTTATTATTAAAAAATAGAATGTATTATTTTTTAAATATAATTAATATTAAATGTTATTTAATTAAATTATGTTTAATATTATTGAAATATTTATTTATTTATTTTAATAAAACATCGTGAGAAGAGTTGCCGAGTTGGAGTACCTTTCAGTACTTCGGTGTCGTATGGTTCCTTGAGTATGAAACACGTGCTAACCAAATACTTCAAAAGTACTGTTTGTTTAAGATGATTCTTATCGTGTCTTAGAAAATTTATTATTTATTTATAATTATAAAAAGAATCAATATAATTAACATAAGTGAACTAAAACAATTTTAAATAAAAATAATTAATATCATGTTCTTATTATACTAGTTTAAATCCAAATAGACGCCCAAACCACAATTTTGTATACAAAAATATAACATTTCACATGTTATCGTGTAATTGGCATATTCTTCTGTTACTTCAACATTAACATTTACAAATTCATTTAATTAATAAATAAAATAAATAAAATATATAAATAGTTATTTTATTTAGAAAACAAAATTTAAATCAATTTATATGTAAAAATTATGTTATTAAAGTTTATTTATTCGTGAAAAATATAATTTTTATCTTATTTTTTTTGTTAAATATAAAGAATAATATATGTACCATATGTATATTTATATATTTTAACATTAAATGCGTAAAATATTAATATTTAATTAAAAATTATTCAATTTATTTTAAAAAAATTCTTTTAAAATTAAACAATTTTTTTAATAAAATTTACATTATCTAATATTCAAAATCATATATTAGACAATGAAAATTTAATTTATATTTTATTTAAACAAATTTACTAATTTTTAATTAAATATTATCTTATGAAATATATATTTATCTAAAAATAAAAATACGTGTGTATTATACTACTATTCGTTCATATTTAACGAAAAAAATTAAATATAAAATTAATTTTATTATTATTTGATATTTTTTTCATAAATTTAAAAATTTAAAATATATTTTTAAAACAAAACTCCAAACAATCCTAAGATTTAAATAGAGGATTTTCATAATTTTATTTTTAAAATAATAATTAGACTCGTGATAATAACATAATGCGCTATTAGTTTAAAAACATATTTACAACTTGGACAAGTCACACAAGAGGCCATATACAGCAGAGAAGATGCAGAACAAGATATCTGGATTGTCGGTAAGGTGCTTTTGTTTATTTTCCTTTTTTTATTTATTATTATTATTACTTCTTGAAGTGTTATATTTTATTATTTTTATAATTTAATTTTATGAATAATAAAAATAATATTTAAATATAATTAATAATGAAAATATATTATTGTGTTTTATTTTTAATAATAGATTTTATGTTATTAATAATAAATTTGATGATAAATTTATATTATTAATATTATTATAAAAATTTAACAGTAAATTTATCATAATATTAATAAATTTATAACATTAATTATATTCAAATAATATTTTTACGGTGCCATTATATTGAATGATATATTTAAAATTTTATAATAATTAAATAATATATTTATTATTATAACATAGTCTTTACCTCATTGTTATCTACCTAACATATTTCTTTTTCTTTATAGTTACACGAAAGTTGATCATTGCATTAAATTGGTTGGATATAATATTTTATCAAATATCATTTTCACAATCAATGTTCTGAATAGCCACCATATACGCATACTTTTCTAATACTACTTCAATGGGTCCATCACGTGGCTTTTTATTTGATAAAAAAGTTAGGATAAAACTTTTAAAAAATTTATTAAGGGATTGTATTTATTTCGTTCTTATTGTTAATTTATTTTTTATTTTATTTATATTAATTAATTATTATATTTATATTATTTTATTAATATTTATTTAACGATATCATTTATTACTAATAGATTTATAACAATCCATATGCTTAAATAATATATTTGAAATAACTTATACGATTAATTAATATATTTAAAAATAATTCAAATAATTAAATAGTATATTTAGAACAAATTATTATTTGAAATCAACCACTTAATTATCTAACACGTGATATTGTTAGAATGAGACTAATATAATGGTATAAATGAAAAAAATGTGATAATTTTTGGGTATAAACAAGATAAAAAATAATTCAACGATATTAACAAAACAAATGTAATAATTTAGTGATATTTTTTTGGTTTATGTACTCAAAGTTATACATTAATTTATTGACACAATCCAAGAGGCATCATCGAATGATCTATGATATTCTAAGTGAACTAATTACGAACGTGTTAATTCAAGAGTTGATTCAAGGTCAAAAGGTTTAAGAAAAAGAGTATAACTCATGCCAAGAACAAGTCCAAGAAATAAGAGTGTTGATTCAAGAAAATAGGTTCATGATATGGAATAGTTTGAAGCATGTCGCAACATACAGCTCTCGAATGGGTTCCTAGTAAAAGAAAAGCAAGGCATGTCGTGGCATGAGTTGATGTCCGCTGTGACACAGACCACTCGAATAGTTTTAATTTTTCAAGATTTTAGACTGTGTTGCGACATGAAATAATGTGTGCTATATAATTTCATATTTTCTCTCGTTTGATTTATTCAAAACGCATTAGTTGAATTCTTTTTAGGTTTTCACGTTAATTTTTTAGTCCTTTATAAGCTATAGTCGTCAACCATTATAACAACAACTAGATTTTATAATACATTTGATTTTTATTAAAGTTAAGAGCTTTAAGCCTTATTATTCTTTTACAAATCGATTTATCAAAGGATTTGTAAACCTTGTGGCATCCTATCATCGTTAGATCTTGGGTAAGTAAAATTCATAGAGTGAAGGTGAGTGCTATAATATGAGTATTAAATTTCTGGAATCAATTTTAATTTATTGTTGGATAATTGATCGGTTCTCTTGGAGTTCTCAAACCATTTTATGTTTATGGATTTCAAGGTTCGAGTTCATATATTCACATCATTTGGTATCAGAGCATAGGTTCTAATTTCAAATTCTTATTTTTTATTTTCGTTCCTTAATTTTCATGTTATTGATTTTTTTCTAAAATATTCAAAAAAAAAGAAGAAGAAGAAGAAATACTTTATATACAAAAAAGGAGAATAGATCTAAAAGAAGGAAAAAGAAAAAAAGATATGATATTCAATAAAAAAAAGGAAAATCAGATTTTTTTTGTTCCAAGAATTCATTTTTTTATTTCCTTATTTCTTGCCCAAATTCTAATGTAATTAAAACTTTTTTTATGCGATTTTTTTTTATCATTTGGCATTTATAATGCAAGACAATTGACAACACTTCCGGTGACTAAAAAATAGAATTGAATGACATAAAGAATCGGTTGGATAAATATGAACCCAACTTTTAAAAAAGGCTTCCTAAAAAAATTCTTACTCAAATAGATGTTATGATTGATAAATTGATGAATTCAAATAAGGTAGTTCAATTATTTCTACAAAGGAAGAGTGAGCAAAATAAATATAGAAACTTTAAAACGAAAAGTGAAGAAGAAAAATAAGCTTTGGTTAGCAAGAAAATAACTAAGAGAAAAGGTGAAAGAAAAGATAAGAGTGAAAAAAGAAAGAGAATTGAAAAAAAGATTGAGTTGGAGAGTGAATGACTTACAAAAAAAGATTGAAAAAGAAGTGATAGTCTTGACTAGTGAGGAAAGAAAAAAGACGTTTTTTTATTAACAAAAACTTTTCTTTGCCAAATGTTCAACCGATTGACTATATTGGAGTTGAGCAACAACTTGATGTTGTAGAATTCAAGAGGTCAAATGATCATAAGTTTGAATCAATATCCCTACACCAACTATTTACAATATTATAGCAAAGATTTTAGGATCAATTTTTTTCAAAAAAATGGAGAATGATAAATCTAATAAGACATCGTAGAATAATCCATTACATTCTAAGTGGACCCATTATGAACATATCAATTTAAGACCAAACAATGTCAAGAAAAAGAGCACAATATGGACCAAGGGCCAGACCAATAAATAAAAATGTTGATTCAAGAAAATGGGTCTGCATCGCGACATGATTTAAAATGCACTACGACACACAACTCTCAAATGGGTTTCCAAAAAAAGGAAAGCATGGTGTGTTAGGGCATGATTTGATGTCGTCGTGGTATGAACCTCTAAATAGTTTAGTTTTTCCAGTTTTTGAATCATGTTGTGACATGATATAGTGTGTATCGCAACATGTACATTTAATTTCATATATTTTGTGTTTGACCTATTCAAAACATAGTTGATTTCTTTAATTCCTTTTTAGGTTTTCACATTATATTTTAGTCTTATAGTCGTCGACCATTGTTATAGAATTCAAATTTTATAATACATTTTATTTATATTAAAGTTGAGAACTCTAAACCTCATTGTTCCTTTGTAAACCTTGTAGCATCTTATGATAATTAAGTCTTTGTTGAATAATATCTATAGGAGGTAAATATTATAATATGAGTATTAGTTTTTTGGGGTCACTTTTAATTTATCGTTGAGCCTTTGGCCTTGGTTATTGGAGTTCTCAAATTAGTTAGCATTTGTGGGTTTCAAGGGTTAAGTTCACGACTTTGCATCATTTTTATTGTTGTGTTAAATAGTATAAATGAATTATTATGCCCATCTCCTACAAAATTTAGTTTTTGAAAGCATTATTGCATGCTACTTTTACATGGTACCAGAACATCAAAGTCCTAAAACCAAACCCCTATAACAACCTCTAAAATCAATAAACTTTTCAAGTTTGATGCACCTTGTAAAATAATAACGAAACATACTCTTCAAAAAAGTTTAAGTGATGCATTTTTGCAAAGATAAAGTATCCCACAAAAAGTATCAATAAAATGTTAGACATATCTCCTACAAACTTAAACTTTTGAAATAATTTGTGCCTAACACTTCTACATGTTTTATCACTATTGGAATCATGTGAAACTCATAGCAATTAATATAACATTTAATTTTTTTTAGTAATATATAATAGAGATGAAAATTTATAATGAAGATATAAAGAGCTTTTCAAAATGAAAAAATATAAATAACACTACTAAATATAGTCATGATTGTGAGACAAATTATGTAACAAGAGATAAATTCTTTTATCCTACTTTGTGTCTCACATGTACCACCAATCAAGTGGTGGGAGATCTTGATATAAGGAGAGAAATAATATAAAGATAGGAAGATAAATAGAAAGAGTTTGTTATGTTGTGAAAATTTACTTTATATATCACTACCTAATTGGTAGTACATTTGCTAAGACACACAAAGTGAGACTTACGACGTTAGATATATATTATTAAAATTTGTGTTACATTTAATATTTGTTATATATATATAGATCGATAAATTCTTAAATATAATATATTGACTTTTATTAGTGATAATTGTTGAAATTTAATAGTTTTTTTTTATTTTTAATAAAAATAAATAATCAAGATGATTTTATTCTATTACATATTAATACACCTAATGTATACAATAATCTCTCGTATGACTCACATATCTTCATCAGTTCAATCTTACATATCATATATGGCTATGTCATGTTGGTGTATATGAAAAGTGTTTGAAGTTGTGTGAAAAATATGGATGAAAATTAAGAGAATAGGCTAGCCCAAATTCAAATTTTCAAATTTCAGTTGAGTTTGGATCGAATATTTTCAAGCCATGTATATTTACGAGCTAGACTAGATCAAGTTTTTTAAAATTTAACATAAGATTAAAGTATAATCTTAAAATATTTGGGTAGGTTTGCGCTATATATTTTTAAACCAAGTATATTTTAGAGCTGAACCAGATCTGGTTTTTCACATTAAATACAAGCCCAAAATTCAATCCTAAAATATTTGGGTGAGTTTGAATATGATTTTTTTGAACTTTAAATTGATTTAAATTAATGTATGAGTTTAAATGATAAAAAAATCATAAAATAATATTATAAAATATTTAAAAGTATATATATTTTATAAAATTTAATCTTAATAAGCATTCAAAACTAATTATGGTTAAATTTATAATATAAATGATTAGTCTTAAAAGTTATTAAGGTATAATCATACTAAATTATTTCATACACAATCAAATTTTCATAAAATTTGATCAAATTAAATTATCATTTAAAATTTGATTAGATCAATTAAAATTTATGGGTTAACAATGACATGAAATTATAAGTTGAGTTTAAAGGAACCATATAAACTCATTTTAAGTAATAGATTTAATTGAATTGTTACGAATAAAAATAAATAAAAATTTTATATTAATTTAGATTAATTTTTAAGGGATTGATTTATACGTATAAAGAGAAATGATAGTAAATTTTTTTTAAAAGAAAAAAGGAGAAGGAATTGATAGTAAGAACTCGTTACAGTCATGGATGTCATGGAATTGGAGTTTTACAACTTGTTTACTACAAGTTCATATATAATTCATCATTTTATTTATTATTCCTTATCATAGTTTAGCCGAAGTTAATGCTATTACTTAACCTGCACAAAGTCGCGACTATCTCATGGCATAAAATTACACATAAAATTAATGATTAATATGCATTTTATCTGCTTGTTGAGTTTATTATTATTATTAATCTGTTTATCACTCTAGCTCATCTCTATTACTAAACTCACAAAAATACAGCTTATCTTATCACAAAGCATGCATATACCGTACATTTCGATCCACTATTATCCCCTTTCTATTGTATTCTAAGCATTTAATATATAAAAAAAATAAAAATAAAAAAGCCTTTTTATCCAAATGTGTAAGGGCGGTGTCAAATATATCACAAATTTTTAATCATTAATTAATGTTTAGATGGCCTGATTTTAGAGTCATGTTATTATTATTCAATCTAAATTATTAAAATTATGTTAGAAAAAAAATTAAAATTAAAAGTAATGATAAAATAAGACTAAGTTAATAAATATATCACTTAATTTAAAATATTTGTATAAATTTATACTTAAATTCTTGGTAGGTATTATAAATCCATCGTTATTTTATATTTTGGTGTAGATTTTTATAACAAATAAAAAATTTGATAATGTATTTGTATTATTAATAAAAAAAAAGTTGATGAAAAATTTATATATTTATAATATCAATACAAAATTTATAATATATTTGTCACCGTTCATAATTAAATAGTAAATTTTTATAAATAATTTTAATTTAATGATATATTTATTAATAAATTAATAATATGAAATACTAATCCAAAGATCATGTTATATAGCATTTTTATATCTTTTTCATTAATGAAATTTAATTAGAGAATTCTAGTTAAATTTAAAAACTACCTAAATTTAATATAAAATTGATGAAAATGATGTACTTGTAACACAGTTTAATGTGTTGATGACATTTTTTTAAGGAGGGAAAGGTTGGTACGTAGTTAATTAAAAGAAAGAAAGCGACAAATATTTGTAGTGTTTTTTATTTATTATAAAAATAATATTTAATTTATATATTTGTTTTTATAATAGCTTATTCTTATCTTTTTTTTATCTTTTTATAATTTGTAATCTTATTTTATTTATGTATTTTTAATTTATTTATATAAATTTTATTTTTATAATAATTATTTTTATTTAAAACAAAAATAAAGAAAGAAAGAGTATTTTTAATAATATTATAAATAAAATTTATTTTTAATAAAATCTAATTTTAAGCTTAAAAAACATCATTTTTAAAACCTACCTGACTTTTAAAAAAAATGAAATATCATCATGCAAAAGTTAAATGAAAATTTGTACCCAATTCCCAAATTCAAGCTTTAAAGTATAAACTCTTCCTTCTCAAGCAAAAACAAAACTCCAACTCAAAACGAAAAACAAAAATTTATAGAAAAAACACAGACCCATTTAGTTTCCACCAATTTTGGAACCAAACTCTCAAAACCTCCATGTCTCACCATCGAAGTTCTTCCTCTTCTCTCCTCACTTCGCCATTACTGATCATCATCTTGCCAATCTTAGCTTTCTTCTTCCTCTTATTAGCACTTCCTCCTTTTCTTTCTATCACTTCTCACATACTCCGTCCCAATTCAGTCAAAAAGAGCTGGGACTCTTTCAGCATCTTTCTAGTCTTATTTGCAATTCTTTGTGGGATCTTAGCGAAGAAGAACGATGACGATTCATTTTCTGAGGAATCCAATATCTCAAATACTTCAAACGACGTTACAAATAATACTAGTATTATTGAAGAATCACCAGAACCAATATCAAATCAATGGTTTGGATTTTCCCAAGAAAACAATAACAAGATCTACGATTCTGCCTTTTCGAGTGTGCCAGAAACAAACAAATTGAGATTAAGGAGGAATAGTAGATCGTACCCAGATCTGAGGCAAGAGTCGATTTGGGAAAACAGAGAAGAAGAGCAACAGAAGTTTCAATTTCGCTTCTTCGATGATTTTGAAATTAACAAGTATAGGACAGTACCAGTTTTTGATCATCAAAGCAAAGTTGAACAGAGTTGTCCTGATAATGATATTAAGGAAATCCCAGTCGACACTTTCGAGCTTCAAACTTCATCAGCACCACCAAAATCATTATCAACACCTCCACCTCCACCTCCACCACCTCCTCCTCCTCCTCCTCCTCCCTCAACAACCCAGAGTCGAACCTGTCACAAAAATAGTCGAACCCATGACAAAGAAAATCAAACCAAGCAAAGACTTGGTCGCAAAGAAAAAGTTGGGAGAAAATCGGCTTCAAATGGCTATCATAACATTAACAATGGCGATTCCGTACAATTTCGGTCTCCACCACCAACGCCGCCGCCACCACCTCCGCCGAGGAGACCAGCTCCACCATCTTCTCCGATACGAATTCGTTCTGAACAAAAGTATGTGAAGCTCGAACGCAGGAAGAGTAGTGCCAAAAAAGATATAGCCATGGTTTTAACTTCCTTGTATAAACAGAGGAAGAGAAAGAAGAAGCAAAAGACAAACAACAATTATAACAGTTACGATACTGCCACTACCAGTTCCACTCACATTCCCTTCTGTACTGAAACGACACCGTCTTACATGACTGTACCTCCACCTTCACCACCTCCTCCACCGCCACCTCCACCTCCACCGCCTTCTTTTTCTTCTTCCATGTTTCATGGTCTGTTCAAAAAGGGTAGCAAAAGTAAGAAAATCCATTCGGTTCCACCACCACCTCCACCTCTACCTCCACCGCCGATTTCATCCCCGGCGAGGTCTTCAAAGTACAAGATTTCTCGTTCAGTAGCTGTAACTCCACCAGCTCCAGCTCCAGCTCCTCATTCTTCGGAGCATAATCGGTGGCAAACCCACAAAATTGGCGGAAAACCACCATTGCCCAGAAATACAAGTGCTTCGTCGTACGATGAGAATGTAAATGTCGGTGGGCAAAGTCCTCTAATTCCAATGCCTCCACTTCCTCCGCCACCTCCGTTCAAAATGTCGGAGATGAAATTTTTATTTCGCGGGGACTTTGTGAAGATACAGAGCAATCAGAGTTCTCGGTGTGGTTCACCTGAATTGGAGGACGATGTTGATCGGTCATCGTCATCAAAGGTCAACGCTATGGACGGTGGAGATGGAGTTGTTGGGTCTGTGTGTCCCAGTCCAGATGTTAATGTCAAGGCTGATAAGTTTATTTCTAGGCTAAGGGATGAGTGGAGGTTTGAGAAGATGAGCTCGATGAAGGATAAAAACAAATGGGCCTCAGTCTAGACCCACACTAAGGATAAATCAGGCCCAAGTTTCTTTACATAAATGAAACTACTAAGTTTCACCATTCATCTCTGCCTAATTTTTATCACATTATAATATGGGTATAGCCTTGGCAAAAAAGAAAAAGAAAATTCAGTATTGGTATAACAAGAATGTTTGATGATTCTAAGCAAAGGGTATTGCTTTGATTGTGGTTTTTTTTTTTTAAGTGGCTCATTTGGTAAAAGACAACCTTTGGAAAAGGATGCGAGTTTGACTCATCGTGTTTGTGTTCTTTGATCGATGTTTTGGCTTTTACTCTTTTAGTATGTATAGGCACTTAGATTTATACATGTTGTGTTGATTATTTAGCTTTCACTCATTTGAGCTTGTGTAGAAAAATAAAGTTTTTTTTTTTTGGGTTTTAATAAGGTTGGTTTATTCATGATTGTGTGTAAGTAGGTAACAGTTGGGCTCTGATTGTATTTTTTTGTTCGCCTTTGGAGTCCCTTTTGTACACTAGATCAGTGTTTGAATTGTTTGCTTATTATAAGAGTGTGTATGGGAAAAACACATTTAGTTATACTTGTTTAACATACTTTGAGTTTGCGTTTCCCTTATGGTCTAATGATTTCTTGATCTAAATTCTTGAACAATTAGGTGTGCACTAAAGGTCAAATTTATAAATGAATTAGGAAAGTAGTATAATTATAAATAAATTTATGTGTAAAATGAAGTTGTATAATCTTGGATTGTAAATTTAATAATTAGAACATATTATAATGTTTGTTATTGTTTTATAGTTTTCCTCTTTACTTCTAATCTTAGATTTTTCGCTGATTAGATAGATTTATTATCATTAATTAAATTTTATTAAAAAATAATTATAATTGTGAGTGGTATAAAATGATCCAATAATGTGTAAGAGTTTTCCTTGTAATTTTGTATTGCTTCACGTTTGACACAAATTAATTTCAAAATTTGAATTCGGTAAGAATATTATAAAAATAATAAAAAGTAGTATTACATGGTTTTTATTTATTGTCAACTTTTTTTAAAATAAATATATTATATTATATCATTTAAATTTAATAAGTTTAAATTACTAAATTTATAATAAAATTTTAAGATATAAAAACTTAAAATTAAAAATTAAAAAATAAATGTATCTTTTTTTTATTTTTGCATAAATTTATATATAATTATATAAATATTATATTTAAAAGAATATTTGTCAAGAAATTATATAGTGTGTGTGGCTATTGAACCCCACAAGATTTGTCCCTAGGAAGTCCTATAATATAATACTTTTATTATCAAAATAGGAGTGTCTATGATCCTATTTTAGGTAAAAAAACCTTAATCGGATTGGACTATTAATATTCTCAAATCGAATTAGATTAGACTCTTTAATTATTAAAAATATTATAACCAAACAATTTATTTTAAGTTTTATTAAAGGTTTTTAACTTTAATAATATATAAATATGATACACCCAATGATATATTTTTGATTAAAATATGAGAGATTTAATTTTGTGAAAAATAATGTAAAAATTTTAATATATTATTAAAAATAGTCTGACCCGATCCGATCATATTTGTTCAGTTTAAATATTAATATAATCGGATCGAACTGTTTGAAAAACGGTTTTAATTAATACAAATAAGATCAAACCGTTTAATTTAAAAAACTATTTGATCTGATTTAATTTAATCCAATATGATTTTAGATTTAATTCAATTTAATCTTATTTTTTAACTTTTATTACCAAATTATTAGATAATTGGGATTAGGACAAAGGTTACTACTTATTTTTTAAAAAAAAGGTATAATTATGCTTGAATTTTTAGCGAACAATGATATACATATATGGACGGACTCAAATCTTATATGATAATATTTCATTGAAAATTTGAAATGTACAACATATTCATTACATTCTATAAAACAATTGGTAGACAACGACTAACAAATTATTATTTTTTGAAAGTTATTTAAGTGGAAAATGAACATTCTCTTTTTCTTGTTATTTTCACTAAAGAAAGATAAAAAGCATGCATTCTTTTTATTCGAACAAAGATTATAAATTTAGTGGCTAACAAAAAATACACGTTCAAGTCTAATAATTGAGTGACTAATGTAGCATAAAATAGAAGCAAAAGTTAAAGGAAGACCTGCTTTGGAAAAAATTTAGAATTAGACATTTGTTTTATATGGATAACTAAGGGGCAGCACACAATTTGTTACTTTACCCTAATTTGTAGTATAATTTATAATACTATAATTTATTAATTTTAAAAGTTATTTTTTATTGGGATAAGATTGTAATAAAATAATATTATTTTAAATATGGTATTTATCTTTAATAATTATAAATGAGATAAGTATAAATATAAAAATAATAAAAATTATGATACATGATTTATTATGTGAGTTTAATAATAAAAATGATACAATATATGTTTAAAGTTAAATTTTTAGACTAAAATCTATATTAGATAAAATAAAATTGAAATAATATTTAAATAAAATGTAACAATATTACACAGTAAATTTATTAAAAATATTAAATAAAAAAAATTTACCTCTCTATTTTAACCCGAGGCAACACAAATTACCATTTTTTCATTTTTTTTTAAAATAGAACCCTTTCCATTTTTCATAGGGAATTAGTGACACAGAAGTATGATATGATCGTATAATACTAATAAAGTGTTGTGACATGCGTGTAAGTGTATTTTGGCACAAATTTACATATTTTAATATTATATATTATTTTTTAATAAAGTTAATTTTTTATATATTTACGAGTATAAAAAATAATAATTAATTATAATTTTCATATAGTATGATATTTATGTTTTTAATTTATTAATTTAAAATATATAATGTATAATACTAAATAATATTTTAATTTAAAAAACGTATGAAAAAAGTTTAAACAATTGCTATCGTAAATATATATTAATTATATATCATCTCAAATATATCTTTTAAAGAATACATCGAATCATAACATTGCTATTACCGTCTCTACACGAGTCAAAGACGGCATCATTTATCAAAATATTTATACAAAACCAGAAGCATGTCTTTGGGTTCTGTCCATACCTACCTCTCTGACATAACGTATAGTAGTGTAATTAAGTTTGGATTATATCTACGTATTTATTAAGTATTATTAAAAAAATTAATTATATAACTTTTATATAATTATATATTAAATTATAAAATTAGATTATATCATACATTATATAAATAATATAATTATATAAAAATGTATTGAGATAATGAAATATATGTTTAAAGATATATAACTTAATATATTTGAATTTTTAATTATAAAATTATGTATTTTGATTTTTTTATTTCATATTTTATTAAAAATAATATTTTTAATATTTTAAAATATAAAAATAATAAATAATAATTTAAATAAATTTATAATAAAAAATTATTTTAAATAAAACATATTTATAATAAACTTTATATCTATATATTATACAACTTCTCATTAAATATTATATAGATTAAATATAATCTAATTTATTACAATTTAATTTAATATAACATATCTAATATGTTACTTCAAATTATGAGAGACCAAACGCATAGAAACTACTTGTTTTTGTCAAATTTGAATCATATCTAATTCGAACAGATTTAAAAATCTTCTATCTAAATCTAATCCAATGATATAATCCATCTAAATCAATTCGAATTTGAATAGATCGGATAAAATCATATTAATATTAAAATTTATTTATAAAATATTATCATATATAAAACACAATATACAAAAATTTAAAATTTAAATTGATATTTTTATAAAAAATATTATTATTATTTATAGTCACAACTAAAAAAATCAAAACAAATAAAAAATATATATGTATAATTATTAGATTATTATAAATATTTATATTTATTTTTAAGTTAAATTAATAATCTAATATAATTATATAAGGCATAATATTTAAATATTATATATTATAAAATAAAATATATATTTGTTTATTGTTTAAAAAGAATTTAGTTTATATCGAATAAACAAATTATAAAATCTATTAATTCAAATACAAATGAATTGTATAAATTTAAATCTAAATTTAATGTGAATATAAAATTTATTAATCCAATATATCATTAATCATATTATTTATTCTCTATGTTTGTTAGCAATCAACATTCAATTAAAAAAATTGTGTTCATTGATTTACACAATAATATGAAATTTAAGAAAGTAATAAGATTAATGATTTTAATATTATATAAGTTCATAAACGTCTTTGGATCTCTATATTTATCTATATCAAAATATTTCAAATTCATCCTATAATTTTCTCTTTTGATAATAAATAACAATATTAAAATCATATAATTAATGGTAAGTTAATTAGATGTATTAAACTCATAAGACAAACATGAAGAGTAATAATTCAAATTAACATAAAAAAATCAAACATATCTTTGAATTAAATTACATCTTTTTTTATAATAAATAAAATTTAGTTTATACTAAAAATTAAATTAAACATAAATGAATTTAAAATAATTTTTACCAAAGAAATTAAAAAAAAGTGAATCACAAAAAAAAATATGTTCGCGCTATTTTTGCTTCCCTTGTTATTTCACCGCCAATTTCCTATTTCTAATCTCTTTTTCTTGTTTGTGGATTCTTATGTTTCTTTTTTCTTCTTCTGCTCCTCCTCTTTTGTATATATATATATATGAAAGATATCCTTCCCTTTGCTTGCTTTTGATTTTTACTCTTCTCAATCTTTTGATATATATATATATATATATACACGAGTCTAGTTATCTTAAATTTTGTAATAAAAATTAAATAATAATAATAAAGTATAAATTTAATAATAAATAAATAAAATTAAAATTAAAAAGTGATAAATTATATAAATTATCAATATTATTTTATAAATATCTCAAATAAGATTAATACTACTCAATTTTGTCAAAAATTTTGACCAGAGCCCTACACTAGTCTTCACCCGATAATAATATATTGAGTATTATTGATAATTATAAAGGATTAATTAATAAATTATAAAATAATTAGAATTATTTATTTTTTATGTACACAATATATAAGATAATTTATACAAATATTTAAAATATTTACTTTATTACAATTATATCTATGATGTATCAATAAAGATAGAAATATGTACAATCATGTATATTTTTAAAATTACAACTATACCTACAACGTATGAATAATGATGTAATTATGCTCAAATTCGTATATATTTTTATCGTTACATATACGTTGTAGACATAATTGTAATAAAATAAATATTTTTTATATTTTTATAAATTATCCCATACATTTTAGGCATGAAACATAATTAATTTAAATAATTAAGAGTGTATTAAAAAAACATGAGTATGATGAAAATTTAAAATATATTAAGTTTTATAAAAGTAAGTGAAAGTTTATAAAAAATTATGAAAAAAACTATAAAGTATATTCAAACTTATATGAAGTTTTTTAAAAAGTTTAATAAAATATATATTAAAATATTTAAAAATCTATTAAAATTTGTAGACTTTTTAAAATTTTAAATCTATCAAAGTTTCTATAAATATTAATTGAATAGATAATCTATAATTAAAATTAATTATTTTTTAAATAATAAATAACAGTAAATAAAAATTAAAATTTTAAAATACGTAGATTATTTAATAATAATTTTATAAATTTGTTTCATATAAAAAAAATTACATATTACATATAGTTATTTTAGTCAAAATTCTTCTAAATTAAATGTTTTTATTTAAAAATAATTACTTATAGAATAATAAATAACATATATGACCACTTAGTTAAAAATCAAAAACTAAAAATTCCAAAGCCATCAATTATGATTATTTAATTGTACTTTTTTAGTTTTTTTTATAAAATTAAAATAATTAGAGATCACGTATAATTAATTTGATTCATCTTTAGTGCTATTAACCCAAAATCAATGATCATTATATATATAGTTTATTAAACAATATGGTAATGATTTTTTGTTTATCATATTTGTTGTGAGTTGCTTGACAAAGAAAGAAATTAATATAAGGTTATTTGCTTATTTTTATTTCAAAATATATTCGGTATAATTTAAATTTGTGGTTTAAAATAATGGATTGAAGTTTATTTGATGATATGAGAGTATAAAAGAGGTGAAAAGGTAACATTGACAAGTTTGAACTCCACTTTATAAATTGTATAACTTTTAATGTTATAAAAAGAAATAAAATTATCAAATTAATTATCATTAAATTTTTGCATGTTTTACTATGTTTATGATAACACTTGTGTATTAAATTTACCCCCAAATTATGTTTCTCTTGTTCAGTAACTGTGTGTGCCAAAATTATCATTGTATCGTGTTTGTTTGTTTTTTATATTGCTTTTAATTATTGGTTTCAATCATTTTATTAAAAATGATAATAAATATCATTTTCATTTTCAATGTAAATTACATATTCTTAATATTATTAATATTTTATTCATTCTTTAAGCTTAAATCGTGATTGTGATTAAAATAACAAATACACTTTCTATTTCAATATGCTTTCTGTCTCAATATTGAAAAATCATATTCATTTGCAAAGTATTAACATAGGGTCAACAGAAAAATAACATGTTCTTTTCATGTTCTCTTGATTTCTAATAAAAAATCAAGCAGAAAATATCATGTGATTTTTAATTTCACTTGGTATTAACATACATGCTCTTTATTAGCATAAAATATAATTTGTTATTTAAGCTACATACTTGCATACAATTAGGCTTGTTTTGATCTGTTTTACTTTTAGATTTTAATAACAGTTTGTGTATTTATTTATGTATTTATATATTTAACAATAATATATATTTATGTACGATAAGCATCACATTTGACTTTATCCTATTAGATTATATCATATTAAATTATATCGTATTTATATATTATTAATCGTTCTAAAATGTTTATTAAATCGGACTAAACCGTAACAAACTGTTTGGTTACAACATTTTGAATAGTCAAACGGTCCGGTCTAATTTAATTCGATTTGAGCATTATGAACAATATAATTTGGTTAATTTTTTTTACTCAAAAACATACGAGATCGTGGACACCCATACTTGTTTCTATAATTTTATAATATATTTAATATTTTTTACATTTTTTTTCCTATCTTTCAATGTTATTTATATTAAATATGTTTAAATATTAATACATATAATATAGACAGGTAAAATAATATTAAAATAATTTTTATTTTTTTTATTTTCAGTTTAAAATGTATAGTGTAGTATGCATTAAAATATATAATCATTTTGATAAATATAAATTTAAGTATTTTGAATAATAAATGAATGTTTATTTAATTAATAAATTTTAAAATTAAAAATCATTTGAAATTATATATGTATTAATATGAAATGAATCATTATGAATATTTTTAATTTATCTTATTATTAACTTGTTATTTTGGTTTTTATTTTAAATTTTTTATTCTATTTTTTAAACTTTAAATTGATAATATAAAAAGTTTTAAAAAATAAAATCTCTTAAATATAAAACATTAAAAAATCAAATAAGTTTATATAAGATTATATACATTTTTAACTTTTAACTTTTAACTTTTACGTGTCCCAACTTCAAAAGTGCTACTAAAGAAGCCCACGTTTTTCTATGTACATATTGCACATGTTTACGCGGGTTTACTTAGAAAAAATGTTGGCCAACCATGATATGTAGAGGCACAATTATTAGTTCCAGTCAACTTCGCTTTTATTGAAATAGAAAACTCTCCAACTTGCAACGTTGGCGTTAGGGCTAATTCAAACACGAACAAAATGAAACTCGCTGGATTGAAGTCCATCGACAACGCACACGACGAATCAGTATGGGCAGCGACTTGGGTTCCGGCCACCGATACCCGATCCGCTTTGTTGTTAACCGGCTCCTTGGACGAGACCGTTAAGCTTTGGAGACCCGATGACCTTGTCCTCCACCGCACCAACACCGGTCACTGCCTCGGCGTCGCCTCCGTCGCGGCTCACCCGTCAGGCCATATCGCAGCCTCTTCGTCTCTTGACAGTTTTGTGAGAGTCTTCGATGTTGACACCAACGCCACCATTGCCACTCTCGAAGCTCCTCCATCTGAAGTCTGGCAATTACGTTTCGATCCCAAGGTACTTTGATTGTTATTTTTTTCCCCCTCTTTACCCCAATTTTGTTGAAGATGTATTGTTTGATGGACTTATCTTCTAATGACTGAGCAATTTCACGTTTTTATTTTGTAATTTGTTTTTTATCTATCTCAATTCTCTCTTTCTTTCACTTTCTCTCGTTCCGTCGATTTGGGAATTGATAAGTAGGAGTCAATTTTGGGCTGTGTTGGTGTTAAATTAGAAATTCATACTAAGTACAGTAGTACGTTACTGTTTTTGGGCTAACATTATACAGATTTATAATGCTGTGTATATTTTACTACGTTAGGAATACATTTATTGCTTAAGTAGTTCTAAATGGTTCTCTTTTTTAGTTAAGTTCATGCAACATTAATGATGCTAAAGATGCAAAATTTATTCAGATTGCCTTGTAGTGACATGTCATACGCTCTAGTTTGTACTGAAGTTCGCGGCGTCTCAAACCCGCCAATATATACGTAAGTGTGCGCATGTGTTAGTGTGTAACCTTTTATTTAAAAAATGCAAAATTTACTTATTGTTCTTATCAATGTGCTCAACTTCTTTCAAGAATCAAAATCTTTCTTGGTTTATGGAATTTATGCTACCAATTAACTATTTTTAGATCCTTTCTCGTTGACTAGATGGATATGAATAGCTTATGTTGCATCTGATTTATTTATTTTACTATACATTTGATTTTCGTATTTTTATACATCTTAAATGTATGCAATGCATCATTTGCAAGACGAAGCATGAGTCCTTTTTTTTTCTTTAGAAAATAGTAAATTGAATAAATCATGAGTCAAAATTTAACTCCACGATAACAATTTTTCTCCCATTAGGGTACCACTCTAGCAGTTGCTGGTGGGGGTAGTGCTTCAGTCAAGCTTTGGGACACCGCAACCTGGAATCTGGTTGCTACCTTGTCAATTCCTCGCCCAGAAGGATCGAAGCCCACTGATAAAGGTAGCAGCAAGAAGTTTGTTTTATCCGTCGCCTGGAGTCCTGATGGGAGGCGACTTGCTTGTGGCTCGATGGATGGAACTATTTCTGTTTTTGATGTAGCTCGAGCTAAGTTTCTACACCACCTGGAAGGTCATTACATGCCTGTGCGAACACTTGTGTACTCACCAACTGAGCCACGGTTGCTTTTTACAGCTTCAGATGATGCTCATGTCAACATGTATGATGCTGAGGGGAAAACCCTTGTTGGGGCTATGTCAGGTCATGCAAGTTGGGTGCTGAGTGTAGATGCTAGCCCAGATGGCTCCGCTCTAGCAACAGGCTCAAGCGATAGAACTGTGCGGCTCTGGGATCTAAGCATGAGGGCTGCTGTGCAGACTATGAGCAACCATGCAGATCAAGTTTGGGGTGTGGCATTTCTACCAGGAGGAAGGCCTGGCCGTCTCGCAAGTGTATCTGATGACAAGAGCATATCACTTTACGACTACTCTTAGTTATTGTAACTTCGGGGAGATTGGTTCCAAGTTGTTATTACTTCATCCTGTGGTATTTCACAAATTCCTCACTATTGAAATTGTTTTTCTATTCCTTATTTATACGTTTTTTTACCCTGCATTCTATAAACAAGAGTTGCTATTAAGTTGGAATCAGTTTTTGCATTGGATTTGAAAGTGTAAAAGATATGGCCCTAATTAATCTATTTAAGGTGAATATATTATTTTTAATTTTTATCAATTTGTAACTTAATAACATAAACAAGTCGGTTACACATGCAATCGTGTTGAAGAATAAAATGTGGAAATAAAATAATAACAGATAATATTTTTAGGTAGAAACAACTTAGGTCATAACCATGATCCAAGATAAAAACCATCGGTTCACCTAAATTTTTACTATGAAAATCAAATATTTAAGTATAAATTTAGTCTTATGTTAAACTCCTTAGGATATTGTCCCAATGTATTTTACTTACGATTTTCTGTTTTGTTTTCACAATTTTTAAATTTAATGTGAACGGTTTTCAAATTAACGTTTCAATAAGCATCCCGTCAATTAGATATATTCTCGTGTTAATTACAAAATGCTTAGCACAAAAAACACAAGTTTACGTGTGTATCTTAGAACGAATTTAATAATGAATAATCTTAACTAAATGATTTAAAACATATACCGTTTAAATCAAATCGATTAAGAAATTTTAGAGTAAAAAGATTAATAACAATTTCAGCAAAAATAATTTTTTTAAAATTTAATAATCAAAACATATAAAAATATAATTAAAAAAATTATATAAATATAAAAATATCAAATAAATTTACTAATATATAATATAATATTAATTTAATATTAACAAATCTATTTAATCTCTTATATTCTAATAAATAAAGATTCATTAATTAAAAAAATATTATAATTACCAAAAATTACTAAACTTTTTATAAGCATCACCTTATAAATCAATACACATATATAATCTTATAAATCATTACACATATAATCTTATCATCTTTTATATATATTCCTATATTATCTTCAATTACCGTTCTTGAATGTTCACTTTTTCTTCTTTACTTATTTATTTTTTACTTAGGGAGTGAACGGCTGGCACATCTACGACAATTTGGAGCAGCTTGGGTTTTTTTTTTCTTTCTATTCAGCCTGCCATTTAACCCTAATATATCTATGTAATAATAATAATGATGGCTAGTTGTAGTATGATTAAATTTATTTTTAGCTTAATATTTTAAAACCCATTAAAACCTTAATATTTTAAAAAATTACATCTAAAAATATCTAATTAATAATTTCATAAATTAATTTAAGTTTAAATAAATATTTTAACATTAAAAATAATTTCATATTTACGAGCATGTGTTATTAAATGCATAAATGTAATTATATGTGTCGTAGTTATTAAAAATATATCTGAAGTATAATTATCTAAAATTTCAACATTTATTCAGTTTTTCTTGTTAAACTTGATAACATGTTAAAAATAAATTTAAAGATAAATATTTTATCCACGAAAATAATAAACACTAATATTCATTGTATCTATTGTTAGTAGACTTTCATTATCAGACTCTGCTTATACCTAGTCTCAGGTTTTACATGCCAGAACTGAAGCTCTATCATTTAGCCAATTCTTTATTGTTTCCTACTGGTTAGTTCCCAGTCTATATATCTTTCTAAGTCGCGATGCAATTTAAAAAAAGACACTGAATTCCCTTTCACTTAAATTACGTACCAAATAAACTACTTTGTATATGTGAAGACTTTGAGACCATTTATCAAAAAATGAATCTTAATGGATTTTTTTTAAATTAAAGGAATTAGAGTATGTTTCTTCTATGGGCTAGAAAACATGGTTCGTATTTGTTTAAGGACATCATTGTAAGGTGGGGAAGAAAGTTGCAAATTCATACACGATGAAAACAAAATTCTCTTTGTTTTATGAAAACAAAGGAAAATAAGAGGAATGATAGGGGAAAATAAATTTACCCCAATTTTTACATTCATATAATAGATTTTACCGTACGTTAATATTATCTAAAAATTGAATAATTTTTTTTAATTTTTAAAATAATTATAACATATAACGTAATATAAAAATTATGAGTGAAAGTTTATATAAAATTAAGTAATATTAGTATTTTTTTTAAAATTATATGCACAACATGTCGCTAAATAGTTGAGTGCACTATTCAAATCTTTTATAAACATTTTAATTTTTAATTCTTTATTTAGTTCTAAAATTTAAATTTTGATTTCATAAAATTTTCAAAAAATAGTAAAAATAATAATAAAGTTATTTGATAACAAATTTTAAGTTTCATTTTTGAAATTGGATACTACTTTTTTTTATACCAATTTCTAATTTCTAATTTCTAATTTCTAATTTTTAACTCTTCAATTCTAAAATTCAATTTAAAACATTTTCAATAATTTTCATTAAATTTTGGCTATTTAATTATTTTGAGTAAAGTTGAATACAATTGATTTATAAATTTTTAGTACGAAAAATAAAAAATAAAATTTCAATTCTATAATTGAGTCTTTTGAATTTTTGAATTTCGAATATTTAATTATTTTGAGTAAAATTGAATACAATTGATTTATAAATTTTTAGTAAGAAAAATAAAAAATAAAATTTCAATTCTAAAATTGACTCTTTTGAATTTCAAAATCAAATAAATTTGAAAATAGAATTTCAAAATTTAGAAAATATAAATTAAAAATGAGTTACGACGAGTATATAATTTCAAAATTTTAAAATATTAAAAATTAAGAATTTAAATTGTTATCAAATGATTCTTATATTAATTAAAATAGTTTAATCATTTGTTTTGTTATAGTTTAACAATTCTGTTATGTGATTATAAAAAAATATTTTATTATAAAGAAAATCGCATCACAAGATCAAATGACTTGCAACTTTTATTTCTTTTTTTCCCTAGTGAATAACAACTTACATATACTACTGGCTAAGTAACTCGGTTGATATCCATGCCCAATAAAATGTGGCTTTAAAGTCGCCGGGCCATCAAGAGAGATTGTGTATTTACCATTCTCATGTTAAAAAAGAAGAAACATCTGGCATAATAACTTGCAGTTTTGTGGGCCAAATAGTAATTTACAAAGCACGTCACTTGTCATCTGTTATGTATTATAAATTTGCTGAATAATTTTTTTATTCTTTTCACTAAAATAAAATAGAGGTTAACAAATAACACTTAAATCTAATTAAATTGAGAAATCTAATTCAATATATCAAATTTTGAATCGAATTAAATTTATAAATTTTATAATCGAATTGGATTCAGATCGAATTTAGATTGACAGATTTTATAATTCGTTCTATCCGATCTTTATCAATTTACTATTAAATTATAAATAAATATATATTTTATTTTATAATATCACATTTAGATATTGTGCATAACATGAATATATTAGATTATTATTTTAATTTAAAAATAAATATAAATATTTATAATAATTTAATAATTGTATATACATACTTTTTATTCTTTTATTTTTTTAACTGTAATTATAAATAATAATATTTGTTATAAAAATATAAATTTATATATGTCATGTTTTATATATGACAATAATTTATAAATAAATTTTAATATCAATATGACTTTATCTAATCCTATAAATCCGATCAGTTCGGATTGATTACATCATCGGAACGGAATCGGATTGAAAATCTTAGTCTATTTAGATCGGATTGAATTCAAATTGATAAAAAAGAGATAATTGTATCAACTATTACTATAAAGCATTTTAAAAATGAAGGCAAGATGATTTTAGGAGTAACTCGCAATACCAATGAAAATCGTCTCGACTTCTTCTTAGAGTAGTAACCCAAAAGTTATATCATAAGGACCAAGAATAATTTCCCACTCGCCCAACAAACGCAAAACAGAGAAATAATTTTCTTATATATTTTAATCCACATCTCACATTAAGCAAATAACTTAGATTCTTCAAACACCTCATGACATTGACACCACCAAATCACAATTTACAAACTATACAAATCACAAGTTCAATGAGCACATAAAATCTCTTGAAACTAATCATTACTATAAATATATAAGCAATGTGTAGAAAGCAAAGCTTTTTATGTCTAACTTTATTATTACATTACATCCATCAGGGTGCAATTATCGCTATATGTTTCACATATCAGACAGCCTAACTATTGCGAAGTTGTTGACAAAAGAGACAAAAATTCTAAAAGCCTAACATGTTGGTTTCCTAATCACTAAACCACAGTGAAATCTACTATAAGAAGATAAGCAACAAAAACCAAGCATAGCTAAGGAATACTTTTGCTACCAACTTACAGTAGTCACTTGTTTTTTGGAGCCTTGTTCAGCAAAAAATCCTTCAGAACATCCATGACTGCCCCAAAATCATCATTCACTTGCACGGGAGGATTAGCGAATCGACAAGCCATGTCTGGGATTGTTTTAGAGTGATAATCGATCTTCGAATGTGTAAATTTGAGCCCATGAGCAGTGCTAACAACTACAGTTCGATCAGTGGGTGCAATAACTCCACTTTTCCTAAGCTTAATTAAAGCTGTTAATGCTACTCCAGTATGTGGGCATATAAACATCCCGGTCGAATCAGCTTGTGCTGTAGCATCCATTAGCTCTTCTTCTGTAGCTTCCTCAACAATCCCATCACAATTCTTAAGAGCAAAAACAGCTCTATCAATAGAAACAGGGTCTCCAATCTGTATAGCAGACGCAAAAGTTGAATTGGCAGCCACAGGTTTGAATTCCTTCCACCCAGATTTGTAATACAAATACAGAGGGTTTGCATTAGCAGCCTGAGCACAAACTAGCCTAGGAACCCTATCTACAAGACCCAAATCTTGACACATTTTAAAACCTTTGTAAAAGGCATAAATGTTACCTAGATTACCACCAGGAACAATAACCCAATCGGGCACTTCCCAATCAAACTGCTGCAAAATCTCGATAGCTGCCGTTTTTTGCCCTTCAATCCTCAAACTGTTCAAAGAATTTGCCAAGTAAATTGGTAATTCGGATGTGATTTCTCTTATTAGTTTCATACAACCATCGAAATCAGTGTCAATGCTCAAAACAAAAGCACCATTTGCAATAGGTTGTACCAGTTGAGCCATTGATATCTTATTAGCAGGTAAGAACACGATAGAGGGAATCCCAGCTGAAGCACAATAAGCAGAAAGCGCTGCAGAAGTGTCACCCGTCGAGGCACAACCAACACCAACAACAGGTCGTTTCAATTTCCGCAGACGGTTGACTTGACTGATCAAGACCGTCATGCCCAAGTCCTTGAAACTACCAGTGTGACTAATTCCACAGTGTTTCACCCACAGATCATTCATGCCCATAAACTGTTTGCCGAAACGCTCAGCCCAAAATAAGTTGGAATTTCCCTCGAAAGCACTTACAGTATCATCATCGTCAATATCTGGTAACACCCATTCTTTCTTGCTCCAAACCCCAGAGCCATATGGCCACGTGGTCTTACCAACGCGCGAGTCAAATAGACGACGCCAGTACGCCCCGTCAAACTTCCTCAACGCGTGAATGTCGTGTTGTACATCTAAAAGGCCACCAGAACGGCTGCGGTAAACGATTTCGTCAAGCGAGTACGACTCAGGGGATTCGAATCCAGCGTTAAATGGCACGTATTTGGCAGCAAAATCGTTGGCGGCTGAGCGGTGGCGCCGAGCCTCGTCTTTGATATTCTCATCGGAAGCTCGCCGGAGTTTAGGTGCCGAAGGAGAAGAGGTGTTGTTGTTGGCGTTAGTGGTAGGGGAAGAGGGATCGAATGTGGAAGAGGTGCAAGTGACGATTGGATAAGAACGGTGTTTGGGCATGTGGTTATGGTATAATTGTTTGGGTTTAGGGTTGAGACTGAGAGAGGTTAGGAACAACGACGAGGTAGCCATGTTTTTTGTTGGGAGAGAGAGAGAGAGAGAGAGAGAGAGACCCTGGTTGTGGAAGCTGGAAATTAAACGGGAGAAGCGGCGCTTATTTTGAGTTTGTTTATAAATATTTTTTTATTTGATTTTGGGCCGCTGTGTTGTGGACGGTAGGCGATCACTGTTTTTCTTTTGCTATATTTTTCCCTTTATAATTTTGTTTTTCTCAAAATTATATAATTAAATAAAAAAAATTAATTACATAAATTTTATATTTATTATTTATAATAATTTAATTATATTATTATTAAAAAATATTATATAAAAACAAATAATATATTTTTATTCCATTAACAATTTATTGAAATTCATGTAATGTAATTAAATTTAAAATGTTATCAAAATTATGATGAAACCTTGTAACAACTAATAAGATATCAAATATTTAACTAAACGTTACTGCTCGAACGACGAAAAAATATATTAATTTTTAATTACATTTCACAACTTAAAGTAAGATTCAAACCGATAGCATCTTATTTGTACATGATTTTAATTAAGACGGGCTCGTAGTTAAAATATTGTATTATTTTTTCAGTTATTATTTATTTTTTATATATTTAATTTAAGTATAAATATATTTAAATTATTAGATTTATTATATGTTTTTAATTAATATAAGTTTAAAATAAAAATCATACATATAATCATTTTAATATATATATTTTATCTACCATTTTATACATGTTACATATAATTTTTTCTCTATCAAAGATGAGAGGTTATCAATATCACTTCTAGCTCTCGTGTATAGAGGTTATCAATTTCACTTCTAGCTCTCGTGTATATTGTTCAGTGACACAAATATACTTTAGTGTCATTGAATGTAAATATAAATTTAACATGTTTCACTTAAATTACAAATGATTCGGTTTGATCAAACCTAATTCCTAGCCTGTTAGACCCAAAAAAAAAAAATTTAAGGCAGATCCTACCTAAATAATTTTAATACATACTAAGTCCCAATTATTTATATTACGAACAAAACTTGAATTTTATATTAAATATAAGTTAAATTTAAATTTAATAAAATATATTTATCTTAATATTTTATGATATTATTGAATAATTATTTGAATCATTTAAAATTAAATATTAATTTATTTCGATTCAAGAGGTAAAAAGTAAGGTTGGTTCTAAATTTGCATTTTATTTTTAACTTACCAAAATATCCCAAAAAGTAAAATGGGTTATAATGTTTGCCGTGAGCCCAATCTAAAAACGAAGTTTTGAAATTTGGTTAGCCTAATCGTCCAAAGTTACGTTTTTATTACCAACGTAAAACCACCTGGGTTAACGAGAAAGGTATTGTTGATAAAGTCTACTCTACGATCAATGGTGTAAACTTTTTAATATACTCATGTTTTATTTTGGAAAAATATAAACTGTTTTTTTGTGATGACTTATTTTATACTGTGTATGACTGCATAATTGTTTATTTAAAAGATATTTAGACTGCATAATTTATTTAAAAAATAAATATTTTTAAGTTTTTTAATTATTTTATAATATAATAATATTAATCCTAATATTCCATACTCATTTTCACGAGCATTGTCATAAGTAAATGAGAAATCGTTCCCCTCCCCTTTTTATGACCTATTTGTTAATATCGAAAACATATATTTTGTATATTTTTTTTTATGAAAAGAGAATAATCTAATTCCGTTATCTTTAAAAATAATATATTTTAAACACATACATTGGGTGAAACATCAAAAGTATATTATTTTTACAAAAATATCATAGAAATCTATTTTGTAAAGATAATGAATTTGTATTGTCCAATTTTTTTTTAACGTGTATCACTATAAGTTTTTTACCTTTACAATAATGAATTTTTGATACTTTTTTGTAAAAATTATAGTTTTGTATTATTACACTTAATATGTATATATTTAAAGTGAATTTTCGTTAAAAATAACAATCTTGTGCAATTATTCGTCGTCCTTCTTTTATGTTATGAAAAATAAAACAAAAAGGTCATTTAAGTCATTTTCTTTTAACAAAAGTTCACTTTAAACCTAGATTTATTAGATGTGATACTACGATTACAACTACACCTTTACAAAATGGTTCTAAGAGATTTGTTTTATAAAGATAACGAATTTGTATTGTCTCGATATTTTTAAGAAAGTGGAACATTACACGTTCATTACTTTTATAAAATGAAATTTTACTAACCTTTTGTAAATATAACAAACTTGGACTATATTTTTTTCCAAAAAATATATGCATTGTATGGTATATGTTAAAAATAAAACTTTATTTATAAAAAAATTATATTATGTAATTAAACTACTAATCTCTTAATAAAAATATGATTTCTTTGGGACGTAAAATCACTATTTATTATGTAATAAGTTTGAAATTTTTATAAACATAAAATATAATTATTAATTTGATAAATTATAATTTATACATATTTTTAATTATTAAATTCTATATATTTATGTTTATTTTATTATTCTTATGTGCTATAAATTATTTAATTTATGTTTTATAAGAAAATATAATTTTGTATAATCTTTTATCAATTTTATTTGATAAATGAATGTATTTAGAACGAAGTGTGGATTTACATAACAACGTGAATATATTTAGATCAACGTGGATATACTTAATAATCATGTGCCCAAAATGTTGACGTTTTGCACCCTAAGCACCATACGACGATGAACCCACACATTGCTCCTTTAGCTAACGAGTTAAATGATGTGTCGCTTGATAACTCTTTACTTGCTAACCCACACATCATTAACTATTCACACATTGATTCCAAATATCGACACATGGTACATTGTAATGCATCCATTTAACTCTATAGGATTATCTAGGCTTAATTGATCATAAATTCAAAATATAACTCATATAAAGATCCACAAAGTATCATTTTGAAAAGATGATTAGAGAAAATTAAGAAAAAATAGAGAGAAAAATTAGAAAAATTATCTTAAAGGATTTGAATATTTGAAGAAAATTTCAACAAGAAATTTAGATATTGGTGTATTCAATAGATTTGGCTCAAATTTCTCATAAGATAATAAGATTATTGTATTTTTTCTTTTAATAATTATGAATTATTTAATTATCTTTGTATATATGTGAAATATTATGTATAATTAGACAATTTATTATGATTATGGGTAATTTAAAGCCTTAAATTATGGTTAATATGAATTATGTTATGATTTGTATAAAGTTTCAATTATGAATTTATTGATGTATTTAATTGCATATTTAAATGTCAAAGCATGTTAATTTTTGAATTGGGTGTAAAACTATTTTAATATTTATTTTTGTTTATTGTTAGATCATAACGTTAATATGAAATTACTAATTTTTGTAATTGAAGTAACAATTTGTAATTTTTAGTACAATTATAATTAAATACTTAAGTTATAAATTATTAACAATATCGATTTCACTTGATTTAAAATAAATTAAATATATTAGTCATAATTTTATGTTATTTATGAGTTAGGTTGATTATTAATTATAAAGTAAGAAAAAATAGAGAATTTTAGGTGAACTTAAATTCTTAAAATTAAAATTGAAAAAAAAACTAAAAGAGAGCTAAAAATTATATAATAAATTTAAGATTTACAAATTGAATGTATCATACATAATAAATTTAATTGTAATTTAGTGGTTAAAAAACTTCGATAATCACATGTTTTTCTTATCCATCCAAAAATTATACTTTTTGTTATTTTGTTATTTTTATGTTATTTTATTTTTTCATAAAATATTTCATAAAATTATTTTATTTTATTTGTGACATTTATAATTTGATTTTAAATTAATTATTAATAATTAATTTTTTTTGAATATTTACCTACTATTATTTATAATTATATTTTTAATCATATGATTTTTAAAAAGTAATAATATAAAGTTAAATATTTAATATTTTAATTTAAACACCATCCTAATTCGTTGGTATTTTTTTCCGCTAAAATTTAATTCCATATTTATATTTGCTTGGTAGAGTAAATTATCATTTTCAAGTTTTAACATGCGCTGTTCACCTAATATTTGGTAAGATTTATTATCTGATTTCAAGTTATATGATTGAATCAACTAAATGATGTCTTAAAAAAAATGGAACTTGCAACGTTACACTGGCAGGAGTGATAATTAGTTATTTTAAGAAAAAAAAAATTGAGAAAATTATTATACATATTTTATTTTAAAAAATAACTCTACATTTCTTATATGTTTATTTTTTGTCAACTTATATGCTTACAAATATTTGTTAACATAAGTCAATTTTGACTTAAATAGTTTTTCTTTTTCTTTTTGACTTCATGAGATTTGAGTCAAATTATAATAACATATTACATATGTAAAACAGAACAGCAATTATATTAAAATTTTGGTATATAAGTCTATCCGAAAAAAAAAACTTAGATTTATGTATTCAATTATATTTATTTTAATAGAATTTTAAAATAAGAGAGTATGATATTTTAAATATTTTAATTTTATAAATTAACTATAGTTATTATTTTTTATTAAAATTGGTGTAATCTATTCGTAATATTATTAAAAATTTAAATACTTTAGGGATTTCTTATAAATTCATTTTTTTTTTGGAATTTTTTGTTAAAAGAATCGGAACGAATTGAAACTATTAATAAGGGTTGATAAATATATAAATAAAAAAATATATCAAAAAGTTGATAATAAAATGATTAAAATAAATTAAATTTAATCAAACATAATTTAAATGTTCAATGTAACAATAAGTTGATTAAAATGTATAAATTAAAATAAAGTGATTAATATATAAATTTATAATAGTAAAATGATTTCAATATATCTTTTCCTTTAAAATATAGGATTATAATTTTTAAATATTTATATAAATTTAATTTTATTAAATTATTATTTTATAAAAAAATTTAAAATATGAACATATTTAAAAAATCATTACATTTAAAATTTTACTTTTGTATAAATTTTAATTAGAATGATACGTACAAATAATTTATTCTTTCGTAATTAAAATAAGATTAATTAAAATTTATAAATATTTTTATTTTTTAAATATTATATATATATTTCATTCAACTACTATTAATAATAATTTATAAAAAAATTATTTTAATAAAACTAATTATTATTTTTCAAATTTAATTAAATTAACACGTAAATTTTAAACTTTTAAAACTACGATTTGATATTTAAATTTTAAAAGTTTACACATAGATATATAAACTTTTAATAATCAAATTAGAATTTTTGTGTTAAATTTTAAAAAATTAAGGATTAAATTATATGGTTTTAAATTTTAGAAATATATGTATGAAATTTTTAAAAGTTTAAGAATAAAATTATATGTTTTAAAAGTTTAAAAAATATATATATAAATTTAATTAAAATTTATGGCTAATAATACACTTAAGCCTAACTTTTTAAGAGTATTTATACTATTTTTAATGGAGCTTTAAATATATTTTGAAATGAAAAACTTTCAAAAGTTCGAATTTGAGAGATATTTGCAAGTTATATTTTTTCCCAAAATAAATGCTTGCTGGGGCATTTAGGTAAATGGGAGAAAAAGTCTGCCCAAAGACACAAGAGCCTTAACGGAGCTGAGCTCTCTAATATTATAAAAATAAAATAAAAATGGAGCTCTCTAATGTTGGTTCAAAGCGCAAAATCACTGTTGGTGGAGGCCACGAATGTCCTATAAGCCATTTCTCTCCCACGGACCCCCAGTTGACGATACGTTTATATATCAGTTTTGAAAATAAAAAAGAAAAAAGAAAAACAATTTTGAGAGAGAAAGAAACAACTGCACACAAACTTAGAGAGAGAAGGACAAGGACACAGTACAGGGAAGTTCAAAAACTTTTGCTTCCATTTGTCATTTCGAACCAAAAAATAAAAAATAAAAAATAAAAAATCCAAAAGGTTTGAGAAAGGGGTGAAAATTATCTGAGTTATTCTTTCGCTTCTTGTTATTTGTCATCTTCTTCTGCTCAAACTCAAATTCACTTATTTCTAATTTATTTTCAAAAGAATTTATTTCGCCGTTGGAACTCCTTAGCGACGACGTTATTCTCTTCGATCTGACTCGCTGAGTTCCTTCATTTTACAACTCAGTGTCGTCTCGGATGAGGTAGCTGAGAAGATCGACCGAGTCTTATCGCCATGGTAACTGGAGCAGAACATCGAATGCTTGTTTAATTTTTTGTGCTTGATTTCATTGACTTGTTGCTTACTTGAATTGAATCGGTTTTGATATATGTTTTTAGGAGTTTGTAAATTTATATTCGATGTACTAACCTTTAGAAAATCTTTTCATCTGAGGATATTATTCAACGTATTATTCAACTCATTTTCTTTCCCTGGGCTTTATTGAGTTCAATTCTTATTTAAATATTTATTCATCTCTCCGTGCTTGTGCGTCCTTTGCATTTTCTATCTCTAGCTTTTTGATGCGATAATAATTTTAGAAACTAGTGTGGTGAATCTAAATGTAGAGTAGATGTGGCATAATTTTATTTTAGACAAACAGATTAAAATCAGTTGTATATAGATTAGATATGTCGCCGAACGTTTTAACCGGTAAAAGATGCATTGTTTTTCAAACAAAATTTTGGGGAATATATTAGCCTAGTTATGCTCTGGGCATATAAGTCACATAAGCTACAGCTTACTTGATATTAGAGGAAATGTCTATGCAAGTTGGCTTCAACATTCATAATTCATTTTTTAAATCTTAATCAATGAAGTGATGCTGGTAATTTTATTTGGTCTGACATGAGTGATATAAATATACAATAAAACTATTGATCTGGTTGTTAGTTGATATAAGCACTGTTTGTTCCGAGTCATTATTGTGGTTTAGCCTCTCGAGTCATACAGTTTCATCAACATTATGAGAAGTTGAAGGAGTTGGTATTATCCCAAAAATGTGGCTCTGTCTTCATAGTCACCACTAAGTCAATATCAGGAAGCTATGTTGGAGAAATTTGATTGGTATCCTTGCATGCTGTTACGTCAAATTGATGGTGAATGTTACCACGAATCCTTTTAGTTTTAAATTTCCTTAATGGTTGAAGTTTATAAATTCCATGGCATACAATCTTGGTATACCATGCAAATTTCCTTAATGGTTGAAGTTTATAAATTCCACCGGTTTGCTAATTTTCTTCTTGAATGTTATCCAATGTCATTGTTTCAAAGACCTTGTCATATTAATCTGAAATTTTATATAAGACTCACCTTCATACCCTTATCTCACACATTATTTGACCCTTCCATTTTTATTGGTCTCTCTAGCAATTTTTGTTGCAATAATTCGGACGAAAATTTCCCTCCCTGGTAGATCCATTTAAAATATTTGTTTCCTACCTTTTTTAAAGCTGCTTTAGAAATTTATTTATTAAGTTCTGAATAGGTTGTTTATGAACTTTGAGAAATTCATTGCACTATGGTTATAATAATATATTGCATTCATTATTCTTCTCAACAGATGCTTATTCTGTGGAGCTAACATTATCTGAGAGTTTTTCCTTCTTTATTCGTACATGCTTGTTGTGTTGTATGCATTTATTTTACGATTCTGAAAAGTTTGTGTATGCAGGCTGCATCAGTGAACATCATTGTGGGTACTCACGTCTGGGTTGAAGATCGAATAGAAGCATGGATTGATGGAGAAGTTACTCGAATCAATGGCGAAGAAGTACATGTTCACACCCCAAATGGGAAATTGGTGAGTCACATTTTTGCTATTAATTATTGGTCATGCCCATTTAGTCAGTCATTTGTGGCACATTTTGAATGCAAATGACACTCTCATTTTCGTGATTTTGTGATTAGTATTTGTTTTCAACATTTCGTTTTTTTTTGTTATATTGGTTTGGATAGGAAAAGATAATTGGAATTTTAGATTTATCCGATTATTTTATGATATGAAGTTTTGTACGAAGTTACGCTAATTCATTTAGAGATTAGTAATCTAGACCTTCATATATTTCTAAACGAGCACTTCTATATATTACAATTATATCACAATCATAATTGATGTGTAAGTTTTTTATTGGATACATTTATGTGGCTCGACTGTACTTACCAATAAAATTGCGACACATTACTTACTATTTATCATTAACTTGTGATAAATAGACTTTTTGTTATTGAATAATTTCATAAGTGTGATGTTGTTGTTGTTCTTAAAAAAATGCAAAAAAAATAAATAAAAAAAATGCAGGTTGTTGCACGCATGTCTAAAGTTTTTCCAAAGGATACTGAAGCTCTTCCTGGAGGGGTAGATGACATGACGAAACTTTCATATTTGCATGAACCAGGAGTTCTACATAATTTGAAAGCCAGATATGAACTGAATGAAATTTATGTAAGATTTAAGATTTTCTGTTTCAGATGTTTGCATGTTATAGTAGATCTTAAGTGAAATGAAGGGGAAAAGATTTGCTAATAATGCATTTATATCATTTCCCACATGTTCTCCTAGACGTACACTGGAAATATACTGATTGCAGTCAACCCATTTCAAAGATTACCACATCTGTATGATACCCATATGATGGAACAATATAAAGGAGCTGCTTTTGGCGAGTTAAGCCCTCATGTTTTTGCAGTTGCAGATGTTGCATACAGGTAGCTTTTACCATCCATTTTATATTCTCATCAGTCACCCCTATCTATGCCCTCCCTCTTTTTTCATTAAAATGCTTATTCATTTCTTTACCAATTCATGACAGGGCTATGATCAATGATGGAAAGAGCAACTCCATACTGGTTAGCGGAGAAAGTGGTGCTGGTAAAACAGAGACCACAAAGATGCTCATGAGATATCTTGCATACCTTGGAGGTCGTTCTGGGGTAGAGGGAAGGACTGTTGAACAACAAGTTCTAGAAGTATGTCAAAGCTGTCTTACTAGATCAAATTATAGTTCCACAATTTATCTGATTACCTTACTATTTTCCATCTTTGTAGACAATGTGAGATACTGCTTAAATTGTTTTTCTGACTTGTTATTTTCAGTCCAACCCTGTCCTTGAAGCATTTGGCAATGCTAAAACAGTCAGGAACAACAACTCAAGGTATCTCTTCTTCTCAGGACTTATCAAGTTAGAATTTAGTCTGGTATTGTATGTGTTTGGAATCTGGATGTTCACATGTTAGTGTCCGTTATCTGTCTCACTAGTTCAACTGTTGAATTAACAATGATCATTATGAGATGGAAAATAAAAGATAAAGATAGAATAATTTATAATAGGCAACAGTGTGGGTGTTTTTGTATAGTAATATGTGATGAAAAAAGTTGAAAGATCACACAAGGAAAGTTTCATCTTAGTTATCTCTGTTTCCTTGCGTTTTAGTGTTTATACTTTTCCATTTTTTTTTCTTTAAGTGTTGCTAAAAATCATATATGACGGTTAAATTGTGGGGTTTGACTTGTGGATACTATTTTATCTCTCTGGTTTATTATTGTTTTTGAAACATTTGCATGTGTCTTTTTTGACACTATCTTCTTAATTATGTCAATCAATGAACTAATTAATTGTCTGTCTGTCCAACTTTGGCTTTTTCACAGGCGTCATCATCTTCCTCATTCTAATTTTTATTCTTTTATCACAATGCAGTCGTTTTGGAAAATTTGTTGAGATCCAATTTGACAAAAGTGGGAGGATATCTGGGGCTGCTATACGAACTTACTTGCTCGAGAGATCTCGTGTTTGTCAAATTTCAGATCCTGAAAGAAACTATCACTGCTTTTACCTTCTTTGTGCAGCACCACCTGAGGTAGTTAAAATTAAACTTTGATAGTGACCCAAATGATTGTAAGCCAGATGTGATATATGCATATCTCATGAACATGGTTCTGAGATATATTGATTTTTTGGTAATAAAAATTTCAGGAAAAAGAAAAATACAAGTTGGTTAGCCCTAAAGAATTTCATTACTTAAATCAATCAAACTGTTATGAACTGGATGGAGTAGATGATGCCCAAGAATATCTTGCAACCAGAAGAGCTATGGATATAGTTGGGATCAGCGAGGAAGAACAGGTTAGTTTTCCCTGAAATTCTAAGATTTAGTTTGTGTATGGTATTTCATTAAGACCTCGACAATAATTGAATTTTTCAGGAGGCAATATTTAGGGTTGTAGCTGCAATTCTGCACCTTGGAAATATTGAATTCGCTAAAGGAGAGGAGATTGACTCATCTGTAATTAAAGATGGGAAGTCTAGATTTCATCTTGATATGACAGCTGAACTGCTTAAGTATGCCTTTTCTTTACAATTTGCATGACAATTGGGCTTTCCTATCTTCTATTCATCTTTGCTGGATTGTGTTTCCCTCTTATATTAAATTTTGTCTAATATCAGGTGTGATGTCAAGAGCTTGGAAGATGCACTCATTAAGCGTGTCATGGTAACACCAGAAGAAATTATTACAAGGACTCTCGATCCAGTTGCTGCACTTGTTAGCCGGGATGGCTTAGCTAAGACTATTTACTCACGACTATTTGATTGGTACATTAATTTCTGATACCTGCTTTTCTCTCTATATTTATGACTATTTATTCACGATTATTTGAGTATCTCTGTAGTTATCTGGAGAAGTGAGTAATGATTTTTAGACAGGGAATTTATGTCACGTAAATAGTTTCAATTTTCATTCTAAATTTTGAGGTTCTGACAAACTCTATCAATGTATATAGGCTTGTGGAGAAAATTAACGTTTCAATTGGTCAAGATCCTAACTCCAAATCACTAATTGGAGTTCTTGATATATATGGCTTTGAGAGTTTCAAGTTCAATAGGTATGCTGCAATATTTAAATATTGATTGCAATATAATATTTGATTTTCAAGCTAATCATTTGCCTTTAATAATAGTTTTGAGCAGTTTTGTATTAATTTTACAAACGAGAAGCTGCAACAACATTTCAATCAAGTGAGAAAATTCCATTATACGTTATACTCTTCTTCTAATACTAGTTATGTTTTCTAGCTATCTAAATGTTTGAGTGACTTGTGTGGTTGCAGCATGTCTTCAAAATGGAACAAGAAGAGTATACCAAAGAAGAAATCAATTGGAGCTACATAGAGTTTGTTGATAACCAAGATGTTTTGGATTTAATTGAGAAGGTGATAAGCTCTTGATCTCTGTTAAATTTATTGTTTTTACCTGTCTAAAAAGAGAATGTAATTGTATGTAACGATCCACTTAGTTATGTTCGAATCCTTCGATACTTGTTACACTTGTAAGGAAGCAAGTCAATTTGGTTAGCACACGTTTCCTTACTTGGTACTTTGTGAACACAAAGTATCAATCATTGAGGCATCACACATCGAAGCATAAACAAGACAAACAATAGTCAAGGCAACGAAGAACACCGAGATAACCAAGAAAACATACATAAAAGATCATGGCACACATATTGCACATTTAATTTCTCTATTTATTCTCATTGATGTGGTTGAAGGAGTACATGGCTATGCCTAACACCTCCTCTAAAGAGCTTGTACGGCCATTTCCTATCCTATTTTTAGGGGAAACATTGCTATGAGCAAGGAGACACAAGTGTTGGAAAATACTAAAGTACACAATTTATCAATTACAAAAATACCCTTAATACTTAGTTGTACACAAGCATGCACCCATAGTTACAAATGATGTTGGGCAAGAATACATGTGTTTAAATTCAACCTTTAGCATTGCATTTTGCAGTTTACCAACATAATTGGATGCTACTTTTCAATAAGAGCTTTAAAAAATGGGCTTTTGGAATATTTTTATGCTACTGGTTCCTTGTGCGTATTGCTATAATGAAGTGATTCAATCTTTTGCAGAAACCCGGCGGAATAATTGCTCTTTTAGATGAAGCTTGGTATGTAGTTTATTTTCCATTCTTCTAAGTCATTTCTTTAAATTTTGCTGCAGAATTTTCATCTTTAACAAATTTTTTTTCTGGACTCATGCTTGTTGGATCGTTCATGCAGCATGTTTCCAAAATCCACTCATGAAACATTTGCCCAGAAGCTGTACCAGACATTCAAAAACAACAAGCGCTTTATAAAACCTAAGCTTTCTCAAACCAGTTTTACTATATCTCACTATGCAGGGGAGGTAAAAACATATTTTGTTTTTAGCTCATGTTGAACTCTGCTGATGTAGGGAATCTTATAGTTTGCTGAAAACTTTACCATAATTTCAGGTGATCTACCAGGCTGATCAGTTCCTTGATAAAAACAAAGATTATGTGGTGGCAGAACACCAGGATCTCTTGACAGCCTCAAAATGCCTGTTTGTGGAAGGTTTATTTCCTCGACTTCCGGAGGAGGCATCAAAGTCATCGAAATTTTCTTCCATTGGCTCATGCTTTAAGGTATAATTGGTTTACCTTACGCTTAATGTCAAAACCTCTTTGTTATTGAAAATGAAATGTGTGAAAGATAATATTTTTGTTTGACATCAGCTATTTTAAATCATATTTCATAAAATGTTTGTTATGGTACAAATGCCTGAGAGGTTTTTCAACGTGCAGTTACAACTTCAGTCTTTGATGGAGACCCTGAGTTCAACAGAGCCTCATTATATCAGATGTGTGAAGCCAAATAATGTTTTGAAGCCTTCTATTTTCGAGAACTTCAATATAATCCAACAATTGCGGTGTGGTGTGAGTATAGTTTCCCTCATGAGCTTGCTTTATATCTTCTTTAAGTGGTAAATTGGAAAAACTAGCATTTACATATATGAATCATGCTCTTCTAATGAGCATTATGATCCCAATCTTATCATTGTAGGGTGTTCTTGAAGCAATCAGGATTAGCTGTGCTGGCTACCCTACCAGGAGGACTTTCTATGAGTTTCTTCTTCGCTTTGGGGTTCTTGCTCCAGAGGTTTTGGAGGGAAAGTAAGTCCATTATTTTTCTAGATGCTCTGGTTTTAGGTGTGGAGATCGATATGTCAATTGAATTTCAAACGCACTTCTAGTAAATATGTAATTAGAAATTTTATGATTTGCTGTTTCTTTTCTCACAGTTCTGATGATAAGATTGCATGTCAAATGATCCTGGATAAAATGGAACTGAAAGGTTATCAGGTGATTAAAATTATCATAACTTTTTGGTTATAATATTTGGGGGTATAGCAGTAGGTGGGCATGGTGTGGTATGACCTTCAGGTGCATACCTACTTTCTGATGGATGTTATTGCTTATCTATTCAAGGCATACATCTATAGGTGGGTTGGATAGTTTCAGAATTTGTCCAGGAATAAACTATATAATGCCATCCTTGGTGACTTGCTTATATTCTATGGTCTGTGTTGTTAGTCAACATTACGTACTAGTCTATTATATTTATTGGTTCGTTTGGCCTGAAATCTGTAGTTAACCATGCTGGTTAGAGTAGAAAGTAAATCCATTGCCTTTATTTTATTAGAAGTGAAACGAGTTTTTTTTTTTTGGTGTACTACCTTACCAATAATGTGATCCATATGACAAAGTGCTAGGAGACCATCAATTTAATGTAAAATTGAAATAAAGGAACACTTTATGCCCTAGACCTTCAATCATGCGAGCTCAGGGTTGGAGACCACCGTGTTTCCTGTTCCCAAGTTTTAGGTCTCATGTTCGAGTCTTTATAGGTGCTCTGTGGAAATGTGGATGCTTGCCTGTTCCTGTTTGTAATGCAACTTGAGTATTTGCTGATTTGTATTGTTAATTAACTTTTGTGCTTTACATTTTCGTGTTTGGGTTAATTGTTTCTCATGTCTGGTTTTCTTTTACTATGGATCTATGATGTCCTTTTTCATACTTTGTTCAATGTGATTTGGCAGATAGGCAAGACAAAGGTCTTCCTACGAGCTGGTCAGATGGCTGAGTTAGATGCAAGAAGAGCAGAGGTGCTTGGACATGCAGCTAGAACAATTCAAAGGCAAATCCGCACATACATTGCACGTAAAGAGTTTGTAGAGCTACGTGAAGCTGCTACACTATTGCAATCTTATCTACGAGGTATCTATTAAATTGCCTACTTTCAATCTTTGACAGTGCTTTGTCATCTTGTTTGTACACTGTAGCTAAGGTATCAAGCATGAACACCCAAATTTGATTTAAATGAAAAGCTTTATAAGGAAACAATTTTGCAATCTTGCATACGAGATTGTTATAAGGCCCATATTGTGATTTAACATGATATCAATGCAAGGATCCTTCACTCCAACCAAACAATTTTCCACTTAGATTATCCTCAATATCTAAGCTTTTAGTAATTATCTCCAAACTCTGGTTCCTATTACACTGCCACTATTGTTTAAGCTTTTAGGAAAGATTGTGAACTAAATATAATTTTAATAGTGATTGTAAAGAACTTGTGGTTCCATACAAAAGGTTAACCTATTAGGTGGAATAGTTCAAGTTCTTATTAATTTAAGAATTAAGTAAGTTTAGTCAATGTGAACTTTGTTCACACTTATCCAACATTTTTTTCCTCGAACAAAGTATCACATGGTTTAGCTCCTCCTCAATCAAAGACACGCAATATCTTCGCTCTTTCACGTTATGGTTCAACTTCCCTTAATTGAAGATAAGCACTAACTTTGTGCTTTACATTGTGGTTCTACTCTTAGATGAATAAGTTTCATCTTTGTGCTCACACTAAGTCTGGGATTCACCCAAAACAACGGGATCCCACAACAAGTCTTGAGTTCATACTAACGACTCCCACAACAAGCCTTAGTTCATGTAGATGGAAAAGAGATTTACATAGATGTCCAAATGACTAAGTTTGGAGTTGATTTTGATAGAACTTGTAAGGCACTTTGGGTTCCATTTAGCCTAAGTCCTTCTTAATCCAAGAATCACTCCAAGTCTAGTCGATGTGAGACTTTGTGTTGGAGGTATTCATGCACAAGCCACAATTTAAATGCATTTATATTCTTATTCAATTCAGAGCATTGGTTAAGTTTAAACCTTACATAACTCTGTGCAGTGCATGGATCTATTGTTGTTTTTAATTATTGGTGTTTTCTTTAAATTGTAAATGAAACCCTCACATTCATCAATATCAGGGATATTTGTTCGCAAACTTTATGAGAAGCTGCGGCAGGAGGCTGCAGCTATCAAAATACAGAAGAACTTACGACTATACATTGCCAGAGAATCTTACTTAAGTTTACAACTCTCGGCAACGACATTGCAGACAGGACTGAGGGCAATGACTGCTCGCAATGAATTCAGATTTAGAAAGCAAACTAAAGCTGCAATTCTTATTCAGGTTCTACTTTCCTTCATCTTCTGATGTATTATAGTTTACAACTTTTGAACATGTTGAATGCATTGGTTATTTTTGTGACTTAATTCAGAAAATTGAGCATTAAATGATTGATGGCTGCAGGCTCATTTGCGTTGCCTCATTACTTATTCTTATTATAAGAGCCTCCGGAAGGCTGCAATAGTTACTCAGTGTAGTTGGAGGGGGAGGATTGCTCGAAGAGAGCTCAGAAATCTGAAAATGGTAGGACCATTATCATTGTTGTGCTTGACTCTATATTAAGATGTAATATGAAATGACCTCCTGGTGATAACTTTGTTTAAATTTGATTAACCCTTTCAGGCTGCAAGAGAAACAGGTGCCCTTAAAGAAGCAAAAGACAAACTTGAGAAGCGTGTGGAAGAGCTGACATGGCGTTTGCAACTTGAGAAGCGGTTGAGGGTAAGATATGTTGTATTATTTGTTATTACTTGAGTCCAATAACATATCTCACAATATTATGAGCTTTATACTTTTTTTGTTTTGTTTTGATTTACAGACTGATTTGGAAGAGGAAAAGGCACAGGAAATGGCAAAATTGAAGAAAGCTTTACAAGGAATGCAAGTACAAGTTGAAGAAGCAAATGCTAGAGTCCTAAAAGAACGAGAGGCAGCTAGGAAAACCATTGAAGAAGCACCTCCTGTCATCAAGGAGACTCCTGTGATAGTTCAAGATACTGAAAAGATCAATTCATTAACAACTGAGTTGGAAAGTTTGAAGGTAGGTGCTCTAGCATTGATGACCCATGTCATATTTTCTTTTTATAGCTCTATACTTCAAAAGATAAATTAAAAAGAAGAGGAAAACCTTTTTTAATACAACTAAAATAGCAGGTGTTATTGGAGTTTTAGTTGTAGTGAATGCATTAGCTGGGTCTTGATTGTAGATGTTATTGGAATTTCCTCATTATCCTATTATCAGCACTCAAGTAGATGTTGTAACTATACAGGCATCACTGCAAATTGAAAGACAGACAGCAGAGGAGGCCAGGAAAGCCAAGACAGATGTGGAGGCAAGAAATGCAGAGCTAACAGAAAAACTTGAAGATACAGAACGAAAAATGGATAAGCTTCAAGAATCTGTTCAGAGGTTTGTACTTGTGATTATGAATATTATTAAGAATTACTGTAAAACGCCTGCATTTTATATAAAGATTTTTTTTAAAGAAACTAAAGGCTGTCTAGCACTTGATTTGTTCAGACTGCTCATATTCCCTGCTAGTCTGTTGAGTGCAGCTGCATCACTTACCTCTGCAAAATTTTCAAGTAATTTAAGAGCAGAATTACTTCTGATTTTAATTGTAATTTTCTATTAAATGTTTAACCTCTATAATTCAGGCTAGAGGAGAAACTTTCTAACTCAGAGTCAGAGAACCAAGTACTTCGTCAGCAAGCATTAACAATGTCACCAACTGGAAAGGCTTTCTCTGCTAGACCAAAGACAGTAATTATTCAGGTAGCAATGGATATTTGGGTCATTACTAAATTTAGAATACATTTATTGGAATTATAACATGGCGAGTATTTCATGAAATTTGCAGAGAACACTGCACAATGGGAATGTTCTTAATGGAGAAGCCAAGCTTGCATCAGTAATAGGATAATATTGCTTCCTTGTGCTTTTGAGACAAGACATAGGTTTATGAAATAGTGTTACTTATGATTTTATTTGCTTTACTTTTTAGGATATGGCTCTTGCTCTATCAAATGCACAGGAACCAGAATCAGAGGAAAAACCTCAAAAATCTCTCAATGAAAAGCAGCTGGTAAGTGGTCATTTTCATGCATGTAACAGCTCGATGTTGAATTTCCTTTGTATTTCGGTATCTTTTATTTGTTTATTTATTTGTGCCTTGTGAACTGCACCACCATGGTTTAACCCAAAACCTGAGAAGTGGGGTGTGGATGATCCCACACAAGGGATGGCTAAACTCCAATGAGGCTTATTCTGTTTTACATAAAGTTTGTCTTAACGTTCTGTTTCAGGAGAACCAAGATCTCCTCATCAAATGCATATCTCAAGATTTGGGATTCTCTGAGGGTAGACCAGTTGCTGCTTGTATGATATACAAATGTCTTCTTCACTGGAGATCATTTGAAGTTGAGAGGACCAGCATTTTTGATCGTATAATTCAATCAATAGCTTCAGCCATAGAGGTAAACTTTGAAGGGTTCGTCCATATTTACATTAATTTCCATGGAAACAATTTACTGAGGCCTCAATTTGATTCTGCTAATGCTGGTGAGTTCGTCTTATTCAAGGGCCAGGATAACAATGATTTATTAGCTTATTGGTTATCAAATACTTCAACTTTGTTGCTGCTGCTTCAACATACACTCAAGGCTAGTGGTGCTGCTAGCTTGACCCCACAACGACGGAGAGCATCATCCGCATCTCTTTTCGGAAGGATGTCTCAAGTACTGAAGCAGTTTTACACGTTTTCATTCTATTTCCATTTTCATAGGCAGATATTTTTCCTAACTTATCGTTCTTTCCATTTATGTTCCTTTGTCCTTGTCTTATGAATCCCAGGGCTTACGCAATTCTCCACAAAGTGCTAGTCTCTCATTTTTTAATGGTCGAGCTCTTGGTAGACTGGATGACTTACGACAGGTTGAGGCCAAATATCCAGCTCTACTGTTTAAGCAGCAGCTTACTGCTTTCCTTGAGAAAATATATGGGATGATAAGGGACAACTTAAAGAAAGAGATATCCCCATTACTTGGATTGTGTATCCAGGTAGGTGTTAAAGTTATAAGTTGGAATTTCGGCCAAATCCAATCCCTGCAGAATTATTTATTTGATTATTTTTCTAAAATACTTTTAGGCACCAAGGACTTCACGTGCAAGTTTAGTGAAAGGGCGATCTCAAGCGAATGCTGTTGCTCAGCAGGCCTTAATTGCTCATTGGCAAAGCATTGTGAAAAGCTTGAACAGTTATTTGCAGATTATGAAAGCAAACTATGTGAGTTGTAAACTTCAAAGATAAATATCCAAAATTGAGATCTTTCTTGTTAAAAGAGTACTACTTATGATATTGCTTTGCAAATTGAAGGTGCCATCGTTCTTAGTCCGAAAAGTATTCACTCAGATATTCTCATTCGTCAACGTTCAACTATTCAACAGGTTGGCCAATTCCTTGCCACTCCCACCTTTCATCCCAATTTGGAGGATTACATATATTACAGTACAAGATTTTTCTCACTCAGTTTGAGATTACATGACATATGTTGATTGTTGTTGCAGCCTTCTTCTGCGTCGGGAGTGTTGTTCATTCAGTAATGGAGAGTATGTGAAATCAGGCTTGGCGGAATTGGAACATTGGTGCTGTGGGGCAACTGAGGAGGTGAGGGCCAACAATTGCATTAATTTGCTATTTGCATTTTTTTTTTAAATTTCACCCGAGCTTCTCTTTTCTCCAGTATGCAGGGTCAGCTTGGGATGAATTGAAGCATATTAGGCAGGCAGTTGGATTCCTGGTAAGATTGATCCTTATATATAATATACGTCTTGTCTCCGTTATCATCATTTGATAATTCACCGTTTTATTTCTGTTAAAAATTTCTGATTCAGGTTATACACCAAAAGCCCAAAAAAACTTTGAATGAAATAACAAAGGAACTCTGTCCGGTTAGTGCATTCTCCATCAATAATTCATGTTTTCCATTTTCTTATTCGAGTTTTTTTTGTTGACATGTTGATTTTGGCCTGCTTCAGGTTCTCAGCATTCAGCAATTATACAGGATCAGCACAATGTATTGGGATGACAAATATGGCACACACAGTGTATCTTCAGAGGTAATAATAATATGAACCAATTAATTCAGTAGTAAGCAACTTGTTAGTCCCTTCTCTTTTGACTGGGGAGTTGGGGATTTAAACTTAATACGTTATGATCGGAGTTTCATTCATTTAAAGGCAAAGCTATATGTCTTGGAAATGTGAAACTTCTTGTTCCTAACGGGTTAGTCTGTTGCTTCCAATTTATTTCACAGGTTATCTTGAGCATGAGGGTGATGATGACTGAGGACTCGAGTAACGCTGTTAACAATTCTTTCCTGCTGGATGATGACTCAAGGTATAATTACTTCCATTTTTTATAATGATTGTATCTTTAGTTGTTGAAACACTTTAATCGTCTCCCTCCTCTTTTTCCTCCTCCATTATAACATTTTACAAATATGGTGCAGCATACCATTCACTGTTAATGATATTTCCAAGTCAATGAAACAAGTAGATGTAACAGACATTGAACCTCCACCGTTGATCCGTGAAAACTCAGGGTTTGGATTCTTACTTGCACGTTCTGAGTGACGTCAACAATCATAGTCTCCAAACATCTGAACCTTGTTGTCATGGCAATCCACACCTCGTACATCAATTAATGTGCGGAAAACTTTGTGCATAAAGTCCACTTTGTCAACGTCTATGTACAGTACTTTTTTTACTTTTTTCTACTTGGGGTTCCATTTTCTTTCAACCCCTTATCTTGATTGCTGGCTGTGTCTATTCACTCTTTCCACCCGTTGGTTCGTTACGAGGCATACATATTAAGAACCCCATCACGATTTATGTGATAAAGTGTGAGTAGATCGCCCATTGGTGTCCATTAAGTTTTGTCACATGCATGACCTTTCATATTATGATTTTTTGTTTGTTGGATTGAAATCTTATAGTGCTTTATTTGGGTATCGCATTTCAGAGGTCATTTGTTGTATTTGGAAGCAGTTTGTAATTTTAAGTAATATATGTTTTTTTTTCACTGTTAGATGGAACGCGATCAGCAATATAATTCAATGTTATATTATGTTTATCCCCCCCCCCCAAAAAAAAAAAAAGAAAAGAAAAGAAAAGAAAGAAAAGTAATTTATGTTTTATTTTAGCTTTTATCATGGCTACCACTTTCTTTTTGAAATTCATCGTTCGGTTACATTAATTTTTTTTAATATTAGTTTAATTATTAGTTTTGAATAAGTGACGATGTATGTATAAATGATCAATTTTATGTTTTTAATTTTAATTTTAAAAAATACTTTAATAAATATCCATATTAAAACTTTTTCAAAAATAAAATCTAAAATTTAACTATGTACATTAAATTGTCACTTTTAAAAATTTTAAATTAAATTTATTTTTTAAAGCTAATGAATTAAAATATCCAAAAAAAAAAAAACATTATTGGATTTAAGTGCTCCCACAATGATAACTAATTGATATGTCTGGCATTTATCTCAAAAGTTTAGTAGACAACACCCCAGAATGGTACGAGGAGCTCCAATGCTCGATCTCCATAGTAGAGCTAGTATTTACTCCACCTAAGCAATCCATCAAAGTTACAGAGTTGAGGAACAATAGCTAAGAACTGAAGATAATGATGAAGAGTCTGAGTCAGTGCCGAAGGAGGAAACCAAAGAGAGTAAATTAAGAATATGAAATCTCCGGAAGAAGGCATGCCTCAGTTTAGGATTACCGACGTCCTTGCGGCTAGTTTGAGAACATATCCCAGCAAAAACAAAGACCGGGGTGTATTAATATTGCAACATTCACCTTTTACACAAGTTAAGATCTATACATGAGATGAAAACCTCTCCAGTCATTATCATTATTTGACATGAATGTGTTTACCTTGCATGTAAAAGGCTCATTTTTTTTAATGCAAGTACTAATAATATAAAAGGTCCATACGCAAACAAGAATTGTAACCTCATACTTCTTCACGTTCATCGTTAATTGTATTCGAATGAACCTCTTTTGGCTTGAGATAACCATACTTTCTAAGAATCCATAAATTCATACGAACTATATTACCTATGAAAACCACACCCATAAGACACAACCAAGTAAGAACTGATATCTCAGTAACTTCTCTAAGCATACTTTGCACATCATTATCTTTTGGTGACATGTGACGCAAAGAGATGAAGTAAGTGATCACTTGAGCAGTAATAGCAATCCACATTATTACCATTTGAATCCACATCCATCTTCGTCGTTTTATAGGTAACCCGCTAACAAGTAAGAGAATTATACTCAAAGAAGCAAGAAATGCAATAGTGTTAAAGATCATGAATTGACCATACTCAATTGGCTCGTTATAGGCCATGACAGATGTTCCAACTGTGTGGGATTTCTCACCCGATGTGCTATTACTGTCGACCTTAAGGTCATCTTGCCAAACGCCTCCTGGTGGACTTATTGAAGCTTGGAAGGCTACAGTTGCTATAAGTGATGCCACAACCATTAAAGCACTTCTCTTCCTCCCAAGCCAATCAGTATGCTTATGCTTCAAAACTGGTTTCTTAAAACTGTTCATCTTTGTGGGCAGTGTGTCTAGTGATAAGGATAGAGGTCTTAGTAACCGATTTTCATTTGTTGAAGTCCATTCCTGAACAATTGAAGGCAAGTCCTTTGAACTCAAGGCTCCAACACTTAGAAGAGAATCTTGAATATCTATGTCTCTTAAATCTCTAGGACTTGTCATTAGTATGTCTAATGCTGTTGAGCCACTAATGTTCAGAGCACTCACATCCACTCTAGTATGAGCAAGCAAATACTTGACAACCTGCATAAGTGTTAAAAAAACCTTTTTTGTGAAATTAAATTCTATTGACTGTGTAAGACAACAAGAAGGTTTTATCATCAGATGTTTTCACATTTTTGTTTACTTCTTTGCTTGAAATCACTTAAAACTTAAAGCAAAAAAAGGCTCCAAATATACCCTTAATTTAAACTCAGAAACTAGGTCTTTCTTTTAACTGTTCTACTTTTACCTAGGAATTAAGATAATATGCTCATCCTCAATTAGGAAAATAGTGTTTCTCAAAATTACTTCACTAAGATATTGCCAAATGTCATTAGAAGTGCCTTGGCTCATATGAAAACACTTTTAATCAAAAGGAAAAGGAAAAAGAAAAATTCCAAACAGATCCTAAAACAATCTAATCTCAATTGGAAATGCAGGGTAATCAGTATATTGAAATTAATATTAAAAAAAATGAAAACAAACACATCAAGTGAAGTTTAATATCACAAAGCAGAGCAAATATACCTCAATTTGCTTTCTTGGCCACAGCAATATGCAAAACAGTATTGCCACTAGTGTCTTTCCAATTCACAAGTTCATGATCTTTACCAATTGTTTCAATCAAAAATTTCAATCCCTCAAATCGATTACGCACAACGCACAAGTGAAGCACCGTTTCACGGCGATCGGTTAATGTCCAGATCGATTCGGGTTTGACTCGGACTAACTCGGCGAGTACCTGAACTCGACCCTTCAAAGCCGCCATGTGTAAAGGAGTGAACCCATCTTGGTTTCTTACCATAGAGACCTTGGAATCCACCAAAAGAAGCTTCTTCACAATATCTAGGTGCCCTTTTGTTGAGGCAAGGTGAAGAGGAAAAGACCCAGATGAGTTAAACTCGGATGCTAACTCGGGATTCAAACTCAGTAATTCATTGACCAAGTCCAAGTGACCTAACATAGATGCTACGTGAAGTGGGGTCTCAGAGAAGCTGGATATAAAAACTCTATCAAGAAGAATGGGGTCTTGTTTGAGCAAATCTTTGAAAGCCACAACGTTTCCATTAATAAGAGCTTTTGAAAGCTTCCTCTCCATTTCTCTTCTTGAATCCATGTCTTTCAAAATCTTGATCACTATCTGTTGTATCGTCTAAGGCATAGGAATATGAGGAATGAAGTTGTGGGTTTTGTTTCCTCACTTAAAAAAGTCAATGGACTGATTAATATAGCCGCCAGAAATACTTCTAATTTTTTTTATTATTAAAAATACTAATATCACGTTAATTTATATTGCGTTATATATCAAATTTTTATTAAAAATAATTTTATTTTTAGATAATATTAATATATCTTGTAATATTAAAAACGAAATTTAAAGATATTATTTATTATTTTTAAAATATATTAAAAATTAATCATATTTTTTATTATCTTGATCAAATATTAAATAATTATATTAACTTAATATCACATAATTACTTCCTCAAATATAAAACTTCTAGCAAATTTGTGTTTTGTATATCATTCATCTTTTATTATATGTAATGATTTGGGGAAGTGGAAATGGTGGGGAAGACTGAATGGAATGCTTGGGTAGAAAGATTGGAAGCTTCTATATAGGAAGTCGAATGATTATTCACTATCGTAAGTTTTAAGAAAAATAATTAAATACTAACAACTAAAGTAGCATATTGTAAATGGTACAATTATCCAGGTTCAACAGAAATTTTTAATGCTAAAACTTTTTTTTAAGTCCAAAAAAATATATCTATATATGCTTAAAATTATTGCTTAGTAACAACAATTTACATATCATGTAATAATAAATGGTTAAAAAATAAAATTAATTATATTATCTTATTATTACATACTGTTATAAAACACCAAAGTTTATGGGAAAATAATAATCTTTTGAAAAAGAGAGTATAAATGTATAAATCTTAAATAGAGGTCAATCTTACACCTAATGCGTTAATGGTATAAATGTATTATTGAAACAATAATTAATTCATCTTAATTTCATTTCATTGATAGCTTAATTATTTAAGTTTTTTTAAAATAAAATTAACATAATTGAATCTCAAAAATTACATTCATTTTTCTATAATCAAAATCAAAAGTGCTTATTAATGTATTAGAGGCTACCATTAATGCTGCATGGTAGCTTACTAATGCCGTTTACTTGGTTAATCTTTCTTTTTCCTTACTTGGCTAGCTGAGTGTTATTCTTTCTTTTTTTTAATACACGCGCACACACACACACATATATATATATATATATATATATATATATATAACGAATTAATTTATGATTCTTTATACAACGAATTTTATTTTACTATATTTAGAATTAATTTTATGTTTTTTAATTCATCTAAAAAAATAAATAAAAATTTGTTAGTTAAAAAAATTATTCTTATTTCATTAGATATTAGGTAAAAAAAAAGTTAACTAACAATAGTAAAAAATATTTAGAATATGATTTTAGTAATAATGGAACTAGATCTACAATTGAGAGGAAAAATTACTCAATAATTAAAAATATGAAGTTTGTACTAAAATTCATAAATAAAAAATAAATTATATATTAAGACTAAAAATTAACAATTAAATTTTCTTTACCAAAGAATTTAAAAAATGTGAAGTTTTGTAACATGGGTTTTAATTTTAAAAAATGAATTTTACACGAAGTTTGAACTTAAAATATGAATATGAGCTTAAAAATAAAGTTAAAAATGAATGTTACGTGACTATATGTTAAATATAACTAATTTTTCTATGAAAATAATAAAATTTTACAAATAAAATTATATTTTTAATCAAGTGAGTCATGTGTACTCCAATCAATACATAGATTAGTTTTTAAAAGTTTTTTTTAATTTCAAAAATGATAAAAAAAATAGAATTAAATTTCACCTTTATTTAAAAACTTTAATATAAAATTAACTATCAAACGACACTTATTTTAAAAACTATGATTCAACAATTAGAACTTGAAAAAAGAAAACAAAAACGTACCCAAAAATTACATTGCATCTTTTGTGTTTGTAATGTGAGAGTTTCTCTTTACTTATGCATTGGTCTTGGCCTGCAATTTCTCTTTCCCAGCTTATAAATTAAATAACAAACTATTTAATGAAGCCTTTTATAAGAGAGCATTATTATATTAAAAAAATGTCACATAGGTAAGTTACGTTAGGTAAACTTCCAAAGGTGATTTTGAGACTTTATATTAATTTTTTAATTATTTTTATATAAAAAATTTACTCCTCTCTAAACTTATGTCTCATTATCATCTCTCAATCCCTTTTAATATCTAATATATTTTTTATAAAAAAAAATCATAAATTAATATCATTATATATTATAATTAGATATTAGTTATTTAATCATGATAAAATAAGCTTTGTATGTAAAGAATATAGTTATTCTCGTTAGGAATGGATAAAAAACCGCGATTTCGGTTATCCAAATTCACAAATTTCATAAACGGGAACGATTTTGGGTAAAAATCGAACATGAAACAACGGATACGGTTCGGTTATGGTTATACTAAAAATTGTACCCGTTCGTATCCAAAATTAATTAATTTATATATTTAATAAATTAAATTATAAATCAAAACTTAATTATATATATTTAATAAATTAAATTATATATTTTTTGGGTTTTTTTCATAACCATCCCGAACCGTTATCCGCAAATAAAAAACCATCTCTGAACCGTAACAATTTTCAGGCAATTTCGAGTATAAGTTTTATAATTCGATTCAAGGACGGTTATATCAATAACCGTCCCCACCCGTACCCGTTCTTGATATAACCGTCCCATCCGTACCCGTGCCCATTCTTAATTCTTATACTCTGATGAAAATAATTTAATAATTTTATCTTAATCACTAGGAATTGAAATACTCTATCTTGGATCCTTAAAGGTTGAGAAAAACTTATTGATAAAAACTAAGAAGTGGAATATTGAAGCAAAGCTTTTATCTTCAATTTATTCTTCACTTTGTGAATATGTACAAAGAAATATCAACTTTGGTAAGATAATTATTTTACTATTGAGTATTACATTTAAGTTATGTTCAATTAGACCTATCATAAGTCAAAAATTGTTAAGCCAATCTTTTTTCAAACCAAACTTATGAGTTGATTTGAATATTGCTTTTTTAAGGAACAATAGATCAATTAAGGTTTGAGTTTTCAAAACCATAGAGATAAAATCGTTTTATAAAATAACTTAAAAACCAATAAATCAACCTACGCCTATCCCTACAATTTATGTATCTAATTTGAACTCTTGTAATTGATATTTAGATCATGTATTTATAAAACAATTTAGTTCTATTATTATTAAAAAGTGTACACATAATAATACGATTAATTTGTTCATTTCATTCTTTTATTATTTTAAAATGCATTAAATAGAAAATACTTATCTTGAATAAGTTGTAACTAAAAGAATTTAAAAAATTAAATAAAAACATAAAAAACGAGAATTTATTATTATATAATCAATTTTTAATAATAATATGATTAAATTGGCACATATTACTTAGACCATTTATACTATTTTGAGAATTTAAGTGTTATTTTCAAAATAAGTATAAAACATGTAAAATCATACTTTCCTTAGACCATTTATACTATTTTGAGAATTTAAGTGTTATTTTCAAAATAAGTATAAAACATGTAAAATCATACTTTCCTTAGACCATTTATACTATTTTGAGAATTTAAGTGTTATTTTCAAAATAAGTATAAAACATGTAAAATCATACTTTCTTCTTTAAAAATGAGATTCATATGAATATATATTCAAAAATAGTATAAATGGTACTAAGAATATGTAACAATTTAATCGTATTGTTATAAAAAATTGACTATATAAAAAGAAATAATCATTTTTTATATTTCTTATTATTTATTTTTATTTAATTTTTTTTATTCTTATAGTTACAATTTATTCAAATTAAAACAATATATATTTAACACAATTAAAAAAATAAAAAATAAATTGAAAAAATTTAATTTATTCTTATACAATCTATTTTTAATAATAATAAGATTAAATTATTATAAAAAATAAATATTAAACTTAAATAACTTTTTATAATATATTTAAAATCTTGATGGTATTTAACTCTTTTCAAAAAATCCTTTCAATTTTAATATAAGTTAAGAAGTCGAAGAAAATCTCAAAAAAATATAACTTGGAATTCAACTCCAACCCCAAAGTGACAAATGGAGAATTTCTGATGAGACCCTCAAAAGTTACCAATCCAATTTTACATTAATCTAAGATTAATTAATAGTGTTTTTTTTTTAATTAATTTTATTCATTGTTATTTTTAAAAAATACTAAATAATTATGTTTTTAACGATACCCACAAAATGAATGTATAATTTTCGTTGCCCAGCTGCATTATTATAGGAAGGTTGTTGATTAACACAGGCTTTATTGGGCTACAATAGAACAATCTCTATTGGTTTGTTTTATTAATGGTCTGGGCTTTGAGTATGATGGAGTGATCCGAGCCCAAGAAACAAATGCCTTTACATTGGGCCTACATTTATTATTTTTATTATTATTACTATTTTTTGATTGAATCATTTGACCTAAACTTAACTAATGAAAATGAGCGGCATTTATTTCCTGCTTTTTATCCTTTTTTTAATTGGTTGATTTTTTTCTATGAATTTTTAAGTGAGATTATTTAAACGGATATTATTTATTGGCAGCAATTTCACCTTTTCGCGTGAACTAATTCACAGTACAATTATATTCATCTTAAGAGTTTCCATATATATATATATATCACTCTATCACTCTATACTTTTTCAAGTATTAAAAAATAACAAAAATAATTCTTAAATTTATAAACATAAAAATAGTATTTTTTTATAACTCTATAAAACAAAAAAATAAGTATAATGTTGAATTCCCGGTATTTTTTAAGTATTATAATGTAATTTTTGTTATTATAAGTTTTAAAGATATTATTTTATGTAATTTTAAAACAAAAAAGTAAAAAAAAATTAACTAAGGATAAAATAATTATAAATTCAAAAGTTGATCTTATAGCACTTGGAAGACGTTTATATATATATATATATATATATATATATATATATATATATATATATATTGGTGAATTGGAATCCAGCAGAAGAAATTCACTTAATTACAATTAAGTTAGTAGTTTTATTTTGTACATAGTTGAAAAGAATGAAAACTTTTAGACTTAGAGAGCTAAGTTATGGAGGAGGGTGATCAAATTGGATTGATTAGTAGAATAATGGGGTTTATTATATTAATTATAATGTTAACTCCAAATTTATTAGCAGCTTATGATGATTCAAAACATTATGTCAAGTCTAATAATATCCTTAATATTGATTCTCTGATGAAGTTTGGAAAGTGGGAATTACATAAATGTATGAGACGGTGCGTTTTCAAGTCCAGGTCTTTATATGTCCCTCGGATTATTTTAGCCACCAAGTTGACATTTTGTGCACAAGATTGCCTCTCAAAGGAATCGACTGCTCGTCGTCGGTGTGCTTCTACTCGTACACATGACATTGTGATTTCTACCAATTCTTCTATGTTGTTGGGTACGTACGTACGTAATAATACTATTATATTTGTATTTTTTTTTCCTTTATATATTTAAAACATTTGAGATTTTTTTATTTATTTGATTGATAAAGGCCTAACTAATAATTTGTACAAGAAACTTACAAGGCAAACACTTCAACAAATAAGCCCTTAGGGAGCATCGGTATCTTTAATTTTTTTTTTTTTTTGTTTTTTTAAATAATAAATAACCAATTTTTTTATTTTATTTTTTGATATTTTTCGATCATTATTGACATATTCATTATATAGATTCTTTTTAATATAAAATTAAACTAGGGATCAGAGACACAACTTTTCTAAATTCTACTTAATGAAAGAGGAATTTCCTTAACTACTTTGATGAAATTCCCTGTTTTTGTGTTGAATTATGATGCATGCACATATATTATATTTAAAAATGTATATTTATCTCAAATTTAATATAGATTTAGAACTAACTTATAAAATTATATTTAATGAAAAATTTAATAATAAACTAAAATTATGATAGATTTGCTATATAGTGTTTTTGCAAGTACACAAATGTTTCAATCAATTAATTACTTTTTTTTTTTAGTTCAGAAAATCCATTAATTACTTATTATATATGGTTCTTCACTCAAATTACAGATAATGATCGAGTAGATGTCACGCGGAAAATTGCTGCAATTTTTGCACTTTGCAGGAAGACTAATTAGAGTAAGTATCTCATCATAATATTGTTTTACTTCAATTATAAATAATTAAAAGTATTCACAAAATTCAATAAAACATTTTATACAGTTTTTGAGGAACCCATAGCTTGGATTTGTGTCACAATTAGATTATCAAATAACTCATTTATGCAATAAATATAAATATAAATATATAAACAAAAAAAAAAACTCATTTGTAACACTGATTTGTATATTTGTATGTTTTGTGATTATTAAGAATTATCTTCCTTCTTGGACGAATTGCTTGATTTCAACCCCATATTTAAACACAATGAGCAGTTATTTATCCTTGTGAGTTGGACTGATTTTCCAACGAATATTAATTAAATATATTTTAATTTATCTAATTCTGAGTATACATCGAATCACATGAGAACACACAAATCCAACCATGTCTAGTTGTGCTTTTGTGCGTGTTATGATATGTTTTTCGGACCAAATTCATATATTTTTTAATATTATTAAAAATTTAAATCAATTTTAGTTAAGCTATTTAAATTTATATAAACATAACAAAAAATAATAGTTAATTCTAATTAAAAATAATAATCTATATTAACGAGTTTGTATTCTGGTCGTAGCCCGAATTTAAATTTTCAAAAACTTCATAAACCAGAAAGCAAATAAAGGTGATTTTGGTCCCTATTAGTCCATTTATTTTCAAAGGCAAGAAGACTAAAGTGGCCATTTCTGAACTACAAGAGGACCAAGTATCCAACCGACTAAAAGAACTGTGCTTACATGATATTTTCTACTAAAAACATCTCCAATTAGAAGAACAAAAGACATGATAAATACTGTAAAAGACACATCTTAGTTTCCTCCTGTTAATAAAATCGGGTTAGCTACCTTATTGTTCCACCATTTAATTTTTGCTACCTATTTTTTACCCAAATTTTAGAGATGGTACTTTAGTGTTACCCTCTTTTTAAAAAAAAAGATATTAATTTAGTGCGATTTGTCATTTAATTAAAGATTTTTCACATATGCAACAATATACGTGCGATATTCAAATATTATCGTTGAATAATAAATTAATTAAATGATATTTAGAGAATATTTTAAAACAATCAATTAATTATTTAACAAAAATATTATTTGAATATAGCATTTATATTACTGCAAAATAAAAAAAATTCTTAATTAAATGACAAATTGTACTAAATTAATACTTTTTTTTAAATAAAAATACCACTAAAGTATCACCTCCAAAATTTAGATAAAAAATTTACCATTAAGGTAACAAACCCAATAAAATCCATGTTCTGATCACAAAAGAAAGCAAAGGTAACATGTTTTTTAGCAAAGTGACTCAAATGTTAGTTAAATCCAAGGTGACTCCGTTACAAGTGGCGATACTAACCTGTCTCATAGTGACATCAAGGTCTTGCTCTCTTGTTGCTGCAAGAAGGGCACTTGTATTGCTTGATGTGCATTGCTCTAGCAGGAGTGATCTTCACACACTTACCATGAAACCAATTTTCACATATGTCACAGCAAATCCAAAACTGTTCTTCAGAGTAGTTCTCTCCGCACGCACCACATAGGGTCTCCCCGTGCTCATCATCTTCCATATCTAATTCTTCATCATTCTCCTCTTTTGGCATCATGTTTGAATATTGTTCAAATTCAGAACCTTGCTGTTCCCAGATTATGCAACAGAGACACAAGAATGCTTACTTTTAATTGTAAAGAGACAAGCATCTAGTGCAACACTCAACATATTGACAACAAAAATTTAGCACAAAATAAAACAAATGGATTTTAAAATGTAACTGCCGCTTTAGATGGGCAGTGTCAACTCCTCAACACAACCAAGGCGTGAGTGATAACAGGATTTTTATACGATTTGTTGACCTTTTGAAATGGCTCAAAAAAATCACTCTAATTTGCCCAAATAAAACATAGATTCAGCTGATGCCAAATTGCCAATGCAAATTCAGAACAGTTCTGAACATTAATAGATAAAATGGTTCATGATTTTGATAAATGAAGATAGCATAAGTTACAATAAACATTAAACACGTATATTATAGCACTTGCACGCTCACCAATTGGAAATCCTAAATCTTACTTAACTTAGAAAGTGCCAAAAAGAATAAGCAAAAGAAATAGTTCAGTTACCCCTTTAGAGCTTGACTTGGATCTGTTGCTGCTGTGATTTGAAACTGATGATTTCTCTTTAGACTGTTTCTTCGCAACACCAGTCACAACCTCAAATATAGTTGGCATATCATTTATCATGCTGAAGAGTCGCTTCCTGAGTAACACTGCAGTCAGTGGAATAACACTAATACTAACCACCACTCCATTTCTATGTTAATAAAATAATTATATACCCCTCTTTATAAAAGAGTTTACAAGGACAAATCCACCAATTTGACTTTTTTAACGTGCATGTAAGCAGCCTTTTAACATATATATTTTTCGTTTTCTATTTCTTCAAGAAAGTATTTTTATGATACCAGAATATGGATAAAGGTGGATTGATATTGAGAGCACATGAATGGAGAGTGGTGACTTTAAGCAACGAAAAAGACCCATGCCACATGTGAAGTCATGTAGATTCAAAATAACACAAGCGTTGCTGCAATGACTTGGCCTTGGATATATTGTTGAGTAAAATTTAGAATGAACAATTCTAAATTTACTAATATTATATCCAAACAAGTAAACAAACTACTTGTATTATATTCACTATAACACCTTTCAAAGGCAACTCACAAATTGAAGAGAAATACAAACACTCAAAGAGAAAGCTCTTAACTCACACTCAAACTAAGAATACAAAGACTTATTTGTTTTTGATGGAATGATTAAACCAAATGCAAGGTAGGTTATTTATAGTCCTCACCATGCAATCTACACCACACAAATATAAAACTAAGAAATAATCCTAGCCATACAAATCTTATCTACACACTTCTCTTTTCTACAACCTTCAACCACTTCATTTATTTCTACAACCTTCAACTACTTCATTTATTTCTACAACCTTCAACTACTTCATTTATTTCTACAACCTTCAACCATTTCATTTATTTCTCTACCTCTTCAACCACTTCATTTATTTCTCTACCTCTTTAATTATTATTTTGGTGTTGATTTTCAACATATATAATTCTTTTAACCACTCCAAGGTTTTTGTATTGGAGTACATTATGCTTGAATGAAAGAGAACAGTGGGGGATGGAAAGGGGGACTATAAAAGCAGCAAACTATCTGAGCCACAGGTGGACGACAAACCAATCCAGTGGATTCAACTGAAATAAGTTAACAATATTCATACTAAAGGGAGAAGATTAAAAAATGGCTCCATATGTCAGAACACAGAATAATTAAAAATGAAAGAACATCAAGCTCACACCAACTTTCATGTGAACTTAAAAAACAAAAGTTGAGATCATAACATAGAAGCAGATGGGGAAATGGATATACCTGTCAATTTTATTGAAACCAAATCTGGTAGCAAAAAAGAAAGCCACTGAAAGCAACCATGCATCACTGTTCACAGCAACGAGAGACAACCAATCATTTTCTTTCATGCCATCTCTGGCAAAGTTGATACCTAATGTAGGTTCTGGGAGTTCTGCGGGAACTTCTTCAGCAGGAAGACTAACTTCCCAATGCCCATCCGGAAACCCATAAAGGCAAAGATTCTCTTTCTCTACAATACAGACAGCAATAAAAAATCAATGAACCTCATCAATGCATCACAAAAAATACATTGAATTGCTGCTGGAAATAAGAGGGACAAAGGAGACAGCACTAGAGAAATCCTCATAAAAGTATTCATTTGCAGTTATGTTCAACTGGTTGCAGAAAATCTAATCTTCACAACTTCAAGAAAAGTGTTATTCATCCACAAAGAGGTTTTTGTTAGAAAAAATAAAGTCTCACGTTAATAAAAGACAATATTGTGGTAGAGTTTATAAAAAACATGAGTTTCTTCACCTATTAGGTTAACCTTTTGGGATTGAAAGGTCCATGATTCTTATGAACTTTGATATGGTATCAAAGCATCAGTCAATCAATAGGCGAAAGGATAAAAAAGAAAGAAAAAAGAAAATAATCTAAATAGAAATAAAGTATAATAAAATAGATTGAAAATACAAAGTGTTGGATCAAATAACCAACACTTTGAGGGGATATGTTAAAAAAAATAAAAGTTTCACATTAATAAAAGACAATAGTATGGTAGAATTTATAAGAATCGTGAATGAAGACCACCTATTGGGTTAATTTTTTAAAATTAGATGACAACGGTTCTTATGAACTTTGACCGTTTTACATAAAAATGCATTAACAGTAAAAGAAAACTAAATTGTATAGTTACTAGGTTCTTTCTTTTTTTTTAGCCAAATTGATTTCATAGGTAACCTTGTCTGAAAAAAATTACAAAGATCAGCTGTAATACTTCTGGCCAAAAAAATTGCATTCACCAAATGTCAGGAAGTTTTTCAAAATTCTCAGAACCATTTATTCCCACTGCACACCACACACAGAAACCCCCAAAAAAGTTCTAGAGCAAGTAAAAGGTTAGCCATCAAACTTCAAAGAATCTAATTTAAAATTGTAACCATCAAACAATGTGGTACTCAGTGTTATTGGCAAATACAATGGACATACAAATCTGTATCCTACTATGTCATTGGAGAATATGATATATTTGTGCTATAAACAAACAGAGAACCATGCTAACCAGGATCGCATTCTTGATAAAACTGTGATACGTCTGCAAAAACAAAACACAGAACCGAATTACTACATCTTAAAAAAAAAACTAAAAAAATCACTAAAGTAATAATAATAATAATAATTACAACATAAAAAATAAAAAATAAAAAAAAGGAAATAAAATGAAATGGTAGCAAGACCACTAGTGAGAGCTTTGATGATGCCGGTTCTACGGCTCTTGAAGTCCTTGTAAATCCCTTCCACGGTGTGAGGATTGTCTGCTGGTCCACTATCCATGTCCGCACAGAGTTCAATTTAAACTACGGAAATTATTGTCCATAAACAAAAATAATCAACAACGAAGAAAGCGACGAGGAAAAATAATAATTTGAAAATGGTTTATACCAGAAAGCAATTGTGCAGAAGCGATGGCCTTGAGAAACCAAAAATCCCCCAACGTTTGAATTAGCAGTCTCTCTCTAGACTCTAGCAGAGAGAGAAACAGAAGAAAGAGAGTAGAGAGACGAAAGATTTGGAATGTTCCGAAAGGAGGGAAAATAAAGTTAATTTTATATCTCCTCCGGCTTAAACACTGCAACAAAATTATCCTAGGTTTCAAAAATTCTCAATTTTATGGGTGTTTCTGACTTATATTTGCAAAAACATACATATACAGAATACAAACAACGGCATGTTCGTGGAAATAGAATAAATATTCTTATTATTCCTTACTTCATTTCAACTTTTAAAAACATGAATCCCAATTTCACTCCGATATTTATATTTATCTATCATTTTATTTTTATAAATTAAATACGTTGATAATTTAAATTTAAATTATTATTATTATATTATTATATTTTTAAATATATTAATCTGAGTATTCATAATGAGTTATATAAATTTATAATATCAGATTTACCTATGTATTACCGACGCATATAGCCTTCTCATTTTTACATTTTTTCTTCTTCTTATATCTCTCTGTTCAAAATATATATATATATATATATATATATATATATATATATTATTATTATTTTCCCCTAAGAATGACAGTTGACCACTGCTGGATAGAAATTAGCACAAAAATAAATAAATAAATAAATATTTGCCCAAACATAATTTAACATCCATCATCGGAGACTTTAACTGGTTGCCATTCAAACCCCATAGCCATCTATTTTAACTGGTAATTCATGAGCTAATTCTACATTCAATCTCGTAAACATTTCTTTACTAAATCAACACATTCACCTCAATATCATTAGTATCAATGTTCCACGAAGTCAATCACAACTTCGATCACCATAATATGGTCACTTTCTTACCTAGATCATTCATCACGTGATGTTTTCAAAAACTTTGATGAGCATCGATCATCTAGATAGTTTATGTCCAAAATAAGGAATACAACATGCTGTTTTCTTGAAACTTACTTCAAGCACCATAGTATACTACCTATTGAAAATAGGTTTACATCGTTAATATATTAGTTAGGGTTATTTAGTGTTTTTTTCCCTCTCTAAGTAGAACATATAAAATCCTACAATTATAGTGGACCAAAGAATTGGGAAAATAAAAAATAAAAAAATCTTATGATTAAATTTTAAGGAATAAAACGAGATTAATTAACATCAAGTTTAAATTGATAATTGAGTTACTCAACTAATATTTATAAAAATAGTGTCATTCTTTCTCCTACTAACGTTTAAATGGATCGGTAATAAACCAAACTTGTTATTGCTCTCATAATTGTTATTATTATCTTGTTGTGTTATTAAATTTCAATGGATATGTGCATTATTATAATATATATGCATATGATATTGGTTTTTAATCAAGATCGTAGATCTATAATTACAGTTATAAGAAACGAGGTCTAAGTGAGAGAGATAATAAATTGTTACTTAAAAATTGAAGTTATAGATATGTCTTATGGCCTCGTTCTTTCAATAACCGAGATCATAAGGTATGTCTATGGCCTAAGTTTTTATAAGACCAAGGTTATAGACATACTTTGTGGCCATAAATTAAAATAAAAATACAATTATTAATTACAATATTAAAAATCATATTATATTAAAATTAAAAGTACAATTACAATAAAGAGTTTATTATACACTAAAACATAATAAAATCTTACTATTATAAACTGATTTTTTATTATTATAAGTATTTGTAAGTGTACTTCAAATCAATATAATCAAGTACACAACGACTTCAAATTAACATAATCAAGTCCACAATGACTTCAACAAAAGCATAAAGAAAAGACAAATACTATAAGTGCAACTGTGGTGGGTTGGTGTGTTGGGGTGGTGCGCTGGTGGTACTATATTGGAGTGTTGGGGTGGTGCGCTAGTGGTACTATATTGGAATGTTGTGTTTGGTTCAAACCTAAATATTAGTAGTGCTACATTCATTAAGTGTATTAAATGAAAAAAAATTAAGATTGTGTTGATGTTGGTGTTAGGGGTGTCCATGGTCCGGTCCGGTCCGGTTTTTTCTAAAAAAAATCTAACCGGACCGAACCGTTCATATTACTAGAACCGGACCGGACCGGACCGTTTGAAACGGTTTTAAAAAATAAAAACCGGACCGAACCGTTTGACTTATAAAACCGTTCGGTCCGATTTATTTTCCGGTTTGGTTCGATTTTTTTATAATTTAATGAAGTAAAATATGAAATTTTTAATATATTATTAAACCGGTCCGGTCCGGTTTGAACGGTTTAAAATTAATACAAACCGGACCGGACCGTTTGATTAGTAAAACCGGTCGGTTTGGTCCGATCCGGTCCGGTTTTACGGTTTGGTCCGGTCCAATCCGGTTTTTGGACACCCCTAGTTGGTGTTGGTGCTGGTTCAAACCTAAATATTAATAGTGTTACATTCATTAAGTGTATTAAATGAAAAAAAATCAGATTTTATTAAAAAGACCTTTAAATTGGGAATTTTTTTTAAAGAAAAAAAAAGATAAACTGTTACAATATTAGTAGTGCTATATTCATTAAGTATATTAAATGATGTATAAATTATTGATTTGATTTAAAATTAAGAATGTAAAATGATCACGTGATTTTGGTGCCACTTAATAATAAATGTCAATTAAATTTGTGTCATATAAATTAATATATTTGGGTGAAATTTCATTGAATGAGAGTATTATCCTCTAATGATAAACATTATTTTTAACTAGTAAAAAGATATACAATTAGTAAATGATCTGCACAATCAATATATAAATTTGAATTTAAACATAAAATAAATCATATTCTAATAAATAAGTTACATATTAGATTAGAAAATAACCTCATAATTAATGTAATCGATTTTTTTTTTCCATAGACATTATCCGACCCAACTTAAACCAATTTATTCTGAAATGATTGAGCTCAAACCAACTGTAGGTCAATCCGATTCAAGACGAGACTAACCCTTACCAACTTGCTGCCATCTCTACTCATCATAACATTATTAATAGAAATGGTTATTTATTGATATAATGCAACACATTGCCCTGAATTATCATGCCAATAATAATAAATAATTTCTGGTTTTTAAAGTGTTATTTAGGACTCTAAGATTAAGCCAACTTGGTACTACTAACATTATCTTTGGTTGTTAGTTTTAACAAATAAAAAGTAAGCAACTAGACAGCTATAATACCACTTATATGCATTATTAGCAATGCTCCATCAAGATATTGTTGCTCTTTTGCATATAATGGGAGCATTAACGTAAAACATGTTAATCTTAACCCTTTAATTTATATATATATTTTAAAAAAGATGTTTAAGATAGGAAAAAAAATCAATGAGTAATAATAATGGAACATATAACGTGTATTTAAGATTTTCTCTAATCCCTCATCAGTTTGAAGTTCTTCGAGCATCTTAAAAAAAAAAATTCCCCAAACGCGTGCGCATGGAAACTTTTGAGGAAAGTAAGTTCAAAAGCTGACCACCAAGATGAATAATGAACCAGAAAACCTTTGATGATTTAGCAAATTTAAGTTAAAATAATCACATCATTCATTAGAAAGATGTTCAAGTTACCGAAATATTCAAATTTTCACCGAAGCAATAAAATGAAGATTACAAAACCAACTATGATTCGTCATATATTTATAGGTCTTTCTACCTTTATGCCCACATAAGAAGTAAATATAATCCCTTCTTTAAGTACATTATACATGGTCAGCACTTACACTTTGGATGTACTACATAGCATTACTTTGAGGCACAGAATATCATAATTTTCCAAAGTATCATAATTTTCCTAAGTAATTTTATTAGAAAAAAGGTTAACACAAATCCGTTAATTTTAACGAAAGTGAATTTTAATCCCTTACATATTAAGATATGACATTACAAATATGTTACCTTTAACGAAATTACAGTTTAATCACTTACATATTTGATGTCACAACGCAAATCAAGTACCTTTACAAAAAAAAATAACCAAAGTCAATTTTGTGAAATAATGGATTTGTATTGCTTAAATTTGGGATAACATAAGTACATTATTTTACAAAATAGATTTATAAATTTATTTTGTAAAAATAACATATGTATATTGTCTCACTTAATAAATATAAGATTAAAGTCCATTTTCATTAAAGTTAACTTACTTATACATCGTTCATTCATTTTCTTATTACATAGAATCAGCCACTACTAACAATCAAGTATTGAGTGTATATAGGAGAAGTCAGTATATACCACAATTCATTTCCACATACTTGTTGCATCTTCTGAAAAATCAACAAAAATCACCAAGAAACGGCCAGTATGGAAGGGCAGACTTTTACCAACAGGTAGCAATTCCTCACACAATGAAAATTAAAAGATCTGTTTGAGCCTTAGAGGTATCCAGTGAATATAGCTTCTAAATTATTAAATCCCTTCAATCACCTTGCTCTCATTGCTGAATGAAGAAAAGGGAAACTCATAAAGATGTTGATAGAAATCCAACTTGAAGAACGAGTTTGGGAAAGCATTCAAGTTCAATGCTTGTGCATTCAAAGCACTAGAAAATACGAAGACAGGCCCACAGGCCTCAACAAATAATCAGAAAGAAAAAACGAGCATACCTAACTTGAACCGGTTACTCTGGTAGGAATGACTAGATTTTCTTAAAGATGAGACAGTCCAATGCATATAACACTCCGAGATATTAATTTCAAATTTTGCCAAAGGCAACTCATTTTAACCATCATCGAAAGGTAACAGATACTAAGAGGGATGCAAGGTAGTATCTGATCAATTAAAAAAGTACTTTTGGACCTTGGTATTGGTTGGTTGGTATGTGATTTGAGATCTCAAAGATACTACCATTACACCACAGTAATAATACAAAGTACAGACTAGGCCCCGTCCATACAAATTCCTAAACGACACGAGATTAGAAACAAAAGAGTAAACAGAACTCTTACCCTTACCTTTCTTCATCAATTGAATCATTGTACAGTATTATAGGAGTTTTCAGTACTCTTGGTCAAAGTATTACCACTGACATCGAAAGACAAACCATCTTCTCTTTCCTGTGTAACATGATCTTCTCTTTTCTGTGGGACATGCTCTTGCAGAAACTGCTGGATTGTTTGCCAATAGTGGTCACCACCAGCTAGCCATGTATCCATATGCATACCAGTGGGAAATTCCTCAAAAACACACAGATTGTTACGGGCAGCAGCCTTGGCATACAGCTTTTGCATATGTGATGGAGGAATCATCTCATCTTGAAGGCCAGAGAGTAAAAGGATTGGCTGCTTAATCTGGAGGACGTGTTCCATTGAGTATAGCAATTAATAAACTTGTGAAATTGAGGCATAATGGTGCTCTATAAACATTAGAGACTAAGGAAAAAAGAGAACTAAGCACTACGGTAAAAGGCTTTCAGATTAAGAGGTCGCACATGAACTGTGGATGACAAAATTGTTGTTTGCTAACGTCTTTGTAAAATCACAAAGCACATCAAATGGCCTAAAACGTCTTCACATTTATTACGAAACTCCAATATGAGTGAGCAAAATGCACCTTCAAGTATATGATAACATTATGAAGTCCATGGACAAGGCTTACATGTCCATAATTGCATATAACTTGTTCAAATGAATTTGTGCGCATCAAAAATGGGGAAGCCAAGCCATAAGAAACAATAGGATCTTATAGGAGTGGGCTTACCTCACCAATGACGTCAATAGTACTCCACGGAGAACGTACAAGAAAATTAAGAATTTTAAGACCTTTTGAACCACTTCCTCCAATAAACCACTTCAAAAAGGGCAAAAGAACTCCCGCCATATCCAATATAGATGTGAAAGTTTTTTCCACTATAAAAGCAGCAACCTACAATGCTTGAAGTAAACAAGCTGGAAGTGAATCAAAATAGACAGATCAAATGTAAGCACGTTAAGAGGCATGTGGGACCGTTTCTGATTTTTGATCATTAGAACAAGTTTTAGTTTTATCGTCTGCCCTTATGAAACTGATGAAACATAACATGTATAATAACAAAAGCAATGACTTAACCAATGCTACCCCAGAAAAGAAAAGAAACCAGCATCCTGAAACTAAAAGTTCCATGAGAGAGAAGTTATGATAATGTCAAATACTTAAAATGTTAAAACCATGTAATCATGTATAATAAAGTGGTACCTTATGAGGATTGTTTTTAGCAACCAGAGCTCCAAGAGCACCCCCCAATGATCTTCCAAACACAACTATTCTAGATGTATCAATGTCAATTCTCAGAGAAAGATGATCCAAAGCAACCTAACAAACAGAAGAAGAAAAATTTTTATTGCAAACTAAAGTAAGCGCTAACTAATTGTACCAACCAAAAGCACACCTGAGCATCCTTTGTAATTCCGTGCTGTGATGAATAGCCATCACTTTCTCCGTAACTGTTTATATCAACAGAGTATCAATATTTATTCAATATGGCTAACAGCATACTCCTAAGGATTCAGACCGAGTTGTCTATAATTAACAGTCACAGAAATAACATTCATGTATAAGTATAAAAGCAGGCAAATACCCTCTGTATGAAAGCATAAAGACATTGCACTGCATCCTCTGTAACATGATACGGACCATTTCAAGACGATGAGCAATATCTGTATGTCAACAGTTAAGTGTCACTAAGGAATATCAAAAGCATAGCTTAGATCAGTGGAGCCTGAATTATATTTTAGAAACCAAATTTTAGTAAACACAAAAATAATGAATAGGATACTTCCTGCATTTTCTTGAAAAAATAAAATTGTTGGGCCTGCAACCAGAAACAGGAACATTGTAAGACAGAAATCTAAACTCTTAAGAAGCACAAACTTAGCACGTTCACAGTAATCTAGCATGGATACAGTGGAACATTTGAAGAAATTACAATAAAAAAATAAGCAAACCAACAAAACGAATTGCAGTGAACAAATCCAATTAAAAAAGGGAAGAGAATGCGGAATTGGAAATTGAATCGTGTACAAAAATCCAGCTACAAGCTACATTGAGAAATTTATTAACCCAATCATGCTTAAAGTTGGAAGCTCAGTAATTCGAATAAATAAGCCCCCAAACTCAATTCAAATTCAATAAACTAAACGCAAAACAGAACAAACAGCGATAAAAGATAAATCAATTTTGGGCGGATCGAATTGAACCTCGGCAATCAGGGAAGATCTTGATGAACCAGGCATGGAGGCGAGCGCCTTCGGAGGAACGGAGCCAAACGTCCTCATAGTAGAGTCGGAGTCTGGCCGGAGTAATCGGGTAGGACTTGGTCAGACCGGAAGGACGGGCACGTAGACGAGCCTCTCTTGAAGAGCCACCAGCAGTGCCAACCCTGCCACTACTATCCCTCCCACTCCGTAAAGCAAAGCGCTCACGTACGACACCATTTTGGTTATCGTTCTCTTAGCTCCAGCTGCTTTGCTCGGCTCAACTTCCTATTTTCCGATGAGCTCTCTGAACTCTCACTCTTAAAACGACAAAAGGGAAACGGAAAGGAAAACAAAAAGTGCACGGAGAAATTGTACTCTCTAAATTTACGGAGTTTCCAAGGAAAATTAGAGGACTACTTTTTATTGTAAAATGTCGAAATATTTGACTCTGAGATTCATTTAAAAATATAAAAAATTGTATGAATTTATAATCACAAAACTGGGAGAAGTTATCTTAGTATTTCTACGTTAAATCTATTTTTTATTTATTTTAAAATTTCAATTATTTTGAAAAAAATTATTATTATCCTTTCCTTTATATTAATTTAAAATATGGGAGACATTTTAAGAGAGAATAGCATTATGATATAGTATTTTAATTTTTTTAACTGAAATACTTTAATCTTATAATTTTAAAAAAATATACAATTTAATATAAAAAGAACACACAAGTTTAATAACTTTGAAATTTTAAGACAAAATTATATTTTTTTAAAAAAATCATGTAATTAAAATACTTAAATCTAAAACAAAGAGGTTAAATTGCTTATTTTTAAAAAATTATGATAACTCTCACCCATATTTTTAACATCTTATTATACAATTTTAATTTTTAACAAATTAAATATTTTTAAATAACAACAAAAGATATATCATACTAAAAAAAAATCCTAGTTTCAAGTTATATATTTTATAAAAAAAAATTTAATAAAAAAATTTTAGGTTAAAAACCGTTAAACCAATATTATAGTTACGTTTGAAAGTTGATTTTTTGAATTTATAGGCTTATTAAGATTTTAATTTTTTTAAATTCATGAAAATAAAACCAAATTCTAAAATAAATCAATAACAAATCAAACCTACCGCACCCCTACCCATAGTCTTACGTAGCAAGAGAAAAAAAGTGAATGAAAATTTATTTGTTAATATATTATTATCCATTCAAAATTTCTTCCAACTGTTCAAAAGCAAGAAAGCTTAATTAGTCCATTTTTATTTCATAAAAAAAATCCCTAAATAGTCATTCACATAAAAAAAAATACCATAAAATAATATATACATGTTGTGAACACTTAAAAGGACCTCAGTTCAAAATCAGCCCGTAAAATATATGCATAATTTTTACTTCTAAAAAAAAAACACTCAAAAATGTCTTTTTGCCACAACCCGACTTCTATAAGAGACAGCTTTCTTGGTCAATTCCAAGACCGCAATCACCAAAGTAAGAAGTAACGGACAGAGTAACGTCGAGACTAAAGAGAGACCACATCATAAACATGTAAAATTGTTACCTGCCATTCAGACATAAATGAAAAAAAGAAAAAAAAAACATAAAAGCATTTTACAGAAGGTCAACTTCTGTCATTGACTTGTTGGAAGCATCCATCTGATCCAAACAAAAACTCATATTATTCAAGTTCACACAATAGACAAACATTTGATCAGAAGTCTTACATTAAGATTTCAAGCCGACACACAGGTCACATTAGTACTAATTTGTGATATCTTAGTACTACATTAATTGCTTAGTTTCCAAAACACAATCTCTAATACAAGCATAAATAAACATAATATAATAGTACAAAGCCAAGGATGAATTGCCTGACCAGTGACTAGGTTATGGATTTGAAGTCCCTACCTTTCACTGGACAACTGAGGCATAGTGCTGGGTTCCACCATGCAAAAGCCTCCCACTGCATTGCATAGCTCCATTCATGTGTGGGGAGATTCCTGGGAACCTTCGATCTGGCTGCTGCTGATGATACGCAGAAGAATTGGTGTCACAAGCACTTGAGATCCTGTTGGAATGAGTTGCAGCTTCACCAAACATAGAGTGGTGACTTTCACTTCTCAGTGCATTATTATTTTCATGGAACCTTCTAGAATTTTGAGGTGGCATGCTCCGGTTTGGATCAGATTGTTGGTTCTTCTTCGTGCTGAGAAAACGCCCACCTGATCCCCTTTCCCTGTTTAAAGCATGACGGTGCCGAGACTCATGAAGATATGGCTGCATTCGATTGAAGTTCACAACTGCAGTCAGTTAAGATCTTTATACAATGGTTTGAGAAAATTACCCTATATCCACTTTTAGGTAAATAGATTCTTTTTGCTCATTTATACTCTAGTTGTACAAACAACTGCATACGAAGTGGACATAAGTAGAGAAAAAAATAGTAACTCTTGAAAAAAAAATCCGTATAAAAGTCAATGATACATATTGTTTTACTGGGAATTGGTTTGAGAAAACAGAAATTTTGAGGTGTGGATATGCATCAAAAAGGTCTGTCCATTTACATGGAGAGTACTCAATCATCTTATTCTCAATGCTCTTTATTCTAATTGATTTTATGCTTGGGAGACAAGGGGAAAAAAAGTTCCTATGAACTTCACAAAGGTCCCTCTTACATTAACAAATGAATCAAAACAATTCAAATAAATGCAAATATAGTGAAGGATTGGGCATTGCTGTATACCTTCCGAGATTTGACCAGTTTGTTTTGGGCTTCAAGCCTTGCTCGTGACTGTCTCCTTCTAAGAATTCCATGGTACTGTTTTGCATTGACATATATGGGTCCATCTTCAGCAAGATCAAGAGGCAATGGGATACGATTAGTAGCCATACCCATCACCTGAGGCTAGTTTTGGTCAATTCGAATCGTACAATTGCAGGAATAAAAATAAGACGCATAAAAAAACACAGGATAAGACAGTTTATGAAAACATAAATGTCTTCACTGTAATCACTGATCAGACAGTTGTTATTACAAAAGAACCTATGCCCACAAATAAACATGAATTTATGGCACCCGTCACACATCATTACTATGGATACTTGGGGTGGGTTTGTTTATGCTTATGAAATAATATAAAAGCATTTTTAAACCAACAAAAATTTCGCTAAAAGTATTTTCAGGACTCAGAAAGCACAGTTTGTGCTTCCTTACAGAAACTCAACATCTTAAAAGTGCTTTCTTCTAAAACTAGTACTACTTTTGACTTAAACTGCTTTTAGCACAAGCAAACATACCCTTAGTGCAATCCAAATGGATTACAAATATTACACCTACCTAGTGACATCTTGGTGTCTTTTCTTCTTTTTTTTTTTTAAATGTGTCTTTAAGTCAAAAGAAATGGAAGACAATATGCTCGATAAAACTTACGGGAAGTTGTGATCCATAAGTAGTCAATATCCCACTAAAGTAAGGATCGGAAAAAGGGTAAGGGGCACGAGCCTGAAAGAAATAAGTAGCAATTAATAATCAACCATTAAGGAATGTTCATGAGCAAACAGTTCAACCTACCATTGGATGACTGTAACCAACTTGAGCAGGATTGATAACAAAATCGGGATTATTCAACAAGAGTACCGGTTTCATTTGACCATCAACTCCCTCATCTGAGATGGTATCTTCACTTGAATCCATGGAAATTCACTTATGAATATAAGGCAACCTATTAAAGACTAGAGCAACATAACAAGGAAAAACAGCTATTAATACACTGTCAATGATCCTTCCAATAGTTGAAGCAGAACATATTAAAAGTACAAAAACTTTATATATATATATATATATATATATATATAAACATCCAGTCGCAATACAACTCACAAGACATTATGGGCATGTTCGATTGGTGGAAATAGACTAAGGAATATAATAGGTAAACATAGTCCTTTGTTCATTCAGGAATTGCAATTCCTGATAATACATATTCCCTTGAGATAAGGAATATATATTCTTCACTAGATGGGAAGAGTAGTTATTCCTTCTCTCAAAAGAATATGATTCTAATGTACATTTACCAAAAAACAAATCTCTCAATTATTAACATAAATATTTATATTGTTAGATATGAAGCGTATTTTGGAAAAGCTAAATAAAATTAATTCATTAATTTTTACATTTCATGATTTCCAGAGAATAAAGGATTAGGAATTGTAATTCCCATTCCTAGTAACTATTATTTCTAACCAATTCCGTGAACCAAACATACCCTATATGTTTTAAAGCTATGACTTAATGATTGCTATGTCAGATAACTTAAGCACATGCCCGAGATAAAGTATTACACCGTTTGCATACGTCTAATGTGTTGACTAAAGGAAAGTCAAATGATTAGTCAAAAAATTTGTGCTAAACTTTAAGAAGAAATTAAGAAATCTACTTCTTACTTTCTAGAAAAAGAATGTGCTAGTTATTTTCCGATCCACAGAAACAAATGTAGAAGATAGTTGATTTTAATCATAAGAAACAGCACATAATTACTTATAAAATGGTTAAGTGCCTCAACCAACCAACTTATAGCTAAACAGCATACAGCTCACTTGGACATGTAGAAAGTCTAAGGTTCAAGTCCTAATTATAATTGTAAATAGTGTATATTAAAATAAAAAGAAAGGAAGCAGCAGCTCCTAAGCCTCAGAAATCTTACTATTGATTATATACAATGTATGCACTCTTTTCTTCCTCACCTCCCCTGCACTTTCCTTTTCCTTTTGCATTAACTGGAAGGGAGAGATCACAGGTCACCCAAAAAAGTTGGAAGAAGCACAGTTACAAATTATGGGAAGGGAAAGAAAAAAAATCCTAAAACAAAGATTGTCAATGCCATATTCGGATAAAAGTGATTGATTCAGAGAAGTGATTTCTCATCAAGTTGTGAATGGTTTCTGATAAAATAGATAAGTCCATTGATTCTAATGAGTTTGGAGACTTATGAGTTTGTTTACTTCTACTTTAAGACCCTAAAAAGTGCTTCTAAATCAAATGGAAAAAAAATAGATACAATTGCTATTAGAGCTCAGAGAATATTTTTTGAAACAACTTTCTTATGAAAGAGCTTCTAACATAAACCACTGACCCTAAGGTAGCATTGTCTTCAAGAATCAACCACAAATAAATTATAAATCTACTACTTCACATCACTTCCCAATCAACAAATTGTGAAGAAATTTATTTGATCAGCATCTAACAAACATTACCAAAGTAAATTATCTTTCTAACCTGGCATGCATCAATAAATAGACTGTTAAAAACTTGAGAATCCCATTGTTAAAACCTCCCAACAATAATCAGACTCAAATAGAAAAAAAAAATAACCATTAAAGAATCTCCAAATTCTGTATACACACGTGATTATTACTTTTTTTCAAACATGTGTCAAGAAAAAAGCTTATAGATGTAGTCAGACACGTTTAGGAGGCAAGAGAGAGTTAACTTTAAAAGCATTATGTTAGCAACCAAAAAGGAACCATTAGAAAATTATTAGCAACTAATTTTCTTAAAAGTTTGAGCTGTTAGGAGGTGGATACGTCTTTTTAGATGTTATATTTTGGTTCTTAATACTTCCCTCGAACTTCCACATTTGGATATTTTTATTTTTTTAACACTCCACTCATTTGATAAGCTTCCATTTGGACTTTTTTTACACTCCCCTGTCATTTGATGGGCTTCTACATCTCTATTTTATTTCAACACTCTCTCACTTGTGAATCCCATAACAAGCTCCAATCAAAAAAAAATTTGGAGTTTGAGACGAACGTAGACTTTACTACTCTAATAGCATATTAGTTAGATAGCAATTCTCTCCTCAAGCTTTTAGCATGGTCTTAGGGTGTGTCAATGTCTAACACGAACGATAGATATATAAAAGTAATCTTGATACTTCTTTCACTAACTTAGTCTTTCGAGAGAATTGGTTTTTCAATAATTTATAACATGATATAATGATATAAGAGGTGTCAATCCTATATTCAAAATAAAGTAACCTTAATTGTTGAATTAAGTGTTTAACCTCCGTGATGTAGAGAGCTAATTAACAAGTGAACACGACAAGAGTAATGCCAAAATATGATAGAAACATTGATTTTTTAATAACTTTAGTAAAAGAGTAGAGATCCTGTATTCAAAATCCAACTACTTCAATTATTGAATTAAGTGTTAAACCTCTATGAGGTAGAGAGCAACTAACAAGTTAACACAATAAGATTAACGCTAAAATATGATACAAACATACATAGCTAATACGACAAGATGCACCATTGATGACAAAACATTACACAAACACAACACGACATTGATTTTTTAATGACTTTAGTAAAAGAGTAGAGATCCTGTATTCAAAATCCAACTACTTCAATTATTGAATTAAGTGTTAAACCTCTATGAGGTAGAGAGCAACTAACAAGTTAACACAATAAGATTAACGCTAAAATATGATACAAACATAGCTAATACGACAAGATGCACCATTGATGACAAAACATTACACAAACACAACACGACAAGATTGTCACCCTATTTTCTTATATTGTATGTTATATCTTAACACCTAAGGTGGTAGATCGCCTAAGATATTTAATAAACTAATAAAGTAATAATCAACTAGGCATAATGAAACATGAGAATGAAACCACCAAGCCATCCTCCTAATTTCTCACCACATCTCAGTTGTTAAAAATTTATATGCGTAAATCCACAAAAAAGGAGAATAGATCCAAGTTTTAAGAAAAAAATATAAGGATAACTAATAAATTTGCATTAGAAAATACATATCTTAAATTTAAAAAAAATGTCCATAAGCAAATATCATATCAAGCAATATATCAAAAACATCAACCCCCCCTAATAACCAAACCAAAAAAAAAAATGGTGACTCTTTTACCAGAACCACGTTCCCATCTTCAAACTTGAACTAGAATAACATCACTATGACCTCAACTCCACATGCACATAACAACAACAAATAGAACAAACCCACTAAAATCGTACAACCACTATTCAAAATCAGGCCAATGATAAAAAAAAGGGAAAGAAAGAAAAAATAAAAGAGAGGAAGAAGATGATAATAAAATAAAAATAATAAAATAAATGGAAAAATGAAAGCAAAATGAAGCAAATAGAAAAGGTGGAGAGTAGAGAATAGGAAGAGAGACCTTTGGGATCTGATAAGTGATAACTAAGCAAAAGAAGAAACAGGAAACAGTATTGTTGGTATGGATCTGGACATGTCTCCTTGTCTTGAAAACCCCCCCAAATCTTCTATCCAAAAACTCTCTATTACTCTTCTCTTTCTAGATTTCTAAAAACACTCTATTTTACTCAATCTCTATCTAAAATTTGGGTCTTCTTAAGTTTTATTCAATCTCACCAATTGCCTTATAAATTCCGAAAACAGACACTACAAACCAGGGCACTATCAACACTACCATTATCACCTTTCGTTTATCTCAACCTTTACTTGTAACATTTCCACTCTAAAGTCTTTTTCTGAATGGCCCACACACTCTCCAAACACACACTGTCTCCAAACACGCCCTTATCACTTTGGCTTTTACTCTTACTAGGCCGCCCTTTACTGTTTATTACTTCTTTTCCCACGCGCGCCTTCTGCTACACTCTAACTCACCGAAAGACGCATACGGAGCACGGTAGCATTTTTTAAACAGTAGTAAAAATATATATATATATATAATCACGGTATAATTTTTTTTATATAATTATGCGTTTAATTGAAATCAAATGGCTGTAAAATAAAAATTCGTCTGTCCTGTATGATTTATTTATTCGGGTAACTTTATTTTTAATTTTATAAAAAAAATATATGCTGTTACTTTACAAGATAAAATAATTGTGTTTTTTTCAAAAAAAAAACATATATTTTCTTAATTATTCAACGTTATAAAAATAATTTTTTAAAAGATTAAAAGATAAATTTTATATATAAAAAAATTATGTTAATTTAAAATATTTGTTATATTATTTTAAAATTTGATAATATTTTTATTCTAATGTTATCAAAAAAATCCTTTAATAAAAAGTTAAAAATAATAAGTGACTATAAATGTTCTCTTATTTTTTTAAGAATTTATTTTTAGTTATATAATTTTTGTATTAGGTAATATTAATTTTTTTATTATAATAAATGAATACATTTAGTTTTATATTTATTAAAAATATATGTTTTATTTCTTATAATTATTAAAAAATATAATTTTAGTTTTACAAGATTATCAATTTTTATATTAAAATATATAACTTTTATTATGAATAATAGGACGAGAAAATAGTTAAGTTAAAAGAATTAAGTACTCTAGAAGTTATTTTACTTGCATCATTAGAATATTTTAATCAATTTATTTTCACAATATACACTTAAACCACTCTCTTTGTAAGAATAAAATATTTTAATTATTTTTTGAATAATAAAATATTATCTTATTATTAAAAACTTTAAAAGTAAATTTAATGGTTACAAAGTTATCATCTTATTTTAAAAATTTAAAATTGAATTTAAATAGTATAATATTTTTTTTATTTTTTTATCGATTATTTTTTAAAATCTTATTTTTTTATGTATTTTTTGGACACTTTTAAAAATATAAAATTATAAAAAATAATTGACAAAATATAATGAAAATATTATACTATTTAAATTTAATTTTAAACTATTGAAATAAAAATAAAATTTTAATCTCGTTAAATTAACTAAATTTTTGATCTATAAAAATAAAGTGTTATGTTTTAAAAAAATGAGTTAAATATGTAAAGTAATTAAAATATATATTTGTTATAAATAAAATAAACACTTTTTCCAAAGTAAAATACATTTTGTAATAATAAACGAAATATCCGGACCTTTTCCCCTAAAAATAATAATAAATAGCACTCGCAAGACGACAACGAATTTTTGTTCTTATAATGGTGTATTTTAAACATTTGAACATAAAAATCCTAGGAGTTTGTGTCTTTGTAAGTATATAATTTATTTATTTATTTATTTATACATGTATAGGATTTTAAGTTTAAAGCTTGAATAATTTAATTATTTTAAAAACATTGAAACATAAAAAATATTATCTTAATTGATGTCCTTTTCTAAAAATGTTGACGATAAAGTGCTCATAAGGCTAATATATTTTTATATGGGAAGGCAGAAAACTAGATATCATTTCTTATGTTTTACCTATGAAAATGACAAAAGAAAAAAAGATGTACAATTTGCAAACAAAACTTATGTATTTTTCATAACTAATTTTTGGACAAGAGGCATAAATTAATAATTTAAATTTAAAAAAATATATAATAATATTAATTATTTTAAATTATTTATTTATTTTATAAAATAAAAAAATCAATTCTTTAAATATAAATTTTTAAGTTATTTTTATAATAATTAAAATAATAATAAATTTTTAAACTTATTTTCATAAATACTTTTAAAATAAATAAATTATTATTTTTTAGATAAATAAATATATAATAATTATTATTTTATGATCAATAAGATTTAAATACATATAAAATATGAGTAATATTTTAAGATATTAATAAGACTTGCATGATTTGACTTAATAAATAATTCAAATATAATATAACAATATATTAATTTATTTAATTAATATTTTTAATAACTAAAAATTTAATCTTACATTAACAGAATGAATAAGAATAGACTGAATTTAATAAATATTTTTGTTTAAAAATATTAATATTAATTGATTATTTTTATTTTAATTGATATAAATATGAAAATATGTTGACTCAAAAATTATTAATTTAACAAAAACGTACAATCATGAATGATATAAATAATCATTTTTAATATAATTAATACAAGTACTTAATATTAATAAAAATATGAAAGTAATTATTCATAAAATTGTATTTATTATAAGTGTATTTGGTATTTATTGATATATACGTAATTAAAATATTAAAATTACTATTTATAACATATATATTTTAATATAGATATTTTTCATTTATCAATGTAAAAAATAAAAATAAAAATTTCTTAAAAAAGGGTTTTGGTCGTGACAAAAATAATTATATTTTTATTATAAATTTTGATATTTATTAATATAAAAAAACTAATAATTTTTTTTAAAAATGCAATTTGGTCATCAACTAAATATTAAAATTTATACTTTATATATATTAAGGGTGAGCACGGTTAAATTTGGTCATTTTTTGCTTAAATGATAACCAAATCAATAAATATTGATCTATAAATCAAAAATTAAAATTGAACAATAAAATATCATTTAAAGAATAATTAGTTAACTTGAAATTTTTTATGTTATGAATCTAATTTGTGAGAAGGGATTTAGATAATTAGCATAAATATGACAAATTGATTCTTATAAACAATCATACATGTAAATAAATAATACTAAAAATTCAAACAACACACGATATTCTTAGGTGTAAACAATATATGTCACAATAATGACATAAGAAGAAAATCATCAATCCATCAGACCACCTAACTATCTACTATGAAAATAATATTCACTTATAAGGCTATGATTCGAACTACTTACCAAGATAATGTTCCAAATAACCTATTTACAACCCTCGACTTTCTTTTACAATCTCTACAAGTAAAATGTTCAGATCCGTACTAACGTACCAATAAACTCGAGTTACACAAGTTATCAAATTTGTTCAAGTGACACTTAATGTGTTGTTCTATATTGGATTAAACAATGAAAAATCTTAACTGTATGATTTAATAAAATGATAGATAAATCAAAATTATTAACAATCTTATAACAAATGTTAAAGTACAATATTATAAATATTGTAAGCTTGTTAATTCACTAAACACAATAACAAATATTTGATAAATTAACTAATAAAAAAATCTATCAGAATAGTTTTTATAAAACAAATTTAGGGAGAAACTTATAATATAAAATTTGATTCAATTGTTGTTAAGAAAACTATAAGCTTAAGTTTGTTTATGTAGAATAAGTCAAAGTTCTAGGTCAAAGGTCTATTACCATTATGTCCTTAAAACATTTAAAAGAGCTTTAAAACGTAAAGATAATATAATAATAACATAATTTAGCTTGAATGAAATTAGGTTAAAGTTTAAAACCTTGTCGCTCGATCAATCTAAGTCGAGCTTGATCTATCAACTCAAAAAGTTTGATCGATCTAGGATATTAAACAAATAAATTCCAAGATAGGTAGATCGATATAGTGCTTTATTGATCAAACATTAATCTTCGATTAATCTAATTTAATTAAAAATTAAATTAATGAATTTTAAATCAAGATAGATAGATTCTCAATTGATCTACTCAGCTTAATCAATTTGGATAAGTCTCGATGGATCGAGTGATCCATATAAAAATGTTCATATGTATATAATATGGATTCTAGCATGCATAAAAATAAAATATATATCTGATATATATTTGTTGGAGTTCGATAGTTTCTTTAATTTGAAAAATATTATTGAAAAACTAAAATTATATTTAAACATTTTGTCACTCACAAACCGTAGACAACCTATTTATGTTAGTTTGATGATTTAGATTTATTGTTTAGACCTATTTATTTTTAAAATAAATTTAAATTATTTTGATTTAATGTTAACGTTAAATTAATAAATAATATTTATTATTTGATAAAAAAATTAATTAAAAAAAATATATTCGTATTTAAACTATAAACGTGCGTTAAATTTTAAGCGAAAAACTTTGAAATGAGTTAATTTAGAGTTTGAGAATAAACACTAATTTTCATTTTTATATTTTTTAAAAATAAACATAATATAAGAATAATATAAGTTATTTTTATAAATGTATAAAATTAAAAAATAAATATATATATTAATAATATATAAGTACGTTGGATTAAGTTTTAGTTTGTAAGTTGTAAAATTTTAATAAATTTAACAATAGATTGATATATTAGTTAACTAAAATTAAATTATTATAAATATATATATAAGTATATTTGATTAAGTATCGTTTAACGAGCTTTAAAATTCAATTATACTCACCTAAAATCTAATTAGGTAGATTGATTTATTAGTCATTGTTTTCACTTAATATAAAATATATATAGATATAGATATGATAAATAGCATATGAATTTATACACCGACGTGAAACAAATATATTAAAATATTCTTTCTTTTTCATCATTATATCTTACTTTCCTTTCTTCCTTTTTTAACTACTTATTAATACAAAAAGATTATAATTATTTAATTTAGATAATTTAATTATAATTATTAAATTAAATATTAAATATCATATAATTTTTTAAAATTAATATTTTATTCTTATAATTTTATTATTTATGAAAATTAGTTATTATAAATAGTCTTCTTTATACTTTTTTGATGAATTGGAAGTTAAAATTTTAATAAATTATAAGATTATATGTATTTATTTTTCATAATAATAAAATTAATGGTAATTAATTTATAAATTATGAAAATAAAGTATTTTTTTAATCTGAATTTTTATATTTAATTTAATAATTATAAAATAAATGTATTTATTTGATAATAGTTATAGGAGTTTTTTGATTATTTTTATCTTTTTTTAATTGTATTTCATCGTTTGTGGATGAAATCGTTCGAAGAGTCTCGATATAGTTTTTTATTTTATTTCGTGAGTAACTTACTTTTGTACAGCTGTTATGTTGTGGATTGTAGCACACTCCTATAATATTATATAAGCTCAATATTAAATATTTAACTTAATACAGCCCTACTCTAATGAAGTTACAATGTTTCCGTGAATGAAACGCCCCTATACTTATCATGATAATTGAAATTTATTTTAAATAAATTGGTCGAAATTATTCTATATATTGGATTGACTGTCATAATAAAAAAAAATAGTAATAGAATTAGATGTAAAATAAACATTGTTATTATTATAATATTTGATTTGATAAATATAATAAAAAAATAAATCAATATTAAAATATTTGATTTGTAATTATAATGAAAGAAAAAATATTAACATATTAACATAACAAGTACAAGTCATTGTTATTTTCTTAATATTATTTACAAAATAATAAATATTATTAATATATGATAATGAATTATGTTGATATACTATATCAATAATAAATATCATATAAATAAAATTAAAAAATGATTCAAGTTTTAAAGTTTTTGATTTTTGAGATTTAGGATTTAAGATTTAGAAGTTTTGAGATTAAGATTTTAAAATTTTAAGATCTTGGAGTCTAAAATTTAGAATTTAAAAATTTAAGGGTTTAAAATTTAAAATTTAAGATTCGAAGATAAAATTAAAATAAAAAAAAATTATATAACGAGTATGGAAATGAAATAACAATTTCATTAGAGATTAATGAAATAATAATTTTATCTATTTTATGAATTGTTTTTAATCTACTATATAAATAAATATAAAAATACGTAAAATTAAATTCATTTTGAGTTTCATTCTTACGATGAAATATGATTTTATAAAAATATTGTTATATACACCAAAAAAATACAAATGACTAATCAACTCTACGTGTTATTTTGCGTACGACTTTTGTACATTTTAGTTAGTTTTCTTTCAGCAAATTGTCTTAAATAACAATTTTTACAGAAAAAAAATGTAATGTAGTTTTAACTTAAATATTATTTCTTAAGTATATAGAAATATTTTATTCAAAGTAATTAAAATATTTTAGATAAAATAATGAAATTAAAAAATATATATTTTTAAAAAATTATATATTTTATATATAACATTAAAAATAAAGTAATTAAAATATTAATAGAATACAAGTTACTTTTTAATACAATAATCCACTTAAATGTTCATGGATGATATCGAGTAGCAATGATGCTATTAACTATTTTCCTAATTGTGATGAGGACAAAACACTTTTTTTCTTCTTCAGATTGATGAGCAATGAGACCACATCATTTCTTTAACTGTGTTTGTATCATAAAAGCTTGTCTCGATGAGCATTGACTAAAAAGACAACCAAACCCACTTGGAATTTTATTAATGATAAGAAAAGGACGAAATGAAGATATTTCATGAGTCACTTTCGTTAAAAATGAAGATATTTTACTAAAAAAAAGATTTGTACGGTACTCATATAATTTACTATCTCGATAAAAGATTATATTAAAAATAAATTATTCATTTTATTTCGATAAAAAAAAAGTGTTATTTATTTTTTTAGATTATAAAATTTTATTTTTAATTTTTTGTTTATAAAAATTATATACTTTTAGTATTTTTTTTTTAATATTACTTTTATTATTAGAAAAAAAAATCAAAAATTCTCAAATAATTATTTTTTAATAAAATATTTTATAATTTAAAAAGTTAAACAATATGTTTCATACGAATCCATAAGATATTTTTTTTTAATATGAATGTAAAAGTAGTGAATATAATATTCTTCAAACAAGAACATAGGTCACCACTGATGAAATATTTTATTTTCTTGTGATTAGTGAAAAAAATTCTCAGAATTGGACAGGTGGTCTAGTGGTCCTTTTCGTGTTAAATAATCTATAGGACTTAATCATCATTAGTTCCAGCTATGTGACTACTTAGCAAGAATTTCAAAAATCTTAAGCATATTTTAATATTATACTAAATATAAATAAACTTTTAAAATAATTATATAATATTTATTTTATTTTTATTTTTATTATCAATTATAAATTATTATTATTAAATTTAAATAAAATTATCATTAATAAAATATTTTATAATATTAAAAGTTTATATTATGATACATGATGATACTATATACTGGTTTAGTGCCCAGAAAATAGGTATGGACTATAAAGTTCCAATACCTACCCAATAACAGGAACTCCAAATTTAGAAGACATAAGTTTTGATTATATCAATCCTCATCCCAATTTGTTTTGTTTTGTTTTGTTTAATTCATTTTAAGCAAATAGGAACTGCTAGGCAATAATTACTTTGAGCACCCATGCCATGAGGCCCATAACTGGAAAAAAGAAAGCCCAACAAAAGCATTAGAGTCTAGAATATGGGAGAGAAAGGACAAAAAAGTTAGGGGGGAGGGAAACAAAAAATCAATTGCCAAGTGTAGACGCTAATCTTCTTCTTCTTCGAATGATGAAAGAAATAATTCATGTGCAAATATGGAATGATAAAGAATTCTTTTTGCAAATGAGTATTTCTGCTTATCTTTGTGAAATTTTTGTTACAAGTTGATTAATTTATTATAATTATCGATAATTTATTTTAAAATCGATAATTTTAAATCAAATTATTCAATAAATATATTCATTTCGTAATTTTAATAAAATATAATTAATGTAAAATCACTTCATTTATTTGATAACCAATGCAACCATACGATCTCACTACATTGTTGATCGTTACATCAAAAATAATATTATATGTTATATTTAAAAATAAAGATTTATTTAATGCAAAAACATGTATAATTATAACTCATTAAATATTAATCATTGTTTGTTTTAATATGTTTTTACAACTAATATTAAATTGATAATTTTGATCATTAATTTTTTTTCATGAGTAGGATGGTACAACAAAATACAACTAAAATTTTTGGTAAATGATTACTTGAATTAATAAAAAATAATGCCATAATTATTACGTATAAAAATAAATATAACATGTTACATATAGTGATAAAAATTAATATAGTATATTGTATACATGGGTAAGTGTAATTATAACATGTCACCACTTGTGATTCAATAATAATAACATGTTATATATAAAGATATAGATAAATATAATATATTACATATAAATATATAAGCGAATATAACAAATTATATTCGATATTTCATCATAATATAATAAATTTAATATATTACATACAAATATACATATGAATACAATAAGTTATATTCGTTAAGTTATTATAAGTTTTGTTTATAATAGATTACAAACCAAAATATAACATCTTATAATATATATATATATATTGTTGAAAAATTAGTGTTGGAAATGCCATGGCCAAAGGCCAAGGCATTTCTAAATAAAACAAGCTCTCTCAAAGTTGTATTTTTTTCTTTCATATTTTCATTACAATTCTATAACTATATATAAGGAGATTTATTCCTTGAATTACTATTTGAATTAAACATTCCTTGATTTACTCCTTGAATTAAGTATTCCTTGTTTTACTCATTAAATTAAGGATTCCTTGTTTTTCTTCTTGAATTAATCCTTAAATTAAGGATGATAACTCATTGATTTACTCCTTAATTTATTCCTTAAATTAAGGTTCTTGATTTACTCCTTAAATTAAGAAGTTAGCACTCCTTAATTTACTCCTTAAATTAAGAAGTTAGCACTCCTTAATTTACTCCTTAAATTACTCATTAAATTACTCCTTAATTTTATCTCCAATATTCCCCCTCAAGCTGGATCCATAAGGTTTATGGATCTAAGCTTGCACAGAAGCCGTTGAAACTGATGAGAAGCCAAGGCAGCAAATGTAAAACTAACAAAAAAAATACTGATTACGATAGCAAAAAAAAATATTATTGTTGTCGATATGTGACTTTTCTTTTTACCACAATACTTCCCCTCCACATCGGGCAGGTAGGAGTTGCAGGAGAGATTTAATCAATTATCGCCAAGAGCTTAGTTTCAATGTGGGACCTTTCCTTTTACCATAATACTCCTCCACATCAGGTAGGTAGAAGATGCAGGAGAGATTTAATCCATCATCGCCAATAGCTTGGTTTCAATGTGGGACCTTTCCTTTTACCACAATACTCCTCCTCCACACCAAGTCGGTAGAAGCTATAGGAGAGATTTAATCCATCATCGCCAAGAGCTTGGTTTCAATGTGGGACCTTTCCTTTTATAATAATACTCATCCTCCACATCAAGTCGGTAGAAGTTATAGCAGAGATTTAATCCATCATCGCCAAGAGCTTGGTTTCAATGTAAGACCTTTCCTTTTATCACAATACTTCCTCCATATTGGGCAGATAGGAGCTATAGGAGAGATTTAATCCATCGTCGCCAAGAAATTTGGTTTGAAAAAACAAAAAGAATAAGAAATCGCTCTGATAGAGTGTCAAACGCACTTTGAGCAAAGGAATAACAATTTTTTTAAGAAGATCGACTTGCTCTGATACCATGTTGAAAAATTAGTGTTGGAAACGCCATGGCCAAAAGCCAAGGCATTTCTAAATAAAACAAGCTCTCTCAAAGTTGTATTTTTTCTTTCATATTTCCATTACAATTCTATAGCTATATATAAGGAGATTTACTCCTTGAATTACTATTTGAATTAAACATTCCTTGATTTACTCTTTGAATTAATGATTCTTTGTTTTATTCCTTGAATTAAGGATTCCTTATTTTATTCATTGAATTAAGGATTCCTTGTTTTTCTCCTTGAATTAATACTTAAATTAAGGATGATAACTCATTAATTTACTCCTTAATTTAAGGTTCTTGATTTACTCCTTAAATTAAGAAGTTGGCACTCATTAAATTTATCTCCAATATATATATATATATATATATGAATATAATAAGTGCTTTTTTTAGAAACAACTAAAAAAAAGGTAAGGAAGAACTCGACCATCATTCTCCAAGGAAATGTAAACTCGCATAATATGAGGACAAAACCAAGACACTTGATTAAAACATAAAAAAACGAAAAGATCGTGAGAAAATATAAAACTTATAGTAAAAAGTAGAACAAAAATAATATAAATGAGAAAGTTTCCAAAATCACACGTGAAAACATAAACAAGAAGTAGGAGGGTGATCGAGAACGAGATCAATATGGCTTTTGCAATGGTTCTCTCGTTATTGGGATCGTCTTAGTCAGAGGCGAACTTGCTAGCCTTTGGGGAGGGACACGTGCCCCTGTTGGATTTTTTATTGTCTTTAAATAATTGTAATTTTAGAATTTTTTTTAATAAATAAAAGGAGTACCCCTGCTGGTTTTTTTTAATTTTTTTGTTGTAACTTTTCAGTTTCTTTTTAATAGTATAATTTATCACTTTATTTTTTCTTCTTTTAATTATAATTAGAGTAACTATTCAATCTCAATTTCAATTTCAATTTCTAAAGCAAATAAATTAATAAAAAAGAAAGTCTCCATCTAATTGCAAACAAGGCAGCCTAACTTGATATGTCTTTCTCATTCTTTAAAACCAAAAAAAGCATCATAAAATTGAAGTTTCTTTAGGACCTTAGCAACGTTTCCCTTAAACATAGAAGTTCAAAATGTATTTTTTCCTTCATCTTTTCCTTGTTTGTCATTAAAAATGTTTCTTACACTTTATTATTTTTGAATTGAATCTCTCTAAAAAAATGTTTATTTTATTTTGTTTTTCCATTTGCTTATTTTTCAAATTAGTCCAAATCTTTATTATCTATTCTAAGTATACGTATTTGCATATGTTGTTCGTCTCATGTCAATTTTGCTTTAGCTTTGTTTTATTTGCACGAATCTGAAAAATTGTTGGATGTTTGTATGTTGTATTTATATTATCTTGATGTAAGTCATTATTAGGATCAAAATTATAATTAAATGTTAAAATATGATCGAAATTATAATTAAATGTAAAAATTTAGATGAGTTATCAAATTTCATTTTAAAATAATGATTTATGCTTATGGTAACGTGTTAAATTTGAAATTAAGTATTTTTTTGATAGTTTTATTTTTAACCAAAAATGAAAAGATATCTTAAAAGGATAACATTTTTTTACCCGATATCTTCCCCAAAAGAAGTAAAACTTATTAAAAAAAATACCTTAAATTGATTTAACACTTCAAAACTTCAAATTGCATACTATGATCCTACTATCAAAGAAAAAGTTAGAAGAGCCTACTTACAAAAATGTTCTTATCAATTGCGAAGCCATGATTTTCTTGCTAACTAATTTGAAAAAAAACAAAACAAATACAATTTAATAGTGCATGGTTTTACTTGTATCCTAACTAGTTGGAATATAACATATCAAATAATGATTCATATTGTTTGTGTTGTTATCTCTTTAAACCAAATATCATAGAACAAAGAGGTAATGACACACTTGTGGGTAAAAGGTTCCCAAATTGGAAAAAGAGTAAATGATTTCATATTCATGATGAAGATCCTAATAGACATCACAATTAAGATCGATAAAAATGGAAAGCTTTAATGAATCGAAAACAATAAATTGATGTAATTATTTACAAGCAAATTAATTAAGCTCATATTGATTATCGGGTTCGTTTGGATGCATCAACTGATTGTATTCTATTTCTTTTAAAACAATGCCTAGCTTTTTGTAGGCACTATGTATCTAAAAGTTCAAATAATCAAAAAAAAATTCTTCAATTATTACTCTTATTATGTGACCATCATAAAGGCATAAAATTTATTTCTTTAAAAAATTCTTAAAAATCATAAACTAACATCACTTGAAATTCAAAAGGACATTTTGAATGCAATTTCAATTGAAATCACAAATGTTATTTTTGTATATATTGAAAACTCTCAATTTTTTATTTTTATTGATAAGTTTCATGATTCAACTTCAAAAGAACAAATTATTATTGTTATTCGTTATGTTGACAAAATGTTGTGTGATTGAGTGTTTAAGGGCAAGCAATATGTGAGGAGAGATTAAGATCGTTTAAACGTCGTGATACTTTTTTAAGAAAAACATACTATCTCAATATTTGAAGAATTTAACAGTGGTGAGCTTTTAAGTGGAAGGGTTAAATAAATAAAAAATTTCTAAAAAGATACAACGATACATGTTGAAATTCATGCTATAATTATTTGTTGAACTTGATTGTTATGTTCTCATCTATTTTTGAAGTTCTTTATATTATAATAAAAAATAGTGGATCAAGTTCTAGTAAAAAATATGAAACCATAGTTATATTGGGTGTTATTCAATCATTTAATTTTGTTTTTTTGTTTGCATTTGATGAAAACTATATTAAAGGTCTCAAATAAATTATCCCAAACTTTACGAAGAAAAGATCAAAATATTATTAATGGTATGAAGTATGTAAAAATATGCAAGGAAAGATTACGAACAATGAGAAACAGTGGTTGGATTCTTTACTTGAGAAGGTTTCTAGCTTTTCTAAGGAGCATTACATTGTACTCCTTAATATGAGTGGCATCTTTATAACTCTTGGAAGGTCACCATGTAAAGTTCATTCGATAAAAAAATTGTATTATTATCATGTTAAATTATTTTACATAGTCATAAACATATAACTTCAAGAATTAAACAATCGTTTTAATGAGACTGAGTTTCTTTTTTGTATGATTTATCTAAATCCAAATGATCATTTTTTAGCTTTTAACAAACAAAAATTGGTTCTTTCTTAACAAATTTATGACAAAGATTTTTATGAAGTTGAACTCATGAAATCTAAAGATCAACTTGAAAATTACATTATGGATGTCAGATTTAGCATTGATTTTTCAAGTCGAGTTGTTGATATTGTAAGGAATATAGTTTAGATTAAAAAAAAATCAAGTCCATCCTTTAGTTTATTTGCTCATAAAATTAGTTCTTATTTTATCAATTTCAACTACTATTATCGAAAGTTTTTTTACGATGAATATTGTCGTTACAAAATCGGATTGAAGGTTAATGACTCAATAATAATTTAGTTACATATATTGAGAAAGATATATTTAATAATATTGATAATGATGTTATCGTGTGTGTTGATTTCAAAAATATGAAAAATGGTGAGAGTTAATGTAGTAGATTTTATTCAAAGAAATCACAAAACCATTTGCTTTTAATTTTACATATTGTTCCGTCGTTGAAAATCCTAGGTCCCCCATTGGTCTTAATCAACAACCACCTTGTATAGCCATGACTCACGTTGCTACTGATATTGGCTGTGATTTATGAGCCATGGGTGATAAATTTCGACATTGGGTGTTGATGCAACAGTTGACAATGAAGTTTGAGACCGACGGTGAAGAAAGAAAGGCCAACAAGAGGTTGGTAAGCTAATAGATATGTTTAAGAACAAAGGCATAAAATCATGCTAGCACAACACAATCGTACCGCAAGTTTGATTAAATTGTAATTGGGCTTGAAATTAGAGCGACTATAGGTAATTAAATAACTCTTAATTTGTGTATTATAAGTCATTTAGCTTTTTAAAAAAAGTATTTTATTTAAGTTGCTTTAAATGGTGCACTAAAAATTACTTAATTTTTTATGGATGATCACTATAATTATTTTGATTTTATAAGAATGGTAAGAAAATATAGTTTTGTATTTATTTTATAAGAATAAATTTTTCAATTTTAAAAATGATTATTACATATAATATGATATAAGGAATACATATGTAAAAGTAGCTTTATATTTTTGAAATGTTATCGAATCGTGAAGATATTAAATAATATATAGTTAAGTTTAATTAAAAATTATTTAATTTTAAACGAGAATATTTATACATGATTGAAAAATAAAAAAAAATGAAAGCTCAAAGCATATATATTTTTATTAACTCTCGTGATAATTTGTTATATTTTTATTTAATTAATTTAATTATTTTTATACTTTTTATTTGTACAAATCAAATTTAAATTTTTCTAAAAAAAAAAGAAAGCATTTTGCATATATTAGTTATAAGAAAACAGGTATGAACTATTAACTTGAAATACCAACCCTATAACAAATAAATAACCTAAGCTATAAAATTTATGTTTTGAATTAACGGCCTTCTTTGAATTGAGAAAAAAGAAAATCACATTCATTGTCATTTGTAAGGTCAAGTTTCAATTAATCTAAATATCGTTGGATGTATATGATATTCAAACATGGCATCACCCAATATTTGACCCAGAAAAAAAAAGGAGAAAAAGACTGGCGGTGTTAATTGAGTTTTTATTTATTTTTTACCAGAAGGTGTTTATTGAGATTTGTAATTTAATAGACATTTGAAAATATAAGAATTTATCATTTTTTTTAAAGAAAATACCAGAGTAAACTCTATCTCCAACCAATTCCTCTCCATTAGAAAAGGAAACTGAGATACATCATCATTCATCAGCTTGTTACACATTTTTAGATAAGTTAGAGGTGTTTTAATTGAGATATGCTATATAATCCTAACAAATGCTATAATTCATAATTTTTTTTTGGTTTCATTGTTCAACGTATTTTTAGTGGAATAAAATAATATGTTAAAACATTTTATTTATTTTAAATAAATTTAATTGAAAAATAAAATTATAAAAATAAATGTAAAAAATAAACATGATTATTATAATAATTATGAAATTATTTGTGATAACTTTAAATAACATAAAAATTAAATTAAATAAGATAATTTTAACTTAAAATCTATTAAGATGAACGAGAATAACTTCACTGGTAAATAACATGTAATATTCTAAGGGAAGATAGATACAAATTAAATTCATATAAGATAAAAGTTATAAATTGCGATAAGATCCCATTAGTCTTTAATATAATCCATTAATTTGCGAAGTATTATTCTATTTATTTTTTAGTGGGTTGGGATAATAATAAGCTTTATCTTTAATAAGTTTAAATGACAAAAAAAACATATTTATCTATAATAATTATGAGTTTATTAGAGGTAATTTTAAAATTTAAATAAAATAAGATAAATTTAATTATAAATTCATTAAAAATATTAAATATTACGTGAAATAAGATGTGTCAATCCATTTAATATCTCTGATATAACAACTAGAAAGAAGGGATTAAGCACTAATATAGATAAATATAAAGCATTTTAGTCTATTTTTATCTTGAGATGTAATCACCCTTCAATACTAAGATAATATTTATAAAAAAAAATCATGGTGCACACCATCTTACATTAATTAATTATTTTTATTTTTATTTTACAATTAATACGAGGATAAATGTTAACCGAAGAAAGATGTTACTAATGAAGTTAGTGACTTAAGTAAACATGGTTAAAAGTGTTGGTGGTTGTTATAGATTTTTTTTTTTTTGTATAATCATGATATTATTTTATAAGAGTAATTTGAATTATTATTTTTTAAACATTTATGAAACTGTGATTTTTTAAAATGGTTTGTTGTTACTTGATAAGATAGTTGAACATACAAATATGTGGTTATTTAAGTCAAGAATTGGTTTAGAGTTTTTACTGAGTTCTTCGGACTACTTTTCTACATTTTGAATACTATCATGCATTTTTAATAAAAAAACTTGCCAGCTCGAGCTATCGTGCTGGGCAAACAAAATATCCCCAAATCCCACTACCTGTATGAACCAAAAACTTTACACAACCATCTTAGGTAGAAAAGATTCTATGCCAATATATTCTTAGTAACCGATAAATCATCTTACTTGATTGACACTGAACCAAATCCAATATAGCTTTATAATTTATAGATTTAAATAGATTTATTTCGGTTTTAAAAATACAAAAATTCATAGTATCGATTCATATTTTAAAATTTACAAATTAAATTTTAATCAAACAGACATACATGCATATTATTAATACACATACTTATTTTTAAATTTTGTACATTTATAGTATATATAACAATCTAATTTTAATTAAACTTTTATATTATTTAAAAATGTGAAATAACTTATACTATTTTTCTCTTATGTTTATTTTTTAAAAAAAATTTACTATAATTAATAAAAAAATCTATACACCTATAAAGTATAGGGGTATAGAGGCTTTTTGAATAAAAGATAAAATATAATTCGTATTTACATCTAATGGCAAAAATGACAAAAATAACATATTTATTAACTAGTATTTAGGGTTTTACATTCAATAACGCGATATTGTAAGGTTTATAAATATTGGTGATATTCATAAACAAAATATTTAAATATAAATTAATTTCTAGACACGTTTTCAAGATTACTATATAATTTGAAAAAGCTTATTAGCTTCAAGTGGACATTTTCAGGTATACTCTCGATCTTAAACATGTTAGAATACAAGTTATGCACTTAGGAACATTTAGTATATATGTTGCTTGATCGATAGAGTAGTGTTTGGATCAATTGTGTATGATCAATATTCTCTTGGGTTGATTTTAAAATTTGGGTAGATCGATCGAAGTTGGGTTCGATTGATCGAGAATAAATCATATTCGATTTATATGATCTCGTGTTTTTAATCAATCGTTACCTGGATCGATCGAAATGAGTTTTCATTAATCGATTTTATTGGTTCGAGCGACGATGACTTTTGTTAATTTATCAAACATTGTGTGGTTATGTTGTTTGATTGATAAGGATTTTTCATTTTATGATATTGTGATTATATATTCATATAGTTTTTCTTGATTATATTCTTAAATGTTTGGATTAAATAATTACGTGTGTAATCATAATTATTTGATTTGATTATTTAAGTTTAAAGAATCTATCACTATTGAGCTTATGCTTCAAATATTGTTTTAGGGTTGTTGGAAGATTTAAAGTAAGTAATTTATTCTTGAATCTTTTAATTAGGATTTTTCATTATTAAATCTTTTCTATAGTATACTTTGCATTTGTGTTATTTTGCTAACTTTTTAAATGTCAATTAAATGGGTTCAATTATTCATATGACTCGAGTTTATAGCGTTGGTTTGATTCTATACATATATATTGTGAAAAGTATGAAAAAAGTGACGATTAATAAGTATATTACATGGGGGTAATATTTATAACAGTTAATTTAAATTCTGACCTTGCATTTGAAAATTAATTTTCATAGTAGATAATTAGGTGAGTCAATGTTTTTTTTCTTAGGTTATTCTTATAATCTAGTTTATTTCCACCCAAATTATCACGTATCAACTATTTATTTATTGAATAATTATTTATTTATACACAATTGTATGTTTGATCGGTCGTGAAATTTCAATTTAACATAATTAGATTAATTAACTATTCACCTATCTATAATTTAATTATATCAATAACTAAAATATTATTATTATTATATAAATATTATTATTTAAAATATAACTTTTAATTATTAAGACTTTATTTTTATAATTTTTTTATTCAACTATAAATAAAATTTAATATAGTTCTTGAACTAACTTTTCTATTGGTTTAATATCAGGGCCGTTACCTTCGTTGAAAACAATACATGCAATATCGGCCGTTTTAGGCCCATTACCGGTCATACCCAACAAACAAAGAATAAATATATAGAAAAAAAAAAAAATTCAAAACCGCTGCAATATGTAAGTTATATTTTAACAACGTTATTGATATGTCTCTGTTTTTTTATTGAATGGCTAATATATGTTTTTTTTTTCTCCTTTCTAATTATCTGAATTCTGAATATTAGAGTTGGTAATCACCATATATGAATGGATTAGGGACATAATACTTCATGTGATTTTTCTTATAAGGGCATTTTTTAAAATAAAAAAGAAACTCCCATAGGTAAGTAGCATATCCATCCTATACAAATCATTATCTATTTACCATTCTGTCAGGCTTCATGGTGGCACGCTAGGCATGATAGGAGAATTTAGTCCTGTTCTATTTTAAGTTGGGTAATTAAGCTTTTTGGTAATTTAATTTTTATAGAGTTGTTTAATTTTTTTTAAAAGATAAAATTGATTTTATTAAGAATAATATTTATTTATAATATTCTTAAAAATAACATTTAAAATAAAAAAATACTATCTTAAATATTTTGTTTTCAAATAAAAATAATTTGAAAAATTATTTCCAATATTCCAAAACTCACAACAAAAATAACATCCCTCTCTTTTTGAATTTAAAGAAGTATGAGTTAATATTATAGTTGTATTTTTATTATTATAAAGAGGGTTAGATTTGTTATTTTATAAAAAAAAATCTCTTTTATTGAGTCCCTCTCGATGTTTTTTTTTATTTTTTATTAAAATATATTAATTTTTCTCTCATAATTTATAATTTTAAACAATTTTAGAGATAAAAATATAATTATAATGTTTATATAAATAAATTATAGGTATACCAAATGAAAAAAAATGAGAGTTAGAGAGACTAAGATGAAAGAAAATATAAAATGAGATAAATTGAGGTAAGAAAAAAACATCATATATTTAAAAAGAGTGATTGTTTTTTGGTTTCTATTTTTATATTTAAGCAATCAAATATTCAATTTTTTAATTCATTATAATTAAAAGTTATTGGAGTAAACATACCAAATTTAAAAAAAGAAAAAAGAAAATAATTAAAGTGACTTTATGAAAGAGTTGGATGACCATTGGGATCCTAATCCCATGAATGTATTAATATTTAATCATATTATCATATAATTGAACATTGTTGCCTAATATTAATTTATTATAGGGTTTACAACAGTTCATTTGAGAATTAATTATCAATTATTTTATAAATTCAAGCATCCCTATTCTTTTCTATAAAAGAAAAAAGTTGCTTAAATTTTTGAACGTATACAAAACATAGAAAAAGAACACGATAATGATATGAATTATTGTTTGAAATTTGTATTCTTTGTAGAAGAAGTATGACATATACACTTTTGAACTAATCACTTTTATTGACTTAAAATTTGAATAGATTTTAAAATTGTAATTAATTTAGATAAAATTATACTAATCAACTCTTATAAAATAGAAGAAAATATATAAGTTTTTAGGATGTTTTAGAAATAAAAGAAGTAACTTTTATTTATAACATAAAATATAATATTTAACCTTCGTTTTTAATAGTTATGAGATTCTTGACTTAGAACACTTTTGATGATTAAGAATGAGTCATAGTGCATTGAGGTTCAAGGATGGAAATGACTCGTCCTTCTGTTCTTTTATATGGTGTTTCTTCTTCTTCTTCTAGTTGGCCATAAGAACTTTAGAAGAACTTTAAAATCGAGCCTAAATATAACGGCGGTCGGAAAATGAAGATTTAGTCAAAATACTTACTTTAGTACTCTTGTTATATATTGCTCCTTAGTGAGAAAATTAGAAAAGTTCCACATTGGTTAGGAATGAAGATGGATGTTGGATTTGGGGCTATAAATAAAGCCCTCCTTCACCATTTGTAAACATCCCAAAGTTTGTAAATCTTTCTCTCTTTTGTAAGGGTAATTGATTAGCTCAATTTTGCCCAATTAGTTGTAATTTTGAAGTTCATTCATTTGGAGATAATGGAAGTGGTCAACGACGCCCGAGGACCTAGGTAACATTTATACCGAATCTCGTTAAATTTCTGGTGTTATTATTTTTCTGCTTTAATATTTCTGTTTCAATATCTGTTTTAGTTTATTTTAGCATTATATTTCCAATAGCATTATTTTGTTGGGTTAGTTTGAGTTCTATTCATTTAAATCATAAGTGAATAGTAACTTCATTTAGAATAGGGGAAAATATACCCGATTTTCCCAACAATTGGTATCAAAGTCAAGGTTTTCTACCTAGGCATTTGTTGTATTCTGTTTATTTGCTATTAGAATATAGTTGCTAGTTGTTGTAATTTGAAGAAATGGCGGAAGAAAAATTTCTTTCAAACAAAGGCCGGTACCATCCACGCCAAGCGAGAACTATGGTGATGAATGCAAGGTTCGAGGTGGAGAAGTTTGATGGAACCTGGCTATTTCGGCGTGGCAAGGCAAACTTTTAGACGCTACGCTTTCGACAAGGTCTAGACATCGCTATTGAAGAAGAGAAACCAAATGGAGTAGATGAAGTAGAGTGGAAAAATATCAACCGATTGGCATGTGGTACAATCCGCTTCGTGTCTCAAGAGAACAAAAGTACACGCTCACGAAGGAGACATCCGCAAGTAAGTCATGTGGAAGGCGTTGGAGAACAAGTTCACAAGAAGAGCCGACAAAATCGGCTCTATTTTAAGAAGAAGTTGTTTCGGTTTGAATACCTTCCAGGTACTACAATAAACGACCACACATCGCTTTTAATCAATTAGTAGCGCATTTGTTAAATATGGATGAAACTTTTAAAGATGAAGATTTAGCCTTGATGTTGTTAGCCTCCCTTAACGATGAGTTTGATCATCTTATTACAAGCTTACTCATTGGGAAGGATAAAGTGTCTTTTCGAGGAAGTTTATACTGCTTTGTATAGTTATGAAATTAGAAAGAAAGATAAAAGAGAAAGCAGAAAGAAGTTAGAGGCATTGTCGTAAGAGGACGTCCGCAAACACAACATAAAGGAAGGAGAGGTAGATCTCTATCAAAAGGAAGACTTGGTAAAGATGAATGTGTCTTTTGTCGCGAGAGAAAGGCCATTGGAAGAAAAATTGTCCGAAGTCGCAAAAGAAAGGAAAGTCATGGCAATTTGATGCATGTAGTCGAAAGCAATTCGTATTCGCATTTTGCATTGGTTGGTTCGTCAACATCATCTCATCCCGGGTGATTGGATTTTTGATTCAGCATGTACTTTCCATATGTCTCCTAACAAGGAATGGTTCTTTAGCTTTGAAGAACTAGACGGTGGAGTTGTTTTCTACGGGTAATGATTATCCATGCAAAGTTTTGGAAATCGGTACACAATTTGTTTGAAGAATCAAGATGGTTCAACCAGGGTCTTGACAGATGTTCATTATGTTCCGTATACGAAGTTAAGAATCTCATTCTTTGTGGGAGTCTTAGAATCAAAAGGCTTTCACTATGACCATACAAACGGGGTATTGAAGGTTACTTCCTGAGCACTTGTGGCGATGAAAGGTGTTCGGAAGAATAACCTCGTACTACTACCTTGGTAGTACGGTTATCGGGACAGCATCAGCAATGTATTTCAGATGAAGAAAGAGATTTAGAAACTACCAAGTTGTGGCATATGCGTTTGGGACATTTGGTGAAAAGCTTTACAAATTCTAGTAAAGCAAGGCCTGTTAAAAGGTGCGAGAACCGGCAAGTTGGAATTCGTGAGCATTGTGTATCGGGAAGCGAGTAAAAGAGTAAGCTTTGGCACGCTTCTTCATAATACAAAGTGGCATTTTTGGATTACATCCATACTTGATGTATAGGGGCCAACAAGAACTCCATCCATGAGTGGAAAACATTATTATGTCACTTTCGTTGATGACTTCTCCTAAGAGTTTGGGGTGTATCTCATGAAGAAAAAATGATGAAGTGTTAGGTATTTTTTCTAGTTGGAAGAAGATGATCGAGACTCGGATCGGTAAAAAGATCAAGCTGCCGAGGTCCGATAATGGCACCGAGTACACAAAATGATCCATTTATGAAAGTTTGTGAAGAAGGGATAGTGCGACACTTCACTATTCGAAAAACACCACAACAAACGGAGTTGCGGAACGTATGAACCGGGACTTTGCCGGAAAAGGTTCGGTGTATGTTGTCAAATGGCCGTTTAGGTACAAGTCGGTCGAGGCTGTGACATATGCATGTCATCTCGTCAACCGTCTACCATCGTCTACTCTTGAAGACAAAACGCCTATGGAGGTATGGTTTGGAAAACCTGCTAGAGATTATGATTTCTTACATGTGTTTAGTTCAATTGCATACTACCATGTAACATAATCAAAGTTGGACCCAAGAGCCAAGAAAGCCATTTTTTTTATCCTTTCTGGTTCTAAGGGATATCGACTATGGTGCCTTGAAACGAAAAAGATAATCTTTAGCAGAGATGTTACCTTTGATGAATCTGCATTGTTGAGAAAGGTAACTAAGAAGATTGATGGCACTTTAGAGCAAGTGGAGCAAACTCCGAAACAAGTGGAGTTTGAAAGAAAAATTGTTAATCCAGTAAGTGAAGATAAGACAGAAGTTAATCCTCTATTGACAGAAGATGAATCAGATGAAGAGGTTTTAATCCAAGAACTTCCACAGCAACAAGAAGAAACTGCAGTTGTTAGGCCACGGCGACAAAATGTCAAGGTACCTGCTCGATACAAGGATTTTGAAGACCTACCTACTCAGTTTAAGAATACTAGAGTCAGGTGCGCTTTCAACAGCATGATGATGTTCCTTCTATATATAAAGAAGCAATCGAAGCCCCTGAAGTTGAAAGATGGAAGGAAAATTATGGATGAAGAACTTTTGTCCCTTCAAGAATAAAACATGGAAGTCGAACACAACTACCTAAAGGTAAGAAGGCACTTGGATGCAAATGGGTGTATGCAAAGAAAGATGGATTTCTAACAAAGATGGTATTTGCTACAAGGCAAGGTTGGTGGCTAAGGGCCACGCCGAAGGAGGAATCAATTATAATGAGGTATTTTCTCTAGTTGTAAAACATTCTTCCATTAGAATTTTGTTAGCCTTGGTAGCACAATTTGATTTGAACTAGTTCAACTTGATATGAAAGTCGCTTAAGCGTTTCTATGGCTTAGAAGAGGAAATCTATATGTCTCAAATGTAAGGGGTTTATTGCCGGTAAAGAGAATTGGGTTTGTAGTCGAACAAATCATTGTATGGATTGAAGCAATCTCCAAGGCAGTACAAACGATTTGATCGGTTTATATTGCAACAAAAGTATACCTAAGTACACACGATCATGTGTGTATTTTCGCAAGCTACAAATGAGTCTTTCGTCTATCTCATATTGTACGTCGATGATATGTTGATTGCATCGAAGAGTCAAATAGAATTGAAAAGTTGAAGGTCTCAACTAAGTCGTAGAGTTCGAGATGAAAGATTTGGGAGAAGCCAAAAGATTCTCAGTATGGAGATAAGTAGAGACATGTGAAGAAGCTGGAAGCTTAGCTGACCCAAAGTCAATATTTGAAGCGGATACTACAACGTTTTGGTATGAATGAACAGACAAACCCTAAGTACTCCGCTAGTTCCTCAAATTCAAGCAGTGCTCAATTATCTCCCTCGAATGAAGCCAGAACGAGAATATATGGCAAAGTACCATATGCGGAAATGCAAATAGAAGCTTGATGTATGTAATGGTGTGTACAAGACCTGATATTTCACGTACGGTTGGCGCTGTGGCAGAGTACATGCATGATCCTCGGTAAAGGACATTGGTTGGTCAGAAATGGATTCTACAGATATTATAAATACCGTAAATGTTGGTTTAGTATTTCAAATATGATAATACCATTGGTCAATAACGTGTGCCTGATATCTGTGATTCCACTATGCAGAGATTTAGATAAGCGTCAATCAACTACCGGTTATGTGTTTACTCTTGCTTGAGCACCGATTGAAGTCTACCTTGTAGTCCATGAGCTTGTTTGTCTACTACAGAGTCGAGTATATGGCGATTACAGGCCGCGTGAAGGAAGCTATTTGGTTGAGGTTTGCTTGAAGACTTGGGAGTTGGTCAAAAACATATTAAGGTGTTTTGTGATAGTCAGTCTGAAATATATTCATTTAGCAAAGAACCAAGTCTACCATACCGCATACAAAGCACATCGACGTCAGTTATCATTTGATGCGAGAGATTATTGAAGAAGGTGGAGTACTAGTTAAGAAGATTAGTACGACAGAATCCCGCATATATGATTTACGAGAGTGGTAAACAACAATCAAGTTCAAACATTGTCCGGACTTGATTAACATCCTACAAATCAATGACATACGGCCGTTGATATAAAGAATTGAAGAAATCATTTAAAACCACTAAGTCGCTAAGGTGGAGATTTGTTATATATTGCTCCTTAGTGAGAAAATTAGAAAAGTCCACATTGGTTAGGAATGAAGATGTGTGTTGGATTTGGGGCTATAAATAAAGCCATCCTTCACCATTTGTAAACATCCCAAAGTTTGTAAATCTTCCTCTCTTTTCTAAGGGTAATTGATTAGCTCAATTTTGCCCAATTAGTTGTAATTTTGAAGTTCATTCATTTGGAGATAGTGGAAGTGGTCAATGACGCCCGAATACCTATGTAAATTTATACCGAACCTCGTTAAATTTCTGGTGTTATTATTTTTCTGCTTTAATATTTATGTTTAAATATCTGTTTAGTTTATTTTAGCATTATATTTCCAATAGTATTATTTTGTCGGGTTAGTTTGAGTTCTATTCATTTAAATCATAAGTGAATAGTAACTACTTAAAATAGGGAAAATATACCCGATTTTTTCAACAACTCTTAATTTGATAAAAAATAACCAATTTATTTAATTAATATAATGTTATTTAAATATGTTATAGTAACAAAAATACATATTTAATTAATTAATTTTTTTTGTAATTTTAATTTATAATAAATAGATAAAATGGAAACAAATTTTTTTATATAACAAAAAAGCTTGAAATCTTTTGCTTGTAACACAAATAATTTTTTTCTTCTAATTGAAGATATAAAATTTAAGGATATTATAATTTATGGTGTTAAAATGGTTAAATTTCATATGATATTTATGAAGACTATGATCATGTATCTTTTAAATAAAAAAATTCGATTTAAATTTTTATGATTATTTTTTTAAAAAATTGAAACTAATTAATCCCAATTTAAAAATAATAAATAGATAAATTAAATTATTTATTTTTAAAAATAATGAGATTAATCCAACTCTTTATTCACTTTTTTTGACACATGAGGTTATTTAAATATTTGTGTTTGTAATAATTTCGTATATATATGAAATTATTTTACATTACTGTATATATATGTTAACTATTTTACATATTTGTATACATGTAAAGCTATTACGTACTAAAAAAACAGAAAGAAGAGTTAATATTGAAGAAAAGAAGTTGAAATTTTGAAATTCTATAAAATAAATAAAATTTAATACATAAACGAGGATAAATATTTATCGTATATTTATTATTTTATTTTATGATTTATGAATACGTTTATAATTATAATATTTAATAAAAAAAATTAAATAATTTACTTAGTAGTTTAGCAATATTTTTTTTCAACTAAGTTTGAATGATATGTCATACAAACATTATTATATATCATAAAAACTATCAAAAATATAATTTATTTAGCATAATTTTATAAAATTAATTACGTCATCCAATCTGTTAAAGTCCCACATCGACTGAAGATCGCGCCCATGCTGCGCATATAAACAAGGGCAGTCCTCCATCTCATAACCTGGGTTTTAAGATGGAGTTAGGTCCAAATTTAACATGGTATCGAAGCGTTACGGTGCATTGTTTAACACCTGCTGAATGATGATTCCGCCACTGCCCATAGTTCAACATCCCCGCTTGGCCTCAAGTGACGATGCACTTGTTGATGGCGGAGTGTTAAAGTCTTACATCGATTTGATCGCTACCACGCTGCGATATAAACAAGTAGGTCTTCCATCTCATAACCTGGGTTTTGAGATGGAGTTAGCAAATTTAACATGGTATCAAAGCGTTACGTCGGTCAGATTGTTTTCGCACTGGTGATGATTCCGCCACTGGTTTATAAGCTCAACATCCCCGTCCTCAAGAGATGACCGGCGATGTGTGAGTGTTAAAGTCCACATCGACCAGTGACCCACGCCGCGATATAAACAAGCGTCTTCCATCAACATCCCCGTCGGTTTGCCATGATAGACCACACGCGAAATGAGAGTGTTAAAGTCCCACATCGACTGGGGATCGCGCCAACGCTGCACATATAAATAAGGATAGTACTCCATCTCATAATTTTCTTATTTTTTCATAATTTTTTAATTTTTATTCTAATTTTTTATTCTTAATTTATTTAATTTATAAAATAGGTGTTCTTTTTAAATAAGAAACGACCTGAGCCCAAAAAACAAAAAGAATGTGATAATACACGTTAGTTAGCATATCGTGTAGGTCTATCGTTCATTAGTTAAAAACTCCTATTTATTTGTGATATGGATAGCTTACGTTATTTCTTAACCCATAGATTTTATAATGACGTGTCGCGACCTATTTAATTTATCGTTAAAAAAAATGGTTGATATTGGAAGTAAAAATCTTCACTTTTTATACATTAATATTAATTCTGTTTATTGTATTATACTTTTATTTAATAATATATATAATTTAGATTCAGTACAGCCTGGCACATTATGGATTGTATGGTGTTTCTTTTGAACTTCTGGTTTGTCGAATATTTAGTGATACATATCTTACGGTGTCAAATATTTAGTTAGTCAAACTAGCCTAATAGGCTAACTAGTGCGACCTTTTGACACCCTTCTTGATGTGAATATTTTGAGTGCTTAATGTGGAACATTTTCAAATACAATAAATTATCCGATAGATATTTAAACTTAATCAATAAAATAATAAAAATAGAATGTTTAATAATTATAACATAATTTTAAATATAAATATATATTAAAAAGATTAAAATAGTTATAAATTTAATTAATTTAAGGTTTAATATTTAAGATTTAAAATTTAACTATTAATAAAGGGATATTATTGATAAATCAATATTTTTTTTAATGTATCTTCTAATCACTTATTCCTTATTTTTATCTGATTTATTCTTACAAAAGTTAGATTAATGTATGTGTTATTTAATGTTAAAAATAAAATAGATAAAAATAAAAAATTAATAATTAAAAAGTATATTTTAAATCATAAAATATATTAATTTATTAATAATATTTTTTTATCTGTAGTTTAAATCATAAATCTTATTCTCTAAATTTATTCTTAATTGAATATTTTAATTATTAAATGTATTGTTTTTATTTTTTTACTTATTAAATATATTATCTTTATCATTTTTATTATTAAATATAAATATTAACCTTTAGAATCTTTTATTCGTAAATAACGTTTACAACGATATGAACTCATTTTTAATAAAAAAAGGGGCCCAAATGAAATCCAACCCTATATTCAAGATTCAATTAAAATTGGGCCTTAAAAACCGATATGGCCATTATTTAAAGTCGAAAAGAACCCTAGTCTTTCTTGATATAAAACCGTCTTCGTACTAGATTTAAGTCTCTTGGCCTCCGTTGCAGTTGTGACAGAGATCTGTTAGGGTTTTGTTGGTGCTTCTTCACTATAGTTATCTAACTTCCAAAATGGTAAGCTGGGTTCGTTTCTTCATCTCTAATGAAAGCTTATTCTTTTTGGTTAACGATTTTCTTTTTCTGTATTCATGTATTGGATTGATTGAAGATAATGGACTAATGGAGTACAATTTCATGCGAATATTTTTCTGATCCTTTTTAGTTCGAAGGATAAAACTAGGGTTCTATTAGGAGGTGTTTTGAACGTTGTATTTGATTTTTTTTTTGTTTTAGGTTCTTCAAAACGATATTGATTTGCTAAACCCACCTGTGGAGCTTGAGAAGAAGAAGCACAAGCTCAAGCGTCTTGTGCAGTCCCCCAATTCCTTCTTCATGGTATTGTCTGCAATTTATCCCATCATTTTTGCAATAGCTTAATGCGTATCTTTTTTAAATAATTGAGGTTTATTTATCTCTGTTTTGTATACAGATTTTCTATGTGTTGAAGAATGTTAGTAACATATTTTCTTTGTTTGTTTTTGTGTTCCTTTTCCCCAAATTCGAATATTTTAATATTATAAAAAATAGTAAATTATTCGTAGGCAAAGTTATTTATTTGTAATTGTGAAGAAACCAAGCATATACTCAATAGTCAGTTATGATTAAAAAATAATAGGAAAATTTCCAGAAAAAAGCACCCTAAAACTTATAACATTAAAAATAGTATTCTAATAATATTAAATAATATCCAATTGGACAACATTGAACGTGTCTAAATCTTCATAGTTAAAAATAAAACGATGTTATTTTTGTATAAGTTGGACATAAGGAGTTTTTTTTATGCTTACAAATTTTATGGGTATTATTTTTGTTGTTTTGCAAAAAAAAAAAATTTAATAATAATCAGGGTGTTCTGAGTTGTAGCCATGGAACTTAGAGTAGTGTATGAGCGTTTATATGAAAAAACAGTGTATTGATCCTGTATTTATAGTGAGACAGTTTTGCCCGTTCAAGTTGAATTATTTGTCGATATAGGGGATCTGTTATAATCTTTGCATTCTTTATTTATACTATGATACTAGGAAAATGCTTCAGTCCTTTGATGCTTTAGTGCACATATCACACCATAATTAGTCATTTGTTAATAGGTGGTCCAGCAATTATACCTTCCGATTTAACATTCAATCCAATCCAACACTTAGACTTCACTTTTGCATTCAACAACATAATTCATATGTCATTACTCTTCTACTAACTTTCTGTCGGTCCTCCTTTTTTTTTCTATTACAAAGGACGTGAAATGCCAGGGCTGCTTCAACATGTAAGTTCTATTCTCCCACTTTATTCTATTTGTCAATTTATCACTGTATTTTTGGTGGATGATTCATTAACTTCTTTCTACTTTTCTCTTTGAAAGTTTATGATGTCATTTAATAATTATTATTGAAATTCAACTCTAATAATTACAGTATCGACCAATTCTTAGTGAGTTACTCTAAATGTGAACCATTGTATATTTGGTTAATATTATTCGATAGGAACAATCCCCCTGAGTTCTGATTCTTTATACAACTTGCTGGTTTGTATCAGTCATGGCATATTTGTATTACATTTGTGTCAATATCCTGTAATATTTTGCTTGTTGATAAATTGATACATTAAAATAATTGGGCAACTTTTTTGACTTATTTTTTTTTTAATTTCAAACAGTGAGTAATAATATGATCTTTAAATGTGCAGAAAAGAAAATAGTGACTAGTTCAAACCCGAAGTTTGGTTTTGTTTTTCTTGTTTCTTTTCAAAATCATATTTGTGTTCACTATTGAGAATTGCTATCCCTAGTTTCTAGTATGAACGATGATGATTATTTAGTATTTAGTTTGTTGCCATTTGATGTCTTCAACGAGTGTAACTGGTTTTAACTTTCATTAATCAACGTTTTGGATGCAGAACAACTGTTTTTAGCCACTCTCAGACCGTGGTCGTTTGTGGTAACTGTCAGACAGTCTTATGCCAGCCTACTGGTGGACGTGCCAGACTCACCGAGGGTTGCTCTTTCAGGAGAAAGGGGGACTAAAATTCATTTTTTAACTTGGCTTGGCAATTATGATGGAAGAGAAGTAGTGTTGAGAGTCAAGGATGGAAATGATCCCCGCCCTTCTTTTTTTTCTTTCGCGTATGATGTGATCGTAGTTGAACTCTACAAACTTAATTTATTGGTTTTGGAGTAGTGAGTTTTGTTTGCTCTCTTTTGGAAGGTCATATATTTTTCGTTCTTTTTCTATGGTTTCATTTGTTATTGTATGTTCTGCTTGTTGGTGTCTAACATCATTGGTTCTCGTGTTATTTCCTGTGCTTAATTTAACATCAATTTTTGAGTGCAAGGTTGCAATTATAGTGCAAACAGTTAATTTAGGTTTAAAATATTAAAGTTATCTTTGACGACCATTCTTAGTTTTAATTTTTATAACTATTCTTGGTTTTAATTTTTAATTAAATAAAATAAAAAGTAGAAAATGGTCTTTGACCAGTTCCAACTATACGGAAAATGGTGAGGTAGAGACGTGAGGGAGATTGTGGAGGATGGAAAGAGGCATGAGGGAGATTTCAGTTTTTGTTTATGTGAGGGATTTGTGTCATTAAAATGGAGGGTATTTGTGATATTATTTAAATTATAGGAATAATTTTGAAGATATTGTAAATTTTAGGAGTATTTGTGATATTATTTATATTTTTGTAAATTATGTGATTATTTTTTAAGATATTGTAAATTTTAGGAGTATTTGTTTTTCTGTTCAACTATAATGCAAACCGGTTAATGTATTGTTATTGCGAAATGGTATATAGAAAAATAAAATGTTAATTTTGATTAAAATTTTGAATAAAGTAGATTAAAATATTATTATTTTATTGAAAGTAAAATATATGTTAAAATTAAAAAATAATTAAGAGAATAAGAATTACAATATAATATCATGTGGTTGAATGAAAAAAAAATGGTTAAAATAATAAATTCATTATTCTAGAAGTTATATGTAAGTCATATCATAAGTTTAATTAAAAAAATACTTAAAATATAATTTTGTATCATTTTTTTAAAAGCAACAAAATAAAAGAAATTGCTATTCTTAAACTGTTGTAGTGTACCACAAAATTAACGATATGCTTGTTTCGAAAGATTTTGATAGTATGATTTTTATATGATTATATATTATCGTATTGTATAATATAAAAATAATATAATTATGTAAAATTTTAGTAATATTTTATCTAAAAAGTATTAAATATTTAATTTAATTTGTTTGAATTTTAAATTATAAAATTATGTGTATTTATTTTTTCTTTTATCTAAAATTAAAAAAATAATATTTTATTTTAAAATATAATAAAAATATAAAATAAATTTTATAATAAAAAATCATCTAATTAAATATTTATAATTAATTTTATTTGATTATATTATAATTTTATCATCAAATATTAATATATTATAATGATTAAATATAATATAATTTAATATATCAATTTTGAAAGAGGCGCTTACATGTCTATTTACACATCATTTATAAAGCTGCTCTTAATTAGACAACTAGGTTCGTTCAAAGTAAACAGTATCTGCAGAAACCCAACTCTTGTGGTTATGAAAAATATGGTAACTATAATTGTGAGTGTTGCTGCTATAATGGATATTAATGATTATGAAATGAAAATTTGGTAATCTTGCTGTCAAAAAGTTGTGATTTACTCTCATCACACAACCATACAAAAATTAAGATTAGAATTTAAGATACTTGATTGCCTCTTACCAGCTTCCATGGTCCCTTATTTTACATCTTATCTGCAACTCATCATGCCAATAGTTTATTTAAAGCTTTTTAAGTGGATAATTACTGATGACTTAATTGTATTTCAAGACTCTAAACAACAGCTGTTAATGATTCTCACTACCATTTAGTACATATCCTCTATTGTTTTTTCATTTCTTCGGGACCTTTAAATTGTAAGCCAAAGTTATTTATTATTTTTGGATTATATTTTATAATAATCATATTTTTTTTATTAAAATCCGTATTTACCAGGAACCGCATTCACGTTACGTATATAAATAAAGTCAATCATTCATCTCATAACTTGGGTTTTAAGATAGAGTTAGCTCCAATTTAACATGGTATCAAAGCTTAGGAAATAATTTCCAGAAAATTCAGCTCACAGAATTTTTTTTCCTCATTTTGTTTTTTTTTTTCACAAAATAATTTCAATTTCATCTCATCATATTATCGAGAAGAATACGAGCAATCTGTAATTAATTTCAAGCCAAAATAACACCACACGCGCTCACACGTGCCTTCCTTGACTTCACCGGCGTTCCACGCACCTCGTCGGAGTAACACGTGCTAACACGCGCTAGCTGTTGAAGAAGACGACTCTAACGACACGTCGTTCATGCGCCTCTGAAGCAAACAACGCATCGTTCACCCGGTTCGGTCCTCCATCCGGTCTGATTCGGTCTTCATCTAGTTCAGTGCTCCACCGTTGCAGCCGCCGTTGCATCAACTCCAGACGCCATTTCACCCACTTTCCAACCGGTTTTGAGGCTGAAATTTCCAGTTCTGTAATCCTTGACTCATTTTCTACAAGATAAAACATATTTCAGTTCATTATTTGTTTCATATATAGTCATTATTGTCTAAAACATACTTAAACCTATCCCATTCTTTCGATTTATTTTACTCAACAATAATGTCTATAACTACCAAAGTGGTATGATGACCCTAGCCATTCATTATATCTACACCACTCAGACCAACCAGACATGGTTCTAGTAGCTCAATCTTTAAATCAAGAAAATTATCACATTTGGAGTCATGCAATGCAACATTCTTGTAAAAGGATGGATCCTCAACACCATATCGTCTAAAATTGTAGAAAGTGTCATGTATAATGATACTGCATATGAGCTATGCAAAGAATTAAAGGAACGCTTTTTACATACCAACATCGTGCACCTATTCCACATTGAGCAAGAGATCCATAATTGCATACAAGAAGGTGTAAGCATTGAAGAATACTATACCAAATTGAAAAGCTTATGGGATAGTCGCAATGCACTATGTCCTCTTCCATATTATGGAGGAAATGCCGGAAGAGAACTACAAGAATATCAACAAAAGCAACAAACCATAAAGTTTCTCATGGGGCTTAACACGATTTATACATCAGCACGTGGACAACTCTTGCTCATGGAACCTTTACCTACAGTAAATAAGGTATATTCACTCATTGTTCAAGATAAAAAGCAGAGAGCTGTCTCCACCTAAACCATAAGAAGGATGCCAGAAGCTGTTGTACTTGTTGCCAGAGATAGTCGTCCATAATATCCTTACAAAAATTACCCACCAAGGAACCCACATCTCAAGTGCAATCAATGCAACAATATAGGCCATAATTTTGAGAATTGCCGAAGTCACCTCAAATGTGATTTTTGTGGTTTGAATGGACATAACATCAACATGTGTCAGAAGAAAGGAGCAATTCAAGATAAGAGAAATACAAGTTATGGCTTCCCCTCCAAAGCTCATTATAATGACTTTCAGGAAAGCTGCTCCGACACAAAGACATCATCCCACAACCTTACATCTGCCCAATATCAAGAGCTCCTTACACTTCTCAATCAATCCAAATCCGGTAGCATCATAAGTCAAGTGACTACTTCTTCAGGTAACACATTATGTGCAACTATTTTCCATTCAAAAACTCGTTGGAGTTTTGATACAGGGGAAACTGATCACATGGTCTGTTCCCAAAACCTTATGAGCTCTAGCATTCCAATCACTAATCGACATATGCATTTACCTGATCATTCTCTTACCTGTGTAACACATATTGGCACTGTACATTTCTCAAATAGTTTCATACTCCATAATGTCTTGTGTGTTCCCTCCTTCAAATTAAACTTAGTTTCAGTAGCCAAACTAACTCAAACTACATTTTTCCATGTCACCTTCACTAATAGTATGTGTTTTGTTCAGGACAAATGCTCAGAGAAGACGATTGGGAAGGCAACTGAGAAAACATGATTCTACTACATGACTATTTCTGAACAGGTTGGATATTTCTCCGTTTTAAACACTGCTTCCACCAACTCTCGTCTATGGCATCAACGACTTGGTCATTAATCTAATAACAGTTTGCGTGTAATTTCTCTTTCCATCAACACACCTCTTTGTTCCATTAGTGATTGTTCTATTTGTCCTTTAGCTAAGCAAACACGTAATCCATTTCCTCTAAGTTCCATCAATACAAAAGCAGCTTTTGAAATGATTCATGTCGATATTTGTGGTGGCTATCACATTCCAGCACTTAATGGAGCACGTTATTTCCTCACTATTATTGATGATTACTTAAGATGTATATGGGTCTATCTCTTACATGCTAAATTTGATACACACACATTTATTACCACCTTCATTAATCTTATTGAAACACAATTTTCATCTAGAGTTAAAATCATTCGTAGCGACAATGGACCAGAATTCTCTATGACCCAGTTGTTTTCTACCAAAGGAATCCTTCATCAAACTAGTTGTATCTCTACCCCTCAACAAAATGGTGTTGTTGAACGCAAACACTATTATCTTCTCAATGTTGCTTGTTCATTGCTCTTCCAAGCCAATCTCCCTAAACAATTATGGGGAGATTCCATTCTTACAGCCACATACCTCATAAATCGTACTCTAACACCTGTTCTCAAGGGTAAAACACAGTTTGAAGTCCTTTTTCACAAAATTCTTAGGTATGAACATCTTCGTGTTTTTGGTTCTCTTTATTTTGTGTCTACACATCATGATCGACTCACCAAGTTTGATTCTATATCACATAGATGCATATTCATTGGGGATCCATCTGGGATAAAATGTTATCATGTCTACAATCTGAAAACAAGCAAGACTTTAGTGTCTCGTGATGTTATCTTTCATGAATATGTATTTCCTTATTTCACTTCTGCTGTCAACACTCAAACTCTATTCACTCCATTAGAAAATACTATTTATGATGACATACCTAACATTCGTCAATCAACCAATCCAAATACATCACTTCATCATACACCATCTATCTTTCCAACAATCGACTTAGACATTCTTCATCTTCAAAATTCATCTCCAGAAATATCATCAATAAACTATTTTTTAACATAATATCATAACAGGTTACCCGATCGGTACAATTGTTTTCACCACTGGTGAGTGATGCATTCTGCCACTTTAATATTTTTTCCACTTTTTATTAGTTAATTATTTTAAAAAAAATATATATTAATTTTAAATTTTATTAACTTTTATTACCGTATTATCGTGTTCTTTAAGAATAATAAATAATTAGTTATTTTTTTAAAAGAAAAATTTATATTAATTTTGAATTTTATTAATCTCTAATAACATATCATCATATATTTTAAGAGTAATGAATAATTAGTTATTTATTTTTTTAAAAAAATTTTATATTAATTTTGAATTTTATTTGTCTCTAATAACAACGTATCATCATATACTTTAAGAACATTGAATAATTTATCAATATTATGATTAAATTTTAAGAAAAATTATTCATTATTTATGAGATATGATACTCTTAAGTATTTAAATTTAAATTTATTATAAAAAATAGGAAGATAATAATACGATTAATGAAAAATATATAATAATAATAAATAACATCTAAAATTCTAATGGTAGTTTGTCTTCATTAGCAGACCCAAAAGAAATGGCTTTTGGATTTTGATTGATTCTTTAGTTTCTTGTGGCCCCAATACCCAAACACGTTATAATTGAGAGGCGAAACCCTCACCCAACATGATGAAAAGTCATGACAAATATATCACGTGGTTTTATAGTGGTTGGAAATAATTTTAGAAAAAAGTAATTTTATGAATAAGCCAATAACGTGCTTCTTTATCAAGCATAAAATATATTTTGTAAGCTTGAAAGTGATTCTATTTTTTTTTTTGGTTTAATTGTAAACATAATTTATTTGTATATAAAATTTTATTTTTAAAATATTTTTTATTTCATAAATAAATATATATATTTTTAATGTTTTTAAAAATAAATAAATATTTTTTAATAAAACAATTAAAAGTAAAATTATATTAAATAAGTCAATTATTTATATATAAGATGTTTTTCTTTATATATATATATATGTTCCAGGAGTTTTTTCTATTGTTAGAAGTGTTTTTACCTTCATAAATAAACATATATTTTTATTTGGTACCAGTATTATTTTTATCCTTTTCTATATTAGTATTTGTATGATAATTCTAGTTTACTTTTATATGACATTTTATAGAATTTAGTATCCTTGTTAGAAATTATTAAGAAAATAACTACATATATAGAATAATTTCCTTGCATAATAAATATTAACATGTGCGTATTAAAATTTCCTTACAATTTTCAATAATAAATATTAACATGTGCGTCGCATGTATCAAAAGCTCGTATATATAGACTACATATATAGAATAATTTCCTTGCATATATCACTTCAATAAAGTTTTCAATTTATAATTTTGTACGAAAGAAAATTCCATGGATATGGAGTGCGGAGCGTGATATTTTTCACAAATTTACCCATATATATTTTCATAATCATTCATATTTTACTGAATATATCTTTGTTTTATCGATTATAATTAGAGTTACTCATATACGATTATAAATAATATAATAGGTAATTATTAATTAAAATAATAATTTTTTAATTTATAATTAATTAAATATATTATAATATTAATAAATAAATAAATACATTGAGTGTATACGACACCTTTTTGTAACCTGCAGATTGCTTTTTCAAAGCAAGACGAGTTTCGCTTAGTTAACTTTAGTTAACGTAAAGTAAAAGAAATGTTTAATCGATTTGTAGGTGTTAAAGTTTTCGTTCATCTCACGTCGTTAAAACGTTTGGTAAGAATATTGTTTATAAATTTAAATAATCTTTAATTTAATAAGATTTTATTAGATTAAATTATACTTAATTTTCTAACACATTAATTTAAATTTTTAATACAATAAAATTACATAGAAGAAGATAAAAGGAAGAAGAAAAGTTAAAAGATGAGCTAAATTTCGATAAGATTCTCGATAATTTCTTTTGATTTCTAAGTGGCTTTATATATAACCTTATAGGAACAAATTAACGAACAAATCCTAACTATTTTTTGACATTCTTAACAGAATTCTTAGCCCTAATTTATTCGATGGTCCATTTCTGTTTCCCTAATCAAATTCACGCCTAATCTCTACGCGCGATGCTTTTCTGATGAGGATGAACAGAATTAGCTCGTATTATTCCTCCCTCCCTAGTAGAATCCTTGTCCTCAAGGATGAAGTTCTAGTGTGCTTTCAAAAATCGCCACTTATTTTTCCAAGTAGCTTCTTCGGTTGGAATATCCTTCCATTTGATTAGAATTTCTATCTTGGGTCGATATTTTCCCTTTTGGCTCACACGACATTTAAGAATGGTTTCAGGCTGAGGAAGAATTGTTGCTTGTTCAGAGACTAGAGGAAGTTGGTTTGAGCTTGATGGAATTTCCCCATCTTGTTTTCTTAGCATGCTTACATGAAATACATCATGTATTTGTGAAGCGAAAGGCAGTGCCAGCTTATAAGCCACTAGTCCTATTCGAGCGATGATTCTGTATGGCCCAAAAAAATGAGGAGCTAATTTTCTTGATGAGCGAAAGGCTACTGATGATTGTCTATATGGAAAATGGTTGAAGCAACCTTGCTGGTCTCATAGTTTCTGTTTTGAACCTTTGGCAAGTTTCATACTCCTTGAGGAACTTCTTCAACATTTGGTGCATTTTGGGCCAGGTGAACCTATTTTTGATGCGAGATAAGGTTTTGAGGAACCCAAAATGTCCCCTATTGGGGAGGAGTAACAATCAACTATGATCTGAGGTATAAGGGAGGATTTAGGGCTCAAATATACCTTGTTATTTTTAAACCAGACCTCATCTCGTTGTAAGAATTTATGAGCCATTGCAGGAGTAGATTTGGCTATCAGGTCTGTGTAGAAGGGATCTTGCTGAACTTCCTTCTGTAGTTGTGGCCACTAGTCCATCTATGGCTGAGATATACTTAAAAAGAAGAATTCCACTACTCTTGAAAGAGAATCAGATCCTTGGTTTTCCTTCCCACGTTTGTACTCAATCTTATAATCACATCCAAGTAGCTTAGGCAACCATCGTGCCTGTACTTGGGTGGTAATGCGCTGCTTCAACAGATATTTTAGGCTTCTCTGATCAATAAGGATGGTGAATGGTTTTCCTAATAGGTAAGGGTGCCACACCCGTATAACTTTAATGATAGCTAACATTTCTTTCTCATATGTTGATAAAGCCAATGTTGAACCCTTGAGAGCTTGGCTGAAGTAAGCTATTGGTCTACCTGCTTGAGTAAGGATAGCTCCCAACCTGATGCCACTGGCATCACATTCAATTACAAATCTTTTGGAAAAATTGGGAAGGCTTAAAACTGGTGGTGTTGTTAAGGCCACCTTTAGCTGTTTAAATGAGTTTTCAGTAGATGCATTCCATTTAAATCCTTCCTTGCTCAAGAGACGAGTTAAGGGAGCTGCCAAACTACCAAAATTACCCATAAATTTTCTGTAATAGCCACCTAACCTTAGGAAGCCTCAGACTCATTTAGATATGGTTGGGGTTGGCCATTCCTTAACAGCTTGGATCTTTGATAGGTTCACAGAGACCCCTTGATCTGAGACCACATGGCCCATATATTCTTTTTGTTTCACCCCGAATTTGCATTTGGTTTCCTTGGCATACAAGTTGTTGGTTGCTAGAAGCTGAAGGGATACTTTCACATACTCTAAGTGATCATCCATTGATTGTGAGTATATCAAGATGTCATCAAAGAATACCAGGATGAACTTTCGAAGGTAAGGTTTGAAAAGATCATTCATGAGACCTTGGAAAGTAGCTGAGGCATTAGTGAGACGAAAAGACATTACTAAGAATTCATAATGGCCTTCATGGGTTCTAAAGGTGTTTTAGGGATATCCTCACGATAAACTATTATGTGATGATACCCTGATTATAGATCTATGTTGGAAAAAACATGAGCCCCATGGAGCTTGTCCAATAGCTCATCAATCACAGGGATGGGGTACTTGTCCTTAACTATGCTATCATTCAAAGCTCGATAATTTACACAAAATCTCTAATTGTCATTAGTTTTTTTACCAATAATACTAGTGAAGAAAATGGGTTAATGTTATGCTTGATTAGCGTAGACTAAAGAAGTTCTTTAACCATCTCCTCAATCTCTGTCTTTTGATAATAAGGGTAACGATAGGGTCTCAAATTAATTGGCCCTGCTCCTGGCTTTAGTGGTATACGATGATTTTGTTGTCTTTTTGGAGACAGCTCTGAGGGTAGCTCAAATATATGAGAGAACTCTGTTAATAATTGTCTCATTTCTAGAAATGGGGAAACATCCTCCTATGGGTCCTCACTCCTTATGGGTAAAATCTGAAAGAACAATCCTATATTCAACAGTTCACCACATTTCTTGTTGGTTAGGGTTGCACTATTGGTTCTTTGTAAGCCTTGGAATATATGAGTGGCTCCTCCTATCTTGAAGTTGAGGGTGAGCCTTTTATAATCCATTTCTATTGGACCTAGGGTTTCAAGCCACTGAACCCCGAGCACTACCTGGCATGCAGCTACTGGTAGCACAAAATAATATGTTTAGACCATATACCCTTGAATTGAAAGAGTAAGGCCCCTGCATTGCCCCACGCACTCAATCTTTTCACGATTGGCTATCATAACTTCCAATTTCTGATTCTTAGTGATAGTGAAGCCAAACTAGGAAACCAAGGTTTGATCAATGAAATTATGTGTATTATCCCCATCTATCAACACTAGTACCCTCTTATTTCTTAGATTTCCTATAACTCTAAGTGTTTGAGGATGATTAGTACCTGTTATTGTGTGAAACGAGATTTTTGGCACCAGCTCTTGAGGTGTTTGTTCACGGTGCTCTTCTTTTTGGGTGTCTACATGGTTTTGAGGCAATTCCTCTATCATAAACATTTGGGGTCACACGTAATGGTGACCTGCTACAAACTTCTCATCACAGTAGTAGCACAAGCCCTTATCTCTCCGTTCTGGTACCTCCTGATTAGTTATTCTTTTAAAAGTCACTGGTTGGGGTGGAGTGGAATGCTGCAGAGGTGGGGGTCCCAACACACTAGCGTGGGAGTGGTTTGTTGGTTTGGGATTGCTTGTATAAGACTAATAACGTGGATTTTGGGCAGATTTCCTCTACAACAGATTTCTTTCTTCAATGAGCCTCGCTATCCCAATGGCCTTAGCTAGTGTTTTAGACTGCTTGATCTTCACATCGAGGCAAACTTCATCTTTTAATCTAGCTATAAAGCACCCTATTAGGAATGCTTCTGGTAGTCCATCCAATCTGTGTGACAATCTTTCAAAGGCTTCTTGGTATGTTGCTACACCTGTGGTATGCCTTAGACGAGTTAGAGCTTTTGAGGGATCTTCGTAATTTGTTGGTCTAAATATGAGTTGAACAATGTTGGTGAATTCCATCCAAGTGAGAGGTCCACGAAACTTGGTCAGCCAGCGATGTCATTGTAACGCAATACCTTCCAGATGGATCATGAAGTGGGGGTTATTTATGGTCGATCGTGAAGTGTGGGGGTGAGGTCGTAGAGTTCCTTCTCGTGCAAAAGGGTTAACCTTTGGAGGGTTCTAGGTTGCTCGTATTGCCTGTAACTCAGATAGCACAGTGCCAAGGGTTTCCATAACCTCAACACGAAATTCCACATTGGATTTTCCCCGAGTATCCATGGTCGAACGACTTTGATACCTATAATCCAATAAAATTGCAGAGAAGAAAATAAAGGAAGAAGAAGAGCCAGAGGAGGAGCTGAATTTGTGTAAGATTCTCGATAATTCCTTCTGATTTCTAAGTGGCTTTATATATAGCCTTACAGGAACAAATTGACGAACAAATCCTAACTGTTTTCTGACATTCCTAACAGAATTCCTAGCCCTAATTTATTCGGTGGTCCCTTTCTGTTTCCCTAACCGAATTCGTGCCTTCCCTACGCTTAACCTCCGCGCGCGATGCTTTTCTGATGAGGATGAACAGAATGAGCTCGTATTAGTTTTGTCCTTAACAATCTCATCATGATTTTATAAGACCATCTTTTTTTCGTGTGGAGAGGATGTTAAGTTTACTTCAATCTCACATCGCACAGAAATTCGATAATAGTAATTCTGCTTATAAATTTGGACAACCTTTAACTTAATGAAATCTTATTGTATTGAATTAAACATGATAAAAACGTGTTATTGCTATTATTTGTACAAGAAAGCTAGAAAATCTAAGACCGACAAAACGGTTAAAACATAGCAAATTTTCATTTCATATATTTTTTATTATTTTTGAAAGATTTTACATATAAAAAAAAGAAAAAAATATTTCGGGTGTTTACGATATCAAAAATAAATTCATTATTAATATAATTATAATTTTATTTAATAAATAATAAATAATAAAAATAAAATAAATATTTTATATAATTTTAATGTGATAAGTAGGTATAGTAACTCTTTCAGATTCTATCAAGTACATTTTCGTTTTATCATCTTTCAATCAAGACAAAAGAATAAAAAAAAACTAACAAAAGAATAAAAAAACTAGTGAAGCTAATAATAATAAAATTATTATTTATTATTCTATATTATCAGATTAATTTTTTTATACATTTATTTTTTAAAAAAATTATATTAATCTAAAATAATACATTAATAAATATTTTAAAATCAATAAGTAATTGTTTAGTAACACCCAAAAGATTACACGAGAAAAAAGTTACCACTACAAAAAGATTATTGAATAAAATAATAAAAAAACTACAGTAACTTGTAAAAAGGTTGAAATAAAAAAACAAAAGCCAACCTGGAAGAACTACAAGTATAATTGACCCGCACGCACGGGATTTCTTTCACGCTCTTTTTCGAATCCCATTGTAAATACGTACGCATGACAAAGTACAACTGTATAAGAGACATACAAGACAAAACAAAGCCTTTTCATATATGTTCTTACAAAGAAAGAAAGAAAGAAAGAAAGAAAGAATTAATATATGTATTTATGTCTTAACCTCTCAAAGCTTTTACAATAAATACCAACCATTTTTTTTAAATAAATAAAATAATATTTATTATAATTTAAACGCATCACTTAAAATTAAAAAAATAAAATCACTGAAATATAAATCACAATTTTTTATGATTCATACTAGTATTCTACAACTTTTTTTTTTATCATCTTGAAACTATACTTACGAGCACGAGACACCACATTCATGCCACTTAAATCGTACGGGGGCCTAGGGAATACCTTCAACCTTAAAGTGTTCCATGTACATCATTGAAATTATGTTTAAATCACACACGATTCTCTAACTTTTATCAATTTTATATTTATTTATTTTTTGTTAGATTTAATAAATTAAGTGTTTGATTTTCATAAATTTATTTCAAATAAATTAACTTATTAAATTTAAAAAGTTAATGAATTAAATTATAGAAAAATATAATTTTAACATATTAAATCTAAATATTAGGATAAAAATTTTGTATTTACATTAAATTTATGAAAATTAATAACTTTCATTAAAATATAATAAAAAATTATGTGAACAAATTATAGAATCGGTAAATATTAAATAACTATATATATCATTCTACTTTAAAATTAATATATTATGTATTACAAAGGTGTATTTTTAGCCTTAGAAGTAATTTTGAATTTTATTATTATGTTATCTTTAAATGTATTTTATTATTAGAAATGTTTTCATAAAATTCAGAATTCTAGACATGAATAACTCAAATAACATTGGCCGATGATAAAAGAAAAAATTATTGGTTGTTTTTAGAATATTTTATATTTTTTAAATAATTTTACATTTTATTAATTTAAAGTATCAACGTATTATTTATTATTTTTAGAATATTATCAGATTAATTTCAATCTATAATTTTTGTTGATTTTTTTATTTTAAAAAAAAAAATTATATTATTATTAAATGTCGTCATTAAACTAAGTTATCATACAATTCATTTTCATTAACGATCGATAAATTCTCAAAGTTATCACATACTCCAACATTCACATGATGTACTTGCAACTCTATTAATGTCATTTTGCTGCTTTTGATAATCTCAAAGCCCACCCTACAACAACTCCCTTTAACTAAACCTCTATGTTCTCTGTTTTTTCCTTGTGCTCTTATCAATCTGTCCCTATAAAACCTTTGCGTGATCCGTAAAACACAGTCTGTGAAATCAACCAAACCATGAATCTTATAGAGAAATCAAAAGTAAAAGACACTAAATGTCCTCGAAGCTCCTTATCCGACACAATTTACCGTTCCATTGATGAATCGAAAGTCCATGAAGAAGATCTGAGTTATTTCAGAGAAACAATTAAGCCTAAGAAAAAACAGAACAACAACTTGAGTTCAAAGTTAGATTCTCTTTTCAAACAAGAGAATGAAAGAACCAATCTTGGACAAGCCATTATGATTGAGAACTGGGTTGAAAAACAAAGTATTCGAAGCTCTTCTTTGCTCTCCAATTCAGGTTCTAGTTCATATGAGTCTAGTTATGGAGTTGCTTGGTCTTCTTCAGAAACAGAGTCAAACTCCAATAACAGATCTAAACCAAAGCAGCTTAAAACAAAGGTCTCGGTTTTTACTAAGAAATTCGAAGAGAGTGGTTTAGATAAGATATTAAAGCCAAAGACGAAACTAAAGGATCAGAAAATCTATGGTGGGTTAAAGAAAGTGAAGCAACCCATATCACCAGGTAGTCGAATAGCTAGTTTTATAAACTCCATTTTCAATTCTGGGAATATTAAGAAAGCAAAGACGTGTTATGTTGGGGCTGTTGAAGATGTTAATTCAGAGCATGTTTCGAAATCAGCTTCTACTTTTTCAAGGTCGTGTTTGAGCAAACCAACTTTATCTTCTTCTTATTCTTCTTCAAGATCAACAAAACAGAGCAATGGTGTTAAAAGGTCTGTTAGATTCTACCCAGTAAGTGTAATTTTAGGTGAAGAAGACCCAAGTTTAATGCCACTACCTACGACTCAAAATTTCGTTAGGAATTATTCTGTGAATAAAGACCATCGTTTTAATAATGAAGATTTAGCTGATAATGAAGATGATAGTGATGATTTAGGAAGCGACTCGAGCTCGGATCTGTTTGAGATTGATATTGATCATCTTATGGGGATTAATGGAAGGTATAGAGAAGAACTTGATGTGTACGAAACTACTAATGTGAAAACCTATCAACCCCTTGCTAAGGGCTTCAATTTGTAGTTCTTTTGTATTTTTCATTAGGGAGGCGCTAAATTAAGAACTGGCAATGTGATTATGGTTTTGACTTTCTTGAGAAAATCTTTCATTTTTTTGACTAATTGTTTTTACCACAGTTTGTTTTTTTATCCCCTAATAACTTAGTTGGTCAGTCAAAAAGAAATCAAGATGGATTCTTACCGATCTCGTCTTAAATATATAGTTATTATTGGATCAAAAAAATGTTTGTGAGTTTCTCGAAGAAATCTTTCATTCTTTTTTAATATCGATAATCAAAATTAAAAATCTTATTAAACACACTTATAAAATCTAGAGTTTTTATTCTTTATTGTATTGTAAGATTTATCGATTATTTAGCTATTTTAATTGATATATTTATCGTTATTTAAAAAAATAAAATCTTGATATCTATGTTAATCTTTATGATATTTGAAACTATAAATTTAGATAGATAAAATCTAGAATGTTAATAAAACATAAAAATCATGGACATAAAATATAACATAGATCGGATTTAGATAGATAAAGATCTAGAATGTTAATAAAACATAAAAATCATAGACATAAAGCACAACATAGATAAATATATAGATGAAAAAAATAACATTAAGAATTAGATTTAAGTGAATAAAAACATAAATATTTGTTTTTATTTAAAATAATTAATAAGAGTAAGAAAAATATAAGCAAAATATATATAAAAAATGGTTTTGTATAAGAAATACATCTTTTACAACTTTATAGACTTAAATATAAATAGATTATCATATATAAATGATTTGATGAAAAAATAAATACTAGAACAAGATATAATTAAATAAATAATTTTTATTTAAAATAACCAATAAGAAGAGAGAAATATAAACAAAATAAGTGTACCAAAAAAATTCTCTTTTGAGTCAATTAAATTAACTTTTTAAAAGATTAAGAAAAAAGAAAAAAAAAGTGATTAGATGATTAAAAATATTTATTTATTTACTAATTCATGTAATAATCTTTGTGATATACTAACACAATAACTAGTTAATGTTTTAAACTCATATCTAAAAAAATACATGAGATATTACCTTTATCACTGAGTGATTGTCGTTGCAATCGGTATGTTTATCTTAGTACTACTTTGTAAACAAAAGATTGAAACTTTAATGTTGAATTCACACGCTTAACCGATAAAGCTACTATTAAAAGTGGATCAAGAAGATAAAGAAGAGAGGAAAAAAGTTTAGACAAATCTTATGAGAAAAAGGTGAGAATTTTCACTTTTTTCACAGATATAGCACATGGGTTCGGTATGACCAATATGGCCATGAATGTTTTTTTCTAAAGAGAATCGTTTTTTTTTAAATAGTTACAATTACTTTCAAAAAAAGCATTTAGGTATTTATTATTTAGTCTTAAAAAGTTAGTAGTGGATTCTGATATATTTGAGTAAATATTATAAGAACCTTGCATGACGCTTTTTCTCTCAAATTACTTGCATTTCATATCCATATTCATGTATAAAAGTTTAAATTATGCTTAAAAAAAATATATTACTTACAAAAAAGTAAATCATGCCTAAAATATTACTTCTAGTTAAAAATATATATTTTGCATTTAAATTGTTATATTTTCTGTTTTTGTTAATACTTATGACATATTTGAAATTAAAAAAAATCTTAAGTTCCCAAATTGATTATGAAATTAAATTCATGTACATAGAAAATGAATATGATAAATATTATTAGTTAAAATGTTTGAATTTTAATAATGTGTTTAACCATTGCAATTTTGTTGTTGTTGTAATAAGTAACATGAAAGGAGATATATATATATTTAAAAATACACATGTTAATATCATAAAAGTATTTTTATTTAAGGTTTTTAGTTTCAATTTAAAATAAAGTATAAAATATAATATATGTCATTACTTTAAATATCTAATAATTTAAATTTTTATATATAATATAGATATTCACTTAGGTGAGTAAAAGATTATGCTTTGTATGTAAATATATCTTTCAAATTGTTAATTAATGGGTCTACATATAAGCTCTTTGTTGTTGGTGTGTGTTGTGATTCATGTAATATTAATAGATTTAATTTTTATTTTTCTCTTATATATATATATAGATTAATTCTTGTATAGAAACATAACAGATAATAAAGCAATATTTGTCACCTTTTAGTCCTATTAGTATTCATCAAGGGATCCCATATCACGTTTCTTTTTTTAATATGTGCAAAAGGAATCTCTGTATTACTGAAAAAACACGACTTGTAATAAGTTGCATATGATAGTTTGTTTGTTTTTTCCTTTTTGGCCACTAGCTCTTGTGCTTTGAGAGTATTGGAATTATTAAATACTTATGAGATTGTTTCAAGGCAGAAAGTTAATAGAAGCAAATTAACAGCTGTCTTTAACCCAAATGCTGCTTCTGAAATTAAAAACAAAATTACTTCAATTCTAGTAATTTCAGTGCTTGCTTTGTCATGAGAAGTATCTACGATTACCTATCTTTATTGAGCGAGATAAGAAAGTAGCTTTTAATAAGTTAAAAAAGAGATTATCAAATCTTATTGATGGGTGAAAGGAAAAATTATTATCAGAAGTTGAGAAATAAGTTTTCATTGAAGTTACAATTGGGTGAAAGATACATCTTCTTACACTTGGAAATTAATAAAGGAGGTTCATAAAACTCTAATGAAGGATTTGAGATGGAGTATTAAGGATAGATATTCCATCGACATTGGAAGGACCCTTTGGCTTCCTTCCTCGGGCTTTACTGTGGTCATTCCAAAAAACCACACAACTGTCATAAGGATTTCTAAATTAATTCATCATGAGCCAAAGACTTAGAATGTCGCACTTGTGAAGCATCTTTTCATTCCTTTAGAATTTGAAATCATCTCATCTATCATCTATGTTACAAAAGATTGTATTTAAGTTACAATTTAAATTCAACTTTTGAAAAAAATTGACTTAAAACACATAAGATGTAACGATCGATTGACACGTATTGATTGTTAATAAAAATGATTAATTTTTTGTTAAGAGTATTTACATATGCATGATTAATTCTAATTTAATTCACATTTGAAGAGAAAAAACTTAAATAGAATAAAGATTTTTGGTTAACGAATATCACATATTATTTTATAGGGTACGAGGAATAAGTCTCAAAAATTATATATATGCGAGAGTTCTCCCTGTGTTGAATTTGAGTTACATATTTTGGTTGTATGTGATAATGTAATTGAAGTGTGGAATCATTATAATCTCAAAGTTAAAAGCATATGTAGTGGCTTTAATTATGTTCGATGAGTGGTTGGTATTTGATACGGTACATCTTGAAAAATCAGAGTTGGACGTATTCTTCCACTTGTTATGATCAATTTGAAAGGTTAGGAACTCCTGGGTCTACGAAGCAAAGTGTCTGATATAAAACCAAATCAATGTGATTGCTACAAGTATCTTTAAGAATCATGCTCAGTTTGAAGGTATTCAACTAAGGTACAATTCTCTTCTATGGAAGAAACCTGGCTCAAGATTAATAATGTGGATGCATCATGGGATGTTGATACTTAACTTGAAAGTTTGATTAACTTTCAATGAGTATCCTTCTTGAGTTAAACAAGTTTTGTATATGTACCTATCTTTTTCTTTCAAAAAAAATATATAATTGTGATATATATAAAATAAATATTAAAATATCATTGTTAATTAAATTCATGTGCAACATACATGTTTATCAAAAAATTTGAAAACATTTGTGATAATAATTACCCAATATCATTTTCATAAAAATAATTATAATAATTGCCAAATATCACAAAAATGCTTTGAATTTTTTTCAAAAGTGTTCTATCTGTTCAATGGAAATCAATTTTAAATAACCCTTAATCTAGCTTTATACTCAAAAATTAAGATATTAATGATTGAGAACTGAGAACCTTTTTAACACTTTGGATTCTCCTTGTATATGAATTATTATAACACATTATTGTCAGATTGCAATGCTAATTTAAAAGAGGGAAATAAGGGACCCTTTCACATAATTCCCTATGATTTTATTTATTTATCTGTCGTCGTTATTATTATTATTATTATTATTATTATTATTATTATTATTATTATTATTATTGGGTATATTTATGTGATAAATTATAATTTTTGCTGTGTTGTTCAATACCACACAAAACTTCAAACGTAAAAGCTTGATTAGTATCATGATATACCACCAAAAGACCAATCAAACAATCATAATTGTATGAAATTAAGATTTATATATTTATCAATTTTAGTAGTAAATTTAAATCAAATCAAATATCTTTTGATAAAAATAATAATACTTATTTGCCATAACATTGTATTGGTGCATAAAATTTTCATAATTGATTAAAACATAGATAAATTATTGATAAATTTTTATATATTATTTACAATATATAGCACAATTGGACTCATTTTAGAAGCTCTCTCAATTATTAAGGTATTGGATTAACATCATGTAATTTATTTTAACATATAATAATTTTATGATTTAAGTTTTAATTACATGTTTGTAAGTAACGTAATTATTAATTCAAAATTAAACTTGGATCTTCTAACAGCCCATTATACAAAATTCCTTGTTTAAAGGCTTAGGATAAATTCTTAATTTTAAGTTATCAGGGTCCAGAGCCCAGTGACTTTGCAGTAAACAAGGCCTATGTGGGGAGGGGATCATTATTCACTAATGTCCTTTCGTCTCTAAATTTTTTTTAATATAAAAATAAGTTTTATCAATAGTAAATAAAAGTACATGAACATCTACATCAAAAAATTTTAAATACATTATATTGAAACAAGTTTTTTAATAACAGTACTGAAACAATATTACCGAAAAAATTGGTATAAACTGATTGGGTTGAGCCGCGGACTGGATCGCTCTCTTTAAGACTTTTTTCGACCATGTTCAAATTTATGCAAGCAAACACAATCATGTTATCTCCAGGATAAAACAGTCCAGAATCTTTTTTCTCTATCTCAGAACTTCATTACACTGATGAAGACCGGAATGCTACACCTGAAAAATTTGTTGCTCGAAAAACTAAAAAATAACTTAGAGTTGTAGAGAGAATTGTTTGTAGTGAGAATTGTTTGCTGAGATTGTTGTGTTAAACTGAGATTTGAAGCCCTCTTTTTATAGGCTTTAGAAACCGTGTGGTAATTATGATAAAACGGTAATGTTTGGGAATTAAGAGCGTAACGGCCATTCTGAGTAATGAAGAATAACGGCCTTTTTTCGGATTAAAGACGAGTAACGGAAATTTTTGTGAGTAAATACAAACAACGACTCTTTTTCTGAATAAAGAAGACAAACGGCCATTTAACGGTCATATTTTTGATAAAAGAAAATAACGGTCATTTTTCTGAACAAAATATATATATATATATAACAACCATTTTTGTAAGTGGAAAAGTTTTCCTTAAAAAGAATATTTTTCCAAAAAATAAAATACCACCTCACACACACACACACGCACACGGACTCGGCTCGGCACGGCACGGTCGGTTGGTCGGGCGGGCGGCGGTACGTGCGCGCATGTGTGGTATCACATTTGCCTAGGTCCTCTCCCCTTCCACAAAAGTAGGTGTCCCTTGGGGTCCAATCTAAATAGCCAATTCTTCACTATTTATACCTCTTTAAAATAATGTAAAAAAGCAATGTGGGACAAGGCTTTATAATTTTTTATTAGCTTCACATTTCCCAACAAAATCTTTTTTAATTAAATTTCATCATTTCCAACAATCCCCCACTTGAATTTTATATAAAAATCATTTTCATCGAGCAACCGATCAATTATAAGATTGTACATAAGCGAAAATGTGTCTATCAACTTGAACCTTTGCATAGTGTTGATGCTTTAGAATATACTAGAGTAACTCAAAGTTTTGAACTCTATCTCTAACAATCATCACACACACAACCTTTCCAAGGTGTAGTTCGAAAAGCCCGTGCTTTACGGCCATGCACGTGTATCCTAGTATAGTGAACGCTCTAGTAAATTTTGCCCAAAAAATTTCCATAGGAAATGGCCAAACTTTCACATTCACATAGGTGAGTCTATCAAGGGTACTCCTGTAGCTATGTACTACACTCCACATAGAGTATAGAACTCATTAAGAGTTTAACAATTAACTCATCCTTTTCTACCGCTTCATGAATTCATGCTTCTAACAATATAGAATGGGATTTGATAAATAGCATGATACATCTCATATCACTTCATGACTTGTTATTACGCTTTAAACTTATTTCTTGGGATCTCCAGTCTATAAGTTGGGTTACCATCATAAGTGACTCTTCATTCTAAGGGCATTAATCCCATTCCTTTTGAGGTTTTGAAAACCTTCTCTCTTGGTAATCCTTTCATCAAAGGATCTGCCAAATTTTCATCAGAACGTACATGATCCACTCTTACAGCTCCCGTAGAGAGAAATTCTCTAACAATGCTATGCTTACGACATATTTGTTGTCTCTTTCCGTTGTAGTAACGGTTCTGAATCTTTGCAATAGCCGCGGTACTATCGCTATGGATCAAGACAGCTGGTATCGGTCTTTCCCACAAAGGGATCTCAACTAACAGACTTCTTAGCCAGCCTGCTTCTTCACTAGTAGTGGCTAGTGCTATCATTTCAGACTCCATTGTAGATTGAGCCAATATTGTCTATTTCTTAGACTTCCAAGAAACGGCTCCACCAGCTATGTTAAACATATAGTCGCTAGTTACTTTGGAATCTTCTGATAAAGTGTTCCAATCTACATCGCTGTATCCTTCTAAAACAGTGGGAAACTTTTTATAATGTAATCCAAGGTTCATAGTTCTCTTAAGGTATCTCATAACCCTTTCAATAGCATTCCAATGCTCTATACTAGGTCTATTGGTAAACCTATATAGTAGTCCCACAACATAATCTATGTCTGGTCTTATGCAATCAGTAGCATAACGTAAGCCTCCAATAATGCTCGCATACTTAGTTTGTCTAACACCATCTCTGGTGTTCTTGAACAACTTTAGACTAGGATCATAAGGAGTACATGTAGGTTTGCAGTTAAAGTAATTATATTTCTTTAAGATTTTTTCAACGTAGTGAGACTGATATAGAGAAATTTCCTTTTTCAGACCTAGTTATCTTTATACCAAGGATTACACTCGCTTCTCCGAGATCTTTCATATCAAAGTTAGCACTTAACAAAGTTTTTACATTGTTCACAACATGAATATTTGACCCAAAAATAAGCATGTCATCCACATATAAACATATAATAGTGCAAATGTTATCTTCTAATTTATAATAAATGCATTTGTCACTTTCATTTATTTTGAATCCATGTGAGATAACTAGATTATCAAATTTTTCATGACATTGCTTAGGTGCTTGTTTTAGACCATAAATGGATTTATCTAGTTTACAAACTTTATTTTCTTGATCTGGGATAACAAAACCTTTAGGTTGATCCATATATATTTCTTCTTCTAAATCACTATTTAAGAAAGCATTTTTAACATCCATTTGATGTACTACTAAATCATGGATAGCAGCGAGAGAGAAAAGTACACGTATAGAAGTTATTCGTGTAATTGGTGAAAATGTAGATTTCTTTGATACATTTTTCAATAGTACCATCGCGTTTTAATTTCTTTTTTAGTATCCATTTACATCCAATGATTTTGCAACCATGAGTTAAGTCAACTAAATGCCAAGTCTTATTATACTCAAGTGAGTCCATTTCATCATTTATGGCTTCTTCACATAAGTTGGCATCTAAAGAAGATAATGCTTCTTTAAGAGTTTGGGGATCTTCCTCTAAGGTATAAGCATAAAAATCAGACCCAAAATCCTTAAGGGTTCGAGTTCGTTTACTTCTTCTAATTTCAGTGTTTAATCCTTGAGTTTGTTCACTAGTTCTAGTTATAGGTAAACTACTAGAAGACGAGCCCCCACTATTTTTAAATTTAAAGGGAAACCTATGTCCATAGAAGTCAGCATCATTTGATTCTATAACTACTTGATCTTTTAAGTCATAGAATTTATAAGCTTTACTATTCACAGTGTATCCTATGAATACACATTCATATGCTCTACTAGCAAGTTTATTTCTTTTAGGATCAGGGATCCTAACATAGGCTAAACAATCCCAAGTTTTAAAATAAGTTAAATAAGGTTTCTTATTTTTCAAAATGAATTTTATTTGTAGATTTAGGCACTCTATTTAGCACATAGCAAATAGTTAATAAAATTTCTCCCTACCAATGGGAAGCAGTACCAGAGTTTAATAAAATTGCAACAACTGATTCAAAAAAGTTCTATTTTTTCTTTCGGCTTGCCATTCATTTCAGGAGAATAAGGTGTAGTTTTTTCATGAATGATTCCAAGAGTTTTATAAAAATCATTGAAGATATTAGAATCATATTCGGTGCCTCTATCACTTCAAAACCTTTTTATTTTCCTATTAAGTTGATTTTCAATCTCAGTCATAAATATTTTAAACATGTCAAACGATTCACTTTTATTTTTCATTAGATATACATAAGTGTAATCTGAACAGTCATCTATAAAAGTTATAAAATAACGTTTTCCATTTCTTGTTAAATTTCCATCAAGTTCACATATATCAGAATGAATTAATTCTAAAGGTTCAAATTCTCTAACTACTGATTTATGTGAAGTTTTGGTTATTTTAGCTTGATTACAAAAATCACATTTTTCAAAATCATTTAACGATAGTTTAGGAATTAGTTCTAAGCTACTTATGTTCTTGATTATGCGTTTATTAACATGACAAAGTCTACCATGCCAAATATTAAAAGAACTCAACATGTAAGTAGAAGATGAGGTTTTATTGATTTCAACGTTTAATTTAAGCATGCCATCAATGGCGTACCCTTTTCCAACAAATATATTATTTTTAGTTATAGTATATAAATCAGCCCCTATAGGTTGAGTAAACCCAGCTTTCTTAAGAAGATAGCCTGAAACCAAGTTCTTTCTCATCTCTGGAGTATGTAGGACATCCTTCAAGATGACAGTCTTTCTGGAGGTAAACTTCAATTCCACCTCACCAGTACCAAAAACTTTAGTGGAGTGGGAGTCGCCCAGTAGCACTTTCTTATCCTCAGAATCAGAATAGGACTTGAACATGTCTCGATCATAGCAAACATGGCGAGAAGCACCGGTGTCCACCCACCACCCCTCGGATCCACCAACAAAATTGACTTCAGATATCATAGCAATAAGTTGATCTTCGGTAAGGTTCGCCTGTGGGGTAGGACGATTCCTGTTCCGGCAGTTTCTAGCCAAGTGGCCAGGTCTGTTACAACTATAACACATGAATGTGTTATTCCTTAAGGGGGTTGAGGTCCATTCTGAGGAGGATAGTTTCTATTTCTATTTTGGTGGTTGCCGTTCTGGTTATTATTACGATTCTGAGTTTTCATATTTCTACCTTTAGGTTTCAGAATTGTAAAAGAGGGTTTCTTATTGGTATTGTTATTTGAGACTACGAGTATTTCATCTATTTGGTCTTGTTTTCGGGCTTCTTCTTCTATTCTTAACTGGGTTATAAGACTTTCTAAAGAAAATTCCTTAGTTTTATGCCTATGTGTATTCTTAAAATCTTTCCAAGCAGGGGGTAATTTATCTATAATAACAGCTACTTGAAATTGTTCATCTAAAGTCATACCTTGAGAATTTATTTCGTGTGCTATCTTCTATAGTCGTGTGATTGAGCTTCCACTGATTTGCCTTCAATCATTTGAAACTTCATGTACCTACTGACAGCATACTTCTTAGTTCCAGCTTCTTCAGTGTCGTACTTATTTTGAAGTGCTTCCCAAATTTCCTTAGTAGACTTATCAAAGTTATAATAGTCATACAAATCATCAACTAAACCATTAAGAATATAATTTTTGCACAGAAAATCATTTTGCATCCAGGTGTCTAAATCCTTAGTTGCATCTTCAGTAGGAGGAGTGGACTGTATTGGTTTTTCAGTAGTAAGGGTAGAAACGACTTTTTTCATGGTTAAGAAAAATAACATTTTTTGTCTCCACCTTTTAAAGTGTAGTCCCTCAAAATAGAATGGTTTGTTTAGATCAACATTTAACATTTCAGTAGACATGTCAGATTGAAAACGTCTTAAAATTGTTGAAACAAGTTTGTTAATAACACTACTGAAAACAATATTACCGGAAAAACTGGTATGAACTGATTGGGTTGAGTCGCGAACTAGGTCGCTCTCTTTAAGACGTTTTGCGGCTCTGCCCAAATTTGTGTAAGCAAACACAACTCCGTTGTCCTCAGGATAAAACAGCCCAAAATTTTTTTTCTCTATCTTGGAACTTCACTGCACTGATGAAGATCGGAATGCTACACCTGAAAAATTTGTTGCTCAGAAAACTAAAAAATAACTTAGAGTTGCAGAGAGGATTATTTGTAGTGAGAATTTTTTGCTGAGATTGTTGTGTTAAACTAAGAGCTGAAGCCCTCTTTTTATAGGTTTTAGAAACCGTGTGGTAATTATGATAAAACGGTAGTGTCTGGGAATTAAGAGCGTAACGGCCATTCTAAGTAATGAATAATAACGGCCTTTTTCGGATTAAAGACGAGGAACAGAAATTTTTGTTAGTAAATACTAGCAACGACTCTTTTTTTGAATAAAGAAGATAAACGACCATTTAACGGTCATATTTTTGATAAAAGAAAATAACGGTCATTTTTTTGAACAAAAAAAAAAAAAAAATATATATATATATATATATATATATATATATAACAATCATTTTTGTAAGTGGAAAAGTTTTCCTTAAAAATAATATTTTTCCAAAAAATAAAATACCACCTTACACACACGCACTCAGACTCGACTTGGCACTAAGACGGCTTGGCCGACTCAATGGACGGCGTAAGTGGTATCTCATTTGTCGTGCCCTCTCCCCTTTCACAAAAGTAGGTGTCTATTGGGACTCAATCCCAATAGCCAACTCTTCACTATTTATATCTCTTTAAAATAATGTAAAAAAATAATGTGGGACAATGCTTTATAATTTTTTATTAACTTCACATTTTCCAACAATCAATTTTTTTTATAAATTTTATCTTTTCCAACACATTAAATTATTGAAACGATGATAAAATATATAATAATAAATACGTAGATTAAGAAGTAAATATTTCTATTTTTCTTGATTGTTTATAGTATGTATTTAAATTTTGATTATTTTAATTGATAATATAATACATTTTTGACAAAATTTAATTTTTAAAATATTTAATTTTTAAATTTTTAAATAAAACTTCAAATAATAATATTATATTTATATTTCAATAAGTAAAAAAAACTTACAAAACATAATAAAATACTAATCAAATTTAGATCAAGAAATTACAATATTATATGTAAAACTATTTGAAATGAAAAAAATAATCTTAAACCAATTACTACAATATTTATTTAAAATATAAATAATAATTAATCTATTGTATATAATTTCGTACTAATTTTTGATATCTTGAATTCTTTAACTTTTAAATCAAAATTAAACTCCAAATAATAATATTATATTTATATTTAGATAAGTAAAACAAACTTGCAAAACATAATAAAATACGAGTGAAATTACAATATTAAATCTAAATTTACTTGGAGTAAAAAATGATAAAGTAATTATTATAATATTTATTTAAAATATAAATAATAATTAATCTATTATATAGCAAGTTCATATCTAAATCTCTGATAAAAAAAATAAAGAAATAACAATAAAGATGAAGGAAGAAAACTGCTAGGATTTTTCTTTCGGTTTTTAAATTACAAATAATGATTTCATACTAAATAATTATTTATTTTGCTAACAAATTAAAATATAAAATTTAATAAGAATTATATTAAAAATTAATATAAAATTATTTTAAAAAATTAATAGATTATTTAAATATATATTTTAATTTTTATAAAATTAAAAATTAATAAAATATTAAATATAACAGTGATAATTAATAAGTATTTTTTAAAAGAATTATATTAATTGTTACTTGTATAATCTTGATTTATTGTAATGAAAAATAATCATGTTTTTATTATATTTTAATATTTTTATAAAAATAATATATTAATAAAAATTCTTAAAATAAATTTTTTGACATATTTTTGTAACAAATAGGTTAAATAATATCAGTTTTAGTTTTATGTACAAATGACACTGATTGTTAAATGTAATTGGCACATTTTTCTTTAAAAATGAAGAAAAATAATAGTAGATATATTAATTTATTTTATGTATTGTGGTGTGAACGTTGAATGTAATATTATTAAAAATTTGAGAAATTGTTGTAATGCCTAAGATGTGTTATTAATAAAGATATAATTATATTGTGATTATAAAAGCAGTTTAAAAAAAAATCTAACTGGCTAAGCTAACGATCAGCTGGGCCCTACCAAATTGCGCGCCACGTGTGAGAGATAGTTGAGCTCGTGTTCGTGGATGATTCCGATTCCGAATATGGCAAAATCGGCATACCGCGTTGAGAAAATGAGAGCCGGATTATTAGAAAACCTCTTTCTATAATATCTTTCCCAAATCTCTCAACAATTTACATATTTTACCCAAAACCAATTCAACCTAGCAGGAGGTTTATTGATTCAGATCTAACAGTACCGCACAGTCGTCGGCATATCTAGGTCAGTTAACGACCGTCCGATCCACAGCCATGAGTTTCCTTTTCGGCAAACGAAAAACCCCCGCAGGTTTGTTGACTCATCGTGTTTTGATTTTTGTATTTTACTTTATTTTACAAAATATGGCTTTGGTTTCACGAAATCTATGGAATTGGATATATACTCTTATCGTGTTTGTGATCTCGGTCACTTTTAGATTCCGTCAACAAGTTGATCGGAATAATTTTTGCCTTGATTTACATCTTTCATCTTTAATTGGGTTCAGCTTAATTTAATGGTTTAATTGTATGGTATAGCATAAGATCATTTTTGTTTACAAGATAATTGAACATATATTTTTTTTCTCATGCTTAAAAGTGAATTCATGTTTAGTAACTGAGTTATTTATGCATCAGAGATTAATTTAATTCATGTTTAGTCCATAAGGACATCTCATTCCAAATATGCAAATTAGAATAAAAATCGATCAGTAATTAACAATAAATTTCTTTCTTATATGTATTTCGGCTTTTATAGCGATAGCAATTCTTCTGTCAATTAGAGGTGCGTCGATTGTAGATGATATGAAGGTTTAATTGTATAGCAATAACCCTTCACAAATAAAGTTTCATTTTAATCACTTAAAGATTCATTTTTAACCCTCTTTACTTAGTGCATATTTGTTTTTGTTCGTGTAACGTAAAAAACATATATTTTTGGTACGTTCAAAAATACATCATATATATATATATATAACTTAAAACACATCTATTTTTTTAGAGTGAGTTAAAATATATAACGTAAAACACATCTACTTTTTTAGAGCGAATTAAAATATAAGTGGGTTGAACCTTAGCAAATTAATGCCTTCAGCATCAAGATGCTTCTTTAGTTTTCTGCCTTTTTGCTCGCATTGTGTTTTGAATATTATTCTGTTTCTTAGACACCTTAATGAGGTCAATTAAGACTTTAAGTTGAGTTCGTAGCTATTGTAACAACTTATTTATTTGTGCTATGAATTTGGAGCTCTAACTGTTAACTAATCGTACTATTGTAATTTCAGAACTTTTGCGGGAAAACAAGAGAATGTTGGACAAATCTATAAGAGAAATAGAAAGGGAAAGGCAAGGCCTTCAATCGCAAGAGAAGAAACTAATTCTAGAAATTAAGAAAAGTGCCAAGCAAGGGCAAATGGTATATGTCACTTTCCCACTGCTACTTGTTCTTTTTTTTTTATAGTTTCTGGAACAGTTATGTTAGCATGCTTCATTAGAAGCTTCCATGTGACTCAATTTTCACTGTGTACTGCAGCTAACATGGTCCAAACAGATTATTTAGAAAGCCAGTTTGCAAGAATTGAATCTTTCTTTTCTTTAGGATTTTCGTTGCCTTTTGGTTTATAGGTTGTTCTTGTGATATGTTTCATTGCTATTTGTATCTTTTGATTTGCCTTATTTCTTTGGGCTCTATTTTAGCTAGAACTTTTAACCATTGTCATTTTTTAATCGTCACTTTATTGTCTATATGTTTGATTCAGATTAACTATGTTTCAGGGAGCTGTAAAAGTCATGGCAAAAGACCTTGTTAGAACTCGACATCAAATTGAAAAATTTTACAAGCTCAAATCCCAACTCCAGGGTGTATCTCTTAGAATCCAGGTATGTTTTTGGATAATGTCAGTAGTTTTGCTATGCTACTACTGTTGAGTCCCATATCGATCAGGGAAGCCAGCAAAGTGCTAGTTATTAATCTGGGTGATCCCTTTCTTGATAAGCGCATTTTGAGGGAAAACTTTGGTTGCTCAGCTTTTCAATTTGATATCAAAGCAGGTCTCTAGGGTCAACTGATGAGTCCCCTCTCGACCACTAGCACTCGTGTCTGGTAGAGCTGTGTTCTCCCGTCCGATGTGATGTGGGGTATTGAGTCCCACATCGACCAGGGATGCCAACAATGTGCTGGTTATTAGTCTGGTGCAGTCCCTTTCCTAATAAGCGCGTTTTGAGGGAAAACTTTGGTTGCCCAGCTTTCAATTTGGTATCAGAGCAGGTCCTTGGGGTCAACTGATGAGTCCCCTCTCGACCACTGGCACTCGGGTCTGGTAGAGCTGCATTCTCCCGTTCGATGTGAGGTGGGGTGTTGAGTCCCACATCGACAGGAAAGCCAACAAAGTGTTGGTTATTAGTCTAGGTGACCCCTTTCCTGATAAGCGCGTTTTGAGGGAAAACTTTGGTTGCCCAGCTTCCAATTACTACTATCATAATCATTCATGAGTCCAAGTCTGTTGTGTGCATTTATTGTGATTGGTAAGGAAAAATGTGTGATTTTCATGTTTTCTATAAGAAAAACTCTACATATTCCCACTAAAATTTCATCTCACTATATCCACGTTCAAAAATAAACTATATGTCCATAAATGCTTATGGGTCCCACCTAATTTAATAGTGGGATATGTCTTTAAAAACGAATATAAAATTGACACGTTGGTGGGGTTTGTGCCTCATTAGGGACAAATAGAATTACTCTTTCTATAAAACAAGAAGTGGATTTCCATATGACCTTAAACAATTGTAGAGTTTCTTTGATATACTGTCATCTTATGTCTAGTTGTAGGTTGAAAACTGCCATTTTTGAGGTTTTATATGATGCTATTTGATCACATGTATTTAAAATTTGGTGGTAATCTGTTATGCCAATGAGTTTTATCTTGTTAATATTTCCAGACGTTGAAATCCACACAAGCAATGGGTGAGGCAATGAAAGGAGTGACAAAAGCAATGGGACAGATGAATAGACAGATGAACTTGCCATCATTGCAAAAGATTATGCAAGAGTTTGAGAGGCAGAATGAGAAAATGGAATTGACTACTGAAGTGATGGGAGATGCCATTGATGATGCTTTGGAAGGGGACGAGGAAGAAGAAGAGACGGAAGAACTAGTGAGCCAGGTGCTTGATGAGATTGGAATTAATATCAACCAAGAGGTATTCTCGATCATTTTTATCTTTTAATTTTATAAAACACACTCTCTCTGTAATCAAATCATGATAATCGTGTTTCCAGTTTTCTTACTTAATACACAATGTGCAGCTTGTAACTGCACCATCAAGTGCTGTCGCTGCACCTGCTGCTAAGAGCAAAGTTCCACAAGCAGAAACTGCCGCCAATGATGACATTGGGATAGATAGCGAGCTACAGGCAAGGTTAGATAACTTGCGAAAGATGTAGTTTCAATGACTTGTATAGTATTCACATCCATTGCTGTGTGAGAATCAATGGAATCTGGGTTTGAGACTTGTAGATTTGAAAATAAAATTACTTTTTACACTTAATTTACAAAAATGCTCGTAAATGTCAAATTATGCCAGGATCGTTTCCTTTCAGGGTTATGAATTCTATGTTGGGCATCACTGTTCTCAAAATGCAGGAAAGTAGTGGATTGCTTGATTATAGTGTAATATTTTGGACGTGTTGCTTTCTTCATGTAAACACATGATTAAAAGAACTTATTTTTGTATACAATTCTCATCCTTTTAGTTACTTTTTTCCTCGTGTTTACTAAATTAATGAAAAGAAAATGGCTTATTAAAATTATTGTTTAATCCTCTAAATTAAAAAAAAAGTTGTTTATTAGTTATTTTGAGTCACAGAAACTTTTAATAATATTAATAAATATTATATTGATAGCTTATTCTGTAGATGTTTTTTATTTGCATTTGTTACTTTTGGAAATAATGTTGAGTGTATCATCGTTATTTACCTGCATTCTATTAAAAGAAAAAAATTAAAAAACAAATAATCCTCTCGTGTCATCTATGTTAACTCAAAGACAAAGCAAAAAATGACCTTCTTGTCTTGTTTCTGTTTTATAGGATACAAAGCATAAAAGCGAAACCAACATTCTTTTTATATTAAACAAAATCAATGAAATGATAGGATAGGATATCTGATAGTTTTTTTTTTTTTTGTAAAATAATTTGAAAATTATTAAATATTTTTTTTGATATATTTTTTAAAATAAAAAATTAAATGACATGTTATATAACTTAAGAAACTAAATAATATTTTTGTATGAATAAAGTTACCTTCTATCCCTCTTTTCATTATGCTATAAAATGAAATTTTATTATATTAGGAATGTTATAGAATTCACTAGATTGCCTATGGGTTTTTGTTAAGAGGATGGTGGTAATTAATGACAATGATTCAAAATAAAAATCAAAGATTATATTTAACAAAAAATTAAAAAAATCAAAGCTTATATACATCACTGTCTAGTATAGCAAGCTTTCAGATTTATGAGCTCATCAAACTGCAAGAATAATAAGAAATCAAACAGAGACAACAGATGATGGCCATCTCCATCGGCGTAGCAAGAAATTTTTTTAGACAAGGCTAGGTAATATATATTTTACTATAATAAATATAAAATGTAAAATATATAAATTAAAAACAATGATATGCAAATTATAATAAGTAGATCATTTGAACACGTTGCTAGTTGATTTTAGCATGTTAAAGTTTTAGAGGTAAGTTTTATTCATCGATGTATGAATTTTTTTTTTTAATTTTTTATATTTTATTCGTTCAAATAAAAAAATATTAAATCAATAAAATGAAAATATGTAAAATAATTTTATATTAAAAAATTAAGTTATAGTTATTTCTTACAAACAAATAATATGACATTTTGGTGATTTTATTTTCATAATTTTATATATTAATCACATTTTTTAAAATTATTACATTTTAGTAACATTAATATTGAATTTGAATGTTTTAGTTACAACTAATTTTAGATAAAATCTTAACCAAACTTAAAAACTTGTCTAATCTTTAAGATGAATTCGTAAACAATTATAATTACTATATATAAAAATATTATGATTTGATGCTACTTGGATATAAGCCAAATTTGTTGTTTTGGAAAAATTTCAACCCAATTTAACGTCATCAGGTTTAGAAATCTCTAAACTAAAATTGACAGTTTTATTTCTTGTACACTAGCTAGTTTGAGTTTAGTTTACTGAGTTAGAATAAAAACTTATTTTTTATTAAATAAATATGTTTAGGTTTTAAAAGATGTAAAATTATTTAAGAAATATTTCTTTCATTATTTTCTATTAAGAGTGATATGAAAATAAGTTTTAAAAAATATAATTTTGTTTATTTTGGAAAATAAAATAAAAAGCTATATGATATGTATATATAATAAATATTTAAAACTAAGATTCGAAGAAATTTCTATATAAAATTATATTTTTTAAAATAATTTTTAAAGTTACTTAACGCGTTTGGGTTAGGTTCTACAAATTGTAATTTTTAACATCAAAATTGATCATATAAGATTGGATTCGTTGGATAATTGAATTACTTTTTGATGTTATAAAACATAATTCAATCTAGATTTATTGAATTGGTTTTAATAAATTGATTGAGTTAATTTGAATTTTATTTACCTTTAATTAGTAATAAACAGTAAAACACTTTTAGTTAAATTTTTTTTTTCAAAATTGAGTACATATATCTAATTTTAATTATTGAAAAAAAATATACACAAAAATCATCTGTAAGCCACAAGGCTCAATTACAAGTGGTAAAATGATATTAATAATAAATACTAACGGCTAATTAAGTTACATTAATATTACTTTACTGCTTAAAATCGAGTTATGTTACTCATGGCTCTTTTTAACCCTTTTTTTTTTAAATCAATAATCAAAATGTATGATATTGGAGGGAAAAATAGGTAATACTAAAAGAATGACTCCTGACCTAAACGACTTGAATTGGTCGTAACTTGTGGTATGTAATATTTTTTAAATAAAATAATATTTAATATAATTTAAATTTGTGTTCAAAAATAAAATAAAAAAATCTTACAAAAATTGCTAAGTGAACAAAAAACAATCAAATAATAATTAACATAATTAAAAATTTTAACTTAAAATAAAAGATGAATTTCATTGTTAGGCACTTGAATAAATCACAACGAACACCAAATACTCTCAATTTTTTTATTTTTCTTTGTTAGTAATTAAATACTTGTTATTCTATCACGTTTTGGTAATAGTTTAATTTAATGAAAATGACACGTACATGATAACAAGGATTATCATTTACTAATAATGAGAGGTAATCATCACTAGTATTATTATTATTTGTTAAGATAATGAGTCTACTTTTCTATAATTTAGTTCAATAAATTATAAAAATACAGCTGGCCCTTTATCTTATTATTATTATTATTATTATTATTATTATTATTATTATTATTATTATTATTTGGGTTAGTAATTGTTTTTTATTTTTAATTTAATTAATATTTTTTATATTATATAAAGTTTTATTTTTAATTTTATATGTAATAATGTTTCTTTTTATATATTTTTGCCGGTAAATTAAAAGTTGAATAGTTGAACACAATACAAGTGGCTTTATAGAAAAAAGCGGTTAAATGATATTTAAATAATCTGACTCGGGAAGATACTCCCGGAATTCAAAGCTCTCTTTCTGTATGAACTGTGAGTTACTCAACCAAGCTTCCTTCTTAATTCTTTGTTTTCAGAAACGAAAACCGAACTCTTTCTTTGTTTTTCTCAACCAACCAGTAGATCACTCTAGATATTCTTCATCTTCCAAGTCGGTCCAGCTAGTATTCTTCTTTATGAGATTCCGATTACATTCCTCTTTTTGTTTTCTTTTTAAGTTTCATTTTATTTTGCCGGAAAAATTCGACCCTTTTCGTGGAAAGTTCCAATTTTTCCCAAAATGATTCAAAGCAACCGAAATTTAAATTTTTAAATGACTATTTGAATCGTGGGATTTTTCATTGCAGTTTGAGAAAACCCAGTCATGGAGGTTGGAAAAGACTTGACAGAGAAGAAAGGATCAAACGACCTTGTTCTACAAATTTCTAATACTTTAGAACCTTCTAGTTCCAATAGGTATTCCCCTTCTCACGTTTTTTCTCAGAATTCTCCAATTGGGTACTCACTGAATGGTTCCGGAGGATCAAATCTTGAGCTAACAGAGATTCGGAGTCTCAAATGCCAAAATCCAATGTCCACAGTTACAGGCTCTACTTCACCAGAAATTCCAGTTTCAAAGCCAAGTCCCACCACGAGTAAGCCGCCAAAATCCCCAAATGAGACTGTTATTAGACAAGTATCGCTTGCAAGGTCGTCGTTCTCAAAACCCAAGTCAAGGTTGGTTGAGCCACCTTATCCTAAAGACCCAAAATTAGCAGAAGAGAAAACCCATTTTATGTCTAAGTCAAATTCACCTTCTGTAAAATCACCAAATAACAAAACCACAACCAACACTCCAAGAGACCCTCAAAAATCAGCTCCTATTACCCCACGGACCCCATTAATTGGAACACCAAGGGGTGAAGATGATGATGAAGATGAAGAAGCTTACAAGACAGCTGGTCTCAAATTGAGTCAAAACCCTAGAAAGAAGAAGCTGAAAGTTCTAATCTTTATTGAATGGTTTGCTTTTATTTGCATTGTGGGTTTTTGGATTTCTACATTAACTGTACACAAATTGCAAAATAGAGTGATTTGGGGTTTAGAACTTTGGAAATGGTGTTTGCTTGTATTGGTTATAATCTGTGGTAGGCTGTTTACAGAGTGGTTTATAAATATTTTAGTTTTCTTGATAGAGAGGAACTTTTTGCTGAAGAAAAAAGTACTATATTTTGTCTATGGACTGAAGAAGAGTGTTCAGGTTTTCATTTGGATAGGTTTGGTTCTTTTGGCTTGGGGATTGTTGTTCAATCATGGGGTAAAAAGGTCCAAGAAAACTACTAAAATTCTTAACAAAGTTACAAGGGCTTTAGCTTCTTGTCTCATTGGAGCAGCCATATGGTTGTTGAAGACATTGTTGGTAAAATTATTATCTACTTCTTTTCAATGTACTAAATTCTTTGATCGAATTCAAGAATCAATTTTTAATCAGTATGTTTTAAGGACTCTTTCTGGTCCTCCTATGATGGAGATTGCAGAAGTGGTTGGGAAGACTACACTTAAGGGACAATTGAGTTTTAAGAATTTGAAGAAGGAAAATGAAGATGGGAAACAAGGAGGAAAAGAGGAGGTTATTGATGTAGATAAGTTGAAGAAGATGAAACAAGAACGAGTTTCTGCTTGGACTATGAAAGGGTTAGTCGATGTGATTCGAGTTTCGGGATTGTCAATCATTTCAAATACATTGGCTAGTGATGATGATGAAGATGGTCAGCAGGATACTGAGATCAATAGTGAGTGGGAAGCTAAAGCTGCTGCTTATAGAATATTCCAAAATGTAGCCAAATGTGGTAGCAAGTGAGAAAATTTATATTTCTTTTTTCGAGTTTCTTAATATCTTCATAATGATTTAGCTATGTAGAATCACCTTTCAATGTTTCTTTTTTCTTAATTGGATAGGTATATTGATGAAGAAGACCTCTTGCGTTTTTTGAAAAAGGAAGAGGTGGATCTTGTGCTCCAACTGTTTGAAGGAGCAGCAGAAACTGGGAAGATCAAGAGAAAATTTCTGAAAAATTGGCTGGTAGGTTTATTTATTTTTTAAAAAGTTTTATGAAAGTTCTTATTTGTTAAGTTTAGCTCTCTATACTTTGTAGTTTTCATTGATTCGGATATGTCCACACAATCTTCAGAAATTTATTTTGTAAATTTATCTGAAGTTTTTATGTTATATTACAATATAGGGTATGACCAAGTTGTTATTTCACTTGACAATGAACTCTTAAACGGTCTAAAAAGTTTAGGGTTGGTTTGTTACTGTTTCTGACACCCCTTTAAAAGTGCTTTTACACCAAACAAGTATGTGCATTTTTCTTACAGAAACAAAAATGATGTACTTGAAAAATCATTTTTCATTTAAACTAATTTTAGTGAAACAGAAGCTAATTCTCTTGGAAACTGCTCAGTCTGATTGTATATCTATCAAATAAGTGAACATTAGTGTAAGATCTTTAAAATCTTTTCCAGCATCTATATTCTACAACTCATGATCTTTCACATTGTTCTTGTTGACAGGTAAATGTTTACCTTGAACGAAAATCATTGGTTCATTCCTTAAATGATACCAAAACAGCTATAGAAGAGTTGAATAGACTTGTCTCTGCAATTATAATTGTTGTGATCATCATCATTTGGCTACTCATGATGGGATTTTTAACCACACAAATTCTTGTCTTCATTTCATCTCAAATGTTATTAGTGGTGTTTATGTTTGGTAGCTCTGCTAAAGCTGTGTTTGAAGCGATCATTTTTGTATTTGTGATGCATCCATTTGATGTAGGAGACCGTTGTGTAGTCGATGGAATACAGGTACCTTATTAACACTCTATTTTCTTATAATTTTCTCAACCATGTTTGATAATTGAACACCTTGTCTACAGATGGTTGTTGAAGAAATGAACATTTTGACTACGGTCTTCTTGAGATATGACAACGAGAAAATCTTTTATCCAAATTCAGTTCTGGCAACGAAACCTATAAGCAACTTCTATCGAAGTCCAGAAATGGGGGATTCTATTGAATTTACTGTAGATTTTTCTACATCACTTGAGACTATTGCTGCACTAAAGGCCAGATTAAAAGGGTATGTAAATCCCGTTTTATTCTGCTAATTAAGTGTTTGATGAAATAATAATGATGTGTAACGGGAAGGGTAGTAAGAGAGAAAAATAGACAAAAAGGAATAAATTCCAGACAAATTAGAGTTTGAGATTAGATGAACAAAAATTGAGTAAAATACAGAACAAAAATAACAAGGGAAAAACTGATATTCAATTCATAATTAAGTATGTCTGAATACATCGCTAATACACTTATTTATAAGTGTTTATAACTAAATAAGATAACATATTTAAACCTACCAGATAAATACTAGAATTCAAACTAAGATAAAAAAAAAACAGTCCTAAAGATGTTAAAATCAAAACTAGATAAATATTAATTATTTAAAATGTATATATTTCTATCCCCATCAAATACACGTCCATTCACTTGGTACCATCTAAAGCAATCTCTTGCACCAGCTTATAGCACTATAATGATTCTCCCTCTCTACTGCATATCATGATTAGTAGTTAGGATGTGTGTAACATAACCCTAATTTTGAACCAAGAGTGTGGAGATCAGGAGCTGGAGAAACAGATAATCACTAGCTGCATAATACATTTTTCGTGATTCAACTACAGAGTTGGTTGATTCCAAATTTTCTTTCCCATTTAGGTTGTTCGCTCAAAATTTATGTTTCCAAAGAAAGTGAGAAGTGTAAAAGTATACCATATTATAATTCTTAGGAATTCTATTAGTATTGTTTACTTCAACATATATTTTTTTTTATATTGGCAAACATGACTTGTTTAATTTTTTAAAAACTCTTCAGGTACTTGGAAGGTAAGCCTCAACATTGGCGTCCTGGCCACAATGTGGTGGTTAAGGATATTGAGAATGTGAACAAGATGAAAATTGGTCTTTATGTTACACATACCATCAATTTTCAGAATTATGGAGATAAGAGTAGCAGAAGATCTGAATTAGTACTAGAGTTGAAGAAAATATTTGAAGAGCTTGGTATAAAATATCACATGCCCTCTCAAGAGGTTCATCTAAACTATGTTGGTTCGGCTGCTTCAATGCCTCCACCTACATGGGGATGATTTTATAATCGGGCAAGGAACTGGTAATGTTCGGCAAGTATGTTATTTTCTTGTCGAGTTGTGGTTGCTAGATTCCTTACCTCAAGATTATTGGATGCATATATCTGCTGGATGTTAAGCTCTTTGTTTGTTTGCTATTGAAATAACATTTGTTGCCTTCTTTGCTACCGAAGGACCTAAAATGAGACTTCTAAAACATAGAATTGGTACCTTTAGACTATCCTTATTCTTATTGTGATACTATTTTTTACTCCTATTTAGGTCAATAGTATACATTTTGATCAATTTCAACAGTAATTATACTTTTGAGTTATTTCAATTCTTTTAAATTATTGTTGAATTTGACTAAAATGTGTACCAATAACTTAAATATGGGTATTAGATGTGTTATATTTGAGAATATGGATTAAAAAAAGTATAAAAATAAGAACATATGTAGTCTAAAGATCCTAATCTCCCAAAACTCCAAAAAAACAATTTTATTTTTTCTTTCCCGAAAGAGACAATAAGTAAGCATAAGTGTAAAATTATTTTATGTAAAGTTTGTACAAAGATTGCAAAATTTCTGTCTAAATGAGAGACAGAAAACCCAAATATTGTAACAATGGAATAAGGTAAAAACCAGATTTTTTGTGACTTTCTTTGAGATTATTATATCAAATTCTTGGAATTGAAAGTTGTTATTCATCTAAAGACCTAAGTAGTAAAGGGTGTGTTCAAGTTTTTAAATTAATTATTCTCTTGAACTCTCCTTCAAATGAAAAGTGCCTCTTGTTTTAAATTATCCCCTTTGCAAGATTTTTTTTTTTAACAAAAAGATTATCTTGCTATATACATCTATAGCAGGCTTGCCTGAGTTACATGGCCTTTTTTTATATTACATCATAACTTATTTTGGTCGTTCACGTCTTTTTTCTGAACGTAATGTGTCTTGTTCACTGTAGTTTTAGTATTCGTGTCAAATGAATAGCTAGCACATATTTACTACTTATCTCATTAAACAAAATATTTTTGTCAAATAATAACATTATATAATTATAAATGAAGAAAAACATACCTAAACAATAGCATTTTTATTTTTTATTGTTTTATAAAAATATAAATTAAAGTCATTTTTATGCTAACTTTTTTATCAAAATAATAGATATTTTTATTTTTTGTTCTTTTTAATATAAATGTGATGTTTCGTTGTTTATTTAACTTAATTTATTGAAGTTTAGGAAAAATTAAATATATATATTACTTTTAACTCATTCATGTTTAAATTAGGGGTGTCCAAAAACCGGATTGGACCGGACCAAATCGTAAAATCGGACCGGATCGGACCAAACTGAACGGTTTTACTAATCAAACGGTCCGGTCCGGTCCGGTTTGTATTAATTTTAAACCGTTCAAACCGGACCGGACCGGTTTAATAATATATTAAAAATTTCACATTATTCTTCATTAAATTATAAAAAAATCGAACCAAACCGGGAACTAAACCGGACCGAACGGTTTTATAAGTCAAACGGTCCGGTCCGATTTTTATTTTTTAAAACCGTTTTAAACGGTCCGATCCGGTCCGGTTAGATTTTTTTTAGGAAAAACCGGACCGGACCGGACCATGGACACCCCTAGTTTAAATAGCATAAAAACAATTTTTTTAGATAAAAATGCACATCAAATTATAAAAATTTAAAAGTAAAATAAAATAAATAAGTACGACACTGATCGTTGCACCGTGGCTAACATATGCAAAATTGAAAATCCACCAACTGCAGTCAATTCACAAGTCCCAAACTTCACAACTGCAAGAAGTCTCCACAAAATATCAAACTCAATGGTGATTGGACCAATAAGATAACCTTATCACCACGTAAGATTTCAAAGTCACCTAAATTCCAAAATTTCCACCTCTCTTTAGACCCTTTGCTCTATCTAAGCATATACCTGTCCTCTCTCAAAAATACCCTCTCACCCCTAACTCCTCAGTTTTAGTACACACAGAACCAATTGTTGGTTTAGAAGATAAATAAATAATAAATAAAAATGGCTGCAACTTCTGCTGTTTCTATGGCTGTGCCAATGACTCATGCAAGTCAAAAGAGAGTCCCAAGCTCCGAGTCCTTCAAGCCATTGTTAGTGAGGCCTTCAAAGGTTGTGGCAACACCAAAGTCAAGTAGGAAGCTTCAGGTTAGGGCTTCCTTGAAGGAGAAGGCCATCACCGGAATCACCGCAGCCGTGCTGACCGCCTCGATGGTGATCCCGGATGTGGCTGAAGCTGCAGAATCTGGGGTTTCTCCATCTCTCAAGAACTTCCTGCTTAGCATTGTAGCTGGTGGTGTTGTACTCACTGCAATTATTGGTGCTGTAATTGGTGTATCAAACTTTGATCCTGTTAAGCGAGGCTGAAAGAAAAGAGATCAACTCTTGATCCTGACAATTATGAGATTGTTCATTTTTCAAATCTATATGCAAATGTTAAGTATTTGTCTCTGCCTGTGTTTTTTTCTTGTGTAGTATGTGACTCAGTTATAATTCATATTAAATGTGTATTCTAAAATTTTATTACCCACTTGGTCGCAGTAGAGAAACTATACAAATACTAAAACCGTTATTTGGCTCAACGAGCTTATGACTTAAGAGTCTTGAGTAGAAAGTCCTGGGATTCAAGTCTAAGTCGTGTAATTATTTAAAAAAAAAAAAATTTACTAAAACCATTTTTAGGATTTACCTGCTTATGCTTATGCATAAAAATAGTTTAAGAAGAAATCGCTTTCAAAAAGTAGCACATTATTCAGGTTTCTATTAGGCAACAAAAATGTGTTTTTTTGAGCTATGAAAACACTTCCGATAAATTTATTTTTGTAAGCACTTCTATAGGATTTTAGCATAAATAAAAAGACCTTTACTTGTCAAGCGAATCCACAAAGAATAACACAAATTAAATACCAAATTAGCTTGATAAGCAGATAATTTAGACAAAGAAAGAACAGTCATAAATAGTCCCTAATGAAATGAATCATAAAATTGTTGTGGGAAAAAATTTTGAAATTCTGTAAAATACTTGAGAAGATCTCCCAATTCAAAACAATATAGACAACCGCATTGGACAACATAGTACTCCAGGATGTCCCTGTGTGATCGAGCTATTAGTATTAACATCAGGAAACTTTTCACTGATCTGTAACAGTACAGCTAATACAGGTCACCACGATTTAAAAGAACGAAGAACTTTTCTCAGTTCTGAATCATTGAGAAAACTGGGAACACAGTGATTGGTACAATTAATGATAACAATACCTAGATTTGGAGGGAAAAACACCCAAACGAAAAGAAAGAAAGCTGACGAAAAACTCTACCTGCTGGGCTGAATGAAAACTCACAAACAAACCGGTAAATTTTTCGTCAGGTTTGTTCACCGACCGGAATATTTCATAATAAAATCAAGCATCTGTCTGCTTTCTGACGAATAGTCTATCTTATCAGCCTTAACTATGGTAATCTTTACCCGTTGCTCATCACCATACAACTCTTCTTTAATTTTAAGCCTGAAAAGAAACGGTGTAAAAAGCCTACTCCTAATTATGTCTCCAAACTTCATTTCATCATTCTCTTCAGACCTCAACAAGTACAACTCCTTTGCTGAATACCCAATAATCTCTTCCCCAGATTCCTGAAACGCTGTCACCCAGGTTATTCCACTAAAGTCTTGAATTTGGGCTTGAACAAGATATCTGTAGTCACAATCTTCAAATTCTTGATTACATCTATCACATTGCCATTTTCCGTACCCTGAACTTGTCACTTTCTTATTACATTGTCTATCTCCAATCATCAGTGGGCAAGCCGTGTAACAGAATGTATCTGTTTTGATAAAAGTTATGAATGCTCTCATGGTAACCCAGTCTGGCTTTTCAGATCTCCCAAGACCTTCATCTTTGATTTGAGAAACAATCTTGCGTATCTCATTCTTTGGTCCTCCCGGTACAATATCTCTAGAAATGGACTGAGCAGAAGCATTCTTGCCCACGCGATCAAACCAGTCTCTCAAGCTATGAGCCTCTGGAAAATCAGGGTTTATGAAGAGTTGTGTAACAGAAATAGTACCAAGAGATTTTCCACTGAAGTCGCTGACCTTACCAGCTTTGACTGCCAAAACCGGACAGAAGCCAGTATCAATTATCTCTTGCAGCTTCTGACCTTCTCTGTTGCAGGTGTCCCCCCAAAGCGTTAGCTCAACACTCTTGCCTGACCAATCTTTTAGATTTACAATTCTCCTCTGAGTTTCCATGCCATTCTTTCTCAGGATAGGAACTGAAGGGTTTACTGATATAACAATGCCAATAATATCAAGAATAGAATTATTCTCAGCATTTTCAATGTCACCGATAGATTTAAAGGAGAATTGCTGACTTGGTATAGAACCATCTTCATCAGGGCAAAGATCCACAGTGGAAATTGCCTCCAGAAATATCTCCCATTCATTCTTCAAATGGTTGAAGTTTTTCTGAGCAGGTTTTAAGCTGCCTTTTGAAATCAAGTAGACTTTACCAACCTCAACCACATCATAAAAGCGATCAACGACAGCATTAAAGCAAGTCACCCGTATTTCCCCTCCATCAGAATCAAGAAGATCAAAGGAGAAGACTTTCCCATCTCCCCGAGCATTATTATACCTACGGAGGTCCCCTTTTGCAGTTACTCTTGCCTTGATAGCCCATCTACCTTGATAAGGATTCAGTGCAGCAATAGGAATGATTCTTGCTGGTGCCTCATTCTTCATAATAGGGCCATGATTCTTGAACTTAGGAGCTGGTGGTTGATAAGGAGGTTGGACAGTAGGTCTGAAACTCTGCACATTCTGGGTGGTATTAAGAGGCCTTAATGAGTTATTGCTGAATGTGGCTGATTGCTGCATATTACCACTAGGAAATGCCTTCTGAGGTGTTGAATGAGTGTCAAATGACAGTATTGGATTCCCAATTATATCACACTCCTCTATAATAGTTTCCATGTTCAGCACCACAACAATCCTGTACAAGAATACCAAATCATAATTCATAAACTTCCAATAGCACCAAACATGATCCAAAATGCTCAATTGTCATTTGCAATTTTTTGCTCGTGTTCTGTATTTGGAGAAATTGCCCAACATCGCTTGATGTTCTCTCATTCAACCTCATGCATAAGAGAAGAGATTATTTTCTTCTCCCTTCCTAAATGCTAATGTTAAATGGGAACCAAGTAAAGATTTATATAACACACTAACAAAGCAACTTGTAGCAACTCCTATTAATTTAAGCCAAGAGTCCTGAAATAAACACTAAAACAAATCTTAACAGATATTTGAAGTTTTAATTTCTTAAGGTAATTTACATATAATTTGTACCTGGACAACAACTCTATTGTAGTAATGTGTACTCGAGCAAGAATACAACAAACAAAATTCTATTTGCATTTCAGCAAGTTGAATTCAGTATATTTCAACCATTCTCAGAATGAACTTAATGCTCTCATGTATATTTCTGTATTATTCATGTGAGAAACAATTCGTGATAAAATCTAGAATGACGTTTGTTTTCAGAGACTAAACAATCCCATTTCAACGAAACTAAATATTAATAAAGCTAGCAAGAAGTAGATCTCAACCACATAAAAGGGATCATAATCGAGTAATTAACGGAGGCATAATAGTTTAGATAGACCGACTTGCGGTTCTGGACGTTGCTGCAGATGTATTCAACGAGTTGAACGACGGAACCAACTCTGATTCGGCCATTCTTGACTCGGTCATTAAGCTGAGTAGCGAGCATCGCGTGTTGAGACGAAACGGAGTCAGAGAGAATGAGGCGGTATCTCTCCTGCACGTTGTTGACGAGCCTAATTTCCGTGACCTGAAGGAGCGGTTTAGAGTTCATATCGCCGGCGGCTATAGCCGCGATCGCATTGGGTGTAAGGTGAACCGGCATTTTTAGACGATCTCCGACAGAAACCATAAGAAAGTTTTTTGTGGTGATGGTGATTGGTGAATTTTGAAATATATTTGCGAGAGAGAAGAGAAAGTTTGGTTGCGACTTCAGAATTGAGAAGGGTTAATTTGGATCACAGAATTGGCGCGGCAATTCGCGGTAGATAAAGCAAAACCGTACTCAGAAACCGGAATTGATTTAATGTGTTCATGAATACGTGTTTTAATTTTGAAATTACAATTAAGACCCCTATATGTAAACAGATCAATTCAGGGGGTGACCATTAAATCTAATCATATTTTTTTAATAAATTATATAAAATGAAAATTTTAAAATTATAGTAATAAAATTAATGATCGAATTAGAAGGAAGAAAGAGTTTAACATTAAAAAAAGATTTAAAAGATTATAGTTCTAAGTTAAATTGAATGATTTTTAATCTAAAATAATATATTAAATTTTTATTTAATAATAAAAATATGTTAAATAGATATAAAAAATGTTATTTTTATGTTAGAAGTTTTAAGATATGTTATTGTTGTCATCCTTTTATATTTTTTAATTCAATAGATATAATTAACTTTCAGAAAAACATGTTTACTAGATAAAAATTTTATACCATGGATAAATTAATTACTTAGAAATTATATCCAATAGAATATCATATAACACTTTTACCATCAAATTATAGGGTATTGTGAAGCCAATTATTACTTCAAAAATAAAAAATAAAAGTTAAAAAATATTGATCTAAATTAACAATAAATATTAAAAAATGTATCATCTTATCTCTTTTCCCCTTATTATTCCCAAACATTTTTCCTTCTTTTTTTTCACTTTATTAATTGTTTTTATTTATTATCTGTTGGAAAAGATAAAATTTAATTAAAAAAAATTGTTGGGAAATATGACTTGTCACACATTGTTTTTTTACATTATTTTAAAAAGGTATAAATAGTGAAGAGTTGGCTATTGAGATTAGGCCCCAAAGGGTACCCACTTTTATGGAAGGGGAGAGGACCTAGGCAAATGTGATACCACGCGCGCGCGCCGCCGCCCCCGCCGACCGTGCCGAGTCCGAGTTCGTGTGCGTGTACGTGTGTGTGAGATGGTATTTTCTTTTTTGGTAAAATATTCTTTTAAGGAAAATTTTTTCACTTATAAAATGGTTGTTATATATATATATATATATATATTTTTTTTTTTCAAAAAAAAATGTCCGTTATTTTCTTTTATTAAGAATATGACCGTTTGTCTTCTTTATTCAGAAAAAGAGTTGTTGCTCGTATTTACTCATAAAAAATATATCCGTTATCTGTTACTCTTCATTACTCAGAATAGCCGTTACGCTCTTAATTCCCAGACATTACCGTTTTATTCAAAATTGCCACACGGTTTCTAAAATCTATAAAATGAGGGCTTCAGCTCTCATTTGAAACACAACAATCAACAATCATCTCCCTACGAAAAAAAATTCTCTCTACAATTTCTAAGTTCTTTTTTTAGTTTTCCGAGCAACAAAATTTCAAGTGTAGCATTCCAGTCTTCATCAGTGCAGTGAAGTTCTGAGACAGAGATTAAGATTCTGGGATGTTTTATCCTGGGGACGACGAGGCTGTGTTTGCTTGCACAAATTGGGCAGAGCCGCGAAACGTCTTAAAGAGAGCGACCTAGTCCGCGACTCAACCCAAGCAGTTACTTTCAAGTTATCGGTAATATTGTTCCTACACTGTTTTTTATAAACTTGCTTCAACAATTTTAAGACGAATTCAATCTGCCATTGTCTCTTGAAATGCTAGCTGGCGATCTAAACAAACCATTTAGTTTTTGAGGATTACAACTTTAAAAGATAGACAAAAAATGTTGTTTTTCTTAACCGTGAAAAAAGTCGTTTCTACCATTACTCTTGAAAAACCAATGGATCGATCCTCCTAACAGTGAAACTAAATATTTAGACGCTGGATTGAAAATGATTTTCTATGCAAAAACTATATTCTTAATGGTTTAGTTGATGATTTGTATGACTATTATAACTACGATAAATGCTAAGGAAATTTGGGGAAGCACTTCAAAAGAAATACAACTTGAGGAAGGCGGTACTAAGAAGTATCTTTGTTAGTAGATACATGAAGTTTCAAATGATTGATGGCAAATCGGTGGAAGCTTCAATCACATGAAGCTATGAGAAGATAGCACGAAATAACTTGAAGGTATGACTTTAGATGAACAATTTCAAGTAAATTGTTATAATAGATAAATTACCACATCGCTTGGAAAGATTTTAAGAATACACTTAGGTCATAAAACTAAGGAATTTTCTTTAGAAAGTCTTATAACCCGTTTAAGAATAGAAGAAGAAGCTGAAAACAAGACCAAAGAGATGAAGTACTCGTAGTCTCGAAATAATAGTACCAATAAGAAACCTCATCTACAATTAGGAAACCTAAAGGTATAAATATGAAAACTTCATGTCGTAGTAATAATCAAACCGCATGACCACGAAAATAGAAATAGAAACTATCCTCCACGAATGGACCTCGACCCAAGGAATAACACATTCATGTGTTATAGTTGTAATAGACAGCCAACTTGGCTAGGAAGCCGCCGAACAAGAATCGTCACATGACGGGCGAACCTTACGGAAGATCAACTTATTGCTATGATATCCGAAGTCGATTTTGTTGGTGGATCGAGGAGTGGTGGATAGACAACTTGGTGCCCTCTCGCCCGTATTGCTATGATCGAGACATGTTTCAAATCCTATTCTGATTAGAGGATAAGAAAGTGTTGATGGGTGACTCAGCTCCACCAAATTTGTTAGTCTTGGTGAGATGGTTTTGAAGTTTACCTCTGGAAAATGTCATTCTTGAAGAATGTCCTGCATACTTTCAGAGAGATGAGAAAGAATTTAGTTTCAAGCTATCTTCAACAAAGTTAGGTTTACTCGAACTATAGTGGTTTATATATACTATAACTAAAATAATATATTTGTTGGAAAAGTACGCCGTTGATGGCATGTTCAAATTAAATGTTGAAATTAATAAAACCTCTTCCTTACATTATATGTTGAGTTCTTTTAATATTTGGCATGCTAGACTTTGTCATGTTAATAAACGTAATAAAGAACATGAGTAGCTTAGAACTAATTCCTAAACTATCTTTAAATGATTTTTGAAAAATGTGAATTTTGTAGTCAAGCTAAAATAACCAAAACTTCACATAAATCGGTAGTTAGAGAATGCGAACCTTTAGAATTAATTCATTCGATATATGTGAACTTGATGGAAATTTAACAAGAAATGGAAACGCATTTATTTATAACTTTTATAGATGACATTCGGATTACACTTATGTATATCTAATGAAAAATAAAAAGTGAAGCATTTGATATGTTTAAAATATTTATGACTGAGATTGAAAATCAACTTAACAGAAAAATAAAAAGGTTTCGAAGTGATAGAGGCACCGAATATGATTCCAATATCTTCAATGATTTTTATAAAACTCATAGAATCATTCATGAAAAAACTGCACCTTATTCTCCTGAAATGAATGGCAAAGCTAAAAGAAAAAATAGAACTTTTACTGAATCAGTTGTTGCAATTTTATTAAACTCTAGTTATGCCTCCCATTGGTGGGGAGAAATTTTATTAAATGTCTGCTATGTGCTATAGAGTGCTTAAATCTACAAATAAAATTTCACCCTATGAAATTTTGAAAAATAAGAAACCTAATTTAACTTATTTTAAAACTTGGGGTTGTTTAGCCTATGTTAGAATCCATGATCCTAAAAGAAATAAACTTGCTAGTAGAGCATATGAATGTGTATTCATAGGATACGTTGTGAATAGTAAAGCATATAAATTCTATGACTTAAAAGATAAGGTAGTTATAGAATCAAATGATGCTCACTTCTATGAATATAGGTTTCCCTTTAAATTTAAGAATAGTGGGGGCTCGTCTTCTAGTAGTTTACCTATAACTAGAACTAGTGAACAAACTGAAGAATTAAACACTAAAATTAGAAGAAGTAAACGAGCTCGAACACTTAAGGATTTTGGGTCCGATTTTTATGCTTATACCTTAGAGGAAGATCCCCAAACTATTAAAGAAGCATTATCTTCTTTAGATGCCAACTTACGGGAAGAAGCCATAAATGATGACATGGACTCACTTGAGTATAATAAGACTTGGCATTTAGTTGACTTACCTCCTGGTTGCAAAACCATTTGATGTAAATGGATACTAAAAAAGAAATTGAAACCTGATGGTACTATTAAAAAATATAAAGCTCGTCTTATAGTTAAAGGATATAGGCAAAGGAAAAATGTAGATTTCTTTGATACTTTTTCACCAGTTACACGAATAAATTCCATACGTGTACTTTTCTCTCTCGTTGCTATCCATGATTTAGTAGTACATCAAATGGATGTTAAAACTGCTTTCTTAAATGGTGATTTAGAAGAATAAATTTATATGGATCAACCTGAAGGTTTTGTTATCTCAGGTCAAGAAAATAAAGTTTGTAAATTAGATAAATCTCTTTATGGTCTAAAACAATCACCTAAGCAATGTCATGAAAATTTTGATAATCTAGTTATCTCACATGGATTCAAAATAAATGAAAGTGACAAATGCATTTATTATAAATTAGAAGATAATATTTGCACTATTATATGTTTATATATGGATGACATGCTTATTTTTGGATCAAATATTTATGTTGTGAATAATGTTAAAATGTTGTTAAGAGCTAATTTTGATATGAAAGATCTTGGAGAAGCGAGTGTAATCCTTGGTATAAAAATAACTAGATCTGAAAAGGGAATTTCTCTAGATCAATCTCACTACATTGAGAAGATCTTAAAGAAATATAATTACTTTAACTGTAAACCTACATGTACTCCTTATGATCCTAGTGTAAAGTTGTTCAAGAACACCGGAGATGGTGTTAGACAAACTAAGTATACGAGCATCATTGGTAGCTTATGTTACGCTACTGATTGCACTAGACCAGATATAGCTTATGTTGTGGGATTACTATGTAGGTTTACCAGTAGACCTATTATATAGCTTTGGAATGCTATTGAAAGGGTTATGAAATACCTTAAGAGAACTATGAACCTTGGATTACATTATAAAAAGTTTCCCACTGTTTTATAAGGATACAGCGATGCAGATTGGAACACTTTATCAGAAGACTCCAAAGCAACTAGTGGCTATATTTTTAACATAGCTGGTGGAGCTGTTTCCTGGAAGTCTAAGAAACAAACAATATATGCTCAATCTACAATGGAGTCTGAAATGATAGCACTAGCCACGGCTAGTGAAGAAGCAGGCTGGCTAAGAAGTTTGTTAGCTGAGATCCCTTTATTGGAAAGACCGATACCAGCTGTCTTGATCCATAGCGATAGTACCGCGGCTATTGCAAAGATTCAGAACCGTTACTACAACGGCAAGAGACGACAGATACGTCGTAAGCATAGTACTGTTAGAGAATTTCTCTCAACGGGAGAAGTAAGAGTGGATCATGTACGTTCTGATGAAAATTTGGCAGATCCTTTGACGAAAGGATTACCAAAAGAGAAGGTTTTCAAAACCTCAAAAGGAATGGGATTAATGCCCTTAGAATGAAGAGTCACTTTTGATGGTAACCCAACTTATAGACTGGAGATCCCAAGAAATAAGTTCAAAGGGTAATAACAAGTCATGAAGTGATATGAGATGTATCATGCTATTAATCAAATCTCATTCTATATTGTTAGAAGCATGAAGTCCTGAAGCGATAGAAAAGGATGAGTTATTTGTTAAACTCTTAATGAGTTCTATACTCTATGTGGAGTGGAGTACATAGCTACAAGAGTACTCTTGATAGACTCACCTATGTGAATGTGGAAGTGTGGCCGCTTCCTATGAAAACTTTTTGGGCAAAATTTACTAGAGCGTTCACTACACCTTGGAAAGGTTGTGTGTGTGATGATTGTTAGAGATAGAGTTCAAAACTACGAGTTACTCTAGTATATTCTAAAGCATCAACACTATGCAAAGGTTCAAGTCGATAGACACCTTTTCGCTTATGCACAATCTTATAATTTTAATTGATCGGTTGCTCGATTAAAATTATTTTTATATAAAATTCAAGTGGGGGATTGTTGGAAAAGATGAAATTTAATTAAAAAAAATTTTGTTAGAAAATTTGCCTTGTCCCCACATTGCTTTTTTACATTATTTTAAAGATGTATAAATAGTGAAGAGTTGGTTATTGGGATTGGGCCCCAAGGGGCACCCACTTTTGTGGAAGTGGAGAGGACCTAGGCAAATGTGATACCGCACGCGCGCACCGCCGCCGCCGCCGTCCGACCGACCGTGCCGAGCCGAGCAGAGCCGAGTTCGAGTGCGTGTGCGTGTGCGTGTGCGTGAGGTAAGGTGGTATTTTCTTTTTTGGTAAAATATTATTTTAAGGAAAAATTTTTCCAGTTACAAAATGGTTGTTATATATATATATATATATATTTTTCAGAAAAAAAATGACGGTTATTTTTTCTTTTATTAAGAATATGGCTGTTTGTCTTCTTTATTCAGAAAAATAGCCATTGCTCGTATTTACTCATAAAAAATATATCTGTTATCCGTTACTCTTCATTACTCGGAATAGCTGTTACGCTCTTAATTCCCAGACATTACCGTTTTATTCAAAATTGTCACACGGTTTCTAAAATCTATAAAAGGAGGGCTTCAGCTCTCATTTGAAACACAACAATCAACGATCATCTCCCTACGAAAAAAAATTCTCTCTACAATTTCTAAGTTTTTTTTTTAGTTTTCCGAGCAACAAAATTTCAGGTGTAGCATTCCAGTCTTCATCAGTGCAGTGAAATTCTGAGACAGAGATTAAGATTCTGAACTGTTTTATCATGGCGACGACGAGGCTGTGTTTATTTACACAAATTGGACAGAGCCGCGAAACGTCTTAAAGAGAACGACCTAGTCCGCGACTCAACCCAATTAGTTACTTTCAAGTTATCGGTAATATTGTTACTACACTGCTTTTATAAACTTGATTCAACATTATCTATTTAAGTAAAATAAAAAATCACTCTCTGAGTCTTATTTTATTACTATTCTTTTATATTATAAGTTTTTATTAATAGATTGAACTCATATGATTATTGGTACATAACTTTATTAGTACATTTTTATACATAACTTTATTAATACTCATATATGAAATATTTATATAATATTTTATTATACTTAAGATATTTTTATAATTTTAATATAACATATTTTAAATAAAAATTATTGTGTTCTTGAATTATTTTATATATAATTTTAATATACTACTAAAATAAATTTCTTGTTTAAGGTGCTTTTTACATTATGATATGTCGGACTTTTTATATAATGATATGTCAGTCAGCTAATAATCACCTTCTGGTTCTGTAATTTATCTCTACTTTTATATATTATTTATTGCCATAATTTTACTTTTAATTTTATAAATATATTTATAATAGTATATATATAAAGAATATTTAAAAATAAAAATCGATTTATTTAATTTATAAATAAGGATAGAGATATACTTTCTAATTAAACCAAAACTTTCTGTTTAAAATTAGGTTCTTAAAATTACTCCATCAATCTTCTTCATAACAATTTATTTCAAAACTCATTAAATAATAAATATAGGCTAAACTAAATAAGTAATTGCAAATAGATTAGTGTATACAGTGTAATAGAAAAATCCTACTAACAATGAAATTCCGGAGCTTGAACTTTTATATTTTTTGATATAACAATTTATGATTTAACAAAATTCATTTTTTTAATTTGAACATTTATGAGACAGGCAAAATTAAAATAGAAACCCAAAAATGCTATATTTTTAAACAGTAAAACAGTCTACTTGAACAAGAATTTAGTGGGGATAAAATGGGAAAAATTCAAGTAAACTCAATTTTGATATTTAGAAATTCAAACAAATAAAATGTATACCATTTTGATATAAACATCTACAAATAAAATTATAAAACATGTATCTAAAATCGTTCAAAAATTATTATGATTCAAGGATAATTCGAAACGATTATTAAAAAAAACAAAAAAATATAATTTAATTTATTAAATATATATAATTAATATTTTATTAATAATTTAATATATAAATTAATTAAATAAATATAATTAATTTTAAATACGATACAATATAACAATAACCAAATCGTAACCATAATTTCATGTTTGATTTTGACCCCAAAATTTACAAGGTAAAATTCGAACCCGCCATTTTTTTTTTTTGCTCATTCCTAAACGTGAGAAAAAAAACAAACTGTTTGCACACAAAGTATAAAAATTATATTACAAAGGAAAGAAAATAATTTTGCTTTGACCCATCGAAAAGAAATGACGAATCTTTATATTGTTCTAGTAGATAGAAAATCAATTACTGAAATAAACCCGAAAGCAGCATAATTAAAACACCAAAAATAAAGAATATCAAACAAAATTCGCAAAAAATCATAAAACTTGCCCATTAGAGAAATAATTTTGATTATGTTAAAAAACACCTTTTTTGCTAATTATGTTTAAATAAAAAACACTTGGCCTAGTCTCTTTAACTTAACATTTCAAAAAGAAAAATGAAACGCCCAACACTGCGCACATAGGAGCTTCAAGCAAGAACCGGGACCTCTATATCTGCCGGTGGCGCCAACAAAGGTACAGGCCTCAAATATTCTTCTTCTTTGGGAGGATGAATTGTAACAATATCTGGTAATGGAGTTGTGGGTCCTTGCTTCCCCTTTGGATCCCAGTCGAGCATTATCTTGACCTTGATACCAAGTACTCCCTGCAAGCGAATAACAGGCATTCAATAGGTTAACTACTATAATATTAGGCAATTTTTAAATACTTTCAAAATTATGAGAAGCCTTGTTAATACTTCCAGAAAAAAAATATATATATAAAAAAGTAGTTAGGGATGCATTCTTCATCTTCTTAAGTCAATTTTTAAAATGCCAATCCAAACTATTTTTAAGAATATTATGCCATATACCTAAGGATTTCTTTTGAAACCACTTTTAACCAAAACAATTCATATTGAACAACTTTCTGGAAAAACTTATTGGAGAAGCACAATCAAAATAGCATAATCTTGCTAAATTTTTCCAGTGAAGAAGTGTGGAAGACATATAGACAAACAAGGTGAATAACGACTCAACCTGTCTAAGAAGAACATGTCTCACGGCAGAGTCAATATACTCATTCACTGGCTGACCGGAGGAGATCATGTACCCGTCCTTGAATTTCATGGATTTGGCACGCTGTGCCCTAAGCTTTCCACTAATAATGACCTGGTTACAAATCAAGTACAAACATAAACAAAAGGAAATATAATCTCACAAAAATACAAAAGGAAATATAATCTCACAAAAATACAAAAGGAAATATAATCTCACAAAAATACAAAAGGAAATATAACAAAAGCAAGAAAATGGATTGTAAGTGCAAAAATACAAACCTCACAGCCCTTAGCACCACTTTCCATGACAAATCTCAAAACACCATAGCAAGCCCTGAAGAACAAGTGCGGCATTAGATTCCATAATAATAAAATAAGAAAATCCAGTAAGAAATTGGAAATTGCCATATACCATGACACGCAACAACTTTTTTCACATCATTAGTACAATTGAATGCAATTGTGTAGAGAAAATAAAGAGAAAGGCCAAGAAATGTAGAGCAAAGCAAAGGAAGCAATCCTGAAAGAAGCAATTTGCAAATAACAAGACTTACTGAAAGTAATTACACTTAGGTGAAGGGGTGAGTTTGTGTATAAACTATACTTGAATAAAATTAAAAAAGAATATAATAAATAGAAAATAAATTTTGCAATCAGGACCATACACAATAAAGATAGAACAGAATAATGTTATAGTGGCCCTGCAATAGCATTATGATATTGTCATCTTCCGACACAACTATGGTATAGAGAGAACCGATTTGCTTTATAGATGACACATAAATTGATGAAAAGGAACACTCCCAAGAAATCTGGTATGCATTATAGGAAACATATACATTAAAAATGTATTCCCTTGGTTTAAAATAAAGAAATAAAAGTTAAAAAACATGTATCTTTGTTAAGAGCACTCCATGAAAACAATCATATTTCAAGAAGATGATGACGTGGAGGTTGGATGCAAAGTTAGTTAATGAAACACCAGTTTTATTTATCAATGATACAAGGGAATAAAAACATTAGCAAAAAATAAAAATAACACTGAACACAAAACAACATAAGAAGAAAACAAAATTGACTCAAAAATTAATCTACCTAGTCTACTTTACTAAGAGTACAGTATAATACTAACTGATCCCGATAAAAACCGAATTGCTATAATAGCTAGAATGTAATGGACAAATCCTCACCAAAACAGTGCTTGGCAACCAGTGACCATAGAGCAGGGATCAAGAACAAAGAAAATAGTTGGATAATTTATACATTCCACTCGGATCGATCAAAAATATAAAAAGAATACAGACAAATATTAAATGACCGAAAAATAAAATGTTGCAATCGGGACCTTGCACAATAAGGAGACAACTTTATAATGTCATGGTGACCCTGCAATAGCATTATAATATTGTCATCTTCCGACACAAACATGGTACATAGAGGACCTATTTGCTTTATAGATGACGGAAAATTGGCTAAAAGGAACAGTAAAATTCATAAAATCATTATAGGAAAGAGAAATTATTAAGTCAGTATGATTAAAAAAATTAACATTTTTTTCAACACTCAAAACATAAACAAATTGAAATCAATCCTTAATCCACATACTCTACTAAACAAAGAGTGACCATACCTGATTACAAAAATAATAATAATAATAATAATAATTAACTACATTAGCTAGAATGAAATTTTAGCCATGAAAATCAGTACATGTAGTATATCAAGATCCTAGAAAATCATAGCGTCATATCTACATTCTAATCAGATCACCAGAAATAGTAAAAGAATACAAAAGAAAAAAAACAGCAATCCGAAGCAAACAACCAACCTACGGACGGCAAGACCACCAAGAAGTTTGTAGCGGAGAGACTCAGCCTGGGCAATAGCACAAAGCCCTCTGTTGTTAACCTTCTCAGCGTAAAGCTCCACGCTGTTCTCTGGAAACTTAAACCTCTTCTGTACAACAGAAGTAAGCTCTCTTATCCTCCTTCCCTTTTCGCCTATAAATTCAACCCAAAGATAATTAATCAAAACATAGGAAAGAATGCGATTATGGTTGGATAAGGATATTACCGAGAACATTTTGAGTCCGAGTTGCTCTGATTATGATCTCGGTGCGCATTGGTGTAACGCGGACCTCGACTCCGGAGTAGCCATCTTCGGCTAACTCCCTAGTCAGAACCTCATTCAACTCTGCGAAGAAAACTCCATCGGCTACAAACTGTATAGAAGAAGAAAACAATCATTAAAGGAATAAGTAAACCAACACTGTCTTCGATTGACAAGAAAAAATAAAAATAAAAAATCGTTATTTAGTTAACAAAACGAAGTAAGGAAATAACCTTCTTCTTTTTGCTCATTTGGGTCGCCATCTTTGCCGATTCAAAGCAAATCTAAAATAGCGGAAGCGATGGTCCGATGGAGTCAGAGCACAGAAATATCACAAACGCGATAGGGTTTTGGTCACACTAAATACTGACTATATATATTTGTAAGGGTTTGAGCCTAGTGGGCTAATACAAGCACGAAGGCCCGTCACTTCAAGCCCGCTTTTTTTAAAAAAAAAAAACAGAGAGAATAGCTTAAATAATAGACGGGGGAAAAAAATTCGCAAAGTAATATTTTTGCAGTCCAAAACACATAATTTAGTAATTACATTACATGATATTTTACAAAACTAACCTCCAACTTATATCTTCTAAAATCAGTGCCAACTATTCACGCAAAGTATCAATTAGAATTCGTTATTCATCGCCTTTCCTCTTTCTTCATCAAAAACCATATCTCACAACCACATCAGTCTTAAATCTTCGCTTTTATTAGTTCAAATTTTTAACTTATTTAGTTACAAATTAATTATACATAAGTATGGATTTCTAATCACACATCTAACATATAATAATTAGTATAAATATTTTAATAAATTTAATTACATAATATAATATAAAAAATAATAATCGGTACAAAATCTAATCTCAATGACCTCTCGATTATGAACTTACGTTTCAATAACAATTTAATGAAAATATACATTATCATATATAAATTGAAATCTCAATCTTATGGTTAAATAATGTATATTTTCATATAATTTATAACACATGAATTCAAAATATACAAAAAAAAAATAGATTTCAAATTATTGATAGAATAATTTAGATCTACACAAAATTAAACGAGGGATAATTTAGATTTCAATTTGTGTAGATCTAAATTATTCTATCAATAATTTGAAATCTATTTTTTTTTTTTTTTGTATATTTTGAATTCATGTGTTATAAATTATATGAAATTTTTTTATTCTCTCTTAACATGTTAATAATCTAATTCAACAAAATTATATAAAAATAAATTCATATGAACTCACTTAAATAATGTTATAATATATTAAATTTTTTTTTAATAATATACACGGGACACAGACCGTGCAAAAAAAACATAAACAAGAGAAGGCTAAAATAGTGTGAGGATAGAAACAAAGAAAAAAAGAAAAATCTAAGAACAACGACGTATAGAGGCGCTGGAAAGAGGAACACGAAGTAGATTGTTTTGTGATTCATTCTACTTTCAATTCTTTTCATAAAATTATGAATTTGTTTATGTTAAATTTAATTTTTAACATTAATTAAATTTTATTTATTCTAGGAAAAGATGTAATATAATTCTTAATTATGTTTGATTTTCTACGTTAATATGAATTATTTTTCTTTATGTTTGTATCATTTATTCTCAGTTTGTTGTTTTTAATTAATTGTCCATTAATTAGATGATTTTAGTCTTGTGATCTACTATCAAAAGAAGAAATTATATGATAAATCTAAAATATTTTTACATAGGTAAATATAAAGATTGAAAGACTTATATTAACCTGTGTAGTACTAAAATCATTGGTCTTAATGTTTTCTTGTTTTATTAAATTGCATACTCTTGTTTAAATTAATGAACAAAAATATTTCTAATTAACTATTAAAAAAGGCTTTTGGATGTTTTCTTGGAGATTACTAACAATGAGAGAGAATTAACTTTAATTTGCTAGATGAGCAAAGCATAGTGAGCGATTAGGTTAATTCGATTTCTTAGAAGTTTTTTTCCTATTGATTTGATTTTCAAACAACATCTTTCTTTTCTTTTACGCATTTTCTTCAAATTAATTTTATTTTAAAATCCAATTACAACAACTTCAATGACTTCTCTAGATAAAATTAATATTAGTATAATTTTTTTATTTATGCAAAATAAGTTATCAATCTCTCAGAACGATACTCTTCTTATGTTTTTATTATAAAATTACGTTATTGTGCACTTACAATTTTACACTGATCAAGTTTTGGACACCGTTGTCGGGGATTAATTTTCTTCTTATTTTTGCCAATATTGATACAAAATAATTTTGGGCTTAATTTATAATTTTATTTATATTTATATATTTGTTATTTTTCTCTAGCTGTGTTTTTAACATTGGATGCACCGTGTTAGAACTCAAAACATTATTTCTTTTGATCCAAAGATTGAAAGAACTTTTAGATCACAAAGAAAGATTAAAGTACTAGCCATGGTTGAAGGAGAACGTAATGCACAACCATGTACCTTAAAAGATTATGTAAGGCCAATTGTGAATGACAATTACTCAGGTATAAAACGCCAGAAAATTAATGCCAATAATTTTGAGCTTAAATCGGTGTTGATCAACATGATGCAATGAGCCCTATTTAGTGGATCGCTACTTAATGATCCCAATATTCATTTGGCAATATTTTTTGGAGATTTGTGACACTATAAAGATGAATGGTGTTACTGAAAACAACATTAGATTGAGATTGTTTCCTTTTTCTTTAAAGGACAAGGCCAAAGGTTGGCTACAATCTATACAACCTAGAAACATCACTAGTTTGAAGGATATGGTAGAAAAGTTTCTTGTTAAATTCTTTCCACCTATAAAAACAACCCAACTTAGTAATGAGAAGGGTTAATTCAAACAAAATGATTTTGAGACACTCTATGAAGTATGGGAAAGGTATAAAGATATGATTCAGCATTGCCATCAACATGGATTGCCAGATTGGTTACAAGTTTAGGTGTTCTATAATGGGTTAAATAGGCAAACTAGAATCATAGTTGATGTTGCTTCTGATGGAACTTTGATATCAAAGGCAACGGAGAGTCTTCTAGTGGAACTCTAATATCAAAGACAACTGAGAATGCTACCTATCTTTTGGGCGAAATAGCCTTAAACAACTATCAATGGCCAACTGAAAGATCTATGGCTAAGAAAGTTTTTGGGATTCATGAATTGGAATCATTTGTTACCCTTTCAGTTCAAGTAATTTCTCTATCTCATCAAATTTCTACCTTGATAACCCAAAGAATACCACAAAATGCAGAATATGTTGCATACCCGAGTATGATAGTTCCGATGAATGAAGCAAGTCAATAACAGATTAAATACATCAACAATCAAACTACCAATAAAGAGGAACTTTTCCTAGTAATACATAAGTGAATCCAAATGAACAATGTAAGGCCATTACACTTAAGAGTAGAAAAGAAATTAAGAGGTCACTATCAAAGGAAACCGAGTCCACCCCTATAGCTCCAAACAATGGTCAAAGCAATAATAAAATAGAAGAAGATGAGTTTTTTAATGATACACTAAGAGAGACTAATATGCCTCCATCAATTTCATTTCCTGACAATCCTCTTATTCTTTTTACCCCACTTCCATATTCTCAACGCTTTTAAAAACAAAAATTAGATATGCAATTTTCTAAGTTTTTTGATATTTTTAAGAAAATTCACATAAATATTTCTTTTTCTAGATGCCTTGGAGAAGATACCAAATTATGCCAAATTCCTAAAGGATAATATATCCAAGGAGAGAAGGTTGGAGGAGTTCGAAACAGTGAAGCTTTCTAAATAATATATAATGCCATTCTTAAAAACAATTACCTCAAAAATGAAAAGATCTAGGGATTTTCACTTTGCCTTGCACTATTGAAAATTCTTTTTGTGATAAAGTTTTATTTGATCTTGGTGATAGCATTAATCTTATTTTACTATCTCTTTATTGGAAATTGGGACTTGGAGAAATAAAACAAACAACCATTTCTTTGCACCTAGTAAACCGATCCATCAAGTATACACGTGGAATCATAGAAGATGTATTGGTAAAGGTGGATAAATTTATTTTTCCTGTTGATTTTGTGGTATTAGATATGGATGAAGACTGAGATGTCCTACTAATTCTTGGCTACGAGCAAGGCTTTAATGGATGTTCAAAAATGTGAGTTAACTTTGAGAGTGAACAAGGAAGAGGCTACATTCAATATCTACGAAGCCATGAGATTTCCAGAAGATCCAAGCACTTGCTTTCGGGTATATGTCATTGAGTAGTAAAATCCTTTCAAGAAGATATGCCAACCGATCACCTACAATGATGTATCACCACTTCATCTCATGCTTATGATATTAATAACTCTGTTTATTTGTGAATCTGATTTACCTTTTGTTAGTGAAGAATTTATCCACTATGTATTTGCCTTAGAAGCATTGTAGTAGGTTACATCATTTAGCAAAAAAGTGGAGAGGCTGAAGCCAATGGTAGCAAAGACAAATTCTATAATCTCTACCAAAAAAGTACAGCGAACTACAACTCTAGAGATAAAGCAATTGCTTGAGCATCTTTACTATGCATTCTTAGGTGATAGTTACACATTTTCAGTGATTGTTGTGGCATCATTTACATCCGAAGAAGAGGAAAAGTTACTGCCTGTGTTAAGAAAGCATAGAACAGCCTTGTGATAGACTATCTTTGACATAAAAGATATAAGTCCATCCATTTGTATGCGCAAGATTATAATGGAAGAACCTTACAAACCATCAATTGAGCCCCAAAGAAGATTAAATCCAACAATGATTAAAGTTGTGAGAGCTGAAATTTTGAAGCTCTTCAATGTTGGAGTTATTTATGCTATTTAGACAGCTTATAAGTAATTCTAATACATGTTGTACCCAAAAATGGTTGAATGATAGTGGTCAAAAATGACAACAATTAGTTTATTCTCACAAGAACAGTCATGTTTGGGTGTGTATGTATAAATCAATATAATTTGAATAAATCAACTAGGAAGGATCATTTTTCACTCCCATTCATTAATCAAATGTTAGATCGATTGGATGAATATCCTTATTATTGCTTCTTAGATGGTTATTCGGTGTATAACCTGATTTTTATAGCTCCCGAAAATCAAGAGAAAACTACATTCACATAAAAAGCTCTATGAAACATTTCTTTTAGAAGGATGCCTTTTGGATTGTGCAATGCCCCAACAACATTTCAATGTTATATGATGGCTATTTTTTCATATATGGTGAAAAATATAATGGAAATTTTCGTGGATGACTTTTTGATTTTTGGTACATCTTTTTATTATTGTTTGCATAATTTAGCTCTTTTTTGTAGAGACGTGAAGATAAAAACATTGTCCTAAACTAAGAGACATGTAATTTCATGGTTCAATAAGGGATCGTGCTTGGAGAAATAGAGGATCAAGTAGAAAGCGTTGATATATATATATATATAAGAGAGAGAGAGAAAGGAGACGTAGGACACATATACTGGGCAAAAGAACAAAATGAGGTAGAAATGGCTCAAGAACAGAAAAACAAATCTGGGAATAACGACGGAGAAAGATGCTAAAGAGAGGAACACGAAGCATATTGTTTTGTGATTCATTCTCCTTTCAATTCTTCTTAAAATATTACGATGAATTCGTTTATGTTAAATTTAATTTTTAGCATGAACTAAATTTTATTTATTATAAGAAAAAGATGTAATTTAATTCTGAACTATGCTTAATTTTTTATGTTAATTTGACTTATTTCTCTTTATATTTATTTGATTTATTCTGAGTTTATTACTTATAATTAACTGGTCATTAATTAGATGATTTTAATCTTGTGATTTACTATCGAAAGAGGAAATTATAGGATAGATTTGGAATATTTGGCATAGGTAAATATAGAGATTGAAAGACTTGTATAAACCTGTGTAGTGTTAAAATTATTGGTTTTAATACTTTCTTGATTTATTAAATTGCATACTCTTGTATAAATTAATGAACAAGAATATTTACAATTGAATTTTAAAAAAGGTTTTTGAATATTTTGTTGAGATTGCTGACAAATAGAGATAATTAAATTCAATTAACTAGATTAGTAAAGTATAACGAGGGATTAGGTGAAATCGATTTCTTAGAAGTTTTCTTCCCATTGATTTGATTTTCAAACAATATCTTTCTTTTCTTTTGCACATTTTCTTTAAATTGATTTTATTTTAAAATCTAATTACAACAACCTCAATAATTTCTCTAGATAAAATTGAGATTAGTATAATTTTAGTATTTATCAAAAATAAATTACCAATATCTGAAACGATACTTTTCTTACCACTTTATTCTTAAACTATGATAGTGTGTATTTGTAATTTTACAACGATCAAGATACTTTAATAAAGTATGTAGTTTAAGTTATCCTAATTTATTCAATGAGTAATTTTAACATCCCAAAAACAATTTGCAAAAAGATATTTACTCATTAAATTTTTTTTGTGAAATTTAAAGCATCAAAATAAAAGTTATGTACTCGGAAACGATTATGCAAATCGAAATAATTGGGTGATTTGGGATTCAGATCTTTTGAGCAGATGGATTTGGCTTTATTGTCAAAATTGGGATGGTATTTTGTTACAAATTCAAATAAACTTTGGACTAAACTTCTTTAAGAGAAATATTGTCAAAGAGAACCTTTCTTGAAGGTCAAACCAAAAATTGGAGATTCTTTTACTTGCATGGAAGGATATATGTGATTCAAGTGATATATTAACAAAAGGTATGTGTTTTTCAAGTTGGTAATGGGGAGAGTATTGATGTTTGGGTAGATCCATGGATACTTTTTTCACCAAATTCTAAGCCAATTAGAATTCAACTAGATCAAGATAGGAATAATCAACTCAAAATCAAGGATTTAGTATTGTCAAATAATGGATGGATTTGGAATATTTTTATACACCTTGTTTGATATTAAATCTGTACTGGTATTAGTAGACTGAGGAGTCTAAATCCATATTTGGTTGACAAATTGATTTGGATTGCTCGTAGGTTGGAAGAATATTCAGTTAAATCAGTTTATACTGTTATTGTTTTGAAATTGAATAATATATGTGTAGATCCAATTTGGAAGTTATTATAGAATATTAAAATTCATGAAAGATACGAGATTTTCTTGGGAAAAATATTATTAATTAGATACCTTGATGGTTAAAACAAAAGTTAAAAGATTGTCATCTGACATTAATACAGCGTGTTCCTTATACAATCAGTTAGAAGAAACAGCTAGTGAAATACTTGATGCAGGAATGTAATTTCTTTCATGCTTTATGGATTGCTTGGAGAGGATGAATAATTCTTCAAAGGTTTCAACATGATAATTTTTATTCTTATTTACAATTCATTCTCAATCCTCCAGATAATTTCATGCATAATAGAAAACATAAATTTGATTTTACAATAACTATTATATTGAACATAGTAGCATGTATAGAATAAGAAATAATTTTGTGTTTTAAAATAAGAAAGAAAATTTCACATACTTGGTTAATGGGTAGAAGACTAAATAAGGAAATGTTTGAGTATTATTGTAACGAATCTTTGGAAGATATTTAATTGAATTGTTAGACTTGAGTCTAGTTCTATCTCGAAACTTAAATTATAAGGTAAAGAATTGTTCAAGCTTATATGTACAGTTTAAGAAGTGTCTTTGGTTAACGTGAGACTTAACATCCTCCCTCCACATCGGTTGGGGTTAATCCTGGTCAACACTGATGTGAGTTCGAATTTATGACACTTGAGCACACCGCAAGACACTTGAGCGCCGATAGGAGGACACTGAGCTAACACTGGTAGCATGTTAGATTTGAGTCTAACTCTAACTCAAAACTTAAGTTATAAGGTGAATGATTGCCAAAACTTACACGTGTATTGAAATAAGTGTCCCTGATCAATGTAAGACTTAACATGAATATTATAAGAGAGTGATTCATCCCCAATTTATCTAGCAAATGCGTTTAACATGAACATTGTAAGAGAGGGATTCATCGGCAATTTATCTAGCAAATGCGTCAAATTAACCTGTTCTTTCAAGGTTTTATTGTGTTCAATTCAGATGCTAGCTTTATTAATAATTTAGGTTTGTAGTAAGAAATCATTTTGGAGATCGATATAGTGGGTAAATGGGGAAAATTACTGAATTCTGTGTCTCCAGAAGAAGCAGAAACAAGAGCAGTGGGACTTGCACGTTCAATTAGATGTTCAAAGGTTGTTTTTGACAAGTGATTGTAGAAATATCATAAACACTCTTTCTGAAACCCAACAAGTAGTGAACTTCTTTAGCTGCTGTGTGTTCAAATGGGTTCCTAGAGAATGTAATAGAGTAGTAGATACAGTTGCTAGATTGGTGCTAATTAATAAAGTAGAAAGATCATTTCATTTGCAAGATTTACATTTACATTTATGTAATTTAATTCAAGTTGAAGCTAATGCTTATTATTTTGTTATATTATTGTAATTATTTTCTAAATTGATTGATTTAGCAAAAAAAAAAAATTGATATCACATATCATGGCTCATGTATAGTTAGTAAAGCAAATTCAAATTATAAATTCTTTATACATTAAGTTACCAGTTAAATTATCGTAAAATAATAACTAAAATGACGTGTAATTATTGAATTATTTTTTTGTATCACATAATCGTATTTTATATCAATAGTTATATAATAAATTGAAAAAAAAAAGTTAAATTTGATTATTTTTAATAAAAATGTATTTATCTTATAAATTAGAAGAGACATGTTTGATATCTTTACAAAAATGATCATAAAAATTCATTTTTTAAAGTTTAATGATGTCTCATTTTAGTAGAGAAAAAAAACACAACACAAATATAATTTTAAATAAAACATTTTAGTTCATTACCTATTAAATGTAAAAGCATAAATATAATATTTTTACAAAAATGATCATAAAATTTTATTTTGTAAAGATAATAAATTATTATCGTCATATTTTCGTTAAAAAAAGTGAAACAATATAAGTTTATTATATTTATAAAATAAACTTATAATTTTTTTTTAAAAATAAATTTATATCTATTTAATTAATAAATATAAAACTAAAATATAGTATAATTAAATATAAGATGCTTAAATGATAATCGGCAATTAAGGAATATTTAATAATACCACTGTTGTGTTCATTACAATCAGAATTGCAACTAGATCATAATTGGCATTTCTGAGGCATGAACATGGATCGTTATAGTAATCTGCAATTTGATCCACACTGCACTAAAAGTGATATTTGCTTCCGCTTTGCATTGTTTTAACAGAAAGACGCAAATAATAGTGCAGTGAATTTTGTGTCGGTTATTGTAAATTATTGCAAATGTTGTTTCGGTTATACCGATGCAAATTTGCGGAAATTTTCGGTGTTTTTTTTTTTGGTAAAATCAACGTAAATTTTCTAATTTTTATTTTTAAAATTACCTAATTTACTTACAAATTTTTCAATTTAATATCACAAAATATATTTATAAATACAAAAAAATTTAAAAAATTAAGTTATATTTTATTAATAAATTACAAAATATTTAAATATAAAAATAAAAACAATATATATATATAGTTAAATAACAAAAAAAAATACATATACACTTAATCTTCATCATTAACCTTGAAGGATAGCATGTATTTTTATCACGTTTCTCATAATTTATCGATGCATAAAACATCTACTTTTATTTATAAGAAATGAGAAAAAATAAATATTCAGTAGTTATATAATTTATAAAATATTGTTAATGTAAAAATGACTAAATTAAAGTTAGAAAGTTTATATGTAATTCTGTAATAAATGTTAATAAATTGTAAACGATTTCATTCATGAACTTCATTGGACACAAACTTGTTTGACATACTATTAAAATTAATTTATATTAGTTAATTATTTTAATAAATTGTTTTTATAAATTTTATATTTTATATAATTTTTTTGTATTTATTTGAAATTTTTTTTGTAAGTATAACATTTAAATCGAAACTACACACTTCATAATACCAAAATTAGGGACCATATAGGTTAAAAAATTACAAGTTTAATGGCATTGGAACCACATGGATGCATTATCTCCAATCCAATATAGTTGAAGATCACACAAATGACTACTCCTATTTTGAGTAATACATTAGAGATGCGTTGTTCATCTTCTAGTAGTAGTCTCCAAAAATAGTGGATATGAAAACGTTCATTCTTGATATTATAATTTATTGACTAATTTTAATTCTACTAATCTTATAATTTATTTAACTATGTAACCTTTATTTTTGATATTATAAAGTTAGTGGTTTTGATACAAATACGATACCTATAAAAATTACGATACATAAAAGTATCCAAAATACAAAAAAAAAATCATAAAATATAATATTTGCAAAAAAATTGATAAAAAAATTAAAAAAAAATTATATAACTCAAATTTAATTTTAAATTATTAAAATAAAATAATAATTTTATTCCCATTAAATTCACTTTATTATTATTTTAAATTTTTTATTAATTTAATAATACTTTATTATTTAAGAAGAATTAAAATATCATATTTTTATCAATAGATTAATCTAAGTATCTATTATGAAAAGCAAAATGATTAAACTATATCAGTGGTACAAACAAAATAACTTCTATAGTATTTAATTCTTAACTTTTATTATTCTATTAGAGTATAAAGAATATAATTGAATGTATTTTATGATAAAAGAAAAAAATATTAAAATTATAAACTTAAAAGCGGGATTATTATATATTTTTTAAAAACAAATATATATGTTTATAAGTGCAAACAAATTTCTTTTATCAAAAACTAAGTTGCTTGTCCCTATCACTTGTTTGTGTCTCGCATGCGAGTCTACACTCTTTTTTGCTATTAGGTGTCCAAGTATACGCATGGGGATGAACATGAACAGCTGACGATGTAACGACATAAAAAATAGTTCTTATTGGATGAAACACCACCGTTTTGAGGTAGCATGATTGGTAAAAATTAATTGAGTTTATTATTGATTATTGACTATTGACTATTTTTTTGGATAATAGCTTAAATTTCGAAGACTTTCTCAATTTAAATAAGATTTTTTAGTCAACGGTGTATATATATATATATATATATATATATATATATATATAATTTATGGATGAAACATCACCTTCATCACAATATATATATAATTTATGGATGTAACATCACCTTCATCACAATAATTCAAAATCTAAACAAGAAACGTGCCTTTTTCAGCAACCAATATCAGCCAACTTCTCATAAGATCAGTAAATTGGATGGGTCCATAAACAAGGACATCTATTCAATCACATACGTTGAGAAAGGCTGTGAAGTCATCAACTTCATTATGGTTATAAAGTACATTTATTACATAATAATAATAATAATAATAATAAAAGAAAAAGAAAACGTTTATTTATGATATTAATAAAATTAAGATTTTTTTAATGTAATTATAAAATCAATTATTAAAGTAGTGCCAATTACAATTGAGATTCTGTTCTTGTGGTGGTGTGAGATAGGGAACAAAACAGATTATCTAAAGCTGCTTTCTACCCAATTATTTCAGAGCATCTTTGTTGAAATTTTACGCCCTGTTATGTTCTCTCTTATTCAACCACGACCAAAAAAATAAATCACTATTTTCTAACCAATTATAAAGAAAGTGAATTTAAACTAGTGGTATATATAATAACTCATATATTAATTTAAAAAATTAAAATTAAGTTAAATTGATTTAAATTTTATGTTTTATAAAGTTAAAAAGTTTGGTTTTAACTATAAAAAAATCGTTTTGTATCAGGTTGATTAAGGTTTTAAAATTTATAAATCCATATTTAATTGAATTAAAATATATATTATGTTATTATATTTATTTATTTTTATTTTATATATTTATAGTATATATATTATAATTTTTATTAATTTTTTTTATATATATGAGAAACTGAAAAAACTTGTATTATTTTATTATAATGTTCATTGTCATAAATATTTGTTATAATTAATTAAAAATATATCAAAATTTCTTTTTTCTTTTTGAAATCTCAATCACTTCCTCGTTTTCAAAGGTTTTTTCATCTTAAAAATTAGTGTATAATTTTAGTTGTATAAATTTCTTTTTAATCGAACAATCAACCAAAATATAAAATTGTACATATGTAGAAGGTGTTTGTTGATTTTAACTTTTGTAGATGAAGATGATTTAGAATATATTTGAGAAACCTTTAGTCTCGAACTCTAACAACATCACACAACCTTTTCAAGTATAGTTTATAAATCCATGTTTTGGATATACACTTCTATTACAATACAATGAATGCTCCAGTAAATTTGTTCCCAAAATATCATAAAAAGCGACCATATTTTTACATTCACGTATGTGAGTCTTTAAATATTACTCTTGTAGCCATATACTCCATTTTACATATAGTATAGATTTCATTAAGAGTTAATAATTAACTCATTCTTCAATCATTTCGAGATTTCATGTTTATAATAATATGGAATATAACTTATAATAACATGATTCATCATATATTATTTCATGACTTGTTATTACCCATTGAACCTATTTCTTGGAATCTCTAATCTATATGTTGGTTACCATTATGAGTAACTCGTCACTCTAAAGGTTTTAGTTCCATTTCTTTCGAGGTAGTTCCATTTCTTTCGAGGTTTTGAAAACCTTATCTCTAGCTATTACTTCCGTCAAAGGATCAATAAAATTATTATCAGTACGTAAATGATCCACTGTTACAGCTCAATGAAAGAGAAATTATCTAATAGTATTATTCTTACGACGTATTTATCTTCTCTTGCCATTATAGTAATGGTTCTAAATTTTTGCATTAACTGTGGTACTATCTCAATGGATCAAAAGAGTTGAAATTGGTCTTTTCCATAAAGGGATATCATCTAACAGGCTCCTTAACCAATATATTTTTTCACTAGTAGTAGTTAGTACTATCATCTCAAACTTCATCGTAGATTGAGCCAAAATAGTATATTTCTTATATTTTTAAAAAACAACACTATCATTTATGCTAAATATATAATCACTGGTTGTCTTTGAGTCTTCTAAAAATAATGTTCCAATGAGAGTCATTATATCTTTTTAAAACAACAGAAAACTTATGATAATATAATTTAAGGTTCATAGTTCTCTTTAGATATCTTATTACTCTCTCAATAGCATTACAATGCTAAATACTATATTTATTGGTAAATCTAATATCACAATATAAGACATGCTAGGCCTAGTGTAATCATTAGTATAATTTAGGTTACTAATAATGCTCGCATACTAAAATTGTCTAACACTGTCGTTGATGTTCTTGAACAACTTTATATTATGACCATAAGGAGTACATATAGATTTACAGTTAAAGTAATTATATATTTTTAAGACCTTCACAATGTAATGAGATTGATATAAAAAAAATCTCTTTTTTGACATATTGATCTTTACTCCAAGGATCGCATTTGTTACTTCGAGATCTTTTATATCAAAATTAACACATATTAAATATTTCACATTATTTATGACATAAAGTAAGTCATCCATATAAACACATATAATACTGCAAATACCATATTTAGATTTATAGTAAATGCACTTATCATTTTCATCCACTTTGAAACCATGTGAAATAATAAGATTATTAAAATTTTCATGACATTGCTCAAGTGATTATTTCAAACTGTAGAGAGATTTATTTAATTTGTAAGTTTTATTTTCTTAACGAGGGACAACAAAACTTTATAGTTGGTCTATGTAAATTTCTTCTAAATCACTATTTAAAAAAACAATTTTAACATCCATTTGATGGATAACAAGATCATGAACAACAATAAGAGAAAATAACACACTGTGAAAGTTATTCTAGTAATAGTGAAAGAGTATCAATATATATATTGATTGTATTATCGTGTTTCAATTTCTTCTTAAGTATCACTGCCTTGCAACTTAGAGGTAAATAAATTAAATGTCAAGTTCTATTATACAAAAGAGAGTCCATTTTATAATTAATAGCTTATTTCTAAAAGTTGACTTTTAAAGAAAACAATGCTTTTTGAAGAGTTTTGTGATCTTCTTCTAAGATAAAAACATAAAATTAAAATTCATAATCCTTAATGGTTCGAAATCAACTCTTCTTAAGTTTATGATCTAATTTCTCGGTTGGTTCATTAGTTCTAAACATAGACAAATCACTAGAAGTTTAACCTTCATTATTTTTTAATTTAAAAGAAAACCTATGTTAATAAAAATCAGAATCATTTGATTTAATAACACCATTCAAGTCAAATAATCTATAGGTTTTACTATTCATAACGTCTAATAAAAGTACATTTATAGGCTCTACTTGCAAGTTTATTTTTGTTAAGATCAGGAAACAATTATAAACTAAACAATCCAAAGTTCTAAATTAATACAAGTTAAGTTTATTATTTTTCAAAGCTTCGTAAGGAAAAAAAATTAATTTGATTTAGGAAGTCTATTAAGTACATAATAAACAATCAATAAAATTTCTCCCCATCAATGAGATGTACCACCAAAGTTAAGTAAAATAGAAATAATTTATATTAGTAAATGTTATATTTTTTCTTTCAGCTTTACTATTCATTTCAGGAGAATAAGCTGTAATTTTTCATAAATAATTCCATGGGCTTTATAAAAATAATTGAAAGTACTAGAATCATATTTAGTACCCATATCATTACGAAATCTCTTTATTTTTTATTAAATTGATTTTCAATTTCAGTTAAGAATATTTTGAACATGTCAAATGCTTCACTTTTATTTCTTCTGAGATACACAAAAGTATAATCATAATAATTATCAATCAAAGTAATAAAATCACATTTTTCATTTCTAATCAAAACACCATCAAGTTCATAATTATTAGAATGAATTAAATCAAGCGACTCAAATTTTCTAACTATTAATTTATGTGAGGTTTTCATAATTTTAACTTAAATATAAAATTCACATTTTCAAAATTATTTTAAGATAATTTAGAAATAAGTCCTAAGCTACTCGTGTCTTTAATTATGTCCTTATTAACGTGAAAATTTTTAATATGTCAAGTATTAAAAAAACACAACATGTCAATAGAAGGAGAAACTTTATTAATCTCAACATTTAATTTAAACATGCTATTGATAGCATACCCTTTTACAACAAAAAAATTATTCTTAGTAATTATATACAGATAAGCCCCAATTTTTTGAGTAAATCTAACCTTATTTAGAATATAACCCACTAAGTTCTTTCTCATACATGAGGTATGTAGAACATAATTCAAAATGACAGTCTTTTCAAAGAAAAACTTTAATTTCACTTCACATGTGCCAATAATTATAGTAGAGTGGAAATCACTTAACATTACTTTATTTTCCTCAATTTCAGAATATGACTTGAACAAATCATGGTCGTAGCAAACGTGGCATGTAATGCCATTGTTTACCCTCACCTTTGAATTCAACAATACAGTTGATTTCAATTATCGTAGTAATAAGTTGCTCTTCAGTTAGGTTCACCTACTGAGTAGGACAAGGCCTATTCCAAAAGTTTCGAGCCATGTTTCTAGGTCTGTTACAATTATCACATATAAACGTATCATTCCTTAAGGGAGTTTATGTCCATTCTATGGAGGATTCATATTGTGATTCTGATACTTCGTGCTTTTCCCTTTAGGTTTCAGAATGACAAAGATAAATTTCTTATTAGTGTTGTTGTTGGAAACAACAAATACTTTATCTTTTTGATCTATTTTCTGAGCTTCCTTCTCAAAGCAAAGTTGGGTGACAAGACTTTTGAATAAGAACTCTTTAGTTTTATACCTAAGAACATTTTTAAAGTCTTTTCAAATAAAGTGTAATTTATCGATTAAAATAACAATCTGCAGTTTTTCATCTAAAGATATACCTTCAGATAATATTTCATATGCTATTTTTTTGTTGTTTACGTGAGTGAGCTTCCATAGATTTTTCGTCTATCATTTGGCATTTTAAATATTGATTGACCATAAATTTCTTGGTTCTAGCTTTTTCAATATCATATTTCTTTTAAGGTACATCCTAAATTTTCTTAGCAGTTTTATCATAATTATAAACAATCATACAGGTCATCAAACAAATTATTTAGGATAAAATTCTTACACAGAAAACCATCTTATACCCATTACTCACAATCCTTAATTTGAGTTTCAGTAAGTTTAGCAGGCAGTTTAGGTTTGATAATATTTAAAACATAAGTGATTTTTTTCACAGTAAAGAAAAACATGTTCTTTCTCCATCTTTTAAAATAGAGCCTCTCAAAATTAAAAAAGTTTATTAAGATCAATAACCATTTAATCAGCAAATATATCAGATGAAATATTATCTTAAAATTGTTACTGTAGAATAATAAAGTAGAAACGAAGTTACCAAAATTTGTTTGGACTGATTTGCAAATTAGGTTGCTTTTTTAAAGATATTTCTTGACTTTGTTTAAGATACATAAGCAGTTTATAGCCATATCGTCTCAAAGATAAAACAATCTAGAAAACCTTCTATATCTTGGACTTCTAATGCTTTATAGAAAATAGAAATAATACACCTACTAATATTATATTGCTCGTAACCAAAGAACAAAAATAGAAGCTAAAAAGTTATTTTGTAGAGAGAAAAATCATAAAGAGCTAAGGTCATTGTTTCTATTTATAGAACAAAAATATATTGTGAAAATAACTAAGGTCATTGTTTTTATTTATAGAAAAAAAATCCAAGTTATTGTTGGAGAGAAAAACGTGAAAGAGAGTGAAAAGAGATAAACTCTAGCAAACTGAGTCTTCTTATATTAGTTCAAGAAAATATTTAATTTTAAATTAAAAATATTAATTAAATAAATTATTTGTAACCTCAATGCAATACATAGTGGACACATGTGAGAGGTAGATTAATAATTTTTTTTTCTTTCACAAAAATGTGTATCTCTTTAAATTAAATCTTAAATCTTAATTTAACATCTTATAAATACATTCAAAGAAATATTTATAAACAATGTAAGACACCTATAATGTAAAGAGTAAACTCACAATATATATTTTTCATTTTTTTGTCTAAAATTTATTTTATACATAGAATATTTCGAACATAAATTAAATCTATAACCTAAATATATTTATGTATGATCAATATTTTATAGTTACATTTAAATTCTTAATTTAACAAATCAGTGTATTGTAAGTTAAATTAGTAATTTAGAGAAAAAATCATCAAAATTAAATCTCGCATAACCCATAACCAAAACAGCAATCGCAACCACTAAACTTATTGATTATCTTGGCCGATTATAATTGATAATTGAAATGACAAAAAGTCAATAAATTTTGTATTGATCAATAAAATGCTGTCAATTCATTTTTAACTATGACAATAAAATAAAATGTTGTAACTTGTGACAATCACGATCTACATTATCCGAATTGAAAGGGAATAAAAAGTATGGTGGAGTATGCATCAGAAAGTGAATAGTAATCACTTAAACGAATAGGAGATTGGTAGACGTGGGGATTCCAGTCAAAAGTTGGGAAAAAGCTAACAATTCTATCTATCTTTTTGGTAGGAGAATAAGAAATCCTTACAGGTTATTAATATATATTTTTAAATTTATTTCATATATATATATATAAGTTGTTAGATTTTAAAAAAAACAAGTAAATCATGCAAAATCTATATAAACTTTTCAGATTTAACTACAATTATTTAAATCTATTTAATATTAAAAATCATTAAATAATATTAAAATACTATTTTTAAATCATCTTTATATGAAAAATCTATATCCATATATGAATTTGAAAAATTGAAAATGGTAACTTTTTATAACATTGGGTATCATTGGAAGCAAAGTTAAGAAAAAAATAATAATAAATTTAAAATTTATAATAATAAAATATCATCGTTAATATCCGTTTAATGTTATTAAAATATTTTTTTTATTCTTATAAACATTAATAATATTATTTATAATTTTTAAAAAATCTTTTCTTCACAAATCATAACAAGATGCTATGTAAGAATTAAAAAAAAAATGTATAAAGCATGCCCATCATTTCAAAGAAACAGTCAGATAATACAAATATTAGACTACACAATCACTATTTTCCTTTTCCAATTAGATCCAAAGTTGGACATTGTTGCAATCAAATAGGGGATTCCGTACAAATATTCTCTAAAGGAATATAGAAGTGACTGGGTGAGTGAACTATTCATTAGAGAAGAGTTACAATCTAATTATCATGTTTACATATCTGAATTCAAAGTAAGAATTTTGTTAATAATGAAGAAATTAAGCAGCAAATTGTCTACATATGCCTATTCCTCTTAAGACCAGCTTTTCCATTTGATTTCAAAAGACGTTCACCACCAGAGTCACCTTCAGAAGAAGCTTCAATTGATTTACCAAAAGTGGAAGATAAATCAGCATAGAGATCAACTACTCTCCTAATATTGTTGTTAAGCTCCTTAATCAAACCCACGTTTCTACTCAAATTATCAGGAATCTTAGACTCATGGTTTTGGTTTATCTCATTGATTAACAACCTGTTTTGATCCAAAATCTTTTGAACTTCAACAAAGCTATTTTCAAAGCTCTGGAAGATCTTCCCATCAATTTCGCTACCATTTCCAACTCCAGTAAATGTTTCACCCTCCATTTTAATTTCTTTTTGACTCTTTATCCTCTAACGATTCAACACCAGTTCTGCAATGCAATACAAAGGAAGAAGAGGATGATGACGATAAAAGCATTTTTTACAGCAAAAAGCGCTTCTGAACCAAATAGAAATAAGACCCATATGGATGTACATCTTTTATATTTATTTGGTTTTCACTATAAAATTTAAAATGAAGTAACTTTGTTAAAACTGGTTTCTAGATAATAGATTTAGAGTAATATTTTAGTAATTAATTTAACAAATTGAAATGTACTTTAAATTACTGCTATAAAAAATAAGTATTATTTATTTTTATTAAATGTATAAATAATATCATGACACATAAGTAAACACATCCTAATGAAAGAAGAAAAAGCATAAAACTTTTTTACTTTTTATCTTTTTGAGAACTGCCACCATAATCAAGACCCTGAGACAAAACACCAGAGTCATATAACATTGAATTGTCTAAAACATGTATAAAGGCACATGAGACAAGTTTTTTGTAGCTAAAATCATGACCTCCCTCTCTCTCTCTCTCTCTCTCTCTCTCTCATGGGTCGTTCTGTTTACAGGGAGATCAATCTAACAAAGATGAATAATTGCCACAATAATACATATTTATTAATATTTATGATGAGACGGTAAAAAGCAGATCCCATTTTCCATAAAAAGGAACCTTTTTTTAATGTACACAACAAATACCCACCTAAAAACTCAGGGCTCCAAACAAGAATCTCAATAACCAAAAAAAAAATTAAAAAATAAAAAAATAAAAAATACGGGTCAATGATGCAGAACAGATAAGGCCATAAGGGTATTACTGCAGAAACAGCATCATACGCCTTTAAAAGCAAAAATACGAAAATTGTAATTAAAAGAAAAACAAGGATAATAAACAACACGAAACAAATTTCAAGAAATTAAACAAATAACAAAATAATACATGAAGAAACGAGTTCAGAGTGAGGGTTCTAAAAATAAATTGAAGAGGCTAAGTGAAAATCTCAAATCAATAACGCGAAAAGATTTAGAAGAAGATCAGTAACCCACTGATAAGTAACTAAAAAGCTTTTCAAAACAACACCCAACAAGAATTAAATTCTCTAAATCCAAATTCATCAGACGAAAAGGTCAGTATAAATCTGAAAATAAACTCGTAACCAATAAGATCAATGTCTTAGCAAAAACAAAATTAAGCGAATCCATTGACCCCAAAATGGAAGAAAAGATCTGGAAACAAATAAAAGGATGAGAAAACAAAACATACTTCTTATTTTTTCTTTGTTTAATGTTCTGAATATAAATATAAGCATAAAAATTACCTTGAAAATCTGAAACATTGTATTCTAGAAGAAGACAAAGATTGAAAGAGCAAGGAGAGAGAGACTAGAGAAAGACGAGGGATTCCCGAAAAACAATGAAAAAGATCGGCGAATGAATCGAATCTCCGGAACAGAACAGAGACACCTCCCTGAATTTTGAGAATTTTTAGAGAGGAAGAGAGAGGTGGGGGGGTTTTAGAGAGAGAAAAAGAAAGAATAAAATAGATTTGACAGTCACGCTCGGCTTCGACCCTTACAGACTCTCAGTATCTGTATATCTGAATTCTGAGCGAGTGTGTTTGCGTTGTGTCAAAATAATTATCAACTTTATTCTCTTCCTCATCTTTCTTTTTCACGATTTCTAAGCTATCATGTAATTTTTTTAATATCAGAAATGTTAAATTCAGATATTATTACTTAATTTAATTATGATATATTAAGTATTGTATATATTTTTTAAATAAATAACTTATTTAATTTTAAATAAAAATATTATTTGATATTAAATGAATTTATATAATTATAATTTAATTAAATAATATTTCATATAAAATAATATATCATATTTTTAACTTACATTAAAAATATATAGATTATTATAAAAATTAATTTATTATATAGTATATTATAATTAATATAAATAAAAGAAGTTATATAAATTGGTGTCTTTCATTATTTATCTTCTATTCATGTAATTTTTAGAGTAATATTTTTTAAGAAAAATTTTATATGATTTTTAATAAAATATAAATATGATAAAATTATTAAATTTATAATAAATTTCTAAGTAAGAGAAATTTAAAATTTAGAATTCTATAAATTTTATTTTTATATATATTTATCTATAATTATATAAAATTTATGCCTAACAAAATTTATTAAAAAATGAGAATAAATACGTACCATCTTAATTTATAAAAAATCCTCCCAACTTGACACAATTGTAATGAATATATTAAAAAACAATTATCCAACCTACGATAATCTAACTTACCAGATTGGGAAGAAATATTATATATTTTATTATAATTATTTATTGATTTTATCATTATTTATAATATTTATTTTTATAAAAATAAAGAATTTAGATAATTTCATTTAATATATATATATATATCTATATTTTCCTAAGATTAAGAAAGGGGATCTTTTAAATACCAACTCATACTATTTAATTGAGGAAATTTGAACAAATTTACATTCGTGAAAACTCAAACTCACGATACTTTAAATGTGAGTTACTTCCATAGAAATTTATTTTTAATCATTTAAAAAAAATATTCATTTGTTTAACCTATATATCTTTTTGTGCTTTTAAATGTATAAATAATCTTATTCTTACGACATTACTTTTATTATTGTAAAAATTTTACACGACAAATTAAATTAAATTTACATGTAAATTTTGACAACTAAATAGTAGAAAATTAAGTGTTGGTTTAGTTTATAATTTAAAATTAATTTTTTAAAATAAATGATATAATCTTAAAATTAATTTAATATTTGAATTGTATTTTGAATTTTGTAAATTTGAGTTATTGTTTGTTATTAAATTTAAAAACTATTTAATATATATACGAAAACACATTTAAGTTATTTTTCTAAAAACATATGTGTTTTCAAGATTTATCTAAAATTTGTATTTAAAAATACTTTTACCATATACATATTTATTGTGTTTCTAGTTTTTCGTTTCCGAAAGAAAAAAGGTGTTTAAATTCTATAACAAACGGGTACAATTCAATTTGAAGACACAAAAAATGTTTCCGATTATAAGTTTTCGAATGTTTTAATATAAATTATTCATTTGCATTCATAAATATTAATTAAAGTACAAAAAATAAATACAATAATATATGTTATTTATAATACTAAAATAATTATAATAATCCTAAACATTAATTTAAATAATCAAAAGATAAATCTAAATTTTAAATATTAAATAAACAAACTAAATAACTTGTTACTATTAAATTTCAAATACTTTATTCTTTATTTACATCAATAATTAAGATGTTTATAAAATTGAAAAATTTTACATAAATTTTTTATTTTTATTTTTTATATATAATTGTAAACATTTTAATTGCATTGCAGGCTACATATTTTATTTTATCTAAAAAATTTGTCAAAAATATTATTCAAATATAAAAAATTGAAGGAAAACAATATTTATAACATCTAAATAAAATTATACCTACAAAAATAATATTCTTATGTACAACTATATATTTTTGTTAAAAATATAAAATATTTAATTGAATATGATTTAAGTTAAACTCTAATTAATTATATCATTTTAATATTGAATTTTAATCAATTAAGAGCCACTTAATATTATTTTTTAATTATTTATATTTTTATAAATTTTAAATATTTTATTTTATGTAAATTTTAAAAAAATTATAACTCCGTCTCCTTAAAAGCATATGATTAATTACCTCACACTTCCATATAAACAATTTAATTACATGCCTGTATATGTTCAGTCCCCGTGTATTATATTTTACATTAATGGTATGGATAACGGGAAATATAAAATGCTACTATAAATTATTGATGTAATAAATGAAGCCTAATCTAAATCTTGCTTATTATATAACTAACTAAAATCAACACGTTCAAATATAAATCATTAGAAAGAAAATAACTATCTATATCTTATAATTATAATATATATGAATTATATTTATTTACAATATTATACTAATAAATAAATTTTCATTATATATATATATATATATATATATATTTATCTACAATATTATACTAATCAATAATTTTTTTAAATAAAAAAAAAAGTGGAAACACGAAACTACATCTACAAAATTGTTATGGACGTTGATTGACAAATTAACGAAGCTGATCTATACCTTTATTAAGTCATTTTCAAGTCTTAAAATTTAAAAATTAAAATGAGCAAAAGTTTTTAAAAAATAATTCCTCGAATAAAACCTCAAAACTCATCTATTCATCGATACTCATATCCTTCCATATTTTATATATAAAAATTTAAAATCATGTTTTGTAAACTTTTTTATAAAATTGTTTACTTATTTTAAAACAATAATGATTATTATCCTTAACTCTCTAATTATTTTATAATTTATTTAAAATTATTATTTTTATATATTAAGTAACAAATTATTAGTATTTAAAATATTTTAAATAATTATAGACTGATGTTTTTCTATAATGATATAATTTTAATTAAAATAAATTAAATATTAATTATTTTTAATATTTTAATAAATTATATGTAACATTATGAATACTAATAATAAAAATAACATCTTATATATGTGTTAGTGTCATGAGATATTACTTTTGTCACTACGAGTTTTAGTACTTTTGTGTATGATATTTTTTATTTTATTTTTATTGAAAATATTTTTTTTCCTTTTTTAACCATTAATCAATTTATAACTAAAATTAAACACATATTTAAATGAATTTCATTTGAATACATATTTAATATTAGTATTAACAATCCAAAATTTTTATGTAAGGTATAGTATAACTTGTATATGCTTTGGTGGCTATTCCTTCTAGAAGTTGATGGAGGTCCAAAGATGTTTATATTTTTCAATACATGTAAAAATAAATAAATATGTCTCAAATAAAAAATAGATAAAACATAAGAGTTAATATTACATATTAATTAAAAACAATAATACAATAAAAATTATACATATCTCTATTCATTTTATTAACTTTTTAAGATTTGAATATTCATAGTTTTTATGGATTGAATCAAAAACTTTCGACCAGGTGAATAAGTTAAACTAAATTAATATATCATATTACAAATTAAAGATTTAAAAAAGTAAAAAAAAAAATCAAAATAACATAATTTATTCAACCACATGAATTAACGAAGAACAAAGCCAAAATTTAAGAAATTTTAAAAAATAGAATTACAAAATAAAAAATTCTTAGTATAGAACACCACTCTTTTTAGACATTTCATTTCAACATCATCGTTCATGTTCGAATCTCATCCTTTATAACAACCTTTTTTTCTTGAATAGGCTACACATCCACCTTTTAAAAACACTCCACCTGAGTCACTTATTTGATTATATCTTATTAAGATAGAGATGAGAGTGTTAGAAAATCTTGAATTAAAATTAATTTAATTTTTAGTTTCATTTCATTTATTTTTTAGTTTTTCTTTTTTCTCATCTGTTTCAATCTTTAATGTATTTTTTTCGTTTTTTCTCGTTCAATTGTTTGTTTCTTTTTTTTTTTATTTTTTCATTTTTTTCTTTCTTTCTCTCCTTCGTTTCAATCTTCTTCGGTTATAATATTTTTCTTTATAAAAAAGAAAGCTAAGGAAGAATAAGAGAAAAAAACGAAGAAGAAAAATAGAGAAAGAAAAAAAAAACCATAAGAGCTAACAAAGAAGAAAGAAAGAAAGAAAAAGAAAATAAAAGAGAAAATAAATGATGGAAAAAAAAGAAAGAAAATGAGTGTACGGTAACTTTTATTATTTCTATATATTTTTGTTATTCTTCTATTCAATATATATATATATATATAATTTTTTTATTTTTTTAATATTTTTTAACTAAAGAGAAAAAAAAATTAAATGAAATCAAACTAAAAATTAAATTAATTTTAATTCTTTTTAACAGAGAGTAGAACTGTGGTTTTAAATAGTGCGATAAAGTGGACATTGGCTTTTAACAGTGGTTTGGTTGGAAAAAAAGTGAAAATGAATTAAAGGTGATTTTGGGTGAATATATATTTTTTAATATTTTGATAATACCCCGTTAAAAATGATAATGTGGTATGATATTTTGAATTATTTTAAATTTATTTAAAAGTTATTATATTATTATTTTTATATTAATTAACTAAAACATTATTATATCAAAATATATATTTTTTATAAAGTTATAATCTAACATTAATTTTTAAATTTTAATTAAATTTAAACATAAATCCCCAAAATTTAAAAACTATCGTATAGATATTTAAACTTTTAAATCATACATAAATCTTAAAAACTTTTAAATCATACATAAATCTTAAAAACTTCGTTATTAGATATAAATTTTAATAATCAAATAAATATCTACTTATAAAATTATAAAATTTAACAACATACTTTCTAAACTTACAAAGCATTCACTACACCAATCCCATTAAAAAACAAATAATTTTATAGAATTTTACATGTGATTTTTTTAAAAGATAAATGTTAAGAAAATACATTTATATATTCGTATTGGTATCCATATTATTTATATCATAATTCTATTGAGTTATTTTAAAAATAATATAAAATATTTATTTTTTATATAATTTTATTATTTATTAAAATATAAATAAAGTAGATGTAAAAATAAATACAAATTTATGTGACTTCTTTGCAAAGATGAAAATATTAATAATATCATCGTAATAATATCGTTATTTTGCACATCTTAATAACAAAACATGATATCTATATATTTTGACAAAATTGTTAAGAATGTTGATATATTGTTACTTAAATATCGTTATTGTTAAATTATTGTTTGAATATATTTTTTTTGTTAAAATATCTTAAATATTACATATATTGTCATTAAAATGTTAAAAATATTGATATAAATTTACAAAAATAAAAAATATCAAAAAATATTTTTTCAAATTAACAAGATTTATCTATTTATAATAATTAAATAATATACTTAATTATTTTAAATATTTTAACTACTTGTATAAAATATTTTATAATATATACATATATGTTATTTAATTAATATAAATATTATAATATTTAAAAATATATGTATTAAATAAAAAATTAATACAAAATATAAATAATTGATTGCTTATTGTTATATAAAATTTTATAATTTTGTTTTTAAAAATTTAAATAAAAGATTAATAATTTTTAACATTTTTATAAAAATAATATATCCACATTTCAAATCTGCTTCGTTGTAATAGGGGAAAAAAAAAAGTGGGGAGAGAAGAGTACGGCAAGCGTGCATGTTATGCACGGTAATGACCATCTAAAACTTCAATATTACAATATTTAAATCCCCGATGATTACAATGATAATCTGTAAACTCCACCATTAGTTTGGTTTTCCCAATGACCAACAACATTGCTTAAGATTCTTCGTCAGTCCCCACTCCCCACTATCCATTTATCAAACAGATGTAACTTGTTTTCGCCGAGCAACAAAAATAAAATGGAAACATAATTTAGGTGTGTTTAATATGTATCGAAAATCAAAATCAAAATCAAAATCAAAATCAAAACGAAGTAGAAAAAAAAAACTTATAAAATTCATTTTTTTTATTAAAAATTATAAAAACTTAATTTATAATATATTTTATAACTATTTTAATTTTTAATTTTTTTAACTAATTTTTAATTTTACATTTTTTAAACACTTACAAAAACGATTTTTTAATCAGATTTTATATTTAATTTTTTTTTTCATTTTCATCGAATATTTTTTAAAACAACAAAAATAATACTTATTCTTTTCACCTTGTATATTTTTACTATTAAAAAAACTATATGATATATCATTTTATTTTAAATATCACTTAATTTAACTTTGAATAATGATTATTTAAAATATTTCAATGATAAATGACTTTCAATTAAACACCATTTAATATTATTGATTTTTATTTTTATAAATTTTAAGATTTTTATTTTTTGTGATTTTCTATAGATTAAATTAAGTCTTATGAATTTTTTATGTATAAATATATGAAAAAAAATTTAAGATTTATAAATAATAAAACATCATTAAACAACTTGTAGGTAATTTTTTGATTTATTTATCTTAAAAATCATTAGTAGAAATTGATATAAAATACAATGGAAATTATTTTTATTAAAAAAATCAAAAATTATAAAATCAATTATTTAATTATAAACTTACTAAAAAGTCATTTTAAGAATAATAATGAAAAATATAAAATAAAATAAAGAATTAAACCAAAGGATTAATTTTTAATTACATACTATGAATCTGAGAAATATAATCGATATCAATACGAAATTAGAAAAACAATCAACGAAGGTGACCTTAAATTTAGAGGATCTTTATTCCTTTTATACGGTATTTTTTAAGAAAAGTTAACAAAATAACGTGAATAACTTACTTTGTAATATTTCATTTTTTAAGGTTTAAGGGAATTATAATAACAAACAAACTAAGAAAAATAGTTAAAATTATAACACTAACGAGGGTTTTAAATGATTTATTATTACACATAAATTGTAATAACAGAGAGTTGTCGTTTTATTTATTAGTAAAGATGTACATTATCAAATTCTAATTATTATGACAGTTATATCTTATTAATAATAACTTTATCTAATATTTTTAATAATAAAATTAATTATAAAAATATAATAGATAATTTATATATATTATTAAAAAAATTACAGTATATTTATGAAAAATGACTTATTTAAAATTAAGTAATAATAGAATAAGTTATATACTAACATGTTTAAAAATCATTTAAATAATGTCTAAAGATTAAACGAATTCCAAAAAGAAAATTTCTAAACAAATAAAATAAAAATGAAAGCCTAGACAAATTGTATAAAGACAGGCGACAAATGGCTCATCTAATTTGGTTAAAGGTGCAATTCGTCCATTTAGGATTAGGTATGGTTGTTCTGAATTGATGAGTAAATGAAAATGAAATGCACGTCCTTTTTCTCCATGGACCATGTACATGAATATGGAGCCCAGAGCCGAAGCCCACACAGGGTTACGGATCTTTACCCCAGCCATATAATTCACCACGTTATTTTTGAATTTTTTTTTAAGAAAAAATATATATTCTCAACTATTTTTACTTCTCTTAAAAATAATATTTAAATTTTATACTTAATTTTTATAATAATTTATTTTTATTATTGTAAAAAAGAGATTACATAATTACAAAGATAATTTTTTTTAATTTTTTCAATTACATTATATATATATATATATATATATATATATATTGTTATTTATAACTTAAATAAATTATAACGGAAAGAATTAAAGAAAAATAAAATAAAAATATTAAAAAAATAAATACATAACTTAGATTTTATTTTTAAAATAAATATAGAACTTTTATAATCACATTTCCCTTTTTTGCAAATATCTTAATACACTTATTTTTATTATTATTACGTTAAAAAATTTCAAAATATTTATTCTATCTTAATTATTATTAAATAAAATAAATATTTTATAATCCACGTTCTCCCCTCATTTATTTTATTTTTTTGATTTCTAAAGACTTTAATCCTATATTGGTAAAATAATTTAAAACATACAAAATTTCGATTTTTTTTAGATAAAATTAAGTTTCGTTAATAAAAATTAAAGATACAATTTACATCAAAACTCATCTAATATTCAAACTTAATAAAACAAAAGCAAATGGGGTCAACATCCGGAGTTATATGAGTTGGAGCAGGTGACGCTTATCTATCGTTATCGTTATACATACTTTTGCTTTGTATAGCCTGTGTCAGCCAATGGTAATGTACGTAAGTTAGGTCAGCTTGGACCTTAGCTGTGTAGTATTGATGTATTCTACTTTTTGCGCCTACGGGATATTACTTTGAGGAGATCGTTGGGCGTGGTCTTGGGAGATGAGGGCTATATTATGTGGATGACCTCGGTTCGGGAAGAGCGATCCACGTCTGACATCTTTGGTGATAACAAGAGCAACCAGATTTGGCTATGTCATCGTAGATTTTGGCATCTATCGTTCGGGTATTTAAAGCACCTCTTCCCACTAGTTTATTTTCAAATATCACCGTTGGTTTCAAATGTGATACTTGTATCTGGCAAGTCGTAGGGTGTCTTATCACATGAGCGTGAATAAAAGTGTAGCTCGCTTTTGCTTTGGTACGATTCGATGTTTGGGGATCTTCTCGATCGTTACGTCATTGGGTCGTCGTTGGTTTGTTATTTTTGTTGATGATTGTACACGAATGACATGGCTTTACCTTCTCAACATAAAGATGAAGTATTTGCTACATTTCACGTGTTTCATACCATGGTTCAAACACAATTTTTTGAAAAAATTAAGATACTTCGATGCGATAATGGAGGGAGTAAGTTAATCAGCAATTAGGACATACTTGGACAACCGTGGTATTCTCTCCATGAAACCTACGTGTTCCATGAAACCCGCAGCGAGAATGGTATTGCGGAGAGGAGGAATCGGCGTATCTTAGAAACGGCTCGGGCACACTAATCGGTGCACGTATGCCTAATAAATGCTTGGAGCGATCTTTGTTACTACAGCGTGTATCTCTTGAATCGAATGCCCATGAAGACCTTACAATTTCGGACTCAATTAAAGGTGTTATGCGATCATCTTCCCTTATATCTATTTTGATTCTTAGTCTCTCGAATTTTTGGATATGTTGCTTTTGTCCACCTCGTAAAAATCAACGAACTAAGTTGGATCCATGTCTTTGTCAGATGTGTATTCTTAGGGTATGGTGTACAAAAAAAGGGGTATCGATGTTATAGATCCAATTACTAAAAGAAACTATACTACCGTGGATGTCAACTTTTCTCGAATCGAAATGTTTTCCCGTCGGCTGGTATCCCGATTACACTCTTCGGGAGGAGAGTTATGGTGAAGAAACGAAAGTGGCTTGATGTTGAAATATTAGATACTAGTCGACATACTCGGATCGTTCAATAATATGGAGGAGCCGTGTATCGGGCCAGAGCTTGCACCTTGACACTTGAAGAGAAGTAGTAATTGAATCTTCGAGAAGATGAAGTGGTTGATGTACCCCTCCATTCTCTACAGTACCCGATGATCCTCTCTTGAGAACAACTGCGAGGTAAGCTATCCTATCACACCTTTACAATCTAATGCTATAGATACACTGTTGGTTATGTTTTACCTTTCGAACCTGATCGAGGTAAACCCGAAATCGATACTCCCGAGAAAGAGAAGAAGCGACAGCAGTATCAATAACAAATTATGTATCTCTCGAAGGTTATCGGGAACCTATCGGGCATTTGCCTGAGGCACTCTCACCGTGTCAAATTAGAGTAGCATTGAAGAAGCCTTATACGATCCAAAATGGGCTCAGTATAAAGAGAATTTGAGGCATTGCAGAAGAATAACACATGGGTGTTAAGCGAGTTACCTTAAGGGAGAAAGATGGTAGGATGCAAGTGAATTTTCTCCATTAAGTATAAAGCAGATGGGGTAGTTGATCGTTACAAGGTGAGGCTTGTAGTAAAAGGATATAGAAACATGTGATAGATTATCAAGAAACCTTCTCATCTGTGGCTAAACTAAAAACTGTGAGAGTTTTGTTATCTCTTGCAGCAAATTTAGATTTGCCATTGCACCAACTTGACGTGAAGAATGCCTTATGTGGTGACCTTGAAGAAGAGATTTACATGGATATCCCGCGAGGATATCTTTGTGCACATCGAGAAAAAGAAAGCTGCATGTAGATTACAATGAGCATTGTATGGTAAAACGATCACTCGGCGTGGTTTGATAGGTTGAGTTCGTGATGAAAGAAATATGGGTTCCAAAAAAGCAAGCTACGATCATACTCTTTTCCTAAAACATCGATTAGGGAAGATAACATCCACTTATAGTCTATGTGAGCGACATGATCATTACGAGGGGGATGATAAAGAAGAAATCTCTACAGCTTGAGAACAATTTGTCGAATGAGTTTGAAATGAAGAACTTGGGAGGGCTCGAAATACTTCTTAGGTATTGAGGTAACAAGATCAAAACAAGGCATATGTCTTTCCCAGAAAAGAAATATACTCTGGACGCATTAGCGAGGCGGGACTACTAGATTGTAAACTGTCGATATTCCAATGGTTCAAAATCATAAACTCGAAGAATATGTGGACCCGAGTACCGGCGGATAAACGGAGATATCAACGGTTAGTAGGTAAACTCGTATATTTATCTCGTACTCGACTTGATATTGCTTATCTTTGTGAGTGTCGTGAGTCGATTCGTACCTTTGCCCAGTGAAGATCATATGGATGCGATTAAATGCGAATGCTCCGTTACTTAAAATCCTCACAGGAAAGGACTTATGTTTTCAAAGAATGGTCGATTGGAAGTCCTTGGATATATAAATTCGGTGGCGGGGAATATGAAGGATAAAGAAATCTCTTCTTTGGGTACTTTACTTTCGTAGGTGCAATCTTGTTACATGGAGAAGCGAGAAGCAAAATGTAGTTGCTTTATCGATCTTTGACACAGAAAAAAAAAACTTGAACTTTAATAATTTGAAATGTTTTAAGGTTATCAAGAATCGGTTCGATGATATACTCACAAAATTGTCGCAGGAACTTACAACTCACTTGACAAGTTGGGCATAAGAGACATATATGCACCAACTTGAGGAGGAGTGTTGGTATGTGTTGTTGTGGCAGACACCAATGACTCAGTGGAGTAAAACATGGAGCATACAATAATGATAGTGGATCCATAAAACATGGATGTGCAGGAATTATGATTATTGTTTAATTTTCGTTTTCTTTGTATACATATATCTCAACTCTTGTACAGAAAATAGAACAGAAATAATAATGGAATATACATGATAATTATCAAAGAAACACATATTTTGACATTAAGATCTTAAACTCAACTAATATAGACGAAGATAAATACTTCCAACGAAACACACGTAAAACAATAACAAGTATAACACTAATCATCCTAGATGAGAAAAAAATCTTCATAAAAAAAAGAAACATAAATATATGTTTTTATTCAAAGTAATTAAAATAAAGAGATGAATAAAACCAATCAAACGAAGTTGTGCATTTACTTAAGAAGATCATCTCTAATATAAAACAAACTTTGAAAAAAAGATAAAATAGTAATTATAATATTTTTCATTTAATAAGTTAAAATGTTTCATTTTTAATATTTACTCAATAAAAATAATATATGTTTATTTTTTCACATTAAAAACATATATTTATTTACATTTTTAAAAAAATAATTTTTTTTAATAAATTAAAACTAGAACTGCATGATAAAGGGTATTTATAACATACAATTAAACCTACTAAAAACTAATAAAAATATTTTAAAAATAAAATTTTGACTATTATTTTTGTTACGAGTTTATAATTTATTATACTAAATCAAATCAAATAAAAACTCTTTTTTCATTATACAATGAATCCAAATAACTTTATATAAACTTGGTGCATAAGAAATCACCAAACTTTTTACTTTTATTACAACAACTCCCAAAATATTACACAAACATAATATATAAAATTTTTCATTATAATTCTATTAGATATAAATAGGTGTATTAATCAAATACAATTCATCAATTAAAGATATTGCTTTCATGCATATAACATTAACAAGTAGGAGTACTAAAAGGATCGATGCTGGTCGCCATGTTTACTTAAACGAAACTTGTTTTCCATGAATTCAATCACTTACTCTGTCATCAAAGAATGAGATTAATTAGGGAAAATGTTATCTAATATATATGATCATCACGATTCAAGTGTGAAGTTTTTATTGGTCAAAGAGAACTGTTTGGAGATGTATCTAGCATATTATGTATATAGCTTACACATTGGGCCCAAGCCCATTTAATGTTTCTGGCCCAAATCATTTTTGCTTTTATATATATATTTCACAATTGAGCCATCACATAACAACTTGTAGGTTGTGATCATCAATTACCCTAGCACCATTGATCTCTCACGGTATAGGTTATGTTTACATCACTCAACTTCATTTATGATATCACAAATTTTTTTTTTAAAAAATATTTACTAATGATTAATTATACTCTTATTTTCATGTTAAATTTCCTTTTGCTAGTTCTTCAACTGTTACACCTATTTTACTTGAACATTAATTTATATCATAAATATATGATGGTCATAAATAGTGTGGTAAAATTTTACTGGTAAAATAATAATGTATACAACCGTACCTTTCCATATTTGTTAAATCTCATACTTTCTTTTTTAGAAAATATTTTTTTTATCACTTTTCATAATTACATTAATTTATCTTTATCTTGCTCTAAAAGGATAATCATTATCAATTTATTTTGATTTCTATTTCATATATAATATGAATTTTGATTTTGATTTTGATTTAGATGATAAGTCAGATTAACATAAATCCAAAACCGATCCAATAGCAAATTAGTTTAAATTTTATAAATTCAAATTTAACTTATCCATCGAACTAAAACTTATTATATAAAATGATTAAATGATCATTTGTTACTTTATAATTCTAAATTATAAAAACAGAACAAACCAAGATGGCAGGGCTTCAAATTTTCTAATTATGCAACATATTTTTTTATTTCCTTATATTTAGTTATCTATATCTAAAAGTTCATAATTTTTTAAAATAAATTTTTTTAATTAATAACAAGATTAACTAATCTATGAAAATCTTATACTCAATCTTTTTTAGTTTAAATGAATTGATTTATTATTGATCTAAAATTATATCGGGTTGTATTCGAATTGAATTTTGAATCGTATTAACATATTATATCAAAAATTAACATCCTTATTCAAATTCTATTCTTCTATTACAACCCATGCATCCTCCTTTTCTTTCACAATGTCATTATCATTTAAAAATTACAATTTTTATTCCTAATTTTCTATTTCTCAAAGCTATGTGTCAATTGTAAAGGAGGGTGACCTTCCCATGTGCGACGACATTATGACCGTCAATTGAATTGCCAATGTTCTTCAAGATCCGGTGGTTCCACCTTCGGAATCAGCAATGCGTGTGACATTTCAAAGTTGAAGGATGCGTTCTATCATAATCCAACCATTTTAATTATTTTTATCAATTATAATTTTACTTGACAAATACTTCATAATTTTCAATTTTTTTTATGGAATAGTAAAATTTGATTTGAATTTATATTTACATTTATTGAACAGTTAAATAATTTATCTATTGATGCCATGGTAAAAGTGATGTATATGTGTATGTGTTGGTGATCATGTAATTATTATTTTAAAAAAATAAAAGTAATGATATTAACATTTTTATTATTATAAAAGAGTTTATAAAAAAATAATGTTACTTTTATTATTAATTACACACATTATTATTATTATTATTATTATTATTATTATTATTATTATTATTATTATATAAAGTTATCATTATATTAATTATAATTTAATATATATATATATATATTATTACTCTAATCCTAAATAAATTATATAATATGTACATAATTTAAAAATTACATGTAAATTAAATATGTACATTTATCTACATGCTTACATATATATACTATTTTATAATCAAGTTAATTATGTATAAATTAACTTGTAATTATTAATTTTTTAATTGAATTAAACTTGTGATTAGAATCTAAACACCGTGTTTTAGACACTATAATTTTACAACTTCATTTAAAAAAAACATTTTTTTCCAAAAATATAATACGTATATTATTTGATGTATATAATTAATAAAGAATAACATAATTATTTTAAAATTTTAAATCTTTATATTTACATTCAACTAATAAAAGAAATATAATTACTTAATAGATAAAACATTACTCACGTGACACTGTTTATAGGAGAACGGTGAACATCTAACAAAAGTGCAATAGTCAAAATTATTTGCAATAAAATTAAAGAGATTAAATTACTCTTATATAATATTATTTGAAATAAAAATGTGAGTATTATCCGTTAAATCACTAATAAATCACCGGCTAACATATTTTATGCAAAAACTACACAACATAATTTTGTAATCAAGTATAAGTACTTATCTTAATTAAAATGGATCTTCAAAAATCAAAATGAACACAAGTAGTTAGAGATGCACTTGCGTTAAAATATGCAAGAAATTTCAATATATTTACACAGCATATATATATATATATAGAGATGTTGGAAAATAACGCAAATTCTCGATAAGCCAGATTTATGATAAAGCAAGGATAGAAAAATAACACAAAATTTGATAACGGAGTTCGGCCAATCTTGCTTACGTCTCCGGACTCACAGATCTTTTACCGAAAGTGGAGAAATTACACAAGGTGTTTACAACACTCACAACTCACAACCCAATTACACCCAAGAAAATTACTCTCAAATTTCTCTCACAAAAGCTTTTCCCTCTAAGCTTTTCTCTCAGTTGGAATGTACACTTTGGATGGTTAATTCATTACAATTACACATCTGTTTATAGGAAAATTCACTGCTTGAATTAGTCAAATTAATGGTTCCTCGAATTGCTCCAGAATTAAGCTCCATGTTTTACTCCTTGTTTTGTTCCATGTTTTGCTCCATGCTTTGCTCCTTGTTTTGTTCCCATGTTTTGCTTCCTTAATTTGCTCCTTAAATTAAGGAGCTTTTATAACAATAATATCTAACAATCTTCCCACTAAGACCGATTTCAACTGCCTTCACACCTCGATCAATGCAATAGCTTTTTCTAGTCTTTGTTATTCTAGTAGACCAACCGAAGTTGAGCACAACTTCATTGTCAATAATCACCACCTTTGTTAACATATCCGCCGGATTTTTGCTCCTCAATCTTCTCCAAGATTAACACATCATCTTCTACATGTAGATCTGATGAAGTGATAACGAAGTCCAATATGCTTGGTTCTAGAATGAAATGCTGAATTCTTTGCCAAGTGTATTGCACTTCGACTATCACTACGTTGCACATTCTTCTTTGTTTGAATCCCAACTCGCTTAACAAATCTTGAAGCCATATCATCTCTTTACTACTGCCATCGCTACATACTCACCAGAAGTGGATAGAGTGACAATTTTCTCGTATTGCGACATCCAACTAACACCGTAGTTCCAACAAGAATATATAACCAGGTGGTGCTTCTTCTGATCAACTTCACCTCCAAAGTCTCAGATCTCACGTATCCTCGTACTTTTAACTCTCCTTTACTAAAGTACAAACACTTTTACGTGTGCCTGAGATACCTCAAAATCCACTCGATCGCTTCCCAATGAGTTTTCCCGGATTTGACATAACCGCTAACAACTCCCACCGTACGGCCAATGTCCTGGTCTTGTATAGACCATTGCGTACATCAAACTTCCAATGGCCGAGGCAAGGAACCCAGCCATGAATTCTCTTCCTCCGTCTCTAGGGGACTGATCCTCGGATAGGCGAAAATGACTAGCCAAGGGTGTCCGTTCGCATCGCATCACGTTGAATCTATGCAAAACACGATTGACGTACCGCACGAGATAACCTGCAAGCGATCCTTTCTTCTTATTTCTGTGATTTGCATTCCAAGAATCTTTTTTGGCTTGACCCAAGTCTTTCATGTCAAACTCCTTTCGACAATTGATGCTTCAATCTTCTCGATATCATCCATATCCGAACCTCGCTACTAACATATCATCAACATAAAGTAGTAAAATGATATAACCGGACCTATATCTCTTGAAGTAGCAACAATTGGTCAAGACATTGCACTTATGGAAACCTTCCTCAGGTACGGCTATCAAACTTTACGTACCATTGTCTCGAGCTTGTTTCGTGCCATACAAACTCTTCTTAAGTCTCGCACACCATGTTCTTCTTCCCTCTTTCTCGAGAAACCTTCCGTCGGGTACATGTATATCTCTTCATCTAAATCTCCATGAAGGAATGCGCCTCTTCACATCCAACCTGCTCAAGATGAAGATCTTCGATGGCTACAATGCTCAATACCGATCCGATAGTATTAAGCTTCACAACGGGAGCAAAAATGTCCGTAGTCAACTCCTTCCTTCTATTGGAAAGCCTTTGACAACTAGGCGGGCTTTGTATCTCTCGGAACCATCACGCTTCCTTTCACCCTGCAGACACCCATTTGTCATGTGAAGTTGCCTTCTTTCCCATAGGTAACTCCTAGTTCCTCTACGTATCGAGATGAGAGATTTCATTTCTTCTTTCATAGCAAGCTCCCACTTGTTGGAATCTCGAGTCCGACAAGCTTCATCATAGCATTCGTGCTCCCCTCCATCACCAAGAACATATAGTTCATGTATCTCCCGTTATAGGCACACGAGGTCGAGAAGACCTTCTCAATACGTGAGCGAGTAAGAGGTCAGGTGTGCCCGAATGTTGTGTACGCTTTGTCCAACAAGTTCCTCTCGTCGAGACTTATTACAATTGGTTCTCCGTGGGGGAAGTATCTCGGGACATCATCTCAGACCGCAAATACCGACTCATTCTCGCTTCCGAGGCATTGGCGCTCATTTTACGCATGTCCTTATACATCACCCTTTCGTTGAAAATCACATCTCTGCTACGGATAACTTTCTTTCTTTTCGTCATCCCAAATGCGGTAGCCAAACTCATCCTCACCATAAAGCGGTACGAACGTGCATTTCTTTGATTTGGGATCAAGCTTATTCCTACCTTGATCAGATATGCGCACAAATGCTACACAAATGCCGTTAGAAAACTTTTAGATGTGATAGTTTCACCTCTTTTCGCTCCATACCTCCTTCCGGTATTCTATGCTCCAACGGAACAGGATGGGCCTCGGTTGATCAAGTAAGTTCGCCGTGTCGATCGCTTCACGCTCTTAACCGGCTTCGGTAGATCCGATCGTATACGAATGCTTCGCTCTTCGTCAACGTTCGGCTCATACGCCCGGCTACACACCGTTGTGTCGAGTGCGTTCCTCGGCACGGTTCTTTCCATTCTCGATCCCACGCTTCATAGCAAAATTTTTGAATCTCGGTGTCTTCATATTCACCACCATTATCCGATCCGAGCTTTTTGATCTTCAAACCCGTCTCATTTTCCACCATAGCTTTCCATCTTCCGAAAGCCTCAAATACTTGAGACTTACGCTTTGTAGAAAGTAAACCCATACCTTCCGAGAACGATCATCGATGAAAGTCACGAAGTATTGTTTCCCACCAATGGATGAGACGGTTGTTGGGTCCCCAAACATCCGAGTGAATAAGCTACAGCTTTTCCTTCGGGGTTCTACCACTTGTCCGAAAGTGACTCTCGCTTTCCAAGTATACAATCCCGCACACGTCCATCTCTACTGCATCGCACCGGGAAGTTTTCCTTTTGGAAAGGCATAATCTTCATCCCTTCTCACTCAGCGTGGCACTAATCTCTCTCGGTGCCACAAGCCCGTGTTTCATTGCCTCGCTACAATTGTGATTGAACAACGTGCTTCGTCGTCGTGTAAAGAGTGCCACTTTTCTTGCCTCGAGCAATCATTATCGCACCTTTGAAATCTTCCAATCATCACCAATGGAAGATCGTAGCAGAGCCTTCACTAGCTAATCGCCCCACCGAGATTAAGTTCCTTCCGAGGCCTGGGAATATGCCCGACATCCTTCGCTCCCAAAACAGATCCGTTTAACTTAATCTTCACTACACCTTGCCAATAATAGCACATGGTTGATCATCACCAAGATATACCTTTCCAAGGTTTCCTGGGACATATTTCTCGAAGAATTCTTTACGTGAAGTACGTGGAACGATGCTCCAGAGTCTAAGACCTAAGATTCTTCCTTGCTCTCCAAAGAAGCATATCAATGCATCATCTCCTCCCGAGGGGAAGTAACATTCGTCTCCGCCTTCACTTGTTGTCCTTCCTCTTCGCACCGATTTTTGTAAGGCCTGGCTTCTTCCACAATTCCAACACTCGATAGTCTTCGAGCCACGGGAATTATTAGGATTCCTAGATTCGGGACCTCCCGTCCTGATCTACCTCCTAGGTCTCTACCACGTCCATTTCCTTTGGTTGAATTTCTTCCTCTCGACTCGTATGCAAACCGAAGAGGTCGACGATTCACCTCGTCTCTCTACGTCCTGATCTCTTCATCGAGAACCAAATCACGAACATCGTCAAATTTCAACTTATCGTTTCCCGACGAGCTACTCACACCGTGACAGAGTAGCATTCCAGCCTTTCCTCGTGCAGAAGACAAAAGTATCAACGTCGTACTTCTTCATCGACTCAATTTCCACCGAACTCAACTGGCTGTAACCGTGTCGAGTCTACTGAGATGTTGAGCTACCGACGCGCCTTCCGTCATCCGCAGAATTGAACAAGCGCCTCATCAAGTGCACTTTGTTCGAGGCTGACGGCTTCCTCATACATATTGGAGAAGCCGCCATAAGACCTCGCCGTGGTCTTTTCCTTTGCTATGTTGGAAAGCAACATTACGGATAACGTCAATCGAATAATTCCGAGGCTGGCTCCGTCTGTAAGATTCCAATCTTCTTCCTTCATCAGCCTCCCGCTTCTTCCCCGAGAGGTTGATATAGATTTCTTTGATACGTATAATCCTCTATCCGCATTTTCCAAACCCGAAATCGTTACCATCAAATTTCTCGAGTTTCCACCCTTCCTTCATCTGCGCTATCGTCCCACTAAAATCGACTTCCTCCGGATCGTTTCGACTATTTCTTGCGCGTAAAATTGACGTAAATCACTACCAATAGCTCTCGATACCGCTTGTTGGGAAATAACGCAAATTCTCGATAAGCGATTTATGATAAAGCAAGGATAGAAAAAATAACACAAAATTTGATAACTGAGTTCTACTAATCTCACTGCCTCCTGACCGCCGCAGATCTTTTTACCGAAAGGGAGAAATTACACAGGTGTTACAACACTCACAACTCACAACCCAATTACACCCAAGAAAATTACTCTCAATTTTCTCTCACAAAAGCTTTTCTCTCTAAGCTTTTCTCTCAATTGGAATGAACACTTTAGATGGTTAATTCATTACAATTACACATCTATTTATAGGAAAATTCACTCCTTGAATTACTCAAATTAATGGTTCCTTGAATTGCTCCTAGAATTAAGCTCCATGTTTTACTCCTTATTTTGTTCCATGTTTTGCTCCATGTTTTACTCCTTGTTTTGCTACTTAATTTGCTCCTTAAATTAATGAGCTTTATAACAATAATATCTAACGAGAGAGAGAGAGATTTAATCTAGCTATTTTCCAACTTTAACAAGTTATAATTATAATTTGTAGCAATTATTGGACAAATTACAAAAATTGATTCTTTATTTACTGATTAGGCAAAAAGGAATAAAGCAAGGAAAAACATACGTGTTTCTTTACGTTGATTAAATAATATTTTTTTTAAAAAAAAAAAAAGAAACAACGAATAGTATCCATGTCAACGAAATAACATTTAGCCGGCTTCAAGAAACGTCTAGACTTGTTTTATTGGTCTCACTTTTAGCTTGGTCGCTCAAAACGTGGGATATAAAATGTGGAGTTCTCTTTTTTACTCCTTTCAACTCTTCATTCTTTGATGAATGCTAAGGGCATATTTTATTAATATTTAATTTTTATATAATTATATATTTAATATTTAAATACAGTTGTATTTTATATAATAAAAATTATATTATCATATAAAAATTTAATATCAGTAAAGAGTGTTTGTTCTAAACTATACTGAAAAATTTATTTAATCGTTTTAAAATTTTAATTATAAAATTATATGACTTGATTTTTTTCTTTTGTTTTGAATTATAAATATATTTTTTAGTTTTTAAAATATATGAAAATAAAAATTAATTAAATATTGATTTAAATAATTTTTATAATAAAATTATTTTGATAGCTTACAAAGTTATATAAAATAAATTAAATACTATTTTAATTATACTTTGTTTAAAAATATATTTATCATTAATTTTATATGATTATATTGTATAGATTATCATTAAACATGAAATAAAATAATTATAATATGATGCACCAAACATGTAGTAAATAGATATAAATTTAACATATACTAATGATAATGTGCTCTGTAATTAAAATATTTTTTTGAAAGATAAATAAAATTATTTTTTTAAAGTTATTTTAACACAAAGTATCATATAATTAGTGTGAGTATAAATTATTTAAATATCATTATGATTCTTCTTGAATTTTTTACAATTAATATAATCAATCAATTTATAATATCATCTAATTTTGCATACTTTTACGCTCACATCTTTTGTATCGTGTAATATGTTATAATTTTTTAAAAATTAAAAAATATTCAATTTTTTAGATGATATTAAGTATCAAAATCTAAGTAACCTTCCTCGAACTAAATTACTTGGAAAATTTACTATAACTCTACATGCATGTTAATTGTTCATAATAGTTATTGGATTCTGACAATTTTTTTTTATTTTCAAGAACGTATACAAAAATAATATTTATAAACAAGTGTTTAAAAATAAAGAAGACTTAAAATTAGATATATATATTTAAAAATAAAATCTATTTAAATACATATTCAATAGTAGCTACGATCAAAAACACTAATTAAGTGTGTAATATTATTTGTTTGAACTATGTTGCCAAATTTATCAGAGCTACTACGAACTTTATGATTTTTAAGTCGTGTATAAAATTATATATTTTTTGATAAATATTCAAAAACAACGACTAAAAAACGTGTTGGCCGAATTTTTTTAATTTAACTTTTTATCAAAAAATAAAAATAAAAATTATTGATTAAATAATGAAATTATATATTAATCATTTACTTACTCTTGCAAATTCTTTCGATTATCGTACGATAAACAAATAGCCATGTATACTAGTCGGAGAAACATAGATGTAAATTGTGATGATATTAATAAAATCGTGGTATAATTTATTGGTTTTTTATTTTTCGTTTTATCTTAATTAATTTTTAATAAAATGAGATGTTAATTAAAAGATATTAATTGAGATATCTAATTTGTCTCTAATAAACTTAAATAAAATAAATACAATAAAAAATACGATACATGGTTATTTATGATGGGAGTTTAATAAAAAAAATAATATAATATATGTTTAAAATTATTATTATTAAAATTACAATCTAAATAATATAAAATAATATTTAAATTAAATATGATAATATTATATCTTTAATTTCAATACTAAATAATACAAAAATAAGATTAAGTAACCAATTTAACTCTCTAATTAGTCTAAAGTGATGGCAGAAGTACTTTTTCCAAGCTTTAATCTGGTACTATGTACCTTTCACAGTGATAGAGTAATCGGTACCTTTTTATATATACAAATTTGCAAGATTAATTGAATACAAGTAATGGAGAGAGAGAGAGAGAGAGAGAGAGAGAGGTGTAGAGAGGCCGTCCTACTCTTTCAACCAACTTTCAAGGTAAGGAAAGAAAGTTAGTTCACATATAATCAACAATATATAAAACAATAATTGATTAATTAGAAACACTGACTTTAATATATTGAAACTAATAATACAAAAAAATAAAAAAATTTGAAAATATAATAATATTATATTAAGTCATTGCAACTAAAAAGCTAAAAATTAATAAATAATAGTAAACATGGTAAGCTTATTAATCTTGTTATTGTTAATTAGCTAGAGTGTTAAAAAGGAACTACCTCAATTATCCTAATGTTAAATCAGATGATACTTGATGAATATTTTTGTTAAATCGATAATGTTGTAATTTAATTTTGATTAAATATTATCGAAATATTAAATTAATTTTTTTTTCAATCAAAACACTTATTTATATTAAAATTGTGGTATAATTATAACTAATATTAGGTATGATTATTAATTAAAATAATAAGATTTATTTTTTTAATATACAATTAATTATAACATCGTTTATAATAAAATAAATTTTTTCATGTAATTATTAAGTTTAAAAAAAAATAATTCACTAATATATACTATTGAAAGATGAGGATGGTGCCCATCAAGAATCAAAGAAGTGGGTTAATATTCATTAGTTTTATTAGTTGTTATTTGATAGAAATTTATATTGTAATATGTTTTATGTTATTAATCTAAACATCATTTTAATTTAATAATCTAAAAAGAAAATTTTTTTTTCCACAAAATATCATAATAAAGAATGACACTTGCTAGCCAGCAGCTGTCAAGTGGTAGAAATTAAGATCTATCGAAGTAGATGAAAAACACAAATATAAAAATATTCACGTGAAAGCTTAATTATGATTTCTTAATTTTAAAAGGTAATTTTAATGAGTAATGATACATATGATATTTTATGTAATTTATGTACGACAGTGCCTCCATCATGTGTGTTTTTTTTTCCTTAAATGAATCAAAATTGAGGAAAAATTTCACTTAAGGTTCTATAAGTAATATTTTTTTTTCTTCTTAAAAATGACTTTGATTAATTTTAATCGATGGTAATAAGTTATCTTTTGTTTATAATAAAAATTCAATATAATTAAAATATTAAAAATAAAAAAATAATAGTAGATAAAAAGTTAATATTTAATTTATATTTTAATTATTAGTTATTCATAACTTATTACCCATAAATCATCAACTCGTGTTATTTTTATTTTTATCGCTTTTAGTCCTTTTTAGACAAAAACCTATATCATTGTTTTAAAACGTGGGTGTTTGAACTCTTGTAAATTTGAACGTATTTATAATTATATTATTTATAAAAATTAATTATTTTCTTAATTCTTAAAATATTTTTAATATAGCTACGTACCCTCATTTGTCTGTCTCACTTGTACATCACCGTTGGATCAAAATTTGTATGAAGAGATAAATTTTTGGGACCCATGCCAAAATCTGAGCCCCTAGCAGTACAATGTCCATGAATGTAACATTTAGTTGAGTTGGTAAGGTAAAGATCACGTGGAGATAAATCTATTAACCTATATTTACTTACTTAATTAAGGATTAATACAAAGATTTAAGAAATGGTCCCCAAAAGGCACATGCGCCAGTTAATATATCTCTGTAATATGCCATTTAATTGGAGCTGTTACTGTTACTGTTACTGTTATTTATTTTTAATTAAAAATGATATTATATGTATCTTATTTTAATAAAATATGTTTAAATTATTAAATTTTTATAAGATATTAAGTATTAAAATTTAAAAATTTAAAATTCAGTTATAACACGATTATGTTTTATACGTATAAATTATTTATAATTTTATAAATATTATACCAAAAATTTTATTTGTTTAAATTCTAGCTAAAATATATAATCTTCTTCAACTCTATGTAGATATGATTTTTGGTATCACGAAAAATTTATAATTTTTTCTCCTTCAATTTTTGCATTTTTTATAATAGTTTTTTAACTTGAATAACTCTACTGGAAAAAAAACTATATAAAAATAATTATTTATTAACGTGAAAACACTTTTTTTTTAAAATGATTATATTATATTAAAAATAACATATTTTTTTAATAGTATATTGCATTTTTGATCACCCTCTTGTATTTAATACTATAAACCGTATCAAATTCTTATAGATTAGTTTTTAGTATTTTTTTTGTGAGAATATTAATTTTTAGTGTGCTAATGTATATACCATTAGAAAATATATAAGATGTCAGAAAATATGGAAAATTAAAATTTTAAAAACACTTATATTGTTTTATTTAATTAGTGACACATGCATACAATAATATATATAAATGAAACAATAAGCGAGAATTTTAAATGTTATCCCCGCAGGCTGCAACATTCCACAAAATATACTGAAAGTGCAAGAACATGTATATAAAATAGAAATAAAATGTTTGCAAATATCATTTAACTACTTAATATTATATCAAATAGTTATAAAATAATTTTTTAAAATTTAATTAATTATTAAATTTGTATACACTTCAATAATGTTATTTTTCACTTATATTATATAACATTAATTAAAATATAAACACGGGATCAAAGTATTACAAATTAAAAGAAAGCAAAAACAAATGAGTTTCGAAGAATACATAGATATGTGTTCCAGAATGGGCATTTTTTTTTAAGTAATAGAGAGAAAAATATATTATGAAAAGAGTCTTTTAAAATCGAGGAGTTTTTTTTTAATGTATCTTGATGTATACCATGTTAATCCATATTATTTTCGAACTAAATCAGGGATGATTTCGTAAATATTTTTTTATTTTAAATATTATTAATTTTCGTAAGTATACAAATTATTTATAGAGATAAATATATTCGTAAAGTCGATTCAAGAAAGTAATATTGTGTAGTTTTTAAATATTATTCAAATTTTAAAAACAAAATTAAATCTAAACATTTTGTTATAATTATTTGATTTTTGAAAAAATTAATCTAATATATAAAGATAAAGATAGATATGGATTCAAAATATACTCATATAATTTAATACATTTACAAAAAAAAATGAGAATAATGGATATAATAATTCAATAATTACGTTTATTCGTATTATTTAGGTTATTAAATATATAAATTAATATTTATTTATTTTTTATCTACTTAAGCGATATCTAAATTATTTTATTTAATATTAATTAATTAAAATATCCTTAGTCGGTGCCTATTAATTAATTAAGTATTAAATTTTAGTTTTTTATGAAAAAATCACAAACCATTTAATCACATTTTTATGCGGAGTCAATTAATTAGACTTTATTTAAAGTATCTAAATTAAACTTAAAAATTTAAGTATATAAAAAATAACTTTCAGATTTTAAAACTATTTAAGAAAATATCTTGTTAATACATTTTCAAATAATAATTATTTGTAAAAAATCTTTGAAATAAAATTTAGTTCTAAATATTCAAATAATTAAATATAAAATAAAATATTATTACTCCAAATTAAGTTCAGATAATTAAATCTTAATTTTAACTCTTATATTAAGTTTGTTATTAAGAGTAATGTACTCTTTTAAATAATATTATTTATAAAATTTTTAAATAAAAATAAATTCAATTTATTTTAAAAAAATATTTTACTTATTTAATATTTTACAAATATATCAACGTTATTATTATATCATATTCAATATGAACCATACATGTTATAATTGATTAGAGAAAAATCAAGAATGATAGAAAAAATAACACACACACATATATATATATATATATTGCAAAAGGAATATAATTAATATTTTAACAATATTCTTATAAAACTTTGAAAAATTGAATTTAAGATTGAAAAAACATATATATATATATATTGCAAAAGGAATATAATTAATATTTTAACAATATTCTTATAAAACTTTGAAAAATTGAATTTAAGATTTAAAAAACTCTGATAATAATTACAGTCCATAATTTATTGAATCAAAAACTAAAAACTAAAAATTATTAAAATATAAATATATTTTTTTTCAAAATTGAGAGAAGAATTAAATAAATTTTAAAAGTTTAAAATATAAAAATCTACGTAAAAGATGAGAAAAAGTTGCATAAAACATAATTTTGGATAATATCAAATAAATGATATTAATTTAAGTTCCAAAAAAATGAAATAAATATATTTCAAATATTTTTATTTATTTTAATATTTATAAAATACTACAATATATCAATTAATCTGAATAAATATATTTATCTAAAATACAATATAATAAAATAAATACAAATATATTTTATTAATTAAATGACATTAAAATATAATATATTTAGTGATTTTTAAGAATATATAATTTACACAACTTAATTATCTCTCTTAATAAGGGTTCTATAATTAATATAATATTTAATTATATAACAAATTGATATATATAAATAATATTCTTTAAAATTTATCATAAGTATTTATTATGTTAAGTGAAAAATATCGATTTCTCCGATTAAACCTGAATGTTTGGTCATTTAAATTCAAAAATGAGTTTTATAAATTTTCAATTTTAATAAATTTAGTTAATTAACAGTAAATATTATTATTTTATATAAAACATAATTAATAATTAATAATTTAATAATAATTAATATAAAATATTCATATTTATATTTGGTTATCATCAATGTTTTTATTTTAATATTTAAAAAATTTATTATTAGAATATTATTATTATTATTTTTTTAAAATAATTTTATACTAAATTTTATTTTTTTAATCATTAAGAATTTATATTTTATTGTATTTTAATTAATTAATTAATCATAAAAAATAATATTTTAGTAAATAAATTATTAAATAATATTATTTATATTTAATTTACTTATTTTATTAAAATTAAAGAATTAGAAAATAATAATTTAATGTATCTGTAATTTGAGCAAATAAAAAACTCATAACATGACAAAAACTGGGCAGCTACGAGAGACTAGTATAAATATGAAGTCGAAACAGAAGAAAACGAGACAAGAGAGAAATAGAGAGAGCAAGAGAGCTAGTAATCTGTTGAGAAAGCACAAGTCATCAGTGTTTTGTTTGGGTGATCAGAAAATTGGAGCAGTAGAGAAATAATTAGTAATATAATGGGGAGAAGCCCTTGTTGTGCTAAAGAGGGCTTGAACAGAGGTTCTTGGACTGCTCATGAAGACCGAATTCTCACTGAATACATTAAAGCTCACGGTGAAGGCCATTGGAGAAACCTTCCCAAAAGAGCAGGTACTTTAATTATTTATTAATTCCAGTCCAAATTAAATTTTTTTTTTTTTGAAATTTTCATGATCTGGGTTTTCTCTGTTTTACTTAATGAATAATGGGTTAACAATATTTGAAGGTTTAAAAAGATGTGGAAAAAGTTGCAGACTTAGATGGTTGAACTATCTAAGACCTGACATTAAAAGAGGCAACATCTCACAAGATGAAGAAGAACTCATAATTAGGCTTCATAAGCTTTTGGGGAACAGGTATATTATACTAGTTAATTCTACACTTTACTCTTTCACTGTGGTTTTATAAATTGGAAAAATGATTAATACTAGTGTGACATTAAATTGATATTTTACTGTTATGTAAAGAAAAATAATTTAATTTTTTTTATTATTTTCATAACAGTATATATATATATATATATTTTTATTTTAAAATAATAATTACAAAATTAATGATAAAATAATAATAAAAAAAAAGTTTTAAAAATTGATTATATTTACGCGTTTTAAAATATGTTTTCTATTACTATTTATATTTAATGCTACTGTTACAATTTGTTTTCTCTAATCATTATTACTTTCGGGCAACTTTCGTATATCCGCGTGAAAATTTCAAATCACATGTAAACATTAAAATTCCACAAGAGTATGTGTTAATTGGGGTTGAATATTATTGATTTGTTATAATTTGAACTAATTAATTTGCAGGTGGTCTCTAATTGCTGGTAGGCTTCCAGGCCGAACAGACAATGAAATTAAGAACTACTGGAATACCAATTTATGCAAAAAAGTTAAAGCAGATTCTGAACAAATTAGCTCAATTAATAAGCATTCTGAAGTAATTAAGCATAAACACTTTCAAAAGAATACAAATAAGCTTAATTTGTCACTCAAAACAAAAAGGAATTCAATTTCAAATTTATCAAAATCTGGTAATTATAATCATCAAGTTGTTGTACGTACCAAAGCCGTGAAGTGTAATAAAGTTTTTATAAATCCGATACTAATGCACAACAATGATACTAGTGTCGATCATCATCAACAAAATCACATCGAAAATTCTTCAGGAAATTTAGGAGGACCCATTGATCAAGAATTTAATATCTTTACAACTACGATCGTTGAGTCAGATCATCAAGATAACAATGTTTCAAGTAGCTCAGATTTTATAATGAATTTCAACGTGGAAGATTTTTGCTTGTCTGATTTTCTAAATTCAGATTATGATTATTTGAATTACAAGAATATTGATGATCATAACGGTAACAACAACAGTGGTACTAATGAAATTTTGGATCTAGATGAGGAATTATTGATACGAGAATGGAATGGAAAAGATTGTGTTGATGAGTTCAATTTTCATAATCAAATATTTCCAAGCTGCTTTAATGGTGAAGAATGTTAGAATGGTTTGAAGACTAGTGTTAATTAAAGTTATATAATTTTATATTTTATAAATATCATTAGATTGTGCTTTAAAGCTTGAATTGGTTATTAGATTGTGCTTTTGTGTTCTAGTGTTGATAAATAAAGATCAAGAGTTAGGTATGTGTGTGCGTGTACCTAAAATTTGTCTTGTAATAAGATTAATGAATTCTCATCCATTACGTAACCTTGTCATATGATTTTGGGGTATTCTTTGATTTTTATTTATTTTATTTTACTAAAATTTAAAGCAATGACGTATTATATATATATATATATATATATAATGGGAGATATTTCATTAAAATTTATATTTGAAAACTAAATTTATCTATATAAAATTCATTATTCAAAAACTAAAAAAAAAAAATCATATTTATAACCTTTTTATTGATACAAAATTTCATATTTATCAAAATAAAAGTTGAAATGCATTACAAGTTATTTTCATTTGAAATCAATTAATTTAGTCACTTTTTTTTAGTGGTTCAGAAAAAGTCACTTTTTTAAAAAAAAAAAAAAAAGCGAATTGACTTTAATTTATATTTTTATATTTAAATAAAAAAAATCCAGAAAAATTATTACAAATCAACTATTTCCTTTTATTTTCTACGGATTTTTTTCAAACATTCTTTTCCACTTATATATATATATATATACTTACCTTTATGAAGTTTGTTTTTGTTTTAAAATAATTTATATATAATATAAGATATTCGTGAACACAAGATTTTAATGTTAAGTTAAAATATTATTTAAAAAAATTGACAAAAAATTAAATAAATTAATTGATTTGTAAAATTACCCATTTTCATATAGGTATTTTTTATAATTTAAATATTTTTCTAAATATATAATTATCAAGCCTTCTTCGTTAACTCTTTTACATCTCTCGCAATTTTTTTCTTTAATAAATTTTGAATTTTTTATAACATTTGATCCGATTTCTTGATATATTCATTATATGATTCATTGACAATCCTCACTAAAATGCATTATATCTATACCTAAATCTAAAAAATAAATATATTAAATTTGAAATAAACATGTCTAAAAAAAATCATAATATATTAAAATATCACCCTAAATTAAGATCTATTTGAAAGAAATATCATCCAAAATCAAAATACGTACTGATGGAACAAAAAAAAAGGCTTTAATTTTTCTAATAATATTAAATAAATCATAAAAAAAATATATACAGTAGAAATATCACCTATGAAAGAAAGCTTTCTTTCCAACTCTAAACTCGTTTAGATAGCCTAAAGTCTTACACTTACAAAATTCAAACTATCTTTAATTTGATTTTAGTGATTGCATCATTATCCTATACTTTTTAATAATAAATAATTATATTATTATCCTATATATCCTTATTAGTTTGTTATGATTGCATTTACTAAAAAAAAAAACTGAATTTTCATTCATTAATGTGGGTACAGCGAATTTCATTCTTGAAATAACTAATAAAAATTGATATATTAGTAGAAATGTTGTTCCAATGTCTCCAAATAGAATTGATCGCCAAATTACATTCAATAAATTTCAAATTTGTTATAAACTTTCATACATATTATAATTACATTATATATCTATCTAACAATCTTCATTGTTGAATTATTTTTTTAAAGAATTATTATTTAAAATCAATAAATTGTAATATTTTTATTTTAAAACAAAATTAAGCAAAAATATCTTATTAAATGCTATTAGTAATATTATTTGTTGATTATGTCTAAATTGTTTTCACTTTTTTTATTTTTTTATAAAAATGAAGAATAAAGAACATCACCTTTTTTTTTGTTAGAAAAGAAATTCCCCAGAAGATGAGAAGGCATAATCACATCACTGATTCATCGATTATAAAAAATATATATATCTTAAGTTAGAAGAAAGAATTTCGTTTACAAGTTCTACATTGAGAAATTTGTTCCCAAATTTCAAATCATGTAATTTATTATTCAAGGAGTAACATTTGATGAGAATTATGTAGCCAAACAGTAACATTTGATGAGAATTATGTAGCCAAACAGATCTTAAGTAGTCAATCAAAAGGTTTAAGATGATACAACTTGAAAAGACTTTCAATGAGGTCATCCATAACAAAAGGATCCAAATTGGAAGTGCAATGATTGGGACAAACGAATGACGAAAATTAGGACAAAATTGGCAAAAGATAACTAGGCACATTGTTGTGCCATTTGGACTAATTTGGACAGCTTTTTTTTAAGCCCTTGAATGATAACAAAGGTTAAGATGTAATATTTTATTGGGATTCTTTTGTTCTCATATGTTCCAATTTTACTCCACATTTTGCTCCATTTTTGTTGTATCATTTGGACTGATTTTGGGCAGTTTTCTTTTCAGCTCTTGGATGAAATCAAGGGTTAAGATGTAATATTTTCATAGGATTCCTTGTAGTCAGCTGTCCTATTTTTCTCCATGTTTTGGTCCATGTTTTCTGCCACCTTTTGTGCTTCTTGGCTATTTTTATTTTCAACATTTGGATGAGATCAAGGGCTATGATGTAGTAGAGCTTAGGGTTAATTTGTATTCTATAAATACTTAAGAGCAGTTCAGCTATTGAGAATTCTACAATTTGAATGAAATTTGATTTTTCAGATCATTTGAGAGCTCATTCATGCTCTTTGAGCAACTTATCAAGAGATTGACAACCTTTGTGGCGTTGTTTAGAATCCAAGCATTTGTGATGAGTAATATCCATACTTGTTAGGGTGTCATTTATGCTAGACTTATCGAGGAAATAACATTTTCTTGTGGTGTCTTTCCCCTCAAAAAATGGTGAGTAATATCCATTGATTTGTGGAGAAACTCTTTGCTATATAATCTGAAATTAGCTAGGTCCTAACCCCTTGGTTCATATCAACATTATTCTCTTATATTCAATTCATTGTTAATTAAAGTGACTTATGATGTATAAGTCCATTTGGTTTTGATACGAATGTCATATACAAAAAATTATAGTGTAGCCAATTACATTCATTAACACCAGTTTGCCATAGTTTTACAATATATAGTGTTGATACAAGTATGTTAAAACAGTGTTGGAACAATATTACCGTTAAATTGAAATGAACTGCTTGGGTTGAGTTACGGACTAAGTCGCTCTCTTTAAGACGTTTCGCTGCTTTGCCCAAATTTGTGCAAGCAAACATAACCTCATCGTCCATAGGATAAAACAACCCAAAATCTTTGTTTTTTCTATCTCGGAACTTCACTGCACTGATGATGAACGAAATACCACACCTGTAGAATTTTATTGCTCAGAAAACTCAAAAGTAATTTAGGATCTTCTTCTTTTTCTTTATGAGAGAATTTTTTCTTAGGGAGATGAGTTTGCAGATTGTTGTGTTAAAATTGAGAGCTCAAACCTTCTATTTATAGGTTTTAGAAACCGTGTGGTCATTATGATAATAATGGTAATGTTTGGGGATGAAGAGAATAACTGCCATTTTTCTGAGTAAAGAAAAGTAACGATCATTTTCTGAGTAAAGAATAGTAACGACCATATTCTAAGTAAAAGAAAATAACGACCATATTCCGAGTAAAATAAAACAACGGCCATATTCTGAGTAAAAGAAAATAACGGCTATGTAACAACCATTTTTTTTAATGGAAAAGTATTTTAATAAAAAAAAATTCCAAAAATAAAATGCCACCTCACCTCACGCCCATGCACTCGGACTCAGCTCGGCTCGGCACGGCATGGCACGGCCGATCGATCAAACGGATGGCGACGGTCGCGCGTACGTGCATGTGGTATCACATTTGCCTATGTCATCTCCCCTTCCACAAAAGTGGGTACCCTTTGGGGCCCAATCCCCTCTTTACTATTTATATATCTTCTAAGTAATGTAAAAAAACAACGTGTGATAAGGCTAAAAATTGGCTTCACTAGTTTTTTTAATTAAACATTCACTTTTTTCAACAATCTTTCACTTGAATTTTATATAAAAATATTTTTCATCAAGCAACCGATTAATTAAAAGTATAAGATTGTGCATAAGCAAAAGGTGTCTATCGACTTGAACCTTTGCATAGTATTGATACTTTAGAATATACTAGAGTAACTCGTAGTTTTGAATTCTATCTCTAACAACATTACACACACAACCTTTCCAAGGCGTAGTTCGAAAAACCCATACTTTACAACCATGCACATGTATCCTAATATAGTGAACGCTCTAGTAAATTTTGCCCAAAGAATTTCCATAGGAAGTGGCCACACTTCCACATTCACATATGTGAGTTTATCAAGAGCATTCTTGTAGCTATGTACTCCACTCCATATAGAGTATAGAACTCATCATTTTCTATCGCTTCAGGACTTCATGCTTCTAACAATATAGAATGAGATTTCAAAATAACATGATTCATCTCATATCACTTTATGACTTGTTATTACCCTTTGAACTTATTTCTTGGGATCTCTAGTCTATAAGTTGGGTTATCATCACAAGTGACTCTTCATTCTAAGGGCATTAATCTCATTCTTTTTGAGGTTTTGAAAACCTTCTCTCTCGGTAATCCATTCATCAAAGGATCTGCCAAATTTTCATCAAAACGTACATGATCCACTCTTACAACTCCTGTAGAGAGAAATTATCTAACAATACTATGCTTACGTCGTATCTGTCTTCTCTTGCCGTTGTAGTAACGATTCTGAATCTTTGCAATAGCCGTGGTACTATCGTAGTGGATCAAGACAATTGGTATCGGTCTTTCCCATAAAAGGGATCTCAACTAACAGACTTCTTAACGAGCCTTCTTCTTTACTAGTAGTGGCTATTGCTATCATTTCAGACTCCATTGTAGATTGAGCTAATATTGTATGTTTATTAGACTTCCAAGAAACAGTTTCACCAGTTATGTTAAATATATAACCACTAGTTGCTTTAGAGTCTTCTGATAAGGTGTTCCAATCTGCATCGTTGTATCCTTCTAGAACAACGTGAAACTTTTTATAATGTAATCCAAGGTACATAATTCTCTTAAGGTATCTCATAAACCTTTCAATAGCATTCCAATGCTCTACAGTAGGTCTACTGGTAAACCTACATAGTAGTCACACAACATAAGTTATGTCTGGTCTAGTGTAATCAGTAACATAACATAAACTACCAATGATGCTTGTATACTCAGTTTGTCTAACACCGTCTTCGATGTTCTTGAACAACTTTACACTAGGATCATAAGGAGTACATGCAGGTTTACAGTTAAAATAATTATATTTTTTTAAGATCTTCTCAATGTAGTGAGATTTATCTAGAAAAATTCCCTTTTCAGACCTAGTTATTTTTATACCAAGGATTACACTTGCTTCTCCAAGATCTTTCATATCAAAATTAGCTCTTAACAATATTTTGACATTATTCACAACATAAATATTTGATCCAAAAATAAACATGTCATCCACATATAAACATATAATAGTGCAAATGTTATCTTCTAATTTATAATAAATGCATTTGTCACTTTCATTTATTTTGAATCCATGTGAGATAACTAGATTATTAAATTTTTCATGTCATTGCTTAGGTGCTTGTTTTAGACCATAAAGAGATTTATCTAGTTTACAAACTTTATTTTCTAGACATGGGATAACAAAACCTTCAGGTTGGTCCATATAAATTTCTTCTTCTAATTCACCATTTAAGAAAATAGTTTTAACATCTATTTGATGCACTACTAAATCATGGATAGCAGCAAGAGAAAAAAGTACACGTATGAAAGTTATTCGTGTAACTGGTGAAAATGTATCAAATAAATCTACATTTTCCCTTTGCCTATACCCTTTAACTACAAGACGAGCTTTATACTTTTCAATAGTACCATCTAGTTTTAATTTCTTCTTTAATATCCATTAACATCCAATGGTTTTACAATCAGGAGATAAGTCAACTAAATGCCAAGTCTTATTATACTCAAGAGAGTCCATTTTATCATTTATGGCTTCTTCCTATAAGTTGGCATCTAAAGAAGATAATGCTTCTTTAAGAGTTTGGGGATCTTCCTCTAAGGTATAAGCATAAAAATCAGACCCAAAATCCTTAAGGGTTCGAGCTCGTTACTTCTCCTAATTTCAGTGTTTAATTCCTCATTTTGTTCACTAGTTTTAGTTATGGGTAAATTACTAGAAGACGAGCCCCATTATTTTTCAATTTAAAGGGAACTTATGTTCATAGAAGTCAGCATCATTTGATTCTATAACTACATGATCATTTAAGTCATAGAATTTATAAGCTTTACTATTCACAACGTATCCTATGAATACACATTCATATGCTCTACTAGCAAGTTTATTTCTTTTAGGATCAAGGATCCTAACATAGGCTAAACAATCCCAAGTTTTAAAATAAGTTAAATTAGGTTTCTTATTTTTCAAAATTTCATATGGTGAAATTTTACTTCTAGATTTAGGCACTCTATTTAGCATATAGCAAATAGTTAATAAAATTTCTCCCCACCGATTAAAGCAGCACCAGAGTTTAATAAAATTGCAACAACTGATTTAGTAAAATTTCTATTTTTTTCTTTCAGCTTTATCATTCATTTAAGGAGAATAAAAATCATTGAAGACATTAGAATCATATTCAGTGCCTCTATCACTTCGAAACCTTTTTATTTTTCTGTTAAGTTGATTCTCAATCTTAATCATAAATATTTTAAACATGTCAAATGCTTCACTTTTATTTTTCATTAGATATATATAAATGTAATCTGAACAGTCATTTATAAAAGTTATAAAATAATGTTTTCCATTTCTTATTAAGTTTCCATCAAGTTCACATATGTTAGAGTGTATTAATTCTAAAGATTCAGATTCTCTAACTACTGATTTATGTGAAGTTTTGGTTATTTTAGCTTGACTACGAAAATCACATTTTTCAAAATCATTCAAAGATAATTTAGGAATTAGTTCTAAGGTACTTATGTTCTTGATTATGCGTTTATTAACATGACAAAGTCTAGCATGTCAAATATTAAAAGAACTCAACATATAAGCAGAAGAAGAAGTTTTATTGATTTCAACATTTAATTTAAACATGCCATCAGTGGCGTACCCTTTCCCAACAAATATATTATTTTTAGTTATAGTATATAAATGAGCCCCTATAGTTTGAGTAAACCCAGTTTTGTTAAGAAGATAGCCTAAAACTAAGTTCTTTTCCATCTCTGGAGTATGCAGGACATCCTTTAAAATGACAGTCTTTCCAGAGGTAAACTTTAATACCACCTCACCAGTACCAGCAACTTTAGTGGAGTGGGAGTTGCCCAACAACACTTTCTTATCCTCAGAATCAGAATAGGACTTGAACATGTCTCGATCATAGAAAACATGGCGAGAAGCACCAGTATCCACCCACCACCCCTTGGATCTACCAACAAAATTGACTTTAGATATCATAGCGATAAGTTGATCTTCGATAAGGTTTGCCTACGGGGCAAGACAATTCATGTTCCAGTAGTTCCTAGCCAAGTGGCCAGGTCTATTACAACTATAACATATGAATGTGTTATTCCTTAAGGGGGTTGAGGTCTTTTCTGGGGAGGATAGTTTCTATTTCTATTTTGGTGGATGTGTTTTTGGTTATTATTATGATTTTGAGTTTTCATATTTCTACCTTTAGGTTTTAGAATTGCAGATGAGAGTTTCTTATTGGTACTATTGTTTGAGACAACGAGTACTTCATCTTTTTGGTCTTGTTTTCAGGCTTCTTCTTCTATTCTTAAACGGGTTATAATAAGTTCTAAAGAAAATTCTTTAGTTTTATTCCTAAGTGTATTCTTAAAGTATTTCCAAACAAGGGGTAATTTATCTATAATAACAGCTACTTGAAATTGTTCATCTAAAGTCATGCCTTCATAAGTTATTTTGTGTGCTATCTTCTACAATTCGTGTGATTGAGCTTCCACAAATTTGCCATCAATCATTTGAAACTTCATGTATCTACTAACAACATACTTCTTAGTTCCAGCTTCCTCAGTGTCGTACTTATCGTACTTCTTTTAAAGTGTTTCCCAAATTTCCTTAGCAAACTTAACAGAGTTATAATAATCATACAAGTCATCAGCTAAATCATTAAGAATAATTTTTTTGCATAGAAAATCATTTTCCATCGAGGTGTCTAAATCCTTAGTTGTAGCTTCAGTAGGAGGATTAGACAGTATTAGTTTTTCAGTAGTAAGAACAAAAACGACTTTTTTCATGGTTAAAAAAAATAACATTTTTTTGTCTCAGTCTTTTAAAGTATAGTCCCTTAGAAACAATATGGCCATTATGATATTAACGATAATGTCTGAGGAAGGAGAGCGTAACAACCATTTTTCTAAGTAAAGAAGAGTAATATTCATTTTCTGAATAAAGAAGAGTAATAGTCATTTTCTGAGTAAAGAAGAGTAACAACCATTTTCTGAGTAAAGAAAAATAACAACAATTTTCTGAGTAAATAAGAGTAACAACCATTTTCTGAGTAAAGAAGAGTAACAACCATTTTCTAAGTAAAGAAGAGTAATAACCATTTTCTAAGTAAAGAAGAGTAAAGGCCATTTAACCTCACTCGACACGGTCGGACGGACGGACGGTGACGACACGCGTACGCGGTATCATATTTACCTAGATTTTTTATCCTTCCATACAAATGGGTACCCTTAAAACCTAATCTCAATAACTAACTCTTTATTATTTATATAGCCTTAAAACTTAATCTCAATAACTAACTCTTTATTATTTATATATCTTCTAAGTAACGTAAAAAAAATACAAAACAACTCTTAAAAATTTACTTGACTAGTATTTTTTATTTATTAAAGATTCACTTTTTTTCGACCTATAGGAATAAAAACTATGAACAATACGTGATACGGCTCGGCTATGAGAGGTTAATATTGTATTCTATAATTAACCTAACAAGTGACATCCAAGTTTGACTGTAATTTTTTCAAGAAAACTAAAACTTATATCATTATCCTATATTTTATTGATTGCATCATTATCCTATATTTTTTAATAAAAATAATTATATTATTATTCTATATATCCTTATTAGTTAGTTATGATTGCATTTACTAAAAAAAAACTGAATTTTCATTCTTGAAATAACTAATAAAAATTGATATATTACTAAAAATGTTGTTCCAATGTCTCCAAATAGAGTTGATCGCCCAATTACATTCAAGTAATTTTAAATTTGTAATAAGCTTTCATACCTAGTATAATTACATTATACATCTATCTAACGAATCTTCATGGTTGAATTAATTTTTTTTAAGAATTTTTATTTTAAATCAATAAATTGTAATATTTTTATTTTAAAAAAATAAGTAAAAATATCTTATTAAATGTTATTATTAGTATTATTTGTTGACTATGACTAAATTTTTTGTTAGAAAAGAAATTGATCTAAGATGAGAAGAATAATCACATCAATAATCTATTGATTATAAAAGTCATATATTTCTTAAATTAGTAGAGAAGATATCGTTTATATACAAGTTTAGAGATATTTACTCCCGAATTTTGAATCATGTAATTCATTATTCAACGAAGTAATTTTATATTCAATTTATTATTAATTAAATTTATACAGGATTACATTTGGTTTTTATGCCAATCTTATATACAAAAAAATTATAGTGTAGCCAATTACATTCATTAACATCGGTTTGTCATGGTTTTGTTATAAAGCTCCTTAATTTAAGGAGCAAATTAAGGAGCAAAACATGGAGTAAAACATGGAGCAAAACAGGGAGCTTAATTCAAGAAGCAATTTAAGGAACCATTAATTTAAGGAGTAATTCAAGGAGTGAATTTTCCTATAAATAGATGTGTAATTGTAATGAATTAATCATCCAAAGTGTTCATTCCAATTGAGAGAAAAGCTTAGAGAGAAAAGTTTTTGTGAGAAAAAATAGAGAGGAATTTTCTCGGGTGTAATCTGGGTTGTGAGTCAGGAGTCATGTGAGTGTTGTAAACACCTTGTGTAATTTCTCCCCTTTCAAAGACAAAAGATGCAGCGGTCCGGAGACGTAAGCAAGATTAGTAGAACTCCGTTTATCAAATTTGTGTGTTATTTTATATTCTTGCTTTCTCATAAGTTTGGCTTATCTAGAAATTTGCGTTATTTCCCAACAACCTGGTATCGAGCTATTGGTAGTGATTTCTCACAATTTTCTCGTAAGAAATAGTCGAAACAATTCGTAGGAAGTCGATTTTAAATGTGAGCAATGGCGCGCATGAAGGAAGGGTGAAACTCGAGAAATTTGATGGCACGATTGGGTTTTGGAAAATGCGCATAGAGGATTATCTCCGTATCAAAGAAATCTATATCAACCTCTCGGGGAAGAAGCGAGCATGAAGGAAGAAGATTGGAATCTTCGTACGTACAAGCCCCTGAGTTATTCGATTGACGTTATCCCGTAATGTTGCTTTCAACATAAAAGGAAAAGACCACGGCGGAGTCTATGGTAGCTCTCTCCAATATGTAAGCCCTCAAACAAAGTGCACTTGGCGAGGCGCTTGTTCAATTGCGGATGACGGAAAGGCGCATCGGGTAGCTCAACATCTTCAATGAACTCAACACAAGCTTACAACCCAAAGGTTGAGTTCAAGTGGAAATTGAATTCGATGAAGAAGTACGAGCATTGATACTTTTGTCTTCTCTACCAGGTCGAATGCTACACTGTCACTGGTGAAGAGGCTCATCGGGAAGCAATAAGTTGAAATTTGATGATGTTCGTGATTTGGTTCTCGGTGAAGAGATCCGACGTAGAGACAGTGTGAATCGCCAACCTCTTCGGGCCATACAGAGTCAAGAGGAAGAAATTCAACCAAAAGAAATGGACGTGGTAACCGACTACCGAGGTAGATCAAAAGACAGAGGTCCAAATCAAGGAATCCTAATAATTCCCATAGCTCAAGACTATCGAGTGTTGGAATTGTGGAAGAACCAGCACTACAAAAATCGTGCAAGAATGCAAAGGACAAACAGTGAAGGCAGAGGCAAATGTTACTTCCACCTCGGGAGAGAGACGATGCATTGATATGCTCTCTTTGGAAAGCAAGGGAAGAATCTTGGGTGTTAATTTCCTGAGCATCGTCTACGCTACTTCACAAAAAGAATTCTTCGAGAAATATGTCCCGAAAACCTTGGAAAGGTATATTCTTGGTGCGATGATCAACCATGTGCTATTATTGGCAAAGGTGTAGTGAAGATTAAGTTGAACGGATCTGTTTTGGGAACCGAAGGATGTCGTGCATATTCCCCGATCTCGGAAGGAACTTAATCTCAACAAGGGGGCTGGCCGCTGAAGGTTACACTACAATCTTCCATGCGATGATTGGAAGATTTCAAAGTGCGGTGCACGCTTGCTCAAGGCAAGAAAAGTGGCACTCTTTACACGACAACAGAGAGGCACGTTGTTCAATTACGGTTGCAGTGAAGCAATGAAACACCAAATCTACGGCACCGAGAGACTAAAGCCATGAGTGAGAAGGGGACGAAGATTATGCACTCGGAAAAACTTCAGTCTGATGCGGAGATAGACACGTGCGAAGATTGCATACTTGGAAAGCAAAAGAGAGTCGGCTCGGATTAAATTGCGTAATCCCCAAAGAAGGAAAGGCTAGAGCTTATTCACTCGATGTTCGGGGGACCAACGACCGGCCTCATCTATCGCGGGAAACACTACTTTGTGACTTTCATCGATGATCACTCTCGGAAGGTATGGGTTTACTTTCTAAAGCATAAGTTTGAAGTATTTCGAGGCTTTCAAAAGATGGAAAGCTACGGTGGAAAATGAGACGGGTTTAAAGATCAAAAGCTCGTGAACCGATAATGGTGGTGAATACGTGAAGACACGATTCAAAAATTTCTCATGGCGAGCACGGAATTAGAATGGAAAGAATCACATTGTGCACGCTCAACACAACGGTGTAGGGGGCCGTATGAACCGAACGTTGACAGAAAGAGCCGAAGCATTCGTATACAAATGCTACCGGGGTTCTCCCGGGGCGGTCCACCAACACGGCGGCTTACTTGATCAACCGAGGCCCATCCGTTGCTCCATTGGAGCATAGAATACCGAGAGGAGGTATGTAATGGAAAGAGGTGGAAACTATCACATCTAAAAGTTTTCGGTTGCCAGTGTAGCATTTGTGCATATCGCTGATCAAGGAATAAGCTTGATCCCAAATCCAAGAAATGCACATTCATCGCTAACGGTAAGGATAAGTTTGGCTACCGCATTCGATGACGAAAAGAAGAAAGTTATCCGTAGCAGAGATGTGATTTTCAACTAAAGCGGTGATGTATAAGGACATGCATACGTAAAATAGACGCCAATGACTCAGATAACGAGTCAAGATTCGAAGATACGGATGATGTCCCGTATACTTCCGCAATGTAACCAATTGTAACAAGTCCTCAAATGCAGGAACTTGTTGGACAAAGCAAAGACACAAAGATTCGACACCACAACCTCTTACTCAAATTTTCACGTATTGAGATGTCTTCTCGACCTCACGTGTGCCTAACAGAGATACACGAACTATATGTCATTGATCGATGAGGGGAGCTGAATGCTATGATGAAGCTCGCTGTACTCGAGATTCCAACAAGTGGGAGCTTGCTATGAAAGAAGAAATGAAATCTCTCATCTCCAACCGCATACGGGAACTACCGAGTTACCCATGGAAAGAAGGCACTTCACAACAAACGGGTATACCGGGTGAAAGAGAGTACGATGGTTCCAAGAGATACAAAGCCCGCCTAGTTGTCACAAAGCGGTTTCAAATGTATGCCGAGTTGACTACACCGACATTTTTGCTCCTTGTTGTGAAGCTCAATACTATCGAGATCGCATTGAGTATCGTAGCCTATGAAGATCTTCATCTTGAACACTTGATGTGAAGACGCATTCCTTCGCCGGAGATTTAGATGAAGAGATTTACATGTACCAACGAAGGTTTCTGAAAGGGGAAGAAGAACACTAAGTGCACTTAAGAAGAGTTTGTATGGCTCCGAAACAAGCCCCGAGACAATGGTACAAAAACTTTGATGCCTACGCACAAGGAAGGTTTCCCGAAGTGCACGTCGATCATCGTTACTTCAAGAGATATAGGTCCGCTTATATCATTTTACTACTTTATGTTGATGATATATTGTAAGAAGCAGGTTCAGAGCATATGGATGATATTAAAAGGTTGAAGAAGAATTGTCAAAGGAATTTGACACGAAAGACTGTCCAAAGAAAGAAGATTCTTGGAATGCAAATCACAAGAAATAAGAAGAAAGGATCCTCGTAGCTTATCTCAGCAGTACATCAATCGTGTTTTGCAAAGATTCAATACGGGCGATGCTGCGCAAGTTAAGACACACCGTCAATACCATTTTCGCCTATCCAAGGATCACCCCTCGCACGTAAGAAGAGAGAGAATTCATGGCTAAGGTTCCTTATGCCTCACCCATTGGAAGTTTAATGTACGCAATAGTCCCATGCGAGACCGGACATTGGCTACGCAGGTGAGCTTGTTAGCGATTTATGTCAAATCCAGGGAAAAACTCATCGGGAAGCAATGTGGATTTTGAGGTATTCGCGAGGCACTAAAAGTGCTTGTACTTTAGTAAAGCGAGAGTTAAAAGTACAAGGGTACGACGCAACTTTCGAGGTGAAGTTGACCACCAAGAAGCACCACCTGGTTATATATTTACCGTTGGAACTACAGTTAGTTTGGATGTCACAAATACAGTAAAATTGTCACTCTATCCACTACAGTAGGAGTACGTATGCTAGCAAGAATCAAGCTAGTAAAGAGATGATACGGGCTTGAGTTTGTTAATCGAGTGAGATTCAAACAAGAGAAGAATGTTCTGCATAAGGATACAAAAGGCAATACACTCGGCGAAGAATTCAAGATTTCATTCTGTAACAAAGCATATCGACTTCGTTATCACTTCATCAAATCTCTATCGTGGAAGATGATTTAATAATTTTGGAGTAAGATTCACAAGCAAAAATCCAGCAGATATGTTAACAAAGGTGGTGACTATTGACAAACTGAAGTTGTGCTCAACTTTACTGTCCGCAGAATAAAGACTAGAAAAGTGATGATTGATCAGTGTGACAGATTGAAATCGGTCTTCAAGTGGGAGATTGTTATAAGCTCCTTAATTCTGGTGAGAGAAAATTGGGCGAGCAAAACATTGAGTAAAACACGGAGCAAAACAATGATGAGTTTAATTCAAGAGAGCAATTTAAGGAACCATTAATTTAAGGAGTAATTCGCCGAGTGAATTTTCCTATAAATAGCATGTGTAATTGTAATGAATTAATCATCCAAAGTTGCTCATTCCAATTGAGAGAAAAGCTAGAGAGAAAAGTTGTGAGAGAAAATCGAGAGTAATTTTCTTGGGTGTAATTGGGTTGTGAGTCATGAGTTGTGAGTGTGAAACACCTCGGTAATTTCTCCCCTTTCAAGACAAAGATATGCGATGTCCGAGACGTAGTTAAAGACGGGACGAACTCGTTATCAAATTTGCGTGTGTTATTTTATATTCTCGCTTTCTCTACAAGCCGCCATCGCACTCGCGTTATTTCCCAACAGATTTTTTTACTATATATAGGACTAAAACTATGAACAATACGTGATATGATATGGCTATGAGAGGTTAATATTGTATTCTATGATTAACCTAACAAGTCACATTTCACTGTTTTATGATAGCAACAAAACTAAAATTTATAATAATATTAAAAATAACATCTTAAATTTATCTAAAAAAATATATTCTTTCTATAAATAGTAAGTTTAACATTTAATATCAACGTATGTCAATTTAACATCATTTTACATAAATTTTGATTAATTAAAATTTATTTAATATTAATTTTTGATTAATTAAATCGTTATTATAGTTATTGAAATGTAATATAAGCTTAAAATTGTACTATATTTGTGCCGACAAAATATTTTATATATTTAAGATTAATTTTAAATAATATATTATAATATTATTAAATCTATATAATTATATTATTTTATCAACGTCTCACTCTCTTTTGCTCGGCTTGTCACTAAAATTATGGCAAAGGAACAAAGTCAAGCATGGTCCTACTGACGTCCAGCGTATCTAAATGAACGGTTCTCATTTAATGGCTCTATGACCTCAGTGTCACCCCACCAAGCCTATTTTAAAATCAGCCCAGCCGAGCCTCGTCTTCACCTGCCTCAGACCTCAGACTCAACCAACCTTCAAAATTAATCGTATCGTTAAAAAGAAAAAAAAAATCTAAAAAGTATGATAATTAATTTTTGATTTATTTATATTACCCAACTCTTTTCGTATATAATTTTTTTTAAAATATATATTAATTTATTTTATTTTATAGTATAAATGAATATTTATTTCTTATAAGTTAATTTTTTGATCAATAGTCTAACAGTGTTTTCAACAGAAATATATATTTTATATTTGGGAATTGTTAAATAGTTGATTTTATCTTCTTCTTTTTTTTATTTCTTTTGATTGAGAAGTTTGCGTTAATTTTTCAAAGTACGAATTTTAAATAGCACTTCATAGTTCGTACAATTACTCAAGAATTAATTAAAAAATGTTTACTTATCTAAATTTGAAATAAAAAAAAAATTAAAAATATATCTAAATTGATTTTGTAGCTTTAGTAAATATTCACCAATGAATTTTTAAAATTATATTTAAAATTTTAGAATATGCGTGAATAATTATCCTGAATATTGAAAGGTTCTTTAAATATATCAATTTTTTTTTTGTAAAGCTTGTTAAAGAATATGAGATCCAGCTGGTGACAACCAACACACCAATCGAAGAATTTCACCAACAACATGTGTATGATAGTCATTCATTTAACACGCCTCCATAATTACGTTTTATTTTTAATTATTACAAATTTGCTTTTTCTTTCAGATAAATAAAATAGAAACATTCGCTTATTCATATCAATAAATCCATTTCTTACATGGTATCGTGAAATATGCCATCTTTTGCGGCATTGTTTCGCCACTCCATGAAGGATGCATTCCGCCACTGCTCCATAAGCTCAACATCCCCGCTTGCCTCAAGGGATAGACTGCTACGCGTGTGAGCGTTAAAGTCCCACATCGACCAGTGGTGGATCGCTACCACGTCACAAGATATAAACAAGTGAATCCTCCATCTCATAACCTGGGTTTTCGAGATTGAAAGGCCCAAATTTAACACATGGTATCAAAGCTTAAAACAATTCCCATAAAATTCAAATTTTCATAGAAATTTTTTTCCCATTTTTCTTCAACTGCTTTTTTCAAAACCAATTTCGATCCACAAAATAATTTAAATTTCATCCCATCATATTATTCAGATTCATCCGAGCACCGCAATTAAAATCAAGCCAAAATACCTATTCACGCGCTCACACGCGCCTTGTTTAAACTCACCGAAGGTTTCCACGCGCCTCACCGAGACACACGCGCCAACACGCTACCGAAAGACGACTCCTAACGACACGTCGTTCGCGCGGCTGGCAAACGACGCGTCGTTCACCTTGCCGGTTCTTCATCCTGGCCCATCCGGCTTCGCTCTTCATCCTGCCTCAAGGTTCCACCGTGCAGCTCGCTTTCAACCATTCCAACCGCCTCACGGCTCACCCACTTTCCGACCGGCTTCTTCTACCGAAATTTCCTAAGCCTTGCATCCTTAACTCTTTTTCTATAAGATAAAGCATATTTTTAGTCCATTATTTATTTCATAAGTAGTCATTATCACTAAAACACACTTAAACCTATCCCGTAATTTCGAATTTATTCAACAAATAATGTCTTTGACTACCAATACCAACCCTACTTTACCAAAATGGTAATGATGACCCTAGCCATTCATTATATTTACACCACTCACCAACCAGGCATGATTCTCGTAGCTCAATCCTTAAACCAAGAAAACTATCACATTTGAGTCATGCAATGCTCATGGCCCTAATAACCAAAAAACAAAGAAGGATTCATTGATTCGCGACAATCAAAAGGCCATCAACAAACCTTGAAATGTAAATCAAACAATGGACTCGCCGCAACATTCTTGTCACAAAGGATGGATCCTCAACACTATATCATCACCCAAAATTGCAGTAAAGTGTCATGTATAAGGATACCGTATACGAAAGCATGGAGGAATTAAAAGAACGCTTTTCGCACACCAACAATGGCACCTATTCCACATCAGCAAGAGATTCACGACGATACAGATATGTGTAAAGACATCGAGAATACTATACAAAAATTGAAAAGCTTAAGGGATAGCCGTGATGCACTATGTCCTCTTCCACATCATGGAGGGAATGCCTAAGGGAACTACAAGAATATCAACAAAAGCAAATAACCATAAAATTTCTGGGGCTTAACAATGTTTACACATCAAAGACGTGGACAAATCTTGCTCATGAACCATTACCTACAAGAAATAAGGTCTATTCACTTATTGTTCAAGATGAAAAGCAAAGAGTCGCCTCCACGCACGGGAAGGATACCGTAAGTCGCCGCACTTGTTGCCGTAGAGATAGTCGCCCACAATATACTCACAAAAATTACCCACCAAGGAATCCACATCTCAAGTGCAATCGATGCAATAATATAGGCCATAATTCGAGATTGCCGAAGTCACCTCAAATGTGATTTTTGTGGTCTCAACGGACACAATTTTGAAAACTCGCCGAAAGCTGCCTCTCAAATGTAATTTTTGTGGTTTGAATGGACATGACATCAACACGTGCTCAAGAAAGGAAAGCAATTCAAGATAAGAGAAATACAAGTTATGGCTTCCTTCCAAAGCTCATCATAATCGACTTTCAAGAAAGTCAAGCCCGACACAAAGACACCATTCCACAACCTTACATCTTCCCAATATCAAGAGCTCCTTACACTTCTCAATCAATCCAAATCGTGTAGCATGGCAAGTCAAGTGACTACTTCTTCAGGTAACACATTACGTAACCGCTTTTCCATTCAAAACCCGCCGGATTTTTGATACAGGGGGCAAATCGATCATGCACGGGTTCTGCTCCTAAAACCTTGAAGCTCCCAAAGATTCCAAATACTAATCGATATGTACATTTACCTGATCATTCTCTCGGGCTCGTGTCACACATATTGGCACCGTACATTTCTCAAATAATTTCATACTCCATAATGTCTCGTGTGTTCCCTCATTCAAATTAAACTTAGTTTCCGTAGGGCTAAACTAACTCAAACCTCATTATTTCATGTCACCTTCACTAACAAGATGCGTGCTTTGTTCAGACAAATGCTCAGAAGACGATTGGGATGGAACCGAGAAAGCAGGACTTACTACCCGACTATTTCCGAAAAGGCCGGATGTTTCTCCGTTTCAAACACCGTTCCAAAGAATCCTCATCTACGGCATCAACGACTTGGTCATTTATCTAATAACAAATATGCGGTAATTTCTCTTTCCATCAACACACCTTTTTGTTCCATTAGTGATTGTTCTATTTGTCCATTAGCTAAACAAACACGTAATCCATTTCCTTTAAGTTCCATCAATACAAAAGCACCATTTGAAATGATTCATGTCGATATTGGGGTGGTTATCACATTCCAAAGACTTAACGGAAAGCACGTTATTTTCTCACTATTGTTGATGACCACTCAAGATGCACATGGTCTATCTCTTACATGCTAAATCCGATACACGCACATCTCTTACCACCTTCATCAATCTTGTTGAAACACAATTTTCATCCGTAGTTAAAATCATTCGTAGTGACAACGGACCTTAATTTTCTACGACCCGTATGTTTTCTACCATGGAATCCTTCATCAAACTAGTCATGGTTCTACCCCTCAACAAAATGGTGTCAGCCGAACGCAAACATCGTCATCTTCTCAATGCCGCTCGTGCTCATTGCTCTTCCAAGCCAATCTTCCTAAACAATGGGAGATGCCATTCTTACTGTACCACATACCTCATAAATCGTACTCCAACATCTCGTTTCCCAAGGTAAAACACCATTTGAAGTCCTTTTTCACAAAGCTCCTAGTGTACGAACATCTTCGTGTTTTTGGTTCTCTTTGTTTCAGGTTCCGCACATCACGATCGACTCACCAAGTTCGACGCTAGATCACATAAATGCATATTCATTGGGTATCCATCCTGGGATCAAAGGTTATCGTGTCTACAACTGAAACAAGCAAGACTTTTGAGTGTCTCGAGATGTTATCTTTCACGAACATGTATTTCCTTATTTCACTTCCGCCGTCAACACTCCAACCCTATTTCCTCCATCGAAGATACTATCTACGATGACATACCCAACATTCGGCCAATCAACCAATCCAAATATATCACTTCGATCATACATCACCGTCCTTCCAACAATCACGTACACTCTTCATCTTCAAGATTCATCTTCGTAAACATCATCATCAACTTCTCCACCACACACAACTTCTCCAACACCACACATAGGCTTCGTCGATCCACCAATGTGCTCCTAGCTACCTTCAAAAATATCATGTGTAAGCCTTTCCTTACCTTTCCTGGCCCTTCCCTTCGTCTTCACTCAAAGATCGTCCAAAGACAAAGGTACTTCTCAATTCTTTATCTCACGTACTTACCTACGACCAATTATCACTCGCACATCGTGCCTGCTACTTCTATTTCCATTCTCGGGAACCAACCACTTTTGCCGAAGCTTTCAATGATCCAAAATGGCGCTGCCATGAAACAAGAATCGGATGCCCTCGAAACTAATGGCACTTGGACGCTTCAATGCCTTCCTCCAAACAAGAAACCAAATTGCTGTAAATGGGTCTACAAAATCAAGTATAATCCTCGATGGCTGGAACGATACAAGGCTCGACAGTGGCCAAAGGATACGCCCAGATTGAAGGTTTGACTACCAAGAAACTTTTGCACCAAAGAGGCCAAACTTGTCACCGGCTCCTCACAAGTTGCCGCTATTCAAAATTGGCATCTTCGACAACTTGATGTCAACAATGCTTTTTCTACGGCGATCTTCAATAAGATGTTCATACATGTCCCTTCCACCTGGATTCGGACGGCGGGGAAACGCGAGTACGTAAGCTACATAAATCTTTGTAATGGACTTAAACAAGCCTCACGACAATGGTTCATCAAGCTATCAACAACACTTAAGCAAGCCGGTTTTAACCAATCCAAGTACGATCACTCACTGCTCGTCCGAACCCGTGGTAATTCCTTCTCACTCTTCTTGTCTACGTAGATGATATAATCATAACAGGAAACAATATACAAGACATTGAAGAAACTAAGAATCATCTCACGAGACAATTCAAGCTTAAAGATCTCTATGAATTAAAGTATTTTTTCGGGAATAGAAGTTTCACTGCCCAAGAAGGGAATTGTTCTCACAACGCAGCACGCACTTGAAATATCGGAGGATACGGGTTATCTGGTGCCAACCGCTAATTCACCTATGGAACAAAATTTATCCCTCAAATAAGGTCAAGGAGAATTCATCAAGAATCCCACATCCTATCGAAGACTATTGGGAGATTAATATACTCACCATCACAAGGCCCGACTTAGATGCCGCGTACATTCTCACTAATATATGGATAAACCACGACAACCACATTTGGAAGAAATTACCAACGAGTGCTACGATATGTCAAGAACACACCAGGTAAGGTCTCTTTTTCTCAAGAACTAGTTCATTACAACTAAATGCTTTTGGTGGATTTGCATCGGGCAAAATGCACAGATACACGACGATCAACCACAGGATATCAGATGTTTCTTCGAAACTCGTTAATTTCTTGGAAAACTAAGAAACAAAATACGCCTCACGATCAAGTGCGTATGCACACGCTTCTACGGCAATGCAAGATGTCATAAGTAACCTCGTTACGATATATTTTGGATGATTCGTATCAAACACTCTCAACCAACCAAGTTATATCGCGACAATCAAGCGACTTCTTCACATTGCATCAAATCCAGTGTTTCATGAATCTAACCAAACACATGTAGATTGATCACATCTAAGTAAGAGAAAAGATTCAAGTCGGGAATGATCAAAACTTATCATATCTCTACATTGAGAAGAACCACAGATATATTTACCAAATCCCCAGTTTTCCACAATTTTCGTATACTTAACAAGTTTTTTAATAATTAACATATATTCTAACTCGAGAATGTTAAAGAATACGTAGATCCAAATTACGACAACCAACACACCAATTAAGAAATAGCACCAACAAATGGCATGATAAAATGTCTACTTAACACGCCTCCATAATTACGTTTTATTTTTTAATTATTACAAATTCGCTTTTCTTTTCAGATAAATAAAATAGAACATTCGTTTATTCATATCAATAAATCCATTTCTTACAAAGCTGAATATTTATATATAAAAACATGGATTCTCAATATTCTATATTTGATTTGTTGATGATATATATATATATATATTTAATTATAAATGTTGCTATTTTTAGGAGTAAGCAAATAGGAACTGTAACACGTAAAAGCTATGACCAAATCCAAACCTTTATGACTTTGTCCAACGTCATATTCTTTATGCTTTGAAAATAATTGATCCTCCTCTTCATAATATATATATATATATATATATATATATATATATATATATATATATATATATATATATATATATATATTGAGATTTTGTCCAAGTTGTTTTTGGATTAAATTAAGGGATAAATGTTGGTATTTTTTTTATTTAAAAAAGTGGTTTAATCTTTTAACTTAAGAAATATATTAATTATTTTTTTATTTATAAAAAAATAAGTTATATAAGGAATTTTAGTAATATTAATAAAAAATTTAATGATAAATGTTTTTTTAAAAAAATTTGTATAGTAAACAATAAAATGACTGGAGTATTCTTGATAAAAAAAAATTAAATAACGTTCTTTAATTTAAAGAATTAAATAATATATTTTCTATAAATAAAATTAACAAATTATCATTCCCTTGAATTAATCGTAAAGTCAAAGAATGAGTGTCTCAAGTAACGAAAAACGTGCCCCCCTAGCTAAAAGTTTCTTATAATTGAAGGAGCTTTTCATGGTTTTGAATGCTAAAAATATAGTTTATTATTATTATTATTATTATTATTATTATTTTAAAAATATAGTTTATTATTATTATTATTATTATTTTAAAAATATAGTTTTTTTATAAGAACAATTATTATGAAATTGTAAATTAATTTGTCTTTTATTTAAAAGTCTAATTGTGTCAATAATGCTAAAGAAAAAAGTTAAAAGATTTGTTTAGGTGATACTTGATATCAAGTGCTCGTGATTAATGAGTTCACGAGTAGCCCAAAATATAATCATACGTTAGTTGTGGAGTGGATTATTATTTTTTAAATGAATAAATTGTAAATATTTTAAAATATTAAATATAAAAATAAATTATAATTTAATAATATAATATTTATATTATTACAGTGGAGTTCTAAGTCTCAAAATATCCCAAATTTATTATAAGAATAATTTATACAATCACAACCATATATATACCTTATATTTTTAATATAAAATAAGTTATTATTATTATTATTATTTTATTTATAATTATATATTTTATAAAAATTCTCAATTTAATTATTATAGTTGTTATCTTTTTTAGAAGAAAAATATCATCATCTATTAATACTCAATGAGATGTAGTATTTTATAGTCAAAAAAATCTATGAATTAAAATATAATATTGTTAAAAAATAATAATTATTAATATTAATTGGATATATAAATTTTTTTTAACATCCAATTTATACCTATGATATTAAAATTTAAATAATGATATTTTTATTTTAAAATCAAAATAATTTAAATAATTAATATATTTTACAAATTTAAGAAAAAATAGATTGTAATTATATATTAAAAAATATTTTTTATTAAAAAAAATAAAAAATAATTAATTTTTAATTCTCAAACATATAAAAATAAATTATACTTGTTTGTTACATATTATGAATTTATTTTTAAATTTTAATAAATAAATATATATATATATATATATATATATATATATATATATATACATTAGAGATTAATAAATTAATATATATATATATATATATATACATTAGAGATTAATAAATTAACTTGATAAAATATAAATCTAAACTTAAACCCAATCTAACCTACTATATAGGTAAGTCTTTATGCATATCTCATATTTTTAATTTAATAAATAGTTTAATTTTAACATGTTATTTAATATTTATAATAATTTGATATATATAAAAATTTAAATAAAAGTAAATATTACATATTAAATAACCTGTTAGAAATTGAGTTGATCCATTAATTGGATGATCAAAACGTTAAAATAATAATAATAATAATAAATATTAATTAATAAAGAATTAATTATAATACAATATGTAAAATTATGTATTTACCGAATACATAAATAATCTTCGATTATGTATTATACAGTCAAAAATGATGTATTTACTGGATCGTGATAAAAAGAGCTTTAATTTTCTAGTATAAGCTAGTCATGGGATCTCGTAAAGTTTAATAGTTTTTTATTTTATTTTATTTTATTTTATTTTATTTATCTCTAGTCAAACTCACCCTAGTCTTTTCCTCTTGACTCTCCAGTCATCATTTTTGTCCTTATTTATATTATATATATGTATATGTATTTTGTCTATTTCTATTTCAGATGTAATATATATGTGGTAATGCATGCTTATAATGTCATTTTCTACTATATTTGCGACAAGCTAAAATAATTAGAAAAAAAATATTTATAACATTTATAATTTTATTAAACGAATTTATTTGAAATATTTTATAATAAAATTATTTAATTCAATATCGTTTAAAATTATTTTTATATTATTAAGCTTTATATTGATGAGTATTTTTGGATGACACAGCAGTAACTTCTAATTTACTTATTTATTAAAAAAAAATATTTAATTATAAAAGAAACCCAATCGTCATTGTAGTATATATATATATATATATATTATTGGTAAAGATACACCGACGCTACAGAAAATAAATTAATATAACATAAAAAATATGATATGTTTAGATATAAATAAAAAAATATTTCCCTAATTTGCTCGAGATACTTAGAAAACCTTGCTAGAAACAAAGAGCAGTTGGGAGTTATTGAAAGTGCATTTTATTTCATTTATACACATAAAATAATGATTGTTACCATAAAAGCGTTTTTTAACCGTCTATCTTTCTGAAGTTGAGTGGAAATATTAGATAAATAGCAATCACACATAAATTTATAATTATATTTATATTTATAATAATTATAGTGTATTAAATGGTTAAATAATTTTAAAAATAAAAAAAAAAATTTTAAGGAAATTTAGATACATGTTATATTATAAGTAATTTAATAAAAAATAATCTAATTTTTACTTACTATTTTTAATGTATCGTTATATATACTAACAATATGTTACAAATATATGGATAAAAATGTTGTATAAAATATAATTTTTTATTATATATTTATCGATCATTGATAACACATAAAATAATACATCAAATATGACTATAAAAAATACAAAAAATTTAATATTGTTAATTAAAAGTTAAATAAAACAGGGTTAAAAAAAACAACTATAACAGTCGAAATAACTACAGTGGAGTAGGTAGAATAGAAAATGCCAATGGGAAAAAAATGCTTAAGTTCATTCTCATAGATCTGCAATGTAAAAAAGAAACGTAATTATTAATGTAAAATTAACAATTCAGTATACTCAATTTATTTATAATTGATCATATAAATTCTTGATTTAAAAAAAAATTCAGTTTATCTGAGTCATAAACTTAAATGAGTTATTATGAGCATTCTTAAATTTATTTAAAAAATATATATATTTTATTAATTATAATATTTTATTAATTATAATAATATTATAATTAAAGTATACTTTATATTTTATTGTTTTAGAAAAATATAATATTTATACTAAATTTCTTTTTTATAAAAATTATAAATATATTTTTTTTTTACTTTTTTATGTTATAAAAGAATCAAATTAAACTCGTTTAAAAGATGACTCAATAATAAACTTGTGTATTAACTCAATAATAAATAAATAAATAAATAATGAGATGAAAATCGAAGGGATTGAAAGTGGACTCGGTTGACTGGTTTGCGAAAAATGATTTTATTCCCCCACAAATAATGCACTTAAAATTTCATATAAATTAAGTATAGAGAGTAGTACTAAATATATGTCCTATTATAACTTTATGCGACAAAATAAAAGATTATAGGATTATCCTACCATATAATCTATACGTATAGAAGAATTTTTGTGGTCGAAAACGATCTATGAAGAATTCTCTTTCAGTTTTCTATTATCGGAGATCAAGCCCTTGATGGATATTAATGTCTAATATGGTAGATACTCTAAAATGTCACTTGTTACAAGAGAAATTGGAAAACGATAAGATGAGGGAGTGAAATTATAGCATGAAATTTAGGTCATTTTTAAACATACACTTCATAAATTGTAAATAGTGTAGTTATCAAACTTTGTCAATACTCCATCCAGAGAAAGTTACAATGTTTCCTGCTTTGAGTATGCATATTTCAAAACTCAAAAAACATATTTTGTGCTTCATAATATAAACATACATGTACTTTTAATAGAAGCTTTGTTTTTTTTTTGTTGCTGAAATTACTTTTAATAGAAACCCATTTGAACATTAGTGAGAAGAAGATATGTCTTCTACATTTATCTATTTTTAGCGTGCTTGCATTATGATTTAATCTCACAATATCATAAATTCAACCCTACTTCTGCATCATCTCACATAAAAATGAGTCCAAACGCTGACATGTGAGACTCATCGTCTCATCATACATGCAACTATTATATTAGAAGTGTTCTCATAATCGAATTACTCCATTAAATTCAAACCTTCTTCTGCATGCATGGAACCATATATTGGATATTCACTTTAAAAAAAAAAAACGCATGTAAGATAAGTTGGCAAGTATTTTTCTTCTTTTTTCCTCCAGATTTTCCTGATTCCTAACGGCTTGCGGTGATCGTGCTGTTGCAATTATTTGAGCCATCACAGTAGCATATTGAACGGCAGTATGTTGCGGGGTATAGCAGTTTGCAAGATCGTACTCTGCAAAAGTGGGTTCCATATGCATGAAGTGACCGGGCGATGATCTTTTCAAGACGGCTTCTTACCATATGTCAATGAACTCTTCCATGATCTGCCTGGATTTCTCCATTGAAGATATGGGAAGGTGCTCTACTTGTAAGAATAATACGTCGACCATAATTGAAAAGAACAAACAATGGACTGTCTTTATGCACATAGCATTACCAAAATACCTGAAGCAAGATAAAGAAACTAGAATGGGAAAAATGATGAAAAAAAGAGTATTTAATAGCAAACATATCGTTCAGTCGAAACTTCCTAATGGAGCTGGAAAATAATAGCTACAAGCTTCATCTTTCTCTTCTTCTTCTTCTTTTTCTTCTTTCCCCCCCAATGGCAATAACTGTAAGTAAGATCCTGATTTTGGAGCCAAATAGGATCATGCAAAATATTATAAACGAGTCATTAGTTCACAATCAAGAAAACTGCATACTTAATATTATCTTCAGGAGATCAATTTTATGTACAACTAACGTAAATAAACAACCTGATGAATCATAATTCAATTCAGAAACACACTCATGGAAACATATAAACATGAATGTAAACACGACAGAAACAAAAAGAAATTGAAAACATACATCCAAAAATTGATCACGCTTCACCACTTATCATGAAAATTTAATGAGTTTTTGGTTTGATGTTTCTAAATCCTTCTCTGTTATCACAATGGTGCAGAGAACAATCCACTGAAGATTGTTTGAATTCTCTCTCGGTTTTCCACAGAGTAGGCTTAGGGATCAAATCATGTATTTATAAGCAAGTCTCAAATGATCTGTCCATCAAAGAGCAATTAGACATGCATTGAGGGCATGAAGAACGTGGGTGGAGTAAAGGATGATGGAGATGTTGGACCACATTCTGGCCAACTGCTCAGTGGTTACCAATTGCAGTAACTCACAAAACCAACATTCTTGGTGGTTATTGAGTGTAGTTACTAAAACCAACATTCTCTCACTTGGTTCATATATTTCATCATTCAACTTTATGAGAAACAAAGCACATGAATCATGGGGATAAGTCTTCTAATGATGAGTATTATCTTCCATGTATCACGATACATTATGCATCTTAAGCCCATACAAATTAATGAATAAATCTTATATTTATTCGAGGTCTATTACTTAAAGATGTTTTTCTCAAAATATATGCATAAACGAAATATGTGCATAAAATTAATGAAAAAACATCAATTGAATACGAATTTCATGAAAATATCAAATGTACATACAATGAATATTTACATCATGGAACCAATGAATATTTACATCATGGAACCAATGAATATTTATATCATGGAACCAAGTCTTATTCTTACTACATGATCATTGAAATTATTTGGTGGTATGCCTTTAGTCAAAGGATCAACAATCATCAACTCAGTGCTAACGTGCTCAATGACCACCTTTTTTTCCTTAACACGTTATCTTATGGCCAAGTATTTGATGTTAAAGTATTTGATGTTAATGTGCTTACTACGACTACCACTTTTGTTGTTCTTGACCATAAACACACCAATTGAGTTGTCACGATACAATCTCAATGGCCTAGAGATAGAATCAACTACTCTAAACCCAAAAATGAAACTCTTCAACTATACACCATGTAATGTAACCTTAAAACATGACACGAACTCGGCCTCCATAGTGGAAGTAGTAGTCAAGGTCTGCTTTGCACTCCTCCAAGACACGATTCCATTGACAAGCATGTAAATGTAACCTAATTTTGATTTACGTGAATCAACATAGTCAGCTAAGTCCGCATCGGAGTAGCCAATCACTTTCAAATTGTCAATTCGTCTATACATAAGCATGTAATTCTTTATCCCTTGAAGGTACCTCATCACCTTCTTTGTAGATTTCTAGTGGTCAACACCCGGATTACTCTAATATCTCCCTAGCATCCCAACAACAAATGCAATGTCAGGTCTAGTGCAAACCTAAGCATACATTAGGCTTCCAACGATTGAAGCATATGGAACGGTTTTCATATGTTCCTGTTAGAACTCATTTTTAGAACATTGATTTAGGTTAAATCTGTCACCCTTTACAATGGGTGTCACACTCGGTGAACAATCTTTCATCCTAATCCATGTGCATAAATTAGAAAATATAATTTGATATTTTATCTTAATTTATCACACAAAATATAATAAAAACTTATGTGAGATAAGATTTATTATATTATATATGATTAATAACAATTAATATTTATTTTCTAAATATTATCCTAAATAAACCTTATTATAGTTTTAATTAATTAAAGATGTTGTGATTACTCACTAATTAATTAAACTATATGAATCACTTAAACATTAACTAAATCCTTAGGCTCAATTATTGTATAAAACCATAAGCAATATTAATTTAATTTTAAATGTACAAATATTATCTCTCTTAAGATTGCATGTATAAATAAATGACAATAAATTATACAAGAAAAATAAATAATATCAGTACTAATTAAATTTATAAAGAGCCATTAACAATTAATTCTATTATGCATAAATTATTTAACCAAATATCATATGTATAATAACTTACAAAATTTATACATACAAATACTAAAACAAATAATTTAAGCATAATGAATTTAAACATAAATTTAATGTGCCAAAAATTATTTAAATAAATGTCACGTATATAAGAAATATTCTACATATGAAAAACCTAAGTTAAATAATTAATCACATTAAAATTATATTCGAAATTTTTTTGATAAAAATTAAATTCCGAATATATATATAATAATAAGCCTTATACATAAAATAACACAAAATGTGTTATAGTCCAGTGGCCAAGAGACTCAGCTCTCTGTCGAGAAACCCGTTCAATTCCTAGCAAAACCAAAAAACAATTCTGGCCAGAAAACGACAAGTCGTTTTTCACTTTAGAAGTCGTCTTCAACCTCCAACTGGGTCAACGCAACCCAGTTTCAACCTGAATGGAGGCCCAATGGTTTCTTGCAATTCTAACGACGAAATCTGGCATTCTTTTTATCAAAATTCTCAAAATTTGATTTCCGAGTGATTCGTAGTCTTAATTTAAATAAAAAACATCATAATAAAAAGAAGTTAATTAAAAAGTTCCGATGAATGCACATGAAAAATTGGAATAATTTTCTTCATGGTTTTTCACTTTTTAATTCATAGATCATTCGAATATCAATACTGAAATAATTTATAATTTCCATACGCATCAAAACCAAGCCAAATAAAAAATCCAATTTTTTAATCCCTCAATGAAATAGAGCAAAATATGAGTGTTTTCAAAACGACTCTGATACCAAATGATGGACATAATTCGATTCAAAAACATTCATGTAAATATATAAATATGAATGTAAATACAACGGAAGCAAAAAAGAATTGAAAACATATATCTAGCCATTGATCAAGCTTCACCACTTATCACGAGAATCTAATGGGTTTTTGGTTTGATACTTTTAAACCTTTCTCTGTTATCATGATAGTGCAGAGAATAATTCACTGAAAATTGTTTGAATTCTCTCTAAGTTTTTCACATAACAAGCTTAGAGACTAAACCATGTATTTATAGGCAAGTCTCAAATGCTCTGTTCATCAAAGAACAATCAAACGTGCATTGAGGGCCTGAATAACATGGGTGATGAAGTGATGGATAATGGAGATGTTGGACCACATTCTGGCCAGCTGCTCAGTGGTTACCGAGTATAGTAACTGACAAAGCCAACATTCACGGTGGTTACTGAGTGTAGTAACTGAAACCAACATAACCTTCATCAGATATTCACATCAAGTGATGGAGACCATTGAATGATCAACTGACAACTTGAACATTGCACAGCTTCCCATCTTCTCAGGGAGCAAAGAAGTGTAAATGTTCACACATTTCAATTAACACTAGAACCGTTTTGAATAACCGTTGAAATCAAACATTGTAATAGGGCAATGTCATCGGTGATAATTATAACTTAAATTTGAAAAGAAACGAATCATGCATACCAGATAATACATGACAAAATTAAATATGTAAAGAAAAAAAAAGATGACCAAACAAAATGAATCTAATATCTTTGGATGAAAGAGACAGCTTAAGCATTATAGATTATAATCAGAACAAAAGCAATAACAAGTACAGTTGTGTTCCATTTAAGTTCTGTACCTCCATGACTATTCCTCTCAAATTTTCAGGATGACTAATAGGAACAACTTTCCCAACCCTCAACTGGAAATCCCCAACTTGGTAATGAAACCCCTGCAAATACAATAAGTATATAATGAAGGAAAAAAATCACTATAAAATTCAATGGAAATGTGTATAATTTAATAATAGTTGGTAATAAAATAACGCCAAAAAGAAGCTAACAGAAAATATACGTCAAAATTAAGAGATTCTCTCGATTGATAAGAATGCAACTTCTCCATTATAGTCTGAATAGATGAATCAGCCTCAAGAACTAAGTGCTGTCCTCTGATTATAAAATAGTATTTGCTTGGTTGTTCAAGCAACGAAATTCCCAGATAATCGCGAGGAAATTCAGCTGCTAAAGACTGCTCTGATTGGTTTTTTTACCCCAAAAAAAAAAATTAAAATTGATTATCAAATTGAAAACATACTTGATAATTAATACATATAACAAAGAAATAAAATTGTGAAATTTACCTCGTAACATGGGCTTGTAGAAAGTGAGAGTAGCTTTACACCTGCCCTCTTTGACACCATTCATACCCTCAACGCACTGCGTAACTTCGTTCATGATTTGGCCGATCACTGTTGGCCCAGCATTAGGTTGCCAATGCAAAACCCCAGAATGACGTTGCGAATATAGAAGGAATAAACAATGATTATTGAGTATGATATTTGAATGGGAATCGGACCGAAGTGAAGCCTGAAAGAGAGAATTACCATTTCAGAGGCATCTTTGCGGTTCAAGGTGAGAGAAAGAGTTCCTTCAAACGATACTAACGAAATTACTAGCGATTTCAATCCAATTATACGGTTTTATGTTTGTAATTGGATTTTGGTTTTATTTAAAAATTGCAGAATTGATATTGATATATGACAAATTGAATCGGTTATTCGAATTAAAATGTTTATACAACCCACATGTTATATTATATTATATATTTTTATTTTTTTATTTTAATATAATTATTATATTTAATTAAATAATAATAAAATAATAAAACTAATAGTTTTTTCGATCTTTATTTTTCACTAACACTCTTCATCTTTTAAAAATCTATATAATATATCCAATCTAAATAATATATCCTTATTTTCTTACCCAAACTTAGTTATTGTAACTAATTTCTGAACTTTAAATCCCTATTTAGGAGACCCAAAGTACTACTGTATTTAAGTAATCTCTAGTTTTCAAATTTTGTGTCGTTTAAGTTAAATATTTATTTATACATATAATATATGTTTAAATTAATAAAAAAAATAATAAATATTTACTTTTATTTGCTTGTAATTTAAAATTTAGAATTAATTACATAATCTTTATTTATTTATTATTTGAAAAAAATCAAAATCTTTTTAAATCTAAATTTTAATCATTTATTAAAATATGTTATTTAATGCAATAATTATTTAATTATTAAAAATAAATATATTTTTAAAAAAATAAAAATATAAAATTGTATCCACCGAATCTAATTCATTCATTTTGGATTTACTTTATAAGTTTTATTATATTAAATCAATCATAAGTTTTAAAAAATATCATATTAATTCGAATTTGATCTTAACTCAAATTTTAAACAATGTATAATATGCATACTCCTACTTTTGATGTAAAAATGTATAATATACATACTCCTACTTTTGATGTAGATCCGTATGGACCAGCAGTTCAAACGACATCATTTATCATTTATAACAAAAACAAAAAAATGTTTTATTACGATTGAAGGAAATATAACCTTTGAGTAAAATATTTATGGGTATAAGGCCATAATAGTATCTTTTATTAAACTTTACAATTATTTTTAACCGATATAATTTAATTATTTTAATTATTAAATAATACCAATTAAGGATAAACTTTAAGATGTTATATTATTTAGTAGTTTTTGTACATTATCTGTCAAAAATGAAATATAAATTGTTTATGTACTTTTATGATCTTCAAAAATAACACAAATAAAATGTTAAGTTGGTTATATTCAAAGGGAAAGACATTAAATGATTAACTGCTTTTAATGAATCTCAATAAAGTATACAAAATATTAAAATAATCACGCTACAATTATGCAAGTCTTCTATGACATTGTTTTCACTAATTCAAGATATTATTTATAATCAAAAATAAAGTAAATAAAAACAAAACATCAATAATTAAAATATATATTTAGAAAAATATTCACTTACAAACAATACTCTTTTATTAATCTCTTTTATTAATAGTTAAATCCTATATCATAACCACAAAATGAAAAAAGTTAAATCTATTAGATTTATATTATTTTAATATTTTTAATATGTATTATAAAAACTGTCTTCTAGTCATTAGTTTTCTTTTCCTTAACTTTGAGGATACAAATCATCTAAACAAATATGAAAATAAATAAAAACAATACACTTGAATATATAATTCATATGAGCATTCCAAGAAAGCAACCCAGAGCAAACTAATCTATAGCCTCGATTTAGAATTTATTGCTGCTGTTAACATACAACAATAAAAAGAGTAATGGCCATCAGTCTGAGCAGGAAAATCTTAAACCTCTCCCGTGGACCAAAATGAGAAGTTGAATATCTGCACTGGCAAAGAAAATAACATATGCAGAGTAAAGTAATCATGCGCGGATGGATAATGTGGAGCCAAGTGTAAACCACATTTCTTTGGCATCACAAGCTACTTTTGGATTTGCATTCAAGAAATGCTTGAATTGATGGTTCTCTACCAAGAAAATCATATAGAACCTGAATAGGCTCCTTTGCTCCACCAGGAGCCAATACCTGTGAAATAAATTATCAATTTAAAGAAAATAAAATTGTTGAATTTTACTGCATTAATTTAGAGTTCTCATCTCTAAGCCAAAAAAAAAAAAAACGAAGCATAATCTTAAATCAATATAATTGAAAGAGAGCCACTTCAATATAATTTTTCAGGCACTATTGTTTTAAAAAATTTAAATCAATCAACAGTCTTCACCTTATTTCTGAACTGCATGCCAGCATAATGATTTGATACATCATCATGGAACTTTGAAGTAAATATATCAGCAGCAAAAGCCTAAGAAATATATTTTGAAACATCAGTAAGGCATGCGAAGAGTTCAAGGAGACTAAAATGGCGTATTTGATAAATCATGTTGCAAATTTGGCATAAAATATTCAAAGCTTTGTGAAACTGTAGATAAATAATGACAATGATGCTCCCAAAGAATGCAAAATATGTTCATGAGTGATAAGAACAATATTTCAGGTGATTGTTAAATAACAAACCTGACTCCAAATATGACTGTAACAGGCAGCTTCATATCCACTTACACTGCACGGAAAACGGGAAGCTGGATTGACACCTTCCAACATTGGCAATCCTAGCATAATCTGAGAACCCAGACAAGCAAGGTAAAAAAGCTATACCCACAACCACAAGTACTACTTAGTAAAGGAACTTGGTCAGCAGTGCATCAATGTACCTGTGAATGAAGATGCTTGAATAGCTCCATTACGTCAATGTTGTCAGCCGAATGAATAATTTGGTCAAAAAGACCTAAAATTACAACCAAAAAAAGATTGAATTAGGTGGGGCAGCTAACAAGAATATTTATGCAGCTTAAATACATGTATTGATGGAGAAAAGCTCTAGATGTAAAAGTATAATTACATATCCAAACAAGAGATCAATAATGCCAGAGGCTCTCCTATATATATTTTGAAGTATCAGGAACCGCAGTCTATTCTCCCCCAAACCTCACCCGATTGGAGTGGGTTTGAGCTTGGCACTTAAGGAGGAGGAGAGAGATTTTAACCAGCAGTCCACTAGGTTAGAGCTAATGCCTACTCGATCACAACCTATGTTACTCGGACTCGGATACGGGCATGTACCTAAACGTCGGACTTTGTTAAACATAGAGCGGACAAGGATATAAAGTATAGAATTTTTAGACAAGGATATTTGAACACGATCGTTAAATATATATATATATATATTTCAATTTTTATGTGTCTAAATATATTATTACATATATATTAATACTATATATGTCATGCAGTGAAATAGTTAAAACATAAAATACAAAATAAAAACAATTAAAATCTAAATTATTATTTAACATCAAGTGAAATTATTATTTTTTATTTTTCATGATATATTTTGTTTTAAGTGAATTTTCCATAATAGTATTAAACATAAGAATACCCATAATCAAAGTTATTAAAGATTAAAATGTTTTTAAAAAAAAAAAAGAAAAACAAAACAAAACAAAACATTCTTAACGTGAAGGCAGGGTTTTATAGGAATTATCTGCTTCCGATGGCCAAGGCCCAGATTGTCACTCCCACTCTGGTCAAGGCCCAAATTAAAATTTAAAAGGGCCAGCCCGCATTTAAAAAAAAAGAGAGAATTGCATATTGAAGAGCAATGCAATATTAAGGGTTTGCACCACCATCTTCTTACTTCTTCTTCGCTGTCATCCGAGTCAGGTATATCAATGATCATGTCCGACACATATCCTGTACCAATGTTAGTGTCGTGTCGTGTCGACATCGGTACGGCAAGGCAAACAGGCGAATCAGAGTAACAAAGATCACAACATATCTTTGAGTCAAGCAAACATTTCAAATGTTGGTCCACTACAGTTTCCTTAATGCATCCATAAATATCTTTAGACACTAACTTCTTCGTGCAATTTATTAGGGCTAAAAGAAACTTTCAACATTAAAAAAAATTAACAATCAAAACTGCCTCCTGAACTGGATACTGGATAGTATAAATTAGCATTCAGCAAAACACAACTTATTAGGGTCACCCTATTAAGAAATTCAGAAATGTCTTTCAGGCATTGGAACAAGCGCTTTAGCTTTAAGAATGCAGAAAATAATAAGAATACTTACAATAAAGAATCTCTTGCTTCAATTTAAGTGCAGAGAAAGAATGTCGCCATCTTTTAAGTGATTGACATATTTCATCCTTAATAGGCTTTGTTATATCCTGGAAATCATAGCAAACATAATACAAGCTATGTTATATTTTACTTCATCTAAGAACATTACTCATTCAAAAAAAAGAAAATACTCCCAACTGTACAAAGGGAGAAAAATAAGTAAATATATATACAAGGTTTTGTTGACAAAGTTTATCTTGATGGGACATTAAAGAGAAACATCCAACGTTAAAAGTAAAGCTAAAAAGAAAACCATGTTTTACATGATGGAAGCCAGATATCATCTTCAAAGAAAGCTTTTCGTAGCACCTACAATTTCACACAATGTATTAAATGATGATTTTGAAATTTTGTCCAAAAATAGAGAGTGATAAACGTTCCATAAGTACCAGTTTTCGAGCACCTGAGCAGGGACCTCAACAAAATCTGGATCGTAGTGCAGCCCAGAAAATCGGGCTAACGATGCACGGTTGCATATATGTTGAACCTAAAGGAAAAATTACAAAATAATGACAATCATCACATTAGACTGCCATATAACATCTGTAAACATGAAATATTTTCTTGCTGAATGCTAGTTAATTCAGAAAAACCATCTAGCCAGAAAAGTTTAGCTCCACAAGTAAATGATAAGGATCTCAAACATTGTGTTGTTATTGTAATGCAATATGGAGCAAGCCATGGAATTCCAAATAATCTCTTTCAAGTTCATTATCCTTTTTAAAGGACAATGGAAAGTTGCATCTAGCTCCAGAAAAAATGATATATCATGTCTATTACATACCACATGGCCAAACTCATGAAAAAGATCAACCACTTCAGAAAATTGCAATAATCCAGGATGACCATCCTCCTCCTTTTGAAATTGAGATATCAGTAACACCACAGGGATCTAGCCACAGAGAGGAAACAATAAGCAAACCTTTTTAGTTTCTACTTTTTTCTCCATTCTTTTTGAAACAAGTTTTCAAAAATTATATAGATTTACTAGGATGAAAATTTGAGATGCTCTGATACTTTATATAAATAAATATATATATATATATATAAAGAAAATAATGACCATGAATTCCAGAAAAAAGACAAGATTCATGCATGATCAATTAGAGATTTAAAACACGACCTGACGTGCACCATTGGATAATAATGCACCATTTTGAAGGGGCACGGCACAGGTATGATTGTACTTTCCTTCCCTGCTCAAGTAGATAAAACGATGTAAACCTATACCTTTCACACAGGTAAATGAAAGAGTAACATAAATTCAGTTTTCATTGAACCTTGTGTATATATCGAGGTAGAGATAACCCAAAAGTTCACAGGAATTTGATTCAAGAACTGAAAAAATACGGACATCAGGATGCCAAAATTCAGATTCTGCAATTTCCTCAAACCTTAAACCTAAATGGAAAAAAAAATAGTTAGCCTATCACTTAAATCATAATGAAAGGAACAAGTCAACAGGCTATGTGGAACAATCTTGAGAAGGCCCTGGTAGAACCAAATTATAATTACCAAAAAGATCTTGCACTATTTTGAATATCCCTGGTAGAACCAAATTGACAGGAAAGTATTGCTTCAGAGCGCCAAAATCCAGATTGAACTGCTCCTCTTCAAACCTCTTTATGTAATATAATAAATCCTCGATTCCAAATGGAACATCTCCTTCTTCTTTCCTCTGATACCACATAAGACATTAAGAATGAGATCACGAGAAGGAACAGACTAATGAATACGAGGACAATGAATCATGTTCAAACCTTAAAGTCCTTTAATAGCTCAAGTTCTCTTGTGGCCGAGTGTGTCAAACTACCAGAGATGTCTTCCAAGAACTCGAAGACCTAGACAATCACCCTGACCAATATCAGCTACAGGAAATAACTTCAAAAGAAAATATAATAACTTCAGAATTTATCATTGCATAAGTATTAAGACTACCAATAAAATACTGTAAAGCTTGCTTCAGTATCCACTTGTTAAGTCCCTAAATCAATGTACCACTATTCCATATGAGAATCCAAGATAATTTGATAAGCTTGCCAATAAATGTGGAATGGAAAACATGTCTCTTCTTTCTCCTTTCTTTTAATTTTTAATATTTAGCATGTAGAATCATCCAGTTGATATTTGATTTATAAATGCCCAAATCACACAAGCGATTTAACTACAGAAAACAGAAAATTCAGGAACAAAACCCACTTAAGGAATAAGAACCATTGTTCACTACATTCTCTCCACAAAGAGAAGATAAAATGGTGGATAAAGTAAAAAAGTTGAATGGGCATATGATTCATAGAACATGAAATAATTGGAAGAAAAAAATAGTGAAAATAAAGCCACGAGAAAACAAAAATGTGGCTTTTGAAGTTACCATCCTAGAGGAAATCACTTCGATGAAATGACTGGGTAAACAAACCTTTGATGGTGTCTTTGCCATTCTGAGATCAAGAGCATATTCTGCAAAGTTGGAATACCCAAGTAAACGCGCAAGTTTATGCCGCAGTTGCACCTAAATTTGGACAGAAGTATCATCAAATTCAATTGACTGAACACAATAACCATAATAATACAAAACTTGAAATTAAACAAAGCTAATAAGAACAAACCCTGAATTGTTCTCAGGAAGAAAAAATATACATGCTGGTTTACTTTGAGTACTACGGACTTACCAAATCTTCCAAAATCAAAAGATTGCCTTCTCCTCCCCTTTTTCCATATGCCATTGCAATTATTCTCCTCGTTGTTCCAACCTTAATTTGCAAAAAACTCAACATTCAACTAATTTTATAGATATTCCTTATCAAACATAATTACATTAATATATATTCTAAAATGTAGTTAACATAAATCAAGCGACCAAGCCATTTATTACAAGATCTCAATGAGCTATACATTGTTGCAGCATTATATTTTGCCCAACAACATGAGAAATCCTAGTGCATCTTTTCCGATACAAGTTCAATTATTCCAGAAAACATCAATTTGGATTAAGATTTTTTTTTGGCTAATCTTGGATTAAGATAATTTAAGTATTACTTTTAAGTGCTAAAGATTTAGTTGCCAACATTTCAAAAAAATAGCTAAAATGTAGAAATAAACTCCTAGTACAATACCTTGCAGTGTTCCAATACAGCTGTTACAAGATGGATTCTCAATATGACCTTGAATTTACCATTTTCAGCTTTGCTCAAAGTCTGCACAGTAATAAATCTATTTAAGGAAACCAAGATTATTTCAAGACAATACTGAAACACATTAATTACAACTTATTTACATTTACATTGGATGTTAAAATCTCAAGTTAAACACTTTATTAAATTGATGAGATGAGTGCAAACTAAAGTAGTTGTTAGCCCTTCAAGATTGCTTTTGCTAGAGCTATCTAAAACTTTAGAAATGCTAATTAATGCATTTTTCCCAAAACTTATTTTCTTCCATATTTATTGCTCAAGGCATTTTCATATAAATGGCTAATTTAACATCCTCGTAGGGATCCTTAATATCTGGAGCCCTACAATGTCTCATTGTTGATTACGCATGGGAGCATCAATTCATCATTTTCAAGGAAAGCAGAGTAATAAATTAATGTTTCATCTTTAAGCAATTGTGAGATGGCACAGACATCACAAACTAAATAACTAAATATCTGATGACAATAAGTATATAATAACTTTGAAAGATCAAGGAGAGAGTGAGTCACTTTAAAAATGGGAGAAAAGGTGAAAAAAGCTGTACCTTGAGGAACTCTGGTGGTAACCCAGCCAGCTCAGCCTCACTCAAAAGAAGAAAGGTACTGTCGTTGTTCAAGTTTTGGATGTATTGCAAGCTTAGTTCATCAATTTTAGCTCTCAACTGCTGCATTTCTTCTCTCTTGATTGAAGTAAGATTCAACCCATTATGTTCAAAGTCTCGCACCTGTCACTGATTTGGAAAGAATCAAAAATCTATGATCTTATACTTGTACTCCAGCACCATAAAAGAACCATTACTGAAGAATTGAAATATCTATTTTTCATGAATATTATGCTCTCTGTTTTTACAGATGGTAAACTGCTAAATGAACCAAGTCACAGGACACCCCAAGCAATCAAATGTATATTAAATACTAAAATCATTACCAAAAATAAGGGGAAATGGGAAATAACAATGACAAAAGTGAGTTATTACCAGGCAGTGAGCATAACACTTTGCTTCGTCATTCACCCATTCCCCTCTAGCAGAAAAGGCTTTGACGACACGATAGACATCTTCGCGCTTTCTGATAAGTTTGTAAGAGATAGTAAGTCCTTTAATTCTATAGTTGACAAAGCAACTTTTCTTCTTGTATAAACGGTATTTTACAGATCTAACTGTTCAAAACAATATGATTGAAAAAATCTCGATTTTCGCAACTAATAAATATCATGAAAAGATATTTTCCCATGTTATACACTATATACTGTAAAACTAAGATCCCTTGTTGAGTCAACATAATTAGAGTTACGGGATTTTGACATTTGCACTTTCATGTTACCTTTAGCATAAGCATAACTATAATTTTTTATATCAAAAGTATTTGATTAAGATTCAAATATGTGAATTGAAGCGTGAAGAGGAATCTTATCCATCAAATCACTAGTCAACAACAAGCATAATTACTTTTTGAAAAACTAGTATGGATGTTTTTGCCATTGTACTTACTATTATGACAATGCATATTCACTATTTCAGGCCAATTCTCCAACTTAGAGACCCAGTCTTGGAACTCTTTTTAAGAAATTACAAAAAATAACATACTTAAAGCTTATAACAACAAAAATAACACCCCAATAACATTGAACGAAATCAAATTGAACAGCATTCAACATTGAACGAGTCTAAATGACCGTAGTTTAATTTGAACGAAGTTCAATCTGAAATGATGTATCACACTTCTTTTAATAGTGAAATGTATGAGTTGGATATAAAGGGTGCTATTTTTATGATTATAAATTTTAAAGGTGTTATTTTTGTTATTTTTCCAAAGCTCTAACAAGTGGCACCAACATTTGTTCCAAAAGGCGTTCTTGATAATTGAAAAATAACTTCTTTTCAAGGTAAAATACTTTCACATGACTCACCATTCAACATGATTTGCTTTACATTTGTGTAAAAGTTACATGTAGAGTACCTCCCGAACTAGATGGTCTATGTTCACTAATAAAAAGTCACCTTTGTGATTTCAATCCTAACAACCAAAGAAGTAAAAGCTAAGGTATAATTATGTAATAGGCTCGCATAGAGCTTTTCTATATTCAATATGGATCACTAGTCAATAATATAGAAAATGGAGTTTCACTTGTATACAATATTTGCCATCCAGCACGTTTAGCTTTTACATTCAAAAACCATGAAAAAGGCACCAGCCAAATTGGCATGTGTTTGGGCAGGGAAGACTGAGCAGAAAATATTGAGAAAAAGTAATAAAATAATAAAACCTGCACATCAGATCATGAGCATCTATTCTCCGCTCAGCTTCGGCACTTGCTTTGCGGATGACATCTGTTGTAGACACTAACGTAGGAAAAATACAAGACTGGACCAGTGGAGATTTCCCGGCTTCTAATTCTGCTAGAGGTAAAATAGTATTTGCATATGTGACCTGCAAAGTATACAGTCAAGTAAAGAAGTAAAAAATAAAATACTCAGCAAGAGACTGTTGATTAGCCCCAACACACACACGCACACAAACAAGAGACTATTTATCAATGTATTTGTAAATTGCAACAGTATATGGTGATTTTCTCATAAACAACCACCTGTACATCTTTCAAAATATAAGACCTTGAGCTTTGTATTATTATGAACGGATGGAAGTTTTAAATGTTCGTATCATAGAACTGACATCTAAGAAACAAGTACGACTAAGTCCATGCGACATTCCAGTAGTTGATTCAGTAAGTGATATAAACTGGGAATTTGTAGAAGCTATCACATTACTATCAATTCTTATATCAGAATCTTGCCAATGGATTTGAGTACTTGACAAATCAATGTTTAGATTACTCAGTACCTTCTCAATAGGAACCGATGCAATTTTATCGTGAACAGCTTTTGACTTGGCAATTAGTTGGTCGGCCAATTTAAGAATCTCCGAAGCCGACAAATTAACGCGAACCTTAGAACCCGGGAGATCTGAATATAATTCACAATATTTTTAAAGAAACGCAATTTGACTTAAGAAGATTGATAGTGTTTGGTTGACTAGTAGAACCGAAGTGAAAAAATTAGAAAGAGAAAATAAAAAATAAACGAATAGGTGAAGCAAGTATAAACCTTTCTTGTTTCTTCTTTCTTTGTGGTAATTGAAGGCGGAAAAACCGATGTTGACGGCCAAAGCGACGAGCGCAGCAGCTCCAGTGAAAACTAAAAGGTTCCGGTCTCGCCTCTGTTTGGGAATTTTCTCGCTAGTTTCATGGTTTTCCGTCATTTTCTTGTTTGTGAATATTTCTTTTTCTCTCTCACCAAACGGCAATTGACGATGGAGGGAAATTTTTGTAGCCCAGCGCGGAAAAGAAAGGTCAACGACCTTGAAAATCTCGACGATAAATTATTTTTATTCTAATTTTCAGAATAAAATATTCGAACTAAAAAATTACAAAATAACGGAAAAAAAATTAAAAATATCCCGAAATTTTTCAATATCTTCGTAAATATTCTTAATGTTTAAAAAAAATCTACAATATCACTTAGGTTTAAGGTATCTTCCAAAATATTCTTATTATTTAACAAAAACATAAAAAAATCGTAAAAAATATCATCAATATCTAAAAAAGTCTTTTCTACCCTTTACTATATAGCTTTTTGAATATTATCGTTGAGAATATTATCGTAAATATCCTTAAGGTTTTTTTTTCTTCAAAAATATTTATGTTAGAGTAATTAATTTAACTTTATCAAAAATATCTATGTTAGAGTAATTAATTTAACTTCATCAAAAATGTTTATGCTACAATAATTAATTTAATTTTATTAAAAATGTCTCTGCTATAATATTTAATTTATCTTAATCAAAAATATCAATGCTTCTCAATAAAACGATATAAAATATTTTCCAAAAATACCCCTGAAGATAAATTAAGTTAAAAAACACACAATATCAAGTTAAATATTTTTGGAAAATATTTTATATCGTGTTATTGAGAAGTGGAGGTATTTTTGATGAAGATAAATTAAATATTGTAGTATGAGAATTTTTGATAAAGTTAAATTAATTATTATAATAGAGGTATTTTTAAAGAAAAGCAAAATATCAAGGATATTTGCGATAATATTCTCAACGGCAATATTCAAAAAGCTATATAGACAGGGGTAGAAAAGATTTTTTCTGATACTGGTGTGATTTTTCATAGCTTTTTTATACTTCTGTTAAATAATAAGGGTATTTTTGAAGATATCTCAAATCTCATGGGTATTATAGTTTTTTTTAAACATTAAAGGTATTTTTGAAGATACTAAAAACCTCATGGGTATTATAGTAATATATGTATAAGGATGAAATTATCATTTTACCCCTAATGTTAAACGGATATATAATGTTGATACTGTATATTACCTTAATACACCTATATTAATTAAAGTTTAAATAATATCATTTAATTATTATTTTTTCATCGGACAAAATACATTATTGAAATTATTATTTTTCTAAATAATTATTACTTAAAAAAATATATTATTAAAATTATTATTTTTCTAAATAGGGTTTAGGGTTTTGAGGTTTGTGATTTAGGGATTTAGGGTTTAAGGTTTAGATTTTAAGATTTATGGTTTTGGGATTTGGGATTTAGGGTTATATTTATGGGTTATGGTTTATGATTAAAATTATTATTTTTTTAAATATTGTTTTAGGTTTTGGGTTATATTTGTGGGTTAAAGTTTAAGGTTAAAGTTATTATTTTTCTAAATATGGTTTAGGGTTTTTGGATTTATTGTTTTAGGTTTTGGGATTTAAGGTTTTATGATTTAGGGATTTAAGATTTAGGCTCTAGGGTTATATTTAGGATTTGGGTAAAATTGGAAGGAAAAAAATTGAGATGAGAATAAGAAAGAATTCTGATTCTTTCTCCTTTACGAATTGATTTCATTCCATTCCCATTTTTCAGGCCAACCAAACATAAAAATGGAATGAAACAATTATGATTTCATTCCATTCCATCCAACCAAACATAACATTAGGATATATTTGAGATTAAGGTAAAATTAGAACAAAAAATTAAGATAAGAATGAAATCATGGTTTCTTAGGATATGAGAAAATATCTCATTCATTCTTTTTTAGGAATCGATTTCATTCAATTCTCAATTTTTAGTATAACTAGATATAAAATTACAAATAATCAATTCTGATTCAATTCAAATTAACAAAACACCACCTAAATTGATAGTAGAAGAATAAGTGGATTTTCTGACGACATTGTCAGATAATCTGTCATTAATCATCGATTCATCGTTAAAGACATCAAGAAGGTCATCAATGAGAAAGTTTGGTCGGTGGTGGACTCAATTTCTTACTTTCAAAATGCATGCTAAGATTTTGACTTAAGTTATTTAATACAATTTTTGCAATAATACATTACAACAAAATTTACAAAAATCAATAATTAAAACCCAAAAAACAAATTCATGGTTTAGTTTTCATGATTTTGTTTTTAATTTATGAATAATTAACTTATTTTTACATCTTATATTATTTTTTTAAATGTATTACATATTTAAGATATATATTATTAATTTTTTTTACATATGACCTTTAGTAAACCAACGTGGACAAAAAATCTAATAAATTTGATCGTGTAAAAAATTAGATTGTTTTAAATAATTAAATTCTATTTGTTAATTGATTTGGTAGGATATAATTTGTAAAATTTTAAATTATTCAAACAAAATCAAAGTATTTATGTAGTTATATTTATAATTTATATTTTATAAATATAATAATATATATATTTCAACATTTAAATATATTACTATTTAACTTAGTATGCACAAATGCGATATATAATAATATTTTAAGTGAGAGTAAATAAAAAAGTAAAAATACATGTTAGGTTTTTTATGTTTTGAATTATGATAAAATAGTGTAATAATATGAAAAAAACCAATAAATCGCTCCTTAATTTGTGGTAATATATAATTGTTTTAATATATATTTTAAATGATTTTAATAATTTGATATAATTTAGTTTATATAAATTTTACAAAATTTATATTGAATCAGACCATACATACTCCTCAAGCATATTTTAATCGCAAACGTTAACGTAAAGTTTAATACCATTAAATTCAGAAAATTATTTGTGAAAATATATAACACCTAATATAATTCCAAAACTCAAGCATATTTTCGATATAATATAAATGCACTTCGGTGACAGATTAAATTTATAATATTTGGAACGATAAAGATATCAAACTATATAATTAAATTATATATATTTTTAACTATTTTAATTATTCAATATATGGTTTTATATAATAGTTTTAGTGAGATCAGAGCCGCGCCAAGACCAAGGCCATGATTATGTAGGGGTCATCTTTGGTTGGGCTCGATAGAATGGATATTTTTTAAATTAAAATTAATAAAAAGAAAATTTCTTTTTATCTCTTTTCTATTGAAATATATAGATGATAATCTTTACACGATATATTAACATCCATAAAAATGAGTATTACATAATTAAGTAGGATTACTTCACAATCTTATAAATTCAAACTTATTATTTTTTTAGATATAAATAATTTATTTTAAAAAAATTATTAAATATTTTAAGAGTAATTTTATTTATGTCATTAAGATATTTTAATTAATTTACTTTTATAAAAAATATTTATCTTATTATCTTTATAAAAATGAAAATTGTTAATAATTTTTTGAATAATATTATTATTTTATTAATAAAAAATTATGAAAATGAATTTAATAAGATAAAATTATCATTTTATTTTAACAGTTTAAAATTAAATTTATATGATATAATATAATTATTTATCAATTGTATTTTAATTTTTTTTATATGTTTGAGATATTTATTTGTATCGTATTTTATGTAGGTATCATATTTAAATAAAAAATTATAACTGTTTAAATTTAATATTAAATAATTAAAATAAAATGATAATTTTAATCTCATAAAATTTATTTTTAAAATTTGTTATTAATAAAATAATATTTTATTATTTAAAAAATAACTAAAGTATTTTATTTTTACAAAGAGAGTAACTTTAGTATCAATTATGAAAGTAAAGTAACTAAAACATTTACTTAATACTAACAAAATAACTTTAAAGCCCTCAAATTTAATAAGTATGTTAATCAATGTAAAAATATGAATTATATAAGATACATATCTAATACGAAACACACGGTGAGAGTAACACACAGTGAGTAACTTCCATTTATCGTGGATGTTAAAATGTTATGTACTAAATTATGTCCCTATATATATATATATATATGCTTTAAATTTTTAAATATTAAATAATAATTTTATTAACTAGATTAAAAAAAAATACGCATGTTATTTTATGAGAAAGATAAACCATAAGTAAGAATAATATTATTCTATGAGATTCCAAATAATCCTGTAATTATTTGATAATGACACTTTAATTTTATTTCTAGTAAAATAGGAAGGTTTAGTTCTATAATTTTTTAAAAGAATTAACATTATCTAAATTTTAAAAAATTATATTTAAAAAAAATTAAAATTTTATTTATAATAATCTAAAAAATAATATTAAAACAAAAAAATATACCATTTTTCTCCTTTGTTTATTAATAAAAACAATTTCTCCGTATCTTAATCTCTCTGTTTTCTTTATTAAAAATATTATTTTTCTATTTTATAATAAGTAATTTAATAACTTTACATATAAAAGTAAGATTTATAATATTAATATAAATAAATTAAAAATATATAAATAAAATAAGATAAAATAGAAAAAAAGTAAAAAGAGAGAACAAGATGATAGATAGATTAAAAAGAGAGAAAATAAGAAAAATTAAGAGAATGAATAAAAAAATTAATTTTTTTTAAATATATTTTTTTATTTTTAAGTGAAATTAAATTTATCCTTTAAAAATTTATATTTTAAATTTTTTTGGATTAATTCTTAAAGAAAAAAAGGATTAAATTAACTGTATTTAAAAGTTATAAAAATAAAACTACTTACTTTTTTAAAAAATAGGAATAAATCGACAAAGAGTTAGATAACTATTCAGGCCTAATCCCGTTGCGAAGTGATGTTTTCATAGTCAAGGCCTTAACATTTGGGGTAAAACGATCTCGCACGGATCGGTTTCTGCCCTCGTCAAGGAGTAAAATTTTCTTTGGCGCTTCCCGCTATATTTAATATCAAAAAACATCAATGGAAGCTAAACTGCTCCGGCTTAAACCCTGTTGAGATGTGAGAGAGCTCAAGATTACAATTTTGACAACAGCTTCGGTATTTGAATACTTCCGGTAAGTTGTTTGCTGTATTTAAGTCAATTATTGTTCTTAATTTTCCTTAATAATCACGCCTAGAATCAGAGATAGAGGCAATAAGGAGTCTGGAAACTGTAGAAAACAATGGCGTGCGTGTATATACCAGTTCAGAATTCAGAGGAGGAGGTGAGGGTAGTTTTGGATCAACTTCCTAGAGACGCTTCTGATATCCTCGATATTTTGAAGGCCGAGCAAGCCCCTCTCGATCTGTGGCTCATAATCGCGGTTCGTTTTTGTATTTTCTGCTTCTTTTTTAATGTTCATGGGTTTTCTTTGGGCTAAAGGGAGTAGTTCGTTTGAGTTCGTTCCCCAAATAAATGACACAGAATTGCATATTAGGGCTTTAGGATTGGTAGCTAGTGAGAGCAGAGTATGAACCCTCGGGTTTGGTACCTTTAGTCAGAAATTGGAACTACGCAATGTACAAAGGAAAAAAATTAGGTTAACTAAGTCATATATAATTGGCATGAAGTTGTTCTATATAATGATATTATTTATTGCTAGATTTAAATGATTAAATTGTTGATGCGCTCTTGTATCCCTTATTAGTTTGAGTAACCTAAGTGCCATTTTGTTAAGGAAAAAAAAGAAAAAGAAAAAAAATGTCATTTGCCTTTCTCTTCTTGTTGGTACTCTCACATGACATTTATCTTTTAGAAAAAAAGGTAGCTCGACCTTTAATGAAAGTGGGTGGGATAGCATAAGTCTATACAGTTTTTTTGTATAGGTAGTAGACTTGTGCTATCATACCTAATAGGTACGAATCTAAAGTGTACTTTTGTTAAAGGTAACGAAATTAGAGGATCTTTCGTCCTATCTTTTATGGTTTAAGAATAAGTTGACATAAGTTATAATATCAAAATCATGTATGAAAATACATCTTCTGGTGATGAGTTACTTCTTTTTTTATGTGAGGAACCTCTATTGTCTGATTATATTGATTTAGGAAATGTCTTCCTCTGGCATGTTAATCGACTGCTTTAATGCAGAGGGAGTACTTCAAACAAGGAAAACTTGAGCAGTTCCGGCAAATATTGGAGGAAGGGTCAAGTCCGGGTATTCTATATTTTCAAACTCTGATGCTATTTGAATTTTTCTTTTACGTGATTCTTGACTATGTATGCTATTATGACCATTCTGAAAAATGAAAAGTGTATTTGCTACCATGTTTTGCTTCTATTGTGGTATACCTAAAAAGATGAGGGTGCTAACAAATGCAATGTTCTAATCTATGCTACACCGACTCTTCATTTTTCATGGTGAATCCGTGTCTGACAGAAGTGACATGGACACGGGATATGGGTATGGGTATTCGACACCTCTAAATTGATGGAAATTTACATAAAAATTGAGGAAATTAAACGAGTTCGACATCTTGATAAATATCCAAAAGTTTACGACACTAAGAGTCCTAAAAAGTCCATGTAAGATAGGTCCTACCATATTGTGCTTGTTGTATTGATTTATGTGCACAAGTTGGTTCACTTTCTCACATTTAATTTTACTTTGTGCTATTTTTATTATAAGTTGACACTGATTTCTCTTAGTTTATGATATAATACTTTTGTAATTTCACAACTTTTGCAGAAATTGATGAGTACTATGCTGATGTTAGATATGAAAGGATTGCAATCTTGAATGCTCTAGGGGCCTACTATAGCTATCTTGGAAAAATTGAGACAAAGCATAGAGAAAAGGAGGAACATTTCATTTTGGCAACACAATATTACAACAAAGCATCAAGAATTGACATGCATGAGCCTTCAACTTGGGTTGGGAAAGGTGAATATCTTCAAAGAGCTTGTGTATTAATGTGTCTGACTGATGTTCATTTTACCTATATAATTAAGCATCTAAGCCCTTTCAATGTATATTTCTGTTCCCACAATTGTGAAATGCAAAAATCTTATCCTAAATTTTACTCCTGAAGCTGAAAGTTGGGGGTTTATGTCTATTACTTCTACTACAATCATTTTTAAAACAAATGTCTCCCCATTATCTTATTCCCTAAATTTTCCAGCAAGGTAGCAATTTTCCTTTTTAAATTTAGTTTTGGAAGGATGGACATTGTTCCTCTTTGTACATTAAAGTTAGGCACAATTTTCTCTTACTTGTACTTTTGCAGGTCAGCTTTTGCTAGCCAAGGGTGAAGTAGAACAAGCATTTGCTGCATTCAAGATTGTATTAGATGGAGATCGTGATAATGTTCCTGCTCTTTTGGGTCAGGTATGTGAAATATTATATACTCTATACAACAGTTGTGCCATGTGTCATACAGGACGCATTGATGAAGAGTTTATTGCTGTAAGTCCTCAGAAACTTTTTTGCATTCACATGTGGACGAATGATACAAGCTTGATATTTTGGAAGAATATACACCATTTTAAGTGTTGACTTGAAAGATGGAATCGGGAAGGTTTTAATATGTTTACTTGAAGCATGGAATTGTGGAGTTTTTTTTTTTTGTTTGAGTGGCCACGAATGCAAAACTTTTTAAATAGATTTTATTCTGTGTTTTAATCCCTCTTTATTGGGCTGCACTTGACTAATAAAGGTCATAAGCCCATAACTTTGATGTTAGTTCTCCAGGATTGGAATAATTAGATCTCTACCTGGACATTTTGGGTATTGACCATAGGGCATTTATTTGTATCTTCTTAGTTTATGTTTTGTCTTAGTCAAATTGTGATGAGGGTTGATCAACCGAGAACATTTATTTTCTTGCACTTTCCTCTGTTTACTTCTCTTGTCCTTAATTTTATTTTCTTCAATTTCACAAACTGTAGGATAGAAAAAGGTTTTCACTGCACCCTCTTTGTTTGTGTACCAGCTGTGTAATACTTTGAGTAGCAAGGAGTGAGGTAAAAACCCAAAATAAATGCATTGACAATTGTCTTATCTATAAACTAGTTAGGGAATTCATATGCAAATGGCTTGGGATATTATTGAGTAGATAGCATTGGAGCAAATGGATCATGATGCTGGCTCGATTAAAGTAGATGCACTTTTTCATTATAACTTTTTATCTGCAGGCATGTGTTCAATTTAATCGTGGACACTATTCTGATTCACTGGAGTTGTACAAGGTTTGTTTTTATTTCTTACGTATTTCTTTGATGAGCACAAGAAAACACTTATTTTCTTTAGCCTTTAGGAGTGATTATGATCTTTACATTGTTATAGGTTTAGGTTTTTCACTAGCCCCACCTAGATAAGAATTGGTAGTTTATGGAATCAAATTTGACATTACTTCTGCCTTTTATTATTTGGATTTTCAAAAGAGGGCCCTGCAAGTTTATTCTGATTGTCCAGCTGGAGTAAGACTGGGTATAGGTCTTTGTCGCTACAAATTGGGTCAATTTGAAAAAGCTCGACAGGCATTTCAGAGAGTTTTACAGGTATGTATAATAGACTTTAGTAGCCAATTTAATTGACCCACCATTCCTCTTATGTTTTGTCCATCTATTTTGTGTTGTTGCTCTTGCAGTTAGATACAGAAAATGTTGAGGCTCTTGTTGCATTAGCAATTATGGATTTGCAAACAAATGAAGGTTTGGTTGTGTATATATATATTTACTGAAAAATGTGATTTATATGCATTTAAGTGTATCTTCTCAAATACTAATTATGATGTCAAATTATGCATATGCAGCTTCTGGGATTAGGAAAGGAATGTTAAAAATGCAGAGAGCTTTTGATATATATCCCTATTGTGCAATGGCACTGAATTATTTAGCCAATCATTTTTTCTTCACTGGTCAACACTTTTTAGTTGAGCAACTTACTGAAACTGCGCTTGCTGTTACTAACCATGGACCTACAAAGTCGCACTCTTATTATAACTTAGCGCGATCATACCACAGCAAGGTTAGATAACTATAATCCTTTTATTGTATTATGGGATCAATCTGTTTTTTGCATTAATTTTTTGTTAAAAAAATTGTGTTTGAAAAAAGGTTCCAATTTGCCAAGAATGTTATTTCTAATGATATCATCCTCAGCGTGTATGTGTTTCCCCATGTTCACTGTCTGATATGGTCCTCAACATTATGTACTACTGGAAACCCTTCGTTCTAAAGACAGAGAAGATAACTTATTTGCATCTTCAATTTAAGGAAAATGAATTTTATGACCTTACATTTATTTTAATGTTTTAAGATGATGAGTATTGCATTCATTTTCTTTCAAGTATTCTCTCTCTCTCTCTCTAATTTTTGCTAGATTTTTAATTATAGCTCTAATGGCATAAGTAACATGTATTTGTTCTATTGCTAGTGATGTTCCTTTAACTGGATTGCAGGGGGACTATGAAAAGGCTAGGTTGTATTACATGGCATCTGTCAAAGAAATCAATAAGCCCTGCGAATTTGTATTCCCATATTATGGTTCGTAACTACGATTTTTTCATATTGCGTGATATGGTTAGGACTTAATATTGACATTGCATGTATTTTTTCGTTCAATTTATCTTCCAAGTCAGAATCTATTTGTTAATATTGTCATAAAAAACTTGTCTGATATTATTTATTATGTTACCTGTAAATTGCAGTGCATATTACAGTTCAGCTTAGTGTTTGATAATCAACTTTATGCACAATATGCATAACAAATGTCCCTCCTATTTTCGAGTTTTCTGTTTAACTATGAGCTTTTCCGATAGGTCTGGGACAAGTACAACTGAAGTTGGGAGATCTTAAAAGTGCATTATCAAACTTTGAAAAGGTTTTGGAGGTTAATCCTGATAATTGCGAGACTCTGAAAGTGAGTTGATGAAAGAGCATTGACGTAATTGTTCTATATGTAGATCTGCTTCACATTTAAATCTTTCCTTATTTTTTTATGCAAGTTTTTTGTTATTGTAGGTTCTGGGGCACATATATGTGCAACTGGGCCAGACTGAGAAGGCCATGGAATATATGCGAAAGGCATCCAAAATTGACCCTCGTGATGCACAGGTTCTGGGATAAAACTCTCTCATAAACATATTGACATGATATATATGCTTGTTGTTTCATGTGAAACTTGTCACCTGATTTCATTCCCCTAGCTTTTTTTTGTCCTTCATGTTCAAAGCACTTAGAAGTTCTCATAATAGTACATTCTGATAGATGGAAAATGAGTTGTTTCATTGAACTTAAAAAATTGACATGGGTTAGGCCAAACATTTAGTACCCATGCCCAAATAGACACTCAAGTCTTTGTAGCCAACCTGTCAATTTAAACTTCTAGTTTCAGATCTAATAACCTTCTGGCCTTGTGCAGGCATTTCTTGATCTAGGGGAATTACTGATTTCATCTGATTCTGTAGCTGCTCTTGATGCCCTAAAAACTGTAAGCATTTATTGATTTTTTTCCTCTTTGAAAGGAAATTTTGTTGCCCATCATGTTGAGGGCCACAACACTGTTTAATATTTTAAATTTAGAGTACTTTGATTGAGGTAAATCAAGCTTTTGGTATTGTTCAGGCACGGACTCTTTTGAAAAAGGGAGGTCAGGATATACCAATTGAAGTGCTAAACAATCTTGGAGTTCTTCATTTTGAAAGGGGGGATTTTGAGGTTTGTCAAGGTCTTAAAAAGAAGTTGAATTTCTTCATTGTGGTGGAGGTTTATTTTTTATCAGCACTCGTGTGTGTTTGGACTTCTTTATTTATCCAGTTTTTCTTATCTCTGTTAGGTTGCCCAACAAATGTTCCGTGAGGCACTTGGGGATGGCATATGGCTTAGCTTTATTGATGGTAAAGATAACTCACTACCTGTTGAGGCTACTGCATCTACTCTTAAGTGCAAGGACTTGAGTATATTTCAGGAACTTGAGAAAGAAGGTCAACTTGTTGAGTTGCCTTGGGATAAAGTTACAGCTCTATTTAACATGGCCAGATTATTTGAGCAGTTGCATAAAACTGAAACTGCAAGCACATTGTACAGTTTGATCTTGTATAAGGTAGGTTGCGTACACGTGTTGCATGCACTTGATTTCATGTATATATATTTTGTCATCAAGTAAAGAGACATCAGTTTTATTCTTTGTGGGTCACAGTGACAATTTTTTCCTGTCAGAGATAAGTACCAGTTTACTTCTGCCTTTATTTTATCATGTACCTGGGAAACTGTATATTCATAGTCCTGATAGTGTTTAAAACTTGATAAAGAGGAATGTAGTGGCATGCTTTTTCTTTGGTAATAAGGCATTGAAACAAGCTTGCATCTCGAAGGGACAAACTCGGGACTGGCTATGCATATTGAGTAGATGCTTAGATAATTTTGTTCTTGCTCTTTTTATAACTCCAACCAGGTCTTACCGTGTGCTTTCAAAACTGTATGTTCATTGTCCTGTTAGTGTTCAAAACTTGATAAAGAGGAATGTTGTGACATGCTTTTTCATTTTTAATAAGGAATTGAAATAAGTTTGCATCTCAAAGGGACAAACTCGGGACCTGTTTTAGATATCGAGTAGATGCACATATAGTTTTGTTCTTGCTCTCTTTATTTATAACTCCATCGTAAAAGCTCTAATATCCATTTGAAGAGCTTTGTAGCAGGTGGTTGGTAACTTGGTATCGGATAAATGAGCGTGTTTCATCATTATGCTTTTTCTTAGATAAAACTCTCATGGTTAAGTATGGTTGTTTTGTGTTCACTATCCCTTCTCACTTCTGTTTTTTAGTCATCATCCTTGTTTATGAGTGTTCAGTCTTAAGTTTCTGTTTCCCATTTACGTACCTCATGACTTGGAATAGAAAACATCCCATCTTTTTCTTTTCTTGTGACAAACAAACATAGAGTTCATGTTTGATGGCTTCTTTTATGCCTATCTGAAACGTCTCTCACTTCATTAGAGTAATAATAACATTATTTTGTTGGATTATATTAAGTATTGATCTCATGATTGTTACACTATAATGATCATTACAAGATTCAACTTTGGCTCTCCTCCTACTAGTTAAGTACTAAGGAGTCTGGTCTTTCAATATTGTTTTTCAGTTTTTATGGCTTAGTATTTTTTCTTGATAAGTTGATGCTCTAACTTTTCTTTTATCTTTGGTGTATCTTGACATTTTGTACTCTTTCTTTGCAGTATCCAGACTACGTTGATGCTTATATGAGGCTTGCTGCCATTGCAAAAGCTCGGAACAATATCCAATTAAGCATTGAACTGGTTATGATCCATCTATCTCTTAGTTCGTTCTCTTTTAACTACTGAAATATCACATATGCATGCAGAGTTTCGAGTAATCATTTTTATTTGTAGGTTAATGATGCTCTGAAGTTCAATGAGAAATGCCCAAATGCGTTATCTATGCTTGGTGACTTGGAATTGAAAAATGATGACTGGGTTAAGGCAAAAGAAACATTCCGTGCTGCTAATGAAGCAACCGAGGGAAAGGAATCCTATGCAACTCTTTGTCTGGTTTGTACATTTTCTGACGTGCATATTATGATAAGCTATCTTTTTATTCTTTGTTGATCGATTATTCTTGATTATCTTTGAAGTTCTTGGATATTCTAGCTTTCGTATAACACCAATATAATATTATATTTCTTGTTTATTTGTCTTGACCCCATATGCATGTTTTACTTTGGTCAGGGAAACTGGAACTATTTTGCAGCAGTCCGCAATGAAAAAAGGAATCCCAAGTTAGAAGCTACACATCTAGAAAAATCCAAAGAGCTTTACACAAAGGTAAGATTTCTTTTTGTCCTTTGAGTTCCTTTTTGGTTGGATGGAATGGAATCATAATTAATTCCTTCCATTTTTGTGTTTAGTTGGGCTGAAAAATGGGAATGGAATGGAATCGATTCCTAAAGGAGAAGGAATAAGAATTAATTTTCCCCCCTTAAGGAATCATGATTTCATTCCCATCTCAATTTTTTTTTTGCCAATTTACCCTAACCCCAAATATAACCCTAAATCCAAATCCCAAAATCCTAAATCCCTAAACCCTAAACTCTAAACCCCAAATTCCAAAACCCTAAACCTTAAATCTTAAAATCCTAAACCCCAAATCCCAAAACCTTAAACCCTAAACCCTATTTATAAAAATAATAATTTTAACCCTAAACTTTAACCCACAAATATAACCCAAAACCTTGATCCATATTTTGAAAAATAATAATTTTAATTATAAACCTTAATCCACAAATATAACCCTAAACCTCAAATCCCAAATCCCAAATCCCTAATCCCTAAATCTCAAAACCCTAAATCATATTTGGAAAAATAATAATTTTAATCATAAACTTTAACCCACAAATATAATCCAAAAAATAAACCCTAAATCCTATAACCCAAAACCCTATTTAGAAAAATAACAATTTTAACCCTAAACTATAACCCACAAATATAACCCTAAACACTAAACCTTAATCCTAAAACCTTAAACCCTATTTATAAAAATAATAATTTTAACCCTAAATCCTAAACTCTAAATTCCAAATCTCAAACCTCAAAACCTAAACCGTATTTAGAAAAATAATAATTTTAATAATATATTTTCTTTTTAAGTAATAATTATTTAGAAAAATAATGATTTCAATAATGTATTTTGTTTGACGAAAAAACAATAATTAAATTATATTATTTAAATTTTACTGAATATAGGGGTATTAAGGTAATATACAGTGTTTTCAATTTCATTCCAGTTGTAAACCAAACACTTTAATACTGATTCATTTTTTGATTTCAGTGGTCAAACCAAACAAAATTGTTTCCTTTCCATTCCGACTCCGATTCCATTCTGTGAACCAAACGCCATCTTAGTGTTTTCTATATAGATAAAATGGTAAAAACTTATAGTATTATATGTGACAGTTTTTTGACTACTTTATCTCAGTTGCATTAACTCTCTATCTTTCTAGAAACAATTGAGAAAACTTTCATTGTGAAAACAATAACTGTATGCAGAACTAGTTCTGTATCAGAGCAATATTCATCTATAACGAAAATCCATTGTACTTAATAAGTCAAGTCTAGGTTAAGCTCATGAGATATATTTGGGAAGTCCAAAAATAAAAGCGCAGTCTTCTTGCATAATGTCTGAACATGTAGAATGAATGTACTAGGATTCTTTAAGGGACTTTACTTGCATTAGCTTGGTTTCTTGTTGATACATTTGATGTTTAACATATTAAAGAAAGAAATTACTTGTAGGTTTTGGCTCAGCATCCTGCCAATTTGTATGCTGCTAATGGGGCCGGTGTGGTCTTTGCTGAAAAGGGTAGCTTTGATGTTTCAAAGGACATTTTTACTCAAGTAAGCTGTAGATTTTTCTCTCTTTAGGATCATTATTGTTTCCTATGAAATTGTTAGAAATCATATGATCTTTGATTTCATATCTTTTGCAGTATTTTTTACTTTTAAAATATTGTAGGTTCAAGAAGCTGCAAGTGGAAACGTGTTTGTCCAAATGCCCGATGTCTGGATAAACTTGGCACATGTTTATTTTGCGCAAGGAAATTTCTCATTGGCGGTGAAAATGGTGAACATATCTCATTAACTTTATTTTGTGCTATGATTTTCTCTGATTACTGTGTGCTGATGACATGTTTTCTTTCAGTATCAAAATTGCCTGAGGAAGTTCTTTTATAACACAGACTCTCAAATTGTCCTCTATTTAGCTCGTACTCATTATGAAGCTGAACAATGGCAAGACTGCAAAAAGACTTTACTGAGAGCCATCCATCTTGCACCTTCAAATTATACATTGAGGTTTGATGCAGGTGTTGTAATGCAAAAGTTCTCAGCTTTAACTCTGCAGAAGGAAAAGAAAACTGCAGATGAGGTTTGAAAGAATCTTACGATCCAGATATTCCTTGCTGTTTATATCCATACACACACTATAAAGCACCAATTCTTTCAAATATTTACTCGAACCTTTTCTCTTCTGACTTTATTTTTTTACTATTGAGCACAACATTTTTGGAGTGCTTTTGTCGTAACAGTCTAATGAAATTGCAATTGCTTGCCAGATATCATGTTTTTAGATTAGGAAGCAGGGTAATGATGGTGGATACCTCTGGGCATTATTAAAAAAACGATTTATGATAATAAAATATATTATGCAGGATTGTTTATAGCGGAGAAGTAATTCTGTGGTACTGAGCAGGATTAGTATTAGAAATTTCTTTACTAATAGTCTGATATATTATTTATGCTTTTGGGATGGGGGGATGTCTGCTAGACGTTTGATTTGTCATGCTTTAAACGGATGGAAAAGATGGCAGAAGGTTTTAAGAAAACAAATGTTAATAGCTTCATAGGATCTATGAGAAGTGCAATCTAAGTGGGAGCTGGAGAAGTCATACTTTGGGTCATGACAGCATAAATGTGAATGATTCTGTAATTATTAATATTATGGATTCTCCCTTTAAAGATGCTATTAAATGTGTATGGTCAGCAACTGTATCACTTCAATACTTCAATTCCATGCTAGAATGCTTTAGCTCTTTTATAAGAATATAATATGGTTGGCATTTACTTGGATCTCAAAACTATTTGTCTAGCTCACATTTTTGGCTGTAGTTATCAATAAATCATGTTTCAAGAGAACAAAAATGAGTCATTTTCTTTCCATATTTGAGCAATAGGTGCGAGCAACAGTCACAGAGCTAGGGAATGCTGTTCGTGTATTTAAGCAGCTGTCTGCTGCTTCAAACCTCCATGTTCATGGGTTTGATGAAAAGAAAATTGATACCCATGTTGAGTATTGTCAGCACTTGCTTGATGCAGCAAGAGTTCATTTAAAAAAAGCCGAGCATGATGAACAACAAAACAGGCACAAACAAGAAGCTCTGCGCCAGATGGCACTGGCTGAGGAAGCCCGGCGTAAAGCTGAAGAGCAAAGGAAACTTCAGGTTCACTCTACAATTGTTCTGTATTTTCTAAGCATAATCAGCATGTTCTATGTAGGTACATGGGAAGCTTTTCATTTGTACTTCTGATACTTGTGTGGATGCAGATGGAAAAGAGATTGCGGGAAGATGAGCTAAAGCGAGTAAGGCAACAAGAGGAACACTTCGAACGCATAAAGGTAATTGCAATGCAGACTGTTTGTTTTATTTTGATGCTTGTCGACAATATCCACTAACCATAGGAATATATGAAAATTTAACATTAGCATGCTTAGAGAAGCATACCTTATATCTATTTTCATTTGCCTCTGGAAGGTGCTAATCTGCATTTTCTCCCTCTTCTTGATTGTGGAGTGATTAAGAACAAGAGGGAGAGTAGGCTTGAAAATCAGTCTTATGCTTTGGACCTTCATGAGTTACCACTAGGCTTAATCCACGTCAGCTGTGGTAGAATTAGTATAAATTTATGAATGGATATATTGAACTATTTTTGTCAATCTGCATTTGTTGTATACAAAATAGTTCAAGCTTACTCAAGGGCCCAGGCCATTGAATGTATCCGTGGATTATGACATCATAAAACTATGGAGATTTTGACTTCTAGATCCATATTTGGGGAAGATGGGTTTATCATGACAAACTAATTAAAAGAGAGAGATACCGATATGTATGACAAGAAGATCCCTTAAAGTTCATAAAGCATAAAGCGATAAAAGTACTCTAGGAGGACAATTTCACAAGTTGTACTGAAGAAGACTGCATTACAAGGGATTTTTTCTTTTCATTTTTTTTTAATTTGCTTTCCAAAATTTTACTCTGATTTGTCTGTATTGGGTGCATTTTTAGGAGCAATGGAAGAGTAACACACCTGGTTCTAAGCGAAGAGAAAGATCAGACAATGATGAGGACGATGGTGGAAACAGTGAGAGAAGAAGAAGAAAAGGTGGAAAGAGGAGAAAGAAGGATAGGCATTCTGGATCACGTTATGAAACAGAGGAAGCAGAAGTGGAGATGATGGATGATCAAGGAGAGATGGAAGATGATGTAAAAGTGAATTATGGGGATCCCACAGGTCTGATGAATGAGGAAGACGCAGAAGAAAATGCTCCAGATCCTCTTGCCGCTGCTGGGCTTGAAGATTCTGATGTTGAGGACGAGGTATAATTCTTCTCTCTCTTATTTCAGCTTTTAAATTTTGGCAACCAAATCCAACTAAGCCTGAAATCTTAAGTAAACAGTATTGGCATCATATTCAGTCATTGCACCTAAGCTTGTCATTTGTGTAGCTATAAGCATTCCAATAGATGTCTGAGGGTACCAATACATAGCTGGTCAACTTTTCCTAAGTTCAATTTTTATTTTAATCACAGATTCCTTTCTGATTAGTATTTTCATCAAAATACAATTATTTTCCCATTTTATGCTGGATCTGACGACTTTTACCTTTTATCTTCAAGACTGCACCTTCATCAAATATTAGCCGACGTAGACGGGCATTATCAGAGTCAGATGAGGATGAATGACCAAGTATAGAGGCAGCCAGAATTCATTCCAATTTGAGACTTCTGCCAAAGTTCGAAGAGTGATTAAGCAAGGAAGTATGTCAGTAAGCTGGATGGGAGGTGGGGCTGTAAATTGATACCATAGTACTCTGAAATAGTATGTTCATGGAAGTAACATTTAGTTAATGGTGCATAGCGGCCATAACCTCTCTTTCATTTTTTTTCTTCCCCTTTTGGCACAACAAAGTACACGCAACTCCTATGTTTTTGACGTTGTTAATGATATTAGGGCATAGCATGCAGATACTTAAACCCCAAATAATAGTTTTTACCAAATTTCTTCAGCAGATTTTTATCCTTTTGAACTGAAACTCCCTTGGTCTTTTGAAATTGATGGCATGTTTTGTGCTGTTTGATCGGCTCGTTGTCAGTGAAGGTAGTTCTTTTACCTGGAGGCTTATCTGAGAAGTGGGGCAGGCAGACACTATTCATATGTCCTGGTAAGTTGAAGTAAAACTTATCCCATCCTAATACCATTTTAACCTCCTCAGTTAATAGCTTGTGCAATAGGTTAATCGTGATATCTCATTCCGATTTACACATTTATATCTAGAGCTAGCAACTTCTGAAACAACAAGCGAACATGCAAACTTGGTATCTTTAAACAGGTTGGGTTGAGGTGTTAAATGGGTTGGATTGTAAACAGGTCAACGCATCTTGGCCTGCCCGTTTTTTAAATGGGTTGGGTTGGGGTTAAATGGTTTAAATCATAGACAGGTTGACCCACATACGACCCATTAACAAAAAATGCACTATAATTTGCAAACTTGATACAAATTTGAGGTTTTTATGTGGGTTCGTGTTGAGAATTAAGAGGTTGGGTCGTAAACGAGTCTATCCATCTTGACTTATTGGGTCTGAGTTGTAATAAACAGGTTTATTTATTAAATGGGTAAGGTCTGAGTTAGGGCTAAACTTATTGGTGGTTTGACCCAAACTTGACCCAACCCACCCATTTTAAAAGTTGTATCTATATCTCATGTTAATTTGAAGGCTGTCACGGTTACTATTATATTACAAATATGACATGATTTCATTAGATACATAGTCTAACTCAATTATGTTAGTTAGCGTGATAAACAAAGAAAAACTTTGAACGAAAACAAAGAATGCTCACACGAAAATACTTTCAGATGATTCGAACATGTTATAGAAGAGTGAAATAATCTCATAACCATAGTTTACTAATATATCAGTTTGGTAGTCTTAAACTGATCAAACTATATAAATTATAATATCAGGGAGAGGAATATAAAGTAAGAAAGTAACCTGTTAATAGAAACAAACATAGGATCCTTGATTAATACAATATTCAAACATAAAAATGCAGAACAGACCACTACTACTGTATAGATCTTACTCAAGAAACAGTCATATAACATAACACGTAGGTTCAATAATTATCCTAATAAAAAAAATTAAAATAAATGAAAAGGTTCCAAAGACACAATCATCTGCAAAACAAGACAGAGAAAGTTGAACCTTATATCCAAAGATAACACCTTGATCATTAAAAATCTTCAAAGTTTAAAAACAAAAACAAAAACAAAAGCAAATCAAACATTCAATTACCATGAAAGTTATGCGAAGTGGTCATAGCTAGGAATGGATATAGAGAGCTGGGTAGTGGAAACAGATCCATGTTTTGAAGATTTATTATCATCTAAATCAAGCCATGAATCTTTTTCTTTCCTAATTGGCCATTCATCAAAAAAACGATGAATGGTTTTCTGGGTTTCTTCTTTTCTTTCATTTTTTATAATATTATTACTCATTAATACATCGAAATACTGATGATGATGATCTTGACTCTGTTCTTTAGGACTATCATTGAAGCTCTGAAGCTGCAAGTAAGAACCCTCTTTACTTCTTTGGCTTTTTGAAGACGAAGAAGAACTCATATTCAATGGTGTGAGTTGCCAAGTCTCATTCATAGATGACGAAACTGAGAAATCTCTCATATTTGTCCCTAAAGGTTGTTCTGAGAAAAGGCCATGCTCATTATCTACCTCCATTGCTTTCACTCCATAAACAGAGCTGCCTCTGTTTTTCAGTATTAAAACAGAACAAATATCATTGGTAAATATCGTATGTATAAAAAAATGAACTTTTTTTTCTATAAGTAAGCAAATTAAACCTGTTATAATCTGTGTCGGTACCGTGAGAGTAGAACCCAGAGTCCAAAAACAAAGTAGTATTGCTATCTTGATTGGACAAACCTAACCCTGTAGTGGGTCTTGAAGAAGATGATGAGTCATGATAATTAAGAAATGGGTGATCATGAGAGGACAGTGAAGAAAGTGAATGAGTAGTTGAAGAGGCTTGTGAAGAATACAAGTTCTTGTTGGTAATACTAGTTGTTTTCAAAACTTCCACAGGCTTTCTTGAACGGTTTTTACCTCTGTGCATATGTCTTTCACAGTATTTTGAATCTGCATAAGCTTCTTTTGAACACCTCCATTTCTTTCCATCAGTTCTTCTACACCTCCCAGGTTCTGGGTCTATGTTCTTCCCTAGACCCATCTTAAAACAACTCCACCCAACTGCACAAATCACAATCCCCACAAGAATTAAAGCCAAAACTTTAATCATCAGAACAGAGTCTTAAAATAGACTAGTGAATGAGAGAGAAAAACAGAGAGATTTGATTAGTTGGGTTACTTACCATTAGAATAGAAGAGTTGTTGAGGTGCTAATGCAGGATCCAAATAGCTTCTTGATCTTCTGATGGTGAATAGAAGATCAGGTGGTAAAGGAAGACCAGAGACCATGTACTTGAAGATCAGAGCTTGATGTTCAAGCTCTTGCCACTGAGCTGCTGTGAACGGAAACTTGTGATTCTTTCCGCTCATCATCATTGGAAAAATAACAAGTAAAATGTAGAGGAAGAGAAAGAAGACGAAAGTCAGGAAGTTTTCAAACTTGTATAGGACTTTAAAGAATCACTGTAGTGAAAGAACAAGCTCAGTTTTTTTTCCGCTCCAAGAGAAAAAAGAAAAAAGAAAAAACAGAGAAAGCAAAAGGGTGTGTGAAAATTAATTATTAGTATTTCGTACAATAATTGAAGGGTTTGAGTTGGAGACGAAGAGTGGGTAATATTTATTTGAGGAACCATTTAGCTGCAGAATCTTCTGAACATGAGATAAAACTAATGGTTCTGATTATACTATTGCATGCCCATCTCTTCTCTCTTTTTTCTGATCTGTTCATATTATGATTTATGACTGCACCTCTCTGTGGCTTCTGTCTCTGCAGTTCCTGTCTCTGACATTTCTACAAAAACCCATAAACTAAAAAATATATATTTTTTCAAAAATAAGTCATGATATAATAATTAATATAATAAATAATTATACTTAATAAATAATTATGATTAATAAAAATTAGGTTTTAATAATTTAATGAATAATTATTTAATACATTAATTATCATATAATAATAATTCTATATATAAATAAGTGATATTAAACTAAATATGAATGAATAATAATGTTTTAAGTAAAAGCAAAGCACACTTTTAAATTTTTACAAAACAACAAAGTTATCAATTTTAAATCTTTTAATTATAAAGAAAAAATTTATACAGTTTAAATATTTTACTAGTTAAAATAATTTAATTAATATTTTATATTGAATGTTAGTAATTTAAATGTTATTTAAATTAAATTATAATTATTTAAAATAATTTAATATTATTAAAATGTTAATTTTATTGTTATATGTTTTGTTTTATTATTTTATTTAATTTTAAAAAAAAGTTTCTTATTGTTATCATGCATGTGAGTATGTGAGATTGGAAGAGTTGGTGTCTAATGAGATGGTACAGTTTAGGCTTTTACTGATACTAAACACTTTTACTTTTTTATGTTCCTTTACCTCAGAGATCAGACCCCAGTACCATCCACCACTTACAATTTGACCTTTTTCGAAATGTGAAATTCAGAAAAAATGAGTGATTTAGAGAGTAGGCTATATCTTTTCGGTTTTGCAGAAATTGGAAACCCTGTCCTTTTACCTCTAACCTCTTCAATTTATTATTTCAATTTTAATTGTTTTGTGTTTTGTGTTTTGTGTTTTAACATAAAAAAATTTATATATCTTAAATGTAAAGTAAATTTTAAATAATGTAAGAACATATATAATATAAAAATCATAATTAAAAAAAGGGTGTTACATTAGCTATATTTTGTATTATTAACCCACAAAAAAAAAACTATATGTTCAAAACCTAAGTAGCATCACATATAACATACATATTTTTGTAATTGGGTATGAGATTAATTTGTAGTATAAGTGTATTATCTTTCACCATATTATTAAGAATTCAATTTTAAATTTTATTTATATAATATTTTATTTATTTAATAAAAAATAGAAACTTATGTATCTTTCTTTTAAAAAAAAAACTATATGTTTAATAATGAGTAGCTGCTATTGGCAAAATCCTTTCAACAAACAAGAGAATTATTTTTGATATGTCACAATTTACAAATAGAGAATAAAAATTCTTAAAAAAATCTCTCTTTTTTTTTCTTTAACATATTTAAATTATTGTCGATCTATATAAAAACAAATATCCAGAACCAATGTAAATTTTTTTTTTGTAACGGCTAGGATTGCCAAATTGATAACATTAAGGGTAAGTGCTTGACATGGTTAAACCTTATATAGAAAGCAAGAAGCAAGGGAGACAAACAATGAAATAAAAAACAAAAAAGACAAGAAAAATAAATGTGTAAAATGAAAATGATATTACAAGAATGATAAGTTGTTTGGGTGCATTAAATTGTCAGAGACTAGTCATTAAATTGAAATATAGAATACAGTTGTGCAAAGTTTGAGTGCTTCTTGTACTATTTCTTGTCAGACTTAAACACATGCAAACTCATGGCCTTTTTTCAGAGAAATCCACTGAGGATCCAACAAGGCTTAAAGTTAAAGCTACGTTAAGCTTTGGTGGTCATATATAGACATCCTTGTAATTAATTTAACCTAATTCCCAAAACTATCGATTAAGAAATCTTAAACCAATCCTAGCCACAACTTATCTATTCCTCATACACATTAATCTTCATACCCGTTTAACACCTCATGCATGTATTAAGAAAAAACTCTGTTTTATGCTTACGTTAAAAGGGAATTTAGTTTTATATATAAGAAAGTATTTTAAGGAATAAGTAGTGACAAGACTGGGTACAAAGTCTATAAAAAAAGTTATGACACTTGACACAAGGAAAAACAGCTTAAAATCTTGTAGAATATATGTTAGTGTTTATCAATGTAATAATCCATGTTAGAAGTAAATTTTAGAATGCATGATTTTACACTGAAAGAATGTTATTTATCACAATAAGGAGTTAATATTTCATGGTCAAAACAAAACCAATGTGGGTATTGATAAGGTAGTGGTTCATCCGATCATGAGATATTATATATTTTGTAATATTTAGTACTATTAATAGAAAATATTGTAGTGCATAAACAATAATTTACTTTGTATTAAAAATTAAAATGAATTAAAATATAGTATTAAAATAAACTTGTAAATTTACAATAAAAATAAAGAAATTAAAGAAAAAAAAAAGATTTGAGTCTTTGAGAAATAAAGAAATAAATATACTTCTCAAAATAAAAAAAAAAACATCAATAACAGTACTTGAATATAACAAAATACTATTTTGACAAATTATTATGTATTCGTTTTCTATCGCACATAATTTAGTTCTAAAGTAAGAATTTTTTTAAAAATGAAAGAATTATTGGAGGAAAATTTTTTAAGAGAATAGATCATGTTGTATTTTGTGTATTTTTTTTTTATCAAATGCAAAACCAATTATAGATATTCTTCAAAAGTGATTATTGGATTCCAAAACTACATTCAATAGCTGTTATTAAAATTGCTACAGTCGGTGCCATAAATATCATTAACTATGCCAAATAATGTTTATTTTATTAAGAGATAGAAAAATAAAATTTATGTGTAGCAAAAATTGGATCTTAGAGGAAGGGGTACACTTTTAGGTCAAACAATGTTAGGATTTACACTCCATGTATACTTATATAGAGAGAGTCTTTTTGAAATATTAGATTATCATTCTTAAGAAAACAAACTCTATATAAAATATTTAATGTGTTAATTTTTTCATTTAAGACGAATGCAAAACAATCATAACTTTATTTTTCATTAAGTGAACTTTAAATTATCAGTGAAGGGGATCTATAGATTTATATTAATTGAATTTCAAAATAATATCTTAAATTGACATATTAATATGGATAAAAATATATATATATATATATATATATATATATATATTTTGAATAAAATTGTAAGATTAATAGTGTAAGCTATCGAACATACTTATTATAATTCTTTTTTAATAATTATATTAATAATATAAATATATATATATACTTTTATTATTATTAATTCTCGAACCTATCATCTATCTATTAAGACAAAAACATGGGACCAACGAGAATTAATTATCCTTAATTATAACTTGAACCTCAATCATTTACCATACTCTAAATAAGTTATATTTTTGTTCAATCATAAGCTAGACATACATTATTATTATTATTATGATATTAGACTTACATTTGTAATTATGTGTGAACTGAAATTAAAATAAGGAGAATCCAACTATCATAACTGTTAGGGCCTAGGAATCCAAGTCATGAGATCTCGCGCATTACATAAGTGCCCATCCAAATGGCAGGCTAAAATCTTCGATACTTGGGTATATAAATAACTTCTTTTAGATGACATTTCAAAAATCTTTTATTATTTAATATCTTTTGATTTCTAAAACCAAAAACTTTTCCTTTATATATATATATATATATATATATATCAATCTTATTTGATGAACGAAGGCTCTAAAAAGAAAAAAAGAAAAATTATGGGATTTAAAATATTAGTAGATATGTGGATTTTTCAATAACTCTATAACAAGAACAACAATGACAATATATAATTTATTGCTAAAAAACTAAACTTTTAACTCCATTAGTTAAAAATATATATATTTAATTTCTTATAAGGTTAAAAAAAACTAACATTTTAAAGTTATTACAATAAACTAACCTTCAAAATTCATCAGTAAAAAATGTGTTTATTTTTTTATAATATTAAAATTTATGTTTATAAATATTTTTTTTCTCTAGTGAAAATAAAACTTCATATATTAATAGAATCGTAGTATACAATTAAGTATTATATTTGAACTGAAAAATATTTGGTAGTGAAGAGAAATTCTAAATAAATTAATTCTTATTACCTTGGATATCCAATTTTACTTTATATTTTGTTGATGTTTTTAAAATGGTAAAAATGTCCAACAAAATTAACTTTTTTTTAACATGTGCTGCCAACTTCACGGAAAATGATTTGGCATTTTTTTTACCGAACTTTGATTGGTATTTTCATGGCGAAACCTCCCAAGATAATTTTTAAAACTATTACTTTTTGAATATGTACAATTACATAAATTAATAATTTAAATTTAATAAATATATAAAAATATTAATTATTAAATAATAATAATATTTTATTTTATAAAATAAAATAAAAAGTAAGTTTTTAATATAAATTTATAATTAATTTTTATTATAATTAAAACAAATTTGTTAAATTTTTTTATAAATTAGTTTCCAAATATATTCTTAAAATAAATAGTTAATTAATTTGTTACCTTAATAATGAATAAATATGTAATAATAATTATTTTATGAGAAATATAATCCAAAAATAATATAAACATGAATGACTTATCTAGATATAGACAATTATTGCATAAATTTATTTAATAAATAAGTCAAATATAACATAACAATATATGAACCTATTTAAATTTATATTTTTATTGTCTAAGAATTTAATTTTATATGAAATATAGACATAACTTGATTGAATTTAATAAATATTTTTTTACTTCAAAATGATTTATATTAGTTAACTATTATTTTTTAATTAATATAAGATATTATATGATTTTAACATAAAAATTATTAATTGAACAAAAATATAGAAAGCAAATAAGTGAATTATTCAAAGACTTATTAAATAGGTAATCGTGAATTATATGAATTATCAATTTTAATATAATAAAAATAATTATATTATATTAAATAATTATTAATAAAATATGCATTTATTATCTGAACATTCAACAAAAATATTATATATTCACATGTGAATTGATCAAATTCTTGTTAAATGAATAATTATTAACTGTATGAATTATCACTATTAATATAATAAAAATAATTGTGTGATATAAAATAAATATTTATAAAAATGTATTTATTAAAAAGACATTCAACAAAATTATTACGTGCTTACAAGTGAATTGATCGAATACTTATTAAATGGATAATTATTAACCATGTAAATTGTTAACTTTGATGTAATAAAAATAATTGCATGATATAAAATAAATACTCATAAAAAATGTATTTATTATATAGAAATTTTGCTATTGTAAAAAACTAACAAAAAAACACAAAATATATTTATTATATTGATATTTTGATATTTATTGATGTAAAAAATAAAAAAAGTAAAAAAATACAAAAATAAAAATATGATATGCTCATAAGTGAAGTGATAAAACACTAAAGGTAATCACTAACGATATAAATTGTTACCTTTAATGTAATAAAAATAATTATATTATATAAAATAACTATTCATAAAAAATGTATTTGTTATATGTATATTTTAGTATTTATTGTTATAAAAAACCAACACAAAAATATTAAAAATGTATTTATTATATGAATATTTTAGTATTTATTAATGTAAAAAATAACAAAAAATTAATTGATGATCGTCGACTAACATTCACACTTTATTATACAATTGGATTATACAAAATAATTATTCATAAAATATATTTATTATATAAATATTTTGATATATTATTGGTGTAAAAAACAAAAACAAAATAAAATAAAATTTATTATATAAACATTTTAATATTTATTAATACAAAATAATAAAAAGTACAAAAAAAAACAAGAAGAACAACTTGGTGGTAGCGGAACAACCATCGCATTTTTTATATATAAAAATATGAAATGATTTGATAGCTAAAATTTGATGCAATTTTAAGTATTTTTAATAAATAAATTATTGAGTATGATTTTATACGTCTTACTTATTTAATAAAGTGTGATTTTAATTAACAACGAATCTTATAGGTAGAACTCAATAAGTGTTTAATTATTAAATAATCATGAACGAAAGATAATATTAACAAAAAGATAAGAGTTTAATAATTATATTAAAAAAATAATTACAGATATATGTTTATTATATTACAATAAATTAATCATATTTTGATAAAAAATAACCATCAAAACTCAAAGTTCTCAACTATATATTCATCTCTTAGATCATCATTTTAACTAGTGTTAATAAAAATTGATATCAACATAATTATAATACAATACAGATAAAGAAAAAGAAAAAAGTAAAAATATCATTAGAGAGAAATAAAACTGGATAGTATTTTACATACTTGAAAAAAAATTTGAAATTTGCCTATATAAATTAAAAAAATAACTATCGAATAATAATTATCCATTTGAAACTTCAAAAATCAAAATTTAACTTTTTTTTAAATTTAAAATGGTTTAAAAAATTAAATTTAATAAAAAAAATCTTTACAAGTTAAAAATAATAATATATTTAGTTTTAATTTTCTTCGAAAACTTATAAGTGTATTTATTTATATATATATATACAAAATGTAATATTTAAATAAATTTATAGCTTTTGATATCAGTTATTACCTATAATTACTTCAAAAACTAAAAGAGTTTAGTTATTATCCATAATTATTTAAATTCGTGAAGAATTTTGATATTCCTGGATAAAAAGAGTGAGGATATGAATAATTTTAGATAAAAAAATTCATAAAACATAGATGTGTGTAGGCTGTTTAAAAATGGACTGATGTATTCAAATATTTAGAATTATTTAATTTATACTCTTAAATCTATTTTTTATATAAAAAAAATATAAAATTTTATCAATTCAATTTAATTTAATTCAATTCAATTTAAATAATATTATAAGGATTAATTTTATAGATTTTATTAAATAAGATAGATTATTATTTTTTAATTTAAGAATCGATGTTAGTGATTGAATTATAATTTTACTTCAAATCTTACCTAATATATGCTATACATGGATATTAATGATATTATAAAAGTATTTAATAAAATATTAACAAAAATTAAAGCACGTGTGCAACGTGAAAAAACTGTATTTCTAAAAAAAATTATCGACAAATCATGAATGCAGCCCAAATTGACGAACCTCAGAAATCAGAAAGTATTCAAAGACTCAAAGTCAAACACACAACTGTGTTCTTAAACTTTTGTAATTTAAAAAAAAAATAAGAAATATATAATTATGTATTTTATAATAAAAGAGTACTGACTGCACAAAATAAAAATAAGACGAAAAGACACTTTAATTACTAAAAATTAAGTTTTTATTTATTTTAATCGTGTTAATTTAAAGAGTGATATAATGCGCATATATAACCAAATATTTAATATAATAATTTTTAATATTAGCTGCAATTTAAATTAAAAATAATAATTTTTATATGCAACAAATATATTATAATGATAATTAACTTAATAATTTTTTATTATATATATTATATTTATTTGATTATATATACTATTAATAATAGAATATATCATTTATTAAAAATTTATAGTAAATACATTTTTTTATTAAAATATTGTTAAATTTGTAAAATATAATTACTTATTTTTAGGTTAATTACGATTTATTTTGACAACGTTTACAAATTTATAAAAAAAATATAAAATTAGATATAATTTTACCATTACTTATATATTATAAAATAAATATTTTAAATATTTTTACACGTTACAATATTATAATTAACCTTTTATTTTTTTAAAGTTGTTGGATGTTTTTTCTCCCTTTTGAAAACTTAAGGGTTTTCTAGGAATTTTCCCATGTTCATCACCTTGTCCTTACCAACAATGGGGTCCAGTCACTTCTTCTACTACTAGCTAAACACAGACTCATATTTCATCTAGTGGGAATTGGGAAAGCATTCGTTCATATTCTCTCCACCGACCAATAATGAAATCGTAAGACCCAGAAACATTTCCGAATTTTAATAATTTTAGAGAAAAATAAATAAATAAAATAAAATACGACTCTATATATTCAAAACACACAATGATCAAGTGCTTTCTATTCCATCCATGTTAAATTGCTTTCTCAAGAACCGAGTTTGATCATTTTTTTTAGGCTTCAGGAGTTTGCTGAGCAAGAAATGGCAGAAACCTCATCATCAAAAGGAGCTAATCTATTTTCTCCCTACAAGTTGAGCAAGTTCAATCTCTCTCACAGGTTACTCACGATCTCTAATCTTCTGTTTTAGGGTTAATATTTGCTTCGACTATCCGATTCACCTGGGATTTTACGATCTATCCATGGGGTTTCAGAAATTTTATGATAATATTACAGGGTAGTGCTTGCACCCATGACGAGATGCAGAGCACTGAATGGGATTCCATCAGCAGCGCTTGAAGAGTATTACAAGCAGAGGTCAACTAACGGTGGATTCCTCATCAGCGAAGGCACTTTGATCTCCAACACTGCTGCTGGGTAATTTCGTAATTCTACTTCCTTAGATCTTTTTGTGTTCCGTTAACTTAACGCTACTTTTCAGTTTTTCATTATAAACGTGTTAGGATATTCTCGTAGCTTTTATACAGTAGGAGTCCACCTCCAAACTGAATTTCGACGAATTCCTTTAGTCTTCTACAAGCTTCGGGGAATCTGTGTCAGTTGGTACCAAGTTTCTACGAATCTGTGTACTTAAGGGTCTAATCACAGGTTTAAGTGGGGAAGACGAAAGGAACTCGTCGTAGTTCCATTGTATAAAATCCTAACAAACGGATTGAGACTTTTTTCTTTTCTTTTCTTTGGTCAAAAAACGGTTTGAAACTTTGAATTTGCTGAATTAATTACTGCTATTAAATCAAACTGCTGCTTTGCAGATTAAATATTAGTCTTTAGCTATGAGACCTCCTCTGAATTATTATGAGAGTTTTACGTAAGATTAGGATTTGTTTGTTATACTTTCGGTCCTCTAAAAGCCCTTCCAACAAAAAGGTTCATAAAGCATTCTTATAAAAGTACTCATGATATGTTTTTTCTTAGAAGCTCTTCATTTTGAAAGCACTTTTAAGAAATCATTATTAACATGCTTTTGTAACTCTGTAAAACCCCCTTCTGATAGAAAAATCCAAAAAAATTGTTAAAAGCGCTTTGAAAACACATTTTGTGTTTGCTAATGTCAGAAACCAATTTGTTATGAAATTGCTTCTGTTTGAAGCACAGACAAATATACCCTTAATGATACGGTGATTGTCAGAGTAAAATGAAAGTATCCTACATTGATTAAAAATGATATGCAAACAACTCATAATGCTTATGGACTCCACAAAAAGTTACAATAAGACTCAAATTATTTGAAGTCATAGATAGATTTTACAATACTAAATACTGTTTGATCTTAAAATAAATCATTTTTAACATAAACACAAATAAACAAATACTTACACTCCCATACTTTATTCTATGGAATTAGATAAAAGTAGGTACTAAAAGATTAATGTTATGCAACTATTATACTAATTTCTTTGCAATGTTAAAACGATGGATTTGATGGTAAAAGTAATGTCTGTAAACACAGGTTTCCACATGTTCCTGGGATTTACACTGACGAACAAGTGGATGCGTGGAAGAAGGTTGTAGATGCTGTTCATGCCAAAGGTAGCATATTCTTCTGTCAACTATGGCACGTTGGTCGTGCTTCCCATCCAGGTTATATTTCTCTCTCTTTTCTTCTCTATGGTTTAACAACTTTCATGTTCTCCTAGCCTTTTCTTTTCTATATGCTTAATTTTCTTCATCACAGAAACTAGAAAAAACTTCACTAACCTCTATGTTGCACATATTTTCTTGTTCTAAAGTGTCAACCTACTCTTTGTTTTTGGGGTAAAATATTTTGTGAGTCCCTGAGTTTTATCAGGGGATAAACATTTATGATTAAACATGGTAGTTAAAGGACTAAAGTGCCTCGGTTTAAAGATAAAAAAATAAAATGTACATCTAACCGAAGCTAATGAACCCATGTATCCTTGCACCCTAGTTTTATCTGTTTTTCCGTTTACATTAATCTTTTGAGACACTTTTGAGACACTGGTAGTCTTAATAATTGGTAAATTTGTTCAATGATATAGTTTATCAACCTGGTGGAGGGTCACCAATTTCGTCGGTAAACAAGCCTATCTCAGGGAGGTGGAGAATTCTCTTGCCAGATGGATCATATGGGACATATCCCAAACCTCAACCCCTTGAAACCCATGAAATACCACACATTGTAGAGCAATATCGTCAGGCAGCCTTAAATGCAATTCGAGCAGGTAAACACCTCACTTCTAGGCTTCTAGTTATTAGTAATGTTGTATTTTTGAGGTCTAGAAAACTACTTGCAATTCTTTGATGGTTATCAAAGATGCATAATAACGATCATATCATCAATATAGGTTTTGATGGAATTGAAATCCATGGGGCACATGGTTACCTCATTGATCAATTTTTAAAAGATGGAATAAATGATCGAACTGACGAGTATGGTGGATCCCATACAAACCGGTCTAGATTCTTGATGCAAATAGTTCAAGCTGTTGTATCAGCCATTGGAGCTGAAAGGGTAGCTGTTAGAATTTCACCAGCAATTGATCACCTTGATGCTTCAGACTCCGATCCACTAAGCTTAGGTTTGGCAGTAGTAGAGAGGCTTAACAAGCTCCAACAAGACATTGGTTCAAAGCTTGCTTATCTCCATGTGACTCAACCTCGATACACGGCTTATGGCCAGACAGAATCAGGAAGACCCGGAACTGAAGAGGAGGAAACTAAGTTGATAAAGACTTTAAGGAAAACTTATAAGGGCACATTCATGTCTAGTGGTGGATTTACTCGGGAACTTGGTATGAAAGCTGTAGAAGAAGGTGATGCTGATTTGGTTTCATATGGCCGTCTTTTTATCTCAAATCCTGATTTAGTATTAAGATTTAAGCTCAATGCACCTCTGAACAAGTATGTTAGGAAGTTTTTTTATACTCAGGATCCTGTTGTTGGGTATACAGACTACCCTTTTCTTGGGAGAGAACAACCATTGTCACGCCTTTGATTAGAGTTTGCTCTTGAAAACAAAATTATTCTTGTACTAGAGGGTGGTCAAAACAATAATACATCCTCAGACATGATGTAAGTGAAAACTTTATTTAATTACTTTTTGTAGCACAAAATGTGAGTTCTGTTATCAAGTGAATTGTTTTGATATATTGCAATTGATGCATGTTGTAGTTATTTTGTTATTTTTTTATAGAAATTTAATCTTTTTGTTTTGATTTTTTTTTTACTTATTGTTTCGATTGTTATTGATATATATCAATTTCATAATTATCAATAATAATAAACAATAATGATTATAAAATTAATAAAAAGTAAATAAAAATAAGAGTTTTAAAATTTGATTAATTATTTTTGTGATGTCATCTTTTCGTAATAAAAAGATTAAACTTTAAAAAAAGAAGTTAATAACAATAAATGGATTGAATTGTTGTTGACATTGAAATAAGATGGAGGAGGAACTTGTTGGCTCGTGTTGAACTCTAGAGGAATATTCTTACAGTTAATGTAAATAGATACTTAATTTGTAGAATTCGATTTACGTGTCATCCGTGTTATTCTTTATAGCGTACAGAACTATAAGAGTGACACCGGTGTGATGTGTACCAAACATATGTATAAATCGAAAAGTATTTATAGGTTAGGAGATATTTGGTAGTACGGTTGTTGGAGATATGTCTTAATGTATCTCAACAATATAAAATGAGAATAATTGTTCATTATTTAGAGATATATATATATATATATATATATATTCTTTACATATGCTTCCATCGAAACAAAATGTTGATTAATCTAGTTAACGTGGTAAATATTTTAAGTAAAATATTATGTGTTTTCCAATCTTGACAGATGAAATGTAGCAGCCCAAGAAGATAGGGAATTTCTCACGTCCATACATTTCAAAGATAGAAATGATAAAGGAATTAGTTAAATAACATATACTATTTTTAAAGAGAAATTTTTATACGTAATAAATTTATAGATAAGATAGATAAATTCTCTTTTTATTATTTTATATGTATGTATTTACTTATATATAGATGATTCATTTTCATACGAGAACTAATAATATATTCTTGAAATTATTAAGTTGTTAATACATAGAATTTTTTTTCTCTTTTAGCTGTCAAATGTCTTGTTGTGCTTTCGAATTCTCCTCCTTCCATGTGCTCATGGTCCATGGTCCACACTTGATATTTATAATTACTTTTGAATATAAACATGCTTTTCTGTTAAGAAATTTAGTTAGTAATATCTAAAGTTGGCCTATATATCACTAACATGATATCCAATGACCTCTTGAAATCTTAAGAATGCTCTTAATTTTGAAACAAACACATTGAAATTTTTCTTGCTAAAAGAGCTACGGTCGACTTTCAAGCCAGAAGTGAAAGAGTCTTCTTGTCTTTTGTTCGATAGTAAAACAAAAGCTATCACATGTTTGTTAATACCACAAATGTGAATTCAACACTCCAAACTTCCTATACAAAGATACTCCAAAATATCTTTAATATTCTCCTTGTAATTTTTTTAGAAACAATTAATAATTTCTTTAAATTTTTATAAAGTAAAGATTTTTCATTTTAATAGATTAATACATTAGATGTTGTTGCTTGTATGTTTATAAACTCATATTTTTATTAATATTTTAGATTTATTTGCGCTTATTTCTCTATTTTTTTTATTTTTATTTCAAATTTATTTATTTTAATAAAATACAATGATATTTTAAGCATGTTATATAATCTATATGACATTTTGGGCGGGTGAAAGTAACTTTTTGAAATTGGTCACTTTAAGTCTAATAATATTTTTAATTGCATTTTATCTTATTAACTTTAAAAAAAATATATCACAAAAATGATTAATTAATTTTATTTATCTTCTATTTTTTAAAAAATTTAAATTATAATAATGATTTAGTAATTATTTATGTTAAAATTTTCTTTGTAAAATACAGTCGAAAAACTAGTATTTTAAAATTTGACAATTTATCTTGTGTGGTCGTATTTTTAAAGTTGTTAGAATCAAGGGAAAAGAAAGCTACTTGGACTAATTATTTTTTTGACATTTTTCTTTGTCAATAGCTAGTAGATGATGTGTCATTCGATTCTAATTATTATTTCTTAGCTACATGATATTTAAAACAAAAAAAATGTTACATTTAACACAAAATTTTGAAAGCATATTCCAAATTACCAAGTCCAGTATTTTCACACGCTCTTATCCTTTTATATATATCTTCAAAACTTCTAACTCTCATCAACCAACCCACAAAAGAAGTACTAGTTCACTACACACAAAGTGAAAATGATTCTTCCAATCTTCATCATCATCATATTGTCACTCCACTTCTCTACCTCGAATGCCGGCGTACAAGACTTCTGCGTCGGCGACCTAACAGCACCGGAAGGACCAGCAGGCTACTCATGCAAGAACCCAAAAAAAGTGACAGAAGCTGATTTTGTATACTCGGGGCTAGGCATAGTAGGTAACACCTCAAACATCATAAAAGCAGCTGTGACTCCAGCATTTTCTACCCAATTTCCAGGTGTGAATGGACTTGGAATTTCAATAGCTCGCTTAGACTTAGCACCTGGTGGAGTTATTCCATTACATACACATCCTGGTGGTTCAGAAGTACTAATTGTTATACAAGGGAGTATTAATGCTGGTTTTGTTTCTTCATCAGCTAATATTGTTTATCGCAAAATTCTTAATGTGGGGGACATTATGGTCTTTCCACAAGGATTGTTACATTTTCAAGTAAATGCCGGGAAATCCCAAGCACTTGCTTTTGCTAGCTTTGGTAGTCCAAGTCCTGGTCTTCAGATTTTAGACTTTGCTTTATTTGCTAATGATTTGCCTACTGAATTGGTTACTACTACTACTTTTCTCGATGCTGCTCAGGTTAAGAAGCTTAAGGCTGTTCTTGGTGGCAGTGGTTAAGGACATTATGGTCTTCTTGGTGTGTTATAATAATTAGGAAATTTAATTCCTTATATAATCTTTAATTAAGTCAGCTTCTTCATCTTTTTTTTTTTGTGGTTGATCTGTAGGTCTGTTTTGTGTTTTTTGTTAACAATAAAACAACTTGAAGGCTAAAATAAAATGGGCTTTGAGTTTTCCGTTTGTTTAAGTATGTATGTCTTTTGCTAAAATGTTCATGTATGTTGGTTGAATATTAATAAATAAACTCGGTAACTTATGTTTACTTTGTGTTTTAGTGGTTAAAGACATCATATTTTTTAAGCGAGGATTCACAGCTATTAACTTTTTCTAGAAAAAAGTGATAAATATGTAAGTAACGTAATTTAATTATTTATCTTTAAATAAAAAAAATATCATTCAATTAAAAATTATATTATTTTAATTTTTTATATTAAAATATTATTTTAATTAAAAGTTATTAAAATAATATGTTTATTTTTCCTTAATTAGTCTCATTTTTTTAAAATAATTATAATTTACAAATGATATAATCTAAATAATCTTAATGAACAGATACCTAAACGTTTTTAAAAAATCAAAATTTTTTTATTTTTAATATAGGTATCAATTCATAAAGTAACATCGATACATGATAAATATATACGAGTAAAAATGATTGAAAATATGAATCCTTATTATACATATAAAAAGTAGATATTGTATCAATGCTTTTAACACACATTGATTGATGATATATAAAGTAACACATTGAAATATTATAGGTGAATTGTTTCATTTTTTTAAATTCATTGATATTTTAATTTTGAAATTAATTTTTATTTTTGATGTATTATCAATAATCTTTTTTTTTTACTTAATTTTTAAACCGTATTATACAACAGGTGAGATTTAAATAACTAGTTTTGTTTATATTCTATAAACCTCAACCGTTAGAATAAAAAAAATGTAATAAACTGTGTAAAAAAAAATTATCATTGATTTGTGTATATTTTTTATTAACTATTATTATTATATATAGAAAGACCATATTAAGTGACTCCTTTGTATTTCATTGCAGAAAAGTATGCTAAAATTGACCATTTCATGAGTTAGATAATCTTATATCTTACATGATCTTATACTTAAAAAAGGTTGGATAACCTTATCTACAAATTAATTTATGTGGCACAAATTTCTTAAAGTAGACGTTTGGTATCCAAGAAAAAGAATGGCATTATATGTAATAAGAAAACTGTAAGAATATATACAATTTCTACAAAAGAAAAAATATATATATATATATATACTAACTTAAGAGAATTCCATGTATATTTATTAAATATTAAACAAGCACAAATATATATATATATATTTAAATTAATTGTTTTATAATAGTGACATAATTATTTAAAATAATGAATCATTTTTATATTTTTTAAAATCATTGTAACTCCTATCATGATATAAGTAGATCAGGTCAAATGGATTCATGATAACATATTTTCGTTTTAAATTTTAAATCAAACGTTTGATAATTAAATTCATCATGGATTGAAATAGAGATTGCATGAGTTACATTTTTCAAGTTCGTGGAATACAATTTAATTGAAATAGAGATTGCACACCAAAAGAAAAAAAAATGAATGAGATTTTGAAAAAAAAAAATATTAATTAATATAAGTAGTAAGTGTGACATATTAAAATAATTTTTATTTCAAGAATAACATTACTTGTATTTTTTAAAAATTTAAAAGTAAAAGTTAATTTTTAAATGGTTTGGCAATAGTTACTTTAACAATAGCAATTCGCTAATGCCAATTATATGTTAGTCTTTTTAGTTAATAACAATTTATAATTTTGATATTTTTTTCTTTAAGGTTTCATTTCTAAAATATGGGTAAACTTTATTAAGAATATTTTTTTAAAAAATTATTACTTATGATTTTTTCCACTGAAATATGTTTTGCATATAATAAATAAAAACTTATGAATTTAATATGTATAAATATTAGAATAAAATTAATAATATCTAATTTTTTGAAAAAAAAATCAAAAATAAAAATCAGTGATTTATAGTTTTATTTCATGAAGATCACTACATAAAGATTATTATGAATATTATTTTTAATTAACAAAATATCCATAAATAACAAAATTAATTATTTAATTAAAAATTTAAAATCAAAATCATTATCAAACAATACTGTATAAATATTCATTTCAAAATTCAAAAAAATTAAAATATTTATAATAAATCTGCGAAATTCCTTAACCCTTTCTACCAAATCTCCCTCTATGCATGTCTGGCTTTATTAATGAACAAAAGTATTTAGTATAAAGATTTGGAATCAAAACATACTTATTGTAGTAAACATAATAGGATACGATAGTATTTGATTATTTATATTATAATTTGACTAAAAATATAAAAATGATAGGTGAAACACAACTTGGTTCATACCAAATCAAATTAAATAGCCACCATTAGTTGTTAATTATTATATTGGAATCAAAGTACCTATCTATTATGCCGCCAGAGCTTCAAAAAATTAAAGCAAAATTGTAATACAGTTCAGAGGCTATCTTTTTTTAAATAAGAAGATAATACCTAAATAATAATACAGTTAAGAGGCTATTTTATTTTATTTATTCATGTACTCCACTTTTTCGCTTTCCTTATAATTTATAATAACATTTAATATTTTTTAAAAAATAGCATTTATTTGATTTAGAGACCTTAATGTTTATGAAAATGGATACGGATACATATAAATAGATATGATTTTTAATATAATTATTTTTAAATTGAATTATAAAATATGTATTAAAAATTGTTATGAATAGGGAATGATTTTTGAACTGTAAATAATAATTCGTGATGGTTATTAATAAATATAAAAAAATTATCTTTTAATTTTTTTTAAAAAATATTAATTATTAATTAATATATAAATAAATTAAATAAATATAATTAATTTTAAGTACGGTTATCAATATGATCATATCTAAATTGTTTACGTTATTTTATGTTTAATTTTTAATCGAAATTATAACTATCTTTAAAATTTATAAGATAAAAACCAATATGATATTATAGACAATGGAACCCGTAAATTCTTATTTTATTTTTCCCAATTCCTATCGTAATCTCATGAATACTTTAAATATAAGAGAAGGATAGCAGTGATCTTGTACATTTAAAATATTTTATTTATCTCACCTTTTAAATATTACAGTAAATTGGGTGCTTATTTTTTCATTAAAAAATTGAATATTTTATTGAAATTAAATTTTTTTAATAAAGTAAATTTTTAATAATCTAGCACCCGGTGAAGTCTAAATCTCTAAATATATTTATTATTATGTAATCAAATTTAAATTATAATTTATATATATAATTACATTTTTTTTATTTTAGATTGATTTATCAACTAAAAATATTATTATTGTTATTATAAAATTTTACAAATATATAATTTATTTTAAAAAAAATTATAACAAAATGGAGAGATGATAATAAACGGGGCACCTAGGATAATTTTCATTTTACTTAGTCTCCACAAGGACATTCTTTACTAGTGTTAAATTTGAAATTTTTTCACCAATTTCGCTTTTCATAACAAGTTAACATCCCTAATTTGATTCTTTAAGAAAAAAATTAACAATTATGATTTTTTTACTTATAAATTTCGTCTTTAGTTAAGTAAAAATACAATATTCTTTTTATTTATTTAATGTAATTACCTATTTTTAAAGACAAAATCAACTATACTTATACTTATTTATCATTCAATCTTAGAAAATATAATACACTCATTCACACGTAAGATTATAAAATTGTAATATTATTGCCTCAATATTAATAACAAAATCATTAAAGCAATGACAAAAAAAGAAAAAAAAAAGAACATATCATAATTTTTTTCATGTATAAAATTTTATTTGAATCTTTATTCTACGCAATGCAAATATATTTTTGATTTAAGTATATAACAAAACCCACCTAATGAATGAAGTTTTATTTTCAAACTCTCTTCACGTAATGCATATATATTTTGTTAATGTATAATGTAACAAATATATATTTTTTATATTATTTAAAAACAATCTATATATATTTTTTTAATATTATTTTATCCTATATTATTATTTTTTCATTAAAAAATTAAATATTTTATATAAATTGAATTTTTTTAATAATAAAATAAAATTTTAATAATCTAAGCAGCCTGTGATGTCTAACTCTCTAAGTATATTTATTATTATGTAATTAAATTTAAGTTTGAATTACAATTTATACATATAATTAATTTTTTTATTTTTTAAGTTGAAAAATCAATTATAATCTTATATATCATAATATTAAATTTTTATAATTAAAGATTGATTTATCAATTAAAATATTATTTATGTTATGTTATTATAAATTTTTACAAATATATTACTTATTTTAAAAGAAATTATAACAAAATGGAGAATAAACGGCACAATTTTTTTTTTTCACAAATTTCACCTTTTATAAGACAAGTTAACATCCCTAATTTGATTCTTTTAAAAAAAGAAAGTTAACAATAATGATTTTTTTCCTCTTTAGTTAAATAAAAATCCAATGTCCTTTTATTTTTTTTCAATGTAGTTATCTATTTTTAAACCCAAAATCAACTATACTTGTTATCATTCACCAGTGAAAAATATAATACACTTATCCACACATAAGATAAGATTATAAAATTGCATTATTATTGGCTCAATATTCAAAGTTAATAATAATAACTCAATCATTAAACCAATGACAAAAAAATAACATATTAAATTTATAGATATGATGTAAATATTTTTTTTCCTGTATATAATAAGCATATATTTTTTGTATTATTTAATAACATGTGATGTGATTATTTTTATAGATTAATAATAAAATTATTTAAATAAATAGTTTATATAAAAATTAAAATATATATTTTTATAATATACGTGTATTTAAAAGCAAGGTAGACATACTTTTTATAACATAAAAAGTATGTCACTGTAAAAATAAATATCTTTTTAAGACCTTCAGTCACAAACTATATTTATTATAATTTTTTATACTCATTTGTAATGATAAAGATTTAATTGTAATAATTAGTTAAAGTATACTAATACTATTAATATACTATAAATAATTATTACTATTAACTATATTTTATATATATTTTTTAAATTTATCTTGTATAAATAATTATATAATATTATAATAAATATTTATTTTTGGTTAAATATGTATCTTTAAAGTTATTTTTTTTTTATATTTTTTAAAAAATTAAGAATGAAATCAACTGAATAAATATATTATATAAAAATGAAAATGAAAAATTCTCAATAGCTAAATATGATTTTATTTTTTTATTTTTATAAAATATATAATTTAATTTCAAAAATAACTAATTAAGAAGCTAAATTGAATGTTTTTAATTAAGAACTAAATTTTATAATATAAAATTAATGTTAATATGTTATTATACTTATTAAAAAAAATTTGGATAATTTTAATTTTAAATTTTTTTAATAGTTTATTAACTAATTATATTTTTTCCACTGAAACGACACAAATTTTAACTCTGCCTGTGGGTACATAAATATATAATTAATATTTAAAAAAATATTTATTTATTTATTATTAAATAAATAATAAATGAATGTTTTGGATTTTCCTTGTAAAAGAGAACAAGCCAGATCAGCAATTTAGTATATGGAAAAGAAGGCAAACAAAAATTGCTGGCTGGTTCTGAAAGATAGAGAGATACAGAGATGACAGACTGGCAATAGCCAAATGGGGAAGACTTCTTTTGTCTTCCTTTCTTTTTCACTCATTGTTATTTATAAATATTCAAAATAACTTCTTAGTTCACATTCCCTTTTTGTCCCTGTTTCCTAGCCCGTGTTCTGGTTGATAGAGACAGAGAAAAGCCATGAGTCTCTTTGGCTTAGGAAGCAGGTAAGCAATCCTTCCTTGGGTTTTCTTGGTTTTGTTCTTTCATCCATCTAAAAATTTGATTTTTCAATATTTTTATGATATTGTGTTGGAATAATCGTTTTTTATTGTATATATGGTTGAAGTTTGAAGCCGATCAAATGTTTGTGTTAATGACTGTGGGAACTCTCTGTTTGGGATTGACTGAATCATTAACTTCATTGATTATTTTTCACCATATATGGTTATGTTAAAGTGTCTTGTGCTAAATGGGCATTAACCATAACCTCCATTAATTCATTATTTACATGCAGAAAATAGTTGTAATCATATTGATCAAGGTGTCTTGAATCTTTATATTTCCCAAATGAGTATATAAAGATGACAAGTTCATATTTTTAATACCTTTTACCTTGTTTTTTCCCCTAATGAAATTATGATCCTGCAGACACCAGAGAACTTTTCGTTCCAAGAAGAATGCTCCATCCGGAAGCAAGGTTGGTCTATTTAATGATGATTATGCGGTTAAGGGTCTGTTTGTTTTTGCATCCGACACTTTATAAAAGCACTTCTAACTGCAAAAAAGAACTTCATAATCAAATGTGGAAAAAAATTGTCTGAAGACCTTTCCGGGATAATAAACCACATTTTATGATTTTCGTGAAACCAGACATACCCTAATTTTGTATCTATTACTCAGTAGAATCAAATTGGCTTATATTATGCCGCGTATTTTTTCTTCAAATTCAGGGAGCTCAACTTCAGAAACATATTGATGCTACTTTGGGAAGTGGGAATTTGAGGGAGGCTGTACGGCTTCCTCCCGGAGAAGACATAAATGAATGGCTAGCAGTAAACAGTGAGATTGAACTTAAAATTATGTGGTTTTCTAACAATATGTTTCTTTTATAACTGCTCTAATTCTGACATGAATTTTGTTTTCTTTAAATGTTTTGGAGAAAAAGATGAGAGCTTTTGCTATTACTGAATCACATGTTAATTATTTTCTTTCTTTAGTTTTCTTCTTTACTTATTTAATGAGAAACTCCAAAACTTTTCTTTTTTTCTTTTTTTTTTGTTTGTTTATAATTAACAAGAGTTTGACTTTGTGTTGTATTTATTACAGCTGTAGATTTTTTCAACCAAGTGAACATTCTTTATGGTACTCTTACTGAGTTCTGTACACCAGCCAACTGTCCAACCATGAGTGCAGGACCAAAGTATTTATCTTCATCCTCCTACCAAATTCTTCTCTTTTGATTGTGTTTTGATCATTACTGTTTAATGTTGTTTGTAAACTTCCTTAGTTGAAGAGAAATAAAATAAACAAACCATTATACCAAGAAAGCAATGCTTAGGTTCTATTTGCTTTTGCCTTTTAGCTTATGTAAAAACATTTCTAACAAAAAAAAGTGTTTCACGTGCTTCTTGATAGTAGCACAAAATTACAGAAAGCACTTTTGGTGGAAACCTTAATTAACAAAAATGCAAGCAAACATATCCTTAATTAATCATTTATTCCTTTGTCAAAGCACTTGTTTGAAAAATTAACTTACTTTTATCAATTGAGTTATGAACTAGGTTAATAACATTAGATTTCGTTTGGAAATTATTTTTCTTTTGGTTGAAAGTGTTTTTCAATGGACCAAAACACGCATTTGACAAACTTTAAGAGAAATGTTTCCAAATTTTTAAGAAGCATTGTTAATACTTTTAGGAAAAATATTACTTACTCTTAACAGAAGTAGTTTTAAATTATTGTTTCTTTCTTAAAATAATTACTAAAGTATCATTCAAAACCACTTCTTATATTTTCATCCCAAATAATTAAATGTTTTTCTTAAAATCACTTTTAACCAAAACCACTTCTAAAAGAAACACATTCAAATATGCCTTAATGTTGTAGAAAAAGAGTAGCTGCTATAGCATGTATGTATTCAAGCTAAGTACTTTGTAAATATGATTATGTGGCAGGTATGAGTATAGATGGGCTGATGGAGTTACCATAAAAAAACCAATAGAAGTATCTGCTCCAAAATATGTAGAGTATTTAATGGACTGGATTGAAATTATGCTTGATGATGAATCAATATTTCCTCAGAAATTGGGTAAAGTTGAATTTATTTTTTAATTTGAATGTTGTGATGCCTCTTATTGAAGAGCTACTTCTTGTACGCATTACATAACATGTTATGTTGTAAATGTATGCTATAGGTGCTGTTGAAATATTAGGCAACAATTCTCTCAAAAGTTTTGAGCTTGTGAAAGGTGGATTTAACAATTCATTTGTACTCTTTATTAGGTGCATCATTCCCACCCAACTTTCCAGATGTAGTCAAGACAATATTTAAGAGATTGTTTCGTGTATATGCACACATCTATCATTCTCATTTCCAGAAGATTGTGAATTTGAAAGAAGAAGCTCATCTTAATACTTGCTTTAAGCATTTCGTTCTCTTTACGTGGGTGAGTTTTTTTTTTTTTTGTTGGCAACAGTGGGCAATTCATTTTCATTCTGTTGCTTCAAAATCTTTATTTGCATATCATTTTAGTTCTTTTTTTTTTTTTTACTTTTTTCATTCTAGTTCATGCCAGATTGAGAGTTGCATCACCTCAGTTTGGATCCTAAATCTAGCATATTTGGGGTTTGGGCTGAAAATGTCTCAAATATGGGTCCTTGGCTTTTTTTATATATAATATATTATAAAATGAATTGTCGTCCAAATTCGTTACCTTTAACGAAAGTATAATTTAATATTGTACCTATTAGATGGGAAAGTACGAGTATAAAAAGAGTTATAGAAATTCATTTTGTAAAAATAATGAACTTATGTAGTCTCGTTTTTTATAAAAATAATAGATTTTTGCTATCTTTTTTAAATTTATGTTGTGAGTAACTAATAGGGTATGAGATTAAACTACACTTTTGTTAAAGTTAGCCGACTTTGAATACCCTTTTTCTTATATATGCATTCTTATATATACATGGATATTCATAGTGAAAAGGACCTATATTTGAAACCAGTACTGCATATTAACTTTTTTTTCCTGTTTGTATCTGTTCAAAGGTATAATATCTAAAACTATAACCATGCATTCTTTGAAATTTACAAACCTTCTACTCTGTTTGTGGCTTTGTTGGCCATTTTTTTTAATTATTATATAAAATCAAACATGACTTGTTATGATTCTAATATGTTTTACTGATATAAGATTATGTATTATGATGCAGGAATTTTGCTTGATTGACAAAGGCGAGCTTGCACCTCTTTCTGAACTCGTTGAGTCGATTATACAATGATTGATGAGTCTCCTGCCCTTTTTACAAAACTTTAACGTAGCGAGGGAAAATGTTTGGGAACTGTTTTTGTGCACTTGCGTTTGCACATATAATTTTGTTGCGATGAAATGATGTACCTCCTTTCTGCAATTGTAAGTTTTTGTAAGAGTGGTTAAAAAACAATAAATATAGCATGTTTTAATTTTATTTAATTAATAAAATGAATTTATATATATTTTATTTTATTATATTTTAAACAAATCTATTTTTACAGATTAAGATTAACTGTGTAGTGTACGTATCTTAATATATAAATATTAAAATAAAGAAAATACTTAAATCATATTTATCACACTTTTTAGAGTTTAAATGATTCATTTATTTGATATTAACTAAAGTGAAATAAATAAATAAAGAAAAATAATTGCATATTATGCTATAAAAAGGTTTTAACGGGTAACAAATCTGATTGTGATACTATATTAAGAAAATAAGTTTACAAGTTGCGTTTTTAGTAACTTTCTCTCTACTTTTTTTTTATTTTTATATTTTTTAACTTCTAGAATTTATTTAATTCTTTTCTCAATTTTGAGAAATAACATGTTTATATTTTAGTAGTTTCTAATTTTTTATGCAATAAATTTTGGAGTGTAATTATTATCGGATTTTTTCTAATCTTAGAATCAACTCTTTAAAGTTCTATAAGGATATTGTTAAGGTAGTAATTATATTTTTTTTTACGGTCCATATATCTATGTTTCTTCTTCTTTGTCATTCTTTATTTATCAGTGATAAATTATAATATGTCTGACTCATAGTGAATATGATATAATAATAACATTATTATGTTTGCAAAATATTAAATAAGTAAAATATTTTCTTAAAATAAATTGATTTTATTTATATTCAAATTTTTTATAAGGAATGTTATTTGAAGGAGTACATTACTCTTAATAACAAATTTAAAATAAAAGTTAAAATTAATATTTAATTACCCGAATTTAATTTTGAATAATATTCTTTTATTTTAGATTTAATTATTTGGATATTTAGAGCGAAAATATGTTTCAAAAAAATTTACAAATAATTATTATTTTAAAATATATTAACAACATATTTCCTTAAATGGTTTTAAAACCTAAAAGTTACGTTTCAAATAGTTAAATTCTTAAGTTTAATTAGACAACTTGAATAAAATCTAATTAAATGATTCCGACTAAAACTATAATTAAATGGTTTATTATTTTCTTAAAAAATAAAGTTAAAATTTAATGCATAATTAATTAGTAGGCACCACCTGAGAATATAGTTAATTAATATTAAACAACAAAAATTTGAACCATGTTTAAGGATACTCTCATAACAAAAATCAATAAATATCGATGTAATAACCTAAATAATGTGAGTAAACATAATTATTGAATTATTATATCTATTATTCTTCACTATTTATGAATGTATTAAATTACATAAGTATTTGTTGAATTCATATCTATCTTTATCTTTATGGATTAGATTAGTTTTTTCATAAAACCAAATCAATGTGACATAATATTTAGATTTAATTTTGTTTTTAAAATTTGAATAATATTTAAAAACTACACAATATTACTTCCTTCAACCTTAGTAGTATATTTATCATTTCTATACATGATTTGTACACTTGTGAGAATTAATAAAATTTAAAATAGATAAGTATTTATGAAATCAATATCATCTCTCATTTCATTCATCAATTTTTTGGCACCGTTGTCGGGAAAGTAATGATAATTTTTATATCATTATGAAATCTTAACAACTTTAGGTGATATAAATATTTTTATTTTTATTTTTAGAATTTAATTTCAAATCAAAAATCAAAAATCAAATAAAAAAACCTAAAAAAATATTCCGTTTGAATATTAAGTTCTTAAACATAAAAAAGAATTTAAATTAATATCTAAATTTTTTGTCATACAAATAAAAAAAATCATAAATAAATATATTAGTTTTATATTAAAATTTAAATTTAAAAAATCTAATTCTTTTGAGTAAATCTTTGTGATTTACTATAATTTAAATTAATATCTAAAAAATTTCATCATACATATTAAAAAAAATATTAGTTTTAAATTTAAATTTAAATCTTTTAAAAAAATAAAAATCTAAATTTTTTGAGTAAATCTTTGTGATTTATTGCTCATAAAAAATAATAATAAATCTTACATTTAAATTAAATTAATTAAATTATTAAATTTAAAACAATCTAAATAAACAATAAAATAAAAAAAATCATAAATAGAAGATATTAGTTTTAAAATAATTTAAATCTAATTTTTTTGAAAAAATCTTTTTGATTTAGAGTTCATAAAAACATAATAAATCTTCAATTTAATTTAATTATTAAATTTAAAAAATATAAATAGTTAAGGGAAATTTGAACAATAAAATATAAAAAAATTAATTTAAAAAAATTAGATATAACACAGAATTTAAATTAATATCTAAATTATTTATCATACCAATTAAAAAATAATAAATAAAAGATATTAGTTTTAAATTCAAATTTAAAACTTTAAAATATATATATATATAAATCTATTTTTTTGAATAAATCTTTGTTATTTACGGTTTATTAAAATAAAAATAATTAATCTTAAATTTAAATTAATTTAATTTAGTTATTAAATTTTATAAAAATCTAAATAAACATTAAAATCGAAAAAATTAAAAAAAATTGAAAAGTAATGAAAATTTGAACAGTAAAATCTAAAAATTTTAATTTAAAAAAATAAAAAAATACATCTTAAATTTGAATTTAAATTTTATTATCTAAAAAATTATTAATAATTAATTAAATAATAATTTGAAATAAATTTTAATAAATAATAATTAATTAATTAAAAAAGATAAATAAATAAATTAGAGTTCATATCGAACCCAATTTGATGTGGTATAGAAAAAAGTTCACCCCGGTACCATTAAAGAAAAAAACTAATTGTATAATAGTATGAAAAGTAAAAAAAAGATATAAGGAAGTTATGTTTATGAGACTAGTTCTTGAAAATCTTTGTCCAATAATCTTTTGTTGGAACGTTGGTGTGTCTATGAAAATAGTTTTTAAAGAGGCTTTTTCCACCCATTTTTTCCTAAAAACACTATTAACTAATACTGATTATGTTATTTAACTTAGAGATTAACTTAACTTATTAGGGTTTCAATTGTTTATGCATGGTATAAGATTATTAGAAAACCATCTTACACCATTCATAGATAATATTCATACATTTAAACAACGGTCCACAAGGCTAGATTCTAACCATCAACTTATTTTTGAGCAAAACACTCAATGACACCCAAATTAATCATTCCATCACTGAGAAAGAATTCTTGGCTGTTGTGTTTTCTTTAGACAAATTTAGGTCTTACTTAGTCAGTTCGAAAGTAATTATGCATTCTAATTACGCTGCTTTGATATACCTATTAAGTAAACCTAATGTAAAGCTTAGATTAATCTGGTGGGTCTTACTCTTATAGGAATTTGATTTAGAAGATGGGCAGTGAAAACTTAATAGTTGACTATTTATCTAGGTTAATTTCTTACTTCAATTCTCTTATGGTGAGAGTAAGAAAGATATAATTGAAACTTTTCCTGATGAACATTTATTTTTAGTAGGTTCAAACTCTTGATATGTAGATATTTTTAACTATCTAGCCACTAGTGTTTTGAGACTCGACATTTCTTCTTAGAAAAAAAAAAGGTTTCTAACTTCTTAGGATGACCCTTATTTATTTAAAATTGGTCAAGATCAAGTCATCTAGAGGTGTGTTCCTGAAGAAGAACATAAGAGTATTTTGACATTGTGTCATAAACTTCATTATGGAGGCCTTTTTAATGGTAATAAAATTGCCCTAAAGGCATCGCAACCTAAATTATATTGTCCAACTATTTTCAAATATGCTAATATGTTTTGAGCAAAATGTGATTGATGTCAAAGAACAGACGTCATAACCAAAAGAGCTCAAATGCATTTGACATCTAATTTAGTTGTTGAACTCTTTGATTTTTAGGGGATTGACTTTATAGGTCCTTTACCCCTATCTAATGGTTTCGATCTTGGTTGTTGTAGATTATGTATTCAAGTGGTTTAAAGTTATACCCAATAAAACCTATGATGCAAATGTTTTTGTGAAATTCATTAAGGATTTGATATTTAGCAGATTTGGGACTCCTAGAGCAATAATAAGTGATTGAGGTAACCATTTTTGCAATAGACTATTTGATAAAGTACTAAGAAGTAAAATGTTTCATATAGAGTGCAACTCCTTATCATCCTCAAACTTCCGGTCAAGTGGAAGTAAGTAATAGGCAAACAAGTTGAATAATGCCTTATGGGCATACTGCACAACTTACAAAACACCTATTGGGATGAGCTATTACCGGTTAATCTTTGGAAAAGCATGCTACTTTCATGTTGAACTCGAACACAAGGCTTACTAAGCAATTAAAGAGCTAAACATGGATTTAGATAAAGTAGGAGAAAAATGATTACTCCATCTTAATGAGTTGGAAGAGATTAGGGACAAGGCATATGAAAATGAAAAATTATACAAATAGCGTACTAAATGTTATCGTAACAAGAGTCTAGTTCCTAAGTATTTTCTCACTAGAATGAAACTTCTTTTATTTAACTCTCGTTTGAGATTATTTCTAGGGAAATTGAGATCAAGATGGGATGAACCTTACATAATTATCCAAGTTTTTTCACATGGAATAGTAGAGTTATTGAATCCAAAGACACAAATAACTTTCAAAGTCAATAGGCATCGTGTAAAGTCTTATTTAGAAGGAGAATACAACATGACTTATGTTGATTCCATATTGATAAATTGATCCTCGACATCATGAAGATGCGTCTTGATGAGATGTTAAACCATGCGTTAGATGGAAGGCAACCCATCACTATAAGTAATATTTCTTTTATGCAATTTTATTTAATTAGTTTCTTTTATGTTTGTTTATTTTATTTTAAGCATTAATATAATTAATGTTTTGAGATGTGTTAGAATTTACAATATTCTGTCTCTTAGCATAATTATTTTAAGGTAATGTTAGCTGCACCTTATTTTCCATATCAAATGTATCGGTAACTTTTCTATCTTTATTCTTGTAATTTACATTTCTTAAACATTGAGGACAATATAGATTCTAAGTTAGGGTGGGTATATAAAAGTTACACATTTTAAACTTTTTTTATTCTTAGATAATTTAAAAAAATTTCACCTAATTGTATTTATTACTTTTATTTGTAATTTATTTGTTTAGTAATTTTTAGTTTTTTTATAGTAATTTTAAAAAAATTCACAAAAATTGATCATGTCTTAGAATTAAATTTAAACGATGATTAAGTCTTTTGTACTATTTGATTAATTTCTAAAAACATATCATGAAGTAATATGATAATTAATTTTTTTGTCATGACTAGTATTTTTTGATAAGGTGTGTAAATTATATTAAATCCAAATTCGGTATTTAGGAACCAAATAGTGGAGACTACCCTTGTGAGAAATATTTTGAGCCCATTATCTTTTATTCTGGATAATAAATATTATTTTTTATACTCTAAACACTTTTCTTATTTTTTCAACATTATTAAATGATCTCTATAGAACTTAACATTAAATGTTTAGATTTTTACATCATAATAAAGTGTTATATATTTATTTTTCATTTGCTTAGATTAAATGATTTAAGTATAAATTGATAGTATATATTTTTCTTCACTCACGCATGACTTCTGTTAAAAAAGATATATATATATCTATATATATATATATATATATATATATATATATATAGGATTATCTAAACAAATACAAACTGAAAAACCAAATATTAATCACTCACCTTACTATATAAAAAATGTACAATTTGTACATGGATTTACTCTCTAAAAAAATAGAATCTCTTATAAAAAAAGAATATAAGAGAATGAAGTAGAGGAAAATGAACAGTATAATCTATATACTACAACACAAAAAGTCTAAACATTTGTGACAAATGGTATAATGCAAAAGAAAATATAGGAAGTAATTCCTTAAAAAATCATTGCGTTTTCTTACATTTTTGAAAAGGAATATTACTTGATATTTTTATTTGATGAATTTGATTGATGCATGAAAGTAATGTATAATACTTTACAAATTCTTACATTTGATTATTTTCATGAGATCAACATTAAAATAACACTTTGAGCTTTTCTTCTTTATACATATGCGTTTTAGTTCATTTCTATATATCAACTCTTTCGCATATAAATTAGCATGAGTGTTTAAACCTATAAGATTCAGTATTTTTGAAAGTATTTTATTTTTTAGGAATAGAATTGAAGCGAATTTAGATTCTTAATACTGAGTTTGGATGAAATTAAATTGATATATTTTTTATATAAAATATAAAAATGATTTTCAACTAATTATTATAATAAATCTTGAATGTTTAAGAAGTTGAAATAATCTATGCTTAAGATTTTAATTATGAAATTTAAAAAAGATTATAAGCATAAGATATTTTTGTATTTCATTTCTTTATTTTATTTTAATATTTTTACTTTATTTTAAATTTTAGTTAACTTCTTATTTTATTTTTTTTATTTTGTTTTATTAATGTTTGTGGGTATCATTACTAAAAACTCTTACGAGACTTAAACACGTTTACTATAGCAGCCTAGGGGGTTAACGGCTTGTTGTATATGCCAAATGCAACCATGTCAATCCATGGAAGTGATTTATGTTAGTTTAATTTTTAACTTTTTAATTTTAATCATTTATCTTGCTAAGAGACTAGCAAAAAACTAGTTGAGGTTGTGATGAGTGTTTAAAAAGCACTAAATATATCATGTTTTAATTTTATTCAATTAATAAAATTAATTTATATTTGTTTTATTTTATTTTATTATATTTTAAATAAATCTATTTGTTCAGATTAATAAGTATATTATAATGTTATGCATCTTAATATATAAATATTAAAATAAAGAAAAATACTTGAAGTATGTTTATCACACTTTTTGGAGCTTAAATAAATATCATTTATTTGATATTATCCAAAGTAAAGAAAAAAGATAATGAAAAAAATCGTATGCTACAACACAAAAAGGTTTGAACTGGTCAAAAATATGGTCTGTAACGAAAACGTAAATTTTCCTCACATTTTTTCCTATAAATATGACTCTCTGTATACCAAAAAAATAAGCTTTCAAGTTGTGTTTTCAACAACTTTCTTTCCACTTTTCTGTAGATTTTTATATTTTTAGCTTTTAGAATTTATTTAGTTCTTTCCTCAATTTTGAGGAAGAATATGTTTATGTTTTAATAATTTCTAATTTTCGAGTTAACAAACTCTAGGTGTTAACAAACTCTATGCTTGTAAAATATTAAATAGGTAAAATATTTTCTTAAAATAAATTGATTTTATTTTTATTCAAAAATTTTATAAGGAATGTTATTTGAATGAGTACATTACTCTTAATAACAAACTTAATATAAGAGTTAAAATTAAGATTTAATTGCCTGGATTTAATTTGGAATAATATTCTTTTATTTTAGATTTAATTATTTTGATATTTAGAGTGAAGTTCTATTTCAAAGGTTTTTTACAAAGAATTATTATTTGAAAATATATTGACAACATGTTTTCTTAAATAATTTTAAAACCTGAAAGTTATTTTTTAGATAATTAAATTATTGTTTAATTTAAACATCTTAAATAAAGCCTAATGAACTGATTCCGCCTAAAACTGTGATTAGATAGTTTGTTATTTTTAAAAAAATAAAGTTAAAATTTAATACTTAATTAATCAATAGATACTGCCTAATAATATTTTTATACCAAAAAGAGAAAATCAATAAATATCAATTTATATATTTAATAACTTAAATAATATGAACATGCATAATTATTGAATTATTATATCCATTATTCTCCACTTTTAATAAATGTATTAAATTACATGAGTAATTATTGAATTTATCTATCTTTATTTTCATACATTATATTAGTTTTTTTCAAAAATCAAATCATTGGGACATAATGTTTAGGTTTATTTAAAAAAAATTGAATAATATTTAAAAATTACACAATATTACTTCTTTGAATCAACTTTAGGAGTATACTCATCATTTTTATAAATAATTTACACATTTACAAGAATTAATAAAATTTAAAATTGATGAATATTTACGAAATCGATATTATCTTCGATTTCGTTCATCATTTATCCAAATCTACCTGGTGGTCTTATTCATTCTTATAAAAAAATATGTTTCTCATCTTTTATTTTATAAAAAAAAATGTGACATCTTTTTACGAGTGATTTGAAATTTTATATTTTAATCATTTTATTTCATTATTTATCTACCTGAATATATAACTTGATTTACATAGTAGAAAACATTGCTTGACTACATTTAAGAAGAGTCAAAATTTGCTTTAAAAAATATTTTTAAATTTATGAATCTTTCTTTATTTTATAAATAATTTATAAAAAAAATCAAAATTAAAACCTATAGCACACCCAAAAAAAACCATTAGAATCAACCCAGGCATAACATAAATGTGTAAAAACAAATATGAAAATGAAAATAAAAGTAGAAACTTTTTACCATTAGAAAATCATTTAGGCTATTTTAAAACGAAAATAAGGAAATGTGATAAGCTCAATAAACTGGAAAATACACCAACTGTTATAAAGAAGGTTTTGGTACTTCATCCCCTACTATTGAATTGGGATATTAATGATACCTTCGTTTAAAAAGTTGGTACCTTTTATAATCTAATTTTTGGTTTAAATTGGGATACAAATTTACACAGAAGGATGGTTGAATTGGACGGTAATTATTATAGTGATGAATTATTTGTGTATTGAAATGAAAAATGAAAAAAAAGAATCATATAATAAATATTTTTATAAAATAAACTTGTCCTTGTAAAATTAGATTTTTTTTTTCAAAATTAGATAATTACTGTAATTTTATTAAATGAGAAATTTACAAAATATTATTTAAATTATATTTTATCCATGTCAAACAAAAAATTATATTTTCTATATTTTATTAATATTTAAAACAATAAAAAATAATATAATAATATAATGAACAGTATTACACTACACGAACAGTGTTGAACTAAATATAATTTGACGCTATTTTAGAGCCTTTTGGAGCAACCTTTCAAAAATTGCACTAAAATAGTGGGATCTTAAAGCAAATGCTATAGTAGGCAAAGATTAATAAAAAAAGTTAAACAATTTCTTTTTATTTTTTAAAGTCAACAAACAGGGAAGAAAAATAGTCAGTTCTAGTCTTAGACTCGGATCAGCAAAAAGAGGGAGGCAAAAAAATGCATATATCTAGCAGTTCATTTCATTCAACATCCAGTGTACTCTCATCAATTACAAAACCTCAATACATGGAGCATGAGTTACTCTCCAAACCACATATAAAAAGAAAGAATCAAAAGGATTCTATTCTTGTTGAGATAAGAGATTCTTTTCTTTGGTATGAATCTTTATATCCCACTTATTTCTCAAGCAAAGTCATATACACCAGACCAAACCTTGATCACCTGGACCAGACTTGTAGCCTTCCTCTACCTTTGAGACTTATGCCATGTGATGTCTATAAGCTTCAAGGATATGTTCTCCACATATGACCAATACTACTTGCAAACCAAAATGTTGATTTGGCTCATCCTGAGCCTGGAAACCATAATTTTCCACTTTTATAGCCAATTTTCTGAATCATGCCTTGTCAGTCGAGTCGCATATGAAATAGGAAGATAAATCTGGCTAATCCATTCTCTATATTGTTTTATCTTACTTTTCACAGATACATCCTGGGAAGGGATTTGCATAGAAACTTTCCTCTAACTTTGGAAACTCTCCAGGCTCCCGAAGATATGGAGCTCCGTCTCTGTCTTTATGAAGCTTCTTCACTTTAGAACTGAATAGATTCCAAGTGGTTTTTCCTTCATCTAACTCATCCACAAGTTTCACAAAATTCATCCTGCATTCATACACAAAATTGCATTTATGGTTTTACGTGGCAATGAAAAGCGAAGAAAAATATAGACGGAAATGAGTAACAATTTTATAAGTGTTGTAGAATGAAGGGTAAAGAAAGGAGAGTTACTTGTCTGGATTGACAGTCTTTTTAAAGTTTTCAAAGCGCCTATGACCTTGAACTGCTTTTGCCATATTCCCATCGTAAGTGTAAACAAATACGGCACTGTGAAGAGCAACGAAATAATCTATACCAGCCATCATATTCTGATGATTTCTAAAAGGACTAAGCTCTTCTTTGGTCGCAAGAGTTGAATGTGTGAATATATTGGGATAGTCATTAGTAAGATATTGCATAGATCCATTTCCATAAGCCTCACCAGCTACCAAATAAATCCGGGTGCTGGAATGAAAACCTAGTCCTCTGAGCAAAAGTGAAGTTTCTCTAGGGGTCAATGGGCATCCACCAAGCAACCTCCTCTCTTTCCCATTGATCTCCTTCTCCTTCCAATGGCTGACTTCATACCGCATTCTTCGAAGTTCATCATTTTCTTCCTCTGTTAAATTATGGCTGCAGCCTGTGAAAGAAAGCATATCCTTCTCATACCTATAATACAGAGAGAAATTAAAACTTATAGCATAGAAGGAATACAGATTTAAAATATGCTGAATTAACCAGCACTCTGAAAAAAGAGAGAACCATACTGAACTAGAAAAGAATCTATTGTTCTAAGAGAAGGTTGATAACAAGACAGACTGAGGCCTTGACCCAAACAAAGCTCACAAGTATAATACAGCGGGAGATACCAGATGTAGTTAATGAGACCTTGTAGTTTTGCAATGATGACAGCAATTTTATGCTTAGCAGAACAAGGTAATTAACTCTAATATGCTTCTGGATCAAATCAAGACACTTTAAAGGAAGAAAACATTATCCAATAGCCCATCAATTATGGAAAAGCAGGAAAGATCCAGTGGCTAAAAATTTATCCAAGGAACTGAAACCAGCTATTAAAAGTTTTTCGTCTTCTTGTCACAATTTAATATTTAAATTATATAACAGGATCAAAATGATACTAATACTTGCATCATTATTACTAAATGCTAACATGACAAACACAGCCGAACAAGGGAGAGGGGGGGAGACAATTGTCTCGGTATCACAATCCAAAGGTGAATACTTGCCTCAAATGCAAAGCTAGATATGGGTTTCCATTTCGTTGCATTCTAGAAACCAATTTGGCCCCTAGTTCTTCAATTGGAGCTGAATATTTTAGTGCCCTGTAATTGGCACGGCACCTGAGCTTTTGTATAGAATTTGGGATATCATTATTGGCAAGCCGAGAATCGGTATGAGTAAGGTAGATTAATTTGTGCTGCTTGAGCAGTGGGAAAACTTCTGATCTATAATAACCAACCTGAACACAAGAACAGGGGAATCAGCTGAAGCCAACTCATGTGAGAGTAACAAATAATATACTTGGAAAGTCCTCAAAAGATAGATTTTTTTCTTGGATAAAAGATGAAGATTTGACATGTGCCTCAAACATCTAGCTGGATGCACCCCATGAAGGAATCAGTTGATGTTATGAACCACAACAAACAATAAAGGAATGAGGAAGAAAAAATGTGAGATAGGTGGTTTGTTCTGACCTTAGACCAAGATATCGGTGTCTTTGTGAAAGGCTCTCTTCCAGCAAAGGCAGGTGGTAATGTCTCAACTATGTGGATATCATCCTTCAGTGACTCAATGAAGTGCCGCCAGTCAAACAAATCTTTAAAGCCACTGTAAACATATGACCCTAACTAGCTTAGTTAAGACATCAATATATGGCTACATAGAGGAAGAGTGCAAGTTGAGCAAAGTATAAGAGTAAACAAGCAATTTACCAAAGGAAGTTCACATATCTCAGTTACTGGAAATACCAATGTAACAACTTAATTAAGATAACAAGAGAAAATCAGCACATACACATGATGGAAAGCATGGCCTCTTACTTAGTCAGCTTTGTTCATGACCAAGGAGATGATAACTCTTAGATTTCATATTTAATGTCTATCTACTTGTAAAATATAAAATTGCAATTTTGTTACAACGTTATCATATGGCCTCTTAGTTAATCAGCTATGTTCATCACTATGGAGAGGACTCTGAGATTTCAAATTTTACTCTCTACCTCCCTGGATACAAATAAAACTACTTTTCTTAAAGCGATAGAATTATGGCACTTATGTTAATAGATTAAAGAGAGTAGAAATAACAGAACAGAAAAGATAAGGAAAAAAAGTGCTCATCCCTAATAATAAACTTTTCCATAGTACATACCTAGAATAGCATTTATAAAAGCTCATAGGCTCTTCATACATGTTGTGGATATATTGGTTGCATATCACCATTAACTAGAACTCAAGCGCAAGCTAGTGAACTAGGGCAACAATCATACACATTTTACTATCAAGTTTCAGAGGGTCAAAATCAGACCAACCTGTCATCAGCCCAGTAGGAGGTATGATCAAGAGAAGGAAGGACAAGAGTTGCCTTCATAATCTTAGCAACAGCTACCATATCGCAGATCTGCACTCTAAAAAGTTTTATACATCAGATTGTGGTTATTATAGTTAAGTTTTTGCATGAATAAACAATCAGAACACATTCTAGCCAGACCCCAAATCTCATCTGATTCAAGCCTCCATTGGCATTAACGAGAAGGTAACCATTGGTCTTTTCATCTAGCTCTGCCAACAAAAAGAAGGGGAATAAGAATAAAAAACAAGTAAAAAGAAGTTGGGAAAGAGGGGAATTTCGTTGCATGAATCACATACTTTTGCGATTCTTTGATCGATCAATGCACTGAGTGAAATTGTCACTGTTGGGTTTAGACCAAATGCCTGAGTACTGAACCACAAGGCAATTAGCACAAAAATGAACCAATGAAAAACAATTCAAAACAATCTCTCATCGTCTGCTTGGTTCTCATAATAGGCTAATCCTAGCAGTTTCCTTTTATTTTGACATCCAAAGAGGAAAAGAAAGAGAGAAAGGGGAAAAAAACACTAGGTGGAAAATTTAAGATATAAAATTAAACGTACTTCAGGTTGGCTGTCTTGGCCGCAACCAACGACAGACGCCACCATCATTAGGGTTTGTTCATCATCAATTCCTTCACCTCTGTATCCAAAATCATCAGAGGCTTCATCCATGAACTTTAGATGAGTGGTGCAACCGGAGGATGCCTAATCCAAGGGCAGTATAGCTTAACAGAGTTTCATAGATACACAGACTAGAATTAAATAATGTACTAAGCAACTATTTGACAGAGATCAGAAAACGCCATGAGCTAGCGGAAAAATACAACTAGCTAGCGTTGTTAAACAATTAAAACAAAAGATCAACCAGTATAAAAGATAAAGCACGAATCTGAGAATTCAATGACATGTTGAAGATTGAAAAGGTTCGCATTTACAAAGTTTGCCTATCTCCATAACTTTTGGCAAAAAACAATAGATCCTTTGAACGTCTGAAACTTTCCAAAACTTTGATCACTTTCATATAACCTCTAGTCGCTAGTAATCGATAATTCATTAAATACTTTGGTTAGATATTTAATATTTTGTGCTTAGAATTATAATCTTCATAATTCATAATTTATTCGTTACATTGTTCCTTGGTAGAAGGACTAAAAACTTCGCTTACCAACAAACCAATGATCGTGAATTTCCCATTTTCAAATTTATTCATCTTAAGTCTAAATCACATCACCAACCAACCACAGTAACTGAAACTGCACATATTGTGAATTTGTGTTTCTACGAAGAGTTTTCTTTAAATTGCAATAGTATCATACGAAGCAAGATAAAAGAAAGTAAGCATGCTCATGGAACTTAGAAGCAACCATAAGTGTAACATATATAATTAGCTTACCGGATTAGACCCGGTTCTTTCAATGGCAGATCCAAACCACCCAGTCGCAGAAATCTTAAAGACACCAAGAAACAAGCAAACTCCACAGAACATCAAAAACATCCAATGCCCAAACCTTTTCTTTTCCCTTAATCCCAAATCAGCAACCACGGATCCAATGGGCTTCCGCAACAATCTTTTCACAAGACCCCCGTGAACTTTCTGGTTCAGATGGTGGGTTTGCTTCCTATCTGAAACAGAGTCAAACCCATCAACCGGAACCGACTTACCAACAATATCAGATCTGGGTGAGTTGAGGCGAAGTTCGATCTCATGGTGGGGAGTGAGGCCACTACCATTATTGCTACTACTGTTGTTATTCTGATTCTGACCGTTTCCATTGTTGTCGGTGCTGCTGCTTTGGTTATTATTGGGATTGCGTTTGAATGAGTGAGCTCGGCGAGTCATCGGACCCGAGAATCGAGGGCTGCTGACTCGTTGAGAAACTCCATCACTAGTAGTATGGTGATGGGAGTGACCCATGTCTGAGCAAAGCTTGTTATTGGTGACTGGATTGCGACAAAATCGCCATAAAACGAAGCTCGAAGACGATATGGTATGAACACAACCTCTCTTTAAGTCTTATCTCTCTTTCGGGGTTTGACCTTATAAATCTGAGCTTTCAGAAATCAATGAAAATGGAAGAGTTTATTGGTGACTTGGTTTACTAAGAGAGCTGCTAGCATTAGGGAGCATTATTTTTCGATTAGTTATTTTAAACACTAGTAAAATATGTACTCAGATCAACGTGTAATATAATAAATGACGAATACGAGAATTTGTGAGATTTTAATAATGAGTAATATATTTTGGATAAAAGTATTTTTTCATTTAATTTTGAGATAAATTATTTTTTATCTTTAAAATATATAATTATGTGATATTTAAAATAAATATAATTTAAAAAAAATGAAAGAGAAAAAAATCTACCTAATAAATAATATGTTGTATTTTAAGTAGATATAATGACAATATTGATAAATTTAATTTTTAAATAATAATATTATTATAATTATTTTTTTTTATTTTTATGAATTAAATGCATAAATTATTTATTATATAATTGAATTAAACAAATTTATTTGCTTTTATGATATAATAATTTAAGTTATTAAAATGTAATTACGGTTAATTTTTTTTAACAAAACAATAATTTATAACATCATTTAATAATAACAGTATCAATATATAATTAATAATATAAATAATTCATAATTGTTATTACAATAATAATAAAGGTGATTATAATGATATTATTATACTAGAATTAATAATCTAATTTTTTTTAAGACTTTTAAAATTATATATTGTTTAAACCTATCAAATATCACCAAATTATTATACTTATTTAATTGATATTATTAAATTATTTTTTTTATCTTTTTAATATTATCTAATTATTATATTTATTTTATTTATATTATTTTATTTATTTCTGTATAAAAGTATCATATTTCATATAACAAGTAGTTAAATTTATAACGATTCAAATGATTAAATAGTATATTTAGAACAAGTTATTCTTCTAAATATTTCACTTAATTATCTTAAAGTTTTAAAATATTTCACTTAATTATCTTAAAGTTTTAAAATATAATGCTTAAACTATTTGAATTATTTTAAACTTATCATTTAATTATCTTAAAGTTTTAAAATATTTCACTTAATTATCTTAAGGTTTTAAAATATAATGCTTAAACTATTTGAATTATTTTAAACTTATCATTTAATTATCTTACAATTTTAAATATAATATTTAGATTATTTAAAATTTAATTATTTAAATTATTTTGAATATATTATTAGTGTGTAATTTCATATTTAATATAATTATATCAATTAAATAAATATAATAATTTAATTATATAAATAAAATAAAAATAATTTAATAATATTAACTAAATAAATATAATAATCATGATGCTCAACCTTTCAAAAATTACATACAACCCTACATGCATTTTTTAAAAGTTTTCAATCATTGAGTTATTAATATTGAGATGCCTACATGAACCGTACATAATTTTGTTCTACTTGTGCATTGTATCCTACTCCCAACTTGAAGCCTTTCTACGTCAACCTCTTCTTATATATATGTTTTGTTTTTCTCTAGTTTAGGAGTCAGATTATAATATAGTTAAACGTAAGTTTATTTGTTTTGGTCTAAGCAGTAATCAATTCTTTTTTATTTATTATTAATTTATACATAATTTAAATTATTCAATAACAAATAATAATTAAATATATTTTTTATATAAAATAATATCAAAAGATTGTTGAAATTTAAGAATTAATGTAAATATCGATATGTTAACTAATGAGTAAGCATATATGTTTATCTACTTTTTTTACTAAGATTTAATTTGTATTCTTAGTTTTTTTTAGTAGTATTTTGTATTTTTTGAATTTGATGATATTAATTTATTTATCATTTATTAATTTTGAACATTTTTGAGTGATTGTTATATCGAGAAATCAATTATATTATTATGTTTGTGTAGATTATTTAAGAGAATATTTTTGATAATTAATAAATACATATTATTTACTGTTTTAAGATTTATATAAAATTTATTATTGATTAATATATTAACAACATATTTTTCATAATAAATTTAAAATATAAAAATTAGGTTTTAAATACATTATTTAGATCCAATTTAAAAAGCTTGATTAAGAGTTTAAAATAATAGCACAACCAAAAGCATTAATTGGTTTGATTAATAACAAATATTGACCTAACTAAAGATATTATTTATATATAAAAAGAAGAATTAATAACTTAAATTTATACATAATTAACCTAAATAATTCTAACAAACATGATCAAATAGCTAAAAAATTTATTAATCCTTTTATTGTTCATATCTATCTTGAATTTATTTGAGTTAAATCTATATTTTATCATTTTATTATATTTGCCATTAATTTAGTGTTTTAAAAAAAATCAAAATATTGTGATAAAATATTTAAGTTTTATTTTTATAATTATTTTTAAAAAAATTGACAAATTATTTAAAATAACGTATTTTCTCTTTAAACTTACCTTGTGAGTACATTTGTAAGTTATTATAAGTGACTCGTATACTTGTAAGCATTTTACATATTTACAAAATTTGATTATTAAGTTTTTATACATGGATGTAAACTATTACATTCACAAATATTTTTATTTATAATCAATTATGTTTAACTGAATCTTTGTAATATATTATATCCACGTGTATGTTTCTAGGTAATATATCACATACGACTTTACAAATTAGTTGATTCATTTTCACTCTGTAATTTATAAATCCAATTCTACATTTGTATTCAATATGGTACATTTACATCTACCTTTAGATTTAATATGTTACATCTATATCTAGTAAGTTTGTCGGAACTTCAGTAAAGATGTAACATATCACATCAATTTTACCTTTAAATGTAACATATTACATCAACTTTATTTTTAAATGTAACATGTTACATTCATTTTCAACGAAGTTGTTGACATGATTAAGGGTGATCGAAACTCCGATGAGATTGTTGGAGATGTGGTAGGGTCTTATAATGATCCCATTTTATTGAAATTATAAAATAAGAATATTTTGGTATATTTATTAAATAGTTTAATATATTATAAAATCTATGATTAATTGTTATTAGTTAAAAAAAATTAATCAATTTTTATCAAAAAGAATGCTATTTAAGCGCAAAAAAAATTGGTTCTTAAGTCCTATTATTTGGAAAAAAAATATGTCAAGTAATAAAAAAATTAAATTTTATCTAATTTTTCGATATATATATAATAAAGTAATTTTTTAATTCAAATATGAATATACTTGTAACTTATTATAAGTAATTTTTTAATTCAAATATAAGTATATTTGTCACTTATTATAAGTGACTCGTATACTTGCGAGTTTTTTTATAGATTTATAAAATCTAATTATTAAGTTTTTATACATGTATGTAACCTATTATGTTCACATATATTTTTATCTGTAATCAATTATATTTAATTGAATCTTTGTAACATGTTATATTCATATGTATGTTTCTAAGTAACATATCACATCCACCTTTACAAATTAGTTTATTCATTTTTACTTTGTAATTTATAAATCAAACTCTACGTATGTACATAACATGATACATTTACATATACCTTTAAATATATTATGTTACATCTATATCTAGTAAGGTCGTTGGAGCTCCAGTAAAGATTTAACATATTACATTAACTTTACCTTTGAATGTAACACGTTACATCGACTTTCAATGAGGTCACTAACATAACTATCGAAGCTTTAATGAGATTGTTGGTGGGGTGGTCGAAATTCTAATAAGATTGTTGGAGATATGGTAGCGTCTTATAATGATCACATTTTATTAAAATTATAAAATAAGAATGTTTAGGTATATTTATTAAATAGTTTAATATAATATAAGATTTATGATGAATTGTTATTAGTTAGAAAAAATTGATCAATTTTTATCAAAAATAATGTTATTTAAACAAAAAAAACTGATTCTTAAGTCCTATTGTTTGAAAAAATATGTCTAGTAATAAAAAAATTAATTTTTATCTAATTTTTCAATATATATATATATATATATAATAAAATAATTTTTTAATGCAAAATGACTATGTCTAATAAATTCTCTCACAAACTTAAATAAATTTTTATTTATTTAATGTATAGCTTTGAATATTACACAATTAAATTTTTATTTAAATTGAAACAAAAAAAAATTCTTACAAAATTTGAGTAATTTTTTCAAGAGACAAATGATGGACATGTCCGCTATCTATTACAAATAAAACACTTTAGGTTTGGTAAATATGTTTTGATAGATTAATCCAAATGAACCATTTTTATTTTATTTTTAAAAAAATGTTTTTCAATTACATTTTAAAAAGAAAATTTTAACCTAAATAACTAAGAAACAATTTCGTAAAATAAATATTTTAAAAATAAAAAAAATAAACAAATATGATGGACTCATATAAAAATAATTAAATTTAAGTGATTAATTTTGAAAAAATAAAGGACTTATTTGGTCATTTTTTTTAATTAAACATTAAATTTTAAAGTATATATTTTTTGAAAAATATAAAATGTATATAATGTATGTGTTTTTCATTATATTAAATAAAAAATTAAAAAAGAAGTTAACTTTGATTTAATCTAGTGCCTTGTTTTATAAATAAAGGGACTTAAAGACACATTTTTTAAGTTATATTATTAAACAATATTTTTGACTGATAAGTTACGACGGGACTATCTTTACATTTTATTCTAATTTTTTTATTCACCAATACACTATAATTTATCTTCTTATTTATTTATTATTTTAAATTATAAATTATTTATAAAAAAATTTAAAATAATATATAAATTTCAGGTTATTATTTTAATATATTTCCTATAAATAATTTGCTAACCAATATTCAAGATAATTTTTTAATATTAAGTCTTATGAATTATTTTAATTTCTTCGTGATAAATATATTAACTCTTTTATTGTTTACCATTAAATTTATTTTATTTTATCAATCTAATAATTTTTCTACTTTACATTAAAATCTTAAAAAAAACAGTTCCCATTTTATTTTCTTTAAAAATATAAACAATAATTTGAAGTGAGTCCAATTAAAGAATGGATCAATAATATGATGACATGATCAGTCATGTAAATATAAATGAATACTTATTGATTACATTATTTTATATACTTTTTATAAATATGATAAAATATAGCATAATTTTTATCAAAAAATATTAAGTGAATGAAAATTTAATATTGAAAAATTTATTAAAATTATTTTTTTGCAAAAAGTTAAATACGTGTAGCAGTTAATAAAAAATAAAAAATTATATATTTAATTTTTTGATAAAAAATAAATACTTTTAAAAAATATTAAATTTTGACTCTTAAAAATTTAACTTCAAATTAGTAGTAATCCTTTTATTTAAAGTATATCTTATATCGGCCCTAAGATGTCCTTTTTTAACTCATGTTAAGTACCCTTTGTTTTAAATTATTTTCTTTTTACTTTTACATGATTAAATTATTTATATAATTTTAATTTTTTTAAATATAGTTTTAAAGTTATAAAAGAAAGTATATATGCAATGTATTTTTGGATAAGAGTTTAAAAAAATTATTTTTATAGTAACAACATATTTATACTGTGCATATAAGATTAAAAAAAATTAATTTAAGGTTACATTATGTAAATTATTTTTCTTGTATTTTAGAATAATATATAGGTAATTGTGCATCTTAAATTGAATCCTATGGATTTAATATATATATATATATAATATCTAATTACTATTGCAGAATAAAAAAATCAAAAAGTTCTAACGGAAATGGCTCTGAAAGCTTAAAAGAGGCCATGACGAGAGCACTGAAGTCTAGAGTTGGATAAGAAAAAGATAACAAAAACTTTATTAAAATGAAAATGAAATATTGAATTATTTGTTATAAATATATTTTTAAAGTTGTAAAGTTAGAAAGTAGGTTTATAATTTGTATCAATCTAATAAAATTTGAATTAAAAATACCAAATCAAATTTAATTTATATCAATTTAAATAATTTATAAAAATTAAATTAAATTCGAATTAATCTATTAATTCGAAATTAAATTAAAATTATTGTGATTTTGTGATATATATTTAAAATGTTATTTATGATAATATAAATTATTAAATTTTGAAATGTGATACAAATTATTTTAAATTTTAATGATGATGTAATATAATGTTATTAATATGTTTTTTTTTATTGATTAATTATTATAATAATATTTTTCATTGTTTATATTAACGAGTTTTAATATCATTAAAAAAATTATTATTTTTTTAAATATTTGATTAACTAAAAAAACATATAATTTAGGATCCGAATTAGTTTAAATCAATTTAAGTTAATTTATTGGTGCTTAATTTAAATTTAGATTTATTTTATTTACTTTCTTTAAATTAAATTCAATTTAAATTAAAATCAAATCAAATTTAAGAAGTAACAAACCGACGAATCATCATCCCTAGATTAAAAAGTCAAAAAGCAATAAATCCAAATAGGAGATTTAAAAAAAAAGTAAAGCACAAGTGGGATAAAAGGAAACAAATTATTGAATATAATATATATATGCGTGGAGTTTCAATAAAAAATATTATTTTTATAATATTTTAAAATAAAATAATAAAATAGTATATTTAAATTTATATTTATTTTATATATTTTTATTATTTAAAAATATTACGTATCATTTTAAATTAAATATTATTTAAATTAAATTATAATTATTTATATCCGTTTAATATTATTAAAATATTATTTTTATTTTTATAAATTTTTAGATGTAATGTTTTTTTTTTATAATTTTCTTTCTTTCTATTAAATCAAATGTATTTTAAATATGATTTAAATAACAAAATAAATTCTTATAGTGAGTGAACCATTCTTTTTGGGTAATATTCTTTTTAATTTTAATAATGTCAGCTAATTGTAAGATTATCCAGAGACCTGAGGCCTATGTTTTGATGCGAAAATAGAAGCTCACAGTCAATGGACAATCTCACCTCAGCATCTATAAATTGGAATTTGTCTGTTATACATCTTATTGTCATTTTCTCTTTAGATTTTACTAGCTTTTGATGTTTCCATGCTTCTTCCTACATGTTTTGGCTTTTTTAGTTTATAAATTTATCAAAGGGATTTTCTACTTGTTTGTCTTCCTCATTGGAAATATATTTGTTTTTATAATTTTAACAGTAAATAGTTTTGAATATAATATCCAATGAATTAATAACTACCTGCTAATTATAAATATTAATTTAAGTCAAAATGATTAACAAATCATGTAAAAATCACCATCAAAAATCTGTTCAAAAATTTCAAAATATTAATGTTTATGATATATAGTATTTTTTAAAATAACATAAATATCAATTTTAAAATTTATAACTATTAAAATAGCATCTTTAAGTAAAATTTATACATTTTTACTATTAAAAATAATAATAAAACGTTATTTTATTTTAAATGTCGTCTAATTGAAATATGTTTAAATTAAATTACGATTATTTAAATTCATTAAATATCAAATGTCTTTTAATTAAAACATGATTAATATTATCGAGTGTTTGTAAGTTTTAAATTGTTATTTTTTATTAATTTTTTAAAAGATTGTACTTAAAATTAAGAACAACGTTTTATTCATGTACACATATTTTGAAGACATGTTATATTTGTTGGGAAATTACGCAAATTTCTGAAAAGTCAAATTTATGAGAAAGCAAGAATAGAAAAATAACATATAAATTTGATAACATAGTTCGGCTAATCTTGCTTACGTCTCCGGACCTGCTGCAGATCTTTTTACTGAAAGGGGAAAAATTACACAAGGTGTTTACAACACTCACAACTCACAACCCAATTACACTCAAGAAAATTACTCTCAATTTTCTCTCACAAAAGCTTTTTCTCTCAATTGGAATGATCACTTTGGATGATTAATTCATTACAATTACACATCTATTTATAGGAAAATTCACTCCTGAATTACTTCGTAAATTAATGGTTCCTTAAATTGCTTCATGTTTGCTCCATGATTTGCTCCTTAATTTGCTCCTCAAATTAAGGAGCTTTATGACAATCTCCAACAATCTCCCACTTGAAGACTAATTTCAATCTGTCTTCACATTTCGATCAATGCAGTAGTTTTTCTAGTTATTGTTACTCTAGCAGACCAACTGAAGTTGAGCACAATTTCAGTTTGTGAATAGTCACCACCTTTGTTAACATATCTGCTGGATTTTTACTTCCTTGAATATTCTCGAGTATTAACACATCATCTTCCAATAGAGATCTGATGAAGTGATAACGAAGTCCAATATGCTTTGTTCTAGAATAAAATGTTGAATTCTTCGCCAAGTGTATTGCACTTTGACTATCACTATGCAGAACATTCTTCTCTTGTTTGAATCCCGACTCAATTAACAAACCTTGAAGCCATATCATCTCTTTACTAGCTTCGATTCATTACTACATACTCACCAGTAGTGGATAGAGTGATAATTTTACGTATTTGTGACATCCAACTAACAAATAGTTCCAACAAGAATATATAACCGGTGGTGCTTCTTCGGTGATCAACTTCACCTCTAAAGTCTGCATCTACGTACCCTTGTACTTTTAACTCTCATTTACTAAAGTACAAGCACTTTTCTATGGTGCCTCGCAGATACCTCAAAATCCACTTGACTGCTTCCCAATGAGTCCCTGGATTTGACATAAATCTGCTAACAACTCCCACTGCATGGCCAATGCCTGGTCTCGTATAGAACATTGCGTATGCCAAACTTCCAATGGTTGAGGCATAAGGAACCTAGCCATGAATTCTCTCTCTTCCTCTGTTTGAGGGGATTGATCCTTGGATAGGCGAAAATGACTAGCCAAGGGTGTGCTAACTGGCTTGGCATCGTCCATGTTGAATTTATGCAAAACACGATTGATGTACTCTGCCTGAGATAACTACAATGATCATTTCTTCTTATTTCTTGTGATTTGCATTCCAAGAATCTTCTTTGATGGACCCAAGTCTTTAATGTTAAACTCCTTTGACAATTGTTGCTTCAACCTTTTAATATTATTCATATCTGAACCTGCTACTAACATATCATCAACATAAAGTAGTAAAATGATAAACTGGACCTATATCTAGGGTATATTCCTATCCTTCATCATACATGTCATTCTATTTACGAGCAATACACACACAAATGCCTCTTCCAAGTTTATTTATGTGCCACGGATCGTTTTGATAAGATTCGTAAATAATCAAAAAGCATTAAGCACAAAATAGAATGAACAAATCGAACGTCTTATAAATCTATCAAAAAAATAATTAAAATCAAAGCTTCATAAATTTAGATCAAATGCAACCCTAGAAAAATTAAATTACTTCATAAATTAAAATAAAAATTACAACACATAGAGAAAAAATAAGATGAAGAAGAACGAAAATTAAAACATCACTTAGAACAAATATTTGGCACACGCAGAACACAACAAAAGCCAAAAAATGGCTTCTGCGTGTTCTGCCGTCCAAAACCGAGCAACACACGAAAATTAAGCTCTACCCAAAAACTCCAAAAACCTCATAAAACTATCATCTTATCTCCTATTTATAGCTAAAAATAATACATCTAAAATATTACATTTTTTATTTTATTTTTTTATAAAAAACGCGTAATAATTTGTATCGAAAAACAAAAATCACGTGTATTATCAATTTTATTAATTAAATCACGCGTGAACTAGGGGCGCCGATTCTTCATTTTTTAAATTCTTTATGCATGTCACGTGTTAGCGTCTGATTCGCTGAAAGGAATTAATGCAGACACGTGGCAGCTTCTGATTGGCTTCTCGGAACGTGCGCATAAAACATCAGAGCACGGAGCAACGACTACACTTGGGCTTGATCCAGCGCTTTCGCGCTCATGATAACATGCCACGTGTCATCACATGATTGGCTGAAAAATAGAGTGGGACACGTGGCAATTTCTGATTTCAGGAATGGATTCAGGTGGACACGTGGCATCTTCTAATTCGTTGAAACTCTGGTTGCACGTAGAGATCAACGCACGGGATCAAAGGCGGGCGTACGTGGGGGACAGCGGCTAGATACGTCAAACACGTGGGTCCCACGCTGCACACCAGCCTGCACGGTAAGTGGGCCCCACTTGGACTCCGAGCCGCGTGAAAGCGCAAAGCCTGCACCCTGTCGCTTTGGTCGGGTTTGATGAACACGCACGAATCTGAGCCGTTGCGTCTTTGATCGGACGGTCCATGTTGGGCGAGTGTGATCTTGCGCGTGGACTTCGTCTCTCCTGCGCGAAAATTAACTTCAATTAATTGTATTTTGACCCACAAATTTTATTCAAATTACATTTTAAACTTTCTTAAATTACAGTTAAGCCCTTTGCTAATTTTAAATTAAATTTTTAAACTTTAAATAATTATAATTAAGCTCAAATTTAATTTAAATTATATTTTCGATTTTTGATAAATTGTAATTAAGAACTATATTATTTGAAATTATATTTGTGGACGAAAAACTATGAAATTAAGTACATTTTCAATACAAATTATTTAATTTTATTAAAAATGTATTTTTAATGCATAAAAGGAAAATATTAATTTATTTAACAAAAATTAACTAAATATTAAAAGAACATAGCAATTATCATTACTAAAATTGATGAAAATAACTATATAAAATACAGTTATCAATAGGTAACTCAGCTAGTTCCCATGTTTGGTTGGAGATGAGAAATTTCATTTCTTCTTTCATAGCAAGCTCCCACTGGTTGGAATCTCAAGTCTGACAACTTCATCATAACATTCAGGCTCCACTCCATCAGTCAGCAACATATAGTTCATGTATCTCCTGTTAGACACATGAGGTCGAGAAGACCTTCTCAATACATGAGCTGGAGTAAGAGGTTGTGGTGTGTCGGAATGTTGTGTACTGCTTTGTCCAACAAGTTCCTCTGGTTGAGGACTTGTTACAATTGGTTCTGTTGCAGAACTATCTGGGACATCATCTGCATCTGCAACTACTGACTCATTCTACTCTGAGTCATTGGCGTCTATTTTATGTATGTCCGTATACATCACCCTTTCGTTGAAAACCACATCTCTGTTACGGATAACTTTCTTCTTTTCGTCATCTCAAATGCGGTAGCCAAACTCATCCTCACCATAGCCAATGAATGTGCATTTCTTGGATTTGGGATCAAGCTTATTCCTACCTTGATCACTGATATGTACAAATGCTACACAGCCGAAAACTTTTAGATGTGATAGTTTCACCTCTTTTCCACTCCATACCTCATCTGGTATTTTATGCTCCAATGGAACAGATGGGCCTCAGTTGATCAAGTAAGCTTTCGTGTTGACTGCTTCTGCCTAGAACTGCTTCAGTAGACCTAACTGTATACGAATGCTTCTGGCTCTTTCTGTTAATGTTCGGTTCATATGCTCAGCTACACCATTGTGTTGAGGCGTGCCTGGCACAGTTCTTTCCATTCTGATCCCGTGCTCATAGCATAAATTTTTGAATATGGTGTCTTCATATTCACCACCATTATCGGTTCTGAGCTTTTTGATCTTTAAACCCATCTCATTTTCCACCATAGCTTTCCATCTTTTGAAAGCCTCAAATACTTCAAACTTATGCTTTAGAAAGTAAACCCATACCTTCCGAGAGTGATCATCGATGAAAGTCACGAAGTAGTGTTTCCCACCAATAGATGAGATGGTCGTTGGTCCCCAAACATCAGAGTGAATAAGATCTAGCCTTTCCTTCTTTGTGATTCTGCAACTTGTCTGAAAGGTGACTCTCTTTTGCTTTCCAAGTATGCAATATTCGCACATATCTATCTCCGTAGACTGTAGACCTGGAAGTTTTTCCTTTGAGTGCATAATCTTTATCCCATTCTCACTTATATGGCCTAGTTTCTGGTGCCACAGATTTGGTGTTTCATTGCCTGTTGCAACTGTAATTGAACAACGTGCCTCTACTGTCATGTAAAGAGTGCAACTTTTCTTGCCTCGAGCAACTGTCATTGCACCCTTTGAAATCTTCCAATCATCACCACGAAAGATCGTAGTGTAGCCTTCACTGGCCAACTGCCCCACTGAGATTAAGTTCTTTCTGAGATCGGGAATATATCTAACATCCTTCAGTTCCCAAACAAATCCGTTCAACTTAATCTTTACTACACCTTTGCCAATAATAGCACATGTTTGATCATCACCAAGATATACCTTTCCAAGGTTTCTGGGGACATATTTCTCGAAGAATTTTTTTTGTGAAGTAGCATGGAACGATGCTCCAAAGTCTAACACACAAGATTCTTCCTTGCTCTCCAAAGAGCATATCAATGCATCGTCTCCTCCTGAGGTGGAGGTAACATTTGCCTCTGCCTTCACTTGTTTGTCTTTCGGTGCACTCTTGCACTGATTTTTGTAGTGCCCGGTTCTTCTACAATTCTAACACTCGATAGTCTACGAGCTATGGGAATTATTAGGATTCCTGGATTTGGACCTCCTGTCCTTTGATCTACCTCGGTAGTCTGTGCTGCCACGCCCATTCCCTTTGGTTGAATTTCTTCCTCTTGACTCTGTATGAAAAACTGAAGAAGTTGACGATTCACCTGACTCTCTACGTCGAATCTCTTCACTAAGAACTAGATCACGAACAACGTCAAATTTCAACTTATTACTTCCTGACGAGCTACTCACAGCCGTGACAGTAGCATTCCAACTTTCTGGTAAAGAAGACAAAAGTGTTAATGCTCGTACTTCTTCATCGAATTCAATTTCCACTTAACTCAACTGGGTTGTGATTGTGTTGAGTTCATTGAGATGTTGAGCTACCGATACGCCTTCATTCATCCGCAACTTGAACAAACGCCTCATCAAGTGCACTTTGTTTGAGGCTGATGGCTTCTCATACATATTAGAGAGAGCTGCCATAAGACCTGCCATGGTCTTTTCCTTTGTTATGTTGAATGCAACATTACGGGATAGCGTCAATTGAATAACTCCGAGGGTCATTCTGCAGTAAGATTCCAATCTTCTTTCTTCATAGCTTCTGGTTTCTTCCCTTAGAGAGGTTGTTATAGATTTCTTTGATATAGATAATCCTCTATTTGCATTTTCCAAAACCCGAAATCTATGCCATCAAATTTCTCGAGTTTCACCCTTCCTTCATCTGCGGCCATTGCTCCCACTCAAATCTGACTTCCTCCGGATGGTTTCTAACTATTTCTGTAAACCACCGTGTATTAGAACACCTCCGTCAACGAACAAATATCGTCGACAAAATTTCATTATTCACGTAAATAGTAACCTTGTAGAAAATTGACATAAATCACCACCAATAGCTTTGATACCAGTTGTTGGGGAATTATGCAAATTCCCGATAAGCCAGATTTATGAGAAAGCAATAATAGAAAAATAACACACAAATTTGATAACGGAGTTCGGTCAATCTTGTTTACGTCTCCGAACCTGCTGCAGATCTTTTTACTAAAATAGGATAAATTACACAAGGTGTTTACAACATTCACAACTCACGATCCAATTACATCCAAGAAAATTACTCTCAATTTTCTCTCACAAAAGCTTTTCTCTAAATTAGAATGAACACTTTGGATAATTAATTCATTACAATTACACATCTATTTATAAGAAAATTCACTCATTGAATTACTCCTTAAATTAATGGTTACTTAAATTGCTCCATGTTTTACTCAATGTTTTGTTCCTTAATTTGCTCCTTAAATCAAAGAGCTTTATTACAATATCCAATAATATTTTGCTCCTTAAATCAAGTAGCTTTATGACAATCTCAAACAATATTTTTTCAATATTTTTGTTAAAAATATATTATATATTAACATTCATTTTGAGACTACCCGAATATATGGTGGTTTTTTATCTCTGAGCGGAGCAGGTTCAAGAGGGCTAGTTTTGTTATTTGTATTTTAAAATTGCTTTTCAGCCTCATGGTTTATTTGTCAAAGAAAACTTGAGCTAGTTTGGTAACACAGAATACATAAAAATTTATTTAGTAAAATATTTTTTATATTTTTTATTATTTCATATTTAATACTCATTTTTATTTTTATATAATTAATATTCAATAGTTTTAGTTTATTATCAAATCATAAAAAATAAATAACCACACATCATTCCAATAATATAGCGTACAATTATCATTCCAATAATTTAAAGCAAAATTTGAAATTTAACATCCAAATTTTGATTTTTCTTTAAATAATTTGACTCATAATTTTAAATAAAATAAATTTTAAAATATGAAATGTATCAATTTAAAGAATGATACGGGATCATAAATACATATCTTAATTATTTATTTTTATAAAAAATAAAATATATTAGAAATGGAGACTAGATTAACGAGTTACATTAATAATAATTATATAAAATATTGTATGTAATTCGGCAAGATACATGTAGTATTTATTGATTAACCATCAGATTTTTCCAAATCAATTTCATTCATAATATCTTTTTTTTTAAAAAAATTAGTTTGATAATAACCGATCATAAATGAGTAAATGAAGATGTATATCGTAGAAGTTGTAAGGTAGATTCTATCAAATAATATCAAATTTAAAAACTTAAGTTTGGAAGAAAGAAAACAAAAACAAGTAAATAGTGATAATATATATTAATTAAATTATTAGATATATTTAATTATTAATTGGATATGAGTTAGGAAGGTACGTAATAAATTAATTATGAAAAAAATTATTAATAATGAATCTGTAACATAAGTAGATTACTGTATTCATCGATTAGTAAGTTATGATAAAAATTATTAATTTAAAACAAACATATTATTAAAAATAAAAAAAGTGTTACTTTATTTTAAAAAATTAAAAACATTGATATCATTAAAACATATTTTATTTGTGTATATTTTATTTTATAATATTTTTAACTTTATTAGATATTCTTATCTTCCAATATTTACTTAAAAATGTTATTCAAATTGAATTTTAAAAAATAACTTAAAAAATAAAATTATAAATTTAAGTATAAAAATTTAAAAATAAAACAATTAAAATATACTATTTTTTAAATAACTAATATAACAAATTTATAAAAATGAAGTTAACAAATGTTAAATTATGCTAGAATTATTATTATTATTATTATTATTATTATTATGAATATTTAAGTTGAACTGTCCTTTTTATATTGGACTCCGTTGGCATACTTATTCAACGTAGGCCTAGGCCCAAAAACGAAAGCCTACCAAGTGTATTGGTCAATGAATCGAGGGATTCTATCAAGTACGGATGATTTATCAAATTCTCAGCAAGAATGTCTGACTCAGTTACTCATCAGTCATCATCAACGGTCTGATTAAGTCCCATCCCACCACCACCATCTCTCTCTTTTTATTTTTATTTTTTAATTTCTACAAAGACTTATTTTTATCTTTTAATTTTTATTTTTTCACTTCTTCAAACATCACCTTAGCTTCTCTTTCAATCAAAACCCCAATTTCTCTCTCTCTCTCACACACACTAAATCCATGGATCTTCCACCACCACATCAACAACCACCTTTTCCTCCTTTTTCCAACTCCACCACCACAATTCCGAGTTTCGCATCTCACTCTGCTTTCCCCTTAGTTTTTTCAGCTCCCATAGCGGCCACAACCACTACCTTCTCTTCTCCAATCGAAGCTCAAAACCATGTTTCCCAAACTCAACAACCTTTTGTTAATCCCACTCCTCCCATTACCACTGAACCTCATCCTCCTTATCCCGAGGTACTGAGTACAAGCAAGTAATACCCACTTCTTATTTAGCTCTAATTCTCTCGATTTTGTTTTGATTTCTTATGTTTTGTTTCTCAGATGATATACTCTGCGATAGAGGCGCTGAAGGAGAAGGAGGGGTCGAGCAAGATTGCCATAGCTAAGTATATGGAGCGTGTTTACCCCAACCTCCCTCCTACTCACTCGACCTTGTTGACTCAACATCTCAAGGCCTTGAAGAACAGTGGTCAGCTCGTTATGGTAAAAAAGTCTTACATGATTTCTAGATCTGATTCCTATGCCACTACTTTACTGCCTGAAACTGTCACTACTACCACTACTCTTTTCACTCCTCCTTCTGGCTCCGGCAGAGGCCGTGGCCGACCGCCCAAAGATAAGCCCATTTCTCATCCCACTGACACCGTCCAGGCCTTCCCATCTCAACCCACAACCATACAGGGTTTCACTCAGGCGTCTGCACAGCCCACGAACGTTCAAGCCTACATTCAACCGACTAATGCTCAGCCCATGACCCAACAGAATGCCCAGCCGGTGTTAGTTGCACTTGGGCTGGTCGATGACCCGAGCAACCAATCCTCGGAAAAGGGACGACCTGGCAGGCCGCGTAAATTAGTCGGAGTTGGGGTGGCAGAAAATGGGTCAGGCATTGTTAAGAGAGGCAGGGGACGACCACCTGGTTCAATGGGAAAAACCAGATTCCCTAAGAAGAGCCCTGGGCGGCCGAGAATGCCAAAGTCTGTTTCGACGGTAATGGGAACGAAGAGAGGACGTGGACGTCCATCTAAAGCTGAGCCCGAGACCATGATTATGCCTCAATATGGTACTAATATGCCTATGGTTGAGCCGAATAGTAATGTGGCTGATGTTGATGCTGTTGTTCAACAACAGCCATTTTTGAGGCCTAGAGGTCGTCCCAGGAAGGCTGTAGGCTCCACTGTAGTCGCTGCTGGCGGTGGATTGTTGTCTGGAAAACGCCGGGGACGACCGGCTAAGCTTGCTGGTGGTGTTGTAAAGCCCAAAAGACGTCATGGAAGGCCCGTGGGCCGGCCCAGAAAGGTACGTGTTGTCTCTTTGTGTGAGATTTGAAATTTCTTCTGCTTTGTCACTGTGTTTTGGGCGGGACTATTTGAATTTTCACAGTACCGTTTGCTTGACATTAAATGAAGATAGATGTGTTTAGGATTTATGTGAACTTCCTGAATTATAATTGATTTAACATTAAATTAAATAGATTTATTATTATTATTTTTATTATTATTATTATTTTTGGCAAAAGATTTCAAAAAGATTTCATGGTATAAATTCGTTAATTTAGATGTGAAAATTAGATTATAATTTACATAATTATTACACTGTTTGAAAAGGTGATGTTGATTATATTTGTAGTCCTTGCCCTGATGATAATAATAATAAATGAGATTCTATATTTGTATTTGTAGTCCTTGAAATATATTTGTAGATTCGATGTACTTTAAATAGTAACCAAACTTGAATCCTCAGGTATCAGATCTGATGAATATCCATTTGGACGTGGAAAATATACGTCTTGGGTGTTATAAGTAGCATTTGCATCCTGGTCAACTTTTGTTTTATTTTGAATACCATCCACTTGAATGAATGAGGTTGAATGACGAAAATACATAGATGGATATTAATAACACTCCTTCATGCATTCCTTTATACTCTTTTACACACACATTCACTTCATTGAATGACTTGTAATATTGTAGTTTCCACAAGATGTATTTTTTATTTAAAGAAAGTAATTTTAGAATAAAATGATACATGTCATTTAGTGAAGTGGAGGCTTGTTTAAGAGAAGTGCATAAAAGAGTACCCTTAGCTTCATAAGGAAAATTTTCAAATTTACAATGAGATCTTTGTAATTTCTACGCTCCAGTTTTTATATGATTTAATTATTCTCATGATTTCACGTTTGATCTCTAAGCAAAACATTTTTTACGTTATGGAAAAAAATATATGTGCGTCACATTTTTTAACTTACAAAAAAATATTTTTTAACACATGAAAAAAGAAAAAAAGATACGTGCATAGCATAAAAGAAGTGAAAAGTAAAATTCTATCTATGAAGTATTCTTTATGTTTTAAAATATTATATATTAGTTTATCAAAGTTGGTTGGTTTGATACATAATGTGAGGAAGGAATGAAGGATGTTACTAGTTTTTGTATAAAGCTTTGCCAGATAAAGAATGACCCTAAAACATTTTGCTTATCCATTTGGAATTGTTTGTTTATATGCTTTTCCTTTTCTATTATTTTCTGAAAATGTACAAGTGTAGTGGAAACAATTCTTTTTCTTTCTTTTTTAGATTAGGGGGGACAAAAAAAAATCTGTTTTTAAGATTATATTTTGATATACAATACGTACTTTTGGAAATGCTATTGAGGTGGAAGAAATAAACTTAGCAGAAAATTTTCCATTTGCATGCAAAGCACATAATATGATTTTTTTAGGGGGCACTTGAATCTATTTTTTAATTAAATAAAGAAAACATTATGTGGGTGTGATTCAAACTTATGTCAATGGTGATGGGATGGAGAGTTATCCTACCTGTATTACAAGCACATAATATGATGTTCTGTTCTCAACAGCTTAATAATGAAAACCAAATGCTCTGCAACTTTGGTCTTCATTGTTACTGGTTATTCATACATGTCAAACTTATTCTCTCTTTTTTCTTTGTTTGTCCTATTTTTTTTTTTTTTTTTTTGCGGGGGTTTTGGCACTTTGTAAAGAATGCGCCAGAGCCATTATCCGAAGCTTCTCACCAACTGTTAGCTGCAAATGGAGATCTTAAGAGACAAGTTGATTACTTTGTGAGTCAAAATCTTTCTCTCATACTCTTATCTTCCATTTCTATTCTTCAAGTATATGTCCACATTTACCTTTTCTCATGTTATTTCAGCAAACAAAAATCAAGGAAGCTGTTGGTATGCTAAAGCCTTATGTCACACATGAAAGTGCAGTTAATGCAATTGCAGCAATCCAAGAATTAGAAGAGCTTGTGACCATGGATACTAGTGCCCTACGGACCGAGGAAGCACCAACTACACAACTGCCACCACAGGAAGTGCAGCAACCACAGACAGATGAACTAGTACAGATTCAAAGTTAGAGGAAACGTTTATTTGATTCTGTTCGGCAATGCAAAGATAGAACCTCATTGGTGAGTGGAGTGAAGATTGGTGGAATGTCATTTTACAGGTGCCAAAAAGGAAAGGATGTGTAAAGCGAATAGGAGTTAGCAACACTAACTGTCTGTTTCAGGGATTGTTTTGTCCATGATGTCTGTTGTGCAATTTTAGAATAAGCTTTGACTGTTGTTTTCCTTATAGTTTGAATTTTAAATTTAGTACATTTTAAGCTTGAGAGATATTTGACTTGTTTGACATTGAATAATTTCAATAATTTGACATTGAACTATCAATTAAGGTTCTTAATCTTCGCAGAGTAGCTAAACTTATTTGCTTGCTATCTAGGTTGGTAACCTTTGTTGGATAAATTTTTCATTGATATTGTATTATAGGTCAATAAAATTCAAGATTAAAACGAATACTCAATGAGAGATGAAAAGATAAAACAATCTAATCAGTCAGTCATATTCCAATTATAGTGAATAATACTTAATCTTTGTTAGGAGTTAATTAGTTCATGGATCTGTTTTCCATTCAGTATGTGGTATGCTTAGGTTATTAAATAATGATAAGTGACCACACATTCTATTAACTTTTGCCGGAGGTTGGGTTTACTAGCTAGGTTAATTAGTCACTTATTTTAAAGTGAAAGCATAAGGAAGAGGAAATAGTGCACTTTGCTCCTATATTTATTTTTAAAATTTTATTTATTATTTTCAATTATATTTAACAAAGAAAGTTATTTTAAATAATTAGTCAAACAGATTTGTAAAATAAAAATTTTAAAAATAGGAGAAAAATAAATATGTTAAGAAAAACACAAAAAAATAATTTATTTTTGTAGTATTACTTTTAAAACTAAATTGCTTGCATCATCATCATAGTTGCGATAACTTTCCTCATCATATTGCATTCTCAATTATGAGTGTAGGATCGTTCTATTTTTAAACCATGGAGTCAATCTTTCACCAATAATCTCAGAAAAATTCTGTTTGTCTAGAAGGGGAAATAACTTTCACTGAGGTGTTTGATTTTTACTAGTTAAAATTTTAGCTTTCTTCATTAATGTGTTATTGGTAATTATGTGCGACACAGTCAGGAAACTATAACTCATTTAATGTTTTATTATATAATTAGTACTTATATTATTATAATATTTTTCAATTAATTATTTTATTCAAAAAATTAAAAAGAATGTTTTCTTACACTATAACTTAAATTAACATTTCTAAAATCCATATGTCAATTAGGATAGAAATTAGATAAGTATTAGAGATTATTTTAAAAATTTTCAAATGAAATAATTGATTGAAATAGATTATAATAATATACAGTAAATTATAACAAAAATAATAAATTGAAAATTTTCATATAATATAATTATCAAAATAAGCATTGTTAACTTCTTTTTCACATATTTAATGCATTATTTAAGTGGTAAACTTTAAATGAATTCTACCTTTGACAAATTGAGTTATAGTTTTATCCACATATTTATCTTGTTTTTTCAATTTTTGCTACGAAGAAGAACGGAGTATTAATCTACTGCAGTCTTCCCTCCTTTTTAATGTAAATTTTAGACTAAATCAAATTATGAGTTACAATATTGTTTTAATGTAAGAGATCCATTTAACAAAAATCATTGAAAAATTATGAAGTAAGTTTTACAAGGAACAAGTCCATAACCTCTATTGAAATGTCTTTTATAATCCTGATTTTCAGCAAGATTTTGACTAATTTTGTATTTATTATTATTTTTATGTTACATGTCTCTTTCTTTTTCATGTCAAATTCAACCAGTTTTTCATCAATTAAATTTAAGATTCTTGTAGCTTTTTTTTTTCAAAAAATAAACACAACAAAAAGTTGAGATAAAAAGATTGGTGAAAAGTATGCTCCAAAAATAATAATTAATAATTTTTATTTTCCCGAAAAATAAATATTAATTAAACTAGATCTTTTCTTCTAGTTGAAAAAGTGAGTAAAAAAATCAATCTGATTTGTAAAAAATATATTTCAAGAATAATGAATAACACTTATTATTTCATGAAAAAAAATATTAATTAAACCATATATTCTCTTCTTATCAAAAAATTGTTTAGATAATTAAAAAACATAAAAAAAAGTCCAGACCAAGAGTTAAAATGCAAGAAACCCATTACATATTGCTATTCATTTAACCTCCCCTATTGTATTTTCAGCATGAAAAATGCATTGGCTATCATCAATATACTAATCCACAAGAACAGAGTCCACAAACTACTAACTACTCATCTATCATCCTTCAAAATCAGTTTTAACCCAACAATGCCCATACTTGTTCTTCTCATCTTCTCGTCCAACTCTTGTATTTTTTTCCACATTTGACATCGACTCTTCTTCAACTCTCGCAATCCTTCTACTTCTTTTTTTAGCCATTGCTTCTTTCTCTATTTCAAAACCTTCATACTCTCTAACCCAACAACTCTGTACAACACAACTCATAACCAAAACCACCATCTGTATCATAAACATAGCCATCAAAACCCCACATTCCAATCTCACCAAAAGCCTGGCTTCTCTTGGGTCCCTTCTAGATTTAAGCATCGAAAGACTCGATTTTTCTTTAGTGAACAAAGCCAATATGCACAAAAGTTGCCCAATAAAGGATGATAAAAGAAGAGAATTGTGGGTAATGAAACAGAGGTGGGTGAGTTGAGAGTAAAAGCCAACGAAAGAAGAGAGGAGTGTGTAAGAAATGGATTTATTGATGAATAAGCAGAATGTTTTACAACTGTTATCTGAAAAGCGAAATTTGTAATAATTAAAAATAAACACAATTATGGAGAAGCGTATTCGTAGACGTATTTATCCTTCCCATCATGTATTGGTGGGCTTGGTAATTGGTGTGTTGGTTATCGTAATTTGGATCTAAATGTTCTTTAACATTCGCCGAGTTAGAATATATGTTAATTATTCCTAACTTGTTAAGTAAGCTTGAGCCGAAAACTTCGAGGATTTGGTAAATATATCTGGCCATTTGGTTGCTCAATGTAGAGATATGATAAGTTTTGATCATTCGGAAACTTGAATCTTTCTCTTACTAGATGGAAATCGATCTACATATGTTTGGTTCGTTCATGAAACAACTGGATTTGATGCAATGTGAAGAGGCTGCTTGATTGTCCTGATATAACTTGGTTGGTTGAGAGTGTTTGATACCCAAATCATCCAAAATATATCGTAATGTGAGGATTACTTGTGCAACTTGCATTGCCGTGAAGCGGTATTAGCCTTCTACACTTGATCGTGAGGCGTATTTTGTTTCTTAGTCTTCGAGAAATTAACGAGTTTCCAAGAAACATCTGATATCCTGTGGTTGATCGTCGTGTATCTGCATTTTGCGGTCTGCATCTGAAAAAGCATTTAGTTGTAATGAACTAGATTCTTTGAGAAAAAAGACCTTGCCCTGGTGTGTTCTTAATGTCGTAGCGCTCGTTGAATTTCTTCCAAATGTGGTTGTCGTGGTTTATCCGTATATTGGTGAGAATATTACGGCGTGCTAAAATCCGTCGAACTTGTGATGGTCAGTATATTAATCTTCCAGCAAGTCTTGATAGGATGTGGGATTCTTGATGAATTCTCCTTGACCTTGGCGAGGATAAATTTTGTTCCATAGGTGAATTGGCGGTTGGCACGAGATAACCACGTATCCTCCAATATTTCAAGTGCGTACTGCGTTGTGTGAGAACGATTCCGCTACTTGGAGCGTGAAACTTACATGCCCAAAAATACTTTAATTAGTACCACCGAGATCTTTAAGCTTGAATTGTCTGTAGAGATGATTCTTAGTTTCTTCAATGTCTTGTATATTGTTTCTGTTATGATTATATCATCTACGTAGGCAAAGAAGAAATTGGCGAGAAGAAATTACCACGGGTTCGGACGAGTGAGTGATCATACTTGGATTGGTTAAAACCGGTAGCTTAAGTGTTGTTGATAGCTTGATGAACCGTTGTCGTGAGGCTTGTTTAAGTCCATTACAAAGATTTATGTAGCTTACGTACTTTCGTGTTTCCCGGCTTTCGTAGAATCCAGGTGGAAGGGACATGTGGTTTATCTTCCAGAAGATCACCGTAGAAAAAGCATTGTTGACATCGAGTTATCGAAGATGCCAATTTTGAATAAGCGACGGCGAGGAGAAGCCCGAAACGGTGACAAGTTTGGCCTCTTTGGTGCAAAAGTTTCTTGGTAGTGAAAACCTTCAATCTGTTGTATCCTTTGTGCCTTAATCGAGCCTTGTATCGTTCGCGAAGCCGCCAGGATTATACTTGATTTTGTAGACCCGTTCTGACAGTGGTTTCTTGTTTGGAGGAAGGCTTGTTGAAGCGTCAATGCCATTAGTTTCAAGGGCGTCCGGTTCTTGTTTCATGGCAAGCGCCATTTTGGATCATTGAAAGGCAATGAAAAGTGGTTGGTTACTGAGAATGGAAATAGAAATGTAAATGCACGATGTGCGAGGGTGATAATGGTCGTAAGTAAATACATGAGATAAAGAATGAGAAGTACCTTTGTCTTTGGACGATCTTTGAGTGAAGACGAAGGGAAGGGCCAGAGAAGGTAAGGAAGCTTCTACATGATATTTTGAAGGTAGCTAGGAACGTTAATTGGTGGAGCGGCACGAAGCTTATGTGTGAGCTGGTGTTGGAGAAGTTGATGATGATGTTTACGAAGATGAATCTTGAAGATGAAGAGTGTATGCGAGTTGATTGTTGGAAGGGCGGTGATGTATGATCAAGTGATATATTTGGATTGGTTGATTGACGAATGTTGGGTATGTAAATGCATTAGATAGTATCTTGATGGAGGAAATAGGGTTGGAGTGTTGACGGAAGTGAAATAAGAAATACATGTTCGTGAAAGATAACATCTCGAGACAGCTAAAGTCTTGCTTGTTTCAGTTGTAGACACGATAACCTTTGATCCCAGGATGGATACCCGATGAATATGCATTTATGTGATCTAGCATCAAACTTGGTGAGTCGATCATGATGTGGAACCTGAAACAAAGGGAACGAAAACACGAAGATGTTCATACACAGGAGTTTTGTGAAAAAGGACTTCAAATGGTGTTTTACCGCTTGAGGAAACAGATGTTAGTACGATTTATGAGGTATGTGGGCGTTGTAAGAATGGCATCTCCCGAATTGTTTAGGAAGATTGGCTTGGAAGAAGCGAATGAGCAGCGGCGTTGAGAAGATGACGATGTTTGCGTTCAAGACACCATTTTGTTGAGGGTAGAGACCTGAACTAGTTTGATGAAGGATTCGCAGTAGAAAACACCTGGGTCGTAGAAAATTACGGTCCGTTGTCACTACTGAATGATTTTAACTACGGATGAAAATTGTGTTTCAACAAGATTGATGAAGGTGGTAAGAAATGTGCGTGTATCGGATTTAGCATGTAAGAGATAGACCCGTATGCGTCTTGAGTAGTAAGTCAATGATAGTGAGAAAATAACGTCTTCCGTTAAGTCTTTGGAATGTGATAACCACCCCAAATATCGGCATGAATCATTTCAAATGGTGCTTTTGTATTGATGGAACTTAAAGGAAATGGATTACGTGTTTGTTTAGCTAATGGACAAATAGAGCAATCGCTAATGGAACAAAAAGGTGTGTTGATGGAAAGAGAAATTACCGCATATTTGTTATTAGATAAATGACAGTCGTTGATGCCGTAGATGAGAGTTGTTAGAAGCGGTGTTTGAAACGGAGAAACATCCGGCCTTTTGAGGAAATAGTCGAGTAGTAGAGTCCTGCTTTCTCGGTTCACGTCCCAATCGTCTTGCTGAGCATTTGTCTGAACAAAGCACATCTTGTTAGTGAAAGGTGACGTGAAATAATGAGGTTTGAGTTAGTTTAGCTCTTTTAAAACTAAGTTTAATTTGAATGAGGGAACACCTGAAGACATTATGGAGTATGAAATTATTTGAGAAATGTGATGCCAATATGTGTGACACGGGCGAGAGAATGATCGGGTAAATGTACATGTCGATTAGTGGTAAGGCGGAATCTTTGGAGCTCATGGAGTTTTGAGAGCAGGACAGTGTGATCGATTTGCCCGCGTATCAAAAAATCCAGCGGGTTTGAATGGAAAAGCGATTGCATCACATGTGTTACCTGAAGAAGTAGTCACTTGACTTGCCATTCTTGATTTGGATTGATTGAGAAGTGTAAGGAGCTCTTGATATTGGGAAGATGTTAGGTTGTGGAATGGTGTCTTTGTATCGGAGCGGCTTTCTTGAAAGTCGGTATGATGAGCTTTGGAAGGAAGCCGTAACTTGTATTTCTCTTATCTTGAATTGCTTTCCGTTTCTTGAGCAATGTTGATGTCGTGTCCATTCAAACCACAAAAATTACATTTGAGGCGCTTTCGTGGTTTTCAAAATTGTGTCCATTGAGACATGAAAATCACATTTGAGGTGACTTGCAATTCTGGAATTATGGCCTTTATATTATTGCATCGATTTGCACTTGAGATGTGGATTCCTTGGTGGGTAATTTTTGTGAGGATATTGTGGACGACTATCTCACTGGCGACAAGTGCGCAGCATCACTCACGTGCTTTGTGTGGAGCGACTCTTTCTTTTCATCTTGAACAATAAGGAATATACCTTATTTCTTTGTAGGTAATAGTTGTGAGCAAGATTTGTCCGCGTCTTTGATGTGTAAACATTGTTAAGCCCCATGAGAAATTTTATGGTTCGTTGTTTTTGTTGATATTCTTGTAGTTCCCTTAGGCATTCCACCATGATGTGGAAGAGGACATAGTGCATCCGACTATCCCTTAAGCTTTTCAATTTTGTATAGTATACTCCAATACTTACACATGCTTCTTGTATCTGATCGTGGATCTCTTTGCTCGATGTGGAATAGGTGCCATGTTGTTGGTGTGCGAAAAATGTTCCTTTAATTCTTCCCGCCTTTCGTATGCGGTATCATTCATACATGACACTTTACGCAATTTTGGGTGATATAGTGTTGAGGATCCATCCTTTGTGAGAATGTTGCGGCGAGTCCGTTGTTTGATTTGTTTCAAGGTTTGTTGATGGCCTTTTGATTGTGCCATCAATGAATCCTTCTTTGTTTTTGGTTATTAGAGTGAATGAGCATTGCGTGACTCGAAAATGTGATAGTTTTCTTGGTTTAAGGATTGAGCTACGAGAATCATTACCTGGTTAGTGCAGTGGTGTAAATATAATGAATGGCTAGAATTAAACCATCGTACCATTTTGGTAAAGTAGGGTTGGTATTGGTAGTTAAAGACATTATTTGTTGAATAAATTGAAAGTACGGGATAGGTTTAAGTGTGTTTTAGACAATAATGACTATTTATGAAATAAATAATGGGCCAAAACATGCTTTATCTTATAGAAAATGAGTTAAGGATTATGGCAGGAAATTTCGGTAGAAGAAGCAGGTCGGAAAGTGGAGTGAACAAGGCGGTTGGAATAGGTAAAGCAGCTGCTGACGGTAGAAACATTTGAGCAGGATGAAGCCAAGCCGGACCGGGAGGCCGGATGAAGAGGCCGGCAAAGTGAAACGCGTCGTTGACGTTGTGACGCAGCGTGTCGTTGAGTCTTCTTGACGGTAGCGCGTGTTGGCGCGTGTGTCTCCGATGCGCGTGGAACGCCGATGAAGTTTAAACAAGCGCGTGTGAAGCGAGCGTGAATGAAGTATTTTGGCTTGATTTTATTTGCGCATTGCTCGGATGAATCTGAATAATATGATGGGATGAAATTTAAATTATTTTGTGGATCGAATTTGGTTTTGAAAAAAAACAGATTGAAGAAAAATGGGAAAAAATTTCTATGAGCTGAATTTTATGGGAATTGTTTCCTATGCTCTGATACCATGTAAGAAATGGATTTATTGATGATGAATAAACGAATGTTTACAACCTATTTATACAAAAGAAAAGCAAATTTGTAATAATTAAAAATAAACACAATTATGGAGAGCGTGTTAAATGGAATGACTATCCCCACCAAGCTGTTGGTGGCTGCTTCCAACTGGTGTGTTGGTTGTCACCAGCTGGATCTCATGTTCTTTAACAGAGTGACATGACTGAGATCATGAGAAATGCCATACCCATTGAAGTTGGAGGAACTCTGAGGAGAATTATTGGGGCTACTGAAGTTAAGGAGAGGGTAAAGAGAGTGAAATTTAAACATGAAAGGACAAGGTTTGGAAATGAACATGAGTTTCTACGATTTGATTTCGACGAAGCCATTTCTTTTGTAAGCGTACTGCTTGGTTGGTTCTTAAGAAGACATTGGAGAGAATTTGAAATTTAAAGAGGTGGTGGGCCTGCATCCTTCTCGAAGAAGAGGACATTATCACATTAATGAAATTCCCTCCTGAATTTTTTACTTTCAAGCTACTTTTCATGTCGTATTTTAATGATACACACATCAATAAAATGTATAAATTTAAAACTTATCATTTTATTAAAAATTCTCCAGGCATATGAATTTAATAGAAAACACTTGTGTTATTTTTTATTATTTACTCTAATGGGACATTAACATCTTCTTTATAAACCATTTTTGAGAAATTAGATACATGTTTTAATTTTTTTTAAATTCATTTTACAAGTCTTCATTGATATAGATATTGTTTATATAAATACATGAAGTAATTTTTGTTGTAGTCATATCATTAAATAGTATGAAGTTATAAATGAAATTGTATTAAAATGTATTTAAGGACTCAAAAATAAGGAAAAAAAAGTTAACATTATAGTGAAAATAATAATAATAAATATCTCAAATATCATTCATTAAATGTAAATGTGTGAAAAAAATTTAATTAAATAAAAAATTACATTATATTTAATAATATGGTTAAATTGTATCAAAATATTGCTTAAAAATATAGGTAAATTGCATCAAGGTATCATCTAAAAATATGGATAAATTGTATCAAGATGTCACCTAAAAATATGGGTAAAAGAATATACCCAAAATGAAATTGTGCTATCACTAAAATAACAAACTCTAATATGTGTAAATTTATGATTAGATAGAATATACACCGAGCAATAAATATGACACATAGGTCGTGGCAAAGTTATTTTTTATTTAGTAGTAATAAATATCATTTTCATTACTTTAAAGTCTAAACCAACATTTTTTACTTCATAAAAAAGAGAAGAAAAATAAACCAGGCATTCTACTATAGATAAAGTTTTATATGAAAAAGGTGCATGGATGACATAAAGAAACCTTCCAATCAAGATTTGATTTCTAAGAGACCCATTTTAGTTAAAACACAAACATTGTTGCATTGAAAACATCAAGATACATCATTTATATATGTACCTATCTCATATAAATTTTTTTTCCCTTACCATAGGACAAACTATGCTTTTGGTTGAAAATTTGCTCCAACACTTAATTTATCAAATGGCCTCAATCTAATGGTTCAGTTGCATTTAAAGACCTTATTTTTTAGTTTTGTTGACAAAAGTAGACAAAAGTTCTTAAATGGCTCCAATCTAATGGTTCAGTTGCATTTAAAGATCTTATTTTCTTAGTTTTGTTGACAAAAATGGACAAAAGTTCTTAAATGGAACATGGGCCATTAGACTAGGGACTTCTTTAACAAATTAAAAGTTCGGGGCAAATTTAAAGAATATCAGGGTTTGTTTGCTTATGTTTTTGAGACCAGTAGAAGCCATCTAACATCTAAAAAGCATTGTTGAGCTCAAAAAACACATTTTGTGCTTTCTGAAGCACACTTCCTGGAACCAATTTCTTCTCCAATAAACCAATTTAGAAAGACAAATGCAAACAAACCTTAGGCATGTGCCAGTAAATAGAGATCACAGAAGGATGTACTAGCATTATTAGCTGTTAGGGCCTCTTGTCGTATAAATTTTCTTGACTTTTGGACTGCAAAAATGAAGACAACAGAATTGTCCAATGATAAAATTTCTACACTGGAGTATGCTTATGACGATTAATGCTAATAGGAAAAATAGAGATGCAATTGTGAGATAAAGGTTTCCATGTTTCAATTCTACATAAAAATTCTCACATGTACACAAAAGTTCAGTTACCAGTACCACCTTCACCCTCTTCGGAAAAGCAGTAATAGGCATCTGAGTGGGTTAGAATGGTCTCAATTCTATCCAGTGATGCAAACAACTTTCCTGAGTTCATGTTCATCAGTGGTTCGTCAGAGCCCAAACCCCTAATAATTTAATATTTGTTACTGAAGAAAAACGTCAAAACTATACAAAAGAATAGAAACTTTATTGAGCATTGGGAAGTTAATACAAGATAGAACACTTTAAAAATTCTTAACCATCACTCTATTTTTTCAATAGTTAATGTCATAAGATTAAGGAACTTACCCAGTCATTTCCGGAAGAACATAATCAACCCTCCAACCAAATCGAAAATCTATACCAGGACAGAAGCCAACTGATGTCTTGTTCCGGATCCGAGATATACCATCTGCACCATGACATGTAGTGAGCTTCCATTTCCAACCAATTGCATTCATCTGAAAATTATGACTTATTCCGACCTGCAAATTTTCACAAACTTCAGCATGACTTACGAGTTCAAATACGAAGAATTATAGTAAAAGGGTCAAGGCAAATGTTAGCCAGATAGGTAACATATTTGTTATAGGCAAACAATAATCTATTATCTATTACTATAGATGGAAAACACTTATATATGAGATGATAAAGCACAACTTTCCATTAAAATGAGAGTAGAGAAATTCATATGTATTTGATTAAAGGGGGATCGCCAAGGAGATTAAGGTTAAAAGCATAGTACCTGGAGATTTAAAAAGTTGGTTACAGGTATCTTTTTCGAAATAATGCGAACATTTTGACAGATGGGTTCATACACAAATTTCCATCTTCTATCAGGGGCCAAAGGCTTCAGTACAAGCTTTGCTTGATAGTCATTGCATGGAGCATTATAGAACTGGATGAAAACAAGGAATTTTAAGCATCGAAATTTATATTAAGTTAGGTAGATGTGTAAAAAATATACAAGAAATGAACAGCCAATACACACTAAAGAGCTAAATGCAAAGCTATACATCTATGGAGTAAGATTACCAAAACAGAATATTCTCCAAATCTGCTTACCCATGGTTAAAGTGGCAAGTTTGTGGACAGTTCATTTTCATGTACCAAGTTATATCAGGCAATAGATAATAGTTTATTTTGGTCTGAGACAAGAAGTGTTGTAGAAACCCCATCCCATATAAGATTATAAGCCAATTTATACACTGCTTCCTATAAACTATAAATTATCCTCAAGTATGTTCCATAGCAATAAAGCGGAGAGGAAAAAATATCTCAAGTATTGTATGCATGCATCAGTAATGGAAAATTTAATATTTGTCATGATATGTACAAGTGTAAACATTGTACAAGTAGTGGGAGCAATAAGTCAATACATGGAAAATCTTAGTAGAGAGCATTGGGATGTTGTTAAGAGGATCCTAAGATATATAAAAGAAACCTCAGATGCTGCATTATGTTATAGAGGACAAAAATTTATTGTCAAAGGTTATATTGATTCAGATTTTATAGGTGACCTTGATAAGAGAACGTCCACTACATGTTGTGTACACACTTGCAGGAGGAATAGCATCACACTTCCTTTTAAATTTCGTTCTCATCTTGAGAGAGAATTTGTAATTTCTTTTTGGCTTAAAGAATTTTGTTATAATATATTTTTTAATTATTTCTCTTTTCAGCTTTACTTATAAGCTTCTACTTCATCAAAATTTTCTAACAGGAAGAAGCATAATTTATGCATTTTTTAAAGGCATTTACTTCTGAAACTGCTTTTTACAGAAATATATATATATAACTACAAGCACAAGCACAAACACAAGCAAAGTGAAAAACCACCACTAGTAAAACATTAGCCCTTGACAAAATGTAAAAACCTACTGATCACATTGGTATGAGTAATGTTAGGTAGCCTTATTCAAATGAGTAATGATATGCATCACCATTTACGTGTAAAATCACGATTGACTAAAGCATACATCAATAAATAAATATGACATGAACTCTAAAAACATATATTCTGTAAGGATTATGAGTGTTGGTTATTTTCGTGGACAAAATATATATATATATAACTACAAGCACAAGCACAAGCACAAGCAAAGTGAAAAACCACCACTAGTAAAACATTAGCCCTTGACAAAATGGAAAAACCTACTGATCACATTGGTATGAGTAATGTTAGGTAGCCTTATTCAAATGAGTAATGATATAAATCACCATTTACGTGTAAAATCATGATTGACTAAAGCATACATCAATAAATAAATATGACATGAAATCTAATAACATATATTCTGTAAGGACTATGAGTGTTGGCTATTTTCGTGGACAAAATATTTACTTGTAAATTTATTTTTAGACCTACTATCAAGTTTATCAAGAAAAGCCAAACAAACGCCGAAGATCGATATTCAGATATCGCGATGCTCTTTATAACTACTTACACATGGTGATTATATTTATACATTTAATAGTACACGTTCATAAATCTAAAATTATTTTTAGTGTTTAAATATTTTTTACGTGATTAAAAAAAATATTTTTTTAAGGCTTTGAATGGGCTTTGAAAAATTAAACCCAAAATGCATTTAACCCTAATACTATTAGGTATTATAATTATTTATAAATAAAGATACATTAGGGTTGATAGGTGATGAGAACAAAAATATATGCGCTGAAAAAAAAAGGGAGCTATCGATTGAATAATCAAAATCTGGTGAAAAGAAAAGGGGGAACAACAGCGACATCAAAGTTAATTAATATATATTGAAAAAGTTATACAGAACGTTGGAGAAGTTAATTAATATATATTGAAAAAGTTATACACAATGTTGGATAAGTTAATTTAATATATATTGAAAAAGTTATACAGAATGTTAGAGCCGACACTAGACACACTTAGTGAGATTGATCCTTAGGGACACACACACTTACTTATGGACTAAATGAAAGTACAATGGGTCATCCGTTGCACTTCACTCTTTGACGGGTTTCATTACCCCATCGAAGGCTCGCACGCAACCCTTCTCAGACAAGATGAAAAGTCCGGGATATTATTCTTGATGGTCAGGGAACCACCTTCTCAGAACGAAAGATGGTGTAACAATCATAAAGCTCAAGCCTTTCTCGACAAGATGAAAAAGTCCGGGATATTATTCTTGATGGTCGGGAACCACCTTCCTCGTGAACGAAAGATGGTGAACAATCATAAAGCCTGTTACAGAGACTACCACCGAAGAACGGACTTTCAGCTGGGCAAACCAAAAAGGTCTAAGCTCAATATTTGCTACGTGTCGATGGATTTGAGTTTCACGATCTCCGACCGTAAGATCGCTAAAGATGCATGGAATGCAATCGCTTCAAGCTCGCGAAGGAACTTCCCAAGTAAAACAAACAAAATTGAGATCAAGTAACATCCGGGTTTGATTCTATTAAAACGAGCAACAATGAAACTTTTGGTCAATTTTATGCTCGCTCGTTATATCACTAATGCTTGTTCTAACCTTATGAAAATTCCACAACCTATACAAGTGCACAAACTCCTAAGCTCTTTAACAAATGACTATAAGATGAAAGCTACAAAGAATAGAGGAAAGCAAGAATGTAGACACACTAAAAATTGATGAACTTGTCCGGTCAATCCAAACCTATGAGCTTTCTTGATCCACCCAAGAAAAATAAGGACGTGGGCATTCAAAAGCTCCAAAAAGGACATTTTTGATAATGATGATGATATTTAATGAACGATGAGTCACTAGTTTTGTTAGCACGAAAATTTAAGTTCATAAAGTTAATAAGGGTCACTAATAATCATTCCAACAAGGGACAATCCAAATTGCTCGAATGACCGAAAGTCAAGGCGGAAATCAATTCTCCTAGCCTCGATGGTAAGAAAAGTAAGCCCACTAGTCCTCAATGCTTTACTTCATGGGGATTTGGTCATATTTCTGCAGATTGTACTAACAATAAAAAGAAATTTGGAAAAGCCTTTAATGCTACACTCCAGCGACACGTAGCGAGCGTGACAACGCTAGTAACTCGATGATGACGACACTAATTATTATGCCTTCACCGCAACTGCCAACGCACATCACAATGACTCCGACCTTAGCTCTGATGAAGAAAATGAGGAAGTAAACTCTTTTCTCTTACCTGCCTAAGCTTTAATGTATCGAATTACGAGAAACTATTCACGGATTGTCTAAAGCAAGTGAAAAGAGAGATAAATTGCTTTTGGAAGTAACAAAACTTAATGATATCATCAATGTTTACAAAACAAATTCCTCTAGCCAAGAGAAAGATAAAAAGGAATTGTCTAATCATATTAATGCCTTGAATACGTAGATCAGCAAAAGCACCGAGGAAACAAAAATCTTAGGAAAGAACTTAGTATTGCTAAAGAGACGCAGAAAGAATTCGACCATCATAAAATAAAAATTAACCAATGTCCTAGACTATAGAAAGCCACATGGAGATAAGAGAGGTCTTGGATACATAGATGAACAATCAACACCTTCATCATCCAAAACTCAATTTGTAAAACCCACTATTGCTCAGGCAGGAAAGGTAGTTTCTGCACCTTATCATCACTGTGGTAGGAAAGGACATATTAGACCTAAGTGTAGATTTCTTCATGCTTATGATTCTATCACGAATACAAATGTTTCTAAAGCACCTCAAAAAATTTCAAAACGTAAAGTTTTTACTACAAGAACTACACAAAAAGAGGAATATAAGAAACTAGTAACTCAAATGTCCAAAATTAAAAAAAAGGATGGGTTAAGAAATTTGAGTTGCACTGCTTTGTGGCCCATATAGCATTTAAAGTTAAATCAAATACCGCTTGGTATTTTGATAAGGATGCTCAGACACATGACGGAAATCGTTTTCTTTGTTTAAAACCTTTAAGGAATACAACGAAGGACAAGCAATTTTAAGCGATGGTAAAACATCTAAAATTATTGGAAAAGTCTCTGCTCAAATAAGGTATCCCTAAACTTGATGAAGTTTTATACGTAAGGACTTAAAGCAAACTTGATTAGCATAAGTCAAATATGATAGTGATTTTAATGTGCAATTTACAAACAATCACTATATCAGAACAGATCAAAATGATGAATGTACGATTATAGAATCGATCACGTGACAATTGTTATCAGTATCGACATCACCCACAAAAGAATACGTAACCTAGCTAGCAATGACTCAACTATCTTCGGGTACCTAAAAGCCAGTCATACTTAATTTTAAAGATCCGTTAGATTAAACAAAATTGAGACTCGCGGTGGTTTACCTATTCTTTCAAAAAATTGAAACACCTGATGCGGGACCATGTCAATTGGGTAAACAAACTAGGATTGCTCATAAGAAGATCAAGAGTATAAATACAAACAGAGTATTAGAATTGATACATATCAATCTTACGGGTCCCATGAGAACAGTAAAGTATCGAGGTAAGAAATATATTATAGTTGTAGTAGATGACTTTTCTCACTACACGTGGGTAGACTTTCTTAGAGACAAGTCATATGCTTTTGAGTTCTTCATCTCATATTGTACAAGAGTACGGGTTGGAAATGAAGAAAATTTCACAACACCTCAATTAACAATGACCAGTGACAAAATTGGAATAAAAGAAAAAGAGTTAGAGGAAAGAGAAGAAAAGAAGGAAGAAGCATCAACCTCATCAATGATAAATCTAACTCGAATTTCAAAAAATCATCCTATTAAGAATATAATTGGAGATCCTAATGCAAGCATAGTAAGACAAATAAGTGAGGTAACCCATTTATGCTATATTTCTCAATTTGAACCAAAAAATGTGAATGAAGCCCTTAGGGATGAATTTTGGATAAATGCCATGCAGGATGAGTTAGCTCAATTTGAAAGAAATCCACAAGGGTATTAAGACCCAAAGCCTAAAAACAAAAATGTTATTGGAACAAAATAGGTGTTCAAAAATAAATCTGATAAGCATAACATTGTTGTTAGAAATAAGGCTAGGTTAGTAGCTCAAGGCTACTAACCTAGCCTTATTTCTAACAACAATGTTATGCTTATCAGATTTATTTTGATGAAACATTTGCACCTGTAGCTAGACTAGAGTCAATTAGGATTTTACTTGCCATTTCCTGTCATATGAAGTTCAAATTATATCAAATGGATGTTAAGTCTACCTTTTTGAATGGTTTTTTGAATGAGGAGGTGTACGTGGAACAACCAAAAGGATTTGTTGATCCGAAATTTCCAAATCATGTTTACAAACTCAAAAAGGCTCTTTATGGTTTGAAACAAGCTCCACGAGCATGGTATGAGAGACTTACCAACTATCTTTTGAACAAGGGATTTATTCGAGGGGGAGTTGATAAGACTTTATTCATTAAAAGGAGTAGTGACGAGATCTTTATTGCTCAAATTTATGTGGATGACATAGTTTTTGGATCTACATCTAGTACATTAGTGGATGATTTTGTGCATGTTATGACAAATGAATTTGAAATGTCTATGGTAGATGAAATGACTTTCTTCCTTGGTTTACAAATCAAACAATCTCGTGATAATATAATTATTTCTCAAACCAAGTACACCTGTAACCTTGTTAAAAGGTTTGGTCTTGAAACTAGCAAGCCATTACGGACTCCTTTAGATACCAGCACAAAAATTACAAAGGACACTCAAGGTAAAAGTGTTGATCAAACCCTTTATAAGAGTATGATAGGTAGTTTACTTTACCTCACTGCAAGTAGACCTGACATATGTTTTAGTGTTGGTGTGTGTGCCCGTTATTAAGCTGACCCTAAGGAATCACACTTAGAGAATGTAAAGAGAATCATCAGGTATATCTCAGAAACAAGTAATTATACTTTATATTTTACTACTGACACTACTTGTGAAGTAAGTGGTTTTACAGATGCCGACTGGGCAGGCAACCAGGATGATAGGAAGAGCACATCAGGTGGTTGTTTCTACATTGGAAACAACTCAGTATCATGGCACAGTAAAAAGAAGAACTCTATCTCACTCTCTACAGCTGAAACGGAATACATTGCTGCAGGAAGCTCTTGCACACAAATGTTCAAGGACTACGGTCAACCACAAGGTATAATGCCCTTATATTGTGATAACTCTAGTGCTATATGTATTTCTAAGAACCCTGTTCAACATTTTAGAACTAAGCACATTGACATTAGGCATCACTTTATTCGAGGATTAGTTGAAGAGAAAATAGTGACACTTGAATTTGTACCTACTGAGAGACAATTAGCTAATATATTCACTAAAGCCATAGACACTCAAAGATTTGAGTATCTCAGAAGTGCCTTGGGAATTTCTCCCTCAAATTGAATTTCAAATTTTATTACCCAAAAAAAAAAACATCCTTGTTTGGCCAACACAGTATTCGACTTATTTAATACTTCCATACACATAATCTCATTTTTAGTTACTCAATTCATTTTGATATTTATTGTATAAATTATTCTACAATTTTAGCTTATGCATACACATATATTCTTATACATGTGATGATCGATGTTGACATAAACTTCTTCACACACTCACAAACACACATATATGTTATGCTTGAAGTTTATGAATTTTCTTGAAAGACTCTAGGACTTTAACTAATCTTGATTGTAAAATTGTGTTGAGTTCTATTTTTGCTTACTAAAATTTTACCGTATGGAGTCACCTAGTATTGAGAGGGATACCTACTGTGATGTGTGAAGCTACCGCAATGAATGGAGAGGGCTACCTCACAACTAGTGTGAAAGTCATCATGCTGGGTTTATGGCTTGTGCAAAAAACAAAAACAAAAAAGAAGAAGAGAAAAGATTATGCAAAAAAGTGACTACTTATAAATCTTGTACATTGAATGCACAAAAAAAAGAGCCAATAGAGGTTATAAAAAATATATATATATATAATTTACCTCATATATATAAAAAAAATACAAAAATAAAATAAAATAATAAGTTCTCCTTTAGAAGTTATACTTTATTTTGTAAGATTGAAGACTCGATTATAGTTTTACATGATAGGTGATAATTTTTTATTTTGAGTCTTTCTTGATAGATCATAAGAGAATTAATTGACATATTTGTGGAGTTTAAACATATATACTACTTTAAGTAAATGTCAATATGTCATTATATGTGTGAAGTGCGCGTGTGCATATTTTATATTCTACTTATTTATTTATATGATCAATAATCAAAATTGAAGCTAAGTTGTCCTATGTTTTGTCAATATCATTTCAGTTACTTACAAGCTTATCAAGTTGTAGCGAAGATGGATTCACCGGACCATAAGATAGTTCCACTATGGAGTCTGGGATATCATTGTATGTTTATCTTATTTTTATAAGTATCATATAGTAAGTGAGAGGTTTTGCCACACGAAAATGTCAAAGAGGGAGTTTGTAAGGACTATGAGTATTGGCTATTTTCATAGACAAAATATTTACTTGTAAATTTATTTTTAGGCCTACTATCAAGTTTATAAAAAAAAACCAAATAAATGCTCGAGTATCAGATATTCGTACTTGAGGTATGTCTTCTATAACTACGACACATAGGATTATATTTATACATTTAATAGTACACGTTCATAAATCTAAAATTATTTTTGGTGTTTAAATATTTTTTATGTGACTTAATATTTTTAAGATGTGATTTAAAAAAATATTTTTTTTAAGACTTTGAAAAATTAAGTCCAAAATGCATTTAACCCTAATATTATTAGGTATTATAATTATCTATAAATAAAGATATATTAGGGTTGATGGGTGATGAGAACAAAAATATATGCACCGAAAAAAAAGGGAGCTGCCGATTGAATAATCAAAATCTGGTGAAAAAAAAAGGGGAACAACAGCGACATCAAAGGTAATTAATATATATTGAAAAAATTATACAGAATGTTAGAGAAGTTAATTAATATATATTGAAAAAGTTATACAGAATGTTGAGAAGTTAATTTAATATATATTGAAAAAGTTATACAGAATGTTAGAGAAATTAATTTAAATATATTGAAAAAATTATACAGAATGTTGGAGAAAGTAATTAAAATATATTGAAAGTTGCGCAGGAAGTTGAAAAGGAAGATAATTAATATATATTGATTTTCTTAATTAATTTAACTCTTTTGAATTAGATATTTAGATTAAATAATTTTATGTGTAATCATGATTATTTGATTTAAGTATTAAATTTTAATGAAGTTATTTTTATTGAATCTATACTTAATCTTTTTGTTTTAGAATTTTCTAGTTGATTTGATTTAAATGACATATATTTTGAATCATCTATTTATGATTATTCATTGTTAAATCCGCTCTAGAACACACACATACACTTGTGTTTTTTGTGCTAACTATTTTGTAGTTACTTTGTGAACGATCTGATTGGAGGGGAGTTTATTGGAACGTTGGTCTGGAAACCGCTCACGTTAATATTGAAAACTGTGAAAACAGAACAGGGGCTCGTAAGTAAAGTACATTGGGGCAGTATCCTAGGGAGGGTAGCATAAGACCGAGTTTGTACTTGAACATTTGGTTTTCATAGTGGAAAGTTAGGTGATCCGGTGGACCGGTGGTTTTCCTCTTAGGCCATGGTTGTGGCCTAGATTGTTTACATCTAAAAATATCGTGTGTTATTATTTTATTTCTGCACTTATATTTACACACGATTGCATGCCTGGCCGCTTTGTTTAGGTTATTAAATTATAAACTTGGTAAAAATTAAGAATAACCTATTCACCCCTCTATGTTAATCAGATACATATTTTATAAACTTACATATTCAATTGTTATCTACCATGTAAGTTGTGTTGGGCACTGCGTGTAAAAATAAAATAAATTAAACATAGTAGAATAATGACACCGGAAATTTAACGTAATTCATCCTTTAATTTGAGCTAAGTCCACGAGACAAATTCCGAAAAATATTTCTTCCACTAATAAAATTAATGAGTACAAAGTGAGAGGCAATACAATAAATTGAGATAAACTCAAAATAGTGTCATACAAGTGTTTCCTAAACTCACTATTTTGTCACTCTCCTTTTAGAAAAATATCTCAATATTTTTCAAAGATATTCTTTCACACTTTCTTACACACAATATTATTTTTTTTTAAAGAAAATTGTTCATTTGGTTTTGATTTGCTTCTCTTCTTGTTTTGGTATGTTGATGTATCTATGAGGGTAAAGACATTGATTATTTATAAGCAAAATTGCAAATCAATATTAGATGTATTTGTCAAATGTGTTTACACTTAACATTTTTATTTTTTTCGTAGGAGGGAATTACAAGTTGTGGTATAGTTACTACTCTGTTTAGTAGTGCTATATATCATTTTCCTATTGGCACAGTCCCCTTCACGTTTCCAGAATGCAAACACAGGATCAACATTAGCTATGAGAGCGATAACTTTGAGAACAGCTGAATCAAAGTCACAGAAGAAAAGTTAAAAAAATGTAGGCATAAGACATACCTCTAAATTAACACCAGCTCTTAGACCCTGTGTCTCTTTCCGAAACTTAAGAAACAACTCCGATGGAATCAAATTAACACTGAAAAGGTCTTTCCATGAACTGGGAGGTTCTTCACCACTAGAAGCCCAGTCCATTTTTGAACAGTTAAAACTGCAAAATCAACAAAAATATCGTAACCCTTGTGTTTTCAATGTCGCAGTAAATCCAGATAAGAATTAAACAACAGAATTCAGCACCAATTCAGCCAATACACCTTTCAGAAAGAAAAAAAATCAAAATTGAGTTATAGACAAAGGGGACAAAAAAAAAGAGAAGATACAAAATCTCACAAATTCAAACTATGGCTTACCTTTGGTTGCGCTCTGCTTCACTAGTAGTAACAGAGAAGGAAAAAAAAAACAATTTGTGAGGGTATTTTTTTTTATTTTCTTTAAGAAAACACTCTATCTATCGTCGTAAAATTATATCTCATTAAATCTCTATTCAAAAATAAAATATACATGTAAATCCCACTTCTCGTTAATAGTAAGATTCGTATTTAAAATTTACATGGTGATAAATTATCTAATAATAGGCACAAATAAAATTATTTTTTTAGTATAATGTTAGACATCATGATTTTAATGACATTAAATACTCCTCTAAAACGACATTACATAACATTTTTTAATGTGTGTTTGATTACTTATTTTATTTTCTGCTTTGTCAAATTTAGTGAAGGTAATTTCGTTTAGATTAAAGATAGATGACTGAAATTTATGATATAAAACATAAAAGAAATAGTTTTATTACAAAATTAATCACTAGTAATAACATAAATCTTACTTAGAGATCATTAGACAAACCGTTCCGATATTATTTATTTGAACACTATGTCTTGATTTTTTGGTCGCAAAAAAAAAAGAAAAGAAATAATTTCATATAACATTATCATTATTTTTATTTTAAATTACTCTCAACTTATAATTTTATTACTACTTTCATTATACTCTTAATAAATATACATTTGAACGTAAATCTAATTAGACACAATATGTTTAACTAAAAATTTATTTTGAGAACATCTGTCTAATTTATTTCGATCAATATGATTACCATTCTATCAAAATCTAATCAATTTAACAATTATTTAATTTAATTAAAAATATGTCTAATTCAACTCGAAGAGTAAAATAAAGTCAAAAAAACTAAAACCAATTAAACAACTTATCAATTTAATTGAACATGTGTCCAACTCAATTCCAATAAATAAGATAATTGAACAGCTGTCAAATTATGACCAATTAAATTGAACAAATATTTAATAAAAATTAAATCACACTTGATCAATAAAAAGTAAAGACATTTTTGTCAAAATTAAAATCATATTTGAATTTTGACTAATATAGATTCATCACAACATATAACCCAAAAAAAAAAAAAGAATAATTTATGTCGTTGCCGTAAAAAAGTGTGAAAAAACTATATCAACCCAAGTTATGAAAAAATAAGCAAAATAGTAATAGAATTTAGTTCTCATACAACACTATGGCAATAAGATCATTACATAACACATAAAGCCAATTCCCAAAACGAAAAGACGAACGTGAAGGGAAAACCGCAGGAAACTAGGCAGTGCCCAGTAGTGAACTTCAGTACAAACACATTCTTCTAGACTCTGAGAATGAGAATGTAAAAGACATAACTTAGAGCAAGTATAGTACTGTCTTTGTTTCTTCTAGAAATAGGCAGACCAGTAAAGTTACGTATCAGTTGATGCAACAACACTCTGTAGATCAGAGAAAGAAAAGGACCGACACGAAGAATTCCCTTGTGTAGGTGATGATGACATGACACAGGTTGATCTCTTGACCTGTGGATGCAGAGGAGGACGACAGTTAGATGGTTCTGACAAAATTGAGTCGGATCTCTCACCGTTATTTTTGCCAACAGAACTGCTCAAGGTCTCCCCAAGACTATACATGCTTTGACAGTAGCTAGCAGGTCTCCTTAACATCTCAAACTCACCATTTTTCAAAGCACATCTATGATTTTTTCCCCAGAGATTAGTCTGAGCTAGTATATTCTTGCGCTTCGTCGTATACCGATCTTCTGGCTTTGTAAGTTCTTTCATAGAAGAAATACATGAGGCGTCCTCTAAGCTTGTGAATGACTTGGATTTACCACTATAAAACATGGATATTCCTTTCCTGAAATGAAACAAGAATGATTACTACATGAAACTAATAGAACCAACTATAGTCATTCTATTGCCTTTTTGTACAGGTTTGTCAACAGTAAGAAACATAATGCTCTTATGAATTTCAAGTTATTTCAACTGTGGAAATCGTGTATCAAATCCCTTGTGACAGAAAGAGGGCAAGTGGATCATAAAACTATAAGAGATTATCATGAAACATGCAAAAACATGATCCTTGCTATTGTAAATTAATGTTTAGATATACAAGAAATTCTAACTTTAAGGAGTTTGTATCCGTCATTCTAGCTTACAGAATATGTTATAAGTTACATCTTACTATAATCAGCCTTTAGATCTCTTTAAAGGAACGCTATCCATCAAAATTTATTAAAAATATATTAATTCAAGTATGAATGACACAAGTTACTTGGTTATGTCAAGAAAAGTAGTTTAGTCACTTTATTTTTTTTAGCAGTTTAATCTTTTTGTTTTGAAAAAATACAACACAATAACAAATGACCAATTTTTTCTTTCTTTTTCCTCATGTTTTCTTAACTATTATTAAAATCACTTTCATAGATTGTCTTCGGCAATACACAACAATGATTACAAAATTGATAAAAAATAAAAAATAAAGTAAAAAAGTTTTAAAATTTGATAATTTATCTTTATATTATAACTGTTTTCATAACAAAAGAATTAAACTGTTGAAAAAAATAACAAATAGACTAAATTGCTCTAACTGAAATAACTAAATTATATTGTTTTCAGTAATACACAACAATGACTACAAAATTGATAAAAAATAAAAAATAAAGTAAAAAAGTTTTAAAATTTGATAATTTATCCTTGTATTATCACTGTTTTCATAACAAAAGAATTAAATTGCTGAAAAAAATAATAAATGGACTAAATTGCTCTAACTGAACTAACTAAATTACTTCTCTTAATTCATATAGCTACTCAACATAATAGAACCAATTATAATCATTTCAAAGTTACAATTGTGGAAATAGTGTATGAAATCATCCCTTGTGACAGAAAAAGGCAAGTGATTCATAAAACTAAAATAGACTATCATGAAACATGCAAATTCATGATCCTTTCTATTGCAAATTAATGCTTAGATAAACAACAAATTCAAAGTTATAACTAGTAATGATTTTCCACATGCTATCTTTTCTCATTGGCTAAACTATATTATTGATCTCAAAATTTTTAAATCGTATTATTTAGTCTAAAACTTTTAAAATCACATATACATGTTCCTAAACTTTCAAATTATATGATTTGGTCAAAACTTATTAAATTTCACACATAAATCCCAAAATTTTAAATCACAAATATGTATTTTGTTAGTAAAGCTAAGATTTATATGTAAAGTATGAAAGTTAAATCATTCGATTTAAAAGTTTAGACACTTAGTTGTGAAGTTTTAAAAGTTTAAGAATTAAATCATAAATTTAAAAATTTGGAACCAATATTAATCTAGGAAAAGTTTGGGAACAAATTTATAGCTCAGTATTGGTAAAAGTTTATTGGTTGCAGAGGAGAAAAAAATTGATGCAAGAAAGAGAAACAAACATGACCAAACAGACTAAATCTCTAGTATTTTCCTCCAGTTTCTCAGCAAACAAAAGGGCATAACCAAATTAAAATGTTATGAGGTTGGACAAGATCTGTTGTTGCTCTTCAAGTATAACAAAAAAAATGACATTTTTTTAATCATTAGATTAGGGCCTCAAGAAAATGAACACAGCCACACAGTTAAAATTGCATAACAATCAATGAATCATCAGATATAAAAGCAAAAATATCAAAACCCAACTGAATAATTCACTAAAAAAATCAGAGCAATAACCGAAATCGAAACTAAAAACTAAAAGCCACTAATCACATACTTGACTGGCAAGACTTCTTCCAGAGCTCCCACGGTGTCCAAGGGTCCCTTCGATGAACTCTGAACCTCATCCTCATCGGAATCATCAGCGTCCGATGATCGACCAGACAAGTCACTGTTTTTCCCAATCGAAGACGAGCTGCTAGAGTCGGAGTCCATCTCTAAACGCCGATCCCCTTCGAGTTCATTGGACTCCAACGAATCGTAGACTGAAATAGAGGAGATACCGTCGGAGAACAATGAGTCTTGAATCGAATCCTCTCCGCTTCTATCGAAAGCAATCGACATAGTTGAAATATTGATAGCAGAACAGTAAAAGAGCGCGAGGAGAATGAAGAATGAAACGAAAAGAAGATGATCAAAGTGTTAATATCAACGGTGGAGTATATATGCTATGAATAGCTGGCGTTTGCAAATTAGATACCAGGTCTTTTTTCGCCTTTTTTTTTTTTTTTTTTTTTTTGCTAACCAAAAAATAAAACTTATATGGCGGTATGATAGGGTTACAGATTACAAGAGATATATACATTTTAAATTAACGAATAAGATCGTTTACAAGTTTGATATTGCCCCAAACTTAACTTATTATATTATACTTTAAATTAATAAGGTGGAATATATTAGAATGATAAAAAAAAATTATTTAAAAAATTAAACTTTTTATTTTTATTTAAATTTATTAAAACAAAGTTTAAAAGAGATTAAAAAATATAAAGGAATCGAATATATATAAAAAAGGAAACCTTATCTGAAAGAATCCTCCAATTTAAGACGACTAAATGTCTTCCGCAATCATCGATAAATTCTTTCAGTACAATGATGCAAACCTCACCACCTCATCTAACGAAACAAAATTTATAGGTTTGAATCTCATCACAATTAATAAACTTGACTAGGATGTAAATAAAAGTGGAAAATAATTAAATGCTAATTTAATTTTAAATTTATATAAATTTAAATAATATTATTAAATTAATTCATATTTATGATGTTTATATGCTTGTAATTGGGCAAACTTGTTAACCAAAGCATATTTAGTAGAAATCAAATTTAAATAGTATAATATGTTATTTCTTTAAAGTATTTGTGTAATTTAAATTCATATTTAAGAAGATATGAATTTTATCACCAAATTATTTTGATTGATGGTAGTAAAAGAAAAAAATAGTATTTATATTTATAATAATTTATTTTGATGTTATAATTAATACGATAATTATTTATTGATTAAGATAATTAAATTTATTTTTTAATTAATAAATAAATAATTTTATATTATAATAAAAATTTATATATAAAAATTTTGAAAAAAAAGCATAAGAGAGAGAACGCGCGGTAGAATTATTATTGTAACAAGTAGGGGTGTTTACGGTCCGATCCGATCTAATTCAATTTTAAGTAAAATAAATTTAACCAAATCGAATCGTTCATATTGTTCAAATCGGACCGAACCAGACCGTTTGACTATCCAAAATGTTGTAACCGAACGGTACGATCTGATTAATAATACATAAATATGATACAATTTTATAGAATACAGTCTAATAAGATACAATCAAATGTCCTGGTCACCATACATAAATATATATATTATTATTAAATACATAAATACATACATAAACTAATATGTTTACATTGTTCTTTATAGAAGTTTCTAGAACAACAGACACCATAAGCTTATACGAGAAAATAAAATAACAAGGATCAGTCAAAATGATTTTGATGCATACAAACAAAGCATAAGGATAGGCCTTATTAATAGACTAACTCCTCGAACACATGATCAATATTTTGTTCTCATTTGTCATTGTAAAATTCTTGTAGTCTTTTAATGCCATTAAATTAAATACATTGTTAATTCCAATTCTTTTTTCAAACAAGTCCTCTAAAACAATGTAGCAACTGCAAGAAGAAAACACATAAGTTTTAGAATAACTCATGTCCCTAAAGATAAGTCTCTTTTTTTCTATCTAAACTAACTTGTTCCTCCAATTAGTGGGTATTAATTTCTTGATTACCAATAGAATTTGGATGAATATGTTCGGGTCTTTAAAATGTTGGGGCATAACAAGTGTAAGAGTGATAAAAATCCAAACATATAGGAAAATACGAATATATTTTATCGAAATTCAACTAATAGTCTGATGCACAACTATACTAGCTTATGAGAAAATGAACAAAATAAAAATACAAAAGTAATACAGATTAGACATGAAAAAATGAAGTCTCAAAATCCCATTTAAGCATGATTCGACTCCACTTGTTCAGTCAAATATCAGCATTAACAATAGGTGTTTTTGCATGAAAACATATATGTAAAACTAATTTTGCTTTATGTAGAAAAAACAAAATAGTCAATTAAAACAAAAGGCTTAACTATAACATTTACAAATATCGAGAAAAAAGATCAAAAAGAGCAAATAGGTGAAATTTACATAAAATTATTAAATATATACAAATACAAACATCCGAACTCACAATCAACAATATATCATTAGATAATAATATTTAAATCTTATTAATTATTAATCATCAATGATCAATGTAGTATCTTTAATGAACTCTACAAGCAAATAAAATCATATAACATTAGATAATAATATTTAAAAAATAAAATTAGAAATAACTTTTAAGTATTGCAATTACCTAAATAAACATCTTCATAAATCTTATGGTCATCATTGTATATCGTTAAGACAACATAACTATTATTAATGGAGGAACATAATCAATTTTGACTACATACTAATGTCTCTACCATTTTAGGATTCAAAGAACTCCTAAATGGATCAAGAATACACCCTCTTGTGCTAAAAGCTTATTCTGATGTAACAATTGAAACTTGAACTACTAATACATCATGTGCAATGATAGAGATGAAAGGAAACCTAAAAGAATTTGCCTTCCACCATTTCAATACATCAAACTTATCCAACATGACATTTTCACATGAGTTGTTCAAATATTTCTCAACCTCAATTTTCAACTCCAAACTATTTTTCTCCTTTAAGCGTTTAAGAAATTTCATCTTTCTTACTTCTTCATATGAGAGAATCCTTCCTATTACATCTTGTGGTTGAGATACATTAGATTGAAAATATTTTCCATACACTAACTTATAGTAAGCTTTGAACATATCCATGAAAGTATTTTTGACATTATTTCTCAATTTTTTAACAATTTCTAAATCATAAATCTCTTCAAATAGAAATTTCAAATACTTTAAATTGTACCCTGGATCAAATACAAATGCAACATACAACATCTTATTAGTCTTATTTACATTTACCCAATACTTCTCAAATTTTGTTTTCATGCTAGCAGTTATATTTTTCAACAACAAATCATCGAAATCATACCATGTAAGTATTTGAGATTGAATGTTATGCAATTATGCAAAATATAAATTTGATGTGGTACATAAAGATGTATTAAATGCTAATGTAGAGTCATAAGAAGTCTTCAAAAACTTGACAAAAACACTAGCATTCTTCCAATCATCTAATGTTGGAGGCCCAACACTCGATCGCTCCTCATGAAAATAAGAAATAAAGTTTTTTCCTTCTTCTTTGAAACGATCAAAAGCTTTTTGAAAATCTAAAAAATATTTTAACATTAGATATGTGGAGTTCCATCTTGTAGGCATGTCTAGCACGATACTTTCTTTGGACTCAATATTTTCCTTAACATAACACATTTTAAACTTTTGTAATCTTAAAGAAGAAGATCTAACATATCTGACTACGCAATGAATACTTATAATAGTATTGTAAAGATCTTTAAGTTCTTCTCTTATAACCAAGTTCAAAATGTGAGCACAATATTGCATATGAAAGAACTTTCCACTCATAACAAGTCTATCATTCCAATTTTTTAGCTTCCTTTTCAAGTATAACACATCAGTATCATTTGAGGAAGCATTATTAAGAGTTATGGTCAATACCTTACATATACCCCAATCACGCAAACTCTATTTTGTCACTCTCCCAAATGTATCACGTTTATAATTCTCAACTTGACAAAAATTTATAATTCTCTTTTTTAATTTTCAATCTTTGTCGATATAATGAATGATTAGACAAATATAATTAACATTTTGAATTGAAGTCCAACAATCACTAGTAAGACAAACTCTTTTTTTTCATCTAAATAAAGTTGAAACACATCTCTAGAAATTGTTTGACGAGATGACACATGAAATTTAGGACAAATTTTAGCTATAAAATCTTTAAATCCATCACCCTCAACAAACCTAAAAGACAATTCATCAATAATAATCATTTTTACCAAAATAACTCTAGCACGTTTTGCATCAAATGATACATAAACTAATTTATGAGTTGTCGTATCTCTCTCCTTTTTGTGTTTAAAAACTTAACATTTTTTGTCCTCTATCTACTTCTTTAGGAATCTTCTTACATAAATTTTTGAAATGATATATCATTGAAATAGTTCCATTCCTTGTAGGATAAACAACATAACTTTTATTACAATAATTACATGTAACTCTAGGATTTTCCACATCATAAAGTAAAATAAATGAAAAATGATTCCATGTTTCTGATTTGAAATTTTTCGGTTTCTTTATATCAGATTTGTTATCAAGGTCAACATTACTTACTTCTATTCCTCTTTTTGAAGATGAGTCATTTAAATTCTATGGTGATTTTTCCATTTCCCCTAGATGAATTTCAAGTTCAATGTCTTCAATCATAGTAAAGTTTGAAAATTGATTTGGTCTAATAAACTCATGTAAATTATCATCACCTATATATAGAATATATATTAGTACATATTGTTATCGTAAGTTAAACATTGAAATAACATTCTATCAAAAAATAATGGTTATTGTAGTTTACAAATTAAGATAGCATAATCAATTAAGCATATATGCTTGAGAAATAATTATAACATCATCTTACTTTAATAGCATAATTATACATATAATAATCAATTTATAACACATAATTAAGTGGACTAATAAGTTATGTACAATAAATATCGATACGATATATATGAATCTACTAGGCTTCAAATGAAATACTAATTTAGCATTTGACATGTATTATAAAATAAAAAGTTACCGATCAACATACGAATTTTTCATTTCTAATTTATCATTTCTCTTTCTTGTTTTCAAATAGTTACTTCATACCATAGGCTCTTTAGTAGATGGTATTTTCGGTCTAACTCTCAAGTCAAAATTTCAAGTCTTATCAATAGTAGGTTTATAGGGTTTTAAGACTCTACTAAGGCCTTAATAGATTGTATATTTTTAGAATTTTGGCTATTCTCTTAGAGTTCCTCCCTCTATTGCTTTGTTTATCCTCTGTAGTATCGTCAAATAAAATCCTTTCGATTATTCATCCCAACTTATCATATGAGAAATTAGAAAATTATAAATTTTGTAATATGTTACTTTGAACTTCTATGGTGAACTTAGATTGTTAAGTTTGGAAATGGAAATTCTCTCCCTTATATCCTATATTTCGAGCTCAAATTCGCTTCTTGAAGAAAGCAAGAGTACTATATGGACTACAAAAGACCGATGGGATAAAGTTGCAGTTATAATCCCAGGAAAGACTTTAATTGAGGTGATGAAACACTATAATAAATTAGAGTTTGACGTTAATAAAGTATTAAGCTATTCAGAGACTATAAACTTGCCTCAACTTCCAAACTTTCTAACTCGTTAAGTAACTGAAAGTCTTGACCAAACATCAAGTAATCACTAATTAAGTTCTAGTTAATATCTCAACATTAAGCTTTTGAGATGTCTACTTAAGTTTATGTAATAAAATAGCTTTATCGGGGCAAAATTTATCAACCATATAATTGCCATTAAAAACACTAGGAATTTACAGCAAAGTCATGTACAATTGTACATGATTACCAATAGAGATTACCAATAGAGAATAGAGATTATGAGCTATTTCGTCCATAAACTCAAGCATATATTTAGTTCACATACCTATTTTGTCTATAAATGATAAAACAAGAGACGATGTGAGACAATGATGGCTAGTTGGTATTGGAGGCGGTAACGAGGATGCAAATAGAGTATTAGGGATTGAAGAGGGAAAAAGGTTCACCAGGGAGATGAAGTTGGTTTTGTTATATATACGTCAATTAAATTAAGTTTTTAATATATTATTAAAATCGGTCTGGTTCGGTCGAATCGGTTTAAAAATTAGTATAACTAAACTGAACCGTTTGAAAATTGATTTTAGTTAATATAAATCAGATCGAATCATTTTTATTTATAAAATTGTTCAGGCCAGTTCAATCTGATCCAATTTTTTCGGTTTAATTCGATTCGATCTGATTTTTGGACACTCCTAATAACAAGTATGACATTCGGCCTTTAAGAGAAAAAAACATCTAACTTGATAATTAACAATATTATAGTAATTTTTATAATATTTTATCATTTTTATAAATTAAAATTTAATCTTACTTATATATATAATATATTTTTTATTTTATAAAAAATATTTAAATGAAACTTTAAATATATATATATTATATTACGTTCTACGTGTATATAATATTTGTTTTAACTATTCAATATTTATCTTATTTTTTTATCAATGAACAATTTTTTTTAATTCATTTTATTTATGTTATTATGAAAATTTAGTAAGATGAATTTAATGCATAATTAACTTTGAAAATATATTATTAAAATATTTTAATTTTAAAAATTGAATAATTTAGTATTTTTATAAAAATTATGTGATCAACAACATAACTAATATTGTTTTGCATTTTCTCATGTGTTTGCTATTTTTTACTAAAATATTTATGCGTTAAGTGAGATTTTTCTTGCAGGAAGCTCTATCTCTTCATTACCATCGTAGTGTAGTTCTTTCATAGGCTGTTTTTTTTTTCTCTCTTAAGTGTAATTTGTTGCAAAAAAAATTTTAACAAAAGGCATAAAACATTGAAAAATTATCTTAAATAATATCTTTAAAATTTATAACAACAAAAAAAGATTTTATTTGGACGAAATATACTTGAACAAAATTCAACGTTAAAATTTGAGTTAGATTTTTTTTTGTAATAAAAATATATGAGTTTAATCTAAATGATATTATTTTTATTGTTACAAATTTTTATGCATATTATAAATATCATTTTTCCTAAAATCTTAATTTTTTTTAAATATTCATAATTAGATATTTCAAATGAAAGGAACTGGTTGAACTCATTTAACTTCGTATCATTTTAAGCGAACTATAATTAATCTTAATTCATTTAATTTTTAATGAATTGAGTTAAGTTGAGTTCATTTTTAATTTAAATAGATATTCATGGATAGTTCATTTAATTTTATTTATTAAACTTATTCAAAAAAAATTAAAACATATTTATTACATAAAATAGAAAATAAATATATTTTTTTTTTGCATAAAATTTGAACTTCATTCATTCAATCCAGATATCAGTTATAGAGAAGTCATTAGTGTTCTTACTACAAATGTAAGTATACAACATTAACCCCTAAATCATCATTATTTTAATTTTTTTATTAATTTTAATTAAATATACATATAATAAAATTAATAATTTTCTCCCTCTTATATTTTTCTCATATTCGTTTTGGATTGATATAGGAGACCAATAATCAAATTAAACCAACACAATGTAAGAATATGGTATATAATTTTTTCTTGTATTAAAAATATATATAAAATAAATTATTTTTATTATAAAGAAATGTAACTAGTGATAATGTGTCTCATTTTCACATAAATTAATATTAATAGCTTATAATTGAACTTAAATTAATGTAATAAGAATGCCCAATTAAAAAAGTGTTAAACTTAAAAAATATTTTCAACAAAAAAATAAATTTAATCAAAAAATTGTCAAATGAACTCATGAGCTTATTTAGTCAATTTTAAATGAGTTGAATTAGACTCAATAACTCGTTTAATATCTCTATCCATAATTGAACTCGAGCTCAAAACTTGTATATTTTGACCTTTATATAAATTTAATGATTTCATTAGATTATCGATACCCCATTTTGATTGCTCCCAAATTGTTTGAAGAAAATCTATAATATATCTAACACATCTGATTGAATGAAGTTAAGGTTTAAAATGTTAATGTTGGTTAAGATGTTGATATATAATTGTTACAAAAGTATTGAGCATATTGTTATTATTGAAAAAAAATTAAAAAAAAAATTACAAATTTTATGAAAACTCTATCAAAATTATTGAATTTTTTTACAAAATTTTATAAAATATAAAAAAAGTAATTACTTATATTTTAAATTAATTTTTTATTCGATATTTTTTTAAATACTTATAATATTTATATTGATTAATAAGTTGACGAATTAATTAAAATATTATATAATAATTATGCTTTGTAAAATATTGTAAAAAAAATAATTAAAAGATTTAAAATAATTAAATAAATTATCTAATTTTTATAATTGTTATAAATAGATAAATTTATTTGTTAAGACATTATGACCAATCAACTTTATTTTAAATGTGTAGTCTATATTTTAACAATAATATCCACAATATTTAAGATATTTTAACATTTTTATAAATATTTAACTATAATGACAATTTAACAATATTTTCGACAATTTTACAAAATTTATTCATAAATTATGAATATCACATTGTAATATCAATATGTACAAAATAACAACAACACTAAATATTATGGACAATATCCTCAATTCTTCAAAACTTGATAGAAGGTTTGTTGCATTATTGTGGCATTTTTTATGTCTTTTTGTCTCAATGTTATAATGAGTTATGATCCAGTATCATCTACACTTCAATATTATTGTAATTTTTTTCCCTTTCTAAAACTTCATTATATTGTATTTGGTTGTAAAAATCGTGGATGTGAGATATCCTTATGGTGATTTCACTTTTAACATATTCACTATTTTTTAATACATATTTAGAAATATTTTTTTGTTAAGTTCAAAAGCAAAGCACAAAAGTAGTAAGAACTACAACAACTCCAACAATGGATAGTCACTGAAATGCTAACAAATTATATACCATATCTTCAAGAAAAATTGACCGTGGATACTACTTTTGAACATGTATTTAAATGAATTTCATTTTTTAACATATGTTTTTAGATGTAAATTGAATGAGGATTAAAAAAAAGTATATAAGTGATCAAAAATTAAAAATGTTATTCTTCTCGTATGGAAAAATGAAAAATAAATAAGAAGGAAATCCCCCTTTCTTGACAATGAAGGAAAAACGTCTTGGCAAGAATGGTGTTACATAAATTTAGAGGGAAGTACAATGACAAAAAATAAAAACATATGTACATCCAAAGTATAAATACAGAACGACCCTCGCTCTCCAGTTATAAATTTTCATCATCTTTGAAAGAACGTGAAATAAAATCAAGTTCCTCTTTGCTCAGTTGGATCAGTTGATACATGTGATTGATTTCCAAATGATGAAATCCTCTTTTGTAACTCAAGATTGGAAATCCTCTCAGTCTCCAATGCTCTCTCAAGCTTTAGTACATCAGAAGAAAATGTAACATCAGGAGAAACCTCAAGTAAAACAGAAAATAGGGATGAATGATTTTAAAAATAGAAAAGATAATACCTTTGCTGCTCGAGCACTCCATTCTGCTAAAATAGCTCTCAATCTTTCATTCTCCTCAACGTACTGTTCAGATGTGAAATGAGCAAGAGAAAGGTTGGTGTTATAAGAAAAACCACCCAAGTTTTTGAAAATGAGAGTGAAACAATCAAGGTTCAAGACGATGCCTGGTTGTTGGTAGTCCTCACACGCTGGATCTCAGTGTCCCTCTCAGCTATTAGAGACCGAGCAAGCCTTAGCTCCGATTGCAGTTGATTCATCTGAAATATGAACATACGGATCAGTTATCGTTCTAATCTTTGGCAAGGTAAGTAGGATTTGCTTTATTTGGAGGTCACTATATTGGGGATTTTGGGCAATATATTGTGGAGACAAAAATAGTGTTTTCCATCTTGAGATTGAAGACTTAAGAGTTTCTTTTACATATTGCAACGCACATTTAACAGAAGTAGGAACATCTAACAGATTATTTAGGAAAATGTTAACTGTAAACCCCTATCAGAATGGATTCTGAGTATATGGACCATCAGAAGGGTGCACAGATCCTAATAATGATTGTTGGGATGATGAAATTTAAAGTTAAAACATCAAATAAAGTTATTACATGATTTCATTAAGCTATTTATGTTTAGTGGATCACTTGAGCATCATTACCTCGGCTGAAAGTGCCCGTAATTCCTGATCACGAGCTGCTAATAAATGGGCAAGATCAACCTGTAAAGAAAGACAATTAGTAACCACTTTCCGATCACTCTTTCAAATTTTCAAATATTACAAAGTTTTCGAGGTCAATTATATGTTTAATACTTAGAATGCAGTGCATGGCCATTCAGATGTGCTACAAAAGTGATAGATGCGCTCTATAAGACAATCTTCATTGCAAAAATGTCAATGTGTTCATGCCTTCACGGACATAACTAGAAGATTATAAATAAAAGATATTCTAATGCAGTATAACATGTATTGACAATCTAGATTTGTGACACCATTTAAATTATTACAATTACAAACTTGTTCCTTTAATTAATTAATCTTGCAGGAGTTGTACATTGGCCCCAGCCCCCAGGGCAGCTTTAAGTAAATACGATAATACAAAACACTGAGCAGAGGTTATGTGCATATACAGGTGAAGACAACATTACGAGAAAATTTTGCAGAAATATAAAAATAAAATAAACATGGGGCTGGAATGATTATCACCTGAGGTGTGCTCCCATCACTAGGTCGCTCGTATTTCCTTAAGCATTCTTGCAATCGAAGAATCTAAAAAGGACTCGTTTTTAGCCATAACTATATATGAAAAAAATTGCCTGAAATTCGACACTAGAAATTGCAACAAAATATTAACTAATAATTTCAGAATTGAAATCATAATATACCTCTTCGCTCATAAAATGAAGGTTTTCACGCTGATATTGCAGCAAGGCCATTTGCTGATCAGAGAGACGACCAGTATCATGATATCTTTAACAAAAAGATCACCAAACAACGTGACATTAGTTGGGATACACAAATTAATATTGCACATGCTGCAATTGTAACAGTTACAGAGAACAAAACACTGCACGATTACCTCAAGCCTTCCAAAGAACTTGCTGGTTGAAGAGGAGAATGTAACGAATTCAAGACGTCAGGCTGAGAATCTAATAAGTTATACTGGTGCATGTAACCTGTAAGCACCAATGCATATGGAAAAAGGATCAAAATAGTTAAGAGCAATCGATGGTATTATTAGTCTTACTTAACTCTTTGTGTAATTTGACAAGAAGTCAAGAATAAAATAAGCTCCTGAAAAGCTCATATATAATTTACATATATTCTAAAAAACTCACCAATATAGAGACTCATGAATGATCCACAAAATATGGCTTCAACTACCATAATAATCCTGCCATATCAGATGCATGATTTTTTTTATTAAACAAATACATATCCTTGATCATTTTGACAAGATTATATGACATCAAAGCAACATATTTTTGTGAAGCTGTTTTCAAAACAATTCACAGACAGCACATGGCATACCTCAATATAGACGAGATAGAAAGAAAACTAATGTAGGGCTTCCAGACCATAATAAGTAGCATTGCAGCAGTTCCTAGCATTGAGCCAATGTATTCATAAATGAAAAATAATAATAAAATTGAAAATAATTGGATAAAAATGCGAGATATAACACCAGAATAAGATAAAAGGTGCGAAAAAAGAAGTCCCTCTAGGAGTAAACCATAAGAAAACACTTATAATATATCATAGGCATAGGGTGGCAATTGTGGGGGGTTTGCCGTGTACCTGTTGTGCTACTGCACTAATTGTGTTGTATTCGCAAGTTAGTTGATACATGAAAATTATTACTTAATTTTTGTTCGTGTTGTCTATTTATGATTGTAAGAAATAATAGGACCTTTAAAAACATGAAAAAAATTATAGATCAATTCTAACAATTTTTTATGTATTTGTGTAGCAAGTAGTCATGTTGTCATATAATCTAAGACCATTCCACTCCACATATAAAAAGTCTAAAACAGAAAAGGAAATTAGATAAAGTTAAATGAGCAAATTAGATGTTCAAATTACATCAATTTTCTGCAAATTAGCTCAACCAAACAATCTACAGCCTAAAAACAGTAGGGCCTTAATAATTAACAAGCTATGAAATAACATATCATCAAGGTCAATTAAATAAAACCTAGACATGAACTACATGATTCATTTAATTAAGAAGCTTCTTAGCTTTAGAATTTTACATGTAGAAAACCCAAAACAAATCTGTTACAAGGACACATCAAATTGACAGAATATAGGAAACAACTTAAATGTAGCAAGTACGTACCATATGCAATAGTGGCAAAAGGTAACCGAACAATATGCTTCAACTTCTGACTAAAGCTGTAATAACCCTGCCAACAAATGTGTTTTACAGTAAGAGTTTCGAGAAAAAATCATTAAACTTCAGTTATTAGTACAGAACATTAACTCCAACTACTAAACAAAAAAGACACTAATGTTACAGGACTTCATAGTGAGATTCATTTTGTATATTCACTGCACACCTTCTAAAAAATGCAATCCCATTAACAATCACACATGAATTTGTTTAAAGACACAGTTTCATGTGATATGTTTCAAGAACAAACACATTATGAAAGGGGGGAAACAAATAGTGGTTCTGCATAACCCAAACAAGATCTGGAAAATTATAGGATTATGTGTGAGTATGTACAGCGTATGATAGATAGAGAGTTTTGGGAACAATAGTTGCTAAAAATCAAAACTTACCTGCAAGCGTATTTTCTGAACCTGGGACACCAGATATTGTTGAACGACACCTGAAATAATGAAAGGTAATCACTCCCTAAACAAGGAGACAACATACTAAGCTAGGAACAAGGGAGCCAACACCACTAAGGGAACATATTGTCACGACCTTAATTTTTCAAGTATCGATCGTGCGGCACTTAGCACGGTCCGTTGTACTAAGCCTGCCTTTCAACCCGAAATGTAACTCCAAAAATAATAGAAAGAGAGTTTGCAAAGAATGCTTTGTATTACTCTAGAGAGAGTTTATGTTACAAATGCTAAGAATTCCCAAGATGATTACAAATGAAGACCAATAGGTCTATTTATAGTGTGGCAACAAGCCTAGGAGTATGCCACGTTTTTCTAGAATCCTTCTAACTCTAGAATATACAAGAGAGTTCTATGTACAAGATGCCACGAGGTTCTAGGACCTTACATCCAACTCTAGAGTCTTCTAGGTTTGTCTAGTTCATGTGCACGTTAGGGATATTACCGTAGCTTGATGGCTTACACGTCCTTCTGAACCATCGACATGTTCTAGAATATTCGGCCATTCTAGCACTCTCGGCGTGCTCACAGAACATTCTAGGGTCTTGAGCACAGGTTGAGTCCGTCGACCCTGGCTTTCTGACTGCAAACAGACTCTAGAACTTTCCATGTGTCTAGATCTTTTGGCGGCCAACGTTTGGATTTTTAGGGACATTTTGAGCGGGACGTGACACCTGCCCCAGCTCGAGTTCGCGACGCCCTCGTCGCGCCTTCAGGCGAAACCTCTCATGGCATCTTTGAATTGCCATAAAGACTCTCACAGTTCCCGGCTTGTCTACACATACGGGCGTTTTCCATTTGACCAAGTATTCCTTATAACTTGGTATGCCCATCGTCGGATCGACGGTCGCCAAAATTAAGTCAACTTCCTGTCGAAAGGAGGTTATCGGCTGCGGTAGGCGCCTGCTTGGATTCCACTACTTTCATTGTCTTCCTTGTCTCCGTGAAAAGGTTTTAGCATACTTACGTGAAAGGCAGGGTAGATTTTAAGCTTTGGAGGAGTTGCGATTTGTATGACACATTTAAGAGCTTTCTTGAGGACGAGAAATGGTCCACTGCGTATTTCCCGCGACCCGTTTATGAACCTTGAGGACTTGAGATTGTTGGGGCAATAGTTTCACTTGAGGACCAAATCACCTTCCTAAAACTCCGCACCATGCTCTCTTCTTAGCATCGGCCCGTTTCTTCATCTTCTTAGATGCCTTGTTGAAAATAAGCTGGACGACTCGGTTTGTTCATGCCATGCCTTGGAAAATTTGGCCCAGACGAGGCTCTTCGTAACTCGCAACGAGGCATGAGGAGTCGTAGGAGTTCTTTGTCCCGTGACAATCTCGAAGGGACTGCTGCGGTGGACTCGCCTGCGGATTATATGAAAATTGGGCTACATCAGGCCGACTTCGCACAATCCGGATTGATTGGCAGCTCTAAAGTGCGAGATACGACTCGTGATGCATTGGCACGGCTCGAGTGTCCCGTCGCTTTGGGGATGAAAGTGGTAGAGAAATTCAAGTCGATAAGCTTGAAGCAATTTAGTCGTCCAAAATTTTTCTACGTGAATCGTGGGTCTCGATCACTTCGGCATGTTGGATGGAATCCCCGTGCTTCTGACATGTTTAAGGAGCAAGCGTGCGTCTCTCTGCAACGTGCAATCCGTTGAGCGGGGATGAATGTTGCATATTTCTTCAGACGATCAATCATGATAATCTTTTGCCAAAAGCCTGCGATTTTGGCAAGCAGAGTGATGAAATCCATAGAGACAACTTTCTCACTGTGGTCTCCCGGAATAGGTAGCGGCTCTGTGAGACCTCAGGGCGCGTCTTTGTTCAATCTTGTCTGTTGGCGTACAAGACAAGTCTTCGCATGAAACTGACGTCATCCGTAGTTGAGGCCCGATAGTAGATGGATTTGATCAAACGAAGGTGCGCCTCGTTCTGGGTGCCCGGCCAAGGAGAATCGCTGGCATTCCTTGATAAGCTCCTTCCTTAAGCTCCCCGTTTGGCCTGAGATACGACTGCGCAGCGTAGAGTAGTCGTCGCTCGGCCAAAATCGTCTCGTCTTCCAGCTTCCTTGATGAGAGCGAGGAGATTTTGAGTAAGGGCGTGTCGTCTGCAACCTTGCCTTTGATCCTTTCCCGGTATGAGGGCTGCCAGCTGCTTGGGGCTGAACTAGCTTTCCGTCTTTCGACTCGACGCGTCGGCGGCATTAGCTTTCGCAGGGCTTGTACTCGACACCTTGGTCGAGCTGCGCGAGAAATCTGCCGTCCCGAAACTTGCAGGACTCGACTTCTTTTGATGCGGAAGTAGCTTGTTGCAACGTTGTCCGTCGTGATAACAAAATGAGAGTCGATAAGTAGTGTCGCATACGCGCTTAGGACAATGAATGACGGTGTCATTTCATCCTGCTTGCACGGTGTAGCGGCGTTCGGTGTCGTTAAGCTTGCGAGCTCCGTAAGCTATCGAGGCATCGCTTCCACTGCATCAATACTCCGTATGGCAAAATACGATGCATCGGTATGCGACTCGTACCTCTTGGAAAGTGCGGTAGGCAAAGCAGGTTCTTCGCTGGCCTTCTTGAGTCTTGACGAGGCTTGGCGTTCACTTGTCCATTCCCGAGCCTTGTTCTTTTTAGCAAGTTAGTAGTGGTGCATTACCTGCACAGTGGGAGGACTTGATAAACCTTACATAGTTCCTGAGAGTCAGAAAAGATCTTAACTCGGGAACCTTGGTAGGAGGTTCCCGTTCTTGAGATGGCTTTCACCTTAGCCTCCGTCCATCGTGAGTTTTCCATCCTTTATCCTATGCCTTGAGAACATCACCTCGTCTTGGGCAAAGGCATTTCTCCTTCTGACGTCTGATTATTTTCCGCAGGACCTCGAACAGCCCGAATGCTGCAGATGTTCTTGTGTAGTCGGTATAGATCCTGATGTCATCGAGGTATACTACCACGAACCGATCGAGATAGGGATGGAAAATCTTGTTCATCGAAAGTGCGAGAAGGTGGTGGTGCATTTGTGAGGCCGAATGGCATAACAAGAGCTTCATGGCGCACATGCACAGTCGCACAGTAGTCTTGGGCTCGTCTCAGCGCTATGCGTACTGGTAGTATCCGAATCGCGAAGTCCAATTTTGTGAAGTATCCAGCATTCCCCAGGTTGATCGAACAAATCGACGATAAGGGGGATAGGATACTTGTTCTTGTTGTGATCTTATTTAGAGCTCGGTGGTATCATGCACGTAGTAACGAAGCCGTATGTGTACGAAAAGAGTAGGGGCGGCGAAAATGGGGCTTTGGAGGGCGCATGAAACCGACGTCTAGCAATTCGTCGAGTTGCTTCCTGGTCTGCTGACTACGAGTTTGCCATCGATACGGGCTCATTCTTTGGTGGCCAGGTCAGGGTTCAACTCATGTTCATGGTCCCTCCTCGGCCAGGGTAACTTAGTTTGGAGTAATGCTTGGCGTTACATCTTGGAACTTATCTGAACAACTTTCGCGCCGGATTGTGAGCTTGGCTTTGGTGACGTCTCGCCATCGTCGTATTCTTTTAAGATGGCCAAGTAACTCTCTTCGTCACTCTTGATCCCTTCTTGAATTGAAGTCTTTGAGAAACTTGGATAGTAGGTTTCTTTGATCCTTTCCGTCGGCACCGCACGTGCCATTGCCGTCATGATACACGTAGAGTTTGAAGCGTGGCACGAAAAAAGGCTCTTTACCTGGTCCGAACTCCATCTTGAATACAATCCATGGCGCTTCTGAGATAAGTCCACTTGGCGATCCGTGCCCCGACGCCAACTTTCTCGGCGACTCCGTACCAATGGTAGTCTTCTTGAGTTAATTGCCTTGAGAGATCATAATTGACAACCTTTAGGCCGAATCTCTTTGCTTCTTACTTTGAAACAAAGTTGTGAGATGCACATGTGTCGACGATGCTTTGGTAACCTTGTTAATGGTGGCATCCCGTACGATTAAGCCTTTAGGGAGTGCTGGGAGACGCTCTGCGTTGCACCAGTAGTATGAAGAACCCGTCTTCGCACCTTCGTCCGACTCGCCTCCATCCACGCTTTCGTGAATGGAAGGCGACTAAGGCAGCTCGAGGCCTTCCTCTTGGACATCGCGTGCCCGATGCGGTCATCGCATAAACCTGAATACCGTTACCACGGGGCTTGAGGCACCACGATCCTCCTTTTCCTTCCTCTTATCCGTGGCTTGAATGAGGCGCACTATGATTTTGGAACCGACTTTTGGCATGGCCTCGTTACTCTTCTACTCCATGGCAAACTTTTTATCAGAGGCTTTTGGGCTCTCGCTTGTTTGTGGAGTAGTTAATAAAAAGCTTTCAGCGGATTGCGATGGTAGAAGACAAGTCTTGGACACCACGTCGCTTGAGCTCGTATTAGCCACGTGATTGGAGACCCGTTCATGAATAAGAATAGGGCATCCTTTTCGGATGTGTCGGGGACTTACAGCAGGTTGTGAACTCCTTCCGTAGTCCACTTATCTTTACCCATTTGCTTGATAAATGGCAATCGGCCCTTGCCTCATGCCGGCATTTACGGGGAAAGAAGCTGCATTTTGAACTCCGCTTTTGAAATCTTGAAAGGTGTCGGTGTGCTGAGCCATAGTTGCACGTCTCCGTACCTCTTCTCGCGCATGACATGGCCGGTGTCGATCAGTACGTGGCGACGTGTCGGATCTTGGCGTAGTGCAGTATGCCGATGGCCTCGAAAGTATTGTTCTGGCCCCGTAGGAAGTTCTCCCGGCTTCCCCAGCATTCTACGCCCATTGAAGGTCTTAGGCTTGGGAACATCCCTGCTTGCTTCGATGACGGTGGTTGTCTAGTTCCGCGGCCGCTTTACGTAGAGGAAACTAGATCATGCAGTATCCTCGACTCTAAGCAAGACATTTTGCGAGTTCTCTTTGGAGACGAGATCTCTTGCCTTGGCAGAGTTCGACTGACCCGTCGAATCTCTTGCGCAGCCCGCGTCCCAGCTTGTTGGTGTCTTGTCATTGCGTGGATCTCGTCCTCGGCCCAAAGCCGTTGCAGCGTTCTGCAAGTTGTCCACGCAGCCCGGTCGACTTCGCTTTGTACTGCCCGGCTCGTGCTTCCGAGCTAGAAAGCATGTCTTTCGACTTGGCCTCGAGATTCCTTCGATGGTTTCCTCACGTCCACGTTCCAAGGTGGAACATCAGCGCTTGGAGTAGATGGAGCAACGTTCTTCGTTATGCGAGTAGAAATTATTCAGCAAAGCTCGATACCAGCTGTCCCAATCCCGGCATAATTTTCAAGTATCGATCGTGCGGCAACTTAGCACGGTCCGTTGTACTAAGCACGCCTTTCAACCGAAATGTAACTCCAAAGATAATAGAAAGAGAGTTTGCAAAGAATGCTTTGTATTGCTCTGAGAGAGTTTATGTTACAAATGCTAAGAATTCCCGAGATGATTACAAATGAAGACAGTGGTATTTATAGTGTGTGACAATGACCTAGGAGTATGCCATTTTTCTAGATCCTTCTAGCTACAGAATATCTGAGAGTTCTATATGTCTGAATGCCCTGAGGTTACAGGACCTTGTACATCGACTACAGAGTCTTACTAGGTTTTGTCTAGTTCGCTTTATGTACGTTAGGGATGTTAGTAAGCTTCCAATGGCCTTACGCATCCTTCCCGAACCATACGACATGTTACAGAATATTAGGCCATTCTGCTTGCTCTCCAGGCGTGCTCACAGAACGTCCCAGGGTCTTGATGCGAGGTTGAGTCCGTCCCGTACTGCCGCTTTCTAGGAAACCTGCAGGCAGTATAGAACTTTCCATGTGTCTAGATCCTTTAGGCAACCAACATTTGGATTTTTAGGGACATTTTGAGCGGGACATGATAATATGGAGCTTAAAGATATAAGAGAAAGATAATGAAGAGAGAGTAGTAGAATTGAGCCAGCTCAACCAAAAGATGTATAAACATAATTTGAATGTGAAAATACTTCATAATAAGCAATCAATTTTTTTCCTTCTAAAAATGCCTATGGCCTAGGCAGCTCTAACAGTTAGGAATCCACCATTTGTATAGTTTCTCCTCCATTCATGATTTGGTTTCTTTGAAGAGAACCTCTCTTTCATAAAAATCCAAGCAAATGCTTCCTCATGCACAAACTCGTAACTAAAAATGGACAATGTGATTAATATATATTTATGACGCAGAATCTCAGAAATTCACTAAGCTATAAAATCATAAAATATATTTTCATACTAAAGCTGATACAAGCACTTTAATAGATTTCAAACTCCTTTTCTAATCCTCGTAAATCTGGCGAGGGATGTGGAAAAAAAATGCAAGCAATTCAATTAGAGATACACGTAAATCAGAAAACATCAGGGATGGTTCTAGAAAAACCTGTCACTATTAGAAGGATGACATCGCAACTACAAAGTAATTGGTGAGTAAATTCCCGTATAGGATGAAATATCCACGGAGCTCCAACCGCGAAAGAAGCATAGCCTGCCTACGATCGAAGACAATCAAAGCTATAAATTTGGAAGTATAACCAAAATTACTACATACTAAATAATGAATATAAAAAATCCAAAATCTTGCCAACAATATGAAGTAAACAACACTTCCAAAGAGGCTTCTAGACTTCCGATGACGAAATAAAGGAGCCTCGTGAACTATATCCAGAAATCTGAAGCAGAAAAAATTTCCAATGGTCAAAATTCACAACGTAAGCAATTACAATTTAGTTCGGAATTAATGCCAATCAGTCACGCGATAAAAGAACACATTAGACATTACATTTGATTCCATAATACGAAGCACAAGCTTGTAGTACACAGAATATAACAATCACTCAAATCTTAACGCGTAAACAAAATCAAAAGTCGAAAAATAAATTCAGCAGAAATATGATTGTCACAAAAAAAAATGGAGTTGATCTGTGAAGGCTTTACAAAGAGTCGTTTTCTGGTGATGTTGAGGCTAATAGAGCGTTTCTTTCTGTTGCCATACTCCGGAGATTTTTGATCGTGTCTCCGCAGCTTAGAGGTGTCTGTTTCAATGGAAATTGTTTTGGAAAAAGTGGGAAATTAGAATATATTATTTAGAAAATCATTGTTTGCTTTTTAAACCATCGAAATTACCTTACTGCACTAAGCTTTGAGTCCGCCGTCGGACGATGTAAATTGGGCCAGACCCGCCAAAATCTATATAATTGGTGTGTTAGAAAAGATTTATATCACTCGATAAAAATAATATATTTAATAATTAAAATTTAAAATTTAAAATTTAAAATATATATATATATATTAAAAAGATTAAAATTATTTTAAATATAATTGATTTAAAATTTAAAGTATATAGTTTAGGTTTTAAGTTATAGGATTTAAAATTTAGCGATTAATAAATAAGTATAGTTAATAAGTCATTATTTTTCATCTTATTTAAGAAGTGTTTTTGTTTTTTATTATGAATAATACCTATATCAATTTTGAACTCTTATTCTATTTAAAATTGTAATTTTTTTATAATATAAATAATATTATTTTTAAAAAAATTTCATTGTTTTAACTCGTAAATATTTACCTTAAAATTCATAGTTTTATAACAAATTATTTGATAAAAATACCAAAATATCATGATTCTATGACTTTAGTAAAATTATATCAAAATTATACACTACCACATCTTTTACAACAACTATTAACAACTTTACTGCTGGTGCTTCAATAACCACCTTTGGTGATCCTGTCGTAAGTGCATATAATATGTTACATTTAAAAGTAGAGTTTAACATGTTACATAAAAAGGTATAAAGAGACATAACATGTTGATATAACACTTTACATGCAAATCTATTAGTAAATGTCATATGTTACATCCAATGGGTCGTTGGAATTAGGATTGATATGATATATTATAGAGATGTCCATGGTCCGGTCCGGTCCAGGTTTTTCTAAATTTTTTTTAACCAAACCGGATCGTTTGAAACGGTTTTAAGAAATAAAAACCGGACTGGACCGTTTGATTTATAAAACGGTTCGGTCCGATTTATTTCTCGATTTGGTCAGATTTTTTTATAATTTAATGAAGAATAATGTGAAATTTTTAATATATTATTAAACCGGTCCGGTTCGGTTCGAACGGTTTAAAATTAGTACAAACCGTACCGAACCGTTTGATTAGTAAAACCGTTCAGTTTGATCCAATCCGATCCGATTTTACGATTTGGTCCGGTCCGGACCGGTTTATAGACACCCCTAATAGATTACATACAAAGATACATATAAATATAATAGATATAACATGTTACATTTTGTAGGTCGTAAACTCAAGTGTATCACCAATGACGATCTTCAGAACTATACCATTGATGACTACTATAAATATTATAGGATTTACTCTTATTTATATTTTATTGAATTATATCTTAAGGGTATTTTGATACATATAGAGTTATAACTTTTGTAATAAAATTTTGATAGTTCGAAAAAATTAATAAAAAATAATCTATATTATATCAATATTATCTTAAAATTATTGAAATTGATTCATAAGTAGAACAAATTTTAATTTTAAAACATATATAATTACATGGGTTGGTAACATAAAGATATTTATGTTAATGTAATGGTACTTTTATATTCCATGTTACTTTAGTAAGTATCAGTATCCCTTTTAGCAATTTTAGATTGTGTTTTCATTTTTTGGATCAAAATATGCTACATGGTCATATGTAACAAATTTTATAAGTGTGCTGTGAGAATTTAAGAAAGAAAAAGTATAAAAACTTATTAGACTTTGACAACTATCTTTTAAAATTTTCTTACTAAGAGAATCATATATAAAAGGTAAATTATTATCAAAGGAATTAACTTTTGGTCGAGTAAAATTAATATATCTATTGCGAATATGAGAAGATAAATCAAATATGAACTTTTGATTATGACCAAATGTTCGAGATCGAGCTCAAAATTTATGAAATGTTTAACAATTATCAATCCTAAGTTATCGAATGATGTAGTGATTTAGGCAACATAGCTAGATATAAAAATGATGATCGTAACAGCCATAACTACGATGCATACTTTTTCTTTCTTAAATTCCCATAATGTTATTGTAAAATTTGTCACATATGACTCATTTTCCATATTTTAAACAAAAAAATGTTCAACGTGGTTAAAATGGGTACTATTTGGGATGATTCGATTTTCAGAAAAAGAACTTAAAGAAAAATCAAAGCAATTGATTGAATGTGTGGATTATTTAATAGATCCATCTATTTATAGAATATTATACATACATGTATCGATTACATAGTGTGTATACATACAGGAATGTCAAAGGGATACAAAAATGAAAAGTAGCACATTTTACGATTTATTCATTGTTTGTGGTCGACTTAGCTTGAGCTGGGGTTGACCCTATAGGCAACATGGTTTCCTTAAACCGATCTCTTTCTTACTAGTGTGTTGTAAGCACGATGGTCATTTGGGATGCCTCGCCTTATGGCTCGGGCTGCTAAATAGGCTTAAGCAGTTGAATAGACCAGGCACCAAGTCAATCTATATGTCCAAACATCTAGTTTCCCTACTCTTTCAGCTCAATATCTGGAATGAAGTGGTAGAGTAATTTTTGGACAGCAGATATGAACCATTCAACTTGCCTAATAAATGCATGTTATTTGATTGGAGAGAGAAAAATAGGGATTTCTATATAAAGAGGTGCATATGTTGAGACTATTCATCATTTCCTACACATCAGACAAAAAGTAAGAGAAAAAAATGCTCTATTGCATCAGCTTAAGCCATCAAAATATTTTTAGTTCAATGGTAAGAAACTTAGCTCGGCATATAACCTATTTGCTCGTGTTTCTAGAGTTCAAGTTATTTCAGGACTAACACTTATCTCTCCTTTTCTTTTGAGGTTGGTTTTATAAAGAATCATTTCTTTTACTTTCAATTCAACCATAGGTAATCTCTTCATCTTATGCCTTACCCCTATATTTATGTTTTGTGCTATTTTGCAGACACTATGCAACTTCGGGCTCAGGCTCTTGGGAAAGCCCCGAGTACCCCAGTGCTAGTGATGACTCGGGGTCTTCCAGGACGAGTTCCACTAATGAGGCTACTCAATCTTTGCCTCAATCCTCTAGCACTACCACTCACCCTTAATTTGCTCCTACCATTAGGTTGAACATGCCATGTAATTAAACATCATTGGCTAGGATGTGGAGGAATAAAACGAGGAACCTAGGGTCCAGGGAACCTACAAGCCACACGAAGGGTTAGTCGAACAAGATTAAGACCAGTGAGCTAGCACCCCAGAATGAGGAGAGGTTGAGAAAAACCTACAATATTCCCTTCTCAGTTCAAATAATGATCCCACCGGAGTGAGCCCGTGACAACGACTAACCTCCAACAGGGTAAACAGTTTTTCATGAAAAGGCTATGTGGTTGGGATTGAGATTTCCCTTGTATCCTCTTATAAGGAGGTTTTCGGCAAGAATTCAATTCATGCCATGTTAGTTGATGCCCAATGGTTGAAGGTATCTGCTTTATCTCACATTGATATACCATGATCTTAGTATGGTTCTGGAAATTCTCGAGTTTAACAAAGCCTATGTCTTAAAATAGAATCCAACAAACCCGAAGATGAGGTATATGTCTGTGAAGCTAGACAAAGGTAAAAATATGGGCCTTTTTGAGAATGAGAAGAAGTGGAAAAAGTATTTCTTCTATGTCTCAGGTCGGTGGGAATCTCTAACTAATGATACTAGGTTGATTAGGAGCACTTGGAATGATACCAAGGTCATGATAAGGAACATAGATTACTTCATCACAACCTTGACGTTGGATGTAAAGAAATGTTTGGCTGATATCCAGAACTATCTACCTCAAAAAATCTTATGGAGGCATTTACTGAATTCCCTGCACTTTATTGCATGTGGGCTAATGAGGCATGGCTCAGTGAAGCCCTCTTTCAGAATTGTTCATAAGCCTCGAGCTCCTCCTAAGAATAAGGCCCATCCCACATATTATGGGGGCTGAGTTTGAGGTGGTCCCTAACAGTGGTGAACTAGCCATCAGACTTGAACATTTATTTCATTTTCTCTTTTTATATTGGCATAACCTCGTTATACTAATGCTTTTCTCCCTTCTTGTTTTTTGTAGATACTACGGAGTTTGATGTTGATGCTCTTCTGGCTCGGCTTAAGAGTGGGGATCCTCAGTGGACTACCTCTCAAAGAGTCACACCTCTCGTGAAAAGGGAAGGAATCCTTTAAAACGAGGAAAAATGGGCAATGAGGGCCTCCTTACTTACTGTAAAAAGAAGAAGAAAGCTTCTATGGATAAGCATGTGCTCAAGCCTGAGCCACTAAAAATCTTTGATCCCTCCCCAGCCTCCCCGAGCTGATATACCTCTCTCTCTCATAGCTCGACTCCCCCAACATCTATTCAGCCTATAAGGGATTCTCAAAAAGGGGGAAATGTAGTCAACGATCTAACGAGCGATATGGATGGGGTGGCTTTATGCTAGAGCATAGCACCATAGCAGCTCGACCATTATGTACATCATCTTCTTATTTTATCGCAAGAGAAGAAGCTCGATACCATATGTTAGAGCGAGAGTTTAGAGGCCGTGATCAATCACCTGATGTACCAGGTAGGGCCCTATCTTCTTTCTATGTGTGTTGAGATTTATTATAAATGTATATTTGTGATGTTTAACCCCATTTCTTTTTAATTTTTTAAGTGTTGCTACTTTTTGGGTTGAACAGGATCGGAGGGGCAGAGAGTTTGAAACATGAACTTTCTTAGGATAAAGATAAGCATTCCTCGACCTGGTCCAAGTATGCACTATTGCTAGCCAATGCCACAAAATGGGAGGGCGAAGCCATAAATAAGTCAAAGAAATTGACAAAGGCTGCATCCGAGCTAAACGACTATGTGAGTCGTGTGGATGAGCTTGAGGAGGCTAAGGAAAAGGTCAAGATCGACCTTGAGGCCAATAATCACAATGTATCTGAGCTCAAGGAGGGTAATGAAAAGGCTAAGAGCGAGCAACTCACCTCAAGCGTAGAAATTGGGTATGGATGGCAATGGATTCTTTTAAATAAAAGGCTAAGAAGAGAGATTTGGGTGAGTATTATTACCAAATTTTAGACATCCCAATCATTCCTAAGTATGAGCACACCCAATCCTCAGGTGGATATGAAGAGCAAGATTTAGACTCGAGTGATAACAGTGATGGTACCAAATTGCTTGGTGTAGAGGGTAAGGCCGATGACCATTGATGTGGTGATGATTTCGCGACCCGGGTAGATTTTAAGTCTTCTTTCCTTTCTTTCTTTTTTTGAGCTTGACACCACTCATGCTTGTGTGGTGGCGAGATGTATCTTGTAATTATTTTTTCAATCATTAATGAAAATCAGCTTAATTTTTTGAACTATGTTGATTGTTTAGTAGTGTATTTATATCATCATTTTTTATCTATTTATGATGCTTACCTACCTTCCTATTTTTGGGACGTGTATTATTTAAACATTTTTGGACACCATCCCTTATAAAAAGGGGTTGGAGGCATTGTTGAATTATGACAATTTTTCTTAAACATTTTCAAGTGCTTATCCATCTCTTTTGCTCAAAGATGATGAGATTTGATCACACTAACATGCATTCGACTTGGGCTTTGAAATTGGAAAACATGAGACTTAAAACCATGGTGTAAGAATTGAAAATTGAGTTGTCAGGGCTCGAGGCTAAGCTAAAGCTTCATGAAAAGATCAAGTGTGAACTCACTTCTTGTAAAGAGCAGTTATCTTAAACTCGAGCTCGAAAGAGGGAGGTCACAGTTGAAATGGCTACTCTTATGGACAAGGAGTCCTATTGGGCAAACTACTAGATGAAGTAATTTGAGCAGGTTCTTCCTCAAGGTGATAAGAATTGTTTTAGAAATGCATTATGTGCTTGCGCTAAACTCGATCCCATCCTAAGATAATGACTGATGTTCGGGAGAAAATTATCAAGATTCAAGCTTATCTATTACCTTTGGTAGAGGAGACAAACAACCCATACACCATTTGGATGTCTAAGCACTTGAAGCTTTTATAAATATTCTGGGAGACCAAGCTATGTAATAATAAAAGCATTGTGGGCTCAAAAAATAAAAATATTTTTAATAAAATTTATTTGCGATGCTCAACCGTTGCATTTTTTCATGTGCATTCCCATTGTTTAATAGAGAACGAGCTCCGTATGTGTCTAAGCGGTCTACGTAGTTCTTAACTAAGGTGATAAACCTGTGACATGTAATAGTGGAAGAGGGAGCTCTATTTGGTTCCTGGCCGAGGTATTTAGCTCTTCCTTCAATATCAGAACACAAACCTGGTTCCTGACCGAGGTGAACCACTTGTGACTTTTTTGCACATGTTAAGGCAGTCTACCTAGTTTTTAATCGAGGTGATAAACCTATGACATGTAATAGTGGAAGAGGAATCTCTACCTGGTTCCTGACCGATGTGCTCATCTCTTTCTTCAATGTTAGAACGCCAATCTGGTTCTTGACCGAGGTGAACAACTTGTGACATTTTTGCAAGTGTCAGGGCGGTATACCTGGTTCGTAACCGAGGTGATCAGCCCGTGACAAGTAATAATGGAAAAGGGAGCTCTACCTAGTTTCTAACCGAGGTACTCAGCTCTTCTTTCAATGTTAGAGCGCCAACCTAGTTCCTAACTGAGGTGAACCACTCATGAATTTTTTGCATGTGTTAGAACAATCTACCTAGTTCTTACTGAAGTGATCTATCTGTGACATGTAATAGTGGAAAAAAGAGCACTACCTAGTTCTTTATCGAGGTGCTCAACTCTTTCTTCAATGTTAGAGCGCCAACCTGGTTCCTAACCGAGGTGAACAACTCGTGACTTTTTTTGCAAGTGTTAAGGCGGTTTACCTAATTCTTAACCGAGTTGATCAACCAGTGACATGTAATAGTGGAAGAGGGAGCTCTACCTTGTTCCTGACCCAAGTGTTCAACTTTTCCTTCAATGTTAGAACGTCAACCTAGTTCTTAACCGATATGAATAACTCATGACTTTTTTGTAAGTGTCAGGGCGGTTTACTTGGTTCTTAATCGATATGATCAGCATGTGACAAGTAATAGTGGAAGAATGAGCTCTACTTGGTTCGTGATAAGTAATAATAAATGTTTTGACATATGGACCAACCTGGTACCTGGTCCATTCAACTACTCAAGCCTAGTCAACAGCCTGAGCCGTAAGACGAGGCATCCCAAATGACCCTCGCACTCGCAATGCACTAGCAAAAAAGAGACTGGTCCGAGGAAACCATGTTGCCTATAAAGTTAACCACAAGCTCGAACTAAGGTCGACCGTAAACCTTTCAAACCATAAAATGTGCTACTTTTCACCGTTTGTATCCTTCTAACATTCGTATATGTATACATATTATGCAATTGACACCTATATGTATAATATTTTATAAATAGAGGGACATCTATAGGTTCTCTCTAAAGTATCTTAAGGAATCCATATATTTAACCAATTGGTTTGATTTCTCTCTAAGTTCTATTTTTCTCTGAAAATCATATCATTCCAAACAAGTACTAATATTTAAATTTTGATACTAAAACATATTTTTTTGATAACATAAAAAATAAAAAAATGATCGTTACATTAACATTAGTACTTCTATTGTATGAAACCCTAATTACATTTTTGATATCAATTTTATATTGGGTAGTGATACTAATAAAATTATAATTTTACTACTTATTATTTTTATTATATAAAAATATCATTAATAAATTATTAATAATAATAATTTTAATTATGATAATAATCACTGTCATTTTATATTTCTATTATTTAAAATGAAATATCCATGCCTCCAAATTATTTTATTTAACTAGCTATTTATATTATCATAATTTATTTCATGATAGTTGATTATGTTTATAGTAGAATAAATCTGACATTGATACACCATTTTTAGGACCAGACTTCGTCATTCCATTTAATTTGGAAAATTTTGCTCAGTCTGATCGAAAATATATATCGGTTCACCAGATTCCAGCACAAATTTGAATTTTCGACTTGCACGAGTCCAACAAGTCCATTTTTTTCCCACACTCCTGAGTCCGGACAACAATAGCCTGTTACTCTGTTAGGTCCAATCAAACAAGGATATGGGCTCAATTTTAATCCAAAAGGCACAAAAAATTAAGTTTTTTGGGCTTAACTTATATGCATGGGACAAACATCTTACAAAACCTAAATAAATTTCTTTTAAAATAATTATACTATTTACGCATAATGTCTAAATAATAATGAAAAAATCATGGATGACGAACTAGAGAGAAATCATCGAAGATAAGCCATAGAAGAATATCCTAACGACTAATGTTAAAAATACATAAATTTAAAAAATTCTTTAAAACACTACTAAATTACTCTACTTAAATATTATAAATCTAAATGATATAAAATTTATCTTATTATGTCGTTACATGTATCAATATTATTTAAAAAAATAAATTAATATTTTAATTTTTAAAATAATTTTGATATATAAAGAGATATAAGTGTTAATTTATAGGTTGGTAGCATTTCTTAACGTGAGGAATGGGAACAATTTTAAATCAGTTTAAAAGTCTTTAGTTTTGTGGTGGAACCTATGTGCCATGTCGTGTTTTTAGTCATCTCCGTCAAGATTTACGGTGTGAATATATAATAACCCATTTTTTACTCAAAATTAATATTACATGTCAATATTATCAAAAGAGAAAAAAAAATGTATAAAAAATGTTTACATGGCATTACTCGGAATTCTTGTGCTAAAATTTGTAAGAAAATCATTCTTATAGTAACTTACGATATAATTTTATTTTTAATATTTTTAAAAGATATTTTTTACATCGTAAAAAAAATATATATATGTTATATTTTTTAACATAAAAAACCACATATTTTGTATATTATATTAAAAATAATATATGTATATAGTGTAAAATAATTTAAATTAAATTATATTTATAAAAAAATTATGCAATCAATAAAACATATGATATTACTTATTATTATTCAATATTAACATGAAACAATAAGGAAAGATATTAACGATTCCGAATAAAAAAAAAGATGGAACTCTTTAAGCACTACCGTTTGTAGTTGACCTCTGAACCAATAAGGAAAGAAATTAGAACCTGCGTGTTTTATTTGGATAACACGTTGAAGAGCTGCAGTTTGTTTACTAAATAATTATATAAGATATTGGTCTTCTTGTTTACTAAACATTGGGATTTTCTAGGCCGACAATGCTTACACGTATACTTCACTCGGTTTCCCTTTTTAAGTGTCAGAGTTTTCAACTTAATTTTCCGTAAAATTATATGTATCACACTAATATTTATAATAAATTTATCAAAAATTATTCTTTGTTTTTAAGTTATTAATATTCTAGAAAATTAAAATTTGTGATTAATGTAAATTTTTTAAGAAAATAAATAATTAATAAGGGATAAAAAAGATAAAATAATCTAATTAAAATTCTTCATTTATCATGTAATAAGTAAGTAAGGATGACATGTTACTCTCAATCAATTATATATTTATTTATTGCAAATATTTTCTTAAAAAATAAGCAATAAACCTATACAAAGTTAGTAATATACACGTTACTTATTCTCAAAATAATAGATAATTTATCAAAAAACGGTATGTGTAACTAATATTACTCCAATTATAAATAAATGTCTTGAGATTTAATTGAATATGGTATAAAATGAATCACGTGATTTTTTTTCATTTTCTATTATTAAATAATTAAGTAATTAATTATAAACCAAAACATCATTTAATATCACCACAAATTTGTAATATAAAGATTTTTTTTAATATCTTTATTAAAATGATATCTCTATTATATCATATTTTTAAAATAAATCATGCAATTCATAAATATTTATGAGTCTTATATAATTCAATATTGAGTTCTATGTTTTAGAATAAATAAAAAATCGACAAGTTGGTGGAGTCTTGGAATTATGTACATGGGTTTCAACGATGATACTTGTCTATTATCGATTCTTACTAAAAAAAAATTATATGTATAAAATGTACAAAATAAAAGTATGTTATTCATATTTTTATAATTAATTACGAATATAATAATTTAAATAATATATATATATATAACATACTTTTCAATAAAAATGAAGTAATAATTTTAAAATACTATATTATTTATATGTCGCGTACACTGAATTCAAATGCTAAATTTACCACCGAATGTCCCAATAAAAACAAACAGAATTACTCTAATTGTACATAGTACAATTGCAACTTCCAGTCTGGAAAACAGACACTTGTTTCATTGTTTATTAAAAAAAATGTTGAATAATGTGTAAATTTATACTAATTTTTACATCTAAATCACACATATTATAATACATGTTAAAATTATTTTAAAAAATAAAAAAAAATTATCATGTGATACAATAATTTTTTAAAATTTAAATTTTATAAAATTAATTTTTTTAATGGGTAAAATATGAATTTGATTAAAATATATAAAAATAAATAAAAATTTCCCTTCTCTTTATCTCTTTTCTGTGCAAACTAACTGCTACCACTGACTAGCCAATTTTAAAAACTCATCGTCAACTAGAATTATTAAAAATCGTTAACATTATCACCCTGGCTCCAAAATCACACAATCATTCCTCATTGTATTTAATGTTATTTGGAAACCACACAATTTTCATCTGTTAAATTTGGGCCTAACTCCATCTCAAAACCCAGGTTGTGAGATGGAGGATTGCCCTTGTTTATATGCGCGTTAATGATGGCGATCCCTAGTCGCGGACTTTAACACTCCCCTCACATCCGTGTAGCGAAGTCTATCCCATGACCAAGCGGGGATGTTGAAATTATGGAGCTGCCAGTGGCGGAATCACTCACCGGTGCGAAACAACCGCTACCGACCGGGTAACTCGCTTCCGATACCATGTTAGAAATGGATTTATTGATATGAATAAGCGAATGTTTACAACCTATTTATACACAAAAGAAAAGCAAATTTGTAATAATTAAAATAAACATAATCATGGAGGCGATGCTCAATGACATACTTATCCTTCACCAAGTCAAGCCATTGGCCGCTTTGGTGTGTTGGTTGTCACCGGTGGATCTCATATTCTTTAACATTCCCCTCAAGTTAGAATATATGTTAATTATTCCTAACTTGTTAAGTAAGCTTCGAGAATTGTGGAAAACTCGGGGATTTGGTAAATATATCCTACGGTTGCTTTCTAATGTGTAGATATGATAAGTTTGATCATTCCAAATGAATCTTTTCTCTTACTAGATGGCAATCGATTCTACATGTGTTTGGTCTGCTCAAAACACCTGGATTTGGATGCAATGTGAAGAATTGCTGATTGTCACAATATAACTTGGTTGGTTGAGAGTGTTTGATACCCAAATCATCCAAAATATATCAGACCAGCATTACTTAAATACGCCACGTACATGTAGCAGATTCTCGCTCATACGCACTTGATCGTGGAGATCAGATTTTGTTTCTTAGTTTTCCAAGAAATTAACGAAGTTTCCAAGAAACATACAATATCCTGTGGTTGATTGATCGTCACATTGCATTTTGCCTACCAGATCACAAAAAGCATTTAGTTGTAATGAACTAGTTCTTGAGAAAAAGAGACCTTCCCTGGTGTGTTCTTGACATATCGTAGCACTCGGGCATTTCCAAATGTGGTTGTCGTGGTTTATCCATATATTGGTGAGAATGTACCCGCATACACTAAGCTCCGGCTCGCGATGGTCAGTATATTAATCTCCCAACAAGTCTTCGATAGGATGTGGATTACCGATGAATTCTCCTTCAACCTTGTCGAGGGATAAATTTTGTTCCATAGGTGAATTGGCGATTGGCACCAAGATAACCCATATCCTCCAATATTTCAAGTGCGTACAGGCGTGTGTATGAACAATTTCATCGAACGTGAAACTTCTATTCCCAAAAAAATACTTTAATTCACCGAGATCTTTAAGCTTGAATTGTCTCTACGATGATTCTTAGTTTCTTCAATGTCTTGTATATTGTTTCCTGTTATGATTATATCATCTACATAGACAAGAAGAGTTTAGAAGGAATTACCACGTTCGGACGAATGAGTGATCATACTTGGATTGGTTAAAACCACTTGCTTAAGTGTTGTTGATAGCTTGACGAACCATTGTCGTGAGGCTTGTTTAAGTCCATACAAAGATTTATGTAGCTTACATACTCGCGTTTCCCTTCGTCCGAATCCGGTGGAAGGGACATGTAGACATCTTCTAGAAGATCACCATGCAGAAAAGCATTGTTGACATCAAGTTGTCGAAGATGCCAATTTTGAATAGCAAGACGGCAAGGAGAAGCCCGACGGTGACAAGTTTGGCTACCGGTGCAAAAGTTTCTTGGTAGTCAAAACCTTCAATCTGATTTGTATCCTTTGGCCACTAATCGAGCCTTGTATCGCTCACGAGCCATCGAGATTATACTTGATTTTGTGGTAATCTATTTACAACCAATCGGTTTCTTGTTCGAGGAAGCTGTCAGCGTCCAAGTGCCATTTAGTTTCAAGTGGCATCCGGGCTTGTTTCATGGCAAGCCGCCATTTTGGATCATTGAAAGCTTCAAAGAAAAGTGGTTGGTTCCCCGAGAATGGAAATAGAAGTAGCAGGCAACGCTGCGGTGTGATAATCGTCATAAAAAGTCTACGAGATAAAGAACGAGAAGTACCTTTGTCTTTGGACGGACGATGAGCGAGACGGAAGGACCGAGAAGGTAAGGGAAGCTTACATGATATTTTTGAAGGTAGCTAGGAACATTGGTGGATCGACGAAGCCTATGTGTGACTAGTGTCGGAGTTGTGTGTGGTGGAGAAGTTGATGATGATGTTTCTCAAGATGAATCTTGAAGATGAAGAGTTGTCTCGAAATCGATTGTTGGAAGGACAAATTGATGTATGATCAAGTGATATATTTGGATTGGTTGATTGACGAATGTTGGGTATGTCATCATAGATAGTATCTTCGATGGAGAAATAGGGTTGGAGTGTTTCGACGGAAGTGAAATAAGGAAATACATGTTCATGAAAGATAACATCTCGAGACACTAAAGTCTTGCTTGTTTCCAGATTGTAGACACGATAACCTTTGATCCCGGATGGATACCCAATGAATATGCATTTATGTGATCTAGCATCAAACTTGGTGAGTCGATCATGACGTGCAGACACAAAACAAAGAGAACCAAAAACACGAAGATGTTCATACTACTGGGAGCTTTGTGAAAAAGGACTTCAAATGGTGTTTTACCCTTGAGAATGTTGGAGTACGATTTATGAGGTATGTGGTGTAAGAATGGCATCTCCCTGTAATTGTTTAGGAAGATTGGCTTGGAAGAGCAATGAACGAGCGACATATTGAGAAGATGACGATGTTTATGCGTTCAGCAACACCATTTTGTTGAGGGTAGTAGACACAACTAGTTTGATGAAGGATTCCCTTGGTAGAAAACATCTCGTCATAGAAAATTCTGGTCCATTGTCACTACGAATGATTTTAACTTCCTGGATGAAAATTGTGTTTCAACAAGATTGACGAAGGTGGTAAGAGATGTGCGTGTATCGATTTAGCATGTAAAGAGATAGACCCATGTGCATCTTGAGTAGTCATCAACAATAAGTGAGAAAATAACGTGCTCCATTAAGTGTCGGAATGTGATAAATCCACCCCAAATATCGACATGAATCATTTCAAATGGTGCTTTTGTATTGATGGAACTTAAAGGAAATGGATTACGTGTTTGTTTAGCTAATGGACAAATAGAACAATCACTAATGGAACAAAAAGGTGTGTTGATGGAAAGAGAAATTACACGCAAATTGGTATTAGATAAATGACCAAGTCGCTGATGCCATAGATGAGAGTTGGTCAAGCGTTGTTTGAAACGGAGAAACATCCTTTTCAAATAGTCGGTAGTAGTAGTCCGCTTTCTCGGTTCCCATCCCAATCGTCTTCCCCGAGCATTTGTCCTGAACAAAGCACATACCGTTAGTGAAGCGTGACATGAAATAATGAGGTTCGAGTTAGTTTAGCTACGAAACTAAGTTTAATTTGAATGAGGGAACACACAAGACACATGGAGTATGAAATTATTTGAGAAATGTACGCGTCAATATGTGTGACACGGCGAAGAGAATGATCGGTAAATGTACATGTCGATTAGAATGGAATCTTGGAGCTCATAAGGTTTTGGGAACAGACCATGTGATCGCTGCCCCTCGTATCAAAAAATCCAACGGGTTTCTCGAATGGAAAACAGTTGCACATAATGTGTGTTACCCGAAGAAGTAGTCACTGACTTGCCATGCTACTGATTTGGATTGATTGAGAAGTGTAAAGGAGCTCTTGATATTGGGAAGATGTAAGGTTGTGGAATGGTGTCTTTGGTGTCGCGAGTGCCTTTCTTGGAAAGTCAAGTATGATGAGCTTTGGAAGGGAAGCCATAACTTGTATTTCTCTTATCTTGAATTGCTCCTTTCTTCCGACACACGTTGATGTCATGTCCCATTCAAACCACAAAAATTACATTTGAGACGCTTTCGGCGGTTTTCAAAATTGTGTCCATCGAGACCACAAAAATCACATTTGAGCGTGACTTCGCAATTTCTAATTATGGCCTATATTATTGCATCGATTGCACTTGAGATGTGGATTCCTTGCGTGGTAATTTTTGTGAGTATATTGTGGACGACTATCTCTCGGCAACAAGTGTTTTCCGGTATCCTTCCCACGCGCTTTGCTGAGACAAATTTCTTTGCTTTTCATCTTGAACAATAAGTGAATAGACCTTATTTACCGTAGGTAATGGTTCCATGAGCAAGATTTGTCCACGTCTTTGATGTGTAAACATTGTTAAGCCCTACGAGAAATTTTATGGTTCGCTTTTGTTGATATTCTCAGTAGTTCCTCTTGCATTCCCTCCACAATGTGGAAGAGACATAGTGCATCACGACTATCCCATAAGCTTTTCAATTTTGTATAGTATTCTCCAATGCTTACACCTTCGTATGCAATCATGAATCTCTTGCTCAACGTGGAATAGGTGCGCACTGACAGGCGTGCGAAAAACGTTCCTTTTAATTCCTCCCATAACTCATATGCGCAGTATCACCATACATGACACTTTCTCGCACTTTTGGGTGATATAGTGTTGAGGATCCATCCTTTGACAAGAATGTTGCAGCGAGTCCATTGTTTGATTTCTGCTTCAAGGTTTGTTGATGGCCTTTCAGTTGCGGCCAATGAATCCTTCTTTGTTTTCGTTATTAGGGCTGGCGAGCATTGTTTTACTCCAAAATGTGATAGTTTTCTTGGTTTAAGGATCGAGCTACAGAATCATGCCTGGTCAACCGAAGTGGTGTAAATATAATGAATGGCTAGAGTCATCATACCATTTTGGTAAAGTAGGGTTGGTATTGGTAGTCAAAGACATTATTTGTTGAATAAATTCAAAATTACGGATAGGTTTAAGTGTGTTTTTAGACAATAATGACTATTTATGAAATAAATAATGGACTAAAAATATGCTTTATCTTATAGAAAAGAGTTAAGGATTACACAGGAAATTTCACCAAGAACCTATTTAAAGTGGGTGAACAGCGGTTGGAATGGTTGAAACAGCAATGTAACGGTGGAACACCGAACCGGATGAAGACCGAACCGGACCGACCGGATGAAGAACCGAACCCAGTGAACGACGCGTCGTTGCTTCGGCCGCGTGAACGACGTGTCGTTGGAGTCGTTCTCTGCCACCGTGGCGCGTGTTGTCGCGTGTGTCTCCGGCGAGGCGCGTGGAACTCCGGTGAGATTAAACAAGGCACAGCGCGTGAATAGGTATTTTGGCTTGATTTTAATTGCAGATTGCTCGGATGAATCTGAATAATATGATGGGATGAAATTTAAATTATTTTGTGGATCGAAATTGGTTTTGAAAAAAAAACAGATTGAAGCCCTTATTCTACAAATTCATCTCTCCTCGTCGTGTTTGGAGATCTCGATGGAGAGAGAAAAGTTGTAAATAATAGAGAACAAAAATGTTTTTTATTTATTTTAATTAAATTTATATTTTAAATATTTTCATTATTTAAATTTTAATTCAGTATTATTTATTTCTCTTTATTTAAACCTCTATTTTTTTAATATTTTTATTTATTCATTTAAATTCTAATTTTAATTTTGAAAAAAATCATTTTTTATAAAATTATACTTAAATTAAAATTTTGAAAATAAGTAATAAGTTTTTGAAAACTATATCACCTATCTAGTTATTAATCCCAACATAAAATATAAAATTAGTTACAAATTTATATATTATTCCTTTATTTAAAAAAAATCGCTTGTTTTTTGCAATGAACTTAGAACGATATCCATGTCACTTTGTGCCAAAACTTCAAATGTTTTAAAATTAATGGAAATTAGAAATGACGCTAATTTTATAATTATTTTTCGTTACATCTTAATAATATTGTTCTTTAAAAATTACTCGGCTTGTTACTTTTTTTTTCTTTTAATGAGACAAATCTTTGCAAGGAATATTTAATTTGAGATAAAAATAAAATAAAATAATATAAAAAATATGAAACAAAAAATAAGAATTCATACTTTATACTATGACCATGATTAAGAAAAAGATTATAATTTTCTCTCCTTTCCTTAAAATTATATAATATATTTTAATAAATATATAAAAAATAAATATTTTTAAATTTTATATATATATATATATATATATATATATATTTAATTATATTTAAACTCAAACTCATAGTAAATAATACATTATATATTTTATATTTCATCTTTTAAGTTACATTTTTATACTATTAAAATATCAATAATTTTTTTATAAAAATTATTTAAATTTTAAAAATATAAATTGTATAATTATTTTATAATTTATCGTTATTATTTCAAAATAGTTTTTAACAACTTTCTATCAATATTATTTAATATAAAATTATTATATATTTATTATTATATATATTTTATATTTTATTTCCCATAGATATTTTTTATTTTTTCATTCTCTGTTGACTCAAAAAAAATTTCGTTACAAAATGTTTATTATTTACTTATTTCTATTCTAATTTTTCCTTCGTAATAATATTTAAAATATTATATGTATTCTCTTTCCTCATTTAGTGGTTCCTTTTCACTGTTAGGGATTATCAATGTCCCAAGAATTTTAAATAAAGATAATAAATAAATTTTAAATCGTGAACTACAAACGAAAGAAGAATCCGAGAATCCTAAAAATGGCTAATACAATGATAAATGTATGCACTTAACTTTTATAATTATTTCTTTTAAAAAAATTAACTATATTAAATAAAAAATATAAAAATACAAAATGAAATAAAAATATTTTTAAAAACAATAAAATTAAACTCGAAAAGCAAAATATATAAGTTTACAGTCCCTTTTTCAATAATTATAATGCATGCAATATGACTAAACCCTAAAACTAAGTATAGAATCCATTTGAATAATCTAATTACTTCTTCTTCTTCTTCTTCTTTGAAGTGTGAACATATGCTAACCAAGTTAAGTAATTGAAAGAAATTAATGGCACCATAATTTGAGACTTTTATTAATTTACTGGTTTTGGTAGAAGATCGTGGGGGAAGGTTTTAATTCAGTCAATGGAAGACATAAGTTTTTTCAATTAATTTCCTTGTTTGGTTGATTTTGGTAAAATTCCATAGACAAAGGTTGGGTAGTTGCAGTTTGCTTGAGTTGTTCATCTTAATTCTTGACCTCTTCAAACCATAAAAATATATATATAACATTTACGGCCAGCTAATGATAATGGTAAAATTGAGGATTTATAATTCAACTTAAGGGTTATAGATAGCTATCATTGATTACGATTTAGGATAAACATGCTAAATACAAGTTTTAAGTGGTTAAACATTGTTATCAAAATTTGTAAAAAGTATGATTTGTTATTCAAATTTTTCAAAATTCACAAATAAGTTTTTAAATTTTATAATTTAGTCCCAAAATTTTTACAATTTTAAATATAAGTCCTAACTTAGATACTAAAACATATATTTATGAATCAAATTTAGGATCTACATGTGTGGTGTTAAAAAATTAGGAATTAAATTGTACGATTTAAAAGTTTAAGTATTTATGTACGAAGTTTTTTAAAAAAAAACTAGATCTTTTGTTTTAGAAATTTAGAAACATGTGTAAATTTAGTTAAAATTTGAGAATCAATAATACACTTTAACCTAAATAGAATATGACTTTTAGAATATTGAACATAATATTTTTTTGAGAAAACCACAAAACTAACGTGTCCAAAACTTAAAATAACACACTCTGAAGTGAATTCATATACTTCTAAATTCAAAATAAGTGTGTAATTTTTGTTGTTATGAATTTAAAAGTGTTATTTTAGACAATTTTCTTTTTTTTACTAGACAAAACTATATTTTGATGTAGTTTTAATATGATTTAAAATGAGAAAATAATAAACTTTACGGTTATATTATTAAAGGTAATGTTCAACGTTAATTAAAAATAATATTATGATAAAATTATATTATTAATGATAATTTCACGTATTAATTAAAGATAATATTATAATATAGTTATAAATATTAAGAATATTTTCATCAATTATGTTAACATTTTTAGATTAAAAATCCTATGGTCATTATAAACTTTCACATAAAAATGAAGCTTCATTTGATTGGATCAAAATAAAAAGCTTTAGATATCCCCTAAAAAATAAAATGGCAATTGCAAATGAAAAAAAACACAGATAAAATATAATATATTAAAATAGGTTAAAAATATAAATTGTTAAGTTCGTAAGAGATTAAAACTCACACTTTAAAAAATATTAAAAATAATATTTTATATTAATTAATGATGATATTATAATAAAATTTATAAATATCTTTATATTTGTATTAATATTATAGATTTAAAATATCATGATTTTTAAGTAATTTTACACATATTATTATGGCAAATCATCTAACCATATATTTAGAATGGATGCTTGTGTTTGAGAAATCAATGATCACTTATGAGTACAAAATTGCAAAATGACGATGTTATCACATTATTTTTTTAATACTTTAAAGTCTATTTATTTATTTAACTAAATAAATAAAATATTATATAATTAAGATTTAAATTTAAGTAAAATTTTAGAAAGTTTGTGTTGAGTGATACTATTCATACCACGTGAACTACAAATTAATTGTAAAAATTTATAAAAATTATTAATCTTCAAATCTTTTAAGATTAATAATTAATAGATAAAGATATTCGTAATCTTTTTACTATAATTTTGTTTTTAATCGAAGTATGATATTATCTTTTAACATCCTCTAAAAAAGTAAGAGTTTTTGTGTCATGTAAAGGTAATCGATTTATATTTTTAATCTATTATATTATATTATATTATACATATGTTATGTGTTTTTTTTCTTTTATAAGATCCATTTCATATTTTTAGGTGATTTTCAAAGTTTTTTTCTTCAATAGATCGGAGTCTTCTACCATGTAAAAAGCTCATAATGTCTTCTACCATGTAAAAAGCTCATAATTACCACAAGTCTTTCTATCTTTAAAGGTTATTTCAATATATAAAAATATTTATAATATTTATAATATTTATAAATTTTACTATAATATTATATTTATTTAATATGTGATATTATCTTAGACATCAATATATATATATATAATTTAAATAAATATATTAAAATTATTAGGTGATTAAAATTAAAAATTAAAATTCATAAAACACACACCCATCTTTATCACTCACACACACACACACATATATATATATATATATATATATTAATTACTATAAATAATTCTCAATATTTATACATGTAGTTTGGATTAACTAATTTATTTATTTTTGCATTTTAGCATGTACAAAAACAGTACTTGTCATGTCTCCTCCTTTTCTTACTTTTTTTTAATTTTTGCATTAAATATATGATAAGAAGGAATAAGAATATTATAACCTGTGATGTATTTTTTATCTAAAACTTAATTTAGGTAGATTTTTTTTTATTACAAATACTTATTTTAGTATGATTTTTCTCGTATTTTGATTAGTTTTTTTTTTACTTATTTTTCGAACTTAGAATTAGATTTATTTGTTTTCTTGTTCAAATTGTTTATATATTTAATACTAAATAATTACATTTAAGTAAATTGATCGAAAACATAAAATATTATTAAAAATAATCTAGTTTATGAAAGATAATTATTTTAAGTGTTATTATCGTAACAATAAAAAAAGATAATGATGCATCGATATATATACACCTCTTGTAGTCCTACAAGGTTGAATCCAAATAATCTTTTCTTTTTTCTACACCAATTAAGGAATTATGCTTAATTTTCATAATTTAAAGAGCCAAAGAACGTTAATATATTTCCATCTTAAAACAGTTTACTTTTTTATTTAAAGAAAAATGACTTATAATACTATCAAATAGACTATTATTTTACCACAATTTCTATGGTATAAACAGATTGAATATATATCATTGAAGTTTATGTCTTTATTTTTTAATAAATACTTTAATTAATCATAATTTTATACATAAATATATATATAATAATAAAATAAATAATAAAAACTAACCATTAATTTTTTAATTAATTAAATATCATAAAGTAAAAACTTATTAACCAAAATAGATACTTTAGGTGTTGATTCATTCAACTTGATATTGTTGCTAACGCGAATATAGTAAGTTTTAAAAGTAGGAAAATAAAAAAAAGATATTTATTATAAAAGTCATTTCCTTAATTTAATGTGTTTATTTTTTTTAAATTTAAAATAAAATATATAGGAAAATATATATTATTATCTAAAAGCATAAGAGTATTTTTGAGCAAAATTTATGTAAGTATGATTTAAGATTTTATGTATAATATAGATAAATTGATTTTGTTTAGTATATAACTTATTGTTTTTCTTTTATGCATGGAGTAAATGTTAAATTTTTATAATATTTTAAATATGCATTTAACACATATTTTTCGTATTTATTTTGTGATTTAAATATTTTTAAAAATTAAAATGTTATAAAAATAACATCAAATATAAATAAGAAACATGATTAATTGCGCAATTATTACACAATGTTTACCTACGTTCCTTTATTTCAATGATGTAAAAATTAGGTAATTTAACGTGTTCACTGTAAATAATATTCTTATTATAAAAAACATACTTATAAAGTTTAAACACATTTAAAATATTTTATTCAACCTTTAAAAAAAATATTATATTCAAAAAGGCTTCCTATGTTTTATATATTTTGATAAAAAAAATGATTTTATGCAATTAAATGTATTTTATTTCATTTCCTTATGCGTTACTGAGGGTTGAGGAAGAAAGCATCCGGTTTCTTGAAGAGACTCGAACATTGACAAGCTCCCACGAATTAGAAAACATCAAATGACGAAAATATTCATTGACTTTCATCAGTGACGACATGTACATCTTGCCCACCACGTATACCTACTCATTGACAAAATTGACCTTACCTTTTGTGATATCCTCAATGGTTAGCTTTTGTATTAAGCTTACGAAGCTTCTGTCAGAAAAACCTCGAGTCGTACGTCCAAATTCATTGGTCAATCTTTATTAATTATTTCATTAATTATAAAAATTAAATAATTTTTCATATAAATTTTTAAATATATAATTTAATTATTTAATTATATTTTTAAACTTTGAGATTGTAATTTTTTAAAAAATTCAAATAAATAACAGCTTAATAACTAAAAATGATCTAATTATTTAAATAGTTTTTTTTTCAATTATTCTCGGTAAAATAAACTTATTTTCTTACTACATTGAAAATATATATTCATATTAAATTATATTAAAAATAAAACTTTGTATAAAGAGTTTATTTTATGCAATCAAATCATAAAATTTTAAAATTTATGTATTAATTTTAAAAATTCAGGTATTTAAAATTTTAGAAAAATTATATATAAAATTATAGTAACTAAATCAAATATTTTAGAAATTTAAAAACTTTTAAGTTTAAATTTAATCAAAGTTTGAAATTCAGTTTAATTTATTTTAGTTCTATATAAGAAAGACCAAACAAGATAATCAGCAAGATATTACTGTGACACCTCAACTGCTATCATTGAGTTCCATTATATATCCAACCTTTTCTTATCGATAAGATGATCAACTTCATGTAAGATAACAACAACCGTCTGATCTAACTACCCGAAAATTCCCACTGACCAAACAGTACTTGTGTTAGACAACTTTGTGTCCGATATTCATGTTTGGTTTAACGTTCTAGAAGTTAACAACGAAACAATATTGCAGACCTACCAACCTTTTTTTCCAAATGAAGCCGAAAGAAAAGATTTATATATTTGACGAAATTGCCCTCTGATTAGACCTTCGGACACCTCATGTGAAAATAGCTGGAGTTTTTTTGGTTTCTTTTGGAAAGTTGTATTTTGCAACTAGCTTTGTGGGCAACGTACCCTTTTTTATTGGTAGTGTGAAATGGCTGGATTTTTAATTAATTTTTGTTTGTTTTGAACACGAATTACTCAACTTATTGGAAATTTTCAAAATTTTGGCTATAATGGTTTTTTCATGGAAAACGGAGACAGATCACTCGTCCTATCCATGTTTTCAAATATGAATAATAAAATAAGTCGAATAAAAACTAGTTTTAAAAGATTATTAATTCCTTATATAATAAAAATATAATATGTTTTTATATATGTGTTAATATATGGACAAAAATACCTTTTAAATCTCACAAGATGCATGATTTTGTTAAAATTAATTTACACGATGTTGTAATCCAACGCAATAAAACTAATAAGTTTAATTTTGATACAATATGTTTGTAAATGCTACATGTTTTTATTTAAAAAATTAATTAGTTATTTACTTATCGAATATTTCATCTCTTATATGATAAGGTGAGTTTTAGAGTTTTTTCTTAAAAATAAAGACATGTGTTATATTAAGCTATCAAGTTATTATTGAGAACCTATTAAATTCATACTTGTAGATCAAAACAAATAATTTCGTATTATGTGGAGTATTATCTCACTACACGTAGATGGTTTCTACCTACAACATCAGATAGTATTAGAGTCATGTAAGTTTACATCATTACGAGGATGTAATACTCTCTAAGGGAAGTTAAATGATACAGTATGTCTACACATGTCTCATATTACTTGAAAAATTAAGCTGTGATATGTGGTGTCATCTTTTGAGATTTTTGTTTAGAAGTAAAGTTATGAGATTACACCAAAACTAAGTGATGATATATTTATAAATGGTGTCATCTTTTGAGATTTTTCTTTAAAATGAAAGTTATGAGATTATATTGAAATGTTAAATCATGATCGAAGACCAGTTAAACTTATAACTATGGACTAAAATGAATAATTTTGTATCATGAGTCTTATTCCATTTTATGTGAAAGATTTCTCCGATTGTATTAAATTTACATGATTTTGTTGTCCCATGATAACAAAATATATTAAAGAAATTAAAATCTAATTATAACAATTTGTGTTATTATCAGTATCAATTAATTATTTATTAAAAAATATATCTTATTATTTTAATTAATAATTATTTATTATATGAGTTATAATTATATCTATCATAAAAAATGATATTAAATAAAATTGTAAATTATATTTTAATATATAAAGTTAGATAAGGAATTTTTTGAAAAACATAAAATGAAATTCTTATTTGGGTTCTCAACTTGCATTAGAAAGTCAATGAAGGGTAGTCATGTAATCAAATCTTGTACCAACTTTTTAGACTTTGAGCTCGTTCCCAAGCCATTAATTCAAAATGATAAAGTATTGACTAAATTTTTTTCAATACAAACTGAAACACTACCTTGTTATATATATACATTGAGTGATTCAAATAATGTCATGCAAAACTCAGAAAATATCAAATTTTGGGATTCATATCTAAAATCCATTTCTCTTTCTCTTTCTATAAATTCGTAGAACCCATTCTTCATATCCATAAAACCCATATCACCAATTATTACAATTTTTTCACAACTCAAACATTTCTTGAAGAACAATATTACAAGGGATATGAAAGCATAGTTTATTTTTTTGGGATTTTTATTTATTAATTATTCAGAATTAAGAATGACAGTTAAGAAAGTGATCACATGGAAATGTTTAGTTCCTGTTTGTTATAAAGGTGTCTATCCATCAACCAGTAAGACTAAGAAAGTCGCGGCTAAGCAAAGTTCATTTCAAAGGCTTTCAATATCAGATTTGAGTAATCCAAGCTCAACTACTCTTTCAGAGGATCTCTCTGTTTCTCTTGCAGGCTCTAATCTTCATATCTTTACACTTGCTGAACTAAAAGTGATTACCCACAACTTTTCTTCAAGTAACTTTTTAGGAGAAGGTGGATTTGGACCAGTTCATAAGGGCTTTATTGATGACAAGGTTAGACCTGGTTTGAAGGCTCAGCCTGTGGCTGTTAAACACTTGGACTTGGATGGCTCTCAAGGTCATAAAGAGTGGTTGGTGAGTATACCTTTTTTATTACTATTATATATCACAAATAGTATACACGATAATATGAATTCGATTACATTTATCAATACGACGAGACAATGTCATTTGAGATTAATCTTAAATTTAAAACTTTTTTTTTCCAATTATTTAGCCAATTTTCATTCAAACTCAAATTACCTGCAACTTTGTTCTCAATAATATTGTTCATCCAATTTGATTAATCAAAAATTAGGAGATTGATTTCGATTCTCTTTGTTTATGAAACAGACTGAAGTGATACTTCTTGGGCAATTGAGGCATCCAAATCTTGTGAAGCTGATTGGGTATTGTTGTGAAGATGAGCATAGGCTCTTGGTATATGAATATATGCCAAGAGGAAGCTTAGAGAATCAGCTATTTAGAAGTATGTTTTTTCTTTTAATAAAATTTCTCCGCAAATTAATTTTATTGTGACAAAAGTTTTGATTTTTTTTATTTTGTTTCAAGTGTCAAATGCTAATTAATTTCCATTGCATAATATTAAAACAGGGTATTCAATATCATTACCTTGGTCAACGAGGATGAAAATTGCTCTTGGTGCAGCAAAGGGTTTAGCTTTCCTACATGAAGCCAAAAACCCAGTTATATATAGAGATTTCAAAGCTTCTAACGTCTTGTTAGACTCGGTAAGCTTCACTTTAACTCTTAATTAACTTCAATTAATTAGTCTCTTGTAAACTTATGTAACGTGTTTTGTTAATTTTCAGGATTACAATGCTAAACTTTCTGATTTTGGATTGGCAAAAGATGGTCCAGAAGGAGATAACACACATGTTTCAACAAGAGTTATGGGCACACAAGGTTACGCTGCTCCTGAATATATTATGACGGGTAGTTATACATGTTTGTTCCTTAAGTTATAATTTTTTTAATAATATATATGAGAAAATCATTAGCCAAACAAGTCACAACTTAAACTTTTAAAAGAATTGATCACTAATATATATATTTTAATTGATTTCAGGGCACTTAACCGCAATGAGTGATGTGTATAGTTTTGGAGTAGTACTGTTAGAGCTTCTAACAGGAAGAAGATCTGTTGACAAGAGCCGTCAAAACAGAGAGCAAAATTTAGTAGAATGGGCAAGACCTGTGTTGCATGATCCACGAAAACTCGGTCGGATAATCGATCCAAGACTCGAAGGACAATACTCCGAAACCGGGGCAAGAAAGGCAGCTGCATTGGCTTATCAATGCCTTAGTCACAGGCCAAAACATAGACCAAAAATAAACACTGTGGTTAAGACTTTGGAACCCCTAAAGGACTTTGATGATATTTCAAGTGGAACTTTTGTTTACACAGTTCCAACTGAAATTTACTTACAAAAGGATTGTGTAAAAGATGGTGAAGCTCAAAAGGATTTGAAGAGAGAAAATGGACAAAAGCATCATTTAAGGTCACCTAATAAGTCTCCAAACTTTAACTCAGAGCAACAGAGTCTTAGAAATGGTTTAAAATCTCCTTTGCATCACAGAAATAGGGGAACATAAAATAATAGAAATGTAAATCACACATTTAATCACACTGTAAATAGAGAAAATTGCTAGTTTTAAGTATTGTGGCATTTCTTTTTATTTTTTTTGCTTAAGTGTAACTTATTTTTTTGGGGCACTCTTTCACTTTGAGTTTATTATTTTTAGATTCTAGAATTTTGATTTTGAATTGTATCTGAATTGTTGAATTTGTTATATTTTGGTAAAATGGCATATTCAAAAGTGGGAAATTGCCAAATTTTAGATATATTGAAGACAAGTAGATGATTATATGGTATTATCAATTAAATTTTGAATCTTGCTTATTGCAAAAAAGTTTTATTTATGAATACTAGACAACAAGTAGGTCTTGTAACCACGTCAAATACAGCTAAGAACTTAACAACGCGAAGACTAAATGTAATTAAAAGCCACCTAATTAAACCAATTCCCAATTGATCATTAATGGCAAATCAATTTATTTATTTTTTAATAAAAAAAACATTAAAGTCGATTTTTATTATTGAATAAAAAAATATTACAAAAATAAGATTTAAATTTAATTAATTAAAAAATCATATCAATTAGAAGACAAATCAATACCAAATAAAAGATAAAAATAATTTTAAGAGTATCAACTATTTCTAAATTTATCCATAACTATAGAGTTATACCATTTTTGCTTGTTATTTGCAAATCATTTTAATTTATAGTAAAAATATAATATAATACAATACAATTTAACACATATAATAATTTAAATATCACAATCGAATTATTAATAATTACTTCTTTTATCATATATTCCTAACTTCACATCCAATCTAAGACTAAGTCAGTTTATATCTACAACACCTTTTATATATACATATAATATTGATGTAATTATAATTTACTAATAGATTTTTTTTAAATATTCTATCAAATCCCATGTTTTGTGCTAATAGATAGTGCTATCTTCCGACCTTCAAATCTCAACTATGTATGTGACTTTATATTATATTTTTATTTTTTATTTTTTAATATATCTGACTTTATATATTCTCATGAAAAAATAAATGGTAAAATCATAATTTTGAGATATTTCATAAACTAGTATAAAATGAGTACATGAATTCTTATCATATAATTAGATTCTTTATTCACTGTACATTTTAATTCTTTATTCTTTATAAAATGAGTACATGAATTCTTTTTTTTTCGTTTTTCTTTTTGTTTGAAAAAAAAATATATATACTATTATTAAAACTCAAAACTCTACATTTTCAACACATTTAAATAAACTTTATGCATTCCAACCACAACTCCTCCGCAAAACAAGTTGTGGTTGTCTAAGTAGTTTATTAAGTCATTTTACAAATTAATTTTATCATAATATTTTGAAAAATTCAAAATCTTAGTCTTTTTATGATCATTAAAAATAAATTTTAAATTAACTTATTAAAACAATTAATTTAATAATTTTAAAATTATAATCATAATATAATATAAAAATTATCCGATTAAAATATAAAAAACTATATAATTTAATTTGATTTTTTTTATTATAAGTATATTCTATTTATTTAATTATTAATTTGAATCATGATATAACTTAAAAAGAAAGTTGATGGTTTTAATATATATTATGTAAATATATAATTATAATTATTTTTAATATTAATTATATGAAATAATAAAGTAAAAAAAATGTGATGATGATAGAAAGTTAATATACTATAATTTTTTGTTAATATTTATAACCTTCAAAATTTACATAAAAGTAAAACCATTTAACATGCATTTTTACATATCGTGGAAAAAATGAGAGACATGAACTGAAAGTGAAACGAGTTGGGAAAAGTAAATATTATACTAAGTTTACATTAATTATATACTTTTATTACAATGTAAATAAAATAGTAATGTAATTATAATTATAATTTAATAATGATAAAAATTATAATATATAAAGAAAAATAATATCTCAAATGTCCCTAAGATTTAACATATCTTCATTTATGTCCTTGAGATTTATAAAAAATACACTTAGATTTTAATGATGTTAATTTTTTATCCATTACTATTTAGAATACTATTTCTTGATTTTGATATCAATTTTTAATCGATGATTAATATTGACTTAATTGATGGTTTTTATCTATTTACTGAATGTAATAATTTGTCTAAAAAAATTATTATTTTTTGTATAAATCTAATTTTATTATATATTCGTTACAATTACATAGTATATTATATTTTTCATAATGTCGGTTACTTAATTCTAATCCAGAATCTATTAATTTTCTTTTAAAATTAAAAATTATTCTTTCATTTGTTATATCTAATAGTTCTAATTTATGTATTAATGATTCGATGTTCATAGAGTATTATCTTGATAAATCATATGTGTTGAATGTATATTATTTTTTCCTATTCGTAGTATACAAACAGATTTTTCTTGTGTATATACAATGTATTTATAATCTTCAAAGAAGTAGTATCCAAACATTAAGTTGTTGAATTCTATTTCCTCTATTATTACATATTTTTAACTAAAATAGTCTTTTAATGTTCTTGAAACAGGATGATCTGTGATGTTTGTGATAACTTTAATATAATATGCATAGATATATAATAAGATGTTAAATCTTTTAAAATGTTCAAGACAAGTTTAATAATTCTTATATTTAAAATATTCATTTAAATGATAGAGATAACCTTTATCAAATATTTCTAATAGAATTAGATTTTTATCTTTGATTTTATTTGAAATTATTAGTTATTTATTTCTAAAAACAGTTTCCATTTTCCTGTTTTAGTAGTATTATGTCTTATTGTAAGAAAATATTTAAACATTCAAGATTTTTAAATGGTTTAAATTTATAATTATTATACCTGAATTTGATGCATCCATCACGGTCTTCTCTTTTGTTACACCTATTATACTTAAGATTTTCTCAAACCTCAACATCCTCCTAGCAATGATGAGTTTTTTGCATTCGTACATAAATGGTATCCAATAATTGACTTACTAGAAAAGAGTAACTCAACTCCATTTTATTCATAGGATAATAATTATTACAACTTAAGGTCAACTAAAAAATCTTGAAGGGTGCCTAGTCGCTCATAATTACTGGGTATAACATTATTGGTTTTAAGATTTCTAGATACAGGGGTTTTCTATGCTAAAGTGTTTCAGAGTAGAGAGCTTTGGATTTCTGTGTATTCATGTGTGTTTTGAAATGAGAATAATGGTTCCTTTTATAGCACAAGTAATCCTTGTTTTACAATAATAAAATTATTATTTTACCCTTGCTTTAATAATTCGTCTATTTTTTTGCTTTAAAGGATAGTTACTACTTTTTTCCTTGGCACATGTTGCCGACTAAGATGTGAGATCTACATCTTTATTTCTTTTTTCGTCTTCTATCGATAGTTTTTTTTATTTTTCTTTGTCATTTTCTACTTACGGTTCCTTTGATAACATTGATGATGATGCATCTTTATCTTCTCGGTCTTTGATGTAAAGAGTGCATTTGTGGTCTTTTGTGGCTTTTTTGGCATAGAAGCATAATACCTTTATTATTTCTTGACCAATTTCTAGGGTATTGCAATTAAAATTAGTTTCGTATTTGGTAATTTTTTCATCATCTTCTTCTGGCATAGCCATGCTACTATGGGAAATGATGATGACTTTACTAGTTGAATAATTTACTTTGATCTGAGTAGAGTTGTCAATCTTTATGAGTTCATAGTAAATTTGGCTTAACATTTAACCTCTTAGTACACATAGCTCTTCTGTGTTAAATTCTTTTTCTAAAAGTACCATTAGTTTGAGAAATTTTCTATTTGTGTTGAAAATCTTTATCTTGATAAAGTGGTAGGAACTAATACTTCCTTATTCATTCGAGTCCATTAATGAACTTAAAAATCTAAGATAAACAAGTTCATCACCTATTATAATCTTCCTACTAAAGTTCTTGATTGCTCTTTTAAAATTCTCTGGAAAATAATTTAACTCACTTAAATTAATTACTCGATATATATTTTTTATTAGTCCTACATGAAAGGTTTTATACACAAATATTGGATCAGCTCCTTCCAACATATTGAATTTACTTCCTGTAAGAAATTTCTTGTATGTAGTATAGAACTTCATATATTCAATATGTTCTTGGGTAGATTTTTTGACTAAGTTATAGAGACTCAATCATTGTGGTTTACTAAGATTTCTATACTGGTCCTTTTCATCTTCAATGATTGAAGTAGTTCTAGGAGATGTCTCCCTGAATAGCACTGAATGTTTTACTATTTGTGATGTCTCTAGCAGAGATGTTTCTCTAAATAGCATTGGAGGCCTTGCTATATTTCCAAGATTTGTCAACCTACTTGGAGCTTCGGCACTTGATCTGGCGATGACAGTTTGCTTCTTACTCTTCCATGTGACCAAGTTTCCACCGACAAATTTATAGTAGCCAGTGGTGGACTTGCGATCGATTGCATTCCCTGCCCAATCAGCATCACAATACCCCATGATTTGTGTGTTGTCATTCTTCTTCATGATGATACCATGACCCACTGATCCTTTTAAGTAGTGTAAGATCCTTTTAACAAGGGTTAAATGCTCAAGTGTCGGGAAGTGCATGAATTGGCTCACAATACTTATAGAATATGTGATGTAAGGTCTAGTGATTGTTAGGTAGATCAACTTACCAACCAGTCACTGGTAATAACTTATATCCGTGAGTAGCGTGCCCTTTGATAACTGTATTTTATATAGTTATTTTCATCAATTTTAGTAATGATAATTGCTATGTTCTTTTCATATTTAGTTAATTTTTGTTAAATAAATTAATATTTTCCTTTTATGTGCTAAAAATACATTTTTAATAAAATTAAATAATTTGTATTGAAAATGTACTTAATTTCATATTTCTGTCCACAAATATAATTTCAGATATTATAGTTCTTAATTACAATTTATAAAAATCGAAAATATAATTTAAATTAAATTTGGGTTTAATTATAATTATTAAAAGTTTAAAAATTTAATTTAAAATTAGCAAAGGGCTTAACTGTAATTTAAGAAAGTTCAAAATGTAATTTGGATTAAATTTATAGGTCAAAATACAATTAATGGAAGTTTAATTTTCGCGTAGGAGAGATGAAGTCCACGCGCAAGATCACAATCGCCCAACATGGACCGTCCGATCAAAGTTTTTTTTGGTTTAGAATTTTTGTGTTGTTCGATTTTGGACTACAGAACACGCAGAAGCCATTTTTTGGCTTTTGTTGTGTTTTGCGTGTGCCAAATATTTCGCTATGTGATGTTTTAATTTTCCTTCTTCTTCCTTTAATTTTTCAGTATCTGTTGTAATTTTTATTTTAATTTAATGAAGTAATTTAATTTTTCTAGGGTTGCATTTGATCTAAATTTATGAAGCTTTGATTTTAATTATTTTTTGATAGATTTATAAGATGTTCGATTTGTTTGTTCTATTTTGTGCTTAATGCTTTTTGATTATTTACGAATTTTATCAAAACGATTTGTGGCATAAAAATAAATTTGAGAAAGGTATTTTTGTGTATATTGCTTGTAAATAGAATGACATGTATGATGAAGGATATGAATATATCCTAATTGTATGTGTGACCATTTGAAAACTTAGAACTTAATGAATCTTATTAAATTTAATTTTCATAGAGATATAGTGAATTAATTTAACGAGGTGTGTTTATATGGAGCTCGGAAGACATGTATGAATAAAAAAGAAGTTTTCGGTTGACAAATTAAATGTACTAAAAAATATAAATCAAAAGAAAATAACATGATTTGAGTGGATTAGTTTGGTGAAAAATTGAAATCCTAGAGTTCTCTTATTTTTTTTGTTACCTTGTTCCATATCAACAATTATTTTGGATAAAATGAGAGAGATACAATTTTAGTACTCAACAAACTATAGTAACAAATCCTCGTGGGAACGATACTCTACCTACAAATCTTTATTACTTGTGACCGTGTATACTTGCACGATTTTCTGTGTGTTGCAAAACACACAACACCCTTCAAGCTAGGTTTGAGCTTGCTATAAAGAGGGGTAATGGCTGGTTTAGCATCGCTCATGTTAGCTTCCTTGAGCAAATCTAGGACATATTTCCTTTGGTTAAGAAAGAGTCCCTTGTGCGAGGTTGCCATTTCTATACCAAGAAAGTACTTAAATATCCCAAGGTCTTTAATTGCAAACCTTTGTCTGAGGGACTGTTTGAGGTTGAAAATCTCGTCAGTATTATCATCGGTAATTATCATATCATCTACATAAATTGGCACAACCAATTTTCCCATAGCTTCTGTGCGAACAAATAGTGAAGAATCGATATTGCTGCTTTTGAAACCAATACTAGTGAGAACTGAGCTTAGCTTGGCATACCAAGCTCGTGGGAACTGTTTCAAACCATAAATGGATTTGTGCAATTTCACACTAAATCCAGTTCATTGCTTTGAGGATGCCCGGGTGGCAATTTCATATAGACTTCTTCTTTGAGATCACTATGCAAGAATGCATTCTTCACATCCATTTGGTACATGGACCACCCTTTGTTTATAGCCACAGACAGTAGCACTCTTACTGTGTCCATTTTTGCAACAGGTGCAAATGTTTCTTTGTGATCCACCTCGAAATGTTTGAGTGAATCCCCGAGCCACCAATCTTGCTTTATACCTCTCAATTGATCCATCTGACTTAAATTTGACCTTATAGATCCATTTGCAACCCATGACTTTCTTGCCTTTTGGAAGTTTGGTGATGCTCCATGTGTTGTGTTGATCTAGGGCTTTAAGTTCTTCTTGCATGGCTTCCTTCTACACCTCTTGGCTATTGGCCTCATGAAATTTTTGAGGCTTACTGTAACTCGATATAGTGCTGAGGAATGCGGCATGAGCTGGTGTCACTATCTTATATGACACATAATTTGAGATGGGATGTGTGGGTTTGTAGGTGACAAAGTCTTGAAGTCTTGTGGGAGGTTGCCTAACATGAATTGGATTACGTCATGGAGTAGGAAGAGTTATCTCACACTCATTCATATCTTGTACCATATTGTGAGGATCATCTTGATTATCACCATCTTCATGCAGTGTACCATTAAAAAGAGACCATTCATTGTTACTTTCGGTGAGAGTTGCATCAATGTTGACATGGCTGGGATCTTGTTGTTGTGGAGCCTTAAGTTCGATTCTTGGTAATGGAAACACATCCAATATGTCATCCCCTTGATTTGTGATTTCATGTGACTTGCTGAAAAAGGGTTAGTTTCATAAAATCGAACATCTTTAGACACAATTAATCTCCTAAGTTGGGGATCATAACACTTATATCCCTTTTGTGTAGATGAATAACCAAGAAAAATATATTTAACAGCTCTAGGATCCAATTCATCTCGATGATGAGATTGAATATGTACAAAACAAAGACAGCCAAAGACTCTAAGGTGTGAGAGGTTAATTTTCCTTCCTTGCATGACCTCTAGGGAGACTTGAAATCCAAGACTCAACTAGGTAATATATTGATGATGTAAGCAGCTACCATAACCCCTTGGGACCAAAATCTCTTTGGTACATTCATTTGTAGCATTAATGCTCTAGTTTTTTCAAGTAAGTCCCGATTTTTGCGCTTAGCTACACCATTTTGTTGAGGTGTGCCAACACAACTTGTTTGATGCATAATGCCATGAATGCTCAAATATTATTTCATGATATGGGACATGTATTCGGTACCATTGTCAGACCTTAAGGTTTGAATTTTAGAGGAGAAATGATTTTTAACAAGGTTATGAAAGTCCTTAAATACTTCCATAAGTTCATTCCTTGACTTTAAAAGATATAACCATGTGACTCAAGAAAAATCATCAACAAAAATCACAAAATACTTATAACTATCAAAAGATTCATTAGTTGGTCCCCATACATCTGAATGAACTAGTTCAAAACACTTACTAGCCCTAGACAAGGAAGAATTAAAAGGCAATCTAGTGGCCTTAGACAAGTGGCAAGTTTCACATGCAATTGCATCATTTCGTAAGTTTGGAAATAAAGTTGACAAAATTGGTGGAGAAGGGTGAGCTAAACGTTGATTCCACAATTGATTATCTTAGATAGGGTTAAACTTGGCTTGAAACCCTCTGGGATTGCTCTTGGATATGTAATAGAGACCATCTAAGTAAAACCATTCACCAATCGTCTTTTTGGTGGCACAATCCTGAAAAATGACATTGCGAGGAGAAAAAATGGCTAAGCAATTCAAAGTATTTGTGATTTTTCCTACTGACAGAAGTTGGAAGGGAAATGAAGGTACATATAAAACCGCCGACTCGATTTGATCTGACATTAATTTTATTTTTTCCTTTCCTAAAACCTTTACATTCTCACCATTTGCAATTGAAACTTAAGAAGGATTTGCTAATTTTTCAAACTTATGTGACTTTGAAATATGGTTTGTCATATGATTTGTGGCACCTAAATCTACAACCTAAAAATCATGCAACATATTTATTTTAAGAGCAGTTTTAAAGGCTTTTATGATACCTTGCATGTCCTCTCGTGGTATGAGTTTTGTATCAGCCAAGAAACTCGCAAACTTGCCTAGCAATGCTATCGAGTTTCCTTCTTCTATGCTATCTACACAGTCAATTCTAGCTCCTCCTGTCTTGCTTTGAAGATACAATATAAACTCATTCATGAGTTCAGCTAGATTCGCTGTGAAGTTCTTGAATGGATTAGACCCATTAGAGGTAGAGACAAAAGCATGATTTGCACGGTGTGCAGTACGATTCACTTTCTGTAAACCCTTATCCTTTTATAAAATTAGGTTTTAATTCTGGATGTAGAATCCAACATGTGTCCTTAATATGGCCCGTATAGTTGCAGTGTTGAAACTTTAAGTTTGGATGCTTTCCTTTGTACTTCCTCTCGTTGGTTAGATAGGCTCTTACCTCAGGTGCACTAGCCATTGTACCCTTGTTCATGACTTTCCTCATTACTTCTTCACGTTGAATTGTTGCACATACATTGGTGAATGAATGAAGTTTAGTATTCATGAGTATGTGGCATTGTATATCATCGTATGTTGAATCAAGACTGGACAAAAGTTGAAATATCTTATCTTCTTCTGCTCTTTTTCGTAGCAGAGCTACATCGGTTGTATGAGGACGATATATTTCCAACTCATTCCACATGCTTTTCATGCTTCCTAAGAGTTGTACAAAAGGCTTGACATCTTGTTGCAGATCTGAGATGTTCTTCTTTAATTGAAAAACTCGTGCAACATTGTTTTGACTGCCATACATTTCCTTGACCGTCTCCCATAGTTGGTATGCAGATTTAGAGTAACTGAATATTTCAACTAATTTACGTTCCATGGAATTTAGGAGTCATGACATAACTAGTTGATCCTTACTAAGCCATGATTCATAGGTTGGTGAGGAAACATCAAGTACTTCGATGCTTCCATTTATGAACCCCAACTTGGACCTTCCACCTAGAGCCAGAGACACTGCTCTTGACCAAGGCAAGTAATTAAACTCATTCAACAAGACTGAGCTTAATCTTTGATTTGGGTTGACATCCACCTCATGCATATTCATGAAGGAAAGCACCAATGAACTTTCAGCTCCTGATCCTAGCAGCTTGTGTTCCGCCATTTCAAAGATTGAAGATGCTAAGATAATAATAAAGTAGAAACAAGTTAATTTTCCTACTTTGATACCATGTTGAAAAAACAAGAAATAACTCTACACAAAAAAGCTCTCTAGTTTGTATTATTTTCTACGTCTTTTCATTACAATTGTATAGTTATTTATAAGGAAATTTTACTCCTTCAATTACTCTATAAATTAAGCATTCTTTGATTTACTCCTTTAATTAAGTTCATTGTTTTATTCTTTAAATTAAGGTCATTGTTTTATTCTTTGAATTAAGATCAATTTTTTATTCCTTGAATCAAGGATTAATATCTAATATAATGATTACTCAGATTTATAAGCAACATTACTGTTGAATACCTAATCGATGTGAGACTTTCTTTAACACTCTCTGTCACATCGAGAGTTTATCGATGTACATGATAGACTTAAGTTATCGTGAGGTAAATTTGAGGATAGTAGCGTCATACCGTTACAACCTAACTCTGATAACATGTTAGAAATTCAGGTCTAACTTAATCAAATAAGATTTCAATGAATTAATGATTGTTCGTATTAATAAGCAACACTAATGTAGAACAAAAATAACAAAAAAATTCATATTTAATTTGTGGTAAATAACATGTATTAATTGATACTAATTAATTAATTAATAAAATAAATATAATTAAAAATATTTTTAAATAATTGAAACATTATTTCAGTACATATGATTTTTTTTTCATTATTATAGTTACATGACAAGTAATAAAAAATATGTAATTTCAGTCACACAAAGAAAAAAAAATTCTAATTCTTCCGCTGTGTGCCAGGAATAGAGAAGCGAACAAAAAGTTTTATCGTTGCACTGATTTGTGGGTGCAAAATTTAAACTATAAAATATAAAAGTTAATCCAAATACTGCACAACCACCTTAATTCCTCAGCTATACAAGGACGTGTTAAAATGCATAATTTCTTTTAAGATTAGAGTTATCAAATAAGTATAATCGTTAACTAGTGGGCTATGTCAACCCATGGTGTGTATAGATCCCATATCATGCTTTTACTCTAAGCCTATGAGCTCTATTGAGTTTGATCTATTAGGTTATACTTAATTAAATGATACACATAATATGTTTAACTCTTTATTGTAAAAAAATAATGTCGCGAGTCAACCTTACATATATCAATATTAACTGTTTTTATTAATTTACATTTAAATTTGATAATATATAAACATCAAATTAACTATTAATCAACGTTATTAATATTAGGTAAATAGCTCAAGAATTGCACAATAGTTAGGATGGGTGCAATTCATTTTTAGTGAACATATAACATATATCAATTTATTAAATTTAAAATTAAATCTAACATATAAAATGTAGAATATTCGAATGATATATTTATAACAATTTATGGTTTAGATTTATTTATTTATTTTTAAAGTTAATTTAAATAAATTTATTTTATGTTAATGTTAAATTAGTAAATAATATTTATTGTTTAATTAATAATTTAATTAAAAAATTGTATATTAATATTTAAACTATAATTGTGTATCAATTTTTAAGTAGAAAATAACTTTTAAAAATTATTAAATTGTTTAGAATAAAAAATAAATTAGATTTTTTATTAATTATATAATTTTTTTGAAAAATAACATAAGAGAAAAATAATATAAATTGTTTTACCTTCTTAAATAATATAAAAATTTAACTAAAATTAAATAATTATAATTAAACATATTATATATGTTCTATAAATATTTAAAATTAAAAAATAAATAAATATATATTAATAATATGTAAGTTGATTCGATTAAGTATCTATTTATAAAATTTAAAACTTCAAACATACAAGACATACTTTGATATTTTTGTATTTTTAAAATTGAAACTAATTTTATTGAATTTTAAAAACATAAAATTTTATTATATTTTAATAAGATATATTGATTATTGATTTATAGATTATTATATATACTCGGCCATTAATTCTATTGTACTTCAATTCTCTTCTATATTTAAAATGTGTTATAGATTTCATGCCATACAGCGTAGCAGTGAAGAAAACAAAAAATAAATTAGTTTTAAATTAGTTTTAAAATAAAAAAAAAATTCATAAACTTAATGCTCGATTAAATCCATTTTATCATCCGCATGATAGTTTCTAAGTTACGAAAAAAAGAAGGAAGAAATAAAGAGTTATAAAGTATTATTTTTGGGCTTCAGACGGGCCCATCTTGTTTCTCTTCCTTTCGAATCATTGCCTTAATATAATAGCCTTTTCAACTGAATCACGTTTAGGAATATAGTAACTTTTTCAATTGAATCACATTTATGAATGAATAAAAAAAAAATAGTGTGTTTGTTTATCCGTGGTTATTTATATTTTTTATTTAATTTTTATTCGATAAATTTTAAAGATATGTATTATTTTGAATAAAAATTGAATATAAAATAACGGATACAGTTCGATTATGATTATACTTAAAACTGTATTTGTTCGTATTCAAAATTAATTATATTTATTTAAATAATTTATATATTTATTAAATTAAATTATATATTTTTCTTTTAGGGTTTTCGACCGACTAGGTATATAAACAAAGATATTCATATTAGAATTCAAAAATTATGTCTTTACTCTCTAAGCGTCTGTTGTTCCGGTTTCTATCTGTCGTATGCATTGTCGTCTACCGTCTACGTCTATCATTTGTGTTTGGCATCTGCCGTCTGTATCTGCATCTTCTGATTTCTTTCATTTTTGGAATAAATGGCTTCAACAAAAGTAGAGTACATAGTGAGTTTTGTTTTTTAATTTTGAATTTATGATCCATTCCAGTTGTTATTGTAGGTTGATTCTTTGGGAATTTTTGGTTGTAGCTTAATGTTTTTTATGGTTATTGTTACAATTGTTTATTCAAAATTGTGTTTGTGTTTTATGCTCAAATCTTTGTACTTTTGGGCTTTTATGAATCAATTGTTGTAGTGTTTTAGTTCAAATAACATAGAACCTTTTTAAGTAATTTAGGAAAAAACGATTTTTATTTTTTAATAACCATTATGAATTGTTATCCATGAGTAAAGATCATTCCTGAACCGTAAGGATTTTCGTGCAATTTCGAGTACAAATTTTATAATTCAATTCGATGACGGTTATATCAAAAACCATCTCTTCTTGCACTCGTGCCCATCCCTAATCACTTTTTTTTCTCGTTGTACGTCATCATTTTTAGGAAGAAAATGATACCTTTGTCCTTTTGAACTCATAAAAACTCGTGATTGGGGTGTTGTTTGGAAGTAGCGAAGGATGTAGGCTTCTTATGGCTGTTTGGTTTTGTTTCCTTTTATGTTGATACCTACATCTGGGTGCCTGGTTATGTTACTCGCCTTTCTCTTTCTCAACCATATATTTTTCTATAATCTGGAATTCGTAGGCTACCACATCGAATGATAAATTGTGAAATATGTTATAATTGGAGACCTCATTCATCAAAGACTATAGATCGAAGATTGAATTGGAGCTTAGTGCCGTCAATGTTGGGATTCTCCATATTTTGGAGTCTCAACTTGTGGCCTCGGCTTCTATAAGCGAATCTAAGCTTTTCTATTTGAAGATGAAAAGGGGATTATCATCGCTATTTGGCTGTGTTTTTGGTTGGGGATAAGAGAAAGGTTACTGCTGAGGATATGATTTTGTGCTACATGGTTACTTAGGTATTGGCAAATAATTTCAATCTAGCTAATTTCAATTATTGTTTGAAGAAATCAATTGCCTTTTGTAGGATATTTCTCATGGGACCTAGCTCTTGTTAAGTATCAAAATTAAGGTAAAACACAGAAAAATGAGTATGAACTCACTTGCTTATTCAATGGAGAACTGTGGACTTTTTATAGGCTTTACAAAACAAAGAATGCTGAAATAATGCAGGCATGTTTAACTACTCCTAAAGATGTGGTATGCTTAATTTAAATGAAAAACAAGTTTGATCTTCTTCAAAGTAGGATTTTATTAAATATACTCAAACAATATAAAATAATAAGTCTCACAATTTCCTACCTTAAATTGTATTGCAGTAGCAATCATTTTACTTTGATGACACAAAACACACACCAAGAAATTCCCTCATCTTTATAAAGGTATCAAGTCTTAAAGGCTTGGTCATAACATCAACTATTTTATCCTTAGAACAACAATATTTCAACTCCATAACTCCACAATTTGAAAGATCTCGAAGGAAATGGTACTTAACATCAATGTGCTTGCTCCTCCTATGCATCACATGATTTTTTGATCGCTTAATGGTTGATGAATTATCACAATATATCACAGTGCACTCACTTCCACTCTAACCAAGGCATTTGATCACTTTCTACATCCATACAGCTTGACAAGCGCATAAAGCTGCTGAAATAGACTCAACTTCAATAGTGGAAAGACTGACCGCTACTTGCTTGTTTGAACTTCATGACACAGCCTCTGAACCCATCAAAAACACATAACCTGAAGTACTTTTTCGATAATCAATGTCCCCAGCGTAATCACTATCCGAGAAAGCAAATAGTTCACTATTATATCCTTCTTTTTTGTATAAAATTCCCAGGTCCATAATACCTTTTAAATATCATAAAGCTCTCTTCACCACTTACATATGAATTTCTGTAGGTTTCTCTATGAATCTGCTAGCTAGATTGACAACAAACATTAAGTCAAGCCTTGTCACAGTCAAGTACATCAAGTTGCCAATAATTTGTTTGTATTGTGTAGCATCTACTCTTGCACCTTTTTCATCTTTCATCAACTTGCATCTAGGTACAATTGGATTCTTCATGCTATTACTATCCAATATGCCAAACCTTTATCATTCTGCACCACTTCTACTCCTAATAAGTACCCCATCCTTTTTAAGTCTGACATGTCAAATTCAAGTTTCATTGAAGACTTGAATTCTTCACGCAACTTGGCATCATTTCCTGTAAACAACAAGTCATTTACCTATATGCTAACTATCAACACATTTTCATTATTCTTTCACTTTGTGAATAAAGTACGATCATTTGGACATCTTACAAACCACTCCTTAAGAATAGAAGCCTTTATTCTACTATACTAAGCTTGATGAGCTTGTTTTAACCCATACAACACCTTACTCAATTTCAACCCCTTTTGTTCCTCTCCTAACTTCACATAGCCTTAGGTTACTTAATGTAAATATTCTCAATCAGTTTTCCATGTAAAAAGTCACTTTTCACATCTAGCTGGAAAACATACTAGTTGTTGTGTGCAGCTAGAGCAAGTATCATTCTGATTGTATCCCATCTGGCTATTGGTACAAACACTTCTTTGTAGTCTATCCTGTGCTTCTGTGAGTAACCTTTTGTAACAAGCTTTTCCTTGTACTTCTTTATTTCTCTTTTCTCATTCATTTTGGTTTATTAAATAAACTTTACTCCTATAGCTCGAGCTTATGGTGGTGAAGTTGTCAAGCTCTAAGCCTCCTTTCTCTAAATGGCTTGTATTTCTTTGTCCACTGCCTTTCTCTATTTTGAGCTTCCAACAGCTTCCTCAAATGTGCTAGGATCTCTAACTTTTATGTATAAGGCTAGGTTGTTCATTTATTCTTCCTCGGATAGCCCTTATCTAGTCATAAAGTCATCCATCCATATAGGTTGTCTTCTAATCCTCCCTTGTTGTATTCTTGGTGTTGTGTCTGATGAGGTTGAGCTGTTGACTCCACTGTTTCCTCTATCTTCTTCATCATATGTTCTTTTTTCTTCATTCCTTTTATTTTCTCTCCATTTGGAACAATTCTAGTCTTATTTGGCTTCACTTTGTTCTAACTTCTAATCCCAACTTTCAATTTCTTCAAACGTAACATCTCTACTTATCACAGTCTTCTCTGTGACTAGATTATATATAGAGTTTGTATGCCTTCATTCCTTCACTCAATCCCAGTGAACACACTTTGCTTTTATCATCAAGTTTAGTTTTTTTTTTCATCAAGAATGTGCACATGTGCAATGCAGCCAAATACCTTGAAATGCTCCACAAATGGCTTCTTTCCACTCCAAGTTTCCTCAGGTGTTTTATCCTTCACTACAATGGTTGAACTTCGATTCAGGATGTAAATGGTCCAGTTGATAGCTTTAGGCCATAACTCTTTCAAATTTTTATTTTCGGATAAAATACTTCTCATCAAATTCATGATGCTCTTATTTTTCCATTCAGCTACTCTGTTTTATTACGAAGTGTATGCTGCTGTTATCTGCCTCTTTGTGTCATTGGAGTTGCAAAATTCATCTGAAGTGAACTCTCTCACTCTATTAGTCCTTAAACACCCTATTATTTCACATGTTTCCTTCTCGACCAAAATTTTAAACTTTTTGGACATTGTAAGTGCCTATGAATTCTTTGATAAATAGAACACTAATGTTTTTCTACTTAAATCATCAATGAGAGTGAGTAGGTACCTCCTTTTACTATTGGATTCTAGTGTAATTAGTCCACATATGTCTGCGTGAACTAATTTAAGCCTATGTGTTGCTGTTCACTAACTCTGTTTGGGAATTACTTCTCTATGTTGCTTCCCCTTCAAGCATTCTTCACGCAGTCTAGATGGATTTTTCAATATAGTTATCCCCTTCACCACCTTCTTGTAGTGTAGAGTTCTCAGTTCTTTAAAGCTTAAGTGCCCAAATATGCAGTGCCATAGGTGAGAGTCTTCTTTAGAGGATGTTTTGAAGCAACTTGGTTCATCAGCTACAAGTGAAGCCAATACCATAAACACCCTATTAATTGTCATCTTTATTTGCTTAATGATCCCTCGATTTGAATGGAACACCTTGCACACATTGTTCTTAATGAGTATGGAAACTCCTTTTTTCTTGCAATTATCATATGCTCAACAAATTGTTTTGTAATTTTGATATATAGTACACATGAGTCAAGACTTGTGTAATGCCTCCAATTTGCATCCTAACACTTCATTTTTCCAACATAATCATTCTTGAATAATTCCCAATCTTGACAGTTTATCTATACCTTTTATTAGACTTGAGAACCACATTTTGTTTCCAGTCATATGATCAATCAGAATCTAGAAACCATACCTCCTTTCGTTTAGCTTGGTGAAGATCCATGTGAGCCATCAGTAGTAGGGGTGTCCATGGTCCGGTTCGGTCCGGTTTTTCTTAAAAAAATCTAACCGGACCGAACCGTTCATATTACTAGAACCGGACCGAACCTGACTGTGTGAAACGGTTTTAAAAAATAAAAACTAGACCGGACCGTTTGACTTATAAAACAATTCGGTCCGGTTTGGTTCGATTTTTTTATAATTGAATGAAGAATAATGTGAAATTTTTAATATATTATTAAACCGGTCCGATCTGGTTCGAACGGTTTAAAATTAATACAAACCGGACCGGACCGTTTGATTAGTAAAACCGTTCGGTTTAGTCCAGTCCGGTCTGGTTTTACGGTTTGGTCCGATCCAATCCTATTTTTGGACACCCCTAATCAGTAGTACTTCCTTTTCCTTATCAAGTTTTGCATAATTGGCTCGTTTCTTCAGAATGGGGAACTCATACGGGGAATTCCCTAGTTTGTGGCATCTGTAGCATTCAATCAAAGCCTTTTTGAAAGATCTTCTTCCCTGACCACCACCTCTACCTCTAAAACCTCCTCGATTTAATCATCTCCCTCTATATCCTCTGCCTGCGGAGCTTCCCTCTGAAATTGTCAACACCTTTTCCTTTCCATTGGTTCCTCTCTTCAACTTCTACTCATGTACTAGCAATGAGCTTTGAACTTCATCAATCGAAGGACTTTTGATGTCTTTTGATTCCTCAATAACACACACAAATATAGGTGAACTTTTCAGAGGGAGTTCTCAAAATCTTCTCTACAACCTATGCATATGACATATCTTCTCCTAAATTTCTCATGTCATTTTCCACCAGCATTACTCTAACAAAATATTCAGTAATGGACTCACCATTCTTCATTTCCAAAACCTTAAAGTTTCTTCACAGGCACTACAGTTGTGCATTATAAACCCTTCCATTGTCTTGAAACTTTCTTTTCATGGAATCCCATAATTCCTTTACAATGTCTTTCTGAAGGATTGTCTTGAGGATGGTATTCTCAATCGAGGCAAAGAGGTTCTTCACCTTCAAGTCTATGAGTTTCAAATCTGCCAACTCTGTCCTATATGCTCCATTTAAAATTTCCCCTCTTAGGAATGCTTAGAAGGCTATCTCTCTTTGTTGCCATTTTTTTACTCCTCTCACTCTCTCTAATTCCAAGTCAACCTCTGTTAAAAAAATAGAACACCTCAGTAAGTAAAGGCTTATACAAAAAAAAATAGAACACCTTGTTTTGATGATGTTACCCAAAAAATTGTTAAAATTTTCTGGACATTATGTCTTCCGTTTAGCGCAATAATAGTAAGAATGCGGTGCACTACCAGGGCTCCAGATTTCATCGTGCAGTATCTTTTTCAAAATCAAAGGTCCAAAGGACTAAATATTTCAACAACCCAAAATAAAAAAGAAACAAAATAATTGGGAGATCACAAATGGATAAGAGTAATTAGGAGATTCAGGTAGCAACTTGTTTTGATGAATAATTGCAAACAACTGACGCATATCAACTATGTGTTTTGTGGTGCTTTCCTTGGTTCAACAATGAAGGTGACGATAAAGAAAGACAACTATGTCGATTGGGGCTGGGTAACGCAACAATTGGAATTGGGTGATACAGTAGGAAAGGTGGTAACAAAAAGAAACTTTGAATCGTAACATAAGAACAATGGTGTCTCTGATTGATTTTTTTTCTTTTCGTAGCATAAATTTTCTTTCTTTTTTCCTGTTTCAAGCTTTGATACCAAAATGTTAAATATCAAAATTAAGATAAAAGACAAAAAAATGAGTTTGAACTCACTTGCTTATTCAATGGAGAACTGTGGCCCTTTTATAGGCTTTACAAAACAAAGAATGATGAAATTATGCAACCACATTTAAATACTCCTAAAGAAGTGGTGTTGGAACAAATATGTGAAAAACTATGTAAGAACAATATTACCGATAACTTGAAATGAACTGCTTGGAGAAACAGCCCAGAATCTTTTTCTGTCTCGGATCTTCATTGCACTGATGAAGTCCGGAATACTACACCTCTCAAATATTTATGTTGCTCGGAAATCTGAGAAATCAATTCTGAATTTTCTTTTCTTTGATTTTGCTATGAAAACCGTAGAACTGTTTTTTTGAGTTGTTAAGTTATATTCTAAACTGAGGGCTATTGCCCTTTTTTATAGTGGAAAAATATGTGTAACGGTCATATAATTATGAAAATAACGGACACATAATTATGAAAATAACGGTCATAAAAGTAACGGTCGCATAATTATGAGAATAACGGTCATAAAATTAACGGCCACATAATTATGAAAAGTAACGGTCACATAATTATAAGAATAACGGTCATAAAATTAATGGCCACATAATTATGAAAATAACGGTCATAAAAGTAATGGTCACATAATTATGAAAATAACGGTCATAAAAATAATGACCATATAATTATGAAAATGACAGTTACATAATTTATGAAATAATGGTCATAAAATAATAAAAAATATTTTTTTATTTAAATTCATTTCCAACAATCCCCCACTTGAATTTTAAATAAAAATATTTTCATCGAGCAACCAATCAATTAAAAGTATAAGATTATGCATAAGCAAAAAGGTGTCTATCGACTTGAACCTTTGCGTAGTGTTAATGCTTTAGAATATACTAGAGTAACTCGTAGTTTTGAACTCTATCTCTAACAACATCACACACACAATCTTTCCAAGGTGTAGTTCGAAAAGCAGGTGCTTTACGGCTACGCACGTGTATCCCAAGATAGTGAATGCTCTAGTAAATTTTGCCCAAAATTTTCATAGGAAGCGGCCATACTTCCACATTCACATAGGTGAGTCTATCAAGAGTACTCATGTAGCTACGTACTCTACTTCACATGGAGTATAGAACTCATTAAGAGTTTAATAATTAACTCATCCTTTCGTCTTGAGGACTTCGTGCTTCTATCAATATAGATTATAACTTCATATATAGCTTGATTCATCTCATATCTCTTCATGACTTGTTATTACCCATTGAACTTGTTTCTTGGGATCTCCAGTCTATAAGTTGGGTTACCATCATAAGTGACTCTTCATTCTAAGGGCATCGATCACATTCCTTTCGAGGTTTTTGAAAACCTTCTCTCTTATTAATCCTTTCGTCAAAGGATCAACCAAATTTTCATCAAGACATATATATGATCCATTCTTACACTCTTGTAGAGAGAAATTCTCTAACAAGATCTTGTATCATCATCTCTTTCCTTGCAATAACGGTTCTAAATCTTTGCAATAGCCACGTCTTATCGCAAGGACAACTGGTATCGATCTTTCCCATAAAGCGGATCTCACAATGACTTCTTAACTAGCCTGCTTCTTCACTAGCAGTAGCTAGTGCTATCATTTCAAACTCCATCATAAATTGAGCCAATATTGTCTATTACTTAGACTTCCAAGAAACAACTCCACCAGCTATGTTAAATATATAGCTGCTAGTTGATTTGGAGTCTTCTAATAAAATGTTCCAATCTACATCGTTGTATCCTTCTAGAACAGCGGGAAACTTTGTATAATGTAATCCAAGGTATATAGTTCTCTTAAGGTATCTCATAACCTTTTCAATAGCATTCCAATGCTCTACACTAGGTCTACTGGTAAACCTACATAGTAGTCCCACAACATAAGCTATGTCTGGTCTAGTGCAATCAGTAGCATAACGTAAGCTACCAATGATGCTCGCATACTCAGTTTGTCTAACACCGTCTCCGGTGTTCTTGAACAACTTTACACTAGGATCATACAGAGTACATGCAGGTTTACAATTAAAGCAATTATATTTTCTTTAAGATCTTCTCAATATAATGAGATTGATCTAAAGAAATTCCCTTTTCAGACCTAGTAATCTTTATACCAAGGATTACACTCGCTTCTCTGGGATCTTTCATATCAAAGTTAACACTTAATAAAGTTTTCACAATATTCACAACATGAATATTTGATCCAAAAATAAGCATGTCATCCACATATAAACATATAATAGTGTAAATGTTATCTTCTAATTTATAATAAATGCATTTTTCATTTTCATTCAATTTGAATTCATGTGGGTTAACTATATTATCAAATTTCTCATGCCATTGCTTAGGTGCTTTATTTTAGATCATACAGATATTTATCTAGTTTTCAAACTTTATTTTCTTGACCTGGGATAACAAAACCTTCAAGTTGATCCATATAAATTTCTTCTTCTAAATCACCATTTAAGAAAGCAATTTTAACATCCATTTGATGTACTACTAAATCATGGATGGTAGTAAGAGGAAAAAGTACACATATGGAAGTTATTCGTGTGACTGGTGAAAAGGTATCAAATAAATCTACATTTTCCCTTTACCTATACCATTTAACTACAATACAAGCTTTGTACTTTTCAATATTACCATCGAGTTTTAATTTCTTCTTTTGTATCCATTTACATCCAATGGTTTTATAACCATAAGGTAAGTCAACTAAATGCCAAGTTTTATTATACTCATAAGAGTCCATTTCATCATTTATGGTTTCTTCCCATAAGTTGGCATCTAAAGAAGAGAATGATTCTTTACGAGTTTGGGGATCTTCCTCTAAGGTATAAGCATAAAAATCTGACCCAAAATCCTTAAGGGTTTGAGCTCGTTTACTTCTTCTAATTGCAGTGTTTAATTCTTCATTTTGTTCAATAGTTCTAGTTATGGGTAAACGACTAGAAGACGAGCCCCCACTATTCTTCAATTTAAATGAAAACCTATGTTCATAGTAGTCAACATCATTTGATTCTATAACTATGATCATTTAAGTCATAGAATTTATAAGCTTTACTATTCACAACATATCCTATGAATACACATTCGTATGTTCTACTAGTAAGTTTATTTCTTTTAAGGATCAATGATCCTAACATAGACTAAACAATCTCAAGTTTTAAAATAAGTTAAGTTTCTTATTTTTCAACATTTCAGATGGTCAAATTTTACTAGTAGATTTAGGCACTCTATTTAGCACATAGCAAACAGTTAATAAAATTTCTCCCCACCAATGGGAAGCAGCACCAAAGTTTAATAAAATTGTAACTACTGATTCAGTAAAAGTTCTATTTTTTTTCTTTCAGCTTTGCCATTCATTTCAGAAGAATAAGGTGCTATTTTTTCATGAATGATTCCATGAGTTTTATAAAAATCATTGAAGATATTGGAATCATATTTAGTGCCTCTATCACTTCGAAACCTTTTTATTTTTCTGTTAAGTTGATTTTTAATTTCAGTTATAAATATTTTAAACATGTCAAATGCTTCACTTTTATTTTTCATTAGATATACATAAGTGTAATCTGAACAGTCATCTATAAAAGTTATAAAATAGTGTTTTTCATTTCTTGTTAAATTTCCATCAAGTTCACATATGTCATAATGTATTAATTCTAAAGGTTCAGATTCTTTAACTACTGACTTATGTGAAGTTTTTGTTATTTTAGCTTGACTATAAAAGTCACATTTATCCAAAATAATTCAAAGATAGTTTTGGAATTAGTTCTAAGCTACTCATGTTCTTGATTATGCGTTTATTAACATGACAAAGTCTAGCATGCCAAATATTAAAGGAACTCAACATTCAATTTAAACATGCCATTAGTGGCGTACCCTTTCCCAACAAAAAATATTATTTTTAGTTATTGTATATAAATCAGCCCCTATAGTTTGAGTAAACCCAGCTTTGTAAAGAAGATATCCTGAAACTAAGTTCTTTCTCATCTCTAGAGTATGCAAGCCATCTTTCAAGATGATAGTCTTTCCAAAGGTAAACTTTAATTCCACCTCACCAGTACTAACAACTTTAGTGGAGTGGGAGTCACCCAACAACACTTTCTTATCCTCAGACTCAGAGTAGGACTTGAACATGTCTCGATTGTAGCGAACATGGCGAGAAGTACCAGTGTCCACCCAACACCCCTCGGATCCATCAACAAAATTGACTTCAGAAATTATAGCAATAAGTTGATCTTCGGTAAGGCTCGCCTACGTGGTAGGACGATTCCTATTCCGGCAGTTCCTAGCCAAGTGGCCAAGTCTGTTACAACTTTAACACATGAATGTGTTATTCCTTAAGGGGGTTAAGGTACATTCGGAGAGGATAGTTTTTGTTTCTATTTTGGTGGTTCCAATTTTGGTTATTATTATGATTATGAGTTTTCATATTTCTACCTTTAGGTTTCAAAATTGCATATGGGGGTTTCTTATTGGTACTGTTGTTTGAGACAACGAGTACTTCATCTCTTTGGTCTTATTTTTGGACTTCTTCTTCTATTCTTAAACTGGTTATAAGACTTTCTAAAGAAAATTTCTTAGTTTTATGTCTAAGTGTATTCTTAAAATCTTTCTAAGCATGGGGTAATTTATCTATAATAACAACTACTTGAAATTGTTCATCTAAAGTCATACCTTCAAAAGTTATTTCGTGTGCTATCTTCTGCAGTTCGTGTGATTGAGCTTCCACAGATTTTTCATCAATCATTTGATACTTCATGTATCTACTGACATCATACTTCTTAGTTCCAGCTTTCTGAGTATCATACTTCTTTTGAAGTACTTCCCAAATTTCCTTAACAGACTTTATCAAAATTATAATAGTCATACAAGTCATTAGCTAATCCATTAAGAATAAAAAAAATTGTATAGAAAATAATTTTCTATCCAGGTGTTTAAATCCTTTATTGTAGCTTCAGTATGAGAATTAGGCAGTGTTGGTTTTTCAATAATAAAAACAAAAGCGACATTTTACATGGTTAAGAAGAATAACATTTTTTTTTGTCTCCATTTTTAAAGTGTAGTTCTTCAAAACGAAATGTTTTGTTAAGATCAGCAGTTAACATTTCAGTAGACATGGCAGATAGAATTCGTCTTAAAATTGTTGGAACAAATATGTGAAAAACTATGTAAGAACAATATTACCGATAACTTGAAATGAACTGCTTGGGTTGAGTCGCGGACTAGGTCGCTCTCTTTAAGACGCGGCTCCGCCAAATTTGTAAGCAAACACACTCGTCGTCCCAGGATAAAACAAGAATCTTTTTCGTCGGATCTTCGTTACCGATGAAGTCCTAATACTACACCTCTCAAATATTTATGTTGCTCGGAAATCTGAGAAATCAATTCTGAATTTTCTTTTCTTTGATTTTGCTATGAAAACCGTAGAACTGTTTTTTGAGTTGTTAAGTTATATTCTAAACTGAGGGCTATTGCCCCTTTTTATAGTGGAAAAAATATGTGTAACGGTCATATAATTATGAAAATAACGGACACATAATTATTAAAATAACGGTCATAAAAGTAACGGTCGCATAATTATGAGAATAACGGTCATAAAATTAACGGCCACATAATTATGAAAAGTAACGGTCACATAATTATAAGAATAACGGTCATAAAATTAATGGCCACATAATTATGAAAATAACGGTCATAAAAGTAACGATCACATAATTATGAAAATAACGGTCATAAAAATAATGACCATATAATTATGAAAATGACAGTTACATAATTTATGAAATAATGGTCATAAAATAATAAAAAAATATTTTTTTATTTAAATTCATTTCCAACAAGTGGTCTGCCTAATTTAAATGAAAAATAAGTTTCATCTCCTATGAAGTAAGATTTTATTAAACATACTCCAACAATACGAAAGATTAAGTCTAAAAGCACCTTTGATAAGGTTGGGACTTGCATTGAATTTCTCAATGTTTTCCCAAAATCGCTCATTATTGACAATGGTTTCACTACCAAGATGGAGAATCAAAAGATTGAAATTGGAATTCAAATCTGTGTGAGTTATGCTGTGGAATTGGATGGAATGAAGGAAGGAGTCACAAATTTGAAGGAAGATGATGATAATGAAGTAGGTTTGGGAAATGACTGAGAAATTGTTTCAAAAAAATGGTCTTATTGGTACTATATTTGAAAGTTTCAAATATAAAATATGAGTTTTGGAGAAATTATTGTTAGTTAGTAAAAATTAATCAATTTATCAAAATAGATGCTAATTGGACAAAAAAAACTTTTTTCTTTCGTTTATTGGAAAAAGATTGATGTTATGGAAACTTTTTTATATACTATTTCATACGAGAAAAATGTAACGAATTTTTATTTTCTTTTAATAAAAGTGTTTTTTAGTTCTCTAATTTTAAAAATGTATTATTTATTAATTTTATTTATAAAAAATGTATTCATTAATCATTTTACTTATAAAGAGTTACTTATTAATCATTTAACTTATAAAAAAATGTTCATTGGTTATTTGATTTATAAAACATAAGCTACAAAAATACTCTTATTGTTAAAATTTCTTTAAACAAATATTAGTAAGAGTGTTTTCGTCACTCACTCACATCCTATCAAATCTAAAAAATAGTAAACATAATTTATGAGAGTATTATAGTCTCTTACCTACACTTTATGACTATAATATTTTTGATAATTTTTATTTATTTTAAAATTATTAAATGTTTCTTTTTGACACCATTTTTATAAATAAAAAGAATAAATATTACATTTTTAAAATCAAGTAATTAAATAATAACTTTTATATAAATAAAAAAACCAATATGAACTTCCACCTATTTCATATACAACATTGTATCTATTTCATGTACATATATTATAATAATTTTCATAAAATATTTTTCTCATAAAAAGATATAAATTAAATGTGATTAGAATTATATATATCAAATTAAAAACTCAACGAAGTAAGATGATAACATATTTATAGTTTTAAGTGGTACGATACATTACTCTATTATCATATACCTAAGTTTGAATCTCACTTTTTTATTATTTCTTTAATTTAATTTTATGTATTATATTTGTATTATATCTATACGTTGTAATTAATAAAAAATAATTTACTTTTGCAAACAATTTTTAAACCTACAAAAAATATTTATATTTTGAGTTAAAAAATATTATACATGAATAATACTTTTATCACATAATATAAATAAAAAATATTTTATTCGACAATAATATTTTATTAAATATATTATTATTATTATTATTATTATTATTATTATTATTATTATGCAACAACATATAATAAAAATAATTATTAATTATATTAAAATTATAACTTTTAGAATTTATTTAAATATTAATAAAGAAATTTATCCATTAATTAAAATAAATAAGAAATTTTTTTATATATATATAAATCTAAATATTTAATAATAAAATACACATGAAAAAATAAAAAAAATTAATAGAAATTTTTATTATCAAACTATTGTAATTGATATAATTCAAGCTTCTAACTTAAAAGGATCGAGATAAGTTTTATTAGTAAAACCATTAAACAAATAATATTAAAATTGAATTAATTTTAATGTAATCGTTAACTTATCTTCAGTTATAATATATTTATATTAAATATGTTGATACTTTATATTAAATTGAAAGGTAAAATAATATTTTAATATTTTATTATATATATATATATATATATATATATCTTATTATTGTATTTTTTAAAATTAAACAAATCATATTCATATTTATATATTTTTATATTTTTATTATATCCATATTTTATATCATTTTTTAACAAATTTTTCTATAAAAAAAACGTATAACATCTGTACGTTCATTTATCTGAATATCTGTCTTATATTTTACCAACTATATTACTTACTAACAGATGATAATTACACTATGATGTATTTATTGTTTGTATAGGTACCATTATTTATAAAAAAGATAAATACTAAATGATACAAATTTATAAAAAACAAAAAGTTTTTTATTAAAAAATTATATCATATATTATAATTAATATAAATATATATTTTTATACATTTCATGTTGATATTCATAAAAAAAATCAAAATAAGATATTATTTTTATACATTTCATGTTTATAAAAAATATTGTTTTTAAAGTTAAAGTTATAAATTTGAATATATTATTTTGGTCGTTTTCTCTTAAGATGAATAGATTGTTTGAAACAATAACAAAACAATAAGATTTACGTGGATACAAATACTACCGTTAATTAATACAGAACTGCATGAAACTTTAAATAGATCAACTATTAGATATATAATATATTGGTAATATTGACTAATTCAATGTTGCTCTCAACGTCTTCCCGACACGAGTTCAAACCTCCTTCTATCCATTCTGGCAGTCAGTTTCACTATCTTTATTTCTGTTTTATTTTTTTCTTCTTTATCCTCCTCACTATATATATATATATATATATATATATATTAAGAACTTGGGAATTTAATATTCATATTCCCTCTAAACAACAAACAATGGGCTCCACGGTCCGATTCATTCTCTGTTACTCAGCTCTGTTTATTATTCTTCTTCATTGTCCCACTGTTATGGCTGTCAAGAAAACCTACATAGTTGACATGAAACACCATTCCAAACCTTCAATCTATTCTACCCATCACGAATGGTATTCTGCCAACCTCCAATCTCTTTCATCAACTGAAGATTCTCTTCTCTATACCTATGATATAGCCTACCATGGATTTGCTGCAACTTTGGACCCAGAACAGGCCGAGAATCTCCGCCAATCTGATTCGGTACTGGGTGTGTACGAAGATACAATCTATACTCTCCACACCACTCGAAGCCCTGAGTTCCTTGGCCTGGACAGAGAGAATGCTTTGTGGGCAGGTCACAACATGCAAGACCTCAACCAAGCTTCCCACAACATTATCATTGGTGTTCTCGATACTGGTGTGTGGCCCGAGTCGAAAAGTTTCGATGACTCGGGAATGCCTGAGATTCCAACTCGGTGGCGTGGCCAATGTGAATCGAGTTCAGATTTCAATTCATCTCTGTGCAACAGGAAACTTATTGGAGCACGAAGCTTTTCCAAAGGCTTTGGTATCAGTGGTGGTGGTGGGAGCTCGGAGGGGAAACCCAAGGAGGTCGAGTCACCTCGTGATCGTCAAGGTCACGGTACTCACACGGCTAGTACGGCCGCCGGAGTTAACGTAGCCAACGCAAGTCTCCTGGGTTACGCTAGCGGAACAGCGCGTGGAATGGCCACACATGCTCGAGTCGCTATTTATAAAGTTTGTTGGAACAGTGGTTGTTTCGGGTCAGATATTCTCGCGGGTATGGAAAAGGCAATCCAAGACGGTGTCGATGTTCTATCTCTTTCTCTCGGCGGTGGGCCAGCTCCGTATTACCGTGATACAATCGCAATCGGAGCATTCACGGCCGTGGAAAGGGGCATTTTCGTCTCTTGCTCAGCTGGAAATAGCGGGCCCACTGCTTCCTCATTGGACAACGTAGCACCTTGGATCATGACGGTCGGTGCCGGAACTTTAGATCGTGATTTCCCGGCTTATGCTGTTCTGGGAAACACGAAACGGCTCACTGGTGTATCGCTTTACAGTGGGTCAGGAATGGGGAACAAAATGGTTGGTTTGGTTTACAACAACGGGTCCACTTCGAACAGCTCGAGCAGTAACTTGTGCTTGTCCGGTTCACTCGAACCGGAACTAGTACGTGGGAAAGTGGTTTTGTGTGAGAGAGGTGTAAATTCACGTGTCGAAAAAGGAGAGGTAGTACGTGAGGCGGGAGGTGTGGGAATGATACTGGCGAACACAGAGGCGAGCGGTGAGGAATTGGTGGCTGACAGTCACTTGTTGCCGACTGTGGCGGTTGGGAAGAAGGCAGGTGATTTGATCAAGGAATACGCGCTGTCCGATCCAAATCCAACGGCGGTGCTGAGTTTTGGTGGGACCGTTTTGAACGTAAAGCCGTCACCACTAGTAGCAGCGTTTAGTTCGAGGGGACCCAATTTGGTAACAACTCAGATATTGAAGCCAGATGTGATTGGGCCTGGAGTTAATATATTGGCTGCATGGTCTGATGCTGTAGGACCCACTGGGTTGGATATGGACACTAGGAGGACCAAGTTCAACATCATCTCTGGTAACGGCCAGATTCCTCGTATTCATTATTTTTTTTCTTTCCTAGATTCCTCCTATTATTTATATTGACTTGGATAAAAGAACACGTACTCAATTTAAAGATTGTGACTATGGCTCGGGTATATAAGAGATTTTTTTAAAACAAACAGTACTTATATTACTTGAAAATGATGATGAATCTTACTACTAAGCGAAATCACTTTTTTTTCTTCCTTCCTTTTCTTTTCTTTGGTAGGCGCATATATGTAAGACTTTTTTCTTAAATAATTATATTATTCACAAATTACATATATATATATATATTAAAGTGAATATTTATAATGTAAAAAATGGAGAAATTATAGCTTGTTTTGGATCACGAGCGTCTAAGCCAACTAAAAGATATGACAGAGAATAGTGAGAGGTGCAAAGAATACCCATTCTCTTTCTATATAGCTTTCATTATTCATTTTTAATATTTTAATTTGGCTAGACTACCACATTTGCATGATATAAGATGAACCAATAATTTTCTAGAAAAATGATACATTGAGTTGAATTCTATTAGTCTTTTTTGGTTCGTTATATCTTCCTTTTTATGCATGTTTAGATTTGCGTAACAAATTTAGTTTGTTTATAAGGCTAACACTAACTGATAGAAGTGAATCCATGGTTGAAAAATTGCAGGTACATCAATGTCATGCCCACACATAAGTGGTTTGGCAGCCTTGCTCAAGGCAGCACATCCAGATTGGAGTCCAAGTTCCATCAAATCTGCTCTTATGACTACGGCCTACACGATCGACAACACTAAATCCCCTCTCAAAGATTCCCGAGCGTTTGAATTTTCCACACCATGGGCTTACGGTGCTGGTCACGTTGACCCTCAGAGAGCTATGTCTCCTGGCCTTGTATATAATATCTCTACTGAGGACTACATGACCTTCTTGTGCTCCTTGGGCTATACAATTGATCATATACAAACCATTGTCAAGCATCCCAACATTACATGTTCAAAGAAATTCTCTGATCCTGGTGCTCTTAACTACCCATCATTCTCAGTAGTGTTTGGGAACAATAGTGTGGTCCGATACACTCGCACCTTGACCAATGTAGAGGCTGCAGGGTCTGTGTATCAGGTGGCTGTGAATGCACCCCCTATGGTGAAAGTAATAGTCAAACCTACAAAGCTTGCGTTTAAAACAGTAGGGGAAAAACAGAGGTACACAGTGACCTTCATCGCTGATAGAGCTATTGCAGCTAGTACAGCCAAGGCCGAGTTTGGCTCGATTGTGTGGAGCAACAGTGTGCATCAGGTTAAGAGTCCGGTTTCTTTTGCATGGTCTGTGTTATGAGGTTCTCGCCATATAGTTTTTCATTGTTTACTTGGTAAGGGTAATATTGCTGATTTGACAAAGATGGTTTATCTGCATACTTATTCTTGGATGCCCTTATCAATTGAAGGATGAAGAAACTTGATAGATTGGGCAAGTTTGGGGTGACTGGGAGGAAGATTTCAAGATAATAATAATAATAATTTTTAAAAAAGCTTTTTAAACAATTTGCTGGCGTGTAAAAGGAAGCTAATATAATAGAACAGGTGCCAGTGTTTTATGCTGTTTATATATGCTAAATTGTAGATCCTATTGCTTTCAATTCATTTCATAAGTGCTTTTGAGTGATGAGTTGCATTAGCAAAATTCTGTGTCTTGCATTAAGAAAGCAAAAATCAGCATCCCAGAAACCGAGCTAAAGAATGCGATTTTAAAGTAATACTCTAAAAGACTACTAGGTTAGCTTTTACGTAACCATCTATAAATCCATTTGATAATTTGATCGACATTAACTTTTAAAATATACATCTTATAGCGACTATATTGGTGATATTGAAAAGCTCTCAACGATAGGAATTTAATAGTTAATTTGCATAGATACGAGTCTAAAGATAACATAACTAATAATAGACCACATTCTGTTATTTGAAAACTTGCAAGTAAATCAATCACTATTAAGCTCCTATCGTTAAAAGTTTCCAACGCCATCAACATCGCTATCATGATATGTGTATTTTCAAATTCAAATGGACCATTAAATGGATTTCTAGTGTCTAATTTTGCTAACCTAATGAATTTATAGAGTATTACTTTACTAATTTAGTGGACAAAGTACTTCTAAAAACTAATAGACTAAAGTGTACAACCTAACAACTCATGCCGTGAAGCCTAGTGGTTTGGAATTATTATTATTTTTCTTTTCCTTCCTAAAAACCAAAAACTTGAGGGGTAGGGGAAGAAAAGAAAAGAAAGTTTGGCAGTTCAATAATTTTGAAGCAATAATGGAGTAGCAATGGCAGGACCCATATCTGAAAATTGAAATTATGGAGAATCAAAAGTCAAGATAATTGTTAATGAACTTGAAAGAAGCAGAACAATAATAATCTCAACTGTCATCATGGCCACTAGGAGATTCCAACCTTATGCTTAAAACTGAAGAAAACGAAATGAATAACAAAGGTGCAAGGATTAAAAACTATTATTAAACTGGTCTCGTTTATAACTCTGGCTTTCCAAATTTGTTTCTCACTACTCAAGGGCACATGACATATTTGCGTAATTTATATTCTATATAAAATGATAAGGATTCTTGAATACTAAAAACACAAGGTGCAAGGATTACAACAGTTTTTTTTACAGCAACAGCTACAACAACAACGACAAGGGCGTACCTCGGGACATTTTGGACAAGAGCATTTGAAGCTGCCTTTGCATTTGCATTTGCATTTGCAGCAGCTAAAGCATTTTGCACATGAGCAAGTTGGAAAATTGCAACAACTACTTCTACAGCATTCACTCTTTTTCTTTTTACAAAAATTAAATTGAGGACATGAGCAACATTTCAACTTTGGCATTCGACAAGATGTGCATGGATTGCATTTACACGAACACCAGTCGCAACAGTGTGGCATTTCTAGTTGAATAGAACACCCAGTAGGACAGCAACAGCAAATCCATGAACAGTTAAAACAGGGGATCGCACTGCACAACAAGCATAAATAGCTAAGAAATGATACTTAATATTGTAACAGTAAACAAAAGAATTGCTTTTCAAGACTCAGAAAACATATTTTGTGTTTTTATCGTGAACACAAATCATGTATTTCCTTTTAACAGAAGCAAACAAACAAAATGAGTGAGAAATTAAGACCATAAGAGTGAGATAAGAGAATGGTACCAAAGCCATTTCCAGAAGCGACAAGTTCTACGATTCTTGCTGTTTCTGATTAATAGAAATAAGATATAAGGAACAAGATCATGATTAAGAAAGATTCAGGAGATAATGTTCTTACGTAGCTACAAAAGGATCAGGTTTTGCCACCATGTAATCGACAATCCTGCAAAATGGTGATGGTCAATCTACTATATGCTTGGAGGGTAATCATGGATATGAAAAATGAGTTAATACATATAGAAAAGACATTGTTTAACTTCGACTTAAAACATATTTTTTAAATATACAAGCTGTACAATTGAACTGATGGCCAAACATACTCTTTGCAGCATTTTGAGGAAGGATGAATGCGGTCCATTGATTTTAACTCTTCCTGGTCAAAAATGCCTTGTTAATGAATTTGTCCACTTTCCATAGAAACATCAACAATAATGAAAAAAGTAGTACGTGCATTTTTCGATTTAATGGATCTTTGTCAAGCAAATGAAAACCCTTTTTCATAATCTTTCGACAATGATTGGTAACAAATATGTAGATAGTTGGCAATAGTCACTGGTCAAAACAATTCAAGAAAGATGGAATTTACTTCATAAAATTCCTCACATTGTAAGATTAATAGTAGATAACAAAATCTTAGAAGGTAGTAAGTAACTTCAAAATTGCATACTATTCAAGGTGCGAGCCACCAGAGGTCTTATTTCTTTATAAAATACGCAGCTTAGTTCAGTTAATTTTATCTTGGGCATGTGTAGTCCATATTTATGCAACATGAGCACTATAATATGGTTCACTCAGTGATCTAGTGATGAGACTTACTCTTCTTATGTTTCAAGTTAAAAGTTTAAATCAAACTAAATAGTAAATACTATTTACTCAAAAAAGAAAAAAAAACATGAACATTACAATGTATCATTTTTGAAAATTGACGATTAAAAATGACTAAAATGCTAACTTTTCATAATTAGGGACTAAAATTGCTCATTTTTTATGATTATGGGAAATTATGATTAGAATTGCTCATTTTCATAAAATTACATGACTACTAGGATCATTTTCGCCTATCTCAAATAGGTCATGTGTTATATATTGCATATATATGGTTCACTTAAATCTTAAATCTCTTAATGGACTCTGGGGAAGTCCATAACTGGTCTCAACAGTTCAGAGTTAAGAAGAAGAAGAGACTATGTGATGCATTTTCAGACAGTACAGTTCTCTGTGACAGTAAAATCATGCCAGAACTGACCCAAAAACAGAGAGACTGTAGTAAAATATAAATCCCCTGGCCAAAACATCTTCAACCAGAGATCAACAACTTAAGGGAAGGGTCTTAAAGTCTTAGTTGGCCCCTGAAGTAGAACAATCAAGAATTTTAAAATCGTTTCAGCTATGATCATTTTCCAATTGACTTGAAAATATTGTTCTACAGCTTCCACAAAAACCTTCTGTATAAAAATAGGTGCTTCTTGAACTGAATTGACAGTGTTTATAACTTTATAAGAGCCCGTGACATCAAAAGCATAAAAGAAATGAATTGAAACAGAAAAAAATGCACCAGACAGTCACACACATCAAGTTTTGATTTTCCCCATTTATGTGCTTCTAGTTGATTTCAAAGACACCATTTTAGAGTACAAAGAAAGCAACATATCTCTAAATTGCCTTGAAAGCATATTTATGATGAAAACCCAGCTGACTTTAGACACTTGAGAGTTATAAAAACCCAATAAAGCATAACATTAGCAAATGCATTATCCAATAACACAAATCAAATCTAGACAACAAAGTCAAAATCTTGAAAACCCACCTCAAGAAAACCAATCTCTCTCTCAAGCATCTGAACCTTAGCTGTTTCCCGGCGTTTCCCATACAAATCTGGATACTCAGGAGGGGATTTTGGGCAAGGTGGAGGCAGAGAAGGCACTGATGGAGGACAACCAGCTGGAGTAGCCATCGTTGAAAAATCTCAATCTCAAGCCACAAAGTGAAGTGAACCCAAAAATCAAAACTTTTGCCTCAATGAAGTAAAATAGGCTAAGCAAGAAGTTGATAGTACTAGTACTAGAAAAAGAAAAACTACCCAACTCGCAGTAGTAAGAAAGCCGACCAATTCTGATAGCAGTAATAGTAGTAGTAAGTGACAAACAAGACGCGGCAAATGAAGCTAGGTGTGAATTGTATACGAAAAGTGTGTGGCAGAGGCAGTAATTAGGGTCTCTGACAAGGATAATTACGACCCAGAACCACAGAAAAAGGAAAACGAAATAATTCGATTCAAGGAAATGTACGTATCATAAAGAAGTTTCAGAGATTAAATGAAGGTTTAAAGTTAAAGAAAATTTTAATTTAAGAGTTTAAAAAGATAGCATTTATTGTTGCAAAGGCTAAAACACAAGTGGTGAGGTTTGTTGATTTGTTCTGGTCTCTGGATCCGTTAGGCTTCTCGAGGCAGAGCTTTTGTGTGCTTGGTAAGTACTAATTAGATGTAATAAACTGATAATATAAGTTAAAATATTTAATGACAATTGTAAAGATGGCAGAGAAAAAGCCTGCAATTGCAAGTGTTTGTACGAACCCATTTGGGCAAAGTTTAGATTTTTGATTGAAATTTGATTTAGGATATTGAAATTTGTTTCCTAAAACAAGTGAGTGAAAAACACAACACTTCTGTGCTAGCGCTTTGTATTGTATATGGGTTTGTGTAAGAAATAGGTGTTATTCATGACTAACTTCTCAATAGTTGTTGTTCTTTTTCTTTTTCTTTTTTACATTTTTTCTGCTAACCTGGTGAGTTTTGCAGAAAATTCAGAGAAGAAGCGAAAAGCACGATGGGCTAGTAACTCAGACCGCACGTGACTCTGAGCAGGAGAGAGGAAATAAAATTTCAAAAACAAGGCCTCGTGTGTTTTGAACTTTGGTTTTGAGTTCGACATGAGACCAAGAGCCCTGATTTTGAGAATAACCCGCTACTGTATATTAGCACCTTTTGTATTTCAGCTCTAGAAATTCAATAAAAAAAAACCTTATTTATAATAATTTCTTGATTAAGATGATTTACATGTTGTAATTTAAAAAAAATGTCTCTTTTATTAAATAAAAATTTAATTTATCATTTTATATTAAACATAAATTAATTAAATGTTTAATTACATCAATTTAATCCATACCAATTACATTAAATATTATTAGATTCATTTTTTTTGTTATTATTAATGGTATCATTTTACGTTATTTCTCAAAAATTATTTATTGGGATAATATATTTATTTTTTAGTATGTATAAAAATATATAGTTTATATAAATGAAACAAAAAATTTTTGTCTAAAATTTAGACTAAACTTCAACGCACTCAGCAGCTACGTCACTCTGCCTCTGTTCAATATCGAGGAATGTTAAATGTTAAATGACACCATATCAAGCTTAAGTTATTCTCAATCTTGAAAAACCTGGGTGAAATAGTGTTTTTTTAATGCACAAGGAATCTTTTACTCAGTTATGAAAAGAAAAGATAAAAATTGACACTTAAGATTTTTTATTTATTTTTTTATTTTTCAGCTTTGGATGTTTTGAGCTTTGAATTTAAATTCACATGCTGGAATTTCTTTCTTAATTTTTCTCCCTTGTGTTGATTAATGAGAACAAAAAGGCTTAATCAATAAGTATTTAAAGCTTTGAACTTTCTGACGTTGAAGATGCAGAGATTCGAGTATATTTTAGTTTTTTAAGATTACACAGTCAGGAAAGGTAAAGTATCAAAATTTATTGGTAATTATTAATTAGCAAGAGGGTTTATTCTATGTTAATTATTTTATTTTTTAAAAATTATTATTTAAAAAATAAATAAAAATAATATCTCTTGCATTTTTTATTATTAAAAAAGTTTAATACATAATTAAATTTTAAATAACAAATATCGTTAAAATTAAAATTAAAATATTATAAAATAAAGGTATTATTTTTATTATAAATTTTTCAAACTTAATATTTCATTAATTTCCCATCATTCTTATATTCTCACTTCCAACGTTTTTGTTCACTACTTGACCACTATTTTTTACCGAAAGCAATAAAGAATCCTATTTATTTCAGTAAAAGGATCAAATAAATAAATAAAAATATATATTCTTTCTAGGCAAGTACATGTAAATTACTAGGAAAAATGTATTTTCACGGCGTACAAAACTAATGTTAAAATAATTAAAAAAATTAGTGTGAAGATATAAATTTTGGTGTGCCAATAACATTAAACAATATCGTATTACTTAACGGGACAACTTTCAAGTTTCGAAATCAAAAACATAAAAATGAATAGAAATTAAAGTAGCACTATCATAGTAACTCAAATTATTATTATTAATAATATATATATATATATATATATATATTATCTTCTTTCTTTTTCTTAACTCTGATTAAGAGTTAGCAAAATATTCGATTAATACGAAAAATCCGATCAATTTGATTAAATCCAAAAAAATGAATGGTTTCGATCCGAAGTCGAATCGAATTTAGATTGAAAATATTTAAATCCAAATAATTCAATCTGATCCGATACATTTATATATTATTTAAAAATAAATATATAATAATTAATAAACCTAATTATCTAACCTAACTTATTAAACCTAGTCGCCATTAAGTCTTAAAACAACCTAATATTTTTTCTAGCTTCTATCTTTCTCTCTGCCTCCATCCTAATATTTTTCCCAACTGCTTCCATCTTTCTTTCTACCTCCTCCATTGATGGTTTCAGGTTCTGCTGCTCGCTTATCTACTGCTCTCCGTATTGTTGCTCACCGATCTACTGCTCTCTATTTTGTTGCTCGCCGATATATTGTCGCTGCTCTGTTGTCGCACCTCTGATGTTCTCCAGTCGATGCTCGTCAATCGTTGTTCGCCAATCGTAGCTTGTCAGTCGCTGCTCGCCAATCTTTGCTCTGCCATCCCTGTTTGATGTTCGGTGTTTGCCTGTAATCTATCCTTATTCGTTGTTTGCTCATGTCACTTTTCGTTGTTCTTCGTCATCCCACATAGAAGGTTATATTTGTTTGAACTTTTTTCTTTTTCTTTTTCTGAATTTTGATTTGAAATTTAATATTCAAATGCTTTGTTTTGTTTGTTATTGATAGTTATTACTTTAGTTTTAAATTGATGTGTGAAGCAAGAAGCTATCTAGAACATATTGTGTGATTTACTATTTTTTTATAGTAATTTTCAAGAGCTATGAGATAAAATTACGAGTCTGAGTGGAAATGTGATGGTATTGTAGAACAAAAATCGGGTAAGATTATAAGAAAAATTTGAACGGTCATAACTTTGTGCTGGGAGGTCTATTTTAGACAAAAAAAAATTGATTCTATGTAAATTTTTGATATCTAGGCACGACAAACTACCAAAGAGAGTTTGTCCAGAATTTTTTCCCAAACAATGATGTTTTTCATGCTTTAATTGAGTTACAAATTTTTTTAAGATACTTTTAAAATATTGAGGTCTATTAATATTGAACAATCATGTCCAACATCATCTCACATATATGTGCACATTTTTACAATTATTTATTGCAAATGTCTAATATATTTTTCTACAACTATACATATGGTTTTAAATAAAGATAAGGATACACTTTATGTGATTGAGGAAGTAAATAAGGATGAAAGTGCAACACAACCAACTCAATAAGAAGATTTTGTAAGTACTCCAATTCCTAACCTTTGCTTTGATTCTAAAGAAGAAGGTAAAAAAATTTCCTCTAGATCTAATAGTGAAGCATGGACTTATTTTACCATAGAAGGGGTAAGGCAACATCGCAAAGCTATATGCAAATATTGTAAGAAACAATATAAGTATGTGTCAAGCAAATCTGGCATGTCAAATTTTTTTGCACACATTGTCATTGGATGTGATAAGTTTCTCGGTAGAGTTATTAAGAAACAAAAAACTTTAGCTTTCCATAAAGAATGAAGTCTTGTACCTCACAGTTTTAATGTTGAAAGATGTAGAGAAAAATTGGTAAAAATGATAATAAAAGATGAATTTCCATTTATTATCATAGAATGTGAAAGATTTAAGGAGTTTATTGAAGAGCTACAACCTTTGTTTAAAATCCCTTCTCGGTGGACTATTGCAAGATATTGCTTGAATTTGTACGTTATTGAAAGAGTAAAATTGAAAGAGTTGTTGAATAGAATTAGTAAAAGAATATGTCTTACCACTGATACATTGGCATCTCGTCAGAATTTATGTTATATGTGTTTAACTGCTCATTTTGTTGATAATGGTTGGAATTTACAAAAGAGAATCTTAAACTTTTGTCAAGTTCCAAATCATAAAGGTGATACACTTGGTAGAGCGATTGAAGTATGTTTGTTAGATTGGGGCATTGATAGAATATTATGTGTTACAGTTGATAATGCAAGTTCTAATGATATTGCAATTACTTATTTGAAAAAAATCTGTTAATGGTTGGGGTAACATAATTTTAGAATCAAAACACTTGCAAATGCGATGTGGTGCACATATTCTAAATTTAATTGTTGAGCAGGGTTTGAAAGAGTATAACATATCAATAAATAGGATTCGTGTTGTTGTAAGATACGTGAGAGGATCACCAATTAGACTGCAAAAATTTAAGAGTGCTGTTGAAATGGAAAAACTCTCTACTCAAAAACTTGTTTGTTTAGATGTTACGACAAGGTGGAATTCAACTTATTTGATGTTGGATTCTGCAACTTATTTTCAAAAAGCATTTGAAAGGTTAGAGATCACTGATTTGGGATACTATCAAGAGTTTTGTCGAGGTGAAATTAAACAAGCTCCGACTATAATGGATTGGGATAATGCTAGATATTTTGTCCAATTTTTGAAAGTTTTTTATGAAGCAACATTATTGTTTTATGGATCTTTGTATGTGACTTCTAATTTCTTCTTGGATCGTATTTGTTTTATTCATGATCAACTAGATATGTGGAGTAAATGTGAGGATTACATTATGATTAAGATGACTAGCGATATGAAGGTAAAGTTTGACAAATATTGGGGAAGAATATCTAAAATGAATATGATTTTATTTGTGGCTGTTTTACTTGATCCTAGGCATAAAGAGTGTTCTTTACATCTAAGTTTGCTAAAATTGTGTAATGGGGATGAGATTGAGGCATCAATGAGTTCAAAAATGGTGAAAAAAACTTTGGAAGATATGTACAAGGAGTATCATAAAACTTATTTTCCATCAAACACAGAAGAACCTTCTCAACCTTTAGAAATAAGTACAGAAGGTTTTGGTTTAGAAGCAAATGTATTCCAACTTTATGTTTCTCGTAAGAGAAAACATTTAAAAGAAGTTCATACTATGGAAAACAAATCTGAGTTGGAAAAATACTTACAAGAAGCATTGGTTGATATGGATGATGATAAATTTGATCTATTAAGTTGGTGGAATGTTCGTTCCTCAAGATTTAAGATTTTGTCTTTGATAGCTCGAGATGTATTGGTCATACCGATATCTAATGTAGCATCTAAATCTGTATTTTCTCTTGGTGGTCATACAATTAGTCCGTATAAGAGTTCCTTATCTTCTAAAACTGTACAATCTAAGATTTGCACTCAAAATTGATTCATTCATCTCCAATCATTAATATCCAAGAATCACTTGATGAAATTGAGGCTCTAGAATCAAGTATATTGCATAAAACTTTCAAATATATATTTTGAATATATATAGAATTATTATGTTTATTAGCTCATTATTTATGTATATTTTTAACTTTTTAATTTTTTTATCGCGCAGATGTTCTTGATGGTATCGGTGACTTAAACCTTGAATGATTATTAAAAAGAGTTATTGTTATTATTAATTTTGGAGAATGAAGTTAATTTATGTAATTGATATTTAATTTTTTGGAGTTAAATTATATAATTGATGTTAAATTTTTTATTTTTGATTATTTTTGTTGAATTATTTTTAATCATGTTGTCACGTACTTTTTAATTTGTAAGAAAAATATTTTTATTTTAGATTTTTTTATTTTATGTAATTTTTCATTTTATATGTTAAAATTATATCATATTTGGATTTGTTCGGATTGATATTTATAGCGGTTTGGATCAGATTGATACTTCATAATTTGCTTATTTATGTAATTTTTTTAATAGATTAAAATTAAAATTTTGACCCTATTCGATCGGATTGGAATTTAAAGCAAATTCGGATTGAATAATTTTCGGATTGAATCGGATTCGGATTTTGTTCGGATTGGCATGTACAACGGATCGGATTCAAATTGGCATTTAAAGCGGATTCAAATTGAATAATTTTTGGATTAAATAATTTTCGGATCGGATCAGATCAGATTTAGATTGACTTAAAATTAGTGATTTCAGATTTTTTCGGATTGGCATGTGCAACAGATCAGATTCGGATTGAATAATGCATAATTTGCTTCGAATTAAATCGGATTCGAATTGACCTAAAACTTACGGTTTCGAACCGATGCTCACCCCTATCTCTCATCTTTTATCTTTTTTTCATAAATTTAAGAAAAATGATAAAAAAAATTAAAATATGATATTATATTACCCTTTAATTTTATGTGTATAACATTAAATAATAAATGATAAAGTGAGATGTTAATAAAAATAAGTTAATTATATCAAAAATAACAACTTTTTTATTTTATTTTATTTTTTAATAATTTAGTCTTTCATTTAAAAAAATGATAATATAGAATAAATAATCAAATTTTTATTTTATTTTTATTTACTTTTCTCACAATGTTTTAATGTTATTTAGATACATTAATTTCATATATTATCTAGAGTAATAAATATTAATAACTATAAAATTGATAAAAATAATTTTATTTTTTATTAATCATTCTTGTATTATCACTTTTTTATAATAAAATTAAATACATTATTTTAATTGATGAAACTAAAAGATATTTAATGCATTTATTTATAGACAGAGTTATCGAGACATCTTATTTTTTTTGTTTTCATAACATATTTAGTACAATTTTAAAAATTATCAAAAACATATCTCATAAATTTTAATTGATATAGAATAAATATATTAAAAACAGAACTATATTTTTGAAAAATTTTAAATTTAATAACAAATAAATTATGAAACAAAATAAGATGTAAGGATAAAAAAAACATTGTATTTAGCAATTTATTTCAAATAATATTCCTATACGAGTATAAACCATCATATAAAATCAACTCCAACCCTACATCATATCTTTAAACTTAATATGTTAAATTTGATGTAACATTATTTATCACACTATTAATGTTATGTTGATGCTGTGCTATTTAAAGATATATAATACAAAATTATTAATATAACTAAAAAATTAATATAAATTAAAAAAAATGATTTATAAAAAATTTAAAAATATTATTAAACTTTTAATTGTATATAATAAATTAGAATTAAATACAAAATATAAAATGAATAAAAAAATTATTAATAATTTATTGAATTAATATTTATGATTATGTATTTTTAACTCATATAATAAATATAATATTTAATTAATAAATTTTGAATTTTTTAATAATATAATTTTTGGTTAATTATTATTGATTAATAATTATTGAATTGATTGAATATAAAAATTAATAATATATATATATATATAGTATAATATTTTATGTTAAAAATTAAAAAAATAAAAATTTGATATAATTTTTAATATAAAATACAAGCAAGTAAAACCACGCATAGGAGTAGGGAGAACACGAATTACGATGATTTCGGGTGGGACCTTAAGATTGATTTATAGGTGGGACCATGAGTGAGGCGACAGTTCATCAAAATTTGATGTGCTGACGTCCCTTTCAAAAAAAAAAGTACTAGCACGGCTTAAAGAGCGAATAAGCGATGACTCAGTAATCACTAATCAATGTCTTGTCGAGTGGACTGAGCCCATTGTTGTAAAGGACACAAACCAGGCCGTGTACTATTAGCTATTTTTAATTTCTGAATCATAAATACATGAAAGAACCACGAATTTATTACATGCGAAGGTATCCCAAAAAAAAAAAATCATAAATAAATACATTGACTATACATAGAAATGCTAATCTATCTTTATGTACCCTTTGTTGTGATTTATTATTAGTATAACACGTGCCCTCCATTCTTTAATAGAGTTTATAAAAATCTTTCATACTCTATAGCTTCAATATCGTTTTAGGGATTAAAAAAAAAAAATTAGTATAATATATATTTATTCATAATGCCCAGGTCCAATGAAAACTTGAAACTAATCTAGAAGGAAAAAGCCCATCGAACAACAAATTGATATTGGCCGATTCAAGATACATCCTGAAAATTTTGTAAGAAAAAAATACTAATATCATATAAATTTACATATACACATTTCTTATATATATTGATTTGTTAGAGTTATTTCAAAAATTAAAAAAATTGATTCGTTTTTATAAATAATATTGAGATATAACACGATAAAAATGCCACATGAGCGTAAGAGTTAGTACAAAATTGTATATCCTATATATTCCTCTATCCTATGAACACATCCTAATAATTTTTTTTTTTTTTTACAAATTGTGTATGTATTTCCGAAATGAATTTAAATAGGGAATAAAACACAATTCCACGATTATATTACCCAATTTGAGTAATGATTGTAATAACTTTTATTATTACTACAATAAAAATATATTAAATGTTAATTTTATGCATATTATTAATAATACCTTAGTGTAAATATCATTGATAAAGTAGTTAATAATTTAAGTTGTAACAACATCTGCAATTTATCTTAAAGCAACACATATTGTTTAGCATATGAAGTCTGAAAACTACTAAATTTCATCTCAATTTACACTTAAATTGAGATGAAATATTAATTATATTCATGAAACAATCCATTAATTTGAAAAAATTATCTCATCTTGTCTCACTTAATTTTTAATGAGATGAGATGTTAATAAAACGATACCAATTGAGATGTCTCATTTGTCATTAACGGGCGGGCATAAATGAGACAAATAAGAATATAAAAATAATATAAAATATGATAAAATGATAATTTATAAGGTAAGTTTAATAAGAATAATGATATAACAAATGTTTAAAATTAGACTTATTAAGACCACAAATTAAATGAAATGAGATAAATATTATATCATGAGTCCATTAGAGATACTAAATGAGACATAAGATAAGATAAAACAACTTATTTTACATCTCTATTATAAATAAGCACCAATTGGTAAGAATAATTAGTGAGTGTATTCAATGTTGATTGTATCAATTGAGCTTTTTTTAGAAGAAATAAATAACTTTATGGAAAGGCACAATTTAGGGTGTCAACAGTCAAGTTCTAACTTACCTTAATGCTATACAAGATAGGCGAGTGCTCATCTTTCAGCCTCTGGTTGAGAAAGATGATAATCTATAATACACAACATCAACACTAGTTTTACAGTTTTGGGAATGATCAGTGCATTCCAACCAGCGAAACAACGCCCATTGATGTGCTCAGCCTAACAGAAAGAAATATCAAGTAAATAACTATGAGGCCAACTCCTAACATCTTGTTGGGACGCATATTGTTTCCGAGAACCACAATCAGCGACCATATCAGTCCTAGCATTAGAAATCCCATTGTATAAAATAAACTACCATCTTTAGGAAGTACATACGATGCAGGCCTCTCACTCCAGGCTCCAAGCAGCAATGAGATCCCAAGACCAGCTAGTGTATTGAACATAGGGCCAGCATAACATCCTGACATTGCTATCTGTACACCATCGTTTCCATTAATTGCCAGAGCAACATTTGACATTAAATCGCCCATCGAATTACCCCATGCCAGTACAGTCACTCCAAGAATTGACGGGTTAATTCCAAAAATTATACCTAATGATACCAACAAAGCAACAAGTTCATTTGCAACTATATAGAACCATACAATACTCATGAAAAATCCACCAAACACCCATATAAATAAAAATCTTCGCGGAGGTTGATCATTTCTGGTGTATAAATACACAAGAACACCAAGCACACCACCAAAAACAACACTAACAAAATACGCAATTTCCCTGCTTCGATATCCCACATTGTCTTGGGCATTCCATAAAATGGCCAGAAGAACAGGTGCTAATGAAGCACTTGCAACAGCATACCCTTTTGACCACCTCTCCTCCTCAACAACAGGAATAGTTAACCGTCTAGGGATCGTCAATGGCATCTCCATCCATGGCAACAATTTAGAACAAAAAGAAGAGGCTGGCTCGTTTTTGAGTTCCTCATCATTCCAACCCCACAACGATTTTGGGCTCTCCATACTAGCCTTCACATTTTGATTTGAATAAATTGCAAAATTCGAAGCCCACATCCACTGAGGCAACCTATTTTCAAGATGTGGTACATCACTGTCAGAATCAGACTCAAGTAATGATGCATGTACCGAGTCAACCTCTTCAAATCCACGGGCAAATATACTTCCTCTCAGAGGAAGTAATGGCGTAACAGCATCTAACCTTAATTTGTTAGCATGTTTCCTCAAAATCTCATTAGCAGCAACAGCGGATGCATATATACCATAAATTGAAACAAAAGCCACTGCATTCCCAACAGTAACCTTACCAACAATCAATATGAGGGAAAGTGAAATAAGAGTGAAAAGGAAGAAAGATATATCCCTGATGAAACACTTTTTATCAATCTGAACCCCCCTTTCCGCTACAAAAAGAGATATTGTACCCACTACAACACATGTGACAAAAACAGCTCCACCCAAAACACTATTTAGACCCACCTCACCTGAATCCTTTCCCATAAAAGCAGCAATACTGGAAAACACATCAGGAGCACCATTCCCAAGTGGGAGCAAAGATACTCCCGCCACAGTTGCCGGCAACTTCAAGAGACTTGAAAGCTTCTCCAAAGAACAGCAAAAGTAATCTGCCGCAGTATTACCCAATAGATAGAACAGAGCAGCCATCCAAACCATCAACAAAGCATAGCCCAAAATATTAACTTTCTCACAATTACAATAAAAGAATGCAATGTAATCGAGAAACCCTCCTGCATTGCACTCTGGATGGGAAGTCAAGTACTCACACTGGTTCCGATAACCCTTATGTTGATACAACCCACTGCACAATTTGGGATCACCCACGGTTAAGTTGTTGGCATCTGGACCACCGCCAGCTATGCTATGATTCAAGGAATTAGCATCGACTTTAGCCATTCTCCGACGAATAACCTCAATCTGACGACCCTGATCGTGAAACCCACCAGCTCTGAAGCTCCACTGAAGGGGAAGAACTGAATGCGAATTTCCCAAAAACAGTTTTCTCAGAGAACTATCCTGATTATAGAACAAGACCAACAATGCCAAAAGACAAATCCCATTGAAAACCCCGCGAAACCGAGGATTTCTCGTATCAAAAATCCGTGGCCCTTCCTTCATATTGCCCGTCCACGCTTCTCTCTCTCCCTCTTTCTCCAATCGAAACTGTAATCCCACGAACTGTCCAGAGGAGAAATTTAAGGAATTCAAGAATTTTAAAACCCTAGTCCTAATTGAAAGGGGATCTAATTTTTCAATACAGAAATCGAAAATCCGTAATTGAAAATGTTAACCACAAAAGGGTATATAAAGTGTAAGATATACTTCCAAATTATAAATAATTAAGAGGTACCTAAGAGAGAAACAGAGAGATTTCGCGCAAAGAAGAGCAGCAATTTCAAATAAGCTTCCTCTGAAATTCGCTTTCGTCCTGGTTTGAGATGACAACCAATCAGTTCATGCCCCTTGCAAATCCACTAAATGGGTTTGTGCCTCTTGCTCTTGGATTCAATTGTAAGCTCAGCTCAGCTCAGCTCAGCTCTTAACCTGCTTCGCCAATTTTTCAACCTTTTCGGCTTGGACCGGAAAACCACGCCGATCAAATGTTTTTTTTTTCTTCATGTTATTCTAAAACAATAAAAATAATAATCTTCAAATTTATAAATATATTATTTAAAAAAAATAATATTTATATGTTTTTATTATTCAAAAATAATATAATATATTATTTTATTTTAAATAAAAATATAATGATTTAAATATATTGAATATTAAATTTATTTAATTATATTATATTAAAATATTATTTTTATTTTAGGTTCAACAAATTTTTATACTTTTTTTGAACTTTTATCTGTATCCTCGAATTAATATATATATTGTCATGGTGATAATGTGATAAAATAATATTATACAAATATGGTATATAATAATTAATTTTTTTATATTAATTTTTTTATTTTTATTATTATAAATAGTTAATAGAAAAAAATATATTTTTATATCAAATAACATATAAATACAAAATATTAAAACATTGCATAATAACTCGTTAAATAAGTTATTCACTTCATTCCGATTCTTTTAAAATTATATTATTAAGTTAAAAAACTAACTTAATTCAAATTTAAGCAACATTTTAATACTTTAATTAAAAATATATATTAAATTAAAAATATAATAAATAATATAAAAGATAAAAAAAATATCAAAAAATTATTATTAATTATTATTATAAAATTGAAAAAAATATTACTGTTAATCGATAAATATAAAAAATAATAACTAAAAGAAAAAATTAAATTAAATTAAATTTATATTAAAATATTCTAATAAATATAAAATTTTAAGATAAATAATAATATAAAAATATACACAATATAATTGTGATTAAAGAGATGATAATTGATTCAAATTTTAAATTTAAATTACATTAATTTATAATTAAATCTATATATAGTTGAAAAAATAAATAATTTATTTTATAAGAAATATCACATTTTAAAATTTTAATTTTTTAAAGAAATTATGCTCATTTTATTGAATATTTCTCTTATTTTACTAAACATTTTTAAAATATAAATTGTACTAATTTACAAACTATTAATATTTATTTTATGTATCATTATAAATTTCTATAAGTTTATTTTTTAATAAATTTTACTTTTTAATGATTTCAATTTTCCTATAAAATATTATGCATATTTTACTAATATTTGTTCAAACTTATAATAATATTATTTTATTCATTTTTAATACAAAATCATAATAATTTATCAATGAATCATTTCACTTAATATTAAGATGTTTTAGAATTATAGTTTATAATAAATTTTATAATTTATGACGTCAAATTTTGTATAAAAATTTATTCTCATTTTACTAATCATTGCTTGAATTTGGTATAATATTTTTGACTAATTTTTAACATATAGACAACTATTTTATAAAATATTATGAATCATGTCATACACCATTAAATATTTTAAGAAATCTAATTTTTTAAATAAATTATGATTTATAATTTCAGTTTTTTTTTTTGTAAAAAGTTATACTCGATCCGATAGAACTTAAATTAAAAGATTAAAAATTAAAAATATAAATTAGTTATCAAATAAGAAATATCAAATTTTTCATTTATATTTTCTAAAATTTAAACTAAAAGTTGATTATAAAAAAAATTAAAAAATTAAATTCTTAATAATTATAAATTATAAATTAAAATATTTAAATAATTTAAATGAATTCATCCTAACTCGTTTAACACTTATATTTATAATAGCAAAAAAATAAAAAAAAAACACAATTACCATCACATCACGGAATATGTAAATAATCAAAACAAATAACGTTTTAATCTTTCTTTCCATCCTAAGAAATCTGTACTCTCTCGATATATTATTTTTTATTATTAGTTTAATCAAATTAACCTATTATAATTATATTTTCGTTAATTATATTTTTAACGAAAATATAATTATTTTTTGAATTATCATATAATTCATAAATTAATTATAACTCAAAAAAATAACTTTGATGGATTTGAACAAATAAAATTGATTTAAGAATATAATGCACTCACACAAATACTCACATATGTGTTTTATTTTAACATTTTTTTAGATTTTAGATTTTTAGTTCACTTTTTATTAGTTAATAAACTTGTGATAATACGTTCAAAAGTTAATAAGTTTTTGTACGATTTGATTATATTCACTGGAACATTAATATTCTTAATCTTTTAATAAAATGTATTAATTTGTTGTAGTTTTAATATTTTATTATAAATTTTTTGTACGTATATTTAATATATGACATTAGTAATATTTTATTATTATTTTCTTCACTTTAACGTTAACAACTTTTTTTTTCAAAAGTTATTAAACTTTTATTTATTTTAATCACAGTTAATAGATCATTACTGTTGTTTTTCTTTATTAAATGTATATATTACTAAGGTACTAAAAATATGGGTACAAAATATCTAAAATGAAATTGCAGTAACCAATAAGATAGCAAATCCGATTATTTGGCATGGATTTATTTTCTTTCTAGGTTTATATCTATATTTGATTTTTTTTATTTAAGTATTATTACAATTCAATTCTTAAAAATTTAATTTATGAAATATCAAGTTATGTTAAAGATCTAACATTTTATTCCTATGCTACCTATGGTTTTTAAAAGTTCTATGATAATTTTATTTAATTTTTTTATTTAAATTAATATAAATTAATTTTTTTAAAAAAATACATTATATTCATCCTAGTGATAATAGATAATAAATTTTATATATTAGGCATATTAAACTACAATTTTTATTAAGTTATTGCATAATTATTTTAATATTTTATATCTAAGTCCCGTATTTAATCTAATGGTAAATGAAATTAAGGATACTATAACTATTAATAAGTATATATGAAAATTTTATAATTAAAAGTCTTGCTGTTTTAAAAAACATGCACATTGGGCCTAAGTTGATTATTAATCACTTCTTTTTTATTGAGAGAGCATGTAATTACGTTTTAAGAGATATTTTTAAAATTAAAGATAAAAAAAGGAACCATCTCATCTCCAAACACCCAAATTATAAAATTAATGACACAAAAAGTCAAATTTCTCATCTCCAAAATTAACTGTAATCCCTTCTTGCAAACTTGTAATTCTTTGTATTAATTACTTCATAAAAGTAGATTTGTTGGTATACTTTTTTACTTAATATTTATTCATTTTATTCAAGAAATAATATTTTTTGGATTTAAAATATTAAAATATGAATTTTCTAGAAAAAATGGATAAAAAAATAATTTTTTATTTTTTTATGAATTTTTTATAAATTTTTAACGTAAAACCAATCAGAAATTTTCACATAAATGTCAGTAAACATAAGAGTTAACTAGGCAAACCACGTAGACATCATGCCAACAAAGACGCTCAATAGAAGATTGTCGCGTGTGTAGTGTGATGCAATGCTTTATCACGTGTAAGTACGACGTTCAATCCGAGTTCGGCGCTTGATCAATGCTCACACCATGCTTCATCAAATTATTCGTCCATTCTTTTCCACCCCGTGCGCCATGCTATCTGTTACCATGAATCACGTAAAAACACATAATGTTGAATCAATATTAGTTGATCGAGATCAATCTTCCCTTGGTTGACGATGTTAATTTTGCTTATTTTTATCTTAATCATTGATTTGAAGTTGATCTAATGGTTAAGATTTTATCTAAGCTATATTTAACCCCTTAATCATCCCATAAATCCTAAGGAGTTGTTATTAACATAATTTTTTATCAATTTTTTTAGCTAAGTAGAGAAAAAAATACAAAAAAAAATCAAAAGAATATATAATTTTTGTGAAGATTTAAGAAAAGATTAGTATTATAATTCAAAAGATTAATTATATTTCTTCTGTAAGTGATCTATAATCGACGAACTTAATAAATAGTATACAATTTAACTATCACGAGAGTGTGATTGGACTAATTACTATATGACATGCAATTTATTTAAGAGAGGAATACATATTTGATTATATTAAATTGATAATATAATTAATTAATAATTATATTGAAGAGATTTTAGTGATTTACATGTTTAAAAAATTGAGAAATTAAATATTTTTGTATATTTTATCATATATCTTCTTAGTTAATAAATCTGATTTAATTAATTATTATTATTTATTTTTAGTTCTTTTAATTTTACTTTATTAAAACATAAAAACTTTAAAAAAATTATTCTTTTATTTTTTTCTTTTAAAAATTAATTTATGATAATATAATATGTGTGTGAACGATATTTTTTTATCATTATATTATTTATTGTAATACTTATAATTACGTATCAATTACACACTATTCATGTTCGATTAATTATCTTCTGTGTTGTGTACATAAACTCCATACTTCATTTTAGCTTCATATTTTATTTTTTTCTATTTTGAGTACTCTTTTTTTTCATTTCTGTTTTGATTTTGTTATGTGTTTTTTTTTCATTAAATAAAAAATTATTAAATATAACATTAATTAATACTAAATATGTGTTTATTTTTTTTTTCAAACTCGAATATTTTTTAATAAAAAAATATTACTTAAATACATACAACATGACTTACATGTCCTTTGTTGGGACTCCAAGATGTTCAACACATTTAGGTAAGTTTTATATAATTAAGTTATAAACTGATTGATTTATGACTTATTAAATGCATCCTTCTTGTAAACATATTAATTTATATTATTATTATGAATAGTTTATTTAAAAATAAATTTAATTTTTTTATTATAGAGATAATTATTAATGATATATAAATTTTAAGCTTTTCTTTTAGACTACTGTTGCATGTCAATTTACCTACTAATCTGTATCCTTGACAAAATAATTAGCGCTCAAAGTATAAAGAATAAATCTCTTTCTTACTATTCTTATTTTAATGTACTTTCAATAGACTGATTAATCTTTAACTTATTTTACTTAAAAATAATAATAATAATAATTTACGTTGTCTGACTTGTATCAACGAACATTTTTTTTTCCTGAATTAACTTGTGCAGAAAGTGCACAAGGCAATTTTTTTAAAATACATTAAACTATAAAATAAATAAAAATAAAATAGAAAAAGACGATAAGTTGAACACTAATCATATATAATACACATCTTCGTGACTAGCGTATATACATTTTTTTTTTTTTATAAAACATGTGTTGATCTTTATAGTATGTAATGAGTTACAATAAAAGATTTTTGAAACATGTTAAATAAGTGGAATTAAAAATACAAAAATAATAATGATTTTATTTCTCTGGAAACAAAGCAGATTGGGTTCATGAAAGAGTATGATTCAACATTTTTAACTGGTAATCAAAATTATGATTGTCTGCAAAATTTTGACCATTTTTTTTTAGAGAATAACAATAACCATCACTGATTAAGCATGCAACAAAAATATTTATCATAATTAAAACAAAAAATATATATTAATATTATATATTTGTATACATATAATAATATAAAAATATATTTTTAATGTTAAAATGTATTTATATTTTAAATAATTAAATTAAATTAAATTTTATTATATATATATTATTTAAAAATATATATTCGATATCTAAAGAATGAAAATTAATTATAATATTTTAAATGATATAATAAATATATATCAGGTTAATATTTTAATTTTTGAAATTAAATTTTTTAAATAAATATTAAAAAATTAAAATATGATTAAATTGTAAAAAAAATTAATACCCATATCCAAAATATATTAATTATAATTATAATATAAAAATATTTTAATTATTAACATAATCATCCGGTAATGCTCGAACCCATAATAGACTATGTCACCGATCCTATCCACACGCAAAAGCCAAAAGGATTGAACTACAGAACAAATCAGACCATACATACACCTGTCACCTGCTATTACTTAGGAACGTGCTCTTCTTTATTATTAAATATTTTTTTTAATATAATTATAATTATTACGATAAATAATTATTAATTTAAAAATAAAACATATTTTTAATTTATAATTAAATATTATACTAATTACAACAATATTATATAATTTATAATAAATAATTTTTTTTCTTTACTATTATACCATTTCTTATTTTCTTAGTGAATAATTTCAATTGATATGGAATTATTTTAAAACATATATCATATAAATAAATAAATATAAAAATAATTACAAATTTATATAAAAGGATTTCTTATACTTCTTCTAAGCTGCATGAATTATTGAGTAATGTTTACACATTATTGCTCAAATAAAAAGTGACTCAACAATATTGTAAGATTATAATAGGTGAAAACATATTATATATATACGTCAAGGAAAACTAATTTCAATAATATATATTATATATCATTTATTAGAGGGTTAACTACTTTATCAACCAATTTTTTTAATTAAATTGATATATAAGTTTATAGGTATAATTTGACATTAAAATTATATTATTTAATCTTAATTTTTTTAAATATTTTAGGATTAAATTTTTTAAAATTAAATTATATATTTTAAAATTTAAATATATAAATTTTAATTAAAATTTAAGATGCTTGATATAATTTATCTATCATTTTCCTCAATTATTCGACGTTAAAAGAGCCGTGAGCTGCGCATCTAGTCCAATCCTCGAGTTACGTCAAAAACACGTTCAGTGGGACATCAACATTTGTTATTTGTGTATTTCAGTGAATTGGTTTTATATTCCCAATTTCGTGTCACTCCAGCACGGGAAGCTTTCACTCACTCAATCATACACATTATTATAAATTACTGATAAACATATCATCATATCATCGATTAATCTATTATATTTCTACAATCAGAATCCAATTGATCCTATTTGGTTTCTATTCGATTTTATTGCCCTTTTCTTCTTCTTCTTCTTCTTCTTCTTCTTGTTCGAGCTTAAATAGAAATGGGTTTTAGCAAGAAAGAGTACGAGTTTATGAAGGAATTGGGTCTGGATTCAGAAAATCTAGGTGGTTATATCAATGGCAAGTGGAAGGCTAGTGGTTCAGTTATCTCTACTGTCAATCCTTCTGACAACAAGGTTTGCTTTGCCTTCCTTTTTTCATCGTTGTTGTTGTTGTTGTTGTTGTTTTTTGTTTTTTGTTTTTTTTAAACAAATGATGAATCTGGGTAGTTTTGATTTTCTTCGTTAAGGTTTATTTTTGAACGATTAAATGTTAAATTGTCGGATTTTCGTGTATTTGGATTCAGGAAATTGCTAAAGTCACCGAAGTTTCAGTAGAAGATTATGAAGAGGGATTGCGTGCTTGCAGCGAAGCAACAAAGACATGGATGAGTGTCCGTCCTTTAATCTTCATGAGCTGTCTCCTGAATTATAAATGCCTTAAAAGCATTTTCCCCAAACTTTTATTTTTCCAAATTTCTTAAAATAATTTAATTACTCATTGACAGGTTCCTGCACCAAAGAGAGGTGAGATTGTCAGACAAATAGGTGATGCGTTGAGAACAAAATTGGATCATCTGGGTAAGCTTGTGTCTCTTGAGATGGGCAAAATTGTACCTGAAGGAATTGGGGAGGTTCAGGTATGATTATAGATCGCATCTTTATTTTTTAAATGCAAACATCTTGTATTTACTCAAATGTTACTGGCCACATCTTGTTAGTCCAACTAACGTGGACCATCCATAAAGAAAAAAAAAAGAGTGAAGAAGAAAGGAAAGTCTCTGGCGCTGAGCCGAAAGAAAGGAAGAAAAGAAGAAAAGAAGAAAAGAAAAAAAAAGTCAAAAATCTCTCCGTGTAATCCGGAGAGAAGGATGAAGTTTTTGGCTATATATAAAGCCTTAGCTTCAATCTCAAACAGATCGTGGCTTGAGAAATCAACAAAGAGAGAGATAGAGTTTCGAAATTTTGAGAGATAATTAAGAGAAATTAACGCTAAGCTTTTATCCATAAATCAAGATACATATTTTGTCAGATTAAGGAGAGATTCATCCACCGGCTGGTTGCCAGAATCCCATCTTATTATAAATGCCAAGCTTTACGCCACGGTCCCTGCTATTACTTTCATTTTGAAAGCGTTTTTCCACGCTAAAAATCTTGCATTATTTTTATTCTATTTTGATTCTAAATTATCCCCAGATGTGAAATTTATTTCTTTAAAACCATCCATTTTTCCCAACAAAGCAGATCAGCCCAAGTTATTTTTAGTAAGAGATCAGATACTATTCATATATATCAGATTTGTACTATTCACTTGTACTATTCATTGTCGTAAAAGTATCAAGTTCTGGCTAAACCTGCGACCGACGCATTCAAACGGAGGAAAGCACAGGTAATATGAAAAAATTAACCGCATTTAATTATGCAATTTGTGCCGAAGATTTATGATCTTTTATACATTAAAGATCTACTAAGCCAATTATAATGCCGGGCGAGAAAGAAGTAACCGATGCAGACATTTGAATGGGCCGCTTCAACCGAAAAGTTACTCAAATCGACAATGGATTTAATAAAAGTATTTTTCAAAATTTTGCTAATGAACACGACGCTTACGTTTCTTTGGCAAAAAGTTGAGAAAATGTGATGCGAGGACAACCGCATTTAATAAAGCAACTGGACGCGACGATTAGTCAACACCAAGATAAAGATCAAGGCAACAGACGTAACATATGAATGAAGTTTCAAGGTATCAGATCAACTCAACTCTACGGGTAAGATGATCGTAGTAAGACGAGCCACAAGCGTTGCTTGATGCTGAAGTTCTCTACCAAAAGTCAGATACTTGTCCAGGTTTGGCTTAGCAACTCACCGACGAAGCTTACCACGGATACGAAAAGATCAATGTTAAACCAAGAGTCTCGGCGAAAAGATTTAAGGCTATACTCGACATCGTTACGCTTTGTCATGTAGAAACAAGGCAAGCAAGAATGGCGAGAAGTAAAAGTAAAATCTCCGTAACCAAAGTCAACAAAGAGACGTCAAGTCTAGATCAAGGTACGCATACGGTTGTCATCATCACAGAAGCCTGGACACTTCATTCGAGAATGTAAGGTTTAGCTACGAACAATCCGTAAATCGCGGAAGCGTAAATCCAAACAAATGACACCACAATCACATCGGGTTAAGTTGTCATCGTCGAGACGCTGACATGTCAATCTTGTACGCCAAGACACTACTGGGTAGTTGACTCGTGACGCTTCCTATCATGTCACCTCACGACGGAATTCTTCTCAACCTACACTCAAGGGCGTGATTTCGACGTGTAAGGACGGGAAACGATGATGCATCAAAAATTGCCTCGGCATTGGAAATATTTATCTGTAGAGACTAATCTTGGATGCGCATTACTTCGAAAGATGCGAGGCATGTTCCTCGATATCCGCCTCAATTTAATCTCTACCCAGATGCCACGATGATGGATACAATAATTATTTTGTGGAGAAAAGTGGAAGCTCACCAAAGGCAACTGCAATAGCTAAAGGTAAGAAAGATACATCACTCTACATCACGTAAGCCAAACTGCAGAGAGAAGTAAATGCCACAAGGAAAGAAGTTTCTATCGAAGCTAGGCATGTTAATTTTACGGCCACATACGAGCGAAAAAGGTCCTTAATTCTTTCCAAAAACGAGGTCTTGCTAGGAATGAAAGGTACACCTCAGAAACTCGTGTTGGATCAGATATGGGAAAACAACATGTAGTTGCATTGTAGTCTCACACCATCTAGAAAGGAAAATATTCTAGATTTAATACACACACATATGTCCGTACAATGAGTTGTAAGTCATTGGAGGTGCTCACTATTTTGCGACCTTTTATTGACTTAATTATTCAAGAAAAGATGTGGACTTTTGCTTTGAAAACTAAAGATCAAGTGTACATGAAGTTTTGCCAAGGCCCATGTATGGAAGAGCCATGTCCCACATAAGGAAGTGAGGGGAGATTTTTTAGTCCAACTAATGGGGCCATCCACAAAGAAAAAAAAAGAGGAAGAAGAAAGGAAAGTCTCCGGCTACGAAAGAAAAGGAAGAAAAGAAGAAAAGAAAAGAAGAAAAGAAACAAAAAGCCAAAAATCTCTCCGTTTAATCCCGAGAGAAGGATGAAGTTTTTGGCTATATATAAAGCCTTAGCTTCAATCTTAAACAGATCGTGTTTGAGAAATCAACAAAGAGAGAGATGTAGCTTTCCGAGAAATTTTGAGAGATAAATTAAGAGAGCTAATTTCAATGGAGCTAAGTTTTATCCACAAATCAAGATACATATTTGTCAGATTATGTAGAGATCCACCCAAAGCGCAAGCTGTAATCCCATCTTATTATAAGGGGAAGTTTGCTCACGGGTCCCGTGGTTGTTACTTTTATTTTGAAAGGTTTTTCCACGCTAAAATCTTGGTGTCGTTTTTATTCTATTTTGATTTGGGAAATTATCCTGGGTGTGTGGAATTTATTTCTTTAAAACCATCCATTTTTCCCAACACATCTTGATGCGGTGAGTTTTGAATTGGGTAACATAGCCCTTTGTTTAAGATTGTGTCTTATACGAGTGTCATCTCCAATGCTGCGCTTCATATTCTACTCTTGGTTGCTTTAGAATGACAGAATGCCATAAATTTAGTTTCTTCAATTGATAAATAGATCGTAGGTGCTAACCAGTTGAAAATTTGGTGGTGGTTGGCTTTATAGTTCAGCCACAAATAATTGCAGAGGCTTTCTCTGCTCAAATAGAGAATTAGTTTTCAAGAGCCATTGGCCATAATCATATTTGCATCTCAGCCGCCTTGCTTTTATACAATGGTATATAGTAGTGAGATTTTATAACCTAGATAAGTCACCGACTCAGTGTCTTAACCTCAAGAATTTTTTCTTCAAAATGGTTGAGAGCGGTTAATGTCTTGCACTCTTGGTTCTGTATAAATTGAAGGGGATACACATTGATTTGAACATTTGAGCTGTCTTAATTACTTTTTTCCTTAGTCTGTTAAATCACTTGCATAGACTTTAAATATCTGTGCTGGTACACTTTGTTTTAGTGGACACACTTATTTTCTATCTCTATGAATGTCCAATTGCATTGATGACATTGAACCTGAACTTCTGGAAAAAGGAACTATTCATCTTCATACTCATAAAGCATACCGCTGAACGGATGTCTAGATTTAATGGCTACTCATAGAGGTGATGTGTTATGAACCATGTTTTAGTGTATGTCTGGATTTAATTAATATTAAATGTATTTATGATTGTTAATCAATTTTAATGAATAACTGCAGAGTGCTGTTCTTTTTCAGGAAATTATTGACATGTGTGATTATGCTGTTGGGTTGAGCCGACAACTGAATGGATCTATAATACCTTCAGAACGTGAGTGTGAATTTCTACTATCCTTTTACAAGCTTTATGATGATATAGATAAATTTCATATCTCCATCAAAACTTAATTGTAAATGGACTTACCTTTTTCATTTTTCATTAAGTTTTGTAGTTTCAGAAATTATTTTAAATATTTATTTCCTCTCAAAAGCTATTATATATTGATTGTTTTTTATCGGCCATCATGTTTGCAGGTCCCAATCATATGATGTTTGAGGTAAGTACTAAATATTTCCATGGAATATAAATAATTAGAATATCGTTTCAAATTTGATTCTTGATTTAGCTAATTAAATTCGAATATGCTTAATTAACAACACCATGCATACTTCATGCACAGATGTGGAATCCGCTGGGAGTAGTTGGTGTAATCACTGCTTTCAATTTCCCATGTGCTGTTCTTGGTGCGTTCTTAATGTTATCAACAATCTTGCATTATGTAATATATAGTGTTTTTTGACAAATCTAATCTGTTTTTTGTTTTATCATATTGCAATCTTAGTCTGCTAGCTTTCGCTCTAAATAATAGATTGCTTACAATCATGATTTACTCCAATATATCATTACCTTTATACTTTAGTTTCTGTAAATTTCAAAGATGCTTTATAAAAATCCCTAAAAAGTACAATACACATGGTATCACTAGCGATTAAAAAAAAAATTGTATAAATTTCTCCCAAGTTAACATCAATGTCCATACTTCATTGTGGAGGTGTAGCTAACTATAAATTTTTCTTTTGCCAAGGCCTCAAATGCTTAGTCTGATTATATTATACTTGGTCTTATTTATTAATCATAATCTCTCTACGATGCTTTAGGATGGAATGCCTGCGTTGCATTAGTGTGCGGAAATTGTGTTGTATGGTAAGTTGAAGTCCTTCCTTACTGATCCTTAGCAATCATGACATTGGTGGTTAATTAGTCAAACAACATTATGATTGTAAGAGAGTTTGTAATTTTTATTAAATTATGTTCGATTTTTTCTAACCCTAATTGGTTTCGGTGCATTTTCCAGCCATGACTAAACTGATGTGACATATTGTTGATATCTGGTACTGGTAGTTTATTTAACCCTTTTCATTTGTATGATAGCTTTAAATTCGGTAAGTCATATAAGCAATAATTTTCAAAATATTACCAGCATCACATATGACAGTACTATATGTTCATTGATGCTAATATGTTCTTGAGTACATTGGCATGTTCCATTTAGTTATCATTTAACATAGATTGTAGATCCAATACTACTATGCCTATCTGAACGTGTTATGCATTGCAGGAAGGGTGCACCAACAACTCCACTGGTGACAATTGCCGTTACAAAGCTGGTGGCAGAAGTTTTTGAGAAAAACAAATTGCCTGGTTCAATATTCACATCTTTCTGTGGAGGAGCAGAAATTGGTCAAGCGATATCAAAAGATACAAGAATACCACTAGTTTCATTCACGGGAAGTTCAAAGGTATTGTATTCACATTCAAGTGCCTCTAATCATATATTGTTGATGAAGAAATTAGTGGGATGAAGTTGCAGGTTATATTTTTTGTTGCCAGTAACATTAGTGAGATGCAGCTGAATTTAATTAGTTGAATGTAATTTGTCCCTTTATTTCTAATCCATTACCACCTATGTCTTATAAATTATTGTAGGAAAACATGATTGTATCTTATATATCCTGTTTAAACTCTCCTATAAGGAGTTCCCACATTAGTAATGCTAAAGTAGTTTTTAATTGAGTGGTCATGGAGGATAAATTCCTTTCTTCTTTGTTTTCATGGAACTATTTTTCTAATGATGACTGGTTCTTATGTTTTATTATTATTGTTTGATGAATTGGTGTAAAGAGCTCTTCCTCCTAGAGGTTAATGCCTTCATAAATCCACATAAAAACATGCATACACTCTGATATACACGACTACAAGCAGTCTTAATACAACCGCAAAAGATTATAGGGATCCTTACCATTAAGCTTTATACGTATGCCAAAAGGAATTAAAATGAAATTCAATAATAATATCACATATGTAGTTCATTTAAGAATTTTAGATACATGTATTTCATATCTCATTATTGGCTATGTTTTTTTCTTTTCACTATGAACCCAGTTTCCTCTGTGTAGGTGGGTATGATGGTGCAACAGACTGTGAATGAAAGATTTGGCAAATGCTTGCTTGAATTGAGTGGGAACAATGCCATAATTGTTATGGATGATGCCGACCTCACCCTTGCTGTGCGGTCTATTTTATTTGCAGCTGTTGGTACTGCTGGTCAGCGCTGCACTACGTGTCGTAGATTGGTAATTTGTTTTTATCCTTTATTGTAATTTGTATTTTGTTTATGTAGTTGGAATGCTAATTAACTTTTGTTCACTTTCCTTTTATGCTTGTTTTCTTGTGGTGCTTTCCACGTACAGTATCTTCATGAAAGCATTTATCAAAATGTCTTAGACCAATTAGTAGGTGTTTATAAACAAGTCAAAGTTGGAGATCCTTTGGAGAAAGGTACCCTTGTTGGGCCAGTACATACTTGTACTTCAAAGCAAAACTTTGAAAAAGGAATCTCAACAATAAAATCCCAGGTATTTATTGTCTCTTGTAACTAATTAGGTTTGATAATTATAAAGCTCACTTTAGTATTTTGGTTATTGTCTTTATAGACAAAGCAACTTTTTTTCTGCTATGAAATATTTGAAAAACTTAATTGTGTTGTATTATGTATAACCAGGGTGGGAAGATCTTGACAGGCGGATCAGTTATAGAATCAGAAGGAAATTTTGTACAACCAACAATTGTTGAGATTTCTCCTGACGCTGCTGTGGTAAAAGAAGAATTATTTGGACCTGTTTTATATGCTATGAAAATTAAGGTACCCTATCTCTTTACTGATTTGTATAGTTGCTTTAGTAAATTGTTTGATTTCTATGATTCATAATTTGCAATTATGTTTGATATTGCAGAGTTTAGAAGAAGGAATTGCACTGAACAATTCTGTACCACAAGGGCTTAGTAGTTCAATTTTCACAAGTAGGCCAGACACTATTTTCAAATGGATTGGGTAAGTTCCTAAGATTAACTTGTTTGAGTAGGATAAGTTATATGTGTGATTGAACTTCCATAATCTCATATCTGCTCCCTAAAATATGTTTCAAATTATATTTAGTGAGATATGTATGCTTATAAAGATTCATTGACTTCTTACAAGAAGAAAAAAAAAAGACTCATTGACTAATATCAAGTATTATAAGAGAGCATGTTTCTAAGAACGTGGCAAAATTGTGATATGGAATTTTGGTTTGTGCAGGCCTCATGGCAGCGATTGTGGTATAGTAAATGTAAACATACCAACAAATGGAGCTGAGATAGGCGGAGCCTTTGGTGGAGAGAAGGCAACTGGTGGTGGGCGTGAGGCAGGAAGTGACTCTTGGAAACAATACATGCGACGTTCAACTTGGTAAATAATTTTATGTTAAACTTAATGATCTTTTTTATTGAGTGACCAAAGTTTTTATTTTGTGAACATTTGAGCATTAAATGGTATGATAAAAGTTTCAATTGCTCTAGATTTGTGCTGTGAAAATATCATTTCTGATTCTAAATCTCGGAATCATCATTTGAGTGTACTACACACAATTAACATTTCACAATTGAATTTTTTTTGACAGTACAATCAACTATTCGAGTGAACTACCACTGGCTCAGGGAATCAACTTTGGCTAATTGATGAGACACATCATTTAACAAGGCATGGCATTTTCTTTTGCCACGAGGGGTCAATGTTCATGGTGCTGAGTGTGCTAGATCTTAAGATTTAGGCATACATGTCAGCTTGGACTTCAATAATGATCTTGCCGGACTAATTTTTAGTTGCTCATAATGATAAATATTAATATTAAAAAAAATACATTACTTTTTATTGTTATTGAATTATTACAGTACTTGTTTTATCTGTCTCCCTAGTGTTCTATCGGGAAAAAGTTCATTCAATGGATGACTAGTGCTATCAACACGGAAAACCCTTTGTATTTTCACTACAATTGCATGCTCACTATATCCCTGTTAAGAAATAAAATAATTTATAAATGCTAGTGGGTTTCATATAGTTTAATATTAAGTCCCGTATCTATAAATTAATAAAAATTTAACATGTAAGTTGTGTTTGTGTCCCCGTGGAACAAATTTTAAGAACACTCAATTATACTTGCATCATTCTTTAAGTGATATAATGAATTTTTTTTATACATTAATTTTTCCTAAAAAACCGTGAAAAGAGCTTAAAATTAATTAAAGTTTACACTCGTTATTTAAAGAATTGTTTATATGCAAATGAGAGTATAATTGAAAGTTTGCTAGCATTACAATGGATATCAAAGCCAAACCATGTATTTGCATGCTCCAAAGAAGTTTTTTTATTTTTTTAATAAAGAGCACTTTCACTGCTCGTATATCTTTATTAAAAAAAATTAGTTTAAACATTTTATATTAAACAATTAGATTCAATTAAAAGTTGAATTTGTTTTTTTTAATTTTAATATTATTACACTGTTATTTTTGTTATTATAAATTTAAGAAACGTTATTTTATTTTTAGATTTTTCACCGATTGAACCGTAGCTAATTTCCGAACAAAAGAAAAGCAACACCCATTCAACTGCATGAAATTTCTACTCAAAATGTTAGCTTATGTGACAAAATGTAAACCGGTAAAATAATTAGGTTTATGAATAAAGAAGTGATATTTAGCTTGTTGCAGGTGTCAGTTCAGTGTTATTCCATTTTCCAAGGTCAATTAAACTTCTTAGCGAGTGATTGATAGAAAGAAAGGTGAGCAAAATATTCTATTAATTTGAAAAATTCGATAAAATTCGAAAAAATTGAATGGTTATATCTGAAGTCGTATCGAATTTATATTGAATTTTATCCATTCTATCGAATTCGGATTCGAATTAAAAATATTCAAATTCATATAATCTATTCCGATACATATATTTAATATATTATTTAATATATATATATATATAATATATTATAATAAATAATAAACTAAGTTAATATACTCTACGACTCCATCTCTTTAATCTTAACAAAATTGAAACTCTAATTAAATTTTTTTCAGCCACCATCTCTCTCTGTTTCTCGTACTCGAGTCGACTCCACCCCTGTCGCTGGTTCTAGTCGTTGCGTTCGAGTCGATGTTCGTCTGTCGCTGCTCGGTGTTCATTGTTCGCCTATCGTCTGTCGCTTGTCACCATTCGTTGTACCCCTTAGCTCTTTAGATACCATTACTATTTCGACTTCATTCTTTCTTCAAAATCTAGTAAGATTTTGCTCTTTTGCAGCTGGGTTTTTATTATTTTGATGTTTAGCCTTCTGGGTCTTATTAGTTTCTTTCATTCTTTTCCTATCTTGCTCAGTATACAATCTGGGTTTTGTTAATTTGGTTGGTTTGATTCATACCAACGTGAATTTGATGGGTTTTGAAAGTGAGAGTTTGATTGTACATTATTGTTGAGAAAAATGGATGAATTTTATTAAATTCAGCAATCGGTTTATTCAAAATGGAGATTTATTTTACCCAAATCTATAAGTATTGTTAATTCATTGAGTTGTTTGAGCTTTTGTTAGATTTTTTGTTGCGTTGATTTCGTAACAATGAGAGTTCAGTTTTGTTGCGTCCTCATTACCGTGTACCTATATTTCTAATTCTTTTTACAGGATTTGCCGCTTTCAATGCCCGGTTGCTAATTTAATTTATATACTTGTATCTTGGATTAGCATCAAATAACTTTTTTGCGTGTTATAAGCTGTAACTACATTGATTTTGACTGGTATGTGAAGCAAATAGCAACTTTATATTTATTTAAGTTACTTTATGTTGACAGCTTTACAAATTTACGCTCTTTAACTCCCAGATCATAAGTTTCGGTATAGCAACGAATCTCCAATTACTTCATAGTTCATGCTGGTTCATGGTCTCTATTTGTACGACTTTTTTGCCTCAAGGTAAAAAAGTGAGTACCTATAACATATTGCACAGTGCCCTTTCATGATTTATGAGATGATGCTGTACTGGGAACTTTAACTAACTGTGACATGGTTTGGTGCACTAAAGTATTATATCAAAGCTTTCCATGATCTAAATGCTTCATTGCTATAAAATGAATGTATTTTATATTATATTTATTGATTGGTTAATTAGAAATGTCTTTGATCTTTGTCTGACTTTTGAGTAATATATTGCCAGAGATAAATCCTGTCCTGTATAATATAACGATATGTTCTACTAGTTTTGTGATGGTATTTTGGTCTCTTTTACAGGTTGGCATTTAATTTTTCAAGTTGTGATCTTTAAGGGCTTGATTGCATTCAATTATTAAAAAGAGTTATTGTTATTATTAATTTTAGAGAGGGAAATTAATTTATGTAATTGATATTTAATTTTTTGAAGTTAAATTATGTAATTGATGATGAATTTTTTCTTTTTGATTATTTTTGTTGAATTATTTTTAATCATGTTTTCTTCTTTTTTTTTAATTTGTATGAAAAATATTTTTATTTTAGATTTTTTATTTTATGTAATTTTTTATTTTATACGTTGAAATTATATCATATTTGTATTTGTTCAGATTGATATTTATAGCGTTTCGGATTAGGTTTATATTTCATAATTTGTTTATTTATGTAATTTTTTTAATAGATTTAAATTAAAATTTTGACCCTATCCGATCGTATTAGAATTTAAAACGGATTCAGATTGAATAATTTTTGGATTGGATCGGATTCGAATTGACATGTACAACGGATCGGATTCGGATTTACATTTAAAGTGGATTCAGATTGAATAATTTTTGGATTGAATAATTTTCGGATCGGATCGGATTCAGATTGACTTAAAATTAACGGTTTTGAATTGGTTTGGATTGGCATGTACAACGGATCGGATTCGGATTGAATAATTCATAATTTGTTTCGGATCAAATTTGGATTGATCTAAAACTTTCGGTTTCGAACCGATGTTCACCCAAAGAAAGAAAGTATTACATGAGACTATGTTTCTAAGGGTTTTACTAGTTTAGTGGTATTGTAATTTTATTTTAGGTATTTTTTATCCTTGTTTTAGATGTACTTTAAGGAGACACATTTAATGAAAACAATGTTAATTTGAGGCAATTTTTTATTTTATTTGAGATTTTTCATTTATATACTACATATATGTATTTAATGAAGAAAAATTATAGTATTATTTACTATTTTCTCTGTTGGAATATTAACAATATTTTTTTCTTCATTTTTAAGTCTTTAATTACATGTTTTAATGCTCTTTTACTTGTTTTACATTCTCTTCGATATCACTTATTTCTCTATCACATAATAACTCAATAACTTTATATATATTTTATTTTTTCCTATTATTCTTTTCATTTTAAGTATTTTCTATGATTCTAAAAATAATAAAAGACTAAAATTCATTAAAATTTCAAACAAATGATTCAATTAATTGTATTTATGATATTAATATTTTTTATAATAACTACATGTTTAATATGTATGATTATATATTGAATTGTACGTACAAATTATTTTTTATATGAATTTAATGAATATTAATAATAAATATATAGTATCATTAAAATTGTTAAGTTCCACGTGATAGAAATAAAAAATAGTGTAAAACATGTTGATAACTGTATTTTATATAGTTATTTTCATTAATTTTAGTAATGCTAATTGCTATGTTCTATTAATATTTAGTTAATTTTTGTTAAATAAATTAATATTTTCCTTTTATGTGCTAAAAATACATTTTAATAAAATTAAATAATTTGTATCGAAAATGTACTTAATTTCATATTTCTGTCCACAAATATAATTTATGATAAAATAGTTTCTTAATTACAATTTATAAAAATCGAAAATATAATTTAAATTAAATTTAGGCTTAATTATAATTATTAAAAGTTTAAAAATTTAATTTAAAATTAGCAAAGTATTTAACCGTACTTAAGAAAGTGCAAAATGTAATTTGGATTAAATTTCATGGTCAAAATATAATTAATAAAAGTTTGAATTTTCTCGCTAGTGAAAAGAATCGCACTTCGCACAAATCACGACGCTCATCACCCAACGTCCGATCAAAGCATAAACGGCCAAGATTGGCGCAAGGTAGTTCAAGCTCCGACCATTAACGCGAACGCGTGCGCACTCGCACTTTCACGCTGGCTCTATTCGAGCGGGGCCCACCTTCCGCGTTGTGCCTGCGTGCAGGGTATGGGGACCCACGTGTCCGACGACGTCCGCCAAAGCGGAGTTATTCTCGTGCGGGCCGAATCCACGTGCAATCGTTCTTCCAAGTGAGTTAAAGTCTTCAACGTGTCCCACCCTTTCCTCGAACGAATCATAAGAGACGCGTGGCATGGCCAAGTGAACGCAAAGCTGCGTAATCTCGCCCTGGCTCCAGCCCGTTGCCTCCGTTTCGCGCGCCCCCGATTCTTTCATGACAAGTGCCCCGCGTGCGGCGCCCATTCGCTTCAACGACCGATGTTGCCACGTGTCCCACTTTTTGTTTCAAATAATCGACGCCGACACGTGGCATGCACAATGAATAAAAAATGCGTAAACGGCTCCTTGTCTCGCTTGAATTAAAATATGTTTTTGATTTTCGCGTGATCACAGATTTTGAAGGGAATGTCGTGGTTTTGTTTTCGATATAATTTTTTACGCGTTTAAAAAAAAATGTATTATTTTGACGTATTTTTTTAGCTATAAATAGTGATATTATGATGTAGTTTGAGAGAGTTTTTTTTAATTTAGAATTTTTGTAGTGTTCGATTTTGGGATTCGTAACACGCGTAAGCCATTTTTTGGCTTTTTGTTGCTCGTACGTTGACAAATATTTGTTCTATATGATGTTTTAATTTTCTTTTCTTCTTCTTCTAATTTTTCTCGCATCCGTTGTAATTTTTATTTTTATTTAACGTAAGAATTTAATTTTTCTAGTTGCATTTGATCTAAATTTACGAAGCTTTGATTTTAACTATTTTTGATAGATTTATAAGACGCTCGATTTGTTCATTCTATTTTGCGCTTAATGCTTTTTGATTATTTACTTAATTTTATCAAACGATCAGGCATAACAATAAACTGAGAAATGCATTTTACAGATATTGCTCAGAATAAAATGACATGTATTTACGGGACGATGTGAATATACCCTAATTGTACGCAAGCAAGGCCATTTGAAAACTTAACTTAACTTAATCTTGGTGAATTTAATTTCTTGGTAGATATAGTGAATTAATTTAACGAGGTGTTTATACTGAAATTTCCTAAGAGATGTATTTAATAAAAATAGAAGTTTTCATTGACAAATTAAATGTACTAAAAAATATAAATTAAAAGTTAAAATAATATGATCGAGCGGATTAGTTTGGTGAAAAATTACAATCCTATAGTTCTCTTTATTTTCTTTTTACCTTTTTCTCAATTAACGATTGTTTTTGGATAAAATCAAAGAGATACAATTTTAGTACTAACAAATTATAGTAACAAATCAGTAGAACGATACTCTACTTACAAATCTTTATTATCATGATCACAGATAATTAAGACTTATTTCTCAAGTGTTGCAAAAACACCACAACACATGTATTTAAGGATTAAAAGATGGAGAAAAAATAAGCCGTTAATATTTTAATGAAAATAATAATAAAATATATCATATATGAAATACATAAGTGTGAAAAATCTTCAATAAAATAAAAAATTACATCAAATTAATACCTCTTATTAATTGTGTGTATCATTAGAATCCTACCCAAAAAATAAGGACAAAAAATGATATATAAAATAAAATTACGATATTAATAAGATAACGAATCCTTTTCACGTGATGTTTTCATCTTCATCCTTTTATATTTTTAAACACATGTTTATTTATTTATTTTTATTTTATATATACATTTAAAAGCATAAAAATAAGACACACTCTCGATCAATAGGTGTCAACATTTTTTCAATATCTATTATATATTTTAAAGAAAACATAATATTATAATAAAAATTAAAATTAAAAAAATATATATTTGATTTAATGTTATTTTATATGTTATTAACTAATTAAAAAATAAATGTAACATATTACTTAAAATAATAAATTTAAGATTTTAAGTAATAAATTTTTTGGAATTTTTTTATCTTTAATTTTTTATAATATTATATACCTTTTTTTATCAATTAATTTAGTTATGCCTTATTATCTCTTTCTTTATTTAATTAATTGTGATGATAAAAATAATAATTCATATTTATTATCAAAATTATCTATTTTAACTTTTAACTTTTATCTTGTACATATATATTTGTTTACTTAGAAATTAACCATAAACTTGACATTTTACTTCAAAGATTTCCCTAAAAATATTTATTAATACATTGTAAAATCTCATTTATAATAAGATTTAAAAGAAAATTGTAATTTTTATTGACAAGATTTGTTAATCATATTACTTTGTAACAAAATTTAATTAAATATCTTTACTTTCTCATATATATTTTTTAATTTACCATGAATATTTTACAAATATTCTAACTATTTACTTCATTTTTATTTATTTTTTATATTTTTACCTAAAAATATGAAATCAATCAAAATTTTATCTTTTAATATGTATATAATTTTATATATTAATTATTAAGTATATAAGTTCTCATTTGATATTTTTTTATACTTGAATAAAAATATGTACTTATTATTTTTATTATAATATTTAAATAAAATATTTTGGATAAAGGGTAGAAAAAGTGATGTTTTTAACAAAAATATATTTTATTTCTTTAGTTGTTTGGTTGTACCCTACAAGTCTTCTATATATTTTAAAATGAAATTTGAAGTTAATCTTGAACATTTAAGTCAAATTTTTAAAGATAAATTTTGAAAAAAAATATTTATTATTCACAATTATATTATAGTCCATATTCTTACTATAAAAATTCACAACGATATATTTTTAATATTTAATTTTTATATACTTACTATTTCAAATTATAAATTATTCTTTTTTTTAAATATTTAATTTTATTACTTTTGGTAAAAGAAAATAATTTTTTTTATAGAATGTCAATATTATCTTAAAAATTTGTCTTAACATTTTCAAATAGAATATGATGATTCATATAATATCTAATAGATTAAAGTATATAATTTATATGACTATTTATCCTTATTTTAATATAAAGAGTATTTAAGATCTCGATTTCATCATTCTAATAATATGACACGCATCTAAGCAAAGTTTTGTCCGTAGATATTACTGTTTAATATGTATTTAATTTAGTTTTATTTTTAAATACATGTTTAAATTTAAGTATAAATTAACTAAATAATCAAAAATAAAAGATAATAAACAAGGATACCAATCCCTAATATAAGTTTGGTATTTTTATACTAACTATGTTTTGACAAAAGTTTTATTTTTAAATCATATTTTAAAATAGTTTTAATGTAGTAACTAAAATATCTAAAAAGTTTTAGTTTAATAATTTTAATACATTTAATAACAAATACTATGGTTATTAAATAGGATACTAAATGTGATAATATGGGTATTAAAATATAACTATTTTTTTAAATGAAACTTTTAAAGCATTATAGATATTAAATAAGAACTTCTTAATTTTGAATACCTAATAAAAATCATTTCAAAATAAGATTAAAAAATGAAACTTCTATCAAAACATAATTATTATAAAATATCAATCCGGTAAGCAAAAATGAAAACTATTCAAAGAGATTCAAGCAAATCACACCATAATAGCACTATTATCATACATCATAAACAAAACAGAGTTTCATTACATACAATTCTTTGAACCCAGCCGTAACTTATTACACCATGCCATATTATTTTAGATAAATTATGTTGTGATATTTATAATTTTCAACGCAGAAATTTTATCATACTTGGAGACACAAGGTGTAGAGTAAGGCTTTCTTTTTAAGTTAAACAATTGAATATAACTAGTACAGATAATGAAAAGAGTAATGCTCTTAAGATTACTCAAATGGGTAATAACAATATCATGATTTATTAATAAAATTGTGATTAACTAAATTATATATTAAATAATAAATATAATACAAATTTTAATGATACATATCTAATCATTATCTATAATATAATTGAGTCGTTAAAAATCTTTCTATAATGAATGTTATCGTTGAGTAGATCTATTTTAAACATGTAATACTCAATTAAAAATTTATCATCAAATAATTGTGATATTTTATAATAAAAAGATAAAAAATAAAAATTAAACTGGTTCAAACTTTAACGATTATTAGAATGGATAGAAAGAGTCGTAATTAAGTGTGTATGCTTCACAGACAAAAAGAATCGTAATTAAGGATGTATGCTTCACGGATAGAAAATGTCCCAATTAAAGGTGTATGTTTCACGGATAAAAAGAGTCACAATTAAAGGTGTATATTTCACTTTTTTAGGTAGAAAAAGGAATACTTCATTTTGATTTAGTATGATTTCAAAATACCCTACAATATATCTAATTTACCCTAAACCCTTTATTTAAGCACTCACATATATTATTTTATTATTTATATATAATGTTTAATGTAATTATTTATTAATTTTTTTTGTTTATTTATCCATGATGTACCATTATATTTTATATAAAAAATTAAATAATGTGTACTATATTATATAAAATTTTCTTATTTTAGTGATGTAAAATATAATATTTTTAATTTTTTAATATATATAAAAAAATTAATATTATAAGGACATTTTGATAAAGTTATTATTTTCACTCTACCATTTGTATTCAACATGCTTTTCACATAGCATGAATTTATTTAATGTTTATTTAGGTTACAAAAAAGGGTTAATAAACTTAATCAAAATAATTATATTACATATTTTGATTTATTTTTATTTCAATTCATCATTCTTAGGGTTTCACTTTTACCCTTCCTCTATACCAGCCAGCCGATTTACTCATACCCACCCAACCCACCTCTAGCTACCCGCATATTTAAATGAGCATTTTCCTAATAGTTTTATTTTTACTTGCCTAATGTATGTAATATGAGCTCTAATATAAATGTCAATCATTTATTTTGGCGTGGCTTTTTGTTGGTTTCACACCTCATTTGATATCAACTTTTAAAAAATTAATAAAAATACTTTTAAAAGTAATTTAATTAACATAGAATAAATATATTAAAAATAGAAGATTATTTTTATAAATTTTTAAAATTTACATTATATATAATATGTAACAAACATAACAATAACCCTAAGTTTATTTTTAAATCTCAAATGTTACAAACTTAAATTTTCAAAAAGGAGAAAAGGATCAAAATGGGCCTGCTATGTCTGACGGGCTGGCACAGAACAGCTCAGCACAGCCCGTTTCAATCATGGACGAATCCAGCCCGGTCCTGGGCCACCTGACCCATTTTGCACATATAGTCTAAACTACAAACCAAACATTTTCAAAAAGCTAGCGCACTGCTACTAAAATTTACAAACAAGAGTCTCTCCATTGCATTTTACTTTTGTTGTCTTAATGAATTTTCCTCCCCTCCAACTTTTACACCCACAAAATAACGGCTCTAACTTAAAACTTGGGGCTAGAAAGGCAAAATGGAAACTCATGCCCACTGGTACCAGCACCAGGTGGTGCTAATATTTGGATTTCGAACACCCCGTTGATGAGAAACAAAGCTAGTACATATCACCATTTCAAATTGAAGATATTCACTTGACACAAAGCAACCAATCCATCTTATTGCAACCTCATTCTCTTTTCCACATTCTTCGGAATTCTTTCAGATGAATGTCTAATTGGAGCCATTGGTTGGTTGTCTTTTACCTTTTTGCTGTTTATAAACTCCGAGAAGGATGGAATCAGTGGAAGTCCTATGTTTGGTGAAGCACATGAAGAAGTTTGTGATCCTACACTTCGAAGTAATTCTTCTTCAGTGTTTGCTTCTTGTTCCTGATCCATTAAAGGTGGGAGTGGGGCAACCGAGGGAAGTTCTGTTTCTAATAAAACACGTGAACTAGAAGAATTGACAACCCCTTTAGTTAACTCGGTGTAAGTCGCGGTTGATAGCCACCTCAATTTACTTGCCACTTGTGAATAGTAAAATGATTTCCCAGATTTTCCATATTTGTTGTAACACTCATTTTCAAGAAAAGAAGCTGATGTTTCCACATTAAGGCTGCATTAGAAACTTGGCACTGTGAGCACCTTATTGGTTTAGCAACAAGACTTAACTATGAAAATAAGTCAAAAAGTGGAGCCGATAGAAAGAGGTTTGCAATATAGCCGTAAACATTTTAGGCACTATATTATGGTAACTTCATATAACATATTAAGCAACTATTCCATAACTTCAAATATAAAAATTTAAAAAGAAGAGAAAATCCATTATACAATCAGAATTACGAACATACTTTATGTTGCCAAGTCGTATTTGTGCCTGCTTTAAAGCCCTTTCAAGCCTTTGCTTGCTTGCTTCTCGCATTGTATCAGATACAATCTTGTCATGTTTATTGATCTTCATAAAATTTGAAAATAAGCACTTTTGCAGATATAAAATGTCCAATGTAAACTAAATCAGAGGACAGAATGCAGCAAATGGAACCTGCTTGTTGGAGGCTTTGTTCTCATAATATTTTTCTTCTGCACGTTGCAAAAATTCAATCTTTTCACCTAATCCCAATTTTCTCGGCAACTTCGATTTTGCTAGGCTCTTGACAGCCTCAGCATCATCTGGCCATTGCAGGGAAAAACAAAAGGACCATCAAAATCTAATACAACTGATTTTTAAAGCACCATTTACAAATGCCCAAAAAAGAAAGAAAGAAAGAAATATGAGGCATCATATACCATCGGAATCAGATATTTCATCCTCAGAAGCACTCACTTCATCATCCCGATTCCAGAATTCAGAAATTGGTTCTTCATCATTTGAATTAGAAGAGCTGAAAGTGAACATATTAACGAGTCAGCCAACCTCTGCATCTAATGAATTTGATGTAGTCTAGAATCCACAGCCCTCCCATAACAAGGCAAGTATTGGTAAAATATGAAGATAGATCACCTGCTCATGAAAATTCGTGAAGCAGCAGCTTTCTGCTTAACACAACTAGCGGTAAGCTCCTCTAAATACTTTGTGACTAAGTTTGGATGTTTGCAGGTATCACATGATTTTCTACATAGTGATGCAGGGACCTATTTCATATAAAGAGTCAACTCTTGTTTAGCTCTGAAAACACATTATACATTGCATACAAACCAAAATACATTAGGAAAAAAAGAAGATCATCATACCTGTTCTCCAAAACTCTCTAGGATCTTTTTCCTACGGCATCCAGAATCTTCACAATACTCAACCATCTGTTTGTTTTTGTATTAGAGTATTGTAAGATATCAACTATAACAAAGTGTTGTTATTTTGAACTTTATTAATTTTCTTAATAGTTACCTGATGGAAGTCATTTAGTGATTTTTTCAACAGCCCTTCCTGAGAATTTGGAGCTTTTAGCTTCTGGTTCTCAGACTTGCGTAGAATGAATTCCTGAAATATACATATAGAAAAAAAATTCCCAGTGAAACCATGCCATTGACAAGGATATAGAATAGTAACATGTAAGAAAACCAACCATTTTCTTCCGGTCATCAATTCCATAGTACAACAGACTTCTAGAGGGTAATTGATCCCGGCCAGCTCTACCTGACTCTTGATAGAAGGCCTCCATTGACTTCGGAATATTAAAATGGCAAACAAGTCTCACATCCTTCCTATCTATGCCCTTAAAAAAAGTGACCACAAGCTATCAATGGCACATGAATCTCCTTAAAATTGCTTCTTCAATAATTAAAAAGGAAATATAAGGTGGGTACCATCCTGGAGAAACATCAGCAGGCAGCATCCCAATAACTATTTATGAACAAGAGCAGCTCCAAACCACGAGTGTTTAACAAAAAGTAAAAGCAGATCATAAATTTGTGAAGAACACGAAACACAAGCCACAGAAGAATTATGCTGGTTACAGACACAGAATATTCAACATAAAGGTAATGATTAACTTTTTTCATTGTGTATAAAAGTAATATTAACACCATTGTGGCTATTATCTGCCCATTAGCATTAAATCATACAGAAAACCATACCCGAAGGCCACTGTTGCCACAACAACTTGTATCTTACAGGAAATCCAGTTTTCTAAAACGGAGCTACGCAATTTATCATTCAGTCCTGCATGATAGGCTGATATAGAAAAGACATCAGAGCGAGTAATGTCAAACCTGTCATATACTATTGAAGGACCAAGGCATATATTTACCTGCACAGGAAATGCCATTTCTGAATAGATGAGCAGACAAGTCATCACACATTGTACGTTCAAGACAGTAAATAATTGCACAGACATCTCCACTAGAATTGAGTACATTACACAAGTCAGCATAGGCATCTTCCAAGAGATCTTTGTAACGAACTGTCAAAAGGAATTCAAACTTTTTTAAGGACAAATTATAGAGGCATCTCACTAAAGACTGAAAACAACGAATTTGCATCAAGCCAGGCTGCAGTATGCACCTTCATAATATATATTAGGACGATTGAAAGAAGATTTTAAGATCAATGGATCTTGCAGGCACAAGGACTCTATCACATCCTTCTGAACTCTACAAACGAAAACAATGTCTTAGAAACTAATATGACTGGGAGACTCATATGTCACTTTTTGTCCTTTTCTTTTTCAAAGGTGATCCAAAAACCAAGTGGTAAATGAATTCAGTTAGTTTAACTTTAGATGCAGCTTATATCATAATTCTCACTTGGGAGCAGCTGTGGCTGTCAAAGCCAATATAGTTACGTCAGGAAGGTGGCTCCTTAAAGAAGAAAGTCTACGGTAGCTGGGCCTGTTCCATATATGCCATGATAGGGAGAGAAAGAAAGACAAAGAACAAACAAATGAGGCCAGTATTCACAAATAACTACCCAATGTAAGTTTCATAAAGTGAAAAGGGCCTGAAGTCTAATGTACCAAATTAAGTCGAGGATAAATAGATCTGATAAGACCCCTTTTTACATATGGAAGGAAAAATAAGCCCAGTAAAGGTAGTAGAATTCTAACTTACAGACCTGAAGTCATGGCCCCATGAAGAGATGCAATGTGCCTGAAAATTGCCAAAGAAAAAGGTGAATCTCTCTGCATCACCTCAAAGTTCTAGCTCAACTGTTTCAAGTTCCAATTTAAATCTTACTACTTGGCAAAACATTCACACCTCATCTATGGCAATGAGATTTAACATCCCTCTTGCATGGATCTTTGTCAGCTTTGACATAAACCCTGAAGTTGCTATCAACTCAGGAGTAACATAAAGCAACTTTAACGATGGTTTTCCGGAATCAAGGTCTTCATGAATCTAAGCGGCAAAAAATAAAACAAAAATTAATGTTCTCGATTACCATAACATGTCATAGAAAAAGAAAAACTATGGGTAAAACCAGCAAAAAGAACGCCTGATAACAATTTCGTGCTTAAAAAATTGGAGTATTATGAATTGATTGAAAATGAAAACCACAATTAATTCCACACTTCAACATAAGAAGGTTTAATCCAAATTCAAGAAACACCTTATTTCTGACATTTGATGTCTGTGTTGAGGAGAGAAATTCAGCAGCAATGCCTTTCTCTTTCAGTGCAGAAACTTGATTTTTCTGAATTTTATTAATGTTTCTATTACCTTCAAATTCCAATCCTCAGAAACAGGAAGAGAGCAGATAGAAGCAGTTCAAAATGACATACATACCATCAATGCTGCAAAAAGAACCAAGTGAACATACAGGAAATTAACACCCTCTTATAAGGGGAAAGAAAAACAAAGAAACAGGATTCATGGAAACTCTATCCTCTCCTCAAGTTGTGAAAGAAAAAAATAGTCACCTATTAAAGGGCAAACAACAAGCACAATGCCGAATTTCTTAGCAAGTGCAGGTATCTGATAACACATTGATTTGCCCCCTCCAGTTGGCATCAGACAAAAGCAATCTCTTCCTGCAACCCAATAGAAAACAAAAATCATGTCATTCAGTTCAACATTACCCATGTTGTAATTTACAAAGAAAGCACCAAAATTTCCAGCTACATGTTTTTTTTTCTTTCCATTACACGTCTTTTTAAAAAGAAGACTGAAGTTATCTTTTGCCAAAGCTCCATAGAACAATTCCGTACAACATCAAAAGAAAGGAAAATCATTTCCGGACAATTCCCGCGTTTTTTAAGCAACAAAGTGAATCAACCATTTAGAAATTGAATGAAATCGATAAATTATAGAGAAAAAACATAATTGAAATGGAATGTAGATGATGTGCACCAGATAATACAGCTCGAATAGCCTCCAATTGCTTGCCTCTGAAATCGACATGTCCAAAATGCCATCTCAGGAGCTTCACGAGAGCTTCCTTCACGCAAATCTGCTTCTCACTGCAACTTGTGTTCTGCAATGGCAACGAAGACTTCTTCATTTTCCACTACTCGCTTTGATCATACCGCAAAGGGCACAACGAGTCTTCCGATTTTTTGCAAACCGTCACGACCCTTCTCTCTTGTCTTCTCTTCCCTTTTGAAGCTCGCTTTCTGATCCGGTTCATTTCCGGGTCGTGGAGGGCAGTCACTTAAATATTGGGCCTGGGCCCAAACGATTCTATTCCAAACGACATCGTATGATCTGGCAAAGCTGTTTTTTACTGACTTGTTGACCGAATCAGCAAAATCTATGGTATAAATAGGTGTCGTTTAACAGTGTTTAGTCCTCCGCTTCTAATTTGCCATTAGGGTTTGGTCTTCCCCTCCAAGGTTTCTAGCATTGTGAGCAGTGTGTAGAAGATGGGTCACTCAAATGTCTGGAACTCGCACCCTAAGAACTATGGTCCTGGATCGCGGACCTGGTTAGTTTGTGTTCTTCACTTATTTCTTCTGGATTTCAATAATTAATTCTGTATGAGATTGGATGCATATATTACTTCAATTTCCTTTTTTTGTTACTTTGCTTTGAAGGTTTTTATTTTGTTCTCTTCGGTTTGACTTTATTAGCACGTTAGGTTAATTGTTATAGCCATTTTTGGCTAGTGCTGGTTAAACTTAAAGGGTTCTTGTGTATAGATGATTAGATGGAATCATAGAATGCTTGTTTTTTGGTTAATCTGCATATTTCGATTAAGGGAAATGCTACAGAGATTCCTGATGTTAAATAAAAATTGCAAAACACCTATCAAATTTAGGAAATAAACAATTACATCTTCGCGGTCATTGTTTTTATTTTACAATAGCATCCATGATTTTTTTTCTTGAAAATGTGTACGAAACAACGTTAACAATTAATAATGTGTATGATTGTTATTTTTCAAACTTGTTGGTGTGTTTTTTTTTAAGTAAAATGGAGGGAGGTATTTGTAATTGATCAAGTATATAATCTGAATGGTTTTGTATGCTTCACTAAGTTGGGTTAGGGAATTTTTGTTTGTTTTTGTCTTAAGAAAAGGAATTAGTGGATTCAAATTGAGAATACGTTAGCTTTATTCTGGATATGTTCAATACTAATTTACAATTTTGTAAATATTGAACAGCCGTGTTTGTGGAAACTCACACGGTATAATCAGGAAATATGGTCTCATGTGCTGCAGACAATGCTTCCGCAGCAATGCTAAGGAGATTGGTTTCATCAAGGTCAGTTTTGATTTGTTTGAAGTTCATCTTCATCATATTAATTTTGTATCTTTCAATCTAACCATGTAATCAAACTACTCAGTTTTGCTTTATGTTACTCAATTATTTCTTTGTCTATATTCTATGATGTTTGTTTATCACTTTATTGTTTCAGCTTTTTACAATGATAATTAGGTTTCCTAATGATTTTGAAATTGATTTCAATAGTTGTTGAGTATTTACAATCCTTGTGATTGATCATATTTTTATCGATTTTTTTTACTTCATTTACTGATGTTCTTCACTTTCCTTTTTCTCAGTACCGCTAAGAAGGTGGGGGCTTTGATGGCAATGTTGCCGGTGCCGCTTTGATGGAGTGAAATTGGAGTTTTGCCTCTTTGCCAGCTTTTTTATTTTTTGCTTAATCGTGTTGTTCTCTGTGAACAAGTATTTAACTGTTTTTCTTAATCTGACTTGAGTAATGTATGTTGATCTTTCTCGTAAACTAGAGAGGCACAATGCTATCATTTTCTTTTGAGATTTATCGGTTTCTTTTTTTCTTCTTTTTTTTAATCCTTTTTTTTAATTAATGGCTAGTAACTACTTCAAATTTACGTTAAAAAAACATAAATATCAATTATAAAATTTATAATTACAAAAATAGTATCGACTATTCTATATATTTTCATTATTTAAAAAGTTTAATATATTTTACTTTAAATGTTGTCTAATTAAATATTTTTTAACTTGAGTTATGACATTTAATGGAATTGGATGTTGATTTTATTGTTATAAATTTTAATAGTGTTATTTTTTGTATTTTTTATGTTCATTTTACATATTTTTATTATTTGAAAAAAAGTAACGCATCGTTTTACCTAAATATGAATAATGTTTAAGTTAAATTATAATTATTTAAATTTATTTAATATCAAACAGAAACAATTGAATGCTATTTTTATTATTTTAAGTGTGTTTTCTATACTTTCTCTACATTTTATTAGCTTGCCAATAGATGAAACACTAAACTCAATTCTCCTGTTATCGTTTATTTCCTAGAAATAGCTTTTTTTGACTTTCACTGTTCAAAGAATATAACCACAATAAGCAAGTGTTTCTGGCAGAATAACAAACTACCTGGGCACTTTGTCCTTTAGAGAAGCAACAACAGTAGTGGTAGCATTCGTTACTAATATTTGCTTGTGAGCTGTTTCAATCTAATTGGAATGTTTTTCCATGTGTTTGGAAAATTACCCGGATACCGCAATTTTACGTAGGCCACGCTAATTGTTTTAATTTTTAATTCCTTATTTTTTGAATTTTGAAAAAAGAAGCTTTCATTATCAATTTCTAGTTTGTTTTTCAAAAACAGAAATAAAAAAATAAATATTGTTTGATTAATAATTAATTTTTAGTTTTCAACTTTTTTAAGCTCTTAAATAAAAATCAATTTTAAACTTAATTTCATACAATTTTAAGTTTTTAATTATTTTGAATAAATTTGAGTATGGTTGAATTATTAATTTTTTGTGTAAAAAAAATAATATAAATTGAACTCCAAAATTAACTTTTTGAATTTTAAAATTTAAGCAAATTTCAAAACTAAAGAGATGAGATAAAAATTGGGAATTATGTAATGGGGTTGATCCCCCAAGGTAATTTAGAAAATAAAAATAAAAAATGAGTTCTCACTCATCAAATGTATGTAATTTTAAATTTTCTAAAATTTAAAAATTGAAATTATTATCAAATCCACACTTAATTTTTTGTCCACTAGCATTTATTTAGCCATCTATGTATATCAATAACTGCCAAAATTTCCTACTAATTATCCGAAACCTGAATTTAAAACCAACAATACTTAAATCACGTGAAAGGCTTGATAAACTTGTTAAGCTAATAACATTATTTTTGGCGGTCCAAAGAAACTTATTACCAAAAATATATGTTTCCTCGTAATAGCTCCTACTTGAACTGTAGACCGTATCTATGTTGTCATCCAATATCTTATTACCAAAGTACAAGCAAATAACCACTCAAGAAATCATTGTTAACCAAAATAAATAAATAAATAAAAAAGATATATGTTACTCATTGCCTATGCTCAAGACTGCTCAGTTGTCTTTTGTATGAAGCCCTTTATGTCAAAATCATTGGTGCCTACTTTTGTTATGATACCCTGCTTGGAAAAGACAAAAATCAGCATAAAACCGAAGGCTATATCATATCGGTTTTTCTGTATAAACATTAGGCCATTTCAGGGGATAGATATAGAGGGTTTACCTTCTCTGTGATGATACAAGCAATCAAATTTGCAGGGGTAACATCGAAAGCTGGGTTCCATACACTAATTCCAGATGCTGCAATCTGTTCACCGAGTCCTCCAGAGGAGCACAACAACTCCTTCGGGGATCTTTCCTCTATAACAATTTCTTGTCCAGACGAAAGGGATAAGTCAATGGAAGTAAGGGGTGCGGCAACAAGAAATGGGATGTTATGGTGCTTTGCAGTAATGGCAAGATTGTATGTTCCAATCTTGTTGGCAGTATCACCTAGTTTAAGGTCAACTTTATTATTCCACACAGTTTTATTAACTTTACAAATGTATAATTATGGTTGTAGCGTGAGTACCATTAGCAGCCACACGATCAGCCCCAACAACCACAGCGTTGACTCGTCCATCTTTCATTAATGCAGCTGCTGCAGAATCTGCTATGAGAGTTGCAGGTATTTTTTCATGCACTAACTCAAATGCTGTAAGTCTAGACCCCTGATGTTGGTCAAAGAAGAAAATAAGTTTTGTGAACATCAGTATACACACGCATAAACATCCATTAGATTAAGGTTAGCCAATCAATCTCATGTCAGACTAAAAAAAACTTCACCAAGCCAGAGAATATATGATGTCTAGCAATATAACTGTTATAAATTTATTAATTGTCAATAGAAGACTTTATTCTTTAGAGTTCCAAAGATTTGATGACATTCTATGAATTTTTTTTATTTTTTTTTTAAATTTCAAAATTTTCATGGCATCAGCATGCTTTATAAATTTCACTATATTCTATGTACAGTCCTATAGCTGTCTCTAAGAAAAAGATTCTTTAATGATCATAAATTTTACAATTTCAGAATCAAGTAAAACAACACAAAATTTCATACTTTGTTGGTAGTTTGCAATAAAATCCAAGGTTTCGTGTGTTGGACCTTGAAATAATCTTTTTTCTGTCACAGTGAGTATTAAGATGAAGGGGAATCGATGATGCAGGGGTTAGTCTACACAATAATGAAACCAGATACCCACTTGGTTGAATGGACGTGTTTCTGTGCAATAGGCCCTTTCCAACACACCTTTAGTATGAAGTGCACGTATTACACCAAGGGCAGTGCCATAACCAGCAGTAGCAAGACTAGCAGGATAACACATAACAGTCAGAAGAGACATTTAGTTCATTTTTAGTTTAAGAGGAGAGATACAATAAGTTTGAGAAAGGGAACAAACAAGAAGGAAACGTGATGGCAAGAAGAAAACAAAAGAACGAACATAACAATAACATACCTGCCAGTATTGCAATGGGTCAATACAGAAAGCTTCTCAGCATTGTTTAGCTGGTGATGAATAAAATTTGCTCCAAAAGAACCAATAGCTTTGTTGGAAGCGACATCCTCTTCAAGCATAAATTCAGAAGCAGCTATGTAGGCCTGCAAAGGTTTGCAAAAAGGAATCCATAAGCTTTAAGCAAAACATATGGAGAACCTCAATGAGCATGTAGTGGACTTCAAACCAAAATGTGACCTAAAGAAACCATCATTTTAAATCCAAAGTACAATGGAACTATCCTACCTGAAAAATGCTCCTGGCTTCAGATGTAGTAGGTGCAACCTTCAATGTAACTTCTTTAAGTTTCGTTGCAGCATCTGAAAGATTGACAGCAGTTGGTCGACTGAAGAAGCATTAGAAAAATTAAACATTTTTTATTGATGAGAAGTTTTACAGAACTCTTAACTTTATAACAGCTGATAACAACTAAAGAACCACAATAAATAAACACATTCGTTTTCTGCGTCTCAAGGGCATAGTATTTCATTCTACAATTTGTTTTACCTTGAGACCAAATAATCTAGTTTCATGCTAAGGAAAGTGACTGCCTCTTCTGATGTCCCATCAAATGAATCGAAGTTAAATACTTCTACAGCGAGTGACAAGGCAGCTGCAATAGCAATGGCAGGTGCACCACGGACAACCATATCTTTTATTGCATGCCTAACAACGAAATATGACTTATTAAGTAAAATCATGGAATGTATTAAAGTGGTTAATGAAAACAAGAGCCCAGCTCAAATATAAAATTACCAGTTTACCCATCAGCAACCAAGTTCCTTTATGAAACTTACGAGAAATTATGCATACATAACTTGTTATACTAGTTTTGTCAAAATTTCAAGTAAAAAATGTTGATAAATTTTAATCTAATGATACAAACTATGTTTCATGTTATCCAATACAGAACATGACTCTTAATGCTTGCTCCTTTAGAATATTTACATAGATTACCAAGCTAAATTATCAGTAAGCAGTTTATAAGAAAAATATACATACAAGTGAAATAACTTAAAACTATTGAAAGGTTAATAAAGAGAGACAAAACAGCAAGCCACGGAAAGAACGTCTATGACACTAACCATCCATCTGTTGCATCCCGGATGTCTGTGTAGATAGTTTCAAGAGGAAGCTTTCTCTGCCAAAACAAAGAACAAGGATTAAATATAAATCCATTCCTCTGTATACATTTTTCCTCAATGGTCAATAAGGCTACATTTTACTGCAAACAAAACCTCCCTTCATGATGAGTACAAATAGTCACTCTCATTTCTCCAACAATTAAAGTACCAGTGAGTTTAGAAATTAAATGGAGAAGAAATAGAAAAAAGGAATAATCATAAATACTTCTAATGAACAGAAAATAAAAAATAGCTTTTTGGGAAGAGAAAACAAAGAAAACAAGTTCAAAAAAGTTTGTAAACATGTCTTACAGAAATAATCCCAGATTAAAGACATGTTTTCCACTATTCTCGTTTTCCCAACTTCTAAACAAACAATTAGAAGAGAGAACACATTTTACTCAAGCATCCCTATGGATGTGCTTCTCCTTTACATTGAAGTGTTTTCTAAACTTTGAAAAGCATTATGTCACGACCTTAATTTCTCAAGTAGCGATCGTGCGGCACTTAGCACGGTCCGTTGCACTAAGCCTGCCTTTGAATCCGAAATGTAACTCCAAAGAGAATAGAAAGAGTTTGCAAAGAATGCTTTGTATTGCTCTAGAGAGAGTTTGTGATACAATTGCTAAGAATTCCCAAGGATTTTCTAAGATGTGAGGAATTTCCCAAGATGAATACAAATGAAGACCAAGTGGTCTATTTATAGTGTGGCAACAAGCCTAAGAGTATGCCACATTTCTCTAGATCCTTCTAGCTCTAGAATATACAAGAGAGTTCTACGACAACTGCCACGTTGCTTCTGTGTGGATCTTCTAGCCAACTCTAGAGTCTTCTAGGTTTGTCTAGCTCCTTCCGGGATGTTCCGTAAGCTTCCAGCGGCTTCTACATCCTTCCCGAACCATCCGGCGCATTCTAGAATATTCCAGCCCATTCTAGCACCCTCCAGTGTGTTCTAGAACATTCTAGGGTCTTCATGCTTGAGTTGAGTCCGTCCAACTCAAATTTTCTAGACTTCTCTGTTAACTCTGTAACTTTCCATTGTCTGCATCCTTGCAGCACCCAACATTTGATTTTTAGTGCGCGGGACGTGACACCCTCCCCCACCTGCCTCCGCGACGCCCTCGTCGCGCCTTCAAGCTGAAACCTCTCTATAGCATTTTGAATTGCCATAAAGACCTCTCTGTTCCCCAAATTATCTCTACATTCGGGGCGTTTTTCCATTTGATCAAGTATTCCCTATAACTTGGTACACCCTTCGACGATCAAGTTGATCCGCCCAAATCGAGTCCACTTTCTTTGGCGTTGAAGCGAGGTTTCGTCATGCGTAGGCGCCCTCTTGTATTCTCCCCTACTTATGTCTTCCTTATCTTCATGAAAGGATTTTAGCATGCTTACATGAAAAAATGCGATAGATTTTAAGCTTGGAGGAGTCACAGCCAAATTGTACGACACCTTACCGACTTTCTAAGCGACAGAAACGGTCCTTCATATTTCCGTACCAACCCCTTGCGAACCTTCCGCAAGGACTTGAATTGTTGCACATAGTTTGACAAGGACCAAATTGCCTTCCCGAAATTCTACCATCCTTCCTCTTCTGCCCCATTTCTTCATCTTTTTGGATGCCTTATTCCGGGATAGGCTCAGACTGCCAACTCCGCTTTGCTCACGCCAGCCTTCGGCAAACTTGAAAGCACCGGCTCTTTCCTTCATAACTCGTGGCTACATTTATGGCGGGTCATGGGTCACGCTCATGACAATTTCGAAGTGGACTCTTAGCTTGACTTGCTTTGTCAGATTATACGAGAATCGGGCTACATCCACGCCTTTGCCTAATCTCGCCGATCGCACTCACAAAAGTGCCCGAGATATAACTCCAAAGAATGCATTGGCACGCTCCGTCTGGCCCATCGCTTTGAGGATGAAAGCTTGCAGAGAAGTTCAAGTTCTGATCCCATCAGCCTGAACAATTCCGTCCCAAAATTTCCGTGAATCGCTGGTCTCGATCACTTACTATATTGGATGGAATCCCCCAATGCTTCACAACGTGTTTAAGAAATGCTTACCGCTCATCCGCCGCACACCCGTCGAGGTATGAATGTTGTACATATTTGTCAAGCGTCAACGATGACGACAATTATGCCGCCAAAGCCCCTGATTTTGCGTAAGTGCAATGAAGTCCATGCAGACACTCTCCCATGGTCTCTCCGGGAATAGACAATCTGCTAGCAATCCTCCATTACGCTTTATCTTGTCTTCATTGCATACAAGGCAAGTCTTCACATAAGCTTCGACATCATCCCGAAGTCAAGCCAATAAGAGATGGATTTGATCAAAGAAGTGGCGCGCCTCATTCTCGGGTGTCCATCCCATAAAGAATCAGCGGCATTCCTTGGATAAGCTCTTTCCTTAAGCTTCCCCATTTTGGCACAAAGATACGACTGGCATGTAGCAGAGTCCGTCACTCAGCCCAAAATCGTCTTGTCTTCCCTTCCTCGACGAGAAGGAGGTTTCGAGTGCGCATCACGCTCTAACCCTTCTTCGATCCTTTCTAACAAAGCGACTACTGGCCCCGCTTTAAAGCCGCTAGTTCCGTCTTCCGCTCAACGCATCGCCCACCACATTAGCTTTGCCAGCTTGTACTCCAACCTATAGTCAAACTCGCCAAGAAATCCCGCACATCGTGAGCTTCTTGTGACTCAACTTCTTTCGAGTTCGAAGCAAATTCAACATCATTGTCGCTATAACAAATGAGAGCCCAATAAGTAGTGTCGCCACACCCTTAGACAATGAACGACGGGCCATTTCCTTCTCTCGTATCATGGTAAATGGCTGGCTTCGTTAAGCTCGTGGCTCTCATAAAGCACCTGACGTCCTTCCCCGCATCAATACTCCACCAATGGCAAAATCCGATGCATCCGTACGCAGCCTCATGCTTCTCTGGAAGCGGTCCGGGTAGGCAAAGATCCGGTTCTTCACTAACCCGCCTCTCTTCAAGTTTTCAAACGAGGCTTGGCATTCACTTGTCCATTCCCAAGCCTTGTTCTTTTGAGTAAGTTAATGAGTGAGGTCATTCGAAGAGACTCACGAACCTTCTATAGTAGTCACAAGTCCGAGGAAAGATCTTAACTCTAGAACTTTGGTAAGAGGTTCCCATTCTTTGACGGCTTTCACCTTTTCTCCATCCATCATCAATTTCCCATCCTTTATCCTACGCCCTAGGAACATCACCTCATCTCGGGGCAAAGGAACACTTCTCCTTCGACATATAGATCATTTTCCTCAGGACCTCGAACACCTTCTTCAAATGCTTTAGATGTTCTTCCATAGTCCGGCTAGATCACAATGTCATTAAGATATACTACCACGAACCGATCGAGCGTAGGGATGGAAAATCTTGTTCATCAAAGTCGTGTGGGCATGGCTCTGCATTTGTGTGCCGAACGGCATAACAAGAAACTCATAGCACCATACCCGGTTACACAAGTAGTCTTGCCTATCTCCTCAAGCATGCTGGGTATTCTAGTAGTATCCCGATCGTAGGTCCAATTTCCAGGAAGATTCGCACTCCCCAATTGATCAAACAACCAAAGAATAAGAGGGATAGGATACTGTTTCTCGACCGTGATCTTATTTAGCTCTATACGATGCATTCGCAAATGTAGCCATCCTTCTTCTTTGAAATAAGACTCTGGGCACCAAAATGGGCTTGAGGCTTTACGAAGCCAAGATCTCAAAGAATTCGTCGAGTTGCTTCCGTACTCGCTAACTCGAGTTTTCCATCCGGAGCATGTGGCTCAATGGTCACGGTGGCCCTCGGCGCCGGGTTCCAGCCTCTATTTCACGGTCTACCCTCCTCCTGAGGTAACGTTTCGGGTAATGCCCGCATTACATCTCGAACTTATCTAAGACAACTCGCACCTCCGCTGGCAAGCAAGCTCGGCTGACGACGTCTCCTCATCGTCGTATTCTTTTAGAATGGCCAAGTAACTCTCTTCGTCCTCTTCAATCCCTTCTTAAATTGGAAGTACGAGAGAGCTTTGATAAGAGCCACGGGTCCTTTCCGTCGCACCACACACACGCCTTCGTACCATCCATGATACACATGAGCTCGAGGCACGGCACCAAGAAAGTTCTCTCACCGGTCCAAGAACTCCATGCCGAATACAACCGTGCGTCATCCATCTACGCCACCGATAAGTCCACTCGCCGGGCCCACGACCAAGATCGACCTCTAACACCGCGCGACCTAATGTAATGGTAGTGGCCGCCGAGTTAACCGCCTTCGCAGTAACCCCCTCCACGACAACCTTAGGCCGAGTCTCGCTTCTTCCACCGAAACAAAGTCAGTGAGATGCTCCCGTGTCGACCAATGCTTCGCGACCTTCCCGTTAACGGTGGCATCCACGCACATTAAGCCTTTGTGGTCTTTGGGCGCCTCGCATCGCACCCGCAGGCGCGCAAAGAACCCATCTTCGCACTTCATGGCCCGATTCGCCTCCATCCCGTCACGAAGGGAAGCAACTAAGGCACTCAAGGCGCCTTCCTCTTCTGGACATTCACGTGCCCAATGCGAGTCCGTCGCAAATGAAGCACGTAACACGGCTTCGAGTATTCCGATCCTCCTTCTCCTTCCCCTTATCCCGTGGCTTGAACGAGGAGCCGCTTTACGATTTTTGGAACCCCGACTCTTGGTACATGGCCTCCATTACTCTTCTCTCCACCAAACTTCTTATCCGTGGGAGCCCTCCCTGCTCGAGTGAGTCGATAAAGCTTTCGCTGGTCGCAATGGCCGAAGATAAGTCTGGACACCACGTTGCTCGAGTTCCGTGACAGCCCACGATCGAGACCGGCCATGAACAAGAATAGGCATCCTCGTTTGGCCGTGCCTGGGACTCTCTAAGAACAAGGTCGTGAACTCCCTTCACATAATCCCTATGCTACCCGTTTCTTTCAATCGTCGCACCGGCCCTCGCCTCCTCCTCAAGATTTACACGGGAAGAATCGCGTCTCGAACTCCCTCAAGTCATCAAAGGTGTCAATCAGGCAAACCCCTCGCTGCACATCTCCACGTTCTCCGCCTCCACCACAAAGATAAAGAAATGGCTCGACAAATACATAAAGCAGTTAGCCGGATCTTGCTAGCACGGTCCGTTACGCGCAGCCTCGTAGTATTGTTTCTAGCCCCCACAGAAGTTCTACTTCCCAGCGTTCCTAACGCTATCAAGGTCTTAGGCTCGGGAACATCCACCCTCTTAGCCTCACCGGCGGGTTGTGCTAGTTCTCACGCCATAGCCCGCTACAAAAGCAGCCAGATCACCACCCATATCCCTCAACTCTAAGAAGACATTTGCGAGTTCTCTTTGGACGAGATCTCTTACTTGACAAGCCGCTTTCAACCCATCAATCTCGCTTACTTCACCATCTAGCCTCGTCGAGCGACATCTTTACCGCCGTACGGATCTCCACATCCCCGCCTCCAAGCCATTGCAACGCTCCTCTAAGTTGTCTACTTCCCACAAATGCCTTCTCCTGAGCCGTCTCCGCACTCCCAACACGTGCTTCCAAGCTAGAAAGTATGTCTTTCGACTCGACTCGGCTTCTTTTAATGGTTTCCCGGTTTCTCACGTCCACGTTCCATGTGGAACATCAACGCCGGGAGAGGATGGACCAACGTTCTTTCATTACGCGCAAGAGTAAGATTGCTTCAACCTAATGCTCGATACCAACCGTCACGACCTTAATTTCTCAAGTAGCGATCGCCAAGACTTACCACGGTCCGTGACTAAGCCTCGTCAATCCGAAAATGTAACTCCAAAGAGAATAGAAAGAGTTTGCAAAGAATGCTTTGTATTGCTCTGTGGCAGTAGCTTTGGATACAATCAGTTAAGAATTCCCATGATTTTCCAAGATGTGAGGAATTTCCCAAGATGAATACAAATGAAGACCACTGAGTTGGTCTATTTATAACAAGTGGCAACAAGCCCAAGAGGTATGCCACACATTTCTCTAGATCCTTCTAAATTTCCAGAATATACAAGTTATAGCCGACACAATCCGCCACAAGGTTCCCTAGATCTTCTAGCCAACTCCTAGAGTCTTCTAGTGTTTGTCTAGCCTCCTTCGGATGTTCCGTAAGCTTCCACGGCTTCTACATCCTTCCCGAACCATCCGCCGCATTCTAGAATATTCCACCCCATTCTAAAGACTTCTCCAGGTGTTTCTAGAACATTCTGCTCTTCACGCTTGAAATAGTCCGTCTAACTCCACTTTCTGACTTTCAAAGCAATCTCTGTAACTTTCCAATGCCTTAGATCCTTGGTGCACCAACATTTGGATTTTTAGGGGCAGTTTGGACGGGACGTGACAATTAGCACTTCTAGAAGATTTTAGTTTTAGTAAAAAAGTAATTTAGTATGCATGCTCTTTACTAAAATAATAATATAAATACCACTAAAACAACTTTTAATAATTTGTTGCAAAAATGATTGATGTACACAAGTTATAAAGCTGGAGGTCTTATTCAAACCCAGTAACTCCATTGAATTTCAAGCCTTAGGCATGCATCAATGCATAGAGAACAATGTATAGAGCCCATGGATAGATAGATGTATAAAATTACTGTTATTCTTTCTCCCATTAGCTTAAACTTTTTTGAGAGACTCAGTGACTAACTAACTACTCTAGACTCAGTGCCCAACCACTCTAGACTTATTGTTGAAACTGCTTTTGAGAAAACCATTTCATTTCTAGTTAAAATGGCCGTAAATATAGATATTTAACAAGTTTTGATTTGGACATATATATACAAAATTCACAAATAACAATAGTAGAAAACCTGATCAAGTAGCTGAAGAGAACCAGGCTTGTAGCGTATAGATTGGAGAGTGTTGTCAGCTTCAGATGCCATAAGTTCTTCGGAACTTAAACCAGTTCAATCTTCTACAGCTGAATGTGTACTGCTCACTGAAAATTAAAATCAATAAATAATAAATTGAAGAAAAAAGTAGGAAGTATATAATGAGGAATACGAAGGAGATAGAAAGAAAGATAAATCTCAAGTTACCTGACAGTGAGGCAAACTCAGACCGACCTACTTGGGTAGTTCAATTTCCATTCCTCTTCTGCTGTGAGTTGGGGATTGTCACCGTCTACGTCACGAACGAGCAATAAAAAACTCTGATGGCAGTATTTTCCGTACGTGAAAGCCACGCGATATTTATAATATTAAGCCCATTTCTCTATCGAATGAACAACATAAAGCCCGCCTCAGAAAATCACGGTTTGGGTCAAACTGGCCCAGATTATTTATATTTTGCATCTCTTCCTCCTATTTCAGGGCCAAGCAATTGTAATTAAATTATTACTTATACGAATATTTATCTTATTCAAATGGTTTAAGATTTAAAAAATTAATTTTATTTTTTTATTTTTTATAAATCTAATAAATTATATAAAAATCAATTTTTTTAACAAAAATTCAAACATGTAGTTGAAGGGGTGAGCAACAAAATTTATATACCAAATCACGGAGCCATGAAATTTATCCGAACTCGTTAATTTTTTTAATGTTAATTATACGCGAACTTTTTCACTTATGAAACATAAATATGGATGATAAGTTATGAGTCACCTGATATTTTATTAACTTTGTTTTAATAAAAAATATTATATCATTCTTTAGATAAATTAGATATTTTGATTATTTTTATAAAAATAAAATACTATAACATGATAATAAATGTGAATTTAATATAATAAGATTATAATTTTATTTTAAGAGATTAAAATTAAATTTAAATATTAAATATTTTTTATATTTTTTAGTCAATTATTTTAATAAATTTTATATTTTATAATTTTTTTAAATATTTTATATTTTTAGTTTTATATAGGTATAATGTTTCGATTGAAACAATAAAATTTTTAATATTAAAAAAAATGTTATAAGATCAATAGTCTAATAACATTACAATAAATTTAATTTAATTAAAAAAGTATTTATTTATTAATAAAAAATTATGAAATAATAAAATGAATTTAATATGGATAAAATTATCCATTTAATTTAACAATTTAAACATTATTATATTTTTTTGCCAACTATTTTATGAATTTTTTATTGTATTTTTTGAACAGTATCATATTTTATATAAAAATAGGGTTTAAATAAAAAAAATACAAATTTTAGAATATAAAAAATAAAGATTATATAAATCATAAAATTTCAAAATCAATAATGTTAGAATCACACAAATAAATTCTATGCATTCTATTATTATCGAATATCACACAAATGACATGGTCATTGCTAGGTTCGGAGAAACATAATGGAAGTATATCGTTCGAATTTTGGTACTAGTTGTCGAAAATAACATAGATAAGAGAGCTCTTATGTGTTGTTCTACCACTGCTAATATTATAATTTTTTTATATATATGATTTATATTTTTGATATTATAAAATTTACAATTTTGATTCAAACATAATATTTACATAAAATTTATAAAATATTTATTTTATTCATAATATTAATTAAGTTTTTATTAAATAAATTTATAATTAATGAAATATTTTTGTGATAATAATAACTTTATTTGTAATAATATCGTTATTATATTTTTAAAGCCAATAAAAAATAAGCAGTTTGAGAAAAAAAAAATGAAAAACAAAAAAGATTTCTGGAGCACAAACTTTGGCATGGGTGATATTTATTAACTGAAGACGAATTTCTATACATTTCCGTGACACTCGCTCATGCTAGTTGTCTTGATTAGGTGTCCTCATTCTTGCATGAACATGTTTTCTATTACAATAATATTCGTGTTATAATATAATTGGTTCTGTCGTAATGTTAATACAATTACTTCAATAACCCCGAGGCCCAACTTTAAAAAAAAAAAAAAAAAAACTCGCCCTTATTTGTAGATTCAAAACTTTCCCGAACTTGGTTAGTTTTTTTCCCCAAGGAGTAACTTGTTTTCAGATTAATTTATTAATTCTTAGTTTCTTTTTCAGTGATAAATCTTGCCAGCACTTCGTTAAGCTACGGCTCCTATAGTCTCCGGTATTTATAAATCAGATAGGAGCTTAATAATTTCTTAATTCATCTTCATTATGCAAATGCCCAAAACGATTAGATCTGCTTTCTATTTTCATTGATATGTTTTATTTAAATCAGTATTGAGTATCCATGTTTCATTGTTTTTATTCCGGATAATGTATTTGATCCGGTAAATCAGTGTTCAATCCAGCAACGAGAATGATAAAAGCTGGTGTTTTTCCTTGAATCGATGGGTCTTTCTCTGTTTTTGTTAATAAGATGATAAAGCCAAGTAATTAAAATCTTAATTTTTTAATGATTTTTCGTGGAATAGTTTCTATGTTACATGTTGGAAGAGATCGATGTTAGCTTCAGTTGCGTAGGCTACTATTGGAGATTGGGTTTCTTATTCTGCAATTATTAGAATATAATGTTATTTGTTTACGAAGGAAACCCTTTATTTTTTAACGAAACTTTTGGGATTTAAGTAGTTAATTAATCTTTGTTTTGATTTTTTTGCCTATACAGTATGAAAGGAGTTCTTAATGGAATGAAGGCTAAAGAACTCACTCTTTTTACCATTGTTCTTATGTGCGCCACACTTCTTCTATTGACTTGGGAGAGATATCAGCTTCTTAAGGCAGTGATCCCTCCACCCGCTCAGTTTCACTTGTCTCCAGGTTTGCCGCAACCCACTTATGTTTGGTTTTTTCTTTTCGCCTGTTTTCTCTATGCTTTGCTGGTTGTCAATGGCTTTGTAGTGTAATGACAGTTGCTCATATTGGGCACTTAAGTAGCGTTGGCTCGAGAATAACAAGTGTGTATGTGTGGGTAGGTGTGCAAGTGTGTAGACGTTTAGTTCAATAGAAAAATGCTTTCTTGGTTTTCTATTGACAAATTGGTAACTGGGTTAGTGCTGCATAAACGGTGAGTATACTCTAGAGTTATGAATAGTGGTGGCACGGGCGTAGAAAGTACCAATCTCATGAGCACATATATGAGCTGCACCTTTTGTACGAGGTAGCTGGCTATTCCCTCTATTCCCTGATAAATTCCAAGATGGATTGTTAATCTTTGTGGTGATGTTGTCAATTCCTTAATCTTTATGGAGCTGTAGACACTCTATACTGTTAGGCTGCAATGGGTAAAGATAAAATGGTCAAGCAGTAGAATAATGAATAGGAAATTTAACGTGGTTGCTTTAATTTGAAATTCGTCGCGGACAAACTAGAAAGTATTTCTTCCACTAATAAGATTAATGGGTACAAAGTGAGAGCGTCTGACACAATTGAGATAAACGAAATAGTGTCAGAAGTGTTTCCCATTTATTTTTGTCTTTACTCGCACCCAGAAAAATATCCCACGATATTTTTCTAAGATTCTCTATAAACACTTTCTTTACACAACACTATTGTATATTCTTCAAGGAAATTATTGGCACTTTGCCTTCTTCAACTGCTTGTTTGGTGTGTTGATGTTTCTGCAAGAGCAAAGACATTGCCTATTTATAAAGCAAAATTGCATATCAATGTTAGATGCTGCAGAATTTGTACCATTGGTGTAGTTGCGGCACTACCATTCTGGTGGTTACCTACCATTGGTGGTTGCTACCACCGGGTGGTGGTTGGCCTACCGTTAATTGTGGTTCTTATCTGGTGTAGTTGCCTACCATTGGTGTTTTCTTCCTCTTAAATGTAGGAGGGACTTACAAAATCTCTGACCTAGAGGCTCGCTGATCAATGGCTAAGCGGCAGTATTCAAAATTTTGTCTGGAGAATTTTTGTTAACATGTCGATCCATTTTCTTCTGTATGGATCTTACCGAGTTGTAATAACCTTACTCCATTACATCCACTAATCTAGTGATATCTCGCGTCAATATGTTTTGATCTCGAATGAAAGGAGGCATTCTTTCAAGATGGATAACAACTCGACTATCGCAAAAAATAGCGTGCTTGTCTTGTTGTAACCCGAGTTCTTTCAAGAACTTTTTCATCATGCGACTCTTTACGTACTTAAGATTCTTTTATAAACTCTGCTAAGGTAGTGGACAATACAACACATTTTGTAACTTTGATTACACTGACGACCCCGGCTCAAAATGTAATTGGTAACTGAAGTGGATTTTACGGAATCCACGTCACCATAATGTCTGCTGTCGTATCCAACTAACCGCAGGTTTATCATTTCAAAACATAGGCATATTTTGGAAGAGCGCCGAAGATACACGAAAATCCATTTCACTGCTGACCCGATGTTCCTTTCCAGGGATTTGAAAGGAATCTACTCACAATTCAATGCGCATGAGTGATATCGGCCGTGTACAAACCATGGCATACATTAGACTTCCAGCTATTTGAAGCGTATGGAACCTCTTCCATCTCTTCATATAACTTTTGTACGTAGAAGGGCTCTGTTTAGAACTTAGCTTAAAGTGATTAGCGAAGAGGACAACTAATCGCTTTAGCCTTCGTATGAAATCTACGAAGTACTTTCTCGATGTACTTATACTGTGTGACAACCGTAATTTCTTAGCGCCTCTGTCTGCAATAATAGTAAATGCGAGAATTTTTCTTTGGTCCTAAGTCTTTCATGGAAAAAGACTTACTCAGCGTTTTCAAGTTGTTGATTGGAAATATTTGACTGAACGATCAACATATCATCCACGTAGAGCAAAAGAATAATAAAATCATCATTAGAGGAAATTTACGCGCTCGAATGAGTGCAAAGTAGTCTTTTTGTAGCCTTGCTCCCATATGAGACTTGAACTTCTTGTACCATTGTCTTGGTGCTGTTTAAGCGTAGAGACTTTTCTTCAATTTGCGGACATAATCTTCTTTTCCGCATGAAAACCACTACGTCTCATGTATATCTCTTCTTCCAGAGTCGCGTGTAGGAAGCGGGTTTGACATCCATTTGCTCAACCTCGAGTTAAGACGTGATGCTAACGCACAGCCTGATCTGAATGGATGTCATTTTCACATTTGGAGAAAAATCTCATCAAAGTCAACACCTTTTCTTTGGTGAATCGCTTTGACAACCAATCGGCTTTGTATCGTGGTGGAACTATGTCATCGTATGCTTACTGAACACCCGTTTATTTTTCAAGGCCTTAACGCCTGGCGGTTTCATCGGCTGAGGTTTTGTTCTACGTGAGGACTTCATCTCGTCTTGCGTGGCTTCGATCCATTTTTGTTTGGATCGCCATCCATAGCCTCTTCGTAATTCTCGGGTTACTCCCGTGGTGAAAGTTACATGTAAATGCGGAGGATATGAGATAGAGGGTGCGTACTCGCTCATCACTTCTTCTCACCGATTGGAGCAGGAGAAGCGCGGTGTTGATGCTTGGATAATGAACATCATTATTTCCTGCGTCTTGAGAACCACTTACATGGGGGCATCATCTTCATTAGGTGGATAAACACGGTCTTCATCTCGACTTGTCTTAGTGATGTTGGAGGAATTAATTCAAATGCGATGAGTCACCATTGGAATTAGGAACATCTTTCTTCATTTTGATAATATCTTGATAGTGCCATCTTGACAAATATAGCATCGCGGCTCGACAAGTCTCTTTGCTTGGATCGTAAAATCTATAGCCAAATTGATCTTGACCGTAGCTTGATAAAAATACAACTTGTCTTGTTTTGGCATCGAAGTTTGGATCTACCATCCAGGGGATATGAACAAATGCTTACTGACGGCAACTTCCATGAGATGATCATAGGAAACATCCTTTCTTGACCACGCTTTATTTGGAACATCCGTCTTGAGAGAAGTACAAGGTGAAAGATTCAACAGCGTATGTCTGTGTGAGTATGGTTTCACCCAAAAAGTTTTAGGCAACTTTGCATTGTGAGAGTAGACATCTAACTCTCTCCCAAAGTTACTATTCATCCTCTCGGTAAGCCATTATTGCGGTGTCTTTGGAGGTGTCATCGATGCGAATACCGTGCTTTTTGCGATAAGCATGGAAAGGTCCAGGTGTATTCTCCACCATTGTATGCAATGGGATGCTGCACTTTAGCTTCTTTCCGGTCTGTCTCTCAACCGAGGCATGAAATTCTTTGAAGACATCTAGCACACGATCCTTTGTCTTTAGAAGATATACCAGCGTCTTCCTTGAATGATCATCAATGAAAGTCAAGTATTGAGCACCACCGAAGTGACTTTGGCATTGGTCGCATCTGAATGAATGGATCTAAAATATTATTCATGTCCTGGAAGGAGGGAAGCTCTTGAAAGCAACCACATTTTGCTTTCTGCTGAAAATGAACACATTTCTCCAAATGTACTTCATCCATTCGAGCCGATATCTTCTTTTTGGCTAGACTTGTCAAACCTTTTTCACCCGTGGTAGTCTCTTATGCCATGCTCGAATTGCGTTATCTTTCTCATGGCATTTCTTGTGTCGGTAGAGAGTTTCGCTTGCATTATATACAAAGTTGTATGCTTCTCGCACCTGCAGCCCTTTACTAAGGAGCCTTTTGTAAGTTTCCATTTGTGTAAATGAAGGAGCCTGATATCCGCTTCATTTGCAAGTCGGCGCCTGAGAGATCAAGTCGACGCGTATATGGAATATGCCGACATCCTTCGAGAAATAGTACGGTTAGTTCTGTTTCCAGCAAACGTCTCCTTTACCTACTACCTTTGACAGACCTTCATTTCCCGTTCTAACAACACCAAAACTTCAGTGTGTATGATGAAAGAAAAATTCTCTGCGATGTAAGCGTGAGCTGTATGCCACTATCGATCAATCCCAATGGTCGTGTGATGCAAGATTGACAAAATCTTCATCATGCTTGATATTGAACTCCCCATGGTATTTGTTTGCTTTCATCATCTTCTTGTCGTCGTAACCCCGTTACTTTGCCTTTGTTCGTTTCTTGTTCCTTTTTGAACACCCGACAAAATTTCTTAATATGACCGCTTCCTCTTACGGTGATGGCATTCAACATTGGAAAATTTGTTTGATTTGCCTCTGCTTCTTCTTACCGGGTTTTTGTTAACATGCCGGTCTCCTTCTCTAGGCTACGTGATAAGGGCTTGTGCTTGAGCACTCTTTCCTTGTTTTGTTTCTCATATGAGAACAAGGCCTACAGCGACTTCAAACTCCATCTTGTCTTTTGCATAAGTCGGAGTTGTTGTGATATGATTATATGATGAGGGTAGTGATGCGATAACATCACAGTTTTCTCTTCATCGCCAAAAACTCACATTAAATCTTGCTAAGTGAGAAAGCTTCTTTGTTGAAATTGCTAACGTCTTTGCGTCATCGTACTTTCGCATTATCTTATTCCTCATCGATATAGCTCCTTCCCCACAAATAAAATTTGTAAGGTTCTTTGACATGTACAGCATTTTCTAGAGTCTCTATGTTTCTTTACTTGCAGTCTTGCAATTTTTGATTCAATGTTTTGCAAGACAATACGAAGATTTAGGCAATTGTGCTATCTAATCTCATCTATTTCCTCCATTGTTCCTCGGTGACGGTTCTTCCTTCTTTTCTTTTTAATGACGCATATGGACCTTGTTGAATGAGAATATCTTTCATCCTCCTTTGCCGTAAAGAGAAATTATTATTGCCATTAAATTTCTCCAATATCTATAGCAGCTTGACATTTTTTCATTTGTGTTTCTTTTACGTAAATAAATACGCGCGGGCTAATAAAATCTTTTGATGTGGAAGATGGTCTATCTTTAACGAACCACGAGCATATTAAGAATTTTACTAGGCTATTTCGATGTTGTTGAAGCGCGGCGGTAGTAAAGATAAAATGAATTCAGAGTAGAATAATGACAGGAAATTTAACGTGGTTCACCCTTTAATTTGGGCTAAGTCCCGCGGACAAACTCGAAAAGTATTTCTTCCACTAATAAGATTAATGGGTACAAAGTGAGAAATGATACAACAAATTGAGATAAACCCGAAAATAGTGTCGCACAAGTGTTTCCCAAACTCACTATTTTGTCACTCACTTTAAGAAAAATATCCCAATATTTTTCTAAGATATTCTCTCCCACTTTCTTACACACAACACTATATTTCTTCAAAGGAAATTGTTCCTTTGGCTTTGCCTTGCTTCACTTCTTGTTTGGTGTGTTGATGTTTCTCTAAGGCAAAGACATTGCCTATTTATAGGCAAAATTGCATATCAATGTTAGATGCACCTACCATTGTAGTTGCACCTACCATTGGTGGTTGCACCTACCATTTGTGGTTACACCTACCATTGGTGGTTGCACCTACCATTTGTGGTTGCACCTACCATTGTAGTTGCACCTACCATTGGTGTTTTCTTCCTCTTAAATGTAGGAGGGACTTACATATACTACCAATACAAAGTTATATTCATTAGCATTGGCAATTTTTTCTTGGAGTAATGTCATTCATTTGTTTATATATGATGCAGATATAGTAAAGAATACTCATGTTGCTTCCTCCATATCTTCAGAGCCAAAAATATACAATGAAAAAGATGTGCCATTTGCAGTGAAAGATACTGAAAGAAAAGAAATACAACTTGAAGTGGCATCTCCAACAGATTCTGGACAAAGATCTACCTGGAGTAGTAAAGACAGGGGTGATAAACAATTAATATCCACCGAGAATAATGGTAATACATTATTCTTCTTGTGTTATTGGATTGAAGTGTTCAACGTGACATTGTTTGATTGGTGCAGGACAAAGTGTGGTAGCAATCAAACCCATAAGTTCTGTACCTACTAATGTCTCAATTGGAGGAAAGGACAGGGAGAGTTTTAGTGCTCCTAGAGAAAATAAAGGTATGACGCTTTCTTTTATATTTTGTCACTTGAGTTTCACTTTTTCATTTTCCAAATTATGGACAATTGATCACGAGAACATTTGAGTGGATTTCTTTAGGATGTGTTTGATAACGACTTTGATTTTTGATTTCTGATTTTTTCAAGTGATTCTTTTAATCATATATGTTTGATAACCATTTTGGATTTTGTTTTCCCATTTTAAGGAATCACTAGAGATGTAAAATGGGATGGATTCCCCTTTAACCCATTATATTTGGGAATTTATCCCATCTTGTACCAATTAGATTTATAATGGGTTGGGATGGTATTGATGTGGGATGAAGTGGTATATCCTATTTACCCCAATGGTTCCCAAAGAAATCATTTTTCATACCTTTAGAAATGTAAGTAAATCAATAAAAAATAATGAATGAAACATACGACGTTTTAGAGTAATTAGTGTTAAAAGTATAATTTAATTCGTTTTTATATTCTTATTTTTAAATTATTGATTATCTATTTAATTCATTCTTAAATATTTTTCTATTTTTATTTTTAAGAAATATGCATCAATCTTTATAGTTAAATATATTGCCAAATAAAAACACATTGAATTAAGAGGCTAATAAAATATCATGATTATGATTATGATTCATTCTATATATTATTAGGAAGCACTAGAAGTATAGTTTCTAAAATAAATTTATGGATTGTAATTTCAATTTTTTTATAGAAATTTATGATCATTTTATTAATAATTATTTTCTGTTGTTAAGGGTTATTTAAGATTATCTTTTTATGTAGGTTATTTAAAAAAGAAGACAATGTCATATTATTAAAAGAAGTCTACATGTCAAAAAATAAAAATAAAGAACTGAGTATATTAAAAAAATGTTATATTGCTAAAGAAAATCTTAAAAGTATTATTTTAAAAAACTTAGTTTATTACTCATAACATCTTATTAAAAAAGTGCTTATACATTATTTGTCAAAAAAAAAAAAAGGTTCAAGTTGTTTAAAAAAAGAAGCTTAACTTATATAAAATAAATTAAGAGCTAAATAAAATAACGAAAAAAATTCATTTAAATTGAACTTTAACTTTTATGATAATCCATAACTTATATGGGTTAGGGTGGGATGGAGTGGCTTTTAAATGGGTGGAGTTATACTTGGTCTAAAACTATTAGGTTGTGTTTGGTTGGAGGGAATGGAAAGGAATCAGAATTGATTCCTTCCATTTGTGTGTTTGGTTGTGCTGAAAAAGTAGTCAGGAATGAAATCGATTCCTAAAGGAGAAGGAATCACAATTCCTTCTCTACTTTTTAGGAATCATGATTTTTGACATCTCTAGGAATTATTACTAAAATATAGGATGATTTATAAATTAAAAAAAAATTTTAAATCAGATTTTTGATTTTCATTCCCAACAATTTTTTTTAAAGAGTAAATGAAGTCTTATAACTTTTGTATGTATAAATACTACAATAAAATGATTAAGAACTTAAAATTTGTAAATAAGAACCAAACAATTGTTATCGTTTTGAAAGAAAAAATTAGAAAACAGAAAGTGTTGTCATATAATTTCTAGGTAATTTTTGATTTTTTTCTTGAAAATCACTTGGTAGAAACTGTTATCCTTTACATTGGTTATTATTTTTACAAAAGGAATTATAAATCAAAAATCAGTTATTTAAGCAGAAATCAGAAATCAAAATTGTTATCAAACATGCCTTAATAAACATGGTTTCCAAAGTGGGATATATTTCTCCATATAGATTGTCCTTCTAAGCATGCTAGGAACCCCTCAGAATTTAATATTATTGTACTTTTGCACTTTATCTTCTTGCTGCATCGAACTTAGAGAATGATGATATGTCAACTGATTAGTAGATGCACTAGAACCTTGCTAGGAGCTACTACTGAAGGTTCCTGTTTTATTTTTTCCCTTCTCCAGGAAAGTAGCATTATGGACCTATGTTTTATAGGATATATGGAATACAATCATGTCATTGTTGGGAGCTGATTGATCAGTACTATCTATCTTTATATAATTCTTTAGCGCTATGAGTTTGTAGCTAATAGTAATGGATTTGCATGCGGTATGAAATTCTAGTTCTAAATTTTATGAATGGTTTTTTCTAATTGATGTCTCTGCATCTAGTCTGCAATTACGCAAAAGGAAAATGGGTCATGGATCATAAGCGGCCTCTGTATTCTGGGTTTAGTTGTAATCAATGGCTGTCAGGGATGTGGGCTTGTCGGCTGACACAACGAACAGACTTTGCATATGAGAGTCTCAGGTGGCAGCCAAAAGATTGTCAGATGGAGGAATTTGAGGGGTCAAAGTTTTTGAAAAGGTATTATAAGATCTTTATATTAAAAAAAAAATTCCTGATATTGCCTAGAGTTTTAGCATTCATGGTTCCAGATTTTGCTAAATTTTGATGAATTCAATGTAACTTGCATTCTGACCTGGCCCAGTTTAGCTAAATTTATATATATATATATATCAGCAAAACTAATCTGATGAGAGTTTGTTTTCTGCAGTTTCACTTTATGATTTTATTAGAAGTATAAAATCTGACTTGTAGGATTTCTGTCGTAAAATGTTTTTGCAAATATTGTTAAGCTCCTGTCTATATACGTCTGAGGTAGCACAACCTTAACATATACTGCAATGTGGCTCTTATGTCTGTTATGGGATGTGCATACTTTTACTAAACATTCATTTCTTTTGAACTTACAATTTTAATTTTCACGTACATCAAAACCACCCTCTTAATACAAGTTGCATGCGTTGGATAAACATGGTCCTAAGTTTTTACTTTATTCTTATTTTTTCCACTGAAGGATTTCACTGGAATAAACTTAGTATGATTTGATTTTCAATGTTTGCACTTAATATTTGATCCCCTTCTTTTTCTTGGGTGGAGAAAAATATATTGCTGACATTATGATTAAAATTATTGTTGCCTCAGGTTGCAGGACAAAACTCTAGCTTTTGTTGGAGATTCATTGGGCAGACAGCAATTCCAGTCTCTTATGTGCATGATCACAGGTGGTCATGAGAAGCATGATGTTATTGATGTGGGGAGCGAGTACGGAATAGCCCAAGCTGAAGGTGATGCGCGCCCTAGTGGGTGGGCATTTCGGTTCTTAAGCACCAATACCACTATCCTCTACTACTGGTCGGCAACCCTTTGTGATGTACAACCAATTGATCCAAAAAACCCAGCCACAGATTTTGCAATGCATCTTGATCAGCCAGTAGCATTCTTGCGCCAATTTATTGGCAAATTTCATCTTATTATTCTCAATACAGGGCACCATTGGAATCGTGGGAAGCTCAAGGCTAACCGCTGGATAATGCATGTTGGAGGGGTGCCAAACACTGATAGGAACATAAATATTATTTGGAAGGCCAAGAATTTAACAATTTACAGTGTCATCAACTGGGTCAACACAGAGCTGCCAAAATACCCAGATTTGAAAGTCTTCTACAGAAGCATCTCACCTAGACATTTTGTTGGTGGAGAATGGAACACAGGTGGGAGCTGTGACAATACCGCCCCTATGTCGATAGGAAAAGAGGTATTACAAGATGAGTCTAGTGATGAATCTGCTGGGGGTGCAGTGAAGGGAACAAGAGTAAGGCTCTTGGACATAACAGCTCTGTCCCAGATTAGGGATGAGGCTCACATATCCCGTTTCAGCTTAACAGCCAAACCTGGAACACAAGATTGTTTGCATTGGTGCTTACCAGGTGTGCCAGATACATGGAATGAGATCCTTTTTGCTCAAATCTAGTCCTCTTTACTCAGTGGACATTGTTACAAACTCACACGCGTGATACAGGTAAAATGCACTCAAGATATGAATGTTAATGACTGAACTGGTAGGTAAAATGTACTCAACTATGAGAAATCACCCATCATCGGTTCTACAAAAATGTTAATGACTGAACTGGTAGGTATTCAATTACATGGACCATATAAATATGCATGGTCTCTTCTTAACTAGATTTAGTCAATTGTGGTTAGCCATTTCATTCCTTGGGTTTTTGATGATTTGCTTCCTGGATCAAGAGTTATTAGAGACAATGTTGGAGCCACCTTAGAAATAGATGGTGGCAAGGCCCTGCCAGAAATTTAATTTTACCTCTAATATTTTGTATTTCATATTAATGTGTTTCATCTGATCTAAAATTGAAATCACCATAAACTGTATGGTATACTAGCGAAATAAAATACTGTGATGATAGTATTTATATTTAACTTTAATTGCATCATATAATTCTTTTATAGAATTTCATTTTTAATTCACTCCGTACATATATGTTTTTTTTAAAGCTTAAAAATAATTTGTTTTTGCATAGTAAAAAAATATAGTGATGATGGCATATTTATTTATTTGTTTAATAATTAAAATTTAAGTGGAAGTTACCTTTTGGCTTTTAGCTTATTCTGACCGTGAATAGACCTAAATTTAATATTTTTCAAATATAAGCAATTTGTCATCCGGCTCTTCACTTTGCAACGGGAACCTTACACCATAGCTTTATTAAAGCTATAAATTAAAAGCAAATTACTATTTTCGGTTTACAATATTATCAGAAATTATTTTATTGTGGCGCAATAATTGATATTTGGTTTAATTTAATTAATAAATTACCGAACAAAAGTTGGGATTAACTTAAGATTAAAGCAAATCCTTTTGTTTTGTTTCTTTTTTCTATTCACCCTTAAAGCTACCACCACCATGAGAATCGAGGTCAAATCTCTGATACACATTACCAAAAAACTATTTGACCAAAAAGCTATTAAGATTAAGAGGATTAAGACATCTCATACTCGCATATAACGCGTAGTTGTCACTCGTTAGTGAATTTTCTTTTTTAAAAAGCTATTTGTTGTTTTATTAGCTTTCTTTCCCTTCCACGTATGACCTACCTACGACGTATTAGCTTAATCATCAGACAAATAAAATCCATCTCTTTTCCAGCTCACGGTAAAGGGCAAAAACGTAATTTCTTTTCATGGAAAACAGTTGTAAATTTCAATTCAACGCTCCATTCATCCCAAATTTATAATGCATCATTAATTTAGATAATATAAAACAATTGAAAGATAAAAATATATCTATCTATTTTATTTCATTATGTTATATTTTTTAAGTTGATAACTCATCTCAATTTAAGATAAAAATACTTTTCATTTCACTGAATAAGTAATAAAAAAATAATTAAAATATTATATTCTCCTATATAACTTTATTTGTGCCTCTACATATATTAATATGTCACAAAAGATACAAGTAATTAAAAAATAAAAATTGTTGCATAAAATAGACATTTTATTAGGTAAGAATATATCTTTATTTACTCACTCATCTCTAATAAAATATCTAAAAACTAATAATTAAACTAATTGATGATATATAAAAATTATTTATTTATTTATTTATGTAATTTTTCTATTAAATTTATATATATGAGTTTGACATTATTTAATAATAAAATTTATGTATGAATTTAATTAAAAAATATATAAATCTTTCAAAATGGATACAAATAAAAAAAATATTTTTATGTTCATGTCCTTATTACATTATACATATTTTTTATTGATCTTCATAATATAATTTATTATTAAATCAAGGGAGATCCATCATAAATAATAAAAAAATTAGTTTATTTTTGAGCGAGGATAAAAGATAAATTATTTATTATTTTTAAAGTACGTGATAATATAATATTTTAAATAAGTAAAATTTAATATAAGTATAATTTTTTTTAAAAAAATTATCAAATAATAAATATTGAGATAAAATATATTTTAAAAACAATAAATAATATATTAAAATGGAGTGAGTATTAAATAATAGTCAAAATAGGGTTTCTAATAAAAAAAATAGTATTACTATATGTGAATTACATTCCACATTTGTGTCTTTATTATTTTTTTTTTGTTGCCAAAATCAACTTCTCACGGCGTCACATGTGTCCACGTTCGATGATTCTCAAAAGTACATACTGATCCGTTGTCACGCGCTCACGCTAAAACGGTAACCCATCTGCAAAGTGATTCTACACGTACTTCCTCTCAAGTCTCAACGTTCATCTTCTCTCTCTCTCTCTAGTGCTAAGGCCGTGTTCGAAAGATCGGAACTTCTACTTTCTTCTTTCAACAATTTGTCAATTCATCAACTTCAATTCCAATTAAACACACCCTTCAAATTAACTGAATATTCGTCTCCAAACAAGTTCGAATCTTTTTTACTTTCACCGTCAAAAATGGCCGAGGATTTTGAGAGGGCAGTTGAAGACGGTCTCAAGCTCTCAAAGCGAATATACTTCGGCAAAGAAAGAGCCGTCACGCCACCGAAGCTTTCAACGATGATGGTTAATTCTACGGGTCACTCCCATCTCCCTACAGCTCCGATGCTCTATGCCGTGATTCCCAATCCGACGATCGTAGACAACCCTGACATTCCGAGTTACCAGCCTCACGTGCACGGCAGGTGCGATCCACCTGCTCTCCTACCTCTTCAGATGAATGAGATTCAACTCAAAGCTGATTGTTATTTGGATACAGCTTTTGTGTGTTTAAGCGGATCTTGGAGGCTCCATTGTGTTATGACTAGTAGGAAATGTGGCGTTCGAATTGTTGTGCCTATGGGCGAGCAGGTCCAAACTTTTTATTCTCCAATTTTTTTTTTTTTGGTGTGTGTTCAAATTTCCAATTCTTTGGTTAACAGGGTTCGATTTTAAGCGTTGAGGTTGAAGTTTCATCAAAATGGTATCGAACTGAGCTGGTATCAATTAAAGACAGCGATAAGGAGATAGAAAAGGGATGCCTAGCTGATGGAGGTTATTTGAAATCAAATATATTCACTTTGACAATACCAGAGGTAGCTTATTTACTTCGTATCCTCTCTGTTTTTTCGATCAAAAACTGACATATGTATTGCTTTTTTACGTCAAACAACTCAGGTTCTTACCCGTCAACCTCTTATACCTTTCTGTTAATTTTAATTTGTTTCATATAAATATTTTTTTACCTTATAGATGTCTAGGGTTAATAGGAAGTTGTAACGGGTTGATGGTAATCATCAGAGTTGTTTGACATTGAAAAAATAATACAAGTGATAATTTTTGATTGAAGGGACAGAGGAAAAACATATAATTTGGTATAGAAGATCTAGACTCACTTTCTACTTTCTAGTAGTAGAATTTATTTATTTATTTTTTTGTGTTTTATTGTTTACAAATCTGTTTTTCTTTAAAGTTCTAATCTTTTTTCATTTTTTTTGCTTGCAAGGTTGAAGGAGGTTGTATACTCTCGGTAAGAATTAGTTGGTCTCAGAAATTAGTATACAGAAACAGCGAGTTCTCTCTAAACATACCATTTAGTTTTCCAGAATATGTTGTACCAGCTGGTTTAAAAATGTCCAAAAGAGAAAGGATTGAATTAAACGTGAATGCTGGTGCTGGATTTGAAATGTTGTGCAAAACCATTAGTCATCCTGTGAAGGTACAAAAATCTTTTTCTCTGTGTTTTTGTTTATCTCTACTTTTGATGTATGTTTTCTACTTTTGTTTGTCTTATTAATTATAACTATATTATTGGGCTTTTAGGAATTGAATCGCCATGGTGGAAAGTTGGCATTTTTGTATGAATCAGATGTTTACTCTTGGTCAAGTACAGACTTAAGCTTCTCCTATAATGTAAGGCTAATATAATTTTCTCATTGTATAAGAAAGATATAATTATTGGAATGTAGAATTATTACTTGAAAGTTATATGCACAAGCATTTTCATAATAATTTCTTCTGTTGTTTATATGTCTTAGGTCTCTCCAAATGATATCCACGGTACTGTGTATCTGCAATCTCCTTGTGCACAAGATTTCGATCAAAGAGAGATGTTTTGTGTTTATTTAGTCCCAGGAAGTCAGCAGAGTAGGAAGGTAGGTTCTTTACTCATTTGAACTCATTTTGCTTTTGGATAGATTTTTACTTGTACTCATATTTACATTTCTGTCATGATTGATCGTATAGGTATTCAGGAAGTCTATAGTGTATGTTGTTGATATAAGTGGAAGTATGCAAGGGAAGCTTCTTGTTGCCACTAAGAGCATACTCTCAGCGGCACTCTCTAAGCTTGATCAGGAAGATTCGTTTAACATTATAGCTTTTAATGGAGAAACTTATGTGTTCTCAAAGTCAATGGAATCTGCAACAAAAGAGGCTGTAGAGAAGGCTGTTGATTGGATGAGTACAAACTTTATTGCTGAAGGAGGAACAGATATTTTGGTTCCACTTAACCAGGTCTTTTCTCTTGATCATTTACGTGCAGCAAACTTTATATTTGCATTCATAGTCATCTTTCTCTAGTCATGAGCTATTATCTGCAACTGCGAGTAAACCAATAAGTGGTATTCTCTCTAGTCTGTTATGCACTTTGCTGAACAAGTAGTATCTTTTGGGAACTAAATTGGTAGTGTTCATTTGTTCATTCCTGCTTATCTATGCACAAGTCATCAACATTGCTTTTTATATTATAGCATACAATTTGTTTTAGTTTTTTTTGTATTTTCTTAGGCATGGCATGTAACTTCGTTTTAAGATGCATTCATTTAATTGTTTCAATTCTTTCTTTCAGGCAATGGAGATGCTATCCAATTGCCAGGCTTCAAACCCTGTTGTTTTTCTCATTACTGATGGGGCTGTTGAAAATGAGAGAGGAATATGTCAGAAAATGAAAGAAAATGTATTGGATAAAAAAAGAAAGTGTCCTCGTATATACACCTTTGGCATAGGTAAGAATTAGCTATGTCGTTTTTCTTTTTTGAGAAAATGATTGGTTGAAAGCATACACTATTACTTCTAGTGTAGCTTGACATTTTAGTCACTTTACTTTATAAATTGGATACATTGGTTATATTTTTTTAAAATTTGTTTACTTTAGTCGCCTTACTATTACATTTTTGGACATTTTAGTCATTTCTTTTCAATTTTGATCGTTTTGATATTTTTTGTGAAAAAATTTAAGTTGAATCGAATTGAACCTTACTAACCGGAAACTGATAAATGTTTGAAGAAAATGTCTCAAAAAGTTGAGAAAGTAGAAAATAAGGTTATTAAGATGACTAAAATTGGTTTAAAATAATTGAATTATCCATAAATATAACAATAAGATAATTACAGTGTACCAGCTTAAATCAAGGTGACCAATATGTTCAATTTGTGAAAGAAAGTGATGTCATATGCACTTTTTTCTTTACTCCTATAACTTCCTTAACTTTATAATTACAATATTTGTAGCATAATATATCATTTCTTCATTTAAGCCTTTTTCTTTCATCACTAAGTTTTATTTTGCACATGAAATGTCCTAACTTGTCATCTGTGTAATTTTTAGGTACATTCTGCAACCACTATTTCTTGCATATGCTTGCATTTATTAGCGGGGGTCAATACGATGCTGCATACGACGTAGGTCAGTTCTGTTCCCTGCAGTTAGTGAACCATTTTAGTTTCTATCCATTCATGTGATGCAAGCTTCCAAAAGCCATCAAATAAATTTAGATGCTTGGATACTGAAATTTTTGGTGTTTCTTTTAAGATATAATACATGAAATGCAAGGAGAAAAGTCCCAAAACTGCATATACAAATCAAAGGTGAAGATAGAGTAGTGGTACTAGACATGACTCTAAAAATCATGTTCCCCCGCATTTTCTATTTTGCTGGTATTAATTACATGATAAAGATATAAACAAAACTTTATATTCTTATTTTCGTTTGAGTTAAGAAGGAATGCCAAAACGGAACAGATGCATATATAAAAGTGACACTTGGTGGAAAACTTGAACATGTCTTATAAATTAAAACTTCAAATAAAAAATTTGTAGACATTTTTATATTCATTATTTATGATTTCTTGAAAAAATCCACGCGTTCTTTTGGTGGGTATGTATATGCTCTAAAAAAACCTTTTCTTTTGATACAGATACGGTGGAAGTTCGATTACAAAAGTTAGTTACGAAAGCTTCATCTGTAATTCTTTCAAATATATCCCTCTATGCTTTGGATGATCTTGATGGAATTGAGGTGTGCATGTCCTGATCTAGTATAAAAGCATGTAGTAGCTTGATTTTCTTTTTTAACAGTTCAATATAGATCTTTTTTTTATATAAGCATCAGATATTCTTATATTTTTTGACTGCAGAAACCAATTTTGAAATCTGTTTCTTGCGACTGACACGCCTGCATGTTCTATGTTAGTTGTTCCCTCCTCACATTCCAGACCTTTCTTCTGAGAGTCCATTGATCATATCTGGAAGATACCAAGGGAAGTTCCCTGAAACTTTAAAAGCTAAAGGTGCCTTGGCAAATTTGAGTTCTTTTACAATGGAATTGAAGGTATATGATGCAAAAGACACCCCTCTTGACAGAGTAAGGCACCACAACTCTTAAGCTTAATTTTACATGGACTTGCCTTTGTCAAATTTTGAAGTCTTTAATCAGAAGAACATTAGACAAGTGTAGTTTTGTTTGGATTATCAATATCATCATGCAAAAACCTTTAATTGTGTCACAAGTTTTTGACGTAATGTCATAAGCTTTATTATGTTCCTAAATTTCTTCCTGTTTCTGTAATAGATACTTGCAAAAGAACAGATTGCACTACTTACAGCTCAGGCATGGTTTTCAGAAAATAAAGAGATCTGGGACAAGGTTTATTGCTTGACACTTTTACATTCGATGCACATTATCTTTAAAATTTGTGTTTAAGAGAGGATTGATTTGAGAACCAACCAAAAGCTCATTGCTGCTGTAATATCTTATTGACAGGTTGTGAAAATGAGCATTCAGACTGGTTTCATCAGTGAGCATACCCGCATGGTTATAGTTGGAGGAAAGGAAATCGAAGATATATACTTGCAAAACAAGGTATGTGTCTTCTCTTTTAACAATTTATGTATCTGTATATCTTTAGAATTGTGTTTGGTACTGAAGTAGTACTCTTATTCAAGAAAATGTGCGCATATGGATCCATGTTTTCATAGCAGTACATTAGTACTTCCTACATTTCCTTTTAGATAAACTAGTGATTCAAAATTAAGATTTAATTAGGAATTTCATTCAATTAGTATAAATCAAAATTTGAATATAATCAACATTTAGCAATCATGTAGAAATAGGGTGTGTAGTTCCCACCTTTCCTTTCAGTCAACATAAACCAAAAATGATCAGTAGTTAAAGTCACATTTAAATACTTGGCATTTAGGTTTAAATACGTGCAACGCAATGTTGTATGTATATACACGTATATGTGCTGAGAGAACGAGAAAGTAGAGTGATAAAGCTTACGCCAGAAAGATTTGGAATAGACCTTTCCTTTCGGTCAACATAAACCAACAATGATCAGTAGTTAAAGTCACATTTAAATACTTGGCATTTAGGTTTAAATACGTGCAACACAATGCTGTATATACACGTATATGTGCTGAGAGAGAGAAAGTAGAGTGATAAAGCTTATGCCAGAAAGATTTGGAATAGATGAGAGAGATGAAATTCAATAGATGAACACTTAACCAAAAAAGAAGCTATGGTCATTGCTTTCCGGTCATAATAAAATTTTGAAACAGGCACAGAAGAAAAGCCAGCCGGCAAAAACAGTAGAGCCAGAATGCAAGAAATTGATGATGCTAGAAAACTTGTGTGTTGGGTTTGGAAACTTGACAGCAACAGCTGATAATATTCTTCCAGGATGCGAAGAACCAAGATTGCCTGAAACAGCTGAAATGTTAGTGAAGGTGGCATCGAATTGTTGTGGAAGTTTGTGTGGTCACTGCTGTTGCATGTGTTGCATCCAATGTTGGGCGCGGATGAATAGCCAATTTGTAGTTGTATTAACTCAACTTTTTACTGGTCTAGCATGTCTTGGTTGCTTCAAATGTTGTGAAGTTATTTGCTGTTGTGGAGCTAATGGACAATAGATACTAAATTATTAGAGTATGGATCCTCCTCCTTGTTCAGTGTTTGCATAGATACTAAATTATATACATGTTTCCACAGTGTTGCATAGAAATATCTGTCTTTTTTTGTTAAGAGGTTTTGGTTGTTTAGGGATACATGTATTTTTTTGGAGCTGGGTTTGGGTATACATGTCAATTGTGTAACAGTTTATAATCTGAATATTTCAGTTTTAGAGCAACTGTCGCTTTTTTATTGTTTTTTTCTTCTTCTTTAGTTTAGCAAAAAACTTATGAAGCAAATGCTCTACAAGATATGGACCATCACAATGTTTGTTAAATTTGGGCCTAATTCCATCTCAAAACCCAGGTTATGAGATGGAGGATTGCCCTTGTTTATATGCGCAGCGTGGGCGCGATCCCTAGTCGATGTGGGACTTTAACACTCCCCCTCACATCGGCAAGGGTCTATCCCTTTGAGACCGACGGGGATGTTGAGCTTATGGAGCCCAAGTGGCGGAATGCATCACTCACCAGTGGCGAAACAACTGCACCGACCGGGTAACCTGCTTTGATACCATTCCACAACCTTACATCTTCCCAATATCAAGAGCTCCTTACACTTCTCAATCAATCCAAATCAGGTAGCATGGCAAGTCAAGTGACTACTTCTTCAGCGGCGCGCGAACGACGTGTCGTTGGAGTCGTCTTCTTCAGCAGCTGGCGCGTGTTGGCGCGTGTGTCTCCGGTGAGGCGCGTGGAACGCCGGTGAGTTTAAACAAGGCGCGTGTGAGCGCGTGAATAGGTATTTTGGTTTGATTTTAATTGCAGATTGCTCGGATGAATCTGAATAATATGATGGGATGAAATTTAAATTATTTTGTGGATCGAAATTGGTTTTGGCAAAAAAACAGATTGAAGAAAAATGGGAAAAAAATTTCTATGAGCTGAATTTTATGGGGATTGTTTCCTAAGCTCTGATACCATGTTAAATTTGGGCCTAACTCCATCTCAAAACCCAGGTTATGAGATGGAGGATTGCCCTTGTTTATATGCGCAGCGTGGACGCGATCCCTAGTCGATGTGGGACTTTAACAATGTTGAAGCCTTTACTTTATCCCAATAACCCGAAATAAAGAGGAGTCTTGTGAACGCTAGTCCTAACAACTCAAATCACAAACTCATGAACTCAAGATTTGAGTCGATATTTAAATTAAATTAAATTTCTAATTTTCTATAAAAAGGAAAAATTCTAATTGACCCTAACAATTTGACGATTTTGATTACATTAATCACTTTTTATTATTTTTAAAACATATTTATTGTTAATTTTAAAAATTATTAAAAATATCGTTTTATCTTTAATACATTTCTCCTATAATCAATTAAAATTTACTAAATGTGTTTTATATAATATTTAAAATTAACAATAAATATGTTGTATAAACAACAACATAAAATGTGATCGGATTACCTTTTGACGTATCTTCGTTCTTTTTCAAGAAAAAAAAGAAAGAAAACTAGATAAGGAAATCCTAGACATTTTTTTGGAAAGCTAGTTTTAAAAATAGAAAAGATATACAACATTATAAAATAAAATAATAATTATGAATAGGCATTTTATCCATAGGCTTGATTATCTGTGGATACCGGAATCGATAATTTGGTTATTAACGGTGACGGTTTCAAGGAATATCCCATAAAAAATTAGTAGGACAAGGTGGTATTGTTATGCTTAAAACTGTCCTTATCAGTATATATATATATATTGGGTACAGACAGTAACAATTAATACCCATTCTCGAACTGCTCTGATTTTTAGATAATTTTAGGGAAGTATTTATATGTTTGGTTTCGGGGATAATTTTTTCCATCCATTTTCGCACCCATTTCTAATAATAATTGCGTATCACTACACATTTAAGTAGTGTTACCATGACTCAATAAATTACACGTTTAAGTAACGTTATTATTTAATATATAATAGTGTTACCATAATACTATTAAATAGAATAATGATTCTACGATTACTTACCTGAATATATGTTATTAGAGTCTATGCCATATTTATTAACTTTATACATTGATGGTATTGTATGTCATTACACATTTTAAGTAGTATCACTTAGCATTACTAGTAAAAATTCATTATATTAAAGTCTCGTAAATTTTATATAGTATATAAGTAACATAAAACATTCAATTTTAAAAGATTAATCTCAAAAGAATATAAGTTTCTTATTAAATATAAATGCTAAACTATTATTTTTCTTAAGAGGTTTACAAGTGTTGACAATTTTATGAATATAAATTTATATTGTAATCTCTTTGCTCGTAGGACTTTCCACAACAAGTATCAATATCACATGTACTGTATCGTGGTTACAATGCTCCAATAACTTACATTCAAGTATTATTGTATACATATTTAAGTGCATTTCATATAGACTCTTGATTGAATTAATTTTGATATTGAATGATTAAGTTGTATTGATATTGATTTTTGGCAACATCAATGATTGAATGCATCCCTTCTATCTGTGGATTTGAGAACATAGAATACACCGTTATAATCTTAGATCATCACTATGGAGTGTGGTGACTTTTGGTCCTCTAATACTTAAATAAGTTCGAGTAATAAGAAAGAGGAAGAGATTAGTGTATCATTTTGTAACGTAGAGAGATACAAAGAAATATTTAAGTAGGTGGAGCATAGATTTAAGTGTATGTCTCTTGTGATGTTATTTCAAGTTATTTGATGTTATATTAAATGGTGAGTTGTGATGAATATATTTAAGAGAAAATATATCTATAAATGACACTTTACTCATAATGATAAACTTATCTTAATATCAAAACTTTATCCTCTTAATTCTCATTATAGGATAATTAAGAGATTAAATGTCACTCGCTTACCTCATTGCATATTTATATGATATTGATGCTTATCTGCTAACTCATCACTTGTTGTGCTGGCATGCGAGTTATTTACTGTTGGGATCTTTTATATTGCACCACATTACGAGAACTATTTTACACTCAACAAGTTATAAGCCTTTTTTAGTTTTAGAGATTAATCTCTATAATAGACGAATCACTCTATAATCGATTACACTTTGATCCTCCCTCTTCATGTAAACATCAGTTTTACACAAGGGGTCGATTTCTTTTATAGATGGATCGATCCCCCTTTGGAAGGATCGATCTGATTTTGATAACTTTTAAAATGAGGTTTAGATAAAGGAATCGATCCCCACCTAAGATAGATCGGTCCCCTATCTCATTAGCTTAACTTATTTTGGGGAGATAATGATCTTGCTAATGGAAATTGATTCATTTCGTCTTCTTTTATGTGTTTTTTAATCCCACTTGTAAAATTGTGTCACATTAGATGAGTGACTTTTTCTCTTTAGGTTTTCTTTAAATATATTATTCATATCTCACAATTACATAATAGTTTTTAAAAGCACAAAATTTTCACAGTTAGTTTCTCTACTCTTTTGCTTCTATTTATTTAAGCTTAACTTTATTATCTTATCTAGCATATTTATATGTTAATACTAGTTTAGATTTAAGCCATTTTATTAATTTTGAATATCAATGTTTAAAATTGTTCTTGTCTTAAGGTTTCATTATGCTTCCTATTTGCATCTATTTATCTAGTTGGAGCATATGATAGGATTCTATTGCATTCATCAATCTAAAACACGCATAACATTTGTGTAATTTATGCTAATTTTTCAAGTTATTCCGTTGACGTGTTCGATAACATGAGAAGAGTGGATCGAAACGTCGATCCATATTCATTCATTTACTTTGGAGATATTGTGAAAAAAAGAGTAACGACTCGTAAGTAAAGTATACAAGGACATTATCACTGTAAGAATAATCTAAGACCTCTTGTAATTGAATATTATTTTTTTATAGTGGACAAATTAAGTAGTCTTAGTGAATCATTAATTTTTTTCCCTTTCCCATGTCATATTAAGTTAGTTAGTTTCCATCTAAAATCATATGTCATTTATTTAATTCTTCATTTACTATTGATATACGAATCCATATATGGTCATAAGTATTAATTTATTGATTTAGATCGTTAAAGTTTTTAAAATAATATATTTATTCCTTTAAAGTTGTACACTCTTTTTTTTATATTAACACCATCCTTTAGAGTGTAACTTATTTTTATTGTATTCTAATTTTATATTTATCACTTGTCTTTCTTTCTTTTTGTAAAATCCATTAATCGATTTAATTTTTGATATCATATAAATTTTATATAATGTATAATCAACATGAGACATCAATCTTAAAAAATTAATATGAAATAAATATACGTTTTATACTATTTATAAACACTATATTAATATATTTTTAACTAAAGTAAAACTATTATTTTTATATATTATGAAGCTATAAGCATGTATATATACAATTAATTTTTTTACAGATTCTAGATCCTCTCTTGAATGCGCTTATGGATCACAAATATCCAACTACTATATTCCGTGATATGATTTGTGCATGCCACCTATTTGTTAAATGGCCAAAAAGAGGTACCGTATTACTGAGTGGTTAATTTGTGTTGATTCATATGTTATTATATGGCTTGCAGAGATTATATTAGAGCAAGAGGAGTGCTCGATACATTCTCACATTTTCTTCATTGATATGTTATTTTTTAAAATAATTAATATTTATTTTAACACTCCCTGACACATATTAATGAAAGAATTGAGAGTGTGTATCTAACATTCCTCATTCGAGTAATTAACTATTATTACTAGATTTGTTATTTGTTCATTCGTTGAAAAACAAGGTTCTTTAGGGTATGTACGAATGATATAGGGATGAATGACACATGTTTTTTTTATATAAATAAAATGAAACTATATCCTTTTGTTTTTAAAATTTTAAATTGTATTACTCCAAAATTTATTATAAATTTAATAATTTAAATATATTTACATTTAAATTAAATATATATATATATATATAATATTTATTTAATAAAAAATAAAAAAAATATATTATTTTTTGTTATTTGTATAGTGAAATTTTTAAGTTGAAATTTTTGATTCGTCTTTGTACATATGTTTGTCAGAATATAGTACACTTATTAAATAAATTTACACCTCTAATAATACTATATAAGGATACACTCTTAATAAACAAAAGAGTAAAATGAGTAAATGACCGGAGATATATCCTATAATTATTATCAAATAATTAGTTAAATTTTATAATTATTAATTTAGATATTAAATTTTTTAAAATAAATTTTTTAATTACATAAGATATTATTAATCAGGAAAAATAAATACTTTTAATCTTATAATTTATTAAAATAAGTATTTTTATTCCATGCATCAAAAATATAAAAACTGAGAAATTTTAATATTTAATTTTTATAAATAATGATATTATAAATATTTAATTTAAAAATTATAAAATTAAAAGTACCGTGAATCCATAGATTGAAGGGATTTGACATTGTATACTTGGACCGATTTGTCAATGAATAAGGTTTGGTTTGTTCAAGTTAAGGTTAAATAAAAACAAGGCCACCTTGCTAGATATCATGGAATTAACGAATTAAGTGGATATAAAATTCATAAATATATATGATACACATGTTTGATGTAACATAGGTTGGTTACTTTTGAATTTTAACAACTCTAATATATTTGTCTTACCAACAAAAATAAATATATATCATATTTTTAAACATGTAATATATATATAAAAGTATGGATAATAGTTAAAATAAAACTTAAAAGTAAGAATGATATTACTTGAAATATTATATTCAAATCTAATAAGATGATGCATATTTTTAAAAGTTTTTAAGAAAGTCTTACATGTATTATAAAAAATTATTCAGTATTATTAGTGTATGTGATGATAAGATAATACATGTCAATGAAATCCATGATTTATTAAAAAAAAAATTGAAAAAATAAATATACTATTACAAGTGAAGAGTAAAAATAATTTAATTTGTGTGAAATATACTTTAAAAACAATAAATAATATCTCCATATATTAATTTTATTCTATAGTAAACGAAGATAATGTTATATATTTTTTGCTTTTTGAAATTTAAAAAAGAAGAAGAAGAAAATAAAATATCTAATTAAATTTATATATGCAATATGTAAAAGAGCAATTATATATATATAATTTTGGGTAGAACCAGCTGGTATATAATTGTACGCTCAAAGTATATAGGTAGGCAAAAAGTGGGGGAAGAAAATTAAAATTCTTCTAAAAAAGTGGGGTATGTACGCACGATAATTTTCTCTTTTAGTTTTAGTTGTCGTTTATACTACTTTTAAACTGCATTCTTTGGTACGTCGTGGGTTTTTTTTCTTTCTTTCAAGATTAATTTAAAGTGAATAATCTGGTAACATTAACCTGAATTCATTTCATGTTCATGGGTTATAGTGTAAATTTTATTAATGGTTCTAAGTCTCAAGTTTATGTCAGGTTTGATGTCATGTCAAAAATTGACGACTCTTAAGAAAATATGGGGAGTGCTCTGCAGTGAAGCATGCATGATGGAATTTGAGTAGAGAAATAGTAACTATTTTCTTTTATTTTTGTATTTGTCGTATGCCTAGTTTGGTTCGGGTGGTGAGGGACATATATGCCCCGAGAATATGTGTGACCATATAAATTCCAAATGCGAGTATCTCTCTTTTAACCACTTGAAAGTTGAAAGAACAAGGAAATTATAGAGCTTATTGTCTATTGTCAGGCTAATAATGTTGTACTCAATGAAGCGCTACTCTTCATTTTGTGATTGTCATTATTGGCTTCCTTAGCTATCATGGTTGATAACATTTTTGTTAGAAACCCTCTCTGGGTTTCTAACAATAATTTCGATTTTGAGAGTAGATGTTTTGAGGGTTTCTAACAATAATTTCGATTTTGAGAGTAGATGTTTTGAGGGTTTCTAACAATAATTTTGATTTTAAGAGCAGATGTTTTGAGGGTTTCTAACAATAATTTTGATTTTAAGAGCAGACGTTTTGAGGGTTTCTAACAATAATTTTGATTTTGAGAGTAGATGTTTTGAGGGTTTCTAACAATAATTTTGATTTTGAGAGTAGATGTTTTGAGGGTTTCTAACAATAATTTTGATTTTGAGAGCAGATGTAATATTTGCTAATGCCGGGGATTAATAAAGCTTTGTTCACAGTTTGAGAATACTATATGTTGTGATTTGTGAAGGTATATATTTCTGTATGGTGAGCACTACGGTATTATTGCTTTGGACAAAACAATATTTTAGGGCGATTATCTTTTCAATACTTATATTGTTCTTTTTTTCTTTTCTTTTCTTTTCTTTTATCTCTTTCTCACATCTTTATTTAATTAAGTAAAAAAAATTCTCACTAAATTCAAAAAAAGAGAACGAAAAAAAGAGAAAAAAATAAAAAAAAAATAATCATAACCATAATTATAAATGAGTAAAAATTCTCACATATTCTTTTTTTTTTAATTAAATGTGTGCATATATTTTTGATACTTTTAAATTATCACTCAAAAACTTGTGCAAAGATAGGTATAAAAAGATTAATATGAGTATTAATAAATAGGCATGAACACAAGATCGAAACATCATGTTTTTAGTAAATCTAAATCCGATCTTATTCGAACGGATTTGAATTTTAATAGATTAAATTTTTTGGATCGAATAAGGTCATAATGAAATTTATTTATAAATTATTGTCATATATAAAATACGACATACATAAATTAAAATACGACATACATAAATTAAAATTTATATTTTTGTAACAAATATTATTATTTATAATCATAACTAAGAAAATTAAAAAAATAAGAAATATACATGTACAATTATTAAATTATTATAAAAATTTATATTTGTTGTTAAGCTAAAATAATAATAATAAGATAATATAATTATGATATGCATAATATTTAAATATAACATATTATAAAATAAAATATATATTTATTTATAATTTAATAGTAATTCAGTCTGTATCAAATACAATGAATTATAAAATCTGTCAATCCGAATCCAAAAAGATTATAAAATTTTTAATCTGAATCTAATTCGACTATAAAATTTATCAATTCAATCTGATTTGAATATGACAGATCAAATTGAACAAGTTATTTGCTCACCTTTACTAATAAGATACCATACATGAGTATTTTAATTCCATAGTTACAACATATGAGTGCTTTAGTTACATATTTTTTTGTAAAAATATGCGGTTTAATATCAATCTTTGATTTATAAGATGCATTTTAGTCTTTAAAAAAAGTATCACTTCTTATAACTTATAACTACACATATAATATTTATTATATGTTCAATTTATATATTTTTATTATTAAAAAATCTAAGTCATTATTTAATATTAAACGAATTTCAATAGGACGTCTTTTTAAATAATTTATTATTATTTAAACTAATTTCACACTAAATTATGTTAAATTGAATTTTTTTCAATATTATTAGAATGTTATCTTTTTTATAAACTTTGTTATTTTATGTATATATATATTTTAACTAAAATGCAAATTTTTACGTAAGTAATAGACTAACAAGAATTAAAGTGATATTTTAGACAAAATTACCCTATAGAAAAAGTGAGAGGTTATCATGAAAACGACTAAAGTCATGGAAAAGTCACTGTTTTAGGAACTCGAACAATATCGCCAACTTAGCAATATAATTTCGCATTCTACTACTCTATTTAAGAAGTTAGGAACAATGCTGCTATATCTAGCTTATGGGATCTGTGTAAGTAAAGATATGATTTGTTAGAGCTAATCCTAGATAGTCATATATGAGTCTACTGAGCTAGTGATGAAGAGCTAGCTAGCTTTATTTCAACAAGGATGGCCACTACTGTCCCAGCAATGAAGGTAAAGAAACAAAGAAACAAGGAAACAAGGAAACAAAGAAATTGCTCTTTCTATCTCGTGGTTTTACTGAAAAGTTTTCACGCAAAAAGTATTTTTATTTTATTTATAAACTTAATAAAAAAATTATTTTCTTTATAAATAAAATTAGTTTAGGAAAAGTTTTGTTAATGCATTTTTATAAATTGTGAAAATAAGAATATTGTTTTGTTTGCAGATATTTGAATGGATGCAAAACAAGCTTAATGGCAAAGGTGTCAGCGAAAAACCAAACTCCAAATTAGTTGATAGTAAGTGCTCCTCAGGATTTTAATTATTTCATACCTTACTCAATCTGTATTCACTAAATTAAACCGGTAAAATCGGATCAGATCGGATTGAACTGGTCTAGATAATTTATAAATCAAACGGTTTAGTTCGATTTATATTAATTAAAATCATTTTTAAATGGTTCGATTCGATTATATTATTTTTTAAATCGGTCTGATCGAATCAGATCGATTTTAATAATATATTAAAATTTTCATTTCATTTCTTATAAACTGTTATTAAATTTCTTATATTTTAATCAAAATTTATCATTAAGTGTGTCATATTTATATATTATTAACCGGACTAAATCGCTTTATTACAACATTTTTAATAACCAAATAGTCTTATTCGATTAATTTTTTTTTTTACTCAAAATCAAATTAAATCGTACAGTAGATACTCTTCGTCTTCACCAACCCATATCTCTTCTAGAATTTATGCAATTATCATTTTTTTATGTAAAGGAGAAAAGGGAAGGTAAGTTTTTAGTTACATATTTTAATTTATTTATTATTTATTCATAATAATTTTATTATTTTATTTTAAGAATATGATAACATAATAATAAAGTATTAATTTTTTTATTTTTATCATATTTTTTAATTGTTATTGATATATTAATTTAATAAATTATCTTTAATTATAAATAATAATGATTACAAATTGATAAAAAATAAAAAAGTTTGAAATTTTATCATCTTATGATGTTACTTTTCATAATAAAATGATTAAATTGTTACAAAAAAATAAAAAATAATTAAATTACTCTAATTGACATAACTAAGGAATCATGGATGCATTTTTCTAAACAAAAAAAAGATACCTCTTTAAAGTTTAGTTTATGTAATATTAAAAAACCTTAGGGATGAAAAACAATTTGCATTATTTAGTGTCCTTAATAAACTCATGATATAATATCATCTCATTTTCTTTAAATATCATATTATCTGATCACATCTCATTTAAATTGTAATTTTAATGTGCTAACTTTAAACACAATGTTCAATCATTTTTTTATTAAATTTATATTATAAATAATAATATATCATATTATTCATTATTTTTATATTTTTACTTGTCTTATTTAAATTCATTTACAACAAATGAGATATTTCAACTATTATCATCTCATCTAATGAAAAATTAAGTTAAAGAAGATGAGATGAGTTATAAAAATTAATAGATTATATCGTAATTCTCATTAAGATTCAATCTCAATTTATACACCTAAATAGCCTTAATTAACCTTAGGTTTATTTGTATAGCCCTTTATAGATATAATTTTATTTTGAACTGCATTCTATGCTATGCACTTATATTTTCCTTTGAAATATAAAAGACGTATTTTTTTTACCTGGTTAAAATTACATTACGTATATTTTTTTCTCATGAGGGTTAAAATTGAAACCATATATATAACTGAGCCATATAAAAATTAAAGAGATTAGTCCTCAAAATTTAAACATTTTTACACATAGATCTTTAAATTTTTAAAGTATAACTTAATTATTAAAATTTTAAAACTTAACAGATAAATCTATAAATTTTTAAATCATATGTTTTAGTTCTTCAAATTTTAAAGCTTCATTGATTCAATTTTAGCTTGAAAATTAACATACACATACTATGACATGTTTGTGAAGTTTTAACATTTTGACAAATAAATCATATAATTCAAAAATTTAAAATCTTATAAGTGTAGTTTTAAAATTTTGAAAATTAAATAATATATTTTAAAAGTTTATGTACTCTTGACTCCATCAAAACAAAGCAACAAAGTTTATTATGTTTTTGTACAAGAAAACAAAGTTTGTTCATTGTACTCTCAAATTTAGATTTCAAAGAAAGTCGTGATTAATTATAAATGTAATTTTTACATGTATCTTAATAACTTAAGTTTTTGTTTTTGAAAGAATTAATTTTTAATTACTTTTAATATATTATCAAATTTAAAATAATTCAAATTATTAATTTTTTTAAATATTTTGTAATAGTACTAAAGTAAACACCGAAGAGAATTGATAAATGTATAGTAATTCACATTTGACCACAACGTTAAATTATATTATTTCCGACAGAGAATACAATGCCAACTAGACGAAGCAAAGAAGAATTCAATGACTGGCCTAACTGTTTGCTTGCAATTGGGACACTAGGAAACGAAAACTTGAAAGAAGATAATAATGCAGAAGATCTAACATCAGAGAAAGTAGAAACTCTTCAGAAGGAGTTGAATTCATTATTGGATAAACATGCTGATGATGAATCAACTACAGATGCTGAATTAGAACAATCCCCTAATTATCTTGAATTGGAAAAGTTTCTTAGAACTGGACAGTCAAGCTTCAAAACAGGTGAAAGAAAACAGAATTCCGACGAGGCTGATGATAAAAGTGCTGGTTTTCAGCTTAGTACTACTGGTGTTGTCCTTAGTAGAGGAAAAGATGTTTGTCTGGATCAGAATAAGAACGATGGAATTGATGAAAATAAATCTTTTTCTTTTCTTCTCAAGAAATTGTTTGTTTGCAGAAATGGATTTGAACTACCTATCCCCAGTCTAAGACATCCAATTCCAGAATCAAGATCCAAGAAGGTAAATAATTACGGATTTATTTGGTAACCAATTCTGTTTTTAAGTTTCAGTTTTTGATCTCGTGTTTTCAAAATGAACAATTTCATTTTCAAGTTAAAAATCAAGTTAAAGCTCAGCTCTATTTTTACAAACTTTTTTATTGTTTTGGAAACCCAAAAAGCCTAGATTATAAGCCATAGTACTTATAAAGCTCACTTGCATCATCCACATTCAATGTGGGACTCTACCGTTTATTCTCTAACAGACACAACATTACATCATACATTAAGTTTGATTTTCGGTGTAATTAATGTTTTTGTTTGTTTGATAGATATTGAGAGCATTACTTCACAAGAAAATGTATCCTCAAAGTTGGACACCATCATCACCTGGGAAGAAGTATTTGGAGAAGAGACATATGCCCAAGTTCAATGAGGAGGATGAAGAAGCATTTGAGAAGACATATGTTGGAAGTAAATGGGTCAAGACTGATTCTGAATGTACGCAAGCTTCTATAACATTGAGTCACTAAGCTATTTTTCATTAATTTCATTTTGAATTAAGATTTTGGCAATTCTATAAATAAAAAAAATTCCGATTGCAGATATTGTTCTAGAGATATGAAATGACTCTACTTCCTGACACGTCTGAAAATTACACGGTAATTAACTGGATAATCCAAACTTAGTAGTAATTCTATATGATACTATTTAAGTGCCAAAATCATGGTAATATTTTGATATCAGAATCACTTAAGTAAATGGGTTTATAATCATGGGTTATATTTCTTTAAAATTTAAATAATCTTAATATTTATGACACATAAATGATATTGAGTGATATAATGATACTTTAAAATATTTTCCTCAAACTTTCTGCATGTTTTGAGAAAAAGAGAATAAAAAAAGAAATGTTCCCTTTCAATTTTTCTTGATCTTCTGGTACATAATCTTTGTGCAGATATCTGAAATGGGGAATTACATGTTTGTGGAGTTGATTGCAAAAAGGAGTATATACCATTAATTTACAATGTGGAAGTAGTTCTCAGATATTACTCAAATTGGTCAAATAAATACCTTGTGCATATGATAACGAGTAACGTTGTCTAAATTGTTCGAATTACGTGTTAGCATTTTGTTACTCTTTAAATTAAAGATTTTTTATTTTATTTTTTAAATTAAGAATTTTTTATTTTATTTTTTGACTTTAAATTATTTGTATTTATTCCTTAAATTAAATACTAATATCAAATACCACCTACTAATATCTAATACCATCTATAAATGTTGCCTTGCCATGAACTATGCAAAAATGGTCTCATTGAAGTAACTCAGATGCTACATCAATTAATTTAAGAATCCTAATAAATTAGTGAGAATTTGGTGTATTAATTGATAAAAACACACATCATAAATATGTTGAATTCAACAAACATTGTAACTCATTTAATAAATACTACAACTCATTCGACAAATACTGCACCGACGTCAAACGCCTCTCAATATACACGGTGCCTACCAAGCAGCTGTAAACCATGTAATTCAATCATAGTGGTTGTTGAAATAATAATTAATATTTATCTATATAAACAATGTACATGCCCGATACAAATTAAAAAAAATTATATATAGAAGAAAACCTTTATTTCTTCTTCTCATTATTTCTTCAAATATTGATTTCTTCGTGATATCAAAGCCAAGTTGTTGCTTTATACAAATTTGAAATCCTTGTTCTCTAAAACAGAGATTTCTTTATCTGAAAATATTTGTTCTAAAAAAAATATTATTCAAACACCCGTACAAATATTAATTACAAACATCATTTTTGAAGCGGTATTTGTCCCATCTAATTTTACCAGATTACTATAAACACAATTCTAAATATTTTGGTAAAAGAAAAGGACAACATTTCACGCGCACACGCACCGCTTGAAGGAAAGACAACATTTCACGCGCCATCTAGAGGTTAAAGACGATGACATGGCATACGGCTCGGCTCGAGGACGTAGCCGGCCCCCACCTCGGTTCGACTCTCAGATGTAGCCAACCCCCACCTCGATTCGGCTCGCGGACATAGCTGGTCCACATCTCAATTCGGCTCACGGATGTAGCCAGTCCACATCTCGGCTCGGCTCACATTTGGTTTGATTCAACCAGCGGTTTGGTCTGAACCCGGTTTTCTCGGTTTTTCACAATTTTCCCAATTTTGACCAGTTCGGTTCGTTTTAAAGGTCTAAACTTGGTTTTTTTCCGGTTCTACTTTTTTAAAACCAGTTTAGTCCAATTTTCAACGTTTTTAAACCAAGTTTTTACCCGATTTTGTATTTTTTATCCGGTTTAGTCCATTTCTTCTTTAAAAAAACATCGGTTCAATATTCTTTATACCGGTTCTTGCAGTTTTATTTCCAGTTCTAAAATTATTACATAATTTTCTAGTTAGTTTACCATAAAATCATGACAGAGGGCACAATTTCATTACCCATGGAGCAATCAATTCTAATTATTGTACAATCTGTCCATTCTGAAGGTGTTTTTAATGCTGTAATTATTCTTACTGAGACTAATTATGATATTTGGTCTCAAATAATAGAAATGCATATTGCAGAGAGAGAGACACTCTCTTATATTCATAACAAAAATTTGCAACTAGAAAAAACATCAAAAAATTATAACAAGTGGTATGTAGAAAATCACAAAGTGAAGAGATAGTTGCTTATGTCAATGAGTCCAGAAATCATGAAGCGTTATTTACGCATACCTACTATTCTTGAAATTTGGGGTGCTTTGGCAAAAGCATTCTATGATGGAAGTGACGAACTACAAGTATTTGTCTTAAACCAAAAAACATTTACTTCCAAACAAAATAGAAAATCACTTTCAGAGTATTATGGAGAGTTGATTAAAAATTTTCAAGAGCTAGACTATCGTGATAAGGTGGTCATGAAAGACCCTCATGATCTAATATCATATCAGGAGTCTATTGAAAGACTAAGGGTACATATTTTTCTTGCTGGATTAGATGACGAATTTGAGTAGGTTCGTGGAGAAATTTTGCGAAAAGAAACCATCCTAGATTTAGAAGGTTGTTATTCCTTGATTCCACGAGAGGTAGTACGTCGAATCTCATTAAAGGAAAAATCTAGAGACGTTGATGCTTCCACCATGATATCTAAAAATCGTTCTTTTTTCAATCAGCAAGAACGAAGGGTGGCTGATAAATCATCATTTAAATGTACCCATTGTCATCAAAAAGGTCATACAAAAGAACGATGTTTTGAACTTGTGGGATATTCTGACTGGTGGGATCACAACTGTGACTCTCGGAAGAAATATCCACGACAGATGTATACTGCCACTATTGCTGAAACAACAAAGGATCATGTTGCAAACTCCTCAGCAAATGTTGGTAAGATGCTTAAAACTTTTTCTCCTATTTTTAATAATACATAGATAATTGATTCAGGTGCAACTGATTATATAACATTCGATTCTAGACAAATCTCAAAACCATCTTCACACAAAATTTTTTGCACTGCCAATGGTAACACAACCTCAGTTATTGGGGAAAGATCTTTGTCTCTCACTAGTACTTTGAATTTAGATTCAATACTAGTTTTTCCCTCTTTAGAGTATAACCTTATATCTATTTCTCAAATAACCACTGCTTTATCTTTTTTTGTTATTTTTTGGCCTGACTTTTGTGTGTTCAAGGACATCCAAACAAAGCAAACGAATGGTTGTGGTGTTAGGCAAGGAAACCTGTATTATTTGGACTTGGATTCAACAAATCATGCACTGGTAGCAACTGGATCTAAAAAGGATGAATCAAATATATGGATGTGGCATAGGAGATTGGGTCATGCTTCTTTTGGATATTTAAAGAAATTATTTCCAAGTTTATTTTTGAGCTTAGATCTTTCTACTTTAAAGTGTGATGTCTATGAACTTGCAAAAAGTCATCGTTTCTCATTTCCTGTAACCTTAAATAAAAGTCCATTTCCATTTATGGTTATACATTCTGATGTATGGGGTCCTTCCAAAGTCTCTACTTTGGGAGGATCACGTTAGTTTGTTACATTTATTGATGATTTTAGTAGAATGACTTGGGTCTATTTAATGAAATCTAAAAATGAGGTAAATGTATTATTTAGAAAATTTCATAAAATGGTTTGTACTCAGTATAAAATACAGATTCAAGTTCTACGTAGCGACAATGGAGGAGAATATAAAAGTTCTCAACTTTAAGAATATCTTAAATCAGAAGGGATTAGTCATCAAACTACTTGTGTTGATACACCTCAACAAAATGGAGTTGCAGAAATAAAAAATCGACACTTGCTGGAAGTTGTCCATGCCTCATTGATCGAAGCTCATATGCCATTATCTTATTGGGGAGAAGCACTTACTTCTGCTGCATATTTGATCAATCCGGTACCTTCTAGTTCCATTAACTTCCAAACACCATTACAATCCATCACTAAAGCAATTGTTGCACCAAGTGTACCCAACTTACCTCCTCATGTCTTTGGGTGTGTGGCATTTTTACACCTACATAAACAACAACGTAGCAAGTTGGATCCACAAGAAATACGTTGTGTTTTTATGGGATATGCCATACAACAAAAAGGGTATCGTAGTTATCATCCTCCTACAAAACAAATGATTAGCACTATGGATGTTATTTTTTAATAAAGATACAATGTATTTATCTTCTACACCTAAATTTCATGAGGAGTACAACCATGCTGAAATTCAAACCCTCACATATAAATTGTTTCCTTATGAAGAAAGACAAATTATATGTAAGGAAAATAAAAATAACTTGAATTCAGATGGTAATAACTCCCAATATAGAGAAGACTCAAGGGAAATGAAATTAAGTCCTCATCAACTTTAAGATCATCAAGCAAGTTCATTACTACCACTAAGTGAGTACGAGTTTTCTTCTCCACAAGTTGCTGATATACCTAACCAATCGTTTGTAGAGGATGCTCCAACTATTGAACCAACTAGAAAAATACTTCCACCACGTCCTAACAGAGGTATTCCTAAAGCCATGTATGAACCTACGATTTCTAGTAAAGTCAAATATCCCATGAGCAACTATATGTCTAAACATCATTTGTCAAAATCAAACGTGTCATTTGTGAATCAATTATCTATTGTATCTATTCCTAACAGTGTGCAGGAAGCTTTAGTTGACCAAAAATGGAAAGATGATATGAATGAAGAACTAAGATCCTTAGAAATAAATAGAACTTGGGAACTTGTCGATCGTCCACCAACAAAGAAAATTGTTGGATGTCGATGGATTTTTTCAGTAAAGTATCAAGCAGATGGTATGATTGAACGCTATAAAGCAATATTGGTGGCAAAAGGATACACTCAGACATATGAGATCGACTATACAGAAACATTTGTGCCTGTAGCCAAAATTGACATTGTTCGAGTCTTGGTATATGATAACTGTATTTTATATAGTTATTTTCATCAATTTTAGTAATGATAATTGCTATGTTCTTTTAATATTTAGTTAATTTTTGTTAAATAAATTAATATTTTCCTTTTATGTGCTAAAAATACATTTTTAATAAAATTAAATAATTTGTATCGAAAATGTACTTAATTTCATATTTTTTTGTCCAAAAATATAATTTCAAATAAAAGAGTTATTAATTGCAATTTAAAAAAGTTGAAAATATAATTTAAATTAAAATCGGGCTTAATTTCAATTATTAAAAGTTTAAAATTTAATTTAAATTACCAAAAGGGCTGTATTGCAATTAAACAAAGTTGAAAATGTAAATTGAAATATATTTGTGGGTCAAAATATAATTAATAAAAGTTTAAATTCTGCGCAGGAGAGAAGAAGGCCACGCGCCCTATTCCAAACGCGAAACGTGGACCGTCCGATCAAAGGATCAACGGATCAGATTCGCGCGTGTTCATCAAGCCCGACCAAGGAGAGTGGGTACGTAGATCTCCCTTCGCGCGGCTCGGCGTGCCAGTGGGCCCCACCTGTCGCGCAGGCCGGCGTTAGAGTGGGACCCACATGTCGGCTGCGCAGATTCCCCCGAGGCGCATCGCTGACCGTTGGATCTCTTGAACGGTCCAGATTGAAGCGCGTGGAACCAAGCTGTCGCGCACTGAACCGTTCGTGTAGCAATCGTGTGTGACGCGGGTTATGGTAGCAGCGTGCATCCTCAGTTTTTACAGAATAAGAATCTGCCACGTGTCCCACTAATATTTAAGCAAATCAAAGTCCGACACGTGGCTATTTACAATGCGCGCGACCGCGCTGGATCACGCCCCGTTTCCAACCGTTGCCTCACTTTCTCGGCGCCCCAATCCCGTGCTTCAGTTTCTGCGTGCGCCCGTTCCTTTCAACGAATGAGATGCGGCCACGTGTCCCACTATTTGTTTCAGCGAATCAGACGCTGACACGTGGCATGCATAAAGAATTAAAAAAATGCAGAATCGACGCCCCTGTCTCACGCGTGAATTAAATAATATTTTTCGATACGAAAATCGATACGTATGATTTTTGTTTTTCGATAAAAATTATTACGCGTTTTTGATAAAAAAATAAAATAAAAATGTAATATTTTAGATGTATTTTTTAGCTATAAATAGGTGATGTTATGATAGAGTTTGAGAGTTTTTTTTTAGTTTGGAATTTTTGTGGTGTTCGGTTTTGGACTGCAGAACACGCAGAAGCCATTTTTTGGCTTTTGTTGTGTTCTGCGTGTGCCAAATATTTTCGTATGTGATGTTCTTCTAATTTTTCTGCATGTGCTGTAATTTTTATTTTTATTTTATGAAGTAATTTAATTTTTCTAGGGTTGCATTTGATCTAAATTTATGAAGCTTTAATTTTAATTTTTTTTATAGATTTATAAGACGTTCGATTTGTTCGTTCTATTTTGTGCTTAATGCTTTTTGATTATTTACGAATTTTATCAAAACGATTGGTGGCATAAAAATAAACTTGAGAAAGGCATTTTTGTGTATATTGCTCGTAAATAGAATGACATGTATGATGAAGGATAGGAATATACCCTAATTGTATGTGTGGCCATTTGAGAACTTAGAACTTAATGAATCTTATTAAATTTAATTCTCATAGAGATATAGTGAATTAATTTAACGAGGTGTGTTTATACGGAGCTCGGAAGAGATGTATGAATAAAAAAGAAGTTTTCGGTTGACAAATTAAATGTACTAAAAAATATAAATCAAAAGAAAATAACATGATTTGAGTGGAATAATTTGGTGAAAAATTGCAATCCTAGAGTTCTCTTATTTTATTTTTAAACATTTTCTTAATTAACGATTGTTTTGGATAAAATCAGAGAGATACAATTTTAGTACTCAACAAACTATAGTAACAAATCCTCGTGGGAACGATTCTCTACTTACAAATCTTTATTACTTGTGACCGTGTATACTTGCACGATTTCTGTGTGTTGCAAAACACACAATAGTATCTCTAGCTGCAAATTTAGATTGACCATTATATCATTTTGATATAAAAAATGCCTTTCTACATGGAGATTTAATTGAAAAATTCTACATGGATTTACCACCAAGAATCAAGAAATCCAAAATCCATGATGAAAAGGTGTGTAAATTAAAAAAAATCATTGTATGGATTGAAATAATCCCTAAGAGCATGGTTTGATAGGTTCACAAAGTCAATGAAGGCATTTGGCTACAAGCAAAGCAATTCAGACCATACTTTATTTATGAAAAAAGGGTATGGTAAGATCATTGCACTTATTATATATGTTGATGATATGATAGTAACAGGAAATGATCTTGAAGAAAGAAGTTATTTGTCCAAGGAATTTGAAATGAAAGACCTTAATTCTTTAAAATATTTTCTTGGGATTGAGGTTTCTTGATCAAAAGAAGAAATATTCTTATCTCAAAGAAAATATGTCTTAGATTTATTAAAAAAAACTGGTATGTCGGCATGTCAACCAGCTAATACACCAGTAGAGGAAGGATTAAAGTTATGTATCAAGGTTGATCAAGTTCCAACAAATAAAGAAAGATACCAAAGGTTTGTTGGAAGGTTGATGTATTTGGCACACACAAGACCAGATCTTGCCTATGCTTTAAGTATTGTCAACCAATTTATACATAATCCTGGAGAACAATATATGAATGCAGTTATTCGTATTTTGAGGTATTTAAAATCTGCTCTTGGAAAAGGAGTATTGTTCACTAAAAACTCAGAGTTTTCTAGAAGTAAAGTATATACTGATGCTGATTGGGCTAGATCAATAAATGATAGACGATCTACATCAGGCTACTTCACTTTTGTAGGGAGAAACCTTGTAACATGGAGAAGTAAGAAACAACATGTTGTTGCTCGTTCAAGCGCAGAGGCTGAATACAGAGGCATGGCACTTAGGGTTTGTGAGGCCTTGTGGTTACAATCTCTCTTAAAAGATTTGGGATATCTTGCTAAAGAATCAATTAAGTTATTTTGTGATAATAAAACAGCATGTGATATTGCTCATAATCCAATTCAATAAGATCATACAAAACATGTTGAAGTTGACTGATTCTTTATTAAGGAAAAGTTAGAAGAAAATTCATTAGAATTACCAAAGTCATAAGATCAATTGGTTGACATCCTCACTAAAGCAATCTCATATTAAGTATTTATAGAAGTTTTGGTCAAGTTGGATATGAAAAACATCTATGCACTAACTTGAGGAAGAATGTTAATTTCTTCAAAATAATCAAATTTTTAATTTTTATCTTTTTCCATAATACATATTATATAACCACCTGTGATAATATTTAGTTGTTATTTACACCTTAGGGAAGTCACAAATTTATAATTTATATAAAGGAGATCATCGTATACACAATAAAAAATAATATTAATTATTTTTTAAATATTTTTTATTATTATTATTTTTAATTAAAAAAATATATTATAGGTAACTTATTTTAGTAAATTATGTTAAATTATTAAGTTTTTACTGTATATTAAGTATTAAAAATTAAAAATTTTATTTTATACGTTTATTTTTATTTTTATAAATATTACAACAAAAAATTTATATTTTAAGAATCGAAACGGATCACTTGCACTAAAAACGAACACTGTTGGGTTGAAAGATATCAGACAGAACCATCTAAATGTCTACCAACAATTTTAGCAGTACCTCCACCAATTCCAAGCTTCCTTGTTAAATCGAATAATTTAATGTAGACTAAGTGAGAAGTACCGAAATGCCATTCGGAGCGATGCAAATTATTTCATCCCGGAAAAACTCTTTGAACAAATCACAAGATAGTTGAATTGTTTTAGTTTATCAAATGTAACTTCCAAAGGGATAAATTTCTGAATACAAATGACTACCTCTTTAATGGTTTTCTTCAAAACAAAGCCATCCTTAAAACGATCATCCAAAAAGACCCATGTATTGCGGAAGTCTGTTGGAAAAACAATCTCTATTATGAGTTCCATACATGAATCTAACTTTCAGAACACAGCACAAAGTTTAATATTACGCTAATACGGGGAAGGAGAGAGACAGCAGGAAAATGCAACAAAGGCAAAAGCACTAGCAAATGTATAATAAAATCCAAGAACAAAGCGCTTCACATACCAATCAATATCAGAAGCTTCATCATCAACAGCATGCCAGATTTCATCAACAAGCATCGCTAGCTGCTTAAAACTTGTAGGAACACATATTCATTGGTTGTGTCTGTAAACAGAAGTAAGAACTGATCACCTATGGTTCTGGCTTCACTAAAACACCCAAACAATAAATCAGAAACCGGAGAAAAATACCTAAATAATAAGAGCCCCTAGAGTCCCATTTTGATAAGAAGAAAACCATTGATTGTATCTTTAGAACAAATGATACCAACCCATTGATATTGACATGGAGAATGATTTGGAACCCAAGAAATTAAGGGAATGTTACCATTTGTAAAAGACTTCTTGAGTTTAAGAAGAGCCTCTTCAGATAAGGAAAAACATTGTTAAAAACTTAGAATTAATTTAATCTAATAAGATCTCGTTGAGTAAAAGTTTATCCAAACTTATAAGTAATATTGTTGTCAAACTCTTAGCCAATATGAGTATGAAGGAAACTTAACAGCCTTCTTTCATACGAATAGAGGTGGTCTCACAAAGTTACGGTAAAACTGTTAAGGACAAAGCCCAAATCACCGATTAAGTCAGGCCTAGTTCTGATACCATGAAACTCAAACTAAGTCAATCCAATAAGATCTCATTGAGTTAAGAATTATCTAAATTTATAAACAACATTATTGCCGAATTCTTAACAGATTTGAGACTGAAGAAAACTTAACAGACATAATGAGAAAGAGAGAAAGTAAAAGGAAGACGGGAAGGAGAGATGAACAGAAGCCATGAATGAAAGAAAGGGCTGTTATTTGGGTAAATGTTGGAACAAATATGTGAAAAAACTATGTAAGAGCAATATTACTGATATACTGAAATATACTGCTTGGGTTGAGTCGCGGACTAGGTCGCTCTCTTTAAGACGTTTTGCGGCTCTGCCCAAACTTGTGCAAGCAAACACAGTCTCGTCGTCCCCAGGATAAAACAATGAATCTTTTTACGTCTGCCTCTAACTTCACTGCACTGATGAAGTCCGGAATACTATACCTCTCAAATATTTATGTTGCTCGAAAATCTGAGAAAACAATTCTAAATTTTCTTTTCTTTGATTTTGCTATGAAAACCGTAGAACTGTTTTTTGAGTTGTTAAGTTATTTTCTAAACTGAGGGCTATTGCCCCTATTTATAGTCGAAAAAATATGTGTAACGGTCATATAATTATGAACATAATGGTCAAAAATAATGGACACATAATTATGAAAATAACGGTTATAAAAGTAACAGTCGCATGATTATGAGAATAACGGTCATAAAAGTAACAACTACATAATTATGAAAATAACGGTCATAAAAGTAACGACCACATAATTATAAAAATAACGGTCATAAAAGTAACAGTCACATTATTATAAAAATAACGGTCATAAAAGTAACGGTCATAAAAGTAACGGTCACATAATTATGAAAATAATGGTCATAAAAATAACGGCCATATAATTATGAAAATGACATTTACATAATTTATGAAATAACGGTCATAAAAATAATAAAAATAGTTTCATCGAGCAACTGATCAATTAAAAGTATAAGATTGTGCATAAGCAAAAAGTGTTTATCGACTTGAACATTTGCATAGTGTTGATGCTTTAGAATATACTAGAGTAACTCGTAGTTTTGAACTCTATCTCTAACAACATCACACTCACAACCTTTCCAAGGTGTAGTTCGAAAAGCCCGTGCTTTACGACCATGCACGTGTATCCCAGTATAGTGAATGCTTTAGTAAATTTTTCCCAAAAGTTTCATAGGATGCGGCCATACTTTCACATTCACATAGGTGAGTCTATCAAGAGTACTCATATAGCTACGTACTCTACTTCACATAGAGTATAGAACTCATTAAGAGTTTACTAATTAACTCATCCTTTCTGTCGCTTCAGGACTTCATACTTCTAAAAATATAGAATGTGACTTCATAATATCATGATTCATCTCATATCACTTCATGACTTATTATTACCTATTGAACTTATTTCTTGGGATCTCCAGTCTATAAGTTGGGTTACCATCATAAGTGACTCTTCATTCTAAGGGCATCAGTCACATTCCTTTCGAGGTTTTTGAAAACCTTCTCTCTTGTTAATCATTTCGTCAAAGGATCAGCCAAATTTTCATCAGTACATATATGATCCATTCTTACAGCTCTTGTGGAGAGAAATTCTCTAACAATACTGTGTATCTGTCGTCTCTTGCCGTTGTAATAACGATTCTAAATCTTTGCAATAGCCGCGGTACTATCGCAATGGATCAGCACAGCTGGTATCGATCTTTCCCATAAAGGGATCTCAGCTAACAGACTTCTTAACTAGCCTGCTTCTTCACTAGCAGTAGCTAGTGCTATCATTTCAAACTCCATCATAAATTGAGCCAATATTGTCTATTACTTAGACTTCTAAGAAACAGCTCCACCAGCTATGTTAAATATATAGCTGCTAGTTGATTTGGAGTCTTCTAATAAAATGTTCCAATCTGCATCGTTGTATCCTTCTAGAATAGCGGGAAAATTTGTATAATGTAATCCAAGGTATATAGTTCTCTTAAGGTATCTCATAACCCTTTCAATAGCATTCCAATGCTCTATACTAGGTCTACTGGTAAACCTACATAGTAGTCCCACAACATAAGCTATGTCTGGTCTAGTGCAATCAGTAGCATAACATAAGCTACCAATGATGCTCGCATACTCAGTTTGTCTAACGCCATCTCTGATGTTCTTGAACAACTTTACACTAGGATCATAAGGAGTACATGCAGGTTTACAGTTAAAGTAATTATATGTATTTAAGATCTTCTCAATGTAATGAGATTGATCTAGAGAAATTCCCCTTTTCAAACCTAGTAATCTGTATACCAAAAATTATACTCGCTTCTCCGAGGTCTTTCATATCAAAGTTAGCACATAACAAATTTTTTACATTAACATGAATATTTGACATAAAAATAATCATATCATCCATATATAAACGTATAATAGTGTAAATGTCATTTTCTGATTTATAATAAGTACATTTGTCACTTTCATTCATTTTGAATTCATGTGGGATAACTATATTATCAATTTTTTCAAGACTTGTTTAAGTGCTTGTTTTAGACCATACAGATATTGATATAGTTTACAAACTTTATTTTCTTGACCTGAGATAACAAAACATTCAGGTTGATCCATATAAATTTCTTCTTCTAAATCACCATTTAAGAAAGCAATTTTAACATCCATTTGATGTACTACTAAATCATGGATGGCAGTAAGAGGAAAAAGTACATGTATGGAAGTTATTCGTGTGACTAGTGAAAAGGTATCAAATAAATCTACATTTTTCCTTTGCCTATACCATTTAACTACAATACAAGCTTTTTACTTTTCAATAGTACCATCAAGTTTTAATTTCTTCTTTTGTATCCATTTACATCCTATGGTTTTACAACCATAAGGTAAGTCAACTAAATGCCACGTTTTATTATACTCATAAGAGTCCATTTCATCATTTATGGTTTCTTCCCATAAGTTGGCATCTAAAGAAGAGAATGATTCTTTACGAGTTTGGGATCTTCCTCTAAGGTATAAGCATAAAAATCTAACCCAAAATCCTTAAGGGTTTGAGCTCGTTTACTTCTTCTAATTTCAGTGTTTAATTCTTCATTTTGGTCAATAGTTCTAGTTATGGTAAACAAATAGAAGATGAGCCCCCACTATTCTTCAATTTAAATGAAAATCTATGTTCATAGTAGTCAACATCATTTGATTCTATAACTATGATCATTTAACTCATAGAATTTATAAGCTTTACTATTCACAACATATCCTATGAATACACATTCATATGTTCTACTAGTAAGTTTTATTTCTTTTAAGGATCAGGGATCCTAACATAGACTAAACAATCTCAAGTTTTAAAATAAGTTAAGTTTCTTATTTTTCAACATTTCAGATGGTCAAATTTTACTAGTAGATTTAGGCACTCTATTTAGCACATAGCAAATAGTTAATAAAATTTCTCCCCACCAATGGGAAGCAGCACCAAAGTTTAATAAAATTGTAACTACTGATTCAGTAAAAATTCTATTTTTTTTCTTTCAGCTTTGCCATTCATTTCAGAAGAATAAGGTGTTGTTTTTTCATGAATGATTCCATGAGTTTTATAAAAATAATTGAAGATATTGGAATCATATTTAGTGCCACTATCACTTCGAAACCTTTTTATTTTTCTATTAAGTTGATTCTTAATTTCAGTCATAAATATTTTAAACATGTCAAATGCTTCACTTTTTTTTCATTAGATATACATAAGTGTAATCTGAACAGTCATCTATAAAAGTTATAAAATAGCATTTTTTATTTCTTGTTAAATTTTCATCAAGTTCACATATATCAGAATGAATTAATTCTAAAGGTTCACATTCTCTAACTACTGATTTATATAAAGTTTTGGTTATTTTAGCTTGACTACAAAAGTCACATTTTTCAAAATCATTTAAAGATAGTTTAGGAATTAGTTCTAAGCTGCTCATGTTCTTGATTATGCGTTTATTAACATGGCAAAGTCTAGCATGCCAAATATTAAAGGAACTCAACATTCAATTTAAATATGCCATTAGTGGCATACCCTTTCCCAACAAAAAATATTTATTTTTAGTTATTGTATATAAATCAGCCCCTATAGTTTGAGTAAACCCAGCTTTGTAAAGAAGATATCATGAAACTAAGTTCTTTCTCATCTCTGGAGTATGCAAAACATCTTTCAAGATGATAGTCTTTCCAGAGGTAAACTTTAATTCCACCTCACCAGTACCAACAACACTTTCTTATCCTCAAACTCAGAGTAGGACTTGAACATGTCTCGATTATAGCGAACATGGCGAGAAGTACCAGTGTCCACCCAACACCTCTCGAATCCACCAACAAAATTGACTTCAGATATCATAGCAATAAGTTGATCTTCGGTAAGGTTCGCCTGTGAGGCAGGACGATTCCTATTCCAGTAGTTCCTAGCCAAGTGGCCAGGTCTGTTACATCTATAACACATGAATGTGTTATTCCTTAAGGGGGTTGAAGTCCATTCTAGGGAGGATAGTTTCTATTTCTATTTTGGTGGTTACGATTTTGGTTATTATTACGATTCTGAGTTTTCATATTTCTACCTTTAGGTTTCAGAATTGCAGATGAGGGTTTCTTATTAGTACTATTGTTTGAGACAACGAGTACTTCATCTTTTTTTTTCTTATTTTCGGACTTCTTCTTCTACTCTTAAACGGGTTATAAGACTTTCTAAAGAAAATTCCTTAGTTTTATATCTAAGTGTATTCTTAAAGTCTTTCTAAGAAAGGGGTAATTTATCTATAATAAAAGTTACTTAAAATTGTTCAATTAAAGTCATACCTTCAGAAGTTATTTCGTGTGCTATCTTTTTCAGTTCGTGTGATTGAGCTTCCACATATTTGTCATCAATCATTTGATACTTCATGTATCTACTAACATCATACTTCTTAGTTCCAGCTTCCTCAGTATCGTACTTCTTTTGAAGTGCTTCCCAAATTTTCTTAGCAGACGATATCAGAGTTATAATAATCATACAAGTCATCAACTAATCCATTAAGAATAAAACAAATTTGCATAGAAAATAATTTTCTATCCAGGTGTTTAAATCTTTTATTGTAGCTTTAGTATTAGAATTAGGTAGTGTTGGTTTTTCAATAATAAGAACAAAAGCAACATTTTACATGGTTAAGAAGAATAACATTTTTTTGTCTCCATTTTTAAAGTGTAGTTCTTCAAAACGAAATGGTTTGTTAAGATCAGTAGTTAACATTTCAGTAGACATGATAGATAGAATACGTCTTAAAATTGTTGGAACAAATATGTGAAAAAACTATGTAACAACAATATTACCGATATACTGAAATATACTGCTTGGGTTGAGTCGCGGACTAGGTCGCTCTCTTTAAGACATTTTGCGGCTCTGCCCAAACTTGTGCAAGCAAACACAGCCTCGTCGTTCCCAGGATAAAACATCCCATAATCTTTTTCTGTCTCGGAACTTCACTGCACTGATAAAGTCCGGAATACTACACCTCTCAAATATTTATGTTGCTCGAAAATCTGAGAAAACAATTCTGAATTTTCTTTTCTTTGATTTTGCTATGAAAACCGTAGAACTGTTTTTTGAGTTGTTAAGTTATTTTCTAAACTGAGGGCTATTGCCCCTATTTATAGTTGAAAAAATATGTGTAACGGTCATATAATTATGAACATAACAGTAAAAAATAACGGACACATAATTATGAAAATAACGGTTATAAAAGTAACGGTCGCATGATTATGAGAATAACGGTCATAAAAGTAACGACTACATAATTATGAAAATAACGGGCATAAAAATAACGACCACATAATTATAAAAATAACGGTCATAAAAGTAACAGTCACATTATTATAAAAATAACGGTCATAAAAGTAACGGTTACATAATTATGAAAATAATAGTCATAAAAATAACGGCCATATAATTATGAAAATGACAGTTACATAATTTATGAAATAACGGTCATAAAAATAATAAAAAATATTTTTTTATTTATATTCATTTTCAACAGTAAATTGTGTGGTTTTCTCTGCAGGGAGTTATGGTTTGGTCTGTTTTGTGTAAATTAGATTTGAGAGAAAAATGTGTCATGTTGTTGGTACGTGGTGTGTGAATGCATGTGTGTGTATGGCTTTGAGATGCAAGAATTGGTGACAAATACAAGCTGCAGGTTAAACTGATAATTCTAAGAATAGGTTGGTTTGAGAAATATTTAGAAAATTAACGAAACAAACTTTTTTGTGTGAGGATGAGAGAGATGTCTGAAACTCTCGTTGACTTAGTCAACCTTTAGAATAAGATTTTTCTTTTATCTAATATAAACGGGGATAGAATCAAATTATATGTAAATATCATGTTATAACTCTCACAATTAACGTTAATGATAAATATATAACTAATTATCTTAAATAAATAATACAAATACTTAAAATTTAAAATCAATTAATAACTTTTAAAATTAAGTAAAATACAATCACATTTGTTATTAGATAAAATAATATAACAATCAAATATATAAATTTATTAGATTTAACATGATTCAATTTTTCATCTTATTTTATTATTAATCTCTTTTAAAAAAATATAAGTTTTATATTATAAGTAAAAAAAATGTATACAAGGGTAATTGAAAATAAAATTTTTATTTGTAGAAAGTTTATACAATACAATCAAAAGTATGCTTTATTGTTTATAATGATTGGTTTACCGATGAAAACCCTTAACATTCAAGCATACATATTAGGTATATAAGTTTCTAGGCAAGACTATTTACATAGCTCTTTTATATATTATGTTTATTATTTTAATTGAAATTTTAAAACGTAAATTTTTATTCATATTATTTTATTTAATAAACATTTTAAATATAAATAATAGTTTATATTTTTATCAATTATGAAAAAACAATTTCTTACCATTATAAAAATTTAAGATGATGGATAAAATTTATTATATGAATACTATAAAATATTCTTTTTTATAAATTATATAGTTAAAAAAAATTAATTAAAATTATGAAATTTTCTAAAATGAGATTATGAAATTGAACTTATTTACATTAAAATAAAGGTCAATTTTTATCATCTCCGTTAATTTAAACATTAAATAGTTTTTCAAAGATTTAATGAATTTAAGTTAATAAAATATATAAGAGAAAATAAAATATTTATTAAGGGTGTATATGTATCATTTTTTTTTCACTGAATAATTAATTTATTATATTTACATGGATGGAATGGCTCTTTTTATATATGAAAATATGCACAAATTTTATTACAGATATATAATATAAACAACAGTGATCAATGATGAATTTAAGATTTTAATTTAAGAGAGTTATTATATAAACATAAAAATATAATATTACATAATTTTAAATTATTAATAATTTTTTATCAAAAAAATGTTGTATGTATCTTATTTAAATATAAATATAATCAAATTTTTGAATTTGTAACGTGTTATTCAATAATAAAAACTTAAAAATAAAGATCTAGATAAGACATTGAACACAGATACATTTTATACATATAATTTTTTTATAATTTTATAAATATTACGCATGAAATTTACATTATGGTACAGTGAAAAGGAGCCAAGTGCATCATATTAATAAGAAAATATAATATTACTTATTTTTATTTTTAATTTAATACTTATTATTTATTCAAAAAAATTTATGTGTATCTTATTTAAATGTAAATATTTCAAATTATTGAATTTGTAATGCGTTCTTTAGTGATAAAAATTTAAAAATAAATATCCAGAGTGAGCATTAGGTATAGGCCCATTTTACACATAATTTTTCTATAATATTATAAATATTATATCTAAAATTTACATTATTAAAAAATAAGAGAGATCGGGGCATATATAAAACTTAAAAAATAATATTACTTACTTTTAAGGTAATACTTATTTTTATAAAAAAATTTATGTATATTTTATTTAAATTTAAATATATTCAAATTATTGATAGTGTCGTTGAAGGATAAAAACTTAAAAATAAAGATACAAAGAATACTTATCACATGCCCATTATATATATATATATATATATATATATTAATTTTATAAATATTATCACCACCGTCGCTACTCAGCCATTTTTATCACGAGTCATAGCCAATTGCCAACTACTCGGCCATTATCATGGCCACTTCTTCATTTGCGGCCTGCCTCCCTTGCTGCACTGGTTTGTTTGGTATTCATATTGCCCTTTATCCCCTATTTTATTTTCTTTCTTTAATTGTTTTCCATTCCTAAGCATGTTTATAATTTGGTCTGGTTTATTCGTTACCCTGTTTTATTTCTTTAATTTGATCACTATTATAAAATATGATATTTAGTTCGATATGTAAAGTTGATTTTTGGAGAAAATTGACTTATAATGAATTTAAAATCAGTTCGGTAAAAAATCAACATTACATGTAGTGTCGATTGACACGTATAACCGACATTATACACGTGAATAGCATCGGTCGGTATATAGAATCGATTCTATCGACGTGTGTAGCATTAGTTCTACATGTCAGCAGACACTATATCCTACATGTATTTTTTCATTTTAAAAATGCAATTTAAAATTGAAATTATATAGTACAATTTTTTTTATCAATTATTATTTTATTTGAACTCTTTAAAATTGAATTTGAATATATATAATATATTTTTTTCTTTTTTTTAGTCAATTGGTTTTTAAAATTATATAATTTTGTGTATTTATTTGGATACTTAATTTTATATACGTACATGAAATATTTGCACAATACAAAAAAAAATTCAAAAAAATATAAAAGGTTTATAGTTAAAATCAAATAAAATAATAATTGACCAAAAAAATAAAAAAAAATTGTATTATAATTTCAATTTTAAACTGCAATTTTAAAATAAAAAAATATGCATAGGACGTAGCGTCGTAGCGTCGGTTGACGTGTAGAATCGACGCTACACACGTGAATAGTGTCTATTTTACACGTCAATCGACGCAAACCAATGCTACGTCCTACGTGTATTTTTTAGGTTGGAATAAAGTGGGGCTATGATATGCATATTTTTGATGATTTACAAGAATAATGGACAGAACAATTTGCTCAAATTATAACATTAGGAGAAGAATATAATGATAGTGAAGAACATAAGACAACACCATGGTTATATTTATAATGCTTTAATTTCTTCATTCATATGTCTCTGAAGTTTAGACTGCTTGTTTGATGGATGTTTAGGTACTCATGTATGTATGAGAATGAATTGTTATATGGAATAACTATTTTTTGCTCAGTTTCCTTGTCACTATGTTGGTGATTCTAAGCCAACCAAGCTTGCTCGCATAATCCATTACACTTTTACGACATCATTTTATTTGTAATTTAAGTTAACTATATATATATATATATATATATTGTATATACATTATTTTTTTGTAATAAATTTAATTATCAAGTAATTAATTATATTTAAATTTTTAATTATTTGTATTATTATTTACACTTTGTTAAATAGATTTTGATTTTTTATACTATATTGAATACAGATTAGTAGTGTGAAAAATGAGAACAAAAATAAAAAATATTTTTTTTTAAATCGGTTCAACACGTAAATCAATTTTAAATTAGTTTAAAGTTGATTTTTAACCTACTTTAATAATCTATTTTGTAGCAATAGATGTCATGTTTATAAGCATGTTTGTAGTTGCTTCAAAGTCCAAACAACTAGTCGATGAAACTTACAAAACCATATCTAAAGAAGGGAATTATAACCTTATACTTACATTATTGGTATGACAAAACGATTATACTAGAAAACAGGAAATGATAACCTCGAACTCAATTGCCAAAACTCTTATTTTATTCATTATTGTTTATTTTTTAATCATATCTATACGATGAATAGTTTTATATCATAATATTTTTTATCATAACTATTTGATTAATCATATGATGAATAGTGCTATTCATACATATACTATTTATTTCATAATGCTATATGATGAATAGTGTTATATCATACCAATACCTATGCTATTTATTTCAAAGCGCTATATGATAAATAGTGTTATATCATACCAATACCAATATTATTTATTTCCCTAATATTTTTATTTCATAGTGCTATATAATGAATAAAATTATATGTTTATTTTTCTAATATTATTTTGTCAAACGAGTACCAACCATGTTTATTTTAGTAAATAGTGCTATAAATAAACTTGAACTATGTAATGATGGATAATTTATCTGAGGAGCCTATATCTTCTGTTTATGTTTACGAGGAAGAGTAAGACCACGAATCTACTAATAAGATATGATATAAGCATTAGAATGATTTTGTAGAAAAAGAATTGATGAAAAAATGAAAGCAATTTCTAAAACTTGTAAGAGGGTATTGAATGGGGAGATAAGCAATGGCATTTCACATTTGAGAAATCATACTTTACTGTGTTTAGTAAGAAAATTAGAGATAAATCAAACTTCTAATAAAAGAAAACAAACTTTAATTATGACTTACTCTTTTGATCATGAGGGTGTTATAAGAGAATTGGCTACAACGATAATCTTGCATAAGTACGCATTCTTTAAGTATAATGGAGCACATTGGGTTTAGGAGACATTGCAATATATTACATTCATCTTTCAAAGTAATGTCGTGAAATACAATAAAATGTGACATCACTTTAAGCAGTGTAAACCTTAATTTAAATGGGCCTCTTTTGATAATAATTGGATCTTGGCGTAATAGATTGTTAAAAAGTTAGAAATTTTTCATAGAGTCATACAAAATGAACCTCAATTTAAATGTGCCTCTTTTGATAATAATTGGATCTTGGCGCATTAGATTGTTAAAAAGTTCTAAAAAATTGCATAGAGTAATACAAAATTTTCTAAGATATAATATATTACTACAAATTTTTTTCTAGAGATTTGAAGTGAAAATGGCATTGTGTGATTGACTTATACATCGCTACATGAGGAAATTAGAATTATGGCATTAAGTATAACCTCAAAATTTTAAAAGCATTGAGATGACATACATGGAGTTGTATCTATGGAAACCGTATTTGATTCGAGGTACAAAATAAAATTAATTGAGTTCTATTTTTCTCAAATCTATAGAGTTAATAGTTGTGAGATCATATAGATAAAGTGCATAAAATTTGTGTTGATTTAGTCAATCAATATCAACAAAATGATGTAAGACAACACATGAGCCTTCTAATTTATCGTTTTCTATATTTGAGCATTTCTTGTAGTATAACTTATTTGTGTCAAGTAGTAGGATAATGAGTTAGTGAAGATGGAGCATAACATATACTAAGAGGAAAGGTTCCCGCTTAGAACAAAGAACTTTGACATGCTTGCTTGGTGGAAGAAAAATGGTCTTAAGTACATTATATTGTAACAAATTGCTAGAGAACTACTAGTTATTCTTGTGTATGATATTGCATCCAAGTCTGCCCTTTAGCACAGGTGATAAATTCATGTCCAAGCATCATAGTAGATTGAAGTAATCCACAATATAGGCATTGATGTGTGCACAAGACTCACTTTGGCCTTAATTTGATGGTTTGGATTTTTTATTTTACTATAATTATTAAATTTGTTAGTATTTTTAAACATTACTAATTATTCTTGTTTGTGCTAGTGAAATATGTTTCAAAGTTTTTAAAAGTATGATATTGATGAGTTTGAAAATGTAAAGGATGTTGATTATTTTGATGAAGATAATGGAGATGAAGAAGAGGATCCGATGACTATTAATCTTTCTTGAATAATTAGTGTATCATTTATCGACACATTACACAAGTATACATATCGTAACAAGTAAAATAACAATAAAAAAATATTGCTTTTACGGAGATTAGTTTATTATAAACTAATTTTTAAAACTACATAAATAAATAAAAAATTAATTTTTTGTGTTTTTATATTTTAAGGAACCAAAATAAAAATAATTAAAAGTAAATAAAAATAATTAATTAAATTAGATTTGGTAGCTAAGAAAATATATGAAAAAATATCTAGAAATACTTAATCCCCTAATGTTCTAAATAAGTGAATCACTAAAATCTCCACAATATAATTATTAATTAATTACATGATCAATTGAATATAACTTAACATTTATTCCTCTCTCAAGTAAACTACACACTATATAATAATTAATTTAATCATATTCTTATGTCAATTAAATTGCACACTACTCATTAAATTCATCAATTATGGATCACATATATAAGAATTATACATCTATACCTAAAAATCATACATGTTATTTAATCAAGACAAACAGTTAAATGCTTTTCTCAAATATATTTAATTATCTATATAGATAAATTGGTGGTCAAATAATTAATAGCATAAGAATCAGATTAAATAATATGATTAAATTAAATTCTTAATTATGGTAAAATATTACATCATCTCATGGTGAAAATTGGGTTCATAAAATCCCTAAATTAATAAATTAACTACACATAATTGTATTCATAAAACTCATATTTTTCATAAAAAAATGAGTAGAAGAAGAAATACAATTAATATCTTAAATTGTAATATTAATCTCCTCTTAAATCTCCACCAAAATTATATCTCATTTTAATTTTTTTTCTCTCTTCTTAGCTCTAAAAATTGATCAAAATTATGCCAATGATTGCTCATTAGAGTTTATAAGGTGATTATGGGGTTAAATATAGCTAAGGTGAAATCTAAATCGTCAGATCATCTTCAGATCAAGGGTTGATATCAAAACAAGCAAAACTAAAGCGTCAACCAATAACAACGTGACACGCGGTATACATAATTCATTGGGTGAATTAGAGAGCGACGTGTAGCAGGGGAGACCAACCCGAGTCAACACTCGCTAAGTTATCGTCACGCGATGCAACGTGATTCGCAAAAATAGATGACGTGATATGCTGGCAGATAGGGGTAATAAACGATGTGCTGACATATGTCACACATTGCATCACTCTTCGCACGTGTTGATCTATGATTTATTATCTCGACTAACATAGCGTTTACGTGATTTGTCTAGTCAGCTCTTTTGCTTACATAGTTGTCCACGTGGCACCTCTCTATTGGTTTTGTAAAAAATCCATAAAAATTTATAAAAAGACCCCAAAAAATTTCAAAAATTATATTTTCATTTATTTCTTCTAAAAAGTTTATATTTTAATATTTTTAATATCAAAAATATTATTTATTGAATAAAATAAACAAATATTATATAAAAAATACATTAATAACTCTACTTTTATACACTGTTTACATGCTTAAGAAACACTTTGTCATTCACTCTATTTGTTTTGTTTGTATGTGTTTTTTTGTCCATTAAAAAAATGAAAAAAAAACATTTTGTCAATAACGTGGTTAGAGCCAAAAACATATAGGCATACATTATCTGAGAGTGTCAAAATGGTAAAATTGTCATGGTCTCATCGTCTCACCTGCGATGAAGCCTCCTCGGGAGGAAAGCTACTAGGGAAGAGGGAACCATAATGATATAGACAGGAGGCATTAAGATATGTGTTTAAAAGTTTATCCAGAATTGACCATTATTCATAGAGAAATTATATAAGAAGACAGAGCCAATGAAAGTTGAGTTCCAAAAGTGGAGAAAAATACCTCAAATAGAGGCCCTTTAACGCATATAGCATTATTACCAAATATCAAATAACAATGGCATTTTCGTTGAGTTAAATTAATGTTCTAGCCTTGCCATTATATTAGGTCAAGGAAACTGTTTCAGCTCAATCACTTCCTTCCTTCTCTCACGTTCAGTTGCTTTACCGTCTTCCTCTGTCATGCGTTCGTTCGTCTTCTCAACCATCTTGTTCGTCGGCTTCCCCAGCTATCCCGTTCATGTGCTTCTTCATTTCATTTCCTCGTAAAACAAGTTCGTTCTTCTTCTCTTCTCTCTTTTTTTTTTATCAGATGATTCCCTTTTCCTCTGTTTGTTTTCTTTTAGAGAAATATGTTTCAGTTTCTTCTGATTTTATTTTGTTTGTTTCGTTTCTTATTTTTCATGTTTTATTTTTATTATCTGATTGAGTGAGTGAAATATGTGAAGTTAATTCCGTTCAATCCAGACCTGGATTTTTTTCAAATTCAAGAACAACGGTTTACATAGGGGCATATTAATTTGGGAGATACAAGTGCTTCTAACGATGGAAAAACTAGTGACGTGAAAGATGGGTTTTTATAAATAAATACGCTGGAATGAATTTAAATTAAAAAAAAATTATTATTAAAACTATTTCTTTCTAAGTTACGTTACCTTCATTTTATTATCATTATATTTTTATCCAAAAATATGATTTTTATTGCATGACACATAAATATTATCTTTATTTTATAATTGTTATATTTTTATAATTAGATAAACTTTACTCATCTTTTTTTATCTATAAATAAATAGTAATAGTTTTTATTTGTTAAGAACGTAACTTATCAACTTAAAAAACGGTTTTACCGGTCTTTTATGACAAAATCGAAGAAAAGAAAATTTAAAATTATTTTTTCAATTTTTTGAACAATATAGATATTTTAAAAATGTATCATTTTGGATTTTATCAATGCAAAACTCCAAGATATAAAAAAGATTTCGTGTTATTTTATCCTAAAAACAACAAGATTAATAAGATTAGACATAACCGTAAAACATCTTAAATCAATATATATTAATATATCGTTATTATTTTCACTATCTTGTTATTACTTATTACTCCCCACAAAATCTTTGCCTCATGAAGACTCGGGTGAAATGGTGGAAACAATATTAATTAGATGTTAGCAACTAGTTTGATAATCAAGAAAAATGTGATCGATAGAAATGGTGTTTTGCGGATTACTATATCAGCGGTAGAGGCGTTTGGCTAGAAGTTGTTAATATTAATCCATCTGTTGTAATTTAAATATAATACAACTATAATTCAGTTAAATGGTATTTTTGAAAAATCTTAAATTGTATTTTCAATTAATAAACCCACTAGCTTTTGAATGTAAATACTCTTATACACGTCCGAAACTCTTCGAAGAGTGTGTGGACGAACATGAGTTAGGTTAAGCTAACTACCAAATTTGGGCTTTAGTTTAATTGGACCCTGATGTTACATGCTTAAGATGAAGAGTGTTTCTAAACCAGTCCACATTTTTGTTAAGTGTGCTCATGCAGTATTTAACGCCATAAAAGTGAGATATTAGATGAAATTTGGGCTAATTTATTAGTAATATTAAACGAATATGATTGAAAAAACATAATAAAAGATCAAATCTAGTTTATATTTATAAGTAACGGTAAAAATGATAAAACTAATATTTTAGCAATAAAAGGCATAGTTTAAAAAAATTAATATATATATTAAAACGATTTAAATAATTTTAAATTTAATTATTTTAGGATTCAATGATAAATAAAATATATTATTAATAAATTAATATATTTTAATTATTTATCTATTTTTTATATTATTTATTTATTTTATTCTTAATTATAATTAACGTCCATATAAATCTTGAATTCATGCATAAAGTTTATTAGCACAATAAGTATCATGATTTTACATGAATATGAAAAATTGAAAATAAAATGCACGACAAAGTATAACAACTTAACATGACATGATTACTACCTCCATATCTTATCGAGTTAAGTATGCATCTGACCTTTTATCTCAAGCCGGATTCACTGACAATAAGACTTTTGACATTTTAATTGAACTTAATGCGCATTTTACATCATAGGGGGGAAATCATTGTCTAATCTCTCTATTTACAGATGATTGATTGGTAGCCTAGTTTATCTTACAATTACTCGCCCATACATTTATTATGTTGTTCATCAGATGAGCCAGTATCTGTTTACTCCACGATCGATTCATTATGCTATTGTTCTACGCATTCTACGATACTTGAAAGGCACTCTCTTCCATGGCCTTTTTTACTCAATTCTATCTCCTCTTATACTTCATGCATTCGTTGATGTTGATTGGACAGGAAATCCTACTAATCGTAGATCCACTACAGGTTATTATTTTCTCCTTCATTTTTCTTTGATTTTTTGGCGAAGTAATAAACAAACTTTTATGACCTACTCCATTACTTAAGTAGAATATCGTACTCTTGCTAATACCACATTTGAGCTCCTTTGACTACAATAAATTCTTAACGATTTGGATGTGTCAACATCCTCTGCTACTCTCCTTTATTGTAACAATCAGAGTATCATTCATATTGCTCACAATGATGTCTTCCATGAATGAAATAAACACATCAAGATTGATTGTCACTCTATTCGTTCTCATCTTGTTCATGGTACTCTCAAGCTTTTCCTCGTTTCCTCCAATGATCATCTTACAGATATCTTCACCAAGATACTTCCTAAAAGACACTCATAATTTGGTTAACAACTTCAAGTTGATCTTACATATACCTTGAGTTTGAAGGGGTTTGTTAATGTATCTGTTAATGTATATTATATCTGCTAATATATATCATATTTGTTAATATATATTATGTTATGGGCTTTAAACATATCTAATTTACTTGTAACTCTTATAACAATACATCATATATATATATATATATATATATATATATATATATTTAACATATAAAATATTATATATTCATTGGATATTTCTAACAAAATACATATCTTTGAATAATAAGGTCGACTTAGTTTGCAAGGGGTCATTAATGTGTGAAAGAAATATAATAAAAGGACTTTAAGCAAGCTGGGGAAGTGAGTTAGGTGTGTACATACGATATAATTCATCATCAGCTACTTTTATATGGATGGATTGGGTGGGTGCATATTATATAATTCATCTTGATATGGACGGAATATAACACTTCACCCGATCGCTTACTTAATATATATGTTATTACTTCACTTTGCCGCAAAACATAATATATCGTGTCAAGTTTTCGAGTACTTATAATTTGGTGGCGTCAAAATCTTTTGTTAAGTATGTAAATAAAACATGAGTATTTAAAAAGAATTTTAAATATGTAAATTGACATGAGTATTTAAATATGTAAATTGTGCAATATTATTTAATATATATATTAAAGGGATGATGTATTGCTCTTCGTTAATTTCCAATACCATCAACATGAAAAATCTATTCTAAGGCACCAATCTTTTTAATTCAATGGAAAAAAAATTGTAATTTCATTTTTCTTCCCTCTTACTCTCTCTCTCTTTATTTTATTTTTATTTTGTAAGGTTAATAAGTTTAATTTTATTACATTTTTCTTTAGGATATCATCAAATATTTTTTTGGTCAATTTTTTTAAAAATATCTTGTATTTTATTTAAAATATTCCATTAATTTAAAAGAAAAATAAATTTTATTAAAATTGATGAATTTATTGATACATTCTTCAAATATTTATCAATATTATGTTTATAGGATGTTCAAAAAATTTGGTAAATCTTATCAAAATTATCGACGATTTACCGATAATTTGTATGAAAAAATTGCAAGACAAATATGTTTCGATTGATTATTGATTTAATATTATTTGCTATTTTTTTTTCTTATTTCATAAATATACATATATTACATTTATAGTATTATAAGTTTTGGGTCATCAAAATGTTAGGAAATGTGATTATGAATAATAAAGTAGTGAGAAAAGATATTGAGTGTGATACGAAGAATAAAAAATGAGATGTATTCAGTTAGTAAAATTTTTACATGGGAGGAAAAATATTTGAAAGAATAATATATTTTATTTTTATTTTTATTTTTATTAATTTTAAATATTTTATAATTAAGATCATAAGTTTTGGGATTTTCCATAATTTATCAAAAGATTTAGAGATTAGTATGTAACACCATCACCGATAACCGCTCAGTTTTACAGACCCAAAGTTTCCCACTTTTATTTTTCCTTCATTTTTCTGTCGGAACCTCTAAGTCTGGCTCGAATAGCCTTCTCAGCTTCAAATGTAATCCCAAATGTAATCCATAATTCAAGTAACAAGTACCAAATCAACCAGACTGATCACTAACGTCTCACCAAATTCCCATCGCTATTCTTCACTCTTCCTCTTTCTTTCAATGCCTCATCTCTCCACAACGTACTATCCCACGTACAGATCCCATCCATTCCAATTTCCTTCTCAAAGCCATGCTCTCATAAATCACGCTCACCCACACTTACAATCAATAATTTACGTACTGGGTTTCATTCTTTGAATCAAATATCGACTGACCCATTTGTTTATTTTTCAGAATATAATCAATCAGTGTTTACGTAACTTAAGTCAGTTATGATGGTGGAGACCTTGCCAGTAGGTCGATTCCACCAACAAAGGCTTGACTTGAAGCGATGGGTACCGGCATTTTTGTCCTCGCACAAAACACTTTTCACTATGCTTTGGATCGCGGCGTTTGTATCTGTTTTCGTCTGGCAGAGGAATAGTTTTGATGGGTTTTTGATATTCAGGCGAACGGTGGTGAAACCTTTGCCGAAACTGCGACCCGTGGCCTTCAATTTGACTGATTTTGGAGCTGTAGGTGATGGGGTTACCGTGAATACTAAGGCCTTTGAGAGTGCTATGATAGCTATTTCCAAACTGGGCAAGAGAGGTGGAGGGCAGCTCAATGTTCCTCCTGGTCGTTGGCTTACGGCACCTTTCAATCTAACAAGTCATTTGACTCTGTTTCTAGCTGAAGATGCTGAAATTCTTGGAATTGAGGTTTGTTTTTTATTTTTCATTTTAAACCTTAGTTCTGTTTGTGCTTTTTTACTTTCTTCTGAAACGTGAAAAATGCTCAGAAAATTTGGATTTGAATCTTGGTATCCGTTAAGGTTTCTATTTCAGTTCTAAATAGCAGTTTTATATTCATCTCAATATTTGTGATTTTTGAGTATTAACCGTTTTAATTTGAAATAGCGTGAACTTCTGCCTAAATAGATAACTGAGTTCACGGTGAACAAGTGAACATGAGGAGATGACGGTGTTAAGGATACTGTCCTACGTTGATTAAATACTATGTTAGAGTATTTTAAAATTATACGAAAATGAACATATGTTTTTTTACAGGGGTTAAAAATGAAATCATGTTAAATTGATTGAGTGATTTATGCACAGGAGGTTTAAACTTTTTGGATTGAAAAGTCCATCTGGTTGTTATGGACTTTCACTGATTGATCTTCTAGCTTTACGTTACATATAACATGTTTGTGCACTTGGCATAAAAAAAATATACCGTACTGTGTAAGTTTCTGCAGTTGGCATACAATCACGAAAAGGTGCTTCTGTATAGATAATAATTTGATTGAGAAAGGAAAACTAAGAATTAATTAAGCAGTTGAAAACTGTAGTAACGCCCTATGAATGTAGCTTAACAACTGCAAGTTAAATCTTTGGTAACATCATACATTAAATGTATTCCCAAATATCTGCTTTGCTTAAGAAGAAAGTCTTATGTGGAAAGCCCCTAAGTTGACAATCAATGTTGGGATAAGAAACCCTACAGAAAAGTTTTATGGCATTTGATATAATGGTCTCCTTGGCTGTCAACACACCGGCACTTGCAGTCAGTGCTCTTCCTTTGTTATAGACTTTGACAAACTGGAAACACGACTATTACTTCTGATAAACCAAAATAGTACTAGCATGTATGCGGATGAGTACCTTCTCTTACTAGCACCTTCAGCTCTGAAGAATAAGCAACAAATGTGTGAGAATTTGATTGAGTCAAGATAAACCTTGTGCTCAGGTGACCAGGGTTTGGAGGGATTGGTATATTTTAGTTGAATAGTGCATGTCATAGAAAGACATTTACCTGACAAAACCGATGAGATTTTCTCCCACATTGCCTTGTCATAACTTGTGTGTGTGAAGTGTGTGATCCTGATGCTATGATGCTTTATTATAAGTTATTTGACAGGATGAAAAGTATTGGCCACTGTTGCCTCCGCTGCCTTCATATGGATATGGAAGAGAGCATCCTGGTCCTCGTTATGGGAGTCTTATTCACGGCCAAAATCTTCAGGATGTTGTTATAACAGGTAACATTTTAAATCCTTTCTCTTGTGGTTATGGTTACATTTATCTTAGTTCCTAGATTACAAGCTTGGAAGCTGAATGCATCTATTAGATTAGAAATTCGTCAAATTTGGAGTTTCAAATTTTAGTTATATGCCAAATATGTTTTATATGTAGACTTGACCATTGACCAGTGGTAGATTTAACCATGAATATTCCCATTTTAAAAGTTAATTTCCAGAGTTATGAGAGGTGACCAAGGTAATTGGCTGTCCAAGATCACTTTGAAAGTTGTTCAACTGTGGCAAAATCCTGTATCTAAATGACCTACGATTAAGTTCTGTAAAGTCTATGTTACACATCAGTCCTGTAAGGAAAACAACTCTTTTTTGTGCTTTTTAAGTCTGACAAGAAAATTCCTATGCTGAAATTTTCTGCAATTTTAGAATCTAGAATGTTTTAAGGCAGTGACAGTAAAGGAATTGTAAAGCAAAACATAAGTAATCAAAGAATATATAGACTTCCTACTCGTCTAATGTTTCCAAACACATAGTTACTCTCAAGTCTCAACTTCTTATTCTGACCTTTTCTCCTCTTCCATAGAACAACTCACTTGCGCAAGAAGCAAGAAAATAGAGCATTGATTTGAAATTCTCTTACATCCACCCTAGAGCCAATACCTATGATTTCTGACCATGTTACACCCTTGACGGTGGAAGTATGCTTGCTATTAGATAATTATTTTGAAATCTTTTCCATGGAAGCTAGCCTGCCTTGTGATGTTGTTGATAAGACTTTATATCCTGTATCCATGGATTCTATGTAGGTAAGATATTGCAAATCTAGTGCACCGTTCACACAATCATTTCATAGTCTTACGTTTGATGACCATAGGGCTGGTCCAAGCAATTGTGGGGCCCTAGTATATGTTATTTAATAATTTTTATTTAAATTTTAAATATATTATATTAATAATTCAAAATATAATATCAGAACAAAAATACAAGCATATAAGGGTATTAATTATTATTCATATTATTATAATATTACTTTATTTTTAAAATATTGTTAGAATAAATAATATTTGGTACTTTTTGCCAAAATTACAACAAAAAATATCTTACTAAATTAGTTATTCATAAAAATTATAAATTTAAGATGATTGATGAAATTTATTTTGTGGACACCATAAAAGGTTTTTTCTTTTTTTTGTATCATAATTTACTAGCTAACAAATGAAAAAATTATATCAAATTAAAAAAAAATTAAAATGATGTTAAGAATTTGAACTCATTCGCTTCAGAAAATTAAGCATAATTTTTTAAGATTTATATATTTTTTAAGTGATTAAAATATATGAAAGAAAATAAAATGTTTATTAAATGTGTCTATTTACATGTAGGAAATAAATCAAATGATTATTCCATATAATATAAATAATTAATTTTTTCAACAAGTAATAAATATATTAAATTTATATTTATATAAAAATCCATTTTATACATAGCAATTGTACAACTTTATTGATTGTTAAGAAAATAATTGAATGTTTGTGAATTAAGCATTAGTTATTGAAAAATAAAAATAATAATGATATAATTAATATGATAAATATAAAATTAATTAAGATTTAAAAAAGTGTCTCATAATCTATCATGCTTCATATAATGAGGTAGTATAGACATGTCGTTTAGAATTGTTCATTTCTTTTTCCCATTAAATAAGATTAAACTTGATAATCGTGTTGTGTCGTGTTCGTATCATTTTTGCATGTTAGGTTCGTGTTGTGTTGTGTTGTGTTGTGTCGTGTCGTGTTGTGTTGTGTCGTGTCGTGTTTGTGTTCACCTGTTGCTTATGATACCACAAAAAAATTAGGTAACTTTTTTGAAGTAAATTATTTTTATTAGTAAAAAATAATGACTTCAAATTTATAAATAAATTAATGATAAATTCTAATCCATACATTTTTTTGGACGTGTAATAATCGTGTTGTCTTATGATTGTCCCCTTACACTTTAATGGAAAGATAATAAACAGAATTCATTGTTATATTTTAAAATTTTAAAAATTAAAAAAAAAACTCATTCGATTAGGGCCATCCTTTGGTAGGGACCTTAGGTGACCACCTACATGGCCTGGCCCTGTTAAACCACCTTCTATGCAGATTTTATTTATGAACCTAATCAAATTCATTTTCAATTACCAACAGGGCATAATGGTACCATAAACGGGCAGGGTCAATCGTGGTGGAAAAAGTATCGACAGAAGCTCCTCAACCACACTAGGGGACCACTTGTTCAGATCATGTGGTCAAGAGACATTGTGATTACCAACATAACTTTACGGGATTCTCCTTTTTGGACACTTCATCCATATGACTGCAAGAATGTAACTATCAAAGATCTCACAATTTTAGCTCCCATATTTGATGCTCCTAACACTGATGGGATTGATCCTGGTAAGTGGGTTCTGCTACCAATTTGATTTATAATAAAATATGCTAGTATCGAGTCCTGCAACTAGAGTATTATCAATTATGTAGTGTTTTCATAGTCTTCATTGGTATGGTTATACTGCGTTAGAGTATAATGGTTAGAAAGGATATTATGATACCATTCATATCATAGGTTTGACTAAATGATCTGTCTGAGCAAAGGAGTTGGCAGATTTATGTCTTGTTCCAAGTAGATAATGGTTGATGGTTTAAAGGCTTTGATATCTCTGTTTGCTCCTGATGGATATTTCATGGATGGTTAAGGTAGAAGAGACGCATCATATTGGTCTTCTCTAGTGATATGAGTTTTCTAAAGGTTATTGTCATTTTTCTGTTACCTGAAATCCATTAACTAGCTGCAAGTTTTTCCCTGGTAACAGATTCCTGTGAAGATATGGTGATTGCAGACTGTTATATAAGCGTTGGTGATGATGCCATTGCAATCAAGAGTGGCTGGGATCAATATGGAATTGCTTATGGTCGACCTTCAACAAACATACTCATCCAAAATCTTGTTGTTCGCTCCATGGTCAGGTAAATATTTACGCTTATTCCCCTACCCACCCCACAGTTACTCGTTGTATTCTATGCGTTATTGTTGAGCATTCATTATAGGTTATAACCTTATAGAGCTTTTGTTGATAAATATTAATACCCAAAATGTAACTTATAAGAATATAATTAACCATTTATCGATAGCTTAAACTTTTAGGAGATTTGGTTGCTAACAAGTTCTAACATGATATTTGAACCTAAGATTTAGGTTCGAATCTCTCTTGCATCAATAGTTTTACTAGGGTGGAAATATCATATATGTTGAATCTTTGGGCCTATTCTGTGTTGTGGGCGGAAGCAATAAATAGCGGTATATGAATATATCAAAGCAATAAAATGAACACACAGAATTTACGTGGTTCACAAGAATTCGCTAGTCCATGGGAGTGCGCTAGATATTATTTGAACCGAAATATAAATATACGAGAATACTGATACGCATTTCCTCACTAATAATATCTCTCAAGTGTTTCCCAAAACTCACAAAGTATTTTCTCTCTTTGAGTTTCTTATACTCTCTACGATTTTTTCTTATTTTGCGCTTTCGCTTCTTCAATGCATGAACTCTTCTCTATTTATAGATGAAGAAAGGCTCTTTCCTAAAAATGTGCGCTAATTTAAGCCTTTAAATTAGACCCACCAATTTCCTTAAATTATGCACTAATTTCCTTAAATCACGCCATTAAATTACGCCACAAATTAGGACACTAATTTCCTTAAATTATGCCACTAATTTGTTACTTTTAGAGCCAATATTCAACAATCTCCACCTTGAAAAAGTTCATAACCATTTAGCCCAAATGCGCTACGCTTACTAAGCTCGAGAGATGTTGATCAAGTTGACGAAGTGTTGAAACTTGATCCCAACCACCTTTGTAAGCATATCCGCAGGTTATCTCAGCCCGATTTCTCTCGAGTATAACATTCCCTTCATCAACGATTTCAACAAAATGAAATCGAACATCGATGTTTGTGCGCCACTACGATGAACTTGGTTCTTTGCCAAACAAATGGCACTCTCCGTCGCTTAAAACCTCCACGTTCTTCAACAATGACCCAAATCCTGGTCAACCCGGTGCACATAGCCTTCTTGAATGCTTACCCATACATATACTCTACTCCTGTAAGAAGTACAAAGCTACGTTGATCGCAATGTTGATCTCCAACAAATCGGTCCTCCTCGCCATTGTGAACACATAACCAACAGGTTGTAGATCGGACGCTATCCAGATCTCCAAAGATAGTAATCCACATATCCAACTAGGTGTTTACCTTCACTCTTGTCTCTCTCAAACTTCAAACCAATATCCACAAGACTATTGATGTACCGTAGAATCCACTTCATTGCTTGCCGCTGTCCTTTACCCGGATTATGCGTACGACCACCATACTAACCGCGGAAATATCAGTGCCCCACAGAAACCATTTGATACATCAAGGCACTAACCAAGATTTGCATATGGAACACGTTCCATTTTGCTTCTCTCATCGGTGGTGCTACATAGTGACATTAATGCACTTAACCGAAAGTGAGGAGCCAGCAGATACTTACCGGGTTTGGTTTTTCATCAATGTCAAACCTTTGTAGTACTTTCTTCGAAATGTACGTGTCGACAGACCGTACTGCAGAATCCCTATCTCTTGTGATTTCCATCCCAAGAATTTTCTTACACTCCAAGATCTTTCATTTCAAATTCTCAACTCACCGAGCCTTCAACTGGTCGATCTCCACTTTGCTCTTAGATGCAATCAACATATCATCAACATATAAGAGCAAATAAATGAAGGTACCGTCTTGGAGTTTAGAAAGTATACACACAATGATCAACCGACTACGTGTGTACTTTCTCATGAAGCTATCAAAGCGCTTGTACATCATTGTCGCGGTGATTGCTTCAAACCGTAAATTGACTTACTCGGCGAAGCCCAATTCTCTCGCCCTAGAATTTTAAAGCCATCCGGTTGAGACATGTAGATTTCTTCTGCTCAAAGTACCACGTGGAGAAAAGGCTCAAGTTTGACATCGAAGCCGAGCTAACTCGAGATCAACCGTGCTACCAAAGCCAATAGTATCCGAATAGATGAATGCTTAACAACAAAGGTGAGAATACCTCGTTGTAGTCCTATTCCTTCTTTCCGAGCATAGCCTTTTCATACTGGTCGCTTTGTATTCGATGTTGTCTTTACCGGAGCACGACTCTTCTGCATGTGACCCATTTGCAACCAATAGTTTTCTTTCCTTCGTGGAAGTTGCCAACCAACTCCCGATTCTCGATGTGTAGACTTCATCTCTTCATCCATTGCCATTTTCCACTTCATACTATCAACCTTTGCACGCTTCTGTGTAAGTACGTGGGACATCATCAATTACCGGAAAGGCGAATGCTACCATGCGTGTGTCCGTAGGCTTCCTAATCTCCCTTCTCATTGAGGCAGTGGCAATAGATTCTCGTCACACACCCAGATAGTGATGGTGAGAGTAACCTCCACCTCAACCGAGATCTCTTCGATCATCAATTTCATCTTCACCACGATCGGTGGTGCAATCTTTTCTGGATCTCTCTCAAGTCTCAAGCATCACCTTAGAAAGAGTATTTGGACTTTCATTCTCTTCTCTCGAATTTGTTTGTCTCATGATAACAGATTCGTCGAATGTAACATCTCGCCTTAAGACGATCTTCTTGATTCACCACACCAAAGTCGAAATCCTTAACTCCTTCCTTAAAGCCCAAGAAAGCTTGACTTTCTTTGCTCTGGATCTAGTTTGGATTCACTAACATGAAAATACGCAGGACATCCAAATATTCGCAATGAATCATAATCGTAGCAGGTTGTCCGCACTATACCTCTTTAGGAGTTTTTCCATCTAATGCGGTCACAGCGAAGTCTATTGACTATGAGTTTAGCTCATATGACAAAGCTCTCACCCAAAATGCCTTGCTCAATTTGGAATGAGATAGCATACATCGAACTTTTCTCAACCAAAGTACGATTCATTTATTCGTTTCGCAACTCCATTCTGGCGTGGTGTATGCGAGGAACCGAAAAATGTCGATTATCCCTTCATCTTGACAAACTTTAAAGAAAGGATCTGATTTATACTCGCCACCATTATCGATCTCGAGCCTTTAATCTTCCTGCTGTCCACCGAGGTCTCGATCATTTTCTTCCATTTAAGAAAGATATCCAGAACTTCATCTTTGTGACTCATTGTATATCCATACATATCTAGAGAAATCATCAATAAAAGTCACAAACCAACGCTTTACCTCCAGGTTGAAGCATTCTTGGAAGCGTCCCCAAACATCCGTGTGAATATAATCAAGAGATCCCTTAGTACGATGAACGGCAAATAACTCGACTCTTCGCTTTGTTTTCCCATTACACAATGCTCGCAGTAAATCAAACTTTCAGCTTTGGCACCTTTCAAAAGACCTTGCTTCATTAAGCCTTGCAAAGCCTTTTTCACCGACATTGCCACTAGCGTGTGCCACAGTAGGAAGAATCATTTGCCTTTTCTTGAGAACTACTTGAGACCGCCCTTCCCGTAGAATCGTACACCCATCTAAGAAATACAAGTTCGCCTTCCGAGTACCCTTCATTGCTGCTAAATGCACCTCGTACAAACTTTCAAGACTCCATTTTCCAATGTTACCTTAAATAGAACCATCGCAAACACCTAAAGAAATAAGGTTTTTCTTTAGGTCGTGAATATACCTTACATTTGTAAGTCGTTTGATTGTACCATCGTGCATCTTTAGTCGTATTGTTCGATCCCTTTGTTCGACAGTATCGCTTGCCTCATAAGCACAACTCTCCATCGAGCTCTTCAAAACTTCGAAAACCAATGTCTGTTGACACGTATGATAAGAACATCCAATCAAGGATCCACTTATCTCGAGTAGGTTTTTGATGATGAAACCGAAAAGGCTGATTCTTCATCTTCACCGCTTTCAGGTAAACATTTGCATTTGACTTGTCCTTGTTTGGACAATCTTTCTTCCAAAGGTTCTTCTCGGTGACAATAGGCACACTCGCCCTTCGCAGGACGCCTTCCTGATGACTCTCCTCTCGGACTTTGATCTAGATTTCCCTATTATTTTGATCCGCAATGAGATTTTTGTTGTTAGTTCTACCTTCCGCCGTCAATGATCAATGCTTCGATATTGGTCTCCGCGATCATGTTGATCCTTCTTCATCGTTATTTACCAAAGCATTTGAAACATCTACGAACTTAACCTCATCCTTTCCATATAACGGGGTTGTGGTTAAACGCTTTCATACTCGAGGTAATGAATTCAACAACAACAAAGCTTTATCTTCATCGATAATTTCAACATCTAAATTTTGCAGATCGCTAAAATTTTATTGAAATTATCTAAGTGCTCAATGTGGTACCTTATCTTGGAAACGGAAAAGTTTCTTCTTCAAGTAGAGTCTGTTCTCAATACTTTTCGTCATGTATTTGTCCTCTAGTTTCTTCCAGAACTCCATGGCCACATTCTCTTTCTACGACAAAGTACTTTTGATCTTTTCCTAAGCCAGATACGGCCTGGCTTGTCGGTTGACATAATTCCAATCTTCATTTGAATAATCTCGCCTAGTCTCCAAGGCTATATTAGATCCTTCTCGAACAATAGATCTAATACTTCACATTGCCACATGCCAAAGTTATTTGTGCTTTCGAATTTCTCCACCTCAAACTTTGCGTTGACAACATAGTTCTTCGAAAGTAGAACTTGGTTTGCCATAAATTCTACGATCAACTTGTTCACCTTCTTCGATCTCTCCTTTATCACCATGTACAAACCCGATAATGCAAATTTCAGACTTACAACTTAAAACGTGTTTTTCCAAATTTTATACCTTATTTGAAAAACGCGATCCGTAGTTGAATTTGGAATGGTCCAATTAGCTAAGAATAGATCCAACTGGGTTGAAAACGGATGAAAAAGCAATTAACCTGGTCCAAATATCACTAGTTAATTGACTCGAGTTGACCCAACTCGGCGAAGTTGACTCGATTCTTTGAGCGGGGATTCCGACCTTCGGGCGGTGATTGACTTCTGATGGCGATTCTTTCACCGCTATATGTTCAGATCGTCAAGAGCTTCGATTTGATATATAATACCGCTATATTTGGCTCCGATACCAATTTGTGGGCGGACAAGCGAATAAATGCAGATATTTAATATATCAAAGCAATAAATGAACGTGAATTTACGCTGATTCGCAATCTTAGGTCCATCGGGAGGCAGATATTATTCAACCGAGTAGAATATACATCAATATGATACATGATTTCCACTAATAATATCTCAAGCGTTTCCCAAACTCACAAAGTATTTTCTCTTTGAGTTTGCCACATACTCTCTCCTCGATTTTTCTTATTTTTGCCTTGTTCTTCAATGCATGAACTCTTCTCTATTTATAGATGAAGAAAGGCTCCCTTTCCCTAAAGTGTGCCATAATTTAAGCCTTAAATTAGGCCACCAATTTCCTTAAATTATGCCACTAATTTCCTTAAATCATGCCACAAATCATGCCACAAATTAGGACACTAATTTCCCTAAATTATGCCACTAATTTGTTACTTTTAGAGCCAATATTCAACGTTCTGTTCATTGGCCTGCCATTGCCTTCTTCATTATTTTAAGTTTAGGCACAACATGTGGGTTATTGCTTCATATCTCTTTGGATCCCAAATCTAATTTCACAAATGATAAGTTCTTGGTTCAAATTCCAATTATTTGAAGTAAATGTCTACTTATTTTGCAAATGTTTTCTTTGATTGGTACTCTTTTCCTTGTACATTAATTGGTTTTGTGAGATGCAGAGAAAGAAAAGGTTTTGTTTTGTTTTTGCAAAAAGGTTTTAAAACAGTTTAACTCTTGTACTTATGCTTTAAACCATACTCTGTTGTAATGAATTTGGTGTTGCTAAAATGAAATTAAAAGGCAATCAAACATTTGGTGCTTGTATGAAAAGTAGCTAAGGTTTGCAGCAGGAAGCCTCAAACTACTTTACAGTATACTAGTTGTTAGGGCCCAAAGCACCAAAATACTGAACCGTACCTTGGCTGATTGCAACAGTGCCGGCATATCAATAGGCAGTGAAATGTCTGGTGGGGTTTCAAATGTTACAGTGGAGAATCTTCACGTTTGGAACTCGAGACGTGCTATCCGGATCAAGACAGCACCAGGAAGAGGTGGATATGTGCGTCACATAACCTATAAGAATCTGACATTTGACAATGTCCGTGTTGGTATTGTTATCAAGACAGACTACAACGAGCACCCGGACGAGGGCTACGATCGAAAGGCTCTTCCGAAGCTTGAGGACATAAGCTTTGCTAGCATACATGGACAGGGAGTTCGTGTTCCTGTTCGTATCCATGGGAGTGAAGAAATTCCAGTGAGAAAGGTGACTTTTAGGGATATGTCGGTCGGGATAACATACAAGAAGAAGCATATCTTTCAATGCGCCTTCATCCAAGGTCGTGTAATAGGGACCATATTCCCTGCCCCTTGTGAGAATCTTGATAGGTATGATGAGCAAGGACGGCTGGTTAAGCGTTCAGCCTCACAAAATGTAACCGACATTGATTACGATTTTTGAGGGAAGAGGCTCATGGATTCTTAGCTTTTTGGCATGAAGTTCAACAACTGAGTACATGCCTTGTGGATTGAGCAGTTGATCCTCTTGACTTTGATTTCATATGTTAGTTTCCTTGCCCCACTTTTATTTTTCATTGATGAAGTTGTGTATATATCAAAAATTTTCAGTTGCTCTACGTTCATAAAGAGGCAAATTAAAGTTTATATTTTCTACACTACCAACTTGGGTTGCAGTTAGTTTTATGACCAACCAGGCAATTTCAGAACTGAATCGACGTACTTATGCTTGAAGCTTTGAACTTGTAACAGGATACAAATGTAACTAATTAATACTGCAATAGTGATGCTCAGTAACAAATGCCTCTAACTTGCCATTTTTTTCTTCTTTGTTTTTTTGGTTTAGAGAAAAGTACTTTTGACAATAAAAAAGTGCTCCAATACCAAACAGTAAAACAAATTGTTAAAAGTGCTTCTAAAACTTAGAAGGTAAGACCAAACAGGAAAAAAAACTGTTAAAAGTGCCTCTGAAACTTAGAAGGTACATTTTGTGCTTCCTGAATATGTATTTTTCTTGAAAGTGTTTTTTTTTTTAAATTGTTTCTGTTTGAAACCATTTTAACATAAACAAACAGATACTAAAACTCTAGTGATGATTAATTATCTACTTTGTTTTCCCTTTATTCTCTGTCCACATTATATGCTTCTTTTTATACTCTCATGTTTTGAGAAATTGTGGAGACCTTTTTAATTGCTTCACAATGTAATACAATATGCATATTAGGTAAAGGAAATTTTTTGGCAGATATTTTAACATGCATCTCTTACTGAGCGATTGAGAAGTTTTTTGGTTTTTTTATTCATTTTAAAATATTTAATAAAAATCATTTCTTTATACCAAAAATTATGATATAATCATAATATAAATGAAAGAATTTTTTATAATCTAATTTTTTTAATATATATATATATATATAGTTAATTATTATATCAATTTTCATAATATAATAAATATACTTCTTCTTTAGTAAATGACAAAGGGCTCTATTCATACTAATAATTACACGCCGAAAGAAAGATTGGTACCTATTTTGTTTTGTAACAACTTCTAGCTTAAAAGTCTCACTATGTTTGCAAATTGCAAGATATTTTCTCTCTTAATTAATGCAAATGTTGAAACTACCCTTCGCCAATTGTTTTTATAATTAAAAAACAAAAAAAGCCAACGAAGAATTTTTTTGAATTTAAAGTTAGAAATTATTATTTTTAGAAAACTAAGTACTATTATTAGAATAAATTATACCTATTTTTAAATAAGAGTATTCTTATATCATTTATAAATATATAAATAATATAATTATTAAAAAATTAATAAAAGAAGATATTAATTTTGATATTTACCCATATATTGGTTAGGGATGGCATTTTATCTATATGGATAATAAAAATGTGATAATTTTTTTTAAAACTAACTGCTCATCAGCTGTGTGAAATACAATTCAAAAATCAAAAATTATAGTTAATGGAAACACAACATATATTAATATTAAATATATAATATTTTAAATAATTATACTAAATTTTTTATTCTTATATATTTTTTATTTTAATTAAAAAACTCATGATAAATATATAAAAAAAATAGTAAATAATGTAAATCTTTTAAATAAATTAATAAAATAAATATTATTTTAACTTTTAAATTTTTTATACTTTTGATTTAATATTAAAATATAAATATTATGTTTAATTAGTGTGTAAAATGATAAGAACCCTTAACGGTTATTCATAAAAACTACTCAAAATTATGCAAAAAATAGTTATAATTATTAGCATAAATATTTACATTCAGCCTTAATATTGATCAATTAATTTTTTCAAATGTTGAATAAATATAAAAAATATTTTCATTATCTATAGATATTTTTGTAAAATTATAATAATATAAAAAAATATTAAATTTATTAAGATATGTAGAGCATAAATATATTACAAGGGATAGGACCGGTGGTATTATTTTATTACATAATTTTTTATATATTTATATTTTAATATTTAAAAAGTAATATTTTTTCTCCTATTCTTTTTATATAGTTCACATTGTGAATTGACGGGTTAAGTTATACCCATTTTTATTTTATTATTTATTAGTTAGATGGAAAAATAATTTAACAAAAATGTCTTACTTTAAATAAAATTTTATAAATGTATAAACAATATAAAAAAATTAATTTTAAATCAATATATTTTCTTTAAAATATTTTATTTAAAACATGAATAATTTAATCTAACATTTTATATTTTTAATTTATTTTTATTATATTTTAATTTTATTTAAATTAATTATCATTCACTCTAAAAATAATAAACCATAAAAATTTATAAACCTTAAAGTAATATCATACTTAAATCACTATAAATAATTCTTTTCATACTCTATTATTCCTATGTGAATTGTTTCGTCCAACAATTTATATTTTTTTCTATTTTTATTTCAATCTTATACTTTATTATATTATTATTTCATTTTTATATTTTCATCTATTTTATTTTTTTCTTCTACTTTATTTTATTTTATTCTGATTTATTTTAGTCTAATTTCATTCATTTCATTTCAATATTATATTTCCTTCTATTTTATTTTACCTTCTACTTCCATCGAGCCCAATAGAGTTTTCTCTCTTTCCTGCCAATTTGGCCCAACTATAGATTAAAACGGTTTGTTTTTGCCTAATTTAAATTCAATTTGACGTGAATTAGATGGATTTTTTATCGTATAAGATTATATTAAAATTAAAATTTATTTATAAAACATAATATACATAATATTTAAAGTTTAAATTAATTTGTAGTAAAATTTATTATTTATACTCATAAATAAAAAATAAGAAATATATATATATATATGTATAATTATTAAATTATTATAAATATTTATATTTATATTCAAGTTATAACAGTGATCTAATATAATTATATTATATATAATATTTAAATATAATACATTATAAATAAAATATATATTTATTTATAATTTAATAATAATTTAGTTATAAATAGATACAACGGATTATAAAATCTATTGATCTAAATCTGATTTGAAACCGAATAAATTGTAAACTTTTTTATCCTAATTCGATCTCACTACAAAATTTGTCGATATAATTTTATCCAAATTTGATAGATCATGTCAAATTTTTCAATTTAAACGAATTGATTGAATTATTTACTCACCCTTAATATAAACTTAATATAGTTTATTAACAATATGAGACATTTGATCATAAAAGATTAATTTAAAAAAAAAGTATACTATTTATAAATATTACACTCATACTTTATATATAATAACATAAATTAATAGTTTATGTGGACAGGTAATGGAACAACAGAAATATTTCATGAAATCATAATGTATGGTTACCTTCATAAATGTACAGGAACATTGCTACATTTTGTTTTCATTAACGCTAGTTAGCATTATATGCATTATATACTAGTGTATAAATTAATGAAAAAAATAATTTCTGTCGAATAATTTTCAAATATATAAAAAAATATTTGTATTAAGTTAAAAAATATTAATACGAAATAATAAGCAAAAATATTTTCTCTAACAATAAATTTTTATTTTTTATTATTATTTTCACAATGTAATAATATATAATAAAAATAATAAATAATTATGTATAAATTATAATTTATAAAATATTAGGATTTTTCTTCTCCATTCAATCAAACAAAAAAGGGAAATTTTATAATAACTAAATATATATATATATAAATTAAGTATCTATTAATAATATTAATTACAAAATATACATTAAAAAAAGAATTTAAAGATGAACTTTTATATTTAGAATAGAGCAATTGAAGTAGTATAAAATTTGAAAGAGTCTTATATGTCATATTAGTCATATTATTGGACAAATTACGTTAAAAAGAAATTAATTTTAATATTATTATCTAATCTATTTTGAATTATGATAATTTATATTAAATTTATTATTAATATTTTATATTATTATAAAAAAAATCAATTAATATCGTATATTTATATTAAATTATATAGTATTTTTATAAGGTATTTTTCAAAATTAAATAAATTATACTCATTTTTATTATATTTATATTTTATGTAAAATTTTTAAAAATTTATATAAAAACAAAATTCATAAAAATATACAAATAATATTTATCTCATATTTTATTAACTATGTGATCAATGCATGCATTTGAGACAACTAAAAACTAAGGTGAGTGACCGTATTCATAGTTTTTTTTTTTTTGTAAGACTGATATTTATATTATTTTATTTTATTTTTATTAAAAAATAATAGCACGAAAACGTAAAGTCAAATAAATTTATTTTTTATTTATTTACCTCTAATTATTTCTAACAATAATTAAATTAAAACACATCTCTTAATTCAGTTAAAAAATTAATTTTATTATTATACAAATATTTTTTAATAATAACATTAATAAATTATAAAAAAAAGGTGAGTGCTGAATTTAAGTATATTTTTCGATATATAAAGTGCCATCAAACTATGCTTCTCCTAAATATTACAATAAAGAATTAGCATAATAACTATTTAGAATAATGGAGAATCAAACATGACCGAACATTTATTTTGGTAAAGAAAAAAAAAACATAAATTACTGTTGAAAAGGACCGGTATAATTTATATTTTAAATAATTATTAATTAAAATAATAAAATTTATTTTTCATATGATATGATATTTTTAGATGAGAGGTCAAAAATAATACTTATTGTGTGAATGTGACATTTATCTTATGATTGGACCACATTCATAATTTTTCAATATTAGAAAAAAATTCTTTTTTGTCATTATTTTTTCTACAATAATTTATCTTTATATTAAATTATTAAATTCAATTATTTTCAAATATTATTTATAGTAGTTTTTTTTTTCCTTTTTGGTAAGATGTCACTATCTAAATGAAATACCTTGTTTTTCCCCTCAAGCTAAACATGTGATAATGTAAAGTACTATTGCTTCCCTCGATTACAAAAAATCAAAGCAAATAAAATATTAATGACAAAATATATATATATATATATTGAAATCAACAAATTCTTTTTAAATATTTTATGAATAGACAATTTGACGAGTTGATAACTTAATAAAATATTTTTCTTCTTCACGTTTATTATAAAGGTGTCGTATAAAATTATCTTTTTAGTACAATCTTTTTGACTTTCACAAGTGCTTTGATTATTTATATTTTTAATAAATTCAGGATTCTTCAAAACTCAAGAGTAGTATTATTTATTATTCTTACAATATTTAATAAATTTTTTTTTATATATTTTAAAGTTTTATTAATTATTTATTTTTTTAAGAAATATATATAATAATATTAAATTTAAATAATTAAATAATTTCGTTACAAACCAAATAACAAGTTGGAATCCGTCTATCAGCATGTGTGATATTTAATAGTCAATATCGTATACGGATCAAGGTGTGCGTCAATCGATGTGGTCCAATCATTCGTATTAAGGTCACGTATTTTTTTTTATAATAATTTTATTTGTGTTTACTGGAGTATTACATTAAGGAGTTTATTTTTTATTCGTTTTTATTAAAGGGAATTTTTATTTTAAAAAATGGTTCAATAGATTGAATTTAAAATTAAATTAAATTTATATCTTTTTATAAATTAATTGATTTTTAATATAAATTTAATTTTTTAAAAAAAAATTAACCTATTTAGATGCATTAGATATTTATCAATTGATTAATTTTTATTATAAATATTTTTAATTCTAATTTTATTATATTTATACATATTAATATATGTTTATCGTATTTATAAATTTTAATATCTAAACTTATTTCATTTACACGTAAAATAAACATATTATGTAGAATAAGATAAACATTTTTTTAATAATTTTTTCTTAATACGTTCTCATGTGAATTATTTATTATTTATTTTTAAATTATATTTTAATCACTTTATAATTTTTATTGTAATTTTTTATTTCATATTAATTTAAAATGTTGTGTTTATTTTAAAGTCTTCTTATACAATTTTAATTTTTTAAAAAAATTAAATATTTTTTAAATAAAAATATAAAATTGATATATCATATATCATGATAAAAAAATTAATTTTAATTTATATTTTAATAAAAATATTTGATAAAAATTATAAGTATAAAATTATAAAATACAAATTGAAAACATAGGTGGATTTGAAAATAGATTTTATATAATTGTTTTTGTTTATAAAATAAACCAATTAACAACCAATTAGGCTGACCGCACTTAGCCCTACAGGAGGCTCGTTATTGATCCATAGTGCTAATTTACATTACATTTCAAATTATTGATTTCTTTTAAAAATTCCAATAAATATATAAAAGTCAATTGATCTGTTTCTTGCTTCTTTTCAAGCATGTTTAGATAACGTAAGGATACCAAAATGAAAATAATTAATTATATATCACTAGGATTGATTTAAGCTAAAACTGCTTCCACTTTTTTAAGTTTTTTAATGGGGCATCACTTATAAAAGCCATCACGAGGTCCATGATACATATAAATTATAATTGAGTTTTTTTTTTCATAAATTAATTTATACAATAATCTATATTATATAAGTAATAATCTAATTAAATTGTAATAAGCAATCTCACGTCATTAACTTTATTATTAGTTCTATTTGAATATTAATAACTTATTTTTATAAAAATTTTAAGTTATTAAATATATATTTAATGTTTTTTTTAACTCATTTTCTACTATCTTCAACTTCTATTCCTTTTTCTATCACCTGTGAGATTAATCACATCACTAATAATTACATATTATTTATTGATATTCATAGAGATTTTATGTATATTTTGTTTTAATGAATACATCCAGTGATTTTTGAATTTTTGTATATAGAAAAAAAACAATTTACAACGTCCATTTTTTATGAAGAAAAAAATTGATTAAACTAGTATAAAAATAATTTGCATACATAACTCAATATAATTTTAATTGAATGCTTTGTTTGTCATTTGAGTCAAACTTAGTATTTTTATAAATCTTGTAATCATCAAAAATGACTAAAATCAAAAAATAAAAATATAAAAAAATCTTAAGCTTATCAATCTCTAGAAAAATAATATATATATGTGTGTAAAGTTATTGAGATACTAAGTGATATAAAAAGAAGAGATGTTGAATATAATGTAAAATAAATCAAATGAATATTAAGACATGTATTTAATAACTCAAAAATAAAGAAAAAATAAGTTGTTAATATTCTAGTAAAAATATCATAAATGTTATTCATTAAACGTTTATATGTTTCAAATGTTTAAATAATCTCAAAAAAATAATAATAAAATATTAAAATAATATATTTTATTAAATATGAGTGTATCATTAAAATATCACCTAAAAATACATAAAATAAAATTAAAATAACACTAAGTAACAATCTCACGTTCTACGTACTCATTCTAATTGAAAGATATTTATATTGAATGTGTAACTTTAGCTTTTTACTTCGTCCGTTGATATATTTATAATTTTTTTTGCATTATGAAGAACAACATGCATTTCTATTTTTAATAAAGTGCTATATAACTATTTGATTCGTAGCTATATATTAATTAAGGTAGCTTACCTAGTTTTTTTTAAATAACTTATTATATTTCATATAACTTATTGTTATATAATAAATTATTATAAATGGATTTTTTTAATGGTATGTTGCATAAAAAAAATGTTGGATTATACTATGAAACAACAATAAAATGGAAGACAAGATTTAATCTACAGATTTTGATATGCATTGTTGCATATTCTTTTGTGTCATGAAATGTACAATCATCTCAAATCTTTCAACTAAAAATACTAAAAGAGAGAATCGCTTTATATATACGAATTCTTTCAAAATATTATGAATATAAATAAAAAATACATAACTTTACTCATTTAAAAAATGTCTCATATGATTTTTCTACAATTTGTTTATATAGAAAATCATTTATAATTGGAATTCTACTGTAAGAATCAATCATATTTTCTGAAAAGAGAGATAACATAGATAATAATAGGTCCAAATACAAGCATATGTTATCGTTATGTCAATCGAACATACGATAGGTGTTATTTTTTTTTTAAATATCATTATTAGAATTATTTTTTCTAATAATCAGAAATTTCAAATTGAGTCACCCATATCGTGAGCGTTATTTTTTTCTCTATTTTATTTCATTATTGTGACTGTTATTTTTTTTACCGTTCCGTTTCCATTATTATGACCGTTAGTTTTTAAAACGTTTCGTTTCGTTTTCATCCATCCATATTGAGTTTTACATAACGTTATTATTGTGTGAACATTTTCTTTATGAACTTTGCACGCGTTCGTTTTTTTAGCTATAAAAAGAAGGTTATAACTCTCAGTTTTATACAACTCAAAAACTGCTCTTTGTAGCAAACCTAATAAAAGAATATACATTTTTTCCCTTCAATTTTCCAAGCAACATAAATTTTTAAAGATGTAGCATTCTGAATTCTATCAATACAATGAAGCTCCGAGACAGAAAAATGATTCTTGGTTGTTTTATCCTAAGTACGACGAGATTATATTTGTTTGCACAACTTTAAACATGGTCGCGAAATGTCTTAAAAAAAGTGATTCAAACAATATTTTTCAATATATCAACAATATTGTTCGTATCTTATTTTTACATATAAGTTTTAATATAAGTAAAAAAGAAAGTTTATATATTATAAATTTAAGATAAATTTTAAATTAACATGTGATTGTGTTTTAAATATTATTTAATAACAAATTATATATATATATATATATAATCATTGTTTTATTGACTGTTTTGTACAATATACTGTTAGATTATACTACAATATACTGTTAGATGAAGGGATGTGTGCACATTTACGTGTGGAGATATTTTTAATATAATTATCCAATTATAAAATTGGTATAAAAAAAACATTTTTGTTATGATTTAGGGATAAATTTTTTTTCCATAGATAACGGTTCAAATAATTATTAAAATATACTAAAAAAATTTTAATTTTTTTAATTTTTTTTAGTAAATTTTAATTATTAATTAATATATAATTAAATTTTATAAATAAATATATATAATTAATTTAATTACTCTTAGACGCCGATGTACCCAGATATGGAGAGCTCTCACAAGTACGTCAACATTAAAGGCTGACACTCCTAGGATGTGAACACCCACGATAACCACCCATTCAGTTTTTGACTCTTACTATTTGGACCACAACGTGTGATTATTGAAGAATTGCAACTTGTGAAACGTGAACAAATAGTCCGGACTACTTTGGAATTTTTTATTTTTATATTTTAATATAAAGATTTTTATTATTTATCCTATAATAAGATTTATTTATATTTTATTTTAAATCACATTATGTCCCTTTTGGTCTATTAAAAAAATTAAAAAAAATCTCTTCAAAATAGCTACAATACTCGCATAGATACTTTTAATTTAAAACCTAAATTTTACAACTCTTATAATTCTAAATAATATGGCATTCTACATATAAAACTAATTATTTTCATTTGTATTCACTAAAGAACGGTAACAAATTATAATAAAAATATTAGTTTATTTAAATATATTTTTAAAAGAAATAATGAGTAATATAAAATAAAAAATATTAAAATTATAAATAATTTAATGATTTCATATTAAACTTAGGAATAAGAATCAATAGCAAAGGGAGCATGTGAATTTTTTTTCCCTATTAATTAAAAGTCATTAGTGTCTTTTATTATTATTATCATCTTGATAAATCACAAATTAGGTCAAGCATGCATGAAAATGATTTTAAAAGTTAAAAAAATTGATTATTTTTTAGATACTGCAAGTGATATATATATATATATATATATATATATATATATATATATATATATATATATATATTCTTAACATTATCCTAACAAATAATTGTGAGAAGAAGTTGGCTCCAAACAAACTTAGGTTAGAGGCTGTTATGCGCAGAGAAGACTGAGCTGGAAGAAACATATATATATATATATATATATATATATATATATATATATATATATATATATATATATATATCTGATAACTTGATATTAAATTCAATACAATTTAATATTCTTATAATTTTTTTATAAAAAATAAATACTTATATAACAAAAATAAAAACAATACCTTGAATTAATTAAAGTTAATTTGGTTTTTTATTAATTCACTTATTCCACCGAAATCATAATACGTACGCACACACAGTAACATATGTTTAAATAATAATATTTCTAAAAATTTATGTTTAAAATAACTAAATTCATGTATATTTTCAAATATTTTATTAAAAAAATATAAATTCAACAATTTCTTTTTAAAAAAAATAATGTTATATATATGCATTTAATAATAAAATAAATATATAATTAAAAAAACTAAAAACAAATGGGAAAAAAATGATGAAAAAGTGGAAGGTAAAGGAGGGATGAAGTAAAAAAAAAAAATGAAACTAATACTAGTGGGTTATATGTGGCTAGTTGACTACTAAACCATTAATTAATGGGAGTATTTAATAAATTTATGATGTGATAGTTTTTAATGATTAGGTATGATTTTATTAATTAGACTATATATATAAATATCATTATGTCAAGTTTTTTATATTACATTTTAAACTTAAAATGCATAATATTTTTAAGTTAATTATATCCTCAATCATACACATCATTTTAAGGACTGAAATTATGAATATGATTAAAACTATAAATAAAATTTATAGACAACAAATTAAACCGAGTCACATAATTGTTTCCATAGAAAACTTAGGATAAACAGCTTTAAAATACAGTTTTTTTTTACCCAACTTGAATTTTTTGTTATAACACAAATAAGTATAGTGACATTAATTTTTTCAAATTTATTTCAACATAATATGACCTATTATATATAAAAATAAATAAAAAAAACTACCCATATGATGAGTATGGGTGTGCCAAAAGCAGGAGCCACTCATTTCCCTTCAAAGCGTTCGTGGTGTAGAAAATCTTTTTTATTTTGTTTTATTTTTTATGATCAGTTGACCTTTTAATATACATTTATAATTTATGTATCGTTACATTTAATTACCATTTATGTGGTTTCGGAATTAGTATTAACAATATTTATCTTATTTAATAATTTTTTTATTTACTTTAATTATTGTAAAATATATAATTATATTTTTAATTAATTATATTAATTCATTAATATTTATAACTTCAATGTATCATAATATTCGATGAATAAAATAACATATTTAAATTAAATTATATACAAAGAAAAAATCGTGAGGGTTTAGATTTATGCTTAAAAAAAATTATAACATATCAAATGAATTTTTTTGTTTTGTAGAATTTTAAATAAAATAATTTTATAAGTTAAGTTTTCATAAATAATACTATAGTGATATTTATAAATTTTGGAAAAAAATATTTTTGTATATTTTATACATCGATGAAGAATCTACTATTTTTTTAATTTTAATAAAGATAAATTTAATAATAAAATTTAACAATTTGACATCACGTGAATAATAATTAAAAAAATAAATAATTTCTTCAATTGAATTCTACTAAACTAAGGTTGAATTGACATTGTATTAAATTTAAATAAAAACTCAAATCACGTAAATTAAATAAATTTGTAAAAAAATTTAAGTGAAAGAAAAATCGATATCAAAAATATTACATAATATAAATAATAATAATTATTCATAATTATATGTGTTGTAACAAAGAATGCTTACATTATATGTTAGACAAAAATCTATCACTTTTTTAAAAAATATACTTTAAGTAAAAAAATTGAACTAGTAAATTTACGAGAATGTGTTATACTTTTATCATTTTATTATAATTTAATTAGTAAAAATTGTATAATATTAAAAATATAAAAAAAAATATATTAAATAAGTAGTAGTATGACAAAATAAAAGAAAATTATTTAAATAATTAACTTAAAATGGAGCACTATAATATATCTTTATAATATAAAATAGGTATATTTGTAAATAAAACATTGAAAAAAAATTATTATATATATATATTAAAAGGGGCGGTGTCACTTGTGAAGCATGTGTGATTCTGACCATGCACAAAAGAAATGTGTTTGCGTATGAATAAGTCAATTTCATCAAATACACTTCAAAATATATAGTTAACTTTTAGATATATAGATTCATTTTTATACTCTCAAAATACATTATTCATTGATACCGTGCAACTTTTAGCACCTTTTAACATTATTTTTAAATAAATATAAACATAATGTTGGAGTCTCAATTCAATCCAGAAACATTCATAAAACCATATGAATTCATAATTTAAATGCAGTGGAAACAAAATTGGATTGAAAACATATCTCCTATCATTGATCAAATTTCAGCACTTACACGGGAATTCCAATGGATTTTTTTATGCTTTCGCTGGTTTCTCACACTTATTCTCTGCATATTGATGATGTATCTGAATTGTTATGCAGTTAATAGTGAGAGGACCCATACTTTATTAAGGTTCTTCCATCAAGAACCTCGTTCGGTTTTGGAACCGACGTACGGTTCCGACGAAACCGAATCGTCACCACGGTTCACTAACGTTGCACCACTCTGATTTACATTCTCACACTTGGTGCAAAAGTTAAGCGAAATTCTCTTGAGTAACAAAACACATTAATCATAGCGATATGTCCTCTTAAAGCGAGTATTATCTTCCATGTATTACAAAGTATTTAGTTTTTCAAGTACTATACTTTATGTTGTAACTAAACTTAATGAATAAATCCTATATTTATTCTTGGTCCAATATAAATTTTCTCAAATAAATTAAGGTGCACATGAATATGAGAAAATATCACAATATATAAGAGTTTCATTAATTAATTGTATATATACATTTACAAAGTGGAACCAATTCCCATTTTCTCTACATGATCCTTGAATTTCATTAGTGGCATGCCTTTAGTCAAAGGATCACCAATCATCAACTCAGTGCTTACATGCTCAATGACCACTTTCTTTTCCTTAACACGTTCTCTTATGGCCAAGTACTTAATGTCGATGTGCTTACTACGACTACCACTTTTATTGTTCTTAGCCATAAATACAGCATTTGAGTTGTCACAATATGATCTTAATGGCCTAGAAATATAGTCAACTACTCTAAGCCCGGAAATGAAACTCTTTAACCATACACCATGCGATGTGGCCTCAAAACATTATACGAACTCGGCCTCCATAGTGGAAGTAGCAGTCAAGGACTGTTTCGCACTCCTCCAAGACACAGCTCCACCGGCAAGTATGAAAATGTAACCATATGTTGATTTTCGTGAATCAATACAACCAGTAAAGTCCGCATCGGAGTAGCCAATTACTTCCAGTTCATCGGTCCATCTATACATGAGCATATAATCCTTGGTTCCTTGTAGGTACCTAATCACTTTCTTTGCAACTTTCCAATGGTCAACACCTGGATTACTTTGATATCTCCCTAACATCCCAACAAAAAATGCAATGCCAGGTCTAGTGCAGACTTGAGCATACATGAGGCTTCCAACAGCTGAAGCATATGGAATGGTTTTCATCTGTTCTCTTTCAAAATCATTATTTGGGCATTGGTCCAAATTGAACTTATCACCCTTCACAATGGGAGCAACACTTGGTGAACAATCCTTCATCCGAAATCTCTCTAAAACTTTATTGATATAGGTTTCCTGAGACAAACCCAAGACACCTCGAAGTCTATCTCTATGGATCTTAATGCCAATGACATAAGATTCCTCACCCATATCCTTCATATCAAAATTTTTAGAGAGGAATTGTTTTACCTCATGTAGCAAACCCCTTATCATTGGCTGCAAGCAAAATATCATCCACATATAGCACCAAGAAACAAATCTTACTCCCACTAAATTTCTGGTATATACATTGATCCATGACGTTCTTTTCAAAACCAAATGAAGTGATGACGTTATGGAATTTCAAATACCATTGACGGGAAGCTTGCTTTAATCCATATATGGATTTATTAAGCTTACAAACCAAATGCTCACCATTCTAGAGAAGAATCCTTCAAGTTGTTTCATATAAACCTCTTCCTCTAGGTTACCATTAAGGAAAGCCGTTTTCACATCCATTTGTTGCAAATCCAAATCAAAATGGGCAACCAATGCCATGACCACACGAAGTGAATCTTTCTTAGATACAGGAGAAAATGTCTCCGTGTAGTCGATTCCTTCCTTTTGAGTGAATCCTTTGGCAACGAGTCTTGCCTTATGTCTCTCAATGTTACCTTGTGAGTCTTTCTTTGTTTTGAAGACCCATTTACATCTAATGGCTTTCACACCATCAGGCAACTTGACGAGATCCCAGACTCGGTTAGACGTCATAGAATCCATCTCTTCTTTCATGGCATTGTACCATAAGTTCGAAACCTCAGAACTCAGGGCCTGTGAAAACGTCTCAGGATCATTTTCGGCTCCAATATTATAGTCACATTCTTGTAGATACACAACATAATCATTAGGTATCGCTGATTTCCTTACTCTAGTAGATCTTCTTAATGTTGCATCAACATTATCCTGAGGAGCAGGATCATGTTGTTCAACAGTTGTAGGCATCTATTGAACTTCAAGATCTACTGGATCAGGATCAACAGCTTGTGGTACTTCCAAGACTGGTTCTTCAACATCCATTTGTACTCGAGGCACGTTGTTAACAATAACGATCAGTCCATTACTTGAAGTGGAATATTGAGCATCTGAATGATCTTTCTCATAACCAATGCCCTGGGATCGATCGCTCCCACTAATCAAGTAATTCTCAAGAAGAAATTTTGCATTTCTTGATTCCACAAACCTAGTGTTGTGAGATGGATAGTAAAATCTATAACCTTTAGACCGTTCGGCATATCCAATGAAATACCCACTAATAGTCCTTGGGTCCAGCTTTTTCTCTTGTGGATTATATATCCTCACTTCAGACGGGCATCCCTAAACGCGCATATGTTGCAAATTCGATTTCCAACCTTTCCATAATTCAAATGGTGTCTTTGAGATAGCCTTGGTTGGAACTCGGTTTAATATATACACAACTATCTTTAAAGCTTCAATCCACAAGGATTTAGGAAGATTGGAGTTGCTAAGCATACTCTGCACCATGTCCAATATTGTTCGGTTTCTTCTTTCTGCTACACCATTCTGGTCTGGTGACCCAGGCATAATGTATTAGGCAACTATCCCATGTTCTTGAAGAAACTTAGCAAACGGACCAGGCGCTTGTCCATTCTCAGTGTATCTACCATAATATTCACCACCTCTATCTGATCTCACGATCTTTATTTGCTTTCCACATTGTTTCTCTACTTCAACCTTAAAGATTTTGAAGGCATCCAATGCTTCGCTCTTATTATGAAGCATATATAGATACATATATCGAGAAAAATCATCAATAAAGGTGATAAAATATTTTTGACCTTGAATGTCCATGTCTGGACAACATATATCCGTATGTATGATTTCTAATATGTTTGAACTTCTATTGGCACATTTCTTTGACTTGTTAGTCTACTTTCCCTTAATGCAGTCTACACATGTCTCAAAATCAGTAAAATCTAGAGTACTAAGTACCCCATCTTTCACTAATATTTTAATTCTTTCTATGGAGATATGTCCTAATCTCCTATGCCATAACGTAGAAGAGTCATCGTCAATAATATACCTTTTAGTGCCAGCTTGAACATGCATAGCGTTATGAGTGGCATTATTTCGTAAATTAATGCAATAAAGACCATAAGACAAAATACCATTCCTAACACAATTAGATTTATGTCCTAATCTCCTATGCCATAACGTAGAAGAGTCATCGTCAATAATACACCTTTTAGTGCCAGCTTGAACATGCATAGCGTTATGAGTGGCATTATTTCATAAATTAATGTAGTAAAGACCATCAGACAAAATACCATTCCAAACACAATCAGATTTATTAAATAAACTGAAAGATGTTTTTGAAAAGTGAAAGGAATAACCATAAGGTACAAGTCTTGAAATTGAAATCAAGTTTCTAGAGAAACTTGGAACATAAAAGGTCTTTTATAATTTTAAAATAAAATCACTACTTAAAATCAAACTACATGTCCCTACAACCTCCACATGTGAGCCCATCTTGTTATCGGATAAGATGTATTGCTCACTTCCCACTAGCTTCCTTAGATTTTGCATACCCTATAAGGAATTTGCAACATGGATTGTAGATCCAGAATCAATCCACCAGGTGTTAATATTAACATTAACCATATTAGATTCATAACAAACAAACGAGGTTGGATTACCTTTATTCTCAAGCCATTTCTGGAATTTGATACAATCCTTCTTCATGTGTCCCTTCTTTTTACAAAATAAGCACTTGGATTCTTTCTTAATATCAGACTGAGGTGGAATTATCCCCTTTCCTTTATGCTTGTATTGAGATTTTCCTTTCTGGTACGTTGTAGCCAACATTGCACTTTCACCAAATTCCATAACAAGCCTCCCTTCCTCTTGAATACACATGGTCATTAGTTCATTGATTGACCATTTATCTTTATGTGTATTGTACGAGATTTTGAATGGCTCGTACTGATGTGGGAGAGTGTTAAGGATGTAGTGAACCAAGAAGGATTCTGACATCTCAACCTCGAGATGCTTAAGTTGAGCCGTAATGTCCCTTATTTGCATAATGTGCTCACGCACACCTTTCATACTGGTGAGTCTTAAAGAAGAGAACTTCATAATAAGGGTGCTTGCTAAAGCCTTATCTGAAGTGACGAATTGATCATCAATGGTCTTTAGCAAGTCTTGAACATTGGTATGCTGATCAATGGAACCACGGATACGAGCAGAGATTTTAGTCTTAATGAACATCATACTAAGGCGATTAGATCGTTCCCATTGTTCATAAAGCATGATATTCTATGGAGTACTGGTTTGAGTAATTTTAGGTGGTTCGTTTTTCCTAATAGCATAATCAATATCCATCCACCCTAATTGAAGGAGAATTCTTTCCTTCCATATTTTATAGTTATCCCCTTTTAGATCGGAAATATCACAGCGGATATCAGAGAAATTTACAGGTTGAAAAACTGCAATTAAAGATTATATGCTTATTAAAATTTGAGGCATTAACTATAATCATTCTTTACCAATGTAAATCATGAATAATATGAATATAGTGACATAAAACTTGATTGTGGGCTAAAGTTTTAATTCAATTAAATTCATCATAACTTTGTGATAAAACTATCAAATTATGTTTCTTTTCCTAATCATTGTGGGTAAGTTAGAAAATATAATTTGATATTATATCCTAATTAATCATACAAAAATATAATAAAAATTCCTGTGAGATAAGATCTATTATATCACATATGATTAATTACAATTAATATTTATTTTCTAAATGTGATCCTAAATAAACTTTATTATAGTTTTAATTAATTAAAGATGTTGTGACTAATCTCTAATTAATTAAACTATATGAATCACTTAAATATTAATTAAATCCTTATGCTCAATTATTGCATAAAACCATAAGTAATATTAATTTAATTTCAAATGTGCAAATATTATTTATCTTAAATTGCATATATGATAATAAATTATATAAACAAAAATAAATAATATAAGCACTAATTAAATCCATAATAGCCATTAACAATTGATTTAATTATGTATAAATTATTTAACTAAATTTTATATATATAATTAATTGCAAAATTTATACATATAAATACACAAAATAAATTATGTATTTAAATAAAATTTTAATGTGTCCAAAAATTATTTAAATAAATATTATACATATGATATACATAAATTAAAATTATATTCGAAATTTATTCTTATTTTTATTTTATTAAAATCAAATTCCAAATACCTAGTGGAAAGTCTCACTTATACCAGCCAGTGGAGTCTGGTTTCAATTCCCATTTAAAGCATTTTTTTGTTTTAAAATTCAAATTGTAAATATATATAAATATACGTTTCATACAATAATAAGCGAAATATTTGTTGTAGCTCACTGTATGAGACGATTTAAAGTCTTACACAGGACCCGTGTTCGAGTCCCCAGGCAGCGTTTTACCTTTAAACTTCATCTTCAACCTCTAGCCGGGTTAACCTAGCCCGTTTTGATCATAACGGATACACGGCCGTATCTTTCTATTCTGACGACAGAATTCAGCGTTCTTTTTATCAAAATTCTCATAATTCAATTTCCGAGTGATTCATGATCTTAATTTTAAGTAAAAACTTCATTTTAAATAAAAAGTTAATTAATGAAGGAAATAAATACCCACGACAAATTGGATTTATTTTCTTCATTGTTTTTCAAGTTTAATTTTACAGAATCATTCAAAAATCAATATTGAAACACTTTATAATTTACATATGCATCAAAAACAATCAATACAAAAAATCCAAAATTTTAGTTCTCGTGAAACAACAGAGAAAAACATAGTTGTTTTCAAACGGTTCTGATACCAAATGTTAGAGTCTCAATTCAATCCAGAAACATTCATAAAACCATATGAACTCATAATTTAAATGCATCGGAAACAAAATTGGATTGAAAACATACCTCCTATCATTGATCAAATTTTAGCACTTATACGGGAATTCCAATGGATTTTCTTTTTTATGCTTTCACTGGTTTCTCACACTTATTCTCTGCGTATTGATGGTATATTTGAATTGTTAAGTAGTTAATAGTGAGAAGACCTGATACTTTATTAAGGTTCTTCCATCAAGAACCTCGTTCGGCTGAACCGACGGTTCGCGCTGAAATCAATCATTACCACCTGCTCACTAACGTTGCACCATTCTGATTTACACATAACACGCACAAAGTAGAGTGAGTGATTACATTTGGTACTTAATTTCTTTACTTAAATCTATCCTGAAGTGTGAGTAAAGTTTAAGTTTTATAAAATATAGTTACATTTAACAACTTCATGCATTCATATTTGCTTCCATCATTTGAGTTTGAATACTTATTTAAGTTAGTTTTTAAATTTCAAAAATAAAATTGAACCTATTTAAATAATTTTATAGCTAAAATCTGAATTTTAATTTAATAATATATATATATATAGCCTTCAATCACAAAAGTTTAATTTAATGGACGAAGAAAACTATAATCATCGTAAAATCTACTATAATATTGTATTTAAATAATATAAGATATTATTCTTAATATTTTCCTTAAAGTGTGGCTATTTGTATTTTACAAAACATATTAATTTATATTTTTAACATATTTTATAATATTATATTTAGGTTACTTATATTTTTCTATTTTTATAAAACTCATTTAATTTTATTTTATGAGGTAAGATTTAAAATTTTTGACTCAATTAACTGAAATTCTGATACCATATCAAAGTCTATAAAAATTATGAATTTTTCAATCCCAAAAAATTAATACAATGGTTAAAGACACACACAGTTCTTATAAACTCTACCCTAATATATATTTAATTAATATGTAATATTATTCTTAATACATCAAAACTGAAATTTACATCCATATATATAATCTTAATACATCCTCTTAAAGTTGTAAAACAAAAAACTATGGGTGGCAACTAAATTATTTTTACTGAATTTTATTTATTTATTTATTTATAGTGACAAAAATTCAATATTTTTATGATAATAAAAATAATAATAGATATTTTTAATTAAAAAATTTATTTTTATGGGGTATTTTTTATTCTATATTCTAAGTAACACACATTTACACCCAACAAAACACAAAGGATTTCTTAAAAAAAAAACACACGGAAGGAGCGGTGGGTTTAAAATGACTAGCCTTTTCAAAGAAAAATATTGTCGTATTTTTATGACAAAACTTTAATAAGATAAATTTAGTTTATTAATCTTCGTTCTTTCAATTTATTTTCTTAATTTTTTTCGCTCTCCTATATATATATATATATTGTTAAAAATATTATTTATATTTTTCTGAATTTTTAGTATGTATTAATTTGATATGTATCAAAATGACTTAAAATTAATTAATTAAAGATAAATAATAATTACCTTACAGTTGAATGAAATATAATTCAGGCAATACAGAAGAGATATGAATCCGAAACCCTACTGCGTGTTTGACTTGTCTAACAATTTATAACACATGTATAAATTATTAATAATTAATTTTGGCATAAAGTTTAGCAAAGGCTTTCTAGCATAAAACAAGTAGGATGACGAGCAATAGTGGTCTATTAATGATGATTAAATTATTAAAAAAATTATTAATTTTTGAATGTAGCTAGTATTATAAGTTTAATGATTATTAAAAATTGCATTAAGAATTCAAAATTTTATAAAATTAAAATCAACGAAGTATGCGAACACAAATTTACATATTTTCTTGATCACTTTATGTTTCTAAATCAAATTCTATGTATTTATTATTGGCTCAATTTTTGATATTTTTTGAATTTTTAAATTTTTGATACATTTTTTAATAATTAGTGTACTTATAATTTTCATTTAAAAATTAGTTGATTTTTATATCCTTTAACCATAATTAAAAGACTATTATTAAAAAATTTCCAAAACATTTTAATCAATCGGTTCAAATTTTAACCAGATCTTATGTCATTTTCTTAAGGTCTATAAGATTTGAGTTGGTTAAATATTTTTAAAAATCAACAAAAATTGATTAATTTTGGTTTTTAATATAAAAAATCATATAAAATCGAATCAAATTAAAATATTTAAAATAATAAAATTTAATAATATATAGTTAATATAATATGTTTTTTCTTTGTTATGATCTTTACATATTATGATCATGGTATATATACATATTATGATCATAGTATATATACATGAGCGTCAAAGTTTTATGATTTTGATTTTTATGATTTTACTCCATTGATTATGATATGATAATGTGGTTTTATATTCTTGTATGTATAGAATAGTTTTTTACGATAAAGAATGTCATTTATCTTTAACTTTCAAATAGAATAATTCACTACATTTATATAATCATTATTACTAATAAAATTGATATTAACCGATGTAGTTCTGATATCACTTATTAAAAAAGATAATAAATAACATAATAAGTATTAAATAAAAAATTATGGTGGATCTTATTTTTTTTCATTATTGTATAATTAAAATGAGCTAATAAAAAATATATAATATGTTTTATTATACGTTAACTAGTAAATAAAAATACAAAATAATCTCAACAAAATATGGCTTAACACTCTTATGAATTTTATCTTAAGATGATATTTTTATCACATACAATGATAATTTCTTTATCTTTATTCTCTCTTACTCTTAAGTTTGGTTTTTTGAATTCTTTCTCAATTTTAATATTTAATTTTAGTTTTTTGAATAATGAATGCTATTCAGATGCATCCTTTTATAATATTATATTTACTAATATTATAATAACAGTACATGAATTGAGAAGGAGAAACTAGCTTTCTTATTTTCCTTTCATGCTTTTGACTTTTTATTTTTCCTCTCCTATTCTCTCTGTCACAAAAGGTGGGAATACTCTTCGCTGTGCTTGCATGTCAGCTCCATATCTTCTCATATAATCTTTTCCAATGGCCTTAACATATGGAGTAATAGCTCCACGGCCATGATCTTTATATTTGGTAGCATGTTTGAAATATTTATCAACTATGATACATAAAAATACATGAAAAAGAATATCATAATTAGATTTTTATAAAAAAAAAATTATATCCAATTAAAGAAACAAACAAAATCTTGTTAGTGACAGATAGCTATTTCACACCTTCTTCTTTTTTTTTTTTACATTTCATTCCATATTTTAGTTAGAATTTTTTTTTATGATATTTTAAAAAATAGTAAGAGAAAATTATCGAAATTAACGTCCTGATATTTTCATCGATAACAACGATATTTTGAATTAAATTAATTTTTACCTCATACCGACATTCATACTATAAATTTACCAAAATTTAACTTATATATTAAAATATATTACAATTTTTAACCAATAATAATATAATTAATATTTATGATTTAATAATTAAATAAATATATTATATTTTTAATTTAACATTCAATCAAAACATGTAACCTAACAACTTATACATGTATAATTACTTGACTTTACAATATATTAAAAAAAAATTCAATATAACTTTGCATATACGAAGTTTCGTGTAGTTCCCATTTTCCCAACGTCCCTATCACGATATAACATTGGTATCCATCATACATTAACAAGCAGACGTGTGTCATCAAGAGTCGTATATCGTAAGAAAACTCTTAATAACAACAAAAATGTTATATATATATATATATATATATATATAAACTTTGCATATGCTAATATGATTTAATTAATTCATGTTATCGACTTGTCATATAGTCTTTTGGATCCGGCTATTACTTTAGATATTTGGTTGACAATTGTTAGAATAATAAAACATAGACATGCATGCTTAATTAAGATTGGTATCATAATCAGTGAAATTTATCATTCACTATATGCATTTGAAAAATTAAATAGTTGAGGGTAACGTCATCTAATTTATTTTCATACTATTCTCATGATCTATTTTATTCTACGTACTATTCAGATTAAACCCCTCTTTGATTGTCGGTCAAAGAAGAGGGACATTTATTCTCTTCTAGATATTTCTTTTGTGGCTTTTATAATGTATTTTGGGATTTTTTATGTTCTTCTATCTTTAGCATACGACCGCGTAAAGATTCTACCATCTTTTAGATTTGAGAACTCGCAATGAAAATTGATTTTAGTTCACAGCTAAATAATTTATAAAAAAGTATAAATTATTTCTTTTACATGGATGATATGAATAATCATATAATTATTCGTTTGATAATATATAAATGATTTTTAAATTTGTATTTCATTGCTATAATATATATATTTAGTCTAGGACATTTAACCTCATTTTTTATAAAAATCGAAACTATATGATTTTGAACTCAGTTATTTAAAAACCGAAGCTGCAGGCATAACAATAATTTTTCTCTCGTTTTCTTTTTACTTTTTCCCACTCTCATTTTTTTTATTTTCCTTATATCTCTCTTTTTTCATTTTTATTTCTCTTTCTTTCTCTCCTTTCATTTAACTCTCTCTCTCTCTCTGTCTCTCTCTCTCTCTCTTCACAACTGATCAATCCAGAAAGAAATCTCTGGAGACATTTCTTCGTTAGCATCGCTGGTTGTGGGGTCGCTAGTTGTGGCATCACTGTTAGTGGTTCAGCTCCTATGGGATGAAAGACTTCGTGGACGTTGGTGGAGTTAGTGGTTCACTTCGCCTTCTAGTCGTCGTCGTCTCGCGATGAAGGCGAAGTTAACTGTGTGTGATGGGACTGAATCATTGGATGGTGATGTGCTGATTTTTCAAGAAATGGTCAAATATAGGTAAAATCTCGTTGATCTGTAGCCTGAAGGATGGGAACCACAGTTCCTTTGTTTTACCAGAGCTATTGTCCTTCCCACCTTACGCTCTATAAGGTTTGTCACTTTTCTCAATTTTCAATTTAGAGTCTATTACTTTTACCCTCTCTTTCTTCCAAATACTCGTTGAACCATAATTCCTCTGGTTGGGCAAGTTTGGTATAATAGTTGTGTTTTCTTAGTTCAAATGCATAACGTATCAACATATAGCAAGTGCTTAAGATGTCTTTTGAAAGTGGTTTTTGTGTAACATCCAATGATTGATAATGAATTATTACTTTCTTCCTGTAGGTTGATATGATGCTCAGAGGCATGAGTTTTGATAATACAACTTCAATGTATGTTACTGCTGGTAAGATTTATAAAGTTGAAAAGTATATGGCCCGATTGAAACAAATGTTTCCACATTTGGAAACAAAAGATAATCTGGCAACTCTTGAAGAACTTGCCCTTTTCAAGGTATCACTCAATTAGGAATGGGCACGGAGACGGTTATATCAAAAATCGTCCCCGAACCGAATTTTAAAACCTATAACCAAAACCACCCGAAAACCGTTACGGTTCAGGGACGGTTTCTTACCCGCGGGTAACGGTTCGAGATGGTTATGAAAAACCCCCCGAAAAAAAACCGAAATATATATAATTTAATTTATTAAATATATATAATTAATTTTTTATTTATAATTTAATATATAATTTAATTAATTAAATCTAATTAATTTTGGGTACGGGCGGGTACGGTTTTTAGTATAACCGTAACCGAACCGTAACCGTTGTTTCATATTCGGTTTTTCCCCGAAACCGTCCCCGTCCCCGAAATTTACCGGTTAAAAACCGAACCGTCGGTTCGGATAACCGCGGATAACCGAATCCGCAGTTTTTTTGCCCATCCCTACACTCAATCTTATACTTTGCTGCTTGCTTACAAGCATTCAGGAATGGGTTGCTCTCAAGCATAAACACTCACAATTTCTGAAGAATGCTATAGAAAGAGAAACTATGAGGGTTGATCAAGCTTCAAAGTTCTTTCTTTTGAAATTTGGTTTCTTTTAAAATGTGAGAAGTATCTATTGATCCTTCTCTTTTTACAGTTAAATGTACATCATTCAGATCTTTTGGATCCATTAGCCAACAAATTGAAACCATGTTTTGCATCTTTTGTTGTCCCTTGTGAGTGATTAAAACATGAACTTTGTAAACTATAATAATATCTTTGTTTTGTGTTCATATTTATTTATAAGACTGGGTTCATAGACTTGATATATCTTTGTTATTGGATCTTCCTATTTCAGGAGATGCTGCTAACTCATCTGAAATATCTGGGCGTGAGAAAGTAGAAGATGCAGGGAATGAGGATGAATCAATTGTTCACAATATTGCTAGTGTTGCGTTGGTGCGTTGCACTGGTGCCGTGGTACTGGTGTGTTGCACTGGTGCTGGTGTTGTTGCACTGTGTTGGTGCTAGTGCATTGCACACGTGCTGGTGGATGTGTGTTGTGCTGGTGCTGGTGCTAGTGTGTTGTGATGTGATGCGCTGTGCTGGTGCGCTACGTAGTCTCTCGAATGCTCTTGTAAATGATGCATGTAATGGAAACTATGTATGAAACTAGGATGCTGCAGGATGTTTAATGTTTTTCTATAATTACAATTCATGTTATTATTATTCTTGCTTAATATTGCAAGTGATCCAGATAGGAGAGAAATATTTCAATTGGAAAAAGATGCAATCGAATATACATTTGCAGAAGATGAAGTCAAGTAAAACTTGAGAGAAATTTTTCAATAAGTTGAAAAGTAGGAACTATTATTATAATTGTTTTTATAACATATTTATGTTTGTAATTAATAGTAAAAAGTAGTTTGTAATAGTAAGTTTTTATTATTTTTTAGTGTATAATAAACTCTCGAATTTAATTATATTTTTAATTTTAATATAATATTATTTTTAATAAATTTATTATAATTTATATTGATTTTTAATATTGTAATTATTAATTGTATTTTTTTTAATTTATGTATACCATATGACCTCAGTTTCGTTATATATAGTCTCTCTCACTTAGGTCTCGGTTCTTATAACCGTGACCATAGACCTATGATCACGGTTAAAAATTGAGATCATGTGTACTTTTTGTAGTAGTGTTACATTCATTTGACTATATATTCATGAGAAGGGTCTATCACAGTGTAGATTCATGTAAAATAAAGTGGATAAACTAAATGTGCTTAGACATACGTGGATACAAGGTATCATACAACGATTTCTATAGAATGTATACATTATTTGGATGATGTCATCTTTAATATGAATAAAAGTCAATATAGATAGTGTTATTTTTTTATTGTCATACCTCTTAAGATATGTAGATATTTTTCAATCCGCAATATCATTTATTAAATGATATTTCTACGTCTCGTTTTGTCTATTCATTAACGATAGCACTCGACATGGATGATACGATTCAAAGAGACAAGAGAGGGGTCTCATATGTTTTTGAAGCATAACTTACCACACCCATACCTACAATTATATATGTTGCTAATTTTAAGTAGAGAAAACTTTAGCTAGAGTTGAACTTAGTTTATATTGTTACTCTTTTTCGTAATGAGTCACTCTCACCATGTGCGAAACTTTATAGGGTTAGGTGGTATGTTGAGTTAGTCAAAACATTTACAAAAATTAATTACATATATATATTTTTATTATAAAATAAATATTTTATTTATAATAATATATTATGCCTAATTTTTATTACATACTTTAATATATCGTTATATGTATCAATAATATTTAGTAAATATGTAGACAGATATAAATGAATTGTGAGTAAAATGACTAAACAAAGTATTATTATTCATATATTAGCAAACATTAATTAATTGAACATTTTAAATTATACTAGTATATATTATGTAAAATTATTTCTTAAGTTAATATATTATAATAAATAAATATATTATTTAATTCATGATGATAAAATTTTAGTGTCAAATATTATGAAAATTAAAATAAAACAAAATCATTGTGATAAACTTAAAACAAAAGCTTTTAAGGTTTTTCATTATCTTTAAATTTTTTTATATTTTGTTTAACTCTAAATTTTTTCATTTCCTCTAATATTATATTATTTCATATTTTATTTTATTTGAAAAAAATTAATATCATAATTTTAGTATTTTTTTTATAGTTTTTCGTTTATTTTTATCACCACTACAAAGCAGTTCATTTTTTCGGTTAAAAAAAACAGATGCAACAAACGAAAATAAAAAATATTTATATTTGTTAGTCTTTTTTTTTTAATAATATATAATTTTAAATATCTGCTTAAACTTAAAATTCTAAATCAAATTTTATTCTTGATATTTTAATACATTTATTTTAATTTTAGTTTTTAACACATATACATGTCTCACATTAATACTCATTATGTTATTATTTTATATTTTTATTTAAATTAGATAATTTTTATTATAAATTGTAATGTGTTAGATTTATGTTTATCTTATAATATAACATGAAAGTTTTGTCTTTAATTGAGAAAACTTTATCATAATTCTTAACCTTTTATTAGATCTATATTATGATATATTTTTTACACTTAAGTTCTTAAATATAATTTTCTATTTTTTATAAAAAATAATTACACTTCAATCCCTCTTAAAATATTTTTTTAAGTTCTTAAATATAATTTTTTATTTTTTATAAAAAAAAATTACACTTCAATCTCTCTTAAAATATTTTTCTAACTTAGTATTATAGATGTGATATTTTGATTGGGTTGATTACTTAAAGAAAATTGCTCACTGTCATTTCATTTCTAGTATATTTATAGAAAATATAATATTGTAATTGATAGTTTAATTTGATGAATATTTAGTATTTGTGTCTATCATTTTCAAGGTCTTTTATTTACTTGTATATTGGTAACAAATTTAATTATAAATTTTATAAAAACTTATTATTTATATATATATATATATTTAATAACATTTATAATTTAGAGGATAGATAGTTCAACCTAATTGGAATCCTATATGTTACAACCTTGTATTCAAAAATCACAAAATTATTTTATTATAGTATATTTATAATTTTATATTTAATTAATAATTTATATATTATTTAATATCTAAAATATATCTTTGCATAATTTATTATTAATTATGTATCATAAATTTAATGATATTTTGTATTTTAATAAAATATAATTAATAAAAAATACTTTATTTATCTATAAGTGATATTACCGCTTCCCTCCATAAAACTATCTAGAATTACTCCACTGAATACAGTTTATGTGCTCTCCAATCTCCATCAAAAAAATATTTATTAGTTTTGAATTAATTTAACAAATCTAACCAGATAAATAATATTTAAGGATTTAAAAAAAAAGAACGCCCATCTCTTCTTCTTTCTATCCATCATGCTCTTATTTATTTAAATTTTTTATTCTTATTGGTATATACAAAATATTAATTTTTTTTATATTAACTTATATAAAGTAAGATTTTTTTTATGTCATGGTAATTGATTTTTTTTTATAAAAACCAAATTTATTTTAAAATTTTAAAAAATTAATTTTTAAAACACTAATTTATAATGAGAAAAATATACCTAATGAAAATAATAAATTTAATACTCACATTTGAGTATAACTATTGGAGATAAAATTAATGAGTAATTTAAAGAGTAAATCAAGAACCTTAATTCAAGAAGTAAATCGAGGAATTGTGATCCTTAATTTAAGGATTAATTCAAGAAGTAAAACAAGTAATTCTTAATTCAAGGAGTAAAATAAGGAATCCTTAATTCAATGAGTAAATCTCCTTATATATAGCTATAGAATTGTAATGAAAATATGAAATAAGGAATACAACTTTGAGAGAGCTTGTTTTATTTAGAAAAGCCTTTAGGCCTTGGCTTTTGGCCATGGCGTTTCCAACACTAATTTTTCAACATGGTATCAGAGCAAGTCGATCTTCTTGAAAAAAAAAATTGTTATTCTTTTGCTCAAAGTGCGTTTGACACTCTATCAGAGCGATTTCTTATTCTATTTCTTTTTTTCAAACCAAATTTCTTGGCGATGATGGATTGAATCTCTCCTGCAGCTCCTACCTGCCCGATATGGAGGGAAAGTATTATAGTAAAAGGAAAGGTCCCACATTAAAACCAAGCTCTTGGCGATGATGGATTAAATCTCTCCTATAGCTTCTACCGACTTGATGTGGAGGAGGAGTATTATGGTAAAAAGAAAGGTCCCACATTGAAACCAAGCTCTTGGCGATGATGGATTAAATCTCTCCTGCAGCTTCTACTTACCTGATGTGGAGGAGGAGTATTGTGGTAAAATGAAAGGTCCTACATTGAAACCAAGCTCTTGGCGATGATGGATTAAATCTCTCCTGTAGCTCCTACCTGCACGATGTGGAGGGAAAGTATTGTGGTAAAAGAAAAGGTCCCACATCGACAACAATAATTTTTTTTTTTGCTATCGTAATCAGTATTTTTGTTAGTTTTACCTTTGATGCCTTGGTTTCTCATCAGTTTCAACGACTTCTGTGCAAGCTTAGATCCATAAACCTCATGGATCCAGCTTGAGGGGGAGTATTGAAGATAAAATTAAGGAGTAAATCAAGAACCTTAATTTAAGGAGTAAATCAAGAACCTTAATTCAAGGAGTAAATCAAGAACCTTAATTCAAGGAGTAAATCAAGGAGTTGTGATCCTTAATTTAATTCTTAATTCAAGGAGTAAAACAAGTAATTCTTAATTCAAGGAGTAAAACAAGTAATTCTTAATTCAAGGAGTAAAACAAGTAATTCTTAATTCAAGTAGTAAAATAAGGAATCCTTAATTCAATGAGTAAATCTCCTTATATATAACTATGGAATTGTAATGAAAATATGAAAGAAAGAATACAAATTTGAGAGAGCTTGTTTTATTTAGAAAGGCCTTGGTCTTTGACCATGGCGTTTCGAACACTAATTTTTCAACACTAATTTTTCAACAATAACGCATCATACATAGAGACTGAATTAATTTAAAACGTTTTTAAATAATTTTTTTTAAATAATTTTTGGATTTTTTAAAAATTATTATAAAATATATTGATAATTAATTTTATAAAAAATAGTTAAAATTATAAAATTAATTATTTAACTAAAAATCTAAAATTAAAAATCGACCTCGTTAGGAAACATCGGGCTTTAGTTGAATAATTTTTCGTCTCCACGTCCCATCTTGAATCTTCCCTTCTCTCTCCGTGTTTTCCATGCTGATTGCTGACTCGAAATCTGCCCCACGCTAGACGCCTGCTGTCTCTGTATTCGATTTATTATTATTATTTTTAGTTTGCTTGAGTTGATCGTATAATCTTTTCATTTTTTAAGCTTAAAATTACTATAAAGGATTTTGAGTTATTTATTTATTTACTTCCTAATTTATTTAAAAATATATATCTTTAAAGTTATTTATTTATTTTAAAAATAATATTTAAATTATACATTAATTTTTAATAATTTAATACTATTATTATTAAAAAAAATAAAGAAAAATTTATTATTTATTTTTATTTTAACTCTATTAGATAGATACTTTTTTAGTTTGAAAAAATTATAATTAAAAGAATAAAAATATAAAAATGATAATATATTTTAGTGTGATTATTTTTTAATAAAAATATAATTAAAATAAAATATCATTTTAAAAATAAATATAAGAATTTTAATGAATTAATTTATCTTAAAATTAATAACATAACCGATGAAATACTAAAAAGTAAAACTAAGTAATTTATGATGTTTGGGTAATTAGTTTAACCTCGAAACTTAATTTTTAGGTCAAGCTCGAGCCAGACTTTGACTTAACTCGCACTACGACTTCATTTTGGTCGAGCAAGTTTACATATTGCATTCTAATCCTTTCTTGTACTAGACCGGTCTTTCATATCATCTTCTTTTAGTTATTCCATCTCTTTCTCACTCCTGTTCAACGTCTTTCGTCGTTAGACTCTTTTTCAGAAAATGATCTTTCTCAAAAATCTTTGTAAGAGAAAACAATGTAGGAGCCAATATCAATGAAATAACCATCGATCAAAATCTCGAGTACATACGAGTGAGCTTAGACCCATAACCTCCATAACCAGTTGAATCGGATAAAGTAAATGAAGTTCAATAACTTATTAGGTGCCATTGGTGGATGCCTGAAGTGTCGTCGTTTGCAATTTGTCTTCAATAACTTATAGGTACCGATGAAGTTTTATAGTCTTCAATTTTCTCATCTTTGGCCTCTATTGCCCAAATCATGCATTCTAAAAATGCACAAACCACGAAAAGATTACAAGAGGGGGTGTTTTTCTTTTTTAAACCAAGATAATGTGTTTTGTTTACTATTATTAAAATAAAATAATCTTAGCTCATATTAATCCTTGATTACTTTGTGAACTTCCGAGTTCCAATGATTACAATGTGGTGGAGGCAGAGGGAATTAATACAAGATGTTGTTTTCACTTTTATATATTATATCCGCACAATTAAAACTTTAAGTTAACATAGATGTTATATATAACATGTTAAAACATATTTATATTTAGATTAAATATATTTTTTTATCACATAATTTTTAAATTTATAAAAATATAACGAATTTTTACTTATTAATACCATACCATTAAAATTTAAAAAATACTATAAAAGTATTATCAAACTTGTTTTTGTTATTTTCATACAATTAAATTTTACAAATATTACAAAAATATCATTCACATACTTGTAGTTTTTTCATTAATTGCCGTTAGTTGATTGAGTTCGAAAGTATTTTTGTAACATTTATAAAATTTAATTGTATAAAAACAATAAAATAAATTTTAATGATAATTTTATGATAAACGACATCTAAAATGTTAGTTTCATCTATACCTTTGTATGTAATGCATTACATATACCTATATTTTTATATTTAATAAATTACATGCAACTCTATTCACGTTTATGTTATATGTAATATGTTAAATCTAACTCCATATTTATATGGATGTAAGGCCTTATGTTTTTTTAAGTGAATATAAGGTCTTACATTTTTTATTTGACAATATTGAATACAAATATATATTATTCATATATTGTAATAAATCAATCATAAGTTATGTACTATGTTGAAATAATTTATGACATTTAATTTGTTTTATTAAGAATGTAATGTAAATTATCCTAATTAAAATTATGCAATATGTTATATCTATCTTTATTTTTTTATGTAACATATTACATTTAATTTTATCTTAGTATGTAACATGTTACATCTATCTTCGTTAGGGTCACAAAAGCTATAGTGAGGTCGCCAATGGGGTCATCACAACTCCAATAAGGTCATCGGTGTGTGATCGAAGATCATTTTTTTAATTTTTAGATGTAATATGTTACATTCACTTCTGTCTTTAGATGTAAATGTAGCATGTTATATTAACCTCTATCTTTGTATGTAACATATTACATAAATCTCTATATTTGTATATTCATGTTACGTACAGTGAAACTTTAGTGAGGTCATTGGTGGATGTTCGGAGTTTCAATGAGGTCATCAGCGGTCACTATTATAGAAGTTGTTGATAAGTGCTTGAAAAGTACTCATATTCTATGATTTTACTGTGCTTATTTGGAATAAATAGATTTAATTATTTATGTAAATATATCTTTTTAAAATTACAAATATGTTTTGTTGTATTTTAGGTATTTTAGCTTCAAAAGAGATAAATAATGTCAACACACAATGACACAAAGCACTCAAATAGTACCTTAAAAGCTAAGAAGACTAAGACATATAAGTATTGCATCAAAAAACAATCAAAATGTAAAGGGTATAAAATAATTCAAGACAAGCATCGCGTGCCATAGTGAAGAATTAACGTGGTGCAACGGACACCTCTCAATCACGCTGAACTTTTTATGCGGGGTGAGAAAATATGTGTTATAATGTGATCCTCTCGAATTGAATTTTGAAAATATGTTTTGGCTTTATGCCACAGCACAACACAATAAAAAGTATGCGACAACGAATGTAGTTATTTTGTGACTTCAACTCATATATATCAATTTTTCTTATAAATAGACACATAGTTTTTAGGTCTTAGCTTGATAGTTTTTAGAATAGGATAGCCGTAATATAGTTTTATTTTAGAACAAGTTCCTGTAGCCATTCTACTGTACATATATTCAAATATGTTAAATTAAATGTATAATATAACTCAAACTAACACGTCTTGATGGGTGAATTTGTTTTACATATTTTTTTATGCAAAAAAAAGTTTGGACTTATAACCAAAAGCATAACACCACATAAATTATATGGTATTTTTTAAATATAAATATAAATAATAATATTATTATAATAATATAATTTAATAATAATTTAATAATAATAATAATATAATTTAATAATAATAATGATACAAATAACAATAAGGATAAAATATACTTTTACAATAGAAAAATAATCATAACAATAAAGAAAATAAAAAATATTAATCCAGTTATTCAAATTTAATTTAATTATACATTTAATCTTTTAGATTTAAAAATGTGTTTTCTAGTAAACTACTTTTAGAAAAAAAGATAAATTAAAGACAAATCTATTAATTTTAATAATTTTTTATTTAAATGATATTTTTACATACCATGTGATTATCACACTATTAAATTTTGATTATTTAACAATAATTAAATAAAAATTGATATAAATATATTTACAAAATATTTTTTAGTATTTGAATACTATCATCATTTTCATTTTAACATTTTATTAATTTTAAAAAAAATAAAATATGTATTTAAATTATTTGTTAAAATATCATTATTGTTGATATTTTTAAATAATTATATACTAAATATCACTTTTATCATTTTTAATAACTCATATCTGATCACATTTTAATTATTTGAAAATAAAAGAATAATATTTTAATAAGGAAATTATTAAAATAATATTATTTGTTCTTAATTAACATTTTATCTCAAGATTAAGGGACTAATTTTTTTAAATAACTAAGAACTAAACAACATCAAAATTGTAATATAAGATGAATTGTTAAAGAAATCCTTTAAATTAAATTATTTTTGTAGTTTAGTCTATCAAATTAGAAACAATGTAATTTAATCCCTTTATTATTTTAATGATTAAAATGCGATTAAAGTAGGATAAAAATAAAATCTAATATGAAATAATTTAAGAAAAAAATAAACAATAATAAAATTCAATCAAAAATATATCTAAATATAAATTTTAATTTTTTAAAAAATGAAAATTAATTAAAACTTAAAATAAAATAGTGTTATTTTATAAATATATAAAAATAAATATTTTGTGATTTTTTTATATTAGTTTTAACTTTAACATCGTTAAATACTTATGTTTTAATCATTTCTTATTATTTGATAAAATAATAATAATAATAATAATAATTTAATAAAAAATCATTAAAATAATAATATATCATTTTTAGTCTAAGAAATTAAATAACACAAATAACATAATATAATAAATTTATGTATTATTTTTATCTATAATCTAATATACTATTATGATTCTCTCCTTTAAAAAATAAAGTCTTTAATATATTGTAGCAAGCATTAAAGAAAATAATATTATTATTGTTACTTATCAAATCTAAATTATTGATAGAATTCTATTTAAATATTTAATATTATTATTTTTAAATAATTTTAAATTCAATGTAATGTAAAATTTATATGTAATGTAAAATTTATATTTAAGATATAAAAATAAATATAAATAAGAGGAGAATTATGATTCTAGATTTAAGAGGATAAAGGATGAATTGAAATCCGTTGATAATAAGGAAGAATAAAACGGAAATTGTGGAATAGACGGTGAAAAAGACTTGCCGTTAAGTAAAATACAAATGCAAAGAAAAATAACACGTGTTTGAAATAACAGCCAAACCCAGAGCCCACTGCCGAGAGGGGACCAGATTTAAAAATAATGCCAGTGAATATCTGGGCAACTACGAAGCAAAGTCCAAAGCTAAAATAATAAATACTCCCACATCGATTTTTCGTGGTTAACTCAACCCCTTCCTTAAAATCAAAATAAATTTAAAATTCAATTTTTAAAATTAATTTTATTTTTAAAGTTTCTCAGGGGAAGAGAGATAAATAGATAACTCTGAGGGAGGTCGAACAAGAACTCACGAAGATATATAGATTTGTATTAGATCGAAACAGAGCTTCTTCTCAACAATTCCCTTCCAACTCTGAAATCAAAATTTCTGAGCTATAATTGATTACAGGATTTATTTTTGATTCACCTTTACTTCTTGCCGGAGAATATGTCAAGTTCATCGGAAATTGTGGACTTTTCCGAACAGAAACCTGCGAGGATGTCAGAGATGCTTACTTTCTCTCAGAAGTGTGGTATGTTCAATCAATACTTGAAGGAGAAGGGTAGTTTCGGAGATCTCAGTCTCGGGATGTCATGTAGTGTTGAACCGAACGGTGAGCATAAGTTACTTTACATGTTTCATTTTTTTTTCCTTTTTCCTTTTTCAAAATCAAATAATTGATAAAGATTGTGGTTCTTATTATGTATTAGAATTTCAGAGTCCGTTGGGCTTTGTTTAATTTCCATAGATATGTAAAATTGAAAAGCTTGTTTTTAATTTTTAAATCTTAGGGGTTGTTCTGATTCGTTTGATATTTTCTAATATCATTAGTGTAAATTAAAGCGGTTACTCGAAATTTGAATAGCTTTTTTCCACTGGAATTTGAGCATCGACTATATAGTATGGAATGGATTATCTTTTCTGCGTTTTTGGTGGGAAGTTCCGGGAACTTTGCCCACCAAAAATGGTTGTTTTATTAAGTATTAACCAGAAATTCGATCTATTTGTCATAACCGTTTACCTTTGCAGCTGATTATTATTATTAATTTTTGGCTTCCTAAATTCGAGATCTAAAAAAATCTTTGGTGAAATTGGAAAGGTATATATCAGCTGTTTTAATCTTAATTTTCTGATAGAGACCCTGTACTTTATTCAATATATCAAAGAACGGACCATGTGATTCTTTGTGCATACTCGCGAATGACCAAAAGTGCCTCTAGTTCTTTTTTTATTTCAATTTGAAGGGTTTTGGGATTCTTAGCTCAACTAATTGTCTCATGGATTTGATTTGCTTGGTGCTATATATAGGTACCTCTGATGTGTTCCGCCAGACAACAAAAATGATGAACTTATTTCCAGTCACTGAGAAACCCAGCAAATTGGAAGCACCTCAAGACTTTAAATCCATGAACTTGTTCCCCATGCAAGCAGTTTTTGGTTCCTATGTTCCAAGGGAAGGGATCTCCAAGATTGCCGAGTATAGGTATATATGATTCGATGTTCATTTTGAGTTGTCATATACTATGCAGGTCAAACTAAGATGTTAATATCTTATTGATTTAGCATTTAGCTTACTTCATCATAAGATTAATGTTAATAGCCATCATCTGAAGTGTGTCTCTGATCTGTCTCAGTGTTAACAAGCCTGCTTCAGGAGAACCAACAAGGGCGCAAATGACCATCTTTTATGGCGGACAAGTATATGTTTTCGACGATTTCTCAGCAGATAAGGCAAAAGAAGTAATGATCTTAGCTAGTAAGGAAATCTCTCAGACTCACCCTGCCAATAACAATGTTGCTTTCCCATCTCATCTGACGAAAAACCCAACTGATTCCAGCAACTCAGTTCCCTCAAACTCAGCGGCTATTCAACCACCCTCTCGACCCATTATCTGCGGTGAGTTTAATTTTACGGTTTGCTAATTTAATTGGCATGTTAAGAAATGCTTTTACATGTTATTAACCGATGTATGTATTTTTCCTGTTACAGATCTACCGATTGCTAGGAAAGCTTCACTTCACCGTTTCTTGGAGAAGAGAAAAGACAGGTAAGAATTTGAAGCAAGTGTAAGATTTTTGTTATATTAAGTCATCTACTAGCCTTTTTTTTTTTGGTCTTTCTTTGTCAATAATATTTGACCCTTCGTTAGTGTTAAAAGAGTGTTGGTCACCTTTCCCCAAAAGTAGCTGTTTTGGGGAGGATTGGTGAACAACATACGGTATCCGAGCTATCATGTATTCAAATCCAATAACTCAATTGTTAAGTTTCAAGTCTGCATGATACATGAAGAAAGTATGGAGAGTGATGCTTTTGGCGGCCCGGTGGCCAACATCTTCTAACAATTAGAAAATTAGTATTGTGTGCAACTATACTTGTAATAATCCAAAAGAACAATTCTGTTACTGTATATGCTTACTTAAAGTTCCTCTGTTATAGTTCAATTATAAGGTGGTTAATTAATTTTACTATTGTTATTTTTTGCAGGATCAACGCTAAAGCACCATACCAAATTGGTAGCCTAGCATCAACCTCAACAAAACCAGATGAAACCAAGCCATGGCTAGGCTTAGCTGCTCAACCAAAACAGTAGTTTGAGTACCAAATATAAGAATTATTAGGCTTTAATGAATAGTTTAAGTCTCTGTTATTTTTATTTCTTTTGCTATTCCCTTTACCTATATTTGGTGGGTTTGAGCCTGCTATCTTCTTCTAAGCTCTATTATTGATTCTCTTCTAGTTGGCTCGATATCTAACAATTTTTATTAAAGCTTAGATTCTGTAATTGAGCTTTACTAAAAAGAAGTTGAATTAGTGCTTGTACCTTCTATGTGTTAGTTCTGTATAACCGTGGTTCTTTCTTTGAACGCTTTGTTGGTCTTTACGTATTGCTTTTCTGTCCAAGACTGCAACTGAAGCCCTGCAACAAATTTTTTTTTCCCTATTTTTTTTTTTTGGCTATTAGAAGTATTTTACAAGAAAACTTTTTAAGAAGTAAATTATTTGTGCTTTTGTATAAAACACAAAATGTGTAGTTAAAGAAAACTGAGTACTAAAGCTTACATAATTTTTTAAAATTGTCACTGTGTTTTATAACGACGGGATTATAAGTGGCAAGATTTATAATTATGGAATTATTATAACTATTTTCTTGTTTTTTAAGTTTGAAGAGAGGTTTTAGGTCAATTTTATCAGTTTGGTTCAGAAGGAATATTCAGTCTGTTTGTTTCAGCTTTTCAAATCTTATATAAACACTTGTGAATTAAACTAAAAAAATAGTTTAACATGAGTTCTTAAGCAGGACTAATCATAATTTCTTTTATGAAAGTGCATAAGGCTCTTAACCAGCGCCAGGAATTTTTTTCGAAGAGGTTGACATACTTTATAGCTACTACCAAGAATAAATAATAAATTTTTGAAATATTAATAATTTTATTCCCTAATATTTTAATTTAGTCAACTCAATTTAAAATTTTAAAATTATTGATAAACTTATTCAAATCCTCAAATTAAATATTATAAATTTAACATAAAATTACATATTTATAATTTCAAAGTTATCTTAATCAATTTTATTTTAATTAGACGTTAAATTTAATAAATGAAATTTTTTATTTTTATCAAAATTAATAATTACAATCGTATACTTTTTATAGTTATATAATTTAAAATACTATATTTATATATTACACATCTTATTATTATTCTCTTAAATTTTAAGAGTATTTTTTTTAATTTAAAGAATAATTTAAGTTCAAGATCAAAAGAGTTTTTAGTAAATTTTATCTGTTTGGTTCAAAAGAAATATTTATAGTCTGATTTGTTTATGCTTTTCAAATCCAATAAAAACCCACAATCCCATTTGCTAATTTTATAGGATATTGATCTTTTATTTTTATTTTAAAACATTTTAAATGCAGATATGTGTTGCTCATCGGCTTTTTAAGAGTGCAGCTTAAAAAAAAAAAAAAAAGGAGGCGTACATATAGAATATGAGAATGGCAGACAATACATGTTTCTTGTGAAAAATCCACCCGCACGACATGGTCAATGATGATAATAAAACGTCAGTTAGGTCATGTGAGTGGTGTTAATTATATTTTAATAGTAATAAAATATGATAAATATATTTAATAAATCTTTAAACTTAATAAATTTTGGTCACGTTGAAAACATTGCTTCTTCTTCTTCTTCTTTTTTTCTCAAAAAAAAATAAAATAAAATAAAAATAGCAGTAGCCCATGTTATCTCGTATCATCTGTATTATAATATAATATTTTTACTCTTAACAGATTTCTCTCCATGATTACATGCAAATGCAGAATAAGAATACTTCTGTACGTAAAATTTAATCTCAAATCATATTTAATATAATAATACTCGAACTTGCAAGAAAAGTATCGCTTGCTTTGAATATTATAAACAATTAAGAGGCGCAACTGCTAGTGGTATCAGGTATGGGATAACTACTGAAAATTATAATTTAATGAACCATCACATGCAATGTTGGTGGTTGCGGTAGGGCCTTCTTCGTTTGGAGAAGTATATGTATACAATATGAACGATCATATTCAATTTAATTTATAAAATATATAAAATTTGAACAATAAATTATTAGTTGTAACTAAAATTCAAACATATTTATTTAATATAAATAATAAAAATTATATACATTATATAAAATATTAAAAAATATAATATTCAAATAATTAATCAAGCAAAGGATGTTAGAAAACGAGTTACGTACATATAAACAATAGTCACATGAGACTTAAATAAGAAGTAAAAACAACAACTCATAATTTTTATCTGTACGAACTATATTCTAATTTAATCAAGTATATATTAAAAAGATAATACAATAAATCTAATATTTAGGCTATTAGTATGCATATACATATCAAATATAATACATGTGAATCAGACAAACACGTTAGAAAAATTATAAAGATTTTTCAATCATTTCGATGCTTTGTATGTAAAAATATATATGGTAAATAATGATTATATTATCATAATATACGATCATATAAAACACATCATGTAACTATGTAAACTCAAATAAAATCTCTACCTATGTGTTAACATTCTTGCATTATTTATGTCAACCACTAAGTAGTAAACAATTAACTAAACAGAATAAATAACATACAACTCGATAGACAATGTAAACACAAATACTTATATCAGTCGAGATATTTACCCTAACTATCTATGTGTGTTCTTGCTTATTGTCAACACAACACTTGATCAATACCCAACCGACACACAACACATAATACACATAGAGTCATCATCTATGCACTATATTGAGACCTTGCAACACACATTCAACACACAACATACTACTATATAGGTTTCTTACCTATGGGAAATATTGCATCTTTACAATTATCAATCGACATTACCTAAGGGAAATATTGCATCCTTACAATTATCAATCTACACATCACACCACTACATAGACTCTTCACCTATAGAAACTATTGCATCCTTGTAACTACCAACTCACACATGATACACAACCATATATGCCATTTTCTTATAGAAGTTATTGCACTCTTGCAACTACCAACTGATATATGATAACTCAACAATGAGAGTAAGTCATCAAAATGGTGTGGTTTTTCACTAACCAACCAAATATTTTACCTTTAATCAAAACCTCACTCAATCTCATGTTCTTTACACTCAATCCAGTATTTGATAAATATAAGAGAGACTCATTTCCAATGTCTTACAACATATAAATGCTACACTATTTATTGAACCAAACATTTAAAAAGAAAATAGACCATGAATGGACTAGGGAAGTCAGGTGCCAAAAAGACAAAACTTCCCCCTTAATTTTGACCAAAAAGTAATGAGGATAAGGTAATTTATAAAAAAAGTTCTAAGCCTCTTGGACCCTTTTTCACCCTTCTTGTTGACCACTCGTCGTCTAAGGTTGGTGAGGAAGCTAATTGTTAAACTAATAATTACACAATTGTCGACCAAGGGTTGGGAAGGGGGCAATAAGCATCCCAACGAGGCAACCTAACACAAGCAAAGTCCTCAATGGGACACCATAACAAAAAATAGAATCCCTAACTATAAGATATACGTAAATTAAGAAGTGAATGTGTATAACAGATAAATACGAAACTGTGTACTAAGTGTACTGAACCACTAATAATTAATTCTAAAATTGATAAACGAAAATAACAAATAAAATACAAAATTATGTCTTGAACATGAAAATATCAACACTAAAACGATATGACTTACACAACACGATAATAAAAAGAAAATGATAATGATATTAAGAACCTTGAATTCAAATTAAGGATATAGATATAATATCAAATTATAATTTTAGCAAGGATAACAATAAATATCACATCCATCCATTTTGAATTTTATGTTTTATTTGTAAAATTTAATCCTATGAATACATTATAAATTCAAAAATAAAATCGACAAAATAATACGAACTCATTTTGTATTTTTCATTAAAATGATGAAATTAAAAAAAATGATATATTTATGATTTTTGTAAGGAAATTATAACCTCTTAAGTTTTTATTCTTCTAACGATAAGAGCCATCAAATTAATATTCAAAAAATATATTGATTATCGTTACTTTTATTCATAATCAATATGGTTTAAATATTAAAAGTTTAACAAATATTGAAATATTTTGTTCTTAAAATATCTTCTTAATATTATCTTAAATAATAAATAAGTTAAAATTAAATAATATAAAAAATAATAATTATAACCGTGAAATATTTTCTACTGAAATCTAAACGTCAAATTAAAATATAAAATAATAATTTTGATACTATAACATCCCATCACGTTTTCAAAACCAATATCCACGGTAGTTACTTTTTATCAATACTTATCATGCGTTAGTCCTTTTTTCTTCGATAGTTTTACTCATATATTAGTATTCATTGTTTGTCTCCACCTTAATCTAGCCTCTAAAATATGACTATTATAGATGTAGATGTAGATATTTACAACGATGATATGATATCTGACTGATAACAAATAATACAAATTAACTTTATATCTTATATTAAAACATAAAATTAAAGAAAATTTATAGATTTATCATTCTTTGAGAAACCATAACGTCATAAATTTCTAGTCTTTGAAAATCTAAAACCGCTAAATAAATCTTTCAAAAATATATTCATTCTTATTAATTTTATTGATAATCAATCTGATTTAAATAACACAAAATTAATAAATAATAAAATATTATAGACTTAAAATATCTCCTTAATATTATCTTAAATAATATAAATAATAATAATTATAACTATAAGATATTATCTATATCTTAAATTTAAAATTTAAATATTAAACAATAATTTTTATATTGTAACAGAAATTAGGAAAGGATTAAGTATTGAGTTCGAAGAAGTATCGTCAGTTTTGAGACCAACGAAGTGCTTATCGAAATTAAAAAAAGGAGGTCAAAATTGTCTCCTTAAACATTGTCTCCTTAAACATTGTCTCCTTAAACTCATTGCCGTGGTCGATTTCTTTTTAAGCACGAGGACAAGTAGTTTTTATGGGCCTTTTAGTCCATAAAATATTTTAATTGGGCTTTATTGAATGGTAGTTTTTTTTTAATAGAAGATTTGTAAGTGGTTTTTGTTTTTGGCAGTTTATAAATAAGCATACCTTTTTCTCTAATTATGACCACCCTAAATTTTTTTATATATTATATTATGAATCTACCCACTTCTTTCAACTTATATTTTATGTATAACCCTCAATTTTAAAAATTCTAACATCGTTTTCTAACATTTTGGCCTCTAAGTGCCCATTCTCTAGAGTTAATCTAAAACTTTTAAGTTCTATTATTTACCTCTTTCTTTCCACCAAAGCTTTAAGCAATTTATTTGGTTTTCCATAAGAGATATATATTTTTCTAAAAGAGCCCTCGTCCTTAGATTTATTCTTGTTGTTGTTTTATTCTAATTGTTTTGAATAAAAACATTTCTTCGTGTTTTTAAACAAGATATTATTTTAAGATGATTTATGCACGAAGTTTTGTTAAATTTTTATTCTCATTTATAATTTGTATTTAAATTTATTATGTTTGAGATTTTAATTACTTAAATATGTTATTAAGATCTTATATTTTCTGAAAAATATTAAATATGTTGATTAAAATAATTAAAAATTTAATTGAAAAATCTTAAAAAAAAGTAAAAATTTAAATTCAATTTTTTAAGCATGTTTTTAATAAAAAATTTAGTTTTGATTTAACAAATTAAATTATTGATATTCTTATATGATTAGATTTTGATATAAATTGTATCTTTGATATTTATTGAATAATTTTTTTTTATTTTTATAAATAAAATATTACTACAAAACATGAAACATGATCTCACTTATAGAATATTACTTTATAATATAGATTTGGTAAATGGGTTTATGAGAGTGATGTATAGACAATATAAAGACATGAAAGACAAGAAGCGGTATGATGGAGCTTCTTGTAAAAATGGTGGTATCAATGATTTAATCTAATGGTTAAAAAACGAGGACGTAACAAGCTTCTTCAATGAGAGGTAAGTTACAAATAACCATGTACATAGCCCCACATGTGACATACTACAAAAATAAATACTACATTTATCTCAAATCAATATTTGATATTAAATATATTTCACAAAATTAATTTATTATCTTCTTTGAATCTTCTATGTCGCACTGCAAGATGAATATGAAAACCGTCAATATATCACACAAAATATATTTAATATATTGGTTTATTTACTGTAAATCAATTTTTGAAAGACATTTGTGGAATATTTAAAAGAAACCAAAGCTACTAGATATATAGTAGCAATGGATTAAGCATATAACACGTCATATAGCCAACGTATTGGGCCGGCCTAAGAGCCGAAGTCATCAAAGTGGTTGCCTAGGTATTATTTACCTAACAAACACTAAAAAAATATATATTATTTTTTAGGGTTAAAGTTTTATTCTTTATAAAAATATTATATTATTTTTCAATAGATTTTAATTTATATTTTAGTAGATTTTAACTTAAATTTTTGTTTATGGAAAACCTTACACATAATAAAGAAAAACTTATAAAATATTAATAATAATAAAATAATGTAGAAATAATAGAAAATCTAAAAAATAATAGAGAACTTATAAATAATGAAAATAGAAACACAAGATATATATAAAAAAATCATTAAATGTTGATAAGTAAGAAGAAATTTGAAGAAATTTAAAAAATAATACTAAATATTAAAGAATGAGATGGATCTAAAGATTTATCATTTTAAAATATATATATATATATATATGTGTGTGTGTGTGTTTTCAAGACAAGATATAGTTTACTATGTAATAAGTAATAAAAATGAGTATTAATATTACAGACATAAAAAATATATAATATACAATTAATTGATAAATTATCAAAAATCTCCTGAAAAGTTAAAAAATTTGGATACATCTATTTAATAAAAATCCAAATATTAATAAAAGTACATTTTAAAGAAGAAATTGATACAACAATGAAACTAGTACGAGTAGATAATAGAATAACAAATAGGAAATATGTTTTATTAAGAATGATTTAAGAAAACCTAATATATTATAAATTAAAATTCACAATATATCCTAGATTTTCCATCAATATTAATGATAATAACTTAAACCAAGTATTAAGTTCAGCCTAAGAATTTGAAAGAGGACATATAACAAAAGAAGTAAACCATACATTTTTAGTACATTATATAATAAGATATTTATCAATTCAGTCACAATATTTTAATATATTAACAAAATAAATTCATATAAATAAATAAAACTTTTTAAGAAATTGGACAAATAATAAAACTAAAAATATTAATAAATTTTGAAATACCTGAAGAATGAAATCTAGATATTAAATAAAAATCTTTAATACTAGTAAGAAAAAGTGATGTAGTAAAAAAAGTAACATACTACGAATAAAATTTACAACTGATTAAACAAAAATAAGCAAATATGAATGGGAACAAAAAGAAGAAATTAAAGAATTAAAACAATAAATAAAATAAGTCAAAAATCTTATTCATAGAGTAATGATTGGATAACAAAAATTGATAAATTATAAAGTAAAAATCTCTTAAAGATATCAAATGATATATTACAATAAATAAAATTAGAAAATAATAGTACCCTAATAAGCAAAACAAATAACAAAAGAGCTATAATGAAAATTTTAATTTTTTTAGAAGAAAAAATATAATACTTACAAAAAATAAATAAAATTCAAGAAAAAACTCTTAAAGAAATAAAAGAAAACAATTATGACAAATATATTGTAATTAGATGTTCTAAAAAGAGATCCATTAAAAGGATTAAAGGAATAACCGGTAAGAAGATCTGATGGAATGATTTCCCAAAGCGAAAAAAGAAAAGATAAAAAATCTATTTTTCCAACATAATGGAATATAGAAAACAATTTATGAATCTAAGAAATAAAAATATAGGAATATTAGTAAGTCTGTTAACATTAATAGATGATGAACTAAAAAAATATTATGAAGAAAAAATATGCTCTAATAAGAAAAATGATGACATGACAATGATTAGTGAAATAGATTCTGAACTAAAAAACTCAAAAATTACTATAGGTAGAAACATAGTAATGCCCATATAATTTGATCCTCGTAGAAATGAAAAGGAGTATACAAAGACTAGAATAACTTAACCTTTCAAATAGAAGAATGATTATATCGGGGTACTAGAGAATCTATACCATCAGAATTCAAGCTTCACAAAAATAATAATAAAAATGACTATCTAGACTTAGATTATATTAGAGATCGAAAAAAAACATTATATTAATGGGCTAATGCAATGAGTGTATTAATCCAGACATCATGAACTACTAGTATAAACCCACGAATCTGTAGAGTATTATTAAACCATATAATGATTGAAAATGTTAAAGTATAATTTAGTAATCTACTAGATGATATATATCTTAGGATGCAATGAGATTTTGTAATAGGAATACATTATTTAGATAAAGTGGTAAATAAAATATATAAAAAATTCTCAAGAAAAGATAAAGGAAACCATATTGTTGAAATAAGCAAACTAAAAACAAAACGAGACTAAATGGTATTTAGCATATATAAAAATATGTGATATGTGCTACGTTGATTCTTTATATATGAATATGAAATGTATTATCACAAGATACTAAAAATACAACAATAATTTAAATAAATATTTTATCAAAAGTTACCATAAACTCTATATAAAACTCTTGAAGAAAGTTAGAGAAATAGAAAATACTGTAGCAATACGAGATACTTTAAAAGAAAGTATAAAAGAATTAAAATCTTGGATAATTTTACAATGTCAAAGAATAAATTAATATAATTATGCTAAAGAAAATTCTAAAATATGTTGTGATAATAGTAATTTATAGATGCTATGAAAATATGGATGTAGTATAAAGCCTTACAAATAAAAATATAAAAAATATAAAAGGTTCAAGAAATATAAATTTAAAACAAAAAATTTCTAAATATAAGAGAAGACATAACCAAGAACTTTATAAGAAAATATATTTTTGAAGAAAAAAATTTCACATAAAAGGAAATTATTATCATAAGCAACAAAACTTGCAGATGTTGGATATGTTATGAGGAATGTTATTATGCTAATGAATGTCCTACTAGATTAACCTATAAAAAAGAATATAAGAAAAACTTAAAAATATTAGAACAATCCTATAAGATAGAATTATAACACATATCAGACATTGATGAAACATAATCAATATACTTAATAAGTGAAATTGAAGAAAAAGAAACAGATTCAGAGGAAACATATGAAGATGAATAACCTATACATCATAACTAATCATAATAGTATTTACATAAAAATATGATGTAAATCAGATTAGATAAATAATTTTAATTACTAATAGCTTTTAGTTATTCACATGGACAATTCCAATGGACTGTCGTACCATTTGAATTAAAACTGACACCAGAAATATTCTAAAGATATATGGACAATATTTTTAAGGAGTATCACTCACTTTATTGTGTTTGTATTGATAATATATTAGTATTTAGTGATAATATTAACTAGTATTGTCTAAAAAAATTAAAAATCTTAACAAAATGTAAGAAATAATGAATAATATTGTTGTAGAAAAAAGGCAGTATTGGCACAACAAAAAATGAAGTATTTAGACTTGAAATGGAAGACAAAAAACACCATCTTCAACCTCATGTGTTAAATAATATACAACGATTTCTCATTATCATCACTGACAAAAACCAATCACAACGGTTTTTAGAATGTTTGATATATGCGGAAACATATATTATGAAATTAGCATAAATAAGAAAACATTTACAAGCTAAACTTAAAAAAAGATTATATCTGAAAATGGATTAATCAAGATACTTAGTACATGAAAAAGGTAAACGTACAAGTAAGAAATTTACAAACACTTTACCATCAAAGACAAGATGATAAAAAAACAATAGAAATAGATGTTTCACATCAATATTAGAGAGCTATATGAAAAGTAAGAGTAGAGGATAAAAATAAATATCTGTGTTGGTTTACTTCATGAGCTTTCCAAGTAGTTGAATAAATTATCATAATAATAAAAAAGAATATTTAACCGTAAAAAAAGTAATAAAAAAGTTTACTATATATAATATCATCGACATTTATTGTTTGAACAAATAATAAAAAAATTTAAATATTTCTTGAGAATTAATACTGTAAAAGATTACAAATAATGAAAACTAATAAGATGACACCAATGGTTTAACCATTATAAATTTGATGTTGAACATCTATAAAGAAAAAAACAATAGTTTAGCTAACTAGAGAATTAGTCTTACTAATGGTCTTTATAATTGTAGGAAAGATAGACAATCTTGACATAGAAATCAAGATCAAAGAAAAAGTAATAAAGTTTTAAAATATCAACTAGAGATCTTATATATCAAAAGACCATTATTATGTGTAAAACAAGAAGAATCTAGTATTCCAACAAACAAAGAGATTAAAATCTTAAAAGAATAGGATAAAAATTCAGAATTAATCAAAAAAGATATAGATAAATTCTCAAAAAATTTATGGTTTGAAACAACAACAGAAGAGGAAGAAAAAGAAGAAGAGCTAAAAGAAAATAATCAAGAAGAAAAAAAATGCATTATGTTGTCTATAATGGACCAGTCCCAATAATATATAAGACAAGTCCATAAACAAGTAGAGCAATAATTGGATTGTTCTGTGTAATACACAAAGCATTCCTAATATGATTGAAACATAAAGAAGTTTTGCTAATTTCAAAATCCTTAAGTTTCTCAAACTCAGTAATGTAATAACCAACTTAGAAGGTAACTATGTACAAATACTTAAAAACCAAGCAGTTACAAAAGGAAAGATAATAATGCTAGAAAAAAATACCAAGATCCATATTCTTTAGGAAAATAGATGATACATTTTTTATTCTCGAGGAAGAAAATGAAAGACAAAAAAATATAAACCCAACCCAATGGCTGAATTTTTATAATTTAGCAAAAAAATCATAAAAAGATCGATTTGAAATTATGAATTTTTCATAACATAAAAGTCCATACAACAAGAAGGAAGTCAATCACATGCATTAGATTCAACATAACCGAAGAAGTAGATTCAAAGCTTATTTACTAATTATTTTATTATGAATTGATTGAAAATATTTACCCAATAAATAATTTAATAGAATTAAATTATTTCCTTCAAATTTTAAAAAATCTATTAACAATTTTAGAAAAAGAGTAAAAGCATATGATTGTCGAGTTTTTTAAAAACATTTCAGTTCCATAATAGATTTCCATAAATGAAAGTTTATCAGTCCTTGTTGTTTTATTAAAATAGGAATGACAACATTAGCAATAATAGTCTAACAACTCAGGGATCTATCAGAAGAATAATTTGACGAATAAACTCTTAACCAAAAAATAGCGATAATGTTGAGTCAAATATATCATGAAAGCAAAAAAATAAGAACATCTTCTGAAATCAGGATAAATTACTCCATAAGCAAAGTTATAATGATCTCATATAGTAACTTGAATATAATTTAAGAAGATATTAACAAAAAATATCAATTATGAAACATCATTCAATTGCAATGAATTGAATGTACTAAAGCAACCAAATATAAATTTTACTAGTTAGCAAAAAGCAAACTGAGGAAACAAGTACCTTTTAATTGTATAAAAAACATAGAGGGATCTACATCTCCAATATCAATAGGAAGCATGTTGGTAAGTGATTTTTATTAAATAAATGTCGACATAAAATTTTAAAATGAAAAAAAAGACAAGATAAAATGCAATCCTTATCATTTCATGTGTCTTTATTTAAAAAAGGAAGGAAGATATAAAGATAAAATGTAGTCCTTCAACGTGCTTTTAGATAAAATGGTTTTTGTATAATGAAGGAAGGCATATTAAATTCTAATCATATAACCCAAACATCAATTTCTTTTTAGATAATGTCTATGCAAACTCCTAAAGAGTAAAATAACAAAAAAATAGGTTGTAATAATATTATTTTATTTAATAAATAAAAGTTTTATTTTCTCTAGAACCCATTATTGGTCTTATTTTCTAAATAAATCTACGAATCATATCCATAGTTGAAGAAAGAAAGTCATTATTCCCGATTCAAAAGGTGTGGCTTCTAATAAGTTAACTAAATATCATATACAAGTAAATAAAAGACGAAGGTGGACCCATATTTATTAAAACAATATAAGATTAAATACAAATCTAATTAGTTGTTAAAAATTCAAAAATTCAAAAACTAATAAATATTTATATGTTAAATCAAAATTTTAATAAGAGTAACAAATTATTTGATATCAAATGCATGAAATTAAATAAGAAAATTTTTAAATAAAAGAGGGCAAATCTTTAATTAAGTAGCTTTACAAATCTTAATAAAATGATTTATAACCTTTACAAACTTATAAAACAAAGATAATAAAGAAAAGATAAAATTATCCCTTTAGTTTAATAGAAAAAAATCAAAAGTGTTCTATTTAGATAAAAATGATAAATTTTAAAGAATATAATCTATATATGTTATTTTCTTACTATAAAACAAAGATAATAAAAGAAAAGATAAAACTATCCCTTTAGTTTAATAAAAGAAATCAAAAGTGTTCTATTCAAATAAAAATGATAAATTTTAAAGAATATAATCTATATGTTATTTTTATTGACGCAATTTCCTTAAAATGCTGGGAATGTTCTGGGAGCAGCAGACAGCATCCTTGGAATCAGAAAGCAAACAACACAAAAGATGTAGTGCACCATCTCTAGTTTTTATGGACATCTTCAATTGTTGATGTACTAGCAGATGAGATTGATGCTCATCTATAAAATCTTATGAGTTAAAAATATTTTGTAACAGAAATTGATTAAATAAAACAAGGGAGGGAAGGGAGATTCAGGGAGTGCTTGTGTTGTTTGTTGATTTTGTGTCATGGTATCAGAGCACGGGTCACGATTTTGAGCATTAGTGTAGCCAAATCGGGTCCCTGTTTCTCTATAGCCCCTTTGTTTCTCTATAGCATTTGTGAGCATTTGTGAGCAGTTTGAGCATTTTGAGCATGCTTCATGAAAAGAGGTGTAACTTTTGATCCGACCGTCAGATCGGGTTGAAATTTTGACAGGAGTTCCGACCGTCGAAAGTACGGTAAAAGTGTGATTTACTAACTGTCCTTGGGAAAAAAATGTCTGGAAATGATGGAAGTTCTGACAAAGAAGAAAAATCTGAGGCGGTTCTTATTTTAGAGAGTTTATCTGCCACCTTGTCACAACTATTCCAACACAAGATGGGTGATTCCAATCCTGATGGGCTCAGTTCTGCTATGGAGATCAAACTCGATGGGAAGAACTTTAATCTGGTCGCGTATATGTTGAAAATGAAGGCTGTGAGGGAAGGGTAAACTTGGCTATATCGATGGTTCGACTCGAGCCACTTCTGGTGATAGAAGTTACCGAAGTGGCGGATGGAAGGCTCTCGGGTTAAAAACTACATGATCGAATCCATGGATCCCTCCGTTTGGTAGGTAACTTTCTCCCTTTCCCACTACGACGAAAGAAGTTTGGGACTCGATAAGAACAACCTTTTTTGATGGAGATGACGACCCAATACTTTGAAGGCGAAAGAAGGGTTAGCCGGAGTCAAACAAGCCGGTGGTCCGGTTGAGGCTTATTACACCCGATTACGGGGGGTTATGGAAGGAGTTAGATGTTCGTAGGCCAAACCCTATGACTTCCTCTCCAGTTGATATTGAAAAACACAATTCTCTTGTTGCGACCGTGTATTAACCTTACGGATGGTTCAGATGACTAGGTTGGACTCTATCCGGAAATGGTCTTACAGCAAAACCTTTTTCCCACATGATAGAGCAAGCACTTTGCATTGGTTCGTAGAAGAAAACCGTCGATCGGTAATGTTACACAAAGGGGGAGGAACCGAACCTTTTATGGTTATGCTATGGCGAAACTTGGTCGTGAACAAACGATTTCAAACCAAACTCGAATTACCATTTTGTTGGGTGCACTTCTTGTCGTAACCCAAAACATACTAGAGATAAGTGTTTCAAGTTAATTGGCTACCCGCGGGTTGGAAAGATCGAAGGAAGAAGAGGTAGGGAGATTGGCCGCCATACAGGCGAGGCCTGAAATGGTTGCGATTCTTCAGCTATGACTCTGACAGAGTCGGCTCATGGCGGAGCCGACTATTCTGAACCGACTTCAGTAGTTGCAGCTTCGGTTTCAAGGGGTGGCTACTCTGTCTTACCACGGTTGAGAGCAAAGAGCGATGGAAGGTAAAAGTTTTATTGTTTCTAATAATTATCATACCGATAAGTTTGGTGGATAATCGATTCGGGGGGAAACCGATCATATGACTACTCGAGAAAAGGATCTAGTAAAGAGTTCCTCGCAGGGGAGAACAATGATAGTTAATGCCAATGGAGAAACATATCTGTGATGGGTCTGGGAGATGTTCGGTGCTCGCGCCTGCTCTCAGCTTTATCAAATACTTTACTTGTGCCCTCCCTATCAACTAAATTATTATCTGTTGGTCGATTTGTGAGGAACTAAATTCTTGCGCTATTCTCGTATCCTCAGTTTGTATATTTAGGGATCTTCTCACAAAGGAGATTATTGGCCGTGGTACTGTAGAGAGAGGAAAGTATCATTTGGACGACATGGTGTTGGAAAGGCTCGTTTTTTCTAAAGGTTCCTCAGTAGAATCGGATCTCCTATATCTGGATGTGGCATAAGAGACTAGGACATCCATCTTTCGGGTATTTAAGAAAACTTTATCCAAGTTTATTTTACGGTTTGTGAGAATGAAAACTTTGATTGTGAAACCCGTATTAAAGCCAAGAGTCGTGGTGTCTTTTCCGAGTAGTTTGGATAAGAGAACAACTTTTTTTGATTTGGTTCATTCGGATGTTTGGGGTCCGTCCCCGATTAATTCATCTGTTGGAAATAGATGGTTTGTGTTATTTATTGATGATTGTACTAGGATGACTTGGTTGTATGTTGTTAAAAGAAAGGATGAAGTGACACATGTCTTTAAATATTTATTTAACATGGTGCAAAATCAATTTAATAAAAACATTAAGATTCTGAGAAGTGACAATGGAGGTGAGTTTGCCAATAGCATACTTCGAGAATTTCTTAACTCTAAAGGTATAATTCATGAAACAAGTTGTGTCGGTACTCCATAACAAAACGGAGTAGTTGAGCGGAAAAAGAGACATGTCTTAGAAACAGCCCGGTCTATGTTACTTGAGAATACTGTTCCTGAGCCTATTGGGATCGTACGGTTCTTGCTACGGTATACCTAGTTAATCGTATGCCATCCAATGTACTAAATTTTCAAACTCCACTTCAAGTACTTTCTTACGTACGTATCGCTACCATCAACTTTCTTAACCTCCCACCAAAAGTATTTGGGTGTGTTGCATTTGTTCACATACAAAAGCATCAACGGTCTAAACTCGAACCGTACGCGTAAAGATGCGTATTTCTCGGATATGGTCAAAATCGGAAGGGCTATAAATGTCTCAATCCTTGTTTCTAAAAGGTATTTGTTACCATGGATGTCACTTTCCTGGAATTAGAGAGTTTTTAGAAAGGAAATGTATCATTCTCGGAGGGAGAGTTTCTGCGAATGAAAGTACGTCCTACTCTAATAGATCTTGGAATCTCGGTTCGGAACAAACCACGGGGAATCCAGAGACGGAACCCGGAGCCGAGAAACGAGACCAGCCTCTTTGGGCCGAACCAATTATTAATTGCTATTGGCCCAGACCATTCCTTCTTGATCCATCTGGCGATCGAGGCACGAAAGTGAATGAGAGACAAATGATACAATCATCTTTACCTCACCATGGCCAATCTCTTGAAAACGAGGTAACCTCAAACTCTGAATTTCTAGATTCACATAATTCTAACAAAGGCTATAGATTTCCTGACAGACATAACATGGGCAACCTCCTAAGAGGTTCAGATTGGATGAAGACAGTGGAGGAAATTACGCGATTAGTAAGTTTGTAGCAACAGAACACTTGCCCAATTCTCTGAAGGAGTTTGACACTACTCTTGCTTCACATTCGGGTTAGAAAAAATTGAAGAAGCGATGAGTGATGCCAAGTGGCTAGATCTTATGAGGATGGAGATGGAGGCATTAGAGAAAAATCACACGTAGCGGTTGGTAAGTTTACCAAAGGGAAGAAAAAGCAGAGGTGAAATTTGTAAGTGGGTATTTCTTGTAAAGTATGGTCCAAATGGGTTGGTCGACCGGTATAAAGCTAGATTAGTTGTTAGAGGGTTTACACAAACATATGGTATTGATTATCAGGAAACCTTCTCACCAGTTGCTAAGTTGAATACCATCAGAATTCTATTATCTCTTGTAGCTAATCTTGATTGGCCTTTGCATAAGTTCGATGTAAAGAATGCTTTCCTTCACGGTGATCTTGAAGAGGATATTTATATGGAGATTCCACTCGGGTACAACTATTCAGGGTCTCAACAGTTGGTCTGCAAATTGGAAAAAGCACTATATGGGTTAAAACAATCTCCTAGAGCATGGTTTGGAAAATTCTGTAGTGCTATGAAAAAAAATGGGTATTCTCAAAGTGATTCTGACCATACTTTGTTTTACAGGAAGGGATATGAAAAGATAATTGTCTTAATTATTTATGTAGACGATATGATAATCACATGTGATGATCTAGATGAGATAGAAAGTCTGAAGAAGAGACTCTCTAAAGATTTTGAAATGAAGGACTTAGGTGGACTGAAATATTTTCTTGGCATTGAAGTGGTAAGGTCCAAGCAAGGTATATCTTTGTCCCAATGGAAATATGTACTAGATTTTCTAACTGAAACTAGAATGCTTGACTGCAAACCAGTTGATACCCCTGTTGTCCAAAACCTTAAGTTAGGTGAGTTTCCGACTCAAGAACCGGCCAATAAAGAGATACCGGCCGATTGGTGGGCAAACTCGTTTACTTGTCTCGTACTAGACCGGATATAGCATATCTTTGTGAGTTTAGTAAGTCGGTTCGCGTACATCTTCCAAGTGAGAAGCATATGGAAGCCGTGTTTAGAATTCTTAGGTACTTAAAGGTTCTCGGGTAGAGGAATTTTCTTCAAGAAAAATGAACACCTAAGAGTGGAAGCGGTATCTGATTCGGACGGGGCGGGGAGACATCACAGATTGAAAATCCACTTCTGGATATTTTACCTTCGTTAGAGGTAATTTGGTAACATGGAGAAGTAAAAAGCAAAAGGTGGTAGCCCTTTCTAGTGCCAAAGCTGAGTTTATTGGCATCACTAAAGGGTTACAGGAGCTAATTTGGTTAAGGAGAATCCTAAGTGAACTTGGTTTTGGACCAAGTGATGGAATGGGGCTCTTTTGTGACAACAAGGCGGCAATTTCCATATCTCAGAATCCGGTACAACATGATCATACAAAGCACATAGAAGTGAACAGACACTTCATTCGACAAAATCTAGAAGAGAATACCATCTCCCTTCCATTTGTGCGGCCCGGTGATCAATAGCGATATTTTAACCAAGGGAGTTTCAAGTGCAATTTTTCATGACTCACTTGGCAAGTTGGGCATGACGGATATCTATGCACCAACTTGAAGGGGAGTATTGACGCAGTTTCCTTAAAATGCTGGGAATGTTCTGGGAGCAATAGACAGCATCCTTGGAACCAGAAAGCAAACAACACAAAAGCTGTAGTGCACCATCTCCAGTTTTTATGGACATCTTCTGTTGTTGATGTATTAGCAGATGAGATTGATGCTCATCTATAAAATCTTATGAGTGAAAAATATTTTGTAACAAAAATTGATTAAATAAAACAAGGGAGGGAAGTGAGATTCATGGAGTGCTTGTGTTCTTTGTTGATTTTGTGTCAATTTTCACTATCTAGTGTCGAGTCCAATTCGTTAACTTCATGATCTAAGGAGTGATTTTTAATTTTAATTTTTTTTAATATAATAATAAAATAATATTTTTTAATTCTTTTCGTTAAGTGTAAAGGTATAATTCTCCTATATAGCTTAACACAAATACAAATATAATTATTACATAATTAAAATATATGATTGAATTAAAACATAAATGTGATAAATCAAAATTAAAATATTAATTAAAAAGCTTTGTTATAATGTTCTCTAAACGACTGTTTGATTATTATAATTAATATATTAGATATTTTTTAGAAACAATTGAATATTGATATTATATTGTAATTTTTACGACTTTTGACATAATAGATATAAATAAGCTATAAACTTATAATAAAAAACACACAAAACAAGCATAAACATAATAAATCACAATAGATTAATAAAATGGATGAAAAATAATCATAATAAACTTTAGGTGAATAAATTTATTCCGAGCAATGAAAAATAAAAAAAGATGAAAAAAACTTATTCTATTAGGTGGTGTTTGGTTTACATAATAGAATCAAAACGAGAATAAGAATAAGGATAAGAATAGAATGGAAATGAAACAATTTTGTTTGATTTGATTACTGGAATCAAAAAACGAATCACTATTACAATGATTGGTTTACAACTGAAATTAAATGAAAAACATTGTATATTACTTTAATACCCATATATTCAGTAAATTTTAAATAATATCATTTAATTATTAAAATAATTATTTTTCTAAATAGGGTTTAGAAAATATATTATTTTTTTAAATAGAGTATGAGGTTTTGAGGTGTGAGATTTGAGATTTAAGGATTTAAGATTTGAGATTTGGGATTTGGGGTTTAGCAATTTGGGATTTGGGGTTTAGAGTTATATTTGTGGGTTAAAGTTTAGGGTTACAATTATTATTTTTCTAAATAGGGTTTAGGATTTCAGGATTTGTGATTTAGTATTTAAAATTTAGGATATAGGGTTTAGAGCTATATTTATAGGTTAAGATTTATGATTAAAATTATTATTTTTCTAAATAAGGTTTAAGGTTTTAGGATTTAGGATTTGGGGTTTAAGGTTTTAGGATTTAGGATTTGGGGTTTAAGGTTTTAGGATTTAGGATTTGGGGTTTAAGGTTTATAGTTTTGGGATTTAGGATTCGAGATTCGGGATTTAGGATTTAAGGTTATATTTGTGGGTTAAGGCTTATGATTAAAATTATTATTTTTCTAAATATGATTTAGGATTTTAGGATTTAGGGATTTAGGATTTGGGGTTATATTTGTGGGTTAAAGTTTATGATTAAAATTATTATTTTTCTAAACATGGTTTATAGTTTTTGGTTATATTTGTGGATTAAGATTTAGGGTTAAAATTATTATTTTTCTAAATAGGTTTTATGGTTTTGAGATTTAGGCTTTTGAGATTTAAGATTTAAGATTTAAGGTTTATGTAAAATTGAGATGAGAATGAAATCATGATTCTTTAAGGGGACAAGGAATTCTGATTTCTTCTCCTTTCAGAATCAATTCGATCCCATTCTCATTTTATGCCCAACTAAACACAAAATTGTAAGAAATCAATTCTGATTCCATTCCATCTAATCAAACATAACATTAGAGAAAGACTTACATATAATGATATTATCACCTTAAAAAAACACCAAAATAAGATGAACAACTTAATACTTTTTATTTAAATTTTAAGATGACTTCCATGTATTTCAAAGAATACAAATAAGATATACATATTAAAATAATATTAAGGAAATGAAATTGTGTTTAATGGTTTTCTTAATTTAAATTAAGAGTTATAAGTAAATCGAAACTATATGTTTTTGATTAATTTAAATTTAATCTTATTTGAATTTGATTTGAAGATTTTAAATTCAAATATGATCTGATGATGTAATCAGTACGAACTAATTTGAATTTAAACAGATCTTATTTTTCATATTGTATAAGATGAGATTGATGTTAAAATTTATTTATGAATTATTATCATATATAAAACATGACATACCTAATATTTAAATTTTAAATTATGCATTTGTATTAAAATTTATTATTTATAGTTACAATTAAAAATCGTAACAATAAGAAATATGTGAAAACAATTATTAAATTATTATAGAGATTTAACATTTATATTTTTTAAGTTAAAATAAAAAGTTAATATAATTATAATATATATAATATTTAAATATAATATGTTATATAATAAAATATAAATGTATTTTTAATTAAATAATAATCGGAGTTATAATAAATTTTAAAAATATGATTCGAACGAAATATATAATTTTCTATTTGAATCGATACTAATATAAAACTTATCATTTCAATCCCGTATCTCTATCATTTTGCATCTCTCCCATCCTTTCTCGTCTCGCCCTCCTCGTCAGAGTGGTTTTTTCTTTTTGATTTCCACCTTTTTTCATTTTTTGACTTTTTCTTTTCAAATCATTCGTTTATTTGAATTTTGGAAACTTAGCCCTAGCTTCATTAGGTTGTAAGATGTACTTGTAATCTGTAATCATCTCTGCCCCTCCCTCGCTGACTTGGTGAAGAAGATGCAACAACAAGAACAGATGCTAAAACAACAGGCCTTGATGATGCAGCAGCAGCATCTGTACCATACTTCTCTTTTGGCTGCACCTCAGGTTCTGATTCAATTTTTTCTTTCATTTTCTTATGTTTACTGAATTTTGATTCAAACTTGTGGAAACTCTATTAATAGTTTTAAGATCGATGAAACTTTCTCTTTCCATGATTCGGAGTTAATTATTGGAAATTTTATTGATGTTATCATAATTTAGGGAAATATGTATATTTTTTGTTTTCATTTATTTTCAGTTAGAATTTTATGGACGAGGGTTTTCTTCATTGTTTCCGGTGAATATTTGTTCAATCCGCGTTTGTGTTTCTCTCTCATTCAAAACTTTTTTATATTTCTATAGTTAAGTTGATTTTCCTGGGGCGAAGAAATTAAAACTTTGCACTTTTATTCCTTTTGTCTCTTAAGGAGTCACGCGGTTCGGGTTTAGTTTCTTACGTTTAGATGGCTACGGGTTTTACTTTGCTGAGCTCTATACTATTTAGTATTCAGTAGTTGATATAGTCATTTGAAATTTATCTTCTTCTTTTTTCATGTGTATTTCTCCTTTCCCATTAGAATAGTTTGCCAAAGTGGGGGGAATTCTAGTTTAGGAAAATTCAGCTTGAAGTATAAAAGCTTCCAGCACCAAAAGAAGTATAAAACTTATCACCCACACTTACACATGTATCATTGATGGGATCCAACCACACCCTTAAATTCCCCACAACAAGGAGCAGAATGCCATTGGCATGTACCTTTTTAGATTTTTCACCTCTTGATTTATGTGTCTATATGAACATATTGGCTGGCTTAAGATAAATTTGACCCTCCTTACTTACTGTGTAGAAGTTGGAATTTGATAAATGACTTGATTCAAGGATGTTTATGCCAAAATTATGTTTGAAGAACCCTTCTTTATTTTTATTTTTATTTTTCATGTGTTGCTTGCTTTTTGGTCATTTTAGTTGACTAGGGTCTAGAGTTGTAAGTGGCTCCATGGCGTACTTGTCTTTATGCATCCCGTAACCACTTGTGAGGACTGTCTGTAAGTAATTTAGGTCATTTTATTTTTTCTTTTTTTACCTTTTTAATTTTGCAGATAGAGCCTATCTTGAGTGGAAATCTGCCTCCTGGTTTTGATTCAAGTGCATGCCGCAGGGTGTGAGTGTCGTGTAGAAATTTTCATTTTTTCTTTATATCTAGTGTTTTGTTTTATCTTTAATTATCTTAGTCCTGTACGCAAGGATTCCTATGAATTGATTTTTTTAAGGGCCTTTCTTTTGCGATATTGAGCCTCTTCAGACAAAATAGTGCCTATTAGTGATAGCTTTTGTAATGCCTTTATTATCGGTAGCATGATCCCATTGTGTTGGTTTTTACATAACTTTGGTATTTTTAATCATTGATATTTCCCTAATCTAGTAAATTTAATAATTATTACAAGAACACTTAATGTTGATTAAACTACAATTATATTCGTATTTGTTTGGGAATGCAGACTCCCTTCTATCCATGAGAATGACTTAGTATGCCTTTTGTACATAGTTTTAATTTATTGGATTGAAATAATTAATTTTTATCTACTGTCTTGATTATTTGAAAGGATCCATCAAGACTCTTAAGATATGGGCAAAGTGGGTCACATGAATGAGATGAGTTTTGACTTCTTTACAAGTACAAGTGAACTGCTTGGCTTAGTAAATCTACGCCTGACATTGATACTCTTAATCAAATTTAGTTAAAATGGGATATTAATTATGATTATTTCCCATAACCTACCTATAGGGATCATGGCTGACACAATTTCGTATTTATGCTTCTGTGCTCATGAATCTGATTATTATTTCCTAATTTCGTGAAAAATGCAGGTATGTTGGCAACATTCACCCACAGGTGGCTGATGCCCTCCTCCAGGAAGTTTTCTCTAGCACTGGTCCCATTGAAGGATGCAAGCTCATTAGGAAAGAGAAGGTCATGCTTCTTTGCCCATAGCCTCTTCTCAGTCTCTTGTTGTCTTTTGGGGGATTAAACTGGCACCTGTAACCTTTACTTTTGTCATTCTATTTCATTAAGATCTATATAATGCTTGAGCGAGTTTTTTTTTCCCTTTCTAAATTTTATCGTGACATGCTTTGTGCAGCCATCTTACGGTTTTGTGGACTATTTTGATCGTAGATCAGCTGCCCTTGCTATTGTGACACTTAATGGGAGGAATTTGTGAGTAGAAACCCTGACATCTATTCTAGTTCATTATTTCTCCGTCCACTGTATCAATATTTTTCTATTTCAGGTTTGGTCAGCCTATCAAAGTTAATTGGGCATATGCAAGCAGTCAAAGAGAGGAGACATCAGGTTTACCTACTAAGGGATATGAGCTTTTTCAACTGCAATCCTATTTTCCTGTCTTTGGGAACTTTTTTATTCTTTGTTCTTTATTTCATTGCTGGTTAAAGGAAACTGATCCTTGTGTATTCATATTATGCAGATCATTATAATATTTTTGTTGGTGATCTTAGTCCTGAGGTGACTGATTCTACATTGTTTTCGTGTTTCTCTGTTTATTCCAGCTGTTTTAAAGATCCATATTCTTACTTTGTTTTCATAGTTATTATTTTTTGTTTACTAGCACCAGAGATTTCTATAACATGAAAGTAATTTGTATGCTCTCTGGTAACAGAGATGCACGAGTTATGTGGGATCAGAAGACCGGGCGTTCTAGGTGTTATGGATTTGTCTCTTACAGGAACCAACAGGTATTGGAAGTATTATATCAATCACTTTCTCTTCTGTCATATCAATTTATTCTGTAAGTTCAGTTCTCAATATTGTTCATTTCGTGATTGTCTATTTGTTTGCTCTTTTTTTCATTACTTGTGATGCCAGGATGCCCAAAGTGCAATTAATGACTTAAATGGTAAGTCCGTGTGCTCTTCTACAATCTGATTTTATCTATCTTAATTGTTTTTGTGGATAAAAAATATTTAGAAAGCAATTAACAACAAAGCTAATGGTTGTGTTGATAATTGCAGGAAAATGGCTTGGGAGTCGACAGATCCGATGTAATTGGGCCACGAAAAGTGCTAATTCCAAGGATGATAAGCAGAGTTCTGATTCTAAGAGTATTTTGGAGCTAACAAGTGGTCAATCAGGTCAGTCAGTATGCTGATGGTTGGCTTTCACATTGTTTATATACAATTGTATTCTATCTTGTGCAGAAGATGGTCAGGAAAAGAGTAATGAAGATGCTCCTGAGAATAATCCCCAATATACAACTGTTTATGTGGGCAATCTTGCTCCAGAGGTAAGAATTGGTTTTCTGTCATTACAGTCTGGTTTTTTTGGGGCATCTTTCTGTGGAGAGTAGCAACGTAAAGTGGTTTATCCCCATGTTTCAACCTGCTTTTCCACTTATGGCTGCTGTTTTCCTGCCTTGATGATGAGTTCAAACTCTGCAATGGACCATGTTGCTATATCAAAATCCCTCATCATGTTATAATAATGGAAACTTGTTTACTTGAACTGATAGATTCTGAATCTCAAGGAAATATTCTGGGACCTTTTTTGCAACAATATGCAGGTGACCTCTGTTGATCTTCACCGTCACTTCCATTCCTTTGGTGCTGGAACTATTGAAGATGTTCGTGTGCAAAGTGATAAAGGTTTTGGTTTTGTACGTTATAGTATGAATGCTGAAGCAGCTTTGGCTATTCAGATGGGGAACGCACGGATTCTTTTGGGTAAACCGATCAAGGTATACATTACATATAAATGACAGTTTTTCATATCTTTGTGGTAGATAAATACTATTAAAATGACTAATTGATGGTCAGGTGAACTTTAGTTTTGATGTGACATGATTTAAGCCCAGAAGGTTTTACTATTATAATCTACATTTATTAATGGCTACAATATTCTTTTGAGATTAAAATTTTGGAAGAGAATCAAAGTTGAATGTCTTGTCTTAGAAATATAGTTTCAATCCTGGGATTTGAAATTGCTGCCTATTCTCTATCTAATTCATGCATAAATAAAATTAATCATTGCCTATTTTGCCTGTTGCCATGGAGGCTTTAAACCCCTCCTATAAAAGGGTAGATTGTTTGACTTGCTAGTTACTGCTTGTCTCATTGTTTTATGGTTGATGATTCTGCTTTTTTATGCATAAAATTAATCTTTGTATGGTTGATGATTCTGTTTTTTAATGCATAAAATTAATTGTTGTATGGTGGTTGATGATTCTTTTTTTTTAATGCATAAAAATAATTGTTGTATGGTTGATGATTCTGTTTTTTCATGCATGAAATTAATCGTTGTATGGTTGATGATTCCGTTTTTTCATGCATAAAATTAATCGTTGTATGGTTGATGATTCCGTTTTTTCATGCATAAAATTAATCATTGTATGGTTGATGATTCCGTTTTTTCATGCATAAAATTAATATATATGTGACTTCTGATTGACTAAGCTTAATGCTAAAGAGGGGAGGGTGATTTTAACGAGGATGTCATTTTATTTTGTATGATTGAATTCATTCATCATTTTTCTTTCTTTGTAGTGCTCGTGGGGTAACAAGCCAACTCCTCCAGGAACAGACACCACCCTGCTTCCCCCACCAACTGTGACACATAGTCTTTCAGCTATGGACCTTTTGGCTTATGAACGACAAATGACATTGATCAAAATGGGTGGGGTTCAAGCCCTCATGTATCCCCAAGGTCAGCATGCCCTTAAGGTAGCTATGGGGATGGGTGGTGTTGGGACTAGTCAAGCTATTTATGATGGTGGTTTTCAGAATGTTGCAACTTCCCAGCAGCAGCTCATGTACTACCGGTAATTATATGTTGAAAAGTCATGACCCATACTATATTTATTCTTGCTTGGATGAATGTAATAGGAAAAATTGTATGGTTCGTCACTTCCTTGTGTGTCTTGGGTTTGTAGTTGTTGGTTAGGTTGCTGTATTATAACATATATATCTTGTGGACTGGTACTGCTTTTATATTTTATTTTTAAGGGAGTTTTACCAAATTTAGGCAAGTTTGATATTTTACCTAGTGGTATAGTCAAAAGTTGAGAATATTATTAGAAACAGTTGTTTCGTTTTTTTATTTGATTGAATCCGTTTGGGCTTGCGATGAGCATCTTAAGTTCATATGAAAAGGTACACTCGGTATTATTTTATTTTCACACATTAAACACATTGATTACCTTGTTTTCAATTGATGTATTTATTGATTATCTTGTTTTAAATTGATGCATTTTATTCGTCTTATAGCTATATTTCTGTCATTTTAAGTCAATTTTTAGCATCACTTTTTTTCTAATTTTTTAATTCAAAATTCTATGGGTTGCATGTTAGTAAAAGTTTAATTCTATTCAATTTAAGTTTTTCCTAAAAAAAAAATCTTAAAACCAAAACTAGAAAGAAAAATATAATTAAAGCATAAAAAAAGTAATAATAAATTTATTAAAATGTATTGATTTTAAGAAAGTTAATTAATGTGTTAAATATATAAAAATAAGAAAAAACTAAAATGTCAATGTTCTCTTATCCTATCGTGTGCGTTCATTTTTACCTATATTTATTATAAAATTTTGTAGAAGGTATTGTTATCTGGTAGATTCTTATGAACTGGAGCATAAATCTATTGTCGAATAAAATTATTTTGATGGTATTAGTTATGTAAGTAACATATCTACCTTTTCTTTATCTCAAAATTTTTTTATGACGATTGATTATCTCTACTTTTTGCATAGTATGTACAATTATCTCAATTCTTACTTGATTTTTAAGAAACGATAAATATTTATTTTTTGGTGTTAGAATTTGATCTTTTTATTATCTCCAAAATTTTGCAAAAGTTTAACTTAATATTTTTTTATTATATTTAATTATCTCAACTTTTTGCCAAGTACGTGTATAATTATTTCAATTTTTTTTAGTTTCTATAAGATGATAAGCATTATATTAGTTTGACATTCTTTGTTGGTAATAGAATTTAATGTTTTGATTATTTATAAAATTTTGCAAAAGTATGTATATAATTATCTCATGTTTTATTTAATTTTTTTAGATGATAATTTTTTTATTATTTGTATAATGTTATTTCTTTTTTCTAATTTTATATGGCCTATTTCATGAATAATAATAATTATTAAAGTGTGAATGGTCAAGAATTTTTTCCTAATTTTGTACGTTCTAATTCATTTATATGATAGTCTTAAGTAACAATTATCTACCTTTTATCTCATTTTTTCTATTATGATTAATTTTCTTAACTTTTTGTAAGGTACGTGTATAATTATGTAAACTTTTATTTAGTTTTTATAAAACGATAAACTTTATATTAATTTAACGTTCTCTTTTGGTGATAGAAGTTGGCCTTTTTGATTATCTCTAACTTTTTGCAAAAATTTAGCTCAATTCCTTTATTATAATTAATTATCTTAAAATTTTGCAAAGAAGGTGTATAATTATCTTAATTTTTATTTAGTTTGCATATGGTTATAAATATTATATTATTTTAATGAGTAAAAAAATACTTCTTTTAATTTATAATGTTATTTTTTAAAATTTTTTAAGCACTATTTAATAACTATGATAATAGTATTCTAAGTAATAGTTATTCAGTTTTTTTATTTCAAAATATTTTATTATGATTAATTATTTAATTTTTTTACAAAGGATGATATCTATGAGTGATTTATAGAATTAATAAAATATTTGGATTAAATTTTATTTTTACTAAATTTATTTGGATGTAAGATTTATCATTATTATAGTAAAGTATTAACTGTTATAAAGCTCCTTAATTTAAGGAGCAAATTAAGGAAAGAACGTGGAGTAAAGCATGAGTAAGAAAAAAACGGAAAGACAAGGAAAAAGCATTGGAAAGCAATTAAATGAAGAAAACAAGGAGCTTAATTGAGCAATTTAAGGAACCATTAATTTAATGGAGTAATTCAAGGAGTGAATTTTCCTATAAATAGATGTGTAATTGTAATGAATTAATCATCCAAAGTTTTCATTCAAATTGAGAGAAAAGCTTAGAGAGCGAAAAGCTTTTGTGAGAGAAAATTGAGAGTAATTTTCTTGGGTGTAATTGGGTTGTGAGTTGTAGTGTTGTAAACACTTGTGTAATTTCTCCGCTTTCGGTAAAAGATCTGGTCAGGAGGCAGTAAGCAAGATTGGTAGAACTCCGTTATCAAATTTTGTGTGTTATTTTTCTATTTTTGCTTTCTCATCGGCTTATGGGAATTTGCGTTATTTCCCAACAATTGGTATGAGCTATTGGTAGTGATTTACGTCAATTTTACGCAAGAAATAATCGAGAACGATCAGTCGGATTTTAGTGGGAGGCAAATGTGCCCATGAATGAAGGAAGGGTGAAACTCGAGAAATTTGATGGCACGATTTCGGGTTTTGGAAAATGCGGATAGAGGATTATCGTATCAAAGAAATCTATATCAACCTCTCTCGGGAAAGAAGCCGGAGGCATGAAGGAAGAAGATTGGAATCTTACAGGCAGAAGCCACTCGGAGTTATTGGGTTGACGTTATCCCGTAATGTTGCTTTCAACATAGAAAGGAAAAGACCACGGCGGGTCTTATGGCCGGCTTTCAATATGTATGAGAAGCCGTGACCTCGAAACAAAGTGCACTTGATGAGGCGGCATTCGGTGCGGATGACGGAAGGCGCGTCGGTGGCCTCAACATCCGATGAACTCGACACGGTTACAACCCGGTTGAGTTCGGTGGAAATGGTCGATGAAGAAGTACGAGCATTGATACTTTTGTCTTCTCTACACGGAAAGGTGGAATGCTCTTGTCACGGTGTGAGTAGCTCGTCGGGAACGATAATAAGTTGAAATTTGACGATGTTCGTGATTTGGTTCTCGGTGAAGAGATCCGACGTAGAGGCAATGAATCGTCAACCTCTTCGGTTTTGCATACGAGTCGAGAGGAAGAAATTCAACCAAGGAAATGGACGTGGTAGAGCCGACTACCGAGGTAGATCGAAAAGACAGGGAGGTCCAAATCCGGGAATCACAATAATTCCCGCTTCGAAGACTATCGAGTGTTGGAATTGTGGAAGAACCGAGACACTACAAAAATCGGTGCAAGAATGCAGAAGGACAAACAAGTGAAGGCGAGAGGCAAATGTTACTTCCACCTCGGGAGGAGATGATGCATTGATATGCTTTCTTTGGAAGCGAGGAAGAATCTTGGGTGTTAGACTGCGGAGCATCGTTCCATTACTACTTCACAAAAGAATTCTTCGAGAAATATGTCCCAGGAAACCTTGGAAAGGTATATCTTGGTGATGATCAACCATTGTCTTATTATTGGCAAAGGTGTAGTGAAGATTAAGTTGAACCGAGATTTGTTTGGGAAGCTGAAGGATGTCGGGCATATTCCCGATCTCGAAGGAACTTAATCTCGGTGGGGCGGTTGGCCGGTGAAGAGCTACACTACGATCTTCCGTGGTGATGATTGGAAGATTTCAAAGGGTGCGACGATGACGGTTGCTCGAAGGCAAGAAAAGTGGCACTCTTTACATGACGACGGAGGCACGTTGTTCAATTACGGTTGCGGCGAAGCAATGAAACACCAAATACGTGGCACCGGAGACTAGGCCATAGGTGAGAAGGGGATGAAGATTATGCAAAAGGGAAAACTTCAGTCTACGATCCTACGGAGATAGAGCGTGTGCGAAGATTGCGTACTTGGAAAGCAAAAGAGAGTCGGTACTTCGGACAAGTTGCGAATCCCAAAGAAGGAAAGGCTAGAGCTTATTCACTCGATGTTTGGGGACCAACGACCATCTCATCTATTGGTGGGAAACACTACTTCGTGACTTTCATCGATGATCGCTCTCGGAAGGTATGGGTTTACTTTCTAAAGCATAAGTGCGAAGTATTTGAGGCTTTCGGAAGATGGAAAGCTATGGTGGAAAATGAGACGGGTTTAAAGATCAAAAAGCTCGGAGCAGAATGTAATGGTGGTGAATATGAAGACACCGATTCAAAAATTTCTGCTATGAGCGTGGGATTAGAATGGAAAGAGCTGTGCCGGGGCACGCCTCAACACAATGTGGGCGGGCGTATGAGGCCGAACGTTGACGGAAAGAGCCGAGGAAGCATTCGTATACGGTCAGTCTCACCGAAGCAATGCAGGCGGAAAGCGGTCCAACACGGTACCACTTGATCAGCCAGAGGCCCATCATTCCATTGGAGCATAGAATACGGAGGAGGTATGGAGCGGAAAGAGGTGAAACTATCACATCTAAAAGTTTTCGGTTGTGTAGCATTTGTGCATATCGGTGATCAAGGCGGGGAATAAGCGATCCCAATCCAAGAAATGCACGTTCATTGGCTATGGTGAGGATGAGTTTGGCTACCGCATTTGGGATGACGAAAAGAAGAAAGTTATCCGTAGCGAGATGTGATTTTCAACGAAATGGTGATGTATAAGGACATGCATAAAATAGAGCCGATGACTCGGAGCGAGAATGAGTCGGTATTTGCGGTGCGAGATGATGTCCCAGATACTTCCATGAACCAATTGTAACAAGTCCCGGCCCGGAGGAACTTGTTGGACAAAGCGAAGACCACATCATTTCGACACACGCGCGACCTCTTACTCCGGCTCCCGTATTGAGAAGGTCTTCTCGACCTCGCGTGCCTAACGAGAATACATGAACTATATATTCTTGGTGATGGAGGGGAGCACGAGATGCTATGATGAAGCTTGTCGGACTCGAGATTCCAAGAGTGGGGCTTCTATGAAAGAAGAAATGAAATCTCTCATCTCGAACCAGACATAGGAACTATTTGGAGTTACATGGGAAAGAAGGCCACTTCCTGACAAATGGGTGTCAGGGTGAAAGAGAGGCATGATGGTTCCAAGAGATACAAAGCCCGCCTAGTTGTCGAAGGGTTTCAACGGAAGGAAGGAGTGGACTACATGACATTTTTGCTCCGTTGTGAAGCTTAATACTATCGATCGGTATTGAGCATTGAACATCGAAGATCTTCATCTTGAGCAGTTGGATGTGAAGGCGCATTCCTTCGTGGAGATTTAGATGAAGAGATATACATGTACCGACGGAAGGTTTCTCGAGAAAGGGGGAAGAAGAAGCATGGTGTGCGGACTTAAGAAGAGTTTGTATGGCTTGAAACAAGCCCAGAGACAATGGTACAAAAAATTTGTGACTTCGTACACGAGGAAGGTTTCCGTAAAGTGCAATCTTTGATCATTGTTGCTACTTCAAGAGATATAGGTCCGGTTATATCATTTTACTACTTTATGTTGATGATATGTTAGTAGAGTTCGGATATGGATGATATTAAAAGGTTGAAGCGAATTGTCAAAGGAATTTGACATGAAAGACTTGGGTCGACCAAAGAAGATTCTTGGAATGCAAATCACAAGAAATAAGAAGAAAGGATCCTTGCAGTTATCTCGGGCCGAGTACATCAATCGTGTTTTGCAAAGATTCAACATGGGCGATGCCAAGCCGATTCAACGCGCTTGCAGTCATTTTCGCCTATCCGAGGATCGGTCCCCTCGCAGACGAAGAAGAGAGAGAGAGAATTCATGGCTAAGGTTCCTTATGCTCTCGGCCATTGGAAGTTTGATGTACGCGATAGTACGTACGAGACGGACATTGGCCGTACGGTGGGAGTTGTTAGCGGTTATGTCGAAATCCGGGGAAAACTCATTGGGAAAGCGATCAAGTGGATTTTGAGGTATGCGAGCACCACGAAAAAAGTGCTTGTACTTTAGTAAAGGAGAGTTAAAAGTACAAGGGTACGTAGACGGAACTTTGGAGGTGAAGTTGATCACCGAAGAAGCACCACCTGATTATATATTCTTGTTGGAACTATGTTGTTGGTTGGATGTCACAAATACAAAAAATTGTCACTACATCCACTACGGTGAGTATGTAGCGATGTGAAGCTAGTAAAGAGATGATATGGCTTGAGGTTTGTTAATTAATTTGGGATTCAAACAAGAGAAGAATGTTACTGCGTAGTGATAGTGGTGCGATACCTTGTGAAAATTGACATTTCATTCTAGAACAAAGCATGTTGGACTTCGTTATCACTTCATCGATCTCATTGGAAGATGATGTGTTAATCTTGGAGAAGATTCAAGGAAGCAAAAATCCGGCGGATATGTTAACAAAGGTGGTGACTATTGACAAGGCGAAGTTGTGCTCGAACTTCGGTTGGTCTAGAGTAACAAAGACTAGAAAAATTCTTTGCATTGATCAAGGTGTGAAGACGATTGAAATCAGTCTTCAAGTGGGAGATTGTTATAAAGCTCCTTAATTTAAGGAGCAAATTAAGGAGCAAACACATGGAGTAAAACATGGAGCAAAACAAGGAGCAAAACATGGAGCAATTCATGGAGCAAAACAAGGAGCTTAATTTAAGGAACCATTAATTTAAGGAGTAATTCAAGGAGTGAATTTTCCTATAAATAGAAGTGTAATTGTAATGAATTAATCATCCAAAGTGTTCATTCCAATTGAGAGAAAAGCTTAGAGAGAAAAGCTTTTTTGAGAGAAAATTGAGAGTAATTTTCTTGGGTGTAATTGGGTTGTGAGTTGTGAGTGTTGTAAACACCTTGTGTAATTTCTCCCTTTCAAGGTGCAAAAGATCTTGACGGGTCAGGAGGCGTAAGCAAGATTGGCCGAACTCCGTTATCAAATTTTGTGTGTTATTTTTCTATTTTTGCTTTCTCATAAATCTGGCTTATCGGGAATTTGCGTTATTTCCCAACATTAACTTATTGTGGTAAATTATATATTGACATTAGATGACTTTCAAATGCTTCCCACAATAGATGAATATTTTTCAAGTCAATATCTTTTTGACACTAAACCAATATTTTTTTATGAATTTTATTTATACCAAAATTGTTTTAAGATAAGATTTATCATTATTATTATAAATTATTGTCTTCTAGTGATAATCCTACCAATATTTTCAATATCTTTTCACATTATATCAATGTTTTACCACAAATTTTATTTTTTTATCAAAATCTTTCAAAAATAAGACTTATTATTATTATTATTATTATTATTATTATTATTATAATATATCTTTTTAAACCTTACTATGATATTATATGATAATGTTAAGCCTACCCATATTAATCAATATCTTATCAAAAATTTTATTTTTTACCAAAGTCACTTCGATGTAACACTTATTATGAGATAAAACTTACTAAAGTTATAATAAACTTTATCTTCGAACAATTTTAATGAAAAATAAAAAATTAACTAAAATTAGATTTTGAGTTTTCGTATAATTTTCTTCATTTTGTTTAGTTTTTATAAAGAAATAAAAATTATATTAATTTAAACTTTTTTTTCGTTGATTGCATGTTTGCCTTTATGATTATCTCTAATTTTTTGCAAAAATATATGTATAATTATTTCACCTTTTGTTTATATATATATAAATTATTGTACATACGATGAAAGATGATTAAAATATTATACCAAGATTTTATATTTTAAAAAAATATTTAATATATTGAAAACATTCAAATGTTTGACTGGATCTTATAATTTTCATTATTAATGTATTTAGATTATTAATTTTTTATCATGCTAAAATGTTTTGCTTTTTTATATTCTTAAACGTTGTTTTAGTAGAGGTATAACTAGTTAAACATTAATCCTTATAAATAAATGATTAAGTTTAAAATTGATTACTCAATTAATCTTATTATTTGATTAATTACCTTGTATTATCAGTGCAAAGTATATTCTACTTGTAAGCATCGAGAATGTTTGAATCTCATCATTGTATATACATGAATGTGTAACTATTTATTTCAAAAAAAAAATTAATCATTTTTTTACAAAATTGAAATCAACTCTTATGCAACAAGTAAAATTATAATATTTGATCAATCTAGATTCCGAAACCTCTTTTATTAAACATAACGAGTAGTTTTGCAAACTTAAATAGTTTTATTTTATTAATTTAAGTTAAATAGATTTTTTTAAATAATAAATTCATAATCTAAATGATATAGGTATATAACATTTATGAGAGATGAACTGATCAAATATAACAGTGCAATATAGATGAATGCAAGATAAAAAAAAGAAGTTCAAAAAGATGCATTTGAGACATGAAAGAGCCTAAAGTACGGTGTCTTAAAAGATGTATGACTCTACAAATAGTTTATTAGGTTTACATGTCCAAAAGTTAGGGTAACACTACTTCTCACGTGGGCTTAAGCTTAAGCATGAATCACTCTTATAGTATGTCATATATTAATTATTTCTATCATAATTCATTTATTTTAAATAAATTATCATGCAATAATATATCACACTATCTAAATTACATGCATTTCGTGTGTGTAACATATATTATTGTATTATATTTGATGCTTTTAGTTAATAATTTTTTTTACGCTACAATAAACTATTTATATTATTTATATCCGATATTATGTAATTTAATTTTATCTTTACAAAAAAGTCTCACATATAAGTTCTTGTCTACTAAAAAAATATAGAGATTTCAAAAAGTTAAATATAATAATGTTATTGTAATTCAAAAATAAAAATATTTGAAAATATATTTTAAGGTATATTTACGTAATTATACGACTTTAATATTTAACTTAAAAATTCAAATAAAACAAAAAATATATAATTTTAAAAGAATTTGTATAAACGTAAAATATATTTACATATAAAAAGATATATTTATGAATATATTTGTAATATAATAATATATAAATAATTTTTTATTTACTTTTTACAAGTATATTACCGTTAAGTTTTGAATCCCATTTAAATCTCAACCATCACCAATATTATAAAATATTATGTAATAAAATAATATTATTGACATGTCCCAATATACTAATATATAGTATAAAAAATTTACTTTTCATTATCATTTTTTTATTTGTTATTGTTATTTATTATGTAATTGTTTATTAAAAAAAAGCTATCTTACATATATAACTATTGTATATTGACAATGCATAAAAAAGAAGATAATTAATGAATAGTGATATATATATATACAGAAATAGAAAAATAAGGAAATAAACTCCAACAACTATTAAAAGAGAAATAGTAGCAAAAATATGATAGAAAAAAAGTCAAATATAATAAAACTTAAAAGAAGTCAAACACTTAATATTTGTGAATTATAATTCAACAATAAAAATAGTCCAAAATATTTATCTGGGTCAATCTATATAATTTTAAAGCTTTAATTTTTGACCTAAAAATACTTAAAAACATATACCTATATATCACAATCTAATTGTGTAATTTGGATAAAGGTAATTTAAAAAAAATAAATAAATTATAATTTAGATATTAGTAAGATGGGTAAAGAATGGATAATCTGTTAACAAAGTAAAAAAAAAACAGAAAAAATAAGATATTAATCTGTTAAGATATGTTTTAATAAGCTAATTATTTGTTTTTCTTGAAACTTATATAAAGTGAGCCAAGTGTCACGTCCCGCCCAAACTGCCCCTAAAAATACAAATGATGGCTGCCTAAAGGATCTAGACACATGGAAAGTTCTAGAGTTGCCTAGAGAAGTCTAGAAAGGGCTGGAGTTGGATGGACTCAACTCAAGCTTGAAGACCCTAGAATGTTCTAGAGCACACTAGAGGGTGCTAGAATGGGCTGGAGTATTCTAGAATGCACCGGATGGTTCGAGAAGGTTGTAGAAGTTGCTGGAAGCTTGCGGAACATCTCGGAAGGTGCATGAAGGAGCTAGACAAACCTAGAAGACTCTAGAGTTGGATAGAAGATCCTAGAACCTTGTAGCAGCTTGTACATAGAACTCTCTTGTATATTCTAGAGCTAGAAGGATCTAGAGAAATGTGGCATACTCCTAGGCTTGTTGCCACACTATAAATAGACCACTTGGTCTTCATTTGTATTCATCATTGAGAATTCTTAGCAATTGTATCATAAACTCTCTCTAGAGCAATACAAAGCATTCTTTGCAAACTCTCTTTCTATTCTCTTTGGAGTTACATTTCAGATTGAAAGGCAGGCTTAGTGCGACGGACCGAGCTAAGTGCCACACGATCGCTACTGGAGAAATTAAGATCGTGACACAAGGCTTTCATAAATCATAAGACATCAAAATGGGTCATTCAATTTTATTGTTCACTTTCTTTTTACTTTTCTTATTCAATTTTTATGCTCAAGCTACTCATGTTTCCTATGATGGAAGAGCCATCACAATTGATGGTCAAAGAAGAATCATACTTTCTGGTTCTATTCACTACCCTCGTAGTACTACTGAAGTAATAATTTTTAGCTGTCTTTACTAATTTTCGTTTTTATCAATTACTTTTTGAACAAATTAAGAAATTAAATAATGTAAAATGATAATTAATTAATATTGTTCATATATAAATGTGACAGATGTGGCCAGATTTGATCAAGAAAGCAAAGGAAGGTGGATTGGATGCTGTTGAGACATATGTATTCTGGAATGCTCATGAACCTTCTCAACGCAAATATAATTTTGACGGAAATCTTGATCTAATTAGGTTTTTAAAAACCATACAAGAAGAAGGCTTATACGTTGTGCTTCGTATTGGTCCTTATGTTTGTGCAGAATGGAATTACGGGTATATTAATGTTTTATTTGAAACAAAACTAGTGATGAATCTTATCATTAAAAATTATTTATTTATTAATTATATCACTTAATTAATGTTATAAAATAATGAATAATATTTATTTTAATTAACAGAGGATTTCCAGTTTGGTTGCAAAACATGCCTGGCATTCAAATGAGGACTGCTAATGAAATCTTTATGGTAATTATTAAATTATAAAATATATATATATATATCATTTAATTAACAAAAAATATTTATAATGATTAAATATAAATATTATAGTTTTGTTATTTTTCTAATTAAAGTTTTCAAAATTGATTTGAATTTTTAGAATGAGATGCAAAACTTTACAACATTGATTGTTGATATGGTTAAAAAAGAGAAGCTTTTTGCACATCAAGGTGGACCCATTATTATTGCTCAGGTATATCTATATATATATATATTATTTGTTTTATTATTAATAATATATTTATATCTTATAATTTATAAATTCTTTTACTAAATAATTTTATTATTATTTTACTCAGATTGAGAATGAGTATGGGAATGTTGAACAAGCTTATGGAGCAGCAGGTAAAGCATATATTGATTGGTGTGCAAATATGGTTGAATCTCTTAATGTTGGAGTTCCATGGATCATGTGTCAACAACTTGAGACTCCAAAATCAATGGTAATTATTATTTTATTTTTTCAATTTTTATTTATATTTATGATATTACGTTACATTAATTATTCTAACTATTATTTTGTATTTAACATTAATGTAGATTAGCACATGCAATGGTTTTTACTGTGATGGATTCAAACCAAAGAATCCTAACACTCCTATAATGTGGACTGAAAACTGGACAGGGTGGTTAGTAAATAATTTATCAATTTGTATTATTAATTAATTGCTAAATCATATTAATTATATAACAATTTAAATTAACTAGTTATATATTATTATTAAGATTCAATATTTTATAAAATATTTATGAATATATGTGTCAATTATATAATATATACACATATTTATACGTTAATGGATCATTATTTACCTAAAATACAACATGTTAGATATTTAAGTTGAGCTTTACTCGTATTGTCTTTAAGCTCGTGTTGTCTATGAAATTGGGTTATGATCGAGTTCGAGTTGTCATTGAGATTGAGTTGTCTTATGGGTAGAACATGGATGCTTTATCTTCTATCTTAGACCGGTGATTTGATTTGGATGATTTGTTAGGATCGGGTTTCGGATCTAGACAATTATCATATTTTAAAATTTAATTTTAATAAATAACTACTAAATTAAGAAAAAAATCAAATCAAATAAAAAATATATATATTCAAATAAAAAAAAATCAAACCAAACACAGACATATATTAAAAAAATTTATTTGTACCATAAGTGTTACCAATTAGTTATATATTTTAAGTTTATATTTAATTAATTAATTATTAATAATTTTTATCTTCTTAATTAATTTAGGTTTAAAAACTGGGGTGGCAAAGACCCTTACCGTACTGCTGAGGATCTTGCTTTTTCTGTTGCCAGATTTTTCCAACGTGGAGGGACATTTCAAAACTATTACATGGTTAATTAATTTTCATACTATATTAACAATATTAAAAATTCATTATTTTAATAGTTTTAGTTAAATAGATTTAATTTATTTTTGCAATTAATTTACTAATGTTTTTGTGTAACAGTATCATGGTGGAACTAATTTCGGTCGAACAGCTGGTGGTCCATATATCACCACTACATATGATTATGATGCTCCTATTGATGAATATGGTAATTAGTAAATTAATTCTTAATTTAAATTTTAAATTTACTTATTTAACTAAATTAGTATTCTTATTAATAATTATGTGTATTTTTTTTTTTTTAAAATATTATTAATTCAGGTAGTTTGAACCAACCAAAGTGGGGGCATTTGAAGCAACTTCATCAAGTTTTGAAGTCTATTGAATTTACTCTTACTCATGGCAATGTTAATGAGACAGATCTTGGAAATTCTGTTTATGTAAAATATGGATCTTACCAAAATCATTTTTCATTTTTCATTATAAATAAATAAATAATTCTTATTTTATTAATTTTTATTTTTTTAATATGCAGATAACAGAATATGCAACAAATAAATCATCAAGCTGCTTTTTTGGAAATGCAAATTCAACAGCTGACGCTACAATTAATTTCAAAGGGAAAAAATACAATGTTCCTGCTTGGTCTGTTAGTATTCTTCCTGATTGTAAAAATGAAGTTTTCAACACTGCCAAGGTGATTATTAAATCAAATTTAATTTTCAATAATTTTTCATTATTATTAAAAAAAAAATCATCATATATTAATATTTAATAATAATAATAATAATAATAATAATAATAATAATAAAACTGTATTAATAAATTGGTTTTACATTATATAGGTGAATGCTCAAACTTCAGTGAAGGTAAAGAAAGAAAACAAGGCTGAAGATGAACCTGAATCTCTAAAGTGGTTGTGGAGACCTGAGAGTGTTGATGAAACTCTAGTTAAGGGTAAAGGAGACATTTCTGTACATCAAATTATTGATCAAAAGGTTATTGATGATGTCAGTGATTATCTTTAGTACATGACTAGGTAAGTATACATAATTATTGCAAATTTATTTACATATATATTTTTTTAATAATTAAATAATATGGTTAATTAATTACCTTTTTAATTATTCTCTCAGTCTGAATATCAAGAAAGGTGACCCTGTTTGGAGTAAAAATATGACCCTAAGGATTAACGGCACTGGTCAAGTTTTTCATGCATATGTCAATGGGGAATATATTGGTAATTATTAATAAATATAAAATATTTTTTTTAAAGTTTATAAGCAATAATAATTGAAATTATTTTTGAAATTAATAATTAATAATTTTTGGTACAAACAGGTTCAAAATGGGGTCCAATTCAAGGAAGTGATGTTGCTTTGGAACAAAGAGTCAAGTTTAAGACAGGAAATAATTTGATCACAATTTTGAGTGCCACCGTTGGATTCCATGTATATTCTGAAACCAATTTACATATAATTTTTTTTTATATTATTTAATTAAATAAAAGAAATATTATATTCATAGAATTTAAATTTGTATCCATGGTCTACAATTCAATCCCACCACCTACTTAGAATTAATCGATATAATTGTATATAAAATATTATTTAAAAAATATATATATATATATATTAAATTATTATTTAATTTAATTTTTGCATTAATTAATAATGCTTACTAATTAATTTATGATCCAACAGAATTATGGACCCAGATTTGAGAGGATAGCCAGTGGAATCTTTGGTCAAGTGGAAGTAATTGGAAGAAAGGGAGATGAAACTATTATCAAAAAATTGGCTGGACACAAATGGACTTATAAGGTTGGGCTAAATGGGCTTGAAAGCAAGTTTTTCAGCCCAAATTCTGAAGGTAAATGGTCGGCCCAAGATCTCTCAATTGAGAGGAGGATGACTTGGTACAAGGTATATTGACACTTTAGTCCCTATTTATATTTTCAAATTAAAAATTAATTATGATTCTTGTTTTTTTATTAAATATAAATATTAATTACAGTTCTTCTTTTTTTTCTTTCTTATTTAATTGGTTTAGACTACTTTTAAACCTCCTTTGGGTAAAGATCCAGTGGTTGTGGATTTACAAGGGTTAGGGAAAGGTGAGGCTTGGGTAAATGGGCAAAGTATTGGAAGATATTGGCCCAGTTATATCGCTGGTGATGGTTGTTCTGATGAGCCTTGTGATTATCGTGGTTCATATGATAGCAAAAAGTGTGTTTATAATTGTGGTCAACCTACTCAAAGATGGTACATAATTATTATTTTATTATAGTTTAATTAATTAATTTATTATTATTATTTTAAAAAATTAATTATTCCTATTTTTTTTTATGAAATTTTATTCCAAGGTCCTTCTTTAATGATGTTGATAATACATTGGTATTATTTGAAGAAATTGGAGGCAACCCATCTCTTGTAAATTTCCAAACAGTCACAATTGGAGCAGTTTGTGGAAATACTTATGAAAATAACACATTGGAAATATCATGTCAAAATAGACCAATTTCAGCTATTAAGTTTGCTTCCTTTGGCAATGCCAAAGGAACTTGTGGATCTTTTGAGAAAGGAACTTGCGAGGGTGCAAATAATGCCTTGCCTATTCTTCAAAAGGTATGTTTTAATCTTACTTACTTTTTATTTATTATTTATAATTATTTATATTTTGTTTATTTAAATATTTACAGGAATGTGTTGGCAAGGAGTCTTGTACAATTGATGTTTCTGAAACCAAATTTGGGTCAACAAGTTGTGGTGATATTGTCAAGAGGCTTGCCGTGGAGGCTGTTTGCTAGATTTTTTATTTTTAAGATTTCATTTCAATCGTTAGGTTTCTTAAGTTTAAGGTTTAGTTTAAGTAAATTCTTTGGTACTTAGTTCGTAAATGTTTTAGACTTTCAAGAATAGTGTTATTGAAAATCTAAAACATGTTGTTAAAAGTTTTTAGTACTTATTTCGTATATGTTACATTTATCTTTTAAAAAGTTGGGTAGAACTGTCCAATCATGTCGAGAAACGCGGGTAACATGCCCAGTCCTACGTGTACCCGCGCGTATCATCCGATCTATGCCGAATCCCACGCCTATTTGCCGTGTTTTGTGCGCGCTCGCTAACCACTCGTCTACCGCACTGATAGTCCGGTGAGATTTTTGCACCCTATATATACGCTAACCTGTCCAAATTCAAATTTTGAAATATTTTCTCCCATTTTTTAGCATTTACCTCGTCTATAAAAGGACTCTCTTTCCCCCTTCCAAAACACACAATAATTTTTTAAGTTCTTTATCTCTCTAAAAAGTTTTATTTTTTTTATTTTTCATTTTTAAAGTTCTTCTCTTTTTGAGATAAACTAGTTATGTTTTTATAAATTTTTAGTTTTTGATTCAATAAGTAGATATGCAAATCCGTTTGTAGGTTTTCTAGTAACAGAATTAACATAAAACTGTTGTAAGAATTATTTTAAGGTATTATTTTAATTGATTCTTTACAATTATTATTTTATGTTTTATTTAATTTGTCTTTAATTAAATTGAACATGTCCGACTGTTTGTAAATATGATATAATTATAATATTGTTATGCTTACAAAATATTAAATAGGTAAAACATTTTTATAAAATAAATTGATTTTGTTTTTATTCAAGATTTTATATTAAGGATATTAGAGAGAAATACATTATTTTTCATTACAAACTTAAATCTAAAAATTAGATTTTAAGGTTTAATTACTCGATCTAATTTAGAATAATGCTATATTTCAAATTTTTTTTATAAGAACTATTATTTGAAAATGTATTAACGACATATTTTCAGTATTGATTTTAAAACTTGAAAGTTAGTACTTGAAAAATTAAATTCTTAGGTTTAATTTGAATACCTTGAATAAAGTCTAATTATTTGACTCTGCTGTTTTCTTAGAAATAAAACTAAAATTTAATATTTAATTAATTAATAGACCTCACCTAAGGATATTAGTTAGTTAATATTAAATAAAAGAATTTGGGCCCATCTAAGGATACTTTCATACCAAAAATAGAAAATCAACAAATATTAATTTATATATTTAATAACCTAAAAATACGAGCAAACATAATTAACTTAATTATTATATCATTAAATACTTCACTGTTATGAATATAAAATTTGCATTATTGTTTATTGAATTTATATGTATGTTTATATTTATTTTTATGTTATTAGATTAGGAAACAAACAAACCAAAATATTGTAATAGGATGGTTAAGATTTAATTTTTTTTAAGATTTTGAATAATAAATTAAAAATAATATAAATTCTTTCATTAGATCGACCTTGGGAGTATACTTATCATTTTTTATAAAACAATTCGTACACTTGTTAGAGTTTTACAAATAATAAAACCACAAAAAAGTAATTTTCATAAGATCGATATTTGCAATATCGGTCTTGCGATTTCATTATCATCCATCAGTGAGTGCACCACCAGGCTCTTGGGCACCAATAGGGGCGAAGAAGTTAGAGAACTAACTTTTATACCATGTTAGATTTGATCATAATTTTATCTCAAAATCTAAGTTGTGAGCCACCAGGCTCTTGAACGCCAATAGGGGCAGAGAAGTCAAAGAATTAACTTTTATACCATGTTAGATTTGATCATAATTTTATCTCAAAATCTAAATTGTGAGATGAAACATTATACAAACTTATATAAGCAGCAAAAGACTAGTATTTGAATGATATAGAACTTAACAATATATACTTTTTATATTCAAAATGTATGATTATTATTTGAAGAAAAAAGAATAATTTATAAATAAATTAATTAATAAGAAAAATATCATGAAAGTAATCATATAACACATTACAAAAGATGGAGATATAGAACATAGATCAATTGAACATTCACCAAAGCTATATAAAGTTGGGCTCAAATAGTCATGCGATGTGAGCCAGTGGTGTATTGTTTAAGCAGCAATGCCCGTTATGAGGCACGCATGTCTAGTTGGTATTATTCAAGTGTTTTATTTTTGGAAAAAATTGTTTTATAAATTGTTCTCAAGTAAAGTTAGCTCAAATTCACGATTATTAATAAAAAAAATTATTTATTTTAATTAAAAATATAATAAATATAAAATAATAGTGATAATTTTAAAAAAAAATTATTATAAATTTATTATCAAATAATATGATAAAATATTATTAATAAGTGAAATTGTAAAAAGGTTATTTATTTTTACTCAATCAATACCGGTAAAGTGTCCATCTGAAACAAAAAAAAAAACTACTTTTACAGGTTCCCCCACCCGCGATAGAGCGCGTGGATTATTTGACGTTTTCTCTCAGAATTCTAGAAAGCTCTTTTATCGTCAAATAAAACCTCACGCTTCTTCCGCTAAGCTTTTAGGGTTTTATCCTCTCTACTCCAACAACTAAGAGAGCTCCAACTTCTTCCGAAAGTTCCTTATCCTCTCTATCTATTTTTGTCTCAATTGCGCAATCCTCTATTTAAAAGGTAACTTTCATTCCTCATTTCATTTCATAATTAATGTAAATCGCTTTTGTTCATTCATTTTCAATCTGCTAATCTTCTCGGAACTTAGGAATTCAAGTTCTTTTCTTTTTTTTCGAATTTAATTTAGGCAATTATTTCAGAGTAGAACAACACATGGCAACATCTCAACTCACAGCATCTTCAATTTCTGGAAGGAGCTTGTCCTCATTTGAAGGTCTTAGACCTTCATTGATCAAGTTTACCTCCGTAGGACATGTGAGTTTAACGAACCTCAACCAAAGGTCTTTCAGAAATCTCGTTGTCAAAGCTGCCACTGTGGTTGCACCTAAGGTAATTTTGTCTCTGTATTTGAATTGTAAGACTAAAGACTGATTCTTTTGTGCTCTGTTGTTGGTTGATTTTTCTTTATTAAACAATTTAATGAAGCGTTTGAATTGTTTTACACTTTTTACCCTTGTAGTGCCTTTATAGATGTTTAAGCATAATAATGTTCATTATCCAATGTAATGAAACCTTGGTTTAAAACTCAATAAGTTTGTGCCGGGTTTGTATGTTTATTCTTCTGTTTTGCTATCATATTTGGAAACATATTATTGTAAATCTTAAGCCAATTGTAGCTGTGAACTTGTGGCCTCAATAAGTTAGCTATTTGTTTATTACTAAGCATGCATTATATTAACGTGCTCTGTATAATGACAATGTTATGCCACGTTTGTCGTGGTATTTTTTATTTGTGAATCCATTGTTAGTTCCGATTTTATTATCTTTGAAACTGGCGTGGATAAAACTTGCTTCTCGTTTAGATAATTGGATGCACTAATAGAACAGGCTCTTAATATTATCTGTTGTTCTCACTCTAACTTACACATCTGATAATAATAAGCCTTTGAATTCACAGTACACCTCCATCAAGCCATTGGGCGATAGAGTGCTGGTGAAGATCAAAATAGCAGAAGAGAAGACTGGTGGTGGAATACTACTTCCAACCTCGGCGCAATCAAAGCCACAAGGTGGTGAGGTGGTTGCTGTTGGAGAGGGTAAAGAAATTGGCAAGAAAAAGCTTGATCTTAGTGTTAAGGTGATCCAATGGTCATTATTTTTGTTGGTGTTTTCTATTTCTCTTTAAGTTTGTAGTTATGGTTCTCTGTAGTATTGATGTCCTATCAACCAAGCATTTGTAGGCTGGCGCACAAATTGTATACTCCAAGTATGCCGGAACAGAAGTGGAGTTTAATGGTGCAAAGCACCTTATATTGAAGGATGATGACATAGTCGGTATTCTTGAATCAGATGATGTCAAGGACCTCAAGCCACTGAATGACAGAGTCTTAATCAAGGTTTGACTATCTGATTCTAAAATCTACATTTGCTAAGGGCAGCTTCCATTGTAGTTTCTGTACGTGGTTAATACAGTCCGACTTGATTCTAGCTTTTGTATGATGACCTACCAAGCAATTCAAGCTTCACGACCGAATTACACCCAATAAAATTGCTATCAATTTTCTCTCACTAAAGCCTTCTTCTTTAAGTTTTTCTCTCAATTGGATTTTTTTAATAATACAATGTACTTATTGGGATGCTCTATTTATAAATACAAAAGTTCCATTTCTATACGTTTTGTGAACTAATTCTTAATTGACTATTCTTACTTTTTAACAAAAGAATGCACCTTTTACTCAATTTTTTTTGTTGTTGTTGGCTTGACAATTTTTTTTCCTTTTATTGTCATTTATTGCACCTTTTGGTGCAATAAAGTTTGACCAACATAGGTCTACTTCATCTTACCTTTCAGTTGCATTTATAGGTAGCTGAGGCTGAGGAGAAGACGGCAGGAGGTTTGTTGCTGACTGAGGCAGCCAAAGAGAAGCCCTCCATTGGCACGGTACTTATCGCTTTCAAATATTTATATAACTAAATGGATTTAGCACTTGTTCAGTTTTGTGAGGATGCTAATGCCCTTTCATCGTCTCACTCAATGGAACAGGTTATTGCGATTGGACCGGGGCCAGTAGATGAGGAAGGGAACCCGAAACCATTGTCCATTACGACTGGAAACACTGTAATGTTCTCAAAATACGCTGGGAATGATTTCAAGGGCAAAGATGGTTACGACTACATAGCTTTAAGGGCTTCGGACGTAATGGCTGTACTCTCTTAATGTCAATTCATTTGCATAATGTGTATTTTTTTTCAAAAAATTTATGGACGAACGTCAAAGAACTTGGTTTTGAATTCGCAACAGTTAGATTAAGATGGTCGTCATCTATAAAGCCTGAAAGCTTCAATTGTGTTACGCTTTTGCTTGACATGATTTTTCATTTTTAAAAGAGGGAATTAACACTATTTAAACTATTTAATTTTTTTCATAGGGATGAGGAACTGTCATCTGTGCTAAAGAATCTCGTAAAAAATTTGTTTCTCCAAAAAAGGCTCGTCTCATTTACAGGTTACATACGTAGACAAATTACTTTGGTTTATCTATAGTAATACAATAAATAGGAAAAATGATATATTAGGAATGGTTTATTAAAATTTACCATATATTTTAGATTTATCATTAATATTTATGATATAGATTTAAAGTATGTAATTTAATTTTTGAAATTAAAAAAAATATTTAATAAAGGAAAAAAATCATCAATTTTCAATACAATATCTATATAAATACCTAAGACATTTATTAACAAACAATTACAATAGTTTAATATATGAACAAAATAAATTTATAGAAATAGATAAAACTTTTCAATAACTTAGATAAATAATAAACTAAAAATACTAATAGATTTCGAAATATTAAAGAAATGATATTTAGATATAAAGGAAAAATTCTTAATAACATGAAGAAAAAAAATATAGTTAAAAATAATAATATAACAAGATTTACTTTTAAAAGGAGAAACCACTAACAAATAAGAAGTTAAAAAACCAAAAGATGAAGTTCTAATGAAAGCTATCATAATAACATATTGAGAAAATAATAATGTTTAAAGAAAAATTAAAAATTATAGAACTATAAATAGATGAAAACCTAGTAGACTTAGCAAAAAATCAAGCAATGTTAATAAAAGTTTTGAGACTCTTAATAGAATAAATGCATTTAGTCTAATAATCAAATACAAAATACCTACAAGGCATAATATAAACACAAAAATAATTATTAAAAGAAATAAATAAATGTAGTTATAATAAACTTCAATAAGATATACATATGAAATTTATAGAACTAATAAAATATGTATATAACATATAGAAACAATATTATTGTAGGTCATAAATATAATTTCTTAGAATGATTAAAAGTAGAACTATTTACGAGATCATATGCCTTATAAATGAGAAAAGAAAAATCTAATGGAAAATATATAACTTCAATTTAATGATATATAGAAAAGAATTAAAAGAATAATTCATAACTCTAAAAATAAGAATATAGGAAAATTAGTTAGTTTCTTAACATTAACCAATGAAAAATTAAAAGATTGATAATGAAAAACTATGTACAAAAAAGAGAAAGATGATATGATAATAATCAATTAGACTAATAGAGAACTAGAAATTATGACCCCAAAAGGTCATATGAAACTAATTTCATTACTAGTTCTTTACCAAGAAAGAACATTTGACACACATAGGGAAAAAAGAATAAGTCAAAGGTCAGGAGAGCATCACACTACTTATTGAAAAAGACAATCACCTAAAATGGAATAAGAATTGCATTGGGAAACTATAGGTAATATCCTATTAGAATTTAAGCTCAATGATAATTATAAGTTTAATCTTTTAGATATAGATTGTATAAGAGATAGGAAAAAAGTCTTAGATAAATAGGCTAATAGTATAAGTGTACTCATAAAAACTTCTCAAATTACACAAACAAACCCTTTGATTTGTAGAGTATTAGTAGCTCATAAATAACAAAAAATGTTAAATTTTGATTTTTAAATTAACAGATCGACAACATTTATTAATGTAAAGAAATGCTCTCACAGGAAGATAATATTTAGATATAGTAATAAACAAAATATACAAAAGAATTTATTACAAAAGATAAAGGAAGAACTATCACTGAATCCACCGAAAATGAAATTAATAAAGTCAAATGACATCTTACAAATATGAAAATTTGTAACATATGTTACATAGATTTTTTATTTGTGAATATGGAATGTATTACTATAAATTACTACCCTCTATGCAAACAATTTATAAGGAAATGTTTTTCCAAAAATTACTTTGAACATTACATAAGACTTTAACAGAAAAGTCGAATTAGAGAAATAAGAAAATTATATTAGACTTCTATGAAGAAGAATAAAAAGCATTAAAAGCTGGATAATTATTAAATATCAAGAAAGAAAGTAATATAAACAAATAAGAGGAAATGATAAAATCTGTTGTGATACAAAGAATTTTAGAATACCAAAACAATATGAATGTAACATAAAACCCTACAAACAAAAATACAAAAAATATAAAAAATACAATAGATTTAAAAAATATAAATTCAAGAAGGAAGATTTTCAAAAATATAAAAGAATATTTAATAAAGAAACCTATAGGAAAATATATTTTAGAAGAAAGAGTATAAGCTTCCTAAAAATAAGAATTTTTGTTCTTTAGGGAAGAAAAAATACAAATGTTTGATCTGAAAGACATTATGCCAACGAATGCTCAAGTAGGCTTCAACATAAGAAAGAATTTAAAAAATAATTTTCACAAAAAGCAAAAATCTTAGAAGAAGCTTTTAAGATAAAATTAGAATCGATTGAGGAATCAGATATATATGATACTTATAATATTTATCTATTAGAAGAAACTAAGGAGGAAATAAATAACTCAAAATATGAACACTCATATTATAGGTACTCTTCATCAGAAGATGAATGATTTGTATAATATTATAAATCCAAATAGTACTTACATAAAGATAAGATTTAAATTTAAAGGATATGCCAACTCTTATTTACATGCATGTATAGATACATGAGCTAGTATGTATATAGCAAGTAAACATGTGTTTTCATACGAACATTCAAAATAGACATCAAAAGATTTAATTGTAAGAATTACTAATAATAGTATAATAAATCTTAATAAGATTTTAAAGGATACATATATAATGATAGAATGAGAAATGTATCATATTCCTACCATATATTAAAAGGAAACATGAGTTGATTTATTGATAATAAATAATTTTCTAAATTTATATCAACATTTTATTCAATATTTAAACAAAATAAGTTTAACAACATTAGATGGTGATACCAATTATGTATCAAAAATAAGAAATCTTTTTACTATATTAACCCAATTTTTATGCAACAACATAAAAAACAAATATGTGGTTAGATAGAGTAATAAAAACCTTATTTAGAAAATATTTCATTAGATATAGAAAAAAAACACAACTCTTTTCTTAATGAAATATAAGAAGATAAAGCCCTAAAAGATATCAAAAAATTATTAAAAATAGTAAGCTCAGAAAAATCTTTTGGATCCAAAAATAAATAAATCTAAGACAACTGTCAACATAAAATTAAGAAACTCTAACTAGGTATTAGAGTAAAACCAAGTATTTATACTCCATAAGATAAAATTGAATTTGAAAGACAAATTCAAGAACTTTTGGAACTAAAAATCATAATACTAAATAATTCGCTTTACTCTAGTTCATCAGTCTTAGTCGAAAAAGAAGAGTAAAAAAGAAAATGATAATAAACTTCAAAAATTGAATAAGAAAACCATTGATAATATATACTTTATTCTAAAGAATTAAGAATTATTATCATTAGTAAAAGGAAAGAAATATTTCTTAAGTTTTGATTGTAAAAGTAGATTTGATAAATAAGATTGGATGAGAAATCTCAAAAATTAACGTTATTTAGTTGCTCCTAAGGACAACTCCAATGAATTGTTGTATCATTTGGATTAAAACAAACCCTGGGTATTTTTCAAAGATATATGGGTAACATCTTTAAAAAAATTACAAAATATTTTATTTGTCTATATAGATGATATTTTGGTTATTAGTAATGAATAAAATAAACGTTATTTAAATATTATTAATATTTTACAAGAATGTAAAAAAAATGTATCGTACTAAGTGAAAAGAAAATAGTATTTACTCAACAGAAAATTAAGTATTTTTGGGTGAAAATGAAAGATAGAAAACATAATCCAAAAACACATATACTAAATACCATTCAAGATTTTTTAGTGAATTAAATGACAAAAAGCAATTACAAATATTTTTAGGATGTTTGACATATGCAAAAAACATATATCAAGAAACTTATAGAAATACAAAAAGCCTTACAAGCAAAATTGAAAAAAGATCATATATGAAAATGAACGGAACAAGATACTCTATATGTGGATAAAGTAAAGGTAAAGATAAAAACTTTACCAACTTTTACCATCCGGGTCAAATGATAAAATGATAATTGAAATAGATGTTTCATAAGAATATTGGGGAGAAGTTCTGAAAGTAAAACTATATGACAAAGATGAATATATTTGTTTCAGAGTTAAATTGTCACAATAATGAAAGAATATTTACCTGTAAAAAAGACTATTAAGAAATTTGTAATAATTTGTTCTAGATTTATTGTTAGAACATATAGCAAATTTTTTTATAATTTCTTAAGAACTAATATTGCAGGTGATTATAAACAATAAAAATTAGTTAGATGACAACAATAATTCAACTACTACAATTTTGATGTCGAATATCTCTCAAAAAATAATAATAGTTTAATAGATGCTCTCACTAGAGAATCATCACCTCTAACTATTTTAATGAAACATCTTGATATTAAGATTAAGATAAAGGAAAATGAGATAAAAATCCTACAGGAACAACTCGAGCTATTATGCCTCGAGAGGTCTCTTATGGAGACAGGAAATAAACTAGAAGGATTTGATTGTTCAAAACAACTCTTAGGGTCCAAAAGCTCAAAAGAGGAATCTTCATTAAAGATTCAATCTAAAGAAGATAAAACTTCCAAGGAAAGGATTCAATATGAAAAAGAAGAACCTAATAGTTCAAACGAGAGTAACATCTCCGAACAATAAAGTTTAATTGGGCTGATGAAGTAGAAAAAGAGGAACAAAAGAGAACTTGTGGTCTATAATAGGTCAAAACTAGAAATCTATAACACTGAGTAGAAGCGAGTAAATACATTCTATGGTTTAGTGGAGTAACTCATAGAACCTTTACCAACATAATAGAAGCTGAATGAAGCTATGCCAATTACAAAGCACCAAAACTAATAACTCCAAAAGATATAGTAAGAAATTATTCTGTAGCACTACAACAACCAACAATACCAAGCAGGTTGACAACTCTAGGAAAAATAGTAAGGTCTCCGGTATAATTTAGAGAAGCAAATCTCCGAGAGATATCAAAGACAATAAAGCATTCAATGTTATTCAAGGAAACATCTCCTGGAAATTCATCAGTCATTGAAAATGAAAAGGACCAATATAAAAGCCTCAGTAAATCATAATTGTTGAATCTCTACAATTTGGCTACAAAACCTACACAAGAATACATTGAAGTGATGAAAGTTCTATACTACACAAAATGAATTCCCTCTAGAAAGTAAATTCAATATTTTGGAAGGAGCTGATCTAATATTTATTTATAAAGCTTTCAATGCATAACTAATAGAAAACATATATCTAAGAATTAATTTAAGTGAATTAAATTATTCCACAAAAAATTTCAAAAGAGCCATAAAGAATTTTAGGAAAAAAAATAAACCAAGTGACAAGCCTATTTATTTTAGGTTTTTCATTCACTAATGGACTAGAATGAAGAAAGATATATCATTCCCTACCACTTAATCAAAATAGGGATTTCAAATATAAATAGAAAAATTCTCAAACCAAGGGCGCTTCCTTAAAAAGAATTCAACATAGAAGAACTTTGTGTATTAAGAGGATAAATATTAGGCTAAATTTACTATGAACTTAAGAAGATTGATAACTTTACAGAGATTAAAGTAAACTATTCAACAAGTAAACTCATCATCATTAAAATGGTGAAAAAATTATCAAATATGAAACAAATTTTAACAACAACAACCTGAAAATAAGTCAAGAAACAAGGAAGGTATTCTGTATCTATCCCATAAAAGCCACCAAAGATCACAGATGCATTTACTACCTTAAAAATCGAGAAGACAAAGATGCGTCATCATCAACATCATCAAAATGACTGCGATAAAAAACGATAAAGAAAAATAAAGAGAGAAACTATAAGTAGAAGACGATAACAAAAAATAAAGATATACATCTTTAGTTAGGAGCATGTGACAAGAAAAAAAGTAATGCCTAATATTTAAAGCAGAAAAACAAACAAATTATGAAAGCAAACATAAAATAATAATTTCCACCTTGTAAACAAGGATTATTGTGTTATAAAAGGAACCGTTATTTTTCATTTTAAAAGACAAAAAAAATGCATGATCTTTAACATAAAAAACCTTTCTATCTAAAAACCTCAACTAAATAACATGTACCCAATAATTATGAACGGTTAAAAATCCATTCAAGGTTCTTAGTTGGCTTTAAATTTGTAATAACTATTATACTATCAAAAAAATAGATTCAGTTACTCTTTCCCATTAAGTCAACATTGATCGTCATCTATGTACAAATATAGAAAACTAAGGCTCATTATTACAAAAATGGTATTAAAATTTGAGCAAAGTTGATGCATAACCAATGTAATAAGAAGAGACGAACAGAAGGGAAGATAGAAATATCACAATTTTATGATAAGAAAAATTAAGTAAGAATTTACAACTAAACATTAAATAATCAATTTAAAAGAAATTAAAATGAAAGATAAAAATATAATTTTATTAGAAAAGTTTAATAAAGGCTATCTTTTAACCTTAACTAGATATTTTAAAAATAAGGATAATAAAATGTCTTGAAAATTTTAAAAATTTCAACACCTTTTTAAATATCTATTCAAATTATATGAAAATTATTACAAGTATAATAGATTATACTGGTTCAAGAATATTAAAAGCTTATTTTAATCAAAACAAATATTTTTAGAAGAAGAAAAAAAGAATTTAATAACCTTATATTTAGTTGTTATCTTTTAGAAGATTATACGTACACTGTATAAAAACATGTGATTGTATGAATTTACAATTACATGATCAAACCTATCTAAGACATGAAGAATCTTATTTAAAGCACACAACTAGTGTGATCTCTTAGAAAAATATCATATCGGCTAAAATCTCACCAAAGGACCAATCAACGATCAAAACCCACAAATTGGTACGAGAGCTATAGAAATAATAACATAATATGGATGAAAAAAATTAACATAACACCAATAGTATTAAACCATAAAGATAATTATAGCATTTTTTGCAAATCTCAAGGATATAAGTGAAGATATGTTAAATCTCAGGAACATTTTGGATAAATATCTCATCCAAAGTATCATCTATAGGACAATATATATATATATATATATATATATAAAACATACAAGTGACCCTTAGTCCCGGCTACAAGACAAACCTGCAATCAGAATTTCTACCAAGTAGAAAATGTAGTCTAGGTAAAGACCCCTGAAGGAAAAAAATTTAGACATGGCAATAAATGCCACTACTTCCTAGAGATGTCAACATAGCAAAGACATGTTTAGCTTCATGAGTGTTCTTTCACAGTATTTACAAACTAAATAAGAAAATGATGTTAATAACCAAGAGGGTACATATTGTACACAATGTATGCCATCCCTGCCATCTTTTGCCAAAATTTCCCCACTTAAGACCAGTATGACAACAAATGATTCACGGTTAGAAGCCACATTAAATCATACTTCTCATAATGGCACCTAAGCCACAAAGAACGAGTTACCTATACTGTCCCTAGCTGGTGTATCATTAGCATCTCACCTGCATATGGTTTGTTCACATCAATTATCGAGGCTCCATGCAAGATGGGGGCAGTTTTGCCTCAATCCTAGAATCTCGGACGGTCAAATTATGCAGCTGAGTTATCGTCGTACTGTCCTCTCCATGCATTCCCACTGTCGGTTGCACTGCAAGCTTGATTAGGAACAGAAACAGGAACATTACCAAGATCTCCATCCAAGCTCATCTGTTGTACTTCAGTAGACGACAATATTCTTATGCTTTGAACACAGCTTACAAATTCCCTGCAAGAAATGATTGGTTGAGAACAAACTAAAAATATCAAAATGTTAAACCATTCTAGTTAGTGGTCATTGACTTACTCCCATGGATCATCACCAACGAGAAGTATGTCATTTTCATGGTCAACATAGACAAGCTTCCAATCTGTCCTCTGTGGATCTTCTAGCTGTCCTTCAATTCCAAACATGCGAGCCAAATCATGCCTTAGCTCATCATATTCTTTGTAGCGGGTGACATCAATGCGTCTTCCAACAGAACCACGCTTTTTAACCTGTACCAGTTTAAAGTAATATTAGGCATTTGGAATTATCACAATTCACAAAATCACACTATTTAATAATAGCAGGCCAGCTTCAGGAGACAATTCTAGCTCAAATTACATGAAAATATATTATTTTCTGATGCTTTTGGTGACAGAGCAGTGACTTAGGGTCTGTTTGCTTGTGTTCTTGTTAAAATGTGACTGAAGAAGAAAATGCAAATGCTTTTAGGAAAAACCACAAATTATGTTTTTTGAGCACTGAAAGCACTTAGGAGAAATTTTTATATTTGGTTTAAAATCGATTTTACAGACTCAAAAGCAGAAACAAACATATAAGCCTAACTTTTACCATACAATCTACAGCCCCAACGTAGATCCAAATATTTCACCCATGTTAAGGGTAAAAATGGAACATATTCCGGGTACTAATTCAAACCAAGAGATTTAAGCATAACAAACCTTGGTGTATGTTCTCATACGTTGGCTCTGGTTACTCCACATTCCATTGTTCAAAACCCCAACTTCATTGATAGCAATTTCGTTTGAGCACCCTGGCTTCATTGTCATATTTGTCATCCCGAACGATTGAGAGCTAATTCCAGCTGTGGACAAGTCCGTTTCAATATCTCTTGGAGCATTGCCATAATTTGTAAGCAACTTCTGGAGATCTTTTTGAGAGTCGTATACCCTTGACAAAAGAGTGTCAGGTGCTAATTCATCAACATTAGTTGTGAAAGGAAGATGGTTTCGATCTTGTGATTGGACGTCACCATCCAGACAAAAAGTGGGGAGTGCAAAACTTTGCTGGATTGTGCCAGCATCCAAACAATATGATGTTCCAGAAGAAGCTTCCAACTGATCATTGATAGTGCCTTTATATTTAAGCAGGTCAGGTCCTCTTGAGTTTGGCAATTCATGTATGATCTGATTATCGTACTTGCTTTGAAGCCCTTGAACCAAATTACATGTAGGTTCAACTGTTGAATCACCCACAAGTATGGGTTGTCCTAGCTGGTTTCTGTTCATGAGGTTTGAGGGAGAAATGTGGCAAGTGTTAGTAGAAGGGGAGGTTGAACATGATGGAGCATCACCATCAGTAAGACCAGAGTTGGCTCTAATAGCTGTGAGTGGCTTGTGTTGGATTTGGGGTTGGCTAGTTGGCATTTTTTGAGATTGTGTCAATGCTGAAGTTGTAAATTTGTTTAGGCCGAAGAGCTTATCTGCTGAGAAGCTATTGCTGCTTATTGGTTGTTGATGATGTTGAGATGGAGACACTGATTGTAATTGATTGTTCTGATGATGTGCTTGCTGCAGCATTTGAGGTTGTGATAACGAGCCTGGCGCACAGAGAAACTTTTGATGTTGCTGCTGCTGCTGTAACTTCTGTAATAACTGCAACTGAAGTTGTTCTGACAATCCCTCTTGTGACAGCTGTTGGGCTTGTGACTGCTGCTGTGCTCTCTCAGAAAGGTTTTGCTGCAGAAACTGCAATGTGTTTGGCTGAAAATTCGCCGACTGCTGCTGCTTTTGTAAGAAATTAGGTTGCAGTTCAATTCGTTGCTGAAATTGATTGTCCTGTGGTAATGAAGCTGGTTGAACTGGACTGAGACTTGGCTGTACAAATTGCTGGGCTAGGGTATTCCCGCTCAGTAACTGTTGTTGTGGAAACTGAGTATATACAATCGATTGCTGCAAACTTTGATTTTGGACCTGGGTAGTAGCAACCACACCATTATTTGGTAAAGGTTGGCTTATTTGTGGTTGATGCTGTGTTTTTGGCTGCTGTTGATATTGCTGAAGTTCTTGTTGGTGCTGTGGCTGTGGCTGCGAGTTATCCTGAACCTGCTGGGTAGCGGGATTCTGTAACAATTGCTGCACGGGTGGATGTTGGTTGTTCATTGAAGTCTGCAATAATTGATGCAATTGCTGTTGTTGGGGCCATGTCATATTTGTCGGTTGCATTTGACTGACCTGGTTTGATGGAGTTACTTTATTGAACTGAAAGCTTGGCCCAGACTGGACAGGAGATTGAAAATTCAGTAACTTAGATGGGTCATCAACTCCAAGGTTATTGTTCAAGGAAGTTGAAGAAGCCATGGATGGAAAAAGACCCGACTGAGTAGCCGGCAACTGATTATTTTGCTGCATACTCATCCACTGTACTAAACTCAAACCCGGGAAAACTGAGCTTGGGTTGTCCTTCATGCCAAATTCATCTCCAAGCCAGGGCATGGCTCTCTTGAAAGCATTCTCTATATCAGACTCATCATCTGCAAAATAATCCCAATAGAATTTCAAATAATTGTGGAAGGGGGAGTTACAATCAGATTTTCCTAGTTCAATTCTTTCACCAACATGCAATCTATGAATCTACGGTCGACTGTCAATAATAATCGGCAAATTTGGCCAAAAACATTAAGGGTCATTACTTGTGCTTTTGTTATAAGTGATTTCCCTCAAAAGTGTTTTCAAGAATAAGCCTGTTATTCGTGCTTCTGTTTGTAACAGAAGGCATGAAATGTGCTTTTTGAACGTTGAAATCCCTTTTTGTTTCAGGTCTTCTACAAAATTTCAAAAGTATAAACAAATAGACGGCAAAAACTATAGAAGAACCACAAGTTTGTTCGATGTCATTCAACTAACACAGTGTCCCAACACTAAGGTAACAGTTCATTTAATTTTAAAAGACAAACACACACATCAATAAATGCTTGAATACTGCAAAGATGGTCTAGTACAGAAAACCATCTAGTTAATCAGAATTAGGCTTCAGATTTAGCTTACCTGCCATCCCTGATTGTTTGAAAAACTTGGGTCTGAAAAATGGTGGAGGACATATGTAAAAGGGAGTTATAACAGGCTCAATTTCCCAAAGTGAAACTCGGCTAGGCCGTTCTCCAGCAGTTGATTCATCCCAACCAACCTATCAAAAGCACATATATTAAGAAACAAAGTCGAAATTTGTTTTTTAAAAAGGGCATTTATGCAAGTCTTGTCACAAAAATGATCAAATCAAACCTGAAGATTACGCCACTGTGAATTTTTCCATCGTACAGTATCCAAATCACTGACTCCTGTGATTGTGCCCATGTATCTCCGTACACCAGAATCCTCTGTCTCAAACATCATCCTAAATCGCATGCCAAGTGAAACTTGGGTATACATTGCTTTATTCAATTTGGCTATGGGTATGACAAACTCAGAATGGCATGCCCTGTTAAAATTTTGACGATTGTTTCTCAGAATCAGAATCTTTAATCCTCAATATCATATACCAACAAATAACAATGATATCAGCATCAAAACATTTTGTGAGGGCACCTCGGATTATAAAATATTGTAAATGGGCTGTTATTGGCAGCAGCATGAGCGGCAGCAGCAAGAACTCCAATGTGCATGCTATCACTGGATATGACTGATGAAGAGAGAGCTGGCTGCTGTTTAGCACGTCTTATACCCAAGAGCAGCTGCTGTTTTTCATCTCTGAAAAACAAAAAAAAGGAGGTTGTCTCAGCTAAACAGCATACATATTAGGGAGCGAGGCCATAAATTCGCTAATGATCCTTAAATCAAAAGTTATGTCATTTAGTCCCTCATTTTGTAAAAAACATCAACTAATGACAAATTATATTATTTGATGATTTTCTATTAAAATATTATTTTTTTCCCTAACACTTAACAAAAAGGTGAAATTAAAGTTATTTAATAAAAAATCAACAATAATAATATTTTAACATAAATTATTTAAATATATATTTTAAAATTTGGTATAAAATTAAAATTAATAAAAAATAAAATTGTGTCAATCAACAAATATTAAAAAATATTTTGTGAAAAAATTCATATTATCTTTCAATTTATCATTTTAAAGACTTGTGTTTTAATTATTTAATAGAAAAATTATTAAAATAATACAACTTGTCCTACAATAATGGACTAAATGACACATCTTCAAATATAAGGACCAAATAACACCCATGGCCTAATTTAAGTAGCAAACACTTTTCTTTAAAGATTAATATTATGTTGTGTATCTTATACCTTATAAAAAGAACAGAATCTCCAGCAAAAAGTCTTTTTGTGCTAACGAAGATACTCCAACCTGTTGTCAACAGATGTCGCTTTGGTTGGCCTGAAATGAATTGTTTGGAGAAATTTATGAAATATTATGTCTATATCTAACTAATATCTAAACCCTAGAACTTTTTATCGAATTGGTGAAAATAATGGATTGTTCTAGATTTCATGGTTGAAAATTGTTGAAATCCAAAGAACCAAGGGATTTTATCATTTACATTAATTAAGATATCAATATTAATTGTGCACATTATTAAGAGATTGTAATAATTTAATGAGGTAGATTTCTATTAATTATTAAAGGATATTTTCTTTTTAGCTTAATTTTACCATAAATAGGTAGAAAGAACAAGTAAAAATTTATAACAATAAGAGAATGCATGGTCATTTTAGTCTTGTAATTATGTGATTGATATACTTTAGTAGTGTAACTTTTTATTAAGTAAACTCCATTAATCATGTAATTTAAAAATATGATCAATTAAGTCAAATTAAAAATTTTAATTTTTTCACAAGTAAAATGAAAATTATATATTTGATTAATTTAAAAAAAACACCATCAACCCTTCTTTCCCCTCCCTCTTTCTCCTCCTCTACTTTCTCTCTTATTCACTCTCTCTACCTCTCATCATTACTTTATTAATAAAAAATTTAAAATTATATCAAGAGATAATGAGTGAGGGAGAGAGAGAGAGAGAGAAGGGATGGAGAAGTAGTGAGAAGGAGAGAGAGAAAAAGAGAAAAAGCATCGAGGGGAGCTTTTGGTACCTTTTTCCTCGTTTTTCAATGTTTTTATTGATAAAATATATAATTTTTATTTTATCCCTGAAAAATCACAATTTTTGAAAATTTTGACTTAAATGATCATAATTTTAAATTACAGGAGTAATTGAACTCACCTAAAAAGTTACAAAAGTTATAAGATTAAAGTGTATAAATCACATAGTTATAATACCTAAAATACCCAATACCTACAATAAGAAATACAATTCAATAAATATCATTTCCTCAAAATGTTCTCTAATAATTCTATATGATATCAGAGCATGGTTAATTGAAACCTAGCTTAACATGGTTGAACCTATAGTCAATCACGATCATAACAAAGAAACAAACTCTTTTAATAGATATATTTTATTTTGTTAGATTGAAGACTCGATTATAATTTTATATGATATGTGATATATTTTTCTTTTAAGTCTTTTATGATCGATCATAAATGACTTAATTAGCATATTTGTAGAGTTTAAACATGTATATTGCTTTTAAATAAATGTCAATATGTCATTATATGAGTAAAATGTAACTCGTTTACTCTACTTGATTATTTATACAATAGATAATCAAAAATTGAGTTAAAAAATGAAAAAAAAGGTAAATTCTAAATTGGTTGTATGCTCACTTGTGATTAAATGAGTTTAATAATTTATGTAAATAAAATAAAAAATCAAATTATTTCTCATTCACATCTTATTTATCAACTTTTTAATTGATTTTTAAGTTAGAATTAGAGAATTTAGGAGGAGTTTAAACCACATTTAGAATTAGAGAATTTAGGAGGAGTTTAAACCACATTGCACTTATGCATTAATTTATTTTTACATTACTCTCTATCATTAGGGGGAGTTTAGCTCAATTATTTTGTCCAATACTTTGTCTTTCTCGTATGTCAAAAGGGGGAGAGTATGTTTCACTTTTATGATATATTTTGTTATTCACACAGAGAAAACATATTTAGGATAAGAATGTTTTCCATCATTTTGTCTTATGTTAAGCTTGATTGGTATGAATGCATGCACTACATGATTATTCTTTACACTTCGCTTATTTTTATGTAAACTGAACTAATATACAATAAAGCTTTCATACTAAGTTGTAGTATGCTTTGTCAATGCCATTTCAGTTACTTACAAGCTTATCAAATTGAAGCAAAAATAGATTCATCGGACCATAGGATAGTTCCACTATAGAGTCTAGATCGTCATTGTATTTTATCTTATTTATTTAAGTGTCATGTAGTAAGAGAAAGACTTTGTCACACGAAAATGTCAAAGGAGAAATTTGTAAAGATTATAAGTGTTAGTTATTTATATGTACAAAATATTTTTTGTAAATTTATTTTTAAGCTCAATATCAAGTTTATCAAACAAAGTCAAAGAAATACCATAATTCGCAAAGTCAAAGAAATACATTAATTACAGATAGTCCTACTTTAAGTATATATGTTATAACTATAACACATAAGATTGCACTCATACATAAATCTGGTATTATTTTTACTACTAAAATATAATAAGATATATGTTAAAATATTATAGGCTAAATTTTAGCTTAAAATTTAACATTAAATATACTTTAAAAGAATTTTTTTTTAAATAGAAGTCTTCATGATTAATGAGTACTTTAAAATAACTCTTCTTTAAATAAGAGTCTTCTTAATTAATGACTATTATTAATTTCATTTGTAATAGAAAATATATTTATAAATTATATAAAAGTCTTTTTAGTTAATGAGTGTTGCTAATCCTATTTGTAATGAAAAATATATTTATCAATTAGATAAGATTAAAGGTTTAATTTTACCTAAAAATAAAACTTATTGCTCCTTGTTTCAATAAACCACACAAGAACATTATTCTCTTCTTGTTTTACAAATATAAGATAATAATTATTTATGCTTATTTATTTAGTTAATATATCAAATATTAGTGTATGTTTGATTGATTAATAAACCCAATTAGTTTCTGATATTTTGATCATATATTCTTATACCTTATTCTTTATTTTTGTTCTTCAATTGTTAGATCGAATAATTGTATTAGTCATATCATAATTATTTGATTTGATTATTAATCTTTAAAGAAGCTATTTTTATTGAACGTGTACTTGATCTTTTTGCTCTACAATTTATTAGTTTATTTGATTTAAGTGACATGTGTTTTGAATCATCTAGTTAGGATTATTTATTATCAAAATCCGCTCTAGAACACACACGGACACTGGTGTTTTTGTGCTAACCATTTTGAAGTTAATTCGAAAACATATTTGATTAACAAGAAGCTTATTGGAACGTTAGTCTAGAAACCGCTCACGCTAATATTAGAAAAAGTGAAAGCAAAACATGGGTTTATACTTGAACATTTGTTTTTCATAGTGGGATGTTAGATGATCCAGTAGACCATTAGTTGTACTCTTAGGTAATGGTTGTTGTCTAGATTGTTTTTGTCTAAAAATATCGTATGTTATTATTTTATTTTCACATTTTATTCTTACTCGTGATTGCATACCTAGATGTTTTATTTAGATTATTAAATTATAAACTCTAGGTTAATTAGGTACGTAATTTAAAAACTTTTACTTTTAAATACTTATTATATAATATTTAGCAAAAAAATATTTTTTTTATTATATAATTAATTAATCAACTTATTGATTAATATAAATATTTTGTATTTAAAAATACACACATTAAATAAAAAATTAATTTAAAATATAAATAATTGATTGTTTTGATTTTTTATAAAGTTTTATAAAAAAAAATCTTATTTTTTATAAGAGTTTCCATAGTTTTCGTGATTCTTTTTAAAGTTTATTTTTGTAAAAATTATATCTCTACATCTTCACCGATATCAATATTTCAAACCTTGCTCGTAGCTAATGATCCATCACCCCTTACGAGACTGGTAGAGCTCTCGCACCTGAAGGTGCTCTCGAGGCTAAATGCACTCTCATAACTAGAAGACAACCCATACATAAGAGTATTAAGTCTAAGTCGATTATGTCATCTAATGGGCTTGGGCTTGGGCCTGGACTTGGTTCATCATCGGCCAACTTAATCCAATTTTTTCATAATGGTGGGATTCCGCTTGGTTTTCTTATTAGGCCTTCAACATATTTTCCTCGTGGGATTTATGGAAGCCAAAATTCACAATCAAAAAAAAGTTATTACAATTAATGTTGTAAATCCAAACATACAAAGAACGCGTGTTAGAATTCATGAAAAACCGAAAAATTTAAAACCAAGACAAAATAAGACACAAGGTTCTATCAAGTTTCAGTTAAAACCCATAAAACTCGTGATGGCTTAAGTTCAGGGGAGCGTTCAATCCAAAAAAGTTGGATTAGCTCTACAAACTCTTTTTCAATATCCAAAATACCAACAAGCCATCCGTAAATATTTTCTCAACTTTGCTAGTATACAAAGTCAATTATTTGAGTGCTCTAGTTAGATCTCAAGCCAAAATTCCTTCGATTATTGACCATGGTGCATTAAATCATATGACTAACGCATATAATTTATTTAACTTTTACCTACATATACTAGTAATCTTAAAGTTTGAGTAGCAGACAAATCTCTTTCATCCATTGCGAGAAAAAATAGTGTTCAAATTTCTAACTCTAATTATCCTCAATTTTGTCTTCCATATCTCAAATTTATCATGCAATCAAATATTTGTCCATCAATTAACTAAAGGCTCATATTATTTTGCTAATTTTCTTCCATCTCACTATCTTTTAGAACCTATCATTGGGGAAGACGATTGACAATGCTAATTTGTGTAAAGTGTTTTACTATTTTGATAACACTAATGCTAGCAAACATAGTCAAATTAAAATTTGTGAATCTACATCTGTTTTTAAAGATATTGAAATTTTGTAATGATATTATAAAAAGGGCTAACCAAACTTTAGCATCTGAAATTATTTTCATCTATTTTTCAAAAAAACAAAAGTCTTTATGAAATTACATAACATCAATGTGCCTCTTTTCCCGAAGTCCAATACAAATCATCCAAACCATTTGCTTTAACCTATAGTGACATATAGAGATCTTGTTTCCCTAACCCTACTCAGAGTGGTTTGTCAGATTTATTAATGAGTATACTAGGATTTGTTGGATTTATTTACTAAAAAAAAGTTGATGTTTATGATGTTTTCATTAATTTTTGTTCAATGGTTCAGACCTAATTCCAAACACAAATTCAAATCCTCCGAACCAATAATGGAAGAGAATATTTCAATCACTCTTCCAAAAACTACCTTCAAAAACATGAGATGCTACGCAAAAGTCCTTATGTTCACACTTGTCATTAAGTATGTGAGATATTATGGTTGGGGAAACTCTTAATGAACTTTATGTTATAGTGAAGTCTTCGGGCAAAACTTAATTGCAATAACAAAACATCCATCAATATTTCTCTTAGTTCAATTTAACATGATATAACTAAATATATAGAAGTGGATAGACACTTTAGTAAAGAAAAAATCGAAAGATTGAACTATTTGCATGGCCAATGTCACAACAAGGAAACAAACTGTTGATATCTTCACTAAAGGGCTTCATCGACTAAATTTCAATGATTTCATTAGCAAGATGGATAAGAATATATGATCAAACTTGAGAAAGAGTATCAAAATCCCAAATAATCAAGGATTTGATCATATACATTAATTAAGATATCAATATTTATTGTGTATGTTATTAGGAGATTATAATAATTTAATGAGGAAATTTGTACTAATTATTAATAGATTTTTTTTCGTTTCTTCTTAGTCTAATTTGCTATAAATTATTAGAAAGAGTAAGTGTAAATTTATTACAGTAGGAAATACAATTCACTAAATATCATTTCTTCAAAATGTTTCGTATAAATTCTATAAAAACATTCAAACATATCAAACAAACAAACTAAGTGCAGCCAAACAAAAATCAAAAGAAACACGAGAGTTTATACATCTATCTACTAGTTGTTGATCCATCACGAAAAGAACACTTATGTTCAAAGCAAAAAATTGACCATACTTATATAATTAGGGCTCAAATTATTGCCAATTTCACTTATACTGAAAGAGATTTTTCATACAACATAAAGTACGACCTGAAGCCCAATCCTTGTAGTGTTTGAACCTTGATACCCAATGCCCAAGTCTTGAGTTAAGCTCACGCCTAGAAGATGGATTTTACAAATGTCGTTACAAGCCTGGAATATTCAAGGATCGATCATCTGTCCGATCTCACAATGTGATCAACTAGATTAATTGATGTATTTATTATTGTAAGACACATAAGACTCTTCATCGGATCGAAACCGCTGATTTTATACTCATCCGATCCAATCCGACCATCCACTCGGATTGAAACATCTTAATCCGCAACCGATCCAATCACCTTTTACATCCGCTCAATCTGATCCGTAAACTATTCGGATGACATCCGTTCAATCCGATCAATCCGATAAATAAACTTAATTAACTCTATTTTTTGTATTTTTAAATAAAAATTTTAAAATTTCACATAAATTATAAAATAAAATTATTTGACTTAAAAAAACATAAAAAAATCAAATAAATATATATTAATTATTTATATATATATATTTAATTTCGATCGGATCGAATGAATCGTAGTGAAATCCGCCATCCGATCCGCACTTAACGAATGAAAAAAAATTCGATCCAATCCGACCATCGGATCGGATGAAAAATCAACGGATTGGATCGAATGATTGGATTTTTTGCACACCTCTAATAACACATTATGACATGTACCCTTATGTAATCGACAAATGTACATGTAATGTCTTATATATATACCTAGCATCAAACCAGCCAATTCACTCTCATTCTCCAACCTTTTTCTAGTCTCTCTAAATCGGATCATCCCAAATATTTACAAATCTAAAACCATACATATAATTAAAATTAGAAAATGAGATACAAAATATAAGCACAAAGTAATATCCTTAACAAATTTTCAGGGTGAGAACAGGCTTGAAGGACATTTAAATGCATGAAAAATCAAAATGGAGTAACATACTAACATGACAAGTATTTAAAACATATGGTCAACAAATATGATTTGATAAACTACTTGTCCAGAGAATAAAGTCTCAACAAATTATCCGTGAATCATATACCAGAATAGATAAAGAAAGAGAAAAGGGCAGAAATATATTTGCTAAGGAGCATTACCACGATAAATATGCCTGAATGTCCATGCATAATCATGCAAATCTCGAGCAACTAGCTCTTTTGCGGGTGGTTGCATTGAATAATCCTAGCAAACATTTCACAATGATTTTTCAACATTTTGCGATAATGTAACAGACTATAATTTTTCTTAAAAAAAAGAAAATAATTTTAAGTTAAAATTACAAAAAGTTGAAATATATTTTACACACCAAAGGAGGGAAGATCTTTTCAGCAGCACGTCGAGGTACAGAAAATCCACCATGTGTACTTGTGTCACTTGCAGTGAGAGTTTTGCAGAAGAACTCAGCAGGTTGCCTACTTTGCTTGAGACCTATGTCAGAAGCCAGTAGTGCTTCTTTGTCATACTGTAAAAACAATTCTGTTATACTCTTCTCCACATGCATAAATATAACAGAAAACATAGAAACCAAGTGATAAATTGTTTAAATATCAATTTATAAAGGCTAACCTACTTTTTTTACTGGCTGGAGTGTCATTTGCGCATAGACTTCATCTGTCTCCGAATCAGCCTGATTCATAAAATATAAATCTAGTGTAAATAACGAAAATCCACAATAGAAAAACTGTTAAGAGTTAGATATCATCTTTAACATAAGATAGGCAATGTAATAAATATACAATGGTAAGCCAATCCATAACACACACAAAGTTTGCAATTCAGCCGAGATAGTCTGTTAATGATTTTTTATACTTGTTTGACAAAACAACACTCTTCTTCAAAAGGCTTAAAAGTTAAAACACTGCGTGCTTTCACATACATGCAATGTGACATTATGAAGCATGCAAATCAACTTTGAAGGCAGATTGGGATAACTTGGAATGATATCAGCCTCCTTGTGCATAGATGCTGCAACCTACAAGACAATCAAAGATAGTTCATTTGACACCAGAGTTTATTAATCATAAGGCTATACACCAGAGTTTAAAGAACTTACTTGTTCACTGTGACCTTGAGGAAAGTATACTACAAGACTTCCAGCTGGAGGCAAAGAAACTAATGGCCCAGCACAAGCATGCCATAACTCTGAATTAATGTACTTCCTCTCTCCTAATTTCCATAACCAAAGAATATTTTACCACCTTTAATTCAATCCTCAGAATTATACAAAGGTAATATAAAGAGGAAAAACATCTGAATTAAATTATGATCTTGAAAAATCAAAGGCAAAATTCTAAAATTCTTAATTCAGCATATGAAATAAGTGTAGAAGTACATAAAAACCATGTACTTTTCAATTTTAAAAGGTTAACCCTATGAGTGAATATAATCCTTATTAAGACATTTAACAAAAAAAAATTCCTTATGAAGACATTTCTTCTCACATCCCCTTAATGTGCCCTCAAACTGTGGTATTTGAATGGGGTAAAATCTTATCTACTTTAAGATTTAGAATTACTTGTATCATAATACAAAATATATATATCTATATTTCGTGTGTATTTTGACCCAATTGATTAAAACTGATACCAAGTGAAAGTTTATAAGACTATGAGCTTTCCATAATTTAACCCTATGAGTAAAAACAATCTTAATCCTTATTAAGGTATATAGACTCCACACTCCACAGGCCTTGTCTGTTCATTTTCTAGGAGTAAACCACAACTTTATATCATCCATAAAAAATATAAGAAAGAACGAGACTAAATATATAGAAATAATAACTAAAAAGTATTAAAAAAATGGTGTATCTATTATTTGAACATTAAAAGGATTTAAAGGGGAAGAAAAGAGGAAAAAAAACCACCTAATTAAGGAAGTATTAAGTTGCTTTCCTTAGTTAACTAATCAAAATCTAGACAGCAAAACTAAAATCCCCAAAAAATATTGGAAGGATAAAAAGAGGAGGCAGAGCAAAAGATTAATTACAAAAAGACATAGAAATAGAAACAGTAAACTTAGAATTCCTCACCTTCTCCTGAACTTGCCAAAAACCCATTTGAAGGAGTCCTCATGTTGACAACTACGAATAATAAATTTAAAGAAACTTTAATTCCCTTTTTTTGTAAGCTAGCAGTTTTTACCATAAATACAGTTTTAGCAACAATATGAATATCCCCAAAAGGACAACACCACTTTTCCAAGCAATCAAAAAGTCTCAGAGAAATTCCCAAAGCTTAATAGAAAGCCTCACAACTCACATTGAATGGATCCACGGGCATTCCTCAGTTCAAAGGCTTCTCCAGTTTACCAATCAAAAGAAACCCAAATCGTTAACTTTCCATTTCCGCTATTTACCTTGTGTTTCAGCTCAAGATTCGAGACACAACAAAAAGCTGAAATGTAACTCTCAATGTCTATGAACTGCCGAATATAAAATTTCTCTATCAACCCATATAGGAAAAAAAGATAGATGAATAACGAAGGGGGAAACAGAACTTTGCAACCAAAAATCTAGAATAAGTAAAGTGAGCTACAGATTCCATTTTTCAGTCCCAGGGTCAAAACTCCAAATTTGGAAAAACCAAAGCACGGCATTAAAGGATCAAAACCACCTGAAAGAAGTATCCGTACCACCTCTCCAATGAATCAAATATAAAAACCCAGAAACAAAAACGGAAAACCCAAAATGGAAAATCACGTAACAAAGACAAGTAATTCTTGTTTTCTCCTATTTATTTATTAGGAGATTTTTTTTGTTATGAGTGGATACGTGAACAGGGAATTGTCGACGGGAACAAGGTGGAGAACACTGACTTATCGCCGAGAAATCAGAGGCCAACTTTGTAAAGCACAGACAGCTTTTTTGTTTTCTATTATATTTGAATATAGATCCGACATGGAAGTAGAGTCGAGCAAAGCTTCTCCTTTTCCTTTAAAAGTTAAAAATATACTCAATAAGACACAATAATCCAGTAAAAGTATTAATTTTTAGAGAGATTAACTTAGTTTAATGCAGTAATTATTGAAGTAAAATAGCTATATTATCTTATGCTCGACGCAGATAATATTCCCACCTAATTTCTACTTTTGACAAAAACATTTGATTAAATTTGTTAACCTTATAAAAAGGAGTTTTCATTAAAACGTGTTATTACTGGGTTTATAAATAATATAAAAAAATTTAATAAGATAATATAACATTGAATAATATTAATTAAAATATATCATTTATTAGTCATTGATTTAAATAATAGAAAAATAATTAAAATTATGATATACTAGAGTTTATAAATTAAATTTAATAAAAAATAATATAATATATATTTAAAATTAAACTTTTAATTTAAATAAAATAAAATAATATTATATCATGAATTCGTTAAACATATTAAATAAAATACATTATTTTATATTTATATTTATTATACATTAATATTTTAAAATATTTAACTTATTATGTTATAATTCATGACATAATATTTAACTTATTATGTTAACTTATTGTATTTTTATATTAGAGTTTATTATACATAATAATAATATTACGTTATATTTATTATACATTAATATTTTAAAATAGTTAACTTATTCGCATTAAAATATTAACCTTCAAAATAATTAAAATATAAGTTAAATGACATAGACGGTTATAAAAAAGACATGGAATCGTGGAGAATGGAGATATTGGTGTACTCTAGTTTCTTACAACAATTTTCAAGCCACAACAAATAAATATCATTAAACTATAGAAAGTAGAAAGCATTTAGAGTTATTTCATCAAAAAAAGAATTACAAAATGAATATATTTATTTCCTGTCACCCAGTAGTGATAAAGATGATGCAAGCTATGGATTCAAACTTTACGAGAATAATTACGTGTAGTTTTGACCTTTTACTTATAACAAAATATATTTTATTTTTTATTTTCTCACCAATAATTTATTTTCTCATCTCAAAATGATTGATATCATTTGTGTGATTTTAATTTTTACCGGTAAAGAATTATCCCACGGATTATAAAGTTATTCCTCCATCTACAAGTTTGTGTTTCATGTAAATAAAGAATGTTAAATACATATTTATATAAATATAGATTTATATTAATATTAGTTTTAATATGATTCAAAAAAAATATATACTCTTAAAAAAAAATATATATATATATATATATTCGATGAGATTAAGATTAAAAGTGACATTGTATATAAAAATAAATATTTCAACTATATATAATTATAATTTAAAAAAAATAACAAAAACATATCATATGTAAACGGATATAGTTAATACAATATCATAGTTAATCAAAATCTAATATATTAATATTATTTTTTTATATACATATAATTATATAAAAATATACTTTTAATAATAAAACGTATAATATTTAGATTAAATTTTATTTATTTTTATTTTTATTTTATTTATAAACGTGTATTAAATAATTAAAAAATAAAAATTAATATTTAATATTTTAAATAAATATTAAAAATAAAAAAAACATTTAAATCGTGAAAAAACTAATAATAACTTATAACTAATGGTTATTAACATAATATATCTAAAAAAAATACAAAATATTTATTAGCATAACAATCTCTGTACTTATACGTCCATTCCTAATTATCTCCCTCTTAGTTGTAATATTTAATCCTAAACTCTATGTTAAATATATTTAGATAGGATGAACAGAATTAGTTCAGCTTACTCAGACCTAATAAAGCATCTAGAAAAATAAAATCAGGGTGCATTATTTAAATTTTAATTAAATTAAATTAAATTTACACTCACGTATATAAATAATCTCATCTACTTCATACTTTTTTTCCCTTTTTTCTTCGTATCTTTAACTTTAAGGGAGTCAATATCTAGATTCTAGAGTATAAAAAATCGCAGTGAAATCAATTTTCCTTTAAAGTACACTACTAAAATTAAAGATAAATAACAAATTATCATAAAAATAAGTTTGTTATTTATTTTGTATATTCCTTAAAAAAAAGATAATTCATTTGTAACAAAATATATTATTTTAATATTTTTTTATTAAGTTATTGAATATGATTAAAATAAGATTCTTTAATATAAAAAATCATAAAATATTATTTATATTTTTTATTGATTATCATGATTTTTTTAAATTTTATAATATATATATATATGTATGTACGTATATTTAAATAAATTTATGCTTAAATATTTCCTTAAACAATTCTTATTTAATGTTACTTTCACCTATTGTTACATGATTTTATTTTCGATGCAATTTAATAAAAAATAATATTTTAATAAAAAATTTATTAAAATAACATAATTTATAGTTAATGAAATATTTTTTAAAAATAAATTAAACTAAATTAGATTCTTTAAATTTAAATAACACTCTATATTAATAATCTAATTTAAATAATATATTTAAATTATACTTCATATTTTTAAATAAAATTATTCTTATATTTAAACATGGGTTGTTATTATCATAACCATCAAATAATAACTACATCCACTAAGAATTCTAATACATAATTCTAAGTACATAATTCTAATTGAATAATAACCATATTTATTAAGAATTTTAAATTAATTTATATATCTACTTATATTTATAAATAATTTTAATTTATAACATTATATTATGGTTTAAAATTTTATTTATTTTAAAACTATATAATATGTAATTTTTAGTTAATTATATATTATCTATAAGTATTATAAAAAATAACAAAATTAAATAAAAAATATATTTTATTATACAAAAATTAAAAGTCATTTACATGCTAGTAATAATTAAAAGCGTGAAATATAATATTTCCTTTAAAAAAAAAAGCACCTGTTCCCATGCCATGATGCCAATTATTCGGCGATTCCTTCCCTGGCACATCATTATACTTAAATAAAGTTATCCCTATAATATTTATTTTTATTATTAATTGGGCCATAACATTTAATAATAATTGTTTTTACCATAAAAATAAGAGATTAAAAAAATAAGAATTGCATATCCTGATTTTTGGCGTCCATAAAGTTGAACATTTTTTTATACCTAAACATACAAATAAAAAAAATCATAGAAACTCGAAGTCCAACTTAAATATATCAAATAAGTTACTTAGTCGAACTTAATTTACTTAAAAGGAATTAGTTTATTTAAAGTTAATTAAGTTAATTGATTCTAGTAAATTACTTATCTTTTTACGTTCCATTTAGTTCAATTTTCATCTAGTATACATTATTAGCATTAATTTACGTAAAAATTAACTAAAATATAGTTAGTTAAATCCAGTAAAAGTATTAATTTTTAGAGAGATTAACTTAGTTTAATGCAGTAATTATTGAAGTAAAATAGCTATATTATCTTATGCTCCACGAAAATAATATTCCCACCTAATTTCTACTTTTTATACAAACATTTGATTAAATTTGTTAACCGTATAAAAAGGAGTTTTCGTTAACAAACGTGTTATTACAGTGATTATAAATAATATCAAAATTTTATATAAATTAACTTTTAATAAGATAAATATAATAATGAATAATATTAATTAAAATATATCATTTATCACTAATCAATTTAAATAAAATAAATAATAATATAAAAATAATTAAAATTATGATAAACTAGAGTTTATAATTTCAATTTAATAAAAAATAATACAATATATATTTAAATTTAAATTTATAATCGAAATAAAATAAAATAAAATAAGAAAATATTACATGTGAATTAATTAGACATATTAAATAAGATATAATATGAGATAAAATATATTATTTTATATCTATAATAAGAACTTTAATCAATTAAAAAAAACTAACTAATCTCTCACACACACAAAAAAATATATAGACATTTCAAAAAATATAAAAAGATAAATTATTTAAATAAAATTATGATATATTAAAAATAAGTTAAAAATATGAAATAATAAGAGTAAATGATCCACACTTTAAGAATTTGTTATTCTAAGTTAATTGAAAAGATATCAATGTATAATATTTACGTGTATTATTTAATATTTATTATGCATTAACGTTTTAAAAGTAATTAACTTATATGCAGGAAAATATTAACTTTTAAAATAAATAAAATATAAGTTAAATGACGTAAATCGTTATAAAAAGGATATTATTATTTTTTTGCTTTAATTTCTTACAAATTTATATTTAGAATCACGTAGAACGAAGATATCGGAGTCTTTAACTCAATTACATTTTATGGAGACCGATTCACCAAATAATAGGCATGATTACAAGTTTTAATCCAAAATGATTTATCTAAGTCAACTTGAAATAACATACAACGAGCTCTTTCTAAGAGAGTCATATTCATACATTATGAAACTCCATTTTATTACGATGTATGACGCACAATGCAGTGTTTCATTATGATATTTCTGTCACATAACTCTTTAAACTCACTTTCACAAAATTTTAAATAATTGTGAGTCTTCAAATGCTTGATTTTCTATACAAGTCTTTAATTTTACAAGTTTTGAGAACACATCATTTTTGTTATTTAGAAAATACGCCTAAATATGAAGGAAGTAGTCATCAATAAAAGTAAATATATACTAGGCACCACCCTTAGACACAATACGAGAAGGACCCCAAATATCTGAATGAATATAATCAACAATACTTTCATTTTATGGATAGTTGTACCGAACTTGACCCTACGATACTTTCCATAGACATAGTGCTTACTAAAATCAAGATTCTGAGTTTTTTGACCACCAATCAAATCATGTTTGCTTAAAATAGACATCACTTTTTCACTCATATGTCCTAATTGCATATGTCATAATCGGGTAGTATCTGAATCTTGATATAATGAGTATGAAATTGAAACACTACCAAAAATAATGCTACCTTGAAGCATATATAGGTCACATGACAATTGCCTTTTAATAACAACGAGAATGCCCTTACTAACTCTTAAAACTCCACATTCATCTACATACTTATAGTCATATGAATCAAGAATACCAAATATCAAGTTATTTTTCAAATCTAAAACATGGCAAACATATTTCAAAGTCCTAACAATATCATCATGTATATTAATTCGAATAGTACCAATACCAATAACCTTGTAGGACACATTGTTTCCCATCAAGACAACACCCACACCAATAGATTGATAAGAAGCAAATCAGTTCCTATTGGAGCACATATGATAAGTGTAACCCAAATCAAGAATCCAAATATCTTCAAGAAAACCGATAAATACCGATAAAACATTTTTACCATCGGAACTAGAACTATCTGCAACACCAACAACATCATTAGTAATAGAAGACATTGTGATAAATTTTCTTTTGCCTTTGAGTTTTGGACAATTTACTTTTCAATGCCCTTCCTGACGGTAATAGTTGTATTTATCTTTTTTTTTCTAGATTTGGATCTAAACTTGCCTCTATTATTGTTTGTACATTTTTCTTGATTTCTACCTATAACAAATAAACAACTCTTATTATCATTGTTTCTTGTAGACACATTTTTCTAACTCTTTTGAAATTCAAAGGTGCTTTGACATTATCCAAATAAATAGTGTATCGTCCATATAATATGGTATGAACAAAATGTTCAAATGAACGAAGTAAACAACATAATAAAACTAAGGCATCATCATCATCATCAATTTTAATACTACCATTTTTTATATAACGAATAATTTTAGTGAATTTATGAAGGTGATCTTGTAAAAGTGTAACTTGTGACATTTTGAATGTATACAAACGCTAAATATAACTAACTTGTCAAATATTTGATCATATACAAATTATTCAATTTAAGTCATAGCTCAACGAGTGATTTCTTATCACCAATCTCGTGTAATACCCTATTAGACAAATATAACTAAATTGAACTGAGAGCATTTTTCATTAATGTATTTTTTTCTTCGTAAGTCAATTTTTTTGACAATTTATCATTGACTTCAAGTGTCTTAACAAGTTATTCATTAACTAATATGATATATATCTTTATTCGTTATAGACTGAAATCATTTCTACTATTGAATTTTTCAATTTCGTATTTTACTGTCATAAAAGAAACCCCAACAATTTTTAATATAATTAATATATTTTTTTTTTCTTATCGTAATATATAATGCTATTATATATTAATATATATAAATGATAATTGTAACATATTATGTTACTTTTTATAGGAATTAGGTTCAAAATACATCACGATTTTATTTTAAGTTTTTATTTGAATTTGTACATAAAACTTAAATTTTTGAATAATAGATCATTTTAAAAATTTCCGGCTTATCTATTAAAAATACCATGATACTTATGCTTGTGCATGGTTAATTTAGATTGTAAAGAGTGATGTTTAACAATTTAGTTACGAAAGTATTTTTTATTTTACCTTAAATATCTAATAATTGTAAAAAGTTAATAAATTTCTAATAATTGTACGTTTAATATTTTTTAATATACGTTGATTCTATACGTTTGAACATATATTGTTTTCATTGGACGGGATAAAGTTTTTTTTAAAATAATTACACTGTTTATGTAATTATAATAGGACTTGAATCTCAAACCTCCTTCATATCGAAATAAACTTTATATCACTGACGGGTGTGAAATCATTTTTGAAATAATTACGACATATATCATTTAAAACACATTAATCATATTTTAGATTTTTTTAAAAAAATTAAATAGAATGAATTTGATCTCTCTATTCGGGATCGATAGATATTTGATAATAAAAAGTAGAAAAATTTTAAAAATACAAAGGATAAAAATTAATATCGTGGGAAATAAATATTTCCCTGCTATGATTTACGTAGGATTATAGTTTAGATTAAGATAAAAATTATAAATTTGAAACTAATATAATATTATAGGTTCTTGAAAAATAAAAATCATTTTAAATCAATAAATTTGATAAATAAAAAATCAAATTTTTTGATTTAATTTTACATTGAGTCATGAAAATTTGTTCCTAATTTTTTATAATAGATTTTGTTTATTAATATTTTTTTTAATTCTTGTAATATAATTTTTAATATTTTTGATAATAATTTTATAATAATCTATAAATTTAAAGATTTTGATTCTAATTAATTACTGAATATCATTATCTATATTAATCTTAAACTTAAAGAAAAATTTTAAAGTAATATAAATAGACAATAAAAATTAATAATTACTTTTTGTTAATTATATAAATTTTAATGTTAAAAATATAAAAATTGATATAATTATAGTGGATAAATTTTTAAATAATATAAAATTAGTATCTGTTTTTGAACTACTCGTTATCCTATTTTGCTCGTTCATTGTTCATAATTAGAGATGAGTAGAAACATGTGTTATTATTTGATGAATAATAAGAATCCAGAAAAAAGTAAAAAGTAAAAAGAAATATGGAAAAATCTAAAGAATTTTTTTTAAATAATTATATAAAATAATAATATAAATATAAAAAGTAATAAATATACTGAGTTAGTTTGATTAAATTTAAATAAATTAGAATCAAATTAATACAATATAAATGTGATTTTTAAAATTAATAATCAAATCAAACTAAAAAATCTCAAAATTTAAAATTTTAGATTAAGTTAATTTGGATAAATTATTGTTACTTTGCCTCAGCTTAGAGAATTGCGTTTGTCCTCTAAAACAATTATATATTTTAAATTTAAATAATATAGAGTCGGTTCAAATGATTATTTACTATATAAAATTATATAAGAGTTTATTAATAGTAATTACAATTAATATAAATCCACGTAAATATATTTAAATAAAAATTATTATGTTAATTATTATAAAAATAATTTATTATTAATAATAATATTATTAAATTACAATTAGTACTATAAATAAATATACGTTTACATATTTTTATTATAATAATAATAAAAATATTATAACAATATTATTATATTGTAAAATAAAAATTGATATTTTTAAAATATAAATATTAATTACATAATAAATAAATATTTTAAATATAATTTAATGCTTTAAAATTTATAAAAAATAACATATTACTCTATTGTTAAAAAAATTTGCTATGACAACTACATATAAAATTATTACATTATTTGGGATTGCGATTGTAGTCTTCGAGGAAACCTCCTTTACGTTCAGTCGTCAGTTTAACCAAAGGCCAAGCATGTGCATTGCTCCAGCTTTTGTCGGTCCAACTACCTCCAAGCTCCGACAGAAATATGTACGTGCTTCGGTTTTTTTTTATCTCTATCTATCGCATTTGCTTCCTCCTTTCTCTTCTGCCTCTTTGTATTGAGTCTCATCACATCTCTCTCCTCGTACGGGCTATTTATATCTTTTAATTATTTTACATTTGAAATATTATTTTTTTAAGTTATTAAAAAATATTAAAATATTAACCATTAATAAAAATAAAATTAAAATTATTTTAACAAAAAAATAAAAAAAAAATTATTATTTTTAAATTATTTTTATAAAATATTAGAAATTTTTCAAGAAGGTGAATCTTAAATAGGTTAACATATTATTTTCTAAAAGGTGCAATCATATAAGAAATTTTTTTAGTAATAAAATTAGAAAACATATATAAAATAATTTATTAACAATATAATTTTTAATATAAAATATATTAGATTAAAATTATACTAATAATACAAGTACAATAAAATGTTTAAAAAGTGTTTTATATGTAAGTATTTCAAAACATAGTTTTTATTTATTATGAAATAGCAATAACAAAATTATGTATGAATCAATTATAAAAATAAATAATCTATCTAATAGTGATAGTAATAAAATAAAAAAGAGTGTAATTTATTTACTTAAATAGTTTAAAAATAAAAGTAAAAAAGTAAAAATAAAAAACATTAGCAATACGAAAAGGGATAAGATGCATATTGATTAATTATTTATTGTTTCGTAACAAGATTTTTTATTATATTTTCTATAATTTATTAATATTTTAAAATTTATTCTTTTTATCTTTTAAATAATACATGGGTTTGCTATCACTTCAATATATTATATCAAATAAATAAAAATATATACAAAATAATATTTTTTATATTTTAAATATTAAATAAATATTATTATTTTACAATGAATTTTATCAAATTAAATATCAATATATGATTATTTAAATATGTTTAATATTTAATTTCTTTAAATTTGATAGCATTGAATATTATTAAGTATTTTTTTATAATCTTAAGAACGTTATTTTATATCATTTTTCAAAAAATATTGAGTGAGTTTATACATTTAACTTCCAGTAGGTTTAAAAATATTAAATTTATAAGTAATATCAAAAAATTGTACAAAATTATGATAGCAGCTCACCCAGCTAGGGATGGGCAAAAAACCGCGGATTTTGTTATCCGCGATTATCCGAACCGACGGTTCGGTTTTTAATCGATAAATTTCGGAGACGGGGACGGTTTCGGGGAAAAATCGAATATGAAACAACGGTTACAATTCGGTTACGGATATACTAAAAACCGTACCCGTGCGTACCCGAAATTAATTAAATTATATATTAAGTTATAAATAAAAAATTAATTATATATATTTAATAAATTAAATTATACATATATTTCATTTTTTTTTCATAACCGTTCCGAACCGTTACCCGCGGGTAAAAAACTGTCCCCGAACCGTAACGGTTTTCGGACGGTTTCGGTTATAAGTTTTAAAATTCGATTCGGGGACGATTATATCAAAAACCGTCACCGCCCGTCCCCGTGCCCATTCCTACACCCAGCCACTATAACCCTTTTTATTTTAACTGTTAATAAAAAATTTAATATTTTAATAAAAATTTATTAAAATCTTATTATTTATTATTAATTAACAATTCTATTAAAATTATGTAATAAAAAACAAATAAAGCGAATAAATCATATTAAAACTTAATATGAAAAATATTGGGATTTCATGTATATACTTATCTAGCGAGAATTTAAAATTTTTCTATCACAACTTAATACAAAAAAGAAACATATTTGTATGACAATTGCAAGTAAAATTTTCTCTTAACAATTTCAACAAACACTTAATATACACTAATTAAAATAAACAAATCTCATCTACCTTATTACTAGAGATTAAACAAATTATTTTTATCTTAATTTTTTTAGTAGAGGAATTCGATTTTTCTTCTATATCTCTTGGAAACCACGTCTCTCTCGAAAACACTTCTTAATTTACCTTGAACTTAAACAATAAACTATCACACTTCTTAGATAGATGTATGTAGAGTCTAAGACTTAAATATCTAACCACCTAATAAGAAAAGATGAGAAAAAATACTTTTGGCCTAGGATTGAACCACTTAAGTTTTGGTCTTTTGCAAGCCTTTCTAAGTTATGGTCTAAGAGAAGGAAAAACTTGACTGTTGAAAATGGTAGACTTTGGCTAGGGTTTTTGAGTCAACATATTAGCTATATTTTCTTTAATTATATCTTCTTAAGTAGGCAAGTGTTAGGACAATTCTTTATGTAAGGTTTGAATCAATTATACAAATGTCACTAGTCTTGTTTAGGCATCTTATACTATTTTTAATTTCAACTTGTGATTGGTTTAATAAATTAATTTATAAATAAATAATATTATTCATATTATTCCATTATACAATGTCTCTATTATACTTATAATGCATTCAAATATTATACCAATAATATTTACATAACTTCACAAATTTATTTATGGTCTAAGCATGTCATATTATAACATTTTATTTTAGCCTTTCATCTCATGTATTTTATCTTATACATTCTTATGAAATATAAAATATTTGTTATTTTTCTTCAATTGGTGTGACCGTATAGAGAATTCATATCATCTTGACAATAATATAAAACTTTATATTATTGACTATAAGAGGTTCTATTATTATATTATAGTTTTCCAAACTATATAGTAATTATTTACTCGATCCACTAATTTTGTGTTTATTCTTATCACATGATATTATGAATAATATGCAAAATATGATCATGTCATTTTTGCATTATACTCGTTTTCTTGTCTCTCAAGTGAATTATAACTATAACTATATCAGTTATATTTCATGCGATATAATTTCACTTTATCAAGGGGCCCAATCATATTATAACTCAAAATCGAGAGATAATGATAATATTAAGATATAGATTTCTCACGCGTAAGTTACACGCAACGAACTACTATTTCATTCATATCATAAGATATTATTTAAATATCAATCACATTATATACTTCTCATGTGAAAAACATACACATTTCATATCTAAGATTCTAAAGACACAATGAAAATATTAATGACACAAAACACAATCCATATAATGTTATGTCATGTTCAATATATAAAATACACATCTTATATACTCATTTCATTAAATGATAATCTCTTATCAATATTTATAAAACTACAATGTATTTTTAATCGATATGATAATCTTTCATTGTAATTAATATTCCTTCTTAATTACCACAATTGTAAACATATTTAGGATGACATGTTTATCATTTTAAGAGTTGTATGTGTTAGAAACCTATGCCTAACTCAACCCAATAAGATCTCATTAAGTTAAGGGTTGCCCAAGTTTATAAGCACCATTGCTACTTTGTTCCTAGTCGATGTGGGACAAGGATACTTAACAGCTTCCCTCTACACGGCGGACAAAGGTAGACATTAGCGCCACGGTGAGACTGTGGTAGAGCCCAATTAGGTCCAAACACATAGAGACTAGGCCCAGCTCTGATACCATGTTAGAAACTCAGGCCTAACTCAACACAATAAGATCTCATTAAGTTAAGGGTTGCCCAAGCTTATAAGCAGCATTGCTACTTTGTTCTTAGTCGATGTGGACAAGGATACTTAACAGCCTTTCCCCACACAGCGGACAAAGGTGGACATTAGCTCCACGGTGAGACTTTGGTAGAGCCCAATTAGGTCCAAACACATAGTGACTAGGCCCAACTCTGATACCATGTTAGAAACTCAGGCATAACTCAACCCAATAAGATCTTATTAAGTTAAGGGTTGCTTATAAGCGATTGGCCGCTTTGTTCTTAGTCGATGTGGGACAAGGATACTTAATAGCCCCCCTCCACACGGTAGATAAATGTTGACATTAGCGCCACTGTGAGACTATGGTATAGCCCAATTAGGTCCAAACATATAGAGACTAGGCTCAATTCTGATACCATGTTAGAAACTCATGCCTAACTCAACCCAATAAGATCTTATTAAGTTAAGGGTTGCCCAAGCTTATAAGCAGCATTGCTGCTTTGTTCTTAGTCGATGTGGGACAAGGATACTAATTAACAGCCTCCCTCCACACGGAAGACAAAGGTGAACATTAGCGCCACGGTGAGACTTTGGTAGAGCCCAATTAGGTCCAAACACATAGAGACTAGGCCCAACTCTGATACCATGTTAGAAACTCATGCCTAACTCAACCCAATAAGATCTCATTAAGTTAGTGGTAGAGACCAATTAGATCCAAACACATAGAGACTAGGCCCAGCTATGTGTTTGGACCTAATTAGGCTCTACCACAGTCTCATTGTGGCACTAATATCCAACTTTATCCGCCGTGTGGAGGGATGCTCTTAAGTAACCTTGTCCTACATCGATTAGGAACAAAGAAGCAATAATGCTTATAAAATTGGACAACCATTAACTTAACAAAATCTTATTGTGTTAAGTTAGACATGAGTTTCTAAGAGTATGATTCAAGACAAGTGTATATTCTTGAACACTTTCAAAATATAACATATTAATCTCAATGAACAAAAATACATAATATTCAAAATCACAAATAATACATAAAATCTTTATAAAAAAAATAATTTTAAAAACATACATCCTCCAAAAAATTTACTAAATTTTTCTCTTTAAATTATTCAATTTTACTGTTTTATATAATACGAGTACAACAAATATCATACGTTCTTTTCATTGATGTATTTAAATTCTAATTAATCTCGATGCTTTTTGTTGGCATCTTTTAATTGTATTTTAACCACATCTTCTAACTACACAAAATATAATATTATTATATATAAAACATTTTAGTGATATTTGTAAGTAATTTTATTTTTTTAATTGATAACTATACAATTTTAAAAAAATCGTATATAAAAGATAATAATAAATAAAGTATTTATTTTAATATAACTATATGATATAATCTATCATTTCTTTCGATGGAATTATATATACTATTTAAAAATAGTCAGAAATATTAACATTATGTTAGTAAGAATTATTTCACGAAATAAAATAGTAAAATAAAAGAAATATGATTAAGATGGATAAACATACTATATAAGTTATATTTTTATAAAGAAAAAATCTTATTAATATTTATGTAAAGGTTTGCGACATTTTCAATAAAACAATCTTTAAAATTGTGAATCTAAGAGATTTTTCAAATCAAATGTGTAGCTCTTTTTTATTATTATTAAATCAAATGTGACTCTTAGTATGCATGTTAATAGTCTCGAGCTTGAAATAAGAGATTTTTCAAATCAAATGTGACTCTTAGTATACATGTTAATAGTCTCGAGCTTGAAATAAGGAGTGAGAGTGAATTTTATTAGATAAACCACCCACTTAATTTGAATAATAGGACAATTTAAATATATATTTTTTTAATAAATAAATTGATATTTTTTAATTTTGTTTATATATACTCTAAATATTTAGAGTAATTTTATTTAGATTATAGTATATCATTGGTATTCAAATTTTAATAAAATTTACACATATATCTTCAAATTTATAAAACATATGATGTGTTTTTCAAACTTTTAAGACTTAATAAATAAGTTTTAAAATTTTTAAATCCTATAATTTAATACATAAATTTTTAAAACTTTACACATAAATCTTAAATTTTGATTCATAAGTATTTATTTTAATAAACAAGTTGATGCTTATGCGTAAAATTTTAAAAATTTAAACATTAAATTGTAAGATTTAAAAATTTAAGAATATAAATATAAAATTTTAAAAATTTTGAAATATAATAATTTAATAATATAATTAAATTTATTTATTTTTAATTAATTATTAATTATTATATCAATTATAATCATGAATAGATATTTTTATAAGTTTAAAACTTTAAGAAAGAGTATCCCAATAATATACGCTAACATAGAAAAACTATATTCTATTTTTCCTTATATTCTGTCAATTAAGCAGAATTAATTAATTAATTAATTGTTTTCATTTGAATCCTTTAAACGACAAGATAAGACATAACTAACACTTAGAGTTGAGTCCTATATATCATGTTTATCAACAGCTATAGACATATGCTTATTCTGAGTTATGTGTTTTGTCATTTCAAAAGACCAATTTATAACATCATGCTTCCTTGCTTTTAAATTTGGAATCCTTACCTGTCTTCCATTTCGATTGGAACATATCTCAAATTCCATCGTGCCTAGTTTTAATACAAACAATTCAAAAAATAATTAATTTAAATTTATTTATACTTACTCCACACGTGTGAGGAACATCATCTCAAACTCCATCTTGCCTAGTTTTATTATTCAAGCAAAAATCAATATCTATTTTACATTTAATTAACTTAAGATACAATATCAATAATAATAATCTCTTCTCCACTTATAATTATAACTAGATAATTATGGGATTTCAAATAAAAGAATTAAATTATTAAAAAAATTATTACATCTTAATTATATATCTAATTTATTATTCATATTTTTCAAACATGAAATATGTTTGCATAATTAACCATTCATTTTACTCTTTTATAGTTCTTTTTTAGCATTAAGGTAAAAAAAAACTATATTTTTGATTTATAGGGTTAAACTATGAAAATAACCAAATCTATGTGATCATGACTTCAACCCTTAACCCTTGAAAATAAAACAAATATGATCGGCTAATTCTATTCCCCTTCAGCACATTCAAAAATAAGTATCCAACCATTGAAATATATATAAATCAAGCATGCAGGTTAGGTTAGTTATGCATAGGGATTGGCTAGCTAATTATAATTTGTCTATATGACCAATAAATTAACAACAAAGAGACGGGTGTTATTTGCTGGATATGGTATAAAATTAGTCTTTTACTCTTTTATAGTTCTTTTTTAATATTAAAATTACCTCTACTCTCCTAATGGGTATGATGAAGAGAGATTTCTTAATTTACTACTAAATAAGACAGATTAAAAATAATGTTTAAAATCAGCTTTGAACCAACAACTTCAGGTCTACAAAGTACAACCCTTATCATTATTATTAAAAATGTTAGTATTATTTAATTTTTTTTATATTTTTATTCTTTATATCCTACTGTATATTATAATTATTTAAAAATTTAAAATTTAAAATTTAATTTAATTTTTTGAAATATTAATATATGAGAAAATTTAAATTATATAAATATAAAAATAACATAAATTTACTAATCATGATTTATCTTTTATTATCGGTTAGTTTTTTTTATCGTAACAATGTAATGTACGAATTGATAATTTAAATTTAATAAATATATAATAATATTAATTATCAAAAAAATAATTACTATTGTTTCAAATTATTTATTTATAAAATAAAATAAAAAAGTAAGTTTTGAATATAAAGGTTTTAGATACTTTCATTGTTATTGAAAAATTGATATTAAAATATTTTATAAAATGGTTTTCATAAATAATCTTAAAATAAATAGTTAATTAATTTATTATTTTAGAGATAAATAAATATATAATAGTAATTATTTTACTAATAATTTATATAATTTTATTTAATAAATAAGTCAAATATAACAAAATAACGTATGAACATATTTAATTAATATTTTTACTATTTAAAAAATTAATCATATATAAACTATAGATATAACTTGATTGAATTTAATAAGAATTTTTGCATACAAATAATTTATATTAGTCACTTTTTTTTAATTGATATAAAATATAATATGATATCGACATAAAAATTATTAATTTAATAAAAATATTATCTGCTTATAAGTGGATTAAATGAACCATCATTAAATAAGTAATCATTAATTATACAAAATATTGTTCATAAAAATATATTTATTATATAGATATTCAATAAAAATACGATATTTTCACGAATAAATTGATCTAATATTCATTAAATAATTACTAATTAACTGTATGAATTATCATACTTAACGTAACAAAAATAATTGGATTATATAAAATAATTATTCATAAAAAAATATTTATTATATAAATATTTTAACATTTATTAATATAAAAATTTAAAATAATATATAAAAATATATTTATTGTATTATTCGTATTAAAGAAAAAGGATGGTCGATCACCAAACATAAGAAGTTTGTGGTGGGTTTGTAGTGGTCTTTTTATAGCTCTTGATCGAATAATATCATCGAATTTCAATCCGTTTGAATTTTAGACAACGAAACACAAAAACCCACATTTTTTTTTGTTGGTGAAAAGACTCCCAATTAATGGAATGTAATTTTTGTGCAGCTCAGGTATTCTAAAAATATACTCAAATTTTTGCATAAATAATGAAATTAATATATGTTTATTTTCTTATAATATTAAAAATATATATATATATTTATATTATTAAAAAGATGAATATATATTTAAAAAAAATAAAAAATAAAATAATATATATGAATAGATATACCTTTTAATTAAATCAAATATAAATTATTTATTAATCACTTAAATTTACGTGTATTTTAATGCTATTCATTTAATAGTTACAATTTAAGATTATGAGTTATAAAATGCAATTAGTTCCATTATTTATAGAAATAAGTAATTTAATTTTATTATTTTTGGATTGGGTTCTCTCTGTCCCATCATTTATTTTAAAAGTTAAATAAATTTAAATTGTTATTTTCTATATAATTTTGATAGAAGAATATATGCAAAGAAAATGATTTTTTTCGTGGATATTAATTGATTTTTATTGATTTTTGTATCAAATAAAATCACAATATCTTTAAATTTTATCATTTTTAGATCTATTTTTTTATCATGAAAAATATATTTAATTCAAGATTTTTTTTGTTACGTATGAATATTTTTCCCAAATTTTTATTTATTTATTTATTTATTGTAACTTAAAATTAATAAATTAACTTTAGTTACTTAAATATGTATTTAATAAATATATTTTTTTGTTAGATATTCATATTGTCACAATGTATTTTATTATTACAATAATAATAATTTATTAATGATATATAAATTACATTAAAGAGTAATTAACATTAAAAATAAAATTGATATTTTATATAATTTTATTGTGAGGATAACTAAAATTATTGTATCAATATTATTAAATTTTTATGATAAATAAAATTTAATTTTAATGATGTGATATTAATAGAATCATTTTAATAATTTTTATTAAATTATAGAATGAAATCCAACCAAAGCATTAATTAAATAAAAAATATATTTACGTAAATTATCATAGGTGACATTAATTATTAAAAGAAATACTTTTAATTAAATGACTATTAATATCTGTGACTATATTTACCTGTAAAATAATACTATAAAAGACTACATAAGTTGTTAAAGTCTGAAAAAAAAAGTGATTCGGTATTAAATAATCTGGTGTCATATTATATCAATCGTTTATAGATATCAGGATTCGTGATATTGGCAATCTTTAATACTAGATCTACTTATAAGTGTTCATTGTATATATATTATCCAATAAATAATTTTAATAACGAATGGATTTAAATATTTATAAAATTTATAACTTTTATCATCATTTTATATAAAAATCATCGGCAACTCAATTGATATTTTTTCTTATAAAAGTATTTTTTTTATTACTACGTAAAGAAAATATTTTGTTTCGAATGAAAAACATATCTAGAAATTATCTATACTTAAAATTATTATTATTGATGCAGAAATTTTACACATAAAAATAAAATTATTTGTTACAATATATTGGTTTTTGTATTATATGGTTCGTCTTCGTTAGATTAACGTGTGATTTGTGACAGTAGTAATAATGTTTTTTATAGATATATAATTTCCACTTATAATTAGCATTGATAATTGGATTGAAAAAGAAAAAAGGAGTATAGAGCCACTAAGGTCACCATCCAGGTCATTCCACAATATCTCTCTTTTAAAGTGAGTGAGGTCCTTCAACTTATTATTTTTGGATTTTCGATATCCACTCTCAAATTCAAGATTACACAAAGTTTTTATTTATTTATTATAAAATATAATAATATTAAAATTTATAACAATAAAAATACTAAATTCGTGACATTAAATAAAGTTAAATTAAAAAACATTTAATTTTAACTTAATTCCATATGAAATTATGTATTATATTTTTTAAATAAAAAAAAAATATTTTTTAAATAAAAAAAATATATTTTTATAATTATAAAATTTTAATATTTTAGTGGGCATTTTTGAAAGCAGCATCTTAATTACAATATTAAAAGGTGGGGTTCAATCCAAGAAAAAAGAAATATTGTGTGGAGTTAAATCAATCAACTTCCGATTCCTTCTTCCCCCTTCCTCAACTTGAAATTAATGATAAAAGATGGGGATAATTGCAATGGCATTAAGTTTATAATATGAAAAAATTATCTATATGTCTGATGATTCATCTTATTATTATTATTATTATTATTATTTTGTTTGACTTGTTTGGTATTTAATTTTATTCTAAATGGTATGAATTTTCATCTCATAGTTGTATATAGATCAAATTTTGAATAAATGTATATAATGTTTAAATTATTTAATAATTAAAAAATGAGATTTTAGTGGTTATATTTTTCTTCGATTCCTCTTCTTATAATCTTATCAGTTATATCTCTCAGGTAACGTTGATTATTTTGTTATATATATACATATATATATATGTGTTTAATTTTTATATGACATTCAATGAATGAATAGATTCTCACTTAGCACTGAGTAAATATCTAATTGTGTTTAATACAAATTCTTCTATGTTCATGCATGTGTTAAGTAGGGTTGAATCACGAAATGACATACATAAACTGTAATGTTTAGATTTTTTTTCAATAAATAATTCAGTGCTTATGTACTCATAATTAAAATTAAAATTAATCTGATATATTTTATATATTCTAATCATAAAAAATTAAAATAAGTTTATTCTTGCTTATAAACATTACATTGATATTATAAGATATTATTCTCGTAAGGCCTTTGTAAATATCATAACAGTTGTCTGCTATACTCGCCACAGCTTCATGTTAGCTTTATCTGATATTATAAACAGCTCACATTTAATCCTTGTTATTGATCTGCCCTTCTTTATTTTAAATTATTAAAAAAACAAGAAAGGTCGGCTTAGAATATTTATATAAATGGAATTTGCAAAGGCCGACAAACCCAGTTCTTCAATTCATTTAAAAAACAAACGCAGTACTAATATTGTTATGGAAAGTATAATTTATTTGTAAAAATTTTAAGCTCATTGTAATATAATTATTAAAATATATATATTTATTAATTAAAAATTTTAGGATATAAATTTAATTAAAATTTAACTTAAAAAATACACTTTATTCTAATATTATAACGAATAGTATCTTCTCTGCTCCGATATGCGTATTAATTTTAGTAATGTCTATAATTGACAGACACGTGGGTGAATTTATAAGCTTTTTCTTTGTTAATTCTTTTTATCATAAATTATCATAATTATTATAAGTTAAAAATAAATTATATTATTTTAATTAATAATTATTTATAATATAAAAAAATGTTATTCTTTTTTAGCAATTATACATTTACATACCAAGTAAAAATGTTAGATTTAGTTAATAATTATTTTATAATATGTATGTTAACCCTATAATTATTAGATTTACTTAGGTTAATATAATTTCATAATTTCATAAAAATAAATAAATTTATAAAGTTATAATCAATTTTCTCTCTATCTAACAGAAATAATCAATTTAAAACTATTATAGTTTTATTTAGTATTATATTCAGTATCATTGAAAAAAAAACCAGTTATATCTAATTTAAACGATAAATCACAATTTGTATCTATTTAACCTTTAAATTATTATTATTATTATTTTTTTTTTGGTTGGTAGGTTTTTTTTTTAATGCAAATCAATTTTTTTGTAAAAGGTGATTTTAAAGTTTTGAAAACAACAAAGAGTACCGTCTAATCAAATTAGGGTTTAACATATGTGTTATATAAAATTGATTTGTTAAATTTTACTTTTAAGTGTGGATATTTGTGCAAAATTTGTTGTTTTGCTTTGGTGCTAAAAGATATCGTATAATTAATTAGTAGCCACTTCTAGGTTCATCATCTCGAGTATTGGGCTTATTCTCTTTACACTACTTCTTGGGATTTTTTTCCCATCATTTTCAGATCACATATATATATATATATATATACAAAATATTTTTATTTAAAATCTTTAAACATATTTCAATCAATTTTAATAATATTAATATATTTAAATTATTTTAATTTATTATTAAAATATATAGATAATTAAATTATCGGAGAATTTAAAATTTATATTCAGATGCGATAGTATATATAATAAAAATTATTATTTTTAATTTATTATTTGTTTTCAGTTGTGAAATATTTTTATATGTATTTAATTTTAATTAAAATATGTGTAAGTTGTTAATTTTTAATAATTAATTTAATATTAAAAATTAAAAATTAAAAATCTAAGTAGAGAGAAAGTTATATTTTATTAATATAATTTATTCATAATTTTATAAATATTATAATTAAAAAGTAAATTTATTAAGAGTTAAAATATAACAAGTGTAACTCTTTCCGTTTATTTATATATTTATTTTTTTGGTCATTTAAATAAAAATATTTCTAACATATTTTAATTAAAAATATGATAAAAAAAGTATGAAAATAAAAATAATGTAAATCTAATAATACTTATTATTAATCTTTATTTCTAGACTTGGAAAATGCAATATTCTATTAAATAATCGTAGCTTTTATTCATGATAATTAGCAGAAGGGTTAGGTTTCCAATTGATAATATTGTACAGGACCTTGGTACGTAGTTAGTTAACCTTTTAAATCATTAGGCATAATAAGTATTAAAGGTAAATTAGTTTTATGACATACAAATGTGAGACCAAATTAATGTCTGGTAACTTGCTAAATATATATAATGATGCGATTATCTTTTTATCTTCTTACGCTCCTCAAACATGTTTTTCAAATCAAATTCAGTTGACTCCTATTAAGGGAAAAGTAGGAGTTGGTATCGTATCGTATCTGTTTTGGTGTGTTAATTGATAAAATAAATTTTTTAAACACTTTTTGTTTAATAAATTATTTATAATAATAAAAATAATTTAACTTTTTAAAATTTAAATATAATTAATGATAAATTATAATTATATCATAAATATTTTCATCTTCGTGGAAGTAATATAATTAATTAATCATGGATTAAGCTAAAAATCAATAAAAAAAAAGAGTTTTTGTAGCTTAGTCTAATTCGGGTAATTATATATTTTATGGAATCAATAAGGATGTTTTTGTTGCTCATGTCTCTCGTATATTTTTATTCTTTTAATTTTTTAAACATGTTTTATTAATAATGTAATTTAAAAATATAATTAATTTAATTTAATTTTTTTAAAATTAAAAATTTCAAAGATAAAATAAAAATTATACTATTTAATAATAAAAAAATTATTATCTCTTCTTTTTACTCTTTTTATTATTTCTCTTTCTTTTCTTCTCATTAATTCACTATTTTTTCTCTCTCGGTCTTATTTTTTATTTCTTATCAACAATGTAACAAGGAGAGAAAAGGGAGAAAGAAAGAAAGAAAGAAAGAAAGGTGAAATAAAATATTTTTTATTAATTATATTTTTAAAGTATAAATAATAAAATTTATTTAAAAAATTATAAAATTAAAATAGATAAATTATATAATTACAAGGAAAAAATAAAAGTGACCATGCATTAATGGATAATTATAATAAAATTTTCAGTTCAACGTGATTAAAATCTCTCTCAATACGTTTCTGAAGAAAGAAAGTGATAAATCATAATCAAGAATGACGTTAACGTTTTCGTTTTCTGTTACCTTCCGACAACAACGACGTGGAGTGGGCCGTGATGGGCTGGATATGAATTAAGATCTGGCTACTTGATTGTGGGTCCAAAGGAGAACCCAACCCAGGATTTCTATATTAACCCGACGTAGTGATTATGGACATCTCATCATGGTGTCCATGGTTCTCCTTAAGTCAACGCGGACTATACCATGAGATGTCCGAATGTTATTGTTTGTTTTTAGAGTAATTTTATGGAAAAAATAATACACCTATCAATTTCTTATATGTATTATGTAATAATAAATATTAATATTATATAAATTTATATTCGTATTAACTATAATATAATATATGTTTTAATTTTTTAAAAATAATTATTTTTTTTAATTTTTAAAATTATTTAATCATTTGTGATATAACGTGATATGAATATAAATATAAGTGAACTTATATTATTCATTAATTAATATTTTATTATTGGATTAAATATTAAATTAATGAGATAGAATGTTAAAATAATTACATAATTATTTATTAATAATAATTAATTACATTATGATTTATGCTATTATTAATAAATGGATAATTTTATTTTAAAATTGAAAATATAATAGAAAGGAGGGGAGAGATTCTTTAACTAACGCAATAATATTTGTTATTATAAATAAATCAATAATTATTAATAACAAAAACACATTATATTAAAAAAAATTTAATAAGAGAGTAAACGTAAATGGGTAGAATTTTCCTGACTTTTGAATCCCGCTATTTCCTTTTCAATCAATTTTCACTTAGAAAATGCATTATGTCCCATCCAAATCACTTATAGGATATATATTTTTCAAAATTTGTTAAGATATCAATAATATTAAATTTTGAATATATATTTAAATATTGAATATATTAATTTTTTAATTATTTTAAATTTATAAAAAATTAGATTATCAAAGTGCACGTATCTATGTTCATATTATAATTTGAGAATAAATATCTAACATATTCATATAAAAAAAGTGTTTGATTTTGTTATGTATGTTCTTACTCAACTATGTACTCAAATAAATATTAAAAAAAAAACTATGTACTTTTAATGTATTACTGCACATTTAATTTAAAGCGATAAAGTAGGACATATATCACGCAATCAGTAAAGGAGCGTACATATATTAAATAAACAAATCTCTAAAAATCAATCTACACAAAACGTTGATTCCTTTACTATAAAAAAAAAAAAAAAAAGTGAATTCCTTTTTTTGTTTTGTTATTCTCGTGGATCGTGAGCTTCAATATTGGACTTCAATTTGCCTTAAAATGGGCTTAAATTAGAATGGTCCAACTTAGTTTTTATGTTAAAATTTATTTTATCATTAACATTTATATTAAATTGCATTATTTATTTTCAAATTTTAATTAAATTCATACATACTTTGTTAAAATTTTAAAACATACTAGTTAATCACAATATTTTTAAGAATTTACAGATAAATTTCTAAACTTTTAAATCATAAGATTTAATCCTCAAATTTTTAAAATTTTATACATAAATCATAAATTTTTAATTCGTAAATATACATTTTAATATCTAAACTAGAATTTGTGTAAAATTTTAAATGTAAGGAGACTAAATTAAATTTTAAAAATTTTGGAATCAAATTATATGTTTTAAAAATTTAAAATCTAAGTGTGAATTTAGTAAAAGTTTTAGAAAACTATTGACGCACTTTAGCTTAAGATTTATCTAATAATTTTATTCTAACATGTTTGTTACATAATATTAAATACTTAAATATGTGATTTATATTAAGTCATGTTTGTGGTTGTGAAATTAGACCTTTTAAATTCTAAAATTATATATTTTAATTTTTTGCCTTCATCTCGTGTTAAAAAAATATATTTTTAAATGAAATAAATATTAATTAAATTATTTTGATACGAAAGAAAACTATATAAAATAAATAACATATTTTTTAAAATATAAATTATTTTAATATTTATAGTTAATTTCATGAAATTGTATTATATAGGTTTTCAATTAACATTGATATATCTATACTTAATTTATTCAAAACAATGCACTAAATATATTATTTATTTATAAATTCACATGAAACTACTAGTGTTGCTAATGTCATAGGATGACATAAGATCCTATGCTAATTGTTTATAGAATTTGATAGGAATTCTTTGATAAATGTTTGAAAATCATTAATATTTTAATATTTTATTGTACTTAAATATGATAAATAGATTTGATTATATTATATTTATGTGAATATTTATACGAGTTTATATGTTTAGAATTGTGTGTATTTTTTGTTATATTTGTGTGTTTTTAACTTTAAATCTATAAATTAATCAATACATGAAAAAAGCACTTGAAGTATTAAATTTGCATATTAGAAGCTTAGATTAATACATTAATGATATATTTTTCTTAATAGATTTAAAATATGAGAGTTGGATTTCATAAACGTCATTTAGATCTAATTTTAATACTTTCAATAAAAGTTTAAATTATGTGCTTTTATCTAAGTGAGTGATTTAAGTAGTTTGTTATTTATTTATAAATAAAACATAATTTAATCTAAATGTTGATGATCTACACATTAGAAAATCAATTGATTTGATTAATAAAAAATTTGATCCCAACTTAATGATATTTTTATGCATAAAGGAAAAATAAATAACTTAAATTTATATATTTAATAACCTAATTAATTATAATTAACTAGTTAAATATTTACATAAGTTATACACTAATTGTTAATTGCATATCTATCTTGATTTGTTTGAATTAAATATATCTCTATCTTTTATTATTTTTAATTATATGTTATTATATTAAAATTTTCAAAATAAAATATTATAACAGAATATTTTGATTTAATTTTCATATTTATTTTTAAGAAATTTAATGAATTTTTTAAAACTATGTACTTTTTCTTTATATTGATATTGAAAATATGCTCGTCTCTTATTACAATTAACTTGTATATTTATAATTTTTTTATTGAATATAAAATTTAACTATGAAGTTTTTGTATATCATTTTTTATTAAAAACTTTGGAATATTTATGGGATCAAATATCCCCGTTAATAAAAATATAGATTTGATTACTTGTGTTATACATTAAATACAATTTTTTTATTAAAATATAAAAGAATTTGCAATTAAATTTATGAATTATGTAATATGATATAGAAATAATGTATATAATTAAGCTGTTTGTGGTTGTTAAATAAACAAAATATATTTTATCTTTACTTATATAAATACTTACTAACATACATGTACATTGAAAAGTTTATTTCCACTCTCTTATAATACTTACACAGTAATACACATATACAATGTAAAGTTTGATTCACTTATTGAGAATTTGTGCTATTTTTAATTAAAAATAGTATACTTTATAATAAAGATTTAATATATTGGTATTATAATTTAATATTTAATATTTTAATTTATATAATTTAGTTAAAACATAGTTAAAAATATCATTTTCTGTTGAATGTTTCCTAACCAGATCTGATTCTCAATTTATATGATCTAATTATATTGTTTTTATTTTTATTTTTTTAATATTAATTAATGACATTAAAAAAAAAATCAAGAATATCGGGAATAAAAAGCAGTCGGGTTACGTAGCATTGTTTTTTTAACAAAATAAAAATAAAAAATAGAGCTTTTATGAATGGTTATATTTATATTAATGCATTATATATAATTATATAAAATATGATTTATGTATGTACAACATTATCAGACGCCGGTTCATGAAACATCAATAAAAAATGAACTGTTACACTTTATTAATAGATCCAGAAGTCAACTTTAGTACCTAACGGTCTTACTCTTGAACACCATAAACCTCTGGCGCATATTAGCACAAACCGGTTCTGGCTTCATCAACATCCTTAACCAATTTTCCTATAGCTCTGAATTTCACGAAACTGAAGAAATTTCAAATTGATTCCAATATTATCATCAATTTTTAAGCTCATACTTTCTTCGCTTCTCTGTATACGATTCATTTTATCCGTAATCTATTTCGGTAATTTATTCCTCTTCTTCTGGAATTAATTAGGGTTTTTCATTTAGATTCATTATAGCCGTCTAAGCATTTAGTAATTTGTAGAATGCGATTCCATTGATTACTGAACTAAAATATTGTTAATCTATACTTCCAATTTCCGTTTATTTATTGCAAACTTGAATGTTGTTTCAGTGAGGCCATTGAAATGGGTTCGGCAGATGAGGTCGTTGAGATTGATAGTTTGGAGAGAGGTTTATTATCAGATAAGGGTCACCGTAAGGTAGATGAAGATGAAGATGAAGATGAAGATGAACCAGTTCTATATACAGCTTCCTTTCAGGAGATGGAAGATAAATTTGTGAAGTATCATACAACTCAATGGGTCCTTTATTCCTTGCTTTTGTTACTGGCATGGGGACTCGGTTTGTTCATGTTGTTTTATTTACCCATTCGGAGATACATATTACGGAAAGATATTCAATCACGAAGTCTCTATCTTACTTCAAACTCTATTGTGTACAAAGTAAATTATCTACACTCTTCAGTCTTCACCTCTTATTGAGATGGTGACAATTATGAACTTATTAGTATTGTACTATTCTTGTTTAATAACTGTAATAATGATTTGATCGTGTTCTTTTTTTTGTTGTATGATACCAATCTGTAGATATGGTCATTCAGTTATTATTCATTAACTCTGTCTTTGTCTAGTTTAGGCTACAAAGCCAGTGCCATTTCCATGTTTTGGAGTGTTGAAGAAAGAGAAGTATATCCTGTTGCCTTCAGTGGCCGATGTAGTCATTGAACAAGGTATAGTTTCGTACTATCTTTATGTTGTCATTGAATATGTTTTTGAAATGCTATGTTACTACAATCTCTTTTGTTCAATGCTAGAAAACAAATCTTCAACACTCTTCAAACTAGAAAATCTAGATTCAAAAGGATCTTCTTATACTACTTGGGTGCTTAGAGATTGTAGGTTTCAATGTATTCCTTATTACCACATCCAGTGACGCCTTATTGTTATACTCAGGATATCTACAGTCTCTATTTGGTGTCTATTCACTTAGAATAGAAAATCGTGGCATAAGAAGGCCAATTAGTGATGATTTGCACATCCACGGAATTGCAAACCCAAGTGCATTTAGGAAGGTACTCTTCTATGTCAATTCATAAATTTTCAAGGAGATTTTACCATCATTGTAAACGAATGTATGATCTAATTTACCTTCATTAAAATGGGCATAACAGGCTGTTCTTATACGCCTTGCAAATATGAGGGCTGAGGCTTTCTCCAAACAAGTCACTACGATTGAAGATCCAAATTTGAGGGTAGGGCATCTACCATATGTATGAGCACACAACATATGATAATTCAACTTATGAATAAATCAATCTCTGTATTTTGTTTTATCTACACACTTATGATTAGGGTTTTGTGGTTATTTACCAAAAACCTAGTTATGATGGTTTGATGGAAACTTTTCCTTATTGTTCTCTATCTTTCTTATCTATCTCACCGTATCTAACAATTTATTCTTCTTACCTCTTACCAGCTGCCGATGTCTCCATCAAAATCATTAAGGCAGGATTCATTCCCTCATTTAGGGGAGCAAGCTCTATTGCAAAAGCTAGAAGAGGTTGGAAGTTCTGTCAAGGTAGAGGGCCAACTGACTGTTTCTTTCTCTGTTTATTTGCTTATGTTGTAGTTGGTGTGCTGATTATATATTTATTTTTTACTACAGAGAGTTGAAACTTTGATTAAAGAGCTACACACCCAAATACAAGAACCTGTCGACTGAAGCAAGTGGATTTAATATACAGAGTGAGATGCAAATTTATTTAGCTTATAAACTTTATGCTGAAGTTTTTTTTTTCCTTTTTTTTGCGGAAATGCTATTGTTGAATGATAAACTAAATTGGCCATACAGGAGAAAAAATCTTTTTTTTTTATAAATGTAATTGGTCCTAGATTTCATGGAAAAGAAAAAAAAAATGCCAACCTTCTACTGGGTCACGTTGCTCATGCCAATCCAAATTTGGCTTGGGCATTGTAGACTTTAGTTGGACACAGTGTTCTCTTGTTTATTTCGTTCTAGGTCATTGGCCCAGCATCTTTTGTTTTCATTGTACCTGGTTGTTTTGGGACTGAGAATTGTACTTGGGCATTTCTTCTCTGAATTCCCTTTGGAAGTTGAAATGAAAATTGTTGAAGATCACTCCAAAGCTGCTACTTTGCACTCTTTATTAATTTTGTTTATATATCATGATATTCCAATTTTCGGAATGTAATAACTAATATAGCACATAAATCTTTGCTTAACTTGGGTCTTGTATGTGATTCAGGATACAAGTGTCAGTCATTCTCTGTAAGCTTCTATTCAGGAGTAACAAACCATAGTTATTTCTTTATTGTGGTTGAATGATTATGTTCTCTTGTACTGAAAGGGCTAAGACTGATGTCCATCTGACTCACCTATATGTTATTATTTGGAAGTGCATAAATCGATCCATGTATATAAACTTGCATTATTTCTTTGTTAGTGCTCGGATAAAAAAGAAAGGCCGGAAAAATAGCTATAAAATGAGTCTCCTAGTGCAGTTAAAGAAAATGAAACATAATAATAATTTATCTCTGCTATTACTCTAAAGAGCTATATTGCAATTATGAATGTCTTTTCTAGTAGAGTTTCAGTTGTGACTGGTATGACGTTTTTTTGTTTTTGGGTCAAATGCAAATACATCTCTAGCTTTTTTGATACAACAAAAAGACCCATTGGTTTGAAAAATAACAACTATAACCTTTCTCGTCACCGTTTCTTATTTTTTTTCGAGGGAGATGTTTGTAATAAAATGAATAAAAGTTAAGAAATTTAGGGATGTGTATTGATGTATTGTAATAAAATAATAATATAAGGGAATCTAATTATCCATATGAAGGTTTTTATTTTTTTTCCCCAGTTTTTGAAAACCTCCCATTTTGATATCAAGTTTCCAAGTATAATTAATGAAGAAGAAATGGTGTGAAAGATTAAGACCAAAGTAGTTGCCTATCGTTCTTTTTGCTAAAAAGTTTTTAAGATTTGAAGAGCAATTTCTGGAATTTAGTTCAGATAAATGATGTTTTGGCTTACCTATTATTTACTTCACCAATTTGCCTCCATGATCTCACTCGTTTCCTTTTCTGAGTATTCTATTTTAATTATGGAGGGACAAACTAAATTATAATGCATCTTATGTTATGACCTTACCCCGTAGTACATGTTTGTTGTATGCCCAAGTTTAGACATCGTTTCCAACGAAAACATGTTTTGTTTAATATATAGATATTATATATCATAATCATAATTAATATATTAATTTTTTATTAAATATGTAAATTTTAATAATTTTTTTAAAATACAATAGTGATATATCAATTGTGATAAAAAAGAATATTCTTTTGTTAAAAGCTTATAAAGAAAATATGTTGTCTCCTTTTTGCTGTGATGTGAACATTTATGAATGAAAAAAAAAGGCAATCTATCCATCACATAATCATACCCATATAATTACATCTAATTAAAAATTGCTATATCTTTAGTATTTATTATAAATTTGTGATTTGTTTTCGAAGTAATGAACGTAATTGCTATAATTGGACCATAAACATGCACACAATATTTGAAAATCAAATCGGAAAAGAGGTCATAGGAGGGTCTACAAGGGTCTTCTTCTTTTTTGGGTTATGGTTGGGTTCTTGGGTCCTTTGATTGGTTGTAACTTGTAACTCACAAAGCAAATATAAAGCTTGTTAGTTTAATGTTCTATTTTGATCAAGTTATTAGTTTAATGTTAAAAGGCTAATATTAACCTTTTAATGAAAAAATTATATGTTTATTTTGGTATAATAATAAAAATATATATTTATTTAATAAATTTATATTTTTTTAGATATTTTAAAAATAAAATTTTATATATAAAAAAAATTATATCACGTAAATAAAATTATCTAATTCTACCCCCAAAGTGATGCGTCAGTGTATCCCAGAATAAATTGTCGAATCTGCCTCTCAATAGTCTCCAATACGGACATCACGTGCTCATTAGTTTGTTTAATAACTTTTAAGGGCACTTTTATTTAGGGAAAAAAGTTGTGTATTAAATGTTAATATTAGTTTTGTAATTATAGTTAAATATTAAAATTTTAATAATTTTTTAAAAATAAGTATTTTAATTTTATAATTTATGAATTAAATATCATTAATTTTATTATTATGAAAAATAAATACTTTTTTTCCTATATTTATTAAAATTAATATTTTTAATTAATCAAAATTATAAAAATAAAATAAATAATGAGATTATTATTATTTAATTTAATAATTATAAGATTAAATTATTTAAATTAAATAATTATAACAATTTTAGTATCAACATCACTTTTATTTACATGACTTATCAATTTGAATGCTTTAATAAAAATAAATATATTTACTTTATTTTATTATAATTTGCTATTTAAGTTGATAACTTATTACAACTCTAGGTGAAAATATTTTGTCTAATTTTAAGGGTAAAACTTAACAAAATATAATTGAATTGTTATATTTGTTAGTTTATATTATCGAATTATTTTTTGTCTTATTTATATCATCTAGTTTATATAAAAAAAATTATTCTTATCATTTCGTTAATTTTTATATAATGATACCAAATATTAATAGCATATTTGAAATAACTTAAATAATTAAGTGATAGATTTATAATAATTTAAATAATTCAGTAGTATATTTTTAACAAATATATAATTTAATTATCTAAATTATTTTAAATCTATCAACGTTTTTGGATAAAATGAAATATTTTATGAATTAAATAGTATAAATAAAAAATAAAAATAATAATGTATTAATAATAATAAAAAATAATTTAATGATATTTTAAAAGGGTTACATCGACTTTAATAAAAGAAATATACACAATCGCGTGATAGCTAACTTGTTTAATCCAAAAAAAATTACTTTATTATTTATTTACTCAATTTTTTTTCCTTTCTCGTGTAAATAAAAAGGATACAGTTCAGTTGAAACATTAACCACACAGTAGTGTTCTCCAGGTGAATATTTATCAAATTTTGGTGAGTATTTCATTATTATAAGGAGATTTAAAAAAAAAATAGAGGAATATTCTGATAGTTGATAATAGGAGATTTATATACAAATAAAATTTATGAATAATATATGAAAATGTATTATATATGGTAAGAGAGGTAAGTTAAGAAGTTGGGTTGGAATCCAATCGATCAATCGATAACAACCTAGATGTGAATAATTCAATCTATCACTTAGTATCGCTTTTAATATATACTTGTACAATGTACATTTAAGAAATCTCATAGATTTTTCTTTTAAGTTAAAGAATAAAATTGAACAATTCACGCGACATGAGAACCTCTTCACAAGTAAAAAATATTATTTTTTTTGTTAAATAAAAAATAAATTTTATTTGTTAAATAAAAAATAAATTTTATTTGAAAATAATAATAATAATAATAATAAGAGATAATATTAGAACTTAACAAATGAGATAACTAAGTCTTAATGGATGTGACGATTAAGCCACAATGAATAAGGTAACAAGTCTCGATGAGTAAATCAGTTATTGGTAAAGATAATATGAATTTGATTTTTTTTAATGAAAAATATGTAAAATGTTGGTAAAGATAATATGAATTTGATTTTTTTTAATGAAAAATATGTAAAATGAAGTAGAAAAATTAGGTGATTTCAAAAATATATATAAAAAAATAGAGTAGTTTTAATTAAGGGTGATAATTCATGTATACCAAAAAATATATATCCCAAATTCAAACAAAGTATAAACTAGTATAAATTATTAATTATATTTTTTTAGATAATTGTTTTTTATAAATAAAAATATATATTTAATGATTAAAACTCATTAGTTCAAATAATATTATTTGAAACAATAAAAATAAGGAAAATAATATTATAAAAATTAATCTTTTGAATAAATAATAAATTAATACTAAATGTACAAAATCAAGTTTATAAATATAATATAATCCTTTATATACACATGTTATGTTATAATAACTAGTTCATAAGTATATGACATACATCGCGCATGTCCTCGTAACACACTTACTATAATGATGTGTGTAATTACATATTCCAATATCATATCTATTTTAATAAATTTAATTGTAAGATTCACGCGTTAAATATTATGAAAAGTCAAAGAGAGTCTTATGGAATATTTGATTCTTTGAATTTGGAACAACATCAATGATTGTTCCATTTCCTTCTATTGTGTTTTCCATTACTTCAACTATGTTATCTCATACCACCTCCTTATTGCTTATTTGATTAAAATTGAACCATATTTGTAAGTCAATAGCTAAAAACAATAAACAAATTAATTAACCAAAAATTAGATTTATTATATATAATAGGACATTTTTATTTTAAGTTTACAATAATATTTCTTTATAGGGGAATATAAATTTATGAAACCTAGCTCACAAGTTATGAATATAACATAATAATTACTAATATACCCATTCAAATCATAATATGTTGTTACTTTTAAATTATTTTTTTCTTTTTGAAATTTTATTTGTGATTGAGTTTTTTAATATGAACATGATAAAATGAACAAGGTATAATTTGTTCAAAACATATATGAATTTTGAGATAATAAATTTTTGTCTTATTTTGAAAAGAAAAAAAGATATGCATTGTAAGAATTACAATATGATATGAGAAAAAATATGTTTCTTTAATTTTAAGTTTTTAACAGAGTATATAAGTTGTAAGATGTCATTTTTTTATTTCGAATTAATGGACTGGTTTGAATCCAACTCGAAACTAGCTTGATTGTTTTTCGAATTATTTGAGTTTGCACAAATTTAATTTTATTTGGGTTTTACGGTTTCGGTTTAATTCGATCAATCGAACTATTATATAAATTTTTATCTATAATTTTGATACAATTTTTTTAATTAAAAGATTACATAGTTACAACACATTTTTTTAAAGAATGTAATTATGGGTACTTATCGTGAAAAGGGACGGTTTGAATATTGAAAAAAAAATATGTTATAAATTATGAATTAAAATTGTTAAAAAACGGTTCTCTTCATCTTCATTTTTTTGTTTCTCTCCATCAATTTCTCAACTTCTGTTTCTCTTCCCGTTTATTTGCTTCAATTTTTTTTTCATTTTGCGTCCGTTTTTGAATTTAAAAAAATCATTTCTGTTTATGAATTGAAGAGTCTTTCCCGTTTCTTATGAGTATATCTATATATACATATTCTTCTAAGAAGAAAAACAAAACAAAAATAAGAAGAAAAAATAAATTAAAGAAAAGGAAAAAAAAAAAGAAAAACAAAGGATAGAAACATAGAAGAAAAGTGAAGAATGGAAAGAGAAGAAAGAGAAAAGGAAAAACAAAAAACAAAAACAAAAACAAAAACAAAAGAAAAAAAAGGGCCATAGAGGAAGGTAAAAGAAAATTATTTTTATTTTTTGTTGTTGTATATTTTCTATCTAGAATTAGGTTCCTTTAATAGAGTTTGAAAACTTTAAAGTTCATGTAATAATAGATTGTGGTATAAGTTTATTATGTTTAATCATTATATCTTAAGAGATAAGTTTCTGTCATTCACAAACACCCACAATTAGAGGAAAATTATCTTAAGAACAATGTGTAGTTATATGCATCAATTATTATTTTCTTTTTCTTATTTAAATTATATATATATATATATTTCTAATTTTATTCTTAATTTTTTTTTTCAGTGTATTATTTTTTATAATCTTAAGATAACATTTTTCTTATTTTTTGGACAAACAAATACAAATATTTTTAACAAATATCTTGAGATAAACAAATTATTTATAATATGTTACATTTATATGTTATGTTATATATTTGTTTTGCTACATATATTCTATTATAATTATCGTTTAATTTTTACATCTTTATTAATTCTTTTCATCATTTATATAATTGTAATTTTTATATTAAATATATTTTTTATTTTCTTTATTTATTTTGTGTTACTAATCTTAATTTTCTTTAATTTATATTTGTATTTTATTTTTACTATATATATATATTGCTTTATATTTTTTTTATAATTTTATAAATAAATAAATTGTTTTATTTTTAAAATTATTTAATCACTATAATTAATAAAATTACAAAAAATATATGTAAATTAACATATTTCTATCATTTATTTATGGAATATATATATTTTTAATTTAAAACTTTATTTGTTGATTTTTAAAAAAGATATTGCTATTTGTGTATTTAATAGAAAAGGTAAAAAAGAAAGAAGATTATGTAATCTGAAATGAGCACTCTTATATCCCAAATTAAAAATTTAATTACGAATGTTGTTGATCCTAATGTCGGTGGTTCTATTATAAACCAAATGATGAGGCCTTAGGTGGCTTGTGAGGTAACCCCAATGTTACCGATTTTTGTTCCAATAAACCATGATGTGGTAGAAAAACTAGAGAAGTTTAAAGGATTGAAATTCAAGAGATGGAGAAGTAAGATGATGTTCTATCACACCAAATTGAATTTAGTAAGGTTCTTGATTGAAGAAGCTTCTGATCAACCTGAGGATGGATAAGATTTTCAGTTTACTAATGCTATTGAAGCATGAAAGCATTCTGATTATCTATGTTAGAGCTATGTTCTGAATAGTCTAATCAATTCTTGTATAATGAGTACAATAAGGAAAAGACGACCAAAGACTTATGTGAATAATTGGAATGAAAGTATGAAATTGAAAAATGTTGGTGCCAAGAAATTTTTGGTTGGTAATTTCTTGATTATAAGATGGTGGACTCTAAATCGGTATGCAGTTAAGTACGTGAAATCCAAGATATCATAACAAATATGTATGATAAAATGATGATACTTAGTGAAACCTTCCAAGTTGTAGCTATTATTGAAAAACTGTCCCCTTTATGGATAGGGTTCAAGGCCTACCTTAAGCACAAGTAAAGGTAAATGTCTTTGAAAGATTTGCTTATAAGATTCAAAGTGGAAGAAGACAACAAGACTTGTTCTAAAAGAGGTTATATCTCATCATCATTCAAGGCTAATATGATGAAATATGATCAAAGTTCCAAACATAATAAGAATAAGGGCAAGGGCAAGCTGGGTAAAAAGTTTAAATTGGGACTTAGAAAAACAACTTTTAAGAAGTCAAGCTTCAGAGGGATTTGCTTTAACTGTCAGAAAACAGGGAATAAAGCCCCAAACTATAGGTCTCTAAAAAGAAACAAAAATCATGAGGCAAACATGGTTGATGACATCACTCATGATATCTCTGACATTGACTTATGTGTAGTCATTTCTGAGATAAAATTGGTGGGATCAAACCTAAAGGAGTGGTGGATTAACACTGGTGCAACAAGGCACATATGCTTAGATAGAGAGGTTATTCACTACTTTTGAAGTAGTGAAAGATGGATAGAAGCTCTTTATGGGAAATTATGCCACATCATCTATTTAAGGGTAAGGCCAAGTCAAATTGAAGATGACCTCTGGAAAGGAGCACGCATTAAACAATGTACTCTATGTGTTAGACATCCGTAGAAATCTTGTTTCTAGCTCATTGCTAAACAAGCATGGCCTTCAAATGGTGTTTGAATTTGATAAGTTTGTTGTGACTAAAAAAAAGGATATTTGTAGGAAAGAGATATGTATCTGATGAGCTATTTAAGCTCAATGTAATGACCGTAAAAGCTAAGAATATTAATAAGATTGATTTTCCTACTTATTTTCTTGAGTCTTCCAACTTGTGGCATGGTAGACTATGTCATATTAATTAAGATATATTGCGTAGAATAATTAACATGGAATAAATATCCGTATTCTAAATAGATTCAAAGCATAAGTGTGAGACTTGTGTTGAGACAAAAATGAGTAGGTCATCGTTTCATTCGATTGAAAGGAACACTGAGCCTCTTAACTTAATATATAGTGGTCTATGTGATTTGAAATTTTTTCAAACAAGTGGTGGTAATAAGTATTTTATTACTTTTGTTGAAAATAACACAAAAAACCACTATGTGTATTTGCTTAAAAGCAAAGATGAAGCTATAGAGAAATTTATTCTTTATAAAACAGAAGTTGATAATCAACTCAACAAGAAGATCAAAAAAGTGTGTAATGATCGTGGTGGTGAATATGAGGCACCGTTTGGTGAATTTTGTGTAGATAACACAAAATATTGCTATATGTATTTTCTTAAAAGCAAAGATGAAGCTATAGAGAAATTTATTCTTTATAAAACAAAAGTTGATAATCAATTCAACAATAAGATCAAGGAAGTATGTAGTGATTATGGTGGTGAATATAAGGCACCGTTTGGTGAATTCTTTGCACAACACAGAGTTATTCTTGAAATCACAGCTCCTTATTCACCTCAGCAAAATGGAGTTACTGAACGTAAGAATTGTACCTTAAAAGAAATGACGAATGCAATGCTATTAAGTTTTGGTTACCATAGAACTTATGGGGGGAATCTATTTTGTCAACTAATTATCTTTTTAATAAGGTATCTCATAAAAAGACATATAAGACACCTTATGAATTATTTAATGAAAAGGTACCTTCATATAAATATTTGCGAGTGTGGGGGTGTCTTGCAAAAGTAGTTGTACCTCTACTTAAGAAGGTGAAGATAGGTCCAAAAATAATATATTGTATCTTCATTAGATATGCATATAATAGTAGTGCTTATCAGTTTCTTGTGCATGAGTCAAAGATCCCAAACATACACAAGAACACGATAATAAAATCAAGGAATGCATCGTTCTTTGAACATGTATTTCCAGGTAAATCTTAAGGAGAATCAAGTTTTTCTAAATGAACGTATGAAACTATGAATGAATATAGTCAAAATAAAGAACATGAACAAGTGGTTGATGATGAGTTTGAGGTTGAACTCAGACGTAGCAAGAGGGTTAGGAGATAAATGTTTTATGGTCCATATTTTTTGACCTACTTGCTAGAAAGTGAACCTCAAACTTATGAAGAGGCTATGAATTTTTCTGAAGGTCCTCAATGGAAAAAAGACATTAATAGTGAAATTGAGTCCATTCTACAAAATCACACTTGAGAACTAGTTGATTTACCTCCAAGTAGTAAAATGCTAATGTCTAAGTGGATTTTCGCAAGAAAACATAAATTAGATGGATCAATTAATAAGTACAAGGTAAGGCTTGTAATTAAGGGATACAAATAATGACATGACTTTGATTACTTTGATACTTATTCTTATATGACGAGAATAACATCTATAAGGATGATAATTGATATCACAACTCTACAAAATCTTGAAATACATCAAATGGATGTAAAGACAACCTTTCTAAATGGAAAGTTAGATGAAGAAATCTACATGGACCAACCTAAAGATTTTTCATGCCTAGGGCAATAATAAAAGGTCTATAAATTGGTGAAGTCTTTATATGACTTGAAACAAGCACCAAAACAATGTCATAATTTTTTTCATAATGTCATAAGAACAAATGGATTTAAAATCAACGAATGTGACAAATGTGTACATGTCAATGACAAAGAAGATGATTATGTTATCTTGTGTCTTTTCGTTGATGACATGCTAATTATGGATAGTAATGATCAAATGATCAAATCTACTAAGTATGTATTGAATTCAAGGTTTGATATGAAAAACATGGGGTCTGTTGATATAATTTTGGGAATTAAGATATCAAGTGGTCTCACTCTAAGTCAATGTCATTATGTTGACAAAATACTTCAGAAATTCAACAAGAGTGATTCTGGAATTGTGAGAACACCAATAGATGTAAATCTACACCTATCCAAGAATAAAAGCGAGAGTGTGTCTCAACTAGAATATTCTAAAGTGATATGAAGTCTTATGTATCTAATGAGTTGTATGAGACCAGACATAGCTTGCACTGTAAGCAAACTAAGTAGATATACTAGTAATCTAGGATCTAATCATTGGAAAGGTATTACAAGACTATTTAGATACTTAAGATATACACATAGTTATGAACTACACTACATAAGATATCCAATTGTATTAGAAGGATACATTGATATAAATTAGATAACTGATATGAAAGATTCAAAATATACCAGTGGATATGTATTCATACTGGGTGGTGCATCTATTTCGTGAAAGTTCTCTAAACAAACATGCATTGCTATATCCACGATGGAATTTGAGTTCACCACTTTGGATAAATGTGATGAAGAAGCCGAATGGCTACACAATTTTGTAGATGATATTCCTAAATGGGTGAAGCATGTACCTGAAATATGCATTTATTGTAATAGTCAGTCTGCTATTGGCAGGGTATCGAGCAAAATGTATAATGGTAAGTCTCGACTTATACGTCATAGATATAATAACATTAGATAACTATTCTCAACTAGGGTTATCTCTATTGATTATGCGAAGTCAAAGGATAATATAGCTGATTCCTTAACTAAAAGGTTAAATCGAGAGTTAGTTGATAAGTCATCAAAAGGAATGGGACTGAAGCCCATGAATGAACAAGGATTTACAAAGGAAACCCAACCTATTTGACTAGGAATCTCAAGATCTAGGTTCAAAGAGATAACCTAATTGTAAAGACTTAGTGAGATCACTTTAGGGGTTTACTCTCAAGTCCATTCCTATGATGAAAACAACGATACCCATAAGATACAGGATAAGTTAAGGCTTTTAATGATTCTTATGAAGAGAATATCCAGAAGAATATGTGGGTCACTCTTTGCGGATTACTTTTAAAAGATAAGAGATCACCTATGTGAGGGAGGTGTGGGATCGTTTCAAAATAAAATTGTATAGGGCTTAATTCTTTAGAGATTCTCACAAAACCAGATATATGTTTATGGCCAAAACGAACATAATTGTGAGAATTGAATTGTGTCAGGAAATATTCTTATGTGAAGTATATCATTGCTTACATAAACGACATAACAGTTCAAGGATATCGCGTGTACTAGTCAGTTAGTAAGGTAGATATACTTTCACAAAGGAAGGTTCAAAGTATAACACCCACCTATCCTATACAAGTTTCGATCCCTTGAACTCTATTTTGTATCAAAATTTAATTTAAAATCTATGTCAATTTTTATTCATGTGGGGGATTGTTAGAAATTATGAATTGAAATTGTTAAAAAACAGCTCTCTTCATCTTCAATTTCAGTTTCAATTTCTTCAATTTTTTGTTTCTTTCCATATTTTTCTCAACTTCCATTTCTCTGCTTCAATTTCTCTTTCGTATTGTGTCCGTTTTTGAATTTGAAAAAAAATATTTTCCATTTTTGAATTGAAGAAACATTTTTTCATTTTCTTATGTGTATATCTGTATATACATGTTCAGAGAAAAAAGGAAAATAGAACGAAAATAAGAAGAAAAAATAAGCTAAAGAAAAGGGAAGAAAAAAAAAACAGAAAAGAAGAGAAACGATGAAAAGAAACTAGAAGAAGGAAAAGAGAAAAAAGAAAAGAAAAGAAAAAAAGAAGAAGAAGAAAAAAAGATTTTACAGGAAGGTAAAAGAAAATTATTATTTTTTGTTGTTGTATATTTCATATCTAGAGTTAAGTTATTTTAATAGAATTTGGATACTTTAAAATTTATGGAATAATAAACTATATATGGTGTAAGTTTATTATTGTTTAATTGTTGTAGACTGAAAGATAATTTTTCGTCGTTGTCAAACATCTATAATAAGCGAAAAAATTATTTGAAAGACAATGTGTGATACACATGTATCGATTCTTATTTTCTTTTTCTTATTTAAATTTTGTATTTATAATTTGTATATATTTATATTTATATATTTTAAATTTTAACAAAATAATTTTATTTTTAAATTATTTATGCGTGTAATATTTCCTAAAAAAAAATAAATGAACGTATTAGACATTTAAAAAGAAATGCATAAATAATTAGAAGAATGCACACATATAAGTGAATTAAAAAAACATGAATATATATAAATCATGAAGACTAGAAAAACAATATGATTAGCACAATCTGGGTTGACGGAGACTCTTTAAGAGGACATTTTTTTGATTTCGATGTCGCAAAATCATCTTTTTAACATGTCATAAATCACATTCAAATTTACTAAAATAAATTAAAACTGATGAACAATAAAACCAAGGAAAACATTAAACAAATAATATTAATGAAGATATAAGAAGATATGCAAGTCATAAACAATAACCCAAAAAAACATATGCAAATCATAAACAATAACCCAAAAAAACATAGAAGTAAGAAAAGTAAAATATTAAAATGTTATTTCTGTATTTGTGTTAGTTTCGATGATCATTGTGTGTATATGTTAAAAAGAAAGAGAGAAGTATGTTGATACCATTTGAAAAGATCTAGCAATTTAACATGACATATTTAATGGGGTGATTCTTAATAGTCTTTTATCCCTTCTACTTTCTTCATAATTGTAGAGCATTCAATTAGAACCAAAAAGAGAGAGATCAAGATGAGATGAGAGTTGCATTAGAGGTAAAGAAAATGACTAAGAGTTTAACAAATAAGTTTTTATATTAAATTGTTACCTTAACGTTAGTTAAATATAGACTCAATTATATTGTTTAATTATTACATTTTTAGTGTATACGTTTAATATTAATTATATTTTATTAAAATTTAAATAATAGTTAGGTTGTAAATATTAATAAATGATATAATAATGTTATAAAATATTTTCCCGTGTTATGGAAATAATAGAGTGGATAAACAAACTAGAAAATCGAACAGAATTTAAAAACTGAATTATCTTGAATATTTTAGTCCGATTTTTTTCTATTTTTTATTTGATCCAACTCACAAAATTTAAAAATTATTTAAATTAAATTAAATCTTTATAATTAATATAGTTATAAAATGATTATCATTTTACATAATATATGTTATAATTTGTTGAAAAAAAACACATACATCATATTAGCATCTAATTTGAATCAATAAAGCAAAAACATAAAAAAAATTATGTTTAATAAGTGTTCAATCTACTATGAATTTGAGGTAATAAAAAAATAATTAATAAATAAATTAAAAAGTCAATCATATATTTATCAAATAAATAATTATTTAATTATAATTATATATTTAATAATTTAATTATAATTAAATCGTAGTGTTTTGATTTATAAAAGGAACTGTTATTAATTAATAAATATATTAAAATATAAAATATAATAAATTTTTTGTTATTATTATAATAAAATTGTATAAAATGTTTATATTATATTTAACATTAATTATATATTATGTTAATAATAATTTAAAAAAATAATAAAAATAATAATCTTAAAATTTATAATCAGATAAATAACATATTTTATTTTTATCTTGTATATTTTTTATTAATTTTTTTAACATATTATTTTATTTTAAACGTTATCCAAATTAAAATATAAATTTTAAGATTGTTATTTTTTATAATTTTTTTTAAAAAATTATTATAACATTATGCTATCCATAAAAAATACATAATTATAGATTTATTTGAAAACAATAAAAAAAAAACTCCTTAAAATTTATAATAATAAAAATACTATTATTTATTTCAAACTATTATATATTCACTGTTAAAAAGTTTTATCCCAACAATTCATGTTAAGTACTTTTATTTGAATAAATTTAATATTAAATTTTATTTATTTTAATGTGTTTAATATTATTAATTGTTTTTTATTGTTATAATTATTTATATAGATAAAATATTGTACTTCTGCTCTGCATCAATAGTCTCGAAACAAAACGCAGTGTGAGAAATCAGAAAGAGAGAGAGCACTTGGCGTTCATTTCAGGTTGTCCAAAACTTGGCGAGGTTTTTCAAATAAACACTTATCTCTATCACCCAAAGGGAAGAGAAGGACATCGAATGTGCCCTTCAAGGCTTCAATCTCTTTCCCTAGCCTTCCTTTCTTCTTCAGCTTCTTCCTATTATCATAATCTCAATTAACTTCACATCTCATTTCGACCAAACACCTATTTCCCATTATTTTTTACTTCATTAGCCTCATACCATTTTCAGCTGCCTTTTTAACTGCTGGGTCTCTCTTATATCAACTTTTTCAATCTGGGTTTTCGATTTTAGCATCCGGGTTTCTTTTATGGCGGCCTCTTCACTTGCATCTCCGCTCTGCACGTGGCTTGTGGCTGCTTGCATGTCTGTATCGTACGACATAGACAATCATAGCAGCCCATCTTTGTTCAACTTGTCCAAGAGACTCAACAGGAGGGTTCGGAGGAGAAAGATATTGTCCAAATGTTGCATTAGGACTGTCGAATTTAACAGGGGATTGATTTCATCCTTTTATGGATCCAGCATTCAAGGTCTGATGAGTTCTTGCTTCACTTTTGAACCGTGTGACGAGTACTTTAGCTCTAAGGGAATGTCTTCTTTAGGCTACAATGGATTGCCTGCGCAATTCGGATCCAATAGTTTTAGTACCAATCGTATAAAAAGGCGTTTAAATCGAGCCGCTCATTCAGGTATTTTATATTGAGATGCCATACTGAAATTGAACAGTTACAAAGAAGTTTTAAGCTTCATTTTTTTCTCCTTCTTGTAGTTATGTATAATGAATTCACGTCCTCCTTTATCCGACATGTGGGGTTTGTCCGTGTTATCTATTTAATGCATGTCTTCAATTTGGCTGTACTTTTCCACTTAGCTTGAGTCTAAATTTGATACTCAGCCGAATTCATTGTTGAATCTTCAACTTTATCCACTTGATTTTCAGGGGTTGCTTAATGTGCATTGAATAAGAAACTGGTCTGGTTGAAAATGCATTTTTCCTTGTAACTACATGCCAAAAGTTGTGATAATGTGTTTTTTATCGGTTATTCACCCTTGCTGTTCAACATGAATGTGACAAAGACTGATAACAATTTTTAATCTCAATGAATTCATTGTTTAATCTTCAACTTTATCCACTTGCTTTTCAGTTGGTTGCTTAATGTGCATTGAATAAGAAACTGGTCTGGTTGAAAATGCATTTTTCCTTGTAACTATATGCCAAAAGTTGTGATAATGTGTTTTATCGGTTATTCACCCTTGCTGTTCAACATGAATGTGACAAAGATTGATGACAATATCCTGCTGAAATCTTTATTTGGATCCTCCAAAACTTCAACTTCTCTGATCGATGATTACTCTTCAGAGTCTTGTGTATTTCCATGACACTACTACATAGAATTTAACGAAAATGACCAATTTTCTTTCTGTTTTTGTAGATGAAAAATTTCTTATATCCCTTCAGAAATTACTATTTTGTTCCAAATTAAAAACCACTAATTATTTAAGTTTAACTAGAAAAGGCCATGCATAGTCAGATAAAAGTAGTAGGCAAACTAATTCCAGCAAAAGCTCTTGCTCATGTAGTGTCTTGTCTGTATCAATCAATTCATAATGAAATTTATCCTTTTGAAACATGCTCATATACTTTTAACCTTCACTTTAAACCTTACGGTCTTTTCCAAATTGTCAGGATTCTGTAGCATCAATATTTTTTGGGCATCTAGCAGTTTTTGTATTCTAACATTAATCCTATTTTTTAAAATATATCTAGGGTTGAGTACTTTCTCATGGAAAGGAATCCAACCTACTTGAACTTCCATTTTCTCCTTGTTTTCTAAATTTTTTGCCCTGGTTATATCTTGTTTTCGGAAAAGTGATACTTGATTTCAAGTAATAAAGTTGTTGACAAGTTGCCGCGGCTTGTCTCAAACTCACCCTAGTGAAGTAGAAGAAGCTTTCTCTTTCCCAAAATAATTGAGATGATTAATTATATTTGTAGTGCTACCTTATTTTCTTGAATGTTTCTTTTTTAATATTTGAATTTTCTTCTTTTTGATTCCCTTTAACTTTAGGGGAAACCAAGCCTTTAGCTGTGCAATCTGCTGAGGAAGTGACTACTAAAGCAAAACCCATGACAAATAATAGGCGAGTAGTTGTAACAGGGATGGGTGTGGAGACTCCACTTGGTCATGATCCAGATGTGTTCTACAGTAATTTGCTCGAGGGCGTCAGTGGCATTAGTGAGATAGAGAATTTTGATTGCTTACAATTCCCAACCGTAAGTTATATTATATACTTATTGTTGACTACCTTTTGGATCATGCTTAGGTTAATGTTCCTTTATCTTTTAGAGAATTGCAGGAGAGATCAAATCTTTCTCAACTGATGGATTGGTTGCACCAAAACTATCCAAGAGGATGGATAAATTTATGTTGTACATGCTTACAGCTGGTAAGAAAGCCTTGGCGGATGGTGGAATTACAGAAGATGTAATGGATGAGTTGGATAAAACTAAATGCGGAGTTCTGATTGGCTCAGCAATGGGTGGTATGAAGGTAAATTGATCTCTACTTTCATTTGAAACATAGTACATACTGAAAATTGTGAATAGAAAACTGAGTGTTTAATATGAGTTACTTTGAATTCATCTAAGAATCTTTCTATGTGGTTTGAATGTGTATAAATATGAAATCAAATACAGTTATCCGTTTTACCTGCTCTGACTTTTGCAATATACTTGTGTTGGGAAACAAGGTGTTCTCTACTTCCACAATAAGATGGGATCACTGAAGTAGATATTATCGCAGGAAGTAATCCAGTATCAAGTTCTCATATTGATTCATTCCCTATATATCTATTGTGTTTTTATTATTTATATGTTGAACAGGTTTTCTACGATGCACTTGAAGCTTTACGGATTTCCCATAAGAAGATGAATCCTTTCTGTGTACCTTTTGCCACTACAAATATGGGGTCCGCCATGCTTGCAATGGATCTGGTCAGCTTAAATTAATAGTGCTTCATGATTAAAACATAATTTGAAAGCTTAAGCACATTAAACTATTGTTATCAATCATTTAACGCTAGTTTTCTGCATCTAATTCCAGGGTTGGATGGGTCCGAATTATTCAATCTCAACTGCCTGTGCTACAAGTAACTTTTGCATTTTGAACGCAGCAAACCATATCATCAGAGGTGAAGCTGTAAGTTTTTGGCTTCTTAATGCCGATTCAGCTACTGATAATTGTTTGGCTAACAAATTTTAATTTGTCCTTTAGTCTTGAGAAATCTAATTAAAATAGCTGTCAAATTAGTCACAATTTCTTTTCAACCTATTTTTTCAATACAGGATATCATGCTTTGCGGTGGATCGGATGCAGCAATAATACCAATAGGTCTATTGATTTGTTTATTCATTTTTACATTTCCTACATTGTTCTTATGAAAGGTCAATTTTGCACTATGGTGACGATTCTTATAATTTCTAATTGATTTCATGTGTACTTCCATAATTGTTGCTACAGGCTTGAGTGGCTTCGTCGCATGCAGGGCACTTTCACGAAGGAACAGTGATCCAACCAAAGCTTCACGGCCTTGGGACAGTGTAATGTTATAATTGTCTTTCTACTTTTTTTTAGCCATTCACTGCATATCACTTCTTCTGAAATATCAATCGGCAAGTATCTGATTACTGAGTAGTGTATTTGTTTATGTTACTTGGACTTTTTAGAACAGCACGAGTCGTAAATTTTTGGATACATATACAGGTGTCGGACATGCTATATAATTTTTTTTACCAAATTTGGAGTGTCCAAGTACTCATACCCATGCCCATGTGATGTCATATATAGGATCAGCTAAGCTCTATGCATGGTTTTTGTTTGATCTTGTTATATGGAATATTAGAAACTTGGTTTTTTCATGTCTGGTCATTTCAAAATCTTGCAAGCATGGATACAAGAAAATAAAAAAGAAACTCTGACGTCACTAGACGTGAATCTTTGTATTTCTGTTTTTTGGTGTTTCATTCAGGAGTTGACTTCACATTGACTTTTTTGTTTAATTTTTTTTTAAGTACTCTGATTCTTTTTAGGTGATGTTTGGTTGGACTGAATCAATATAAGAATGGAAAGAGTTTTCTCCGTCATGTTGTTTGGTTCGGCATTAAGTATATGGGAATTTAAATCTGTTTCATGATATCAGCAAATAAAGCTTTCTGTAGCACCCCTTTGGAATGAGTTTTCCTTTCCAGCGTATAAGACAAACTTTTGCAATTCCTTATCATCCGTTTTTTTTTTTTGCTTGAGGAATTCCTTAAGTATCCTTACTGTGCAATATTTATTCTTTCTAAAATAGTTTGATTGCTCCATTCTTTTCATTTTTTTTTATGAAAGGGCTTCATTCTTTAACTACGAGTGTTTAACTGGTAGAATACGTTACTGCTTATTTTTAAATTAAAGTATGTTTAATTAATTTTGATAAAATCCTCACCTCTTTTTGAAGAATTATTTCTATTTATAATAACAAAAAATTCTGAAGAATTTTTTATAGTAAATTTCTCATCAAGTAATATTATTTATAAGAAAATTTAATGTTATATAGTTATTAAATGATACTAAATATGAGTTTTATTATAAGTTAAGGGTATTATTGTAAAAGTGTATGTATTTCGTTCCGTTCCATTCCATTATGCAAACCAAACAATAAAATATTAATTTTTTATTTGATTCTAATTGTAAAGCAAACACAATTATAATCATATTATTTCATTTTCATTCAATTTAATTATTATTATTTTTCTATTTCGCGAATTATAATCATATTATTTCATTTTTATTCAATTTAATTATTATTATTTTTCCATTTTGTAAAACAAACGTGCCATAAGCTAAAATATATGCTGCTCACAGTATGGTGTTTGTTATGGAACAGAATCGTGATGGATTTGTTATGGGGGAAGGATCTGGTGTTTTGCTTTTGGAAGAATTAGAGCATGCCAAGGTTGGTATTAAGCAATTTTGCCATCTCAGGGCGAGTTCCTCAAAGTTGTATCATTCACTATAATATGCGTGAATTAGTTTGCCCTGTTTTAGTCAATAATAGTTTCATGCTTTAAATGGCCACGTATTTAATTATTTATTTGTGCTTGGATTTAATGCTAAATCATTTTCATGCAGATGTGCCTTTAAATAAATGATAATCTCATTAATGTTTCTGATTTTGCAGAGAAGAGGTGCAACTATATATGCTGAATTTCTTGGTGGAAGTTTCACATGTGATGCTTATCACATGACCGAACCACACCCTGATGGTACTTTGCTTTTTCTTCGATATAAATTCTGGCATGAGGGGCACCAAGTTTGTTTTCATTGCATTATTATAACGATCTCTATATATAGGGATAAAATTAATTGAAGACTAATTTGTTTGAATTATGCTGTAAATAGAAGCTTCCAATGATTCGTTCGTTTCTTTTTTTTTTTTGGGTCGAAGATTTCATTCATATATTGATGACTCTATTACATCTCTTTTTCCTTTTTGATGGACCCTTCTGAGTATTCTGTATCTTGCTTAGCGTTTTTCTCCTTCCCGTTCTGTACCAGGGCTTGGCATTATTCTCTGCATAGAGAAGGCATTAGCTCAGTCTGGGGTACGTGCAGAAGATGTAAATTACATAAATGCTCATGCAACATCTACGCCTTCTGGTGACCTTAAAGAGTATCAAGCTCTTATTCATTGCTTTGGCAAGAATTCTGAGGTAATTTATCTCAATAGTATATAATTCATTATTCTTCACTTTTCTGATTGACAATGACGAGTTATACATATTTTCATAGTTGAGAATAAACTCTACAAAATCTATGATTGGACATCTTCTAGGAGCAGCTGGAGCTGTGGAAGCCATAGCAACGGTACAGGTGAGCTTTGTTCCTTTACTGGTGGTAATTAGTCTGCTTGAAAATTTAGTATTGTGGTGACTGATGTTAAGTTGAAAGAGGAATGCTAGTTGCGCACAAACCAATTGTTATATATCACATGTACCTAGAAGTCAGAGCTTACACCTAGATAATAATATGTCACGTGTCATCCTTTGAGTGGGGTGTGTGCAATTAGCATTTCTCTTAGTTGAAATCGGTAAAAAAAAGTTACCCACGATACATGCGAATTTGTATTTTGCAAAAGTAAGCACACGACATGCAGCTTTTCGTATTTCTTTTTTTTCCTTCACTGCTATTTTAAGAGTGTTGTTTCTGGTATTGAGTTAGGTTTGTGATGATAATGCTATGTCTTCTGTCTTTTCCGTAGGCAATACAAAAAGGGTGGGTTCATCCTAACATCAACTTAGAAAACCCAGATGAAGGAGTGGTATGCTATTCTCTAAAGCCTAAGTTTTTAACCATTAGAAACATGATATTATATTTTCTTACCATAGTACACGATAAAATTTAAACAATTATAAGATAACAAAAGTTGCACTTTAATCCCGTCAGGCGAGAGGGATCAACTAATTTTTTTCCTCCCATGCAACAATTCAGGATACAAAAGTACTAGTGGGCCCAAAGAAAGAAAAACTTAACATAAAGGTGGCACTTTCAAATTCTTTTGGGTTTGGTGGCCACAACTCATCGATCTTGTTTGCCCCTTATGAGTAAAGATGGAACGAATGCAGCATCAACCTGTAATGATGCTAAAGGTACAGTTTTAAATTCATTCTCTAGATCCCCACTATACCCTTGTGTTGATTTGGGATGGCTTAAGTGCCTTTTGTAGAAGTCATTGATTTAGGATGCAAAGCTTTTCAGATAGAATTATAAAAAAAATCAGTCCTTTTACTTCTGAAAAAAGCACTTATAATCAAGGATGGATCCACACCTAAGTGAGAAAGGACACGTGTCCCCCTCAACTTTTCAATAATTTTTTTTCTTTGTTTATTTATAAATATGTTGTCTCCTTTTAAGTTTATTATTTGAATATTATTTTTTCGTTTTCTTTTGTTATATTGCATATTGATTTACATTCTTCGTATATTTTTTACCTTTATTCTACTATTATACAATTTTTACTAATTAGATTCTAATAGAGTGATAAACATTTAACATTTTAATATTGAATGTATTCAATTAGATAGAGTTTAATATTGAATGTATTCAATTAGATAGAGTTTAATATTGAATGTATTCAATTAGATAGATTTTAATAGTGAACGAGTTTAAATGATTCTTTCAATTGTACGATGTTCAATGGGTCAAAATGTAAGTACTGATGTGTATTTGCGTTAATAACTAGACATTGATATGCTTTAATCTTTTTCTTATCAGAGGAGCCCGTATGGCCATGGAAAACAGATTTGTTGAACTACTGATCACAAAGGATATACTGTCGATTGGAGAGAGCCATTTGTTGGGGTAGATGAATCCCAATTTGGCTGTAATTGTTGGTCGCAAATTTGTGATAAGTCATTTTATGAATGACCACACGATGGCTTGGTCTATATTTCAGCCATTAATATATATACTCGCTTTGCTTTGATATTTTTGGTTTCATGTACTAGTAGGTCATAGATCAAGAGATGATAATCAATTGTAATGAATTCTTAGATGCTTTCGGTAGATTGTTTTTGTCACTAAGTGCTTCAAGGTCGCGTAATCTGATTTATTACTCTGTTCTTTATTTTTAGTCCAAACAATAAGCACCATTTTAAGTATGTGATGTAGGATTGAGATTTGAGCCTTATAAAATGTTTACTTTTGGATGTTTCATTACATAAGAAGAAATGTAAAGAACTACTTGTAAATGTTAAATTGTATTATTTTTCAGTCGAATAGCTGCAATAGTTTCTTAAGTTATGCTGTTTAGTTTTATAGTTTAAGAATAATTTTTTTCATCATGTTGCTTTTAAGAAAAAAAAAGTTAATTTATCACAAATTGTAGTTAAAAAAGAGAGTAAGTTTTACATAAAAAAGTGTTCTTTAAGAAAAATGTTCTTTAAGAAAAGGATAGAGTAAGAACAAAACTAATTTTTACTTACGTGAGGTGGATAAAAGAAATTAGAATTATTATTATTATTATAAACATTCAACAATAATTTTAATAGTTTAGTGTGTATTTTTTGTCAAATTTATTTTTTAGTTTTATTATCACTTAAATAATAATAATTTATTAAAGTTTGACCTTTTGCCATTCTATGGCTTCTTTTGCAATAACATTGACAAAAACAATTATTTTTTATTTTAAAAAATTAATAATTACTTGAGATCTAAGCCTATAAGATTGTGACTACATTTTTTTTCCTGTAATCTATTGTTCCTGAAATTAAACATCACATGATGGGGTCTGTGGAACACCCCGTCACGAGTTATGAATGCTCTAGCTTGGAATGCTAGGGGTTTTGGGAACCTCTTATCATTCATGATTACGCAGGATTTAATCAGAAGAAAGTTGCCCAATTTGGCGTTTTTGATAGAGACAAGGTTACATGTCGGTGAATGTGAGGAATTGAGAGTTAATTTTGGTTTTAATAGTGCTTTTAAGGTGCCTAGTAAGGGCAAGGTTGTACCGATGGTTCTTTGGAACAATGACTTGAAGGTGTCAATTAGATCCTTTAATGTGGGGCATGTTAATATGATGGTGGATACTGAGCATTGAGGTTTTGCTCAAGTGACTGGTTTCTATTAGAATCCTAAAAAAATCTGAACGACAACACTCTTTAGAATTTGTTGGAAAGATTGGCTGGTGTTGGTGATTTTTAATGAGATTGCAAGCTGGGATGATCAGCTTGGGGGGAATAAACTTAGGCTCAAATAGATTCCTTTAAGTATAACAAGGTGTGGGTTGCATGAAATGGCTTTTAAGGGTTATCATTATACTTGGAACAGTAGGAGTTGTAATACTCAATGCGGTTGGACAAGGCTTATGTAACTATGTTAATGCTCTGTCTGGAAAAGTTCCCTACGTTAATGGTTAATCGTGTGGAAATGTCAAGGTCTGATCATGTTGTTCTTGTGATTGGATATGGTAAAGGTGATAGTTGTTTGCCAAGGGGAAGAAAGAAGAAATATTTTAGGTTTCAGGAATTTTGAGTGGGCATTAATGGGTGTGAGGAGGTGATAAATGATTGTTAGAGCAATGGGGGTGGGCTGGCTAGCATGCCAAAATTTGATGAGGCTGCTTTGAAGATTAACATGTGTGCAGATGGTTTACATAGATGGAATTGGAATTAGGAGGGCACGTGTAGAAGAGATTAGAGGTGTTGAATGTGAAGTTAAAAGATTGCAAATGTAAGGGACCTAGTGAGAAATCAATATCGATCCGGTGGCTAAAACTGAAAGGGAGATCAACTCCCTTTAAGAATGGGAGGAGATTATATGGAGGCAAAGGTCGATGTAGGTTTGGTTGAGACATGGTGACAAGAACTCAAGGTTTTTTCATAGCAAGGCTAATGATAGGAGGAAGGGAGCTGTGGGGGTGGATGTTGTAACTACAAGCGTTGTCCTTTTACCAAGCTTGATGTGGAAATAGCTCTTAATCAAATGCAGCCTATTAAGGCACCTAGTCCTGATGGGATGCCAACTTTTTCTACCAGAAGCATTGGCATATGGTGGGGAATCAAGTCTCAGAAGCTATCCTGGAAGTGTTAAATACGAATGCATCTTTAGAAGGTAAAAATTATACTTTACTCTCTTTGATTCTTAAAGTGGATGAGCCTAAGCTAGTTTCTTGATTTAGACCTATTAGTCTATGCAATGTGTTGTATAAGCTTGTAGCTAAGTACATAACTAATAGGATGAAAAAAGTACTTTCTATGGTTATCTCAGTCACAAAGTGCTTTTGTACCTGGGAGGTTTATACTTTAATCTCTTTAATTCTTAAAGTGGATGAGCCTAAACTAGTTTATTGATTTAGACCTATTAGTCTATGCAATGTGTAGTATAAGCTTGTAGCTAAGTACATAACTATGGTTATCTCAGAGTCACAAAGTGCTTTTGTACCTCCCACCTATTAGTCTATGCAATGTGTTGTATAAGCTTGTAGCTAAGTACATAACTAATAGGATGAAAAAAGTACTTTCTATGGTTATCTCAGTCACAAAGTGCTTTTGTACTTGGGAGGTTTATACTTTAATCTCTTTAATTCTTAAAGTGGATGAGCCTAAACTAGTTTATTGATTTAGACCTATTAGTCTATGCAATGTGTAGTATAAGCTTGTAGCTAAGTACATAACTATGGTTATCTCAGAGTCACAAAGTGCTTTTGTACCTGGGAGGTTTATCACTGATAATGCTTTCATTATTTTTGAAACCCTTCACTCTATGAAGAGGTGTTTAAAAGGTAAATGTTATAAGACTGCTATGACGCTTGATATATGTAAGGCTTATGATAGGATTGGGGGGTGTTTTTTGGATGTCATAATGAGAAAGCTCGGTTTTGATGATAAATGGGTGAGGCTAATTTTGAATTGTGTCTTCTATATCTTATGCTCTACTTATAAATGGTGACTAGACTGAGGGTTTCAAACCTTCAAGGGGACTAAGACAAGGTAACCCCTTATCCCTATATCTATTCATTCTTTATGCAGATGGGCTCTCTAGTTTGTTGAGGAAAGGTGAACTGGATGGTTATATTAAGGGCATTGTTGTGGCTATAAGGTGTCCAAGGGTCTCTCGAATTTTTTTTACAGATAATAACTTTATTTTCATGGAGGTTTATATGGCTTCTTGTAACAAGCTTAAGGACGTGTCGGTGATGTATGAGAAGGCATCTGGACAAAAGGTGAATCTTGACAAATATGCTGTGTGTTTTGGTCCTAATATAACTGAGCAAGCTAAGCTATTAGTGTAAGGGGGTTTAGGCATTTCTGAGGTCAGTTGTCATGAAAAGTATATAGCCTTAGCTGGAAGAAACAAGAAAATGATGTTTGACATCTAAAAAAAAAGAGTATACAAGAAACTTGAGACCTGAAAAAGAGAGGTCTCCAAGGCTGGGAAAGAGATTCTCTTGAAAGCTGTTGTGCAGACAATCCCAACTTACATTATGAGATGTTTCAGATTGCCTAGTGGACTTTGTGAGGATATGCATAGTCTAATGGCTAGATTTTGGTGGGACAGTGAGATGGATAAGAAAGCTCTGCATTGATTATCTTAGGATAAACTTTGTATGCCAAAGGTTCTTGGTGGAATGGGTTTTAGGAACCTGATTTCTTTTATTCAGGCATTGTTGGCAAAGCAGGTATAGAGGTTGGTAGATAAGCCTAACTCTTTGGTGGCAAGGGTATTGAAGGGCAAGTATTTTTTGGATTGTGGTATTTTGGAGGCAAAGGTGCTTGCTGGCTCTTCTTTTCTATGAAAGAGTTTGGCTTAGTGGAAGAAACTAATCAGAAAAGTTACAAGATGGAGGGTGAGGAATGGTGAGAAGGTAGGAATTTATAAGGAGAAGTGATTACCTGGGCAAATGCCAAATGTACTCTCAACTAGGGTGATGGATGATAATGTCGTGGCGGTTGCTCTTATGAATCAGGATGGAACTTGGGATGGTGATTTGGTGAGAAGATGCTTTGATGAAAGGGAGTGAACTCTTATCATGAGTATTCCTTTATGTGGAAAGAGGAATGTGGATAAGCTTGTTTGGATCAGGTGCTCAGATGGGGTTTACAATGTTAAAAATGGCTATTAGCAAGCTGAGGAGATGAGATTAATGACCCTGAGAAATGTTTTTGAAGCTGGAAGTAGTTGTTTGACACTACAAGCTTGGTGGTCTTGCGTGTGGTCAATGTGGGTGCCTAATAAAGTTAAAATGTTTGTTTGGAGGGCTTATGTGAACATTTTACCAGGTATGGCTACTCTGTACAGGAGAAAAGTTGTTGGGGTGGCTTGTTGTCCTGTTTGTAATGGTGGCTATGAGGATGTATCACATAGTTCATGGTGATACTATGTGGCTAAGAAGGTTTGGAAAAACTGTGTTTTTTGACAAGCTTTGCTAGTGTATGAGTAACAATTTTGTTAATGTGTTTTAATGGTTTATGGACTCAATGTAGTGGGGAGTAGCTGATCCATTTCTGCTACTTGTGTTAGGCTATTTGACATAATAGAAATGAACTGGCGTATGGTAAATATGGTAGAACTATGATGGTTTTATTGGAATGGTCTATTTTCAGGCAAGGGAATTCATTGTGTCAAAGACTAAGCATGCGAATGTGCAGATTGTGAGGGAGCAAGAATTGCATTGGGTGCAGCCTCCTTGGGGAAGGCTTAAAGCCAACTCTGATGCTGCTATAAAAGGTGAAAAGGTGGGTTTGAGTGTGGTGTTTAGGGATAGACATGTGAAGGTTATGTTAACCTTAGTTGAGATAAGGGGTGGTGGGATCTCAGTCCTAGCAACTGAGTTATAGGTAATCATGCTTGCTGCATTTTCTGCTAAAATTCTTAGGTAGTGTGATTTGGTTTTTTGAATCTGATTTAAAGAGAGCAGTTTCTATGATTAACAAAAGAGTGAGTTATAAATTCTTTTGTATACTTTTATTTATATACAAAAGATATGTATAGATTATATACAAATTCACGTATTATTTTAGTATAAATTTAATTATATATAACATATACTTAAAATTTTATCACTTCAAATCAAAATAGAAACAAAAAATAAAGAAACTCAAGAAAACTTAACGGAACTTCAATCTTTAATAATCACCTTTGGTTTATAGATAGATTTTGCGGAAACATATATAATTATGATATATTGCCTTAAAATTGAAATTTGTATAAAAAATATCTTAGAAAAAATAATAAAATAATAACTTTAAAATTTATATTCATAAAAATAACAACTTTTACTTATAATTTATACATTTTCACTTATTAAAAAAAATCAGATAACTTATTTCACTTTTAATTTTGGTTTAAATTGAATAGAATTATTTAAATTTGTTTAAAGTTAAACACCATCTCAATAAAACTCATTCAATACTATTAGATGATATTTCTGTTATTATATATTTTGGAGCACTTATTTTTTTTAATTTCTCAAATATCTTCCATACATAATACAACTTTCAACAATAATATCTAGATAACAAGGAAAAAAGAAAAAAAAAGATAGAGGCTATTTTACGAAGAGTAGAGGATTGTAGTAGCAGAATCAGAAACGTCAATAATCAAGGCTTACCACGGCTCTCATCAAGCTGATTAATCATGCACAAAGCATTACTTGTAACCTTAGCAACATTCGTAATCCTACGCTTCACATCCGATTTCACTTTTCCATCAACGTCCTGAAATCCATCAACACAAGTATCTTCATTAGTCAGAGCTGCACTCACCCATGTCTGAACATTACTCATCTGCCACTGGAAACTTTTCACACGAATGTGTCTGAGTTCCTTCAGCGTTCTACTGAGTTCATCAACCGAGTCAGATATCTGATCGACACAGTCATTCAACGCGGCTTGTTGACGCTTCGGTCCAGCTTTAAGGGACGAGTCAGAACCGACTTGAGAAAGGTAGCTGTGAACTCGGCGAGCTCCAGCTAGGCTGACGTTGACGGCAGCGAGGGCTAAGTCACGAGGTGTCGTGGAGGAACTGGAGTAAGTCGAGAGGGTTCGGAGACAGAGAGTGGGATAAGTGGCATGGGTACAAGATGAACGGACGAGATCTGAAGCTGGATATGAAGTATTGTCTTTGTGTGCGGTGGCGGAGTAGGGGAGTGAAATGAAAAGAGAGAAAGAGAGAAAGAATGGGAAAAAGCGAGAGAGAGACATTGGTGAGATTTTGGAAAGGTTCAGAGTTACAGAGCGAGTGAGTGAGTGAGTGAGTGGGTGACAGATCTGAGAAGCATGAAAGAAATCAAGAGGGAGTGTGATGGATTGGGTGTACGTTTAATTTGGTTTGAAATGAGGGCGGTGTGGGTGAGGTTTGTTTTATAGAGTTGAGTAAGTGAAATGTCCAAATAGTCCTCAAGGTTTTAGGGTTAATTACTTAATTAGTTTTTTAATTTGCTTTTGTTGACGGTGTTTTGTGAATTTAATCTAACGAACCTTAAAGTTCAATAATGGATTAATTTATGGGTTAAGTGAAAAAAGTAGTTTTTTCTTAGTAAATCAACAACAAATTTTCATTAATTACAAATTTATTCTAATTTAAGTATAATATTACTAAATTATAATTGTTCGTAAAAAAAAATGTGGTAAAAAATAGTATCTTAATTCTTAAAATCAATTTGTTCATATCATCTTAACGTTTTTTGAATGATTTTTTATAAATGATACATAATTTATTTGATTTTAAATTTATAATATTTTAATGACATAATTTTAAAATCGTGTAATTAAATTATTTATTTTTACAGTCAAAAATAAAAAATTTAAATTATGCAATTGATGTATAAATCACGTGTGAACTAGTACATCATAAAGGGAGTTAATACAATAGATTAAAAAAATGGAATATTTATGATTGAATTTGTGAGTTTTTATTTTCCATAAAATATGTATTTTCCTTTACAAATAACTCAATCGTTAAACATAATTTTATTTTTAATTTATAAGTTAAAATATATATATTTATTTTATTATAATATTAAAAAATTTATTTATTTATTTATTTTTATATAATATTAAAAAATATTTATTTATTTATTTAAAAAAAAACTAAACATATATTTTTTTTTCATTAAGTAACGCTAAAATTGAAATTCTATATATAAAAAATTATGCTACACACTTAAATCAATTACTGATCGATCATGACGGATACTCCCAATCAATAATAATATCATATTATCACGAAAGGAACAACTAAAAGTAGCTAACATTTTTTTTATATTTTTACCATAAAATTTATAATATTAACTTTTTTTAAACTGAACCACCGTATTGAAATTAATCTAAGACCAATAAATAATTTATCATATTGCTTAATACATGCTACTATCACCATTAACATATAAAATTGTGCGATCGATTAAATGAACCATTTTGTGTATAAATGATTAAATGATTAAATTAGTTTTATTTTTAGTTCATTCAGTATAAAAATATAAATTAATTTTTTTATAATATTAAAATATATATATATATATATTATTTATAAAAAAATATTCTTTCAAAGAATATTAAAAATAAAATTTCATAAAAATTATCCCAAATAATTAAACCTTATATAAATTATTCTTATAGATTAAATAATAAATACACAAATTTTATTAATACTTCTTTAAAAAATTGAATATAATTGTGTAGAGTGCAATTTTAAAGTTACTAATTTTAATCAGTATTTGTACGTACAAATAATAAGGATGTATTTTTGATAAATTGATAACAAAAAAAATTAACTAATAATAACTTATTTTGAAATTCATAATTTTATATTAAATTATATAATAAAAAATCAAAATATTTTCATTTTATAACTTTAATAAAATGATATTAATGTCACATTTACCGTATATCTGACATCTTTCGCGAACAATCGGAACTCCAATGATCTCATCGGTGCTACGATAGTAATCATCGACAACCATATCAAAGCTCTTATAGATGTAACATATTATATACAAAATTATAGATAAATATAACATGTTACATTCAATGAATCATTAAATTTATGATAAGTGTAATATATTACATACAAATATATATATATATATATATATATATATATATATATATATATATATATATATATATATATATATATCGATTTAACATGTCACATTCTTTAAATCACTAGAATTATTATGAATGGAACATATTATATTTGGTAGATTGTCAAAACTTGGATGGGTCGTTGACGATAGTCATCGAAACTCTATTGATAATAACTGGTAAAAATATTATAAGATATAATCATATTTTTATTTTATTGAATTATATTACAAGTATATTTATATATTTATAAGCAATGATAAAAATGTCGACGTTGTCGTCAATATTATTGACATTGTTGAGACAATGTTATTTTTTTACACATTTTGATATGAAAATATGATTTTCATAAATTTTGATTAAATTATCATGAAAATATCATTGTCACTTAAATATTTATTTGCCTAAAATATCCTAGATATTGTAAATATTGACACTAAAATATCAACAAATATTGAATAAAATATAAAAAAAATAAATTCTTAATTAATTTATTTATTTATTTTGTTTATCTTTCTAAGTAATGATTGTAATTTAATTTTTTTCATTCTTTTAATAGTTAATAAATTTTATTTTTTCTTGTTTGTAGCATGTTTGATATATATATGAGTACTTTTAAAAATAAAAAATCATTAATATTGAGATTTATTTATTTATAATAGTTATAATTATATATTATACTTAATTATTTCTAATCTTTTAACTACTCATTCTAAAATATTTAACAAAAAAATATATTTAATTATATAATATTTTAATAATTGATTAATATAAATATTTTAAGTACTTAAAATACATGTATTAAATAAAAAATTAATTTAAAATATAAATAATTGATTTTTTTTAATGTTTATAAAATTTTATAATTTTTTTCATATTTTTTATGAAATTTTTATAATTTTCGTAACTTTTTTCAATTTTTTTTATCAACAAGACAATATCTTTCACATTTTTGTAAAAATATATTTAACATTTTATGAACTTTAGAATAAATTTTGGATAGATTAACAAATTGATAAAAAAGAAAAGAAAAAATGCTGTATATTATATTGTCAAAGTTACTATCCTATTAATTAGGAATAAATGTCATATTCTAGTTGAGAGTTGATAGTGATGAATATTAGAAATTTTAAATTTATATTTATTTTTATACTAACTTAAATTTTAGCATGTATTAATATTAACTAAAATTTAAATTATTTTTTTTAATTTTTAAAATAATTAATACTCGCGTTATAAAAATTTTTGATTTTTTTTTTAAAATATATATATAATTAAGTATTATTAAAATTTATTGCAGTAATATACCCGTATCACACCTTTTCTGTTCATATATTGATGGGAAAATAGATATACTCAATAACTCTGACATTAATGTTGTTGATGTCTACCTGCATGCAATGTTACATCCTTTCATTTATCAAGTACCCATAAATGAAAACCAACCGTCCACGTTTGCCTTTTGTTAACCAGAGGGGAGAGTGTGCATGTACAAATGATACAACAAAAATATATAAAATAATTTTATATTATAATTAATTAAAATTATTAGTAATTTAAAATAATTGTGAATATAATAAACTCCACTTCTTATATTTATAACTTACTTTAGAACGTTTAGCTAATTAGAGAAATAAGATAGCAAGCATGTTATTTAATGGCATAAACTACTGTACGGATCGTAATGAAATTGGCAAGTAATTTAATTACAAAGGCTAGTGTTGTCAATGTCGGTTGTTGGCTTGTTGATGTAATAATTCAATGTTTTTTCCAAAAAAATTCTTGATATTTGAACTCAGAGTTCAGTCCCGATTAATTTGTAAAATTAAAGAAATTTGAATTATTACATGTGGTTCTAACAATTGATATCAATTAGTCATGAATATATATATATATACCTAATCATATATTCTCAATCATGATCTGTCATTTGTACAAAATTAAAATACTACACCTAACTAACACATTACAAGCTTAATTGATTAAGGTGCCTTTTATCTTAATTAATCCACTTTATAATTAACACCTACTAATTGATCAAAAACGCAGAGTCATATTCTTTTTTTTTTAACGTCGATCATACATAGTGGACATCATGTTGGAGTCCTCCTCGATCTCCTGATTTTCGGTGTTCAATTCCAAGGAAAATATGAAAGATATTTTTTAATAATTAACCTTATATTTATTACACAATATTAAAAATCTTGATTGTATATCTTTTTTATATTTATACATTTTATCGTGAAATCAAATATATCGTTGAGTATAAAAATAATACAATATTATAGAAATTTAATACAACTAAGGTGGTAAGTTTAATCCGTATCGAATATTTAACTTCATCTTTATATATAATTTGTATAAAATTTCATAAATATTTAATTTAAAATTTAAGTCACTGTAAGTGTGTTCCTGTAATCGCATGTAGTTACACCGATGATTACAATGACATCTTGTATGGAGCCCAGTTTTTCAACTGGCTACGCTCAACCGGTGGAGGTAATATCATATCTCTGATATATATAATATATATTATTGAAAGACTAAAATGTGACAGTAAAGATTGTGTTATTGAAGCTTACAGCAAAGCTGAGTTTGGATAAAAGGGGAACATGGCAAGACTGTGCATGGCTGGACGTATGGGTAAGTGATACATATTTGTACACGTGGTGTGAGAGGCTGCGTACGTTGAAGATGTCAAGAACAAAAAAAATACTATTATACATCCCAAACTTAACATTATTTCAAATGACTACATTTTTAATTTTTAGAATTTTTATTTGAGTATCACCGTATTTATCAATAAGAAGGTTGGTTTGTAACATCTTATTTTATTTATTTATTTATTTATTTATTTGGTTGAAAATGGTTTGAATCACTTTCAAAAATATTTGAATATTTTAATAAGGAGTTAGTTTGGAAAGTTTGATAAATATTATTTATAATTTAATAAAAATTAAGTAATTTTTATTTTTAAAATAAGTGATTTAATTAGATACATGTTCTCCTGTTAATTAAATTAATTACAAAAGTATTGTTAGGAACTATTTCTAATAATTTTATGTAAAATGCTATAATGTTTATCTTTAAATCATTTCATTTCAAATCACTTCTAAATATATATATATATATATATATATATTAGAATTAATAACTAATTATTTTAAAAATTTAAGTTGTTTGGAGACAGAATAACTATCCTATTATATTATATTTATTTGATACGATAAATGTTCATTGAGTAATATAGAGAACTTAATAAATTAATAAATGAAGAACAAATTTTAAATTGGATAGAACAAAAGAAATAAAAGTTCATTTAATAATCTTAAACGAATTAGAGAGATTAAATCCTAGGATCTTAGACTCTAACGAGAGTTAACAATCAATTCTATTAAAAGATTAAATTATTAAGAGGAGAGCTAATTTTATATTTCAATTTTTACAACATTTTGCTTATATTTTAATGTTAAGAGTTAAAAATAAATTTTCTAATAAAATTTTCTAATATTACTTAAAAAAAATGATATTAATGTAATGTTTACAAATAATATAAAAATCTTTCTTTTTTAGTTAATTTTTTTTATATGATTTGATGGTTTTAATCGTTTATGAACTTTATAAATATTTACATAGTATAGAGTTAAACGATTAATGTGTTATAAGAAAAGAAAATCTAATAAGTCTCCTAATATATATATATATTTAAAAAATAGAAAAAAAATCAAATGAAATTAAAATATATTAAAAATATAAAATATTTGATCAAATTATCCGAAAGGATGTTAGAGTAAAAAATATATTACCCTACATTCACTGCAACAATAAAAAGATTTTTAATGGTTCTAAATATGAAAATGTAGGATAATATATATTTATAGACCATTTTTATATAAAAATGTATTTTGGAATGGTTGTTAATGAAAATTTACGAAAAGGATTATTTTAAGAAGGACAGTTGTTTAAATATCTTTTGGAGCGGTTATTAACCGTCCTCAAACATAAGTTTAAAAATGTTCTTGAGATAGTTATTGTTATATATTGATATTTAGTGAGAAAATTAGAAAAGTCCCACATTGGTTAGGAATGAAGATGGGTGTTGGATTTGGGGCTATAAATAAAGCCCTCCTTCACCATTTGTAAACATCCCAAAATTTGTAAATTTTCATCTCTTTTGTAAGGGAATTGATTAGCTCAATTTTGCCCAATTAGTTGTAATTTTGAAGTTCATTCATTTGGAGATAGTGGAAGTGGTCAACAACGCCCGAGGACCTAGGTAACATTTATACCGAACCTCGTTAAATTTTTGGTGTTATTATTTTTCCGCTTTAATATTTCTCGCTTTCAATATCCTGCTTTTAGTTTATTTTAGCATTATATTTCCAATAGCATTATTTTGTCGGGTTAGTTTGAGTTCTATTCATTTAAATCATGTGAATAGTAACTATTTAGAATGAGGAAAATATACCCGATTTTCCCAACAATTGGTATCGAGCCGGGCGTTTTCTACCTAGGCATTTGTTTGTATTCCGCTTTGTTTTGCTATTGGAATATAAATGCTAGTTGTTGTAATTTGAAGAAATGGCTGGAAGAAAATTTCTTTCAAACAAAGGCCAATCTTCCACGCCAAGCGTAATGGTGACGAACGCAACGAGGTTCGAAAGTAAGTTTGATGGAACCTGGCCATTTCGGCGTGTGGCAAGGCGAAGTTCTGATGTCCTGCTTTCAACAAGGTCTAGACATTGCCATCAAGCAAGAGAAACCAGATGGAGCAGATGAAGTAGAAGTGGAAAAATATCAACCGATTGCATGCGTGGTACAACTGCTCGTGTCTCTCAAGAGAACAAAAGTACACGTTCACGTGAAGGGTACATCCGCAAGTAAGTTGTGGAAGGCGTTAGAGAACAAGTTCATGAAGAAGAGTGGACAAAATCGCCTATTTGAAGAAGAAGTTGTTCCGGTTTGAATACCTTCCGTGCACTTACAATAAACGACCACATCGCTTTTAATCAATTAGTAGCAGATTTGTTAAATATGGATGAAACTTTTAAAGATGAAGATTTAGCCTCGATGTTGTTAGCCTCTCCCTTCGCGATGAGTTTGATCATCTTATTACGAGCTTACCTTGGGAAGGATAAAGTGTCTTTGAGGAAGTTTGTACTGCTTTGTATAGTTATGAAATTAGAAAGAAAGATAAAAGAGAAAGGGAATGAAACAGGCATTGTCCGTAGCAGAGGACGTCCGCAAACACAACACAGCGAAGGAGAGGTAGATCTACATCGAAAAGGAAGACTTGGTAAAGATGAATGTGCCTTTGTCACGAGAAAGTGCCATTGGAAGAAAAATTGTCAAGCCGCAAAAGAAAGGAAAAGTCAGACACTGGATGCATGTGTAGCCGAAAGCAATCTCGTATTCGATTTTGCATTGGTTGGTTCGTCAACAACATCTCATCCTGGTGATTGGATTTTTGATTCGGCGTGTACTTTCCATATGTCTCTAACAAAGAGTGGTTCTTTAACTTTGAAGAACTAGACGGTGGAGTTGTTTTCTACGGGTAATGATTATCCATGCAAAGTTTGGGGAATCGGTCTGCAATAATTCGCTTGTTAATCAAGATGGTTCAACCAGGGTCTTGACAGATGTTCATTATGTTCCGGATATAAGAAGAATCTCATTGCCGCGTGAGTCTTAGAATCAAAAGGCTTCACCGTGACCATACAAAATGGCATCAAGGTTATACGGAGCACTTGTGGCAATGAAAGGTGTTGTTCGAAGAATAACCTGTACTACTACCTTGGTAGTACGGTTATCGGGACAAAGACGCCAGCAATGAGATTCGAATGAAAGAAGAGATTTAGAAACTACCAAGTTGTGGCATACGCGCGGGGACACGTCTTTGGTGAAAAAGCTTTACGAGATTCTAGTAAAGCAAGGCCCATAAAAGGTGCGAGAACCGTGAGTTAGAATCATGCGAGCATTGTGTATCGGGGAAGCGTAAAAGAGTAAGCTTTGGCACCGCTTTCTTCATAATACAAAGTGGCATTTTGGATTACATCCATACCGATGTATGGGGCCAACAAGAACTCCATCCACGATGGCAAACATTATTATGTCACTTTCGTTGATGACTTCTCCGTAAGAGTTTGGGTGTATCTCATGAAGAAAAAGGATGAAGTGTTGGGATTTTTCTCGTGGAAGAAGATGATCGAGACTCGGGATCGGTAAAAAGACTGCCGCCTACGAGTGTCCGATAATGGCACCGAGTACACAAACGATCCATTTATGAAAGTTTGTGAAGAATAAGGGATAGTGCGACACTTCACTATTCGAAAAACACCACAACAAAACGGAGTTGCCGTTAACGCATGAACCTGGGACTTTCGGAGAAGGTTCGGTGTATGTTGTCAAATCTTGGTTTAGTGCAAGCAAGATTGGGTCGGTGTCGCGACCTATGCATGCCATCCGTCCCAACCGTCTACCATCGTCGCTTCAAGGCAAAACGCTGTGGAGGTATGGTGGAAAACCCGATAGAGATTACGATTTCTTACATGTGTTTGGTTCAATTGCATACTACCATGTAACAGAATCAAAGTTGGACTCAAAGAGCAGAAAGCCATTTTTTTGGGATCCCTTCGGTTCTAAGTGATATCGACTACGGTGCCTTGAAACGAAAAGATAATCTTTAGCAGATGTTACCTTTGATGAATCCGCATTGCCGAGAAAGGTAACTAAGAAGATTGATTACTTTAGAGCGATAATGGAGCAAACTCCGAAATGGGAGTTTGAAAGCAAAATTGTTAATCCGCTTAGTGAAGATAAGACAAAAGTTGATCCTCCATTGTGAAGATGAATCGGATGAAGAGGTTTTAACCAAGAACCTCCACAAGAACAAGAAGAATCGCAGCTTGATAAAGCCACGACGACAAAATGTCAAGGTACCTCGATACAAGGATTTTGAAGACCTACCGCTCGCTTTAAGAATACTATGGTGGTGTGCACTTTCAACAGGTAATGATGATGTTCCTTCCATATATAAAGAAGCAATCGAAGCCCCGAAGTTGAAAGATGGAAGGAAGCCATGGATGAAGAACTTTTGTCCCTTCGAAGAATAAAACACGGAAGTTGACACAACTACCTAAAGGCAAGAAGGCAATTGGATGCAAATGGGTGTATGCAAAGAAAGATGGATTTCCTTTAACAAAGATGGTATTCGCTACGGCAAGGTCAGGCTAAGGGCTACGCTCAAGGAGGGAATCGATTATAACGAGGTATTTTCTCCGAGTTGTAAAACATTCTTCCATTAGAATTTTGTTGGCCTTGGTAGCACGGTTCGATTTGGAACTAGTTCAAATTGATGTGAAACCGCGTTTCTACACGGTGACTTAGAAGAGGAAATCTATATGTCTCAAATGTAAGGGGTTTATTGTCACGTAAAGAGAATTGGGCTGTAATTTGAACAAATCATTGTATGGATTGAATCAATCTCCAAGGCAATGGTACAAACGATTTGATCGGTTTATGTTGCAACAAAAGTATACCGTAAGCACACACGATCATTGTGTATTTTCGCAAGCTACAAAACGTAGTCTTTCCTCTATCTCCTATTGTACGTCGATGATACGTTGATCAGATCAAGAGCCGCTAAATTGAAAAGTCAAGGCTCAACTAAGTCGAGTTTGAGATGAAAGATTCGGGAGGCTGCTAAGACTTCTGCATGGAGACAAGGCAGAGACAGGAAGAAGGGGAAGCTTAGTTTGACCCAGGAGTCAATATTTGAAGCGGATACTACAACGTTTTGGTATGAATGAACAGACAAAACCTGTAAGATTCGCCAGTTCCTCAATTTAAGCTTAGTGCTCAATTATCTCCTCAGAATGATGCAGAACGAGAATATATGGCAAAAGTACCATATGCAAATGCAGTTGGTAGCTTGATGTATGCAATGGTGTGTACAAGACCTGACATTTCACATGCGGTTGGTGTTGTAGACTTGGGAGTTGGTCAAAAACATATCAAGGTGTTTTGTGATAGTCAGAGTGCTATTCATTTAGCAAAGAACCAAGTCTACCATGCACGTACAAAGCACATTGACGTTCGTTATCATTTCGTGCGAGAGATTATTGAAGAAGTGCGAGTACTAGTTCAAAAGATTAGTGACGACGTGAGAATCCGAGATATTTACCATGAAGGTGGTATGAATCAAGTTCAAACATTGTCCCGGACTTGATTAACATCCTACAAATCAATTGGCGTCCGTTGATCTAGCAATTGAAGAAATCATTTAAAACCACTTTAAGTCGCTAAGGTGGAGATTTGTTATATATCGCTTAGTGAGAAAATTAGAAAAGTCCCACATCGTTGGTTAGGAATGAAGATGGTGTTGGATTTGGTATAAATAAAGCCTCCTTCACTATTTGTAAACATCTCAAAATTTGTAAATCTTCAACTCTTTTGAAAGGATAATTGATTACCAATTTTGCCCAATTAGTTGTAATTTTGAAGTTCATTCATTCGGAGATAAAGTGGTCAATTAACGACGCGACCTAGGTAACATTTATACCGAACCTCGTTAAATTTACAAGTATTATTTTTCTTCGCTTTAATATTTACGTTTCAATATCTGTTTTAGTTTATTTTAAAGATTATATTTCCAATAGCATTATTTTGTCGGGTTAGTTTGAGTTCTATTCATTTAAATCATAAGTGAATAGTAACTAATTATAATAAGGAAAATATACCCGATTTTCCCAACAATTATTAATTATCTTTAAAAATATAATAAAGTTATTATTTTACTTATTAATATTCATAAAAAAAATCATATCTTTAAAAACACCTACATAAGAGGTGATTGCGGTTCAAAAATGAAAATCTTAAAAGATAAATTTTATAATAACGATTATTATAAGTAATATCAGATTTTTTTTTATAAAAATAATTAAGCTTATAAAATTAGATGAAGAATATTGTTTATTTATTATATACAATATTTAGATATTAAACATCATTTAAAATGTCTTAAATTTAACATGCATTTATTTACGACAAACAACACAAGTCATCCGGTATTCATTGAAATACCTCCAGATAATCAGAAAGCATACCTGGGTTAGGTGCCAAGCATTTTATTTCCTTTTCTTCGAAACAAGCTAATTAAGTTTATAATATTTCTTTGGGTGAAGTGATAATAATTTATTAATTTTAAAAAATGTGATTTATATATACAAGTTATAAAATACGGATCTCTAAAAAAGTTTGAGGAATAAATATGTTATTTTTAAATTTTATTTATTTATAATTTAATAATTTAAATAAAGTGACTAAACATTCAATTAATTGCGTGTAAAAATAAAATACAAAATAAAAAAAATAACACGCAATATTTTTAAATAAAATAACTTAAGTCACAAGCTTAATTTAAAAAAAAAACTAACAGGATTACTTAAATTTTTACTATGAAAATTTTATATTATCATCTTTAAGATACTTACTTAATGTATCTAATTTATGAATCATTACTTTATTTTTACAGTTTTCAAGATTAACATGAACAATATATAGACTAACGTTTTAATCAATTCCTCATCAATTATACATGTTTATAAAATAATTGCAACCGAGGTTAGCATAAAAATAACATAAGTGTTCATGTGTGTTTTAAAATGAATTTAAAAATAAATAATTTTAATTAGATAATTCAAATTATATATCAATTAAATTAAATTAACTAGTAAATTTAAAAATAAAAAAATTATGTATAAATTTAATAAAAATATTTTTAAAAAAATTTAATAATTAAATTCAAATAATCATAATAATTTATAAAATTATTTAATTTAAATATATAATATATTAACGAAGAATAAACTATATAAACATGAAAAGGATTAAACAAATAAACTCATAAATATGTATCGGAGCGAGAACAAAAAAAAAAGCAATTCGATCCCACTTTCTTGTAATATATTAATTAGTTTTCCACTAACCAAATTAACTTACCAAGTAATATCGATTGATTTCCTAAGTATGCCCTGTGTGCAAGAATCAAATTATTTAAATATGTATATTATACATTGTCTTTCACTTGCACTTTCACTTGTCGAATGATTTAGTTTCTGAATACCTATTTAATGAATCAACTTTTTGGCTAATTATATATATTCCTTGGCTGCCGCCTGTGTAATAACGTCCATGATAATAGTATTTTCTTGAATGTTTTTTTATCACACTACCGATCGACACTATATAATATATATATATAGTAATAACCTAATAATATTAAAAATAATTATTTTTAAATTTAATTATCTAATTTTTATTAAATTTTTAATAAAATAATAAATCAATTTTAACACCATTCTTAAAAATATTGAAATACATTTAAGAAAAGATTAAGTAATAATTTCATAAACTAGTTCGAGTTTAAATAAATATTTTATTAATAAAAATAGTTTCAAGTGTTATGAATACATGTTATTAAATGTATAAGTGTAATAGTTATTATAATTCTCGTTGTACTCATATTTGTGTGTTAATTTCACATGTATAAAATATGGTGTCTATTTTATTTTACTTAGTGTTTTTGTCTTACTCTGTGTAAAGTTGGTTACTACAGATCAATAATTCACATATACACATAGTTAGGTACACTTTGTAAACGAGTATGTTTACGCCAACGTTTTTACTCGTGATTTTTGGCTTGTTTTTTATAAGGGTATTTGCAAATCTTACCCAATATTTTTAAAAATAAAAAAATATAACTTTTTGGCACCTTGCTACTATAATCGTAGACCTCGCCACCACCCTTAACGACGTGGATGGTGAGGTAGCCGATTGATTACTATAAATACCTACTCATTAATTTCTTATTTAATTCAAAAATTGATCAAAACTCTATCAAAATTTTCATTGATTCGAATTCTATATTTACTAATTATTTTGAAAGTACTTCAGTAATTGTTATATGTTAGAGTGAGCATAGAATAGTGACAATAACTATTTTTACGTGGTGAGTGAGTACCCTTCTATGTGAGAAGTATTCAAAAGTTGTGTTAGATTATTCTACATGTTATTGTTCAATGGTACTTGATCAAACCACATCAGGTGGTGTCAGCTACGAAGGAGAGCGAGATTCGTGTGTCGAACCAAAAGGTTGCAAAAACATCAATAAGTAATTTGAATAGAGGTCTTAACTGATAGATGTAATAATAATAATTTTATTTCTTTCAAAGTTGTAATTATTTTATTGATTAGTGAATTGTTTACTAACGAGTGGTTATCTCAAGCAACCCGAGGACGTTATCACATAGATACGATCTATATGTAGGTTTACCTCGTTACATCATGTATTATGCATGCTTAGTTATTGTGCTAGTATAATATGAGTTTGAATTATATATGTTAAAACATATTGTTGTTTAAACATATCGTTTGTGCTTACTAGTATAATTTTTGAACATGTTATTATGAGTTTTATTGATCCTATAATATGATGCAACATGATAGATAGTTAATGGTTATTAGTCTTACTATGTAAAACATGGAAATAATTATTAAATTTAGAAGCATTGATCAAAAACATATATTTTGGTCTTATATGACTTTTCTTACTACAATGATGATAGATAGGTACAAACTTAACAACTTTTTCTATCATAGGTGGAATGGTGGTTTGTGCATAAGTAATAACAATAGAAGTAGCGCTAGAGGATCTTACAAATATGTTTTTTATGTTGAAGGTGTAGAGCTCTCATTCTTATATTCAAGACTACATGTATCACCATGTGACTTGACATAACTTAAAACTTTGTTCAATTTTTGAGCGCCTAATGTCAAGATTTTTATTGTCTTTTTAGCAACAACAAGTTCTTCGTTGAGTTTATAGTTTTTTATTTTGTTCCTGCAAAACTTACATTAAGAGTGTCAATATGTTTGTATAATTTTAGCACTAATTATTTTATTCAACTTTGCCACTTCATTTGAAAGTTTATCTTTTTGTTCCTTAACATCTATACAATCCCTAAATAATTCTTCAAAACTAGATGCATTATATTTAACTAAAACAAGAAGAGTTAACTCCCTCGTTGTCTTCATCCGAGCTAGTGTTGATGCAATTTGAATGTACATTAGCTTTTGTAGTGAAGATACAATAGTTGGTTCTACTATCTTTTGGATTATTTTCCTTTTCTGGTTCACTCTCTATTTCATTAAAAGTGGTATTAAATGTTCTTTCGGTTTTCTTCTTATTATTTGCACACTCTACAGATATATAACCAAAATTACTACAGGTAAAACATTGAGGACCAATAGGTTTAGATTTCTTACCTTCTAAGTCCTTATGGTTAGGTTCTTTTAACATTTTGTCCTTGAATATATTATAATGTCCTTTGTTTGAGGAATTGTTTTGTTAGTTATTTGTATTAAGGTACTTTTTGAATCTGCGAGCAAATGAAACAATAAATTCATCATCTAAATCATCATCATTATCAAAAATAACCCTTTTGGATTAATGGCTCAAAAGTAAGCTCATATGTTTGGATGGATCCAACTAGTTCATCAATATTCAAATTGTTCACATTTTTGCTTTCCTTTAATGACTTTCATCTTATAATATTTTTTCATTTAACTCAATTGTTTGTGTAAAATTATAGACAAAGGAATTCTTGCACCAAGTGTAGAGCAAGCATTAGTAATATCACAAAAACATGCATAAAATTGATTAAACATTTCATTATTACTTATTATTAGAGAGTCAAATTGAGAATTCAAAAATCTCAATTTAGTTTGTTTCATTTGGTAAGTTCCCTCATGAACAAGAACAAGTGCATTTCATGCATCTTTCGCAGTCTCACAATTAGAGATGCGATGGAACTCATCTATCAACACAGTAGCAAAAATAGAACTTAACCCTTTTTTATTTGATCTATTAAGGGTTTTTTCTTCAATAGTTCATTCTTGTTTAGTCTTTATGGTTGTTACATAATCTTTGGTTACGGAAGATGGTTCCTAACCTTCAAGAATAGAATCTTAGATTTTTTCATCTTCTTTGAGACAAGCTTGCATAGAAGCCTTTCGATAAGAGTAATTATACTCATCAAATAGTTGAAGTCTAATAGATGACTCACATTTTTTTATTAGGTCCATTAATATGTGTTCCTACAAATCAAAGTCACTAAGTGTGTCAAATGTAGGCACTGATACCAATTGAAGGTTTAAAATATGAACCTTAAAAGTCTAGATGAGTGAATATGTTATTTTTAAATTCTAACAATTTATAATTTAGTAATTTAAACAAAGTGACCATACATTCAACGGCGTGTAAAAGTAAAATGTGGAAATAAAAAATAACAAATGATATATTTTGGTAGAAATAATCTAAGCCACAACCATGAACTAAGAGGAAAACTATAGGTCTACCACATCACCTAGCTTTTCACTATGAAAACCAAACGTTCAAGTACAAAATATGTCTTATGCTACACTCCTAAGGATATTGTCCCAATATATCTAACTTAAAAACCCTCCTATTATGTTTTCACAATTTTTAAGATTAACATAAACGATATTTAAAACAACGTTCTAATCAGCTCTTTGCCAATCAGACATGTTCGCAAAACAATTACAACGAGGATTAATACAAAAAAAACATAAATATATGTGATTGTACTAGAACATATTTAAAAATAAATAATTTCAACTAAATAATTTAAATTAAATATCAATTAACAAATCATAGAATAAAAGATTATGCACAAGTTTAATAAAAATAATATTTTTAAAATTTAATAATTAAATCTAAATAAATATGATCATTTCGTATAATTATTTAACTTAAATATTTCATATTCTTGTAAAAAAAAGTTATATAAACATAAAAAAAAAATATAAAATAAACATACTGTCACTTTACTATAATAAATAAATTAATTCTCCAGGAACCAATTTAACTCACCAACTAACATCAATTGATTTCCTAAGTATTCGCTCTGTACAAGAGTCAAATTCTTTGCGTATGTATATCAATACCTTGTCTTGCACTTGTCCTTGCCAAATGATTTAGTTCCTGAATACCCTATTTAATTAATCAACTTTTTGGCTGTTTATATATTCCTCAGATGTCGGTTAATTTGTTTGAGGTTTAATTATCCAAAATTTAATAAAATATAAATCACTTTTAAAAATATTGAAATGTATTTATTATTAAATGATAATTTCATACGTTAATTTAAATCTAAATAAATATTTTATCAACAAAAATAATTACAAATGTTATAAATATACATTAGTAAATATATGAATATAATATTATATGTGATAGTTATAAAAAATATACATAAAATGTGATTAGTTAATACAAGTTAATATTACCTTAATTTTGTAACATTAATTAATTGTAGCCATAGTTTCCACGTGATGCTTGCAAAAGACTTTTGGACTACTTCTAATATTGATTTGATTTTTTTTTATTATTTTTAATTAAAATAAATTAAATATTTTTATTAAAATTATTGTTATAAATTAATTAAAATTATTGTTAAATTTAGATAACAAAAAATATATCAATAATTTTAATAGTATGATACCAATATAATATTAATCTAGTAAAAAGTATTAATTCCCATTTTATAATAATCTTATTAGATCTTCTTTTTCCCAATTATATAGGCGATTTTTGGTGTTAAATTCAAGACAAAGTCGTATTTGCATTTGCTCGTACACATATTTTATAATAATCGTATTAGATCTTCTTTTTCCCAATTATATAGGCGATTTTTGGTGTTAAATTCAAGACAAATTCGTATTTGCATTTGCTCATACATATTTTTTAAAACTATTTGGGAAATGCTAAGAGTACTGTTGTGTGTTTTAAAACACATAAAAACGTGAAAGTATACACGGTTACAAGTAATAAGATTTGTAAGTAAAGATCGTTCTCACAGAGATTTGTTACTATAATTTGTTGAGTACTAAAATTATATCTCTCTGATTTTATCCAAAACAATCGTTGATTGAGAGAAAGGTAAAAATAAAATAAGAGAACTCTAGGATTTCAATTTTTCACTAAACTAATCCACTCAAATCATGTTATTTTCTTTTGATTTATATTTTTTAGTACATTTAATTTGTCAACCGAAAACTTCTTTTTTTATTCATACATCTCTTCCGAGCTCCGTACAAACACACCTCGTTAAATTAATTCACTATATCTTTATGAGAATTAAATTCACCAAGATTAATTACGTTCTAAGTTCTCAAATGTCCACACATACAATTAGGGTATATTCCTATCCTTCATCATACATGTCATTTTATCTACGAGCAATTTACACAAAAATGCATTTCTCAAGTTTATTTTTATACCACAAATCATTTTGATAAAATTCGTAAATAATCAAAAAGCATAAGCGCAAGATAAAACGAACAAATCAAACGTCTTATAAATCTATCAAAAATAATTAAAATCAAAGCTTCATAAATTTGAATCAAATGCAACCCTAGAAAAATTAAATTACTTCATTAAATTAAAATAAAAATAAAAACAACTACAGAAAATTATAAGAAGCAGAATAATTAGAAGAAGAAGAAAGAAAATTAAAACATTTCGGATGGTAAATATTTGGCACATGTAGAACACAACAGAAGCCAAAAATGGCTTCTGCGTGTTCCACCATCCAGCCCCAAACACTACAGAAAATCCAAAACTAAACTTTCCAAAAAACTCCTTTACTCTATCATAATATCACCTATTTATAGCTAAAAAAATACATCTAAAATAATACATTTTTTTATTTTACAGAAACGCGTAAAAAAATATTCCCTCGAAACTAAAATCGATGCGTTTCGAAATTCGATATCGAAAAACTTAAAAATCACGCGTAGACAAGCGCCATTAGGATTTTATTTAAATTCAAAGTGAAGTCCATGTGTCCACCTCTGATTCGCTGCAAGGATTAATGCGGACACGTGGCATCATTTCATTAGCTGCGGGAAACGGGCGCACGATGGATTGTCGCACGGGAGCCAACGGCTACAAAACTGGCGTGATCCAGCGCGGTCAAGCGCATTGTAAAATACCACGTGTCATAATATTGTTGGCTTCAAAATAAAGGAAACACGTGGCTACTTCTTATTCAAGAGACCTTGATGGTGCACGCCGCTTGGATGAACCGCGTCTCACACGATTTTTAGACAAACGGTTCGGTGCGCGACAGCTTGGTTCCACGCACTTCAATCTGGACCGTTCATATGATCCAACGGTGAGAGATGCGACTCGGGGGAATTTCTGCTCGACCAACATGTGGGTCCCACTCTGCACACCGGCCTGCGCGGCAGGTGGGCCCCACTCGGGTGTCGAGCCGTGTAAAAACATCTGCGCACACGCGATTTGGTCGGGCGTGATCTGGGCACGCGAATCGTAGCCGTTTATTCTTTGATCGGACGGTCCACGGTTGGCGCTTGCTATTTCTGCGTGGTTCTTCTAATCTGCGCAAAAAAATTTAATTTTTTTAATTATATTTTGACCCACAAATATATTTCAAATTACATTTTGAACTTTCTTAAATTACAGTTAAGCTCTTGGCTAATTTTAAATTAAATTTTTAAACTTTTAATAATTACAATTAAGCCCAAATTTAATTTAAATTATATTTTCGATTTTTATAAATTGTAACTAAGAACTATATTATTTGAAATTATATTTGTGTACAAAAATATGAAATTAAGTACATTTTCGATGCAAATTATTTAATTTTATTAAAAATGTATTTTTAATGCATAAAAGGAAAATATTAATTTATTTAACAAAAATTGATTAAATATTAAAAAAACATAGTAATTATCATTATTAAAATTGATGAAAATAACTATATAAAATACAATTATCAAGTACTCTTTTATAAATTTTTTTAATATATATTATTTATTATTTATGAAATATATTTATCATCGTTAACATTTTCTTGTCTCTCTTTTTAACAGTTAAGAACTTAATTTTTGCACATACAAATTATAATAATATTAAATTTTATTAATCTAAAATATTACTTTATCATATAATTTAATAATAATAGATAATTTTTATCTTTTAGTTAATAAGATAACATATGTTACTTAATATATATATATATATTTTTAAATATTTATCACATGTAATTGTATTAATTAGAAGAGTATACACGAGAGTGTATGTGAGAGTATGACAAACATTCCTCAAATTATTTATTTCCTATATTATCTACTCTTTGCATTCCTCTTTGTAACATTATACGCTATGGAAGAAACTAAAGGATTTGAAGTATATAAATAATTATCGAACTTCATTAATTACATGCTATTCCGCGCATCCAAAATTAATGTGTATTAACTTAACTAAAAAATTAAATTGAACAAAAAGAGGGCTTCAATGTTTTAACCGATAATGTATTATTAATATGATAACTCAATATAATCATAACAAATATCTTAATATAAGTTACATTTTTATGACTTAAGAGATTAATTCTTTAAATGATAATATATAATTGATAATTATAAGTATATGTTTTATTTTTATTAAGTAAAAAAAATTATATTATCTCGTTAAAATATAATTAATATGTAATAATTATTGATTTTTTAATAAATTCTTGAAAGATAAAGGATTAAAAATTAAAATTCAAAGTAACGTAACTAAGCGTTTAATTTGTAATAATTTTATGGATATTACACGTAAGATCTTCTTTGTTAATAGTCAATTTGTCTTAATAGATCCGGCTCTCTTAGAATGCCAATTTGTTTCGTCTTACCTATCCCCCAAATCTCATTTATATATATATATTATAAATTTTTAAAATTTTATAGTTAAGTAAAACAAATATCGATTAAAATAATATTTTTAAAAATAAATAAATATATTAATTATAAATAATAAATATTATTATATATAAAACATAAATTATTAAATTAAAAATATGAATAATTTAATTATAATTTAAATTTCATCATAAGAAATAAATATATTTAAATTTTTTTCACCATTTAAGTTACTAAAAATTTTAAATTTTAAATATCTTAATTTATTTATTAACCGGAACGACTCTCGTCATAAAAATCAAATTTTTTTTATTATTAAAACAACCATTATCTAGAATATTTAAATAAAGGATGAAAGTAACTCCTTACCGCTCTATGTTTAATAAACAATAAATTATTTATTATTTATTATTTTATAATTTTATGTTATTATAAGTTAATAAAATATTAAATTAATATAATTTTTTTAAAAAAATAAATATTTAATATTTAAAGAAGAATATAATAAATAACATCTCTTAATAACTAGATCGTTAATTTAAATTCATTAATTCCAGAAAGCTTATATACAATTTCTGAATTTTTGACACTAAAACAAAGGTGGCACATAATTTAGTACCATCATCACTAAAGTAAAAGATACAAATTACCATACGACAGAGGTTTCTATGCCGTATGTTTTGTAAGCTCTACGATCATCCCATAATCTCACAACATTGCCGTTAAATTCCGTCAAATCCTGGCACCGATACCAACTCATATCCCCCATTCTCATTCTCATTCTCAAACCTTTATCCCAACTCTTCCACCACTCCCCAAAACCTTCCACCACTTCGCCATTAATTTCTTCTTCCAACGTCAACTCGTCGTCAATCTCTTGTTCATTGACATAATACGCCTTTAAAAACTTAACCCCTTTCGTCACAACAACATCATTTTCAACCTGACTAATTAATCCAACAGCCGAAGCCGAGTGTAAGGTTGAAGCTGGACTAGTTGAGCTGGTTTGCGATATCTCCGAAAATCGAACTGAATCATTTAAGCTTTGGTCACTCTTTGAAGGTGAAGAGCCAGAGACGGCGTTAATAGAAGAAGAGGAAGAAGTAATAAAGACGGTGGCAGAAGCTTTCATCCTCCAGAAACTGACGGCGGCAGTTACAACGGCGACCCATGGCCAGAGATTATTAACTGTGGATAAGAAACCGAAATTTAGATATTTAAAGGCGAAGATTTCGAGATTTGAATCTGCTAAAACGTTCATGGTTTTTGGGTTTTTTGTTTTCAGCAGCCAAACAGATCAGGTCTGTGTTGGGTTGAGTGTGTTTTTTTGTTTTTTTAGAAAAGAAGGTTGGTTTTTATAGGGGTTTTTTGTTTTTGTTTTTGGATAATGAAATGAAATGAGAAGAGTGGTGAAGTAATGATGAATTTATTGGGATTTGAGAAGGTGCGACTTTAAAGATATTGTGAGCCGTAAGATGATACAAGTGGATACTAGAATCTGGCGGAGATGCCAAGAATCGAGACCTAAGATGCTTTATTGCAAAGGTAGATCCTAATTTTATACCCAATTTTATTTAAATATTTTACTATATTAAGGACACGTGTTATACTAGTGGTAGAATCTGTTCATGTCCACAAAAATATCTACGGTTAGCAATTCTCTATTTGTATGATAATGAAATTTTATTTTATTTTATTTTTTTAAAAAATAGTTCTTGGTGAGGGCAAATTAATTTTTTTTTTAAAGTTAATGTTAAAATTATATTTTGATTATAGGTGAAAAATTAATTTTGATTATACAGTGATTAAATTTATAAGAATTTTTTTTAAAATATATATATATATATATATTAAAGTTATTAAGATGGTAAAGAATTATTAGAAATAACTTTATAAATTTATCACATTATTTACATATTATAAAATTTAATATTATTTATAATTAACTATTAAAATAATAATATTTTATATAATCAATTGAAAAATTAATTAATTTATGCGCTCTATTATTCGTAGTTATTGTAGAAAGATAAATATTATTTATCTTAAATTTAAGATGTATCACACATAATATATCACTAAGAATGAGCACGGGAACGGGTGGAGACGGTTTATGATATAACCGTAATCGTTGTTTCATATTTTGTTTTTATCCAAAATCATTTTCGTCCTCGAAATTTATCGGTTAAAAACCGAACCGTTGGTTCGAATAATCGAGAATAATCGAATCCGCGGTTTTTTTTGCCATCCTTATATATCACTATATTATTTATAAGTATATTTAAATTTATTTAATTATATTAATTAAGATTATAATATATTTATGATATATAGTGTTGTTATTATATAAAATATGAAAACTATCGAAGTTTTTTTAAACAAATAAAAAAATTAAGACGTGAGATAGGTATTAAGCATATGAGTGAAAAGGATTTTCAATCAAAATTTAAAAAACAGATAAAAAAATCATATTTTAAATCAAAATTTTAATATTCATGTATGCTTTTATAGTCGAGTTGATAAATTTATGGGGGTAAAGGTCCAATATTATATTCAGATAATTTTGAGTTTTGTGGGTTTTATGGTACATTCAAAATAATTTTGGAATTTTTATCGATTAAAAAATAAATTAATATTCAGATTGTAGATATCATTAATACAGGGGGCCATGTTGATATATAAAACTCACTTGGGAACACTTAAAGATCATTCAGTACATGATAACATTAATTGCCACCATATATTTTACTCGATGCATACGGTGACGAAGAGGGAACATGCTGATTAAACGCAGTCAATGTTAGGTTGGGGTGGTTTGGAACACCTTCCTTTGGTATTGGACCATTGTTGCCATTAAATAAATATTTCTTTTATTGATTTTGTTATTAAATTATTTAATTCATATAATTTATTTTATAATATTTTAAATTTGATAAATTTAATAAAAAAAAATTATTTTTTCTTAAATCGACTTAATGACTTATAATGAATTACTATAAAAATTTGACTTTTTAATTCATTTGTTATTTAAATTATTTAAAAAAATATAATCTAGTTTTTAATTTTATGAAATTTTAATTATATAATTATTAATTATAATGATATTAAATCAATTTAACATGCATTTGAAATATATGATTAAGTTTATAAAATTTAAAAATATTAATAACTAAATCATGTAAATTAGAAATTTAGCTATAACATTTTAATATTTTATATGAATTAGAGATTTATTTTATACACTGATTCATCAAACAAATAAAAAACTTGTTTTGGACTCTTTGGCTATGTTCTCTACAATTAACCATAAAATTTCTTCTCCCCTGTAAACTTTTACATATAATATATATATATATATATATATATATATAAGTTTGGAAGGTTATATTATTCACTTTACGAATTATGTTATTTAATTTTTTAAATTTAAAATATAATATTTAATTTATTTATTTATAAAAATAATATATTTAATAATTTTAAATTTATTTAAAAATAAATAAAAATTATCAAAAAGTATTACTATCATAAAATGGTAATAAACACCATTATATTTACGATTTTTTATTAAAGACAAAAATATCTTTATTAATATTTTTTTAAAAATTTTATCAATAAAAATCTCTTATTTTTATAAGTAAAAATATTAATAAATATTTTTTATAAGTAAAAAAATTATTTAGTATTTTATTAAAATCAAAGGATTAAACATTATTTTTACTGAAAAAAATCCTTATGGAATCATGATGTATTTCTGTTATGTCTATCTAGGATATGTTTTTTTTATGGAAATTGTAAAAAATTAGTATCGAATCCTACCAATTTATGTGTGTGGTTGTGTGTACAGTTAGTATATATTATTTAAATCAAACAATAGATTTTGTTGTTATCAATGTATGCTTTATTTATTATGTTTTACGATTAATTATATTTTAGGATGTCATAAAATTTTGATAATTTTATTTAAAAGTGTGTCGGTGTGTGTACAGTGATCGTATAAATATTATTTAAATCAAACAATAGATTTTGTTGTTATCTTTATTTATTATGTTTTTCCAATTAATTATATTTTAAGATATCACGAAATTATGATATTTTTTTTATAAATTAAATATATTAATCATATATTTTTAAAATTTTTAAAATTTGATAACTTAAAGGATGTTTTTTTTAGGATATTTTAATTATTTTTACCAATTTTAATAATATAGTGAATATTTATATATAATAATAAAAAAGATAAAAATAATATATTTAATAATTAAAATATATAATTTAATATATATATATATATATTAAAAAAATTATAAATTTAATCAATTTAAAATTTATGGTTTAAAATATTAACTCGTGTTTACTAATTATTTATTCGATTTATTTATGATGATAAATAACACCTTTACCATACTTAACTTTCCTTAACCATCAAACTATCACGAATGTTTGGTATCTCATGAGTAATACACAGAACATAAAATGATTCAAAACACTTAAAAACTCTTGTTATACCATCGTTACTTTTAAATTACCCATGGCCAAGAACAAATTTAAAATCTAACCAATGATATATAATACGAAGAAGAAGAAGAAGAAGAAGAAGAAGAAGAAGAAGAAGAAGAAGAAGAAGAAGAAGAAGAAGAAGAAGAAGAAGAAGAAGAAGAAGAAGAAGTTCAAATGGATTTAAGGAAATTGAGGGTCTCATCAATGTGCTTTTCAGGTTGGAACTGGTTGTTGTAGATGAGTTGAACTACTCCATTCCTGTCCAGTACGTAAGTTTCTCTTCCAGGCAATGTCCCAAACAGATCTCCTGGGACTCCCCATTCTTTTCTCACCTTGTTCCCTTCATCACTTAATAATGTGAATGGTAGTCTGTATTTCTTAGCAAAGGCCTGCACTTTTATTATAAAAGTTGAAGTTACCATATGTTCTCTTATTTTGCACTCTTTAGTATTTTAGCTTAAAAAATGTGTTTTTAATTACAGAGATATGTTTATATTTTTTTTAAATAAGTCTAATGAAAAATATAAGAATTTGTTAAAAAAAATTAAATATTTTTTTAATTAAAATTTAATATATATTTTTATGAAAAAAATACAAACATGCATATTATTCATATAATATTTCATTATATTTAAATAAAAATTATATTAAAATTAAACTTCATCATTATTTAACATATTTTTTTTTACGAATAAAAAGATTTTAACACACTTTCTAAAAAATGATACGAATTAAATGACTTCCACAAAAAAAAAATTCCTACTATATATATATGCCTCAATTTCATTACGCAGAAAAAAGTGGATTTTTTTTTTTGTGTGTTTGGCAAGCATTAATGACACTTAGATATTATACACTCAAAATAAAAACAAATATATTCATCCATATAGATGGTTCAAGCCAATAGTACATGCCACAATTATGGGTAAAGGGAGTAAGAATACTCATAATATCGTAATATTACAAAAAACATTAAATTTAATATAAGATTATTTCAATCAAATAATATCAAATTTTATACTAAATTTAATACCAATAATAATATTACACTAAATTTAATATGATATTATTCATCGTATTAATAATGTTCACGTAACAATTTTTTTAAGAAAAAAAATTCTAATTTTTTTATTGTAAATTAAAATTAAGTTTACGATACAAAATTAGTAAACAAAATATTAAATATAACTTTTGATATAATATTTAATACATTTTTTGTTATAATAAAAAGAATATAATTTTTAATAAAATATTTAGTGCTAACATTTTGAGAATAGTAAAAATTTAATATATTTTTTTATGTAAAATAATATAAAATAGAGTTAATGGTTGAAGATGATTTAAAATTAAAATCACTTTTTTTCTCTTTCTCATACCCATTTAAATTTTATTTCTAAATTATCGTAGTAGAGAACCGATACACAATTCTTTCCAATATTACATGAGATTTGAAGTCTATGATAAGCTAATAGACATAGACATAAAGCTAGACTCACTTTGAACATTTTTGGACTATTTTTATCTTCTTATGAAAATTAGATATGTTTCATATACACAGAAGAAGAAGAAGAAGAAGAAGGCCAATTTTTTTTTTTTAAATGTTGTACTCTTACTAATACTTGCAAATTACGTGCTCGTAACTGATTAGTTACTAATTCAGATGGTTCAATAATTTTTTAGAACACACACATATATATATATATATTATTTATATCCATATTTTTTAATAACAATTTAATTCATTAGTTTTAAAAAATTAATTTTTCTTCATTTTTTATTTTAATTTTAAAAAATTACTGCAGCAAATATTAATATTAAAAAAAAATTTAAAAAAGAAAGAATTAGTAGTTTTCGATGGAAACATTTCACAATTATATTACCTTGTGAGAAGATGGAGCATCACCACTAATCCCAACAACCTCGGCTCCCCCTTTCTTAAATTTTTCATAAGAATCCCTAAAAGCGCATGCCTGTAAAAAACAATTCAATGACTTTATCAAATTTTTCTTCTTTAACGAAAATAATACATTAATTTTAGTTAAAAATATTTAATGATTATATTATATTTTGTATATTAAAGAATATAAATGATGTCTTTATGTAAGAGTTATAAATAAATTAAATATACTTAAAGTAAATAAGATATACATTAACATATATATTAATCTGTTAATAAATATACTTTAATAACGATGATAAAAATGTTAATTGTATTGTACAATAAAATTTGTTCCTTTGAGAACTTAAGTTACATAGATTTTAACTCTTCCAATGGCAAAGATGTGCATAATTATATTTGTATTTAGAAGCCTTCATGCAACCAATGTAATGATTTTATATTAATAGTTAAACATATATATATATATATATATATATATATATATATATATATATATCTTCCTTTATCAAATTAGGTAAGTTATATAATAATTAATTTTTAATTAAAGATGGAATTTGCACTAAAAAATATATGAATTTTTCAATTGTTTTTTCTTGTTCTTCTAGCTTAATATGAAAAAATTGAGACTGAGAACCAAAACAAGTAACGTAGGCTAAAAGAGTCGATGAATAAAAAAAAAGTACCTGTTTGGTGCAACCAGGGGTCTCATCAGCAGGGTAGAAATAAACAATAACTGGCTTCCCTTTGAATTTGGAAAGACTCACATTTTTTCCATCCTGATCTTTCAATGTGAATGATGGTGGAACTTTACCCTTTTTCACCTTCATATAATAATTAAATTTATAAAAAAAAAACAATTTCTAATCAGTTAATAAAAAAAACACACACACAAACAGAGAGAACTATAAAGTAGTATAAATATTCTAACTTTACAAAAACGATAGCAAAAATCAAAATTATATTGCCATATTGAGCAATCAATGTATACGTACGTACCCTGGCAAAGATAAGACTATTCACAGGTGAAGAAGAGGATGGAAATGTGAAAGGTGAGGAATTGGAAAGCTTGAGACCATGAAATTGGGACTGGGAGGATCTAGAGACAATGTAGAGGTTTTGAGCAAATGGGCATTTAGAAGATTGGGTAGGAAGTAGAGATACAATGGAGTTCTTAGGAAGGGAAAGGGAAGCCATTTTCAAGAATCAAAAAGACAAAAAAAGAAAAGAAAAGAAAGAGAAGGTAATAATGAAAATATAAAAAAACACTATGTCAAGTTCTGGTTTTGAGCCTCAAGTTTACATTGTACGGTTAAAATATCTAATATGTTTGAAGGAGATAAGAGGGAGTCTGATTGGGTTTGGGACAGATTTGCCTTTGGCGTGGATGATTGTTGACCTCATGGAGTTTGGGCTAAAGCTAGAGGCCTAAAGCCCTCCCTTTTTATTTGATTATATTATTACGTTATACAATTACAATATCAATTACAATTAAAAATAAATAAAAATCTTAATTAGTTTTAAAATTTTGTATTACGTTACACAATTTTTCAATGCTTTAAAACATATAATGATATAAAGGGACTAGGTATCCTACAAAATATTACTTAAAAATGATTGAGTTTTATAAGAAAAATAAAAGAGAATATTATTTTTTAAAATCTCCATACAAAAATATAAAAAATTAAAGAATATTTTATATTCATTGATTCTATATTATGATATAATTATCAAACTTTAAAATTTTAAATATGCCTTTAAACTTAAATATCATTAGCATTAAATTATTAATATATATATTTATTATTTAAATATTTAAAAATATAAATATTTTCAAATCAAAATATATTAAAAATATTGGTATAATTATGATAAATCTAATTTATCCAATAAAATAAAAAAGGGAAGGAAACTATATTAATTATAATAAAATTTCATTAATTTTTCGATGAGATATTATAAATTTATTAAATATAAAAACATATATAATAATTTTACTACATTACAAATATAACACATGAAAATATATATTTGAGTTGTTATATATTCTATAAATCATTTATAACTTAAAAAATTAAATTGTATAAGTTTAAATACAGAATAATTAATTTAAAAATTATAATAACTTTAAAAATATACATATCTATATCTATATATTATATTTTTAATATTTTTAATATTTTTTTTTTTCATTTTTAAACATATTTTATATTTTTTATAATTAATTGATTTGTTGTATCCCACCAAAAAAATAATAATCAAATTTTGAATGTTTTTATCCAAGTTAATGTAATTCTTCCACCAATCATCCTCAAATAGAAAAGCTGGAATAAAGGAGAATGACATTTTTCTTTCTTTCTAATTTTCCAATTAAAAGAAGAAAAAAATAGACTCTTTTGTTAACTTCTTTCTTCGACGGCGCCCAAAATCATTCTCTTGGAGTTGGGCAAATCGTCTATCTGTTACTAGGGTTTTTAGTGGACGTTGAGCTTTGAGCTATGGAGGGATTTCAGAAAATGATTGGGAATTTTTCTGGAAACTCAAAAGTGGATTCTTCGTCATCTTCGTCTTATCGAGGTCCAGATTTGAATGAAGGACTATCTGCTGCTTTAGCATCCTCTGATCAGTCTCGCGCCTTGCTTACCAGACCTCCCAGGTACTCTCCTTTCCTCACCTATCTTTCATTCTTTTTAATTTCTCGAATAGATTTGCTCGAAATCATTATTTTAAGAAGAAGTGACTAAAATTTCCTAAATAAAGTTTCATTTTTTAACCTCTTTAAATGCAAAGACAAGTATTATCGCCATTTTGTTATCAAAATCTGAATTCCAACTTTGAAAGTTCGTTGTTATTCATTACTTTCAATTGCTGTTACACATTTGGTCTAAGATCGATAAGTCATTAGAGTGCTCTATGTCACTGTCAATTGAGTAACTATTGGTTTGATCATGTTCATGGTAATCCCTTGAAGGAAGATTGATTTTTGTTTACCATTTTCCAAATTCTTTGTCTTTGGGTTTGAGGGACTGCCCAGATGAGGTTATTTTGGTGGCTTTTCTTCACAAGAAGCTCTAATGGATGCCTAACCTCAATTCGGTTGTTAATTGTAAATGTCCACCAAGATTGACAATTGTTGTGCCCTATAAGAGTTTAAAGGTGTGTTTGGCTGTTTGCTTCTACTTCTATTGATAGTATTTTCAACCAATTTAAGGAAAGAAAAAAAAAAATAGGTTTCAGCTCATCATTTGTGTTTATGTAAGTGCAAAATGTGCTATTGTGACTAGGGACGTAGCCAGGATTAATGTTCAAAGGAGGCACCACATAAATTTAATAGTAAAAATAAACAATTTTGACTCCACTTGAATGACTATAATAAAAGTTATGAATTTTTCAATCGAATTATTATAAAATAATATCAAAAATGTCATGGTTGATGTTCCAAAAATTTACAAATTTCAATATTTTTGAATATTACATCACAAGTGTTATATGTCAAATGTGTATTTTTATCCAATTAAAATAAAAACTCAAAACTACGTAAATTAAATTGTAACAAGATTAAATAACATAGCATATCTATGCAGACGGATAAGAAAAGAAAGAAATTAAACAACATAAATTGTAATAAACATAGAAAAAATTGTGAAAGAAAAATAGATAAGATCAATAATACATGATATAAATAACAATGAATATTTATATAATTATATATAGTGTAATACGGAATAGTTAAATTGTATGCGAGATAAAATGAATTATTTTTTAAGAAAAAGTTAGGAAAATCAAACTAGTAAAGTTTAAAGAAAATAATAAACCTACATCTTAAAACTTGTAACCACAAAAATAACATCAACATCCCTTATGTCAAGCTCATTTATTTTTACTATTAAAAAAATTTGATCCATTATTTCATATTGAATGTAGTCCAATTAGATACTATTTAAATTGAATTATGACCATTTAAACTCGTTTAATGTTGAATTACATCCAATTGAACCCTTTCAATATTATTTGGGTGTTATTTTTGTTATTATATATAAGTTTTAGATATTATTTAATGTAATTTTCCTAAAATTTATGAGAAGATATTAAACATTTATCATTTTATTAGAGTCCATCTAGTAAAAATTGTATAATAGTAGAGTAAAAGTGAAAAATATATGGGAAATGTACATGCATATGTAGTATAATAAAAGAAAAGAAAAAATAATATTCAAATAATAAACTTGAGTTGAGACACTGTTATGTATTTTTGATTTTGAAAAATAAAGAGGCACGTTCATAGATACAACAAAGGAAAAAATTTTATCAAAAAATTGAGAGAGATACATGCCCCCTTTACTTAAGTGTGGCTCCCTCCCTGATTGTGCCTATTAAAAGTAGTTTCAATCAAAACTGATTCGAGGAAAAAAAAATCTTTCAGCCCATTATTTGTGTTTCTGCATGCTTAAAATGTGCTCTTGTGCCCTAAAAACACTTTATTCTGTTGCTATCAGAAGTGTTTTTTCAAGGACTCAAAAGCGGACAGTTAGAGGTAAAATCAAATTCACACATTGATAAAAGCATTATGTGGGAGAGTTTATATGTAGCATGAGTCTATTGATTAAAGATAATTGTGAACACTCATTCAATATGCAAACCTAGAAGTCTGCCTATTTGATTTGGTGAGTTCTGTTCGTTACATTGGAAACGAAGTGCAATCAGTGTATGTTGTTTTAGGCTTCACATATTTTCCTACGAACTGCTAATAATTGTGTGTTCTGAGTGCAGACAATTTGTATCTTTGTGGACATGCTCAAAGCTATGTGCATTTTGCTTTGCTGTTGGTGTTGTTGTGGGTTTCACACTAAAGCGACGTGTCCGAAGATGGGCTTCCAAACTTCTCAGGCGGATAAAAGATGATTGATTCCTTATGATCCTTCTCTCTTATGCTGATTTAGTTGTTTTTTCACTAACAGGTAGATGAATCTCTGATTAATAGCTAACATTTTCAGCTTTTTGAAAGACAATCAGTTTCACTCTGTCCACAATTTTTGCAATGAGTTTACCAGTTATGTTTCATTTCAAAGTTTTAAGATGCATCTCATTCATTGCGATATATTGGCAAGTTATTTATCTATTTACCCTTTGGTTTTTGTACTCAATCTGGAGCCCACAGTAGAATAAGCCTGCAAATCATAATAAATTTCTTCAGTTTGGTAAATCTAGGTGTTATTTGTTACTTATCAATCAGATTGCTTTCTCTCTCCATTTCTTATTAGATATTTGTTTTTTTTAAGAAAAGGTTGCACTAATCTTGAGTTTTATTGATATTGAATATCACGCATCACATATTTCAGGAGCAATAAATAATTTCCCAAGGTAAATCATCTGAAGCTCAATCTGCTACGCTGGTACATTGTTTTTTGGATCATCTCACGTATTTTGCTTATTTTGTGCCTTAAATGAGTCTTAAGCTAACCCCTTTAATGTGGGTTCACTCATTTTACCAACTCAACTGAGTAAGGCTTGTTACTTGGGTTCGTTGATCTTGAGGATGAGAAAATATGTACAAGGGACTTACTGCTATGAAACTACAAAGAGACACCTTTGGAAATCCGTAACAGGTGTTTTGGGAGTACCCTATGTAAGGCCCATGTACATATCCTGCACGAGTTATGGCAACAGATGTTTCCGAAATAAGGTAAATGGAAGTGGTTAGAAGAAGCCAAAAGCCACATAAAGATGACACACCAATTTAAAGCTATTAATTTTCATTCTGGTTTTGTTAGCACACCCTTTAGTCAAGCAAGTACAACCTTCATAACTCAACCTTACAGCCCACCATCTGAAATCCCCGATTAAATACGAATCAAATTGAATATTAGCATAAATAGAGGAGTACCTCTTGAAATCTCTCTGAACACCTGAACACCAAATCAACCTTTGAAATTCTGAATATGAACATTATCGTAGCAGCTCACTGATATTCTAGCTTGACCTGAAATATATTATCAAGCATTGAAAAAAAGGAACAGCTAAAAAATATGACTATATGAAACAACAGCATCACAAGTAACAATTTAATCAAACACTCGACCTACATTAAAATCATCAAGCTCGATTGAACCACAATATAATACTTTTTTTTTCCCTTTTATCTTCATCTCCTGATAAAACAGCTGAGCTAAATAAGGCGATGAACTTGCAATTGTTCTTTGTACAGAAACATGATGGGCAACCAACGAATGCATAAATAGCAAAGATATACCTTTACAAAAATAATAACGCAGCGGCGGTTAGGCTTCAACAAACCCCAGCGGAAGTAGCCAACGGGCAAGAAACGCCCAAAACTCTCACAAACTCCAAAATTCCAGGGCCAGAAAACGAAGAATACTAACGAAGTTAATGAATTCACGGATATGAAAGCCTTACCGTGAGCAAAATATTGAATTAATGAAACAGAAACCTTAAAGAAAGATGGACGTTTTCGCTGGGCTTGAATGGAGTTTGGCAAGTTATAAGGGGCTTCAGGGAAAAACGAAAAATAAAAAATAATGGAGATGCGGGGTATCGAACCCCGTACCTCTCGCATGCAAAGCGAGCGCTCTACCATGTGAGCTACATCCCCAACTTGGAATTTCTTATATATTCAAATCTATTAACTGTTTAACAACATGTTATGAATCACCAGCTGTTGTAAATTGTTCCAACATAATCTGAGATCTTTGAATTTCAAAATTTAACTTCAACGAGTGCCTGAGATTCTGTGACCCAACTGAAAGTTTCGAACCCACCTTTGCTTTCATTTTTCCTTAACTTTCCCTTGAGCCGAAAAGGCTTGTGCCTCAAGTTTTCTTTTTTCTTTTTTACTTCTTTCCTTCTTTCTTTAAAAAAAAAAAAAAATCTTAAGAAAATACCAATTCTATTATTCTTGTAGATAGTAACCTGATGATGTTTTGAGGGTTGAAGAATTTAAATTTATACATTTATGTGTAATTTTTCTTTAAAAGAAAATGTTTCAATTATATTAGCTGCCAAAGTATAAAATATGAATACATAGTAATTTATATTCTATTTTTTTGTCATGCCTTATTACAATTGGCATGACTATAATATATATATATATTTTAAATAATTTGAGATAAGGAAGGGGAGGATTTATAATATTTATAAATATATAATAATAAATTAACTTATAGTTACTAATTTAAATTATATATTACCAAATTTTTTTTATAAATATAAATTAGTAAAGTTATTATTGTAAAATGCTCAAAAGTATTTTTAAATTCAAAAAAATAATTAATTCCAACTTTGGATTGAGTTTGAACTTGACTAATATTAAAATGTTTTGCCTTAATCCTAAAATCATTTCGGTGAGATCGAACTGGATTCTTAAAATCTAATATTACTAAATAAACAATAATGTATTTATCGATTTTATTGCACAAGTATTTAAGTTCATTTAGTAATTAAACAAATTCATGCACTTCTCTGTACCAAATGATTACAAACACTTTGAGATATCATCTCAATTATATTTATAATTTTTAAAGTCTATCTTCAATTACTAGCTACTTTGTATTTACAAATTAACATAATTTTTAAAGTCTATCTTCAATTACTAGCTACTTTGTATTTACAAATTAACATCCTTTATACTTTTTCTCAAGGATTAATTTTTTTTTATCTTTTTATAAAACCTACTAATTTAAATTTTTTAATTAATATTAAGGTGTCGTTTGGTTCGTGGAATGGAATCGGAATCGGAATTGGAATGGAATGGAATGTAAAGAAAACAATTTTGTTTGGTTTGACCACTGAAATCAAGCTCAGAATCAGGATTATAGTGTTTGGTTTGCCACTGGAATGGAATGAAAAAGGTGTAAATAACCTTAATATTCCTACATGCTGTAAAGTTCAAATAATGTTATTTAATTACTATTTTTTCGTTAGACAAAATACATTATTGAAATCATTATTTTTCTAAATAAGTATTACTTAATTAAAAAGAAATATATTATTAAAATTATTATTTTTCTAAATAAAGTTTAGGGTTTTGAGGTTTGGGATGTGTGATTTAGGGTTTCGGGATTTAGGATTTGGGATTATATTTCTAGGTTAAGGTTTAGGGTTAAAATTATTATTTTTCTAAAAATAGTTTAGGGTTTTAGAATTTTGGATTTAAGGTTTAAGGTTTAGGGTTTATGGTTTTAGGATTTGGAATTTGGGGTTTAGGGTTTTGTGATTTATGTTTTAGGGTTTTGGGTTTTGGGATTTATGTTTTAAGGTTTAAGGTTTAGAGATTTGGAGATTTGGGGTTAGGGTTTTAGTGGTTTAGGGTTTTAGGATTTGGAGTTTGGGGTTAAGGGATTTGTGGTTTAGGGTTTAGGGTTTTAGATTTTAGGTTTTAGGGTTTTGGGTTTTGGGATTTATGTTTTAAGGTTTAGTGGTTTTAGTGGTTTAGGGTTTTGGGATTTAGGGTTTATGGTTTAGGGATTTAGGGTTTTGGGGTTTAGGATTTAGGGTTTTATGATTTATAATTTGGGATTTAGGGTTTAGGGTTTAGGGATTTGGGATTTGGGGATTTATGTTTTAAGGTTTAGGGTTTAGGGATTTGAGGTTTAGGATTTAGGGTTTTAGGATTTGGAATTTGGGATTTAGGGTTTAGGGTTTAGGGATTTGGGATTTATGTTTTAGGGTTTTGGGATTTATGTTTTAAGGTTTAGGGTTTAGGGATTTGAGGTTTAGGGTTTTAGGATTTGGATTTAGGGTTTTAAAATTTTGGGTTTAGGGTTTAGGGTTTTGGAATTTTGGGTTTGAGAATTTGGGATTTGAATTTAAGGTTATATTTTAGGTGAGGGTAAAATTGGAAGAAAAAAAGTATAGATGGGAATGGAATAATGATTACCAAAAATGGGAGAAAGAATTGTGATTCCTTCTCTTTTAGTAATCAGATTCCATTCCGTCTTCCATTCCGTTCCCTCCAACCAAACGTGGGGTAAGGGTTGTAATAGGAATTTTATGGCTCTAATTAACACTATAAAAAAATATCAAGAATAAATTCTCTTAAAAACTTAAATTTATGTTAATTGAGTCTAAGAATGGACATAAGTTGACTAAGCTGGTTATCGAGTTTATGAGTCAATCTTATATTAATAGTTTTTAAAAATCTAAAATTTTAGTCAATTTTTAATTTAAAAATTAACTTTCAAATCAATCTATAAGATCATTTTAAAGAGACTAACTTGTTAACTTTTGACCTATATAAAAACTTTCTTTAGTTAAAATAGAAAAATCTTATTATATAATTAAAAAAAAGAAAAATAAAAACAAAGTAAATAAATATGTTTAGTGACATAAAAAATACTAGTTATTTTAGTTACATTTTTATTTTTATATATCGTTTAAATAAAATGTTAATATAATTATAATTTTAATTTAATAATAATAGATATTATAATATATAATTATATAAATAAATAATAAATAATACTTGAAAGTTAAGTGTATTAAAAAAATAAATTCGATTTAGTTACATAGATTTTATATTTTTAAAACTTACAATTAAACCTATTAAATTGTTTTATGTAAAATATAAACGTATTAGATTAATAAATCTTTAAAAGAAAAAAAAAATATAGGTTAGATTTTAACATAAAATTATATTGATTGGTTGATTTCCCAAAAGAAAAATGCCCACCCTAAATGAGTCAATCAACTTATTTATCCTCTCATTCCATATGGCATATGCTAAATAAAATTAGACTTTATCACGAGATGGGCCAAATTTACGTTCTACTCAGGAGTCGCGAGTCCACGCTTCACAATTTTTAAACCTTTGAAAAATACACTTCTTTATTTTAATTTAGCGAAAGAAAAAAAGAGGGAAAAAAAAAACCGTTACTGAGCTGGTTGGTTTGGAGAACAGAAATTGCGAAGACAGCGGAGGAGCGAGGAAGAAAAACATGTCCTCCGTAAATACTGAAATAATTTGCAAACTAAATACTCCAACCCAACATTCAATTTTTTTTTTTTTGAAATTAGAAAAAATTAAAAAATATCCCAAAACTTGTAACAAAAAATAACATTATAAAAATCAAAATAAATTTTAATATAAAATATAGATAAAAATAATAGTAGTTTAAATTTAAATGTATCATTTAATATAAAATAATTTAATATTTTTTTAATAATAAAAATATATAAATTTGTGATTATAAATTTCCACCACAATTATTTGTTTACTTATTTTTCTTCTTTTCTTAACATCATATTTATTTATTTATTTAATTAGTTAAAATGGAAAGATAATGAGATAGATTAATATTGAACGTAGTTTTTTTTTTCTCTTACTATTTGGAGAGCTTGCTCTCTGTTTCTCTCTGTCTCCACATTCGCCTTCGAAGCTCCTCCATGGCTTTTCTTCTTTCGATTCGTAGCTGATGTCCTCCTACTCCTCTTCAGGTACGTATATTTTTTCCATGCATTCGTTTATAGAATTATGAATTGTTAGTTATTTTTTGTTTTGCATGGTACTATTGATGCTTTCGATTTAGGTATTTTTCATGTACAAACATTGTGTGAATTTTATGTATTTATATATATGCATTGCATTGCATTGATGGGGTTTAGAGAGATATAAAGGGATCGTATGTGCAAATTGAATGTGGGATCTAAAGGGATCTTATATGCATTGCATTCATCAATTTTAAAGGACCGCTCATATTTCATAAAATAGATTGAATTCGTTATTCAATTATCAACAATTGGCCAGATAGAAATGCACAAAATTGGTAAATTTTGGGGTGCATTCAAAGCATTAGACAGTTTTGGTGAATTTTGTGGAATATTCAGGAAAAAGAAAAGGGATTGGAACTCAGTAATTTGATCTTGACGATGTTCTAATCATCTTGTTTATTCAGAAATCAAGTTTCAGTGAATTTTGATGTTTCTATTGTGCGCTCAATCGAAATTTGGTTGAATTTCCGTCAATATATGATCCAGAAGCTTGGGAAGTTGATGATTAATTGGGAGCATTCAGCGTACAGAAGTCAGATAGTTTTACCCTTATAAATAAATGAATAGTTTTACCCTTATAAATAAATAAATACATATATGTACACACACTGGCAAGCTGTAAGATTTAGAATCAAAATTCTGCATATGCAATGGTATTGCTGTAGGATCTTCGTGCAAACTGAAACTTGAAGGATCTTTATTGATTTTTATAAGCTTATGGAGATCTATTTCTGTAATTGTAGTAGAAGAAGATCTATAAGACTTTTTAGTCTGGAATCAGATACACTTATAATTCAGCCTTGGGATTCTTTTAACCGTCTCATTAGAAATTTCACAATGGATGAAGTCGGAAGCAGCAAATTGTTGGGAATAAGACAGATTGCTCGGCTCAAACAAATGCTCCACAAGTGGCAAAATGTCACGCTTGGCCCAAAGCCAAGGTCCCCTACCGGTCCAAATGTAACTGGAATTTCACCGGTTATTAACAAAAGGATTGCAGGTGTTAAGTACTGTGATTCTGATGAAGATGGATGTACTAGTCCTGAACCACCTCATGACGTCCCCAAAGGGTATTTGGCTGTTTATGTTGGGCCTGAGCTTCGAAGGTTCATCATTCCCACTGGCTATCTCAGTCACTCCCTTTTCAAACAATTGCTGGAGAAGGCAGAGGAGGAGTTTGGATTTGATCATGGTGGTGCCCTTACTATTCCATGTGAGATTGAGACTTTCAAGTACTTGCTTAAGTGCATTGAGAATGAAGTGAAGGCTAAAAACGATGACAATTCAGGTAAGTCTCTTTTTCAATTCATTTTGTTTTCACGTTTGACTCTACTTGAAAATTCATTTATTGGGTTCAACTATTGCCGGTTAATGTTTCAATTGGACTTGTATCTTGCCTAATCCCTCATGCTTGAAATATTGTATCCTTGCCCTCTGTAGCATTTGTTTCTTTATCGAATATAGATTGAATGGCTGCCTTGTAGAGTGAATAAAGAGTCTTTGATTGGGTGCGTTAAATGGAGTGGTGTATGATTCGTAAAGAACTTAACCAGTTTTAAGCATGGAGTCAAATGATTTACCGAGAACACAGATCATTTTCATGGTATAAATCTACATGAAACTTAGGCCCGTTTCAAACTCATTATCTTTTCGACTAAAAGCACTTTTAGATGGGCCAAAGCACTTCTAGTAGTGTTTGGAAATCACTAAGTGTAATTCTTTCAAACTTTTGAGAAGTATTATTTGTATTTTAGGATAAGTAATACTTTTAACGTATTGTAATATGCTTGCTCCTTTCCCTATTAAATTACTAAAACAGCACTTAAAATAATTTTAAACAACTTTATGTCAAACACATACAATGTTTTTTCTTGAAATCACTTTTTATGAGACCACTTTCTTTGAAATCACTTCTCAAAGAAGCACATCCAAAGGGTCCTTGGTCTAGCATTTTTCCTTCGCCTGAAACGCATCTGAAATAAGCAACCTAATTGCTCGTTATTTGTTTGTGTCCATAACCTGTCTTCTTCTGCATATGCACAATATTGCATTGTCTTTGCAATAATTACTGTTATGTTTTACTAAGAGATCTTTTCAACTTGTACTTTATGCAGCAGCAGAAAGTCCAATACCCGAAGAGTAAATAATGTAGGGATTCAGATTTTGGATTGAAACTCTGTCTAAAGCATGCAGGGTTTCTTTATACGCAGATATTTTCATTTTCAAGTTTTTACTTAACACGAAATAGGAAAACTTGAGTTAGAAAGTTCTGGGCTCTGATATTCATAATTTGTTGCCAGAGTGATGTATTAGCAAAGTACTCTTAATTCTCTCTAATGGAGTCTGCCCTACATACGATGTTTGTTGGAATATGTAGCTCATGATTTGTTGCTAAGCAGAAAATGTGCTAGACCTTTCATTTCATTATATACACGAACTGTTTTCTAACCAAAAGTTATAGTAGTCTCATTCCAAAAGGCTAATGTATATTTGCTATTTACCACTTATTCATCCAATACTTTCAGGTGGAGATATAATGATTTGAAGATCCAGATGGCTGGTGTTTTATGTTTGCGAAAATTGGTCAAAAACTGTTTTATATATATTTGCAATTTTTGTAGCACTTGCAACCCAGACTCAAAAAATGCACAACTTAGGGCTCGAGTTGAGAGATAATGTGAGTATGCTGTTCAAATTCTATAAGATAAGGTAGACATATTGATGAAATTATTCACATCCAATGCCACTAAGATGCATTGGACATGTATCTTCTGTACTTTGACACCATTAGTAAAAGGGAAATGCGATTTATTTTAACTTCACTGCTTAATACCACTTATATTTTCAAATTTTATAAATATTATCTCTTTATTATATTAACCTTAATCCACGTCCTAACTGTGTGTAGAAGCATCTCCATTAGTATTATATAATACCGGTCTTTTTTCATGTCAATGCATTAAAATAACTAAAAAATTAGAATTAACATTTTCGTATCAATGCACTGGTATAACTAAAAAATTGAAATTAATAATTTCATAATATTGAGTATTATTATATATCATAAAAATATCACAAACACAACTTATTTATCTTAATCTTATTTGATACACTTTTGTAAGCTCAACTATATCATCCAATTAAATTCTCTCACATCATTTGAAATTTATCACAATTCTTAAATTTATAATATTTAGACTTGTTCAATAATATTAGTCATAAACATGTATGTTGCATGTAATTTATTAAAATGTTAAAAATAATTACTACTTTAATTACAATTATAGTATTGTTATTATTGTCTAAAAAAATGAGCAGATAATATTCTAAATTATTTTTAAAAATAGTGTTATTATTTTAAATATTAATAATTTATTAATTAATTAGTAAAAAATAAATCTTAAATAAATTATACAATAATAAAGAAGCTAAGGGAAAGATTCATCATTAATCTTAAATAAATATAGAATAGAATAAATAATTAACTAAGGGAATAAGGGAAATAATAAATATTACTCTAAAATGTGTAAACAATTTTATTTAAAAAATTAAAAAACATGGGTTAAATTTTTATATATATATATATATAATTATAAATGTAAATAAGTGAAAAAATAAATAAATTTAGTATTCATTGAGTTGACTCAACTTTGATTAGTGTAGTTTTTATTTATTATTAATAATAAAATAAATAAAAATAAAGAGTTATTAATTAAAAATATATTTTAAATTAGAAGAAAAATATTGATTTATTAATAATATCTAATCTTAAATATTACACATTTATTGATCTCTAAATCATAAATATTAAACATTAAATTTTAAATTGATTAAATTTAGAGTTATTTTAATTATTAAACGTAAAAACTTTATCATTTTTTTTTTAGCTATCAATACATATTATATTGAACATTTTATTCCAACTTATCTGGCCGGACTTAAAAACTTGTAACCAAGTAGTTGGGCTAAATTTAAGATTATAAATGGACCAGTCTCATACTCATAGCCGAATGAGTATGGATAAATGATGAAAACAAATTCTTAGAATTGATTGTTTTAAAAAAAAAATCGTAGAAGTGATGTTTCATTGAGGAAAAAGTGCAATTTATGTTAGTTTAACATATTGAATATATTTTTTACTTTAATTTAAATTAGTATATTTTAGTTATTTTATTGTTATATTTATAAGTATTTTAATTATTTTAGATCAATTTTTATAATTTTAATTATTTTATTTTCTAATTTTATGTAACAAAACATTTATTCAAACCACACGTTTAAAATCGTATCAAATATAATTTAATTAAAAAAAATTTTAAATACAAAAATAAAAAGTGTTTGATTGGTTAGAGGTTATAATGACTCTAACCAGTAAGAACCGTAAACAAATCCCAATAAATAAAAAAAATTTGTGATTCAATGACGTATAATTATTACGTAGAATGTTTTGAATTTGAGTCTCAGTTAATTATATGATTATAACTAGCATAATTATTTTTATAAAGTATATAAGTCAAGCTATTCCATCATTTCAATTTATATGTTCACATCACTACTGTTTGAGAAAGAAAGAAAAAAAAATCTTCCTTTTAGGTCATGTTTTGCTAATTTATTATAAATATATAACGAAAATGGTACTGTGTAATTGACTAAAAGCATCTATTTCCGACCTTTTTAACTTTTCTGTTGAAAAACCAATAACTAGATATACTTAATTAATGATCGATAATAATCTAATTAAAGTTAAACATAATATCGATTTATTTTTATCTTAATAGATTAGATGACATGATATTTTAATTAAAATATTAAAATTTAATTATATTATAAAAATATGTTAAATTATTTAAATCAGTTAAATTTAATCACATTAGTTAAATTTCATCTCAAATATAGAGAAAACTATTTTTTTTATATTAAAAATTATTTAAAAAATCAACTTTTTTAAAATTTTATAAGTTATTAAAATAGTAATCAATATTATTCTTTATATTTATCATTATAAATATTGATTCCGTATATTATACATGTTAAATATTTACAATTCAACTATTAAAATTATTAGATTTTGTAAGATTTTTTTTTTAAATTAAATTATTAAAATAATAATTAATATGAATTTTATATTTCTATCATTTTAAATTAAATATAATTAAAACTCTCGTATAGAGATAAAAGGCATGCAGCACATGTAAATATTTTGGCATTATATTCATCATACAATGCAAATTCCTAGTCAGAATGGCAACCTTTAATTAATTTTCCTGATTTCACATGCAAACATATGCCGCTCTTTTCCACGTCCCTTTTTCTTTAACATCTCTCTTTCAATCTCTTGTTCTCAATTTGGAGTTCGTATTCATTAATTACTCAAGTAAGGTGATATGGATTCTCAATTTTTTAATTAGTTAGTAATGATAAGATATATAAATTTAGGTTGATTTTTATACATATATTTTTTATATTATATCACATATTAATATTATCTAACATAAATAAATAAATAAATAATTTTGATATATTTATGCTCTCTTCTTAGCAGCAAAGAAAGCATAGAGAAATATATATATATATATTTATTGTAAACTTACCGCTTGTTTTCAGGCATATATAACGTGACATGCTAGCTACTTTAATTTTTTGCTTTTTAACTAAAGTAAACGTAGGAGTACTGTTTCGTAATAGTATTTTATCGAAAGTCGAAACCATTAAAATTAAGATATAGAATAAAATAATAATTATATAATTAAATTAAATTAAATGTATAATAATATGAAATATTAATAAAAAAAATATGTTAACTATCAATTTACCTCTTCATTACATAATAAGCTTACAACTTTACAAGTGTTAAATAAAAATATATATATAATATATATTTGCAGTTTTATCAACCAATTTTCACTTTCCTATAAAATAGGAAAGATGTGTCTATTAATTATGGATAATAATATTTTTATATTCATTCTTTTATTATTACAGTAAAAAAAAATATCTACTATATTTTTATAATTAATTATATTTATGTATCATTATTATTAAATAACATTATTATAACCCTTAAATATAAATTTTGTAAAATATTATTATTCTTTTATTTATATTAGAACACATTAAATGCTTGTTCCAACACAACCTAGAAATATTATGATAATCACTTAATATAGTATTAAATTTTACAAAACTTTATAATATAATTTGAATTATGATTCATGATGAAAATTTCTCAAATTATTTACATGTTCGTATAATAACGTTATTTATGTGTAATGTACGTAATTATATGTTAATGTATATTGTGTTATGGGTTTTAAGTCTATCTGTTTTACTTGTATAGCATATTTATACTTGTACTACACTTTACTTGTAGTGCACATATATGCTTCTTATATAAAGACAATCATGTATATTCCCTGATTATAAAATACAATACAATACAATACAATCATTTAATATTTCTAACATGGTATCAGAGCCTTGATTTAGACTTTATTGTTTTCTTGTTATGGTGAAACTCAAAAAGGATATCGATGTTATGATTATGTCTTTCATCGTCTTCTTGTTTCCCGTAATGTTGTCTTTTGGGAACACCACTTATTTGTTGATCTCTTTCACTTTTGTTTTTTCCTAACTAACTCTTCTGTTTTAAAAATCTTTTCAGATGAGTCTTTTGTTCCTTCTACAGATACACTTGATCCTCCTTTGGATTTCTCTATTCAATCTTCCGATATTTTTGATGATTTTCCTAGATAGGTTGTAGATGAACATGTTGATGATGAGCTACCCTACCTTGAGCTTAGGTTTCCTACTCCTGATCCGCCTGAAGATCCTCCACAAGACATAAGATCCATTCCTACACATTTACTTGACTATCATTGTTATACTACCCTTGCTACACTCCATGAGCCTCAAACCTATCGTGAGGTCTCTACTAACCCTTTTATGACATATTACAATGAAAGAGAAAATTGATGCATTAACCAAAAATCATACTTGGGATCTAGTTATTCTCCCTTCTAGTTAGTCTGTAGTTGGTTATAAGTGGATCTATAAGATCAAGACTCGCTCTGATGGGTACATCGAGTGCTACAAGGCTCGTCTTGATACAAAAATTTTTACACAAGAGTATGGGATTGATTATGAAGAAACTTTTGCTCCAATTACCCGTATCTCCTCTATCCGTGCCCTTTAAGCTATTATTTCTGCTAGTAAATAGGACCTTTTTCATATGGATGTTAAAAATTCCTTCTTTAATGGGGATCTACATGAATAAGTTTATATGCAACCTCCTTCTGGTCTTTCTGTTGAAACAAACAAGGTTTGTTGCCTTCGACGTGCACTTTATAGCCTTAATCAAGCTCCACGAGCTTGATTTATCAAGTTCAACTCCACCATATTTCACTTGGGTTACACTACTAGTACTTATGATTCTATCTTATTTCTTCGTCTCAATGATAAAGAAACTATTTTGCTTTTCCTATATGTGGATGATGTGATCATAATTGGTGATGACCTTAGTGGCATTCAAGAACTCAAGGATTTTCTTAGTCAGCAGTTTGAGATGAAAGGCCTTGGACATCTTAACTATTTCTTAGGTCTTAAGATCAGTTGTTCCATATATGGTCTTTATATTACTCAAGCCAAGTATACGTTTGACCTTTTATCTCAAGCTAGATTCACTGACAGCAAGACTATTGACACTCCAGTTGAACTTAATGAGCATCTGACACCCTTGAAGGGAAACCATTGTCTAATCCTTCTCTTTACAGACGATTGGTTGACAGGCTAGTTTATCTCATAGTTACTCGTCCAAACATTTCTTATGATGTTCATCAGGTGAGCCAGTATCTGTCTGCTCCACGATCGACTCAATATGTTGTTGTTTTGTGCATTCTACGATACTTGAAGGGCACTCTCTTCCATGGCCTTTTCTACTCAACTCAGTCTCCTCTTGTACTCTGTGCATTCTGTGATGCTGATTGGGTAGGAGATCCCATTAATCACATGTCCATTATAGGTTATTGCTTTCTCCTTGGTTCTTCTTTGATTTCTTGGCGAAGTAAGAAACAAACTTTTGTGGCCCACTCCAATACAGAAGCCGAATATCGTACTCTTATTGATACCACATCTGAGATCCTTTAGCTATGATTGTTTTTTAAGGAATTGGGAGTGTCCACAACCTCTGTTACTCCCCTTTATTGTGACAACTAGAGTGTCATTCATATTGTTCACAATGATATCTTCAATGAACGAACTAAACACATGAGATTGATTGTCATTTTATTTATTCTCATCATGTCCATAGTGTTCTCAAGCTTTTATCTGTCTTTTCCAAAGATAAACTTACATATATCTTCACCAAGAAACTTTCTAAGAGACGCACTCGTGATTTGGTTGACAACCTCAAACTAATCTCTCATAACGACCTTGAGTTTAAAGGAGGCTATTAATATATATTGTGTTATGGGCTTTAGGCCCAACCAGTTTACTCATATAACACACTTGTACTTGTACTACACTTTATTTGTATCACGCACATATGCCTCATATATAAAGGCTTGTATGTATATTCATTGATTATAAAATATAATATAATCATTAAATATTTTTAATATTATATGTGTATAAATAATTTATGGAATTTTACTTGCAAATAAACCTAACTTACACTATTTCATGATTTTTAATGGTTCCTATATATTATTTTATATTTGAAATAAAATCAGTAGAATCAATAAAGTTAAGTGTGGTAGTATCCACACCCTTCTTGACCAAGATAATTGATATTTTCATACAAAAATATTAATGTCATAATAATTAAAGATTTTGTCTAATAATTTAATGTTAGAAAATTATAAAAATAACATCTTTAGTGACATCTAAATAACATTTAATATAATCTTGGATAGCATTTATGATGATAATTTAACTTAAAAAGTATCCAATTTGATAACATTTAATATAAAATGATATAATAATTTTTTAAAAAATAGTCAAAATATATAAGCTAAAGATAATAATATTATTATTTTCTTTTTGATGTTTTACATTTTTTTAAAATAAAAATATTAATCTAACGTTAATAAATTTGTTATTATTGTCCTTAATTAATTACCTATTGTAAATAATTTTACACATTTCACCTTATATTATTTCTTAATTTTTTTCATTCAGTCCTATTGGTTCGGTATGTTGGTTCATATTTATTTCATTTTTTATTTATTTTAAGTCACAAGGTCTAAACACAATATATATAATAATGTTTTAGAATTTATATTTAAGAGCAACATATACACATTAAAAATATTTATGGATTATTTTTTAATTATTATTTATTTTTAATCAAAAAAATATTATATATATTTTATTTTAATAAATCATATTTAAATTATTAATTTTTTTAGATATAGAGTGATACCGATTAAAATTTAAACTATTTTAATCTTAAAATGTAACATACATTTTTATTTTATACATACATATATATATATATAATTTATTTATAATTTTATAAATATTATTTTATACAGTTAGTGCAATTTCACAACATTCGGGTGTTATAAATATTTTTGTTATTATCATAAAAATGTAAAATATTAGTTATATATTAACGTTAATGTTATTAAATAAAATTATTATTATATCAATAATTATTTAAATTTAAATTTGTGAAAATATGGTTACCTCTCAAGTATGTCGACATAGCTAGAGTCGTTACTTGAGAGACTCGAAGTTTTTAACCGTTTATTTTATTTTTCCAATGCAAATTACAAAAACCGTTTATAGGACAGCATATATAGCACGATTCTGATTCTACTATAATAATTTATGTAATATTTATTATGTGATGTGTATTTTTAACACTATTTATTTAATTCCTTAGCATTATTCTTAAAAAAAAACGGTCACATGCAGCCGTATATTAATTTGTTTTGTTTATTTCATTTTCTAGGTATTTATATAATTTATTTATACACATGCTCACTCACTGTGAGTTGGAACAAAACAATGTATGGGTCTTCTTCAGACATTAATTCGTTGTGGAAAATGTATGTGACTGTTATTGTCCAATGTACATTACGTCTCTAGCATTCGATCAGGCAACATATTTTCTGTTATTATTATTTCTCAGAGGCAACTCAAATCAATATATATATATACACACACGTATTATACTCATGCATTGTAGTTTTATTGTAAATATATATTTAATCTCTTATTATACCCATGTATATATGTATAAGAAAATATAAACGAATTCTGATATCATATTAAAAATTATTAAAAAGTTTAATCTTATAAAAGTTGAAATTATTAAAATAAAGATTAATATTAATTTTATACATCAATCAATATATAACTTATTTTGTAATATTTATTTACGAAATAAAAACTCATTACAACGGAGAACCATTATCATGTTAAGCATTGATGTTATTAAGAATGATAAGAAATATCAATTACGAGTTAATAGTGATTATTTCTATAAATGTATGTGATAGGAAGTTGTAATTTTGTTTAGCTTGGAATTAAGTATTATTAACAAAAAAAAAATTATATATAATAATTTTTTTATTTAAATTATCTCACAATTGTTAACTTGTTTTGTAATTTAATGTATCAAAACTTAAATTTAAATTAACAAAATATAAAATGAAAAACAAATATAACTAGACATTTTAAATTGGAAAATGTCTAAAAGAATGAGTTGAAAAATGTGAGCGCAGATGTCATAATATTTCTCTAATTATATTCAATTTAATTTTTATCTAAAATTAAATAAAAATTAGACTTAAAAATGTGGAATAAGGAAACAAAGAAACAAAAATTCTTTAAGCAAAAAAATAAGGTAGAGTAACATGGAGATGGGGCCCGTTTTATAGGGCCTGAAATCCGATTACGTGAATCTTAACCCACGTGGGGTGGTCTTTTTTTAGGCGTCTCAGAATAAATCTGACTCAGTAATGTGTATCAAATTGAAATGACGTATATACCCTCCACACTGTTTTCGATCTCGTCCAATCACCATACGACAAAAAAATCAATGCGAAGGTGCTAGGAAATTAGACGGACGTGAAGCCATCTTTATCATAAGAAGCCGCACGGAAAAGGCTTTACCTTAAGTGGGTGACTTCTTTATTGATCTCCTCCAATCACCACACGACAAGCAAATCTATTACTTTAAATAATATAATAATAATAACATTATTTTTAATAAATTTTATTTAAATTAACTTTTTTATTCCTATTTCTATTCTCAATATATTTCAATTATGAACAAAAAAAAAAGTATTATATATATATATATATTTATTTATTTTAGATGACGCGTAATGAAATTTTAGCAATTGTAGTGACTGTAAACCATTAATGGTTCTTTAGGTTTCGTGGCTAAATAGAAAACGCATCACCGGTGCTCTAGTTGGATTGTATTTAGGTGTTCTTATAGCTTCATAATTTGAATCTTCCATCCAATTTAACCACTACATTCAGGAGAAATAATATTTAATATAGAAACAAAATAATAATGATAATTCATTAAATATGTTATTTATGCATTTTTTTCGTTGTTGTGTTAAAACCTAATAACAAATCGAGTTATTCTTTTGTGTGGTGCACAAATTTTCTCCTCCTATCTTTAGCCTATAAATTAGCTTGAGCCATATAGAGGGAAATAACAAAAGTTAAATTAAGACTAAGAATAAAGAAAACAAAGATATGGTACGTGAGTAAACATGTCAGTAATCAAAGTAGAACGTTATCAAAACGCGCACGACGGTTGATTACGTTACCGTCACGCTGGCTCGAACCGGTTTTGATGGAAGAACCTTAATCAAGATCGGCCCTCCACTATTAATCCAGATAACAATTTAGATGTATCATCAATAATGCAGAATAAGTGTCATGGTAAACCAATAAAGATCAACGTAAAATTCATTGAAATTCCCATGTAAGTCTTGAAAAATTGATCAATGGCAGGAGATATATTTTCAATCCAATTTTATTTCCGCATTTAAATTACAGATTCATATTTTCGCTTATTAACGTTTCTGGATTAAATTGAGTATCTAACATTTAAGATCGTAGCAATTTGAAAACAACTGCTATTTATTTCACGAGGACTAAAATTTTGGATTTTTTGTTATTTTGATTATTTTTGTTGCATATGGAAATTTTTAAGTGTTTCAATATTGTTTTTTGAGGGATTCTGGAAGATTAAACTTGAAAGACAATGAAGAAAATAAATTCAATTTGCCGTGGGTATTTATTTGCTTCATTAATTAACTTTTTATTTAAAATGATGTTTTTACTTAAAATTAATATCATGAATCACTCTAAATCGAATCGAGAATTTTGATAAAAGAACGCCAATTTCATTGCTTTTGAATAGAAATATATTAGGGTATCCATTAAGATCAAACCGGGTCAAGTTGACCCGGTTGGAGGTTGAATATGAAGTTTAAAAAAAAAAATTCCCTCTTTTTGGTTCGTCTGGGAATTGAACCCGATAACCTTCTTAAAAGTATAATAAGCAATCCACTCAACCACTAATTCTATTGCGTTATTATATGTAACAGAACACATTTATACTGATTCATAATTTTGTTTTAATAAAAAAAAAGTTTTATTAAAACAATATATATATATATATATATAATAATTTTGAATGTGATTAATTATTTAACTTAAGTTTGTGATGTGTATAATAATTATTATATATGTTATATTTATTTAAATAATTTTTGGACACATTAAAATTTTATTTAAATACATTATGCTTAAATTATTTGTTTTGGGTATTTATATGTATAAATTTTGTAATTAATTATACATATAAAATTGAGTTAAATAATTTATGCATAATGAAATTAATATTTAATGGCTCTTATGGATTTAATTAATGCTTATATTTTTTGCTTGTATAATTTATTCTCATATATGCAATTTAAGATAAATAATATTTGAAATTAAATTAATATTGCTTATGATTTTGTGCAATAAATTGAACATAAGGATTTAATTAATATTTAAGTGATTCATATAATTTAATTAATTAGGGAGTAGCCACAGCATCTTTAATTAATTAAAATTATAATAAATTTTATTTATGATCACATTTAGAAACTAAATATTAATTGTAATTAATCATATGTGATATAATAAATCTTATCCCACAGGATTTTTTATTATATTTTTTTATTATATTTTGTGTGATTAATTAGGATATAATATTAAATTATATTTTCTAATTTACCCACAGGGATTAGGAAAATGAACATAATTTGATAATTTTATCGTAAAGTTAGGATGAATTTAATTGAATTAAAACTTTAGCCCACAGGGAAGTTTTATGTCACTAGATTCATATTATTCATGATTTACATTGGTAAAGAATGATTATAGTTTAGGCCTCAAATTTTAATAAGTATATATAATCTTTAATCATAGCTTTCTCAACCTGTAGAATATCTCTCGATATCCATTGATATTCTGATCCGAAAGGGGATAACTATAAAATATGGAAGGAAAGAATTCTCCTTCAATTAGCTGGATGGATATTGATTATGCTATTAGGAAAACGAACCACCTAAAATTACTCAAACTAGTACTCCAGAGAATATCATGCTTTATGAACAACGGGAACGATCCAATCGCCTTTAGTATGATGTTCATTAAGACTAAAATCTCTGCTTGGTATTATGGTTCCGTTGATGAAGCGTACCAATGTTCAAGACTTGCTAAAGGCCATTGATGATCAATTCGTCACTTCATAAGGCTTTAGCAATACACCTTATTATGAAGTTCTCTTCTTTAAGACTCACCAGTGTGAAAGTACACATGAAAGCACATTATGCAAATGAGGACATCATGGCTCAACCTTAAGCATCTCGAGGTTGAGATGTGGAATCCTTCCTAGTGCACTATATCCTTAACACTCTCCTACACCAAGACGGCCATTCAAAAATCTCGTATTAATACATATAAAGATAAATGGTCAATCAATGAACTAATGCCCGGTGTTCAAGAAGGAAGGAGTGCTTGTTATGGAATTTGGTGAAAGTGCAATTGGCTACAACGCACGGAAAGCGAAAATCTCAATACAAGCATAAATGAAAGGAATAATTCCATCTCAGTGATATTAAGAAAGAACTCAAGTGTTTCTTTTGTAAAAGAAGTGACGTATGAAGAAGGATTGACGATTCCGGAAATGGCTCGAGAATAAAGGTAATCCAATCTGTTTGTTTGTCATATGAATCTAATATGGTTAATGTTAATATTAACACCTAGTAGATCGACTCGATCTACAATCCACGTTGCAAATTCCTTTACAGGTATGCAAAATCTAAGGAAGTTAAATGGGAAGTGAGCAATACATCTTATCCCAGGTAACAAGATGGGCTCACGTGGGCTTGTGAGGACGTAGTTTGATTTTTAAGTAGTGGTTTTATTTTAAAATTAGAAAAGACCTTTTATGTTCCAAGTTTCTCTAGAAACTTGATTTCAATTTCAAGACTTGTACCTTATGGTTATTCCTTTCACTTTTCGTAAAACATTTCAATTTATTTAATAAATCGATTGTGTTGGGAATGGTATTTTGTCGATGGTCTTTATCGAATTAATTTACAAAATAATGCCACTCATAATGCTACGCATGTTCAAGTCGGCATTAAAATGTGTATTATTGATGATGACTCTTCTACATATCAGGCATGTGAGATTAGTGACATATCTCCGTAGAAAGAATTAAAAGATTAGTTAAAGATGGGTACTTGACTTCAGATTTCTGATTTTGAGACATGTGGACTACATTGCGGAAAGCAGACGAACAAGTCAAAGAAAGGTGCCAATAGGAGTTCAAACAAATTAGAAACCATACACACGATATATGTTGTCCGACATACGGACATTCAAGGTTAGAAATATTTTATCACCTTTATTGATGATTTTTCTCGATATATGTATCTCTATACGCTTCATAACAAGAAATACAAGCATTGGACGCCTTCAAAAGCTTTAAGGTTGATGAGAAACAATGTTGAAAGCAAATAAAGATCGTGAGATCGATAGAGGTGGCATAATATTATGGTAGATACACTTGAGAATGGACAAGTGCTCGGTCCGCTTACTAAATTTCTTCGAAGAATACGTGGATAGTTGTCTAATGACACTACCGTTCACCGCATCAATGGTGTAAAGTTAAGAAACCTAACAACCTTATTGGACATGGGCGTGGAGTATGCTTAGCAACTCCAATCTTTCTAAATCTTTGTGGATTGAAGCTTTAAAGGCATTTTGTGTATATATTAAACCGAAGTTCCAACCAAGGTACTCTCAAAGACACCATTTGAATTACGGGAAATGTTGGGCAAATCGAAGTTTGCAACATACGTATGCCGGGGGATGCCCATCTCGAAGTGAGGATTTATAATCCACAAGAGAAAAAGCTGGACCAGGACCATTGCTGGTATTTCATTGATATCTTGAGCAGTCTGGGTTATAGATTTTATTGTCCATCTCACAACATTAGATTTGTGGAATCAAGAAATGAAAAATTTCTCGAGAATTACCATTAATGGGAGTGATCGATCCCAGTGGCATTGGTTCTCGAGAAAGATCATTCAGATTCTCAATGTACCACTTCAAGTAATGGACTGATCATTGTGTTAACAACATGCCTCGAGTACAAACACGTGTCAAGAACCAAATTTCCTTAGAAGTACCACAAGGCCGTGATCCCGATTCAAGAGATGTCAAGCTCACCGTATGCCTACAACCGTTTGAACAACTAGTTGAACAACATGATCCTCGCTTTCCTCAGAGAATGTTGATGCAACATTGCTAAGATCTACTAGAGTAAGGAAATCGCGATTCATAATGATTATGTTGTGTATCTACAAGAATGCGACTATAATGTTGAGCCGAAAATGATCCCGAGACGTTTCACGTGCCATGAGTTCTCGAGGTTTCGAACTTATGGTACAATGCCAGAAAGAAGAGAAGGATTCTACGGCTGCCTAACCGACCTGGGATCTCGCTCGTCACGTGTGAAAGCCATTGGATGTAAATGGGTCTTCAAAACAAAGAAAGACTCACAAGGCAACATTGAGAGACATAAGGCAACACTCGTTGCCAAAGGATTCACTCAAAAGGAAGGAATCAACTACACGGAGACATTTTCTCCTGTATCTAAGAAAGATTCACTTCGTGTGGTCATGGCATTGGTTGCCTATTTTGATTTGGATTTGCAACAAATGGATGTGAAAACGGATTTCCTTAATGGTAACCTAGAGGAAGAGGTTTATATGAAACAACCTGAAGGATTCTTCTCTAGTGATGGTGAGCATTTGGTTTGTAAGTTTAATAAATCCATATATGGATTAAAGCAAGCCTCCCGTCAATGGTATTTGAAATTCCATAACGCTATCACTTCATTTGGTTTTTGAAGAGAATGTCAGCGGATCAACGATATACCGGAAAGTTAATGGGAGTAAGATTTGTTTCTGGTGCTATATGTGGATGATATTTTGCTTCGTACCACCCGATGATAGGGGTTTGCTACACGAGGTAAAACAATTCCTCTCTAAAAATTTTGATACGTGAAGGATATAAAGTAGGCATCTTATGTCATTGGTATTAAGATACATAGAGATAGACTTCGGCGTGTTCTGGGTTTGTCTCAGGAAACCTATATCAATAAAGTTTTAGAGAGATTTGATGAAGGATTGTTTCACCAAGTGTTCCCACGTTGTGAAGGGTGATAAGTTCAATTTGGACCAATGCCCAAAGAATGATTTTGAAAGAGAACAGATGAAAACCATTCCATATGCTTCAGTTGTTCGGAAGTTCTGATGTATGCTCAAGTCTGTACTGACCGACATCGCATTGTTGTCAGATGCTAGGGAGATATAAGAGTAATCCGGTGTTGACCATTGGAAAGCTGCAAAGAAAGTGATAAATTTGGTACAAGGAATCAAGGATTATATGCTCGCCGCATAGACGAACCGATTTAATCGAAGTAATTAGCTACTCCGATGGACTTTCTTTGGTCGTATTGATTCACGAAAATCAACATCCGGTTACATTTTCATGCTTACCGGTGGAGTTAGATCTTGGAGAGCGAAATACTAGTCGATCGCTACTTCCACTGGAGCCGAGTTCGTATCATGTTTTGAGGCCACATCGCATTGTATGGTTAAAGAGTTTCATTTTCCAAGCTTAGTAGTTGACTCTATTTCTAGGCCATTAAGATTATCTGTGATAACTCACCGGTGTATTTATGGCTAAGAACAACAAAAGTGGTATTCGTAGTAAGCACATCGACATTAAGTACTGGCCACGTAAAGAGAACGTGTTAAGGAAAAGAAAAAGGGTCATTTGTTAACGTAAGACTGGTTGAGTGATTGATGATCGCTTAACTAAAGGCATGCCACCAATGAAATTCAAGGATCAATAGAGAAAATGGGAATTAGTTCCACTTTGTAAATGTATATATACAATTAATTAATGAAACTCTTATATATTGCGGATATTTTCTCATATTCATGCACCTTAATTTATTTGAGAAAATATATATATTTTATTGGACCAAGAATAAATATAGGATTTATTCATTAAGTTTAGTTACCACATAAAGTATAGTACTTGAGAAATTAAATACATTGTAATACATGGAAGATAATACTCGCTCTTAGAGGACCTATCGCTATGATTCATGTGTTTTGTTACTCAAGAGAATTTCGATTAACGCTTTGCACCAAGTGGGAGAATGTAAATCAAAGTGGTGCAACGTTAGTGAATCAAGTGGACAGCTTCGGTTTCGCTGGCCCGAATCAACGAGGTTCTTGATGGAAGAACCTTAATTAAAGTATCGGGTCCTCTCACTATTAACTGCATAACAATTTAGACACCATCAATACGCAGAGAATAAGTGTGAGAAACCAGTGAAAGCATCGAATAGAAAATTCATTGGAATTCCCGTGTAAGTGCTGGAAATTGATCAATGGCATGAGGTATGTTTTCAATCCAATTTTGTTTCCGCTGCATTTAAATTATGAGTTCATATGGTTTTATGAATGTTTCTGGATTGAATTGAGTATCTAACAAACATGTCTTTATGAGTAATGATGATCAATATTATTATTCCTAGTATTTTGTGTCATCTTTATTTTTGTTAGAAACTTACGCTTAACTCAACTCAATAATATTTCATTAAGTTAAGGGTTGTATAATTTTATAAGTAATATTGTTGTCCTACTCTTGACCGATGTGGGATAATAATACTTAACAACCTCATCTACACGTCGGACAGAGATGGATACAAACGACACGGTGAGACTATGGTAGAGCCTAGGGTCCAAACTCATAGAGACTTGAAACAAAACTCTGATACCATTTTAAAAACTCAAGTGTAACTCAATCTAATAAGATCTTATTAAGTTAAGTGTTATTCAGACTTATAAGCAGCATTGTTGTCTTGCTTCTCGCCAATGTGGGATAAGAATACTTAATAACCCCATCCACACAGCGGACATAGGTGGTCATAAACGTCATAGTAAGACCGTGGTAGAGCCTAAAGTCTAAGCACATAGAGACCAAGAACAGAGCTCTGATATCATGTTTGAAACTCAAGTCTAACTCAACCTAATAAAATCTTATTAAGTTAAGGGTTACCTAAACTTATAAGTAACATTGTTGGCTTTCTTAAACTTATATGGGATAAGGATACTTAACAACACATTTTGTAAAAAATGCGTACGTGAATCAAATAAAGTTAGAAAAATATTACAAGGGGTTAAAGTATATATTTTTAAATAAAATAAATAATATATTTAAATATTTAAAAGTAAAAAATATATCATGATATATATATGTATAATAAAAATTTAAAATCTATGATAAATTATTTTTAATTAAAGATAATTTTTTATGCTATATTACAAAAGAGATATAAAGTTAGTTAATTATAAAAAAAAATTTAACATAAATAAATATATAATTTAATAATTATTAATATCATACATGTATAAGTGTTAAAAACTAAAACTAAAATAAATATATTAAAAAATAAATAATAAGATTTGATGAAAGATTTTAAACTTGAGAGTATATTTAATAATATATATTGTTAAAAAATAAAAAAAATTACAAATACAAATATTTTTTGTCTGTTTATTGCATCTATTTGTATGGTTTTATAGTAATGATAAAATGAATGAAAAATTATTAAAAAAATATTAAAATTTTAATTTTATAAAATTTTAAATAAGATAAAAATTAATAATATGATATTGAAAAAAGTAAAAATTTAGAGCTAAACAAAATATGAGAAATTTTAAATATATAAATAAAAAAATTAATAGCTTTAGTTTTAAGTTTATCATCATAATTTTTTTTATTTTTATTTTTATAATATTTAATATTGACATTTTATTATCATAAATTAAAATTAAATATATGAAATATTTTTGGATTAAATTGGACTTAAATATTTTTATATAAGATATAGTATTATAATTATATATGTGAAATTAATTAATATTTGATAAATATGTAAATAAATAAAATATATATTTAACTATTTTACTAAAAATTCATTTATATCGTTTTTGTTTACATTTTTATTAAATATTATTGATACATATAATAATATATCATAATATGAACACAAAAATTAAACATAATATATTATTTTAAGTAAAATATTTATTTAGTATTAAAAATATACATAAAAATAATTTTCTATAAAAAAACTAACCGGAATTTACAGCCTTATCCAACTCGCCCTAGTGAATATAAAATGCAACATTTCTTTTATCTTTTTATTGAGAATATGCAACACTTCGTAGCAAGAAACTCATATTTATTTATTTATTTTGCTAAGGCGAGAGACATGCGAAATGTGTTATATCAATATTTCATTAAGAAATGTTACAATGGAAGCTTTATAATTATGATTTAAAAAAATATTTAAATCATTCAAATAATACATTTTTTCAATAACTAAAAATTTAAATGATAGATTTTAAATTTAATAAATTAAACAATATTAATAAACATATTTTAAGAAACTTACATGTAACCTCGTTCTAATATATATATATATATATATATATATATATTAAATGAAAAAATCATTTATAAGAAAAATACATTAAAAATGAAACAAAATGTTATTATACTATGTAATTAAATTTGTTTTTTAATAAAAAACGATGTTAGATGTATATAATATGTTTAAACTATTAATTTTATAATAATTGATTGATTAATAAAAAATTAAAACATAAAATTTAAATATATATATATATATATATATATAATTTTTTTATTAATTTAATAAATATAATATTTAAAAGTTTCTTTATTAATGATGAGAAAAATTAGTACCCCACAAGACTTATATAAATCCGCATCTAAATAGAAAGCGCTCCTCCAATGTTGAATTTTTTTTTCCTCGACATTTTGGAAGTACATATTTCATTAGATAGATATAAAAGGAAGTACAGTCAGTAATATGTGTGAATTCGAAATTAGGAGTATATATTTTTCTCACAAAATTACTCACTTTTTAATACTATGATAATAACATTTAAAAATAAATCCCTCCAATGTGTTCAAGAATCGTTGTCTATACATATTTAAAAGCTTACTTTTTAGTACGAGTGATGGTAAAATTATGTTAATTTGAGTAGTTTAATTTTTATTTTGTATTATTTTGTGAAGAAAAACTGATTAAATAAATAATTTTTTATTTTAATTATCTTTGACAAATATAATAATCAGTAAAGATTGATAAAATAAAAATAATTTTAAATTAATTATATATAATTATACTACCACACTAAATAATAATAATAATAATAATAATAATAACAAAAGAATAATTGTTCTAACTTTAGCTTTTAAGAGTACTAGACTACACTAGATCTTTTAGTGTAAATATGTCTTATTATATCCATGTTAGAGATTATTGTTATAAAGCTCCTTAATTTAAGGAGCAAATTAAGGAGCAAAACATGGAACAAATTAAGGAGCAAAACATGGAGCTTAATTCAAGTAACCATTAATTTAAGGAGTAATTCAAGGAGTGAATTTTCCTATAAATAGATGTGTAATTTTAATGAATTAACCATCCAAAGTTTTCATTCCAATTGAGAGAAAAAGCTTAGAGAGCAAAGCTTTTGTGAGAGAAAATTGAGAGTAATTTTCTTGAGTGTAATTGGGTTGTGGATTGTGAGCGTTGTAAACACCTTGTGTAATTTCTACTCTTTCAGTAAAAAGATCTGCAGCAGGTCCGGAGACGTAAGCAAGATTGACCGAACTCCGTTATCAAATTTGTGTGTTATTTTATATTCTTGCTTTCTCATAAGTTTGGCTTATCGAGAAATTGCGTTATTTCCCAACAATCCATTCACTTTAAACTTAAATCTAACCATATTAATATTGTTTACTCGGATTATTGACTTATATAAGTCAATAAAACTATATTTTAATTAAAAATATAAAAAAATATGATAAGAACAAAATAATAATAATAATTCATTAAATATGTTATTTATGCATTTTTTTCGTTGTTGTGTTAAAACCTAATAACAACTCGAGTTATTCTTTTGTTCAGATTGGTGTACAAATTTTCTCCTCCTATCTTTAGCCTATAAATTAGCTTGAGCCATATCGAGGGAAATAACAAAAGTTAAATTAAGACTAAGACTAAAGAAAACAAAGAGCGGCAGAGCAGGAAACACGTGTTTATGAGTAACGATGACCAATATTATTATTGTTGGCATTTGTTTCGTATTTATTTTTATTAGAAACTCAAATTTAACACAATTTAATAATATTTCATTAAGTTAAGTGTTGTCTAATTTTATAAGTAATATTGTTGTCTTACTCTTAATTGATGTGGGATAATAATAATTAACGGCCTCATCTATACGGCGGACAGAGATGGATATAAGCGTCACGGTGAGACTATAGTAGAGCCCAGGGTCCAAACTCATAGAGACCAGGAACAAAGCTTTGATACCATGTTAAAAACTCAAGTATAACTCAATCTAATAAGATCTTATTAAGTTAAGGGTTGTCTAGACTTATAAACAGCATTGATATCTTACTCTTGGTCGATGTGGTACAAGAATACTTAATAGCCACATCCACACGGTGGACAGAGGTGGCCATAAACGTCACAGTAAGACTCTGGTAGAACCTAGGGTATAAGCACGTAGAGACCAAGAACAGAGCTCTAATGCTATGTTAGAAACTGAAGTCTAACTCAACCTAATAAAATCTCATTAAGTTAAGGGTTACAGAGGCTTATAAGTAACATTGTTGTCTTGCTTTTGGATGATATGGAACAAGGATACTTAACAACTCATTTTGTAAAAAAATGCGTACGTGAATCAGAGAGAGTTAGAAAAATATTACGAAGGGTTAAAGTATATTTTTTAAAATAAATAAATAATTATATTTAAATATTTAAAAGTAAAAAATATATTATGATATATATATGTCTAATAAAAATTTAAAATCTATGATAAATTATTTTTAATTAAAGATAATTTTTTATGTTATATTACAAAAGAGATATAAAGTTAGTTAATTATAAAAAAAATTATTTAACATAAATAAAAATACAATTTAATAATTATTAATATCATACATATATACGTGTTAAAAACCAAATTGAATATAAAGTTAACTTTGTTTAACATAACAATTTTATCACAAATAAATATATTTAAATGATATTTTTTCACAATAAATTTAAAAAACACATTATCACAAATAAATATATTTAAATTATACTTTTTCACAATAAATTAAAAAAAACACATTTTTTAAGTTAGAGTATTACATAATACATTTGTTATTTTTTAAAAAGTATCAATTTGTACAACTCACCCTTTAGAATATATATTTAATCAAAACACAATCTCTACTTGTTTTTTTTTCTTTTTCTTTTTGCTTGGATGGCTTGTTTAGACAAAAGGAGAAGCACTCTACTACTACTAAAGTGTATGGTCTACACAGCTAGCTTGTTTAGCACACGCATTTAGTACTATATATAACGCGTTTCCAATTAGATGCAACTAAACCACACTAGTATTTGCCAACCCATAAAGTTACACATGAGTAGGGATGGGCACGGGGACGGATTTGAATATAACCGTCTCCGAACCGAATTATAAAATCTATCATCGAAACCGCCCGAAAATCGTTGCAGTTTGGGGACAGTTTTTTACCCGCGGTTAACAGTTCAGACAGTTATTATAAAAAAACCGAAAAAACCGTTTTTCAAAATCCTATTAGTCTTTTTAGCAATACAATCCAACTAAAAAATTGTTGATATTGAATTTATTATCTCAATTTAAATATGTTATTTTGAGTTTATGATAAAAAAATCACCATTTAACAATATATATTTCTATGAATCTTGATAAGATGAAATACATATCAACAAAAAATACAAGATATAAATAAAATATTATAAACTAATACAAATATTGAAATCTAATTAAATAAATTTAAGAAAACTTCAATTACAATAAATCAAAACTTTTTTCTTCTAATTATTCATCAAATGTACGCGTTTCTTGAAAAAATCAAACATATAAAATCACTTTTATAAACCAAAAGAATAAATTGATTAATAAATAATGTAATTTTTTTACCTCAACATCATCTTCTGCAATATTAATAGTAGAAGCGGATGAACCAGGATATAACATATCTGAATAAATTATAAAACATTTGAATAAATAATTAATATATAATACATAAAACAAGTGTTAATAAAATATAATATGTACAAGTATTAAAAATATAAACTTATACCTTGTTTATGAATATTAGCCCATAACAAATCTTGAGTACACATCAAAGCTTTCAATGTGTTTTCTTTGAGTCTACTACGATGTTTGCTCACTATTCTACCACTTGTACTAAATGCAGATATTAGTTAACCATATTACAGAACTATCAATAATTATTTCAGCAATCAGATATTAGTTAACCATGTTTCAGCATATCCAAACAGATATTCAGGTTTCAGAAACAATACTGAAATGAAAAAAACATAGTTTCTCAAGGTTCTGCAAAGCTTTCCACCATATTACAGAACTATCAATAATTATTTCAGCAATCAGATGTTAGTTAACCATGTTTCAGCATATCCAAACAGATATTCAGGTTTCAGAAACAATACTGAAATGAAAAAAACATAGTTTCTCAAGGTTCTGCAAAGCTTTCCACCATATTACAGAACTATCAATAATTATTTCAGCAATCAGATATTAGTTAACCATGTTTCAGCATATCCAAACAGATATTCAGGTTTCAGAAACAATACTGAAATGAAAAAAACATAGTTTCTCAAGGTTCTGCAAAGCTTTCCACCATATTACAGAACTATCAATAATTATTTCAGCAATCAGATATTAGTTAACCATGTTTCAGCATATCCAAACAGATATTCAGGTTTCAGAAACAATACTGAAATGAAAAAAACATAGTTTCTCAAGGTTCTGCAAAGCTTTCCACCATAATACAGAACTATCAATAATTATTTCAGCAATCAGATATTAGTTAACCATGTTTCAGCATATCCAAACACATATTCAGGTTTCAGAAACAATATCAGCGATGGCTCATACTGTGAACGGTGATGGTCATGAGCGGCGACAAGCCATACTGTGAGAGGCGACAGATGGCGCTGTGAAGTGTGAACGGACTGGTGACGAGTGACGACTGGCGATTCGCGAAGATGCAGCGACTAGCGATTGAGGCAAGCGACGATGCGGCGTTGTTAGATGGAAGAAAAATTATGGATGGCCGGATGTGATATGGCCTCTGAGTTTCTGACTCTCAGCCTCTGGTTTGGAGATTAAGAAAAAATGAGAGGCATCGAATGTGTTTCTATGAGAAATTTTGAGTGAATTATGATTTGGTAAAAATAGGTTTATATATTAGGTTTAAAATAAATAAATTTTAATTAATATATAATTTATTTAAATAAATAAATTTTAAATAATTTCGGGTACGGGCGGGTACGGTTTTGAGTATAACCGTAACCGAACCGTACCTGCTCCTTTATGTTCAGTTTTTACCCGAAACTGAACCCGTTCCCGAATTTATACGGTTAAAAACCGAATCACCGGTTTGGTTACCCGCGGATAACCGAACCCGCGGTTTTTTTGCCCATTCCTACACATTAGACCTGCATATCATGAATTATTAAGTGACATTACATATTAGGTGTTTGTTTTTGTTTGGGTGGGGATGAATTATTTCAATTAATTTTTGAAAATAATAGTTTATTCTTATTATTTTTTTATCCCATTCAATTGATCATTTATAAAAGATATTAAAATAAATTTAAATCATGATTTTTGTTTAAATAAAATAAAAGAATACATGTAAGAGATGCATGATTTTATTCTTTAGGAGTATTAAATAGATTTTAAATTTTTTAATGTCAAATGAAGCTATAATATCCTTAAATTTTATCATTTTAAATTGAATTTTTTTTCTTTGTAACGTAAGAAAAGATTTGAATCTTTTTTTTATTTTTATTTTAAATTACAAAAAATAATACCTCTAAAATTTATAAAAACAAAAATAAAACCAAAATAACATTAAATGAGGTTTAATCGGATTATTTTTAACATTAAACGTACCTAAATGACCGTAGTTCAATTGAATGATGTTTAATATGAAATAACGTATCAATTTTTTTTAACAATAAAATATATGAAATAAATATAAATGTTAGTATCCGTAACTAGAGAGTCACCATTAAAATAAAATTGAAAAGTTGAATTTTTTTATAGTGAAATATTAAGTGCATTTAAATATCACCTGAATTTTGGTTTATAACCAAGTAAGGACATATATTCATATGCTACTAATATATGTTGCAAAGTGTGTGAAGTAAAGTCATAATTGAATTGAAAGAGTAAAAGGGTGTACATGCTGTCCAACTTTTTTATATATGCTTTATATAGATATGTTAGAAGGGTGAGCACCCATGGCAGATAAGAGTATTATTTGTTTATTCTTTTTGTACGTGTGAGATGCTTAGAAGTTAAAAAGAGTGAGTATTATATATAATATATAGTTTGAAATTTTGTATGGTTGCATAGTATTTGTGTCTAAATCTTTTCTTTGTGGTACCGCAAATCAAAGAATATCTAGTGAATTTTGTTTTTTTGGAGTATATATATAGATAAAATTTAAAACAAACAAAAACAAGTTGTTAAAAACGAATAATTATACTAATTAATATAAAAAAAGGGTAAAAAAAGAAAAGTTATACGCTAACTAATATCAAAATTTCAATATATATATATATGATAAGATATATTACCTAATTTTTTTACCCTTATATATAATCGATTAAAATTTATAAAAAATAAAAAAGTAATTTCATTATATGTTAATTTTTAATATATGAGAGTATAAAAATATTAATTAATATATTATAATTAACTACTCATTCTGTGTATATATATATATATATATATATATGTAATTGTCTAATCATAAGTGATGGTTTCAAGATAAGTTTATATATATAAACTGTAGTTATATATCCTTGTAACTAAACTGTAGTTATTACAAGATCCAACAAGATTAATCTGGTTGAAGGTGTGGGTTAATTACTTATGATCGAGTTCTTCATCTTTGTGTGCAATCATCTATATTACAAGGGGGTGTTTTAGGTAAAACTCGAGTATAATAAGGTATATACACGCATCTCTTAAATCCAACTTCTTTCATTTTAAATATATAGATTTTTTTTTTAATAAAGATGGATGACAAGATTAATAGTACACATGTATTAGGTGCATTACACTTATTCTATATAAAATTTTATCTTTAATCATCACTAAAACTATAATTTGTTATCAATATTTTAATATATTATCAACTTATCATATTAAAGTTTGAAAATTTTAAAAATAAATATTTTTATTATTTATGAAAATTATTTAAGAGTTATACTTCTATTAATCCATAAAACCCTTGAACTTTCTAATTAGTCCAAATATCATAATGTGATTAGCCCTTATTATTAGTAGTTACATAATTATTTTAATATTTATTTTTATTGTTTTAAAAATAACAAAATATTTTATTTTTTATCTAAATAATTATTTAAGGGATATATTTAATATATTATTAATTATTTTAAAAAAACCAATATAAGTTCAAATCAAAATTTATTTAAGAAGTTATTTTATTGTATTTTTTTCTTAACAACTTATATAGAATAATTTTATACTTTTTAATATGTTATCACTTTTCTACTGGCAATTTATTGACTAAAAATATTATTTAATATTTTAATTATTGTAATATATAAATAAATTATTTTAATTATATTAGAAGATTAATTTTAAAATTAAAAAAATAATTTTTGAAAACAATTACAAACACCATAGCAATTATATATATATATATATTAATTAACAATATATTATTTTAATTTTTTTTAAATTATAATTTAAAAATAGTTTTTGAGAACACTTTTGAAGTTAAACGGTCAAATAATTTCTTATCGTTTAAGAAAAATATTTCTAAATGATTAAAAAAAGTTTAATTTAGATAATGTAATTATAAAAGTGATACTTAAATTTTATATTATTTTTTTAATTATTTAATTTTATTATTATTAAAAAATATTAGACAAAGATAAATAATTATTTTTTATTTTTATTTTTTAAGTATAATTTATTTAAATTATAACAACTACTATCTAATTTAATAATTTTTTTATAATAATAAGATTAAATTAATAAAATAAATAAATAAATATAAGAATTAAATATTATTTTTAAGATAAATAAAGTACTCCGTGTATTTTTCTCTACTTAGTCTGCTATATGCCTGTGTAAATACGTGCCTCTATGGTCTACTACTAGACATTTTTTATTGGATTTTTTATTTATTTAAAAATTTAGCTCTCCTCTCTCAAATTACATTGTTTGACAAATTATTTTTAATTATAAATATGAAAAATACTAATATTCCCCTTATCTTTTTCTTTTGAAAAGACGAAAACTCTTTCTTCGTCTTAAAAGAGAAGAGATACTACATTAAAAAGATATATTAATATCTTATTTTTGTTTCTCCCCTCCTTATTTCCTTGTAAAAAGCTTCTTCTTTTTTGCCATATTTTAAAATATGATGTATATTTTTTTAATGTAAAAAACAATTTTTTTTAAAAAAATTAAAAAGTAAAATGAATTGAGTAATTACATAGCATAAAAATCAAAATGATATATATTATTAACGTCATCCACATTTTTTCTCTAATTTGCAAAGATAAAGAACTCAGTATTGTCCGAGTTCACAGGGCGTTCTCCTTACATTGTAAGTTTATCCCCAACTCATTAGTTATTACATGGACTAAAAATTAGCAAATTTAGCAATTAATATATATATATATTTGCATTATCATCGAACATTTGGCGATGATTTCGTTGGAGATCCAACTATCATCGTCATGATTTTGTTAGAGGTGTGATCTTGATTTATTTTATTAAATATAAAAAAAGAGAGATTTTTTTTGGTTTTTTATTAAGTAATTTAATTTAACGTTGTGATTTTTAAGATGAATTAATTTTTTTGTTAATTAATTTATCAAAAAATAAGAGGATATGGACAAAAAATTATTCTTAATCGTACTATTCTTTTACTTCTAGCACGTAGACTTTGAGATGTAATGTTGTGCCTAGTTAGCTACGATTAGACCCCAACTTTTCGTCCTTTCTTATCATCAATATAATATATTTGGAAGGAAAAAAAATGGTTCAAGTCCTTAAAGTCAAGTGATTTTTTTTTTAATTATACAATTTAGTAGCTTTGTTTTTTTTTAAATAAGTAGTTATATTTGATAAAATAATTATTTCATATTTTTTTAACAGTATTTTTGATAATAAATAAAATTTTGATACTGATAATTACATGATCAATTTTATAAAATAAATGTAAAAATATCACTTTTTTTTTTTACTCTAATTGAACTGAACTCTTATAAATAACTAATAAATTTAAGTATAATAACTAGCAAATTGCTCAAACATTTACTCGCTTTTTTTTAAGAGTCAAGAAGTGAAAGTGAGTAAGTAATTATTTGATCTAAAATCATTACCACTCAAATTATTATTTGTATATGGCAGTAAAAAAATATATTATTTTTATAATGATTATTTATTATTGTAACTTATTTAATAATAATAGTATTAAAATATAATAAATTATCTACATATTTTATACTTAATCTATTTAATAAATTATAATTTAATTCATAATATTTTAATACGGTTTTAAATTTAATAAATTTAATTTTTATCAAATTAATTTAATAACATTATATTTAATTATTTTATAATTAAAAAATTAATAATTAAGTTATAAATTTTGTTTAGATTAGTGATCAAATTATGTCTTTTTAACCCCATTATATTTAAATATCAAATTTTATTATAGTCAAATATAATATCGTAAATTATTTTATCAAAAATTAAAACTTTAAATTAAATTTATATATTTTAAAAATATTATATTTAAATTATAATATTTTAAATATATTAAATATTAAATAAATACATGATCAAAATCCAATTTATATACACAACTCATAACCATTATTTTGACTAATTTTTAAACTCTTCAAAAGTAACTACCACAGAATACCTAAGCAATAAATTTTCAAAATCTTCAAAAATAACTACTCTACGACAAGAAGAATGAATACACGTAAGAAATAATTACCCCACCAGGCACCATCAGAGCTGTTAAATACGTATAGATCAGCCAATTAAGATGGCGAAGATGGGCTAATCCTCACCGTCCATTTCCTCTCAAATAGAAATAATGTCCGTAGTCAAGGATCCATTATCATATAAATTCTCTTGAACATCTGATCTCAGATAATATTTTTTTTTTCCTAAAGCTCAGTTAACTAACGGCCATTATTAAAACCTTGCAAAGAATGTACAACACTATACCGTGTGGATCATTCCAGATAATCACCCAACTTTTAATTAATTATTATTCCCATAGTGACCCTAACAGGCATAGAACTCAACTAGTTCGTTCAATGACTCAGGCTGATCCTCTGCATTTTCAAGCATCCAAAGCAAGTGTTCGAACAAAACGACCTCACAAGCAACGTTTATGGTGTCGTTTTCTGAGTCCCCTGACCTCTTCACTAGCTCTCTGAATAGTGAGTGGTCAATGACGTTGTAGGTCACCAGATAACGCCGTCTGGATTTTCCGACGAAGACAGGGTGGAGATCGACTCTGGACGACTCGTCGTCTACGCAGGCAATTGAGTTTATGCTCGGACGGTTTTGCTTGCTGAACGAGTTCCATTTCTTCAGAGCTGACTTGATCTTCATTAGCTTGCCTCCTTTGGCCATGGCTATTGAGGACTGAAATTTCAGGACTTGTTTTCTCTTTAGAGTATCTGTGACTTTGAGAGAGACTGAACAAAGCAGAGAGACGTCCGCTTGTTGTGGAGTTCGGAAATGAGGGCGAAGGTTCGTGTTTTATAGGGGATGTTAGGGGTACCGTGGTCAAGTAGTTGAAATTTAGCGGTGGGCTTAGTTTCAAAACGTAGGACCGTAAATCAGTTAAAGGAGAAATTTTTACACAAGCGCAATTTTTAATAAAAGTTTCTTGACTTATTTTTATAAATTAGATAAATTAGTTTTTTTTAAATAAATATATGTTAGATATTTTATTTTAAATATGTATATTTTAGTTACATTATTATAATATTTATAGAAATTTTAGTTAATTTATATTAAATTTAATGATCGTAATTATTTTATTTTTTTAATTTTTTAAGATATTTTGTTCTTCCAACATTTAATAACTTATTATTAATATTTAATTAAAAAATTATTTAAAATAATACTAATAAAAATCATAATAATAAATATAAAATATTTATCTTAAATTGAGTATTATATTAATTAGTATTTAGTATCGATTTTACTATTTTTTATAATTTTAAGTTTTAAGTATGTTAATTTTATAAAAATTTTATTTAATCCAATTAAATTTGAGTTTTTTCAATAAAATATTATAGTAAAAAATCAACAAAAATTATTAAAATAATATAATTTATTTTAAAATCAACAAAAATTATTAAAAAACAATAATAACATTCAAATATGTAATTTAATTGATCGATAAAAAATAATAATAATATTTTAATAAAAAATTATTAAAATAATATAATTTATTTTTAATTAATATTTTTTACGATTTACCAAATAATGTTATTTTTACGATTTAAGAATTTCTATTATATTTTTCTTTATTTTACGTTAATGTATTTATTTATATATAAAAAGTCATATTTTAATATAAGTATAATAATGTATTTTTTGAAATTATCAAAATTCACGCTTATTCATAGATATAGCTGATACAATTTCTTTTCTTTTATATATTGGTGGATGAAAAATATTTTTATTTATTATTTTATATAAATACATTAATTGTATATAAAATTGTAATTTTTGGCTTTTTGATTAGGGTGAGTCCAGTCTGTTTCAAAGTTTTTGTCGTTTTTAAATGGGATTGTTTTTAGGAAATAAAATTTTATTAGTTATAGATAAAAAAAATATAATTTATAATAAAAAGTTCTTAATCTAAATATATTAATAATCAAAATTGGTTAATTCAAACAAAATTTTTTTAGCATACATTAATAAAAACTTGAGTTTTAATATTTATTTTTATTGTAATTCCATTCAATTATTTATTTTGTTGTTACAATTAATATATTAAATTATTTATAAATAAAATAAATATTATCGTTATATTGTATTAATTTTCATAGTTTTTAACGCAACAAATTTAAATTAATAATAAAAAAATAAACTTAATTGATATAAACATTATATAGATTATTATAAATAAACATTTTGATAAAATAAAATAACTATAAAATAAGATTTATGTAATATATATTTTTATATATATATTATATTTTTATTCAAAATAACTAATAATTTTTTTTTTAAAATCTATTAAAGAAAGTCTACGTAGAAGAAGAAAGCAATTTCAAAACTTCAGATAAAAAAGAAAAATAAAGGAAGAAAATATATGAAGATTTTACAATGTGATATTATTAACTTTTTCAAATCAGACACGTAATTCATTTTTTTTTTACCTTTAATTGGATATGTAATCATTTTAAAAAAAATACTTATACATAAGCATTGTACGGATAATAACATCAAATTTTCCCTAAAATTTTCATAAATCATAACATAAGAAAGTATTATTTAATTTTTATAATATGTATTTACTATTTTAACTCTTAAAATAACTAAAATAATTAAAACTGTAGTATTCTACGTTAAAGACATCCACAAATTATATAAGGAAAGCCTTGGAGACTGAACGAACTTCGATGGGGCATTGCACCCTTTATATGGGGTGGATATCGGTCCGGTTGTTTGGATTCTACCGAAATTTCAATCTAATATGGTGTTTTTTAAATTAAGGAATTTTTAGGTTGAAATCTATAAATACACTGGTCGATTTGGGTAAGATTGAAATTTTTTTTTTGTTAATTAAGTCTACTTAATTTAAAAAAATATACAAAATTATTTATTTAATATTTCTGCATTTTTTTATTTAAAAAATTATTATTTTAAGAACACTTTTAGATTAGAAAAAGTAATGAACAATATTTAAAAGTGATATGGAAAAAATAATTTTAAAAATAGTACCAACTTTATGTACTGTTTCACTCGTTAAGTAAAGTGCAATATAATCTTTCAGTTTTCTTTTAAAGGTAGTAATTTCAAAAATAGTAGAAAATGGTTTGGAATAACTGATATTATATAATGGATTATTAAGAACATCATAGCACGTTATTTAAAATAATGCATATATTTTAAAACTTGGGTGAAATTTTAAAATAAAGTATCATAATTTTATTAATAAAATAAATATTGAAAGAAATTTTTAATATATAAAATCTTGAATAGTGATAAATATAAGAGTTAAGTACCGTAAATGTTTATTTTATTAAAAAATTATGTTATTTAATCTATCATATTATAAAAAAATATCATTTGATCCCTTACATTTTGTAAAAGATATAAAAGAATGATAAATTTTACTATTTATTTACTATTTTAATAATTTTTATGATAATTTTTTTACTATTTATTTAATATTTTAATAATTTTTATGATAAATACCATAATAAAAAATTATTGTTATTATCTCCTTATTTACAAATAAAATAAAGTATTGAAAAATAATATAATTTTATGTAAAATAGTAATAAAAAATAAATTTTTTCCTCTTTTAACATTTTTATAAAAGTAAAGCAATAAATAGTACTTTTTTAAGACATTAAATAACCCATTTAAATTAATATAAAAAATCAGAGATTTTTCCTAAATATATTAACACTATACATCTTAAGGAACCTTTTTTATATATATACTATACATGTTAAGGAAACTTTTTTATATATATAAACTTATCTCATTTATTTACATTATATTCTAATTTTTCAACTAAAACAAATTGTTTTTTTTTTAAGTACGTTCCCATCTAAAACTTATTGGTATTACTAGTGGATATGATAATGAGCTCAATTTTACTCTATTTTTTTATATTTTTATGCATGAAAGGAAAAAAGTTTTCTTTTAAATCTCAATTATTTGAACAAAGTAATATATACAATTGAAGTATTCGAATTTTTGGAGTATCTATGTTATTATTTAGGTATTCTTTTTATCTCTATTTTCAATTAAAATATATTAAATATTCATAATTATTTAAATTATTGATATATATTTTAATTAATTTAATTATAAGTAATACTTCTAAGGTATCTTAATTCTTCGAAATTCTTATTTAATTTATTAAAAAAATATATTAATAATTTAAATATAAATATTTTATACATAATACTTAAAAATATATGTAAAAAACTAGGAAAATAAGAATAAACTATTAAAGTACCGATCCCTATAAAATTACATACAAAATTGAGGCTAATAAACGTTTTCCTTAGACTATTAGTCATTACATAAAATTTGATAAAACTGTGTTCAAGCCTCAGGCATTGACTGATTTCAATTTGTATTTAAGGTAACTGTATTTTTCTAGCAATATTTTGAAGGAAAATTGTTGGTGAAAGCGACAAACATAGCCGTTGCCTAGGTCTAATATTCCAATTTAAACACCATTATCCAATTCAATTTTTGAAGTTTAATTATTTAATTCAACTTATTTTTTTCAATAATAAAGAAAGTTATTTTTTTAATGAAATTAGAGATAATTTTATTAAAACAATATAGTAAAAAGATTATAAACATTGAATACAACACATAACACCTCTAATTTCAAACCTAAAAACTATAAACTAAGCTCTTAAAAATGGAGATTGTCTTCTCAACCTATACCTAGTTCTCCATACCAAAAACACCTTAGTAATATTTGTGGGAGTTTTATGAACTAGAATACCATTAGTCTTTTAGTATGTGTCCACGTGATAAAAGTAGTAATTTTAATATAAAAACAAGAGTCATTCATCTCCCACCGTATCTGTTCAAGAAAAAAGAAAAGCACTACCATCTCAACAACCATTATACAATATAGAGAAGAAATAAACAGAAAAAAAAAGTGGAATATTCATTGGGGTGTTGCAATCGATCCCCACAAAAACTCTAATCATCATCCTCATCACAATCGTCTCCATCAACTTGATCCATGACATTAACCACAAATATACTAAATACAAAGAAGAAAATCATAGGGAGAAAACAAGAGTTGATGAAGTGCATGGTGGATGAGTGGTTGGAGAGGTGGAAGAGATATATGGGCATAAGGAGTGGTTTGACTCTCAACTTCTGTTATCATGCTGATGGTTGGCAACAACTTGGGGAACTTTGTTTCCTATTCTTTTGAAATTAATTATCTTCTTTTCTTTGTTGTGGAAGATTTCACAAGTTCAAAATTATGTAGTTTAGGGTGCATTGTGCAGCTTCTCTTAGTCTCTCTCTAGAATGTGGACCAACCAATGTTTACCCATTTATGTGCTAATTTAGCTAAAGATAAATCGCTTAATTTCTGCTCAATTAAGGAAATTTATAGTTTAATTTATCTTATTTAAATTTTATAAATTGAGTTATGTTAATATAAATTTTATTTAAAAATTTAAATGTTGGTATAAATATTATTATAATTATCTTATGAAAAATATATTTTAGCAAATGAGTTTATTAATTGTTTATGAAGTAGACAAACTAGTTTATTTAAACTCATAATAAAATAGGTAAATTGAATCTTATTGAATCGAACTTAAAAAACTTGTGTTATTAAGGTTACAAGTTGATTCATTAAATATTGAAAAAAAATATATATAAATATCACTAATATGACTCAGGTATTAATGTTAAATAGTTTAATTGTTAATAAAATAAAAATTATTTTTGCATACAATATGGATGTTGACGTAAAGTGAAACAACTAATTTTAATCCTTCATTTTTATATAAAAAGAAAAGGTATAAAAAATATAACTAAATCAATGATTAATATTAATTAATGAAAATATACAATAAATAGTATATAAAGTTTTTTCAATAAAAACTTACAGTATAAGATTTTACATGACAAATCAATTTTATTTGTGATATATAGTAATATTTTTAAACATTTAGCATAAAACAAGAACCGTTTTGTTATGTAAACAAATAAGCTTAACAAATGATACTAAAAAAAAAATTAAGAATTGATTTATAATTTAGGTGATATGACTACCCACTTTACTATCACTTATAAATTTTAATTTTAATTTCATTCGTATAATATTTATTTCATTTAATATAAAATGAGAATTTTAGTGTCACTTTAAAAAAAGTAAGAAAAAATTATATAATGAGTAACAAATTAAAACAATATATATATATTTTAAATAACAATTACTTTTATATATAAGATAAAGACTCATGACGCGGCTAGAGAACAATTGCATGTGAGAAATACATGGTGATCATGACATGTCCCAAAAAATTAGAGCCAAGATTTTAAATTCAATTGATCTGATCAAAGAATGTTAATATTCATCACTTCTTCCCATCCATCCCATGTGAATTTCATTTCATGTACATATACCATAATTTGAACCAAATATATAGGATATTATTTATTTTGTTTTACAACCACAAGTAGTTTGTGGATATATTAATATCAAGGCATAAGAAAATGAGAGAAACTTATCAAATTTCTGAAGACTTCATTTTTTTGGTCACAACTGACTAGCTTCTTAAGAGAAGCAAATACACGAAACTCTTTGTGATCAATCTCAAGAGAATTTTGAAAGTATTTCCTTTTATTGTGGAGGAGAGGAATTGAAAAACAAAAAAACAAAAAAAAGTCTAAAGCATAAAAAAAGGAGAAGAATAGATCGGAGTCTCTCTCCACAATTCATACAATGTCTTTATAATATTAGTAAATATAATATTATAAAAGGATATACATTAATAGCATCCTTACTTTATAAAGTTAAATCATATTTTTGTGAGATTGTTTTATATTTTCATTTATTAATCATTATATAAAAAAAATATCTTATATTTTTTGTTAATTCATTTTAATTACATAAAATTTAAAAAAATAATATCCAAGGACCGTTATAATTTTTTTTATTTGGATCTTATTATTTTTTTTATCATTTTTCCTAACAATTGATATCAGAGCTATGTCGATTGATTATTAATTATTATAATCTTATATATTTTTCAAAATAGAAGAGACAACATCAACTTCGTTCACAACAATGAAAAATTAATGGTATTAAATTATTCTATTTGAAAACCAATGACTAAGGATATTTTTTATTGTAAAGATTTTTGTGAGTTGATTCTAAATGAAGGAGCGAAGCTAAAAGGTAAATATGATGTCGCTTAGACCTTGATTAATAAAATAACTATCAGACAAATTTGACAATTGATTGATCAAAGTATCTTTTATCATGTAACACAAGAAACTATTACCTACTCATTATAGACAAAGTTGAAGTCCATGTATATGAGAAAGACTACTCACAATAAAATCTCTCTTATCTGATGACTAGTTGACTTAAAGTACAAACAATTAAAATGTTTATGTACATTTAAGTGACTATCAAAGATTGGTGAAATAATTGACAAATATGAAAATAGGACTAAATGATGAATTACAAGCATTATTGTTACTTACTAGATACTTGAGATACATAAATGGTATCATTAAGCAACTCCACTCATTTAGGTGTTCTTATATTGAACATATATAGTAAAAGATAGCATATTCACTCAAGAAGCAACAAGGAAGGAGCAAGGTACATAAATTGAGTCGGAGTCACTTGTCTTCAAATATCAAGGAAGAAGTAACAATAGAAAATTTCACAATATAGGGAAGTTAAGAGATAGGTTCATAGATAGATCGAGAATGAAAAGAGATATGAAATCTTATTATTGTGGCAAAAAGGATCATATGAAAAAAATGAAAACAACTCAAAAAAGAGCAAGGTAGTGTTAAAGCATAAGGCATGATAACTGCAGTGTCTAATGGGAATGATGTGATTGTTATTTTGTGATGGTGTGTTAATTTAACATCGCAAGATATATGTTGGATCATTGATTTCAGTGTATCGTATCATGTAACGTTAAGGAAGGATTTCTTTACATCCTATACCAATGGTGATTTTGGTAACGTTAGGATGTGAAATGATAAAATGTCCAAAATTGTGGGAATAAGAGATATTTTCCTCAAAACCAACATAGGTTATCGCTTGGTTTTTAAGGGTGTAAGATATATTCCATATATGTATCTAAATTTGATATCCACTAGACTATTTGATGATGATAGCTACAACATTGTGTTTGGTGTTGGTAATTGGAAGCTCACTAGAAGTTCTCTAATAGTAGCCCGAGGAAAGAAAGAGAATATTCTTTACATGGCTAATGTAAAAATCTATAATGGATGCGTGAATGCTCTCAAAGAATATTCCTTAATCGAGTTATGGCATAAAAATCTCGAACATATGAGTGAGAAGAGGCTTTAAATTCTAGCCAAAAGAGAGGCATAAGTAAGGGTGAAAGAAAAGTTTATGTCTCTTGAACTATGTACGCACTGCTTGGCTGGAAAGCAACATCAAGCTTCATTTTATTATAAAACCTCACAAAGAAAGCCCAATATTTTTTTAGAGGTTGTGTATTATGATGTTTGTGGTCCGGTGACCACTAGTACTTTTAAAGAAGCAAGGTACTTTATTACCTTTATTGATGATCATTCCATGAAGTTTTGGGCCTATGTGTTCAAGACTAAAGTGTTTGATGTATTCAAGTAGTTTCATGCCAGTATTGAATGAGAAACTAAGAAATTTTTAAAGTGTATCTGCAAAGATAATGAGGGAGAATACATGGGAGCTTTTAAGCATTATTGCATAAGAAATGGAATCAGGTATGAAAGATCAGTTCCAAAGACTCCTCAATATAATGACATAGTTGAGAGAATGAATAAAACTATTGTTGAAATAATGAGGACAATATTATCTCATGTTATGCTATATAAGATCTTTTGGGGTGAAGCTTACTTAAATGCCATTGATTTTATCAATCCCTCTTTCACTCCCTTCGCCTCCATTGAATGTGTTATTCCAATTAAGTTTTGGAAAGGAAAAGATATATCCTACAATCATTTGTAGGTTTTGAATGTAGAGCATTTGTTTATATTCCAAAAGATGATAGATCATAACTCGGCTCCACGTTAAAGGAATTCATCTTCTTGTGATATGACAACGAAAGTTTAGGTACATGTTATGAGATCCTATCAAAAGAAAAATTGTCAGAAGTAGAGATGTTGTATTCTTTAAAGATCAAAATATTGAAGATATTCAAAGACGTGAAAAACTTGATTGCCCAAAAGAAGATACAATCAACTTGGATCTTGTTCTTCTTTGTATAGAGCAAGGTAATGGGAGAGATTCCATAGAAGATGTTAAAGATGCAGTAAATAATCCTCTAATTGATAATGATCTGATTGATGGTGTAGTTGAAGATCTTAAAAGTAATGGTACTATTGATAACCAAGCAGATGAGGAGGAGGAAAAAGCACCAGCTCTTCAGGAATCATTTGTTGGATCTCAACTAAGAAGATCAACCAGGGTACCCAAACCCCATATGAGATACTCTCTAACTGAGTTTGTGTTACTCATTGATGAGGGAGAACTAGAGTGCTTTGAAGAAGTTGAAAAATGAGCTTAAGAGGGAGTGGTTGAAAGCCATGTAAGAGGGAGTGGTTGAAAGCTATGTAAGAGGAAATGAAATCCTTACATAAGAACCACATATACAACTCTATGGAACTACTAAAAGGTATAAAGGAAAAATAAATGGGTGTATAAATTGAAGACTGAAGAAAATAACGTATGACCTAGATACAAGGATAGGTTAATTGTGAAAATGTTTAATTAAAAAAAGAGAATTGACTTTGATAAAATTTTCTCACCCATGACGAAGATGTCATCCATCAAGATAATACTTGGTTTAACTACAAGTTTTAATCTAGAAGTTGAACAACTAGATGTGAAAATTGTTTTTATTTAAAGTGATCTCGAAGAAGATATCTATACGGAGCAACCATAAGAGTTTAAAATCAAAAGTAAAGAACATTTGGTATATTGACTGAAGAAAAGTGTATATAGACTAAAGCATGTACCAAAACAATGGTATAAGAAATTTGACTCCTTTATCATTGAGTATAGATATTGAAGGATATAGTTTTACCGTTATGTATTTATAAAAAGATTCAATGATAGTGAATTTATCATACTTCTTCTTTATGTAGATAATATTTTGGTTATAGAACCAAAAAGTGACAAGATTGACAAGTTAAAAAAAGAACTTAATAAGTCCTTTGCCATTAAAGACTTGGGATCCACAAAGTAGATTCTTGGTATGACAATCTCCTATGATCGAAAAAAAGGGAAGGTATGGTTAACATAAGAAAGCATATTGAGAAGGTATTGACGTGGTTTAACATAGACAAAGCAAAGACAATTGCTACTCCACTTTCTAGTCAATTCTTGTTGAGCTTAAAGTAGAGTCCTACATGTGAAAAGGAAAAAGAAGAAATGGATATGGTTCCATATTCCTCAATCATTGGTAGTCTAATGTATGCTATGGCGTGTACAAGACCAGGCATAACACATGTAGTTGGTGTTGTTAGTAGATACTTGTCAATTCCATGCAAATAGCACTCAAATGTAGTGAAATAGATTATGAGATATCTTAAGGGTACTTCCAAAATGAGTTTTTGATTTGGAAGTAGTAAAACTGAATTAATTAGATACATAGATGTAGATATGACTGGAGACATTGATTCCAAAAAGTCTACTTCTGGATACCTTTTTACATTACGAAGGAGAATTATCTCGTGACAATCAAAGTTACAAAAGTTCATTAGTTTGTCAGTTACAAAAGGAGAGTTTATTGTAGCTACTTATGCATTCGACAATATTTGATGATATTTGTTTGAATAACCTAACTAATGAAAATGCATTTAAAGGAAATGAGTGAATTTGTTGGTAGCAACTTCTTTAGAGTCTCTTATACCTATTTGAATAAAGAATTATTATATATACCATCAACCTTTAATTTTTAGTGTTTTTGTAATTCTTTTTTCTTCTCTTCTTTGATTTTAGTTTTATTAATTTAGGGTATCCAAAAATCAGATCAGATCGAATTAAACTGAAAAATTAGACATGATTGAACTGGATCGATCCAAACAGCTTTATAAATTAAACGGTACGGTCCGATTTGTATTAACTAAAATAATTTTCAAACGGTTCGGTTTAGTTATATTAATTTTTAAACATAATGTTGGACCGGATCGATCTATTTTTAATAATATATTAAATTTCTCATATCACTTCTCACAAATTGTTGATTAAATCTGTCATATTTTAATCAAAGTTATATAATTAAGTGTATCATATTTATATATTATTAAATGAACCAAACCGTTGTAAACCGTTAACCAAACCGGATTAAACTGTTCGATTATAACATTTTTAATAACCAAACGATCTAACCCGGTCCGGTTTGAGCGGTTAGATTCAGTTACTTTTTTTACTTAAAATCGGACCGAATTGGACCGTAGACACCCTTATATTAATTAGGCAAAAAAGAAAAAAAATAAGGAAAATGCATATATTATATACTAAATGAAAATATTGTAAAACAAAAAATAATTAGATAATGAAATAAAATTTATATAAGTTTTCCAAACATGGCTTATATTTTATTATAAAATATATAAAATCTTACTCGTTCATACCAAGTTATACGTTTTATAGTACTATATTTTTCCTATAAAAAGTTTCACAAATCACATAATAAATGTGGTTTTGCAATTTTACTCATGTTTAATATAATAAAGTGCTCATAATTTTTTTTATGTTTTTATATTAACTATTATTATTTGCTTTATTACATTATTAAAGTTAAAATAGAACTTGTAACAATACAGTGATACACATGTAATTGCAATACATTTTATTAATATTATTTATGAATAATAACATGAGATACTTCATTCCCTTTCGTATTTTTATTCTAAACCTACATCACCTTTCACCCTTCCTCGACATTTATTGTTTTTTTTTTCGTTTTTGAAATAAGTTTTTCTTTCTTTCTTTTTTTAATTACAAATTTCTACTTTATTTTTGAAAAAAAATTCCAATTGTTCTTTAATTATGTTTTAATTTTTGCAATTCATTTAAAATACGTTGAAAGTAAGAGGTTTGAGTCTAAATTGTATAAGTAATTATTAAAAAATTATTATTATTTTTTAACTTTTTTTAATTTATCTTTTTATTTTTTATACTTTTACGAGTAAAAATAAATATGCATCCAGTTTTTTTTAAGTTTTTGAACATATAAATTAAATTTACTTAATGTATTTACAAGATATATAATACTAAGTTGCAATACATGTATAAATATAGAAGAAAAGGAATCTGCTTTTCCTAAAAGTGTTTTTAAAAAACAATATATTAGTCAGATACACAACTAATATACAGTTTTATAAAGTATATTAGTTGCATACAACTAATATACCTTTTAGTGATTTATTAACACCCCCCTTCAAGTTTCATGCAAGATAGATATCAATCATGCCTAACTTGCTTAATAGTCATATAATGACTTCTCGAGACTTTGGTAAGTATATCCGCAAGTTTCGCTTCTTCAGCGAACAAAAGGAAAACTAATAAGTTTGGCATCTAACTTCTCTTTTATAAAGTGACGATCAACCTCTACATGCTTAGGCGATCACAGATCGATTTCGTGGATATATCAACGGTCGCCCGATTGTCACAATACATCCGCATAGTATTTTTGAGTTCGAAACCCAAATCTAATAACAAAGTTCTTATCCACAAAGAATTCACAAACCCCATTTAGCCATACCTCTATATTTCCGCTCAAAGACTAGATCGTGCCACCACTTTCCTCGCTTCTTACTTTCCATGTAACCAAATTTCCTCCCACAAAGGTGAAATAACCCGATGTTGACTTTCTATCCGTAATACTTCCCGCCTAATCAGACCGTGAATCCACAGACTTCAAGAGGATTGTCAGGCTGTAGTAACATTACTCCCCTTCCTGTTCCGATTTCAAATACCTTAAAATTCTCAAAACAAAGATTCATATGGTTCTCACTTGATCAGGCATAAACCGACTCACCACACTTACCGCATATGCAACATCCGGGTCTAGTATGCAGCTAAGTAAATCAAACGTCCAACCAATCTCTCGATACGGCTCGATCGCTTGGTATTCGATCCGGATATTCGCTTTAAACCACGGCTTTGCTCAATGGTGAGTATCAATAGGTTTGCAATCCAACATACCGTCTCAAGTACAGATCAATAATGTACTTCCTTTGACAAAGATATATCCCTTCTTCTTCCCCCCCGGCTACCTCAATTCCTAAGAAGTACTTTAGTTCACCTAAGTCTTTCATTTCGAATTCAGGCAAATTGCCTTTCAGAATTTATCCATCTCAATAAGTATCATCACCAGGATTACCATATCATCAACATAAATGATTAGAGTCACATCTTCCTCGTCGATGTTTGACAAACAGAGCTGCGGGTCCGAATTACTCTGTCTCAGAACCAACCTTTGCATGAATTGTGAAAATCTTCCAAACCAGGCTCGAGTGATCGCTTCGAGGCCATACAAAGACTTCCTCAATTTGCATACAAAATTACTGTGAGAATCAACTACATACCCAGTGTGGAAGACCTACATGTACACCTCCCTGCCAATTCTCCATGAAGAAACGCATTCTGACATCAAACCGCCGAAGTGGGCGCTTAGGTTAGCAAAGAAGCTTGCAGCAGTAACCCGAATCGTGTTCATTTTCAACAATGTGAGCAAAAGTCTCATCGTAATCTACACCATACGTTTCGAGTAAACCCTTTTGCTACAAGACGAGCTTTATACCGATTTACTTGATCCATCACCATTATGTTTTATAGTAAACACCCATCGACAACCAACTCAGCTTTTTTCTCTCAAGTGGTGACACAAGCTTGCCAAGTATCGTTCTTCTTTAATGATCCATCTCTTCATCCATTGCCTTCCTCCATATCGATCTCCCAACGCATCCTCGCACTTTGTTAGGTACCGATACACCGTATATTTGATTCACAAATGATTTGTACGACTTAGATAATCTTTAAAGGGACATGAAATCAAGCATCGGGTATTTTGATTTTGCATGAATATTTGGTTCATACCTTGGCCGACCTCCGAGTAGACCTATTTCGTAACACATACCGTCCAAACATTAGACTCAATGTTATTAGTATCGCAGGTGTACATACCTCGACGAGCGACCTTCAGCACTGCGGAGTTGTTGATCAAGGGTAGGTGAGTAACACCCGAGGTACAGCTTCGTTTTCAATGTCATTTCGATGTGTTGAGTTTGTGTTTCGGATACTTGAAACATCTGCGTTTCTCGCAATGACCGGACGCAATGAAATAAGTCTCATCCGGTCTCATCAAAACATCGGGCCTGGGCGACTCACCTAATGCCTCCCCTTCACCATGATACAAGCTTCTTCAAAATATGTATTCTCCCCGACGAGCAAGACGCGAGGAAAAATAACCTACGTCCTCAAAGAAGTAACATCCATAGTAACATAATACTTTCTCTGTTGCAGTGGATGAAAGCACTTGTACCCTTTTCTCGATAACTTCCATAACCAACAAACACACATTTAATTGCGCCTGTTAGCATCTAATTCTAGTAACGTTGATTTTTAGGAACACGCACAAAACCACACAACCAAATACTCGAGCGAAGATTATGAAAGGATGATAAGGATACGTAAGATGCCGGGGACTCAAATGGGATTTTTCCGTTAAGGACACTAGATTTTGTGAGACGATTGACGAGACGGGCGTAAGCTCCAGATAAAGATCACCCCAAAGATATTTTGGCATATAAGCACTAAATAAGAGCAGCACGAGCCATATCAAGTAAATGACGATTTTTCTTTCGTACACTCCATTTTGTTCCTACTCAGGGACAAGTAGCGGTGAATAATCCCATTTGTTTTGAAAATTGTTGAAAAACATGATTAAATATATTCCCCCCTATTGTCGTAATCCGAGGATTCGAATGATGCCATTATATTGTCTCTCGAACAAAGGTATGAAAATTTTGAAAACAAAAAACTTCATCTTTTGTTCTAATAAGAGAAATCCACTTATAACCTCAGACACTATCGATAAATGAAACAAAATATCTCATACCCGATACATGGGATTCTTTAGATGGTCCCCAAACATCGAATGAATTAATTCAAAAGGAATAGTACTTTATTAGAAATACTAGAGAATAAGTAACACGACGGCTCTTCGCCAAAACACAAGTCTCACAATGCAACACGCTCACTAACACCAATAAATAAAAAGAGGCATGGTTTTTTTTCATAAGACTAAAAGACGGATGCCCAATGCATGGCGACGCCACAACCAAATTTCACTTAGCTTATCGTAACTAGAAATCAATGCAAAGGTTTCGCCCGTGCTCCCATGTTTCTCCTCCGTAGCTCGATCCAAGCGAACACCGCTCTCGATACCCCCGACCAATTATTTCCCGGTAAGTTAAGATCCCGAAAAATCACATACATAGGATAAAAGGTTACAAAGCATTTAGACTCAATATTCAACTGTGGGACAGTATATTATGACGAGATAAGCTGCACATATAAAACATTATTGAGTCAGAAAGATGTGAGTTGATATGAACCGACCCCACCGTCCTAAGACAGAAAGGCCTCACCATTAGCATTTGTAACATAAGACACTCATGGAGATAACTTATTATTAAAAAAAGATTTATCATAAGTCATGATCGTATGCACTTAATCAATAATCCAAGTATTAGACCCAACAGAGCGAGAAACATTTAAGTCATACCAATCTTACCACGACCACTATCGCCCATTGCAGGATACCTCCACATTCCAAAGGATGATTCTCGTCCACAAGTAGTCCGGTTCTCGGGACAATTTGCACCGCAACGTTTTTGCTTTGTAATCCAGGCACACGTTGTCGTTTTGCTCAAGGGGATATAGTTTCCAACACGTTTCACCTTTGAGATGTCCCCGTTGCTCATCGCAATAAGAGCAGTAGAACGAGGCGATCGGGGAAAGCTCGCGGTGGCCCCGCCGACGAGATGAAATCGAGTTTCTGGCCGCTGGGAGAGCGTGCCTTTGATTTAGCTTGAATGGCTAGTGCCGATACTTCCAACACGTGTCCGACGAAGACTCTCGTCGAGATTCGTCTTTACCACGATGTATGTAGCCGCCATGAGTCAAGTTTCCTGAGGATCTCGACATTCAAGGCGAATTCGCCTTTAGCACTATTATGTTTTATATCAAGGCCTCTTAAGAAAGCATGTACTGCTCAAGCTCCTTCTTCTCGGTACCAATGTAAGATCTTCTGATTTTTAATTTTGTACGTGGGTAAGCTTCTCTCGATTTCACCATACATTTTTCGCCAGTAAAAAAAGAGATACCGTCGCCCATTTCCGCTTACGCCAAATAGCACATTACGGAAGTTCACGAATCCTGAATAAAGTCGACTCATTTGTATAAAGATCGCTTAAGGTATTCCATATACCCTCAGCTTTCACATTCCTCCACCATTTGTAATATATCATCTGATCGCTCTAACAGATCGACATGACGACAAAGCCATCATCATCTTCCCACCGAGTGTAGCTTCTATATCATCTTGACTGTGAGCTCTAATTGATCCGTGATACATGCCCCATCTTACGATTCCACGAAGATAAACAGACATAACTTTTTTCCATGTTCGAAAATTTACCATTAAGTTTAGTACCGAAACCAATTTCAACTCTTAACTAAACTTCAAAATTTGGAACTTCATGTAATTTTTAAACTTGACGTTGTCTGGGAATCTTCCATTGAAATAATAATAACAAGTATATCAGGCAATAACAATAATTTTTTTTTTTTCGTCGATAAACGGGTCGTTTAATGTTTCGCTAACGGGCTCGGGAGCATTGCCAGATTACGGGCTTGATTGACGGGCTAAGAGTCACGGGCCGGAAATGGCTGTTAGTTGTGGTCCGAACCATTGTGGTCAATGGGAATCGAACCAGGCTGGGGTCACGAATCCGGGTCAACTGGCTAAAGCGGGTCGAATCGGCTGGGGTCGATCGGGGCCGAACCGGGTTGGTCGATCGGGCCGAATCAAGGGAAACAAAGTCCAATTTCACCTAATCAAAAAAATTGTGACGGCTAGGGCTATTAATGTCGCTTCATCGCTGCTTCTTAATTTCTCCCAACAGAGTCCAATTTCATCATATCGGAAAAACAAAAAAAAATCGTAAGATGTAAGAAACCAAGACACCGCGGGTGAACCCGTCAGGGGCGGTAAGGCAGGGTTTAACGCGCATGCGGGCGCGGATCGAACCGCGTTGCAGCGTGAGCCGAACCCGCGACAGTGGCGCGGCCGACGGCGTAGTTTAAGAAAACGCACACCGTGTTTTGGCTGGACGCCGCGCAGTGGTTCTCATGGGGCCGAACCGCGCACGTGGTCACGAGCCGGCTTTGCGTCGGGCTGTAACGTGGCTCGGGACTCGCGAGGCCGAACCGCGCGGGCGGTCGCAAGCCGACGCGCGCGGCTTCGCAGGCCGAATCCCGCGCAGAGCCGCGCGTGAATGACACCGGTCAATGGCCGCGGTCTGACTGGCGGTAGACGACAGACCGTAATCATAGCGCGAGCCAACAAAGGCGAGAATACGGCGAATTGGCTGGAGCAGACGGCGGTACCGGCGCGTTCTATTCAAAAACCCAGTAAAATATATATTTTTGTTTTTTTTCTCTTTTCTCGCTTCCGATACCAAATTAAATTTACTTAATGTATTTACAAGATATATAATACTAAGTTGCAATACGTATAAACATGTACATATAACTGCTTTTCCTAAAAGTGTTTTTAAGAAACAATATATTAGTTGCATACAACTAATATACAGCTTATAAAGTATATTAGTTGCATACAACTAATATACCTTTTAGTGATTTATTAACAATATACATATTTATTACAAATGGTATATAATATTTATAACTCATCGATATATATTTATATATTAAAAAATATGAGCACAAACTCATATTATTTATTAAATATGTATATATGATAAAAGTATGTTATCACGAACTTTCTTCTTGGTTAGTTATATTAACATTAATAAAATTACCGAACGAATTTGAACAGTTGCTCGAATTAAACATAAGGTTTACATATTTTAAACCTAATATTTTCATATATTTTCTAGACTCATTTATCTTCAAATAAATAAATAAATAAATAAATAAATTTCAAGAGTGAATAAATAACAATTTTAATCTTTTATAGAATTGATTATTTTCACGAAAAGTTGAACAATGGATTATAATAGTTGAATCAATACGAGCATGAATTCTTTTTTCATTGTGATTGGTGTATAAATCACCAATGTTTTACCTATTTATAACTAAGTGCGTGATACATTATTTATTAAAATATTAAAATGATTACTATTAAATTTTATTTTAATTAAAATTATAATAATATTATTATTATTATATATAAAAGTTGAACATAAATTTAAGTTAATATTTTAAATAATTTTTGAGATAATTGTAAAAATTTTAAATAATAATTATTTATTACTTAATCAATAAAATAATAGGAATCATAAATAAATTACAGTAATAATTAAAGGATTAAGAGTAATTATAATTATTATTCTAAAATATGTAAGTAATTTAAAAAAAATTAAAAAATTATTTAGATTATATAATAATAATAATAATAATAATAATAATAATAATAATAATAAGGGTTTTAAAGTATTTTATATTAGAAGATTTATGTTAATTAATTATTTACATTATAAAAATCATCATTTAATTTTTTTTTCTCCAACCTATTTTTTGGTGACAAAGTGATCTTTATAAGCATAAAAGCTATTTATGTTTCATACTCATCACCCTTCTAGTCACATGTCCAACCTCCAACTATCACTTTACAACCCTCAGACCACCGATCCTAATCCTCTATTGTCACTCTATCTTTCTACTATAAATCAGAAATGAAAACAAAAAACCATTTAAATTACAAAATAACATAATTATTAAAATATCATAATTACAAATAACAGTTTGATTTGAGAGTTTGAAATATTAACTTTTGGGTTTCCTTAGGGTATATTTAATATGAATATTAAACTCTCTTTTTTTTTAAAAAAAAATATCATAGTAAAAATTTATTATCATCATCTTTTTATTTATCTATAAAATAATGTACTGAAGGAATAATATTATTTTATTTAAAATATTAGTCAAAAATAAATTTTATTATTCTTTAATATTTTTTTAAAAATAAATTATTGAACATATATTTTTTTTAAAAGACTAAATAACTCTTTGATCTAACTAAAAGGAAATTATAAGATATTTTTCTATATAAAAATTGGCAGTAAAAATCAATTTATAATTAGAGTTCCTTCAAATAAACGAGGACCGTTCAGGGTAGATGACTTTGAGACGCAATCTCGGAAAAACCTCAACCGTAAAACCCAAAGGACAGACCCCACCGTAATACGTCAGCAGCCATTCACTTTCCACTTTTAGACCTTTCGCGCTCTCTTCCCCAAACTCAAAAACCCACACGAAACAGACAGATATTTATCATTCAACCAGAGCTCTTTTATTCACCGATATGAATCTTTGTTCACTCTACCCCGAAACTAATCTCCGATTCATCGGCCTTAAACCCAATCACCACCTTCTCCTCTTCTCCAAAACCCCACTCCAGATCAGCCACTTCAGAGTCTACCGTCGCCGTAGACTCAAATCGCACCGTAAACTTGTCGTTCGAAACCAATTAGGTCCCTTCAATCAGAAACTATTAGATGGCTTAGTAACGCAATTCCCCTCGGCAAATTCGCTTGAATTCTTCGCTCCAATTCTCGGTTTTGTCTCCGGCCTTTTCCTGTACGTTTCGCGATTGAACTCTGGCAAGATTTGTCATGAATTCGATATGGGTGATTGGATTTTATTTACTAGTCCGACGCCGTTTAACCGCTTCTTGTTGCTTCGGTGTCCGTCGTTCCAAGGGAGTGAATTGTTGGAGGATGTGGACGAGAAGCTTGTGAAGGAGGAAAGGCACTATGTGAGGCTTAACAGTGGGAGAGTTCTGGTCAGAAATGGTGACGTTGCTGATTTAGTGGAGAAATTAGAGTATCAGAGAGTTTGTGTGAGTACAAAGGATGGTGGAGTGATATCGTTGGATTGGCCTGCGAATTTGGATCTCAGAGAAGAGCATGGATTGGATAGGACATTGTTGTTAATTCCAGGTTCAGTTCAGGGTAGCTTGGATAGGAATATTGGGTCTTTTGTGTGCGAAGCTTTCAAGAGTGGTTGCTTTCCGGTTGTCATGAATCCCAGAGGTTGTGCCGGTTCGCCTCTCACCACTGCAAGGTATGTGTAGTACGGCTTTGCTGTTCTCCTTCTTTCTTTTTGGCGTTTCCTATTCGATCTTCAAGTTGATTGTTTTGTTTGAATAGTCTTCCGAAGTGATTAATTGTGCTAAAGCGCTTGGCTAAAAATCTAGGGAAAAATACCTTTAGAATTCCTTTGATAAATTCATACTTAAAATTTCACTAGTTTTTAGATAATACAGTATCTCTAACCCTTAACACCATTTTACACCAAATTTTTACGTTAAAATATATATTCCTTTATAAAATAAAATATTCTTTTAAAATTGTAACAAATATTATACCAAAAGTTATATTTAGTAATTTTTTTAATTAATTTTAATTTATTATACTTAATAAAAAAAATTTTCATTAAAAAAAAATTTGGTACGTGAACAGTGCTGGTATGACGAAAATTATCGTGCCAAATTACTGTACATCGCACTCAATTTAATGCAAAATTTGGTGTTTTGGTATAGGGTTAGAAATGTCTTAAAAATCTACTAAGTTTGAAAGGTAACAGCATTCTAGAAGTCCATAAAGATCATCTGATGTGCTAATTTTCATACCTAATATACTTGTATTGTCTTATTTTTTAAACATAATGGATCTTTGGCGTACCCTTTGTGGTATAGTAAACGCCCATTAGGTTTGTAAAATAAGACACCGTAGGTCCATTAGGACTCTTGGTGTCCTACTTTGTAAACTTGGTGGACTTTTATGATATACTTGAAAGCTAGTAGACTAAAGTGTATAATTTATCAAAAGTAGTAGATCAATTCATCACCGCACCAAAAAAAAAAACTAATGGTAATAAAATGTTTCTTGTAGATACTCAGTTTAGACTATGTGACTAAAGTATCTTAATTTTAAGAATTGAATAACTTATGTGTTTCTTGTAAAAGCCGAGTAACAAAAAGTCTAATCCTATGTTTAGTTGGATGAAATTTAATGAAATCAGAATTGATTTCTTCTATTTTTGTGTTTGGTTGGGCTGAAAAATGGGAATGAAATGAAATCGATTCCTAAAGGAGAATGAATCAGAATTCCTTCTTCCCTTTAAGGAATCATGATTCCATTTTCGTCTCAATTTTTTTCCAATTTTACCCCAACATCAAATATAACCTTAAAGCAATTCACAAAAACCTAAGGTGGCGTTTGGTTCACAAAATAGAATCAGAATGAGAATGGAATGGAAACAATTTTGTTTGGTTTGACCACTAGAATCAAAGAATGAATCAATATTACAGCATTTGGTTTACAACTGGAGTGAAATGAAAAATATTGTATATTACCTTAATATCTTTATATTCAGTAAAACTTAAATAATATCATTTAATTATTATTTTTTCGTCAGACAAAATATATTATTGAAATCATTATTACTTAAAAAGAAAATATATTATTAAAATTATTTTTGTTTTAAATAAAGTTTAGGGTTTTGAGGTTTGAGATTTAGGAATTTAAGGTTTAAGGTTTAGGGTTTAGGGTTAAAATTATTATTTTTCTAAATAGAGTTTAGGGTTTAAGGATTTGGGATTTAGGGCTTAGGGTTTTAGGATTTGAGATTTGGGGTTTAAGGTTATATTTATGGATTAAGGTTAATGATTAAAATTATTATTTTCTAAATATGGTTTAGGGTTTTGTGATTTAGGATTTTGGGTTATATTTGTGGGTTAAAGTTTGGGATTAAAATTTTTATTTTTCTAAATAGGCTTTAGGGATTCAGGATTTAGGGTTTTGAGTTTTGGGATTTAATGTTTAGGGTTTATGGTTTAAGGATTTGGGATTTAGGGTTTAGGGTTTTAGGATTTGAGATTTGGGGTTTAAGGTTATATTTATGGGTTAAGGTTTATGATTAAAATTATTATTTTTCAAATATGGTTTAGGGTTTTAGGATTTAAGATTTTGGGTTATATTTGTGAGTTAAGGTTTGAGGTTAAAATTATTCTTTTTCTAAATAGGGTTTAGGATTTAGGATTTAGGATTTTGAGTTTTGGGATTTAGGATTTAGGGTTTTGGATTTAGGATTTAGGGTTTAAGGTTTTGGGATTTAGGATTTAGGGATTAAGGTTATATTTGGGATTGGGTAAAATTGAAAAAAAAATTGAGATGGGAATGAAATCATGATTTTTTAAGTTGGTGAAGGAATTTTGATTCTTTTTCTTTTAGAAATTGATTCCATTTCATTCTCATTTTTCAACCCAACTAAACATAGCATAAATCTTAAATCTTAAATCCCAAATCCCAAATCCCAAATCCTAAATCCTAAATCCCAAATCCCAAACCCAAAACCTTATTTAGAAAAATAATAATTTTAACCATAAACTTTAACCCACAAATATAACCCAAAACCCTAAATCATATTTATAAAAAATAATAATTTTAATTATAAATCTTAATCCTCAAATATAAACCCAAACCCTAAAACCCCAAACCCCAAACCTTAAATCCTAAAACCTTAAACCCTATTTAGAAAAATAATAATTTTAATAATATTTTTTTTAAGTAATAATTATTTAAAAAAATAATGATTTCAATAATGTATTTTGTCTGATGAAAAAATAATAATTAAATAATATTATTTAAACTTTATTAAATATAGGGGTATTAATGTAATATATAGTGTTTTCTATTCCAGTTGTAAACCAAATATGTAATACTGATTACTTCTTTGATTCTAGTGGTCAAACCAAACAAAATTCCACAAATCCCAAAACCCAAAACTCAAAACCTTATTTAAAAAAATAATAATTTTAACCCTAAACCTTAGCCCACAAATATAACCCAAAACCCAAATCCATATTTATAAAAATAATAATTTTAATCATAAAACTTAATCCACAAATATAAACTCTAAATCCTAAATCCTAAAACCCTAAACCTTATTTAGAAAAATAATAATTTTAATAATATATTTTCCTTTTAAGTAATAATTATTTAAAAAAATAATGATTTTAATAATGTATTTTGTTTGATGAAAAAATAATAATTAAATAATATTATTTAAACTTTATTAAATATAAGGGTATTAAGGTAATATATAATGTTTTGTATTTCAGTTGTAAACCAAACACTTTAATACTGATTCCTTCTTTGATTCCAGTGATCAAACCAAACAAAATTGTTTTCATTCCCGTTCTTATTCCCATTCCTATTCCATTATGTGAACCAAACGTCACCTAAGTGATGAACAAAGTGACTTTTAGGATAGTTTTTCCTACTTTTATTTGTTTGTATTCAGTATCATGTTTAAATGCAGAGCGAATATGAAGTTTGTGTGGTTCGTGTCTTTTTGGTAACACTTTTTGTTTGGATTAACGGGGTTGGAACTATAAATTGAGTGTATGTATATGAACTGTGGATCTAGTGATATAGTGATCGTAGCTTATATTCGCTGAAGACCAGAGATAAAATGTCATTTTTTAAGGGGGTTGTGGAGTACTGAGTTTGCTATGTTATGGTGAACCTGATCGTAGGACTTCTTGATTACTGCATTTTATGTAGGCTATTTACAGCTGCTGACAGCGATGATATCTCCATATCTATACAGTTTATCAACAAGGAAAGGCCATGGACTACATTGGTGGCTGTAGGCTGGGGTTATGGTGCAAACATGTTGACAAAGTACCTAGCAGAAGTTGGAGAGAGGACACCTCTTATTGCAGCTACATGCATAGACAACCCATTTGACTTAGAGGAGGCTTCAAGGTTCTCTCCTCATCACATCGCTATTGGTCAGAAACTCACTGTTGGCTTGATAGATATTCTGAGAACTAATAAGGTGGATTGTTGCATCTTTGTTACCTTTTAATAGCGGAATACTTGGCTTAGTCTATTTCTCATTGTATTAACCATTTACTTTTCAATTTGTAGGAACTATTTCAAGGTAGAGCAAAAGGGTTTGACATTGAAAAGGCTCTTTCAGCAAAATCTATTCACGATTTTGATAAAGCAATCTCCATGGTATCTCATGGTTTTAAAACAATCAAAGACTTCTATTCTAGTTCCAGCACAATAGATGTGGTAGCCAATGTTAGGATTCCTGTTCTCTTTGTACAGGTATATGGCATAGGTGCATATAGCTTGAGTTTGTATACCTTTTATTTGTTCACATGGATACATACAAACAATCATTTCAAATATTAAACTGCCACACCAAAGCACCAATTTAATTGCTGCTGTTGTTGTTGTCGTCTCGAATACTTCCTGAAATTTGTATACTGCATATAATTGCATAAGAATTTCATCCATGTACATACACAGTCGCTGTTTATTCTGAATGTTTTGTACACAAAATCTTTACAAAGCTTAAAGTTTGTTGGCTGTGAATTCAACTTACACTCGCATTTCTGCAAACGACTTTTGTCTGAACGAGACTGACTGCTAGGCTTCAAAGCCGAAAAGTTTATTTCTTTCACTCGCTAAAACATTTATTTCTGTCCTTGGTGCTCTTGTGCACTCTCTTGTTTTATGTTTTGTCCATGAAATTAGCAATCAGCTAACATCCAAGCCAACCCCATACCAAAGAAAAGCCTGAAAGGAATAGTCTAACTAGTTTTCCCCCTGTCAATTATCAGAATGACGATGGTTCAGTGCCACTCTTCTCTATTCCAAGGAGTTCGATAGCAGAGAATCAATTTACTAGCCTACTCCTATGCTCTTGTTTGCCTTCTAGTGACATCTATCATGGTAGTTCTGCTATGTCTTGGCAACAGAAACTCACAATTGAGGTAATTAACTATCAGTTCACCTCCATTAGGCTCTTACTATTATTCTCTGACTCGGTCATTTGAATTGGTGCATATTTGTTTATTCTAGTTACAACTGTAGAAATCTCTTAAGCTTTTATATTCCATCAAAGATTTGTGCAATGAACTGATAGGGTTTAAACCCTTGAAAACTGAGGCATACAATCAGCTTTCTGGTCCTTCAAAACAGGGTGTTTCTTAGTTCTTTTCAATTTAAGTCTGAATTTATCATTTGGTCATCAATGGAATAAGTTCCTTTTCACATGGGGAGAACTCTCTTTGAAATCAATATAATATATTTTTTAAAATCAAGGCCTAGAAGTGTAGTTGTTTAGCGTGGAAGCAAGGGTGGACCCAAAAATTTGATAGAGGGGTACCATACTCTTTGTTAGCAAGAACTTAATACTTTAAAACATATTAGTATGATTAATCGAAGAGATGTGAAAAATTAAACCTTAAAAATTGAGGTGAAATGAAAAAAGGAAAAAAAACTAAATAGCTGTAAGAGAACTCATTAATTATAAAGCATATACTAGATAAAAGGAACAAATAAAGTAGCTAAAATTCAAATTTGCAGGACAATGAATTCTGTAAAGTGATGTGTAATATATTGTATGACCTAAGTTGAAGGTGTATGGAAAGAAAAAAAACTTAATTGTTTTAAAGACTTGTTAAATTAAAATTGTACGCAAAAAGGAACAAGCACTATTAAAAATAAAAGCATAATGTTGAGTATAAGTATTAGACTTTTAAAGAAAAAATTGTGAAAATAGGCCCAAGTTGAGAAAGTGAGAGGGGCACATGCACTAACTAGGGTGACTTGGCCAAATATGATAATATGATTAATTATAAAAGTAAAAATTCAAAATCCCACCTCAAGCCCTAACTTCTAAAGAAACAAGGTAGAATGCACCTGAAATTTTGTCGAGTGAAATGCTGTAGAGACCAAGAAACATAAATCTCACTAGTGGGGATTGAGTTATTAACCTTATCTTCAATTCTGCTCACCTAAATACTGGTTTTCATGGGATATTGCTTTTTGAAAACCTGATAGCAATACCAGTTTGGAAGAGCATAATGAGTCATTTGATTTTCATTGAGCTATATCAGCTTGGGAATCTTATGTCAGAATATTTTACATATTTTACATATTTCAGTTATAAATCTTATCTTTTTTGGTTCTCTTTCTTCAGTTGGAAAAGTTTTATTTTATCTTTACTAGATGGGGCTGGGGCTGGGGTGATGAATACTTGATATTCTGACAAGCATGCATGCTTCACATGCAGTGGCTAACAGCAGTGGAGCTTGGACTTCTGAAGGGTCATCATCCTCTTCTTAATGATGTAGATATTTCCATCAATCTGTCAAAAGGTTTGGCTCTTGTAGAAGGCAGAATATCCACCAGTCACGTCAGAGTTTCAAAGCTGTTGGATGTTACTCAATCAAGAGATTTAAATGGATACTCTCCAGAACCTACAAATGACATACGTGGGGAAATTGACACTGCTGTTAGCCTAAGATCAAGATACAGAAATGATTTGGAGAGAAAGCTAGAAGTTGAAAATAGTGCAGTGGAGCTGATTGACTCTGTTGATACAGAGTTGATCAAGGAGGAGGAAGTAAGTGCGGAACATGGTGAAAGAGGTCAAGTGTTTCAGGCAGCTGAAGTGGTTATAAATATGCTTCAAACAACCATGCCTGGTACTATTGCGGAAGAGGAGAAGAAGAAGGTAATGCTCAAAAAGTTTCAATATTTTCAGATTGTACCGCATTTTATATCATAGTAAAGTATTGGGATCTCTGATCAGATTGTTGTGCTTTCTGTGACTGAAGTGAGCATGACATTCTTAAATCTCAACCTGTATCATATCATATCATACATGTTCTATATGCGAGGAAATATTTTAAAATAGATATATTAGCATGTGCTAGTGTTTATGCCAATTTATTTGCATAATTATCATCTAATTCTTGGGCAAACTATAAAGAATGAGTGTCTTTTGTTTCCCATGGAATGTCATATGTTCACAAATCACAATCATGTAATCGTAATAAAAATGGAGAAGAAACAAATTTTTTGTTCTTTTTTTTTTATCTTGGTTCGTTTGGACATGTGTGTGACTTGAAATGGAGGAAATATTATATTAGTTTCAATGTAAACAGGAAAAGAAAGATCCTATGGGAATTTTGTGACATTGTCAAATCATTTAACATCATACATGAGTACACGACCATCTAGGCTGTATTGTCTATACAGGAATTTTAGTAGAGCATTTGCCTTTGCTCTCATTGCTACGAGAAAATGCTTACTATTAGTCATTGTCCATAACAAAAATATATGTATCGACACATTCATACCACTTTTCTCAATGATGTAATCCATGATGATTTTGTGGTCATATGTTCAGGTCCTGACAGCTGTTGGTCAAGGAGAGACATTCACAAAAGCTCTTCAGGGTGTCGTGCCTGATGATGTTCGGGAAAAGCTTACAACCGCTGTATCTGGGACTTTACATGGTAAAGGCACAAACCTGAAAATTAATAAAGTGCTGGATTTGGCAAAGATTACCAATGTGTCATCAGAATTGGAGTCAGGGATCCAAGAGAAAGTAAAAGGAACATCACACACAGAAGATTTTTCTCAAGACCATGATTCTTCCAATCAGATGGAAAGGGCCGATGATTTGTTAGATAGATCTTTCGACCTTGAAAAGCCTTCTGAAGGAGTAGGATCAGAGGCTCAGGAGTCAGACAGATCTGAAAGATCTGTTGATCTAGTGTATTCTCTATCAACGGACAGACAGAACAGTCATGGAGAAGATATTTCTAGTACTGTCAAGAAGGAAACTGGTGATTATGGAAAAACCAACAATGATGATGTTTTCTCTAAGAAAAAAGATCCTGCAGATCTTAATAGCATTGAGAAGGAATCACAAACAGGTGCCAAGCCTAACAGTTCTAACAATGCTGAAAAGGCACTTGGTGGCAGCGAAGAAATTGTTGAGGAGCACAAGGAACTGGAAATAAATCAATGTGACACAAAAGAGGACAATAATAGCAACAATGAAGAGAAATTAGTACATGCTCAAATCAAGATGACAGCATCAACTATGATTGGAGCAGCAGTTCCGCTGTCTGGTGTATCTTCTGAGGGTCAACCCATAGAAAAGAATAATCATGATAATGAAAAGAGGGACAACAAAAGTTCGCAGACTCTACCAGATCAAGCTCAACCTCATTCAGATTCCAACCCCCCCACCTTCAATGTTTCTCAAGCTTTAGATGCTTTAAAAGGGATGGATGATTCCACTCAAGTGGCAGTTAATAGTGTTTTTGGTGTATTGGAGAATATGATATCTCAATTAGATGAGGGTTCAGATTATGGAAATGAAGTGAAGGACAAGAAAACTGATTCTGCATCTTGGAATAACCACTTGGTTCAGAATCACAGGATTGAATATTCAGAACCCATTGCGATGGACAAAAATGTACAGTCTGGTAAATTAATCAAGAATGTTGTAGATCCAAATCATGATGAAACAAATGGATCTATAAAAAACATACTTCCTAAAACCCTAATTTCGTTGAATGGAAACAGCATAAATAGTTCTCAAAAAAGGCATACAGTGTACCATGTGAGTAATGATAGAAATAAAACCAAGGATCAATTAGCAGTTAGTAAACTTGTTGTCAATAATTCAGATGAAGCGGAACAAATAAATGGATCTTTGAGTTACATAACTTCAAATGCATACAGGGGCAATCTTTACAATGATTATTTTCATAAGCATGTCCTTTCAAAGATGCCTAGCAAATCACTAGACTTGGATACTACCACAACACTATTGCTTGACTATTTTCCAGAGGATGGTCAATGTAAGCTTCTATATCAACCGGGAAGTACTGGAGATAGTAACATTAGAGATCTCAATAAAAAGGTTAAGGGATTTTCGCCTATAATGTCAGATGACATAGATAAAGATATTGAACTTCTGTATGTTATATTGGATTCAGAAAAGCAGCAGGAACCCATAGAATGTGAACCAAATGACAATGGGAAAGAAACTCTGGAAATTCGTGAAAATGGAACAGAGGAGTTGATGCACCTTTTGAAAAATATCATACTGGATGCTTTGAAGGTTGAAGTTGGTTTCAGGTTAAGCACAGCTAACTTGAAAGAATTGGCCCCTAATCTTGCTAGAGATTTGGAACAAGTGGCAAATTCAGTGTCATTGTCCATTTTACACGACATGAAACATTCTCAATTTTCTGAAGTACCGTACACTCTTCATGTAGAGCATATTATTAGAACTATATCGTCTGCTGTTCAGGAGACTAGTTCCCTAAGAAGACTAGTGCCTGTAGGTGTCATTGTAGGCTCTAGCATAGCAGCATTAAGAAATTTTTTCAATATAGCTACAGTACATGAGGAAGCTTTCAGTTTCTGTCAAGCCAAAAAACCCAGAGAAAATGATACTGGTGAGGTTAGTACAACTCACCAAATTTCTATTGAAAAGGCGATGAAGAATAGTAGGTTTGACAGTTCAGTTAGCAGTGAAGGGGAAAAAACCGAATTAATGCATTTAAGCAAGGAGAATATCACGGTTGGTGCAGTTACTGCTGCCTTGGGGGCATCTGCTTTCCTGGTACATCACCAGGTGGATACTCTTATTTACTAGAATTTCATTGGATACACTTTTGTGGGCCCAACCTCAATATCATTTTGTCACATCATTTGAGTATTTTGAGTTTTTTGCTGTTTAATGTAACTACTACAACTTAACCATATGAATATCCCTAAAAGTTAATCATCTTACTTTTTAACTGCTGCTGTTTCTGTGGATCTAATTTAGCGCTTCTATACTGATATGGTTTCTTCATGAGCCCTTCTTGTTAAAGTATTAACATATCATTATTTTTAATCTTGTCCTAGAAAAAAGTAATAACTTTTATCTTGAATTTCAATCAACAATCCCGCATGAAATTTTTTTAATTATTATTTTTAAGTATTTACTTCTGTTTACTGTTTTATGTACCTTTTCTTGTCCACATAGCAATTTGATTTTGTTACATTGATTTGTGTGAATTTAAATATCTCTTTTCGATGAGAGGGAGTTCTTACAACTATCATCTCACAATTCTACTTGCTTATCAATTTAAATTAACTCACCCTCTTTTCTTTTTCTCTCATGCTTGGTACCTAAAAAAAAAGGACTCAAGCGAACATGAAGAAGCTGTTGTAGGTTCGTCCAAGTCCCTAGAAATTCAGGGTAACAATTCAAAGGAGCCATACCAACTGAAAGCATCATCTGAGAAAAACCAAAATAACATTGTCGCAAGCCTTGGCGAGAAAGCCATGTCAATTGCTAGTCCAATGGTGCCCACTAATGAAGATGGTGAAGTGGATCAAAAGAGGTATTCACCCATGACTTTATTTATTTATTTATTTTTAAGATGCCCGTATGTACTCTTTGTTCTTTTCTTGAAATGCTTGCCCGTTTGCACTTTGTACAGGCTGGTTGCAATGTTGGCAGCTTTGGGACAGAGGGGTGGAATTTTGAGGCTGGTTGGAAAAGTTGCATTGTTGTGGGGTGGCCTACGTGGGGCAATGAGTTTGACAGACAAGCTTATCATATTTTTTCATATAGCTGATCGCCCTTTAATCCAGAGGTAAATTATCAATGTTCTTATTGCAATTCCTTATACATGAAATTGTACCTATATATTGCTAACTTTAGGTGTTTAACCAGAACCTTTGTCCATGTTTCTGAAACGTGCCCATCCTCATTGGAATATAATATTGGTTTGTTCTATTGGTCTCCCTAAGGCTCAGCATAATTGTGAGTGTTTTCATGAAACCTGCCTTAAATTATAAAAAAAGAAAAAATAGAAGAAAAAGAAAAGTGATTGTATTAGTTTCAAACTCTTTTAGATGTCTATATGTGGTTTACCTAGTCTTGATAACTCTCTATTTCAAGTCAAGTTCAAACTACATCAAGTACCATTTGATTTAAAAAATTATAAATTCCTAAGAACCCCTTAGGTTTGGAAAATTACTAATAAATCCCTTTGTGACTATTTTCAAAATTCTCAGGGGAGGTTTTTGCTAAAAAATATAGACATAAAATATCTACAAATATCAATAAGTTGAAGGGAGGATATTGTAATATAACAATAATTCAACAATGTAATTTCTTATTTTCCGAATTGAGGGAATTTTCTGCAATTTTGGGAAGACTAGAGGGGTTCTGTTGTAATTTTCCTTTTTTGAATTATTATTTTTCATCAATGAAATGCTCCTCTTTCCTGATTTTCCTCTTAGGATTATTGGATTTGTTGGCATGGTGCTTGTTTTATGGTCACCCGTCGCTGTTCCACTTCTACCTACACTTTTGCAGAGCTGGACGGCAAATTCCCCTTCTCGAATTGCTGAATTGGGTTGCATAATTGGCCTCTATGGCGCTGTTATGATACTTGTAACGCTATGGGGAAAAAGAATTCGTGGGTTTGAAAGTCCTTTGGAGCAGTATGGCCTGGATTTGACATCATTGTCAAAGGTATGAATGAAGCATAAACCCTGGATATATGATCACTTTTAAAGCATCAATACACATTATCTGGTATACAAGGTATCCATTTTTTGTTCGCATGCTTGTCATTGATTTTATGGAGAAGAATATTTATAGGAGATCACTCTCCCCTCCTTGTCTTGCTCCCATTTTCTTCCCCCCCCCCCCCCCCCCCCAAAAAAAAACCCTACAGAGTTGCCTTAGGCTTGGTTTTGAACCTCCACTTTTCTGGTAAGTAATTCATAAAATTATTTTCAGATGGTATCAGGTTTGCATTATGTCTTGCCATGCAAGGATGATTTTAGCTTTAAAATTTAAATGTAAACTTTCCTTTTTTTCCCTTTCCCTTGCAAATGTTGGTTCCAAACAAAGACTTAGAGCTGCAAATGTAACAATTTGATTCTTTAAATTATATCTAGTGTCAATGCACCTTTTAAGCTTCGTTTTGTGTTAATGTCTTTCTAGGTAATATTTACAAATACATATACATCTTGATCTTAAATAATTTAGCTAAGCTTGAGATTTTTATTGCAGATATATAGTTTTTTCAAGGGCTTGATTGGTGGAATCATACTTGTGTTATCAATACAATCTCTAAATGCATTACTTGGCTGGGTGAATATTTCTTTGCCTTGCAGCCCATCTTCTTTAGATTCCATAGCATGGCTCAAACTGTTTGGAAAAATGCTTATGTTGTTTGGTCAAGGAATTGTAAGTGCAACTGGTGTTGCGCTGGTGGAAGAGTTGATATTCAGGTCATGGCTGCCCGAAGAAATTGCTGCTGACCTTGGATTTCACCAAGGCATTATAATATCAGGGCTTGCATTTTCTTTATTCCAGGGGTATGTTTTAATCTTATTATCTTAGACACTTACATCATGCTATGGTTGAGCTTTTAGAAGGCTACACGAGGTCAATGGGACATAAACTGTTGCATTTTCACACTAGTTGTTTTGAGTCAGTTTTCGTAATCTTCAAATTAATGTGTTTTTTTTCTTTATTATTCTATGGTTTCTTATTTTGGCTGATGAACCAGTGAGGGACTTTTCGTTCTGTCCCATCATTAAAGCTTTTAGTAGTTTCTTCCTTACGGAGGATTTAAGGTATAGATATGATACTATTGAAAATTTATTGGTGCATGATCTGCCCCTGGAGCTTCTTTATCTCCTTTTTTCTTTACTATTTTTACCGCCTCGTTTTGCTATTGCTAACCATTACCTCTGGAGTGAGTACTGTGAATCAAGAGCAAGTTTTAACTACCTTCAATAACTTTTTTTGTTTTTTCACTCAATGGAATGTCAGGTCTCTAAGGGCAATACCTGGACTGTGGCTTTTATCTTTGAGTCTAGCTGGTGCTCGGCACAGGGCCAAAGGCAGCCTCTCTTTTCCAATCGGGTTGCGTGCTGGAATTATGGCATCAAGTTTCGTCATGCAGAGGGGTGTGTTTCTCGCATACAAGCCCAACTTTCCTCTCTGGGTTACAGGGACACATCCATTCCAACCATTTAGTGGGGCAATTGGTTTTTCATTTTCTTTATTGCTGGCCATAATTCTATATCCCAGACATCCTCACCTCAGCAAAGCAATAGTTCAAAGAAAAACATAGTTTAGGTGCAAACATCAAATGTTGAAGAGCACCATGGTTTTACATTTTTAAAGATGTGTGTGGTGTTTGGGGGGCATTCGGAACGCGTTTTGAGTCGGCTTCTCTATTCTTACTATCATGTTCCTGTCGTTAGCTCCACCATAAAACTAAAGATCAGGTCATTTGAAAGCAAGGGTGAAAGGAAAGAAAAAGAAAAATAGTCAAAGTCATGTTCAAGGTGCTGCATGAGAGCTTTCCTTTTACATCCAAACAAACACATGATGGCTAATGACTAATGTTCGTTTTATGTTTTCTTAGAAAATATTAAAAAAAATTGTTGGGGAGGTCTTTTTTTTCCTTGCCCCCCTGTAATTTACACTTTAGCCACGTAGGGATAAAAGAAAATTGTTTTTGTGCATATACTGTACGGAACTATCAAATGTTTATATATAGTGCGTTGTAAATTGTTGAATTGTTCTAAAGTTTGTAAAAGTGTTAAGGTTAATCACTTTTGTTTAGTAATTCAATTATTCTACAAAAAAAAATATTAGTAACATACAAATTTCCATCTACTTTTGCACCTACATTTTTATATTTTATAATTATTTTGAAAATTTAAAAAATATTCATTTTTTTTAGATACTACTAACACTTGTCGAGAAAGTGTGCAGATACAAAAACACAAATTTTTATGTCTTTAATATTCTCTTATTCAACCACAAATGACAATATCCATCCCCCAACTCCAGCTGCTTTTTTTTTCTTTAACTTATCCTCTCGATCAGACGATCGAAATAAAGAGACAAGAGAGGGATAGACAGCGAGAGGAAAGTGACCCCCTTTCTTCATAAACTAAAGAAAATTAGATTGATCTTTACCATTCATATGACAAACGAGTGGAAAGACTGATTGTATTGTTAATAGAGAAATTGAAGCTGAAACTCTTGTTTTGCTTAGAAAATCAATGTAGCAATTTTTTATTTTTTATAATAATTACACTCCTAAACCTACCCATTACAATGCTTACAACTCTCGAATTGAAGTACATACAAGCCAAAACAGAGATTTCATGGAGAGAAATATACCCACTAAAAAGGCTATTAAAGTATTTTGTTTCCCTCTCTAGAAACTCATTGTGCTTGCAAAGTTTCAATACATAATCAATAGGCTAAATTTTTTACTACTAAACTATTGCATTTGTTCCTAAAAAAGAATGTTTATCCATCATAATTGTAAAGCAAAAGTTTGATCGAAGATGATGCAGGCAAAAATGGTAGGTACACCCAACCTAGCTATGGTAGGGATATGGGTATTTCATATTGTGCCTAAATACTATAACCAAAAAGGTGAAAAAGGTAAGGAAAAGAAAAAGAAAGTTTCATGGACCAAATGTACTACATTATAAACGTTTAGCCAATCTCAGTTTTTGATATGATATGATGTGATTTTTCATATGGTAACAGTTCACTAATTTGTTGACAACTTACAAGCACCTTAAAGTTGTATGTTTGATTTGATCCTGCATAAACCATCATCAATTGACTTGCTATTTGTTTTTAATTTTTATCGAAAACTAATTACATAATTTTTTTAATGCCTCAAAAAACACAATTACAATACATATTAAAAGAATTTCAACTAAATTGTTTAATAAGATAAATTTGACAGTCAAAACAATTAGATTACATGTACCATAATTCTTGTTAATTAATTGGTTTATGAAGAAAATTGACAAAATTAATCGTCACGTCATCTTCCTAAAAATATAATATGTGAAGAGGAACAAGCCATTGATGGTGGATAGTTTACTAGTAGTAAGAAGCGTTGTTAGGGAAATCTACACAAATACACCGCCCAAAGAAAACAACATAGATAATGACACATTTGGAGGCCAATTCTTTTATTTATTTATTTTTTAAACAAAGATTTTAACGAAGAATATATTTTAAAGTTTATTGACGTTTTCACTGAGCAAATCCCAATTAGAAGGCAATTTAGTATAGAAAATAATAGGTAATGCAACGTTGACTTTCAATTGAATGAGTGGGTAAAAGATAAGATTGACCCAAAAGTTCGTACATTTTGCAAACTCGGAATGAAAACAAAAACAAAACAAAACAAAAAATAGAAGGAAAGATTACACAGAGAAAATTGTGAAGCCTTTTCGGTGGTTATGGTTAATCACAAATCTCCAAAACAATTGAGAAATTATTCCTCAAACTTGAAACTCCAATTGAGTCAAACAAATGCTTATTTACTTCTCAACCCTTGAGTTACTCATCAGCAACGCGAGGAACAGACTCAGCCTGAACATTCATATCACAAAACACAACATTCTTCAATTCAACCGACTAGGGCAGGCTACTACCAATTAATACCGAATACCAAAACATATATTAAAACTAAAAAAACAAATAAAAAAAAAACTTACCAGCTTGCGATACTTGAGAGCATAGAACATTTCAATATAACGACGGCTCTCCAGACGATCAAGATTGGATACATGTTTCCAAAATCCATATACTCCAGTTAAGGTCAATAGTCTCTCTGAGTATATTTTCCATGTATACCTGTTCATGATAATATACAAACATAGCCAATAAAAATCATTACTTTAAATACCTCGAGGTTATGGGAGAGTATGTGTATGTATGAATTAAGAACTAAAAGTTTTTTCTTCACAATATAGCTCTAATTATGTTGATTTCGTATTTTTTTTTCTTTTTTTCTTTTTTTTGCCGGTTACACACATTTGTGTAACCTCGAGCATGAGTTGTGAAATAGTTGAAACATGAATCAAATATTAGATTATTTTCGGAAAATATGTGTATGGTGGTATCATGCTTACTTTTCATGGATACGTTTCAATCCTCCTTGGGAAATTTGATCCCAATAAGAGGGTTCTGCCTTGCACTTTTCAAAGAAGTTGACTAGGGTTTCAGCTGCCTGGTCACCATGGTAAGGATCAATGTGGAAGCCAGATTTACCATGCACTATAATCTCAGCAGGACCACCTTTGCAAGTAGCAAATGTGGGCAATCCACAAGTCATGGCTTCAACAACAGTCAATCCAAAGGCCTCATACACTGCAGGCTGCACGAACACTCCTTTCGTGTCACAGATGTATCGGTAGAGTTCACCGTTCCTCACCCGGTTCATCTGAGAAGAAATCCATCTGAATTGACCATTCAAGTTGTATGTTTCAATTAAGCAGTACATTTTCTTCATCTCAGCTTTTTCTTCATTGTCTTTTGACTCCTTCCTTCGGTCACCAGCAACTACGACAAGGTTCACTAGCTCTCTTAACTTCTTGTTCTTTCCATACCACTCAACAAGTCCTGAAATGTTCTTCACACGGTCCAATCTTGCCATTGTGAATATGATTGGCTTGTTGCGGTCTTTCAACACGCAACTGTTGAAACGAAATTGAATCAGTGAGAACACATTCAAACGTAGAACAACAAAACACAGCATAGTGGCACTAAAATGTGTGTACTCACATGTGTTCCTCATTCTCAACATCGCTGTAAAGAAGCTCTTCGATTTCAGCGTGGAAATGTGTCAACCTCTTTTCTTTCTCAGTGTAAGGGAAGTAGATGCTCAAGTCTGCACCAGGGGAAACAATGTTGAACTTGGGATCGAAGACGTCAATACCATGAACAACTCTGTACAATCCGGGGAGAGTGAAAGCTGTGTGACTCTCGTATTGCCCAACGGTGTCCTTACTGAAAAAAATTAAAAAACATGATCAGCATCATCGCTAATGAGCCATGGACTAGTTCAAAGCATAAATACCATATTTTTGGAGATTTTGCCAAAAATTTCCCAAAATTGCAGATCAAATATGTGCATAAATTATATGAGTCATGTACAACCTTACATAGTGGTACATAGAATGTAAATACCAAAAAAGCACAATTTAGGGCCAATATTTTCCCAAAACTCAAAACACCTACGATTTTAAGGATAAGGGACAATCACCTTCCGGCAATCTCTTGGAAGGTACTGGTAATGATGAAATCAGTGTGGTTCATAGCTATGAGATCTGCAGTAAATTGGCAGGAGAAGTGATACTTCTCATCAAGCTTTTTCCAGTAAATGTCAGAGTCAGGGTACTTAGTTTTCTCAAGGGCATGAGCTATAGTACACTGCATAAGACCACAAAATCCATCAGAAAATGGTCGGTAATTAACAACCAAACAATTTCAAAAGAGTTGAAAAAAAACCTGTGTGACTCCTAATTTATGTGCAAGTAGTGAGGCAACAATGTTACCATCACTGTAGTTTCCAATGATCAGATCAGGCTTGCCATGAAGCTCCTTTGCAAGCTCATTTGCAACATCCTAAGATCAAACATGTGAAGGAAGCTCAAAATCAGAGAGAAGCAACAACAGCCAAGAAATGGAAATTGTAAGGTGTGCAATAACTTCGATTATTCACCATGAGTCTACCAAAATTCTACCTCAGTGTAAGTCTCCAAGTAAGGCCAGACTTCAAATCTTGAGATCCATCTACGGACAATTCCTTTCTCGTTCCTGAATGGAACACGAAGAATGTCCGAGTATTCTGAATCATACACTCTCTCAAGACGCTGACCACAGGTGGTGCCTACAGCATCAGGGAGGAGCCTTGTGATCTGTTCATCAGAACAATATCAGCATCAGATTAAATGAAAAAAAAATAAAGACACCATAAAAAATGACGACAAAACTTTAGAAAATCATACAATGAGGATGCGAGGAGTGATGTCAAGTCCTTGTTGCTTAATCCTTAGAAGCATCTCATTCTCTAATGCACGAACTTGATCCAAGATGTAAACAACCTGGCCTCCGGTGTCAGGGTAACCCAAAACATTGTCTTGAGCGAAATAACCATGGGGAGAAAGAATAACAACATTGAAGACCATGGGAATTCTCCCAAGAAACTTCTCAAGAGTAAAAGGATCTGGTGCTTCAAGAAGATCCAAAAGAAGCTGAATCATTTCGTCCACACGCTCAGCGTTGTCACCCCAACCCCTCTCCAAACCTATCTCTTGGAACTTATGCTCAAACTCAGCATATGGTGTGTCAGGTGCAAGTGTAGAGAGATATTCCTCTGCCTTTCTTAGAACATGCTGAAGAGCATTCAGGTTCTGAATTCTGTCATTCAACATCATATTCTGCACAATACAGAATAGTAATGTAAGATATGAAGGGGTTGGCTTCACATTATTGAGTTTTTTCTCATTAAAAGAGATTCATTCCATGAATGAAATAATAATAGATTTTGGGTATGTTTGGTTCTTGCTTATGCTTCTTTTGAGACCAGTAAAAGCGTTTTAGCCAATAAAGAAACAATTTTGAACAAAACAAAATTTTCTGTAAGTGTTTTCAGAGCTTAGAAAACACATTTTGTAGTAACAATATAAAATATACCTTTCCTTTGTAACAGTGAACTCGTAGGAATTCAAGGAGGGGATGCATGCTTTCCTTGTCATGGAAAAGCTTAGCAGAAAGGTGACGGTTGAGGAACTCAACACCATTACCAATAGACTTTGAAAGAGTTGGCTTTGGAAAAGATGCAGTAAATGGTTCAAAGTCCAACTCAAGCACAAAGTTCCCATTTGCACTGCAAAGCATTGAGAAACGTTACAAACTTAAAAATGCAAAATAAAGAAAAACCAAGACAATAGATCTCAAATATCAAAAGAATTATAATACAGAACAAGATATAAACACCTTCCATCAACAAGCTCTTCCTTGAAGTGCAAGTACTCAGCTACACTCAACTCTTCAACAACAAGAGCATGAACATTCACACGAATGTATTCCCAAACACCAGGCCTTGGGCGTACAGCTAGAGTAACCCATGGTGGCAAAACTATAGCTTCCTACATATACAGATTCAAAAGTCAAAAAAAATTGTCAATGATTACCCAGAAAAACCCCAAAAAATAGGGGATCGTAATGTTAGAGTTTAGAGTTCGACGTTTACATGAGCCAACATTACATTTACACATTCTAAAACTCCTCTCAAATTGTATACTCTATACATGTGCGCAACAACACTTGAAATTTAATAATTTGGGAAATTTAGTCTATGGTTTCAAATACAGGACCACCGTTTTGATATATGTTAAAATGTGTTGGTCAGCAATTTAAGTTTTTGTAAGTGATGAGCACAATCTAACACATAATCTCAAACAACCCTGAAAAGAAGAAAGATCAAAGTACCTGAGCTGATTTCAAAACTTCTCCAAATGCTCCATCCATAAGTTTCTTCCTATTAGCTTCAGGGATGGCTTCAAACTCAGCAATCAGCTGGTGGGCTTGCAGAATACCCTTTCCCTTGCTCTCAATCCTATAACCAAAGTAATCCAAAGAAAAAGCTTTAAAAAAACAAGTAAAACTAGGTTGATTCAGGAAAAAATAAAATAAAAGTTTCCGTTCTGAGAGCTTTTAGTATAAGGGTCTTGAACATTATTGGAAATACCTGGAGAGAAGGGCCAAAATTTCATTTCTATGAGCGGTGAGAGTTTCATTCAATCTCTCACGGAGACTATGAACGCGGGTCAGTGAACTTTCCGCCATAGCTAGTTTCTCAGAAGATCAGACAGTCTCAAAGCTGCAAGAGAAAATGAGACAACACTGTTGATTAAGCAGATCTCATATAAGCAAAGACGTAATTGAATTAACAAAAGCCAGAAAGTCAAATTTGCAGCATAAGTTTATTTAATAATCTAGAAGAGTAATTTTTCTTCCCACATAAAACCTAACGACTAAGACCTTTCACCAAACCACAAAATAAATATTAATTAAGCACATGAATGTAGTTGGATTCATATATAAGCCAAATATATCTAGAACCAACAATATACACTTTTCTTAGAGTGGCTAACAGATAAAACAGAATCCCAGTTGAAAACAGAGCAAGTTTTTCAAAACAAGTTCAAATTAAAAACGCAAAAATTACAATTCAACAAAAAGCAGCAACATGATAAATTTAGAGATCTGTAGAGAAATGTGGCGTTTAAAAAAAGAAAATGATAAAAGTTTGATTTTGATGATATTGATCCAGCTTTCATAATGTTTGATCTGCTAAACTTTACAACAGACAACACATAAAACCCAGATCACTAAAGCTTAAAACTTTGTACGAAAACAGTAATAATTACACTAAAACTAAAAAAAATATATACACAAAAGAAGAAACAATAACAGTACCTTAGAAGAACAGAGTAAAGAAACAGATAAGTGGTTTGTCATAGGACGGTGGTGGATGGTGAAATTTATAGAATGGGAGCGCGAAAAATAGAACACAAGCAGCACAAACGAGAGAGAGAATAAATTAACAAAAATCCCAAAAGGTCCACGGTTAATTAATATTAGTTCTAATTAACATATATATATATATAATTTTGCTGTATTTTTTTTCTATATGGAAACTAATAAGTAGGAAATACGTGTAAAATAATTGCATTGATATATGTATTAAATAATATATTAATTATTAATTTAACAAATTAAAAATATAAAATGATAAAATAATTTGCATCATCATTGTACTAATTAGATTGTGATTTAATTTATAAAGGTGTGATAAAAAAATTCATAAAATAAACGATAAATTAGTAATTATTGACCAGAATTTTCAGCAGAAGTAGTAAAATTGGAAACGTGTATTTCGTAAAAATACTAAAAATCAAACAATTACACATACATTGTTATAATAAAAATGTGTGGATTAATTATTTTATCTCCATAATTAATTATATTCTAATATTATTATTACTGTATAATTATCATAATAATTTTTTTTATAATATTAAAAGATAAATAATTGTTACAACATTAATTTACATATATCGTATATTCATTACGAAGAAAATTAAACCAATCGTACACTAGCCTTCCAGACATTTTCAAAACAAAGCTTGACTCTTTTTTTCCCCTTTTCTAATGATCACAAGCTAGACTTTTTATGTTAATAGTTATCGGTGAGATTTAAGTTTTTATTTTAGATTAGAAATTATGTTATTTAATTTTATTAAAAATAAAATATATTATTTTAATAATTTTTAATTAAAATATTATATTAATATAAAAATATAAAAAATTAATTAATTTAAAAATCTCTATTTAAAATCAAATTATATTTTCATTAAATTTAAAATACTTAGATTTTTCGTTCTATATTAATATTTCCATTTCCCATATAAAACCCTAGCTAATTAGCTCATAGGGGTTTAATGTCATCTTATCCGTGTAAGGATCTGTAAAAAAATAATAATAATAGGAAAATATGCAAATACGTATATATCCTTGCTACGTAAACCACTTCTTGTCTTCTTGTTTCTAGGTGACAAAAATATATATTTGTTTATAGAAACTTAGAAAGCATCCCATGTTACATAAACTACCAATAAGAATTTTCTTAATATATTTTATTTATTTATATATTAAAATTGAAAAGCAAAATAAAAATAAGGAAAGAACTTTTTTTTTGAAGAATATATATATGTTTCCTCAAATAAGTCCCATAATGATGATATGGTGCTAATAAGAATATCTGTTTTTTTTATCAAAAATAAAAAATAAAAAATAAAAAGAAGCACATAGTATTCTATTATAAGAGATGGAATAGAAGCAGGAAGATATTATTTTATATCCGTGATTTATTTACATTAAATACTTATCAAATACTTACTAATAATATTATGCTATAAATAAAAATAATTTTAATAAATAAATGATCTGCATATAGATAAACACATTAATCATATATATATATATATATATATATATATATACCTTGAAATGAGATGCCAGATGAGAATGCCAGAAGTTGTTAAGTACACAAAAATGAACAAATTGATAGGACTAGATCTTGAAGACACGAAACAGAATGATTTAAAAGAATGGGAACAAAACAAGTAAAACAAATAGCTAAAGATAGCGCAATGAAGAATATGATAAGAGAAAACCCAAACACCACCCCTTTTATATAGAGAGGAAGCTAGTGGAAGAGAATTTCCTAGCTACAGTGCTTATGTAATAAGTACTTCTTTATGAGTCGTTACGGCATTGAATATTTGTATTTTTTTTTTTAAAAAAAAATCATTGTCACAATTTTGACATTTTATTTACTTATAATATCATATTATTACTTATTTTATAATCAATTAATAATTTTTATTTGTGTGACCCACTTGATATTATATGAAAAAAAAAGTGAATTTATATCTAAATTAATTATATTTTTTCATTTATATATAGTAGATCTGAAAATGCAAATATTTGAACACCATAATATATTTTTTTTTAACTTGAATTGTAATACTTTCCTCGTGGGTAACGAAAAATGGCATCATTTAAAAACCCTATCAACGCCTCTATTTATGTGAAAAGGCCATTATTACTGCCTTACCTTCCTGTGGTTTCATTGTTGCTTTCACAAAACCGCTTTCTCTTTCTACATTTCTTATATTTTAATATATTTTTTTTTCTTTATTCACTGTTCTTTTCTATCTGTGCCTTATTATTTAAGCAAAGAGAAAGTTATTTTTAAAACACAATTTATATGAATTTATTATTGATTAAAATAATTAAATATTTTTTATTTTATAGTAAATTGCTACATCAATTAACGTAAAAAAAAATTTTTTGTTATGAAAATAAGATTTTAGAATGTTATTATTATGGCTTCATCTAAAATCTATGACATTGTACAAAAAAATATATATATATATAAAATTTTATGACTAACCCCTAGTTTCAAAGCATTAACCATATAACAAAAAATTTATTTTTAAAAATAAATACTTTTTAAATGTAAATAATTTACTGATTATTACTCTATAAATAACAAATTCTTATTTTATTTGAATATTTATTTTATGTTTCATTCCTTATAATTTAAATGAATATGATAAAATAATATTACGAAATATAACTGTAAAATTATATTTTTATTATTATTCTTTCATTTTATTAACTAATTTTTTCTTTAATTTAATCAGATAAGTATCATTAATATTTTATATTTATTTTTTATATCAACTTAATTGTATTTTTATTTTATTTTATTTTTAAGCCGTATTAAATAGATTGAGATTGTTTTAATTTTAATAAACTATAATTTAAATAATTAAATTTTAAAAAAACTTAAAAATATCATTTATTTTCATAATAATAAAATAAAATTATTATTAAAAATAAATATGATTTTTAAAATAAATATAAAATATAACTCTCCTTAATTTAATATACAGATCTTGCTATATCGGACTTGGTGATCTTTATAATCTATGGTTCCTGTTGTAATTGACTCTACCGATTGTATTTTTTTTTTAATTATTATTTAAAGATGTTTGTTTTTACTAGGACAACGGATTCAAATCGATATATTTTTTATCAATTTAAATTTAATTAAATTTGAATTAAATTCAAATATTTTCCGAATATTCAAATCTCATAATATAATTAATTTATCTAATTTAAATTAATTAAATGATATTAAATTTATTTATAAATTATCATTATACATAAAATATTATATATACTATATTTATATTTTAAATTAATATATTTTTATTTTTATTATTTATAATTCGAATTAAAAAATCAAAAAAATAAAAAATATGTTTAAAAAATTCTATATTTTTATATAAATTTAATATTCATATTTATTTTAAAATTAAAATAATAATTTAATATAATTATACTATATAATATTTAAATATAATAAATTATAAAATAAAATATTTATTTATTTATTTATAATTTTAAAAATAATTACATAGAAATAAAGTGATAGGAATATAAAATGATAAATATATAATTTGAATTTAAAAAATTGTTATTTTTTAATTCAAATTTGAATCAAATATATATTTTTTTAATTTAAATTTAGACAAATTTTATAATTTTTAATCTAAATTCAATTCAATCATAACATTTTTTTATCTAATTTAATATTATCTAATACATAGTATAATTTTTTTAAATTTAAATAAATTGATTGAAATATATATATATATATATATGTGTGTATTTTTTTCTGTATTAACCAATGGTGCGACGCCTTTCGGCCGCCCCCTCTCCCTTACCATTTTCCAACTTCCAATCCTGTGAGCTCCCGACAAGCGTGTACGGCCAATGGCGTTCCTGTCATTTAAATAAATACTAGTGTGGTGGGTTCGTGGTCTGAATTTTGACACAGATGGTGTAATAAAATATAGCTTGTATATACTTAATATAATAATAAATTTTAAAATTATTATATATTTTTAATATTTATAAATAAAATATAATATTTTAGGTATATATAAGCCAAAAAAAATAAAAAATAGTAACTCAATTTATAAAATTTATTTTTACATAATTTTTAATAAAATTAATTTATATTTTTAGATAAATATTTAACAAAGTTGATATAAATATAAAATTTAAAATAATATTATGAATTTTTTAAGAAAAATAATATTATGAATTTTTTAAGAAAAATAATATCTTTTGAGTTATATATATAATTATGTAAATGTAAATAAGTATTTAATTATTTAAAAATATCCAAACTGCTAAATCACTAATCTAAAATAAATAAATATTAATCTAAATAATAATATGATAAAGATAAATTTAAATATAATTTAATTTATATTAAAAAAATATAGTTATAACTTCGTAGTAACGTGATAAATATAAAATGTCGTCTATAAAATACAAGTTTAAGTTTTGATATTATCATTGTACATATTATATATAAAAATGTAATTTTTTAAATTTATCATATAAATTTGATATTCTTGATATTATTATTATGTATAAATAATATTTTAAAAATTAATTTTTTTAATTTATAATATAATTTAAAAATTAATTTTTTAAAATTACAATATTATTATAAATATCTAATTTTTAAAATTTATAGTGTAAATTTAATTTTAAAAAAAATGAAAAATTATGACGATGAAAAAAAATTATATAAATATAATTTGATTTATTCATGAATTAAACAAAAAAATATAGTCATAATTTTATAATGATGTTATAAGTATACAGTGCTTTATATAAAATATAAGTTTAAATATTGATATTGTCATCCTACACACTTTATTTATTAAAAATGAGTATGTGAAAAATAAAATTGGACATCTTGTGTAATATAGTCCATAGTTTTGTATGTATCTTAAGTATGTAAGTAATCTTATAAGTGATCATATCATGTATTATTGATATGACTACTTAATTTACTTACGATATAAGCTATGTTTTGTATTGTACAACTTATCAAATATGTAAAACTTATTATCACTCTAAAATAAGTATGTAAGACTTCTTATCACTCTAGAATATTTCAGTTGAGATGCACTCTCACTTCATAAAACATTGATTTTCTTGTTAAATTGATTCTAAACTTCAACATTATAAAAAATAAATTTAGAAATAACTTCATCTTTATTTTTATACAAATATACATAATAATATTTTATGCTATATTCGACAAAAGTAATGAAATACATATTGCCATCCTTGTGCAAAAAATTTAAAATCACATAGAATATTATGGATCAAATAAAAAGGTTTCATGTTCTTCTCAATTGATTGAAAAGATGAAATAATCATTTTACCACTGCACAAGTCTCACACTTACATTTAAAACTAATTTGTAAAAAGGATATATAATCTATGTTATTTAACTTCACATATGACCTAGTCTTCCATTGCATAACTTGGAAGACAAATAAATAAACAAACGAATTAATAACATAATTAAAAGGTCATTATATTGAGCTTAGATAGCTTCTCAATTACATGTCTCTTTAATACAAATATTCAATTATTGGTCAATATGATCTTATTATAACATCCATATAGAATCAATGCTTTTGAAGCAACAAAGTTCTCATGGTTCTTTTAGATCTCTAACATATACAATACGTTATTTCGAGTCATTTATTTTTCAAATGTCATCTTTAGAATCACCTTACCTACCTTTAATTATAGAGATTGTAGTGTTTCTCGTTCGTAACTTCTCCAAATCTTAAATGGTTTAAATTGAGTAAATAACTCATTATTTGAACATATGTGTCTAATAACACTAAATTCAATTTGTCACTCTTTCAAGTTAGACCTCATCAAATTCACATCAAGAAACAATTGATAACATGTTCATATTAGAACTAACATTGTAATGTAATTAATCACATTTGTTATCATCTCAAAAATGAATTAATGCTTTTAGATGCATTGATCTTCATAATGAACCAAAATTAAATTTTAGAATATAATAATAAATATGAAAATTTGATTTAAATTATTTAATTATTTTTTGAATAATGAAAATTTAATTTTCTTATAACCTAGTCCCAATTCGTAATTCAATAAATACGAAATCTAAAAATTCATAGATTTATAAAATTAAGTATATTGAAAACCAATGAATGCAAAGTTTATTATTCTACAAATACAAATTTACTTCGTTTATGAATACAAAATAATCATTTTTGTTATTTCAAAAATCAAATATTTTGTAAATACAAAATCTACTTATTTTGTAAACCATAAAACTATAAAATACAAAATCTAATATTTCTCAAATGTAAAATATTTGTTTTTATTCAAAAGAAAAATTCACTAACTTTACAAATACAAAATATACTTATTTTAAAACTTGAAATCAAACAATTTTTGAAATACAAATACATATTACACAAATAATCAAACTTAAAATTCACTAGTAAAAATTCCATCAACAAATCATCATGTATAACAGAATTATAATACTTGGCTCCCTAAAAACCAAGACTAACAAAGAGTTAGTGACAAATGTAAAGTTGAATAAGAACTGTCACATATATATTTAAGCGAATCCTATGAAAGCAAACGATACATATATAAGTTGTACACAAAACATGACAAAAGGTTGCAATTATATATAGGTAACGAATATGAAATTTCAATAAATCAAATTGAAATAACATGTTTCAAAACTTAACCTTGAATTGATAACTGACTTTTCCGTAAATATGGTGAGTATAGAGTTACCATTTGAACTGGAAAAAAAATTGAATAATCAAATAGTATAAGCAGATGAAATTGCAGACTTTATAATGCATTAAAGCAACAACACTAAATATATATAATTGACATAATGTGTCAAAAATAAAGAGATACGTAACTATTAAGTCTCACATCGATTAGAGACACTTCTTCCGTTGCACATATAAGTTTAAACAATTTTTTACCTTATAACTTAAGTTTTGAGGTGGAGTTAGTCTCAAGTCTAACATGATATTAGAGTTGGTTCCCTAGCCTTCCATCGGCCATCGTGCCGTAAATCTGGACTCTAATCGATATAGAGGGGGATGTTAAGTCCCACATCGATCAGGAATACTTCTTCCGCTGCATATATAAACTTAGATAATCTTTCACCTTATAACTTAAGTTTTAAGGTGGAATTAGGCTAAAGTCTAACATGGTATTATAGTTGGTTCCCTAGCCCCCCATCGGCCATCGTACCGTAAACACTACTACAAAAATAGGCATTAAAGTCGGTTAAAAAACCGACTTTAACCCGTTTTATGATTTTTTTTATTTTTATTCTCATTTTTTGTATTATTCAATATATATAGCATTAAAAAACTAACATTTAAATAATAATACAAATAATTAAAAATTTAAATATATTTAATTACTCAATAATTAAATTTATTACAAAAACAAATAATGTATATATAATACATATAGTTAACTTAAATTACAAATAAAATAATGTCATCAAAGTATAATTGGATGCGATCGAGTAAACTTAGTTGGCTTAGAATCTTGATTGGCCTTTACAAGCATTATGACAAGAAAACTAGACAAAATAATAATAATTCATATTCCCCTACATACATGAGCACGTAAAACATTCATCAAACAAGCAGTCTAAACTTCAAACATACGAATGAAGAAATTAAATCATTATAAATATTACCATCAAAAAGAGATTATCACGTACAAAGACATTCGACAAACTCATATTAGCATTTTATTGATCATTTGTCTATAAATATGAAGTTATCTGCAATCTCTACTAGTATTTTTTTAATGCTATAATGAACTCTAAATATGAAATCAAGTGTAACTCTGATTCTTGGCTTGTGTGAGTGTTGGTGCCCTTAAACATATGGAACACGTTCATGGGCACCAAAACTCATACAAACCAAGAAACAAATCGAAGTTACGTACACCTGATTTGTCCATTTAGAGCTCATTATAGCATTAAAAATACTAGCATAAATTCTAGATAAATTCATATTTATAAACAAATGATTAATAAAATGCTAATATGAGTTCGTAAGGAAAGTAGGAAAGAGAGATGAGATGTAGTTTGGTCCAAAATTAGGTCCATAAAACAATGCATTCCTCTAAATACATGAGCATATAATCATCCATCAAACAAGTGATTTCAGACACAGGAATAGATAGAGAAATTAAATCATTAAAAAATTTACTGTTATGTTGTCAAATGCTATTCAAAATCATCAGAATCTTCTCCTGATTCTTCTTGTGATGATATAATTTGAACCATGTGTTCTTCCCATTCCTCTCGTAAATCATCAAAAATTTATTGGTCGTAGCCCGTCTTGTTCCAACCAAAGAACTACATGTATTTAAAATCCAAATAAGAAAATAATTTTATTTATTTACAAAAACAAACTCAAATATGTTAAAAAACTTTTATGTATATGAGTGAAATATATTATCACATCATCAATTGGAATTTTGATATTTGTGATGATTTCGCTCATAAACTTCATGACATAATAACCACACATGACTCTATTATTTTGTCGTGGAACCTACAAAAACAAGTGTACATGTGATTTCATATTCGAATATCTTTATTATTCAATTGTAAAATTAATAAAATTATTAATATTAACTTGTACATACCATAATTTTTGTTCCTATAAGCTTATGAATTTTTTTAAGGGCAATGCCCTTAAACTTGTTCCATAACTTCCATGCCCTATCAAGGTTTAAAACGGTTAATTTTTATTAAATATTACAACAAATAATAGAAGAAACTAATATGTAACTATAACTCTTACATTTCAACAACTGCTTTTGTATCTTTACTCAGTTCTATAGAAGCTGAGTCACAGTACCAAGCATGATTATTGAAGATATCAATGATTACCAACATCCAATGGTCTTGGCATTGTTCAAACCTTAATGGCCAAGGGATTATCAACTTTTGATTTCTGTTAAACGTTAATGCTCTATCACATAATTGTTTAGCTCTGATACTAACATCTTTATCTTGATATTGATTGACATATGAAGAATCATATAACATTGCTAAATGTGATGAGTGATTATGTTGAAGTCGATAATAGCACCCCATCATCAGATCGATTATCTGAATGCCAAGTCAACATATTTGATGTATATTTACTATTGAACAACCTTTGAAAGCGAGGAATCGGAGGAAAGTACCAAATAACCTTTGCAGGCACGCCTTTCTTATGTGTTGTACTTTCATTTGTACCATGCTTCCATCTCGATTCTTTACACATAGGACAATCATCTAATGTCTCATATTCTTTTTTATAAAGAATGCAATCATTAGGACAAGCGTGAATCTTATGATATTCCATGCCAAATCGACCAAGAGATTTCTTCACTTTATACATCGAAGATGGCAATTCAATACCCTCAGGAAACATATTAACTAGTAGATTTAGTAATTCTGTGAATCCTTTGTCAGAAAAGCTATGTTTTGCCTTCACATTATACAAATGAATCAATCCCGACATTTTTGTGTATTTTTTGCAATTTGGATACAACGGTTTTTCGGCATCTTCTATAAGTTTATTAAAGGTTTCAGGATCATCCTCGCGTAATTCATCTTCAACACCATGAAACATATTTTCTGTCTGTACATTATGATAAAATTTCTGTAATCTACTCACATTCTTATTTATCTTTTTCACATAAGTATTATCAATATTTTCTCCATGATAATACCAACATTTATAGCTCAATAGAATACCATTACGGATAAGGTGATACTTAACCTCATCAAATTTACGAAATCACTCATTTTTACATTTAACACATGGGCATCGAATCATACTAGTTCCAATATTACTATTTCTATAAGCAAATTTCATGAAGCTTTCAACTCAAGAAATATAGTCTTGCTCAATTCTACACTTTGACATCCAAGATTTGTCCATTTTCTATAAATGGCATTAATTAAACGCATTACTTAATTATGTATATAATGAATATATTTCAAGTATTATTATATATAAATTTCCCAATTATTAGAATATATATTAAAATATACATAATACAAAACAGTTATCATTTTAATCATTTTACAAAACCATTTCTATACAAATTAAAAAATAAGCAACATGTTAGCATGAATATATAAAAACCAATCACTTTGGTTGATTCTAATTTCTAAGCATGTTACTATATCATAATTAAAAATCAATATTAATTATGCGTATATAACATTCTATAGAAATATATAAGGACTACTATAATAACATATTTAACATTTTAACACATAAGTAGCATATATATATATATATATATATATATATATATATATTATTAAATTATTGAGTTTATAAATATATATTTATAATTTTTTTAAGATTCTAGATAGCAAATATAACTTTTATATCAATATAATTTCTTACAAATTTAAAAAAACATATTATTTTTCCTCTATTCACTACTTAATAAAATATAATTATTTATGGATAAATAAATTTATCCACGCACAGTAAACCCACAACATTTCAAATATTATTTCCACATAAAATAAGTCAAACATAATAACAAACAAAATCAAAAATATACCTAAATCAAAAAATTATACAAAATATAAAACAACCGAATAATAAGTCAAAAATTCTACTTAATAAATTATAATTATTTATTATAAATAAATTTATCCACGCACAGTAAATATATATAATCTATCAAACCCACAACATTTCAGATACTATTTTCACATAAAATAAGACAAACATAATAACAAGCAAAATAAAAAACATACCTGAATCAAAAATTTATACAACATATATATAAAACAAACTCAATAATAAGCTACAAAATTCTACTAAATAAAATATAATTATTTATAATATATAAATAAATTTATCCACGCACAGTAAATATATATAATCTATCAAACCCACAATATTTCAGATATTATTTTCACATAAAATAAGTCAAACATAATAACAAACAAAATCAAAAATATACATAATAACAAACAAAATCAAAAACATACTTAAATAAAAAATTTATACAGAAAATAGGTATTAATTTTTTTAATATTTCGCACAAAAAAATAATAGATCTGAAAGATAATGAGAAGAGAAATATAACTTACAAAACGATGTTCCAAATAGTGGTCGAAGGTGGTCGAAAATGTAGAAATAGGGTGGCGTGCGGTGTAGCTTTTGAGAGAAAATGGAGGAGAGAGAGAAAGAAAATGAGTTCTGTGTAAAAAATGACCCAAAATGGGTTATATTAGGTGGATAGCGTCGGTTCTTCACGTGAACTGACGCTATCTACGCAATTTAAAATGATTTTTTTTGTCAATTATTTTTTTATTTATACATGCAATATCGTATATATATACATAGAAATACAAAAAATAATCACTTTAAAATAATATTTAATTAAAATATATACACAATTAAATAAAAATATATTGTAGGTACATATATAAATTTAAATATCCAAACAAATAAATAAAATTATATAATTTTTAAAACTAATTGTCTAAAAAAAAGGAAAAATGATATTATTTTTATCAAACTAAAATTTTAAAGTGCCAAATAAAATAATAATTAATTTTAATTATATTTAATTTAAAAAATAGGACGTAACGTCGATTGACGTGACGAATCGACGCTATCCACGTGTGTAGAACTGACACTACGACCAACATGGATAGTGTCAGTTTTACACCGAACCGACTTTAAATTCATTATAAGTTAGTTTTTGAAAAAAAAAACCGACTTTACACAGCGACTTAAATACCCCATTTTGTAGTAGTAAAATATGAACTCTAATCGATATGAAGAGGGGTGTTAAGTCCCATATCGACCAAGGACACTTCTTCCGCTACACATATAAATTTGGATAATCTTTAACCTTATAACTTAAGTTTTGAGCTGAAATTAGTCTAAAATCTAACATTAATAAAGAGTTATAATAGTTAAAACTTAACACTTAAAGAGTAATCATTTACAGATATACACGAGAAAGTAGAAACACTAGTAGGCAAAGGAGACTTAAAAACCAAAAAGAAATTAAGTTTTTAACTCATGTTAAAAGAATTAAAAGATATTAAATATCAACATAAACCAATAACGATGTAATATTAGAAAACTATATTGTACCAACAATAGAGAAAACGTATTAAGATGATGGCACCCTGTAGAGATCACACAAGTTTGAATAGCAATAAAGTTAGTAAATTATACAAATTAATGATTAATTCTTCTAAAAAATAATTAAAAAAATTATGAGAAATATAATCTATTACTGCTTTATGTAATTTTAATATTATTTTATTTATTTATTTAGTAATCTATTAACAGAAAAGGTAACCAAATAATAAAAAAGTAATAACAAAAATATCAACAAGTACTAAAAAAACAAATATATAAATTAGTATCAAACAATCAGACTCAATTGCAATGCTATAAAATAACACTTTACTAAAAATAATGATATAACTAATATTAGTTAACAATATCAAAAAGAAATGATAATGGCAATTAATTAACAATATAAGAAAAAATATTTCATTAAAAAGTATCCGATTCAAAAAAAAAATCAAAAACTTGTTTGTCCTCGAAAATTGAAAAAGGCAGAATTACCTTAAGATTACTTAAAATAATATATGTATAAATAAGTTAAGAATAAAAATATTTAAATATAAATTAAAAATACATAAATTTTAAATACAAAATTTAAATAACATAGAATAGAGATAAAGTATAAAAATGATCGAGATCTGTGTATTTAAGATATTTTTTTCACGTATCTTTATTGCTCGGAAATTTCGAAAAAATATTTTCAATATTCAACATTAACTAGTAAAAAATATATACCATTATTTAATATTTTAATAAATTTTCAAGTATCTAAAGTTTAAAAGAATAAATATAACTATAGATTAAAAAAATATAATAAATAAATGCTTTTTTTTCTCTTTCTTTATCTTTCTTCCTATCTTCTTTGTATTTCCTATATTCATTTTTTTATCTTTTTTCACTCTCAATATATATAGATAACAACAACATAAAGGTATTAAAGACAATTAAACAAAAGGAATGAAGAAAGGAAATGGTAGAAGGGAAATAAAGAGAATTAAACAAAACGGTTTTTGCCAGAAACCGTAAGGGAACACATAAAATGGTAAAAAAAAAAAAATCATTCATTTTTTTCAACACATTTTTTTTGTTATAAAAACTTAAATTTGATCGAATTTAACATTATTAATAAATGATTAAAATATCTCAAATAGTTAAAAATAATAAAAAATAAAATCATTAAAATTAGTTTAAAATTATTAAAATATTCATAAATATAATAATAAATTAATTAAACTAATTAGTTTAAAAAAGTTGTATAATTTATGAAAAAAAAGTAACATAAGTATTTTTTTTAATATATATAATTCATTTCTTAGTAACTAAACATAATATTAGAGTATAAATACTTGATTTCAAACATACAATCCAAAATTTTCTCTAAAATGATTCAACATTAAAGTGATTTCTTTCTTTCGTTACAACTTAATTTTAAGTCTAACTTTATTTAATTTAAGGTAAGTGTTAAAAAATCATCAAATTGACTAAAATGTAATATATAAAATTATAAAATAATAGTTATTCACATTTGAAAATTTGCTTCCAATAATCTTATTAGGACGATAATGTATATGTGACTTTAAGAATTTTTATATCAAATTTGGTTAAAATTTATGCCGTAAAACTTAGAATATGACGTCTTAATACCTGATGGTTATATATATATATATATATATATATTGGTGGTTTCCTTTTAGCAGTAACAAAGGTTGAGACCTTTGGATGAAGAAAGAATCGCTTTTATAAATTATAAATTTATTATAAAAACAAGAGATTTTATTATAAATTATAAATTTATTATAAAAATAAATAATATAAGAGATTTTATTGGATAGAACTACCTAAGTGCAGTTTTGTTCTGACCCTGTTTGTTATTATTTTTTATTTATCTCTAGCCAATTCATGCATAAAAATAATGAACATTTTTTAGTGATATATATTTAAAAATAGGGCTTATCGTCCAATATTTTTTTCTTCTTTAAAATTAGCATATCTCTAATGTATAATTATAATTAATATGTTTAATAATTATTAATTAAAATAATATAATCTATTTTTTTTTAAATTATATATAATTAACTATTATACCAATTATAATAATACAATTTAAAATAAATAAATTTTCCTTAAAATTAATGTAATTATTTGTTTTGCATGTTATTAATAAGCAAAATTGATGTAGCAATGTACACCCTTGTATTTTTTAATACTTATTACCAAGGGTTTGTATACAATAGATTATTTCAAATTTGAAATAAAATTGAAATTAAATTAATAATATTAATTTTTAAAATAAGGACCCATCTAATCTAATAAAATTTATAAAATCAATTCGAATCAAACCTTTCAGATTAAGTTAGATTGGATTGAACGATTTGAATTTTATGTTTTTAGTTTTTTTTTTACAAGTAAAAATCTTTTTTAAAATATTTGTGTTTAATAACTAAACGATTATTACGTTATATTTTATGTTTCAATAATTTATTAAATTAATTTATGAGAGAAAATTTATATAAAATTAAAACACATAACAAAATATGTCTAACATTATTATAAATTAGATTTATGTAAAAAAAAATTTTAATATATTAGATATAGATCTAAATCAACCTGTAAAAAAAACACCATATAATAATTATTTTATTATTTATTTAAAACAAAAAAAACAAATAATAATTAATCTATGGGAGAGAATTTATACTAAAAAAAGAAAACTTCTTCTCCAATAATAATAATAATAATAATAATAATAATAATAATAATAATAATAATAATAATAATAATAATAAAGAATAAATAGGAAAATAAGAAGAAAGTTTTTCAAAAGGGAAAAACCTAATATAATACATATCAAAAATTAAGATAACACTTGGGAGATTCTACTTGTGAAATATGATCTCATATTATACGTGATACGACAAGTACATAAATTGTCTGACGTGGGTAAATGATCACACCAACAATATATATCATAGAACGTAATCCTTGGAATTTGGGGGTTTGGACTAAGAAGAAAGCAACCATAAACAATATTACAAGTTGATAAACATGAATTGGCCCACATAGTTTTATCCAAAACTCATTGTTAAAATCACGTGAATTTCTTTCTTGATACTAATGTCTTCGTAATTTCCTTTTACCCTTTTAGGTAAATAACCAAATTCATTATACAATTCATAATTTCGCATCACCAAACGATTAGTTAACAATTAATCAAGATATCAATTAGTGGCGGACCCATAAAGTTGTTCAATTTCTTAAAATATGCTTATATCTTTTTTATATATAAAATTTTATTTTTAACCTACATATAATTTTATTTTTATAAACATTAAAATATATATATATATATATATATTTATGTTATAAAAAATAAATATATATTTTTTAATAAAAAAATTAAATATAAAATAGGTTATATAATATAATTAAACTTAGTTAATTTACATATAAAAATTTAATTAATAAATGTGTAGGGTAAGTTTGGTACTATTTAATTTGACAGGTCATGACCATCCAAACCTACACTATAGGTCCACCCATGATATTAGTTGAAAAAATTAATAAAAACTGATGTTAATTATATTAGAAGTGAAAATCTTGCATTCCTAAAAATAATATTTACATCAAAATTTATAAAAAATCGTAATAATTAACTCTCCATTGAACCTTCACTAGTAAGAATAAGGACACAAAGGTTGGTGGAGTGGGGTCATTGATTAAAAATATTTATTGCGTTTTTTTACATAGATTTCTTCGTCAACGTTAATAATACTTTCCATTTTTTACTTCATATATATATATATATTTGAAATTATTGAATTTCTACGTTTACAAAATTTGATATTTTAATCCTTGTGTCTTCAAAACTTATTAATATTAAATAAATTAATTTTTTGAATTTTATAGGAGATATTGGGGACAAATCAATACCATGATGTCCTTAATAAAAAAACTTTAATAAAAAAACTTGATTTTTTTAAAAAATAATATTATTATAATTTATAACAATAAAAATAATATCGAAATAATATTAAATTTTAATTTAATATTAAATAAATCTAAACATAATTCAATTTAAACGATATTTAATTGAACGACGTTTAATATAAAATTATGCATCAGATTTTTTTAATAGTAAAAACATATAAATTTTTTATAAAATATATCATTTTGTGGTTATAAATTTTGAGATTATTGTTTTTCCAAAAATAATTTGTTTTATGTTACTTATAAATGTAAATTAAGATGAAATATTAATAAGATTTATATTACAACTCACTAATTTTCATAATCTATTTCATCTTATTTTACTTAATTTTTCATGAGATAATATTAGTTGATATATCTTATTTATCTCAAATGAAAACAAGTGAAATAAGTAAAAATATCAAAAAAATAATTAAAAGTATGATATATGCTTATTTATACTATAAAATTACATTTAAAGTTAATCACATATTAAAACTACACTCTAATTAAGACAAAATGAAATGATATTAAAACTAGATGAAATAATATTATATATCAAACTCATTAAAAATAATAAATGCAGCATAATATAAAATGAAATAACTCATTTAGAACACCAATGGTGTTATTTAGAGCACTTCTATTTATATTAAATTTTTTTCTTAGGATAACTTAAATGAATATCACTGGTATGAGACCACTAGCTAAAATAAAAAAATCTGATAGTTTTTGAGTATTTATTAATTTATCATTTCATATAGTTTTAATTATATTTATTAATAACATTATATAATATTCATTATAATTTATATTATGATAAAGAGAGTTTTTCATTATTTATAATCCAAGCTTTGTTTTCTGCGTACACATGAAAGAGACGTTCAACTAATTTGGTGGATTGTTCGTCCAAAAAAAAATTGGTGGATTTATAAGAGAAAATATGCAGTAATTTATTTTTATTAATTAAATATATTTGTTATTTCATTTTAAAAACATTTTATTATTATATTTATAAATTATTTAATTATTTCACGTTAATTTTGATGATTTTAATCAATTTTTTTTTCACATTTTTTTTCCAAAAAATTATTGAATCCTTAATTTAATGTTTGGCTTATATATAAATAATTATGTGTTATAAACTGTCAAATAATATTAAGTCTATTTAAAATGAATTTATTAAGACTTAAGTTATTTAGACTTTAATGTATTTAATATAATGTAATATTTTAATGTGTAGAGACTTAAAAATAACATCTATTTTAACGATGTGTTAAAATATATATACAATTATAAATAATATATATAGTAGTTATGGTCTCATAACACGTGTTATTTTTATCTGATATCTCATCATCAAAGAAAAGTAAATAAAATCAAATGATTTAAAAAAAAACGTGTAAATCTAAAATACATACTATTTAGTTATAAAATTAATTAATAGTTATGAATTCATTTATATTTTCACATATTTCATATTTAATTTTTAGTGATATAACATGAATGTTTTAAATTTATTATTAAGTAATAATTTTTCATCAAATATTAATTTTATTCTAACAAATGGTATCATAGTATTTTCATGTTGAATAATTAAAAATCTAATTTATTTCTTATTTATGATAATTTTGATTTTAGTATTATCATATTTAAGAATAATTATTGTTATATTTTAAAATTATGGATTCAAATTCAAGAATATTTTATAATTATAATTATTTAATTTTAAATATGATAAAGATAATTAATATATGTATTTTTTTATTATTAAAGAAATTTTAAAAAGGTTATTTTCGATATATTTATGTTTAGGATTAGATTCAATTTTTTAAAATTAAAAAAAATGGGAGAAAGGTAGCAGCGGCATGATTCTCGCTGCCTATGTATATATATTATTTTCCTGCTTCTTCTAATATGAAAATAGTTAGTAGAAAGTTATTCAACTTTTTGACTATGGATTCAGTTGGACATAATTTTCTTTGGGTTATATTCGGTAATCTCATCTTCATTCATGTTTAAGATCGCAAGTTGCATTTGGGAAGAATCACCGATGATTTAGGCATGTAATAGAGAATTTTTTATGGCTGCGGTAATATTCAAGAAGTAGGTACTCAAGAGAGAGAAAGAAAATGTAAAAAATGGATAGGAGTGAGTAGGAGATAGAGCTGACAATATATAGGTAGTTTAAGGATTATGATTTTATATCTTTCTTAATATTATTTACTTTTAAGAACTTCAAAAATATATTAAAAAAAATCAATATAAAAAGCAAAACATTTTTAATAAAAGTGATATTTTTGTTGTTTTGTTGTTGTTATTTTTCAAGATTAATAGTTACTTTTGTTACTGATACTTTTTATTTTTTGTGCGTGTGTTAATAGTATTAGTTGAAATGAAAAATAATATATTCGAAACTAATTAAATGTAAAAAATATAAAAGAGTAAAATATCAAAATAAAATTTTTAATTCTTGTAATTACGAAAATAATACTCATTATATTTACTTTAAATATTTTTATTATTAAAAAAAGTATGAAATATCATTTCATTTTTAACGTCATCTAATTAGACGCCATTTAAATTAAATTACAATCATTTAGATCATTCAATGTTGAATGCGATACAATTACACTCCATTTAATATCATTTCAATCCATTCTCTTACAAGTTTGATGTCAAGTGGTCATTTTGATAGTAAAAGATGTCAATCAATTCTTTTAATTGTATAAAAAAATTATAAAATGAAAAAATTCATTATTTAATTATTATTTTAATAATTTCTTAGAATGAATGCTTTCCATAATTTATTTATAAGAATATTTTAATTATTTTAAGACATTTCTTCCATCAGTGCTCTTTAATAACTTATCTAACTCTTTGTTTTTCGTTAAAAAAAAACTTTTAAGTTTTATAGTTCTTCATGTCTATATTGGCATTCTATGTGTAAAATACGAAGTTTGTTTATTTTATTCAATATTCTGTATTTTTCTATGTAAGTTTGATTGCTATAAATTAATAATACACACACATATTTAGTTAAGAATATTGTGATTGAAAACATGTTTACACACACCATGGGATTGGTTTTGGTAGTGTGGATGCTAAGTTGAGCGTTATGATTTTTGATGAACAAGCGTGCAAGTGAGCGGACTTTATCGCTCGTGTTTTTTGTTAGGTTCAAATCTTAATATTTATGAAAATTATTCAGAAATATTTGGATAAAAAAATATATTTTTTGGCACCTTCCACACCCATCAACAAGGGACCTCGCCGTACCCTTAGTGAGGTTGTTGGTGAGGAACGTGGTAAGATGTTCTGCCCGTTGGATAATTTTTATAAATACCCCATATTTTTTTGTTTCTCATCCATAAAATATGCTACGGAGCTCTTTCAAATTAACATATCATCTTTTTATATTTTTGGATCACTATTACTTTGAGTGTTGTTAAGTATTAATGATTAGTAACTGCGTGATCTGTGTGTCAGATGGTAGCTACCTTCGTGCAAATTTTTCTTAAGTGGTGAATCGTATGTTGGTTGATTAGGTATTGAAGGTTTGTGATACGTGGTTGAACGTGTTTCATACGTTGGTTGTTTGTGAGTGATCATAGTTGAGTGGTTTCTCATGTTAGGTGTTCAAATCCTGATCACCTTATTTATCTATGATAATTGATTGCATTACATCGAATGATGTTGACTTTGAAAGAAATTCAAGTTCTGTTGTTGAACCAAGTCATTGCGAAAACAATAATAGACAATTTAGACATAAATCTCAACTAATAGAGGTAATAAGGGTTTTATTTATGTCAAGGTTATAATTTTTTTTATTACTTATTAGATTTATTTGTTGTCAAATGATTACCATTAGCAACATGAGGACGTTATCACATAAGTTAGTGTTCTATATGAGTTTACTTCATTATATCTAGTATTGTGCATGTTCTAATGTTTGACTAGTACAATTAGAGTCTAAATTGTATATATTTTTACATAATAAAGTTTAAATTATGATTAGAAAGCGTATTTAATTGGTGTAGTTGTATGCATTCTTTCTTTTTATGTGTAGCATGCCTATTGCTTTATGTGTCTTATTTTTACTATATTAAATTAATTTTCATGTTTCTTGATTAATTTATATTACTTTTGTATTTTATTTGTATGCAAACTTGGTGTAAGTCTCTTCTAAGGAGTTAATACTTCCTTAACTTAGTAATGTACTAGGTATTTGACTATTTATTATGGTTATTATGTAATTTATGATTGTATATTGTGAAAATATAACCATCTTCTACCGAATATGTTATTAAATACGAGGTATTAAAGTGATTGAAAATCTTTTATAATTTTTTCATATGTATGGTTGATTCACATGCTCTGTGATATTTATTTGTTTATGCATACTCTTAGCCTAGACATGAGCCTGAGTGACACACCGTCGTTAATGTGTTTACCATATTTTTTTTTATTATTAGTTATTTTTATTGTGTGTTGAATTGAACATTATGTCTTGTAATTCTGTTGTATGATTTGCTTAATACATGTTTGTGAGTTTAGTTTGATCGAATTTATATATAATGCTTGAAAAGATTTCATGAGTTAGTGTATTTATTATTCATTTAGGTCCCAATTATATATTTTAATCAAAAAAATAATTAAATTTCGTACAATTTTTCGTATGTACGAGAATCAAACCTAACCCTTCGTTTTCGTCTAATAGCATCGTTTCCCTCTATCATCGAAAAGGGAGAAAAATAAATTTTCTTAGAAAAATGCAGAAAAGAAGTTGGAAATCCATTTGGAGAAAAGAGGTGGAATCGAATGGGTAAATGGTTGATTTCTACTCGACATCTCCATCTTCCTCTCCCTTACTGTCGTTTTTGTACACCTACTTTTCCCACCCATTTTCTCTCTCTCTATACACAAAATCCAACCCCGTTTTTGAACAGACCTTTTGTTTAATCTGAATTTCTAGAAATAATTCTTAAAAAATTACTTATATTTAAATTTATATTATTTTAATATAAAATATCTTAATTTATTTTTAATAATTACCATTTGTATGTTCAAAAAGATTAAATATTACATGTTTAAATCAAGTGGATTAAATAACACTTAAACACAAAATAAATTGACACTTATAGTATTTTTTAAGTTTTTAAGATGTTATTTTTTATAATTTTATTTTAATTTAAATAATAAAGTTTTCTCAAATAAATGTCAAATATTTTACTGATCCCTAGAGGATGACTAGCAAGGAAAAACGGAAATAGTTGAACTTTTTTCTTTAATTAGGCGTGACATGAGTTATATATGCTCAAGAGTCACGGCAGACTAGATTAATAATAATATGTCATGATACTCTTCATACGTATTTATTTTAATTAGTTTAAGAGTTTAAGCTAAGCAAGTATAATATATATATATATATATATACATTAATTGAAAAATGTAAATAATTTTATTTATTAATTATTAGCGAAACTGTCCAAATTAATTTTGTTACTAAGTCTAACAAAGTGAAAATTATTTAATCCTTTTAATTTTAATTTTTATTATTTGAATATGAATCCAAATTACATATTCACTTGGAAAGTTGGAAACCCGCATGTAGTTTGTAATCTTTTAGGGGGGAATGACAGTACGAACTAACTCAATAAAATAATTAAAATATTAATATAAGAAATTAATTTAAATATTTTATTAAATATACATGTTATTAATGTGAAACGTTACTTACCATATTGCATTCATTTTCAGAGTAAGAAGACAAAAAGAAAAAAAAAATTAAAATTGTTTGGCGTCCTTTGACGGTATTAAAAGCCACATCCTCTTTGTATATTTGTAGTGAGAAGAACCATTCTTCCATAATAAATACTTTATATTATAAATTTTGGATGATTTAAATAATATGTTAGATTATAATATTATTGATCCTCAATATTCAATATTTTTAAGTTAATAAAATCATGTGAGACCTTTTACACAAATATCAATCAAATTCTATGGGAATTCTGAAATTATCACAATTTAATTTGTTATATTCATGAATGGCTTTCTTCAAATGGAGAACATGCATAAACTTGAACAGCATGACGTCACTCTTTGTACATCTCCATCACCATAAATTTGGCCATAGGTAGACAGCAAAAAATTAATACGTAACTTAATTGAGGAGATAATATAATGTAAATTATTATTATCATAAAAAAAATATTTAATAATAATAACATTAAAGTATAATTAATACTAGAGATAAAATAAAAATTTCATATTTTTTCTTTATAAAGATAATAAAAATTATAATAATAATATCATTACCCTTAATTTTTCATTAGCTAACTAGCAACTAAAAGAATTTAATTACTTAATGAAATATATGAATAGACATAATAAATTTAATTATACCATTAACATTTTTTTTTATCATTTCAATATTAGTATTTATAGTATTAGTCTTATTTAATAGCTTTTTGTTTGTCTTGATTGTTATGAAAAATGTATTAATAATATCTTTAACTGACTTCATTATTTTTGAAAACTTAGCTTAAGAAACAACACCATCTTCAATGAATATAATATAATATCAGATTATATCCAAATAAAAATGTATCTAAACAATAATAATAAAAAAGTATTCTAGAAATCTCATTAGACAAAATATATACGTAGAAATGACACATTAGATTTAGACCTAAAAGAAAAATATTACTAATCATGGTTAATTTTATTTAATTAAAAAAAATTACAGAGAAGAGCAAACTCCAACATGCAAATGACTCTCCCTCCCATAAGAGATTAAAATAAAGAGAATAAAAAAAATGATTACATCATTTAGAGAGAATGTGAAAAGGAAAGCTTGGCTAATTTAAACCTATTAAGAAATCATTTATAGTTAAATAATTTAACTATAATTAACACACATATTATAACAAGAATATTTTTGTAAATTGTCCCAAATTCATAGATAACAATATTTGCCTTATTAGTTTTTTGTGTGTTTAGATTCTTGTAAGAAGTTCATTCATATTTTAAACAAATTACATACACATATAATTGGTATCTAAGATATCACAATCTCTAAGTAGTAACATAACAAGTGTCAATCAATTAGATCTACTTGAAAAACAAAACTGCATAAAAAACAAAAAAATATTGAGAAAAATAGCACTAAACTGATGTCAAAGCATATCATCTTAGATTTAAATTTATATGAAAACAAAATATAAATTATAATTAATTTTATTTAACTATAATGAAAAATTAATAAAATTTGCCAAGGAGCCAACTCCAAGAAGAAGAAAACTATCTTTGGTAGGAAATTTTTTTAAGAGAAGACGATGAACTCGAAGAGAGAGGAGATAGGATTTTAGAATGTTGAGAAAAGTACCACTTTTTCAGTAGAAATATTGAATGCTATTTCGTTAAAAACTTGAAATTGTTAGGTTAATTGTAATTCTTCCATTAAAGAAAAAAGTATTTTAGGATAAATTTGAATTTTTTAAGTGATTTATTTATATATATATATATATATATATATATATCAAAATAAGAAATCTCATATGCTAAATGTGTGCTCCAAAATATTTAATATTTTATAACAATAAAAAGTAACCGATTAAATTAAAAAATTTGAACATTTTGATCACTCAATTTTTATAAAAAAATATAAATCATTCTGTCATAAAAATTTAGATATTTTAATTACATAATTTTGATAAAAGTATAATAATTCATTATTTAAAGTGATTTAATGTATATTAAATTGAACCTTAAAGATGCCTATGATAGAGTCAAATATAATTTTTTTATTCAACACCACGCACTATAAGGTTTTTTACCAAAATTTTGCCAAATGATCTATCAATGTTTAGCTACTTAACTTACTCAATTTTATTGAATGATTCCTAGTTTGGATTCAAAAAACCTTTTAGAGGTCGCAAGCAAGGTAATTCTCTTTTTCCTTATTTATTTTTATTAGTATAAAAATATTTTTCTGTATTAATCTCCAAAAGGGTAAGCTACATGGTATCAAAATTAGTAGAAACTCGCATATCAATTCTCATTTAATGTATGCAGATGATATGGTCATTTTCAGTGAGTGAGGCTACAACTAATAGTTTTGTTCTGAAAAAATACCACAACTAGTATAGACAATGTGTTAATTTTAACAAGTTAATGGTTTTTATTTCAAGCAATTTAGATTGTTCTTTTTATTCTCAAATATGCTCGACCCGTCATAATCAAAAAGCTTAACTCCTATTAAATATTTGGATAACCTATTGCCTTTTAGATGAAGTAAGAAAGGAGATTTTTAATAATTGAAATCTAAATTAAATAGCTAGAAATGAAAACTTCTTTCACAAGCAAGTAGAACAACTTTTATTAAGTCAATACTTCAAAACATTCCTATCTATTCCACCAGTACTTTTAAATTACCAAGAAGCATATGTGAAGAAATTGACACATTATTGCGTAAATTTTAGTGGAATAACAATATTTATGACACACATTTCTTAAATACTATAGCTTGGTCTAACTTTTTTCAACCAAAAGAAGTTGGTGGTTTGAGATTTAAAAAACCTCAAAATTTCAATTAAGCTATACTTGTTAATGTCACTTGGATTTTATTATGCACTCTTAAAATTTTGGGTCACAATTTTGAGCAACAAATATTTAAAAGACCAACATTTTTTCAAAAAACAAACCACAATCTTGGATTCTTACATTTAGAAAGGACTCCAATGATTAAAGGAACTTCTTATTCAATGTAATTATTGGGAATTAAATGATGGTCAAAACATAAACATTTGAGAGGATACTTGGATTCTAAGTTTACTTAACCAAACACTCCTACTTTCATATCAATCTCCTCAAAATAACTCGATGTTCCACCCTTATGAACTCTTTCACTGGAACTCTCACATCCAATGGACTTCAAACCAAATAAACTTGATATTTCCAAATGTTATGGGCAATTTCATTCAAGTCTTACATATGCCAAGGTTAGATTAAAAAAGACTATTTAAAATGGTTTGGCACAAAAGGTCGGGAATTATGTGTCAAATATGCATATTTCACTCTCATCAAATTTAAAGGTAATTGTGATAATTTAGATTTTTTGAAGAAATTATAAAAAGTTAAACTTTTGAAAAGACAAAATATTTCTCTAAAAAATACTCAAAGGTGCACTCATCATAATGATTACTTTAAGTAAAGTTATGGATCTAAATGACTACAGTTGTCCACTTTGCATAAGGAGTTGTAAGACACTGAACACTTATTCATCGGATGTGAAATTTTGCAATCTTGATAGTTTCATTGAAAATGGAATATTATCTGAAAATATATTATAAAACTAGACATGTTCTCTTATATTAATTTATTTTTGAGTCCACCTTATGCCCTTTTTACCTCTAGACCTTTTTCTTTAATACTTTACACTCCTGGCTATTCTCATGATCGAACAAATTTGGTACATCCAAGATCGAAATTCTTTTAATAACAAAATGTTAGATTCTCATTCTCTTATATTTACTATCAGCTCTAAATTTGATGAATTCAAGAAAACATTAATGAAAAATGACCATACTATAAAGCCTATGAAAGAAGAATTATGGTTTATATTCCCACCAAATAGCAACCTCCACCTAAACAAGCAATCAAATATAACATTGGTGCTAGTGAAAAACATGATCATGTAATCATTGGTTTCCTTGTTTCAGATCATACATGTTACATTATTGAAATGTGACACTATATGTTATTTACTACTTCTACATAGGTTACTGAAGCAATGGTTTTCAATGCATCTTTAGATCATACTTTAAATAGTAAATATAAAGCTATTTATATAGAAGATAATACATAAATTGTTGTTGAAGTCATAATGGAAGATAAATGGCAACAGGTATCCAATTGTGCAAAGAATGTTCTTGCACAAGCTCATGCAAAACTGCAACACTTTAATATGATATCCATTCGTTGTGTTCCTCAAAAACACTTAATCTTATTGTCAATACGATGTACGACACAACAAATAACACAAATCTTAATGGCTATACACAACTCTATCCTAACCCAAAAGATTTGTAGGTTTTTTGCCTATTTATGTTAATGGAAAAAAGTTATTATTTAAAGTAAAAAATAGACATTTTAGTTATATTTTTAGTCAAAATTATAAGACTAAAATGTTTCATTATAAAGACTAAGTGATTTATACGTCTCTTGTATAATTTGAGTGATTAAAATGTTCAAGTGACATAAATAAAATAACTAACAATTGATCACCCGTTATGTTTTAAGATTTGTAAAGAAAAAATGAACCATATATATACAAAAAAAATTATTAGGAAATTATATAAAATAGTACTCATAAAACTTATAACAACAAATACATCACCACAATAATAATGAACAGTGTCCAATTAAATTCCGTTTAACATTAAACTGGTCGAAATGATTGTAATTCAATTAGAACATTATTCGATGTAAAATGATGTAACATATTTTTTAAAAAATAAAAATATATGAAATTAACATAAAAATGTAATATTTTTATTGTTATAAATTTTAAAAATATATATTTTTTATTTTTCCATATTTATTTTTTTGTTATTTTTCTACTACAAGAGACATAAAATTGTGTTAGAGAAGATAAAGTAATTTACATTAATCACTTTAAATTTTAAATGATTTGAAAAATAATAAATCTAATGTAACTAAAATTTTAATAAAAATAACTTATTTTTTCTTAAATTAGAGCATCTCATAGTATTCCTTAATCTAAATAAAATGTATAATTTTTATTATTTAAAATTTTAAGTGCGACTATTTGTATAAATTTTTCTAATAACTTTTGGATTAATTTTTACTTTAATTAGTATTTTTTTAATATACTATCCATTAGCAACTAGCATTATATTTTGAATCCATTTTAACCAATGAACCTACTTGATAGTCACTTCAACTACTTTCTACAAACAAAAATAGTTGTTTTAAGAGAAATTACCTATTTGTGCAACATTAGAGAAATTATGCTGAAAGCAACTGATTACTCACTAATTTTAATTGTGGTTGTTTTAAGAAAATAATAAATAATTAGGTTTTTCAACAAATATTAATGCACTTATCTTTTATCTCGTTGACTTGGCTCATTAGCTAAATAATAATCCAAAAATAATATATAAGTTTTCTTATGACCCTGATATAATGATGAGATAACATTAACTTCTTATCTTAACTTTATTAAAAGAGACCAAAATTTTAATATTATGTAAACAAAAAATTATAACCATTAAATCCACATTAGTTAGCTTGAATTTGAAGTGAAAAGAATAAGAACAACATAAACAAATATGACCCACAAATTAATGATCCAAGTTCCCTTTTAGAAAGGAAGGGACCAACATCATGCAATCCATTAGCACCCATTCATACTCCATGTCTCCATCATTACTTTCCTTTTATGTATTTCATAATATTGACGAAAATAATTGTGATCATAACTTATTTTTTTTATTTGAATAATTTTGATAATTTTAACATAAATAAGTAGTTTTTATTTATTTATTTATAAGTTGTTTATCAATTCATCCAGGTATGTTACTTGAGGTTTATTTGTTTATATTTACAGACTTTATAAGAGCATTTCTAATAGTAAAAAATGCTTCAGGTTCAAATCAATTTTTTTTTTTAAAAAAATTGATTTCAAAAAAACCCATTTTATGGTGGTTGAGGCTCCTCCTACAATTGTTTTGTTTTTTTAATCTGTATATATTATCTGAAATAACTTTTAATAAAATCATAAATAATCATATTTTTAGGGTTAGCATATTGGTAGTAAACAACCATACAAATCAAATTTTCTACAAAATTGTGTTTTTTTTTGGGTTTAATTAATGGTGTCTATATATTCTTCAAGGTATAATGATATTGATTAAATATATATCTAGGAGAAAAAACATTATCTTCTTCAATTAATGTCAGAAATATACACTTTATGGCTTCTGGGTAATATTGAAGCAACATGGATTGGTGAATTATATATATAGTTTTTTCAATTAATGAAATCTATTTTAATGATCTGTCAAAAACTCAAAATTGTTGGATTTTTTTCCTTCTAAATTACTCAAAATAGCTGGATAGTTAACTGGAAAAGAGCTCCATAAGTTACTTTGCTATAAAAATATTTACTTTAGTTCATATTTTTTAAAAATTTGCAAGATAGTTTTTTTTTTTAATTATTTTTTAACGTACACATAAGTTTAATTTATAATTATTATTTAAATTTACTATTATTTAAACATGTAGTGCTCCTTAACACAGTTGACCAGTTTTAACTATAAATTTACTGAAAACTGAAAATTCAATCTATTTGGGCCTTTAGAGAGTAGAGACTAAGAATATGGCTTTTGATTTGTTGTTGGATCCAGATCTACAAGTTTCTTTACCAATTCTGGACTAGTGGTTGAGTGGGTTTGTTTCTTTGATTCTTAAGTTATTTTCAGATTTTTTCTAATTTTGTAATTGTTAAAAATCCTTGAATTAAATCATATCCTTTTTGTATATTCTTATTAAATTTGTTGATTGATATAAAAAAAATTTTGAGAGTTACTTCTATTTGATCGATCATGTTTTTCCTCAATCAATTTTATATGGAGGGGTGAATAAATAATTCAATCAATCTATTTAAATTAAAAAATTTAATCTAATAATTTTAATTTAGATCGAATTGGATTGATAAATTATATAATCGGATCGAATTTAGATTATAAGAATATACAATTAGATCAGATTATGATTGATAAATTTTATAATCTGTTAAAATTTAATTCGAATCGAATTACTATTAAATTATAAATAAATACATATTTTATATAATAATATATTATATTTAAATATTATACACATAATAATTATATTAAATTAATATTTTAACTTAAAAAATATAAATATTAAATTTTTATAATAATTTAATAATTATCCATACATATTTCACAAGCTTAAGAACTAATTCTACTGCCCAATCGTCAATATCGACAAACTCTTGTCCATGGTTCCTCAAAATGTCAAAGACAAAGCATTCAATGATCGATGTTACACAACATGGTTACTTTAAGGTATTGGGTAAGGGTGTTCTGTTTGAGAAGTAGTTGGCTGTTGTCAATGTCAATCTCATGTCTGAGATCGCAAAAAATAATATTAAGGAGATCGGTGGTGCTGTTCTTCTCAAATCTTCAGACTCTCTAACTCGAGCATTTTTATGTAATATTCATAGTTAGCATGTCAAAATTTATACTCATGAAAATATTTATTAGTATTATAAGTTTAATTTTAGCAATGATATTTTATTTATCTTAATATTTAAAAGTAACATTATAAATCAAACACAATAATTAAATAAGATATTTTTTTTATTAATACTCGTAGTCAAATTATATGTATAAAATATATTAATGTATTCTACTTAAATTTTAAATTTTAAGCTTTTAACTATTAAAATCATAAAAATTACAATAATTTGAAGATATTTTTATTAAAATAAAATATACATAATATTATTTTTCAATTAAAAATATTAATAAAAATAACTAATATCTTTTTATATATATAATGTCTCTGAATGTAATTATTAAATTTTTCATTGTTCCTAAGTTCTTTAAATATAAAATTTTGTCATTATTACGGACATTATAAAATAAATAAAAATTTAATCATAATTAATTTATTAATTTATTGTTTTTTGTGGCAATAAAAATTATACATTTTAATATGAATAAAAAATAATATAAAAAAATTTGGCCTACAATATGTTATGTTATTTTTGACGCCTTTTTGTATTCTAATATATTTAAATAAATTTCTCTCTAGTTTCAATCTACATATTTGAATCATATCAAATATTTTTTAATATAAAAAATATCAAATATTCTGACAACAAATTTGAGAAAACAAAAATCATGTTCATATAGACTAATAAGCTATATATATAACAATTATGAGTGTTAGGAAGTTGTATCAAAATAAAATAACTATATAAGATCCCTTACTATTTTAATTATATAAAGAAATTTAAGAAATATGATTTAACAATCAAACTAAAAACTTTTATTATTCAAATATTTTATGTTTAATTAATTGATTATATAAGTTATTTATTATTAAATAAATAATTAACTTTAATTAAGAAGATGAAGTCTAAAATAATTTTGGTTAAAATAATTATATATAAAAAAATTATGAAATATTAATTAAATAATCCAATGTGAAATTTTTTAAAATTTTAGCTTTTAATTATTATTATTTATTATTACACAAAAATTACATTTAATCAAAAATATTAAAATAAATAAGAAATAAGTCAACTTAATTAGATGTAATCTTAAAATTTTTTAAATTACATAAAAATAAAATTTAAAAAGAGTGAATATATAATCCTAACAAAGTATTTTAGAATTTTAATTTATAATTTAGAATTAATTTATTATATTTATTATTTATTATTTTGAAAAATAATTTATTTTATTTAATATTAAAATTTTGAATAAATATGATCAAAATAATTATATACAATCTATCATTTTCAATTTTATAAAAAAATTATAGAAGGATGATTAAATGATTCTAAGTAATCTTTTTTAGAATTATAGCTTTTAATTTTTAATTAATTTATTATGTATGTCATTTATTATTTTAGATAATTAATTTCAATTAAAAATATTTAAAAAAATTAAGGATGCGCGACTAAATAGTCATAATTGAAATCTTTTAGAATTTTATTTTTTAATTCATAATTAAGTCATTATTATAAAAATAATTGGTTTTAATTAAAAATATTAAAATTTTAAAAAATATTTAATTGTATGATATTTAATATATAGGTAATTGGATTAAATGATATGTAAGATATATTCATACTTAGTATATCCAACCAATCAAAACACGACATATTATTATTAGAGTCATGATAATCATTTTAATATAAAAATACAAACTTGCTCATTAATTTCGCAATAATCTTACGACTCTATCCCACTCCCATTATCATGGACCTAGGTGTTACAATTCTCTAATCCTATCATCATAAATTTAGATTTGAATTCTACTTATGTAATATTTTTTTATTTAATAAAAAATAACATCATTTAAAAAAATAAAAAAGACAATGAAGAGGAACAAGAGGATGAGCATTTTAACTATATATAATTGAAACAGTAATAAAATCATATAAATTCAATAACTTTTATTGAAAATAATCATAATTGATAAGACGTAGAGTGTGGATGATTATTATAATACCGAAAATATACTTAATTAAAATCGAATATATAATAATATTTTATTATATACACATGATTATATAGAAAAATGTATTTTTAATAATAAAATACATAATAGTTGAAAAATAGATATAATTTTATTTATTCTTATTTTTATATATTTTATTTAAAAATGTGATAAATTAATATCAATATTTTAAATAATATAATAGAATACAAATTATATTAAGATTTAATTTTTTAAAACTAAATATATTTTTGAATAAATATTAAAGAATAAAAAACGTGATTAAATCGTAAAAAAACTACTATCAATTTATAATCAATAATTATTATCTAAATGTATTCAAAATTAATAAATGTTGATTTTTATTATTAACATAACCATGAGTAGTTGCTTTCAATTTTTTTAAACTTTTGTTTAACGAGTTTGATAAAGATGTAAATCATGTAATAGAATAAATAATATATTTGGTATATTTAGTTGATAAAAATGATAGTTACAATGAAATTGATTTAATAAATTTTTATATTTGATTCTATTGTAGATTAAGAATGGATTCAATTTTTAAGAAAGAAGTAATAATAATTTCACCATCCTTCAATAATTTTTATTCTATTTTTATACCCAATTTTTTTTATTTCAAATAGAGTACAACATTGATACTTGTTGAAAAGATAAAAAATATTAAGAGTTTTTTAAATCAATCCATAGATAATTAATAATTTAATGTTATTTTAAAAATAATATAGAATAAAAAAATTATCATTATCAATTTTTAATTTTTTATAAAATTGAATAATATTTTTAAGTAATAATTATATAGAAAGATAATAAATTTAATATTTTTAAGTAATAATTATTTAAAAATAACGATTTTAATAATATATTTTATGTAATTAAATAATAATAATTAAATTTTATTTAATATAAAAATATAAACATAATATATAATATTTTTTATTCTATTTTTTAAATCAAATAATATAATATTATTTTTTTTAATTTTAATAATCAAATTAAATAATCTTTCTGTTCAATTTTATTAACATTTCATTTAATATTGTTTTTATATCATGTGAACAAAAGTAACTTTTTAACAATGCGCTTGAAAGGAAATTTAATTTAGAAATAAATTCGTAACAAACTAAATATTTCTGTTTCTGACTGGTAAAAAGCGAAAGGGCATTAGGGTTCCGATATCCAAATTCTTCAACTAGTCCTTTTCTCCCGGAGTACCAGCAATACACGAAGCTGTGATTAATCGGGTGCGTGAGAGAAAAACCAAAGCTTGAGAATCGAATCCGAAGAGAAGTAACTGAAAAAATAAAAAAAATGGGAAGAGAGGCAATTTCAGCTCAAAATCCCCAACAAGCAGATCAACAACAGCAATTGGCTTACACAGTGGAACAACTTATTGCTGTTAATCCATACAATCCTGATATTCTCCCTGATCTTGAGAACTACGTAAACGAGCAGGTTCATATCTCTCATCAATCCGTCTAATTTCAATTTTAGGGTTTTATTATTATTGCCCAGATTTTTTATTTGTATCCTAATGAGATTCGATTTGTTTCTATTATTTTATGTACAGGTTTCTTCACAAACTTATAGTTTAGATGCAAATCTCTGCCTTCTTCGTCTCTATCAGGTAATTTGTACGTGTTTCCCATGTGGATTAAAAAAAATTGGGCTCATTTAACCCATCTTGGTTTGTCGACAATTCTACTTGGTTATATACTTGAAATTTTTTCTTTCAATTTCGTGCAGTTTGAACCTGATCGAATGAGTACCCAAATCGTTGCCCGTATATTGGTTAAGGTCTGCTTAAAGCTTATGCCTTTTTGTCTTTTTGGGATTTTTTTTTATTATTATGTAGAAATAAGGGTGAGGGCAGGGCATGGGAGGTCCCTAGTTTTTACAAAAACATCGCTTTAGTCCCATTATTTCCATTATTTTCAACTGGATCGTTTAGTTCCATAACTTTGAAAAAAGGTACACTTTAGTCTATGGTTGCATGACTTATGTGCACCTGTTTTAGGACAAAAAAATAATGTGTTTTGGATGCTTTTATATTCTTGTTATTTGTTTATTTATAGGCTCTTATGGCGATGCCCGCTCCAGATTTCAGCCTTTGTCTTTTCTTAATTCCAGATAAAGTGGTATTGATACTCGTTTCTTTCCTTCTGTTCAATGTTTTCAAGTCTTTTGAGTTTACCAGTTTTCAGTCTTTGTTTCTTATAAGTTAGAATGCTTAAATGAACCTTGAGAAATAATATGCATTTTCTCTTGTCAAAGGAGAGAACTGAGAATGAAATAGGGATGAATTTGAGAGTACATATGCATTCTGAGTTGGTGAACGTTTGGAATGTTTGAATTGTTCTTGGATTTTGAGTGCTATTGATTGGATAAATCTGCAACTGCTTTGTTATTTGATTGTCAGCAAATGGAGGAACAATTCATGAATCTGATTTTTCTATCACACTATTTGGAGGTAGGACGGTGCTCTAATTCTTTTTTTTTGGGGTAATTTTTCTACTTGCATGGAATTGATAATACTATGAATCATACGTTATCTACAGACTGGGAGATTCAACCAATTTTGGGACGAAGTTCAAAAGAGTCGTCATATAGTGGAAGCTGTCCTAGGTATTTCATTTGTCTTCCATTCGTTCTTCACGGGCAGTATTTCAAAATGTCATATTCTATGCTATCTAGTTGAATGTGTCATATAGTTATAATTACGGAGTTGTCATCTGCTTAGACATATCTAGCATATGCAGTGGTTTTTATTATCTTTTAAGTAAGTTTTATGCTTTTGCTTTTGCAAGAGTATTTATAGGTCTTGCTTCTTTAACCAGCTTTTACTGATTAGGTATTAATGATGGTGCTATTGATTATTGTCGTTATGCTAATGTGATATTACATATATAATATATATCATATATACACATGCTTGTCCTTAAGATGACTTACAAGTGGCTTCTTCGAAGGTTTTGAGCAAGCAATACAATCCTATGCCATTCATGTTCTTTCCTTGACCTACCAGAAGGTTCCTAGATCTGTGCTTGCTGAGGTATGCTTTAGTTACAGTTATTTGATGTAATTTTGAAATCGTGTACACATATGAGCATTCGTATTCATAGAACTGATTCGTGCTAGTTTCTAGTAGCTGATTTCAGGCCATAGGTTGTAAGCATTAAAAGTAGTACTGTTGATTCTATTCTTAATAATTTTCACATGCGACAAGATCCATGAATTTGTTAGTTCTAGCTTCTATTTCGACACTCAATGAAAAACTGTAGTTTTCCTCCGCATTAAATTTTCGGAATGACATCTTAATGTAATATATTTTGTTTTCCCCTACAATTTCAATTTGTTATCTTGGGTGGCTGATATTGAGTGCTTTTGTTTGTTTATTTTCCATCTTACTAATTAAATGTAACATGGGATGGGTAAACAGGCTATCAACATTGAAGGCATAGCCTTGGACAAATTTCTTGATCTCCATGTGGCTAATAGCGGTTGGGTTATTGAAAAAGGTCAGGGAAGGGGCCAACTCATTGTTCTACCTCAAAATGAATTTAATCATCCTGAACTGAAGAAAAGCACCGTTGATGCCATTCCTTTAGAGCATGTATCCCGCATCTTCCCCATTCTTGGTTGATCTTTGTTCTGGATCCTGCATTTCTGTAGTTTGTTTTTGCAAGTTTTGAATTAAGTTTTTCAAAAAAGCGCCACGGTAAGTTTTGTCAAAACTCTTCAATTCTCATCTTTGTTAAGTTCCTTATTTGTAAGAGTCAAACTTATGACTTAATTTTATTCTGATTCTTCATGAGCTTTTGGGTGCTTCTGAATTCTGCCCTTTGTGATTACTTACCACTAGGCTTGTCAATTTAGCCCGAGCCGCCCAAAGTCAGGATTGTCCTTCTTTAACACCGCTTACCCATTTAAGCTTGAATAGGTTAAGTTACTATCCTACAAACATGTATTCAATGCATTTATAAACATCCATCAAGCTATTTTTATAAAAAAAATTGAACAAAGTTAAGAGCTTGAAAATATGAACTAGGGTTAATGAAGCTACCCCTCATTTTAGACATTTGCTTTATTCAAGTGTTATCAATCCAATTTTTTATTTTTATTTTTCTTCAAGGCTTATCCACATAATGCTAATTTACATTATTTTAATTTATTATAAAATCTAAGATGTGGGTAAAATTAATAGGAAGTGTAGATATGAAACCAGGGAAATTCTAACTTGATGTCTATGATTCTTGCATACTTTCCAACTCCAATGCCCATATATTGTCGGGCAGTTATCAATAAATATTTTTACTTTTAAATCATTTTTATTGTTAAAATTAACTCAATTAAATTTAAAATTACAAAATTTCATTATCCACCTTACAGACGGATGAGGACGAAATACCCACATTTTAATAACTTCCAAATATATCTAAACTCGAAATTATGGGAATGATTTAAGAAAGGTTCTAGGAGGCTTGAATTTAATCTAAATATAAAACAGTTCACTTCTGGGATATATTTTATTATCAATGTAACTGAAACTTCAAAAAAAAAAAAAAAAACCAAGTAGAGAGAGGTCGGCAATGTGTCGTGAAAACTGTAAAGTAGGGTGTAAACGGTGTCATGCTGTGTATTTGTATCAAATTTTCATGCCCAAATTTACATCTTGATATTATAATACAATATATTTACAAACATAACAATTAGAAGCTAATTCTAACTAAATTTGTTTCTAAATTGCCATCTCTACTGAAAAGTTAAAATGCATTTCGAGTATCCTTTAACCAAATTTAACACAAATGAGAAATTAAAATATTGTTCAAATGTGGAGGAAAGTTAGAAGAGCACTAAAACCCCTATTTTATAGGAACATTCGACTAATATCGTGAATTTGTTATAGGTAAAAATTGAAAAAACATCCAGATAGGTAAGTTTCCATATGGTGTTTTACTGTTGAAGGTTATTTGTTAATTTGCAAATACTCACAAGCATGACTCTTTAAAAGGGGGAAAAACTATAGCGGGACCAAATAAACCTCCAAGTATGACATCTCAATGTATAGGGGGTAATCCATACGCTCGCCCCACATCATGGGGAGTTTATCAATTGAACTAAAAAAAACAACAAAACTTGGAACAAAATCTAATTGAATGATGAAACGATTTTTATACGTGTTAGTGTAGGTTAAAGATTCCAATTAGTAGGTCAATGTTAGTTTCAACGCTGACCATATGAAAGATCAACATGGAGCAATATACAGAACCAACGGATGCAATTCTAGAAATGTAGTGCTGAAGAGCAAAGTTATCATATTTACAAGATTTAAAGTTAAAACCTAGAACAGGTACTGGGAGGAGGATGAGCTCCAAAAAGAATCTTTAAACTAGGCTATATTTACTCCTTCATAAGTAAGAGGTCCCAAAGCTTCCAAGACAAAATGAAGAATGCAAGTCGTGCATGAAGTTACCTCTCAAATCGTGCGTCGGACATGGTTTACTGCATTAGTTTCTCCTATTGTCATTCTAAAAGAAAGAACTCTTTGAATTGGAATGTACCAAAGACATTGAGTTGATGGAACAGAAGCAAAATATCGTAAAGTGACCGACAAAACTTCAATGGCAGAGCGTCTCTCCAGAGTTCACCCAGCTTACGAAGCTTTCTGAAAATTCCTCAAGTACATTAGAATTCTGGACAGTACCATAAGATAAATCGGTTGCTGTTCGCTCTCTTTCCTACAATGGCATAAAGAAGTTGGTACTTGTTAAAAGATAAATTCAAATCCTAAGATCAGGAAATGATAAGGTACGATGAGAACATAAAATAATGGAAGAAAAAGGTCATTGCAGTTTAAATCTCTCTGTTTTTTTTTTTTTTTTGCTAATCCAAAAATATATCTTAAATCTATACTAATTAGTCGTATAAAATAGTGTATAATATATACACTAGTCAGTTTGGACAGTAAATTAAGCTCAGGTCCTATATAGAAACATCTCTATAAAAAAAAGGGGTAATTCCCTTGCACGAGTGTCACATACACGAAATAGTATAGAAAATATTCACCAATGAGTATCTTGGTTAATTAATTACATATTCTTCTCAAAATGGAGAAATATTATTTTGATGATTGGCAAGCTAGACAGAATAATGCAAAAAGAATGAAGAGACATGAGCCTGAGGTAGCCAAGATTTCATTACCAAGAAATTCAAAAATATTAAGCATCATCTCCATAAAACTCCACTACCTAAGTGAAATGATTAGTTACTGAAATAAGAAAAAAGTATGGTTACTGACCTTCATGCAAGATCCATATTCGCTGGTGGATGGAGTGGATTCTGTAGTTATTCCATTCATAACATTCTCAGATGATAGTCCCTCAATTGAAGAGTTTGCCAGAACTGACGACCTGTAACAATAAATATTTAAAATTTAACTCTTTGTCAAGCAAATAATTTACTTCAAGTGAAGCTGATTAGTTTTACCAAGCATGTACCTAAAAATTCACACATAATACTACCATATTAAAGTACCTCTCATATGGCTCTTCCTCCCATGAATTGCCAGAGGAGGACAGCCAGTCCAGGTCAACAAAGTTTGAGCAGTTATACAAATCTCCATGTTCTGAAAAATAAATATGATCGCTTTCATTGCACCGATCACGTTGCACGTCTCCAAAAAGTTGTGACCGAGGCATTGAGGGGGTGTACCTAAAAAGCAAAGGAAGGGTAAAATATCAGCAATACATAATCTCAAGTATTCTATTAGAGCATCATGACATGTCAGAAGAGCTATGTTAAACCCATATATACATTTTCTTAATAAAACTAATAGTATGGATTAATTTTTGACACAGAATGTAAACTTGGATTGTAGCACAAAACTTCACCAAGTCGCATCTATCTCTTATCAGAAAAGTCGATTTCAAATGCAAAGAATTAACATCAGATTGTCTGGATGAAAAAAAAAAATCCCTTATGCAAAGTTTGAAGTACTTGTGTTCTTCACCTTAGTAGGCTGATTTGATATCTAGAGAATTTCATTTAACCTCATTTTCAGTAGTTGAGTAACCACTACCAGTCCAGGTAGCTCTATCAGCATTGTTCTATGCGAGATTTTTTTTATAAAATTTACCTTATCGACACAAAATGTGCCATGGAAAAGAGAAAAGTTGTGAGGAAATTTGGTTTCCAATGTAATGCTGGGTGAATCTAAAGGAAAGACTCATACTATGGTGTACATTTTCCTTTGATATCTACGGTTCAACAGAGAATTTAAATAAAAATGCATATCAAAATACAATAACAAAAATGGAGAGAGAAAATTTTCTTTTCATAGACATTGACCAATCAAAGGAGTCACATACCTCGAATATGCAATACTATCACCCTCAGTGGTGGATATTTCGGGTGATGACTCGCAAAGAAGCTTGCTCTCTCTATGTGATCGATCATTCAAGGATGAATTATAAAATTTCTCTCTCGCGGCATCAGAAGCTGACATAGACAAGCTTTCACGAAGAATGTTTCCATCAGATAAAGATCTTTTGAATACAGACCTGGAAAACCAGCATAGGATACAATCACAGGGTTAGAGAAGCAATGTCATGCAGTTCCCCCAAGACATTTAGGGGATCTCTTAGAAAAGACTACTTAGATTACAAGCTTCATATGAACCGAATCTTCGTGCAAGAGCACAAGGATTTAAAAAACACATTGTTTTCACATAATATGATACTTAAATGATTTCTTAGAAAGAATCACATAAAATAATCAAAAGATAAATGGTTTTTGCCAAATATAATGATTAATGTGTGCAGCTCACAGTATTCTTCAACATACCTCCCATCTTCATCAGGATCTGGTCCATGCCTCCCAGTACGCTGATTGGAGTCCAGTTCCCACAGTTCAGGCTTCCCTTGATGTGGCTGGAAATGGCCCAGGAATCTGCTCAAAATGTTCAACACCAAAACAAGTTATTTTAGTGCGATATGCATAAGCTTAAAAACATGTAATGCGAAGTTGGAGAACCAAAGCAGTTAATTAACAAAACTTGGTGGCTTGGTAGCTGAGAAAGAAGCTAGAATAATAAAACAAAACAAAGGAAAAGAAGCTAGAATAATAAAATAAAACAAAGGACTGATCAGGCATGTGGATCAAAGTAGCTAATAAAGCGTCACAAGGAAGTAGCAGAACAAGTTAAAGGTCAGAGCTTCCTTTCACCACCATGAAGATATAATAATAAGGTTAAATATGTAACTTACAAATTAATTGCATTTTGCTTCTCTAAATCCATGTATGCATTGCTGTAATACCGTTGAAGAGTTCTAAAGAACTCCTGAGATTGGGTTGCCGCTCTCCATTGACCCCGTCTCTCAGAAAATATCTATTTAGCATCAAAATTCAGAAGAAGAAATCAGTTAATGAAGTATAAAAATAATCTGAGTGGTGGAGAGAATTGCCTATGCAACAAAGCTGTCACCGGCAAAAATTCCAAGTGGAAAATACAAAACACACAGTGAATAACCAGGTCATACAAAAGAAAATACTTAAAGGCCTCAAGACTCGTGAAATGAATATATCATTTCAAATTACATATCCAAAGCCATAAAGTTACTACAAATTGTCATTGGTAGTCGTGAGAACAAAAGATAACTTTATAGTTATATAAAATTACTGCAAGGTTGACAGGACTTGGAAGAAGTGAATCCATGGAAGATTGAATAAGGGCATCCAACAGAGAAGTTTCTAACATTTGAGCAATAATCAGAAACAGTATACTTTTATCAGATGCTTTATGAAAGCCATAAAGAAGTAAATAAACAATGAAAATACAGCAACATGATTTTATATTACTGTCATGTTCTTAGGTCTAGCACCCCAGGCACATGAAGGTACCTTGTTGTGAGCTGCTGAACCACCATACTGGTGTGCCAACGTATCACCCATTCTCTCATAAAAACTCATTAAATCATCTGCCAAAGGAGCATTAAGGTCAAGCTTGGGATTATCTAAAACTCCCAAAGCATGGAGCTGGTGTCCAAGAGCAGCCAATCCATATGCATACTGAGCAACATTTGTCCGGTCCAGGCAGTCTATACAATTGGTTCTGAGCACCCCTCTTTGGAACATCGGAAGCTTGACTGAATGATTTCCATTTGCAAGGCCATTGCCTCGACTGGATTTCCTATCTAAATTAGATACACCCTCAGTGTCATTGTCAGAATGTGGCCGGGGAAACATGTTAACTTTCACATTCCTGCATAACATTAAGTTCCTATTAAAAGCTCACTCATTCAAAGCAGGAACAACAGAGACAGAATACCATGCAAAAGTGCTGCGCAAATGCACAAATGTTAATGTATTGATAAATACAACTGTTTTTTTTTTTTTACTTTTTACACCAATGAACTTAATCCCCTTCTTATGACAAAAGATCAAATCTAACATATTGATATTGGTAAAAATATTTCAAAATCAGTAAAAAAAATGATGCTTGCCATGCAACTCAATAGAATCCCACTGATGATTTACAGCAGGGATTTTGGAAAATATCAACATAAAAATGATAATTTAGTATTTAACTTTTTTACACTCAATAAAGTCACCAACACCAAATTTGGTATAATTAGCATTGAAGAATATTGCCGAAGCACCAGAGCACAATTCAACAAACTTGCCAAAGTATAAATTCAAGTATGCAAAAATTAAAAAATTAAATCTAACAATTTGAGAAGCTGTGTCAGACGGAGAAACTTACCCTGAGGAATAACACTTCATAGTATACTCAGGTTTCAAGGAAGGCATTACTTGACAATATAAGAAACCCGTTAGTGTCAGTGCATAAGCAGCTACCTTGCCCAGCAGTAATAAAACATTTGTAGATTTGCTGAAAGTGCAGACAGAAAAAATGGATATGTTTAGAGGAGATGAAACTTAAGGAGCAGAATTAAGCTCTTATAAGAAGAACCTGAAACCAACTATTTCTACTAAGACATGTACCTCCGTGAATGTCTGTGAAGATCCCAGTGAAGAAATCTAAGACGGTTCTCCTCAGACAAAGTTTTATTGATAGAATCAATTGCAGTAGCAAACTCTGAACGAAGTATGCACTCCCGAGGCTTCCTTTCATTTGTCTGTTGATCGATCAAAACAAAAAACAAAAAATCATTTTTTTTAAAGATGTTAATAAAGCCTATTAAAAGGAGAGCAGATTCATTAAAATCATGATATACTATGTGCCGTAATAGACCCCACTACCTCATAATTTGAAAACTAAAAACTGAACCTTAAAGCCAGTGTAATATCAATTAAAAGAAAGAAATGGAGCTTATGTTGATAAAACATTTCATTATAGCAAAACCTATAAACACATAAAAATTACCTTGATCAGATTCAAAATAATTATGGGGTTCCCATATCTAGTGACAAGGTTTTCGAAATGAAGTCTAGTTGCTTTATAGTTCAGATCATGCTTTGACACTGGGAAAGGAAAAATGTTAGATCAATAAATTAAGGCAGTTGATAAAACTTAAAATAAATATGCAAATACATACATATAATATCTGGTTTAATGTTCAAACGAGAAGTTTCTTGAGACCAGAAAAGAGGTATTGAGCCCCGGTTCTGCACAACTGAGCTTATATGCATGGGATATCCATCAGGAACATCCACAAATACAATTTGTTCTGTCTCAACATCATTAGCTACCATGCCTTCCTCATTTACACCTCGCTTTAGATACCTATAAAAGATTAACATTGCAGCACATATCAACATCTCTTACAAGCTAAATGCACACGCCAAAAATCTCAAATTCTTCAAGCATTAGATAGCCCTTGAAAATAAGAATGAAGGAGCATACAAAATCGCGTCAGACAGCTACAATGACCATAGTAGAACAATTGGTCTATCTCCACCACAAGAAAGTGGAGGCATACAAAACAATGAATACAATCAACAACAATTCAAAGCATTTTACATGACTAGAAAAGAACTCACACCTTGTACCAGCATAATGACGGGAACGTCTTGCGATCAGGGTCAATTTGAACTCAAGTCCAGTTACAGAGAGTGTAGCCTGAATTCAAAGTAGAAATAACATAAAGCAAACCTTTCACGTTAACACCCTTTAAGCTTAAAAGACATAAAGCTATAATTAAGGCAAAAACATTGAAAAGGAGTTCATAATAGCATGCACCTCAAAACTACTCTTTTAGACTCTGTAAAGTAGGAAAAGAAAAACATGAAGTAAACAAAGAAGATCTTCGAGCATACACTACCAATTGCAAGAATATTACAGAGGCAACTGTTTCCACATTAATGATTTGGCATTAGTCTTCGGTCATAACAGACAAATCACACCCTATTTCATATAAGTTGGATAATTCCCATTTCAAACGTCATTTTAAATATTATTTTCAAAATAATTTATTCTCAGTAGGCTGGGGAGAATCCATAAAATAGTGAAGAATATAATTAAATATATCACCGTCTACATCTAAATAAATCACCAGACAAAGAGGAACAACATTTTTTGTGTACATAAATAATCAAAGAAACACTACCTTACAGTAAAATTAACCTATCCAGATATAGCGTTTAACTGGAATTTATGATCAGAATATAACCTAATTATTACAATTCAACTAAACCTTTGATTCTTCACCTGTTTAAAGAATCCATAAACTAGGGCAACTGTCCAAAGAGTATTTTGGAGATGGTTACGTATTTCTCGAGTTAGAAATTCATTCCAGACAAACATGGTTTCATAAAGTACAAGCCCTGATGCATTATCACCCATGTTGTTTTGTAGGCTGCGCATAACATGGTAAGAGTAGCTGAAAAAGAAGTCCTTTGTAAGATCCACTGTAGATAAGAGCTTCTTGCACCTAAGACATACAAAAAATAACAGGTAATCAATAGTCTGAGAAGATAAAATTTAAGAGAGAACATATAGGAACCAAGGGAACACAATTTTATTTTAATAATTAACTTCTGAAATAGTTTAAAAAATTCATTTACTTAAAAAACTTGATTAAACAATTTTTACCCCGTAAACAAAGAAAAAAAGACCATAAATAATCTATGAAATTAGCTACTTCAGATGTAATATAACATTACAATATAGCAGGCATAATACATCATTAGTTTCTATGTTCGGAATAGACAAAAGACCTGTCTTCATTCTTAGTATCTGTGTTACTGCACTGAACTGCAGGGTTTGGAAGTGGAATCATTTCACTCTTGGAAATGCCATATACTATGTGGCCACATATTGATCCAATCTGCCTTCTTTTTGTGATAAGCAACATGTAGTAAGGTCCCAAGAGTTTAATGAATCCTGAAATAGACAAAACAGTAATAATTCCACCATCATATTTCTAAAAATTTAATAAAGCACAGATACTAAATAAACATCACAACAAACATACCAACAATTCCATAACAAGTAGTGACAAATTTCAGTCCACCTGTGGACTTGTTTCCTTCGTGTATCCTCCTAAGGAGGTCCAAACATTCACTCTCTGTATATGTGGTAGAATCTTCTCGAATGTTCAGCTCTGAGGAATCCATTCGGTCAATCTTTAGCACTCTCCAATACGTCCTACTCTTGTCTCTTCCTATCATGTAAAATTTCTGCATAAAAAATAAAAGCTTACACATTTTCCACTACAGCAATGAGTTAAAGAAAGTACTTGCCGGATACCATAAAATCAAATACTTAGATATGATGTAAAGTTAGAAAGTCGTAAATATACTACAAAAACGAAATTGAACTTTTAAATAACTTGAAGAGCACAAAGATTATCTAACACCATGTACTAACATATTCAACCATCTGACTAAAAATTCTATAGACATTGGCGTATCTTAAATTGGACCAAGATTTCTAAAGAACACAAAGCTTACGATTAAATTGATAAGTTTAACTTCCAAAAACAGAAAGAACAACACCAACGTCATCGTTTGCCTTCTTGATGAAGGCAATATTATTGAAGAGATACAAAATTAGAAAATTAACAAGCAAACGAGGTTTTGAATCAAGATAACACATGTAACTTTCAGACATCAAATCAATTCGACAACAAAATAAGAAGAGCTAATTTGGCACTCACTCAACATTGCATATTGACATAATGATAAATGGGTTTCCCCAAGACATAACTTATAGCAAATAGAAAATGAATTAAATGCATATTATTGGAATCAAATAAAGCTGTGGTAAGAGCAAAAATAAATAAATTAATGTTCTAGCAAAGAATTACCGCTTGAGTCTCATATAGCTTGAATTTCTGCATATAGGCCTGGTCGGGAGGAGGTCGGAAATTGTCTCCTGCGCGAGCAGATGGCTCATTTTCCGAGGACGCCATTGTTGTTCAGATCCCCGAGCCGTCTCGGGGAATAATCAAAACGGCATGAAATACTATTCAGCCCAAATACACAAGCAGAAAATATATACCCGCAAAATCAATCTTCCATTGAATCTAGACCTCCCATTCACTAATACAGATACAGCAATTTGGCTGCTTCAAATTTAACATTTCATAATGAAATATTGTCTTTCCTAAACAATCACGGACATAAAATTAAAATTACTTAAAACCCTCATGACCTTTCTGATTCCAATTAACAAAAGAGAACAAGAACTTCGAGACCTTTCTGATTCCAATTAACAAAAGAGAACAAGAACTTCGATCTTCAATCAAGCAAGCCGAATAATAAGCCAGAATAATGTTGATAGATCCAATCAACCAACTTTCTTACAAAGTAAAACTCCGTAATTACATAAATTGCACACTAATCAAAATGGGAAAAAAGGAGATGAGTCTGAAAATTTGGAAGCTTTATATGGAAAGGAAAAGATTCGAAGAGACGATGGGAATTCCTAAAATAAAGAGAACAAAAAACTAAAATGAACATGGTGGGAGGCTTGAGAAAATAAGGAGGTCCAAACTCGAAAATGCTGAGAGAAATCAGCTAATAATTGTTGTTTATACTTTAATATTGTTTTCTTTGTATTTTTAAAATTATATAAAATAACATCGAAAGAGTAGAAGATAAAATAAAAAAATAAATTTTTTAATATTTATAATTTTAAAAATAATTTTTTTAATATTTATAATTTTAAAAATAATTTTTTTATATTTTATTATTAAAAAAATTTAATATATTATTTTATTTTAAATATATTTTAATTATATATCATTTAAATTATACTATCTATTCTTAAATATCCTTAAATTAAAAACATTTTAATATTATTAAGAAATTATTTTTATTCTTATAGATTTTAATTTTTTTTTAAATAACAATTTAAATAGTCATATTTTTATTTAGAAAACATTTAAAATACATTTTATATTATAATAAAATATTAAAATATATAAATTGTTTATAAAATAATTTATTTTTTAAAATTATAAATTTTAAAAATATTATTTTTATTTTACGTTTACTTTTGCTATAATATGCTTTTGTTTTCAGCAAGAACAGAAAACACAAAACAAAACAAAAACAAGTAGGGAGACTTAATAATTAATAAATAGGAAACAAAAGCTCAGATCCAAAGAAAGGACCAATACAAACCACAACTTCAGTGACCGCTTCATCCACATGTTTGTTATTTTAATTAAATTTTATATTTAAAAAGCTTTATATACGCGTAAAATTAATAAATAATTGCAAATTATTGTTATAGTTTATCGTTAGCTGACATTTTTATACGGATTGCTTATTAATTTCCTAACCTACATAACTGATAATTGTCACGCGTTAAACAAATGTTCTTATGAATTTATTGTTTATACAAATAATTGTACATTCGCGATCATAAGCTTATAGCTGTAATATTAATCTTGAATTAAAAATAATTTAACCCATTTTTTTTAATCTAATCATATATATATATATATAAATTTTCTTATTGTAATAGCTTTCTTAATTAAATTTTTAATTAAATTTATTTTATTTTAATAAATATAGATTATATTTAGATTTTGATCTATCTTTATTTTTTTCACCTAAATTTTGGTTTAATGTTAATTTTATTGACATTTGCGTTATTTTATTTTATTAACTTAATTATTTTTATATTTTTCATTTCATGAATAAAATATTAATTTTTTTAAAAAAAATCTTATAACTATAACACTTTTTTTCCTACTCGATAATTAACTATTTGATTTGTAATCAATTTTGCTTTTAATATCCGTAATTTTTAAAATAAATATTTTTTGATAATTAATTTTATTTTTAATTTTAAAATCATATTAAAAATTAATTTTATTTTACATACTTTAGTTGTTTTTTAATTTTAAAAAATGTTTTGAAAATCAGTTCATTTTTTTTATATAATTTAAGAGGGAATGAAAGAAAAAAAATTACTATATAAGTTTTTTTCTTTTCTCAATAAATTTTAAAAAATTAGTTTCGAGCATAAAAAAAGTAAAACTTATAAAATAAAATTCAAATAAAACTTGCATCATTATAAAACTAGCCTAAGTGATATTTGATAAAATAAAATTCAAATAGAATATTCTCACAAGGTTTGCGTTTTTGGATTTTATAAGTCATGTGTGACATAAGACATCATCTAGAAGATGTTTCTTAAACCTTTTCTATCAAATTGAATTATAAGTAAATTATTGTGAAATATTTAACTTCTTTTAACTTTTAAGATAAGATAATGTCATTTTAGAAATTAATTATATGATGATTCACGAAGTTTATTTTAATGTGGAGAAAACTTGATAGTTTGAAGTCGACTTTATGTGATGATACTCTGCCTTATTTAGAGACAAAAAATTTAAAAAACCATTTTAAGTTGACATTTTTATCCATTTATTTATTATATTAAAAATTATCATCTATCTTTTCTCTCATTTTTGTTTTTTAGGTTAAATATGTTAAAAAAAAAATAAGTTTGTTACAAATTATAACTATACAAATAATACATATAATATATTTCTCATATATTTTAACTACTAAGAAATTATGATATATCATTTCATTTTAAATATCTTTTAAATTAAACACCATTCAATCAAATCTATTTAATATTAAATGTCATAAAATTAGATCTTATTTAATATTATTATGTATTATTTTTATTGTTAAAATTTTTAAAGATTATTAATTTTTTTAATTTCTCATTATATTTTCAAAAGATATTTTTCCTCTATCAACATAGTTTTCCAAAAATGCTTTTAAAAAAATCACATGATTCACTTTTATCAACACGAGCTGCCATCTATTAGATTAGTATATACTTGATACCTTCTTAAAAAAATACCATGATTCAAATACTTTCACCCATAAATAATTATCGTTTAATTAAAAATACTTATTAATCAACGTTCATAACATTAGTAATTCGTCTTTTTCGTATGCTTTACCTATATAGATGGGACCTTACAATGGATCGTGTTCATTAAAATTTAGGCATTAGTTTAAAGTTTATGTGCAATACAAATAAGTTGCGTTTAAATATAAATAGAGCAACTTTCGTTTTTATTCTTGCAAAATACTTTTATTTTTCAACTCATAGTTTTTACATTCCCAAATCTAAATATGTATTAAAAATACACATTATTTGAAAGCATGTTGATAAGTAGTATTCATTATCCAACTTCGATAATTTGATAATTGTTTCACTTAAGTTCAAGTTATGACAAAGTTTATGATTTTGAATACATATACCAAAATAAAAATGAGATGCGTGTAAAAAAAGGTTAAGCATCTTATAATAAGAACGAGCGAATGCAATAATTTTTAATATAACTATCTTATAAATCAAAGGAATAAATATGTATTTAAAATTGTCTAAAAATTATTACAATTTGAGAACAATTTTTATCCATGATTATTAGATAAAACGATAGTAAATAATACTCGAATCAAAACAATTTTTTTCAAACTCGATAAAAAATTTACATTTAACCTAATACACCAAAAACTTAATTAAAAATGAACAATTTTACTTCTAATTTAATAAAATAAATCCAAAATTCAATTATCTACACACATATAAAGGAGCAACATAGGAAATTACAACTAAAATATTCCAAATTGGTACAAATCTTAAAAAATAACAACAAAAATTTAAGACAATAATAATTACAATATAATTTGAATTTCTTCTTCCAATTATTCTTCAACTATACAAATATCTCGTAAAAATCAAACATATAAAATAACAATTATAAACCAAAATAACAAATTAATTAACTAATAATGTAAAAGCTTTACCACAATAACATCTTCTATAATAATAATAGTGAAAGTAGATGAGTAAGTGACTAACATATCTAAATAAATTATAAATTATTCGAATACAAAATTAAATAATTAATTTATAATACATATAAGTTTTAATAGAATATAACATGTACAAGTACCAAATATATATACTTATATTTTTGTTTATGGATATTAGCCCATAACTAATTTTGGGCACATATCAAAAGCTTTTAATGTGTTATCTTTGAATCTACTAAAATGTTTGCTCACTACTTTACCACTTGTGTTAAATGTAGATTTTGAAATAACTATGGTCAATGAAAGAGCTAAAGATATCTTTAACCATGTCATACATAATTAGATACTTATGTTTGTTACACTTCCACCAAAATAATATATCAAACTTTTCATCCAAAATTTCCATATTAACTTCATCTAAATAAAAGTTCAACTCAGATCTAATAGTACTAGTTTTATTTTGCATTAACTTCCATTGTTTATACTAAATCAAATCATTAAGATTTATCACACTAGTACATTTTGAACATTGAAACATATTGGATCGTGTTTAAAACTCTATTTGTCGACTCCCATGTTCTGTAATTCATTTTCGTCGGTACATATTTACCTCACAACACTTTTTCTCATTTCTCATCTTTTCAATTTCAAAAAAAGTTTTCTCTCCATATATTCTTGAGAAATAAAATTTGAAATAATTCATCTTAAATGTAAGATCCAAAACAACTCCTATAAACATCACAACATTAACTTATTATCAATATTTGTCGAATTTTTCAAGTTTATTTTTAGCCATTCTCTTGATCTAATCATCCTATCATTAACTCATTGATATAATGCCATTTTCATATCATAAATATGAGAAAATAATATATTTATAATGGAATAATTGGAATCAAAAATCAATTCAGTGACCTTGTAAAATACTTTAAATATATCACACATTTTACTTACCATTTCACAGTCTAAATAATTAAAGAGAGTTATGATTTTTATCTAATTATTTTAAACGAGGAAACACTTTCTGATAAAACAGTGCATCTTTAAGCATTAAAAAAATAGAATTCTAACGAGTTTAACAATCAAGAGATAAATTCTTACACGAACTTTATCTCTTGAGATATAATTTTTTAAAAATTTTCCTCACTCTTTTGTGTTGTTGTCCAATATGCAACAATATCTCTAACTTTAACAATACATTGAGAAATTACATTCAACCTATTTTTCATTACCAAGTTTAATATATGAGCAAAATTATGTATGTGAAAAATATCTCCATCCAATAATATTGAAATTCTATTTAATGAATCTAGTAGAGCAGACAACATTGAATTATTACTAGAACAATTATCTAAAATTAAGGTTGAAATTTTACGATCAATGTTCTAATCCAAAAAGCAACTCATCAACTCCTAGCCAATAACTTCAACAGTGTGTGAAGCAAGAATGTATATAAACCTATAAAAAAATTATGTAACAATAACATAATTGTTATATTTACAATCATTTAATGCATCAAATCTCAAAAAAAAAAATCAATATAAATTGCATAAATTTCAATAATAAACTTATAAAGTTTACCTGATTATTTTACTATGTAATTTTCATCAATAAAATAACAAGCTACAGCCATGAATTCTTTTTTCAAGTTTCTAGACTTCCACATATCACTTGTGATTACAATATGATTTTTTTGTTCTCCAAGATATCTATCATTTTTTTCTCAACATCATATATCTTCATAATGTCTCTCTTAACTATCGCACAAAAAATAGGCTTCTATGGTTGTAATGAATATGAATACTCATTAAATCCATGATACTCAACAATACTAAGAAGATGCTCATATAGAATTATTGTCTTTGTACATTTATCACAAGAAACTTGAGATCAAAATTTCAATGTCCCAACTCAATTCTATCCCTCTTCTTGTTAAGATTTAACAATAATTGACCTATAATTTCAATGTACTATTTTTTGTATCACCTCCTAACTTCTTTTCACAATAGTTACATATATTACCTTCCATATCCCATTAATTTTCTTCCTATCAAAGTAAACCCATGCTTCAAACTTCAATTTAGCATTCCCATCTTCTTTTTCACTACATTCATATAATGGTTGAATTTGTGTAGTTTCAAGTGAAGAGGTTGGTGCAAGGAGAGGATCATTTGTACGTTGATTGGTACTTGAAATTGCATTACTTGTTACCTCCACATTGTGTGATTGATTAAGTTTAATGTCATTTCCTTCTTGAAAGAATTGTAGTGAAACTTTTTGAAAATAATAACTTTTAAAGTTTATATTTATATATATAAAAAATAGATTTATATTTTGTCTTTCATTATCTTTTCAACACTTTCATTTGTCATAATATTTAAATCTTTTGTTTTTTTCACAAATCTCAAATTCTACTGGACACGTGAAAATGTATTAAATACAAAACATCTTCTTAAAGTGTTAAATGTATATTTACCTAATAAACAAGTATTATTATGCATTCTTTTTCGATATTTCTTTGATAAGTCAAAATGCACTAATGTCGAAAAAAAATTGAAGTGACACCATTAATTGACAAATAACAATAAGTACTACAAATATTAGCACGGATGGCTATCCTGAAATATTTATCAACGTAATAGTAGCCCAATAACAATACTTGCTTAGTGCTAAGTAGTAACTTAAACATTGCTTTAACTTAAAAATTGCTTTCTAAGTGCTAGTTGTATGCTAATATTAGTCAATTAACAACACTTTCTTTGGTTCTATTATTGCTTTTGAGTTGTATGCAACACAGGTTTATTTCTAGAAATTACTTTCCTATGTTCTTACATCTGAAAATTACTTTCCTCTAGTAGAACAATTTAATTTACTTATTGAATTTTTTTTCTATTTCTGTAGGGAAAAATAGGAATATAAACTTTAATAGAATAACAGATCAAGCTTACAGATAAATAAAACATATAAACAACTATACAATGATGCCAAAGATACCAAACATTTCCAAGTATTTATTGATGTTACACCATCATCGACTAAGAACAAAGATGAGCAGAACATGTCTAGCTAGAATCCAAGTCTTACCTTCACAAGAGTTGAACTCAACAGAAGCTGGTCCCTTGACGGCAGGCGGATTAGCAACTGGACTCAAACAGCAGGCAATAGCTGGACTGGAGTGTGAATCTTGCGAGCTGCGACTGCGAATGGGGTCTGGGGCCTGGGTAGGCTGGGACTGTGAATGGGGTTAGGGTCTGGCCGTTTGGGGAGCCTGGGAGCCTGGGATTGCGATTCTGCGAATAGAAGGTTGGGTTTTTTATTGTTTGAGGTTTGAGCCGAATGGGGGCTGGTGGTGGGAAGATTTATTTTTAAAATACCCTAATCCTAGTGGGGGACAACTAAGTAATATATAGTATTTTAATTTTTTGTTTTTATTATTCTTATATATTTGTAAACAATTAAAATGTTTAAGACGAAATTAATGAATAGAAGACACGGTAGATTAGTGAGATTTACTGTTAACATGTGAACAGATATTTAAGGTTTGAATCTTTAAAATTTAAATTTTTTATTAGTTTAATAATTATATAAATTAATTAAATAAATATAATATATATTGAAAATATGTAAGAAAATGTATCAATATAATTAATTTGTTGTGTTTGAAAATATCCATAACTATCCCTATTTTTAAAATTAATAAATAAAAACAAAACTAATGGTATGAATAATTGTTAATAACGAAATCCATAATTATAATATATGTTCTGGCACATAATGTATGATATGTTCCAACGGTCCTTTTTAAATGGAATGATAGAAAAGTATTATTCAAAAATAATTATTTTAAATTTTAGGTAAATTAACTAGCATGTGATTTATTATATATAAATTTTAAAATTTTATTTAATTTTATAATATATTTGAAATATACGTGATGTAATGAAAAATAAATAAATAACAAAATTAAGCATAAATTTTTGAGCGATAAAATATTAATCTATACTCATTAACTAAAATTGCACATGCATGATAAGTATTTTTTTAAGCAATTGAGCTTATATTTATTTTTATTTAATATAATAAATATATATTACAATATTTTAAAAAAATGTGAAAATAATAATTAGTTTTATAAACAAATAATATGTATGAATATTATAAAAACATTAAAAATGATTATTTAAATTTTTTAAAGATTTTTTTTATTTTAATTAAAACTAAAATAGTGTTATTATTATCTATAAAAAATAAAGCATATATTTACAATAATATTTTGAATTAAAATAATTATTAATATTTTAAATACTACTATTATATTGGTTAATTGATGATAAGAATAATCTTTATTTAAATAACTTTTAGATAATTATTAGTATTTTAAATATTAATAATTTATTAATAAAAATTATAAATTATAAATAAATGGTACAATGATTAAAATGTTAATGATAATGAGAATTGTTACTTTAAAATATATTAATAATTTTGTTTACGAGATAAATTTTTATATATAATAAATATTAAAAATTATGCAATAAAATAGAAAACATAATAAAAAATTGTAATTAAATCAACATATGTTATTTTGTAAATCTTCTTATATTATCATATCCCAAGATAAACATGATATAAAAATCACTAAACAATCTCATTAAAAAATTGAGAAAACAAAAATTTCATATTCATATTATATAACAAGTTATATATATATATATAATAATTATTGATATTTGTCTTAAGATAATGATATTTATAACAAGTTTATTTATTTGTAATATAATTTGAAAGTAATAGATAATGAGTTGAAAATTGAGAAAATCGGAAATAATCAAATTGAAATTTAATTATTTTAGGTTGTGTTTATTTATATTATTTTTAAACTGGAATAAAAAGCTGTTTTACAAAATATCTTATTAATTTAATAATGGTGATTTTTAAAAATGTTAATTTAAGAATTTATTTTAATAAATTTAATGCTGGATGTTCTAATCAAGTTACTCAAATTTAGTACCTTAGTTATCAGAATTTTGGGGGATTGTATTTCCTTAAATTTTAATTTGCATTAGAAGCATGTAATTCCATATTTTGATAAGTAAACATATAATTATTGTATATTTATTTATTTATTGTTTAAAAATAATTTAAAAAATAAATAAATAATATCATCAAATATATAATAAAAATAATATTATAATAATATTAAATATAATCTAATTAAATAACGTTTATTATTAAATAAATTTACATACTTATAATTAAATTTAAACGTTTAATAGAATAATATTATTTTTATAATTAAAAATTTTAAAAATGTTATTTTATTATTTTTTAATTTATAATATTTTACGTTACTACGTTAATTATAATTTATAACAAATATAATTTGTTAAATTGTTAATTGAATTATAAACAAATCCAACTTTTTGTAAATTTTATATGAGTGGTTTCGTACACTCATAATTATTTTATAAATTTATATTTAATTAATAATTAATATATTATTTCTTACCCACGTTAACTTAATAGATGTATCACAACTTTTTATTTTAAAGTGTTCTTCAATTATTGGGATGATGACAAAATAAATGTTATCATAATTATTTTTTATTAATATTGTAATAAAAATATATAAAATATCATTTTAATTTTATAATTAATTATATTTTAATGTTCTATTATTAAATAAATTGTTTTTACTATAAATAAAATCAATAACAATTTAAGATGTGATAATATTGTATATTAATAATGTTTAATTAAAAATAATATAAATCATAAATGAAATAATTTTAAATATTTTTGTGTTTGATTTGACTTTAAACATGCAATGATAAATAAAACATTTCATATTAGATGTGGGGATTTAAATTTATTTTTATAAGGATGAAAGTGGGAAATTTAGTTATTTTTGTTCTTCTTTTTTCTTCAAATTTTTTTAATTTTTTTTATTTTCAACCAAGATCTTTTTTGTACAAAGACGTTATCTAACTTATTTTTTTATTAATTATTTTAAATAAAAATACATATTTTTATTATTTATTTAATTAGATATAATTATAAGATAATTTATTATCATTTAATCATTCAACTATGATTATATATATTATAAAATTTATATATTTTTTAGATTTATAATATAAAAGATTATTAAGATTATAATATAGTAAAATAGTCTATTAAATAAATAGTCTTTTGAATAATTCTATAATAGAAAGAATTATAAAAATTTACTTTTTTACACGTATTTAAGAATATTTTTAATTTTATTTTAATAATTTTGATTGTTAAGTAATTGTTTTATTTAAATTGTAACTATTGGTAATTTTCATAATATATATATATATATATGTATATCTGCTAGAATTTGAGTAGCAATACTTATCCTCTTTTCTTCTTCAACGTGCAACCCCATAATTTTTGTTTTGGGTCTGATTTCAAAACCCTAAAATCAACATTCTGATTAAGCAGCTCTGCTGATAATAAACAGGTATTTTTTCTATCATTTTTAATCGATTAATTGCCCTATTTATTGTTTGTTCGTCTGCCTCTCTTGAGTTCTAATAACAGAGCAACGTGCAAATTTGGAAACCCTTTTGTTGAGTGATTAATTCTCTCTTTTTCTAAGTACTGATCAATTCTATATGTTAGCAATTCGTTTAGGACTTTCTGTGACTCTCTCTATCTTTACTGGTTATGCGAATCTCTCTTGCATTTGAAAATGAACGAGAATTTTCGATTTGTAATATCAAATAATCAAAATTGTTTCTCAAAATTATATGGGTTAGTCCTTTAGTTTTCTTTTATATAGAAGAAAATCCTCAAAGATGGATTCCGTTGTTGGTATTGTAATGTAAATCATTCTATAGAAGAAAAGTCTCAAAGATGGATTCCGTTGTTGGTATTGTAATGTAAATCGTACTAACTTTTTATCCCTTTCATGGTGGAGTTTTATTTCTAACACTTTCATGCGCCAACCATTTGTTTAATTTTTTTATACCATTACGAACCTGCATTCAACTCATCTTTATAAATGCAATGAACACATTACATATTCATATTATTGTACGTTTTGTTTCTAAAATATCTTCAATGCATGTATGAACATTTATTTAACTTAACATCGATTGAACACATGCTTATATGTTTAACTGGATTATGTGTTCTTCATATTTATGGTAATATTTTGATCGGTGCTTTCTCTGTTTCTTTTGGCATGTCCTTTGGAATTGATCTCTAACAGCACGTTATTGATCTCTTGCTTCCGAGTTATTGGTCCTCGATTACTAGTTGTGCGTCTGTGGATTTTATGGCAAAATTTGAAGGAAAAGTTATCTATCCCTTGCTTTCTGACGTAGACAAAGAGAGTACCAAATTGCATAGTGATAATGATTCTGCATGGATATTGTCAGAAGACAATGTATCCTGTTCAGAACGAAAGAGTTTATATGATTTTCCTATTGAATCTGATGATTTTATTGATGGGGCATATGAATCAAGTGAAGAGGCAGGTCAACCTATGGGAACCAATATGCCTCCAGAGGTGAACTTGAAGAATCTGCTGGGTGGGATTTTTGCAATCATGACTGGCTGGAACAAAGGTTTGAGAGTTCTGGAAGATCAGCAATCACAGAGTTCAAATGTTTCCTTCCTTGACTCTAGCAGGAATGGAGATTCGTTCCTGACCTCTTCAGTTTACGTGCCCAGTGCTTCACCCATTCTTCAGTTTGGTGGAGCTAACTATAACGCTTACAAAGAGGTGCTGGAAGCTGGACCACCGGAGTGGCTTCCTGATAGTTCTACTACAGTTTGTATGCAGTGCACAGCTCCTTTTACAGCAATAACTAGGGGAAGACATCATTGTCGTTTCTGTGGGGGGATCTTCTGCAGAACATGTTCTAAAGGGAGTTGTTTATTACCTTCTAAATTCCGAGAAAGGAATCCACAGAGGGTGTGTGATGTCTGTTATGACAGGTTGGAACCTTTACAGGATATTCTTATTAACAGCATTAGCAATGCAACGCAAGTAGCAAAGCATGACGTGATGGATTGGACGTGTACGAGAGGATGGTTGAATCTACCTTTTGGTCTATCCATGGAACATGAAATTTACAAAGCATCCAATACAGTGAGAAGTTATTGTCAGGTGCAATTCTGATTCCCATCTAAAACTTGCTTAAAATGGTAGCAACCTTGCAACTTCCATGGATTAGGTCTTGCCTTATTTGTGTTCTATCTAACTGGATTACTGTTACTAATTTATTTATGGGCCATACCCTCTTCTGTGGAGTTGCATGTATTGTTTTTCTTTCATCATCATTTCAACTAGAAGAGACTAGCATTTGCTCACTTAGAGTACTGCAGATAATCCATGTTTGTTAGTCACTCATTTGTGTCCATTTTGGCTGTGTGTCCGGGTGTTTGATATGCATACAGCCATACAGCATACTTTCCTCTAATTTTTATTAAAATTCTACATATTTGGAGTGTCCATTATCCATAAGCTCATATCATATTTGTTGGGTATGGATACTTACCAGATGAAATGAAGAGTCCGTATGGCATGGTATTCGACATGATTTATTATATGGTTTGGCTCGTCACAGAGTCAGTTAGTACGAGTTGTTTTGTGATTTTTTAATACTCGCTTCATGTCCAGGTTGCTAAGCTGAATCCTGAGAGATCCATACCCCTAGCAGTTCTAAGAGGAGCCAAAGGTCTTGCGATTTTAACAGTTGCTAAAGCTGGTGCTTTTGTTTCATACAAAATTGGTACTGGCTTGGTTGTGGCTCGTAGATCGGATGGATCATGGTCTGCACCATCAGCTATATTCTCTGTTGGATTAGGGTGTGGTGCTCAGGTAAAATTTACTTGATCAAAGATTAATAGTTATATACGCTGAGCTTTTTGTTATGGTTGTGTATTTATTTCCAAGTTGAAACAAAAACTGGGAGTTTCCAGAGCAAAGGAGGAAGAAGTTGAAATAAAATAAATACAGTGCCGGGATGATTAATTTGAAGTGGTTAATATTTGGATGGTAAATTAATTTGGACCATCTCAATGCTTTTGTAATTAGTTCTTAAAACCTTCTCATTGATTGACTTTTAATATTTATCTTTAAACGGGTTTGATATTTCTTTGTTTATTCCAGATTGGGGGTGAGCTAATGGACTTTGTCATTGTTCTTCACAACTCAAAAGCTGTGAAGACATTTTGCAGTCGCATGCATTTCTCTCTTGGTGCTGGCTGTAGTGCGGCAGCAGGGCCTATTGGGAGGGTACTAGAAGCAGATCTTTGTGCTGGAGATACAGTTGCTGGCATTTGCTATACATACAGCTGTAGCAAAGGTAGTTCATCGTGAATCTCATGGATACCTTAAAAGCTCCTTCTTATGGATGACTGAAATAACTTGTTTTGCATTCTGTTGCGTCTTAATGCTTCTTCTTTAGCTGAAGACTATCTCATTTTTCTAGGACTTTTACTGTATCTTGCCTTTTTTGACAGGTGCCTTTGTAGGAGTATCATTGGAGGGGAACATTGTCGCAACAAGGACGGAGACCAATCAACGTTTTTATGGTGATCCTTATCTCTCTACTTCCGACATACTCATTGGGGGTGTGAATAGGCCAAAGGCTGCTGAGCCCTTGTATATTGCTCTTGGAGATCTCTATGACAGTTTAAGGCATTAGGGTTAACCATTATTTGTATATAGTATTTCTCTTCTGCATGCTAATTGCTAAGTTACCTTGTGACAAATTCATGTGCCTTTATACATATAGTTTACATTTTACAACCCTAATACCTATTTTTCATTGATAATTGTAATTGCAAATTCATCAGTCTGGGTTTTATTTTTTTTCCTGCTATTTGCATTAGAAAATGCTTTTAATCATAAATATAGATTAATATATTTATCATATTTGCGTCATATTCACAATATTTTTCCTTCTTCAGATTTTTCTTTTTGGGGACAAAATACCTAACATATCAAAATTTTGTTAAATAAATTATTATTATTATTATTATTATTATTATTATTCCTATGTACTAAGAGTCAAGACATCCTAAATCAAGCCATATGAGCATCCTTGCACGTAAGGGTTAAACCCTCCACCCATTTCCACATCATCAGGGCAAAAATAGCCCAAATGTTTGGTCATTGGGCTATGTTGCATATAGCTTGGGATGAAGTGTTTTTTCTAAATATTATTATAAGTCACACAAACATCGAACTTACATTTATATGTTTTTTAATGAGATTTGATATGATTGAGTTACAATCATTCGGGTGGGATCTTAATCAAAATAAAATTATTTGTATGCAATTATCAAATGATCACGAGCAAGATATGCATTTTGAATGAAAGGTCACTTTGTATTCCACCTATAAAAGTGTGAAATCTCCTGACCATGAGAATAAGCTTAAAAAGGGTGAAACCGATGAGAAAAAGAGACGAGAGAAGAAGACATAAAGTTCCATAAGAGTTACTTTTTGTTAATTCGATAAAAAATAAACTTATTGTGTATAGCTCTTTAATTTTTCCATTTACGTAATATTTAGTTGTTTACTTTTAAGGACCAAAATCAATTTTTATTTATATTTTTAGTATGTTGTTGTGCATGCTAATAAAATTATAACACATGAGTAATTATTAATTTTTCATTCATACTTCTTATACTTTCAGTTGGTAAATTATTTTGAGAAAAAAATTGAAAATTACATAAAATAAAATAACATCCTTTAAATTTATAATAATAAAAATAATATTTTTTATATACATTTTATTTTTTATTTAAAAAAATTTATTCAATTATTTCACATTAAATATTGTTTCAATTGAAGTTGAAATTTAGATCCTTCTAATTTAAAATCTCTTAAATTCATTCTAGTTCAATATTATTAAATATTATTTTACTTAGTTTATAAATTTTTTTTATCATGATTTTCATAAAGTGATTAGGGATGAGTTTGATTACCGTTAGTAATAATTATGTTAATAATTATAATTATCATGTATCAGTTTTGAGTACATTCGATTAATAACCATCGGTTATGAGTCGGTAAAAACTTTTACACGGATTAACTAGATTTTTTTAATTTTTAACATTTATTTAAAAATATATTTAGTTTTAAAAAATTAAATCTTAACATAATTCTTAATTTTGATCTGTTATATTATTTAAAATATTAACATTAATTTTTATTTTTTAATAAATTTAACACATGTTTTTAAATAAAATAAAATATATAAAAATAAAAATAAATAAAACTCTATCCATTTATTTTAAGTATTGCATGATTTATTATTAAAAATATATTTTTTATATAATTATATGTATATATAAAAATAATATTAATATACGTTAAGTTTTAATTAATCATTTGTAATAAATAATCGTAACTTATTTCTTATCGTTATAATTATTTAAAAAACTTATAATTTATAATATTAATCATAATTTTAAAATACCCTGACATAAAATTAACTCTTATTTTAACATAAATATTTTTCTAAATTTTTTAAATAAGGGGACTGTTAATTTTGTTTCCACATATAAACATGTCTTTTTTTGGTCCTGTTTTTTGTTACACACATATTTGAGACAGTGAGATTCATGTATATTCAATTCGTTGGTGTATAATTTTCGATGATATGGTGCAAAGTTTATGATTTTTCTTTTTTTTTTCTTTTAAATTTCGTCAGTTGTTCGTGTTAATTTGGAAGGAAATGGTGAGTCTGGTGTGGGAGGAAAGAGACCTCTGAATTTTTGTGAGTTGTGCTTCGAATTTCGTGCTTTGGGATCTCAAGTCTGCCGAATAATTGCTGGTAATTTAGGTGGGGTCCAAACTCCAATGAAGATTTTGTGTACTTATTGAATTTAGGGTTCCCTTTTATATTTTTTCTTTTTGGGTTCTGGAACTGTTATACCGTAACATGTTAGCTATAAAGGAGATGGAGATCAGAGATTTTATGTGATTTGGGATTTGAGTTTGAACATTGTGTGATTATTAAACGGTGACTTGTTCAAAGTCAAGTTAATTTTTTTTTTGGTGATACTCTTTGAGACTTCACGGGATTAGATATCTAAATTCGCATCGTACTGATTTTGGGTCCACTTGCTCGGGAGACATTGTTGAATTTTGTTGGGAGCTTCCGACTTTTGAGAATTGTCAACTGCGAGATTTATTCCCAGGTAATTAACTCATCTGTGTCCTTAACTTTAATTTACTGAGTACTTCCAAGAGCGGTTTTTCTATTAATTGGATCTTTTTCCTTTTTTGGTGTTGCATGCTCAAGAAATGTGAATTTGTGAATTATAATCCTCTATAAGCTTCTTATTTTTGAATTGGGACGCGGATTATAGTACCATTTTTGTAACAGCTAAAGTTCAAATTGGCCTTCTTTTCGGATTCTTGCTTTCTTGCCAACTTGCGCCTGGTTCCTATTGATTAAAGAGTTGAATTGTTCTGTCTTTTCTGAGATTGGTCATTTTTCCATTTTTCTAGCTATTTGGTGTAGGTCCTTGACTAGTGATTGGTGATTTAATTGTTTCGGAAATCAGCCAATGATCCATTCATGATGAGTGGGTTTGGGTTGGGGATCTTTGTCAATGGGCAGCCCTGACAAGAAATTTTCAGAGATAGTTAATATAGTGAAGTCCTGGATCCCTGGGAGGTCTGAGCCAGCAAATGTGTCCAGGGACTTTTGGATGCCTGATCAGTGCTGTAGGGTATGTTACGAGTGTGATTCCCAATTCACAATTTTTAATCGCAAACATCACTGTCGACTTTGTGGCCGAGTTTTCTGTGCCAAGTGCACAGCTAACTGGATTCCGATCTCATCACCTGATGAGCCGAGGACTGGTCGGGAAGACTGGGAGAGGATCAGAGTCTGTAATTATTGCCACAAGCAATGGATGCAGTGCTTAGCAAGGATTGATAACGGGGATGGTGAGCCCTGCCTTGGACAAAGTAAATCACCATCTACAATGAGCTTGGCTAGTAGCAAGTCCAGCTGCACCTGCCACAGTAGCAGCAGCATTGTTGGATCTACTTCTTACTCAACAGGACCTTACCAGCATGTTTCATCTGGTTCTAATTGTAGCCCCCGTCAGTCTCCCCAGATGGATCTGGTTACAGCTCAGCAAGAAAAATTTGCATGTCATATATGCACAAATACTGATACAACCATGGAAAATTCTATGCCCAACCAATTTGGCTTATGCATGAATAGGTATCTCCTGTCTGCATTGAATAATTTATTTGGGTAGTGCTTGCCACCATTTTCTATCTTTTCATTTGATGTTGCTGCTGTCATATTTTTGTACACTGTTAAATTGAATTGATGATTGACTTAAGGAGGGGGGAGGCCGAGGCAAGGTTAGCAATTATCTTTAGCTCTTGAGACCATCTCATTTAACTTGTTGCTTTGCTGCTTTATGTTATCTACTTATCTTTAACATGCCTAACTTTTGTGCCTAGTGGCATGCTAACCTGTCATGCCCTATTAATTTTCAGAATTCTTTGGTGCATTTATATTGTAATCTGCAATTTGTTCTTGCTTATCCTTCAGTTCCAGGAGTGATGATGAGGGTGATGATTATGGTGTTTATCATTCAGATTCAGAAACACAACATTTGTATCCAGCTGATGACTATTATAATGCAGTCGATATTGATGGGATCAGCAAGGTCTATAGGCCACAGGAGATGCATACTGATGACTATAACATAGATGACAAACATTTAAGTTGCTCACCGTTACCTGAGAATTATGAAACCCCATGTTTGGGGGAAGTTAAAAAAGTTGGGGAGGAAGCTGATGAACATGACAATCTTGATGAGTATGAAGCTCCATCATATGACGTGGAGAGCCCAAAGGCTGAGCCTGTGGATTTTGAGAACAATGGGCTACTGTGGTTCCCTCCAGAGCCAGAAGATGAAGAGGATGAGAGAGAATCTGCATTATTTGACGACGACGATGAGGGTGCTAGTACTACAGGGGAGTGGGGATATCTTTGCTCTTCAAACAGCTTTGGCAGTGGGGAGTGTCGTAGCAGGGACAAGTCAGGTGAGGAACACAGAAAGGCCATGAAAAATGTGGTGGAGGGGCATTTTAGAGCTCTCGTAGCTCAGCTTTTACAAGTTGAAAACCTACCTGTGTCTAATGATGACAGAGAGAGTTGGTTGGATATAATTACATCTTTGGCTTGGGAGGCTGCCACACATCTTAAGCCTGACATGAGCAGAGGTGGAGGAATGGATCCTGGGGGATATGTGAAGGTTAAGTGCATAGCCTGTGGCTGTCGCAGTGAGAGGTAATTTCATTTAAGCTTCAGTGCTTCACTCTATTCATGTATTTTAGCTTGTGACAGCCTATTATCTTGTCCTGTGTGGGGCTAGCTTGCTACTCATCATTTCCTTGAGTAGTGTTGGATAACTTCATCATTATTTTAACCTTCCAATCTGATTCTATTTCTACATGTGTTTTTTGTCCTGTTTCTCCTTTGTTTCTGTGAGAGGCAATAAAAGGCTGCAGTTACAGCAGTACTTCCTCTTCCTCTTTTTATTTAGTCTTTATATCTGGCCTAGTCCTAGTTTAGCTGTTGTTTAATTGCACCATTTGATTTCTCTCATAATGATTTGTAACTATTTAGTTTCTATTTTATAAGTCCTCTTTTTTTGCAATCAATAAAGATCTGAGATATTTTCTTTTAGTTGATGGGAATTATAGTGTGGGACTCATGTCAAAATGTTAGAATTTTTTATTTTATGTTGAAGCAAAATCTCAAACCCGTAGCTATATTTCTGATGTTCAGTGGAATCATGTAGTGTAACCTCTAAAGCGTCTCAGCTTCGAGTGAATGGTATTCATACTACCTGCTTCATCAGTTGGTTTGATAATTTCATTTGTCCGGTCAACATCTAGTTTATATCATATACTAATTATACTTTATTTTCTTTAGTATGGTGGTTAAAGGAATTGTTTGTAAGAAAAATGTGGCTCATCGGCGAATGGAAACAAGGATAGATACACCGCGTTTTCTTATTCTTGGAGGAGCTTTGGAGTATCAACGCGTTTCTAACCTCCTGTCGAGTGTTGATACTTTGTTGCAGCAGGTTTTAACTGTTTCCCTTAATTCTTTTTCTCATTATGTTTGTGAGAAATATTTTGGTATGGGGCCTCAATTAGGGATCAATGAGTGGACATATTCTGTTAATTGATATCCTTTTATGATTTTCTGGATCATGTATCATCTAAACGCATCATACTTTTCTTTCTCTTCAAAATATATATATATACATATATATATATATATATTTTTTTTTTCAGGAAATGGACCATTTGAAGATGGCTGTTGCCAAGATTGAAGCTCATCAACCTAATGTTCTTTTGGTAGAAAAGTCAGTATCCCGTTATGCTCAAGAGTATCTTCTTGCAAAAAACATTTCACTTGTTTTGAATATAAAGAGACCACTTTTAGAGCGTATAGCCCGCTGCACAGGGGCACAGATAGTGTCTTCAATTGATCATCTCATATCACCAAAACTGGGACATTGTGATACATTCCATGTAGAGAAATTTCTTGAAAAACACGGCAGTGCAGCACAAGGTGGGAAGAAATTAACAAAGACTCTGATGTTCTTTGAGGCGTGTCCAAAACCATTGGGTTGCACGGTAAGTCCTCTAATATTACCAAAGAAATGGAGAAAAGAAGTCAATTTTGTGTTAGATCTAGGGTTGTACTTAATGGGCGAGGGTCAATCGTCATTAGTATGCCGAGCAAGCAATTTATGCTAGGAGTGAACAGTGGATCAAAATTACCTAGTTTTTTTAATCTGAATCCGATCCGATAATGTAATCAATTCGAACCAATTTGAATTCAAACAGATCGAATTTTTTTGTATTGAATAAATTCATATTGATTTTAAAATTTATTTATGAATAATTATATAAAACACGACATACACAATATTTAAATTTAATTTGGTGTATTTGTTACAAAGTTTATTATTTATTGTAATAACTAAGAAAATTGAAAGAATAAGAATTATTTTTATACAATTATTAAGTTATATTAAATATTTTATATTTATTTTTAAGTTAAAATAGTAATCTAATGTAATTTTGATATATATAGTATTTAAATGTCATATTATAAAATAAAATATTCATTTATTTATAATTTAACAGTATTTTAGTCCGGATTGAATACAACGAATTATAAAATCTGTCAATCTAATCTGATCAAAATCCAACAGATCAAATTGGATTAATCAAATTATTTACTCATCCCTTGTGTCTTGGGACTGTCTTTGCCAAACATTGTACTTATGAGTTTTGAAGCTCAATATAGCAAAGATTAAGGGAGCAAACTTGCATATTTTATATGACCATTGATCGGAATTGTCAATGTGGGATGTCCTGCTAATTTCTTGTTGAAAATTTACTACATGAGTCATTCCTTCTGCCTTCAGTTTGCTTCTTGATCTGTAAGGTAAAATTATTGCAAATGTTTGAAATGATCCACTTTTTGGCTGTATTTCAGATTTTGCTCAAGGGTGCCAGTGGGGACGAGTTAAAGAAGTTGAAGCATGTTGTCCAGTATGGAGTTTTTGCAGCTTATCACTTAGCTCTGGAGACATCATTTCTTGCTGATGAAGGAGCTTCACTACCAGAGCTTCCTCTGAAGTCTCCAATAACCGTTGCCTTACCTGAAAAACCATCAAGTATTGACAGGTCTATTTCAACAATACCTGGCTTTAGCATATCGTCCACAGGAAAGCCTGTTGTATTCGGAACTGTCAGTACACCGGAGAAACCCAACAATGGCTGTGATTCAGATAGGGGATTATCCAACAACAATGACCTCGTTTTAAAACTCGATGGCGATGATGCAACTCAGTTCTTTACACCATCTAGTCGTTTCCCAAACTCTGTAGAATCTATTGCTTCATTAACTTCCTTGTCCCTTTCACCCCAGGCTATCTCAGGTTTCAACTGTTATGAAATCTCTCCAATTTCTGCCTCCAAGGGTACTGACAATTTAGGTATTGAAGAAAATTTTCAATTTGTTTGAGCTAATGCAGGGGAATCTAACATGGATTATAGTTTAAATTCTTACTCTTTTGGAATCTCAGAACCATCAGGGGAGGGCAGTGGAACTGGTCATGCTGATTACAACTCATTGGCTGCAAATCAAGGTACTGCGAAGGTACCTTCAATAAGTCAAGAAAGTAATCATCACAATGAGGTGGGATTTTCAAAGGAAGAATTCTCTCCACCATCTGACCATCAAAGCATTTTGGTGTCCTTGTCAACACGTTGTGTGTGGAAGGGAACTGTGTGTGAAAGGGCCCATCTCTTCCGAATAAAATACTATGGAAGCTTTGATAAACCTTTGGGACGGTATTTATGTGATCACTTGTTTGATAAGGTATTCTTCATTTTTTGATGGTTACATTTTCTAATCAAATTATATAGATTGTCATTTTAATGCTATTCCCATGAGAAACAGTTGTGACCAAGTCATTTTTCTCTGTCAGAATTATCTCTGCCATTCATGCGACATGCCATCAGAAGCACACGTCCATTGTTACACTCATAGGCAAGGAAGCCTTACAATATCTGTTAAGAAACTTTTAGAGATCTTGCTACCAGGGGAAAGGGAAGGTAAAATTTGGATGTGGCACCGGTGCCTGAGGTGTCCCCGAATCAATGGCTTTCCTCCATCTACTCGTAGAGTTGTAATGTCTGATGCTGCCTGGGGTTTATCTTTTGGTAAATTCTTGGAGCTGAGCTTTTCAAACCATGCAGCTGCCAGCAGGGTTGCAAGCTGCGGTCATTCACTTCATCGAGATTGTCTCCGCTTCTATGGGTGTGTTTATTCCCTTTAAGACCAATGGTGTTATGTCATAGAATGATACTGTTTTACATGCAGAATGACACTTCATTTGGCTACAATTTGAATGCTCTTCATTGGCTGACATGTCAGTCTGTGAAGCACGTCCCTTGAAATAGGAAAGTTTCTGTCTTCTTGCATTTTCTAAGAAAACTTACATTTTTTCCCCTTTTACTTGTACAGTTTTGGAAGATTGGTTGCTTGCTTTAGCTATGCTTCAATTGCTGTGAACTCTGTTTATCTTCCACCCTCCAAACTTGAGTTTTATTATCCTGATCAAGAATGGATCCGAAAGGAAGCAAATGAGGTGCAGTTAGTACTAAATGCAGGCTTTGTTTCTTGCTGCTAAGAATTAACTATTAGTCTTTTGATTTTTGCTCTGAACTATTGGTCTTGTCTGATAGGTATATAAACAGGCAGAGCTACTCTTTACTGAAGTGAAAAATGCTCTTAGAAAGATTTCACAGAAAATATCAGCTACAGTTTCACAAGATGCTGGAACAAGAACAATTGAAACAAAGAATAAAGTTGCAGAACTGGAGGGAATGCTACAAAAGGAGAAAGAAGAATTTGAGGTAGCTCACCTGTTATAGATCCCCCTGATAAACTTCATTTTAGGACTAACCTGAGATAATGTTTAGAATGATTTTTCAATTTAATTTTCTGCATAAAATTTGAACCATGGCAAGAGTCAGGCAATTCATTTGATCGGTAAATGGTGTTGGATGACTTGAGCTCATTCATTAGAAAAATGATTTTTATTGGGGAAAACAGATATTTCTCTTTAGAGGTGACAATAAGATTTCATAAGGACGAATATGCCCTTCTTGTAGAAGTCTAAAGGTTTGTGGCACCTGCTGTCTGTTTTGTTTTAAATTACTAACCTTGTTATTAAGGCTAAGCATGTTCTTAGTACAGTGCTTGACTTTGACATCTAAACTGACTGTTCTTATCAAATATCTCCATAATTCAAGTTATCTGCAACATTCAACCGAATGGATAATCTCTTTTTAGGCTAAAATTAAACTAATAGAATAGCACTAGGAATTTATGCATACTGCCCACAAAGAATGGATAACCAATGTCCCATCGGTTTTAGTTGGTATGGTATAAAAATGGTCTATCATGAAATATGAAGGCTATTTTTTTTTTGTCATTGTATAGAATTTACTCCTATTTCCCTTTTATGTTCTTTTCTATTATTTAAAAGGAAGTTAGTGTCATTTGGTACAATTGCATGTTTTGTAGGAATCATTACTGAAAGCATTACCCAAAGATGAAAATGGAGGTCAACTTGCGACTGATATACTTGAAATCAATAAATTGCGGAGGCAGATACTTTTCTATTCGTATGTTTGGGACCAACGCTTGATTCATGCAGCCAGTAACAATGACCTTCAGGAGAGATTTAACAGCTCCATTCCAAAACCCAAGGAGAAGCCCGTAGGTTCTATGGAGAAGATTGTTGATTTGAATTTGACCAGTAAGCCTTTTAAAGGCTTTGGTAGCTGTGATTCCTTTCTTTTGGAGACAAAACTCAAGACAAGCCCTAGTCAACAAAGAGAGTCTGGTTCAATCAGCCAATCTAGTGGAGTTCAAAGCAGGAATCAAATGGACATGGACCGGGGTTATAGGAATGAGGCTGAGCTTAATCTTTCATCAAGTGCCAGTATCAATGATAAATCTGATCCTTTGGATTCTGGAAAATCGGTACAGAGGGCATCCTCGGAGGGGGAGTATCCAATACAGGAAGATTTATCTCATAGCCTTGATTCTGCTTGGACCGGTGAAAGTCACCCAACTAGTATTTCATGCAAGGAGGATAGTTACTCTTATGATTCAACCATGGTCGACTCTTCTGCTGCAAATGCAAATACATCGCCCAAAAATCTGGGAAATTTTGCTCCTGACCAAGTCAATATTGAGGGAATTTGTTCTCTTAGCTCCACCTTACCCCAAAAGGGGCTTGAGAATGTAGAAAGCTGTACGACGTGGACAAGCATGTCCTTTTCAAACGTCAATATTTCAATAAACAAGAATGCCTTATTGAGTGCTCAAAACCTCTGCAATGGTGAGTACAACCCCATATTTGTTTCTGGATTTCGGGAATGGGAACGATATTGTGGTGCCAGACTGCTTTTGCCTGTTGGTGTTAATGATACTGTTATCCCTGTCTATGATGACGAGCCTTCTAGTATTATAGCTTATGCTCTTGTGTCACCCGAGTATCGTATGCAGTTGTCTGAGTCTGATACACAAAAAGATACTGGGGATACTTCTGTCTCTTTTCAACTTTTTGATTCGTTGAACCTGCTTTCTCTTAATTCTTTTGATGAGGCACTTGATACCTTCAGAAGTTTTGGTTCCTCTGATGAGACCATGTTATCTGTGTCTGGGTCTCGCAGCTCTCAGGTTATGGATCCACTCCTTTACTCAAAGGCTTTGCATGCTAGAGTTTCTTTTACCGATGGCGGTCCTCTTGGCAAGGTGAAGTACTCAGTGACCTGCTACTTTGCAAAACGATTTGATGCTCTAAGGAGGAAATGTTGCCCTTCTGAATTTGATTTTGTACGATCTCTTAGTCGTTGCAAGAAGTGGGGGGCACAGGGTGGCAAGAGCAATGTTTTCTTTGCAAAAACTTTGGATGATCGATTTGTTATTAAGCAGGTTACAAAGACAGAGCTAGAGTCATTTATCAAGTTTGGACCAGATTATTTCAAGTATTTGTCAGAGTCAATCACTACTGGTAGCCCAACTTGCCTGGCTAAAATCCTTGGAATTTATCAGGTATTTCTTTGGTTATTTTTGTGGTCAGTAAATTGGGATCCTCTGACTTCGGTGGGTAGTCAATTTAAACCATCCATCTCACGAAGTAATCATCACTTATGCATTGTCCGAAAAATGATATAGTACCTGAAGTTAGGTATGTTATAACACCCGACAGTCAATTATATGGTCGTGTAACTAGTCTATATGGCCTTATAACTAGACTCTTTGATTCTATAAAGTACCCAACTTCAAGAGTTAGATGAGGACTCTGTGTTTAGTGTTTTCTTGTTCTTTAGACAAGTACTATAAAAAATTAAATCTTTCACAAACACTATTATCTTCTTAAATGCTACCCAATGATCTTTTGGTTTTTGGTTTTAGGATTGTATTTGGTTTTGTTAATGAAATTCTTCTCTTTTGACAAAAAGGAAAAAAAAGAACAAAAAATTGATATTTTGGTTTCACTTTTTTTCCTCCTTTTTGGTAGTCCACACGTAAGATTCAGTATTGATTTTAAAGATGCAGCTAAAAGAGCTCAGAATTTTTTATTTTCAGCTATTCACAATGTTTCGTTTGCTATAGCTCTTTTTATATTACCTTTTTTTCCTGCCTTGGCATGGGACGTTGATTTGCAATCTCTATTTCTTTTCCTGTTTTAAAGGTGTCGTCAAAACATGTAAAATTTGGGAAAGAATCCAAGATGGATGTTTTGGTGATGGAGAATCTTTTATTTAGACGTAACATTACCAGGCTGTATGACTTAAAAGGATCTTCTAGATCACGGTATAATCCGGATACAAGTGGAAGCAATAAGGTTCTGTTGGATCAGAATCTGATTGAAGCAATGCCCACATGCCCAATTTTCGTGGGGAATAAAGCAAAGAGATTGCTAGAGAGAGCTGTCTGGAATGATACTTCATTCCTTGCTGTAAGTTAAACTTTATTGCCTGTTATGATGATAATATTCTCACACATTGGATTAGGCAATCCTACATATTTGCTTCCAATACTTGCCATTTCTCATCCGATGAAGGAACTTTATCCTATTTAAAAATAAGTATACGCATATGGCTAGTTTAGTATTTTCCATATTTATAGACATATACTATGTGCTCCACACTTTAACGGGAATATAATTCCAATTAGTCTAAATAACAGTCCCATTCCTCCAGACCTCAACCCCCTCATCACGAATAGGATATTCTGAAGAGTTTGACAGATAGATAAGCAATTTTGCACATACAATCATTTTCTTTCCCAACTTTTCTTGCTGTTTGTGTTGCTAATATGTCATTGGATATTTTGCTGTAGACAATTGATGTGATGGACTACTCATTATTGGTCGGCGTGGATGAGGAAAGACATGAACTGGTTATGGGGATCATAGATTTTATGAGGCAATATACATGGGACAAGCATTTGGAAACTTGGGTGAAAACCTCAGGCATTCTTGGTGGACCTAAGAACACAACTCCAACTGTGATTTCACCTCAACAGTATAAGAAACGATTCAGGAAAGCTATGACTGCATATTTTCTTATGGTGCCAGATCAGTGGTCCCCCAAACCAATTGTTCCAAGTGGGTCCCAGTCTGACCTTTGCGACGAACATGCACAGAATTCCCATGATTGACAAGGTATAGAGTAGAACCTATATGGCTGTACATGAAGATGTAAGTGGAAGATGTTTTCATTGTTGTAATTTGTAAATGACAAGGCTCCTTTTTTTTGTGGGTTTTACTTTGTTCATCCATTTCTCTAAGTGTAATCTTTTGATGGATATTTTTCATTTCCTTGTTTCTTTTCTCTCATATTTTTACCCCCTTTTCAGTCATTAGTAGTGTCAGGGTGAAGACGCCAAGAAAAGTGTTAAAAGAGTAGTATTGGATGTAAGTGTATGTGGTAATTGTATGATATCTTGCTTTCCATTGATCGTTTTATTTGTATTTTGTCAATTGTTAAATTAAACAGGTTCATGTGCATCTCCTCCTCATGTTTCGGATTGTTTTACGTGCATCTGATTTGATGTGCGTATAATTTTATTTTTTCCCTTTCATATCTCAACTCATAAGCAAACTTATTTCCATAAGTGCATTCTAAAGCTTTACCTCGAATATATAAGAGAAGAATATATTATTTAGTATGTTGATCAAAAAGACCCCAATCAACTGAAAGGATGGAAAATTCGATAGTCCATTCAGCGTCCACACCTATTGTTTTTATTTTTTAATAAAGTTATTTATGTATCCATAAATGAGATTCTAAGCTTAGATCTTTTATATGGGATAGAGTATTTTAGGAGTCGTTTTGCGTGTATTATCGAGACACTTTAATTACTTTGTTTTCACAAGGTAAATGTAAAAATATGATAAAGTTAGTCACTTTTTAAATAAAAGAATATTATTTTATTAATATTTTTTTAGAATAATAAGATATATTTAATTGAGTAAATTATCATTTTATTTTTTTTTTGTTTAGTTTTGACGTCGTTTTTCAACTATAAAGTTAAAAATATAATAATTTTTTATCTACATTTTAAAGTGTTTTTTTGTTAATCTTCTCGATTCTCTTCATAGATGAAAAATAAAATGGATTATAATATACTAAACATTATATTATTTGTTGTTCCAATCTACATTTTTTTCATTTTTTTTTGTTAATCCTCTCAATTCTCTTCATAGATGAAAAATAAAATGAATTATAATATACCAAACATTATATTATTTGTTGTTTCAAATTGTTAAAGTAATTGATATATTGATGTTCATTTTCTTTTTCAATTATGCAAATAATAAAGAGGATTCAAATTTTTTTTATAAAAAATTGGTGAGAATTAGCTAAAAATGATGAATATTTTCAACAAGTTGAAAATGATACCAAACTAAACCAGAAAAAAATGAAAGGGTATAAAAGATAGAAAATTTTAAAATGATAATTTTATCTCATCAAATATACTTTATTATTTTATCATAAATTCTTATTAATAAAATAATATTGTAGCATTCAAAAAACTACTAATTTATCATATTTTTATTGAGGGTGCGACTTAAGTATTTTTTGTAAAACTAAAATAATTAAGATGTCCACTTTGACGAGTTGAACCAGTTCTATATGTTCAAGGGCAAAGCATCATACGGGACTACACGGGGTTGTAACACTAGTTGAATTTTTTGTGAAAAATTAGTTGAATAAACTCACATTTTTATTTTATGTGTGTTATTATATGTTATAGTAATAAAGTTTTAATATATTTGTAATTTAATTTATTTTTTTAAATACTTATGTCTATATTTATGTAGATTTTTATTTATACATGGAATGATAAATAAAAATGAAGTAAAAAATTTTTATTCAAAATAAATTACATACAAAATAATCTTATATGAAACATGATATATAGTATCATATGTTATAAATATTTATCCTAATTATTAGTGTTATAATAAGATAAAAGTATAATAAATAATATTAAATTAACATGTTTAACAATAGATCACAAATAATAACTGAAACAATATTTTATTATTCTTTAATTATAATTATATATATTCATAAATATATATTATACTATAATATTATTTAACATCTTATTTTAATAATATTTTAAATTTATTTGTATTTTAATACCTAATTATATTAATATTTTAGACTTCAATGTATTTTTTTATTAAATTTTAAAGTAGTATTAATTAGTTAATGTAATTTATTTATGAATTTTATTTTATTATATTTTTTATTTTAAGTAATTTTCATAAAAAATTATAATAAAATATTAACATAAAAATTTAAAATTTTATATTACAATATAACAGTAAAATAAATTAAATTTTTCTGACTCATTCCGTATATGTTAAAATGGATTTTATGCCATTTCGTTGAAGTCTACTTATGATTGTTCGGATGATTTGAAATATGATAGAATAATAATAATTTTTTACTCTTGCTATTGGTTTGGTCTGTACCATTTTGCTTTAAATGTTTTAAATGATGAGATTATTTTTAATTTCTCTCTCTAAGAACGGTACGATGTCAGATACTTTAAAGACCCTGAAAATGATATAATATCTACTATGCTGTACAATCTGTTTAACTCTAAGGGTGTCACTAATCTTTAAAAAAAGAAAAGAAATTGAAATTATATGTGGATGAATTAGAATAAATAAAAACAAAAATATTTAAAATAATTATCTTTAATATTATTTACTATTATTTTTTAATTGAAACAAGCAAAAAAAATAAAAATTCATATTATACGAAAAGAAAATATATTAAATCAAAACATGAGAGAATAAAAAATACCAACTTTATCAAAATTCTCTTATAATATTGGTTTTTTTTAAATAATATACTTAGCTATTTTTTTAATTTATAATATATAAGTAATAGTATATAGTATATAAGTAAAAAAATGAAAGTAATTGGTAAATAATTAAATTAAGTGTTATATATAAATAATAAAACAATATATATGAGTAAAGTAATATGTAAAAGAATTTATTAATATCTTATTTTCAAAAATTTAAATTTAAATAAAGATAATTTTGTCAAACTTTAACATGCAAAAAAAATAAAATAAAATAATTTTGATAAGAAAAATGAATCAATATTAAGATTATAGACATAAATTTGAGTCAAAAAGAAAAAAAATAAGAATTTGAAAACAACATCATTTCTATCGCTAATGATATTTAAAAGTAAACAATATGAATGAGAATTAATCCCTTACTCCTATTTGGTATAAGTGAAAAAAAATAAGAATTTGAAAACAACATCATTCTCAAGATATTACATCTTATCTTATTACATTTAAAATAAATAATAAAAAATAGTTATTTTTGTTATAAATTAATACTAATAGAATCGAAATTTAGATCCAATTTAATTGTACAAATATATAATTATGAGTAACATCAAAATAATAAGAAATGAGAAAAATAAATGACACATAATGATTTAAGTGATTCGACTTTTCAATGTGAAAAATCTTCTTGACGATGATATATATAAAAAAATACGCTAATAATAAAATGAAGAAACAAACACAAATCTTCGTAAAGGTTCACAAAATATACAAAAAAAACTCAAATATAATTAGAAAATAACTTTACTCCTTTGTCTCATGTACCACAAAGATATAGAATAGTAAAGAAACATTCTTTCCTCTAACTTTGTTTCCAAATGAAATAGAGATGCAAAATTTGAACAACGACAATAAGGATTCTAGTTAAAAGGCGTCGATCAAAAATTTCAAAACAAAATGAGAGTTGAGTTTCAACAACAATTTATGCTATCTACTTAATAGTACTCTTTTCTTGGGGCTCCTATCTTTAGCACAATAACAACATATATATATATATATATATATATATATATATATATATAAAGGCAAGGGTTTAATAGATATTGAGTTTTAGGCCTAAATTTGTTTTGGGTCAATTTAATAATTTTAAAATACATCCTCCACTAACATCACTGCATCCGCAACCACTTCATAAGCAATCAAGTTTACTTTCCTGAATATGCATTGGATCACATACTCCTTATCCCGCTTCAACCTTTATATTTCCTCAACCAATACACCATCACGATCAAAACAATGCTAAGATTTGTTAAATAAACTAATTGTATTCACATAATCGAATTCAAAAACAACATTAAAGTAACCATAATTAATAACAACCTTACACGAAAGCACAAGAGCCTGCAATTAGCACTAGATGGAGATAACAGCCCACAAAAAAATTGTGTTGTTGCCCATAATAATCTTCCAAAAGTATCTCGTCACAAAATCAAGTCTTTTGACTTTATCAACTCTGATAGTAACGTTAGTATTAATTTTGATCAAACACTCCCTAGGTTTCTCCCATTTCCTATTCAAGAAAGTGACAGTCCTAAAACCATCACAATGGATCTCACTTTTGTCTATTGATTGAATTTAAAAAAACTCCCTTATTAACATATTAGCCCAACCAAGAGTGTTTTGAAGACATCTTACACTCTCACCATGTATTACATTATTTTGATTATGCCATAAAGCCCAAACTAAGAAACAAAAAAGACTAACATCCTTATTAGAGAAATATGATCCATATAAATCTAGATTTTAATAAAAGACACTCATATAATTAAAGAAAATACTATGAAAATTGAAAGCTTCCCTACCTCATGAACTTTATCATATTTTCAAAGAGCATGTAAAACATTCTCAAAATAGCCATTGCACACACTACACCAAGGAAAGTTAACTACTTTCTTTTACACAAATTGGCCTTTGTTAAGAGAGCTTCAAAGCATGCCTTCTAAATGAACAATTTTATCTCATCTAAAGCATTTATGCTCCACATATCTTTCCACCAAATCCAACTACTTATATTATTACATTCAACCCTTAAGTCATCACATCAATATGTGATATTCTTCAACCAATCAATAAGCACTTTTAACAAAGAAAGTACCATTTGCACTACTGCCCCATATAAGCTTATCCTCATGTTGATTAGTAGCTAAAAGAATTCTCAAAATGACATTCACATCGTATTCCATAAAAGCACTTCTAATTAAACTTTATTTCCATAACACAGCTTCCTTAATTAGATAAGCAACATAAGTATTCTCAAGAAGTACACAAGGTGAGATAACCTTGAAAGAAGTATAATAAGGCAACCAAAAGTCTTCACAAACCCTCACTTTATCTCTTTTTTCAATCCTCCACTTTGGTTGCATAGTATCTACAACACAAACTTTTTTACAAATAAGAAGAAAAATTAGTTACAGATAAATTTAAAAAATCTCTATTAAAAGAATACTTACTCTTCAATACTTGCCACCAAACTATCAAATCCCTATAGGAGTCTCCGGGTATACTTTAAGACTAAATCTTGATTAAAATATGACAAATTCTTAAAACCAATTTCATTTAACGCCTTTGACTTACAGGGCTTCTCTTAGGCTATCTAATGAATGGATCTCTTATCAAAGTCATATCCCTATCAAAATCTTGCCATCAAACTTTGCAAATCAGTGCACAAACTTAAACACAACTTAAAACAACTCATTGTATAAGTTGAGATAATTTATATTACTAACTTCAACATAATTTCTTTCCCAATTATAGATAAACATTTCTCTTTCCGACTTTTATACTTCCTCCACATCGTATCTTGTCTCTCTAAATAATCTCTTTATTTTTACCAATCATAATAAGCAAAACCAAATACCTTTCAAACTCGTTACATTCCAAGATCTCTTTCAATAAAATTAAATAATTTCATAAGAAAGATGAGAATGTTAATAAAACAAGTTTACACCCATATTTTTTATATCGTAACATGTATCAACATTATTAGAAAAATATCACTTATTTAACTTTTAAAATAATTTTAACAGATATGAAAGTTATAGGTATAAAAATAATTACATAATTATGTGTTATGAACATTTATCTACAAATATACATTCAGATGATCTTTAGACCTTTGCCTTCTAATAAAAAAAACTTTGGCTTCTACCCGATAATCTTAATATTTTGAGCAGAAACTATTTGAACAGTACATCATTCTGCAACAATTTATAGTCAAAAGTGTTTTGGGTATAAAATAGGGAAAATTCATGTTCACATAAGCATATAACAAAAAACATTTGGTTACACGTCCATGTCAATTTTCCGCACAGCATTATTTATTCATTTTTTTCCCACACACCCCTTGCTTCTCACAACTTTACTAAACATTTATTGCGAAATTTCCGCAACTTAATTTTAGGTGATTACCCATCTGTATCATTTATTGTGCTTCTCAAACTTGTTTTAACAAATAAACATATAATTCTGAGATAAAAACACAACTTAAGGTCTGTTTTCTCCAAACATCAGATTGACTAATCAGTTGGCTTAATATGGAAATCAAAATTGATACATAATACACAATCTATTTCATTCAGTAAAATTTGGACGTTTAATCTCGCATGAAGGTGTCCAATAATCTCAAAGTATAATCCTACCATGGGTAATAATCATATTTCAACTGGAACAGCTATGTCAAGTCATTCAACTCACAATTAGCCTACAAGAGGTTGTTCAATTGCTCTTCGACATCCTGTATAGAGGGCATATTTATCATGCTTTGTATTTCTTCCGGCGAATACTCGGTCTTCAACAAGGTTTGTACTTGTATATGAGCTTCGACTATATTTGTTCTGTACCAAATGAAAATTTTGAAAAAGATTTAAGATATCCATAATAATAAATTGGTTTACATAATGTTCATCCGAGTGTACATATATATACATGCTAAGTAAAATTGACATGATATTTGGGGGTTAATTTGATTATATACACAACTTGTACATGCTATTACGGGGCTTTCAATGCATATATGGAGAACTTCAACATGGGTTGCTAAGATTCCAAATGATACCATAAGAGAAAAGAAAAAAAAAAGCTAAAACAAAATGTTGAACAAGATTCATTAATCAAGTAAAAATTTGGATCAGGTTAATTCAGATATATTTTGGAAAAAAATTTGTATGTTATATTCTAAATATGAATCATAAGCTTACTTTATTGGTTTGAATAATATAGTTCTCGTCGATGGATTTTGCAGATAAAGCTTCATCTTTGCCATAACATTTGGCAACTCTTGTTTTATAGCAGAGCTGACCTGTTCCAGAAAATACAAGGGAAAGCAAAAAAGATCACCCATAGTAGGAACCTTTACATTCTAATAAGCATCATTCAACTCAAGGAAAAAGATCACCCATACTATCTTTGTTAGTACTGTTTTTTTTCGAGAACACAACTTTGAAACGTCAAATAGAACAGGAAAAATAATGCCTTCTTGTAGCAGCTATTAACAAAACATGTATTAACTAAATGCGCAGCGTACCTTTTGAACAAGCTCAGCCACTTTATCTGGAGTAGCAAACGCTTGATCCTTCAGAGGTTTGGCCATAGCTGATTCCGGCTTCTGGCTACCCGAGGACAATGCCACTTTCACTGCTGTGACCTACCAAAATAAATATAACTTCATGGACAAGATGATAATAGAAGGCTCCATGAAGCATTTTTTTTTTCTAGGCTAAATCATATCATCATTTCCCAAACTTTGATTAGATTCACACATAAGTCTCTAAACTTTTACAATATATGATTTAGTTCTCAAGCTTTAAGTAACTTCATACATAAGGCTCTAAACTTATAAATTTATGACTTAATCCTTAAAAACTTTTAAAACTTAAAACATAGGTCCCAAAATTTTGAATGTTTAACACATAGGTCCCAAAATTTTGAATGTATGTATTTTAGTACAAGTTAGGACATATATGTGAAGTTTTAAAAGTTTTTAAGGGTTAAATCATACAATTTAAAAGTTTAGGGACCTCTGTGAGAAGTTACTTAAAGCTAGGGGACTAATGAAATAGATAATCTTTTTTCTAATATCTGCACTTATATTTTATAGCAGTTATGAAGCCAAGTTTAGATAATTACACAAAACTACTATCCTAATTTCTGAATTCTACTCAAAGTATCGTAAGGGCATACATAAAGTGCATGGAACGTGAATCCCAACGTATATGGTATTTTTGGTTTATAGTCACATATGCCTAGGCTTTAGTTTTGACAGCTATGCAAAGTTCTGATCAAATAAATTATAAAAAGTAAAATGATTATTAAGTAAACAAACCTTTGTGACAAAAGAAAGCATTGGATCCACAACAAGCTTAGTCACTGACATGATGAACTCTTCACAAGTGGCTTTCAGGCTTTTCTCCAGCTCCTGCAAGAAAAGAACATTAGTGGGAGTAAAATAACAATGACAAAAAAATTCAAGTAAACCTAACCAATATCTTTTCCTTTTCCATCACAACCTAATCGAATAATAGGTGAAATAAACAGGTTGTTTCCAGCATACTTTCTTCTCATAATTGTAACTCATAAGTAGGCCGTTTCAATTTAATAACAAAAAATTGTATTTATTCGACTAGGTATCTTTCCACAGTTCTACTGTTCCGTTCATACTTCTAATCTCTTACCAAATCCATAGCTCATATAACAAAAGTCAAAGCCCTTCTATTCCTATTAAAAATTTGGTTAGTTTGATAAGGTAAAAAATTATGGTTTAGCTATAAGCACATCAATAGCAACCATTCTCATAAATATCTAACCACTACGAACACAAATGGAAGTTATGGTGGCAACTTATGACCTAAAAATGCTCAAATGAGTATGGGACTTGATGAGGAAGTAGGCATTGACTCTCTTAAGTCTCAATTCTTGCTTTCATTGAGAAGAAGACTAACAGCTATTGTATGGAGTTGTTAGTGTGTAACTAAAGGGGCAGGTGGGCCCGACGTAGGAGGGAATAAAAAGGAAAACATCATTATCAAGAGTTAATGTCGTCTAAAGATAAACTGAAACAGTGAAAAACAGTATATTAAAATGTCAATATCTCGGAATCATGCTTGACATTAACATTATGCCTAAATGCAACACTACAAGAAAGACATCAACAAAGATTTAATGAGTCCAGTCAAAAACATAGAAATGGTTCAATCAATGATCTTAAGATACTTAAAGTAGTACATGCTGTCAAATAAGTTAAAAAGAATTCAGATTGAAAAGAAAGCTTACAAACCTTTTTGGCATCTATTTGACTCTCCAAAACTCTGGGAGATAAGGTTCTTGCCAATGAAGTAGATCTAGACCAGTCGAATAGAGAAGCTTGTCCTCTAAGAATTCGTCTCAAATGCTCCTGGCAGCAGTGTTCCAAAAATAAGTTCCAGTCCAAGATAGTAAATCATAGATTAAACTACCCAAAATAGTAGACAATTGATTGTAACCTAAATGACTGTTCAGTTAGATATGCTAGTCTTCAGAGCTTAATTGACTAATTTTTTTATTGTGATAAAAATCAAAAGGCGTTAATTCAGTATACTGATACAATAGTTTCTTCAAGTTCACACAGGCACATAAAGTATCCTACAAACCAAATTGTGTAGGAGATTCCTTTAAAAGTATATATTGTTATTGGAACTTGGCAAACTATATGTAAATGACTAGGATTGGTAACATCTGCAGGGCAGAGGCATTTTCTGTAATTTTATTTTTGAAATAACAATTATTAAAAGAAATGTTTTGACATAATAAACTATTAAAATATTCAACAGATTTCATTTAATATCTCTATGGGTGGATAAGTAAGCTCCCAGTCAATAGATATGCCCTAGTTAAAAAAGAAACCCAAAATTTGGAGTTATTGCCTCAGATATAAATGGTTCACTCACTTTTTTTTATATATTTACAAAAAGGAATTTAGTTATATTGTATCGGGAGAAGAAATAAGCTATAAAAAAGAATAAAAATATTTAAAATCAGAAGTCTTTTAAGGCAAAAGAAAGACAATAAAGACTTTAGGTTAGCTCTAATTAGGCAGAGGAAAAGAGTTGCTATGACTTCCACCGAATATATATAGTCTACATAAAAGTAATACGCCAGAATAGTTTAATTATATTTTTTTACAACTCATGAATTAGACAATAATTTCATTGAAACAAGAAATACAACTGTCACATCTGGGATGAAGACAGAAAATAAAAACAAAAAAAGAAGAATATGAAAGAAAACAAAACAACTTACCAGCAAATGAGAAAAATCAAGTTCCTTGTGTGTCACTGAGAATTCAATATCAAAAGGTGCAATCTGGGAAAGAAAAATGAATAGTCATGAACAATGTCATATATATTAATAGAAAAGAAACCAAAGAAAAAGATAATGCAAAATGGGATTTACCTGTTCCCTTAAGATAAGAAGATGCTTTATGAGGAAAAGTTGCCCATCCATTGGTGATGATTTCTTTGCAATTAGTTTGCTTGCTTTCTGCAAAATATCAAGGGAAGTGCCCAATCAATATCAAATGGCTAAATGAAAAAAATCATAAGTACAAAAAAGAACTTTAAACATATTGACGAAGAAACAAAATAATGAGTACCAAATTCTATACAAAAAATAGAATTAGAAATATGCAAGAAATTTGTGGCCACTTGATACCAAGACAGTTTATTGCTTTTCAGATTACTCACCTGAATGGATAAGGAACAAACTTCAACTGCTTCCTGATGAATACAGCAGTAACCAACTATTAAGTAAATTACGTGATTAATAAGACGGTAGCAAAACAAAGTCACCTTGGAATGATAAAGTACCTGTGCTAGACCGGTGAAAACAGCTGGTTCTAAACAGCGGTACAACTTTGAAAGGCAAGATATTGTTTTCTCAAGTGGTGGATACCATGATTTGAAGACATCTGAGTTTTCATCAACCTAAAATTTTAAACAAAGAATACATTTTAAGTACTGTAGTAAAAAAATGTAATTTATGCAATGTAAGTGCACAAACTGCCCAGACAAAAACCATTACATGGACACCGTACAGTATCTCACATAACATTTAAAATAACCATGATAGAAATGCTACCCAATAACATATATTGGAAAATCCAGCTTGTGTTTATTCCTCACTATACGCAAGTTTTCTAATTCTACTCATCTAGTTTGAGAAGAGAAACAAACACCCAATTCAACATGTGGTGCCACTAATGCACTTTAGCGTTAATTTTGCCAGAAAGAAATAGCCTGTAAGGTAAGCCATATTAATTTTGTAATTAATACTACTTAAAATAAAATAATGTAGACGACATATTTCATCCTTTTATTTGCTGAAAACTATAACAAAAGCAAAGACTAAAACAAGATTCAGATATGCTGACAAATGACGGTAAACAAAATGAAATTTCAACAATAAAACATGGATGCTATAAGAAAAACTTTAAACACTTTACTGAAGATGTTTCAGGTCTTGTCTCTGCCAATTGTTGCAGCTTTGAAGGGTAATCCAAGTCTTCTTCTAAAGGCAGGTAATTCGCTATCTGGAGAGGGGGGGATTATACAAAGGAGAGAAAAAACAAAAAGGAAATAAAATGTGAAAAATGAGGAAGAAACTGTAGCTTGTCCAGAGAAATTGTTAAGATGAAAAATAGATATATTTTATGAGTGCGAGGAGGGACAACATCATACATTATCTCATCTAAGTACAGTATATCATTATCCAACTATATTCTCATTGCAAATGAATTAAAATTTTGGAAAGAACTTGAGACTTGAGAGTATGAGACCTTGAGCCAAATAAATTCAATAAAATTAAAGACAAAGTTGAAAGAAAATTTTTAACAAAAGAAAACACTATGGCAAGTACACATCAAGCAAATGGCATCTCAAAGGATCACCTATGTGGAATAAGTATAGCTAAATAGAAGTATAGAACATAGGAAATCTTAGGTACATAAATGCTTTCTGCTTTTAGGGAAAACTCCAGCAAAAGATAACCTCATCACGGATATATGTTCTGGCACGGAAAGTCAACCGCTCATGAACATCTGCGAGAATTCTTTCCAGTGTAGGACGTAAACCTGCTAATGATTCACTCCGCCTGCTTAGTTGTTCTCCCAAGACTTCAACTTTAAGAATATCAACAAGTTCACAAAGAAAATCAACATTTGTCTCGTGAATAAGTTTTGGCCGCAATGTATCATATAGGTAGGTAGACCTGAATGAGGTGATCATCATTAAAGACATAGAACTTACTGATGTAGTAGTACTTGATTATGACAGGAGACACATCTATTTTGCTAAGCCTTATGTGACACTGGTGTAATTAATAAAGACATTTTCTGTCCTTTAAAAAAAGAGAGAAATATTTGGATTGTTGATAGGCCTTATTCTATTTTAGTTTAGCTCAATGGATGGAGAAATATAGTTCAAGAGTTCACAAATGCTAATGTAATCCTATAAGATTTAGAACATTATATATTTTTTAGGGTGAGGGACATGTGAGGTTCCATAGCTTTTACAAAAGAAGAGCTTTAGTCCCGTTACTTTCAAATGAAGAGCTTTAACCTCATAACTCTAAAAAAAAAATGTGCATTTTAATCCTAAAAAACCCGAAGCTACAGGACTTTGTCCTAAAAAGTGCACCTTTTTAGAACTAAAGTACACCTTTTTAGGATTAAAGTGCTCCAATTGAAAATTATGAGACTAATAAACTCCTTGGCCTAAAGCTACAGGACTACTGGTGTCCTTCTAACAGAGTCCGACATTTTGGTGTGAATGTGTGCCACAATTGTATTTTTCCCTTGTGTTTCTTCTCTATCTTCTTATTTCTCTCTTTTTTATGCTCTAGAGCCTACAAAATAAATTTTCTAAGGGGTGCTTCCCCACCAAAAAAAAATAATAAAATAAAATAAAAGAATCTGCTGAAAAGTGTTCAACATAAGCCTCCCCCACTTCCAGTCCTTGCACTATGCTCACAAAAAGAGTTTCTCTTCTACGCTGCTAACAGAAATATGACCAACTAAGTAGTACCTAAACCCATGCGCAAAAAAATAAACTTACAAAAAAAAAAAGAATAGTCGGATCCACTTGACAACCTTGATACTTGAAAAGAAAATAAATAAATACCCAACAATTTGAAACACTTACAGAGGATCTATTAGTGAAGCCAAACTAGAGACGTCCTCAGAAGAAGAAGGGAAAAAATGATCGAAGAGTTGATGCTCAAGCTGGCATACCTATAATAAACAGGAATATGATTTAAAATAGGGAAAACAAATCCATGCTCTAAAAACTGATCAACTGTTTCCGAGGCAAAGAGTATTATGACACAATAATTATATATATATCAAATAAAATGAAACTTGCTACAATATGAACATTTTTTATATACAAGGGAAAACACTTTGAGATCAAAAAAGTTAAGGACATATCCAATATAGATGAGATGCTACAAGAGTAACCTTACCACAGGCTAGTTGTGAATGCATGCACTATAACATAAATTACAAATGAGATATTTGAACGTCTAGTTAAATAACTGATGTCTTTCCAATAATGCTATCAGCTTTCAATTGTCTCACTAATATGAGAAAATAATACTTGGAAATAAAAATTATAAGCTTCTGATGATGCATATACTTTATTTAACAAATAAAAAATGTATAGAATAGCATCTTAACATGAAAATTATGAAAACAACTAAATTTAATACTTTTGCATTAGATGGACATTTAACAAAATAAAATTTTTCAGCAGCATCCTTTCCCTACTTGACAAAAATTTATTTATTTCTATTATCGCAATTTATATGCTTTGTTGAAAAGTGAATGTGATTAGAGATGCCAAAACATTTCATGTAAAATGAGATAAACATCACTATAGATCTGTTGAGAGAGTCAACAATACTTTGTTATAGATCTGTTGAGAGAGTCAACAATACTTTGTTTGGACTGCAGTGGCTTGAATTATTTGATCAAATAATAGATAAATTGAGCAGACTAACATTCAAGAGGTCCTACAAGCATGTCTATCAAAGTCATAATCGAATCTCCATCTTCAATCCTATAATTTCAATCCAAAACATTCTCAAACAGAAATGAGAAAACAAATAAAACTAAATGCCTAGCAAACGTATGTCAAAGCTACCAAGTTTTTACATCATTCAGGACATCTAAAAAGAGAAATTATCATTTTAGTACTGTCAATGCTACCTGCATAAGATAGGCACAACCAGATCTCGTCAATGATGGCAAGGACTCTTTCTTGGTGAATTCGGATATACGTTGATGAACTATGCCCTTTACCTAGAGAACATTGAAGGGAAAAAATCTGAGTGATGAGCAACTGCACAAAATAAATAATGAATAATTACTCAAATCAAGCATATGTAAGCTCACCAAAGAAAGCCTCTGCTCACAATACAACTTGTGGCATTCAGCAAGTATCTGAACATACTCCTTCCTGGATGATCTGCTTTCAATCTCCCCCAGCACTGGCTTAAGCTACAATTATCCAATTCAGAGAGATATCTGCTCAGTTAGAAGATCCCTTAAAACTTTTCCTCAATCCACTTGGATTTCAAGTCATGAGAAACACATCGCTATGAACTTATCTATAACTAACAGAATAGAAAACATCAGAGCAAATACCTCACTTGCTGCTGCCTTAAAACGAACATATATAACAGATGCCTCAAAGCCCTCAGAAAGAGACGTTTTGCTGCCACTGCTGCTACGGATCACCGCCTGGACCTGATGAAGGAAAAAACCACCATTATGAAAGATTTTCTACTATGCATATTTTGTTTAATACTACTAAGTTTCCCTGCATTAATAGTTATCCAACCCAGAAAATACTTCACCTGAGAAGCAGCACTTTTGAGTACAAATAGTACATGAGAGCGAATCATACCCAAGGCTCGAGACTGTCAAAATGCATAAATAGTACAATTAATATGTTACCATATTTCAAAGCAAGCAAGTAAACTTTTATTGAAATATAATCAAACATTGAATTTTATTAACCTAATACCTAATCAATCATCTTACAGAGCTATACCTGCAGTTGTCGAAATTTAAGCAAGTAAACACTGGATTCTGCATACTGACTATTACTTTCAACATACCTGATATAAGTACAGAAGTTTGAGGTTAGTCAGTTAAAATCGAAACCGAAATATCCACATAATGCTCAAGTAGGTCTCCAAGGCATTGTCCTAACTCCCATGCATGCAATTGCAAACTCTTAGCAATAAAAAAATTCCACTTACGATATGCAGTCATCAAGGCGCTTGAGCAGAGGAAGAAAGCTTTCATTTGCAACACTCATGTTTGGAGAATAAAAATTTGTAGCAATCTGCAAACAGTTGAATAAGTAGGCATAAATTATGCTTGAATGGAAGAAATTCATCATAAAATGCATTTTCGTAACTTGGCCTTGACCTCACATCATTGACATGATTGCTATCATAATTTTGAATTTCAAAACAGGAATCCCAATAAGGCTATAACTAAACAACCTTTGCTACATCCAACATGTATGAAAAAATCTCCCTTTTAAAAAACTCTAAATTATTATATTTGAAGATTATCCCATATGGAAAAACAAAGTATCACAAAAAAATATAATATATCTGAGTAGCCAAAACTGAAAAGATTGCATTCAAACCTTACATTCTCCAATTCATCAAAGTATTTGAGCTTACTCCGAAGTGCATCAGCAAATTCAATCAGTCTTTGTTTCTCTATCAACTGCGAAGGAAGATTAAAGAACTTTAAATTCATTGTTTTGATTGGAAAACTTAAGCCATTCCAGACACTGTCCAGGCATGTAGAATATAGATAAAGGCTGCAACACAAATAAAACCATACCAGTCGGTCACATGCAACATGAAGGGTTTTTGTTTTTGTAGCTACTGCTTGATGCTGCAGCTCTAAATCATTAAATAAGTCTAGGGTGTCATCCACCTGCATAGAGAGAAGACCGACCATTTATTTAAAGCAAACAGGTAAATCCATCAAGATGAAAATAAGCATGATCATGACATATAAAGTCACCTGCTGAAGTATACTATCACAAGTCTGTATGCGCTCTGTCAATGTATTTACATATTGTCGATACTTCTCCTCAGTCTAGCAGAAAATAAAAATAAGCAATGGAGCCTACTGTTTACCAAATTATAGCAAAAAAAAATTGGGCAATGCAGTGTCTGTATTTAACAAAAGGAAATAAATACCAACCTCAGACTTCATGGCTGATTCAAGATCAGCAAACCATTTATAGAACTGCATAAAGGAGGAAATCGTAATGAGTGTCCATTAGAAGTATACTAGAAGAAAAGATACCCATTGACTCAGACGCACCATGTCCCAACTGTTTGACAGTGGGATAGAAGGGTGGAGGGTATTGTAGCACCAGTGTATTAAATTAATGATAACTATTTTTAGAATTATTTTTAGAATGATTAGAGATATATTTTTCTCTAGTTACTTATTCTACACGTAGCTAATGGTTTGTTAATAAAGGTTTACAAATAATTTTTTTCCATTTTTTCTCATCTTTTGAATGCAACATGTATTTGTCTATTTTTTTCACATTGTTTAGAAACCATAACATTATCTTTTACTCATCTCAATATCTTTTCTTTAGTGTTTTTAAAGAAAATTAATCCTAAAAATTTCAAAAAAGGCAAATTAGCTCTAGCTTGCTTTACAATAGGACATAGTAGGACACTAGTTTATAATAGCAGTGATGCACTTCCAAAGTTTGAATCATCCCAAATCTTAGATTGCAAGATTTTTTTTTTCAACTATGTTAACTTTTTGCTTCTTTGGGACTATATATATATATATATATATATATATATATATATATATATATATAACATTTAGGATATCAATTAAAATTTGACATCTTAGTTAAAAGTGTAAATAGATTTTTTTACCATTGAATTATGTAATTGTCATAAAAATATTAATAAACTTTAATTTATTACAAAACTACTACTGAATTTTAGTTGTTGTTACATAAATATTATTGACATTAAATTTGTCAAAAATTAAGATAAAATTCACGTAAGTACCATCACCGTGAAAACATTTCTTTAACTTTTTGATAAACTAATGGCAATGGTACAATGTAAGAACAATGAAACCGATGGCAGTTCTGTTATGGTTTAAAATTTAGTAATACTTTTGTAATAGCCATCATAGTTTAGTAGCAAATAAAATCTATTTACCTAGTTCAAATTATACAAAACCACGTCTTTTCACAAAATGTTATATTTACGTACAATCCAATTTTATCCTAGGTTAGAAAAGTTGTCTAGCTCCGCCATTGGTGGGATATTTTCTCTTTTTTATTTTTATTTTATTATTCTATGGTGTTTATTCACCGGAACGATCTACTTCAAAGTTTAAACAGGAACAATAACAATTTAAAGGTAATCAATTATAGTTCACTGTTCTTACATGCCTATGGCAAGAAGACAAGGAGTGGCTAAAGCATCAAGATCATTCCCAGATCAATACACAATATAAAATGTCAAGGCACAATTGCATCCAAACTCCAAAGCTAAATTGTTAATACGTAATAACTACCCTCACACAGCTCACTAGTGGCTAAAAAACTAAAATGTATTAAAAAAACATAAGCAATAATAATAGAAAACACGTCCATATAGGAAGGGATTGGATATACGAAATTGGTGACTTACCTGATTTGTGTTGACGAGAACATCGTCAATGGCCGTAGAGTTTTCAAAGCCCAAGGTGCTAGTCTTGGTAGAGACGGCCAAGCCGTTTTCCTGCCTAGAGACATGGTCTTGGACCTGAAATTTAAAAGAGTACACAATCAGTAACGCAAATATCAGCTCTAGTAATACAAAAATACAAAAAATGAGAAAAATGAGAAAAATGAAAAATAAAAGCGAGCAATCTGACCAAATTGGGAGGAAATGGACGGTCCGAAACTGCATGAGATAGAGTGACAATGGCTGCTTGTTGCTGCTCTGTTAAAGGAGCGTTCTGCAATGGCCATTAAATTAAGTTAAATCCAATTGAATGAGCTAGCTCGGATCTGATAATGGTCGGATCTACATCCTATATTTCCATACAATTTAGCACATAATTTGAAAACGAAGATCGAGAGATCAGCACATCCTTAGATCTGGAATCTATTCGTCCTTTCTCGATGGAAATTCGATTGAGGAACACTATGTATTCAAACGAAAAGATAAGAAGAAAAGAGATGAAGAGGTGAAACCTGTTCCCAGAGAGAAGCAAAGTTATAGCCTTTGGAAATGGCTCCTCCTGATTTAGGAAGGTTGGTGGGAGGGTTAGCCTTAGTTGCCATTTTCTTAAAATTCAAAATCAAATCTCAGACTGTCGCACACAAACACAATCTGCATCGCCTCTCACCTCTCGCCTCTCGCCTCTCTTCCTCCTCTAACTATTTCAGTATGTCTCTTGTTAACCTTAAATGTAACTATGGAAGTTTTGACGCATAACGAGTCTTCAAAACGGTGCGTTTCTCCTTAATTACAACCCGCGTCTTTTTCTTCTTTTTTTCCCTCCTCGGTAAAAACGGTACGTCGTCCCTCGTAATTTAGGACTTTTTCCATCAAATTAGCACTTTCTTTTTTTTTTTATAAAGCTTCACAATCTACCACTAAATTATATTTATTTATACAAATTCATCATTAAATTTTTAAAATATAAAAATCTACCACCAAACTTATATAAATTATAAATATATATTATTCACCTTAAAAATGTAATAAAATTTAACATAAAATAAATTAATAATTCATGTGACCATATTATTATAAAAAATAAAAAAATCCACCTTATTACCCATAACCACACTCCCTTATATGCACAGTATTCAAAAATCGTCACTCTAATCAACTCCTAGAAAAATAATCTTTATTAACCCTTATCACCAAAGAGCATATGAAACACAATGAACATTTGAAGAATAATTTACATGACGTTACTCTAAACCACTATGTTTAGTTTGATGCTCACCTAAACAAATATGATCCCATGATTACGTGAAAAGAGAAAAGAATAATCGATCATATTCAATTAAAATAAGAGAATAACTAAACAACTAACATACAAAAGTTACTATAAAATTAAAATAAATATAGAAGATAGAAGTTATTGATATCGATTTCTGAGATTTGAATTATACTCAAACGTTTAGAACATGCATGGTTATTTTATATAGTTGATGATGTTTTCAAATTATTAATTAGACATCCGATGAGGGATTTAAGTCGAAGTCAAGTTGTTCATAAAAAATTGACTCTAGAGTCATAGGATGCTTTTCACCTTTTGTACTATTCATACTCTTCAAGTCTATATAGAGACATATGTGTTTTAGGATCCTTTCTAAACTTATACACTTCCTTTCTTTTAATTTATTTTGCATTGGGCCTATCACATGCTTGTGTGGGGAGCATAATTTTATTATTTTATTAACATTCAAACACTATGCACTATATCGTACTTACACTCATACATTCATACGCAAGTGTTTTCATGGACATTAGAGTGACAAACAAACATGGTTGGGTTTGATCAACATGGGTATGCACAAGGATGGATCAAGATGACATGCGAATCGGCGTAGTCGATTGAACGGGAAAAGGTATGTTCGTGTAAGGTGTGCCAGCAAGTTACCATCCAAAGAGGCTCTGTTCAGCAAGGTGCCATCCGACAAGGTACAATTCAGAAGGATTCTAAATGGAAAGGTACCATCTGGAAAGGCTCTATCCAACGAGTAACAATCTGGAAATACACTATCCATTAGGCTCAATGTTAATGATATGGCTCTTTTTTAAAGTAGATTGCATAAGTGTGGGTGTCTATATATTGTTTTTATGGGTATCCCTAGTATTTAACTCTAATACTTTTCTTTATTGTGACTCTTTTTTATAATTTGAACTTTTATCTTTTATTGGAGCGAATTATTCTCGATGTACAAAAAGTTAGAATTTTTGGAGAAGTCCATGTAGTGGGGATCATATCTTGATTACCTCAAGTTCTAGTAGGATTAATATCTCAACCCATCTGACAAACTTTTCACTTAATTGTGTCCAAATTTTGTCGAGTATGTAAACATGTAATTGAACCCTTAGAAAGGTACTTAATGTAGTAGTATGTATGTATGTGCATTGTAGGAGGTGTATTTTTTTGGGATGACACATATCGCAACTCTGCCATGAAAATAGGTGGATGAGACTCTATGGCCCATTAAGTGGAAGTCTTGGAGAGGTTACTTGGTAATGACAATGTATCTTTAATTGATCTTAGAGATCGAAGATAACTTGGCACTTTTATGCTTTTGATTATTTACTTTCCCTTTCATGGTGAGCTCTTCATTCTCATTCAATTCACGCCTAAGAAATGTTTCTTGCTTAGCTTTTATATGAGTTAAAAAACTTCATTTTTTCCTTAGAAGTAAAGTATGTACTTTAATTGCGTGATTTGAAAGTTTATGTGATTGAAGATTCTCTTGGAACTGTGTGTTTTATAGGAAGTCTTTATTAACCAAAACTTAGGGAATCTACCTAGTGTAGAATCTTTGGTTGGTTAGCAAAATGTATAGTTGGTTATGCAACATATGGTTGGTTGGCACTTGGTTAGTTTGTAAGATACTAAGTTTTTTCAAAACCCGTCTATCATAAAAATTGGTGGCGAGAGCAAGAGGACACAATTGCATGAGATAATGAGGCTAGGCTTGGCTAGCTGACTCACAACCTAGTCCTTTTTGACCAACTCTATTTGACAAATTTTGTCATTTCTATTCGACCACTTTTGTCTAGCCATCTTTGTTCGACAAATTTGGTCTAATCACTTATATCCAACAAATTATGTGTGAAATTTTTTGCCTAACTACCTTTGTTAGACCACTTCTATCTAGTTGGGTGATAACTGTATTTTATATAGTTATTTTCACCTATTTTATTGATTATAAATGCTGTGTTCTCTGTATTTTTAGATAATTTTAGTTTAATAAATTAGTATTTACTGTTTTTTATATATTTTAATAAAATTAAGTAAATTGTATCGAAAACGTACTTAAATGCTAAAGTACCCAAAAATAGAATTTTAAATAAAAGAGTTATTAATTGCAATTTATAAAAGTTGAAAATATAATTTAAATTAAAATCGGGCTTAATTTCAGTTATTAAAAGTTTAAAATTTAATTTAAATTAATAAAAGGGTTAGATTGCAATTAAACAAAGTTGAAAATGTAATTTGAAATATATTTTATGGTCAAAATAAATTAAAAAATTTGAATTTTTCTCACAGAAAAGAATCGCACTCGCACAAATCACGACGTCCCATCACCCAACGTCCGATCAAAGCATAACCAAGATTTGCGCTGTAGTTCAAGCCCGACCAACGCGAACGCGTGGCATCCCGCGCTTTCACGCGCCGATGCCCGAGCGGGCCCACTCGCCGCGCAGCCGCGTGCAAGGCGGGATCCACGTGTCCGACACACGCCGCCAAACGGGTTGTTTATGCGGCCGAACCACGTGGCAATCGTTCTTCCAACAGTTAAAGTCTTCCACGTGTCCCACCCCCTCGAACGAATCATAAGCAGACGCGCCGCACATATCGCGAACGCTGTGTCGTTGCACCCGCCCCCTCGCTCCAACCGTTGCCTCACGTTTCGCGCGCCCGATTCTCACAGGCGACAAGTTCTACGTGCGCCCATTCGTCTAACGACCGATGTTGCCACGTGTCTCACTATTTGTTTCAGCGAATCAGACGCTGACACGTGGCACGCACAATGAATAAAAAAAATGCAGAAACGGCTCCTTGTCTCGCGTGAATTAAAGTAAAATTTTGATTTTCGCGTGACTGCGGATTTTAAGGGGAATGTTAGGGTTTTGTTTTCGATATAATTTTTTTTACGCGTTTAAAAAAATGTATTATTTTTTATGTATTTTTTTTAGCTATAAATAGGTGATATTATGATAGAGTTAGAATGTTTTTTTTTAGTTTAGAATTTTTGTAGTCTTCTTTTGCTGACTACGTAACGCTGTAAGCCATTTTTTGGCTTTTGTGTTTCAGAGCGGTGCCAAATATTTTCGCTTTCTCCATGTTTTAATTTTCCATTCTTGTTCTTCTAATTTTTCTCGCATTCTATGTAATTTTTATTTTAATTTTACGTAAGAATTTAATTTTTTCTAGTATGCATTTGATCTAAATTTATTAAGTTTTGATTTTAATTATTTTTTTTGGAAAGATTTATAAGACGCTCGATTTGCTCATTCTATTTTGTTCTTAATGCTTTTTGATTATTTACTAATTTTATCAAACGATTGCGGCATAAAATAAACTCGAGAAAGGTATTTTTCAGGTATATTGCTCAAATGTAACGAATGACACGTATTTATGGACAGAATATACCCTAATTGTACGCGGTAGCCATTTGGAAAACTTAGAACTTAATGAATCTTGGTGAATTTAATTTCACGGAGATATAGTGAATTAATTTAACGAGGTGTGTCAGACGAGTTCTTATATGTATTTAATAAAAAAAGAAGTTTTCAAGACAAGTTAAATGTACTAAAAAAAATAAATCAAAAGAAAATAATATGATTGGAGTGGATTAGTTTGGTGAAAAATTGCAATCCTAGAGTTCTCTTATTTTCTTTTTACCTTTTTCAATATCAACGATTGATTTGGATAAAATCAAAGAGATACAATTTTAGTACTCAACAAACTATAGTAACAAATACTCGTGGGAGCGATACTCTACTTACAAATCTTTATTACTTGTGACCGTGTATACTTGCACGATTTTCTATGTGTTGCAAAACACACAACATTGGGTGATTGGGTGATCCTAACATGGTACCTGCATCCTTTGATATTTAGGTTTTATTATATAGATACATGTTTTTTTATTTTTGCAAGTTGGCAAATATTTTTTAAGTCAAGATGACCTCTTGAGGTCTTTGTACTGTCAACCCCTTTTTTGGTACACTTGAGATTTAGTCAAGTAGTCTAAGCATGTAATTATAACTTTGAAAAATTTATAAGTTCATAGATGACAATTATTTTCCTCTATCGAGGGCTTACATGTTATGTGTTGTCGCTCGTGTTTCGATGTTTTTGAAACACACTAGTAAATTAAAAGTATTATATGAAATAAGTTGTTATAATAACTACCATTTTGTATGTTGTACCCAAGTTTACCCTAGTAGGAGAAAACCAAAATCTTGTAAGCTCTATGTTTCCAAAACTAGAATTATTTGTAAATAACTTTAGATATTCATGTCCATAATTTACTTCAAGAGCATCTTGCCTTAATAGAAGAAAGAAAATCATATATCATGGAAGTTGGAGATACATCACAAGAATTATGAAAGGATTTAAAGGCTTCAACATTAGATATTAAACATGAAATCATACTTTATCAAAACTAATAAAAGCATCACACTAGGTATTAAGGTGACAACTTGATAAACCATTGATCTACCCCATTGTAAATTGAAGTGCATATATTGATCGCATGAGGGTTTATGAATTATAGATAATCGAGAAAGATTTAGGGTTTTTCAGAGTAATTTGGTTATACGAGTTGTATGTGATTTGTTTCATGTTAAATCGAGACAAATATTTTTAATATGGGTAATAGATTGTTACAACTTTTATAAGTTTAATCGTAGATTTTGACATTTTAAAAGTTTGATGGTAGTTATGTACAAGGGTGAGTGGCTCTCGAAATTACTTTACTTGTATCAAGTAGACATTTTAGTTATAATGTTATCACAAATGACACAATCTTTTAGTAAAAATGTATATTATTAATTACTTTTTAAATAATATAATATTATTTTATTAAAAAAAATCAATAACAATATAATAAATTATATTTAATGTAACAAAATTATCATTTTAAAATTTTTCATCATCGATACATTTTTCTCATTTTCTTATTCATATTTGGAGCCATTTTTTAGTGATATTTTCTCCATTTTTTATAAAAAAAATTTGTCAATCATTTTTATTTTCTCCATAGTTAAAAAATAAAATATAATATATTAACAATCATAACAATTGTTGCTTTAAACAGTTTGGATTTGGTATAATGGTTGATACATTATATGTTTTTTTTCAAATATGGAAAGAATAAAAAAAATTGTCAAAAAAATTATGAAACATGGAGAAAATATAGATAAAAAGACTGATATTTTTATATTTGAAATTCAAAAAATGACTCAAAAAAGAACAAGAAAAAAGAACTAAGGATATAAAACAAAAAAGATGATAATTTTGTTCCATTAAATATACTTTATTATTTTATAAAAAAATTATAAATAAAATAATAATGTATGTTTTAAAAGTGATTAACATTTTAACAAATGAATTAAGTGTTTATTGTAAAGTGAAAATGATTTAAATGTTAACTTAACATAAATAAAATAAGATATTTAATTCTTTATTTAATAGATAAAGTCCAATAATAAATTGTAAAATTTGTAATAAATTTTGATAAAAAAAATTATATATAACCAATACTACACAAATTTTATTTGTACTACTAAGTCAACAATTACATCACATGATCTAAATATCAAATTATTAGTTTTATTGATTTTTTAATTTTTATATGATTTAATTATTTAATTAATTTTATTTTTTATTTTTAAATTTTAAATTTGTTTTTATAATTTTTAAAATTTTTTTATATTATAAAAAAAATATTTCGTATTTTTAAATAATACATTAAATATATATTTTTATATTATAAAAAAAACATGTATACGATGGGTTAATATTGTTAGAATCTCAATTCAATCCAGAAATGTTGATAAAACCATATGAACTCATAATTTAAATGCAGTGGAAACAAAATTGGATTGAAAACATACCTCTTCCCATTGATCAATTTTCAGCACTTACACGGGAATTCCAATGGATTTTCTGTTCGATGCTTTCACTGGTTTCTCACACTTATTCTCTGCGTATTGATGGTGTATCTGAATTGTTATGCAATTAATAGTGAGAGAACCCGATACTTCATTAAGGTTCTTCCATCAAGAACCTCGTTCGGTTTCGGAACCGACGTACGGTTCCGACAAAACCAAACTGTCACCACGGTTCACTAATGTTGCACCACTTTGATTTACATTCTCCCACTTGGTGCAAACGTTAATCAAAATTCTCTTGAGTAACAAAACACATGAATCATAGCGATAGGTCCTCTAAGAGCGAGTATTATCTTCCATATATTACAATGTATTTAGTTTCTCAAGTACTATACTTTATGTGGTAACTAAACTTAATGAATAAATCCTATATTTATTCTTGGTCCAATAAAATATATATTTTCTCAAATAAATTAAGGTGCACATGAATATGAGAAAATATCACAATATATAAGAGTTTCATTAATTAATTGTATATATACATTTACAAAGTGGAACCAATTCCCATTTTCTCTACATGATCCTTGAATTTCATTGGTGACATGCCTTTAGTCAAAGGATCAAAGAATCATCAACTTCGATCTTTACGTGCTCAATGACCACTTTCGTTTCCTTAACACGTTCTCTCACGGCCAAGTACTTAATGTCGATGTGCTTACTACGACTACCACTTTTGTTGTTCTTAGCCATAAATACAGCAGCTGAGTTATCACAGTATAATCTTAATGGCCTAGAAATAGAGTCAACTACTCTAAGCCCGGAAATGAAACTCTTTAACCATACACCATGCGATGTGGCCTCAAAACATGATACGAACTCGGCCTCCATAGTGGAAGTAGCAGTCAATGACTGTTTCGCACTCCTCCAAGACACAGCTCCACCGGCAAGCATGAAAATGTAACCAGATGTTGATTTTCGTGAATCAATACAGCCAGCAAAGTCCGCATCGGAGTAGCCAATTACTTCCAGTTCATCGGTTCGTCTATACATGAGCATATAATCCTTGGTTCCTTGTAGGTACCTCATCACTTTCTTTGCAGCTTTCCAATGGTCAACACCTGGATTACTCTGATATCTCCCTAGCATCCCAACAACAAATGCAATGTCGTGCAGTGCGGACACTGAGCATACATTAAGCTTCCAATAGGTGAAGCATATGGAATGGTTTTCATCTGTTCTTTTTCAAAATCATTCTTTGGGCATTGGTCCAAATTGAACTTATCACCCTTCACAATGGGAGCAACACTTGGTGAACAATCCTTCATTCGAAATCTCTCTAAAACTTTATTGATATAGGTTTCCTGAGACAAACCCAAGACACCTCGAAGTCTATCTCTATGAATCTTAATGCCAATGACATAAGATGCCTCACCCATATCCTTCATATCAAATTTTTTAGAGAGGAATTGTTTTACCTCATGTAGCAAACCCCTATCATTGGCTGTAAGCAAAATATCATCCACATATAGCACCAACAAACAAATCTTACTCCCACTAACTTTCTGGTATATACATTGATCCATGACATTCTCTTCAAAACCAAATGAAGTGATGACGTTATGGAATTTCAAATACCATTGACGGGAGGCTTGCTTTAATCCATATATGGATTTATTAAGCTTACAAACCAAATGCTCACCATCACTAGAGAAGAATCCTTCAGGTTGTTTCATATAAACCTCTTCCTCTAGGTTACCATTAAGGAAAGCCGTTTTCACATCCATTTGTTGCAAATCCAAATCAAAAATGGGCAACCAATGCCATGACCACATGAAGTGAATCTTTCTTAGATACAGGAGAAAATGTCTCCGTGTAGTCGATTCCTTCCTTTTGAGTGAATCCTTTGGCAACGAGTCTTGCCTTATGTCTCTCAATGTTGCCTTGTGAGTCTTTCTTTGTTTTGAAGACCCATTTACATCCAATGGCTTTCATACCATCAGGCAACTTGACGAGATCCCAGACTCGGTTAGACGCCATAGAACCCATCTCTTCTTTCATGGCATTGTACCATAAGTTCGAAACCTCAGAACTCATGGCATGTGAAAACGTTTCAGGATCATTTTCGGCTCCAACATTATAGTCACATTCTTATAGATACACAACATAATCATTAGGTATCGCTGATTTCCTTACTCTAGTAGATCTTCTTAATGTTGCATCAACATTCTCTTGAGGAGCAGGATCATGTTGTTCAACTAGTTGTTCAACAGTTGTAGGCATCTGTTGAACTTCAACATCTACTAGATCAGGATCAACAGCTTGTGGTACTTCCAAGACTGGTTCTTCAACATGCATTTGTACTCAAGGCATGTTGTTAACAATAACGATCAGTCTATTACTTGAAGTGGCATATTGAGCATCTGAATGATCTTTCTCAAAACCAATGCACTGGGATCGATCGCTCCCACTAATCAAGTAATTCTCAAGAAATTTTGCATTTCTTGATTCCACAAACCTAGTGTTGTGAGATGGACAGTAAAATCTATAACCTTTAGATCGTTCGGCATATCCAATGAAATACCTACTAATGGTCCTTGGGTCCAGCTTTTTCTCTTGTGGATTATATATCCTCACTTCAGACGGGCATCCCCAAATGCGCATATGTTGCAAACTCGGTTTCCAACCTTTCCATAATTCAAATGGTGTCTTTGAGACAACCTTGGTTGGAACTCGGTTTAATATATACACAGTCGTCTTTAAAGCTTCAATCCACAAGGATTTAGGAAGATTGGAGTTGCTAAGCATACTCCGTACCATATCCAAAAGTGTTCGGTTTCTTCTTTCTGCTACACCATTCTGGTCTGGTGAACCAGGAATAGTGTATTGGGCAACTATCCCATGTTCTTGAAGAAACTTAGCAAACGGACCAGGCGCTTGTCCATTCTCAGTGTATCTACCATAATATTCACCACCTCTATCTGATCTCACGATCTTTATTTGCTTTCCACATTGTTTCTATACTTCAACCTTAAAGCTTTTGAAGGCATCCAATGCTTCACTCTTATTATGAAGCATATAGAGATACATATATCGAGAAAAATCATCAACAAAGGTGATAAAATATTTCTGACCTTGAATGTCCATGTCTGGACAACATATATCCGTATGTATGATTTCTAATTTGTTTGAACTCCTATTGGCACCTTTCTTTGACTTGTTAGTCTGCTTTCCCTTAATGCAGTCCACACATGTCTCAAAATCAGTAAAATCTAGAGTACTAAGTACCACATCTTTAACTAATCTTTTAATTCTTTCTATGAAGATATGTCCTAATCTCCTATGCCATAATGTAGAAGAGTCATCTTCAATAATACACCTTTTAATGCCAGCTTGAACATGCATAGCATTATGAGTGGCATTATTTTGTAAATTAATGCAGTAAAGACCATCAGACAAAATACCATTCCCAACACAATTAGATTTATTAAATAAATTGAAAGATGTTTTTGAAAAGTGAAAGGAATAACCATAAGGTACAAGTCTTGAAATTGAAATCAAGTTTCTAGAGAAACTTGGAACATAAAAGGTATTTTCTAATTTTAAAATAAAACCACTACTTAAAATCAAACTACATGTCCCTACAGCCTCCACATGTGAGCCCATCTTGTTACCGGATAAGATGTATTGCTCACTTCCCACTGGCTTCCTTAGATTTTGCATACCCTATAAGCTAACATTAAAAGGGCATTTTTTTATAAGGGCTATTTATGTGGGCTCATAGCTTTTGTACAGTAAGGGGGTCCTTAGACTCCACCTTTAAATTGAGCTACGATGCATTTCTTTCACCCTTCTCCAGTTTCGAACCTATGACCTGGCCTTTAAGTCCACAGGTTCGTAGAAACTGATACCAACTAAAACGCGTAGCTTTTATACAATAGGGGATTCTTAGATTCTACCTCCAAACTGAATTACAACGCATTTTTTTTGCACTTTCATAGCTTCGAATATGTGATAAGACCCTTAAGTGCACAGATTCGTAGAATTTTTTAACAATTGAGACGTGCGGGTTCACAAGGATATACTAACAGGTAGAATTACAGAAAGAACTGACAACGAGATCAAAATCTACCAGAACACACGTTAAGAGCACGCTCATAAACAGAGAATTGATGACCCTTAAACCCATCGACCCATTAACGAAATAGGGAGTGGAAACACTTCAATAACAGATAATTCCCTTTTGGATTCCAATAAAGATTCTCAATCACAAGTTTTGCTAGTTTCTGATATCAATCTAAATCTAAATAGCTTCAAAGAACATTGATTCCAAGACGTCCATGTTTGTAAGGCCCAAAATAGAGTCCCTGGAAAATGCAATTTTACAGAGGGTATAGAGGAATTAGAGAGATCATTCGTGCCACTAATTTTAGTCTTTAAATGATTATGAATGTAAAATATCAGTTTTGCCCATCAAGTAATATCGCGTGTACGTCGTCACGTGTGAAGAAAGAACTAAGTGATTTAAATGGTTTCTTTCATCATTTCATTTTTATGCTTGGAAATTTACGAGATATGATATATTTAAATTCAACAAGGAGTTATTAGAAAATTAACTCCTTTAATTAAAAAGATACTAATGATAGATATATTACACATAACTTAAAATTAAATGTATTTTTATAATAATTTAAACATTAAAAGTATCATTAATATAAATGTTAGAATATAAAACATATGTAAGCTCATTGTAAAAAAATAATAATGCAAAAACACAAATGTGACGATGGAATTGACCCTATAACAAATACACGACCATAATATATAAAAACAACAAGAGATGAGTCACTAAAGTCCAGATACGAAAGTCACACCAGTAGTAGGGAGCCAAGAAGTCCCAAAAATAAAATTAGCTACTGTAAATTTAATAGCCTCTTGAGCTCCAATAACATGAAATCCAGGCCAATTTACCCTTTTAGTAATTTCAGCTCCAATCCCTTTGTTTTCATACTCTGCATAATAAAGAGTCTTCAACACAGAACTTTTGGCGCCACTAGACCACTGAACCCACCCACTAGGTGAAATAACATCATCAATAATTGATTGCATTACTACCGATCTTGAATACTCTTTCCAAGGTCTACCTAAATAAGAAGAATGCTTTACTAAGTTTGAGTTTGCTGTGATTTTACAATTTTGGATAGAGAAGCCTGTGTTTTGTCCTGGGTCTGATCTTCCATTGGCTAATATAACGTTGTAACTTTCAGTATTTGGTTTGCGAACTAGCATATTACAATTTTGGAAAACAGCTACAGCATTGCCAAATATGAAGTCTATAGTGCCATAGATGTCACATTCTCTATAGAATTGACCAAGAGCAAGTGCATAGAGAGTGTCTTGATAGCCAGAAATGCGACATTTGTATACAACTGCATGATCTGAAGCTATGTTTAGAGCTATTGCTTGTTGTCCTTTTGGCCCTGATGCGTTTGAAAATCCTATGTCACGTGCCATGAACCCATCTCCTGTCACAGTTGCTCAGTATTGTCTGTAGTTATTGTTGGAGATTGTTATAAAGCTTCTTAATTTGAGGAACAAATTAAGGAGCAAAACATGGAGCAAAACATGGAGTAAAACATGGAGCAATTCATGGAGCAAAACAAGGAGCTTAATTTAAGAAGCAACTTAAGGAACCAATAATTTAAGGAGTAATTCAAGGAGTGAATTTTCCTATAAATAGATGTGTAATTGTAATAAATTAATCATCCAATGTGTTCATTCCAATTGAGATAAAAGCTTAGAGATAAAAGCTTTTGTGAGAGAAAATTGAGAGTAATTTTCTTGGGTGTAATTGGGTTGTGAGTTGTGAGTGTTGTAAACACCTTGTGTAATTTCTCCCCTTTCAGTAAAAAGATCTGCAGCAGGTCCGGAGACGTAAGTAAGATTGGCCGAACTCCGTTATCAAATTTGTGTATTATTTTTCTATTCTTGCTTTCTCATAAATCTAGCTTATCGAGAATTTGCGTTATTTCCTAACAACTGGTATCAAAGCTATTGGTGGTGATTTCTGTCAATTTTCTACAAGGTTACTATTTACGTGAATAGTGAATTACGTGTTCTAATACACGGTGATTTACAGAAATAGTCAGAAACGATCTAGAGGAAGTCAGATTTTAGTGGGAGCAATGGCCGCAGATGAAGGAAGGGTGAAACTCGAGAAATTTGATGGTACAGATTTTGGGTTTTGGAAAATGCAGATAGAGGATTATCTGTATCAAAGAAATCTATATCAACCTCTCTCAGGGAAGAAACCAGAAGCTATGAAGGAAGAAGATTGGAATCTTCTAGACAGACAAGCCCTCGGAGTTATTCGATTGACGCTATCCCGTAATATTGCCTTCAACATAGAAAAGGAAAAGACCACGGCGGGTCTTATGGAAGCTCTCTCCAATATGTATGAGAAGCCATCAGCCTCAACCAAAGTGCACTTGATGAGGCGTTTGTTCAATTTGCGGATGAATTAAGGCGCATCGGTAGCTCAATATCTCAATGAACTCAACACAGTCACAACCCAGTTGAGTTAAATGGAAATTGAATTCGATGAAGAAGTACGAGCATTAATACTTTTATCTTCTTTACCAGAAAGTTGGAATGCTACTGTCACGGCTGTGAGTAGCTTGTCAGGAAGCAATAAGTTGAAATTTGGGGATGTTTGTGATCTGGTTCTCAGTGAAGAGATCCGACGTAGAGAGTCAGGTGAATCGTTAACTTCTTCAGTTTTGCATACAGAGTCAAGAGGAAGAAATTCAACCAAAGGGAATGGACGTGGCAGAACAGACTACCGAGGTAGATCAAAGGACAGGAGGTCCAAATCCAAGAATCCTAATAATTCCCATAGCTCGAAGACTATCGAGTGTTCGAATTGTGGAAGAACCGGGCACTACAAAAATTAGTGCAAGAGTGCATCGAAGGACAAACAAGTGAAGGCAAAGGCAAATGTTACTTCCACCACAGGAGAAGACGATGCATTGATATGCTCTTTGGAGAGCAAGGAAGAATCTTGGGTGTTAGACTCTTGAGCATCGTTCCATGCTACTTCACAAAAAGAATTCTTCGAGAAATATGTCCCCGGAAACCTTTGAAAGGTATATCTTGGTGATGATCAACCATGTGCTATTATTGGCAAATGTGCAGTGAAGATTAAGTTGAACGGATCTGTTTGGGAACTGAAGGATGTCAGGCATATTCCCGATCTCAGAAGGAACTTAATCTCAGTGGGACAGTTGGCCAGTGAAGGCTACACTACGATCTTTCATGGTGATGATTGGAAGATTTCAAAGGGTGCAATGACAGTTGCTCGAGGCAAGAAAAGTGGCACTCTTTACATGACAGCAGAGGCACGTTGTTCAATTACAGTTGCAACAAGCAATGAAACACCAAATCTGTGGCACCAGAGACTAGGCCATATGAGTGAGAAGGGGATGAAGATTATGTACTCAAAGGGAAAACTTCCGGTCTACGATGCGGAGATAGACATGTGCGAAGATTGCATACTTGGAAAGCAAAAGAGAGTCAGCTTTCAAACAAGTTGCAGAATCCCAAAGAAGGAAAGACTAGAGCTTATTCACTCTGATGTTTGGGGACCAACGTCCGTCTCATCTATTGGTGGGAAACACTACTTCGTGACTTTCATTGATGATCACTCTCGGAAGGTATGTGTTTACTTTCTAAAGCATAAGTCTGAAGTATTTGAGGCTTTCAGAAGATGGAAAGCTATGGTGGAAAATGAGACGGGTTTAAAGATCAAAAAGCTCAGAACCGATAATGGTGGTGAATATGAAAACACCAGATTCAAAAATTTCTGCTATGAGCACAGGATCAGAATGGAAAGAACTATGCCAGGCACGCCTCAACACAATGGTGTAGCTGAGCGTATGAACCGAACGTTGACAGAAAGAGCCAGAAGCATTCATATACAGTAAGGTTTACCGAAGCAATTCTAGGCAGAAGCAGTCAACAAGGCAGCTTACTTGATCAACCGAGGCCCATCTGTTCCATTGGAGCATAGAATACCAGAGGAGGTATGGGGCGGAAAAGAGGTGAAACTATCACATCTAAAAGTTTTCGGCTATGTAGCATTTGTGCATATCAGTGATCAAGGCAGGAATAAGCTTGATCCCAAATCCAAGAAATGCACATTCATTGGCTATGGTGAGGATGAATTTGGCTACCACATTTGGGATGATGAAAAGAAGAAAGTTATCCGTAGGAGAGATGTGATTTTCAACGAAAGGGTGATGTATAAGGACATGCATAAAATAGACGCCAATGACTAAGAGCAGAATGAGTTAGTATTTGCAGATGCAGATTATGTCCCAGATACTTCCGCAACAGAGCCAATTGTAACAAGTCCTCAACCAGAGGAACTTGTTGGACAAAGCAGTACACAGCATTCCGACACACCACAACCTCTTACTCCAGCTCATGTATTGAGAAGGTCTTCTCGACCTCATATGCCTAACAGGAGATAGATGAACTATATGTTGTTGACTGATGGAGGGGAGCCTGAATGCTATGATGAAGCTTGTCAGACTCGAGATTCCAACAAGTGTGAGCTTGCTATGAAAGAAGAAATGAAATCTCTCATCTCCAACCAGATATGGGAACTAGCTGAGTTACCTATGGGAAAGAAGGCACTTCACAACAAATGGGTGTACCGGGTGAAGGAGCAAATTAAGGAGCAAAACATGGAGCAATTCATAGAGCAAAACAAGGAGCTTAATTTAAGGAGCAATTTAAGGAACCAATAATTTAAGGAGTAATTCAAGGAGTGAATTTTCCTATAAATAGATGTGTAATTGTAATAAATTAATCATCCAATGTGTTCATTCCAATTGAGATAAAAGCTTAGAGATAAAAGCTTTTGTGAGAGAAAATTGAGAGTAATTTTCTTGGGTGTAATTGGGTTGTGAGTTGTGAGTGTTGTAAACACCTTGTGTAATTTCTCCACTTTCAGTAAAAAGATCTGCAGCAGGTCCGGAGACGTAAGCAAGATTGGCCGAAATCTGTTATCAAATTTGTGTGTTATTTTTCTATTCTTGCTTTCTCATAAATCTGGCTTATCGAGAATTTGCGTTATTTCCAAACAGTTAAACTAATGCAGCAGACCGCCAAAAAATGGGGAATTTGCTTTAAAGGGTTTGTTAAAATTGAAAAAATAATTTTGAAAATAAAAAAAAAATTTATTTTTTTAAAAAATTATATTATAAATTTGTGTATAGATTTATTTACATTTAATATTTTTTAAGACGTAAAATATCCTCAGCATAATGTCACGTCACGCACGAAATGTCCATAAAATTCAAAATAAATGGTGGTTGCCTAGAGAATCTAGACTATTCTACATGTAAAGTTCTAGAGTTGCCTAAAGATGTCTAGAAAAGGTAGAGTTGGATGGACTCAACTCAAGCTTGAAGACCCTAGAATGTTCTAGAGCATGCTGGAGAGTGCTAGAATGGGCTAGAATATTCTAGAGCATGTTGGATGGTTCAAGAAGAATGTAGAAGCCGCTGGAAGCTTATGAAACATCCCAGAACGTGCATGAAGGAACTAGACTAACCTAGAAAACTCTAGAGTTGGCTAGAAGGTCCTAAAGCCTTACGGCACATTGTACATGAACCTAGAACACTCTTGTACATTCTAGGCTTAGAATAATCTAGAAAGGTGTGACATAGTCTTAAGCTTGGTACCACACTATAAATAGACCTATTGGTCTTCATTTGCATTCATCTTGGAAATTCCTAACCATCTTAGGAAATCTTAGGAAATCTTGGGAAATCCTTGGGAATTCTTGGGAAATCCTTGGGAATTCTTAGCATTTTGTAACATAAACTCTCTCTAGAGCAATACAAAGCATTCTTTGCAAACTCTTTCTATTCTCTTTGGAGTTTCATTCGGATTTAAAGACAGGCTTAGTACAACGGACGGTGCTAAGTGCCGCACAATCGCTACTTGAAAAATAAGGTCGTGACAGTTGGTATCAGAGCTTTCGGTTGAAGCATTTCTACTTTTGGCATAATGAAGAATGTTGCTTCATCTACACCAAGCGTCGATGTTCCACCTACGGAACGTGGCCATGAGGAAACCCGGAAACCATCAAAAGAATCTTGAGCCAAGTCAAAAGACATATTTTCTAGCTTAGAAGCACGAGTGGGGAATACGCAGGACATCTTAGGGCAGCTGTTCGACAGAGTGGACAACTTAGAAGAACGTTGCAATGGCTTGGAGGCCGAGGATGTGGAGATCCATGCAGCGGTTAAGATGTCCCTCGACGAGATAGACGGTGGGTTAAGGCAAGAGATTGATGGGTTAAAAATTGAACTTACCAAGATAAGAGATCTTGTCCAAAGAGAACTCCCTAATGTGTTGCTTAGAGTTGAGGACATGTGTGGTGATCTAGCTCTATGTAAGCGGGCTATGGCCGCAGGAACTAGCACAACCACCGTCATTGAGGCTAAGAGGGTGGATGTTCCCAAGTCTTCAATGGTGTTAGGAATGCTAGGGAAGTGGAGAACTTCCTATGGGGGTTGGAACAATACTTTGAGGCTACTGACATAACGGACCATGCCAGCATGATCTGAACTGCTGCCATGTATTTGTCCGACACTGCTATATTGTGGTGGAGACGGAGGCATGGATATGTGCAACGAGGGGTTTGCATGATCGAAACCTTTGAAGATTTCAAAAGGGAGTTCAAAATGCAGTTCTTCCCCGTTAATGCTGAAAAGGAGGCAAGAGGTCGATTGTGACGGTTAAAGCAAACAGCTAGTATAAGGGACTACGTGAAGGAGTTCACAACCCTGCTGCTTGATGAGTGCTTAAAAAGCACTAAAATTACCATGATTTTATGCTCATTAATTGATTAAGAATATATATATTTATATGTTTTATCATATATTTATAAAATTTGTCCTTTTCGGAATCACGGGTATTTTTATTGTTTTTCAGCCGCCCCTCCGCGCGCCCAACCCGTTTTCACCCCATTTTTCACGTGCAGTAGCCCCTGTGACGTCATGATGACGTCATTGATGACCTCAGCATTTCCATTACATGTTTTTTAATTTTTTAATATTTTTTTACTCATTTTCTCTCTCCATCCTCACCTATAAATCCCCCCCTTCCCTTCACTTCAAAACACACCTAAAAACACCTCCAAATACATTCTTTTCTCTCTTTTCTTAGATTTTTAGGATTCTTTAGTTTTTTCTTAGTTTTTCTTATGTTTTCTTAGTTTTTAGTTTTTCTTAGTTAATTTCTCTTAGTTTTAGAGTTCTTCCCTTTTTAGGGAAGAACTAGTTATGTTTTTTCAATATTTTAGCTTTTGGATTTAATAAATGGGAGTGCAAATTCCGCTTGGAGTTTTTCTAGCGGGAATGGCATCAATCTTGTAAGGATTTTATTTTATTTGCGTTATTTTTTATGCTTTATTCTTACATGTTATATTTAATTTGTCCGTGATTAAATTTAACGTGCTATTTGTTGTAAAAATGATATAATAATAACGTTGTTATGCTTGCGTAATATTAAATAGGTAAAAATCTCTAAAATGAATTTATTTTATTTTTATTCAAGATTTTATATTAAGAATGTTAGAGAGAAATATATTATTTTTCATTACAGACTTAAATCTGAAAATAAGATTTTAAGGTTTAGTTATCCGGTTTTATTTAGAGTAGTGCTTTCTTTTATTTGTTGGTACAAATCGCTAGGTAGTTAGAGTGAAGCTTCTATTTCAAAAGTTTTTTATAAGAATTATTATCTGAAAATGTATTGACAACATGTTTTGATTAGTGGTTTAAAACTTGAAAGTTAGTACTCGGATAACTAAATTCTTAGGTTTAATTTGGACACTTGAATAAAGTTTAAATCGTTTAACCCCACCAAAGGTGGCATTTAAATGGTTCATTTTCAATCTCTTAGAAAAAGGAATTAATTTAATTAACCAAATTAGTTATCAACCCCACCCATAGGTGTTAATTGATTTGTTTAGTTAACAAAGAATATCTAACCCACCAAAGGTGGTATTCATACAAAAAGGGAGAATCAATAAATATCAATTCATATCTTTAATAACCTAGATAATACGAGCAAGCATAATTAACTTAGTTATTATATCCATAAATACTCCACTATTTATAAAAGATAAAATTTGCATGAATGTTTATTGAATCTATGTTTAATTTTCTGTTATTAGATTAAAAACACAAAACCCCAAAATATCGTGACAGGATGTTTAGGATTTAATTTCGTTTTTAAAAGTTTGAATAATAAATTAAAAACCACATACATTCCTTCCTTAGATCGACGGGAGTATACTTATCATTTTACGAAATGATTAGACTTCATGAGAGTTTTATAAATATAAAACCAAAGTATTGGCAGGATCGGCGATCCCGGTTTTCGTTCATCAAGTTTTTGTTCATCAAAAGTATTTGGCGATCATGATTCTACCTATCAAGTTTTTGGCGCCGTTGCCGGGGAAGGAATAACGTTTTTAATTTATTTATCAAAATTTTAAAAATATTTTTGTGTTGTAAATAATTGTGATTTTTTAAAAAAAAAAAATTAATCAAATTTCAAATTTCATAAGAAATAATAAAAAATAAAAATAAATAAAAATAATAATAAAAAAATTAATTATAACATGAATAGTAAAATAATTTAGAAATTTGAAATTTGAAGTAAAAAGTTTTTACCGTTCATGAATAGTAAAAAAATCAAAAATTTTAAGTTAAAAAAACAAATTAAAAAAAAAATTTATATTGTAAATAGTAAAATAAAGTTACCGTTCATAAATAGTTAAAAAAAGTTTTAAAAATAAAAAAAAATAAAAATAAAAAAAATTCTAATTTTAAATTGTTTAATAAATATAGTGTTAATAGTAAAACAATTTTGGAATTTCAAATTTCGAAAAAAAAATAAAAATAAATAAAAAAAAGATAAAAATAAATAAAAAAATAAAGACAAAATAAAAAATAAAAAATAAAAAAAATAAAAAAAATAAAAAAAATAAAAAAAATAAAAAAAAAACAAAAATTTAATTTTTTGAGTTTAATTTTTACTATTTTTTATTTATTTTAAATCATAATTTTTTTTATTTTCTTTTCTTTTACCTTTTTCAATTTTATTTTATTTTATTATTTTTTATTTTTCTTTCTTTTGCTATTTTTTTTCTTCTTGATTTTTAGTTAACTTACTTAACTTAGTTTTTCTTTTACTAACTTAATTAACTTAGATTTGTTTTTTTAACATTAACTTAGGTTTTTACTTAAATTTTCATTAACTTAATTGACTTAGTTTTTTTTTTAATTCACTTAACTTAATTAGCTTAGATTTTTTACTTCACTTAACTTAATTAACTTTTTTTTTCACTTAACTTAATTAACTTAGATTTTTTACTTCACTTAGCTTAATTAACTTTTTTTTTACTAACTTAATTAACTGAGATTTTTTTAACTTAACTTAATTAACTTAGATTTATTTTACTTCACTTAACTTAATGAACTTTTTTTTTAAACTTAGATTTTCATTAACTTAGATTTTTACTTAACTTAATTTAATTAACTTAATAGCATGAAAAGTAAAGATCTAAGGGAGTTCTGTCTAGGAGACTAGTTCTTGGAAGCCTTTGTGCCACTAGTCTTTCCTAGGAACGTTGTTCTGTCTAGGAGAATAGTTTTTAAGGAGCCTTTGCACCACCATTCTTTCCTGGGAGCACTCTTGGTTAATACTAATTATGTTATTTTTTTTTTCTTAAAAAAAAAAAACTGAACTATCTCCAAAATTTTAAAGTTTTAATTACAATCTAAGGAGTTAGTTGTTTTTTTTAATCTAGGTGCAATTGTGTTTTTATGCCTTAATTATTTGATTTGTAACTAGATGTGGATTATCTAAAACTCAAAGTATACCTCTAGTTTTAAGTACAAAAAGAAATTTGAAAACCAATAGGGCATGACTGAAAAAGTATAGGTAGACAACCTTGTCTTACCTGAAGGTTTGATTGACTCAATGATGAGGGGACATTGAGTTTACTTAAAATGCAATCCCCAAGTTACGTCTTGCTAAGACGTTAAACTATTTGGATGGGAAATGAACCCATTATTTTCGGTAATTTTCTTTTTTTTGTTTTATTTACTTAATTTTATTGTTTATTTCATTTTAATTACATGTGAATAATTTTTAAATTGTTAAAACTAAAAATATTTGTTGAGATGTTAGAAGTTCACATGATCTGTCGTATACACTTTAATGATGAATATGATGGATGCATTTTCCATTACTACTTGCACTTTCTCAAGAAATATGTAATCTTTCTTCTCTTTTCTCTTTATCTTTAATTTACAGTTGTTACATTGAGGACAATGTAAGTTCTAGGTTGGGGGTGGTGAAAAGTTACCATGCTTAATTTAATTTTTTTTTTGACAATTTAAAAATAAAAAAAATAAAAAATAAAAAAATATATATATAATAATTTTTTTTATTATTATTTTTTTTTATGTTCACATTTTCATTTTTTTGTGTGTTTGGTTTTATTTCTATTTTGTGTGATTTAGTAATTTTTGGAATTAAAAAAAAAAAATTTCTCACAAAATTTTATCATTTCTTTAAATCAAATTTAAGTAAATAGTTAAGTCTTTTGTACTGTTAGATTAATTTTTGAAAACATATCATGAAATATTTTGTAATTATTTTTTGATAATTAGTTAGTTTTTGTCATAACTAGTATTTCTTGATAAGATGTAGAAATTATATTAAACCCAAAATCGGTGTTTATGAATTTTTTTTAGTAGAGACTACCTTTGTGAGATATAATTTGAGCCTAATTTCCTTTATTCAGAGTGAAATATATATTTTTTCTACTCCAAACACATTTCTTATTTCTTCAAATTTTTAGATGATCTCTATAGGTATTAGCATTGAATGTATGAATTTTTTTTTCTCATCTTAATAGAGTATCATATATTTTTTATTATTATTTTTGCTTAGATTAAATGATTTGAGTAGAAATTGATAGTATATGCTTATATCTCGTTCATGCATGACTGCTAAAAAAAAGACATATATAGGGTTACCTAAACCAAGATCAAACAGAAAAGCCACAAAATTAACCACTCAACAAAAAAAAATGTACAATCACGTACATGGGTTTACTCTCTAAAATACATATATTGAGAAATATCTTCAGAAAAAATAGAGAGATAAAGAATATATAGTATAATCTACATACTATAACCCACATTGCCTACAAAGTTGTGAGTAAAAGTTAATTACAAAAGAAAGATATAGGAAATAATTTCCTAAAAAGTCATTGCACTCTCTTCATTTGTAAAAGGCATATATCTTGAAATTCTTTCTTAATGATTTTGATTTATGCATGAAAATAATTTTTATATATGATATCTTTATAATTTATACATTTGATTCCTTTCATGAGATCAATGTTAAAATAACACTTTGAGCCTTTATTCTTTATACATATGCGAACATATTAGTTCATTTCTATACATCAACTCTTTCGCATATAAATTAGTATGAGTGTTTGAACCCATAGGATTCAGTGTTTCGAGAGTATTGACTTGTGAGGAATAGAGTCGAAGCGAATTCTAATTCATGACGCTAAAATTGGGTGAAATTAAATTGATACATTTTTGACATGAAATATGAAAATGATTTTCGACTAATTATTATAATAAATCATGATTGTTTAAAGAGATTAAAATAACTTATGCTTGAGATTTTAATTATGATCTTAAAGGAGATTAAAAAGTATGAGACATTTTTGTGAGATGTTGTTAATTTGTGATTTTGTTGTAAATTTAATTTTTAATTTGTTTGTTTTTATTGTTTCTTTTGATTTTTACATTTAGTTCAATGTTTGTGGGTATCATTACTGAAAACCCTCACGAGACTCAAACTCGTCCACTAGGGCAACCTAGGGGTTTAACGGCTAATTATTATAATAAATCATGATTGTTTAAAGAGATTAAAATAACTTATGCTTGAGATTTTAATTATGATCTTAAAGGAGATTAAAAAGTATGAGACATTTTTGTGAGATGTTGTTAATTTGTGATTTTGTTATAAATTTAATTTTTAATTTTTAATTTGTTTGTTTTTATTGTTTCTTTTGATTTTTACATTTAGTTCAATGTTTGTGGGTATCATTACTGAAAACCCTCACGAGACTCAAACTCGTCCACTAGGGCAATCTAGGGGTTTAACGGCTTGTTGCATAGGCTAAATGCAACCGTGTCAATCCACGGAAGTGATTTAGGATAGTTTAATTTTTAGTTTTTATCGCTTCTCTTGCTAAGGGACTAGCAAGAAGTTGGTTGTGGGTTGTGATGAGTGCTCAAAAAGCACTAAAATTACCATGATTTTATGCTCATTAATTGATTAAGAATATATATATTTATATGTTTTATCATATATTTATAAAATTTGTCTTTTTCGGAATCACGGGTATTTTTATTGTTTTTCAGGTATTTTGGCTTAAAAACACAATTTAAAGACTCAAAGAGGAATACTTGAAGCAATACATCACAAAAATATCAATAAATAAATGGGGAAAGATCAACAAATATGGAAAAACTAGCCAAAATGTGTCGAAAAGGTCAAAAAAAGAAAACGCCGCGCCAAAGACTCACTCCACTCCAAATGCGCGGTTATCGTTCATGCTTGTGCAGACGCGCGCGAGGTTATCTTGTTCTCGCGCGTAGCGCCAGCCCGCTCTCCGCGCGCCCAACCCGTTTTCACCCCATTTTTCACGTGCAGTAGCCCCTGTGACGTCATGATGACGTCATTGATGACCTCAGCATTTCCATTACATGTTTTTTAATTTTTTAATATTTTTTTACTCATTTTCTCTCTCCATCCTCACCTATAAATACCCCCTTCCCTTCACTTCAAAACACACCTAAAAACACCTCCAAATACATTCTTTTCTCTCTTTTCTTAGATTTTTAGGATTCTTTAGTTTTTTTCTTAGTTTTTCTTATGTTTTCTTAGTTTTTAGTTTTTCTTAGTTAATTTCTCTTAGTTTTAGAGTTCTTCCCTTTTTAGGGAAGAACTAGTTATGTTTTTGTAATATTTTAGCTCTTTGATTCAATAAATGGGAGTGCAAATTCCGCTTGGAGTTTTTCTAGCAACGGGAATGGCATCAATCTTGTAAGGATTTTATTTTATTTGCGTTATTTTTTATGCTTTATTCTTACATGTTATATTTAATTTGTCTGTGATTAAATTTAAGCGTACTATTGTTTGTAAAAATGATATAATAATAACGTTGTTATGCTTGCGTAATATTAAATAGGTAAAAATCTCTAAAATGAATTGATTTTATTTTTATTCAAGATTTTATATTAAGAATGTTAGAGAGAAATATATTATTTTTCATTACAAACTTAAATCTGAAAATTAGATTTTAAGGTTTAGTTATCCGGTTTGATTTAGAGTAGTGCTCTTTTATTTGTTGGTACAATCGCCCGGTAGTTAGAGTGAAGCTCTATTTCAAAAGTTTTTTATAAGAATTATTATCTGAAAATGTATTGACAACATGTTTTCAGTAGTGGTTTTAAAACTTGAAAGTTAGTACTCGGATAACTAAATTCTTAGGTTTAATTTGGACACCTTGAATAAAGTTTAAACTGTCTAACCCCACCAAAGGTGGCATTTAAATGGTTCATTTTCAATCTCTTAGAAAAAGGAATTAATTTAATTAACCAAATTAGTTATCAACCCCACCCATAGGTGTTAATTGATTTGTTTAGTTAACAAAGAATATCTAACCCCACCAAAGGTGGTATTCATACAAAAAAGGGAGAATCAATAAATATCAATTCATATCTTTAATAACCTAGATAATACGAGCAAGCATAATTAACTTAGTTATTATATCCATAAATACTCCACTATTTATAAAAGATAAAATTTGCATGAATGTTTATTGAATCTATGTTTAATTTTCTGTTATTAGATTAAAAACACAAAACCCCAAAATATCGTGACAGGATGTTTAGGATTTAATTTCGTTTTTAAAAGTTTGAATAATAAATTAAAAACCACATACATTCCTTCCTTAGATCGACCTTGGGAGTATACTTATCATTTTCTACGAAATGATTCGTGCACTTGCGAGATTTTTATAAATATAAAACCAAAGTATTGGCAGGATCGGCGATCCCGGTTTTCGTTCATCAAGTTTGTGTTCATCAAAGTATTTGGCGATCACGATTCTGCCTATCACTGCTCGAAGTTCCTGACACATCCGACAAGGATGCCCTATTCTTGTTCATGGATGGACTCCAATCGTTGGCTAACCTTGAGCTCAAATGACGTGGTGTCCAAGACTTGTCTTCGGCCATTGCGACTGTAGAAAGCTTTATTGATTACTCCACAAACAAACAGAGCTTCAAAGCCACAAATAAGAAGTTTGTTGGAGGAAAGAGTGGGGGAAGCCACAGTAAAAGTCAGGGACCAAGGAATAATAAAGACAGCTCCTCATTCAAACCACGGGACAAGGGGAAGGAAAAGGATGATCGTGGTACCTCAAAGCCCCGTGTGACATGCTTCATTTGCGATGGATCGCATTGGGCACGGGAATGTCCGAAAAGGAAGGCCTTGAGTGCCTTAGATGCTTCCACTCATGACCAGGATGGAGGTGAGTCGGATGTAGGTGCAAAGATAAGTTCTTTGTGCCTATTTGGTGCATTGCAGAGCGCCCCAAAGACCCCTAAGGGCTTGATGTACGTAGATACCAACATCAATGGGAAGGTTGCCAAAGCTTTGGTGGACACATATGCATCTCATAACTTTGTTTCAGTGGAGGAAGCAAAGAGACTCGGCCTGAAGGTTATCCATGGAGGGGGATCTCTCAAAGCAGTTAACTCAGCAGCACTACCATTGCATGGAGTCGCTCGAGGAGTTAAGGTCAGTCTTGGTGCTTGGACTGGCCAAGTGGACTTATCAGTGGCGCCGATGGATGACTTCTCTGTTGTATTCGGCATGGAGTTCTTGGACCAGGTTAGAGCTTTCTTGGTGCCATGCTCAAACTCTATGTGTATTATGGATGGTTCGAAGGCGTGTGTGGTACCGACGGAGAGGACCACCAGATCAACTACCCAGGCTCTCTCAGCACTTCAATTCAAGAAGGGATTGAAGAGGGATGAAGAAAGTTACTTGGCCATCTTAAAAGAATACGATGACGAAGAGGCGTCACTAAAGCCAAACTTGTTGACAGAAGTGCAAGTTGTATTAGATAAGTTCCAGGATGTAATGCCTGAGGCATTACCCAAACAGTTACTTCCAAGGAGGGAGGTAGACCATGAAATAGAGTTGGAACCTGGCACCAAGCCACCAACAATGAGCCCTTATCGGATGGAAAACTCAGAGTTGGCAGAATTGCAAAAACAACTCGACGAATTTCTGGATGTTGGCTTCATAAGGCCCTCCAAAGCCCCATTTGGTGCCTCGGTGCTCTTTCAAAAGAAGAAGGATGGCTCGCTACGAATATGCATCGACTATCGAGCTCTAAATAAGATCATAGTCAAGAACAAGTATCCTATCCTCTTATTGCTGATTTGTTCGATCAACTAGGGAATGCTAGATACTTCACAAAATTGGACTTGCGATCAGGATACTACTAGGTACGCATAGCCAAGGGAGATGAGCCCAAGACTACTTGTGTGACCAGGTATGGTGCCTATGAGTTCCTTGTCTTGCCATTCGGTCTCACAAATGCACCAGCCACCTTCTGTACTTTGATGAACAAGATTTTCCATCCCTACCTCGACCGGTTCGTGGTAGTATATCTTGACGATATTGTGATCTATAGCCGGACTTTGGAAGAACATCTAGAGCATTTAAAGAAGGTGTTCGAGGTCCTAAGGGAAAATGAGCTATACATCAAGAAAGAGAAATGTTCATTTGCCCAAGATGAGGTGATGTTCTTAGGGCATAGGATAAAGGATGGGAAACTGATGATGGATGGAGCCAAGGTAAAAGCCATCCAAGAATGGGAACCTCTTACCAAGGTTCCTGAGTTAAGATCTTTTTTCAAACTTGTAAACTACTATAGAAGGTTTATCAAGTCCTACTCAGTGAGAGCAGCCCCATTCACTAACCTGCTTAAAAAGAACAAGGCTTGGGAATGGACAAGTGAATGTCAAGCCTCATTTGAAGACTTGAAAAAGGCCGTTAGTGAAGAATCGATGCTTTGCCTACCAGACCTTTCCAAGATGTACGAGCTGTATACGGATGCTTCAGACTTTGCCATTGGTGGAGTATTGATGCAGGAAGGGCGTCCGAAAGCTTATGAGAGCCGCAAACTTAATGACACCGAATGCCGCTACACTGTGCAAGCGAAGGAAATGACAGCTGTTATTCATTGTCTAAGGGTGAGGCGACACTACTTATTGGGTTCTCATTTTGTTATCATGACGGAATATGTTGCAACAAGCTACTTCCAGACTCAAAAGAAGTTGAGTCCCAAGCAAGCTTAGTGGTAAGATTTCTTGGTAGAGTTTGACTACAGGTTGGAGTACAAGCCCAGTAAGGCTAATGTGGTGGATGATGCATTGAGCCGAAAGACGGAGCTAGCAGCTTTAAGTAGGCCAAGTAGCCCTTTGTTGGAGAGGATCAAAGAAGGGTTGGAGCATGATGCCTTTGCTCCAAACCTCATTGCCCTCATCAAGGAAGGAAAGACAAGGTGATTTTGGCTGAGTGACGGACTACTCTATGCCAAGCAGAATCGCATTTTCGTGCCAAAATAGGGGAACTTAAGGAAGGAGCTTATCAAGGAGTGCTATGATTCACTGTGGGTTGGACACCCAGGAATGAGGCGTACCCTTGCTTTGATCAAACCAATCTACTACTGGCCTCAACTACGCAACGATGTTGAAGCTTATGTAAGGACTTGTCTTGTATGCCAACAAGACAAGATAGAGCAGCATGCACCCGGAGGATTGCTAGAACCGTTGCCCATTCTAGAGAGACCATGGGAGAGTGTCTCTATGGATTTCATCACTCGCTTGCCAAAATCAGAGGGCTTTGGCAGCATTTATTGTGGTAATTGATCGCTTCAGCAAGTATGCAACATTCATACCTGCCTCAGCGTATTGCACGGCAGATGAGCCGGTACGCTTGTTCCTTAAACATGTTGTAAAGCATTGGGGGATTCCATCCAATATCGTGAGTGATCGAGACCCACGATTCACAGGGAAATTTTGGACGGAATTGTTCAAGTTGTTAGGATCAGACTTGAACTTCTCTACAAGCTTTCATCCTCAAAGTGATGGACAAACAGAGCGCGCCAATGCATTGCTGGAGTTGTATCTCAGGCACTTTGTGAGTGCCAATCAACGGGATTGGGCGAAGCTGCTGGATGTAGCATAATTTTCATATAATTTGCAGAGAAGCGATTCCACCGCAAAGAGTCTTTTTGAGATCGTCATGGGGTAACAACCCATGACTCCCCATGCCTTGGCCACGAGTTATGAAGGGAAGAGCCCTGCTGCCTTCAAGTTTGTCAAGGCGTGGCATGAGCAAGCGAAGTTGGCCTGAGCCTATTTGAACAAGGCGTCTAAGAAGATGAAGAAATGGGCTGAAAAGAAGAGGATGATGGTGGAATTTCAGGAAGGAGATATGGTCTTGGTTAAACTATTGCCCCAACAATTCAAGTCCTTGCGGAAGGTTCATAAGGGGTTGGTGCGGAAATATGAGGGACTATTTCCCGTCCTCAAGACAGTCGGTAAGGTGTCATACAAATTGCAACTCCCTCCAAAGCTTAAAATCTATCCGATCTTTCATGTAAGTATACTAAAACCTTTTCATGGAGACAAGGAAGACATGAGTAGGGGAGAATCCAAGAGGGCGCCTACCGCAGTGGTAACCTTCTTTGACAGGGAAGTTGACTCAATTTTGGCGGACCGCTTGATCCGACGAAGGGGCATACCAAGTTATAAGGAATACTTGGATGAAGAAACAAGTTGGGAACCTGAGGATTCCTTATGGCAATTCAAAGATGCCATAGAGAGGTTTCAGCTTGAAGGCGCGACGAGGGTGTCGCGAACTTGAGTGGGGGAGGGTGTCACATCCCGCACGAAATGTCCCCAAAAATCCAAAATAAATGGTAGTTTCCTAAAGGATCTAGACTATTCTACATGGAAAGTTGTAGAGTTGCCTAGAGATTTCTAGAAAGGGCTAGAGTTGGACGGACTTAACTCAAGCTTGAAGACCCTAGAATGTTCTAGAGCACGCTGGAGAGTGCTAGAATGGGCTAGAATATTCTAGAGCATGCCGGATGGTTCAAGAATGATGTAGAAGTCGCTGAAAGCTTACGGAACATCCCAGAACGTGCATGAAGGAACTAGACTAACCTAGAAGACTCTAGAGTTGGCTAGAAGGTCCTAGAGCCTTGTGGCACATTGTATATAAACCTAGAACACTCTTGTACATTTTAGGCTTAGAATAATTTAGAAAGGTGTGACATAGTCTTAAGCTTGGTGCCACACTATAAATAGACCTACTGGTCTTCATTTGCATTCATCTTGGAAATTCCTAACCATCTTAGGAAATCTTAGGAAATCTTGGGGAATCCTTGAGAATTCTTAGCATTTTGTAACATAAACTCTCTCTAGAGCAATAAAAAGCATTATTTGCAAACTCTTTCTATTCTCTTTAGAGTTTCATTCGGATTTAAAGACAAACTTAATACAACGGACGGTGCTAAGTGCTACTTGAAAAATAAAGTTGTAACAATAAGCTATGTTCCTTTTTTTATATATATAAAATGAGCTCTCGATGAAGTCACTTTTGACCGGTTATAAAAAAATTATTGTAGAAAAACGAACTAATATATAATCAATTGGGATTGTTTATAACCAATTGATCGAAGTTGCATTAAAAACAATAATAAACAAAGAAACCTAGAATATAATATTATTAATGTCATAAAAATTAAAACATAAGTTGAGATTATTGTAAATTTGTAATAGTAGTATATAATATTATTCTTTAAATAATATTTTGCCACTTTTGAGAGACCTTGAAGACAAAGCAATGAAAACGTCTTTGCAATTCACATGTACGTGTGAGACCGTCCACCAACATCCGAGTTATATATGTGATTATTCTACGGGGGTGAGGGCACAAATAATACTATTTTTAATAAAAAAATATATATTTTAATTTTATAATTTTTAAATTAGTTATTATTATTATTATGAAAAATAAATATATATAGTTTCATAATTATTAAAAATAAATATTTTATATATCATAATTATTTAAAAAATATATTTCTAATTTTAACTATGAATCAATTTTTACATCAATATTTCTAATTTTCATAAATAATAAAATAAAAAATAATTAACCCATAAATTTTAAAACCAAAAATATAAATTTTGTAGTAATTATGATGCATATTTACTAATGTGTTTCCTGGATATCTCGTAAAAGACTCATTTATTATTTCAAGATTATTTAATTAAAAGAAGTATATTCACTACCTAGTAGAAAAATAGTAACTATAGGTGACATAATTATCTTATTTAAATAACTTAATTCTATAATTATTATATTAAATATCAAATATTTTATAATTTTTTTAAATAATATTGCAATAGTTTTATTATTATGTATAAATAATCATTTTAGTCTAATAATTTTAAATTATATATATATATATATATATATATAATCTTATTATTTATGAAATTTAAGTATTATAAGTAATGAATTTTAATAATTTTAATATATTAGAAGTGTTTATTCATATGAATAAAATCGATTATTTTTAATAATTACATAATTTACTTGTAATTGATTTATAAATTATAAAATTAAATTATTTATTTTAAAAAATTAAAATATTTTTAAATGGAAACTTGCATATCTTCTACCACTAGAAAAAAAAAACGATTTATGTTTACTACCACCCGAGCCTTTGGATTATTATCCATGAACGTTCATCTGACCGCTATGGCCTGTTAATTTATTTTGGCATCAATAACCCGAGCTAGCTACTATCTAATCTCGGCCTTAATCTCTTTGTATCCAACCAATACTAGCCCAATGATGCAATTTTTATGTCTTCATCATATATCATAGGTATGTAATTTGTCGTCTGTTTGCACAGTAGCTAGATGGTATTTCAAATATTTATAATAGGAGGAAAAAGCTAGCACTTACTAAATGTAGCTGAGCCTCGTAAAGAAGCACCATTAGAATTGTCGTATGTTTGCACAGTAGCTAGATGGTATTTCAAATATTTATAATAGGAGGAAAAGCTAGCACTTACTAAATGTAGCTGAGCCTCGTAAAGAAGCATCATTAGAAACACTACCATCTCCTATCAAAGTAATTCCATCGTTATTCGTATGAATCTTCTCCTTGTAAATTCCTGCTTTAACGTATATCACAAACTGACCCCCAGAAGGTGTTTGATCAATTGCCTCAGAGACCGTTCTGTAGTTGCCTGATCCATCTTTTGCAACAACAACATTGGCTTTAATTGTATTGCCCTGCAGTAGTAGTTTTCTGTCCTTTGGGGATACCCATTTGGGAAAACCTTGTTGGGTCTGTTTAGACTCAAGAGTATTTTGAGTACCAGTTATGAGATTTACAAGAGCTAATGTGTTGCTACTCAACTGGGATAGATAAGTCATTTTCTTGGAAATTTGATTCATGATATCTTCATGAAGAGTATTAATTTCATCAGCAGAGTCTTTACAAGTTTGTTGGAAAGTTAAAGCTGCACTAAGCCATGTTTGGATGTCTTGCTTGTTTTTACTTGGAGATTGATTCAGAGCTGTTAGACATTGGTCCAATCTCTTCATGGACATACTCATCAGCATTTCACAGTTGTCTGCATGCACAGAGAAAAGTGAAATTTATAAAACGGGCCATTAAGGTATGTTTTGCTTTGCTTTCGAGACATTGTAAACGTGTTTATGACACTAGAAATTACTTTTGAATGATTTCAAGGCTTAGAAAGCATAAAATATGCATTTTGATAGAAACACAGATTATGTGCTTCTGTCTGAAAGAATTTATCTTGAAATCACTTATGAGAAAACCACTTTTTGTTGAAAATCAACACCAAAATAATAATTGAAGAGGTAGAGAAATAAATGAAGTAGTTGAAGGTTGTAGAAATAAATGAATTAGTTGAAGGTTGTAGAAATAAATGAAGTGGTTAAAGGTTGTAGAAATAAATGAAGATTTGTATGGCTAGGATTATTTCTTAGTTTTATATTTGTGTGGTGTAGATTGCATGGTGAGGACTATAAATAGCCTACCTTGCATTTGGTTTAATCGTTCCATCAAAAACAAATAAGTCTTTGTATTCTTAGTTTGAGTGTAAGTTAAGAGCTTTATCTTTGAGTGTTTGTATTTCTCTTCAATTTGTGAGTTGTCTTTGAAAGGTGTTATAGTGAGTATAATACAAGTATTTTGTTTACTTGTTTGGATATAATATTAGTAAATTTAGAGTTGTTCATTCTAAATTTTACTCAACAATTGGTATCAGAGCGGGACGGTCAGGGATCGTTCTTAGTGGAGCTATCTTGAGTCGTGAGGAGTTTGATACTCTGCAAGTTTATTAGTCAAGCTTGTTTGGTATAGTCGAAGTCTTGCCGACACGATGGGTGATCTTCAAGTAGTTGGAGGAATCAAGAAGCTCAACAACAAAAACTATAACACATGGGCAACATGTATGGAGTCTTATCTACAAGGTCAAGACTTGTGGGAGGTTGTTGGCGGTGATGAAGTTACACAACCAACAGTGGAAGATGCAAACGGCATCTTGCGGAAGTGGAAAATTAAAGCAGGCAAAGCGATGTTTGCTTTGAAGACCACAATTGAAGAAGAAATGTTGGAGCATATTCGGGATGCAAAAACACCAAAGGAAGCATGGGACACTCTTGTTACGCTCTTTTCAAAGAAGAATGATACAAGATTGCAACTTCTGGAGAATGAGTTACTATCGATGGCGCAACGCGACATGACGATTTCCCAATACTTTCACAAGGTAAAGTCATTATGCCGCGAAATTTCAGAGTTAGATCCAAAAGCTCCTATTGGGGAAACGAGGATAAAGAGAATAATTATTCATGGTTTGAGACCCGAATATCGAGGGTTTGTTACCGCTATACAAGGATGGCCGACACAACCATCTCTTGTTGAGTTTGAGAATCTGTTAGTAGGTCAAGAAGCTATGGCTAAGCAAATGAGAGGAGTCCAACTGAAGGGTGAAGAAGAAGCGCTCTACACTAGCAAAAGCAAAAGTACTTTCAAGCGGTACAATGAAAATGGATATAAAAATGATGGCGATAAAGGAAAAATTCCTCAAGGAAAGGGAGGCTTTCGTCCAGGGGGAGCTTGGAAGAACCGCAATAACAATAGAAAATTTGACGGTGAATGTTACACCTGAGGAAAGATGGGTCACATGACAAAAGATTGTTGGAGTAAGAAAAAGCCTATTGAAAGCAATACAGCTACTTCCAGTTCTAAGGAGCATAGCGAAGATGGTTGGAATGCCGAAGCATTATTCGCTACAGAGGAAGAAGAATTGGCTCTTACGGTGACATCATCAAAACAGATTGACTACAAGAATGACTGGATCATAGATTCGGGCTGCTCAAATCATATGACAGGTGATAAACATAAGTTGGAAAGTATGTCCGAGTCTGAGGGAGGTCGTGTAGTGGTGACAGCTGACAACTCAAGGTTATCAATAGCCCACATCGGCCACTATGTCTTGTTCGGTCCCCGAGACGTGAAGGTGTTTCGTGATCTCAAAATCTCAGAAACACCGACAATGGAGGGGCAACGATTAGAATCAGTCTACGTGATGTCAGCAGAATCTGCATATGTAGACAAGACAAGAAGAAATGAGACAGCAGATCTATGGCATATGCGGTTAGGTCACGTTAGCTATTCCAAGCTAAATATGATGGTGAAGAAGTCAATGCTTAAAGGGCTTCCTCAACTAGACGTGCGTACAGACACAGTTTGTGCAGGGTGCCAATATGGTAAAGCTCACCAATTGCCATATGAGGAATCGAAGTTTAAAGCAAAAGAACCATTGGAGTTAGTTCACTCTGATGTATTCGGTCCTGTTAAGCAACCATCAATTGGCGGTATGCGATATATGGTGACATTCATTGACGACTTCTCAAGGTATGTGTGGGTTTTTTGTATGAAAGAAAAATATGACATATTATCAAAGTTTAAAGAGCTTAACGAGTCAACTGAAGGAGAAGTTGGAAAGAAGATTTGGTGCTTGCATTGACAATGGCGGAGAATATAGCTGGCGAGTTCTCTCAATACCTAAGGGAATGTCGTATACGTCATCAATACACTTGTGCCAACACGCCACAACAAAATGGTGTAGCAGAGAGAAAGAATCGACATCTTGCAGAAATTTGTCGAAGTATGCTACATGAAAAGAATGTACCTGGGAGGTTTTGGGCTGAAGCGATGAGGACTGCATCCTTTGTGATCAATAGACTTCCTCAACCAAGGTTAGAATTTGTTTCACCCTTTGAGAAACTATGGAACATGAAACCTATAGTTAGCTACTTTCGAGTATTTGGCTGTGTGTGTTATGTATTTGTTCCTGATCATTTACGGAGCAAATTTGACAAGAAAGCTGTTAGATGTATCTTTGTGGGATACGACAGCCAAAGAAAAGGGTGGAAATGTTGTGATCCAACGAGTGGAAGATGCTACACTTCACGAGATGTGGTGTTCGATGAAGCATCTTCTTGGTGGTCCTCAGAGAAGGAAGCATTGCCAGACTCAAGAGAATTTGGAGATAAGCTGCAACAAAAGATGGAGGAGCATACTATTCAATTCCAACCAAGTTTAGATGAATCCAGAGATCCAGACGATGATGGTGCCGAACAAAGAGTAGCTCAGAATCCTTGGCAAACTGGCATATATCAACAACTAAATGAAGAAGGTGGGCCTAGTGAAATAGAAGAATCAACTCCACAATCTCAACTCCGTAGGTCAACAAGAACACGAAGGCCAAATCCCAAATATGCCAATGCAGCCATAATTGAAGAAGCAATAGAACCTGAGACGTTTGAAGAAGCATCGCAAAGATCTGAGTGGATGACAGCTATGAGAGAAGAGATCGATGCATTTCAGCAAAATCAAACTTGGGATCTAGTGCGAAAGCCAAGAGATGTGAAACCCATATCCTGCAAATGGGTTTACAAGATAAAGCGTGGACCAGATGGGTCAATCAAGAGATACAAGGCACGATTGGTAGCTTGTGGTTTCTCTCAACAGTATGGACTAGACTATGATGAAACGTTTAGTCCAGTGGCGAAACTTACAACTGTTCGAGTCTTACTTGCACTTGCAGCAAACAAAGATTGGAAGCTGTGGCAGATGGATGTGAAGAATGCTTTTCTTCATGGAGAGTTAGATCGGGAGATCTACATGATCCAACCAATGGGTTTTCATAGCCAAGATCATCCTGAATATGTGTGTAAGCTGTGGAAAGCACTCTACGGATTAAAACAAGCACCCAGGGCATGGTATGGTAAGATTGTTGAATTTCTAACACAAAGTGGTTATTCAGTAACACCTGCAGATTCCAGCTTGTTTGTTAAAGCCAATGAAGGAAAGCTAGCTATTGTGCTAGTGTATGTGGATGACTTAATCATAACTGGTGATAATGAGGTAGAAATTCTTCGGACAAAGGAGAATTTGTCAGTCCGTTTCTAGATGAAAGAACTTGGCCAACTCAAGCACTTCCTTGGTTTAGAGGTTGATCGCACACAAGAAGGAATATTTCTTTGTCAGCAAAAATATTCTAAAGATTTGATAAAACGGTTTGGAATGCTTGAATGCAAACCAATTTTGACGCCGATGGAGCCAAATGCAAACATGTGTGCACACAAAGGAAAAGATTTGGAAGGTGCGACAATGTATCGAAAATTGGTAGGCAGTCTGATCTACTTAACCTTAACTCGGCCTGACATTTCTTATGTAGTTAGTGTAATGAGTCGGTACATGCAAAATCCAAAGAAGCCACATTTGGAAGCAGTTCGACGAATATTGAGATATGTGAAGAGTACAATTGACTATGGTCTTTTGTACAAGAAAGGTGGAGACAACTAGTTAGTTGGTTACTGCGATGCAGACTATGCAGGAGATCATGACACCAGGAGATCAACAACTGGGTATGTGTTTAAGTTGGGTTCTGGAACAATTTTTTGGTGTAGCAAAAGACAACCAACAGTATCATTATCAACCACTGAAGCTAAGTATCGAGTAGCGGCAATGGCAGCTCAAGAGTGTACATGGTTGATACAGCTAATGAATAATCTACATCAATCAGTAGATTATGCGATGCAGATTGTATTCGACAATCAATCAAAGAATCGTTTGGCAGAGAATCCGGTCTTTCATGCAAGAACTAAGCATGTTGAAATACACTATCACTTTATCAGAGAAAAGGTTCTGCAAGAAGAAATTGAAATGAGGCAAATCAAGACAGATAATCAAGTTGCAGACTTGTTCACAAAAATCTTAAGCGTTGGCAAGTTCGAAATGTTTCGCCATCAACTTGACACAGTAAAAATAGTGAGAGTTGGTGTTGAGGGGGAGTGTTGAAAATCAACACCAAAATAATAATTGAAGAGGTAGAGAAATAAATGAAGTAGTTGAAGGTTGTAGAAATAAATGAAGTAGTTGAAGGTTGTAGAAATAAATGAAGTGGTTAAAGGTTGTAGAAAAAAGAAGCATGTAGATAAGATTTGTATGGCTAGGATTATTTCTTAGTTTTATATTTGTGTGGTGTAGATTGCATGGTGAGGACTATAAATAGCCTACCTTGCATTTGGTTTAATCATTCCATCAAAAACAAATAAGTCTTTGTATTCTTAGTTTGAGTGTAAGTTAAGAGCTTTCTCTTTGAGTGTTTGTATTTCTCTTCAATTTGTGAGTTGTCTTTGAAAGGTGTTATAGTGAGTATAATACAAGTAGTTTGTTTACTTGTTTGGATCTAATATTAGTAAATTTAGAATTGTTCATTCTAAATTTTACTCAACACTTTTAACATAACACAAACAAACAAACCCTAAAGAATTTGACAAAGAAAAAGAAGAAATAAAATATTTTGTACGGGAAAATTACAATCTGGTTAATATAATCACCTGCAACAGAATTAGCAAGTTGAGCTTTTTGGGCTCCAAAGTGGGAGGTGAAAAGAGGGAAATCAAAAGTGGGTAGTTTGGTCTCATATAATGTCTTGTTAACCAAAGCAGAAACAATATCAACATGTTGATAATAGCCTGATCCCAAACCCATATTCAATGTCTCAACACAGAGATTAGGATATCTAGTGAAGTTGCACTCTTTCTGGTAAGTACTACTTGTGGAAGGGGTTGCCTCTAATGCAAGTACTCCTTGTGCCAAAAGCACAAAAAAATGTATAAATGTCATACTGGAAACCATTGATAACTAATGAAAAGTTTCAGCCAACTAAGACATTAATCTTAACTAATTGCTGAAAGTACCATTGAAGTTTGATACTTATAAGGAGAAAAACAAGTGTGTTATAAAAATAGGTAGTGGGCTTGGGTCTAGTATGTCTAGTCACTATTGGCAAAGATCATACTGTCATAACTCGGGTTAGTTTGGGGGTCCATTTTTACTAGCTTTATAAACAGGAGTTGTGTCAATAAGACATTGCTATTATCTATATTCAGTTCGAGTCCTAGATAGACGAGTTTTGTAAGTTAGTTATAAGATATTACAAAAATTGAACTTGTACACGGCCTATACGTAATAAATTTACAGTATGTGTAAGCTAACGTATAGTCTGCACATATAACCAAAATTAACCTCCAAAAACTCACAATTTTAAGTGGGAATGAGTTTCTTTTGGTGATTATTGTATGGTTTAATTGCATAGCATAATTTCCTTTATAGATAAGATTTCATTTTTAACAACTTACACAATATACATATGTTTTTTGTATATTCAAAAATACGGTATATATATCTTTTCTTTTCATATAACGTAAAAAACATATGTTTTTTAAGGAAATGTTAAAAGTGAAACTAGTTTCATATAAAATCCAAGGGTTATGTTAATTGATTGAATGGAAACACATTGAACGAAGACCAATATGCTCAAATGATCATGTTTGATGTGCATATGAAATGAATAGGACTTAAAAATACAGTAAGATATGGCATATAAATTCAAAATGCAATATGATTTTGGAACCCAGTGTTCCTGATTAATGTCAATTTTGTTTCAAGCAAAACAGCTATATAATTTTTCCCCATGAAGGCATCGAGAAGTTCAAATAACTAAAAATCAGTAAGTTTTTACACATTTAGGAAAAATGTACAATTTGTGCATACTTCTCATCTCACATAACACGCGGGAAATAAAGTTTTTTTTTGGAAATTACAAAAAAATATCCTTAAAACTTATAACAATAAAAATGACACCTTAGTAACATAGAACGATGTTTGATTGGATAACGTTCAATATTGAACGGGTTTAAATGATCATGGTTAGACTTTTTTCTGATAGTAAAAATATATGAATTGATCATAAATAATGTTATTTTTGTGTATATATATTTTAAGTATGTTATTTTTGTTATTTTTTTCGTGTTTTTTAGGAACTTGGCAGAATATATTTGGTAGGTAAGTATAATTTGTTTCTAAATAAGCAATTTGACATCCACATCTATTTACATTGGGTGGAGCTAGAATCTACATATCTTCGGTACCCAATTGAAGCATATAAAATTAAGTTGCATGAGAAGCTCGGTGAAGAGCTATCCGGAGTTGTTTCTTCGTTATCTTCTACTATATTAATTTGTCCTGTCTTTAATAAAAAATAAAAAGACCTGTCTTGTGCAATTAATCTAGTCGTGAAAACAAAAGTACACCATATTGCTTCGCTTTACGGAATTAAATTCACCATATTTGTCATGAATTATGTGGTACGCCTTCTATAGGTATCTTGTTTATATAAGTAAAACATTTTTGACACATCATCAACTTTATTAATTTGGCCATTGTTCCATAAAATTGTAAACTTTTGTTATACTAAAAATGAAAACTATATATCCTTATTCGTTGATCAATTGCGTAATTTGATGAAAAGTTTAACAAATTTTGGTGATAGTTTTGTCGTTAGTCACCTTATTTTTAGAATTTAGGGAGACTTTATGAAACTTTAATTATTATTTTTTAATACATACGTGAATTTGAATCAATAAACTTTATGAAAGAAAGGTTAATTCTTTTATGAATTGAACTATATTTTTAGTTCAATTGATAAGTATGTTTTGGTGCGACTGAAATGAATGAGATTGGTAAGATTCTATCATTCTCTCTATTTTGACTAAGTAATACTAGATGATTCTTATATGATTCCAAAAAACGCTGGTTATTGGTTAAAGCTTTATTACACTAATTTCTTGTTCTAACATAGAAGTTAGAAGTTTTAGCCAAAATGTAAAAACTTTTCTAATATCTACGATTAATACAAATATTTTAAACAAAAAGATCGATCGATCAGTTTGTACGGATGTTTTAATGATTATGGGATAAAGGTTAGACATGACTAGGGGTGTCTACCGGTCTGGTTTAGTTTGATTTTGGAAAAAAAATTTAATCGGATCAAATCGTTTCAAAACGATTTTAATTAATACAAATCGAACTGGATCGTTTGATTTGATTTGGTTCGGTCCGATTTTGTACGATTTTTAGACACCTTTAATGATAAATAATATGAAAATTTTAATATATTATTAAACCGGTCCGATCTGGTTCGATCGGTTTAAAAATTAATATAATTAAATTGGACTATTTGAAAACGGTTTTAATTAATACAAATAAGACCGAAACGATGTAAAAATTAACCTTAATATTTTAAGTTGTATAATAATATTGTTACAATTATTTTTGTTAATGTTACAATTAAAGTGCATAAAAGACTTTTTTTAACCATATTAATAACAATTAAGTGACATTATTGTTAAATAAGTTTTACTTAATAAAAAACAATTATGGTAATAACAATTTAAACTGAAACAATATAATCATCTTTTACTAGCTTTTATTAAGATGTACAACATAACGTATCCTAGTTTATAACTATACAGCAAAATGTAATTAGAGGTGTTCAATAAATTACTCAACTTAATCAATTCATTATAACTATACAGCAAAATGTAATTAGAGGTGTTCAATAAATTACTCAACTTAATCAATTCATTTAAATTTGATTTAATAAATTGATAAGTTGAAGAAACTTTATTCGCCTAGAACATGAGTTGAGAACAACTTAATTTGCTTGAAATTTCATTTAACAAAAGGTTATTATAAAAAAAGAAAATAATCACAATAATGCTATTTTAAAAACGTAGACTTAAGTATAATGTTTTTAATTATTGTTCTTGTTTTTCAAAAATATTATCAGTAGATAAAAGTTATACTAACATTTTGTGACCTTGAACAAAATTATGTACTTTTCTTTTAATGTTCAAAAAATACGAATGGGTTATGAGCTGAACTAACTCATAATGAATCTTAATAAGCTTAGCTAAGTGTAGATGATTTTAGGTGGGTAAAACTGAATGAGCTGGATCGGCGTCACTCATTTCATAGTAAAATGCCTCAACCTTCGTTCAAACCGAATTAATAATGTTTAATTAGCATCAGTAACCATTTTGTCGATCAATTTGTTGTTCTTGATTCTTGTTGATGTTTCACATTGATATATATTGAAGTGGATGATATACATTGATATATTAGTTAAAGGATGAGGGTTATTGAAGTGGATGATATACATTGATATATTAGTTAAAGGATGAAGGTTTAAGATTTAAATGGGTTTTGGGATAAGAGTTTTTGGGCCATAATTTAACAATATATATATATATATATAATAAATATTAAATGGGCTTCATACAAAAGAGGGGAAGTGACAATGTTTTGTAAAACAATCATAAGTAACCCACAAGTTAAAAAGATGTTAGAGTTATTTAGTCGGGTAATAGTTATGAATTATATAACTAATTTGAGTATAGTCAAGTGTCTGTCTTCATGGCCTATTGGGATGTGATAACATCAATTTGGAATGCTAGGTTAATTCTTGTTTAAAAAAACCTCTAGTTGGTTGCAATGATTGGTTATATCAAATTTCGATAAAAAAATTTATACCATTATTTATCACTATTTTTAAGAGTTATATTCTTAGATGATCTTAGGTGGATTAAAAATCAAATTTAACCCATTCCACTTGTATTTATATAAAATATAAAAGTAAAACTTGTATAATTAATTGATTTATAGTTAACCATTAAGTGTTTAGCTCTGATTATAAATACTATAAGAGGTAATTTTGTCTATTTATTTTCGTATTTTGGACTATTTGACACCTTAATTCCAGGTAAAAACAAGTCAAAATTGGCTATTTTTTTATAAATAAAAATAAGTTCTTTTAAAATAAATACACACATGATTACTAGTGGATTGTCTTCTTAGATCAGAGCAATCTAATGATGGTTAATTACGAAAATAAAACTAATTAGTTTTCTTCAAAACACATATAACATACCTCACATTCTTCAAATGCTTCTTTGGTTTTTGGGTTATCAAAATTGAAAGAGCTAGTCTTCTTGAAGGCATTTTTGAGTTCATTTTAAGCTGCTAAGATTGCAAAATTGATGAAGTCCTTAGGTTGATCCGATTTGGGATCTTTTTTTCGTTGCATTTGTGAGGGCAAAGGTGCACTTGTTCTTAAAATCAATAGAATTACTTAGAGTTTTTACCACATTTTGAGCTATCGATGACTCATTTTCTTTAGGAGGAGGAGGAAAGAAAGCAATCCTTTAATCAATACGATGAAAATAGGCAAAAATCCCACCATTAATTAGAGCGACCAAAAGAACTCCTACAACACCACCAACATCGATCAATTGTAACTATAATCTTCTTTTATTTTGTGCCTTTTCAGTTCTTCGATGTAATGATAATTCAACAAAATCTTGAAATACCCTTAGATTTAGGAAAAGTTTGAAATTACAAAAAGCCTCGTATTTTTGTTTATTTTGTCCTAAATTTCAAAAGAACTTAACAAATTGAGGTTTGGACATGAGACTTTTCATTCAAAAGTTATGGCTCAATACAAAATGTGTTGTTTGTCTCAACCTATTTCCTTCGATAATTTCACTAGAATTTATCAAATTACATTTACACCCTTAGTTTTGAATTGCATACTTCTATATGATTTGTGCCACTATGCACTGGTTAAACTCAAACCAATTAACCTTAGAATTTTTTTTGGCTCGATTTTACTCTTCTCATCTAGCCAACTGCCATTACCATATATTCATATTTGATTCTTGTCTCTTTGTCTTTTACATTACAATTTTTTAAATTTATCAAAAATCAAAGGCTTCTAATTACCAAGAACTTTGTTTCTCAGTTCTTATTGGGAAGTAATTATTGACAAACAAGTCGCACCTACATTCATAAACTACCAATAAAAGCATGAATAAATTCTCATAAAATATTTATATGATTTATTGAATTACCATTGTTAATTTATATTTGATATTGTAATTCATTTATACTTCACTTGTACTACACTTGTACTACACTTATACTACACTTCTACTACACTTGTTACAACCCTATAAATAAGGTTCTCTATGTACATTCTAAATCACACCATACAACATTAAATCATTCTTTCTTCTTATCTTTCTATACTCTTCACATGGTATCAAAGCCTCTCATATACCTCTAAAAATTTTATCAAAATTTCGCCTCTCTTTATCATAGACAACCCGGCTCACCCTAACTCAGTTCATTCTCAACCCATTTCACCACAACCCAACTCACCTCAACGCGGCTCACCTCAACCTAGTTCACTCCAACCTGGCTCACCTCAACCCGGTTCCAGGCTTGTTTTCAACTCATCTTTTCATTTTTAAGGATATCTCCTTTATACTATTTCTATATATTTGCTTTATATTTCCTCCAATATTTCATTAAAATAGACTGAAATAATGTCCCAAAACCAATATCTACCACCCTTGATGATACTAACTACCTAGCCTGGGCACAAGCAATGAAAAGTTTCTTGAAAGGACGCAAGCTATGACGTTTTATAACTGGTGATATCTCTATACCCATCCAAGAAACCACTGAAAACAACTCCTTATTTGCTGACCGCCTTGAAGACTGGGAGAGTAAACATCATCAAATTATTACCTGGTTCCATAACACCACCTTACCTTCCATCCATGGTGAATTTGGGCGTTTTGACACTGCCAAAGAAGTTTGGGAATTTCTTGAGGCTCGCTTCACTACAACAGATTTGGCCAACCAATATCAACTTCTAACAACTCTTCATACCAAACGCCAAAGGACTGATTAAACCATTAACCAATTTCTCTCTAAAATGCATACTATTTAGTATGAACAAGATTGATGATGAGATGTTTGCAACTTACCGTAATCACCAGCATCTTGTTATTTTTCTCATGGCTCTCCATGATCGATTTGAACCTGTTCGGGCTTCCTTACTCCATCAGAGTCCTTTTCCATCCTTAGATACTGCTGTGACTGAGCTTCGCTATGAAGAAACTCGGATGAGGGTTTTCAAAGTTCATCATACAGATTTTGTTCTTGCCACCCCCTCTTATCTCCCTAAAGAAGGTTATAAAGAGGGCTTCAAACATAAAGGCTGCACCTACTATCACAACCCCAATCATGAACTTCTTACGTTTCCTATTCGGGTATGTGTATATTGTCACAAGAAGGGTCCATGACACTTTCACAGAGATTGCTTTCGGAATCCCTCTCAGTATTCCTCACAGAATCCCTCTCAACATGCTTCAGGATAATCATGACAAATTTACCTTCTCTACTCAAGAATTTTAAGGTCTTCTTAAACATGTTCTCTCACAATCTAGTAATCCTCCTCCTAATGCCTTGTCTCTCATATCAGGTAAATCTTTATGGGATTTTGATTCTGCTTGTTGTAACCATATGACTCATGATACTCACATCTTCTCTCCCACACAATCTTCCATCTTCAAACCTTTAATTCAAACTGCCAATGGTTCACATATGCATGTTAATGCTATAGGACAAGTTTCCACATCTTTTATATCACTTTCTGACACCTTTCATATTCCTAACCTTACTCTAAATCTTATCTCTGTTGGTCAATTATGTGAACTTGGTATTACTATTACTTTTTCCTCTTCTGGTTGTCATATGTAGGATCCACAGATAAGACAGATCCTTGGGATATGTCGTAAGGTTGGACGATTATTTGAACTCATCAACCTTCATCTACCCAATTCTCCCCATACTTCCGTTGTTGCTTTTACTACTCCTATCAACCTATGGCATGCTCGTCTAGGCCATACGTCTATAGGACATCTTCGTCCCTTAGCATCTCCTGGTAAATTAGGATTTGTTTCTATTTCTGAATGTAAATTGTTTGCCTTGTCAATTGGGAAAACAACATGCTAAGGCGATTGTCCTCAATGAATCTAGATATTTCACTCGAATCCATAAATTCTTAATAATTTAGCATGATATAAATCCTAAAAATTTTGGTATTCTATTATAGAATATTTGTATCTAGAATCAATTTATGATTTTTAGTATGATTTAATTTCAAAAGTAGTATCAAAAGTAGGGATAAAATTTAAGAATAAATATAAACGATGTTATGATTTAAATTAAGCATTTTTAATACATATAATATATACTTAATTAATATAAATTTATATAGGAAAACATTATTTTATTTTCTATACTATTTAGAATTGAAATACATTTTTTTATCTATTATTTAAAAAAAAATTAAAATACTAAACTTAATCAATATTTAAAACATAAAATTTAATATAATAGTTATTCTATTATTAAATAGAAATTAAAAATATAACTTGACGATGTAAAAAAATCAATCTACGAAATCCAATGAAAATATCCAAGGATTTGATTTGAATTGGTTTTATAACTTTTATTAATTTGATTGAGATTTTAGTTAAAAAAATGAAAAGAAGAGGAAAAAAACAACCAATAATATGCATACACGCATTCAATATTATACGTTATTTTTTTAAGATAATGTTTTTTTCTTCGTATTTTCTACTTTGTGTGTGTTGATGTATGTAGCAATTCCCGTACTACAAATTGTAACATTTAAGTTTTGGACTTTGAACGTTGCAAAGAGATTATTAAGTTATATTTGAATTGTAATTCATACTTCACTTGTACTATACTTGTATTATTTCACTTGTACTACACTTTCACTATTTCACTTGTATTACACTTGTACTACACTTACTTTTTCACTTGTACTACACTTGTTACAACCCTAAAAATAAGGTTCTCTATGTACATTCTAAAATACACCAATACAACATTAAATCATTCTTTCTTCTTATCTCTCTATACTCTTCACCTGGTATTAGAGCCTCTCATATAGCTCTAGAATTTCTATCAAAATTTTGCCTCTCTTACGTCACGGCGATTGGCTCGGCACAGATTCACTCTTAACCGGTTCACCCAGCCAGGCTCACCTTTCGGCTTCGGCTCATTCAACCAGGCTACGCTCGGCCGGCTTCGCTCTAACATTCGCGTCAGCCAATTCCAAGCTTGTTTTCAACTCCTCTTTTCATTTTTAAGGATATCTCCTTTATATTGTTTCTATATATTTGCTTTATATTTTCTCCATTATTTCGTTAAAATGGACCGAAATAATGCCCCAAAACCAATCTCTACCACCGCTATGATGATCTTAACTACCTAGCACTGAAGCCTGGCAATGATGAAAAGTTTCTTGAAAGGAGCCTTATTTATAGCGTTTCATAGCGGTGATATCTTTATACCCGTCGAAAAACCACGAAAAACAACTTCATTGTTGTTGGCCAGCTTTGAAAATGGGGGAGAGTAAACATCGTCAAATTATTACCTTGTTCCATGCTACCGCACCTTACCTTCCATCCGGTGAATTTGGGCGCTTTGACAACGCCCGAAGAAGTTTGGGAATTTATTAAGGCTAAACCGCTCTGATAGATTTGTGACGAATATCAACTTCTAACAACTTTTCATACCAAACGCTTGAAGGGGCTAATCGAACCATTAACCAATTTATCTCACGAAATGCATACTATTTAGGATCGGCTCGCTCTACGAACCAACTTGGACAGCAGATTGATCTTTGAGATGTTTGCAACTTCACAGTAATCACCGGCGTCTTGTTATTTTTCTCGTGCTATCCGCGATCGATTTGAACACAGCAGGCTTCTTACTCATTGAGTCCTTTTCCGTCCTTAGATCTTGTTGTGATCGATCTTCATCTAAAAAGAAACTCGGATAGGGGTTTTCAAAGTTCATCATCTGATTTTGTTCTTTCCACCTTTAACATCGCCACAAATGAGGGTTGAGGGCTTGAACATCGAGCTACCCTCTTTGCCTGACCCCGATCATGAGCTTCTTATATGTCCCGTTCGGGTATGTATATATTGTCCTGAGAAGGTCCGTGACAACTTTCACAAAGATTGCTTTTGGAATCCTACTCGACAATGCTTCAGGTAAAAATAGTAACTTATACATCCTACGCTATTTACGAGGATAATCATGACAAATTTACCTTATCTGCTCGAGAACTTAAGGTCTTCTTAAACATGTTCTCTCACGTTCTAGTAATCCTCCTCCTCTTGCCTTGTCTCTCACATCGGGTAAATCTTTATGGTATTTTTTATTAGCTTGTTGTAACCGTATGACTCATGATCTCGTCTTCTGCTCCGCGATCTTCCGTCTTGAAAACTTTAATTCAAGCGCGATGGCTCGCGTATGCATGTTAATGTTGTAGGACAAGTTTCCACGTCATACATGTCACTTTCTAACACCTTTCATATTCCCGACCTTACTCTCGATCTTATATTTGTTGGTCGATTATGTGAACTTAGTCTTACTTATTACTTTTCCTCTTAGTTGTCATGTAGGATCGCGAACGGAGACAGATCCTTGGGATAGGCACCGTAAGGTTGGACGATTGTTTGAACTTATCAACCTTCGTCTACCCGATTCCCCGCATTACTTCCTTTGTTGCTTCTCTACTACTCTGTCAACCTATGGCATGCTCATCTGAGGCAGCGTCATAGGGCGTATTAGATCCGTAGCATCTTACGGTAAATTAGGAGCCCCATTTCTATTTCTGATAATGTAAATTGTTTGCCTTGTCAATTGGAAAAACAACCTGCTTTATGTTTTAATAAAAGTGATTCTACTTCTGTCTCCCCTTTTGACTTAATTCATTCTGATGTTTGGGGTCTATCCCCACATCCTACTATGGGGGGATGTGTTTACTTTGTCATTTTTATTGATGATTATTCAAGATTCATATGGATTTTTCTCATGAAACATAGATCTAAATTACCAAAAATTTATTATGATTTTGCCCAAATGGTTAAAACCCAAATTTCTCAAAATATCAAAGTACTTTGAGTTGATAATGCTATGGAATATAAAGAAACAAATTTTTTAAATTTTCTTCGACAAATTGGGACTCTTTCTCAATATTCTTATCCTGGCGCATCTTAACAAAATGGAAGAGTTGAGCGAAAACACAGACATATTCTTAATACTGTTAGCACTCTCCTCATTTCTAGTTCTTGTCCTGAACGCTTTTGGGGTGAAGCTGCTCTTACTGTTGTTTATACCATTAATCGTGTTCTCATGCCTATTATTCACAATCAATCCTCTTATGAGCATCTCTATAGTATTTCTCCATCTTATGAACTGCTCAAAGTGTTTGGTTGTGCATGTTTTGTTCTTCTTCACCCTCATGAATGCAATAAATTGGAACCTCGTGCTCGTCTTTGTTGTTTCTTAGGGTATGGAATAGAATACAAAGGCTATCATTATTGGGACCCTATCTCTAAACGATTGCGTATCTCTCGTCATGTCATCTTTTGGGAACATAAAATGTTTTCCTCTATTTCCTCATTTCATGTCTCATCTCCTACCTCACTCTCATTTTTTTAATGACCCAACTATTGATTTATTTCCTCATGATATTGCTCCATTACCCTCACCATTGTCTACTACGGCTTCTCCTGATGTGTCTGCTCCTTCTGTTGATCCTACTATAACAACGTCTTTTGAAGATCAACTACCTGATTGTCCAAAGTCATCACTTCATCGTTCTACTCGTGTAAGTAGTCTTCCTTTTCATATTCGTGATTACCAATGTTTCTCTACTATTTTGTCTCATCATGAACCCCAAAACTATAGATAAGCTAGTTCTAACCCTCATTGGCAGCAAGCTATGACAGATGAATTACAAGCATTAACAAAAGCACATACATGGGATCTTGTTGATTTTCCATCTAATAAATCTCTGATTGGTTGTAAGTGGATTTTCAAAATCAAAACTCATTCAAATGGGTCTGTGGAACGATATAAAGCTTGTCTGGTTGCAAAGGGTTTTACACAGGAATATAGAATCGACTATGAAGAAACTTTTGCACATATAGCTCGCCTCACCTCTGTTCGAAGTATCATTGTTGTTGCTACTGCCCGAAATTGGAACATGTTTCAAATGGATATCAAAAATGCTTTTCTCAATGGAGACATAACTGATGATTTTTATATGAAACCTCCTCCTGGATACACTCATTCACCTCATTAAGTATGCAAACTTCATCGTGCTTTCTATGGCCTCAAACAAGCTCCTCGGGCTTGGTTTTCCAAATTCAGCTCTACACTTACTGACTTTGGCTTCACTTCCAGTTATTATGACTCCGGTCTCTTTATTCGGAAGACTCCCACTGGTGTAACACTTCTACTCCTTTATGTAGATGATATGATCATAACAGGGAATGCCTCTAATGGCATTATTGATCTTAAGTAGTTTATGAGCCATCAATTTGAAATGAAAGACCTTGGTCTTCTCCACTACTTCTTGGGCCTAGAAATCTCATCTGATTCTCAAGGACATTATCTCTCTCAAGCAAAGTACTCTTCTGATATTCTTAATCGGACTGGCCTTACTGATTGCAAAACTGCATCAACACCTTTAGAAACCAATGTCAAACCTACGCCATTAGATGGTACTATTCTCTTAGATGCCACATTATACAGACAACTAGTAGGCAGTCTTGTTTATCTCACAGTCACTCGTTGTTGTTTGTTTTGCAACACACAGAAAATCGTGCAAGCATACACAGTCACAAGTAATAAAGATTTGTAAGTAAAGATCATTCCCACGGAGATTTATTACTATAGTTTGTTGAGTACTAAAATTGTATCTCTCTGATTTTATCCAAAACAATCGTTGATTAAGATAACGGTAAAAAGAAAATAAGAGAACTCTAGGATTGCAATTTTTCACCAAACTAATCCACACAAATCATGTTATTTTCTTTTGATTTATATTTTTTAGTACATTTAATTTGTCAACCGAAAACTTCTATTTTTATCCATACATCTCTTCCGAGCTCCAGAATAAACACACCTAGTTAAATTAATTCACTATATCTCTATGAGAATTAAATTTAATAAGATTCATTAAGTTCTAAGTTCTCAAATGGTCACACATAAAATTAGGGTATATTCCTATCCTTCATCATACATGTCATTCTATTTATGAGCAATATACACAAAAATGCCTTTCTCAAGTTTATTTTTATGCCACAAATCGTTTTGATATAATTCGTAAATAATCAAAAAGCATTAAGCACAAAATAGAATGAACAAATCGAACGTCTTATAAATCTAAAAAAAATAATTAAAATTAAAGCTTCAAAAATTTAGATCAAATGCAACCTAGAAAAATTAAATTACTTCATAAAATTAAAATAAAAATTACACCAGATGCAGAAAAATTAAAGGAAGAAGAAAGGAAATTAAAACATCACATAGAACAATTATTTGGCACACGCAGAACACAACAAAAGCCAAAAAATAGCTTCTGCGTGTTCTGCAGTCCAAAACCGAACAACACAAAAATTCTAAACCAAAAAAAAACTTTTCCACTCTATCATAATATCACCTATTTATAGCCAAAAAAATACATCAGAAATATTATATTTTTTATTTTATTTTTTTTTGTTTTCAGAAACGCGTAAAAAAATATTCCCTCGAAACTAATTTCGACGCGTTTTGAAATTCGATATCGAAAATTAAAAATTAAAAATCAAGCGTAGACAGGCGCCATTTCTGCATTTTTTTTAAATCAAAGTGCTTACCACGTGCCCGCTTCTGATTCGCTGCAAGGATTAATGCGGACACGTGGCAGAATTTCATTAGCTGCGAGAAACGGGCGCACGATGGGTTGTCGAACGGGAGCCAACGGCTGAAACGTGGGCGTAATCCTGCGCTCTCGTGCTCATGATAACATGCCACGTGTCGGAATATGATTTGCTTAAATATTAGTGGGACACATGGCAGATTCTTATTCTTTTAAAAGTGAGGATGAACGATGCTTCCATAACCTGCGTCACACACGATTGTTACACGAACGGTTCGATTCTGACTTGGTTCCACGCTGTCACGGGACCGTTCAAGAGATCCACCGATCAACGATGCGCCTCGGGGAAATCTGCGCAGCCGACATGTGGGTCTCACTAGCACGCCGTGCCGTGCGAGAAATACCGGGCACGCACTCGTGTCTCGTCTGGATTGCACTCGCCAAATCTGGATCGTTGTTTTGATGATCCAACGGTGGGTGATGGACGTCGTGATTTGTGCGAGTGCGATTCTTTTCCTACGTAGAAAATTCAAATTTTTTTAATTCTATTTTGACCCACAAATATATTTCAAATTACATTTTCAACTTTGTTTAATTGCAATCTAACCCTTTTAGTAATTTAAATTAAATTTTAAACTTTTAATAACTGAAATTAAGCCCGATTTTAATTTAAATTATATTTTCAACTTTTATAAATTGCAATTAATAACTGTTTTATTTAAAATTCTATTTTTGGGTACAAATTAGCATTTAAGTACGTTTTCGATACAATTTACTTAATTTTATTAAAATATATAAAAAACAGTAAATACTAATTTATTAAACTAAAATTATCTAAAAATACAGAGAACATAGCATTTATAATCAATAAAATAGGTGAAAATAACTATATAAAATACAGTTATCACTCGTCCTGACATTGCCTATGTTGTTCATCTGGTTAGTCAATTCATGTCTACTGAACGGTCTACCCATTATATTGCGTTTCTTTGCATTCTCTGCTACATCAAAGGCACCATGTTTCACTTTCTCCAACAAGTCTAATCTTCTTCTTTCTGCCTACTCTAATGCTGATTGGGCAGGTGACCCAACTGATCGTCGCTATACCACTGGATATTGTTTCTTTCTTGGAAACTTTCTCATATCTTGGTGAAGCAAGAAATAATCCCTTACTTCTCGATCCAGCACTGAAGCTGAATATCGTGCTCTTGCTAACACCACTCAAGAACTTCTTTGGCTTCATTGGTTACTTACTGATATGGGTGTTCTCCAATCAACTACAACTATCCTATATTGTGACAGTCAGAGTGCTATTCAGATTGCTCACAATAATGTATTTCATGAACGAACAAAACATATCGAGATTGATTGTCGTTTTGTTCGTCAACATGTTTTTCAAGACACTGTTTGTCTCAAATCAATATCCTCCACAGATCAAACAACATCGTCACCAAATCTCACCTACCAAACAGATTTCAAGAATTAGTTTCCAAACTCAAGTTGATTGTTTCTCTTCCTTCTTGAGTTTGAAGGGAGATGTTAAGTTATATTTGATATTGTAATTCATTTGTACTATACTTGTACTACACTTGTATTATTTCACTTGTACTATTTCACTTGTACTATTTCACTTGTAGTACACTTGTTACAATTCTATAAATAAAGTTCTTTATGTACATTCTAAATCATTCTAAATCACAGCAATACAACATTAAATTATTATTTTTTCTTATCTCTCTATACTATTTACAACCATGTAAATGTGAAGTATATTTCACTTTGATAAATGGGGAGTAGGGTTTAATTATATAATCATTATCACACTTGAAAAAAAGAAAGAAACAAAAAGCATCAGATGAATATTACAAAAGAAAACAAATTAGAACTACATATTTTCCTATATGCTTGGATTTTCATTTTGTGTAATATTCTATTAATAGGACCAAAAGTAAGACAAGATTTAAGATAAAGGATGAGGCGATCCTTGTATTCAACTTTTTCTTAATTTGTATCTTATCTTAGTGTATTATTCTAAAGAAATTAGTTTATCATTTGTGTGAGAATTTACAATTGTACCCTCAAACATTTAAATACAACATATTTAACCCTAAAAAATATACTTTCATTTTTTATTGGTTGCATCTAAATTAAATTAACCATAAAATTTTATTGATTGGTATTAATGATTATTAATTATTTTTATTATTATGACTATTAAATTTGATTTGTGTAATAAGTGTGTTTAAGAAAATAAATATTTTCAGGTAATGGAGAATAATGGTTAGTGAATATCAAATATATAGACTCAAGAGACTCCGTATTTGTTACTCTTTTTGTAACACTTTTTAATTAGATTTATCATTTTTTATAGAAATTATTTTGTACTTCATAAATTAATAAATTAGTTTGCCTTCCATAAATTAATAAGAAGATGAAAAAATCATTGTTATTATTTAATTTAATATTTTAAGTAATAATAAAAAAATTATTAGTTGCTATTCTTGTGATTAATGATTAATAAATAATTTTATAATGTTATTTTATAATTATTATAAATTATTAAGTTTGTAATTTAACATGAAAATGACCATCATAAGTTTATAAGTAACATATATTTTTTTGATTGGGAAGGTATAATATAAATATCAATATATTTTTTTATATAATATAATTCAACTATAATTTAATTTTAATTTATTTATTTTTTAAATTATAGTTAATGTAAAAATAATTGATTATTGGAATTAAAAGTAAAATCAAAAGAATCCTAAAATAATTCATTCTATATAAATAAATTTAAAATTTATAAATTTATTCTTAGTGAAAATTTAAAAAGAAACCATTAAAAGAATGATTACCATTATATAATAATGTTCTCTTATTATAAAATTAATAAAAAAACCAAAATATTTATAAAATATTTTTTTTATAAAGTATAGCTTATAAAATTGAAAATTAAAAATGAAAACGAAAGACTCATAAAAATATAATAATTATCTTTTATTATAAAATTTAAAGAAAAAAAATCAAATCTCTATTAAATATACGTTAAATAAATATATTTAAAAAATATATACCGTAAGTATTAATGTATTTTATCATATAACATAGTCAAATTATAATTTAATTTTAGATAGTTTATTCTCTAAATTTTGTTTATCATGAAAATAATTGATTGTATAAATTAATATTTTTTATTATGATAATTAAAAGGAAAAACTAAAAGAGTATTAAAATAATAGATTTTATGTCAAAATTTAAAAAATAAAATCAAAATACTCATGATTATTATAATAATGGTCTATTATTTAAAATTTAAATAGAAAACCAAAAGTCTTCTAAATATATAATAAATTTTAATTTATTTTTTAAATTATATTTAGTATAAAAGATAATTGATTATATTTATTAATAATTATTTTTTAATGGAAGAATTAAAATACAATACCAAAACATTCCTAAAATATTTGATTCTATATAAACTAGTTAATAAAATCGACAACTACAAATAAAATAAAAAAAATCACAAAGATTATAATAATTGTTTATTATAGCGAAATTAAAAGAAAAAAATAAAATTTCTCCTCAATATGTGCTAAATTATTATACTTAAAAATTACAATACATAAGATAATGTGATTAAAAATATATATAAAAAGTGACACTCTTTTTATGCCTGTTTCTATAGATTATAATGCATTTAATATTTTGATTATTTTAATACATTTTAGATTATCTTTTAATTTTAAATGTAATGTGTTGAGGTAATAATAATATATTACGGATGAACAAAATGATTTAATTCTATCTTCTATGTTTTAGTTTAAAACATATTGTATAATTATGCACCCAAGTAAATAGTTATTTTGATATATGTAAACCGTTAATTTTTGAACTATAATTAAAGGTTCATTTAATTAATACATTTTAAAGTTATAAAAAAAGTTATTGAATGTTATAAATGTTGTTTGTGATAATATCTTAATATGAGATTTATCATTATAAATATTTTTGTTTTATCTTATCTTTAACTTATCATTTTGATTTTGATTTTAGATTTTGTATTTTTTATTTTATAGATTTTTGCAAATAATATTAAAAAAATCAAGATAATAAAATCTTTTAACTTTAAGACAATAAAAAACTAAAATACTTATTAAATTTTATACATTTTTAAATTAAAAAATTTATATATAATTAAAAATAATTATATTATATTATATTATAAATAATTATAATATTTTAAATAAAAAAATTTCACGTAGAAGGTGATTTTTTTTTGTTATTTCACGTATAAGTTTGGTATTAAAACAAAACTTAAGATACACAATCTTTAGTGTAAGCAACCAAAGAGACAGATGTCCATACGTTTGTGCAGAGTTCAAAGAGCTTAAATAAATAAAGAAAATAATTCATCAAACAAAACAGAAGATGTGCCTTTAGCAACTCACGTGACCCGTTTGCTGTCTGCTTATATTGTTCTTTTCCTCGTATCCAATGAACTGACAACATATAATAAATCTACCCAAACCCAAAAATTTCATAAAAGTTTGTGCAGAGTTCGATTTTTTTTTATTTTGTTTAATTTTATCAATAATTTATTTATTTTAATGTTAAAATGACGTAGTATGACCTTTTTTTTATACCTTTTAAGCGCTTTTAAAAAAAAATATAAATTAGTGTAAATCGAATGTTGTTGATATTATTTTTAAATCTAATACCCACGTAACATTTAGAAAAACATTAAGGGTATCTATGGCATTTACCCTTAAAATTATGATTTTAATTTTATACTTAAATTCAAGATTTATTGAATTTTCTACAAGTTATGTTACTTTAACTTTAGTTTGTAAATATATAGTATTTCAGTAAGTGAAGTTTATAGAAATATTTTCTCGCACATCTCTGCTTATACATTTTTCTTTTAGTATCTCTCTCTTTCTTTGTTATTTAACCTTAACTTTATTCATAAATAATTTATTTTGTTTATTTTGTAAAATATAATTATTTGAAAGCTATATTATTCTAGGAAAATGTTTACATATTTCTAAGACTATCAAATTTGTAAGAAAATTTCAAGACATATATTTTGTTCGGTATAAAATTTCTTGAGATATCATAAAACTTGTGATATATTTGATTTTGATGGTACTCTTAATATAACTGTCTTTCTCATTACATGTTATTTATATTTATTTAGTTATTGATTATGTATATTAATGAATTTTATTTAAACTAATAATGTTTTGATGTAGTTTTCATATTTAAAATTTAATAAAATATTTATATATTTTATAAATAAAAAAACTTTAGTTTATAAATGTAAATCACATTCAATATTGTCTATTTTGAGGTTAATAACACGCGATGGTTTTGTTACTAGATTTTTACTTAAAATAACTCGACCATCGAAGCCGAAAGTAGAACTAAAATTAAAATATTTTATCTCAAACGATTAATGGTTATCACAATCATCGTTGTAGTGAGCTCATCCTCGAGCACATTTTTAGTTGGATGGTAATACTCTATTTCAATATATAAAAAGATATAGTTGATTTTGAGCTTAATCTAAATGTTTATTGTAAACTTAGAATTAGAAACGTGTAATTAAGTTGAAAACTATTATACCCAATTAAATCAAATAAGTAAAAAAAAAAATTGAGTAGTAAACCAAAGGTGTATCTTACATTATATTTAAAGCATCAAGAAAATAAATATAACAGTTTTACATTATTAGCTAATAACTTTGAACAAGAAAATCTTTCGACTTCCGCAAGTGTAATACTCTAAATGCCATCTTCATACGGAAAAGAAGTAGACCCCAACCAATTATCACCACTAATAAACCCAGCCACTGTGAAACTAGAAGCATCATAATAATCCATAACATGAAAACCGGTCCAATTTACTCTATTATCTGTAATTGAACCGGGTCCATAATTCCCATACTCTCCATAATACAAATTCTCCAAACTTTGATTTCCAGACCACTCTTTCCAACCAGCCGAGTCTATAAAACCACCAATATAGGATTCAATAACTACAGCTTGAGAGTACTCTCTCCATGGCCTTCCTAAATAGCTCTTGACAATAATAGAGTTTGAGTACAATTCATTGGTTGCCAAAATTGAACAATTTTGTAATGAAATTCCAGTGTGTTCATCTTGGGTTTCTCTTGATTGTGCTGTAATGACTGTGAATTGTCCAGGCATTGGCATTTTAGACACTATCTTACAAGCTTGAAATACCACAGCTGCATTACCAAATATAAAGTCTATGGTTCCAAATATGTCACATTCTCTATAGAATTGTCTAAATGAATGAACATATAATGTGTCTTGATAACCATTAAATCTGCATTTGTATAACGCTGTTAAGTCTGCATTTACTCTTAATGCAACTGCCTGGTGTTTCTCTGGCCCTGATGAGTTCTCAATTGTTATGTCTCTTGCTAGAAAACCATCTCCAGATACAGCTACGTACATGTTAAATTAATAACATACTATTAGTACAAATCTACTCTATAACGTTTACAACTTATGTGTTTATGTTAAAATTAAGCCTTTTTTTGTCAAATATGTTACAATGTAAAATATGTTTTTTTACCCTAGAAATTACTTATGACAAAAATAAATTTTGTTTGATTAAGAAGTGTTTTTATGCTGATAGAAGCGTTTTTAAAGGGTATGTAAATGTGAAATTGTGTCATTAAATAACTATTGATATGCATTAGATGAACTCAATGTTTTGACAAAACATACATAAATATCCATGTGAAATAGGGTCTATTTGCCTAATCTGTGGTTTTTTGTCAAAATCAATTATAGGAGAAAGTGCTTTTAAAAAAAAATCACATGGGATGTAATAAAATGTGATTTCTAAACACCTAAAAGCACTTACGTGTAAATTTCGTATGAAAATTGCTTTTATACTGTTTAAAAAGCATAACCAAACATACTATCAATTTCTTTTTCCTTATAAAATATTAAATTTTTTCGGTTTTTAGATGATTCATTTATTTTTATTATTTAACTTTTAATACTTTCTAAAAAATAAATATTTTTGCTTCACGAAAAAAAAAAATATATGTAAATCACGTAAATATATATATATATATATATTTTTATTTTATAAGAAAAAAACATTTATACACATCTTGAAATGATTAAAATTGAAACTTCTCGTTACATGCAATTAAATCATATTAAAATCAATACCAAAAAATGATTTTTAATAAAAAAGAGTTAAAAATTTACCTAGAGTTGCAGATCTGAAAGTGGTCCATCCATCATGAACACTTCTATTACCAGAAATGAAAGTGACATCACTTCCATCTCCTAGAAGAACAATATTTGTTTTATAGCTTGGAATTTCCACATTTTCTTCATAAACCCCTTCCTTAATATAAATAATTATTCTATCATAACTATTATTTGGAGCAAAACTAATTGCATCACTAATACTAGTAAAATTTCCTGTTCCATCACCAGCTACAGTTAAAATTCCACTAGGGTTATAATCATCAACTGAACTATGTAAAATCCGACGGTTTTTTCTCGAAATCCATCTAGGAAACCCCAAAAGACGCCGGTTAGTACCGCCGTTTGGGGAGCTATGTTTGGAGAGAATTGAAAGAGAATTACCAACATACTGATAAGCACTTACTAAGGAATCGATTAAGACTGGCTTAAAAGAACCGGAAGCAGAATCTAAACCTTCCAAACATGTGTTCTTGTTTGTGAGAGCTGCACTAAGGTAAGTTCTTGCATCAGTTAGTTTTCTAGAGTTGGGTTCATGGACTCTAGAAACTGATCTGTGTAAAGATGAAAGTGTGATTTGGTGAAGTTCTTTGCAATCTTGAATTGACCCTTTTTGTTTTTCAATGATATTGGTTTGCCCAATAGTTGAAAAAAGATTTGAAAGCTTAATTGATTCAGATAATGCTATTTGAAGAGATTGAAGAAGGTAGGTGATTATGTTTGGACTTATGTTTATTGAAATTGATAGCTTTAATGAATCAAAACAAGCATTTGGGTATGGAGTGGTTTTGCAAAATGATTTTATGGAAGAAAAATGGGATTGATTTGAAGAAGAAGAAGAAGAGGAGGTTTGAAGGGCATAAATTTGAGAGGAAAATAATGTAAAGATGAGAAGTAGTAACAATTTTGGAATTAAGGAAGCCATGAAATTTTGATGGGAAAGCTCTGTTTTGAGTAGAGGAGGGAGGGTTAAAAAGTAGTAGTTTATGGATACTTAAATAATATATATATTTTTTTTGGAATTTAAATTACATGTATTTTTGTGAGGATCCATAATAAATAAATTAAATATATATAATTGAGAATCTGTCGTATAATCCGAACATGCATAAGTGATAAAACAAAATTATTTTGATATTTTAGTTTTATAAAAATAAAAATAAAAAAAAATGTATAAAATAGATTATTAACAGAACAGAGTCATGAATCATATTATAAGATTTTATCTCTTGTAGTGACTAGTGAGTAAGAATAATTATTGTCAGTTTAAGTTTTTGTCCTCTTTCCTTTGGTTTTTGGTTTAATTTTCTTTCAACTGAATTAGAAGGGTATTATAGAGAGCCGTTTGGAACTAATTAATAATATTCCTGAAAGTGTTTTTATTAGTTTGTAAGCATCTTTATTCTTTAGACAATACGTACGAGAAATGCTTTTAAAATTTGAAAAAGCACGATTTGTGTTCTTAAGAGAAAATAAATCTATCATTTAGGGACAGAACCAACACTTAAAATCAAGGTGCAGTTTTTTATTGTTCAATTTATATTTCTTATATATGTAAATAATTATTACTGTTAATACGGTATTCTAATAAGAATGAAGGATGATAAGTACTTTTTTTTTTAATCATATGATAGTTGTGAGTAAAGATTTACACAAAAGTGTGATTTGTAAGAAGTAATAAGTTTGAAGTGATATTTATGCGTTTAATAGAATATCAAATGCTTATATTTACAATTAATATATAGATAAGTTGAACCAAATTTTTCAAAAGCTAGGAGGCCATGGCTCGTTCTAGTCATCACATAGGAACGTCCATGCCAATTTTTTTTTATATTGTAATTATTATTGTTTTTATTTTTATTTTTATTTTTATTTTTTCTATTGACGTCCATGCTAAGTGTCAGATATATACTCGTTTTAAAATAATTATTAGAATACTCAATATGCTTTTATTAATTTTATGTTAAATATCTTAATTTTTTTAAAAATCACTTCAATTAATAATCTGGTAATAATATTCACTTTTTTTTATTAATATAAATCATATTAATTATTATTTGATTTTTTAAAAAATTCCACCTAATCATTTTTTATAAAGGCTAATTTTTTTTTTTAATAATTAGTTCACAGCTTCAGATATAAACATAATTGTAGCAGGTCCTACTTGAAAAAAACAAGGATGAGAATGTCAGGCGACATGGTCGACCATAATAATATCATTATTGTATACATTTTAATATTTAAAAGTATGTATTTTTTATTAAATTATCTTAAAATTATTAAAAATATTGATAAATTATTTCTTCAAATGTAGTAGATATTATAAATTTTATTGTTAAAATGTTATTAAAATGTCATAGAAATTTGACAAAATATCAATAATTTTTTTTCGTATCGTTGAGATTTATCTATTTATAATAGTTAATACAATTAGATAATTTATTTAATTATTTCAAACATTTTAATTATTTATTCTATAATATTTTACAAAAAAAATATTTTTTTATACAATATTTTAATTAAATTTATTAATTAATATAAATATTATTAGTATTTAAAAATACATGTATTAAATAAAAATTAATTTAAAATATAAATAATTACTTGTTTTGATGTTTTATAAATTTTTAAAAGATTTTATAATTATTATGATTTTTTAAAATTTTTTATAAGTAAGATAATATCTTTAATATTTTTTATAAAAAAATTATATGTCGATATTCTTTTGAATACTTATTTATCTAATTTGCTCTAATTTTGATTTTGGACTATTATATTATCAAGATTGAGAACCGGAAAAAGGAAGATATTGTCAAAGATATTTCACAAAATCAGTATTAGATTCGTTTATGTAAAAACACTTTTCAATTAAAAGCTTTACATACTTGGCCTTCCTTGTAGGGTCTGGGAATGTAATCATATTTTGGAGTTTGTGAATCAGGTTATGGTATAAAGCTTACATACATACTTAAGGTGTAATAGAGAATGTCAAAAGGACAATAAAACATGTTTCTTTTAGCTTCAATTTATGATAAAATAATTTTTTTCTATTTCATTCTAATATTAAATATCATTAACATCTTCACAGTTTACCCAAATATCAATAAGATCCCGATAGGTTTACTTTATAATAAGTGTACATTTTAAGGTATGATTTAATATTACAACTCCACTTTCAATCAAATACTATAATATGTTTGAAAAAAAAATCAAATGGTAAAATAATAATAAAGTAATGCAAATAAACATAAGAATTTCAAAAATAAATAAAAACATAATCATAAAGTAAAATTATTTTTTTTGTAGAGAAATAGTATAGCAATACAAAAAAAAATAATATGAAAAATATCGAAAACTAAGTGTTTTATTTCTCTCCTAACAAGGTTTTTGATTTTCTAGATCCATTTTGGAGAGAATAATTTTATTTTATATATTTAAATCAATTTTTAATGTTAATTTTTTTTATTTTTATTTTAGTGATTAATTTTTACGAATGTTCTAATTTAAATAATAAATATAATAACTTAATACTATAGTTGGTATTTTTTTTAACTTTTATTATTATGATTAAATTTATAGATATTATTTTTTAATATGAAATTAATATGCTTATATTATTATCTAAAGTAATTATTATCCTATTTAATTGATCAGATGTATACAAATGATACTTTCAAAACTATAGGTCACTCTTATAGCATGCACTTACAAATTAAATACAACAAAACATTGAGAACAATTTTTAATTTAGGAATATAATCTATAAGTTGCATACATAATCACTTTTAGAGGATGAATAATTATTTGAAACTAAATCTGGAAATTGATTTAAAAAAAAATTCATATTAAATTAGAAGTAAAATTAACCAAATATTTTTCAATAAAAATGAAAATATAACTTTACACATGCATGTCTTTGAGTCCTTGACAATGACTCATGAGCAGCTAACAATTTAAAAATATATATAATCACGCGTTTCTGACCGATTTAACTTGTGGCTTTTAGCTTAATTAATTAGTAATTAAGTGGTTATATACTTCTCGTTAATCCAATAAATTGCAAGTAGTTAAACACGTTTAATAATTTTAATTAACTATACACTGGCAGAACAGATAAAGAATATAGTGACCGATTTAACTTGAAGTCGATGGTTTTGTTAGTTGTATGAGTTGAACAAATTGCAACTTGAACTTTGTCTCGTGAAAATCACAAGCAGAATAGTCTAAAGCTGGTGCATTTATTAATAAATTAATGACGCAGTATCTATCTGCAAATTTTCACATGTCTAGAATCTTGAGAAATGTTATGGCACCAAGCACCACACTTTTTTTATTTTATATTATATAATGTATTAAACTTATTTTTAAAATAATAATAAAAAAACTTAGAAGTAATATTGAAAAATAATATGAAGAGTATAAATACAAATTTATACATCCAAAATAGTCTTCCTTTAAACTCATAAAAGTTCAATATTATCTTTTTTTTAAATCTTTGTGAAATTAAGATGAAGGTTAAGATAACATAAATTTATACATTATTTTTTTATAAAAAATAATAGATATTTTTTTTTAATTTTTAAAATAATTCGACTATATTATATAATATAACGAGTATGATGAATATAAAAATAGGCACAAAATTATAAGATATTAATATTTCTTTTACATAAAATAATATTTTTAAAATAATTTGGATTGTTTTGTTTGGTAGGTTCTAGAAAGTGACTCAAAATTCCAGGTAATTTTTTTTGCGTCGTTTTAAAACAACCGACACAAAGTTGTGTATATTGTTACAGAAAACTAACGCAAAATAAGAAAATAATTAATAAATATTGGCCAGTTTTTTTAATATAAACGACCCAAATTTGAGTCGATCTTTGAGTCAGTTGTGCTAAAAAATCGATGCAAAATAAGTCATTAAAAATAACTTTGCGTCAATTGTTTGAAAAAATCTACGCAAATATGCGCCAGTTTTACTAAAAATCGACACAAAATACAATTTAAATCCAAACACACCCCACTTTTTCCTTATTTTTCTTCTCTCTCCCCGACCTAAACCCCTACATTGGGCAGCAGCAATCCCAGCTCGATCCACCGCTCGTCCAACCCATCCCTTCAACCTCTGGTGGTCGGTTTCCTCCTTGGCATCCCTTGTCGTCGTCAGCCACCCTTTTTTGATGCAAGAAGGTGTTTCCTCCATCTATATTTCTTTTTTTATTTTTCTTCATTTTTCACTTAACAAACACTAATATTAAGTTGAAATATTGTTGTTGTAATATTCTAAATTATTTTTGTTAAAAATTTATTTTTTTAATATATTCTGTTGTTTTTGGTAGTTTGATTTTTCTCCTTAAACCATATATATTGTGGGATTAAAACAATAGAGATATGTTTATTTTAATTTAAGTAGTTTTTTTTTTGTTATTAATTTTAGAATAGCATCAACGTAAAATTTACATCAAATCTGTGCATTTTGCAACGAATAAATCTCATAAATACTTTATACATAATAATATATATATATATATATATAATTTAATTTTTTTTTAATTTTATACAACTAATATTTGTTTATTATATATAATAATATTATTTTTATATTGAAATGTTAACCATACCTATATAGAATGAATAAATCTTGATGCAAAGACCTAGACTTTTTGAAAATAAATCTTGATGCAAAGACCTAGACTTTTTGAAAAGTATTTACAAGAAATTGATTTTTTTCATTGAATTTATTCGCAAAAATACAAATGTTGAGGATGTGATTGATACCTTTGTGTTAAGTGCAATAGTTAAATTATCTAATTTATAAGGATATTTTAAAAACTTATAATAATTTACATTTTTAAGGACCGAAAGTGAGTGATGATAATGAAATATTACATTGTTCTTATAGGCCAATAATACCTTATGTTGACATGCATGATAATATAGATGAAATAATACATGCTATTAAATTGTGTAAGTTTATATCATGAAAGCAATTATACACAATTTATCAAATTAATGAAATTTGATAAAAAAAATTTAACTTTAATTTCATTTTATAAATATTTTGTATATTACATCAACCATTGAATATTAGTTCTTTATCATTCGTAAAAGATTAAAACAAAACCTGCATACAAGGACACCTCAATGGATAAACTATGAGAAACAAGGATAACATATATGTTAACCATCATGGTTGGTAACGACAAAGATGATGAAGATTAAGTGGAAATTTTTTCTTCTCTTGTTTAGTCAATCATTGTCAAATGTATACAAGTATTTAATAATAAATTTATAACATTTTGTAATTTATTTTGAAATTAAATGAATGTAAACTAATATTTAAATTTCTTGTTTAATTATATAGATTTGTATTGTTGAATTGGGTTATGTATTTAGTAGGATATAACGTAGAGTTAGATACTTTTAAGATAAGAGCTTTATTTTTCGCATTTGGTTGGGTTAAAAATTGATCCAAATTTTGTGTCTATTTTTTATTTAAATTGACGTAAATTTAAGACACTTTGATTTACAACTGTTTTGAAAATTGACGTAAAATATGATTTGAATTAGTTTAAAATCAATACAAATACTTAACTTTGATGTATCTTATAAAAATAACACTTTAATAATATTAAATGAGATATTTATTGTTGAATGAATATAATTAGTTAAAATACAACTTTAGCATGTCTAAAGAAAAAAATAAAAATATGATAAAAATTATTCGACAAGAGATTAAATTGTGTAAAAGGAGACCCTCTTCCATAAAACAGAAGGTAACTTACTAGACCATAAAAAGAGAGAAAATAGAGCGACTAAATTAATCACGTTTTTATTTTAATAACTATCGTTATGACTATGATTTTTCTTTTCTCTAAAGTTAAAATTATATTTAAGTACTTAATGAACAAATAGACATGTTATGTTAATTTAAACTATCCAAGATAGAATTGATTTTAATTTGTTTTGTTAGGGAGTACTTTTGTTAACCATCCACACCGGTAAATAATTAATAATGCAAGATTGACATAAAAAATTAACAAATAAAATAAATTAAATATTGTGTCTAAAAACTTAACAATGAATTCTTTTTCAGCAAAGAAGTTTCAAAAGGTAGAATATAGGACTATGATTAAGATTAATTGACTATTTAAAAATAAAATGTTATAGGCTTCACTTCTAGAGTTATCAACAAGACTGTGCAGGGTGGGGTGAGAACCTCCTCTCCGTTCTTCTTTCTCAATTTAGAATTAGTTCTTAATCTCTATTTAAAATCCTTGTACAAACATATATGGAATCCCTATTAGGAAATAAAGAGTGAGGGTGCAAGTAATATTTTAAAAAATATTTTTAATTTTAATGAAGGAAGAAAAATTATAATAAAAAATAAATTAACAATAAATATTTTTATGATTTGAATGAAGAAAAAATTTCAAGTTAATAAAGAATGAAAAAAGAAACAATATTTATATGATAAAAGGAGAAAAATAAAGTGTATGTAATAATAAATACATAATCTTTTTATAAAAAATAATTTTGATAGGAGCTAATTTAAAATAATAAGAATAAGTTATAAAATAATTATAAGATTTTATATTTTTTGAATTTAAATAAAGAAATAGTTTTTATAAAAGAAAAAATATTTATATTTTTTTTAAAATAAAAATAAATATATATTATACATTATTTAAGAATAATTCGAGTTTATAAGTAACTAAATTTATAAAAAATAAATTAAAATATATAAATAAATTTATATATTTATTAAAATATTGTAAATAATTTTAAATAACTATAAAATCTCCTATTTTTTTAAAAGATACACATAAGTTTAATTTTATCAATTAATAAAAATTAAAAAGGATAAAATAGTTATTTATTTGCTTATTAAAAAATTCCTAATTTGCTACACATTTTTGCAATAATTTTGATTCTACAATTGGGACTAATTTTATGTAGTATAATTATTTAGAAAAATAAATTATTTTATATTTTTAAGATAATTCTAACATTTATTACTATATAAATGGTATAATTGTAAAAATATTTCTAATTTTTTTTGTATTTTTAATATTTCTCATTTCATTAAATAACAATATATACTCTTTATTAAACATACATGTAAAAAATAATAATTGAAATTTAAATGTATCTTTTCGTAAAATAAAAGATATATAATATATAAACTAAAAACAAGTATATTTTTAATGAAAAAAGGGACTGGATATCACCCATTCTACTGAATAATCTCCACAAATATTAGACCCGTTACAAAAATTGACAACCCAATTTCCGTCCGACCGACCCCCTTTGCATGATTAGTTGCCGAAGTTTCCAAGAAGAATGTAGCTGAAAGAGATGAACAAGCAATTCGAACCCTCGTCTCACTCTACCTTTTTTTTAGTCAAATCTCAAAATTTTTAATGTAAAAATAAAAATGGAAAAAAGTTAAATTACCTTTTACGGATAAAAAAAATATATAAAGTAATCAACAATTTTTTTTTTCCTGAGCAATCACTTCAATAAATAAACAGAAATATTTAAATGATTTATTAAACAATTAAATTTAAAATTACTGATTTTCCTCTATGAAGAACACTTTTTATTTTTTACACTAATACTATTTCTGTTAAAACCCAAACTAATATGTATGAAATGGAGTTAGGAAAATAATTTAAAGATGGCTCGAATTGGGTACACTTAATGTAGGGATGATCACGTGTAAGAGTGACGGTTTTTAATATAATCGTAATCGAATTGAATTATAAAATTTGTATTTAAAATCGTCCAAAAATTCTTGCAATTTAAAGATGATTTTTTATTTATGTGTAATAATTCATGATAATTATTAAAAAAATAAAATAATTTAATTTATTAAATATATAAATAAATATAATTAATTTTGGGTACAAAGTTTTTAATATAATCGTATCTATTGTTTCATGTTTGATTTATATTTGAAATTGTCCTTATCTCTAAAATTTACCAAATAAAAAAAAATTGTAAGTTCAGACAATCATATATAACCAAACTCGCCAAATTTCTCTTTTGGATATTCCTACAATGTTAGCACTCACCCTTTAGGCTTTTTATTAATCATACAATCAACTTTCAAATACACTCGCTTTTAGCTCTATGTAATGACACCGATCTTATTAATTAAAAAAAAAAAGATTTTTCTGGTTTGTTATTTCTCGTAACTTTGTAAATAATTTCATATTAAAACAATCAAATTGTGAATGATATGTGTGTTTCAAAGTGTAAGAAAGAACGCAAAAATCCAAATAACATACTCCACTGCATTGCTTTGCTGTATATTACTATTCTGAGGAAGAGAGAGTAGCAAAAGAAGAAAATGAAATCAAATGGATGAAGTGATACGTCGAATTTAAACCCCCAAGCCAGCTGTGAATCTAACTCCAGTTGAAGGCAACCACAAGTTTCCTCCAATAAATCGAGAAACTGTAAAGTTATTAGCTTGACTTGACTCATTAAATGCATGATACCCAGCCCACTTAACTCTATTACTTAGCCCAGCACCAGGCCCATAATTCATATACTCTCCATAATAAAGAGTATCCAAAGCAAAGTCACCATTCCATTCAAGCCAACCTTTTGGTCTTATAGCATTACTAAGATAACTCTGCATGATTATAGTCCTTGAATATAGCTTCCAAGGTCCTCCTAAGTATGTTTCTGTGTTGTTAACAAAAGGTTTCAAGTCTGAATCTGCACTAATATTGCAAAATTGGAAGGAAAAACCTGTTGGTTCATTTGGGTCTTTTCTACCTTGAGCTGTAATAGTGTTCTTTTGGTTTGTTAAGCCTTTTTTGGCTAGAATTTGACAGTTTTGAAACACCACTGTTGCACCACCAAAGATGAAATCAACCGTGCCGCTTATTGCACAATCTCGAAAGAATTGACGCATTGTGTGAGTGTAGAGTGTGTCTTGATAGCCCTTGAAATTACATCTGCAGTAGACTGAGAGGTCTGAGTCTGATCTTAGTGCCACTGCTTGGTGCTTTTCTGGCCCTGCTGTGTTCTCTATTGTTATGTCTCTTGCTATAAATCTTTTGCCACTAACAGCTGTATATGTTTTATAACAAGGTGACAGATTAAAGGGTGAAAGTATAAAACATCAATGAATTTTAGATAAAGCTTAAATTGGTTGATAAATTTGAGATTCTTGTTAGTTTACTCAATTTAAGTAAAACATTATTGCCCTTTGGATTTAGGGTATGTTTTCTTGTGATTGAAAGCGTTTCAATCAGAAACAATTTTAGAAGAAAGCGCTTTCAGAAAGAAAGAAACACATAACTTTCCCTTCTACCAAGATTCTATAAACTTGAAAGAACTTCTGGAAAACAAAAAAAAATGTCCATTAATAAAAAGGAATCAAACAGTTCTGACAAACTTATTTTCTAGGTATGAAACCTTTGTTGTGGGCGGAAGCAATAAATAACTGTATATGAATATATCAAAGCGATAAAATGAACACACAGAATTTACGTGGTTGAATTCGCCAGGTCGCGGAAGCGGCAGATATTATTTGAGCAGTGGAAATATCTGAGAATATAGATCTGATTCTCACTAATAATATCTCTCAAGTGTTTTCACAAACTCACAAGTATTTTCTCTCTTTGAGTTTGCTTATACTCTCTCTGATTTTTTCTGATTTTTGCCTTGTTTTTCAATGCATGAACTCTTCCCTATTTATGGATGAAGAAAGGCTCCATTTTCCTAAATTGTGCCATAATTTAAGCCTTAAATTAGGCCACCAATTTCCTTAAATTATGCCACTAATTTCCTTAAATCATGCCACAAATTAGGCCACTAATTTCCCTAAATTATGCCACTAATTTATTACTTTTAGAGCCAATATTCAACAAACTTCCCTATGAAATATATAGGGACATGAAGAAAAAATAATAAAGATATATGGAGATCTCATATCGCCCAAACTCCTAACATATGCACTGCTTGATTCGAAAAACGGGATATTAGACTTCTTGCAAATTTTTACTACTTGTTTAAAAAGCGATTTCAAAAGAAAACGTGTTTAGAAGAACTCAAAGAAGTAAATAATTTGCGCTTATGTCAGGTAGCTCATAGCCCTGAAATCACTTCTCATAATTTATTTTTTTCAATTTGGTTTAAAAGCAAATTTTTAATATAAAAAAGTGTTTTTACATAATCTCAAAACATAAGCAAACGTAATCTTCGTTTGTTTCCTATGATGATCATATGAAATTATGATTCAAAATCAACCATCACACTTTGATATCTGATATGGGAATTACACACAAGAGTCCTATTGAATTCAAGAAACTGCAATCTTAAGTGTCTCAAAAGGAATAGTTACCAAAACCATGTCATGCCAGCTCTAGCATTTTACTTTTAGGTACGTATACATGTGACAGATCTGCAGTTTCTTTATTTGTGAGTATAGATAAATTGAACACTGAAAGTATATCAGCCACGTTCAATTACTACGGCTATAAATAATACCACTAAGTGGCCCTAGTTGGCCCACATGATGTGATAAGGCACAGATCGATTGATTATGTACCTTAGAGTCTCATTAGTGAATAAAACACAAACTCTCATCAATGAGAAATTAATATCATGAATAGAGAAGCAAATTGAAAATGGTAATAGGAAAAGGAAAAGAAAATATTTTCCATTTTCCACCATTTGTTCAGTAACAATTTCAACAATGATTCCAATTCTCTTATTTTATTTTTAGTGTGTCACTTTATGTGTTATTGATACACAATAAACACATGAATAAAAATGATTGAAAATATAGATCCTTGTTGCATAAAAAATAGATCTTATATATGTTTTAAATTACGGATAAATTACGATTAACACATAAAATAACGTATTAAATATAAAATATGTGAAATATTTCTTTCAATAAGATGAATAAAAATAGGTTTAAGTGCATACCATAAACCTCTTTTACATGTGAATCTTTATTTTTTATCACCTCCCAAACACTAGCACATGTTCAAGTTTTTATAACAATGCAAACACATTTCCACACGTTATCCATAAACATGTCAAACACATATTATATATTTATGAAAATATATTTATATCGGAAATAATAAATCAAAAAAATACGTCTTAAACACATATTCAAAACGTAACAGAAAATCAAAATAGAAATGAAAAGGAGCAATGAAAATAAGAAGCTTACCAAATGTTGCAGAGCGAAATGTGGTCCAACCATCAACAAAACTCCGATTACCAGAAATAATAGTAGCATCAATACCATCTCCAATCATCATTAAGTTCCATTTCTTCTTCTTAATCTCCACATTTTCTTTATATATCCCTCTCTTAATGTATATAACATAGCGTTTCATGCTATAATTAGGTGCAGCTAAAACAGCGTCCATAACATTTGTGAAATTACCAGACCCATCATTAGCCACTATAGCATCCACAGCGAATTCATTTGCTTGTAATAATTTTCTATCCCCTGGTTTAACCCAATAAGGATATCGCTCCTTATTGTCCATAGGCATATCAGAAATTGGATGAACCTGGGTAAGAAGGTCTTGAACCAAAGATGTAACTTGGTTAAGGCCAGCTGAGACCAACCCTTTAACAATGCTACTTGTTCCTTCAAACCCATCACTACATGTGTCTTGATTTACAAGTGTAGCACTTAACCATGTTCTTAAATCAGAACTCAGATTCCCTGTGCTGTTGTCACCTTTATCTGTAAAATGTATATTATAACAAAGGGCATAAAGGTGTTGATTAAGAGTTTGTTTGTGGTTACGTAAAAAGTGCTTTAAAAAAAATCTGCTTTACACATTATTTGTGCTTTCTAATTAGCTTTGGAAACACTATGGAAATTTTTTTTATGTTTGGTTAAGAAGTGTGTTTTTAATGTCAGAAAGACTTTTTACATTGTAATGTGCTAGTCCTGAAAGCATTTACAAATTTTTTGTAATTTTAATTTATTATTATTATTATAAGCGTTTTTATAAAATCTCGTAAGCATAAACAAACAGGTATCAATAATCATTGGAATTCTAAAGCACTTTTTTTTGTTTCCTTATTTTTATGATTTTTCCAGGTTACGCTGAGTCATGAAGAGCAAGGTAGAGTAGAGAGAATGTTATTAATGCTACTCTTCAATCCGAAATTGTAAAAGCTTCAACTTCTAAAATCTCCCTCTAAAAGCAATAAAAACAAAAATATTATAACTAAGAGTGTGCATAAAGGAGTACCTTTAGGATTCTGGGTAGCAGAGATAGACCAACTCAAGTCATCAGTAGAGGAGTCAAGAACATCAAGGCAATCAGAAATGGCATTTGAAAGACGAAAATCACCAAATGAGTTTCCAAACTGAGACAAAATAGAAGTAACCTGCCTTACAATATCAATAGTGGCCTTAACTGAGTTGGTGAATTCAGATTCTGCCACTCTTAAACATTCTAATTGCCCATTTATGTTGCTGGAGTTAACTAAGTGACAACAACATAATAACATAAGCAACAAAAAAGGCTTCCGAGTTTTCAAATGATCAAGAGCCATTAACAAAGTTTACTAAGTCTATAGAAACACAAAATGAAAGAGCTAGAGCTTTATTTATGTTAAGGTAGGGGTGAGAGTAATCTTTATGTTGGTGATAGAGAAATGGGTTTGGACTAGAATACGAGTTAGATGGGCAGTTGAGGAAATTTAAGAGGGTGGACTGGTGGAGCATGTGTGGCTTAAAGGCTTTATGTCAAGTGGAGAGTGAAGAATGGGAATATAAGCGGCGGTCTATACTATAATATAGCAATGTAATGTAATTCCCATGTGTCGGCGGTCACATTTTACAAAATCCACATAAATATGCAAAAAGCTTACGCTATGGGATGCCTTAAATAAACAAATAACTTATTAGACCCATCACCTTCACTGTCAACTTTTTTTCAAACGGTTTATGTGCGACAAAAATTATTCATTATTTTTAAACTAATACATTATTTCAAATTAAAAATATTTAATATTAATGTAATTTTATTTATAAAAAAAAAGACAAATATCTAATATTTGATATAAAAAGAGAAATGTGATTGGTGCCAAGTATATATTTCTCTTGTAATAAATAACAACTTGTAATAAATAACAACTCTTATAGTACCTTTACAATGTTTATCTCTTTATGTAATTCCATTTTGTGCCATAAGAAAAGATTATTTCCGAAATTATTGTTATGAACATTATACAGATTATTATACCAGCAATTCTGGAAGATTTTGTTGGAAAATAACGTAAATTATAGATAAGTCAGATTTACGATAAAGCAAGAATAGAAAAATAACACAAAATTTGATATGAGGTTAAATTGATGCTTTCACGTCTCGGACCTGCTGCGAGATCTTTTCTTGAATTAGAAATTACGAAGATGTTTCTCACAACTCATTCATGACCCAATTACATGGCCGATTAAGAAAAATACTCTCAATTTTCTCTCATAAAAGCTTTTTTCTCTAAGTTTTTCTCTCAATTGAAATGAACACTTTGGATGATTAATTCATTACAATTACACATCTATTTATAGGAAAATTCACTCCTTGAATTACTCATTAAATTAATGGTTAATTAAATTGCTCCTTGAATTAAGGAGCCTTGTTTTGCTCTATGAATTATTACATGTTTTACTCTTTGTTTTACTCCTTAAATTAATGAGTTTTATAACAATCTTCAACAGATTTATGGAAAAATAATAATTCAAAAACAAACTATTTAGAGCACAAATTGAGAAAAGAGACTCAAAGGGTATCTTGATTAAGCAAAAGGTATGAACCAGAAATGCATATGATCATGAAGTATCATTAGACAAAGAACGTGAGAGGTCATCCATATTGTTCCCTTTACCTCTTCCCATTTCCCTTTCATGGCTAATCCTGCTAAATTGCTTCTTTACCACATCTTCGGTTACTAGTTTCCATTACTCTTTACACAATCCCTTCTTTTTTCTTTTCTTTTTTTAATTCATAACTCTCTACACAATGACGCCCATCATTTTCTACTTTGCTACACAATTAAAACGGGACGAGTGTTACGAATAAGAGCATTAACAAATAAATTTGTAAACATTTTTGTAATTACATACTTCAATTTTTTTGAGTTAAGGTGTTGTTTTGGTTCAATATAATGAAATAGAAATGAAAAATTTTATTTGGTTTTACCACTAAAATCAAAGAATATATTATAATGTTTGGTTTACAATTAGAATTAAATGAAAAACACTATATATTCAATAAAGTTTAAATCATATAATTTAATTATTATTTTTTCGTCTGATAAAATACTTTATTAAAATCATTATTTTTTTAAATAATTATTATTTAAAAATAAAATATAGTTTAGGGTTTTTAGGTTTGGGATTTAAGGTTTTGGGATCTAGGATTTAGAGTTATATTCGTGGGTTAAGATTTAGGGTTAAAATTATTATTTTTTTAAATAAGATTTAAGGTTTTTGGATTTGAGATTTAGAATTTAGGGCTATATTTGTGGGTTAAGGTTTAGAGTTTTAGAATTTGGGGTTTAGAGTTATATTTGTGAGTTAAGTTTTAGAGTTTTGAAATTTAATATTTGAGATTTAAGGTTTATGGTTATATTTGTGCGTTAACGTTTATAGTTAAATTTTTTTTTATTTTAAATAAGGTTTAGGGTTTTAAGATTTGGAATTTAGGGTTTAAAATTTGGATAAAATTAAAAAAAAATTAAGATAGGAATGAAATCTTAATTCCTTCTAACACGAATCATGATTTATTAAGTGTTAGAAGAAATTCCAACTCCTTCTATTTTAAAAATCGATTTCATTCAAATTTTACTTTTAAACCCAAACAAAAGTAAAATTTAAAGAAATCAATTTTGATTACGTTCAATTCCATTCAAACAAACATGAGATAATAGTATTATCTAAAAAATTAAATTATTTTTTTAATTTTTAAAATAACTATAACACGTAATATCGTATAAAAATAATAAAATATATAAAATTATATAATATTAATATTTCTCCATTAATAAAAAATATATATTTGTCTTAACTTAAAACACGTAACAAACCCATAAAAATAAGTATTCCCATACATCCTTTCAATAACTAGCAATCTTTTTATTTTTACTAATAAAATATTAACATATCACTTAAAATTTGATATAAATAGCATTACTCTACTTATAAATACATCCAACAAAAAATATCACTTTAATTAAAATTATAATATATAATAATAATAATATTAGAATCATATAAATTTATATTTATATTAATTATAACGTAACATTTAATTAAATAATTTTTTAAATAAAAAATTAACCATATGTCTTACTAATGAGATTACAAATATAAATATAAATTTATATGACAATTTTTCTTTGTACAATAATATCCAATTACAACAAGTCTTAAAAATAATGATACTTTTGCGATTAACTTTGTTATTAGCACGATAAAAATATATAAATTATTTATTTTATACTATTTAATTAATTATATATGAGTAACAATATTTTTATCAATAACAATTTAAACTATGTTAATATTTAAAAAAAATTATTTCATCATTTTAATTAGAAAAATAAGATAAAAAAAATTAGATTTGAAAATCTATTTTTTATTAAGATTTTTATGAATGATATTAATTTTATGATATTTAAGTAAAATTATTTTGAAGCTATAAATATAATAATTAATAATTTTAATTTGGGTCAAAAGAATTAATAAGATATTGGGAGGCATTTATGGTGAAGAGTACCTCTGATCCAATATTTCAATACTATAACACTGCAAACGTATTCTTATTTATTGCAAATGTACTTTGTTAGGGGCAACTAAATGATTTGCACTTTTCCTCTACCAGTCTTATAAATTATAAATGAGTTTTGATTAGGACTCACGTATTGAATTGATAACTAATAATTATAAATGAGTTTTTTTTATTGCAGATGATTTTTGTTCAAATTTCAAGAATTATTAATATTTGTTTAATATTGAATACTTATTTAATTAAATTTAGTTTAATTTTATTAACATGTTATCATTGAAATAAATTTTAAAAATATTTTTTATATATATATATTTTTTAAAATATATCTAACATATAAAAAAATTATATATTTAAAATAAAATTATAAATCCAACCATTTTAATTTATACATTTCTACCGCTCAATAAATATATTTAAAGTAAATAATATATATAACATCATTTTTAATTTAATAAAAAAAATATAAGTAGTAACTAACCACGTCACCGTCAACTTCAGCTGCATTCCAAACGAAATCCAATTAATATCACAACGGTCCTTCTATTAGTTAGTTTTTTTTAATAGATAAAATATTAGCATTTATGATTTAAACAGGAGAATGATGAATTTTATTATCAACTTAAATTATTTTTATTAAAAATTGAATTTTATCACGACGATTTTTTTTTGTTAACAATTTTTTAACATTTATATTTTATTGAAGTTTTTGAATTTTTTAAGATATTTTTTTTGTACAATCTTTTTCGATCCAAATACTAACTAGAGAAATGCAATAAATAAAAGTTTCAAAAAATACAAAATGTTTTTATAAAATATAAAATTTTAAAAAACAATCTACAATAAAATAATAAAATATTATATAATTCAAATTATTCTATTAAATTATTAAAATAAAATGATAAATTTATCTTGTTAATGCTTGAAATAAAATAATATTATCTCCTTAATATGTTATTTTATTAGTAAATAAAGAAATAATAAAAATGATTTTTTGTCACGTTATTTTAACATAAAAATATTGAATATTGAATTAATAGCTAAATTTTTATTATAAAATTATTAAAATATTAAACAAATGGTTAAATTTAATCATCTTTAATACCTTTTATAAAATATAAGAGATTAAATTATAATATTTTATATTATAAAATATTGATTGATATAATTTTTTTATAATACGAGACATTTACAAACCCTCGTTTTAAAATAAAATAAGATAAAATAAATGTTAATCAAATAAAATAATATAAAAATGAAAGGAAAAAATAACAATGAAATGTCAACGATCAAGAAAATTACATAAAATAATATAATAAAATTTATAATAATAAAATTAATATTGAATTATATTGAATGGTGTCAAATAAAATAGAATTTAACATTAAATAGATATTAATAATTATAATTCAATTAAAATAATATTCAATATAAAAATGAGGAAGTAAATTTTTTTAATAATAAAATCTATCAAATTTTATCTAAATTCTAATTGAATATACATTATTAAAAAAAATACTAAAAAATGAGTATTGTTGAAGAGATATAAATTCATAATCTAAAACTCATTTATGTATTATTATTTCCAATATTTTTTCACCATTAATTATTAGTATGTTTGATGTAATTATAAATGTATTAGACTCAATTATATTGTATATGATCTTTATAATTTTTGATAAAAAAAATTGTATAATATAATTGGACAAAATTAATTATAAATATTTTAATAAAATAATTTTTTATAATAAAATTTATTTAAATTAATTTTTATTTTATATTTTTTTACATTTTAAATAAAACTATTTTTAATTTAAAATAAAAGAAAAAATAAAGACACATAATTTTATAAACAGATTAAGTTATGTAAACAGACTTAAACTCATACTCTTAATCATTTTAAATTTTTAAATAATTATATTATTTTTATATTATACAATACGATTTTATAATTAAATATATAATTATATAATTAAAATTTTAATATTATGCGTAAAAAAATATTCCTCCAGGAAATGAAAGTTTATTTTTACGAAGTAACAAAGGCTAAAGAAAAGAAAAAAACACATCTTTAAAGAGGGGATTCTGACTTCATACATGGAAACGCGTTTTTCAGCTTGCTGCCTTCACTGACTTGCCTTGAATGATTTTTTATTTTTTATTTTTTTTTAATCTTTTCAAGAACCTTTTATACCGTTTAAAAAATTGGTATTATGACTCATCATAAAATATTATTTATCTGATTTTTAGTGGCTTTGATGGATTTAGGTTTTACTCCTGCAAGAGCTTAGAAATAATACTTGGTTGGTTCGAAATGACATAGAGAATAGGGAACATATATATTTTAAAAGATTAATGATACAGTGTATATATATATATATATATTAATTTGATGAACCATCATATGACAGTTTTTTCAAAAAAAATAATAATAATAATAATAAAAATTCAAGCAAAATACATTTCTTAGCGGTAAAAAAGTTAATTCATTTTATGCAGTATTCATGTTAAATTATTATGTTAAATAATAAAAAAATATTAATAATCAGATTTCTTGGATTGTATTTGACTTATTTATATACTAATTATGCAAGTTATGTTAATTTCCTATCATATGACTCGTGTTTAATCATATTATCAAATCGTGTCAATAAATTGTTAAAAGAGGGCAATCAGGTAATCAAATCATTTTAATGAACAACTTTACTGAAAACAGTTTCGTTCTCTGTGTCTTCTCTCTCTCTCTCTCTCTCTCTCTCTCATATTCCTTATCTCCTTATCTCACCCCCTACATCTTCCTTTTTTTCTTCGGAGGTATCTCTTAATTGGGAACTTATTTTTTTCTTTGTTTTATTGCTTGACTCTCTCTTTAATGGAGAGTTTTATTTAATAGATAATCTATTGCTATTATCAGGCTGGTTTATTTTATTAAATCTAATATGGTGTTTTTTTTAGATGAGTATTTATGTACATTTATAACTATTATATAAAGATAAGTTTAAAGTTTAATTGATGTATTTATTCAAATAAATATTATGTAATTACTACAAGTATTTGTTATTTTCGTAAACAAAATATTTTTATGTAAATTTATTTTTATTCTCGTTATCAAGTCTATCAAGTAAATTGCAAAAAAAAAACGTCAAAATATCATATAGTTGTATTTTAAATATATATTTTATAACTATGATAGATATGATTATACTCATGCATTTAATAATACATGTTTATAAATTTAAAATTATTTTTTATTATAAAATATTTATTTAAACTTGAATCGATTTATAAAATTATAAATTAGTTATTTTTTAAATAGATATGTTTAAATATTTTTAATCTATCTTAAAAATAATAATTTTTTATAATATTAAGTTTTTTAACGGGATTTAAAAAATTATTTAGTTTTAATAATATTAAATTATTATTATTATTTTATATATGTATTAGGATTTGGGATGCGGAAAAAAAGAGGCAAAGCTGTCGAAAGAATTCAATTATGTTAGGATCATTAGGTAATGAAAAATTGCATTGCAGTAGAACATTTTTTGTTCCAGAGCTGCTGGTTGGGTTGTAAAGATGTGTTCATCAAGAAAAAATATTATAATCACTTATTATATGCTTTTATAAATATTAGTCATTCATTCATTCATTATCACCTCTTAACAAAATGTCATAATCCATCATTTTTGGATAATTTAATATTTAAAAATAATGTTTTTATTTATAAGAAAAGAGTGAAAGAATAAAAAAATATTTTTTAAATAAAACCATCACACTACTTGCCCCAAACTACTAGCTATAATTGTCACCTTATTCATTATTCTCACATTTTAACATAATTTATTGGATCATTATCTCTTTCTTATTTATTTTTTAATTATAATATCTATTTTATTCTACATACGTAATAATATATTAATCACATATTTTAAATAATAATATTTTATTAAAATTTGATTTTTTAAATACAAAAGGATAAAAAAATTATTTTTATTCTAAAAATTAATATATGACTTCGGACCTAACTTACAAAACTCCGTCTTTCCTTTTACTTTCTTATAAAAAATAGTTTAAAATGAGCATTTTAACCATGTGTTCATTCTATCTTAAATTTTCTCGTTGATTAAGAGTCGCAAACTATAAAGCAATATTTTTGATAGCCTAATGCCACGTATATATTCCGTACACACATTATTTAATGAGCACAGAGAGGCATACTAACTTAATATTATATATATATATATATATATAATTGAAACAAATAAATTTAAAAGATATCAAAATCAATTTTATCCAGGTAGAATTCAAAAATTGAAAATTTTTACAAATTCAAATAATCTTACTTTTAATACATATTAATTTTTTAAATATATTTTTTAATTATTCTTATATATAAAATATAAATTATTTTCAAAACTTAACTCACACTATCTCTTAAACTCTTTCACTCCGGTCTCACCTTCAACACACCAATAACAATGTCATCGTTTATGCCTCTGACTTCTCCTTTAACAGGTTGTTTCATCGTCAATTGCATCTCTTACAAACTGTCTCATCATCAAATTCTTTTTTAGCTATCAATATCACCATCAAGGTATCGACTACGTCTCCAATGCTATCTTCTCTAACTCTTTCAACTACTACAAAATTATTTATTTTTTAAATCATATTATTTTTTTATGCGTTCCAATTGAATTTATATAAGATTTTCTTTACTTTTTCTTTGATTTTATTTGAATTTTGATAATTCTCTTGTTTTATTCCAATATAAATTTCTCTATTTACTTGTTGAGTAAGAATGTAAACATTTCATTGAAGTTAACCTTTTACCTTATGTTTGTTCTTCACTTAATGATTATATTCAATTAGATATGACTTTGACAAAATAGATAAATTTCATCATTAAACATTACATTGAAGTCATGTTCAATTGAATCTTATGTTATGATTATAAATTTAAAATTATCAAATCCATCCTCCTTAAATAGACCTTATAAGTAGATCTGAAAGTTGACTTTTTGAAAATAATATATCAATTAAGATTTTGGATTTTTTAAAACTACCAAGATAATATTGGTTTATAAAATGACTCAAAAACCAACCAAACAACCTCACTAAGACTAAAACTAATGATACCATAAGCTTAAAATACACTTGTCTAACTCTATATTTGGGTTATTGAAATGCTCAAGTAAATTTACATCTTAAATGATTGAAAAATCATTATCAACTTCACTACATGCTTTTGCATAACGTGAAATGGGCTTAGAGGAAATTTAGAGCCAGCCCATTAGATCCAAATATATATTTACTAATTTAGTAGTATAATGATTCTAATTTTGATACTATTTTGCTAAGATTTTTGATATGTTAACTTATTTATACCTATTTAAAAAAAAGTACTTATAATTTGTTATTTAATTAGAAATTATTCACATGTGTAATAATATATATGATATTCAAAAAATATTTTCGGATAATAAATTAATCAAATAATATTCAAAAGATATTTTGAAATAATCAATACTATACACTTAAAAAATCCCTAATTAAATGAAAAATTATACTAATTTTTTAAATTAAGTACCACTAAGATAACATCTAAAAAATTTGGGTTAAAAATAATATCAAAAGTAAAATCATGATACTAATGAGATTTAGTATCTTTGTTAACAACTCTATGGAGCATTTCTTACTAAGGTAGTCGCAATGTTGGACCCAGAGCTCAACAGGTTGAACCTAGATTTGATCTTTAGCCAATTTCCTTGTTCGCCTTCTTTCCGGTTTCCTCATAGACGACAAAGGAGCATACTTCCGTACCAAGAAAGCACAAACTCCCTCAAGGAGGTTTATGGGCAAAAACTTGAGACTGTGATCGCCGCATATGAGAAAACAAATGCAACCTAATAATACCACAAAAAAGATCACAAAAGAATTTAAAAAAAAATGTTTATAATTTTGCAACAACATACCATCCAAAGAGTTAGGCAAAGAAAAAATCCAGAGAAATTGAGAACTGCAAAATTGTTTCTAAATGATACACTATTATAATAACAAAATTGGATGTCATGAAAAACAATAGCCATATAAAAGGGCGGAAATAGCAATATTTGTAGAAATAATTATCCTTTTCTTACCTGATTTTGATCCTTTCTTTTGTACTAATTTGATCGTTACATGAAATATTCAAGAGAAGATCAAAAGTGAAATTACGAACAAAACTCAGCTATGGGACAATTATAATCAAGCTATCGGCCGCAGAAAATCTGGAAACTTACTAGCAAATTAAACAAGGGCAGAATGGAGTACCTAAGGCAAAAGAGCTTTTAACTGTGCACTGAAAAGATCCCCAAGAGCCCCACGTACATCAATCTGAACAAACCAAAAGAAGATCAGTTAGTTAAAACATGTCCTAGCCTCTAATTTCTAGTAATTCTGAGTAGAAATTGTCAAACAATTTAATGGCATCCTAAATGTAATAGCTGATTAATGCTAAGTATATTTTCACTAAAATCAGATGACTCATTTAAAGAAGGATGGTTATGGCGCAATCTGAGCGATTAAAACAAATTATGAATCATAAAGTTTTGCAGCTCAAGAATAGGTAACTAATCACTTGTGAAATTTTCAAATATTGAGTATCTGATATGAATAAATTACAAATGAAACAAGGGCTATATTCCCTGTGTGGAATTTAATCAACAAAGCAGGAGGAAGGGAAAAGTAAATTTATTAAGGAACAAGAGGATACCTGCTCACAACATACAAGTTTTGTAAGCAAAGGATAAAAATCTCTCATGTGTCTTCTGAAAATCTTTTTGTTCATAGAGCACATGCCTTTAAGCACCTGAAATGTAGCAACCAAAAGAATTTAGTCCCGTAAAATATGAATAAAATATTATTTAATTACATAGAATAACCCTTTACAACTGAAGTTTCATTTTTAACTCTCCACCAACACATACTCATGTTTCTTATAACATAAAAAATATGTTTTTTCATGTTAAAAAATGTGACATACATATGTTTTTTTTATAACGAAAAAAATGTGTTTTTCTATAAAGAGTTAAAAGTGAAACTACGTGAATAACTTGATTGCACAAAAAGCCGAGGGAAACATCAATCAAGTAATAAAACAAGAATCATACACAAAACCCACAAATACTAGCACATAGAATGCGTATGCAGGTTAAAGCAAAACTCTCTGAGTCCAACAACATAATAAAGCAAGGATTTTTTATTGTCACAAGGGGGAAGGGGTAAGATTAGCAACAGCAGAAAAAAGTGGGAAGGGGGTATGATTAGCCAAAAAAAGAGGGACGGAGGTAAGAAAATGGAGAAAGAAAGCAACACAAAGAGTGAATAAAACCTTTGGAACATAGAAACGAAAAAAAATATTCAACAATCTAAGTAAAACATAAGCGGTAATGACATGCCAAACTAGCACTATTGCCTTAACATACAGACATCAGAATACACTAGATTATATCGGCAGCATGAAAGTATTCTTCATTGAACCCTCACCATTACAAACAGCAGCAATGCCCAAATTATAAGTTTCGAACCCAATTTGTACCTCAAAATAACCCAAATGAATCTCATACCTGTACAATAACAGGAGAACGCAGCCCTAGAACTTGATGAATATCCACATTAGCAGTCTCGCCAACATTGGACTGTAAATCTGATGCCTCTCTGAGGACCTGTTCACAGAAACAGACTAATTTCTCCTCTGCATACTGTTCAAGCTTCTCTTTCTCTTCTGCATTAGAATATTCAATGGAAGCTGAGTCATAGTCAGTTGAACTGATGTCTTCTTGAGGATCATTAAGCTCCTGCTTGTTGGCATCAAGACCAAAAGTTGCTTTCTGCAAGATGTCCAGATAGATGCAAGTTCCGGCTATTTCTTGGCGAATAAGATTTAGAGGTGGCCTATTATGAAAAGACACAACAGTTAAAAACAGGAGCTCTTCATGATAACAAATTCCCTAGCAAAAACGAGGGAGGGCACAGATTTTAGAGTTTAAACCACCTTTCATCAGAGATTTGGTGCATGCGAGTCCTTAGGCTGGTGTATGAATTATAAGAAACAGCAAACTCCAACAAAAACAGCAAAATGTCTATTATAAGGATCTTTTGTGGTGCTTTAAACCTTCTCCAGTACTTCTTCTGCAATTTAAATTTCAACTCAAAACAATTTCGGACTTTTTCCTCACAATTAACTTCATTGTAAAATTGCTTTTATTTCAATATTTCAGTTCAATGAAAAATATATATATCTGAATTACGTTAAAAAATTCAAACCTGAATGCTATCAGTAGCACCAAGGAGAAGCAACTGAGTAATGCACTTCCCCCTAACAGGTTCCATTGGTGAACTTCCCTCTTCTTTGGAAACAGGTACCACAGAATCAAGAACCTAAAGGGCATTAGAAAGAGAACTGTGAGGAATAGAAAGAATATAGAACTGAACCAAAACAGAGAGACTTTAGAATTAACTATTAAGTATAGAATGCATGAAAATCAGAGAAGTATTACGAGCCTTCCCATAAAACAGATTATATTGCTCTTTCAGAACCTAGTATAAACTTGAAAGCCTAATTTGTAGCTAACACAGTCAAAAAAGTTAAATTTTTAAGAATAGTTGGACTATAAACTACTTCTGAATGGAAAGTAAATAATATATATAGATAGTGCTAGCAACTTGTGTAAAAGAGAAGTCTACACCTTAAGAGGCCAACTAGTGATGCACATAAAACAAAATTGTACCACAATAAAAGATTAATATCCACTTGCATGATACCTTAACTGAAGATGAGGGGATTGTAGTCTCTGAAGCACTACCCTTAGGTTTAGATGTAAGACTCCTTACAAAGAGATTGTCCATCATGTTTCCCATAATCCTTTGGCCTATGGTTTGATTCTGTTCAAGGCCACCAGCTTCAATTAGATTTGGAGTTCTTCCAGATGGGGATGGAAGACCTATAACCATAAATTTTTCTTTCAGTTGCCATTGGAGATGTAATATAGCCTGCAGATCTAAAGTCTAAACGAAAGTGTAAAAATTAGCTCCATCCCTCATTGTTAAGGACTATCTGTACTTTCCAGCTGTTATTAGTTTATCGCATTCTGTTCAATTGTTCTGGAAGCATAACGCAGCTTTTCAATTGTTTCAATTTTCAATCGTATTTTCCCACAAGCATAACTTGGATAAAAATTTGAAAAGCCCTACCTTCAGAACCATCTGAGTTTGTTGATATGCCTGACTCAGGATTATGTTCCACAGACACTGATGCATAAGGTTCCCTTGCTGTGCCATTAGCACCACTGCCAGGTGATGCCAAAGCATGTGCTAGATTGTTTTCCCTTAAATCTAAGTGATGGTTTTCTCCACCTTCATTCTCAAATCGTAAATCCCTGATTAAAACTCCACTATTTTTTAAATTATCAAAATCCAGTGCATTGAGCAGCTCAAGAGGTTGGGTTGTGTAAGCAGCATCTCTGTAGGTTTTTATAAATCTAATTAACAATATTACCAATAGAATGATGAAAATGAGGTTCCAAATATTTAGATTCATTCACCTTATGCTTTTCAATAAGGTATTCCAGTCACTCTCACTGAATTGATGTCCTCCAACTTCTATGAGATGGACCAGTGCACCCAGTGATAGTGAAACCACTGACTGATCTGTCTGTTTGGCGCAATCCAACAGCAAACCAAGCAGCGGTGGCAGCATAAAACAAACCTCCTGCAAACAGGAAATGGGTATGAAATAAGGGTAATGATAAAACTCTTGGGTATGGTGTATAAATGCAGATCAATAAGCCACTCTGACTAGAAAGAAAACAGTATCCAGATGTTCATAAACAAAAATGCCTGTAGGATGACTGGTCAAATCTACCGATTAAAAGATAAATTATGTCACACAATTCCCATTGGAGGCACAATATTATCGCAGTCTTTAAGGAGCATAGCCAACATAAAGTACATAAATGAGGAGAAAGTAGTAAGCAAGAAACATTACTTTTAGAAGTCCAAGTTTTACACCTCACATCCATATTTAGATTAAAAAGTAAGAGAATTGAGTTATCAATAGATTATTTAATCTCTAAAGTCAATTCCATGGTGCACTGAAACTTGATTAAAAAGGAGTAGCTTATTTTCCAAAAATGGCCAAGTTCTCAGAAATTGTCGTGCCTATACCAGTGTCAACAGATAAAAACATTTTACTCACAACTAGCAAAAGAATGAAGGCTTGCATGAATTTTCATCACACTTTAACATCAGCAATAAATATATTCCTCATTCCCCCCACCCCTCCTAAAAGCTGATGCTCATGCAACAAATAAGTAGTAAAACCAAGACAGCCTCATTCAGCAAATATCAAGCTAAAACATACCTTATAGAAAGTATTGAAAAGGTTGCAAAGCAACTCGAGAGAGTGAACATTTGCATCATCATCATCTGAAGAAATCGTGCTTTCCTTACCAGCATGTCTCACATGATCAAAAATGGGAAACAAAACACGATGGAAAATACTCTCCCAAAATAATGATGAGAATTGGCTCCCTCTTTCATTTAGCAAATCAAATAGAACTTCAAGAGCACAGCTTCTGACCTCTGGTCTAGGATCTAATGTCAGATCTGATAGACCAGCCAGCATTGGGAACCAGTAATGCTCAGTAACATCAAAAGTTGAATCCTCATTTATATCAATGGGCTTCAAAGCACCACCAGGTAGTAGACCCTAAAATTGACAAACACATTGCAGTGAAAAACTGAGGAATTCTAGAAAAGCAAACTGATTCATTCTAGAGGGAGGGTTGACATACGACCTTAGAAAATACTGGAAACTAATAATCATTCATGTATTCTGCACCATGGAATTTCCCAGATTAAACCATACATAGCTCAGGTAGAATGGAAACTATGAGTTATTACATCAAACAACATAGAAAATTAAAGATTAAATTGCAAGCAATATAGAAGACTAATCACAACCTCTGCCAGACGATCCTCACACGTGCGCAGGAGTGCAATGGCCTTCAAACTTATACGGTGCCAACTTTTATTGTTCGCAAACCTTATAAGGCAATTGACACAATCCATAAAACAGTCTCCAACTACTTGATCAAAGTGTTCCAAGATAACTGCAGATGTGATTGGTGTCAGATATATTAACTAATGAAGACGTGCAGATGTCAATAGTTCTACGCAGAAAATACAGTATCAATGAGAATAGATGCCCTTCCTTGCTCGACGTTTTCGAATGCACTGTCAACAATCGATTCCGAATCATCATCTGCAGCAGCTGTGAAAATCATTAAAACGCTACGCCACCCAGACTTTATACTCCCTACTTTAGATTTTATCATCTGTATAGACACCAGAAGAAATTCATGTTATCAGATAGAATCTGTGTGAGTTCACATAAATAAAACAAGAGAAGGTAAAGATGAAGAATATGCAGGAATACAGATCATATATTTACTTGGACAATGCAGCCAACAATAAGGCTCCTTATGGTTTCACTTAGACTATTACGCATAAGAACAACAAATGGCTTGAGAATGTCATTTTGGAAAGTGAAATTTGCAAGTTCAGCACGTTCTAGATACTTCATGCCAAGCTGCCTCAGAGAATCTATGGCATACATAGCAATCTTCACATCATGATGACTCCCAGCTGAAATGAAGTGATTTGCCAAAACGGACCATATCCTTGCCCATACCTGTTGGAAGAAATAAGGAAAAAATTTGAAAACATTAAAATGTAAGCTACATCAGGCTGGACCACGCAACATTAGTATAGCTTGTGCGTTGCAATTTTTTCCTAGCAATGTTCATCATATTCAGGTCAAAAGATGACTTACAAAAGTAGATGTCACAAAAAACAGTAAAAAGTCCCGCAAGTAATTCACTGTAATTAATTCGGCAAGATTCAATTTGCTTAACTAATTCTCCATCATTTTATACTCCCCCTAGAGTAACTGATAGATTTCAAAAGGATAAGCCTGTTCTATGAAGGCCAACTTTATAGTCATAAACAACAACAATATTTTTGAACATTAATCAGAAATTAAATAGGCTTCAGGACACATAATATACCATGCGTATTCGAGCCATGTTGTAGTAGCTAATCTCAACAAGCTTTTGCAAGCTGAAAACACGAGTAGGAGTTTGCTTCAGTTCTTTAGCTGATACACCGCAGAGAGCAGTAAAAAACTCCACAACTGAATCACTAGGCAGTTTGACACTATTAACAAAACCTTGTTCAGCAGGTTTTCCAGCTAACTCTATAAGGGATTGAACAAGTGCATCTCTTGAAATCTGATTTGACCCTAGCATGACTGTTGCAGCAATAGCTGGAGTACTTGTAATAAATTCAAGCCGAGAAACACATTCCAATACCGCATTCCATGTATCTTGAAGAGAATCAGGCTCTGATTCGCATAGAACCAGTAGAGTCCGCAATGCTTCTACATTTTTACTGCATATCTCTTTTGGAGCATGCAGGAAAGTAAATCTGAAACATAAACTCACAGCTTATCTATCACATCCAAGAATTTTCCACAATGATAAATAACAACACTATTTTTTCCTTGTAAACTTGGTTAGAAATAACCCTAAAACAAATGAATTTAAAAAGAATAAGAATGAACTGACAGTGGTTGCAAGAACAAACAACAAACTATCAAATAAAGATATAAGTAAATAGATACAAACAAAACATGAATGATACCTGACCAAAGATGTTATCAAGGCATAACGCATGGTATCCATTCCAAGAACATATGTGATATGGATTCCAGCCCTAAATCCTTCCATACAGAGAACAACTCTTGCCTTATTATCACCTTCTTCCATAGTAACAGAGAAGGTAGCAAGTAAAGGCCACCCTACAGCTTCAATCATAGGTCTTACAAGTTCTACCTGCTGTGATGTATAAAACACACCCCTATTTATTCCTTGGTTTCGGAACATTGCCTGTGTTTGCTTTATTATAGCATCACTCTCGGACTTTGTATCAGCTATTGATTTTCTTTTGGGAAGGGCCAGGTTAAGAATGTTAACCAGATGGCCTCTCTCTTCACCCCCTGTTTTATGTCTGCCACTTTTCTCAATACCAGCTATGTCATCTTTCATCTTGATCTCTTTTTTAACAATTGAATCATATATTTCCTCCAAAAGTCCAGTGGGAGCACATTCTTCAGGATTATCTGATGTATTTATACGCACGAAGTCCGCCTTTGACATTTTAGGCCACACCATTGGGTTATGTGCATCAGTATTCAGCATTATAACTGAGTATGCAAGAATATATGCAGTATCTGCATTTTTAAAAAGGCCAGGATTATCTGCGCAATACCTGCCAAAGACAAAAGAGTGCAAGACATTGAGAGGAGATGGTCTCAAAAATTTGCAGATGCCAAAATAATAATAATTTGAAACAAAGTGGTTACTGTTTCTTTTCCCAACAAAAAAATGAAAGAGAACTTTAAATAGAGGCTCAATGATGTTATTATGCTGATTAAATTATAAGTACAACAATGCATAGAAGATAGACACCGACAAAGAAGCATCAAGTACCGTTCTGCAAACTTTTCCATGATGCGATCTATCTTTTGTGCTTCCCCTGGAAGACGGAATCCTTTTAGAAATTCACGGATTGCAGTGTCGAACTTCATTCCAGAAAACTTAATAGAGTCTACATAAGCATGCATCACAGCAAGTGGAAATTCTTCATGCTGACCCAAATAATCCCCTATCATTGCCTGAAAATTTTTGATCAAGAAGGGTGAAGAATGTCACATCAAAATATAAAAACAATGATATTTTGCAATAACACTAATACCTTCTCCAAACTGGGGGTACTTCTCAGGAACTGAGCAACAGAAGAAGGTGTTTTTTCTACCAGCTTATTTGAAATCAGATACTCTACGCCCTTTAATGGTTTTCTGTTGAACTGCATTATGCAAAAACTTAAATTAGTTCCTAATTGCAGTCTGATAGATCAAAAACAGAGAACGCAGTACTTGCATCATACATCTATCCAAAAAAACAACAGAAAGAAAAAGAAGATAGATGGAGAGAGGAAGGGAGAAAAAGATACTACTCGTTAATCACCTCAGAGATGGCAGCTTCCACTGTAGACTTATGAGCCTTTGCCCTCTCAAAGTTATTGGTTGCATCATCTCTGCTTCTGACCTCCAAGGATTGTCTAGCTGATGATTCTCCTGCAACAGACTCGCTACTTTGCTTTTCAGATTCTCTATGTGACTTTTCCCAATCAGCTAATGATTTAAGAACATTCACTAGACACTGAGGATGAAATGGAATAAATGTTATCCAGCATGTTCTACTAGTATAATTGAGAATATTTAGAGGAAAAGTGACTAGAAATATTATTTTAAAAGAGAATTAATGAACCTACCTGAAGAGACGAACCTTTGATTGATATGGTCTGAGACAAAGCAACCATATTAGTATCTGAACTATGAGTCCCTTGAGCTATTTTTGACAGACTTGTAACCTATTTAAACATTCAATTTATAAAAAAACGTTAGGTGTGCCAAAAGAAAGAACATTTAGAGTCACAAACTGAACCTAGGAGACATCTTGGAATAGAATTTATGATTATACCATTCGCTCAAACAAATTAGGTGCCTCAAGATCACAATCATAATTAACGAAAATGTCAACAAGCATCTGAGGATCCTTGCAAATCTTCTCAAGCATCCTGCACAGGCCATCCTTATCAGAAGACGCATCCATGGAAAGAACTACGATAATTATGTCAATAACCTAATGAACACTAAAAGCAACCCCACCTAACATAACAAAATGCAGAATGTGTATTGTAAGTAGCAAGATAATATTACCGCAGAACACTTATTTTCTGATTTAGATCTGAGCCATCTAATGAGCGTAGAGTTATCAAAAGAAAGAAAATTCCAATTTCACCCTGCCAAAGAATGCCACCGGAAAGCAGAAAGAAAACATTAAGCTGTTAAAAGCCATGTTACATAGAATTCTTTAGGACACCAAATAAGTATCCAAGTGTCAGACACGGGATTTTTCTAAATTTTCTGTAAATTTACACCAAATTGTAGTGCTCAAGTACCCACATCATGTCCACTTCACAAAATGAATAGTCCAAGGAACATAGACTAAAGAAATCCTAAAATGAAGTTTGGAAAAGCTAGTTGTATACATAATGCATATACCTTAAGACTTTCTCTGAACCGCAGCATAAGCACTGAGAAAATTCCAGTAGCATACTACCAAAACAGGAAAGCATGATGAAAAATCAAAGCTTTATTGATTAATTAGAAAACCTGATGCATGAAAAACACAGAGATGTATTAAACCTGATATATCACCGGGGACTGTGCAACAGAAGCCCGCAACAATGCATAGGAAAGATATGCTTTCACAGAATCAATAAAATGGAAGTTCCTGGTAAATGAGTGACTAACACCTTCTAATAAACCCTGAAATACAACACAACAAAGCCATTACATAACATTGAAGGTAACAAGTAGGTAGTTTCCAATTAGCACTTTGACTAGAAGCAGTAAGCATGAAACTTTATGTCTATACATCAAAATGCTAAGAAAGCATTAGAGAAACCAGGCCCTGAAAAGCACAGATTAATTACTAAATAACCTGCAGAAGCTCAAGAGACAAAGTACAGGTCTTGGATGTTACTTCATCATTATCTTCCTTCATACCCATCTGTGGAGAATAAATTTGACAAGTCATATTATGTTCAAAGTTAAAAGCAAACATTAGGAGAGAACTGATAAAACCGACCTTACAGAGTGTGCGGAATACCAACAATGCATCACGTTGAACGATGCCCATGGTCTCAAGGTCAATTCCTCTTTGGAAAAAAACATGATAAAAATTATAGTTTGGAGCAGTAACAGGAACAATAAAAGAACTTATATAAGAAATTTAACATAGTTGAATATCAAAATATAATATCATATCCTTACCGGGTAATCTTTTTACCATCTTCTGTGTGCACAGCTTTGTCAAGGACAGCCTCCAGGCCCTAAAACATATGAAAAGTGAATAAAGCTAGGGCCTTAATTAATAAGAAAGATTCGAAATGGAAAACATCATGGAAAATCAATGTCTAAAAGAGAAATATTATGAAAACAGATAAACATAGACAGAATCACAGAAACATACCTTGATATCAGCACCCCCAGCAAGATTATGGAGTTCCTCAACAGATGCAAGAGAAGTGTCTTTGACCAGATTAACTTCATCGCCTAGCATCATTGTTTTATCATTTTTGTCTACCATGGAAGTTTCTTCATCTTTTATACTTGAATCTTGTGGTGAGGTGGCATCTGTTTGCTCAACATAACCATCAGTAGTGACCTGAGCTGCCTGCCAGACATTATAACCAATTTGTCTCTCACCAGTATCAAACTCATCAAACCATTTAGAATTATGGGACCTGAAATCCAAACCGTATCAGTCTCCATTCTCCGGATAATGATGCTTATCATCTGTGTCAAGATAGCCTTTGACGTTGCTTGGTTTATAGGACTATTGCTGCAATTCCAAGAAACAGTTCATGAGTTTTAATCGAAGTTAATACTTAATATAGGATCATTTCAGCTGAAAAAGTCAAAAATACCTGTGAAGGGCAATATTGTAGCATACTCTGATAACTCCCAACAAAGATTCCCCATGTACTGCATTTAAAACAGTTAAATTAGAACTGAATAAATGTTTAAACATAGATTTAGGAGGGGATCGGAGTAAAATATAACCCATAAAAATATATCTTTTGAAAATAACAAGAAGCTTATTTGAGTGAAGGCATTTCTCTGTGTCCATAGCAAGCAACTAAACTTTAATTAGAGGACCAAGAACACGGGATTTTGTCTATAATGGGTATATCCAATACAATAATTTTAAAAAAAGCTCATTCTTGATTTAGTTTAAAAATAGCCAAATTATAACCTCCCAAACAAATAACCGGACAAATCCATTTATTCTTCTCTCCTTTCTTAGCTCTCCCATTACATTTTCTTCATCTCTCTCCTTTTCTAATTCCCCCACCCCATTTTCTTCTTCTCTCTCCTTATTTAAAAATAAATATATAATTTTTTATAACGAATAACTTATCAAAATTTTATTATAAATTAACTTAAAATAAAAATAATAATTTATTAAATAAATACAAAATTTTAAATTATTAAAAAATTTACTAAATAGTTACAATATTTTTTATGAAAAATTATTGACATTTTAAAAAAATAAATTATTTAAGATTAATCTGAATTTAAAATATTACTGTTTATAATTTTTAAATATAAATAAATTATATATTTATTAATATGAGATAAAAATTTAATTTTTATCATTATTTTGATTTATATTATAAAATACAAATATTATTTTTCATTATTTATTCTCTTTATTGTTTTGATTATTGTCTCTAATCAAATAATTTTTGAAGTTATAAAAAACTAAAAATCATAATGTATTGTGATATTCAATTAATATCATAGGATATTTGTAAAAATCAAAAAATAGATTACATTGTAATACATATCTCTAATATTATTATAATTTTAATTATTACTAAGATAACAAATATTTTTTAATAATAATTTTATTTAAGTATTAAAACACAATTAATTAGATATATTTTATTATATTAATAATAACAATAATTATAATAATATTATATTATATTAGATAATATTTTCACGCAAAATTTACGATATAATGTTCTATGTTTATATTGTATCTTGTAGAAAGTTGGATCGAGAGATTCTACAAATTTTTTTAATAATTTAATTATTTTTATGAACATTATTTTTTATACCATAATTATAATTATTTATTAAATATAATTACGTAAATATAATTAATAACAATAATATATTATATTATTTATGAATTATCAAAATGTTTAGCATATCATTTTCGATATAAGTATAAATTTATATTTATTTTATTATAAAATAAATTTTTATTTATTTTTTTAAAATAAAAATTTTAATACATGATATGATAAAAGAGATTTGTGTATTCAAAATTAATTATAAATTTATAAGATGTTAACATTTTTATGTTTATAATATGCATTGCAAAATGGGGCTGAAATTTTTATTTTTTTAACAGAACCCACTGATAACTGGGTTTTAAGTTTAAAGTTAAAATAGGCCTTTTTTTTAACTAAAACACAAATAGGTTTTTTTTAAACTATTGTATTAGATATGTCTATTATAGACAAAAATCCCCAAGAACACTGGGAACATAAAGAAATATAATAGGACTGTATTAATGCTTTAAAGATTACAAACATACAAGGTGATATTTCAAGCAAAGATATCCAACATAACACTGTACACCAAAGCTTTGTAATGTAATTACTGCCATATGATGAGAAAGTTGCACTTACTCAGAAGAAATCTTCAGCCTCTTGCAGATATTATAAGGCATGGCATTAAAATCATATCTTCACAGATAATAAGCAAATAACCAAAGGTACAATAAAACGTACTCTAACACCGAAAAAATTGAGCTTTCTATAAATATTCAGCTTTGTTAACAATTCAACAGCTTTAAAAGGAAGACCTCAGGAATCAATGCTTCATATATACTCACCACAATATACAGTGTATATACGGTGAGTTTATATCCAATATGTTACATTTAAACATCATTTGATTATAAAAATGCATACAATATCTTGACCTCCCAAATGCAAACTGCTCTGATCATTACTACTATAGTACCATTAATCATTTTATTGGCCAACCATCAATCTGCATATTGTCTACCCAAATCCTCTAAAGAAAAAGGTGTAAGCATTGCTCAATTCATCAAAAAAATACGTCTAAATCGTAAAGTAACGTCTTGTGGATGAATCATAGTCACATGGAAAAAGTAAAGGAAAGAAAGAGCAAGGGTATGAAGGAGGGAAAAAATAAAGTGGAACAGCACTGCACTATTATGCACCCTTTCATCTCAATACACCAGATCTAAGAATGCACAACAGAGTGCATGCTAGAAAGAAAGAAATGAGCCCATTCTTCTGAAACAATTAAGCATATAGATATTGAGGTACACAAAAACGGCATTACTTTTAAATTGAATTCATCCAACATATATGAAAGCAATAAATAATTGTGATTCCCTTTTCAATGGCATACCTCTGAACTTTGTGGATGACACAGCAGTAATAAAGACCTTCAAGACTTGCAAAATGGTACTGCACGTTGTTCTTTAGAAGTAAATAGCCATAACAAGTTAAATAACAAAGGAAAAGTCAGCAATATGGGACAATCTGTACCTATCTGGTGAAGAATTGTCAATGCAACCACAAACCATGCTCAAGATCTCTGTAAACAGTGGTACATTTTTGCCACCCTCCAAACCAGGATCACCCTCTAGATGATCATATGCTATGAGTTTCTGTGCTTGTGAAAGTTTCACATAAGTAATCAGCAATTACAGTGATTAAACTAAGCAATAGGGATATTTCACTCCATATTTTTCTAGAATGTAAGGAAATTATAAAAGGCACAAGTAAGAAAGTACAGAGAATTTATACAAAAACAGGATGTAATTGACACCAAAAAAATAACAATAATAACAATAATTAATAAAACAAGAACATACGTGAAGACAATCCAGAGCAAGTTCCAGGATTTTTAAGTTTTTTGTCTCAAATGAAAGTCGAAGAGGATTCAAAACAAGCTCTGCTCCAGCTCCTTCTAAGGTGTGCCCAGCAGTTGCCAAGACAGTTGAAATGGTACCACTTGCATTCACCGTTTTGCTAACATCAGCCCCTTGTTCACCTTGAAGCTCTGTCTTTGACTGATTTGGTTCAGTAAGAGTCTCAGCAGCCCCAGTTTCAAGCGAACTACAAGTAAAGTGATTAAAAAAATAGAATGATAGGAATTTTAGGCATATTTTCCAAATCATAAATTTCATTCAAATAGATAAATTCCCACCTTAGAAACATTTTCTAAGTATATCAAAAAAATTAATCTACTGATATCTGATAAATAAGAGGACACATTTAATCAAAAATTATCTAAAAGGCAATAGAAGTATGAAAGAGGCCAATATAAAAAAAAAAGTACTGAATTACTAAAATCAGATGACATGACACAATCATGCAACTAATGTTCATGCATGTGTGTGTGTGTGTGTGTGTGTGTGTGAGAGAGAGAGAGAGAGAGAGATGCAGATAAGAAACCCTAACTCTGCCTTATTAAAAGTAAATTTTGACATAATTTAGTAAATTCCCAGTTTTCACTATAATTCAAACGAAGAGTACAGACCTGCTATCACTATCTGCAGCTGGATCCTGGTTCCCATGCGTAGAAGAGGCAGGTTGAACTTGATTGACCTCATTCAGACCGTCTGCAAGAACATTAAAAAGAAAAAGAACATGTAAGCAATCATAGAATTGAACAATATTACATAGTATAAAGTAAAAAGGATAACAAATAAAGTTCAAAAGCTAAGAAAATCCAATTAGATAATTACTCATAAATGACAAAACAAGGGCATACGATATCGCAAGCGGATTGGAGAGAGGTAGATTTTTAAGTGCATCTTTCTGACAAGTTCAGATAGCTAATCACATACTCAATGCTAGTTTTTTATACAATTATCCAATCAGAAGCAATACGATGCTACCCAAATAAGCAAATTGGCTATGAGCAACGATACAAGCATACAAAATAATTGAGCTAAAAAATAAGAAACAGATAAAAGGAAGAAGAAAAATATTGAAGTACCCAAATAAGACTGAATGGCCTTCTGAAGTTGGGGATGCTTTTTGCCTGAACATTCTTTGAGCATTGACTCGAATGCTCTGGTTACGAAACCCCCTGCAGCTCCACCCACCATTTCCGATAAACTTTCACTTCCCAGACCCCTTCTTCAACTAGAAGTCACAATTCTCTTTTCTTCCCTGCAATTTGCCGAAGTTCATATACGTGCAAACTAAAATCAGCTCCAACATGCTCTAACAAAATCCAATCAAGATCCAATACTTGATCAGATTCAAAACTGAAAAGTATTCAAGCGAACAAAATCGGGTACCTTAGTATTGATAAGTGATCGAATCGGAGATCTGACACTACGAGATATAGCAAATGTGTGCGAATGTTGTGGTTCCTCGAGCATAGAATAGCAATTTGGGTAACTAGTCCTCCATGATGGTCTCGTTACTAGAAGCTCTCGCCATTTGCTCCGCTCCAGTTTCAGATTTGTCGCAAGCTCAGAACTAAAAGCCCTTCTTCTGCCGGTGGACGATATATGTGGTAAGTTTCGATCACTTATACAATAACTCCATATAGTTTTGCTTAACATACCCGTTATTGAATAAAATTATAAAATTTGTAATCAAAATTTAACAGTGATGATTCTTTAGTCGGGTAAGAATTCAGAGTAGTTATTAAAAAATATTTGAAAAATATCGTTTTTTTTTTTACTTTTAAAATATTTCTTAATATCCTTTAATTATTAATTAATATATAAATTAATTAATTAAATATAATTAATTTTGAATATTTACGAAAAATATTATCAATATAACTATATACGTTTCTTCATATTCGATTTTTATTTAAAATTGTATCTATTTTTAAAATTTATTAGATAAAAATTAAATTAACTATATAAATAACTACAAATAATTGAATTTGTAGTTTTTTTTGCATATTTCAATTCTCTTTTTCTGGTTTTTACGTTCTCACTTTAAATTCTTATAAAAACATATAGTAGATTTGGAACCTAAATGAAAAACAATAGTAAAAATAATATTTTAAAATAAAAAATTATAAAAAAATTAAATTAATAATAAATATTTTATATTAAAAAAATAAAAATTTTAACTTAATAAATAATAAATAAAATAAATAATATTTAGATAAGAATAAAATATACGAAAGAATATTATTTTACTATTAATATTTTCAATATTGTAAGAAGTCTAAGAAAATACTACAAAATAAAAATGATTTAATTATATGTTATAATTTTTTATATATATAGAGTTTTATTTTTAATTTTTTAATAAAAAATATATATATTTATTTTTATTATAATATAAATAAATAAATTTTTTTAATATTATAAAAAAATAAACATTTATATTTTTAATTATTAAACGAGATTAAAAATGAAACTATTTAGATAATTTTGTCATTTATGAATGAGATGGAATAAAAATTATTTTTAAATTAAAATATTCAATATAGTAAGTATTTATATATAATAAGTATAAAAATAACATATTTAATAATTTAAATATATCTATATATATTAAAAAAATAATCTAATCTTAAACTTAACAATCTAGTGTTAAGTTTTAAATTTTAATATTTAGGATTAAGATTTAGAGTTTATGATTCAAGTTTTAGTACTTAATAAAAAAGTATTATTGATAAAATAAATATTTTTTATTTAAAATATATATTATAATTATTAATTTTTATTTTTATCGATTTTATTTTTATTATAAATATCACTTCTATCGATTCCAATTTCATAGTAAAAATATTTAATTTTAAGTCTCGTCCTAAAATTATTAAAATAGGGACATATATGACTTATTTAAATTTAATTAGACTTTAAATAATGTGAAAAGGGTCATTTAGGTTGATGATCTAAAATTAAATACATAATTATAATATAGATTAAAATTAAAATATTTTTTGTTTTTGTTATATAATAGAGTGTATTAAATATTAATGGATTAAAATTATTGAAAAAAATAAAGACAATACCCTTAAATTTATATAAAAATAACATATTTATGTTCATTTAATATATTTTCTCTATTATGTATAAATTATTCAATTATTTAACATATTTTTTCACTTATAAGAAAATATATATTTATCTTCGAAATATATATTTAATTACTTTTTTAAAAAAATAAATATATGTTTTTTTCTAAAGAAAATAAAAATAAAACTTTACTTATAAAAGAGTTTATGTAATTAAATTAAACCATATGTTTTTAATATTTGAAAAATACTCGATTCATTATTTTATATTTAATATTATTTAATTATATAACATTTAAATTAAAACATAATTATTTAATTTTATTCAATGCTAAATTTAATCTAATTGAAATTTGGGTGTTATGAAATTTGCTTACAAGTTTTTTTTAAGCATTTCACTGAACGTTTGCGTCTTTCATACAACTTTATTTAGCTTGAAAGTTCTTTTTTAAACTTGATAGCTAGTTAACTATTAATTAGTTTTTTTTTAATTTAATTACCAAATACTAGTCAATAGCTATTAAAAGTGCATGCCGTTGTAAATATTGACAAAATAGTACATTATCTCCCTTCATCTGCTGAATTGACTTCCATAGATGAACTTTCATCTTTAAACTCTTTTATTTTAATGATCTCCTATCATTAACTCTCTCTCTCTCTCACCCACCTTACATTTTGTCTCAGCAACTATAAAACAGACATTATTTTGTCTACTGATACAACCATATACATTAAATGGGGATTGCTATTTTTGGATTAACTATGTTTTAATAAATCTTTTATAAATTAATTATGTTTTAAAATGATTCTTATTTATTACTCCTAATATTAAAAAAAATTAATTTAATATGCATAATATTTAAAAAGTTATGATTTAGTAATTTTCGAACAGCCAAAAAAAAATGTTAAACCCATCTCTTTTCTGTACATTTTAATGTAAAACAAAATCTTACACGGAAGCCTCTCTCATTTTTTGGGCTAATTGTAATAAAAAATAATAATAAAAGAATGAAATAAGTAACAAAAATTAAAAAAAAAACGAGATGGTTTATTATTTTACTCCTATCCAAATAGTGTTAGATATTTTTTGCTGCTGTTTAAAAAAAAAAATTATAGATAATTTTTTTAATATTATATGTATTAAATGTGAATACTTTCAAAATAAGATAAATTCATACAATATTTTATGAAAATATGTTACGCCCTACGTTAACAAATTTCTAATACAATTTTTTACATTTTTCCTAGACCTGCAATATATTTTAAAAAAACATATACATTAGTTTGCAAGTGAAATGTATTTCGTGAAGAAATATAAATTCATAATTTTAAATGAATCCATATATTTTGCTCTATTTCTTTCTCACTCTTATCTTTGTATTTTTTAATAAAATTAAAAATATCAAAATTACAGATTAAATTAAGAAATTTAATTTAAAGAATTATAATCATTATAATTAAATTAAAGATTAATTTAAAAAAAATCTTTAATTCAATGAATAAATACTTTTATCTATCATTATAAAATTGTAACATAAATACGAAAAAAAAATATTTGAAAGAGCCAAAGACCTTTAGGCTCGGAGATTCTTGAATTAAAGAATTTAACCGTTCTTAATTTTATCTTCGATATTGGGATTATTCGAAAAATTCTACCGCTGAAGACCATGCATCAATTTATGTATTTGAACTACACTTTCATTTTTTTAACTTCTTCCTTTTTTTTTGGGTCAATGACAACATATATTGACATAGGGCAAGGAAAATTGAATCAAGAAGAGCAAAAAAAAAAAATCAACAATTATTCTGTCAACAGATGTCTGAGAAAAAAAAATCTAAACTTTAATCGACTGTATAGCAGTACAAGTACATCCAGAATTAAAACTAGCTAGTGATCCAGTTCTCGTGTTGTTTAATAAATTCTGTGCAAAATGTCATTGGATATTACAATTAGCCTTACATCTAATCAAATTGTGGCACTTATCTACTACATATCCTCTAAATATAGGGACAATGATGGTGTTACAATATCAGATCGTCACCAAAAAGGTATAGTAGTCTTTCAACAGCCCAACTTGGTTGGGATATAGCACAAGAGCTAAGGCTTTGGGATTGAAATGGAGTCAACAAAGGAGCCCTACAAAGTGGACACGAGTTATGATAATCATGATCTACCCATCTGTCAATGCATTCTCTGTGAAATACGTGGCAACAGTTCCTAAGCTCCCTCACTTCATCTTCCTCTCTTAGTTGGTTCAAACACACAGCACAAGTATCCGAACAACAACCCTTTGGCAATCTCTCTTTGATTTCTTCAAAGGTAGTCAGTAAAAGACTATCTGCTAGAATCTGAGCTGAAGAAGAAGAAGAAGATGGTAAAGGGGGAGAAGGAAAAGGGGGATTCTCTGTCTCTAGGAAAGAAAGATCGTTAGCATCCATGGATGAGGAAGATCTAGAAGAGAAGAAGATGGTTTTGTATCTGATATTGAAAGCCCAACACAAGACCCATCTTAACACAGCAATTACAATAGCTGTTTTGTATAGTAGATGAGTGAGAATCATATCAGATGACAAATAAGTTGTAAACAAACCCATTGAAGCACAGCCAAGAATAATGAAGAAGCTATCCAAGGAAATGGAAATAAGAGGAGGGGGGAAGTTCTAAAGAGCCATTTGGCTTCTTTATAAAGACTCCTGTAAAGTTTGTGTAGCGAGTGGAGGAAATGCTTTACCTTTTTATTTTCTCCTTGTTCATTTAGCGACGTTTGTCAACTATGGTTACCTAACGAAAGAATAGAATATTGTTATATGTATATAAGTTAAAAATATTTAATGATAAAATATCAACTAAAATGTATCCATAAAATTGGCAATGAAAAAGTATAAAGTGTCGGTGACTCATCATTAGGTCAGCTATATGCAACGTGTGTCTGAATCCTTGTCATAAGGATAGTGGCTCCAATCTTTTAACCTTTTGCTTTTTCTAAAGATTTAATGTCTCCCATTATAACCCTTGGATATTTGGTAAAGTTGAAACATCTAAATCGACCTTCTTCAACGGATCTTCTCATTCCAATCCTCTTTACATGGTCAATGAATCCAAAACCAACTAAACCTATTTTGAATTTGTTATTTTTCTATTTGGGATTTTCTTGCTATCAATATTTTATATAAGCGGCAAAATCTAAAACCTCATAATTAATTGTAAGACTACCTAGTACCTACCATTCCATTTAATTATAAATTCACAACACACCAAATTATATTTGACTTTGTGTTCCTGCAAGTAGGTAAGGTAGTCCCGGGGGTAATCGAAGTGTTATTTTCACTTATAAAAATAATCAAGTTGTTTTTTCAATGTCTCTTTTGACCCACCATAATTAAGCAGGTTTACAACTTTATATGACTAACCATAATTTAAAGCGTTTCGCGAATGCACAAGCATGTGGTAGATTGCTCTATCTAAGTCAGATCCCACCAACCCACTATCATTACATTACTTTATTGTGAAAAAGATAACACGTAAAGTATAAAGATTATTAAATATATATATATATATATATATATATATATATATATATATATATATATATATATAATAATACTGTTAAATAGATTAATAATTCTAAGATGCAATGTATAATTATCATATTTATTATTATTATATATACTTTAATCAATCAAATTTTAAATATAAATAGTGATTTATATTACTCCTTATCTTATTTGAGATGTGTTATCGATCGTTATTTATAAAAAAAAAAAATACAAACACGTATTCACACAGTATGTTTGAATATAGATATATGAGTACACCAAGATACCTATTAATATACTATTAATGTGAATTTTAAACATATTCAAACATAAAGTAAATTACATTTGCTACTAAGCATTTTATGGTTTAAAGAAAACTGAAAGCAAAATAAATATAAAATGGTACACTTGCAACTATCATTCCGCCCCTAAGTACTACTCATACCTCCCAAGTCCTAACCATTGAAGATGTGTAAACTGAAGAAAGCAAGATAAATATAAAATAGTACATTTTTCTTTAGCATCCCGTTCTCGAGCACTGGTCATGTCTCTGATGCTCGGAATTTGAGGGAAGGAGGAGTCTTGGTCTCGTACCTCTCTCTAAAAGTGGCCTCCTTTCTGCCTCGTAAAGGGTATGTTAAAGGCACTCTAAATAGGTGCTGCTTGTGTCATTTAACACGAGTCCTACCCACAACAAAAATGCACATTGTAGTTGATGAAACATATTGAGTTGAATAGAAAAATAAGTTGCACAAGTAGCTTAAAAATGTAAAGAAGAACAAGAAAGAACTCTAAGACGATGGTGCTAGTCGAACTACCTTCCTCTTCCATCTTCCGTAGAATCTTGTATTGCGAAGTACAAGAAGCACAATGTTGAAAATCAACACCAAAATAATAATTAAAGAGGTAGAGAAATAAATGAAGTGGTTGAAGGTTGTATAAATAAATAAAGTAGTTGAAGGTCGTAGAAATAAATGAAATAGTCAAAGATTGTAGAAATAAATATAGTTGAAGATTGTAGAAATAAATGAAGTGGTTGAAGATTGTAGAAATAAATGAAGTGGTTGAAGGTTGTAGAAAAGAGAAGTGTCTAGATAAGATTTGTATGGCTAGGATTATTTCTTAGTTTTATATTTGTGTGGTGTAGATTGCATGGTGAGAGTTTTATATTTGTGTGGTGTAGATTGCATGGTGAGGACTATAAATAGCCTACCTTGCATTTGGTTTAATCATTCCATCAAAAACAAATAAGTCTTTGTATTCTTAGTTTGAGTGTAAGTTAAGAGCTTTCTCTTTGAGTGTTTGTATTTCTCTTCAATTTGTGAGTTGTCTTTGAAAGGTGTTATAGTTAGTATAATACAAGTAGTTTGTTTACTTGTTTGAATCTAATATTAGTAAATTTAGAGTTGTTCGTTCTAAATTTCACTCAACAATTGGTATCAGAGCGGGACGGTCAGAGATCGTTCTTAGTGGAGTTATCTTGAGTCGTGAGGAGTTTGGTACTCTGCAAGTTTATTAGTCAAGCTTGTTCGGTATAGTCGAAGTCTTGCCGACACGATGGGTGATCTTCAAGTAGTTGAAGGAATCAAGAAGCTCAACAACAAAAATTATAACACATGGGCAACATGTATGGAGTCTTATCTACAAGGTCAAGACTTGTGGGAGGTTGTTGGTGGTGATGAAGTTACACAACCAACATTGGAAGATGCAAACGGCATCTTGCGAAAGTGGAAAATTAAAGCAGGCAAAGCGATGTTTGCTTTGAAGACCACAATTGAAGAAAAAATGTTGGAGCATATTCGGGATGCAAAAACACCAAAGGAAGCATGGGACACTCTTGTTACGCTCTTTTCAAAGAAGAATTATACAAGATTGCAACTTCTGGAGAATGAGTTACTATCGATGGCGCAACGCGACATGGCGATTTCCCAATACTTTCACAAGGTAAAGTCATTATACCGCGAAATTTCAGAGTTAGATCCAAAAGCTCCTATTGGGGAAACGAGGATAAAGAGAATAATTATTCATGGTTTGAGACCCGAATATCGAGGGTTTGTTACCGCTATACAAGGATGGCCGACACAACCATCTCTTGTTGAGTTTGAGAATCTGTTAGCCGGTCAAGAAGCTATGGCTAAGCAAATGGGAGGAGTCCAACTGAAGGGTGAAGAAAAAGCGCTCTACACTAGCAAAAGCAAAAGCACTTTCAAGTGATACAATGTAAATGGATATAAAAATGATGGCGATAAAGGAAAAATTCCTCAAGGAAAGGGAGGCTTTTGTCCAGGGGGAGCTTGGAAGAACTGCAATAACAATAAAAAATTTGACGATGAATGTTACAAATGCGGAAAGATGGGTCACATGGCAAAAGATTGTTGGAGTAAGAAAAAGCATGTTGAAAGCAATACAGCTACATCTAGTTCTAAGGAGCATAGCGAAGATGGTTGGGATTCTGAAGCATTATTCACTACAAAGGAAGAAGAATTGGCTCTTATGGTGACAACATCAAAACAGATTGACTACAAGAATGACTGGATCATAGATTCGGGCTGTTCAAATCATATGGCAGGTGATAAACATAAGTTGGAAAGCATGTCTAAGTACAAGGGAGGTCGTGTAGTGGTGACAGCTGACAACTCAAGGTTACCGATAGCCCACATCGGTAAGACGATAGTTACGCCTCGATATAGTACTAACCAAGTACCACTTCAAGATATTTATCATGTCCCTGGAATGAAGAAAAATTTGCTATATGTAGCTCAATTAACATCTTCATGCCACTATGCCTTGTTCGGTCCCTGAGACGTGAAGGTGTATCGTGATCTCAAAATCTCAAAGACACCGACAATGGGGGGCAACGATTGGAACCATTCTACTTAATGTTAGCAGAATCTACATATGTAGGAAAGACAAGAAGAAATGAGACAGCAGATCTATGGCATATGCGGTTAGGTCATGTTAGCTATTCCAAGCTAAATATGATGGTGAAAAATTCGATGCTTAAAGGACTTCCTCAACTAGACGTGCGAATAGACACAATCTGTGCAAGATGCCAATATGGTAAAGCTCACCAATTTCCATATGAGGAATCAAAGTTTAAAGCAAAAGAACCATTGGAGTTAGTTCACTCTGATGTATTCGGTCATGTTAAGCAACCATCAATTAGCGGTATGTGATATATGGTGACATTCATTGATGACTTCTCAAGGTATGTGTGGATTTTCTTTATGAAAGAAAAATCTGACGTATTATCAAAGTTTAAAGAGTTTAAAGAGTCAACTGAAGGAGAAATTGGAAAGAAGATCTGTTGCTTGCGCACTGACAATGGCGGAGAATATAGCTCAAGCGAGTTCTCTCAATACCTAAGGGAATATCGAATATGTCATCAATACACTTGTGCCAACACGCCACCACAAAATGGTGTAGCAGAGAGAAAGAACTGACATCTTGCAGAAATTTGTCGAAGTATGCTACATGAAAAGAATGTACCTGGGAGGTTTTGAAATTTGACGATGAGATCGCATCCTTTGTGATCAATAGACTTCCTCAACCAAGGTTAGAATTTGTTTCACCCTTTGAGAAACTATGGAACATGAAACCTACAGTTAGCTATTTTTGAGTATTTAGTTGTGTGTGTTATGTATTTGTTCCTGATCATTTACGGAGCAAATTTGACAAGAAAGCTGTTAGATGTATCTTTGTGGGATACGATAGCCAAAGAAAAGGGTGGAAATGTTGTGATCCAACGAGTGGAAGATGCTACACTTCATGATATGTGGTGTTCGATGAAGCATCTTCTTGGTGGTCCTTAGAGAAGGAAGCATTGCCAGACTCAAGAGAATTTGTAGATAAGCTGCAACAAAAGATGGAGGAGCATACTATTCAATTCCAACCAAGTTTAGATGAATCTAGAGATCCAGACGATGATGGTGCCGAACAAAGAGTAGCTCAGAATCCTTGGAAAACTGGCATATATCAACAACTAAATGAAGAAGGTGGGCCTAGTGAAATAGAAGAATCAACTCCACAATCTCAACTCCGTAGGTCAACAAGAACACAAAGGCCAAATCCCAAATATGCCAATGCAGCCATAATTGAAGAAGCAATAGAACCTAAGACGTTTGAAAAAGCATCGCAAAGATCTGAGTGGATGACAGCTATGAGAGAAGAGATCGATGCACTTCAACAAAATCAAACTTGGGATCTAGTGCGAAAGCCAAGGGATGTGAAACCCATATCCTACAAATGGGTTTACAAGATAAAGCGTATACCAGATGGGTCAATCGAGAGATACAAGGCACGATTGGTAGCTCGTGGTTTCTCTCAACAGTATGGACTAGACTATGATGAAACGTTTAGTCCAGTGGCGAAACTTACAACTGTTCGAGTCCTACTTGCACTTGCAGCAAACAAAGATTGGAAGCTGTGGCAGATGGATGTGAAGAATGCTTTTCTTTATGGAGAGTTGGATCGGGAGATCTACATGATCCAACCAATGGGTTTTCAGAGCCAAGATCATCCTGAATATGTGTGTAAGCTACGGAAAGCACTTTACGGATTAAAACAAGCACCTAGGGCATGGTATGGTAAGATTGCTGAATTTCTAACACAAAGTGGTTATTCAGTAACACCTGCAGATTCCAGCTTGTTTGTTAAAGCCAATGAAGGAAAGCTAACTATTGTGCTAGTATATGTGGATGACTTAATCATAACTGGTGATAATGAGGCAGAAATTCTTCGAACAAAGGAGAATTTGTCAGTCCGTTTCCAGATGAAAGAACTTGGCCAGCTTAAGCACTTCCTTGGTTTAGAGGTTGATCACACAAAAGAAGGAATATTTCTTTGTCAGCAAAAATATTCTAAAGATTTGATAAAACGGTTCTAATGCTTGAATGCAAACCAATTTCGACACCGATGGAGCTAAATGCCAACATGTACGCATACGAAGGAAAAGATTTGGAAGATGCGACAATGTATCGAAAATTGGTAGTAACTGATCTACTTAACCTTAACTCCTACCGACATTTCTTATGCAGTTAGTGTAATGAGCTCAAGACATGCAAAATCCAAAGAAGCCACATTTGGAAGTAGTTCGACGAATATTGAGATATGTGAAGAGTACAATTGACTATGGTCTTTTGTACAAGAAAGGTGGAGACAACAAGTTAGTTGGTTACTGCGATGCAGACTATGCAAGAGATCAACAACTGGGTATGTGTTTAAGTTGGGTTCTGGAACAATTTCTTGGTGTAGCAAAAGACAACCAATAGTATAATTATCAACCACTGAAGATGAGTATCGAGCAGCGGCAATGGCAGCTCAAGAATGTACATGGTTGATACAGCTAATGAATAATCTACATCAATCAGTAGATTATGCAGTACCATTTGTATTGTGACAATCAATCAGCAATTCGTTTGGCAAAGAATTCGGTCTTTCATGCAAGAACTAAGCATGTTGAAATACACTATCACTTTATCAGAGAAAAGGTTCTGCAAGAAGAAATTGAAATGAGGCAAATCAAGACAGATAATCAAGTTGCAGACTTGTTCACAAAAAGCTTAAGCGTTGGCAAGTTCGAAATGTTTCGCCATCAGCTTGACACAGTAAAAATAGTGAGAGTTGGTGTTGAGGGGGAGTGTTGAAAATCAACACCAAAATAATAATTGAAGAGGTAGAGAAATAAATGAAGTAGTTGAAGGTTGTAGAAATAAATGAAGTAGTTGAAGGTTGTAGAAATAAATGAAGTAGTTGAAGGTTGTAGAAATAAATGAAGTAGTTGAAGGTTGTAGAAATAAATGAAGTAGTTGAAGGTTGTAGAAATAAATGAAGTGGTTGAAGGTTGTAGAAAAGAGAAGTGTGTAGATAAGATTTGTATGGCTAGAATTATTTCTTAGTTTTATATTTGTGTGGTGTAAATTGCATGGTGAGGACTATAAATAGCCTTCCTTTCATTTGGTTTAATAATTTCATCAAAAACAAATAAGTCTTTGTATTCTTAGTTTGAGTGTAAGTTAAGAGCTTTCTCTTTGAGTGTTTGTATTTTTCTTCAATTTGTGAGTTATCTTTGAAAGGTGTTATAGTGAGTATAATACAAATAGTTTGTTTACTTATTTAGATCTAATATTAGAAAATTTAGAGTTGTTCATTCTAAATTTTACTCAACACACAATCCAACCATGTCTCTCCTAATAACAAAAAAGCAAACTAATTTAGAAATAACGAAGAGAAATATCACTAGTGACATTTGTTTGATTCAATGGTGACTATATGAATTCAACTAAGGCACTAATATTTATTAGTTCCACTTATAAAATTGCCATAAGCGGCCAACTAACGAATGGGAACTCCTTGTGCCTTAGTACTCTACCTCGACCAGTTGTAAAATCAAAAGGACTCTCTAGTTTAATTGCATTGGGCATTGATTACCTTGAGCATTCTTGCAGTCTAGGCTTGCTCCACCATCCATGAGGACAAAAGCTAGCTATTTCAGCTTTATTGAATACTGCCACCAACAGCCAGTAAATTCCAATATCAGAGGCTGCAAAGCAAGCAGAAACAACCACAAGACGGAAAGGGAGGGAAGAGACAGACAGAGAGGGAGAGAGTGCAGTACCAAATGTAGCTAAGAAATACCTTGCTTATCACAGTAATTCACGAATCACATCCACGCCCTACCAGTGAGAGTTGATGTATTCAGATCCATTTCATTTTTTCCCCCAAGAAATGTTTTAAAAGGTTTGTTCAATATATAAAAAATATTAAATAACTACCTGATTAAGAAGCCTCTTCACTGCAGCAAGTTCACCATTCTTTATAGCTTCTTTCAGTCCGTAAGCATTCCAGACATAATATAAATAAATAATATTTGCCAGGTGAATTTTCTGTTCAAGTGATGCATTTATAACTAAATATATAATACACAATATATACCTCCCCATTCACTTCATAGCTTATCCGATATTATTCTGAGTCAAGGTTGATTGCTTGACCCCGATTGAAAGCAGAACTGCAGTTGGACACAAATAGTAACATGAACTTGTAGAAAAGAGCACAGTTTACCACGCACAATAATCATAAAACAATAGTTAAAAACACTCTACTTGCTTATTAGTTAATAGCCTCTTTGAAAAAGGATGGATGGTTTTCATATCCACCTCCATATACAGAAACAATTCCTTTATCTATATAATAGCTCTTTATTATTTGTTTTCTATCAAAGCATAGGCCGGAATAAAGCTTAGGAATTAGCTCAGTCCTGTCACTTTCCAACCCATCCTATTCCTATTGTTGCTCAAATCAAGACCAAAGCAAGAAGTAGAGATGGAGAGATACTCTGCGAAAATGGCTCTTCCAAAGAAAAATAAATTAATAAAAATAATTGTGTGCTTAATAAAAGGCAATGGTAATCTCCCTAACTGAAGCTATTGGTAAACAAATGATGCATAAATATGTATTACATCATCAACTATTATTTCTAAGAACAGGAATAGTTAAAAAAATTCAACCAATCCTGGCTTGCTGCTTGAAATTGAAGCTCTATTCTTCACAACAGGCTCTGTTTTCTTTGGTCTTAGATTTGATTGGGGCATAACAGGTGGAGGTTGCTTTGCCTCAAATAAAACACATATTTGATTATAAAATGTGTGTGCTCGCATTGTGCAATAGATACATCCAAATAAACTTAAGAATCTATACCTTCTTTGGAAGCGCATCCATAGATGGGGTCGGAGCTTCACAAATTCATAAAGGTATGCCACACTGGCACTCGGAAATGAGAGACACAGGTTGTTGCTATGTAGTGGACTCAGTCTTCAAACGTACACCATTATCAAAGTTTAATTTTGAAACTGTATGTACTACAGAATTAGCTCCATTTGAAGAAGGCTTTACAACATCCTCTTTTCCTTGTCTGCGGTAAAGAAGAAATCAACCCTTAAGAAATAAAATAATTCAAGGAGGAAATATTGAGAGGTGACTTGTCTTTCTTGATAAAATATTATATCTCCATCAACTTTGAATGTTGTTTTGCCAATTATAACCACAGAGGCATCATATTCAAGTGTGGCTTTTTTTACTCTTTCAAATTTATAACTTAAATCAATACATGTATTTTATTATTGTACGAAAATAAAGATATTTTTTTTATTAAGATGTTTTAAAAATGAAATCAATTGATTAGTGGATGATTTATGCACCATATTGTAATTTTTTAAGAGTATTAAATTATAACTTGGTTGTAAAAGACAAATATATCAAAATGTTCTAATAATACTTTTTTTTCTTTTTCTTTTTCTTTTTTACTTAAAAGTTGGTTTAGAAGACTATATTCATCTCTTATGCTTATTAGCAAAACGGAAACCTAAAGCTAGGTCATTAAATTCTATTATTTCAGACAAATTTATTTGATCAATATTGTGAGCTTTTAGGATTGAGGAGATGGGACCTCTTTGTAAAGATATATATACCGAACTGCTCAAAATTATACCTTTAGACTTGAAAAGTTGGTTTGAAAGACTTGGTAGATTCATCTCGTATGGTTTATCCCATTTTTGTTTTGCAGCATCACTGCAGATGTCGGGAGAGGACATTTTGTGACACATTCAAATGGTCTGTGTTATTTTATTGTTGTCATTAACAGAATTTAAAGGTTACATCCTTATTCAAACTGAGTAAATAAAAGCGAAAGAAAATAATCTATTGATCTATGTCCATTAACGATAGTAATTATATATTATAAAAATATCACAAACATAATTTATATGACACAATCACATTTGATATAAATTTTAAGATGTTATGTATTATTCTTGTAATATAATCTTCACTAATTAAGTTGGTTTCTCTTTACATTTTTTATCTCGTAAGTTAGTTTTTTTCAAAAAAAAAGAGTTATATTAAACTTAAATTTTATAAATTTAAAGTATCATTTCATCACATATTAAGAAAACAATGAATAATTTCTCATAATTTGTTAAGTTAATTGTACTATCCAATTAAACTTTAACACATGGTAATAAAATCTACTATATTTAGAGTTTTTTTTTTATAGAATAACCATGTTTGCCGCAATTTGGCATGTACTCACCTATCAGAGTTTGTGCTGATTGTTTTAACAACTCCACTCAGTAAGTAATTCTAATTCGTGATTTCATTTATTTAGACTTATAGTTTCAAATTATGTTATACAAATAAGCATTGTATTCAAATAGTTTTACTTTTTAAGTTCATATAAAAAAAATCGTTATAAAAAACTTATGTATAGTATTTTTAGACATAATAAAAACATATATATATTTACGTTATATATAAAAACAGCAACAGCATATTTAAGGGTTTAATAATAAAAATTTATTTATAAAAGAGAATTATGATAAGTAATTAAACTAAAAATTTATGTTTCGAGCATTTTGATATATCTATCTTTACAAAGAGTTTCCAATTTAACACTACTAAGCTCAAATTATCGGCTTATGTCTTTCCTTTAGCTTTAAAAAGGCCGCTTTAATACGAAACAATCCAAACCCAAAAATCCTATCCATCAGAGAACTGGGAATATGGGTATTTAATGATTAAAGTTTTTTTTTTAATTAATAAAATTAACATTGGATTAAATTTTAGATTACAGCATAAACCGTTGAAGAAATTAACGAAAATGTAGGAGATAATGGGGGTGGGGGTTACCCGACGCCTTAAAGTGTTGAAGCTACATTTGCAGACAAGCTACATTATACGTATGTTTCTCTCTTTCTTGGCTCACTTCTAAGGAAAATCAAACGATTTTGTTTTCGGCTCAATGCATTTTATAATAATAAAAATAATATTAAAATAATATTAAAATAAAAAATATGTATTTTTAATTTTAAATCTATATATTTTATATTTTGATTTATTTTTTAAAATAAATAATACATACATTTATATTATAAATAAAAAAATAGTTTAAAAAATAAATATTTGATGTTTTTAATATTATTTTTAATATTTTCAAAAAATTTGTCTACAAGTTGCGTGTGTTTTTTTCTTCTTCTTCTAATTGTAAATAATATCGATATTATATATATATATATATATAATCCTTAATATTTTTATCTAACATTAACATTTTAAGCCTTAACTTTGTAGAAGATCATATTTACTTGAAGTTAAGCATTTTACAATAGTTTCAAACAAAAATGAAAAAAATTAAAGCATTTCACCATCGATATACTTGTCTATGCATAACATACTGATATTGTTATAATTTATTTTACTATTATCAAAATAGTAATTTATTAATAATAAATTAATTTAATAATAATGATAATCGTTTATAATTAATTAAAATTATAATAGATAATTTATATATGTTTATTATAATAAATATAAAAATTATTTTGATAATATTATTATCTTTATTTTAATTACGTGTTATAATATTTTAGAAAAACTACCTAAAATAACATATTTATAATTAATAATAGAAAAAAAAATATGATAATATATTATCTTAATTATTTTTTGTTATTGTTTTAACAAAATTGTATAAAAAATTATTTTATCTATATAATTAATTATACATTAATATTATTATCGATTAAAATTACCATTACATTGAAAATAAAAATCCTGTAAAATTGAGAAGAGTACGTTATTACAGTCATATTTGATAGTTTGACGGCAATAGAATTATTAATTTTAAAAAAATGAGAGATATATAATATATCTTTATAAAAAATGTGAAGTGTAAGACTAAAGAAACTATGAAAAAATTACATTAAAGATATAAAGGGATATTTTTCATTTTTTAAAAGTATCAATTAATATGTTTTGGAAACATCAAATATGATTACGATAATATCTTCTCCTTGAAATTGAACATCTGATAAAAATAGATTTACAACAATTAAGTAATATTTATTGATATAATGATGGAAATCTTACTAAGATCTTAGATTCTTAATTTTAGTTATTCATATACCTTTAATTTTAATGAAAAATTAAACTTTTTTTATTTTTCGAAAAAAAATAAATTTAATAACTCATTTATTCATCCAAGTTCCAACGACTCGATATACTTGCCTATGCCTTTAAGCATTTTACGATATAGTGTTATTGTGGATTTTTTAAAAAAACAGATTCCTTTCACTTATTAGTGTAATTTTTATGAGATGGAATATATGCCTTATGTTTCTTAAATGATCCAAATCGAATCTTAACACAAAATGATTTTCCTAACTGATATGATTTTAAGTGGATTGTAGTGGACTTTCAATGTATACCATTCGATTAAATTTAAGGAAAAATTGTGGTGAATATTTTTTTTAAATAAAATTATGTGTTAATTAGTATAATTGTTTAAAAAATGTTTTTTAAATTATTTTATTTGTTAAAGAATAAAGTTAATTTTTTTTATCTAATTTTCAGTTAAATATATCATAATAACACATGTGATACATATATATTTGTATTATTTAACATATATATCTAATAAAATAATTTCTAATTAAAAAAATTATTCAATTTTTTTAAATTTTTTCTAAGATTAAGGACCACTAGAACAAGTAACATGTATCTTTTGCTAAAAGATCACATAAGTCCTAATGTTATTAAATAGAGCACAAAAGTTATATTACTTTCACAGAAGATTTTGCACTCATATAAATAACATCACATATCAAACATATTATCCATGTTCTAAGATTATTTTTAATTTAAGCATTTTTATAAGAGTTTTTTGAAATTTCACTCAAAACTAAAAAAGAAGAAGATTGTTTCCTTTACTTTTTCATCTAATGATGATTGATCAACTTTTTATTCTTCGTCATCTTCGTTGAGAGCTAAAAGATGCATATATACTAGGTTGTTTGACCATCCATAAAAAAAGATGATATCATACACCATTCCACACTCATTTGTGTTAAATTTACAAATGATTTTGAAAAATTTGATAGCCCCTTCCTATAATTAATACAATTTTACACAAATAAACAATTGAACATCTTGTCACACGGTTTTAGGTGATTGTAATTATGCATACACATGTAAGTTAAATAATAGAGTTGTTATAATATGAATTAACTATATATAATAAGCTTTTGTTACACTAAAGAGATCCAAAATTCATTTTGCTTCACTTTATGATTTCATTTCTCTTTTGCTTTCTTATTTCTTATAGTATCATAGCTTAGGGTTTGAAAAGCTTCCCCTTTCTTGTTTTTGATCTTATTTCTTAGTTGTTCTTTCACGGAACCTCAAGATTCAAGTGCAAGAGGGAGGGAGTGATAACAATCTTGTTATATCTTCAAAATCTTTACAATATATGATGATGACTCTTGTGAACCTTTCTTTTTTTTATCAAACTTTATTGTTCCAATTACCTATTATGGAAGAGAAATTGCTCAATGTCATTTCGGTCTATAGTGTTGAAGATTTTATTGATGGTTCTCAAGTTATGCCTTCGATATTTTTTCCATATACTTTGATTTCTTCTAAGTATGTAGCTTGGAAAGGTACTAATGGTATGATATGCAATTGGATTTTTGGCTCAATTTTCGATGATGTTTCTAGTTAGTATGTAAAACAAACTTATCGTGATTTGTGGAAAATCTTTGAAGATTTTTTTTCTTCATCAATACAATCACATATAATGGAGCTTTAGCTTCAACTGTAAACCATAAAAAAAGATGTCATGTCTATAGATGACTATATGATAACTCTATGAAAGTAGAGTTATTAGTGTAGTATTTTACTTAATATTTATCTTTTTATTCAATAAATATTATTTTTGGGGTCAAAAATATCAAAATATAAACTTTTTAGTGAAAAGGGTGAAAATATAATTTTTCAAATTTTTTGCGATTTTACATTACCACGGTAGAAGAATTGACTAGGTAAGCCATGTAGATGCCACACAAGTAAGGATAGTGAATTACATTACATCGTATATGACGAGGACGAACCGCGTACCACATGTTAGTACAGCTTTCAATCCAAGTTCAGAGATCGGTCAACCTATACTGCTATGTGTCGCTACACCATTACTCTCTACCTTCCACCCGTGTGCCACACCATCTGTTTTCAAAAATCAAGTCATACCACGTGTCGCTGACTCAACTAGCGTTGATTCTAATCGGTATCCTTTTTCAAGTGTCATGCTCTAATTCGCCCAATAAATTTTGTGTGCCACATGTTTCCTTATAATTTGCTAGTGTTGTCAATTTTGCTTGTTTTGATCTCAGTTCATGATCTGAAGCTGATCTGAAGATCCAGATCATATTTTTAAGCCCCTAATCGCCCTATAAACCCTAAGGAGCCGCCATTAGCATAATTTTTGTAAGTTTTTGGAGTAAAAAATACAGGAAAATTCAAAAGAATATACAATATTAGTGGAGATTCAAAAGGAGATTAGTACTATAATTGAAGAGATTGATTGTATTTCTTCTTCCTTTTTTTCTTTATCAATTTTTATGTCTTCCTTTATGAAAAATATGAACTTTATGAATGCAATTATGTCTAGATAATTTATTAATCTAGGGATCTTATGAACCCAATTTTCACCATGCGATGATCTAATATTTTACCCCAATTATAATTTTAATTTAATTATATTATTTAATCTGATTTTTATGTTATTAATTGTTTGGCCAATAATGTATCTATAGAGGTAATTAAATAGATTTGAGAGAATTATTTAATTATTTATCTTGATTTAATAACATGCATAGTTTTCTAGGTATGGATGTATGATTCTTATGTATGTGATTCATAATTGATGAACTTAATGAGTAGTATGCAATTTAATTGGCGTGAAAGTGTGATTAAATTAATTATTATATGATGTGTAGTTTATTTGAGAAAATAATACATACTATGTTAGATTCAATTGATCATGTAATTAATTGATAATTATATTAGGGGGATTTTAGCGATTCGTATGTTTAGAAAATTGTGTGATTAAGTATTCTTATATAATTTCTCATATATCTTTTTAATTACCAAATCTGATTTGATTATTGATATTTACCTTTATTTATTTTAATTTTGCTTCCTTAAAATATAAAAACACAAAAAAATTGATTTTTATTTTTTTAGTTTTAAAAATTAATTTATAATAAAATAATCTTTGTGTGAACGATCTTTTTCTATCATTATATTACTTATTACGATACATATACTTGTATATTCATTGTACACACTTCATATGTGGGGATCAAGACTCTTATGAACAATCTTGTTAGTGTCTTACAAATATTTGCTTCTTTATGTTATTTCTAATTTAAACAATATTTACGATCCTTTTGTGTGTAACATCATTGATCAAGCTGATTATATGACTATGGAAGAATTTCAAAGTCAGTTATTCGTGTTTGAGAATCAACTTTTGCAACAAGATAAGGATAAGGAGCATCAAGTGTTATAGTTCAATATTGCTCGTTTTAACAACATAAAGCTCAATAGTTCTACATAATCTACATTTGGTAATATTGGTATTGTTACTTAGTGTACATTTACTAATCAAAATTGACCTTCTAATAGTCATGGTAAAGGTAGAGGATGCAAGATGATTCAATGTCAATTTTGTGAAAAATGGGACATGTAGCTTCATATTGTTTTAAGTTACATGATTTAATTGTTGGTAAAGGAAATGTCAATCAATTCAAGTTTTATGGTAAAGGAAATGTCAATCAATTCAAGTTTTATGATTACTAGTAATAGTCGTTGGGTGCTAAATACATATTCTACTAACTATATCGCTCATGGTATTATTGTAGGTAATTGTGACTCACTTTCCATTCTTTATTCCTGTATTGTTTCTATTCCCACTTGTCATTCCTCACTTTCTAAAACAAATGTTTTGCACACACCTAGAGTCAAAACTAACCTTCTTTATATTCGTCAATTGTGTCAAGACAACAATGTATATGTTGAGTTTCATTTTTCTTTCTTTTGTGTTAAGAACAAGGTTTTAAGGAGGGTTATTCTTCAATTCCATTTGATAGAGGCCTTTAAATATTGCTTATTGATAGAAGCTCTTTTATGTCTTATGACAAGTCAACTTCACACATTTCTCATGTTGCATATAATTGTACTATCTATATTTGGCATAAAAGTTTATGTCATGTTTTTGATTATATTATAAATAGTATTTTACATAAAATGGTATTTATATAATAAAGTCCCTTAGTTCTAGTGTTTATGAGTCTTATGAATTTGGTAAGTCTCAAGAACAATCTTTTTTCTATTGGTAAGTATGGAATTACTTCAACATCTTTTGTACTCTTATATATATATATATTTGAGGACCTTTTCCTATTATTTATTGTTATGGATAGTATTATGTTTTATTAATCGTTGATGACTTTTCTCATTTTTCTTGGATTTTTTTCTTAACCATTAAGGATCATGTTTTGCTTGTTTTTCTAAAGTTTAGGACTATAACTGAATTGCAATTTGATTTTAAATTTAAGTCTTTGCAAAGTGATAAGGCTAATAAATTTAAACTTCTTGGTCTTTTTCTTGAAAATGAGAGTTTGATTTATCGATGGACTTGTCCCCATTCCTTTGAGCAAAACAATATGGTTGAGAATCATCATCGATGTGTTGTGGATACAGATCTTACTTTGTTACTGCATTTTGGTGTTGCTAAAAATTTTTGGACATGTGTTTTTTATATTGTAGTCCTTATTCTTAATCATGTGCCTTCTCAATTTCTTGCTTATCATTCTCTCTATTTTTTGCTCTATCATAAGCAACCTAATTTTCATTTTTGAAAAGTCTTTGGAAACCTATGTTTTCCTTGTCTTAGGCCATATAAGAATAACAAGTTATATGTCAAGTATGCAATTTGTGTTTTTCTCTAATATATGTCCAACCAAAGGTGTTATATTTATTTAGAAAAAAAATTATGAGAGGATTCATATTTTTCATCGTGTAGTATTTGGTGAACATGTTTTTCCTTTTCTTAATCAAGATGTATGTTTCATGTTTGCTTCTTCTACACCTTGTTAGGATATTTCATTTTTTGGTTCTTTTTAATCTGTTCCCAACTTACATGGTGGGCCACTACCTACTATTTATGTATCACCTTATTCTTATTTTGCTTATAGTCTTTTTTCTGTTGCTACATAGTCTTCTCGTTATATGTCTTTGTTGCCTATATATATGCCAGCATATGCGCCTATACATGTGCTAGAGCTTACACATATTCTAGCATATTCTAGCATTTGTGCTTGTGTTTATGCTAGCTTATGCACCAACATTTGTGTCCTTATCTGCTTTTGTCCCCTTTGTGATTGTTGGTAATAACCACCCAATGCAAACTTGTGCCAAATCTGAGATTCATAATCCCAAATTATTTGTTTCTTCCATAATTCTATAGGAACCTCATAGTTTCAAAGAAGCTTATCATTTTCAAGAAAAGTGTGATGTGAAATATAATGCTTTATTTCAAAATTCTACTTGGAGTTTAGTCCATTGACATCCTAAGCAAAAATTCGTTGATTGTCATTGGGTTTTAAAGACTAAAAAGCTTCCTTCTAGTGCTCTTGGTAAGAAGAAGGCTTGTCTTATTGTTAAAGGTAATCTTCAAACTCATGGTATTGATTATAATGAGTCTTTCAATCTAGTGGTTAGAGCTTGTACTATTCATATTGTGTTTTTCCACGTTGTTTTGTTTGGTTGGAGGTTCATTAAATTGAAATCAATAACGCTTTTCTTAATGAAGACCTTGAAGAAACTGCTCTTAGCCAAGTTAATGATTTTCTTAATGAAGACCTTGAAAAAACTATTCTCATGCAATAACCACCAGGTTTTTTCGATAAACTTCGTCCTGATTATGTGTGTAGTCTTTTCAAGTCTCTCTATTGTTTGAAGTAGGCTCCTCGCCTCTGGTATCATAAGTTGAGTTCCTGATTAGTTTTAAGAATTTCATTTCAGATACTAGTCTTTTAATAAACAATATGGTTATGATGTGTTGATGCTTTTAGTGTTTATCGATGACATTTTACACATATTACAATTCTATGTTGATCCAAAAGTTTGTTACTTAGTTGTATTATGTTTTTTCACTTAAGGATGTTGGTTCTCTTTTTTTTAATTGAGGTCACTCATACTTCTAGGAGCATTTTTTTGTTTCAACAAAAGTATATTCAAAACTTACTTTCTCATACTGATTTAACTCATTCAAAGTCTACATGTATCCCCCTGGCCTTAAAGAGAGTGTTTAAGGTTGATGGTGTGCCTCTTGAATGATATCATTGTGTATCAAAACTTGGTTGATGCTCTCTAATATTATTATATAACTAGGCCATAACTTACCTTTTTGTTAGCAAACTCTACTAATTTCTTTGGTGTCCTACGAATAAACATATGTAAGTTGTCAAAAGAGCTCTCATGCATTTTCAAAATATTATGGATTTTGGTCTAAAATTCATGAAATCTTCTAATATGGATTTTTTTGGATACTTGGATACTGACTAGGTAGTATGTCATAATGATCGAAGAAGTGTTGAAACATGTTGTATGTTTCTCGAGGATAATTTTATTTCATAAGCATTAAGTAAATAAAAGGTTGTTACAAGGTCATTAGTTGAGTTAGAGTATATGACTCTTTTGTCTGTAGCAATAGAAGTGAAGTGGATTAATCATTACTTTTTGAATTAAATTTACATTTGAGGCATCTTTTAATTTTATATTGTGATAATATTAGTACTATTTATCTCTCACAGAATCTTATCATGTATCAAAAAAATAAACATATAAAAATTGACATTCATTTATTAGAGAAAAGGTTCTTAGAAAGAAAATAATTATTAATTTTTATGTTTCCGAACAACAACTAGTAGATTTACTTACGAAGCCTTTAAATAGGCAACGCTTTGAAGAATGAGATGCAAGCTTATAGTATTGTCCTAACCATAAGCTTAAAGAAGAGTATCAAATAATTTTAAGTGATTGTAATTATATTTTAATTGATTAAAACTATGTGTATACATGTAAGTTAAAGAGTGAAGTGGATGTATTATGAGCTAGCTATATATAACAAGCTTTGTTATGATAGTAAGATCAAGAATTCGTTTTGCTTCACTTTCTAATTTCTTTTCCCGTTTTCTTTCTTGTTTCCTACGTCTAAAACCCATAATAAATTCCATCAAAAAATTAAAATCTTCTCTAAAATCAATACATTTTTTTATTTCATTGTTTTGAACGAAAATAGAATGAGTTTTTAACGTGAGATTGCATAGAAATTAGTTTCAATAAAGACATGATAGTTTTCTAGTGAGGTAGGGTGCGTATGAGTGAGGATGAGATTAGTTGTAGTTTCCTTTACCTATAGGTTTGTATTTGATTTTTGGTATGCTTTGTGTGAATGGGATTTCTAGAAGTAATGTTTTTTAAAATAAAAAAAAATAGGTGAAATTTTAAAAACTCTTCTTACAAAAATAATTAAATTAAAAATCCTCTTATAATATGGATAGCATAAAAACACATGACTCTATTTATATATATATGCATGATATTTATAGTATTTTTTAAAAGAGACAAGACTTTTGTATTACACTTAATAATAATAGAACTTATGTTCGTTTTGTTAAAAAGTACATAATTTTGATTACATCTAATTTTTAACAAATTTTTTCCATAAAAGTTCAATAAAAAATGTATAGTCTAATATGTAATTTTATATATTATATAATAAAATATTTATTTAGATATTATTAAAAAAATTGTTTGAGTTTAAAATAAAAATAAATAATTTTTAATTAAATATTAATTATATATATATACACGCATTAAAAATATATACATATGTATATATTCTATTTTACGTTATTTGACACTTTTGCAAAATAATTTAGATAATATATTTTTTATAAATACATAAATTTAAAAATATGTTATTTTTTATAGAGATAATGGTTATAAGGATTTTATTTTTTTATATAAAATGATCAATTAATTTAACTTGTAATTTATAAATGTGTTATTTTAGTCCTTTAATTTATAAAAATAAGATTTTTTAGTGTAAAAATACATTTCAATTATGGAACTAAAATACATGATTTTATATAATTATGTAATTAAAATATTCATTTTTAATAATTAAAGATTAAATATACTCACTTTTATTATAAATTAGCACTAGAAAAAGCAAAGTTCGGATCCAATTTGGTTGTATAAATATATAATTATAGGTAACAGTAAAATAATAAGCATTAAGAAAAATAAATGACACATAATGATTTAAATAATTCAACTTTTTAATGTAAAAAATTTACTCTGCTGATGATGACACACCGAAAAAAATCCACTAATAATCAGATGGAGATATAAACACCAATATTCAAAGAGCTCACATAATATACCAAAACCTAAATACAACGAGAAAAAAACTTCTTTTAATTTACTAGTAATATATAAGAAGATAAATTAAAAAAATGTTATTTAATCAAATATTAACAATCGATAACTTCTATTACTCCTCAAATTAATAGCTCTCTTCTTCTCTATCAACAGCTTCATTTTCTACCATATTACAATAGAGGGAGATAACCTAATGAAAAAAAGGAACTGCAATATAGTGAGAGATAGGACTTTTGAGACTATTAGCTTTATGGATACCGACAATGGAGCTTAGCAAACTACCATATGTAGTGTTCTTCACCAGCGGGTTTTATATATAAGGGAGAGAGGGAAATTAAGTTAATTTAATAATGGGTTTTAAGCATGAAGTTTTTGGCCACATTTAACAAATATTCACCTTAGTTCAAAACAGAAGCAAGTTCTTCAAATATGAGATCCCCCGGATTACCAAATAATCGTCGTCCAAAGTCACGAAGGGTGATCATTTACTACAAATACCAATCAAGTCCAAGAAATACTTGAACTTGTTAAATGAAATTAGTTTGGTTTAACATATGAGTTGGATTCTCTGTAGTGACTATCTTATTAACAACAATAGCATCCTGAGATAATATGTCACCAACAAAGTGATATATGACATCAATATATGTTTTTTTCTTTCATGATACATAGTATTCTTAGTCAAGTGTATCACACTCTGATTATCACAAAATACAACAGAAGTATCATGCTTTAAATCCAAATCACAAACCAATAAGTGTATCGCACTCTAATTATTGTTGCGTGTTTTGCAACACACAGAAATCGTGCAAGTATACACGGTCACAAGTAATAAAGATTTGTAAGTAGAGTATCGTTCTCACGAGGATTTGTTACTATAGTTCGTTGAGTACTAAAATTGTATCTCTTTGATTTTATCCAAAATAATTGTTGGTATGGAAAAAGGTAACAAAAAAATAAGAGAACTCCAAGATTGCAATTTTTCACCAAACTAATCCACTCCAATCATATTATTTTCTTTGGATTTATATTTTTTAGTACATTTAATTTGTCAACCGAAAACTTCTTTTTTTATTCATACATCTCTTCCGAGCTCCGTACAAACACATCTCGTTAAATTAATTCACTATATCTCTATGAGAATTAAATTCAGCAAGATTCATTAAGTTCTAAGTTTTCAAATGGCCACACATACAATTAGGGTATATTCCTATCCTTCATCATACATGTTATTCTATTTACGAGCAATATACACAAAAATGCCTTTCTCAAGTTTATTTTTATGCCACAAATCGTTTTGATAAAATTCGTAAATAATCAAAAAGCATTAAGCACAAAATAGAATGAATAAATCGAACGTCTTATAAATCTTAAAAAAAATAATTAAAATCAAAGCTTCATAAATTTAGATCAAATGCAACCCTAGAAAAATTAAATTACTTCATTAAATTAAAATAAAAATTACAACAGATGCAGAAAAATTAGAAGAAGAAGAAGGAAAATTAAAACATCACATAGCGAAATATTTGGCACACGCAGAACACAATAAAAGCCAAAAAATGGCTTCTACGTGTTCTGCAGTCCAGCCCCAAATACCACAGAATTTCTAAACAAAAAAAAACTCTCAACTTTATCATAATATCACCTATTTATAGCTAAAAAAATACATCTAAAATATTACATTTTTATTTTATTTTTTTATAAAAAACGCGTAATAATTTTTATCGAAAAACAAAAATCACGCGTATCGATTTTCGTATCAAAAAATGTTAATTAATTCACGCGTGAGACAGGGGCGCCGATTTTGCATTTTTTAATTCTTAATGCATGCCACGTGTCAGCGTCTAATTCGTTGAAACAAATAGTGGGACATGTGGCCGCATCTCATTCGTTGAAAGGAACGGGCGCACGTAGAAACTGAAGCATGGGATTGGGGCGTCGAGAAAGTGAGGCAACGGCTGGAACGAGGAAATGATCCTGTGCATTCGCATTCATTGTAAATAGCCACGTGTCGGAACATGATTTGCTTAAATATTAGTGGGACACGTGGCAGATTCTTATTTTGTAAAAACTGAGGATGCACGCTTCTTCCATAACCCGCATCACACACGATTGTTACACGAACGGTTCAGTGCACGACAGCTTGGTTCCATGCGCTTCAATCTGGACCTTTCAAGAGATCCAACGGTCAGCGATGAACACGCGCGAAGGAAGATCTATGTACCCACTCTCCTTGGTCAGGCTTGATGAACACGCGCGAATCTGATCCGTTGATCCTTTGATCGGACGGTCTACGTTTCGCGTTTGGAATAGGGCGCGTGGCCTTCTTCTCTCTTGCGCAGAATTTAAACTTTTATTAATTATATTTTGACCCACAAATATATTTCAATTTACATTTTCAACTTTGTTTAATTACAATACAGCCCTTTTGGTAATTTAAATTAAATTTTAAACTTTTAATAATTGAAATTAAGCCCAATTTTAATTTTAATTATATTTTCAACTTTTTTAAATTGCAATTAATAACTCTTTTATTTGAAATTATATTTTTGGGTACAATTTGCATTTAAGTACGTTTTCAATACATTTACTTAATTTTATTAAAATATATAAAAAACAGTAAATATTAATTTATTAAATTAAAATTATCCAAAAATACAGAGAACATAGCATTTATAATCAATAAAATAGGTGAAAATAACTATATAAAATACAGTTATCAATTATCACAAAATATAAAAGAAGTATCCTACTATAAACCCAAATTACAAACCAAACCTCTAAGCCAAATGACTTATTTCACTACTTCTATTGATGTCATATATTCTGACTCTTTAGTAGACAAAGCAACTGTAGACTGTAAAATAGTCTTTCAACTAATGACATAATGAGAAAGAGTGAAGACATAACCTGTCCGAGATCTTTTTTCAATCCAAATCATCAACATAATCGAAATTCATATAATCAATAACACTGTAACTAGTATTAGAACTTCCATCATATACCAAACCAAAATTAGACGTGCCTCTCAAATACCAAAGTATCTATTTCACTGCTTGTCAATAACCCTTGCCAAGATTACCTATATATCTACTGACAACACTAACTACATCTGAAATGTCTGGACGAATACAAACCAAAGCGTATATTAAACTACTAACAACACTAGAATATGGAACCTGAGACATGTACTGCTCTTCTGCTTCTTCTGATTGTGGTGACAAATTTAAAGAAAGCTGAAATGTGCAACTAATGACGTACTCACATGTTTAGACTCTTTCATACCAACGCATTCAAGAACTTTTTTGATATAGTTTTTCTAAGTCAAATAAAGCTTGTCTGCTTGTCTATCCCTGTAAATTTTCATGCCCAAAATTTTCTTCACTGTACCCAAATCTTTCATCTCAAACTCACTACCAAGTTAAGACTTTAATTTCTGAATCTCAAACTTATTCTTAGAAGCGATAAGCATATCATCAGTATAAAGCAACAAATAGACAGATGAACCATCATTGAATCTTTTACGATAAACACAACTATCATAATCACTCATAGAGTAACCATGATTAATCATAAAAGAATCAAACCGCCTATACCATTGCCTAAGGGATTGCTTCAACTCATATAAAGACTTTATCAATAAACAAACACGATCTTCCTTACCTAGAACAATAAACCCCTTTGGTTAATGCATATATATTTGCTCCTCAAGCTAACCATGTAAGAAGGTTGTCTTGACATCAAGATGTTCTAATTTCATGTCAAACAATGCAACCATAGCAAGCAACACACAAATAAATATATGTTTCACAACGGGTGAAAATACTTTATTAAAGTCAACACCCTTCTTCGGACAATAACCCTTTGTAACAACACGTATCTTCAACCTAACTACTTCAACCTCAAGCATACCTTCTTTTTTCTTAAAACTCATTTGTTTCCAACAATCTTCTATTCCTCATATGGTTTCACCAATTCCCAAGTATGATTCTTATAAAATGATTCAATCTCTTCATTCATAGCAACCAGCCACTGAACAGACTCATCACAAGTGACAACTTCATGATAACTAGAAGAATCATGCACCTCAATAGACTCTACCACAGCTAGTGCAAAAGAAACTAAGTCTGCATTTGTGTACCTCTGAGGGTGTTGAATCTCTCTTATTCCTTTACCCTAAACAATACTATATGGTTGCTTATGTTGCTCTTCTGCTACATCATGAGCAGAATTATCTCTCATCCAAAAGTGGTTGATTTGAAGTGCCCTCTTACACTTGACTAGGAGCTCTACTCTCAAGCTCCACCTACACATTAACATCGTGCTCTTTACCTACAACAATAGACTCTCTTTTTTTCTTTTTCAACATGGAAAACTCATCAAACTTAACATCTTTATTAATAAAAAATTTAGGTGACTTGGGTTCAACACACTATAATCTATAACCCTTTACCCTAGAAGGATACCCCAAAAATATACAATTCAATACCTTAGGCTTAAGTTTACCAGCATTAATATGAGCATAAGAAGAACAACCAAAAACTTTCAAATAAGAATAATTATCAAGAGTACAAGAGAATATCTCAAATAGAGTCTTTAACTCAATTGCAGTTGATGGAGACCAATTCACCAAATAACATGCATGGTTACAGGCTTTAGCTTAAAAGTATTTATCCAAATCAGCTTGAAAGACCATACAATGAATTTTTTTCTAAAAGAGTCATATTCATATGTTTTGAAACTCCATTTTGCTATGGTGTATGACACACAATGTTGTGTCTCACTATGCCATTTCTTTCATATAATTCATTAAACTAACTTTCACAAAATTTCAAACCATTATCAGTCCTCAAATGCTTGATTTTGTTTCCTATTTAATTTTCTATATAAGCCTTGAATTTTACAAACTTTGAGAACACATAATTCTTGTTCTTCAAAAAATACACCCAAACATGACAGGAGAAGTTATCAATAAAATTCATCATATACCGGACACCACCCTTGGACACAACACGAGAAGGACCCTAAAGATCTGAATGAATATAATCAATAGTACCTTTCGTTTTATGTATACTTGTATTGAACTTGACCCTGCGATGCTTTCCATAGACATAATGTTCACAAAAATCAAGCTTCCCAGTTTTCTGACTATCAAGAAAATCTCGCTTGCTCAAAATAGACATCTCTACCTTACTTATATGCCCTAACCGTATATGCCATAATAGAGTAGTATCTGAATCTTGATCTAATGAGGACAAAACTGAAACACTACCAATAATAGTGCTACCTTGAAGCATATAAAGACCACATGACAATTGCCCTTTAATAATAATGAGAGCACATTTACTCTCTTAAAACTCCACCTTCAACTATATATTTGTATCCTTATAAACCAAGAGTACCCAAAGATATCAAGTTCTATTTCAAATTTGGAACATAACGAACATCTTTCAAAATCCTAACAATATCATCATGTGTCTTAATTTAAATAGTACCAATACCAACAACCCTACAAGACATATTGTTTCCTATCAAGACAACACCCTCATCAATATGCTTATAAGAAGCAAATCAATCCTTACTCGAGCACATATGGTGAGTGCAACCCAAATCAAGAATCCAAACATCTCTAGGAGAACTAACAGATACTGATAGAATATTTTCACCATCTAAACTAGATCTATCTACAACACCAGCAACATCATTAGTACCAGAAGACGTTGTGGTGGATTTTCCTTTACCTTTGATTTTCGGACAATTTACTTTTCAATGCTCTTCCTGATGGCAATAATTATATTTATCTTTTCGTTTTATAGATTTTGATCTAGACTTGCCTATATTGTTTCTTAAGCCTTTTCCTTGATTTCTACCCTTGACAAATAAACCACTACTATTATCATTGTTGCTAGTAGACACATTTTTTCTTTAATTCTCTAGAATTCAAAGTTGTTTTGACATTCTCCAAAGAAATAGTGTCTCGCCCATATAGCATGACATCAACAAAATGTTCAAATGAATGAGGTAAAGAACATAATAGAACTAAGGTTTGCTCCTCATCATCAATTTTAACACCATCATCTTTTAGATCATGAATAATTTTAGTAAATTCATGAAGGTGATCGTGTAAAGGTATAAATTCTGAATGTATACAAATGTTGCTTCAAACATAATCGACTTGTCAAAGACTTTGTCATATACACATTTTCCAATTTAAGCCATAACCTAATTGGAGATTTTTCATTACCAATGTCGCGTAGTACCTCATCAAACAAGGACAAATGAATTGAACTGAGAGCATTTTCAATCAATGCATCTTTTTCTTCATCAGTCAATTTTTCTTACAATTTATCATTGCCTTCAAGTGTCTTAATGATACATTCTTTAACTAATATGACATGTATCTTTATTCGTCATAGGCTAAAATCATTCATACCATTGAATTTTTCAATTTTGTATTTTGTCGTCACGATAAAAACTCAATATTAAATAAAAAGAATCACAACTCAGAAAATATAAAACTAATCAAATAATAAGAAGCTCAAAATAAATTCAAAAAAATAAACTTGACCAGTTATAATAAATAACAGAATAACCTAATACTCTGATATCAATTTGTTAAAAATTTATACTAATAAAAGCGAAATTTCGACTCTAATTTAATTACATAAATATATAATTATCTGTATTAGTAAAATAATAAAAAATAAAAAATAAAAAAATAAAGATACAATCACAAATTTTTAAGTTTTAGACTACATTTAATACTTTTTATAATATATGTTAAAAAATAATAAAATTAAATTAATATATTTTAAGTAAAAATAAAATCTTTATTACCCTTACCCGTTTTTTATAATAGACCATGTGACACCCACAAATTTATTATTTAATGGTTAGTCGGACAGTGGGGCTGATTTCCAGAAGTAAAAGGCAAAGGACATCATAAAAGGAGCACGTTGTTTAAATGTTTATGCGGATATAGAAATAAAGACAAGTAACAGTTGTTATAATTATTGTTGGATTTTTTTTATAAGTATTGTTGATTGGTCGTTGCCTTCTTGAAGGAAACTCAAGCTCTCGTTTTCTGATAGTGTTTACAGGATTCTATTTTCAACCCTCTCTTTGATTTGGGTTTCTTCATCTAAGCTCCCTGAAGTGCTTCAGAAATGGATATGGAAGACAGATCTGATATTGATGATGTGAAACCGGAGGAGCCAATAAAAATAACCCATGAGGAAGAAGCGGAAGAACAGGGTGATAATGGTCCAAAACCCAATTTCCAGATGGGGTCCAACAACAGGTAATCTATTTCTTCTTTTCTTTTCTTTTCTTCTTTAATCCCAAATGGTCTCAATTTCTAGAATTGTCAGAAGTTTTACAAAAATGGGGTTTCCTGCTGCTCTTGTGATTTGGGGTTTTCTATATTCTTCCTTGTTCTTTTGGCTATGAGTTGTCTTTTGAGATTATCTAATTGGATATTACCAGTTTTAGACTCTCATAAGTCGCACCCCTCCCCCCGGGGCCCGGCGCTTAAGAAATTAAGAGGCTTTGATGTCATAAAAACCTGAAAGATAAATTATGAGAGAAAAGTATTTTAGTTATGTCAGTTTAATACTTTTATGTTATTTGTTACGAGAACTTTACAGTATACAAATGAAATTTATGTTTTTTTTATTAATGTAATTATTATTGTATATTATTAACGAAAATATATTAAATTGATATATCAAGAAGAGTTGAAAAACATGAGAAAAAATATAAATAAAATAAAAAATTTATCATTTATTTAAAACAAAAAAATAACAAATGAATTAAGCTACACTTTTTTGCATGATATGATTAAAGAATTTGTGCAGTAACCCATCCTCTTCATCTTTTGTGAAGTACCCGATCTTAATAACATTACATAGATATGGTGTGGCTATTCATCACTTTAATTTAGTATAAATATACATAATATTTAGAAAAATATGCATGTTCAACACCATATAAATATCTAAATATTTACGACTATTGATTTACTAAAAGAGTATGTTTAACATAGATTTATATGTTAATATATATTTAAGTGTATGTTAATATATATTTCTAAGTGTGCAATTTTTGATTTATGGACTATATTGAGAGGCCAAAAGCATCTCAATATATGTTACTTTCAAGTTTCAAATACTTTCGTGGGTTCCTTAGAAATTTGTCTGATGTACCAAAGAAAGAATATTTGTTGTTTAGCTCTTTAGTGAGTAAATTTGAAAAGTCTCACATTGGTTAGGAATGAAGATGAATGTTGTATTTTAGGTTATAAATAAAGCCCTCCTCCACCATTTGTAAGCATCCCAAAAATTTGTAAATCTTCTTCTCTTTTGTAAAGGTAATTGATTAGTTCAATTTTGCCCAATTAGTTATAATTTTGGAGTTCATCTATTTGGAGATAGTAGAAGTGATCAACAACGCCCCGAGGACTTAGGTAACAATTATACCGAACCTCGTTAAATTTCTGGTGTTTTTTATTTTTCTGTTTTAATATTTCTACTTTAATATTTGTTTTAGTTGATTTTAGCATTATATTTCCAATAGCATTATTTTGTCGAGTTAGTTTGAGTTCTATTCATTTAAATCATAAATAAATAGTAATTACTTAGAATAAGAAAAATATACTTGATTTTCCTAACAATTGGTATCAGAGTCGAAGGTTTTTACCTAAACATTTGCTTGTATTTCGTTTGTTTGCTATTGGAATATAGTTGCTAGTTGTTGTAATTTGAAGAAACGACGGAAGAAAAATTTCTTTCAAACAAAGGCCAATTATTCACATTAGGCAGAACTATGGTGATGAATGCAAGGTTTGAGGTGGAGAAGTTTGATGGAACCGGTTATTTCGACATGTGGTAAGGCGAAGTTTTAGATAACTCTGTTTCAACAAGGTATAGATATCGCCATTGAAGAAGAGAAACCAGATAGAGCAGATGAATTCGAGTGAAAAAATATCAATCGATTAGCATGTGGTACAATCCGTTCGTGTCTCTCAAGAAAACAAAAGTATACGTTCATGAAGGAGACATCCGCAAGTAAGTTGTGGAAGGCATTGGAGAACAAGTTCATGAAGAAGAGCAGACAGAATCGGCTCTATTTGAAGAAGAAGTTGTTCCGTTTTGAATACCTTCCAAGTACCACAATAAACGATCACATTATCGCTTTTAATCGATTAGTAGCAGATTTGTTAAATATGGATGAAACTTTTAAAGATGAAGATTTAGCCTTGATGTTGTTAGTTTCTCTTCCTAATGAGTTTGATCACCTTATTACGAGCTTACTCATTGAGAAGGATAAAGTGTCTTTTGAGGAAGTTTGCACTGCTTTATATAGTTATGAAATTAGAAAGAAAGATAAAAAAAAGAAAGCAGGAATGAAGTAGCAGAAGTACTATCTGTAAGAGGACGTCTGCAAACACAACAAAAAGGAAAGAGAGGTAGATCTCTGTCAAAAGGAAGGTTTGGTAAAGATGAATGTGCCTTTTGTCATGAAAAAGGCCATTGGAAGAAAAACTATCCGAAGCTGCAGAAGAAAGGAAAAGCTATGCCCCTCTGATGCATACGTAGCTAAAAGCAATTCAAATTCAGATTTTGCATTGGTTGGTTCGTCAACAACATCCCATCCTAATAATTGAATTTTTGATTCAGCATGTACCTTTCATATGTATCCTAATAAAGAGTGGTTCTTTAACTTTGAAGAACTAGACGGTGGAGTTGTTTTCATAGGTAATAATTATCCATGCAAAATTTTGGAGATCGGTACAATTCGTTTGAAGAATCAAGATGGTTAAACCAGAATCTTGACGGATGTTCATTATGTTTCAGATATGAAGAAGAATCTTATTACTGTGGGAGTCTTAGAATCAAAAGGCTTCACTGTGATCATACAAAACGGGGCATTGAAGGTTACTTCTGGAACACTTGTGGAGAACTTGTACTACTACCTTGGTAGTACGGTTATTGGGACATCATCAGCAACGGTTTTAAAGGAAGAAAGAGATTCAGAAACTATCAAGCTATGGCATATGCATTTGGGACATGCTAGTGAAAAAACTTTATAGATTATGGTATAACAAAGCTTGTTAAAAGGTGCGAGAATCGACAAGTTGGAATTCTATGAGTATTGTGTATTGAGAAAACAGAAAAGAGTAAGCATTGACACTGGTTTCCATAATACAAAGGGCATTTTGGATTACATCCATACTGATGTATGGGGTTCAACAAAAACAACATCCATGAGTGGCAAACATTATTATGTCACTTTCGTTGATGACTTCTCCAGAAGAGTTTGGGTGTATCTCATGAGGAAGAAGGATGAAGTGTTAGGAATTTTTCTCAAGTGGAAGTAGATGATCGAGACTCAGACTGGTAGAAAGATCAAGCGTCTGAGGTCTGATAATGACACTGAGTACATAAATGATCCATTTATGAAAGTTTGTGAAGAAGAAGGGATAGTGCGACACTTCACTATTCGAAAAACACCACAACAGAACGAAGTTGCAGAACGTATGAACCGGACTTTGCTGGAGAAGGTTTGGTGTATGTTGTCAAATGTTGGGTTAGGCAAGCAGTATTGGGCAGAGGTTGTGACATAAGCATGTCATCTCGTCAACCGTCTACCATCGTCTGCTCTTGAAGGCAAAACACCTATGGAGGTATGGTTTGGAAAACCTGTTAGAGATTACGATTTTTTACATGTGTTTGGTTCTATTGCATACTACCATGTAACGGAATCAAAGTTGGATCCAAGAGCCAAGAAAGCTATTTTTTTAGGGATCCCATCTAGTTCTAAGGAATATCGACTATGGTGTTTTGAAACGAAAAAGATAATCTTCAGCAAAGATGTTACCTTTGATGAATCTGCCTTGTTGAGAAAGGTAACTGAGAAGATTGATGGCACTTTGGAGCAGGTGGAGCAAACTTCGAAGCAAGTGGAGTTTGAAAGCAAAATTGTTAATCCAGTTAATGAAAATAAGACAGAAGATGAATCAGATGAAGAAATTTTAACCCAAGAACCTCTACAACAACAAGAAGAAACTGCAGTTGATAGACCACGATGACAAAATGTCAAGGTGCCTACTTGATACAAAGATTTTGAAGACCTACATACTCAGTTTAAGAATACGGTGGCCTATGTACTTTCAGTTGTGCATGATGATGTTCCTTCCATATATAAAAAAGCAATCAAAAGCCCTGAAGTTGAAAGATGGAAGGAAGCCATGGACGAAGAACTTTTGTCCCTTCAGAAGAATAAGACATGGAAGTTGACACGACTACCTAAAGGCAAGAATGCAATTGGTTGCAAATTGGTGTTTGTAAAGAAAGAAGGATTTCCTAACAAAGATAATGTTCTTTACAAGGTAAGGTTGGTGGCTAAGGGCTACGCTCAGAAGGAGAGAATCGATTATAATGAGGTATTTTCTCCAGTTGTATAACATTCCTCCATTAGAATTTTGTTGGCCTTGGTAGCACATTTGGATTTGGAACTAGTTCAACTTAATGTGAAAATCGCATTTCTACACGGTGACTTAAAAAAGAAAATCTATATGTCTGAGCCAGAAGGATTTAATGTTGTTGGTAAAGAGAATTGAGTTTGTAAGCTAAACAAATCATTGTATGGATTGAAACAATCTCTGAGATAGTGGTACAAACGATTTGATCAGTTTATGTTGCAGCAGAAGTACACCAGAAGCACACATGATCATTGTGTGTATTTTCGCAAGCTACAAGATGAGTATTTCATCTATCTCCTATTGTATGCCGATGATATGTTGATTGCATCGAAGAGCCAAGCATAAAATTGAGAAATTGAAGGCTTAACTAAGTCAGGAGTTTGAGATGAAAGATCTAGGAGAAGCCAAGAAGATTCTCGGCATAGAGATAAGCAGAGACAAAAGGAAGGGGAAGCTGAGTTTGACCCAGAGTCAATATTTGAAGAAGGTATTGCAACATTTTGGTATGGATAAATAGACAAAACCTATAAGTACTCTTTTTGTTCCTCATTTTAAGCTTAGTGCTCAATTATCTCCTAAGAATGATGCAGAACGAGAATACATGTGAAATGTACCATATGCAAATGCGGTTGGTACCTTGATGTATGCAATGGTGTGTACTAGACTTGACATTTCACATGTGGTCGTTGCTGTAAGTAGGTACATGCATGATCTTGGTAAATTGGTTGGCTATGAAATGGATTCTACGGTATATTCTAAATACTGTAGATGTTGGTTTAGTATTTCAGCAAGATAATACCGTTGGCCAATGTGCAGTCGGATATTGTAATTTTGATTATGCAGGAGATTTAGATAAACGTCGATCAACTACTGGTTATGTGTTTACTCTTGTTAGAGCTCCAATCAGTTGGAAGTCTACCTTGCAGTCCACAGTTGTTTTGTCTACTACAGAGGCATAGTATATGTCAGTTACAGAGGTTGTGAAGGAAGCTATTTGGTTACGAGGTTTGCTTGAAGACTTGGGAGTTGGTTAAAAACATATTAATATGTTTTGTGACAATTAAAGTGCTATTCATTTAGCAAAAAACCAAGTCTAACATGCACGTACAAAGCACATTGACTTTCGTTATCATTTCGTGCGAGAGATTATTGAAGAATGTGGAGCATTAGTTTAGAAAATCAATACTACAGAGAATCTCACAGATATGATGACCAAGGTGGTAACGGCAATTAAATTTAAACATTGTCTGAACTTTATTAACATTCTGTAAATCTGAATTGGCATTGGCGTTGGCGTTGCTGATTTAGTGATCGAATAAATCATTTGAAAATCACTAAGTCGCTAAGGTGGAGATTTGTTGTTTAGCTTCTTAGGGAGTAAATTTGAAAAGTCTCACATTGGTTATAAATGAAGATGAGTGTTGTATTTTGGGCTATAAATAAAGCCCTCCTCTATCATTTGTAAACATCCCAAAAATTTGTAAATCTTCCTCTCTTTTGTAAGGGTAATTGATTAGCTCAATATTGCTCAATTAGTTGTAATTTTGGAATTCGTCTATTTAGAGATTGTGGAAGTGATCAACGACGCTCAAGGACCTAGGTAACATTTATATCGAACATCGTTAAATTTATGGTGTTTTTTATTTTTCTGTTTTAATATTTTTAGCATTATATTTCTAATAACATTATTTTGTCGGGTTAGTTTGAGTTATATTCATTTAAATAATAAGTAAATAGTAACTATTTATAATAGTAAAAATATATCCGATTTTTCCAACAATATTCAATCTTTACTGTGAATTAAATGCCTTGTCTATGTTATCCAACATATTTCAAATCTTAGTTTAGAGGGCAAAGCAATGTCAATTGCTTCTTAAGAGGAAGAAGAAGAAGAAGAAAACGTTGACTTTGATTGAGAAAAGGGTAAACATTTTATTTCCTACCAATAGTATTGATTTACTTTCAATTTACTACTTTTAAGTTTTTGTTATCAATTTAGTATTTTATAGATTTAATTTTATATCAATTAGTTATTTAAGTTGATATTCATGTTAAATTTGAAAGAAATAAGTTTGAAGATTATCACTTGAGAGCAACTTCTCTCGCCCCATTTGGTAAAAAACTTATAACCTTCGGATCTAATCACTTAAAGTGACTTAATCATTAAGATTTAATGTCAACATTAACTAAAAATACATAATTGAATAGAAATGACAACAAAAAAACTGAATTGATAGGAAAAAAATATAAGGTAGTAAGTTAAAATTTATACTAGGAAATACAACATGTGGGAGGTAAAGAGCAATTTCCACGGGGACAATTGCAGTTGTAGAGTAGAACATCCTGCAATTTATCTTTTAGAAGTTCAAACAAAAGTGCTGGAGTGATATGGTTGTTCCTTTTCTGGGTTGTTGAATTTGTTTCGACACAACACAACACGATGGGGATGAGTATGGTGCTTGACTTTATAGTTAAGTAGATAATTGTGGGTAGGAAGTGGTTGTGGTCTAGTCTGGTTACCCCACTCACTTTCAAGCCACAAAATCGAGCTACACCAAACACATTAACTATTACTTGATCTAAAAAAATATTAGAAAGTCACACTGGTTAGTGCTTCATTTAGGAGTAACTTGGCATAAGTTGGAAATTTGGGCTCAAATTCTACGTAAATCTATATCTACTATTTTTGAATTCACTACATGCTTTCCGTTTGAACTTGGAATATTAGAAGCTTCTATATTTGTTCTAGGTTGTTTTCCTTCCTTTTGCAACTCCGTAGCATATAGTGAATCATACCTCAAATTCCTAATTGTCCAATCTTAGCAAGTTCCGTCTAAAGAATCTTACTAGGAACATGGTCTATGATGACTCTGAGTCTGACAAGACTAGGGGGGATTGTTGATGATTTGATTAGGTTGTACTGTTCAAGATATTTTCATTTCTTACTTTTGAATGTTTGAGACCCAGAGCAATGTCAACATCTGCATCAAATGTTGTCGGTACACTGACGATCATTTATGGTGGAAACGTCAATACCTTTGATGCTATTCCTGAAGACAAGGTTTTTCTTTCTAACCCTCAATGAAATTTGGCTAGTTCAATTTATGCACTTGTATTTGGTGTGACTATACGTTAATTGTTATTCACTTTTTCTCCCATCAGGCTCGTGAAATTATGCATATTGTTGCTACTATGGCTGCTTCTATTAAGTCTGGTGATATGAAGAATGTTGGAGCTGCATATGGTTGTAGTTCACCACACAGTGCAGAGTCCCCTGACTTGAAAAATACTGCAAATGGTGTGGGTTCATTGTTGGCTCAGCTTAATCCCGTTCAGGAGTCCCTTGGCAAACTGAAAGCTGGTATTGACTCATTACTTGACTGAGTGCGTTTAGTCCATCAGATTGTCAAATGTGTTTTGAAGTCCCTTACTTTTAATAAAAGAGACTAATTAAAGACAAATAATATTATTTTAATAATATTTATATTAAAATGTGATTAAAACTTGATTCTTTAAAGTTGAGAATTAAAAAATACATTTTATAATCTAGAGGACTAAACAACACTAATTTCAAAATCTAATAGACTGCTACAGCCCCTCCCCAAATAATACCCAATACATAAAGTTTAAAGGTGGATTCATAATTAGAACTATTATTTTTCCGTTGGTATAGAATTTCCAATTGCAAGGAGACACTCCCTTCAGCGCTTTTTGGAGAAGAGACGTGACAGGTATCTCTGTTTAGAGACTGCAGTATGGTCTCTCTCTCTCTCTCTCTCTCTCTCTCTCTCTCTCTCTCTCTTGTTGATTATGCACCATAATCACATTCATGAATTTGCTAATTTATTACATTATTATTACAGGTTGCTGAGCAAGAATCCCTATCCTTCACCAACAACAAAAATGGAGGAGAGCATAAAATCTGACATCAGTGCTCAAACCTCAACAGATTCAGCTGCTTGAAACGATCTTTCAAGTTTTAGCATGAATACATTAATCAAGTATTGCTACAAATCTTGCTTGAACTAATTATTATGACAAACTTAATGGAGTGATTAGTGACTTTTAAAATATTCTCTAGAACGTTGTTGTTTCTAGTCTTTACTGTGTTCTTTCTGCTAAACACTGAACAAGTTGTCTATACCTGTAACTTGCTGTTAAACCTCTGCATGTAGTTCCTGAACTTGGCTCATGATTATCATGCAGTCAAGGAGTCTATTGTTGTGTTTGCTTTCAAGAAATGGAATTATTTACATGTTAGCCTATGGGTTTTGTTTTTTGCTCTATATCAGATTGCTTGTGATATACATTTTTGTTTTATTTACAAACATGTCACTTTAGTTTACTTGGACTAACCGGTGAATCTATGTAGAAGTGAGAAAAGTTGGGACCATCTAACAAGATAGGTGGGCCATGAAATATTTGAATAAATCTCTTTTTAATGATGTACCCACTTCCTCGATGCTACGATATTACGGAGAGGAATTTATGGGGCTAGTGTGGTAAAAAATATGCAGGGCAGGTTGGGATTTCAACTTGGATAAATATTTTTGCATGCAATAACATGTATGATCCAAAACCTTGTCTGGTTAAGGGTGTCAATGAAAACTGTTTTCTCGGATCAAAAATTTTAGTTTTGAAATTTAGATGTAAACAAGAATTATTAATCATAGAGAAATTTTAGTAAGATTCAAATGGTATTTTGTGTTATGATCGAAAATATGAACTAAATTGAGCACGAATTAATTTTTAATTATAATTAATTATTAATTTTTGTGTTTGAAAATATATTAAATTATTTTTTATTCAAATAATTGATAAAATTAACAAGTTACCGGCTCGCAAGAACGATCCATACGAATGACATGACATTTTAACTAACAAGTTAGCTCGTGCCAAACCTGACTAGCCTGTCCACTTTAACGCCCCTAATTTAGACCATAAGACACAAATATGTATACGCCCAACGTAAACAAACTAACACAAACACAATAAATTTTACACCACCAAAAACAATTCAATTCGAATGGAAAAGTAATTGAATACTGTTCTTTGAACTTAACTCTAGTCTACAACGCTACTGCACGTGTTCCATTTTGAATTTGAGTTCAAACAAGTAATCCATAAATATACCCGATCCAACTCTTTTGCAATGATCTAAATTTTTTTCAGAAAATAAAATTTTATATAACCATTAAAAAAATATGCTTGGCAAAAGTTTTTTCCCCTTCTCCTGCCTTTAAAAAGACGCTTTGGAGATCAATAAAAAACAAGACAGGAAAAAAGAATTAAGGAGCAAAAAAAAAAAAAAGAATGATAAACTTCTCCTTCTTTTAACCAAAATCTATAAAAGATTTTTAAATTGTGAATTGACATGTTCTTTTCATTTCTCTATATTAGAATTTTTTTTCGTAGATTATATTGAAACATTCGGTAAAAAATCCTAAACATAAATATGATTAATTTTTATAATTATTCTATAAAATGCCATCAATACGTTCGCAAGTCAAAAACACTGAAGTTGTATTAAAGCAGGCGACAGAAGTATCTACAGCAACTGACTCAAGCCCATCTCATTTACATACATCAAGCATATTTCATCCCATGCACACATTTCACTATTTCAGTGAGCACCAACATCATGCATGATGCCATGCAGGTAGCCACCCGCCATAACAAGGGACACAATGGATACGACACCAGCTGGAAATATCTTTCCTGATTTCTTGAAACGATAACCCATAGCTCCCAGCAGCGCAGCAGACACACCTGTAAATCAGTATATAATGAGAGAGACTGAAGTTAACGACGTCGATCAAAATCACTCTCGGAAATGCCTCAATGGGCCTCACATCTGTGATTGAGTTTAAAAAAATAAAAATGAAATGAAAATCTAAAATAGTATGCTGTATGCAGCAGCCTAAAACTTACTTCCTGCTTTAATAACAAATAGTATAACTACTTTAATAAGCATATCCCAAAGTTTAATCGGCCTCTAAAAAATTAGCTACTACATAATAAGAAAAATTGAAGTCATTCTCTAGCGAGTTAACTTCCAATGAACCCCACCCAATAACCACCTTCACCCATGAGCCAACTATGTGATTTGTTCACCAAAATTTATGAATAACAGAACAGAAAAAACACCAGTGAACCCTAAATGTAACTAACTTTTTACTTGTACACACATGAAAAAGGTAACTGGATTCTTAGTTAAGCAATATAATCGTCATTAACAAAAGGTACAACTATGATAACATAAGTGATCACTAAAAAAAATTATTAGAAAAACAGCATACAGTTTAAATAACATAGAATAAGACTTTTCCCCATATAGCATGTGCACGTAACAGAAGTATATTTACTGCCAGAAATTACTCAAGAAAATACATAGGATCTCCAGTGATACATTACTAATCATGTATATCAGATAAGCATCAGAGTGAAAATGAAATTGATATCCAGTCTGTGATCATAACATAAATGGATAACAAATCTCTTGATTAATTAATTTAGGCCATACTTGCTAATCATTTTAACTTTTAATTTCTTTGTTTTGGAATTGAATTTTCAATTTCAAATTTTTTAGGAAAAAAAAAATTGTTTGATAACCAATTTCTAGTTTCAATTTTGAAAAATAGAATTAAAAATTGAATATGCTTGTTTGATGACCTATTCTTAATTTTCAATTTTCAACTTTTTAAACTCTAAAATTCAAATTCAAATTTATTTTTGATAAATTTTCTTTAAATTGTGACTTTCTAATCATTTTGATTAAAGTTGAGTATGATTGAGTACAATTGTATTATTGATTTTTAGCGTCAAGAAATAAAAACATAAAAATTCAATTCCAAAAGTGACTTTTTTGAATTTCAAAACTAAGTATCAAAATTTAGAAAAGTGAAAATGAAAATGAGTTTTCAAACCTACCTAATTTCAAAATTTGTAAAATTTAAAATTAAGAATTGAAATGGTTATCAAACTAACCCCAAAGCATAAATAACACTGAGGTAAGAATTATAGACACTGTAAACATATCTTACCAAACCCCAAAGATGATGCAAACACCGGGTTGGTTGGAAGCTGAGTGTACACATAACAGAGGATGGAGGCTGATATACTTCCTGACAACAGAGACATCTGACTGCCACTCTTCAGATAGCCCATCAAACCACCCACTGCGAACAACAATCAATCAGAATTTGATTTGTACAAAGACAAGTAACTAAAATTCCTTCTAGTACAATCAATACCAAAAAAGACATAACCGGCTTATATATATTTGACTAGCCAAGTCCAACAGTAATTAGACTTGGCAAACCAAGGAGCTCAAGATCAATGTTTATGCTCACTAACTAAAGTCGAATCCTGCAATCATAACCACAACCAAAAGAGCAAAAACTCTTGCAAAGCATCAAACAGATTGAGTACTTATCACTAAAAATAGAGCTCAGATTTTATTGTTATCATGAAAGGAGGAAATTGCAAAAGCTTATTTATTGATTACCTCCAACAAGAGCAGCATATCCAAGGGTCAAATTTTGAGAGAGAGATAAATCCATTTGCTTCTTGTTCTCGTCCAATTCACCCTCGTCCCGATCTTCGTCCTCGTTGCGATTATTTTTATCGCCTCCGTTGACTTCTCTACCACTTCGATATCCGTCTCCGTAACCACCGCCAGTATTGGGCTTGATATCGCTCGGCTTTTTGGATCGCAGCGTCAAATGAGAGGATGTAAGAAGCTTTGAATTCAGAAGAAACCCAAATTCAATTTCCCTTGTGAACGGAAACCCTAACGCATCAAATAATTTTTGGAAAATTTTGTTCGACTTTTTATTTAATTACGACTACTGAATTTAATTTTGGGTTATGATACTGTTATAATATAAAATTATTTTATTAATCCAATTACTAATTACACTTTAATTCCTTGATATCATTTCTTATCTTTTTTATTTTCCATTACTTCAAATAAACATGCATATTTATATTTATTTATTTATTTATTTTAAATTATATATATATATATATCTAAATATTAATATATGATAAATTATTTTATGCTTATATTTATTTCATTTATGTTTTGTTAAAAATTTAAATATATATAAATATCTTAAAAATTATAATATAATTATAATAATCAATTGTTTATAAATAACAAATACGCGAACATTCCTTTAAAAACTTTTGCAACCAAATAAATGGTTAAAGCACGGACCTAATTTTAATTTATGAAATTTAATTATTAATATATTTAAATGAATAAATTTAATCTTTAATCTTTATTAATAATTTAAATTTATTTCTTAAAAAAATTATTGACGAGACATCAAATAACTTTTTGAAGCATAAAAAAGAAAATCATTTCCTCATAATTTTGTCCTATTTTTATTTTGCTTTGCAAAAATAATTACGGTACTTTTTACTCTTTTACTAAATTTTCCTTCCCTTTTTTTCCGCCGGAATGTAAAATTTAATGATTTAATTATATAATATAATTTTATTTATAAATAAATTTTTATTTTTAATTCGTTTATGATTATGCATATTTTTTTATTCTTCATTTAACATACAAATATTTTTTTATATTTAAAAATATAATATTGACATTTTTATATAACATAAAAAAAATTTAAAAGTAAAATTATCTAAACAATTAAGTTATATAAATACCATAAGTTTTAGTATTATTATTTTTACGAAAATATATATTTCATCATATTAAATATTTTAAATATAATTAAATTATATTATAATTATTATGTATTTTATTTCGTGACAACAGGTAAAATATAACTGGATAAAATTAATAATAAATATTTTAATAAAATAATATTTAATTTATTTTATATAAATTTTTTAGCTATCAAAATAATTATATCATAAAAAATTATTAAAATAAATATTTAATTTTTATAATATTTTTTAATTTAAAAATTTTTAAAATTAAATTTTATTTAAAATGAAAAGAAAAAATCAAGACATATAATTTTAAAATTAAATTTTTAGACAGGTTAAATAAAATGTTTAATATAATTTTGATATTCTTGGTATTAAATTTTTATAATATTATATAATTTTTATGTTATATAATATATTTTAACTTTATAATTAAATATACTATTATAAAAATAATATTTAGTAACTTATAACTAAAAATGAAAAGCACTGATTATTATATTAAACTCGGCTATAACACGAAAATAGTCTTATTTTTCTTGAAAATGAATAATTTAACTCTAAAATTATTTGCCTATGCATATCTAATCTCATCTATACGGGACGTGGCACAATGATAAAATATTATAATTTTTTCCTTACAATTGATATAATTTAATTCTTAATATTTATAAATTAGATAAATTTAATTTAAAATTTAAATTTTCGTTCATCTTAATTAACGAAATTACATTATTACATTATTTAATTTTTAAATTTATTTTATACTAATTTATTTCTAAATAAATAAATTGATTAATAACTTATAATAAAATTTATAACTTATTTCAAAACAAATAATTAATAAAACATCAGTAAATAAATTTGATATAAATTAAAATGATCAAATATACAAACATTATTGACTAATTTATGCAAATTGAAATATTATAAACCAAATTTAATATTTTATATTAAAAATATACTAAATAAATACATAAATAAACCTATGAATTTTGTTCCTGCCATTCCTTTAATAATGGAACTATTCATGCACTTTAAGGTTATTTTATAAACTAAAGTACCCACTTTTTTATTATTTTGTATTGTATAAATAAAGTACTATAAATGCAGAAGCAAATTAGCGGACTACTTGAACAAAACAAAAAAAAAAATTCTTTTCATTCTGTACTCTACCATACACCATCTTTTCAACCACAATATCAATTCCAAACAATTTCATAAACTGCCTACAACGTCCTCTGTGCTTTCACTACCATGTATGAAAATATGGTTACATTGGATATAACATAGAATTTTCCATAACTATATTATTTGGGCGTTGATTGCATGATACTGAACATTTATAACAATCTACTTATTGAGTTAGATACGTATTTCTTCATCCACCATCTCAAGGTAGAACAAAACTGATACCACTAAAAATCAGGAGTCATCTAATCGAAACTATAGCACTTGTAAATTAAGCAAGCGCAGCTCAATAATCTTCAACATCCGGAACATGCCCGTTAAGTTGGTCATCCTCATCAGCTGCTCCTTCGCCATTTTCATAATGAACCCAAGGTAGAATCGACTCAAACAAGACAGCCAAAGCATTCCGGTTCGTGACACTCCGAGCGTGATTAACGACGTCATTTCGGTTGGCAACATGGTTTTCATCATGCACAGCTTGCATTATCCTTGGATCAACCATAAAGTTCTGCAGATTTTCAGGTGGAATTGTTGGAACTGTGTGAGAGAAATCTGAAACCAACAAATGTCGATACCTGACAAACAAAAAGTACATGATGATTCTCTGATAAGTGATAAACTAATGTTGTGATTAATTATGTGCTGTTAAGTGCAAGTTATGACAGAAAATATGTTTGCAATCATAAACAAAGCAATTGCAGAAGTCATGGTAATAAACCACATACTGCATAGTAAAGAGCAAAATTAAGCAACAATGAGAAACAAATATGGTACTAACTCATTCTTCTCTGATGAGAATGCTTCTTTTCTCACACAAGCCCAATCTTTTGCTTCTGAACCATTATTTTTAAGCGTTTCAATAACCAGCTGAGCAGCATCCTTCAACAACTTTTGCAGATCTGGGAGTCTCCATATAAGATAACTACTCTCGACGTATATATTAGACAAATGATCCAAGGACGGGAGACCCACTTCATCTGCTCGGAAAAACGCATTCTTTATTACGTCCCCCCATGCCCTGTCCTTCAAAGGTACCTTCTCTACAAGTTTCTTCAGAACCGAAGGGTGAAGCATCAAAGCTTGCTTCATAAGTTCAGTTGAGCTAGCCTTTGCAGAAGCTGTATCAGTAGCTTCTAAGGATTCCTTTTTCTCGATATTTAAGCGGCAAACGGCAAGGGAATAGGAGAAATTTGGAAACAACCATAACGAGTTGTCACTTTGATAGTCTTCAGAGAACTGTTCTAGCCATTCATACTCCTCTGCTCGCAAAGACAAATAGTCGATACAGAACACGACCCCCACTGGATCATCTGAATCAAGTGAAAGCAACAATTTGCAAACTTCTAAAGCAGATCTATGACAGCCACGGCGATCCATATTTTTCATGTGAGCAAAAAGTGTTGTGAATAGAGGCTTGTTTGTCTCCTCGCTGAACTTTAATTGGCAATTACCCTGGAAGGGCATGAACATTGGATGCCAAGCGCATTCCAAGGCATACAAACACTTTGAGATAGCATCCGCTGACATTTGGTGCTCGCCAACAAACTTAAAGTAGTCTGCCATTGTTATGAGTGAACCTAAGTGATAAGGGTGGTGCATTAAAATACTTGCCATGCCATTCAGATCATGAATAGCTTTTGCAGCTTCAAATGAACTCTGAGCTTGAGAATAGGATGCTGAGTGTACATATCTACAATACAAAAAAATCGAAAATAATAATAAACTTATTAACTGCAAACCAAACAGAGCATATCATCAAGTATGAAAACAATAATGTCAATAACTGATGAGAGAATCTTAATAAGCTCTTAAGCCATTTGACTAGTCTTCCAGGAAAGAAACGGGAAAAAGAACCGAAACTGGGATGAAAGCAAGTAAGCAGGAGAATGGAATAGATTCAGATGTATTCATGATGCCATTCAGAGGAACCCAGCTCTCTATTTTGTGTACTTATGATAATAAAGCGCTCAAAAGTTCTTTCAAATTCGGAACAAGCATTAACCAATTTAGAAGATTTGCTACTATTGCATTTGCAGTCATGGGAAAATTGCATCTGATCAATTGTAATAGCAGAAGGAAGCAATACTTACGAACACTTCAACTATACAGTCTAGCAGTAAAAATATCTCAAGGGTATTGTACTTATTAATAGAAATAAAAAGATAGCTCTGGCATATCTCAAGGGCAATAATAAGTTGAAAAAAAATACAAGCACCTATATCAAAAGTGTCAATAGATTAAACCAAATAATGATAATGCAGGGCAATGGAGATTGATCTAATCTTACCTGAAGTATTGGAGTCCATCCCTCACTTCCAGAAATTCCATGGACAAAGAACCATCCCAGCGAGGCCAATGTTCTGATGGAGTGACAATATTAGTCTTTCGAGGAATATGAACCCCACGTCTTCCTCCACGTATCTGTCTACTACTGCTAGTTTGCTGGCTCTTCTCAAATGATTTCACCACCTTAGAACCAAAAATTCTTCTAAGTTCATTTTCAGCATTTAAATACTTTGGATCAACTTGCAATATTGACTGTACATTTCGATTAATTGGGTTATCATGAGCTCTTGTATTTGCAGCTTTGGACTTTTGAGGGATGCAATGATGACTGGAAGAGTTAGCATCTAAACATAAAGTTTCAAGATCAACATCCAAGGTTTTCTCAACTTTGCATGCAGTATTAGAAGAACCCTCCTTGTTTTTCTTCCTTTTCTTTTTCTTTGACTTAGGATTGGATGTTGAAACTACAGTGGAAGAAGTACTTTTTAGCTTGGTCGATTCTTTTTCGTCATTAATTGCCAGCAACATTTCGCCGACATTTTCAGACTCGCTTTCCTGTAGCAAAAAACAAAAACAAATCTACAATTGAAATAATCTTTTTGCCAGCATCAATATCACTCAAGCTAACAGATAAAATATATCAAGAACTTAATGTGGTTAAAGAATCATGAGCTGCATGCAAAGTAATAGGTGGAAGATTAGAGTAGTTGAGTGGTAAAGCGAAAGAGATCCCATGAAGTCCCTTTTATCTATACAGATAGGGGATTAAAATATTTACCAATTATGCTAGAAGGCAGCCGGCAAGCTGCTATGCAATATGAATATGTGCACATGGAACAATTATATTATTGTAAACATAAAGACTACGGCTAATCAGCGGCTTCAAAAACTAGAGTCTAGATATCATTGAATAGAAAAACATGAACAAGATTAAAACTTTAATGAGAATATATCAGCTATGCTGTCGATCATACATGTCACCTTTGAGACCACTTCTTCCTTTTCCATTTGGGCGTGAAATATAAAGAGATATACACACTCAAAACTTCATATAGAAACGCTAAGTCACATCATAGGCACAGAAAAAAAATGCAGTGGTGCATTTTATAAATTATACCCAAACACTAATACTCTAATTTAAATACGAGATTGAAGAGTTAAAAATTGGGCAATACACAGATTAAAACATCCAATTAAAAGGCGAATATTGAGAAACTATTTAAACCCTAATCACAAAAATAAAGATTAAAGGGGGAGGACAACTGGGAATCAATTATTAATATCAATTGCTTCCTCAAGAACCTTAAATTTGCAAATACAGGGTGGACAAGAATCTATTCTACTGAGTCCAACCTTATTACTATTGCTTTGATTGTTCAAAATCCAAGTAGAAAACCACAACCTTATAAAGTAGGAAATGTAACGGAAAAAAGGTGCAGAATCGAAACCTGTTCAGATTTATGGTCATCGTCATTAAGGAGGTCAAATGGGTTGATTGTAGAGCGAGAACTATTTCCCTTAATCTCTTCTTCTTCGTCTTCGAGTTCTTGTTCTGTTTCTAATCGCTGCAGCAGCTCTTTTTGTTCTTGGTCTTTCAAAATTTTCTTAAGCAATCGACCCGACATCGTCAAACCTGGACGAATAGCCGGAGTAGGGGGCTCCGATGGCTCTAATGTTAGAAGAAAAAGAAGGCTTGGAAGTAGAGGCGGTGCGACCAATACACTCTATTTATCGGGTTAACCTGATCCTGGCACAATATACTCCTATCAATAACATTAATTTCTTTTCTCAACTCTTATTAAATGTTTAATTTTAAAAAAAAAATTATTAATTTTTTCATTTTCACATTGCCTAATATAAACCCTCTGTTGATTAGCAACTAGCCAACTAGGGACTAATTACTTTCGCACTTGCCACGTCAATGTTAATGAGAAATGGATTACCTTAACTCAATTTTTAACTAGCAAACTAATATTTATAAAATTATAATAAATTATATAATTATATATTATTAAACTGTAAATTTTAAAACTTTAATACTTAATATTTTTAAAAAATTAACGATTTAAATACATTCTATTAAAATAAAATATATATTATATTTTTAATTAAAAAATATTAATACTTTTATTGTGTATATAATATTTCTAATATATATTAATCTTAAAGCTTCCAGCGAACAAAGTATTTGAAGAAATTATAAAAAAAATATTCTAAATATAAAATAGTATCTGTGATATTTAATATGATTTAATTAAATATATTTAATATTAAATATATTTAAATAATTTAAATTTAAATTAAACTAAGTTGAATATAAAATAAAGTATTATATCTTTTAATAAAAAATATATATTTGATGATATCATGTGCTATTTTTATAATTTTAAATTTTAAAATTATTATTTTTGTAATTTTCTCTTAATCATATAAATAAATAATTTAAATATATGTATAAAATTATATAAAATTAACAATTTTTTTAACATTTTTTTAAAAAATAATCTATTTATTAAATTTATTGATAAATAATAATTAATATGGTATAATATTATCAATAAATCTATATAATTATATAGTTATATATATTAAAAACTTAATTTCGATATAATTATAATATATATAAATACTATTTTTAAAATTAGTGGGATTATTTTAAGACAGGCCAAAAAAAATAGCTATGAAAAGATAAAAAATTAATGTTAAAAATTTATATAAATGTGTAAAAAAAACTCTTAAAAGAAACAATTAATAAATTTGTTACTTTAATGAATAATAAATATATAATAATTATTATTTTATTAGTAAAAATTAATTAATTAATTTAATGAAAGAAATATATACAATAATAATTAATTTATGAAAAATAAGTATGATTAAATATAAAATAATACTTCTTTTAATAAATAAATTAAATATTATAGGATGATATTATGAATTTAATATGATAGATAAAATTTGATAGAAATAATAAACAATTTTATAAATATGTTTTACTTATAATTAATGTAAGTTAGTTGACTATTTATTAATTGGTATCATATATAACATAAATTTGATACGAAAAAATATGATTATTTTAATACAATTATGAACCCTAAAATAATAATTAAAAATTAATATTATAAAATCAATACCCAATAAAATTATTATATAAAAATTATACAATTATTATTTATTATAAAAATATTTTGATATTTATTAATGTATAATATAAAAAAAGATAAACTTAAAGCTTAAAAAAACAAAAGAATGGATGAATTATATAAAAAGAGAGTAAACAAATTGAGAGAAATTCTTGGGAATTTTTATATATATAAATATATTTTTAACACCTGTTTTTTTTAAATTAATCAATTAATTAGAATTCATACTTAAATTAAGATTATAATTTTTTAGAGGTTAGTTGGTGTAAATATGTCTAAAAATTATGTAAATTGACTTGATATGTTCGGTTATAAGTTTTAAAAATAACAAAATGGACACAACCAAACTTATTTTTTAAATACATTATTTATTTAAGTATTTTTTATTATTTATTTACATATTATAATTTCTATTGTTATTAATTATTATTATTATAATTGTATTAATATTTCATCTAAATTATATGTAAAAGTAAAAATGTAACTAAAATGTGGTTAAAATATTATCAAAAAATATATGATCTTAACATTTTATGTAAATATTAACAAATTAATTGAAAAAATACTCTTATTTTGTGTGAATTATTCTTTAAAGTAAATGCTAACTTTTTTTATATCAATGAACGTGTTTATTTATTTTATTTTCCTTTTTCTTTCTTCAAAAAATTATACATATGTATTCCATGTTTTAGGTAAAATGAGAAAACTCTTATATAAGTTCAAAACTCTTAAACCAAAACACTACAACCAACCTTATAGGTGTGTTTGAAAATTGTTTTGGATTTTACTCAACGATAAGATAAGATAAGATTAGTTTGTAAAAAAACTTAATAACCAATCTAATTAATATACATCCACCCTTATATATCATGTAAATAATTTTTTTTAAAGTAAGATTTAATAATTTAAAATAAAAATATATTAATAATATTTAAATCAAAAAATTAAAAGTATATTAAATTATCCTAAAAACCATAACACATATATGTAATCCAATTAATAAAGTTTACAAGCATTATTTTTTAACTCTTTTTAATCTTTATCTAAGTCTATTTTTTTAGTTTATAATATGATAAATCTTCGATAAAATTTGATATTTGATGGTTTCAGTTCTTTAACTTTTAAACTGCAATTCAACTTCAAATAATAATACTAAATTCATATCTAAATATAAAAAAATAACAACACATATACAACATTATCATAAATCATATTTACTTGAATAAATTATTACATTAAATATAAATCTATATGGAATGAAATAATAATTATTTAATACATAAATAATAACATTTAATTTGATGAAGAAAAAGTTTCTATGGCAAAGAAATTTTCACTATAGTGGAAAAGAAAAATAACAAGAATGGATAAGATTGTTGTGAAGAGAAAGAAGATTATTTAATAAGTTATCAAACTTAGTTGCTAAATAATAATATATTTTTAAAATTATAATGTAATCATATATAGTTGAAACAAAAATTTTTTTCTCCTTGTGTTATATATATATATATATATATTTTTGTATCCATTAATATTGATAATTTAAGTATATAATAATTTTATTTATTAAATAATATTTTTTAATATTATAAAATTTCTTATTTTTTAAAATAAAAGAATGTAAGGATTTGAATATAAATTCTTAAGTTATTTTTACAATAAGATGAAAAATTAATGTAAAAAATATCTGTAAAGTGATTTAATGAATCACAAGTTAATAATTCAAGTTTAATAAATATAAAGCGTGTTAACTATCGAATAATAGTTATTATTGGTTTGAAATTTTTTATTTTATAAAAAAGGTTAAGTTTTTAAATATAAACATTAAATTATTTTTATTATAATATGGTGAAAAATTGATACAAAATAGTTTACATGAATATTTTTAAAATAAATAAATAAATAATTTATTATTTTATTAAAAAACAAATAAAAAGTAATAATTATCAAAATAACTATACGTAAATATTATTTATTATAAAAATTAGTACATAAAAAACAAATAAATTAAACTTAAAAAAATTGGACATACACCACACATTAATGCTTTTATATATAGTAAAATAAAAGAAATTGCAAGTATTTGAATATAAATTTTTAACCTACTTTTATTATAATAAGATGAATAATTGGTGTAATTTTTTTTTATAAAGTGATTTCTTAAAGCACCATTATTAATTTAAATTTAATAAATATATATTATTATTAACTATTGAATAATAATAATAATTATTTTATAAATAAAAGAAGAAGTAAATCTTTAGATATAAATTTTAAATTATTTTTATTATAATAAGTTAAAAAATTAATACAAAATAATTTACATGAATATTCTTAAAATACGTAAATAAATAATTTATTATTTGATTTAATAATAAATAAAAAATATAACTAATAAATTAATTATTCTTAAGTATTATTTATTATAATTTATTTTAATATTAAGTGATAATATTGATTAATTTATAACAAAAATAAATAAATAAAACTTGAAAAAAGAAAATGGATGTCCATCGTACATATAAAATTTAAATCACATCTTATAAATTTTTTGTAAAAATTAATCATATATTTTAAAATAATAATTATTACTCTTTGTTGATATATAATTTATTTAACATTTTTACTTTCATAATTATATTACTCCAATAATTTTTATTACTGTGACAAAAAAAACATATAAAATGTTCATTTTATCCTTTATTATTAATTATATTTTAATATTATTATTATTAGATAAAATTATCAATAATGAGATATTTTTATGATAATAATAATAATCTATATCATGCAAATATCGTAATTATTTATTTATTATCAATTAAATAATAAATTATTACTTACTAAAATATTAACAAATATTTAGTTTATAATTATTTATATTTTTTTTATAAAGTTATTTATCTTAGATAATAATTATTGTTTTTTTAATTAATTATGTTTTATAAATTATATAATAAATTATCGATAGTTAAAATATTTTCAATTTTTTATGAGTCTTTTAGGTATTTATGTTTTTAAGATTAATTAAAGATACTTTCATTAAATTATAGGATAATACAAATTGTAATATGAAGAAGTGTTCTCGATGACGCATCAGACTCAAATCTCTTGAAAGGGAGCATCATAAAAGATGAAAATCTCGTCGTGTCCTGATCCTATCGCACCACGAGACGTTCTCGACAAATCGAGTTATTTGGGAATATTGTCCGTGGTAATGTATCTTAAATAAAATAAATAAATTTTTTAACTTAATTATTTTAAAACTTAAATATTGTTAATTAAATAAAAAATTAACACGTAGTTGTACACGAAAACTTGATTAATATAAAATAAAAATAAAAATTAACATTTTATATTGTAATTATGTTACATGATAACATGTTCCTCTTTTAATAAAAAGATTATATATTTTTTAAAATTTATTTATAGATTTAATTACATTAAAATTAAAACAAATTATTACATTCTTTATAAATTATTTAAAATTTAATAATTTTAAAATTATATAATTATTTTATAATATATTTTTATTATTTATAATTAATTTGTAACAGTATTATTTTCAGATTGTTTAGTAGTTTAATATAAATAAATTATATGTTTATTTAAGTGTGTAAATTATGTTATTTTATAACTTCTTTTAAGTAACAATTAATTTTATAATTAGTGGGTGCTATCTTTTTCAGCATATTTTGACGAATGGACTTTTGTGGCACCATAAAATCACCCTCCAATCATTTTATGTAACATGTTCTCCTATCAAGGAAGAAATTCGATTTGATATTATTAAAAAGGGAGCCGTGCTATATTTATCATTATCGTGGATTGATTATTTAGATTAAAATTGATATTATCAAGTTTTTTATTTTATTTTAAAAATAGGTTATTGAAAAATAAAATGTTTTATTTTAATGATTTTTAGTTAAAATATTATTTTTAAAAACATATTTTAATATAAACATATTAAAAAAATATAATTTATCTTTATTTTATTATTCTTTTAAAAAAATTAAATGATTAAATAACATTATTTATAATATAAAAATCTAATATAAATAACATAATTTGAAAATATTTATAAATTTTTTGTCTATTAAAAATAAAATAAAAAATAACATTTTTTTCGCTAATAATAATAAAAAAAAAACAGCTTAGTGATGGCGATCTTGGCCCCCTTCTAAACACAAGCGGGAGCAGTCACGAGAAATTGCCTTCTTTATGCGCAGATTGCGGAGCCACTTTAGGAGTGAAGATGGGGAAGGACATTAACCGTTTAACAATTAGAAGAACATCTTCAATACTCTGTAATATTTTATATTAAATTTTGTATCATTTCATAATAAAGTTCACTTTTTACTTTTCTTTAATTTATAATAATACTAAATATTATGTTAAAAATTATATTACTTTAAAAAAATCATATTTAAGAATTTTATATAATATATTTAATTTTAATTTATTATATATAATAAAAAAATTAAAATTTTAACAAAGACATTGTAATTAACAGTGTGACATCAAATTTGATATAATACTATTTATTACATTAAATTTTAAAGTTTAATGATTGGTTATTAGGATTGAACAGTAATACTCATTTTTGTTTTTATTTATTATTAATCTACTAATGATAAATACAATTAAATATTATTTTATGTTAAAATTTAAATTAGAGATATTAATGATTTAGTTTAAATCATACACTAACTATGTTATATTAATCAGTTAATTAGTTTGAATCGAATTATTTTTATATAAAATGAGTTCGGTTTAGATCGGATAATATCTACATATCAAAAAATTAGTCGTATCGATAATATTTTATCCTTTAAAAAACAAAAATTAGTAAAAAAAGAAGTGAAAAACCCAAACGTTGTCCCAAACAAATCAGATTTTTGACCCAACCAGGTTTGTCCCAAATGGTTTATAATTAAATCGATAATGCCTCGCTCAATTTTTCCTCTATTCGACTCACCCCAATCTGACCCGAACGGGTTAGGACGCGCAGGTCAAATTGGCAATCTCTATCTTAAATTCATTTCAAGCAATATAAAGATATACAATTGAGGTTTAAAAGAAGCAAATTTAACCATAAAAAAATACAAGGCCATCATATATAGGCTGCAGTTTTGCAGTAGCCATTGAATACAAACCACGAGTGTGTTTTGTGTTTCGTAATAATTGAGAATGATGGTGGCCCTTCTTATGATTGTGTAATTTGTTCCAATAATATTGTTGTTCGTGATTTGACATGCTTTATTATTACTGTTTGTTGCTAATTTCTTATTGCATTATATAACTGTTTGCTTCCCAGCTGTTTCCGAATATATCGATCTTCTTTTAAATTTGAATTCATAAGTTTAGTACATAAATACAATTTTTGAATAATATTAGATCCTAAAAAAAATAAAAATATATTTTTAAAAATTTATAATAATAAAAATAACATTGAATAATATTAAAAGGAATATAATTTGACAGTATTTAAAATAAAATAATATCCTATATTTTTTTTAATGATAAAAGTGTATTAAATGAACATAATTGGTAATATTTTTGTTTTTATAAGTTTTAAAATTATTATTTTTATTGTTTTTTTAAAATACATTTTGAATTAAAAAATAATATATAGAATAATATTTTAAGTAATAGAAAAAAGAAAACAAAAAAAATAAATAAAGGGGGAGATGACACCAAAGTTTCTAAACTTTTTTTTTAATAATTTAGTTTTTAAATATTTAACTAATATAATTTAATCTATCAATATGAAATTGTTTTTTTAACATGATATCCAAAACTTCTATTCATATTAAAATGTAATAATTAAAAATTTAAGAATTAAAGTATTTCAAAAACGTAAATATAAGGATAACATGTGGAGATAGCAATTCAAATTCCGATCGATTCGGATCAGATCGGAAAAAAAGTGATCACGATGTTAATTATTTTATCATAAATATTTCGAAACAAAATTTAATGGGACAAAATTGGGTTTATTTGAAACATTAGTCAAATACCTCACTTTTTGTTCGATTACATTAAAAAAAATTCATTTAATTTTTATTTGAAAAATGCACAAAAAATTCTTACTAGTTAACGGGATCGATTTTTGATTAGTGGAATCAATCAACATAAATCGAACATGTTTAGCATGAAACTATTCAATTCAAAACAAATCATAAATCAGATTAATACGGATAAAAACAAACCTAGTAACACATTTAAATATTTTTTTCAAAAATATATATCATGTTTTTTAATAACTTAAAAAAAACATATTTGTAACACTAAAATGAGGCTAAAAATGTAGTGTTTATAAAATAAAGTTATGTTATATGAAATTAAACGAAAAACATTTACTTTTCAAAGTGAACTTTAATAGTGTGGAACAACTTTGCCCGCCGCTTGAATTTGACAAAGATATAAAAGGCAAGGATGATTATGGAGGATATGCACGAGCTAATGAGTGTGGGGAACCCAATATTCAAAAAAGCGATATTATATGCTGACAAAAAAGCAATAGTAAAGGTAATAGCTTTGCCTCTACTTGGCCATATCCATATCAAAACTGTTTGGTATATAAATAAGCCTCCGCAAATGGCAATTGCTTCTTCAAATACCAAATACCAAATACCAAAGAGTAATTTGAGAGACCATGGGTGTTTCTAGTGCTCGGAGTCTGAAAAATGCAGTTATAGCATTTTTGGTTCCACTTCCCTCCGTACTCTTCTATATCTCATTTCTGAATCATTATCATCATACTAAAACTGAACTTGATCCAAGCCACGACAATTCTCTTTCTCAATTGGCCCCTCTCTGGACATGGTGTTATAAGCATCCTCTTTTGTTGGTCAATGCCCTTTTCTTCCTCAATGTTAATGTCCTATTCTGGGTCATCGGTCAAATTCAAAATAGCCATTGGGTTCGTTTTAATCTCCATGTTTGATGGCTTAAGTGAATTAGCTTGTGATAATGATAAACGTAGTTTTAGAAAAAAGAGCTTTCTAAAAAACATTTTATGCTTTGCAGAGCTTCTCCTTTTGATGAAAGTGCTTTAAATGAATCAAAGTGCAATTTAAAAGCTCGAAAAGTACAATTTGTATTTTTAAGATAATTAAAATTTATTTTTGAGAGAAGTAATTTCAATATATTCTCGTCCAAAAATAATTATCAAATTATTATTCAAAATCAGTACGATTCTAACATTTTCATCCCAAATTAAATGCTTATCTTAAATTCACTTTTAACTAAGAGATCGGCCTGTGTGTTTTGGTCATAGAGTCTGAAAGCACTTATAGTGTTTTTCTACTTGGTGCAGAAGCAACTTTTTAACATTAGAAGTGCTTTTACAGAATATTCTCTGTTTTTTCCCCTGATTTCCTTACTTGACTGTTGATATGGTTTGATGGTTTTGATTTATACAGATGATAGACTTGTATTGGACTGTGATACCAGTTATGCTTGTTCACTACTTTGCTACTCATCCTTTGGCTCAATATGATCAATGGAGGTCTAAAATTGCAATCTTTATGACTTGGGTTTGGAGCATTAGGCTTTGCCACAACTACTTAAGGAGGGAAAAGTGGCAATGGGGTGCTAGAGAGGATTGGAGATTTACTGACTTGAGCTTTCAGTATGGCAAGCACTGGTGGTGGGCTTCCTTCTTTGCTATCTATGTCTCTCAGCAAGTAAGTGCATGCAATTATATCTCTTTTTGACCTTTCAAGATAAACAATGATAGAAGATACAAGTCATGAATCCTAATTTCTGGTAACTGTTTGATGAAAGGCCTTATTCAGAGTAGTTTGACTGTTCTTCAATTAAAAGTTACTTCATTTCATTCTAAAGTTCTTCCAGAAACAAAGCATGTAATTTGTGTTTACGTCAGTGAACTTAAAATGTGGTTCATGACTCCAAAAAGCACTTCTTGATAAAAAAAATGTGATTTGTTTATTTTTGCTACCAAAACTAAGTTAAAGTGCTTTTGACATGAGGTGGATAGAATTATAGAATTATATACTTTATAATAAAAGTTATTTCTCTTATTATTTTATAAATAAAATTTTAGTCTATAATATTTACGTAATTATAGAGAAATTTATACATATGAAACAATTTTTCTTTGAATTTTAAATTTAGTTTTGTAATATTTTAAAATTTATTACATTTAATAATTTATACATATTTATATTTAAATAAAATACATGTGATATTTTTATTTTATAAAAAATAACAAAAATAAATAAATAAATAAATAAGCTGTACTATTTGTCACACTTTTAAAAGTAACATTATATACCACTGTTTTTAACAACAAAAGACGTTTCAAAGTCAAATTTGCGATCCATTTGCTTATTTTGTAAAAAAAAAATAATAATAAATAAATAAATAAAATAAACAACAAGAATAATAAAATTCTTACAATAAAAATGGTTTAGTTTAGAAGCATTTTTTTAATTGCCAAAGTAATTTTAAATTTCTCACCATCAGAAACTAACATGATGTTAAAGAAAAAAGAAAGAAAAAATATTATTTATCACATTAATACCTATTAGTAAAAAAATATTATTATTTTAATTAATAATTATTTAACATAAATTATAATTATATTAAAATTTATCGGAAAATATTCAAAGTCAAACATACAAAAATTTACCATAATTGTTTTGAAGATCATAAATCACGTTTTATACAGATAAAAATTTTATATGATAGCTTAAATTTTTACAAATGTATAAATTAATACAAAAGTTATACGAAATATATGTAAAAATTTACAATAATAAAATAGTAAGTTTAATATATATATTTTTTAATATTTATTCATTAATTTTTTACATATTCAAACTTGATCAAAATAAACTTATGTTTTTATGGTCATTATAGATTAAATTATACAGTTTTTTTTTGAAAGAATTGTAACGGAGGCCTTAAAAGATTTATTACTTTTGTTTACATTTTTTTAAAGATAAGGTACTACTTTGTCACGACCTTAATTTCTCAAGTAGCGATCGTGCGGCACTTAACACAATCCGTTGCACTAAGCCTAACTTTGAATCCGAAATGTAACTCCAAAGAGAATAGAAAGAGTTTGCAAAGAATGCTTTGTATTGCTCTAGAGAGAGTTTATGTTACAAATGCTAAGAATTCCCAAGGATTTCCCAAGATGTTAGGAATTTCCAAGATTTCCAAGATGAATGCAAACGAAGAACAAGTGGTCTATTTATAGTGTGGCTTCTAAGCTTAAGACTATGCCACCACTTTCTAGATTATTCTAGCTCTATAATGTACAAGGGTATTCTAGATTCATGTACAATATGACACAAGGCTCTAGGACCTTCTAGCCAACTCTAGAGTCTTCTAGGTTTGTCTAGCTCCTTCATGCACCTTCCGGGATGTTCCGTAAGCTTCCAGCAGTTTCTACAACCTTCCCGAACCATCCGGCGCATTCTAGAATATTCCAGCCCATCTAGAACATTTTAGGGTCTTCAAACTTGAGTTGAGTCCATCCAACTACAACCCTTTCTAGACTTTTCTAGACAACTCTAGAACTTTCCATGTGTCTAGATCCTTTACGCAACCATCATTTGGATTTTTAGGGGCAGTTTAGTCAGGACGTGACAACTTGCTACCCTACCCCTATTTTATACTTCATAAGAGAAGCACAAGTAATACACTTCTTTATGAAAGCGTTTTCTTCTAAAATCAATTCTTGAATAAAACTACTTTCAGTATTAAACATAAGGCTTCATGTGAAGTGAACTTATTCCTCTACTTTTGTCGCTCTATAACTTTTGCAGGTACTTCTTGTTGGTATATGCTTGCCATTCTATGTAATCCACACGGTAGATAGGTCATTGAACATTTGGGATTTTGCTGCCATCATTGTTTCCATGTGTGGTATAATCATAGCTTACAATGCTGACACACAACTCCATGAGTTTGTGAGCAGAAATGAGAAACTTAATGAAATTGGGAAACCACTGGTGGCCAATCTTGATAAGGGTCTATGGTATTATTCTAGACACCCAAATTACTTTGGAGAGCAACTATGGTGGTGGGGGCTACTTATATTTGCTTGGAACTTAGGACATGGATGGACCTTTGTTGGCTCTCTTATGAATACTCTGTGTTTAGCTCATGTGACTAAGCTTGTTGAAGAGAGGATGTTGTGTAAAGATTACAGAGCTGAAGCATATAGACAGTATCAGAAGACAACATCAGTTTGGATACCTTGGTTCAAGTTATACCCAACTGGAGACAAAGATAAAAAAGCTTAGTTTGGTTCTTCACTCTCACTATATGTTAGTCATTAGTCACGACAAAAGTAGTTTTAGCTTATGCTAGATGATCCAATGTATTTTATATTGAAAAATGTCGTGAGTTCCTTGTGTTTTTATAAAAAAAAAAAAATTGTGTTTAGTTTTTTAGTTTAAAAAATGTGTTTTTAAGTTTTTTTTAGTTATGAACAAGTATTTTTAATTTATTTATGATATGCAGATTACAGGTACAACTCCATTCAATTTAGATATTGATAGTACGTGGACTAGTTAGGTATGAGTTGTATGACCAAATATTGTTAACTTTCAATTTTAAAACAAGAGGTTTGTGATAAAATAAATAGAATATGTAAAATATAGTTAGTATAATTTGGGAAAACTTTTATTTAGTTATAAAAAATTCTCATTTGTAATTTTTAATATTTTTTATTTTTTATTTATTGTTAAAATATCGTTTAATTAATAAATTTTTTCAAAATAAAAGTGATTTAATTTTCCTATCAAATTTATTAATTTTGATTAAAATAATTAATTAAAAGATATTTTAATAATAAAAAAACTATTAAATTAAAATTTATTACATAATATTAGTATAATTTTCAAGTTTCTATTTATACAAACAAAGTTAAAAATTATTAACAAAGCATTCTAAGTTCAAGATATATGCTAGAGGTATTAAACCATTTTATAATATAACTTGATTACGTGACATTATATTTTGAAACAATTGAATTTATAAATTACATAATGCGACGTAAATATAATCATAAATTGTAAATTAAATGTAATTTAATAAAATAACTTTTGATAAAAAAAAATCAGTTGCAAAATTAACGTGAGAAAAATATATATTTACTTCAAAGAAAATTAAGTGTTATTATGCAATGTTAAATTTTTAATTGTTATGATCGTATTATTTATTTGGAGCATTTATATTATGTTATTGATATTATTTAATTATTTAAGTTAAAAGTGATCTCATTTATTAACGTTATTTTTTAATTAAGAATTAATTAAATATAAATACACTAATTTATAATTAAGAATTAATTAAATATAAAACACATTATTTTAATTATCTCATTACTTTATATAAAGAATAAGTTAAGTACAATTTATTAAAATATTATTTTAATATAATAATAATAAAATTAAGTAATTTATTCTTAATTAATTATTTTTTAAAATTAAATAACTAAATGATATTATTTATAACCAATCGAAAAAATGATACAAATAATCTAATATAAGAAATATATATATGACATTTTTTACTATTTATTATTATAAAAAAATAATTTTTTAAAAAATATTATTAGAATATATATAAAATATTAAATTATTAAATAAAAAATTAAAATCATTAAAAATAATTTAAATGATATATTTATTTAAATCATTTCAAAAACATTTCTATTCGTACGTATATTTATATCAATATATATTTTAAGAAATATATATTTAAAATAATCAAATAAATATTTTATTCAAAAGATTTGTTAAATAATTGTTTCAATGCTTTAAAAAAATTATAATACTAAATATTCACATCAATCGTAAATTTTATAAGCATGAAATTCAAAATTTAAAAGTGTTGTTTTTCTCGATACAAACATAATTTTTTTAAATATAAGAAAAATTTATAAATACAAATAAAATTTGTAAGAAATATAACAATTTGTTAAACCCTGTGTTCAAATACTAGTCAAAAGTTAAGGAGGTATATTGGAGATCAAATCAATGTGCAACAATCAAATTTTAAAATTACAATCAATACAATATGCAACTTTATTAACCATCACACTTAATATGTTATACTCGTATACTTGTGATATCGTATGGTTTTTTTAAATTTATAATTAATTCTGATACGTTCTATGGGATAAAAAAAGCTACAATTAAAAATATTTTAATTAAAAATTGATGCTACTATAATTAAAACTAAGTTAAATGTATAAAAAGCTAATAAAAATTTTGATATTCAAAGATCTTGATGAGCAGAATCGAGATTGTCAAAAACTTGATGAACGAAAACCGGAATCGTCGATCCTGCCAATACTTTGGTTTTATATTTATAAAACTCTCGCAAGTGCACGAATCATTTCGTAGAAAATGATAAGTATACTCCCAAGATCGATCTAAGGAAGGAATGTATATGGTTTTTGATTTATTATTCAAACTTTTAAAAACGAAATTAAATCCTAAATATCATGTCACGATAGTTTGGTTTTTGTGTTCCTAATCTAATAACATAAAATAAACATATATACAGATTAATTAAATATAATCTAATAACATAAAAATAAATATAGATACAAATTCAATAAATATTTATCTAAAAATAAATATAAATACAGATTCAATAAATATTCATGCAAATTTTATCATTTATATTAGTGGAGTATTTATGGATATAATAACTAAATTAATTATGCTTGCTTATATTATCTAGGTTATTAAAGATATAAATTGATATTTTATCGATTCTCTCTTTTTTATATAAATACCACCTTTGGTGGGGTTAGATATTCTTTGTTAACTAAACAAATCAATTAACACCTATGGGTGGAGTTGATAACTAATTTGGTTAATTAAATTAATTCCTTTTTCTAAGAGATTGAAAATGAACCATTTAAATGCCTTTGGTGGTGTTAGACAGTTTAAACTTTATTCAAGGTGTCCAAATTAAACATAATAATTTAATTATCCGAGTACTAACTTTCAAGTTTTAAAACCACTATTGAAAACATGTTATCAATACATTTTCACATAATAATTCTTATAAAAACATTTGAAATAGAGTTTCACTCTAACTACCGGTCGATTATGCCAACAAATAAAAGAAAGACTACTCTAAATTAAAGGATAACTAAACCGTAAAATCTAATTTTCAGATTTAAGTTTGTAATGAAAAATAATATATTTCTCTCTAACATCCTTAATATAAAATCTTGAATAAAAATAAAATCAATTCATTTTAGAAATTTTCACCTATTTAATATTTCGCAAGCATAACGACGTTATTATTACATCATAATTATAAACAGTAGCTTAAATTTAATCAGACAATTAAATATAACATGTAAGAATAAAGCATAAAAATAATCAGAAAGAAAATAAAATCCTTACAGAACTTCGACGCTATTCCCGTTGCTAGAAAACCTCCAAGCGGAATTTGCACTTCCATTTATTGAATCAAAAACTAAAATATTACAAAAACATTACAACTTCCTCTCAAAAAGAGAAGAACTCTAAAACTAAGAGAATTAAACTAAAAACTAAGAGAAAAACTAAGAAAAGCTTAGAAACTAAGAAAAACTCAAAAACTAAGAAATGAGAGAAAGAAAGAAGAGATAAGTGTGGTTTTAAGGTGTTTTCTGAAGTGAAGAGAAGGGGGTATTTATAGGTGAGGATGTAGAGAAAAAGTGGGTGAAAAAATGTTAAAAAATAGTGAAAACGCGTAGTGCAAATAGTGAGGTCATTGATGACGTCAGCATGACGTCATGGGGGCGACTACACGTGAAAAATGGGGCGAAATGGCGTCGGCGCGCGCGGATCTAGAGGAAGGCGTCGCTGTAGCTTACGCTATTGGCCAGCGAGGCGGCTACTCCGGGCGCGATTTTCTCCTTTTTGACATTTTTAACATTTTGACACATTTTGTCCAATTTTTACATATTTGTTGACCTTTCCACATTTATTGATTAATATATTTGTGATGTATTGCTTCCAGTATTCCTTTTTGAGTCTTTAAGTGACGTTTTTAAGCGAAAATACCTGAAAAACAATAAAAATACCCTTGATTTCGAAAAAGATAAATTTATATAAATATATGATAAAACATATAAATATATATATATTTTTAATCAATTAATGTGCATAAAATCATGGTAATTTTAGTGATTTTTAAGCACTTATCAGTTAGTCACAATTAAATGTGTAATTATATTTTTATTTTGATATCTTCTCACAATTTTAATATTATCTAATTTATTTAATATAATATTGTAACTAATATAAAAATAAGTTCTATAAATAAAAAAATAATAAAATCTAAAAGAATATATTAAAAATTAAAAAAGGACGAGTGAGCAGAACAAATTTATTAATTTTTTGTAATGGGTGACTTAAATTAATAATTTTTTAATAACAATTTAGTTTATTAATTTTAAAAAATAATAACATAATTATGAATAATCAATTCTGTTTAATTATTTATTTTTTTAAAAAATTATTTTAAAATACATATTTATATTAAAATTTTATTTAAAAATAAAAGTAATTTTTTCAAAAACTTAAAATTTAATAATATAAACTAATTTTTTTTTAAATTAATAAATTAAAGTCTCATTTTCTCTAAAAACTAATAAAATGAATTGTTACAAAATAACTTACTTAACCTAAATACTCTAAGTACACCATCCAGTCTTCGTCTTTTTTCTCAAAATAAAATAAAATAAAATAAAACCGTTAAAAGGACTGCAAAAGCCCTAGTGTCGCTCTCTCCGTTTTCCACACCAACGGTAGCCGTCAAGCATCCTCCAACTCTATTGTCACCGCCTATAGTCTCCACAGTCCACCCTCCCACTTCCTTGCCCGTGAAGTGTTCTGCTTGGTTGGCTTTTAGTTTGTAACAGGTAATATCTCTTCCTTATCTTGATTTATTGGTTCCATTTTATTCTTTATGCTTATAATTACCGACCTTGTGTATATGGTACTGTGACATTAGCTAGTTTAGTGATCTGATACGATGATTTGTGTACCTTTTATATCATTCAAATGGATTATTCTCAACTTTTCAATACGTTTCAAGGGCCTCATTTTTAATTGCGGCCGCCCCTGGCTGTACATTAAACCCTAACAGCAGAAAGAAAAGCTCAGTCACATATTTCTTCTTTTTCTTCTTCAATTTAGGATTGCATCAGAGAGTTAATTAATTGAACGATAATGGGAGGGAAGAGAAAGAAGAGTGAAAGCGAAGGAGGGAAAGAGTCGGAGGCGAATGAGCAAAGCAACCACAAACACAAGAAGGAGACGAAGGAGAAGAAGGAGAAAAAGGAGATACTGCCATCGACAATAAAGAACAAGGAGAAGAGATCGGCAGTATACGCAAAGCTCAAGCACGAAAAGAAGCTTGAAAAACGTAAGAAAGCTAAGGATCGAGATGCTGCCGAGAAGCGTGCTCTTGAGCTAGGCGATGAGGTCCAAATTTTTTAATTTTTTGACCCTTTTTGTCACTTGACTTTCCTTTTTTTTAATTAATTGCTTTATCTAGAATTTATTTTATTTTTATTTGTGCAGCCACCACCGAGGAAGGTACCGAGGACGATTGAGAACACGAGAGAATCTGATGAGACAGTTTGTAGGCCCGATGATGAAGAGGTTCTTTCCTCTTCCTTCCTCTCCATTTTGATAGAAATTCATCTTTGCTTCTATAATGTATTTAGAGTCGCTCTCTATATGTGTGTTTGTCCCCTTTTTCTGCACTGGTGATTTTTAGTGCTAGAACTAACACAGTTGAGCTGCATAAAGTTTTGAACTGGATAATAATTTTCTTTGCCATTCTGATTTGGAATGTAGTAGTAGCCAAATCTAGATTAGTTTTTGAGGATGCATGTGACAGTTTTTTAAATGCCAAGTTGTTTAGTTCAAATTTTTGGGTATTGCTATTATCTTTGTGACAAGTGTTAATATTGTTAAAAGTTGATCTCTAACTTGTTTCACCATGCAGCTATTTGTTGACAATGATGCCGATGAATTTAATCCAATTTTGAATCGTGAACGTGTTACAAAGATATTGATAACAACCTCTCGTTTCAATTCCAGTGTATGTGTTTCTCTTTTCTCCTTTTTTTTGTTCAAATTTTTCAAGGTTGTCTTGTACTTATCCGCATTTTATATTCTGCAATCTGTATTGATCTCGTTGTTTGCAGAGAGGACCAGCTTTTATATCAGAGCTACTTTCAGTGTTCCCAAATGCACATTATTATAAGAGAGGAACCTATGACTTGAAAAAGGTTCGCTTACCTTCCCCTTCTCTCCCAATACGACACACGTCCAAGTTGAAGTATTTACATTATGCTTCTTGCTACATCTGGTTGCAGATAGTGGAATATGCAAATGAGAAAGAGTTTACTTCCATCATTGTTGTTCACACCAACCGTAGAGAACCAGGTTCTTAGTGCTTGCTGAATTCTCGACTTTATGTTTTATATGAAATATTTCTCTCCTTTCAATCTGACTAACATCCTATAAAAAAAGAAGCTTTGATCTAAATATGTTGAGATTTCTCACCTGTTATTTTATTTTAAAAGATCTTCCTTCTGATGATGTTGCAGATGCTCTTCTAATCATTGGATTACCTGATGGACCAACTGCCCATTTCAAGCTTTCAAATCTTGTCTTGCGCAAAGATATTAAGGTTTGCTCTTATGTTTTATGTATCTGAAACATATGTTTTGTTTTTTTGTCATATTGGTTGAAGAGGAGAAGTGGCCTGGAATAGGAGATGGATCCTTGTTGGTCATTTTTCTATGCATTATGATTGTTGTAAAAGGGACACGGCATTAATCATGATTTAAAATAAGACTCTTGTTCGTATGTTTGACATTTTGTTACTTCGGTTGGTGCAAGAACCAGACTGATAATATTCATATTGAAGTTTAGTCAGAAAGTAAATGTTTTAAGAATTTTCAGCTTTTCCGAAGTGTATCTTTTATTGTCAGGTTTTGTGATCTGACGACGATATTAAGCTGAATTTTTAGTCCCTGATTATTATACAGCGATCTTTGAAGTGAATTATTTTATCTATTTATTTACCTATAAATGTTTATGTCTACAGAATCATGGAAATCCAACAAGTCATGAACCTGAGATTGTATTGAATAATTTTTCAACACGCATGGGTCATCGAATTGGCAGGTAAAGTTCTTGTTTCCTTCTGTGAGGAACAATTATTTATTTTAAAAATAGTTTTCTTTAGAAATTATAATTATGGTCATCGTTGAACACTGACTTCCTGTTTTTTTGGTTGAATTATTCCTTCAGATTTATACAGTCACTTTTCCCCCAAGTTCCAAATTTCCGAGGTCGGCGAGTTGTAACTTTTCACAATCAGCGAGATTTTATATTTTTCCGTCATCATCGGTAGGCTACATTGCACTTTCCAGTTTCTTCGATTAAAAGAAAAGGGAATTGTGTTTTTTCTTATGTTATTGGGTTACTGATTATCTTTATTATCACTTGTCTAGGTACATTTTTGAAGATAAGGAAGTTAAAAAATCTGACTCTAAAGGTAAAAAGACCAAAGATGCCAAGGGTGAGGATGTATCACACAAGAAAGTTATTGCTCGACTACAGGTAAGTTCCAATTGTTTTATCTGTTACTTGCATCACATCTTATGGTTTAGATCGTGGTAGAACTAGTGTGGCCTAGGCCAGCCCTCTTATTTATCATGTGGCTCTTGCATGTAAGGCCTTCAGAAGTTATTCATCGATCTTACCAGAGTCCCTGCCAATCTGTTGTTTAAATTACAAATTCATTTGTTCTTTTGTTATGCCCTTTTTATTATGCTGTGTTGTGAAGAAGGGGCAGAATTAGGTGAGCAACATTTTGGCATTGCCTTTATACAGTTTCATTACTGGCTAAATAGAGGATAAACTAATTTTACTCTTCTATACATATATTGTTCCTTCTATGAAGGCAGTCTTGTTAGCAACTCAATGAATTCATCTTTCTTTGTTAAAGAATTAGTCATTGAGTGCCGGAGGAGTATATGTTTTTTTGATTGATAAATATCTTGATACAATTTCTTATTTTTAACGCACAGGAATGTGGCCCACGTTTCACGTTGAAGTTAATCAGTTTGCAGTATGGGACGTTTGACACAAAAGGTGGGGAGTATGAATGGGTTCACAAGGTACTCATAAAACTATAATTCTTTTGGTGTTTTCATTTGATCCAATTGCCTTTTTGTTCTTAATAAATATTCCCATCTTTGACTATTTTCCTTCTCTTTTATTAATTATCAGCCGGAAATGGACACCAGCAGAAGAAGGTTCTTCTTGTGACTTGCCTTGGAATATTGCTTTTGGCTTTCTTGTAGTGGAAAAGAAGCATTATCTGTTCAAGAGATGGGTATCATCTACTAGAAGAGATGCAGAATTGCCATTCTGCCTGCGTTACAAATTTTAACCTTGAGATTTATACATTACCATTTCTTTCTATGCTTTTTGATAATTATGTACTGAATAGTGTAAAAAAGTTGAGATTGTTACAGATATTTATATTTCTTTTCATCAATGGAACACCTAATTTCTACAGTACACATGCGGCGTACCTTCTATGGCCTTTTTTCCTTATGCTGTGACTCTTATCCTATGTTTTGTGTAGTGAAAACACTGTAAGAACTGAGTGCAGGCCATTTTGAGGATGTGAAGGCAAATCAAAGCGAAAATTCCTCCAAAAGCAGCAACATTCTGTACATATTTCTCAGCTGGGGACTTTGTCAATAGATATACACAGTCTATAGCTATCAGGATCCAACCTAAGCTCTCTAATGAGTACCTAACTAATATGACCCTCCCTGTTTTCTCTCCTGTTAATCTGCAAATTACCCTCCAAAATAGGGCTACCACAACAAAAAATGTTGTCACCGACCACCCTTTGTAGGATACTAGTTTACCACCCACAAGCAGAACCTCTTTACGACACACACAAGATGAACATTCACCTGAGAAACTTGATGCCACTAAAGCATCAAGACCTGTATAATATGGTAAGATAATGGAATCCAGGTACATGCTTGCATGTAAAATTCCAGAAATTGTGGATGTTTCAAAGAAAACATATTTGAAATCCTTGGCAACTTCAACGTCAAAGCTGAGAGCCGAAATCTGAACCAGTTGGAGGATTGCAGGGCCAAAGCTCGAGAGTGGAAATATGGTATTGATTTGATGTCCCTTGGCTAGAGCAAAGAGAATTATTGGGAGAGAAACTGGACCAGAAGGTAAGAACCACCGCTTTGATAGACTACCTTTTTGAACTTCACCTGATATGTTCATTACCATGATGACTAGAGTTGCCAAGTATGATATAGCTATGAAAATAAGGACCAGAATATCAATAACAGGTGAATAGTTACCAGGATAATCACTGTCACAAAAGTAGTGATAGGGGCAGTTGATAGGATCCATAGTTTCTTCAACCTGCCATCTAATACATTTGAAGAATGTTAAGCTTATATCTTTAAGGTCCCATTCTGGTTTTAGTGCTGCATATTCTTGGTGCAAGAGTTGCCAATTCATAGCTTTATTTTCCTTGGTTTCTTTCCTGCAGGGTCTAGTTTCTGAAATCTATAAATAAATGAATGAAGTCTTTCTTGGTTTTCTAGTAAAAGATGACAACATTGGCTTCTTCCTTTTTCATTTGTTAGTTGGGACGTTTCTAACGTAGCTTTGGATTGTGAAATACCAACTAATTAGGCGTCTATATGGCTTTATCTCAAATTAGATTTTGGTTTATATTATATAGGAGGATAAATATTTGATATGTTAAAGTAATGGTCATTTGCTTGCATGAAGCTCTTGTTTTATCCTGTGGAATTTGAATTCTTGATTGTTTTTACTTTAAGAATGTCAGAACAAATCGTTTATGCTCTAGTTAAGTTGGTAAAGAGGTGGAATCTCAATTCTTTAAATAACAATCGACCTTGAAAAAAGAAGTATATCAAAACAGGATTACGTATTTAGGCGTAGTAAATGATACTTGGACTTGTTGAGTAATAGCTTGAAGAGAGCAGGACTTGGAGTATCCACCATTTCCAGTATTGTTATATGGGAGTTTTAAGTTGAAGCAAGCGTAGTTGTTATTAGGAAGCAATTTGCGAGGTCAGGTGTTGAGTCAACTTGGTTCTTAAGCTATGCTACAAGTGTGGTAAGTGATTGCAATTGATTGGATGATGGATTAGCGGATTTTGGTTATCAAGTGGTTAGATAGACATTGGCAAATACGAAATGGAGTAGGGATGTCAGAATTTTGCATGTTAATGTTATGCTTGTTTGTGATGGGTATGTCTGTATTTTTCAACTCAAATTTTCTTTTTTTATATATATTATAAAATATTAAAATTATATTTAATCAAGTCATTTGTTTTGTTTATAATATTATAAGCTATTATTTTTACAAACAGTAAAAAAAATAATGTTGCCATGACCCACCCACAAGACCTCAAGGGAAAAAGAGTTAATTGCTGGGATTGCGTAGCAAATTGAAAATAAGGTGTTTTTTTTTTGAAAAAAATTGTAAATAAAATAGAGACGATGATATTGGGACTGGAACTTAAAATTAAATTTGTGTTTTACTTAACTGTCTCAAAGGATTAATATACTTTTAAATATTTGTCATTCTTATATAGGAATTAGTTTTATGTATCATACATATCAAATTTTTATAATTCAACAATTAGTTTGTTGGGCTTTGAATACATTGATATTTAGTTATGATATTATTTTAAAAGAGATTGAGAAATCAATTTTTTAAAAAACTATCCTATGAGTACAAAGTTTAAGTTATTAAAAGAATGATTAATTATACTTTTACATTTATTATTATCTTAATATCTTAAGATTGTTAATTCTATATATCATGTATTTTAAATATTTATAATTTAGTAATTAAGATTAACGAACCTTTAAAACAATACTTTGTAAATACTTTCAAGATATACAAGATAAAGGTTACAAATGTGATGTTATTTCGTGAAATGGATTAATTTAATTATATAATTTATGCACGTGTAAATTTAATCCTACAATTTATAAAATAAAGTATTTTAGTATAAAAAGTATAATTATGTGATTAAATTTCATGATTTTAAGTAATTATTTGATTAAAATATTTATTTTTAATAATTATTAGATTAAATGTAAAATAATTTTATAATATCATAACTTATAATGAATAATTCAAAAATAACAAAAATAAATTAACTAATTTTACATGAAAACTATTGTCGTCCTTCACCCAAAGCTTGACTAAGTAACAATACTAGTTTTATTATTTTCATTAAACAAAAAACGCTTTAATTAATAATTATAACTGTTTGTATTACCCTTCATATTATTTTCATCTAACAAATTACCCTTTAATTTTCAATAACTATTAGGTTTCTAGCACATAATAGACCCCTTTACTTTGTTCAATAACTATTAAGTAAAATCAATCCAGAGTTATTTTGTTATTTAACATGAGTTTTTTTTAGTTAACTAGATTTAGCTATTGCATAGCCATATATTATGAATTTATCATTTTTATAAATTTAAATTTTAATATTGTAATTTTTTTAACATGTAAAACTAATTTATTGACAAATGCATAAAAAGTAATTACAAAATAGAATATGAGAAATTTAGAAGAAAAAAGTATACCATATTTTTCATAAAAAAAAACTACTATATTTTTTAAAGAAAATTAAAAATCATATTAAATAATATTGATGGTATTTTAATAATTTTTCTTTTAAAAAAACAAAAAAAAAACATTTTTTGCATTATGAAATACTAGAAACAATGCTTTGACATGTTTTTAGTGTATATCAAAAGATATGGGTTCAAGCCTATAAATATGAAGTGTACTCATGTATATAATTCTTTATTAACACAAAATACTAGAGAATGGTGACAAGGTTAGAAAACCCAATGCTAAATTAAAGAGTAGTGATAGATATTACAAAATATGTGATCTTGTAAATGAGTTGGCATTAGATCACTACTTTATCAGGGGTTTACATATTTTCTGCTTTGGTTAATAAAATTTTTACACATCATTTATGTTAATAACAAATTTGTAGTTGATAGCATTCAACTCTAATGCTATTTACTCCATTTCATATTTTCACCTCATTGTATGATAACTAAGGAAATTATTGAGTAATAAATACTACTGTAAAACCTAATTATTTATCTTTTAAAATATTTATTTCTAAAATAAAAACTTTCTTCCCATAGTAATAAATGCTATGGCTAATTAATTACTGGTCACTATATTTTAGTGTGGGTAATTCTAATGCAGCAATGAGATTATCATATCTAAAGGACCAACTACTTGTCGGCAAATGAATTGATATTATTTGATAGCAAAATAGCTAGCAGTTTCCAACCCGAAAGTAATGCTAGGCGAGTAAGTGCCCAAATACATCCCAGAAAAACAAAAAAAATTTACTTATTCTCTCACAGGTTTTGGTGGGTAGATTTTGTACATTTTTGAGGTCATTTTCAAAATCTATCTTTATAGCATGTGAAGTTGTTGGTTGGTTTGACATAAGTTTCTTAGTTATCTTTTTCTCAAACAAGCACATGAGTTGATAAGGATTTGTTCAACAGGATTAAGTTCATGCATCCATAAGTTATGTTTAGTAATGGAGATTCTAAAAAACTCTAATATCAAAAAACTTGTGATAATCTAATAATTTTCTTAGTATATTTATGTTTCTTTTTTTATGTGATTTTTTTCATTTAATTTTAAAGATCGTGATCGTAAAGGTTCTTAAATTTGATCATTTCTTCAATTAATCTCTTAGATTATGAGTAATGCAATTTAATTATTTAGTTTTAAAAATGATAAATAAAAGATAAAATAACATTATTTTATGATTTTTTAATTAAAATATTAAAACAATATAATTTATCTTTAATTAACAGATTATTTTAAATTTAAAAAACTAAATTACATTATTTATAATCTAAATGATACAATATAAATAAAATGATTTAATTTTTTTTAAAGATTATTTTAATTTTATTTTGACAAATGATTCAGATTGTATTTTTCTCACGTAAATGAATAAAAATATGTATTTTCTATCATCTTAAAATTTTAACAAAATTTTACTATACAAATATATTAAAATAAAAATAAGTTTACACGTATTCTTGAATAGATTTTAATATCTATATTTAACGATTATCGAGTTCTCAACTTTTATCTTATATTATAATAATTTATTAGTTTAGATTAGATTTTACCTTCTCAATTTAAGTATTAATGTCAAATCTAAACAAACCTACGAAAATCTAGTTGTTGTAAGTATTTTTTCTTAATGACTTTGTTTGAGAATTAAATATATATATATTTTTTTTGAGAAATTTATAGAACTCAAATTGTTTATGCTTAGCGCAATAAATTGGTAGCACTCTGTAACGTAGACACCGACACGTGACGTAATGGACTCAGAAAGTCATTATATACGCGTCTTTTAAAAAAAAGCATTATTTTTCTTTACCTGTGTACAATCTGAAATACATTTAAAAAAATAAATGAATAAATAAGGTCATTCCTTTTTGAGAGAACACGTCAATACTTAGAAAGTTCTTAAATTCATTTATTATTTTGGCATGATGGTCATGCTTCGGTGTAGTATCTGCCATCGGCGTGTCTTAAATTTGCATTTTTAATTTAAGGAATAAATAATGTTAACACCAATTATTCAGTCAAGTCGATACTAAAAATGTCCACAACCATAAGGTGACGTTTGATTCGTAGAATGAAATCAGAATCGAAATGGAATGGAATGGAAAAGAAACAATTTTGTTTGGTTTAACCACTAGAATCAAGCTCAGAATCAGGATTATAGTGTTTGATTTACCACTGGAATAGAATGAAAAAAAGCTATAAATGACCTTAATATCCCTACATGTTGTAAAGTTCAAATAATGTCATTTAATTACTATTTTTTCGTCAGATAAAATACATTATTGAAATTATTATTTTTCTAAATAAGTATTATTTAATTAAAAAGAAATATATTATTAAAATTATTATTTTTCTAAGTAGGGTTTAGGGTTTTGAGGTTTGGGATGTGTGATTTAGGGTTTAGAGATTTAGGATTTGGGGTTATATTTGTAGGTTAAGGTTTAGGGTTAAAGTTATTATTTTTCTAAAAATAGTTTAGGGTTTTAGAATTTTGGATTTAGGGTTTAGGTTTTTAGGGTTGTAAGGTTTAAGGTTTAGGGTTTATGGTTTTAGGATTTAGAATTTGGGGTTTAGGGTTTTGGGATTTATGTTTTAGGGTTTTGGGTTTTGGGATTTATATTTTAAGGTTTAGGGTTTAGGGTTTAGAGATATGGAGATTTGGGATTTAGGGTTTTAGGGTTTAATGTTTAGGGTTTAGAGATTTGGAGATTTGGGGTTTAGGGTTTTACGATTTGGAATTTAGGGTTTAGGATTTTGGGATTTATGTTTTAAGGTTTAGGGTTTTAGGGTTTATGGTTTAGGGATTTGGTATTTGGGATTCGAGGTTTATGGTTTAGGGATTTAGGGTTTAGGGATTTGGGGATTTGTGGTTTAGGATTTAGGGTTTTAGGATTTGGAATTTGGGATTTAGGGTTTAGGGATTTGGGATTTATGTGTTTAGGGTTTTGGGATTTATGTTTTAAGGTTTAGGGTTTAGGGTTTTGAGGTTTAGGGTTTAGGGTTTTAGGATTTGAATTTAGGGTTTTGGAATTTTGGGTTTAAGGTTTAGGGTTTTGGAATTTTGGGTTTGAGAATTTGGGATTTGAATTTAAGGTTATATTTTAGATGAGGGTAAAATTGAAAAAAAATGTTTAGATGGGAATGGAATAATGATTACCAAAGGTGGGAGAAAGAATTATGAATCCTTCTCTTTTAGTAATCATATTCCATTTCGCCCTCCATTCCGTCCAACCAAACACACAAAATGAAAGGAATCGATTCTGATTACATTCCATTCCCTCCAACCAAAGGTGGGGTAAAGAGTTCGCGAGCTTTTCTTCTAGCACAATTTATTAATTCTTCAATCAAATTATAACATATAATAATTTAAAATATTATCTTATATGTTAAAAACCTGAATGACTATATCTACATTGTTTTGGTTGTTTCTTTGTATCAATAAATATCAAATTTTATATATAATAAAAACATTTTTAATTGATGATTATATCATTAGTATTTGATCGTATTTTACTTTTTTTTTATATTAATAAATATTAAAATATTCATATAATAATATATTTTTACTCAACCACTAAGTCAATAGTCAGTCCTTCTCCATTTTTTTACTTTTTGTTATTTTTTAACTAATAAATATCAAAATATTCATATAATAATACATTTTTACTCAATGAGTACATCAATAGTGAGTCGTCCTCTATTTCTTTTTTTTTTGACTTTTTGTTATTTTTTAACTAATAAATACCAAAATATTCATATAATAAATACATTTTATATGAATATTTATTTTATATAATGTAATTATTTTTATTATATTAAGGATGATAATTCATACAATTCATGATTTATAATTTAATAAATATTTGATTAATTCAAAACAAATTATTTTTTTTATTTTTTTACACCAATAAATACAAAAATATTTATATAATAAATAAAATTTTTAGTTTTTTAATTTTTGTTATTTTTTATGCCAATAAATATCAAAATATCCATCTAATAAATATATTTTTATGAAAAATTATTTTATATAATGTAATTATTTTTATTACATTAAAGATGATAATTTATAAAATTAATAAATATAAAAATATACATATAATAAATACATTTTTATTATAATGAGTGATAATTTATGCATTTCATGATTGTTCATTTAATGAGTATTCAATTGTTTCACTTATGAATATATCATATTTTTGTTAAATTAATAATTTTTATGTCAAGATCATACACTACTACAAAATTGATTATTTTTGTTGAAATGACTTAAAATTTAAAATCGGTTCAATGCGTTAACTGACTTTACCTTTAAAGTTGGTTCACGAGTTGAATAGATTTTAAATTTTTTTTTACAAAATTTACTTATTTTTTATTATATTCAAATTAAAACTTGTATTCGATCACTACATAATATCAGAAAAAAAACCAAAAACTGTTTAACAAATAGTTTAAATAATACAAATAATTAATAAATAAAATATTAATTAATAGTAGAAAAATTACCATAGTGTTGTCCTGTGTTATTTAAGATAATCATATTCTTCTCCTGATGTTATAATACAACACCTATATATATAATACAAAAAATTATACACATAAATAATAACATATAATAACAGGAAAAATATGAATAATAAGTACCTATGATTAATAAAAATACTTACAAGAGTAAATGAATTGACAAAATGAAGGAAATGAAAAAAATGACGTTTTTATGTGAGAAATGGGTATAATTTTTTTGAGTATTTTATTCAAAAAAAATAAGGGATCTAAAAGATAAGTTAGAGAGGTAGAAAACCTACTAACCGTAGTTGGAATTGGCGGTCATAGGTGGCTGAAAAATAAGAAAGAGTGAAAAAAGTTTTGGGTTTTTGAGAGTTATGAAACGCTTGAAATTCATTATAAGTTGGTTTTTTTCCAAAAACCAACTTTACGTATCGACTTAAATACCTATTTTTGTAGCAGTGATATCATATCTCATATCAATTAAAAAAATATTTACTAAAATAAATTCATTTTTAAGCAAAAAAAAATTGTTATTTTATAGGATTAACTTCTTATATAGTAAAAATATTAATTGAATAATTTCATATATTATTATGTTATATTTGACTTATTTATTAAATAAAATATGTAATTATTATCAATATTATGATAAATTAATAAAGTTTATATTATATTTAGATTTTATTACTTATAAACTAATAATTATTATATATTTAATATCATTAGAATAACAAATTAATTAACTATTTATTTTAAGAATATTTATGCGAATTATTTTATAAAATATTTTAACACCAATTTTTTTAATTATAATAAAAATAAATTAAAAATTTATATTTAAAATTCTAGTTTTTTCGTTTATTTTATACAATAAAAAACTTAAAATAATAATAATAATAATTATTATTATTTAATAATTAATATTATTATATATTTATTAAATTAAAATCATCTATTTGGATGCACTGATTTTCAAAAACTAGTTATTATAAAAGAGTAAAAGTAGAATCATGATTTTGGAGTCATATTCTATGTATCACAACACTACTAAATCTAAATTATTAAAATTTAGGAAGAAAAAAACTTAGATAATTAAATAATAGCATCAAACTATTCTTAAAAAATTCTATATTATTATATATTTTTTTTCAATAAATACATTATTTATATATTTATAATATAATTACTTTTTCACATGTTAATATAAATTTTATGTCATTAAATAAAAAAAGAATTAAATATACACACTGTTACAATATTAAAAAAAAATTAAGTATACTATTACAATTTGCATGTACATTAGTACATTACTTAAAAAAAAAAGTGTTTCTATAACCTATAAAAGACAATGTTCAACGAATAAATTAAAGTTAGACTTATCATTTAAAGAGAAACCGATTGAGTAGAATTTATTCATTGTTTATTAACCAGTTAACATATTATTTCCAAGATATAAAAATGTAAAATAGATATAAGTGAGATTCAACAAAAGAAAAAAAAAAGTTGTATATTTTTATTTTCTTATACTAGACTTGGATAAATATATTAACGTACTTTAAAAATAATAAACAAATCGCCCCCACATCTCTAATAACAAAATAAATTATTTATTGATATAAGGGTGGTTTTAACTATAAATTTGAGTTATTATATTTTTTAAAAGTTATTTTCCATTACTACAATTCAAATTAAAAAAATATAACACCATTTAATAACTATTTTTTATACTAAACTTACGTATTGTTATTATAAAAAATATTCAACTTACGATTTTTAGATTGAAAGTAATCTAGTTAAAAACTGTTATAATTAAATTTTAATTAATTACACTAATATATATTATTAAAATTTTAGCAATTGAATACATTTGAATGTCTTGGTTATGTATTTAATAAAATATTTTTTATTTTAATCTTATAATTATATAATTTATATATTTTAATCTTATAATTTTTTAAGTGATTTATTAAAATATAAAATTTTATTTTGTTTTTAAAAAATCTTAATTTAATTAAAAATATTTTTGAATTACATAATCAAAATATATAACCAACTAAATACCGATATATTTCACTAAATTTGATAAAATATCTCAAATTGAAGTGTGAAATTTGAATGTTTGCTTCGCAATGCTGTTCCAGCTGTCCACCGATATTGAAACCGGAACAAGCTTGGGTGGTTCGCCTTGGCCCCCAAATTTTCCTATTTCTTTTGTCGTCCACCACTCAAATATTCCATTCTTATTTTATGCAAAAACCCAGAGTTCCTATCTTTCAGTCACAGCTTCACAAGTCTTTTAATCTCTATCTTTAGTTATTTGCCACGACAAAGACACCTTACATTACAACAAAGCAAAAACTTTATCTCAGTCCTTTTACTTTATCAATCGTCCGCAAATTCAAAAACTTTATCTCATTACTATGGTTGGAACGTCTTTATCTTTAGTGGGTTTTCGTCTTTTCTTCTTCTTAATCTTCATATCCATGGTTATAACCAAAATTTACGATATGTGTCGACTTCAGGTGGGTTTGGTAAAGAGTGATAGCATTTCAAGGGCTCAAAGTAGTGGATTTTTAACAGTGTCGTCAATGGTCGAGCCAGAAATTGAATCCAAGCCGAAATTGGAGAAAGAGACTACGTTAGAACCCGAATCAGGAGGTCATCGCCAATTGAAATGTACTACGTTCAACATCCTAGCTCCCATTTACAAACGAATTGATCCTCAGGTATTCTATTCACATTAACCAATCACCAATTACCCCCTTTTTGTGAATTAATTTTTGGGATTTTTCTGAATTGTTGCTTTCTTTTCTTAGTTCTTTAATTTGTGGGTATGAATGAAACAGAATCCAAGCCTTCGCGAAAGTGACTTCAGGGCCTTGTGGTTGACCAGGAATCAGAGGATTTTAGACTGGCTGCTCCATGAAAGATCTTCTATAATATGTCTTCAGGTGATTTACTGAGTACCCTTTTGCACTTGATGACCAGATTTCTCCTTGTTCCGACTTACTGTTGTTATGAAGTATATGCAACAAGAGGGCACGTTAAAAGAACATATGACAATCCAGTTTTGTAAGTGCGGACTGTTGGGTTTTTAGAACTGTATTGAGCAAACTAATTCTACTGGAATCTAAAGGCCTGGCCTATACCACCAATTTGCTGACAAGCCCCCTTTTCAATGGAACAGGAATTCTGGATTGGAAATGAAGAACTTGTTCGCATGTACTTGGAGGGACTTGGTGATGCAGGCTATATTACTTTCAAGCTTGCAAGAACTAACAACCGCGGGGATGGTACTCTCTTCTTTACTTCTCATGTGATCTATTCTTGTCAATTCTCGTTCCTTGAACTTGCTTGGCACCGTTGGCTTGTAAGACTTTGTAAAATGCATGTCTGGTAGTAAAATATGCTTCGTAACCAAAGGGAAAAAAATTGTTAGAAGTGCGAAAACACATTTTGGTGATTCATCAAGAAGTACAAAATATGTGTTTATTTCTTGAAGCACTTTTTTCTGAAATTGCTTTTGACTAAAATCACTTTTAATAGAAGGACAAGTAAACATAACATCATGTTATTTGGTTAGAAAAAGTTTTGACTTATTAAAAATGTCATCTTGTACGGGAGAGTTTGATGAATTATCTGTGTGTTTGTTAGTTCTTTTATACCTCTCACCCCTCAATCTCACGTACTGATTGTGAATTTTATTGAACCTTCTAGCCTCTTGTTATTTAACTCACTATCATTGTTAATGTTTTAAATTGGGATTTTGAAAGTCCAGTTATTGTTCTGGGTACAATGCAGGTCTGCTGACTGCTGTAAGAAAGGACTACTTCAGGGTCCTTCACTATCGAGAATTGTTGTTTAATGACTTCGGAGATCGTGTTGCTCAATTGTTGCATGTCCAATTAGATATACCCAGTTTGCAAAACCAAAAAAGCAACTTTGAACGAGAAATTTTGATTGTAAACACACACTTGTTGTTCCCTCATAATTCGAGTCTGTCTATTGTAAGATTGCATCAGGTATAGCTTAAGTATCTCTGTTTTTTTCCCTTAATATCATCGTTCTTTTCATTCACATTACCAGTCTACCTCACTCTGAGAATCATATTTGTTTTCGAGCAGGTTTACACAATTTTGCAATATGTGGAATCCTATCAGAGAGAAAACCAACTGAAACCTATGTCCATTATACTTTGTGGGTGAGTTACGTATCTTGCCCTCTTAAGTTAGTGTTTCATGAATGAGCAATCTTGTGTTATTCTGAAAACAAGATACACGAAAATGCCTTTGAAGTGCTGACTTGCATAGCTTGTTAAGCATTTTGGTATCAGTTTCAGAGCCAATTGTGTTATTGGTTCTCTAGGAGACATAGTGACCCTTATAACACTTAACATGAGGTCAAGATAAATTGTTATATGCATTTTTGTTTACTCTCTGCAGTGATTGGAATGGAAGCAAGCGAGGTCATGTTTATAAATTCCTAAGATCACAGGGATTTGAATCAACATATGATACTGCCCATCAATATAGGGACAACAATTCAGATCCTCACAAGGTAAGTAAATTACATTAGAATTATTACTCAGCTGTTGGCAATGTCTCTTTGCTCAGCGCTTAGCAATTATTGATTCCATCTGTATTTTCTATATGCTGCAGTGGGTTAGTCACCGCAATCATAGAGGAAACATATGCGGTGTTGATTTTGTATGGCTCCGCAATCCTATTAAATCACATAAGCCACTAAAGACTAGCTGGGTTGAAGCAGTATTTAGTATACTCAGGGTGAGTAATCATCTACTCTCTGATATATTATTCTGATAAAATGATTCTGTCATCATTTAAAAATGTCAGAGACATGAGATAGAACATATTGGATTTGGCCAAAGGCTCAGTCCGATGAGGTAGTTTAGTCTTTGGTTCATCCTTATAATTTTAGAATGACTGAACCTAGCTTATGTTTAATTAATAATGTCAAATTATAGAAGGAAATTGAATTAAATACTCTTCAATTTGAATATCTGATTTTTCTTTTATGATCACTGATTTTTGTTGGAAAAATTACCCTTATGTTCACTTAACTTTTTGTCCGGATACATTAATCTCTTTACTTTTCACATAGACATTTAAGTCACTATATTTTTACATTGAGGTACATTTTTGAAAGCAGAGTGATTTAAGTTGAGTGTCGCCTCATCCAATATTTGTTCACAGAGTTCCTTACCCCTGGGGTTCTAGTTTAAAGATTTATATTGATCACTCGGGTCTTTTTGCAATGATTTTTTTTTAATCTCCTTTAATGTTGGGTTTTCAGTATCAGCTTCGCAAAGCTTCAATGACTGAGACAGATGCATTTTCCTTTCTTAAGGGTGACAACCTTGGTGATTTTGTGACATACTCAGCTTTCTGTGATGCCCTGCGCCAGGTTCGTTTTATTGGCAATAATGATATATGTGGTGTAAAGTTTTTTTGAGAGAGACGATTTACTTATTGAGGTTGTTGCAGGTTAATTTAGTTGGTGTTCCTTGTGGGCTGACTTTTCAAGAAACAAGGGATCTATGGATCCAAGCAGACATAGATGGAAATGGAGTTGTTGATTATGAAGAATTTAAGGTAACAATACATTCCTGTTTTATAGAAATTTTAATGGATCAGTATGTTTACTTGCATAAAAAAAAATATTACACTCTCCATCTTCTTTTGATGTCTGTCAAGAATTTACTGCCATGAAAAACTTGATTCAGAGATATATATTTTCCTTTTTTGATATATCTATAAACATTGATATATTAATCCTTTGTTGTATATAACACATGTGACATGTTTGGTGTACTATAGTTGATAGATTAAATATAATCACATGTGACATGTTTGGTGTGCTATAGTTGATAGATTAAATATAATCATATTGAATCGAAATATATTAAAATTGATGATAAATATTTTAATAAAATAATTTATATTTAAATAGTATTTAATTGATTTATATAGTTTTCTTGCTAATTAAAATAATCATTATCAATTTTTATTTAGATTAATATTTAATTTATTTTTTTAAAATATTTTTTTTTCAATTTGAGATAAAAAATCAAGACAGTTTCAGAATTAAAATTTCAGACAGACTTAGTAAAGTGTCAAATACGATCTACTCATATCTATTATTGATATTAAATTTTTATATAATCTTAGAATTTTTATTCTGTATAATACCTTTTTACTTCACATCTAAACACATTTTTGTACAAAAATTATGGAGTTAGGATCTTTATTAATGTGTAACAAATATGCCCATCGTATGAATCTTGTTTTGGAGTGTTTATTTTCAATTACCTTTTTCTAGCCGCTTCTAGTTTTGTAAAATACTAATTACTGGTACATGTTAAAAATATGGCAGAGAATATGGTATTGTACATGTTCAGAGGAGAAAGAAGAAGAAGAAGAAGAAGAAGAAGAAGAAGAGGTAGAGGTAGTAGATGATAAGTCATCTTCATCAGGTGACACAAATAAAGTAGGTAATGATGAGACCCTTGGATTCAAAGCGAAGAGTGCAGTTATGTTTCCTCGTGAGGTGGAGATAGGAACGTGGCCTGAACATTACACTCTCTCTGATCATGCCTGCCTAACCGTTGTATTATCACCTTTAAGATTGAAATCTTCTACTCACTCAAGATATGAACCCTGTGCTTTCAACAACTGTAGTCTGTAAATAGAACAAAACGAAGCAAAAATCACTGCTTTCGAAGAAAAAATAGTTCAATACAAAAACAAGTTTTTCTACTTTTCATAAAACAAAGTTTTCCCCATCCCATGAACCAAATAAGGATTAAAACTTCTTTTTAGCAAGATTCTGATGAGCAGCAACAACACCATGCCAAGAAGAAATTATTGCTTATATGTCTGTATTATCGAAAATTCAGGAAAGAAAACTGAATAAGCAATTTGAAGAAAGAAAACTGAATAAGCAATTTGAAGAAAGAAAACTGAATAAGCAATTTGAAGAAAGAAAACTGAATAAGTTTTTGTCAATTAAAACAATGGAAAATGATATAAATAAAAAAAATATGGGGTGAGAGAGGCTCGAACTCTCGACCTCAGGATAACTCAGAAGAAGCTATGAGACCTACGCGCTAGCCAACTGCGCCACCACCCCTTGATGTTTAGGAAGACTCTTTTTTAATTTATAGTGTAAATATATATTCAAAAGATTAATAATATTATTTGAACAAAAAAATAAGTAAATAATTAAAGACGAGTAATAATGTGTGCGTTGCTCTTTTTTTGGTCATAATATTGTGTTGTGTATAGGATTTCTGAGAGGGATTTTAGGTCTGGGCTTTCTACAATGTGATCGTTTTTTACTTTGGTTCTTATATATCACATTATTAAAAAATATGATTTTTACTTTATTATATAAAAAAACACATGTACATGAATGAAATTAAAAATAAGTAATTATTTTAAAAAAAGTTATGTTATACAATTAAATCCCCTTTTATTTTTTATTATTTTGCTAATACTAATACTAATAAGATGGTTTGATGCCTAACGAGATGAAAACCATTCTCATATTAAATAGTCTCTAATCTTAACATAAGAATGGTTTAATTATATAAATCTATGTAATTATATACTATTGGTTTAATTGGACACTCTCTTTTTATAAACATAATTTTATTTTTTAACTCCTTAAATAATGCACACATTTTTTTATACAACATAAAAAAACATATTTTTATATCTTTTTAAAAATGCAGTGTATATATATTTTTTAAATAACATAGAAAACCTATTTTTAAAAAGGTATTAAAATTGAAATGATATAAATAACTAATTTATGTAAAAATAGGATCATAAAACATTCTTTAGTGTCACCGCTTAACGATTTCCTAGGTTATGTTTGATTATATTTGTTAAATATTGTTTTTCCCCGATTACTCCTTTTGATTTTGTCTTATAGATCTTTGGAAAATGAACATAAATATATTTGACAATTATTTTCTATACATTAACTTAAACTTTTAGTGTGTGAGTCCCGTAATCGTTTATTTTTTTAAAAAATTGACTTTAAGTTTTGATTTTTTTTCTCTCCTTAATCAGTCCACTAGAATATAAAAACATAAGCAAATTTAAACCATTTTCTTTTATTATTTGTTATAAAAATGAAATAAAATACCTTTTAATTTAAAAAACATATATTTAAAATTGTTTCCAAAATAAATAGAAAACGATGGCTGCCAAACGCTTTTATTTTCAAGAAACATGATAGAACAACAAAAACTAAACCCATTACAAAGCAAAATTCATTGGATCCTTTGAGTCAAAGTAAAGGCTATTGACACTATCACATTATTAAGGTTTCAAACAATTATCATCTCAATCTATAGGGCTAAAAACTGTATTACCTAATGGATTGTAATTTGTATCCTTCACATACCCAACTTCACATACACAATCTTGTCCTTAACAACAATGGCACAGGAGATAAAAAAAAATGAAGTTACACTGTGATTTCAATACATCAGTAAGCTTGTCTATTGACAAAAAAGAAAACAGAAAAGAAAGGAAATGGAGTTGTAGTTGGAGTTGGACCAAAAAAAATGTTAAATCTCATAATGTACTTGACTCCAGCACAAGGGTGATCAAAAATTTGATCAAATGTGCACCAAAGCAGGTCACTACACATCTACTCATGGCTGATTCTGTAATCACTGTTCACCAAACAAGAAAGTAAGGGCTCGTTAGCTACAGGGCAGTAGATCCATCATATAGTATTACAATCTCAAGCACTATATAGATCAGGACTAGCTAAGCTCGTAAACTACTTGTAAAAATGCATTAACAATTCAACAAGCATCAGGGTGACTCAGCAAGCTAATCTAGTAATTTGTCTTATAAACACGATTTATATAGCATTTACAATCTACAATGTGCATCTAGACTGCCTCTACCAGTAAAATAAGTATAAACTCCTATAAGATGTCTGCTTTTAATCCCTGCTAGATTATATACAAACAATACTTATCTAATTTGTCGAAGAAATCTACTACCAGCAGAGTTTGAACAGTTAAGATGAGTATCCTAATCTTTTTGAGCTGAGAAACCCGGTCTAAATAAAGTACAATTACTCATCATTTATCTATCTTTAGCCACCTTAAAAGACACCAACCTCTTAGGGTAAGGACAAACCATTCAACATTTCGTCTCAGGAGTCAGGCTCTCGGCACTAGATCTTCAGACAAGTTGCAATTACACTCCTCAGCTAGATTTGCCTATATTATGCATTGATAGCATTGCAGTTGCCTCACATGAATTTTTCCATACACAAGAGCTTAAACTAGACACATAGATTCTCCTCTTACCACCAAACTCTTACGTAATGAATAAAAACACATGAAGACATATATGCAACAAGATACATGGAAGAAAAGCATCAAAATAAGAAGGGAAACAGATACACCCTTTCAATCATTGTCATCTCACCTTGAAGTGCCACAGAGTTGGATGATAAAACAAATAAATCTATGATGAAAACCACTGAAGATGGGAATTCCCAGACCTGTATTTCAAGCATCAATTAGATGTCTTTAAACTCAGCTAGATGACAGATGATGAAAGCAGCAAACACAACTATTACATCCAAAAACCATACCATCATAGCGAAAAGAAACATCTTGAAGTAACTTGAAATAAGAATTGCAAGAAAAAGGTCTTTATACCTGCACAAGGATAAACAAAATCAAGAACACAGACATACAATACATGTGCCCAACAAAATTAATGTACTTCTACAACTATCACAAATGTTACATAGACTTTCCAACAAACAAGTAATTAAGTGCTAACCATCCAGAGTTTCTTAACTAATATTGACTCTCTAATGAGAAGTAAGCAAAAAAATTCACCTAAGGGATTCGGCTGACACTCTGAGGAAAACTCGAGTTGAAAGCAAAATAATGCACACGTAGATGAAGTTCCCAAGAAATACATCGACCGCCATCTACATTGACAAAGTTGTAAACACATTTATTACAGAAGAAAGAAACTAAAAGCCGAAAAAACTCATCTGCTATTCAGGAAGATATGGATACCTTCTGTAATCCCCAAATTATAGAAGAAAATCCGGTAGAACCCCATTCTTCTTTGGTTTTATCAATAAAGAGACTCGTATCTGGGTAATGTTAAGGCACCTTATATGCAAGAATCTCCATAAAATGTGTACAAAACAACAATACTCTGAACTGGATGGTGCCAAGGATTTAACATGAGATAAACAAATACACAATTGAATAATCTGAACAGGATACAAGCATCCAAAAGAAGATACACAATACATGATTTCCACAATAAACCCTGGAAAATTCTATAGATGTTAGACTAGCAGAAAATTGTGTTTAGAACAACTACCATATTCAAATAGAATGGACATAGAAATAAGGAGCAAAGCCGAACCTCAATGAGACCAGTATGTGGGTCGAGCACATTATAGAGTATATGTCTATACGCTTTTGGTTTTTGTAATATCAAATCAATGAGAATAATCTGGACTCCAAAAAAAAAAAAGCACTAAGCTAAAAACAAATGTAATGAAAAACTCATCGTCAAATATATGTGCTGTGTGGAGAAAAACAAATACCATAATTTCGCATTCAATGTACTCATCAGCAACGGCTTTGCAGTTCTCCTAAGAAATAAAATAAATCACAAAGCAGAAAAATTACAAGGAAGATAAAAAATTTGAACATAAAAAAGAAATTAATGAATATGAATGGAAATATAAAAAGTAAATAAATTTTTAGAAAATAATTACGCATTTCATGAGTCGAATGTTTCCGGGGGAGTACTGAACGTAAAGCCTCCTCATTCCATGGCCGCACACCACACACCTATACTCCATGAACCTCCGCTTTCTTTCTGTACTTTTTCTTCTCCCTCCTTCCACTGATTAGTGGGAAGTGGTGGCCACGATCGGTTTGGTAGGTTCGTACCGGCAAAGGGATGTGGTGCTGATTGGACGCTGAATGGGTATGAGAGCGCAGAAAGAGCCGAGCAAGGCAACTGGGGAATAAAGGGTGACCGGCGAGGAGAGAGTAGAAGCGTAAATCAGGATGAATCCACCTATTAATTTTTGGATAAGGGGATCGGCTAAAGGGGCATTTTAGTTCGGTTTTTTTAACCGAAGTATTTTAATTTCATAACTTAATAAAATAATATATACATTTTAATCCTGATGGTCTGAGTCTCTAAGATATAAAAATTATTTGAATGACTGGATTTCCTGTTAATTGTTGGTTGAAAAATATCAGATAAAAAATTTAATATAAGATTCACTCCTAATTATTTTATATTAAAAAAATAAAATATTATAATTAAAAACTATAACATTAATGTCATAATTTTATTAATTCATATAATTTATTATACTTTATTTTAATAAATTAAAATTATATATATATATATATACCTTATCTTATTAACAATCATTATCCTATTAATTATAACTTTAAATAAGATAACGATAACTTTTAAAATTATTTAAAACTATATTAATTTATAATAAGAGTGTAAAACAAGTTTATTAGTTAATTACTTGACACATGTGACCAACAAATTATCATAATATGATTAGTTATAAATATTAAACATAATATAACATTATGTGTAAATAAAAAAAACTACATAAAAATATGTTCATAATAGGTTGTAACATGTTAACACAATAATCTAAAATTAAATTATATATAAATATAATTATATATTAATAAATGTGGATGTAACTTAATTGTAAGAGTTAAAATTGATACATGATAAGTGTGAGTTCTACTCTTACTGTAAGTACTTTTACCAAATAATTGATTAAGCGAATTATAGGTCATCTTGGCTTATTAAGTACCACCTAACGAGTACTGTATGATAAAATTCACGGGTCAAAAATAGAGACATGGCATGGTCTGCGTAAGAGCCACGGTTTATCACATTCCACTAACAAATGGGCTACAATAAACTAATTCATGAGCAAAAATGTACCATGTCAAATCGATCATATCTCTTTTATACTTCTAATTTATAATGTTCTTAATTTTTCTTTTAACAAAATTAATTATACTTATATTTTTAATTAATACACATGCATCAGTATATTTAATGTATTAAATAATATGTAAATATTATATTGGGTGTAAAATAAAAAATATATAATGTTAATATAACTATGTGTCCATTTAATATTATAGTTAATTACATAATCGTGTATTGATACATATTTTAATTTTTCATATAATTTTAAATGTATGTAATTATGCATTTCATGTAAAAGTATATTACACCAATATATTTCTTTAAGCATTAATTTATTATATGATTAATGTTTTAAATCATTTTATTTATTATTAGAATAATTTTGATCATATAGTTTTTATAATAGATATAAGTTATTTTATTTTTAAAATCATGATATTTTAATAACATAATTCTATAATTATATGACTAAAATGTTTATTTTGTATGGTAAAAAATGATGCTTTAGTCACATAAATTATAAAATTATATGAATAAAATATAACAATTTTAAAAATCAAGTGATTTAATATATACCTTATAAAATTTACATGATAAAAATATCTAAATAAAACATTTTTAATAATCTTTAAGATAATTTTCTTCGCTTCGAAAGCAATCAATTTAAATATTTCTTTTATTTAATTTATATTAATAAAACTCATTTAAAGTTATTTAACCTTTTATATTCATTCCATAAAAAAAATTCTAAATTTTTTATTTTTGTTTTATTTTTTTTTCTAACCTAAATTTAACTTTATTTCAAATTGTATTACTTAACATTTTATTTTAATATTCATATAAATTATTTTTGAAGTCCTATAACAATTTTAAAAATCGAATGATTTATATATATCTTATAAAAATTACATGATGAAAATATCTAAATAAAATATTTTTAATAATCTTTATGGTAATTTTCTTCGCTTTAAAAGCAATTTCAATATTTCTCTTATTTAATTTTTATTAACAAAATTGATCAAATCAAATAAAATGAAAAAAAAAACTACAAGTAAAAATATTGACCCTTTTATATTCATTCCATAAAAAAAATTCTAAAATTTTTATTTTTGTTTTATTCTTTTTTTCTGACCTAAATATAACATTATTCTAAATTGTATTACTTAACATTTTATTTTAATATTCATATCAATTTTTTTAAGTCCCATAAAAATTTTAAAAATCAAGTGATTTATATATACTTTATAAAAATTACATAATCAAAATATTTAAATAAATATATTTTTAATAATTTTTAAGGTAATTTTCTCAGCTTTAAAAGCAATTTAAATATTTCTTTTATTTAATTTATATTAATAAAACTGGCCAAACCAAATAAAATGAAAAAAAAACTACAAGTAAAGCTATTGAACCTTTTATATTCATTCCATAAAAAAAATTCTAAAATTTTTATTTTATTATTTTTTCTAACCTAAATTTAACTTTATTCCAAATTGTATTACTTAACATTTTATTTTAATATTCATATAAATTTTTTTGAAGTCCTATCTATATGAAAACTTTAATATTTATTAATCTCTTGTTCGCTATTTTCTATTATTATTTTTTCATTTATTGATGTTAGATTTTAATTACAATTTCACATTTTATAATTTAAATCATATTTTATTATTTATAGTTTAAAGTTTTGTAATTAACACCTATAAATCTTGTCCTGACTAATTTGCAACATGTTTGCTAATATTAACTTTTACTTTGTAAATTTAATCTATTTTATTATATCTAGGAAAAATATTTCATTTTTTTAAAGTAAATGTACTGTTTAATTTTCTAATTTTTTAAAAAATACTTATTAATTATTTTATTTATAAAAAAAATACTTATTAATCATTTTAATTATAAAAAAGTGTTTATTAGTTATTTTACTTATAATAATGGGCTAAAAAAATATTTTTATTAATAACATTTTTTTAAATAGATATCGTTGAAGGTATTTTTATCATTTAACCTACCTTATCAAATAAAAAAATATTACAAACATAACTTGCAAATGCATTACCGTCTTTTACCCTCGTTCTATGACTAAAATATTTTTGATAACTTTTATTTTTTAAAAAGAAATTTAAAATTATTGATCGTATTGATTTGTTAATTTCTACAAGATTCAACACATGTGCAACTATGAGTATGACTTCATCCTAGAAATTCTTAAGCAATTTTGCATGTGATAGTAGACATATGACTCTCTTTATTAAAGTTCTATTTATCCTCTCAGCTAAGTCATTCAACTGCGACATCTTTGGATGTGTCATTTGATTTCAAAAACAGGTACGGTTCGGTTACCATTATACTCAAAACCGTACCTGCTCGTACACAAAATTAATTATATTTATTTAAATAAATTATATATTAATTAGGGTTTGAGGTTTCACTTATTTTTGCGCAATATATAAACAAAACTAAACTACATTTTTTATTTCACTCTTGCCTAATCGTCTCTCTCAGAACTCAGAGTCTTAGTTTGGTAGTTTCTCGCCTCTGTGAGCTCTCTACCTCTCTCAAACTTCTCAAACTTCTCAGCATTCTCACTCTCTTGCCATTCGCCGCTCTCGCCAGTCACCTTCTCTCGCCATTCGCCAATCGACTTTGTCTCAATCTCTACTGCTCTCATCTCTTATCTCTGCCGCTCTTAGTCTCTTCCGGCTATTGCTCTCATCTGTCATCTTTGCAGCTCTACGCTTATCGTCGGCTCGACTTGCTATCCTCGTTCACTTATATAGTCCTCAGCTTCCTCTCCGTGATCTCATCAGGTATTCAGGTAGATACATAAAGTGTTTCCTTTTCTCGTATAAAGTAGATCTCATATGATACATAAAGTGGCTACTCTATTGATGTGTATGGAGCTCCCTGCTTTGAGATTTTTGTTTCTCTATTTCTTGAGTAGAACAGCTTGGGCATAACATATATTTAAATGCCTGAAGTCATCTGGAGAAAGTATTATCGATTCATAGTATATATGGAATCAATTGACTACTCTGTTTTGTGTATGGACCTCTCTATTATGAGACATGGCTATTGGCTACTTTGTTTTTGTCACAAATATTTCTAGTCATTTTAAGTGATCATGGTAAAATCTTATTAGATTTGTTCTTTGATAGATTTAGTCATATTTTATTATGTTTCTTAAGTAGAAGAACTTCAGCATAACATATATATAAATGCTGGAAGTCATCTGAAGAAAGTATTATCGATTCATAGTGTATATGGAATAAAGTGATTACTCTGTTTTATGTATGGACTTTCCCTATTATGAGATTAGTGCTACTCTTTTATCAATTCATAGTGTATATGGTAAAATCTTATTATCGATTCATAATGAATATGAAATATAGTATGATAAATTAATAATATTTTTTTATCATGTCTTGTAGAGTTTGAGTTTGAGATTTGTGAAGAAGACAGAGACTTTAAATATTATGACAAGTGAATATGTTAAAAAGGTAATGTGAGATAATAGAAAGTATATGTATATTTTTTTTTATATATGAATTTAAACTTTGAAAGTTATTTTTTCAAATTTTTTCACCACAATCCTCTCAAGAAGTAAATGACATTGAACTTAATGTAGAGGTAACGAGTGGTGGAACTTCAAGTATCGATCAACATACAAATATTCCTCTCCTTACATCAGCCTCTTCACCTGAAAATACACAGAGTCAACCATCAAATGAATGTAGTAAGGAAGAAGATGGGAAGGCTAAATTAAAGTATGAAGCATGGGTTCATTTTGTTAGAAAGAAAATTAATGGGATATGGAAGGCAATATGTAATTATTACGGAAAACAATTAGGAGGTGATACAAGGAATGAGACATCTCACTTGAAAGCACATACCAAAGGTTTTCCATTCAAACGGTAAGAAAGGGTTATCAGTCAATCATTGTTAAATCCTAACAAGAAGAGGGATAGAATTGAGTTAGGACATTGGAATTTTGATTCTCAAGTTTCTAGTGATAAATGTGCAAAAATGATAATTCTACATGAGTATCCTCTTAGTATTGTTAAGCATCATGGATTTAGGGAGTATTCACATTCATTACAACCAATATGAAAGCCTATTTCTCATGCGACAGTTAATAGAGACATTATAAAGATATATGATATTGAGAAAAAAAATGATGGATATGTTGGAAAACAACAAAAGTCGTATTGCAATCACGAGTGATATGTGGAAGTCTAGAAATCAGAACAAAGGATTCATGGATATAACTTGTCATTTCATTGATGACAATTGATATTTGTATAGTAAAATAATAAGGTAAATTTTTTAAGTTTATTGTTTAATTTATACAATTCTTATGAAATATTGTTTTAGAGATTTGATGTATTAAATGATTATATATAACAATTTCATTGTTGCTATATAATTTTTTGTAGGTTTATATATGTTCATGCTCCACACAATGCTGTAGTTATTGGTCAAGAATTAATGAATTGCTTTTTGGATTGGAACATTGATAGTAAGATTTCAACCTTAACTTTAGATAATTGTTCTACTAATGACTCAATGCTACCCGATATGTTAGATTCATTAGATAGAACTTTAATGTTATTGTATGGAGATATTTTTCACATGCGTTGTGTTGCTCACATATTAAACTTAGTGGTAAAAGATGGGTTAAATCTAATTTCTCAATACATTGTTAAAGTTAAAGATAGTGTTGCATATTGGACATCAACACAAAAGAGGGAGGAAAATTTTAAAAAAATTGCATCTCAAGAGATAGTCTTTTTGTAAGAATTTATCTCTTCATTTCAAACTCGTTGGAATTCTACTTTTTTAATGCTTAAAGATGCATTGTTTTATGAGAAAGTGTTTCCTCATTTAAAACAATTGAATAAGAATTATAATACTTTTCCTGATGCATTGGATTGGAAAATGACAAGTATAATGTGTGATAAGTTAGAGGTATTTTGTAAGGTTATTGAATTAATTTCTGGTTCCAACTATCTCACTATAAACATGTTATTTCCTCATATTTGTGACATCAAATTGTCATTATATAATTGGATTAATGATGATGGTGGTTTGATCAAGGGAGTGGCTAAAAACATGCTTGTAAAATTTGACATGTATTGACAAGAAGTTAATATTGTCATGGCTATAGAAGTTGTTTTGGACCCTAGATTTAAGATGAATTATCTTGAATTCTATTTTTCAAGAATATAAGGAGAGAATTTCATTTTTGAAATTGAAAAGGTGAGAAGAAAGTGTTCTGATTTGATAAATATGTACCGAAATAAACGAATTATAGAAGAGAGTCGACAAATGGAGTTTTCAACACGCTCCAATATGTCTCAAAGTTCAATAGGTATTAGTGTTCTTAATCCTAGTGGTATAAATGAGTACAAACAATGGAAATTAATGCAAAATAAAGCTGAATCTTTAAAATTTAAGTTGGACTCTTATTTAGAGGAGGTTGGTGTAGAAATTTCGGATGAAGAGTTTGATACATTGTCTTGGTGGAAGTGCCACAAACTTAAGTATCCAAGAATGCATAACATGGCTAGAGATATCTTGGCTATTCCAGTCACCACAGTTGCTTCAAAATCTGCATTTAGCACAAATGGTAGAGTAGTGAGCAAACATCGTAGTAGACTCAAAGAAAACACAATAGAAGCTTTAATGTGTACTTAAGATTAGTTATGGGTTAGTATTCATAAACAAGGTATAAGTCTATATATATTAATAATTGTACATATTATATTTTATTAACACTTGTTTTATGTACTATGTATTAATTATTTAGTTGTGTATTCAAATATTTTATAATTTATTAAGATATGTTAGCTCCTGGTTCATCCCCTTCCACAATTAATATTACAGAAGATGGTGTTGAGGTAAAAAATTTACATTATTGATTAATAAGTTTATTATTTTGTTTATTAAAGTGATTTTATATGTTTGATTTTTGCAGGATACTTGTGTTGTTGATTAATAATTAAAAGAGAGAAGTTTTGATTTATTGTACTTGATATTTTCTTAAATTTATTTAATTAGTTTTCAATATTTGTATGAGTTTATAATATTTTATTTATATCTTGTGCTTCCCATTTATATATAGATTCATAGAAATATATATTATTAAATGTTAAATATTTTTATCAGATAAATATATTCAAACTCAAAATAACAAATTGAGATAACAAATTCAAAAAACTTGTCCAATTGCTTTAGGTTGATTGCATAGCTAAATGGAGCTTGATTGCATAGCTAAAAGTAACACAATTTAATAGGATTTTTTTAAAGTTTGAAAAATGGTTTTTTTTCTTCCGGATTTTTTAATAACTATCTCGAACTGTTATCCACGGGTAAAAAACTGTCCCCGAACTATAACGTTTTTCGGAGACAGATTTTATAATTCGATTCATGAATGATTATATTAAAATCCATACCCGCCCATACCCGTGCCCATCCCTAGACCTGACTACAAAATTTTTCATTCTAATCTATTCAAAATTTGAGTGGAATCATATTTTTTAATTTAAGTGAATTGATCAGATTATTTGCTTACCCCTACTATATGTATCTATATATATATATATATATATATATATATAATATGCTATATTCATATATGTCTTTATGTATAATATAATATATGCAATATGTTACATTCATCTCTAATTTTTATGTAACTCCGATTGGATTGTCAATGATAGTTGTTGGAGTAACGTCGAATAACTGATAGCAACTGTTGGAGCTCTCGTAAGGTTGCCATTTAAAATCCAATAAGTTAGTTATTGGTAGTGTTAGTGATGTGGTAGAGTTTGATATCAGTCTCATTTTATTAAAATTATAAAAGAATGATCTTTTAGCCCATTTATTATATAATTTAATTTAAAATTATGAATTTTAAGAAAAAATATTTACAAATAAAAAATGGAAGAATTATTTATAATTAAAAAAGTTGAAGAATTTATTAAATTATAAGATGTAATTATTGGACTTGGATTTTGTATGTACTTTTTCTTGACTTTTTATCTCATTATTGTATTTTATAATTAGTATATCTTATTTTGTATTATCCAAATAATAGGTTCATGATTCTAACGATTTGAGATATCTCAATCATACAACGAGAAGAAAGTAATATTATTGTTTAGCATCCCGTATATAGCGATTTAATTCTTGGAAACAATCTATGTAGTTTTAATTAAAAGACCTAATGATCAAAACATAATAAACAAAATCTAACCTAAGTAGAATCATATTAATTATTTGTATTCTTATTATATCGGACATATTTTGAGAAGAACACTCATCTTTATAATAATAATTATTACTATTATATATATATATATTCCTTGATATCAATAAAAATAATAATTTAGATTTATCTGTAATAATCCTAACCTCTTAACAATTCTCTAAATACATCTAATAAATTTATAATCATTAAAAGATTATATTTTTAAAATATTCATAGTTGATAATGTATCTATAATTTTAAATTAAGCAGATAAAAAGAGTAAGATAATCTAATTTTGAAGAATAAAGTCACTTTCATTCCTCATTGATCATGTGCTTTTATCTTTTCAACATTTTCTGTCAAGCCAAGGTACGTCATGTTTTCTTTACCAATTAACCCGCGTAGTTTACTAATTGCATTCCAATTGTAAATATCATTTTCATCACAATTTCGATGAATGTTTTTAATTTATATATATAATTTAATTGATAACTTATCAATAAATAATTTTATTATCATTTCAGTATTTAATATTTAAAAATTAATATATTAATATATATATATATATCATTACCTTTCAATTATTTGATATTTAGATTGATCCTGCATGTCAAAACCGTGTCTAAAAACAAAGTGAAAAAGACACTGTTATTATCTTATTATAAATAAAAGGATGCAGACAATTTGATACTTTATTTCGGGCCCTTGGGATTCAATCATTCAATATCTTTTCTTTTAGGATTAGGTGCTTAATCAAAAGGACAGCTGTCCATTGTTGTATCTTTCGAGTGTGTAAGTAATATAAATTATGATGTATAATAGACAATATTAAGTACAAATATTGCATCAATCATCAAAACTTCAGAATCTAAATTCACATGAGCTAACTTTTAGTGCACCATAATTTAACCTCACATGTTTAATATTTGAGGGGTAAAACCGTAAGTACACTAATTTAATATAAATAATTTTAATTTTATTATTTTACTAGTATTAAAAACCAAACAAAAATTTGAAAGAAAAAAAAAATGCCCAATGCATCTTTAATAATTTATGTTCTCAAATTTAAGTATTAAAGTCAAGAAGATTTGATTTTTTTTTCTTCTAAATAACTATGAACTGATTTCCTAATACAAAATAATGTTTTAATAATATTGCTTTTTTTTTTAGTTTGGATTTATAAAAAAATAAATAAAATTACTTTTGCTAAAAATATATTTACAATTCTTAAATTTAAAACGGAACTCAATAACTATTAACTTAAGTTTGTTTTCACTAAATTAGACAGAAAAGTTAGAATTGGATTGATATGTTGAGTTTTAGATAAAGTTGATTAAAACCACTCATACAAGATAAAAGACTGATTCATATAGACCCAATTTAAGAAAGATGAAGTCAACTTCATATATATTTTACTTTTATATAATAAATTTAGCATAAATTTTAATATTTTCATTTAATTATATTTAATTACTAACCACTACTTTAAAAGTGTTACTACAAACAATAATTCTATTTTTATTCATTTGGGTTGCACCCCCCCATTTTTAATTAATTATCATGCCCATTAAATCATATGAAATTTAAAATAATTATTGGACTTAAATTTTCTCATTTTTTTTCTTTTTTTTTTACTTAACTTTTTATTTCTGTACTATATTTTAAAATTAATATACTAAATAAATTTTTATTATTAATAGATTATATTTTTAAAATGTTATTAGCTTATAATTTTCTATATTTTTTATAAAACTTTTGGGGTTCAATCATTCAATATCTTTTCCTTAGGATTCGGTCGGTCGGTGCTTAAGCGGTTCCTTGTTTTATCATTCGAGTGTGTAAGTAATGAGTACGAAGTATACATATATATATATATATAATATTGATTACTCGATAAGGTTATTATTATTACTATATCTTTTTGTTTTTAACAATTTTATTTTTGATATTTGACAAGGGTATCAAATTATTCAAGAATAAAATTAATTTAATATTTAATAATAATAAATAATGATTAATGACAAGTTGTGGTTATTGATTACTATATATATTTATCTTTGTTTCATTTTTTTATTTTTAACAATATTATCTTCTTCTTTTTTTAATTATATAAAATAAAAATTGAATATATATTTTATTATATTTATAATTTCTTTTATAAATAAGATATGATATATCTTATCATAAAATGAATGTAGAATTAAAAAAACCTACTGACTTCATTTTTTACAAAAAAAAAATAATAATTTATATCTATTTAAATATTATAATAAATAAATATTTATTTTAAAAAATGAAAATGATCTCTTATTTTCCTCCAAATTTTTCTAATATTTATGATAATTTCATTATCTTTTACAAGTCTTCTTGTATTTGTGCTTTGTATTTTTGTTTACTAATTTTTTTTATTTAGTTCAATTATGGATGCATTTTGTTAGAATAAGTATTTTACAAATATTATAGTTTTTATTATTTTTATTATTTTATGTAATTTATTTTAATACTTCTTAATAATGTGTTAGTTGTTTTGTTAACCTATGTGTCCTAATTGATTATTGCAATTTTCATAAATATAATAATGTAAAAATTAAGCAATAATTTCAATTTTAGTAAAAATATTATTGATTTTTCTCGTAATGCATATAAAGGTGGCTAAATAATTTGATAAATCTATTTAAATTAAAAAATATGATCTAATCCATTGGATTCAGATCAGATTTGATTGATAAATTTTATAGTCAGATCGAATTCAGATTAAAAATTATACAATCCGTTCAGATTCGAATTGGATTTGAATTGATAGATTTTATAATACGATGTATCCGGTCCGGACCGAATTACTATTAAATTATAAATAAATGTATATATTATTTTATATTATGTTATATTTAAATATTATACATATTATAATTATATTAAATTATTATTTTAGGTTAAAAAATAAATATAAATGTTTATAATAATTTAATAATTATACATACATATTTTTTTCTTTTGATTTTTTTTAATTTTGATTACAAATAATAATATTTGTTACAAAAATATAAATATAAATTTTAAATTTGTATATGTTATGTTATGTTTTACATATGATAATAATTCATAAATAAATTTCAATATCAATATACCTCTATCCGATATAAAAAATCCGATATAAAAAATCCAATCTGTTCGAATTCAGATTAATTCAGATTGATTATATCATCTTATTGAATTTGGAATGAACATCTTAAAATCTGTTCAGATTGAATCAGATCAAGATTAACTAAAAATAGACAATTTTCGATCTGATGTTCATCCCTAATTGCACATATACTCCCTTGCATTTTAATATTATATATAAAATGATTATATGGAAAAAATATTATATTAGATAGTAAGTATAAGTTAATTACGTATAAATTATTGATACATAACTATTTGATTATATTTAATTTTAATTTCTAAGTTGTAAATTTTTGTAAAAATTATAATCTTTGAACTCGTTTCATTATAATTTTTCATTTTAAAATATATAACTAATGTATATATATTTTGCTACATAAGTACGAATGACAACACTACTATAAAAATGAGTATTTAAGTCGATATGTAAAGTCAGTTTTTTTTTAAAATAACTTATAATAAATTTAAAATCGTTTCGATGTAGAACCGACACTATCTACATAGGAAGTAGCGTCGGTTCACCACGTCAACCGACGTTACATCCTACATGTATTTTTTTAATTAAAAAATGCAGTTTAAAATTGAAATTATATAGTACAATGTTTTTTTAGGTCAATTGTTATTTTATTTGACTCTTTAAAATTTAATTTGGATATATATATAGTATAATTGTTTTTAGAAAATTGGTTTTTAAAATTATATAATTTTGTGTATTTGTTTGGATATTATTTTAATTTTTTTTTCTTTTTTATACTATATATATATTTAAATTAAATTTTAAAGAGTTCAAATAAAATAATAATTGACCTAAAAAAATTTCAATTTTAAACTGTATTTTTTAAAATAAAAAAATACACATAGGACGTAACATCGATTGACGTGTTGAACCGACGCTATCCACATGTGTAGCATTGGTTAACACGTAGAACCGACGCTACGTTCACATGTAGCATCCATTCAACACGTCAACCGATGCTATGAACTACGTGGATAATGTCAGTTGACACGTAGAACTGACGCTACACACGTGGATAATTTCTTTTATCTTCTTTCTTCACGAGACAAAAAACTATTCTAAGCGTTGCATAACTCTCAAAACCCAAAACCTCCTCCATTTCTCCTTCATTCTTTCTCATTTTCTGGCCACTTACGACCACAAATTCTAACTTCACTTAGTGGGTTTTCTTTCTCTCTAACTTATCTTTTAGATCCCCTATTTTTTGAGCAAAATACTCAAAAAATTTATACCCATTTCTCACTAACAAAATATTATTTTTTTCTTCATTTTATCACTTTATTTACTCTTGTAAGTATTTTTATTAATCCTACGCACTTATTATTTATATATTATGTGTTATTATTTATGTGTATAAATTTTTGTATTATATATGTAGGTTTTGTATTATAACATCAGGAAAAGAATATGGTGATTTTGAATAACATAGAATAACACTATAATAATTTTTCTACTATTAATTAATATTTAATTTTTTAATTATTTGTTTTATTTAAACTATTTGTTAAACTGATTTTGAATTTTTTCTGCTATTATATAGTAATTGAATACATGTTTTAATTTGAGTATAATAGAAAATGAGTAAATTTTGTAAAAAAAAAATTTAAAAATTTAAAGTCGATTCATTTTTAAGTTGGTTAATAACCGATTTTAAAGGTCCGTTTTTGTAGCAGTGTAAATAAAAGTAAGTTATGTTTTTTTAAATTTGAAAGTTAAAGATTTATTAAATTAACGTAACGTTAAAATGAAACGAAGAAATTATAAAAATAAAATATAATAGTCATTGAAACAAAGAAAATATAGTTCATATGATTGTAATCTTTTGAAACTAATAAAATTTTATATTTTTTTTATCGATCATGGCTTTAAAATATTGATGTATATCATTAAATGATGAAAAAAAATATGTATACTTATTTTTTCACATATTTTTTTAAAATAATTTTTATAAAAATGAAGTTGACAAAATATTTATATAATTGACATGTTTAAAATATCATAATTTTTTTCAATCTTTTTCTCATAATAATAATATTTCATTATGCTTTTAAATATATTATTATATGGTGAAGTATGAATAGATTTTTATTATAATATGTTTACTTCTATTAATATGTTTTGAATATTTTTTTTGTTCTTATTAACATGTATTAATATTAAATATAAAATATTAAGAAATTCATTTGTTTGAATTTTATTTATATTAAATTATTAGCTATAGTAAAATTTGAATATACTTCATTATAAAAATGTTTTTTTATATATAACTCTTTGATATCTTATTTTTGATTTATTTGTAAAAGTTTAATAAAAAGAATAATATTTCTAACATGTATATTACTTTTTTTATAATGAATGTTATTCTATATTATTTGTTTATAAAATTTTATGGTATGTGAACTTGTGTGTAAATAAAAATCATATCAAAAAATTATCAAAATTTTAATATAATAAATACGATATGGGCACGTGAATTTAACTTATATATAGTCAAATTTTTGGATTTTTTAATTTTAAATATTAATTTATAGAAAATAATATTATATCAAATAATTTTGATATAAGATAATGTATATTAATTTTATTGTATAATTAAAATTGAAAATAATATAACAAAATTACATTAGTTTTAAATTTTTTAATATTTTCTCAAATACACATCCTATCAATTTCTATAATTTCTTAAAATATATATCAAAATAATTTTACAAATATAAATAACGATTAAAATTTAAAAATACTTCAAATACAGAACATATACTTAATACATGTTCAAAATTATTAATTACAAAATGAAGTCTTACAACAAATATTATGAAATTAAAAGCGAAAATAATGTATAGAATATCAATATGTCTATTCGAAGTTATTAACAAAACTACTCTTTTAATAATTTTGAGCTATTAAAAGAAGAATTAATTATACTTTCGTACATTTATTATTCTTCGTAAGTATTATTTATATGTATAATTCAAATCAAACACTTATAATACAACAATTAAGATTGTTGGATCTTGAACACAATATAAAGACTTTAATATTATATTAAAAGTAATTTTTTATATATCCATATAGGTTTTTATAACATTATAATTATCTTTTTTAAATAATAAAAAGGATAATTATTAATTATTTATTTTTTAAAGAGGTTATCCAAAGAATCATGTTAACGTAAATATTTATAGGGTAGTTTCATGAGTTATTTTATTAATTTTGATAGCTTATTATTCTTCATGGTACGGCATGTAGTTAATTATTTCAACACTGTTAAAAAAACAACTCTGAAATAAATAAAAAAAATAAAAAGCATGACACTCAAATAACCACGCAATAATTGATAATAAACACTCTAAGGTGATTTTGTTTTTAAATAACTTAAAAAAAATGAAAAATAGAAAAACTTAGAGAAAAGAAGTATTGCTGATAGAGTCATAGTCTCATAGATAAGCCCTCTACTCTGTGTCTCTCTCGCCAAATTCCAAAAGCAGAGGAAAAAAAGAGTTGTAAATGTCTCTAACACTAACGTGCCTTTTGTTTTTAAATAACTTCAAAAAAATGAAAAACAGAAACTTATAGAAAAGAAGTATTGCTGATAGAGTCATAGTCTCATAGATAGGCAATCTACTCAGCATATGTCTCGCCAAATTCCAAAAGCAGAGGAAAAAAAGTGTCTACTTTGGGTCTCTCTTTCTGTGTGTTTGCAACGCAAACTATTAAACGTTTGACAATCGTCGTCGTTTATGCACGAAAAAGCCAAACGAAAAGCTTCGATAATGATTCTTCTACTAATTCTTCCCAGATTTAACATCTTCAAAACAGTCCCAGCACTATCACAAGCACAGTTTTCTTTTTCGCCATCATTATCGCCATTGTTGTTCATATTCAATTTCATTAAAAATGTTTTCTTGAACCATTATACTCATTAAACAAAACCAGACCCAGGTGGGTATTTTTGTTTTCCTTTCTAGCGGCTCAGATGGATGACCCAAACCGCTCTCGTTTGATTGGAGACTATATATTGGGTCCAAGAATCGGGTGGGGTTCGTTTTCCGTCGTTTGGAGGTCTAGACATCGTCAGTCGGGCGTTGAAGTTGCTGTTAAAGAGATTGATAAGAGACGGCTTAGCCCAAAAGTCAGTGAGAATTTGCTTAGAGAGATTTCAATTCTCAACAGCATCAATCACCCCAATATCATTCGTCTTTTCGAGGTGATCCAGGTAATATTCTTCTTTTCTTTTTTACTTACGGTAGATGTTGACTCTTAGTTCGACTTTCGCAGACTATAATTTCGTGCAAATTTAATGTTTGGGTTTTCAGTCTAAGGATACAATTTACCTTGTCTTGGAGTACTGCGATGGTGGTGATCTTGCTGCTTATCTTAATCGCCGTGGGAAAGCTTCGGAAGCTGTTGCAAGGCACTTTATGAGACAATTGGGTAAGACGTACTTGTTTAATCTTTAATATATTTTTGAATTAACTTCGTGTTTTGATGTTTAGTTTAGCGGGTTTAAATATATGAAAAAGTTATTGAACTTTTTATTTTTTTGCTAAAAAAAAAGCTTGTGTTTTATGCTTTGTCATTTAAGGAATAAGCTTGGGTAATTAAATGCTATATTTTCCCTATTTTTTCTACCAATTTCGGATCTCTTTATTCTCATACTTGGTGTGGTAAACGACTGAAACAGCCTTTAATATGTTTAATATTTGTATTGCTTTAAGCAGCTGCTGGATTGCAAGTGCTTCAAGCAAAGCACCTCATTCACAGAGATTTGAAACCACAGGTATTGTGGAAGCCCAATCTTAACTACTTTAGTTAGTTCTCCTCTCCCCAGTTTTTTTATTCCATGACTTATCCTAAGTCAATTTTAGTTCAAATAGTTGTTCATGCATGTGTTCAAATTATCTTGTTAGAAATTCAACCATTTCTTGTTAAAATTCGACTGAAACGTGTTGGATCATCATGCTTTGAATTGCATCTAGGTTTTTGTCGTTTCAATATGTATCTGATCTTGTTTTGCTGTCAACTATTATATGCTGATAATAAATTTGGCTTCTGTTTTGTTTGTATTTTAAATACTGTTGTTTTCTACTCAAAATTTCAGAACTTATTGCTAACGATCAATGAAGAGACTCCACTCTTGAAGATAGGGGATTTTGGTTTTGCTCGGTAAGGTTTTATATAAGCCTTTTACTCTTCCAGAAATCTTTCAGGTTTTCAATATGGTGTGACATTTATGACTGCAGAAGGAAAATGTGTGTTAAGCATCTTTCTTATACTTACTTTTTTGCCTTTTTGCAGTTGTGTTATTTCTGTGATTTCATGGTATATAAAAATGCAAAATTAGAGCGTTTAAGTGAGATTAGTTGCGATGTCTCATGTTTGTTTGGCATATATAGGAAAATAAATGGTATTTATTTTATGTCCCACATATTGCTGAAAAAGAAAGCCATACTCTTATGTTACTGGTGAGCCTTTAACTTGATCATTCGAGTAGTAAGGTTATTTCTCTCTCCTGCTAACAAGCTTTTAAGATTCATTTTCATCATTTTGATTTGTCTTAATTTTTAGAAGGGACATTTTTGTGAATTATTGACAAGTGATGCATACCCTATTTGTAATTTTAAAAAACATATAACAGCTAAGCTGCTGAGTTGGTTTTTTGAGAGAACTATCAAACTCGTTTAGCCTTTTCTTGGTAGACAAATCCAGTCATCTTCATTTGGTAGCTATTGTCAATTTTATCTAGCTGGGATCTTTTTCCCAGCTTTGCACGTATGCAATTACTATATTCACTTTGTCATTTCCTTGATGCCATTTGTTCAGATCCCTGACTTCTGAATCTCTGGCTGACACATTATGTGGTTCACCTTTATACATGGCTCCAGAGATTATACAAAACCAGAAGTACGATGCCAGGGTAATGCGGTTTAGTTATGAAGTTATGTCTAATTTTGACATCCTCACACTTTAAAGAAATTTGAACTAATATTTGTTATGTGCAGGCTGACTTGTGGAGTGTTGGAGCAATTCTGTTTCAGCTGGTAACTGGCAGGCCACCTTTTAATGGCAGCAATCAATTACAGGTCTCTGGATTATTATTTATTTTTTAATAATTTGTGTAGAAAAAGAAAAATGATCTTAGATTTTCCAACTATAGACCATTAATATTTAAAAATGTGCTCGATATATGGAAGTTTTTTACTCAATAAGCATAAGTTGGAATGTGGAAGTTCGATATTTCAATGCTTCCTGATCCTTTATTTTTGCAGCTTTTTCATAACATTTTGTCATCCACCGAACTTGCATTTCCTGCTGGTGCATTGGAGCAATTGCATCCCGACTGTGTAGATCTTTGTCGATGCCTTTTACGCAAAAACCCAGGTACTGGGTGACGAGTGTTGGGGGCATATGGTGTATCAATGCTTAAACTTGTTTAATATACAATCATAGATGCTGAGTCTGACAATATTATCAGAATAATATTAGTATGTAAAGTTGACTCCCATAACTCTAAAAGAAAGTTTCATGTAATGAAAATTTCAATTTGCAGTTGAGCGGCTAACATTTAAGGAGTTCTTTTGTCATAATTTCCTTGTGGATCCTAGGTAATATTCTAATATTCAAATTTCTATTAAGCTCTGTCCTCTAGTTGTATGCATTTTTCATTGATTATGCTCTACTTCTGTTTTGGTTCTTTATCTTGGATTTAAGCTGAGAATACTATTTTTTTTAATTGATCATCTCCTATAGGCCTATACTGAATGCTGAGCAGTCTTCTTCTGTATTTTTACGTATGAAGTTGATAACTCAGCAGCCTAGTCCTTATGCCTCTAGCAAGAGGCCAATATTGCCTTCTGGGCTTCCCTTGAACCTCCCTAGCGGTAGTTTCTCGCCTATACATAACATACAAATTGAGAAAAAGGAATCTAAAGGTACATCTATTGGCACAAGTGACCATGAGAATGTGGGTACAGCATGTGCCATGCCAATGAAATCTGTTGGTCAAGAACCTAATTCATCAGGTGGTCAGGGAGGTCAGTTTTTTCTGCTTACAAAATTTCTCTATTTTTATAACTATTGTCTCTATGTTCATTGATTTATTGCTTTTGTATCTCTACAGTTGTTGATTCCATGGAGTTCATTGAGAAGGACTATGTCCTTGTCAATGCTCGTTCTGCTACAATGGAAGATTTTTCTTATTATCCTGTTGCATCATTGCAAGTCGATTCAACAACCGCATCTCCTACCTCTGCTCTAAAGCAGAAAGAGCAGGATGCACAGAGTATGCAAATGAAGAAGTTGGCTTGCGATATGGAAAATTCACTAAAACTTGGATCTGATCTATCATCAACATCACGTGCATCCACAATACCTACAGCAACACGTGGTATCTCTGTCTCACATCCTTCTACTAGGATCCAGCAGTTACACCAGTATGTTCATGTTATTGCAGCACTATCACAAGAAAAGGTGCATGCTTTTCTTTCCCTCTTTTGAGGTATTTTGTTTTGAGTTAACTAAATATTTTATTCTCTCTGTTACTGTCAAAGGAATCTTGTTAAATTCGTAAATATCATACCAAATGTTCAATAAGGTGCAGCTTGGACAAAAGTTTGTGACATTGTCTTCATCTCTTGGTTAAAAATCTCCTTTAATTTCTTGACATGAAGTCAGCTTTATCATGTTTGTTTGGAACGAATGCCATAATGCAAATGATGGATGTTTTAAAACTTTCTCCATTGCAGATGTGATTTTTTAAACCTTTTCTAGTTATTGAGAGGGATTTAACATGAGGCATGCCAGAAGAATTCTTTATTTTGGCTTTCGGACTGTTGTAAACGTGAACTTTATCCTTTCAAAAGTGAAACAGTTTTATTTTCTTGCAAATTAACCTAATCATACGAGTATGATTTGAATGCCTTTTTTCATCTTGAGGTTTGTATATTGAAGTTGTGATTGCTTTTTGTTGCAGCATAATGCAGGACTGTTTACAGAAGCATTTTCCCTTGAATTGGTTGTTTTGGCTGTATGGAGGAAAGTTCTAGATATTTGCAGCACTTGGGTTCTCTCAAGTACAGAGAGTGAATTACCTGAAAACAGCTCAACGGACGGATCCAAAGTTGATAAGGGAGGTGCGGGTCCAACACCAAGCCCTGAAGAGAATGTAGATTTTAACAATGTTTCATCTGTTTCTCTGTGGGCAGAACAAGCTTTTATAGTTGCTTTTAGTCGTGCAGAGAAGTTATCAGATCATACAAAACATATGGACGGTTAGTAATCTGATTCTCTAGCCATGTTTTCTGGTTCTTCACTTTAGCACTGTGTTTATAATTTGCTCGATTATGCCATATGTTGCAGGGGCTGCTGAAATGCCAGAAGCAATGGGGCTATTATTCCAAAAAGCACTAGCTGTTGGAACTAATGGTGCTGTAAGTGTACTTTTAAGTTGCCGGGAATTTCTGGTTTAACCCAATTGTTTAAGCTACCGGGTCTTTCTGGTTTAAGTTGCCTGATAGGATCAATTTGCTTGTCTTTTAGGAGGACGAGTATATGGAGAACAAGAAAAAGGCATTTACATCATATTCCAGAGCATTGCTTATGCTTTCTTTTATTGCAGAAGAAGCAACATCACTTGCGCTAAAACCTCCATTTTCGCTAACTCCCTATAATAAGCAACGGATTCTTGCCAAGTTGACCTTTTAAAGTCACATCCCTCTTCTATCAAGAAAATGGGCGACTTTTGAACGAAGTAGAGACTGTTGATTATGTACAGGAATTCTTACAGCTCCTGCCTTATTTTTTGATGCAGGTCACTGGTATTACGGTAGAAAACAGTCAACGGCCAGTTTCTAACTCTGATGACTTGGGGCATATGCAAGACTGTTTTTGTGGATGATATACTGAGGACTTTGATGGGTTACATACGTTTCGATGTGTATAATGGAGTCGGCAATCTTAAGCAGGGTGGTCACTATTGATCAGTTTTGTGTAAACAAGCTACCTGTTTTTCTTTTTTAATTAATTAATTAATTTTTTAAGAAAAACTGTAAATATATATATATAAAACCTTGAACTGTACAGCTGCGTACTTCAGAAATTGCTCATAAAAATTTCTTTATCAGAGAAGACATCCATCGAGTTTCGTCTCTATTTTCAAACTGGTTTTATCGTTATTTTTGTGGGGCTTACCAACGCGAGTGATGCATGCTGATTTATGGTTTTTCTTGATTTAGGATCTATTAGCTTGTGCTTTTTTCGACAGTGATTTCAGTCAATCGGTTTTAAGAGAATGTGCTTTTAGAAAGAATGTAACTTGGTACTTACATCAGAAAGCAATTCATCATCCGTTTATGTTCACACGGACCTGAACCATGCAACAAGAGAACAAATAGAAATCAAATAAAGCAGTAATGCAAGGGCGGGCTGTAATTAAATTAGCAATGTTTCTTACAACTTAGTGACGACATATTATATAGGCATATGTAGATATAATATTTAGTACACCCCTAGAGAACAAGTTTCGTTGAGTGAGTTATGAAGAAGAGGATAATAGAAAAACAGGATAATTTAGAAATTGCATGCAACCATGAAGTCTTCCTAAGATTGCATGCAAAATCAAATTTCAAGTCGAAGCCTCCCCTTCCATCCGTAATCTTTTGGGGACTTTCTCTTCACCTTGACAGCCGTTTCTTTCCACTATACTCTCCTTGGCCTCTACTGAGCACCTTTTGTAAGGTCTGAATCCTGTTCGACGAGTCTTAAGCTTTCCAAGCCTGAGGCCTATTGTTAGCAGCCCCTCATCACCAATGTCTTCACTTCTGCACGATGTGTTCTCTGGTTCTTGAAGATTAGAGATAGAACTCCATATTTTGCTGTTAAGGTCTAATAGTGATGAATCTCCATTTTTCATTTCTTTCTTTTGCTTACCTTCTTCCACACCATTATTATGATGCTCCTTATTAATCATGTTGGGTGGAGGTGAAAAGCTTTGCGGCAATACCTCTCTTGTGAAAAGTGCTTGAAATGCTAGCCGCCCCTGACAAAGAAAACAAAGTAATTAGAGAAGATATATTTCTGCAATATCAAATTAGCAACAATCCTTCAATAAATGAATGCATATATACCTCTTCTGAGACCTCCTTCCAGGAATCATTTATGTTATTGATGCTTCTAATGCGACCAATAGTTGACTCAGAAGCTAGATGGTCTGCATCTTGTTCTTTTAACTCTTCCTTCGCTTTATCATGCTTCTCTAAAGCATCTGTCTCCACTTCACTGCTGGAAGCTGTGTTTGATCCACATGAGGAACGGTCAACTGGTTTTCTGCTCTTTGCTATACTTGAGTTAGGTTGTTCTGTATCTACTGTTGCTTTCTCCAGATCTGCTGCTTTTGATCCATAATCACGCTCTGGAGCCCCTCTCTCCTCAGAGTCTAACAGTGATGGAGTAGGTGTTTTAGAAGCTGATTTTTGAACTTGTAATGCTACAGAGTATTCTGGATCCATGTGATCTTGTGTGGCAAGGTTAAGAGAATTCTCTCCTGTTTCTTTCTTGGCTGAAGGAGCTTGAGCAGTATCCATTGGAGCTCCACTTGTGGAAACATGAGCACAGGTAAAACCAGGCTGAAGTGGAGTACACAACGGAAGCAGTCCATGGGCAGCCCACCATGCAGTTGCAGCTGATACAGTAGCAGCAGCAATTGCTGCCATACTTGGAGTAGAGTTCATCTGTCTGGGTGGAATTGCACCTTGGTTGCATGCAAGAGAATCTGATGATGTTTCCAAATTTGCATACGGCCAAAAGGAAGCTGCAAAACTGGCTGCAGCATGTGCTGCAGGGTTTTGCACCAGTGTTGATACAATAAAACTGGAAAATGCGGAGGACAGATGAAGAAATGGTTGATAGTTGTCTCGATTATGTAGAATTTGGGTAAAGGGAGGTTGGATGGCTGAAAAGGTTTGATGAACTGAAGATTTTGATGCATCACTTTGATGTTCAGTGCTAGCAGATGCATGTGGATTCACACACTGGTTAGGGTGCCCACAATTCTCTCCCACTGGATGAATTATGCTTCTTTGGAATGTCATATTTGAGGAAGGAGATTCATTGTTTTTCCCTAGGCTCCCATCCAAAACATGCACTGGTGCATTTCTTGGGTAATTCTGGGTGGCTTGCATCCCTTCAATAAAAAATCTGCAGTTCAGGTTATCTGTTTTCTCACCTTGAACCAACTCCTTTGGTGAACTATTGAAATTATCTGATCCTTTAATTCTGTCATAATCTTGATCCATCATCTGTTTAAAATCACTTTTCTCCAAATTTTCATTTCCTTTAAGTTTACTGTTAAATAAAGTATTTCTTTCATCTTGATTTGACTTTCTAATTAAAGGCACAAACTCAGTTACAATGGAAGCATTTCTGAGGGTCATGGGTGAAAGAGTCAAGAAGCCCTTTTTTCCAGAACAAACAGAAGAACAATCAGCTTCATCAAGCCCTGTCAAACCTTCTGAACAATTTTCTTCTTGATTTTCTTTTGCATTTGCTGTCTTTTCTTCATCACCAGATCTCTGCACAATAACCGGAGAAGCCTCAAGACTCGTGAGTTATTTACAAGTTTGAAATTATCATAAAGGAAAAAATAATAACAACCTTTAGAGTTGGTTCTTTCTTCAAATCAAGTACTTGTTTATACTGCAAAGGAGACTGAGATGAAGGTTTCCCATCCTTTGCTCCAATCTGAGATGTGGGAATAGTAGTACCAGTCTTTCGGGGATAAGGAAAACTTGGTTTCCTTTTAGGGCGTGGTGGTGGGATATCTATGTCAAGGGTTTGTGCTACTGGAACGCCTTTGACAAGAGCCTCCTTCTCTAACTGAGTGGGGAGAAAATGTCAGAATCATAGGGAATATAAATTCCAGTAAGAGAGGTTTTAAGGGAACTAAAACAGCACACTATCACAGATCACTTGAAGAACTTGTACTTCTACCTTTGTTATGTTGTTCAATTTTTTCTCTTGAGAACCTTAAATGACAATGCATCATATACTTGAGTTATATTAAAAAAAAGTACCAGATGTTATTGGTGCCATGCATAAGTTAAAATGATACCCTTGACCTAGGTGGCCACAAATGGAATTGCTTCATTTACTTGTCTAATAGGGCATTTAGCCATAAATTATTGCTTTTCCATGACAAGGCATTTAAACAGAATGACACCCAAAAGTCCCAACTATCTGTGCAAGTTTTCTCCTAAATTTAGGAAAGAAAAAAATGTCCATTTCAGAATATACAAAACGCTTATGAACAAATCATTTTATGCCCAGAGAAATATGCGCTCAGCTTTTGCATTGCACATTAGTTTTATAGTCCCAGCAATAACAGTGATATTTTTTTTTGAAAAGGCAAGGTTCGGTCAGCCTGATGTTTAGGCTGGTAGTACAAGAAAATGCTTTCATAATCATAACCATGTATAGAAATAGAAGGGGTGCGCCCTGGTTTGGCCAACAAGCCAATCTGACAAGTCAGCCAAAACAGGCCCAGTTTTCTGCTTGAAGGGAAAGGAAAAATAATTATAGGAAAAGGATATGAATAGTTCATTTGAGAGCTTTCAATTTAAAAGGAAGCAACTTTACAGATACACTTCTAACAAGACATTTTCAACCTAATAGCAAATCTGCTCCAATATTGAAGAGCATATATTTATCGAAATATCAATTACTTAAAATTATCGAACCACCTACTCAAACATTCAGCAGTACAAGTACAAACTCATGATGAAATTCAGATAACCATACTCCACGGATAAATTCACAACATAAGACCTTATGCATGTCAAACCTTTGAAGTGTATCATTTGTTAAAAAGGTTATGTCCTACCATTTAGGGAATCCCAAGGACACATTGTACTGGATCATGATTAAAAAAATCTTACGTAAATCATTGTGTCCTGGATCATGATTAAAAAAATCTTACGTAAATCATGTACTGAAACGGTGAGAGGAAACTTATGTTGAGTAAAATTTAGAATACACAACTCTAAATTTACTCATTGGATCCAAACAAGTGAACAAACTACTTGTATTATACCCATAATAAAAGATACTAACACTTTTTAAAAACAACTCACAAATTGAAGAGAAATACAAACACTTAAAGAAAAAACTCTCAACTCACACTCAAACTAAAAATACAAAGACTTATTTATTTTTGATGAGATGATTAAACCAAATGCAAGGTAAGCTATTTATAGTTCTCACCATGCAATTTACACCACACAAATATAAAACTAAGAAATAATTTTAACCACACAAATATTATTTATACACATTTCTCTTTTCTACATCCTTCAACCATTCCATTTATTTCTCTACATCTTTCAACCACTCAATTTATTTCTCTACATCCATGGTGTTGATTTTCAACACTTCCTCTCAACACCAACACTCACTATTTTTATTGTGTCAAGCTGACGGCAAAACATTTCAAACTTACTAACGCTTAAGCTTTTTGTGAACCAAGTCCGTAACTTGATCATTTGTCTTGATTTGCCTCATATCAATTTCTTCTTGCAGAACCTTTTCTCTGATAAAGTGATAGTGCACTTCAACATGCTTGGTTCTTGCATGAAACACTGGATTCTTTGCCAAACGAATTGTCGACTATTTGTCACAGTACAACGGAACTACATAATCTATTGGTTGTTGTAGATTATTCATTAGCTATATCAGCCATGTACTCTCTTGAGCTACCATTGTCGCTGCTCGTTACTTAGCTTCAGTGGTTGATAATAATACTGTCGATTGTCCCTTGCTACACCAAGAAATTGTTCCAAAACCAAGCTTAAACACATACCCAGTTGTTGATCTTCTGCATAGTCAGTATCGCAGTAACCAACAAACTTGTCGTTTTCATCTTTCTTGTACAAAAGACCATAGCCAATTGTACTTTTCACATATCTCAGTATTTGTTCGTCGAATTGCTTCCAAATGAGGCTTCTTTGGATTTTGCATGTACCGACTCATTATACTAACTGCATAAGAAATGTCAGGTCGAGTTAAGGTTAAGTAGATCAGACTACCTACCAATTTTCGATACATTGTTGCATTTTCGAAATCTTTTCCTTCATGTGCACACATTTTGGCATTTGGTTCCATCGGCGTCGAAATCGATTTGCATTCAAACATTCCAAACCTCTTCATCAAATCTTTGAAATATTTTTGTTGATAAAGAAATATTCCTTCTTGTGTGCGGTCAACCTCTAGACCAAGGAAATGCTTGAGCTGTCCAAGTTCCTTCATCTGGAAACAGACTAATAAATTCTCCTTTGTTCGAAGAATTCCTGCCTCATCATCACCAGTTATGATTAAATCATCTATGTACACTAGCACGATAGCTAGCTTTCCTTCATTGGCTTTGACAAACAAGCTGGAATCTGCAAGTGTTACTGAATAACCACTATGTTAAAAATTCAACAATCTTATCATACCATGCCCTGGGTGCCTGTTTCAATTCGTAAAGTGCTTTCTGTAGCTTACACACATATTCAGGATGATCTTGGCTCTGAAAACCCATTGGTTGGATCATGTAGATCTCCCGATCCAACTCTCCATGAAGAAAAGCATTCTTTATATCCATTTGCTATAAATTCCAGTCTTTGTTAGCTGCAAGTACAAGTAAGACTCGAATAGTTATAAGTTTCACCATTGGACTAAATGTTTCATCATATTCTAGTCCGTACTGTTGAGAGAAACCACAAGCTACCAATCGTGCCTTATATCTCTCAATTGACCCATCTGGACGATGCTTTATCTTGTAAACCCACTTACAGGATATAGGTTTCACATATCCTGATTTTTGCACCAGATCTCAAGTTTGATCTCAAGTGCATCAATCTCTTCTTTCATAGCTGTCATCCACTCAGATTTTTGCGATGCTTCTTCGACCGTCTCAAGTTCTATTGCTTATTTAATTATGGTTGCATTGGCATATTTGGGATTTGCCCTTCGTGTTCTTGTTTACCTTCGAAGTTGAGATTGTGGAATTGATTCTTTCGATTCACTAAGCCCACCTTCTTCATTTAGTTGTTGATATATGCCAGTTTGTCAAGGATTTTGAGTTACTCTTTGTTCGACATCATTATTTGAATCTCCGGATTCACCTGAACTTGGTTGGAGTTGAACAGTATGCTCTCCCATCTTTTATTGCAGCTTGCCTCCAAATTCTCTCGAGTCTGGCAATGCCTCTTTCTCTGAGGACCACCATAAAGATGCTTCATCAAATACCACATCTCGTGAAATGTAGTATCTTTCACTCATTGGATCACAACATGTCCACCCTTTTCTCTAGCTGTTGTATCCTACAAAGATACATCTAACAGCTTTCTTGTCTAACTCTGTAAATAATCGGGAACAAATACGTAACATACAGCCAAATACCCAAAAGTAGCTAATTGTAGGTTTCATGTTCCACAGTTTTTCAAAGTGTGAAACAAATCTTAACCTTGGTTGAGGAAGTCTATTGATCACATAGGCTACAGTCTTCATTGCTTCAGCCCAAAACCTTCCAAGTACATTCTTTTCATGTAGCATACTTCGACAAATTTTTGCAAGATGTCGGTTCTTTCTCTCTGTTATACCATTTTGTTGTGGCGTGTTGGCACAAGTATACTGATGACGTATTCGACATTCCCTTAGGTATTGAGAGAACTCGCTTGAGCTATATTCTTCGCCGTTGTCTGTGCGCAAGCAATAGATCTTCTTTCCTACTTCTCCTTCAGTTGACTCTTTGAACTCTTTAAACTTTGAGAATGCGTCAGGTTTTTCTTTCATAAAGAAAACCCACACATACCTTGAGAAGTCGTCAATGAATGTCACCAAGTATCACATACCGTCAATTGATGGTTGCTTAATAGGCCCAAATACATTAGAGTGAACTAACTCCAATGGTTCTTTTGCTTTGAATTTCGATTCCTCATATGACAATTGGTGAGCTTTACCATACTAGCATCCTGCACAAACTATGTCTATTCGCACGTCTAGTTGAAGAAGCCCTTTAAGCATATACTTCTTCACCATCACACTTAGCTTGGAATAGCTAACATGACCTAATCGCATATGCCATAGATCTGTTGTTTCATTTCTTCTTGTCCTGTCTACATATGCATATTCTGCCGACATCACATAGATTGATTCCAATCGTTGCCATTCCATTATCAATGTTTCTGAGATTTTGAGATTTTGAGATCACGATACACCAACACGTCTTCTGGACCGAACAAGACATAGTGGCCTGATGATGTCAATTGAGCCACATATAACAAGTTTTTCTTCATTCTTGTGACATAATAAATATCTTGAAATGGTACCTGGTTAGTATTATATCGAGGCATAATTATCGTCTTACCAATGTGGGTTATTAGTAGCCTTAACTTGTCAACTGTTACCATTACACGACCTCCCTTGTACTCAGACATGCTTTCCAACTTCACTTTCGAATTTAACTTTGAAATTTGGCAGCATAACAACTTCACTTTGTGAAAGTACTAAAAAATCGTCATGTCGTGTTGCGCCATCGATAGCAACTCGTTCTACAGAAGTTGCAGTCTTGTATCATTCTTCTTTGAAAAGAGTGTAACAAGAGTATCCCATGCTTCCTTCGGTGTTTTGGCATCTCGAATGTGCTCCAACATTTCTTTTTTAACTGTGATTTTTAAAGCAAACATCACTTTGCCTGCTTTAATTTTCTACTTTCGTAAGATACCATTTGCATCTTCCGCTATTGGTTGTGTAACTTCGTTACCACCAACAATCTCCCACAGATCTTGACCTTATAGGTAAAACTCCATATATGTTGCCCATGTGTTATAGTTTTTGTTGTTGAACTTCTTGATTCCTCCAACTACTTGAAAGTCACCCATCATGCCGACAAGACTTTGACTATACCGAACAAGCTTGACTAATAAACTTGTAGAGTACCAAACTCCTCACGACTCAATATAGCCCCACTAAGAACGATTCCTGACCGTCCCGCTATGATATCAATTGTTGAGTAAAATTTAGAATACACAACTCTAAATTTACTAATATTGGATCCAAACAAGTAAACAAGTAAACAAATTACTTGTATTATACCCACAATAAAACACTATAACACCTTTCAAAGACAACTCATAAATTGAAAAGAAATACAAATACTCAAAGAGAAAGTTCTCAATTCACACTTAAACTAAGAATACAAAGACTTACTTATTTGTTTTTGATGGGATGATTAAACCAAATGCAAGGTAAGTTATTTATAGTCTCCACAATGCAATCTACACCACACAAATATAAAACTAAGAAATAATTCTAACCACACAAATATTATTTATACACTTCTCTTTCCTACATCCTTCAACCAATCTATTTATTTTCCTACATCCTTCAACCACTCTATTTATTTTCCTACATCCTTCAACCACTCAAGAACAATATTGTAAGGAGCACTTTAGGCTAATATTATCTATAGTAACATACATTCAACATCCCAACCCTCCTCTTGTCAGAGAGTAAAAAGGAGGAATGGAGAGAGGGGAATCAAAACAATTGAACATTGAACTCATGCCCCCTCTCAAGATTCTAGCACGAAAAGGAGATCCCTTCAACTGAATACTGATGCAGACCCAATCATTCATAACGGGAAAAACAATAGTTTGTGCTAGCTGCTAATATTAACAATACATATAAAGCTTCTTTGTTCACATTCATCACCTGTCAAAGTTAGAGTTCGTAATAAATAAGTCCACAGTTTAGGTATGATGAGTCATTGTTGTAGATGGCATTTTAATATTTGTAAGATTATAGTGTATAAAACCATCTAATGCTGGGAAACATATTACCTAGTCTTTTGACCATAATGACATGACTCAAATAGACAGAGAAGAGATGAACTCTTACTAGAATGATTAGCTATATAACCTAGTCTTCATTGATTAACTTTATTCTCCAGCTAGACTGCTATAGCAACAGATCTTTCCCCTCTCAAGTGTGAAACTAGAATGAATATGCATAGATAAAACAAAATACATGAATATGGTTACGTATACCAAACAAGCCTATAACGATCATAACCCTTCTCAAATCAATTTTCAGTCTCATCCCTACTTTCAAAACAAACTAATTGCTAACTCATGAAATTGAAATATTTCTATTACCAACAAAAGGTAACAAGCAGCTAGCACTAGAATCACTACCATGTAATAAAATCAATTATGTTCTATGTTTTTCGTTTCTAAGTTCATATTATCATGAAAATATTAATAACAAAACAACCAGTTAACAAGACCATCAGGCCATGAACATAATCTTTCCAGCACTAGATGGTATCTAGAGGTCCAGAAATCAACCCTCTATTTCACAAAAATTGATTTGCTTATTGTCTGCCACCAGTGATTACATCACTTCAAATTCCACAAAATTTCAAACAAAATAATCCCCAACCAAATCTCTTGTTGTCCGTCTTTGAAAAATAACTGCTGCTACCTGTATCTCTGAAATGCCAACACAATTTGGTTTGTCCATCTTCCAACCATACACTGGAATCGATTATTTTTACTATAGTAGATATTCTCTAGGTTGACTATAAAAGGTTAATTTTATATTTTTCATGTCCCCACACCACTTAACTAGCTATAGTGTCCTACATTTCTTCCCTCATTTTCCTTCTTAGCTTCAAACAGAAACAAAACTATAGAAGGTTAATTTTATATTTTTCATGTCCCCACACCACTTAACTAGCTATAGTGTCCTACATTTCTTCCCTCATTTTCCTTCTTAGCTTCAAACAGAAACAAAATCTGTCAGACATCAATTCACTTTCATAACTAACATAATTAAATTTATTGACATAAGGAAGAGCAGGCGAACTTCACACTTACGTTTGATACCAAGTGAATGCAACATTCTGGACATAAAATGTTCAATGTGAAATTCTTTCGAAAGATTTTTTCAAGAAAATGTCAATCTAATTCTGTTTTGTTAAAGACTAGGTCATGGACGTCCAGTTAATCCATCCACCAAGCTCTTGCTGTAAAAAAGCAACTTTAGTTTCAATTTAAGCAATCTCTCTCTATAGTCACTTCAGCTTCAATCATAAATTTCCCAATGCCATTTAAATGATAGACACTATTTTATCCTTAAGTGATATATGTATTCATATAATAAGTGAATTTAGGTGACAAACATATGAAAAAACAGCATCATTTCTTGAAACCATCTGAAAGTTGTCAGGGCATCATTAACAATAAGAAGATGGTAAGGGGATAATGTTTACATTGACAAGAGTCCATGAATGACACCCCTTATGTATTAAGCAGTTTTTTTCCCTGATTTACAAACAGAGGCCTTACTCAGTGGAACTAAATATATAGGGTGTCAGTTTGTGGATAGCAGAGTAATAAAAATCAGAAAGGCCCAAGTCATGGAAGGATAACGAGAGTAGGTACCAATTGACCTTTGAAAAGAATTTCTGTGCATGACTTCTGATCTGCACAGCAGTCTTTGTTCCTATATGTTCTGCAAAGGAACAAGTAAAAATCGGGGGAAAAGAAACAAAAGAATTAAGTATTCGATTAAAAAAAAAAAAGACAACCCAAGGCATAAAATGACATTTCATTTTATTTTTAAAGAAAAATATTCAGCGCATTCACTATTTGACTAAAGAATAGCTACAATGACTAACGTGTATACCTCATAACTATGAATCGCACAGGTCGTAGCTGTAGCTCATTATCATATCAAAGAACTAAAGCTAAATCAAAAGGCAACAAGTAAATGACCTTCTATTCGCTGCCAAGTTCGCCCATAGAGTTTCAACGCTTCAAGAAACCTGTTATGCTCCTCCTCAGTCCATCGCTCCCGTTGCTTTGTGATAGTATATGGCTTTCTAGTCTAAGTATTTAAGAGTTTAATTTTCCAACATTTTAGAATCAATTGGAAGAATCTTACATGATTTCAAATTGCAAATGACATATTTAAAAAATAACATAGAAGAAAAAAAAATCATAAGCATCACCTTAACAACCAAGTCTTCTGCAGAGGAGCATGAGTCCATTACCAGACCTGCACAGCAATCAGGCATTCAAAATTAAGCAAATAAAATGTTTCTAAGATTTTGCAGAATCCACTGCAACAGAGATGCAAAGCAAAGCTACTTTTCTCCAAAAGAAGTAAAAGAAAGATCCTTTTTCAGAATTATCACCAAAACGAACCCGAAGTCGTCATAACCTTTAAGAAAGTCAAAAAAACCAAAGGAAAAAAAAAATAAGAGAGACAACTTGAATAGGGAAACAAAATATGAAAATACCGTATACACCCAATAATGCATCAATACTATGCGGCAGCGCAGAAGATCAAAAGAAAAACAAACAATTGAAACATGGAAGCAGCTGAATTCAAAGGAACTTCATTCTCCCGAATCTGAGCTTTCCTCTAACTCAGAAAAACTAAAGTTTCTAATTTATTTCAGAGTAGCACATAGTTAATCAATCCTCCTCGCCATCAAATTCAAAAATTTCATTTCATTTTAGTTTAACTTGAGCAGCCAAACAGATAAGTAAGCCAGACACATACACAGACACACACACACAAACAAAAAGAAGCTTATAATTAAGTACTAAAGTAGTACCTTCCGAGAAAAATATGATTCGAAGCAAAAATTCTCCCTCGATCATGCATTTGAACGAGCTCAGCGACGAACAGCCTTTGGACAATTATAGTTTCCTATGTAATGGTAGATCGGAATTCGAAAAACTCGATCGAGAAATTGAACAAAACCTCAAGAGAAAGAGAGAAGATAACAAATCCCAAAGATGAAATGTCATCGATCTAAAGAAGATACAGATACAGAGCTTTAAGTATACCTAAAATGCAACAACTTAAGACAGACAGAGCTTGGGTTAATACCTAAACCAAAATCCATAGAAGAAACTATACAAGTAATTTACGAGCAATCTCAGCCACTAATATTTATTGTGGATTTCTATTTTCTTTATAAATTAGGTCGCTTTTATTTGAGGCTGCAAAACACTCAAGTCTTGTACCGGAAGAAGTATACTCACATATTCTGCCAAGTGTCAAAACTTTAATGGTTGATTATCTAAGCCCACCCTTGCGCTTTTTTACCAATTTCCTTTTTCCTTTTTCTTTGTTTGGATGTGCCTTTTTCGTGGTTCTCAAATATCGTCCACAAACTCATAAGGGGCTTGGGGTTTAATATGTAAAATCAACATCTGGTGTGTCCATATGACGTGGTATCTCGCTCTCTCCTCTTGCCGACAGGACACGGAGGATGGAGATTGGAGCCAGCTAGTGAGGTTGGTTGGGTACCATTTTGAGAAATTGTTACAAATGCTTTCAATTTTTTGGTATATTTTTCGATTATGTTTTTTATTTATTTTAAATATATTATTAAATTAAATTTTATCTTATTTTTATAATTGAATTAAAAAATATTCTATTTATATTATTTTATCAATCTTTTGTTCTTGTTCAAAATAAAAAAAAAATCTAAAAATCTTTAAAATTTATTATTTATCATAATTTTCACTAAATTTTAAACAAATAACATATAATAAAAATTTATTACCTATATCTTTTCCTCTTTTCATTCATCCTTACTAATACTCTATTTTCACAATCGCTCTCATCTTTTCTATAAATTTCTCACTCATTTTTTTTATCAAATGTCATGAGAAAATAGGCATTAATGGTACGATAAAAATAGAGAATTTTCGTTAATAAAAATAAGAGGAAAGAATTACCTGAATTATATAATGTATGCTGTTTGAATTTTGACATAATGGTAGAGAACAGATTGGTTCTCAACTAATGTCGTTAATCAGATGGGCTAAAATTCAAACAAAATGTTTTTTCAAACTAATCGAGGAAAAACAGAATAATATAGAGATAATTAATGGGTTGAAATCCTCTTAATAAAAAATTGACTAAAGTAAATTAGATAAGATAAAAGTAAATTTTCTTATTATTTATAAAAGAGGAAGGATGTTGAAAGGTTTATCGAGTGAAACCTAGATTAAGTATGGGAGTGTACTTTTTAACGGTTTATTAACTTCGTAACTAGGTGAGTTCGTACCAACCAATATGTATGAATAAGTTGCTATCTATTAAATAACCCGTTGAATCAGACTTCCTATTCATAACAACCTAAATTATACAAGGGTCAAGTAACAGAGTATTATTCCCTCGATTTCTCAACATTAAAGGGAATATGAAAGTTAATGTTTGGTATTATTCAGATAACAAGCATCCAACTCAAGCGACCTGTGTTATCTCGTCTAAGGGTGAGCAAAATATCCGATCAATCCGATCAATCCGAAAAATCCGATCAAATTAAGTGGTTTCTATCCGAAATCAGATCGGATTCGGATTGGATTTTATCAATCCGCTCGGATTCGGATTCGGATTAGAAATATTCAAATCCGTATAATCCGATCCGATCCGATATATTTAATATATTATTTAAATATATATATATATATATATTATTTAAATATATATATATATATATATATATATATATAATTATTTAACCTAACCTAAAGAGTTGCCGTATATCTCCAAAATCTAACCTAATATATTTTTCTACTGCCTCCATCTTTCTCCACGCCTATATTTTTCTTTAGCCTCGTCTCTCCCCCGCCTCCATTTGTTAAGTGCTTCCGGCCGTCATTCTTTTCATTCAGCCTATTCTTACGCTTCTACATTTTTTCGCCATGCTTCATACTCTTGTAATTTCGCTACGCTGCGGTAAGTTGGCTACTGCATTGATCGTGCTTTTACATGCTGTGGCTTTTTTGCTTCGCTTCTCTGTTTTGCTTTCCGCTCGCTTCTCACGTTTTCGCAGTACATACGCTTCTACGTTTTCGCGGTACCTGCTACTATTTCGCTTCTCTGCTTTGTTCGCTGCCTATACGCTATTTCGCTGCTGCTTCTTCTTGCTGCTGGCCATGCTTTCGCCAGCTTATTCTTCCTGTACATCTTCGCTGGCTGCTTTCATTGCTTGGCCTTCCTTGCTTACTGGCTGGCTGATGCCGCTTTTCTTTCATTTGCTCTTCGCTGGCTTCTGCTTACATTCTGTTTGCTTTCTTCAACTCTGTTTCGCCTCATTACTTTGTACAACGCTGGCCACAAGTATCGCTGTTATTCGTTGTTCTTCATCATCATATGAAGCTGTTATATTTTTTGATGACATTATAAGAAAACTTTGAACTGGCCATAATTTTGTGTTGTGAAATCTGTTTTGGATGAATTTTTTTATGATTCCATATAACTTTTTGATATCTAGGCACACCAAACCGTTAAAGGTGGTTTTTGCAGAGTTTTTCGCCAAAAATGCCGCTGTTCACGCTTTAATTGTGCTTTAACAATTTTTAAACTACTTTTAAAATATTGAGATCTATCTTGGCAATTGGAACAAATTTCATCATTGTGGTACATCATGATTATTTACATAATTATAAAAATCAATGTCATAAAACATTGTTTTATGTTTTTCGCCAAAAACGCTGTTTATCCCCAAAAGCGCTGTTTTGTATGCTTTAATTGAGCTATAACAATTTTTAAAATATTGAGATATGTCGTGGCTTGGTGGAACAAATTTCATCATTGTAGTACATCATGGTTATTTACATAATTATAAAAATCAAAATCATAAAACATTGTTTTATGTTGTTCGCTAAAAACATTTGCTTTTTCCCCAAAAACGTTGTTTATCCCCAAAAATGCTGTTTTTCATGCTTTAATTGAGCTATAACAATTTTTAAAATTTTGAGATCTGTCGTGGCTTGGTGGAACAAATTTCATCGTTGTAGTACATCATGATTATTTACATAATTATAAAAATCAATATCATAAAATATTGTTTTATAAATGGTGCATGTTAATTGAACATTTCATTCGTATTATTAAAGTTTTAGTTATATTATATATAAATGTTCAATACATATTTTAAATCATATGAAATTAAACATGTCCAACATCACCCCACGTCTATGTGCATATTTTTACAATTATGTATTGCAAATGTCTAATATTTTTTTCTACAACTATACAGATGGTTTTAAATAAAGATAATGATACACTTTATGTGATTGAAGAAGTAAATAAAGATGAAAGTGAAACACAACCAACTCAAGAAGAAGATTCTATAAGTACTCCAATTTCGACCTATGCATTGCTTAAAGAAGAATGTAAAAAAGTTTCCTCTAGATCTAAAGTAGTGAAGCAATGGGCTCGTTTTACTATAGAAGGGTAGGGCAACATCGCAAAGCTATATGCAAATATTGTAAGAAACAATATAAGTATGTGTCAAGCAACTGCACGTCAAATTTGCTTGCACACATTTCCATTGGATGTGATAAGTTTCCTAGGTAGAGTTCTTAAGAAACAAAAACTTTAGCTTTCCATAAGGAAAGAAGTCTTCAGTACTCCTCATAGTTTTAATCTTTGAAAGATGTAGAGAAAATTGGTAAGGATGATAATAAAAGATGAATTGCCATTTATTATCGTAGAAGGTGAAGGATTTAAGGAGTTTATTAAAAAGTTACAACCTTTTGTTTAAAATCCCTTCTCGGTGGACTATTGCAAGAGATTGCTTGAATTTGTACGTTATTGAAAGAGTAAAATTCAAAGAGTTGTTGAATAGAACTAGTAAAAGAATATGTCTTACGTCCTGAGCATGGACATCTTGTCGAGAATTTATGTTATATGTGTTTAAGCGCTCATTTTGTTGATAATGGTTGGAATTTACAAAGAGAATCTTGAACTTTTGTCAAGTTCCAAATCATAAAGGTGATACACTTGGTAGAAGCGATTAAAGCATGTTTGTTAGATTGGGGCATTGATAGGATATTATGTATTACGAGTTGATAATGCAAGTTCTAATGATATCGCACTTACTTATTTGAAAAAATGCGTTAATGGTTGGGGTAATGCAATTTTAGAATCAAAACATTTTACGCGATGTGGTGCACATATTGAATTTAATTGTTGAGGTGGTTTGAAAGAGTATAACATATCAATAAATAGGATTCGTCCGTTGTAAGATATGTGAGAGGATCACCAATTAGACTACAAAAATTTAAGAGTCTTAAAATGGAAAAACTCTCTACTCAAAAACTCGTTTGTTTAGATGTTACGATAAGGTGGAATTCAACTTATTTGATGTCGATTCGGCAACTTATTTTCAAAAAGCATTTGAAAGGTTAGAGATTCTTGATTTGGGATACTATCAAAGAGTTTTGTCGAGGTGAAATTAAACAAGCTCAGACTATAATGGATTGGGATAATGCTAGACATTTTGTCCAATTTTTGAAAGTTTTTTATGAAGCTACATTAATGTTTTCCTCGGATCTTTATATGTGACTTCTAATTTCTTCTTGGATCGTATTTGTTTTATTCATGATCAACTTGATATGTGGAGTAAATGCGAGGATTATATTATGATGAAGATGGCTAGTGATATGAAGGTAGAGTTTGACAAATATTGGGAGGAATATCTAAAATGAATATGATGTTATTTGTGTCTGTTTTACTTGATCCTAGGCGTAAAGAGTGTTCTTTACATCTAAGTTTGCTAGAATTGTGTAATGGGGATGAGATTGAGGCATCAATGAGTTCAAACAAGGTAAAAAAAACTTTGAAAGATATGTACGAGGAGTATCGTAAAGTGTATTTTCCCTCAAATATAAAAAAATCTTCTCAACCTTTAGAAATGGGTACAAAAGGTTTTGATTTAGAAACAGATGCATTCCAACCTTTATGCTTCTCGTAAGAGAAAGCATTTAAAAAGAAGTTCAAATACTCATGGAAAACAAATCAAGTGGAAAAATACTTACAAAAAGCATTGGTTGATATGGATGATGAGAAATTTGATCTTTTAGGTTGATAGAATGTTCATTCATCAAGATTTAAGATTTTGTCTTTGATAGCTCGAGATGTATTGGTTATACCGGTATCTACCGTAGCATCTGAATCTGCATTCTCTACTGGTGGTCGTACAATTAGTCCATACAGGAGTTCCTTATCTTCTAAAACTGTACAATCTTTGATTTGCACTCAAAATTGGATTCATTCATCTCCAATCATTAATATCCAAGAGTCACTTGATGAAATTGAAGCTCTAGAATTAGGTATATTTCATAAAACTTTCAAATATATATTTCAAATATATATAGATTTATTTGTTATCAAATATATATTATTATGTTTATTAGCTCATTATTTATGTATATTTTTAGCTTTTTAATTTTTCATTGTGCAGATATTCTTGATGGTATTGGTGACTTAAACCTTGAATGATTATCAAAAAGAGTTGTTGCTATTAATATTCGTAGAGTGAAGTTAATTTATGTAATTGCTATTTAATTTTTTGGAGTTAAATTATTACTATGTATATTTGGAGTTAAATTATGTAATTAATGTTTAATTTTTTATTTTTGATTGTTTTTGTTGAATTATTTTTAATCATGTTGTCACTTACTTTTTTAATTTGTATGAAAAATATTTTTATTTTAGATTTTTTTATTATATGTAATTTTTTTAATAGATTTAAATTAAAATTTCGGATTTAATAATTTTCGAATTGGATCGGATTCGGATTGACTTAAAATTAGCAAATTCAGATTTGTTCGGATTGATATGTACAACGGATTAGTTTCAGATTGAATAATTTTTTGTTTAAATAATTTTCGGATCGGATCGGATCGGATCGGATTCGGATTGACTTAAAATTAGCGGTTTCGGATTTGTTCGGATTGACATGTACAGCGGATCGGATTCGGATTGAATAATTCATAATTTGCTTCAGATCGGATCGGATCGGATTCAGATTGACCTAAAATTTACGGTTTCGAACCGATGCTCACCCCTAATCTCGTCCATAATAAGGGTAACTTTTGTATAATCTCCAGCACATAGTGACCGAATAAACCTGACTCAAGACTTGTTCATCAAGACCTTACCTAACAACCTAAACATTAAGACTTAGTCTAACGACCTAAACATCCAATACCTTTCTTAACGACTTGGTACACCGTTCTAACGATTTGAGTCACATTTGAATGTAGGGTCTCGAGCAACACATATATGACGACCTATTTATGTAACATCTATGACGACTTAATTTAATATGTGTTGTTTTATATGTATGCTTGTATTAGCTCCAACCTATGTTACATAGACATCTACGTGATAGGTATTATATGTATCTCTTTAACTAGAGGAATACAATATATAGTATATTATTAAATTTTCTCTCAATAATTTTATTTAGATATTTGTGAATTATTTTATTAAGAAACAAGTCTTAATAAAATGAATGAATTCAATATTAACAATATTAATTATATATTAATATTTTTTATAAAATTTGACTATCATTCCAATTTTAAGGTTATGAATTGATGATAAAACATTTTTGACTTCATGTCTCAAAGAGGTCACTATTATCCTCTTTGTTAATAATTGTAGAAAATAAGTAATTAATAGAAGAAAATCTAGAGAGTTAGCCGAAGTAAATATTTGATTAAAATTTAGAAACTATTTTATCACTAATTTGATTTCTTTCATCCATTCATTGATTTTTTTTTTAGTTGATATGACAACACAATGTTTATAAGCGTTTTATAATTTATATGGATTGAACTTTGATATGACGATTAATGAAAAAGTAATTACCAACTTCTCCCGTCATTATTTTCACTTTATTTTTTTAATTGATATGACAACAATATATTTATAAGCTTTATAATTTATATTGATTGATCTTTGATATGAATAATGAAAAAGTAATTACCAATTTTTTATCCTATTATTGTATTATTTTCACTTTATTTGTTGTTGAAAAATTTATTGCATTGTTATAGTGAGAAATTATCTATTACTATTTTGAGTATCTAATAAAATAGGTTTTTTAGATGAATAAAATTAAATATTAATATTTTTTTAAAAAATAAATATTAAATACTTAATTAATATAAAATAATATAATCGATAAAAAATATATTATTATAATAAGAAATAATACCTTTATTATTGAGTCCGACACTCATTCTCTGAATTGATATTATTTGCATAATTAAATCAATAAGATAAATGATATTTGTTTGTTTGAACATTATGGTTACTTGGTGTTTCATTTGTAAAATATTATATTTAAAAAAATTTATTTATTATTATTAAAAATACTTAATGATCGTATTTTATTATGTGAGTTAAAGAATATACATGATACTTTTATATAAGAGTTATAAGTAAATTAAATACGCCTAGAGTAAACTAGATATGCATTATCATATATGATATACATTAACAAATATACATTAATATGTTAATGAATATACATTAACAACCCTCTTCAAACTCAAGGTGGATGTGAAACCAGCTTAAGGTTGTCAACCAAATTATGAGTACGTCTCTTAGGAAGTGCTTTAGTAAAGATATCTATAAGTTGATCGTTGGAAGAGACGGGGAAAAACTTGAGAGCACTATGGGCAAGATGAGAACGAATAAAATGACAATCAATCTCGATGTGTTTAGTCAATTCATGAAAAACATCATTGTGAGCAATATGAATGACACTTTGATTATCACAATAAAGGGTAGTAGCAGAGGATGTGGACACACCTAAATACTTAAGAAGCCATCGTAGCCAAAGGAGTTCAGATGTGGTATCAGCAAGAGCACGATATTTTGCTTCAGTACTGGAGCGGGTCACAAAAGTTTATTTCTTACTTTGCCAAGAAATCAAAGAAGAACCAAGGAGAAAGCAATAACTTGTAGTGGACCTGCGATCAGTGGGATCTCCTGCCAAATCAGCATCAAAGAATGCACAAAGTACAAGAGGATACTGAGTTGAGTAGAAAAGGCCATGGAAGAGAGTGCCCTTCAAGTATCGTAGAATGTGCAAAACAGTAGCATAATGAGTCGATCGTGGAGCAAACAGATACTGGCTCACCTGATGAACAACATAAGAAATGTCTGGATGAGTAACTGTAAGATAAATTAGGCTGCCAACCAATCGTCTGTAAAGAGAGGGATTTGACAATGGTTTCTCCCCCGAGGGTGTCAGATGCACATTAAGTTCAATTAGAGTGTCAATAGTCCTACTGTCAGTGAATCCAACTTAAAATAAAAGGTCAGATGTATACTTGGCTTGAGTAATATAAAGACCATCTGTGGAACGAGTATTCTCAAGACCCAAGAAATAGCTGAGATGTCCAAGGTCTTTCATCTCAAACTGTTGACAAAAAAATTCCTTGAGTTCTTGAATGCCACTGAGGTCATCATCAGTTATGATTATATCATCCATATATAGGAGAAGAAATATAGTGCCTTTATCATTGCGATGAAGAAATAAGGAAGAATCATAAGGACTGGCTTGTTTAAGGCCATAAAGTGCACGCCGAAGATGACAAACCTTGTTTGTTTCAACAGAAAGACTAGAAGGAGGTTACATATAGACTTCTTGATACAAATCCCTATTAAGGAATGCATTTTTAACATCCATATGAAAAAGATCTCATTTACTAGCAGCAGCAACAACTAAGAGGGTATGAATAGAGGAAATACGGGCAATTGGAGTAAAAGTCTCTTCATAATCAATCTTATACTCTTGTGTAAAACCTTTTGCAACAAGACAAGTCTTGTAGTGCTCGATGGACCCATCAGAACGAGTCTTGATCTTATAGATCCACTTACAACCAACCACAGACTGACCATGAGGGAGAGTAACCAGATCCCAAGTATGGTTTTTGGTTAATGCATCAATTTATTCTTTCATTGCAATATTTCATAAAGGGTTAGTAAATACCTCACGATAGGTGTGAGGCCCATGAAGTGTAGCAATGGTAATGTAACAATGATAGTCAAGTAAATATGCAGAGATGGATCTTACCCAAGTTGAGTGGTGAGGTGGAATGTCTTATGGAGGATCTTCAGGCAGAGCAGGAGCAGGAGACTTATGCTCAAGGTGGGTGATAACTGTATTTTATACAGTTATTTTCATCAATTTTAGTAATGATAATTGCTATGTTCTATTAATATTTAGTTAATTTTTGTTAAATAAATTAATATTTTCCTTTTATGTGCTAAAAATACATTTTTAATAAAATTAAATAATTTGTATCAAATATGTACTTAATTTCATATTTCTATCAACAAATATAATTTATGATAATATAGTTTCTTAATTACAATTTATAAAAATCAAAAATATAATTTAAATTAAATTTGGGCTTAATTATAATTATTAAAAGTTTAAAAATTTAATTTAAAATTAGCAAAGGGCTTAGCGTAATTTAGAAAGCGCGAAAATGTAATTTGGATTAAATTTGTGGGTGAAAATATAATTAATAAAAGTTTGAATTTTCCTGCGAGGAAAGGAATCGCCTGCGCGACGAAATCACGGCGTTCATCGCACGCGTCGTCGAAGCATCGACGGTCCGAGATTGGCGAGTGCAACCGTGACGAAGCAAAATCGCGTGTAAAATCTTCGCGTGGCTCGGCGTCTTTAGTGGGCCCAGCGTATCGCGCGGCGCGGCGTCGAGTGGGCCCCACGCGTATCGGTGCGAATGATTTCCGAGGCGCATCGGCCCGGCAGATTGGATCTCTTGAACGGTCCCGAGATTGAGCGCGTGGATCAGCTGTCGCGCGGCTGAGGCAGATTAGTGTCGCGATCGTGTGTGACGCGGGTTATGTGGCAGCGTGCATCCTTAGTTTTCCCGAATAATAATGCGCCACGTGTCCCGCTAATATTTAAGCAAATCGTATTAGACACGTGGTATTTTACAATGTGCGCGACCGCTGACTGGATCACGCCAGTTTCCGGTAGTTGCCTTACTTTTACGTGCCCCGATCCACGTGCGTCGTTCACTGGCGTGCAGCCGGTTTGTTCAGCCAATGATGTGCTGCCACGTGGCCTTTGGGAATCTTGCAGTGAATCAGATTTTGACACGTGGCATGCACAATGAATTAAAAAAAATGCAAAATCGGTGCCCCTGTCTCACACGTGAATTAAATAATATTTTTCGATACGAAAATCGATACGCGTGATTTTTGTTTTTCGATAAAAATTATTACGCGTTTTTGATAAAAAAATAAAATAAAAATGTAATATTTTAGATGTATTTTTTAGCTATAAATAGGTGATGTTATGATAGAGTTAGAGAGTTTTTTTAGTTTAGAAATTTTGTGGTGTTCGGTTTTAGTTGCGAACGCGAGAAGCCATTTTTGGCTTTTGTTGTGTTACTGCGTGTTATAAATATTTTCGTTTCTTGATGTTTTAATTTTCCTTATTCTTCATCTTATTTTTGAATCATGTTGTAATTTTAATTTTAATTTTATGGAGTAATTTAATTTTTCTAGGGTTGCATTTGATCTAAATTTATGAAGCTTTTATTTTAATTATTTTTTTTATAGATTTATAAGACGTTCGATTTGTTCGTTCTATTTTGTGCTTAATGCTTTTTGATTATTCTGCAATTTTATCAAAACGATTTGTGGCGTAAAAATAAACTTGAGAAAGGCATTTTGTGTATATTGCTCGTAAATAGAATGACATGTATGATGAAGGATAGGAATATACCCTAATTGTATGTGCGACCATTTGAGAACTTAGAACTTAATGAATCTTATTAAATTTAATTCTAATAGTGATATAGTGAATTAATTTAAAGAGGTGTGTTTATACGGAGCTCGGAAGAGATGTATGAATAAAAAAGAAGTTTTCGGTTGACAAATTAAATGTACTAAAAAAATATAAATTAAAAGAAAATAATATGATTTGAGTAGATTAGTTTGGTGAAAAATTGCAATCCTAGATTTCTTTTATTTTCTTTTATTACCTTTTTGTTAAATCAACGATTGTTTTGGATAAAATCATAAAGATACAATTTTAGTACTCAACAAACTATAGGAACAAATCCTCGTGGGAACGATACTCTACTTTCAAATCTTTGTGCTTGTGGCCAGGTATACTTGCACGATTTACGTGTGTTGCAAAACCTGACAAGTTTTGTCATCGGTGGGGTAAAATTTCATTATCAACATGTTATTCTACAACCTGTCTAAGAGAATCATCAAAAATATCTGAAGATTGAATAGAGAAGTCCAAAGGAGGATCAAGAGTATCTGTAGAAGGAACATGAGACTTATCTGTACAGATTTCTAAAACATTTGAGTTAGTTAGGGAAGAATGAAAGTGAGAAAGTTCAACAAATAAATGGTGTTCCCAAAAGATAACATTACATGAAACATGAAGACGATGCGAGACATGATCATAGCATCGATACCCTTTTTCAGTTTCACCATAACCAAGAAAACAACAAAGTCTAGATCGAGGCTCAAGTTTGTTGTGTTCATGAGGCTAAAGAAGAACGAAATAGACAGATCAAAATGAGTGAAGGTAATGATAGTTAGAGGATGACCCAAAAGGTGCTCATATGGAGTTTGATTATTAATGATAGTGCTTAGAATGCGATTAATGGCATGAACAACATGAAGAGCGGCTTCACCCCAAAATGGGATAGGAACTTTGGTAGAAAGAAGAAGAGTACGGACAGTGTCAAGAATATGATGAAGTTTTCTTTTGGCTCGACCATTTTATTGAGAGGTGTTTGGATACGTTAGATGATATACAATTCCATAGGAATGTAACAGAGCTTGAAAAACATTTTGAGTATATTCAAGGGCATTATCAGATTGAAAAGTTTTGATATGTTTGGAGAATTATATTTCAACCATTTTTGTAAAGTTATTGTATATTGGTAAGATTTCAGAACAAGATTTCATAGGAAAGATCCAACTATAACGAGAATAATCATCAATAAAAACAACAAAATATCAAGATTCACCAATATTAGTAACATGAAAAGGTCCCCAAAAACCATAATGAATTAACTCAAAAATACTATTAGAGATAGATTCACTATTATTGAAAGGAAAAGCTAGCTATTTTCCTAACTGATATAAAGTACAATCAAAATTGTCTTTGGACACAGAACCTAATAGAAATTTAGAAGCTAACTGTTGTATCTGGGTGGATGGGGCATGACTAAGACGAGAATGCCAAAGTGCAAGAGAAGGTAAGGAAGAAACTACAGCAGTTGTAGTAGCGATAGAGGCATGAGCAACATGTGGAAGATAAAGATTGTTCATGGGAAACATATGCCCAACCCTAGGACCAGTCCCAAGCTCTTGCCCCATCCTCAGATCCTGTACAATACACCCAAAATAATAAAAAATAAGGCGATATCTTAGTTTAGCTAATTGTCCCATAGAACATAAATTATAAGATATGTCAGATACATGGAAGACCCCAGGAACATAGAGGTTAGATGTTGAAACAAAACCTAGACTATTCCTATGCATGGTGGAACCATCAACTATATGAATATTAAGAGGATGTGATATAGGGTCAAGTTTAGAGAATAAAGATGAGTGAGGTGTCATATGATTACAACATGTAGAATAAAAAAGCCAAGTTTGAGGTTGCTCAATGGCAGGAGCAGAAGGAGTAATAGCCAAAACATTAAACTTATTTTGGGCTTGCAGGGTTGCAAGCCGAGCTTCTTCTCTAACCAACTCGTTTATAGTAGTATCAAGAGAGGGATGAGGATTGCGATTAAGAAACTGACCTTAGATGGGCTTAAAGTCCTTATGAAGTGACATCAAGAACTCATAGAGACAAAATGCATCCCTAACTGTAGCATATTGTTGAGCATCTGTTGAGCATGCCCAAATTGGATCACAAAGGTCAATTTGGTCCCAAATGAAGCAAAGCTGATCATAGTAGTCATTGATGGATTGCCTTGGTTCCTGTCAAAATTGATGCAATTCAACTACTAATTCATATTTCATGGATTCATGAGTAGTGGAGTACCTTTTGGCCAACATATCCCATGCTGATTTGGCATCATCAAAGCTGCCTAATAGATTGGAGATTGAGGGAATGGAAGTATTCTGAATCCATGTGAGGATCATATGGTTGTGACTATCTCATTCAATCATGGGACCAAGGAATTTAGCATCTTCTTCACTTGCTCCTTTGATAGGAATGATAATTGCAACAATATAGTAATGCCAGAGCATGCGACGATTAAGAAAACTATGCATAGCTTGAGACCATGATAAGTAATTCTTGGTCCCCTCCAATACAGTATTGATGGGGCAAGAAAGAAAAACATCATTTTTATCCATTTGGAAACACAATATATATGCAAAAACGAACTACAAAAATGAGGTCTACGCGAAAAACTGAGTAAAGAGGACCTAAACTACAAAAATCAACGATAAACTATTAGAGTCAACTATCAAAAGTCAATGGTCAACAACATCAACACACGGTCAATAGAGGTCAACTATAAGGTCGATGATGGTGTCAGGAGAAGGCGATGATAGCGTCAGCCCTAGGGATGCGTTGTTGATGACCTCATAGGAATAAAGTGCGGTTGGGAGGCGCTTGAATCTAACGCGCTATTTTTGTTGGAAATGCATACGTTCTTTGATGATTGTGAGACTTCCACGGTTGTGTAGATCTGGTCGAGGCGATCACAGTGGTATCTGCAGAAAGGTTGTCGGAGCAAGATGCACGACAATGTTTGGTTTCAGTTTGCGGCGTGTGAGGAAGATGTGTAGTTCGTTTGAATGGCACGTGAGGAAACGTGAAGACTCCGATGGTTGCAATACTTCCACAATTGTGTAGATCGGGGCGAGACGATCATTATAGTACCTCTAGAAATTTTAATAGAGCAAAATGCATGGTAGAGACGATGATTGTAGTAGTTTATGTTGTGCGGGACTCCTCAACAACAACGACTGTAGGCACAGAACCTAAGGACAATGACTGAAAGATGTCAAAGGTTCAATGGTGAGTGGCTGTAGTAGAAGCTATAAGGCTGGAGTAACACCAGAAAAGATAAGACTGTTAATAGAAAGGTAAGAGCAATGACTCTGATGATATGTTAGAAATACTTAATGATTGTATTATATTCTGTGAGTTAAAAAAATACATGGTGCCTTTATATAGGAGTTACAAGTAAACTATATATGCTTTAAGTAAACTATATATGCTTAAAGTAAACTAGATATACATTAGCATATATGATATACATTAACATATATACATTAATATGTTAATAGATATACATTATCAATTATAAAGTATATTATTATTAGAATGCTTAATAAGAAGATAAGTTAATAAGAGGAATGATGACATCATAATTAATATATTGATACTTTAAATGTCACATATTATTAAAATATTTTATTTTATTATTCTAATTTTCTATCATTTTTTAATAATAATCAATCCTTTACCCAAATTGTTCTTTAGTTTTTTAGTAAATGATATATTTTTTTAAAAGTTAAGTTCGATACTTTCTAATAAAAATTAAAAAATATATTAAATTTTTGTTTTTAAAAAATAAATAATATAAGTACTAAAAATTATAACATTTCAATAATTTCATTGGGATACAATAATTTTTTTTCATAATTAACTGGTAGGGATTATGATGAAAATATTTTTCATGAACAATTAATTGAAAAAATATGTATTATTAATATTGTTAAAAAAAACTTTTAAAAATTAACGAATTTTTTTAATTTTTTTAACTGTAGTTAATTAAAAAAAATCGTTCATAAAAAGCTAAAAGGGTATTTTGCCGATTCTTGAATTTGGACCCTAAAACAAATACTTTTAATGACATATAATATTTGAGTATATTATTTTAAATTTTTAAGACATAATTATATGAAACATTAATTATAATTTTCAGTTCTTATTTTAATCCTGTCCAATTGCTGATGGATAGAAATAGTTTATGAGTATATACCAATTGGCTTCAATACTCAGGGGCTTATATATAGACTAAAATATATCCTTTTCTTTTAAACAAGTGTTTCAATTTTCAACCAAAATGGCCTCTCCAAAGAACCCAAAAAATGACCTAAAGTGTCTTATAACGAAAGAAGAAGAAGAAGAAGAAGAAAAAGCTTTTCTTATGCGATGCAATTGGTTATGTCTTATGTGTTATCAATGTCGTTGCAATCTGAGCTTGGGATTTTCAATATCATAGCTAAAGTTGGTCCAAAGATGAAGCTCTCAACTTTGGAAATCGTGGCCCAAATGTCCAATACAAATCCTGAAGCACCTTCAATGTTGGACCGTATTCTCAAGGTCTTGGCAAGCCATTCTATTCTTAATTGCTCTATGGTTGTTGTTAGGATATACGCGTGGATCCCGTACTCTACCATGGGAGGGTCCTTAGACTCCATCTTCAATCCAAGGTACGTTAACGAGTTCTTTTTGTTTTCCCCAAGCCTCGAACCTAGGTACTTAAGGACTAGGTCTCATGTTAGAGGCTTGGGAAATGCGAAAGGATCTCATTAACATATTTCATATTAAAGATGGAGTCTAAAGATCCTCCCACAATAGAGTACGGGGCTGACGAGTATATCCTAACATTTGTAAATGAAATGGTTTTCTTCAAAGGCTTTATTGTCTTGCTTATGTATCTAAGCACTTTGTTACCAACGAAGATGGTGTTTGTTTGGGCCCTTTGATGGCTTTGATTCAAGCTAAAGTCTTCTTGGAAAGCTGGTTTGTTTTTTTTATTTTGATCTCTTCTTAATTTATTTAATTTTTTTCCCTAACATTTTTATTGTAGTCTCATATACAAAGAGCAACCTAAAGAATATAGTGACGATTAGGGGTGTCCATGGTCCGGTCCGGTCTGGTTTTGCCTAAATTTTTTTTAACTAAACCGGACCGTTCATATAGTTAAAACCTGATCGAATCGGACCATTCGCCTATCTAAAATGTTATAACCGAACGATTTGGTCCGATTTGGTTAACGGTTTTTAACAATTAATAATAAATAAATATGATTCAGTTTAATATGATATAATTTAATAGGATACAATCAAATGTGATGCTCATTTATAATCATACATAGATATATATTATTGTTAAATACATAAATACATAAATAAATACTTAAGATGTTATCAAAATCTAAAATAAAAAAAAAAGATTAGACATGAAGAAATGAATTCCAAATATCTCGTTTACAAAGAATTTTTAAACATATACAAACATCCAAACTCACAATCAACAACAATATATCATTAGATAATAATATTTAAAACTTACCTATTATTAATCATCAACGATCATTGTAGTGTCTTTAATGAACTCTACAATCAAACAAAATCAACATCTTCATAAATTTCTAGGTCATCATTATATTATGGTAAAAGGACATTGTCATTATTAATGGAAGAACAGAACCAATTTTAACTACATACAAATGTCTCTACCATTTTAGGATTCAAAGAACTCCTAAATGGATCAAGAATGCGCCCTCCTGTGCTAAAAGCTGATTCTGATGCAACAGTTGAAACTTGAATTGCTAACACATCACGTGCAATGAGAGAGATGATAGGAAACCTAAAAGAATTTTCCCTCCACCATTTTAATATATCAAACTTATCCAACATGACATTTTCATATGGGGTGTTCAAATATTTCTTAACCTCGGTTTTCAACTCCAAACTATTTTTCTCCTCTAAACGTTTAAGAAATTTCAACTTTCTTGCTTCCTTAGATGAAGGAATCCTTCCTATTACATCTTGTGATCGAGTCATATTAGATTGAAAATTCTTTCCATGCACTAACATATAGTAAGCTTTGAACATATCCATAAAAGTATTTTTGACATTATCTCTCAATTTTTGAACAATTTCTAAATCATAAATCTCTTCAAATAAGAATTCCAAATACTCTAATTTGTACATTGGATCAAGTACAAATGCAACATACAACATCTTATTAGTCTTATCTACATTTCCCCAATACTTCTCAAATTTTGTTTTCATGCTAATAGCCATATTTTTCAACAACAAGTCATCGGAACCAAACCATATAAGTATTTGAGATTGAATGTTTTGCAGTTCTGTAAAATATAAATTTGATGTGGTACATAAAGATGCATTGAATGCTAAAGTAGAGTCATAAAAAGTCTTTAAAAAACTTGACAAAAACACCAGCATTCTTCCAATCATCTAATATTGGCGGCCCAACATTCGATCGCTCCTCATGAAAATAAGAAATAAAGTTTGTTCCTTCCTCTTCTTCAAGACGATCAAATGCTTTTTGAAAATCTAAAGAAGATTTTAACATTAGATATGTGGAGTTTCATCTTGTAGGCACGTCTAGCACGACACTTCATTTGGACTCAATATTTTCTTTAATAGAACACATTTTAAACTTTTGTAATCTCAAAGGAGAGGATCTAACATATCTCATAGCGCAACGAATACTCATAATAGTACTATGAAGATCTTTAAGTCCTTCTCTTACAATCAAATTCAAAATGTGAGCATAACATCGCACATGAAAGAACTCTCCACTCATAACAAGTCTATCATTCCAATTTTTTAGCTTCCTTTTCAAGTATGACACAATAGTATCATTTGAGGAAGCATTATCAAGTGTTATGGTGAATACCTTACATATACCACAATCACACAAATTCTGTTCTATCACTCTCCCAATTGTATCACCTTTATGATTTTCAACTTGACAAAATTTTATAATTCTCTTTTGTAATTTCCAATCTTTGTCAATATAATGAGTGGTTAGACAAATATAATTAATATTTTGAATTGAAGTCCAAAAATCACTAGTAAGACAAACTCTTTACTTTTCACTTATGAAAAAGTTCTTCAAACTTTTTTTCTCATCTAAATAAAGTTGAAACACATATATAGAAATTGTTTGACGAGATGACACATGAAACTTAGGACAAATTTCAACTATAAAATCTTTAAATCCCTCACCCTCAACAAACCTAAAAGACAATTGATCAATAATAATCGTTTTTACCAAAGTAACTCTAGCATGTTTTGCATCAAATGATACAACAACTAATTTATGAGTTGTTGTATCATCCTTTCCTTTTTGTGTTTGAAAACTTAACATCTTTTGTCCTTTATCTACTTCTTTAGGAATCTTCTTACATAAATTTTTGAAGTGATATATCATTGAAGTAGTTCCATTTCTTGTGGGATGAGCAGCATAACTTTTTTTACAATAATAACATGTAGCTATAGGATTTTCCACATCATAGGGTAAAATATATGAAAAATGATTTCATATTTCTGACCTAAAATTTTTTGGTTTCTTCATATCAAATTTGTTATCAGGGTGAACATTACTTACTTCTATCCCCCCTTTTGAAGATGAGTCATTTAAATTCTGTGGTAGATTTTCCATTTCATTCGGATGAATTTCAGGTTCAATGTCTTCACTCATAGACATAGTAAAGTCTGTAAATTGACTTGGTCCAATAAACTCATGTACATCATCACCTATATATAGAATATAGATTAGTACATATTCTTAATATATTAAAATATTACTTTTTGTACTTAATCAAAAATGATTTCAAAATTAAAATAATATCAGTCACCAAAGTGTAACAAATAATATTTTAAGACTGATATTTCACATATATGCGAGAACATTTGAAGTTTACGTAATTAATAGATTATAGAAAGTTTAAAGAATTTATTTTTATTTTCAGCTAAGCTTAATTATAAAGGAAACCTAAAGTGAAGGACATTTTGTGAATTTTTTTTAAATAACATTTACACGACTCACACACTGAAACAATTCAGGACATTACCTTAAATTTGAGGGCTTCACAAAATGTTTGGTGCCACTATATTACAAAGCTGGTAATTTTGTATAATTGAATGCTAATAAAAACTTTGTTTTTTATTATTTATTAACTTTGTGGATTAGTTACATTTAAAATATAATTATCTGCATAAATATTTAGTTTATGGCTGCATATATGATATCAGACGTTAATGATTTAATAATACAGTTTAGTATTCATAAACTATATGCAATCTATAACAATATTAATTTAAACATTGTTTATGTACGTTTTAAAAATTAAGAAATAATATGATTTAATAAGAACCTATAAAACAAAAACACCACAATTTATGTACATTTTATGACAAAAATACAGATTAATTCATCTATATAAAGCACCACAATTTAAATTTAATTAATTAAAATTTTAATCGATTAGTTACAATTTGATCAATAAAATTAGTTCATATATTAAACCATATGAAACCAACTCCTTAAACTCTTGAAATTCATAATGATAAAACATTAATAAAATGAACTAATTTGTAAGATAAATAATATTTATGTTTTTCTATTTCTATTTATTTGATATATTTTGTTTGAAAATTTAATTTCTTTTTAGTAGGTATATATATATATATTAACAAATCATGTTAATAAATTAGATATAAAAAGTTATATTAACTAATCATGTTAATAAAAAAATATTTAATGGTAAAAATCAATTTATTCGATTGCATTAATAAATCATGTAAATAATTTATATATAAAAATTTATATTAATAAAAAAACACATTTAATTGTAAAAATCAATGTATTATGTGATACAAATGCTTTTAAACCTGTGACTTTTTTTTAAAGAGAAATTTATTATCTAAACGAGTCCACAATGGTTGTTGTTCACTTAGAACCAACCCTTAGAACATTCTCCAAACCATCAACAATACATGAATTTGAGCTCCAAGTTTAATTAACTTTCTAGATCAAACAAATATTGATAACAATTTGATGAGAATTGGAATCGAATCCAACAAGTGAAAAATAACTATACCTTCTAAGAGAAGATCATAATGGGTATAAGAAAGGTGGAATGCATCTTGATGATTATAATTAGCTTAAACTGAAAAATGAGCTATGTAGATGAACAAATTGATGACATAGATTTTTTATTCTCGGGAGTAGACCTGTACCTCTTGAAATTCATAATGATCAAACATTCATAAAATGAACTATATATATTTAATCTATAAAGAGAATTTAATCAAAATAATTAAGTTTTAAAAGAAGGACAACGTACGAACAATTAAACTGAAGTTATAAGTTCTAACAGTATTAATTAGTTTCCACCATTTAAAAAAAACTGAACTATGTGAGAAAAAATTGTTCAAACTTCAGAGTTTCAGACTAATAAAAAAACGACATACCATTCAGATTTCAGAGTTCAGACTTCAGACTTACCATTCAGTTTATATAGGAAAAAACTACTACCAGACTACCAGTAGTAGTAGACCACATACCTATTTCATGATTTTCGTCCATGGTTGTCATGACATGACGCGATGCGACGCAAGGAGAGGTGGTTAGTTGCTGGTGGAAGCGATGCGAGGAGAGGTGGCTAGTTGCTGGTGGAAGCAACACATGGAACAATGGCTAACTATTGGTGGAAGCAACGCAAGGAACGATGGCTAGCTACTGGTGGAAGTAACACGAGAAACGGTGGCTACCTACTGGTGGAAGCGACGATAGTCAGACCCAGAGCTTAGACGGCGAACGCAGAGCGCAAAGGAAGTGAGGAATTGTGATTTTTAGGGTTAGGGTTAACGGCTGAATGCCTTAACTCGAAAACAATATATATATATATATATATATATATATATATATATATATATATATATATATATATATATATATATATATATATACCCCGGTTTATAATATTTTATAAAAAAAATTATTTATTTAATAAAACCGGTCCTATTCGGTTTGACCGGTTTATAATATTTTATAACTGAACTGGACCGTTTTAAAATCGGGTTTATTTAATACGGATCGGATCAGACCGTTTTATTTATAAAATTTTTTAGTTTGGTTCAAACCGGACCAATTTTTTGGTTTAAACCGGTCCGATCCAATTTTTTGTCAACCCTATTGAAGATAGATTGACTTTGAATTGTATATAATTAACCGATCTGTATGAATCCGATTAAGTATGACGTATTTTTAATTTACATTGAGGAATAATATGAGATACACGTTAAAAGAATAATATTATTTATTTTTAATTAAAAAATATTATATATTTAATTTATTGAATTTTTTTTAGGAATTAAAAATTAAAAATTTAAGTAGATAAAATTTTATTTTATGTTTTAATTTATTTATATTTATATAAATATTATATTTAAAAATTTATTTATTTAAAATTAAGATGAAATAAATATCCCTTTCTTTCACACTACGTACGCTGCTAGTGGAAGGAGTGCTGCCTCTAGGATATTCCTTCTTTATTTACTTAAAATTAAGTTAATTCTTTTTTTAGCTCATAATCTAAATGTGTTAACTTTAAATAAATTGAGCTGTGTTGAGCAGCTGGTTTTATACTTCTACAAAATGGTAATGCAGGCTTTAAGTAGGAGTTCAACTATTTCTACAATCAAGTTATTATAAAAATATGACTGATTTTTTTATTTTTATGCCATTAAATTTTAAAAATATTATTGAAGTTATTTTGTTATTTTCATGCCATTGAATTTTAAAAATGTTATAAAAATATTATGGAAGTTAATCAATTAATGAGAATTAACATCAAATTATATGTATATTGATAATATTTTTATAATATTTGAAAAATTAAATGATATTTAATTAATAAAAAATTCAATGTTATTTTTGAATATTTATAAAATTTAGTGGCATGAAAGGAATAAAAAATTTTAAAATATTTTTATAATAATTTTTAACATTTAAAATTTGATCGTAGACAAATATATGTAATGAATAGTTTATGAATATATTTATAATCTGAGAATTAGGACATCCTAGCGTGATCAACTTGGCTGTTCCTATAAACACCATGCATCTTCCCAAATAACTTTTTTTTAATATACATGTGTAACTGTTTTAACGTAAAAGACATAATTTTTAGCTTTTATCATTCCCGCATTAATTATGATATATTATACAGTAAATAACATTGAAAATGCATATATTACTTTTTTTTTAAATAACTACTTATGATATGCTATAATTAAAATGAGTGGATATATATATATATATATATACACACGTAAATTTTTTATTATATTAATTATTAGCGTTAGGTTAAAGTTTCTATAATTTTTGTAATACAAACTAATGAATTTAACATTTTAATTTTTAATAATTTAATAATTTATATTATTTTATTTTTGACATCTCTTATAAAAACATATATTTTTTACATTATACAAAAAAAAGATATATATACTGCATTTAGGAGAGTTAAAAATAAAAATTCATTTATAAAGAATTTATGCTATACAATTAAACATAAATTTAATTTAAATATATTAATGAATAAGAAATAAAATATTATAAAATCTTCAAATAAAAATACAACTATATGATTTGATTCCATTAAATCAAACTTGTTATTATATATAAAATTTGTTAAGATGAATACAACTATTGGTCACAAATATATTAGAAAGACAACTATATAAAATCTTATTCAATATATTTTTATAATTCCAAATGTAATATCTAATCACACTCTATCATATAATTTGAGTTAACATTATGTTATAGAATTTACCTTTTAAGTTTCTTGCAATCCTAAATGGATTTTGGTGTTACTTGGCATACGTGTGACACTCTTCATTGATTGCAGGCCTCGACTAAAAGAAGCAGTTATTGAAGGAGGAATTCCATCTAACAAAGTTTATGGAATGCACGGTTAAATAAGGTTTTCAACACAACAATGTATAATCACACCACTATTGTCATTAAAAGGATGCTTGATTTTTACATGGGTTTTGAGAAAGTAAGACAACTAGTTGACGTTGGTGGTGGTCTTGGTGTTACACTTAACCTCGTTACCTCCAAATATCCCCGTATTAAGGGTTTTAATTTTGACTTACCTCGTGTTTTAAGGGATGCTCCTCCTTATCCTGGTAATAGAATCAAAGTGCTTTATTATTTTGGCAATTCTAGCTTCATATCACTATAAGTTATAGCTCTCCGTATGCATATTTATATAGTAGTTTGTTAATGTACTTTGTAGGGGTGGAACATGTTGTAAGAGACATGTTTGGTAGTGTTCCTGTTATAAATTAATACTTTCAGAAGTAAAATTCGGTTTTAATTTTAGTTGTATAAATATATAATTATGAGTAATAACAAAATAATAAACAATGAGAAAAATAAATGGTACACAATACTTTAAGTGATTCAACCTTTTAATGTGAAAAGTCTACTCCATTGACGACGATACACTGAAGAAAATCTATTAATAATCAAATGGAGATACAAACACCAATAATCTAAGAGTTTTACAAAATATATCAAAATCCAAAAATACATCTACAAAATATCCCTCTTTAATTTACTGATAATATATATCAGGATAAATTAACAAACTTGTTATTAAATCAAATATTACCACACAAATGAGCTTATTGCATATGGTCTTTCTTCTAATATGCTATGCAAAATTTGAGAATAATAATAGGAGATTCCTTGGGCCATATTTAACAAATCTCCACCTTGACTCAAAACAAAAAATAAGTTCTTCAAATATGAAATTCCTCGGATTATCAAATAATCGTCGTCCAAAACCCTTAAGGGTGATCATCTTCTGCAAACACCAATCAAGTCCAAGCAATGCTTGAAATTGTTAAATGGAGCTGGTTTGGTTAACATATCAGTTGGATTCTCTATAATGACTATCTTATTGACAACAATAACACTCTGAGAGACAATGTCACGGACGAAGTGATATCTGACATCAATATGTTTGGTTCTTTCATGATACATAGTATTCTTGGTCAAGTGTATCGCACTTTGATTATCACAAAATACAACAGAAGTATCTTGCTGTAAACTCAAATCACAAACCAAACCTCTAAGCCAAATAACTTATGTCACTCCTTCTGCTGCTGCCATATATTCTACCTCTGTCATAGACAAAGCAACTATAAATTGTAAAGTAGCCTTCCAACTAATGACACAATGCGAAAGAGTGAAGACATAACCTGTCAGAGATCTTCTTCTATCCAAATCACCAGCATAATCGGAGCCCACATAACCAATAACACTACAACTAGTATTAGAAATTCCATCATATACCAAACCAAAATTAGATGTGCCTCTCAAATACCAAAGTATCCATTTCACTGCTTTCCAATGACCCATACCAAGATTACCCATATATTTGCTGACAACACTAACTGTATGTGAAATGTTTGGATGAGTACAAACTATAGTATACATCAGACTACCAACGATACTAGCATATGGAACCTGAGACATGTATTGCTCTTCTTTTTTTTACTATGGTGACAAATCCAAAGAAAGCCTGGAATGCACAGCTAACAATGTACTCACAAGTTTAGACTCTTTCATACCAAAGTGTTCAAGAACTTTATCAACATAATTTTTTTGAGTCAAATAAAGCTTGCCCGCTTGTTTATCCCTGTAAATTTCCATGCCCAAAATTTTCTTCGTAGCATCCAAATCTTTCATCTCAAACTCACCACTAAATTGAGACTTTAATTTATGAATCTCAAACTTATTCTTAGAAGCAATAAGCATGTCATCAACATAAAGTAAGAAATAGATAGATGAACCATCACATAATCTTTTATGATAAGCACAACTATCATAATCACTCCTAGAGTAACCATGATCAATCATAAAAGAATCAAACCGTTTATACCACTATTTAGGGGATTACTTCAACCCATGTAAAGACTTTTTTAATAAACAAACATGATCTTCCTTACCTGAAACAACAAACCCCTCTGATTGATGCATATATATTTGTTCATCAAGCTCACCATGTAATAAGACTATTTTGACATCAAGTTGTTCTAATTCTATGCCAAACAATGCAATCATAGCAAGTAACACACAAATAGAGCTATGTTTCACAACATGTGAAAATATTTCATTGAAGTCAATACTCTTCTTCTGACAATAACCTTTTGTAACAACGTGTGCCTTGAACCTAGCTACTTCAACCTCAGGTATACCTTCCTTTTTCTCGAAGACCCATTTGTTTCCAACAATCTTTTGGCCCTTAGGCAGTTCCACCAATTTCCAAGTATGATTTTTATGAAGTGATTCAATCTCTTCATTCATAGCAACCAATCACTGAACAAACTTATTACAATTGAAAACTTTATGATAACTAGAAGGTTCATACATCTCAATAGACTCTGCCATAGATAATTCAAAAGAAACTAAGTTTGCATCTGCATCTGCGTATCTCCAAGGGTGTCAAATCTTTCTTATTCCTTTACCTTTAGTGATACTATATGTTTGCTCATGTTGTTCTTCTGCTACATCATGAGCAAAATTATCTATCTCATCCACAAATGACTGATTTGAAGTGCCTTCTTGCACTTGAATAGGAGCTCCACTCTCAAGCTCCACCTGCTCACTAACACCGTGGTCTTTACCTACAACAATAGACTCTTTTTTATTTTTCAACATGTAAAACTCATTAAACTTAACATCTCTACTAATCAAAAATTTACGTGACTTGGGTTCAACACACCATAATTTATAACCCTTCACCCCAAAAGGATACCCAAAAAATATGCATTTTAAGGCCCTAGGCTCAAGTTTACCATTATTAACATGAGCATAAGCAGGACAACCAAAAAATTTCAAATTAGAATAATTAGCTGAAGTACCAAAGAACACCTCAAACAGAGTCTTCAACTCAATTGCAGTTGATGGAGAACGATTCACCAAATAGCAGGCATGGTTACAAACTTCAGCCCAAAAAGATTTATCCAAGTCAACTTGAAAGAGCATACAACGAGCTCTTTCTAAGAGAGTCCTATTCATACGTTCTGCTACTTCATTTTGCTATGGTGTATGACGCACAGTGCGGTGTCTCACTATATCATTTCTTTCACAAAACTCATTAAATTGAATTTCAAAAAATTCCAAACCATTGTTAATCCCCAAATGCTTGATTTTCTTGCATGTTTGATTTTCTATACAAGCCTTAAATTTTACAAATTTTAAGAACACATCATTTTTTTCTTTAGAAAATACACCCAAACATGACGAGAGAAGTCATCAATAAAAGTCAACATTGTTTGGTATTATTTATGTAATAGGTACACGACCCCTGTGACCTAAGATACCTCGTTCACTTTAAAGATAATCCTTGTAAATAGTAACCTGATATAAACTTGAAAATCAAGACTTGGTGGTCTAGAGCTGATGGGTAAGACCTGATGGCTAAGACCTGTTCAAGGTAAACAACCTAGCATATTATCCTAACGACCTGGGCCATATATTATTATAGAACCTAGAGCGATCTGTATGTAATGACCTATTTATGTAATGCTCATGATGACCAGATTTGTTAAGACCTGAATTGTATATATTTTGGCCACTTGAGAGATCCAACCTATGTAACCATGACACCTATTTAGTAGGTGCTATTTATACCTCTTCAATGAGAAGAATACACGATCTATTCATTTGTCCATATTTTCTACTTTTCTCTAAAAATCATTAGAATCCCTAACATAAAGAATTCTCTCCAAACAAACATATACCACACACCATTAGACACAACACAAGAAGGACCCCAAAGATCTGAATGAATATAATCAATAGTACCTTTAATTTTATGGATGGTTGTACTGAACTTGACCCTACGATGCTTTCCATAGAAACAATGCTCACATAAATCAAGCTTCCCAGTTTTTTGACCACCAAGAAAATCCCCTTTGCTCAAAATAGACATCCCTACCTCACTCATATGCCTTAGACGCATATGTCATAATTGAGTAGTATCTGAATCTTGATCTGATGAGGAAAAAACTAAAACACTGCCAATAACAGTGCTACCTTGAAGCATATAGTAACCACGCGACAAATGCCCTTTAATAACAACGAGAGCACCCTTACTAACTCTTACAACTCCACCTTTAGTTACATACTTGTAGCCTTGTGAATCAAGAGTACCCAAAGATATGAAGTTCCTTTTCAAATTTGGAATATGATGAACATCTTTCAAAGTCCTAACAATACCATCATGCATCTTAATTCAGATAGTACCAATACCAACAACCTTATAGGACATATTGTTTCCCATCAAGATAACACCCATATCAATAGACTGATAAGAACCAAACCATTCTCTATTGGGGCACATATGGTAGTGCAACCCAAATAAAAAATCCAAACATCTACAGGAGAACCGATAGATACTGATAGAACATTTTCACCATCAAAACCGAAACTATATGTAACATCAGAAACATCATTAGTAGTAACAAAGGGCATTGTGGTAGATTTTATTTTACCTTTGAGTTTCGAACAATTTACTTTCCAGTGCCCTCCCTGACGGTAATAGTTGCATTTCTTTTTCTTTTTCTAGATTTGGATCTAGATTTGATTCTATTATTGCTTGTGTCTTTTTCTTGATTTCTACCTCTGACAAATAAATCGATGCTATTATCATTGTTGTTTGTAGACACTTTTTTCTTTAACTCTCTAGAATTCAAAGCTGTTTTGACATCCTCTAAAGAAATAGTGTTTTGCTCATATTGCATGGTATCAACAAAATGTTCAAATGAATGAGGTAAAGAACATAGTATAACAAAGGCCTGATCCTCATCATCAATTTTAACACCACCATTCTGAATGTATATTTAACGCTGCTTCAAATATAACCAACTTGTCAAAGACTTAGTCATATACAAATTCTTCAATTTAAGTCATAACTTAATAGGAGATTCTTTATCACCAACCTTGTGTAGTACCTCACCAGACAAAGATAATTGAATTGAACTGAGAGCATTTTCCATTAATGCATCTTTTTCTTTATCAGCCAATTTTTTTGACAATTTATCATTGTCTTCAAGTGTCTTAACGAGCCTTTCTTTAACTAATATAGCCCGCATCTTCATACGTCATAAACTGAAATCATTCATATCATTGAATTTCTCAATTTTTATTTTGTCGCCATGACAAAAAAACCAATATTAAATAAACAGAAGAACAACCTAGAAAATATGAAACCAATCAGATAACCAGAAGCTCAACCTAGAAAATATGAAATCAATCAAATAACCAGAAGCTCAAACTAAATCCAAAAGAGTAAACTTGATCAGTTCCAATAAATAACAGAATAACACAATGCTTTGATACCAATTTGTTATAAATTAGCACTTGTGGAAGCGAAGTTTGGGTCCAATTTTGGTTGTACAAATACATAATTATAGATAACAGCAAAATAATAAACAATGAGAAAAATAAATGGCACACAATGATTTAAGTAGTTCAACCTTTCAATGTTAAAATTTTACTCCACTAACGACCGCACACCAAGAAAAATCCATTAATAATCAAATGAAGATACAAACACCAATAATTTGAGAGTTTCACAAGATATATCAAAATCCAAAAATACATCCAGAAAATATCTCCTTCTAATTTACTTGTAATATATAGCAAGATAAATTTAAAAACTTACTATTAAATCAAATATTACCACACAAATGAGCTTATTGCATATGACATTTCTTTTATTATGTTATGCAAAATTTGAGAAGAAAAATAGGAGATTCCTGGGTTGAAAATGAAAAAAATCAACAGTTGAAATTTTTCTTCTTCTTCACGCTCTTTAATTCTACAACTTGTAACTCTCTCTATTTTCTCTCTTGTGGGAGCACTCTATTCTACTACTAGCAGGAATATCATATATATATATAAAGTGTAATGGTTTAATTATATGGGTTTGATCTAATATTATTTACTATTCAAAATGGAGAAGCAATTTTCACGAAGGTGACCGTACGTTTGAAATTGTTTACATTTGAAATTGTTTATTTTTAGGATCGAAAGGGCTAAATAGGCCCAAGTTTTAAACATCTCTCTCTTAGTGGTTCAACCTTAGACTTCAAGGGTTTGTTAATCGTGTTCATCATAAAGTAGGACATGCCCATATATCAAGTCTCATACTTTTTTAATCTGAAAGCAAGGATCGAAGTGGAAGAGTGTTCACTCTATCCAAACCGTAGTACTTATTCTTGCTTGATTTTTGAATTCGAAACGTTCGGTGGGAGATGGAAAAGTATAAATATAGGTTAATAGTTTTGAGGGTTCTATTTACTTTCACTTTCTATCGTCTCGTTGTGCCCAAAAAATACTTTGTTGCTTTTTCCCAATTTTTTGTATTTTTGCTTAAGGTTTTTGGGTTTTTAGTTTGGTGGAAAACATTTATTGGCTTGACTTATCACATGATAGTACGAGTTTCTTTCTTTTAGATTAGAGGTAATATTTTTCTTTGATTTTAGGTTGATTTCCATACTATCAAGCTCTGTTACATTTTATATTCAAGTATTTTCTATTGAACTTGTCTCTTTACTTATTTTACTTCCTTTTATATAGGTTCACCTTAAATTTAAGATCCCCCAAATAGATATGGCTGGTTAAGAACTTAAGAACTTTCATAGATCGAATAATGTCATAATTTGTGAGAGTGAAAAGGGATCGATAGGCTTCAAAGACTCCAGGTTCCCACAATTTTCAAGCTTAATTAACCTTCAGTTGAATTTAACAAGAGACTTGGAAAGTTCTCAAAACTTGATTGTTGATATGCCTTCGATACACACAACTCAATCATCAATTAGCACTCCAAATCGCATCCCTATTTCTACCAGTATTGCAGTCCCCTAGTCTAATGCAAAAAGACTCAAGCTGGAAAAGGTACAGGCAAGCCTACACATAAGACTAAATAATGGAAGTTTGAGCCCGTGCCATACGATTTTAAGCTAAAGGATGCTACCAAACTAAAGACAGGGTATGATATTTTGGAGACTATCCAAATCCAAATTCCAAGCCTTATAACCCTTCACAATGACATTACTCTTTAGGGTTGGATAACTTTCCATGAGAGACCACTCTTCTTGGGCTTGCGGTTTCCTCTCTCTAACTTTATTATGTATTTTCTTAGACATATTCAGATAAGTCTTGATAAGTTGCTTTCCAATGGATGAAGGTACTTATTTTATTTTACATTGTTGGGGAAAAGAGCTCGAAATGACCATCGAGATGCCTAAGTTCAACGAAGCGTATAATTTATAACAAAACCCTTCAAATCCTCAATGGATATACATGTCAACCAAGCAGGACCGAGGTTTGAACGTTATGCTTACGGACAACGACAGAAACTAGAACCAATTCTTTTTTTACGTTTTTGGTCATTGGGAGTTCAATTATAAAAGTAGTTTGGTTCCTTCAGTTTGGTGTATTGCAAAAGCCATTCTAAGGATTTCGTGCTTCCACGTGTCCTCTTTGAGTCATGAGGAGAAGTGCAGGCTATCTCAACTCCAAAATTGTTTGCCCAAAACAATCCCATGTGATGATGTTCTATCAAAACAAGATTGGCTATTGTTGGAATGATATATCCTGGGTTAGACATGCTACAAAATAGGGTAGTACATAAGGCTACTGTTGGAATGATATATCCTGGATCAGTTATACTGCAAACCAGGATAGTACATGTTGCGTGTTTTTCAACACACGAACTCGTGCAAGTATACACGGTCGCAAGTAATAACATTTATAAGTAGAGTATCGATCCCACGAGGATTTGTTACTATAGTTTGTTGAGTACTAAAATTATTTCTCTCTGATTTTATCCAAAATAATCGTTGATTTAAGAAAAAGGTAATAAGAAAATAAAAGAACTCTAGGATTGCAATTTTTCACCAAACTAATCCACTCAATCATATTATTTCCTTTGGATTTATATTTTTTAGTACATTTAATTTGTCAACGAAAACTTCTTTTTATTATACATCTCTTGAAACTCAAATCTGCAAAACACACCTCGTTAAATTAATTCACTATGTCTACTGAGAATTAAATTCAATAAGATTAATTAAGTTTCTAAGTTTTCAAAGGCCATAGCGTCTGAATTAGGGTATATTCCTATCCTTCACGCGTACATGTCATTTTATCTACGACGATATACAAAAAATGCGCTTTCTCGAGTTTATTTTTATGTACAAATCATTTTGATAAAATTAAGTAAATAATCAAAAGCATTAAGCGCAAGATAAAACGAGCAAATCGAACGTCTTATAAATCTATCAAAAATAATTAAAATCAAAGCTTATAAATTTGAATCAAATGCGACCATACTAAGAAAAATTAAATTACTTCATAAAATTAAAATTAAAATTACAACAAATTCGAGGAAAAATTAGAAGAAACAAGAAGGAAAATTAAAACATTAAAGCGAAATATTTGGCACCACAGAAGCACGACAAAAGCCAAAAAATGGCTTACGTGTTCGATCCCAAAACCAGAACCTGACAAAAACTAAAAAAAACTTTTCTCTAACCAAAAACTTAAACTCCAAACTAAAACTCTAACAAAAACTGGAAAAACTTTTTTTTTAACTAAAAACTATCTCCTATTTATAGCTAAAAAATACATCTAAAATATTACATTTTTATTTTATTTTTTTATCGAAAACGCGTAATAATTTTTTATCGAAATATTAAAATCACGCGTATCGATTTTTGTATCGAAAATCTTATTTAATTTACGCGTGAAACAGGGCCTCCGTTCTGATTTTTTTTTAAATTCAAAGTGCATGCCACGTGGCGGCGGCTGAGTCGGCGAAAGATTTCCACGAGGCACGTGGCAAAGACGTCATGTTGGTGCCGGTGCACTGCAGTAGGAACGGCGCACGGGAAGGGCGCGAAAAAGTGAGTTTCTTGGAAACGAGAAGCAGCGTGATCCAGCGCGGTCGCGCGCGTTGTAAATAGCCACGTGTCGCTTTCGATTAGCTTAAATATTAGTGGGACACGTGGCGAAATTTTGTGCAGCAAAGGCGAGGATGCGCCTGCTTGCTACCATGTCAGCGTCACACGGGATTTTTACCACGGCGACTCGGTCTTGCGGCAGCTTCGATGGACGAACGATACGGGCCGTCGATGCGATCCCGACGGTCGAGAGATTGCCTCGGGGAATACGAGCGGCCGTGTGGGGCCAGTACGGCCTTCGCGCGAGCTGCGCGACACGTGGGACCCGCACGCCGAGCCGCGTGAAAGGAATATCTCTGTCCCCGATCGCTTTTGTCGCGCTTGATGGACACGCGCGTCGGTAGTGGATACTTTGATCGAGACGGTCCACGTTTGGCGAGTGAGCTGCTGGCGTGGACTTCATCTCTCTGCCTACGAAAATTAAACTTTTATTAATTGTATTTTCACCCACGAATATATTTCAAATTACATTTTAGACTTTCTTAAATTACGGTTTAATACTTACTAATTTTTAAATTAAATTTTTAAACTTTTAATAATTATAATTAAGCAAAATTTAATTTAAATTATATTTTCAATTTTTATAAATTGTAATTAAGAACTATAATATTTGAAATTATATTTGTGGACAAAAAATTATGAAATTAAGTACATTTCGATACAAATTATTTAATTTTTATTAAAAATGTATTTTTAGCAAATAAAAGAAAAATATTAATTTATTTAACAAAAACTAACTAAATACTAAAAGAACATAGCAATTATTATTACTAAAATTGATGAAAATAACTACATAAAATACGATTATCAACACCTAAACTTAAGTTTTGCTAGTCCTCAAAGCAAAGGAAGAAATAAAACAAAAATAAACTGACATTTAAAATAGTGATGTTCAAAATATTTCTTTTATACATTACAAATAACATAACTCAAAGAAATAAAAAGAATTTTATCTAAGCATCAAAATCAATTTAAAAGTATATAACCTTTTTACAATGAACTTTAAAGTGTGTGTGTGAAGTCTTTTCAAATTTCATTACGATTCGGATCGGTTTATACAAATATCAAACCAAACAAATTATCATGAAATCAAAATCTGTAGTCTATTTTTCATTTCTCTCTCACTAATGTAGACATAAACACAAAACACTAAATCGGTAGGACTTGATAAGCTTGTAATGTATGGCTTATGCAAAGGTAGGAATGAAGGATAAAATTTAGCTTAAAACTTTTCCCGAGCATAACATTTCAGGATTGAAAGAGATAATTCTATCATCGCAATAATTACAACCCGATTTGGGGTTTATCATCACATACACCATATTTGTTTTTTTTTATTTCTGCTTTTTTTTCTGATTTCTTTTATTTCTTTCTTTTTTTTTTCAGAATCTTTTTTTTTCTGCTTTTTTTTCATTAATCCCTTTTTCCGATATATCCTTCAACATTTACTAACAATTGTAACATGTTAGTGGAATAAGAACAATAGGTATATCTACACACATATATATATATATACTTTTTAGATAGGTTTTTTGAAATGAGAAATATATATATATAAACTTTTAAGCTCAAAAGGGGTATACTATGGATAATGCATATAAAGGTAGATAGAAAGGCTCAAACGATCCAAAGACGGCCTAAATCATTTTCTTAGTTAAATGTTATCTATAATTTAGCCTCGAGAGAAAATCAAATAGATTCTAAGAACTGTGGCACCACAAAAATAAATCGAATTTAATACTCACATAAGCATTCTCTAAATTAGTATAGCAATTGCAAAATCAAGACTAGTGCTCAGGAATATTAATTCTTGTAAAAATGAAACATACGTAAAAATTATTCATCGCTTAGACAATATTCAAATGTTTCAAGGAGATATGCATCATTTAAATCGAAGAAACAAAAATATATCACTATTCATAGCATATTATCTTCAATCAACCAAGCAAAAAAACAAAAAAAAAAATTTTCACAAGCAATAACATCGAGAAAGTATTTTAATTCGGTTAAGTATATACACCACCCCCAAACTTAATATACACATTGTCCTCAATGTGTGAAAATTAAAGAACATTTGAGATGGGTTTAGAGAGACTTCCTGGTTTGTTTGATTGGTTAAGCCAAAATAGCTTCATTACCTCCAATTTGCACCTACGAAAAAAAAAATAACAAAATACAAAAACTAATACATGCGATAAATAAAAAAATAAAACACATGGGTTGCCTCCCGAAAGCGCTTGTTTTAAAGTCTTGACTTGACTTCTCGATTTGTTTTACGTGTGTAAGTTAAGATTTGTGTGTCAAACAAAATCTCAACTTACAAGAAAATTGAAAAATAAATTAAGAAACAATAAACATAATTTTTTTTATTTTTTTTTCTTTTATGAATTAAGATTTGCGTATCAAACAAAATCTCAAGTCACGAGAAATTTGCAAAATAAAATAAAAAAAACAAAAAAAAAAATCAAATTTATTTTTCTTTATGTGAGATAAGATTTGTGTGTCAAACAAAATCTCAACCCACCAGAAAATTGAAAAAGAAATTAACATCTTAAAATTAATTTTTTTTTTTGAATTAAAAATCAAATTGATTGGTATTAATATCAATGATGAAAATAGTAAAACAAATCCCCGACAACGGCGTAAAAACTTGTTGCGTGTTTTTCAACACACGAACTTCGTGCAAGTATACACGGATCGCAGTAATAACATTTATAAGTAGAGTATCGATCCCACGAGGATTTGTTACTATAGTTTGTTAGTACTAAAATTATTTCTCCGATTTATCCAAAATAATCGTTGATTTAAGAAAAAGGTAATAAGAAAATAAAAGAACTCTAGGATTGCAATTTTTCACCAAACTAATCCACTCGATCATATTATTTCCTTTGGATTTATATTTTTTTAGTACATTTAATTTGTCAACGAAAACTTCTTTTTTATTCATACATCTCTTGAAACAATGCAAACAGTGGCGTCACCGTTAAATTAATTCATATATCTACATGAATTAAATTCAATAAGATTCAATTAAGTTCTAAGTTTTCAAAGGCCACACATTACAATTAGGGTATATTCCTATCCGCTACATTACATGTCATTTTATCTACTAGAATATATCTGTAAAAAATGCCTTTCGAGTTTATTTTACGCCACAAATCATTTTGATAAAATTCGTAAATAATCAAAAGCATTAAGCAAGATAAAGCGAACAAATCGAGACGTCTTATAAATCTATCAAAAATAATTAAAATCAAAGCTTCGTAAATTTGAATCAAATGCACTAGAAAAATTAAATTGCTTACGTAAAATTAAAATTAAAATTACAACAAATTGAAAAAATTAGAAGAAAAGAAGGAAAATTAAAACATTACAACGAAATATTTATACGCGAGCTCTGACAAAAGCCAAAAAATGGCTGCGTATTCTGTGATCCAACAGAACACAACAAAAACTAAAAAAACTTTTCTCGACCAAAAACTTAAACTCCAAACTAAAACTCTAACAAAAGCTGAAAAAACTTTTTTTTTAACTAAAAACTATCTCTATTTATAGCTAAAAAATACATCTAAAATATTACATTTTTATTTTATTTTTTTTATCAGAAAGCAACGTAATAATTTTTTATCGAAAATATTAAAATCACGCGTGTCGATTTTATGTATCGAAAATCTTATTTAATTTACGGTGAAACGGTAGCGCAGTTGGATTTTTTTTAAATTGAAGTGCGTGCCACGTGGCGGCGTACGATTCCGGCGAAAGATTTCACGAGGCCACGTGGCGGACGTCATTTGGTGCCTGGCCATTTAACGCACGTAGGAGCAAGCGCATTGATCGGGCGCGAAAAAAGTGAGACAACGGTGGAAACGGGCGTGATCCGGCGCGGTCGCGCGCGCATTGTAAATAGCCACGTGTCGACTTTCGATTAGCTTAAATATTAGTGGGACACGTGGCGCAATTTTAATGCAGCAAGCGAGGATGCGCACCGCTACCTGTCCGCGTCGCACGGGATTTTTACACGGCGACTCGGTGCGCGGCAACTTCGATGACGCGCTGACTTCCAGTACGGGCCGTCGATCGATCAGCGGTCGGAAGATTGCCCTCGGGGAATACGAGCGGCGACGTGTGGGGCCCGCTCGGCCAGCCGGCTGCGCGACACGTGGGACCGGCACGCCGGCCGCGTGAAAGGAATATCTCTGCATCCCCGAATCGCTTTGTCGCGCTGACAGTGGACACGCGCGCATCTCGGCCGGAAATGAATACTTTGATCGGGACGATTACGTTTGGCGAGTGAGCTCTGGCGCGTGGACTTCATCTCTCCGCGAAAATTAAACTTTTATTAATTGTATTTTCACCTGAAATATATTTCAAATTACATTTTAGACTTTCTTAAATTACAGTTTAGCGCTTTACTAATTTTAAATTAAATTTTAAACTTTTTAATAATTATAATTAAGCACAAATTTAATTTAAATTATATTTTCAATTTTTATAAATTGTAATTAAGAGCTATAATATTTGAAATTATATTTGTGAATAAAAATTATGAAATTAAGTACATTTTCGATACAAATTATTTAATTTTATTAAAAATGTATTTTTAGCAAATAAAAGAAAAATATTAATTTATTTAACAAAAATTAACTAAATACTAAAAGAACATAGCAATTATTATTACTAAAATTGATGAAAATAACTATATAAAATACAGTTATCAGTACATAAGCACCTAAGAAAAAAAGCGCTTCAAAGATCACCTGAGTTTGGCTCTAACTTTGAATTGATACCTGAAGGTTATAGCTTTTGTCAAGAATACATTTTTGTTATTTAAGTTATTGCTCCACTAACACATTTTTTTCTTGTTATGTAGATATGGATCTCGACGATGTATCTTTCGATTACCTTTTTAACAACTTTACGACCAACAAAGAAGCTCATGCCATCGCCTTTAAAATGAAAAGGAGAAAATTTATTTCGAAGAGTCTGAATGTAGTAGAATAGGGCTCCCAAGATCCACTGACTCCTCCAATCAACCCTGGGGTCTTGGGGTGTTGGCAGTCTCTAGCTTTGCTTTAATGTTCTCCATTACACCTACCTTGGCCTTGTTGGGTAAGGGAAAATCTGTTAACTTTGCAGACACCTACATGGACTATCCGTCTACTTAGGATGAGTTCGTTAATATGATGCCCATAAGGCCATATGAGACCATCTTAATTGAAATGTATAAGAAGTTTGATGCCTTCACACTGACAAAGTGTGACAAATAGGAGAATTCTCGAGATGAGTTTGCTAGTCTTCCTTTTTTTTCAAATTTATAATATTGACTAGATTATGATAAGTCCTTTAATTTTTCATTCATTTTTTAAATTTAAAAATCATTATAATATTTTATTAATTAAAATGATAATCTAGGGCTTAAAATTATCTACAATCATATAAATAAATAAATTAGATAGAATCATAATTAAAATAAATAAATAACAAATAAGATAAAAAATAAGAAAAATAAGCAAAAAAATATTGATTAATATCAATAGTTGATTTACAACTCTTTAGTTGTCTATTTAAATTATATTTAGGAAGAAAAATAAAGACATGTATTAATGAACAATAAATAATGATGACTCAAGATATTTTCATTGAATACATATATGATATACATACATGTGTCACTTATTTAAGTGCTTATATAAATTTACAAAAAATAGTTCGAATGTGTACATAAAATAAACATTAACTACTAAACACATCCAATATGTTGCTAGCGATATATATCCTAATTCGATCTAGTACTTGACAAAAACATTTATGACACGATTAAACAGAACACCAAATCAATTAACATAACGAAACAATTAAAAAATAGATTTAAATACTATACCACTATCAAGTTGTACCGTGCTGTTAAAGTCTCATGTCAATTAGGCATTGAACATCCACTAGACATATAGATAAGAGTAATCTTACATCTTACAATCTGAATTTTGAGATAGAATTAAGCCCAAATTTATCATATATTTTGCTTCATTAAATCCACCGATTCTTAGGAAATGAAATAAATAAGACATGGACAAAAAATAGCACCCTTTTTTGTTTGACTTCCGTAGTAGGATTAGTGACAATCAAAATCAAATTATTGATGTTTACGAATTATTAATTTTTGCTTATGTATATTATGATTTAAAATTGATAAATATATATCAATGTTAATTATTAAATTTTTTTTGAATTTTTTTTATTTTATAAAATAAATGAAAAGAAATTAAGTTTTTAAGTTATTTTTAGTATAATAAGATAAAAAAAATTGATGTTAAAAGTTTTTTACTAAGTTAACTCTATGAATATTTTTAAAATAAATATTTATCTAATTTTTAAAAGAATATTTTTTTGAGAGCAATAAAATTTAAATACTAATGATTTAGCATTATAATATTTCTATAATTTTTTTAATAAATAAGTTTAATATTATAAGATATAAATTTATTTAATTAATATTTTTATTATTATTTAATAAGTTAAACAAATAGATAGATATAAGTTAAATGAATTTAATAAATATTAATTAATTATTTTTTAGTTGATATAAAAATAATATTTTTATAAATGTGTTATTATTTATATTGATTCCTGCCAATAATTGAAGGCTGTAATTACCTACTTCTCCCGTTCTATTATTGCATTATCTTCACAGTATTTGTTGTTGATAAATGTATTGCATTATTGTAATCACTTGTCAGTGGAGTTCGTCCCGCATCTTTATTAATTTTTTTTAACAAGTTGTAAGCATAATGATTATTTAGCATGATCAAAAATTATAGATTAAAATGTTAAGATTTATTTTTTTAATTTATAATTAATTATATATCAATTGTGTTAATATAATTTGTAATAAATAATTTTATTTTACATAATTAAATTAATAGTGATTGGTTCTCTAAACTTAAGAAATTAATTACATTTTAAATTTATAATTTATAAAAATAACTAAAAATTTTACTATCTAACAATTATGTCCATTTTTAAAGTCATAGTTATATACACAGTACAATAATGATATAATTAGACATAAAATTAAACATAATTTTATTATTTTTTTAAAATTATTATAATTATAATAAAATAAATATTTTGAATATTTTTACTATTTATCTAATAATTAAAATATAATTAATCCAATCATAATTTATTGTTGCTTCGTGTTTCATGTGTAAAAGATGATAGGCGTGAGGCCAATTGCTATGATTTATAAGAGAGAATATTATTTTAATCCTGTCCAAAGTCCAATGTCTGATAGATAAAAATAGTATGCACTAATTGGCTTCTATTCTTCGGTTTTTTTTTTTTTTTTGTTATTATTTTTTTGCTCTAGATCTTAGGGGCTTATATAAAGACTAAAATACATCTTCTTTCAAACAAGTGTTCCGATTTTTAACCAAAATGGACCCAAAAAAGGACCTAAACTCTCATATAACGGAAGAAGAAGAAGAAAGCTTTTCTTATGCGATGCAATTAGTTATGTCTTCTGTGTTATCAATGTCTTTGCAATCAGCAACTGAGCTTGGGATTTTCGATATCATAGCTAATGCTGGTCCAGAGACTAAGCTCTCATCTTTAGAAGTCGCGGCTCAATTGTCCAGTTCAAATCCTGAAGCACCTTCAATGTTGGACCGTATTCTTAAGGTCTTGGCAAGCTACTCTGTTCTTAATTGCTCTGTGGTTGAAAATGAAGATGGTTCTGTTCAAAAGCTTTATTGTCTTGCTCCTGTATCTAAGCACTTTGTTACCAACGAAGATGGTGTTTGCTTGGGCCCTTTGATGGCTTTGATTCAAGACAAAGTCTTCTTGCAAAGCTGGTTTGTTTTTTTATTTTGAAATCTTTTTTAATTTTTCTTTTTTGTCCTTAACATCTATTATTGTAGTTTCGTATATAAGCTAACACAATACAACCTTGCTTTCGGAGAAAGAAGATATTATTAAAGTATTAGTATTTATAAATAATATAAAATTTATTTTTATTTAATTTTAACTTTTTAAAATTGGATATTTTTTTGTTGATTATATTATACAAAATTTATAACTTAAATAGATTAATAAAAAAAACCTTTGAAAAAAAAAATAACTGGTCATACAAATACAATAATATATAATAAAATATATTAAAATTAAAATGTTCAATTACATGATATAATATTTAAATTTTACATTATTTTAATAGATTTTATCAAATAATTTTAACAGTTTATAATTAGTGGATCTGAATGAATCCCAAAGAGGTGTTGCAGGTAGGATACAAACTCTTATTATTATTATTATTATTATTATTATTATTATTATTATTATTATTATTATTATTATTATTATTATTATTATTATTATTATTATTATTATTATTATTATTATTTAAATCAGTGTCATGCCTACGTCAATCATAAGTTATTAAACCGTAAAATATGAGAGTAAAGTTATAAAATAGATAATAGGTGGAGAGTGTATAGGAAATGGTCATGGAGGCTTTAAGTAGGAGTTCATCCACAAATAGTTCATGAATATATTTATAATCTAAGAATTAGGACATCCTACCGTAAGGGACTTGGCTACAACTTTTTTTTCAGATACATGTGTAACTTGTTTTATTAGGAAGAATTTCAAATATAATTTTTTACTTTATATTTTACATTCCCGTGTTAATTATTATGTATCATGTGTTAAAATAATTTTAAAAATATATATATATTACTCATTTTTTAAAAAAAGTTTTAACACATAATATACTATAATTAAAATGTGTACAAATATGTGTGCATTTAACATTTTTTTTATTTCATTAGTTATTAATACTAGTTAAACTTTGTATAATTTGTGTGATATAAATTGATAAATATTTTATATGATTCAATTATATATATACTTTTATTTTTGATATCACTTATAAAGTTTTTTTTATGTAAAAATAAAATTTTATATATAAAGCACTGTGTCGAAGAGAGTTAAAAATAAAATTTTATATATAAAGAATACTTATATCATATAATTAAACATAATTTTAATTTAAATATATCAATGAATAAAAAATAAAAAATTATAAAAAATAAAATATATTATTTTGATTAGATTAAATCAAGCTTATTATTACATATAAGATTTGTTAAGATGAATACAACTATTTACCATAAATATATTACAAACACAATTATGTATAACCTTGTTCATTATTTTTACGTAAATTCAATTTTACTATCCAACCACACTCTACCGTATAATTTGAGTTATGTTTATGATATAGAATTTACCTTTTAAGTTGGTGCATGGCAATACTAAATGGGTTTTGGTGTTACTTTGCATATGTGTGACACTCTTAATTGATTGCAGGCCTCAACTAAACGAAGCAGTTATTGAAGGAGGAACTCCATTTAACAGAGTTTATGGAATGCACGCTTTTGAGTATCCAAGATTGGATCTCAGGTTCAATAAGGTTTTCAACACAGCAATGTATAATCACACCACTATTGTCATTAAAAGGATGCTTGGTTCTTACAAGGGTTTTGAGAAAGTAAGACAACTAGTTGATGTTGGTGGTGGTCTTGGTGTTACACTTAACCTCATTACCTCCAAATACCCTCATATCAAGGGTTTTAATTTTGACTTAACTCATGTTTTAAGGGATGCCCCTCCTTATCCTGGTAATAGAATCAAAGTGCTTATCATTTTGGCAATTCTAGCTTTATATCACTGTAAGTTATAGATCTACGTATGCATATTTATACAGTAGTTTGTTAATGTACTTTGTAGGGGTGGAACATGTTGGAGGAGACATGTTTGCTAGTGTTCCAAATGGAGACGCAATTTTCATGAAGGTAAGGGTCCGTTTGAAATTGTTTCTTTTTATGATCGAAAGTGTTGCTAAATAGGCCCCAAGTTTTGAACATCTCTATTTTAGTGCTACAACCTTAGACTTCAAGGATTTGTTAATTGTGTTCATTATAAAACAGTTACAAACTATTCTGAAAAAACAGAAAGTAGTAGGCATAGAAACCTTGGTTTTGTAAGGAAAATCATTTATTTGTTCCTCTTCATATATTAAGGGCTTGTTTGTCTTGCAAAAGTGATTCCAAGTGTTAAAAAATTCTTATGAAGCACATAATATTTCCGATCACACGTGCTTTTAGAGCTCAGAAAGCATACGATTTTGTGCTTTCTTACAAAAGTGAAATTATATGCTTCTTCCTACAAGCACTTCTATTGAAATTACTTTTAAGGCCAAACAAAGAAACACAGTTTCTTTCCTCTCTTTGAATAGGGTTCAATTGTTATGTTGATTATGAAGCAAATTAATATGAAAGCTAATCCAAACAGTTAGATTTTGACTAGTGAATATAAATTATGCAGTGGATACTTCATGATTGGAGTGATGAGCATTGTATAAAGCTATTGAAGAATTGTTTTAATGCTATTCCAGAAAATGGGAAGGTAATTGTAATGGAGGCAATACTTCCAACTGTACCAGAGTCAACAAGTGCTTTTAGAAGCACTGCTCAAATTGATGTGTTCATGATGACTCAAAACCCAGGGGGTAAAGAACGTAGCCAACAAGAGTTCTTGGCCTTGGCTACTGCTGCTGGATTTAGTGGCATTAGATTTGAATGTTTTGTCTGTAACTTTTGGGTCATGGAGTTCTTTAAGTGATGTGTGCTTATAAATTATTGGTTATCTAAATTTTTCGTGATTTGATGGAATTTGTCTGAAACCTAAATTTCTCAACTCTCACTCATTTAAAACTCTAAAATAGAGTGGTTGAAATGATTAAATTGGAGAAATTGGGTATGAATTTGTCAAATTAATTTTTGGAAAATAATTTTGTCTTGTTACAAAAATTAAGTACCAAATTAGCCTTCTGCCTAAATTATAATGTTCATCTTAAAATATTCAAAGGTGTGATTTTTCAAATTTCATGTATTCAAATCACATGATGATAAAGAGAAAATGAAATATTATATATTTTTTTATACAAAAATATTTTTGATATAATTTTTAAAATAGAGAGATAAATTTTACCTTTAAATACTTAATAGTCTAAATATAGTTACATAATTTAAAATTACATCACATGTAATTACCTAATTAGAACTTAAGAGATTACACAACACAGTTAGATGTTTGTTTTAAAAATTGTTAACAAGAAATACAATGAATAAGTAAATTTATACACATTTTTATATTTATATTATTTTAATTTCATCATATATATATATGTTGTTTAAAAATAAATTATTTTTTAAAATTTAAAAATAATTATAACACATATTAAAGATATAAATAAGAAAGATGTAAAAATATGCACAAAATGAAGTATTATTTATAACAAAATTAATACCGATGTGTACAATGAACATTTAAGTCCCTATCATGTATTGTAATTTTTGTGTTTTATTAAGTCAGTAGATTTTATGCTTACTTAACAATAATATTATATATATTGTAAGGATATTACTAAATTTATGGATGATGGTAGATTCTCAAGAATAATATTGAATTAATTATCTCAAAAGCTATTAAGATATAATATGAATCTGATTCCTTATAAATCTATTCGCTGGAAACCAAGTATCAGGGAATCAAAAATAAAGCTGCAGCTGTAACCCGTAGGAGATGCGATGCCCACCGAATAATATTAATTGTTGATTGAAAATAAAATAGTTGCTATTTAAATGTGTTCCCCTAATTACTAAATTTATTGTTATTTTTAATTGAAAGAACAAAAAATAAGATTAATATTTTAAAAATGTGTAAGTATAAAAATAATCTAATTTATATATTTTAACTATAAAAAATCTGATATATAATTTTTTACTAAGTTTTATCTAATTAAACGTAATTTAAATTAAATTATGATTATTTTAACTTATTTAATATTAAATATCATTAAATTATATATTTATTTGAATGTTATTTCATTTTTATAAATTTTATAGTATCAATCTTTATAATTTCCCTTTTTAATTTTTATTTACTCCGTCACGAGAATGTGTAAGCCCAACACAAAATGCTTAAGCATCATTATATTATTTAATAGAATGGGTAAGCCCAACACAAAATACTTAAGCATCATTATATTATTTAATGGGTTGAGGTTTTTATAAGTAAAATCATTTTCAAAATGTATAGTTTAGTTAAATTCTTACAATTTATTAAAAGATATATTTTAATCTTTTATATTTTAAGGTGTATATGTAAGATATTTTAATATTTTAAAAGTTTTAATAATATTAACTATTTTTTAAAATGGTAAATTTAAAATTTTAAAAAATAAAATACAAAAAAATATTTAAAATGTATATTAAAATTTTGATTTTTAAAATACAAAAAAAAAAGTAAAAAAAATAAAATAAAATTACTATTTTTTTAAATGTAGAAGTTTAAAAATATATAAATTATGAAAAAATTAAAAACATAAAATTAAAATTTGATAAAAAAATATGTGGAATATATTGAAAATTTTAAAGAATTATCATCCATGCATACCTTTAAAGATAAAAGCATCTTTTAATAAATCACCGGATGTTAAAGATTAAAATGTATCTTTTATAATGTATAAGATGGTTGGCAATTAAAATCCAATAACATTGAGAAAATGACATCACAAATTTCAATTATCAATTTTTATGTTTTTTTTATTTTTCATTCTTACTAAACTAAATCAGAAGCCATTTGAAAAGAAAAATATATATTATTCCTTAATCCTTGTTCAACATTCCATTAATCATATCTCATGAAATTCAAATTTTCCAACATTCATAATTTTCACAGATTTAGAAGAAGCCAAGATCAAACGGGAATGAGGATTACTAGACTAAAAACCCAAAACATGATTAACAATAAATTAAAGAAGCAAAATGGAACATTAAGGAGCTTGCACTTAATCGACTAGTGAACAATTTCACCTAAGTTCATAAAATAGTTTTAATTTAATATTTTCGTCCATAAAATAATTTCCAAAATTAATTAATATTTTTTAAAAAACTTATTAATATTGGAATTAATTGATGGACATAAATATTAAATTAGAACAATTTAAAAATATATATATGAAATTAAGTACTAATCGTTTAACATGTGGACTACTAAACTATGGAACCCCAATTTCAAGTATCAACTTTGCAAGGGGAAGAACCAAGCAAGGGAACTTGACCAGCAAAGCCTTTCTTCGAACCAACCAAAACATCACATTTCACATACAATCCATAATGACCCGTCTTTATAGCACCAGCTTTCCATCTAATCCTACCCAATAAAACCACCGTCAAACCCACCACCCCACATCTCTCATCCATTATCAAACCATTCACAACTTCCACCGATACCGGCACCGGAGCTCCACTTCCCAACACCGGCGATAATGCCACCGTACAATGCTTATGACTATAAAGCGGTGGCAACATTACGTGTGAAGTGATGGCTTGGTTTCTATAAGAGACAAAAACAGAGAGCTTGTCATAGTAAATTGAGACTTTCTTGTTTGGGTTTCTTGTGAGGATAGTGAATTGCATGGTAGTAGTCAAGAGCGATAGAGATGACGACACGTTGAGGTCGTATATGGTCGCACCGACGACGGTGAATTGGGGATTGTAAGGGCGGTAGATGAGCCAAAGAATGAGAAGAGTGACACCTGCTAATAGGAGGAAGATAGGTATGAATGTGCAAATAAGTCGGCGTAAGATGGATGGAGGTTGGTGTGCGTCGCAGTAGGTTGGAGTTTTGTACTGTGCTGTACATGTTGTTGTTGTTGTTCTTGAAAGTGGTTGATTTTGGTTGGGAATTTGTGATGAGTTTTCTTGGACTTCATCTGCTTGCTCTTCTACGCCTGCCATGAATATTGATCGATTTAGGAGATTGATGTATGAAGGAAGAGAGAAAGAGAATAGTTTTGGACAGGAAGGGTGGATGTTAATGAAGAAGTGAAGTTGAGAGATTGAAGTAGAATATTAATCGTGGCAAAAATGGAATAAAAAAGGACGAGAAAGGAATAAGTCGAACGGAGGAGAAATGGTAATTACTTTTAGAGTTTTTTTTTTAGAATATTAATAACATGAAAATTTATAACAATCCTAATAATATTAAATAAATTTTAATTATATAATATTTAATATTAAACGAATTTAAATAATTATAATTCAATTTGAATGATGTTCAATTGGATTACATTTAAAACAAAATAATGTGATAGATTTTTTTTTAATAATAAAAATATATAAAGTGAATAAAAATAATGCTATTTTTAATGTTATAAGTTTTAAAGGTGTTATTTTTATTATTATTTCAAAAAAATTGACATAAACTACTTTATAATTAAAGAGAAAAATACACACACAATCATTTACTTATAACTAAAATTATACTTAAGTTATGTATTTATTTTTTATAATAATTTGATCATATTGTTATGAAAAATAACACAAGTATAAAAAAAATTAATTTTTTTAATTACATAAGATATACACTATTATAAATTAAATAAACTATAACTGAAATAAATGAATGAAAAATAAAATAAAAATATAAAAAAATAGTTAATTACCTTTCTACTTATCTTTTTTTTTATAATAATATGAATAAATTATTATAAAAAATAAATACATAACCAAATATCACTTTTATAATTGCTTTTTCATAATTAAAATGAGTACAAAGTTATATAGGGATTGATACCTCAAAGATAACTCAAATAATTTATTGTTATTTTTTATGTTTCATATTATTAAAAAAAATTATTTTAATACTCAATTCAAGTATTGATACCATTTTTATATTTAATAATCATTTTTTGTCCAAAAATACTCTTTTACCCTTTTAATGAAGAGTTTTTCTTTTTGAAAATTAACTAGAGTTTAAAATTAATTTTTTTAAAAACTGAGTTTAATATTTCCTACTAAAAGTTCAAAAAAAAAAACATTAACTTCCATTGCCATTAAAAAAACATATAATATAAATTACTAAAAAATTATAAATTAATTCTAAAGATTTTATTAGACATGATAAAAATATTGTTAATGACTAATTGACGGGGATAAATTAAGAGTGTATATCAATATTATAATTTTTGAATATTATTTTTTTAAAAAAATTATCATATAAAATTTATTAATTTTTAATATGAAGAGCGGAACTTTAGTTTCTAGAAGACAAATGTCAAAACACAGGTAGACATGAATAAATAATCAATTTGTTTTTTTATAATGGTGTCATAAAAAATATTTTTAAAATTAATAAGTTATTTTATTTTTTAAACTGTAGTTATTTTTTTTTAAAAGTCCTTAAAAATCAAAAACTATTTTGGACAAAAATTTAAATATTACTAAAAAATTATTTGAATTAAAATATTAAAATAAAAAATAAAACATGCATGTGATATTTAGGTTTCTAAAATATTAACTTATATGAAAGTTAATAGACACAATTTATATATATTTAATATTAACAAATATAAATAACATATAAATTTACACCAATTGATACAAACTATTTATGCCATATATTATGTGACAGCATATTTTGTATAATACAAAAGTAATTTTTTTAAAGATAATCGTAGTATTTAAAAATGTAAACGAGTATTTAAATCTGTATCTTTTAACTTTCTTTCGTAACTTAACCCTTTTTTTTATTAAAGCAAAACCAGAACTACTATAAAGCACCAAATGTTTTATTTATTTATTTTTTAATTTGATAAATACTGAAATAAAAAGTACTTTAAAAAAAATTTGTGTTCGAATGTTTAAAAGCGTTTTCGGATGCTAAAGCACTGTTTGCTTTTAAAAAGCACTTTTAAATACAATGAAAACCACTTATTATAGCCCTTCTTTTAGAAATTTTTATATACTACTGTTAATTATTTGTCCCAAAACCTATTAAAACTATGTGATTTTCAGTAATATATATATATATATATATATATATATATATGTTGTTTTGTGTGTGTGTGAAAGTTGCTGGAAAAGGAAAAATAGATTTCATAAGCTATAGCAACCAGAAAAACAACAGCCGAAGAAAAAGAAGAAAACAAGCAATAACAGTAGAAGTTCTGTTAATCTCACTGGAACTCCTCACTTTCTTTGCACTTGTGGCATCTACAAACACCGTTTTGCTTCTGTTTGTGACCCCTACATGTACAGCAGCCCAAGAATAGAAAACTGCAGAAAAGTGAGGGTTGGCTGCCTCCATAACAGACTAAGAGAGCAGAGGAAATCAACCCAAGGACAAACTGTCCATTTCAACTGTTATTTATGGTGATTCTCTCATTTGTACGGTAATATTTGATTTAATAGCAAGTTTGTCAATTTATATTGCTATATATTACCAGTAATTTAGAGGGGATATTTTGTAGGTTGATTTTAGATTTTGGTATAATTTGTGAAGCTCTGGAAATTGGTGTTTGTATCTCCTTTTGATTATTAGTGGATTTTCCTCGGTGTGCCGTCGTCAGTGGAGTAGATTTTTCATATTGAAAAGTTGAACCACTTAAATCATTGTGTGCCATTTAATTTCTTACTGCTTATTACTTTTGCTGTTACCCATTATTATTAATTTGTACAACCAAAATTGGACCTGATATTCGCTTCCGCAAGTGCCAATTCATTAACAAGTTGGTATCAGAGCTATTGGGTTATTCTGGTATTTATTGGAACTGATCAAGTTTGCTCTTTTAGATTTATTTTGAGCTTCTGGTTATCTGATTGGTTTCATATTTTCTGGGTTGTACTTCTGTTTATTTAATATTGGGTTTTTTCTGTCATGGCGGCAAAATATGAAATTGAGAAATTCAATGGTAGAAATGATTTCAGTCTTTGGCGTATGAAGATACGGGCCGTATTAGTTAAAGAATGGCTCGTTAAGACACTTGAAGGCAAGGATAAATTGCTAGAAAAATTGACTGAGGAAGAAAAAGATGCATTGATAGAAAAATGCTTTGAGTTCAATTCAGTTATCCTTGTCTGATGAGGTATTACGCGAGGTTGGTGATGAGGAATCTCTTGCTGGGTTATGGCTTAAATTGGAGAATTTGTATATGACCAAGTCTTTGACCAGTCGGTTATATTTGAAGCAGCGTTTGTATACATTCAGAATGTCAGAAGGTACACCTTTGCACGATCATCTAGATGAATTTACTAAAATTATTCGTGATTTGAAAAATGGTGGTGTTAAGATTGATGATGAGGATCCAGGCCTTAGTTCTATTATGTTCTTTACCTCATTCATTTGAACATTTTGTTGATACCATGCTATATGGGCAGACACTATTTCTTTGGAAGATGTCAAAGCGAAATTTGAATTCCAGAGAGTTGAAGAAAAAGGTGTCTACAAGCAACAATGATAATAGTAGTGGTTTATTTGTCGAGGTAGAAATCAAGAAAAGGCACAAGCAATAATAGAGACAATAAGTCTAGATCCAAATCTAGAAAAAGAAAAGATAAATGTAATTATTGACGTCCGTAGCGGCACTTGGAAAGTAAACCGTCCGAAACTCAAAGGTAAAGGAAAATCTGCCACAACGCCTTCTAAGTACTAATGATGTCACGGGTGTTGCGTATAGTTACGGTTCGATGGTGAAAATGTTCTAGTATCTATTGGTTCTCCTGGAGATGTTCGATTCTTGATCTCGGGTTGCACTTACCATACGTGGCCCAAATAGAGATTGGTTTGCTTCTTATCGGGCCTATTGATGGGGGTGTTGTTCTACGTGGAAACAATACGCCGCAAGGTTATTGGTATTGGTACTGTCTGAATTAAGATGCATGATGGTATTGTTAGGACTTTAAAAGATGTTCGCCATGTTCCAGATTTGAAAAAGAATTTGATATCTTTGGGTACTCTTGATTCACAAGGCTACAAGTATGTAGCTGAAGGTGGAGTTTTAAAGGTTAGTAAGGGTGCTCTCGTTGTTATTAAAAGGAAATTGTCACGTTGTATTTATATGCTTTAGGGTAGCACTGTTATTGGCAGTGTATCAGTTTCATCCTCATCAGATCAAGATTCAGACACTACTCGATTATGGCATATGCGGCTTGGGTATGACGAAACAGGTAATGGATGTTCATTTTGAGCAAACGAGATTTGCCTTGTGGTCGAAAACTGAAAGCTTGATTTCTCGGGTGAGCAAGGTGTTTATGGAAAGCATCGCAGGTCAAGTTCAAGACATCCATCCATAAAACGAAAGCGTACTCATTGATTATATTCATTCGTATCTTCGGGGTCCTTCTCGTGTGTGTCTAAGCGCGTGCCCAAGATATGTTGACTTTTATTGATGACTTCTCTCATCATATTTGGGTGTATTTTCTAAAGAATAAGAATGATGCATTCTCAAAATTTGTTAAATTCAAGGTTTGTATAGAAAATCAAACAAGCAAGAAAATCAAGCATTTGAGAACTGATAATGGTTTGGAATTTTGTGATAGTCAGTTTAATGAGTTCTGCGGAGAAGAAATGGCATAGTGAGACCGCATCTATGGCGTCATACACCACAAAGAAAATGGAGTAGCGGTAACGTATGAATATGACTCTCTTAGAAAGAGCTCGATGTACGCTTCTTTCAAGTTGACTTGGATAAATCCTTTGGGGTGAAGCTTGTAACCATGCCTATTTGGTGAATCGGTCTCCATCAAGCGCAATTGAAGACTCCTTTCGAGGTATTCTTTAGTACTCCTCGCTAATTATTCGATTTGAAAGTTTTTGGTTGTCCTACTTATGCTTCATGTTAACGATGGTAAACTTGAGCCTAGGGCATTGAAATGCATATTTTGGGTTATCCTTCTAGGGTGAAGGGTTATAGATATGGTGTGTTGAACCCAAGTCACCTAAATTTTTGATTAGCAGAGATGTTAAATTTGATGATTTTTCCATGTTGGAAAAGAAAAAAGAGTCTATTGTTGCGGAGATAAAGACCACGGTGTTAGTGAGCCGAAGGTGGAGCTTGAGAGTGGAGCTCCTAGTCAAGTTGGGTAATAGTGGCACTTCAGATCAACAACTGTGGACGAGATAGACGATTCTCGCTTTCGTGATGGCCAGAAGAGCAAGATGAGCAACCATACAAGATCGCTAAGGGTAAAGGAATAAGAGATAGATTAGACGCGTCGAGAGGTATGCGAGATGCAAACTTAGTTTCTTTTGCATTGTCGTGGTAGAGTCTATTGAGGTACGTGTACAACCACAGTTATCAGAAAATCGTCACTTGTGATGAGTCCGTTCCTGGTTGGTTTGCGCTATGAATGAAGAGTTTGATTCACTTCATAAGAATCATACATGGGAATTGGTGAAATCGCCAAAGGGCCAGAAGATTGTTGGAAACAAATGGGTCTTCAAGAAAAATGAAGGAATACCTGAGATTGAAGTAGCTAGGTTCGGCACGTGTTATTTGCAAGGGCTATTTAAAAGAAAGGTGTTGACTTTACTGAAGTATTTTCTCCTGTTGTGAAGCATAGCTCTATTCGTGTGTTGCTAGCTATGGTTGTATTGTTTGACATGGAATTAGAACAACTTGATGTCAAGACAACATTCTTACATGGTGAGCTTGATGAACAAATATATATGCATCAACCAGAGGGGTTTGTTCCAGGTAAGGAAGATCATGTTTGTTTATTGAAAAAGTCTTTATATGGGATGAAGCAATCTCCAAGGCGGTGATATAGCGGTTTGATTCTTTTATGATTGATCATGGTTACTCTAGAGTGATTATGATAGTTGTGTTTATCATAAAAGATTCCATGATGGTTCGTCATTTATTTGTCGCTTTTACGTTGATGACATGCTTATTGCTTCTAAGAATAAGTCGAGATTCGAAATTAAAGTCTCAACTTAACGGTGAATTTGAGATGAAAGATTCGTGCGAGCAAAGAAAATTTTGGGCATGGAAATTTACTGAGGGATAGGCAAGCGGCAAGCTTTATTTGACTCGAAAAAAGTTATATTGAAAAAAAGTTCCCGAACAGCTTTGGCATGAAAGATTCTAAACCTGTGAGTACGCGTTAGCACATTTTAGGCTTTCTTTGGATTTGTCACCACAAAGAAGAAGAACGGTACATGTCTCAAGTTCCATACGCTAGTGTTGTTGGTATGGTAGTTTGATGTACGCATGGCTCAGACCATCTAGACATTTCACATGCGATTAGTGTTGTCACAGATATACGGGTAATCCTGGTAAGTGGGTCATCGCGAAAGTGAAATGGATACTTCGGTATTTGAGGTACATCTAATTTTGGTTTGGTATATGATGGAAGTTCTAATAATCGGTCAGTAGTGTTATTGGTTATGTGGATTCCGACATGCGGATCCTGGATAGAAGAAGATCTCTCGAAAGGTTATGTCTTCACTCTTTCTCATCAGGCCATTAGTCGGAAGGATACTTTACGCCTATAGTTGCTTCTACGACAGGCAGAGTATATGGCGGCACAGGCGATGAAAGAAGCCATTTGTCTTAGAGGTTTGGTTTGTGATTTGGGTTTACAAAGGATACTTCGTTGTATTTTGTGATAGTTGGAAGTGCGATACACTTGACTAAGAATACTATGTATCATGAAAGAACCAAACACATTGATGTCAGATATCACTTTGTTCGTGACATTGTCTCTCAGAGTGCTATTGTTGTCAATAAGATAGTCACTACAGAGAATCCAGTTGATATGTTAACCAAACCGCCCATTTAATAAGTTCAAGCATTGTCGACTTGACCGTATTTGTGAAGATGATCACCCTTTGGGGCTTTGGATGACTAAGTATTTGGTAATCCGAGAATTTCATATTTTGAAGAATTTGTTTTTTTTCGAGCCAAGGTGGAGATTTGTTAATTGTTTGGCCCAAACCCTATTAAAACTTTGTGCTTTTATGTAATATATATGTTGTTTTGTGTGTGCGTGTGAAAGCTGCTGGAAAAGGAAAAATAGATTTTAGAAGCTACAGCCATTAGAAAAACAGTAGTCGAAGAAAAAGAAGAAAACAAGCAGTAACAGTAGAAGTTCTGTTAATCTCACTAGAACTTCTCACTTTCTTTGCACTTGTGGCCTCTGCAAACACCGTTTTGCTTTTGTTTGTGACCTCTACATGTACAGCAACCCAAGAACAGAAAACTGCAGAAAAAGTGAGGGTTGGTTGCCTCCATAACAGACTAAGAGAGCAGAGGAAATCAACCCAAGGACAAACTGTCCATTTCAGTTGTTATTTATGGTGATTCTCTCATTTGTACGGTAATATTTGATTTAATAGCAAGTTTTTCAATTTATCTTGTTATATATTACCATTAATTTAGAGGGGATATTTTGTGGGTTGATTTTAGATTTTGGTATAATTTATGAAGCTCTGAAAATTGGTGTTTGTATCTCCTTTTGATTATTAGTGAATTTTCCTCAGTGTGTCGTCGTCAGTGGAGTAAATTTTTCATATTGAAAAGTCGAACCACTTAAATCATTGTGTGCTATTTAATTTCTTACTGCTTATTACTTTTGCTGTTACCTATTATTATTAATTTGTACAACCAAAATTGGACTTGATATTCGCTTCCGCAAGTACCAATTCATTAACAACTACTTATGTATGCTTTGTTAGTTATAGTCTATTAATATTTCGTATTAGTACTTCGTTCTATGCAAAATGGCTAGCACCTCTTCTTAAAAAGTTACTTGTTTTGAAGCTATATTTATAAGTGACACCCATTCCAAATATGCTTAAATATGTTTCATATTTATAATTAATAATCCTATAAAAATAAAGTTATCAATATATTTTTTAAATTAATATTTATTTATTTTAAATAACAAGTAGTAATTTTAGGATTAAAATTATTAAAATATAAAAATTTTAATGAAAAAAGATAAAATATAACTTTTGATTTTTTTAAATTAGTTTTTAAAATTTTTAATATATGACTGATTAGAAGGAGTCACGTGAACGTCATGCAAATTGATCAAGCACGGTATATAGATGCCATGCAAGCAAATAGGATCAATCTCACTGATCGCCATATATAAAGTGTGTGCATAGAATACAAAAGTATTCGTATTGTAACAAGTAATATAATGATAATAAAATATCGTTCATACATAGATTATTTTATTAGAAACTAAAAAAATAAAAATCAATTTTTGTTGTGTTTTTATATTTTAAGAAAATAAAATTAAAATAACTAAAAATAAATAATAATAATTAATCAAATCATATTTAGAAACTAAGAAAATATATGGGAAAATATCTAGAAATATTTAATCTTACAATTTTCTAAACATGTGAACTATTAAAATTTCTCTAATAGAATTATTAATTAATTACATGATTAATTGAATCTAATCTAACATGTATTTCAATCTCAAGTAAACTACACATTATATAGTAATTTATTTAATCACATTCGTATGTTAATTAAATTGCATATTATTTATTAAGTATTGCTTATAAAATATACATGTTATTTAATCAAGATAAACAATTAAATAATTAAATAAATTATAACAGTTCATTAAGGTTTGTAGGATAATTAAAGATTTAAATATAACTCGTTTGTAATCTAGACCGTTATAATAATTTTAGATCAAATAAAAAGAAAATACTATTTAATCCATCCTATAACAATTGAAATGTACAAAATATATAAAAAATTATTTTATAAGGAAATTTATCATTCTACGATCCATTTCCTATTAAAAAAAAATATGCGACACTTTTTATAAGTAAACTAATCAATTCAATTCAAACTCATGAGCTTTAACTCAAATAAATAAAATATTGTCCTATCCAAACGACATGTAGTTCACCCCACTTCCTTCCGGTTCTTATGTTTTGGTAGTTGCCTCCGCACACTGGCCAAGAGTTTCAGGGCCTGAGAACTATAACTGATTTCTAGAAACTAATGCAGCTCCAAAATTTTGCTCGAATTGGAGCCTCCAATGCTTGGATAACATTAACTCGTTCTATCCAATCAAAAACCCAGCAATCAATTTTCCTTTTTTCATCACAGCCTCACCAAGAAGATATTGATCCTCGGAAACATGAACAACCCTCCACATCTCCACTCGCCTCTCCTTCCAAAATCCAAAAGCTCATCGTTTCCCAATCAGATCCACTTCTCGCCAAAGAAATCTTCGATCTTGCTTCTCGTCAATCCAATTTTCGCCACACTTATTCCACATATCTGACCCTCATTCTCAAACTTGGTCGCTCCAAGCACTTCTCTCTTGTTGATAAGCTTCTCATTCGTCTCAAGGCTGAGAATTACCCCATCAATCCAATTCTCTTTTCCCACCTTATAAAAATCTATGGAGAAGCTAATATGCCCGACAAAGCTCTTCGGACATTCTATAGCATGATTGAGTTCAATTGTAAGCCTTTGACCAAACACTTGAATCGCATTCTTGAAATCCTCGTTTCTAACAGAAACCATGTCAGAGCTGCTTTTGATCTTTTTAAGGATGCTAGGAATCATGGGGTTTTGCCCAATACTAAATCTTACAATATTATGTTGCGGGCATTTTGCATTAATGGTGATCTTAGTATTGCATACCAACTGTTCAACAAAATGTTTAAAAGAGACCTCGTTCCTGATGTGGAGTCTTACAGGATTTTGATGCAGGGTTTGTGCAGGAAAGGTCAAGTGAATACAGCTGTGGACTTTTTGGAGGATATGTTTAACAAAGGGTTTGTTCCAGATACGTTGAGCTATACTACATTGTTGAATAGTTTGTGTAGGAAGAAGAAGCTTAAGGAAGCATACAAGCTTCTTTGTAGGATGAATGTTAAAGGGTGTAATCCCGATATAGTTCATTACAATACGATTATATTAGGATTTTGCAGAGAAGGACGTTCTATGGATGCTTGTAAGGTCTTTGAGGATATGGAGTCAAATGGGTGCTTGCCAAATTTGGTGTCTTATAGGACTCTGATTAGTGGGTTATGCGAACAAGGAATGCTTAAGGAAGCAAAAGAATATATGAAGGAAATGAGGTCAAAAGGGTTGCCTCCTCATTTCTCAGTTATTCATGCTTTGACAAAAGGATTGTGTAATGTTGGTAAGGTTGAAGAAGCTTGTGGAGTCCTAGAAGAGCTTATAAAACATGGGGAAGTTCCTCATATAGATACTTGGGCTGTATTAGTCCTCAGACTTTGGGAAGGGAATGAAATGGAGAAAATATACAAAATTCAGAAGGATTTTGCTAAAGATAAAAATAAAGCAAGGCTATAAAGCAGTGGAAACATGAGGTGTTTTTCATTACTCTTGAAGTATAATTCTAATCAATCAAATTGATTTCTCATTTTAAATTTCATTTCATTGACATGGAGTACCACGTCATCATATTATCTAATAACAATGAATAATTTCTTTGAATGGAAGTAGCTATGGAAGCAACTATTTGGTATTTGGTTTGTTATGCAGGGACATTGGAGGAGAGGAATTTCATGAATATATATTTACTTTAAATTTTCTTACCAATACATAGGAAAACTGTAGGGTTTTGATCTCAATTCAGGAGAAATATTTAATGTATGACTGCTACTTAAGTTTTATCATGATTCATATACTAGTTTGTACATTTTTCTCTCTACCCCTTTTTTCAATCTTTTGAAGTGAATTGTAATTAGCCTAATATTTGGTGATAAGATATATTATTGCTTACATATTTAGTTTGAAGTTGCGTATTTAAACCGATCCAATAAAAGAGTTGGATTGTTATATTCTTGATTAGCCTAAAACAATGCCCTTGAAAACAAAACAATGTTTGAACGATTGTAGTTTAGTGACACCATGTAAATATAAAGTCAATAATTACGTAATATCATCATAAAAAAAAATGTCCAAAAGAGAGCTAATATCACCTGCTTTTGCACCTACTATTCCCTTTATATCTTACTATATATCAAAATTATTTTGAAAAATTTGATAAATAATATCAACACATATCATATTATAAGTGGTGTGGGTGTAAAATGAATACAAATTTATGTGCCTTAGTGTTCTTCTTGTCCTCAAAAACACAAATAAAGTGGGTAAAAAATCAATTGAAAACCAATAGCCTTTCGGTATTTTCCCCTTCCAAACAAGTTACTTGTTTGATTAATTTTCATGGAACAAATGAATTATGGATAAAACGACCAAAATTGAAGTTAAGAGCCAACCCTAAACAACAAATACTTCTTACAGTTCACAGCCTTTACAATCTTTTGAAGAGGAAGTTGTAAATAAACAGACAACAATTCATCCAAGAATTAGATCCCAAGACATGGGCAAAAGAGCAATTATGTGATATTAGACCTGAGCGGTGCCTTCTGTGAATTTGGGATCCTCGCATCTGTACCGACCATCAGGTCCAATTCCAAAACCTTTTGGATCTGCAAACACGTTCTCCAACAGCTGGCTGCGAGATGGAGCAGGGCTCTCATCTGCAAACTCAACAGCCTCCTCAACCACCTCATCTATCTTCTTCTCTATGGCCTTCAAATCTTGCTCGTTGGCCAACTTGTTTTCAACCAAGTAATTCTTTAGGGCTGTAATTGGGTCTCTAGCAGCGTAGCGTGCTTTCTCAGCTACAAACAAAACCAACATAGGGTGGTTCAATAATGATCATCTAGTAGGAAGGACCAGTCATTCTAGACCAAGTCTAAACTTTCCACTTCAGTGAAAATGGCACTTCTTTTGTTCATGCATGTAGAACAGGATGGAAGATGGCAGACAAAAGGAGAAAAGAAAGCAACATAAACATTATTCTAGAGTGCTTAGCGTTTTTTTATTTCTAATATATAATTATTTTCCAGTGATTTTTTGATGATGTACGTTTCATACGATTTTTTATTCTGATTTTCATTTTTTAAAATAATCACTTATAAGTATATAATCTTTTAAAATAATGGATTTATGATTTCTAACCCTTTTTTTTTTTACTTTCAAGAAACATTTTTCCTACGGAGTAAACCAAGTCATTCATATCGATAAATATTGGACCAAAATGATTAAAAAGATAAAATTTATAAATAATAACAAAAATAAATCTCAGCTCAGGTTTATGAAAAAATAGAAATCAGAAAGCATTATCAAACAACTTAAACGTGAATTTTGATTTTTTTCTTAAAAATCACCAACTAGAAAATGTTATTAAATATATTAATAATTACTTTTTACGCAAGGAATTCAAAATTACAAAATCAATTATTTAATTATAAATCAAAATAGTTATAAAGCTTTAGTTTATCTAATTGTATGCTAAAAGTTCAGAAACTGCATCTCCCCTTGAGCAGTAAAACTATGGAAAAAAATATAATTGTTATATTTGTACCTAGACAGCTCTCAAACATGAACTCAAAGTACATAATCTACAAACATGAACTCAAAGTACATAATCTACTTAAAAGAGATGAGAATGCAGAAAATGAAGCTAAGATATAATAATGCATAATATGCACAAGAGCCATAATTGGAATTTTATGATAAATAGAAGTAAACGTACACAAAGGGAATCTACAAATCAAATACTCACAAGCATCACGAAGCTCGTCAGGGTCAGCCAAAGAATGCCCTCTGAATCTGTAAGTCTCACATTCCACCAATGTTGGTCCTTCTCCTCTCCTGGCCCTTCCAATTGCCTCCTTTGCTACCTCCCTTACCTTCAAAACGTCCATCCCATCGACATGAACCCCTGGCATGCCAAATGCAGGTCCTTTCTTCCAAATTTCTGGATCAGAAGTAGCCCTCAGATGAGACATTCCAATCGCCCACAAATTATTTTCCACAACAAACACAATTGGCAATTTCCACAATGCAGCCATGTTCAGACACTCAAAAAACTGTCCATTATTACAAGTTCCGTCTCCAAAAAATGCCACCGCAACATGATCAGAATCTGCCTCCTTCAATACTTCCCGCCTATACTTTGCAGTGAATGCTGCACCTGTAGCAACAGGTATTCCTTCACCAATAAAAGCAAATCCACCAAGCATATTGTGTTCTTTGGAGAACATGTGCATTGAACCACCTTGGCCTCTGCAACAACCAGTGGTCTTCCCAAAGAGCTCACTCATCACAGCACGAGCAGGAACTCCCTTGCTCAGTGCATGAACATGATCTCTGTATGTGCTCACCACACAGTCTTCCTTCTTCAGAAGCTTGATGAATCCAGTTGACACGGCTTCTTGGCCATTGTAAAGGTGAACAAAACCAAACATTTTGCCCCTGTAATACATCTGGGCACACATGTCCTCAAAAGCTCTGCCCAATATCATGTCTTCATAAACCTCTAAGCCTTCTTCTTTCGTTATCAACTGAATACAAAAAACATTTAAAAATCAATATAAATTCAGAACCACTTAATTCCAAGATAAATCCTTTGGAATCTATTCAATAAACTAAAATAAAATTGCCCCAAATTTTCACTACGATGCAAATGATCAACTGCAAGTCAAAATTTCTGATTCAACAATTTTCCGCATTCAAAATCATACAGCAAGAAATTCCTAATTAAGTTCAATTAAACATTGCAAACTCATAAATCCCAAAAGAGAGAAAAATTGAAAACATAAACATCCATTTGATTTCTCTGAGTACAAAGACATTAAGAGAGACCTGAAGAGGAATAAGATGGTAACTTTAAGACAAATTAGAACAAAGGATTGCAAACAATTACCAAATTGGGGGAAGAATGACGCTTCTTCTCCCTGACGACATCAGATACAGCAACAACAGCAGATTGACGGTGGGCAACAGAGTGATTGGACTTGGAAGCAAGAATATTGGAACGAAGCTTATGGATAGATCCAAGAAAAGAGGACGTCTTAAACAGAGATGGGTTGTCGTTGGATCTGGGAGTGGTGGTATTGATAGGGAGGGGTTGGGCAAACTTGGTGGCGGAGAACGACATTACGGTCATTGATTCTAGATTTCAGGGGGATTAAGGAGAAGTTTGGGAACCCAGAAACAATATATGGGTGCCAAACTCAGGAGAGAAAATAGGTGGGAAAATTGATAGAAAGTGAGGGAAAAAGAGAAGAGAAGGTAATAAGCAAGAAAGGAAAAGAAGTGGCGAAGGAACCGAGGAAGAGAAGCTTGGAAATAATCGTCAAGAGTGCGTTGTGATTATTGCTAGGAATTAGTTTGATTTATGTAATGGGATTGAAAACAAAGGGAAGGCCACCAAGCCTCAACTAATTCCTACTGCTCTTAAATGCTTCAGTTGGACTCTCCGGTCTTTTCATCTTCGTTCAAATTATAACTTAATCACAATAAGTTTTATTACCAGAGTAAGTTTTATTAATATTAGAGTAATTTTTTTATTTTTTTATTTTTTAAAATCTTAAAATATTAAATTATAAAATATAATATTTAATTATTTTGATATTAATAATTTTTCTCTAAAATCTCATATTAAAACTTACATTAAATTTAAAATATAAACTTTTACTTTTATCATCTATCAAAATGTTATGAATTTTTTATATATTAACCATATAAAAATATTTTTCATAATTAACTTTAGTTTTATAAATTTTATAAAAAATATCTATAAATTTTTAATTTTTTTTAAAAATAAAATTTATATATTTAAAATCTTAGATAATTGATCTTTTTATCGTAAAAAAATAGAAATTTTATTATTTTAAAAAATAAAGATATTACTATGTTTTCAGAAAATTAATAGGATCCTATTTGAATCCTTATTTTTTCTGTAAAGTCAGTTTTTTAAGATCAAAAGCACTTAGTTTTATCACCCAACAAAGGAAATTTAGCAAATTATGATTTTCTTTTCGGTAAATGTTCCATTCTATGTTATAAATTTTAACTTATTTTTAATTTATTTTCTTATTTTTTATTAATTTGATATATTATATTATTATTATTATTTTAATTAGATATTTTTAATTGATATTGATAATAAATTTGTATATAAAAAGTAGCATTTAATTGAAGTATTGTGTATTTTTTATTAAATGTAATAAATAGGCACAATATTGTAACTAATTTTATTTAAATTTAATGTAAATATCAACTAACATAATTTATTCATATATAATTAAATATATAAATCATCAACTAATAAAAAACACTTAAAATGTAAATGAACGTAAACAAATTTTTTAGTATGAAATATAACCCTTTTTTTTCCTTTTTCTTTGTGTTTTTTTTTTTTGGAACAATTGGTTGTATCAATATTATATTTTAGATTTTCTCTCGAGCTTTTATTCTCTTAAAGAAGTACAGATATTATATTCAATTATTCATACAAGCCGTGCTATTAACATTTGTTTTGGTTGCTAATATCGCTGCTACTAACATTGACGTATAAAATATTAGGGTTTTTTTAATCATAGAATATTATAATTATTTTATAAAATTTTATATTTAAAAAATACCAAACAAACACAAAATGATATTTTTTCTTTAAACATTAATGATTGGTGCATGTCTTAATTCCTATGAAAAATATACTCACAAGATCTTAGACAACTATAGAATGTGGTAGTCTTTGATCATCTTATCCTTAATTAAGTTTGGATGATGGGGAGAAATAGAAGACTAGTTTCTCATTGTCTTGTTGGAGATGCATAAAGATATGTAAAGAAAGTCTAGATCTTAGTGTTTGTAGTTGAGAGAAGAAGTTGTTATGTGTTGAAGTAATTGTGTTTATGAAATTACATTGAAAACTATTTATAAGAAATAATATATATATTGATTACCATTACTTATAATGATAAATTTATCTTTAAATTTCAAAATGTTGTTCTCTTAATTATCTCATTGTTAGATAATTAAGGATTTGAATACCGATTGTATATCATGTTAGATATTTAATTGATTGAGGCTTATTTGACAACTCAACACTGACTGGATTGGAATGTAAGTTATCTGTTAACTAAGACCTCTCATATTATGTCATATAACGTAAACTATTTTGCACCCAACATCAGCTCTTAAACTTACTAAGCCTAGGTATATAGGCTAAGAGGTCTAGCTTACCATTCCATCACCATCTAGGTTCACTATTTTCTAAACCTCATAGGTGGTATTGAGTCCACACTTACGTGGTCTTTTGTTGCCCGTATGACAATTGTTTTTTGTTTTTTCAGGGCATCCAAAATGTGCACAATGATGTCCTATTGCTTGTGGATTTTACTGATTTTCAATTGAACTCTTGGTTATGGAGTTATGTCGATGTTAAAAACCATTATTTAATGGGTTAACTTTCCTATCGTTGAAGAAAGAACATAAATCCAAGTGTGAAATTGTGAGTCCATAAGCTACTCAACAGCTTTATGAAGGATGGAGTGATTGATGAATGAAATCAAACTTGACCATCTTGGGGAAAAGATAACACAGACCATAATGGATCATGTGAGGTGGCTGCCAAGTGGAGAATTGATAAAGAAGTGGAGGACTCATGTCTGATAGACCATAGTGTGTTTGGCCATGGGGGTCTGATTATAGTGGTAACTTGGGTCCACAATGTGGCCGTTCTAGTCCATGTAGTGGTAACCGTGTACTCGTCTAGTCGAGTGGTGATTTCAGATTGTCTCGACGAAGCAGCTCTATCCATGATGACAATTTTGAAATCTTTATATGATCTGTTGATAACATAGGCCCCTTTTCTGAGATGACACATTATGTGGCACGACTTAAGAAGGAAGTGTATATGGCATCGTGGCCCATTGGATAAAAGACCATATGAGGTGAAATTCTATGCTTCGTAACTTTCAATTGGCCTTAGAGATCATAAATGTCTTGACACTTTATGCACTTTGGACTTTGCACTTCCTAAATGACTTACTTACTAAGGTTTACACTTTATAGCGATTATACCATAGGGTGAAAGCCTTTTTGCTTAGACAATAAGTTTTGGCCCTTTATTTTTGTTCAAGTATTTTTAGATTACTTAGTACCTATTGTAGATGATACAGGTTCATAACCTATTGAGTTGGGTGCTCCCATTGTGACTTCATTGGAGTCATCCCATATTCCAAATTTTTGAAGTTCATGGAGCTTGTGAACTATGACATGCCCAATGGGGTTTCTAGGGCCTAATTATCTATCACATATTTGGATCATGATGTTAGAGTTCAAGTCTTTGTGTGGACCTTTTAGACATATGTATATGCCATGTTGCTATGCTATTTATGTAGTTTTGAATCATGTACTTTTGATTCTATATTTGTGTTACATCCATATACTTTTTTTATGATCCATTTATGATCTCGTTTGTTTCGAGATGATGGATGCTCTTTGAGCACGTCTCTTGTTAGGAGATGTGATCCACTACATTGGTATGCAATGATGTGTACTTGTTGGAGAGTGGGTCCACAATGATCTAGATGGCTACATGTCCATACACATGTACCCTAACTAGCCATATACATTGTGTCCCACCACATATGCTATGTCTGGTCATGCTCCCCTTGTTTGGCCATATGGGTCGTGTCTGGTCACGTGTGCCATGTTGGTTCAACTGTTCTATGTCCAACCATATACCATATTGGGTCACATATGTTGTGTCCAATCATGTACCGCGTTGGATCATATATGCCAGACATAACATAGCTAACCCAACATGGCACATGGCCCATATGGTCGTGGCTTCATTTCTCATAGATAGTGCTAGATGTTGATACCTTTTTGTCAACATCAATGATTGATGCACCTCTTGCTTCTAGTATACTTGAGAACGAAGAACACACTATTAGAACCTCAGACCATTATAGGGTATGGTATCTTTTGGTCTTCCGATGCTTAAGTAAGTACACGTAATGGGGAAAAGATGAGACTTATGTCTTTTCTTGCTATGATGAGAGATGTAGAGGGATATTTAGGAAGAGTCTAGATCTCAGTGTTTGTAGTTAAGAGAAGAAGTTATTATACGTAGCAATAATTGTGTTAAGCTCTGAAGTTATGAAATTATGTTGAATGGTGAGGATTATTTATAGAAAAGAATATACCTATTGATGACCATTATTCATAGTGATATACTTATCTTTGAATGTCGAAGTATTATCCCCTCAATTATCTCATTATCAAATAATTAAGAGTTTAAGTGCCGATCATATATCATGTTAAATATTTAACTGATATTGAGGTTTATTTGTTGATTCAACACTGATTGAGCTGAACTGCGAGTTATTTGTTGACCAAAACCTCTCATATTACACCATATGATGTGAATTATTTTACATCCAATAACTTATATGAAGGACTTAATACCACCAAATTATTATAAGTTTGCTCAAATTATAAGCTCTCTTTTAATCGAATTGATTAAAAGTATCTTGAATAAAAAATTGATATGATTTTCTTTGTTTATTGTTTGGTACAAATTTTCACTTTTAAACAAGTTTTATACACTTCGACATTCAAGTCAAAATGAAATCGAAAAGACTTAAAATCTTTTCAGTTAAACGATGATATAGAAAGTATAAATTGAGATTTAAACATTTGATCTTTAATAATGAGTATCATAATTTTATCAACTAAATTAATATTATTTGAGTTGAAAAGACTTAACTCAAACAATTACATTTTGAATCACTTAACTAATTAAAAAAAGAAATTTAGATTACTTTTAAGCTCAATTGATTTATTTATTATTTATTAATTCATGATGATCATTAAAGATATATACAATATGTTAGATTAATTATTCTATTTTATTACTTTTATTCACTTTATTTAGGATATATAGTCTTCTTAGTTGTAAGCATATATAAACCTTTCTTTTACTTGTGTTTTATTTAACTTCTAAATAATAAAAACTTTATCATATTTTTGATTCTTTCTAAAATTGTTATATTGAATTCTAAGTAATATCAAAGTTATAAGTACCTTACAAGTAATTTTTGAAGTATAATTGTATGTGTGATAGATGTTTGGTACGTTCTTTGTTGATTGCGTTGAGTTTTTTTTCTTCAATTAGTAAATTTGGAGTATTTTTTGTTTTGTGATTATTTGTTAATTTTTTTTTCACAATCTGTTCAGTCTTATTTAATCTGTAAGTTAATCTTAATTTATTTCGTTTCAAATTTGTTTCATTTTGATGATATATTTATATTTTTGCAATGGCTAGAGGTAAGAATAATTTGTTTCAATCAATTAGTGTACAATTAGATGGAAATAATTACTCTTATTGAAGTTATATGATAAAAAAAACTGATGCGTAAAAAGATGCAGGGTTTTGTTATTGGTACCTCTACAAAACTTACATAAACGAAAGTTGAGAAATATGTTGATTTGTTAGAAGCTTGGGAAATTGTAATTCAAAATTTACATTTTGGATTAATAATTTTATGATATATTCGATAGGAAGTCAGTTGGAAAAGTATAAGAATATAATTAATGTTTGAGATAATTTAGTTAGACTGTACACATTAGGGGTGTTTATGGTCCAGTCCGGTCCAATTTTTCCTAAAAAAATTTAACCAAACTGGACCGTTCATCTTACTCGGACCGGATCAGATCGGATCGGACCGTTTGAAACGATTTTAAGAAATAAAAACCGGACCAGACCGTTTGATTTATAAAACGGTTTGGTCCGGTTTGGTTCTAGGTTTGGTCCAATTTTTTTATAATTTAATAAAGAATAATGTAAAATTTTTAATATATTATTAAATTGGTCCGGTTCGGTTTGAACGGTTTAAAATTAATACAAACTGGATCAGACCGTTTAATTAATAAAACCGTTCGGTTTGGTCCAATCCGGTCCTGTTTTACGGTTTGGTCCGATTCGGACCGGTTTTTGGACACCCCTAGTACACATAGTCTAATTTTGTAAAACAATATCAGTTAGATTCTGATATTCAAATCTTATAACAAAAGAATATGAGTATTTAAGAATTTTATTCATCTATGACAAATCTATGAGATCAATTAGCACTCACGAAATCAACAAAATTGCATGTTTTTACACCTTACATTGCATGTTTTTACACCTTACATTGCTTGTAGAGAAGAGCATCAATTGATTCAATTTTTGATGCTTTTCATAATAATTGTGAAGGAATGTGTGTGAGCATTTTACATCGCAATGCACTTTCTTATGTTGATTCAATAGTTAGTGAATTTTTGGCTGAAGAGATACGTTTTAAAATACAGGCTAATAAGAGATTTATCCTAATACCTATGCCATTTATGTTAGTGGCATCACAAAGATCACCTTTCATTAAGTAAAACATAAATTCTTCGAGAGTTACATCTGACGAATGTGCCTCTTGTAAGTATAAGGGTTATTGGAAGGCTTAATGTCCTAAGATGAATAGAGCCAAGCAACAACAGAGAGTTGAAAATCCATTGTAGTAACAACAGTTGACTTACAAGACATCTCAGTCTAATACTACAACAATTGTTCCATCATTAGACCCAACCATGCTTTATTAGTTTAAGAAGTTCCTTACAACACAAGTCAGATGCTATATAGGTTTGTCATCCTCTAGCTCTTCAAGTATGTCTTATCCCTTGTGGATCTTAGATTCCAACACATTTCACCATATGTCACCTATTTTTTCGTCATTTATATCTTTCTCTCTCAAACTATTTGTCTTAATTATGATTGTTGATGGTACTTTTCTACCTTCAACAAGTGTTGCTTCCATTGTTAGACCTAATATGTCTATGCCAAATATCTACCATATCCCTAATCTTATTTTAAATCTTATTTCTATTAATAAATTGTGCAATTCTAGATACTTAGTCTTCTTTTCTTATACCATTTGTTATGTATAGGACCCATGACCTTAGAAGTTGATTAGGACTATCCATAAGTAAACGGGACTTTATATTTTGGATCAATTCAAAGTACCACATGTTGCAATTTTTAGTGTTGATCTTTCATCTTTTTGTTTGAATCCTTCATTCTCTAGTTCTTATTTATGGAATTCTCGCATCGATCATATTTCTACATTTCGCTTAAAATATTTAGTTCTTATTGGTGCATTAGTAGATTTAAAACTCATTATATTTCTAACTATAGTAGTACTAAATTGGCAAAATATTTTATCTTACCTTTTGATAATAGTATTTTCTCTTATGTTGCCCCTTTTGATCTGATTTATTATGATGCGTGAAGACCATTTGTTGCCAATATGAAAGAGAAGGTCCCATTATTATGTTTCTTTATTGATGATTACACTTGTTATTATTAGGTTTATCTTACATGACATTGTTTTGATTTTTTTGCTATATACAATCATTTTTGAACCTTTGTTAAAACTCAACATTCTGTTGTTGTCAAATATTTGTGATGTAATTTAGGTTGGGAGTATACATTCGAGGATATCATTGAACTACTTGTCTTAGATGGTATTATCTACCAAAATTCTTGTACAAAAACTCCTAAGTAAAATGGTATTGTTATAAAAAAAAATATAGGCACGTTGTTAAAATTACTCTCTCTTTTGTTATCAACATGTGTTCTAAGTGAATTTTGAAGAAAAGTAGTAATTACTACTACCTATTTTATTAATATAATTCAAATCTCACACAACTTAGGTTTGTCTCCTTTTAAAAAGTTATATGGTTCTATTCTTGATTACTCTACATTATGTGTCTTTAGCTCTACATATTTTGTTATTTGATCTCACGTTGAACATAATAAATTATATTTACAATCCCCAATTTGTGTTTTTCTAAGTTATGGTACATGTCAAAAGGAATATCGTTGTTTTAATCCAGTTAATAAAAAGTTGTATGTTTCTCGTAATGTTGTGTTCCTTAGTATATACTTTTATTTTCTATTCTTGCTAATTCTCGTCATGCGATTAAGTCTAGTCTCATTCATATTAACCCCTTTAGCGATGATACAATATTATACCACCCATTTTTTCCAACTCTAATGATCCTTTTGGATCATGATTATTATAAGGTTAATACTAATAATTCCAACAATATTGGTATTTTTCTTCTCGATGCTCCCATTGATTTATCATTTCTTACTGCTTCTTAAGGACCTTTTAAATCTTTGGCTCCTCCTTTACTTCCTCCTCCATAGCTCAATGGTAAAGCATTTAGCTGCAGATCAAGCATCCCTGGTTCAAACCAGATTGGGCCCTTAAATTAAGTTGGCTTGAATTCCAAATTTGCTAAAAGTTCTTAATTAAATTGATTTTAACAACCCATTATTCATTAATTAGCTTTTACATGTACGAGTTTATAGCAATTCATTTTCTAGATAGAGCAAAATTTACTTTTATTAACTTATTACCTGTTTACTAGTAAGTACTAACAAGTAAACCAAAACTAGCTTCTATTTCTTTGACGTTATAACCGGCTTCTATGAATTTCTTGGAACAAATAAGTGAATAAAATTTCCACTACCTCATTAATTTATAGAATTTAGGCCATTATATAATTTCATTACTATCTCTTTTCCACATTTGTACATCATTCATTAAATATATTTTTTTAATTTTTAACTTTTAATTTGTTAGCTAACCATAAATAACGTGTGAAACATACACAAAATTTTCCCTACTTACAAAAGGTAATAAAGAAGACAAAGATACAAAAGCAAATAAAGGTGAAAAGCTCAGCCAACATGGCTTAACACTTCCTTCAATCTAGCCAACAAAGCCGCCGAGTGGTGCTGACATGATTTGTTTAGAGCCTATACATAACTGTAATTATTTCTTGATGATTTTCTCCTTGCCTGCTATAGTGTGTACTAATGTCAGAAATTTGTCAAGTCTCAAAAATGATAATACTAACAATAATATGAAAACTAACCAAATATATTTGAACTCAATGGAAAAAAAAGCGATGAAGACCCTTTTAGTTTCAGATCGTTGAGTTGTTTGTTTTTGCTCTGTTTTTCTGTTCTTGCCAAACTTTGACTACTATGATTCACCTTTTCATGATAAACAGCTGGAGGAGCAAGTCTTCGCTGAGTTATCTTTTCTATCTGGACTAACTTTTGTTCTCTTTCCAAATTAGTCAAGATCTCAAACTTCAAAAACTAAACTTGAGTCATGATCATCCAAAATGTTTAAGCAGTTCAAGAAAGTGAAAGGACAGTGCATATAATATAAACAAGTCCTTAACGTACCCGTGATATTTGCTGAAGCCCATTGGCGTAATCCAATGCATCATTTTCATAAGAATGAGCACGTTGAGGTCTAGATGAATACCGTTTTACAAGACCATTCTCTTCAAGGACACGTTTATTTCTAGGCTTCTGCATTTTCTTAAAGCATACAAACCGGGCAGCCCAAGGGACTACTACTACCATAGATGCCACCTTTTTCAACAGCGTCAAACTGAAGATGTGTTGCATGACCACGACTAAAAACTCTAATACTAGAGCTACAAGAATTCTTGGCAAGAGGGCAGTTACATATTCAACATAGCTGACTACGGGGCACATATCCATGAGAAGCTCCCTTCTGGAGCAAGCTCATGGTATAGTATGTGTCATCCTCTATCTAAGATTTGGCGGTATCCTACAGACAAAACAAATAAAGAAAATTAGATAACCTACTAGTTTGGCAATAAATGAACAAAGTAAAACAAACCTGCAAGGGAAAAAATCAGAGCTATGTACATTAAGGAATATCACTGGAAGCAATTACCGAGTTCAATAAGCCACGAATCAGTCAGACAGTTCCAAAACAAAGTTGTACTAAATTTTTGAATTTTATCACAATGTTAATTACAAGATAAGTAAGTACCTGCACCAGGGAAATGTGACGGAAATTTATTCATGATTTGATCATGAAGTAATATGGCTGACAAAAAGATGCAGTCAATGAAATTCAAATAAACAGGAGGATTGTTCGTATTCTAAAGCCTTCTTTTCCTTGTATTGTTCTTTGGATAAGAGGGGTTAATAGTGCACTTGAAAATTGACAACAGCTTAACTAATGAATGATGCCACAGAAGGCTTTAAGTTGTAACTGCATGACTTGCAGCAGAAAAATAAAACGTAACTGCGGGACCAAAGATCAAATTAACCAAAAAGCAAATATGCAGGAATTCTTCTTTCAAAGCCATATGTTCTAAGCATTCCCAGAATTGTCAGCTTAAAGTCACCAAATTTCTGGTTTCCATTATCAGACAGGAGTTTGGTTATAATAGTTGGAAGGCAAACATATCCAATCATCCTTTCAACAATGCCCTTGATGTACTGAGAGAACAATTTCCTCAATATATTATTAGAATAATTATTATAAGGGTATTTTAGTCTTTTAGTCTTTTTTGCTTTTATTTCTCTTATTTCTCTATTTTTCAGATTGTATTTTTGTATCTCTTCTTTTGCAATAGAACTGATCCCTTCTCTCTTCTTCTTTGTTCTTCTTTTTTGCATTTCTTTGCTCTTTTTCTTTGTATTTGAGTAATTCACATGGTATCAAAGTTTTGATTATGGAAGGTAGTTTTTATCTTTTCAAAAACAAGGGCAAAATTTGAGAGTTCAAGATTCTCATTTGATTCAACTTCTTCACTTTGTTTTGGGGCTTCAATCAAGTAAGGATTTATTATTCTAACATTAGGTAATCAATTTCTTTTAAGTTTCACAAAAATCAAGCATGCTTGCATAGAGATTGATCCTAATTTTGGCATATTAGAATTATTTCGAATTTGTGGTTGTATTTTGGATTGTTGTTGTTCTAGTGAGAAATTGGTTGTGGAAGGAAAATATCATGGTTTTGGGGTACTCTATATTGAGGGGATTGGAATTTGCAAGGATTATCTTGTCAAAATTTTAGCATTTTGAATAGATCTATAATTTGTATAAAGATTTTGGCATTTTCTGTAGTTATTTAAAAGTCTGGCTTTTTTGTAATTTTGGATTTTTTTGGATATATTTGTAATTTCTGGAAAACTCAGGGGCATATTTACAAGTTTTTGCAATTTTTAGAAAACTCAGGAACATATTTGTAATTTTGGGAATTTTGGGTACTGTTTATTTTTGCAGTGGCTAGTAATAGAGATGACTCGTTACAGTCCATTAATGTGAGATTAGATGGAAAAAATTATTGTATTGGAGTTATGTGATGAACTTTTTAAAAGGCAAAAAGACGTGGGGTTATGTTTCTTGAACTATGAGTAAACCTACAAGTGATAAGGAAGAATACGAAAAACTGTTAGATAATTGGGAAGTTAATAATTCAAAAATTATTACTTGGATAAACAATTCTGTTGAACACTCAATAGGTACTCAATTGGCAAAGTATGAAAAACCAAAAGAAGTTTGGCAACATTTGGCAAGATTGTATACAGTCTAACTTTGCAAAACAATATCAGTTAGAACATGATATTCAAGCTCTTGAACAGAAAGGCATGAGTATTCAAGAGTTCTATTCTACAATGACAGATTAGTTGATTCTTACAGAATCAGAAGAACTATGTGCTTGTGCAGCTTATATTGCTCATAGAGAAGAGTAACGTCTGGTTCAGATTTTTATGGCACTTCGTGATGATTTTAAGGGTCTTCGTAGCTCCAGTCTGTATCGTAGCCCGCTTCCATCTGTCGATTCGGTAGTTAGTGAACTCTTGGATGATGAGATACGCCTTAAGTCTCAGATAGGAAAAGGAATTCTCCCGGTGCCTAATTCATCAGTTTTTGTAGTTCCTTCTAGACCTCCTGTTCACTATGAAAACACGCCTCACTCAAGGGTTGAGATTGATGAATACAATTTTTGCAAGCAAAAAGAACCTCATCCTCAAATGCCCACAACTACACCAACAAAGGCTTATGCCTCCACGGTTTGGAAGTCATTTTCAACCACAATCATATCGTCCTCCACAGGTTAACATTGCAGCAGTTGTACCACCATCTAATTCTTTTGGATCCAGAACCTCATCCTCAAATCCCGCATTTGCAGCCCTTTCTGAACAATTTTAGAAGTTCCTTGCTACACAGTTACATGCTATGTCCACTTTTTCTTTGAAAAGTCAATTCCCTTCTAGCTCTTCAGGTATGTCATCATCTACATGGGTTTTAGATTCTGGAGCTTCACATCATGTCTCTTGATTCAAAATCCTTTATTTCTTTATGTCCTACATCCTCTGTGTTTGTCATGAATGCCAATGGTATTCCTCTGCCATTAGAAGGACATGGTTCTGTTGACACACCTCATTTGTCACTTTCTAATGTTTACCACATTCTTAAGCTTACATTGAACCTTGTTTCTGTTAGTTAGTTATGTGATTCTGGTTATTTAGTGTCATTTTCTTCTACCTTTTGTTATATGTAGGATCCGCAGTCTCAGAAGTTGATTGGGACAAGTCGTAGACGGAGAGGATTATATGTTATGGACGAGCTGAGATTACCAATATTTGCAACTCCTAGTGTTGACTTGTCTTCATTTCGTTTGTCTCCTTCATCCTCTAGTTTTTATTTATGACATTCTTGTCTTGGTCATGTATCATCTTCTTGTTTAAGATTCTTAGCTTCTACGTGCAAACTCATAATATTTCTGATTGTAGTGGTTGTAAACTTGCAAAATTTTCTGCTTTTCCTTTTCATCAAAGTGCTTCTTGTTCTATTGCACCATTTGATTTAGTCCACTCTAATTTGTAGAGACCTTCTCCTATTACTATAAAAGGGGGGTCTCGATATTATGTTTCTTTTATTGATGATCACACTTGTTTTTGTTGGATCTATCTTATGAAACGTCGTTCTGACTTCTTTGGCATTTATAGTAACTTTTGAGCTCTTGTAAAAACTTAACATTCTACAGCTATTAAGTGTTTTAGATGTTATTTGGGTGGTGAATATACTTCCAATAAATTCTGTGATCTACTTGCTTTAGATGGAACTATTCGCCAAACTTCTTGTACAGATACTCCTAAGCAAAATGGTGTGGCTGAAAGAAAGCATAGACACATTGTTAAAATTGCTAGTTCTCTTTTCTTGTCATCTTCAGTTCCTACTCATCAATAAGATCCCTTCGTCTCATACTTTAGGTTTGTCACCTTTTGAAAAATTATATGGGTATGCTCTTAATTATTCTTCCTTGAGAGTCTTTGGTTCTACTTGCTTTGTCCTTCTTCCCCATGTAGAGCGTACTAAATTATCATCATGCTCTACCATTTGTGTGTTTCTTGGTTATGGTGAAAGGCAAAAAGGATATCATTGTTTTGACCCAGTGTCACGAAAACTATATTGTTCTCATAAGGTTGTGTTTCTTGAGCACATACCTTTCTTTTCTATTCCTGCTACTACTCACAACTTGACCAAGTCTGATCTTTTCATATTGATCCTTTCTCTAACCATACAGATAGTTTATCTCCACATGTCCCTTCCACTACAGATTTTGACTCATCTATTGCCTCTATAGTCCCTTTTCTTCCTCTTCATTATTCTCGCAGGGTTTGCACTGTTAATTCTAGAGATACTGGCAGTCTGGAGCTACAGTTGCCCAAGCTCCTCCTAAGATTGTGGATTCTACTTCTTGTTATCCTCAGTGTATTCGTAAGTCTACTCACCTTCCAGATTTTGTTTACTCTTGTTATTCTAGTTCATTTTCTTCTTTTTTAGCATCTATTCATTGTCTTACTGAGCCCTTATCCTATAAAGAGGCAATTCTTGACCCCCTTTGACCGCATGCTATGATTGAGGAACTTTCTACTTTGCAAAAAATTAGTACTTGGGATTTGGTACCTTTATCTTCTGGTAAAAGTACAATTGGTTCTCGTTGGGTATATAAAATCAAGACAAGTCTGATGGGTCTGTTGAGCGCTACAAAGATAGATTGGTAGCAAAGGGCTTCTCTCAACAATATGGTATGGATTATGATGAGACTTTTGCTCTTGTTGCAAAAATGACAATTGTTCGTACTCTTATTGCAGTTGCATTTGTTCGTCAATGGCATATATCTCAGATGGATGTTAAGAATGCTTTCTTGAATAGTAATTTACATGAAGAAGTTTACATGATTCCCCCACTTGGTATTTCTCATAAGCATGGTGAAGTTTGCAAGTTTAAGGAAGCTCTACATGGTCTCAAACAGGCACCTTGAGCTTGGTTTGAGAAGTTTTCTACTGTTATCACTTCTCTTGGTTTTCCTCCAGTAATCATGACTCAGCTTTTTTTGTCAAGTGTACCATTACTGGTCGTATTTTGCTTTCTTTATATGTTGATGATATGATTATTACTGGTGATGATGTTGATGCAATTGTAGTATTAAAGTCATAATTAACTCGTCAGTTTGAAATGAAGGATTTGGGCTCTTTACGGTACTTTCTGGGTATTGAAATTTCCTTCTCTCCAAAAGGCTATCTTCTCTCTCAATCTAAGTATATTGTTGATATTCTTGAGCGTGATTGTCTTACTGATACCAGAACTGTTAATACTCCTTGTGAGCTCAACGTTCAGTATTCTCCTTCAGATGGTAATCTTTTGTCAGATCTTACCTTATATCGTACTATTGTTGGCAGTTTGGTCTACCTAACTATCACTCGTCCAGATATTGCATATATTGTTCATATTGTTAGTCAGTTTGTTGCTTCTACTACCGTTCATTGGGCAATTGTTCTTCGTATTTTGCGGTATCTTCGGGGTATCATTTTTCATAGTCTTTTACTTCCATCCACTTCTTCATTGGAACTGTGTGCATATTCTGATGCTGATCATGGTCGTGATTCTACAAGTCGCAAGTTTGTTACTAGTTTCTGTATCTTTTTTGGGAGATTCTCTTATTTCGTGGAAAAGTAAGAAACAAACAGTTGTCTCTCAATCTTCTATTGAAGCCGAGTACCATACTATGACATCTACTACCAAAGAGATTGTTTGGTTACTTGCCGATATGGGCGTTTCTTTTTCTTCTCTCACTCCTATATACTGTGATAACAAAAGTGTTATTCAGATTGCTCACGACTCAATCTTTTATGAACGGACTAAGCACATCAAAATTGATTGTCATTTTACTCATCATCACCTCAAGAATAACACCATTACGTTGCCTTTTGTTTCTTCATCCTTGCAGCTTGTCGGCTTTTTTACTAAGTCGCATTCTATTTCATGTTTTCACTTCTTGTAACTGCATCATGAGTTTGAGAAGGGTATTAGAATAATTATTATAAAGGTATTTTAGTCTTTTACTATTTTTTTGCTTATATTTCCCTTATCTCTATTTTTCTGATTGTATTTTTATATCTCTCCTTTTGCAATAGAATCGATCCCTTCTTTCTTCTTCTTTGCATCTCTTTGCTCTTTCTTTTTGTATTTGAGTAATTCAAATATATGAGCCCCTTTATAGGACTTTGGAATTCTCCGCTTGACTATGGATAACTCTTCATCCTCTTTCAAATATAATGACTCAGCTAAGACTCCATTGAGATTTTCTCCTTTAGCTAACTTTTTGTCCCTGTACAAGACCATCAGAGGCTCACAAAACGTGCATTCAAATTATAAGATGGTTATCAGACTTTTGGACAAGACCTACTATTAGAATTTACATTTAGCATTTGTCACAGAAAGTAATAGTTATAGTATTGGAAAACATATCAAATTTCTAAGAGAATGTATCTATATTCATAATACGATCCAAGCAACACATGCATGAAAATTGAAGACCACTTGATTCATCGTTAATAAATATAAACAGATGAAATTTTGTAGCATGATAATACATTCGAATAGGATTCTGCGAGAAGTTAAAAAAATGGCACAGAACATACGAGTCTAGTAACTTGAACCAGAGTGTCTCAGCTTCCTGAGGATTCAAGCTAGGGGTGTTACGCTGGCACAATCCAATACAAGCTTGCACTGTATTGCCTATTTCATTCACCTGAAAGGAAAATATCACAAATGATGCATAATAACTGCCTAGATAACTATACTAAAATGTACTACAAAAAAAAACAAAATGAATCCTAATTTATGCATGTTTGCACAAACCTCCTCCAGTTTTATAATGGTGTTGAAATACTCTGTACCAGCATAAGCATGTAAAACCTTATTGGAAACTGTTATACTTTGCACCGCGTTATCAAGTTTGATAAATTTGTCATTAAGGCTGGAAAGTGTTAGTAAAAGGGCACTGCCAACATCACCAACCCTTTCAAGCAAAAATGCTGCAGCATCTGTCACCCCATATTCTTGGCACAGGCACAAACGGTGTTTCACAGGTAACTATCAAAAGTCTCTAAAAACATGAGAACTGAATCAGGTTCATACTGACATAATAGCTGCAAATATAAGAGACAAATAATTAGAATCTGAGACATGATAATGGAAGCTCCATGAAAAATAGAACTTACAAATTGACACAGCATAGAACCAGAGGATGGGTGGAGGAGATAAGAACAAAACCTCTATGGCATGAAGCACATATAATCTTTAAATACTCTCAACTCAACTCATTGTAGTTAAATTTCCACGTGTTAAAATGAAATGACTGACAAAACAAAACAAAAATGCTAACCCCAATCAATAGACCTTGCAACACTCAACTAAGCACTTGAGGATGATAATGGTGATATATCATAAGTTATTATATACAAGTGTATTACTTGAACGGAGGATCCCACACTAGATGAGAAAAATGAAATGGAAAGAAATAAAGAGAAGATACCATTCAATCAAAATCTATGAACTTAACATTAATTGTTTAAGTACATACCTCCAGATAAAGTTCGATCATATCGTCATGATGTGGATGGGATTGTTACGCAGAAACTTTGGAAATTGGCAATTTTATCCAAGTAACCCTCAAGTCCATCTGACTGATCCTTCCTACTAATAATATTATCATTTGCTAAGATATTAAAGTTGAGGGTGCCAGATAAGTAGGCCTCAATGGCTGTTTTTAAATGAAGGAAAAAGTTTCTTGGATGAGAGCGAAGTTCATATAAAATATTGGACTCTTCATTGTTGAAATGAAAAATTACCAAGAAGAAAGCATTCTCTCTGCACAAAACCACATATCTTAAAATCAAGTTGTGACATAAGAGATATGTACAACACAAAAGAAACAGTATAACATCATGAAATGTGAAAATCATTAACCACAAAAACAATAGGCCCAATACTGGTTTAAGTTGACTAACTCTGGTATACGAGAAATACCAGCTGACTGAAATGTGGAATTGTGATTTTCACTCAGCTGTAATAGTGTTTTATAAATAAAGGAGAAGGCATGAAAGGGTTCATCTAAATCTTTTATATAGATATCCAAAGCTGCAATATAATGATGCCTCATAGTATGAATCAAGCCACAAACCTAGAGAGGACAAAGTACTGCAAGTTTAAGTAACCTTGTAGACATAACTTTCAATTATGGATAAAATCTCTAGAGATATACATAAAATGAGATAAACATACCTGGTAAAAGTGAGCTTTCTCACATAGGTCTAGCACATCATATGCAACCCAATCAGTCTCAGGCATTACTTTCAGAAGCGCTAGCACCTGCTTTTCTCTTCCTTTTGAGCTTCTGTTAGGTGGAAGATTATCTTTTGAAATCAAGTAGTCAAGAATCTGACGCAGGACACTTTCTAATACTTGATCCCTTCCACAGGCCACATAGCATGCAATAAATTCAACCAAATGGGCTATTTCTTTCTTTGACTGCCCCCCTTCCATTGGCCCACCATCTTCATTGCTAGATCTATAAGCATGAATTATGTTCTCCTCAAGAATATGAGTGAGTACATCAACTGTACTCTGAACAAACAAATTATGACTTCCAGCAACTGAGTTTTTCTCTCTCTCTCTTCCCCCCCACCCCCCAAAAAAAAAATTCATCAGCAGAATTATGAGAAGTCAAATCTGCATTTGGGATTTCATCTTCTACAAGAGCACATCTCACAACATTTAGGGTAGCCTCGGTATCTAATTCTAATAAAGGACAAAGGTTCAAACATGCTTCTCTGTTTGTTAAACATGGAACTGTTCTCAAACTAAGGGTCGCAGAATCTTCTAATAAAAAGTGCAGAAGCTCTGTTCTAAGTAAAGGCGATCGGGATGGAGGAAGTGTTCCTTGTCCTGTACAGAGACAACTGGAAATCAGAACTTAACCAAGGGCCCAAGCAGTTCACCAGAGTACCTCTATAGAGAAACAGGATATTAACTTATTATGACTAGTTAAAAAGAACTTATTCTGACAAAGATAATGCCATATGAAACAAGGAAGCTTTGGATCCTCTGTCAACTGCTCAATTAATGCTAACAAAAAGATTATTGATTTTCTTTTAACATAGTTTTTTCTTTTCTTTGCTTTTTTTCATTGATTCGTTCTTTCAATCAATATCGGGATTCATAGAAACCTTTATCATAGGAATGAACATATAGAAATATTTACATTCACTAATCCTATCATCTTCACACAAGATGCACTGTAAGAAAAACTTAAAAAGGAGAAGAAGAAAAAAATGAGAGAGAAAAAAGTACAAGTAAAGAGTTGAATATTGTTGCAAACATGTGAACTTTTAGAAAAAAAAAAGGACTTTAGAGGAAGTTCTGAGCTTAAGTTCAGCCAATACGCACAACAATATCAAATGTAGGTCAAAAATATTTATTTATATACATTTGGGGATTTCAACAAATAAGCTTGATCTTAAGATCCACAAACTCTTGTGAGATAATTCCATCTGCAAAGAGGGATTTCTGGGACATTTCAACAACAAAAAACCATGCCAACCATTTAAGTCCATACCTGGTGGAAAAGCAAGGCCAGAGAAGCATTCCATTGTTGATAAACCAACATCCTGTAGCTGCATCAAGAACCAAAACAAAAGAGTGGAAGTTTTAACTCCCAAAATAAAAGTCAAAAATAGCTTCTAAATTCCAACTACAATAAATATAAAATACTTATCCCGCCTTCCGATATGATTAAAGCTAAAGAACAGTTCTTATTTGGGCCAGAATACCTATAAATACTACTGTTGGACTTCTATTCAAAAGCCACAAATTTCGTTCGTCCCCAAAAAAAAGGTCACCAATTCCATATTTCTTCCAAACAGAAATGTATCTTGTATGAATTTATTGTTATATAAACCCAAGGTCTAACTCAACCCAATGAGATCTCATTGAGTTAAGGGTTGCTTACACTTATAAATTGCACTACAGCCGAACGCCTAGTCGATGTGGGACAATATAATCCCTCAACACCCCCCCTCACATCGAACAGGGACAACAAAGGCCACAAACCACGATGAACTCAGGACCTAGCTCTGATACCATGTTATATAAACCCAAGGCCTAACTCAACACAATGAGATCTCATTGAGTTAAGGGTTGCCTACACTTATAAACTACACTACAACCGAACGCCTAGTCGATGTGGGACAATATAATCCCTCAACAGATATATCATAAGTTATTATATACAAGTGTATTACTTGAACGGAGGATCCCACACTAGATGAGAAAAATGAAATGGAAAGAAATAAAGAGAAGATACCATTCAATCAAAATCTATGAACTTAACATTAATTGTTTAAGTACCTACCTCCAGATAAAGTTCGATCATATCATCATGATGTGGATGGGATTGTTACGCAGAAACTTTGGAAATTGGCAATTCTATCCAAGTAACCCTCAAGTCCATCTGACTGATACTTCCTACTAATAATATTATCATTTGCTAAGATATTAAAGTTGAGGGTGCCAGATAAGTAGGCCTCAATGGCTGTTTTTAAATGAAGGAAAAGGCTTCTTGGATGAGAGCGAAGTTCGTATAAAATATTGGACTCTTCATTGTTGAAATGATAAATTACCAAGAAGAAAGCATTCTCTCTGCACAAAACCACATATCTTAAAATCAAGTTGTGACATAAGAGATATGTACAACACAAAAGAAACAGTATAACATCATGAAATGTGAAAATCATTAACCACAAAAACAATAGGCCCAATACTGGTTTAAGTTGACTAACTCTGGTATACGAGAAATACCAGCTGACTGAAATGTGGAATTGTGATTTTCACTCAGCTGTAATAGTGTTTTATAAATAAAGGAGAAGGCATGAAAGGGTTCATCTAAATCTTTTATATAGATATCCAAAGCTGCAATATAATGATGCCTCATAGTATGAATCAAGCCACAAACCTAGAGAGAACAAAGTACTGCAAGTTTAACCTTGTGTCATTTATTCCCTTGTTTTCAAGCAGAGAATCCATCCAAAATAAAAATCTCCAAGGAAAATAATCTGCAATACCCCTTTTTTTTCTCATTCTAAAGACATTTTGCACAACCTTTAAACGTTAAACATATAGGAATAGTATGAGTGGCCTTAATTTATTACACATCTTTTTACGTTCTTCTATCTCAACGGTTGAGAATCAAAAGAGTAATTTTCTCTCTTATTCCTTATAAATCTCAACCATTGAGATATCAGGACATAAAATTGGGTAATAAATTAAGTCCAGTGATCCCTTCCCAAACATATATAGTTTTAGTTGAAAAGTCTAATGAAGAGCACATGTAGCACAGCTATCCTCCACCAAAAATAGCAAGGCCATCTATCTGAAATACATGGGGCTTCTGCATAAACCTAATGTTACCTAACAGAGTGACATTTGATTACAGTGGATTTCAATTGCTACAAAGACCGTTTAAATAATATCCAACACTTTTTGAAATATTTTCTAATTCAGGCAGTAAAATCATAAACCTATGCATAATATATAATTCAAAGTCTTGTTATAATTATAATGCTTGGATATCTTAAGGTCATTGCTTTGGACTTCAATTAGTAACACCCTAACCAACCAAAGAGGTTACGGACTAATTCTTTCATTCTCTCCCCATCAAGGGAGGAAAGTAGACTCTTTTAGTGGATGACATTTCCACTATTGTTAATTATACTCAATACAGTATCCAATATATTACATAGCATTATCTCAGCCTTTCCATTGGAAATATCCTTGTTAGAACCAACCTACTGAGGTTTCTTGTTTACAATTATGATAAAATTTATTGAAAACCTGATACAGTCATAGATGAATCAAATAAATCAACACACAAGATAGCAACTGAAAGAGAAGTAAAATTGCATAGAAAAGCAGACGGGATAACCTTGTAACACCAGGTCACTTAGAACACAAAGATTTAAGGCAAATTGCAGGAGCCCCTTCTCCATTACTATTCTGAAAGACTACTAGGAGTTCTTCTAAAGGTGTCCTGAAATCATCCAATCCTCTATTGAAGAGAAAAATCAAGGCACCATAGAGTCTGTGCTCCCAACAATATAACCCAAAGACTACGAGGAGTTTTTCTGCAACAATATAATAGTAAAGAGTCGTGATCAACTTTAGATAATATAATCCAAAGAGGGGAGAAAACAAAAGAACTACCATAAGAAAAATTATCAGCAAATACCCAAAGGGTACACACCTGATTGAAATCTAAGAAATGTCCATATGAAGAACACATTGTTCAACTCCCTGTAAGCACCCCTTGGAGCTATAATGCTCAACCAGAGCTTGCATAATCTTAGAACAAAAGTTCAAAAAAATAATATTATTTTGCATAACATATATGGAAACATAACTGAATCCCAGAATTATTTAATACCTCCGCAGGTAGGAAACCCAGCATGTTCCTAAGTATGCATGGCTCCAATAGCTCCAAAAATGTGTCTTAAAAAATTTGAAGGGGAAAAAAAAGAAACAAAAATTTAGCAACATCATCTAGCAGAAAACAGCCAAATTCATTGCATATAACCTCAGATTGTGGAACATAACTTTGCAAAGGACAAGCTTGCTATGTTGATTTGCAAAAAAAAAGAAGAAAAGAAGAAGAAGGTATGATTTACTTCAAAAACCAGAACTAAAATTTTTCTGTGGTGTTCGAATGAAGCATATCTTCAAGACCAGCATCATCAGCAAGTGAATATACAGTAAGACTTTGATGTGAATGTTAGAAACAATTATCTGGAGTAGATTACTTTTTGTGCCAACTACCGTCATGTTACATGTATAAAGTTAATACAGTCATAAAATGACTTCCCATCTTGGCTACGAATAGAATAAAGAACTATTATGAAGATGGTAATCGAAGCTTTGATTTCTTACATGGTAAAAATGGTTAATGCAAAAGGACACTGTATTTGTATACCTCTCTGTTGAACAGCTATGAGCTTGGAGAAAATTTCCTCAAAAAGAATATCAGTTCTCTTGGTATGAACACAGAATTCAACCACAACTCCACCAACACATGTATATTGCTCTTTTATTTCATTGTGCACAGGTAAGTTTATGCTTGCTGAATCATTTGATTGATTGTTTTTCCAGTTTGATTGCAGAATGCCACCGAAATATATGAAAACACTTTCTGCACATATGAGAGAAGTAACTCCACTAGGTCGGGCATGATAGCTACTTGTACAGCATCCAAGGTTCTGGGAAGGTCGACGACAACGTGAGCCTGACCATCATAAATTTTCATGGAGCAAAACAAGGAGCTTAATTCAAGGAGCAATTTAAGGAACCATTAATTTAAGGAGTAATTCAAGGAGTGAATTTTCCTATAAATAGATGTGTAATTGTAATGAATTAATCATCCAAAGTGTTCATTCCAATTGAGAGAAAAGCTTTTGTGAGAGAAAATCAGAGTAATTTTCGGGGTGTAATTGGTCAGTGAGTTACGAGTATTGTAAACACCTTGTGTAATTTCTCCCTTTCAAAGAAAAAGATCTCAGAAAGTCCGAGACGTAAGCAAGATTGGCCGAACTCCGTTATCAAATTTTGTGTGTTATTTTTCTATTCTTGCTTTCTCATAAATCCGCTTATCTGTGAATTTGCGTGCTATTTCTCAACAATTGGTATCGTAGCTATTTGGTGGTGATTTCTATCAATTTTCTACAAGAAATAGTCGAACGATCCGTGAGGAAGTCGATTGTAGTGGGAGCAACGGCCGTTACAGTATTTAAGGAAGGGTGAAACTCGAGAAATTTGATGGCACGTATTTTGGGTTATTAAAATGCAGACAGTATGATTATCTCAGTATCAAAGAAATCTATATCAACCTCTCAGGAAGAAACCGTGAAAGCGAAGGAAGAAGATTGGAATCTTCTAGACAGACAAGCCCTCGTAGGTTATTCGATTGACGCTATCCCCGCAATGTTGCCTTCAACATAGAAAGGAAAAGACCACGGCGGTCTTACGGCAAATACTCTCCAATATGTAGAAGCCATCGCCTCAAACAAAGTGCACTCGATGAGGCGTTTGTTCAATTCATGATGAACGTTACAAGATTTGCAGACTTCAACATCTCAATAAACTCAACACGCTCACAACCAACCTTACTGAAGTTCAAGGGAAATTGAATTCGATGGACAAGTTAAGTACGAAAGCATTAATACTTTTATCTTCTTTACCAGAAAGTTGGAATGCTACCGTCCAAGGTCAGTGAGATTGGCTCGTCGAAGCAATAAGTTGAAATTTGACAATGTTCGTGATCCTGTTCTCGCGAAGAGATCCGACGTAGAGATCCGACGCAGAGTCGTGAATCGTCAACTTCTTTAGTTTTGCATACAGTAGTCAAGAGGAAGAAATTCAACCAAAGGGAATGAACGCAAGGTAACGTACTACCGAGGTAGATCAAAGGGACAAGAGGTCCAAATCCAGAATCCTAATAATTCCCATAGCTCAAGACTATCAAGTGTTGGAATTGTGGAAGAACCGCACTACAAAAAATCATAAAAGAGTGCACCGAAGGACAAACAAGTGAAGGCAAGAGGCAAATGTTACTTCCACCTCGTGAGAGACGATGCATTGATATGCTCTTTGGAGAGCAAGGAAGAATCTGGGTGTTAGACTTCGAGCATCGTTCACGCTACTTCACAAAAAGAATTCTTCGAGAAATATGTCTCCCATAAACCTTGGAAAGGTATATCTGTGCGATGATCAACCATGGCTATTATTGGCAAGGTAAAGGCAGTGTAAGATTAAGTTGAACGGATCTGTTTGGGAACCGAAGCGATGTCGTGCATATTCCTGATCTCGTGGCTTAACTTAATCTCGGGCTTGGCTCAAATGGCTACACTACGATCTTCCATGCGATGATTGGAAGATTTCGTGGTGCAATGAAAGTTGCTCGAGGCAAGAAAAGTGGCACTCTTTACACGACAAAGCAGAGGCACGTTGTTCAATTACGTGCAAGCAATGAAACACCAAATCCGTGGCACCAAAGACTAGGCCATACGAGTGAGAAGGGATTTCAAGATTATGACCAAAGCGGAAAACTTCCTCTGTGTCTACTACCGAGATAGACACGTGCGAAGATTGCATACTGGAAAGCAAAAGAGAGTCAACTTTCAAACAAGTTGCGTAATTCCAAAGAAGGAAAGACATAGAGCTTTATTCACTCGATACTGCACCAACGATGCCTCATCTATCGCTGAAACAATACTGCGACTTTCATCGATGATCACTCTCAAGGTATGGGTTTACTTTCTAAAGCATAAGTTCCGAAGTATTTGAGGCTTTTTAAGATGGAAAGCCATGGTAGAAAATGAGACGGGTTTAAAGATCAAAAAGCTCAAACCGATAACGGTGGTGAATACGAATATACCCATTCAAAAATTTCGTACGCTATGGCACGGATCGTAACGGAAAGAATCACGTGCACGCCTCAACACAATGGTGTACTGAGCCGCATTTAACCTAACGTTGACAGAAAGAGCCGTATATTCGTGATACACAGTTCATCTGGCAATTCTAGGCATAAACAACACGGCACTTACTTGATCAACCGAGGCCCATCTGCTCCATTGGAGTACAGAACACCGTGGAGGTACATGAAAAAGAGGTGAAACTATCACATCTAAAAAGTTTTCTTGTCACAGGTAAGATTTCAAGACATCGCTGATCAAGGCAGAATAAGCTTGATCCCAACCAAGAAATGCACATTCATCAAGCACGCGAGGATGAGTTTGGCTACCGAATTGGGGATGACGAAAAGAAGAAAGTTATCCGTAATGCAGTAGATGTGATTTTCAACGAAGCGGTGATGTATAAGGGCATGCATAAATAGACGCCAATGACTCGAGCCAGAATGAGTCAAGATTTGCGCACGCAGATGATGTCCCGCATACTTCGCATCAACCAATTGTAACAAGTCCTCAACAGAGGAACTTGTCGACAAAGCAAAGACACAAAGATTCGACACACCACAACCTCTTACTTCCGGGGCCTCGTATCGAGAAGGTCTTCTCGACCTCACGTGCCTAACAGAGATACATGAACCATGTCATTGATCGATATGGGAGTGAGCCTCGAATGCTATACGAAGTCTGTGACTCGAGATTCCAACAAGTGGGAGTCACATGAAAGAAGAAATGAAATATCTCATCTCCAACCGTATTAATGGAACTAGTCGAGTTACCTGCTGCACTTCACAACAAATGGCGTGTACCGGTGAAAGAGGAGTACGATGGTTCCAAGAGATACAAAGCCCGCCTAGTTGTCAAAGTGGTTTCAACAGAAGGATGAGTCGACTACATTGACATTTTTGCTCCCGTCAGGAAGCTTAATACTATAAGATCAAGATTGAGTATCAGACCATCGAAGATCTTCATCTTGAACAGCTTGACGCGAAGACCGTAGCATTCCTTTACGGAGATTTAGATGAAGAGATATACATGTACCCTAGAAGGTTTCTCAAAAGGGGAAGAATACGCGTTACAGACTCTAAGAGTTTGTATGGCCCGAAACAAGCCCCGAGACAATGGTACAAAAAATTGTGACTTTGGGCCTACGCACGGAAGGTTTCCGTATGCAATGTCGATCATCGTTGCTAATTCAATGATATAGGTCCGCTTATATTATTTTACTACTTTACGTTGATGATACGTTAAGAAGGTTCAGACATGGATGATATTAAAAGGTTGAAGAAGAATTGTCAAAGGAATTTCGACATGAAAGACTCGTCCAAAGAAAGAAGATTCTTGAATGCAAATCACAAGAAATAAGAAGAAAGGATCCTGTAGTTATCTCAGCAGAAAGTACATCAATCGTGTTTTGCAAAGATTCAACACGGGCGATGCCAAGCTTACACACCTTGGCTCTCATTTTCACCTATCCAAGGATCGCCCCTTTAAGAAGAGAGAGAATTCATGGCTAAGGTTCCTTATGCCCCTACCCATTGGAAGTTTGATGTACGCAATGGTCTCCAGACGAGACCGCATCGCTACGCAGCCGTGCTTGTTAATGATTTATGTCAAATCCAGTGGAAAACTCATATCGGGAAGCAAAGTCAAGTGGATTTTCGAGGTATCCGCGAGGCAATTTACAAAAGTGCTTCGTACTTTAGTAAAGCGAGAGTTAAAAGTACAAGTGCCGCACGTTGCATCTTTGTGTGAAGTTGATCACCGCTAAGAAGCACCACCGTTATATATTTACCGCTTGGAACTACACCGTTAGTCGATGTCACAAATACGTAAAATTGTCACTCTATCCACTACAGTAGGCCGAAAGTATGTGTAGCAAAGAATCGAAGCTAGTAAAGAGATGATACGGCTTCAAGGTTTGTTAATCGAAATGGGGATTCAAACAAGAGAAGAATGTTCTCAGATAGTGATAGTCAAAGTTGCAATACACTTTGGCGAAGAATTCAAAGATTTCATTCTAGAACAAAGCATATTGACTTCGTATCACTTCATCGATCTCTATTGGAAGATGATGTGTTAATATTGGAGAAGATTCACAAGCAAAATACGTAACAGATATGTTAACAAAGGTGGTGACTATCGACAACTGAAGTCAGGCTTTCAACTTCACTGACTGCCAGAGTAACAAAGACTAGAAAAGCCGCATCGTTTGAAAAGCGAAGACAGATTGAACCGCCTTCAAGTTGGGAGATTTAGAGAAAGCTCCTTAATTTAAGGAGCAAATTAAAGCGAGCAAAATACATGGAGCAAAATATGAAAGCAAAACAAGGAGCAAAACACGGAGCAATTCAAGGAGCAAAACAAGAGCTTAATTGAGCAATTTAAGGAACCATTAATTTGGAGTAATTCAAGCGAGTGAATTTTCCTATAAATAGATGTAATTGTAATGAATTAATCATCCAAAGTGTTCATTCCAATTGAGAGAAAGCGTGAGAGAAAATCGAGAGTAATTTTCTCGCCAGGTGTAATTCGATCATGAGTCGTGAGTTGTTGTAAACACCTTGTGTAATTTCTCCCCTTTCAAGAAAATATCCGCATAAAGCAGTCCGAGACGTAAGCAAGATTGGCCGAACTCCGTTATCAAATTTTGTGTGTTATTTTTCTATTCTTGCTTTCTCATAAATCTGGCTTATCGAGAATTTGCGTTATTTCCCAACATATCAAACCATTAGTTATCCTTGGAGTGCCAAGCTAAAATCTTTCGTATGCATAAAAATAAAGATTAAAAAAAGAAAAGAAAAAGAAAGAACAAGTAATGCAAAGAACAAGCCAAAAAGATTATGTGAAGAGATCGAATAAGCTAAGGCAGACAAACAAACAAGACACACAGATACCTGATCATCCAACCACGCAACTCCTATGGCTACACTATCAAGAGACCACCGACCATATATTTTTAACTCTGATTCCACAAACTTTGCAACCTGAACTTTCTGGTCTCAAGCAATTGCCGGCAATGAAATCTTCTCTGAAGCTTCACTTGGCATATTCTCTACGACAATTTCTTAGTAAACAGCTTGACATTAGAATGCTGGTTGAACAAGTTATAGCCTATACCTGTATATGAACTTGACGATTGAGTTGTGCATTTCCAAGCAGTGTAAGGAACAGAACCCTCTCGAGCTCCATCTAGCCTAGAAAATTGTGCATACATTTCCAAAGGACTAAGTCTTCCCTACAATAATTATTTGCAGCTTTAGACATAGTGAATGAGAAATCTCTGAGGATAAGAAAGTATAAGCTCAGAAAAGTAGATGGAGATCATGCTATGATGAGAGGTCTTCATACCACTAGTGCCTTTTGATGTGTCACAAATATGACTACACCTTATTCAACAAATGATGAACCCAACCATACCTCCCATCATACCACTAATACTGGCAGCTGAACTCATTGAATTTCCCTGAGAAGTCAGTGAAGCACCTCCAGAAAATTCATCAGGAAGGAGTGGTGAAGCTGATAATACTATGCCTCTTTTTTGTCCATCAAGAAGACACCGTCAATCACATACATCAAATTATCAAGTTGGGGAACTAACATCCTTGAAAATTTACCTCAAAGATAGCATGATGCAATACCTGTGTTTTGATGGAGAACCTATTAATCAAGGGAACAACTGAGAAAGTATGTAACAGAACCAGGCCCTTACTATCTCCTGTAACTGCCTTAAACTGACGTGTCAGCTGAGAATCCTGCCCTATAAACAGTGCATGGACAACTGGGGCAGTATGCTCTCCTGTAATAACCTTTGCAACCGATGCCCTTTGTGTTGAGTAAAATTTAGAATGAACAACTCTAAATTTACTAATATTAGATCCAAACAAGTAAACAAACTACTTGTATTATACTCACTATAACACCTTTCAAAGACAACTCACAAATTGAAGAGAAATACAAATACTCAAAGAGAAAGCTCTCAACTCACACTCAAACTAAGAATACAAAGACTTATTTGTTTTTGATGGAATGATTAAACCAAATGCAAGGTAGGCTATTTATAGTCCTCACCATGCAATCTACCATACAAAATATAAAACTAAGAAATAATCCTAGCCATACAAATCTTATCTACACAGCTTCTATTTTCTACAACCTTCGGCCACTTCATTTATTTCTACAACCTTAACTACTTCATTTATTTCTACAACCTTCAACTACTTGCATTTATTTCTACAACCTTGACCATTTCATTTATTTCTCTACCTCTTGTTGACATTTATTTCTCTACCTCTTTAATTATTATTTTGGTGTTGATTTTCAACAACTGCTCCCTGTTTCACCAACTCTTTACTATTTTCTTGTATCAAGGCGTGTGAAACATTTCGAACTTGCCAACGCTTAAGCTTTTGTGAACAAGTCTGTGACTTGATTATGCTGTCTTGATTTGTCTCATTTCAATTTCTTCTTGCCCAGAACCTTTTCTCACAATAAAGTGATAGTGTATTTCAACATGCTTAGTTCTTGCATGAAAAATGCCGGATTCTCTGCAAGGCTTAATTCTTGATTGATTGTCACAATACAACGGTCTTGCATAATTCTTGATTGATGTAGATTATTCATTAGGCTGTATCAACCATGTACATTCTTGAATTGCTGTGAATTCTGCATTGCTCGATACTCGACTCGGTGGTTGATAATAATCTTGTTGGTTGTCTTTTGCTACATGAAATTGTTCCAGGAACCCGGACTTAAACACGTACCAGGTTGTTGATCTTAGGGTGTCTGATCTCTGCGTAGTGCATCGCGATAACCAACGACTAGCTTGTTATCTCCACCTTTCTTGTACAAAGACCATAGTCGATTGTACTCTTCACATATCTCAATATTAGTGACTTCTTCCAAATGTGGCTTTGGATTTTGCATGTCTGTAGGCTCATTATAGCTTGCGTAAGAAATGTCGGTAGAGTTAAGGTTAAGTAGATCAATTGGTACTACCAATTTTCGATACATTGTCACATCTTCTAAATCTTTTCCTTCGTACACATGTTGGCATTTAGCTCGTGTCGAAATTGGTTTGCATTCAAGCATTCCGAACGTTTTATCAAATCTTTAGAATATTTTCAGCGACAAAGAAATATTCCTTCTTGTGTCGATCAACCTCTAAACCGAGGAAGTGCTTGAGTTGTGCCAAGTTCTTTCATGCTGGAAACGGATTTGAAAAATTCTCCTTTGTTCGAAGAATTTACGCCTCATTATCACCAGGTTATGATTAAGTCGTCCACGTACACTAGCCTGATAGCTAGCTTTCCTTCGTTGGCTTTAACAAACAAGCTAGAATCTGCGAGGTGTTCTTGAATAACCACTTTGTGTTAGAAATTCGGCAATCTTACCATACCATGGGTGCTTGTTTTAATCAGTAGAGTGCTTTCGTAGCTTACACACGTATTCGGGATGATCTTGGCTATGAAAACCCATTGGTTGGATCGCTGTAGATCTCCAGATCCAACTCTCGTGAAGAAAAAGCATTAACTTCGCATCCATCACGCCTGACTTCGATCTTTGTTTCTGCCAGTGCAAGTAGGACTCGAACAGATTGTAAGTTTCGCCCTTTGGACTAAACGTTTCATCACGCGATCTAGTCCATCTTGTTGAGAGAAACCACGAGTACCAATCGTGCCTTGTATCTCTCGATTGACCCGTACGGTCTACGCTTTATCTTGTAAACCCATTTGCGAAGATATGGGTTTCTGTCTCTTGGCTTTAGCACCGAGATCCCCGAAGTTTGATTTTCTTTGAAGTGCGTCGATCTCTTCTCTCGCATTTGTCGTCATTTCGGATCTTTGCGTCGTCTTGAAGCGTCTCGAGTTATTGCTTCAATTATGGTGCATTGGCATATTTAGGATGCAACGCCCGTGTTCTTGTTGACCTACGTAGTTGAAGTTGTGGAGTTGATTCTTCTATTTCACTAGGCCCGCATAACCATTTAGTTGTTGATATATGCGGTTGCCAAGGATTAAGACTCTCTTTGTTCGGCGCCATCGTCGTCTAGATCTACTGCGGATTCATCTAAACTTGGTTGGAATTGAATAGTATGCTCCTCATCTTTTGTTGCAACTTATCTCCAAATTCTCTTGAGTACGGCATGGAGAGCTTCCAGCCTCGAGGACCACCCGAAGATGCTTCGTGAGCTCTCACTCGTGAAGTGTAGCATCTTCCACTCGTTGGATCCTGACATTTCCACCACTTTTCTTTGTGTCGTATCCTAAAGATACATCTGTGACTTTCTTGTCAAATTTGCTAAAGTAAATGATCGGGAACAAATACATAACATACTGACAAATACTCGAAAAGCTATGCTTGTAGGGTTTCGTGTTCCGTAGTTTCTCGAAAGGGTGAAACAAATTCTAACCTTGGTTGAGGAAGTACGGTGATGACAAAGCCTGCGATCCTCATCGATTCGGCCCAAAAACCTCCCGGGTACATTCTTTTCATGTAGCATACTCAGACAAATTTACGCAAGATGACGGTTAACTTTCTTTTCTGCTACACCATTTTGTTGTGGCGTGTTGTAGCGCAGTGTGCGATGACGTATTCGACATTCCATAGGTATTGAGAGAACTCACTTTGAGCTATATTCTCCGCCGTTGTACGTGCGCGCAAACAACGAATCTTCTTTCCAACCTTCTCCTCGCGTTGACTTTTTAAACTCTTTAAACTTTGATAATACGTAGGATTTTTCTTTCATAAATAAAACCACGCACGTACCTTGAGAAGTCGTCGATGAATGTCACCATATATCGCATACAGCGATTGATGGTTGTGCTTAACGGACGAAATACATCGAGTGAACTAAGCTCGATGGTTCTTTTGCTTTAAACTTGATTCCTCGTATGGCAATTGGTGAGCTTTACCATATTGGCACCGCACGGTCGTGTGCGTAAATGCGTCTAGTTAGGTAGCCGCTTTAAGCATCGACTTCTTCACCGTCGCACTTGCTTGGAATAGCTAACGTGACCTAACCGCATATGCCGTAAATCTGTCTCTCATTTCTTCTTATCTTGTCTACATATGCGGTCTGGCGACATTACGTGGGCGATTCGATCGTTGTCCTCCATTGTATCGGTGTTTAGAGATTTTGAGATCACGATACCTTCACATCTTGGGGCCAACAAGACATAATGGCACTTTGATGATGTTAAGCGAGCCACGGATAGCAAATTTTTTCTTCATTCTGGGACGCATGATAAACATCTTGAAGTTGTATTTGGTTAGTACTAAATCGGCGTAACTATCGTCTTACCGTGTGATGGGCTATCGGTAACCTTGAGTTGTCGGTATCGCCTTACCACGACCTCCCTTATACTCGGTCATGCTTTCCAACTTTTTGTTTATCACCTGTCATATGATTTGAGCGGCCAGAATCTACGATCCGATCGTTCTTGTAGTCAATCTGTTTTGATGTTGTTCTGTAAGAGCCAATTCTTCTTCCTCTGTGGCCGAATAATGCTTCGGCATCTGACCATCTTCGCTTTGCTCTTAGAAGCCCGGAAGTAGTATTGCTTTCAACGGAGGCTTTTTCTTACTCGCGACAATCTTTTGCCATGTGACCCGTCTTTCCCGAGTTGTAACATTAGCGTCAAATTTTCTATTGTTATTGCGGTTCTTCCAAAGCTCGTAGACGAAAGCCTCACTTTCCTTGAGGAATTTTTCCTTTATCTCCGTCATTTTTATATCCATTTCCATTTACGCTTGAAAGTGCCTTTGCTTTTGCTAGTGTAGGCTTCTTCACCCTTCGGTTGAACTCCTCCCGTTTGCTAGCGTAGCTTCTTGGCCAGAAGCTATGATTCTCAAAGCTTCGGCAAGAGATGGTTGTGTCGGCCATCCTTGTATGTGATAACAAACCCTCGATATTCGGGTCTCGAAACCATGAATAATTATTCTCTTTATCCTCGTTTCCCAATAGGAGCTTTTGGATCTAACTACGAAATTTCGCGGCATAATGACTTTACCTTGTGAAAGTATTGGGAAATCGTCATGTCGCGTTGCGCCATCGATAGTAACTCGTTCTCAGGAAGTTGCAATCTTGTATCATTCTTCTTTGAAAAAGCGTAACAAGAGTGTCCCATGCTTCTTTGGTGTTTTTGCATCGAATATGCTCGAAGCATTTCTTGATTGTGGTCTTGAAGCGAACATCGCTTTGCACCTTTAATTTTCCCTTCATGAAGATCTGGTTTGCATCTTCCAACGTGGTTGTGTAACTTCATCACCGCCAATGACCTCGCAAGTCTTGACCTTGTAGATAAGACTCAATTACACGTTGCCCGTGTTATAGTTTTTGTTGTTGAGCTTCTTGATTCCTCGACTACTTGAAGATCACCGAAATCGTGTCGGCAGACTTCAACTATACCAGACAAGCTTGACTAATAAACTTGCAGTACCAAACTCCTCACGACTCGAAGATAACCTCCTTCAAACGATCACAGACCGTCGTCTGATACCAATTGTTGAGTAAAATTTAGAATGAACAAGCTCTAAATTTACTAATATTAGATCGAAACAAGTAAACAAACTACTTGTATTATACTCATTTATAACACCTTTCAAAGACAACTCACAGAATTGAAGAGAAATACAAACAAGAAAGCTCTCATTCACGCTCAAACTAAGAATATAAAGACTTATTTGTTTTTGATGGAATGATTAAACCAAATGCAAGGTAGGCTATTTATAGTCCTCCATTGATACTGAATCTACCACAAATATAAAACTAAGAAATAATCCTAGGCCATACAAATCTTATCTGCAGAACCACATTTTCTGACAATGGCTTCATTTTATTTCTCTGACCTTCAACTACTTCATTTATTTCTACAACCTTCAACCATTTCATTTATTTCTCTACCTCTTCAACCACTTCATTTATTTCTCTACCTCTTTAATTATTATTTTGGTGTTGATTTTCAACACTTTACACATCCCAAACTGTAATATGACCGTCACCATAACCACCTAAGAGAAGGTCCCCTGCGGATTAAAGCATATAGAAGTCACCGCAGCATGAGATTGATCCCCTTGTAATCCAAGCATTAACATCTGGAATAAAATGAAAAGGTTAGGCGAAGCTAGATATCATTTTAATGGGTATATCAGAGATCAATCTATGACAACCAAGTATGACAAGAATAGATAAAGCAGATGCACAAGTTGCAACCTTTACATCCATGTTGTCAACAGAATGAGAAGAGTATTTACTCGGGACAACAACAATAACCCCCCTTGTCGTTCCTATAGTAATATAATTAGCATGAACGGTCAACACTCCATGCTCACGGTTTAATGCATGAGATGAAATTGTCCGTGTGATAGCATTGTTGGCATTAACATAAAAGTATCCCAATGTTGTCGAGCCCCTGCGAATACCCTCAAGCCTCATTGGCTTTGCCGCAGCGCCCTCTTCCCAATGCAAACCAGTGGACACATGTTTTTTCTCGAGTTCTTCAGCAAATTCAAGTGGTTTCATTTGAGAACGTGATTTCTTTTCTACTATTTTACTATTCAATCTGCTTTCCAATTCCTCAATTTTCTCCTCTACAAGTTCGTCAATATCACTCAGCGAACAGGCATCATCTGCAACACCACTAACCTCATTCATATCTTTAGATAATGAAACACTATCTAGAATATCTACCGTTTCCGGTTCAATAATTGTCAAGCTACCTGCAGTCTCTCCGTTATTATCAGTATCAGTTAAAGAAGGAAGGGAATCCTTATCATTATTATCATTCACATCAAAAGAAGTTAAACTATTATCCTCACCCAAAACATTCTCATCAGCGGCAGCATAATGCCGCCTAATGTTTTTATTTCCAACACCTGTAGATGAAACAGGTGAATTGCTATCAACCTCAATACCGTCCCCAACATTCAATTTAGTAGAATAAACCTGAGGTAGAAAATTGGCATCCATAAACTTTTTCCTAGCATTGCCTACCAGTGTTTGACCGCACTCTGTGACATGTTCTCCGACACTCTCCATAGGCATACTGTGAAGAACTCGGTCACTCTCACTGGAACTTCCAACGGTCCCATTTCTTCCGGATAAGTCATCAACACCATTAACCACAGTACATTGAAAAACCTCCCTATTTTGTTGGAGAAAACTATGTGAAAACAATTACCGGTATATTGAAATATACTGATTAGGTTGAGTAACGAATTAACCCGTTCTACTTAAAACGTTTTACGGTTCTGTTCAAATTTATGGAAGTAAATACAGCTTTTTTGTTCTCGTTATAAAACAGTTTAGAATCTTTTTTTTTTTTTTTTGTCAAACTTACTGTATTAATAAAATACGAAATATTATACCATTGCCGATATACTTAAATATATTGATTAGATTTAAATACGGATTAATTCACTCTAAATTGTAAATCTTTATTCCAACATTTACTTAAAAATGGAAACTAGTAACGTAGTAAAAAAAATATTTATCACTTCTCTCAATTTTTTTATTTAAATTCATTTCCAACGATTCTCATCCCGTTATTATCTTCGACTAATTTTTCAACTGAAACATTAACATCCTCACCAATTGTCTTCAAATTACCACTTAAATTGGAACCCAAATCAACAGAATTACTCTCAGATTCATCACCAACATTGGAACTCAATTCAACACTATCCAAAGCAGTCCCCACACTCCTCCTAGTTCTGATTGCGGCAGCATGTGGAGTCGGCATGGACCTCGAAGCTGCCGCAGCGGCAGCCACTGCTGCTCCAGGCTTCACATTGGATGCTTCAACAAAGAAAACAAACACGATCTAAATAGTTCCACCCTTTCATCAAATTGGATTGGCTGTTTTGCTGCGGAAAGAGGACGGTGGAGACGGAGGGGCAGAGGATGAAGATGAAGAATCAGATTCGTTGAGAATTTCATCAACAGTACGATGAGGGACAGATTTGAGATCGTCGTCACTGGAGAGATGCGAGTTAAGGAACGAAGCCAAGTCGAGGTCCATAGCTGATGGTCCAGAGATGGAAAGTTTACTGGTCATGTCTAAAGCTGCTTCAACTGGGAGGATGGATAGCAAGGTCAGCTGGGTCGTTCAGTTTGACCTCCATAGAACGTCATAGAGGTAGTTATTGAGCACGACTCGTAGTGAAACGCTACCGCAATTACTCGACTCAATTCAAGAAAATTATATACAATCAAAAACAAAAGTCGAGAAAATTATGTTGAAAAAAAACCCAATATTTGTCTATTATCGTAAATTATCACATGTATACACTTAGTTTTTGCTCGGTAGTTATAACATTAGAATTTAGAATATAGAATTGAGTAGACTAGATTATATAGCGTCTAAAAATCAATACAGATCAAATTAAATCATAAAATTAAATCAAAATAAATCACATTATCCGATCTGATTTGTATTAATTGAAATAATTTTTTAAACGATTCAATCTAATTATATCAATTTTTAAATCAATCACCACACTAGATCGTTATTGATAATATATTAAAAAATATATTATATAATGTAAATATGTTCTACAAGGAGTGCCCAACAATTTTGAAACCTATCTACATCCTCGCCTCGCTTCTAACACCAACCAACCTCACCTCCAGTCCTGCCATACATGGACAAAATAGATAAGAACCACGAATAATTTTGTATCAATTTGTTTGGGGTATCTACTATGTTTTTAGTTCTTTATTATTTAGGATCTATTGTTGATCATTTTTGTGCCCTTTTAAGTGAATATTTGTACATTTTCTTTCATCTTTGGATATGAGTTTTTTTATATATGGGTTTTTTAAGTGATTGAGTTCTGTTCACATATGGGTTCTTTAGGTGAATACTTGTACATTTCCTTTCATCTTTGGATATGAGTTCATACATATTGGTAAAATACTATGATTTTGGGTAATTTAGTTTCGATTCTTTACTATTGATCACTATTTGAAGTTTAATAATAAATCAATTCTTTGACTTGTTAGTTTAAACAAATCATTTCCTTAACTTATTAGTTTTAACTTTATTTCCTCTATTGTGATTATGTATTGTTATTTGCGTTATCTTGTTATTGTAACATTTAGATGTATAAAGACAAGCGAGTTCTTATTTAACACTTTGTAATAGAATTATTGAATTTGAGTGTATGTTGTTTAGTTGTTATTGATTTAGTTTTCTAAATTAAAGAATTAATTTGTTGTATGGATTTTTTATAAGCAATTATTTTGAAGTCAATCACAATTTAATTCATGCTTAATACTAATATTTTTCTTAGAATATGTTATTTTTTTGAATAGTAAATGATAACTGTATTTTATACAGTTATTTTCATCAATTTTAGTAATGATAATTGTTATGTTCTTTTAATATTTAGTTAATTTTTGTTAAATAAATTAATATTTTCCTTTTATGCATTAAAAATACATTTTTAATAAAATTAAATAATTTGTATCGAAAATGTACTTAATTTCATATTTTTTTGTCCACAAATATAATTTCAAATAATATAGTTCTTAATTACAATTTATAAAAATCAAAAATATAATTTAAATTAAATTTGGACTTAATTATAATAATTTAAAGTTTAAAAATTTAATTTAAAATTAGCAAAGGGCTTAATTGTAATTTTAGAAAGTTTAAAATGTAATTTGAAATATATTTGTGGGTGAAAATATAATTAATAAAAGTTTAATTTTCTACAGGCGAAGAATCTACGCTACAATCTACACGGCGAATCGTAATCGGTCCGATCGTGATAAGACACGGGCGAGATTCGCGCGTCCTTATCACACCCGACCAAACAGAGTGGGTGCGCAGTCTCACTTTTTCACGCGGCTCGAGACGCCGAGTGTGGCCCACCGCGCCGGCATGTTTCGGCGTGTAACGTGGGACCCACGTGTCTGACGCATCCAGCCGCTGTCCCCCACGTACGCTCTGATCCCGTGCGTTAATCTCTTCGTGCAACCGGAGTTTTAACGAATCAGAAGATGCCAGGTGTCCACCTGAATCCATTCCTAAAATCAGAAATTGGCACGTGTCCACTTTCTCATTTTTGACCCACCGCGTGATGACCACGTGGCATGTTATCATGAGCGCGAAAGCGCAGGATCAAACCCGTGTGTAGCCGTTGCTCCACGCTCTGATGTTTCCTACGCACGTTCCTAGAAGCCAATCAGAAGCTGCCACGTGTCCACATTAATTCCTTTCAGCGAATCAGATGCTAACACGTGGCATGCAAAAAGAATTTAAAAAATGCAGAATCGATGCCCCTAGTTCACGCGTGATTTAATTAATAAAATTGATATCCATGATTTTTGTTTTTCGATACAAATTATTACGCGTTTTTTATAAAAAAATAAAATAAAAAATATAATATTTTAGATGTATTATTTTTAGCTATAAATATGAGATAAGATGATAGTTTTAGGGGGTTTTGGAGTTTAGTTTTGGAGATTATTTTGTGTTCGGTTTTGGACTGCAGAACACGCAGAAGCCATTTTTTGGCTTTTGTTGTGTTCTGCGTGTACCAAATATTTTCACTACATGATGTTTTAATTTCCTTTCTTCTTCTTTTAATTTTTCTGAATGTGTTGTAATTTTTATTTTAATTTAATGAAGTAATTTAATTTTTCTAGGGTTGCATTTGATCTAAATCTATGAAGTTTTGATTTTAACTATTTCTGTAAGATTTTAAAGACTTTCGATCTGTTCATTCTATTTCAGTGCTTAATGCTTTTTGATTATTTACTGAATCTTATCAAAACGATCCGTGTACGAATAAACTTGGGAGAGGCATTTGTGTGTGTATTGCTCATAAATAGAATGACATGTATGATGAAGGATATGAATATACCCTAATTGTATGTGTGGCCTTTTGAAAACTTAGAACTTAATGAATCTTATTAAATTTAATTCTCATAGAGATATAGTGAATTAATTTAACGAGGTGTGTTTATAAGGAGCTCGGAAGAGATGTATGAACAAAAATAGAAGTTTTCGGTTGATAAATTAAATGTACTAAAAAAAATATAAATCAAAAGAAAATAATATGATTGGAGTGAATTAATTTGTTGAAAAGTTGCAATCCTAGAGTTCTTTTATTTTCTTGCTACATTTTTCTTAATCAACGATTGTTTTGGATAAAATCAAAGAGATACAATTTTAGTACTCAACAAACTATAGTAACAAATCCTCGTGGGAACGATACTCTACTTACAAATCTTTAATACTTGTGACCGTGTATGCTTGCACGATTTTATGTGTGTTCCAAAACACACAAAAGTAAACCTTATAAATTAGTTTGAGTATACAACATATTACTTATAAGAGAAAATCTTATATATCACAAATATGTCTCTACTGATATTAATACTCAAGTTAGTTCTCAAATTTTTTTTTGTTGTAAAAATAAAGTGCTAAAATAAAATTATTCCAACACTTGTGAATGCGTAGTAAGATTCACTTTTCTTATTCCAAAGCTTTTTTCATCGAATAATTTTATAGAAAAAATCTTTTTATCTCAACTTGTATTGAGATATCAAGTGAAGCATCGATATTTAATTGAATAATCAACTTAAGAGGTATATATTTTCATATGACATGAATTATTTTACACTCAACAATCACACACACACACATATATATATATATTTGGAGTTTATAATAGGTTGATATAGACTCATCTATATATAGGTGATGATAATTTACTTAAGTTTATTTTACCAAGTCAATTTCGGACTTTACTATGATTGAAGATGTAGAACCGAAAATTCATCTATAGGAAATGGAAAAGCCACCCCAGACTTTAAATGACTCATCTTCAAAAAATGTAATAGAAGCGAGTAATGTTGATCCTGGTAACAAATATGATATGAAAAAACCAAAAAATTTCAAGTCATAAATATGAAATTTTTCCTAAGTTTCATGTGCCATATCATCAAACAATTTCTAGGGATGTTTTTTAACTTTATTTATATGAGAGAAAAAAGTTTGAGAAACTTTTTCATAAGTGAAAAGCAAAGAGTTTGTCTTACTAGTGATTGTTGGACTTCAATTCAAAATATTTATTATATTTGTCTAACCACTCATTATTTTGACCAAGATTAGAAATTACAAAAGAGAATTATAAACTTTTGTTGAGAATCAAAAACGTGATAGAATTGAGAGAGTGATAGAACAAAATTTGGTGATTGGGGTATATGTAAGGTTTCACCGTAACTCTTGATAATGCTTCTTCAAATGATATTGTTGTATCATACTTGAAAAGGAAGCTGAAAATTGGAATGATGGACTTGTTATGAGTGAAGAGTTCTTTCATGTGCGATGTTGTGCTCACATTTTGAACTTGGTTGTAAGAGAAGGACTTAAAGATTTTCACAATACTATTATGAGTATTTATTATGCAATGAGATATGTTAGATCTTCTCCTTTGAGATTACAAAGTATAAAATGTGTTATGTTAAGAAAAATATTGAGTCCAAAGGAAATATTGTGAAAGACGTGCCTACAAAATGGAACTCCACATATCTAATGTTAAAATCTTCTTTAAATTTTCAAAAAGCTTTTGATCGTCTCGAAGAAGAAGAAGAAGGAACAAACTTTATTTCTTATTTTCATGAGGAGCGATCGAGTGTTGGGCCTCCAACATCATATGATTGAAAGAATGCTAGTATTTTTATCAAGTTTTTGAAGACTTTTTAGGACTTTACATTAGCATTCAATGCATATTTATGTATCACATCAAATTTATATTTTACATAATTACATAACATTCAATCTCAAATACTTACATGGTGTGGTTTCGATGATGATTTGTTGAAAAATATGGTTGTTAGCACGAAAAAAAATTTGAGAAGTATCGGGGAAATGTAGATAAGACTATTAAGTTGTTATATGTTGTATTTATACTTGATCCAATTTACAAATTGAAGTATTTGAAATTCCTATTAGAAGATATTTATGATTTAAAAATTGTTAAAAAATTGAGAGATAATATCAAAAATATTTTCATGGATATGTTTAAAGCTTACTAGTTAGTGCATGTAAATGATTTTCATCTGAGAAAGGATTTCCTCATCTGAGGAAGCAAGAAAGATGAAATTTTTTAAACGCTTAGAGGAGAAAAAAAATTTGGAGTTGAAAACTGAGATTAAGAAATATTTGAACATTTCATGTGAAAATTTCATGTTGAATAAGTTTGATATCTTGAAATGATGGAAGACAAATTCTTTTAGGTTTCCTATCATCTCTTTCATTGCACGTGATGGGTTAGCAGTTCAAGTTTTAATTGTTGCATCATAATCATCTTTTAGCACATGAGGGCGTATTCTTGATCTATTTAAGAGTTTTTTGAATCCTAAAATAGTAGAGATATTAGTATGTACTCAAAATTGGTTATGTACCTCTATTAATAATAACTATGTCGCCTTATCGAAATACATTGATGACCTCGAGATTTATGAAGATATTGATTTAAGTAATTGCAATACTTAAAATTATTTCTAATTTATTTTTTAAATATTATTATCTAATGATATATGATTTTATTTTCTTGTAGATTTCATTGAAGACACTACATTGATCAATGATGATTAATAATAGGTAAGTTTCTTCCTATCGGTAAATAATTAAATGTAAGCTTATGAATGCAATCAAAAATATTATTAAAAGTTTCTTCTTATAGGTCCTAGTTATGGTGGAACAAGTGATATGTATGGATAGGCACTTTCTCACACCTTCTAGAGATTTCCTATCAGGAAGGCTTTGTTTGATCAAAAGAGACCTACTAAATTGTATCTTCTTTTGTATGGCTTAGACAATTTTTGTAAATTGATTAAGCTAGTGTTTAGTCTTATTAGATTGTATCATATTTATGTATGATGAGTAGGACATTTGTGCTAGCAATGACCATGAATAATGACATAGGAAAGCTATGTTCTATCAAGACTAGTACTAGTAGATATTAATAGTTCCTGAAAAAAAGGAATGTGAGTGGTAACCAAAGGCACAATGACATCTTCATTTTACATACATCGTGGCGTATATAACATTAATAATCTATGTTGAAAACTATTTTCAACATAGATTATCATACTGTTGAAAACAGTTAACTAAATCGAATTGGATCGTTCGGTTACAACATTTTTATTAGCCAAACGACCCAATTCAGTTTGGTTAAAGCAATATAAATGGTCCGGTTTGGTTATATATTTTTTTTACTAAAAACCAAACTAGAGTAGACCATGGACACTTTCACTATAAGAGTACGTTATATCTTTTGCAGTGCATAGAGCAGTGGAGATTCACCATCACGACGGCCTATAACGACACATCATTTTTAATTTAAACTTGTGTACTTACGACACGTATTATGAAATAGTATCGATTAATTGAACCCAACAAAATGGATAATTCTAAATACATCTATTAAAAGTTTCAAATATAAACCCTCAAAACACATAATCATTATTATTTTACATATTAAGGGTACCTATTTTGAGATTTTAAAGGATATAAGTATAATTCGTCGAACAAAGTTCATACACCCCAACTAAGTTGTCCATTTAAATTTTATTTATCTATGTAAAAAATATAAAATCAATAAATATTATTTTTATAACCATTTAAGTGTTATATGTATATATATATATATATATATATTGGTTAAGTTTGTAACTGCTATAGAAATATAGTTTCTTCTTTAAAAATAACAATCTCCATTTTTTTTATAAACCATTAAGCTCCGACCTATAACCCCGATAGTTTGTTAGCAAAAATGGTGCTTTGATGTTAGTTCAAATCCTAATAATCTCAAATAATTAGTAAATATGTATCCCATCAAAATAGATCATATGGTCTCGTATACCAAAAAAAACTCTGAAGTTAATGTTTTTTCACACTAAGTACTTCTATTTGATGATATGAACAAGTCCACGTAAATGTTTAAGGGTAGTCATTATTGAATCTTTAAATTTGAAAAGAAAAAATATTCATAATACTAATTGAAGGGAATGGTAGTTAAGGACTAAGGTAGTGTTTGGTTTATTATAATGAAATTAAATTAGAATTGATTACTTTCAAATTTATGTTTAGTTGTGTTAAAAAGTGGGAATGCAATGGAATCAACTCCTAAAATAATTCTTTCACTCTCCCTTAATAATCATGATTTCATTCTCATCTTAATTTTTTTTCCAATTTTACCTCAATCATAAATATAATCCTATACCCTATACCCTAAACTCTAAAATCCAAAATATTAAATTTTAAATCCTAAACCCATTTAGAAAAATAATAATTTTAACCTTAAATCTTAACTTACAAATATAACCCTAAATCTCAAAACCAAAAACCCTATTTAAAAAAATAATAATTTTAACTCTAAACCTTAACCCATAAATATAATCTTAAATCCTAAACATTATATCCTATACTTTATACCTTAAATCCTAAAATCCTTAATCCTAAACCCTAAATCCTATATAGAAAAGTAATAATTTTAACCCTAAACCATAACACACATATATAATCATAAATCCTATACCCCTATACATTATAGCCTAAACCCTAAACCTTATTTTGAAAAATAATAATTTTAACCCCAAAAATCCAAACATAAACCCTAAATCCTATACTATATACCCTAAATCTTAAACCTTAAATCCTAAATCCTAAATCTCTAAATCACAAACCCTAAGTACTATTTAAAAAAATAATAGATTTTATTTATTTTTAAATAATAAATATTTAAAAAAATTCAATAATATATTTTATCTTATGAAAAAGTAACAATTAAATGATATTAATATAATATACAATGTTTTTTATTTCATTCTAATTGTAAATCAAACAACTGATTCTTAATTTGATTATAGTGGTCAAACAAAATAATATTGTTTCTTTTTAATTCTCATCCCAATTTCATTTCGTGAACTAAACGTGTATTTCTATTTTTAAAATTATGTAAAATGCTTTTTACTATAAAAAAAATTTACAACTACTTCAAAGTTCATAAAACACATTTTGTAATTCTAAGAAAAAAGTAATTAAGTAAACATTTTTTTCCTAAAATTGTTTCTAGTTAAATCACTTTTAATAAAAACATGATCAAATAGACCCTAAACATTATTTATCATATAGTTTTATCATCTATAGACATGCCTAAGTTACTAAGGATAAATAAACAATGTATTTATAAGAGGTGAGTGATAAATGAGTTTTTGTGGTGGATTGTATTATATTTCATTCCATAAAGTTAAATAGTCAAATGAGAAAGAGAATAACGAAACATGAATGAAAGGAATTCTTTCTTTTTCTTTTTCAAAACAAAACATACGTGAATGCACAACAAAACAATTTTTTAAAATTGTACAATTTTTCAAACATGTCTTCCGATTACCGAGAAATATATTTAATATGGTTTGTTTAATCTTCCTTTCAATACTTGGCTAGTGAAATTTGAAAAAATAATAATATATATTTGGCTAGTGAAAGAGTCAAACCCAATATTTACCGTCCCCCCATTCAAATTTAGGAGCTTCATGTCTCCATCACAGCATCACTAGTAATAATTACATAATTGCCACCCTTTGAGTTTTGACATAGAAATTCCAAAGAATCCAAGGCAAATGATACAAAATCCGCATGCCCAACTTTGAATATAAGAACTTGGGAAAAAAAAGAGAGAGGCAAACAACACCATTGACCCTCTTTTTGAAGGATCAGATCCCCTTGGATTCCAAAACACATTTTTCAATGCTTCAAAACAGGGGACTATGCAAAAACAATAATAACCATAAAGCACAAAAGTTATTGCCGACTGAAAGCGAAAGATAAAAAGTAAAAACATGACATCTATTTGCAAAACAAGAAACAAAGACACACAATCTTCTTTTTTCCAACTAATCCTAATCTTAAAAAATATCAATTACAAATATTCAAAATAAAAAAAATTACAAAGTTCATAGACAAGCTATCCTAGCCTGACTTTTTCTTGTTGTTGACCCACTAACTAGATATTATGGTTCAAAGATATAAAACCAATCTTTTTGAACCAAAATACTAGACAATATAAACAATGCTATGTCATAGGATGCTTTATGCATTCAAGACATAATCAACTGTTAATCAATATGTAAGGTAGAATCCAAAGCCTATATTTAGTTTCCACCTTATGCCAATGATGTAAATGAATTTTGATTCTTCTCCTAAGACTAATAACTACTACTTAGAAAAAGGAAAAGTCCCTATTGTCCCTAAAACCATACATGTATGACAATGATGTTAATAATGAATCAACCTTTTCTTATTTTCCACTTTTATTCTTTTTTCTCTTTAGCTCTTCATGACCCCTTTTTATCCATGTTAGTCTTGTATGAAGACATGTTTTTGTTTCTTTGTTTTGGACCCAAAATTAAGTTGATGAATTCTGCTCAGAAGTTGTGGCAGAGACTTGTGAACTAACTGTGCTTGTTGCTGTCGTTGTTGTTCCTGTCAACCCAATTGTTGGTGTTCCACCTGTTCATTTTGCATGTGAGTTCTTGACATTGTGAAGTTCTACGAGCTTTGAACTAATAAAAATATATGTTTAATAATATGCAATTTTCAAAGATAGTCACCCAATCGTTTAAGAGTGTTTCACTTCACCTGTAGTGGTGGTCATGGCTAGTGATGATGGAAGAGAGAGTATCCCAGTGGAGGAGCCATAGTGATGAGGCAAATATGGGTATTGTACAATTGGTGGATATTGAACACCAAAACCATGAGCTTGGCTACTTTGTGCATATTGAGCATACATTGGATAGAAATTTTGAAACATGCCAGCTGCTCCTGATGCCCCAGCTGAAGCGCTTAAGTATGGTGGAAATTGTTGCCCACCATAGATTCCATAGTAGTTCTGCAACAACAATAACAATGAACAATTCCATCAAGCATATGTTTGTTTGTGTCTGTGTTAAAAGTGGTTTCAATTAAACATGGATTTAGAATAAAGAGCTTTTAGGGAGAATCGCATTATGGGTTATTTGATGGTGCATATGAAAGCGAATTCAAGAGAGCATTTTTATGAGAGAAAAAAAACACATCATTTGTGTTTATGTCAGCAAAACAAAATGTGTTTTCTGAGCGTCGATATCTTTTACGGCATGTTTGGTTAAGAAGCTTTTTTTTTCTTTTTGCTGCCAAAGTGCTTCCACAGGTTTCAAAAGCAGAAACAAAAGTACCCTGAATTCCATAAAATTTGCAACACATATAACAAGTAATTACCATGGGATAGATAGAATCTTGTGAGTATCCAGCGTAGCTGTTGAAATACAAAAACAAAGTGGTAGAGAATTCAGGTGCTAATATAAAACAAGCAAAAGAAGAACGAAGAGATTGAGTGATGTATATAGTCTTAAAATCATTTTGCCATACCCATAAGCTGAATAAGGAAATGCATATTGACTAGTAGGTTGATGAAAGAATGTTGTTGAAGAGGCTTGATGTACAGGTGGAGCTACCAATCCAGGTGCTGCTCTAAACCTTATTGGACCTGCATGACAAGTATTTTATCTAAATCATCATTTCGTTAGAAACCTCAGTACTGATTTGATCCACATTTCAGTTTAGTGTTCCATGAAACTTATGATTTGGTTATTAAGATTTTTTTTCCCAAAAGACACAAGAAGATCATGTTTCAAGTATTCAGTATTTGCTACAAAACATTCAAGAGTTCATTAAGTTTTGTATAGAAAGTGAACTTGAAATGACTATAACTATGAGAATCTCATGAATAAGGTACATAGAGAGACAGAGAGACCATGTTGAGGAGTTGGTGGGCGAGGTTTTTGAGCCCCAAGAGAAGCAAGATTGCAATTTGCTCTTCTACCGTCAATAACTGGAGATGGGTTTTGACAAGCTCTCATAGCAGCTTCTGGATCCTTAAATGTAACCTAAGAATGAAGCAAAAAAAAAGTAATAAAAGACCAACCTTTTTAAAAATCAGAAATAAGATTCAAAGAAATAAACAAGTCTTCTGCTGTTTAAGAGATGATCAAAGAAAAAAGAATTTTGCTTACAAAGCCATATCCCTTTGATCTTCCAGTGTATTTATCAGTGATAACAACAGCTTCTAAGATATCTCCAAACTGTTCAAAATACCTTCTCATAGTCTCTCTCTGAGTCTCCCAAGCCAACCCTCCAACAAAAATTTTTGTGAAAGTTGTGTCATTGTATTGACTACCCATCATCTGAAATTGCCTTGGTTGAGACATCAAACAATTACGCAGATAGAAAATAAATGCAATTCAAATGACCCAAATGCAAAAGGAAAATTTCTTTTAAAAAAAAGGAGAGAAAAACTATTTTTTTTCTTCCGAAGAACCCCAATAAAGATGAGTTCTTTTTGAGTGAACAAAACCAAAAAAGGGATCAAATCAATGAAAATTAACAGTCGTGGAGTTGTGATTCTGTTTATTTCTCTTCGCTTTATGTTCCTCTATATGACCTGCTGTGTTGTTTGTCAGGCTATAACTGCCACTTTTTTTCAAAACAAGAGCAACTCCTCAGATTCCTCAACTACGATACCCCTAACGAGAAAATCATTACTGTTAAGGGTGGAAAAGGAATGAATGACAAATAGAGAGAAGGAAAAAAAATTAATTAGCCTCTAAGAAAATATTTATATACAAATCAATCCAGAAGCCAGCGACAAAGAGAGAGAAGTAAAGGAGTAAAAAGAGATGAGGACAAAAAAAACTGATAGAAGGCACCAACGACAATAGTAAGCGTCACAAACATTCAATCTCCAATAAAATATTAAACACCAAAGGAACGTAACTTTTTTATTTATTTTTAAATTGCTATTTTATTTATGAAAATATCAAAAAAATTATAGGAATAGATAATAGAAAAAATAATAAAAACAAATAGATTTAATATTTATATTCATAAAAATAACATCATTGCACTTATACATATTTTAAAATTTTATCAAATTATTTCATTTTAAACGATAATTCAAATTAACCTAATATTATTTAAAATCATTCAACGATTTAATGATATATAATTGAAACTTATTTAATATTATTATATTTTATTTTTTTTGTTTTTAAATAATTTTCCTAAATATTATTATCATAACAAATAATTTACTTTTAAATATGTTTATTTTTAAAAATATAAATTGTATGTTAAGCATATTATATATATATTATATATGTTAATTTATTATTTAATTAATAAAAAATAAAAATTAAGATAATAAATCAAAAATTATTTATTTTATTTAAAATAAATAACTTTTTTATAAAAATAAGTAATTGTATCAATAAAATTATAAATATTATAACTATTAATAATTTATACTAAGTAGTTGACGAAAAAGTTAAGTATTAAGATATTTAATTGAAAAAATGATAATTTTTGTATGTTAATTAAGATAAATAATTTTATATTAAAAAGATAAATAGTTTTAATCTAGATAATTTTAATATTTTAGCTACTAATAATTTATTATTTAATTGATAAAAAATTAATATTAATATAATTAACGAGAAAAAATATAATTTTTATTTTTATTTAATATAAATAATCTTATATTAAAAAATATAAATAACTTAAATAGATAATTGTTAATATTTTAATTTATTAATGAATTAATTTATAAAATTTAAGGTAATTAATCAAAATAAAAATTATAATTATTTATGTTATTTAATATAAATAAATTTGTATAAAAATATGAGTAACTATAGTATATAATTTTTTAATATTTTAGCTAATAATAACTTATTACTTAATTTATATTACTTAATTGATAAAAAAATAAAAGTTAAGAAAATTTATCTAAATAATATTTTAAAAAATATATAAATAATAATAATAATATAGATAATTATTAATATTTTAGTTGTTAATAGTTTATTATTTAATTGATATAAAAAATGAGACTTAAGATAATTAATTCAAAAATAAAAATTATTTATGTTATTTAAAATAAATAATCTTATATAAAAAAATAAATAATTGTATTCATTATTTGATTTATAGTAATTAGTTTATTTAAAAAACAAGACTTAACATAATTAACTCTAAACAAATGATAATTTTGTATGTTATTTAAGATAAATAGTTTGTATAAAAAATATAAATAATTATTAGTAATTGATAAAAAAATATAATTTTTAATTAACTTATATAATAATTAATGATATTCAAAATTTTATAAATATATATATATATATAAATGATTTGTTAAATCTTAAAGCTTGATACATGCATGCATGATAATATTAAATTTTAGACCAAATTACTTTTATATATTTATATACATCACCAATTTAAAAAGTTTGGATTGTTAATGTAACAAATACTCACTATCATCTCTCATTTGAATTAATATACATCACTATCAAATTACTTCATAACTTATCAATAATTCCTTAAAAAAAATTGTCATCTTTAGAATATTTTTAATCGCTCTTTGGATTATGTCCGTTTACATTAAAATGATTAGGTTCATATAATATAAATAGTAATGATTATTATTTATATTAATTATTATATAATTTATTTAAAATAAATTTTATTTTTTATTAATTATATAATAAATTATCGATACTTAAAATATTTATAATGTTATTAATATTTTTTTATATACAATTTTATTTATTTTTAAGTAATAAAAATAATTATGTTGATTAATTATTTTAATTCTTATTTGGTTATGAATTAAATAATACATAAATTAATTAATAAATTATTATGAGTTAAAATACTAATAATTTTTTTTATATTATAGTTATTTAGCTTTTTTTTTTATCAAAGGTTATTTATTTTAAGTAATATTAATAATTTTTCATCAGTTAATTATTTTTTAAATTTTATGTTTTATTAATTAAATAATAAATTAGTAATTACAAATTACATGACGATTAATGCAATGAAATATTAAGAAAAGTTTATTATTTAAATTATTTATAATAATAAATATTAATAATATCTTTAAATTTTTCAGAAAGATAATGATTTTTGTTCAGTTATTTATTTATTCGTATCATTTAAAAAATATATATTACACAAGTTACGTATTAAAATGAATCTCTCACTTTAAATGCAAAGAAATTTTGGTGTCAAACTACTTTCTGTCCTGATTAATATTAACACTCCCGATATACATCTTAAAATAACAAAAAAAAGGGCTTAATATTATAAATCAGATAAAGGAACATTAAAGTTTTATTTTTTATATAAAATAAATATTTTTTAAAATGTAAATTTTATCTTTATAAATTTAACTTAAATATCTTTAATGTATTATCTTAAGAGAGATATAAAAACTTATACTATTTGTAACTAAGAGATTAAAATACATTTTATCTTTTTAAATTTGTGTGTCATTTAATATAATTGTGATCTATAAAACTTTATACACATCCACCAATTGTTTTTAACTATGGGAAGAAATTTGAATCCACCTTTAATAACCAAGTTATTTAGATTTCATTAAGTATAAATATTATTTTTTTAATTTTTAAAATAGTTATGAGATATGATATGATATAAAAATTATATATAAAATTAAATAATATTAGTATTTGTGAGTGAGATAATAATAGACATGATTAATGTATTTGAAAACAAGATATAATAATTATGTTCAATAGAAGAAAAAAAAACAATTATATATTATACAAATTATGTTGTGGGGTTTGGGGTCTGCATGAACAATCTGATTCGCTGTATTCAACCTTCTATTTTTAACCTCCTCTCTCTTGCTTCTCTGTTTATGGCATTATTTATGTGGGGACTTTCGGATGATACCTTTAGACATTTTTTTATCATCACCTACGTCAATTCTCTCTCTTTTATATCTAAACACATCTTTAATAATAATAATAATAATAATAATTAAAAAATATAAATATTTTACTTATCTTAAAAATAATATTTAATTATTGTAATTACATTTTTTTTTACAATATTTTAGTTCTATAGTTATTAAAAAATGAAAAAAAAAGTGATGGTACACAATTAATACATGTCATAATATAGTTAATTATATTTATTTAATTAATTATTTATAACAATAATATAAAAATGATTTAAAATAAATATAAAAAGTTTACAATAACATACCCTAATTAAAATTAGTTATGTTTGGTGGGCCAAAACCTCTCTGGCACAAGCATCTAAATTCTCTTAAAGATCGTTGGTGTGGTCAATAATTAATTTCGACACCAATCTGGGCATCCATGGACATTTATTAAGAAGAACAGCTCTTCGTTCTAATCAATCTGAATGAAAACCCAAAACTGCCCTCCTTATTATACATTGTGATTCAAATATTATAAAAAATTAATTCAACATATATTTATAATCTTTATAAATTTTATTGTAGGGTTATATTTAAGAGAGTGAGTTGTAAAATTCCCTTAAATTATAAATTGTATCATTTAATTTTTTAATTTAAAAAAAATAAATCAATTATAGATAAAATATATTATTTTAATAATTTTTAATTAAAATTATTTTTTAAGATAATATTTTAATATAAAAATAATATAATTTATCTTTAATTTATTTTTTTTAAACTAAATAACTAAATTATAATAAAAAAATTAATATTTAACATCCTATCAACATACAGTTATTTGTATCATTTTGTATATTTAGGTTATTGTATTATATTATTGTATCATTTTTTTTCAATGCTCATTTAAACTTTTTTAGATAATTAAATGCCAATGATTTTTGGTACAAATAACTCAACTTTTGAGATCATATTAAAATTAATAATTATGAATTTTTTTAATCTCAAAAATTCAACTCAATTAGCATAGACACATATCATAATCATAGTAAAGTGTAATTGTTGTGATTGATTAAAAATAATATTAGGTTTGTTACTCAAAATAGAATGTGCTTAATTTAGAAGAAAATTCATGGAATTTGACTTACTATAATATCAAAGGTAGAGGTACCTAATTTTGTTTAATTTTATTTGAATAAAGAATATAAAAATTATATAACTTAATTTTGTTGAACGAATAAATGTTTGGCATATGAAATGGAAACTTGAAGGCTATAAATATGATTTCATTTCTTCATTGTTAATCATCCTAAAAATAGAAAAAAAAATTATATAAGAAGTTTTTGAGTGAGAGAATTTTGTGGGAAAATTATCGTGGGCTTGTAATTGCTCTTATCTTTTGAGTGTGTGAGAAAATCATTGAGAGTGTGGTTGTAACAATTTTCCACATAGTAAATTTCTTTCTCTCGTTGTCTTTTGACAACGAAAGTGATTTTTCTCCAATTTAGAGTTTTCACTATAATTCTTGTGTTGTGTATTCTTTATTTTTCTATTATTTGATATTCTGTTAAGCAGGATATTAGGAAAAAGAATTTGTGATTATATCATTTGATCCAAATTTCCTAACAGCAATGTAAGTGTGATTTAATTTTAACATTATTTCAAAGTGTTGTTATTTAATCAATGAGGGATAAATTTGTTAAGGGAAAAATATTTCTTTTTTAAAAAAATAACTATTATTTCTTATTTTTATTAATGATAAATTTATTTCTCTCATATGATAGCATATGATTTTTACATATATGTAGTCAAATTGAAATAATTAACATAAAATAAACTTATATACACCTTAAAAATAAGTAAAGAACTAATGCAATATTTTTTTTAAAAAAACCATCTTGCTTTTATATGATACAATTATTTACATGATTTTATTCTTAAAAATATATATTTGTTATATTATAAATAAATAAATATATATCACATAAAAAAATTAAAAATAAAATTCTATTTACAAAAATAATTAATCAATATTAACCTTTAAAATTTGAAAGTAAAACTTTCATTTTTAAAATTAATGACTCAAATAGCTATTTGCCGCAATGAATAATTTGCATAATTTTTTTAAAAATAAAAATTACATAAATTCATACTCATTTTTTTGGACGACTTGAACTCACGTTTTTTTAGTATCCATTAAAAGCAAATGTGATTGTATCAATTGGCTTTAATTATGGAGCGAATGTTAGTAGCTGAGATCTGAAGCTGGCCTACTAGAAATAGAAATTAAATTTATATCACATTAATGATTACTGCTATTCCTAATGTAAATATTCATCTGTCAGGATTAATGTCATTTGCGTCCCGTATGTAATAATGTAAGTTAACAAGAAGCAGCTGGCTAGCGTTTATAATGATTCCTATTATAATAATAATATTTATTCTCAAAAGATTTAACTACAATCTTTTTAAAAAATAAAATCTTAATATTTTTTTATCATGATTCAATAAAATATGTGATCATAGTATATATAACCTCAATTTTTATCGATAACTATGATAATCAGTTAAATTAACTACAAAAATAATTAAAAATAAATAAATTTATATAATTACGTCACAATTATAAAAAATAATCATAATCTAACTAAAATAATAAAATCTAAATATTTTTAAAAACAATATCAAATAATATATTGTGTGTATAATTTATTAAAAAAATATAAAAAAATCATTTTATAATTATTTTATTTTTCTCTCTTCCTCACCACACCAAATTTCCTTCTCAATTTTTTTTTCTTTTTTTCCTCTCAATTTGTTTCTTCTTTTTTTCCTCTTTTCTTGCTAGCAATTTTCTTTTTCTTTTTCCCTCTTTTCTAACTCGCATTTTCTTTTCTCTTTCACTCTCATCACATTTCATGACCCTCTAATCAATTTTTTCCCAACTCCACCCCTCTTAGTTTCATCCTCTCAGTTTCATCCCTTTTCCTTCTTATGTTTTTGCTTCATCTTTCTCAGTTTCTCACGTCTCAATTATCAGCCTAGTGCCTTTTAATTTCCAACCATCCCTCGAACTCATTCGATCACCAATTTCTACTTCTAGCAATTTCATCAATAGATTTTTAATATTTGATTCTTTTTTTATTTCACATCATATTAAAGCATACATGAATCTCAATTTTGTGAATGTTATTTTATATATGTTCTGGATATAAAAAACTCTATATTAATTCCTTGTGTTTTTGAAGTATGTGTAAAGTATAAAAATTGCACATAATTTGAATTTTTCGTTACCAATTAAAAATGATCATTTTTAAGCAAAACAATCATATGTGTAATTTTACGAGAAGTAGCACAAGTATTTAATTTTCTTTCCACCAAGTTATTTAGCTTGCAATGCAAGTCATGTTTTAGTTACATGAACTTTTGAGTAATTAATTTGAATCATCTATAACTAATTTCGAGCTATTGAAATAAGTTGAATTGTTTCAAGTTATTGAAATGAATTTGTTTTAGTATAAATCCTCCTAAGTATTTAACATTGTAAAAACTTAATGATATGTTGTGTTGTTTCATTTAAAAAAGGAAAGAAGAAGAAAAAAGAATCCAAAATGTGTCGTTTGTTCTCAAAATTTAACTAAATTAACAGATAAGTTTTCTAAACTTTTAAAACATATATTTTGTTTTCAAATTTTTATAACTTCACACATAGATTCTTAAACTTTTAAATCATATCATTTAGTTCCCAAATTTATAAAATTTTATACATAAATTCTAATTTTATGATTTACAAAGATGTATTCTAGCAATCAAATAAGTATCTATGTGAAAAATTTTAAAAATTTGGGAACTAAATTATAATATTTAAAAATTTATGGACTTATGTGTAAAATTTTAAGAATTTAGAGACCAAATCGTATGTTTTAAAAGTTTGAGATTTGGCTAAGGATCTTGACTTATTGTAACATGGTACAACCCATTTCAATACATGCCACATGAAATGTTTAGTTATTTCTTATTGTATATAATAGTGCTATTGTATTATATAAGAATTTGACATGATAAATACATATATAATATTACTTTTTAGATTATAATATGTATTGTATTGTATTATTTAGAATGGATAAGTCTTGGATGTTGAAGCAAAGACTTTAAAAGAGTATTTAGAAGGAGTAGAAGTATTATTTAATTTGGCTTGAAATAATGCCACAAAAGAGTCTATTTGATGTCCTTGTAATGATTGCATAAACATAAAATTTCAAAAAATTGATAACATACGAGATCATCTTAGTTGTAGCAAGATTATTCAAGCTTATACAAATTTCCAACACCTTATTTTAAAAGAATGTTTAAAAAGATAAATCAATTGATGGTGTTTTGCATCATCCAATAGATTCCCTATGTTGGAAGGTAATAGATGAAAAATGGTCGAATTTTGGGTCAAAGTCAAGGAACTTACGTCTTGCTATTTTCACTAATGGAATTAACTCTCATAACAACCTAGGTAGTAGATATAGTTGTTGGACCGTAATTACTATCACATATAACCTTCCTTCTTGGTTGTGCATGAAAAAGAATTTTATGATGCTTTCCATGTTAATTTTTGGATCAAAATAGCCGGGAATGATATTGATGTGTACTTTGAGCCTCTTGTTAATAACTTGAAGATACTTTGGGATGAAGGAATTGATGAGTATGACTTATACAAAGAAGAAGTCTTCAATGTTAAAGAAGTGGTATTATAGACAACAAATCAATTTTTTTTCATACGAAAATTTATGTGGACATGTGACGTAGAGATATAATGTATGTCTCATATATAGTGAGAAAACTCGTACTAAATATCTATTACATTCCAAAAATATTTCTTTTGTTGGGCATACCTGATTCCTACCAAAAAAGTATAAGTTTTGATCTCGAAAGAAAGTTATAAGTACCAATAAAGAAGAAGTTACTCCAATACCATTTTAGGGAAAATAAGTGTTACACAAATTATAGGAGAAGTTGAGAAAGTTGGAGTTAGTACTAAAAGCAACGGCCAAATTACAAGGAAAAGTAAGAGAAAAAAAGAAAAGGAAAAGAAAAGAAACAAAACATAAAAAGAAAAAGGAAGTCTAGGCAAAAAGAATTCAAAATAGTTGCAAAGAAAAAGACAAAAAATGACAATGGTGACAAATGTTGAAAAAGATGTGAATTTTTTGGAAGTTACCTTATTAGAAATCATTTACAGTACACCATATATTATATGTGATGCACATAAAAAAGAATGTATGTGTTAGTTTAATTAGAGCACTTCTTGAAATTTCTTTTAAAACAAAGAATGATATTGCTACACATTTGGATATAAAAGAGTTAGAAATTAGAAAATAATTGGTCTCACTTAACAAGGGATCACAGGTCAAGTTACTTTCTACTTGTTTTACACTTCCGAAGGATGAGAAGATGACTTTTTGTAAATGTTTATTCAGATTGAAAGTTCCCAAAAGTTACTCAACTTATGTCCAAAACTTAGTATCGATGCAAGACTAAAAGCTATATCTTTTAAAATCATATGATTGTCACGCTCTTATGCAACAATTGTTGTTGGTGGTAATTAGATCAATTATCCCAAAGCATGTTCATTGTGAAATCAATTGTCTTTGATTTTTCTTCAATTCCATTTGCTAGAAGACAATTGTGAAAGTTGAGCTACATAAACTATAGGTTGAACTTGTTAAGACATTTTGCTTGCTTGAAAAATATTGTTCACCCTCATTTTTTGATATCATGATTCACTTAACTATTCACCTTGTTAGAAAAGTGTAGTTATTTGGTACTGTATACGTGCGATGGATGTATCCATTTAAAAAATTTATGAAGTTTTTGGAAGGTTTTATTCATAATCGCAATCAACTAGATGGATGCATAGTTGAGCATTAATTACATAAGAAGCTATTAAGTTTTTCTCAGCACCTATCTAGTATAACCACAATTGGAATTCCTCGACTTGATTTTCATTAGGTGATGGTGTTATAAATAATACACGGATAAATAATTTAAGAATAAAATTATTTTATTAAAAAAATTAGAAATATACATAAATATATAAATACAAAATTTAAATAATATCTAATTTAAATAAATAAATACAAAATAATAACCGAGGATTGTGTATCACACAGTATTCTTAAGATAATTTTTTTGCTCATCATGAGAGTTTGAGAATGACGAAAATTTATTTCTGAGGATACAACGATTAAATAATAATAAACTTACATCATAATTTGTTATTATACAAACTTTAAAGCATCTGAACTCTATCGAAAAAACCTAACTCTAGATAAAAATTATACAACAAAAAATAATAATAAATAAATAAAACATTTTTTTCTCTTTCTTTTACCTTTATTGACTCTCTCTTTTTCTTTCTTCTTTTCCTTCTCTTCTTCTTCTTCTTCTTCTTCAAACCTCCATTTTCTTCTCTTTTCTCTTCTTTTTTTTCGTTCTCAAAATTTCTTCTGTTTTTTTCTTCTCTATTTATAGAAGAATTATTCATAAACGAAAGTTGAGAATTGATGCAGAGAAACAGGTAGAAACAGTTAGAATTGAAGAAGAGAAACGATTGAAATTGAATAAAAAAATGAATAAAAATTGATGTCTTTTATTTTTAATTTTATTATTCCTTAATTCTTTATTATTTATTGGTTTTCTATTATTTTTTCTTCTATTTTTATTTATAAAATATTATTATTTATTTTCATTATATTTAACTTTCCTTATGTTCGAGAAATATTTTTAAATTTTTTAAAATCTTAGATATATTTTTAAAGATATATTAAAACTTGAGAATATTTTTAATTTTATAAAATTTTGGTATTAATGTTACCTTTTTTTTCAAAAAGCAAATAATTAAATAATAGTTACAACAATTTACATGGAAGTACAACTTGCATTTTACTTCTTGATTAATTGTAAAATACGAGTAAAAAATATCATGTTTTTATTTAAAAATAATTATTTATAGCAATTTTCACATGTATCAATATCCTTCAACAAAAAAAGACATCCTCTGTTTATTTTTTTCTTACCTGTTTTAAATATGTTAAATTTGTTACTATTAATAAAAAGTATTTTCTTAATAACTTGCATTATTTTACAACTTAATTGATTAAGGTTTATCAAAGAAAAAAGTGTAAGATTATAATTCTTTTTATGATATAAGCTTTATCTCAACTTCTCAAAGTATACCTACTATGATTCATCTAATAATTTAATAATAACATTAATTTTTTTAAAATTATATACACAAATCATACTTTTAAAATTATATACACAAATCATACTAAATATAGTATGTTTATTTAGATAAAATAAAAATTATATAATCACCTCTCATTTTTCTATAAATGCTATTTTTATAATCGATTATGCTAACATTTCAATTATTATACTAGTGTGGATATATTATTTTTTATACATGTGGTTAAAAAAAAGGATATATAAGAAAAAAATAAGAAGAAAAAACACAAAATAATATTCTTAAAATTTATAACAATAAAAATAATACATAAATAATATTAAATGGGATTTAATGGGATGATATTTGATATTAAACGTGTCTAAATATCAATATTTTAATTTAAACGACGTTCAATTGAACGATGTTTAATGTGAAATAATATGCTAAAATATTTTTAATAGTAAAAAAATTTATATTGGTTATAAAAAATGTTATTTGTATAATTAAAAATTTTAAAAATGTTATTTTCATTATTTTAAAAAAAATCAATATTGGTGCTAAAAAGTGGATGCACACGATAATTTTCTCGTATACTTATTTTTTTCCCCAAAATTTCTTTAGATAAAAAATGAGATATATATACATGGTATGATTATATTACCAACTCTATCTATTAGTGTTTTAAGGTTTACAGGGAAGGTTTAAAATAAAGGTAATACTTATATCCCTTACATATCTCATAAATGAGGTATATATGGACATACAAAGGGTAGGTATCAATATTACATTGATAGGTATTCTATCAAGGCGTTATAGTCAATCTAAACATGAAATTTTTATAACAATAACTCGTTCAGTGAAGCTAAGTCGTTGTCTTAGCAATCAGGTCGTTAGAGTTTATACATCTTTTGCATGGGTGTGGGTAGAATCGTGGAAAGCTGCCAAGTCGCTTGATACCGGTATTCATATAGTTAGGTCGCAAGGCAGACTCTTCCACAGGAAAATTAATATACTCCAAAACCAGGTTGCTATATACAAGATACTCGATACATTGGACTCTCATCCAAACGAGGTAACTCGGGTAGTTAGAATAACAACTTTTATACATGTAACATTCTTAACAATATTTATATTATATATAAAAATTTAAGTTATATCTAAAATACTTTTAAACAAAAATATCTTTATATATATATATATATATATATCTTTATTTTATTTTAAATTTTGTTAAAAAAAACTTAAGTTAAGTATGTTAAAAAAATGAAATTTATTTATCAATATATATCCCATCTATTTTTGTTATGTATGTATGTTTTTTTATTAGTAAGTTTTAACAATGATAAATTTCATTATTTATTCAAAAATTTATCTTAATTTTTTGTTCTATATGTACATAATTTTTTATTTATCATTATATTATAGAAATCATACAAAGAGAATTATTTTTTAAAATTTAAAACAAATGCATGATACATGTTATTAGCTAATAACTATAAAAATGTTACTTACCATTTGAATTAATCAAAAAAATTAAGAAAGGATAAACTACAAATGCAAAGTTTTAGATAAAATATCATTCTTAAAAATTTCCTGGAAAAAATTTTATAATTTATAATTTACAATCATAAAAATAACATATATGTTTAACTCGTATATTTTTACTATTAAAAAATCTTATATTTTAAATTAAACGTCGTTCAAATTTAATTATAATTATTAGATCGTTAAATATTAAACACAACCTAATTAGATAACATTTATTATTTTTAGATATTATTTTTATTATTATAAATTTTAAAGATATTATTATTTTTAATTTTTCATATTACTTTTAAGTACACCTCTTTCTTAATAATGTTGTTGGCATAGTAAGAAAAAGCATCGTAAATTTTACTAGGTAAAAAGCTTTGGTGTGTCTCTTGAGCAAAACATTGGGCTTTCTGAAACTGAAGTTGGCATTTGGCAGCATCTTTTTAGATTTTACAAAGAGACTAAATTGGTAGTTGGAACAATACACAGCCGTAAATATAAACTATTATCAACATCGGCCTTTAGATTAGTGGCCATTTTTCTTGCGACATTGGCAGCTTTATTTTCATGCTGTGGGCATTTTCTAGTACCAAATCTAAAACTTATTTATCATAGGATTAAGTGTAAGCAACTGATTTTAACAAAATATCTGAATAAGTTATTTTTAATTATTAATTTAAGTATATTTAATCATATATTTATATTATTTAATTTAAAATTTTTATTTGATACTTTTTTATTAAATTTAAATTTTAAAATATAATATATTTATATTATTATATGATTAAGATAATTTTTTAAGTTTTTTATAAATATTTTATTTTTAATATAATGAATATATATTTGACACACATATATATAAATATATATATCACAAAAATGGTCCAAGTGGACCAAAATAATTAATGTGTGTAAGTTATTATACACTTTCATTATTACGTGTCTTTAATTTATATATTGAAGCCTTTTCTTTGTTTAAGGTTTTATATTTATTTTGTTTACCCACAACAAGACTTGGCTTTTAGAGAGAATTAAAGAGTTCTCATCAGAGAAATACACACAAAATTTGTATGTATATTTGTAATTTTTTTGTTACTGGCATTCATGTCATTTATAAAATATTTTTGTGTGGCAAAATGTCTCTAAAATGATATATATATATTTATTTTTTTAAAAAAATATATTCCTTACAATAATTATTCGAATGAGTGCAATTTTTTGTACACTATTAATCTAAAGTTACTATAATATTTGTCATTTACAGCCTGCCATAAAAAATGAATGCTAAACAATTTTTGGAAAAAAAAAATTTATTTTTTTAAACAGGGGTTATTTTTCACGTGAAGGGAACATATTTTTTTAATTGAATAATATTTTAAAACTATGTAGTTTTTTTTTTAGTATATGTTAAATATTTATGTTTTTTATAATGTAAAAAATAAATATTTAACATATATTAAAAAATATGATGTATATTTTTATAATATAAAAAATTATAGATTCGAATATATTAAAAGTAAAAACTATAATTAAATTATATAAAAATTAAAGGATTTTTTGGTTTTCAATATACAATTCATAACACTAAATATACTCCAAATTAGGTGAACGAGATGTCAACTCACATCATGAAACGTACTTTCTTTAATCACCTCAACTACGGAGAAGAGACAATTTAATTGTATCGTAGTGCAATGTAAACATCAACATAAAAAAGAGTTAAAATTCTACCTTATATATTTGTAAAACTCTATTATTATTAATAATTACACGCATGTAATTATATATAACAAAAATTATTACATTAATTATAATTTTAATATAATTATAATAAATAAAAATATTTAATTTATTTTTACTATAAAAATACAAATTTGTTTTTACTTAATTAAAATCGTAAATACCATCGCTCTTAATTATAAGACAATTATGTACTTTAAAAAATTGTAAGTTATTTTATTATTAATTTTATAATTTAATTAAATAAATATGATGTTAACTAAATGTATTGTTGGTACCCTTGCTTTGAAAAAGTATTTTAAATTTTTGATGCCTTAAAAAAGTTTGATTTAATTTAATTTATTATATTAATTAATACATAAAATTAACTTTTAATATAATATTCTATTAAATATAATAAAATAATATATATATATATATAATACATATTTATATTTTTTTATAGGTATATATATACAAAAATTACTCAAATATTTTATGAAAAATTTTCTTTTAAATTTAAACAAAATTTTTAATTTCTTATATCCAAAGTAATATATTAGATATTAAAATTAATTTACGTTAAATTAAAAAACAATTTGTTAAAAAATTTAAATAATTTTTGAATTAAAAAGTACTTCATATATATATATCAAAAAATATAAATATTTATATATCTTATTTATTATTCTATTATACTTAACAAAAATATTAATAGATAATTAACTTTATCATAATTTTTTTTTCAAATAAAAGAAATTAAAACACTTTTTCCAAATAAAGATACTAAACAATCACTATAACTAAACAAAAATATTTGCATTACACTTTTTCATATACATGTAATGATGACTTTCATAACCTCTGATTTTCGTCTCTCTTAAATAGTGCCCATTGATTTAATATGTAATGTCATTTTTTAATTATTATTAAAATATTTATTTTAATGGTTATTTATTTATTTTTACTCTAAAACATAATTTCATTGTCGCTTAATTATTTGTCATTATATTAGTTATTAAGTGTTGAAATTAATTAATTTTACAAAAGCTTTGTAACATATGGCTTATTAAAATTGATCAGTAACGATTTATTAACACCAATTATTACATATTGTACCTAATAACTTGCCTCACCTTTTCATAAATTCTATTTCTACAATGAATCTTGTATTATAGTTATTTATATTTTATAATATGTGATGGTTTCTTACAATAAAATTTATAATATATGATATTATATCTATAATAATATTTAACTTTTAGTGTCTTGCTAAAACACATAAAGGTTAATTTAATAATTTTAGTTTAAATTTAAAAATAATTAATTAAATACATAAATTTTAAAAATTAAGAAATTAAATAATTCAAAATAAACTTTTAATACATTAATTGTGACTACTACGATATAATTTAATCTAATCTTTAAATTTAAACTAAATGTGTTTAATACGAAAAGTAGTTAGAAAAAAATTACTAAAATTTTATTAAGAAACTAATATGTTAAAAATGATAAAGTTAGTTAACAGTTAAAAGAAAGAAGATGTAATATAATCTTATAACAACCCTAATATATTCACACATTTGTTTGGACAAATTATGACTTTATTAATTATTATCTTGCAATTTTATATGTTGTTTGAGTGTCAACGAACATCAACACTCAATTTTTAGAATAAATTAAATTGATAATTATTATAATATTAAACGATATATTTATTGATTAAGTAATAATCAAGTAATATACTTGGTCTTTAAGTAATGACTCATATTTAAGTAATATACTTCTCGTTCAAACAACCCACTTTTATATATATATATATATATATGCCTTTTAGAGTTTATTACCATAAATTGAGAATATAAGATATTGAAGTCATGTTCATTAATCAAGTCATCCATCAGTCATCTTTACTTTCTTTTTTAAGTAATGACTCATATTCAATTAATATATTTCTCATTCAAGCAACCCACTTATATATATATGTGTGTGTCTTTTAGGGTTCATCACCATAAATTGAGAATCCAAAATATTAAAATCACATTCATTAATCAAGTCATTCTTTAGTTATCTTTACTTTCTCTTTTGATAATCTCCAGTTGGTATACAATTTGAGTCTTTTATTTACAATACTTATTGTCGTATTCTTACTTTGTATTGTTACATATGTTAAGAAAGATTTGAGAGTATTTGGCATTTAGTTTTGAGTGGCTTTTTGATATTGGTATTTGTATTCTTCATTTGATTATTAGTAAAATTTCTCGGTATGTCGTCGTTAATGAAGTAGGATTTTCATATTAAAAGGTCAAACTATTTAAATATTTGTGTTTTTTTCCCTATCAATTTACCTTAACCCATTATTATTTATTTATGCAATTAAATTAGACCATTTCTTCACTTCTACTTACTTTTATATAACAAATTATTCTCAGAGCTTCAGGTTCATTTGTTATTTTTTAGGACTAATCAAGTTTGTTCATTTGAATTTTTTTGTTGAGTTTTTTGGTTATTTGATTTGTTTTCAAATTTTGGGATTTTTCTTTTGTGGATTTAAATTTAGGTTTTTTTTGTCATGGCGATATAGTATGAAATTGAGAAAATCAATGATAGGAATGATTTTAGTCTTTAACATTTAAAGATGAGGGATCTATTGGTTAAATAATGGCTTGTTAAGACACTTAAAGGCAAGGATAAATTATTGAAAAATTTGATTTATGAAGAAAAAAATACATTAATGAAAAATGCTCTCAGTTTAATTCAGTTGTCCTTATTTGATGTTTTGTGCAAGATTGGTGATGAGAAATTCGCTACAATTTTATGGCTTAAATTGGAAAATTTGCTATGACCAAATATTTGACTAGTCAATTATATTTGAAGTAGTGTTTGTACATATTTGGAATGTCAGAAGGTATTTCTTTGCACAATTACCTTGATGAATTTAATAAAATTACTCATGATTTAAGAAATGTTAGTGTTAAAATTGATGATGAGGATCAAGTCTTGGTTATTTTATGTTATTTACCTCTTTATTTTGAACATTTTGTTGATACCATGTTATACGAGAGACACTATTTCTTTAGATAATGTTAAAATAATTTTTTGAATTTCAGAGAGTTGAAGAAAAAAGTGTCTATAAGTAACAATGATAGTAGTAGTTATTTATTTGTTTGTTAGAGGTAGAACTCAAAAAAAGGCCCACTTAATGACACATGTAAATCTTGATACATGAAAAAGGATAAATACAACTATTATCGTTGGGAATGACATTGGAAATCAAATTTTCCTAAACTCAAAGATAAAGATAAGTCTATCATAACCTCTTTTGGTGCAAATGATGTTAATGGTGTTATAAATAGTTTTGATTTTGATGATGATGTTGTTCTGTCAGTACCTATTAATTCTCTTAGAGATATTTGGATTCTTTATTCGGGTTGCACTTATTATATGTTCTTTAATATGGATTACTTTTCCATATATCAATCCATTGATAAAGGTGTTATATTGATAGAAAATAATGTGTCATGTGAAGTTATTAGTATTGGTACAATTCAAATTAAGATGTATGATAGTATTGTTAAAAATTTGGAAGATGTTTATCATGTGCTAAATTTGAGAAGAAACTTAATATCTTTGAGTACTCTTGAATCACAAAACTATTAGTACATAGCTGAAGGTGGAGTATTAAAAGTTTGTAAGAATACTATTCTTGTTATGAAATGATAGTTTCTTTATGGCTTCTATGAGCTTTAGGGTAGCACATTTGTTAATGGTGCTTCAATTTCGTCCCATCATATTCAATATTAGTTAAAATTAATAAAAAGTGATAAAAAGTGAAATGTTTCATCCTTTTCATTATTTTGTAGAATTGTTATTAGTCATACGTATATAACCTTTCATTCATATTGTGGTTAAAGCATTTATGGGATAATGTGGTGCTCTTGTAGCGATTCTGTGAGTATATGGTTTATTTAAATACTAAAATATGTTAAATATGTGTATGAGTTTTTATCAAGCATTTTTTTAGTTATGTACAAATAATCATATTATCATATTATTTTATTCATAGATAGATTATGATTACATATAACATGTTATACATTCGTCAATCATACTATTATATTATTTCAATTTATATAATAATAATTTTATGACCAAGTCTAATACCTACTTTGTCAAATTAAACCAAGAATCTCAAATCATATAATTATTAGTCAAACAATCAAAGTATTAAAATAAAAATTATTATATCAATTAATAATATATAAATTCATTCAACTAAATAAAATTAATTATATAGTTTATGGTTAGGTTCATCAACAATCTCCAATAAGAAACTAACTACTCATCCTTAGAAATAATCATTAAAATATATGCGTGTAAAAAAATTACAAAAATAATGAAGAAATGAATTAAATCTAAATTTGACGAAGAATCTTACTCAATCTTTAATCTCCCTTGGTAGTTATTCAATTGAATCTTTAACTTTGCTCTACTTAATCTCTCTTTGTTTTTTTTATTATCCTCAATGTTCTAATGAATTCTCTATGAATTATCTCTTATTTATGACCTATTGATGGTGTTTTAATAGATTAAAATATGTTCTAATATGTTTAGGCAATCATGTTAGTTTTGATTCAATGATTGAAATTGAAAATTTGGACTTAAAATCAAGATTGATGTGTCAAATTATACTATCAATCGAGATCCTTGCTTAATCAATTTAACTATGTCATTATTTAACCCGAGAGCACTTGATCAATACCCTTTTCAATCGATTTAACTCCCTCCATTTTTGGACATAGTGTCTTATTTTTTCTATCGATCCTCGATTAATTGAGTCGTGTCTCGATCTATCGAGTTTTATTGATCATAAATTTATCAAAATTTATTTATTTATTCTATTTTTCGTTTAATGTCTTTTCACTTGCATCAATCCAATTAAACATAAAATATATTTTTAACAATATTATTTGAAAATAAAACAAATTACTAGCTAAATAGCTTCATGATATTTCTTTAGATGATATGTAGTTTTCGTTTCTAGATTTTTTTATGCTATATTGCTTTTAACTTTCCTTTATTAATATTTTTGTATCTTTTACTATATTTTTTTAAATTGCTTATATATATTTATTACACTTCAAAGAATGAACAATTGAGTGTGAAAGGAAAGAATAAGCCAGTCAATTAAATAACATTTTTCGAATTATAAATTCATTTAATTGATTGTAAAACCATTTAGTTAATTTTATGTGTTATTATCTTCTTCTTCTTCTTTTACTTCTTGTTTTGCTTTAATTTTCTTTAATTTTTCAACAACAAGATAATCATGATTTTTTAAGTAGGTGGTTTTTTTTTTGTGTTAGATTGTATGCATCATTTTTTACCATCATAACAAAAATTTACATTTATAACTTTATATTTATGTACATTTTATTTAAAATATTTTTAATCTATGATTATGTTTTCGCAATGATTAATTTAAAATAATGAATGATTATTTTATTAATATATAGGAATGATTCAATTAAAAAGTTATACTTTTTCTAAACTTTGGTTATTTAATGTAAGTAAACAATTTTTTTTTCTTTCTAAATTTGAATTTATTATTTTGTTTTTTTTAACATACTAAAAGAGTACAAAATACTTTAATTATATTCTTATAATTATAACATAACAATTTATGCATATATATATATATATATATATGTATGTAAGTACGTATACACGTGCAACCCAGGTAAACAATCTTTAAACAATACATATATAAGTATCTTGAGTATAATAATTCAAAACTAAACGGAGAAAGAGGACGGACGAACAACTTGTTACGGTCCAATCTTTAACTGTTGGTAACTTCCTACGTAGACGGATCCGTCGATAGGAAAAGAGAGAAAATAAATATGCATAAATTTAAAAATATTATAAGAATATTTATTATTTATTAATTAAATGATTTTTTTATTTTTTTTAAAATAAAAAATTACAATAATTTTAAATTTTATAAACCTGTAACAAATCATCATATACTCCAATAACAATAAATAATTTCTCATTAAGTTAATAATAGTCATATTATCAAAACTATTTTTACTAATGTTATAACATAATTTATATTTTTAGAAATATTTGAGCATTAAATTTTAAGAAAAAATTTTAAATTATTCTAACAATAGTATTTATTGTTATAAAAATAATAACTCTATAAATTATATGATTTAAATATGAGTTAATATTAATTCTAAATTAATTGGGTTAAACAGTTTATAAACGAATCATTTATTATTATAAAAATAAAATAAAAATTATAATTATATTTATAAACTAAAATATTAGTATAAATATTACATTTTATTATATTTTTATTAAAATAAATATTTTAATTATGATATTATTATAATTATACAAATATTATCATTAATAAAAATATTTTATTAAATGAATTTACGAGTTAATATCTTAGAAGCAAGTTCATGATGAATTTTTCATTTATGAATTCATTAAATCAAAATTAAATAAATTAAATTAGATTAAATTGTTTATTTTAAGTCAATAAAAAATTAGGGTTTGAATCCTCTATTAATGTAAAATCTTTAATGATGTTTAAATACTAATATTTAAAAATAAATTTAACGATACACATCATTAATAATATTAAATAAAATTAAAAAATAATTATTAATTAATAAAGATTAATATAGAAAAAAACCTTTAAAAGGTACACCCCTTAAAAAAAAAATGTTAAGCAAGAAATTCGAGTCAAAGCTCGCTAGGGGAGTGAACTAGACAGTGTTAGGATCAAGTGGGGTAGAGGACAAGCAAGCTGAGATGAAGATGAATCCAAGATAAAGAAGATAAAAAGCTGAGAATATATATTATGTGGAGATAGTGCATGTCAAAGTATAAATGCACATGAAGGCTGCAAATACAGGCAGGCAATACAATAAGCACATGCCTTCGTCTGCCAAAAGATCCAATATTATTAGCCCCTCTCTCTCACGCTCAAAAGGCTTTATTTTATTTGCTTAGGTATATTATCACTGGGTATCATAGGGGTATAAATGGCAATTCATCTATTACATTTAATCACTTGTGGACCGTTGGATGTCCATAGCTTCTCAATTAAGGGAAGCTTGAGAGTCAAAGACATAAAATCTAGGAATTATGTATAATTTTGCCACAAGTTATCTCTTGTTTTTAAAATATATGATTAATTGATACTCTAAGTTAATAATATTTAATATTAATAATTTTTTTTATATATTTTTTTATAAAAATAAATATTTAATAAAATATGTACTGAGAAAAGAATTTGATCGATGAAAATTATATTATAACAATAATTAATAATATCTATTACTTTTTAAGTGGATGTGTATAATTTTGGTCGGTTTACTGGGCTGGATTGGTCGGTTTTTTCTGCTATTCCGTTCAGTATATGCAGGGCTTATTTATTTATTTTGTATATATAATTTATTATTTTAGCCTAATAAATGGTATACTTAATTTATTTTGTATATATAATTTATTATTTTAGCCTTGGTCCTTTTGACTTGTTGAATTACACATATATGGTATGTGTTTCTATGACAAAGCAAGCAGTCCCATTTTAGAGGGAATAGTACAGATTATATAACATTGTTGAAGAGCCATTTCTATGATCATATAGTGCTTGTTTGGTCAACCCAACTTCTTCTCCTGTCACAGTCAGATCTGCAGTGTGCAAATTGCACACAATGCACTGAAATAATAATAACTACACTTCGTATGTTTTTTTTCAATACTAAGAACTCCCTTTTTTTTCCACCGCTAAAACTTATTGGGATTAGTGAAAGATTTGGGATTATAATTATAATTATAATTATTAGTTGTATAATTATTAAAAATATATTTGTTAATGGATAGTGGTTAATTATGAGAATGAACATGAACGAAAACACTATTGCAAAGCAAATGTTATGATTACAAAACGGTTTTGAAAATAATAAAGTTCTTCAAGATTAAATAGAAAAATATTTATTATAAGCATTTCTAGATTTCAAAATATATTTTGAATACAAAAATACATACATAATAACACAACACATTTGGATGCTCATGATGTCTTTTTCATAATATTACTTTTTATCAATTTAAAACTTTCACTTTTTAACATTTTTTTTAAAATATAAGTAATTTGATTAAATATTTGATTATATTTTTTCTATTTGATTTGCTTGTATTTTTTTTTAGGAGTTTACATCTTTTTTTTTTAAGAGTACTAGTTTTATTTCTTAAACTATTAATTGATTGAAGTTTTGGTATCATGTTAAAGTTTATAAAAATTGTAAAACTTTTCATTCAAAAGATTAACCCAATTGATGTAAAACATTTTGTTTTTTATTTGTTGAAATTTTCATTTTCTCTAATAATAATTCAATATTTTAAAACTATTTTTAAGAAAAACACAAGCATACAAACTAAGTAACATAAAAATTGAGAAAATAATAAAAATATCATTTTTAAAATTTATAACTATAAAAATAATATTTTATGTTCAATTCATACATTTTTTACTTTTGAATAGTTTACACATCATTTTATTTTGAACGTTATTTAAATTAAATTACAATCATTTAGATCCATTTAATATTAAAAAATGTTCAATTGAACCGTGTTATTAAAATTATTATTTTTACTGTTATAAGTTTTAAAAATATTATTTTTTGTAACTTCTTAAAGAAATTTTAATAGTAGCTTAAAACATTGTCTAAAACACTTACACTAATTTTTCATGTAGGCTTTAGAAAACATTTTTTTTTATATATATGAGCTTAGAAAAACATAAGCAAAACACACAATATTCAACTCCATCGGATGTATGTGTAGCTATATGAATATGTATGAATCCAGTGTGTTACTTTTTAACGAATTATTATTATTATTATTATTTTCACAAAAGAAAGTTAAATCCATACTCTCTTGTGGGCTAGAGTTTGTCTACTCTCGATGATATGTTTGAGGCATGGGCTTAGAATTGAATATCACATTTGAGTCCGTTTCGTTCAAAGTAGTGCTAATTTCAGAATTAAAGACCTTTTTCTCTCATCGCTCGCACTTTTTAAAACTAATGTTTTATAACAAAAATACCATATAATAAATTACCACATTACCCTAATAAAATTCTGTTAGGATTGTCATTCTCATTAACTGTGATGGTTCGTTTCTAACACAGGAAGAACCCTTAACCCATCTTGAAAACTCTCACAAATTATTTTATTAGTAAAAAAAAAAAAAAAACTCATTATAATATTTATAAAATTGTAAATAAATTATAAGTATAAAATAAGTTTGTGTTATTTATGAATTTTTATTTTTAAATTTTTATCACTCACAAAAATATATTATAAAGTCAATAACTTAAACATATTTATATTTAAATAAATAATAATTTAAAAATAAATAATATTATTTTTTATTATTTATATGATATCATCTTATATCTACCGCTTGTCACTGCGTTCAGTTTTCAAACCATCCGTATTTATAGAATATTAGTATAAATTAACAAATTACACTCATTCAAATAATTTTAATAGATTAGTTAATCCCACTTTTCGAACTCACAAATTAATACATATAGTATCGATTGTGGTATGAACTATGTTATCCCAAACTAGTAAAAACTGTCATAATTGAAAAGCAAATATTCAAACAATCGGACTGTTACATGAAGATTATTATTATTTTATACATATAAGTAAGTTATAAAAATATATATATATGTATTGAATTTTTAATTATATAAAAATATATATTTTTATATTATACAAAAAAAATATATATATATATACATTTAATGAAATTTTATATATAAAGTAAATTATTATGCTATATAATTAAACCAAAAAAATACAAGCCTTATTAGTCAAAGTCATCATCAAATTCAAAATAACTTTGTATTCATTTAATAAACTAGGTTAAAAATATAATATTATTCACACTTTGAAAAAGAATATTAGAGAAAATAAAAATAAAAATTTAATACATTAATTAAAAATGATCATTTTTAGTATACGTAAGTTTTATATTTTACAATAATATCCACTTGAAGTATATTTTGATATGCATCATTTGAATATATAAGTTTACAGAGAAGGGTTGCTAAATCTAATAGAACGTGTTAATGTCACCCTAAAGTTTAAATAAAGAAGTTATCACATTAAATTTAAATTTATGTTAAACAAATTAATAACAAAAGAAATAGCGTAAATTAATATAATTTGAAAAGGAAGAAATAAACTTGATGAACACACTAGTTGAAATTGAAATATATTTATAATATATAGTAAAAATATAATTATTGGAAGTTGATTTTCAATAATTTTTATATTTTGGCGCCTGTGTAAATATTCTCATAAGTAATTGACCAAAAAATTAATAATAATTCTCATAAGTCATATGTCAATTGAAGAATCCATATAGATAACATATGACGCCACATCTCGCATTTCAAATATATCTACATAAGAATTCCAATCTCATTTAAAATCAAATATTTAAAAGTAAAATTATTTATTTTGTTTAGAAAATAGTATCAATTAGTTAATTGAATTACAAAATATGATTTTTAATCATTTTGCTTAAAAAAAATTGATATTTTTAAATATTATTTTATTATTAAAATTAATAATAAAATATCTATGATAAATATAAAAAATCCTTTAACTATTTCATTTTTCATAAAACAAAAATAACAAATGAGACACTTTATTACATGGAAGACTAAATACCATATTTCACATGATCAAAACAACCTTCAACATATTATTTCCTATTTAAAATATAACAAGTATTGTATGATCAAAATTTATCTATCGAGGTGATAATTTTGGCTTAGGTGTATAAATTTTAAAAATACTAATATTTTTATGAACGTGGGAAAAAAGAGAGTAAAAGATTTATGTCTCTACTTTGAATCATTATCTTTTCTAATTCATTTCAAATCTTTTACAGATTATTTTAGTGTAATATTGGGCCAAGGGAAAAAGAAAAACACACAAACTAATGAACCTACACACATTAAAACATTAATATATATATATATATATGAGATTTGTAAAAAAGAAATACAATTCATTAAAATTAAATAAAAATATGTTAAAAATATAAAATATTTGATAAAAATACCTACACTTTATATATAAAATATAATGTTTTATAATGATTAAAAAATATATTAATGTAATATTTATACGTAATATAAGTTTTATTTTTATTTAAGTTTAAATTTTTATATTGTTTATAAATTATATAAAATTTTACATGATATCAAAATTTTAATCTAAGAAAGATAAAAAAAAAAGAAACTAATGACAGCAAAAACTTAATTTAGTTGGATTTTTTTATTTTTAACAAAATTTCAATGATTAATTTCTTAACATACGATTAATAAATTAATCATTGAATTTTTATTAAAACTAAAAAACAAAAGAGTCCAAGTAAATTAAGTTTGATTACACTCGAAATTATAGTTATTCAGAAACCATCTCTTTCTTCTTCCCAAATGGTGCTTAAAGTGCGATTTGCAAGATCTTTGAATAATCGATTTTGATATTGATGAGTAGGAGAAAAGACACGAGCATCGAACCTACCTTTGACGCATTGGTTGAAGATCAACTGGCCAAGCTCTGAACTACCTTTGCTCAGATCAACCTCACTCATCAACTGTTTCAGTTGTTCTTTAGTCATTCGCACCTTAACTCTCATAATACTACTACCATTACTGCTACTACTACTTTGTTTTGATGATCTAAGAAATCCTCGTCCTTCTTCTATATGAATTGGATGAACTCCTTTACATCTCCACCTCCCAAACAAATTCCCCATCTGTGAGCTAGACGTACGTGTGGATCTATTTAATTGGAATATTTCAGATTTGAATTAGCAATAACTTAATTGAATATTTGCCACAATCACACCCAACTAAATTGACGCCTCTTGTTTGTTGTGTGTATATATATATATATAACCCCAAGCCATTAATTAAAAAATATAACATAAATTATTCATATTATACCCACTAGTATTTTTGTTTTAAAATATACCCTCAACTTTCATTTTTATTATTATTCTAATTATACTTTTAATTAACTAATAGGTAATAAATTTATTTTAGATATATGTGTATAATTTTACATAATAAAATTAAATAATTGTCAAACAAAATATACAAACAAATACAAAAAAATATGTATAATCAATTATTTAAATATATATTAATAGATTATTAGAATCACATATCAAATCAAATTGGACTAATTTATTGTGTATCACATTTAGTTTCGATGAGTATAATATCACATCAATTAATATTTGATTAGTTGAATAACTATTCAATTTAATTAGACATATATCACACTCTGTTATAACAAGTATGGTCACCAACTGATTAAACTCTAACATGTTAAATTATTAACGATTTCATTGGATATATATACAATTTAGTTCTAACAAATGGGTCACTTTTTGATCAAAATACAACTAACTTATCATGTATTTAACATGGTTACGATAGATAGGATTATCAAGTGATCAAACTCTGATTAATTAGACAAATATCACGTTGAATTGAACATGTGTTTAATTTTACTTTAATTCTAACATATCATATATATTCAACGAATATCTAGTCAAAATTAAATCACAATTGATCAATAAAAATTAAGATTATTTTTGTAACTTTAATAGTGAAAAAGTCAAATGAAAATAAATTACATGTAATGTTTACCTAATGTAAAATTATCTAAACATATAACTCAAAAAATATAGTATAATAACAAAAATGCAAGGTGTAGCCCTTGTGATCTCAACGGGGTTGATCATTCCAGTCCTTCGCACCTCACCAGACACTGACAGCAGCTCATCAAGTTGGACATTCTGTTCGGTTTCTCATTTGAATAACTTCTGTCCTAAAATTTAAAATTAAAAAGATAAAACATTTTTTTAAAAAATAAAGCGTATCTAAAACTGAGATTTGAATACAATATATATTTTAAAAGTACAAATAAACTAGCAAACAAGTCGTTAGAAGATTTTTAAAAATAATTAAATATTAGACTAGCGCTCTTCTATTTTGCATCGGTCTTAATTATATGGAGGAGATACTATCCGGCCTTCGCGGATATTTGGCATTTTAATTATTACTTCATCCAATTAAATTATGTTAAACGTGTACCATGCAATTACACCTATCTAGGCTTCTAGAATTCTTTTTTTAGAGCCCCCTAGTTAATTAGAATAAATATATTTTTCAATAATATAATATAATTTCTAATCAATTTCATTTTTAATATATATATATATATATATATATATCTTTTTTCATGTTTAAAAATATAATGTAAATATTTTATATAACTTAAAAACATATTTTTTAAGAAATATTAAAGTTAAATCATATAAATAATCGAAAAATATAGAAATTTAAAGTTTTTAATAACTTTTAATAAAAAATTTAACTATTCAATTATAGTAGTTAATTTTGACTTCGTTTGATAACTTTTTCAAAACATAATTTTCAATTTCAATTTTAAATTTTACAAATTTAAAATCAGATACAATCGATAATTAACTCATTTTTAATTTCTATTTTTAAAATTTTAAAATTTAGTTTTGGAATGTAACCAACTTTTCAAATTAGAAAAAAAAATAACAGTTTTAAAATTAAATTTTTATTTTTATTTTTTAAAACTAAAAATTAATAATCTAAACATATTTAATTACATTTAACCTTAATCAAAATGGTTTAAGAGTTAAATTTATCTAAAATAAGTTTAAAATTGAATTTTAAAGCTTAGAAAGAAAATTAAACTAAAAATTATTATTCGCATTAAAAAAATTAAAAATTAAAATGATCGTAAAATATGCCTTTAATTATCTTTTGGCCGCCTATGATTTCGATGAAGAATTTTATTAGAATTTGAATAATTCAAAAATATTGAGGTCATCCAATAATAGTTTTGAAAGCATGGGCAATTAGGATAGACGTTACAAGATATAAAACGTATTATGGAGAATTAGATGCCAATAATATATGCGTGAATGGAATCAACTTCACTAGTCAAGATTCAAGTAGTGATGTACAAAGATAAGAATAAGATTATTTTTTGACAATAAAATATCGGCAATTGAAAGAAAAGCGCTTTCAATTCTAAGATTCCATAAATAAAAGATTTATATTCATATTAGACCAATTGTATGCATGGCTTGTAATAAAAATATACTATATAATCAAAAATTCACTCATTAAATTCATGTACGCAAAAATTGAGCAAAATAATAATAATATTTTAATAGATTTATTCATTTTATCATATTATATCATATTCAATCTATTTATTAAAGTAATCATTTGTACAAATCTATAAAATGTTAACAAATATTTATCTTATCATGTTTTAATTATATTTGTATCACATTATTATATTGCGTTAAAAATTACATGATTTATCTTTTATATAAAATAATTAACAATATATAAATACGTTACAAGAAATCAAGCTTGTAGCTACAAACATTTTTATAATTATAGATAATAATTTAGTAACTATAGGTTCGTAGCTAAATAAACTTTACTAATAACATGATATCTTTGTATCTGAATTTGTAATAAAATTTTGTCCTAAGTTTGTGAACCTCTAAAATGACACTTTTTATTATTATTTTAATAGCAGATTTACTATGAAACTTAGAAGCAAATTTTGCTACTACAAATATAAAATTTTCATAGTAAATTTTTTTACTACGAATATCACATTTTCATAATTAATTAGCCATGGATATACTAAATTCATAATTTTTTTATACCACGAGTACTATAAGTTCATAACAACATTTAGAATAAAAATTTGAGAAAATATCTAGCTAAAATTGTGTAAATTCGTAGTTACGTTGTTACAAATATTATTATTTCATAACAAATTTGTTATGAATATATTATTTTCTTAGCAACTTTTATAATGAAAATTTGAAAATATAATTTGTTATAATATCTTAATTTAGTAGCAAATTTGTTACAAATATCTTATTTCGGTCGCAATTTATGCAATGAAAATTTAACTTTTGCAATAAAAATTTAAAAATATAATTTGCTACGAATATCCTAATTTCATAACAAATTTGATATGAATGATGTAAGTGAATAGCAAATTAGTTATCAATATATTGATTTTGTAGCAACATTTGCAATGAAAATTTGAAAATATAATTTACTATGAATATCCTAATTTCATAGCAAAAAATATTATAAGTTTGTAGTAAATTTCTATGAATATATTATTTTCGTAATAACTTTTACAATAAAAATTTAAAAACATAATTTGCTACGAATATCTTAATTTTGTAGAAAATTTTCTACAAATACTATTAATTCATAGCTACATTGCTACGATTATTATTATTTCATAATAAATTTGCTATGAACATGTTATTTTTGTAACAACTTATGCAATGAAAATTTGAAAACATAATTTGGTATTAATTTCGTAGCAAATTTACTAAGAATATCTTAATTTTATAACAAATTTGTAATGATTTTACCATGTGATTAGCAACAATTATATTTTGAAGTATAGTTATAAGATTAACTGTTATAAACAGAGTGGAGAATCGAAAACAAGGAGCTAATAAAAATAAAAATATTAGATTGTGTATATTTATTTACACATTTGATGTCAGAATCTACTCTAAGATACTCTAGTACTTAAATAGTTCTTTTACATTTAAATTTTTTAATTTTTTTACATAATCTTCCCTATTTTTCTATCCTAAAACAACCTATAAAAACAAAATACTATATCAACTTGTTCTACAATATCCAAATCTCATAATTCATGCATCTAGACTTAAATTTCATGAGTAATGTGAAACAAAGGCTCATAACAAAAGATAAGAAATATGAAAAACTAAGAAGATTTTATTACAACTTATGTCATGAAGGATAATGACAATATCCAAATCTCATAATTCATGCATCTAGACTTAAATTTCATCGATAATGTGAAACAAAGGCTCATAACAAAACATAAGAAATATGAAGAAGAACTAAGAAGATTTTATTACAGCTTATGTCATGAAGGCTAATGACAATATGTGCTATGCATGAGTTATATATACATATAAGCCAATAGGAGAATAATCGTAGCATGTATTTTACTATAAATAAGAAAAAAATCACAATTTATCCAAAATGGTATCTTTCTAAGTTAAAACAACAAACAAAAAGCACCCCTAAAGTTTTTACAAAGTTTAGAATGAGAAACATAGTATTGATTATTTTTAAATGTGATTGAGGGTGATAAAAGCTAATAATAAATTTCTTACTCTTTGATAATGTCTTTTAACCCATAATGTAATAAACTATGTATATTAATGATGTGATTTTTATAGATACTACTCACCTAGTTGTTTGCATGACAATGTTTTTAGGCTTCCTCTTGGGTTCTCCATCATGATGACCCGATATATGGTAAACCAAGTTACTCTGTTTTACCAAATTCATTGGCGATAACACTAGTGGGTTTATATCAATAGCTACATGTATCACCTACCACTAGATCATTGTTTACCTTTTGAGTATCCGACATAGTAACCCTTTTCCTTCTGATATCAATATAAGACTTGGAACCAATAGATTTACCAGCATAGACCTGAGCCAGATTCCCATGTTTCAAATGCTTGTTACTAGAACTACAAATATGCTTTTATTTTTTTAGGGTTTCTATCTTTTAGAGTAACTTTCCCCTTCGAGGTTGGGTCGATGGGTAGGGGTTTGTTCAAGAGGAGTGGATGATCGGATGGGGGTGTTGCTAGCGATGGTGTGGTTTGGTAAGGGAATGGAGGTGTGAGACTAAGGTTGGTTGGGGTGTGGGTTGAGTGTGTGGATGGATATGAGGAATATCTTGGGTTTTACATACACTCAAAATGTTAACCCTATAAATTAATCACCGATGTTATATTTATAAAAAATTGAAAGTTTGATGATAGAAAAGTAACAAATGAAAATTGAGTATTATATTTATAACACTTTTATTGTTCAATGGTTAAAAATCTCTTTACTTATAAAAAAAATTTCACATTTTTTTAATATAGTTGGAGGAGTTTTTTAAAATATTTATATTAAGCATAAAGTTTTCTTACAACTATTCGTCCTAATTTACTATAATATTTCGTAGTTAAATATTTTCAAATTTTTTTTGCAATGTTTTGTGAGAATTTGTTATGAAAATATGAATAGTCATAGTTAATTAAATTTAAAATTTTATAATTAAACATTTTCAAAGTTTTTCATAATTTTTTGTAACAAATTTGGTGTGAAAATATGAATTATCATAGCTAAATTGCTACAACATTTTGTAATTAAACATTTTCAAAGTTTACCGTATTTTTTTGTGATAATTTGCTACTAAATTTTTAATGCTAAATTGTAAAAATATTGACAACAAATTTAGTTATAACATAAAAATTGTTATGACATTTTGTGCTTATTTGCTAGGAAAATTTGTATATATACATGATATTTTAGCTCAATGACACGTGGTTTGATTTTTTTGTCACAAATATTTGTAACAATAAACCTATTTTTTTATGACGACGTATGGAATGTGATACAAAACGGTTAATCTATCTATTTACAGTGAGACGAGACCTATTTCACGTGGTACAAGATTGTCCACTTTGGTCAATATATGCAAGTTTAGTGGGTCCACGACTATGACTTGATAATTCAACAGGTGCATGGTCTTGATTTTATAGTTCATTGAGACCTCTTGGCTTTGCTTATAGAAAGAAACCCCAAAATGCGTCATATCATTTAAAGAATACTTATTTCTTATAAACATATCACCACTTAGTTTCCTAAGCAATGTAAAACATGTGTAGGTATACTGCATCATACACCCTCACTTAAGGATTCTTACGTCCTCGAAAAAATGCAAGCCCATATGACCTAATAGGGTCATGACTCTGATACCAACTTATAAAGAATGGTTAATCTATCTACTCACAGTGGGGTAGAACCTACTACACATGGTGCAAGATTGTCCACTTCGGTCCATAATTACAAATTTAATGGGCCCATGGTCATAACTTAACAATTCAACGAGACCTTACGAATTTGCTTCTAAAGAGAAACTCCAAAATACGGCATGTCATTTAAAGAATACTCACCCCTTATAAACACATCATCATTTAGCTTCCTAAGCAATGTGAGACATGTGCAGACACACTGCATTAAAATAAAAAATGTAAAATATAAAAAAAATAGAGATGTTACTATTATTTGAGTACTCAAGTGTAACTAGTTATCGAAGCACATGCATCATTTGATATATGATTATTTTTTACCATCAATAACAATATTATTAAAATTATCTTTTCATCGTAAAAAAATATATAAATTTTATTATACCGTGTGAGTGTATCTTTATAATTAATTAAGTTTTATAATTATTATTTGATAATAATAATTTAAGTTATTGTAATATTTTTATCTATTTAATTTTAATTTTTTTAGATATAAAATAAAATTAAAACTAATTTAAATATCTTCACATTTATCTTGTTCTAAATTATGCTACAGATGTTTAAGTTTTTTTTAATAAAATAATCTACCCATATATTTTGTAGGAATTGAAAAACAACAAGATTAATAATTCTAATAGAAATAGTATTATATTAATGTGATAAAAGTAGTATAAAGGTACTCAATAATAGTCTCATTGTTGTTTTAAAAAAATGTTAATAGAATATAAATTACATTGTTTTAATTATTTTAATATTAAATATTAATTTTTATGTCAGTTTATTAAAACATGTTTATAACATTATGATTTAACATTAATGGCTGCAAAATGTTAAAAAGGGAAAGAAAGAAAGATTGAGAAAATAATAAGGGAGAGAAAGGCTGATTTTATATGGGCATAAAATGAAGACAACAAATAATATAATAATAATAGGAAAAACAAAATAGCAAAATTGGCTATAATTTTAAGGTTTAAGCTCTTTTTTATACAAGTAATGAAATTAATAGATTTTCATTATAGAGAAATAATTTGTTTGGAAAAATAAAGATTAAAATCCCTTGCATTTGATGTAATTCAAATATACTTAATATTAATATTAGTGTGATAATATTAATAAAAACGAACAACTAATGTAGTTTTGTTACGAGTATTTAGTAAAATAGATGACTTTTTTCATTTTAAAAATAGTTTTTTTTTGTTTTAAAAAAATAATTACGAGAATTTATTAAAAAAAAGTATTTTAAGTGTTTAAATTAGGAGTGATAGTACCTTATAAGACAAAAAAATAATACATATAAAAATTTAGATAATTTTGATTAATAACTTTTTTATTTGCTAATTAACATGTTAACACGATATGATCAATAATTAAATATGATATAATAATATAACATTGAACTTAATTGTCAAACACACTTTTGTTAAATGAAAAGTCTAAAACTCTAAAAATTGCTCGGTTTAAATAGTTTTGTTGTTAGAAGCGTTTTTAAGTTGCGTATTCAAACATTGTTTTGGATAATATAAAATAATATATTTTGGTCGATTAAGATATAAAAATTATTTTAAGTATATTTTTGTTAGTTATTTTTAGTTTTTAATTTGATACTTTAATATGATTAAAGTAATATTTACTATATGTTATTTTTATCTTTAACGAAGTTCTTCATTATTTATAAAAAATAAGAGAAATTGTTCATTATTATTATGTATGGGATGACATGGTATTTTAGACTAATGAATTTAAAGATTAATGTAATTTTTTTTTAAATAAATATATAATAAAAAGTTGAGATAAAAAATAATCTTATTGATAAAAAAAGTATCTATAATAAGAAATAAAGTGTGGTGTCATAGAAATCCTTTAAATTAGATCATTTATTTTATTTAGTCTCTTAAATTAAAAATAGTGTTATTTAGTCTCTTAGTTTTATAAAAAGAGTTAATTAAGGACAAATTATATTATTTTAATAATTTTCATATTAAAATATAAGTCTTTAATGAAAGTTAAATTTAATATGAATTTGTTTAATAAAAATTAACAATAATAAAATTCAAACAAAAACTTATTTAAATATATTTTTTAATTTTTAATAAAAATAATTAAATTAGTAATAATTAAAAAATATTAAAACAAATATTCTATGAATTTTATTTCATATTAATTATAATTTTATAATTATTAAAAATTTATGTTTTAATAGTACATAAAATTATTAAATTTATTTTTTATTTATTCTTTTTATAAAATTAAAAAAAATACAATTTTTAATATAGAAAATTAAATGAGACGGATGCTTCTCTAATAAATAATAATTCATCAAGACAATAAATTACTATAGTGAACAGAGAAAATGTCTACGTCCGATATTAAGGCAATTTGCCTAAAAATAAAAAGAAAAAATAAAATAAAATAATGGCGAGGCATTAATAGAGCAGCCTGCTAATTCAATTTGGTTTAAACTTGAACATATCTCACTTTCACACCAATTTTTTTCTTTCTCTTTTTTTTTTTTAGTTTTTATTTTATTTTATTTTCTTTCATGATTCGCTGATTTCATGGCTAAAATCAGCGGTCATGTTGGATGAGATTTTAGAGTGGTACAATGCTTTTCGTGTACTAAAAAACAAACGTAAAATTTTTAACTTTTCAACAGAATTCCATGAATCTGCAAATTTTAGCCTGTACTTATTAAAAAAAAATTGCCTTAGTTTCTTATGAAAACTATAATCAAAATCAAAAATCATTAATTTAAATATAACAATAATTAAAATTTAAAATCAAAACTAAAACCTATCTTGAAACATGAAAAAAAATTACCTTAATTTTCATCTTTCATTTTGTTTTAAGGTACTTTATTAATTACTAAATTGATATATTAATTATTTTTTTTTAAAAAAAATTAAGTATTCTTCCTCATTTTTGACAAAAAGAATCTTAATGAAGTGAAAAAAAAAATCACGACTTCTAAGTCAGCAAGTTATTTTTCAAAATGTAAACGAACTAACGTATATCTTTATAACAAATAACATCACATGAAAAATCAACACATAGGCTAATTGTGGTTAAGTAAAACTAGAGTAGTCTATTTTCAAAATTCAAATTCTTAGAAAATGCCAGCTTTGTAAGGATGTTAAGAATATGGCTAAAGGTATCTCGGATATTTCTATGGTTAATTGCCATATTTTTTTTTTATTTTTTTTAATATTTATTAAAAAATTAAATATTAAAATAATTCTTACTCTATTATATTATTTAAAATATTGATATTAATTTTCATACGTTAATTATTTAGCACGTGTTTTTAAGTAAAATATATAATATACAAGTAAGAATAAATAAAATTCAATCTAATTAATTAAAATATTGTGTATTGTATTATTAAAATAATCATCATCGTTCTATATCTTATCAATTATGATTATTTTCGGGAAAAAAATTATAAATATTTTACGAATAATCAGTCCCAATTATACATAGTTAAAATATTCATACCTAATTATTGGTGTGTTTATGGATTGAAAATGAGAAAGTAAAGAAATGAATAACTTCCTTTTTTATTTTTATTTTTGGCAAAAAAATGCATAGGAAAGGAAAAGGAAATGAGAATGACTCTCAAATTTCTTCAATTTTGATTTCCAACCCTCTCTTATATTGTTTGTGTTCCTATTTTTTCTTTTTTTTTAATACAAATTTTGAGACAATTTTACCTTCTAAAAAGAATATTATTGTTGGTTATACCCTTTAAAATTGGGTTAGGGTAAAAGTGTACACTTATTCAACCCTTGTTTCTTCGACTCAACACATTAATTAGATTTTTATTATTTAATATTTTAGAGATAATAACAATGACTTAATTAAAATTTAATTTTTAATTAAAACTATAGATATTATTACATTAATTATTTTTTTAAAAAATAAAACTAATATATTAATTATAAATCAAACGTGAATAATAATTTATTTATAATGGTAGCTTTGTAAAGTATAACTTTTATTCTCATTTATCTTCAGGATGATTATTTGATATTTAAAAGATAATATATATTTTAGTTATTTTCATTCTCGTAAATTGTTATTAAACACTATAAAATGAAATCAACTTATTTCTTCTAATTCCTTCTTATTTTTTTCAATTGATTTCCATTAGTAAACAATTTCTACGTGCTATAAGAAATCGCATAAAATGATTTATGTACCTTACTGCATTAATTAACATTTTGTATCTTGTGTAGTTGAATAAAATTAGGCAATTGACTCACTGAGTTGTTTTTCTTACAAAATACATGGCACTCGAATGTTATAAAAAAATTGGGGTTATTTTATTTTAACAAATTAAATATATTATCATTTTATTTTAAATTGATATATTTTAATCACCCTAATATTATACTCGTAGATATTTTAATTATTTTAAGACAATTTTAATCATTTTAGTTACTTTTTTTCATTTTTTTTTTACATTTTTGTATTTAAATATCTATCAATCTTTATTAGTAAAATTCAAATAAAAATAATCAAAAATAACAAAAAAGATTAAAATATCTAAAAATATAACAGTATAAAATATAATAATTTTAAAAAATATGATACGTGTATAATTTATAATAATAAAATGATAACAGTATAATGCTATCTTTTTACATAACATCCAAAACCTTTATTATTAGGAACTACCTTATTTATATAGTGCAGTGTATAACAATGACCAGTGGGCTAATTTAGTGGGTCAATTAGCCCGTTTGGAAGAGATGGGTATGCTCCAACCAAAAAATATGCTTATGTGATTGATTTAATTAAATAATTATATTAATTTACAAAATAATTATTTAAAGAACACTTATAATATTCTCATTTATTTAAAATGTGTTTATAATTTTAATTAAAAATAAAAATTATCCTATAAAAATAAATTAAATATTTTAAAATGATTTTTTCTTTAAAATATTATAAAAATTCGTTACGTTTCACAATTCATATAAAACTTGGATGAATTGTACTGCAAGGAACTAGGATCATCTATTTTTTTCTAATATTGTTAATAAAAAATAATATTTTAATTAAAAATATATAATTTAGATTTGATAAGTAAAAATAAGGAGTAGAAGATCCTATGTCCACTACAAGTCACTTTTTTTAATAAGTAGTTTGCCTTAAATTACTTTGATTTTAAAAAGTAATAAATGCAACCAATTTGAAAAAGGGTATTATTGAAAATCAATCAATCCTTTTCATTTTTTATCAACTTTTTAATATAAATTTTAACACAATAATCTAATAATATTTACAAATATATAATATAAGTTTTTTTTAACAAAAATTAAACTTTATAAAATTACATAGATCACATAATTTTTTTCTTCTAAAAACCTAACAAAAAATGAAATGGATGAATTGATTTCCCATAATAAGTTTACTAAGTATATATGTTTTTCTAATTTTAATATAATAATATAAATTGAAATAAATTTTTTAATTTTTTAAATTAAAGTAATTTGAGATGTGTCACTAAAAAAGTGATTAAAGCAATCTATTTACTAAATAACCCGAAGAATTTAGTGTAAGTTTTATCTTTCTTATTTTTTTCATATAATTTCATATATATACTATTTTTAATAAAAATAATAATAATAATTTTTTTGTTAAAAGTATTTCATAAATAATTTGTTCTCTCTAAAATTTTAAATTTTGTTTAAACAATAATCTTAAAAGTAAACATTATTTATACAGACAAAAATGACTTCAAATTTGCTCTTAAAATGTATGTCTTAAGCTTGTCAAATAAACTTTAACTTTTTCAACAAAAATATGTTTTTATATTGTATTTAAAATGATTTATTAAATTAATAAGATATTTAAATTATATATATATATATATATATATATATATATATATTTATCAAAATCGCTTTCAAGATAAGGATTGTTAACGTTGTGTTAAAGTATGACTTTATCGTAATAAGTTTTACCATAATATTAGATGTTAAAAATAAGTTTTTTCACAATGAACCAATGTCTTCCCATATCATGTTAATGCCTTACCACAAGTTTCATCTTTTACCAAAATCTCTTCATAGTAAGACTTATCATTGTTGTGATAAGTCATTATCTTATTATAATAAGTAAGTTTTATCACGATACCGTAAATGTTAGTTAAATTTTTTCATAAATTTCTTCCCATATTAAGACAATGTCTTATAATAAATTATATTTTTTTTTTATCAAAATCGTGACGAGATAAAGCTCAATATTATTGTGTTAAGCTTTACTTCCAAGTAATTTTGACAAAAAATAAATCATCTTAATTTTTTCTTATATTTTTGGATAAGCAATATTGATAATTTTGAGCTAATAGTTAAAGTTGTCATTGATGTTGCACAAGTAGCTAGAAATCACAGGTTTTTCTAATAGACATTAATAAGGACCATAAGATTATTAAACCAACACGTTAAGCCTCCATCATATTGTATAGAAAATCCAGTATTGAGATCATACATTTACGAGAAGAAAAAAAGAAAAAGAAAATAAGATGATGTGGGAGTAATATCCAACTAATGCTAGTTAGCTTGTAAAGTATATCAAGTGGTTGGTTTGTCACTTATCAGGCAAAGTGATGATTGTAGTGTAGGAACTCTAACAAGCTGAAAATTGACTAGTTACGAGAATTACATATGAATATTATAATTACGAGTAATTAAAATTATCTATAAATATTTAATAGTTTTTTATAAATAATTATAATCAATAAGTTATTATAATATAATGAATATTATAATATCAAAAATATAATTAATTAAAATTAAATATATATTAATATTATTTTATATATATAATTACATACAAATATATTTTTAGTAATAAAGTAGACAATATTTAAAATAATTATATTAAATTATATTTATATTTATTTTAATATTTAATATTTTAATTAAAAATATGTGATAAATAATTAAAAGATGAAAATTAATATTAATATTTTAAATAATATAGTAGCATAGAAATTATGTTAATATTTAATTTTTTTAAATTAAATATTAAAAATTAAAAAAACATAATTAAATAATGAAAAAAATTAATACTTAATAGTATTCTATATTTATTATCATAATATACTTAAAATTAATATAAAATAAGTACTATTATTAACATAATTTCCTTCCTTCGTCTCGTATCATTCCTACTTACATATATGAACAGAACCAGGCCGGTGTTTGTTAGGTACGCTAGCTAAGTGACAAAATAATATTGGGCATTTTTATATGAGAGAAATACGCGTGTAAGTTTAATTTATTTATTAACTTCTTATAGTAATTCATTTTTTTAATAAAAAAGGTTACATTATAAAAAATAATTAAATTTTAAATTTTATAATTTTATAATTATTATTAAAGATAATCTATAAAAATGATATAAATAACAATAAAAATAATAAAAATAATAAAAAAAATGAAAATTTTAATTATTTATCTTTATACTGTAAATTTTTTAAAACTAAAATAACTAATAGTTATAAAAATAAAAAAAAACTAAAATAAACTTATTGTGTGACGTAACTTTTCATATTTAGCTTGAAAAAAATAACTAATATAATAATAAAAATTTAAATTAGAAAGTTGGAAAAAATCAATCTTTATAAACAAAATATTTTCAAAAAATTTATTTTATTTTTTAAATTACCTAAAAGTGAGACCCTAATCCCTATGCAGCGGCCTAGCTAGCTTGCACCCTTAACTTGGAGCTTAGATTAGTTATTTTTCGGCACAAGTTTCTCTTGTAATTTAAAATTGGAACTTAAATAGAGTTTGAACCATTAGATCAAAATGTGAAAACACAAAGTAATTTTTTTTTTGTTAATTTCATCGGTAATTTGTTGAAAAATTAATAATAATATTGAAAGTTTATAAATTATGTACCTAATTAACCTAGATGGGTGAATAAGTTATTTTTAATTTTTATCAATTTATAATTTAATAACTTAAACAAACCAGCGATGCATACAATCGTGTGTAAATATAAGTGATGAAATAAAATAATAATGCTAATTTTTTTTTGGGTGGAAACAACCTAGGCCACAATCATGACCTAAGAGTAAAACCATCGGTCCACCGGACTTTTCCACTATGAAAATCAAATGTTTAAGTATAAACTCGGTCTTATGCTACCCTCCTTAAGATACTACCCCAATGTAATGTACTTTACTTACGAGTTCTTGCTCTGTTTTCACAGTTTATGAAATTAGCGTGAGCGGTTTTCAGACTAACGTTCTAATAAGCTCTCCGCCAATTAGATTGTTCACAAATCAATTACAAAAAGGTTAACACAAAAACACAAGTGCTTGTGTGTGTTCTAGAATGAATTTAACAATGAATAATCTTAACTAGATGGTTCAAAATATCTATCATTTAAGTCAAATTAAATAGAAAATTCTAGAGGAAAAAAATTAAGCCCAAATTCACTCAAAATAACTTCTTTAATATTTAATAATTAAATCAAATAATTATGATCAATCATATAATTATTAGATTTAAATATAAAATATACTAATCATAAAATAAGCTACATGAATATAAAATTAAATAAATAGATTAAAACATATAAAAATTTAGTTGCTAAAATATTGTAAAGAAAAAAATAATCAATTTATGATTATATTAATTAATATCTCTTCTTATCTATCAATCAATATATATTAAATATATATAATTACAAAGTCTAACGTATAATTATATTACTTTTATGAATCTGAATTCTTTATTAATAAATTATGGAGTCTAACCGAATCATATACATATAAGTATATTAGCCTCAATCTCACACACACATATATATATATATATACTCTTCCTTTCCTCCATCACCGATTAGGGTTTTCTTTTCTTTTCAATTTTGTTTTCTCTCGACATATCCCTGTTTCGACAGCTAGTTATTCTTTTTTCTTTTGAACTCTCTCAGTAACTACTTAACCCTAAACTTATGTGTATATATATATATAAATAATGATAACCTATTACTATTAGGGTTAAAATATTTTAGGCTTCATTATTCAAGGTACATTTAAATATTTAATTAAAAAATATTTTTAAATCATATCTTAAAAATATTAAGACACATAAAAAAATATTTAAGCACAAAAAATAATCTTAGATTTATGAACATGTGCTATTAAATGTATAAATGTAATCTTATGTGTCGTAATTATAAAAAATATGCCTAAAATACGAATATATGATACTCGGACATTTGTTTGGCTTTTCTTGATAAACTTGATAGTAGGTCTAAAAATAAATTTACAAATAAATATTTTATCCACGAAAATAACCAACATTCATAATCCTTACAAATATTTCTCTAGATAATAATTAATAAAAAATTATTTTAAATTACACAACTTTTGTTAAATTTTTATAATATTAATAACCAAACATACTTTATTACTATACTTATCTAATTAATCATAATTAAAATATTAGTAGATTAATTAATTAATTTTATAAGTTTTTTTTATAACGAATTAATTATTTTCGAACTTATCAATATACTATTATGAGAACACATTAATAAAATGCTTAACTTAAAACGAGGAAGAAAAAAAATAATTGGACACCATAAATTATCAAGAATGTGTGCCTAGCAAGACTCAACTCTATATATAAAACCAAATATCACTTAATTAATCACCTCTAATACTCAATTTATTTACTTTCTTTATTTTTTTCCCTCCTATTAACTCAACTTATTTACTTGTTTAAACAATGGAGTGTATTCTCTCTTCTTCTTCTTTTCATTTTTTTTAAATGTTCCGTAGCACACATAACCTATACTTCATAATTAATTAATCTATTTTTTTTTCAGAAATTAATCTAATTTCGAAATATAAAATTTTGCTTAAAAGAATAGTTTATAATATCGATTGAAAAAGAAGAAAGAAATAAATAAAAATTGCAATTCAATGATATATGTTTAACAAAAAAATGTCACATATATCTCCTTTAATTAAAAATTTCTTTAGTTCCGTACGGTAAAACATGTTAAAAAAAATATAATAGAAATTTATAACTTTTAGAAATGGTCAGATAATATAGATTTTTTATTTATTTATAAAAATAATAAATTTATATTACTTAATTTAATAAATATAAATTAAACGTAGCACCGGTGACAGTCATAATAAATAAAAGACAATTGCTATTTGCAAACACATGCATGTAAGCTGCAGTCAGTTGTCTAGGAACTTTTCCAATACTTATGTGGTATGTCGATATCTACTACAAGATTAGAGAATAGACACAAAGCCAATTATATGTAGAGCGAGGGAGCTGGTGTATTCAAACAATACAAGTTACACTATTCACGTTAATATATTAATATTTTATATTATTAAAAAAATTTATTTTAATATCTAAATTCAAATTTTAGTACTATTTCTATCCTTTTTAAATAATAATTATTTTGTTTTACCTAAAATATCCTTTTTGGTATTTTTATAAAGGATTTTTTTTTCTTTTTGATAATTAACTAGAGTCGAAAAAGTGAATAAATTTGTTAATTTTTTAAATTTTTTTTCTAACAGCATTAATAATGCAAATTTTTTTAGGTGATAATCATTCACGAAAAATATTTTCATTGTTATTTCTTTTATTTAGTTATGAAAAATATTTTTATCGTATCTTAATAAAATTGTTGAAATGTTATAAGTTTTAGTACTTATTTATAATATTTTTTTTTGTAACTTTTAATATGAAGTATTAATCCAACATTTAACAAAAAAATCATTTTTCAGTTTCAATTAATTTTCATAAATAAAAAATAAAAATCTTTCCCTAAAAAGCCAAAAATTTATTTTGGATAAAAAAATTGTTTAATATTAAAAAATGATAGAAATGATACTAATAATTAAATTAAAATATTAAAATGATTTTTTAATAATATTTGAAATTTAATATAATAATGTATTAATTCAAGTAACTCAAAGTTAACATTCCATTCGATTATAATATTTTTTTCTTAAGCAGTGACCAATTTTATAACTATATAAAAATCGCAGACAAGCAATTTGTGTGAGTTATGTAAATTTAATTAGGATTTTTTTAATAATTATTTTGAATTTTATTTTTAAATTTTATAAATTTTAAAACTAGATATACTATTTCTAATTTTTATTTTTTAAAATTTGAAACTTAGCCTTAAAATTTGACCAATTTTTGAATTAAAAAATAAAATTTAATTTTGAAATTGAATTTTTGTTTTTTTATTGATTTCTTGACGCTAAAAAATAATAACTCAATTATACACAATATATATATATATATATATATATATTGTGTTAAATATCAAGTTATACGATCTTCGTGTAGTGTTGGGATGCATGGTGTGTCATATATTAGCCATTATCCTTATTAGAGACAAATACAAGTGACAAAGAAGGCGACTAAGTAAAGAAAGAAATGAAATGGAATGGAAATGATAGTCTAAAACCCAAATGTCAAAACTCTATTAATGAGGTGGACCAATCTTTAAGCCCACATTATTGTTGTTTAAATATGAGGAGGGGATGTGTTTAATTTAAGGTCGAAGGTCTTAGTTTATGGATGTAAGCTTGCTGTCTTAAACTAGTGCAGTAGCCTAGCTACTCTTTTATTCTTCTAACTTCCATTCATTCCCCATTTGACTACTACACTACTCTCCTTTCTGTCACTCTTGAAACAAATTAAACCCCACATCTTTTGAATATGTTGTTAATATTAATTACTATATAATATTCCTCCACCTATAATACAATATTTTATATGGTGGGAGAAATAATTTATTTCATTTAGTTAATTATATTATTTTATCGAAAAAGAGGTTAATTAAAAATAAATTGTATATTTTTAATAAAATATTATTATTTTCTGTCCAATGATAATTAAAATACGAGTTTATAATCGGTATAAATGTAAAATTAATATGAAGTTATTTAAAAAAATTAAAAATAATAATATTCAAATAGAAAATTATTTAAATATATATTTTATTTTTTTAATAAAAATTATAATATTCAAATAGAAAATTGAAAATTAGCAAATAATAAAAATAAAGTTACATAATTTTTTCATATTAATTTTTACTTTATTCCGGTTAAAAATTCATATTTCAATTATTTTACATAAAAATAATAATATTTTTAGTAAATTAAATAAAATTATTTATATAAATTAAATAACTAACCGACACAAATGAAGTAAGAATATTTTGTTAGTTGATTATTTATTTTAAAATATAACTACCGAAAAATTTATGTCTCTTTCCATCTTCTTATATATGTATATATTTTTCATGTATTGTTTTAGTTTTTGGGCATTTGTGGTCTCTAGCTCATTCGTATATATATATATATATATATAAAATCCGAAAATCATCTCCCAAATATACAATATATATAGTACTCCTTCAATTCATTCAACCGGTCTTATTATCAGTATCAAATAGCTAGCTAGGTTACCTTATTATTAATTAATTAATCAAGTAATGTCCGAAAACATGAGTATATCTGTAAACGGACAGTCTCAAGTCCCTCCAGGATTTCGATTTCATCCAACTGAAGAAGAACTCTTGCAATACTACTTGAAGAAGAAGGTCTCCAATCAAAACATTGATCTCAATGTTATTCGTGAGGTTGATCTCAACAAACTTGAACCTTGGGACATTCAAGGTACGTACGTATATAATTAATAAGATTAAATTTCACTGATTTTTACTTTTATTATTTGCAATAATATATTAATCTTTTTGATCGATATACATATTAATGTTTTTCAAAATTAAAATATTTTTTGTTGTTGTTATTACAGAGATGTGTAAAATTGGAACCACGCCTCAAAACGATTGGTATTTTTTTAGTCATAAAGACAAGAAATATCCAACTGGAACTCGTACAAATCGAGCAACAGGTGTTGGGTTCTGGAAAGCAACTGGACGTGATAAGATTATTTATAGCAACGGCATGCGTATTGGTATGAGAAAGACTCTTGTTTTCTACAAAGGTCGAGCTCCTCGTGGTTTAAAGTCCGATTGGATCATGCATGAATATAGAATTCTTGATGATAATAATACAAAGGATGATGCCACCAATAATGTAAGCCATTTCATTACTTACTCCATCATTTTTGGTAATTAATCGACGTACATGCAGTATCAGAAAAGTTGGATACCAAATCCATGCATGCATGATTAAGTATTAATATTTGACTTGTATATATATATATATATATATATGGTTTGTAATTATCTAGTGTTAATTATTAATCATTATTGAATAATAATAATAATCTAATATTTGTGATGTATATATGTAGGTAAGTATTGTTTTAATTAATGGATCAAATGGTGATGTAGTAGTATCACAAGAAGAAGGATGGGTGGTTTGTCGAATCTTCATGAAGAAAAACCATTACAAAACCCTAGAAAATAGTGAGGGAGCTAATTTAGACCAAATACTTGGTGAGATTGCAAACAACATCAATGAAAGCATAAAGCTCCAGAAGCCCAATATTATTAACACAGACACCAAAAGCAGTGGTTTACAAGAAAGTTTCTCGAAGCTTCCAAATCTGGAGAGACCAAACTCCACTAGTAATTGGCAAAATTGTTACCAACCTAGCTATCTGGAAACAAAGAAATTAGAAGAGAAGGTCATTTCAGATGATTATTATAATACAGAAATGGAAAACTCAGCTGTGAATGTTATGATGACCAATTGGGCAGCCATGGATCGGTTGGTGGCTTCACAACTGAATTGCCAATCAGAGGCTTTAAATATTAGTGACCCCACCAATTGCATCAATATGAATGGTAATGATCAGGAGCTGCAAATTCATCAAAATCTAAGATCAATATCATCATCGTCTTCATTCTCAAATATCTCAAACAAATCTTACTCTGCTACTCAGAACTACTACAACCAAATAGATCTGTGGAGTTTGGCTCAATCGTCATCATCAAATTTGTCCTATTCCCACCAACTTTCCCACGTGTCTAACTCTCGTATATAACAGAATAACTCGATATTATTATAGGTGATGTCACGTAGAAAGCCAGGAGGGCTAATATAATTTTAATTACATTGATCATTGATCATTAATTTACATGAAATATAATAAAGATGCTTGCATGTATAAATATTGATATTTGATATAGATAAATAAATGAAAAAGATGATAAATTAAGAAGTCTTAGATGAGATGATATTGTCAAACATCATTATCTTAGCTTAATCGCGCTGTCTAGTGGGTCTACCATTAACTTCAACTAATTTCTGAGTACATACGAGTTCCTAGCAAATTATATGGTCTTTATATATTTCTATAACAATAATTTAAAAAAAAATTATTTTCCCTTTCCTGTTTTTTTCTTTCCATTTTTCTAGGACGTAATTAACTTAATTGCCTATAAAGTTTGATAAAACGGATGCATGCAAAATATCAACACGACTCAAATAAATAAAAATTAATTTTTATTAGAATTAATTATTAACTTTTTGCGTTGATAATTGCACTATATATACTATATATAAAAATAGAGGGAGAAGGACTGTGAAAGTTACTTAGATTTTAAGTTTAATATAGTTTAATTCTTCAAATTATAAAATATTTATTTTAATCATTCGTTTTTTAGAAATTACATGGATAAATTAAGGATAAATTATATTATATTTAATAAATTTTTTATTAAAAAAATTATTTGTTACGAAATTAAAGCATAAATAAAGTAAAATTTAATGTAAAATCATTAAGATAAAAATTCTAACATAACATCATTTAAATACATTATCGTTGTTTAAAAAAAAAGATATGAAAACAAATATTTAGTGAAAAAATTTCATATTAATTATCATTTTCTTTATCATTGTTAAAAAATAATTTTTAATCATATTTAATTAGTTGATAGGAGAAAATTATTTTTTAATAAAAATATTTGTAAAATGATAATATTTTTTTAATTCATCACTTTTATCAAAATTAAAGGAATAAAAAAATACTTTTCATAATTCGGGAGCTAAACTAATTATTCGGATACTTAATTTGACGAATTTAGATTTAAAAAAAAAACTATTTTTGTCACGTGGCTTGTTTGGTTTGCATAAAATGGGCTCAAGCATTCCTATTTTAGTGAGGTTTAGAGTCAGAGATACTTGTAACTGGTAAGAATTCCTTCAGTTGTATTAGTTGATAAAATTCAAATAGAACATAGTAGGATATTTATTATTATTATTATTATTTGTCTAGAAATAAATATCTAAGTATACTTAATTTATGAATTAGTCGATAAATTATAACTCAATCCGATATAAAAATATACTAACATTAAGATTTGAACTACGTCCCTCCTATTTAAAAACTTATCATAACGCATCCTATGAAACTCATTCTACTAACTAGAATGTGCTAAAACCGTGAATATAGTAGGAAATTTTGGAAAGTACTATTTTACATTAGTAAAATGTCTACAAAATAACATCTACTTATTTTCATAATTAAAAGTAACGTTTCTTGTTTGTCTGTTAATTATCCTTGTTCCACATCGATTAGGAACAAAACAACAATACTGTTTATAAGTTTGTACAACCCTTAACTTAATAAGATGTTGAGTTATGTTTTAGTTTTTAACTTGGTATCGAAATTTGACCTAATCTTTACGTCTTGGGCTTAATTTTTCTACCACAATCTTCCTATTAAATAAGCGTTAATGTCGGCTTTCACGTCGTGTGAAGGTTGTTAAGTATCGTTTCACATATCGATTAAAAACAAATCAGTAATACTGTTTATAAGATTGAATAACTCTTAATTTAATAAGATTTTATTGGTTTTAATTAATATTAAGTTTATAACTTTAGCAAGGGTCAACTATAGGAAGAAAAAACAAATGTGAAGAAGATACGTATTGATGCATTATAGATAATAAAATTCTAAACAATTATATTGTGAGTACCTTACCGATCTATTTTTTATTTTAATGTTTTATCGGATCTTTTTAAAATTCCAAAAAATCCACTCACATGATCTAGTTTTTAAATAGTGGTTCGGTAGACATAATTGAACTTCAAGAAGACATTCGGTAGGGACTACTGAATTTCAACGAAGAGGTTTGGTAGTTCATTATCGATTGTATGATATATAATTCCTAAACAAACTTATAAATTGGATCGGTAGCTTTTTACTGAAATTGAAATTCTATGATTTTCTTTCTTTAAAAATATGAATGTCATGGTTATTTTTTATATTATTAAAATATTTAATAAAATATACTATCTAACATAAAAATCAAAACATATGTGTTATCGATTACAATTTATTTTATAATTTGATTGATTGATTTCAAAAAATTTAATATAGATTAAATTAAATTTAAACAAATTCAAATAATAAAAAAAATTGGGTTCGATCAGCTTAGGATGAAATAAATAAAATTTAAGTCAAAATTTTAAAAATTGTTAAATTAAAATAATTTATTTTCTTTTAGTCCTTCTCGTTTACTTCTAAAGTACCCGACTCACCATCACACAGTTTTATTGTAAACATTATTTTAAATAATCGAAAACATTTTAATTAGATCTAATGGTTAAAAATATACTAAAATATTATGTTAATTGTTGATGTTTGTTGTATAAATAAACTAATTAATATATATATTATGTTTGTTACGGAAAGATATTGTTATTATCAATTTAATCAAATTCTTACTAGACAATAAATCAAATTGAATTATATTTTCACTAGTATAATTGTTTTTTAATATTTAGTTTCCTACTATAAGCTTTCATTAGATAGATTTTGTTTTGAATAAGGATACGTCAAAATAGATTATTTTGTTGTTATGACATGTAATTATCATTTATTTTAAAAGATGCGCTATATATAAATAGTTTTATAAAAACCTAAGTATTTGCTATATGTATTCATTGAGTTTTAATGATATTAAATAGATTTTTGATATATAAAAAAATTAATTAACTAAAAAACATACAATAAACAATTCAAACTAATTGAGATCGATTTGGAAAACTTATTTGAATTTGATTCGTGTTTGAGCTAATCTTTATTGACACGAATTAAATTTGATTCAAACTAAGGTTTTATCAACTCAAACATTTCTTAATTTAGATCAATTCAAATTATTTGTTGTATAGTTCATTAGTGAGTAAATCGAAAAAGTCTCAGGCATGTGTTGTATTTTTTGCTATAAATAAAGTCTTCATCCACTTCCAAAACATCCCAAAATTTGTATATTTTTTTCTCTTTTGTAAGGGTAATTGATTAGCTCAATTTTTCCCAATTAGTTGTAATTTTAGAGTTCATCTATTTGTAGATAGTGAAAGCGGTCAACGATGCCCGATGACATAGGTAACATTTATACCGAATCTCGTTAAATTTCTTGTGTTTTTATTTTTCTGCTTTAGTTTCTTTTAGCATTATATTTCCAATAACATTATTTTTTTGTGTTAATTTGAGTTCTATTTATTTAAATCATAAGTGAATAGTAACTATTTAGTATAAGAAAAATATACCCGATTTTTCCAACAATTGGTATCAGAGTCGAAGGTTTCTACCTAAGAATTTTTTTGTATTTCATTTGTTTGCTATTGAAATATAGTTACTAGTTGTTTTAATTTGAAGAAACGATGGAAGAAAAGACGGAAGAAAAGTCTTCCTCAAACAAAGGTTAGCCATCTACATCAAGTAAAACAATTGTGATGAATGCAAAGTTGAAGGTGGAGAAGTTTGATAGAACTGGTTATTTTGGCATGTGGCAAGGGAAACTTCTAGATGTTCTATTTCAACAAGGTCTAGACATTTCCATTAAAGAAGAGAAACCATATCAAGCAGATGAAGTCGATTGGAAAAATATTAACCGATTGGCATGTGATACAATCTGTTCTTATCTCTTAAGAGAACAAAAGTACAGATTCATGAAGGAGACATCTGTAAGTAAGTTATGGAAGGCGTTGGAGAATAAGTTTATGAAAAAGAGCGAACATAATTGGCTCTATTTGAAGGAGAAGTTGTTCCATTTTGATCACCTTCCAGGTACAACAATAAATGATCACATTACTACTTTTCATCGATTAGTAGTAGATTTGTTAATTATTGATGAAACTTTTAAAGATGAAGATTTAGCCTTGATGTTGTTAGCCTCCCTTTCTGATGAGTTTGATCACCTTATTACAAGATTAGTCATTGGGAAGGAAAAATTGTCGTTTGAGAAATTTTACAACTACTTTGTATAGTTATGAAATTAGAAAGAAAGATATAAAAAAAGTAGGAATGAAGCAGCAGAGGCACTGTTTGTAAGAGGGCATCCGTAAACATGATAGAAATGAAGGAGTGGTAGATCTGTTTTTAAAGGAAGGCTTGGTAAAGATGAATGAGCCTTTTATCACAAAAAAGACCATTGGAAGAAAAATGTCTGAAGCTGCAAAAGAAAGGAAAGGCTCGATGCATGTGTAGTTGAAAGAAATTCAAATTCAAATTTTGCATTGGTTGGTTCATCAACAACATCCCATCCTGGTGATTGAATTTTTGATTCAGCATGTACCTTCCATATGTCTCATAATAAGGAGTGGTTATTTAACTTTGAAGAACTAAACGATGGAGTTGTTTTCATGGGTAATGATTATCCATGCAAAGTTTTGGGGATCAATATAATTCATTTGAAGAATCAAGATGGTTCAACCAGAGTCTTGGAATTTGTTCATTATGTCCCAGATATAAAGAAGAATCTTATTGCTATATGAGTCTTAGAATCAAAAGGCTTCACTATGACCATGTAAAATAGGACATTGAAGGTTACTTTTGGAACACTTATGGTGCACTTATGGCGATGAAAGGTATTCGAAAGAATAACTTGTACTAATACGTTGGTGGTACAATTATTGGGACAATACCAGCAGCAATTTTAGAGGAAGAAAAAGATTCAAAAACTACAAAGCTATGGCATATGCGTTTGGGACATACTGGTGAATATTTTTTACAGATTCTAGTAAAGTAAGGCTTATTGAAAGGTGTAAGAACTGATAAGTTAGAATTTTGTGAGCATTGTGTATTAAGAAAGAAAAAAAGAGTAAGCTTTGGCACTACACTCCATAATACAAAAGTCATTTTTGATTACATCCATACTGATGTATAAGGGCCAACAAGAACTCCATCCATGAATGACAAACATTATTATGTCACTTTCATTGATAACTTCTCCATAAGAGTTTGGGTATATCTCATGAAGAAGAAGGACAAAGTGCTTGGAATTTTTCTTAAGTGGAAGAAGATGATCGAGACTCAAATTGCTAGAAAGATTAAGTATTTAAGGTTTGATAATGGCACTAAGTACATAAATGATCTATTTATGAAAGTTTGTGAAGAATAAGGAATAATGCAACACTTCATTATTCGAAAAAAATCACAATAGAACATAGTTGCAGAATGTATGAACCAGATTTTTCTAGAGAAGGTTTGGTGTACATTGTCAAATGCTGGGTTAGGCGAGCATTATTGGGTTGAGGCTATGTCGTATACATACCATCTTATCAATCGTATACTCTTGAAGTCAAAACTCCTATGGAGGTATGGTCTGGAAAACCTACTTGAGATTACAATTTCTTACACATGTTTAGTTATATTGCATACTACTATGTAACAGAATCAAAGTTGGATCTAAGAGCCAAGAAAGCTATTTTTTGGGGATCCTCTCTTGTTCTAAGGGATATCAACTATGGTGTCTTGAAACGAAAAATATAATCTTCAGTAGAGATGTTACCTTTGATGAATCTGCCTTGTTGAGAAAGGTAATTAAGAAGATTGATGGCACTTTGCAACAAGTGGAGTTGAAAGCATAACTATTAATCCAGTAGGTGAAGATAAGATAGAAGTTAATCCTCTATTGGTAGAAGATGAATCAGACGAAGAAGAGGTTTTAACCCAAAAACCTCCACAATAATAAAAAGAAACTGTAGTTGGTAGGCCACAACGACAAAATGTCAAGGTGCCTGCTCGATACAAAGATATGGAAGATCTACCTACTCAGTTTAAGAATAAGATGACCTATGCACTTTTAGTTGTGTATAATGATGTTCCTTCTAAATATAAAGAAGCCATCAAAATCCCTGAAGTAAAAAGATGGAAGGAAGTCATGGATGAAGAACTTATGTCCTTTCAGAAGAATAAGACATGAAAGTTGACACAACCATCTAAGGGCAAGAAGGAAATTGGCTGCAAATAGGTATATGAAAAGAAAAAAAGATTTCCTAACAAAGATAGTGTTCGCTTTAAGGCAAGGTTGGTGGATAAGATCTATGCTTAGAAGAAGGGAATCGATTATAATAAAGTATTTTCTCCAGTTGTAAAACATTCTATCTATTAGAATTTTATTGGCCGTGGTAAAAAGAATTGGGTTTGTAAGCTAAACAAATTGTTGTATGGATTGAAGCAATCTTCAAGGTAGTGGTACAAATGATTTGATCAGTTTATGTTGCAGCAGAAGTATACTACAAGTACATATGATCATTGTGCGTGTTTTTGCAAACTACAAGATGAGTCTTTCATCTATCTTTTATTGTATGTCGATGATATGTTGATTGCATCGAAGAGAAAAGTAGAAATTGAGAAGTTGAAGGCTCAACTAAATCAGGAGTTCAAGATGAAAGATCTGAGAGAAGCTAATGAGATTCTCAACATGAAGATAAGTAGAGACAAGAAGAATGCGAAGCTTAGCTTGACCAAGAGTCAACATTTGAATAAGGTACTACAATATTTTGGTATGAATGAACAAACAAAACCTGTAAGTACTCCACTTGTTCCTCATTTCAAGCTTAGTGCTCAATTATCTCCTAAGAATGGTGCAAAACGAGAATACATGGCAAAGGTACCATATGTAAATGCAGTTGGTAGTTTGATGTATACAATGATTTGTACGAGATCTGACATTTCATATCACGGTTAGATCTAGTAAGGCATGCGTACGATCCTGGTAAAAACATTGGTTGTCAGAAACGCATTCTACAAGATATATTTTAAATATTGTAGATGTTGGTTTAGTATTTTAACAGGATAACACTGTTGGTTAACATGTAGTCGGATATTGTGATTCCGACTATGCATGGGATGTAGATAAGCGTCGATCAAATACTAGTTATGTGTTTACTCTTGCTAAAGCACCATTGAGTTGGAAGTCTATAGTTACTTTGTAGAATATAGAAGTAGAGTATATGATAGTTATAGAGGTTGTGAATGAAGATATTTGGTTATGAGGTTTGCTTGAAGACTTAGGATTTGGTCAAAAATATATTAAGGTGTTTTGTGACGTCAGAGTGCTATTCATTTAGCAAAGAACCAAGTTTACCATACACGTACAAGGCACATTGACGTTCATTACCATTTTGTACGAAAGATTATTGAAGAAGGTGAAATATTAGTTCAAAAGATCAATATTACAGAGAATCTCGCAGATATGATGACCAAGGTAATAACTACAATCAAGTTCAAATATTATCTGGACTTGATTAACATCTTGTAAATTTAAATTAGTAATGGAGTCGCTAATCTAGATATTGAAAAAATCATTCAAGAATCACTAAGTCGTTAAAGTGGAGATTTATTGTATAGCTCCTTAGTGAGCAAATTGAAAAAGTTTTATATTGATTAGGAATTAAGGTTGGTGTTGTATTTTGGGCTATAAATAAAGTCTCATTTTTTACTTCTAAAATATCCCAAAATTATTATATCTTCGTCTCTTTTGTAAGGCTAATTAATTAGCTCAATTTTGTACAATTAATTGTAATTTTAGAATTTATCTATTTGGAGATAGTAGAAATGGTTAACGACGTCCGATGATATATGTAACATTTATATAAAATCTCATTAAATTTTTGATGTTTTTATTTTATAATTTAATATATGTTTTAATTTATTTTAATATTATATTTCTAATAGCATAATTTTTTCAGATTAATTTAAGTTTTATTTATTTAAATGATAAGTTTATAATAATTAATTAATATAAAAAAATATATAACTAATTTTTCAAACAATACACCACCTCCGTATAAATTAACAACTATGTGAAAAAGTTAAATTTATAAAACTAACATTCTATATATATAGGCATCAGGCTGCTCTGCTAAATTTAGTTAGGCCCGAATTTTATCCGGCCCAAGTCGATAGCACAAAATCCATCTAACTACTTAAGTCTCTTGATTTTTTTTACTCTCTTTCATTTTATTTATTTTTTCAATATTAAATTTTAATTGATGGCAATCAAATATGTAACTTAAAATGTGTATGTGTAAGTTTTAGTGACAAATTGTTTGATGAACCACGCTCACCCTTTCTTTAAGTTTAAATAACAAAGGAGAATGTATATAATTTATACATAAAAAAGGGTAATAAATCGTAAGGCAAAATATATAAAAACATATTTGAAAGGAAAAGAGAAAAGTAAAAAAAGAAAGTATAATTTATCGTGTGATTTACTTTAATACATTTTTTTTAAACAAATAATTTTAACTTTATTATTATAAAGATTTTATTTTTTTTATACCTTTTTTATCCATATTTTTAAGGTAGTATTTTAATGGTATCTTATTTTAAAAAAATATCAATTTATTAAAATTTATTATTTAATTGTGAAATTTTTATATGTGTAATAATACACGTGTGATGTGTAGAGAATATTTTTAAATAATTAATTAATTAAATGATATTTAAATAAAATTTTAACATAATCAATTAATTGATTATTTAAAAAATGTAATCTTTACATTGAACATATATTATTATATATATGAAAAAAATTCAATTAAATGATAAATTATTATTTTTTTTAAAAATGAGGGTATCATTAAAGTATTATCTTAAAAATATAGATAAAAAAGATATCAAAAATAAAATTATAGTACTATTAAAATAATAAAACTTTCTATTTTATAAAAATTATTCAATTACGTATTTATGTTATTAATATAAAATGAAACATTTGAAAAGAAAGACACAAAAATGAGCATTTTTAACGTACAATAATACTTGCGTTTCTTAGTATCTTTTATCCTGATTAAAAAGCTCACTATAAGCATAATGTACCCAATGGTACAAGAAATAAGTTCTGCAAAGTGCACCACATCCTAAATTTTTTTATTTTCAATAGTTTTACGAGGGATTTGTATACAGCTTAATATATTGATATTATTTATATTATATGTTTTTAATAATTTTGAATAGTATTATTTTTTATCAAAATCAGCCGCATGTCTTATCTAACAAATTATATAGAGATATTTTTAAAATTTTAACAAAATAGTTACTATTATATTTCTTACGAGATATAAAAATCATGTTATGATTTTTTATTTTAATTTTTTATACCATTTTATTAAAAAATTTAAGTTATCTTTATTTCTAATAGCAATAATCACCCATCAAAGTTTCTATTTTTAAAATAAATATTTTTAAAAATGAATAATTTGCTCTAGCAATAGTGCTTATTATCTTGAAAATATCAATGATTATTTTTTAAATTTGAATTATTAATTGTAATAATAATGTATTGACACAAAAAAAAATGAATATCAAATTTAAATATTTTTTTGTTATTGTTGTAGGAGATTCAATACATTAGTTAATAATAAACATTTTAAGTGCATATTTAAATATTTGTAATTATTCATATCATTAGTTTGATTTTTTTTATTAATTTTATGAACATAAATGATTTTGTGTATTATTCGAATACGAAATAACAATTTCAAGACAGATACAATTATATGATATATGTTCTCATCAGTAACCGATATATATTATATTTATTTAATTTATATATTTATTAAAATAGTTTTAATTTTAGATATTATTTATTATCCATCTCATCACATCCCGTTATCTATCAATAAAGACTGTTTCTAAATTGTAACATTTTTTAAATAATTTTAAATACAAATTTTACATTTTAATTCAAAAACGGTTATATCAAAACATCCCGAACGTTACAAGTGAACTGTGAGACAAAACCGAGAAAACAATTTATAGTTCTGTATTTAAAGATGGATACAATAATGTTTAAAACAAAACAATAAAATAGAAAATAAAATCCAGTTTTGATATATTGCCAGTAAGGACCACCTTGTTATATAAGTCACATGCATGATATGATGCTCTTAAACTGCTGCTACAACCACGTGACACCACGAGAGGTACTTGCCAAGTACTTTTTTAAAGGGCTAAGCCACCATCAAAGCTAGCTAGCAAATACAATATCTGATTCTAGTTTAAGCCTAGGAATTAAAATAAAATACTAAAAAAAGGAAACAGCTTTTACGCAACTCTAATTAAGTACTTTTTGCTTTTGCTCTAAACGTGATTTATGTTGTATACTGTTATATATTGATCTTTAGTGAGAAAATTAGAAAAGTCCCACATTGATTAGGAATGAAGATGGGTGTTGGATTTGGGGTTATAAATAAAGCCCTCCTTCAACATTTGTAAACATCCAAAAATTTGTAAATCTTCCTCTCTTTTGTAAGGGTAATTGATTAACTCAATTTTGCCCAATTAGTTGTAATTTTGAAGTTCATTCATTTGAAGATAGTGGAAGTGGTCAACGACGCCCGAGGACTTAGGTAACATTTATACCGAACCTCGTTAAATTTCTGGTGTTATTATTTTTCTGCTTTAATATTTCTGTTTCAATATCTGTTTTAGTTTATTTTAGCATTATAATTCCAATAGCATTATTTTGTCGGGTTAGTTTGAGTTCTATTCATTTAAATCATAAGTGAATAGTAACTACTTAGAATAGGGAAAATATACCCGATTTTCCCAACAATTGGTATCAGAGCTAGGTTTTCTACCTAGGCATTTGTTTGTATTCCGTTTGTTTGCTATTGGAATATAGTTGCTAGTTGTTGTAATTTGAAGAAATGGCGGAAGAAAAATTCCTTTCAAACAAAGGCCAGTCATCCACGTCAAGCGTATCCATGGTGATGAACGCAAGGTTCGAGGTGGAGAAGTTTGATGGAACAGGTCATTTCGGCATGTGGCAAGGTGAAGTTCTAGATGCTCTGTTTCAACAAGGTCTAGACATCGCCGTTGAAGAAGAGAACCAGATGGAACAGATGAAGTAGAGTGGAAAAATATCAACCGATGGCATGTGGTACAATCCGTTCGTGTCTCTCAAGAGAACAAAAGTACACGTTCATGAAGGAGACATCCGCAAGTAAGTTGTGGAAGGCGTTGGAGAACAAGTTCATGAAGAAGAGTGGACAAAATCGGCTCTATTTGAAAAAGAAGTTGTTCGGTTTGAATACCTTCCGTGTACTACAATAAACGACCACATTATCGCTTTTAATCAATTAGTAGCAGATTTGTTAAATATGGATGAAACTTTTAAAGATGAAGATTTAGCCTTGATGTTGTTAGCCTCCCTTCACGATGAGTTTGATCATCTTATTACGAGCTTACTCATTGGGAAGGATAAAGTGTCTTTTTAGGAAGTTTGTACTGCTTTGTATAGTTATGAAATTAGAAAGAAAGATAAAAGAGAAAGCAGGAATGAAGCAGCAGAGGCATTGTCTGTAAGAGGACGTCCGCAAACACAACATAAAGGAAGGAGAGGTAGATCTCTATCAAAAGGAAGACTTGGTAAAGATGAATGTGCCTTTTGTCATGAGAAAGGCCATTGGAAGAAAAATTGTCCGAAGTTGCAAAAGAAAGGAAAAGTCGTGCAATCCGATGCAAGTGTAAGTGAAAGCAATTCAGATTCAGATTTTGCATTGGTTGGTTCGTTAACATCATCTCATCCTGGTGATTGGATTTTTGATTCAGCATGTACTTTCCATATGTCTCCTAACAAGGAGTGGTTCTTTAACTTTGAAGAACTAGACGGTGGAGTTGTTTTCATGGGTAATGATTATCCATGCAAAGTTTTGGGAATCGGTACAATTCGTTTGAAGAATCAAGATGATTCAACCAGGATCTTGACAGATGTTCATTATGTTCCAGATATGAAGAAGAATCTCATTGCTGTGGGAGTCTTAGAATCAAAAGGCTTCACTATGACCATACAAAATGGGGCATCAAGGTTACTTACGGAGCACTTGTGGCGATGAAAGGTGTTCGGAAGAATAACCCGTACTACTACCTTGGTAGTACAGCTTATCGGGACAAAGATCGCCAGTAGTTTCGGATGAAGAAAGAGATTTAGAAACTACCAAGTTGTGGCATATGCGTTTGGGACATCTTTGGTGAAAAAGCTTTCTGATTCTAGTAAAGCAAGGCCCGTTAAAAGGTGCGAGAACCGCAAGTTGGAATTCTGTGAGCATTGTGTATCGGGGAAGCGTAAAAGAGTAAGCTTTGGCACTGCTCTTCATAATACAAAGGGCATTTTGGATTACATCCATACTGATGTATGGGGGCCAACAAGAACTCCATCCATGAGTGGCAAACATTATTATGTCACTTTCGTTGATGACTTCTCCAGAAGATTTTGGGTGTATCTCATGAAGAAAAAGGATGAAGCGTTAGGTATTTTTCTCAAGTGGAAGAAGATGATCGAGACTCAAACTGGTAAAAAGATCAAGCGTCTGAGGTCTGACAATGGCACTGAGTACACAAATGATCCATTTATGAAAGTTTGTGAAGAAGAAGGGATAGTGCGACACTTCACTATTCGAAAAACACCACAACAAAATGGAGTTGCAGAATGTATGAACCGGACTTTGCTGGAAAAGGTTCGGTGTATGTTGTCAAATGCTGGTTTAGGCAAGCAGTATTGGGCTGAGGCTGTGACATATGCATGTCATCTCGTCAACCGTCTACCATCGTCTGCTCTTGAAGATAAAACGCCTATGGAGGTATGGTCTGGAAAACCTGCTAGAGATTACGATTTCTTACATGTGTTTGGTTCAATTGCATACTACCATGTAACAGAATCAAAGTTGGACCCAAGAGCCAAGAAAGCCATTTTTTTGGGATCCCTTCTGGTTCTAAGGGATATCGACTATGGTGCCTTGAAACGAAAAAGATAATCTTTAGCAGAGATGTTACCTTTGATGAATCTGCATTGTTGAGAAAGGTAACTAAGAAGATTGATGGCACTTTAGAGCAGGTGGAGCAAACTCCGAACCAAGTGGAGTTTGAAAGCAAAATTGTTAATCCAGTTAGTGAAGATAAGTCAGAAGTTGATCCTCCATTGACAGAAGATGAATCAGATGAAGAGGTTTTAACCCAAGAACCTCCACAGCAACAAGAAGAAACTGCAGTTGATAGGCCACGACGACAAAATGTCAAGGTACCTGCTCGATTTAAGCTTAGTGCTCAATTATCTCCTCAGAATGATGCAGAACGAGAATATATGGCAAAAGTACCATATGCAAATGCAGTTGGTAGCTTGATGTATGCAATGGTGTGTACAAGACCTGACATTTCACATGCGGTTGGTGCTGTAAGCAGGTACATGCATGATCCTGGTAAAGGACATTGGTTGGCTGTGAAATGGATTCTACGGTATATTATAAATACTGTAAATGTTGGTTTAGTATTTCAGTAGGATAATACCATTGGTCAACGTGCGATCGGATATTGTGATTCGACTACGCAGAGATTTAGATAAGCGTCGGTCAATTAATGGTTATGTGTTTACTCTTGCTAGAGCACCAGTCAGTTGGAAGTCTACCTTGCAGTCCACAGTTGCTTTGTCTACTACAGAGGCAGAGTATATGGCAGTTACAGAGGCTGTGAAGGAAGCTATTTGGTTACGAGGTTTGCTTGAAGACTTGGGAGTTGGTCAAAAACATATTAAGGTGTTTTGTGATAGTCAGAGTGCTATTCATTTAGCAAAGAACCAAGTCTACCATGCACGTACAAAGCACATTGACGTTCGTTATCATTTTGTGCGAGAGATTATTGAAGAAGGTGGAATACTTGTTCAGAAGATTAGTACGACAGAGAATCCCGCAGATATGATGACCAAGGTGGTAACAGCAATCAAGTTCAAACATTGTCTGGACTTGATTAACATCCTACACATCTGAATTGGCGCTGGCGTCGTTGATCTAGCAATTGAAGAAATCATTTAAAACCACTAAGTCGCTAAGGTGGAGATTTGTTATATATTGCTCCTTAGTGAGAAAATTAGAAAAGTCCCACATTGGTTAGGAATGAAGATGGGTGTTGGATTTGGGACTATAAATAAAGCCCTCCTTCACCATTTGTAAACATCCAAAAATTTGTAAATCTTCCTCTCTTTTGTAAGGGTAATTGATTAACTCAATTTTGCCTAATTAGTTGTAATTTTGAAGTTCATTCATTTGAAGATAGTGGAAGTGGTCAACGACGCCCGATGACTTAGATAACATTTATACCGAACCTCGTTAAATTTCTGGTGTTATTATTTTTCTGCTTTAATATTTCTGTTTCAATATCTGTTTTAGTTTATTTTAGCATTATAATTCCAATAGCATTATTTTGTCGGGTTAGTTTGAGTTCTATTCATTTAAATCATAAGTGAATAGTAACTACTTAGAATAGGGAAAATATACCCGATTTTCTCAACATATACTTATATTGTTGTATACATTTTTATATTAAAAATATAATTATTTACTCCCTTCTCTTCTCTAGGTTTTAAAACTCCTCGCAATTAATCAACTATCACAAACACAAGCACGTGGTTACTTCCTGCTTATTTATTTTTTTATAATATTAAATTCATTTTTATTAGATAAAATAAATGTTATAACGTGAGATTTAAACCTAAATTTATAATAATGTTATAAAAAATCATATGTATGATAACTCAATCCTAATTTAATAATTATAATGAATGAAATAATTGTAATAATTAATGAAATTTCTAAAGCATTAGTTATACTTTCACTAAATATATTTTGGATTTGTTTTTTGACCAAATACGGGATCATAATATTAGAACTAAAATGAAAGATAAAAGACACTTTTTAAGAATGTTACCCATTCTTAAAATTTATTTAAATTAAATACACTTAATACTGATTTTTTTTTTGAAAAATAACTCATCAATTCTCTTAAAAATTAAATAATACTTAACAGTTTATTTCTCAAGCCTTTCCTTAAATATTTGGATAAATTTAACATATATAAAAAAAATAATAAAATAACATGTTATATTATTATTGATAATTATAATTAATGAAATAATTATTATCAATTATTATTTGGTTTTTTCCATGAAAGTTCAAAAAGTGTTAAGTATACTTTCAAAAATATTATTATTTCATTAAAGAAAGTCAAATCTTTTTAAATAATAATCACTCTCGTTATTAAGTTTAAAATATATAATTTATTATATAGTATGAATCAAACATATTTAGTATATTTAACAAGAATTGTTATTGACTTGAGCATTAATTCATCTATTATATGACACCAAAATTACTTTTATCTAATATGCTTTGAAAATCATTTTTATTTACAATTAACTAACATAGTGAATAATTATTGGTTGATACAGTTTAATAAAATATCTCTTAACTTCTCACATCAATTCTTATTAAATAAATCAATAAAACTATAGTAATAATATTTTGGTTTGTGTGGAACAAAAAAAATTATTATAATTTATCAGAATCTTTCATTTAATTTTTTTATGTGATGAATATATGATTAACAAATTATTATTTATATCATTGATAAGGTAATAGAATTTAATATTTTTTATCAAATAAATTTCAAGAACAAAACTATTACTGAATTTTTCATTTTTTAAAAATATATTACTTAAATTGATCGCATAAGTTTCATGTCACAAAAAAAGTTAACTTCTATTACTTAAATGATGATGATAATAGTTTTATAACATTTATAAATAAATTAATTAATGGTATATATATATATTATATTTAAAAATTAAATGTTAAATTTTGACAATTTTATGAGGGATAATTTGCTGGTTTACCCTTTATTATATGGAATTTCTTCTTGACATAAATGGATTCTAATTGTAGTAAAATTAATTTAAATATAAATATTTCATAATATGTTTATATATGTTTTGGTATATTATTTATTTTACTTCGAAACTAGTTTTCCTTAATCTTTGCACCCACGTGCTACAGTTGCACTTCAAATTTTACAAAGTTGACCTTTTGAATTTTTAGTCCATACTTTAAAGAGAGAAAAATATCAGTTCAATTCTTCCTATTAAGTTTTTTTAATGTATTTAATCCTTTAAATTTAAAATATATTTTTTATCTCTTAATTTTGAAAAAAATGAATCAATAAATAATACTATTTTATTAAAAGATCTTTATTTCATGTCAAGTGATTAACATGATATTAAATTTGGATACTTTAAGAATAAAAAATAACAATTAATATTAAACATTTCATAAAGTATTCATTTTGAATATTTTGGTTATTAACACAATTTTTATTTTATTTTATTTAAAATAAAAATATATATTTAAATAATTTTATGTTAAAATATTAATATTAATATATATTTAAAAAATAATTTCATATTAAATTTTACTTTTATTTTTATTAATATTGATATTTTATTGTATTTTAATCACTTAACGTTAAAAAAAATAATAATATTTAACCTTAATCTGTATTTAAAAATATGAGATACTAAATAATATGAGATTATTATAACCACTCTCCCTATTTTATATTAGTACATAAAAGATTAAAAAAATAAATAAAAATTCGGTCTTTATTCTTTTTATTTTAATATGTATAGATACCATTCATTTTAAATATACAACATACTCATCAATATTAATAAAAATAAAACACAAATTCATTAGTTATTCTAAATTACTTATATACGATTCGAAGTAAATAAGATATCAGGAATAATTTTATATGTACGTATATAGTGATATCATTGATGTATTTTATTATTATTAATTTTTATAAATAAGATTAGTTATTAAATTAAGTATAATTTATAATAATTATTAAATAATTTAATTTATTTATGAATTAAGATGAGATAATTGTAAAGGTATTTAGAGTTTTACTACATAGTATGATTTAAACCCACGTAACTATGAAGTTGAATCCTTCATATTTTATACCATGAAGTATAAAATATGATTCTTAACCCGCCCTGCAATTTATCTGTCAAATAATCCGTTTGTTTCTCCCTCTAGCTCACACGTATTTTCAGGGTCTATTTATTCTTTTGCTGAGAGATAAAATTGGTCACATCTATACAAATACAAACTAGTTAAAAATACCACTCCATTTCAAACATGTCCATAACTCCTCAAAATTTTTGGCTCTTTCTGATCCTTTTCTTACAGTAATTTACTCTAAATGTATCTGGGTTTATTTTAATAATGGGAAAGAAGGGAAGCACTTCCTGGTTGACTGCTGTAAAAAGAGCTTTCAGATCTCCTACTAAGGATAATGACCAAGACAAGGTTCATTTTTGATCCGATTCTTGTTTGTTTAGTAACTTTTCTGGGGTTATTAATCTCTTTTCTTATTTTTATTTTTTATAAATTGAACTGCAAAATATGATCGTGCATTGATGGGTTCTATAATTCTATTCTCGTTTTATTTTGTGCAGAAAAGAGATAAACGAAGCTGGATTTTTAAGAAACCAACAAATTTAACAGAAACGTTGACCCAACAAAACCCAACAGCAACAAAATCAACAATCGACTCTGTACAAGCTGTGACCACTGAGCCTCAACTACGGAGGCCTGTTAATCAAGATAGAGAAGTCCAAGCCGCTATTGTTATTCAGACTGCTTTTAGAGGATACTTGGTAATTGTTAAGAATTAGCAGCTAAATTATGTAGTTAGATCTAGTTAAAGATGTGTTTGTACTTAACTTTTGATGGGATGTTTTTACTTTTTTTGTGATTGAATAAAAAGGCAAAAAGGGCACTGAAGGCATTGAAAGGACTTGTAAAGTTACAAGCTTTGGTTCGAGGTCATAATGTCAGAAAGCAAGCAAAGATGACTCTTAGATGCATGCGAGCTCTGGTTAGAGTTCAGTCTCAGGTACTTGATCAGCGCATGAGACTCTCCCATGAAGGCACTAGAAAATCCACATTTAGTGATACCACTAGTGTTATTCAATCACGCTATCTTCAGGACATTTCAGACAGAAGATCTATGGTTAGTTTTTTTTCTTTTAAACAAGTTTTATTAATAATCAAAGGAAATTAATTCTGCCCCTTGGTACTTTTTAGTCGTTATTGCATTTGACATTAACTGGTTTGAGACTCTGAGTCTGTGTTATTACAATGAAAGTGCCTTTTTTCTTCTTCTGGTCTTTAACTAAATTGAATGGTTAGGGTAATTAAAGTTTGGATGAGGGGGCGAAATTAGTGACATTACTTTTGAAAATAAGCTATTTAGTTTAGTTATTTTTATGTGTGGGACATAATTGATCCCAAATATTTTAAAAAATAGTCAAATAAATTATAATTATAATTTTTTTAAAACAAACAGAATAATGATGCATAATATTCTTTTTTATATGTTTTGGATGGATTTTAACTATTTTGGTGACACATAAAGCTGTAATATTATTAAATTATGTCATTAATAAATCAAAGTTTTTTTCTCTGTAATATCTAAAAAAAAGAGATTCTATGTTTTTTGTTATATTTGAGTTTTTTTCTAAATATTTTTATTTGTTGTAACTTGAAACTATTAAATTAACCTATCTTACTTTGTCATGTGCTTAACAAATGAATTTTTATTCTTAATTTAGGTGATGTTATGTTAATTGGAACAATTTAACTATTTTTGTTAAATCAGAGACTTAATTAATCAACTCAACTCAATAATTATAATAATAAAATATATATTTTATAATAATTATGAAACTAAATGGATGCTTATTTTCTTTGTTAAATTTTACATAAAAGTAGTGGTTTTAATATAGTATTGAGTATTTTCACCCATCATGCAGGTTACACTTGTTAAATTAGTGATGTTTATTTAATGAACTAAAGAAATGAAAGTATAAAAAAGAGATTAGCTTTTCTTCTTTTTTTGTTTTTGTTTTTGTTTGTACTTTCACAAAACTAGTAATAACTTCCAAAACGATGGTAAAGTGAAACCTTCATGTTGGTCTTATGTATTTTGCAATGGGTTTCATTTGTGGTGTGCACAGTGTAGAGAAACAAGTAGCATTCCAGATAATTGGGATGAACATCCCCACACAATTGAGGAAGTAAAAGTCATGTTGCAACAGAAAAAAGAAGCTTCTTTGAAGCGTGAGAACTTGTCCCAAGCCTTTTCTCAACAGGTTAAATTCTCATTATCTGTTTTCTCAATGTCCTGTTTTTGTCTCCTCTGTTTCATGGCATTTGCATACTTCAACACTTTTGTTAGTCTCTAATCTTTAACTGACAAAACCGTCCATTCATTTTCGCTTACGTTTATGAAAGATATGGAAGAATGGTAGAAGCCAATCTTTTGAAGGCAGACCCAAATGTGTTGATAAGTCTATGGCTGCAAAGTCATGGGAAAACAAAGGAAGAGCTTCAACTGATCACAGAGATTCCATCAAAAATGTTGAAATCGACAACTCTAAGCCATATTCTTATTCAACACCTAACTACAGAAGACCAAATGCTAATCAATACCATCATCAACAACAAAGACCTAGTTCACCACACCATAGAGCCTACCAAAATCACAATTCCCTTCTCACACCCTCTCCATCAAAAAACGGACCGATTCATGTCCGGTCCGCAAGCCCTCGCTGCCAAAGAGATAATAGAAGTTGCAGCACATCTCAAACACCAAGCTTAAGGTCTAATTACTATCACAGTGTTGGTGCATATCAACATGCTAAGTCTGGGACAAGCAATGGTGCAAGTGCTGGCTCTAGTTTGCCAAACTACATGGCCGCAACTGAATGTGCCAAGGCTCGGGCACGGTCCCAAAGCACACCGCGACAAAGGCCGTCTACACTGGAGAGAGATCGAGGAGTTGGATCAGCCAAGAAGCGTTTGTCATACCCAGCTTCAGATTGTTATGGTGTAGGAATGAGTTATAGGCATAATTTGAGGAGTCCCAGCTTTAGGAGTTTAGTAAGTGTGCCTCATTTTGGGTTGGAACAACAGTCCAATTATTCTTCTTGTTGCACAGAGAGCTTTGGTTGTGAGCCTTCACCTTCTTCCACTACTGAGTTGAGAAGGTGGTTGAAGTGATTCATGAGCTTCCCAACCTAATGACAAGATGTGATTGTGACATATAATTACATGGTATTTTAGGATTTCAAGTTGATTTGTGTTATTGTTTTGTAGAAATTCTAACTAGAGAGTTTAATTAAACTATTGGAGCTAGTTGGTGTTTAACGCATGCATTGGAAAGAATTGAGCTTTGACTCTTTATTTTAATGAAAGAATAATGCTATGTAACACTGATAAACTCCTCCTCTTCTTCTTCTTCCCCTTTTTTGCCTTCCATTATTGGATTAAAGGTGGATAGGTATAAATAATTCTTTTAGCTCCATGATTTATTATTTCAGTGGTTTTTAGTTCATTAACTTTGCAAAAGTTCATATAATTTTACAAAATTGATATTTTTTTTCAAGGAGTAAAATTTAAATTTAATTAAATAAATATTAAAAAAATGTAAATAAAATAAATAAATATATTAGAAAACATATCTACTCTTTCTTATTCAAGACTTCTCTCTTTTCCGCCTAACACCTACTTTGATTAGCGTTCGCCAAACTCAACGAGAAGAATGGAATGGGTCGAACATGGATTTTTCGAGCGAACGTTTCATTGGCAGTGACATCATGGCAAGATTGACATTTTTTTTACTTAAATTTAATTTTTGAAAAATTAGTAGATTAAAGTTAATTATCTTAAAAATTAGATAACTATGGCAACAACCCAATTGAAATTAATGGATAGAAATATTTGAAAGAATTTGAAAATAAAAGAAAACTAGAAATTATATTTAGTTTCTGCATTTTCTAATGCTTGACTTACAACAAAGCCTGGATTGGCACATGCAGGGTATCATTACAGTTGTGATATTATCATGTCTTGGTCTATGGAGGTGCTGGCATCATATTGGCACATGCAAGGTATTATTACAGTTGGTGTATCATTATAGCTGGTCCATGAAGATGGAGTTGCTGGTATAGTCTTTAACATCTTTAACATTCCCTCTCAAGTCGAGTGAGGTGAGTGGCCAGACAGTCAGCTTTAGTGTCAACCGAGAGAAGAATTGAATACTTAAAGGTTTTGTGAAGATATCTGCAATTTGATCACATGATGGTACAAACCTAATTTGAATTAGATTTTTCTGAATTAGGTCACGAATGAAATGTATGTCCAATTCCACATGTTTAGTTCTAGTATGAAGCACATGGTTTGAAGCAAGTGAGATGGTACTCTGATTGTCTACCAAAATTATAGGAGTATGAGGTAGAGTGACATGTAACTCCCTAAGCAAAGCATGAAGCCATATTACCTCTGAAGTAGCATTAGCCACGAGACAAGATTTTTTTCAAGAAAGATACAAAAACCAGTGATGGATTTTCTATCATCAACATTAGCTCCCCAATCAGCATCTGAAAATCCTACCAGATCAAGACTGTGTCCTTTAGTAAAATGAATCCCATGATTGATTTTGCCAGTCAAGTACCTAAGAATCCTTTTTACTGCCTTCCAGTGTTCATCTAAAGGACAATGCATGAATTAGCATACTCTATTAACATTATAAGCAATTTCTGGTCTAGTGAGAGTAACATATTGGAGAGCACCAACTATACTCCTATAGAAGGTAAGATCAATTGTAGGCATACCTTGAAATTTAGATAATTTCAGTGAAGAAACCATTGGTGTGGGCAGACTCTTAGCTTGAGATATTGCAGCTCAAGTGAGAAGATCTTTAATATATGTCCCTTGATTGAGATGAAGACCAGAGTTAGTATAAGTAACATCCAATCCAAGAAAGTGATGGATATCACCTAAATCTTTCAAAGAAAATTGCTTATCAATATGAGTTATGATAGATTGAATGCCTTTGATGTCAGTTCCTGTGACCAATATATCATCAACATAAACAAGAAGCCAGATGCAACCAAAAGAGGTATTTTTGAAAAAGATAGAGTTATCTGCTCTTGAGCAAGAAAAACCATGACTAAGGAGAGTATGTTTGAGTTTATCTGACCAAGCTCTGGGGGCTTGTTTAAGTCCATATAAAGCTTTGACTAATCTGTATACCTTTAAGGATTTGTCAATATCACCATCATTCCTATATTCAAATCCTGGTGGTTGACTCATAAACACTTCCTTGTCTAAATCTCCATTTAGAAATGCATTATTTACATCGAGTTGTCTTACTATCCATCCTTGATTTATAGAGATAGAAATCATTGTTCTTATGGTAGTTGGCTTCACTACAGGGCTGAAAGTCTATGAAAAATCAAAACCAGGTACTTGATTATAGCCTTTAGCTACCAATCTAGCTTTATACCTAGCTATACTTCTATCTGAGTGTTTCTTGACTTTGAATACCCACTTACAACCAATAACCTTCTTACCAGTAGGTAGGTCACACAAGGTCCATGTATGATTCTTCATGAAAGCTCTATACTACTCTTCCATGGCCTTTTTCCAATGTGGATTAAGAAGAGCCTCCTTGTAGGAAACAGGTCCTTGTGTGTTAGTCATTGTTGTATGAAGAACTTTTGGCTTTAAGTTCCCAGTTCTTGACCTTATGACCATAGGATGCTTGTTAAGAGTACTTGTAGTTGGATCATTCATATTAGTATTACCAATAGACTGAGGATATGCATTAGACTCATTTGGTAGCTCATCAATAAGAGGAGTATGAGTATGACTAGAAGTTGAAGAAGGAATAGAAGTAGGTGAGTGATGAGATGGGGAAGACATTTGGTGAGAGTGTAAGGAGCCTGGAGTAGAATGAGAAGGGAAAGATTTAACATGTGAAGTGTGTTGTGATGAGGTAGAGTTGGAGTGTAATTGAGAAGGTAAAGGGAAAGTAGTGACCGATGGAGGTCCCAGAATGGATGATTAAGAGTGAGGATTATGATATCTAGGATCTTGAGCAAAGGGAAATCTACTTTCATCAAAGACCACACTTCTGGATATTATGACCCTACCATTTGGCAATAGTGTTTTATAACCTTTGTATTTGCTGTTGTATACAAGAAATGTGCTTGGCTGTGATCTGTATTCCAACTTATGCTTATTGAAAGGTCTAAGATGAGGATAGCAGAGACAACCAAAGGTTCTTAGATGAAGATAGGCATGCTTGGATTTGAAAAGCATCTCATAGGGAATGTTATGATTTAGGATCTTTGTTGGAAGCCTATTAATGATATAGACTGAGGTAGTTAAGGCATCATCCCAGAACTGAGTGGGCATGTTTGAGTTAGCTAATAAGGACAATCCCATCTCCACAACATGTCTATGCTTTCTTTCAGCAAGACCATTTTGTTAAGGTATATAGGGACCGAAAATTATATGTAAAATGCCATAATCATTGAAAATTTTTGTAAGACCTATGAACTCACCTCCTCCATCACTTTGAACCATTTTAATTTTGGATTGAAATTGAGTGGAAACAATGTTTTGTAAATGAATGAAAGCATTTTGAACTTCAGATTTTTGTTTAAGAAGATACAACCATGTATATCTACTATAATGGTCAACAAAAGTAACATAATACTAAAAACCATTTGTGGATTTTTGTGGTGAAGGACCCCAAACATCAGTGTGAATAAGTTCAAAGGGATGTTGATACTCAGTTTTAGACATAGGAAAAGGAAATTGACGACTTTTAGACTTCATACATGAATCACATAAAAGATTTTATTTAAAACATCAGAGAAATTACAATTCTTCAAAACTGTACCAAGAACAGTTCTTACTGCATTATTTGAAGCATGGCCTAATCTATTATGCCAAAGTTGAAGATTTTGATTATTTCTCTTGATAAGGAGTTGAAACATGGGGAGGTAATTGAGTGGTGGCTGAGTGAACAGTTTGAGACTTGAAGGGTTTAATATCAAACTTGTAGAGTCCATCCTTAAGGGTACCTTTGAGGAGTGTTTGATGTGTGACCTGATCCTTAACACAACAAAAAGTGGGGTGAAATTCAAAATATACAGAATTATCTTTGGAGAATTGTGAGACACTAATCAAATTCTTAGTTATCTCAGGAACATGAAGAAGATCACTTAAGAGAAATGTTTTATGAAAATTACTAGACTTGATTTGTGAGGTACCAATATGAGTAATGCACAAACCTGATCCATTCCCTACTTGAACCTTATTGGTGCCTTGATAGTATGAAGTAATATTGAGATTTCCAAGCTCACTTGTCACATGGTTGGATGCTCCAGAATCTACATACCAAGACATGCCTATTTCTGAGTTAGGTGAAATGCTCAAAGCAAAAGAGCTTGTTTTAGTGACTGGATATGCTGTGAGGTTTTAAGAGTTATGAGCCATTGTCTGAGTATTTGAAGGTGAGCCATAGTTGGCATCAAATCTGTAATAACACTTATCAGTAGTGTGATTTGTGTAGTTACATATCTGACATCTATTCCTGTTTGAGCTTCTAAAACTTCTTCCTCCTCTTCCTTTATAAGAAGACCCGCCTTTTGCTCTTGAATTCTGAAAGTTGCTTTTCCCTCTACCTCCTTGATAGTCATTTCCACCATTATTGAATCTTCTCTAAAAGTTGGATTGAGTGACAGCATTCACAGAAGGATTTGAGCCTTCAGTGTTGACAAAGTTATGTCTAGTATTTTCAAGCCTGGTTTCATAGCTTAAGAGCATAGCATAAACTTCTCTAAGTTTACATGGTTCTATCCTTGAGGTGACTGCAACAACAATAGGATCAAATTCACTTTCTAGTGCACCAAGAACTTGCATTACTTGATCATCATCTGAAATTGGTTGACCAGTCGATGCTAGCAAATCACAGCAAGACTTTACCTTGTTTAGATAGTCTCTCATAGGTAAAGAACCCTTTTTGATAGATGAGAGTTGAAACTTGTATTGCATCTTCCTTGCTGCAGATTGAGATGAGAAATTTATCTCAAGGGCTTCCCAGATCTGAGAAGATGATTCTAGACCGACCACCATCACTAAAAGATTCTCATATAGAGAGGATAGAAGCCATGAGGCAAGGAGCTGATCTTGTCTTGTCCAGCTCAGAAAATATGGATTAATTTCTATTTCTGAGTTCTCTTTGAACTTTGTTGGAGCCTTGTTGGTATAAGAAAGAAAATGCTCGAGTCCATACCCTCTGACAGTAGTGAACACTTGGTGTTTCCAAAGAAGGTAGTTTGAATAATTTAATTTGAGAGAAATGAGTTGATTTGTGGTTGAACCACAACTTCTGCACTGTTTAAGGATGTTAATGGAATCCCGGATGTGGTGGACTCACTAATGCTCATTGTGTAGAAAAAGAAAGAGGTGATATCAGATTTAGGTCAATTTTTTTAGCTTCTACCAGCCAAATATATACTCATACAAAACCTCTCTTAAAGAAAAGAAAAAAAATCGCACCCACCACTCGTTTCTGTGATTCATCATGCTCAGCGCCATTCATCTTTATGATATCTTCGCCGAGAGAGGAAGAACTGGCGTTGTTTATTCACGACTGTTCATCCAAGAGGTAGTTGAAATCTAGGAGCCGTCGCGATTAGAGACTTGAAACCTGGGAGCCATCGCGATTAGATACTTGAAATTTGGGAGCCATCGCACTTCATCCACGATTGTTCATCTTTGCGATTCAAAATTCTCTATTTGATGTTGCGATGTCAAACAAAACCCCTCTGGGAGTCGTCGCGAGTTGGAACGAAGCAAAAATCTGAACGTGGAGAGACGATAACACTGGTTGCAATTTTGAGTATGAAAAATGACGAATTGGTGGTGAGTAATTTCAGGTAGTTATTTTATTTAATTTTCGATTAATAGAAAATACATGGACTGGTGGTGGCTTTTGGGTGTGAAAAATTGATGGACTGATGGTGAGTAATTTCAGGTAGCTATTTTATTTAAATTTTTCGAGCTTATTAATTTAGCTTCAATTAGAACGCATAGAAACAGAAACATGGGCTAAGAGAGAGAACAAATAGGCAATAGTCGAAAATCATGCTCTGATACCATGAAAGAATTTGAGAATAAAAGAAAACTAGAAATTATATTTAGCTTCTGCATTTTCTAATGCTTGGCTTACAAAATGAAAATACATACAAATATAGAGTTCAAAAAGTAAGAGTGAATGACAATTTATAGGAAAGCATGCATTGTGACATGCAGGGTATCATTATACTTGTGATATCATTATGTCTTGGTCTATGGAGGTGCTGGCAGCATATTATCATTACAGTTGTGGTTGTTGGGAAATAACGCAAATTCCCGATAAGTCAGATTTATGAGAAAGCAAGAATAGAAAAATAACACACAAAATTTGATAACGGAGTTCGGCCAATCTTGCTTACGTCCTCGGGACCTTTTGCTGCAGATCTTTTTCTTGAGGGGAGAAATTACACTGAGGTGTTTACAACACTACAACTGACTGTGAACCCAATTACACCAAGAAAATTACTCTCAATTTTCTCTCACAAAAGCTTTTCTCTCTAAGCTTTTCTCTCAATTGGAATGAACACTTTGGATGATTAATTCATTACAATTACACATCTATTTATAGGAAAATTCACTCCTTGAATTACTCCTTAAATTAATGGTTCCTTAAATTGCTCCTTGAATTAAGCTCCTTGTTTTGCTCCATGAATTGCTCCATGTTTTGCTCCTTGTTTTGCTCCATGTGTTTGCTCCATGTGTTTGCTCCATGTGTTTGCTCCTTAAATTAAGTAGCTTTATAACAATCTCCCACTTGAAGGCCGATTTCAATGTTCACACCTTTAATGTCAATCGTGACTTTTCTAGTCTTTGTTACTCTGCTAGACCGTGAAGTTGAGCACAACTTGATTTGTCAATAGTCACCACCTTTGTTAACATATCCGCCGGATTTTTGCTTCCTTGAATCTTTTCCAAGTATTAACACATCATCTTCCAATAGAGATCTGATGAAGTGATAACGAAGTCTGATATGCTTTGTTCTAGAATGAAATCTTTGAATTCTTAGCCAAGTGTATTGACACTTTGACTATCACTATCGAACATTCTTCTCTTGTTTGAATCCCGGCTCGATTAACAAACCTTGAAGCCATATCATCTCTTTACTAGCTTCGATTCTTGCTACATATGGCCGTAGTGGATGAGTGACAATTTTTACGTATTTGTGACATCCAACTAACATTTGTAGTTCCTAATGATAGAATATATAACCTAGGTGGTGCTTACCGGTGATCAACTTCACCACCGCTGAAAGTCGGCGTCACGTACCGCTGTACTTTTAACACTCCTTACTAAAGTACAAGCACTTTTACGTGGTGCCTCATGAGATACCTCAAAAATCGACCGGCTTCCCAATGAGTTTTTCCCTGGATTTGACATAAATCTACTAACAACTCCCAGCTGATATGCGGTCCCCGTCTGGAACCGTTGTGTACATTAAACTTCCAATGGTGGCAAGGAACCTTAGCCATGAATTCTCTCTTCTTCATCAGGAGACTGATCCTTGGATAAGCGAAAATACGGCGGTGTACTAAGCGGCTCGGCATCGCCCGTGTTGAATCTTTGCAAAACACGATTGATGTACTCGCACCTGAGATAAGCTGCAAGGATCCTTTCTTCTTATTTCTTGTGATTTTCATTCCAAGAATCTTCTTTCTGGACCCAAGTCTTTCATGTCAAATTCCTTTGACAATTCTTTATGACCTTTTAATATCATCCATATCCGAACCCGCTACTAACATATCATCAACATAAAGTAGTAAAATGATATAGCGGACCTATATCTCTTGAAGTAGCAACAATGATCAGCATTGCATACCGGAAACCTTCAGGTAGGTTAAGTCCAAATTTTTGTACCATTGTCTCGGGGCTTGTTTCGTGCCATACAAACTCTTCTTAAGTCTGCGACACCATGTTCTTCTTCCCCTTCTCGAGAAACCTTTGGTACATGTAAATCTCTTCATCTAAATCTCCATGAAGGAATGGGTCTTCACGTCAAGCTGTTCAAGATGAAGATCTTGATGGCTCTGATACTAAATACTTGATCGATAGTATTGAGCTTAGCAACGGAGCAAAAATATCGGTGTAGTCAACTCCTTCCTTACGTTGAAACCCGACAACTAGGCGGGCTTTGTATCTCTTGGAACCATCATGCTCCTCTTTCACGGTACACCCATTTGTTATGAAGTGCCTTCTTTCCATGGTAACTCGGCTAGTTCCAGTATGCGGTTGGAGATGAGAGATTTCATTTCTTCTTTCATACAGAAGCTCACTTGTTGGAATCGAGTAAAGCTTCATCATAGCATTGAGGCTCCCTGCTCCATCATCAGCAATATAGTTCAAGTATCTCCAGTTAGGCACGAGGTCAAGCATACCGATACGGGAGAGCTGGAGTAAGAGGTTGTGAATGTGTCGAATGCGTGTCTTTGCTTTGTCCAACAAGTTCCTCTGGCGAGGACTTGTTACAATTAATCTTGTTAGGAAGTATACGGGACATCATGCATCTGCAAATACCTTGACTCATTTGCTTCGAGTCATTGGCGTCTATTTTGTCATGTCTTATACATCACCCTTTTCGTTGAAAATCACATCCTACTACGGATAACTTTCTTCTTCGCAATCCCAAATGCGGTAGCCAAACTCATCCTCACCATAGCCAATGAATGTGCATTTCTTGGATTTGGGATCAAGCTTATTCTGCTTGATCAGTGATATGCACAAATGCTACACAACCAGAAAACTTTTAGATGTGATAGTTTCACCTCTTTTAAGCTCCATACCTCCTGCGGTATTCTATGCTCCAATGGAATAGATGGACCTCGGTTGATCAAGTAGTGCCGTGTTATCGCTTACTGCAATGCTTCGGTAGACATTTGTATACGAATGCTTCGGCTCTTTCCGTCAACGTTCGGTTAAATGCAACTCGGTACACCGTTGTGTTGGGCGTGCTGGCATAGTTCTTTCCATTTTGATCCCAGTTCTTTCATAGCGAGAAATTTTTGAATGCGGTGTCTTCATATTCACCACCATTATCGGTTCTGAGCTTTTGATCTTTAAACCCGTCTCATTTTCCACCACAGCTTTCCATCTTCTAAAAGCCTCGAATACTTAGGACTTATGCTTTAGAAAGTAAACCCATACCTTAGGAAGTGATCATCAATGAAAGTCACGAAGTAGTGTTTCCCACCAATAGATGAGACGGTCGTTGGTCCCCAGAACATCGAGTGAATAAGCTCTGGCCTTTCCTTCTTCGCTGGGATTATGACTTGTACGAAAGGCGACTCTCTTTTGCTTTCCAAGTATGCAATCTTCGCACACATGTCTATCTCAGTAGGCTTTGTAGACACAGAGAAGTTTTCCCTTCGAGTCGCATAATCTTCATCCCTTCTCACCATGTGGCCTAGTCTACCGGTGCGTAGATTTGGTGTTTCATTGCTTGCTATGTAATTGAACCGTACTGAACAACGTGCCTCTGTCGTCATGTAAAGAGTGCAACTTTTCTTGCCTCGAGCAAGCTTGTCATTGCACCCTTTGAAATCTTCCAATCATGTGGAAGATCGTAGTGTAAGCCTTCAGCGGCCAACGCCCCTTGGCTGAGATTAAGTTCCTTCCCCGAGATCGGGGAATATGCGACGACATCCTTCGGTTCCCAAACAAATCCGTTCAACTTAATCTTCGCTACACCTTGCCAATAATAGCACATGGTTGATCATCACCAAGATATACCTTTCCAAGGTTTCCGAGGACATATTTCTCGAAGAATTCTTTTTGTAAGTAGCATGGAACGATGCTCCATGATCCTAACACCCAAGATTCGTCCTTGCTCTCCAAAGAGCATATCAATGCATCATCTCCTCACCGAGGTGGAAGTAACATTTGCCTCTGCCTTCACTTGTTTGTCGCTTCGGTGCATTCTTGCTTGATTTTTGTAGTGCCGGTGTTTCACAATTCCAACACTCGATAGTCTTCGAGCTATGGGAATTATTAGGATTCCCTGGATTTGGACCTCTGTCTTTTGATCTATCGGTAGGTCGGTTCTGCGTCCATTTCCTTTGGTTGAATTTCTTCCTCTTGACTCGTATGCAAACGAAGAGGTTGATGATTCACGCACTGTCTCTCTACGTCCGGATCTCTTCACCGAGAACCAAATCACGAACATCACAAATTTCAACTTATTGCTTCACGATGAGTACTCACACATAGTGATTAGCATTCGACTACGGTAGAAGACAAAAGTATCAATGCTTTCGTACTTCTTCATCGAATTCAATTTCCTTTGAACTCAACCGGGTTGTAAGCGTGTTGAGTTCGTTGAGATGTTGAGCTACCGATGCGCCTTCGAGTCATCCATGAAATTGAACAAGCGCTTTCATCGAGTGCACTTTGTTTGAGTGACGGCTTACCATTACATATTGGAGAGAGCTGCCTTAAGACCCGCGTGGTCTTTTTCCTTTGCTATGTTGAAAGCAACATTACGGGATAACGTCAATCGAATAACTCCGAGGGCTTGTCTGCCTGAAGATTCCAATCTTCTTCCTTCATCTTGCCTCGGCTTCTTCCCGAGAGAGGTTGATATAGATTTCTTTGATGCGGATAATCCTACATCTGCATTTTCCAAAACCACGAAATCTGTGCCATCAAATTTCTCGAGTTTCACCCTTCCTTCATGCGGCCATTGCTTCCACTAAAATATGACTTCCTCTGGATCGTTTGATTATTTCTTGTAGAAAATTGCGAGAAATCACTACGATAAGCTACGATACCGGTTGTTGGGAAATAACGCAAATTCTAGATAAGCGGTTATGAGAAAGCGAGAATAGAAAAATAACACACAAAATTTGATAAACGGAGTTCGGCCAATCTGCTACGTCTCGGACTGCTGTGAGATCTTTTTCTTGAAAGGGAGAAATTACTGAGTGTTTACAACACTGTGACTCCTGACCCGATTACGCCCCAAGAAAATTACTGCCGATTTTCTCTACAAAAACTTTTCTCTAAGCTTTTCTCTAAATTGGAATGAATACTTTGGATGATCAATTCATTGCAATTACACATCTATTTATAGGAAAATTCACTCCTTGAATTACTCATTAAATTAATGGTTCCTTAAATTGCTCCTTGAATTAAGCTCCTTGTTTTGCTCCATGTTTTGCTCCATGTTTTACTCCATGTTTTGCTCCATGTTTGCTCCTTAAATTAAGGAGCTTTATAACAGTGATATCATTATGTCTTGGTCTATGGAGGTGCTGGCAGCATATTGATACATGCAAGGTATTATTACAGTTGGTGTATCATTATAATTACTCGATGGAGAGGGAGTTAATATAGTCTTTAACATCTTTAACAATATTTGTCTTACAAGAAAGTATAAATATCATAAAATGCCTAAAAGTCGCAAGGAACTAACTGCATGATAGTCAATAATTACACAGCTTTTTTACTTCTCTCTTTTTTTTTTCTTTTTTGGGTAGAAGAAATAAATGGTATAATGATATGTCTCATTGTGAATTATTAGACTTCTCAAGAAAGATGCTTTCCTGAATTTTCCAAATCCAACAACATTTAACATTATGTATTGGATGGTATTATTCCTTTATTATATTTCTTCTATATCAATTCAATTATTTTAAAGATGTTTTTTACAATTTTTAAGCAATAACTCAAACCTTTTGTATAATGCCGCGTTAACATGATTACGCAAGAACTGACAAGTGCTTATAATTCAAAGCTGTTTGTTTCCTTCAAAGAAATTAAAAATGATAAGTGCATTGATGATGACCTACTTGGCCTACTCTACAGAAGCCCAAATATTACTAATAAATGGTACTGAAACTGAGGCCAATATGTGCCTGTTATTATGATTTCTGGTTCTGCAAAATTACTCAATTTATAAGGATTCCAGCTATAAAAAATAAAGGGTAATTTCTTGAAACAGAAGGCTTTCGTGATGTACAAATATCTTTTATACTCAATTTACTAGTCACTATCTTATTTTTTTCATATTGCAACCTCATCTTTACAATCAATATAATATCAGCACTTTATTTGACTTGTAATTATTCATTCTTAACAACTATCCGGGTTAATAACATGTCACAATTACGAAGAGAGAGTATACTTAAAAATGTTCTCATTTTTTTATTTTTTTATCTTTTTGCAATTTTTTTCCTTTTTGTGTTTACAATCTTTGTGTATAGGTGACAATTTGTATAGTAATTTAATTGTTTGACTCAAATTCGAATCAAATACAAATCATTTTAAATAATTTAAAAATATTTAAACTGAGTTCGAACCGACTATTTATCTCAAAATAAAATTAAAAAAAAATATAACACGTAAACATTATAACTTACACACTAGTTTAAAATTAAAGAAACATTTTTTTTCTATTATTCTTCTTAATTCCCAACCATCCCTCATCAACTCTCTTTCTCCAACAAGAGTCACTCCTCTACCAATATCTAACAATAACCTTACATCCATTATTGTTTCACTCTTATCTAGCAACAACATCCATTAAAGTAGGTTAAAATATTTTATATACCACCCTAACATCCATTAAAGTAGGTTAAAATATTTTATATACCACCCTAAAGATATGGGTTTCCTTTATATGCTCATTGTATGGTCTACTTAATATATTAAAAGTGCTTTATATATATGGTAGGTTTTATGTAAACTCATAAGTAGTTTAAAATATGATTTAAATTTTATCACGTTGATTTGAACTAAAAATTGAATAAATTTTAAATTTTAATAAGATACTCTCTATTCTCTTTCATTTTAATTATTGGTATTTTTAATTTTATTTATGCTTATATTGTATCGTATGATTCTTGTACTCTGCATTCAAAAATACTTTTATTTTTCGTACTTGTATTGAGAATTCAAACTATGGCTCGTAATCTACTTGATTTCAACTTGAAAAAGAATTTCAAATACGAAGAACCTTAAAAATGCAGTTTTCCTTTTGTTACTCTTATTTTTAAAATGAAAAAAGATGTTAAAGATGAAAAGATAAATATATAATCAATATCAAGAGATCAATATGTGGTAAGTTGGAACTTTTGTTTAATGATTTGAGAAATTTTTTTGTTTATTTTTATTTATATGTTCTTTTATTTAGTGGTTGAAAAATATTTTATTGAGATTTGAAGTTCTTTATTCAAGCTGTTAGTTTACATGAAGATACAATAACCTCTAATTTTTGCATGGGAGGGGTTTGATGATGTTTACCTTTATTGAATTTATTTAGAAATGGACTTATTCATTTAAGAATTAACTTTTTTAACTTATGTTTATTTGTTAAATTTTGACCAAAATAACAATTGAGCACAAAGCTCATATAACCGAGTAAACCATTTCCCTTACATATATTACCCTTTTCCTTCTCAACTCAGCAGTTGTTGAAAATAAAAAAAGAAGTAGAGAGCAGAACTTGTCGAATAGAAGAGGAACATGGAGCTATTGTCCATCTGACTCCTTCATATCTCACTTGTTTTATCACAAACTGGGTAGAAGTTGCCGAACAGATTAGAAGTAGCATAGTTGCTATTTTTTCAAGCTATATGCATTAAGTTATTGGTGGAGTTTATTGTAATATCTATTTTAATAACAAGTTTGTTTAATTTATCTGACTATATATTACCAGAAAATTAGAATAAAATATTTTCTGTGTATTTGGTTTTGGTATATTTTGTGAAGCTTTATGAATATTTGTGTTTGTATCTCTATTTAATTATTAATGTATTTTTCTCGTTGTGTCGTCGTGAGTGGAGTAGACTTTTCACATTGAAAAGTTGAAACACTTAAATCATTGTGTGTCATTTATTTTTTCTCACTGTTTATTATTTTGATGTTACTCATAATTATTTATTTATGCAATCAAATTAGATCCAAACTTTGTTTTCATAAGTACTAATTTATAATATTATTAATATTCTTAAGTGTGTGTGAGAAGTTGTATTATCTTTATAGACTTTATTGTGTGTGATCTATTTATTCAGTATTAATTTATTATTTATTCAAAAGATTAATATTGTAATATTATTTTACATATTTTTAGTATTTCATGTAATATTATTTGAACTAATAAATTTTGATCATTAAACATATTTTTTAATTCATAAAAAAATCAATTAATTAAAAAAACATGCAATTAACTATTTGAAAATGTGGGTCTAGTTTAGATTCAAGCTCACCTTTGCTACCTCGAATTAAATTAGAAATTAGTTAAAGTTCGAATTAAATTAGAAATTAGTTAAAGCTGTAACATGGGTTGGGTTTGTTTGATGTAGCTTCAACTAACCTAAGTCTCATGAATCGTTGCACTTAATATTTGGTCACGGTTAAATATAATTTTTTCTTTGCAAATTTCACTACCTCAACTTTACGCAACAAAATTAGTGGTACCATAACTAACAACCATTTTAAGTCATATCTTCATATGGTTTGATATATATATATATATATATATATAGTAGAACAATAAAGAATATTATAGAAGAAATGAATTAAGTTGAGTTTGTAGAAAAACGCGTGTTTCCTCTGGTTCCCGATAAACATCAGTTATTACATTTAAAAACAAAAAAAAAAACAAAAACCAACTAAAAATTACATCAGGTCCAATGAATGACCACAGTGTCAGATGAACATAAAAGCAATGCTAGGACAAGATCAACAAAAGGAAAGCATGCCTCTGAACTTGCCAAGCAATAGTTTATTCTTTGCCACACTCACACCTGTAAACAAATTAATTAAACGTGCCAGTCCCAGACCACCATAATGTTTCCACTATGTCTTGAAACCTTTTGAAGTGGCATCTAAATCTCCATAAAAAATTCTAGTTTTTTTTTTTTTTCCTTAGTCGGCTTCAAGATATGTGATGACACTCTCTCAACTCAAAGTTTTATTGCAGATGCTTCCACTTTTCATCCACTCTTTCTCTGTCAAACTTCAATTAGAAGAAATCACACGTTTACACCCCAAACAAACTCCCACAGATCATTAGCTTTCCCTCTTGGCTGTGGCAGGTGGAGAATCGTTAACAAAAATCAAAAGTAAAATATCTTGTAAAGCAACAAAAACCTCAAATCATTTTTAGTTCAAGAAATAATCACTTAACCACTTGTCAAGACTCTCTTACCTTACTAAGAAATGTTTTGTTAGCTTTCTTGGGTTAAAATGAAATCCTATTTTATAACATTGATTAGGATGTATCCAATTAAGATAAAAGTTCAGTTATATTCAATTAGAATTTTATCATTATATTAAAAAATCCATAAAATGTATTCAAAAAATCATTGATTTTGAAGGATTTTAAAATTTTAGGGATTTTTATGAATTTTTTATTTAAATTATTCTTACAAAAATCTCTGCTCATTCCTCTCTAAACCCTAAAGATTTTTGTTTTTATTATTACTATTATCTCTCTCTATTATTAGCTCAATCCATGGTAAAATCCAATACAATCACATCACTCTAGTAAAATTAAAAAAAAAAAACTTTAAAATTTATAATTATTTAAAAATATACCAAAATTATAAATTAATAAACCCTCCTTTAATTAAATTTCAAGCTAGCATTCTATTAGTTGAATTATTACCAAATCTCATTTCGTAAGCTACACTATAAATAAGACTTATACATACCATTTCATAGAAACAAACAACATATATATCAACCATGTCTTTCTTAATATCCAAAATAAGGATGTTAAGAATTACTTTTGAATCAAATTGTCTGTTTCTATTGTTCTTATTGGTTTGTTCTATTCCTCCAGAGGACCCTATCAAGTGTTTTTCATCCAACAACAAGAACTGTACAATCACAAACTCTTATGGTATGTTTCCTGATCGTAGCATATGTCAAGCAAGCAGTGTTGCTTACCCTTCAACAGAAGAGGAACTTATTTCAATAGTAGCAACTGCAACCAAAAACAAGCTGAAAATGAAGGTAGCAACCCGCTATTCTCATAGCATTCCCAAATTGGTTTGTCCTGATGGCCAAGATGGGTTGGTTATAAGCACCAAGAATCTGAACCGTGTGTTGAAGATCGATATCGAAGCCATGACAATGACTGTTGAAAGTGGTTTGACACTAAAAGAACTCATAAGTGAGGCTGCAAAGTTTGGGCTAGCCTTGCCTTACGGACCATATTGGTGGGGTTTGACAATAGGAGGTATGTTAGGGACTGGTGCTCATGGTAGTACATTGTGGGGTAAAGGAAGCTCAATACATGATTATGTTATTGGGCTCAATGTTGTGAGTCCAGCAGGAGCTGAAGAAGGTTATGCTAAAGTTAGAAGACTCAATGATGGTGATAAAGAACTGGATGCAGTTAAGGTGTCACTTGGAGTTCTTGGAGTTATTTCACAGGTATGTCTTTCGTTTTTGGCTGTTAACTTGCTACTTTTGGTTTGAGCATTATTTGTGTTAACTATTTTATTTATTTGGGTAGAGATCTTGAGTTCTTTCACTTTTTTAGTTGCTTTGTGTATTTTTTATATTCTGTTAATTAGGTAGAGATCTTAAAGTGATTTGTTAAATTATTAAAATATTTAAGATATATTCTCTTTTTTTTTTATCAAAATCGCTCATGAGTTAAGGGTTACCGTGTTAAAACATTACTTTGTTATGATAAACCTTATTATGACAGTGGATGCCACTGGTAAGCATTCTCGTACTGGATCAATGTCTTTCCATGAATTTTATTTTTTATCAAAATCGTTTCGATGTAAGGCATACCATTGTTGTGTTAAGATATCTTGTTGTGGTAAATCTTATCACAACATTGGATGCTAGTTATAAACCTTCCCAGATTAAGTAAATGACTTCTTACATCTGATCAATGTCTCATCACGAATTTTTTTTTTTTTACCAAAATTGTCATGAGATAAGACTTATCATTGATACCTTTGAGTGATTTTAGTAAAATATAAAATATTATTGTGATTTTGGATAAAAAAATTCGAGATCTTGAGTTCTTTTAAAATAATTGGTATTAGTATTAGATTATTCACACAATATAAATATAATTGAAATATTAAATATTTTGGTTTTGTATGCTGTTATTTAACAGAGCTACCGGTCAATATGCATATTACTCTAAAGCTAGTCAATATGCATATTACTCTAAAGCTACAGCATTTGTTCAAACGATTCATAACTTAGGTGACTTTACCTCCAATTTTTTTTATATAAAAATAGTTTCGAGATAAGGTTTATCACTGAATAAATTTGGTAAAAAAATGAAATATTACTCAAAATCATTTGATTTTGAGTAATTGTTTACTAGATCTATTGTTCTTTCACAATAATTAGTATCGGTATAAGATTATTCACACAATATAAATATAATTGGAATAGTAAATATTTTGGTTTTGTATGCTCTGATTTAACAGAACTACCATTTGCAGATCACTCTAAAGTTGCAGCCTTTATTCAAACGATCCATAACTTACATGACCAAAAACGATTCTGATTTATCAGATCAAGTAGGAAGCTTTGGCAAACAACATGAGTTTGCAGACATTACTTGGTACCCTAGTCAACACAGGGCTGTATATCGAGTTGATGATCGTGTCCTCTCAAACACTTCAGGCAATGGTTTGTTTGATTTCATTCCATTCCGCTCCACTCCCTCACTAGAACTTGCAGTCGTTAGAACCGCAGGTCAGCCAATAAAAACAATTTTTTTGTCTAAGCCAAACAGTAATGTTAACATGTGACATGTCAATTGTTATTCATGACAAACATGTTTATTGTTTTATCTGTTTCTTTCCTTTAACAGAGGAGACACAAGAATCTTTGAAAGACCCCAATGGAAAATGCGCAGGAGCAAAACTTGTAACATCAACACTGATAAAAACTGCTTATGGTTTAACAAACAATGGTAGTAATTAATTGATTTCAATTTATATATATATATATATATATATATATATATATATATATATATATATATATATATATATATATATACTCTATTGCCTATTGTGATTGTTGATTAATTTTGGAATTGTAGGTCTTATTTTTACAGGGTACCCTGTAATTGGATATCAAAATCATCTTCAATCCTCCGGAACATGCTTAGAAAGTAAAGAAGAAGCAAAGATCACAGCATGTGCATGGGACTCAAGAGTGAAAGCTGAATTCTTTCACCAAACCACATTCAGCATTGGCTTATCAACTGCTAAGAGTTTTATACAAGATGTGCAAAAGCTAGTTGAGTTAGAACCCAAGTCCATGTGTGGATTAGAACTCTACAATGGAATTCTTATGAGATATGTTAAAACATCAAGTGCTTACCTTGGTAAACAAGAAGATGCTATTGATTTCGACATAACATATTATCGAAGCAAAGATCCGATGACTCCTAGGCTTTATGAAGACATTATTGAAGAAGTTGAACAACTTGCAATGTTTAAGTACGGAGCATTGCCTCATTGGGGAAAAAATAGGAACCTAGCATTTGATGGAGCTATTAAAAAGTATAAAAGAGCTAGGGACTTCTTAAGGGTAAAACATGCATATGATCCATTAGGGTTGTTCTCTAGTGAATGGACTAACCAAATTTTAGGCCTGGAGAGTGGATTGAGCATTGTTAAAGACGGTTGTGCCCTAGAAGGTTTATGTATTTGCACTGAAGATATTCATTGTGCCCCAAACAAGGGCTATTTTTGCAGACCTGGTAAAGTATACGAGGAAGCAAAAGTCTGTACCCGATTGAACACCAAGAATTAAGCACACATGATTTAGGAAGATTAAAGCCTTGATTTCCTTCAGGGTCCTCAAACAAAAGGGACAAAAAAAATCCTCAGGTTTTAATATTGAGGGCAGAGGGACAAACATTGATATTTTATATAGAAACATTATGTACTGATTTGACTTCGACAGCAATATAATAAATTTGAGCTCTGAGTATTGTTCTTTAGACTCTTGTAGTTGATCTATTTTTACTCAACAAAAGATAATGGTCATTCGTATATTAGGCAGTTAGCCTCATGCATTCAAATTCTCTTAAAAATGTTCCTTGCCAAACCTATGATTTTAATCTAAACCCTTTCTCTTTAAAAATTACAAACTCAAGATTTTGAAAGAAAAAAAAGTTAGACAAACTTTAACTCATTTAACACACATGTATATAAACTTTTTTAACACAAAGTTACAAAGATTTTAAATCCGATAGGATATAAATTTTAATATATTTAAATGTAAATTTATGGATTAATTTATTCTAATATTAACTTGTCATCTATAAAGTAAATTTTTTTAATGACTATGAAAATAGTAACAAAAAAATCAGTCATTTAGCATTTAAATCTTTCTTTAAGACCTATGTATTATCAAGTTTAAATTCTAGGTAACTTTATGTTTAAAACATAATTCAGTTACTTATGGGTTCAAAATTTAAATAACTAAAAGCTGTTCAGAAAAAAAAATACTTAATATAAAAGTATAATTACCCATAATGTATATATACGCATAGCTTTTTTTTAATGGGAATATTGTTGAGAATAATTAGTTTAATAACGGTTAGTTTCTTCCTTTCAATGTATAAATATAACATTAGACATTAAGCCAAAATCAATTCAATAACTCTCTCAACAAAAATCAGAGAAAATCAACATGGTATCAGAGCAGATTTGATCTTGCTCCAAATCAATCCCACAAACAAGAACTGTATAAGTTCAAGAAATCTAGAAAATGTCACAACATATAGAGAGACTTACAGGTGTGCTGCTAAATGGTAAAAATTATCATCTTTAGGCACGTCAAGTGACTTTTGGTCTAATCGGCAGAGACAAATTTGAGCATGTCACTGGTGAGAAATCAAAACCAAAAGCCGAAGATCCAACACACCCAACAGTTGAAGAAAGAAAGGAAATTTCAGAATGGAGAAAGAGTGACAATCTCGTCATGAGTTGGTTATTGGCAACCATGGAACCCCATATCTCTGATCTCATGACATATCTAGATACCGCTCGAGATATGTGGGTTAAAGATTGTCTCGGAAAGAAGAAAAATTACTCTCTTATTTATCAACTTCAGTAAGAACTTCAACAGTTACAACAACAAAATCAATCCGTCACGAACTATTCAGCAAAATCCAAAAAAAGAATGATGAGATAAGAGTGTATCGACCTCTCACAGCCGATCTTGATGAAATCAAAAGAAGAGAGGAGCATGATGGAATTTTCACCTTCCTTTCCAAGCTCGATTCAAGCTATGAGGGGGTACGCTCACAAATTCTTCTCATGGGTGAGCTGCCATCTGTTGATGAGGTTGTTGGGATGGTTGAAAGAGAAGAGACAAGAAGAATAGTGATGGGTACTCTACTACCTGACAACCCTGAAGCCAAGGCTTTCATCACCATATCTAACCCTAGGCCAGAACGTCGGGGAGACCAAACACTCACTCGCTGTGATTATTGTAAGAAGGAAGGACATAAGCGCGAGGAATGCTGGTCACTCACTCGCTGCGATTATTGTAAGAAGGAAGGACACAAGCGCGAGGAATGCTGGTGTCTCAACCCTCATCTCCGACAAAAGGGAAGGCGAGGTGGAGGCTTCGTCAGAGGGGGAGATCAACGACAAAATCGGGTAGAGAGCAGAGAGAAAATGGGTTACTCTGCACAAAAGGAAAAAGAGGATATGAGTACAAACGGAGCTGAAAAAGAAATAAAATGTGAGGTGGATATGGATCAAATGAGGCAGCTGTATACACAATTATCCGTGATGTTTCAAGAAAAATCTCAAAAAACCTTTGGTATGATTACAAACCTTACTCAAAATTCTTTAAATTCCAAATGGATTCTTGATTCAGGTTCAACTGATCACATAACTGGAAATAAAAACTTACTCAATAATTACAAAAAAATTGAGACTAAACAATTTGTAATCGTTGCAAATGGTGAAAAATGGAAATTTTAGGAAATGGTTCAATTAGTCTCCTTTCAAGAAAAATTTCAAATGTTTTGCATGTGAATAATTGTACATCTAACTTGTTATCCATTAGTAAAATCACACGAGACTTAAATTGTGAAATTACATTTACATCCAAAAATGTGATTTTTCAGGAATTGATAACGAAGAATATCATTGGTGAAGGTTTTCTAGAAAATGGGCTTTATATTCTAAGTGAAGAAAAGTGCAACTTCAATATTAAAAAAGAAGAAGAATTAGGCACTCTTTGGCATAAGAGAATTGGACATCCTTCCGATAAGATTTTAAAATGTATTTTTGATTTCAAACAACTAGATTGTAGTAGTTGTGAAATTTGCAAATTAGGAAAGCACACAAGGTTACCATTTAGTTTATCCAATTGTAAAAGCAAAAAACCTTTTGAGATAATACATTCTGATGTTTGGGGCCCTGCTCCAATTGAGTCATTTAATGGTTATAAATACTTTGTTATATTTATAGATGATTTTTCAAGAACTACATGGTTACACTTGTTAAAAAATAAAAGTGAAGTATTTTCTCAATTTCAAGAATTTTATAATTTTGTAGAAAATCAATATGATGCAAAGATTAAAACTTTTAGAAGTGATAATGGAACGGAATTTGTAAATCAAAATTTTACAATTTTTTTCAAGCAAAAAGGAATTTTACATCAAACAACTTGTATTTACACACCCCAACAAAATGGTGTGTCAGAAAGAAAAAATCGACATTTACTTGAAGTAACAAGAGTACTTTTGTTTCAAAATAATGTTCCAATAATTTTTTGGTCGGATGCTGTTCTCACCGCAACATATTTAATTAATAGATTGCCAAGTGCCAATTTGAATTTCAAAAGCCCACTAGAAATCCTCTACCAAGAAAAACTCAATATCTATCATTTAAGAGTATTTGGATGTACATGTTATGTGCACAAAAATAAACAACACAAGTTAGATTATACATCAATCAAAGCTATTTTCTTGGGGTATTCATCTCAAAAAAGGGTTATAAATGCTATGATCCGATTAACAAAAAACATTACATTTCAAGAGATGTGACATTCCAAGAAAATGAGCCATATTACAAAACACTAGAAAAGGAGACTAATAACCAAGAGGAACCAAATGAATTTACATTTCCATTTTTTTATTCTGAAGAAGGAAATATAGTAGTAGAAAATGAAAATGAAATAATCAACGAGAATGAAGAGGATGAAACTTCTCAAAGTGAGGGGGAAGATGGTACTACCGAAATAATACCATTGAGAAGGTCTAATCGGACTCCACAACCTACAACTAGATTACGGGATTTTGTAACATATGAGGTAAAATATCCTATCCAAAATTATTTATCTTATGAAAATGTTACACCACAATATAGGACTTATTTGACCTCAATTTCCAAAGAAAATGAGCCAAATAACTATGAGGAAGCAATAGGCCAACTGGTATGGTGCAAAGCAATGGAAGAAGAACTTCGAGCACTTGAAAAAAATGAAACATGGGTAGTCGTACAACTACCCGAAGGAAAGAAACCCATAGGATGCAAATGGGTCTATAAGATTAAGTTTAATAGTGATGGTACTATTGAAAGGTACAAAGCACGATTAGTGGCAAAAGGTTACACTCAAACCTATGGTGTAGATTATCAAGAAACATTTGCACCCGTGGCCAAAATGAATACCGTTAGGATTTTACTTTCCATAGCGGTAAACCAAAATTGGACCTTACATCAAATGGATGTCAAGAATGCTTTTCTCCAAGGAACACTTGAAGAAGAGGTATATATGACACTTCCACCTGGTCATAAAAAAGAAAACAATTCTAGTCTAGTGTGTAGGTTAAAAAAATCTATTTACGGACTAAAGCAATCTCCACGAGCATGGTATGGAAAACTAAGCTCTTATTTAATTTCTTGTGATTTTAAAATTAGTAATGCCGATCACTCATTATTTTCCAAAAATTATGGTACATTCACAACCATAATTCTAGTATATGTAGATGATATAATAATTACCGGAAATAATTTGGAAGAAATTAAAAAAGTGAAAATGAAATTAAAGGAGAATTTTGATATCAAAGACTTAGGTTTATTAAAATATTTTCTAGGAATAGAAATAGCACATTCACCCAAGGGACTCTTTATTTCACAAAGAAAATATACACTTGACCTATTGAAAGAAACTGGTAAATTAAGGAGTAAGCCAACGTATACACCAATAGATAGTAAATGAAAATTAAATATTGAGGATGGCGAACCCTTAGAAGACATAAGCCAATTTCAAAGACTTGTAGGAAAATTAATTTATTTAACGGTAACCCGATCATACATTTCTTTTTCAGTAAGCCAAATTAGTAAATTTATGCATACACCTAGAACACCACATTTAGAGGCTATACATAGAATTTTAAAATATTTAAAAGGGACACCTAGTAAAGGAATTCTCATGAAACGTAATAATTCTAATGAAGTGTGTGGCTACTCCGATGCAGATTGGGCTGGTAGCTTTGATAGAAAATCAACCACTAGTTTTTGCACGTTTGTAGGCGGAAATTTAGTCACATGGAAAAGCAAGAAACAAAATGTTGTGGCACGATCAAGTGCAGAGGTAGAATATCGAGCCATGGCATCAACCTCAAGCGAGCTAACTTGGATCAAACAACTTCTTTTGGATATCGGAATTAAAATTCAAGAACCAATGAAGATGTTTTGTGATAACCAAGCGGCGCGACATATAGCATCAAATCTGGTGTTTCACGAGAGAACAAAACACATCGAAGTGGATTGCCACTTCATTCGAGAAAAAATTCAAGCAAAGGAAATTGAAACTCCATTTGTGAGAAGTGAAAAACAATTGGCGGACATCTTCACCAAAGGTTTAGATTTAAAATCATTTGAAGAAAATTTAAGCAAGTTAGGGTTGACCGATATCTACACACCTAACTTGAGGGGGAGTGTTGAGAATAATTAGTTTAATAACGGCTAGTTAGTAACGGCTAGTTTAGTAACGGCTAGTTAGTAACGGCTAGTTTAGTAACGGCTAGTTTAATAACGGCTAGTTTAGTAACGGCTAGTTTAATAACGGCTAGTTTAACGGCTAGTTTCTTCCTTTCAATGTATAAATATAACATTAGACATTAAGCCAAAATCAATTCAATAACTCTCTCAACAAAAATCAGAGAAAATCAACAAATATGCCGCCTATATACAGTTTTCGAGATAAAGTATTTTTTCCTCTCTAAACATAAATTATATTATTACGATAATAATTTAAGTTCATATATTAATTATAAGAAAAAGGATAATTTAAGTATGATATTTTTAATAAAAATATAGTTTAAACACTTATTTATTAGTTGTGATATTATAAATCTATTATTTTACGAAGAAGATCAGAGAAATTTATTTTTGAAATATATCAGTCACATATTTACATGCAATTAATATATGTCATTTACGCATTTAATACACTTCAGGTGTAACTTACATGTTTTTTAAATATGAACTTCTTCAATCTTTTTTATAAAAATAGTGAACTTATATTACCCATTTAATAAGTACAAAGTTAAATCTATTGTGTTTAATTAAAGTATATTTTAATTGAATATATTGAAATATATTTACAATCATAATTACAATGAAGATTAATACATGTATAAATACAAGAAATAAGAATCTACTTTTTGGAAAAGTGCTTTTAGAAAAAGTATATTAGTTACATACAACTAATATACAGCTGATAAAATATATTAGTTGTATACAACTAATATACCATTAATGATTTATTAACATTCCCCCTCAAGTTGGCGCATAGATATCAATCATGCCCAACTTGCTTAGTGAACCATGTAATGCCTTCTTGGAGACTCCCTTGGTAAACATATATGCAAGCTGCTTTTCTGTGGAAACAAAAGGAAAACTAATAAGTTTGGCATCTAATTTCTCTTTTATAAAGTGACGATCAACCTCTACATGCTTAGTGCGATCATGTTGTACTGGATTTTGTGATTTATCAATAGCTGCCCGATTGTCACAATACATCTGCATAGTATTTTTGAGTTCGAAACCCAAATCCAATAACAAAGTTCTTATCCACAGTAATTCACAAACCCCATGAGCCATACCTCTATACTTGGCCTCAACACTAGAACATGCTACCACTTTCTGCTTCTTACTTTTCCATGTAACCAAATTTCCTCCCACAAAGGTGAAATAACCCAATGTTGACTTTCTATCTCTAATACTTCCTACCCAATCCGCATCTGTGAATCCACAAACTTCAAGAGGATTGTTGTGTTTAGAGAACATTACTCCCCTTCCTGGAGCCGATTTCAAATACCTTAAAATTCTCAAAACATCATTCATATGGTTCTCACTTGGATTATGCATGAACTGACTCACCACACTTACTGCATATGCAACATCTGGTCTAGTATGAGCTAAGTAAATCAAACGCGCAACCAATCTCTGATAACGAGCTCGATCAGTTGGTATCTGATCTGGATACTCTGCTAAACAATGGTTTTGCTCAATATGAGTGTCAATAGGTTTGTAATCCAACATATATGTCTCTGCTAGCAGATCAATAATGTATTTCCTCTGACACAGATATATTCCTTCTCTTCCCCTCGCTACCTCAATTCCTAAGAAGTACTTTAGTTCACCTAAGTCCTTCATCTCAAATTCAGAGGCTAGCTTTCTTTGTAATTTATCCATCTCAATAGTATCATCACTAGTGATTACCATATCATCAACATAAATTATTAGGCTGTTACCTTCCCTCGTTGATGTTTGAGAAATAAAGTGTAGTCTGAATTACTCTGTCTGTAACCAACCTTCTGCATGAACTGTGAAAACCTTCCAAACCAGGCTCGGGGGGATTGCTTGAGACCATACAAAGACTTCCTCAATTTGCATACAAAATTACCAGGGGAATCAACTACATACACAGGTGGAAGACTCATGTACACCTCCTCGGCTAATTCTCCATGAAGAAACACATTATTGACATCAAACTACCGAAGTGGCCAATTTAGGTTAACAGCAAGTGAGAGCAAAACCTGAATAGTGTTCATTTTGGCAACATGAGCAAAAGTCTCATCGTAGTCTACACCATACGTTTGAGTAAACCATTTTGCTACAAGTCGAGCTTTATACCGATTTACGGATCCATCACCATTATGTTTTACAGTAAACACCCATCGACAACCAATTACCTTTTTTCCTTGTAGTGGTGGCACAATTTGCCAAGTATCGTTCTTCTTTAACGCATCCATCTCTTCAGCCATTGCCTTTCTCCATATTGGATCTCCCAATGCATCCTGCAATTTGTTAGGTACTGATACACCAGATATTTGATTCACAAATGATTTATATGACTTAGATAATCTTTTAGTGGACATGTAATTGGCTACTGGGTATTTTGATTTTGCATGAATATTTGGTTCATACCTTTTGGCTAGTTGACCTCGAGTTGACCTATTTGGTAACATATATTGTCCAACATTAGACTTGATGCTATTAGTATCAGTAGGTGTACATACCTCAGATGAGTGACCTTCAATACCAGGGAGTTTTTGATCAAGGGTAGGAGTAATGCCTGAGGGTACAGTTATGTCTTCAACTTCATTTGCTGTAAGTGAATTTGGTGCTTGAATACTTGGAGCATCTGCTTCTGCAATAACTGGATTATGAGTCTCATCTGGTCTCATTGAAACATCAGTTGGTGATTCTCCTAATGTCTCCCCCTCACCATGATACAGTTCTTCGAAATATGGATTCTCCCCTTGACGAGTAGTATTAGGTGAGGAAAAATAACTCATGTCCTCAAAGAAGGTAACATCCATAGTGACATAATACTTTCTGGTTGATGGATGGAAGCACTTGTACCCTTTCTGATAACTTCCATAACCAGCAAACACACATTTAATTGCCCGGGCATCTAATTTAGATCGTTGATTTTTTGGAACATGCACAAAAGCAACACAACCAAATACACGAGTAGGAAAATTATGGAATGATGATAAGGAGACATAAGATGTGAGAATCTGGAATGTGATTTTTTCGTTAAGGACACTAGACGGGAGACGATTGATGAGATGGACGGAAGCCTGTACAACATCACCACAAAGATATTTTGGCATATAAGCACTAAATAAGAGTGCACGAGCCATTTTGTTATGGTGTTTGTGGACAAGTAGTTTGAAAAAATCTTGAAAAACATGATTAACATATTCTCCCTCGTTGTCAAAATGGAGGATCCGAATGATGCCATTGTATTGTGTTTGAACGAAGGTATGAAAATTTTGAAAAACTGAAAAAACTTCATCTTTTGTTCTAAGAAGAGAAATCCACGATAACCTTGTACAATCATTGATAAAAGAAAAAAAATCTCATACCCGATATAGTGAGCTCTTTAGATGGTCCCCAAACATCAGAATGAATTAATTCAAAAGGAATAGTACTTTTATTAGAAACACTAGGAGAATAAGTAATACGATGGCTCTTGGCCAAAACACAAGTCTCACAATGTAAAACAGCCTCACTAACACCAATAAATAAAGTGGGCATGGTTTTTTTCATAAGACTAAAAGATGGATACCCTAAGCGGCGATGCCACGACCAAATTTCACTTAGCTTATCGGAACTAGAAGTCAATGCAGTGCTTTCCCGTGCTCCTGGTTTCTCCCCTCCGTAGTTCTGATCCAAACGGAACAATTTACCCCTCAAATACCCTCGACCAATTATTTCCCTCGTAAGAAGATCCTGAAAAATCACATACATAGGATAAAAGGTTACAAAACATTTAGGCTCAATATTCAACTGTGGGACAGATATTAAGTGATGAGATAAGTCAGGTACATATAAAACATTATGGAGCTATAAAGATGGAGTGATATGAACTGACCCCTTTCCTAAGATAGGAAAGGCCTCACCATTAGCATTCGTAACATAAGACACTGATGGTGAAGATAACTCATCAAAATAAGATTTATCATAAGTCATATGATTAGATGCACCAGAATCAATAATCCAAGTATTAGACCCAACAGAGTGAGAAACATTTAAGGTCATACCAATCTTACCATGACCAGCTATTGAAGCTGTAGGGATACCTCCACATTTCATAGGATGATTATGTCCATAATAGTCTGGTTCTTGGACAATTTGCACTGCAGCTACTTTTGCTTTAGAACGATGCCCATGTTGTTGTTTTGCTCCATAATAGTCTGCTTTTGGTTTCGAGTATGGATATAGTTTCCAACAAGTCTCACGAAGATGCCCATATTCATTGCAATAAGAGTAGGGAGAACGAGGGCGATTGGTAAAACCTGGTGGAGGTCCCTACTGATGAAGTGGAATTGAATTTTGCTGTTGGAGGAAAGGTGCCTTTGATTTAGCTTGAATGGCTAGACTTGATACCTTAACATGTGCCTGATGAAGACTCTCTTGCTAAGATTCGTCTTTATGGATGTATGTAAAGGCGGTAGTCAAGCTCGAAGGATCTGACATTCGAAGCAATTCGCCTTTAGCACTATTATGTTTTGTATCAAGGCCTCTTAAAAAAAGCATGTACTCATTCAAGCTGCTTCTCCTTCTGGTACCACAGAAGGTCTTTTGGATTTTTAATTTTGTACGGGCATTTTCGGTCAATTTCAGCCCTTACATTTTTTAGCTTAGTAAAAAAAAGAGATATTGGTTGCCCATTTTGCTGCATCCCAGCAGCTTTGCACATGAGTTCATGAACTTGAATAAAGTCATACTCATTTGTATAAAGATCGCTTAAGGTATTCCATATGCCCTCAACAATTTCACATTCCTCCACCATTTGTAATATATCATCAGTGATGGCTCTAAATAGAATTGACATGACAAAGCCATCATCATTTCCCCATCGAGTATAGGCTTCTATATCATCTTGACTAGGAGCCCTGATTGATCCAGATACATGTCCCATCTTATGCATCCCACGAAGATAAACAGACATAACTTTTTTCCATGTTCGAAAATTTGTACCATTAAGTTTAGTACCCCCGAAAGAACCAATTTCTGAACTCTTAACAGAAACTTGATGTTGTCTTGAATCTTCCATTGAAATAATAATAAAAAATATATTGTGTAGTGGAATAAAGATTTTGATTTTTTTTTTGTCGGGTTGGGCTAATAAGTGGGCTGTCTGAATGTTTAGGTTGATAGGTTGATAAGTGGGCTGTCTGAATGTTTGGGTTGATGGGCTGATAAATGGGTTGTCTGAATGTTTGGGCTTAAATTAGGGCTGATGGGCTGATTAGGGTAAAGCTTAAAAAACTGAAAAGGGAAAAATTTTAAACTGAACAAAACAATGCATAAGCTGTGCAGACTTGTAAAGAATGTAGGGGTGAAGTTGGACAACGCAGGGGTGCGCGAGCTGGACGGCGTAGGGCTATACGGTGCAGGGCTGGGGTGCAAGCTGGACGGTGCAGGGATGACACGGGTTGAATGGCGCGAGCTGGACGTCGCGGACTGGACAACGGATCTGCAACTATGACGCGAACTGAACAGTGCGAGAAGATTAACAGCACTACATAAAAAAACTGGCGGCGGCGCTGCTACTCAAAACCGGTAAGAATTTTTTTTCTTTCTTTCCTACTTTGATACCAAGTTGAAAGCTGGGCAGCCCAATGTTTCCCTCAAAACACGCTTATCCGGAAAGGGGCCACCCAGACTAATAACAGCACATTGCTAGTATCCCTGGTCGATGTGGGACTCAACACCCCACCTCACATCGGACGAGAGAACAAGCTCAACCAGACCCGAGTGCCAGTGGTCGAGAAGGGACTCATCAGTTGACCCTAGAGACCTACTTTGATACCAAATTGAATATATTAAAATGTATTTACAATCACAATTACAATGAAGATTAATACATGTATAAATACAGGAAATAAGAATCTACTTTTTGAAAAAATATATACTAGTTGCATATGATAAAGTATATTAGTTGAATACAACTAATATACCATTAATGATTTATTAACAATTTTAATTTTCTATTTATTAATTGAAAGGCTATAAATTCACTGCATTTCAAAAAAATATAAGAGAAATTTATTATAAAGGTACCGGACTTACCTTCCTCACTTTCACAAGTGAAACACCATAAGCTCGTTATATTTAGAAAATAGACTTCTATTAATTTTGTAAAGATAATGAATTTATACTATCATATTTAATAAATACATATTTAAAATATACTTTTAGTAAAGTTAACGGACTTGAAAGACTTTTTGTCTTTTTTTTTATAAAGAAAAATGTATCTTTTTTATAAGAAAATTAAATTTAAAAAAGACTACACATTATTCGAATAAATAATAAAGAGCTTAAAATAATGTATAAAGCAATGTTTTTTTTATTTTGTAGTGGGAAATCAAAATTCTACATTAAAATTTAAAATAATAAAAATAATATTTTTAATGTTGAATTTATATATTCTTATTATTAAAAAAATATGATATATTATTTTATATTGAACGACTTCTAATTAAACACTGTTTAAATTAAACTACGAATATTTTAATTCATTTAATTTTGAATGCTATCCAAATAAATCACGTTCAATATTAGAGATTTTTATTATTATTACAAAATTTGGAGTGTTATTTTTTGTAATTTTATTTTATTTTTTAAAACTCATTTACGCATAAATGTTATGATAAATCAAAATGTTGAAAAAATAATATTTGTAACATCTTTTAAAATTTTTAATTATAAAAATAATAATATTATATTTAATTTATAGTAGAAAAATAATATTTGTAACATCTTTTAAAATTTATAATTATAAAAATAATATTATTATATTTAATTTATATACTTTTACTGTAAATAAAAAATTTTAATCTAAAAATTTTATATTAAATATTATTGAAGTTTTAAATCAAGTCTATTTAATGTAGAAATTTTATCGATTAAATATTATATAATATTATTTAATGTTATTTTTATTTTTTAAGTTTTAAAAGTATTATTTTATAAAATTTATTTCTTTGATCAGCTATTGACTAAACAATATGGATAACTAATTTCCGAAGCAGCTTGTCAGATCCAACTATCCATCTTATTCTAATCAAATCATATTGACCGGGGTTGATCTACAAAGTCATATTAACTCTTATATGATATTCTAATCCCAAGTCCTAAAGTTTGAATAAGGATTAGTGTTTTTTTTTTCTTTTTTTGTTAAGAGTGAGAATGAACAAGGATAAGGTTGAAACGGTAAAATGGCCTTGAGAAAAAGTCTAAAATTTATTGTTGACTGATTTCCATAATGAATGAAGCCATCAAAATGTTAATTGTGATTATGCAATTACAGGAATGTTTTGAACGCTTAAATTTGGGAAAAAAGCCCTAAAAATCAGGTATTTTTTTATTAAATTAGTATACTGAGTTGCATTATAAGTTAGTTTTTAAAAATGGATATTTTAGTTTCATAATTTATAATTTATAAATTAAATATTAATATTATTATATTATAAAAAATAATTATTTTTAATATTATAATTTATTAAAATAAGAATATTTAATCTATCAATAAAGTTTAATACTTTAATAATATCCTTAGTTATTAAAGTATACATTTGAAATTATATTATCAAATCAGTGTATAACAATGATTCAATAAAAAAAACTTAATTTTATCGTTATAAAAATATTTATTACTTTATGTATTTTCTTATTTTTTAAAAAATATCTCATGTTACGTTAATAAATATTATCAACCTACATCATTCCTCCTTCCTATCCTTTATATCTCTTTTTTCATTTTTGGGCCAACCAACTTTCACTATTTTTTGAAAAACAATATAGAAGTATATTTTTTTTATCAAATCTATAATTAGTTCATCACTAACTTATTTGTAATACTCATCTTTGCCCTGGTTGTTATTGTCGGTTCATTCCATTTTATCACATTGAACATTTCATCATTTTTTATCACCTTATATTCGATCAAATCTAATATAAAAATAGTTTTAATCGAATAAAATGTGGTCAAAAAAGGATAAAAGAGTTAAGAAGATTAAAGGGAATAAATTAACGGTAGATACAATCGTTAACAAAGATGATGCTTCAAATGAGTTGATGATTTCCTAATTTTAATTTCACTAAAAATTGTATTATTTGATTGTTTTGTAGCAAATAGTGAAGAGTATTTAATGGGCGAAAACATAGGTTGATATCAAGAGTAGGAAAAAGATGATGGCAAAGGTAGACATGGTTGTTAACGTGAATATTATTATTTTCGTAATGAAATAAAAAAAAATGAAAGAATGCATAAAATAATAAACATTTTAATAAGACAAAATTATCCTTCTATAAATTAGTTTTTTTCAAAATTAAATCATTGATGTATATTTTATTAAATGAGGAACTACTAATGTACTAGCTTTATAGTATAGGTCTAAATTTGTACCTTGTGTTTAATAATGGTATGGTTAAAAGCATTAAAGTGGATACATATTGTGTTTAATAATAGTATTGTTAAAAGCATTAAAGTGGATACATATAATGCATAATTTTCATAAATTATGAGATTATATATTCAATTTAAAAATTATGTGATTAAAGTTCTCATTTATACATAATAACAATATTATTTTTTAAAAAATATAGGACCTTTAATATGTAATGCAATATTCATGGGACGTTTGGTGCCGAATTTTTCTTAAATTTGTTTTCTTTTTACACATTATTCTTAATCTAATCTTATACATGAAACAATAATTTAAAAATATATAAAAAAAGAGTTTTTAGTTTTTTTTCCTGTAAAAGAATACTTGAGTCTACTTGCTTTTAATTGAAACATTCAAACTCGTTTAATTCTTTAAAAGTAGCATTTAATCTATTTATTTTTAAGTGTTAGATTAAAAATAATTTGATTTTTTAAAAGGAGTAACAAAATCAGTTAATTTTTTTTTTAAAAACAACTTTAGTTCATTTACTTTTAAAAAATAGATTAACTTTTAATACTCTACTCAAAATTATAATGGTTAAAATATTCTTTTAAAAAAATTAAATAAATTTTAGTAAATCACTTTAAAGAAATAGACACGAGTGCTTATTTACAAAAAAAAATACTCTTTGAAAAAAATAAAAATTCTAAAACCCTTCATCCACACTACAAATCTATATCCTAAGCAAAACGGGAAAGATGAGAGAGAGAGGCGAAATGAAAAGGGAATTCTAAAGTCACCATTACTTGTTGAGTAAATTATAAATATTAATTTATGTGATGTTTTCAACCTTCAACTTTAATATTTTGAAACACTGCATTTACCATTAAATTAGTGGATGATGTACTTTAAAAATTATGGTTAAATTATTGTTCATATGGTAAAATAAATAAATGATTATCTTCAAATTTGACAAGAAACTGTTGACACAATCATGTGTTTAGAAAGAGTCCTCAATTTATTGTTGATTGATTTCCTAAATGAAGCCTTCAAAATCTTAATTGTAATTAGCAAATATAAACAATCCATGAATAAATATTATTAATCTATTCTGATTTATTTAACACTAATTAGAAAATATTTTAAAAAAATTCGATGTATCTTACTTTTAATCTATATAGTCTAGGGAAATTGGAAATTGATTTTTTAGATATCAACTTTATCCTTGGACTAATAAGTTATGGGAATTAAAAATATATTTAAATTATTTTTATATAGTAAAATAAATAAATGTTTATGTTCAAATTTGACAAGCAATTAACCGTTGACACAACAATCATATCCTTAAGAAAAAGTATAATATTGTTGATTGTTTTCCCTTCAAAATCTTAATTGTAATGATGCAATTACAACATATTAATGAGTATTATTATAAAAAAATACAAAAGTTTTTAATAAATGTAAACATAACATTTTATTCTCAAAAATTACAACTATTCAATGATTTTTTTATAAAAAAAAATTAACATTTCTATATACTATAAGTTGTGTAGAATAAGTGATAATTATTTATTAATTAAAAAACTCAGATTTATTTTTAACACGTAATTTATTATTATTATTGTAAATAAATTTTTTCAAATTTTTTTACAAATCATTGCAACCTTTTAGTCAAATGATGTACTATTTTATTTTGAAAATCAATGTCACAACACAACTGATATTAATTCCTTAGTCTCATATCCAAATTCAACTAATTATAATAAAAGCATCCAATATTGACCGAAGCTAATCTACAAAATCAAATTCGACATTTGATAGCTCTTGCTTTTATTAATTGTTTAATGACACGGCGTATTGAGCCCAATGATCCATACATAATATGAAGCTATATACACTATAAATTAGACTTAAATGCAATATATATATATATATAGAAACAAAAAGCATACAAAAGTATATGATCAACATATGTTTTTATATATTAATTAATCTTACAAAAATGAGTATCATAAGGTTTATTTTCCAGTCAAATTGTTTTTGCCTATTGTTCTTCTTAGTGAGATCTATTCCTCCAGAGAACCCCATAAAATGTTATTCACCAAAGAACAAAAATTGCACCATCACAAACTCTTTAGGTGTGTTTCCTGATCGTAGCATATGTAAAGCTGGCAGTGTTGCTTACCCTTCCACAGAAGATGAGCTTATTTCAATAGTGGCTATAGCAACTAAAAACAAGTTGAAAATGAAAGTAGCAACTCGCTATTCTCATAGCATTCCCAAATTGGTATGTCCTGATGGCCAAGATGGGTTACTCATAAGTACAAAGAATCTCAACCGTGTGTTGAAAATCGATGTGGAAGCTATGACAATGACTGTTGAAAGTGGTTTAACATTAAGAGACTTCATAAGTGAGGCTGCAAAGGCAGGACTAGCCTTGCCTTATACACCATATTGGTGGGGTGTGACAATTGGAGGCATTTTAGGGACTGGTGCTCACGGTAGTACATTGTGGGGTAAGGGAAGCTCAGTACATGATTATGTTGTAGGACTTACAGTTGTCAGTCCAGCTTTCCCTGTAGATGGATATGTCAAAGTTAGAAGGCTCAATGATGGTGATGAAGAACTTAATGCACTCAAGATTTCACTTGGAATTCTTGGAGTAATTTCACAGGTATGTAAATATGACCCTTTTTTTTTTTTTGGTTTTAACTTGGAGTGTTTGTTTAATAATGATTTCTATTTAAATAATAATCTTTCACTAATGCAGGTGACTTTAAAGTTGGAACCTATATTCAAACGATCCATCACTTTGTTGACCAAAAATGATTCTGACTTAGGAGATCAAATAACAAGCTTTGGAAAGCAACATGAGTTTGCAGACATAACATGGTACCCAGACCAACACAAGGCAGTCTATCGAGTCGATGACCGTGTCTTCTCAAACACAACAGGCAATGGTTTGTTTGATTTCCTTCCATTCCTCCCCACATCCTCACAAGAACTTGAAGTCATTAGAAAAAAAGGTCAGCCATTAAACTATAAACACTCTTCATACAACATGTCAATTGTTACATGTGAGTTTGTGCCAAACATGTGTTTAATCATATTTCTACCACTCTCTTTCTTTTGACAGAGGAGACACAAGAATTATTGGAAGATGCTGATGGAAAATGTGCAGAAGCAAAGAATGTAACTTCAATGTTGATAAACGCTGCTTTTGGCTTTACAAACAACGGTACTAGTAATTGATTTCACTTTTAAGTCACGTTTGTTACACAACAATACACGTTAATTAAGAAAAAAAAAATGGGCATCATTATTTTTGATTTCACTGTTAATGGATACTTACTCATAAAAGAATCTTTAAATATTATATTTTTTCACTTATATTTATTATAATATTATAATTTTGTTTCATTTTTAATCTAATATATATATATAATTCATTTATTTATATAGTTTTATTTTTTAATCCTCAAGAAAAAAATGTTATTTTACATACATAGTAAAACAACATATATGTTTAAGAATACATAACAATTAGAAATTGATTTATTAATACATAATGATAAAAAAATATATATGCATATTTATATGTACTATTAGTGACTTTTTTTATTTTTAGATTTTTATTACAGTTTTTCATAGCTAATAGATTTATAATATTATACCGAAAAATTAATAGATTTTTATTATAATTAATGTATTTTTAATACTCTTTATCGTACTTTTTATTTATCGAATTCACTGTATATAAATGGTAATATTCTCATTCCCTTCATTTTACTATTGGTTGAAATTTTGCATCTAAATATTCATTTAAAGTATGATTGAAAATTTTACAATATTTTGAATTTGGAATAGGTCATATCTTTAAAGGCTATCCAATAACTGGATATCAAAGCCGTCTTCAAGCCTCAGGGGCTTGCCTAAACAATAAAAAAGCAACAAAGAATATGACAACTTGTGGATGGGACCCAAGAGTGAATGGTCAATTCTTTCATCAAACCACATTTAGTATTGCCTTATCAAAAGCTAAGGGCTTCATTGAAGATGTGAAAAAGCTAATTGAGTTAGAACCCAAGTCCATGTGTGGGATAGAATTGTACAATGGAATTTTAATGCGCTATGTTAAAGCCTCAAGTGCTTATCTTGGCAAACAAGAAGATGCTATTGACTTCGATCTACTATATTATCGAAGCAAAGATCCTATGAACCCTAGGCTTTATGAAGACATTTTTGAAGAAGTTGAACAACTTGCAATTTTTAGATATGGAGCACTACCTCATTGGGGGAAGAATAGGAACATAGCATTTGATGGAGTTATCAAAAAGTACAAAAGAGCTAAAGAGTTTTTAAAGATAAAATATGTTTATGATCCATTTGGGTTTTTCTCTAGTGAGTGGACTGACCAAATTTTAGGTCTTAAGGGTGGATTAAACATTGTTAAAGAGAGTTGTGCTCTAGAAGGTTTGTGTATTTGCACACAAGATGTTCATTGTGCACCAAACAAGGGCTATTTTTGTAGGCCCGGTAAAGTTTACAAAAAAGCAAGAGTTTGTACCCGTTTGAACACTATAAAGTAACTACATGACATAATGTATGAACATTAAATCCATTATGGATATAATAAACTAGGACTTTTATAATAATTTTTACTATTTACTATATATTTTGGTTGTTAGTGAGGATACTTCTCACAATTTTTTTTTTTTTTTACCAATATTTCATTTTTGAACATAGGTAAAGTTAGATTCCATGTACTATTTGTAATAAGAGATATACAACCTACTTGTTATATAACTATAATTTAGATGAAAAAAAATATTATTATTATATTTTTTAAAAAATACAAGTAGAATGTGCCAAGTATAAGTTTTAATTAACATGAGTTCAGTTAAATATAATCTTTTTTTTTTCAAATTTCAAACCTTCCATATACATATATATAACCTATTGTTGAGTACAACTAGTTGAATTTATTTCTCCAATTTCTCCAGACGAAAATAAATAATATCAATTACAATACTTATTAAATATTAATATAATTTTGATTATTAATTATAAAATTTATATATTATTAATATTTTATTTAGATATTTATCAATTAAAAATTTGTTGTTCGGACTTAAAAACTTTAAAGAATTGCTTACACCCAGTTTTTATATTCCTCGCTCCTAGTTTTCCGTTTCTTTTGGTTAAAAACAAAATAATTAACTTTATCAACCAATTCAGTTTCTTACTCTTTTTTTTTCAAATTTAATAATTTATAATTTAATTTTTTTTATTCATTTGATATATATATTTAAATTTTTGTTCTAAAAATTAACACAAAATGTTAAGTACGATTCAATACTTCATCATTTATCATTTTAGATTAATGATTTTTGAAACATGTGTATGTAATTTTTTTAAGAAAAAAAAATGAGGTAATTAGGTATCATGATAATAAAGTTAGTGTTATAAAGCTCCTTAATTTAAGGAGCAAATTAAGGAGCAAAACATGTAGCAAAACATGGAGCAAAATAATGAGCTTAATTCAAGAAGCAATTTAAGGAACCATTAATTTAAGGAGTAATTCAAAGAGTGAATTTTCCTATAAATAGATGTGTAATTGTAATGAATTAATCATCCAAAGTGTTCATTCAAATTGAGAGAAAAGCTTAGAGAAAAAGCTTTTGTAAGAGAAAATTGAGAGTAATTTTCTTGGGTGTAATTGGGTTGTGAATTGTGAGTGTTGTAAACACCTTGTGTAATTTCTCTCATTTCAGTAAAACGATTTGCAGTAGGTCCGGAGACGTAAGTAAGATTGGTCGAACTCCGTTATCAAATTTTGTGTTATTTTTCTATTCTTGCATTCTCATAAATTTGGCTTATCGGGAATTTGCGTTATTTCCCAACAACTGGTATCAGAGCTATTGGTGGTGATTTCTGTCAATTTTCTGCAAGAAATAGTCACAAACGATCCATAGGAAGTCAGATTTTAGTGGGAGCAATGGCCGCAGATGAAGGAAGGGTGAAACTCGAGAAATTTAATGGCACAGATTTTGGGTTTTGGAAAATACAGATAGAGGATTATCTGTATCAAAGAAATCTATATCAACCTCTCTCACGGAAGAAACCAGAAGCTATGAAGGAAGAAGATTGGAATCTTCTAAACAGACAAGCCCTCGGAGTTATTCGATTGACGCTATCCCGTAATGTTGCCTTCAACATAGCAAAGGAAAAGACCACGACGGGTCTTATGGCAACTCTCTCCAATATGTATGAAAAGCCATCAGCCTCAAACAAAGTGCACTTGATGAGGCGTTTGTTCAATTTGTGGATGAATGAAGGCGCATCGGTAGCTCAACATCTCAATGAACTCAACATAGTCACAACCCAGTTGAGTTCAGTGGAAATTGAATTCGATGAAGAAGTACGAGCATTAATACTTTTATCTTCTTTACTAGAAAGTTGGAATGCTACTGTCACGGCTGTGAGTAGCTCGTCAGGAAGCAATAAGTTGAAATTTGACGATGTTCGTGATCCGGTTCTCAGTGAAGAGATCCGACGTAGAGTCAGGTGAATCGTCAACTTCTTCAGTTTTGCATACAGAGTCAAGAGGAAGAAATTCAACCAAAGGGAATGGATGTGACAGAACAGACTACCAAGGTAGATCAAAGGACAGGAGGTCCAAATCCAGGAATCCTAATAATTCTCATAGCTCGAATTCTATCGAGTGTTGGAATTGTGGAAGAACCGGGCACTACAAAAATCAGTGCAAGAGTGCACCGAAGGACAAACAAGTGAAGGCAGAGGCAAATGTTACTTCCACCTCAGGAGGAGACGATGCATTGATATGCTCTTTGGAGAGCAAGGAAGAATCTTGGGTGTTAGACTCTGGAGCATCGTTCCATGCTACTTCACAAAAAGAATTCTTCGAGAAATATGTCCCCGGAAACCTTGGAAAGGTATATCTTGTTGATGATCAACCATGTGCTATTATTGGCAAAGGTGTAGTGAAGATTAAGTTGAACGGATCTATTTGGGAGCTGAAGGATGTCAGGCATATTCCCGATCTAAGAAAGAACTTAATCTCAATGGGGCAGTTGGCCAGTGAAGGCTACACTACGATCTTCCATGGTGATGATTGGAAGATTTCAAAGGGTGCAATGACAGTTGCTCGAGGCAAGAAAAGTGGCACTCTTTACATGACAAAGAAAGGCATGTTGTTCAATTACGCTTGCAGCAATGAAACACCAAATCTGTGGCACCAGAGACTAGGCCATGAGTGAGAAGGGGATGAAGATTATGCACTCAAAGGGAAAACTTCAGTGTCTACGCCTATGGAGATAGACATGTGCGAAGATTGCATACTTGGAAAGCAAAAGAGAGTCAGCTTTCAGACAAGTTGTAGAATCCCAAAGAAGGAAAGGCTAGAGCTTATTCACTCTGAAGTATTTGAGGCTTTCAGAAGATGGAAAGCTATGGTGGAAAATGAGACGGGTTTAAAGATCAAAAAGCTCAGAATTGATAATGGTGGTGAATATGAAGACACCAGATTCAAAAATTTATGCTATGAGCACGGGATCAGAATGGAAAGAACTATGCCAGGCACGCCTCAACACAATGGTGTAGCTGAGCGTATGAACCGAACGCCGACAGAGCCGAAGCATTCGTATACGGTCAGTCTGAAGCAGGCAGGCGTAAACCAACACGGAAGCTTACTTGATCAACCGAGGCCCATCTGTTCCATTGGAGCATAGAATACCGGAGGAGGTATGGAGCGGAAAAGAGGTGAAATTATCACATCTAAAAGTTTTCTACGGTGTGTAGCATTTGTGCATGTCGCTTGATCAAGGTAGGAATAAGCTTGATCCCAAATCCAAGAAATGCACATTCATTGGCTATGGTGAGGATGAGTTTGGCTACCGCATTTGGGATGACGAAAAGAAGAAAGTTATCCGTAGCAGAGATGTGATTTTCAACGAAAGGGTGATGTATAAAGACATGCATAAAATAGACGCCAATGACTCAGAGCGAGAACGAGTCAATATTTGCGTATGCGAGATGATGTCCCGTATACTTCCGCAATGTAACCAATTGTAATGAGTCCTCACCAGAGGAACTTGTTGGACAAAGCAAGACAACACGCATTCGACACACCACAACCTCTTACTCCAGGCTCTCCGTATTGAGAAGGTCTTCTCGACCTCATATGCCTAACGGAGATACATGAACTATATATTGTCGATGGAGGGAGCCTGAATGCTATGATGAAGCTTGTCAGACTCGAGATTCCAACAAGTGGGAGCTTGCTATGAAAGAAGAAATGAAAGCTCTCATCTCCAACCGGACATGGGAACTAGCTGAGTTACCTATGGGAAGGAAGGCACTTCACAACAAATGGGTGTACCGGGTGAAAGAGGAGCATGATGGTTGCAAGAGATACAAAGCCCGCCTAGTTGTCAAAGGGTTTCAACAGAAGGAAGGAGTTGACTACACTGACATTTTTGCTCCCGTTGTGAAGCTTAATACTATCAGATCAGTATTGAGCATTGTAGCCATCGAAGATCTTCATCTTGAACAGTTGGATGTGAAGACTGCATTCCTTCATGGAGATTTAGATGAAGAGATATATATGTACCAGCCAGAAGGTTTCTCGAGAAAGGGGAAGAAGAACATGGTGTGCAAACTTAAGAAGAGTTTGTATGGCCCGAAACAAGCCCCGAGACAATGGTACAAAAAATTTGTGACTTCATGCACAAGGAAGGTTTCCAGTGCAATGCTAATCATTGTTGCTACTTCAAGAGATATAGGTCGATTATATCATTTTACTACTTTATGTTGATGATATGTTAGTAGCGAGGTTCAGATATGGATGATATTAAAAGGTTGAATTGTCAAAGGAATTTGACATGAAAGACTTGGGTCCACCAAAGAAGATTCTTGGAATGCAAATCACAAGAAATAAGAAGAAAGGATCCTTACGCTTATCTCGCAGAGTACATCAATCGTGTTTTGCAAAGATTCAACATGGGCGATGCCAAGCCGATTAACACACCCTTGGTCATTTTCGCCTATCCAAGGATCACTCGTACGAGAAAAAGAGAGAGAATTCATGGCTAAGGTTCCTTATGCCTCACCATTGGAAGTTTGATGTACGCAATGGTCTATACGAGACCGTACATTGACTGCAGTGGGAGTTGTTAGCATTTATGTGAAATCCAGGAAAAACTCTGTGGGAAGCAGACAAGTGGATTTTGAGGTATCTGCGAGGCACCATAGAAAAGTGCTTGTACTTTAGTAAAGGAGAGTTAAAAGTACAAGGGTACGTAGACGCGGACTTTGGAGGTGAAGTTGATCAGAAGAAGCACCACCGGTTATATATTTCTTGTTGGAACTACACCGTTAGTTGGATGTCACAAATATAGAAAATTGTCACTCTATCCACTACGTAGGCCGAGTATGTAGCAAGAATCGAAGCTAGTAAAGAGATGATATGGCTTCAAGGTTTGTTAATTTTGGGATTCAAACAAGAGAAGAACGTTCTGCATAGTGATAGTCAAAGTGCAATACTCTTGGCGAAGAATTCAACATTTCATTCTAGAACAAAGCATATTGGACTTCGTTATCACTTCATCAGATCTCTATTGGAAGATGATGTGTTAATACTGGAGAAGATTCAAGGAAGCAAAAAATCCAGCAGATATGTTAACAAAGGTGGTGACTATTGACAAACTGAAGTTGTGCTCAACTTCAATTGGTCTACTAGAGTAACAAAGACTAGAAAAGCTGCTGCATTGATCAAAGTGTGAAGACAGATTGGAATCAGTCTTCAAGTGGGAGATTGTTATAAAGCTCCTTAATTTAAGGAGCAAAACATGGAGTAAAACATGGAGCAAAACAAGGAGCAAAACATGGAGCAAAACAAGGAGCAAAACATGGAGCAATTCATGGAGCAAAACAAGGAGCTTAATTCAAGGAGCAATTTAAGGAACCATTAATTTAAGGAGTAATTCAAGGAGTGAATTTTCCTATAAATAGATGTGTAATTGTAATGAATTAATCATCCAAAGTGTTCATTCCAATTGAGAGAAAAGCTTAGAGAAAAAGCTTTTGTGAGAGAAAATTGAGAGTAATTTTCTTGGGTGTAATTGGGTTGTGAGTTGTGAGTATTGTAAACACCTTGTGTAATTTCTCCCCTTTCAATAAAAAGATCTGCAGCAGGTCCGGAGACGTAAGCAAGATTGGCCGAACTCCGTTATCAAATTTTGTGTGTTATTTTTCTATTCTTGCTTTCTCATAAATTTAACTTATCGGGAATTTGCGTTATTTTCAAACAGTTAGAAAATAAACTAGTAAAACTGACTTATAATATAGCCCAGTTTTTTACTATGTGTATATAAGAATATCTTTAATTTTGATTTTACAAGTTTGATTGATGATGTATTTAATTTTTTATATAAATTATATATTTTAATCTTTAATAAAATTCTATTTTTTTAAAAAAAAAATAGTGGATTTGTTTTTAATTTTTTTTTTTAACAATCTCATTTAACTGAGAAAAATCTCAATCAACTGAGAGAATGAACAATCAAAGAATAAATAATTGTAAGACATTTTGTTACTTAATCTGTTCTAAGACCTAAAAAGTCTATTTTGGTTTTGATAAGAAAACTAAAAGTTGATGATAACTAGCTAAGTTAATAAAATGTAAAATACTATTAAATTAGAGTAGTACGAATCCTCCTCATCATAGTTTTGTTTTTATTTAACTCATGAAGATGATATTAGCAACTTATGGTGTATCTATGACTATACGTAAGTGTGAGTAAGGGAAGACACGTAATTAAATTTAATTTTTATATCTATAAATTATATACCTAAAATATAATTATATTTTATTTAAATTTTTAATATTTAATAACTTATTTTTATTCTCTCCCATACAGATTAAATTAAGTTCGAATGCCTTTGATATAAATTATAAAATAATAAAATTTAGTTGCATAATTTAATTTAGTTTTATTTTTGATTCACCGGTATATATTTTAATATAATAAATATGTTTACTACATTTTATTATATATATACACCTCAAATATCTCATCATTTTCTAAGGAACTTAAAATTGTAGCATTCTTCCCTTTTTAAATATAAGATAGTCATAATCTTATATCCATTATAGTTTACTAGATTTTGTTAATTTATTAAAAGTAAGTTTTACTTTCTTGGTGTGGTGATTGAACTCAATCTTAATGGTTATCCCGAAGGTGAACTATATGATCTTAGTATAAATTAATACCATAATTATATAAGGATATATTATTATTATTATTATTATTTTATTTTAACGAAGGATATATCATTATTTTTTTAAAAAAATTAAAAATATAAAATAAAATAAACGTAAAAATTGACAATAAAAAATCAATAATTTTATCATTTTTCTTTTTTTAAAAAAATTACTTTATATTAATCAAATTTGATTGTTTATGATTTTTTTTAGATTAATTTATATTTTTATTAAAAAATTAATTTTGAATATATTAGATTAGGTTGGTTTTTAATACCAAAAATTCAACCAAATCAATTAATTCATATTTTTTATTATAATTTTTTTTAATAAAAATATATTGTTATATATAATAATTAAATAAATTTAAAATATATTTTTTATTGATTAAATTAATTTTTTTGCTAAATGCATAATTGACTGATGGGTGGGTCCCTTCTATGTGGAGGGCCACCAAAAGGAAGAAAAAAAAAGTCGATTACTGCATAGGCGAAGAAAAATTTTCTTGTTGCAACAAAATAAAAAAAAAGAAAGATATTCCTTTATTTTTATTATATGTTTGAATAAGCCGGAAATAATTGAATGGTTATTAAAAAAAAATTAATAATTTTATTAGGATAGAGTTATTTTCATAATTTTTTATTACTATCATATTATATTAATATTAATAGTAATAGTTTAAATTGATAAAAATATTCCGTTATTTTTATTATATATGTCTTTATATTAATTTAGTTAAATTTAAAGATATTTTTGTTAATTTTTAAAATTTATATTAAATACAATATAAAACTAACAAGATACCACAATACGTACTCTCACCTTTTTATTATTCATATATTTAAAATTAGGACTTAAAAGCTCATATTTTTAGATATTCAATAAATTTTATGCGTTACGTTACTTTTCTTATCATTAATTTAATATTATTGTTGAGAACTAATTGTCAATAATAAACAGCTTTAAATTTTTGGTAGTTTGTGCAGTTTTTATATCGAAAATAACTCTCAGCAGAAATGTTAGAATCAAATTTATCATTTTGGACCAGGAACGATTACTTACAAGTTACAACAACAATCAACTTGCATAATTTATGTTAAATTTTAAAACATGTTTTTTTTTAGAAGTGCGTTGTAATTTCTTTTTCATTACAAGATTTATCGCTTCACTCTTTTTTTTTTTTTTTTTGCTATATAGAGTTTTAACCGTATAAATCAAGTAAGCATTTACGTATTGTTAAAACAAATATATAAAAAATAATATAAATACAATATTATCTATATATTAATTGTTAATAATAAATAACTTTAATAACTATTGTAGTTTCTTTTTAATTACTAGATTTTTTCCTTTTTTTAGCTATAAAGGGTTTCAACCGTATAAATAAAAAAAACACATATAATGTGAAATTTGCATTCTCATTCTTTTATTCATTAATATTATATTTATAATTAAAAATGTGATAATTGATGGCCTTATTTAGTGTTGTAAGCCACTTAATTGGTTTAATGTTATATTTTACTAATGGATGAAGTAAGAAACATGAAAGTCATTTAATTAAGGATGTTATTGGAACAATAATTTCTTGTGCATTTAATGCAGAACACTAATTTCTTATCCATTCAAATTGGAGATAAACATATAGTTTTTGCTACCACAAGTTCTTCAAGGATGTTGCTTATAAATAACTTGTTTCATTTGTACAAAATATAAGAGCAAATGAATTAGAGAGCATTCATAAGAAATATAGTAAAAATCTTTGTGAGAGTTATCTTATGAATTATTACTTAAAAAGGAAAATATTGTTCCTTCTTTGTAAGTAATATTTTTCCTAGTATGTGAGAAAGTTATTTCTCTTATTACAATAAAGATTAGAATTGTTATCTCATTGTAATTAGAGAGAATGTGTTATAATCCATATTTTACAATAGTGAAATCCTCCTACACTTGCTTGTAGTTTTTTATCTTAATTTGTTCGGGAGTTTTTTCACGTAAAATATTTGTGTCCATTTTATTTTTATTATTCTTAATTTCATTTTAGTTGTGTTTTAGTTTTAACCCCATAATTTTTCCTAACAAGAAATAATTTCTATATACTTATGAAAAAATTAAGTATAAATAAAATTACTATATAAATCATAACACATTTATAAAAAGTTGTTATAAAAAACCCAGATCTTTTTTCAGTGGAATATTCCTTACTTCTTTGATGTCCTAATTTACAATTTAATAATTAAAAAAATGAGGATTAATGGCTAATAAGGAATGGAGACCTAGATTTTATAATATAAAATAAGGTAAGTATAAAGATTACACGTTTGGTCTTGTTATTCGAAACTATATATTATATTTTAATAATTTTTTTATAAATTTAATTACATTTAAATTTAAATAAATCATAGATAATATATTGTATATTTTCTATCATATTTAAATTATATTTTTATTTTATAAAAATTATTTAAATTATTTATTAAATTTTAAAAATAAAAAATATTATAATTATTTTATAATTTATTTTTATTATTTAATAACAAAATTACATCAATATTATTTAGTATAAAAAGATTATATATTTATGTTATATATTCTTTATTTTTCTCATTTTCACCTAATATTATTTATTGATTCAAAATTTTCTTTTTTTATTATAAAATATTTATTATTGATTTATTTTTTATAATAAAAATAAAAATATCATTTAAATTTTTTACAAAAATTAAAAATTTCAAATGGGGATGATTCCGTTAATTATTTTAACAAGTTCCTGTCTAATTCTCTTCACGAAAGGGGATAAGACAAAAGTAAAGCTCAAGCTAAATTTTACTTCTAAACTGTAACAATATGTCTCCGAACCTCCGTACGAAACACTTCGAAGAATAGTTAATTGTTTGAACAAATTAATTAATGGTGCGGAAGCACACACTCTTTTAATAGGTATATTGTTTATTATTTTTAAAATATATTTTTTTATTAATTAAATTATTTTTTTCCCAATTTTTTTAATAAATATTTATTATTTTCTACACGAATTACTATTCCTAATTCTTACAAATAATTTAAATCTCTCCACGTTTATAAATTGAGTTAAATTATTTTCTAAAAATAAAATAACTTGCGGAAACCAAAATGTTTCCACGAACTTTTGAAGTCTCTTTTAGTAACATATCCCCATTCATATATGCCTAAAATTATAAAATAATATTATCTAAATTATTTTATTATTTACAAAATTTGAACGTTTTAGATAATAATTTTCATTTGATTATTTATATTTTAATTGTCAAGTTAATGCTTTATTAGTTAATGTGTTTAACTTGTTCTACTAACATACGTTTTCTTAAAATTAAGAGAGAGAATAGTATAGACTTCTAAAACCCAAAACAAATCTTTAAACTACATCTAACAATCTCATTCCATAAGTCAATAGCCATCATATTAATAATATATAAAGGTAATTTTGTTTAAAATATATTAAATGTGATTCATAATTTATATATAGCTAGTCAAAGGAAGGCGCTTTACACGTAAATTGTTATACATGTATATTCTCAATTAGAGATTTATTATTATAAAGTCAATTAACCAAAAATATATATACACATGCATATCAAAAATAGATAAAATAAATTTTTTCTAACAAGATATGAAATTATTTTAAAATATAAGAACATTTTGTACAAAATTAGTACATGTGATTCAAAATTTTATATATTGTACTGATATAAATATGTAATAATGAAAAATATATAATTACAAATACAAAATAATATGTATCATGTTTTGTGTTGTTTAATTTTGTTCACTATATTTCATATATAATACATTTATTTAATTGGTTTTATTTTTAATTTATTCTAAAATACAACATATGTTATTATCACACATTTTGAATTTAAATTTTTGATATAAATATGCTTCATAAATATAAAGATTAATTAAAACTATTAATGTTATAAAATAAATGTTAAAATTATAAAAAATATAATAACAAATGTTCAAAATGTTACACAGAAAATAAACATATATATATATATATATATATATATATATATATCAAAATGTTTTTAACGGATGTTTATCATATTATATATAAATGATTATTACATCAATTTTAAGTCAAATTGTTCTAAATAGGATTTTGAAAATTTAGAATAAATTTTTTTAAAATAAAAAAAATAAAAAGGAAAAATTTAGTCTTTTTTTTTTCTTCAATTTAATAAAGAATCAATGGACCAATTGTCAAGACTACCTAATAACTCAAAACTAAGAAAAGTGGTCAGTCTTCTAGCCGCCGGGTTAAAATAAAAATCCCAATATCCGATTTGATGGTAAGGACATAATTTGAGGCAACACTATAAATAAGATTTTACATGTGCCATTTCATATACAGATAAGAAAAAATTCATATGCCTTCGTATAATAATAATCTCTGAAAATGAGTATGTTAAAGTTTATATTTCTATCAAAATGCATATTCCTATTATTTATGTCGGTATGTTCTATTCCTCCAGAGGACCCAATTAAGTGTTATTCATCAAATAACAAAAACTGTACCATCACAAACTCATATGGTACCTTTCCTGATCGTAGCACATGTCATGTAGGTAATGTTGCTTACCCTTCAACAGAAGATGAACTTATTTCAATAGTCGCAAATGCAACCAAAAACAAACTGAAAATGAAAGTAGCAACCCGATATTCTCATAGTATTCCCAAATTGGTTTGTCCTGATGGCCAAGATGGGTTGCTCATAAGCACCAACAATCTGAGCCGTGTGTTGAAAATTGATGTGGAAGCTATGACAATGACTGTTGAAAGCGGTTTGTTATTAAGAGATCTCATAAGCGAGGCTGCGAAGGTAGGACTGGCCTTTCCTTATGCACCATATTGGTGGGGTTTGACAGTAGGAGGCATGTTAGGAACTGGTGCTCATGGTAGTACATTGTGGGGTAAAGGGAGTTCAGTACATGATTTTGTTATTGGACTTAGAGTTGTGACTCCATCAAGCTTTGAAGATGGATATGTCAAAGTTAGAAGTCTTAATGATGGTGATGAAGATCTTAATGCTGTCAAGGTTTCACTTGGAGTTTTGGGAGTTCTTTCACAGGTATTTACCATGATGGAAAACAAATTTGTTTGATTAAGGTGGAAATCGATAATTTTTCATTTAGTTTCAGTTTTTTTATGATTTAATGTTCCATATATTTTACTTTTAATCCCTTGTAAAAAAAAAACAAATAACAAATGTTATAAAAAAAAAATGTACATGGTATCTTTGAACATGAAAAAAAATATATACACTATATAACATGGAGTTAAAAATGAAACATTATTTGTTAAAAATCATGCTATACAGTATAATTAAGTAATTTTAAATTTTTATTAAGCCATTTGTTTTCTTATTTTTGCTAGACTTTTTATTAGAGATGCATCTTTGTTATGCTTGCTTGTATAACAAAATTATCTTTCGCATTAATGCAGATCACTTTAAAGCTGGAGCCTATGTTCAAAAGATCCATAACATACTTGACCAAAAACGATTCTGACTTAGGAGATCAAGTATTAAGCTTTGGAAAACAACATGAGTTTGCAGACATTACTTGGTATCCCAGCCAACACAAGGCTGTCTATCGAGTTGATGATCGTGTCCTCTCAAACACATCAGGCAATGGCTTGTATGATTCTATCTCATTCCGCTCCACATCCTCACTAGTTCTTGCAGTTGTCCGAACCACAGGTTAGTGATAAACATTAAGATGAGCGATCCACTAACTTTTCGAAATAAATTACCTTTGTTTAATAAAAAAAAAAATACAGTTATTTAATCTAATAACAGCTTTGAAAAAGTGATATTATAAGTTAAAATAATCAATTTTTTTTATATATTTTTATAATTTTATAATTTTTCTATTTTTAATTTTTTAATTTTTAAAAATACTTAATTAATTATTCATGTAAAAAATTTCTTTTTCAAATGTATTTAAAAATTGATTATTTAGATTATTATTTTTTGAAAATTGATAAAATAAATGTTACAAAAAAAAACTATTAAATTTAAATGAACTAACATGGAACACATCGATGTTTGTGTTGAAAATCAATACCAATTCAATAAGTGAAGTGGTTGAAGGATATACAAAAATAAATAGAATGATTGAAAGATGTATAAAAATAAACAGAGTGGTTAAAAGATGTAGAATAAAAATGTGTAGAATATGATAATATTTATGTGATAAAATTATTTCTTAGTTTTATATTTGTGTAGTGTAAATTGCATAATGAGAATTATAAATAGCCTATTTTGTATTTGTTTTAAACATCCTATCAAAAACAAATAAGTCTTTATATTCTTATTTTGAATATGAGTTGACAATTTTTTCTTAAAATGTTTGTATTTCTCTTAAATTTATGAGTTGTTTTTGAAATGTGTTATAATATCTTTTATTGTGAGTATAATATAAGTAATTTGTTTAATTGTCTGTATCAAATATTAATAAATTTAAATTTGTGTATTCTAAATTTTTATGAATAATTTTTATCTAAACACTTATCATATATTGTAATATATCACGACAACATGTTTATTGTTTTTATTCCTTTTTCGTTGACAGAGGAGACACAAGAATTTTTGAAAGATGCTATTGGAAAATGCATAGAAGCGAAACTAGTAACTTCAACGATGATAAACACTGCTTATGGTTTAACAAACAACGGTAGTTATATATTCTATTTGCTATTAATTGTTAGCTAGGGACTATTTTTGCTACTGTTTTGAGCAATATTCCTTAATTCCTTGTGATACATAAAGTTAAATCCATGTCTTTATATATAAAAAGCAGCTTAATTAATGCCGACTTTTGGTCGTTCTCTCATGGTTTTCGAACTCCTATTTTTATTATTTTATTTTAAATGCATAGGAAAAACCAAGCAGTCATGAATGTACTTGCTAGTAAACTACTACTATAAAATTATAAGAATTATAGGTATTTATAATTATTAGTTTAATTTTTTTTCATTAAAAAATTATAATTCTTATGAATTGTTATATGATATTAGAGTTTAAGGGGATACACGTGCAAAGAAAAAATCTAATATACCTCCCTAAACAAAAAGAAAAAGTAGTATGTAAATAATAAATAAATTGGAATAAAAATATAGCGGGGTTGCAAGAAAAAGAAAGAAACCAAAAGAAACTATATTGCTTAAAAATAATATTAGTTTATTGTTTATAAGTAACATTAATTTTATTTATTTTTAGATTAAAGTTTTAAGATTTTATGAATTGTGTTGCCAATAAAATGTATACAATATTGTTGGGAAATTACGCAAATTCCTGATAAGCTAGATTTATGAGAAAACAAGAATAGAAAAATAAACACAAATTTGATAAAGGAGTTCGGCTAATCTTGCTTACGTCTCCGGACCTGCTGCAAATCTTTTTACTGAAAGGGGAGAAATTACACAAGGTGTTTACAACACTCACAACCCAATTACACCCAAGAAAATTACTCTCAATTTTCTCTCACAAAAGCTTTTCTCTCTATTGGAATGAACACTTTTGATGATTAATTCATTACAATTACACATCTATTTATAGGAAAATTCACTCCTTGAATTACTCCTTAAATTAATGGTTCCTTAAATTGCTCCTTGAATTAAGCTACTTGTTTTGCTCCATGAATTGCACCATGTTTTGCTCCTTGTTTTGCACCATGTTTTGCTCATTGTTTTGCTCCATGTTTTACTCCATGTCTTTGCTCCATGTTTTGCTCCTTAATTTGCTCCTTACATTAAGGAGCTTTATAACAATCTCCAACAATCTCCCACTTGAAGACTGATTTCAATTTGTCTTCACACCTCGATCAATGTAGCAGCTCTTCTAGTCTTTGCTATATTTACCAACCGAAGTCGAGCACAACTTCGCTTTGTCAATAGTCACCACCTTTGTTAACATATATGCTGATTTTTGCTTCCTTGAATCTTCTCCAAGATTAACATATCATCTTCCAATAGTAGATCTCATGAAGTTGATAACGAAGTCCAATATGCTTGGTTCTAGATTGAAATGCCGAATTCTTCGCCATGTTGTATTGCACTTCGACTATCATTACGTTAACATTCTTCTCCCGTTTGAATCCCACTCAGTTAACAAACCTCAAGCCATATCATCTCTTTACTAGCTTCAAGCATCGCTACATACTCGCCTTCTTTAGTAGATAAAGTGACAATTTTCTCGTATTTGTGACATCCAACTAACAACCGTAGTTCCAACAAGAAATATATAACCGTGGTGCTTCTTCGGTGATCAACTTCACCTCCAAAGTCCGCGTCTACGTACCCTTGTACTTTTAACTCTCCTTTACTAAAGTACAAGCACTTTTCTCGCGGTGCCTCGCGAGATACCTCAAAATCCACTCGATCTTCCCAACGAGTTTTCCCGGATTTGACATAAATCGCTAACAACTCCCACTACATGGCCAATGTCCGGTCTCGCATGCACCATTGCGTACATCAAACTTCCAATGGCCGAGGCATAAGGAACCTTAGCCAGCGAATTCTCTCTCTTCTCGTCCGAGGGGACCGATCCTTGGATAGGCGAAAAATGACCGCGAGGGCGTAACTTACTTGGCATCACCCATGTTGAATCTCTTCAAAACACGATTGATGTACTCACCGAGATAAGCAAGGATCCTTTCTTCTTATTTCTCAGTGATTTGCATTCCAAGAATCTTCTTTGCTGGACCCAAGTCTTTCATGTCAAACTCTTTTGACAATTGATGCTTTAACCTTTTAATATCATCCATATCTGAACCCGCTACTAACATATCATCAACATAAAGTAGTAAAATGATATAACTGGACCTATATCTTCAAGTAGCAACAATGGTCAGCATTGCATGGAAACCTTCCTTGTGCAATAATTTTATCAAACTTTCTCGTACCATTGTCTCGTGGCTTGTTTGTGCCATACAAACTCTTCTTAAGTCTCGCACACCATGTTCTTTCTTCCCTCTTTCTCGAGAAACCTTCGGGCCGGTACATGTATATCTCTTCATCTAAATCTCCATGAAGGAATGCAGTTTTCACATCCAACTGTTCAAGATGAAGATCTTCAATGGCTACAATACTCAATATTGATATGATAATATTGAGCTTCACAACTGAGCGAAAATGTCACCAGTAGTCAACTCCTTCCTTCTCGTTGAAACCCTTGACAACTAGGCGGGCTTTGTATCTCTGGGAACCATCATGCCTCCTCTTCACCCGGTACACCCATTTGTCAGGAAGTGCCTTCTTTTCCCATAGGTAACTCACTCAGTTCCTATGTCCGGTTAGATGAGAGATTTCATTTCTTCTTTCATAAAAGCCCCCCACTTGTTGGAATCTCGAGTCCGACAAGCTTCATCGTAGCATTTAGGCTCCCTCCATCGCCCAAGAACATATAGTTTATGTATCTCCCGTTAGGCCACGAGGTCGGTAAGACCTTCTCAATACGTGTCGGAGTAAGAGGTTATGGTGTGTCGGAATGTCAGGTACTTGCTTTGTCCAACAAGTTATTCCGGGCCGAGGACTTGTTACAATTGGTTCTCCGTTGCGAAGTATCCGACACATCATCTCGCACCGCAAATACCGACTCATTCTCGCTCCCGAGTCATCGGGCGTCTATTTTTATGCATGTCCTTATATATCACCCTTTCGTTGAAAATCACATCTCCGCTACTACGGATAACTTTCTTATTTTCATCATCCCAAATGTGGTAGCCAAACTCATCCTCACCATAGCCAATGAACGTGCATTTCTTGGATTTGGGATCAAGCTTATTCCCGCCTTGATCATCGATATGCATAAATGTTAAGCACGGTGAAAACTTTTAGATGTGATAGTTTCACCTCTTTTTCTCGCTCCATACCTCCTTCCGTATTCTACGCTCCAATGGAACAGATGGGCCTTGGTTGATCAAGTAGTTCGCCGTGTCGGCTTCACGCCTGCACTGTTTCGGTAGAACTGACTGTATACGAATGCTTCTGGCTCTTTCTGTCAACGTTCGGTTCATACGCTCAGCTACACCATTGTGTTGAGGCATGCCTGGCACAGTTCTTTCCATTCTGATCCCGTGCTCACCACCATTATCAGTTCTGAGCTTTTTGATCTTTAAACCCATCTCATTTTCCACCATAGCTTTCCATCTTCTGAATGCCTCAAATACTTTAGACTTATGCTTTAGAAAGGAAACCCATACCTTCCGAGAGTGATCATCAATGAAAGTCACGAAGTAGTGTTTCCCACCAATAGATGAGACGGTCGTTGGTCCCCAAACATCAGAGTGAATAAGCTCTAGTCTTTCCTTCTTTGGGATTCTACAACTTTTCTGAAAGCTGACTCTCTTGCTTTCCAAGTATGCAATCTTCGCACATGTCTATCTCCGTACTATGCACTGAAGTTTTCCTTTGGAGGCATAATCTTCATCCCCTTCACTCATATGTCCTAGTCTCTGCCGCAGATTTAGTGTTCCATTGCTTCGTCGCAATCGTAATTGAACAACGTGCCTCTCGTTGTCATGTAAAGAGTGCCACTTTTCTTGCCTCGAGCAACCGTCATCGCTTACCCTTTGAAATCTTCCAATCATCACCACGGAAGATCGTAGCCTCTCACTAGCCAACCGCCCCACCGAGATTAAGTTCCTTCGAGATCGGGAATACGCCCTCGACATCCTTCGCCCTCCCAAACAGATCCGTTCAACTTAATCTTCACTACACCTTTGCCAATAATAGCACATGGTTGATCATCACCAAGATATACCTTTCCAAGTTTCCTAGGGGACATATTTCTCGAAGAATTCTTTTTGTGAAGTAGCATGGAACGATGCTCCGCAGTCTAACACCCAAGATTCTTCCTTGCTCTCCAAAGAAAGCATATCAACGCATCGTCTCCTCCTCGAAGGTGGAAGTAACATTTGTCTCTTTCCTTCACTTGTTTGTCTTCGGTGCACTCTTGCACCGATTTTTGTAATGCTTTCGGGCTTCTTCCACATTCCAACACTCGATAGTCTTCGAGCTACGGGGAATTATTAGATTCCCGGATTGGACCTCCCGTCGCTTTGATCTACCTGGTGAGTCCGTTTCCGCCACGTCCATTCCCTTTGGTTGAATTTCTTCCTTCGACTCGCATGCAAACCGAAGAAGTTGACGATTCACCCGACTCTCTACGTCGGATCTCTTCACCGAGAACCAGGATCACGAACATCGTCAAATTTCAACTTATTGCTTTCCCGACGAGCTACTCACACCCGTGACAAGTAGCATTCCAACTTTCTCGGTAAAAAAGATAAAAGTATTAATGCTCGTACTTCTTCATCGCCAATTTCCATTGAACTCAACTGGTTGCGACCGTGTTGAGTTCATCGAGATGTCGAGCTACCGATGTGCCTTCATTCATCCGCAAATTGAACAAATGCCTCATCAAGTGCACTTTGTTTCGAGGCCGACGGCTTCTCATACATATTGGAGAGAGCTGCCATAAGACCCGCCGTGGTCTTTTCCTTTGCTATGTACAAGGCAACATTACGGATAGCGTCAATCGAATAACTCTGGGCGGGTCTCTGCCTGTAAGATTCCAATCTTCTTCTTTCATGCTTTCCTGGTTTCTTCCCGAGAAAGGTTGATATAGATTTCTCGATACGTATAATCCTCTATCCGCATTTTCCAAAACCAAAATCCGTGCCATCAAATTTCTCGAGTTTCACCCTTCCTTCATCTCGCGGCCATCGCTCCCACTAAAATCCGACTTCCTTGGATCAAGCTTCGACTATTTCTCGTAATCACCGTGTATTAGAACACCTCGTCAACGAACAAATATCGTCAACAAAATTTCACTATTCACGTAATTTACTATTCACATAAATAGTAACCTTTGCGTAAAAATTGAGTAAATCACCACCAATTTTCGATACTGGGGTTGTTGGGAAATTACGCAAATTCCCGATAAACCAGATTTATGAGAAAGCAAGAATAGAAAAATAAACACAAATTTGATAACGGAGTTCGGTCAATCTTGCTTACGTCTCCGGACCTGCTGCAGATCTTTTTACTGAAAGAAGAGAAATTACACAAGGTGTTTATAACACTCACAACTCACAACCCAATTACACCCAAGAAAATTACTCTCAATTTTCTCTCACAAAAGCTTTTCTCTCTATTGGAATGAACACTTTTGATGATTAATTCATTACAATTACACATCTATTTATAGGAAAATTCACTCCTTGAATTACTCCTTAAATTAATGGTTCCTTAAATTGCTCCTTGAATTAAGCTACTTGTTTTGCTCCATGAATTGCACCATGTTTTACTCCTTGTTTTGCTCTATGTTTTACTCCATGTCTTTGCTCCATGTTTTGTTCCTTAATTTGCTCCTTACATTAAGGAGCTTTATAACAATCTCCAACAAATATTTAAATGTACGTACAAGTCTGTACGCTTAGGTAAAATATATGCAGGTTTCGAAAGAAAATACAACATTTGTTTTTTGAGTCTTGAAAATTGATACTTTTAGTAAAAAAAAAAAAAAAATTGTTTACTTAAGAAGCACTTTAAACATGTGCTGTTAGAAGCGTTTTGAATATTCTTAGAAGCTGAAACAAAAACAAACCATATATATATATATCTTAAGCAGTATTTGCGTATTTTAGTAACTGAAGCAATTTTTAGTTTTATCTAATTAAAAAAATATATGCATTTTGTGAATTTGGAATAGGTCATATCTTTACAGGGTACCCTGTAATTGGATATCAAAATCATCTTCAATCCTCTGGGTCTTGCCTAGATAGTAAAGAAGATGCAATAAAGATCACAGCATGTCCATGGGATCCAAGAATAAAAAGTGAGTTCTTTCACCAAACTACATTTAGTATTGGCTTATCAGCAGCTAAGAGCTTCATTGAAGATGTGCAAAAGCTAGTTAATTTAGAACCCAAGTCCTTGTGTGGACTAGAAATTTATAATGGAATTCTCATACGCTATGTTACGGCCTCAAGTGCTTACCTTGGAAAACAAGAAGCTGGTATTGATTTGGACATTACATACTATCGAAGCAAAGATCCAATGACTCCTAGGCTTTATGAAGACATTATTGAAGAAGTTGAACAAATTGCAATGTTTAAATATGGAGCATTGCCTCATTGGGGTAAAAATAGAAACATAGCATTTGATGGAGCTTTCAAAAAGTACAAAAAAGGTAAAGAATTTTTAAGGGTAAAAGAGGCATATGATCCATTTGGGTTATTTTCCAATGAATGGACTGACCAAATTCTAGATCTCAAAGGTCGATTAAACATTGTTAAAGAGGGATGTGCTCTAGAGGGTTTATGCATTTGCACAGAAGACATACATTGTGCCCCAAACAAGGGATATTTCTGCAGACCTGGTAAAGTTTACAAAGAAGCAAGAGTTTGTGTACCCATTTAAACACTAGGAATTAGTAAACAATTTATGTAAAAAATTTTAACCTTGAGTTTGATCTTCAGGATTCTCAGACTGTTTAGAACTCTTGATAGTAATATGTGTCCAAACATGCATGAATAGTCTGGAAGGACAATAATTTAATGTTAAACTGGTAAATTAATTCAATCATTTGCAAATATTACGTTCTATTTTTATATGTGGAAATTCTTCTTTATTATATAAAAAGGATGAGTCTTCTTAAATCAAACTTATATCAATTAATTTTTTTATATTATAAAAAATGTGTTATTTAATCTTTTACAAAAATGCGTTATTTATTTATTTTTTTCATTCCCAGTTGTTTTTGGGTAAAGTTTTTATATATAAGGAGAGGGCTGTTTTCTTTTCTTCATATTTTTTTTTACTAGTAGCAATAATAACCAAGCCGTTACTCCTCGTCCATCCAGTTATCCGACCTCCGATTGCCATTTCACAATTCTCCGACTACCAGCCCAAACCCTCTGCTACCAGTTCTTATATTAGATAGTTAATTTTTCTAAAAAAGTTATTTTTTTTTTTGTAAAATTAATGTCTAATATTTATCTCTCTTTCTTTATTCTATAAACTATCAATGGAGAGATTCAACTTCCAAGAAAATAGAAGACTGAATACTCCTCTTTGTAGTTGTTGACTTGTAGGTATTGGCATGTAGGCAAAAACTACCTGCTAAAATAAAAGATATAGCTTTCAGCAACAGAGAACGCATTATACTGCTAAATACAACATAATTTGGAAATGTGTGTGGAAGAACTATTGTGTAGCTCCATAGGAGAGTAAAATAGTGTCGGCTATTTGTTTTTATTTTTTACTCATCAAATTTAAATCATATATTTTTAATTTAAAAGTTAAAATATTATCTTTTATTAATAACAAATCGATTTAAAGTTTCAATTTTTTTTTAACATTTATTTCATATAAAATGTATAATTAAGATTTAAAAACAAATACAAAACTAAAAAACCAATTGAAAATCCTAATCACGAGAGTATATAGATAGATTATAAAATGTAGGGTGAACAAATTTTTTTACTAAATTCTAACGGAGATTAAGGCACTGATCGAGTTGATATTTATAAATATTCTTAAAATACTACAAATATTCTTAAGATTTTATAAATATTCTCAAGATCTTATAAATATTTTCAAGATCTTCAAGATTTTATAAATATTTTCAAGATCTTCAAGATTCTATAAATATACTCAAGATCTTCAAAATCTTACAATTATTCTCAAGATCATCTTATAAATATTATAAGGATCCTATAAATATTCTCAAGAAGATCTTACAAATATTTTTAAGATCCTACTGGTTGTATTCTTTACCATTTTGGGTGTGTAGCTTAAGGGATAAGAACCTAGACATTTCATTTAGTTTATGTTTCCTTTTTCTATTTTTGATAGTTGTTTTCTTATATGGGCGTATAAAGCATGTAATAGCCTATAAATAGGCCTTTTTAATTCAATAGAAGGTCGAATATTATAGATTAAAAAGTGAGTAAAATTTCTGTTTAGTTCTTTGAAGAACCTTTTGAACTTATCAGATTTATCTATGATGTTGATAAGTCGACTTATCAATCAAGTCTCCATTCTTTGATTGTGACGTCTTCCTCATACCAAAGTTCATATCTCTTTATAGGTGTTGGGTTACGGTTTTCATCCAAATCTATAGTAGAAAGGTCCTAGAAACTAAATTTTGTTACGAGTTTCGTCACAAGTTGGCGTGCTTTGTATCATTTTGGTATCAGAGCCAAGGTTTAGTCTTAGGTTTGTCTATCCTTATTGCATTTTTATTTGTGTATTTATCTCAATCTATCTTTCCTTTTCATTTAAGTTCATCAACAACAAAAAAATTTGTCCAAATCTTTTAGTTTTTTTTAATTTTGTTTTCATTGTTTTCATCTTTGGTTTTCATTTTGTAGTTTCATTTGAGTCCCTGATTTCAAAAAGAAGAAGAAGAAGAGAGCTTGTTGTCCACACTTTCAAAAATATATTAATAAATTGGTGTTTTAACTTTCAAAGAGAAGAAGAAGAAGAGAGCTTGTTGTCCCTGATTTCTTTTTCACACCAGTGTATTATTTTCCTTATTTAATAAAAAATAAACTTTAATACTTATTTTATTTAATATATGTGTGTGTGTGTGTGTGTTTGAACATATAGATCGACCTATGAACAACTCGAGCCATCAGACGTGTTGCTCTAAGAAGACCTAATTTGCGCCCAAGCATACTTAAAAGGTCGACCACAAAACTGTGCCATAAAAGTGGTCGACCTCAAGTTAGATTTTGTTTTTACATATATATCCTCTTGACGCGCTGCGACGTGTACCCATATATGGTCGACACATATACATGTGATAGCCTATATATACGAACCTCATATGAGATCCACACAATTCATTCAATTCTCTGACTTTTCTTTAGTTTCTCTTTTTGAAAATCGGATCATTCCAACATTTTGGCCCCCCACCATATGGCTCAGGATTCGAAGCTTTAACCTTAGCTTATAACCCCTTATTTTTAAGGATTCATCCTGAGTTTGGAGTGAGAAACCTCGTAAGCAAGATCCCCACGTTGTGTTCTTTTGGATTCACGTCCTTTATGGTGGGAATGCGAGTTGTGGAAGGATTGAGACTAGCGAACGAAATATCATCTTCATCACCTGACCATACCCCATGAGGAGACTCAAGCTAAGATTGACCCCTATCAAGATTTGATACGTCAACTTCTAAAGCTAAGAGGAGAGCTTGAGGAAACCCGGTACAAAAATAAAGCAATATACTCATAATCAAGCTCAAACATTCTGACGGGTCGAACCACTAATCTGGTTGATGAGTTTGGGCCGATACTGTAGTAAATGAGTCTGCCTAGGTTGAGAGTATAACAAAAAGTAACCCTCTTCCTAATGCAATGAGGCTCAACAATAAACAATTATTGCAAGAGCGAAAAAGTAGGGAGGCACACTTTTAGGCATTAGAGGAAATAAATAAAAAGCAAGACAAGACATTCAAAGAAGCTAACAAAAGGTAAGACAAAAGCAAGGCACACTACGATGTGGATAGGAATTGTGAGAAATTGTATGTCTCCCTCTTCTCTAAAAAAATAGAGAACAATGAGCCTCAAAACCAAATTTAGTGTTCTTAAGTGTCCAAACTACCAAGGAATGAAGGATTCAATAACTCAAGTCTAACATCTCAAGACGATTATGGCCCCTGTGAGCCTCACTCGAGACAAGAGAGATACCATGATGTGCAAACTATTTTCACCCACTCTATGTGATGGCGCACAAAAGTGGTTTAAAACTTGGCATCCCATACCATAACCTTTTTTTCAATTTTTTAGGTTATTCATCACCAATTATGCTTTTCAAAAGCCTCTGAGGAAAGAACTTCATCACCTTTTCTTGATCACCCAAAGAAGTGGAGAGTCTATTAAGGAAAACATAATAAGGTTCAAAGAGGAAAAGCTAGAAATAATGGATTGCCCTAACTCTATTACAATAGAAGCTTTCAAATGAGGTATATTAAGAAGTTTTGATTTATTCGTAGAATTAATCAAAATAGTTCCCCAAACAATGGAGGAAGCTTATATAGAGGTGAGAAATTTTGTTAATTTAGAAATGGAGTTGGAATTGGATAAAAAGAGTAAGGCCATTGTAAAATCTACACCAAAAAAAGGAAAATAGGAGAATAAGCCCAAATAGATCAAACCAGGATAAAATGATTAACATAAACAAACATTTTGCTTTAAATCATAAAGTGATTGGTCAATATCCTAGGAATAGAGGGCTTTGGGGTAGGTCAATATCCCACTTTAGAGGTTCACCTTTGAGAGTAAGTCTAGCTCAAGCTATGTTAAGGATGAAGAACGAGCAAAATGTCATGTGGCCACCAAAAATGAGGCACCTCTTAAGGATACATCTAAGTGGTATGCCTTTCACAAATATATAGGCCATAAGATGTGAGGGCCATCCATACTATACATAGAGGACCTTGGCTTAATAGAACCTCTGGTAATGCACACAAAAGATACACTAAGAGATTTGCCCGATTTATCGCACGTTTATAATTTGGATAAAGGGATGTCCTCTAATGCAACCAACTTCTCCTAAAAGGATGAGACCTCATCTTTCCATAAAGACCTTTTAGTAATCACCTATGAATAGGATTCTACGATGTTTGTCGAATAATGATTGATATTGGAAACTTTGTCGACCTTCTATTTCTATTGACAATGAAAGCTCTAGGTATAAAAGAATGCAACATCATGAAAGGAGAGCTACCCCAAATGGGATTCAATAGTAGCACTACCTATGCAGCTAGAACCATGATGTTATCGGTCATGATGATGGGATCTATAGTCATGACCAATTTTGTGGTAATTGATGTCTCACCCTATTATAATGCCATTTTAGGTAACCATGGATACATAAGATGAAAATAGTTCTTTTGACTTTCCACCAAGTCATCAAATACCTAATCGAAGAAGGTATAAAAAAGATAGGGGGACCAAGAAAAGACTAGAGGTTGTTATAATGCTATAATAAGATAGATGGTTCCAAAGTAGCAATTACAATATGGGTCGTGTCAAAAAAGGCCAGGGGTAGATGTCTAGTGAATTCGATTAATTTAAATGAATTTTGAGATTTACCAGCCGAAGACAAGGGGGAAGACCACTTACTAAAATTGAGCGTTGACTTAACAATTGAAGTCTGGGAATAACTATCTCAATTCTTAAAAGCCAACTCTAGTATATTTGCATGAAGGCCTATCTATATGCCTAGGATTAACACAAAGATTATAACACATATGTTGAATATTGATCCAAAAGCTAAACCTATCAAGCAAAGGAAGAGAAAATTCCCAAGAGAAAAGAATGAAGTCATTAAAAGTCAAGTCAACACACTTAATAAGATGAAGATTATTAGAGAGGTAGACTACCCAACCTCATTGTCAAATATAGTAATGGTAAAAAAAGCTTGCATATCACCTCGCATGTGTGTAGCCTTCACAAACTTGAATGATGCATGCCCAAAGGATTGTTTTCCCCTACTAAGTAGTGATCAATTGGTCGATTTTATCGTTGGGTTTGATTTAATAAGTTTCCTGGATATGTATTCTAGTTATTATCAAATCAAAATGCACTAAAAGGATGAGGATAAAATGTCTTTTATTACTAAGGAATGGACCTTTTGTTACACTCGAATTCCATTTGGTTTAAAGAATGTGGGAGCTACGTATCAATGCCTTATCAATAAGATACTTGTTGAGTAGCTGGGGAGAAATCTAGAAGCATATATGCATGACATGGTGATAAAGTTAACACAACTTGTAAACTATGTCAAAGACTTGGAAGAAATAATTCACGTAATTTGAAGGTATGACATGAGATTAAACCCTAAAAAATATGTTTTCATTGCTACCTCAAGAAAATTTCTAAGATATCTTATATCTATCCAATGAATTGAGACCAATTTAGACAAGATATAAGCCTTGGTTAACATAAAACATCCTACTAACTTGAAAGAGATTCAACAATTGACTGGGAAATAATGGCACTCAATAGATTCATTTCCAAATGCATAAATAAGTGCTTTCCATTCTTCAAAATGCTGAGAAAGAGCGCGTCAGTTTTCTAGAATGAAGATTGTGACAGTGATTTCCTAGGAATTAAACAATACCTAAGCAAGCCTCCAGTCTTAGTGAGCCCATCCCCAGGTGAAAAGCTTTATTTGTATTTGGTTGTTACTCTCCAAAATTGTAGTGCCATACTTCTTATTGAAAGAAACAAGGTCTAACACCTATTTACTACATTATCCAGATTCTGACAGATGTCCAAAGCAGATATCCAATGATTGATAAGTTGGCTTTTGCTCTAAAAGTGATGGCGTAAAAACTCAAACATTATTTTGGCTCATATACAGTGGTAGTACTCACCTTAAAACTACGTAAGAGCATATTGATAAGGTCAAAGATTGTAGGGAGACTAGCGCATATTACAATTGAACTGGAAGAATATGATATTAAGTATATGTCTAGGACTTCCATCAAAGCGTAAGCATTGGTAGAGTTTGTTTTTGAGTTTAGCGAGTCACTGAAAGTCACCAATAATGAAGCAATAGGAGAAGTATGTGGCATAGATTAAAGAGAAATGCAAACCTTGCAAGTATTTGTCAATGGCATGCACAACTTTAATGGTGCCAAGCTAGGGGTGGTTATAATAGATCATAATGAAAACTATTTTGAATATGCTGTTAGGATGGACTTTTGAGTGACTAATAACATCGTAGAGTATAAGGTGACTATATTTGGTGCTATGATTGCAAATAATATTAGAGCTAATAGCATTACCATGTACATTGATTCATGATTGGTGATCAATCAATACTTAGGAATATTTGAGGCTAAAGACAGCAAGATGAGGAGATATTTGGAATGCTCAAAATTTTCTTGCTTCAAGATCAAGCAAATATCCATAAATGAGAATGGTCATGCCGATACTTTGGCCATACTAGCTACTATATGCGATGCCAACTGTATTTAGGTAATTTCTATAACAATCCTAACAAAGGTTAATTTGGAAAATGCTGAATGAATAATTAGAAGGGTAGGAGAAGCCACCAACCCATGGTTTACTCCTATCCTTTTTCCTAAAATAGGGAGACCTACCTCAAGATCGGAAGCTAGTAAAAGAAATAAAGGCTAAGATAGGTTAGTAAATGATCTAAAAAAAATTGTACAGAAAAATAGCCCTTAGACTTGGACTCTTGTGCATAGCTAGAAAGTGCTCTTTAAAAATCATGTTTGAAGCCCACGAAGGAGAATGTGGCTTCCATTCAAATGGAAGAAGACTATCCCAACGAATTATGAGACATGGTTATTACTCTCTCGCTATGCTAATAGATTGCATAACACCTAGGTGTGTGATAGATGTTAGAGGTTTGTCACATTATCATGTATGCCACCAACCATAATGATGAGGATAGTTAGCCTATGGCTCTTCTACAAATGGGGGCTAAATATAGTAGGACCCTTACCACTAGTGGTGGGCCAAAATAGATTCTTATTGGTCATCAGAGATTATTTCTCCAAATGGATTGAGGCAGGACCTTTAGGAAGAATAAGGGAAGATGAGGCAATTTGATTTATTTGGCAAAACATAGTTTGTCACTTCAGCCTACCCAAGGAGCTCGTTACTGATAAAGGAAGGTAATTTACGTGTCGTAAAACCAAAGAATTTACTACCAAGTACAATATCAACATGTTCCATTCAACACCATATTACCCACTAGCTAACAGTGAGGTAGAGTCTTCTAATAAATTGGTACTCAAACTATTAAAGAAAATTTTGGAAGGTGTTAAAGAAAGATGGGTTAAAGAGCTATCTGGGGAATTATGAGCCATCGAGACTAGTCTTAGAGGCAACACTAATGAGACATATTTCCAACTAGTATACGGAAATGAGGTTACGATACCAATTGAGATCACAATGCCCTCTATGAGATGAACCTTAAATGAAGGCCAAAATATCACAAGTAGAGTAGTTGACATGGTTCTAGTAGAGGAAAAAAGAAATGAAGCCTTTAGGAGAATGGCTCAATAGAAAAAGAAGGTGACATATTATTACAACAAAGCTATATACTTTAAATCTTTCACCCTAGGTAATTGGGTTCTCAAAAGGGTCTTTCCCAACAAGAAAAAATTGATGGTTGGAAAGTTGGGTGAAAATTAGAAAGACCCAAATCAAATATACCCAATGACACAAAAAGAGGCCTACTTATTGAAAAATATTGTAAAATCTGAAGATAACATTAGTTGAAATGCTCAACACTTGAAAAAGTATCACTTCTAATATACTTTGATTTATCATTTTCATGTATCACCTCATATCATATATATATTTAATAACTTTTGATGAGTAGAGATGATATTGCCCACGAATATTCCATGTCAAGAGCTAATCACCTCGGTAGCAAACCAAGTAGAGAACTCTCCTTTAAGACTCTATGTCACGAGCTGATCACCTCGGTCAAGAACCAGGTAAAGTTCTCCGATAGATGATGATAGAGAGTTGATCACCTTGGTCATAGACAAGGTAGATCACTTTCACTTAAAACACCATGTCACGAGTTGATCACCTCGGTCAAGAACCAAGTAAAGTTCTCTGATAGATGATGATAGAGAGTTTATCACCTTGGTTATAGAAAAGGTAGATCACTTTCACTTCAAACTCCATGTCACGAGCTGATCAAATTAGTCAGGAACCAGGTAGAGCACTTTGACAAATGATGTTAGAGAGTTGATCACCTCAATTATAAACAAGGTAGAACACTCTTCCTTAAAATTTCATGTCACGAACCGTTCACCTCAATCAGGAGCCAAATAGAGTGCTCTGATAGATTATGTTAGAGAGTTAATCACCTTGATCACAGATCAGGTAGAACACTCTACCTTAAAATTTCATGTCAAGAGATGATCATCTCGATCAAGAACCAATTAGAGTGCTCTAAAAGATGATGTTAGATAGTTGATCACCTTGGTCACAAACCAAGTAGAGCATTCTCCCTTAAGATTCCATATCACAAGTTGATCACCTCGATTATTGATCGAGTAGACAGCTTTAACAATTACTCGAGTTAGGCTATAGTTTTGTTGCATTGATCAAGCTTTATAAGTTCATCCTATTAAAAATAAAGTACATTGGTCTAGCTTACAAAGCTTTTAAAGTTCATTAATAGAGAACTTGGTCTCCCAAAATTATTAAAACTTCTTCAAATGTTTGGATGTATGATCAGTGTATGAGATGTTTAACTTATCTACTAAGGGCAATAACTAGGTATGAATCTTGACAACTTTCTTGTAGATATTGGCTCCTGCTTTAATCGAGGCTAAGCTTGAGATAATAATGTAATGTTCCAATCCATCAACAACACTCATCATCTTCAGAAAAATTCCTTCATATCACTTCAAGTAAAAGTCTTCCTAATGGGATTTCTTGTCAACCAGAGCGGCCATTTTAGTCATAGTCCTTCTTTGACAAGCTTAAGTTTAAGATAGCTACCCCTTACAGGAATCGAGTTTATGCTTGGTCTTTTCACAAAGAGAGAGCTCATCCTTATAGATGGGAAACTTAGCCTTTCATTTCTCTATCTTAGTGTTGAGCCTACCGTTCTCTAGTTTTAAAGCTCAAGCTAATCATCTATTTGCTCAGTCAGAATTCATAAGGTTCAAAAAAGAAAGATGGAGTGAATTTTTTATTTGCTTAAAAAAAAAGAGGATATCTGAATTACCAATATCCCTAATCCTTTTTATAAGGAATAACATTGGGATAAATATTATGATAGATTTATTGCAAGTAATGAGGTGGGTCAACATTATAAATAAATACTATAAATGCATAAATATACATAAAACACAAAATTCAAAAAAATAAATCTTATTAAAAAAAGTATGCTTGGTTACAAGAATAGCTCATGCTCATATAGAAGGAAAAAAATGTTGAGCTTTTTCAAAAATAAAGCACCTTGGGCCTATTAAAGAACTATGGATCCTGAGCTCCATCTCCAACTTATTCATTCCCACCCTGGGTTCACCATCACTTACCTCGTAGTCTTCATCCTAGTCGTTACCTTCATCCTGAGTTTGTATGTGTGAGTACGGTGGCATGGTCGAGATGTTGAGGATCCGATAGTAGTATTGGTTGAGGCATTTCTTTTTGGATACTTTCTTGAGGGAGTCCATGGCTAAGTTATAACCAATCTCAACACTTAAAAAAAGATGCTTGATCATGGCATCAAGGTATCGCTTTGCTTTCTCTTATTCACAAGAAAATATGTCTTTGGCATCTTCAAGATCATTCTTATAAGTTTCAACTTCAAGCTCAAGTTTTCTTTGGGCCTCTATAAGTATCTCAAAATTCTTTTGAGTTGTCATTCAACTCATGTATGGCCTTGGCCTGTTACTCCTATTTTTTGATGGCCTTGCGTTCCCACTTATTTTCCTTGGATAACAATATAGTATTCTTGACTCGAGTAGAAGGGTGGCTCTCTTTTTTATTGAGAGGTCATGCAAGGTGAGAAAAATATAAAAACTCAAAATAGAATAAATTAAAGCTCAAGGTAATACTCACTTGATATAAGAGATTGTTGAGCACAACCTTAGAATTGACATTCTTACCTATGGCATCAAGTTATTTCTCATGTACCATGTAAGGGAGATTATCCACATAATGGACCAGCCTTTCTAGAGCCATACCCCTATACATGGCCACTCCCTCAACTTCTACAGTAAGGTTGTTAATAATGCCTTTCCCCCTCTTTAAGTCTCTCATAAGGGGTAGGCGTTTGTTGGCTTAAGGTGAAAGATATGGAAATATTTTTCACCTGGGGATGCTAGCGAAAGCTCAATAATGTTCAATTGGGTAGGTGTGAGCATATGCTTTTTGATGATTACATGTTTTTTCGTTTTGGATTGAGTGGGAGTGGTCTCTTGCCCAGAGGACTTGCTCATCTTTTGAACTTTAGAAGAGCTCTTTTCTTATGAAGGAGTTATACTTTTTTTGCTCACTCACTCCTTGTTTGGCAACCCTTGCTTTGAAGTTAAGCCAACAAGGTATCTATGTTAAACTCCATAGTTCCTACAAAAAAAATAAGAAATAGGTGTTATATTTTAAAGGCATGGGCTAAACAAAGAATTATGCTATTACATAGAAGCTCGGGGCTCTTCAAGGACAACGTCGAACCTCCTTCCAAAGTCAGTAGGATGGGTCTTGTGCTTCGTGGGTTTTCGAGGTTTACGGATTATCTATGAGGTGGCTCCACTGAGCCCCATCTCATCAATCTACAGGCAATAAAGCACAGTGTGTTCAATAGTTTCTTCCATTGTGTTTTCTAGGGAAGATAGTTCTGGATATCAACCAAATTTTGTTTAACCTTCGAGCTTAAGGTCGTGATAAGAAATCCCATATTTCTTATCACAAGGTTAGTGTTAGACTAAGTTCTCCTTATCAACCTCGCATAACTATCTAATGTTTTTCATCGACCATACATATAGAAGACATATTATTTCCAATTCTTCTTGTTCTTGAGAAAGATTACACGTATGCCTTGGTCCTGATTGACTAACATATAGACCCTTCTTGTGTATATGGGATTTTGCTTTAATACATATGTTTCATTTAACTTGAGCATTTTCAACTATACCCTAAGCTCTTTGCATATGAGGGTAAGATAAAGTATGTACCTATACCCTAAGCTCTTTGCATATGAGGGTAAGATAAAGTATGTACCTGTACCCATTTGACATCAGTTATCCTGGCACAAGTTGCGTCTTGGCTAAGAACTTTGTTATGAAGGGGTACAATGGGAATCTGCTCCTAGCCATAAAACTTTTTCATGAAAGGTTGTCCATCTAGTTGAAAATAGATCATTATTTGAATCGAGGAAGAAATATCAAACATCTTCCTTAAACCATTGGGTTTAACCTTGGCCTCATAACCTTTGGTTCAACTTAAGGATTCATAGATGCTTTTCCTCATAGATTTTTTCCTCTATGATTTATAGACTAATATCTAGGTCTAAGCCACATCTAGCTTAATTATAAGTTTTGTTTATAGTCGAGATATAGACATAAAAGGAGAGGGCTTAGACATTCCCTCTTCGCTCAAGGTGCTCGTTTCATTAGAGGATCCCAATGCATCACTTTTTACTTGACCCAAGTAGATGGGGTATTAAGGGCTCTCATAAGAGGAAGAGCCCAAGGAGCACCAAGGCAGGACTATATTACCAATATCTCGTGGCAATAACTCTTTGTGCATGGTCTATACAAAATATCATAAAACATAAAATGATAAGGTACAAGAAGATATAAGTTATTTAAAGATGAGATTTTAAAGTAAAAGATGGGTGAATTTAGAGACTAACCTAAAAAGAAATCAGAAAAAATATTAGACTTGAGGATTGATCCTTAAAAGCTTGAGTAAAAGTAAGTACGTGCCAAATTATTTTTCTTACCACCCGAGCAGACAAGTTATATACCTTTGATTTTGAGGATAGTTGAGAAAACTATCTCCCTTTCTTTTTGGCCCTAAAATTTCATCCTCTCGAGGTCTCAATCTCGCACACCAACCTCTTAGAAACCTCCATCATCACTACTCATCATCATTCATGGTTTATTTTATTGTCACTTGTCTCAGATCTATTAAGTCACTCACTCTTCATGGTTTTAGGCAACTATCTAGCAACAAGTGAAGCTCCGATAATTCTAGAGAATTTCTTTATCGAAAGTTGATAACCACTTCTATTTCAACTATCAAAGTCAGCATGGGTACACTGGATTGAGATTTTGATTCCATTTTTGTCTAAGAACAATCAAAGTTTTTGAGAGTTTTTTATTGTATTGATTTTTTAAATGTGTTTTTATTGTTGAGATTGTCATTTTGAAAGAGGAATAATGGGTAAGAAGTTGATGTTAAATATGAAGTAGACGTGATTTTAGCTTCATCTTGGTTCTTCCTTCTTAAGTGAGTTAGGTTAGTTTTTTTCGAGTTTTACTCATCTATGATTTTTGTTGTTGCTGGCATGTTAGTGTGCTTTCATCTTTGATGTTAGCTGTTGTGTTCAAAGTTTCTCATCACTATTGATTGCTTGATCTTTTATTTATTACACATTGTTGTGTTGAGTCTATTATCTGTGTACAAGATTTTTTTTTCATTTTATTAACCTATCTAATATATGTTATTCTCTTTGAACTCATTTACTATTTGTGAACCTAGTTAAAAGGTGTTGCTCTTTGGCTCTCATACTAATATAAATTGATCTTATTTTGTGTGAATTTGCTTTGATTTTGTTATTGATATGCTTTAGTTAACCATTGTCTTATCACTAAACTTTTACTTATTAATCTTTTATTCTTCATTTTGTTCTTGTTGTAAAATGATGGTTCTTGGTTAGAATAGTTGAAATCACATGGTATTGACCTGGTGTATTTTTTTAATATATTGTTTAATGCTAAGTAGTTGTATTATCTTTTTACTTGTTAGCTTTGCAAATAAACTTAAAGGATTCCTTTCTATTCAATAATCTTAATCTACATAATAAAGTGTTTAAAATAGGAAAATATTCAATCATTGGTCGAGAAAAAAAACTCTTATTATGCTCCAAAAACATAATTACAACATTCTATAACCTATTTATAATAGGTTCAAAGAAATCAACTAAATATACAACTAGATTTTTACCTATAAATATTATTGTTTTTAATGCATTTATGAAAGTTTTCAAATTAAAAAAATATCTTTAGATGTGTCAAATAAATTATCAATTACAATATTCTATTTTATCTCCAATATTTCAAAAGCTCGTATATATTAGATAATAAAAATTAATTATATTCTTATATAATAGAGATTAAAACAAATCTAAAGGGATATAGATTACTAATCATTTTTATTTGTTTTACTCGTTATACAGCATATCATAAGAAAATCATTATGATTGTCCAAAATGATTGGGTTAACCTATGCTTATAATTTTTTTATATAGTTTATATAGATGTAGGCATGATTTTGATTATATGAATTAGATATTTAGCAATGAGTTACATAATTTAACATTCTATATTAAATATCATATAATTTATTTATATTATATTACTCTCAATTTAAAAAAAATTATATTTATATCCAATAAAATTATAATATATAAAATTTAACTTAAATTATATTTACATATAATTTTAATTTTATTATACATATTAGCATATGTTACGCGAGCCCTCTTAAAAAAAATCTATTAGCCCCATTGTTAGAGATTTAAATATACCAAATAAGTAAGATTTTTTCATACTAATATCCCAATAAAAAAAGTTAATATAAAAATTTTATATTTATTTTAAAAATGATATTTTGATTATATATTTATTTTTTATAACATTTTAGTTTTATTATTTTAAAAAAGTGACCATAAAAAGATAAATTATTATTTTATATGTTTTTATTTAAGATTTTTAGTTTTTTTAGTTACTTGAACATTTTATATGAAACAAATAAACCAAATATTAGAGGTTGAAAACATGTAATATTTATCAGATGTCTATTGAACTAATTGAATCTACAATTTTAAATAAAAAGAGTATAATCAAATTCTAAAATTCATATCATTTTCTTTCTAAGTTCAAAATATACTAAACAATCTTTGAAGTATTTAAACATTTGTTCATTATATATAAAATATGCAGACCCTTTTTTCTTACATAAAGACACTCAAACTCTTATTTTATTTATACATAAATATTTTTGTGTGATCAAACTATGTTACTTAAATTAATTAATATTAATCAACTAATGAGACAAAATTTTAATAATGTTAATTATTTGATGTATAAGAATTTAATCATAAAAAATAACATTATATGTAAAGGAGATAAAAATTTAAGTATTTTTGTATAAAAAGACAACATAAATGTATCAAAATTTTAATACAGATGTGTAGCCTTCAAAATACAAACTTATGAATTATGAAATAAAGTAAAATGATGTAGATGAAAGAGAATGACATTTGTACTTAAGAAAAATGAAAACAAAGAATGAAATTGTGACGGGAAAAGGGATGTATAAAACATGTATGTATGCATATTTTCCATTTGTATTCAAACGAGAAAGGGATGGATAAAACATGTATGTATATTTCCTGTTTGTATTCAAACGTGTCTTTGAGATTTTTATTAATTTTTTTTATTTTACTCTGATTCTCCAAAAGGCATTCGACAATGCAATTATTTTACAGAGATACCCTTATATGTATTCAAAGGACATACAACTATGTATTTGTGAAAAGGAACATATTTAGGGGAAATTTATGGAATAAAATCGAGGTATATTTATATTCATAATTTTATTTTTTAACATATTCAATGATAGTTCACAATTTTTTTTTTATTTTTTTTATCACTAGTATAATTTATGCATGTACTTGTAACAAATTACAAATATGTATATAAATGTGATACATACATTCAAAAACTTCAAACATCCATCTAAATTTTTTATTTTTTCTTTTTAGCATGCTATAGGTCACGATTTAAATATAAAATTCACATATTTTAATTAAGATAGTAAGTTTTCTTAAATTTAAACACTATTACAAGATATTTACGTAGAACTCAAACCTTTTAATCTAATTTTATTGAACTTGTAATATGGTAAAAAGAGTTTGATAAATGTTTCATAAATTTTATTAAATAAGTATATTAGTTTCGTAAATTAGTTATATTAATTTTTTAAAATAAACAATTTAATCAATTAATTTACAGGTTAAATATTATTAGCATTGTTATTATAAAAAATAAACAATTTTAGTTATATAATTATTAAAATACTTATTTACATATAGTAATAAAATTATTGTAACATTTTCAAAAAAAAAATATATATATATATATATATAACTATAATAATTAAAAAAATAAACTATTTAAATTAAATAACTATTATATAACATCTACTCCTGCGTTCCTCTCTTTTAATACGCGGGTAAAGTCTTTATTAAAATTGAATGTTGAATTAAAATGTCTCCGATAAACGTACACGATTTTGACACTATTTTAACGAGACATCATATCTAATTAAAATAATATAATTGAAATAAACATCTTATGCCTAAAAATTATCGAGGAACAAGGGACATAGTCTTGGTAGTAATATTATATACAAGACATCAGAGACAAGAATATAAGTGAAAAGACAAAACTATCCGTACAAAGATAAGAACAAGTGCCGTGGAAATGACGCGTCAAAAATTCATTGGATTGAAAAACCGATCCCACGAGAGTAGTGAGTAAGCTTAGCTCAATTGGTCCAAAGTCCAAACAGAGGACTCATGATGAGGGAAGAGAAAACCCAAACTTGGATCGTCGGATAAACAGCGAAGCCCACACAAACACGTCCACTCGAGACGAATACACCGCACGCCCTTCTGCTCTTTTTCACAGCAGGGTGACAAAATAAACCCAAAAAGCATTACACTCGAAAGCGAAAACCCAAATCTCTACCCGTGAAATCGATCCACTGGTATGCAAGGTCTCTCTCTCTCTCTAAGATTTTAACCCTTTTCATCTTTTATTGGTGCCCAACTTGCGTTTTATGATTCTTCTTTATTTTGGAACCCTCAAGACTCCTTTTCTACCATGGTTTTTGCGAAGCTCCACTGGGGTTTCATTTCATTCGTTCTACGTCTGTACTTTATTTCTCTACTAATTGATAGTTTCTATCACATAGATGTATTTCCTTAACTGGGTTTGGGATTGATTTCTATGAACTTTATTCTCTTTACCTAAATTTATTCAGTTTTGTTTTCCGGCCGGTGATGATGGGCAATAGATTCCTCTACTGGGTTTGTGTGTTAACATTAGGGCTCTTCTATTTTACCTATAAGAATGTGCTTTAGGCTTTACCCTTCACGGAATCGGTGTATTGATTTATCAGGAAATGGCCTTTAGTTTTGTTGTCTAAATCAGTTATCTGTGCATTCAAATACATAGACATGCTTCATAAATTATGCTATTTCACTTTCAATAACTATACAAATGTTTTTTTAAGAGATATTGGCATCTTTAATTGCTAAAGAATTTTCCACCTTAGTTTGTTTCTAGTTATATACATAAATGTTGAAAGAATAGTCTAGAATCAAGCTTAGTTGGTGTTTGATGAATCTGTTTATAAGTTGCTGCTCAACATTTTATTTAAAAAAAATAGCTGCTTAACATTCATTTGATTGTCTCTAATCCTTTTGAAAGGAATCAAAAATTCAATGTATTGATTGTTTAAAATGGAAGTTGTGACAAATGCTTTATTTCTTAGTAACAACATAGCGATAGGAAAAGATAGTGAAAGTTTTTCACTTGGCTTCTTGCTTGTAAACAAACATTAATTATTTTCCTAATGAGGCTGAAGTTCAATTCTTTTATTTTTGGCTACATCTATATCTGTGTTTTATGAAAATGCTCATGCGGTCAGTGGATTTCTCATCGGAACCAATTGTATCTGCAGGTAACTTAGCTACACGTTGTTTTGGTGGATGAAAAAAGCTATAACGTGAAGCAATCATGGCAGAAGGTGCAGAAGTCGAGGATAGAGTAGATCTTGATGAGGAAAATTACATGGAGGAGATTGATGATGATGTGGAAGAACAAGTAGATGAAGATGAAGATGAAGATGAAGATCCTGATGAAAGCTTAGAAGAAAATGTTGGAGAAGTTGATGAAGATTCAATGAATGGGGTTAGTGGGAAAGAGCAATCTCATTCTCCTGATGCAGAAAGAAGTTATGCTGCCCATGAGTACGTGGAAGATGAAGATAAGCTTGTTTCTTCAATTGATGAAGATGAAAAAGAGAGGCGTTCTGAACTTCTTGCCCTTCCTCCACATGGATCTGAAGTTTTCATTGGTGGACTACCCAGAGATGTCTCAGAAGCAGATTTGAGGGACTTATGTGATACCATAGGCAACATTCTTGAGGTTTGAACTGTGGCTTTTGTGCTTGTTCTTTTGTCTTTTGCTTTGCATGGTGATGGGATTTTTGTTTATCCCTGAAAATTCTATTCTATAAATATTTTGCAGATAAGGTTAATGAAAGACAGGGACACAGGCGACTGTAAGGGGTATGCATTTGTGGCATTTGAAACAAAGGAGGTTGCACAAAAGGCCATTGAAGGATTACATAATAAAGAATTCAAGGTATGCTTTGTACAATCTAAGAAAACCTACCCTCTATGTCTTTGAGAACTCTTGGATTGCATACTGTGTAGTGTAATACAGCTTCAGATTTTCTCCTACACTTCTTCAGTGGGGCTGGCCCCGGTTAGTTGTGATTTTTAACAATTCCTTGTCTTTCACAGAGTAAAACCTTAAGATGCTCACTTTCTGAAACAAAACACAGACTATTTATTGGTAATGTTCCAAAGAGCTGGACAGAGGATGAATTTCGGAAAGTGATTGAGGAGGTTGGTCCTGGAGTTGAGAACATTGAGCTCATAAAGGTGTGATTATATTTTCTTCTTCTGCCCCTCCTCCTTTAATGCCTTTAGCTTCTGTTGAGGTTAATAGTTTAAATACTAATCCATTAATAACCACAATAAACAGGATCCCCAAAATCCAGGAAAAAATCGTGGTTTTGCTTTTGTCTTGTATTACAATAATGCATGTGCTGATTATTCAAGACAGAAGATGTCAAATTCAAATTTTAAGCTGGATGGAAACTCCCCAACTGTCACCTGGGCGGATCCAAAGAGTACACCTGACAATTCAGCTGCAGCTCAGGTTGATCCCTTTGAAAACTAGAGTAAATTTGCCCTCAATAGTATTATTTATTTCAGTTTCATTATAATTTAGGTTGGTTCCTGACCGATTTATTTGTATTACCAATTTCTGAAAGTTTTGCACTGTGTGATACATTCTTCTCTTGAATATGATCCAGGGTATTTGACCATGGTATCATATACAAATTATAGTTTAATGTAGAAAGACTTGAAAAGATTAGGGTTTGGTACTTTTGTAGGGGATGAACTTGGGATCAAGGGATTAAAAGGCTGTGTTTAAGTTAGGAACTCATGATATTTTTAGAAGTATTTTTTAGGATACATTTCAAATGTTGTCAAGCTCAGAACTGCAAGATAGACTCATGGTACTATATTTCTATGCCTAAGTCCGAATTTTGATGAGAAAATTACCCTATATGCCCACCATTTAGCATAAACACTAAAATTTTCTCATATGCCCACTTTTTGCCCCCATCTCAGCAAACAATATACTCTATTGTACAAAACTGGGTATATAGTGGGCATATGTCGTAGATGGAAGAAATAATCTCTTTGCTAATAAGTGGGCATACAAGGCCAAAACTTGAATTTGATAAGAAATATGATGTCTGGTTCTTTCCTAAGAAACTAGTGGTTAGCGTTCTTAACATTTCTTTATTAACAAAATTTTTTTTATTTGATTTTGTTTTCAGGTGAAGGCTCTTTACGTGAAAAACATACCTGAGAATACTACCACTGATCAGCTGAAGGAATTATTCCTGCGCCATGGGGAAGTGACAAAAGTGGTCATGCCACCTGGCAAAGGCGGGCAAGGCAAACGGGACTTTGGATTTGTCCACTATGCTGAAAGGTCTAGTGCTCTGAAGGCTGTCAAAGACACAGAGAAATATGAAATTGATGGTAGACATTTTATACATCCCTGTGGATTGTTTGGAACTTAAAGACAGGAAGCCATGGAGACCTATATGTTATACACCCTGAAATTTTCTTTCATTTAGCATGCATGATTGTTGCTTCTTCCCAACATTCTCTATATGTGATTTATAGAAATCTTTATCTTTAATATATATCTTTTATATATAGTGCATCAAGGAATTTATATTGCAGGCCAAAAGCTGGAGGTCGTCCTTGCCAAGCCTCAGACAGAAAGAAAATCCGATGGGCCTTATTCTTATAATGCCGGATATGCTACTAACCATCTTCAACATCCTGGATATGGTGTTGGGGCTGGATATGGTGTTTCTTCAGGATTTCAGCAGGTTCTCTAATCCTGTTGGCTCTCTATTTGTTTGCTTTCTTTTTCTAGGACTTGATCAAAGTTGTTCTAAGTTATCTCCTGGGATTCTCATGTAAAACAAACAGCCAATGATATATGGAAGAGGTCCAATGCCAACAGGAATGCAAATGGTACCCATGGTTCTACCAGATGGTCGAATTGGCTATGTTCTGTAAGTAGTCATTATTATCTCAGTAATTATGTTCGTTTGGTGAAATACTTACTCATCATAATGGTTACGTTTGTGCAGCCAGCAGCCAGGGGTACAAATGCCACCTCCTCGGCCTAGGAGAAATGATCGGGGCAATGGTGCTGGTGGACATGCAGGACGAGCAGGAAGTAGTGGTGGCGATGAAGGCAATCGTAACAGGAGATACCGACCTTATTAGTAGTAGCCACATGGAAAAAAGCTGTTTTTAAGCCCTATTTTAGTAAACAAAGCCTTTGTTGTGGTTGAATGATGAATTCGGGGCAAAGATAATAACTGAAAACACAACCACCCCTCTCCCAATTTTTTTTATTACAAAAAGTACAAGAGAATCTAGGAAACTTGTCTGCCGTATCAGAATGCTGTTAGAGATTATGACTTGGCTGCTTATATCTTTTATGTAATAACTTGTCTGCTTGTAATACAAATATATTGGCATTTTTTTTCATGAACACCGGTGGTGGAAGACTGTTCTTGCCTATGATGTGCGATCAAAATTAAACTTTTCCACACTTTGATCCAGTTTTATATCACAATTCGATGGCTCATTTTACACACTACACGCTTTTAGATGCAACTAGTTTTTTTATTTTTTGTAATAGAGTTCATGTTAAGTAACTTGTAGTTCAAATCAATAACAAATTTTTAAATGAGTTGAATTGAGTTTATCGGCAGTTTATTCAATTTTTTTTATTAAATTTATTTAAATTATTTTAATCATATAACTATTTTAATTTATAATTTATAATTCTTTAATTTTAAAATTAAATTTTTAATTTTGAAATACGTTAAAAAAATAAAAATAATTTGATAATTAATTTTTAGTTTTAATTTTAAAAAATAGAAATCAGGAACTATAAAATTGTAAAAAGAATAAAGTTTTATAAAAAACTTGCAAATGTAAACTTAAGGTTTTTTTTAGAAATTATACTTCTATAACTTTCTAATGATATATGAAATTATTCATAATATTTTATGGAATAGTATAATTTATATTTTAAAAATTAGTAAAAAATATTCTGCATTATCGTAACAATTATTAGTAAAATAAGCATAACATTTTATAAAAAAATTAAAATTACAAACCGTAATATTTATTAAAAAAAAATTTAAAACTTTCTAATTGTACATGAAATGATTAATAAAATTTTGTGAATTATTACAGTTTATATTTTAAAAATTAATAAAAAATATTTTTCTAAATACGAATAATTATTAGTAAAATGTATAATTTATATAGAAAATTCAAAATCATTAAAATTTCTTAAAGATTATACTTTTAGAGACTTCTAATTATATAAAATGAATCATAATATTTTACGAATTAATACAATTTATATTTATAAATGTTTAATAGGATTTTAGCAATATTAAAGAAAATAAGTATAAATTCTCTAAAAAACTCAAAATATTCTAATATAAATTTAATTTATTTTTATCTTTTATTTTATTTTAAAAAAAATTAGTTTTTACTTTTTAGATTTATTAATTTAACTAATATTAACATTTTTTCAATTTTGTAGTAATAATTAAATTATATTTTGATAATTTTTGACTTTATTTATTATTTGTTAACTTTTTAATTCAATATATCTTTGTTAAATGAGCTAATAAGTTGCTCATTTAAATTCGTAAGTTAAGTAAATTAATTTTTTTAACTCGTGAGTTCAATAGAATAATTTTAAATGAGTTAAATTGTTCTAAACATTTTATCTTTAATCGAATTCTTTATAAAATAAGTGAAATAAGATATGATATGATTTATATAATTCATGGATTACACCATCAATTAATAAAAAAATTTATTTTAATTTATACTTTTAATCTAAATGACCACAAATGCAACTGGTGTTTTTTTTTAATTTGTTTTAACAATAATTGGCGTGGTTAGTGTTATCACTTGATGACTACATAAGTACGTATGCAACTATTTTTTCTGGGCAACTATTTTTTTATTTTATTTTTCATATTTTTTCAACTATTTATATATCAATTATATAGATTACATTTAATGAAGGACCGTAAAATTGATAAAAAAGAATAAACATAATAAAATTTTAAAAATAAATCATTTATTTTTATACTATATTTTTTCATATAAAAAATAACAAGAGAACTAAAGGTTCTATTTAACATAACTAAGAAACTCGAAACATTTATCTCTTATTTTAATTAGCTGAATGTTCAAGGGGAAAAAAAAAATCAACTATGACGTATCTCCAAAATCTAGTTTAACATAATCCTGCATAATAATAATGAGGCACCCGTAATTTATTTTTGGTTGGATATCTTCCTCTGTGTGTGTATATATATATATATATTAAGAAAAGAAAAAATTTAAGTTTATTATCTTTTACTAAAGTATATTTTAATAATGTATTTATTAAGTCTGGTAATATAAATTTTTTTAAAAATAAAAATCTATTATCTTTATAAAAAATAAAAATATATATAAATCCATTATATTTACAAAATAAAATTATATAGTATTTTTTTAAAGTAATAAATTTGTATTGTTTTATTTAATAAGTAAAGATTTAACACAAACTTACATAAAAATTCATCTTTTTTATATTATATACAATTTAATTTTTTTATTATTAATTTTTATTTAGTCGCTTTATATTTTAATTTTTTACCCTTCAAATTCTTTAATTTTATTTTTATATTGGGTTCATTTATTATTTTAGTTTCATACATTTAGTATTAATGTAAAGACTATATTGAAAATAAACTTTGAAAATATAAAAAATAAGATATCAAACTATAAAAATTAAAAAATAAAGATATTAAATTATAAAAAGAAATTACGCAATTAAAATGTAAAATTTAATAAGTAAATAGATTAAATCATTAGAAAAAAATAATAACACAAAAAAGCGGATCATTTGTGTAATTTTATCTTTCATTTCAAACTAAAAATAGTGATTCATCTAATATTTGGACAATAAAACTTACTTTTTTCATATATTTTTATTTATAATCATATATAAAAATCATAGTAAATATTATTTCATATGTAACAAAATAAAATAAAATACATATGTGTATTTTAGTTATTTTATTTTCATAAAAAATACTTGATTTACTCTTTTAATAAAAATAAAATATATTAGTTACTTTTTGAATAGTATAATATAATTAATAAAAATTAATGCTCAAATAATAAAATATATTTAAAGGAATTAATAATTATTTTAAAACTCTCTTTCCTTTATAAGTTTTTTTCTTTTTTTTTTGTTCAATTTTGATGCCATTTTTTAACTACAAAATTAAAAATATTAACATTTTTTAATTACATTATCTCTAACTTTCATATATTTTTGTTAATCCTCTTCATTCACTCCACAAAAACAAAAAAGACTATAATATATTAACCATTATAAGATTTATTATAGTTTGAAACAACTATTGATACGGTGTTTGTTATATTATAATTTTTTTTTTCACCAATGGAGATAATTGAGAAGTTTAACAAAAAAAAATACTATAATTTTAACTTTATAGGAGAAATTGATGCCAAAAATGAATTAGAAAAAGAAGAAAGAGTACAAAGAATGAAAAACTTTAAAATGATAAATTTATCTTATCAAATATACTTTATTATTTTATTGATAAAATAATATTATTATATTTAAAAGTGACTAATCTATCTTATTTTTGTTAAGAGATTTATATGCTTAATTTATCTTGGGTTATCACTCTTGACAATTTAGTTTCTTAACAAAATTTTCATAATTTTTTTCTACTTATTTTTCATATTTAATAATTTTAATTTTAATTTAAATATAATTGATTAAATATATTAAATTTTAAAAGTTAAGAAATTAAATAATTTAAAAAATAATTTTTTTTAATACGTTAACTTTTATTATTATATTACAATTTAATTTAATTTTTAAATTTTGTTTAAACATATTAAATATAAAAAGCGGACAAAAAGTTACTAAAATTTTGTTAAATAACTAAAGAAAAAAATGTCTACGAGATACCTTTGTTTGGGCCTTATTTGGTACATTTATATAAAAATGTATTTTTAAATCCTAATCTTTATAAAAAAAGTGATAGATAAAGTTTAAAATTAATTTTTCATTAATTATAATCTAATAAAACATGTAAATATATATATTTTTATTTTCAATAGACATATATCAAATAAATTAATTTTTATTGAAAAATTAGTTAATTTTTTTAATAAATTATTCAATCAAATTTAAATTAAATTTTCATTATTTAATTTGTGATTTTGGATATTAGAAGGTTATTTTTTTTAATTTAAAAAAAATTATTCTTAAATAATTTAAATAATTTTTTAATTAGATATTGATTTTTTTACTTATATAATTATAAAAAATATAAATATACTGTAACATATGTGTTATTTTATTATATTTAATAAAAAAAATGTAATGGAAAGTTATTTTATCTGTATATTTTTACATTTTAATGATATGTTTTTTAAAAACAAATTAAAATTATTTTTTTAAATAAAAAGAATAAATAATATATTTAATTTATGTAAAATGATTATTTAATTACTTCACTTATAACTAAAATATTAAAAATGATGAAATTCATCCATTTATCTCGACTTCCGTTGTTATTCTCAAGGGTTGTTTGGACCCTTGTCCTATGATCTGTATACCTCTTAATATTTATTATACGGTATTACACTAAAGTAAAAATGCCGAAGCGCACAAATAGGAATAGCAAAAAAAAAAAAAAACATTATGAAAAATTATCAAACTATTGATTTGATTTTTATCCAATAAATTTTAAAAATATGTACAGTTGGTATAAATCGAATATGAAATAACAGAAATTCAATTACTATTATACTGAAAACCGTATCAATCAATACCTAAAATTAATTATATTTATATATTTAATAAATTATACTATAAATCGAATATTAATTATATATATTTAATAAATTAAATTATATATTTTTGAATTTTTTTAACAACTTTCTACAAACTATAATAATTTTGAGACGATTTTAAATAAATTTTTTATAATTTAATTCGAGTACGTTTATATCAAAAATCGTCTTTACAAATACGAAAGTTATCATGGGTTATCCTTATACACATTTACAAAGTTTTTCTTTATATATTTTTTTAATTATAAAAAATAATAATTTTAATAATTTTAATAATATAAAACATTATATAATTCATTAAATTTCAATTTAAAATGAAATATCTATATTTAATTTTTTTATTAATAAAAACATATAAATTAAACATAATAATACTATTTTTATGATAAAAAAATTTTTTTTAGATTTTTTATAAACACAGGTTTTCTACCTTGATATATTTCTAATATATATTTACTAAAAAATTATACAAAATGTAACTTACAGAGATGGATTAAAATATACATTATACATTTATAAAATTTTCCAATAAAAGTGCACCAATAATTGCCACGTAGATATTGCTTGCCACTTACAATTGGCCAAGTGGAAAATTAATTATAATCAAGTAGTAGGAAGTTTGACCGGGTACATATCCGCGGAGTCAATCCACGGGTTCCCATGACGTAGCTCATCAACAGAAATAGCTCTGAGAGCTCTCCAAACAGCACTGTTACACTTAAAACCCGAACCGAATGCTATCTGCCAAATCCGATCACCCCTCATGACCCGACCCTTTGCTTCGGTGTAAGCCAACTCGTACCACAGCGAACTACTGGAAGTGTTTCCAAAGCGGTGAAGAGTCATCCGAGATGGCTCCATATGCCACTCACTGAGCTGCAAATTCTTATGCAACTCGTCCAACACAGCTCTCCCACCAGCATGTATACAAAAATGCTCGAAAGCTAACTTGAAATCGGGTATGTACGGCTTCACTTTCGAATTAAACATCTTCTTTTTAATTAGAGTCAAGAAAAACAAGAATTGCTCTGAGAATGGTAACACGAGTGGACCCAGAGTCGTGATGTTAGTCTTCAATGCGTCACCAGCCACTGTCATGAGTTCACGAGCGAGCGAAACGCCGACTGTTCCTTTGTCATCTTCTCTCTGGTACACGCATTTGTAGCTTCTATCATCAGCTCCTTTATGGGTTCGAACCGTGTGAACTAATTCGTATTTGGACCGTGAACGATCACGAGTCTTGTTTGACAACAACACAGCAGCAGCACCCATTCGGAAAATACAGTTACAGAGCAACATGGACTTGTCGTTTCCGAAGTACCAATTCAAAGTGATATTCTCTGTGCTTACAACAACTGCGTATGCATTTGGGTTCACTTGAAGAAGGCTTTTCGCTAGGTCTATAGAAATTAGGCCTGCGCTACAACCCATTCCACCGAGATTGAAGCTTTTGATATCTTCTCTGAGATTGTAATGGTTGATTATCATAGCAGAGAGTGAGGGGGTTGGATTGAATAAGCTACAATTGACTATGAGTATATCAATATCTTTTGGGTTCAACCCGGTTCGGGCAAAGAGCGAGTCTAATGAACCGAACATGACTGTCTCAGCCTCGTGACGAGCTTCTTCTATGCACAAATTGGGTGGTTTAGAGGTAATCCCTCTTGGGAAGTAAGTATGATCGCCCAAACAAGACCGGTTCGATATCCGTCTTTGAAATTGGATTGTTTCTTCATTGAAAGCTCCATTTTCTTCCGTCATTTTTAGAAAGGAATCGACCGACATTTTTCGTTCATCTTCCGGTTTGAAACAAGTAAAGTCAACGAGATAAACCGGTCTGGACCGTTTGGCCCAGTAGAGGGCTAAGAGGAAATGCAGGAGAGATAAAACAGCGATTCTAGCTAAAGCATTGATGCTTTGGAGCCGAACCGCTTGGTTGGTCCATAAATCAAAAACCCAATCGAGTTCTAAGCCATAGACTTGAATGACTACGGATATTAAGAGTGGAAAGATAACAAGGAACATAAGAATGGTAGCAGTGTTATAAGAAGAGCCATAGCCAAGTTTTACGTATTTGAGCTTCACAGATTTTAAGAAATCCGGCAATTTCTGCCGTATTTTTATGACGGCCGAAGAAGAATCTTTGAAGGCCATCTCTGCCGTTAATCTCTCTTCATCCATCTCTATGCTCTCCATATTTGATCTCTCTGTGTAATTTGATCTGTTTATTTTTTCTTTTCTTCTATGTATCGGTGCCCAGCTTTTTCTTATTTTCTTTGTATATTGCCTACCCGTATACGTCCTTTCTCCTTGTTGAGTTTTAAAATGATTTTCTTGAAGGTAGGTTGGGCATTGCTTATATTTATACAGAAATTAAGTTATAGGAGAGTGAAATTGAAAGCAAGCCCTACACGCCTAATTGGAAACAGTTGGTTGGTGTGTGTGAGAGAGAGACCGAAATGAATTAAGTTGAAGAAGATTGGATAAGACATGAATTGTGGGAGTTATAGCTTAGGTACAAGAAAGTTGGGGGGAAAAAAAAAAGGGCTCATGATTCCATAACTTTGGTCAAAGTAAGACTATATTCCCATGATTTTAAGCTGAAATGCTTTTAGTATATTATTTTAAAAAAAAAATACAATGATATTACAAATAATTGTATAAATTTTTTATTTTATTTAAATTAAAAAATTCAATATAATATTGATAAATTTTATAATTAAATTGAATTAAGATTAAAAAGTATACAATTGAATACAGATATATATAAATAATATTGGATATTAATTACAGTAGTTTACAGGAGGGATGGATAGCTCAACCACCATCGGTATTGTTTATTAAAAGAGAGAGAGAGAGAGAGGGGGGTATCATCGTTGATATTGTAATTGTTGATTTAAAATTTAAGAGAAAAGTTGTATTTTGAAAAATGTTTTGGGTCATGGGAAAGAAGTGTTTGTTTGTTTGTTTGTATGACTTATGACGTGGGAACTGTAGTGAGGAGAAAAGAAATTGACTATATGTCAAATTGGGGTTTCAATCGAATTTAAGAGGTCCTTTTGAATTTTGAAGGTTTTTCCAATTTAAGTACTTGACGCTTTGGTTTAACTTTTTAAATTGTTTCAGAATTTCAATACGAAGGAAAACATGCATACAACATGCTTACAACTTGCTTACAAGGAAGAATCAATATGAAGTTAGAATTAGAGAAAGGAGATAACCGACTCCTGAGACGCTATTTAGGGAAACTTACATATGGCCGGTGAGAGTAGGTGACTTGCAATCAAGCAACAATAAATGTGACAAGATGGTCAATAAAGGTATCAACTATATCTATTATTCATATTCATGTATCAACAATACATAGGGAATATTTATTTATTTATTTATTTATTTATTTATTTATATTGTTTTATTTTTAAGAAGGAGAGTTTTTATTTTATTTTAGAATTAAGCTCATATTTTCTTATTTTTTTTTATAAATAAAACATGTTTTTTTTTATTATCAAAAACTTATATTATTTTAGGATTAAATATGAAATAAGATAAATAAATATCTCATCATGTATGTGGGTAGCTCACCGCCACAAATATTATGTATAATTAAAAAAAATTAAAAAAAAAAACTCTACCATTAAGATTCTTCTCTCTCTTAGTCTTACTGATTAGCTGATTAGAAATAAGAAGTTGAGAATGGAAAATTATGAGACACTATAAGTGTTCATAGGAATCACATAGTCTCATCCATATATTTTGGCAAGAATCTCCATTCAATAGGTGTACCAATTTATATTTGAAAAGCTATCTTCACTTTTTAACTTAATTGCTTTTTTTTTCTTTTCAAGTTTGTTATTCTACTAATGAACTTGTATATTTGCCTTTCAGCTGGAAGCAACATGTGCAAGCAACTAATAACTCTAAAATAAATCAATCATGTGAGAATGGGGTAGTGAAAGTCGACTTGTTGATCTATATGTGACATGCATGCCTCAAACTAAAGCAACTTATTATTATTATGAGATTAATTGGTATTATAAACTCTTTAATCTAATGGAATTGAGTGATCTCAAACTTTTTTTTTTAGCTTCGTTATGTGCGCTTCTTTTAATCTATAAAATAATAATTCTTACTGTTGTATATCTTTAGGATATCTCCGACGTATCACCATTGCATTAAAATGTTAAAATTATGTTGAGAGGATCGGAATCGCAAAAAATTAGCAAAAAAAAAAATGAACACACGAGAAATTTTAAATGATTCCATAAATCACCGTAAATTCAAGAATAATATTAAGATCTTAAAAATAATATTTAAATTTAAAATTTCGTTGCACCCAACTATCTCTATATTATCATAATATAACCATAGTCACAAAAATAACATCTTTATTATATTAAAGTTACAATGATCTTTATCTCTTTAATACTTCTTTCTTATTCTCATCAAAATCTTTCTCATTCACTATAATCTTCTTTCTCTTACAAATTGAATACATTAATACATTATATGAATGGAGCATAGAAGATTATAATATTGTATCTTTACATCAACACATAACAATTTAAAAATATATTGTTTGAATTTATTTACATGAATTTTATTGTCAATACTTTCATCCATTTTCAAGATATAGAATTGCTTATTTAAATGTACCTTAATAAACCCTTTTTTACACACATATATACCTTTTACATTGATATTTTCATTCTCAAACTTTATTATCGTAGTATCTTTCATAAATCAAGATCTTTCAATCATTACCACATGTTAGACACATTATAAGCCCAAAAATAAACAAAAAAAAATAAGCATATAAAAAGTTTTACATGTTTTGAAAAATTAACATAAACCAACATTCAAAATCATAAATAAATCTATTATTATCATTTTTTTTAATATAAAAATGTTAAATAAATATCAAATAGAATTTATATTTCAAGAATAATATTAACATCTTAAAAATAAAACTCGAATTTAAAGTGCCGTTATATCCAAATATCACACGTATATACGACAGAGATAACAAATTTTCCTTTCTGTACTATAATGGCTTTTCCCATGTAGTGGCTTTCCCATATACTGTAGTATTATATCTACTACATACTCTCAATCACTTAAGTCAACATATATACAACCCACTTAATTAAACTTTTAAACTTTTCCATATAGGTTAACAATATTTAATAATTAATATTAATCAAACCTTCTTACTTCAAACGTCTATGAAGTCATACCGCCAAAGAAATAAAAAAAAGAAGTTTAATAGGTATTAATCACGTTAAATAAAAACGTTTCAACTTTTGATCTTCCTCTTCTTTTAATAATTTTGAACTATTAATTCCAATGATATTATTTATTGTATATATGTTTGGTATTAAATATATAACGAATATACGATCTAATAAGTATAGGTATCCCGTTAGGATAAATCGAGGACATAAAACTGACTCAACAAAAGACTTACACCCAACGAAATTGAAAAAACACACCAACCTAGTCGACAAAGTCTCTCGTCATCAAACAACAAGGTTTTGGATGTCAAGATTTGCTAAAATTATGATATCCCGAGGATCAAGGTTATCATCCATGAATGATCTGTATATAAATATCCTCCCCTTATTTGTAAATACTTATAACGAACGATTTAAATTCTGTAAACTAGTTTATATTATCCAGGTTGTTAATACGTACCCGCTATATACGTAAAGATAGATATATATATATCCCTTAAATAAAGAGAATACATGATATATTCAATCAATAACATTTCTTATTTCTCACTAAAAATCACTAAAGTTAAATTCATAAATCTCTCCAAACAATATATATTTTAACTATCTCTGATCCACAATTAAATATAATAAAACAATGTTACGTAAAATTGAATATAACGCTTTTTATTTGACAAAACAATATTTATGTTTTATTTTTAAATAAAAGATAAAAAAAATATAAAAATATTGTTTTGATTTATATTTTTATTCTAATTATATATGTTTGATTACAAATTATTATAATTATATTTTTTATTATATATGATAAATTAAAATTAAGTATATAATGAAAAATTAGTTAAAAAGTTACAAAATACTACATAGAATTAAAACTATAATATAAATTAAAACAATTTAATAATCGGATAAATCATTTTTGAATAACGATTGATTGATTTAATATAATAATTATTAAATAATCAATTACAAAATAATAAAAGAAATATTTTATTTTGTAAGTTAATATATTTTTTAATGTAATATTTGGTAATGTAGGAAGATGACGTGAAATATATAGTATAATCTTTATAAAAAATATGCAAAAATTATAGTGGAATGGGTTAAAAATGGTCTTATAAATTTATTATTTAAATATGAAATTTGCATTTCTTTTGCGATAATAAAATGAAGAAATGTTATAAAATTTTATTTAAATACTATACTCATATTTTTTACATAGGAAATTGAGAAGCCAGTATCATTTTATATTGTCCTCCAAATTTCTGACAAATATTTTATGTTTATAAGATGTTTTAAAAAAGATATATATGAATAATTTGTTATTTATAATTTGAAAATATAATTAAAATATGCCACTTTGCAATACATTGCTTCAGAAAAAAATATAATCGAAAGTTGAAAAAAAAAAACACTTGAAAGTCGAAAAATAGAAGAGAGAACTAAATTAAAGGAAACCTAGTGTGATTATAAAAAAAGAAGTTCGTACTAAATATGGTAAATTGCGATTTGAGATAACTATTGGCCGATTGATTACTAAAAGAAGTTCGTACCAAGTGGGATTTGAGACAACTTTTGTGTTTGAAACTTGTAATTATGTGTGTATTCGTGAATGACTAAGTATTATTTTAAATAATTAAATAGAATTAAATATGATATGATTCTGAATTTTTAGTTTCAATAAATAAAATTAAACTACAATTTGGTTAAATTATAAAGTTAAATTTTAATTTTTTTAAAATAAAAATTAAAAAAAGATATGAAATATCTTTAATGTTTTTTAAAATTTAAAATTTAAACGATTAATAAAAGAACTAAAATGTTGGATTATTGGATTCGTTGGTTAATATTTGATAATATTAATAAATGTCATATCAATATATTGTGATAGTTTTTAAATTTGATTCTTGTTACATCATGTTTGTATTCAAATGCTTTCAAGTTGAGTAACGTTAAATATCAAGATTTCATTTCAATCTATTTTTCAAATTTTAATTGAAAAAATCCCTCATGAAAGTAGTTAAAACTAAATTGTTAGGATATATGAAAAATAAGATTCCATATGTTATATAATTACATATGGATTAAGATAATGCATCAATTGTAATTTTTAACATTTTTCTTTTAACTTAGTATTGAAATGTTTTTGCGTTATGATTTTGCTTCTTCTATTACTACTCTTATATAAAAAGGAGAGTGGTTCTTTTTTATTGGCTACATTTATTTGATGTTTTATTTTACTTGAAGAATTCACTTGGTTCGAATTTTTTGCAAGTTACTATTATATTTTACTTTTTACTCAATTTATTTTATAGCAATGTATATGGATGATTCACATGAAGTTTTGAAATTAGGCTTTTAGTATTTTTTTTTCATTTCATAATTATTATTTTTTCCATCCACACGTTTTTCTCTTCTATTTCTAAACTTCTTTTTTTAACATCGGACTTAACTTCCAATTTGCAACTACTATGAAAGAGATCATAAAATAGCCAAGCAATCTAAGAAACACCAACATAAATCTAGGTTTTTTGACATGCATATTATGGAAGCCATATTTTACATATTCAAAAGTTTATTTAATGAAAAAAATACAATTATCGCATTTCATTTGAACGAGAAATAATGATAATTGAAAAGGTACTAGGTAGATTTTTGTTGAAAAATAAAAGATATTTTATTTTTAAGCCCAAAGAATAAAATGATGAACAAAGATAAGAAATATAGAAAGTAAATCCATATAAATTAAAAGAAAGAAGGAAAAAACACTAGATACTCCAAAATGGTTTTTATGAATTTGTTATGTATTAGATGTAAAATAGTTCACATCATGTGGTGTAATATAAGAGGTCTTAATAAACAAGTAACCTACAAGTGAACCTAATAGATATTGAATAAATAAATTAGCATTAATATGAGTTAAATAACTAATATTATAAATGAACGGCATTTAAACTTACTATTATAAAAAAAAGATTTAAAAGTATCAATTGTGCTATAATTGTTACCCTATAGTTTAAGGAATGTAGAGTTACACAAAAAAAGAATAGATGATATGAAAATAATAGAAAAAAATTTAAAAGTATCAATTGTGCTATAATTAATTAAATATGCAACATATAGAATGCAACCCATGCTATGATGTATTCCCAAAAAACAACAAAAAGAAAAGGAAAAATTGATATATATATATATATATATATATATATATCAAGCCGAAAAGAATTATAAAGATGGTTATGTGTCATTTAAAAAAAGTGACAAAAATAAAAGAAAAGATATCAATAATAATGTTTGGGTCTAAAAAAATTTTGATCCTATTTTTGACATAAGTATTCTTATGATAGTGTTATTTATAGTTCTCTTTCTTTTACTCCATAAACTTAAAGAACTTTTGTTTTTCTTTTATTTAATTGAACTAACTAGTATAGCCATATTATAATAAAATAAAAGAACTTTTAATTACAAGAAATAATTTTGGTGAATAGAGTTATAATTTTAAGAAAAATACTATAATATCCAATTCAATTCCAAAAATAATAGTGATTATAAGGAGGAATAATATTTAACTTATTTATGTTATATGATTTGAATATTGCTAATTAATAATATATTACATAAAATTTGAGCATGATTAACGTATAATAGCTGTAGCAAAGGGATGATTACATACAATATTTAACATTTATTAGAATTTGAAAACATAATATTGTTAGTCTCTTGATATAAAATATTAGAAAATATATTTTCTTAATTATGGATGTTGATTTTACTATAATATTAGCAAAGAGTATATGTGAAAAAATTTGATAAGTGATATTTTGTACATGTTTTTAGATATAAATTCTTATATATATATATATATATATATATATATATTATTACAATAATATATAATTATTTATTTTGTATTTATTTAAAAAAATATTAATTTTTTGAGATTTTTATAGATTTTTTTATGAATTTTATTCTATAGATAGAAATACTTACAAATATTTGTGAATGTTCTTAGCAGAAGTGGGTGCACTTAGCTAAGACGTGGATGTATACAGAAAGAGAACTATATAAACTACGTCGTTTTTCATCTTCCCAGCATGTTTACCTAGCCCTAAATGAGACGCCATTTGCCAACCCTCCATACGACATGTTGTTTTGTCGTGATATCAGCCCTTAAGGGTTCCCTCCATAAGCATGATGAGTTTTTGAGATAATTTTGTTTGATATTAATAAACTAGTTTTTGTACGCGTGATATATAAGTAATTAAAAATTGAAATATATAAGTCACTCTAACAGTTAAAAATTATTTTATTATTAAAATCAATAACCCATTATTTAATTGAGATAAATTTATTTTTTAACATGTTTTTCTCCATTATTACCATTTGTCAAAATTGGTTCAAACTATTTTTTATAAAGGTATGCACGAGTCTGGTTTGTCTTTTTTTTTTCTTGGTTTCTTTCTATGCGCTCTTTTATCTCTTTTATCTTTCTTTCTTTTTTATGTTCTTACTGAAAATCATCATCTTCTATATTTATTTGGGGATAAATATATCTTTTAACATACTTTCCTCTGTTATTATCATATTGTTGAGAAATAACGCAAATTCCCGATAAGTTAGATTTATGAGAAAGCAAGAATAGAAAAATAACATACAAAATTTGATAATGGAGTTCGGCCAATCTTGTTTATGTCTCCGGACTTACTGCAGATCTTTTTACTGAAATGAAAGAAATTACACAAGGTGTTTACAACACTCACAACTCACAACCCAATTACACCCAAGAAAATTACTCTCAATTTTCTCTCACAAAAGCTTTTCTCTCTAAGCTTTTCTCTCAATTGGAATGAACACTTTGGATGATTAATTCATTACAATTACACATCTATTTATAGGAAAATTCACTCCTTGAATTACTCCTTAAATTAATGGTTCCTTAAATTGCTTCTTGAATTAAGCTCCTTGTTTTGTTCCATGAATTGCTCCATGTTTTGCTCCTTAATTTGCTCCTTAAATTAAGGAGCTTTATAACACATATATGTTGGGATTTATTCCCTCCATTTTTTATTGTATGCACGGGTTTGATCTGCTATTTTTCTTGCTTTTTTTTCTACACACCCTTCATCTTTTTTTTTTGTTCTTACTGAAAATCATAAGTTTTCATTTTTTCCTAAAATTATACTTACTGAATTATATATTAAGCTTTCGTAACAGAAAGAATTAAATAATGGATTTTTTTTTATGTTATTGCTAAAAATCATTAGCTTTCAATTTTTTTTAGAATTCTGTTGGGAAAATCGGGTATATTTTCCCTATTCTAAGTAGTTACTATTCACTTATGATTTAAATGAATAGAACTCAAACTAACCCGACAAAATAATGCTATTGGAAATATAATGCTAAAATAAACTAAAACAGATATTAAAACATAAATATTAAAGCAGAAAAATAATAACACCAGAAATTTAACGAGGTTCGGTATAAATGTTACTAAGTCTCGAGGCGTCAATGACTCACTTCCACTATCTTCAAATGAATGAACTTCAAAATTACAACTAATTGGGCAAAATTGAGCTAATCAATTACCCTTACATAAGAGAGGAAGATTTACAAATTTTGGAATATTTACAAATGGTGAAGGAGGGCTTTATTTATAGCCCCAAATCCAACACCTATCTTCATTTCTAACCAATGTGGGACTTTTCTAATTTTCTCACTAAGGAGCAATATATAACAAATCTCCACCTTAATGACTTAGTGGTTTTAAATGATTTCTTCAATTGTAGATCAACACGCCAACGCCAATTCAGATTGTAGGATGTTAATCAAGTCCAGACAATGTTTGAACTTGATTGCTTGTTACTACACCTTGTAAATCATATCTCAAGGGATTCTCTGTCGTACTAATCTTCCGAACTAGTACTCCACCTTCTTCAATAATCTCTCGCACGAAATGATAACGAACGTCCAATGTGCTTTGTACGTGCGTACGGTAGACTTGGTTCTTTGCTAAATGAATAGCAACTTCGACTACCACAAAACACCGATATGTTTTTGACCAACTCCCAAGTCTTCAAGCAAACCTCGTAATCAAATAGCTTCCTTCACACGGCCTCTGTAATCGCCATATACTCGCCTCAGAGTAGACAAAGCAAGCGTGGACCGCAAGGTAGACTTCAACCGATCGGTGCTACAGCAAGAGTAAACACATAACCTAGTTGGCCAAGCGCTTATCTAAATCTCCCTGCGTAGTCGGAATCACAATATCCATTGCCACGTTGACCAATGGTATTATCTTGAAATACTAAACCAACATTTACGATTATTTATAATATACCGTAGAATCCATTTCTGACCCAACCAATGTCCTTACCAGGATCATGCATGTACTGTTTCCTTACAATACCAACCGCGTGTGAAATGTCGGTCTTGTACACACCATTGCATACATCAAGCTACCAAGCGCATTTGCATATGGTACTTTTGCCATATATTCGTTCTCCGCATCATTCGAGGAGATAATCGATTCTGACTAAGCTTAAATTGAGGAACTAGCGGAGTACTTACAGGTGTTTTGTCGTTCATTCATACCAAAACGTTGTAGTATCCGCCCAAATATTGACTCTGGGTCAAACTAAGCTTCCCTTCTTCCCCGTCTCTGCTTATCTCCATACCGAGAATCTTCTCGCTTCTCCCAAATCTTTCATCTCGAACTCCCGACTTAGTCGAGCCTTCAACTTTTCAATTTCTGCTTGGCTCTTCGATGCAATCAACATATCATCGACGTCTGAACAGAGATAGAGGAAAGACTCATTTTCAGAAGCCATTGAAAATACACACGATGATCGTGTGTGCTTCTGGGTATACTTTTGTTGCAACATAAGCCGATCAAATCGTTTGTACCGCCTCGAGATGCTTCAATCCATACAATGATTTGTTCACTTACAAACCCAATTCTCTTTACCAAGAACAATAAACCCTTTGAGACATATGTATTTCTTCTAAGTCACTTAGTAGAAACGCGGTTTTCACATCAAGTTGAACTAGTTCCAAATCGAACTGCCAAGGCCAACAAAATTCTAATGGAAGAATGTTTTACAACCGGAGAAAATACCTCATTATAATCGATTCCTCCTTCTCAGCGTAGCCCCCTTAGCCACCAACTCACTTGTAGCGAATACCATCTTTGTTAGGAAATCCATCTTTCTTTGCATGACCCATTTGCATCCAATTGCCTTCTCGCCTTTAGGTAGTTAGGTCAACTTCCATGTTTTATTCTTCGAAGGGACAAAAGTTCTTCATCCATGGCTTCCTTCCATCTTTCAACTTCGGGGCTTCGATTGCTTCTTTATATATGGAAGGAACATCATCGTACTGCACAATCGAAAGTGAAAGCCACCGTATTCTTAAACCGTACAGTGGGTCTTCAAAATCCTTGTATCGGCAGTACCTTGACATTTTGTCGTCGTGGGCCTATCAATCAGTTTCTTCTTGTTCTTTGTAGAGGTTCTTGGGTTAAAACCTCTTCATCCGATTCATCTTCTATCAATAGAGGATCAACTTCTTATCTTCGCTAGCGGATTAACAATTTTGCTTTCAAACTCCACTTGTTTCGGAGTTTGCTCCACCGTCTTCTAGTGCCATCAATCTTCTTAGTTACCTTTCTCAACAATGCGAGATTCATCAAAGGTAACATCTCGCTAAAGATTATCTTTTTCGTTTCAAGGCACCATAGTCGTATATCCCTTAGAACCGAAGGGATCCCCAAAAAAATGGCTTTCTTGGCTCTTGGGTCCAACTTTGATTCTGCGTTACATGGTAGTATGCAATTGAACCAAACACATGTAAGAAATCGTAATCTCTAGCAGTTTTCGGACCATACCTCCATAGGCGTTTTGCCTTTTCAAGAGTACGATGGTAGACGGTTGACGAGATGGCATGCATAGTCACAAATTCGGCCTCAATACGCTTGCAAACCAAAGATTTGACAACATACACGAACCTTCTCCAAGAAAGTCCGGTTCATACGTTCTCCGCAACTCCGTTTTGTTGTGGTGTTTTCGAATAGTGAAGTGTCGCACTATCCCTTCTTCTTCACAAACTTTCATAAATGGATCGTTTGGTACTCGGTGCCATTATCGGACCTCGTACGCTTGATCTTTTACCATGCGAGTCTCGATCATCTTCTTCCACTTCGAGAAAAATCCCCCAACACTTCATCCTTTTTCTTCATGAGATACACCCAAACTCTTAAAGGAGAAGTCATCAACGAAAGTGACATAATAATGTTTACCCACTCATGGATGGAGTTCTTGTTGGCCCCCATACATCGGTATGGATGTAATCCAAAATGCCGCTTTGTATTATGAAAGAAGGCCAAAGCTTACTCTTTTACGCTTCCCAATACACAATGCTCACAGTAATTCTAACTCGCGGTTCTCGCACCTTTTAACAGAGCCTCGCTTTACTAGAATATGTAAAGCTTTTTCACCAAAGATGTCCCAAACGCATATGCCACAACTTGGTAGTTTCTAAATCTCTTTCTTCATCCGAAGCTGGCGATCTTGTCCCAATAACCCGTACTTACCAAGGTAGAAAATGCAGGTTATTCTTCCGAACACCTTTCATTGCCACAAGTGCTCAAGTAACCTTCAATGCCCCAATTTTGTATGGTCACGGTGAAGCCTTTTGATTCTAAGACTCCCACAAAGAATGAGATTCTTCTTCATATCCGAACATAATGAACATCTCAAGACCCCTGGTTGAACCATCTTGATTCTTCAAACGAATTGTACCGATTCCCAAAACTTTGTATGGATAATCATTACCCATGAAAACAACTCCATCGTCCTAGTTCTTCAAAGTTAAAGAACCACTCTTTGTTAGGAGACATATGGAAAGTACACGTTGAATCAAAAATCCAATCACCAGGATGAGATGCTGTTGACGAACCAACCAATGCAAAATCCGAGATACGAGATTGCTTTAGGCTACACATGCATCGATTGTCTGACTTTTCCTTTCTTTTCAGCCTTGGACAATTTTTCTTCCAATGGCACTTTCTCATGACAAAAGTACATTCATCTTTACCAAGTCTTCCTTTTGATAGATCTACCTCTCCTTCCTTTGTGTCAGTGTTTCGCGGACGTCCTCTCTGATAATGCCTCTGTTGCCATTCTGCTTTCTCTTTTATCTTTCTTCTAATTTCATAACTATACAAAGCGGTACAAACTTCCTCAAAAGACTTTATCCTTCCCACGATGAGTAAGCTTTCGTAATAAGATGATCAAACTCCACGGGAAGGAGGCTAACAACATCAAGGCTAAATCTTCATCTTTAAAAGTTTCATCCATATTTAACAAATCTCGCTACTAATTGATTAAAAGCGACAACGTGGTCGTTTATTGCAAGTACTCGAAAGGTATTCAAACCGGAACAACTTCTTCTTCAAATAGCCGATTTTGTCCACTCTTCTTCTTCATGAACTTGTTCTCCAACGCCTTCCACAACTTACTTCATGGATGTCTCCTTCATGAACGTGTGTTTCTGTTCTCTTGAGAGACACGAACGGATTGTACCACATGCCAATCGGTTGATATTTTTCCACTCTACTTCATCTGCTCCATCTGGTTTCTCTTCTTCAATGGCAATGTCTAGACCTTGTTGAAACAAAGCATCTAGAACTTCGCCTTGCCACATACCAAAATGACCGGTTCCATCAAACTTCTCCACCTCGAACCTTGCGTTCATCACCATAGTTCGCTGACGTGGATGACTGGCCTTTGTTTGAAAGAAATTTTTCTTCCGCCATTTCTTCAAATTACAACAACTAGGAACTATATTCCAATAGCAAACAAACGGAATACAAACAAATGCCTAGTTAGAAAACCTTTGGCTCTAATACCAATTGTTGGGAAAATTGGTTATATTTTCCCTATTCTAATTAGTTACTATTCACTTATGATTTAAATGAATAGAACTCAAACCAACCCGACAAAATAATGTTATTGGAAATATAATGCTAAAATAAACTAAAACAGATATTGAAACAGAAATATTAAAGCAGAAAAATAAAAACACCAAAAATTTTACGAGGTTAGATAAATATGTTACCCAGTCCTCGGGCGTCGTTGACCACTTCCACTATCTCCAAATGAATGAACTTCAAAATTACAACTAATTGGGCAAAATTGAGCTAATCAATTACCCTTACAAAAGAGAGGAAGATTTACAAATTTTAGGATGTTTACAAATGGTGAAGGAGGGCTTTATTTATAGCCCCAAATCCAACACCCATCTTCATTTCTAACCAACGTGGAACTTTTCTAATTTTCTCACTAAGGAGAAATATATAACAAATTCTATCGTTACTTTTTTTCTAAAATACCAAATCTGTCTTCCTACTGTTACACGCATGTAATTCACATGCTAATAATATATCATTTTATTTAGTTTACACGAATATTTAAAAAATTAAGTTGTTTATGTTTTATTTTAAATTTTTTAATGATTTATACATTTTATATAAAAGTTAAATAATTAAAGTATTCAAATTACATAAAATAGATAACTTTAAAAATAGTTTATCCAAAATATATATATATATATATATTACTTCGAATACGCTTCATTGTTCTATAAATTTTTCATTATCGATGAAATTTGAGATTTTTTTCAATGTTTCTTTCTTTTATTGGTTCCTTTTAGAGTTAAATTTGTATTTTTGTTATTGTTCCTTTAATTATTATTTTTTATAGGAGTTATTTCTTTGATTTGTTCATGGTTATTGGTATCTTTTTTTAAATTTTTGGATGTTATATATTAATTTTTATGATCTGTTCATATTCCAAGGTATATTTTTTTAATATTGAATATTTACCTATTTCTTCTATTTTGTACATCGATCATGATTGCACATATTTTATTCTTCTTCTTTTACGAAGTATTTTTTTTTAATCTAATTTTTATACTTGATTTAAAATAAAAATATATAGATGATATTTGATTATTTGTCCTAGGCTTGGCCAGTCTTTAAGTTTATTCATGGAAAATCAACCTTTCAATTTTTGATTTTCAAAATGTTAGAATTTCAAAATGTTAGAATTCTTTAACCCTATGTTTGTTTTATTGAAATATAATGAAATCAGAATCAATTTCTTTAATTTTATGTTTATTGGATTGAAAAATGGAAATAAAATAAATTAATTCTTAAAAGAGAAGAATAAGAACTCTTTTTTTCCCTCAAAAAATTATGATACTATTCTCATTTCCAATTTTATATTAACTCCAAATATAACTATAAATCTTAAATCTTAAATCACAATATTTTAAATCCTATTTAGAAAAATAATAATTTTAACTTTAAATTCCAAATCTCAAAACCTTCGACCCTATTTAAAAAAAATAATTTTAAACATAAACATTAACTTACAAATATAACTTTAAACTTTAAACCTTAAACCCACGAATATAATCATAAACCCTATTTAAAAAAAGTGATAATTTTAACCCTAAATCGCTAAAAACTTCAAAACCATAAACCTTATTTAGAAAAATAATAATTTTAATAATATATTTTATTTTTAAATAATAATTATTTTTAAATAATAATTTCAATAATGTATTTTGTCTGACGAAAAAATAATAATTAAATAATAATATTTAAATTTTAATAAATATATAAATATTAAGATAATATAGAGTATTTTTCATTACAATCCAATTGTAAATCATACATTGTAATATTGATTCATTCTTTCATTAATTAGATGATACAAAACAAAAAATTGAAGTAACTTTTAAGCTTAATTTTTCACGCTTTAGTTAACAAAACATTTTTAAAGGAAATAAAATCTTCGTAACATGAATACAACATTTTAGAACCTGATAAAGCCTCCTGAAACTTGAATAAAACTGAACCTTCAAAATAGCATTACGCCTCATTATTTATTTTGTTTAAAGTTAATCAAAATATTTTACAAAAGCTTTGATACAATAATAATGTATGAATTCTTTATTATTTATCATAGTTAATTACATCCAATTATCATTTATATGTAATAGTTTTAATAATAATAACATGGTTTAATTCCATATAACTATCCAAAATTAATTATCAATAATTAATAGAATAATATGTGACTTACGCGTGCCCAAAGATAGAAGAGAAGCTCAAAAGTTCAAGATATCACAAATAGGATATGATGAATCGATACTATTTTTAAACATTAATGGCTCCTATTTTCTACAAAAAAAAATTACATTTTGATATATAAACGATTCAGATTTATAAGAATTAAAAATAAAAAAAATCTTTAAGTCTTAACACTTGATATAAGAGAAAAAAAAATCATGTAATAGATTCAAAGTGAGACATAAAATTTTTTATAATTATTTAATTTAAATAATTTAATCTCATAATTATTGCATTTGAAACCATAGTTCTTATAATATTTTGAAAAATATTTCATAATAGTCTTATTATTACGTATAAATGATCGCTTTTATCAATTAATTTTTAAATTGATTAATTTAGTCCCATTATTCATAAAAATTATGCAATATAAATACTCATTTTTAATACTTTTTTATAAAATATAAGTGTTAATTTTAATAAATTATAAAATTAAAAGTAATTACTTTTTATAATACATGATGGATAATGATAATGTTTAATTCATACATTAAGAAAATATATAATTTTTGTTACTTAATTCAATAATTATGGTATTAATTTTAATAACTTTTGTCCTATTAAATTATTGGACTTCTCTTATACACACTTGCCAACATGGCTCTGCATATTCATTAAATATATAAATGAGACCCAAATTAACTGTTCTATTATTATCTGCAAATATAACTCCAATCAAGTATCACCAATTTAATACATATAGTAAATATGATGATCATTCTTTAACATCAAATTAGTGTGTTTCGAATCTATAAATTAAGATAATAATATAATAAATCTTATCATAAGATCACTAAGTAAAGCCCGTATAATAATTATCACCACAACTTTTTTGCAGTTCCTTTGTATACTATATCTTAAATGGTGAAATAATAGTGAATAATTCCTACAAATTCGCCTCATCTGTACCAAAATTAAATATATTTTTAAGTCAAACAAAAGCTTTGTATCCCATAAATAGTTTCTACCTTACAAATTAGCACAAGTGCACAAGTATTGGTTAACCAAGTCAAATGAATTGTGTTCTTCCTTGTATATAAGATGAAAACACAATATTAGCAAAAACAATATGCATGAATTGTGTTATTCATTTCATTAAAAAACTAGCAATACTAGAATGCAAAATGAAGTTTTCTTTCATATAAACACTTGTACTTTAACGTTTGTTTCTCTAATTAGCATGTCCATTGTCCATGACTCCATGGCTTGGCTAGCTAGCTAGACATCTGAATAAATATCTAATCATGGTATGTCATGCATGCATACTACACCATGTCATGATCCGAACTCAAAACATACTGCACCATGTCATCATCAGAGGCATTAATATTAAGATACATATTGCACCTCTAACTCAAAACACATTTTCAATGTCATCTGACCTAGAAATAAGATCAAAAGCATTCATTGTTGAAGCTCTGTGTCTTTCTTTCCTTTCTATTAGAAGATCTTCATGCAAAGTTGACATAAACAATACAAAATTAAGAGAAAAGTAGTGTCTGCTCACATATTTATTGTAACAGTGACATTTATCTTATTATTAATTTGTTATAATTTAATCATATTATTATCTAAAAAGTGATCACAAGGACAATTTTTTCCCCAATTGCATCATGCTGAAGTCTTTTTTACTTGAATAATTTTTTGGGTCAAAACAAAGAAATATATTTTATTATAGAGCCAAATCCAAAGAAGCATACAATCCTCAAAACATGAACAAACTAAACAAAGCATACCATAATCAATGTACCTAAACAAGCTTCATCTTCACCAACCAAACAAAACTGTCCATGTAACCATATACTACCAATATCAAGCACCATGGCTAGTGACAACCATTCAAGAAGGAATTCATAAGGTTACCAATGTTATCCACTTAGGCAAAGAGCATAACAAAATACTTCATGAATGAATAACCAACACAAGAACAAAGAAGCAAACACATGATATTAGAGAAAAACTTAGCCCAAAAGTAATTCCAAACTATTAGTAAACTCCAAAGACATCACCCATATATAGTTCCAAAATTAGATGTAACAACAAAAGAAAAATAGAAACACAAAAACACAAAAACTAGCATAAACACCAATACACTTGTACATGATAGGAAACACCAAAACAGAAACTAAACAATCAACTCTTGAAGACTCATCCAATTCCGTTCGCATTCTTGTTTTGTCCTACGTCCATTAGGATCTATGAATTGTTTTCAATTACAATTGTCACTGTATTTTCAACATTTTTACTTGAATAATTACAGTTGCAAAAATTAAAGTTAATTAGTCTTCGACTTATGCCTAAAAAATTTCTCTCTACTTCTTCCCCTTCTAACCGCCTTCTTCGTTCATCTCTTCAACTAAACTAACCTTCTTTTTCTCGTCCTTCTCTCGTCTATACACTCAACTAATTTTCTCTGTCTCTTTGTTCTGGCACTAATTTTGCCCTAAATCTTGAACCACTGCTTCTCCATCCTCTGTGAGCATGATGGAAGACTTAAGCAACCAAGTAAGTCACCTTGATTTAACTTTAGATATTGGTGAGATTATTACGAAGGAGCGAGGCATCTCAGAGTTGATGATTGCCGCATGATTCATCTCCCAACATCTTGGAGGCTCCTCTAAGTGTTTATCTAAGAATTGGACCAAGATTGGGTGCTTAGACATGAAGGTTGTGGATCGATGCACCTTCGTGTTTTACTTTTGAAGACCTGATTGAGATGAACCTGATCTTGCAGAAAGCTCCTTAGAGCTTTATTAATGGTCTCCTTGTATTGTAGCGCCTATTACTTAGTATGTCCCCTTCCAGTCTTGCTTTTAATACCACACTAATCTGATTGCAAATTCATAATATGTAAAGGTAACACATGATACAGAATCACTTAGAAAATTAAAAAAAAAAACATGACCAAATTTTAGATTACTCTTCCTCTAGTAAATTTAAAATAAGAAAAATAAAACTATATTATCTATCTTTATACGAGTATTTTAACAATTCTAGAGTATAACTAGCTTAAAGATATTCATCTATTTGATAAATAAAAATATTTCAATTTTTAAAGAGAATAAAGAATAATTATTCCTCAAAATTAAGAATAAAATAAAAAAAAATAATTTTTTTAATATTATTAAATTGATTATTTTATAGGATGTTTTGTATAAGGTCTAGTTATTTATAATTGAAAAGTCTCTAGAATAAATTATAAATTTTTATATATGAGACTCTAGTAATATAAATAAAAAAATCTAACTATTTTCTCTTTTCTTATTATATCCATTTGATATTAGTCTCATTCATTTGTTTTTAACTCGTCACAAGTTTTCTTCTGGATAGAGTGATTCTAATAAATGATAGTCATAAATTTTTAATACATTAAACGTTGATGAGATGACCATATCTTTGGATAAATCCACTATCTTTTTCAATATTCGACATGATCCATATTTTCTTATCCTTTAGCTTGCTATATCTGCCAATAGAAAAATGTTCATTTTGTAACAATATTATCACCATTTCTCCTACTTGATAAAATTTCTTTCTTCTATGCTTATCGGCCATTGCATTATACTTGGCATTGGACTCTATGATCTTTCGTTTAAATTTTGAATAAATAATTTGAATATTTTTTGTCATTTTTTCAACAGTCTTGTTTCTCCCATGAATCCTTAGATGATTAACCAATCCAATGTATGCTTTAGAGCTTCACATGTACAATCTTGAATGGGTTCTTTCGAATTGAACTATGCATAATACTATTGAAAGCAAACTCAATTTGTGTAAATATGAGTCTGTCTAGTCTAAACTTTGCTCATATTTGTTTTATTTTCTAAGTTTTTTTATATTATTGATGCATTCGTGTTTTCATCATGCGTCATAATGAAACCAAATGTGGAAGCAATTACGAATGACATTGCATCCTCTTTTGGAGAAAAATATGTATTGCTTGGGGAATGGCTTAAGTCTAACATGAAAATGAAGGTGCTTGTGCATTTTAAGGATGGTGGGTTAAGAAGAATGATAATTTCATCTTTGGAGAAAGTAGCTCAGTGGAAAAGAGAAGGCCTGGTCTTCGAGTTTTTGGTAAAGGAAAGGAAAATGTTGGTTCTGATGGTGGTAAGCATAAGGTAGATATTAAAAATTCCTAACAACAGTGAGTTAAGTCTGGAAAAAAACAAAGGAAAAGGCCAGAAGACATCACTCTTATGATGTTTTCTTAGAGGGTGATCATCAAGCTATTGGTGTGGATGCAGTTAGCGCTAAGGATGGATTGGAGCATTCTCTGGCTGACTTGGTTGTGTCGTAATGGTTGGTTTATCAGACCATTTAGATTGTTTTAACCAAATCAGATCAGACCGAATTATTCGTCTAATAAAAGTGTTATAACGAATGATCTAATTCGATTTAGTTAATAGTTTGGTCCGATTTAGATCAAAATAAAACTAACAAACGTAATTGTTAAAATTAACATTACCTACAAAAACTCTATAAAGGTAGAAGAACTTCACAATCTAAAAAAAACATACACAGTACAAATTCTTATTCCAATTCCTAATTAACTTTAAATTATCATGTACCTAAAGCACAAAATGCAAAGGTTCACTTCACATGTCACACAGACAAAGTTTTCTTGAAGGTAAATTTATAGAATCCAACCAAGTCTAGTAAATATCAACAAGAAGGATTGTGAATTGAAAGATAAAAAGTACTAAATTCTACGAGACATAGAGACGAGAAAGTTGAAGAACTTAATATCACTCCAACTTTAAAAGGAAAACAATGATGAAGTAGGAATTAACATTCTCTGGCTTTTCTGCGAAACCTAAAATCACATTATCGCTAGTTGCATCATTGTTTTCATCATAATCGTTGTTATCATCAATAGCAACCTCTTGTTATGCTTCTTCTCCTTTCTCTTCATCAAGAGAGGTGATATAAAGGCCCTTAAATTCTTCAAAATCAACCAATCCTTAAGCAATGGAAACAAAAACTATAAAGAGGTGGAAACAAAAACTCTAAAGAGGTTAACTCCTGAAAGTAAAAAACATCTAACTCTTAAATATAGGGATAGACTTGGTCTAACTTGTAAAAAAAATTATGAAAAACAAATAATAAATAGTACACTAAAATCAGAACAAATCGAATCACTCAACAAGGGCACCTAACAGAACTGAGTGATTGATCGATGAAGTTGAAGAAAACTGCAGCATTCAAAACAATAGCAACCCAGTATTATGAATGAAACCCCTTGTATTATTTCCTTGCCACTTGTTTGGCCTTCCTTGTCAAAATATAAATCTCTAATATATTTATCCATACTAACGATCATGCATGATTTAATTATGCATAAAACTCCTATTTTTTCAATGATAGCATACTTATAGTCATGCGATTAAAATATAAATTTTTTTTAAGTTGCGAGTTTTTTTGGGTTTTTTTTTGTTGGGGGTCATTGTAAAAGTTTATAGCTCTTTCTTGTCAAACACTTCACATAAAAAGGAAAATTAAATGAAGATATAGTTAACCATATGCATCATTTTATATAGCATTATTTACATACTTGGAATAATTTGTTAAGCCTATTAACAACTAAAAGAAAAATGCAGGTCATATTACTAATGTTTTCATGGGGAACATAGGGACGGCTCAAGTTTTCAAAAATTCATAGAAGTATTATTTCAAGAATGCAACAAATCTAGAAATATCAAACCTGAAATGTATTCAAAAGTTTGAAACAATTCTTAAGATTTAAAGTTGCATAATGCATCATAACACATTATTAAACCAACTAACATTATGATATCATTACAAAGTTAGAAAACATAAGCATAAATACAAAACTGAAATCAATAAGAAAAGATTTCGTGATACTAAAAAGCCTAGTTACATACATTACCTAATACTAAAGGACAAACAATTAGAATATCTAAGACTAAAGTCGATGGACAAATGTAATCTTTTAAATTAAATAAAGTTAGAAAAGCTTATGATTTATTTACAATAATCAAGAAACCTATCTTCAAAGTATTACGAATAAACCATGTGAGAGCTAATAACCCAAAGTAGAGAATCATAAACTGAGAGAGATATCTTACATATCACATAAAAAAAGGTCGACTGATGGTGAACAAAAAGAGAGTGAGAGAGTTGACTATGTAGGCGATACTGGAGGCGAGGCGAGTATGGTTGATTGGTGCCGGAGGCAACGAAGATAAAAAATTGCAAATAGGATTTCTAAGAGATTTTTTAAAATAATTCAAAGAACGGATTTACATTATATAATATATTTTTAAAAAAATTAATATATTATTAATAACAATATAGTCCGATTTAAAAATTAGTATAACTAGATCATACCATTTGAAAAACATTTTCAGTAAATACAAACTAGATCGGACCATGTGATTTATAAAATTATTCGACTCGATTCGATTTGATTAGGTTTTTCGATTTAATTCAATTTGGTCCAATTTTTGAACAACCCTAAAAGATGACTAGAGTTTTTTTCTATTATTTTTCTTTTTTCTTCTTTATTTTTCTTCATATTATTTTTGTTTTTTCTTTATCTTAAGCTTCTTTTTACATGGGAATGTCTTCTCTCTCTTTGATATCTTTTTCAATACATTTATACATAAAAAAAATTATAATTTTATTTTATTAAATCTATCTCAACGAATTTTTTATCAAATAATATTAAGAGTTTTATATACTTTTTTGTATCTAAAATTTACAAAATTTCATTAAAATAAATATATTTTATTTGATACGAAGATTTATCAATATATCTCTTCAAATATTTATAGGTTATAAAAAATACTTTTACTAAAGTTTTCAAGTTTTTCAAAAAACAAGTATTATAACTTTAATTTTTCAAGAAATATGTAATTATATTAATTGATTTAGTTAAATATTAAGATATAGTGTAATATAGAAGGAATGTATTAGATATCTTGTTGATAGATATTTTTAGTTTTTAATTTAATTTTTGATGTATCTAAAAAGAACAAAGATTGATATTTAATTATTGTATGTTCTTTTATCGTTAATAAAAAATTTCATTTATAAATTTTTATAATAAAAAGAAGAAAAAAAAAGTTACCCAAGAAAAAGTATGAATCATGGGTCAATGAAATCTACTTCTACTCTACTTAAAAAAAAACGTATTTATACACTATATTTACACACAAAATAGCAAAAGGGACGAATAATAATTTCTCTCTCTTATGGATAGAATTGGTGATGTTAATTTATTAGATAATTTTTTATACTATTATATTTTAATAATTGAAATTTAAAAGAATAATTTTATATTTATCGTTCTGTTTTGTTAATGCAAATAATAACTTTTCTTTTATAAATTTCTTATATATATATATATACCTCCCCTAACATATAATCTGCATATACTAATTTTTTTAATGTAATGAAGCGTGTTTATATCGACTTAAAATCACATTTACTTGTGAATCACTTCAGGTGTCATTATTATTAGTAGGGAAATAGAAGAAAATGACAACTTTTGTGCAAAAAAATATCAACATTTTTTGTCAATTTGCCAATATATTTGTCATATATATTGAGTGCAACAAATACTAGCATTTTTAGTCACTTTGCCAATATATTTGTCACAAATATGTATCGGTGGCGTAACACTTCAACAGTGACACAGTAAAATTGTACTTGTATACGCCAACTATAGATCTAATTATGTTAATATATTTAGTAATGTAAGTTTTATTTTATAAAACAATTTTATATATTATAATAATATTATAAGCACTGTGTAATATTTTTTTAGATAAAATTTTTATAGATTTAACTACACTTAATAATATGCCACATCAATTATGATTTATCAAAAATTTATAATAAATAGAATTTTTACATTCTATATGATACCCATTAGAAGATCTCTATGATACCTCTCTTAGTTTTTATTCTTAAATGATATATTAAATTTATAAAAATATTATTGAATTATTGTGTTTATTTTATTCATATCACCGAATTATTTTTTATCTCACTTACATTATTTAACTCGTAAAAATTTTCATATATGCCATTATATTAGTCGCTGTCTAATGATGTCGTACGTCAGTGATAGATTTAAAATAACTCAAATAATTAAATTATATATTTAAAATAATAATTTATATTACGAATTACGATACCATTAGACGAAGATAACATAATTGTATAAATGGATTTTTTCGTGAATTGGGTGCTATAAACAAAATAAAAAATAGTTTAGTAATATAAATAAAACAAACATAATAATTTAGTGGTATTTATATAGATTTATCCTAAATAATATATTATTATTTTAGATTTGTTATCTTACTAATACCACAATTTCATTTTAGGTATTTTTTTACAAATATGTTTTAGGTGGTACTTAGTAATACACATTCAATAAAATATATTAATTTAATACAATTTTTTATTTTGTAGAGATTTTTCATACATGTATATTTAATTTAATTTTTACTATTTTTTCAATTATAACATTAAGAGCTTTTTTTTCTACCATTTTTAATCATTAAATACATGGGTTAATATTTTTGATTTATTTTACATTCTCTTTAATCTTTTTTCTCTATATCACTTAGTAGTTCAATAACTCCTCTCATATTTTTTTCTTCATATTGATCAGTGTAAATTGATATTTTTTTCTGTTATTTTTTCTTTTTAAGTATTTCTAATGATTTTAAGAACGATAAAAAACTCAGGCTAATTTAAGTTTCAAACAAAATACCCACTTAATGATATTTATGATATTAAACTTGTAATAGTGGACTACAAGTTTGATATGCATGAGTATATATTGAATTGTGCATACAAACTATTTATTTTACTATCTCAATCTAATTTTTCATACAAACGGTATACTTTATACTAATTTCTTATTTTTTTACATAAAATATAAAAATTATATATTATATTCATTAAAAAAATTGCATAAACTACGCAGATGAATACTATTAACCAATATGTAATTATAAGTGACCTTAGTGATATATGAAGAAGATAGATTGAGTAGGGTATAAAATTAGTCAAAAATTATTGAAACATGTATTTAGGGCTCAAAATAGGTGATAAAAAAGCTATTAATGTTTTAGTATATAAAATATTAAAACATATCACACATACTTTTTGCCAAATACACATGTGGTGCATACGTGTATAAAACTGTTAATAAACTAAAAAATTGTATCAAATTAATACATTTTGTTAAATATGAGTATCATTAAAATACCAATTAAAAATGTATATAAAAAAACACCTAAAATAAAATCATAGTAATGTTAAGTTAATGAAAATATTATTTGACTCTTTTTTTGTGGGTCTCTCCTTGGGTTTTATCCTAGACCTACTCCGTGAGTGAGTTTTTTTTTTATTTCAACTCCTTGGCTCTATAATCATTTCTTAATGAGTTTTGTAGACAAATCATGATATACTTTTACTTAGTCATAAGAACGAAATTGCTTGTATTGTAATTGATATTACTTGTTGATACTCTTTTTATTTTTTTGGCACATGGGGATTAAAGAAATATATATTTTTTTCCTTGCAATAGAGAAGGAAGTAAATTATAGCTAATCGAGCTCACACCATGAGCCTTGAGAAATTTTCAGCTTGTATGGTATAGCATATTAGATTAAATATGAATACTTATATTGAATTGTATTGAATGATGTTTTTTTTTGTATTTCAAAAAATTTAAGGTGATTTGAGTAATATAATGTTACGTGCATCCAGTTTGCATAATTATTTTTAATTTTCTTTCATATTTAGTTAATTATGGACCATGTCTTTTAGATAATGGCCATGATAGAGTAATGGCCTTGTGGAAAGAATAGTGGACTTATGGGCAAGTCACTATCTCCGTAATTTTAGTTTTAGTTGCATTTTTTTAAGAAATAATGAGTTGTTCAATTATTTCTTTCAAGTATCAAAAATATGTATAAAAAGGAAAAAGTGAATGAGAATGAACATGAACTTTTTCTACCAAATTAAACTATCTTATACTCACGAAATTTTACCTCCTTGAGAGCTTCTTTACGACCAGGATCATACCGCGTCGAGGCAGAGTCCGAGCGAGAGCTCGACATTACCAGGCACGTAACAATATGGTATTATAGCAGGGATCCGATAACGGGGTAAACCACCCCAACCCAACCAAGCAACCAATGGAGGAATCCCTATAGACAACCCAACAACAAATGCTCCAAATGCAAAGAGAGATGCATGAGATGTTCATTCAAATACAAACTCAAATGGATGAATTAAGTGCAAGAAGAACAGGAATCAGGACATTATAGCAACAACCAAATTCTCAACAAACACAAGGAACAATTATACCTCGAGTGTTTCGTTTGGATTGCGTGATTGCCAAATATGTTGAAATTAACCTTAAAAATGATTTTCTTCCCAAATTGGCCCAACACACAAAAAGGCCCATCATGCAGATTTCGTCCAACATGCAGATCTGGCCCAAATTTTTAAAAATTATGCCCACTTATTTCAAAAACCCACCGGAATCGGACCTGATCAGTCCCACAGCCACAAAATCAACTTAAAATTGGAGAGTGACCTTGTGATAGTAAGACCCTATCGTTATCCATACTACCAAAAGAAGGAAATAGAAAAATTGGTGGAAGAAATGTTGGAAAGTGGAGTCATTCGGCTCAGTACTAGCCCATACTCATTCTCGGTACTGCTTGTTAAAAAAAAGGATGGATCCTGGCGATTTTGTGTGGACTACAGAGCTCTTAATATGGCCACTATTAAAGATAAGTATCCCATACCGGTAATAAATGAGTTGCATGGGGCCAAATTTTTTTCAAAACTAGATCTACGTGCTGGATATTATCAAATACCGATGCATCCGACAGATGTGGAGAAAATGGCTTTCCGCACACATGATGGACACTACGAATTTTTGGTAATGCCTTTCGGACTCACTAATGCACCTTCTACATTTCAAGCATTAATGAATGACATTTTTTGGCCATATTTGTGAAAATTTATCCTAGTATTTTTCAATGACATCCTGATATATAGTTCTACTTGGGAATTACATTTGCAACACTTGCAAATCGTGCTCTCTATATTATCCGACCATCAACTATATGTCAAGAAGGAGAAATGTTGTTTTGGAACCACAGAAATTCAATATTTGGGGCATATTATCAGGGAAGGAGAAGTAAGGATGGAACCTAGTAAAATTGTGGCCATAGAAGATTGGCCCAAGCCAAAATCGATAACTGCTCTACGCGGTTTCCTGGGGCTGACTGGTTACTATCGAAAATTTATCAAAGACTATGGAAGAATAGCTGCCCCTTTGACAGAAATGTTGAAAAAGAACAACTTCAAATGGAACTCCAAAGCCGAAGATGCATTTCAGGAGCTCAAACAAGTGATGACGCAAGGATCAGTATTGGAATGACCTGATTTCATAAAAACTTTCATTATTGAATGTGATGCCTTGAATTCTGGTATTGGTGCAGTACTCACATAAGGACGAATACCCATAACTTTCTTTAGTCAAGCTCTCAAAGGGAGGAATGCAGCTTTATCCACCTATGACAAGGAGATGTTGGCATTGGTATTAGTAGTTCAGAAATGGTGGCCCTATGTGTTGGGTAGATCATTTGTGGTTCGCACTGACCACAAGAGCCTCAAATATTTATGGAGTTAGAAAATCACTACCATAGCTCAACAAAGATGGCTTAGCAAGCTGATAGGATATGACTTCACCATAGAATACAAGCAAGGGAAAGAAAATTTAGCAGCAGACGCCCTATCCAGACGTGATGAACCAACACAAATAATGGCAATATCAGAGTTAGTTCCAACTTGGATAGAGATAATTCAGGATGAAAACAAAAACCATGTGGAGATGCAAAAGTTGCATAAATTGTACAAAGAAAGGGAACTACTAGGGCCATGGACATGCAAGGAAGGATTACTCTTCTACAAAAACAGAATTTATCTGCTACCCTCTTCCCCACTAACGACAGAAGTCATTCAAGGCTTCCATTCTGCCACCCATGAAGGGCTCCATAAAACTCTCCAACGAATACAGTCTCAATTCTACTGGCAGGGAATGAAGCGGCAGGTATTAGAAACTATTAAAGCCTGTGACATTTGCCAAAGAAATAAAAGAAAACAAGGTGCACCCTCTGGGTTCCTCCAACCCCTACCTACGCCTACTATTGTATGGACTAAGGTCTCCATGGATTTCATTACCGGCCTTCTAAACTCCAAAGGTAAGACGACCATTATGGTGGTAGTGGACCGATTATCCAAAATGGCGCACTTCATTGCAATGACATCTCTAATCAATGCACCTAACGCGGCCCAAGCCTATTATGAAAATGTCTTCAAATTATATGGGGTATCACAGTCCATAGTAAGCGATAGAGACCCTTTGTTCACTAGTTCATTTTGGAAGGAGCTATTCCGACTACAAGGAACTGAGTTTCGTTTTTCGTCATCCTATCACCCACAGACAGATGGGCAGACGGAGGTAACTAATCGCACTCTAGAAATGTACTTGCGTTGTTTTACAGGAGAATATCCAAAGTAATGGACCCGCTAGCTACCATGGGCAAAGTTTTGCTACAATACTAGCTGGCACTCTTCTACTGGATTCACACCACTTGAGGTGGTATATGGGTGCCGACCACCGGTCCTAACATACTATGAGTGAGGATCTGCCCGAGAGGACGAAGTGGATCAGGAGCTACAATTACGAGATCAAATTCTACGCCAACTACAACAACAACTCTCCAAAACCAAAGAAAGAATGAAGGCGACATATGACAAAGGAAGGGCGGATCGACAATGTGAAGTAGGCGATTGGGTTTACCTTAAATTACAACCTTATCGACAACACCCGTTGACAGGTGATTGGAGGCACAAGCTATCTGCTAAATACTATGAATCTTACCAAATTATTAAGCGCATTGTATCGGTAGCATACAAACTGCTCTTACATGAATGAAGCAAAATTCACCCTGTGGTGCATATCTCGCTAATCAAGAAAAAACTCAAAAAAAAAACTCCATAGTGGCAGAAACTATACCGGAAGAATTGACTGACGTCGACGCTACTCCCTAACAACCTTGTGGACAAGGCTACTTTCAAGGAGGATGGAATGTTACGTGCATCCAATTTGCATAAATATTTTTAATTTTCTTTCATATTTAGTTAATTATGGACCATGCCTTTTAGATAATGGTGATGATAGAGTAATGGCCTTGTGGAAAGAATAGTGGACTTATGGACAAGTCACTATCTCCATAATTTTAATTTTAGTTTGCATTTTTTTTAAGAAGTAATGGGTTGTTCAGTTATTTCTTTCAAGTATCAAAAATATGTATAAAAAGAAAAAAAGTGAATGAGAATGAACACAAACTTTTTATACCAAATTAAACTATCTTATACTCACGAAATTTTACCTTCTTGAGAGCATCTTTACGACCGGGATCATACCACGTCGAGGCAGAGACCGAGGCCGAGCAATAGCGCGACGTTAACAGGCACGTAACATATAACTTGGTATTTTTTTCCTATGATATATTAGAAATAAGTATCATCATCGAAAAATGTATTGGCTTCATTTTGGCTACGACTTTAAGTCATCGTCAATGTCTACGTTTAAAATGCTGTTATTCACTAATTTACCATATACCAATCCTGCCACAAATAAAAACCACAATGTTATTTTACAGATTACGAGAGAACTAGTATTTTAAAATAAAAAAAATAATTCCATATATATAATAATTAATTTAATAATTTTTTATTTAATATATAATTATGATCGATTATATTTATTAATAATATTGTTTCATATCTATTATTATTTATCCTAAAATATTACATAAAAAAAATAAAATTAACGTCAACACTCCGAAAGCAAAACTTAATTGTTTCTGCTATTGACTTGGGGCCAAAAACATATCACTCGGTACAACTTTCTCTCCCAACTACGTTAACTTCAAATTTTAAACTATTCTAGGAATTATTTCTTTAAAATATCAATTTATTGACGCCATATAGGTAACCAACAATTTTATATACACGTGCAAGGAAACCACTTGTTCGGTAAAGCATGTATAACTAACAACTTATATAAAAAAAACTAATATATTAAATTCACTAGTTATTATTATAACTAAAACGCTTAGATTCATTAAGTTTTTTTTTTTTTAATTTTTTTTGTAAAACTACTTCAATAATTATTTTATTAAAACTAGTTTTGTCACAATTGAAAAAAAATAAAAAATTATAAAGATTGCTAACTATATTTGTAAAACAGTTATAGTTAAATACTCTAATTATAATAGTTAATTTCTAGTAAAATCTAAACAATATATATATATAACAAATAGGATGTGAATCTACACCAATTCCTTTGAAGCTTTCAACATTACATGAGTTAGTGTTGAATCCTAAGACGTAAGCAATTTTCTTGTTTATATTTATTATCTTTAAAAAGTAACAACTTTGATAGAAAGGCACGTCAGATGTATAGCTCACAATCAGAAATTACCTGTACAAGTACCGATTCATAGTTATTTGTAGTATTCATATTTCCTGAATTACTCGTGTGTAAGCTACAATATACGTGTATATATGAGTGTGAGTATTCGAACATTATAATTTTGTATAAATTTATATAAAAAAAATTAAATGTCTAAATATATATTTAAAATTTATGACTTTTCATGTAATAAAAATACTCATTTAACATATTCAATAACAACCCCCCATATGCATCATATGGACTTTTGAGTCACATGCCTTCTTATATTACCTTAGGTTATAGCTTCCCCACACTCTGCCTCTTTAATACTTATAAGCCTCCTCTGTTTTACACTTCAACACACCAAATAAATATTCTCTTCAGTTGCAACCTTAGGCATGCTTAATGCTTTAAATTTCATTTTGATGTTATGAAGCTTTGTTGTATATAAAACTGATCAGCTTTTTTGTTTGATTTCTCTTCTCTTTACAGAAGATATTTTGATGGGTACAAGTGAAAAAGAGAGATCAGTATCAAATAATAATAATGAAAGTTACAGAGAACCTAAGAAGATAGTGCAGATATGTTTGGCTTGGTTGGGTTCATTTTTAGTTAGTATGGCAGGTGGTTTGGTTTTAGCTTGTTGGATATCTAAATATCATCCTACAAATAAACAGCTTTGGATGGTGCCTTTTGGTCTTGTTATGTTTACTACACCTATTCTTGTTTGGTTTGTTCTGGTTTGTTCTGATATATGCAATTTGAATTGTAATGGTGATGTTTCTTGGTCAAAACAACAAGTTCCTCCATTGGATCGCTCTATTCCTGACCTAGAAAGATAATTACAATCACACAAGTCATTTGCTGATTTTTTTTTTATTGTAAATTATTTTCTATGATTTTTTCTTCATATCACACAAGGTTCTATGCATTTACCTGTATTTCTTTTTAAGAAATGGTAATAGATACTTTTTACATTTTATAATTTTATGGATGAGATGGTGAATCTTTTCGTAATATGTATGTATTTATTTGTATATAAAATGTATATTTTAATATAAAAATTAATAATATAATTGTCTACTGTATATTTATGTACCTGTTTTTACAAACAAAACAAAAAAAAAATCCCAAATTACATGAACGGTTAAATGGCAGAATTATTTTTTTTTCTTTTTTTCTTTTTTCATTGTCAATCCATAAGACTCGAATGAGTGTATCGTAAAGTGATTACAAAAAGTAGAGTCAACTTTGAAGAAAATATTATAGTAAATTTTATAAGAGTTATAGATTAATTAACTTTTAGGATTAAAAGATACTTAATTTTTATAGATTTTTAGGTGTTATCATAGCTTCAGATGATTATTGAATAAAAAAAAACTTTGAATCTCAATGTAACTGGCATAAAAAATAGAGAAATAATCTAAATATAATATAATAAACATATAAAATGGTGTGTATTCTAAGATAATTTATAAGGATTATCGTTATGTATATTGAAATAAAATCTCTAATTATATAAAATTTATAAATATCTTTATCTATTAAATTATTTTTTTAAAATTAAAAATTTCAATATCTTTTAGAATTTCGTACTCAATTATCCATTCATTACTAATAGCAAAACTAGCTACTTGAATAGTTTGTGACAATTGTCCAAATGGGTTCAAATTATAAGTTGAGTAAAACTAATTGCACACACTCTACGTGTATCAAGTTCACTTAATTTAGTAACTTTTTAATTTTCAAGATTATAACGTTAAGTGAAATAGATATGATAAAATTACTAGAAATAATCTAATATAACTTCTTCTAGTAGTAAGAATTTCCTAAACAAAATTATAAAACAAACAAACATTTAAATTATCAAATACATTGTATATTTAGACATAACTATACCAGTAATTTTTTTTTAGAATAATAAACATTAAAACTAGAATACAATAATTAATTAGATAAATAAAAAAATATATTAGTTACATTTTAACAACAAACTACAAATAAAACATCAAACAACTTGTTTTTAACTATAAAAAAACCAAAATAATTACAAGTTTTTAATCAAACACTAAAAACACCACCCACTCAACTGAATCAGCCAACAAAACTTTGGAGGCGAAGAGAGACCAACCATCCAGTTCCAAGAGAGACTCACCCCACAAAAATCACCAGGGGTGAAAGCGATAACCAACACAATCATAAACAACATGCTGGAGTAATGAGGTAAATGTTGAGGAATCTCATCTCGATTAAGAAAGCCAACAAAGTGCTGGTTATAAGGTCCTTGCAACCCTTCCTCTTTGAGAGCTCTTTTAGAGAGAGTTAGGTCATGATTTTCTACATGGTATCAAAGCGGGTCCCTAGGTTCAATTGATGTGCCCAACATGGTCAACCCCGATCATTCAACCTCACGGTCAATCGGTCTTTGCGGTGTTCTCGTCCGATGTGAGGGGGTGTTGAGGAGTCCCACATCGACGAGGGAAGCCAACAAAGTGCTGGTTATAAGGTCTTGACAACCTTTCCTCTTTGAGAGCTCTTTTGGAGGGAGTTAGGTCATGACTTTCTACATGGTATCAAAGCGGATCCATGGGTTCAATTAATGTGTTCAACACGATCAACCCCGATCATTCAATCTCATGGTCAATCCTGATCATTCAATCTCACGGTCAATCCCGATCATTCAATCTCACGATCAATCGGTCTTTGCGGTACCCCGTCCGATGTGAGGGGGGTGTTGAGGAGTCTCACATCGACCAGAGAAGCCAACAAAATGCTGATTATAAAGTCCTAACAACCCTTCCTCTTTGAGAGATATTTTGGAGGGAGTTAGACCATGACTTTCTACGACAAAAACACCGGAGAAATCAACGATATGGACGACATAATGATACAAACCAACAGCGAAAAAAGAGAGTAAAAAGAGTAATAATTGTCTATTGATGATGGCAATAATTCTAACATATTAATATTTTTTAATCAAAATTTTTATTGAATATTTTAAGTAAAATATAATAAGGATAAATAATGTAATACATCAATTTTATTATACCAAATATCATGTAAGGGAGGCAAAGCAAATATTACGATATTAAGAATCGTACGTGGTCTAGTTGATTTTATTCTACCTTTGTGATGAATAATTAGGTCTCAATATGTTAATTAATTCTTACTAAAAATATCCTAAAATACTTTATTAAAACGAATCAGGTTTAATTAGTTCGAATCAGACATCCCAAGAGTACATGATCTCCATATAGATAAAACAAATTAAGGTGACATTTCTAGTCACCTTTTTTTGTTTAAAAAGAAAAGGGGCATTCCGATGTTGCCTTCACCAGTAAGTGTATTCCCAAATTGATTATTGATGTAACTGAAATTCTTACAACATAGCATGAATCACACTCACACCCAACAATAAACTAATATTTTTTTGTCATCAAGTTCGTGTAACCCATTTTCTTCCTTATTGATCATAGAAAAATTATTTATATCATAAATTTGTGACAATTACAATTGAGGTAATGAGTTTGCTTCTTAAAAATTTAGCATTAATTAATATTAAACTCATATGTATCTATGTATGCAAGTATCCAATCAAATTTTATTAATTCATTTAAGATTCATAAATTAATGATTTTTTTTCATACTTTGAAATCTTAGTTTTAGATTCCTTTATTTTTTTTCTTTTTAAATTTTAATAAATGTAATCTAAAATTTGAGATCCACTTGAAATTAATCTTTAATGCCATAAAAAATAAGGAAATAAAGTGTGAAAATTAAGGAGTACATAAATCAAATTATAAGAAAAAAAATAAAAAGTAAAACTAAATAACCAAAGTATAAGAAAAAAATAAAAAATAAAAATAGTAAAATGTGAAAAAGTTTATGAATATTTACATAGTTATTTTTTTAATAAATATGAACTTTAGAGTGAATCTAATCAATACAATATGCTAGTAACATAAATTATAAGGACATGTTTCTAATATGTTTATGCATTATAATTGATAATCTAATTGGAATTTATTTATAACTGTATTATTTTTTACATATTTGCTGATTTTAGTTCTTTTCCCCTAATTAATTTATACATAATATTAAACATCTATTCAAAAATAAAGCTCAACAATATGATACTTAAAACTTATAATCATAAAATTTATGTTATTTATGTAATCAGGATTAAAAAATAAAAAAAATAATATTATTAAAATTTATAACTATAAAATTTATATCCAATTCATATGTTTTTTTGTCCAGCCTCATTTGACGTTATTGAGTTACTGTTATTATAAATTTTAAGAGTATTATTTTATGTAATTTTTTAATAATGATTCAAAACTTTTGTTGATTTAGAATTGCTAAAGCTCTAACTTATTTACACCTTTAAAAACATATATAAAAAGAAAATATTTATTAATGTATAAAAAATAATGTAAGATTAAATTGTAAGCATCATTTAAATAAGTCATCTCATGAGATATTTCTTTACATGGGCAAACATCTTCAAGTTTGTAAGTTTTTTATTTAAAAAATGTCTATTTAATTCTATAAGTATTATAAAATTGATATTTTAATCTTATAATTATTAAGTTCTTTCGATTGTGTACCATAATTTATCAAAAATTAGTTAAATTAATTCATCAAACATAATATCACCAAAAACAAACGCTATAAAAAATACATATAACTAAAATTGATTTAATAATTTCAAACTATAATAAATAAATTTTTAAAAAAATCAAGTATAAAAAAAAAATTGAAATCTCATTTTTCACATCACATGGAAAAAAAATTGATTTGAAAATAAAATAATATAATTTGAGGATATTATGCTTTTATTTTGCACCAAAACTGTTATAGTACATCTAAAATCTAAGAAGAAGAAGATTATGTATTTTTTACACGTATTCTTCTATTTTATTTAAATAAAAATTATGATTTAAATTTATTTAATTTTTTGTAAAAAAGTTTGAAACCAATTAATTCAATTTAAAAAATAACATAACTAAACTACCAATTTTTGAAAATAACAAGAATAATTTGATTCATCTTATATTTTCTAAAAACAATTAGGTGCGGAAGAACTCTCGGTGGAAACCAATATATAGAACAAAGGAAGTGTCTCAACGTTTAACAAACACTTGCATAGTATTTTATGGGATTTTTCCAAGCATATCTTAATTTGTTTTACTAAGAGAGAATTACTATCGCATTTATGTTTGTTATATCGTATTACTTGTTAGGTTTAGGTTTATTTAAAAAATTGAAGAAGTTATTTATTATTTAAATAATATTAACGTATTTCATAATATAAGTGGGGTGAGGAAAAATTATGTAAAAAATTGAGTTGGATTTTATTTTAACCTCTACGTCGGTTTCACAAGAATAATGTTAAAATCAGACACCTTACGAGTAATTCACTTGATATACAACGAATAGAGTTTGCTTCTTAATGAGTGTTCAAAAACATTCAATATATTATGATATTATAATGTTTAATAATTATATATATATATATATATATTTAAATTTATTATTATTTTAAACACATCTATCTTTTCACAATCACGAATATGTTTTGTTATTTTCTAGGTATTTTAACATCAAAAAGATTAAATTGATCAAACACTTAAAAGAATATATTTGAAAGTACTCCATTACAACTTTAAAGATTAAAAAGATAACATATATAAAATATTACATATGTTTCAAAACTTAAAAAGAAAAAGATATACAAGAAATAAGGGTTTCAAGTGTTTCAGAATTAAGTGGGTACGACATGAAACTTTTATTTGTTACGGTGCGAGGAAAAAGGATTGAGATCAATCATACCAGAAACCGATGTGGGCTATGATAAGAAAATGTTGTATGCCGCAACTCGAATGAAATTGATCGAGCTCTAAAATCGTGAACAACATGTATATGTCGTAACGTGAAAGTTTTATTTCTTTATTAAGATTAAAACGAAATTTATAAAAGAAAAATATATTAACAAAATATTTTTTATAATAAACAAGAAAATTAAATCTAAGATTTAATTATTTGAATGTGATTTAAAGTAAACTCTTAGATATTAGATGAAATATTTTAGATATGATTTACAGAACTCTATTTCAAAGATGTTTTATAAGAATTATTATTGAAAGATATATTGATGATATATTCTTCTTAATAGTTTTAAAATTTATTTAGATACTTAAATCTTAAGTCTAACTTAGACATCTTTATAAAAGTTTAAATTGTCAAGTCTGAGTAGATAAATTAAATAGTTTGTTAATCTCTTAGGAAATAAACATAATAATTAATCAATTCATAGATCCTATCTAAAGATATTAATTAATTTATTATAAATAACAAGATTGATATATGCATTAGTATATTTTCATACAAATTATTTTATATGAAAAAGGGAAAAAAAGTATTTTTAAAATATTTTATTCAATCAATATTATTCAATGTTGCAAAGAATCATTTTACAAGCATTTTTTTAAGTTACATTAAATCATTCTCAAATTTTAAAATTATTTAAATTAATCTTATGTTTAAAATTTATTCTAAAAAATTATCACATTTGATAACAACTCTAGGGATAAACATCATATCCAAAATATTTGTTTTGGATCAATCCGATCTAAATGAATTTTAAGATTTTTAATTCGAATCCGATCTTACAATATAATTAATCTAAATCAATTTGAATATAAACAAATATGATTTTTTCATATAGGATAAAATCAAATTGATATTAAAATTTATTTATGAATTATTTTCATATATAAAACATAACATATACAAATTTAAATTTTAAATTGATATTTTTATAACAAATATTATTATTTATAATCACACCTAGAAAAATCAAAAGAATAAGAAGTATGTATATACAATTATTAAATTATTATAAATATTTATATTTAATTTTTAGTTAAAATAATAATATAATATAATTATGATATGTATAATATTTAAATATAATATATTATAAAATAAAATATGCATTTATTTATAATTTAATAGTAATTTGGTCCAGATCGTATAGATTATAAAATTTATCAATCCAAATCCAAATAAATTGTATAATTTTTAATCCAAATCCGATCTAATTATAAAATCTATCAATTCAATGGATCAAATCAAATTTTTCAATTTAAACAAATTAATCATATTATTTATTCATATCTAAACAACTCAATGCATATACACGAGAGATGAGTGATGTATTTGGATACAAGTCATATAAAATTAAGATCCAATTCACATGTTTGATTTTATGTTATTGTATATGTCATTAATAAAATATAATTTTAATAAAAAAGAGTTTTTTCCCACGTTTTAAATGCTTGATGATTATTGATGTGGTTCAGATGAATAATGAATTTAAACATTAATTTAAATTATTTAAAATATTATAAATTAGTATAAAGTAAGTAATGATTTTTTCTACTTAATTTTGAAAATTAACTCTTATTTATTGAAAATAAGAGTATTGGTTATATAAATTAGAAATTAAATCTAACAACTAAAGATTAATAAAGATAAAAATAAAATATAAAGATTATGATAGAGATTTAAATAAAAGAATGATTGTATGATCATTTTTCAACACTAACATGTAATATAAATAAAAAAATGTCATATTATCATATTCTTTGATTATATCAACTTAAAGAAATTTACAAACGTAAAAATCTTCACATTTCTTACAAATTTATTGAATTAAACAAACTCTTAATCCAAATTTTTTTTATTAGACAACCTATAATAAGTTCTTTAAATTTAATATATCAAAAATATTAAATTTTAAAGAAGTAAATTGGATCAAGGTTAAAACATAAACCGTGTTTAATTATCTTGAGTATTAATTTTCGTTGCAAATAATTTATCACTAATTATTTCAATTGATCAAGCAATTATGTACCTAATCAATTAAATTGATTAATGATGAATTAATTTGATTATTTAATTACACACTTAAATAATCAAATAAATTCATGCTACAATTAAACTAAGAATTAATATACACAATCAAAAAGAATAATTGAATAGAATATTACAGATTTTATTAAATATTATAATCCATGTTTAGAGTTTTGAAATCATCCATGATCAAATATAAATTTAGTTATTCATAGTAAACAATAAATTAACAAAATGTACATGAACCATGTAGAGAAAAAAGTTAAAATCAAAATCATTTATGAATGAAATTATATTATGTTATTAAATCTATAATTTTTGTTGAATATTTTATAAAAATATTTATCAGGACCATTAAAAATTATAGACACAAAAATATCATTAATTATATTTATTTAATATATTTTTACTTAAAAAAAGATAAAACTCAAATATTATATATTGAAAACATGCTGATTATCAGTATTTAAGTTAAACATTAAATCATTAAATATGGTTAATATTAAATTTTAATCCATTTAAAGTATTATTTTATTTAATTAATGATCTTACTTGATTTCTAAAAATAGATAATTGTGATAAGAATTTATTTAAAGTTAGATACTTTTCATATCCATTCTCACATTTTATTTGAAAAATTGATATTTTAATTTGAAATTTAAAAATAATACTAATACTAATAAAATAATTTATAATATTTTTATATTTAATTATTATTATTAATTTAAAATAGAATATAAACTATTTTAATAATAACATGAATACTTATTCATCTAATACCCTTAAGTATGTTAAAATAATTTATTTTTTTTACACTTGTAATCATTTATTATTATTTTACATTTTATTTCATTTATTTGAAATTAGTTTTTAATTTTTCTTAATTTATAATTTTATAAATTTTACTTTAATATTTATCATTATTTTAATTATACATCTCTAATAATAATAATAATAATACATAAAATAACTTCTTTAAAACTCGTAATAATAAAAACAACACATTTATCTTAAATTAAGATGTGTATGAATTGATGTTATGAGTTATTTTTATTATTATTATAAATTTTATGATTTTTTTAATATTTTTATTATCAAAATAAAGTTTAAAATAATCAAGAAAAAAATAGCAATTTTAAAATTTGTATTCAAAAAATAGTATTTTTTATATATTTTTATTATTAAAAATATATGATATATTATTTTATATTTAAGTTATTTTATTAAATATTATTTAAATTAAATTATAATGGTTAAATTTATTTAAAGTTGAATATTTAAATATTTTTAGTGTATTATTTTATTATTTTTATTATTATAAGATTTATGGTTGGTATATATATTTTTTAATTTCCCGATAAGGAATTTCCTTTATACCACTTTGAAAGCTGGTCTGCCAACTTCACTCTATACAGGCTAGCAGCTGCACCGTCTTCTCTCCCACTTCCTTCTTTCGAATATCGTCGTTCCCTTGCATCGTTTGCTTTTGAGCTAGTGCGTCCAATTCATCTGGGTCACTTTTTCTTCTACCCTTCTTGCTCTGGTCGGAAAATTAGGTTAGGGTTTCTCATTAGAGACGCTAGGAACCAAAAAAATTTAAAAAATGCAGCAGCAACCGCCAACGCAAATGATCCCAATGATGTCTTCATTTCCACAAACTAACATAACTACTGAGCAGATTCAGAAGGTATCTTTTTTCTTCTTTTTTTGCATCACCCTGTTATTTTTGTCCCTTTTTTTCCTGGGTGTTCCCAAGTTTGCATATAACGCTTTGATGGTTTGGAGTATTTATCGATTTAACAAATCAAGGGTTTCGTTTATCCTGTTGTGTTTTTGAATGTTTTTATTCTTGGAAGCTGGGTTTTGTTTTTGAAGTTACCCGATTTTAATGTGGTAAGTGCTAGAGCAAGATTGGTAAAGATATGGTTTTTAGTGACTGAAAGCTTCAATCGGATAAGAAAAAGAATATCTGAGAGAATTGAGGATTTCATGCATGTATATCCTTTTACGGGTGTGTTGTGTCAGAGAGAAATGAATGTTAGAAGAAATCAGGAGAAATTGGAGTCCTGCTCTTCGCCCTTTTAGTTTATGACCATTAATTGAGATATTGTTGGTAAAAATAAATTGAGAGACATTGATGCAGATTGGGAGGAGATAGGAGAGAGAGAGAATGGGGAAGAGAAAGTAAAACATATAATGGCGAAGAAGTTGATATTTGATTTAATAATAATAGTCTGATCAACAATTACAATGCTAAGTTCTATTTATAGGACAATAATGACTAATAGATAAATAACAAATAATCTATCTAATATTTAAAATATAACTAAACATATCTTAATAATAATATTCCTAATCTAGATAACTCTAATTTAAAATAATAGATATCTTATTTTCTATTCATAATTCCCATCATTTCTCCCTAACAAAAACTCGATTTCTGGCGAGTTGGAGAGTCATAAAGTAGCAGGTAAAATCGTAGAAACTTGACAAGTGTTGCGGAAGGAGCGTGAGGAATAAGAGCACACAGGACATGTGGGCAACTCAACTTGCAAAATGTCCAACAAAAGTAAAGTTGGCACTAACATGTCTCGGTTAGGTAACAAACCATTCCATTCAAAAAAAATTTATGTTTAGTCAAACTTGTCAAAATGATTAATAAATTTGCATTAGACTCTTCAAACTGGTCAACAAGAGGTTCAATATGGTGTACATGAGATTTCTATAAACTAAAGGCAGTGTTACAAAATTTCTTTCAAGGATCATAGAAAAAATTATGCCTAAGACTTTCAATCGTAATCATAAATATATGCTTATTAGGTGGCTTTGGTTCAAGAAGTATACATAACGTAGATTTTGGAAAATTAGATGCATGGGAAAAAAAAAATTCTAGGTGATTTATTCAAAGAAATACGTGGGATGTCTGGGTTCAGAAAAAGTTTCCTAATCGGTTTAGAAGGCAATATAATTATTTTGTTCACCATAAGGTTATTAACTGGTTTAGGTAGAGGAAGAAGACTGCTAGATGTAAGTATAGATGGATTAACAAGCACATGAATAATGTGGCACATGTTTTATAGGCTTATTATAGTACCAAACATTTTCACATGTTTGTTTCCTATCATTCAAAATTTTCATTGTGTTCATAATTATTTTATTAATGGCCACTTAGTTATCCTGAAAAATATAAAAAGTTACAACCTTAGTAAATATAAGATGACAAGATTTTTTTTTAAAAAAATTGATATATACAAATTTATTAATAAATCCAACAAAATGACTAAATAAACAAATTTTAAATGAGAAGGATATAGACCAAACCGAAATTTGAAGTGTAAATTGTTTCAAACATGTGAGAACTCTCCCAAATATATTGCTTTTGAATCGGATCGACTTAATTGAACCGAATTGAACACAAAGACATATGAACCAGTTTGAAGAGCACTAAACCAGGTGTTGAACCAACTAAATTAACCAAACCAGGTTCTGGTGAACCAAACTGATGGAGAATGAGGCAGTTTGGTAGGACGTGATGGCCGATGGAATACCTGTGGCGGCGAGACCTATGATGGAAGAGAAAGGTACGGTGAGGTTGACAATGGGAAGACTGGTGGTAGGAGGTAACAAGGTGCCTTGTGGGGATGAAGGGCGATGTGCACAAAGGTGTTGCATGATGAGCAAAGGGCTACTATAATGATTGATGGCAACGACGGGGTGGGGTTGGTTAGGTTTTTGTCTAAGGGGGATGGAGGGTTTGGGGGAGGTAGACGTGGTGGAGGCGATGGTGGTTGTGGGATTGAGTTTTGATAGCAAAGTTGTAGGACGGTGGTTGTTGTAGTTGGATTGTGGCTGCTTGAGTTTTGCCGGCAATTGGGCTGTGGTATTCGACGGTGAACAATTGTTGTTGATGAAGGGCATCAATGGTAGCTTTGTCGGTGGTAGATAGCTCGGCTTCATGGGGTGTGAGAGTATGAGATTTTTATTTATTTTTTGAATATTTTGGGAATTTTGTTAGGAAAAAATGACAGAAAATTTGTATCTAAAATTTTGGTTAGGGAAATGAAATTGTTTAGTTCTAATACCAAATTGACGCAGATTGAGAACATAGAAGACAAATAGAATAGGGGAGAGAAAGTAGAGAGATAATTGGGAAGAGGTTAATATTTGATTAATAATTTAAGTCCTGTAAAATGACTAATAAATAAATACCAAATAATCCATCTAATAATTTAAATGATAAATATAAATATTTAAAATATAACTTATTAATAATAATTCTAATCTAGATAACTCTAATATAAAATAATAATTATCTTTATTTTTTATTCATAATTCCCATCACAGCTTGTTCTGAAATTTATGAATGAAAAGATGATATGCACATTTGGCAGTTCAATGCCAACACTTTTTCAATGGGGGGATCCAGTCATGTTTAAGACTGTCTAGTCTTAAAATGTTGGAGTTTATAATCGGCTTTATCAAGAACTCCCCATGCTTGTATGGTGTTTTTGATGTGATCCATTGATAGTTTAAGCAAAAAACTTGGACTTGCATTTTTCTATAAATTTGACCTTGTTACCTATGTTTCAATTTATATCTGCAACTTTGTTTCTAATTTAGTGTCTTGGATCTTGACAATGGCGCATTTTTGGCAGTATAACTGAATGGAAACTGTAGAAATCTAATATAAATACCCATTCTTTAATATGATGCAGTATCTTGATGAGAACAAGAAGCTTATTCTAGCTATATTGGACAACCAAAACCTTGGAAAACTTGCAGAGTGTGCTCAGTAAGCAACTTATCTTCTCTTTCTCCTTTCTTTCTGAGTGATTGAATTCCTTTGTGTTTTGGCATAAGCTGCTATGCGTAAATGTTCAGCTTTTCATTGAGACCTTTTGTCTACTATATCTACCATATCTATTGGTATGCCCGTGGGGATTTCAGTATTGTAGAGTTTTTGTATCTCTTAACATAGGATTAAATGCTCTGTTAATTGAAAATTCCTCTAGTATTTTACTTATATTCTTTTAGGGAAAAGGGTCATGTAGAGATACTTTGTTTAGACCTTAGAGGTTGTTTAGTTCTTTTATTTAGAAAATGTATTTTAAGTCCTTTTGTTTGGGAAAAATGTGAGACACGAAATTAATTTTCTATCAATTTTTTCGTTAAATATAACAGAATATTATTTTTCGATAGATATGTATCTAATGAAGTAATTTTTAATTAAAAAATTAGTCAAATTTTTTAACAAATCTTTCGATCAAATATAAATTAAATCTTCATTGTCTAATGTATGATTTTAGATATTAGACAATGAAAATTTTGTTTAATATTGAAAGAAAAATTTTTGTTAAAAGTTTGAGTAATTTTTTAATTAAATATAAATTTTTTACGTATATATCTATCGAAAAATATAAATATACATGTGACACATGTGATATTATGTTATATTTGAGGAAAATTGGATGAAAATTTAATTTTGTCCTTGCCTAACACATTTTTCACAAATAAAGAGACTTCCATGACACATTTTTCACAAACAAAGGGACTAAACAACACATTTGGTCTAAACAAGTTGATTTGTTGATGGTTTATTTTTAATCTTGGAAAAATTCATTAAAGATTCTTTTGGGGGGACGGAATGACAAGTAATTTGATTAACATAATAAAAGTTTACAAAGTTTCTAAAGAAACCATTAAAGTGGTTCAAATCAACAATAGAACAACCAAAGCTAAACCATAAACCAATCACCCCATTATAGCATTAACCTTCAAGCATAGAAACATTAGCTGAACAATGGGGAATGGGGAATGGGAGTCAACGAAGCATAACAAATGCTAAGTTACATCTCATATCTGTGGAGAACAACTCAAAAGCCACCCATAGTGACTACAGATAAAACACCATGATGGTGCCACAACTAAGGTACAAATCATTCCCAAAATGCTTCATTAAAGATTTAGATCTTTTTCCTTTCTCTGTTTGACGTAACCTCAGTATTTCCAAGAAAATGTTTCTGAGAGCTCTCATTCGGAAAACTAATTCATATTTTCTTAAAAGGTTCATATTTTTTTTCCCCAAGTATTAATGTAGATTGTTAGACTTATGTGATATCTATTTTTTATATGGCATGGTGTCGTTTTCTATCTGGTCTCCAACCTTAAGTGTTTGGGTGTTACCATATCATCATCATAATATATTTCTCTTTACTTTTTCCAAAAGGCCAAAGATCTTTCGACACTAAGGTTTTTGGTTGCAAAGTGCTAGATGTGTCTTGATTTATTTTAAATTTGTGGATTCTATTGATTTCATAACTGTCTTACACATGAAACTCTTATGACTTAGGTACCAAGCTCATCTTCAAGAGAATCTGATGTATCTAGCTGCAATTGCTGATGCCCAACCACCGACACCAACAATACCTCCCCAGGTATTTTGAATGGATGCTTTTGAATTTATCAATTTATCCTATCAGCCAATGATTATCTAGATATTCACTCTTGCAGATGTCCTCACATCCTGCAATGCAACAAGCAGGTTATTACATGCAACATACCCAAGTATCCACAAAGGCCCCGCAACCAGGTATCTCCCCTCCAAAGATGCCAATGCAGTTTAATAGCCCACATTCGATCCAAGATCCCCAACAACTGCATCAGCAACACCAGCAAGCGATGCAGGGGCAAATGGGTTTGAGACCCATGGATCATAACAATGTAATGAATCCTATGCATCATACTGATACCACAGTTGGTGCTGGTGGCAGCGGGGGCCCTCCGTCTGTAGGCCCGAATGAGTCACGTGGAGGAAGCAATCAACGCACCTCTGATGCTGGTACAACTGGTGCTGTTGGACATGGTAGTGGTGATAGAAAGGAGGCTATATGAGTCGCCCTTCAGAGTTCTTCCATATGGGTGTGCATGTGGCTGTTGATAATCGGTAGTCTTTCCGCCCTGTAATTTAACTCCTGTGGAAATTGAATCTTTTTATTGTTTCTAGTTTTGAGAGATGGGGAAATGGGTAGGATTATAAGTGTCTGGCATGTAATGTATTCTGTCATCAAAATGGAACGTACAAGGTTATGGATGAAGACGGTTTTACTTCCGGGGACGAAAGTAATGGAATGGAAGCATATGATCCGTACTTCCATGTCCTATCAGTTTGTATCTTAAAACGCACAAGGGCTTTGTGAAAGTGATTGCATTTATTTATATCTTTGCTTCATCCATAACCTTGAATTTATATCACTTATCCTATCAGTTTGTATTTGAGTTAATTCTTCAATAGTTTTTTTACTTTTTATCCTCTTAAAAAAACATTTTTTATCTTATAAAAAATATATATTTGCATGACATTTTTAACAAAAAAATTGTCGTTGTAAAAAAATGTGTATTATCTGGAAATGGTTAAAAATAAAATTCTATCTATAAAATAAGAGTTATAAAACTAAACTAAATTTTTTTCGGCTCTTCACTTCACTTTTAAACTAATAATATGTTTGCACTATGGAAAACACTTTAGAGTACAACAGTATTATATAATTAAATATCATTTACGTATATAAATTTAATAATTTTTTGCTTTTTAATGAAATTAATCAATGATAGTGAAATTGTCTACTTAAATAGTTTTAGTACAACTAATGATGATAAGTAGAGTATAAAAATTAAAAAAATTTAAATTTTAAATTAATTATGAAAGTAAATACATTATGAAATACATGTTTTTGAATCCATTAGATATTTAAAAGTATACATTTATATATATAAAGAATAGGATAAATATTGTGAATCTTTGAGTTATGATATTGTATTTTATATAAAAAAAATTAAATAATATTAAACTCCTTGATATAATATATCTAAGAAAGTAAGTATATTTTAAACCAATATGCTAAACTTCTTAGTGTTTTAGTATTGATAGATATAGATTTGTTGAAATATAGAAACGTCTCTATAATTTCTTCTTTCACGCTTTGGTTCTTGATTTTTTAATGCTTTGATCTATTATTTTTGTTTCTTATAATTTGATCATTTTATTTTTTTTAAATTTTTATATATTTAATCTAAAATTTGATATTAGCTTAAAATTGGAATAACTTGTGTTAATAAAAAGGAAAACAAACCTGTATCATGTTAGTTATACAATATTACGTGCATTCAACAAATTGTAATTCAAATCTGCTATTAAATTGATGGCTGAAAGGGTGGAGTTGAAACTCATTACTTTCGAGGGAATCTTTTGTTTTATAACAAAGTAACCAAATTTCTAAAAAAGAGTGATCCATCTATCCAATTACAATAATAATCTAAAAGTTAATCCAAAAATAACAATCATTAAAACATTTAGAAGATATATGGGATAAATTTTTAGAGTTACCTAAATATAATCTATATTACTCGTTATCTTGATGTATGGATGTATCAATCGAAATATTATTAGAGTCTCAGAACGATAAAACAATGCACCACAATTGTATTCGATCTCAATTGTAAAACTTTTTCTTTATTTAAACCACAATTTCTTAATTATTTTTTATTTTTACAAAAATAAGTGTTCATTAGATTCAATCTCAATAGTAAAACTTTTTCTTTATTTAAACAACTCTATTAATAATAGACATAAACTAGTAAGTAATATGGGACAAAATTTTAAGATAATAAAATTTAGTTTTTATTTTTTATCATTTTTTTTATTTAAATTAACACCATTTGAGTTTTGAAGGATATCATTCCATGTAATACATCCTTGAAAATAAGGAAGTTAAACATTAACGGTGGCTGCCCAGTAAAGAAATTGAAACCATAACTCCCATTCTGTGGAGGTGTGGGTTGGCAAAAAGCATAAAGAAATAGTCAGACTTGAGGGAGTTTTATAAAAAGTGTAAACTATTAGACTTTGATGAGCGTATCTGGTATGCATTGTCTGAGCTTAGAGCAAAAAAGGATGGAATTGGAATGTGTCCTATTGGATACGGCGTGCACACTGTGCACTGGTATTTGATGGATACCGTTGGCCTGGTGCTCAAATTGCAGATTGAGCTGCTAAATAGACAAAGCACTTTCAAAGGTTAGACATACCATTACTGCAGTTGAGAAACTCACGGACTGGGTAACGGGTGCCGCCTTAGCTGGGCAATTGGAAGGTGAATTCCTTTTTATTAAAAGAAAAAAAAAAAACACTTATTCTTCTAACCCGCATGGGTGAGCTTAGGGATACCTTTTATCGTTTTTCGTCCATCATTCATAATCTATTTCTCAATCTCACTTAAAATCATTGCAGCGATTAAAATTATTATAGGAATATATAAGAGATTTTCAATAAAAAAAAATGGATACCCTAAAATAATGAACGGTAATTCAAGTAATATTTTATATATTATTTTTTATTTTTATTATAAAAAATATTTACGTGAAAAAGAAAAAAATAAAATATATGTAACAAAAAATACATAATTATTTTATATTAAAAATTATCTTGTTACAAAATAATTTAAAATAATACCATTAAATTATAAAATAATTATAAGATTTTAAATTTTTAAAATTTAAATAAATTATTTTTTATAATTCTTTTATGTTTTAATAGAATAAAAATATAACTTTAAAATAAAATATAAAATATATAATATATTATTTGGATCTGAGTTCAAATAAAATTAAATATATTAAAAAATTAAATATTTATATATTTATTAAAATATAATATAATATATAATTTAATTAACATAATAACAATACAATCTCCTTTATTTTTAATGCATTATATCATAAAATACATCTCTATCCTTTATTTTATTTTTATTTTTTATTTTATTGTTATTGTCTTTATCTCCAGATAATTTCAGCATTAATTGCTCCCTCATAAAAACAAATTTACAATCCTATTCCCAACTCATTCGAACCTTTCAGACCAGGGCTTTGCAAGTTTGGATATTGTCGTTCTCGTTCGTTAGCTACGAATATCTAAAATCCTCTACAACGCAATCAATTCCTTACTACTCCAATCAACCTATAATGGGCTCGCAGCACAGAGTAGAAGTTTACTTTCAACAAGTTACAAATTAAAAAGATGAATACTAAATTGGCTACATGTTAACAACTAAAATAAAGAATTAAATTGATATAAATTCACACATTTATAAAATAATTATTAATGTTATTTCCATAACAATGTAAGAAAATAAAGATTTTTATTTTTATTTTTAAATAATTATAATTACAACAGATCATAAATCATATAAACATATATGTTAAAGATACATATTAATAAAAGTCTCACGTGACGAAATATTTTGAAAAAATAAATATTTTTATTTATTTTTAAAATTATTTTATTATGTAAAATATTATAATAAATATGATTATAAATTTATATACACTTAATACTATTTATATAAAAATAAATACAAATACGAAAACACGAATGCACCAATAATATAAAAATACCTAAAAAATAAGAAATATAATAGCAAAGTTTATACTAACTATACTCACTCTTCGATAAAAAAATACTCGTATTTGTGTTATGAAATAAACACAAGTAAATAATTATCTATACAAACACTCTAACAAATCTAGAATAGAACAAACATAATTATGTTATCTATATTTATAAGAACACTCTAATAACTCTAGAATAAGATTAACCTAAAGATATTTATCTATCTCACGAATCATATAACTTTAACTTCTAAATAGAAGAAAGAAAGTTATTCCTAAAAATTAGAAATAAGATAAAAAAGAGAAAGAAGAGAATTTCTTTAATATAACTAAATTGTTTATTTTTTAAGATGATTTATAAAAACATAAGATTTAGTTATTAATTATTTATAATTGAAAAGTTCATAAAGTTTTCACTGTGAGACAAAAAAAAATTTTAAATAAAAAAAAACTATTATTTTAATAAAAATCTAAAAAAAATCTTAAATAAATTAAGTTATTCTCTCTTTACTGATCTTGTTACGTATTACTTTTACACGTAAAACTTATATTTCCAAAATCGAAAGCCAAAATATTTGTACATAGTATAAAAATTATACAATAAGGGCCGAAAAAACAAAAAAGAAATGCAGAAAAGTAGCAAAAGACAAAATGAAAAGAAAAATATCATGTTTGGATGGTACAATGGAAAGGAATAAAATATAATTCTTACGTTTGGTTGGACATTTTGGTCATTAAAATGTAAAAGAACCGAAAAAGTTTTTTTCAACCTTAATATAAAATTGCAATTCATCCCGCCCCTACGGAAAGAGAATTCCGGTTCTCCTTAATTAAGTCATATATTTTTGTTTCTATTTTACCCAAACCAAGAATCAAGCTAAATATTCATATTCTCTCTCTCTCGTGAAGACTAGAGTCACATATTCAACTATATTATTGCCATGATTAGATCATCATTAACACCATAAATAATTGCAATAAAACATTAATGAGAAACTTACGAAGAAAAGGAAGAGAGAAAATATTATTAAAGGTGACTCTGTATATTTATACATTCAAACTTCGTTGTCATAATTGTGTTCAATTCTTTCTCATTTTAAGATAAGTAATTTTCAGTTTTTATTTCTTTAACATATTTTTTTTATTTTTTATTTCCTTATGTTAATAATTGATTTTAAAAGAATTTTAACTGAAGTATTTTTCATCTCTTTTTTTTAAGTAATGTTAGAAAGATTTACATTCAATTAAGGTAATGTTTTGTTGAAGTGAATGTAAAAGAATAAAAATTGATTCTTTTATGTGTTTAGTTGGGTAAAATTGGAAAACAGAATGAAATTGATTATTAAACCAGAAGGAATCACAATTTATTTTCTCCCCTTTAGGAATCATGATTCAATTCTCACCAAAATTTTTTTTTTCAATTTTACCCTCATTTAAAATATAATCCTAAACTCAAATCCTGAATCCTAAAACCCTAAACCTAAAATCCCAAATCCCTAAACCCTAAACCCTAAAACTTAAATCCTAAAACTCAAAACCCTAAAACCTAAATCCCAAAACCCTAAACCTAAAATCCCTAAACCCTAAACCCCAAATTCCAAATCCTAAAACCCTAAATCTAAAATCCTAAATTCTAAAACCCTAAATTCTTTTTAGAAAAATAATAATTTTAATACTAAACCTTAACCCACAAATATAACCCTAAACTCCAAATCTTAAATCCTTAAACTCTAAATCCCAAATCCCAAATCTCAAAACCCTAAACCCTATTTAGAAAAATAATAATTTTAATAATATATTTCTTTTTAATTAAGTAATAATTATTTAGAAAAATAATGATTTCAATAATGTATTTTGTTTGATGAAAAAACAGTAATTAAATGACATTATTTGAATTTTACTAAATGTAAGGGTATTAAAGTAATTCATATATTTTTTCATTCCATTCCAGTGACAAACCAAACACGATAATTCTGATTACGAGCTTGATTGTAGTGATCAAATCAAACAACATTGTTTCTTTTCCATTTCATTCTATTACGATTTCGATTTCGATTTTATTTCACGAACCAAACGCCACCTAAATGAAATTAGATATCACATGTTTTAAAGGGTATTATAGTCAATACTATTAAACCTAGTTAATTTCAAATGTTCAAGCAAAACTTCAAACCAAACGTAATAATGATAATTACTTTTTCATTCAATTCCATTTTTTTAATATTACTATTCTCATTGTTATTTATGCCATTATTTTACCTTAAAATATACTTTAATTCTTATTTTTTTTTCTTTTTTAATATATCTAATATGCAATATTTAATCTCTAATTTTTTCAAAAAAAAATTGTTAAATTATACCAAAATTATTAATTTAATTTTAAAAGATTAAGGATTAAAATATATGAAAAAATTAGAGATTAAAATTTATTTTAAAATAAAAGAAAAAAATTAACAAAATTGTTAATTAAAAAGGATTTACATAACACTCTACTTCATAGAAAGAGGAGAGACAAAACGTGCGAGCACTACAGAGGACGTATAAACCCAAAGTTATTGATTAATCATAGCAAATAAAATTATAAAAACCAAAATAAGTAAAATTATAAAGAAGAGGCAAATTTGGTATTCTATGTAATCCTCGTCTGGACTATACATATCGTACCAGATCAATCAATAATTCTTCGATTTATAACATGTAATGTGTATATCTTGTTAGATAAATATATTTGTAACGTGTTTTAATTATAATTAGTGTTTATAAAAATAAAACGTTTACTAAAATGTATTCATGGTAAATAAAATATTATTAATAAAGAAAAATTATAATTATAACAATATATATTATTAATAATGAAAGATTTTATATATCTTTAATAAAAAACTAACGTATAGATATTGCTTGGGACAACTATTTCATCTATAATGAGTCATTCGTGATGAGCATAACACAATAATTTTGCAACAAACATTTTCATTGCCAATAATATAGTTGTTACAAAATTAAAGTAAGTAGTAATGACATTTTTAATGCAAATAGCTTTGATTCGTATAATCTGTACGATATTTAATGATGCAACATTTTTGTTTAAATAATGTTAACTTATTCTATGTAACTTTCTCATCAATTCAATTAATTTTATTTAAAAAATTATTAAAATTAATATTTAATTTTTTTTATATATTAAAAATAAAAATATCATCTTTTCATATGAGATCAAATAAAAAATCCATATCCACAATTTTAAAATTTAAAATTAAGGTAAAATAAGTTAGGTGAACATACTATTTATACTCACATTCCTGGATAAATTAATTATTTTAACATATAAATAATAATTTTTATTGTATATGATATGTTTTAAGTTCACCACAAAACATAAAATTATAACAAAATATCAAACATGATATTAAAAATATTGTCAAACATATCAATTATCTTATAACATAAGAAATATATGATGTTAGATAGTGTGAGGGTATGAATTTAAATTTTATATATATTGTAAATAATATTTTAAAAATAATAAATAATATTAGGTAGAAAAAAAATTGAAAATTATTAAGTTGTTAATTTTTATAAGTGATTTAAAATTTAAATAACAAATTATATATGTAATTAAAAAAATAATAAATTAATATAAAATATGAATATACATATAAATTTATTTTTTATTATTATTGTTATTCTTATTATTTTATATATATTATTAAGATGGATTGATTTTAAAGTAGTTAGGTGAAAAACGTTCAATTAAAAAATTAAAATAGAAAAGAAAAGAAAAGATTAGATTATAAATTAACTAAATATGATTATGTTAATAATTATAATAATTTTGTATCAATTTTAAGTTTATTCCATTAATGATCATCTATTAGCAATTTTATTATGATTTTATCACGTTTTTTTTATTTTTGAATATTTATTTAAAAAATTAAATATTAATTTAATTTTTAATTTAATATATTCTTAAAAATATTAACATTAATATTAATTTTTTAATAATTTAATACATATTTTTAAATAAAATAAAACAATATAAAGTAAAAATAAATAAAATAAATCTAATTATATAAACTATTTTATGTTTTATTATTAAAATTATATTTTTTATTTAATCATATATATATTATAATATTAATATATGTTTAGTTTCAAATAATTATAATTTTGATATTATGCAAGAAATTCGATTTTTCAATTAAAATTATTTAAAAAAAAAAGTAATAAATTTTAAAATGCTAGACAAGACGACTGTTATTTCGTGATTCACTCTTTTAAGGTCTATGATCATAACCTTTCGTTTCTGATTCCCCATATCCAACGCTTTTATATCTACCCGGAGATTCGATTATTTTGTTGAGATTGAGCACATGCTAATACGTCCCAAACTCTAGGCTTTATTTCTATGCGTCTCAGTCTCAGTCTCTTTCTCGCACAAGCTGACCCCGAAATTCTCTTTGTTTATCGTTTTCTCGGCGTAGATCTCTGTTTCTTCGCTGCCGTGTCGTTTTGTATTCACGTTACTTTCTCTCTCCGAGTGACAGTTCAGATCGTTTATGAGCCGTCAGATGGTGGACTTTGACTGAAAGACTCGTGATCCAATACAGTGCCGGAGCAGGGCTTCTACTATGGGCCAATGCTACGGAAAAACTAATCCAACGACAGAGAATGAGCTTAACGTCACCGCTATAACGACGATTACCACCACCTCGGGTGGTTCCGGTAGTCGATCTCAGTCCCCGGCGACATCGACTATCGGAGGAGGAAATGGAGTATTTAGTGTTAAGAACACACCGGCTCGGTCATCGAACCCGAGCCCCTGGCCAAGTCCTTACCTGCACGGAGTGGCAGCCAGCCCCTTGCCGGCAGGAGTGTCTCCATCTCCCGCGAGAGCGTCGACGCCTGGTAGATTCTTCAAGCGGAGGTTTGCCCCTCCGTCTCCGGCAAAGCATATAAAAGCCTCGCTGGTTAAGCGATTCGGCCAGAAGCCCAAGGAGGGCCCGATACCGGAGGAGCGAGGAGCAGAGCATGAACAGACGCTAGACAAGAGCTTTGGATACAGTAAAAATTTTGGGGTAAAGTATGAGCTTGGGAAGGAGGTGGGCAGAGGGCATTTTGGTCATACGTGCTCGGCTACAAGCAAAAAGGGTGAACTCAAAGATCAAACAGTTGCAGTAAAGATCATTTCTAAAGCAAAGGTACATTCAAGGTGCAATGATACTATTGTGAAGTATGTACTTCTTATGTCAAATTTGAAATTTCCTGAACGTTGGGTGTTTTAGATATAGTATAATTGGTGTTTTTTGGTGGTTAATTGGATTTAGTTTATGGGCAAATTGTTTATATGTGACTTTGTACACTGTTTTTGTGCTATGTTAATCGATTTTTGGTATTGAAGTTTGAATTTGCTTGGAGTAGCTCCTGGTATTGATATGTTTCTGGTCCCAAGGGTGGTAATTCCACTAAGAAGGTTTCTTGTTTCACTAACGATATATACTGTTCTCTTGCATTAGCTCTCTTTCACTTTTGAGGAAGTGCATTGGTGAGGATTATTCCTGTAATAAAACTTCAATGTAGATCGTTATAGGTATACAACAATAGAGGGTTTGTTTGTTTGTGCTTAAGTAAAAAGTTGTTTCAAATAGAAACGTTTTAGAAAAAAACGGTTTCAAGAAAAAGTACATATAATGTGCGTCTATTGGCAAGCACAAAATGTTATTTTTGAGCTCTCAAAGCGTTTCTAACAATTTTTTGTCCCACGTGGGATCTAGAAGCATTTTTTGTTGTCAAAAAGCTTTTACAGAGTTCCAAAAGAAGAAACAAACGGACCCAGAATTCAGTAAATTATTATTATTCTTTGTCCAATTTGATTGTAAAGATAAGTTATTTTATTTTATTTTTTTAAATTTTTTTTATCAGAGCATATAATATTTTCTCTTGCCGGTCAAGGTTACATATATTTATCCTAATTTAAGCTTGTAGAGTTGTATTAGTCTGTAGTAATGCAACAGAGGAATATATGCTTCTCGTTTTTAAAAGTGAACTTATATCAGGCAAAGAAATGGGCCAAATAGACGAGAGAAAAAAGGAAAATCGTTTCCTCATAAATATTTGGGATACTTGTTCATGAATTGGGCATTTAGCTAGTAGTACATATGGTCATACCCATCATGCTGTTGAAAAGAAGCTTTGCTACTTAAATTAATTGGGAGAATTGGGAGTTGGTAATGCAAAATATGCACTTATGTTATTCATATATGGCTTTAGAAAAAGATGCCATCAATTCATAAGCATTTCCATTTATGAACTACTTTGAAATATTGACATGTATGAAGGGATTAATCTAGTTTCTAAGACATTGTTTCTTAACTTGTTCACAGGACACGCATGCATTATTTGATTAAATCATTCTTGTTCTGTTAATTATTTCTTGTCATATGGTATTGTAGTATGAGTACTATGTTGCTATGTCTTATACAGTTGAACGTATAATGATCTTACATCTATTTGCATCCTTCAGCTTTCTATTTCTTTTGATGTTGAACCATCTACTTGGCATTAAAGATAGGCACAACGTTTTTAATTTTGCTGTAATTTGTATTTTTTTAGATCAAATCATAGTGGATCTGTATTTATGTTTTAATTAGTTTATAGCTATGGTGAATTGTCTTTGGTCGTTATGCATTTACATTCCATTATGCATGCTCAGAGCTCAGAAGTAAGTTCTGTTCATATTTTCAAACTCTAAGGAGTTTGATAGAGCTCTGTGTGGTCAATCCTTTTAGCAGTCTCTTATATTAAACATAAATATTCAATTTTACTGTCAGGACTTGTTCCTTTCCCCATATTCTTCAATACTGTTTTATCCTGACATCCTATAGTGAGCAAAAGAAATTATATTTAATCACATGTTCCCCTACTAAAATTTATCCTGCAGATGACAACAGCCATAGCTATTGAAGATGTTCGTAGAGAAGTGAAGATACTGAAAGCTTTATCAGGGCATAAGCATCTTGTAAAATATTATGATGCATATGAAGATACCAACAATGTGTACATAGTCATGGAGTACGTATTTCATTTCCTATTAATCTTTTATATGAATATTTTAGCATGCTACTGCCATGGCTACAATGTAATCATCTTTCTTTTGCATTTTTTTAATATATTAGTCCTACGATCCTGTGGGACTTGTTCTATGAATTTTTGGAATAGATTGTCACTGGTTACATTACTCTGTCTCTCTCTATGTGTGTGTGTCAAGTCACGATGTTGAACTTCCCATTATGATATCATTTGCAATATATTTCCTATGACCTGACATCGATGGATTTTCATTTTTTTTACCAGGTTGTGTGAAGGTGGAGAACTTCTTGACAGAATTTTGGCCAGGTATTTTTGTTCATAAAAGCTCTACGTGTGTATGTATAGATATTTATCAAAAGGTTGTATTTTACATTGAACTATTTTCCATCAATGCAGAGGAGGAAGGTACGCAGAAGAAGATGCCAAATCCATAGTTATTCAAATTTTAAGTGTAGTTGCATTTTGTCATCTTCAAGGCGTTGTCCACCGTGATTTAAAGCCAGAGGTTTATGTTTTTCAAACCTTAATCATTTTAGAAACTATACATTTAATGTAACTTTCCAAGTGCATAATGCTGGTTCTATTTTTCTTAAAGCTCAACTCTTGAAATATTTAATTAATAATTATCGCTATTGCTTTACAGAATTTTCTTTTTACTTCTAGAAGTGAAGATGCTGATATGAAGCTTATTGATTTTGGTCTTTCTGACTTTATCAGACCAGGTATGCCTTATCATAAAATTCTAATTTAAAGCTAGTCTGCATTTTCAGGGTAATACTTGATGCCACACCTGAAAATCAAGAGTACATGTGAAATTCATAGTTGAGTTTTTTTTTTTTTAACTATTTGATGCTCGAAAAGCTTGATTAGTTTTAGTCCATTCTCTTATCATAAATACCTTTTTTCTATTCTATGATCGAAAAGATTCCTATTCTATGTAGTGCAATCAAGATTTTTTTTTGTATTTGATTTAGCGATCAAGATTGTCATATACATAATAGCTTAATTTCATTTTCCGTCAGAATACACTGCGGTAACTAAGATGCACTCATATACCTTAAAACCTTTGAATTACAAAGGAGACTAAATAATATATCATAAAAAATAATTTAAACTAGAAACAAATGCATGATGTTGGGATTGAATGCCCTTATTGGTGGAGGCAGTTCATACCTATTATCACACTGATGTACTCATTGAATGCCCTTATTGGTGGAGGTAGCTCATACCTATTATCACACTGATGTACTCATTGAATGCTCTTATTGGTGGAGGCAGTTCATACCTATTACTGCTAACTTAAAAACTGTTCTCAATTTTTTTTTCAAGTAATGATTGAAAAACTGTTTTTAATGATTTAAAAAAATAATAAGGTGTTTGGCTAATGCTTTTAAGAGCTATTTAAAAAAAGGATTGTCAAGTAGTTTGGCCAGAGCTTCTCAAAAATTGTTTTTGTAAGTTTTTTAACTCATTAACTATTATTATAATTAATCTATTTTTTTAATCGGAATATATTAAAAATTAATGAGTTATCATAGTGAGGAAAATGATAAATATAACAGAAATAGAATTTTTTTTCTTTTCTCCTAGATGAATAAATGAGCTAAGTAATGCAATATATCCATTCAGAGCTGATCTAGTAAAAAAAATTATACAACTCAAACTTGCACACATAAATGATCGATACTTTGGTTGCCATTTATTAGCGGTAACAATTTGTTGGAGGACAGTTTTTAATAGAAATTAAAATGCTTTATTTTATTAAATAATGTCTTATTAAATACATATTGATTGTATTTGTATGTGTTAAATAATAATAATAATAATTAGCTTAATGTGTTGATTTGGGCACTATAACCCATTTATTAAATATTAATATTTTTGGTCAAAATTTATTAAACATTATTTAGTAGTAATATAGTGTGAGAATGGTTTAATCTAAGTCATAAATTGCCATCATTATAAACAAATGAATTTATTCTCACACTCAAAAAATAAAAAAAGCGGAAGAAAGATTACTAAGAAAAATAAAGAAATAACCATAATTCACGTGATCTATAATGCAATCGACTCTCTTTTTATTGAATTATAAATTTATAATACATTTTTAGTTATTAAAATAATCAAAAGTAAAGGATTGCTTTTTGTAGAGAGGTGCTGGCTCTTGTTGCCAAAGTTATATTTTTGCTTTTTGGTCCATTGTTTACTTCAAACGCCAAGTTCTCCGTGTTTCATCAAATTCTGAAAAACAATGACAACACCTCTTGTTTTCTAGTTACCAAATTTTTAAAATCTTAAAAATTATAACCAAACAAGTTAATTGTTTTTAAATTTTTTTTTTAAAGAACGTAAAACTGTTATTGAGATATGTGGCCAAACATGCCCTTACATATTCTTGTTAGATAATGATGGAAACTCTGTTTAACGGTTTCATCCTTTCATGTGGGGCATATAACAACAGATGAACGACTTAATGATATTGTTGGAAGTGCATACTACGTTGCTCCTGAAGTTCTACATAGATCATATAGTCTTGAAGGAGATATATGGAGCATTGGGGTTATCAGCTATATTCTTCTATGTGGAAGCCGGCCTTTCTGGGCTCGTACAGAATCAGGAATTTTCCGTACTGTGCTTAGAGCTGATCCTAACTTTGATGATTTACCATGGACTTCCGTGTCTCCAGAAGCCAAGGACTTTGTAAAAAGACTTCTGAACAAAGATTACCGAAAAAGGATGACTGCTGTCCAAGCTCTAAGTAAGTTCAATATTTTGATTGACCGCTGTTCACCATCAAATAGTTTTCTTGGACAGTGGATATTTAGACATGCAGTTATAGTAGGATGACTGCTGTTCTTTGTTAGCATGCTAAATTAGCTTATATAGTGGTACTCGTTGCCAAAGAACTTCATTTTACCATCCACTATAATTTTAATAATTACCAAATTTATGGGTTCTTATGTCCTAACACTTGAGCTCATGTGCACTTTTACTTGCAGCTCATCCATGGTTGCAGAATGATAGTCGTCTTATCCCTTTAGATATATTGATATTTAAACTGGTCAAGTCTTATCTTCATGCTACACCTTTCAAGCAAGCAGCACTTAAAGTATGTTATTGCCTTTGCATTAATATTAGTTGTTTCTTTAGTATTTATTTGTATTTATTTAGGATTATTTTCACATTGCTCATTCTATCGACCCTGTAGATTGCTGCTCTTTTGGGATTTGGCTTCAAAACGGACCTTTTACTTTTAAGCTATAAATGATAATTAACCGGTATTTTTATAAAAAGAACAGTTCCAAATCTGAAAATACATCTTTATCTGGCTTAATTGCCTACAGCAATGAACCATCTCTGATAAATCAGGATGTAGACATGAGATGATTAACTGGTATTCTTGTAAAAAGAGCAGCTTTAAATAGAAAATGCATCTCTATCTTGATTAATTGCTGACGGAAATCAATTGCCATGGCCACTTCTTATGAATCGAATAAGTTTGAGAAAAGCATTTGCAATGCGCAACCACGTTATATATGACTGTAATACCAAAATCTAATGGAGCATGTTTGAAAGTTTTTGTAAACTTCTACTTAGTCTAAATTTGATTTCTTCATTTGTTCAATTTATCAATATAGGCACTTTCAAAAGCATTGACAGAGAATGAACTGATATATCTCAGAGCTCAATTCAGACTTTTGGAACCGGACGGAGAAGGACGTATCTCTCTTCACAATTTCAAAATGGTTCCCATCTTTCTCATACTTGTGAATTCAGTTTCCTCTTTAGGGGGTCGGTTAATTGGGTTTAGCATAATGTTGTTTTACCATTTTTATGATTAGATAAGCTAAATTTTGCAGGCTCTTCTACGAAACTCAACTGATGCCATGAAGGAGTCAAGGGTTCTTGATATTCTAAATGCTGTAAGTCTTTTTACTTTCTAAATGCATTGCCAAACAACATAAATTTTTCTAAAATTGACAATGCTGAATCTGATTTCAGATGGAGCCACTCAGTTATAGAAGGATGGAGTTTGAAGAGTTTTGTGCTGCTGCAATTAGCATACATCAATTAGAGGCCCTTGAAGGGTGGGAGCAAATAGCATCAACAGCATTTGAGTATTTTGAACAGGAGGGTAATCGAGTCATATCAATTCAAGAATTAGCTAGGGTATGTATTTCACTTTTTCAAATATTTTACTGTGTGTGTGTATTTATTCAATCATTTATTTCTTTTTCATTTTTCTTTCTTCACCCGCAGGAATTGAATCTTGACACTTCAGGTTATTCATTCCTTAGAGATTGGATCCGGAGTTCAGATGGGAAGCTTAGTTTGCTTGGATATACAAAATTTTTGCATGGTGTGACACTTCGTAGCTCTAACACAAGACACAATTAGTTTATAGTTTTTCATTTTCGTTTTTTAGCTTTAATTTTCGCATATAGCGTCCTAGAATTCATATGTTTAACAAGTTTTCAAGAAATATTTTTTCCCCCTTTGGGGTTGAGGTGGATAAAATGTGTATAAAATGAAAGATCATTTTAGCTATAAGCCAGATTTTGGGATTTTGGAGGCATCACATTTGCTCCTGTCCCAATTTTTGCAAATGGTATGACATTTATATAGTTATTGGAAAGAAAAAAAAAAACCTACAAGTCTAATAAATTAGATCATTTTAACTATACAATCCAATAGTTCAGGGGATGTTAAGCCAAAAGTCGATTATTAGTTTGAAAAATAGGTAGAAATCTTTGGGAGATCAATGGTGTTTTGTTTTTAATTTTATTACTTAAAAGACTTTAGGTGTACCAAGTGCTGGTACATATCTCCATCAATTGATCCGTCATGATGTTGTGGAAAGTCTTATTTTTATTTTTGGAGCATTGGTATTGTCGGTTGGCCATCGCATAGAGCTGTTTCTGGATTAATATTATTGTTTCTTTTAATAAAACTGCTTATGTTTAAACTTTGTTTATGGATTTGAATATGATCTTCTTGTCAAAGAGAAATTGTTTACTTTTCTTTTAATAATGGTGAGTAAATAATAAGATGAATTTACTTAAGTGAGAGAAATTCAATCTGACTTTTTTATCAGATTATAATTCATGGTAATATGATTTGAAGAATATTAAAATAAATAAATATTCTATTTTATAATGTGTTATATTATATATTATAGATATTATAATTATATTCTGTTATTATTTTAGTTTTAAAAATAAATATAAATATTAAATTTATAATAATTTAATAATTATTCAAACATGTTTTATATATATTTTTTTCTTTTTTTAATAATTGTTAAAGCATATTTGACGTTCTTGTAAAAGGGAATGTGTTTACTTTTCTTTTAATCATAGGTGAGCAAATAATACTATGAATTTACTTAAGTGGAGAAATTCAATCTGATTTTTATATCAGATTTGATTGATAGATGATTTATAGTGTGGTATATTATATATTATATATATTATAATTACATTATTTTATTATTTTAATTTTTAAAAAAATATAAATATTAAATTTATAATAATTTAAGTATTTTTATATTTTAATTATAATTATAAATGATAAATTTTGTTAAAAGATGGATAAAATTTAAATTTAAATGTGATGTATATTATGTTTTATATGTAATAATAATTTATAAATAAATTTAATATTATTTTGATATTAATTAATAAAAAATTTAATATATTTGGATTTGTATTAATTTGAATAAATTTCAATTTAGATAGCAAATCTTTAAATTTAAATCGTAATGAATTGAATTCTATTTAAAAAATAACATCTGTTGCGCACCCTTCCTATCTTCGTACCTAAACAAATTGTGTTGACAAATGAAATTTTAGTAGGATTAACATTTAATTATTTGAAAAAAAAAAATAGCATTTCATTCGCTTAAAACTTCCAAGTTCTTAAGTATTTAACAAAATAATGAATGAATTGCTTGGTTGGGATTAGGAATACCATATAATTTTTATATGTAATAGTTATTTAATTAATTTTATTTTTAATGTTTTTAATAAAACAAATGTTTATTTTGTGTAAAAACATGTTTTTTAAATTATAAAAGAAAATGTATATTATATAGAGGTGTTTAAAAATAAAATTGTTTGTACGAAAGAGGTTATGCTTTTTATTTAAACATTATACTTTTTATTTAAACATTAGGAACATGAGTTACTTGGTATTGAAATTGAATTAATATTTTTGTTCTAAATTATTTATTTTATAACCCCAAAACATCATCTATAAGCACTATATGTGTCCAGCCATATAACAAATTCACTTGCATTAAAATACTTTCTTAATTAAAAAAATTTATTAATAAATGATTTTGAAGATATTACAGCTTAAAATAAAGGATTATTTTTAATAAAAATAAAAATAAATTTTTAACAAAGATCATATATCAAAGTAATTTGTATTTCACAATTGATCTTATTTGTATAATTTGATATTTTTGTGTTGTATTCTTAGTGGTTTATTAACAAAATCTTATTACTTATTTCTAGGAATGTAAAACAATTACGGGTTCAATTATTCGTATCATCAGTTCAATTTTTATTCAATAAATTTCGAAGACGCATATAATTTGGATAAAAAAAACATAAAGCAATAGGTACAATTCAATACCCAAAATTAATTATATTTATTTAATTAATGTTTATTAAGAGATTTATTAAAAACTTTTGAAAAACAATTTTTTTCTGATATTTTTTAATAACCTCAAACCATTATCTACGGATAAAAAATTGCTCCCAAATCATAAGAATTTTTAACAATTTCATGTTTAAATTTTATAATTCGATTCGAGTATAATTATATCAAAAACTTTCCTGTAATCATAATCTCTACTCATTTCAACTAATATATTTGATTTTAAACTTGAAGAAAATAATCATTAATGATATGCTTTGTTTGTTATTTTTGGACTAGTAACGAGTAGATAATTTTATTCCACTATTATAGTATTAAAATCTCAATTTTACCCCTAAATTTTCACTATATTAAGTTATTACTGGAATAAATAGTAGTGTTTGAAAAAGAAATATTGCAGCTGATTAATTTCATATCAATTTCTTTCAATAGTTTATGTATGATAAATTTTTTAACTCTAATTTCATGTTAAAATTTTCTAATACTAACAAAATACATTCTACCACATCATATGCTTATAATACTTATAAAACTCAGCCACCATCGAGCAATTTTAAGTATTTTTTGCCACCTGACACTCCCATATTGCATGATTGATAGTTTCAAACTCCTTGAAAATACCTTCTTCTTTTTCCCCCTTTTATTGCTTATGTATTTACTCTTATCTGTTGACTAATGATGGAGACATATAAAGCATGATAGATACCAATCTTATGAATATTTAATACCTGTTTAAATAATTTTTAATTTAGATTCCAAAATTTTAAGAAAATAAATATATGAGTTTTTGAATTAATTATTGCATATATTTGTCCAATTTGGAACCATGAGATGTCACGTAGATATTTAACATTTTGTGTATGTACTTTCCTTGAGTGATGGATATAGGTGTACACTTAAACGTATTTTCAATTTTATATATAAATATTTTTAAAAAAAAATTATATATAAATAGTAATAGAAATTATTAATTGCTATTTGTATTAAAATATGAAATAAGAAATTACTAATTTGCAGTTGTAGTTGTAGCACACCATTCGTGAGTTCATCTTGCAATTTATACTAGTAACTAATATTATTTCTATATCTGACTATGCCAATTTTGACTAATATGTTTCGTGCTTATTTTATTGATATCGTATTTTTAAAAAGTCTTCAAATTACATCTGCATAATAATATCATTATAAATTACTATATGATATTATTAGATATTATTCTTTAATTTAAGAAGTAAAACAAGAGCCTTAATTTAAGGAGTAAAATAAGAAATCTTTAATTTAAAGAGTAATTGAAAGAGTAAAATTTCCTTATAAATAGCTATACAATTGTAATGAAAATATGAAGAAAATAATACAAACTAGAGAGTGAATCGTAATGCATGGTTTTTACATCCAGAATTAAAACCTGATTTTATAAAGGATAAGTGTTTACAGAAAGTGAATCGTAATGCACACCATGCAAATCATATTTTTGCCTCTACCTCTAATGGGTCTGATCCATTTAAGAACTTCACATCGAATCCAGTTGAACTCATGAATGAGTTTATATTGTATCTTCAAAGCAAGACAGGAGGAGCTAGAATTGACTGTTTGGATAGCATAGAAGAAGGAAACTCGACAGCATCGCTAGGCAAGTTTACAGGTTTCTTGGCAAATACAAAACTCATACCACAAGAGAACATGCAAGGTATCATAAAAGCCTTTAAAACTGCTCTTAAAATAAATATGTTGCATGATTTTTGGGTTGTAGATTCAGGTGCCACAAATCATATGACAAACCATGTGTCAAAGTCTCATAAGTTTGAAAAATTAGCAAATCCTTCTCAAGTTTCAATTGTAAATGGTGAGAATGGAAAGGTTTTAAGAAAGGAAAAAATAAAATTAATATCAGATGAAATCGAGTCGACGGTTTTATATGTACCTTCCTTTCCCTTCCAACTTCCGTCTATAGGAAAAATTACAAATACCTTGAATTACTTAGCCATTTTTTCTCCTCGTAATGTCATTTTTCAAGATTGTGCCACCAAAAAGACGATTGGTGAATGGTTTTATTTAGATGGTCTCTATTACATATCCAAGAGCAGTCCCAGAGGGTTTCAAGCCAAGTTTAACCCTATCCAAGATAATCAATTGTGGCATCAACGTTTAGCTCACTCTTCTTCACCAATTTTGTCAACTTTATTTCCAAACTTAGGAAATGATGCAATTGCATGTGAAACTTGCCACTTGTCTAAAGACACTAGATTGCCTTTTAATTCTTCCTTGTCTAGGGCTAGTAAGTGTTTTGAACTAGTTCATTCAAATGTATGGGGACCAACTAATGAATCTTTTGATGGTTATAAGTATTTTGTGATTTTTGTTGATGATTTCTCTCGAGTCACATGGTTATATCTTTTAAAGTCTAAGAATGAAGTTATGGAAGTATTTAAGGACTTTCATAACCTTGTTAAAAATCATTTCTCTAAAATTAAACCTTAAGGTCTGACAGTGGCAACGAATACATGTCCCATATCATGAAACAATATTTGAGCATTCATGACATTATGCATCAAACAAGTTGTGTTGTCACACCTCAACAAAATGGTGTACCTGAACGCAAAAATCGGGACTTACTTGAAAAAACTAGAGCATTAATGCTACAAATGAATGTCCCAAAGAGATTCTAGTCCAAAGGGGTTATGGCAGCTGCTTACATCATCAATAGATTACCCAGCCGAGTCTTGGATTTCAAGTCTCCCCTGGAGGTCATGAAAGGAAGGAAAATTAACCTCTCACACCTTAGAGTCTTTGGCTGCATCTGTTTTGTACATAATCAATCTCATCATCAAGATAAATTGGATCCTAGAGCTATTAAATATATTTTTCTTGGTTATTCATCTAGACAAAAGGGATATGGGTGTTATGATCCCCAACTTAGGAGATTAATTGTGTCTAAAGATGTTCGATTTTATGAAACTAATCATTTTTTCAGCAAGTCACATGAAATCACAAGTCAAGGGGATGGCATCTTGGATGTGTTTTCATTACCAAGAATCGAACTTGAGGCTCCACAACAACAAGATCCCAGCCATGTCAACATTGATGCATCTCTCACTGAAAGTAACAATGAAGGGTCTCATCTTAATGGTACACTGCATGAAGATGGTGATAATCAAGATGATCCTCACAATATGGTACAAGATGTGAACGAGTGTGAGATAAATCCTCCTACTCCATAACGTAATCCAATGCATGTTAAGCAACCTCTCACAAGACTTCAAGACTTTTTCACCTACAAACCCACACATCCCATCTCAAATTATGTGTCATATAAGAGAGTGACATTAGCCCATGCCGCATTCCTTAGCACTATATCGAGTTACAATGAGCCTCAAAACTTTTATGAGGCCAACAGCCAAGAGTTGTGGAAGGAAGCCATGCAAGAAGAACTTAAAGCCCTAGATCAACACAACACATGGAGCATCACCAAACTTCCAAAAGGAAAGAAAGTTATGGATTGAAAATGGATCTATAAGCTCAAATTCAAATCAGATGGATCAATTGAGAGGTATAAAGTAAGATTGGTGGCTCGGGGATTCACTCAAACATTTGAGGTAGATTACAAAGAAACATTTGCACCTGTTGAAAAAATGAACACAGTAAGAGTGCTACTGTCTGTGGCTGTAAACAAGGGGTGGTCCATGTACCAAATGGATGTGAAGAATGCATTCTTGCATGGTGATCTCAAAGAAGAAGTCTATATGAAATTGCCACTCGGGCATCCTCAAAACAATGAATTAGATTTAGTGTGCAAATTGCACAAATCCATTTATGGTTTGAAATAGTCCCCACGAGCTTGGTATGCCAAGCTAAGCTCAGTTCTCACTAGTGTTGGTTTCAAAAGCAACAATGTCGATTCCTTACTATTTGTTCGCACAGGAGCTATGGGCAAATTGGTTATGTTGATTTATGTAGATGATCTGATAATTACAGGTGATAATGCTGATGAGATTTTCAACCTCAAATAGTCCCTCAGACAAAGGTTTGAAATTAAAGACCTTGGGATATTGAAGTACTTTCTTAGTATAGACATTACAACCTCACACAAGAGACTCATTCTTAACCAAAGGAAATATGTCCTAGATTTTCTCAAGGAAGCTAACATGAGCGATGCTAAACCAGCCATTATCCCTCTTGACAGCAAGCTCAAACCTAGCTTAAAGGGCACGCCACTCACAGATATAAGTTTTTACTAGTGACTGGTTGGTAAGTTGATCTACCTAACAATCACTAGACCTGACATCACATATTCTATAAGTATTGTGAGCCAATTTATGCACTCCCCGACACTTGAGCATTTGACCCTTTTTAAAAGGATCTTACACTACTTAAAAGGATCAGTGGGTCGTGGTATCATCATGAAGAAGAATGAAAAAACACAAATCATGGGGTATTGTGATGTTGATTGGAAACTTGGTCACATGGAAGAGTAAAAAGCAAATTGTCATCACCAAATCAAGTGTCGAAGCTGAGTATCGTGCAATGGCTTCAATTGCGTGTGAGTTGATATGGCTTAAAGGTCTTCTGTGTGATTTAGGTGTTCCTACAACTCTTCCTATGTCCTTATTTTGTGACAATCAGGCAGCCATGCATATAGAATCAAACCCAGTGTTTCACCAGAGGATGAAACACATTGAAGTTGATTGTCATTATGTTCGTGAACAAGTTCAATCATAGGAGATTCATACATATTATACAAGAAGCTTCGATCAACTGGCTGACATCTTTACCAAGCCCTTGGCTTCTCATCAATTTCAACGACTTTTGTCCAAGCTTGGATCCATAAACCTTCTGGATCCAGCTTGATGGGGAGTATTGGATATTAGTCCTTAATTCAAGGAATAAAACAAGGAATCCTTAATTCAAGGAATAAAACAAGAAATCCTTAATTCAAGGAGTAAATCAAGAAATGCTTAATTTAAAGAGTAATTGAAGGAGTAAAATTTCCTTATAATTGTAATGAAAATATGAAAGAAATAATACAACTTTGAGAGAGCTTGTTTTATATGGCAAGGCCTTTAGGCTTTTAGCCTTTGGCTTTGAAGATTTCTACACAATTTTTCAACATGGTATCAAAGTAGGAAAATTAACTTGCTTCTGCTTTATTATTATCTTAGCATCTTCAATCTTTGAAATGGCTGAAGACAAGCCGCTAGGATCAGAAGCTGAAAGTTCATCAGTGCTTTCCTTCATGAATATGCATGAGGTGGATGTCAACTCAAATCAAAGATTAAGCTCAGTCTTATTGAATGAGTTTAATTACTTGCCTTGTTCAAGAGCAGTGTCTTTGGCTCTAGGTGGAAGGTCCAAGTTGGGGTTCATAAATGGAAGCATCAGAGTACTTGATGTTTCCTCACCAATCTATAAATCATGGCTTAGTAAGGATCAGTTGGTTATATCATGGCTCCTAAATTCCATGGAACGTAAATTAGCTGAAATATTCAGTTACTCTGAATCTGCATACCAATTATGGGAGACGGTCAAGGAAATGTATAGCACTCTAAACAATGTTGTGCGAGTTTTTCAATTAAAGAAGGGCATCTCATATCTGCAATAAGATGGCAAGCCTTTTATACAACTCTTAGGAAGCATGAAAAGCATGTGGAATGAGTTGGAAATATATCGTCCTCATACAACCGATGTAGCTCTGCTACGAAAGAGAGCAGAAGAAGATAAGATATTTCAACTTCTGTCCAGTCTCGATTCAACATATGAAGATATACGATGCCACATACTCATGAATATTGAACTTCCTTCCTTCACCAATGTATGTGCGACAATTCAAAGTGAAGAAGTAAGGAGAAAAGTCATGAACAAGGATACAATGGTTGGTGCACCTAAGGTAAGAACCTATATAACCAACGAGAAAAAGTACAAAGGGAAGCATCCAAACTTGAAGTGTCAACACTGCAACTATACGGGCCAAATTAAGGACTAATATCCAATAAATATGTTCGTAGTCTTTAATTAATGAGAAATTGACACAAATGGATAATATAGTTGAACAAACAACAACAAATGCTAATATGGTATGGATAATATTGTTGAACAAACATCAAGAAATGCTTATATAGTATGTAGGGCTAAATAACATATTAAATTTATCTATTTTTTGCAAATATAAATTCAATCCAATTCGAATTGAATTTAAAGATTTTCTATTCGAATTCGATCCAATTATGCAATCAATTTTATAAATTATTATCATATATAAAATACGACATACGAAAAAAAAATTATTTATAATCACAACTAAGAAAATCAAAAGAATGAGAAAAATGTCTATACAATTATTAAATTATTATAAATATTTAATATTTATATTTATTTTAAGTTAAAATAATAATTTAATATAATTACGATATGTATAATATTTAAATATAACAAATTATAAAATAAAATATGTATTTATTTATAATTTAATAATAATTTATTTCGAATTGAGATGTAATAGGTGATAAAATCTATAGATCCAAATTTTATCATAATCTAAATAAATTGTATACTTTTCAATATAAAATTGATCCGATTATAATTTTTTTTAGTATGACTCGATCCAAATCTTATGGATTGGATCAATTTTTTTAATTTAAATAAACTGATATTATTATTTGCTTACCGTAATAATACGGGAGATAATATAAAATTATCCCTTGTAAAAAAAGTATTTTAAATAATCAAAAGGTTCCTATAAAATAAAAGGCTTGTCTATTTTTTTATTTTTATTTTTTGTCCATAGAATGAGAAACTTCATTAATACCGGTAGTCACTACAAACTATATATAAAGAAAAATCAAACGCAACCACCACAAATCTTATAAAAGCAGATAGTAAAAACAGATTCAAATAATCAGAAAGAAACTGAGACTAAACCTATCAATTTCATCATCAATACCAATGAAGCTATTTTAGGAATCATAAATATAACTATTTGGCAACAATGCTAGTAGAAAGCATACAAAGAGTATTTCCAAAACCCCTAGCGCTATCCAGTTAGATAAGACAAGAGAAATAAACTCAAAGCATGAAAACATGTACCGCACTACAATCACCAAAACAAAATTAACTCTCACATCCACATTATAACATTCAAAATATAAAGATCTAGCTCTCCTTCCCACAATCAAGTGAGATCTTACTTCAGTTTTAATTCTAAAAGAATCGTCAAACTTCATTCTTCCAATACCAATTAGTGATAATTTTTATTTTTCAAACCTTATTCTGAACATCACCGTGATTAGCCAATTGGTATTAAGGAGCAATTGAAAGGATTTTTTTATTGATAAACATGACAGTGATTAATTCCACCCTTCAAATTGATGCAGCAAAGAAACACCATATTTTTCAAAGAAATTTAGATCTTAGTAAAGAAAAAGAATACCAACACTGTGGTTGGAATGCGAATCCAAAGAGATCAATGTCTTTTGGATAAAATTTCAAACTCAGAAACAAAATCTTTTTTTTTATTAATTTTCTGGAACAAAGTCCAAACCAATTGAGAACTGACAAAAACCTATAAAGTAACTATGAAATGTACCGATGAGTTCTAAGTGTACTAGATGTAATACCAAATAGATATAAGAAGAAAAAAAGAAAATGATTTATTTTATTTAAAGTTCTATTTCTTATGTACTATTAGAGTCCTATATATAAATTTTTATTTATAGTTCTTTTTTATTTGTATTACTATAATTCGACATAAAAACTTTATGAATTATTTTAGAAACTTTTCAACTATAAATAACTAAACTCTATGCTTATATAGTAGATCTTAAAAAATAGTCCACTTGATAATATTAAAGAAGTTTTATTTTGTCTTATTCCCAATTTTTAAGAATAGTTCTTTTTTTTTCCTTTTAGAAGTTAAAATCTTATTATTCGTGATATATAAGAATATCTTTAAACTAATTATACTTTAGAGTTATTAGAGTGTTCATTTAAAGATAGATAACATAGCTAAGATTGTTCTATTCTAGATTTGTTATAGTGATTACTTAGATAATAGTTTCCTTATGTTTGTTCATAACATAAATACGATGATCTTTTGTCAGAAAATGAATATGATTAGTCTAAATTTTATTCATATTTTTCTTATTTCTGAAATGCTTTCATATTATTGATGCATTCGTGTATTCGATCGGAAGGACTATTCAATCTTAGCTTCCCCTTAATCCCACGAAGAAGAAGACAATGGTGATGGATTGAAAGAGAACAAAACAATTGGTAATACCGATGTTAGGATGAACGACGACAATGAGTACTAACGGCAAGAAGAACTACAACAATGAATAGCAACGACGTAGAATTGGACCTATATCTCACTCTTGTAGAACGACAACTACTCATCTCTAACTAACTTTCGACCTAGACCTCGTACGGACTTTAACCTATGGCATCAATGACAAAGTTATTTTTTATCAATCCTCTTTATTTTTAAATAGTGTAAAATGAAAATGGGGGCAGTTAGGGTTTGTTAGAGAAGAAAGGTGTTATTGAATGTCATGTTATGGTGAGTGTGAAAAGGTAAAGCCACTTTTGTGGACTATTTTTGGAGAATGAAAGGCATGACTTGTTTACCAACCTTTGAATTTTGTTAGCCAACCTTTAAATAAAAGGGTGGATGCACATGAAGATAAGTGTATCAATCTTTCTTTCACACCAATAATAAAGGAGCCAAACACACTATAAATAGAGGGTTTTTCATCGTATTTGAAGCATCACAAATTGTGAGTTAAAAGAGAGTGTGTGTATTAGAGAGAAAACTAAATTTCTAGTAAATACTAGTATCTTTGCTTTGTTTAATAAAAACGTTTTCTCTTATTATAAGAGATATAGTATTGTCAATTGTGCTCTCTTATAATAGAGAGAAGATGTTGTAATTTTTTTGTTATAGTGAAATCTTCTTAAATTTATCTTCATTTTTTTTCAATTTTATTTTATTTGCAAGCCAATTGCAACCCAATAATATCATAACAGTGTAAAAAATAGCTTATGACCCTTTGGCTTGGAATTTAGAAGTTCCAATGAAGTCTTATAAATAGGTTATGCATGAGTATGTAATTTTTTTTTAATTGGTGCCAAATGTTGGTAGTATTGAAATTAAAAAAAAAATAATTACATTAATGATATATTCATAATAAAGACTTGAATTTCATACTTTCTATATATCCAAATACTAAGTAATAAATACTAATATGAATGGGTAATTTTTTATGGTATAATTGAATATGGTAATAATTATTAGTTAAAATAATATAATTTATTTTTTTAATTTATAATTGATTAATAGATCAATTATCATAATATTATAATCTATGATATATAAAAAACCACAAATGAAAACAAAAACGAAATGCGTATGTTAAGTAATAAATACTAATATGAAAAAGGTCAAATGAAGCTGTCGTTAGTTTGGAGGTCTCTGTTTGAAAGCAGAGACTGCAGAAGAAGGTTTCTTGGGTTTGAATTTTGAAATGAAATGAAAAACTCACCAAACGTGGAGGCCATGCACTTATCTACTGACACTCTTTTTACTCTCTTCCTTTCTTTTTCACAACCAAACACTATATCCGTGTATGCATCAAGTTATCCACTAGTTCCAATAGAACGGATACACGTGGGTAAAAATACTTAAAAAAAATCATTTTTCTAAATATTTTTAAAAAATTCTATATATCTATTTAAAAAATCAATAAATCTTAATTATTAATTAATATATAATTTAATTTAATAAATATAATTAATTTCGGTTACGTAACTAAATTATATCTATTATTTTATATTCAATTTTTACTTAAAATTTATAGAATAAAAAATGAATCGACTATACATACAATTTTATTTGTAGGTAATATTTTAAATTAATTAAATATATATATAATATTATGATAAAAATTATAAATATATACTAATCGATTAATTTAAATTTTTAAAATTAGGTAGAAGATGATTCTTAATTTTTACTGTACAAATTTAACAACTAATATCCTATTGAAATTGTTTACTCGGAAATATAATATCATTTTTGTTTTTGATTAAAGGAAAAGCTGTAAAAACTAAAAACTATAGTAAGTGGATGGTCATTCGTCATGTCACCCATTTCATAGAGAAATCATCAGAGATTTAAGTTAAAGTTTCAGCACATGGGATGGTCCATCCTTTACTTTTAATTATGGCCCTGATCATCCTGACCCTTCCTATAAATTTATATTGTTTTGAAATTTATTGTTAATACAGGAAATTTCATTATTTGCTCCAATTATTAATGACATACTTAAAATATTTAATTTAGTTTTTTTTAATAAAAGTTTATATACTCCACCATTATTTCAACAATGCTAATTTAATACTCACATAAAACATATATATCAAATTACAGGCCAATTAATTCTATACTTAACTAACATCAGATTCTTTTATGTAGTTAAAAAAAAAAGAGATATTAATACAAGAACAATCTTATTAATTAATTATCTTAAAACAATCTCTAAATATCATTAACTAATTTATTATTCAAAAATATTAATTAAGTATCACATAGCAGTGTTTCATCTCACAATTTAATTATGAAAATTGATTTGATTATTAAATTTATTTTTTTTACTTTCTCCCTCTTAATTTTGAGAGGTGACATGTAACAGGATTCTAAAATCATACTCATCGTTACTTTATCATAAAAAATAAAAAATAAAAAAATTAAAGACATATAGATACACATCCCACATATCCCTATGCCTTCAATGAAAAAGGAAAGAAAATTTTTTTTAAAAAAAAAAAGCCATAAATTGCTTTTCCATTGCGGATCAGTACAAGATAATAAAAGTACTCTACTTGAAATTCAAAAACAAGACATAAAATTTGTTTAGTCATCATCACCTAAAAACGTAGGAAATTTACAAATTTAATAAACAAAAATCATCAAATCCTAAAACATCTGACATAGTAATGGTGGTGATGTAGAGATTTTTCTCTATCAATAATGCCTTGAACGTACCTAAACTCCTCAACATGACATGGAATTGTGATCGTTCCTTTATGATCAAAACCGTATTCTTCTTCAGCCTCCTTCAAAAGTTGCAGGAACAGCGGGTGATTGAAGTAAATCACAGGCACCACAAATCTTTTTTTTTTCTTCTTCTTCATGACCAACCTTTATTGCCAAACACCCTTTTGGTACATATTTCACCACTTGTTTCTTTCCACCATTATCATGTTGATTCAAACTACTGATCCTTTCATCACCTTTTACTCCCCTACCCATCTCTTAAATCCCAATAATTAAAAAGCCCCAATTGAAAAATAAACAAATTAAGATTTTGTTTATATATATATACATGTATTAATTTTTCACAAGAAAAAGAAAGAAAAAGGCCATGGATCTGAAGCAACGATGGTTTGGTTGAAAAGGGATAGTGAAGAACAACAACACCTGAAAGACATGGTTGTTGATAGGCTCTATCTACGGAACGGTTAATTATAATTTCCAAACAGGAATAGGATCAGTCTTGGATATATAGGAAGAGAGAAGGGTAGTTTGGGTAACTTTAGGATTACTCTTCTTTTCTTTTTCTTTTTTTCCTTCTTCTTTCGTTTTACAATACCCTATGGTTACTTGAATTATATACACGAAGTTAGTGATTTTTACTCGCAAGAAATGCCACTCCTATATACTTTTCTTGTATACTTTTTTATATACTCCGGCCACTGGTTAATAGGCTAAACGTATGTCATGATAATTGTTCTAAAAATAATAAATAATTCTTGTTTTTAATAATGTCACATGACATATATCAGCTTATTAATTACGAAATGTCTAATAATAATAAAGATTTTAAGGAAATTAAGAAAGTGGGTTTTTGTTACATGTATGTTACATATTGGAATTTTGTACGTGTACGAAGACAATTTGTTTTGTTAACCGTTGGATTAAGAGAAACAAAGGATAATATATACATGGTGATGTTCAAATTTCCTATTCTTGATTGTGAGAAAAAGAAATTTTTAAATAGTATATAAACGAGTTTAATGGCAAGTAATTTATTTAAACATGTAGTTGAAAATCTAAAATTTGAATCTTAATTGTTAATATTTATATGAGTAGTATAGTTATTAAAAAAAATCGTTCATCCTGTACTTTTAACAAAATATTTGAAGAAATGACATAACTTCCCATGTTTAATATAACTCTTAATCTATATAAAATGTAAAATTTAGTTCACTTAACTATGTATCTAAAGTTACATTGTTATCAAAGTAATTTAAATGATTGCAAAAATTTCGCATGTGTGTCATATAATATTCAAAAAAAATGATATAATAATAATTTTATTATTTAAATATTCAATAAATAAATAAAATAGTTTTTTGTTAAATGAAAAAATAAATTTAAAAAAAAACTTAGTATACTATTTGGATGCAACATTCCAGACTAACTAATTTTCTAAAACTCGTCAAAATTATAGATCAAATTTTAAAACGAAGTAAAATAAATCAAATTTAATAGAAAAAAAAGTAAAATAAATAACATTTTATCCAAATTTATTCGTACACAAAAAAATCCAATTTATTTATTTGGATAAAAAAAATACTTTAAAATAAAACGTAAATACTTTAATTTTAACACCGACTAAAAATTCAACCTAGAAGACAAAAAGGGGTTGGTAATTACCCACTCTTTATTCTCTAATCTTTGTTCACTTATAATTTCTTTTACATGTACCTCTGCCTCTACGTGGATCGTTACAATGGTTGTCGAAGTACCACTAAGATCGAGGGCAATAATAACTGAAAATATGATAGGGTGTGATATTGATCTTATTTTATTGAAGTCATAAAATAATGATTTTTTAGTCTATTATTAAATAATTTTGTATAATATAATAAATTTTAAGATGAATTATTACTAATCAAGAAAAAATAATTAATTTATTAAAAATGGAATTATATAGGTTAAAAATTGAATAAAATATATTAAAAATATAAAGTGATTATTTTAAAAGAAACAAAGATCCATAATTTGAGTGAAAATATTAGAGATAAAAATAATTTTATGATAAAGTTTAAAATAAAATAAAAATGCTCACACCCTTAAATTTTACTAAGTATTTAAATCGTTATGGTATATAGAAGATTATGGACAAATGTATATGGTTGAATTAAAGAATATTATTTTGTGGAAGGTCCAAAACAAAATAAAGGACAGAATGTCAAAAATGTCCCCTTAATTTTATGATGAAGTAGTAACTAGTCATGTACCATCGTGCCAAAATCTAAGGCAACATAGATATCGTACCTTCAGAAGGTTGGATTATTGGATATCATCGTCAACGTTTAAAGACTTTCTGTATATCCGAATAGGTAAGGTTTCCATCGTGTCATGTCCCACTAATAGAGACCTTGTACACCCTCTGTTTTAGCACCTCAAAATTGCAAGTTACATATTTTTTGATAAATAATGTATTTATTAAATTACATCTCAATGTTACATTGAATAAAAAAATAAAAAATGTTAAATTAAAATTAGAGAAATTTCATGTTTCTTAAAGAATACACGTTTAAGATTAAAGAATAATTATGTTGGTTTAACATTTATTTTTTGAATCGAACCAATTACGCGTTAATTGTTAGATTTTTCGAATAAATAAAATAAAATAAAATTTTTTTTTTTTATAAATTGGTACGATCATATGCCTTTAGTTTAAATATGGACTTATTTTTCACACTTAAAATAAAATCATTTTATTTTTTGAATTAAAAAAATAAAAATAAAAATTAACATAATTCAATCTAATTAATGAATTTATTAACAATGAATTACTCTTATTTATAACAACTTTTTTTTAATAAACTTTTAAAAATATCGATGAAGTGTTAAATCCACCTAAAATTATAGGAAATACTCCGAACAATTAGGCTTTTCATTTGTATATTATATCTAAAAGAGTGAGAATATTATTTAAGAAACAACATCATTTATTATTAGATAAGATAATTTATGTTATTTAATATCTTAAATTATAAATGATGTTATTTATTCATTTAATTTTTAAAAAAAAATAACAAGATAATTTATTAACTTAATATTTTTTTAATAAAATATTATTTTTTTAAAGAAATATTTTAATAAAAAATATAATTTATATTCTTTTAAAATTAAAGAATTAGATGATGCTATTATAATTATAATATGAAGATCAAATTAATGATAAAAATGAATTATAAGCTTCTAAATTCTAAGACAGACGGAAAATCCACCAGCAGTGGTTGGGGGGGCGTTGTCGCGTACTTGTGTAAGAGTCATCGCCGTCCTCCACTACTTTTGCCTTTGTAAGAAAGCAAAATATGTTTGAATTGTTATTCTATCTCACAAAGTCACAATGTATTTATATTTATTAAATTAAATATACATATATTTAATAATTGTTATTCCTTTGCCTTTGTATCCGCTTTGTTCGTTTGATGTGTTCAAATAAAATTAAAATTCATAATGATTTAATATTTTTTAATCTATTTTAATTTACTCATTTATAAATATTGTTTCGTCAAAAAAGAAAAGAGAATAATTACTTTGGATGAATATAGAACAATTTTTTTTGTATTGACATGATTAGGGAGAATCAAAAAAGGTACGTGGTCAAAATTATATGCATGAATTAGAAGTACCACTACTTCCTAACCATGATGATACCATACACGTACCGACCAAAACAAGATGGAATTCCAAATGTCCAAAGTACTCACACTCAAACCAAACCAAACCAAAAGTTTGCTTTTAAGATTTATTTTTTATTTACACTCCTACATTTTTGCCCACCATCATCATTGTGGAAGATTGGGTGCAATTAAACTTCTTTGAAAAATATTAGTTATTGTTATGTATAAATTAATACAAATTAAGATAATATAAAATATACGTAAATTAATGTAATAACTCACGTGTCAATTTAATACATACAGAATCTTTTTAAGATATAATTAATTAATACTATATCCAATTATAAATAGCATATAAACATGAAGAGATAGTCAAAATACTACAAAGAGTCTATCTAAAATAAAAAAATATAAATCAAATAAATTTAAACTCATTTATTCAATCCAATTACTTCTAACGTTATTAACAAGTTGATATTTCACAATTTAAGAGCTCATAACTAAGCGCTCCACACTTCTTTTCTTCTCTTCTCTTACAATTAGAAAGTGACACTCTAATCTACTCCACATTTTATAATTACTCGTAATATATTAAGTATCTAAGAGGCAAAAGTCACAACATCAAAGTGTTATAATGTCTTAATAAGATTTAACTATTCTTAAGATTACAACTACTACAAAGAAAGACCTTTAATGTGTTTTAATTAAGGTCAGATAACTTACTTAGATCAAGATAGCTTAGAATTTTTAAATTGATATTAAATGATTAACAATTTAGAAATTTAAAATCGATTGTCATGTAATATTGTTTTAAAAATTCTAAGTTAATTGTTGTATATGATTAACTTAAATTTTTTGAAGTTGTTTTTAGTGTAGAATAAACTAAAATTTCTTACCCCTAAATAAGTTTTTATTATTTTATGCTAGTACCTTATACGTTTTAATAATCACACAGCATCAAAAAAACAAATCCAATATATTTAGAATTGTTTTTAAAAACTTATTATTATAGTTTTAATAGATTTATCACATATGGTCTTTTTTTTTCTTCTTTCTCCGCACTTTTTTTTATAAGTATTCTTTCCATATTTTCATATCATACTTTACTATTGTCTGAATATCTCAATCTTTAGCAAAGATTTTAGCATAGGATTATGATCTTTTTCATTATTAAAATATTTCTTTTAGTATCTAAATTGTGTTCGAATGACAAAAATCTTTTATATTTTCTATAAGATATCTTTTGTTTATGGACAAAATAAATTATTGAATTATTATTGCTAAATATATAACATCTTAGGTAACCTTTCGTTGCATGTCCCGAGAACTCTTCATATGCATAAAAATATCAATTGTCCATAAACGAATCCCTCGAGTTAAAATATATTTCCTAACAATAATACCTATAAGAAGAAACCAAATGGAAGAAAATAATTATTTGGTAAGTAGATAAAATGAAAAAAAAAACTGGCTAGAAAATGGAGAGTGTTGGTGCAGCATTTAAGCACTAAAAATATGTAGATCTAGGCCAATCAACATTGGAAAGATTGAAAGATGAAAAACCAAGGTGAACGGTGGTAAAGGATGGCTAGACAGTGGTGTCCAAAGGAGGAGGTTTAGGTTGAGAGAGGGACAAAGAAAATGGGTTATGCACTGGTTTGGAGTAAAAAGATATTATATTTATTGCTATCTATATTTTTTTTTTCATATAAATGTTATTTATTTATTTGCTTGAAAATTTTCCTTCTTTTCATAAAATATTTATCATTGAATTAATTTTTATAATTTCCTTTATAATAAAAATTAAAAAATAATATTAAAAATATATTTAAATGAATAGACAAATTTTAAATAAAAAATAATTAACTGAGAAAGAATCTTTATCTGATCTCACACCATTGATAATTTTACTTCGTACAAGTCCTTTGTTGGTTAACTAAGGTCCAAAATATAAAACAAATAAAGAAATAAATATGTTGGCGAGGTTAATGGGTCAATAATAAACGGTGCATGCATTAGGATTGTGACTTCACTTTTTAATTTATTTTTTTTCCAGACAAAAAAAAACTCAAATACCCAAAAAGATTTATGTAATTTTAAATAGAAGTGAAATTATCTTTCTAACCACCTTTTCTATTTTTTTTAATGAAAAAACTTTTATGTTACTGAGCTGTGTCATCTAGAAGTGGTAATTACAAGTGGGTAGTTTTGGAATTCAAATATATGGAAAAGAAGTGGGCTTACTTGTGAAAATATGCTTAATTGACTTGAGTAAATAAAATAGTGGGATTTAAAGCCAAAATATAAAATAACTTCTATTAGTGAGTAGAAGAATACTTTTATAAAATTATGTTTCATTATATAATAAAATTATGTGTTTTGATAAAAGTCCTTACTATTTATATATTTTTGCGAGTTTTATTATGCATTATCATGTTTTATTAATCATTAACTCTATTTAAGTAGCTGTATAAAGAATAAAAAACTAATGGGCCAGAATATAACAAGGATGGACATGGATAATAGGACTTTTCCTTTATTCTTTTCTAGTAGCTAAAAGGGTAAATATTATATTTGAGTATTTTACTTTTGTAAATTAGTTAACTTAATCATATTTTTTAAATTAATGTAATTTATTTATTTTATTATTGTATTTTTAGATACTTTACATATTTTTTATAAATTTTTATTTTTTTATCAGTTTTTAGTGAAAAAATTTAAATCAAATTGAAACTTATTAGAGGGAACTTAATCAAATGAAGAAAATGTTTCAATTAAATTTTAAAAAAATAGAGAATAAAGTATTATCAATAAAATTTATTTAAAATAATTAAAGTGTCCAAAAATATAATGGTGAAATAATTAAAGGGCACAAATTTAAAATAAAATCATTAATAAATTTAATTTATAAAAGTAAAATAATATCTTCCTTCTTAAAATAAGAAGAAGAAGAAGGCAACTTCTCACTGTATCCGGAAAAACCTCCAAATATATCCACGTTAGCTTAAAATCATTGAAGGCATGTACCTTATTTTTTCTTGTTTTTTTTTTTTTTTGAATGATTAGCCCACGAGAATCCTCCATGATGCTTTTCTTGGGCCTATATCAGCATGCAGAGTAAAGATTAGCAAAGTCCAAACTCACCTCCGTTTTAAGATATAACAAAGGGAAAAAAACACTAAAATAATACTATTAAAATTTATAATAATAAAAATTATATTTTTTTATTATTAACTTATATATTTTAACTATTAAAAAAATATGATATATCATTTTATATTAAATATCATATAATTAAATATCGTTTAAATTAAACTCATACGTTAATCTTATATATAAAAGAAGTATAAGTTTACCTCATATAAGTTTACCTCATACGTGCAACCTTAAGTATAAGTTTACCTCATATAAGTTTACCTCATATGTGCAACCTTACGCTCAAAGGGAGAGATGTCAAATGAACTCATTTAAAGTTAATTCAATTAACTTTTGAGTTAAAAAAACTCAATTCACTTAGTTTGTGAGCTTAAATGAGTATCTCATTGGCTCATTTAATAACTTTTTTTACTAAATATAATTTTTTGGTTCAATTTTTTTAATTGATTATTTTTTTAGTTGATTTTTTTATAATACTTTATGTTCATTTTTGTTTCGCATACACTACTAGCTTTTTTTTTTATAGAAAAATATACATTGTTACCATTAATCTCTATAAAAATGAATCAAATTATAGCTAATCATGTTTTTTTTAATTAATAATAAAAATAACTCATTTATATATATATTTATAATGCAAGAAAAAATTATGTATTAATTTCTTACGTTGTCTAGTTTGTATGATTATTGGTTTCCAACATCAATCCAAAATAAATACGAGGGAAGTATACCCATTATTATTAATTTTAATATATATATATATATATATATATATATATAATTCATAAAAATATCATAATGATTATGATTTAAGGGTTAATGTTATAGACTTAGATTTTTAACATTAGTATTAATGACTTTCATCTTGTTGATGTATGGTTTGAATTAAGTTTATTTTTATGTAATCTTTTTTATTTATTTGCTTTATTTTAATAACTAATTAAATGTTTTAAAATAATATAAATGAATTTAATAAAAAAATCAAATGAGTAATTAATGAACAACTTAACTTAATTTATATAAAAATAAGTTTAATTAAGATATATTTATTTAAAAATTAAATGAACTAAATTTAGCTGCATCTCACTTAAAATAATATTTGTTTAAGCGAGTTAAGGTAACCTAACTCATTTGACAACTTTATCGTTGACTAATTTAACCTGCTAACTACAATCAATTATGCACAATTCTTGATGATATACAATAGAATTAATTATAAATAACTCTACGAATTTCCAAAAATTATTAAAACATCACGTAAGTTTAAAATAACAATTACCTTACTTTTTTTTGTCAACAATTGAGATTTTTTCAAAAGTGATTCGAATGAAAAAAAAAACTCGTGAAAAATATCATCATCAAACAATAACTATTAACTAATATGATGTGATTAACTAATTTTTCTAAGGGGGAGAGTGATTGTAATATATCTCTACTGATTACAAAAATAATGTCTTATTTTCATATAATAGTTAAGATTCATTGTTATTGAAAAGTTATCAAACAAACACAAATAATAATTTTTATCTTTTAATTTAATTTTTTTCCTCAACTTTTTCAACTAAAATTATTGAAGTTAAAGACAACCTATCTAATACACTTAAAACTTAATAATTTCATCCTTAGAAAAGTCACTTTTTAATAAATATTGACCAAACTTCCATAAAAATAAAATAAAAAATGTGTTATTTTAACCATAAATAAGTAGCTATAACATTATCTTTATCTTATTATCATTGATGGGTATTTTTAAAAATCTGCTGAGTAATTTTTAGTGAACAATAAACACTTGAACAGGTACATATCCATGATTTTGTTTTTTTTTTTTTGGCTTTTTACAGATTGATAATTCTTTAATTGAACAAAAGTGTGAAAGTTGGAAGTGAAAGCTAAGAATGTCAACAAAAATGTTACTTTAATCGGAAACTGTTTCCATATGACAACAAACTCACAGTAAGTACTGTGAAAATGGAAAAAAGAGAGCAGCTTTGCTTGTAACTTGTAACTTTGCTTTGGATTCTGAACTAGAAGTCAATGTCTATAAACAGTATTATTACCCTACACATTGTGTATTACATTTCGAAGCTCTGTAGTCACTTACACATGGAGATTGTAGCCTATCTATCACTAAGGTTGTCAACTTCCCATTAAAATAAGGCTTAAAACTCTCTAAAGTCATCAAAAAGGTAATTATTTTCACCAATTATTAAGAGAAAAATTGTGAGACACACGAAACCAAGCTTTAAATTTGCCCCTCTCAGCTGTGCATGGATTTAAGCGTTCCTGCTTGTTTGTACACATGTTTGTGGTAAAATATTGGGTAGAGACAACCCAAAAAAATAATTATCTTTTATGGGTCGTCAGTTCCAATTCTCAAATTGAAACAAATGGTATTATCCTAATCATTTATTATTGATTAATAATGATACTATAATTTATTAATTTTAAGAATATAATAGATATTTCTTAGTTAATTACAAAATTTATTGTGATAGTACCGTTATTAATAAAAGAAGCTTAAAGAAGTTTTAATAGCTTTTTTATAAAATTTATGAGACCTCATTCATACTCTCCCTTGTAACATCAATTTGAAAGCGTATAGATCGATATAGTAAACAAAAAGAGAGCCGTAATTAAGGCATTTTAAGAGTACTAAATGAGTGTTTATTTGTGATTGTTTTAAAAGTAGTTCAAAGTCAAACTTGTATGAATAACTTGGCGGAGTGATTGTAGTTTAATGATATCAAATTTTAACGATAAGGTATTTAAATGTAAGGTATTAGGATTCAACTATTTAAAGTGTATTAGTTATATAATATTATTTAAAAAAACTATATATAGTTTCATGTTAATGAATATTCACGAGAAGTAAAAATTACATATTAATCATTTTATTTTAACAAATTAAATAAGTTTGTCACTTTATTTTAAATTTGTGTATTTTAATCATATTTTTGTTGATACTTTAATCATTTTAGATAAATTTGATGATTTTTATCACTTTTTTTTTATTTTTGAGATATTTTCGTCTCAAAACATATACCAAATAAATGTTAATAAAGTTAAATTTGATATAATTTAAGTTTTTTAAACAAAAAAAATTAAAATTGATAAGAAATTATTAAAGTAAAACAAAATATAATAATATTGTGACTAAAATGTATTAATTTTAATAAAAAATTAATATATATAATTTATAAAAATAAAATAAGTAGAGTTTAGTATTACTCTTTCGTAAATACAGGAGTAATAGTAAACATTATATGAGAGGAACGTACTATTTAATTTTTTTATTATATAGCGTACAATGAAATTATGTATAAAACTGTCAAAATAAACTAATGAAGATGTATAAATCAGAAATCAATGGAGGCCAAAAGCTTTGAGAAATAATCATTTGTCCCCAAGGAACTTACCATTATGACTTGATAGGTTGTCTGAGCCCCCAAGTAAAAGAAACAAAAAGGACCTAGGGAAGAAGATAAATGTAGAGTGTACACCATTGACCAGTTTCAGCTTTTGTGCTTAACGACTAAAAACAAACACACATACACACAAAAAAATTCCAAATAGGAATTTGACATGATAGCTAGTAAGTACTTCTCTTCATGTTCCAATCTTCCATTAAAGTTTGAACGAATTCAGTTCTCTTTAAAACAGATTTTCATTGAATACATCATCGATCGTAAAGTCCATTGTATTATACAATCACTCTCCAGCAACTCATTTGAGATGCATAATAAATTTGTAATATTTAGACTTTTTCATAAATAAAGAGAATAATTAGGAATTTCAGATAATTACTAACAGTAGGTAATAGGGCTAGCTAGGGTTTGAAATGAGGACATGGTGATGATAAAGCAAAGCAAACCATGTGTTTCCACACACCAACACACGGATGCATATATAAAGAATCCAACTTTCCCAAAGTTGTTTTTGTCTTGTTCATAAATCTAAATGTCATTTCAAAAATTACAAAATAAAAAGGTATAAAGGCTTTGGACAGAAAGAAATATCATCAAATTGATTGAACTTAGTTGAAGACAGCTAATTAATCCTGCAATTAATTTACATATATAATAACAAAATTAATGAAACCATTTATTAGTTCTTATTATTGATTTTGTAAGAAACAAAATTTAACATGTAAATTATTACAAATTATTTATTGTATTTAAAGTATGCCATGATATAATTAAATGTGAAACAATGGTTGAGTAAGGGTCTACTTGTGTGTCTTATTTATTTCAAAATTAATTAAGAATTTAATTATTTTGAAATTAGTGCCAAAATCTAGGTCTTGAAACCCTAAGTGAGAGACTAATAATATAAGAAACTAGCTTGAAATTAAATAAAGAGAATGTTTAAGAAGAATTCAAAGCCAGATCTGAAAGATGACAGAAACAGACAGATGAGATGTTGGAAAGGCATCATGAAGTAAATCTGTTTAATGATGAAGCTAAAAAGGAGGGGCTTTGGAGATTCTGACATCATGAGACCATCATAACTTGTTCAGAAATATCAAAAAGTTCCAATACTACTACAGATTCATATAAAGCTAGCAATTATGAAAATTTTACAAAAGTCATATACAAAACTATCATTACACCAATCTGGATTAATCAATCCTCCTATGTATATAGCTCCAAAAAGAAAGAAAAAAGCCAAAAACCAAAGATTAATTATAAACAGACGAAGAAACCCAGAATGGAAAAAACAAAAGAGAAGCAAAAGAGAAGATAAAAATCAAACCTTTACTTAATTTACAATCGAACCCACGATGGCTTAAAAATAGGCAAGCTTTGTGTGGAAGCTGTATAATTGGGGGGAATGAAGCCTGGTCCGAAGACACTAGTGAATCAAAGACGATAACTTTACTTTGATATTATTAATTATCTTCGACCTGTTTATAGATCAAGAACATATTGAATAAATAATAATAAAAAGAGTCCTCGAGCCAGACAACATTCCCCTCAACACTTAAGCTCTCCACATTTGATCTCCATGTACATCGCCAATCTTGTTCAACTCTCAAATGGGCAGTTAGGCCAGTGTTTAAATCTCTCTCTCTCTCTCTCTCTCTCTTTATTATTTAATTTAATCATAACATCAAACCCCCAAAAGACTCGCCTATCTTCAAGGGGGTTGAGACTAGAGAGAGAGGAAGAGGACGGAGATAGAAGTAATGAATGAATGAGAGCGATGTGGGATGGAGAGGGGTGGTTATAAGAAATGAAATTAAGGAGTGGAATGTGGAATTTAAAGCCAACGTTATAAAAGACAAAAGATTGGTGCAGGCTTGACCCTACCCCACCAGCTGTGTTTTCTCTTATTTCCACAAAAGACCACGAACCCATGCATCCCTCTCTCTCTCTCTCTCTCCTCTGTCTCTCTCCTCTGTCTCTCTCCCCTCTGTCTCTCTCATTCAGTACTCACTGATGCTAATACATTAAAACAGTAGAGTAAATGTATTCTTGAAATTCATCATATGTATTTTACATCCACCGTTGGATTTGGCAGCTCATTCTGATGTTAACATCTCCTATGAGTATTGACTAATGACTACATCGATTACTGCCCCTAAAAGAAATGAGAAATTTTGTTTCAGCTTGTTTATGACATTTTTTTTTTCGTTTTCTAAGACGATTTTTCAATGATTTCTATAAATTAATCGGATTAAATCATACATATTCTAATATATATTAAATATTAAAAATTAAAAATAATAAAATATGATTTAACAACATTTAATTAATCTAAATATATAATTTTTAATTTTTTAAAAACAAATTCTATTTTATTATTTTAAACAAATAATACAAGAATAATTAAATCGATAAAATGAAATACGTTTGATTATTTTATATTAAAATTTAATTTTATTACAAAAAGAAAGTAATCACTTTACAATTTTTAAACATTAAAAAAAAGTTGTTATCATTTCATACCCAATGAATAGTTAACATGATGTTTTGATAATTTTACTTTTACATCACAATTTTTTAAAATTATTACACTTTAGTGACATTATTATTGTATTTTGGATGTTTTAAGTATTTCTTACCAATTTATTTTTTATGATTTTTTGTTGTAAAAACTTAAGTGGGAATAAAATGAATTTTACTAACATAATTTTCATAAGCAGATATTTGAAAATATAAATGTTTCAATTATTTTAGTAAAAAGTAAAAAAAATAAAATAAAATATTAAAATTTGTCTAAAATACTAAATTATCAACATATATAAAAGTAATGTTATTAAATTATACCAATTTAGAGTAAAGTTATTAATATATCTAATTTATAAAATTAGATAGATTTTAAATATAATAAATTATCACTAAATTTTATTAAAAATAAATAAATAAATATTATTTATATGTGTGCTAAAAACTAATAAACTTTTGATAAAATATTGATAACCTAACCTACCCTTCAACTTACCGCATGTTACACTCATCTTATTACAAAATTATTTACGTCATTTCAACTACTAAATCACCCGTCTAATTTTATTAATAGTGGTTTTATATATAAATGATTCTGCAGAAAAAAAAAACGATTTAAAAAAGGAGACATGTCAAGATATAATTTTGAGCTTCGAACCATTTTTTTTTTATGTTTTATCATCAAAAGTATTTTTGTTATCAAACAAAAATCTTTATTTCTAAACTCAACTGCTTCTCTTTATTAGAATGTAAGATTAGAAATGGATTTGAAATGTTAAGTATCATTATCATACATCGATTAGGAAAAAACCTACGAAAATGTTTATAAATTTAAAAAAATTTTAATTTAATGAAATTTTATTGAGTTTATTGAGTTAAGTTATGCCTTAATTTCTAACAAGAAGCTACCACAATTTGAAAAATATATATGAAATAAGAAAAATTCTTATCATTTAATTGTGTTGTATTAACACAGTGGTACTAACGTCTCTTTATGAGATGCTTAAACCAAAGATGAAGGGTTTTTATGTTTAGAATGTGTACTGTTATTAAAAAAAAAAGAATTCTTATCATTTAATTTCGAAGAAAGGTAAATATCCCAAATTGGGATTTGAGAGAATCAAAATTTTAATTATGTGAAATTACATTAAATTTTATATAAATTTCAAATGATATTATTTATAATTATTATTAAATTTACTTAATTATAATAAATGAAAAAAATATTATTTAGATTATAATACATATTTATGATCCTCATAGAAAATGTTAATTTTATATAAGTTTTCATATATCTTTTAGGTGCCAAAATTTTAAAAACTGAATAAATTCTATATTTACAAAGTTATTCTAAGATGTAATGTTGATTGTGTCATCAAAGTATCAAACACAGTCTACAAAATCACAATCATTTAGTAGTAGGTTTGCCATTATGACTCGTTTTAACATGTAGTTGAAGTGTGTAACGTAGAGGGTAAATAAATACGACTTTCTTTTTTATAATAATAAATACGATTTATTTGAAATATTATAAATATAATTTATAATTTCATATAATGAATAGAAAAGGAATCAAAAGTAAATGAAGAACTGCAAGTGAGTCAGGGGAGTAGAATCATTGAATTGCCCCGATTATGAAAAACCACCCTTTTTTCACTTTTTAATATTTCTACAAAATAATTTATTAGATATAATTTTATCTCACAATAATATAATTTATTAATACAAATAAAATAAATTTTACACCTCGATAGAATTTAATTTTTATTGTTAAAATTTTATTTTATTTATTTATTTAATATTATTTTTTATACTAAAATTATAGTTAATAAAGGTTAATTTAAATCTTAACAATATACTACATTTTAAATTATAATGATTTTAAACGTGGCAAAAGTTGTATTTTATATCCTCAAGTTAAAATCTATTATTGGAAATCATAATTTAGATTAGTTATATTTTATGATTCTAAATTATGAAAAACTATTTAATGTTTTTTAAAAATATATAATGATATGATATTATATATTAATATAATTATTTTTTAAAAAATATAAATATGTTATAATTAATAAAAAAAATTAATTTAATTAATTAATATATTTTAAAAATAATAAATAACTTTCTCGGCTGGCGTATCAATTTATAGCAGAGGCGAGGAGTTCGAGGCCGATAGATGTGGCTCAGGGGTCTCTTCTAATTTTCACTTTGCGTTTTTACCCCATCATTTCCCACAAATCAGAGAGTCATCCTTCCAGAAAAATCACTTATTTACGTTAATAAAATCATACGGTAAATAATTATTAATTTAAATAAAATAATTTATTTTTTAATTTTAATTAAATGTAACAAAAAAATTTATATAAATATACTTTTAATAAATAATATTATCTAAATTAATTATAAATAACATCATATCATATATATATATAAACTTTTATTACCAAATAATTAAATTTATAGTTATTTTAAAATTATTAAAATTAATAAATATACATGTATAAATACATTCTTGTGAAATTTTCTTTCATACAGTGCCCTTTTTTTGTTTTGACTACATAGTCAAGCTTTGTTTAGTTTGTCGGTCAATTATGGTGGGCTTTACACTTTACAGTACTGCTATTAGATTTGTAATATATTTTTTTTATATATAAATTACAATTAATACTTTTATAATGGATTTTTTTTAGATGTACTGAAACTACGTATTCTTTTCCAACTTATCATATAATGATAATGAAATAATTATGCACAAAAATTATATACGAGGAAATAATGTTTTTTTTAGTTATTTAAAATTATTTTAACGCTATTTAAACGACTTAAATATCTTTCTTATCTTTATCAATATTTTGAAACTAAAACATACAAAGTTCAATCAAAGCTATTGTAGTAATATTAATAATTATATTAATATTTTAATTGAGTTGATTAACTACAGGTCTATCTTTTTATATGGAAGTAATTCAAATATTATTTCAGCTTAAAAAATGATATTTTAATCTTATTTTTCTAAAAAAAAACAAAATAAATTTATTTATTGATATTTTAATTATAAAGATAAAAATTTAAATAAAATCAAACTAAATATTAACAAAGATTAATAATTTTTAAATTAATTGTATGAACACTAATAATATGATTAGTCTGTAAATAAATAACTTCAAATAATAATATAAAATACTCTTTCAAATTAATTTTTTTTTCTTTTTTCAAAATTGAAGGGATGTCTAACCTCGTATATCCCATGAGATGCTTTGTCACTGATCTTGAATTTTAGTTTTTTAATATAAAAAAATATTAAATTGTTTTAAAATATATTTGAGTCTTGAAATTATTAACTTAAGTATCATAAATCCCGTTATCATCTATAATGAGTTAAATTAGACCTAAATGGTTAGCATTATTTGTTTATTATATTAATTATAATCATAATTTATAGATGATTAAAGTATGTAATAATTAAATAAATTTTATATGTTTTTATTTTGAATATTAAATTTTTGATACCCTTAAGAAACTAACATATTAAATAAAGAAAAAAAAATTAACCAAAAAATAGTAAAAAGAAAAGGAAAATATGATATATATTATATTTTTTATCTATACTTAAAATTTATTACAAATTTTTACCATTAATTTATATTAGGTTAATTTAATTTTAATAATATATTCATAACATAAAATATTTCAAAAAAAATTTAAAATATAAATTTATATTGAAATTACCTTGAAAATCAAAGTAATCGAATTAAATTTTTAGGACCAAAATCCACTAAAATATTAGTGATAACTGTTGGGAAACATTAAAAGAGAAAAAAAATAATGGAATGTAAGATATTAAAATATCACATATTATTTATTATTAATTTTTAACTATATTTTAAAATATAACTAATGGTATATTTTCTTATAATATTATGGAATGTAAGATATCACACCATAAATATCAAAATTAATTTTTTTAAAATAATTTTCGTTCAACTTAGTGAAAATGAACTTTTGAGTCACACGAAGAAACTGAAAAGGATTATAAAATAAAAAAAATAATAATTGAAGGAACTTGTATAATTGAGCATTTATTACGGTCTTGGTAGGAATGTGTGGGAATCATCGTTTATTTATTTATTGTAGATGATAAAAACTATTAAAAATAATAGTAAATATATATTAATGAAATATTAAATTATTATTTTGGTGATTAAAAATTTAAAAATTATAATTTTATTAGTTTTATTCTCTTCAAAAATAATATATTTTATTTTTATATAATATATTTATTATTATTTATACAATATAATATTAATTTTATCTATTAATTTTTTACATATTTATTATAATTTATGTTATTTAAATTTTTTATTTATTTTTTATTTATTTATCTACGTTTATATTAAACTAAATTATTTATTTTTATAAAATTTAATTTACATAAATTGTTTTTATATTAATTAGATAAAAATATCATTTGTCATGTAAAACTTACTTTGTAATATTGAAAGACATTAAAAATTATAAAAGTTTGAAAATCCATTAATTTTTATTATTTTTATAATAATTCGATTAAAAAATTCACAAATTATATTATAAATATTTAAATGATATCAAAATTATTTATTTTTATCATTAAATTTACACCTAATAAATATCCCTTGTGAACGTCAATTTTGAGTAGTTCTTTGTTACTTTATTTCAGGATAATAACTAAACAAAGAAATATGAATTATATAGTTCCTATTTAAAGTAACGACAAAGCACAAAATTATGATTATAGTTATAGTTACATAAATTATGTTAGGGATGATCCTAACCCATGTTTTAAACGGGATTATTTTCAATGACGGTTTAGTTTTTTTTTTTTTAAATGAAAATTTCAAGAATATTAACAAAATATAAGTTATATAACATTATATTTTATCTTCCCCATTTTTAAATGAGATAGTTTGTATTTGAAAATTTTGAGCAGCAGTAGTGCTAAATACAAGTATATATAACAACTTCAATGGAAAACAATTTTATGTTTACAAATCTCATTGCCGGGAAGATCTGCTGCCCCGCTTATATATTGATTCACATTTACTTCTAAATTAAGCTCTCTCTCTCTCTCTCTCTCTCTCTCTGTGTGTGTGTCTTTCTAAATGTTGTACGACAGATTGACAAACGGAGACGACGACACTGGCTCCAGTTTTCAACGCTTTTCTTTTTAACATCTTTGAAAATTGTGCACATTTTAAAAAAAAAAAGAAACATAAAAGAAAGTGAGAAACAAACAATACGTAAAATGTCAAATCCTTGTGTATATCCACTATCCAACCCAGGTTGTACGCTTTCCAATTATTATAATAACAATTATTTATTAAAAAAATTATTTTTATTATTAATACAAGAAAGATATATTTATTTATTTTTATAATAAATTATATTTTAATATTATTATTATATTAAAATTGTTATTAATAAAAAAATATGAATTTTAAAAATTATACTGTATCAATATTATCACTTTAAAAATACACATCTATATTTGGTAAAATAGTATTACATATTGTCATAATTTAAAGTTTTGTAATTAATATCATTGTTTATTATTAATAATAATAACAGTAAATATACTTAATTACAAGTTAATTTTTTTTTTATATTATCTTGTAATACAGATGGTAAGTCGTTTAATTATGTTTTCTTTATTTAATATTTTTTTAAATATATATATTTTAATTGTAATATTAAATAAAAAGTGATGTGTCAGTATTATTATTATTAATATTATTATTATTATTATTTTGAATATTCTCATCCTTTTCTGCCCCGAACTAAATAAAACCATTCTCAGAGCTCATGACTCACTTATGCCTCAATATGCTCATAACGTGCATTTCTCTATCGATGTCTATCTCTGTCTGCGTGTTGAAAAGAGAACTGGGGAATAGTTGTAGTACACTAGTAGTTGAAAAGAAAGCATATTAAACAAAAAACAATTCAACAAAAATATATATATATATATATATATAGCTCCCTTTGCTCATATGTTTAAATTATTAAAAAAAAAATTATCATATTATTTAATATGAAATTATTATAATTTAAATTCATTTAATGTTAAAAAATGTTTAATTAGATATTATTTTATTACTATAAATGTCTGTGTTGTTTTCTTTTCAATAATTTCTTAAGAAAAAGAAGAGAAAAGGTAATTTATTAGACTTTTTGGGTATAAGCTTTTTGGCACTCAAGTGAATTTGGTCATATCTAGTTAGACTTTGTGGAGACTAGAGATAATAAAGAAAGAATCAGATGCACATTCTTACAAAACAATATTCCAACAAAATCATACATTTACTCACAGCCAAACATAAGAAGATATGGATCTTAAGCTCTAAAACCCATGAATTTGGCACGTTAACTTTGTTCTCATTTAGTCAAGCTTAATTGCTATTTGCTTTTGGTTTTTCTAATATCTAAATTTTGTATGTAAATCAAATACATATCTTCCCTCAGTGAAGATACACTTTCCTCTTGTAGAATTTTTTTTTTAAATTAAGAGTAGGAAATTGTTTTTCTTGTTCCACGTTACTATTTTACGATCACTTAAAAGATATATAAATAATAAAAATTTTGTTATTAAGTTTTTGTCACAAATGTTATCCACTTTGTTAGAAGGGGAAAAAATCTAGATAAATGTGATACCACGAGCACATGCTATCGTCGTCGTCAATCGATTATATTTTTTTATTCAGAAAAATGTTTGTTACCTTCTCCATCCCAAATATTACTTTTGAGTTGTGGACGACGAGATTGTGTTTGTTTACATAAATTTAGACAGAATTGCGAAACGTTTTTAAGAGACTAAATTCAAACAATTCATTTTAAATTATCAATAATATTGTTACAATAATATTTTCACGTAATTGTTTCAACATCTTCGTATATGAATGTTTCAATATTTGACTTGAATGTGCCATAAATATATGATTTTTTTCCCCTTGCATAGTCTTCGTCCCATATGATCTACTGCATCGATTTTTGATTAAGGTAGCTCTTGGAGCAAATTTTATCAAAGAAATATTTTATTTTTAAAAATGGTAGAATATTAAATTATTAAACAAAATATTTAATCTTTTTGATATTAGTGTTTTTTCTTTAAAAATATCAATTCTCTTGATTGATTCCTACTTAAATTTAGAAGGTGTTTGAATTGAAGATTTATAAGTGCTTTTAAAATCAAAACACTTCTTTGTACAGTTGTCACGAAAATTGAAAGTAATTTTATTCTCCATTACTTTTAGCACATACTACATGGAAATGAAAGTGCAAGAATAAAATTGATTCTATTTCAATATGATTACTTCACATTTTATTTCAAGGATTAGAATTGAAGTGTTTCGAAAGCTATTATTATTCTCAAAATAAAGTAATCTACGATAAAGTGTTATTTGTTAAAAGATATTGTTTGTATAAAACATATTATTAGAAAGAAGTTAATAATTCCACGTTCTATTCATTTGATATATATAAATAAACACATAGTAGTTAAATATCAAAGTTATATAGATAGATATTCTCGTCAAGTTATTAAATTCGATCCAAATATAATATTTTACGATTATAATCAAGTTATCAAAATTAAATTTTTGTCCCAAAAATCAGATTGTTTGATTTATGTATTTCTTGAACAGATGTAGATTAAAATTTTGTAAAACTATGAGATCGTTTTATTCTAATATCTACATGATCAGATTGATAGGTAAATAAATTATTTCGAAAGAATTTAAATTATCTATTATTCACAGATATCAAGTCCTTATACACAAAATGTTAGATAACATGTGATTTATCTTGGGATATAGATTGCAAATAAAGAGTCATTCTAAAAAATGACCTCTGATACAACCAGTGAACTTTTGACCTTTTCTTGATAATAAGGAGTTCTTCAAGGAGAGGGGAAGCAATATTAAGGAGAAAACTTTTTCAAACCAAACGTAGATTATCGGTTTTTCTTCGACTGATACATTGATCAAATTTAATATTTAATTGAATGTACACAATTTATTTATTTATTTTAAATGATCCTGACAACCCCTTAGTTTTTGATAAATAATTAATTTAATCGATTAATTTTTAATTAAAATACTTTAACCATATTACTTTAATTAAATATTATTTTTATTTAAATTTAATCATTGCACAATAAATTATACCAAAAATATGTAATGTACTATTTACGTGACATATTTTTACAAGTGTATTTTTTGAATTAAAAAAATCTGAGATTGGACACAACTGACATAAAATAAAATAAAATTGAATGCTTAAAATATTTCTAACATTTGGTCACGTCGCATAGCCCATTTAAAAAATAAAAAAAAAACAAAAAAAAAATAAAATTTGTGATCATTATTGCGCAAATCTCATTTAGAAATAAAACCCTAAATAACCAGCTCTTCACTCCCTCCCCATTTATCTGACATATATAATACCCAAATCCAATCAAATAAAGAAGACATATATCTTAAATCCCAATAGCCGACCCATAATTGATTTATTGTTAATTCCAAGAAGTACTAATTGAGTGTGATTTTGAAGCAATAGTGTCTATTGGTTGTGAGGACTGAGGAGGAACTAAGGATGGATCCTATCGAATATACGAGGGGTAACCAACTTCTGTTTTATTCTTTTTTTTTTAAAATAAAAAATAAATTATATTTCATGAAATTCTCACTTGTTAAATTTGGGCCTAACTACGTCTCAAAACCCAGGTTATAAGATAGAAGATTACCCTTATTTAAATGCGCATCGTGAACATGATCATTAGTCGATGTGTGACTTTAACACTCCCACTCACATCGGCAAGGGTTTGTTAAAGCAAGCGAGAGATGTTGAATTTATGGAGCTGTGGCGGAACGATCGCTTCATCGATGGCATAAACAACTACACCGATCGGATAAACTGCTCTGATAACATGTTAAATTTGGGCCTAACTCTGTATCAAAACCTAGGTTATGAGATGGAGGATTGTACTTGTTTATATGCACACCGTAGATGCGATCCCCAGTTGATGTGAGACTTTAATATCCATAAATAAAGATATCTTTGCTTTCAACTTAATTTTTTTTAAATTTTTTTCTATGTAATTGCACTCAACTTGAATCTCATTTTCTTTTTTCACAAAAATATCTTTGTAAATTATGTTATGTGAGTGTCACATGTCACATTTTGATAAGTTATTTGGTTAATAATAAAACGCTGAATAAAGCAGTATTAAAGTTAAAAGTAATGAAATGAAAATTAAGGTATTAAATTGTTCGTTTTTTTTTTAAATTAAACGATTATTATCTCCATTTATTTAAATTCTTTTAGGTTAGTTATTTAAGTTAATGTAGTTTTTTTTTAATAAAAATTCAATGTTGTCATTTTGTCTTTTTAAAAAAATAAAATAAAATAATTAAATTTGATTAACCAAAATTAAAGATATTCATAAGCTCATGGAGAATGCTAGTAATATTCTCCATGATTTTTCAATTAATATATTAAATGTTAAAAAATAATTAAATTTTAATACAATATTGTAATATTTAAAATCTTAGGTATAACATGTCTAGACAAAGATAGACTTCCAAGAAACATAGGCAAAACAATAATAAATATAAAATAAATCACCCATATATTAATTTTTATAAGAAAACAAATCATCTTATTTGCAATATTCACAAATATGTAATTTTGCTTAAAATAATGAAAACAATAAGATAAAAAAAAATTAGCAACAAAAACATACAAATAACATAAACAAAATAACTTCTACAATAATATTTTCTTTTATCTGTTATCTTATTTTTGCTAAGACAGGAAAATGAAACTTGGCAACTAAAGAAAGTGAATTATACTTACAATTTATTGCAGTTATTATAAATGAAGTATGATGATTTTATTAACTGAAACAAAATTTAAATGAGGTACTGGTAGGTGAATGGTTCATCCTATCATGTTCATGTCTATTATTTGTGACATCATATTTATGATATGTGACCCTACTCTAACCCAAAAACAAAAAAAGAAAAAAAGAAAAGAAAAAGAAATAAAGAAAAGTTCACATGCCTTCTATTCCATTTTTCTGATTTTATTTTGTTTTTATAATGAAAGGGATTTAAGAGGGAGACACACATAAACAATCTCAACCATTAAAATAGGTATAATACAACAGTTTGAAACTTGTATCATAAGTAGTGTACTAAAATAGGCCAGCTATTTTTGCTTCTTCAATGAAATTCAAACAAGGATGAGTACAAACTTTTTTGTAATTATATCACCCAAAATCCAATAATATTACATTTTAAATTTTATGTTTAGTAATAATATGATTCTTAACTTTTTGATACTATAAAATTTTAATTGATTTCATTTAATAACATAGATTTTAATTAAATATTTTTATATATCATGGTTATATTATAATCATAAATGATATGATATTTTTATGTTGGATATAATTATATAAATTCGATTGTATTTATAAATAACATTACATTATATAATTTAAAATTTATCAAAATTTTGTGATAAATAGTTTTTATTTTATTTTAATTATATCGAGGTTAACATATTGATAGTTATATTGTTTTTACTAATGAAATATATACGCTCAAGGATAAGGGTAAAAATAGTCACTTCACAGACACCGAAAATTCTTTGTTTTTTTTTTTTTACTTATTCTTATTCTAGAAAATTTAGTAAATAAAGAATGAATTTAGCTACTATTATGATCTCTTCCTATTTCAATTATTCTCAATCTGATTTATTTTAATTTTCATTCAAGATTAATAAGAATTAAGTCCCCACATTTGAATTGCTATCTTCTTTGAAAATAGATGGAACTCACTTTAAATATTAAATGTTTAAATAAAAATTTCATCTGAAATAAATATTTAATATATAAATCCATATTGAATATGATGTTTTTCTTAGTAATTTCAAAACAACTAAAATTACTTCTTCTTTTTCCCCAAAAAGTTAAAAGTACTTATATATAAGTAATTTGTTTTTGAAATATCCTAATAAGTATTCATATATTCATTTATATTAGACAGGTTTTGAACCCAAGTACTCTTTTTATATAATTTTTTACCAAACTTTTTTCATGAATCTTGTAAGTAAAAAAGCTTCTTATAAAACCTTCTTTTATTATTATTATTGAAAACACTTTTTGAGTAGTGCATGTACAAAGGCACTTTTGTTTGTTTTTTCATGCTAGAGCAAAACATGAGAAACAATATAACATGATGATCTCAATTGATATTGTTTTTTTTTTTTTTCAAATGGGATATCGGGTTCTAACACGTGTTGACAAAACCTAGCCAATTTATGTTGATTAAGGATTCTTGGTTGACTCACGCTCTGCAAATTTATGATACTAGATCTGATTACTGATATAATATTTTGCTTACATTGTATTAATCATTTTTTTATTTTATTTTTTTAAAATTAAAAAGTAATAATAATTTAAAGATTTTTAAAAAAATTATCCCAATATAATTAAACGATATTTAATATTAAATAAATTGAATTGATTATAATTTAATTTAAATAATAGTGTATATACATAAATTTAATTTTGGATCAAGATTCTTTGTGGGAGAACTTGGGCCACATATTCGTGCACGGGAGGCCCAAATTGACAACAATAGACTAGCTGGCAAAATCATGTTTTGGATGGTAATTGATAATCGTTGAAACTCGCAAATCGCATTATTATTATTATTATTTTTTTAAAAGTAATTTCAATATAAATATATTTGATATTTTTTCGGTATTTATATTTTATCAAAAAAATTATTTATTTTTTAATTTGTACTTTAATTTTTTTTTTGAACAATAACGGACAAAAAAGAAGAAACACATAGGTATATATTTTTAGACAGAGATAAAATAAATATTTGTCACTTTTTTTTTTCTCTATTCCTGTCATTTTTTTATGAGGTAAAAGAGATGTGAAGAATATAAAAATCGTAGCTCATGCAGATCACGGAAAAAACAACTTTAATTGATGCAATGTCGAGACAAGCAAAGGTAGAAAAACGTACAAATATTTGGTTGCTGCTGGTCAAAATAACACTACAAAATTTCCAACTTTTTTGAAAAATTTGTAGCATCCAGTTATTGAACCAATTTCAAAGTTTTATTAATGGCATAATGTGTAATTTTGAAGTCATTACTACCATTTATTACTTTGAAGTTCGAATTGTTGACTCTAGTTATATCAAAAATGACAGTAAAAGGAAAAATAATAGTGGTAAATTTTTATTTTATACACTTGAGTTTTTTGCTTCTTGTTATTAAAAAAAAACCTGAAATGTAACCTTTTAAAAAGTATAGGTATTAAATTGTTTTTTTCATATTATAGATATTAAAAGATTTTTTTTAAAACATGATGGATAAATAAATTTTTTAATAAAATATAATTACTAAAAAAAAGTATCAAACCCAATTTTTCATTAAGATATTCATTGAGTAGGCTTTTAATTAGGTCCAGAATCAGTCTATAGATATATGCTTTACTACTATGAATCATCATTTTTTTTACCTAAATAAAATAAATTTGGTAAAAAAAAAAATAAATTTTATACAAATGAAACGTAAACTCACAATTTATGTATGTAAGTTTTTTTTTGTTTATACATTATTTTCTATTAAGTAACTATTTAAGATAATTGATACTATATCATATTTTATACAGGGTGAGTGACGATAGATGTCTTATATTTATTCTAAAAATAACACGTAGATCATATATTTATTTTTTTGTAACAATCTAATCATATTTTAAAGAAAAAAATGACTCTATAAAGATAAATAATATTTTTTATGTTATTTATTTATTTTTTGATATTTTTATTTAATTTTTTTAATTAAAGTTTATTCAAATTAAAAAATCTTTATCTAATATAACTGAAAAAATAAAAAAAATAAAATGAAAAATATTTATTTTATATGCGATCAAATTTTAATAAAAATATAATTAAACTATTATAAAGAATAAATATAAATTCTACGTATTATTTTTATAATAAATATAAGATAATAACAATATTTATTTTATATATATATACTGGGCGTTCCAATCTAGTATAAAAGAAACGGAAAAAATTATATAATTTAAACTGTTTATGAATTTGTGTGAAATAATTAAAATAAATTAAAAATATATATGATTATATATTCACTTTTTATCCATAATTATCGTTTTTCATACGATATGATTTCAATTTATAATGATTCATACATATCTTTACTATAATTTTCCTAATGGGATATAAAAAAATATTAAGTATATCTAAATTTATATTCATATTATTATAACATCATACATAACAAAATAATTAAAGTTGATATATTATTCACTTCAAGATAAATTTGATATGTCTTATATTATAATTGTGGTGGGTGCCCATGTATGCTTATATTTATTTATATTTAACATTCTAATACTATTTACTAACATTCTTATTGTTTTAATCAAATCGAATCGTTTGATTAATAAAAATATTATAATCGAATAATTTAATTCAATTTTGTTTCGATTTGATTAACAGTTTTAAACGTTATATACAAATTGTCCAATCACATTCCATGGAAAGGGGAGAGAACAAGAAAGAATTCACATTTCATGGAAAGGGGGAGAACAAGGAAAAATTCATAGGGCCAGATTTCAGACCTGAGAGTGACGATCCATATTGCTGCTGGGTCGATGAGATGAATATGTTCCACCCATGTTGAATCCATCAGATCTACCCATCTGTGTAGTACATGGAATTATTAAGAATAAATTCATAGGACACCACGACACAGCCAAATAACAAATACAAATATTCCATTAAAGACCCATAAAGAAGTGATGCAATTGCATTATTGAAATTGTATTGTCATGAAGTTGTTCTTTCTGATGCATATCCTAGCTTAGTTGGTCCAAAACTTTAGTCCATAAGTTATTATCTCCCATGCACCTTAGCTTATATATATATATATATTAGTTTCCCTTCCTGCGTTAATGTTAGATAGCAATGTTAGAAGCTATAGCAAGAGTTAAAATAGGGAGAGTTCTAAGCTGTCAAATTAAATAGCGAGAAGAAGAAGAAAAATTCCAGCCGATGATTTTTTCATTTTTTAGCTAAGAAATCCTTTATTTTTCTTCTCAAATTTTGCAAAACATATTAGAAGAAAGTTCATATGCATTAAACTCATTTGTGTGGTAATATTTGATTTAATAGTAGGTTTGTTAATTTATCTTGTTATATATTATCAGTAAATTAAAAGAGGTATTTTCTGGATGTATTTGGATTTTGGTATAATTTTGTGAACCTCTCTCAAAATTGGTATTTGTATCTCCATTTGATTATTAATGGATTTTCCTCGGTGTGTCGTAGTGAGTGGAGTAGATTTTTCACATTGAAAAGTTGAACCACTTAAATTGGAGAATTTGTATATGACCAAGTCTTTGACAAGTTGGTTATATTTGAAGCAACGTTTGTATACATTTAGAATGTCAGAAGGTACACCTTTACACGATCACCTTGATGAATTTACTAAAATTATTCGTGATCTTAAAAATGAAGGTGTTAAGATTGATGATGAAGATCAGGCCTTAGTTCTGTTATTTTCTTTACCTCATTCATTTGAACATTTTGTTGATACCATGCTATATGGACGAGACAATATTTCTTTAGAGCATGTTAAAGCAATTCTGAATTCCAGAAAGTTGAAGAAAAAGGTGTCTACAAGGAGTAATGATAATAGTAGTGGTTTATTTGTCAGAGGTAGAAATCAAGAAAAAGGCACAAGCAATAATAGAGGCAAGTCTAGATCCAAATCTAGAAAACGAAAGGATAAATGCAACTATTGTCGTTAGGAAGGGCACTGGAAAGTAAATTGTCTGAAACTCAAAGGTAAAGGAAAATCTACCACAACGTCTTCTAGTACTAATGATATTGCTGGTGTTGCAGATAATTCTGGTTTCGTTGGTGAAAATGTTCTATCAGTATCTATTAGTTCTCTTGGAGATGTTTGGATTCTTGATTCGGGTTGCACTTACCGTATGTGCCCCAGTAGAGATTGATTTGCTTCTTATCATTCTATTAATGAAGGTGTTGTCTTGATGGGAAACAATATGTCCTACAAGGTTGTTGGTATTGGTACTGCCCGAATTAAGATGTAAGATGGTATTGTTAGGACTTTGAATGATGTTTGCCATGTTCTAGATTTGAAAAAGAACTTGATATCTTTGGGTACTCTTGATTCACAAGGCTACAAGTATGTAGCTGAAGGTGGAGTTTTAAAAGTTAGTAAGGGTGCTATCGTTGTTATTAAAGGGAAATTGTCGCGTGGTCTCTATATGCTTCAGGGTAGCACTGTTATTGGAAATGTTTCAGTTTTGTCCTCATCAGATCAAGATTCTGACACTACTCAATTATGACATATGCGGCTTGGGCATATGAATGAGGCAGGGATGTCTATTTTGACCAAACAAGATTTGCTTTATGGTTAGAAAACTAGAAAGCTTGATTTCTGTGAGCATTGTGTATATAGAAAAACATCACAGGGTCAAGTTCAGTATAACCATCCATAAAACGAAAGGTACTATTGATTATATTCATTCAGGTCTTTGGGTTCCTTCTCGTGTTGTGTCTAAGGGTGGTGCTCGGTATATGTTGACTTTTATTGATGACTTCTCGTCATGTTTGGGTTTATTTTCTGAAGAATAAGAATGATGCGTTCTCAAAATTTGTGAAATTCAAGGCTTGTATAGGAAATCAAACAAGCAAGAAAATCAAGCATTTGAGAATTGATAATGATTTGGAATTTTGTGACAGTTAGTTTAATGAGTTCTATGAAAGAAATGGCATAGTGAGACACCGCACTGTGCGTCATACACCACAACAAAATGGAGTAGTAGAACATATGAATAGGACTCTCTTAGAAAGAGCTCATTGTATACTCTTTCAAGCTGACTTGGAGAAATCCTTTTGGGCTGAAGCTTGTAACCATGCCTGCTATTTGGTGAAACGGTCTCCATCAACTACAATTAAGTTGAAGACTCTGTTTGAGATATTCTTTGGTACTCCTGCCAATTATTCTGATTTGAAAGTTTTTGGTTGTCCTGCTTATGCTTATGTTAATGATGGTAAACTTTGAGCCTAGGGCATTGAAATGCATATTTTTGGGGTATCCTTTTAGGGTGAAGGGTTATAGATTATGGTGTGTTGAACCCAAGTCACCTAAATTTTTGATTAGTAAAGATGTTAAGTTTGATGAGTTTTCCATGTTGGAAAAGAAAAAAAGAAAGTGTATTGTTGTAGGTAAAGACCACGGTGTTAGTGAACAGGTGGAGCTTGAGAGTGGAGCTCCTAGTCAAGTGTAAGAGGGCACTTCAGATCAGCCATATGTGGATGAGATAAATGATTATACTCATGATGTAGCAGAAGAGCAACATGAGCAACCATATAGTATCGCTAAGGGTAAAGGAATAAGATAGATTCAATGCTCTTAGAGGTACGTAGATGCAAACTTAATTTCTTTTGCATTATCTGTGGCAGAGTCTATTGAGGTACATGAACCTTCTAGTTATCATGAAGATGTCACTTATGATGAGTGTGTTCAGTGGCTGGTTGCTATGAATGAAGAGATTGAATCACTTCATAAGAATCATACATGGGAATTGGTGAAACCACCTAAGGGCCAGAAGGTTGTTGGAAACAAATGGATCTTCAAGAAAAAGGAAGGTATACCTGAGCTTGAAGCAGCTAGGTTCAAGGCATGTGTTGTTGCAAATGGCTATTTTTAGAAGAAAGGTATTGACTTGAATGAAGTATTTTCACCTGTTGTGAAACATAGCTCTATTCGTGTGTTGCTTGCTATGGTTGCATTGTTTGACATGGAATTAAAATAGCTTGACATTAAGCCAATCTTCTTATATGATGAGCTTGAGGAACAAATATATATGCATCAATCAGAGGGGTTTGTTGTTCTAGGTAAGGAAGATCATGTTTGTTTATTGAAAAAGTCTTTATATGGGATGAAGCAATCTTCTATGCAGTGGTATAAGTGATTTGATTCTTTTATGATTAATCATGATTACTCTAGGAGTGATTATGATAGTTGTGTTTATCATAAAAGATTTCATGATGGTTCATCCATTTATTTGTTGATTTATGTTGATGACATGCTTATTGCTTTTAAGAATAAGTGTGAGATTTAGAAATTAAAGTCTCAACTTTGTGGTGAGTTTGAGATGAAAGATTTGGGTGCAGCGAAGAAATTTTTGGGCATGAAAATTTACAGGGATAGACAAGTGGGCAAGATTTATTTAACTTAGAAAAATTATATTGAAAAAGTTCTTGAACACTTTGGTATGAAAGAGTCTAAACCTGTGAGTACGCCGTTAACTGCACATTTCAGGCTTTCTTTGGGTTTGTCACCACAGTCAGAAGAAGAAGAGCGGTACATGTCTCAGGTTCCATATGTTAGTGCCGTTTGTAGTTTGATGTATGTTATGGTTTGTACTCGTCTAGATATTTCACATGCAATTAGTGTTGTCAGCAGATATATGGGTAATCCTAGTAAGGGTTATTGGCAAGCAGTGAAATGGATACTTCAGTATTTGAGAGGTACATCTAATTTTGGTTTGGTATATGATAAAAGTTCTAATACTAGTTGCAGTGTTATTAGGTATGTGGACTTCGATTATGCTGGTGATTTGGATAGAAGAAGATCTCTGACAGGTTATGTTTTCACTCTTTCTCATTGTGCCATTAGTTGAAAGGCTACTTTACAGTCTACGGTTGCTTTGTCTACGACAGAGGCAAAATATATGGCAGCAGCATAAGTAGTGAAATAAGTCATTTAGCTTAGAGGTTTAGTATGTGATTTAGGTTTATAGCAAGATACTTTTGTTGTATTTTGTGATAGTCAGAATGCGATACACTTGACTAAGAATAATATGTATCATGAAAGAACCAAAAATATTGATGTCAGATATTACATTGTTCCTGACATTGTCTCTCAAGATGCTATTATTATCAATAAGATAATCACAATAAAAAATCCAGGTGATATATTAACCAAACTAGTTTCATTTAATAAGTTCAAGCATTGCTTAGACTTAATTGGTATTTGTAGAAGATGATCACTCTTTAAAGTTTTGGACGACATTTATTTGATAATACGAAGAATTTCATATTTTGACGAACTTGTTTCTATTTTGAGCAAAAGTGAAGATTTGTTAAATTGGTCCAAAATATTTCGGCCCAAAATTTGAAACCAAAACCATTCCCCTTATATATATTACTCTTTCAAAGAGCAGCCGTTGAGAAAATAAGAAAAGCTGCGACAGTGAGAACAGAGAGAATAAAGAAGAAATAATAGAAATTGATTTGTTCTAGCTTTTCCTTTCCCTTTTGTCGTTTCCAATATTTGTCTGCTTAGTCATTCTCTGAATTTTTTTAGTAGTTTGTAACCTTGAGTCTCCATTTCTATTTGCACCGGCCGAGACATAGGAAAAACAAATCAAAAGATGCATGAAATTGAGTAGATTATGGAATCTATTCATCGTTAATATTTTTAAGATAATATTTAATTTAATAATAATTTTATTAATTTATCTTTTATATATTACCAGTAAATTAGAAAAAAAGATATTTTATGGATATATTTAGATTTTTTTATAATTTATGAAACTCTTTAAAAATTGGTGTTTGTATCTACATTTGATTATTAATAGATTTTACTCGATATACCGTCGCCAATGGAATTGACTTTTCACATTGAAAAATTGAACCACTTAAATCATTGTGTATTATTTATTTTCTTACCGATTATTATTTTGATGTTACCTATTATTATATATTCGTGTAACAAAAATTGAAACCAAACTTCAATTCCACGAGTGTTAATTTATAACACATTTCATAATAAACATTACGTGTAAAACATCTAAAAATATGGTAAATACACAGTAACGACCTCCGTTACTCTATTTAAAGAAATCAATTCAAACCTTCAAATCATTACAGCTAGTAAACATAAAACTTGCTATACATCTTATGCAAGTAACAGCCAAAGGAATAATTTACACCTTTAACACCTATCAAAGCTGGAAAATCTTCATTTTGGATGCTGAATTCCAGGTTCTGTTGAACAATAGGACCAAGGCCTTGTTTTCAAAGTGAACCTGCCATTTTTACACAACGTTATGTTCTATGTGGCAGATAAATTTTACAAGCAAAAAACCTAGTATATCTCTCCTTACCCAATTGCCCTTGAGGTCTTCCAGCAGAATTAGGTCGAATTGACAACTGAAGGAAGTCGTTGATGTCAAAAGGTGAAGTGTCATTCGAGTTTACATCATTGAACATACCCATAGAGCTTAAATTATTCACTGCTTGGTATGGTTTGAGAAAGTGGACCTCCAACAGTAGGATAAGAGTTTCCTAGCATGGATATCACCTGCGAAGATCCTGAATCCAAAAAATGTTAGGGTTTTGAAATTTTTGGACATCACTTGCAAAATATATTACATTATATAATATATTATTAATAATGATCCGATTCAAAAGGTTTAAAAATTAGTATAATCAGATTAGACCATTTGATTTATAAAACTGTTTGATTAAATCTAATCTAATCTAATTTTTTGATTTAATTCAATTTAGTCTAATTTTTGGACACCCTTAATACATATGACAAGTTTTGTACGATTTTGTTCTTGTTATATATAATTGTTATAATTATGAGTTACGTTATATGAAAATGTTAAGACAATAAAGTTGAGTTTTTGATCTATTTAATTTTAGAGTAAAAGATAATCATTCTCGATTAAATCTTAATATGCATTTAATATTTTAGATTAAAAATATGTTTTTTAATCTCTTTACTTAAAAAAATGAATGAATTGAAAATAAATAATATTAATCTTAATAATTTGTTTATTAAAATACTATTATTTTTTATTAAATGTTTAAAATATAATTAAAATTTAATCATTTAAGAGTGATAAAATGATACTCAATATGAACAAAATAAAATACAAATATTAATTTTAATATTTAGTTATTATCAATATTTTATTTTAATATCTTTTAAATAAAATATATATACATAAATAATTTTTTTGTTAAAATATTTGTTATTATTATTTTTTAAAATCATTATATACTAATTTTTTTTATTCTTATTAATAGCTCATGTTTTAATAACTTTAGAATAAAAAAAAATTTTAAAATTGAAATTATTAAAATAATATTATTTATTATTAATTTTTCAATTTTCTTTAAACTAATAGCTTAAACAATACTTTATAGAATTGATATACTAAACTACAGAAACTTGTAATTTAAATATATTTTATGATTTCTATTAATTTTATTAATTTATTAAGTAAATAATTTTATCAAGTAATTATTAAAATATATTTATTTAATTGAATAATTTTAAATTTGTGTAATTGAATTATAAAATAAAAAATATGTTAGATTTTTGTTAAATGAACGTGTGTTATCTTATATATATATATATCGTACAAAAACCAATAGTAATATATATATCAAAAAATTTAAACCTCAATACACTAAAAAAAAATTGCAAATATGAAAACGACATCGTGAGGACTAATACGACACCGCTTTGACAATGACATCAAAAGCAGTGCCCACCGCTTCTTTTTGTCTTTCTTTAACAAGTCCAGTGACTTGTGGGCTAGGGCTCAGCCTGTCAGGGTTTATAGTATTGCTACGTTTTACGAGTATCTCTGTCTTTCTTACTAGTTCTGTAAAAACGGTGGTTTCGTTTCGTTATAACTTCAATAAACAAATAGAGAGTGAGTGAAGAAACTAGAGGAGTGATGAACGACCTCTCCAACGCAGCTCTGATAGACATAGACCACCATTGTAGTAACTGAAAGCTCATACCTTCTTTGGCCCTTTACATTCTACCGCCTCTCTTCTTCACTGACTTTAGCGTATCCATTTTCATCCTCATCTTCGTTCACAACGCCTTCTTCATTGTCTCCTTCCTCTTCCTCCCTGCTCTCGTTCTCACCTTCATTTTCTGGAATACCCGTTGCTGGAGAACAAAAGCTGCTCTCATTTTCTTCTTACGCTCTCTTGCCAACTCTGACCTTCGCTTTGCTCAGGAGGGTCAGCTCGTTAAGATCACTGGGGTAATGTTTTCTCTCGATTTTTTTTACCTTGCATTGGTTACTCTTATTGTTTCGTGTTGACATAATGACATTCTATTTTTCTGCTGCTGCATTATATGAATTTTTAATTGTGTTATTTAATTACCGGAGTGATTCTAGCATGTAAATGTTGTTAGAGAAAATGAAGGTGTGACAGACAATAGTAGGGACTATAAAAAAATAAAAATTTCAGTGTCTCTATTTATTGTGTTAACTTTTGAGCTTGAAAATCTCATGGTTTTTATGGACTTTTAGTGTTTGAATCGTGTAATTATTTAAAAAAAAGGTTATTTAATTTTTGGCAATTAAAACAATTGGTTATTGCCCCTGTTTGCTTGGTTGCAAAAAATAAAGGTTAAGACTTAAAAATTAACTTTAATTTTCTTTTATCTTATGAAGAAAATAATTACTTACTAAATTAACTAAATAGCTTGGAAATTTTGGAGTTAACTGCACCCACCCTAGAGTTGTTTTCTTCTTGGACCCTGAAGATGAAGATTCTTTGACTTAGTGTTCGTGAGGCGTACCTTTGCTCGAGTTTGTTTTCTTTCACCCTGGTTTTAGCACAATCAGTAAATGAAATATATATTTTTTTTCTTTCGGTTCATGCTTCTCTGTTTTCTTTGTATGACTAATCAATAGGGTCTTGCTTCTGTTTTTCTTCGGTATCACCTTCTTTTTATCGCATCAAAAATTTGCATTATGCAGTACACGCTGTCCATTTTTGTCACTTTCACTTTTTTTACCTCGATGCTTCAAACTTGCATTGAAAACTATGGCTTGGCACTAAAACATGGCATAAATGACCGTCCTAAAACCTGTTCATGCTACTTCTTGAGTTCTTTCTATGTCTATTATTATTTTCTCATTTTTTAATCCATATTGTGGATTTACTAGTCATTTGATTTCCAATTTATCCTTTAAATTTGTTCTTCTTTCCTTATTTTGATGGAGGTCCTATCATGTTAATTTTTTTGTGAGTTTAGTTTGTATCACGTGGGAGTGTCTCTCTTGGATCTTCATATGAAAGGTGTTAGAAGTTTCTTGTTACTCAAGTCAGTCTATGACTCAGTCTTTCAATTTTGTTACATTCTGTTTAATAAAGTTCTAGTTTGTAGTACTCTAGATCAAGTTTGTTTCATTTAAATTAGACAGATCATGTGAGTTGTTAAACGTGGTTGCTTTGTTTTAGTACTTTTTGTTTGTAAAGGCTTATAAAAGCCACAGTTTTACATTGAATAATATAGAGTTCAAACTCATTCTCTGTGCTTTACCTCAGTTACAGTCTTTGTTACTTAACATTTGGTATCAGAGCTTCGAAAGGGGGTTGATTAGAGAGTGAGTGAAACACGAGAGATAATAGAGAAACATTAGTGAGATCGGAGGAGTAAAAGGATGGCAACAGATAGAGATGGCCTTCTAAGCATTCCCAAGTTTGATGAAGATTATGAGCATTGCACATTGCTTATAGAAAATATGTTGCATTTCAAGGAGTGGTGGCACCTGGTAGAGACAAGAATCAAAGAGCTAGCAAGATGGGAGATTTTGAATGGAGCACAGAGAACAGAGTTGGTAGATTTGAAGCTCAAAGACCTAAAGGTTAATAACTACCTCTTTGCCTCGATTGAAAAGACTATTCTCAAGACAATCCTTCAAAAAGACATTGCAAAAGAGTTGTGGGATTCCATGTAGGGAAAGTTTCAAGGCAATGAAAGGGTGCTGAGTGCACAACTGCAGCACTTGCGGAAAAACTTTGAGGTTTTGGAAATGAAGAATGGTGAGTCAATCACTGACTATTTTGCTAAAGCAATGCTTGTGGCAAATGACATGAGAAATTTAGGAGAAGATATGCCATATGCGATGGTTGTATAAAAGATTTTGAGAATTATCTCTGAAAAGTTTACCTATATTGTGTGTGCTATTAAGGTATCAGAAGACATAATAAGTCTTTCAATTGATGAAGTTCAAAGCTTATTGCTAGTACACGAGCAAAAGCTTTAAAGAGGAACCAGTGGAGAAGAACAAGTGTTGAAGGTTTCAGAGGGAAGCTCTACAGGTAGAAGATATGGAGGGAGAGCATCAAATCGAGGAGGTTTTAGAGACAGAGGTGGTGGTTGAGGAAGAACATCTTACAACAAGGCTTTGATTGAATGTTACAGATGCCACAAATTAGGGCATTTTCAGTATGAGTGCCCAACTCTGAAGAAAGGAGCCAACTATGCAGAACTTGATGAAGAAGAGGAAGTGCTACTCATGGCTCATACAGACCTTCACTAAGCTAAATGAAAGGAGGTATGGTTTTTAGATTCTGGTTGTAGTAATCATATGACTAGAAACAAAATGTGGTTCTCAAGTCTAGATGAAGGGTATAGACAGACTATCAAGCTTGGGAACAATTCAAGAATGACTGCATTGGGAAAAGGAAGTGTTAGGATGCAAATTGGAGGCATTACACAAGTCTTGATTCATGTGTACTATATACTAGAATTGCAAAACAATTTGTTTAGCGTAGGGAAATTGTAGGAAAAGGGAGTTGCCATACTCATTCAGAATAATGTGTGTAAGGTGTTCCATTCAAATAGAAGGCTCATCATGCAAACAAAGATGACAATCAACAAGATGTTTATAGTATTGGCTTCACTTGTAGTTGATGAACCAAGTTGCTTCAAAATAGCCTTTAAAGAAGACTTTTGTTGAAAATCAACACCAACTCAATATAATGGAAGCTTTTCAAATGTTGAAGAAATATTTTTTTTAAAGAGAAAATCTAGGAGAATGTAGAAAGGAGAAGTGTGTAGAATGTGGTAATAATGTGTGGTTAGAATTATTTCTTAGTTTTATATTTGTATGATTCGAATTATTTTTTAGTTTTATATTTGTATGGTTAGTATTATTTTTTAGTTTTATATTTGTATGGTTAAAATTATTTTTTAGTTTTATATTTGTGTGGTGTAGATTGTATGGTGATAACTATAAATAACATCTCTTGCATTTGGATTAAGCATCCTTTCAAAACAAATAAGTTTTTGTATTCTTTGTTTAAGTGTTAATTGAGAGCTTTCTCTTTGAGTGTTTGTATATCTCTTCAAATTGTGAGTGGTCTTTAAAAAGTGTTATAGCCTCTTTTATTCTGGATATAATACGAGTAGTTTGTTCACTTGTTTGGATCCAATATTAGTAAGTTTAGAGTTGTGTATTCTAAATTTTACTTAACAACTCTCGCCTATGGCACTCTAGATTTGAGCACTTAAGCTTTAAAGGGTTGAGAACTCTACATTACAAGAAGACGATGAAGGGGTTTTGTATGTTGAAAACTCCATCTAGGTTGTGTGAAGACTACTTGAAGGGGAAGAAACATAGAGAAGTAATTCCTAAATAGAGTTGGTGGAGAGCAACGCGAAGGCTTAAATTGGTTGTAGACATCTGTGGACCAGTTACACCAAAGTCCAATAGTAAAAAGAGGTACTTGCTCACTTTCATTGACGATTTGAGTATAAAAACATGTGTTTTATTTATTAGAGAAGTTAGAGGCACTTATCATGTTCAAAAAGTTTAAAAACTTGGTCGAGAAGGAAGCAGGTGAACTGATAGGGTGTTTAAGGATTGATAAAGGGGGAGAGTTCACTTAAGATGAATTCAATGAATTTTGCAGTTTTAATGGTATAAAAAGACAGTTGATAGACGAAAAAATAGGAGCATTATGAATTTGGCAAGGAGTATGTTATTTGAAAAGAAAATTCCAAAAGAGTTATGGCTTGAAGCTGTAGACCATTTACATCCTGAATTGAAGTCCAACCATTGCAGTGAAAGATCAAACACCCGAGAAAGCTTGGAGTGGACACAAGCCATCTGTGAAGCATTTCAAGGTATTTGGCTGTTGAGTAAGGCGTTGTATGGGTTGAAACAAGCCCTTTGGGCTTTGTATAGTAGGATAAAGACTAATCTTCTTAAGGATGGGTTTGTAAGGTATCCAAATGAACATACTTTGTTCACAAATGCAAGAATAATGGGAAGGTGTTGATAGTTAACATGTATATAGATGACTTGCTATTTACAGGAAATGATGCAAAGTTGTGTATAGAATTCAAGCCTAATGAAACTTGAATTCGATATGTCAAACTTGGGAAGGATGAGGTACTTCTTAGAAGTAGAAGTGATGCATAATGAGGAAGGAATTTATATTGGTCAGAGGAGATATGCACGGGAGGTATTAGAAAGGTTTGATATTTTGGATAATAATAGTGTGAAGAATCCAATTGTACCTGGATGCAAGTTGATGAAAGATGAAGAAGGTGCAAGAGTGGATGCTACGCAATACGAGCAAATGATTGGCAGTTTGATGTATTTGATTGTGACAAGGCCCGATTTAATGTTTGTTGTTAGTCTAGCTAACAGATTCATGAAAAAACCTACTGAAATGCATATACAAGTGGTGAAGAGAGCTTTACAATATGCAAAGGGTACAGTGGACCGGGGCATTTTTTACAAAATGGGAGGAGATGGCAGTGAACTGTTTGCTTTCTCGGATAGTGATTATACTGAAGACATTGATGATCGCAAAAGTACTTCAAGTAATGTGTTTTTAATGTGTTCGGGGATTGTGTTATGGAGTTCAAAGAAGCAAACAGTGGTCAATCTTTCCACGAATGAAGCTGAGTTTATTTTAGCAACTTCATGCGCTTGTCAACCGTATGGATGCAAAGAGTGCTCAAATGCCTTGGTTGGAGTGGAAGTAAGTGCACTTTGATATATTGTGACAATTCATCAACCGTTAAGTTGTCAAAGAACCTTGTGATGCATGAGAGGAGTACGTACGTTGATGTCAAGTACCATTTCCTTCGAGATCTTTCAAATGATAAAGTTGTGGAGTTGAAATATTGTTGTTCTAAGAATCAAGTAGCTGATGTTATGACAAACCTTTAAAGCTCGATGTCTTTGTGAAGATGAGAGAGTTGCTTGGTGTGTGTTCTGTGCCATGAAAGTAAATTGATTGTTGATGCAATGCAGTTTAAGGGAGGAAATTGTTAGAAGTTTCTTGTTACTCAAGTCGGTCCATGACTTGTCTTTAAATTTTGTTGCATTCTGTTTAATAAAGTCTTAGTTTGTAGGACTCTAGATCAGGTTTGTTTAATTTAAATTAAGGAAACTACTTCTTTAGGAGTTGTTAAGTGTAGTTGCTTTGTTTTAGTACTCTCTGTTTGTAAAGGCTTATAAAAGCCACAGTTTTACATTGATTAATATAGAGTTTAAACTCATTCTCTGTGATTTACCTCAGTTCCAGTCTTTGATACTTAACAAAAGGGCTCCCAATGTGTCTACGTTTCAACTCTTTTGTATGAATACGGGGGATTAGCTGTAAAGCCACTGAATGTCTATAATTCATGTTTCCAGTTGTATTTAGCATATTTTGAGGTATGTAGGTTCTTTCACCAGTCATGTAGATTTGTCGATTTGGTGTTGCTTTCTTATTTCAATGTACGTCTTTCATGTTTATGAGAGCTATATATGATCTGTCTTTCATCTCTTCTAAGAATGAGTGTTAATGGCACAAGAAAAAAGGGGGCAGGGGTGTTGCTTTTCGTGATCTCTGCAGAAAAATTAATAACCTCGTGTTTCATGTCACCTTTAATGCTGATGTTGGTTTAGGGTTTAACCTCATTTTATTTCACTTTATCAAACCATGCTGCATCTCATAACTGGTTATTTCTCTCTGCATTGCATTTGATCTAGTCTCTACTTGTCGCTTATTTTTCTCTTTTTTGTTACCCCGTTTTTCTTAACGCGTTTAATGTTTATCCTCTCCATAACTGTTTAATATTACAAGTTAATGAAGATTATCTAGTTTGTTTCATGTCAATGGATTTCTGTTTCTCTTGGGATTTGAATACTTGTACCCATCAGTTAGATCATGAGTTCAAAAGCTGGTTGGCGAACTAACACATCTGGCAATTGAAGACCAGTCATAACAATGTACATCTACTAGGCACTTGGCCAACGAGACGGTTGTGTGAGTGATGATAAAATGGTCACGTGTAGATCAGCGAATTCCAATAAACTTGGGGATCAACTAATGAAAGTTAGGATGGTGCACTTGAACCTAAACTTTCCATGAACCATGTGCTTGTTTTCTGAAACCTGATTCACTGTATGTCATACTTTTGTAACTGACATTTGTCTTCTTGAGATTGCCACCTGACCGAGGTTGTCCACAGATTTATACATAACTGATAAGAAGTCTGGCATCAGAGCCGATGTGAAAGCTGGTTCTGGTAGTAAAGTTTTTCCCTTGGTTGTTGAGAGTAGAACTCGTCGACACTGCAAGACGGTGCAGAAGTCTGTCTCGTTATTTAAGGAAATGTTTGAAGGAGAGAAACTTCTCGATTGAAACCCGGCTGCTGTCTCTAGAGGAAGGGTAATCTACTTATGGAAGTTAGTAATGTTAACATTTGACTGTCACCACTGCTTTCTTAGTGCTTATGTGCTCTACGTATTTTCCATGGGTCTTAGCAGGTATGTACAGGATGGTAGCTCCTTGATGGTTGTTGGAATTTTTCACAGAAACGAAGACATGATCATGATTGTTCAACCGTCACAAGTCATCTCCATTTATGGCGAAGGATGCTTCTTCCAGTTGATATTGATGGACTAATCTTTAGTGCTTCACGTATGCCTGGCCTTACCATCAACCAAGAGCATGAGTGTTCGTGCCTAAATATGCCTTACCATCAACCATGATCATTGTTACTTATTTTTTAGTGGGTTGAATAATAATGAGATAATAAGTGACGAGATATACCATTTGTTATGAATAGATTTAACTGAAATAAAAAAAATTATTAAAAAAAATAAGAAAACAAATGAAACATCACTGTTTATAATAATTATAAGTTCATTAAAGATAACTTTAAATAAAATAAAATATAATTTAAATAAATTAGAATAATTTTAATTCAAAAATCTATTAAAGATATTAAATGACATCAAACAATTAATTTTACATCTCTATGCACAAAAATGAATTGATAATTTCAACATGCTTAATAAATGAACAAATATGAGTAAAGTAAATGATCATTCTTAATATAATTAAAATAATTATTTAAAAAATAAATATAAAGTTAAAACTATCCTAATAACTATGTATAAAAAAATTATATTTATTACATAGATTTTTATATTTATTTCTGTAAGAATCCAAAAAAAAGTATGACTACTAAAGATTGGGGTCAATAAAGATAAAGAAACGTCTACTTATTACAAATTTAATAATGTTATAATTAATATATTAATTAATTATAATTTTAAAAAATAAATTTTAGATGCAAACCAATCAATTATCATTTACTAAATAATATATAAAGACGCACATAGCAGTACAAATAAGTCTAATCTTGTACGACAGACCTCACTTCTTATATGTGTTGTAAGGTAGTCGGTGGCTCGCAAGTAAGATAACAAATAAAAGTATCGCTAAACTAAACCCTTATTATAAAAATTAAATTTAGATTAATTGTATTATATATTATTTTTTATTATTATAAATGTGATGTTATTTTATATAATTTAAAAAAAAAACTATGTCAGTGCACTGCATAATAATAATAATAATAATAATAATAATAATAATAATAATAATAATAATAATAATAATACTGTCTCAATGGTAGAAAAACTATGTGTTGTAAGGTAGTCGGTGACCTCATTACAATACGTTATTTATTATTTAATGCCTTAACTTTTGGTTTATCAGATTTCACAATAATACTGTCTCAATGGTTGAAAAAGATGAATGATGGAACACTAATTATTGGCTCTACCAAAGTAATGCAAGGCAAAAGCTACAGCCAAGATGGACAATGGAAGCAGAAATTGCAAGATCTTGAAAACACTACTTCCTAAAGATTGATTGGGCTGAGGAAATGACTTTGTAGGAGGCTTATAATTTGGCTTCTCTGGCAGAGTGGCAACATCAATTTCTCCAACATAGTAATTCTCCAACATCTCCCTTGCAGTATCACTGTGCCCAACATCTTCAAAATCGTCGGTGGCATCTTTCTCTGCAAGGATTGTTTGATCATTTCACATTATAACTCGACTAATGGAAAGAACCGTACCAAAATATTATTCTATCATTACATACCGGTTGCTAACAGCAAGACTTCATCTCCACCAGGATGTTCTTCCAAAAATGAGGTCACATCATAAACCTGTTGAAAAAAAAAATGAAATTTATTAAAAAATAGATGTTGGGAATTGTGCCTTGTCCCACATTGCTCTTTTATAATATTTTAAAGAGGTATAAATAGTGAAGAGTTTGTTATTGGGATTAGTAAAAGACCCACTTTTAATGGAAGGGGAAGGGCACAAGCGAATGTGATACCACACACGCGTTATTTTTTGGTAAAATATTCTTTTTAAGGAAATGTTTTCCACTTAAAAATGGTTGTTATATATATATATATATTTTTCAGAATAAAATAACCGTTATGTTCCTTTATTAAGAATATGGCCGTTGTCTTCTTAATTCAGAAAAATAAAGAGCCGTTGCTCGTATTTATTCACAAAAATATCCGTTGCTCGTATTTATTCACAAAAATATCCGTTACTCGTCTTTAATTTGAAAATGGCCGTTACTTTTCATAACTCAGAATGGCCGTTACATTCTTAATTCCTAGACATTACCGTTTTATTCATAATTGCTACACGTTTTCTAAAGCCTATAAAAAGAAGGCTTCAGCTCTCATTTTAACACATCAATCAACAATCTCATCTCCCTACGAAAACAATTCTCTCTACAATTTCTACAATTTTAAGTATTCTTTTAGTTTTCCGAGCAACAAATTTTCTGGTGTAGCATTCCAGTCTTCATCAGTCAGATGAAGTTCGAGACAGTAGATTACGATTGGGTTGTTTTATCCTGGGACGACGGCAATGTTTGCTTGCACAAATTGGGCAGAGCCGCGAAACGTCTTAAAGAGAAATGACCTAGTCCGCGACTCAACCCAAGCGATTACTTTGAAGTTATCGGTAATATTGTTCCTACACCTGTTTTTATAAACTTGCTTCAACAATTTTAAGACGAATTCAATCTGCCATGTCTCTTGAAATGCTAATCATTGATCTAAACAAACCATTCCGTTTTGAGGATTACACTTTAAAAGATGGAGACAAAAAATGTTGTTTTTCTTAACCATGAAAAAAGTCGTTTAACTCTTCTTCTTTGAAAAACCAATACAGTCGATCCTCCTTCCGAAGCTGAAACTAAAGATTTAGACGCCTGGATTGAAAATGATTTTCTATGCAAAAACTATATTCTTAATGGTTTAGCTGATGAGTTATATGATTATTATAAGCGTGATAAGTCCGCTAAGGAAATTTGGGAAGCACTTCAAAAGAAATACGACACCGAGGAAAATTTGGAACTAAAAAGTATCTTTGTCGGTAGATACATGAAGTTTCGGATGATTGATGGAAAATCGGTGGAAGCTCAATCACATGAGCTGAGAAGATAGCACACGAAATAACTTCGGAAGGTATGACTTTAGATGAACAATTTCAAGTAGGCATTATAATAGATAAATTACCCCTGCTTGGAAAGATTTTAAGAATACACTTAGGCATAAAACTAAGGAATTTTCTTTAGAAAGTCTTATAACACGTTTAAGAATAGAAGAAGAAGCTAGAAAACAAGACCAAAGAGATGAAGTACTTGTAGTCTCAAATAATAGTACCAATAAGAAACCTTCCTCTACAATTAAAACCTAAAGGTAGAAATATGAAAACTTCATAATCGTAGTAATAATCAAAACCGCCACTACCAAAATAGAAATAGAAGCTATCCTCCCCAGTAACGGACCTCAACCCCTTAAGGAATAACACGTTCATGTGTTATAGTTGTAAAAGACCTGGCCACTTGGCTAGGAACTGCAAGAACAGGAATCATCCTGCCTCGCAGGCGTACCTTATCGAAGATCAACTAATTGCTATGATATCTGAAATCCATTTTATTGGTGGATCTAATGGGTGGTGGGTTGACACTGGTGTTTCTCGCCATGTTTGCTATGATCGAGAAATTTTCAAATCCTATTCTGATTCTGAGGATAAGAAAGTGTTGCTGTGTGACTCCCACTCCACTAAAGTTGCTGGTACTGGTGAGGTAGTTTTGAAGTTTACCTCTGGAAAGACCGTCATCTTGAAGGATGTCCTGCATACTCAGGAGATGAGAAAGAACTTAGTTTCGGGCTATCTTCTTAACAAAGTGGATTTACTCAAACCATAGGGGCTGATTTATATACTATAACTAAAAATAATATATTTGTTGGGAAAGTGGTACGCCATCGATGGCATGTTTAAATTAAATGTTGAAATCAATAAAACTTCTTCTTCTGCTTACATGTTGAGTTCTTTTAATATTTGGCATGCTAGACTATGTCATGTTAATAAACGCATAATCAAGAATATGAGTAGTTTAGAACTAATTCCTAAACTATCTTTAAATGATTTCGAAAAATGTGATTTTTGTAGTCAAGCTAAAATAACCAAAACTTCACATAAATCAGTAGTTAGAGAATCCGAACCTTTAGAATTAATTCATTCTGATATATGTGAACTTGATGGAAATTTAACAAGAAATGGAAAACGCTATTTTATAACTTTTATAGATGACTGTTTAGATTACACTTATGTATATCTAATGAAAAATAAAAGTGAAGCGTTTGACATGTTTAAAATATTTATAGTGAGATTGAAAATCAACTTAATAGAAAAATAAAGAGGTTTGAAGTGATAGAGGCACCTTGAATATGATTCCAATATCTTTAATGATTTTTATAAAACTCATGGAATCATTCATGAAAAAACGCACCTTATTCTCCTGAAATGAATGGCAAAATTTGAAAGAAAAAATAGAACTTTTCTTGAATCGGTTGTTGCAATTTTATTAAACTCTGGTGCCGCTCTCCCATTGGTGGGGAGAAATTTTATTAACTGTTTGCTATGTGCTAAATAGAGTGCCTAAATCTACAAATAAAATTTCACCATATGAAATTTTGAAAAATAAGAAACCTAATTTAACTTATTTTAAAACTTGGGATTGTTTAGCCTATGTTAGGATCCCTGATCCTAAAAAAAATAAACTTGCAAGTAAAGTAAATGAATGTGTATTCATAGGATACGCTTTGAATAGTAAAGCTTATAAATTCTATGACTTAAAAAATCAAGTAGTTATAGAATCAAATGATGCTGAATTTTATGAACATAGGTTTCCCTTTAAAATTAAGAATAGTGGGGGCTCGTCTTCTATTAGTTTACCTATAACTAGAACTAGTGATCAAACTGAAGAATTAAACACTGAAATTAGAAGAAGTAAACGAGCTCGAACCCTTAAGGATTTTGGGTCTGATTTTTATGCTTATACCTTAGAGGAAGATCCCCAAACTATTAAAGAAGCATTATCTTCTTTAGATGCCAACTTATGGGAAGAAGCCATAAATGATGAAATGGACTCACTTGAGTATAATAAGACTTGGCATTTAGTTGACTTACCTCACGGTTGCAAAACCATTGGATGTAAATGGATACTAAAAAAGAAATTGAAACACGATGGTACTATTGAAAAATATAAAGCTCGTCTTGTAGTTAAAGGATATAGGCAAAGGGAAAATGTAGATTTCTTTGATACCTTTTCACCGATTACGAATAACTTCTATACGTGTACTTTTCTCTCTTCTGCTATCTATGATTTAGTAGTACATCAAATGGATGTTAAAGCGCTTTCTTAAATGGTGATTTAGAAGAAGAAATTTATATGGATCAACTTGAAGGTTTTGTTATCCCAGGGCAAGAAAATAAAGTTTGTAAATTAGATAAATCTCTTTATGGTCTAAAACAAGCACCTAAGCAATGGCATGAAAAATTTGATAATCTAGTTATCTCACATGGATTCAAAATAAATGAAAGTGACAAATGCATTTATTATAAATTAGAAGATAATATTTGCACTATTATATGTTTATATGTGGATGACATGCTTATTTTTGGATCAAATATTTATGTTGTGAATAATGTCAAAATGTTGTTAAGAGCTAATTTTGATATGAAAGATCTTGGAGAAGCGAGTGTAATCCTTGGTATAAAAATAACTAGGTCTGAAAAGGGAATTACTCTAGATCAATCTCACTACATTGAGAAGATCTTAAAGAAATATAATTACTTTAACTGTAAACCTGCATGTACTCCTTATGATCCTAGTGTAAAGTTGTTCAAGAACATCGGAGACGGTGTTAGACAAACTGAGTATGCGAGCATCATTGGTAGCTTACGTTACGCTACTGATTGCACTAGACCAGACATAGCTTATGTTGTGGGACTACTATGTAGGTTTACCAGTAGACCTAGTGTAGAGCATTGGAATGCTATTGAAAGGGTTATGAGATACCTTAAGAGAACTATGAACCTTGGATTACATTATAATAAGTTTCCCCCTGTTTTAGAAGGATACAGGGATGCAGATTGGAACACTTTATCAGAAGACTCCAAAGCAACTAGTGGCTATATTTTTAACATAGCTGGTGGAGCTGTTTCCTGGAAGTCTAAGAAACAAACAATATTGGCTCAATCTACAATGGAGTCTGAAATGATAGCACTAGCCACTGCTAGTGAAGAAGCAGGCTGGCTAAGAAGTTTGTTAGCTGAGATCCCTTTATGGGAAAGACCGATACCAGCTGTCTTGATCCACAGCGATAGTACCGCGGCTATTGCAAAGATTGAAGCAGATTACTACAACGGCAAGAGACGACAGTCACGTCGTAAGCATAGTCTTGTTAGAGAATTTCTCTCAACGGGAGCGGTAAGAGTGGATCGTATGCGTTCGATGAAAATTTGGCGGATCCTTTGATGAAAGGATTACCAAGAGATAAGGTTTTCAAAACCTCAAAAGGAATGGGATTAATGCCGCTTAGAATGAAGAGTCACTTATGATGGTAACCCAACTTATAGTGGAGATCCCAAGAAATAAGTTCAAAGGGTAATAACAAGTCGTGAAGTGATATGAGATGTATCATGCTATTAATCAAATCTCATTCTATATTGTTATAAGCGTGAAGTCTGAAGCGATAGAAAAGGATGAGTTATTTGTTAAACTCTTAATGAGTTCTATACTGCATGTGGAGTGGAGTACATAGCTACGGGAGTACTCTTGATAGACTCACCTATGTGAATGTGGAAGTGTGGCCGCTTCCTATGCAAATTTTTTGGGCAAAATTTACTAGAGCGTTCACTATACTGGGATACACGTGTATGGCCGTAAAGCACGGGCTTTTTCGAACTACACCTTGGAAAGGTTGTGTGTGTGATGATTGTTAGAGATAGAGTTCAAAACTATGAGTTACTCTAGTATATTCTAAAGCATCAACACTATGCAAAGGTTCAAGTCGATAGACACCTTTTTGCTTATGCACAATCTTATAATTTTTAATTGATCGGTTGCTCGATGAAAATTATTTTTTATATAAAATTCAAGTGGGGGATTGTTGAAAAAAAATGAAATTTATTAAAAAATAGATGTTGGGAATTGTGCCTTGTCCCACATTGCTCTTTTATAATATTTTAAAGAGGTATAAATAGTGAAGAGTTTGTTATTGGGATTGGCCCCCAAGGGGCACCCACTTTTGTGGAAGGGGAGAGGACCTAGGCAAATGTGATACCACACACGCGCGCGCGCCGCCGTCCGTCCGACCGACCGGCCGTGCCGTGCCGAGCCGAGCCGAGTCCGAGTCCGAGTGCGTGTGCGTGTGCGTGTGTGAGGTGAGGTGGTATTTTATTTTTTGGTAAAATATTCTTTTTAAGGAAATTTTTTCCACTTAAAAATGGTTGTTATATATATATATATATATTTTTCAGAATAAAATAACCGTTATGTTCCTTTATTAAGAATATGGCCGTTGTCTTCTTAATTCAGAAAAATAAAGAGCCGTTGCTCGTATTTATTCACAAAAATATCCGTTACTCGTCTTTAATTTGAAAATGGCCGTTACTTTTCATAACTCAGAATGGCCGTTACATTCTTAATTCCTAGACATTACCGTTTTATTCATAATTGCTACACGTTTTCTAAAGCCTATAAAAAGAAGGCTTCAGCTCTCATTTTAACACATCAATCAACAATCTCATCTCCCTACGAAAACAATTCTCTCTACAATTTCTACAATTTTAAGTATTCTTTTAGTTTTCCGAGCAACAAATTTTCTGGTGTAGCATTCCAGTCTTCATCGATGCGGTGAAGTTACGAGGCAGATTACGATTACGAAATTTGTTTTATCGCAGGGGACGACAATTGTGTTTGCTTGCACAAATTGGGCATGACAAACGTCTTAAAGAAGCGGCGACCTAGTCCGCGACTCAACCCAAGCAGTTACTTTGAAGTTATCGGTAATATTGTTCCTACACTGTTTTTATAAACTTGCTTCAACAAAACCTGCAATAAGGATTCTATAGAAGAATTATGCTCTGTTTGTAATCGCTTCTCTTTTGACTTAAAACTGCCATAAACAAAACTTAGAAGTAAAACTCCATATGAAACAAACGAACCCTCAACAATCCTGGATAATTACATTTTGTTAGTACTAGACTTGGTGTGATCAATGTGATCTTACGTATAATAATAACAATATCAAACTGGAACAATTTTCAAATTAGCTAAGTAGATAATTTATAAAACTTCAAGTCTCTTAATAAATAAAATGATATATAATTAAATTAATTTATTGTTGTTTGTCTTTCATCAAACAAATTGATAATGTAGATGCAGATCCCCTTTTTAATGACACCGTGCACTCCTCAATAGTCAATTAAATATGTACTAGTTTGCAGAAAAAGTAAGTTTAATTCCATATCAAAACCAAAAATTAATGGCAATAAAAAGTCTACTAATGAAATTTTGAACAAACCAACTAATACCAAGAATTGGATCGATTTAAACAGATTCAAAAACTTGGTTATCAACAAACATTAGGGATTCAAGAAGCAAGATCTGACCTTTTCTGAGATGATAATCCAACAATCTTTCTTGTGGTTGTGAACGGCCACTTCATCAAAGGTTAGCACTTTAGAATCTGAACCCATAACTGTCACTACTTCTGTTCATAAACAATTCAAACATATAAAATAGCCAAAAATGATGGAAAATTATGAATTGTGATATATCTAAACTTGGTTAGTATAATTAGATTTACACAATTATATCACATCAGATCATGTCGTGTAATTTGTGTTTATGATATATTTGTAATATATAATCGTGCTCGAAAATAATTACACACAAAAAGATCTGGGTTTTTTGAGGTTAGAGTTGTTCATAAAAAATGATATAGAGTATTCAGTATTCTTACATCAGATTGAACTATGGTGTTGTGGTTATGAGATTTCAGACGGAGCTCTCTCTTGTGTTGCTTTTGTTCTATCTATCTGAGTTGACTCTTGACAATATATATATATATATATATGGTAATCATTGTACTCATACTCTATGAATTCTGAAATCTGAATCCAGATCTCAAAATATCATAATATTTAACTACCCGAAATTAATTTTTAATATATTGCTATTAATTACTCTTGTTCATAACAAGTCCAACTTGGGCAGCTGTTCTTGAATTTTTTATAATTTGCTTTTATAAACTGACGGAAGTCAACATGGTTGACTTTGATTCCAAATTTTTTTAGGTAGAGAACAGATCTAATTTTGGTTAAAGTTTGTTGTGTTAGGAAATAGGTGAAAGTGAAAACGTTAACGACGTCTACGATTTTTTTTTTCCAGTCGTCTGGTTGAATTATTTATCATTATTTTGAAACTTAATTATTTAATCACGTTAAAGTTATAAATTATAATTCTATTTTCAGTACAATACAGCTTTAGTTGTCTTAAACCTGCGCTTCTGACGCCAGAACTTTTGAGTTGAGATTCTTGAGGCTTATAAGGAAAGATTGCTTTACTCTTGGCCAACGCGACTTAACATCCTCCACATCGGTTAGAGTCGGATTCTGACGGTCGGATTCTGACGAGGTCAATGAAAGTCTGAGTAAGTAGGCTTACCGATACCATCTTAAACCTGGCTAACTCAACCCAAAAGTTAGGCAGTTAACCTGCATTATAAGGGCGTTGTTCTTCTTTCTTAACGCGATGTAATGAAGTTGTATAACTAAGCATATAGAATTATTAAACGTATAATTTCATATATAATATAAAAAAACAATCAAAATATATTACAAAGTAACCCAACTAAATGTATTTCATTGGCGTCAAAATGAATTTTAACCTTATTAATAAGAGAATTAATGTATTTCACAAATGTCTTATATCTTAATTAAAGTAACAATTTTTTTATTTATATATTATGATTTTAATTTAAGTAATAGTTTTTTTATTAATATAATTTAGTTAATCCGTTTATAATTTATTGATAATAAAATAATACTACATTGTATGATTTATTTTAGATATGAATTTAGTTAAATTCGGTGTTTTAATAAGTAATTGATTGATTGATGGCTAATGTGATTTAAACTTATAATAGTAAGCTAATCACACCTCTCCTTTCGTGTTGGACCGAGACTAGTTGATCAACGATCCCTCTTTAGCAGAAATTATTCATATTTTAAATAATTATGTTATAATCTGTAATAAAATTAATATAGCTATTATTTAGAAAATATAATTACTTAATAAAGAGAACAGATAATATAATTAATAAAAAATATATTTTAAAAATAATAAATAACTTTATTTATTTAAAACCAAACAAAAGATCCAAGTTAGGATTTCACAAGTAATGAATATAAATAGACTAAAATATTATGTGGGTTTTGCTAATTAGCTTTGGTACCATAACGTAATGCAAATAAAAATGGAAAATGAAGCTCCCAGTGACATTGAGTACCGATTTAAAAGTTAAAATAACCAAAAACACAGTTTACAAAACAGAATCACACCACTTCCAAACAATTCATTTAGAAAGTAACTGATGATAATACATAAGGCCTACTGGTCTCGAGGAGTGGTAAAAGCGTGGTGCCCTAAGTCAAATGCTTAGATTCTAATCCAAACCCTCTCCGTCCACACAAAGGTGCTTATCAACTAAAAAAAAAAAAAGAAAGGAGAAGATATAAAAAGATGAAAATACATAAGAACAAATAGTTTTGTAGGAAAATAGACATCACTCAAAGCTCGGTTATGCCACCTGCAACAGAGCAAACAAGGAGTGATTTATGTTTTGAATTGTCCCAAAAAGTAAGAAACTTGAGAAACACTAATAATGGGTAGTAATTAATATAAAGACAGATGGTTAAGAATTATGATAATATCCATATAATGGGGACTAGAGTTGATATTTGATTAGATCAGAACCGACAAAAACATCAACATATATATATTCCTCATGTTATAGACATAATGAAATTTGGTTTATTTGACATCTTCCTTGTGGATATATACATCTCTTAGGGTTATTCTATTAGCGGGCCCTTTCATCGGTAAATTATTAGTAATATGTCAAATGGAAAATGACAGCAAAGATAGCAATAGCTTCTCTGCATTTACCCACTTTCAGTAGACTATGCATCTATTGCTACTGCAATGCATACAATTAGAAAAAGTCAAAAAAACTTTACAATTGAGGACGAACATTGAAGAACACAAGATACATGTTAGTGAAGAAAAATCTTAAGAAACAGGAATTTTGCTTTATTTCACTGTAAATAGCATTAAAATTTATTTATTTATTTATTTTTAGGAAGTTAGCCACCTTAATTAACTAGGAATAATACCTGAAATTGGAAGCAAATAAACTGATTCAGAAGCAGCTTCGAGGTCCCCATTGGTGATAAGTATTTCAGCTGCTGAGATCTTATTGCTATCTGATTTGTGAGTCTCCGTATCAACCTCTGGATGAATCTTCCTCTTTAGAATCTTCCTCATCAGCTAAGGCATTACAAATTAGTTTAATAGTCTTTGGAACATGTAAATGTAATATATTGGTAATGTCAAGAGCTTAATAAGCCTATAAGAGCGTTTATTGGCTAGCTAGTCAAATTAATATGCTGCATTTACTTTCAAACGCAACAACTCCACTTGTGACTGAGTTGAAATAAAAAAGAACTTTTTATTGGAAGATTACATAAAATAACAATACCAAGACTTACAGCAACAAAAATAGTATCCAATAATATTGAACGGATTGAATTGGACGAAATTCAACATTGAACGAGTCTAAATAACCATACGTGTTCAATTAAACGACATTAAAAGTGAAATGATGGATTGGAATTTTTTTAATAATAAAAATATATGATCTAGACATATGTGGTGCTATATTGCTATTTTTTTGGTTACTATTTTTGTTGTTTTCCCAATTTTCTTTTGGTTTGCAGAGAATTGATAACTTGATACACAAGGATTAAGAAAATAAGTAAAGAAAAAATCTATACACTACTACTTACTATTTGCATGTTTTTGATTGGGCGTGATTCCTCTTTGAATCGAGGAATGATTTTCTTTGCAAATGAGAGGCTTTTTTTCCTTTCAACTTTCATTTTTTTGCTGGAACCAGGCAAAGTTTTTCCAGAATCGAGCTTCATTTGATCATCTGAATCAGCCAAGAACAATTCAGCAAGTGTAGTCCTTTCACTTTTCTTCTTCTTTTCATCGATCCTAGAGATATCATCCTCAATACCACTTTCAGCAGCAGACTCCACTAATATTGGAGTTAAAGGAACAGCATCAATTGTCAGCAATAAATTAGAGTTTTCCACATTGCTATCGTAGTTTGAGCTGAATTCTACATAACTGTGTCGAGTAGCAGGTATTAATGGGTTTGATTCTTCGTCCTCAACATTATTGTTATCTTCGCCATAATCCTCATGTTTCTCATGAGGTGAGCTCTTTAGGCTGATGATCTTTTTATCATCATCCTCCTTTTCTAGAATCAAGTATTCTTTCTGCTGATGAAATGGTTTCAAAGGTTCGAAACCAAAAGTGCCAATTGAAAAAATGCCATCTTTCCAACCATCAAGCATGTCAACAAGGGAAGCCTGTTTGAGTAGCGATTGTGTGTCCTTGTCAACACTGGTAATATCTGTTTCAGTTTTGTCCTCATTTTGATCCAGCTTATCTGAAGAAAAACTAACTTAGAATTTTAACAAGGGAAACAACAATTTTGGAAAACAGTTTGTACTTTTATTCAAAAAGAAGTAAAATATGCACGAGTTAATACAGAGCACAAATAATATACTGGAAAGAGAACATATTTAAGAATGATAGCAGCAACAACCAACGTGCTGAAAACATTGGCAATAACATAATTTCTGGAACACTGAGAGAACTTCATTTCAAATATATTCACGAGGAACAAGAGTTATAGACATCAAACCTTTAAGAATGCTATGCTGAAACCTCTTGTGAACCCAGGTGAAGATCTATGATAAAGAAGAAGAAAAAGGTTGTCAGCCACATAGAGATTGAAGAGATAAACAAGAAGCAACTAGACAAGATCAGAACATAACTTGTGAGAAATTATTGATAATGTCGTACATTGTTGCCTTCTCAACTTACCTTCATGTTTTCTCAAAAGGAATTAATGTTTGTCAAAGCAAGTGGTACAGCAAGTGAGAGTTAAGAGGGGGAGAGCATGAAGTAGAACACAACTAAAAGTGAAAGAGGCCAGCTGGATGGAATAACCATATCTCATAAAAGGACACGTTCTCTCAATAAAAGCGGGCCTAGTATCTATCTAGCCTTGTTTAAGGGGTGCATGGCACGTTTGAGGAACCATGGTGTTGGGTCTCTCTGGCTTGATCGATGTGCCAAAATTCTTGAAATGATGTGCATGTCTTCCTCTGCTTTTATTCTTGATTCAATTTGCATCAATATTTCTTTCTTTTTGTTATTTACATTTCATAGTGACCCTTGCTTTAGATATGCAATGATTATGAATAACTGAATGACATAACGACATAACACAAATGATGTCTCTAAGTGCAATGATGAAGCTTTTCGGAAGCGATTATGGTCTTTCAAGTTACCTAGTAAATTAAAATTATTTCTTTGGCTTGGGATATTCTCCCTGCTAATTGCAATCTCATCAAAATGGGAATGCAATAGGACTCTCTATGCCCACTATGCATGGAAGAAAAATGAAGATATTAGGCATTTGTTCATGGGTTGCATGTTTTCTTTGGATGTTACATCTCATATGTTATTATTGGGAGAACTATTACCTTTAGGTAACTATTCAATCCAAGATTGGATGAATTTTCAAGCAAAAGAATGGGAAGATAAGGTGGATGAGGAGAATCAATGGTGTAAACTTATGCTTAAATGGTGGAGAATTTGGAAATTTAAGAATTTTAGAATATTTTTAAACTTGTTGGGGAAGTTTTACTTCTAATCAACCATCAGTTATCTGAACTTGATCATGTTTTGATAAAATTTTCTTTTGTGTTTCTACAATTTAGTTGTTGTATTGGGTGGATCAATTTTTGATCTTTTACCCTTTAAGTCTTTGCTCTATCTTAGAGTTTAGTAACTCTTATTTTAATTAAGTAATATTCAGTTAAAAAAAATGCAAATAATGTCAGAGACCTAAGTTAATTGTTAGGTTTTTGGAAAAAGAAATAAATAGAATAAGGTTTTTATTCAAATCCTAATTAAGAGAGTATTATGGTAGTGGACATAAACCAAACAATCTACCATCAATATGACAAGTACGCATATTATGATGTTGGGACTCAATTCATGACCAATACATAACATAATACCTGTTTTATGTTTCTATTTTCTATCTCCTAGTCATAATCCTCACTGTTATTGGCCACTTGTCCTCTCTTCCTTATCATGAATCAAATTATTCAATCCAAGTCATCCCAGTGGCATTGGACGGTTTAGCGTACAGATATTTCAATTATGATCCTGGAATTGAAAACAATGGCATACCAGTAAAGTGCATGTGCAAGTGCTCTTTATCTTTGGGTTGAAAATGTTATTACTTGGTCATTTGGTTGCCTCATCTTCACCACCAAGTAGAAAAATTAGATACTTGTTTCCTCCATCTCTACTTCAACGAAGTTGTGTATGCTTTTACCTTATAAAAATTAACAATGATTAATAAAGACGCTGATTTGATGAAATTAAAAATTTCTTCAAGCATACTAGGTATATTGATAATAAGCATAATAACCACATGCATGGCTCGTATGCGAGGACCATTTTTTATATTATTTTTGTTTAATAATTAGAGTTTACAAGCTGGGTGGCTGTTTGATGGCATATCAGATATGCAAAAGAATGTTCTATGAAAAAGAATAGCTGAGCTGGAAGAGAGTTTAAAAAAAGGACCCAACTCTAGCCTCAGGGAAGAGAGAGAGAGAGAGAGAGAACTGCCATTTACAAAAAATTTAGAGTTGCATTGATGTTTTTGCCTATTTGACCCTAAGCAAATTGTCGGTTTGTAGGGCTTGCAGCAATGGCTATGACTAAAAGTTAAGTGTTGGGCATGGAGTCATATCTCAAAAAGTTGACGAGTATAATTCTATCTCAATTATATATTTAATTTGACCTTCGGGTAAGTTTATCTCAACTATATATTTAATTTAATCTTCATATTTTTTTTACGTGGGAGAATTATACGTAACCCCATCGGAGGCTTTGAGGTCCTCTGGTACTGACTTAAAGCCAGTAAAGTGCTTTGGATTATCCTTGAGGCAAAGTGATTCAAACTTTCAGATGTGAGGTGGGACAGCTTTGGTCTTGGTTGATTACAATTCTACGTTTCTGGCACAACAAAAGCAAAATTGGGACGAGTAGGCAATTTGACACTCCAAAAGTTGGTATCCTTTAGATAAGGATTAAAAGGCACATGATCAAAAGTACAGTCTCATATAAAGTATACTATTTATCTGTATTCCAATCCCAATCAATGAGAACTCATCACTATATGTTATATATTATGCAGTTAAAAAACCCCGAGAGATGGATGCTACATGGTTTCCTGTGGTGCTAAAATTTGCAAAGTACTTGGCGATGACTTCATTCACAACCATTTTAGCAAACAAGTGGTGGGCAAAAAAAGAGAACGAAAATAAGTTCGATTATGAGAAACCAAAACCACCTCTTTTGATCAGATTCGGACTATATCACCAGCCACATAATAGATAACTGGAAAAAGACTCCACAGCCACAGGGGCATCGATTGTTCTATACAAAAACAAGTCATTTTCTTTTTTTCTTTTTTAAAGGTAAATTTTTAACTGTCTCTTTGACGACATTAATTAGAGAAAATCAGGGGAAAGATACAACGAGGGAAGAAAAATACTTACAGATGGCTACTGAAGAGAGACGTGATATCAATATCTTCAGTTTTTATGTAAAGAACAAAGGTTCAAGTGGAATAAATGCATCACATATATCGATTGGCAACAACCTGTGGCCATAATATTTATTTTTTAAGGAAAAAATATCATTTATAACACAATTTAAAAATTCACACAGTGTATAAATAATATATTTATTTTTAACCCACTTAATAAAAAATTATATCTTTATTTTCTTATAATATTAAAATATATATTTTATAAATAAGGTTAAGATAAAATTTTATAAATGAAGTGTTTATCTCATGTAATAAAATTTTATAAATGAAGTTTGACATATATGAAAAGAAGTATATTTCATTAAATAGTAAATATAAATCCCTCGCATATAAAATAAATTTATTTTCTGAAAAAATGACCATAAGAGTTGAAATTTGAAAATATTGGAAATTATAAATTTTTAGATATTCTTAACTAATAACTTGGAGAAATTATTAATTATCATTCGAGTATTTGTCTCCAAATGATATTTTGATTGATTAGAAATTTAGATAATAAATTCTACAATTAAATTCTTAGGTAAATCACAAAACTTTTTGTTGAAATGCATGATTTGTAGAGACAATTTCAATAAAAGAAGTGCTTTAACTTTTGAAAATGCTTTTCAATGTTGCATCAAAACGAGCTTTGAGAAATATTCCAACTGGAACCAAAAAAAAAAAATGTAACATTAATCAAAATACACAATGAAAAGAAAAGTAGGAATGTCTCACTTTGATTGGTTTTATGTCCCAAATCCCAATCAAGAGTTCAATAAGCCATTCTATTGAAATATTTTTGCAAACGAAATTTAGTAGAATTCGATCATGAAAAATGAAAATATAAAAATGTTCTAAATATATATATTTAATATCACACGTTAAAATAACTTTATAACTAATAAAATCATTTATTTTTACAAAAAAATTTGATAAATGATACATCATATTCAATATAAGTGTAAATGTATATATAGATATCTTTTTTTCAAAACCATAATGCCTATAAATTTTCTTATAATTTTATAAAATTTGGATGAAAGTATTGAAAATATCAAAAATATTATAATGAATATATCATTAAATATCAAATTTATATTTTTAATTTTTTTTTTCAAATTAAAAGATATACATAACTTATTTTGTATTAAGATATACATAACTTATTTTGTATTAAGATTTGAGTTAACATTTATGTAATTTTTAAAATTTTTCGTATTTATTTAAATAGTAAATATTTAACTATAAATTATGATTCAATTATAGAAAATTAATTATATGATTTTTTAATTATCTTTTATATTATTTTTATTTTTGAACTACATAATTATTATTTTTAAAATAATTTGATACTTATATTATTCACTTTTTTTATTAATTTTAATATAATTTATAGAGATATCATAAAATTTTATAGAGATATCATAAAATTAAAATAATTATTTTTATTAAAAAAAATACTATTATTCATAATATTTTAGTATTATATATGTCATTTTATGTCATATATGAGTCATATAATATAATTTTTAATTAAAAAATAAATTTAATTAATCTATTATTATTATTATTATTATTATTCTTTGATATTTCTAAAATTTTTATATAAATTTTAAAATAGTTATAAATTAATTATATATATATTTTTAAATATTCATCGATTGATAATATTTCTATAAAATTAAAGTATTGATATGGATATTTTCTTAAAACGGTGAAATGCAAACAAGGCATAGCCATCTAAGGAGTAGATCGAAGCAGACCCAAGTGTTGTACTCAAAATTATTGATGCATTGCTTGGATATATAAATGGATAGGAAAAAAAATTAATAATTCAATTATTTAATAAAACCTTTGATATATTTAATTAGAAGCGTTGAATGGGTTCAGTTAATTGTACCTCTTAACATTCAATTCATTTTAGGTTAATATGACTTAATTCAGATTATTTAACTATATGAATTAAGTTAGAATGATTTCACTTTAAATGATTTAAGTTGAATAGTTTATGATCGGAATCATTCATTCTTCTAAATTTAAAACAAAAATAAAAATAAAAATTAAAAGATATTTATTGTAAGTCTTGTAATTTTTGTTGTGTTTGTGTTGGGATTCATATAAAACGTAGAATCTGTATTATCTTACTTAGTGTTATGTCTTCTTTTATGTAAGGTCACTTACAGAAAGTTCAGTATTGCATACACTCATATACTTGAAACACTTTGTATATTTGTATGTTACACACATTATTAGAGATTGAAATTATGCAGTCGATGTGTTTAGATTATGTTTATGCATTGAATTATTTTTGTTTTTTGTGAGTATTTGTGAAAAATTACTTGATAAATTTTTCAAACAATACAACTAGTTTTTGGGACTCGTCTTGGTGGTCAGTGAGAGTGTAACGGTTATTATACTGTGATCGACGAAGGCTTCGACAACCCAAGAGTTTTCTAAATTTTGAAATTAATTAAAAAACGTGAAAAAATAAAGAAAGATAGGAATATTGATAAGTTATATGTCATTCAAGGTTATCTAGTGAAGTTACTCATAAAGTATGTCATGTTTGATGTTAAACTAATTAGTGTACCGTTGGGTTTACATTTCAAGCCATCCAATGCTCTATGTCCATCAGATGAAAAAGAAAGGAATGCAATGAACTTGATACCCTATTCAAGTTCAATAGAATTTTTGATGTTTACAATGATTTACACACGCCTTGATTTAGGAAATAATATAAAAAATATCTACAAGTTTTGAAATATCTTCAAAAATATTCATAAGGTTTCAAAAAATTCAAAAATACTTATCAAACTTAACGGAAGTTAAATCTAATGAAAATAAATAGTAATATTCCATAAATAAAAATGAAAGAAGAAATAATAGAGAATCAAGAAATAATAAATATAGAATAGTATAATTAGAAATAAAAGATATCTGATGATGTTTTTCATAGGAAATTATATTAAGTAAAAATATTTGAAGAAATTTAAAAGGAAAATTTAAATATCAAAAGAAAAAGATGGATTTAAAGATCCATCATTTTCATCTTTAAGGAAATTATTCCCAAGAAAATATATAATTTATTATGAAATAAGTAATAAAGAAATAAGCATTAATATCACATATGCAAAAAGAATGTGTAATATAGCATTAATTGATAAGGAAAATATATTGAATGAATTATCCAAAATTTCCTAAAAGAATAAAGGTTTACATAGCCTAGTTTTAGCCAATGTAAGGAACTAATTTGGCCTACAAATAGAATTGATGTTGTAGCTTAATTTGTATTGCGATTTTGGCATCATAAACTGTAAAAATAGAAGTGTAGCTTTGGCTTATAATTGAGAGATTTCTTGACTAATGTGTGGTGGCAAACTTCAATCAAGAAGGCTTGCTTGAGGGTGTAAATTTCAGTGATCATAGTGAATTGGTAGGGGTTGTTCCTTTGTGGATTAGACATTCAAATTAAGTGTTGAATCACGTAAAAAATGGTTGGTGTTCTTGTTATTGTTTTCAATTTCGTTGTGTGTTTAGTGTTGCCATTTTTGATTCATGTGAATTCTTGTGAAGATCTTAACAGTCTATTTTGACAAAAAAAAATTAATAGTTTCAAATCATCACATGCATTGGATGTAAAATACATGATTGAGATTTAAAAACAATTACAAACAAGCAAAAAAAACAAATGATCCTAGTCCATACATTAAGCTATGCAATAGAACAACAAACTATGGGTGCTCGAGTTCCCAGAAAAGAAGAGGAAAATGCTACTTCATGAGTTGGATGAGGCAAACTAGTTAGGAAAAGCAATGTGGATCAAAGTGTTAAGGCTAGAAATAGGCCTAAGAAGGGTTTGGAGGATATCACCTTCTTGAGCAACTCACAGGATGATGCTGATTATGCAAATTCTCGATAATCTAGATTTATGAGAAAGCAAAATAGACAAAATAACACACAAATTTGATAACGGAGTTCGACCAATATTGCTTACGTCTCCAAACCTGCTACAGATCTTTTACTGAAAGGGGAGAAATTACACAAGGTGTTTACAACACTCACAACTCACAACCCATAATCCAATTACACCCAAGAAAATTACTCTCAATTTTCTCTCACAAATGCTTTTCTCTCAATTGGAATGAACACTTGGTTGATTAATTCATTACAATTATATATCTTTTTATAGGAAAATTCACTCCTTGAATTACTCCTTAAATTAATGGTTCCTGGAATTGCTCCTTGAATTAAGCTCCTTATTTTGCTATATGTTTTGCTTCTTGTTTTGCTCCATGTTTTGCTCCTTAATTTTCTCCTTAAATTAATGAGCTTTATAAAAATCTCCAACAATCTCCCACTTGAAGACTGATTTCAATCTATCTTCACACCTCTATCAATGCATCAGCTTTTCTAGTCTTGTTACACTAGCAGAAGTTGAGCACAACTTCAGTTTCATGGCAAGCTCCCACTTGCTGACATCTCGAGTTTGACAAGCTTCATCATAATATTCAAGCTCCCCTTCATCACTCAGCAACATATAGTTCATGTATCTTCTATTAGGTACATGAGGTCGAGAAGACCTTCTCAATACAAGAACTGAAATAGGAGGCTGTGGTGTGTCGAACTGTTGCACACTGCTTTGTCCAATGAGTTCCTATGGTTGAGGACTTGCTAATTTTGGTTCCTTCACAGAACTATCTGGGACATCATCTGCATCTACAAATACTGACTCATTTTGCTTTGAGTCATTGGTGTCTGTTTTATACATGTCCTTAGACATCACTCTTTCATTGAAAATCACATCTTTGCTATATATCACTTTCTTATTTTCGTCATCCCAAATGCGGTAGCCAAAATCATCCTCACCATAGCCGATGAAGGTGCATTTCTTAGATTTGGGATCAAGCTTATTTCTGCTTTGATCACTGATATGCACAAATGCTATACAACCAAAAAAATTAAACCCATACCTTCCGAGAGTATGTAGTGCTATTCAACCATAGCTTTCCATCTTCTGAAAGCCGTAAATACTTCAAACTTATGCTTTAAAAAGTAAACCCATACTTTCCGAGAGTGATCATCGATGAAAGTCACGAAGTAGTGTTTCCCACCAATGGATGAGACGGTCGTTGGCCCCCAAACATCAGAGTGGATAAGCTCTAGCCTTTCCTTCTTTGGGGTTCTGCCACTTGTCTGAAAGCTAACTCTCTTTTGATTTCCAAGTATGCAATCTTTGTACATGTCTATCTTTGCAGACTGTAGACTGCAGACTTGAAAGTTCTCCCTTTGAGTGCATAATCTTTATCCACTTTTCACTCATGTGGCCTAGTCTCTAGTGCCATAGATTTGGTGTTTCATTTCATGATGCAACTATGATTGAACAACGTGTCCCTAATATCATGTAAAAAGTGTCACTCTTCTTGCCTCGAGCAACCGTCATTACACCCTTTGAAATCTTCCAATCATCACCATGAAAGATCATAGTGTAGCCTTCACTAGCCAATTTCCCTACTAAGATTAAGTTCTTTCTTAGATCAGGAATATACCTGACATCCTTCAACTCCCAAATTGACCGTTCAACTTAATCTTCACTACACCTTTGCCAATAATAGCACACAATTGATCATCACCAAGATACACCTTTCCAAGGTTTTCGGGGACATATTTCTTGAAGAATTATTTTTGTGAAGTAACATGGAACGATGCTCTAGAGTCTAACACCTAAGATTCTTTGTTGCTCTCCAAATAGCATATCTATGCATCATCTCCTCCTGAGGTGGAAGTAACATTTGCCTCTTCCTTTACTTGTTGGTCCTTTGATGCACTCTTGCATTGATTTTTGTAGTGTCCGGTTCTCCCACAATTCCAACACTCGATAGTCTTCGAGCTATGGGAATTATTAGGATTCCTAGATTTAGACCTCTTGTCCTTTGATCTACCTCAGTAGTCTGTTCTGCCACGTCCATTCACTCTGGTTGAATTTCTTCCTCTTGACTATGTATGCAAAACTGAAGAGGTTGATGATTCACTTGACTCTCTATGTCATATCTCTTCATTGAGAACCAGATCACGAACATCATCAAATTTCAACTTTTTGCTTCCTGACGAGCTACTCACAGCTGTGACAGTAGCATTCTAGTTTTCTGGTAAAGAAGACAAAAGTATCAATGCTTGTACTTCTTCATCGAATTCAATTTCAACTGAAATCAATGAGGTTGTGACTGTGTTGAGTTCATTTAGATGTTGAGCTACCGATGCACCTTCCGTCATCCGTAAATTGAACAAATGTCTCATCAAGTGCCATAAGACCCGCGGTGGTCTTTTCCTTTGCTATGTTGAAAGCAACATTACGGGATAACGTCAATAGAATAACTCTAAGGGCTTGTCTGTCTAGAAGATTCCAATCTTCTTCCTTCATAGCCTTTGGCTTCTTCCTTGAGAGAGGTTGATATATATTTCTTTGATACAGATAATCCTTTATCTACAATTTCCAAAACCCGAAATCTGTGATACTGAATTTCTCCAGTTTCACCTTTCCTTCATCTACGGCCATTGCTTCCGCTCAAATCTGACTTTCTCCGGATCGTTTCTGACTATTTTTGCAAACCACCGTGTATTAGAACACCTCCGTCAATAGAAAAATATTGTCGACAAAATTTCACTATTCACGTGAATAGTATCCTTGTAAGAAAATGACAGAAATCACCACTAAAAACTTTGATACCAATTGTTGAAAAATTACGCAAATTCCCGATAAGCCAGATTTATGATAAAGCAAAATAGACAAAATAACACACAAATTTGATAACGGAATTTGACGAATCTTGCTTACGTCTCTAGACCTACAGTAGATCTTTTTATTGAAATGAGAGAAATTACACAAAGTGTTTACAAAACTCACAATTCACAACCCAATTATACCCAAGAAAATTACTCTCAATTTTCTCTTACAAAAGTTTTTCTCTCAATTAGAATGAACACTTTTGATTAATTCATTACAATTATACATCTATTTATATGAAAATTCACTCATTGAATTACTCCTTAAATTAATGGTTCTTTGAATTGCTCTTTAAATTAAGTTCCTTGTTTTGCTCCTTAAATTAAAGAGCTTTATAACAATCCCCTATGCTAATAATTCTAAGGCTGGCCTTTAACAAACCATTGCTAATCTTTCTAATTAGTGGTGTCTTGTTCAGCTACTTCAGTAGTGGCTGATGTTTACTTACCTCTGATGAGGCTAGTGTGGAAAAAGGCTTTTGTTAGTTTGTGTGTTCTGGTCTCTGAAGGTATGTCTGATTGTATTTGGCTAATGGAGTGTCAATCTTTATTCTCTTCGTTTAGCTGGATAACGCTGGTGTTGGTTGATTAATGCTCTTTTAGCTAGTTTCTAGTCTATGGTGTTTTCATTTTCTCTTGCAATGTCTTTAGGCGATTGTAGTGTTTGTTTATAAGTCTCGACCTTCAATGCCTTTAATGATTAATCTTTATTCTATTTGAAAAAAAAGTAGAGCAACATACTAATTTAGCTTAATTAAAAGGAAATTGAAAGAGTAGGAGAGATTCCCTTCTCTCTAATTTAAAGCTCTAATTGGTGAACTTTTCTAACTCATGGCGGGTTTTTCGACTCTGGCAACCTGCCTGAGAGTCTTATCTTGGTCATCCTCTGTGTCCATTAAATCTTCATGTAGGTTTAGACCAAAATGAGATTTTAGGACAAAAGGTATCAGGAATATGTAGAAGAGGACCTTTTGATTTCAAGACAAGTATAAGAAATTGAACAATGCTGTTAAATAATTTGGCCCAAAACAAATAACCAATAAAATTGAGCCCAAAGCCCATATTAAAACCCTTCCTTTTGTGATATATATATTTTCTCTTCTTGGCAATTGAATAGATAGTGCACGATATGAGAGAAGAAAAGCGTGACTAAAATGAAAATAGAGAAGAAGTCTGTGACGAGGAAGAAGAAAACCGTGATAACCTAAGGCGGAAAAAAATCATTGAGGACAAAGTTGTCCATTCCGGTATCATTTGTAGTGTTCTACCGTTTATGCGGTAATATTTGATTTAAATAGCAAGTTTGTTAATTTATCTTGCTATATATATTACAGTAAAGTAGAGGATATTTTGTGGGTCGATTTTGGAATTTGGTATAATTTGTGAAGCTACGGAAATTGGTGTTTGTATCTCGTTTGATTATTAGTGGATTTTTTCTCGGTGTCTTGATCGATGGTGGAGTAGACTTTTCATATTGAAAAGTTGAACCACTTTAAATCATTGTGTGCCATTTAATTTCTTCTTGCTTATTTATTTTCTTTGTTACCCGTTTATTATTAATTTGTCATGACAAATTGGACACGATATTCGCTTCCTTGAGCGATTAAGTAACAAATTGGTATGGAGCTATTGGGTTATACGGTATTTATTGGAGTGATCAAGTTTGCTCTTTTGGATTTATTTTGAGCTTTTGGTTATCGATTGGTTTCATATTTTTGGTTTGTACTTGTTTATTTAATATTGGGTTTACGTAAATGGCGGAAAAATATGAAATTGAGAAATTCAATGGTAGAAATGATTTCGGTTTATGGCGTATGAAGATCTGGCCGTATTAGTTAAAGAAGGGGCTCGTTAAGACAACGAAGGCGAGGATAAATTACCAGGAAAAATTGGTGATGAAGAAAAAGATGCATTGATGGAAAATGCTTTGAGTTCGGTTCAGTTATCCTTATCGATGAGGTATTACGCGAGGTTGGTGATGAGGAATCTCCTGTGGGTTATGGCTTAAATTGGAGAATTTGTATATGACCAGTCTTTGACCGATCGGTTATATTTGAAAGCGAGCATTTGTATACATTCGAGAATGTCGGAAAGGTACGCGCCTTTGCACGATCATCTTGATGAATTTACTAAAATTATTCGTGATCGAAAAATGGTGGTGTTAAGATTGATGATGAGGATCAGGCCTTGGATTACATTATGTTCTTTACCTCGTTCATTTGAGCATTTTGTTGATACTATGCTATATGGGCGAGACAACTATTTCTTTGGAAGATGTCAATGACTTTGAATTCGAAAGAGTTGAAGAAAAAAGGTGTCTATGACAATAATGAAAATAGCGGTGGTTTATTTGTCGGAGGTAGAAATCAAGAAAAAGGCACTGGCGAATAGAGGCAAGTCTAGATCGAAATCTAGAAAAAGAAAAGATAAATGCAATTATTGCTTGAAGTCGAGAATGGCATTGGAAAATAAATTGTCCCAGAAACTCGAAGGTAAAGGAAAATGCGCCTGACGTCTTACGGTACTAATGATGTCGGTGTTGTAGATAGTTCTGGATTAGATGGTGAAAATGTTCTATCGGTATCTATTGGTTCTTACGGAGATGTTTGGATTCTTGATTCGGGTTGCACTTACCATATGTGCCCCGATGAATTAGGGGTGGTTTGCTTAACATCGGTCTATTGATGGGGGTGTTGTCTTGATGGGAAACAATATGTCTTGCAAGGTTATTGGTATTGAGTCTGTCCAGAATTAAGATGCATGATGGTATTGTTAGGACTTTGAAAGATATTCGCCATGTTTGATTTGAAAAATAATTTGATATCTTTGGAGTACTCTTGATTCGCGAGGCTATAAGTATGTTGAAGGTGGAGTTTTAAAAGTTAGTAAGGGTGCCACTCGTTGTTATTAAAGGGCAATTGTCGCGTGGTCTCATATGCTTCGGGGTAACTTTGTTATTGGTAGTGAATCGGTTTCATCCTCGTCGGTCGAAGATTCGAGACACTACTCGATTATGGCATATGCGGCTTGGCGTATGAGTGAAGCGAGGATGTCTATTTTGAGAAACGCAGATTTGCTTTGTGGTCGAGAGAAAGCCCAGGGAAGCTTGATTTACATGAGCATTGTGTCTATGGGAAAGCATCGTAGGTTCAAGTTCGTCTGACCGTCCATAAAAGCGAAGGTACTTGCATTGATTATATTCATTCAGATCTTTGGGGTCCTTCTCGTGTTGTGTCTAAGGGTGGTGCCCGGTATATGTTGACTTTTATTGATGACTTCTCTCATCATGTATGGGTGTATTTTCTGAAGAATAAGAATGATGCGTTCTCAAAATTTGTAAAATTCAAGGCTTGTATAGAAAATCAAACAAGAAAGAAAATCAAGCATTTGAGAGCGATAATGGTTTGGAATTTTGTGAATGATCGGTTTAATGAGTTCTGTGAAAGAAATGGCATAGTGAGACAACGTGTGCGTCGCTACTGACAAAATGGAGTAGCGGAACGTATGAATAGGACTCTGCTTAGAAAGAGCTCGTTGTATGCTCTTTCAAGTGACTTGGATAAATCTTTTTGAAATTTGAAGCTTGTAACCGTATGCACTGTTATTTGGTGAATCGGTCTCCGTCAAGCGCAATTGAGTTGAAGACCTAGTTTGAGGAATTCTTTGGTACTCTTGCTAATTATTACGATTTGAAAGTTTTTGGTTGTCCTGCTTATGCTCGTATTAATGATGGTAAACTTGAGCCTAGGGCATTGAAATGCATATTTTTGGGGTATCATACGGGGTGAAAGGTTATAGATTATGGTGTGTTAACTGAGTCACCTAAATTTTTGATTAAAGCGAGAGATGTTAAGTTTGATGAGTCTTACATGTTGCAAAAGAAAAAAAAAGAGTCTATTGTTGTAGATAAAGACCACGGTGTTGGTGAGTAGGTGGAGCTTGAGAGTGGAGCTGCAGTCAGAGTCTGAGAGACGGCGAGACCCGACCATGCAGCTGGATGAGATAGGCGGTCTGCTGTGATGTAGCGGAAGAAGCGGCGTGAGCGACCATACGGTCTCATGAAAGGGTAAAGGAATAAAGAGATTAGACGCCTCGAGGAAGGTACGTAGATGCGGAGACTTAGTTTCTTTTGCATTGTGCGTGGCGAGTACATTGAGGGTGCGTGACCGCTGGTTATCATGGAGTACATCACTTGTGATGAGTACGTTTAGTGGTTAGTTGCTTTATGAATGAAGAGATTGAATCAACTTCGTAAGAATGCGTACATGGGAATTGGTGAAACCACCAGGGCAGAAGATTGTTGAAACAAATGGAGTGTGAAAAAAGGAAGGTATACCTGAAGTTAAAGCATGACTAGGTTCGAGGCACGTGTTGTTGCAAGAGGCTATTGTCGAGAAGAGAAGGTATTGACTTCAATGAAGTATTTTCTCCTGTTGTGAAACATAGCTACATTCGTGTGTTGCTTGCTATGGTCGCATTGTTTGACATGGAATGAAAACGACTTGATGTCGAAAACTGACCTTTACATGGTGAGCTTGAAGAACAAATATATATACATCAACCAGGAGGGTTTGTTGTTCCAGGTAAGAAGATCATGTTTGTTTATTGAAAAAGTCTTTATATGGGCTAAAAGCGATCTCGAAAGCGGTGGTATAGCGGTTTGATTCTTTTATGATCGATCATGTAGTTACTTTCTAGGAGTGATTATGATAGTTGTGTTTATCATAAAAGATTCCGCTGATGGTTCATCAGTTTATTTGTTGCTTTATGTTGATGACGTACTTATTGCTTCTAAGAATAAGTCCGAGATTGAGAAATTAAAGTCTCGGCTTAATGGTGAGTTTGAAATGAAAGATTTGGGTGCGGCGAAGAAAAATTTTGGGCATGAAATTTACGAGGATAGACGACGGGCAAGCTTTATTTGACTCGAGAAAAGTTATATTGAAAAAAGTTCTTGAACGTTTTGGCATGAAAAGATTCTAAACTGTGAGTGCAGATTAGTGCGCATTTAAGAGATTTCTTTGGATTTGTCGCCGGTCGGAAGAAGAGGAGCGGTACATGTCCGGGTTCCGTATGCTAATCTTGTTGGGAGTTTGATGTACGCTATGGTTTGTACTCGTCCGGACATTTCACATGTACGATTAGTGTTGTCGGCGGATATGGATAATCCTGGTAGAGGTCATTGTGGCGATGGGAAATGGATACTTTGGTATTTGAGAGGTACATCTAATTTTGGTTTGGTATATGATGGAAGTTCTATCTTTGGTTGCGGTGTTATTGGTTATGTGGATTAGATTATCTTTGGTGATCTGGATAGAAGAAGATCTACGACGAGGTTATGTCTTCGCTCTTTCTCATTATGCCATTAGTTGGAAGGCTAACTTTCCACGATCTGAGTTGCTTTGTATCTGACGGTGAGAATATATGGCAGCAGCATAAGTAGTGAAATAAGTCATTTAGTTTAGAGGTTTAGTATGTGATTTAGGTTTATAGCAAGATACTTTTGTTGTATTTTGTGATAGTCAGAATGCGATACACTTGACTAAAAATACTATGTATCATGAAAGAACCAAAAATATTGATGTTAGATATCACATTGTTCGTGACATTGTCTCTCAAGGTGCTATTATTGTAAATAAGATAATCACTATAAAAAATTCAGCTGATATGTTAACCAAACCAGTTTCATTTAATAAGTTCAAGCATTGTTTGGACTTGATTGGTATTTGTAGAAGATAATCACCCTTCGGGATTTTGGACGACGGTTATTTGATAATCCGAGGAATTTCATTTGAAGAACTTGTTTTCTGTTTTGAGCCAAGGTGGAGATTTGTTAAATAATTTGGCCCAAAACAAATAACCAATAAAATTGAGCCCAAAGCCCATATTAAAACCCTTCCTTTTGTGATATATATATTTTCTCTTGCTGAGTGAATAGATAGTGCAGCCACCAGAGAAAGAAAAGCAACAGCTAAAATATAAAATAGAGAAGAAGTCAATGACGTGAGGGAAGAAGAAAACCGGCGGTAACCAAAGAGAAGCGAGAGAAAAAATCGACCAAGGACAAAGCTGTCCATTTAAATTTGTCCGTTTGTAGTGTTTCTCTCATTTGTATGCAGTAATATTTGATTTAAATAGCAAGTTTGTTAATTTATCTTGCTATATATATTCTGGTAAATTAGAGGATATTTTGTGGGTCGATTTTGGAATTTGGTATAATTTGTGAAGCTACGGAAATTGGTGTTTGTATCTCCCGTTTGATTATTAGTGGATTTTTCTCGGTGTCCGTCGTCAGATGGAGTAGACTTTTCATATTGAAAAGTTGAATACCTAAATAAGTGTGTCTTGAATTTAATTTCTTTTTGCTATTTATTTTCTTTATTCACATTTATTATTAATTTGTCTGGCCAAAATTGAATGCGATATTGACTTATGAAACGATTAAGTAACAAATGCAAATAACAAAGAGAATATTTAACCAGGAAGAAGCCTCTTGTTAGCCGAAATTGCTTGAGCTTCTTTCAAAATCAAAGACCAAGTATTTTTGATGTCGAATTTTTCGTTGAAGACATAAATAGTGAATAAATGTCATTAGCCATGAATAATTAGTTAGATGCTAAAGATTTTTGATGTATTTTAACAAAAAATACAATTAAATATTTTGTTTAATTTTTTTGAATAATCATTATATCAATTGATTCAAACATGCTCTAATACGAATGAAAATACAAAACAAACAAAAAAATCTCAAAAATATCGAGCATTTTTGGCTTCTTAATTGTAATTTAAAAAACTCGATTTTGCTTCCTTTATACTTTTCGTTCATACTTCAATTTTATTATTAAAAGACTCACGTTAAAGGAAAGGGTTTTTGAGAGAAATTTAAATAAAAGAAGTTAGAAATAAATTCCGTCCAAAACAAGAGCAACATATTTTGTGAAATTTTATACAATAAATGGCCGTACACAACATTAAGGAATATTTTAGCTATGACAATTGGCCATTGACCTTGCATACATAAGTTTCCTGTATACTACTTAGTGATATATGTTATAATGCTCAACATCATAATCATACATTTATATATAATTAGACAAACGCCTTTGTTATTGCATGTGAAACGACAATCTTCAACACACTCCACAAAAGTGGAAGCTAAGCCTTAAATGAAGAATCAGAACCCCTTCTCTTTTGACAACACTCACATCAGTGATCACTCTCTTTTTTATTCTCATAATATATAATATATAATAAGCTAATTATATAATGTGGAGTACAAAAGTAAAAGTGTGTATGTGTAACTTTAATAATTTGTTCTCTCTTTCAACATCTTAATTATTAAGCCCAGTGGGGTCATCCTCCTCCCCATGGAATCCTCCACGAGCTGGTTTCCTAAGCAGAGCAAAGTGAACCCCGGGATCATGATGAGTGCAGGAACTGTTAAACATAATGGAGTTATTAACCCCTTGAATATTGCTGTTCATAAAAGCACTCATTGGCTTAGCATTTTTTTCCTTCCCAACTTTGTGACTCCTGTCCTTTTTTGCTTTCGGGTTTCCTTCATCACTGCTGCTAGAGGTTCCAGATTTAGTCCCAGTTTTGGAAGGACCCTTATTGAAAAGAGAATATGAAGTTGCACCAAGTTCTTTTTTCTTTTGAGATTGAATTAGTTCCATAACTGCACCTTTGTTTTCCCCTGCAATGGTTATAACTTTACTGCCCATGTTTTCAGAGTTTGATAATTTTTTGCTTATGCTCTTTTCCTTTGAATGAATTAATTCCCTAGACATTGTGTTCTTTCCATTATTGGCAATGCTATGAGTCTCATGTTGCTCATGATTCTGTGAGATTCCAAGGTGCCTTTGGTTAGGCTTTTCAAAATTCTTCTGGACCAACACAGATTTCTGCTCTGCCTCTGCTGGGATTCTGGGTTCAGTCACTCTGGAGATTATGAATTCAGTAGTATCTACATTGGGCTTTACCTGGGCAGGTGGTAGGGTGAGAGGAGAGGGTGGTGGAGCAGTAGGCTTGGACTTAGGTGACTGAGGTGTGGTTTGAGCTGCAGGCCCTATGATTCTTGGGGAAAGATTAGAGCCAAACAAGCGAGTGGTAGTAGATGTAGCTCTGCTTGTTGGAGATGTTGGTGGCACTGGTTTGGTGGTTGGGGATGGTGGCAATGAAGAGGACGATATGAACACTGAAGAGGCCTTGGGAGATGATGGCACTGATGTAGTGGTTGTTTGAGGAGCCTGAGCCATTTGAGAGACAAATGGTGGTGGGGAGGGTAATTTTATAGCTAGAGAAGCAGGCACTGATGTTGATGGAGCAGACACTCTTGTTGGTGGGGATGATGGAGCAGACACTCTGGTTGGTGGGGATGATGGAGCAGACACTCTGGTTGGTGGGGATGATGGAGCAGACACTCTGGTTGGTGGAGATGGTGGAGCAGACTGAGTAGTAACACGTGCTGCTGCTGGTGGAGCTGGGGCTTCTGGCTGTGGAGCTGGGGCTTCTGGCTGTGGAGCTGGGGCTTCCGGCTGTGGAGCTGGGGCTTCCGGCTCTGGAGCTGAGGTTGCCGGTTGTGGCTGAATTGTAGTTGGAACAGTAGATAGAGTTGGAGCTAATAACCTTGTAAATGCTGACCGAGTCAAAGGTGATGGGGCTGGGGCTGGGGCTGGGGTTGCCGTTGGTGGAGCTGGAGTTTCCGGTTGTGGAGTTGGGACTGCCGGTGGTGGCTGAATTGTAGGTGGAACAGTGGATAGAGTTGAAGCTAATGGCCTTGTAAAAGCTGGCCGAATCAAAGGTGCTGGGGCTGGGGCCGGTGCTGGAGCTAGGGCCGGGGCCGGGGCTAGGGCCGGTGCTGGAGCTGAGGCCAGGGATGGAGCTGGTGCCAGGGCTGGAGCTGGGGCAGTGTCAGGGGTGGGAGCAGGGGTTGTAGCTTGGGCTGGGGCGGGTCGACTGATAGAGCCTAAGCGAAACCAGGGACGTGCTGGGGGTTGAGTTGCCATAACAACAAACTATTTATTTGAAAGAATGCTAGCACAAAGCAAAAAACTCAACACCAAGGCACAACAAAAATAAAGAGGAAGTTAGACACACCCTAAATGGCTGGCTTGTATTGTTATTTATAGTTTTACATGCTACAGCTACAAGCAACTTGTTACAAAGCAGTAGACCATGGGGAACACGCTGAAATGGGACTTGTAAGAAAAGCATCAGATTCATAAAAGCAGCATTTGCTGCAAATTTCATGAAGGAGGATTGGTATCTGATAGAGTCAATTTGAAGGATTTGCTTTTTTAAATCCATCATGGGTTGTGTACACTTGCACCTATGCTGTCGTTGGAGATTCTTAAACCAATTCGAACATAAAACAAATATGCAGAAAAAACTCTCCCTTTGTACTTAGAAGAGCCTTAAATTAATATGATAAACTGTTGGAAAAATCGGGTATTCTAAGTAGTTATTATTCACTTATGATTTAAATAAATAGAACTCAAACTAACCCGATAAAATAATGTTATTGGAAATATAGTGTTAAAATAAAGTAAAACAGATATTGAAACAGAAATATTAAAGCAGAAAAATAATAACGAGTAAATTTAACGAGATCGGTTAGATAAATGTTACTGGTCGCCCCTAAGGTCGTTGACCACTTCACTATCTCCAAATGAATGAAACTTTAAAATTACAACTAATTGGGCAAAAATTGAGCTAATCAATTACCCTACAAAAGATAGGAAGATTTACAAATTTTTTGGATGTTTACAAAATGGTGAAGATTTATTTATAATTTCAAAACCAACACCCATCTTCATTCCTAATCAATGTGTGACTTTTCTAATTTTCTCACTAAGGAGCAATATATAACAAATCTTCACTTTAGCGACTTAGTGGTTTTAAATGATTTCTTTAATTACTAGATAAACGACGACGTCAATCTGGACCGTAGGATGTTAATCAAGTCAGGACAATGTTTGAACTTGATTCTTTGTTATATGGTCATCATATTCATGGGATTCTCTATCGTGCTAATCTTGAACTAGTACTCCACCTTTTTCAATAATCTCTCGCATCAAAATGATAAACGCCAACGTGCTTTGTATAATGCGTACGGTAGACTTGGTTCTTTACTAAATGAATAGCAACTTTACGACTATCACAAAACACCTTAATATGTTTTTGACTAACTCCCAAGTCTTCAAGCAACCTCGTAACCAAATAGCTTCCTTCATGACCTCTGTAGAATCGCCATATACTCTGCCGTAGTAGACAAAGCAATTGGTAGAGACTTCCAACCGACCGCGGTGCTCGCGAAGAGTAAACACATAACCAAATAGTTGATCGGTGCTTATCTAAATCTCTGCGTAGTCGAATCACAATATCCGATCGCACGTTGACCAATGGTATTATCCTGTGAAATACTAAACCAACATCTACGATTTTATAATATATCGTAGAATCCATTTCCTGACCAACCAATGCTTAATACGCAGGGATCACGTACTGTTTCTGACACAACCGCATGTGAAATGTCGGGTCTCAGACACACCATTGCATACATCAAGCTACCAACTACATTCAGATATGGTACCTTTGTCATATATTCTCGTTCTCGCATCATTCTTAGAAGATAATTAAGCACTAAGCTTAAATTGAGGAACTAGCGGAGTACTTTACAGGTTTTTACATTCATTCATACCAAAACGTTTGTAGTATCCGCCTAAATATTGACTCTGGGTCAAGCTAAGCTTCCCTCTTCTTCCGTCTCGCTTATCTCCATACCGAGAATCTTCGGCTTCTCCAAATCTTTCATCTCGAATTCCCGACTTAGTTGAGCCTTCAACTTTTCAATTTCTGGCGGCTCTTCGATGCAATCAACATATCATCGACATACTGATAGGAGATAGACGAAAGACTCGTTTGTGAGCTTGCGAAAATACACACATGATGATCATGTGTGCTTTTGGTATACTTTTGTTGCAACATAAAGCCGATCAAATCGTTTGTACCACCGCCTTGGCCGAGTGCTTCAATCCATACAATGATTTGTTCACTTACAAACCCAATTCTCTTCTAATGAACAATAAACCCTTCTGGCTGAGACATATAGATCTCCTCTTCTAAGTCACCGTGTAGAAACACGGTTTTCACATCAAGTTTAACTAGTTCCAAATCGATTTGTGCTACCAAGGCCAACAAAATTCTAATGGAAGAATGTTTTACAACTAGAGAAAATACCTCATTATAATCGATTCCCTCCTTTTGAGCGTAGCCCTTAGCCACCAACCTTGTCTTGTAGCGAATACCATCTTTGTTAGGAAATCCATCTTTCTTTGCATACATCCATTTGCATCCAATTGCCTTTTTGCCATTAGGTAGTTGTGTCAACTTCCATGTTTTATTCTTCAAGTGACGTAAGTTCTTCATCCATGGCTTCCTTCCATCTTTCAACTTCGTGGCTTGATTGCATCTTCATATGTGGAAGGAACATCATCATGAACAAGTGAAAGTGGACATGCAACCGTATTATTAAGTTGAGCAGGGAGGTCTTCAAAATCCTTGTATCGAGCAGGTACCTTGACATTTTTTCCGTGTGGCCTATCAACTGCAGTTTCTTCTTGTTGTTGTGGAGGTTCTTGGGTTAAAACCTCTTCATCTGATTCATCTTTTGTCAATGGAGGATCAGCTTCTGTCTTATCTTCACTAACTGGATTAACAATTTTGCTTTCAAACTCCACTTGTTTCGGAGTTTGCTCCACCTACTCTAAAGTGACATCAATCTTCTTGGTTACCTTTCTCAACAATACAGATTCATCAAAGGTAACATCTTTGCTAAAGATTATCTTTTTCGTTTCAAGGCACCATAGTCGATATCCCTTAGAACCAGAAGGGATCCCCAAAAAAATGGCTTTCTTGGCTCTTGGGTCCAACTTTGATTCTGTTACATGGTAGTATGCAATTGAACCAAACACATGTAAGAAATCGTAATCTTTACCAGGTTTTCCATACCATACCTCCATAGGCGTTTTGCCTTTAAGAGCAGACGATGGTAGACGGTTGACGAGATGGCATGCATATGTCTGGCCCCGACCAAATTTCAACCTGCCTAAACCAAAGATTTGACAACATACACCGAACCTTACTCGAAAGTCGGTTCATACTGCTCGCAACTCCGCTTTGTTGTGGTGTTTTCGAATAGTGAAGTGTCGCAGACTATCCTTTCTTCTTCACAAACTTTCATAAATGGATCGTTTCAGGTACTCGATTCCACATCGGACCTCGGACGGCAGTCTTCTTACCACCGAGTCTCGATCATCTTCTTCCACTCGAGAAAAATCTGACACTTCATCATTTTTCTTCATGAGATACACCCAAAACTCTTTGGAGAAGTCATCAACGAAAGTGACATAATAATGTTTGCCACTCATGGATGGAGTTCATTGGGGCCTCATACATCGATGGATGTAATCCAAAATGCCCTTTGTATTATGAAGAGTAGTTGCCAAAGCTTACTCTTTTTGCTTCCCAATACACAATACTCACAGAATTCCAACTGCCGGTTCTCGCACCTTTTAACGTAGCACTTTACTAGAATCAGTAAAGCTTTTTCCTGACATGTCCCAAATGAATATGCCACAACTTGGTAGTTTCTAAATCTCTTTCTTCATATGAAATTGCTGCTGATGCTATCCCAATAACCGTACTACCAAGGTAGGAGTACAAGTTATTCTTCCAAACACCTTTCATCGCCACCGTTGCTCCGTAAGTAACCTTCAATGCCCCATTTTGTATGGTCACAAATGGTTGAAGCCTTTGATTCTAAGACTCACGTGAAGAATGAGAATCTTCTTCATATCCTGAACATAATGAACATCTTGTTAAGACCACGGTTGAACCATCTTAATTCTTCAAACGATTGTACCGATTCCCAAAACTTTGCAATGGATAATCATAACCCATGAAAACAACTCCCATAGTCAGTTCTTCAAAGTTAAAGAACCAACTCCTTGTTAGGAGACATATGGAAAGTACATGCCGAATCAAAAATCTAATCACCAGGGATGAGATCTTTGTTGACGAACCAACCAATGCAAAATACGAATTTGACTTCACCTTTGTCATCGGATTACCTGACTTTTCCTTTCTTTTGTAGCTTCGGAAAATTTTTCTTCCAATGGCCTTTCTCATGACAAAAGGCACATTCATCTTTACCAAGTCTTCCTTTTGATAGAGATCTACCTCTCCTTCCTTTATGTTGTGTTTGCGGACGTCCTCTTATAGACAATGCCTCTGCTGCTTCATTCCTGCTTTCTCTTTTATCTTCTTTTCTAATTTCATAACTATACAAAGCAATACAAACTTCCTCAAAAGACACTTTATCCTTCCTAATGAGTAAGCTCGTAATAAGATGATCAAACTCATCAAGAAGGGAGACTAACAACATCAAGGCTAAATCTTCATCTTTAAAAGTTTCATCCATATTTAAAAAATCTGCTACTAATTGATTAAAAGCAAGAATGTGGTGGATCGTTTATTGTAGTACGCGGAAGGTATTCAAACCCGGAACAACTTCTTCTTCAAATAGAGCCGATTTTGTCCACTCTTCTTCATGAACTTGTTCTCCAACGCCTTCCACAACTTACTTGCGGATGTCTCCTTGTGAACTGTACTTTTGTTCTCTTGAGAGACACGAGCGGATTGTACCACATGCCAATCGATTGATATTTTTCCACTCTACTTCATCTGCTCCATCTGGTTTCTCTTCTTCAATGGCGATGGCGATGTCAGACCTTGTTGAAGCGAGCATCTAGAACTTCGCCTTGCCATACGCCGAAATGATCGGTTCATCAAACTTCTCCACCTCGAACCTCGCGTTCATCACCATTCGATTGGCGTGGATGACGGCCTTTGTTTGAAAGAAATTTTTCTTCTGCCATTTCTTCAAATTACAACAACTAGCAACTATATTCCAATAGCAAACAAACGGAATACAAACAAATGCCTAGGTAGAAAACCTTCGGCTCTGATACCAATTGTTGGGAAAATGGGGTATATTTTCCCTATTCTAAGTAGTTACTATTCACTTATGATTTAAATGAATAGAACTCAAACTAACCCGACAAAATAATGCTATTGGAAATATAATGCTAAAATAAATTAAAATAGATATTGAAACATGAATATTAAAGCAGAAAAATAATAACACCAGAAATTTAACGAGGTTTGGTATAAATATTACCTAGGTCTTCGGGCGTCGTTGACCACTTCCACTATCTCCAAATGAATGAACTTCAAAATTATAACTAATTGGACAAAATTGAGCTAATCAATTACCCTTACAAAAGAGAGTAAGATTTACAAATTTTTAGGATGTTTACAAATGGTGAAGGAGGGCTTTATTTATAGCCCCAAAACCAACACCCATCTTCATTCCTAATCAATGTGGGACTTTTCTAATTTTCTCGCTAAGGAGCAATATATAACATAAACAATGTCAACTCCAGCTGTCTACGAACAAATTACAGCATAGTTGTTACTCTTTCTAGTAAAGTGCATGTTGTAACCTTATTAAGGGTTTGTTTGGTCGTGTTTTTTTTAGAACTGGTTTTAGTGAGAGTAGTTTAAGATGAAATGATTTAGTTAAAAATAATTGCAGCAAAAGCATTAAGGTGTTTGACATAAAGTAAAATTATTAGAAGTAGTTTTGAGTTACAACTTAATAATTGTTTTAATATACGAGTATACATCCAAAACTATTCTCCTTAAAGGAAATATTTACTTGAAAACCCCTTCCAAAAGGGTCCTAATTGTGTGCTTTAGTGTTCTACAATTAAGAAGAATAAATTCTCTAAATATGAGTGGAAATGCTTAACAATCACACTTCAAAATCACGAATTGTAACCAGATTCTCAGCATCAATCTAGGATTTTAGAACTGCTACTGTGACAGAGTCTTCATTATGAATTTGCTTGCAGAGGTAGGTGAGTTTGTGATGCCGTAACTTTTCACTGCTTTCGTTTCTTTTCTTCTAACTTCAGGATGCTTGAAGTTGAAGCCTTGAAATTTGAAGGGCCCTCCTCCAATTCAGAGAAGGCGTTTACCGTATAAAATAGGGTACTTAGGAATTCATATAAACTTTACGTATGCACAAGGACTGCTAAGGAATGACAAAGGTGCTGCGTCCAAATGATAAGATGATTATTGATTCCCAAAGGAGATAAAATATCTTTTATTTTTAACAAGCTCATGAGTGTCAATCACGCTTCAAACAAAATGCAGTTGTGATTGTGAATAAGGGGTCTCATGCATAAAGAAAGCATGGGAATTTCATAAGCTGCTAAGTATTATCAGTTCAAAAAATGATTAATTTATGAGGTTATATCCACTTAAAAATATACAAACAAAATCACACATTGTCTAGACATGGATGATGTATGGATTTATAAAGACTTAGATTACTTTACCTAATAGAAATTACTTTTGGGATAAAACCCAAGTTCTTACAAATCTGTAGATACATTATAAAAATCAATACATAGTAAAAATTCACCATTCAACTAGGTCTTTGCTTTCCGTAAATGGATCTTTTACGAAGCCATTAAAGTCAGACATATGAAAACTGAGCAGAAATTCAAGTAGATAGGTTGAAATTTATGATGTGGTTATCTTAGGTTTCAAAGCTCACAGCAATTAATTCAAATGCAAAAATAAACGCAAGTCAAAATTATGCAGCAAAAGCCTTTTTGTCAAGTTAAATTCACTTGTAATTTCATCAAGTGAATACAAATGTACATAGTGATTAAATCATAAGTTCCACTTTGATAAAAGATAATATTAACATAAAATTTATAAGAATCCTAGACTACCTAGTTCCTTATATACTCTACAAAATTCACTGAACATTTATTCTTGTTGTTGTTTTACAAATTAGTAGGTTTGTAAATTTGTAAATATGTCAGTGGTGCTGTTTTTTGTGTCATAAGCAGCAACTAAACAGCTAGAAATTATAGGTGAAGTAATTCCATTTTTTATATAATTAAGCAGTGATTTATTAGTACATTATTAGTTACTTGGCTTTTAAAGAACATGAAGTTCTGATAACTGTATAAGCATTTTCCAAATTAAGAAAAACTAACACTACTTTTATGAACTTAGATTTTCAATGCATAGTCTTATGCAAACTTCATGGAAAAATGTTCTTTTCCTACAGACAAGGTGATCAAGCTTTGCCTTTGGTTGTATTATTTTCAGAGGGAAGGTTTTCAGAAAGAAATGCAATCTAGACAACTTGAGTTTATAGAAATGGTTTTATTTCATAGGAATTCTCATAATTATGAGATTTGGGAAAGGAACTATTAGCCTTGCCTCTATTGTGGGGAAGGTATAGATTATAGACTACACAAAATGTATATGAATTGAATGTATGCCCCCACCTAAAGCAACGAGTTGCAAAAATGGTGCAAAAGATAGAACACAATTGGAACATGAAAGTTGTATGAGATAGAAAGGTGTAGAAGCTATGATACATGTTTAATGGCTCACTCTAATACATGGCATGATATTATTTATTTTAGACCTAAACTACCTGATTTTTATTCTTGGGCTTTCACCCAAAGGTATATTATATAGTGTAACTCATATTTAGGAACCATTACAATGGACTATGCAACTTGTCCTACCTTACCTTACCTTACCTTATTATGCATAAGCTCAAGGGTTTTGGCTCAAGGGATTGGTGACTTTCACAACGTCACCTTTCCAAAGCACTTTTGATCGTTTTTGTCAATCTCTAAGTCATGTGTTTTTAAATTTTGAGAAGCATTATTAGTACTTTTATTTAAATATGTAATATTTACTTTTGAGAAAAGTAGTTTAAGATGTATGCTTCATTCTTAAAATAATTATTATAATGACACTCAATCACAAATTTTTTAATACCAAATATTTAAATGATTATCTTGAAACCAATTTATTCAAACCATTTCATTTCAAACTATTTTTTCTTGAAACAACTTATAGGAAAAGAATGGAGAAATTATCACAAATATTCCTAAATTTTCATATTTTATCATAAATATCCCCAAATTTTATAACTTGATTACAAATACTCTCAACATTTTATATATTATCACTAATACCCTTTATTTGTTAACAATGTTAATATTTATTTAGTTTCTTAATATTTTATGCAAGAAATTATCACAAATACTCTTGAGTTTTTGTATTTTATTACATATATCCCCAATGTTGATAACTTAATTATAAATACCCCAAATGTTTTATATATTATCACTTATACTCTTAATTTTATTAAACGTGTTATTATTTACAATTAGTTTTCAAATTTCATACACTCTTAACGATTTTAATTTACAATTAAAGAAATAATATTTGTGGTATAAGGTTAAAAAATTATGATCTATATTTACTTTTCTTAAAGGCTATGTGAGTTGATTTAGTTCAATTATTTGCCAAAAAAATTAAAATTAAATTATTTTGGCATTAAAGATCATAACATATTCTTTTTTTTAAACGAAGAAACCACTACATGGTTGTAAAAGAGTTTGGTAGAAAATGTGATTAGATTAGTCATGTGTCTTAGATAAAACTAATTATCTTAAATAGTTTAGATTAATTTAATGTAGCTTAATAAAAAAGTTTGCTCATCAGATTATCTCAACCCAAAACAAAAGCATCAAATGAAAAATCATAATTCTCATCAAAATTCAACATTTCATCAATAATATAAATCATAGATAACGTTACCTCAGAGACAATAGTCCATACTTGAGTTCTTAGTAATGTTACCCTCTTTTCCTCATGCCACCGCTCCATGTGTTCTTTGCAAGATCACAAAGATAACGTATATTAGTTCTTAGCTAACACGAATACAGTTCTTTATGTTGTGATGGTTTTGTGACTTAAAGAATTTAGGGTTTCAATTATTAGTAAAATAACGTATGAACTTGTGGATTTTATGTTAGGGGAAAAAATGAGTTTTACATTTGGGAGAGAGTTTCATAGAATGTGAGCGAATTAAGGGATGCCAACATCAAATTTTCAGACTTTGAGATCTAGTTAGAATTTTAACATTAGATATTACATATAATATAATGATCTTAATGTTAGGGATATTTATGATATTTTGAAAACTTTAAAGATATATGTAAAAAAATATAAAAGCTCAAATATTTTGAATAATTTCTCAATATTACATCTAATTTAACGTTGTTAATATAAGTGGTATCTGTGACAAAAGATGAAAAATCATAAGTATTTGTAATAATTTTTGAGAAGCATGTATAAGCAGCCCTTATAATATTGAAAGTACAAAGAATCCAGTTTTCATGACCGGCCTTTGAGGCAAATATTTTGAATTTAAATTCTCCTGCATAGTTAGTTGCAACTTGAAGGTCGTAAAAATTATATATTATGATGCATGAGCATGAGAAAAGAATAATCATACTGCAAATAACCACCTTTGGAATATTTATAAATGGCGGCTATCTAGTCATTTTTCAGACGCTTTGAGAACATTGCCACTTCAGAGTTCAGACAGTTCAAGAACAAGGCTAGTTCCAATTCATACCTGTCTCGCAAAAAAAAGGAGAGTCTGTTACCTCTTCCTACACAGTTATTCCAAAGGTATGTAATTCAAGGCCATTTGGAGAATTCAAATGTTGAGTAAAATTTAGAGTTCACAACTCTAAATTTTACTAATATTAGATACAAACAAGTAAACAAACTACTTGTATTATACTCACTATAACATATTTCAAAGGCAACTTACAAATTGAAGAGAAATATAAACACTCAAAGAGAAAACTCTTAACTCACACTCAAACTAAGAATACAAAAACTTATTTGTTTTTTTGATGGAACGAGTAAACCAAATACAATTAGGCTATTTATAGTCCTCACCATGCAATCTACACCACACAAATATAAAACTAAGAAATAATCCTAACCACACAAATCTTATCTACACACTTCTCTTTTCTACAACCTTCAACCACTTTATTTATTTCTCTACTTCTTCAATTATATTTATTTCTCTACTTCTTCAACTACATTTATTTCTCTACATCTTTAATTATTATGTTGTTGTTGATTTTCAACATCAAACACTTTGTGAACAATCTCAATCCCTGTAGGTATTTGACACAAAAAGCATAACATTTATTGCGTTCATATTCAATTCAATATGAAGATTGCTTGACATCTCATTCCCTTTTTTGCATTGCAAGCACAAAAGCTGCTGCTGCCACCCATATCACTGAGATGGCTGCCAAAATAATTAAACAAGAAATATCAAGTTAGAAGCCTTTAATTCAAAAACATTCAACTTAACCCAGCTAAACTTGAGTTTGTTTGGATGTGCTTTCATATGAGTAGTTTCAAGATAATTTATTAGGTTAAAAGTGATTTTAAGATAAACATTTAGGTGTTTGGCATGAAATTGTTAGAATTAATTTTTGGAAGCACTTTTGTAATTATTTTAAGAAGGGGACATGTATCTTAAACTACTCCAAAAGTAAGTCTTTCTTTCTTCTCTTACAACTTAGTGCTTCTCCAAATTTTTAAACCCCCTCTCTTAAATATTTCCAAACACCTTTTAATGCTTTGGATCATTTGAAACCACTTCCAACAAATGAATAAAAAAGTTCCAAACGGGACCTTCAATATATGCCTTTTTTATAAACACAAAGAGGAATGCTATACCTGCCCCTGCAAACAAATGAGATCCAGGAAATAAGTTTCCAAACCTAGCAGTACTGAATCTGAATTGAAGTGTCTATCCCTATAAGACCCTTTCACTAACTCCCTCTCCTGAATTAGATATAACATTCCATCAGATAAAATCACATGAACACAACATATTACCTTATAGAATGAAGCACATAATAGTAGTTTATCTGCAAGAACAATGTGGTAGGAATATGAACTATTAAAGGTGTTAAATGAGCTAGCAGAGCTAGCCAACTTGCTTAGGTTGAATTCAATTTAATGGCATGTAACTCCATTCAATTCATTTAAATTTTACTTGATTTAAATTTTACTTCGATAAATTAATCTTATAACATTTTTAAATTAGTTCAACTAAACAGCTTACCAGGAAATTCATTTACATTTTTGCCGATCATTTCAAATTTAGCACATAAATTCATTAGGTACAAATCTTTGGCTAAACACACTGCCACGTAATTTAGATATATTAATCAAGTACATTATTGTCGTATAACTCTTTAGTTGAAGGATTTGAAAAATACCATATGGATTAGTAAACACTGTACATTTAACACTTTGAAAGCATCTTAAAATTTGTATATATTTTTCTCTTTTATAAGGGTAATTTATTAGCTCAATTCTGACTAATTAATTATAATTTTAGAATTCATCCAATTTAAAGATAGTAAAAGTGTTCAACAATGCCTGAGAACATAGGTAACATTTATACCAAATCTCATTAAATTTTTGGTGTTTTTATTTTCCTACTTTAGTTTCTTTTAGCATTATATTTCTAATAGCATTATTTTTCGAGTTAGTTTGAGTTCTATTCATTTAAATAATAATATTTATGAATAATAACTACTTAGAAGAGGAAAAATATACTCGATTTTCCCAACAATTGGTATTAGGGTCAAAGGTTTTTACCTAAGCATTTGTTTGTATTTCATTTGTTTGCTATTGGAATATAATTGCTAGTTGTTGTAATTTGAAGAAATGATGGAAGAAAAGTCTCCCTCGAACAAAGGCCAGCCATCCATGTCAGGTAGAACAATTGTGATAAATGCAAGGTTTGAGGTGGAAAAGTTTGATGGAACTGATCATTTCGGCATGTGGCAAGACGAAGTTCTAGATGCTCTGTTTCAACAAGGTCTATACATCGCCATTGAAGAAGAGAAACCAGATGGAGCAGATGAAGTTGAGTGGAAAAATATCAACTGATTGGCATGTGGTATAATCCGTTTGTGTCTCTCAAGAGAACAAAAGTACGCGTTCATGAAGGAGGCATCCGCAAGTAAGTTGTTGAATGCATTGGAGAACAAGTTCATGAATAAGAACGAACATAATTGACTCTATTTAAAGAAAAAGTTGTTTCGTTTTGATTACCTTCCAGGTACCACAATAAACGACCACATTAGTACTTTTAATCGATTAGTAGCAGATTTGTTAAATATGGATTAAACTTTTAAAGATGAAGATTTAACCTTGATATTGTTAGCCTTTTTCCTGATGAGTTTGATCACCTTATTACGAACTTACTCATTAAGAAGGATAAAGTGTCTTTTGAAAAAGTTTGCACTATTTTGTATAATTATGAAATTAGAAAGAAAGATAAAAAAAGAAAGCAGGAATGAAGCAGTAGAGACACTATCTATAAGAGGGCATCCGCAAACACAATAGAAAGGAATGAGTGGTAGATCTCTCTCTAAAGGAAGGCTTGGTAAAGATGAATGTTCCTTTTATCACAAAAAAGGTCATTGGAAGAAAAACTGTATGAAGCTACAAAAGAAAGGAAAAGTTATGACGCTTGATGCATGTGTAGTTGAAAGCAACTCAAATTCATATTTTGTATTGGTTGGTTCATCAACAACATCTCATTTTGTTGATTAGATTTTTTATTCCGCATGTACCTTCCATATGTCTCCAAATAAGCAGTGGTTCTTTAATTTTGAAGAACTAGACAGTGGAATTATTTTCATAGGTAATGATTATCCATTCAAAATTTTGGGGATTGCTACAATTCGTTTTAAGACTCAAGATGGCTAAACCAGAGTCTTGACAAATGTTTATTATGTCTCAAATATGAAGAAGAATATCATTGTTGTGAGAGTCTTAGAACCAAAAGGATTCATTGTGACCATGCAAAATGAGGCATTGAAGGTTACTTCTAGAGTACTTGTGGGGATGAAAGGTGTTCGGAAGAATAATATTCAAAAACTACCAAGTTATGACATATATTTTTGGGACATGTTGGTGAAAAATATTTACAAATTCTTGTAAAGCAAGGCCTGTTAAAAGGCGCGAGAACCAACAAGTTAGAATTCTGTGAGCATCATGTATTGGGGAAGCAGAAAATAGTAAGCTTTGGCACTACACTTCATAATACAAAAGGCATCTTAGATTACATTCACACGGATGTGTGGGGGCCAATAAGAACTTTATCCATAAGTGGCAAACATTATTATGTCACTTTCGTCGATGACTTCTTGAGAAAAGATTGGGTGTATTTCATGAAGAAGGAGGATGAAGTGTTAGGAATTTTTCTCAAGTGGAAGAAGATGATCAAGACTTAAACTGGTAGAAAGATCAAGCATCTGAGGTCTAATAAGGACATTGAGGTCATAAATGATCCATTTAAGAAAGTTTGTGAATAAGAAAGGATAGTGCAACACTTCACTATTCAAAAACACCATAACAAAATGGAGTTGCAAAATGTATTAACCAGACTTTACTAGAGAAGGTTTGGTGTATGTTGTCAAATGCTATTAGACAAGCAATATTGGGCTGAGGTTGTGACGTATGCATGTCATCTTGTCAACTGTCTTCCATCGTCTACTCTTGAAGGCAAAACACCTATAGAGGTATAGTATGAAAAACCTGCTAGAGATTATGATTTCTTACATGTATTTAGTTCTATTGCATACTACTATGTCACAGAATCGAAGGATCCAAGAGCCAATAAAGCTATTTTTTTGGAGATCTTCTCTCGTTCTAAGGGATATCGTATATGGTTCCTTGAAACAAAAAAGATAATTTTCAACAAAAATGTTACATGTGATGAATATGCCTTGTTGAAAAAGGTAACTGAGAAGATTGATAGCACTTTGCAGTAGGAGGAGCAAACTCTGAAGCAAGTGAAGTTTGAAAGCAAAATTATTGACCCAGTTGATAATGATAAGACAAAAGCTGATCCTCCATTGGTAGAAGATGAATCAGATAAAGAAAAGGTTTTAACCTAAGAACCTCCACAGTAACAAGGAGAAACTACAGTTGATAGGCCATGATGGTAAAATGTCAAGATTTTTGCTCGATACAAGGATATGGAAGATCTACCTACTCAGTTTAAAAATATTGTGGCTTGTGCACTTTTAGTTGTGCATGATGATGTTCTTTCCACATATTAAGATGCAATTAGAAGTCCTGAAGTTGAAAGATGGAAGGAAGCCATGGATGAAGAACTAATGTCTTTTCCGAAGAATAAGACATGGAAGTTAACACAACTACCTAAGGGAAAGAAGGTAATTGGCTGCAAATGGGTATATTGATGAGTGCTTTAAAAGCACTAAAATTACCATGATTTAATGTACTTTAATTGATTAAATATATTTATATTTGTACGATTTTATCATATTTTTATATAAATTTGTATTTTTGGAATCACGAGTATTTTTTATTTTTTTCAGGTATTTTAGTTCAAAAATAACTTAAAGACTCAAAGAAAAAATACTGGAGGCAATATATCACAAATATATCGAGGAAATAAATAAGAAAATGTCAAAAAGATGGAAAATTTGGACAAAATGGGTTAAAAATGTCAAAAATGCCAAAATCGTGCGCGCAGTGCGCCAAGTCCCATGCGTGCCCATTTGTACAGCTGCTGATCACGACAAGTTCCACACACACCATTTATTCGCACTGAGTCTTGTGCGTAATATCCCACCCGCGCCGTGTCGCGCATATGCCAATACATAGCCACCCATCACGCCGAGTTCTACGCGCATACCATTCCTCCCACGTCGTGTTGCGCACGCACCTACTCACTATTCGCCATGTCCTACGCACGCCCACATGTGCCAACCTCCGTCTGCCGCACCGATAGGCCATTTGGCGAGATTTTTGCGCCCCATGCGCGCGCCAACCTATTCAGACTCAAATTTTGGCCTTTTCTCATCTATAAAAGGACCATCTTCCCTCATTCCAAAACACATAAAATTTTCTGAGCTCTTTCTCTTTTTAGAAATTTTTCTTTTTTTTTAGTTTTTATTTTTAAGGTTTTTCTCTTTTTGAGAGGAACTAGTTATGTTTTTATAAATTTTTAGTTTTTAATTCAATAAGCAGATATGAAAATCCGTTTAGAGGTTTTCCAATAACAAAATTAACATCAAACTGTTGTAAGGATTCTTTTAAGGTATTATTTTAATGGATTCTTTACAGTTATCATTTTATGTTTTATTCTTATATGTTATATTTAATTTTTCTGTGATTAAATTTAACATGGTTGACTGTTTGTAACTATGATATAATTATAATGTTGTTATGCTTGCAAAATATTAAATAGGTAAAACACTTTTATACAATAAATTGATTTTGTTTTTATTCAAAATTTTATATTAAGGATGTTAGAGAGAAATACATTATTTTTTATTACAAACTTAAATCTGAAAATTAGATTTTAAGGTTTAATTATTTGGTCTAATTTAGAGTATTGTTCTTTTATTTGTTGGTACAATCGTCCGGTAGTTAGAGTGAAACTCTATTTCAAAAGGTTTTTTTATAAGAACTATTATTCGAAAATGCATTGACGATATATTTTCAGTATTGATTTTAAAACTTGAAAATTAGTACTTAGAAAATTAAATTCTTAGGTTTAATTTTGACAACTTGAATAAAGTCTAATTATTTGACTTTGCCTAAAGCTATTATTAGATAGTTTGCTATTTTTTTAGAAATAAAACTTAAATTTAATATTTAATTAATTAATAGGCCCTGCCCGCTTAAGTATATTAGTTAATTAATATTAAACAAAAGAATTTGGGCCCACACCTAAAGACACTTTCATACCAAAAAGGGAAAATCAATAAATATTAATTTATATCTTTAATAACCTAAATAATACGAGTAAACATAATTAACTTAATTATTATATCATTAAATACTTCACTGTTATGAATGATAAAATTTGCATTATTTTTTATTGAATTTATATCTATGTTTATATTTATTTTCATGTTATTAGATTAGAAAACAAACAAACCAAAATATTGGGACAGAATGTTTAGGATTTCATTTTGTTTTTAAGATTTTCAATAATAAATTAAAAATTACATAAATTTTTTCCTTAGATCGACATTTGAAGTATACTTATTAATCTTTATAAAATGATTCGTGCACTTGCGAGAGTTTTACAAATAATAAAACCATAAAAGGGTAATTTTCGCAAGATCGGTATTTGCAATGCAGGTCTTGCGATTCATTTAATAACCATCATATATGCAAAGAAAGAAGGATTTCATAACAAAAATGGTGTTCGCTAAAAGACAAGGTTGGTGGCTAAAGGCTATGCTGAGAAGAAGGGAATCAATTATAATGAGGTATTTTCTCCAGTTGTAAAATATTCCTCCATTAAAATTTTGTTAACCTTGGTAGCAATATTTGGATTTGGAGCTAGTTCAACTAGATGTGAAGATTGTGTTTCTACACTATGACTTGGAAAAAGAAATCTATATGTCACAGCCATAAGGGTTTAATGTTGTTGGTAAAAAGAATTGGGTTTTCATGATGAACAAATCATTGTATGGATTGAAGCAATCTCTGAGGTAGTGGTACAAAAAATTTGATCGATTTATATTGTAGAAGAAGTACAGTAGAAGCACACATGATCACTGTGTGTTTTTTCGCAAGCTATAAGATGAGTCTTTCATCTATCTCCTATTGTATGTCGATCATATGTTGATTGCATCAAAGAGATAGGAAATGGGGAAGCTTTTTTTAACCCAGAATCAATACTTGAAGAAGGTGCTACAATGTTTTGGTATGAATGAACAAATAAAACCTGTAACTACTCCGTTTATTCCTTATTGCAAGCTTGGTGCTCAATTTTCTCCTAAGAATGACGCAGAATAAGAATACATGGAAAAGATACTGTATGCTAATGCGGTTGATAGCTTGATGTATGTCATGGTGTGTATGAGACCTAACATTTCACATGCGGTTGAAGTTGTACGCAGGTATATGCATGATTCTGATAAAGGACATTGGTTGCCTATGAAATGGATTCTACGTTATATTCTAAATATCGTAGATGTTAGTTTAGTATTTGAGTAGGATAATATTGTTGGTCAATGTGTATTCGGATATTGTGATTCTGACTATGCAAGAGTTTTAGATAAGCGTTAATCAACTACTAGCTATGTGTTTACTCTTGCTAGAGCACCAATCAGTTAGAAGTCTACCCTGCAGTCCACAATTGCTTTGTCTACTATAAATACAGAGTATATAAAATTTATAGAGAATATGAATGAAGCTATTTGGTTACAAGGTTTGCTTGAAGACTTGGGAGTTGGTCAAAAATATATTAAAGTGTTTTGTGACAATCAGAGTACTATTTATTTAACAAATAATTAAGTCTATCATGCATGTATGAAGCATATTGACGTTCGTTATCATTTTGTATGAGAGATTATCGAAGAAGATGGAGTATTAATTTAGAAGATTAATACTACAAATCTCATAAATATAATGACCAAGGTGGTTACATCAATTAAGTTAAAACATTGTTTGAACTTTATTAATATCCTGTAAATTTGAGTTGGCATTAACGTCGTTGTAAGGATAATTAATTAACTCAATTTTTCTTAATTAATTACAATTTTAGAGTTCATCCAGTTTGAAGACACTAGAAGAGATCAACGACGCCCAAAGACATGAGTAACATTTATACCGAACTTCATTAAATTTTTCGTGTTTGTATTTTTTTGCTTTAATATCTATTTTAGTTTCTTTTAACATTATATTTCTAATAGTATTATTTTTTTAGATTAATTTAATTTTTTTAATTTAAATCATAATATTTATAAATAGTAATTATTTTGAATAGTAAAATTATAACCGATTTTACAACACAAATACAACTTGAATAGCTCTCTTGACATCAAACTCCAGACAACTTCAAAGCTAAACAGAGAAGAAAAGTACTATTTTTCCCGAATTAGAACAAGGGAATTTTTGACATGGACTAAAAATTAATACTTCCAAAACATTCAGCATACAACTAGAGACCTTTCCTCTTATTGGTATTAGAAATTGGATAAAGCGAAACCTATCTCAGTGAGTTGCTCTATTTTAAGTTCAACTGGGGATGATGAATCTTCAACTGGGGGAGGCTTGACTTGCTTCTAAAGGTTATTAATGTCATACTGAATTATCCTAACTCGCTGCCATTGTCAACCTAAATACCCGGCCCATCCAAAAAGCTACCCATTAGAATAGGGTGTATCAGAGTAAAAATCCTCCCTTCGAAAATCCCCAACTCTCCGCCAGCAAAAAGTGCTTCCTGCCCATCGCAATTACTCCAATAAACAATCTTTCTCAAATAACATTCAAGGGGACGAGTTGAGGTTGTGATTTAATAGGGAAGGTGCATGGTTTTGAGGGGACGAATCATGAGTGTGCTCCTGTAATCATGGAAGAGAGTCTGATGATAACCGATCGTGAACTGGTGAAACGTTAAAGATAAAAATGTCTAAAGTTCTCATTTTTTAATAAAAATATATACTTTATCCCCGGTTGTTTATGTTTTTATCACATACATTTCGAATACGGCTATGATTTTAAATATAAATTAAATATGAAATAATACTTACGATTTAATTATATTAAAAATTGTATCACTTCGTATCTAAAATTAATTATATTTAATAAATTAAATTATAAATCAAACATTAATTAAATATATATAATAAATTAAATTTTTTAAATATTTTTTAATAAATATTTTGAACTGTTGCTCGTAGTTAAAAAACAATCCTTAAATCGTAATGATTTTTAAATAATTTTAAATACAAATTTAATAATTCGATTCGATTACATCAAAAATCGTACCCGTTTCGAGCACTACACATCCTAATAAATTAGTGACTTGTTTTATATATGTATATAGCATACATTAACTCATATTTTACTCGATAATATATTAATATTATCTTAATTATTTTAAATATACACGTAAATTGAATCTTATTTTATTTAAGAAATTTGTGTAAAATAAGAAGCATTTCAATAACTTTGAGGTCCATCTTTTATTTTTAAAAAAATATTTATAAATTAGATGAAATCCCTTTGCTATTTTGTTTGTTTACCCAATATAAATTATGTGCTTTATTTTGAAATAGTTTATAGATTCAAATAAGATAACAAATCAAACAAACATTACTAAAACTAAAAGAAAGTTTCAAATATAGTATTCTCTAAAGTACAAACCTAGTTGATCTTGTGCGTCATAAATCCATGGGGTAGTTTAATTATAAATATATTAAACCCATTAACTCAATAATTCAATAATTACCTCTAAATTAATAGGAGAAATAGAAAGTTCCATCCAAGTAAGAAAGGGCCAATCACCATAGTGTCTTCCTCTTGCACATTCAACATGTTTTTAAATTCAAAATCAAATGAATAAGGAAAATTTGAGAATTTTTTTAATAAACACTCTTAATAAAATAAAGTATGATAATAATAATAAAAGGCCACATGAAATATCTTGAATAACAAAATCAAAAGTTCAGATGCACACATTCATAGTATCCCTTACATGATTTCTATTTATCCAAGATGTTGCCTCACATAAATTATTACCACACTAATATTTGTATGGTATTTGGATTTTCATTGCAATCAAATGGATTTAGAGAAGAGAAAAGAAAGAATGAAAAATGCTGGGGAATGTGAAGAAGAAAAGAAAAGAAATCGTTTGAAAATGAGGGTAAAAGTAGGTTAAGCATAGTTGATTGATGTTCACTCGTAGGAATAGAATTTAACGACACATTAACCTTTCATTAAAGAGACATATAAGGAGAATATGAGAGCATTTTTGAGTTAGAAATAAAAAATTAAATTTATACGAACATTTTTATAAAATTAAGAATTTAAGATGTGTTAATAAAAATTGATTAAATTATATTATTTTTATAAATAAAGTACCTAAAACATCACCCACTCCATTGTTCAACGTTGTGTTTGTGTGTGCTTTATTATAGTTTATATGTTTAGAACCCATTAATTAATGACTAAGTGTAAATTTGACTCTAAAATTATATTTTATAAAATAATAATTATTAATTTTAAGTATTTATTTCATGCGCAAAACATATATTATCTTATAAATATTTATATAGAATTTTAAATATTTAATAAATTTAAATAAAAGTTAATTTATTTTAAAAAATAGTTATTTATATTATTTAAAATAAATATTTGTAATGTTCCAACCTATTAGATAATTATCAAAATTATAATTACTGTTAATTTATTCAAGTGAATAAAATATCGGTCAATGTTACATGTATACATGAGCTACACATTACTTGTAGTAAATGAAGCATCTCTTAGAATATGCTAATCCTTATTAAAGTAATACAACCCTATTACTTGAAAATGTTTGAGCGTGCCTATTTCACATATAGAAAATAAGTGTTTATTTTGTGATAATCATGATATGAAATTAGAAAACCTTCGATATGTGTCACAATTGGAAGAGAATTTAGTTTCTATCAAGAAACTTTGTGAAGATAATGTTGTTTCTATGGATTTTATTCCTAACACATTTTGTGAGAAAGATTTGAAAACAATGACTATTATTTTAATGGGGCCAACTAAAGATGGCCTTTACCAATTTCAATCTCTTCATAGATCACTGGTGATATAAATTGTTTCTTGTAATAAAGTAGTTTTTAGTAGTACTTTGTTACATGATCAGTCAAGACATCTTCATCATAACGTAATAAACATGTTGCACATAGTTTGGATAAGAGCTTGACGTCATTACCACAAATCTTTGTAATTCCTATCAGCTAGTCAAAGCTCATATGCTACCTTTAACATTTGAACATACTAGATCTACGTGTCTTTTTGATATCACTCATATAGATTTGTGGGACCTTCCTTAGTGAATTTAGTTAAAGCATGCAATATTTTCTATTGTTTATAGATGATTGTATAAAGTGCACGTGGATCTATGTTCTTAGCATTAAGTCTCAAGTAGCCTCGATTTTTTACATTTTAAAGTATTTATTGAAAGACATATTAATAAGAAAATAAAAATGCATCAAAATGATGGTGAAATAGAGTTAAAAAGCATGGAATCACACTTGATGTTTTGCAAAGACTATCATATCCCTATATACCTTTACATAATGGTGTTGTAGAGAGGAGAAATAGATAAGTTATGGAGGCTAACTTGGCCATGATCATGAGGTTTGGAGTGCCTATGATATATTGAGATTATGTATTTAAAACTATTGTGTATCTTATCAATAAAATTGCTTCTAAAAACCTTAATTACACTAAGCCATTTAAGCTCTTGTTTAGCACCAAACTAATCTATTATCATCTTAAAACATTTTCTTGTCTCTGTTATCCCTTTTTGAGATCCTATAATCATAATAAAATTAAGCCACATTTCATACCTTGTGTGTTTTTTAGTTATGCCTCTCATTTTTAAGGATTTTGGAGTTTAAAGATTACCTCAAAGAAAATTTACATATTTATTTGTGTTTGTTTTAGGGAATAAGTATTCTTTTTCGACAAAACTCCAAAGGTGTCTAGGAAAAATTTCCACTCTTTTATAAATACACCTATACCACTTGTTTCTTTTCCTTTACTTTTTCTTACTACACATAGCATTGAGCCTAGTGTTCCTAAACCTATTTCTCAGTTAACTCTCATTGTAGTTTCTACTGGTAATTGTATATTTTTCACCAACTATATTGGTATAGTATCTTCTACTATTATTGAATTTGTAACATATATTGGTCTTCTTAAAAGTCCATCAGACATACCTCGTACTACACTACCTTTAGCTCTTATGATCCATCACTTTTATTGTAACATCTTGAGTTCTGTATTTTCCATATATAACTTAACATTTTTAGTTTCTTTGTCTACTTCTTGTACATGTATTTAATTTGATCCATTAAATCCTAACAAGGTTTTTTATCCTTCTAATGTCTCTTTGACTGTTGACTTACCTATGCCTTCCTTTACTGGTATACATCATCCATCCAATTTTGATAATACAAACCATGGTGACTGGAGACAAGAAAGGAGTCTTAAACCAAAAGCATTTCTATATGTTATTATACTTCTTGAACCAAGTTTTGTTTACCGAGGCTCTAAGTATACTAGGGTAGAATAGTTCTATATAGAATATGATTCTTTGCTTAAAAATGGAACATGGAAGCTTGTTTCTAAGCCTAAGAATGGAAACATAATTGGTCATAAATGGTTTTTTTTATAAAAAAATTTAGCTAGACAAGTCAATAACCAAGTATAAGTCAAAGGTTGTTGCCAAAGGCCTTTAGCCAACAGAAGGCATTGATTATACTGAGACCTTTTCATTTATGATAAAGCTTACAACTATCAAATTGTCTTGAGTTCAATACTTTTACAAGATTGGATTGTTAGGAAACTTGATGTAAATACTACATTTTTGAATGGAGATATTGAAAAAAAAATCTATATGTCACTACCTAAAGGTTTTAAGAGCTCTCAATTTATTGTCAACTCAAGAAAGCTATTTATGGCTTTAAATAGGCAACAAGAGCTTAGTTCTTTAAGCTCAATGGTTGCGTAACTAACTGGTAATTAAAGTGTTCTAATTTTGATGTCTCGATGATGATATATAACCATGATAATGTGTTTATGATTATCCTCTTTTATGTTGACGATATTTTGATCATACGAGCAAGTAATGAGTTTATTACAGCTCTTATTTCTGAGCTTAATGATGCCTTATCTTTGAAAGACTAATGGGAATTGAGTTTCTTCCGAGGTGTTGAAGTTGTAAGAACTGATGCATGTTTTCATTTAAGTCAAACAAATACATCAAGACCCTTCTTGATACAATTCAACTGACTGAAACTAAACCAATATCAACACCTATGATTGATGGACAATCTATGTTAAAAACTAATCGCACTCATTTGGAAAATCCTACTTAGTATCACACTATGGTAGGCGCACTTCAGTATTGCACCCTTATAAGGCCTGAAATAAGTCTTTCTATTAATAAAATTTTCCAATTCTTACAACATCCTAATGATACTCATTGGATTACAACGAACAAATGATTGAGATATTTAGAAGGCAGCATTGATCATGGTTTGTTGCTAAGCAAAAGCAACAGTCTTGTTATCACTACCCACATTGATATAGATTGCACATCATGTTATGATGATAAAAGCTCCACTGGTGGATATTATATTTATCTTGGAGGCTTACTTATTCCTTAGGGCTCTAGGAAATATAAGGTTTTATCTGAGCCGAGTGTAGAAGCTAAATTCCATGCCTTGGAACATACTATTACAAAGATTATTTGGGTGTAAAAGGTGATAAAGGAATCGAGAGTTCAACTACTACAATCACCTATTGTCTACTATGACAACATAAATGCAAGATACTTAGCAAAGCATCATATCTATCATGCTCATGTTAAACATATAAAGATATACTTTTGCTTTGTTTGTGAGAAAGTGGTTGCTGGATAATTGATTATTGAATACACTCCCACGTAAGAGTGTATAAAAGACCCAATATAGTAGGTATTTAAGCCACAGTAAGAAATACAAAAGTAGCATGCTAAATAAAATGTATAGATATATATGTATATGGTTTATAGTTTATGGTTTAAAATTTAGAATTTAAGATTTACGTTTTAAGGTTTAAAATTTATAATTTATGATTTAGAGTTTAAGAATTAAATGTTTGGATCTAGTATTTAGAATATAAGTAAAAAGTTAAGATTTAGGATCTAAGGTTTACTAACCAGTAAACCAGTAAAAAAATATTATTGGTAAGTTAATATTTTTTTGTTTAAAATATATCTTTTAATCGCTGACGGTTTATTTTTATCTATTTTTCTCTGGTTATGAATAACACATATATCAGTCATGACGTATCTCTAATAGGATAGGCACGATGGATCTAATTGATATTTGATTAATTTTTAAAATTTACCTAAAATTAAAAAAATTGAAAAAAAATTGACCCAAGGTAACTTATTTTTCTACAAAATTACTTCTCTTTATGTAAAATAAAATCATTTGTTTAGTAAAGTTTTCATAAAATTAAAGAATTACTTTGAATTTTTAAAAAATATATTTACTATTTTATGGTTCAAATTATGTTAAATAATTCAAAGAACAAACCTAAAAAAAAATTAGATGACTACAAAATCTAAATAAATTCTTAGAGGGATCTTAATTTTGAAGACATTTTGGAGATTGAATTTTATTATTTAATATTTTAAGATTTATTAGATAATGTATTTTTATCTATCCCTCTTGCCTACAAAAACTAAACTTTTAGCCAATGTATTTAGCATATATATATATCCACTTGGCTCTGAGCCTTCTAGGTTTTCCCACAAAATTCCCTTCTTCATTCTAAAATGATAAAGTGGACTAGTTCCGATAAAATGGGTATATATATCATTTATAATTCTCATCATTACAGTAATAAATTATTCAAATTATTATATATTGAAAAATTAATCAAGATTAAAAAAAGTTTAACATAATTGAAAGCTTAGAAATAAATAAATTTTGAAAGTGTTATATATATATATATATATGTTAATTTTTTTTTTAAAGAATTCTAACCACTACTCTCTCATCTCTCTTTCAAGCATTCAAGCAATGTAATTTGTTTCTACCATAGTTTACAAGAGCCCCTCTTTTTGATAGAATAATATTTTTTTAAAATTTCATTATTGTGTGTAAAATCATATATATATATATATATATATATATATATATATATATATAGCTATTATTCTAGAATATTTTTTAACTCGATATTAAAATAAGATAATCTATTTTATAGTTATCATTATTTTGTTTTGTTTTGTTAGAATTATATATCTTCGTTTATATCTATTTACCTTAGATTTTAAAATTTTAAATATGATATAATGTAGTATTAGGATCAAGTAAATTAGTACTTCCATTAATTATAGTGTGATATATTTTTTTAAATTTTCTTAAAAAATAAATAGTTTTTATTACTTCTAAAGTTATTTTGTGACGTTATAAGTGATATGAGTACAAATTTAAATATAAATTTATATGATCCTAATACTACCTAGTATCATAATTCAATTATTCTTTAAAAATATTAAATTTAATAATTAAAACAATTAAATAATCGTTTTAAAAACTTTATAATAGATCGAAAGATAAAAGTTTAAGTTTTTTTCACGTGTTTACCAATGTATTTAGTTCTAGTTTATCAAATATGATTATTAATGCATTTATATGAATGAATTTTTAAGTAAATTATATTTTTAATTTTTATTAATTTAATTTCTCTAAAAATAACTATCAACATTGATTCTTCTATTATAATTTTTTGACATTAACTGAAATAAATAATCTATAATTATTTTTTTGGGATAAATTAGCTTCCCACAAAAAATCAAACTAATCTCTTAGTTTTTAACTGAATGTTTCAAATCCCATACTTAAGTATCACTTTCATCTAAATTTGACAGTTGACTGATGAAATGTCAATATGCCAAGTGCCACTCACGTACATATTTTAACGAAGGCATTTTTGGATTAAAAAAAAACTAGTAATTAAGATTGAAGTCACTCAGATACGTATTTTAAGAAAGGCATTTTTAGATTTAAAAAAAAATGAAAAATGGAAATTGAATGCAAACTCCAGAAAACAGGAGTTGATTATCCCTCACGTACTTGATAGGATTTATCTCAGTTCCTAATCACAACCAATCAGGCCATTGCTTCAAAATCGAATCGATTCTAAGTTATTGAAGTTTAAGGCATATTTATTCTTTATGTGATTGGATTTGTTAATGTTAAAAAAAATTGATATATATTTTATATTTTAAATAGTTATTATTTATTCATGATATAAATGAATAAAATTCAAACTAATCCAATAAAATAAAATTATTGGAAATATAATTTTAAAATAAACTAAAGTAGATATTGAAGTATAAATATTAAAACAGAAAAATAAAAACACCAAAAATTTAACAAGGTTCGATATAAATGTTACCTATGTTTTCGGGTGTCGTTGACCACTTCCACTATCTTCAAATAAATAAACTCCAAAATTATAACTAGTTAGATAAAATTGAACTAATTAATTATCCTTATAAAAAAGAAAAAGATATACAAATTTTGGAATGCTTTCAAAGTAGAGGAAGGGGTTTTATTTATAATCAAAAATTCAACAATCATTATAGTTCCTAATCCATGTGTAACTTTTTCAATTTTTTCTCATTAAGAAGTTATACAACAAATCTTCACCTTAGCGATTTAGTGATTCTTAAATGATTTCTTCAATCTTTAAATGAGTGACGTTATTGTCAATTCAAATTTATAAGATGTTAATTAAGTCTAGACAAAGTTTGAACTTGATTGACGTTACCACCTTTGTTAAATGAATAGCACTATGACTGTCACAAAACACCTTAATATGTTTTTGATCAACTCACAAATCTTCAAGCAAATCTCGTAATCAAATAGCTTCCTTCACAGCCTCTATAACTATCATATACTTTGTCTCTATAGTAGACAAAGTAACTGTGGATTCCAAGGTAGACTTCCAACTAATTGGTACTCTAGCAAGAGTAAACACATAACCAGTAGTTAACTGACCCTTATTTGAATCTCCTGCATAGTCAGAATCATAATATCCGACTGCATATTGACCAACAATATTATCTTGATGAAATACTAAATCAACATCTACAATATTTAAAATATATTGTAGAATCCATTTCACAGCCAAACAATGTATTTTACTAGGATCATGCATGTACCTACTTATAACACCAACCGCATGTGAAATCTCAAGTCTCGTACACATCATTACATACATCAAGCTACCAATCGCATTGCATACGGTACATTTGTCATATATTCTCGTTCTACATCATTCTTAAGAGATAATTGAAATGAGGAACAAGTAGAGTATTTATAGGTTTTGTCTATTCATTTATACCAAAACGTTGCAATACCTTATTTAAATATTGACTCTGGGTCAAACTAAGTTTCCCATTCTTTCTGTCTCTGCTTATCTCTATGTCAAGAATCTTCTTGGCTTCTCCCAAATCTTTCATCTCAAACTCTTGACTTAGTTGAGCCTTCAATTTCTCAATTTTTGATTGACTCTTCGATGTAATCAATATATCATCGACGTACAATAGGAGATAGATGAAAGACTCATCTTGTAGCTCGCAAAAATACACACAATGATCATGTGTACTTCTAGTATACTTATGTTTCATCATAGACTGATCAAATTTTTTGTAGCACTGCCTCAAAGAATGCTTCAATCCATACAACGATTGTTCAACTTACAAACCCAATTCTCTTTACTAGCAACATTAAACCCTTATGGCTAAGACATATACATTTCCTCTTCCAAGTCACTGTGTGAAAACACGATTTTCACATCAAGTTGAACTAGTTTCAAATCCAAATGTGCTACCAAAGCCAACAAAATTCTAATGGAGGAATGTTTTACAACTGGAGAAAATACCTCATTATAATCAATTCCCTTCTTCTAAGCATAGCCTTTAACCACTAACCTTGCCTTGTAACGAACACCATCTTTGTTAGGAAATTCTTTTTTCTTTACATACACCTATTTGCAGCCAATTGCCTTTTTGCCCTTAAGTAGTTGTGTCAACTTTCATGTCTTATTTTTCTGAATGGATAGAAGTTCTTCGTCCATGACTTCCTTTCATCTTTCAACTTCAAGGCTTCTAATTGCTTCTTTATATATGGAAGGAATATCATCATGCACAACTAAAATTGCACAGGCTACCATATTATTAAACTGAGCAGGTAAATCTTCAAAATCTTTGTATTGAGTAAACACTTTGATATTTTTTTCATAGTTGCCTATCAACTGCAGTTTCTTCTTGTTATTGTGTACGTTCTTAGGTTAAAACATCTTCTTCATCTTCTGTCAATAAATGATCAGCTTCTGTCTTATCTCCACCAACTGGATTAACAATTATGCTTTCAAACTCCACCTGCTTCGGAGTTTGCTCCACTTGCTACAAAGTGTCATCAATCTTCTCAGTTGCCTTTCTCACAAATTCATCAAAGGCAACATCTCTGCTGAAGATTATATTTTTCATTTCAAGGCACCATAGTCGATAGCCCTTAGAAACAAATAGGATTTCAAAAAAATATCCTTCTTGACTCTTGGATCCAACTTTCCTATTGCTATACATAAAGCAAAGAAAACCATCAAACGTCCATCTATGTATTCTCTTGCCAAATATGTCACTTTTGAGCACCTTTCTAACTTATTTGTTTCATTTTTTATTGCTCTATCTATTATCACCATACCTAAAACTCACAAAGAGGTTATTGCTCATCCTAGTTGAAAAGTTGCTATGGAAGAAGAGATGAATGCTCTAACAGGTAGAGGCACTTGGAAACTAGAATCCCTACATTCTAACAAAGAAATGATTAGGTGTAAATAAGTATTTGTCATTAAATATCAACCTATTGGTAGGTTAAATTCTATTAGAGTTATAATCTTTATTGCTATAGCTCTTGATTGTCCTCTGTATCAACTTGATGTTAAGAATACCTTTCAATATGGTGACTTATAAGAAGAAGTTTATATAAAACAACCACTAGGGTTTGTTTCTCAGGGGAGACTCATATTGTGTGTAAATTAAAGAAAGTTATTCATGGTTTAAAACAATCCCTTATAACTTGGTTTGATAAACTGAGTGGGACTTTACTTGCCTTTGATTTTAAATGATTTCACTTTGATCATTCAGTCTTTGTGAAATCTAGCTCAACAAGAGTTGTTATTTTTGTGATATATGTGGATGATATTTTTTTATAGGTAGTGGTATATTAGGTATTATAGAAGTAAAAGGTTCATTGGAAAAAAATTTCATACCAAAGATCTAGGACAATTTAGGTATTTTGTGAGTATTAAAGTAACAAAAAGTAAGCAAAGGTTAGTACTTTCTCAATGCCACTATACATAAAATTTACTCTCTAGAACTGGCATGTTAGATTCTAAACCTACTGACTCTTCCATAGAGCAAAATGTTCTACTTAATGATCCATCTAGTTTCAAGTTTGAAGATGTCAACAGGTATTGAAACCTAATTGGTAAGCTTATATATCTTATTGTTACTCTACTTGATATTACATTTGCGGCTAGTATTATAAGTCAAAATATACAAAGCCCACATCAGTGTCATTGGGATGCTTGTTACAGAGTTCTAAGATACTTGAAAAATATTATCGAGTATAGGAGTTCTTTATTAAAAGAAAGGACTCATATTAATGTTATAGGATACTATGATATTGATTGGGTATGTTCTAAAAATGACAAAAAAACCTACAAGTGGTTATTGTCCCTTTGTTGGAAGGAACTTAGTCACTTAAAAAGGTAAGAAACAAAGTGTTGTTCCTAGATCCAATGCAGAAGCAAAATATAAAGTTATGACATATAATGCATGTGAAATTATATAGGTGATAAATTTTTTAAGAGAATTAGATGTCCAATTTGAAGAACTACTAGTGATGTTATGTGATAACCATATTGCCATCCACGTAACACATAGCCAATAATCATATGGATCATGAAAGAAGTAAACATATTGAAATTGAGTATCACTTTGTTAGAGAGACTCTTATCAAGAGAGAAATAATCACTCCATATATCAAGTTTACGAAATAACCTAAAGACATGTTCACTAAAGTAGTATCAAAATCAATTTTTTCAAACACGTTGGGCATGAAAAATGTATGCTTTAGTTTAAGGAGGAGTATTAAAATATATGCTTAAAATTAGTCTCCTAAAAGTAAATCTTAATAGTTTTCTTTATTTTTTACTTTTTTGGCTCATTTCATTTAAGACTCGAGTGAAACTATTTTAAATGTGAAAAATAGACTTAATGAAGTTCAAGGATATAAGGCTGTTTTTTTTTCGAAGAACCAATAAAAATTAGAGAAATAAAATAACTTAATTGATAAAAAAAATATTTCTTAAATAATAATAACGAAGAACACCTCAAATGATATGCCTTTGTTTGGCTCAGTAAACCGTTGCACTATTACACTAGTTAATTCTTTAAGTAACTCTAACATGTTTGGTCAAATACGTTATTATATAATATCAAACTTAATTTTATTAATATGTATATTATTTAATAAAAATATTTTTAATATAACTGGATAAAAAATATTATAATTTTTTTTATATTTTGCGTATATTTTTCTTATATTTTAAAATAAAATAAATTACTTTTAATTTGAGATAAAATAAAAAATGAAAAATAAATAATTTTAGAATATAAAAATACGACAAACTCAATTAAATGTAAAATACGTTTTAAACTTTCATATTTTCGATAGATAAATTTTATATAATAAGATACAAATTTACGGTTAAATATATAATTATATAAAATTTATCTAATCATAATAATTAGTATTATATAATAGATACGTTGTAACTCACCGATGATAATGAGTTATTAACTATATCATGATTTACTAAGAAACGGTATCTATGTCATGTTTGAACATGTTTATTTTATAAGTGGTTTGATTAAAAGTAAATGAATATATATATTTGAATTTTTCATAAATTTTTTATTAACACTTTAATAACTATTCTACCTACATATTCATTAGTTTTTACAACTTCAATTTTTTTAAATTATTTTTTCTATTTTTTATTGTATTTGATAAAAAAAAATTAATATGAATAATTATTGAAATAGATTTTTAAAATAATTAAAAAAAACTAATAATTGTTAATTTTAAAATTAATGGAATTAATATCTCAATAGATCTAATTAATCCGACTACAATATTTAATATCCAGTGGTGGCATCCAAAACTAATATTTAAATTTTGAATAATTTGAAGTTACCATAAATAAATAAAAAAAACAGCTGTAGAAACAAATTTTTTTTTTTAAAAAGAAAGATGAAGAATGAGCATTTTAAGTTAAGAAGTAAATTATGAATCATTGCTCATTTTTAACAAATATTAAGTATTTATATCTTTAAAAATAATAATTAATCTTATATTTTATTAATATATAAAAAATTAAATGATCAATCATCCCAAAGATACAATCATCATCACGTAGAAAAATGCAGAGCGTGTAGTAGTTATGCTGAACGCCTGTATCGACCATATATATATATAAGAACACGCAAGTCCAAAGTAGATAGGCCTATTAAAGTAGGAAAGAAGAAAGTTAAGCTAAGCTAAGCTAAGCTAAGAAGGTTAACCTCAACAAATACTGACGACATTTTTGGAAGAAAAAAAAAATCCTGATAACATTGACATTTTTGCAATCAGACAAACATATTCTTGACCAAGTACCATAAGTATTTGACCCCAAAAAAAAAAAGAAAAAATACCAGAAGTATGAAGATGCTTGAAATTTGATAGGACTTATTGGATTTCTTTTTTCTAGGACTTTGGAGCTAACTTTCAATATTAACCTTTATAAATTGTTGACTTTTTTTTTATGTCCACTAATTGTTTTTTTTATCATATTAATCTAGCTTAAGTATTATATTAAGAGAACTCAAATTTTTAAAAATGTATAAAAATAAATTATTTAATTATTTATTATTTTTCCTCTTTTTATTTCTTTCTATTTTCTCTCTCACAAGTTTTTAATTTTTGAATAATATTATATCTTATTTCTTATTCTGAAAAATCCAACTATTTATCTATATATATTTTTTTCTTTTTAAATGCATATATCGTAGTTGCCAATGTTTTGGCTGATGAATGTTGTTAATAAAATTATAAAAAAAAAATTAAAAAAGATAAAAGAAATGTGAGAGGATTTTAGGAAAAGAAAGAAGTATGAGAAAGGAGAGATAGAAAAGTACTAAATAAAAAAGGGAGGATAGATTAGAAAAGAGAAAGACAAATAGGAATATAAAAATTAAAACTATTAAATTATCTTTCATTTTTAATGCACATAATTTATATATATGATCAATAACTTGGGTAACAATACGTAACATAAGATTAACATGATAACCAATCAGGTATCGGAATCATCTTTTCTTATATACAAATCCAGCCACTAGACAATATAATTTCAAATATTCACCATATTTTCCCATTAATAAGGATACAAATATAAGATTTTTGTGTATTATATTATATTTTAATTCTTACTAGTAAGAGAGAGAACTTTTTTAATTATTATATATTAAGTTCGGCTATTAATTATTTGCGGCATTGTTATGACCAAACGTTTGGTGGGGATAGTTTAATTAGCCCACTAACTTTGCTTAAGAAAAAATAAAAATAAAAATGAATGAGACAAAAAGTAAATAGTAATCTGTCATAATTTGTCACAAAAAGGGTGAAAAAAATATAGCTAAAGGGCTATTGATGATGTGGCTAAGCCGGGATTTAGACAAATTCAAAGTATCCACTTTATTTATTCAAATTTGTAGGCGCAGGTACTTATGAATTTTACTATTAAAAAAATTATTTTAATTATTTAATAAATAATAATAATATTTTAAATAAAAAATTAATAAAATAATATAATTTATATTAATAGATATTTTTAAAAAATTAAATAATTAAATAATATCGTTTTTAATTCGATAATTTAAACGGTACAAATGATTGTTTTTAATTTTATTTTTTTAAAATAGATAATATATCTTTTAATTATTGTTTTATTGTTAAATTTTTTCTCAATTTTCAATATTTTTTTTTAATAAATAATTCTGTTTAAATTTGTTTGAAATAATGATAAGAAGGGATATGATTATTATTTTTTAAATATATAATTTTTTTTTGTTATTGTATGGAATTATTTTGAGAATAATTTATAATTTACCATTAATTATATATCAACTATTTTGTTCTCTATATCATTATGATTATGATTTATTGAAATTTAGGGTACAAGTAAAGTTTTAAAGAGTAATTTGATTTTTTTTATAATAATAAATATTTCAAGTAATTACGTATCTGTAATTGAAATTCAAATTCTAAAACTTGACGTATCTAAATAAATTAAATAATACTAAGTCATTTTAATAGAAGTAAGTATTCGGAAGTTGAAAAACTCTCCGATCTAATATTGTAATTTCTTACAAGCTTAAAAAAATTATTGCTAAATGATGAAAGTTTGCAATTACTTATTTGTTTGGTTGTTGGTTAGTCACCTAAACGAAAACTATTAAACAATATGACAATAAAAATCCGAATATTACTAAATTGTTTTAGTAAATGTTTAAGATGCTGATGTTTTTAATAAAAAAAAATTAATAATATAATAGGATATTTTAGTTGACGTTGAATTTATAATTTAATAGAATAAGTTATTTTGAACAGCCGAATTGGTAATTAGTAATTTTCTTTTTCTAATTTGGAAAAAAGGTTATTTATTTTTTTAAAAGGTTTTTTTTTTTTGAAGTAAGCAAAACCAACACAACTCTATAAATAAATTGAGTTTATTTTTAAAATGTATAGATATAATTTTTATTATTATTATTTAATTATAATTTATTTTATGATAATAATGATATTTTATAAGATTATTTCAATACATTGTGATAATAAATATTTTTATAATAGTGCAGTGGTGGTTGATTTCGTTGTTTATTTTTATATATTTTTTAAAAATATATAACTAAAATTTAATTATTTCATGACGATACCTATGAAACAATTTCTCGAGTCCTCGTAAGCACAGAAAGAGAGAGAACAATAAAAAGGAAACAGTCTGAAAAGCCTACGAAGAATCCTAGCTGGAAAGCAAGCTGAGAACACTGAATCACTGATAGATGAAAGCAGAGAAAACCTCTTCAAAACATATTAGTACCATCGTATTAAAATATTATTATATATATTATAAATATATTAAAATAATAAATGGTATGATTAAATGTCATTATATAAAATTATATTATAAAGTTTGATTATATTTATATATAATATAATGTTATATTATTTTAAATTTAAAACATCTATACTTTATTTCAAATTCCTATTTTTTATTATCTCAGAATTCCTATTAAATTCGGCTTCTCTCTGTTTTCAGGTCTTTCTCATTTTAGTACGGATGAAAGGCCCAGTAGGTATAAATTTGTTTAAAATGTAATTTAGCTTCATAACTTTTTTCATAACTAGTTATTTTTTCATTAATAAATTATTTTAGTTTTTTTTTTTTAATGATTCATTTTAAATCAATTTTTTTAAAGTGAAAAAATTTACTTTAATTTATCTAAATAATAAAGGAGGAAAAAATTTTGCAGTTTTTTTTAAGCATTTTTTTATAAATATTTCTATAATTTTGTTAAAAATTTACATATAATATGATATATTTGTGAATATAAGATTATTATATTAAAAAATCTAACAGATTAGTTGATTTTCAATAATATTCTTTGTCGTAAATATTTTTTATAATTTAAATATATTAATATAAATTTAAGTAAATTTTTTTATTTTTTAAAAATAAATTGATTTAGGGTGAATCACTCAAAAAAAAATAACTAAAGTGATGCATTTAAAAAAAATTATGGTACACTTCAACTATTATTAATAATATTATTATAAAAAATTAGTATATTTAATCTTATATTTAAACTATTATAAAAAAACTTATAATATAGCTATTATAAATTATATTTAATCTTATATTATTATAAAAAAAACTTTTACTTATATTTTATATTAAATTATACAATTATAACTAATAATATTTAATCTAAAAATTACAAAAATAAAATATAATTTTATAGATAATAATAAGTTTTCAATATCTTTTTCTCTTTTAAACATATTATTATCCATTACTTTAAAAATATATTTCATATACTATAACAGAAGAGGTCATAAACAGAATAAATCATTTTTCATTAATATTGAAATATATAACCAACCAATCAAATTATTGTTCCTTTTATAATGCATTGAATATTTATAATTTTTTAAAATATAATTATATTAATTTTATATTTTAATAATATTAACTATTATATTATCACTTAATTACATAAATAATTTTCCATCTTACTATAAAAGGCTTACTAACTACGTAATTTGTAATATAAGAATAAGTCCTATCATATCATAATCAATACGATGGTAAAGATGTGTGCTATTTTAGATATTACTTCTATTTTCTTCTTATTCCTTATTCACTCTTCTTCTCTTCGCTTTCAAACTCTCTGTCGACCGATCAAACATTCAAACTATTTCTCATTATACACGATTTCTATCCTTTAATACATCAATTTTGTTAATTATCCTCTAAATTTCCCATATTCTCATTAATTCTATCCTTTCAAAAAGAAAAGAAAGGCCTCCCCTTAATGTTGTTTGATCTTCAATCCCAGATTTTGCTATCTAAAAAGTTCACCATGTCTAATTGATTTTTCTTTTTCTTATACCCAAAAAAGAAAAGAAAAAATGATTATTTTCTACCCATTTGTTCTTTTACTTGTAACCGCTTGCATATTTGTGATTCGTTTATTATTATACAAAACTGGGTTAGTTTACATAGGGAAGAAATGGTGGAGAGTGTTAGAAGATTGCTTTCATGTTTATCAGACATTCAAAGTCCCTGAATTTAATGAAAGCGAGCAAGATAATCAACTTTATCGAAGGGTAACTGATTATCTAAACTCCTTAGCTTCAATTGAAGAATCTGACTTTACCAATCTCATCACCGGAAAAAAGCCCAACGAGATTGTCCTCAAACTCGATACCAATCAAAGAGTTGAAGACGAATTTTTCGGAGCCAAACTTGTTTGGGTAAATAAAAAGAAAGAACAAGAACCTATATGCAGATGTTGGGTATTGAAGATTCGAAAAGCCGACAAACGCAGAGTTCTAAAGTCATATCTTCAACACATCCACACCATAGCAGACGAATTCGAACAAACCAAAAGTTTGAAACTTTACATGAATGTGAACGAAACCCATAATCAACCGGGTCGGAATCAACGATGGAGATCGGTCCCTTTTTCACACCCTTCAACTTTCGAGACAATCGCCATGGAAACCGATCTCAAAGCTAAGTTAAAGTCCGACCTTGAGTCGTTCGTCAAATCCCAACAGTACTATCACAGATTAGGCCGCGTTTGGAAACGAAGCTATCTCTTGTACGGTCCATCCGGTACCGGGAAAACAAGTTTCGTGGCAGCTATGGCTAATTTCCTCTGTTTTGACGTTTACGATCTTGATCTATCAAAAGTCGCCGACGATTCTGATTTGGAAATGCTTTCGCTGCAAACGACAAGTAAGTCTGTTGTCGTTATTGAGGATCTTGATCGGTTCCTAATTGAGAAATCAACGGCTGTAAGTTTATCTGGCGTATTGAACTTCATGGATGGTCTGTTAAACTCGTGCTGTACAGAGGAAAGGGTCATGGTGTTCACAGTGAATGGAAAAGACAATATTGACCCTTCAATATTGAGACCGGGTCGGATCGATGTTCATATCCATTTCCCACTTTGTGATTTTGTTGCCTTTAAGAATTTGGCTAGTAATTACTTGGGAGTTAAAGATCATAAGCTTTTTCCACAAGTGGAGGAGAAGTTTCAAATTGGGTCCAGTTTGAGTCCGGCAGAAATCGGAGAGCTCATGATTTCTAATCGAAACTCGCCGAGTCGGGCTATCAAATCGGTAATTACGGCATTGCAAACGGACGGTGATGGAAAAATCGAACGGCTATTGAACGGTCATGGGTCAATAAAGACCGTTGAAGATCCAGGCGAACCCTCTAGGGTTTTATGTAGTGAAGGTGTACATGCAATTAAGGACTTTAGGAAATTGTATGGATTCTTGAGGTTGAAAAGTAACAGAGAACCTCAATCGTATGATTCGATCCAGGGGCGGAATAATAGTTAATCATAAGGTTCAGATTAGTCAGTGATTTCGTGGCTTCGGTATGTGGTATGGTATGGTGTGGTGTGGTGTGGTGTGGTGCTTAGGAGCTTAGTTTTAGCACAAGGTAAAAGTGTTCATAGGCTAAAACGACGTAGTTCAGAAGATGTAAGGTAATTTAATAATGTGTATTTGAATTGTGGTAACTTGGAATGCTTTTGTTGATAGTTTCTTTTGATTTACATGTTTCTTGTTGTAAATGGAACCTTAGCTTGATGATTATAGGTTTATACATTTTTACAATTCTCAGTTGATTGTTGTTTAGATATCAAATAAATATATGTGACCGATTGAAGCCTGCAAGTATAATTAAAGGTTGTTGTAGATAGAATTATTAGTTCAAGATTACGTGTTATCAAAAACGTGTGTGATTTTTATTAAGAAAAAAAGATGCTCTACAAAATCTTCCATCTCATGATTGATTGGATTTGGGGATGGTGTTTTGGAGCTGGTTGTTAAAGTTGGTTTGTCTTTAATTGGAATATAATGAGAATTTGAGATTGAAAGAACCCAAAACTATAAAACAAAATCAAACGTAAGGACGTGTGCATTTGTAAGGGAATATACAAAATTATTCGTAATGAGTCAGTTTAATCTTTTCTAAGGCCTAATTTTGGTGTTAAAAAAAGGTGTTTTGCTTCCATGATAATAATAATAAACTTCGATCAGGAGTTAGATAGAACGTTCGTGTAAGATCTTGGTCTTAAAAAACTGCTATCTCCAGCTTCAGTAACTAAGCCGTTCAATGTTTAAACCATGAGCTGATAATGGGTGTTTAAATGCTAGGATAATTCCCCCCTACTGAAAGCTTAAGTTTTTGGTAGGAATGGTTAGCTCTTATCCCTAAGTTTGGTATCAGAGCCTGGTCTTGGGTTCGAGTTCCGAAAAGCATAAGTTTGAGAACGAACTTCCTTTGCGAAGGGGGGAATGATGTGACCATGGTGAGTAACATCCATGGACCCATGTGTGGGTAACCTTGGTGGGTAACATCCAATGGTCATTTAGAAGTCACTTGTGTGGTGTGACCTCAAACATGGGTTAAGTGTGATGGTCCTGAATAAAGGGATATTGGCGCCCCCTACTGACAGCTTAAGCTTTTGGTAGTAATGGTTAGCTCCTATTCTTAAGTTTGTGTTATAGTTGAAAGTAAATGAGTCTAGTTTGATATCATGTTAGTATATATATAAGATGTTTTATGTACATGTATCGATGTATAAGGAGTGCACATTATCGTATTTCAAAAGAATATAATAGTTAAAAATATAAAATATTTTTAAGTAAAATCACATTGTAACATCGAGTTGGTATCAAACCTCTAATACTTTATATTTTTGAGTTTATTTGAAATATCTAGCTTCGAGTTGCAAGCATAATTCAATCACAATATCCCATAACTCAAGTACTATAAAGATCGAATATCAGATGATACCACATGCTTAAACAAAAGTTTGTAAGTTCTCTGCCTTTTTTTTCATAAACAACTTCCTCTTTTATTCTTTCAAAATTAATTTTTTTTAAATATAAAATTATCAAAATATTTTTATAAAATTATTTTTAATATTTTTATTAGTATTTGAAACTTTTTTTTTGTTAAAAGTATATTACAATTATATTTCATTTCGAATGCTTTTTACATCCATCGAATATTACATATTATTTACTGATGCGAATGAAACGTTGTAACAGAATAACTATTATGACCACCTTTTTTCGTGTTGTGTAGCGCGTATGATAGTTGTTAGGAACACGTGGGCATACGATTGCAAACATGAGGATGCGTGAGTGAGTGGAAGAGTGCCTAGGCGCACATAGGAACCGTTAGGAACAACACCTATAAGACCACGTCTAGCATTGGCCCGTGAACACATAATTTTCCCTCTGTCAATTTTCATTCACTTTAATGCTTTGTAATCCTTTCTAAGATCAATCCACGAATTGCTCTTTTATTTCAATACAAGTATAATTATCGTTCTTGTCTTGATTTCTTACTGCATTAGAATTGGTATCAGAGCCTCGTTTGAGTTGCAATTTTGATTGCGACGTCCGATAAACCAACTTGTGGCAATGGTAGTGATGACGCGAAGAACTTATGGGCTGCGATGGTTGGCCTGGAAAGTCAGTTCAAGTAGAGGATTGAGGATGTGTCATGAGACTTTCAGCAATCACTCTTACATACCACTACACAAACCCAAAACCAACTAAACGAGAGGCAATTGAAATAGCGAGGAAATGAGGTTCTTTGCAATGAACATTCATCGCACCCATCATCTCGACTTCATTGCATACATATGTTTCCTCACAACCACTTCGATTCTAATATTCGCGTCCACCCAAACTCTAAGAATGATCTCATGACTCCACCGTAAGTAAACCGTAAAAATTTTGGGTTCGATGGAGGGACTTTGAGCTGGACCAGTAACATGGTAGTTTAAGTCTTCAATTGAGAAGGAAAATTCGAGAAGAACAACTCTGTTAACTGACAATGTGAGAGTATGCGAATCACTTAGATTTTATTAACCCACAATATGAGCGGCAATCACATGGTAAGTAGGACTACCAACATATTGTGGACCTGCCCACTTTTTTTCTGGTCCTTCTTATATGGAAGAATTTCTCGATTGGATTGTTGTTATCGAGAATTTCTTCAATTACACGAAGATACAAGAAGAGAGAAAAGTTAAACTAGTTGCTTATAAGCTTAAATATGGAGCCTTTGCTTAGTGGGAACACATGAAAAATGAAAGAAGACTGATAGATAAGTCATCAATCACCTTTTGGGAAAAAATGAAGAAACTGACGGTACAACAGTTTCCACCAACTGATTACGAACAACTTCTTTACCAGCAATATCACCAGTTCCAATAGGAAAGAAAAAGTGTCACTGAGTACATTGAGAAGTTCATAAGGATTGGCTTGCGAGTCAACATATGGGAGTGAGAAACTCATAATGTTGCTAGATATGTGCAGGGTCTGAATTCTCCTATTAGAAAAAGACTAGAGTTGAGCCAAACCTTATGATCTAAAAACTAAGCCAACAACATGGCACTAAAGCTGGAAAACCAACTAACTAATCCCAAAAAATCCACACCATTTGGGTTTCATTTTAATGACTCCTCTACCAATAAAACCCGAGTGGTTTCATCCTACCAGTCACCATAAAATCCACACTAACTCCAAAAACTTTCATCCTTAAAAACAACAATCCAAGCAACCCACTTCCAAAACCAAACCCTTATGTCAAACCACCACTTATCAAGTGTTTTAGGTGCTATCAGAATGGATGCAAATCTAATAAATGTCCACAAAGGCATGCAACTAATTTGGTCAATGAATTTGAGCATTCAAATGATGAGTTTAACCCACTGTGTTCAAAAGATCTGGAATGAGCACATCCCACTAAAGGTGATAAAGGTGACAAAGTTTTAAACTACATGGTGCAGAAGGTATTGCTATCACCAAAACAGTCAGTACCATCACAAAGGCATGCTATTTTCATAACAAGGTGCACAATCCACCAGAAGGTATGTGACGTTATTATTGCACAATCCACCAGAAGGTATGTGACGTTACTGTTGTACAATCCACCAGAAGGTATTGCCAATGTAAAATTTATCAAAATCTATCTCTACTAGATTTTGATAAAGTATTTGAAGTTGAAACAGATGCATCCATGGTGGGTATTGGAGCAGTACTATCTCAAAGTGACAAGCCTATTGAATTCTTCAGTGAGTAACTCAGTAAAGCACACCAAAAATGGTCTACTTATAACCAAAAGTTCTGTGCTATCATTCGAGCTCTCAAACTCTGGGAGTATTATCTGATTTCAATGGAATGATCATCATGCACTTAAATGGATTCACTCTCAGAAAGACATTTCAATAGCCCATATTGAGTAGGTCATTTACCTACAAAATTTTACTTATGTGTTTAAACATAGGGATGGACATTTAAACAAAGTAGTTGATGCACTTAGCAGGAGACACACCCTGTTGACTACTCTTCAAATTGAGATTACTAGTTTTGACACCTTCCCTGAACTATATGCAATAGATGAAGATTTTACAGTTGCTTGGACCCATGCAACAACCATGATCCTGTGCATGGTTTCCATTTTCAAGAAGGGTATCTCTTTAAAGATAATAGATTTTGCACTCCAAAAACCAGCTTAAGAGAGTACCTGATTCAAGAACTCTATGTTGGGGTACTTAGTGGTCATGCTAGTAGTGACAAAACCATACTTTTTGTTGAGGAAAATACTACTGGCCTTATTTATAGAGAGATATAACTAGATTTGTGCAGAAATTCTCTATCTTCCAAAGAGCTAAGTGAGGCGGCCAAAAAATTGGCCTCTACTCTCCTCTGTCAGTTCATGCAACCATTTGGGAGGATCTTAGCATGGATTTCATCCTTGGGTTACCAATCAGCAAAAGAAGAGTAGAATCTATCCTTGTGGTAGTGGATAGGTTTTCAAAAATATCTCACATGATTCCATGCAAAAAGGTCCATGATGCTAATAACATGGCAACTATCTTCTTTCGAGACATTGTCAAGTTGCATGACATCCCTCAAACCATCACCTCTAATCGTGATGTGAAGTTCATAAGTCATTTTGGAAAGAGTTGTAGCGCAAGTTTGATACCACCTTAAACTTCAGTAGTGCCTATCATCCCCAAACTAATGGGCAAACAGAAATGCTCAACAAAACCATAGGCAATATGCTTATATGCTTAACTCATGAAAAACCTTAAGAATGGGATATACATCTTCCTCATATTGAGTTTACTCTCAATAGCATCACAATTCGCACCACAAATCACTCACCCTTCTCAATTGTCTACACCAAAGTATCTAACTTCAGCGTAGATTTGCAAACCATACCCAATCCAAAGAGAAAAGTTGTTGGCGTATGGGTTGCTGATTACACTTAATTTCACTAGGAAATCTGAAAGCATATTGAGAAGATAAATGCATTGCACAAAATGCAGGCTGATCAGCATCGCAATCTTGCACATTTTCAAATTGGTTAGCTCATCATGGTACATCTCAACAAACACAGATTATCACAAGGCACTTACCTCAAACTTCAGCTCATGAACTATGGCCCTTTCAGAATCATTCAGAAAATCAACAACAATGCTTATGCCATTGATCTCCTTAAATATTAGAACATTTCCAACACGTTCAATGTCATCAATATATGAAAGTACTATCTCACTAATATAGCCTAGACAATCCTATTGAATTCGAGGTCGAATTCTACTGAAAAAGGGGGACTATGATGCAGATGGAACGTTGTAATAAAATAACGGCTAGGACCACGTTTTTTTCGTGTTATGAAGCACACATGATGGCCATTAGGCACACATTGACATGCGAATGCAAACATGAGGATGCGTGAGTGAGTAGAAGAGTGCCTAGGTACACATGTGAACCATTAGGCACAATGCCTATAAGACCACGCCTAGGGTTGGCCGATGAACACACAATTTTCCCTCTCTCAATTTTCATTCACTTTACCCCATGTTTGGTTGGGGAGAATGTAATGGAATCAAAATTGATTCCTTCCATTTTGTGTGTTTGTTTGGACGGAATGGAGGGCGAAATGGAATCAGATTACTAACCCTTGGTAATCATAATTCCATTCCCATTTAAACTTTTTTTTTTCCAATTTTACCCTCACTTAAAATATAACCTTAAACTCAAATCCCAAATTCTCAAACCCTAAACCCTAAACCCAAAATTTCAAAACCCTAAATCCAAAATTTGAAAACCCCAAATCCCTAAACCCTAAACCCTAAATCCCTAAAACTTAAACTCTAAAACCCTAAACCTTAAAACATAAATCCCAAAACCCTAAATGCTAAACCCCAAATTCCAAATCCTAAAACCCTAAACCCTAAACCCTAAACCTTAAACCCTAAAACCCAAATCCCTAAATCCCTAAACCCTAAACCTTAAAATATAAATCCCAAAACCCAAAACCCTAAAACATAAATCCCAAAACAATTCCAAATCCTAAAACCCTAAACCCCAAATCCAAAATTCTAAAACCCTAAACCATTTTTAGAAAAATAATAATTTTAACCCTAAACCTTAACCTACAAATATAACCCCAAATCCTAAAACCCTAAACCTCAAATCCAAAATTCCAAAATCCTAAACCATTTTTAGAAAAATAATAATTTTAACCTTAAACCTTAACCTACAAATATAACCCCAAATCCTAAATCCCTAAACCCTAAATCCCACATCCCAAACCTTAAAACCCTAAACCCTATTTTAAAAATAATAATTTTAATAATATATTTCTTTTTAATTAAGTAATAATTATTTAGAAAAATAATGATTTCAATAATGTATTTTGTCTAACGAAAAAATAGTAATTAAATGACATTATTTGAACTTTACAGCATGTAGGGGTATTAAGGTCAATTACAGCTTTTTTCATTCCATTCCAGTGGCAAACCAAACACTATAATCTTGATTTCAGTGGTCAAACCAAACAAAATTGTTTCCTTTCCATTACATTCCGATTCCGATTCCATTCCACGAACCAAACGCCACCTTAATGCTTTGTAATCCTTTCTAAGATCAACCGACGAGTTGCTCTTTTATTTCAATACAAGTATAGTTATCATTCTTGTCTTGATTCCTTAATACATCATTTATATTTAGAGAATAATTATAAAAGAATAAAATATTTGTTTTAATCTATGCCTACCGATCAACATTATTGAAATCATTATTTTAATAAATAAGTATTACTTAATTAAAAAGAAATATATTATTAAAATTATTATTTTTCTAAATAGGGTTTAGGGTTTTGAGGTTTGAGGTTTATGATGTGTGATTTAGGGTTTCTGGATTTAGGATTTGGGGTTATATTTGTAGGTTAAGGTTTAGGGTTAAAATTATTATTTTTCTAAAAATAGTTTAGGGTTTTAGAATTTTGGATTTAGGGTTTAGGATTTTAGGGTTTTAAGGTTTAAGGTTTAGGGTTTAGGGTTTTGGAATTTGGGGTTTTGGGTTTTGGGTTTTGGGATTTATGTTTTAAGGTTTAAGGTTTAGAGATTTGGAGATTTGGGGTTTAGGGTTTAGGGTTTAAGGTTTAGGGTTTAGGGATTTTGAGTTTAGGGTTTTAGGATTTAGAATTTAGGGTTTAGGGTTTAAGGTTTTTGGATTTATGTTTTAGTGGTTTTGGGTTTTGGGATTTATGTTTTAAGGTTTAGGGTTTTAGGGTTTTAGGGTTTTAGGGTTTAGGGTTTAGGGTTTAGGGATTTGGGATTTGGGGTTTATGGTTTAGGGATTTAGGGTTTAGGGATTTGGGGTTTTGGGGTTTAGGATTTAGGGTTTAGGGTTTTAGGATTTGAAATTTGGGATTTAGGGTTTAGGGTTTAGGGATTTGGGATTTGGGATTTGGGATTTATGTTTTAGGGTTTTGGGATTTATGTTTTAAGGTTTAGTGGTTTTAGGGTTTAGTGGATTCGAGGTTTTGGATTTAGGGTTTTAGGATTTGGAATTGGGATTTAGGGTTTAGGGATTTGGGATTTATGTTTTAGGGTTTTGGGATTTATGTTTTAAGGTTTAGGGTTTTAGGATTTTAGGATTTGGATTTAGGGTTTTGAAATTTTGGGTTTAGGGTTTAGGGTTTAGGGTTTTGGAATTTTGGGTTTGAGAATTTGGGATTTAAATTTAAGGTTATATTTTAGGTGAGGGTAAAATTGGAAAAAAAAAGTTTAGATGGGAATGGAATAATGATTACCAAATGTGGGAGAAGGAATTGCGATTCCTTCTTTTTTAGTAATCAGATTCCATTCCGCCCTCCATTCCGTCCAACCAAACACACAAAATGGATGGAATCAATTCTAGTTCCATTACAGTCCCTCCAACCAAACGTGGAGTATAATCTTGATTCCAGTGGTCAAACCAAACAAAATTGTTTCATTTCCTTTCCATTACATTCCGATTCCGATTTCAATTCCGATTCCATTCCACGAACCAAATGCCACCTTAATGCTTTGTAATCCTTTCTAATATCAACCGACGAGTTGCTCTTTTATTTCAATACAAGTATAGTTATCATTCTTGTCTTGATTCCTTAATACATCATTTATATTTAGAGAATAATTATAAAAGAATAAAATATTTGTTTTAATCTATGCCTACCGATCAAAATTTCTGATAAAAAAAATGTGTTATTCGGACTAACTTATAAGAAATGAAGCAAAAGTTTTCTTAGAAGAAGCTACAAGAAAGTTATCCTAGGAAATAAAGACAAAGTTAACGAGGTAAAGAAAAATAACTTGGATTTATTCATAATAAGGAAGGAAAAAAAAACTCATAAGCAATATATATATATATATATATATATATATATATATATATATATGTATGTATGTATTGTATTAATTGATACATTTAATAAAATTTTCAGTATATTTTTCTTTATTGGCTGACTATTAATCAATTGTAACTTCTTCTTTTAATAATAACTGGACATTTTAGATATTATTCAATTAGTATACAATCCTGTTAGACAGGAAAGAGTCATGTCTTGCTCTTTCCAGCCTGCAAGTCTGCAACTACAACAAGACATTAATTGAACAAAAATGGGCAATTATGGAGGGGTATGCTCTGCCACTGAGACAAACTAGCTTGGCTATTATATATAAGCAATTAAAACCTTCAATGGTCCTCCCTGAGATGGACGTATTGAATTTAAATTCAATACCTAACCTAGCTAGTAGCCAGCAAGGAAATTTCATTAAAAAATAAAAGCTATCATTATACTAGTCCATCTTTATGCCATCAAGCACTCGTGAATCAATACTGTTAATTATGTTTTATGCATTCAACCTATTAAATTTGTTAAAAATATACTTGTAATTAAAAACATTTTAATATGCATTTAAAATTTTAATATTATACATATATTTATTACAAATATATCTATAATATTTATAAACTCTAACATATTTATATAACATAAATACATATATTTATTACAAATATATCTATAATATTTATAAACTCTAACATATTTATACAAAATAAATAGATAATTTTAAAATTTTAAATACGTTATAAACATATTATATACATCACTAGTATATTTATACCAAATCTACATAAAACATAATTAACGTTACTTTAATAGAAGAATTCAAATCCAGAATATATTAACTTCTCGTTGCAAACTGTTTTGTACATTATAATTGGAAATTGTTCATAATATTTTTACTAATTTTGAATATCTCGTTATATATGCCGTGATTATACCAAATTTACCACATATATTACTACTTTTATCTGTTATATTTTTCATTTAATTACATGTTTATGTAAGTTTTATATTGTGAAATAATATAATATTAAAAATTTATTGCAAATTTGTGACCATATTTTGAGTTTGTACATGGTCTGTCTAATGAGAGTAAAATTCATACATTAATCTTGATAAGCTGATATATCATGTATGTTATGAGTTCACGTTCAAAGTTGAAAAACATTGTGTTGCATTGGCTGTAATCAGTATGCCAACTACCAATTGCCAACATACCTATAGTTTGTTTAGAGACCATCATCATTGAAGCATACTTGTATTATTATTATTATTATTATTTTTTATATGCCAATGCTTGAGTTTTATAGTTTTTGGAGGGATGCATAGAAATTTGCTACTGCCTAAATTACAATAGTGATAATTTATATCGTAATTTGATTGATCGAATCGAATTTAAATCGTAGAATCTAGATCAAACACGAATCGAATGAAATTCAAATCAAATTCAAACTACGTTAAATAACCAGAAAAAAACAAATTGGATTCGAACCAACTTGTTAACCCAAAATAGAATATTAAAGATAATAAAAAAAAACTCAAAATAAGATATTAGAGATAAAAAAAACAAGTGACTTATTGTAACTTGTTTTAGCATATTTAGTTACACTTGTTTTATTTATTTTAAATATTTTCATCATCAAACATTTACCCGATTTCTATTACTAAGATAAAATTCATTTATCTAATTTTTTTTATAAAAATATGATAAGAAAATTAATAACTAAAAATAAAAAATAATTAATATATTTAATTTATAAAAATAAAGAAAATTATTGTAACTTTTATGTTTAATTTATTTAAAATTTATGTTACCTTTTCCAATATTTTTTAATCACTTCTTTGCGAAAAAAAAAAAGAATTTGCGGACTGTTTTTATCACCCATAGTAATTTTTTGGTCTATATTGTTATATAATTTTTTTAATATTATCTTAAACAATAAAGAAAGGAATTAAAATTCACCATAATTCAGCAAAGCTGTATGGAACAAGACTCTAAATAATTTTTTTGATATTTTAACCTAAATACCATCTAATGAACTAAACAGCTCTGTTAAAAGTGGATAAAAGTCACACTTTCTCATTTTAAGTTATAAAATTGACATAATACATTTATAAATTTATCCAAGGAAAATTGATTTATTTCGATGTGCCCTGGCCATGATCCCAACAAAGATACCTTGTTGTCAAGAATAATATGAAACTCATAATTGTATTAGGCCGGATTCCGAAGAAGAATAGATAGGCTGTTCCAATTAGTTTTTAAACTTGTACCGCCAACGATAAAAAGAAAATTATCGTGGGATTATAAATTACGTGTGTAATAGTTTTTAGAGCAATGCATAGAAATTCGAACTAACTATATACAGGGATGATAATTTCTATTCTAATTCAATTAATAGAATTGAACTCAAAAGTTGAATCTGAATCAAACATAAATTTAATTAAATTCGATTCAAATTTAAATTAAACCAAATAACTCGAAAAAAATCAAGTTAAATTGAATTGGGTTCAAGCCTGCTTATTAGTCCAAAATAAATTTAAAAAAAATTATAACATGTAAACGTTCCAAATTAAAAAAATGTAATTTTCTTCTTAATTTTCAACCAATTCAGTTTTACTCTCTCAACTCTTTCTTCTCCATCAACCAACATCAATCGTTTCTCCGATAGTGATCTACGTCCAACATTGTTTCATTGTTCTCTAACAGTAGTTCTACGTCCATTGAAACAAGTTGAAATACTTTCTGTGTTATCTTAAAAAGATTATTTTTCTTTGTATAATTATTGTATGGTCTACTTGAATCCATTAAAAGAGTTTTTATATATGTGTGATTGGTTTGGAGGAAATTATTTGTTTAGTATTATATTTTTTTTATTTTATGGTTGCAAAAAATTTTATTAAGATTTGGAACGCTTTGTTCAAGTCATGAGTTTCTATAAAGACATTATGGCCTTTGAATTTTGCACGCGATAAATTTGATGGTATTTATTTTTGTTAAATTTATTTAGAAATGGGTTTCAAGAATTAACATTCTTAAGCTTATGTTTACTAGTGTTCTTATTATATAGTTCTTATTTTGTAATTAACTAATTATTATAATATAATAAGTGTGTGTAAGGAGTTATATTATCTCCATAGATTTTGTATGTGTATGAGTTACTTATTCGGTATTAATTTATCATTTAATCCAAAGATTAATTATTGTAATATTATTGTTTTTATTTTTGGTGTTTCATGTAATGTTATTTGAGCTAATAAACTTTAACCATTAAATATATAATTTGATTTATAAAAATAAATGTTCAATAAACTAAAAAATATGTAATTAACAAATCGGATTAGTTTAGGCCAACTTGCATGAATTATCACCCCTATTATATTAATTTAAAGTTGACACAATAAATCGAGAAATTATCGATAAAAAATTCTATTTATAATTAATGATAATAAGATAAAAAATAAATATTATTGTTTTGATAAATAATTGCATGATACATGAGTTTTGATTCTAATATAACTTTCAGGTTAAAAAAATGTTTATTATTTATTAGTTTAATATTGAATGAGTTCTTACTTTAGTTTATCGGTTATTGTTTAAAATAAATTGTAACCAATTGTGTATTTTAATAAAAATTAGAGTATTTATTTACGTCATAACTTGTTGTACAAATATAATTAATATGATGAATGATTATTAATTGAAATAATAAAATTTATTTATAACAAATAATTAATTTCCTCAACAATTATGGTTATATTAATATACAAACTTTTTTTTATATAATTTATTGTATTTATATTGCATCTCATTTGACTAAAACACCACCTGAGTAATGGTAGTCAATGATAAATTTATAATTTATCCTATCAGTATGTTCTAAACATTTTCCAAGTTTAGCATTCAACTGTACATTTTACATTTTGAATGGAAATAGTTATTGTCGCATCTTATTTTATTGTTTTCATAGTATATTTATTGTTAATTTTAAAAAATTATAGAAAACATCCTTATAATTTTAATGTAAAACCATATTATCATAATGTAAATTATTATTTTCATAAAAATAATTAAGTAATAACAATTTTATTCAACAATAATGTCACTAAGATATAGTTAATGCTAGGGATAAAATATACATTTTATATATTTTTATTATAACAATAACAAAAGTTAGTGTAATAATATTGTTACTCATTTTAATTAGTCTAAAATAAATGTATTAAAGACAAAAAATCATTTTTTTAATATTTTTTAGTCTAACAATAAATATGTTCTTAAAACAATAAACAATGATGTAAGAGTAACCTCTTTCCTTTTAATTAATTCTATAATAATAATAAATTAAATATTATTTTAGATTTATGATTATATTTATATATATTTTTGTATTTTTTTAAAAAATAAAATAGTGAAAATATGATATTTAAGAGAAAATAATAAAAACACTGTGATTATATGATTATCTTTACCGCTAGATTATAATTCAACCAATTATATTATGATTTAATTAATTTTCAAATTTTAAATATATTACATAATTTAATAATTTAGAATCCTTTTTAATTTATTGATTTTAACTTTAAAAACCTAAATATGAGTAAGATTTAGTACCTTTTATGACTTTTTAATTAACAACTAACACAATTATTAATTAATTTTAATCATTCAATAACTTAAAGATGTAATTTTTAAATTTACTTAAAAGATAACATTGAGCTCAAAAAAATAATAACTAAGACTCTTTAATCTATGTGTTTGGTTTGAATTATAATTAATAAATCACAATGTCATACTAATAAGTAAGAAAATTAGTTATTATGTAATAACTTTTTAAACTAATAATAGATTGAAACACATTATTTACTAGTTATACATCTAATTAAGAATATGAAAAATCAAAATATTCAAACATAATATCAACTACATCTCTAATATAGCAAAAAGGGAAATAATTAATTGAGTGACCTAATCATAATTCAATAATTGTCCGAGGTATTTTTCTAGAAAAAAGAATACCATTAAAGATCAAAAATTATAATCTAGATAAAAAAAATCATCAATATAAATATACTAATAGTCAAAATTATTAAATTATAATTAAAAATATTCTTAAATACACAGAGAAAACCTTGAATTTTTATATTTTGCTCTATTGTAATATTTTTTAATCGATTGTTTGACTTCTCCCATTGATATATTGATGGTTCTTTGGAAAAATAAAATTTTAATAACATATTATAATATTAATAATCTTCAATACTAGGATCTAGATAAATATCTAGATTGAAAACAATATAAACTTTACAAACATAAACGTAACATAGATTATCATAGATAAATATCTAAATGAAAAAAATACTAAGAGCTAGATCTAGGTGAAGAAATAACAAAAATATGTATTTTTATTTAAAATAACTAATAAGAAGAAGAGAAATATAAGCAACATAAACTTATGAGAGAAGGACTCTTATAGAAGAAGAATCTTCTCTAACAATAACGACTTTATGAAAGTAGATTTATTAGTGTACTTTTCTGGTTAATATTTACTCATTTATTTAATAATTAGTATTTTGGGTTAAAATATTAAAATATAAATTTTCCAGTTAAAATGATGAAAATATAATTTTAGGAAATTTTTCAATTTTGGATTTTTTAAGAAATTTTTAATACAAAACCAATCAAAAGATACGATGTGAATGCCATGCAAGCAAGGAAGCTAACTAGGCATGTCACATGAATTCCAAGCAAGGAAAGAGGCCCAATCATGCAATGTTGTGTGTACCATGTGATATAGGGTCATGCCACATGTCAGCACGTGTTTGATCTGAGTTCACTACTCGATCAACGGTTTTATCATGCATCATCACCCGATTCGTCCATTCCTTCCACTAGCGTACCACACATTTCATAATTGTGAATAACATCACGCCACATGGTGTTGACTCAATCACATTGATCATGTCCAATCTATCCATGCATCGCGTGTTGGTTCATCTAGTAAAAATCCCATATGCCATGTGTCATGTTTCTATTGACAGCACTATTAATTTTCCTTTTTCATCTCCTTGATCTCAAGCTAATCTGATTATTTAAATTCCACCTAAGCTTAATTTAACCCTTTAACTATCCCATAAACTCTAAGGAGTTAAAAATCACATAATTTTTATCAAATTTTGAAGCTAAAGAGATGGAAAAATACAAAAAAAATTAAAAAAAGATACAATTTTAGTGAAGATTTAAGAAAAGATTAGTGCTACAATTCAAGAGATTAATTGTATTTCTTCTTTTTCACCTTTCTTGATCACTTTTTATATTTTTTTATGAAAAATATAAGTTTTATAAAAAAATTATGTTTAGTTAATTTATTAATCTATGAGTCATATTAACCCAATTTTCAACATGTGATAATCTAATATTTTACCCTAATTATGATTTTAATTTAATTATATTATTTAATCTGATTTTTATACCATTAATTGTTTAGCCAATAATTAATTGATTTATAGAGACAATTAAATAGATTTGAGAAAATTATTTAATTATTTGTCTTGATTAAATAACATACCTAGTTTCTAGCTATAGATGTATGATTTTTTATATGTGATCCATAATTGATTAACTTAATAAGTAATATGAAATTATGTTAATTACTATATAGTATGTAGTTTACTTGAGAGATAAATGCATGCTAAATTAAATTCAATTGATCATGTAATTGATTAATAATTATATTTGGGAGATTTTAGTAATTCACGTGTTTAAAAAATTAGGGGATTAATTATTTCTAGATATTTTTTCATATATCTTCTTAGCTATCAAATCTGATTTTAATTAATTATTGTTATTTATTTTTAGTTTTTTTAATTTTGTTTTCTCAACCATTAAAAAAATTGATTTTTACTTTTTAGTTTTAAAAATTAGTTTCTATTAACATAATCTTTATATGAACGATTTTTTCTTATCATTATATTACTTGTTACGATATGTATACTTACATATTTATTACTCATAATTGATGTCTATCAAACAGAAAGCAAATTACTTCTTCAAGATTTCAGAGAAAAATAAAAGAACAATTATCTAGGGCTTCAAATTGTCTTTAATCACATAAAAATCTAGCTAGACATAAACATGATCAAAACTAATCTTTATCCATGAAAACAATATAAAAGAGAATAAGAAAGTTTAAGAATTTAATAGTTGGTTGTTGATGATGAAAGACAATCTCTAAGTCTTCAATCTTGTTTTTGATTTTCAACTTCTCTTTCCATGCTTGCGAGGAGTTATTTTTCTTTCAATTTGACCTCTAAATTGAAAATTAAGAATTGAATTAGGCAAATTTTGTGCATGAAGTATATATATATGGTCCAAATTAACCTAAGAATAATTTAAGTTGTCGAATCTTGAAAAATAGATGAAATCTTACTATTTTATGAAATTGTTATAGGTCCAACAGAAGGGACGAACAACTTTTGTAAAACTTACAGAGCTTATGACAAATTGTTGTGACCATTGCAAAGTTCACAAAATGTTGGTGTAAGCCTTAATTAATTGTGCAGTGAATAGTCCAACATGTCTTATTTCATCCCCTTTCATGCTTTTTGCTTGTTACGCTCCCAAATGCATATAATATATATAAAATAAAATAAAATGCTTTGAGAATAATAAATAAATATAAATATACAAAAATTGACACTTAAAAATGTCCATAAAGAAGAGTAGTGGCATGACTGCTCAAAGATAACTGCTTGAGGCTCTTTACCAAGCATTTAACTCTTTGTTTCCTTGTGTTTTTATTAAAAATGATAGGGAAAAAGTAGGAATAAGTACATACATTGTGTTGTCAAACACAAATGTGATTTCTTTTATACTATCAAAAGTGCTTTTATAAGATCCAGCATAAATAACAAAAATGTAGCCCAAGTCTATTCCTTTTAATAAATGTATACTTTAATCTCTTACCTATTAAATGATGAGCACAAATTCTCTCAATATCCCAAAATATTTTATAAAAATAAAGACTTAAATAAAACAATACAATTCTATTACTTTTATAAAATAAATTTCTATGATTTTTTTTTTTTTTGTAAATATAACAAATATATATTATCTCACGTACATATTATTTAAAATATATTTTTTATTAAAGATAACAAACTTCAATCATATAATTTTTTTTTTTTTTGTTAAACCACACTTCTTGTCATATTTTGGTGTAGGGGGAATACATTGGCCCTTTAGAAATGTAACATCTACCAACCATTTTTTAGCAACCCAAATTAAAAACAAAAAGGCCCACGTAAACATGGACCAATCCGAATCCTTTTTGTTTTCTTTTGTTAAACTACTATGAGTCCATTTACTTGTATAACTGTTAGTTATTCAGAATTACATCATATATCATTTAATATTTAAAAAAATTACTATTGTAAATAACCAGTGCACTAAATAAAAATAAATGTACTAGTACAACCTTTTTTTCCCTTCATATAAATAACCAATAGAAACAGCAGGTTTCTACAAACATGTCATATAAACATATACCCAATAGGTGGAGGCATTTAATCCAATGGCATTTCTTTTAAGAGCCTTCGGGTAAAGGTTGTATACAATTCCAATGCAGCATGTACTTATATTACGAGCATCATCATCATCAATTAGGATATAAACATTACAACGACATGTCGTTAAAAGTTGCAGTGCAGACAGTACATCCCTTGTGACGTTTTTGAGCATGTCAAAAGATTCTCTAATCTTGTGCAACTAAACTTGAAAAGCATCATTACATAAACTGCTCAATCTTAACTCTCCCTCACTTTCTTAATCCAAGGCCTAAAAAAATGAAGGAATAAAAAAAAACCCATCAAGGATCCAATGTGAGATAAGTAAGATCAACAAGAGCAAGTAGAGAGTTTCTTGATTTCACTAATTTCCATGTCAGATCCAGAAATAACATCAATCTTTGATCCTTTAAGAGCAGTAGAATCATTGTTAAGAATTTTCCCATTACCACAATCCAATGATTTTTTAGAAATCAAACCATAAATTTCATCTAATACGGTAAAAAATGCAGTTTCAACATTGTCACCACTAAGAGCTGATGTCTCAGAGAAAAAGAGACCTTGATCTTCAGCAAATTCTACTGCATCTTCAGTGGGCACAGCTCTCTGGTCAACAAGATCAGCTTTGTTCCCAATTAACATAATCACAATGGAATTGTCTGCATGAGCTCTAAGCTCTTCTACCCATCTTGCTACATGATCAAAGCTCTGTCTTTTTGTTATGTCGTACACTAACATTGCCCCCAATGCCCCTCTATAATATGCACTTGTAATTGCTCTGTATCTATTTACAAGTATTAAAAAAAACAAAATTGAGTATTAAATAAGAAACAATGAAATCTACCAGATCCCAATTCCAAAGTTCCATTCCCAACAAATTCTAAAAAAAAAACATTTATCAAGGGGAGTGGCCTGGGTGGGTGATTCATACCACCTTAGTGCAAGCTTTGAATAAATGGTTTTTGAAAATTTGATTCAAAATCACAAGTTTAAATAATGTAAACATATACGTATACATAGTCAGTGGCTTAATTAGTGATATGACCGTAATATATATATATATACACTCCTGTTTCAAGTATACCATTGGATAAAGAATAAATGCAACCTTACATAACTTATGGAGTCTATATTATCAAAAGGCTTTTGAAACATTTTTCACTTAAATTCTCACGTTGTAATGTTGGCCTAAACACACCAACCTAGAAACGAGAAAACAAAAGTTTGTGCTACTGTGAAAACCTAAGAGGCTGTAATTTTCATTTTAAAATTTTTTTCTCAATTTATAACTCATTTCAAGTTATTACCAGCTTTATTTTATCTTTTGTACAGTTTGTTTCACAGTATAACTATATAGTTATTTATTGACTAAAATAACCAACAAGAATTGATAACTTATTAATGGTACAAAATTGAAAGAAAATGAAAGCAAAAAAACATTTTTGAGTTTTATACAAAATGATTACCCACCAGAGGGCAAAAAAATCTCAACTGTAAAATTGTTTTGAAATGCAAATTTTTATAGCTCAAACTAGCTTAGCACAGCACAGTTGATTTGTACTAAATACTAGTGGTTCTTTTGCTTTCTTCAAGGGTTTGAACGATGAGCTTCCTTTCATCGTAAGGAGATCGTGTGTGGATGTTCTGTGCACCCGCAATCTTCTTTTCTGAGGGGGGGGAAGAAAAAGATTTCCAAACCATTTCCTTGTGATTAATTAAAGGCTATCCATTTGCTTATTTTTAATTTGAGTCAAACGTTAGTTAAACATGTCCTCATATTAAAATTCTTAGCCTCGAATACTGTTTTAAAGTCAAAAATAAATATAACAGATGAATAAAACTTACGTAAATCGTTAAGCAGAAGTAGAGAGAGAGAGAGAGAAAGATGTGACCTTTCTTGTCCAGCGGTATCCCAGATCTGAGCTTTGATGACTTTGGAATTAATAGTGACAGTTCTTGTCTGAAACTCAACTCCAATAGTGGATTTGGAGTCAAAACAGAACTCGTTCTTAGTAAACCTTGAGAGTATCTGAGTCTTACCAACTGCTGAGTCTCCGATCACCACAACTTTGAAAACATAATCTATTTTTTCTTCACCTTTCTCTTGAAACTTCGTCTCTGCTTCAATTTCATTCATTTCTTGATTCATTCTCACTAAGAACAAATCACCAACACCAACAAAGAGTCAAATTTTAAAAACCCTTTATCTTTCTTATGAAAATTAGGTATTGGAAACTTTGATCTTTCTAGACTTGGATTGAAGGTGGAGCAACTGAGCAAGTGAAAGGAACAGGAAAAAAGATTGAAACAGAGTAAACGAGACTGGGTTTTTTAAATTCTAGTGATAAAGCATATCAGAATTTTGTAGATCAAATATTAAGGGTTAAGTCATTGTATATTATTATATATCTATACTTTTAAAGCCTAATTATATTTATAGTAGGTATTTAAAAAAAATTATTGCTAATATATATATATATATATATATATATATGGCTAATACATATTAAAAATATAGCTTGGTGGTGTATATATATTTTTATAAAAGTATTAAAATGAAACTAATTTAATAATTTGTCATTTAAAAATTAGTGGGTAAAAATAATAGTAGAAAAATGACGGTGCATTAATTATTATATTGATTTACTATAAAGTTTTTCCATAATTTTGGGGGCTAAACAGCCTAACACTGTTTGTCAAAAGGCATAATGGGATTAGCTTTAGGGGAATTGGAGATAGTGAATTGTGTTTTATTAGGTGAACAAAATTAAAGCAACGTACTACTTTATATATCAGCTGTTGCGTAATCCACGGAAAATAAATTAAAGAACCTATGATGTTGGTTTTCAAATCATGTGTGACATTTTTTTTTTAATTTGCGTATTGATATATGTACAATTAATAAATAAGTGGTAAAGCATAGTATTTCAATTTTTAAACTATTTACTCATCATTAAAAGCTTCTGTTTTATAACTTTATTATTATTATTATTATTATTATTATTATTATTATTCAAGTATTTACTCGTATTACTTTAACAAACTTAAAGTTGAGAAATCAAAATGAATAGTAAATTATAATTTTTAATATATTAATCACTTAATAAAAATTTTAAAATTTTTCTTACACTAACTTTTCATATTTAATAAAATTAGATTAAATTATATTATATTAATCAAAATTAATGTAAAAAAAATAATTATTTTTTTAATTATTTAATCTTTCAATTTTTAAAATTTAAAATATATAATTTATTATATTTAAATTAAAATTAAAATTATTAAATATAAAATATTAGTTTACTAAAAATTATAAAAAATTTGTTAAAAAAATCATAATAAAAAGTAATAAAGTTAATACATTAAATGTATAATTGAAAAAAAAAATTAGTGGTTGCTTTTATCCTTTCGATACTTGATTTGGGTAGGTGAGGTTGTAGGTACTTCCCTTCGAATTAGTGTTAATGATTTTATTATTTTTTAAAATAATAGGTTATTATTATTATACAATTTAATTTATTATTAAGATAATAATAATATTTAAATGTAATTAATTTTAAAAATATAATATACAATTTATATTTTTTTTATTATTCCAATAACAATATCATTATATATTTTTTTATTATTTCAATATTAGTTGTAAATAATATTTATTGATATCCTTTTTCAATCACATTAAAATATTGTCATTTTTCGATATCACTTCGACAGACAGAGAGTACAAGTGGCTCTTTGCATTTTGTATGCACTTAATTTCTGTCTTAAGTTGTAAATTATAATTACAGCAATAAATAGCTATTTAATTAAATAAGCATAGTGTAGTTTAAAATTGTATCTCTATGCCGACAGAAAAAAGTACAAATATATTTGAAGGCCCGACGATAACCTATTATTACCTCAAAAACTTGAAAGCAAGGTTGAAAAATTGTCACAATGTCGAAATTATAATAACAGGCAAGAATTTAGACATTAGATATTAATACGTGATATCTTTCTTTTAGTAAAAATATCGAAAAAAAAAGGTAAATATTAAAAAAATGTTATTGTTGAAAAGAAAAGGGCAATTTTTAATAAAAGTATTATTTTTATTATAAATATTATCATGATATTATAGATAAAATATCAAAACATATTAAAAAAAATGTTATTTTTTATTTTTTTAATAAATTATATTTAAATTGATTTATTTATATTTGTATCTTTGATTAAAAGATTATTTAATTGAGTTTAAAACAATAATTTATAATATTTTTAATATTTTTTTAATTTTTACCTCATTATAGCTTTTATTTTATTACTTTTACATGTTGTTTTTGTTTTTATAATTTAAATTAGACTATGTATCATGTATATTTATTTATTTATAATGTAATTCAAATAATAATCTAAATAATTATATCATATTTTAATTACTTCTTTTAAAAAAATTATTAATTAAAATGAAAATCATACATATTTATAAATATATATATGAAATAAAAAAAATATTTTAAAATATAAATAATTGATAATTTTGATGTTTTATAAAAAAAAATTCATAATTTAAATAAAATTTACATAATTTTTAAATTTTTATCGATTAATATTTTTACAAACTTCGTGTAAATTCGTTCAACACCCTTGCTCGAAGAAATAACTAGTAAAACACTATAACTCCCAACTTTATTATTATAAATTTAAATTTAAATCTTATCTATATAATATTTTATTTATTTAAATAAAATAATTAAAGTTTAATATCCTTTATAAGAAAAGTGTAGCTTATATATATATATATTTTTTTTTTGAAAAATACTCTCCCAGGTCAAAGATAACATCACATTTTTCAAAGGGTAAAGATCTATTGCTATTTTTATAATATATTTATTATTAATTTTAAAAATTATTTTAATAATTTTTAAATTTAATAATATCACTTTTAAATAACTGATAATTATAAGTAGGGTGCTGTACATTCATATTGAGAAGGAAGTGGGAGACCGTCATGATTTGAACTAATGACCTGAATTAAAAATATATAATAAAATTTAAAATATATCAACTTAAAATATATAATAATACAATAATTTAAAATATATCAACTTAAAATAAATAATAATAGGATAATTTAAGTAAATAAAATTTAAAATTAATAATAAAATAATTTATTAAAAATAAAAAATAATTTAATTTAATTAATAAAAAATATATTTAAAAATTAACGGCACTTCTAAAAATAATGATAGATGACATTAATGAGAAATCACGTGAATTTAAATATAATCTATAATTAAATTTTAAAAAACTACAAATATATTGCATATTAAACAGTTTAATAATTTTCTCAATCATTTGTCACTTACTAGACAACAGTGGTAGCATTAATTGGATACAATATCAATTATCAAATGATTATTTATTATTATTAAAATATAATTTTTTAATTGTATTATTTTTTAAATTTTTATTAAATAATTTATTTTAAAAAAATTAAAATTTTATTAAATTAAATTACTACATCATTATATATTTTAAAAATAATAATGTATAATTTCTCATCAATCAACGTAGATTAACAAAGGTTTGTTCTCTCTCTCACGGACAGATAAACGAAATATGAATATAAATATATTATATTATATTATTATTATTTAATAATAATTTATATAATATAATTGAAAAAATTAATAATAAATATAATTTTATTATAAAAATATATTTAATTTATTTTTATATATCTTTTATATTTTACAAATAAAAGTAAATTTATTTTTAATTTAGTTGTAAAAAAAATCAAGACATTATTTTAAAAATAAAATTTCAAATAAATTAAATAAAATTTTAAACACATCTATAATTATTATTAGTATTATTTTTATATAATTATATATTTTATTTTATAAAATATCTTATCACTTCATAATAAAATATATAATTACATAAAAATTACTCCTTCATATTTTAGTAAAAGGTTATTCTCTTTTTAAAAAAATAGTAAAAGTAAAGAAACATTCTTAGATGTCGTTTGGTTCACGAAATAAAATCGGAATCAAAATAAGAATAGAATGAAAAGGAAACAATTTTATTGATTTGACCACTAAAATTAAGAAAAATAATAATATTATAGTTATTTTGAGAGAATTTTCTAGTTAGGAATTCTAGTGATTTTTAGAGAGAATTAAAAATATGGACTAATGAATGGAAGTTTTATTATCCTCATTTAAGGGGTATATATGTATGACATCCTACGCACGTGGAAAGTTACGTATAAGCGACATGTATACATGGTTACATATGTAGTAAAAAACATAAAGTAGATCACTACATATATTACACACAAATAAAGGGATATCGTTATATGCAGGTCGTTCACGGAGAGGGACGACTTTGATCACGTCGGGATATCATAGTTTCACCAGGTTTTGATATCCAAGACCTTGTCGTTTGATAACGAGGTACTTTTGTCGACTAGGTTGTACGCTCTATCAAGCTCGTTGGGCCCATACATTTTGTTAAACCAGCCTTATATCTTCGTTATACCCTAACGGGGTACCTGTACTTATTAGGTTGCATATCTGTTACATATTTAATACCAAACATTAACTCCCCTATTTTCTTGATTTTGAGAAGTCAAGAGAATAATACTTGTTTGTTGATTTTAATTGAAATAAACCATTTTAAACGATTTAATGTATATAAGTATATAACGACCACTCAAACGATACAATTTTCAATCGCGAGGTTATTTAACTACAAACAATATTCCTTTAATTAATTTTATTTTTTCATTAAACCTTTCAGCTTCCCGCTCACTTTATAAATAATGAAGAAATTTACTTTTACTAAACGTTTTAACTTAAATTTATTTTAAGAAAATTTCGACCCATTAAGTGTTTTCCAATTATTACGCTCTGTTTACTCGTTAGAAAAATACTTAGTCTATTTTTTAGTTAATTTATTTAACGACGTCAAAGAGAGAACCAATCCATTCTTTATTTTTAGGTCGAGATTCAAACGACCTACATTCACATTAAGTAATTTATTATTAATTTTATTTTAACTTGTCTCAAAAAAGAAAAATAAGTGGTTCATCCTATGGCAATATGATCTAGGTCGTTAGGTAACGCAACTGACACTTATTTAATACCAAATATTATATTAAATTCCCCTATTTGCGAGGTTACCAAGTTGTTAAGAGTATTTTTATTATTAATCCAAGTTTGAAGGGGTAAACCTTTCAGGCTCTCCTTAGGTTTCATGATTAACTCTGAAATCAGGCCGTCATTTAAGTGCTACCTGATCGTCATATAAACATTTCCTAATCAAGTTGTCATATAAGAGTTACTTGATTAGGTCTTGTATGCATATGTGACCTAGGTTGTTTACTTTGACCTGAAGATCTTGGTCTTCAGGTCTCAACTCTCAGGTCACTAGGCGAATGTTACTATGCCATTCCATTGTTACAGAGGAACAATTAAGTAATCCTTACGAATAAGGAAGATGGATGGCCTTGTTATTGAAAGCTATATATCTAAGCCCTTATTTGTCACGTAGCCTGAGAATCAAGGTTTTTATTGCACCGCACTACACTATGATATAGTACTTTCAAACTAGGAGTAAAGCATCGCCTTATAGCGAAAAGATGGCTTGTATACCCTAACTACCCCAATGAACTAGGGATCTAAATGTTCTACTTCTAATACCAAAGTAGTGGGGTGAACTTAGGTCCCTTTCGAAGGAAGTGGTAGAACTTATCAAAAGAGATTAATAGTCCACATTCAAATACAATATGCCATGGTGAAATATTGACCCACAATAGATGCGACATGCGAAGGTGAAATATCCAACCCCTCACATGCACTTCCATAAGAGGAGTATTTTGCCCTGGAACTTAAGTCTCTTTCTTAAGACATATTTCGGATTATGAGCGGATCATTTAATAACATTTGCATTTTTACCATGTTGAAACACATCTGGCGTCTCAAGTGGGGGGTTAGGGGACTCATCCTCCAATCACGGGACATAAGACATGCCACAGCTCGAATGGAGGGGGGTCAGGGGACTCCTCCTCCAATCACGAGGCAATCGGGTGTCTTGCATCTCTAGTGAGAAGGTCATGTCCATTTTTTATGTGCAAGTAAATGTCCTTAAAACGAGATAATTCTCCTTGGAATAAAAATGAAGGTCTCAAATGCCAACTATGGACTAGAAAGATTTGAGTTCCCACAGACGGCACCAATTGTTTGGAGAGAATTTTCTAGTTAGGGATTCTAGTGATTTTTAGAGAGAAGTGGAAATATGAACCAATGAATGGATCTTGTATTTTTCTCATTTAAGGGGTATATATGTATGACATCCTACGCATGTGGCAAGTTACATATAAGCGACCTGTATACATGGTTACATATGTAGTAAAAAACAGAAAGCAGATCGCTACAAATATTACACACAAATAAAGGGAGATCGTTATATGTAAGTCGTGCACGGAGAGGGAGGACCTTGATCACGTCGGGATATCATAGTTTCACCAGGTCTTGACATCCAAGACCTCGCCATTTGATAACGAGGTACTTTTGTCGACTAGGTTGTACGCTCTACCATGCTCGTTGGGCCTAGACCTTTTGTTAAGCGAGCCCTATATCTTCGTTATACCCTAGCGGGATACCTGTACTTATTAGGTCGCATGTTCGTTACATATCTAATATCAAACAATAGTGTTTATTTTATAATTAGAATAAAATAAAAAACACTATATATTATCTTAATACTCATATATTTAATAAAATTTAAATAATATCATTTAATTGTTATTTTTTTCATCAAACAAAATATATTATTAAAATCGTTATTTTTTAAATAATTATTACTTAAAAAGAAAATATATTATTAAAATTATTATTTTTCTAAATAGTGTTTAGGTTTTTGAGGTTTAGGATTTGGGATTTTGGGATTTTGGGTTTAAGGTTTAAGTTTATATTTGTGGGTTAAGGTTTAGGATAAAAAATATTATTTTTCTAAATAGGGTTTAGGGTTTCATGATTTGGTATTTTAGATTTAAGGTTATAGTTGTAGGTTAAGGTTAAAATTATTATTTTTTAATTAAGGTTTATGGTTTTAGGATTTGGGGTTTATGATTTTGGTATTTGGAATTTAGGGTTTAGAGTCATATTTACGAGTTAAAGTTTATAATTAAAATTATTATTTTTCTAAATATGATCTTGGGTTTTGGGTTATATTTATGAGTTAACATTTTGGTTTATTGGATTTGGGATTTGAGATTTAAGATTTAAAGTTTTAGGATTTGAGATTTAAAGTTTAGTTTTATATTTTGAGTTGGGATAAAATTGAAAAAAAAATTAAGATAGAACTGTAATCATGATTCCTTAAAGGGGAGAAAATTCCTTCTCCAATAAGAATCGATTTTATTTCATTCACATTTTTCAACCCAACTACACACAAAATAGAAAGAATTAATTCTAATTCTATTTCATTTCATCCGACCAAACATATCATTAATGTTTAATAACAAACTGAAGCCACCTTCTAATTCATAAATTATGGTGATTGACACGAATGATGCGAATTCAAAGTTTTAAATAAATGTAATCCATATAATCTATATAAATATGTTTGAGTTTTAATCTATTATTTTATTTGTATAAATTAAATATATTAAATTATTATAAATTTAAATATTTTAATTATCTTTTATCAATTTAAATTTATTAAACTTAATAATATGAGACTAGTATATGTTTAGAGATGAAAATATATCAAAAAATTGAACAAAAAGGAATAAAATCATCAAAATTTATTTAAAATGAATAAAATATTCACAAATATAACAATAAGTCGGTTAAAATACATTATTTTAAAGTAAAGTGATAAATATATTCAATTTATAAAATTAAAGTGATGTTAAGTGTTTTTTTTTCAAGTATCAATTAACTCTTTTATATTAAATCTTATTGTGTATTTAATCACCTAAATTTAAAAATATATTTTTTAGTTCTCTATTATGAAAAAATTCATCAATTAAAAATAAATAATATTTATTTAATAATTTTTTTATTGAAAATAATATTATTTATACTTAATCCATTCTTCTCAAAATTATGATATTAAAATATATATTTTTAAATTTAAGAAATTAACTATATAAATTTTAAATTTTATAATCTATAAGATTTCTACTGAGATTGTATTATATATATATATATATATATATATATATATATATATATATATATATGTAAATCAACAAAATATAGTTTGAGATTGAGCTGGCCAAAAGGGAGTAAATCAAGTTATATATTTATAGAAATTTGTTTGGAATTATAATTATTATAAATTTTTATGGTAATAAATACATTGAGTTTATTAGATAATGTGAGTAAAAATACTTTAGTTTTTTTATACTTAAAAATATAAATTTAGCACTAAAAAATAATAATAACAAAACAAAACAAAACAAACAAATACGAAAAATATACAATTAACACCTGCATGGTTAGCTAGATGTATTTTCACAAAGCTACATATGGGCAGGAAAGTGCAGTGTCTATTTTAAAGTTTCTGTCTAATTAGGATACGTCCACTTAAATGATAATAGTTAACGATTGTGATTAAGTCCATTAACTTTGAATCCAAAACAGAAACAAATAGAGAAAGAGAGGAGAGAAAACAAAATTAATGGGTTTTGGATTAAAAGGCTAAAGGATGTGACACATCACTTGTCTAATTTCTTTTTCTCATAATTCAATTTTATAATTTTAAAAAATTATTAATTAATTTTAAATTAAAAAAAAATGAATTTTTTTATGATGAAATAAAAACCTTTGAAAAAATCAAAAATAAATTAATTAAATTTAAAAAACTCTTATATTTCATTCCATGTCACATTTTTTTTGTAAGATATTTTTTTAATAGATTTTTTTTATTTGAAAAAATTTAGATAGAAATTTTTTAAAAAGTAGAAAACATAAAAATAATAATAAACGGATTAAAGATTTATATGAATAAAAAATAAGAAAAAATGATAAATATTAAAGAAAAAATTAATATTGTATTTAATTTATTTTAGTTCGTGAAATAAGTAAAATAATAAGTTTATTTATAGAATCGAAATAATAAAATTAGATAATTAAAAATAAAAAATCGGGTGAAATGAAGAACCTATGAGTAACTATGAACGAGAACTAGAATCAAGAGAAGCTATTTACCAAAAAAAAAGAAAGAAAAAAAAAACAATAAAGAGAAACCAGTTATGGAAGTGATAGAAGCACACACTCTCATGCCTAAAGATGGGAAAGATTCTTCATCTCCATTTGAGAAGTTGAGTTTAAAAACTAGAGACTTAGAACCTAAGTAAAATAAAAAGATTCGAACCCCATTTGGAATGAAAAGCTTTTCCTGGTTAGAGATGTTGCTGACCTTCCTTACAGAACCTTTGAAGTTGATATCTTCAATGAGAGAAGGTCAGTTAATAGTGAATTTTTTTTTTGGGTAAAGTTAGAATCTCTGCCTCTAACATTGCTAAAGTTGGTGAAGAAATTACATCACTTTATATTCTTATTTTCTCATGTTAGAGAGGAAATAAATTGAAAGCTTTACACTTCAACAGAAATGGGGACCAATAGAATAGTAGTATCATCTAGTATTTCTAGTTCCGTTTGATTTGGGTTTAATAGGGAAAAGCAAGGAACTTCAAGGACCAAACTCGTTAAAGAAGATGCAGCTACAACTAACTCAAGAAAACAGAACAACTTAGAACAGTCAGAACCATTCAAAGTCTGTGAAAATCGAACCCAGGTGAGCTCAAGGCTGTTGTCATAATCTCTGGACCAGGTACTGTTTATTCTATCTATTATGAAATTCCAAAAATACCCCTTATGTGCTTGTAACTACTTTTTATGCTATTTTTTAAAGTAATAATTTATTTATTTTTTGTTTTATTTGATAAAAATGAAATTTTTATGCTAATTTAATCAAAATTATAGGATCATGGTTGCATTGCACTCTTATATTTAAACCAAAATGTATTGATAGGATGAAATTGAAAGAAAGTTGGCATATATCATCTTCTGATATTAATGTTACAATTACATTAACACAACTTCCTCATTTATTATCGTAACAAAGATTATTAAAAATTTATTTTAATTATATATTAATATTATTATTAAATAAAATTATCATATTTAAATTATAAGAATAACACCGTCTTTATAATAATAATATATTTTTTATATTATTGATTGATTTGATAAATAATTATCTATCAAAATAATAAAATTTATCTAATTTAATTTATAATTAATTATAGTATTAATTATTATAATATCATTTTTTTTTATAGCAAAATGGTTGTTTTCAAGCTAGCTACCAGTCTACCGCATATCCATTTAGAGGACTTTTCGTGGCCGAAACTTGCCCTAGTATTTTTGACACGCATAGTCCAGAGAGAGAGAGAGAGCTTATCTACTATCTCAAAACTTTCTCTGCATTAGCCTCCTCTGCTCAATGGATGCATTATCAAGCTATGTTTCAGCCCTCAAAGTTGCTACCTTTCATTCAACTAATTCTCGTGATCAGTTCTTTCAATTAAAACCTACTTCTTCTTCTTCCTCTTCTTCCAACCAATCTTCACAACCTTATCTCTACTCTACCCAACACAATTCAATCTCCAACAAAACTACATATTCCACTACTACTACTACTCACAAGCCAAATTCAACTTCTTTCTTTCTACCCACATCTCTCAATTCATCAAATTATCAAATTACCCACCAAACACCAGCCACTGGTTATGCAGCAGCACTTGTAGACATAGCTCAATCCAACACTACCACTTCTCTTGACCTGCTCGAAAGAGATGTACAGAGGTTCTTGAAGTTGCTAAAGAGCAAGCAAATTGAAGCAGTCTTGGTTAGTACATTTATGGGTGAGAGAGAAAAGGGACAATTAGTGAAGAAGCTAGTGTCTGAAAAGGGAAGGTTTAATAGGTATTTGGTGAGGCTAGTCAATATGTTGGTGGATAAAAATAAGGTTGGTATTGTCAAACAAGTGTCAGAGGAATTTCTGAGGATTTATGATGAATTGTCTGGTACTCAAGTGGTTTTGGTCCCATCACTAATGAAGATGGAGAAAGATAAGATATTTGGAATTGCTAAGGTGGTTCAAAATCTAACTGGTGCCATGAGAGTTAGGGTAAGGGATTTGGCTCATGAAAACTTACCACGTCCAACCTTTGCCTTGTAAAAACCATTAACGCTTGTTAGGTGGCTTCGGATCATGATCTGTATTAAATTCTATCAAAATCTCTTTCTTATCATTTAAAATATTACACTTAATTTAAAATTCATAAAATTTGGGTGATTTTTTAAATTAAGTGTAATAAAATAGGGATCAAAACAAGTTTTTAAAATCTATCCGTTGCAAGTTTTTAATCAACTTATAATAAAATGAAATATATTATAGGTGTCATCTTTATTATAAATTTGTGATATATAATTCTCCATGGAAGAAATGTGTTTTTTTATGTGTTGTTTCAGCAATAAATGTGAAAAATTAGCAATGAAGCATATATGGATTGGAATTTATTCAAATGATATATAGTTTTTTTTTTCTTTCTTATTTCAACTGTGTGAATTTAGAAAATGGTGATGATGTTAAGGAGCTAAAATAATTCTGTTGGCCCATTCTATTTTATTTATTTTTAAGTTGAGAACAATTAACCTCAAACTGCCATTTATCAATTATAGCTATGATCACTACAGTTCATGAGCAGGACAGGAAATATAAGAACAAAACTGCAGGTTGCAATTCGAGTTCTGTGTTCCTGTTTATGTTTTCTATCCAAACTTACATATTTTTAATGCTATAAAAAATTAATTATTCTTAACCAAATTATGGTAAAAATATATATAACATCTTTATAACTTTTAAAAGAATTAATAATAATTCATTATAAATAAAAATATATTTTTTCGAATCTAATCAGGTTTGCGTTATGATCTGTTAGCTAAATTGTCACCCCTACTTTCATGGTAATTCTAAATATATACAATTTTTGCATGTAATTTTGTCATCAAAATCTCAACACCTTATGGTTTATAACACTCTCTTGGTTAATAAATAATTTCAAATCTTCCATACTTTTCCAAATAAAAAAGAAGGAAATGATCTTTTCTGGACAAACAAGAGGCTTCATTGACGTAAAGAAAATAAAATTTTCTCATAGACGAGCGCACGAATTATATTAGTGTTTCAGCCAAGGTGCACAACAAAAATATTTCCGAGTGAAATATGCAAATATTGATTTTTTTTACTTAAAATAGTATATATGACTAAGATATGAAAATATGACATCCAACCTATTTAATTACATAAAATGTCTATGATATGTGAGTATTGTAATTATTTTAAATAAATTTAATTTAATGACAACACTCAAAATAGGTTTTCTTAATCGAATGTCCAATGTTTAAATCTCGATGATGTATCCTACCAAAAATGGGTGTTTAAATCTCAATCGAGTATTAAAACTCGTTGATTATTTCATTTTTTCTAGAAAAACGAGAGGTTTTTTTTTAAATTCTTATAAATGAAGATGATTGGGAGAGGATGACCTCTTTTTAAAGATTTTGTAGATACATTGGATAAATAGAAGAGCATATGATCATTTCTCAAAAAAATTAATTGAAATAGATGGATGGACAATCTTTTCATACATTTATTTTTGTACACCTATTTTTGCACGTGCATAAAAAATTGTCAAAAATATTGTTGTTGGATTCATTTGATTGCAAGGATTGAAAACTAATTTTATTTTTCAAAGAACCAGTCTAAAAGGTGGTGAATCGAAGTTGAATTAATTTTGGTCTATCTAGCAAACTATATTGTTTTTAGTCACTATCTTGCACAATACGTGGTTGTTCGACTCCTACTCGTGCTAGAGGCGCATGTGGAGTTCTTTGGTGTAAGTTGGCCACTAAATTTTGGCGGATGGAAAATCAACACATGGGATTTCCAAACGTGGTCTTGGATTTTTCAAGCGATGCATCAATTATCAAATCCGAACAAAGGCTTTTTGGTTAAGCAAAAATGTCTTGTGAAACCTTGTTTGGGTTACACTGCCATGACTAGGTGGTTGAGCTTTTCTTTCTGGCGAGAAGTTTCATTCGCTGGATGTATTGAAAATTGAGCCATAGTTTTGCGATAGTAACCATGATACACATGTATTCAACTTGTTGACCTAGGGATTACATATGATGATTTTTTCCAACTTCTATTAGTAATGGAGTCAATAAAGACTGTAGATCAAATGGACGAAATACCTTTTTCTTAAAGACATAAAATTTTCCAAATTGAAATTGGAGAATAAATATAAATGTCCTACTTAAAGATTTGATTAATTTTTCTTTGTGGATATACGAGATAGATAAACTTGCTAGAATCACGGACCAATAGGGGATAGCCTTTGAACTTTAATGCTTAAGTTAATAATGAAATTGTAGAAACAAAGAGAAAATCAAAGTTTCACTCTATGATGAATAAGAAATATAATGTTTGTGACTATTTTTCTCGGTTAGGAGAGAGAAGTTATTAGTTATTATAACATTGTAATTGTATCTCTCCAATTATCTCTTTTAGATAATTAAGGGTTAATTACTAGTCATTTATTTTATTATAGAGATTATCTACTATTTATGCTTATCTCATGACTCAACGTTTATTGAGTTAACCCATAATACATTTTTTGATTGAAATCACTAATTATTTATCATGTGACATGTATTAAATTACAAATAATAATTTGTAATTTTAATGAAAATTTTATGTTGTTTGACAAAAAAAAAGTTACAACTTCATTAAATCATGTAAATCCTATTTTTCTCAGTGTTTTTGTGTTGACTTCTCTTGTACAAAATACAATGTCTTTTTATTTTACTTAGTGTTATGTCTTCCTTTGTGTAAGGTTAGTTACTGCGGATCAATAATCAACATACGTACATAGTTAGATACATTTATGCGAGCATATTTATACATACCATTGGGAGTTTTCATAGTGTGCATGCTTCTCGCCAATGTTCTTGCTTTTGTTTTTTTTTTCATTTTTGGTGCGGATATTTATAAAAATTACTCTACAATTTTTAAAAATGAGAAATGAGATTTTTTGGCACCTCGCCACACCCTTCACCACCACAATTGGTGAGATAGCTGGTTGTGTGCTATAAATATCCCATTTTATCTTGTTTTATCATCCAAAAAATATGTAATAGAGCTATATCAAAATGACATCTTGTCTTTTCTATTTTTGAATTACTAATAATTTAAGTGATTATTGATTCGTGATTATGTAGACAAAACCGTGCTCTTGAGTGGTGAGTACTCAAGGTGGTGTTTGTAAGTGGTTTTATGTGATGAGCCTATGTGGCTGTGAGTCGTGTGTCAGTTAGTAGTTGTCTTCGTGAAACTTTTTTCTCATGTGAGAAGCCTTAATGGTTGTGTGATGTATATTGGCTGGTGGTTGCTAGGATGCAACTTTTTATTTGTGTGCTGAGTATTTGTGATTGAGGGTAGTCATCACGTTCGATTCTTCTCTTCACTTTACTGATCTAAGGTTATTGATCACACCACTTGGATGTGTTAGCTTTGGAGGAAAGTCGGATTCATTTTTTGAATCAAATTTTTACGGACAAAGCAAGCAAGTGTAGTAATAAACAGTTCAAACAGATGTCTTAACCGATAGAGTTAATGGAGGGTTTCATTTCTGTCATAGTTGTAATTATTTTATTACATAATGGATTTATTTGCTACCGAGTAGTTTTCATAAGCAAATCGAGGATGTTACCACGTAGGCAAAGATTCTATGTAGGTTTAGATTATTATATCTATTGTTATGCATAATGCATTATTGTGTTAGTATAATTTGAGTTTATATTATGTATGTACTAACATACTAGATTTAGACTCTAATTAAAAAGCTCTTTTTATTTGTGTTATTACATGTTTTATTAGGAGAAAATCTATTCTTGAAAGCTTTCTTCCCTGATTCTAATACCAAGGATAGATCAATTGACTATGTAAGCTTTCTAAGGGGTTCGACATTCTTCACTGATGAGAGAAATATGAACTTCTCTAGCATGCCGAGAATATAAATTATTTATTACAATTTTTTTTATATATGTCATTTCCTTGTAGCATGCATATAGCTTTCTAAGTATTGCTTATGTTTTATGATCAAGAGCTTTTTATGTGAGTTTTTAAGGAGTTTGAATCTTGATTGTGTATCGGGTGTCAAACTTTTTCTTGTAGTATGTCATGTTTTGTTTGATTGCATGTTATGAGAATACAATCATCATTTACATAATATATTTTTACATATGAGGTTTTTAATTGATTGTAAATATTTTATAGTTTTTCCACTACATTGGTGCAATGTTTGCTATTTGTGCATGCTGTTAGCCTAGATAGGAGCATGTGAGGTACACCGTCACTAGTGTGTTTACAACAATTTATTTATTTGTATCGTTGATAGTTTTTATTATGTATTGAATTGAACATGTTGTCTTGTATTTTCACTATGTTATTTACTTAATTCAAGTTTCTGACACCTGTTTGGTCAAATTGGTATAGAACTCACAAAAAAATTCTATGCAATGACGTTTTTATCTCTCATTTACATCTCGATTATCTATTTGAATTGAAAGAATGATTAATTATTATCGTGCAATTGCTCTATGTTATTTACTTAATTCAAGTTTCTGACACCTGTTTGGTCAAATTGGTATAGAATTCACAAAAAAATTCTATGCAATGATGTTTTTAACTCTCATTTACATCTTGATTATTTATTTGAATCGAAAGAATAATTAATTATTATTGTGCAATTGCTAGTATTTACGAAATTCTTCATAGAATGTGTGGGGATCTTATTAAATGTCTAATATTTAAATCTCTAAATTCATATCCCACCGAATAAGAGTGCCGATTTTTTTAAACTTAAAAAAATGACAATATAGGCTACTTATGAACTCAAATAGAAAAGGATGGGCCAAAAATCCAGCCTATAGATAAACATCGAATTCAAACACGGTCAAGGTCCAACAATTTTAATCGACGGCTACTATGGCCATACAAATGCTTAATGAGAATCGGATGGTCAAGCGAGAACTTCTAATTTCTAAATTTAATGACAGCTCTTTGCTACTCAATTCTTTCTATTATATTACTCCGCTCCTCCGTCCCCTAATTTCCCGACTCGCTGACAACGTCCACTTTCTACTTCTTAGGGTTTCTGTCGCTATTGAATCAAATCCAGGAAAAGGTACGGCCTTTTAGATGTCTTCTCTTTTCTAATTCTCTATAATCAATTCACTCTTATTAATCTACTATCCTGTTTGTTTCCCGAGAAACAGAAAACGATAAAAGGTTTTGAAAACTCCAAAAGTTTTTGCTTTGCGATTCTTATTCTTTCATTTTTTATATCATAAACGGGTATTTCTCTGTATCGTCTTGTTTCTTCATGAGATGGAAAACACATACTTTTTCATTTTACTTTCTGAAAGTTTATTGATCATTTGGTTTACTGTATTTGTTTCCAGGTTTTCTTATCCTCTAATTGGTAGGATTTTTGTTGGATATTTGCGAGAATGAGGCCACTATTTGTGGGTAATTTTGAGTATGAAACTCGCCAGTCTGATCTGGAGCGTTTGTTCTCCAAGTACGGGAGGATCGAGCGTGTCGATATTAAATCTGGTATTATATTGGCACCTTCCTGTTATTCTTTCTATGTTTATTCAACGTTCATTGTTGTGATGGAAGTTTTGGTTGATTTGTCTTCTTGACCTAGTTTTGAATCGCATTCTAGCTCACGACGTTCTCATACTGTACTGAGCTAACTAGCTTCCTCCTAGTTTACTTTGAAAGGAAGGGAAAATGGTTTTTTTTTGTATTTTATTAAGTTAAACACTTGAACATTGTATTTTTATTCTAGGATCAGCCAGTACAACTAGCTTAATGATGTTTATAGGCTTCGAGCAACATGCGTTGACAAGTTTGTTGACAAGTTTGTTGACAAGTTTGTTGACTTGTTCCAGTACGAACTTTTATGTAACTCCAAAATGGATATGTTGGATGATCACATGTATGCTAATTGTGTTTAGTATAAAGGAATGGATTTGGTTGTTTGGGTCAAGAACCAAGTCATTAACTTGAATTTGTGAAGTATTTCATCCTGATTTAATTTCCACGGATAATCAGCTTTATTTCCCAATATTGCCCCTGAAATTTCTTTCATGGCCCTCAGTAGTGTTGCTGTTTTTATTTTTTCTCTTTATTTTTCTTAGTTTTCCCGTAGTCCCCTTTTTTTTCAACAGACAGAACTAATTAATCAATTTATATAAAGTATCTATAGGCATGTTACCGTTTTCCATTGGATTAGGTCCATTTGCAATTTCTCCTTCTGCCTGGCACTGAGAAATCTTAGGGCTCGTTTCGTAAGGAGTTCTGTTTTCAAATTCTGATTTCTGGTGTTTGAAATTAGTTGTTTTCTAATTCATTTTAAAAAAATAGTTTGGTTAAGAGTTCTGATTTCTTCTTTTATTCTCTTAACTTACAACAAAGAAGTAGTAAAGTAAGGAGAATTGAACTTAAAATATGGTTTCCAAAACTTTTTTTTTATAAGTTTCAAAAGCAATAAAAAAACTCTGTAAAAATGGAATTGAGTTTCAATCTGATTTTGAAAACATGGGTTAAAAACAAGAACTTGAAAACATAATTCGTTACAAAACAATCCCTTAATGTTTTTTTTAAGTTAAAGTTCGTTTAAATATCATTTCAATGGATAAATGTTTCTGGGTGTATAAACAATGACTAATGCCTCTGATCCCTTGACGGAAAGGAAGTTGCACCCATGAAGTTGCTGTATCTTTAGAGAAAGCCTCCATTTTTAAGTGTTTATTTTGATGCAGGAACTTCTAATGGAAAATGATCTGAGCTTCTATGTGTTCGTCAACATATGTGCAAATATATTATTTTGGAAAGGAAACCTTCCTGGTTTGCCTGCTGTCTTCCATTCACAGTTAGCAACATTCTGATATTCATTCACTCATTCATCTGCCTCTCACTCATCTTCCTTGGCCCATGGAATCCACCAATTGGTTGCCATGCCTACCACTACTCTTCATAGGCAGACTAGTGAAATCTGCCATGCCTTCTACATTGCATTCTGTCATGCCATGCCTTCCATTACTGAATTCTTGCTGTCTGAATGGTGAAGCATGCTTTGCAATGACATCTGCGACCTGAAACCTTGGAATATAGTAATTAATATGCAACCATTATCATTTATGTAGGTGTTGGTTTTTCTTTAGTTTGTGACAGGGGATTAATTAATGAGGCTGATGTACTTGCTGCCGTGCAGATGGGATTCTACTCCAATATTTTCTTCTATCTAATTTATGTTCTCTTCCAGGTTTTGCTTTTGTCTATTTTGAAGATGAGCGGGATGCTGAAGATGCCATCCGGGCCCTTGACAATCGGCCATTTGGTTATGATAGGCGTAGGTTATCTGTTGAGTGGGCTAAGGTAAGTGTTGACTTTCTCTCATATGCATTTGCCCCAAGGTTGCTGAATTGTACTTATAAGGAATTGTTTGCGATAAAATTTGTTATGTTGATTAATATTAGAAGCATCCACTTGTCAGGGAGAACGTGGTCGGCACCGTGATGGATCTAGAGCTAATCAGAGGCCTACTAAAACCTTGTTTGTAATCAATTTTGATCCAATTCGAACGAGGACTCGTGATATTGAAAGACACTTTGAACCATATGGGAAGATTCTTTCTGTCAGAATTCGGCGGAACTTTGCATTTATTCAATTTGAGACACAAGAAGATGCCACGAAAGCTCTTGAGTGCACACGCACATGAGGTAAGTAACTAAACTTCATTTTTTTTTGCCTTTTTTGGAGTCTCTTTGTGGCTAGTTAATCAACCATATATGCTTGCAAACTTGTGATGTTTTGATGTTCAGCAAGATACTTGATAGGGTGGTCTCTGTTGAGTATGCTCTGAAGGATGATAGTGAGAGGGATCCATATGATGACAGTTCAAGAAGGGGCAGTTATGGGAGGCGTGGGGACAGTCCTTATGGGAGGTCACCAAGCCCTCCATATCGTCGACGTCCTAGTCCAGACTATGGTAGACCTCGAAGTCCTGTTTATGATAGATATGATGGCCCTGCTTATGACAGGCACAGGAGTCCTGGCTACGGCCGGAATATGAGTCCTGAATATGGCAGATATCGCAGGTTGGTATATGTAGTTCATGCCCTCTGGTTGTAGCAGTAAACATAATAACTTAGCGAACTTGTGTTTTTTTTCATCCACTCTCTTGTTAATTTGAATTATTTTTCGATCTCTATTTCAGTCGCTCGCCCGCTAGAAGATCAAGAACCTGAAGTATGTGGTTTTGTTGAGGAATTGAGCCTTGCACATTTTATCTGGTGTTTCTGAGCCTTGTAGATGATTAAGTATTTAGTTGATATTGTAGTAGTACTTGTAGAAATTATTCATTAGTACTTGATATCTTTTTCTTCGTACATGAGATACAAGGATTGCTTGAATTGGATATCCAGTGGTTGCGAAGTCCGTGTTTTCTGACTCTGAGTCACCGATCGTTGTAACTTCTGGATTATGCTGGTTTACGGTTTAATGTTATTTCTTATTTTTCAAATAAATGAAAGAAACAAAATATTTATGAAGATTTAAAAATAAATAAATGTATACTGCGACTTGTTTTTTGAAAAACAAAATTCAAAATTCTAATGATTGAAAAACACGAAACACGTTTATTTTCTTTTGGCAAAACAGATATGGGCCAGGTTATTATCAGAGTTAAAAAGCGAATTACTTAGGGTTGTGGTGATGGATGAAGAACGGGTATATTGGAAAGAAAAAAATCGTGTCTCAGGCTACACTTGAGAAATGAACAGAGGTGACGATGTAATTTTATTTTTGATTTTTGGGTTAGAGGATGATAATGGACTTTGGCGGCCATACTGAAGCTTAGCATTGTCGTATTCCTAGGTTCTTCTTAAATCTTCTAGTCATTCGTGAGAAGATTTGATGTAATGCTTGCCCGTGTGCCCCAATGGGTTTGTAATGCTACCAACAAGAATCTCATCTAGACGGTCACCGGGTTGATAAAATTTTAGTTTGTAAATTTGTTTTTAAAAACGTTTTCGAATCTAAAAGTTAGGAGTTCTAAATAGTTGTATTTTAGGTATAATTTTAAGAATTATCATATTTAGTTATTATGTATTCAATAATACATCTTCGTAATGTTTATAATAATTAAATTTTAATATTATTAAATTATTATATATATATATATATATATATACATATTTGGTTTAATGATTGTTCCGCCGAAAACATAAATCCCCGGTACAAGTTTATATATATATATATATATATATATATATATGTTAAGGATTGAAAGTAAAAGGGACATACATATTCATCAGAGCATATTGCCGCCGGCGAGATAATATACATATTCCATTAAGTTGCTTCACGTGCAAATTACAATCCAGTATCGGCAACAACGATATATATACATATTTGAAAACCGACGATAATATATATTAATATAAGATTGATATATATATATAGTTGCTTCACGTGCAAATTACAATCCAGTATCGGTAACAACGATATATATACATATTTGAAAACCGACGATAATATATATTAATATAAGATTGATATATATATATATATATATAAACTTTGATATTTATTAGTTTATTTATTTTATGTTTTTCTTTATTAGATTCTTGTATGTTTATATCAATTTTTTTTATATATTATTTGATTTAATTATTAATTTTTTTATTAGAATTACGCATTTTGTCAGTTGATTTAATTTATACAAAATATGTTTTAAATCTTTTAGTAATGATTTGTTTGTTATTGAAATACATCTATAATATATACTGACACTTGTTTTTTTTCTAAATTAATTGTATTTACAAGATGATTAATGAATACGTTTAATTGTTGAAGAGTTAATTGGAATATTAGTTTAAATAATGTTTATATTAATATTGAAAACGGTAGAAAAACATAACAATATCTTGTAAGTTAAGAAGAGTAGCATGAGATTGAACATGTACATGAATATTTGGTTTTTATAATATAACAACTTCTTACGTGTCATTTGGCATTTGTCTATCAATCACATTCTATGTCTATGACATCTTATTTACTATACATTAAATCTCTTGACGCTCTCCTTATCCTTTCGGGATTAGCCAAACAAGGTCCAACTTAGTAGCTACTGCTCTCATTTATGCTATCATTCCTATTTTAGACTAAGACATTCCCTCTATGCTTATTAGGTCCGTTTTAAAATTTTCAAAGATAACTTTTGATATCTCTTATGGCAAAGGTCTTTGTTCAAAAGGTATAATTTCTCTCCTTCTCTAGAAATTCTAGTCTCTTGTGCAAGCAATGTAGTTTAGATTGGTATGACATTTTTTAAGTATGATATTGTTTCAATTGTTGGCAATTATATGCAAATTAATTTGGTGCCTAATGTTGACAATCCAAGAAAATGACCTTATTGTGTTTGATTAGTTTTTGCAATGTTTCGTGTTAAGTAATTGCAAAGATGTGTCATTGGTGATGTAGCAAGTGAGAACTAAAGTGCTTTTATTACACGACGTTTGATCTTTAATAATATTCTTGTAACACATCAACTTCTTCATACTCTCAGAACCAAGAGACAAGATCACATTTATAATATGACTTTGAAACTGGATATGAGTAAGACATATAATCGTGTTGAGTGGAGTTTTTTTGCATGGTATTATGATTAGGTCAGGTTTCCACCCTATTTGGGTTAGGAGTGATGACATGTGTCAATATCGTGTCTTACTCATACATATTAAATGATGATGTAATATGATACTTCAAGCCAAAAAAGGGACTATGATAAGGTGTTTTGTCGTCATCATACCTCTTTTTGTTGCATTTTGAGGGCCTATCTTGTTTGTTGAAAGAAGAGGAGAGGCATAAATGAGTTCATGGGTTAAAAGTTTCTTGTACTTGCAGCATCTATTTCTCACTTATTTTTTACAATGACTTACTTATTTTTTATCAAGGTATAATGGAAGAAGATACACGAGTTTAAGAGGTATTATAACTTTATTAGAAAGCTGTTAGATAAGTAATTATTTTCAAAAATCATTGTAATTTAGTGCTAACATGGGAATGGATTAGAAAAATCAAATTTAGACCTTTTTAAAAGTGAGTTCAATTAACGGATCTGACAAATATTTAGGTTTGCAAACACTCTTTAGGAGAATTAAGAAGCAATAATTTAATTTTATTGTAGAACGTGTTCAATGAAAGATTTTGTGGTGGGTAGAGAAACGATTCTCCTTGATCAGAAATGAGATTCTACTTAAAAATGTCTCAAGCTCCATATCCAATCATGTTATGCAATGTTTTGTTTTACCACTTGACTTGTGTAAAGAGATTGAAAAATGTATGCAACAATTTTGGTGGTGTTCCAATGGGGATAAACTTAAAGTTCACTAGTTCTCTTGACAACACTTAACTTTGATCCGAATGACGGGAGGAATTGGGTTCAAGGATCGTCACACGTTTAATCTAGCTATGGTTGTAAAGCATTGTTGATGATTAGTTTATACTCCTACTTGTCTACTCTCTTAAGTTTTCAAGAACATGTTCTTTAGGAATGTTTCGTTCCTTGATGCACAAGTGGGTTATTCACCACCATAAATATTGTCTGTAAGGATGATATAATATTGAGGATATTTATAGTTTTCCTTCGGTTAATTACAACAAATGTTTTTACATCAATCTAGTCACTTGATATGAATACTGAATAACATTCGTTATTGACTCTTCAAACCAAAGTTAAACAACTTTTTACGAGCAAAAGAAAGTGAAGTTAGTTTTTGGTGATCAATGGATTGAGGTGAAGGGACTTTTGAATCATACTAAAGGTGAATAATTTGACAAATCATGATTTGCTTAATTCTTGATCAAATGACTTCTCAAGCCATACTTCAGCATCTTGCAACGTCTCAGAACTAAAGTCTTACCATCAAGATACAATTCATTTTCATTGAGTGCTTTATCTCCATCAAGATTTCCTTCAACCATAATCAACAATTAAAAAGTGTATGAGATGTAAATGAATAGAAAGAAACAACAAATGGCTCCCACATCACAAAAAGTTTCTGTTAAGAAAGAGAAAGAAATAAAGAAAGAGACGAATCCAAAATAAAGATTTAACGGTTGTTAATTTACCAATGAGTGCACCATACAACAGAGTCGTTACAAACAATCATAAAATAGGGTTTTAACTAATGAACAGACAGCTTCTTTTTCTCTGCCCATTTCTTTCTGGTGACCTCCAATGTTTCTTCCCTCATCCTAGAAAGCTCTTGAAACCAATGTTGGTATTGTGACTCAATTGCATCAATTTCCAATTTTAACTCAACATCCATTTCTTTATCTGCCAAAGATAATGATGAACAACTGCTTGTCAAGCTCATAACGTTAGATATTCCACTTTGATCCATAAACACCAACTCCGAATTCTTTGTACCTTCAGTTGCTTGGTTACATTCAACAGTACTGCAAATATTTCTGTCCAATTTACTTCCATCAAAATATGAATCCATATTACATATTTCAGATGTAAACCAACTTGAGCATTTATAGCTATCACCAGTATTGCAATCAACATAATCAGGAGTTTTATCAATTTTAGTAGAAGCATCTTCAACATCAGAAACAACTAATTCTCCGGAACGTTGATCTATAAAATTAGCAGATAATAGAGAAATATTGTAGTCACCATTAGAAGTAGCACTCTCAGAATGATCAATCAAAACACCTTCCTTGGATAAGAGACAAACATCACGAAGACCAGATCGAGAAAAAATGTTTTGCTGAATTGTTAATCGTGATGGAAGATTAGATGTTGCAGAATCCCAGGGGCATGCCGATTGGCCTTTTTCATTTATTAGGAATGAAGACGCAGGACTTTGACTTGCTGATTGACTAGAATAATAATATGAGGGCTTCCAACCAGGCAGAAGTCTCATTATCAAATAATCAATCAGCTCAGCTATGAAAGCTACATCATGATTTTGCAACTCTAGCTGTTCAACCATTTCAGCAGCAACTGACATTGCAGTATCAGCATCTGGGTAGAATTGAAAGTGTATATTCCTGACCCGACCTGCAAATAAAGGGAACAATCATGTCATTGCATCAAAAAACAGATAAATATGATAAATTTGCAGGTCTGCTTCAGGTGACAAAAAATCCATCTAATTTCGTACTCACCAAAGGAGTCAGCAATACGCAAGGTCAATGATACTGACATGTCATCATTTTTCCTCCCTTTTAACCTAAACTCATTGTTCTTATTTGTTCTTTGGAACTCCAAGACTGGACAAAGCGAGCTACCATTGTAGCTTTCTGTACAAGTGCTTACAGAAAGTTGTTTATAGTCAGTATCTATTTCCATTGAAAGAGGTCCAGATTTTGGTAAATCTGCTGCTTTAAGACTTCGGACAGAAAAGTGTAAAGGATCACGGATTGGTTCCTTTGGATTCTCAACATGAAGGAATGGGTCTTTTAGAAGCTCCTTAGCTGATAATCTTTGAGGTGCTGGAACCAGACATTTCTCAATGAATTCTTTGATATGAGGATCATTAACCTTACCAAGAGCAGCAGGTTTGATGCCCTGCACAAAATATATTGGAAGATAAAATTTATGCTTAAAATCATGTTTCTAACTATAAAAGCAGTGATTACTGAAACTTACAGAAGTAACCTTCTTATAGATTTGAGCTGGATTTTTGCATTCGTTGTATGGATACTCACATGTAACCATCTCTAACAGGCAAAGTCCAAACGAGTATACATCAACAAGTTCATTATATTCCTCTTCATAGAGTTCAGGAGCCATAAACTCAGGAGTGCCTTATGTAAAGGCGAAAAAGTATAAGAAAATATTATATAGCTTAATAAAGTAGTACAAAACAGAAATTTCTTACCAATAACACTTTGAGCAGTAGGTTGCTGCATAATAGTTGCCAATCCAAGGTCTCCAATTTTAACATCTCCACGATTTCCATTGACAAAAATATTGTCACATTTTAGGTCTCTATGTACAACGGGTGGGGTGTGACCGTGGAGGTAAACCAAACCTCGGAGTATTTGCCTGGTCCAATTCTTTATGGCCTTCATATCAACGTTTTTGTGCTTCCTACGATATCTAACAATACAAAAGATTCATAAGTACTTCATTTGCTCATAATGCACAGACACGACAGCGAAAAATCAAGATAACATACTGTCTTAGATTCCCAGATGTGAAGAGCTCAGTAATCATGTTGACAGTTTTCTGCTTATCATCCACCCAGGAATCATAGAACTTAATAATATTTTCATGTTTTAAGGATTTCAGCAAATGAACTTCGGAGTATAATTTTTCCAAATCTTCTGGTGACTGCAAGACTTCATTAATCCTCACTTGGTTCCATGCAACTTCTATCCCATCAACTTCATCAAACGCCTTATAACTGCAAGAAGAAAAACAATAAAGGACAACCCATTTTCTATGTCAATGAATTTTTTCTCATGAAGATCGGAAAAAGAAAACAAGTAAACAAAAAAAGGAGTATTAAGTCTTGTAACATACACGGTCTTGAAGGCGCCCTTGCCTAAGATTTCGTTGTACTGTTACCCAAAAAAAAAAAGGGAGAGAGAGAGAGAGAAAAGAATAAACAATCCGAATAATAATTAGACAACTAAACAGGAGGGAAACATAATCGCATCTTATTGAGAAAAACACTCATCAAATCAAGCTAATAGGAACTCTTTTAGGTATACAAAGGCAAAGTTTAGATGAAAAGATACTATTGGCTAAATAACTTCAATTAATTGCATGAATAGCTAAGAACACTCAAATTTGCACGTACTTTTACACCCAAATAACTTATGTGGTAGTAACACATGACAAAATTAGTTTAGAAAATAGAGAATTGATTGTGTTTGTAGATAATTTTTACACGTGTCATGATGTAAATGGATTTGGTGTAAAAGTGCCTACAAACTTGGGTGATATTTAACATTTCTCATATTTGCATACGTGAGAGATAACTCAATTATGCTAACCAGTAAATCAAAATTTTAAAAACAACAAACTACTTGACACAAGCATCCCAGTCACTGTCAAGTGGGAAGCTAAATAGTAAATACCACGCAGTTGCAAACGTGCAAATTGCATACTTCCAAACAAATACGCAATATTCCAATCAGGGGACACAAGAACACGTATATGACACATCTAAAAAAAAGTTTGAGTCAGAATTGATCTATTATTATTATAAATAACTTTCATCACACCAATACGATACGAAAATGACACAAATCCAACACAATTGCCATCCGAATTCAACCAATAAAAGAGAAGAGGCTAAGCAACTACAGCGTAACTTGACATTTATAGATACACTAAAAATGGATCATAACATGACAGAGATTAAGTCAATATTTCCACATACACTTGCACATTGAAACCACTTGCACATTGAAACCAAATATAAAAATAAACGATGCTCTGCAAATTCATGCACATTTATAGATACACAAAAAATGGATCATAACATGACAGAGATTAAGTCAATAAACGATGCACTTTATGTAAATGCATATAATACCCGAACATATCTATTAGTTGGATCTTTCTCTACGAACTCCGTCTCGGCATTAAAAGTCTCCATTTTTGCTGTCATTTCATAATTTGCTGGCAATACGAAGCTAGATTCTCGATTCATTTTTTTGGATTGTTTTCTTATTAATTTAAGCAAGTAAATTATTTGTTATAAAACCAATCAAAGGAATCGCCTTTGATAGATCTAGGGCAAAATCAGTCAATGACAACGCTTGAAGAATGCTTCGGACGCTCAGAAAACGCTTCGGAGGCAATGCAATAGAAATCGAATGCCAGCAGCGATCGTAATCGGCATTCCATGGCAGAAGATTGAGGCAATGAAACACTAATAGTGTCCACAACCCCGCCTTCCATAACCCACAATTCACTCATCCTCAGATGAAATCCAACCCAACCCATTTCTCATATTCCATTTCTTTTAACCAATCCGAGTCACAAATTGCTCAATAGATTTCTAAAATACTAGAAGTTGGGATACGATCATTCGATAGAGGTTCAATTTGGAAGGTTAGAGAGGATAAAAGGTTTTGAACAAGAAAATTATGGGAGAATGGAAAATCTTCCGCCGGAAAGGAGAAAGTGGAAGGAGACAGAAAGATAAACAATTGTGAAAAAAACGGAAAGCTTATTGGAGAGCTACGAAATAGAAGCTTGGAACAGACACTTGTTTGGTTGACAATTCACCGGCAGGCAATTAAAAACTTCAGAACCTCCAACACGATGTCGTTAACGATGTTAGAAAATATCATAATCCATGGGGTAGTTGTATATATAGTCACCTATATATTAGATTTTAGATTAGCTTTTAAATATAATTTTAATTTTATAGATTTATAAATATTTACAAAATATATAGTTTATTATTTTTAAATGAGCATAAAATAAAGATGAGATTTTAAGTAAATATATATTTATTATAAAATATATAATTTTTTTTATATATTGAGTATATATAAAATGTTTTTATTTACCTCTTCTTATTCTCTATGTATATTAAGTAAATATAAAATATATTTATTATTTTTTAAAATAAATTTAATAAATGAGATTAGTTAAAATAAATTAAAATATCTAAATATAATTTTTGTTGTGAGGGACATCATACGCAATGATTAAAATATCGTTGATATTGTCGCGATATTATCGTTTTTTTATATATTTTTATATCGAAATGTGATATTCATATATTTTGGTTAAAATGTTAAGAATGTTACAACATTGTCGAAAAATATTATTATTGAGAAAATATTTTTTGTCAAAATATCGTGAATACTATGAATATTCGATAAAATATATTTTCATATTAATTTTTTTATTTTTTAAATAATTTACATTCAAATTTATTTATTTATAATTTTTTTATCTTTAATCAAAATTTTATTTATTTAGGACAACATTTTATTCTTCTTTTCATATATATATATTACTTTTATATTTAATTTAATAGTTTTACTTATATAATATTTTTTCATAATTTAAATTTTATTATATATTATAAGGTTTATCCATTTATAATAATATTAAAAATTACAATCTAAATAACTATTTCAAATTTTAATTAGTTATTATGTAATATTTTTATTAATTAGTTGATTTATTGATAAAATTAAATACCATAATTTTTACATATATATGTATTAAATAAGAAATTAGTTTAAAAATATAAATAATTGATTTTTTTTATTTTTTATAAAGTTTTATAAATAATTTCGTGATTTTAATAGAGTTTCTATAATTTTCTTAAAAAAATCAATTTTTTTGTTAAAAATGAAAATATCTTTAATATTTTTATAAAATTTAAGTATTGATATTTAGATCGAGATCATTATTTTAAATCTTAATCATCAATAATTCTATTTGTATTTGGTGGGACACGAACGCTACAAACGTGTCAATCTTGTATTAATTTTTAAATACGATTCCCATTGAAAATTACCTCTTCTTATTTTTTATGTGTATTGAGTAAATATAAAATTTATTTTTTATTTTTTAAAATAAATTTAATAAATGAGATTAGCTAAAATAAATTAAAATATCTATAAAATTGAATGTAATTTATTTTTTGTAAGAGCTATTGTGATATTGTCGCGATATTATATATTTTTTTAACATTTTGATATTGAAATATAATATTCACATATTTTGACTAAAATGTTAAGAAAATGTTAAGAATGTTACAATATTGTCTAAAAATATCATTATTGAGAAAATGTTGAAAAAATGTCTTTTTTTTGTCAAAATATTGCTATGGATATTGTTGCAAAATTATCAATAAAATATATTTTCATATTAATTTTTTATTTTGTAAATAATTTACCTTTAAATTTATTTATTTATAATTTATTTTATTTTTAATCAAAATTTTATTTATTTAGGACAACATTTTATTCTTCTTTTCATATATATATTTTATTTATATATCATTTATATATTTAATTTAATAGTTTTATTTATATAATCTTTTTTTTTAATTCAAATTTTATTATATACTGTTGAGGTTTATCCATATTGTAATAATATTATAAAATTACAATCTAAATAACTATTTTAGATTTTAATTAGTTATCATAAAATATTCTTATTAATTAGTTGATTTATTGATCAAATTGAATACCATAATTTTTACATAAATATGTATTAGATAAGAAAGTAGTTTAAAAATATAAGTAATTGAGTTTTTTGATATTTTATAAAATTTTATAAATAAATTCCATGATTTTGATAGAATTTCTATAATTTTCTTAAAAAATTCAATTTTTTTTTTATCAAAAACGACAATATTTTTAACATTTTTGATAAATTTTAAATATTGATATTTAGATCGAGATCGGTATTTTAAACCTTGATCATCCATAATTCTATTTTGTATTCGGTGGGAACGAATGCCACAAACATGTCAATCTTGTATTATTTTTAAAATACGATTCTCACTATTAATTAAGTATATAAAAAATATGTAATTAATTTTTTAAATAGAAATATGATGTTGTGAAATTTTAATAAAAATATGTAGAATTTGATCGAAAGAATTATAGTTTATAAACTCCCTAATTTCCAAAAGTATAGATTAATTTTGAATAATTTTATTAAAATTACTTCTAAATATTTTTAAATCAACAATAATATAAAAAGAAGAATTTTGCTACATTTGTGACATGTTTTACAACCCACGTAATTTAATTAAAATATTTTTTTATTACATGAAAAAATCATCAAAGTAAGCGACAACTACACTAAGACATTTGTTGACAGAACTAAAAAGAATTCAAAAATAATTAGGGGCCAATTGTATGCTTATAAGATATAAATAGATTGCGATTATATATCAATCGTAACATTAAACATTTTTCATTCATTAGTATTTGTTTAAAAACAAATACAATTTTCAATGATGTTTTATAATGAATTTTACATATTCAATTATTAATTAAAGTACTTTTTTTGCTTATTTTTAATGTCAATTATGCATATTTTAAATGAGTCATTTTTTAACTATTTGTTTTACTTTACATTAACATAAAATATCATCTTATTTCAAGAAATTTATAAGAAATTATAATTACCTATTTTTTGTGAGTACAGTGTATGAACTATGGATCATTGCATCGTTTATAATTTTTTATTATTATATATTTTTAACTTTCATATACAATATGTCAAATAAAAAATGAAAGTTACTACAAATCGCATTATGTCATAATGTAGTTGGTTATCACGTCAGTCTAACAAGGTCTTTGAGTCCTAAGAGGACATTTTTTTCTTTTCATTTCTCTTAGAACAATGTGATGTATGAGTCTATAGGAAAGATGATTCCTCATTCTCTTCACATTCAATAGGCTCAAAATTGTTCTGTTGGTATCCTTATTTATAACGGCTAATCCCTAGCCATTATCACTCTAGACGTCATTGATTCCCAAGGCCAATGGATTGGCTCTAAGACTTTCCATGCCATTCAAGCCCTAATCGCTCACTTTTAAAAACATGGTGTTAACCAAAGGTGTTGCTTTTAAATAATATTTTATTGTTAATGATTCATCCATATTTTGTTATTATTGTTAGGAAGTATGTATTAACTTGTGTAGCTATATACATACATACTCTATTCCTTTGTTGTAATATTGTAGTATTGTACACTCTCTTGTAACTGACGCAAATGATGTTATCCATATGTATGCTTGTAATAGGGTTAGTTGGTTATTGTTAGTGTGGTGGTTGTTATATAAAACATTGTATTGCACTCATTATAATCATTAATCATAATAATAATAATCATACATTCATTGCACACTTAAAGACCTTATTTTCTTTCTATCTCAATCTCCCCTATCTTTAGAGGTTTATACCTCATTGTATAGCATCAGAGCATTTAAGATCAACAATGGTGAACAAAGAAAATGCAACCTATTGTGATGTGTTGTTTTCTTTTCCTCAAGTTTCTAACAACTTCAATTTGTCAAGTTCTAGTAACAGAAACAACAATCCAAGTATTCCAATTCTTGATATTGTAAACATAAATCTTGCTTTTGTTATACCTCAAGTCTATGATCTCATAGCTCAAACTTTGTCTTTGATTTCTCCTGTAAATCTTGCCATTTTAGTCAAACTTGATGATGATAACTATCTAATTTGGTGCAAATAAATGGTTAGTTATATCACAACTTATTGTTTATAAGGGTTTATCGATGGATCAATGATCAAGCCTCTTCATTTCCTTGCGAATGATGGCCTTATTCAACTTGAATAGACTAAACTCAATGATTAAAGGAAGACATTATGGATCATTTTTAAAGTCTATGTTTGGACGCATTTCTAGTAAAGAAACAACTTATAAGCGATATATTGCTTTAGAAGAAGCTTTTTCTTCATCATTTCAGTCTACAATTATATACTTGTGCTCTCAACTCTAAACTCTTTCGAATGATGGATTCTCAGCCTCTGAATATATCTTGAAAGCAAAACAATTGCAGATCACATAGTTGTTGTTAGTGATTCTATTTTTGATAGAGATCTTACGATCTTCATAGTTGCAGGACTTGGATCCAACTTCAATCACTCTTCTTTCGTCACTTCTATGAATATGAATTAACACAAACCCTCGGTGAGTGGCTCAATAGGTATACTAGAAACCTATGATTATCTACTTTCTAAGCAAGGTAGATTAGAACATAATTAGGTGTTCCAAGCTCATCATGCTAATTTTTCAAACAAGTTTAATTCATAATTGAAGAACCTTTCAAGAACCCTAATAATGTTGATAAACCTTCTTTGCATTATCAACAATTCATTCAATAACAATCACTAAGTGTTAACAAGAACAAGAACGGGAATGGTGCTTAGAAACCTAACTCTAATTCATCTCAAAACAATATTCATAGAATTCTAATAGACCAGTGTGCCAAGATTATGACAAGTCTGATCATTTTGCCAATAGTTGCTTTGTTCTTCAAGATTTGTTCATTAAGAAGAATCAGGAAAATAGATTTGATGATAAACCAATAGCTATGTATACCTTAATTGGTATTGATACTGATGATCTTTATAGTGCTTTGCCTCTTGACTTAAGTGCTAGCCATCACCTCATATCTAATGTGGAGAAGTCCCTATAATGGCAAATAAAGTGTTCTAACAGATAATGACCAACAAAGTTTTTTAATGAAAAGGATTAGAATGAGAAATACGTAGTCATTCATAATTTTTTTTTACAACTTTACAAGAATTTCAAAAATTGAATCTGATGCATACATCGAGATTGGACAGAAAAGAAAATATTTTTTTCATTCTTCGTTGGCTTCATTGGCAAGACAAGATGCACCTGTGGTGGCCAAAGCTCATGAACTCAAGATTTGACATGGTAGTCTATTGACTCATAACAACTATTTTGTATCTCTTAATACCTTGTTACACTCTTCCAATACTATTATAAATTTGTTATCAATTCATAAATTATGTGTCGATAATGATGTATTTATGAAATTTTATCCTAATTTAGTTAATGTCAAGGATACTATCACAAAAAGGTTTTTCTTCAAGCACAAGTGAAGGTCGACTATATAATCTTTATGGAGCTATTTAGGGCAACTTTTCTCTGAATGTTGGCTTAGTCTCTCGTATAGCCATGATAACTTCAGTGCCACTTTCTTCCTGGCATGAAAGATTTAACCATCCATCAATTACAACAATTAATAAGGTTCTTTCTTAGAATAGTTATAATTCTCAAGTTCCTTTTTTCCCTAGTTTTTCTATATCTATGAACTTTTTCTACTATTTTTTCTACTAGTGATAAGTATTTTCTTTCTGTAATTGATGATTTCACTAGATTTACATGGTTTTTTATGTTGAAATCCAAAGAGCATACAACTTTCATTTTTTCTCTTTGTTGCAATAGTTGAAAAATAGTTTGATTGCATAATTAAACCTATGCAAATCAATGGAGGGGTGAATTCAAACCATTGATAGCTCATTTAGAAACAAAAAGGGTGTTGTTCATTGAAAAACTTGTTCTCATACTCGTGAACAAGATGGATTTGTTGAAAGTAGCTATAGATGCATAGTTGATAAAGGTCTCACTATGTTATTTTAGTCTCATGATTAGTTGAGTATGTGTTTCTAGGTTATGCAACCAAGCAACATGGGTATATATTCATTTGAAAAGCAATGATGCCTATATTAAAATACATGTAGTGCTTAATGAAGCTTCCTTCATATTTTCTCTTTTAAATCAATCTAAAGGTTTATATGTGTCTATTGGTCTTAATGCTACAATTGTTACTCCTTTCATTGTTCCTTTAGTTTTTGGACAATCACTCGACTCTTATAATGATGTTTTGCCTTCTTTTTTATCACTTGGCGTTCCTCCATTCCCTTTGGATTTTCCAATTGGGTCTAATTCATTAGATTTGGTATTCATAATAGTGAGACACATAATGATTTCTCTTCTAGTGTTGCTTTGGAAAACAATGATCCTCCAACTTTTACATCAACACCACTCATATGGTCACTATTGAAATTCCATTTAAGGGACTTCCTACCTTAGTACATGTAATTAATAATCATCTTGTGTTAACCAGAAGTAAGGCAGGGGTCTTTAAGCCCAAGAATTTTCAAGCAACCTTAATTTTTCCTGAACCAAAGAATTATAAGATTACTTTACAAGTTTTAGAGTGAAAGAGGTAATCACTAAGGAGTTAATGCTTTCTTAGACAATATGATATGTGATCTGGTTGCTCTTCTTAGTGGAAAGAAATGAATAACTTGTAAATGGGTTTTCATAATCAAATTGAAGGCTGATAGAGCTATAGAAAGATACAAGGCTCTATTTGTAACAAAAGATTATTTGTAACTTGAAGGTTTGGATTATGGTGAAACATTTTTTCCTATCATCATCTACAACCATTAGAGTTGTGTTAAATCTAGATTTGTTTGGAGGCTAACTCATTAGACAAGTTGATTTAAATAATGCTTTGCTAAATGATGATTTAATTGAGGACGTCTACATGGAACAACCACCTAATTTTCAAATAGTTCTAGGAATGATTTACAAATTAAAAAAGGCACTTTATGAACTTAAACAAGCACTTCGTGCTTGGTTTTCAATGCTAAGGTAATGCTTGATTGGTTTGAATTTTTAGGCTTCTAAATCTGATACATCACTACTTGTTCATCATTCATCTACCCTTACTTTAATTATACTGGTTTATGTAAATGATATATTGATCACATGGAGTGATGCTAAGGGAGTTCAAAAGTTGATTAATAAATTGGTTTTCAACTTTGCTCTTAAGGACTTGGAATTTTTCAACTACTTTCTTGGTGTTGAGATTACTCATACTAGTCATGAAATTCATCTCAACCAATACAAATACATCAAAAGTCTATTTGTTAAAACATATTTGTCTGAGTTGAGAATATCTTTTAGCAAACAATTAAGCAAACTAGATAGTGTTCTTCTATCTAATCCATGAAAAATCATAGTATTATTGGGGCTATGCAATACTACACTATCACAAGACTTAAAATTTATTTTTCAGTTAATAAATTGTGTTAGTTCATAGCACAACCAACTAATCTTCATTGGATTGCTACTAAACCTTTATTGAGATATCTAAAAGGCTCTCTTCATCTTGATCTTCACTTTAAGAAGTCTTCCTCGTTACCTCATTGAATATTTGTGCATATAAGGATGCAGATTAGGCCTTTTGCTTAGATAATAGGTGCTTTACATATGCCTTTTGTGTCATCATAGGCGACAATTTGGTTTGATTGCATTCATGGAAGCACGAAGTAGTTTTACTATCTTTCACCGTGTCTGAGAACAAAGCTTTGTTCTCCACTACCTCTGAAGTCTTATGGATTCAATCTTTATTCAAAAAGCTTCGTGTTTCAGTATCTAGTTGACCGATACTTTACAGTGACAATCTAAGTACTAAGGCATTGGCTCTAAACCCAGTTTATCATGTATGAACGAAACACAATGAGATTGATCATCATTTACTATGTGATATGGTTATGAGTAGTCATCTAGACATTCAATTTGTTTCATCTAGTGACGAATTGGTTGATGGGCTCACCAAGACCTTACCTTGGCCTTAGTTCTTACCTCATCCTTAGTTTGTAAGGGGTTGTTAGGAAGTATGTATTAGCTTGTGTAATTGCATACATGTGCTATATTCCTTTAATGTTATATTGTAGTATTTTACACTCTCTTATGACTAACTCAATTTTTTTCCATGTGTTTGCTTGTAATTAGGTTAGTTGGTTATTCTTAGTGTTGTAGCTGTTATATAAAGCATTATATTACACTAGTTGTAATTATTAATCTTAATAACAAATCTCATACATTCATTTAACATTTCAGAAACTTCTCTCTCTCTCTATGTTAATGCCTCATTATAATTATGATTGGAATTTCTATTGCTCGTTATTAATTATGATTTTTATTTAGATTAGTCAAACATTGCATTGCACAATAAAAGATATAATTTTTTAGATTTAAAACTTAGCTTCCAACTTTTGTGAAAAGAAGAAGAAGATATTTGGTGTCTATTGAAGCATCTTTTTGGCTTTTTTATGCATAGTTAACTATGATAAAGTTCTTACATTTTTTTTAAATCTTTTTTCTTTTTCCCTGGAGTCATTGGAGTTGTTAAAAAAATGAATGATATTTCAATTTTATAGATGAACCCTAAGAAATGTTACATTATAATGATTTGATTGTATAATTTTTGTACAATCATAGACATAAAGTCATACGGTATCGTGTCTAATAAAATTGTACGGTTATGTAGTACTTTTATTCCACAAAAAATGTAGGTCTACATCATAACGTTATTTAGTTTAGTTTGTCTAAATTTTTAATTCTAAAATCATATATATTAATTTTTTTTTATCTTAAATTAAAAATAATATATTTTTTATTTTAAAATGTAAAAAAAATATATTAAATATTTACTTAAATAAAATTTTATAAGAAATTATTTGATAAGTAAGAAAACTAAATAAAATAAATTATTTTAAATATAAAATTATTTTATTAAAATATTTATCATCGATTTTATCTAATTATATTATACAAATTTTCATTAAACATTATACAGTCTAATTATAATATAATTCAATACGGTATATTCTATGTAATATTCTATTAACAAATTCTTCTCAAAATGAAGATAAATAAGCTTTTGATAAACTCTTGCCCATTGATTCATCTTTTATTCATATGGATGGGATCAGAGTGGGTCTTATGTTTGGTTTTTCCTAATAAATAGGAGAATATTTGGAGGGGCCAAATCTTGTTAAGGAGAAGCTTATGCCAGTCTATACTAGTTACGTGTTTACTATTTCTGCAAGTGGCATTCATGTATATATTGGTGGTGTCTAAGCTTCTCAAATTTCCTTATTATTGTGTATGCAGTCGGCGTATTCATTATGGCTGGTGGAGTTGTAATTCTATGTTTTGACGTTTCTCCTATAAATGAAGAAATTATATATTCAATGTTTCGGGAATACGTGAATAACAACTCTTCCAAAGGACAAATCCTGTATCATAACTGTTTGCATCACACTTGATGTTGCTCATAACCATGATGCTTCCACTATGTTATTGCATTAATGAGTACGCTGATAGATTCTTTCGATTTGCTCATCTTTATTGTAGCGGGTACAAACGAGTTTGTACGTGCTGGTGGCGCGGGTGTGGTGGGCTTTGCCTCGTTACATGCCAAGTATGCTGTCAAGGCTAAGGACAGAGGCATTTGTTTTGTACCCGCTGGTGGCGCGGGTGTGGTGGGCTTTGCCTCGTTACATGCCAAGTATGCTGTCAAGGCTAAGGACAGAGGCATTTGCTGAATGATTAAAACTTTGATGTGAAAGATTACTGTGTTGTATAGCTTGGTTAATACTGTGCTGTATAGATTGGTTCTTTATTCTTTACTGTGCTGAGATGCTCGCATAGTTATATTGTTAAGAAACTTTTTTACATTTTTTTTTTAGTATATTTTAGATAAAGATATGTAATAACAATAAATATCAAAAAATTAATATAAATATTAATAAATTATCATTTGAAAATAGAAATGTTAAAAATCTATTAGAAAAAAAAATTACAAACAAGACAAGGAAAATACAACACCAATAATATAATTATGATATGGTTAAAAGAATCAAATTAATTTTGTTTTTACAAATTTAAATATCATATTATTATTATAAATAATTTCATGAACAAAAAATAGTATAAATTTTTTATTGTCAACAAACAATAAAACACGCGAATATACATCAAGAATGTAAATTTTGTATGATATAGAAATAAAATGATATATTTAATTCTAAAAATATAATCTCAAAAGAATTTAATTTTTATATTATTTATAAATATTACATTAATATATTCTTTAATCATCGTAATTTATTTACTTTTATATAGTAATACATGGTTTGAGCCAACATTTTATATTTATAATTTTATTTAAATTATTTATCTCTTTTTTTCTTTATAAGGAACGTACGCTTTTTGGGTATTAGACCCATTAAATTTTTCTAAATTATGTATCGATTCAAATTTTAATAACATATAAATTTTATATAATTTATAAATAATAAAATATATTTAATATTATATTATTAACTTAAAATTTTTTTTTATCTTATACTAATTATAAACTATACTAAAATATTTTTTTAATTATGCACTTTTTTTTATATACTACAACACAATTAGGATAGTATTTATTTTCAACTCTTTTTCTTTAGGGAAAGAATGAGAAAAGATACAGACGAGAGCCAAGTTGCTCTGCTCATATGCATAACGTGGAAGTTGCGCAAGGAATCCAAAGTCTCCACTTGATTACACAGAAAAATCCTATAACATAAAGTTCGAGTACATAAAGTAGTTTCCTCTTACCTTCTAAATATATATTATTTTTAAAACATAAAAATTATATATTTTATGTATTAAAATATAAAATACATGTGAAGGAGCAAGTGATGAACATGACTTCCTAGGTTTGATATACTTTATTATTATTATATATAATTAATTTATAATTTTAAATAATTATATAAAAAAAATAAAACTTTTATATCATTTATTACAATAACATAATTAACATAATTATTCTTCCCATGAATAAAAATAAAATAATTTATTATTCAATTTTTATTTTTGGAAATACTTTACTGTTTTTAATTTCTCTTTTTATTTGTTTATTACATAATTTAGCATGTTATTTATAATTAAATTCATATATTTTATTTTTCTATGTCATCATGAAAAAATATTATTATTTAAAAGTTATTATTATTTTTAAAATAGGTAATGGCGTGATAATTTAAATTAATAAAATTTATTTTAAAAAAATTAATTACTCAATAATTAATATAAAAATAAAAAAAATATTATTAATAAAAAATATCTTAAAAACACCTACTCTATTCACTACCGACAAATAATAACATACCCAAATGATCATCATCACCAATCACGTCATCGTCATCATCAAATATGATGTTCGAGACAAATCCCAAAGTAAGCTAATATTGGTGTTGTTTAACAATTTATGAGGCAGCCTATCATTTCATGCCACATTGACATATTTAAAAACGTTAACAAGTTGCTTCAAATAAATTATGTTGAGCCGTTGGGTTTGGTCTAAGTCTGACTAAAAGAGTGGAGACGCATTAGCAAGTTGTCATTGCACGGCTACAGTCGGCTGCTTGCAGGGGGCAGTGTGAGAGAGAGAGATGGGTCTGCTCTCAAACAAAGTTGAAAGAAATAAGATCAATCCTGGTGATCACATCTACACTTACAGAGCTGTCTTTGCTTACTCTCATCATGGTTCTCAGTTCTCACCCTCTCTTATCCTTATAGCCCCTTTTTTGTAGGATGACCCTCAATTTATTATTTTCATTTCTTTAAAATTTATCGAAATGTGGGTTGCTTTAGAGTTTCCATATCTGTTAATTTCGTATTTTGGGTTCTCTCAATTTCTTGGTTGCTGTATTTTCCCATTTTCTTGTCTTTTAATTTTTTATTAACGATAATGTGGCTTCAGATTGCGATTATCAGTTTTTGGGTTTGACCATTTTTGTTTTTTATCGTTCCTTTAATCCTTTTGTTGCTAATTTACGGTATTTGACTTTCATTGGAAAATCCTCTAAGATTTATCTTCTACCATGGTGGAATCGTGCTTGACAAAAATGTTTCCTGGGACCCATCAAATTATAATGTCTTATTGCTGCTGAATTGAACGTTGTATTTTGAATTCCTTTGCCTACAAGTTTCGGATCGTCGATTCCTTTTTGTAGACCCTGCAATTAGTTCTGCTGCTTCCGAAAATTCTTAGATTTAGAATGCTGGCGGTACCTTTCGTGAGATTAGGTTCTCTTTTAAATTGGAAATTCTACGGAGCACTCTTTTTTTTTTTTTTGAGCTGATATGTAGTGCTAATGTATGATGGTATCAGAAAGGTATGTACAATATGCTACTGGGTTCTCCAGGATATCGAAGAATGAGCAGAAAATGGCAATCCCAATTTCATAGATAGAATTAGGCATTTGACCCAAGACAGCTATAGCCTCTAGTCAGTTGAGCCTTATTTGATCATATTGCTCTGTTGCTTTAAATAGCTCAATGTGATCCACTCTCGTGGTCAAGCCTGCTTTACACGACTACTTTGATTGGTAGAATGTAATTGAGATCAAATACACATACTTCTCGTATATGTTGAGACAGTGTCACTAGCTTTAATTTTCATGAGAAAAGTTTACACTTGAAGCTCCGAGTTTAGCAAAGTGATAGAGTCACTGGAGGTATGTACTGCTTTTCAGATGTAGACCCCCATTAGGGAACTAGAGTCTAGTTGAGACACATAGAGGAGATGAAGTCCTAATATATTTGCTTATAGTCTCTTTCTTGACCTATCACTCTTCCTGAGAACAGTTTGCTAATTATCGTTGTCGATGCTTTCTATAGTGGCCTTAATTTTGTTAACATGAGAAACCCAACTTTCTAGATACAATGCATGAGTCTCTTTTCTTGGCATATCACTCTTCCTGAGAATAGTTTTGCTAATTATCGTTGTCGATACTTTCTATAGTGGCCTTGATTTTGTTAACATGAGAAACCCAACTTTCTAGATACAATGCATGAGTGACTAAAGGAGATGCTTGCAATATATACAAGGAAAAAGTGTCTACAAAGGAGAAAATAGCTAAATTTACTTTCCATGAGATAAGTTAGTTCAACCTTTTGGATTCCTTAGACATGTATAGAAATGACTTTAACTTATTACATTATGGAGCTATACTCATTAGATATATTTATGAGAGATTTAAGGAATAAGTGCACTATCAAGTAGTGTTATGGAGCACAAGGGTTGTTATATTGAATATCAGTTTTTGCATCTTCAAGATATTAGAGGGAACCATTTTAGATCATGAATGTGAGCTATAGTTGCTTAAAGAGTCATTCTACCATTTCTTGCTAGCTAATTATCCTAAAGCAGGGCATATCTAAGTGTGTCCCAGAAAATCAGTATGATTCCATCAATAGTTGTAAATTTGTAAATTATGTGCTTCCCCGTTGGTGGATATATCTTAAGCCACTTCATTCTTTAATGTTCAATCCATAGAAAGAGAAAGCAACATGACGCAGTTACTATCTGAATGTTTAGGTGATTTTCTCATATTTGCAAGTGTTGTGTTTTTCCTATCAAACAAGCTACATGTAATTCCTTGGTTTTGATAACAACTCCTAGCACCATTCAAGTCTAGTCATGGTTGTATTTATAATCCTTCGTGCAGGTATTTATGTTGGGGGGAGTAAGGTAGTTCATTTTAGGCCAGAGCGAAACTTGAATGCAAGATCTGAATCATCATCTGACTTTTATGATCCAACCTCAAGCCTCCCCTCATCCTGTCCAATCTTTCCTGATTGCGGATTCAGACAACCCAACAGCGGTGTTCTCCTCTCTTGCCTGGATTGCTTCCTTAGAAATGGATCCCTTTACTGCTTTGAATATGGAGTAACCCCATCAGTTTTCCTTGCCAAAGTACGAGGAGGCACATGCACTACAGCAGCATCAGATCCACCTGAAACAGTTATTCATAGAGCAATGTATCTTCTTCAAAATGGATTTGGTAATTACGATGTGTTTAAAAACAACTGCGAAGATTTTACTATGTACTGCAAAACTGGTCTTCTGATCATGGACAAGGACGTTGGTGTGGGAAGAAGTGGCCAAGCTTCCTCGGTTATTGGTGCCCCATTGGCTGCGTTTCTTGCTTCTCCTCTTAAGTTTTTAATGCCAAACCCAGTTGGAGTGGCAACTGTTACAGCTGGGATGTACTGTATGAGTCGATACGCTACTGATATTGGTGTTCGAACTGATGTGATCAAGGTGGCAGTGGAAGACTTGGCAGTGAATTTGGGTTGGTCAGACTATCATGGGGAAGAAGCTGAAGATAATGTCGCATCTAAAAGGCACCCTGTGAGGAATGATTTAATGTAGATCCTTTGTGCAAGTGACTGCTTATGCCTAGTAAGCTATGGTAGTTGATGTTTATAGTAAGCACTGTTCTGATATCAATAAATTTCTGGTATTGGTGTGTTTCCCTCTTGCCTATTGTCTTGTTATTTCCTTTCTTCCCCGCATATTGTGTCATTCCTCATCAGCCATGCTCTTGCTGTTGTTGTTCATGGAATAATAAAAGCTTACTTGCCTTTTCTTGGATTGAAGGTAATTACCCGAGTTTGTTTATGTTTAAATTTTACTTTTTGGGTATCCAGAACCTTGCTTGCTATAATAGAATGGAAACAGGAGATTATAGAATGGATGATACTTCAAAGTTTGAAACTAGCTTTGCCAAGGGTGGATTGCATTCTTCATCCAGTACCTTGCAAATGTATGAATTAACATGTTTTACTTTCATTTTTTATTTTTAACCAAATTTTCTTTAGATTAAATTAGAAGACCTTTTTTTTTAGTAAATTTTAAGAGCTTGAACTTCTTGTGATACTTAAGTTACTTAAGTTTCCTGCCTACTTCTGGAGTGTATTATTAAAAATTAATAGCATAATAATAAATAATTAATTTTTTAACTGCATTCATTCAAGTTCAAATAAATTTTGTTTAACGTAGTTCAAAAAAAATTAAAAAATAAAAATAATTTTTTTTATTTTTATTCGATAATTTTTTATTAATAATATAATTAATTGTCAAAAAATATTAAATACAAAACCTAATCATCATTTTTTCTAACAGTGCAACCATGTCAAAGATCTCGTAGGCCTAATGATACTCATTTTATTAATATTATATAACGTGTATTTTGTTCTCTAAACTTTGAAATATGTTTTTACGAGTTGGAAAAACTAATAATAACTCACTAGATCACAAACTCACAAGCACATCTAAAAAAATTCTTAGTCAAACTATAATACTATTATAAAAAAAGTACTTAAAAATACTATTTTTTCTTTCTTTCTTTCTTATTTTATAAAAATATAAATAAAAATATAATCAAAAGATAATATTTTTACAAGCATTTTTATTTTTAAACAAAAGTATAATTTAATAAACTGAGTTAAAATTAACTTAAAATTTAAATGAGTAAATTGAGCTACAACTCAACTCTAACACCTCTAACACCTCTAACACATGAGAAGAAAATGCAATCTACTGACTAGTATTTGACAGCCCATCTAAGAATGTCTGTATTTCGTGAGAATACTGTATATAACATATCAAAAACCACCAGCACTTACAGTCAAATTATGTGATAGCTTGTAACAGCATCGCAACTCAAGATCAGTAAAATCTCTCTACTGTACAGAATAACCGGTACAATTATTCCTTCGTCATCTAGAAAACGGCTAGGAAAGTATTAAATATAGGTATCCTTTCGGTTGCAACTTATATACACGGATAACTTTCCATCAGCACAAGACCCGAAGACCCGAATCCACCATCTTTCAGTGCTATTTATTCATATATCTGCATTGATTCCAAAGATCCGAACTTTGTGCATGTTTGGGAACTTAGCAACAACTAGCACAATCACCGCAATAGTGTTGAAAAAGAGCATCGGGTGTTGGTAATCAGTTGTATGTGAAGCCATCAAGTACCTAACAGAGGAAAGAAATTCCAAAACAAAGAGTTACACAAAGACCTGAGACAGATAAAGCATTACAGAACTTGCCGGATAGAAAGTAATAAAGGGGTTAAAAATAAAAAGATCCCAAAGGGACCATCCCATGCAATATTCTCCAAAAAGAGCGGCATAAATGTCAAACCAAAATTTACAATACGTAAGTCTATCGAAATTATATCTATCATGAATTCCTACTTCATTATTTTCATATCTTAGAACCAGAGAAACCTGTAAGTAGTCTGTAAAACAAATTTGCCAATATTGAACAGTTAAGCTAAGAATTTAACCAGATTTAGAATGCACATGGAAATCCCTAAAAATCCTCCATAATCAAGAGAGAAAACGAATCAGACCCTAAATATTACACTGGGAACAAATCTTACAGGAACCTGTCAACTTGGTCTTGTATCAATTGTTAACAGGCCCAATAATATACCAATAACATGGAAGATCATTCCCAGACAGTTAAAATGAAGCAAACAAAGAGCAGGAACATGAAATCATAACAAACATCATCAGAACGCAAGTATTATAAATTAATAATAAAACACAGTTTAAAGATCTAAAAGAGTAATAATATCATGAATATAAACTTACAGCACTACGGGAACTACTGTTAAGAACTTCCTGTTACGGGTGAGTTGCTTCCCGTTGTCCATCTGTTCCCACCAGGTCAACCTATTGTAGATCCCCTGGTCGTCTGCAAATGGAGTTCCTTTCTTCCAGTGGAAGAAGTGATAAGTAACCTGGAAAAGGGGGGGAGTCAAACTCCAAACAACAGTATGCGTAGATTTGAATGAACTAAAACAAGCTTCTAAATATAAAAATGCAACAGCAAGACACTGAGCATATAACCAAGCAATTAAATATATCAAATTAAAAAACACTGTAAGTTGGCCCAAAGCTTGAATCACATAATGAAGTCACCGATCGGTGTTAGGGAAGGCCAAAGGTTCAAGTGTTACGAGTGTGCAAGAGGAGGGGATACATATTTGCTAATTCGTAATCAATAGACTAATAACAGCATTTTTGTGCCAAAATGAATAGAATAATAGCATGAAAACAGTTGAAATGTTTAGGAACTGCATAAAAGAAGGCTCAGAACTATTAATATGCTTTGTTCAGCCGAAGACACTGCCTAATTCCTAGTCTGCTACGTGCTTCCACCCACAAGAAGCCATAATATATAGTCACCTAAAGACAATTAGAACGAAAACAGGAATAGCTTGCAATTCTAAACAAATGGAAAACTTTCATTACAACTGCAAAAATAGAAGACTCTTAAGCAATGATTGAAATTCATTTGATTACATTTTCACAAAATTCAGATCATCCAGGTCAGACTCTTAATTAAGCCTCATAGATTGCTTATAGCTCATTTGAGCCAAATATTTCCATATCTCAAACCAATTTGGAGATTAAAACGTTACACTCACATTTTAAAAGTCAATTAAATTACCTTGAAAATAAAATTATTTGGAAAATGCATGGCCTTTGTAGCCAAGCATTCTCACCTTCCACCCATTTTTCAAGAACCAATAGTGAAACTAAATTGATTTAACAAAACTATTAATTTTGTTTTCTCTCTCCATTACAAGAGACAATAAGCCAACCAGTTGAAATTTGAAAACAACAATTATGCATTGTACAATGTTCTAAATATAGTTCACGACGCTATATCTAATCAAATGCACATTTAGCTTATATCAACACTTTCTATCTTCTTTTACCTAACAAAGAATAATGATGAAAATGAATTTAAATAAAAATATATATTATTAAAACTATTCTTTCCAACAGACATAACCGTTATTTTCATAATGGTGTCGTGAACAACTTAACAACTCAAAAACGATTCTACAGTTCTTTATAGCAAAACAAAAAAAAAATTCAGATTTTTTTTTCAAATTTCCGAACAATATAAATATTTTAGAAGTGTAGTATTCTAGACTTCATCAGTGCAGTAAAGCTCCGAGATAGGAAAAAAATTCTGGGCTGTTGTTTTATCCTGTGGACGACAAGGCTGTGTTTGCTTGCACAAATTTAATCAGTGCCGCGAAACATCTTAAAGAGAATGACCTAGTCCGTAACTCACCCCAAACATTATATTTCAATATATCGATAACAATATTCTTACATTATTTTCACATTGTTATAACAATTTCTCATGTGAGGCCTTGGAATCCAAAGCCCATGATCAATACTCACACATCCATCTTCAAATCCACCAGTCATTTCACTTACACTCAAGCTTGCACTCTCCATTTTACCCGTCAACAAATTCTATCTCCAAGATTGACACACAAAATAGCTCCAACATAATTAAGACTAATACACATTGTAATGTCTGATCATGACAAGGCGTAGAAATGATAAAAGCTTATGCTTTGAAACGAAGTACATAAGTGTTTCCTAAACAATGTCGTCTTGATTCTTGATTAAACTAAACCAAGATGTATGCAAGAAAGCAAGTATATAAATATGTTCATTCCTCAGTTCCTATTCTAGAAGACACTATCATTATAGAACTTACAACAAACACAGTTGCCATCAAGCAACTCAGGTGCCTCAGTTGAGGCACTATCGGATTTGCTGCCTCCAATTGGTTCACCGATTCCATAACCTTTGCTCTCACCTCCACCCTTGCCCAAAACCCAAAATCAGTTCCATAGACCGTGTCCATCAAACACCTCTTGAGCTCATTGAGCTTCTCATCCAAAGAATCCCCAGTTTCATTACCAACTTCAGTTGAACTTCCATTTCCAGTTTGAACATACCCATCTCCCCACTCATCCTTGTCTATTGGAGGGGTCTATGTTAGAAAGATTCGTCAATGACGACTGAGGCTCCGGATCGTCCTCTTCACCCTACTCATCCTGATTCTTGAGGTGTTTGGCGGAGATGATAGCTAGATCAAGATTGAGGGGATTCAGTTTTGGTGGGCGAGAAGAAACCATCTGTGTCTGAGCTAGCGTACGTTGGTGCGTGTTGGAGCAGCGAAGCGAAATCCCAGATCATTGTCTTCATCATCATCATCCGCAGTAGCTTGCAAGGCTATGACTTAAGCCAACCGATGAGCCGCAGCTTTAGCCGCTACGTTTTGGGTCAACTTGATTGTATAGAATCCCGTGGTTCCTTACAGTAATCTCGAATTAGGATGAGCCGACGAAGAACCAGTATTGCTCGAGCCACCGTTCCACTGCCGAGCGATAACTAGACTCGCATGTCTCCTCCGATCCATCTACATAAGCATGTGTATTTGTAACTCCCATTCTATATTGTTAGAAGCATAAAGCCTTGAAGCGACAGAAATAATGAGTTAATTATTAAACTCTTAATGAGTTTTATACTCTATGTGGAATGAAGTATAGCTATAAGAGTACTCTTAATAAACTCACCTATATAAATGTGGAAGTATGGCCGCTTTCTATGAAAATTATGGGCAAAAATTTACTAGAATATTCACTATAATGGGATATACAATACATGGTCATAAAGCACGAGCTTTTCGATCTACACCTTGAAAAGGTTGTGTATGTAATGTTGTTAGAGATAGAGTTCAAAAATACGAGTTACTCTAGTATATTTTAAAACATCAATACTATGCAAAAGTTAAAGTCGATAGACACATTTTGTTTATATACAATCTTATAATTTTAATTGATCGGTTGCTTGATGAAACTATTTTTAATTGTTGTAACAAGTATGTGAAAACAATGTTACCGATATATATTGTTTGAATTGAATTGCAGACTAGTTCGTTTTCTTTAAGACGTTTCACTCGATAAGATTGTTTTCACATACTTGTTACAACAAATAAAAATCAAACAAAAGGACATCCTTTGATCTCAATAACTCCAGTCCTAATAAAAAATCCAATTAAACAGTAAATAACAAACAACAGATAGCTACCAAAGAAAAAGCAAGAACGTCTTATGTGCAGGAAGAAGTTACATACCACAAAGTGAAGGAGATTGACAATAGTCCAAGCCATGCCAGGAGAGCAACCGAAGATGGAGAGGACAAGAAGCCAAGTGAAGAAGAGGATGAGAATATAGGTAGTCCATACCCCAGGGTACATGAACCACTCTGTATTCCTGTTCAGATCCGCAGGAGGCACCGCCTTCACATACAGATTCGCCATCCAAAAATCGGATTTTGGGTTTTGATTCAGAGACCCTCTTGCCTCGAAAATCTTATTATTTTTGGGAATTTGTTTTCGATCAGCTGAAACTGAAATTGTCTTTGCGTATAATACACAACTTAGTGATAGTGATGATCACGGGCTGAATTCCAAAACCAAGAAATTGGGCACACCTGGCTTCTTATTTTCTTTTTTGATTATCTGTTTGCGAGGCTAATAATGGATAGGTTGATTGGGATTGAATACTAATACCTGATTAAACACCGATGATAACAAAACCGTGTCCCAAATGAAAATCCCAACTAACGAGGTACGTCACTACGTCGGTGGTCCGACATTTAGATGATATTTTTATTAGAAAAACGCCATCGTTTAAATCCGCTGTATATTCTTTATTTAGTTTTACGACATTGGTATTTTTTTTAATAACATATTATGTTAATTTTAGATTTAATTATAAAATTCATCCATTTTTATACCCATGTAAAAATTAAAATAAAATAGTCATTTTATAAATAATATTGAATTAAATTTTAATATCAATAAATTTAATTAATTATAATTTAATTTAAATAATATTTAATTAGATGAAACTTAATAAATTTTTTAATTAAATATTATTTTATAATAAAAGTTTTAAGAGATATAAATTTTATTTTTTAAAATTTCTCTCATATTACATAATTTATATTTTATATAAATTAATATTAATTTTGTATGTTATCGAACTTAATTGATAAAAAATATAGATAAAATCAGATCAAATTTAATGTAATTTTAAAAGTTAAGTAGAAATCTAATAAAGTTATTATTATTAATCTTGGATCAAATTTATAAGATAAGAAAGAGATAGAAATTATAACAAAAAAATATAAAGAAACATTAAAAAAAATTAAATTCATTGATTAAAACTAAAATACCGTCACTCATATATTCAAATCATATGTCAAATAGATAAAACACAAAAGGAAAAAAAACATTATTTTCAAATCAATAACCACTATTGTTAGAGCAAAATTTTCATTTTTAAAAAAAATATTTCTAAAAATATTTAATTTACTCTAATAATAGTGTTTGTTTTTCTGAAAATATTAAATTTAAAAAAAAAAACCCTACTGTGCTTCAAACTCTGGCCAAATTAAACTCTGGAATAGAAATTAAAGAATAAAAAAAATAATTAAAAATTAGTTACAGTTGAAAATGTTCCCAATATAGAGATGATAGAGTAAACTTGATTAAAATCTGTGTTAGTTTTAGCAGCTTGGCAGATCGTGTGGAGGCTTAGGAAGGCTCTCAAACTTCCCCTTCCCATTTTTCACAACAATTGCTGTCCCTAATCCCCAAGACTGATGTATTTCAAGGTGACAATGCATGAACCAAACTCCTGCATCAATGCACCAAATTAATTGTCTTTTCTTTGATTAAACAATTCATGCACGTTATTGGCAAAAGTATCTTCACTAAAAGCGTTTCTAACAATAAAAAATTGATTGAACTTAAAGAAAAAAATTGTCAAAATTACTTACCGAAGCCCAAATTAGGATAGTTTGTATGTGTTTATCTTATAAATTAATAGTAAGTTTGGTTAAGAGTGATCTTAATATATATATTTAAGTATTTAGGATGAAAATGTTAAAAATAATTTTGAGTGATATTTTGATAATTATTTTAGAATGGAAGCATACATTTGTAATTACTTCTTCTAAAAGTAAGTATTATTTCTTTTAAAAGTACTCATAATACTTCTTAAATTTATGAAATCACTTTTTATAGAGATTATCAAACATCCTTGAAAGCACTTACATGGTTCCAAACATACCCTTAAATTATATGCTTATTTTTTAAAGCACTTTATTTTAAAATCACTTTTTACAAAAACGAATTTTACAAAATTTTCTAATATATGGGATAAAGCCTATCCTAGCCCTCTATGACAATCCGCCTTGGCTTTTGACAAAAATTACTTTTAGCATAAGCAAAATTAGAAGGACCCTAATTCTTTGTTTAAACCTCTAATTAGCAATAAAAATGAAAAATGATAAAAAAAAATCCATACCAGGATTATCTGCAACAAAACGTACAACAGCCCATCCACCAACTGGAACTCCAATAGTGTTCATATAAGGTGGATCCACCAAGTTCAAATTTGCACTTGTTTTGTTATAATTTCCAATTCCATATCCCACAACATAAAAACTATACCCATGAAGATGAATTGGGTGATTCTCAATTGTAACTGTTCCAGTATCTTGCAAAATTAGCTCAACTCTTGCTCCATACTCAAGTACCAAAGTCTTTGTCCCATTCATTATTGACTCTGTGTTATCAGTAATATTATTAGGTGCTCCATTAACAAAGTCATAGTGCTTAATTGGTTCCCAAGGAAAATCTTCAGTAAAGTAACCATTTATCTTCTTATAATAAGCTCCCAATAGTGAAACATTAGACTTAACAAAACTAATGTTGTTCATTGAAGCTGCCATAACACCATTTTTAAGACCTTGACAATTTTCTTTAGGAGTCTTGGAGTGACACTTTTGAACATTCAATCCAATGGTGATAAAAAGGTTAGTGTCGATCACTTTTGGGACATCAACATTTTTTAAACTCCTTAATCCATCCATTAATGTGTTAGCAGCTAAGTTGTCATTGAAGTTTGGTAGTTTAGCTGGTAAAGATAAGCTACTTGGCATTGAACCTAAGTATTGAAAATAAGAAATTGATGAAATGTTCTGAAATTTTACACCATTAGCTGACACATAAGGTCCCATTGCCATTGCGTATCGTCCTATTGGCTGATCGGCGTTGACAAGAACATTCATTGTTTGCCCAGGTGAGAGCATCACTCTGTTTGTTGTGAATGGCTTTGTGTATTCTGCATCAGCTTCTACAATTGTTAATTTGTGATTTGCTATGGCAAAAAAGCTCTCTATATTCAGGCCTGCATGTATTAGCCTTAACATGTAGGTCACTCCAGGGACTACATCAATCTTATATACATCTGCAATAGTCATACAGTTCATAGTAACACTTAAACTAAGTAAAAATGAAGAAAGAAAGATATATATATATAATTGCTTAATTGTAATATTAGACATGAAGGTCTTATAATGTTACCATTGTTAGAACAGTTATAGTTGGGGCCTGGATTTCCATTTATGGTAAAAGCATCGGCCGGTGGAGGAGATCCTCCACTGACCATAGTCGAATTCTCAAGTTTAAGAACATCCTGTAACCAATACTCTCCTGAAATAATTGAACTGTATGTCAAGAAAATTTAAAAGTTATAGTTTGAATTTGATTAAATGTGATCAAATTTTGTTACCTAATATAATAATATGCTCTTTATGAGGCAATTTAAATGGATAAGGTACCCCATTTTTAGGATGAACAATAAGGGCACCATAAACAGTTGCCCTAAGCCAAGACACATGAGCATGCCATAAAAATGTTCCTTTCTGCTTCTCCATTGTAAAATTGTATGTAAAACTTTGGCCAGCTTGAATTGGACATTGAGTAATGTAAGAAGGTCCATCAAACCAGCATGAGAGCCGTTGTCGAACACCATGCCTTAGATTACAAATAGTGCTTCAACAATAAGTGATTTTGAAGTATGAGGGGAGAGGGGAAAAAAACAGCTTCTAATAAAAAGAAAGTAATTGATTTACCAGTGAATTGTGGTGTTAAAGGGTGTCTCGTTGGTAACTTTGACAATAATTCTATCATCTTCTTGAGCATAAATAACTGGTCCAGGGAAGAGTCCATTTATAGTTACAATTTCCTTAGTGTTGCATAGCTTATTAACCCTTTTGGTTATTACCTGAAGTATCAAAAGAGTTGAGAATTAAAATAAGATGTATAAAATGAAGTTAAAACCTTAATTGAAATTGGAATGACTGATATAGAAAGAGAGAAAGAGACCTTGAAATCATAAAACCTGTTTGATCTTCCCACAGGGCAATGTGCTGTTAAAAGATGAAAATTGCAAGCATTAATTAACAAACTCGCCAATAGAAAAAATGAGAAGTTTGCCATTTTCACACACATTCAGATAGAGTAGAAGGAGTTTAAGTACTGAAGCTATGAAGTTAGTTTGTATTGTTTGTTCCTCTGTTTTCTTTTCTTTCTCTATTGTATTAATTTGATTGGAAGAAAAAAAAAAGATGAAGAAGATCTTCCAAAGTGTGTTATGTTTGTCAGCTTTCATGATTCTGATAACATGGATTGATAATAAATGTGTTGGGGATGTAATTATTCAGTGTGACCCAATGTAGGGAACAGTTTTAACACTCTGATACATCTCTTCACTTAAAAAAATAGTTTTTTTTTTAATTTATGTCATTTGATTGAGTATGATATATAAATGTATAAGTATCATCTTTTAAGTTTATTAGAGATAGTTTAATAATTCATTTGTACTTTTTAAATTTTACATTAAATGTGTAATATTTTATTTTCGTAGAAACCTATCACTTGAATTTTTTTCAAAAATGTGTTCAAATTGATTCCTCGTCTTTTTACAATCTCGTTAAAATTAAATTTTTTAATTAATATTAAAGTTTGTCATTTATTATACTGATATTACTTTGATAATATGTACATTAATTTGTTTTAAATAATTATATTATTCATAAATCTTATTACTTAAATCTTAGATATTTTAAGTATTCATGAATCTTAACGCTTAAATCTTAAGGGAGCAATTAAGTTATACGTGATAGTGTCATAATCTTGTCAACAGATACACCAATTTCTAATCCCCAACGTATATACACTTTTTGTTTTCTTTATGTTATATCAATACTTTATGGGATTCTGCAACTTTAAGAATATTTTTTAAATTCTTGCTCTAAATTACCATTTTTAACTTAGACACTTTACCTGTTAATATTTAATTGATTGTAACATATATATATTGAACTAATTTGAATAGTATCCCTTAATTAATTAGGAATTTTGGCACATGGGTTCAAAACCAAAAAAAAAAATGACATTAAAAAAAAATCAAAATGAGTTTGTAGTCTCCTATATTATCCTCTATTTTTTTTTTATCTCTCAAATTTTTGTTTGAATTTTAAATAGTGAAAAATTGCTATAAGTTTGGAATTTTAACTCTGGTATAGAGACCAAAATTCAAAGATATTAGTATGATAGAGTTCATTTAAAAAAAAAACCTTATAAGTACGTACGTAGTTAGACAAAAATATGTCATATGATACTCATGTACTAAAATTCTCAATTATTAAAGTACATTATTCAAATTCGCTTAAAGGATAGCGTCAGTCAAACATAAGTAGATGAAGTATTCCATTGATTTGAAACCAAAGTAGTAAAAAATATGGGAATCTGAAAATTACCAAACCCTACTTTAAGCGTATATAACTTTTTTTTTCCTGTTGAATAGTACTTTCAATGTATAATATCATTTATATATTGAGACTTGAGAGGTATAATAAAGGTTGAAGACTCTCTTTACATGATACTCAATTTGCCTTGAATCAAAGAGACAAATACAAACTTCAACAATAACTATGAATGGCTTGAAACTGACCAAGTTAGACCAACCCAAAAGCTTTTCTTTAATTTATTCACTTTATTGTATTAATTTGATTGTAATGTAATACTCAATTAATACAGAAAAAAATGGTCAGGGGAAAATATAGGGGTTGTTTTCCTTGCTTTAGTAGGCATGGACTTGTACTAAATCATCACCAAAGTTGGTGCACGCCTTAGCCTTCTTAACCCCACCTTCATTGGGAGACTCTAACCACCAACCTTTTATAAAATTTTCTTTTTGATTTCATCTTTTTAATATCTTTTTGATTAACATGATCAAGATTTTATCTACATAGAGCTCTTAAGATTGAGAGTGACGATTTTGTTTTATGATTTAAAAATATTTTCCATTAAATTTAAAACTCTTAGCAAGTTATCAATCATTATTATTCTATTTAATTTAACCCCTTTTTTTAGCCACTAATATTATATAGGTATATAGTGAAATATACTGTATACAAATAAAACAAATAAATCTAATAATAATAAGTTTATAAATTGAAATGAATTTTAAATTTGAAAATAAAATGAGGTTTCAAAATAAAAAATGATAACTTATAAGAATCCTATGTACATAAAATATCAACATGATCTTCATTAAAATGCTTAAAGTATGTGCCACTTCAAAAATGGACACTTAAGGTATAAAGAATGGATGATTTAAAATATATTTGTAAAAAAAATCTCTTTAAAATATTAATTTTTAAAACATTTAATAAATTTGAAATATATCACCATTTAAACTATTAATAACATTTTTCAAACTATGTATTCAATACCAAGAAGATCAAACATACAAGCTAAACAAAACTTAAAAAGCCATACATAAAATGTTTAATATATGGAGAAAAATATTATAAAAATTTCTTATATTAGATTATTTATAATTTTTAGTTTTTAAATTAAATTATTTTTATCGTTTAAAAATAATCAATTAATAAAAAATTATAATGATTCTTCTATCAAAGTATTATCATTTTTACATCACGTAATTAAACACTATTAAAATACAATTTTTTAATAACTAATATGAAAAAAATATACAAAATATTCATTTGTTAATATTTATTAATTCTAGTTATTTTATTGATTTTTAATTTTGAAAAAAATTAAAATATATATTTTAAAAATTTATTATAGGTCACCCAAAATAAAATATATATATTATATATGTTTTGTTTGCATGATAGCAACTATATCTTAATTTAATAATGGTACCTAAACTATAATTATTAGCCCGGGATAATGACTAACAGCATTCTTTTTTGGGCAAATACAACTCACTACCATCGAGGCATTATTGTCAAAAGGCCCAAAATCAACATCACCATCTACTCTTGTTTTTACATTAACAAAGTCAAAACTGACATTTTAAAATATAGCACGAGAAATAGGTAAAAAAAAAAATTTGGCATTTTTTGAAGAAAAACTCTAGTTTCAATTCCTTGATCTAAAACAAATGGCAATGGTAATTATTAGCAACAAATTCTCTGCTATTTTCTCTCTCTAACTTGTTGTTACCTCATGACTCACTAGTTTATTAGCAAAGATAGTTACATATTTAGAACATGGTATAATATGTTATATTTTATCATATTTTAATTATTTAATAGTAAAAAATAATATTTTTAAAATCTGGGTGATTTCTACTATATTTCTTACTTAATTATAAAGAGTTAAAAATAATAATAAATTCATGTTTTTTTAATAAAAAAGATTTATATTTACCCAATAAGTGACCCATCTTCCCTTTAAACATATCCGTATCTGAGTAAATGAGGTGACCCATAATCTTGAGATTATGGATTCGGGCATCATTTGAGACATTCTTTATAAATTTGCACTGTTATACTCCTTAATTAGAATAGAGTAAGAATAACTTTGATGAATTTTATTTTTTGTTTCATTTTTACCTGAAAAGGAGTACTTTTGAGTGCCTTTTATATAAAATGTCTTCTTTTTAAGAAAACGGATCAAGCTTTAAATAAATAATAATGATAATACAAAAAAGGGGGAGAAGAAAACGTGTGAGCAGTGGACCAGAGAATTAAGGAAACATATGATGGTGTCTAATGCATGCCATGAAATGAAATGAAATGAAATGGTAACTTCAATTTCACGCTGCAGGGATTGACCAGGGATTAATGCTAAGCGAAGCTGATCTGGTTGGTTGCAGACCCAACTCTTTATCTCAACATTCATTTGGATTTGACTCCCCTTTTTTTAAAAAAAATAAAATAAAATAAAATACATAATTTTATTTCCTAATATATATAATACATGCAAGAACGAAAAGGTTGAGTACTTGAATGGCAACTCTTGTAATATATCCTCAACTTTTAAACGCTTCTGCAGCATCTTTGTTCTTGTTTTTCTGTTTTCTTGTTTTTAATTGCATGCAGCATCTAATCATCTATGCTTTAACAAAGCACTTTTTTTTTTCCTTTTCGAAAAGTGATTAATTTTATTATTCAAAGAACGAGTACACAACTTCAATCTAAAATGTTAAGGACACAATCAAATTATAACTTGTTATATTCTAAGTAACATAGTTACAAAAAGAGAGCAATAGGGTAGCAACCTTTAATGCACCTCAAAATATTAGTTGTACAGCTATCATCACTCCTCTAGATCACGTTTAGTAAAAGAAAAAAGTGATGTAAATAGTAACGATAATACCTTTGAATATAAAAGAAAAAATATTATTATTTTAATATTTAATTTTATCACTAAAATTTAAAAAAAAAAATCATTATTTTAGTGATTTATTTTTAATAACTTTATATTTAATAAAATATAAATAATGTAATTTAATTGTTATTTTATTCATTAAAAATTATTACTTAAAAATATTATTTAGTCTAAAAAAAAATAAAAAGAAAAAAATATTTTTTTTTATAAAATAATAACAAAGTATTAATATATGATAATGAAGTCTTATTGTTAATCCAACATAGTAACAACGAATATCAACCTAATAAAAATTTAGAGTTTTAAAATTAAGGTTTAAGAATTTACGATTTCAGAGTTTTAAAGTTTAATATTTAAGATTTAAAATTTTAGGTTTGATTACAAAATAGGCTTTCAAGTTTAAGGTTAAATTTTATTTATTTTTAAACTAAAATACAATAAAACATTTTTTTTAAACTATTAAATAGGATATAACCTTTATAAACAAAATCTCAAAATAAAATAAAAAAATCGCTATCTAAACCTTAGAAACAAATCCAAAGAGCTCAAGCTCTCATATAGATTGTAAACCAACAAAATGATTCTGAAAAATCGATGAAATTAACAAGAATCAAAGAAGATGATAAAACTCTAACAAAAATACTTGTTTATCTAATCCATATCGTGATGTTTATTTAACAATGGTGATTAACTAGTTAAATGGTCACAGTTTAATTTAAATTACATCTTAGATAATATTTAATATGAAATAACGTGTTATATTTTTTTAATAATAAAAATTTATGAATTGGACATAGAAGGTGTTATTTTTATGGTTATAAGTTTTAATAATGTTATTTTTGTTGTTCTTCTAAATTATTTTAAAAAAATAATGCAAATCTAATAATAAATTAAATGGAATTTAATAGTTATCTATTATTTGAATTTATATTTATCTTTTGGTTATTTAAATTATCATTTAAGATTTTGTTAATTAATTCATATTTATCTATTTTGCTTTTCAGTTTTATAAATTAAACATAATATTGCAATTTATTTGTTCGACTTGGAATGAATTAAGTAACATTTAATTGTTCTATCTCCTCTTCTATTCATCCGATTATTTACTCATTTAGTCCATTCTCTCTCATATTTCTCTATCTTTTCTACGTCAATTTTGTATTAAAGCAATCAAAATTTTTCTTAAACAAAATCATATATTTTTCTCCAAAAAAATAGAGAATTTTGTTCCATGACCTAAAAAAATGTTGTTATATTGTCACCATTAAAGTTCATAATATGGTTTCTATTGCACAACAAATTAGAGTTCTAACTTATTGGTTATCCACCAACGACAAACAAAAAGATAATGTAGATGATAAATCACCTATTACCTAAAATCTTGATCAAATCTCACAATACAAGTTGAAAGTTGTCAACGATAGGTTTTTATGTAACTCGATAGTCCCAACTCATGGCCACATCAACCTTCTAAGAAAAGTATCACAAACTAATGAAATACAATCATCCTTCCAATTTACTAATTATAATATCCTTCATAAATACCTTTACACACTCATACCAACACACCATAACCCAATAAGAGTTCTAGTTCATAGGTTATCCACCAACGACAAACAAAAAGATAATACATATGATAAATCATCTATTACCTAAAATTTTAATTAAATCTCATGATACAAGTTAAAAATTGTTAACGATAGGCTTTTACCTAACTCGATAGTCCCAAATCATGCCACAACAACCTTCCAAGAAAAACATCACTAGCTAATGAAATACAATCATCTCTCCAATTTAATAACTATAATATCTTTCATGAATACCTTTACACACTTATACCAACACACCATAACCTAATAAGAGTTCTAGTTTATCGGTTATCCACCAACGACAAGCAAAAAGATAATGCAAATGATAAATCATCTATTACCTAAAATCTTGATCAAATCGTACAATACAAGTTGAAAGCTATCAATAATAGGCTTTTACCTAACTTGATAGTTCCAACTAATGGCCACGACAACCTTCCAAGAAAAACATTATAAACTAATGAAATACAATCATCTTTTAAATTTACTAACTATAATATCTTTTATGAATATCTTTACACACTCATACTAACTCACCATAACCCATTCCCACCCATAAACTCAAATTACCCATATGTGTCTTGTTATTCCAATTCCACACAAAATGCACTTGGCCAATTCCATCATGGTTACAATGATTTTAATGAAATTCATCGAAAAGTCGGATTGAATGTTCTAAATTTTTCTTTTCTTCTTCTTCTTTAGTTATGAGATTTTTGTCTCTTCAATATCCTTCTATTTACCTATGTTTATAAATAATTTATTATTTATTATTTATAATCTTTATTTTGTTATATCTGATTCTATGAATTTCATATCAAATATTATAAATAATTTATTTACTTTCTTGACTCTTAATTGTACAAAGTTTGATCAAAATGTTGATACTTTGATAGATTTAATTATATATATATATATATATCTTTTCAAGCACCAATGTATCACAAAAAATACTTTTTGGTAAGGATTTAAAGTTTTTTGCAAATAATACAATAATTGTGTTATCATGTTTCATATATTTGTATTAATTATTATAGTTAAACATTAAAGTGACAAAAAATAAATAACGAACATCGAAGGTTCTAAAATATTTTCTCGTAAATCTGTAGTGTGTTTTGCTTTTAGTTAATTTTAACTTTCAATTTGATACTTTAATGTATATAAAAAATAGAAACTTATCTTCAAAGAAATTCTAAAATTCTTTACTATTTTATGAAAAAGATCTTAATGTTTTTATTGATTGAATAGCCAATATAAATGATTTCTTTAAATAATATTATCCTTTGCATATTTAAATTATTATTGATAATTTTATTAATTAGTTTATATTTATTTAATTTATTATCTTAATTTTATAGATATTATCTAGTATAATATATATTTCTTCCAATATAAAAAATCATTGATAGGAAATTAGGAATAATGACATGGTACAACATACAAGTGACATTCACTTAATTTATGCTTTATTATATACTCAGCAACATAACAGGACATCGACCTCGAGACAGTTAAGTGGCGAATTTATAAATATACTTTGAGGGAGTTAGTGTTATGATTAATTAAAAATAATATTAGGTTTGTTAGTCAAAATAGGAGGTGCCTAATTTAGAAGAAAATTCATGGAAGGAGGCTTACCATATTGTCAAAGATGGAGGTGCCTAACCTTGTTTTTATAAAGAAAAAGAAAATTAGGTAACCTAATTTTGTTGAATGAAGAAATGTTTGGCATATGAAATGAGAACTTGAAGGCTATAAATATGGCTTCATTTCTTCATTGATAATCATCCCAAAAATAGAGAAAAGCTTGTATGAAAAGTTCTTGAGTGAGAGAATTTTGTGGGAAAATTCTCTTGGGCTTGTAATTGCTCTTGTCTTTTGGGTGTGTGAGAAAATTACTAAGAGTGTGGTTGTAACAATTTTTCACATAGTGAATTTTTCTCTGGTTGTCTTTTGACAACGAAAGTGGTTTTTCTCTAATTTGGAGTTTCCACTATAATTCTTGTGTTGTGTATTATCTATTTCTCTGTTATTTGATATTCTTCAAAGGAAGATCTTGGGAGGGAGAATTTGTGATTATACCATTTTATCCAAATTTCCTAACAATTGGTATCAGAGCCAATTTCAAAGAAAGAAAAACAATTTCATGAAAAAGAAGATAGTGTGCTGGGGGGTGTGGACAATCTAGGCACCTCAAAAGAAATTGTCCAACGGGTGGAGCTGATCCTGTAAGAAGCTCAAATACCGACGGTGACGCTAATAATATGTCTGTTTTCAAAGACTATAGTGATGCTCTTTGAAAAGAGCGTGTACATCCTCATGGCATACCGCTAATCTCTAAATATTGCCATGAAAGAGGGTGTGTTACTGGTAGTGGGTCCACAAGTTTGCACACGGACATTGGCTTGGTATAGATGCAAGGTGTGTGGTGGAAAGAATGTCGATGGTTGATGAACTCTCGGGAAAACCAAGTGTGAGAGTTGCACCATAAATTTCAACAAGTTTTTTTTCGACATGAACCGATGTGAAATTCTTAGAATTGGTGATTAATTCTAAGTGGGTATACTTTTTATGGTGGAGTATGATAATTCTCAGTGTAGAGAATTATGACTGTTGGAATAGACAGTGTTGTAGTGGTAACCATGTTTATTTTTAATCAAGGTGTAGATTGTTATGATTAATTAAAAATAATATTAGGTTTGTTAGTCAAAATAGGAGGTGCCTAATTTAGAAGAAAATTCATGGAAGGTGGCTTACCATATTGTCAAAGATGGAGGTGCCTAACCTTGTTTGAATAAAGAAAAAGAAAATTAGGTAGCCTAATTTTGTTGAATGAAGAAATGTTTGGCATATGAAATGAGAACTTGAAGGCTATAAATATGGCTTCATTTCTTCATTGATAATCATCCCAAAAATAGAGAAAAGCTTGTATGAGAAGTTCTTGAGTGAGAGAATTTTGTGGGAAAATTCTCTTGGGATTGTAATTGCTCTTATCTTTTGGGTGTGTGAGAAAATTAATGAGAGTATAATTGTAACAATTTTACACATAGTGAATTTTTCTTTGGTTGTCTTTTGATAACGAAAGTGGTTTTTCTCTAATTTGGAGTTTCCACTATAATTCTTGTATTGTGTATTATCTATTTCTCTGTTATTTTGATATTCTTCAAAGTAAGATCTTGGAAGTTAGAATTTGTGATTATACCATTTTATTCAAATTTCTTAACAGTTAGAGTGTAATTTTTTTTATAAGAAATAAACACGTGTTTAAATATTTTGGATAAAAATATATATAATTCAATAAGATACTAAGAGTTATGGTATACTCTCCATAAAATTTTCATATAATGTTAAATACGAGAAATAAAGATAGAACATTATAATTTATAACAAAAATTATTTAATATAAATAAAAATATAATAATTTAATAAATATTAATATCACAAATGTATAAATATAAAAAAATTAAAACTAAAATAAACATATTAAAATATAAATAATAATAAATTATTTAAGATTTTAAACTTTAAAGTATATTTAATAATATATATTGTTAAAAAATAAAATATATACATATTTTTTGTTTGACTTGTTTGATGGGATTTCTTGAAGTGACAAAATAAATTAGTTTTGTATATTGATAAAATGAATAAAAAAATAATTCTCATATCGAAAAATTTCAAATAAAATAAAAATTATTTAAAATAAAAATATAAAATAATATATTAATATAAGATAAAATTAAATTTTAAAATTAAACAAAATATTAAAATATAAATGAGTGAAACATTAAAACTTTAGTTTGAAGTTTTTCATAATTTTTTATATTTACATTCTATTACCACGAATTAAATTTAAATATATGAAATATTTTTTAGATCATAACATATTTATTTAAGAAATATTTTTATATAATATATATTATTATAATTCTACGTGTACAATTAATTAATATTTTTCAAAAACTTAAATAAAAATATATGAGTTCAATTATTATAGTCATTTTTGTGTGTAATTAATTTTATGTGTTCAATTAATTAATGTTTGACATATACATGATAAAATAATGTTTTACTCACGATTTATTTATGTTATTTTTGTCTAAATATCTACTAAATATTGTTGAAATATACAACGATGTATCAAAAATATGTATAGTAAATTAGATATAATATATTATTACAAATAAAATATTTATCTAATGTTAAAAATATACATAAATTAATCTTTTATAAAAAAAATTCACTATGACTACAACTCTTGAAATGTTTCACCCAATGATATATTAACATTAAGAACAATTTAATCTATCACCTTGTTAGCTCCACAACTCACATGTTGATTTTATACTTTAGCAAAACCTTGTAATTCTCTTTTCATATTTTGCACCAAAGATTAAATTTTTCATGATGCTATAATTGAATTACTTGAAATAATATCTACAGCTTTGGAGAAATCATTCTTTTATATCACATCTTTAGATCCATGAAAACCTTCATAATCATGTTACAAGGCGTGGGAAGATTAATGAAGATTACTATCTCTGAGACCATTAACTAAGTTGTTAGAGATATATATATGTGGCAGATTGGTGTAACTATCTTTATATATATATATATATATATATATATATATATATATACACATCAATATGCCATTACATGACAATTAACTAACATTTTCATAATCTAAATATAATTATTTGTGCACATGTACAAATTATAAATTAACATACTTCATAAAATGTCACAGAAGAATAGCTAAATTTATACGTATAATAATAACAATAAAAACAACATTAATAATTACAAATTATAATATTTTTATATGTTTAAATAACATTGATTATATATAAAATAACATATTATAAGGGAGATATATTATTACTTTTTAAAGAAATAGACAACTAAAAGTCAAAAATAAGCGTGCAAAGTTATCGTCCTTTTTCTGTAACATGCATGATTTTATTTAGATTATATGTATCCTTTAATACTAAAACTGAAATTTAATTTCAATTCTAACCATTTCTAATTCATTCTTCTACTTCTTTCATTCCATTTAAATTTTATTAAAGATCAGCAGACACTCTTAATTAATAATGCGTTTTGATCTCTAAACATGTATTTAAACTAAGAACGCTATAAACTTCAAATTATTTTTAATAAATTTTAATTAGATTATTTTCAATTAAAACTAACAATTATTAGGAAAACACTCTTAAATTATATAAGTCAAGATAATGCAATAACTTGGATTATTATTCCTACTATCATTTTTCGTTAAATATGTATAAATATATCTAATAATAACAACACTAAAATATAATTAATTATAAAAATATAATATATATAATTTATATTTTTTTTATTATAAAAATAACAAAAATAGTTATATTAATATCATTACTATTTAAATAATATAAACATTTGAAAAGTGGACAGTATACCTAGTAATAGTAAAAAAAATAACACAAATGACTCAAAACACTGTTATTTTTATCAAATAATTTTTTGTTTTTTAATTACATATTTTTTTATCTATGAACGTAATATCGGTAAGTCAATACACCCAATTCAAAATCGAGTCATACTATGAGTTTTTATTTTACTGATCCAAATATGTTTGTTTATTTTTTAAAAAATGCTTGTTCGAGTCAATTTCGGTTTTAAAGTGAAATTTTTCTTTACTTAAAAATTAATGCATAATTCTTACTCAAAAACTAATCCACCTATTTTATGATATTTTTAATTAAGATACATTCAATCTATTAACTTCGTTTATAGTAAGATATAACATTCATTTAATTTTTAGAAAATAATTTTTTATCTATTAAATATCAAAATATATATTTGTGTTTTGTTCTAAATCTAGATCTTTTATCTGAATTCCTATTATATAAATCTTAACATAGTGTGTAAGATAAAAGAAAATATACAAACTATGTTCGACATAACATGACATTAGTTCTTCTTAGATGAATATTTAAATGAAATAAAAATCAATCATGGATAAAGATCTAAGCGAAGAAACATAAATATGTTCAAAAATGAAAAAAAAAGAAAGAAAGATTAAAAAATACCAAAAATGGACTCATGTTTAGAGAAATTCTTCCTAAAAAAAAAAAAGCAAATCAATCTCTCAAAGGTTTAAGAGAAAAGAAAAGAGTAACTAGGAGTTTTTAGAAGAAAAACCACTACAATAATAGTTAATGATATATCAATATCTTTATATATAAAAATTATCATTAAAATTGTGTTGTTCTTCCAAAAAAATTTCAACTTTTAATTTTATCTCTCTTTTTTTCTCCCTTTTTCCTTATAATAAATAATAGTTATATAATTCATATTTAATAATTTTATCTATATTAACTTTACATTTTATGAACTTTGAATTATTATTTTAGAAGCCTTAATTGTATCGAACTAATCATGTTTTTTCATATCAAATTTATTTTAAATCTAATATTAATTAAAAAATATCCAACTAACTTACATTATTTTTAAACAAAAAAATATTCAGAAAAAAATTTATTAATTTTAATCAAGTTTTATCTATCATATCAAATTCAAATGTGTTGTACTATTATACTTGATTTATTTGTTAAATAAATTATCACTCATGTATAGATTGTGTGACACTACAATATCATATATTTTACTCATAAAATAATTATTATTGTGTATATATTTTTTACTAAAGTAATAAATTAATTAACTATTTATTAATAAAATAATTATTGTTATATATTTACTTTTCATTAAAAAATAAATAAATTAACTATTTATTTTAAGAGCATTTTTTAAACTCTTACATAAAAAAACTCAATTTTTCATCTTGTTGTAATAAAAATAATTTTAAAAAAATATATTTAAAGACTTTTTTATTTATTTTTTGAAATAAATTTTTTAAAAAATAACAAATATTACTATACATTTCTCAAATTTAATCATAGATCCACGTATCCAAAACTAATAATTTTAAATCACAAATACAACCTATCAAACTAAACCTAAAAAAGGTTATAAATTTATCTTCTTTTTTAACTTAACAAACCAATGTTTTCGTTAACATAACTCCAATCTTATATTTTAGATGATTAAGATTGTCCTTTTGTTTTTTTAGAGGATAAATCCTTACGATAATTTTCTAGTTAGATGTAAGGAAGAGAATAATAAAATAAAAAATAAATAGAAAAAAATAAATATTTATATTTTATAACATAAGAGGAGGCATAAAAAGATATCTTATTTCTCACTCCGTTTCCAAAATTATATATCATTTTTTATAAATATATAAAATTTAACATTTTTAATTTTTTATAAATTTAATCATATTTAAACTCAAAACAATCATAAGTAATATATTATTTATTTTATATATTTTTATTTTTATTCTATTAAAACATCAATAATTTTTCTTTTATAAAAATTATTCAAAATATTTATTTAAACTCTAAAAATAAAAAATCATATAATTATTTTATAATTTATTATTATTATTTCAAATTAATTTTTAACAAGATATTTTTAATGTTGTATAAAATGATTATGTATTTCTTATTAGATATATTTTACTATTCACCCTTTTGTATAAAAAATTATTTGTTTTTATTATTTATTGATTCACGATTTTAATTTTTTCAATATAAAATATTTATTATTAGTTTATTATTTTTATAAATTTTAATTTATAATAAAAATATAAAAAATTAAAAAAGAATAATAATATTTAAAATATTATTTTATTTTCATTTTATATCTGAGGGTTTCGTCTGAAAGATTATTGATATAAATTTTAAATTGTGTACGAAAAGTGACCTCGTACCACCCATTATGGTAGAACCTGACTTGTTAAGATCCCAAATTTATTTAAAAATTGAAACTAAATCCACAACTTCAATTAGGGGTGTCCACTAATCAAGATACATGCTTCGAAAAGAAAAAAAAAAGCACAAGCCTTCTTTTGTCATCAGAGGCTATAGCCTTAACACCATATTTTACAACACTGTTAATACTTTCCTCACAAGTCACAAAGACTAAACTTATAAACATGCTCGTAAATATAGATCTAGCAAATTTAGACCATGATTTGAAAAAATATGCTCAATTTGAATCTCGTGATGCCCTATTTAAAATATCTAATACAACAATAATAGATGAACCAAGTTGATTCAACTAGCCCTTGTTGATTAAACAAATAAAATATAACTATGTCAAATCTCATTTGATTATGTAACTTAATTAATAACTAATATTAATTTAACTAAAAAACAATCATACCTTTGATTCTGTAATTTCCCCACAGTTAGCATGCTCTTTGGCAACAAATATAAGTGTTGAGCTTAGGTGTGACTTAAGCCCAAGAAGTACCACCTTGATATGTTTTACCAAAATATGGAAGGAAAAAAACATCAATTTCATAGGAAATTCACGACCATAATAATTCACATTTGTAAGTGTTAGACAGTTAATGATACTAGGAATCTAATAATCAAGACTTTTGATTCATTTGACAATGCTTTAGGAGTTAGCATATATTATATATATTCTAAGCCAACACAAATCTAAGTAGTTCCTGTCTTTCTGATAATTAACGAACAAAATAGAGAGAGATCATAAAAAATGTCTGAGAGAACTCAAGAATTAATATGTCAAGTGCATAACAATTAATAATGATTAAGAATTCTAACGTTGAATTTTAGGGTATGAGGAGAGATAAATAATGATCAGTGCATGAATAAAAAGCTAAGATCTAACGGTGAAGATTGAGAACCAAAAAAGGCGAGGACACTACTATAAAAATGGGCTTTAAAATCGGTTTTTAAGCTACTTTAAATGGAAAGACTTAAAATTTAAAATTGGTTCAATCGTTGAATTGACTTTAATTTTTTTGTTTACATATTTTACTCATTTTTTACTCTACTTAAGAACCTATACTTAATGACATATAAATTTATATAATAATTTTGTAATTATTAAGATTTTTTTAAATAACTACACTAATTCAAATTATAGATATTTTACTGAGCATATATTGTTGAATCATGTATTTCCCATTTTATTTTAACATAAATAAATAAATTAAATATCAACCTTAAATCACAGTCATAAATATATATATAAATTTATTTTATTATGAAATACTTAAACAAAATCTACATAATAAAAATAATAACATACATAATACAAAAATTTATACACATAATATATAAAAAATAATACAAAGTGAATAATAAGTGCATAAGATTAATAAAAATATTTATAAGAGTAAATGAAGTGACAAAATGAATGAAATGAAGAAAAAAATGGTGTTTTGTAAGTGAGAAAATGAGTATAATGTTTTTGAGTATTTCGCTCAAAAAAATAAAAAATCTGAAAGATAATTTGGAAAGAAAGAAAATTCATTAAACGGTTCTGAAATTGGTAGTCGTAAGTGACCAGAAAATAAAAAAAAAGTGGAGAAGCTGAAGCTGAGTTTTGGATTTTTGGGTGTTGTTTACAGCGCTACAAATTAAAATTTGTTTCTGATGGGGGAAGAAAGAAGAGAAAAATAAAAATTCATGTGTATAGAGTCGGTCCTACGTGTCTTAGACCCTACCCACATGTATAGCGTCGGTTGACGTGTTGAACTGTCATTACATGTAGACGTAACGTCAGTTCTACGTGTCAATTGTTCCTATTCACGTGTGTAGCGTCGATTAGCACATAGAACTAATGCTACATCCACGTATAACACAGGTTTAACACGTCAATCGATACTATACATAGTGTTGGTTCTTCACTTTTCTCCAAAAAATGATTTTACATATCGACTTAAATGCCACATTTTATAGTAATGGATTGAAGATTGAGAAAGAGAGATCCAGATACCTATTTTGTCCATGGATAACAAGAGGTGGAGCGAGGACGATTGGCTATTGTTGGAGGCGAAACGAGGACGGTTGGTTGTTGTTAGAGGCGTTGCGAGGATGGTTGGTTGTGATAGAGGCAACATTGACAAAGACGCATATAAGATATTAGGGTTTGAAGTCGCAACGAGTGGGGAGTAAGGTCGGTTGGTTTTTATGTTTTGTCATATATATATAATATATCGACTTAATTATAATTATTAATGTAAAATTGATTTAATCAGATTTAATCTTATCGATTTAAAAATTAATATAATTTGATTAGATGGTTTAAAAAATTGTTGTAAGTAATACAAATTTAAATATTTGATTTATAAAATCTTTAAAAACAATCTAATTTTTAGATTTAATTTCATTCGGATAAATTATCGCATCTCAATTCTTATAAAAGATTAAAGAGAAATCAGTCCGAGTGAGAAAAGGCAGAGATGACGGTAATGGAGAAGTTGAAGATGTACGTAGTGCAAGAGCCCGTAGTCGCAGCTGTTGGTGTGTGTTGTGATGCATGCTGCAACAGTGGCAGACACCAATGCTCAGTGGAGTAAAACATGGAGCATACAATAATAGTAGTGGAGCCATAAAACATGGATATGCAAGAATTATGTTTATTGTTTAATTTTTGTTTTTCTTTGTATACATATATCTCAACACTTGTATAGAATATAGAACAGAAAGAATATGAAAATACATGATAATTATCAGAGAATATTTTGACATGGTATCAGAGCAGGTTATTGGTGACTAATGAAACTACTGGCGATTTACGATGGAACTACCATTTTGATTTACGAATCGATTTCTTGATTCTTCGATTCTTGATTCTTTGATTTGTTGATTTACGATTTACGGTCGATTTCGATTCTGGTCGATTTCGATTTACGGGTGCTGGCGATTGTGCTTTTGTTTTCGTTTTTTTCTTGAGTTACGATCTCTGGTTTGTATTTGTCCAGAAGTTTACGGTTTCGATTTCTTATTTACGAAGCCGTCGGTGTTGTAATACGGAAAAAAATATCAAGTAAAACAACGACATCAATACGAAAGAACATTGTGTAGGCGTAACAACAAAACTTTGAGGGGATAGGTAGACGGTGCGGCCTCGCCGGTCTTTGCGACCATCCCAGTATTCGAGTCACCGAATTTCTTCTCGACGTCGATTCGCGTTGCAACCTCGATAGAACAACGCAGGAGCTATCTTGATCTAGGCTGCTCGTTCGAGACCCTCGTAGGCTGTCATGATTCGCCAACGTCTCTTACTAGCGGCCATCGTGGAGAAACTTAGAACGAAGAAGAAGAAGAGCGCGGAAACTTCACGGAGATGGAGGACGAGTAGAGGGGCGGCCTAAATTTGGATGCTTGTAGTTGGCTAGGGGTTCTTCCATCGGAAGAAGAGAGACTGAGAGGGAGCAACGTGAAGAAATTCTTGTGAGTATTCTGAACCTTGAGAGAAAAAAAGGGATTTAGGGTTACGAAGGGCTGCGAAAATGATTTAGGTTTAGAAATTTTTCTTTATATAGTGTTGTACGAATTGTAAAAAAAAATTCATATTGGAAGATTTGACGGCGAAAATGACGGAAGTTTTAACTGGAAACTCGGATATTTCCATGACCTCACTTATTGAGGCGTCCCATTGCTCGTTAGTATCGAGTTGGGAGGATCGATTATGCCTTATGGTCAGGGTGGTGGAGATGTATATCTACGGCAAAGATAAACTAGGATATATTAATGGGGATTTTCCTCAACTGTTTGAAATCGACCCACTTATTTAGGAGATGGCGTCTTGACGCCATTGTCAAAGAGATAGTTGATCAATTCGATGGACCACTCCTTAATTGCAAATTTTATCCAATTCCCATTTTGCCAAAATAGGTTTGGGATTCGGTGGCTACCAACACTATGATGGGACGGAATACGTCTCGGGTGTATGATCTTCGGCAGGTCGAGTTACTAAATACGGAAAATGACGGGTGGATCCATTGAAAAATACTACAATGACCTTCAAGGGTTGTGGCGTGAAATTGATTTCCGTCGTCCTAATCAATGGGTGTGCGATTGATATAAAAAACACAACTGTCGCAGTACGGGGAAGATCGAGTGTATACTTTCCTCGATGGACTTGATGATAGATTGGATAAAACTCAAAGTGATGTGCTTGAGATCAAACCATTCCCTACGGTGGAGACAAGCACTATGGATTTGTCGTGAGGGAAGAAATCGACGAGCCGTGATGATCGCGGTGTAGATACGACACCGGAGGCATGGTATGGCTTTTAAAGGGGTCGATGGACACCTATAACCTAATGCCGCCAAAAACGGGGAACTTCCTTGGGTAGCAAGAAATCCACGGGAAATCCTTGTCGCCGGCATGAAATGTGGCCATTGTGGAAACTCCAAACACGCCGTGACGCACAAACTACGTGGGTATCGAGAATGGTGGAATGATCTTGACGTGGAAGAAACGGGACAGCGGTAGGCGAGCAGCGTGGCTACCAATAATGCCTCATTATCACACTTCTCGGCCGAATCTTCCCCGAAGATCCAGGTATTTCAAGTAAAGCATTTCACACCTCTACTCGTAGTGAGAAAGATGAGTGGATTCTGAGACTGCGGAGGCTACGAGATCACGTGACATTTGACCCAAACGATCTGCTCCCAATACAACCCGGCCGAGACGGAGTCGCGTTTCCAATGAAAATGGGGTCACTTATCCAGTTATAGGAGCTGGAACAGTGACCTTATCTACTTTATTATCATTATCTAATACTTAGCTTGTACCACTCTCTGTCGGCAGGCTAATATGCAGCAAGTGGTCGACTTGAGACCTTAGCGTGTAGTATTGATGTATACACTTTTTGCCTTCACGGGATAATCTCACCAAGGAGATCATTGGGCGTGGTACTAGGAGAGGAGCTATATTATGTGGATGATCTCGGTTCGGGAAGAGCCGATCACGTACGACATCTTTGTTGGTAACAAGGAGCAGTTGGCTATGTCATCGTAGATTTGGGCATTCATCATTCGGGTATTTAAAGCACCTACTCCCCAGGTTTATTTTCAAATATCACACATTCGGATTTCAAATGTGATACTTGTATCCTAGCAAAAACCAGCCAGGAGGCGTCTTTATCTATGAGCGTGAATAAAAGTATGACTCCTTTTGCTTTGGTACATTCGATGTTTGGGGACCTTCCCAGGTCATTACATCGTGGTCATCGTTGGTTTGTTATTTTTGTTGATGATTGTACCACGAATGACATGGCTTTTACCTTCTCGAAACATAAAGATGAAGTATTTGCTACATTTACTTTCGCACATTTCACGCCATGGTTCGAGACCACAATTTTGCGAAAAAATTAAGATACTTAGGTCGATAATGGAGGGGAGTATGTTAATCGACAATTAGGACATGCTTGGACAACCGTGGTATTCTCCCGTGAAACCTCGTGTTCTGAAACCCCCATATGACGGAGTAGTGCTTGCGGAGAGGAAGAATCGGCATATTTTAGAAACGGCTCGGGACGCACTAATCGGTGCCGTATGCATAATAAATCTTTGGGTGATCTTTATTCTGCAATTTGTGTATCTCTTGAATCGAATGCCAAAAACCTTACAATTTTAGACTCGAATTAAAGATGTTATCGATCATCTTCCCTTGCCTACTATTTTGATGCTTCGCCAAGCGAATTTTTGGATGTGTTGCTTTTGTCGCCTCCGTAAAAATCAGCGAACTAAGTTGGATCCATATCTTTGTCCGATGTGTATTCTTGGGGTATGGTGTACAAAAAAAAGTCTGCGATGTTATGATCCAATTACTAAAAGAATCATACTACGTGGATGTCACTTTCCTCGAATCGAATGTTTTCCCATCACCCGGTATCCAATTACACTCTTCAGGGAGAGTTATGGTGAAAGAACGAAATTGGCTTGAATCTTGAAATATTAGACACGAGTCAATATACTCGGATCGTGCGAATAATATTGAGGAGCGATGTCTGAACTGAGCTTGAACTTTCAAGAATTGGTGAAGTAGTAATTGAATCTCCCGAGAAGATGAAGCGGTTGATGTGCCTCTCCATTCTCAGTACCCCGATGATCCTCTCTTGAGAACAACTCTGAGGTAAGCTATCTGTCACACCTTTACAAACTAATGCTATAGATACATGCGTGTTGGTTATGTTTTACCTTTCGAGACACAATCGAGGTAAACCTCCAAATCGATACTCCCCGAGGAAAGAGAAGAACGACAACCCCAGTATCCAATAGCAAATTATGTATCTCTTTCGAAAGGTTATCGAGAACACTGTCGGGGCATTTACCTGAGCAGCTTTCTCCTCGTGTCAAATTCGAGTAGCATTGAAGAAGCACTTATACGATCCAAAATGGGCTCGAAGCTATGAAAGAAGAATTTAAGGCATTGTAGAAAAATAACACGTGGGTGTTAGCGAGTTGCCTAGAGGGGAGGAAGATGGTAGGATGCAAGTGGATTTTCTCCATTAAGTATAAAACGAGATGGGTTAGTTGATCGATACAAGGTGGGGCTTGTAGCAAAGGATATACAGAAACATGGGATAGATTATCAAGAAACCTTTTCACACTACTGTGGCTAAACTAAAAACTATGAGAGTTTTGTTATCTCTTACTGACAAATTTAGATTGGCCATTGCACCCGACTTGACGTGAAGAATGCCTTGTACATGGTGACCTTGAAGAAGAGATTTGCATGGATATCCCTTGAGGATATCTTGTTACATCGGGGAAAAGAAAGCGCATGTAGATTACAACGAGCATTGTATGGACTAAAACAATCACCTCGGCGTGGTTTGGTAGGTTGAGTTCGGCAATGAAGAAATATGGGTTCAACAAAGCAACTTTGATCGTACTCTTTCCTAAAACATCGATTAGGGAAGATAACAACCACTTATAGTCTATGTAGACGACATGATCATTACGGGGGATGATAAAGAAGAAATCTCTAAGCTTGAGAACAACTATCAAATGAGTTTGAAATGAAGAACTTGGGAGGGCTCGAATACTTCTTAGGTATTGAGGTAACAAGATCAAAACAAGGCATATGTCTTTCCAGAAGGGAAATATACTTTGGACTCTTGTGACGAGGGACTACTTAGATTGTAAACTGTCGATATTCCATGGTTGAAAATCATAAACTCGGAGAATATGTGGACCAAGTACCGGCGGATAAACGGAGATATCAACGGTTAGTAGGTAAACTGCTTCGTATATTTATCTCGTACTCGACGATGTTGCTTATGTTGTGAGTGTCGTGAGTCGGTTCATGCATTGCCCAGTGAAGACCGTATGGATGCGATCGTACGAATGCTTCGTTACTTAAAATCCTCACGCAGAAGGACTTATGTTTTCAAAGAATGGTCGATTGGAAGTCCTTGGATATACTGGTCGGTGGGCGGGGAATATGAAGGATAGGAAATCTCTTCTTTGAGTGCTTTACTTTCGTGAGGCGATCTTGTTACATGGAGGAGCGAAGCAAAATGTAGTTGCCTTATCCGGTGTTGAAGGTGAATTTCGAGGAATGGTCAAGGGAATATGTGAGCTCGCTTTGGTTGAAAAATCTTAGCGAGATTGGTGTTGCTCACAACTACTGAAATGAACTTATTTTGTGATATGACAAACGGCCGTGCCATCTCGCAATCAGGTTCAACATGATCGCACGAAGCACGTTGAAGTGGATCGGAACTTCATTAAGCGGAATCTTGAAGAAAAGATTATTAAGCTTCCATTTGTTAAATCGAGAAGATCAAGGCTTATATCTTTCCATGAAATGCGTAATGAGGAGGCTTACAGCTCACAACTCCTTGACAAGTTGGGCGTATAAGAGACATATATCTGCATGACTTGAGGAGAGTGTTGGTGTGTGTTGTGATCATCTTTGCAACTTGATGGCGGAGACACCGATCTCGGTGGAGTAAAACATGGAAGGCATCTGATAATAGTAGTGGAAGCGTAAAACATGGATATGCAGGAATTATGGTTATTGTTTAATTTTCGTTTTTCTTTGTATACATATATCTCAATACTTGTATAGAATATAGAACAGAAAGAATATGAAAATACATGATAATTATCAGAGAATATTTTGACAGCAGCTTCTTGCCTCATCGCTGGTTTTGGTACTCTTTTTTCTCCTCCTTTTCTCCCGTCATTCCTAATTTTTCTGTACTATTTTTTGTCGCGATTCCCTCTTGTTTTTATGGTTTCATTTTTGCTACCATTTCATAATTAGGTATAATTGTTGAGTGCTAATGTAGAAGTTAAGGTTTTTTTCTGATTCTGATTTTGGTTTTGCTTTTTTTTATTCTATTTTTTGTGCATCGAGGGCAATTTAAGGTTTCTTAATCCAGATTGTATAATTCTCTAGACATGTACTTTCGCTTTTGTTAGTTGTTTATTTGTTTGCTACTGCTGGAGATAGTCCCTTTTCTCTAATTATCTGATAGTTCCTTTTCTCTAATTATCTGATTTCTTTTCCTGGTAAATGGATTGATAGCCAATCTATTACGTTACTTATACAACCACTCGGAAACAAAATGGGTTTGAGTCTTCTTAGGGGAATAAATCTTTACTTCCCTCTGTATTGACAATGACTAATAAATGTGCGCTTAGCTTATGTTATAATCTGTGAAATTGTTTATGGGTCAAATGGAAATAAATAATTTTGCTGAAGCTTGAGGAAATGTTGAGAAAATATGAGATATTGTAGCAACTGAAAATATAGAATCTATTGTGACTTGTGAGACATTTATGCAAGAGCACAAACAAAGGTTTTGGTTGGAAATTGATTTATGCTCTACTAGACTCAAATTCAGATGAAAATAATGCTATACATGTTGAAAAATATGCATTTTGAAAGCTATTTGTATTATGTTGTAAAACAAAAATATAATTGTGCTTCTATATGTCTGTTAGTTAGATGACCCGAGACCATGCTTGGAGAGAGCTAGCACCTTCCTGGAAGTGCTTGTGGTTGAATGCCTTGAATGCTACTAGGGTCTAGAACTAGTAATCTAAGCATCAGTCTCTATATGGATAACAGAAATTGATTCCTGAGATAATTACTGCCAAATCATTGTTGGACTTGGATTGAGGGTTATTTCTTAATAATTTACCGTTCTTTTGAATGTGCTTATGTTAGAAGTGTTTTGAAATTAGAGAGCTACTATACATCATAGGTTTGTGATAAACACAAATAATGTGGCAGTTTTTAATCGGATATAAAGCTTTGATCCCAATTGTTCTAACAAATCACAAACTATCACATCTTTATGATTTATCACAAAGATGTGATATTCTTTTTCTTGAAATGAAGTAGTTTGGTTAAATGTGCTTTTAAAAGAAGCATTTAGGTATTTACCATCTTAACATATTTCTCTCAAAAGTATCACTTTTTTTTTCTCTTAAAAGCATTGATATTTGTTCTCAAAATTTTGAACACGCAATGAGCAAACATCATAGAAGTGCTTAGTCCATCTAAAAACACTTCATGATCAAAGGGGAAGCAATTCTAAATGGATATTTACTTGCCTACTTGAATTTTAAAATTTCTAAGATAAGAGGCCGTTTATCTTTTTATATTCTATTTGTAAAGAGAGGATCAATTATACAATTGGTTAATTTTTACCTTTCGTCTCACGTAATGCATATTGGTCATTCTGTGGTCCGTATGCTTTGGCTAGATAAAGCAGTTTGAGGGTATACTAACTGAATTATTTATTTATCATTGTATTCCCTACACTACCGTGGAGTGTCTGTAACAGGCTGGTAAATATGTTGCAAATATTTCAGGCCTCTTCCTTCCAGCTGTAGTAAGGCCAATCCTGGATTCTTATGAACCATCCAAGCAAGTTCCTCAGCCACCTGCTTTAAGCGATGTGAGTATCAACCTTTTACAATTTCTTATTTTCTCGTAAGCTGGCATGTTCTTATTTAACTTAATATATTGCTTGTTTGTGTTAAATTTCATGTCTAACTGGTATCTTCTGAAGTTGAACTTTGTTCAGTTTAAAGATGATGTTTGAAAAGGATCACATATGCAGCTGAAATTCAAAATTGGAGCATTCCCCACTGATACTATTTATCTGCCTTCTTTGCACGATTTCAAGTTCTGTTACATGTATAGTAGTCACTTTGTCTGATAGTTTGTCAGACCAATCTATCATATTGCCTTCTGCCTCATAGTCTTGTGCATCTTCACTTCCTAGAACCGTAAGTTGCCTTTTTCATAAGGCCTACTTCATCTGGATTGTTGCTTTCTTGGAAACGAAGCAAAACCAGCAACAACTTTGACAATGAAACAGAAGCAACATTGATCTGCTTAGCAATGTGCTAGGCCTAAATTTAGATCAAGTGCAGATCCATACAAAATCAGCTTGATGTTGATATTTCACACTACAATAGTCAGTAGCTGTTATTGTTTTACTATTTATTGCATCATTTTCTTTGTTTCTCCCTTCTAAGAGAGAGAGGATGCGTTCTGTTTTGATACGGATAATTGAAATAAGCTGAAAGCCAATAGAGTGTTGAACTCTAGATGGTTACTTCCGCTCTAATATAGGGATATACTTTTTGGAAACTTTCTCATATCCCAATAAGATTTTAACTGCAAAGTGGAGGAGCCACAGCTCGTGTAACTTTCACGTTGGTTTTATATGCAATTACAACTTTTGAGACCCTAGTGATATTCTCAGGGTTCGCATTGTTTGTCAGGTTGTTGCAGGCATGACGGGTAAGAAACAAGGGTGATACAGTTAAGATGGATCAACTTGCTGACTTCCAGTAACCACATTCAGTTATTCAACATATTGTTATACAAATGAAATAATCCCTACTTACACAATGATTTTTTGACACTTTTACTCATAATGTTGAATAGTTCTTTTATGTGCCTGTGTCATGCTATTTTATGCCTATAATTTTCATTACAAATTGAATCTCAAGGATGAGTATATCCAATTCCAATGTGATGTGTGCCTCTTCGGCCTATCACACGGGTTCAATCCCTAATAATGACATCAAATTGTTGATGGTGTTTAAATTAGATTGTTAAATATTTAACTTTATTTCTTACTTTATAAAAATTGTTTCGATGTAAATAAAAAATATATGTAAATACAAGATCTTTCTCTTCACTAAATTACAATTAAATTAAATTTACTATGTTATGATATTTTCATTTTTCAAATCTTAAATTTATTTTCTAAATTTTGATTTTAAGAATTTAAATTTTTCTAAATTTTTTTACCTTATAATTGAATAAAAGCTCGATTATTAATCAACCTAATTCATAAACAACTTAGAATTAAACCTATTAAATTTAATTCATTTGTTGCATTATAATATTATAATAAAAAAACAATAATTAAATTATATATATAATTTTAATTGTAATAAAAATTATAACTTATTACTTTAATTATACAAATTATCAATTTCATGAACTAACAATAAATTAAACTCAACTATCAATTTAAGAATTTTTATGCTTTCACATTTAAATATAAAATTAAACACATCAAATAATTAATAATTAAAATTTTATTCATCATATTTTAATGTTTGAAATTACCTGTACTCACAATAAATTATTTAACCTAATATTAAATTTAACACATAATAAGATAACTAAATAATTCATAATAAAAAAAAATACAATAATTTATTTATTTTTGATGAAAAAGTGAAACTAATACACCAATTTCTAAACTTTTTCTTAAATTTTTCTTAAAATGATCTTCAAAATATTACAAGAGAACTACTTTTATATATATTTTTTTATGAATTCTTCTCGTGAATTCCTTCAAAATGATATTTTATAAATATCTATAAAAGTTTTATTTTAAATTTTATAATCAAATTAAGTATGAATCAGGAATCAAACAGATGCATCAGATTGTATCACTTGTCGGGTTGGACACGTGAACATTGACAAAAGAGGCAATGTGTTGGCATGAAAGGGGTATTGACCAAAGGTTGTAACTAAAGGCTGAACCAAATGATACGTCGTTCGGAACGTATTTAATGGAAACGACGTGATGACAATTCGTCGTATGGCTCGCAACTTCTTAAAACGACGTCATGTTAGGTGCTCGCTTGCTAAGAAAATCTACTCTCATCTAAACACATCCACATTTCGAAGTACATTTGCTTTTTGTTCTAAGTACGATTACCTGTCAAATAAAATTTCTAAAAAAATCATAAAAATTTCAAAAATTTGCATAACAATAAAATAAATAATTATAATAATTAAAAATATATATATACATTATCAATAAATTATATTTCAAATTGGTATGCATAATCAATTCTGAATCTATTGCCGTATCTGATTCAAGCAACAAAATTATGCTTAGATTATTATATAAGGCGAAGAGCTGCTTTTAACAAAATGATCGAACAAGTCAAAGTCAATTTCCGGATAGTTTCTTAAATTAAATTTATGATACAACTTTTACATAATTTTATTAATAAAAATAAAAATGATCATTTCTTAATTATTATTTTTATCATTTAATAACAATTTACAACATTTTAATGTATCATTCTTTCTCTATTAATTCATTTTTAGATAATTATTTCATACTCAATTAAATAATAATATTTTAATCTCATAAATTTAATTTAATTTTTTTATCCTCTTTCTTTAGTAATAATAAAGTGAAAAAAAACATTTTTTTTTCTATTGTAAAGAATTAACTACTACTTAAACCTAACCTAACCTAACTAGATATTTACGGTCATTTTCCCAATTAATATGAGCAATAATCATTTACACACACAAGATTAGTTTGCAGATAAAGACCCCTCACCGGTAATAATAGTTACAGGTTTGAAGTTGAAGATATAATTAAATAAATAAAAAGGCAAAGACCCTTCTACGACGCAATAATTGTACGTCGTTTTCATATCAGTAGATGATTTAGGACAATTTCATATGGAAGATATATATATTAAAGACACTGCTCCTAAGCAGATATCGTTAAAATATGATAACCCAAGTTAAAACAGTTGTTACTTGCAGAGATCAGACAAAATGTTCATTCAATATCCCTTCTTTAGTTTTTTGCTCTTCCACGTAACCGATCGCTTCAAACCCGCGTAGATCGTTGCCTGCAACATCAAACACAATCAATTTTTACTAAAAAGCATGAGTAGCTAGGGGCGATATTAAATACTAATACTAAAAGCTGCTTTCTAAGAATCTCTGTTAGATTAAGTCAAACGTAGTTTAAACTAAAAGTTGTTTTAATAAACATTTGAAACACTCATGTACACTCTAATCATGAATTTATGATATTCTCTTAAACCTGCGCTTAACTCTTAACCCAAAAGTTTGTGAGTTAGAGGATCGCTGACTTATAAGGCGAAAGATTGTTCTTTCTTCTTAACGCGACTTAACATCCTCCACATCTGGCCAGAAATCGGATTTGACGGTTCTGATGACAGAGGGACCAGATGAAGACGAGTAAGCCAAGAAAACCGATACCATCTTAAACCTGCGCTAACTTCTTAACCCAAAAGAACCATGAGTTAGAGGGTTGTCTAAACTTATAAGGAAAGATTGTTCTTTCTTCTTAACGCGATTAACAACTATTCTGGCCACACAGCTCAAGTGCTCACAAAATATAATATTTTATCACTACAATCAAATGACAAGAGGAAAGTATTTTGAATTTTCATAATTCAGGAAAACACAAAATGTGTTGCAATTTTTATGAGTTTTGAAAATGCTCTCTAGCATATTCCTACCTTAAAAGTGCTTTTTCTAGAAGTAGAAACAAACATTTCCTACTCTTCTATGAACTTCCTTAGCACCTAATTTTCTCCCCCCTTAGAAAGATTATAAAACAATGGCAGAAAAAAAAAAGAAGAGTAAACAGTGAAACATACCCAGAAGTGAGACCTTGAATAAGAGAGATTTGAAAAGCTACTCTCTCTATCAACACTAGAAGATGGAAAAACATAACTCCCTCCATTAACCTCTTTCTTACATTTCAAAATCCTGTTTCCCCATGAAGCAAACCATCCTCTTTCTTTAATCCCTCTAACTCCTCTTTTGCTAAGAATCATTTTACCAAGTTGCCCTTTCTCTGGACTCAAAGAAGATCCATAACATTCTCCACCAAATCGAAAAGAAGAAGATTGAAACTTTGGCCTGTCTACATAAGGACCCTCCAAAACTGTAGTGGGTGAGGGCTCTAAGTTATCAAACAAGAGTCTTGGAGGAAGTTCCAAGCACTTGGGAGTCAAGTCAAAAGGAATAATAGAAAGAGCAGTACAAGGTCTTGGCTTGCCAGGTTGTTCTTCCCATCTAAATGGGACTGAAACTGAGGTATGAAGTGGTGGAGTTAACATTCCAGGATGTTCTGGGGATTGTATTGTTGGGACTAGTGGAAGTAGAAGAGGTAGCTTTGGTGTTGAGCTCTGTTCTGGCACTGTTTCAGATCCCATGCTTAGTGTCTATTTTTTACACTCTTTTTTAGAGTTAAAGCAATGTATTGAATTAAAAGACTTTTAGAGGAGACAACCGGTACGAAATAAGGAAAGTGCTTAAAAGAAGAAGGCCACATTTTTTTGTTGTATTGTCTTCACCGAAGGGCCAATGCCTTACTAAAAGATAATATATATAAGCAAATGCCTTACTAAATAGGGATGAAAGTGGTCTGGTAGCTTTAACTAAAGATTTCTTTTAGTCGTAGTTTTTAAATGAAATATTTTATTATGATAATTTTGAATATATATATATATATATATATATATATATATATACTTTAATTTGAAAGTATGCACATAACTTCAATAATTTTGAGTTTTTAAGATTGAAGTTAACTTTTTAAAAAGAATGAAATAAATAAATATATATATATATATATAATAAAAAAATATCATAAAAATTATTTTCTTTAAATAAGAATATTATTTAATTTTTTAATTTTAAAAATATATTTATTAATCTTTTTATTTATATTAATTTTTTTACTTATAAAAATATCCTTATTAATCATTTTAATTATAAAAAATGAATTACAAGAAGATTTTTATTGATAAAAAATTATAAAAAATATTAATAAGGATATTTTTTATTTACTCTCATTCTATCAAACCAAAAAAATTACATATATAATCGATGAAAATATTATCGTTTTTTATCTTCACCTTGTGATTAGAATATCCATAATAATTTTACTTTTAAAATAAATTTAAAATTATTAAATATCTCTTTTTGGTACTATTTTTATAAGTAAATATATTAAATGTTATATTCTCAAAATTAGAAGATTAAATGACACTTTTTGTACAAATAAAAAGACCAATATGACATTTCATCCGATAAAAAAAGAAAATTTAGTGTTTATTTAAACTTTTTAGATAGCTCTATATGTATACTTTAAAAGATATATGATTAAAATTTGTATTTTAATGAAATACAAGACCTTATACATATAATTTAAAAATTATAAAATTAAAATATATTTTTTGAATAATTATAAAAATATACATTTTGAACTCATATACATACATATATATGTATTGGATACTCATGAGTAGAGATAACTAGCAGATCAAAATTGTCTATTTTTTATTAAACGAAAGAGTTTTAATTTAAATTTGATGTGATTATATAATTAATTCGGATCAATTTGAACTTGAGCAAATTGAAATAAGGTCAGATTGTGATTAAAACTTATTTATGAATTATTATCATATATAAAACACAATAATACTATATTTAAATTTTAAATTAGTTAATCTTTAGTAAAATTTATTATTTATAATCACAATTAAGATATTTAAAATAATAAAAAATATGTTTGGATACTATTTGGTATTATCCAAATAGCAGGTATGTGATCCTAGTAGCCTGAGATAACTCGTTTATTTAGTGAATGTAACGATGTCATTTAGCACCCTCTTTTATAGTGACTTGGTCCTCGAAAGCAATCGATAATGACCTGAGGTACTTCACTCATTTGGTGAATATAACGTTATCGTTTATCACCCCATATATAGTGATCTGGTTTGGTAGTAGGTACGTGATCTAAGGTACCTCACTCATTTGGTGAATATAATGTTGTCACTTAGCACCTCATTTATAGCGACTCAATCCTTGGAAGCAATTGATAATGACCTGAGATACCTTGCTCATTTAGTGAATGTAAATTTGTCATTTAGCACCATGTATATAACAACTTGATCCTTGGAAGCAATCAATCCAATTCTGATTAAAAGACTTGATGACCAAGACCAAATAATTTAGACTTAATAACCAAGACGTGATGAACAAAACCTGACCCAAGTAGAAACGACCTAATAATAGCGACCTACGAATTGGTTGTAGTCTTATCATGTAGTGTCTACTTTGACACATCTCAAAAATACCATCCACCTTATGATAATGACTCTTACCCTCTTATGTATCTATATATACCCATTTAATATCAATAATAGAACAACCCAATAGCTAGCTATAACTCTTACATTTCAACAACTGCTTTTGTATCTTTACTCAGTTCTATGGAACCTGAGTCACAATACCAAGCATGATTATTGAACAGATCAAGGATTAGCAACATTCAATGATCTTAGCCTTGTTCAAACCTTAGTGGTCAAAGGATTATCAACTTTTGATTTCTATTAAGCTTTAATGCCCTATAATATAATTGTTTATCTTTAATGCTAACATCCTTCTCTTGATATTGATTGACATATGAAGAATCATAGAACATTGCTAAATGTGATGAGTGATTATGTTGAAGTCGATAATAACACACCCTATATAAAATAAATATATATAAGTAATTAGATAATATAAATATAATTATATATGTTCTACATAAATGAAAGAAAATTAAATAAATTGAGGACTCACCTTGTCCACACTTGAATTATACTTAAATCGATCATTTGATATTCAAATAGTTACAAAATGCACTCGATCGATATATAAGTTTGGTCGAGGTCTACACCAAAAATTTCTCTAGGAAGTGGCATAGTTCATCCATCATTTATGCTAGATGCCCTCGCAACAATAGTCATCAAAGCGCCAAGATTTCTGTTAAAGTTTAAAGTATAACCATAACTACACTTTTTCCAAGGCTTCTTCTTGAATGACTTGGTGCCCAATGATTGGACACTAGGCATATATTAAGCACGAGATACTTGCTTCGTATTTCTTAAATGTGTCGCATTTAAGAGTTCTGGTATAATAGACTAAAAAAATATTATGTATGTTAGTAACAATAAAAGATATAATAAAATAATAGTAATAAATAAGTGTTATCTTTAAGTTAAAAAATAGTACCACGTCAAAATTTAGAACAACTTGAATCGACAGCCAATCCACATACTGTCCAACCGTCTCTTGGACTGTGGTAGCATTAGAAGGCACATGTAGTGGACAATCATGAAACAATGATTGATCAATTACTATTTGCCAATGACTAGGCAAATATTGATTATGAATCATCTAATCATCGCTTAATTGTTGTACGGTTTCAATAGCAACAAAGTCCGTTGATGAAGGATGTTTCAACAAACATTTTATATTCTGTAAAAAATTTAAGTGTTATATATAATAAATAAAACATATAATAAGAAATTAAAATAATAGTTATATACACCAGAAATTAAAATCTTACCACATATGATTCATCAAATAGAAGAGGACTCCCATATGGGATAGCTATTAGATGTACATTCTCACCAAAACGTTCATCGTGATTTGATTGATGGTAAGAATGTGCAGATTGCATTGGAGAAAATGAACCACTACTTGATTGCATATGCATTCCTGGCATATAGGGAGGACCAATAGGACGACTATATCCCACACTAGATATAGTTTGAGCACCATGAGATTGCGTGGGTGGCATGCCTGACATGGATGGTGGCATGCCCAACATGGATGGTTGCATGCTTTGCCAATATGGCATGCCTTGGTTGTAGAATGATGTTATGCCATGCCTGACATGTGTTGTGATTGATATTCTTTTATAGTGGCAATCTTATTTAACACTGAGGCCTTAAAAGAGTTGAGTTCTTCTTCAATTTTAGTGTACTTCTTCTTACTAACCATCTGAGGCTTTTGTTTTGGAATGTTAAAATACTTCATATAACCATCATATTGGCTACCTCCCCTAACACGACCAGGATGTTTGCATCCAAATGCATGATATAGAGCATCTCTCCTAGGCTCTTCGATTATTTCACCCCTGGATATTTGTTCTTGAACAGCTATCTACAAATAATAAAGCACACAAATATCATGCATTATTACATCAATTATTAAAAATCATTAAGACTTTGTATCAACCAAAATTACTAACCAACTTATTTAGTTGTTCTTCTCCTCGCTTAGTCATCGGTCTTGACTTCGTCGTTTTAGGAATCTTTGTTTCTATATACAATTCAGTTCGGGTAATCGGTCTACCCAATTCAGCTTCCTACATAAATTATGAAAAATTTATTAACCATGACATAAAATTAAATTGAGGAAAATAAATATAAAAATATGTATAAATTAACACAAATTAATAATATCATTATATATCTAACTTTAGGATTTGAAGACCTCCCAGTACGGTTAGGAAGAATGTTATGCATTTGTATACTCTGATGCTCTTCCCTAATAATTTGAAATTCATCTGTACGTCTATAATCTACAAAGTCTTTCCAAACTTGAGGTGTAATCCAGGGGTGTCCTTCAGGGATTTTGTAGAGCTCTACTTCATCAAGTAGTTCCAAATATGGAAACACATAATTTCTTGTCAATCTGGAAGTCTTGTATTCCTTCCTCACCTAATTTGCAATCTTATAACACTTTCTCTTCCAATTGTCATCAACTTTGTAACGATTCTATAAAAACACACTACAAAAGATTAGATATAATACAAAAAAGATATAATATATTGATTATAAAATATAAGAGACTTACACAAATGGTTGTCCATAAAAGGACCCCCCTCAAGTTAAAGTGTTCTTCTTTATGTGCATCGTAAACATTTACACTATCATTCCACAATGTCTTTAAATCATCTATCAAAGACTACAAACATACATCAATATCAACACCAGATTGTTTCGGTCCTGAGATCAATAATGTTAACATCATGAATTTTCTTTTCATACACAACAAGGGAGGAAGGTTGTATGTTAGAATAATTACAGGCCAACAGCTATATCTACTAATAAGGGAACTATGTGGATTAATTTCATCAGCAGCAATGGCAAGACGAAGATTGGGAGGATCAGATGCAAATTGAGGAGATAAATTATCTACTACTTTCCAATTTGGAGAATCACAAGGATGACGTAACACCCCATTATCAGATCGATTATCTAAATGCCAAGTCAACATCTTTTATGTCTCTTTACTTTTGAACAACCTTTGAAAGCGAGGAATCATAGGAAAGTATAAAATAAATTTTGCATGCACGAATTTATTATGTGTTGTCTCATTTGTACCATGCTTCCATCTCGATTCTTTACACACCAGACAATCATCTAATGTCTCATATTCTTTTCTATAAAGAATGCAATCATTTGGACAAGCATGAATCTTATGATATTCCATGCCAAATTGACTAAGAGATTTCTTCACTTTATACATTGAAGATGGCAATTCAATACCCTCAGAAAACATATCGACTAATATATTTAGTAATTTTATGAATCCCTTGTCATAAAAATCATGTTTTGCCTTCACATTGTACAAATGAACCGATCCCTACATTTTAGTGTATTTTTTGCATTTTGGATACAATGATTTTTTGGCATCTTTTAGAAGTTTTTTAAAGGTTTTGGGATCATCTTCACATAGTTCATCTTCAACACCATGAAACATATTTTATGTCTGTACATTATGATAAGATGTATGTAATCTACTAACATTCTTATTTATCTCTTCCCCACGAGTATTATCAATATTTTCTCCATGATAATACCAGCATTTATAGCTTAAAAGAATACCACTACAGATAAGGTGATACTTAACCTCATCAAATTCATGAAATCGCTCATTTTTACATTTAACATATGGCTATCGAATCATACTAATTCCAGTATTACTATTTCTACAAGAAAATTCCATGAAACTTTCAACTATAGAAATGTAGTCCTACTCAATTCTACACTTTGACACCCAAGATTTGTCCATTTTCTATTAATGACATTAATTAAGCATATTAATTATGTATCCAATCAATATACTTCAAGTATTATTATATATAAATTCCCTAATTATTAGAATATATACCAAAATATACATAATACAAAGCATTTTTCATTTTAATCATTTTACAATTGTATTACTTTTACTTAATAAAATATAATTATTTATATGTAAATAAATTTATCTACGTATGATAAATATTATAGTCCCTCAAACCCACAACATGTAGATATTATTTCCACAGAAAATAAGCCAAACATATAATAACAAGCATAATACAAAACATACATAAATAAAATATTTATACAAAAAATAAAGCAAACTGAATAATAAGTGCGTAGTATTAATAGAAATACTTACAAGAGTAAATGAAGTGACTAAATAAAGGAAATGAAAAAAGGTGTTTTGTAAGTGAGAATAAGTGAGAAAATGGGTATAAAAAATTTGAGTATTTCGCTCAAAAAAATAGGGGATCTGAAAGATAATGAGAAGAGGAATATAACCCACAAAACAACGTTGGAAATGGTGGTCGGAGGTGGCCAGAAAATGAAAAAGAGTGGAGCGTGAGCTCGGTTTTGGGCGAATGGGGTTTCTGCACAAATTGAAATATGCTGGTGAAGAAGAGAGAAGATAAACGGTAATAAACGTGTGGATAGCATTGGTTGGAGTGGCGAACCGACGCAACGCTACGTGAATAGCATCGATTCACCACATCAACCGACACTATGTCCACGTGTAGATTCGATTCTCCACGTCAACTAACGCTATGTCCTATATGGATAGCGTCAGTTCTATACTTAGTCGATTTTAAATTCATTATAAGTTGATTTTTTTCAAAAATCGACTTTACATATCGAGTTAAATACCCTTTTTGTTGTTGTAAAGGTGTCCAAATGGACCCTTCACTTGGGATGCGAGATGAGAAGCACGTTGATTGTCCTAAGAAAGGGTTTTTAGTTAACCAAAGTGAACCTCCTCTTTGGAAAATGTATATAAGAATAGGGTTCAATTTCACCCTTCCATATCTTCTATCTTGCAAAAACCCTCAAGTATGGAGTATGGTGGCCAAATAGACCCCCATATGGGATACGGGATAAAGGCTAATACACATCCTAAGAAATAATCCCGAGTTCATAAAAATGGATCTTCACATCAAGGAAAAACCAACTCTAAATTGTAGCAATAAGTGCTACATCAAATTACAAAGTACAAAAGGGAAATGACAAGTTAATACAAATAGTCTCAATGATTACATCTTATATTCATAAGTGTGGAGATGAGCTAATACTCTCATAAATAGGTGTTTTATGAGTACATTTCTCCAACACTCTTTGTTTTCAGTACCCAGCTAATCTACGGAGATCACCTCTCTCCTCTTTGTGTTTATCTTCCTAATCAGATCATTGCCTACATCCTTCAAATTTTATTCAATAGCTTCATAACAAGCACAACTCTTGATTCGTAAGGACTACATGATAAACAACATTCCTTACATCAAAAACACACTCCATCAGTTTTTCCTACTACTTCGTTGTCAGAAGTGATGTATACATAGCAATCCCTAGATTCACCATTTATGGGAAGGGGAATACATGTCCTTGGTTTACCTGGACCTTATAGAAGGCGATTCCTTGCAAGCTCTTTTGTTATTGATAAGGTGTCTGAGATATATGAGAAATAAGACCTTTTTTTATTACAACATGCATTTACAATTGTGCCACTAATTAACTAATATCAAGTGGATTCCAAAGATATATATAGGGTGGAATCCTTGGCCTATCTTTCAATACGACCCTACAACTACGCCATTAATTAACTAACATCAAGTGGATTCCAAAGATACATATAGGGTGGAATCCTCGACCTATCTTCCAATATGACCTCCTAGGGTCAATTCCTCTAAACAGAGGGAGGGAACTAGGGTATTTGTAAGAGGTGCTTTACCCCTATTACTTTGAAAAGCCCATATCAAGTTATAGTAAGGCACATTTAGGTTCACCTTCTCGACTTGCATTTTAAAACTACTAATCATGAAGCTCATCTCAATTTCAAGCTCTCAATCAATTCAGATAGCAAGTTAAATATCCTCCAAGGCCTTTCCATACCTCATTATTTGTAGGTGACAATCATATTCCTCACATTTATGCGCTTCGAGGAAGAACTCGTCTTCTATATTCAATGCTAGAATCTTAACAAAATACAAGTGTTAGAAAATAACAAAATAAAGAAATAAGCATTTAGTAAAGTGGAGTAATGAAGTGTAAACTTATACGTGAACTTACCTCTAAGAGATTATTAGCCATCATCTCTTCGTTGGAGGCCCATTTCTCCTTACGTATGCCTACCCATTCAACATCATAGCCAAAATGACTAGAGGTCCCTCATAAGTTCAAATTATTCTAAACTGCCATCATGAAAATATGTTATGAGAGTGTTTAGCACCACGACGCTTTTTAAAATGACTATAAAATAAAGTTATTTTGAAACGTTTTTATAAAGGTAACATACTTGTGGTGACTCACTTAAAAATAATATAAAGTATATTTTTATAAAAAATAACAAACTTGAACAATCGTTAATTTAATATTATAAATATAATAAAATTAAAATATATTTATAATATAAATATATCAATTTAATTTTTAATAATTTTATAAAATAAAAAATTTTAATTAAATGGAATTTTTAAATTTTAAGATTTGAAGATATTTAGTATATTTTAAGATTGTTTTGGATAATATTTTAAAAAATATATGGATCATAGATAGATATCTTTATTCACGAGATAACTCATTATTTGGAGTAAGATTATTTTAATATTATAAATATATAATTTGTATATTTTATTCATATAAATTTTTACATAAATTTTATTAATCTTATAATTAATTAAGTTAAAAAATTTTAAAAATTGATTTTTTAAAAAAATAAAATAAAAATTATATATTTTATTAGTAAAAAAAATTAAAAAATCAACAACATACAATAATCTCTTTTATCTCTGTACTCTTTCTCTCTCTTTCATACAATTTAAAATATAAAAAATAAAATTAAAAGAGAAGAATCGAGTAAAAAAATAGAATAAATGCGAGTCAAATGGGAGTAAGAAATAATAAGTAGAAGATAAAAAAAATAGAAAGAGATGAAAACGAGGGGAGATATTATTGGTAGTTTTTCTATTTTTAATGTTGTTTTATTAATAAAATATTTAATTTTTATTTTATATTTAAAATATATATATTTTTTAAAAAAATTAATTTAATTAACTATATTTTAAAATTATATAATTATTAAAAATTATTTCAAAAATTATAAAATTAAAATATATTTAATAAAATACTCAATACCCTATATTATATTTAAGTCCTAAGGCATCATTATCTTTTTCAAAGAAAAGTACAACATCAACAAATTTAATAATGCAGGAGTTTTGTAAGAAATATATGTGTAATTATGGAGCTATAATCTAACGTGAATTTGCTCGACCCTTTTATAGATAATAAAGTATGAAGATCATCTTGGTAAAGTTACTCTAATAAAAAGACAAGATTTTATAAGGATTAAACATTTAATTAACCTCTTATTATTTCGTTAAAATAATAATAATAATTAGAAATGATGAAATAAAGTAGGACCAAAGAATTGTAATCTTTAATAAAGTGCAGAAGATGATAAAATGAGGGTCACTTTCACCACCTACTCTTCCATTTTTAATTGAATAGCACCAGACAACAGCAACAGCAACAGCTCTTTTATCTCCTCTGCTAAAGGAAAAATAAGACAGAATTTGATTTGACCATGACACCCCATTAAGCCAAAATTATGGAAAATGTAACGTAAGCTAGGTTAAATTTCTTATTTGTTTGTCTTAAACTTATAAAAATTATAGTTTTGTCTGCAAATTTCTTTTTAAATAGACTTTATCATATTTTAACTAATATAATGTAGTTAATTTACTAATTTCATCCATATACGATAAGTTATCAAATGTAAATCATAGATTTTTCTTCCTATAATCTCATCATCATATGTGGAATACATATCCCAAAGTAAGTAATGGATTTTATAAAAAAAATATTATTATTATATATTTAGTTGTAAATTAATGTTAGAAATTTTGTATTAAAGTATGTATTTTAATATTTTATTTAATTTTTATAAAATTTTAATTTTAAAATTATGTATTAATTTATTCTTTTATTTTAAATTAAAAATAATTTTATTTAATTTTTTATCGTAATAAAAATATAAAAATAAATTAAATATTAATTTAAATAAAATTTATAATAATTTTTTCGATACGTAATAAATTTATATAAAAAAATTAAATATTAATTCAAATATATATTATTAATTTTATTCAATTATATTATATTATAATGGAATAATTATAATATAATTTATACATAAATCAATATTTCAAAATATTTTAAAAAGTAAAAAGGATAAAATTGCAACTTCTTCTATAAGTGTTAGTTTGCGAAAATATTCAGACATATCTGGAAAATGGTCAAATACACTAAATTTGTAATACGGTCCTAATGAGCACGCGAGATTAAAAGAGAGACATTGGATACCAAGGTGTGATGGGAAATAAATGGCTTTAGTTCAGGACATTGGAGAGTGTGGACATTTTTGGACTTTACTTGAGCCAGCAAATGCCGCTCTAGACAAGACATTGCCATAAAATCAACCCTCCAAACGATACTTACTCGCATTACTTACACGTGTTTTGTTGTTCGTCTCACGACGATATTATAAGCAAGTAAAAAAATTAAATTAAATTAACTGAAATTCATTTCTATATCCTCTTAAAAAAATTTTTTTTGATTACTTGTTTATATTTTTATATAATTATAAATAATATATTTATTTTTTATTTTTATAACATATATATTTGGTTAAACTGATTCTTAAATTTTGGTTGAAAATTATTTAAAACTTTTTTAGATTTTCATGTAGTTTACTTATAAATTCTTTTTATGATTAAATTTTACACATAATCTCATTAATATTAATTAAATATGTTATATAAGTTAATTAATACTGATTAAGTATATCACATTAGTTAATTTATTATCATGTTAATTAATTAATATAATTTAATTTAATAAAAAAATATTTATATATAAATGAAATAAGAATATGAATATCTTTGTATATATAAAAAATTATAAATTTTTGTGTTAAATAGATAAAAATTTGAGTAACTTAAAAATTAATTAGCTAATATTTTATAATTTTAAAATTATTTTTTGATATAAATATATATTAAAAGTATAAAAATTTATTATATTTATATAAGTAAAATAAAACATGTAAAAATTCATAACATTTATAATGTAAGTTATGAAAAATTAAAACATATATATTAACTTTAGAGAAAAATAAAACTTCAATTATCAAAATGAAGTCATTATATGTACTTAAATTTCTTTTCGCAACCATAAATCCAAAAATGGCACAGAATCATAAAATTAGATTAGGATAAAAAAAAATAAAGTAGGAAAATCTTGAGATTCATGACAAAAAATAAGTTATCATATTTCGTACAACACATTCGGTAAAAGTACATCATCGTCCCTTTTAGGAAAAAAAAAAGAGAGAGCAGCATATCATAGTCCCAATAATTTGATAATAAAAATGTTTATTATTTTAGACTTAGTTTTTTTTTATAATCTAAAATAATTAGTACATAAATATGTATCACTCAACCTATTTTATGTGTGAAAACAAAAAAATTCATTAGTAAAAAATATTTATTTAATTATGATTAAACATTAATCTAAAATTAGAATCTAATAAATAATTTATGTTATTAAGAAGTAAGAAACAATTTGATTCAATAAGAAACTAAAAAATCAATTTAAATCTAATATTATGATTGAGTTGGATGAATTTGGTGCATCTTATTAGATTTAATTGGATGCATTATATCTTTTATTTTAGATTTTATAATCGATAATTTTTTAAAATATTTATTTTTAATAACTAATAACTATTGTCTTAAATTTCATACTTTAATAATTGATTAAAATATAGATATAAAAATATTTTATTTTTTTCAAGCAATAAATAAATAAAGATTATATATTCAATTCGATATTTTACGTAATATAAAACTAATATAAATATTTACTATTTAATTTTATATAAATTTAATCATAAATTGTATACGTGAATAAACATTATTTAAACATAAACTAATTTACCAAAATGTTCAAGACATTTCATGATATCTACGTAGGGCCAAGGGTCAAGTGTTAATACTCAAGTTACATTATTAGTAGACAAGATAATCCTTCTTTAACACATTTTGTTTCGCTATCTTTAACTCTTAACTCTTAACTCTTGAATATAAGATATAGTAATTAAGTAGATATTAGAAAACAAGTTTGTACCATTTAGATTACATGATAAAAATGAGTACTAATTTCATAGAATCTGTGTATTTAAAGGTTAGGTCACATGTTTTAGGTTATAAAATGTCAAAAAAAATAGGTTATATAATCAATAATTGTGTACTCGTCTAGATATCTTCAATGTATTAAAATTTCTAATTTCAACTAAATTTAAACAAACATTTAATTAATATAAATGTAAAATATAAAATATTTACTACTTTTATATTAAATTTAGGTCCTTTTATTCTCCCCTCTGTGTAGGGGATTATTCAGACTAAATTAAATAGGGTAACGAGTAAGGAAGTAAGGAGTGATAAAATGAAATTTGGAAAGATGATATACGTTGGCTCGAACTAGATTGGGAAAAATTTATTATTTTTTTTATTTTTTATTAAATAAAATTAATAAAATAAAAAATATATAATATATAATATAGTATAAAAATGAATTTGATAGGTTTCTCAAAAAAATTTAACTTTAAAAAGTAAATGATTACAAACATAGTAAAAAAAATATTACAATTTAAATGGGGTTGTACTGAATTGTTTTGTTCGAATCAAAGTCGTTTTTTTTTAACACCGCTAACGTTAACTTCAAAAATGGTCCAATTTTTTTTTTATGTTATGAAAGGGACAAAGACTTTGTTTGGATTGAATTAACAGAGTTGATTAACGTAATAATTATCATGACGTTTATTTATAAATCATAAATGAAATTATAGTATATTAGTGATAAATTTTTCGAATATAAAAAAAATTATTTCTAAAATTTGTAAAACAAAAATAATAGATTTAATATATATAAATTATTATAGTTTAATTTAAATTATTTTAATATAATATTATATATTAATTATTTTAATAATAAAAATTATAATTATTATAATTATAAATTTTAAAAATAATATTTTTATTATTATATATTATTGATAAATAAACTTACAAAATAAAAAAAATTACAAACTTTCATATTATTTGTATTTATAAAAAAATTGTAATATATAATACAAAAAATATTGTCAAAGTTACGTAAGTTAGATCTAAGTGACTTTTAGTACTTTAAAATATATAAAATATTTTTTCTCCCATTATTATTATAATATAATAAAAGATCAAATTTTAATGAATATATAATAAAATACTATTTGTATCAAATAAGTGTATAAAAATAATATTGATTATTCTCTAATTAATTTAAGTTCATAAAAGATGTAATTTCATAATAACTTTTAGCATAATTTCAGAGTTGAAATTACTATGTTTAAGGTTGAGTAATTCTAATTATTTAATTACAAATGTTGGTTTTAACATGTTAACCTTTATCATGGATACAACAAACAATTATATATGAGTGATAAATATATAAAAATAATATTAAACATTCTTCCATTAATTTAAGTTTTTGAAAGAGTCCTTCTCCTAATAACTTCTAAAAATATTAGACATATAATTAAAATATTATTATTTTGATTATGATAAAATAGAAATTAAAAGTAAAAAATAAATAAGATAAAGAAAATGACAAACTTTAACATTGAATTATTTTTGAATGAAAAATATGATTAAAATTATTAATGAAGTTATATATAAAGTCATGTAATAAGTTTAATTAAAAATATTTAAAAATTAATTTTTTTACAATTTGAATATTTTCTTAAAAGTAACTTGATAAATAACATTATTTATAAATCATAGTATTAAACAATCCAAATAATTATAACAAATGTTAATCCAATGTAACATTTTTTTAATAAAAAATCACTAAAATCCTTTCTTATTAAATGAAGGGAGCATTATATTATAGAATTTAAAAGTGAATAAATAGTAGTAAAAATGACGAAAATACATATCATAAGCCAATCATATTCATCATATATAATATTATTTTAATAATTAGTATCAAAATTAAAGTGTTTAATTGATTTTTAAATTTTAATGAAATTTACACATAAGTTTTAAAAATTTTAAAACCCATATTGTTCTCTAAATTTTTAAAATTTCATAAATATATTTTAAAATTTTTAAATCATAAAATTCAGTGTTTAAACTTTTAAAATTTTACAAATAATTATTGAAATATATATTTTAAATCAAAAATTCAATACTTACGTGTGAAGCTTAAAATTTTAGATATTAAAATATAAGATTTAAAGATTTATACATAAAAATTTAAAAATCAGATAATATTTTTTAAAATTTTAATTTAAATATCAATCATATAATTTTCTCTCGCATCAAAAAAAATTTAAAATTTAAATATCAATCATATAATTTTCTCTCGCATCAAAAATTAGGCATACAAGTCAAAGGGGATTAATAACAAGGATCCAGCCACACTCATCTTTAAATAAAGGTACGAAAAAAAAAAGATTTGTTATGGCCAAGATCCAACAAGAGATCTTTCTATCTTTCCCCTTTTCCCTTTCCCCTTCCCCTTGATTTGATGTCAACTTGAAAACCATCCTTATTTCCACATGTATTTCATTGTCAAATTAATTGTTCAACTTATAACAAATTATACACAAATTTATGGACTGATGAGATACCTTCAATACTTTTCGTGAAAAATAAACCCACATCCTTTATTGTCAAATTTATTGCACTTAAAGGTTAAGATAATATAATCAAAATTTAATTAAATTATAAAAATAATTTTAACTATTTCAATCGATTAACTTTTAATTGCACTTATATTCTGATTATATCATCTTAGATTAAAATAATATAATCAAAATTTAGTTAAATTATAAAAATAAATTAAATTATTTTAATAGATTAAATTTTACAAGTTTAATTGAGAATTCATACCACGTTCAAAAAAGAATAATAAAATTCTTAAAAATATGAGGGAAAAGGCACTTCTTTGTATATCTCATCTTTGAAAAAAGTTCTCATAACTGCCATAAATTTTAGAAGGTACACAAGAGGTTTGTTTCCATTAAAAAAAATATACATTCATGTTAAAATTACATTGATATTTTGATTTTGATTTATTTTTATTTTTGAGAAAACTAACAAAAATAATATTAAAGAAAACTTATAAATACAAATATATCTTCTTTTATATTCTAACTCATATATTTTTTATTATTTAATATTAAATACTTAAAGTTTATTAATTATGGACCTGATTAACCTATAGGGGTGAATAATTTATTTTTAATTTTTATCAATTTATAATTTAATAACCTAAATAAAGCGGCCAGACATACAATCGTATGTAAGAGTAAAATGCGGAAATTATAACATACGATATTTTTAGGTGGAAACAACTTAGTCTACAACAATGACTTAAGAGGAAAACCAACGGTCCACCGGACCAACTAACTTTCTAATATGAAAATCAAATGTTCAAGTACAAACTCGGTTTTATGCTACCCTCCCTAGGATACTGTCCCAAGTACTTTACTTACGAGTCCCTATTCTGTTTTCACAGTTTCCAATATTAACGTGAGCGGTTTCCAGACCAACGTTACAATAAACCCTCCTGTAAATCAAATTGTTCACAAATCAACTACAAAATAGTTAGCACAAAAAATACAAGTGTCCGTGTGTGTTCTAGAGCGCATTTAACAATGAATAATCCTAACTAGATGATTCAAAATATATATCACTTACATAAAATCAAATAGTAAATTCTAGACCAAGAAAATTAAGCACATGTTTCACTACTATTTGATTTAGATATAAAATATCTTAATAAAAAAGAAGTTATATAAAAATGAAAAATTTGAAAAAAAAATAAACCAATAGATATGGGAGTTTATAAAACAAAATATTATTAAAATTAAAACTATGATAATATTAATCAATTAACTTTAAAATTTTCATCAAATAAGACCTAGAAAACCATACCACCGTTGTGCAGACTCTCAATCATATATGATATAAACATTGATTTCTTGTACCGCAATGAATAACTTTATATATATAAATATATTTATTTCAACATTCATCAGCTCCTACACTTTGTTTTCTTTTTTTTTCGATGTTTGGCCGTTCTAGTCTTTTTTTCTATTTTCCTGCACACTTAGGTTTTCTAATCTATCATATATATATATATATATATATATATATAGAGGTAATCATTAAAACCTAAAAATATCATATTTGGATTTTTTGGGCTTTGCTGCTGCCCTTGTTATATATATATATATATATATCACCTCTAATCCTAATCCTAATATGCGTATAAATACATAATAATAATAATAATAATAATAATAATAATAATAATAATAATAATAATAATAATAATAATAATAATCATCATCATTTCTTTTAAAAGTCTTAACACATCTAAAAAATATTTAATTAATAATTTTATAAATTGATTTAAGCTTAAATAAATATTTTAGCACAAAAAATAATTTTAGATTTATGAGCATGTGTTATTAAATGTATGAATGTAATCATATGTGTCATATTTATAAAAGATATACCTTGAGTGTAATTATCTGAAACTCGAGCATTTGTTCGGCTTTTCTTGATAGACTTGATAATAGACCTAAAAACAAATTTATAGGTAAATATTCTATCCACGGAAATAGCCAACACTCATAGTCCTTACAAACTCCCCATTTGTCATTTTCGTGTGGCAAAACTTCTCACTCACCACATGACACTTATAAAAATAAGATATAAATACAATGACATCCAAGACTCCATAGTGGAACTATCTTATGGCCCGGTGAATCCATCTTCGCTTCAACTTGACAAGCTTGTAAGTAACTGAAATGACATTAACAAAGCATAGGAAAACTTGGCATGAAAGCCTCATTGTACATTAGTTCAGTTTACATAAAAATAACCGAAGTGTAAAGAATAATCATGTAGTGTGCACTCATACCAATCAAGCTTAATTAAGTATGTTCTCCCCCTATATGCATAACAAAATAAAAACACATGGAAGTAAAACACATTATTTCTCTCCCCTTTTTGACACACGAGAAGGACAAAGTATTAGACAAGGTCCTTCAAAAGATATAGCAATGTTAAAGTAGAGTAATACATAAATATAATATGCTTTAAACTCCCCCTAAGTTCTATAACTCTCTAACTTAGAAACCAATTAAAAATGTAATAAATGAAAAGAGGAAGTAAATGAAAAAAAAAATTCTTTTTTTTTATTTTCAAATTTGCATACATAGCCACGTAAGGTATTAAACTCATTTAATTACAAACAAAAACACAACCAATTGAGAACTCATCATTTTTTAACTCTAATTTTGATTATTTATCATATAAATAAATAAGTAGAATATAAGAGATGCACACGCACACTTTACACATATAATGACATATTGACATTTACTTAAAGTAGTATACATGTTTAAACTCTACAAATATGTCAATTAATTCATTTATGACCTATCACAAAAGACTCAAAAGAAAAAATGGTCACCTATCATGTAAAACTATAATCGAGTCTTCAATCTTACAAAATAAAGTATAACTTCTAAAAGAGGACTTATTATTTTATTATTATTTTTTGTATTTTTTTCATACATATGAGGTAAATTATATATATATATATATATTATAACCTCCGTTGGCTCTTTCTTTTTGTGCATTCAATATATAAGATTTATAAGTAGTCACTTTTTTGCATAATCTTTTCTCTTTTCTCTTTTTTTCTTTTTTGCATGAGCCATAAACCCAGTATGATGACTTTCACACTAGTTGTGAGGTAGCCTTCTCCGTTCATTGCTGTAGCTTCACACATCACAGTAGGTAGCCTTCTCAATACTAGGTACCTTCATACGATAAAATCTTAGTAAGCAAAAGTAGAACTCAACACAATTTTACAATCAAGATTAGTTAAAGTCCTAAAGTCTTTCAAGAAAATTCATAAACTTCAAGCATAACATATATGTGTGTTCGTGAGTGTGTGAAGAAGTTTATGTCAACATCGATCATCACATGTATAAGAATATATGTGTATGCATAAGCCAAAATTTTAGAATAATTTATACAATGAATATCAAAATGAGTTGAGTCATTAAAAATGAGATTATGTGTATGGAAGTATTAAATAAGTTGAATACTGTGTTGGCCAAACAATGATGTTTTTTTTTGTAATAAAATTTGAAATTCAATTTGAGGGAGAAATTCCCAAGGTACTTCTGAGATACTCAAATCTTTGAGTGTCTATGGCTTTAGTGAATATATCAGCTAATTGTCTCTCAGTAGATACAAACTCAAGTGTCACTATTTTCTCTTCAACTAATTCTCGAATAAAGTGATGCCTAATGTCAATGTGCTTAGTTCTAGAATGTTTAACCGGGTTCTTAGAAATACAAATAGCACTAGAGTTATCACAATATAAGGGTATCATACCTTGTGGTTGACCGTAGTCCTTGAGCATATTTTTCATCCAAAGAATTTGTGTGCAAGAGCTTCCTATAGCAATGTATTCCGCTTCAACTGTAGAGAGTGAGATAGAGTTATGCTTTTTACTGTGCCATGATACTAAGTTGTTTCCAATGTAGAAACAACCACCTGATGTGTTCTTCTTATCATCCTGGTTGCCTGCCTAGTCAGCATCTATAAAACCACTTACTTCACAAGTAGTGTCAGTAGTAAAATATAAACCATAATTACTTGTTCCTGAGATATACCTGATGATTCTCTTTACATTCTCTAAGTGTGATTCCTTAGGGTCAGCTTGATAACAGGCACACATTCCAACACTAAAACATATGTTAGGTCTACTTATAGTGAGGTAAAGTAAACTACCTATCATACTCCTATAAAGGGTTTGATCAACACTTTTACCTTGAGTGTCCTTTGTAATTTTTGTGCTGGTACCTAAAGGAGTTCGTAATTGCTTGCTAGTTTCAAGACCAAACCTTTTAACAAGGTTACATGCATACTTGGTTTGAGAAATAAATATATTATCATGAGATTGTTTGATTTGCAAACCAAGGAAGAAAGTCATTTCACCTACCATGGACATTTCAAATTCATTTGTCATAACATGCACAAAATCATCCACTAGTGTACTAGATGTGGATCCAAAAACTATGTCATCCACATAAATTTGAGCAATAAAGATCTCATCACTACTCCTTTTAATGAATAAAGTCTTATCAACTCCCCCTCGAATAAATCCCTTGTTCAAAAGATAGTTGGTAAGTCTCTTATACCATGCTCGTGGAGCTTGTTTCAAACCATAAAGAGCCTTTTTGAGTTTGTAAACATGATTTGGAAATTTTGAATCAACAAATCCTTTTGGTTGTTCCACGTACACCTCCTCATTCAAAAATCCATTCAAAAAGGCAGACTTAACATCCATTTGATATAATTTGAACTTCATATGACAAGAAATGGCAAGTAAAATTCTAATTGACTCTAGTCTAGCTACAGGTAAAAATGTTTCATCAAAGTCAACTCCTTTTACTTGCGTGTAGCCTTGAGCTACTAACCTAGCCTTATTTCTAACAACAATGTCATGCTCATCAAATTTATTTTTGAACACCCATTTTGTTCCAATAACATTTTTGTTTTTAGGCTTATGTACTAATACCCACACATGATTTCTTTCAAATTGAGCTAACTCATCTTGCATGACATTTATCCAAAATTCATCCCTAAGAGCCTCATTCACATTTTTTGGTTCAAATTGAGAAATATAACATAAATGAGTTACCTCACTTATTTTCCTTCTTCTTGTTACCATGCTTGCATTAGGATCTCCAATTATATTCTTAATAGGATGATTTTTTGAAGTTCGAGTTGGATTTATCATGGATGAGGTTGATGCTTCTTCCTTCTTTTGTTCACTTTCCTTCAACTCCTTTTATTTTATTCCAATTGTGTCACTGGTCATTGTTAATTGAGGTGTTGTGAAATTTTCTTCATTTCCAACTTCTTCACTTGTAGTCTTCTTACCTCCATTATCTATAACGACATTTATGGATTCCATAACTACAATAGTTCTACAGTTGAAGACTCTATAAGCTCTACAATTTAGGGAATAACCAAGAAATATACCTTCATCACTTCTTGAATCAAACTTACCCAACTGTTCTCGATCTCTAAGTATGTAGCATTTACTTCCAAAAATATGCATAAATTTCATATTGGGTTTTTTACCTCTCCATATCTCATAGGGAGTTTGGTTTGTACCTGGGCGAAGATATACATAATTTATAATATGACATGTAGTGTTTATAGCTTCAACCCAAAACCTTTTGGAGACTCCCTTGGCATGCATCATTACTCTTGCCATCTCTTGAAGTATCCTATTTTTCCTTTCAACTACTCCATTTTGTTGAGGTGTGATAGGAGCAGAGAATTCATGAAAGATACCATGTTCTTTGCAAAAGTCAGCATACTTGGTATTTTCAAACTCTTTTCCATGGTCTGTTCTCAGTCTCTTGATGGTTACTATTTTGTCACCTGCTTCAACGTGCACCCTTGTACAATATGAGATGAAGAATTCAAAAGCATCTGACTTGTCTCTAAGAAAGTCTACCCACGTGTAGCGAGAAAATTCATCTACTACAACTATGATATATTTCTTACCTCCAATACTTTCTGTTCTCATAGGACCCATAAGGTCAATATGTATCAATTCCAATACTCTGTTTGTATTTATACTCTTGATCTTCTTATGAGCAATCCTAGTTTGTTTACCCAATTGACATGGTCCATATACAGGTGTTTCAATTTTTGAAAGAATAGGTAAACCACGCATAGTCTCAATTTTACTTAATCTAACCAGATCTTTAAAATTCATATGACTTAGCTTTTCATGCCACAAGGTAGTTGAGTCATTGCTAGCTAGGTTGCATGTTACTGTGGGTGATGTATCAATACAATAACAATTGTCATGTGATTTGATTCCCTTAATTACACATTCACCCCTTTGCCTTAAGTCCTTCCACATATAAAACTTTATCAAGTTTAGGGATACTCTCTATTTGAACATAGCCTTTTTCCAATAATTTTAGATGTTTTACCATCACCAAAGGTAACTGTCCCTTCATTGTATTCCTTAAAGGTTTTAAACAAAGAATGATTCCCCGTCATATGTCTATAGCATCCACTATCAAAATACCAAGCGGTATTTCATTTAACTTTAAATGCTATATGGACCACAAAGCAGTGCAACTCAGATTTCTTAACCCATCCTTTTTTTAATTTTGGACATTTGAGTTACCGGTTTCTTATATTCCTCTTTTTGTGTAGTTCTTGTAGTAAAAACTTTACGTTTTGAAATTTTTTGAGGTGATTTAGAAACATTTGTATTCGTGATAGAATCATAAGCATAAAGAAATCTACACTTAGGTCTAATATGTCATTTCCTAGCACAATGATGACAAATGGGAACAAACTGAATTTTCTTAGAATGATAAGGTGCAAAAACTACCTTCCCTGCCTGCACAATAATGGGTTTTACAAATTGAGTATTGGATGATGAAGGTGTTGATTGTTCATCTATGTATCCAAGACCTCTCTTATCCCCATGTGGCTTTCCATAGTCTAGGACTTTGGTTAATTTTTCAGCACCAATGGTCAAATTCTTCATCGTTTCTTTAATAATACTAAGTTCTTGCCTAAGATTTTTGTTTTCCTTAATGGTTTCTGCAAGTCTCAAATTCAAAGCATTAATATGATCAGACAGTTCCTTTTTATCTTTCTCTAGGTTAGAGGAATTGTTTTGTGAACATTGATGATATCATTAATTTTAGTTACTTCCACAAGCAATTTATCTCTCTTTTCCCTGGCACATAGACAATTCATGAATAGTTCCTCATAATTCGATACATTAAACTTAGATAGTAAGAGAGAAGAGTTACTTCCTCATTTTCTTCGTCCGAGCTAAGGTCGGATTCATTGTGATGTGCATTGGAAATTGCGATGAAGGCACAATAATTAGTGTCATCATCCTCTGAGTTACTAGCATTGTCCTGCTCACTTTCTGTGTCACTGAGTGTAGCATTAAAGGATTTCCCAAATTTCTTTTTATTGTTAGCACAATCTGTAGAAATATGACCAAATCCTCCACAAGTAAAGCATTGAGGACTAGTGGGCTTACTTTTCTTACCATCAAGGCTAGGAGACTTGATTTCCCTTGACTTTCGGTCATTCAAACGATTGGATTGTCCCTTGTTGGAATGATTATTCTGTTGACCCTTCTTCTTCATGAACTTCTTAAATTTTCGTGCTAACAAGACTAGTGACTCATCATTCGTATCATCATCACTATCAAAGATGTCCTTTTTGGAGCTTTTGAATGCCACATCCTTATTTTTCTGGGGTGGATCAAGAGAAAGCTCATAGGTTTGGATTGACCCGACAAGTTCATCAATTTTTGGTGTGTCTACATTCTTTCTTTCCTCTATCGCTATAACTTTCATCTTATAGTTAGCTGTTAAAGAGCTTAGGAGTTTGTGCACTTGTATAGGTTGTGGAATTTTCTTACCAAGGTTAGAACAAGCATTAGTGATATCATAAAAGCAAGTATAGAATTGACCAAAAGTTTCATTGTTGCTCATTTTAATAGAATCAAACTCAGATGTTAGCAATCTCAATTTTGTTTGTTTTGATTGGGAAGTTCCTTCATGAGCAAGAGCAAGTGCATTCCATGCATCTTTAGCAATCTCACAGTCGGAGATGCGACGGAACTCACCCATTGACAGTGCAACGAATATTGAGCTTAGACCTTTTTGGTTTGCCCCACTAAGGGTGCGTTCTTCAGTGGTCCAGTATCTTCTTGGCTTTATGATTTTTACACCATCTTTTGTTACCGAAGGTGGTTCCCAACCATTAAGAATAGCATCCCAGACTTTTTCATCTTGTTTGAGAAAGGCTTGCATGCGAGCCTTCCAGTAAGGTTAATTAAACCCATCAAAGAGTGGTGGTCTAACAGATGACCCACCTTCTTTCATTTGGTGCATAGGTAAGTGTGTGTGTCCCTAAGGATCAATCTCACTAAGTGTGTCTAGTGTCAGCTCTGATACCAATTGAAAGTTTATTAATTATGGACCTGATTAACCTAGAGGGGGGTGAATAGGTTATTTTTAATTTTTATCAATTTATAATTTAATAACCTAAACAAAGCGGCAAGACATGCAATCGTGTGTAAGAGTAAAGTGCGGAAATTATAACACACGATATTTTTAGGTGGAAACAACCTAGGCCACAACAATGACCTAAGAGGAAAACCACCGGTCCACCGGATCACCTAACTTTCCACTATGAAAATCAAATTTTCAAGTACAAACTCATTCTTATTCTACCCTCCCTAGGATACTGCCCCAATGTACTTTACTTACGAGCCCCTGCTCTGTTTTCACAGTTTCCAATATTAGCATGAGCGGTTTCCAGACCAACGTTACAATAAGCTTCACGCAAATCAGATCGTTCACAAATCAACTGCAAAATAGTTAGCACAAAAAACACAATGAATAATCTTAATTAGATGATTCAAAATATATATTACTTAAATCAAATCCAATAGTAAATTTTAGAGTAAGAAAATTAAGCATATGTTTCATAAAATTAATTTCTTTAAAATTTAATAATTAAATCAAATAATCACGATTCTTCGTACTACTATTTGATTTAGATATAAAAGATTTTAATAAAAAAAAGTTATATAAATATGAAAAATTTGAAACAAATAAACCAATAGATATGAGAGTTTATAAAATCGAATATTACTAAAATTAAAACTATGATAATATTAATCAATTAACTTTAAAATTTTCGTTAAAGAAGACTTAGAAAACCATACCACCGTTGTTCAGACTCTCAATCATATATAATATATAAACATTGATTCCTTGTAACACAATGAATAACTTTATATATATAAATATATTTATTTCAACATTCATCAGCTCCTGCACTTTGTTTTCTTTTTTTTCAGTGTTTGACCGTTCTAGTCTTTTTTCTATTTTCCTGCACACCTTAGGTTTTCTAATCTATCAGACACACATGTATATATATATAGAGGTAATCATTAAAACCTAAAAATATCATATTAGACACATATATATATATATAGAGGTAATCATTAAAACCTAAAAATATCATATTTGGATTTTTGTGGGCTTTGTCGCTGCCCTTGTTATATATATATATATATATATATATCACCTTTAATCCTAATATGTGTATAAATACATAATAATAATAATAATAATAATAATAATAATAATAATAATAATAATAATAATAATAATAATAATCATTTCTTTTAAAAGTCTTAACACATCTAAAAAAATATTTAATTAATAATTTCATAGATTGATTTAAGCTTAAATAAATATTTTAGCACAAAAAATAATTTTAAATTTATGAACATGTGTTATTAAATGTATGAATGTAATCATATGTGTCATATTTATAAAAGATATATCTTGAATGTAATTATCTGAAACTCGAGCATTTGTTCGGTTTTTCTTAGTAGATTTGATAGTAGGCTTAAAAACAAGTTTATAGGTAAATATTCTATCCACGGAAATAATCAACACTCATATTCCTTACAAATACCAAATTGAATTACACTTATTTAGATCTAATTAATATCAAATTCTATTTAATTTAATCTCATTTAATATTATTAGATTTTATTTTTATTTTTATAAATTTTTATAATAATATTAATTGTTATTTTAAAAAATTATAGACTAATGGGATATCATTATCGAAAACTAAGGTTCTAATGTCAACATACTTAATACTTATGGTACTTAAATGAACATCTACAAGACCTGAGACCCCTGACTGAAAAAATAAGAAATCAATATTATTATTTTACTCCTGTTTGGATAAACATTTAACTAACTTGGTAATAAAATTTATAAATAAAGAAAAAAATCATATCTTATTTCGGATTATGTGTTCAAATTATATTAATTACTATTTGTTCTTAAAAAAATATAAATTTCTAAAAATGAGGCATTATGGGAGCATTATTTAGGACAACTTTTGTCCTTCAATCCTAGCTCATTGCTTATAAATAATTCTCATTTTAATACATATTCAAAAGTATTTTTTATTGATTAAAATATATATAACATTGTTTGTTGGTGTGTTGTAATCATTTTTTATTTTAATTGTTGGAGCTCAGAAAACATTTTTATTTATGATCTAATTTTCATAATTCATGGCTGTTGTCTAGAATATCAATAAGATTAGTTGATGATGCAGTGATCCAATAGCCTTCCCTACTGGAACTATTACAATATTTATATTTCGAATGCATGTAAAAGAAACTTACATGAGCATGTATATTTAAAAGAAAAAAATATAGTATAAGCACCTTATATTGAGTCAAAAATGTTTATTTAGTTTTTTAGAAAAACAAATTGTGTTATATAGAATAACATAAATTACTTTTTATTAATATTTTAAATAAAATAATATTTTTTATTTTATTTTTATTTTATTGATAAATAAATAAAGGTTAAAAATTACTCTTTATTATGCTATTTATCATAAAAATTATTAAAAGATGGAGTGAGTATTGAAATTTTATTATAAAAAATATTAAAATATTAAATAAATAATAAAATTTATTATATTTTTATACATTTTATGGAATATAAAATACTAAATAATACTTTTTTGTAATATAAAAGATAAATTACGTAAATAATTTTATATAAAAACTTTGAAGATATCTCACCATATTTAAAAAAAATTGTGTTCTAATATATTTTTTCAAAGGCTTAACAATGCTAGGTAGTAGTCTAATTGTAATAGATTTTTGTATCATTAAATTTTAAGATTATCATAAAAAGATTATTAAATTTTGATTTATTATTTTAATATCATTAATGTTTATAAATGTTATAAAAAATATCATCATATTTTTTTCCTATTTTTATATTATTAAGCCTTATAAATGTAAAAACAATTTATTGATGTATGTATAACTTACTGTTAACTCATGTTTATTGATTAATGTCAATAATATTTTTGTTATATTTTATAAAGTTTAATAGTGTTTTTTATAAAAATTATAAAATTTAATAATATGAAAGTAATAAATTAAAATTTGATAATGTTCATATAACCATCTCAAAATTTAATAATAATAATAATAATAAATACATATTTTAAATTATCAAAAATAAGAAAAAAATGTTATATGAAAATGATCAAATAATTTGATCTTGTGAGTTTTTTCTATTTATAGACTGTGCAAAATAATTATAAACATGGAAACAAATCCCAAAATAAAGGAAATAAATATAGACAGTTATGAACAATGAATATTGACAATTGTGAATGTGAACAACAAAGTTGTCTATGAACAACTAAAATGAATATGGACACCAAAGTTGTCCATTGACAGCCTCCATAAAATTGATGCGAGTTGATAAACAAACATCAATTTACAACTTAGGAAGCAATGTCGATGACAAGTGAGAGCCTTCGTGAATATTTCAACAATTTGTAATTTTTTGGAAATATGTGGAAGAGTGATAACAAGAGCTTCAAAGGCTTCACAGTTAGAGTGACATTCGATTTCAATATACTTTAATATACTTTGTGCGCTCATGATAGATAGGATTGGTCGTTATTTAAATAGCACTTGTATTATCGGCATGTAAAGGTGTATAATCCATCTCAAAGAAGTCTAACATAGCAAGCAAACCTCGAATCCAAATAATTTCGAAACAAGAAAGAGATATTGCTCAATACTCATATTATGTAGATGACTTAGAAACTTTGTCTTGCTTTTTACTCTTCCATGGGATCAATGCATCGCCTAAGAACATGAACTAACTAGTGATGGAGTGACGTGTATTAGCATAACCAGCCCAATCAACATCACTATAAGTAACAAGACGAAGAGAATTGCTTGAAGGAAAGAATAAGCCACAGGTAGAAGTGTCCTGAACATAGTGTATAATCCGATAGACAACAGCCAAATGAAGATGCGAGGAGTATGAAGAAATTGGATGACTTATTGTACAGAAAAAGAAATATTTGGTCTAGTGATGGTGAGATAGACAAGGCTACCCACCAATTTCTGATATAAATTGGGATCAACAAGTAAGTCACCCTTCTATTTGCGAAGCTTAACATTTAATTCCATAAAAGTATCGACAGAGGTAGCTTCCTACAATCCAACTATAGTCACCAAATCACTAGCATACTTGTGTTGATTTAGTGAAATACAAGAGGGACTATAATGTACCTCAAGACTAAGAAAATACGTAAAAGACACAAGATATTTCATATGAAAGGATTTTGAGAGATGGGTCTTGAGTTGGACAAGTAGAATCAGAACCAGTGATCACAATATCATTAACATAAACCAAAAGAAAAACAATACCCATGTCTAATTTTTGAAGAAACAATGAAGTGTCATACTTGCTATGCATGAAATAAAATGATAATAAAGTGGTTCAATTTTTTTCAAACTAGGCCCGTGGAGCTTGTTTAAGACCATAAAGAGAGCGACAAAGTTTACACACGTTAGAGATCGAAAAGGAAAACAATCTTGGAGGTGGCTTCATATAAATAAATTCATTAAGATCTCTGTGAAGTAAATCATTCTTAACATTCATCCAATGTAATGGCCAATCATTGGAAACAACAAGAGCTAGAATTGTTCGAATATTAGTCATCTTAGTCACATGAGAAAATGTCTCCTCATAATTAACACCCTATTCCACATTGCTCCTAAGGACAACAAGTTGAGCTTTATAAAGATACAAACTTCCATCAAAGCGAACATTGACTAAGTAAACCCATTTAAAACCCAGAGAAACTATAGTGGAAGGAAAATACTCAATGTACCAGGTGTGATTGGTCTCTAGAGCAACAATTTCTTCCTATATAGTTTGTCGCCAACAGTCATGCTTGATAGCAAGCGAGTAGCATGTGAGAATATCAAAATTGGACAATGTAGTAGTAATAGCTAAAATAGAATTGCTAGAAGAAAAACCATACCTATCCGGGGGTGCAGACACTCGAGAAGAGTGACGTACCAAAGGCTTTGGAGGTGCTGTAATTAACAGACTCTGGTGCATGTTAGGATCAAATATCAGGTGAGCCACTGAAAGAAATCAATGGCGATATTGTCTATTATACATCATACATGGTTTAAAGTGAGAAATGTTTTGAGGAAGATATAAGAACTATTGCTTAAAAGAGGGAAGATATAAGAACTATTACTTAAAGCCCGAGTTCAATACATGAGATAAGATTTGAGTATTAGGATGGTATAAATAACGATGCTACATTATACTGAGATCAGGAACATTATTAAAAGCAAAAAACTTAATAGAAGAAACTGGATAAAATGTTGGACCAGGTAAAAATAGTGGAAATAAGTCTCACTTTAGGTTCCTTCACAATCGGCTCCTTATTACCTGGTCCTATATAACACAAGCATCACCAGAAATAGAATTTCCAAAAGAAAAACCATACCTATCTAGGGGTGCAGACACTTAAGAAGAGTGACGTACCAAAGGCTTTGGAGGTGCTGTAACTAACAAACTCTGGTGCATGTTAGGATCAAAAATCAGGTAAGCCACTCAAAAAAATAGTGGGTGAGATTGTCTAGTATACATCATACATGGTTTAAAGTGAGAACTGTTTTAAGGAAGATATAAGAAATATTGCTTAAATGAGGGAAGATATAAGAACTATTACTTAAAGCCCAAGTTCAATACAAGAGATAAGATTTGAGTATTAGGATGGTATAAATAACGATGCTACATCATACTCAGATCAGAAACATTATTAAAAGCAAAAAACTTAATAGAAGACATTGGATAAAGTGTTAGAGGAGGTAAAAATAATGGAAATAATGTCCCATTTTAGGTTCCTTCATAATCGGCTCCTTATTACCTAGTCCTACACAACACAAGCATCACCAGAAAAATAACATCATAATTGTTATCAACTAATTGACCAACAGAAATGAGATTCGTGGAAAGTTGAGGAGCAAGAAATACATCAGTAAAGCAATAAGTTGCTGCATGAGGTACAAAATCAGAAGAAGCACATAAGGAAGACCTATGTGCTACAAAATTTGCTATTGGATGAATAAAAACAAAAGTCTAAAATGCTTGGGCCTAATGATTCTAGGGGCGAATACAATATTCTTTGATAATATGACCATTTTTCTTACAATATGAACAATAATTTTTAGGAAAATTGGTAGCAATATGCCCATATTCTTTGGAGTAGAAACATTGTAAATTTTTAAAAGTCACCAGTGATCCACGTCATTGGGCAGCATAAGTCATAATTGCAATAGCGAAACTGCTATGAGATTGTTCCAAAATGGCTTGAGCACTAAGTCGTTATTCTTCGCGAAGTTACTCACCAAAACAAATATCAAAACAGGGAACATGAGATCTATTAAGTAGAGGAGAGCGAACCGATTCATATTTCATGCATAGTTTCATAAGAAATTGATCATGCTAGCTAGTCTCGTGAAAATTATGAATAGTTGAAAGAGCAGCAACAAGAATATCTGCTGCAACCAAATAAGTATATTCATGCCAAATAGTCAAAAATGTCATGTTGAAACATGACAATTGCATGTTCCAACTGAAGGTGACGAGCATCATTTTCTTGATGATAAACTTTCTTCAAATAATTCCACGTGAATTTAGTAGAGCGATGAGCCCGTAATTTGGTGACGACATGTTGCTCCACCAAACTAAGAAACCAAGACATTATCTGAGCATCAAGCACAGCTCAAGAAGGAAAAGATACGACTTCCTTATATTTATTAGTGTCAGATGTTGGTGCAACATACGTGCCATCAATATGGCCCCAAAAGTCTTTTCTTTTAGGAAAAAGTTCAAACTAAAAAGTCTAAGTAGAGTAATTTTTTCCTGTAAACTTGATACATACTGTTGTAGTATCCATTGCAAATAAATGGAGCCCAAGACAAAGCAAAAGAAGTATTCAAAAAAAAAATTAAAGAAACCAAGAGAATAACCTTAAACAAAGATTACCAAAGAACACCAGTTTAGTAGAAAATGTCAAAAAATATCAACGAACATTTCCTCATAAATAAAATACTGAACAAATTTCAACTTTTCTTCAATACCATGTCAGAAATAAGTCAAAAATGTTATATGAAAATAAACGAACAATTTGACCTTGTTATCTCTTTCTATTTATAGACTATATAAAATAATTTTATACATGAAAACAAATCCCAAAATAAATGAAATAAATATGAATAGTTATAGACAACAAAACTATGTATAAATAACTATTTACAACTAAGTAAAGCTATTTATAGTCAATTATTGACAAATAAGCAAAGTTATCTATAGAAAACTAAAATAAATATAGATAGTAAAGTTGTTTATTGATATAAATCACTCATATAACTTTCTGTATTATTTATTGCTACAACAAATACAGCCTGTTTTAAAATAAATAAAATCATAAATAATATTAATAAATTATTTTAATTAAATTAATAATATAAATATTATCATATTTTAAAAAATTTATTTAATAAATAAAGAGAAAATAAAATCAGATAAATAAACATATTCATAAAAAAAAGTTAAATTAATGATTGAAATGATTTGTGAAAAACCAATTACTGAAATGATTTGTATGAAAAAGGTTCGCTGTAACAAATATAAGCCGTCTTTTGGGTAAAAAAGTTTAAATTTATTAAGAGTTATTTTATTTGTAATTATTGATACACTAGCGCTATTAACATTATTATTTTTTATTTGTTTGGAAACATGAATCTTATTATAAAATTTGATGGGACCCACAATAACTCTACGTGCATTTGATATATTTTTAGTAGGAATTGGCGAACCGTGGATTTATATAGAACTTTCAAATCTGTTACTGTAGAAAACATTATCCGTTCCTAGTTCAATTAAAGCGGAAAGCGTAATGATTAAAGCAAAAACGAAAGTCTACCGGTCACATCAACCAAACAGATCAAGAAAACCTGTTAAGCCATAGCACATTCCTATCCAGAGTGCAGCTGTTTACCACCAAACATGGGCCCAGTAAACAAATGATAAATGGGCCAGACCAACTAGGAAGAAGACGGCTCAAGCCCAATAAGAACTTAAACATTTGTTTCCTTATAAGAAAAAATGTTAGATGAACGGTAATAAAAGATCAAATATAATATATATATATATATAATAAAAGGATAAAAATAATAGATTTAATAATTAAATAATTAAAATATAAATTTTAAATATATATTAGAAAGGATAAGATAAAGATTTAGAGTTTGTTATTTAAAATTTAGAATCTAGTTTTTAAGATTAGGGTTTATGATCGACATCTAGGTAAGAAATTATAAATATCACAAATAAGTAATATGTTAATAAGAAAAAAATATTTACATGATAATTACGTTATTAAAAATCAATTTTTTATGTATTTAAAAAGTAAAAATAAAAAAATAAAAATAAATAGTAACAATTAATTAACTCATAATTGACTGCTAAGAAGATGTATGAGAAAATATATAAGAATATTTAATCCTCTAATTTTATAAACGTGTGAACAGTTAAAATCCACCAATAAAATTATCAATTGAATTTAACTTAGCATGTATTTTTCTCTTAAATAAACTACACACTATATTGTAATTAATTTAATCATATTCTTATTTCAAATAAATTTCATACTACTTATTATGTTCATCAATTATGGATTACATATATAAGAATTATATATTTTTATCAAGAAAATGTCCATGTTATTTAATCAAGATAAATAATAAAATAATTCTCTCAAATATATTTAATTATCTATATAGATTAATTATTAGCCAAATAGTTAATAACATAAAAATTAGATTAAATAATATAATTAAATTGAAATCATAATTGAGATAAAATACTAAATCATTACATGTAGAAAATTCGCTTCACAAGACCTTTAAATTAATAAATTAGCTAGACATGATTTTATTCATAAATCTTATATTTTTTTATAAAAAAGACATAAAAGTTAATAAAGAAAGTAGAAGAATAATAAATTCAATCAACCTCTTTAATTGTAGTACCAATCTTCTTTTGAATTTTCACCAAAGTTGAACATTTTTTAATTTTCTTTTGGTATTTTAATCTTTTTTTCTCTCCAAAAACTAAAAAAAACTATTAATTTTTGACTCCTTAAGATTTTTGGGATAATTAGTGGTTTAAATTATGCTTAAATGGAATTTAAACCATTAAATCAGCTTCAAATCAAGGACGGAGTTGAAAAAAATAAATAAATAATATTGTCCAATGTGATTGTGATACGTGGTATGTGCACACTCGATGTGGTCAACACATTCTAAGTTAGCACCACATGGCACACTATGATTCGTGGATACATATTTATTGGTGCCTTGGTGGAAAGAATGAACAAATCATGTGATGATGAATAGCACGCCTGTTAACAACGCGATAAAACTCGAACTAAACACTTTGTTGACACGTGGTAAAGTCTGCATCACATGATACATGCGATGCACTCCATTGACCCACTTTGCTTGTGTGGCATCCATATGACGAGGATTGATCAACTCCCTTGCATGCGTGACGTTCACGTGGCATGTTTTGAATAGTCATGCATTAAAAAATCCATAAAAATTCTTAAAAATTTTATAAAAATTATTTTCACTCATTTTCAATATAAAATTTATATTTTAATATTTTTAATTTTAAAAGTAATACTTATTGATAAAATAAATAAATATTAAGAAGAAAAGTAAACTAATGACTTTATTTTTATTGAGTCATAAGTGTAGAATTTAAGATTTAGCATAAAAAAATAGTATTATTAATATGTTAATATTTTTCTTAAAATATAACTTTTAATTATTAACTTCTTATTTTTGTGTATTTTAGTCTTTATTGTTAATAACACATTTCAAACCCTAAATGCATGTATACATTATACTGAATAACTCTTCGTACCCTTCTTCACGTTGGTTCAAATCTTGTATCAGAAAAAAGTTTAAAAATTGTGAAATGCGTACCCAAATCTGAGAGCCCATTTTTGTGTTATTATTCCTGTTTTTTTTTTAATTCCAAAAAAGAAAAAAAAAACAAGAAATACATTGCCAAAATTCATTGAAAATAACTTTAATACAGTGAATGATAAAAAAAACTTATATAAAATAATATTCTTAAATTTTTTGAATATTGATTGGGTCTAAATGATTAGAGTTAATGTCAGGTGAAATTTTTATATTTGACATATTTTTTTAATAAAAATATATTAATTTAATAATATAAGTATTGGTATTTTTATAATTATAAATTTTAAAAGTATTATTATAAAAATATATTGATACTTTTTCTATAATTGAAAACCACTACATAACACAAGCAAAGATATTTACAAATTTCAGTTAAATCTAGACATGAGTATCTACTATACTTTTGATACACAAGTTGCTAATTCTTCTTCCATCAAAACATAATATCCACACCATATTTCATTTTCCTATAACAAGCTCCAAAAACATGAGCAAACCAACCCAAAACACAAAAATAAAACAAAAGAGACCATATAACATTACTTGTGAAATTGCAAATATCAAGTTGTACCTCTGTGCTCTGAATCCAAGCTTACAAAAGTCCCTTCACACTCCAATGACAAAGCAGGAAGCTTGAGTTTGTTCATCTTCTTTACTTCCTCATATGAGTAAATAAATATTTTTTTTACCATCTTACAGAAGTCTCTGCAATTTGAAAATTTTTATATGCACTTAAAACCTAGCTTCAACGAAATGTAATACATAAAATAAGGAAAATAACAAAAATAATATCATTCAAACTAGTATACAAAAATAACATCATTTATGTCCAACTCATGTAATTTTACAATTAAAAAAAATACAAAACATCATTTCATATTGAACGTCGTTCAAATTAAATTACGACTATTTAAACTCGTTCAATGTTGAACACCACCTATTTAAACCCATTCAATATTATTGAAATATTATTTTTGTTGTTGTAAGTTTTAAAAATGTGTTATTTATGTAATATTTAAAAAAACATCAAACACATTTCTATCAAGAGTTACTTACGTCCATGGATCATCGCCCACCAACATCATATCATCTTCATCATCAGTGAATATAACAGCCCAATTATTTGGTGGATGAAGCTCTCCCTTGATTTCAAACATATTCTCTAACTCATCGATGAGATCTTCATAGCCTTTAAACATGCTAAGATCAACAGCTCGACCAACCGCAACCCCTTGCATTTGTACCTTATAAACATAAATTATGAATTCATAATTATCAGAAAAAAAGAACTGATTTAAGTGGTGGTAAAATACACAAAAAACTGGTGTTATATACCTTTGTACGAGTTCTTGTTGAATACATCAAACCCTGCTTGCATTGCACCTCATTAGTCGTTGCTTCAGATATAACTTTCTCCTGTTCCATACAGATCTTGAAAACATTCAGAGTTCCAATCCTATCAGCTTCACAAGCAGAAGATCGAACACATTCTTTAGCTCTAGAACACATATTATTCGTGCATGTTTGATCTATTTTCTTCAAAGGATTGGTAGGAGAAAATTTGCTAATTAAATTAATTCCAAACAACCTACAACCTCCCAATGCCTCAGATTTCATGTCTTTCTCGACCATGTCATTTATAACACCATTTGTTAGCCTAGATGGAACTGGAGTAAAATCACTTGGATTACAACGTGTAGAAAGAGTTTTGTTGTCCTTTCTTGAGTCCTTAAAACTATTTAGGGATACATTTATAGGAGGAGAGGAAGGCCATATGCCTTCTGAACCAACCATTGTACCGTAGTACTTGTCAGGCCAGGTAATGTGGCTATTAGAGCTTTGAAATTCAACAGTGTTTCTGTACTGGGTTAAATATGTAGGCTGAGTTGATCCATGATACCAAAAACATGAAGCAGGTGAATTGGAAGAGATTTCTGCAGTTTAATTAATGATAAAAGGTAAGACATTTCACAATGGGCTACAAGTTCATCGAAGAGAATTGGCTAAAGTTATTCCACATACCAGAGGTAGGGATGTCAACACCTCGGACCCTTTTGGTCTTGGCTACCGGTTGAGCATGAATGAGAGAAGCAGAAGCTGAAGCAACAAAAGGCTCTATCTCCCAAGAAGAAACCCTATCTGGCCTATGAAATGGCGCATGTTCATCCCATTGAATCTAGAAGATAAACTACACAAAAATTAGCACCATACACAATATGAAGATTGCTATATCACCATTTAGATGTTGAGCTTAATAAAGCTTTCAACCTTCAAAGAACGCCATCTAGAATCTGGCCATTGTGTGGATATATCTCCAACCCCAACTATTGTGCCGGTGAACCTGAGACAAATATCATACAGTAACTCACTATCAAGAAGATGTAAACCATATTCAATGACCAAACATTATATTTATATACCTTCTATCTGGGGAGTCTTCACCCTCAAACCTCATTCTAAAACGTATCCCAACAGAAAATTTATTTTTAACTGACTCCAGATATTTGTTTAAGCTAACAATGTACTGATTGGTCCTGATAGAGAAAAGCAAAACAAAACCATATCAAATAAATACTCAAGGCAAAAGAAACCTTCATCCACTATAACACTTAATTATAAAGAGATGTATATCAAACCTAGGCTTGTAATACACAACAAACATAGTTTGAGTCATGAAAGCATGTGAAGCAGTTGCAAGCACACCAAGGTGCATGCTGTGGCTTGATATCACAGATGAAGACAAGGGACTCTGTTGACTAGCGCTACGACGAACTCCTACTCGTAACTCTCCATTATCATTCCTACCAAAAATAATAACATTAAGTATTAGTTATACACATGCACACCCAACACAGTAAGAAATAAATCAGTAATCACACACCTTAAAAACACAAAGGCATCTCCAGCAACCAATCTCTTGGAAGTGACAAATGTACTCCAACCTGTTGTGATTAAATGTCTTCGAGGTTGACCTAATTACTCAGTATAAAATGTAAGTTTAGCGAACAAATGCAAATATTAATTGAACTGTAGTTCTAGCATATCCAACTATCATTGATTATTAATCCAAGTAAATAGCACCAACCCTTAATAAAGAAATAGCTAACCATATCAAGAAATCAAAAGCCATAATTTCAATTTTATGAATGGCTACCTCTAAATATATGTTTAAACTTCCACTCATAACCATGAAGATCTGTGGCAACCAATTCCTGATTCGGGGTTGCTTGAGTCATGTCCTAAGAAACATGTGAAGCAAAAAAATAACGTTCCAATAAATAACAGGAAGAGTAAATGCAACAAGAAAAAATTGTCAATTGAGAGTTACTAATTTACTACCAATGGAGGCAGGCATTCAATGGCATGCTTACGAAGAACTGAAAACCCTCCATGTGTGCTTGTATCAGATGCTGTTAAGATCTTGCAAAACGAATGAACAGTTGGCTTCGAAATTTCTGAAAAAGGTGAATCAGCACTCGTAGGTTCACCTTGCTGAAAATAACCACAACCAAACCACCCAAAAAGACATTAAAAAAGAAAAAGTTTATTGAGACCCAGATGCAAAGCCTATATTGTACTTAATTGACTACTTCAAAAGTGATTTCAATCTCCAAAATAAAATAACATGTATATATTGTACATAATTAAATCGATCCTAAAATAACATTAACTTGTGAATAGTATACATATGTACATAGCTAATATATGCACACTATATATAAATGTTCATTATATACCGAGTGAACATGCTATATACAATTGGTATGTTACATTAGTACCAATTTAACTACATACAATTTGTACATGTTATTTAAGGTCCCATTTCCTAAAAAAATTGGGGTAAAGATTACTAAAATGATATGATATTTTCATCTTTTGTTTAAAAATTGATCAAACTCAAAACTTATATTATTGGTTCTAAATAGAATGAATCAAAAGATGAGAAAATACACTCTCTAATTTTGACCTGATTAATATCTTGATTAAAATATAATGTTGTCCTTTTTGATTAGTTAAAAGAGAAACGTTTTCTTACATCTGCATCAGGAAGCAATGTGATCTGAGCATAAACTTCGTCTGTTTCTGATTCTACCTATTGAAAATTTAAAATAGAATTAGATTTCAACAAAAAGAAAATAAGTCTTCAAATAGAGATCCAAGTGAGAAATAGAATACCATTAACTCTGTGTTAACTACTCTACAGAGAATTTTTGAAGGAAGATTAAATTGAGGAATGTGCTGCTTAAGTTCCTGATTTATAGATGCTTCCAACTGCAATCCATAAATTTTAATTGAACAGTTCCATTAACTGAAGCAATTTCATAATAAGGAAAAAAAAAAACAAAACAAACAAGTTGAAGCTATTTACTTGTTCCATGTGACCTTGAGGAAAATAAAATACTTTCTCTTCTCTCCTAGGAACCTCCACCAAAGGTCCTGCACATGCCTTCCATAGCTTCGTATATAGATCATCTTTTCTACAACCTAACCACCATAAATCTTATGAATAAAAACTTGCCAACGATGAAAGAAAATACATTAATGTATCTAAATCCTCTAATTCTATTTGGTATCCAAGAAAATCCTTGAAAAAAAAAATTTATTGATTAGTTGAAAAGCCAAAATCCGCCACGAGAATGAACTCTTAGGTTACTTTTTATCTATTAAAAAAAAAGCCAAAAAGCAAAATTAACAAAAGAAAAATAATTTTCAAATATTTAACATTTTCTTGGAGCTAGAAACCACAAAATTTCGCATTTTAATTTCATGGCACAGCTTTCTCGGCTACCTAACAGAGGCCAACCCAAGTTCCAAACTCACCTCTTTCAAAAGGAGAAGTGGACGAATCACCATTAAGATGCGCCATTCCACCTCCAAAAAATCCCCAGAAATAGCTTGTCAAACAATAAGCCAACAACCACTATTTCAAAGCAGAGCCAAACCAGCCTTCTCACGCACTAAGAGACATAATAGTCTACCCCATTCCCCAACAAGAAGATCCATAAGAGTTAAAGAAGTCTAAACATAAAGGACAGTTATCCAATCCACCATTATTAGTATCAACCGTACTATTTCATCATCTTCTTCTTCTTTTTCCTCCCTTGAGCTGTGTTACCTCTGTGACGACTGTGATATTAATGACTGGCGATGTCTCTGACTCTCTGAATTACACAAACCACTAATCACTTTTGTCGTTCTTAGAAACAACCCCAAAACAAAAATCTTTTATTTATTTATGAAGAACCCAATCTATTTGGTGTTTTCTTCATCAAGCTCTCTTTCTTCAGATTTCAGGTCTTGTTGTTTCTTTGTTAATTGTTGTTATAGTCGTTAAGCTATCTCTCTTAAGTAACCTGAATCGAAGTTACCAAATTCGCATCCAAAAATGCTAAGAAATTGAATCGTCTTTGACTTATCTTTTGCCTCTCTCTACCTGCTTGTTTTGAAGTAAAATTAATGATGACTTTAAATACATATATATATTCACATTAAGTATTATTTATAATGTTATACATACTTAAATAATAATTAAAAAGAACAAATCAGCCACAATCTACCTTTATTTTTTAAGTAATGATCCTTCTGCATCACTACCTTAACAAAATTATAAGAAAAAAAATTAAAATTAAATTAAATAATAAAATCAATAATTTATAGAGTGGTGACCAGAAACACTACTTTAAAAATCATAACACATGACATTTTTTTCTTTTTGTTTATTTTTAGAATAGTGGAGGATTATCAAAGATTGTTGGGATTAATAGTTTGTATGTTTATGGCAAAAAGTTATTCGTTTGTACGTAAAAGAATTAAAATTTATATAATAATTGTAATAAATAGATAGTATAATTATTTAAAAAAATAATCAATAACTTATTTCTTATAAAAGCATTTATAATAACTAATACATAATTTCTTAAAATATTATAACTATTTATCATTAAATTTTATTTTAATTAAAATTATAATATTGTTATTATTATGTAAAAAAATTAAACATACAACTAATATATTAAATAATTTTTATGATAATTGTCAATATTGTAAATTCTAATAATTTATTATTTGATTAATAAAAAATAATAATTCTAAGTAAAATATATAATAAATAAAGATCTAAAGACAATAATAATCATTACTCTAAAATGTATCAATAATTTTGAACAAAAAGTTATAAATTGTAATTTAAACTTTTATATATAACATAGATAAAGAAAATCTCTTTTTTTTTTTATCAAACTAAAAAAATTCAATCCAAATAAAAAAAAAACATTATAAGCTCTCGCTGTGTTTAGAAAATACATTTTATTCTTATTATTGAAACGCTTTTCTAACTTTTCCTAAATTACCATAAATTGAAAAAATCATCATTTTTTTTAAAAGAGTTAATAGAACTAGTTTATTGTCTTAAAACATCATTAAATTTTAAACCGTTACAAAATAGCTATTGAATTTCAGTTATTATTACATACATATTATCATTGTTTGTCAACAAAAAAAATCAACGGAATTATTTTAAGCGTGATGATATTTAAGTAATTTTTTTTTTATTTTTGAAATTTTTTACTAAAATATTTGAAATTTAATATTATTTTTATAATAATTTAAAATTTAATGCGATTTTTATAATAAATACCACAATTTGTTGATAAAACAAAATCTATTTACTCTTTTTTGAAATTAACGCAGATGTGTAGTAAAAGTCTCAAAAATTATTCCAATGAATTTTAAGTTAAAATATTATTTTTATGTTACGTGATTAAAACTCACACAATTAGCAAAAATAAAAGGAAAATTTAGATGAAATTATTTTAAAAAAATCACAATAATAACATTATAACATAAAATTATTTAAATATATATTTTTAATTTAAAATAAAATAATAACAATCATCAAATATCAAATATCAAATAAATTTTTTTGTTCAATAACTGTAACTTTATCATTATTAAAGTTTTAAATTTTAATAGCATTTTAATCTATTTACATAAAATATTATATTATTTTAAATTATTAAAATAATATTATTTAATTAATAATGTATTTGACCAAAAACAAATATCACATTTTTTATCTGTGATCCTGTCACTGTGTATACCCTGTGAATCAATTGAAATAATTTCTATGTGGTTTTTCTGAGTAATTTAATATTAAGCACATTTTGAGTATTTGTAATTTTATAAAAGCATGCATATTCTTATTTGTAATTGAAAGTCGAGAGATCAAGCTTGCAGGTAATCCCAATAGTACATGGCTTAGTTGCAAATCATATATACACAAAATTTTGTGTGCTTCTTCTAACATTAATCCAAAGAACAAACGACAACATGTATATATTATTTGTAGAGAGACAGAGAGATAAAAGGCTTTTCACTTTGAGTTGAAGTCACACCAGTTGTGGGCTATTTATTAATTAATGCAGTGTTTTTGTTGGCCTCGAAAAGGAGCTTCATTCTTCATTATTAGAATGAAGTTGACTTCATCTATATACTCATAAAATAAAATCGATTTCAACTATGAAACAACTGATGAACATCAATTCATTTGGATTCAATGTAATGAATCAGTATTTTTTTTTATTATTATTTTTTTTAACAGATTTATACACTTTAACAAGTATAAATACAATTGTGATCTATAATGTTTTAAAACTGTACTGTTGTTCTCTTACTTATTAATTATTTCATGCTATTTGTATATTTAAAAATCAATTCACATAGTAAATAATAGTAGGTAATTTTATCAATATTAAAATATTTATTTTTATTCAAAAATTAATAACTTTTAATCATTTTTATTAATGATAAATTTATTTTTTTATTTATGAACACATGATTTTGGGAATGTATCTTAATTAATATATTGATATTTCGAATATTTAATGTTATTAAAATGTTTCATTTTAATATCTTAATTTAAATATCGATACCCTTTCAATTCTTTGTTAGTAGTAAATATTTTTTTACCCAAATTATCCTTTTGGTTTTTTAGTAAAAAAAAATTTATTTATGAAAATTAATTAGAGTTGAAAAATAATTTTTATGTTAAAGATTGGGTTCAACACTTCCTACTACAAGTTACGAAAAAATAAAAATTATTAAATTACTACTTTAAAAAACAAATAATATCAATAAGTATTAAAAATCATAATATTCCAACAATTTCATTGGGATATAATAAAAATATTTTATTTAAGTAACTAACAAAGATAACGATGAAAATATTAGTATTATTAATGTTATATAAAAAAAGAGCTCTTGAAAGTTAATAAAAATTTTCACTTTTTAATTGTTAATTATAGTTAATTTTCAAAAAGAAAAAAAATCCTTCATAAAAATGTCAAAAATATATTTTGGATAAAATATTTTTATTATTGTCTAGAAATGATAACAATACTTGAATTAGGGTACAAAAATATAATCTTCTAATAACATAAGAAATTTAAGATATAAATATATTAATCGGATACTTATAAGGTATCGAACCCCGTGATTTTTATATATTCGAATTGTATTCAAATTAAAATAATTAACTTGAAATAAATTTATAAAAACCTTAAAAATAAATAAAACACTTATGACACTTTTTAGAAAACTATGAACTAAAAATCATAGGTTAAAAAATACACTTTTATATATCACAATCTTAACCAACGTGATAGTATAGTTTTTTATTAGGTACATTTATATAATCATGATTTTCATTAATAATAATATTATTTATAATTTATCACAAATTTATAATAAATATTTTATTTTAAAAAATTAACATTTGATTATTTTCACAAAATCTAATCTCAAGATTTGACTGAATTTTTACTTTAAAAAAATAGCAGTGACAACAATTTGAGGTGAGATCTAACCAATTGTGTTGCACTAAGTCAATAGTAAATAAACAACAATCAATATTATTATTTTTCTTGCAAAAACACCAATACATATTCGAGTTCGATCATATATGGATCGATCACTTGATAGCTTGATGCTGATTTCCTAAAAAAGAATTATTTACACTAGAGTCCAAGATCATATATATTCATAATATATGATGACATTAATTTACTTTTTTATTATTTACATCTTGTTCGCCTAATTTAATTCTTAATTACATGGAAGCATAATTAAAGATAACCCAAAAAGAAAACGAAACTAATGATAGTGGAAAAAAGAATATCTTATAGAAGGGAAAAGGTGAAGTAATTTCACTAAAATGGAATTCAAATTCAAAAAGAAGCATAAGAAAATCATTTCTTAATATATATCTTTCTATGTTTTAGAGGACCTTTTTATCTTATGGAATATATCGTTGTCCTTAATTCCATATATATTTTTCTAATTTTTTTCTTAAAATAACAATATCATAATTAAATATATTAAGGGATGCAATAAAATCTCATATTATAGTAATATATATTTTAAAGTGGATTGTGTCATTAAAAAATATACACCTACAAGACAAAGCTCTTTCAGAGAAATATATATCATGAGCTTCTTTCACATACTTTTCCACAGTTGAACAAATATATATAGCTCGAAAATTATACAAATTATTGATAGAAATAGTGTGTGCAATCACTGCATGGTTATGCATGTACTTGGAATTTGGTGTAAAATCATACAAGGATTTTCATCTCAAGAAGTAGAAGCAATTAAGAGCAATTTATTTTGCTACTAGGTCTAGCAGATGCCATTAGATTCTCTGATTTTATAATTGAAAGTGATTGCCAAAACATCTCATAATTTATTCATGAATACCCTAATGATTTCTCCTAACAAGCTTCCCAATTTCTAGAAGAAATTTTCCATATTTTAAAAAATTTAATTAATATATAGTTGTAATATATATATATATATATATATATATATATATATATATATATATATATATATATATATATATATATATATATTTGGATTAGTAGAAATTGTAATAAAGTGGCAAATAATATAACTAAATGGTCTCTTAGTACAAGGCTCTTTAAAACTAGAAAAACTTATATTTTTCATTTGTCAAGCCATCACTATATATATACAAAATATATATAACTAAACGTTTCTTGGTGTTTTGTTAAACGTGTAAAATAAATAAAAAAGAAAAAGAAAAATTGCCAGATCATAGAATACATCAATTAATCATAGAACATGTATATATACATTCACAGTTATAATACAAATATTTTTTTTATAAATAATCTCAATTTTCAAATGGTATATATATTTTTAATTATAATTAAATATTTTTATCAAAATTCAATCGATATTATTTATATAAATGATATATATATATATATCCCAAAATTTTAGTCCTTAAATAGAAATGAAACAAAAATGAAGCTGCAGTCAAATCATGTGTTAATGTGAAAACTGTTTTAAAAGAAAAAAAAATTTAGTCGAATGCATGTGTTTTACAGATTTGTTCGTACAATAAAAATGATAATTAAATTTAATGAAAATAATAATAATATTATTTGTTTGAATATAAGAATTAAAATAATAATAAATATTAAAATTTATAAAATTATATATAACGTATAAGATGCAATCGTGTGATTGATGTTTTGCGTGGACCAAACATGGGTAAAGGTTGATAGGGCATTACTTATTCACTATCAAAATATTTATTTTATATTTATGCCCAAAGATGAGAATATTCTTTCCCTCTCTTTTCTCTTTGCTCATGTTGAGAAAGAATCAGTGGTGGAATGCAATCCAAAATTCCAAATCATATTCTCAAGTAAGATTAAATATTTTATAAAATATATCTCATCAATCATACCACTAAATGCCCTTCTGTTGTTATGTTAATTACTTATAAAATAATCAATGTAATTTAATTATTTATATTTTTAGAAAGAAAAAAAATTCTATAAAATAAAATGATTTGATAGATTTTTATCTTCTAATCAAAAGATATGATGATAAATCTTAAGGTTAGATTACATAATTGATTACTAATTCTTTTAAAATAAATAATATATGATTCAAAAAAATTTACCATCTAATATCTTGGGTAATATTCAAATAAATTTTTATTTATTAGAATAAAGGGAAGAATAAATAAGCAAGTTTAATTAAATTAAGATACAACTATTATTTGATTATCTTTAGTCAACGTAAAGGATGAGATTCTTTTCATACACAATGACAGGAGAAGGGACAAAGATGTTTTTAATTTGATTATGTCTATTTCTTTCACTAGAAGATTTACTTGAAATAACCTATGCTTTCCCATAAAGAAATACATTATATATATATATATATATCCAAGTATTAGCAAGGTAGCTTCATCATTTTCTATGCAATGTACTATTATTTTAAGAAAAGCATATTATGCCGTTCACTATGACCTTTTCATAACTTTGTTTTTGATCCAATAAATCCAGAGCAGTAACATAAATTTTTTTTTAATTGTAATAGAATGGAGACCCATCGCATTAAAATAATATATTTTTACAAAATAATAATAATAATAATAATAATAACAAAAAATTCAAACATATATAACTGTTAATAAAAATATATATATATATGGTTATAAAATTATATGTGGGTCGCAGTTTGCTCAATATTCTCAATGAAGAGGATATGTTTGTCATATTTTACTATATACCAATCACTTTTTACAATTTCTTTAACATATATTTTAATCTTCTATTCACGAAATTGCATATTATAAAATGCTTTCTATGCTAGCTGTGTAGATATTCTACATACCTATAATCGTTACCATATGTGAAAAGTATCTACGCATTTATGTATATTCTTTTTTTTTTTAAATAGAGTCATTTGAGTATGTAAATATAATTTTCATAAAATTTATCGTGTAATTATTATTTGAGATAAGCTTATTTCATCATATTATTTAAAAATATTATTAATTAAATCAAAATTAATTGATTTAAATCTTTTCAAAAATAAAATGAAATTTGTTAATTCTATTAATAAAAATAAAATATCATAGCGGGCATGTTACCATCTTCCCTTCCTTTTATTCCTCCATCCACCCTCCCTCCCTCCCTCCCTCCCATAATAAATTGGAAAAACAAGAAACGAGAGGGAGAGAGACGGAAAAGAGAAGAAAAGAGATATTAATTCTTTTATTAATAAAATATAGAAAAGATATGATAGGTAAGGAGAGCGAAAAGAGGAGAGAGAGAGAGAGAGAGAGTAAGGCGCTTGCTAGTTTTTTTTTTTTAATAAAAAATACAACAATATTTTATCATTAAAAAATATTAATTTTTTAAATTTTTTAATTTAATTGACAATAATTTTATATTATATTAATAAACGAGCTCGTGACAATAATTATAGTATAAAATTGTATAAAATTTATAGTTAGAAGATTTGAAAAATTAGTTTCTCCCTACTAATGTTGACACTTTAGTTCTAAATTAACATAGTGAATTTTGCTTTAGTAAGATTCCTTCGTTAGAGGCGCTGCATTTGCTTCTAATCATTCTTATTTAAAATGTTAATCAAATTAATATATAACAATTTATTTAATTAAAAATTAAAATTAATTTATTATCAAACTTATGAAAAGTTTCTAAGAAAATTTATACTAATATTTTTAAGCTAGTTTGATAGGTTAAATTTGTAATTTAAACCTACTAATTTAAAGTTAATTTAGACTCATTACTAATGAAATGAAAAAATATTATCATTTAAAGTTTAATCAAAAATTTAATGGAAAAAGATGCATATTATCATTTAAACTAGAATTCTATATTAATTTTTAAGTATAAAATTACTTCATATAAAATGAGTAAAGAAATTAAGAATTCAATGACAAAAGGTAACTCATATCTTTTATTAATCACAATAAATATTATAAAATTAATATCGAAAATAAATCTTCTCAATTGAAATAAAATTTAATCTAAACTTACGTTATCATAAATATATAAAAATTATATTATAAAAGTATAAAATTAAAAAAATAAAATATATATATACGTTAAAAATGTATAAATTGATTCAATTAAATGTCCGACTTAAAAACTTTAAACTAAAAAATGATTCAAATATATCAATTTTTGCTATTGTAATATCAAAATTAATCTACTTAGATTTTGTGTCCATTTAGGCTGTGATTTTACTCTGTTAACACTTTAATCTTGATACTATTTTTATATATTTATTTGTTCTTATAATTTCATTTTTAGATCAGGTTCATCTATTTTTTAAAATATTATATTTTCAATAATAAAATTGAATTTTTCTTTTTTTAATTAAAATAAAAAAACAATTCTAACATTCATGCATATTATAGATAGAAAGAGAGTCTGATTTTGGATTATCATTAATAAAATAGAACTACAATGTCATTTTAGACCAACGAAGATAACTGAAATAGTTGGGTATATTAATTCATAGTATTATATGAAGTGAGAGAGGGAGATAATTTTTTTTTTTGTTTTAATAAAAAAAAATCAATTACTCTTGAAAAAATATTATTTTAAAAAAATCGAACTAACTTTATCTAAAAATAAAATTATAAAACTAAATAAATCTATCTTAATAATTACAAGACTATAATATTAATTAAATAAAATTATAGTAATAAATGAATCCAAAATTTTAATTATTTAACCTTATAAAATAAAATAAAATAAAAATTGATTCAATTAGAATCTATTGCTAACCTTTTTAAATTAAGCCAAATCTCATGCTGATGTACCATAATTTCTGTTTGTTAACGACACCTGACCACTCTTAAGGGTTGTGATGCATAATTAATTCTTTTAATCAATTAATCCCACAAAGTCACTGTCATATAAAAAATTGAATTTAACTTATCGTATGATCTTTATCTGTCTAATTTATAAATTCCATTTAGATTTGGAGATTCGATCCCAGAAATTAGTGAAACAAAAGACACTGAATCATTTAATGACAATTGCAAAGCAGATTACTTTCCTTTTTTTTTGTATTATTGACCTAAATCAGGTGCTACTTTGATTTTTTTTATTATATTCTTCACAATTATTTGTTAGTATGAAGTGTCAAAATATTCAATTAATTTTAAAAAAAAATTATATCATTTAGTTAATTAATTTTAAATGATATCTATTAATCATTTAGATTAATAGGTCTTTCTGTACAAAAATGATAGTTTTGTTCTCTAAGGTTTTAAAGACATATTTTTTCAATTCTAAACCGATTAAATAACACATTTTTTAATATTAAAAAAATTAAAAATCATTTTTCAATTCTATAAGAATTAAATAACGCATATATAAAGAAGAATTACTAATCAGCTAATTTTTTTTTTAATTTTACTACCCGTTACATTATTTTTGTTAAAAGATATAAGCAGGATCTTCTTTGTTTTTCCTATTATTCTGGGTTCACAAATAAAATTGCCAAAGATACCCAAAAATAAAAAGATAAATATTTGGGTCCTTTTTTTTTAATAAAATTTTTATTTAATCTTTTAAATTAAGAAATGTACTCACTATTTTTTATACTTATAAAAATATTCGTATTCATTTTACTTATACAAAAGGAGTCACATTTAGTAGCATTAATAAATTTTTTATTGATAAATTTTTTTTTTTTTTAAAATAATATTGGAGTATAATTGAACAGTGAAATGATCTCTAACTTAAAGAATTAAATAAAGTGTCTATATATATTTGTCAGGTTTGTGTCCTAAACTCAGCAAATTAATTAAAGACATCATAGGCTATTAGAGAGAGATATAAGAAAAAAGGATTTGAGGCTCTTATAAAGACCGACGACTTAGTTACAATTTATATTGAAGAATATAATACAAGATTTAAAAAAAAATTACAATACTCCAGTGATATGCCGATAATTACAAGATCTTAGTTTGTATTAAATCTTGGATGAATAAATTAGTAGTACTAAACTATATATGCTTATCAATAGGCCTAGCTTCTACAATAAGCTATATATCATTCCATTAATTAGCCAAAAGAATCTACATTTTCATTTATTAATTAATATAATAATATTCATGAGGGATGACTTAACAAAAGGGTTTCGACACTGGATGTAATTATGGATATTTTTTAAATAAATAAAAAGCATTAGAGTTTTTAATTTTAAAGTGACAATTTGATTAAGTCAAATGTAACTTGAAAAATGAAATTTAATTAAAAAAATTTTGTTGGAAAATGTTACTTATCCCACGTTGCTTTTTTATATTATTATAAAGAGGTTTAAATAGTGAAGAGTTGGCTATTGAGATTGGGTCCTAAGGGGCACCCACTTTTGTAAAAGGAAAGAGGATCTAGGCAAGTGTGATACCGCGCACGCGTGCGCCGCCGCCGCCGCTGTCCGTCCGACCGACCAGCCGTGCCGAGTGCGAGTGTGTATGGTGGTATTTTCTTTTTTGGTAAAATATTTTTTTTTCAGGAAAATTTTTCCACTTACAAAATGGTTGTTATATATATATATATATTTTTTTCCTCAGAAAAAAAAAATGACAGTTATTTTCTTTTATTAAGAATCTGGCCGTTTGTTTTCTTTATTCAGAAAAAGAGCTGTTGCTCGTATTTACTCATAAAAAATATATCCGTTATCCGTTACTCTTCATTACTCAGAATTGTCGTTACGCTCTTAATAATTCCCAGACATTACCGTTTTATTCATAAATGCCACACGGTTTCTAAAATCTATAAAAGGAGGGCTTCAGCTCTCATTTGAAACACAACAATCAACAATCATCTCCCTACGAAAAAAAATTCTCTCTGCAATTTCTAAGTTTTTTTTTTAGTTTTCCGAGCAACAAATTCTCAGGTGTAGCATTCCAGTCTTCATCAGCGGTGAAGTTCGATACGAGATTAAGATTTGTTTTATCCTGGGGACGACGAGGGTGTGTTTGCTTGCACAAATTGGGCAGAGTCGCGAAACGTTTTAAAGAGAGCGACCTAATCCGCGACTCAACCCAAGCAGTTACTTTCAAGTTATCGGTAATATTGTTCCTACACTGTTTTTATAAACTTGCATCAACAACTATAAAGGGAAAAAAGTTGAAATCTAGGTTTGTTTGTTTTTTTTTCTTTTTAAAAATTTATTGTGGAAGTCTTTAGTAACCCTTTAAAGTTTCAAAAATGTCAAACAAAAAATTATGTCCTTTAACTACACTTACCAAACTTTTGGCATTTCTAGAAATTTTGGAAGTTTTGAAAAAAACAAATTTGTACAAGGGAAAAATCAAAATTAAGATTTTAGAATGTTTAGAACATATAGAAGTTTTTTTTTTCAAATTGGATTTATATATATATATATTATGTATTTGGGTTAGAAATGTAGAAGAATATAAATCAAATATACTAATTAAATACAATAAAAAGTCACTTATTTATAAGTTACATAAACTTAATAATAACCAAGTAAAAATCCTAATAACCCTAATTGGCTAATGAACTTAAACTGAATAACATATAATTAAATAGCATAAAATAACTCTCTAAAGTAACATAATTATTTATATTTACATAAAGCCTTTTATTTTTATTTTAAATTTATGTATTTTTAAGGGTATAATATTTTAGTGTATTTTTCATATATATAACTTTAGAACACATGTAAGTGTTATTTGTTTGAAAAATACTTTTATTAATTCATATTATATTGTACTTTGCAAGAAGTAAGAATGAATTTAAACTGATTAATATATAATAAAATAACAAAAAAATATTAAAACTATAAAGTAATATAATTATTTATATTTATATTTTACATCATGTTTACTTTATTTTTAATAATTTTTATTTTTATTTCTATTTAAAATTCAATTTAATTTTTAAGGATATGATCTTTTGGTGTATTTGTGATATAAATTTGGAACAATCAATATGGAGTAAGATTAATATAACATTTAAACTCAGTTGAGAATATTTTTGACAATAGAACAAACCTTGAGTATATTATATAAAATATTTTCACTCATTAGGACGTGTATGAAATTATTTTGATCTCAAAAATGTCATGATCGATCCAAATTTACCAAAGTCATATGAGAATAATTTAAGAGGACAATGTTAATATAGTTTTATAATGTACTGTGTTAGTTTGAGCAATTTGCTATGAGTTTGTGAGTGCTAAGGGTCTGTTAGACTTTGAGTAGCTGTTGATGTGGCATATATGGTTATAACAGAATTGATTAAGATGGTATCTGTTATACTAGTATATAAACAACCTATGTACTCATTATTCTAATAAATCAAGATTTATAGAATTCATTTCTCTTAAACTTTCATAGTATCCGAGTTTAGGTTCAAAAAAATTTGGCAATCAATGCCTTAGTTAAGAGATGTGTCTAACAATGTGAATTCTACAAGATTTAGAGTTTCATTTCCATTGCAGAATATATCTATCGGTCCTAATTTTCCAGTCAAGTTTGGTAAGACAAATTATTTGATATGGCATGAGCAAATGGCCCTTTTGATTCATGCATGTTTGGTTTCATTGATGGTTCATCAACTCCAACCTCAAGGTTCATTAAGAAAATAATGTATGCTACTATTGGAGAGATAGTTCAAAGTCATGATGTTCTAGAATCCAATCCTGAGCACAATATGTAGGATAGACAAGATTGTAATGAGCTAGGTATATAGTTTAGTCACTTAGAATAATTTACAATACTTGATTGGAAAGGACAAAGATTCATCAACTGCATATTAAAAGACTTTGGAAAAGCTATTTTTGATAATTCTTCGACATAGTTGATACACTACTACAAAAAGGGGTATTAAAGTCGGTTTTTATTAAATGACTTATAATGAAATGACTTTATGTTTAAAGTCGGTTCACGCGGTGAACCGACTTTAAATTTTTAATTTTTTTTTTATAAAATTTATTCATTTTCTATTATACTCAAATTAAAACTTGTATTCGATCACTAAATAATAATAGGAAAAAAATATGTTTAACAAATAGTTTAAATAATACAAAAAACTAAAAAATAAAATATTAATTAATAGCAAAAAAATTATCGTAGTATTGTTCTATGTTATTCAAGATTATCATATTCTTCTCATGATGTTATAATACAAACCTACATATATAATACAAAAATTTATACACATAAATAATAACAGAAAAAAATATGAATAATAAGTGCGTAGGATTAATAGAAATACTTACAAGAGTAAATGAAGTGACAAAATAAATGAAATGAAGAAAAAATGGTGTTTTTTAAGTGAGAAATGAGTATAAAAAATTTGAGTATTTTGCTCAAAAAAATAGGGATTTAAAAGATTATTTAAAGAGTAAGAAAATCCACTAACTGGCGCTGGAATTTGTGATCGTAGGTGACCAAAAAATGAGAAATAGTGGAGGAGAAGTGGATGAGGTTTTGGGTTTTTAAGAGTTATGCAGCGCTTAGAATAGTTTTTGTTTAGGGAAGAAAGAATAGAAAAGGATTTATTCACGTGTGTAGCGTCGGTTCCAAGTGTCAACCGACGCTACGCTACATGAATAGTGTTGGTTCATCATGTCAACCGATTCTACGTTCTACGTGGATAGCGTCGGTTCTACATCGAACTGACTTTAAATTCATTATAAGTTAGTTTTTTTCAAAAACTGACTTTACATATCGACTTAAATACCTTTTTGTAGTAGTGATACAACTTAGATGGGAGTTACAAACCTTACAAAAAGGGACTACGAGTATAGAGGAATACATAAGTACAATTAAGCAGTTTATTGATCATATTTAAGTTGCAAAATATGAAATTTCAAATAGAAAACAAGTTATGTATGTGCTTGATAGATTAGGAAGTGTTTATGCGTCTATAATCACTATTATTACTTAGAAGAAATTTGTTCCATCATTTGATGAATTTTTTTTATTTAAGAATTCAAGAAAAACAATTTGAATGCATGCATGAACAATGTGAGTGCATGCATGAACAATGTGAGTGCTCAGTTGGTTCAAGCTAATGTTGCAAGATTAGTTCCAAGCTATCAGAATTCTCATTTAAGACCTGTAAAAAACTACAATGCTTAAAATAATAGGTCTAATAATTTTCAAGGGTAGTTTTCAAATGATCAAAACTAGAATCATGAAAATGGAAAAATTGGTTCGAAATATAAGAGCACCTGTCAAATTTGTAAGAAACAAGGTCATAATGGCTTAAGGTACTTCATTCGTTATTCACAGTCTAATAAAAATTCTAGAAACTTAAGAAATCTACATGTGACTAAATCCCTTCATACTCATCAATTTCAGACACTCAAAATTAAGCTCGCTATTTTGGAAAAACCTTGAGCTTAAGGGGTCGTGTCAAGATAGCTGATAATGTATTTTGCTAGTCTGAGCAATGTGCTATGAGTGTGCGAGAGCCTAAAGGTTGTAAGAGTTGTTAAGTAGCTCTTGATATGGCATATAGGATTATAACATAATTGGCTAAGTGTTGGCATATGTTATACCAATATATAAATAATCAATGTACTTGTCATTCTAATAAATCAAGATTTAAAGAATTCACTCCTCTTCTTGCTTCTCATTTCTTGATCTTCATCATTGCAAGCTTCTCTAAAACTTTAAGTAAATATACAAAGTGAATTATAGTTGCGTTATGGGTATTAAGTATGACTACTAAATGTACTCACCTTATTGAAATATTTAATAATACATTAATATAGAAAGTAATTTTTTTTAAAAATTACGCAAAATAACATCATTAAAACATATAACAATAAAAATAATATCAAAATATCAAAGAGTGTCGAATATAATAAAGTTTAACATTGAGCAAATTTAAATTATTGTAATTCAATTAGACGATGTTCAATATCAAATAATGACCTAAATTTTTAATTGTAAAAATATATTAATTAGATCTAAAATATATTATTTTTATGATTATAAGTATTAAATATATTATATATTTTTTGTTATTCTTTCAAAAATATTAAGTTTTTAGTGTTTAGAGTAACATGGAGATGTTATTAGTCAATTTTGAAATATATAACTTGTATACTTTCCTAACTTGTTTGACTTTTTATGTAAAGTAATACTTCTTACAAAATAGGATAAATTAAAATAAATTACTAAATTATCGTGAAAGTTATAAGTATATTATCTAAATTTATTAAATGACAACATTAAGTATTACTAGTGCTATAAATCTACCATGTTTGTAACAAATCTATCATTGAATTCTTTATTATTGGTAGAAATATACTACCAAATTTCTTATTAGTAGTACAAATCTACCATCAAAAATATAATGTAACCACCAAAAAAATAACTTATTGGTACACTTGTATCACCAATTATATTCTAATGCTATTTTTCTCTCTAGATAAAGTTAGATAGCGTGTTTGTAATTTTTGTGATAGTTCGATAATATATTTGATAATTTATCCAAAAAAAGCTTTAAGTTTCTAAAAATCTTATAATTCTTCAAAAAATACACTTTAATTCTATATGTGTTAAAGTATACACCTAGAACTTATAATTCATCAAAAAATATACTTACTCTTCTATATGTTAAAGTATATATCTAAGGTCATCTAGTTCTCGAAAAGTTTCAATCAACTCACAATAATTTTTTTAAGGATAAATTTGAAATTTTGAAAAATAATACATAAAAAAATTAAAAACATAAAAAATGATGAACCACACCATTAGTGTCTAAACATTATCATATTTAACGCATTGGACTCTTGATTTTTTTCGTAATATTATGTTCACTATCTTTTTAAATTTAATAATTTTAATTCAAATTTAAAGATAATTGAATAAATACGTTAAATTTTAAAAATTAAGGGACTAAATTATACAAAAAATAAGTTTTTTAACACGTTAATTTTAAATGATGTAATACAATTTAATCTAATTTTTAAATTTTAATTAAATATTTTAAATTTTAAAAAAATGAATGTAATATTACAAAAAAAATTTAAGATACCAAGGTATTAAACTTGATAAAGTTTAAGAATGAATGATGTAATTTAGCAAATATATATATATATATATAATAAAAATAAAAACATATTCAATTTATATTTAGAATGAAAAATAATTTATATCTAAAACTACTACATTTTAAACAATACATGACTTATTTTTCACTTCAAATCAATGTTTTTTTTTTACTTTTTTGTATTTTAAAAAATTAAAATTTTAATATACATTTAGACAAAAAAAAATTGAATTTTATTTTCAAATTTATAATTTATCAATATAAAAAATTTAGTTAGAATTGATTGAGATTTTTATAGAAGAAAAAAGTGCACATGTCACTTTATTTTTACAAAATGAACATATTTATTATTTTACTTTAAACTGTTTCACTGTAGTTATATAACTATTATATTTATGGTTGTTTTTATCATTTTAGATCAATTTTAATGATGATAACTTTTTCTCATTTTCTTTAAATTTTTAGAGACATTTTTTCTTCAAATATCTATGAGTCTCTTACTAGTAAGGTTTATTTCAATTTAATTTAAGTTTTTTTTTTAAAAAAACAAAATTTTACAAGAAATAAGTAAAGTATCCAAAAAAATAATTTTAAAGTGATTAAAGTGAACAAATTTTAATAAATATGACTAAAAGTAACCAAATTGTCATGTTATTTTTTAAAGAATTAAAAAATAATATACCTTAAAAGATAAATTACTAAAATATATATTTTAATAAATTACATGACACTATATATATCCTTTAAATAATACAAGACTAAAATATATCTTTTAAAAATTACAAGACTCATAAAAACTTGAGATATTATTCAGAGAGGGTACATTAAAAGTCCCAAGGATTATGAAATTTGTACCAAAGTATCTCATATTCTAAAAAGTATTTTCCAATCTAAAAAAAAGAACTAATTAAGAAAAATATTATTATTTCAATAATTTTTCTATTAAAATATTATTAGTTTTGTTATGAAATGATTAAAATATGATAAAATATGAATCATTAATAATAATAATAATAAAATTTTGTATGAAATTATTATTTTATTATTATTATTAAATGATTATTTTTTAATCGTATTTTAATAAAAAATTAATTAAAATAATACTTACCTTTAATTAATATTTTTTTAAAATCGAGATGTTAAAAATATATTTTAAAATTAGAGGGAATAAATGCATATAAAATTTTAATGTAAGGGATTTGATTGATATTTTTTCTTATTATTTATTATTTATAAAATATATATTTTTTAATGACATAATTACTTTCTCATGTATTTTTTTTTTTAAATAATTGTATTAATAATATATTTTACTATACTTATGAATGAATAATTTCTCCGTCTGGATCGGCAAATTGCTATCACTGACAACAGCCTATCAACAATACAACATCTCCAGTCGCCAAATTAAGCAACTTTACAAAGAATTATAAAACCTTAAGAAGGGAGGTAGAGAAGGAGTTGAGTTGATTCTGAACTCAGCTGGATTCTTATTCCTCCTTGGCCGTACAAATGATGATTTACTTATGAGTGAGGACTTACTATCTAACAGTTAGCAATATTCGTGGTAAGAGTAAGTATGTTTTTTTTTTTTTAAAAGATAGCTTTAAATAATATATATATAAATTTTATTTTTTTTAAGTATTAATTTTCTTTAACATATGTGAAAGAATCTAAAAAAAAGTAAGATTTATACGTTAGTTGAGTAATTGAGTAATTATGCAATTAAAAATAAAAATAAAAATATAATTGAGAGTTTTGTTATTACTTTTATTTTAAAAAATAAATGTAATAATCTTTTATTAATTATGATAAAAACGTATAAAAATTCATTAATTTTGTAAAAAATATTAAGGATTCATTAACAAATTCAAAAAAAAAAAGTTATTCAAATTTTAATAGTAACTTATACATTTAATCAAGATTATTACTTTCTCTGTTCCTTCTTTTTTTCCCTAGAAACTTGTGTATTCAAATTTTAATAGTAACGAAGAATTTAATATTTATTTAATTTCACTCAATTAAATAAGATAAGCATGCACTTAAAATTCTTATTCTCAAATCTTCACAATTATGCTTGACTTTAACTTAAAAAAATAACTTGACTTTAACTTAAAAAAATAGCTTGACAATTTAGTATGAGCTGTTTGATATCTTTAGATCCATTAAGAGGCATAAAATCTTTGGAAAATATTTAAAAATAAAATAAAAAATTTAAAATTCATAACAATAAAAATAACACCCAATAATATTTAATTAAAATGATCAAACTAATAATATTTTAATTTAAATGATATATTATAACTTTTTAATTTCAAAAATATATAAATTTAATATAAAGAATAGTATTTTTTATAATAAATTTGAAGTGTATGATTGTTTTTTTGAAAATCTTTTAGAACCATTTCGACCTCCATCTACTTTTCAATCTTTTCTAAGTTTAATAGAATATTTTATTGTTATAAAAAAACAAATATCATAGAAAGTGCGAAAAAAGTAGGGTTAAATCATAGGCTAATTATGCGAAGGAAAAACAACTCTAAATCCTTTTGATTATAAAATATAACAATTTTTTATAATAAATAATTATTAGTTAAAATAATATAATTTATTTTTTAAAATTATGACTAATTATAGTTGTAATAATATTATAATTTATAATAAATAATTCTTTTCTATAAAATATGAGAAGTGATGGAGTAAGGTTATCGAAGATTATATTAAATTTTCCTTTGATCTTTTAAATCAAATGTGATGTCATTTAATTTTATTATTAAAAAAATAATATAAAACATATTATTTTAATAATTTTTTAAATTATTATTTTTAAAATATATTTTAATATAAAAAATTAAAATAATATACTTTGTGTTTGTTTAACCCATTTTTTTCTATGCTTAAGAACTAAATAATACAAGTTATAATTTAAGAAAATCAGATAATATAAATCATCTAATCTAAAAAACATTTAATACACTTTTCTCTTAAAAAAAATAATGCATGCCATTAATTTAACATAGGGAAATTAATATAAAACTTATGAAGTTTTTAAAAATTATAAAATACCTTACGAATTTAAAAGTAGATAATTATATTTTTTCTACTATAATTTATTACAATAGTATCCTATTAATTTCTTGAACTTTTTTTTTTTTTACAAAGGCAACCCTTAGAAGCACAAGCAAAAATATATATAGGGGTCAATCTAGCACACTCTCAACTTTAAATAGCATATATTTATGATATTTTATTCAAATTATATGCATAAAATAAATCTCCTTTAAAGCTTCATTTTAATGTTTTATCACTCAAAAATATTAAAAATTTAATAATTTAAATATATTTATACTCAAATGATATATATATATATATATATATATAATATTTTTCAATAAAAAATAAATTATAAATATAAAATAAGTAATATTATTTTTAAGATTAAAAAAAAGTGATAATAAGGGATATATTTGTCATCAAATTTATAAGAACTTTTATTGTTTTAAAAAATAAAAAAGATAGATGTATTTGTAATTGACTCATATAGTGCAACTTGTACATTATTTTTCATATTAACTCCAATAAAATATCAGTAGGAGGAATAATGTGATCATATATCGCTCAAAGTAAAGCATATGGATGGTTGGAGAACAGTTAAAATAGGTAAAGTCACCACTAAGAGGATTAACAAAAAAATGTGGTAGCTTTTAATTGATCATTTTAGAAAATGAAACAGGACGAGCTTGTGAGTTACAAAAACTTTGTGGTGGGGTATTAAGGATCATAACAATCGTGATTAGTACTTTTTTTGCATCGAGGAAAGTTTATTAGTTTTAAAGCATTAATCTTAACTATAACAAAAGTCGATCCCTTAAACAATGCTAAATAATTATCTTAGTGGAAGTTCGCTAGGTAGACACCTAAAATTCACTGTTATGTGTTGCTTTAGATTTATATAATGCTTTTGGTACCTGTCTTTTAACAAAAAGAATTATCATTTTCACATCAATCAATCATCATATTTTATTTAAAAAGTAATAAGAATAATAGACTCAATTAATTAAATTTAAGGTAATTATGTGCATTAAAACCTTAATTAATTGTATTTATGATTAGCTGAATTATGATTTTTTTTTTATGTAGGAACCAAAATAATAGTTTAGATTACTCTTGTCCGAGTCCATTAAGCTTAAGATCACTTGTATATACCAATACCACCATCACCATCTATAAACTGAATAATGGAGCGTGGGGTATTTTTTGACAAAGCAAAAGAAGCTTGTGCGATCCTCAATTAATTTCTAAATGGAATAAGTGATTTCCTTTGGGAACTGTTTTTGGATTCATTCAAGAAGATTTTATACATCCTCAAATGGGTTATAATGGATTATGATGACTGTTAACCAATTAGCTTTAAATTTTTTCACATTATATAATCAAGTATTATGATGATTGATTTTTTCACATTATTAGCTTTAAATGTTTTCACATTATAATGAAAGATATAAAGCTACCAGTGTATCAAGTGTTATTTGTTGGGATGTATTTGTTTTATTACACTCACAAATTCTATTTCTATCCATAGCATTTTGATTAAAAATAATTTAAATGTTCCATAATATCAATAAATAAATGAATTTAGGCTGAGAAACACAAACAACCACAACATTATGAACACCCTACTAAACACAGTAGGATACCAGTATATGCCAATGTATTTTAATGAGGAATAACAATCTTTGCTTGCGATATATAGGGTCCAAGGAAAAAAAAATTAAAATAATAATTACACATATATGCCATACATACAAGGTCCTGTAAGGCGAAAAAACAATTTGGAATACAAAAATCTAAAGGTAACAACAAAGAAGATCTACAGTTGTCGACAAATACATGCTGAGAAGCAAGAAATAGCGACCAAAAAAGAACCAAACCAATGAGGCATGCATAACACTACATTAATCAAGAGTAAAAACTTTCAGCCGCTAGCTTGATTGATTAGGCATGTCCGTGACCAAAAACTCCCAAATAACACCATTCAAGTTATTGGAAGCCGAAGGATATCCTTAGTTGTCAGCAGGCAAATCTAGTAATCCTCACGATCATATTCATATGAGAACTTGTTGAAACTTTAAACCCAACAGATGCCAATGGCCTCAAATTCCTGAAAGGTTAATAAATCATATGTGAATGACATGATTAGATAATTTACAACAGAAAATTACAATAAAAATGGGATTAAATACAGGATAACAGCCTATATATATAAATGACAGAATGTCTGTCAAAGGAAGATACATGTAGGAACCTCACGTTATAAGACGGCTGGTCTATATCCTTCTAGGAGCATGATGATGAAGAAAATACCACAATCCTCTAACAAAATTCGATATTTAATAGACTAGTATAATTTACCATAGAAGACGACACTAAATGAGTGACATGTAAGTAGCATGTACCACCCCATTCTTTGACATAAATTTATTCAACTCGAACTGAAGCATGACCAATAGTAAATTAATATAGACATCATATTTATCATGTGTGATCGTGGAAGTTTGTGTGCACTTATGTGCACGTATGGATCTACAAGTGTTTGTGGTCTAAGCAATATAATTTTGTGTAAACAAAATATTAGAAAAGTTACTTTAAGGAGATGAGATGCAAGAGACGAAGAATATCGCATATCAAGAAGGAATATCCATCTCTTCTAACTCTCATAACAGATAAAATACTAAGAGAGAAAAGGAGAGGGTTCAACTTGCGTACCTAAAGACTCATACAATTGCACAATTGTAAGTGTTACAGAGTTGAAGCAATGCTCCTTGATTGGCTGGATCAAGATATTGACTGATGATTTGGGGGTACTTCCCAGGATGAAGTGCAGAAAGCCTTGCCAATGAAGCTGCCAAAAATTCCTTAGGATCCCTAATATCTTTCAGAGGGTCTTCCTCTTTCTTCCCGGCATTGTAAAGACGAACAAAGGTAGTGGTGTAACCAACATTTTCTGAAATATCAGGCATTTCTGATTCTTCCTCAACCCTGTCCTCTTCAGGCCGTGAAAGAAGTGTAACTATGCTATTAAGCATTTTTCCCCACAGTTCAAGGGCTCCGGCATCCCAAAGGCTTGAAGATTCACACAAAAGTCTAGTTGATGCAACTGCAGTCAACTTTGTTTCGATAAGTCCAGTAATAAGCCTAAGATTAGGTATCCAAAACTGCCCCAAGAGCACCAGAAATATTCCAGGTTGAACAGCATTTATTGAATCTAAAAGATTTTGAGGACCATGCTTGACCAGAAATAGTGACATAAAGATTATCAGGGATTTGATAAGCTTAGCTGTTCGCCTACTCTGGAGCTGTGTGAAAAGGGCAGCCCAGACATGACCTATGTGTGGCGCAATTACACCATATTCAAGGTTCTCAATTACAGTATTTAGCACATAGAAACCCTGTTCAGATGAGCTTGGCGAGGACACAAGTTTGTTAAATATTCCAAGCACCTGACTCAATCTTCCCTCTTGATTAAGCTCATGTGGTGCCTTCTGAAGGAATGCCTGAAGCAGTCGCACAAGTGCTGGCACATTGGAAGCTCTCTTCCATGAATCAGGTGACAGAAGAATCAGAAAAACCTGCATGTAATTTGGAGGAAGTGCAGGCCTATTCAGCTCTACAAGCTGAGCCAACAATTGAAATGCATAAGGAAAGAATTCGGTCACATCATTGGTCAGTATCATCTGAAGGCTTGGAAACAAGCTTTCTTCAAAAGCTGATATGAGAGAAGAGTCCTTCTCGCAGGACCTCTTCACTAGAATTGCCACAGACTCAAATAAATAGTGGTTAAAAATTGGATTTTTAGGGTTTCTGCAAACTTCACCAAGAATAGCTGTCAATCCAGCAATAGATGGTGCAGCCAAATCCGGAGAAATATCTGCAATAGTGAGAACCCGCATGATACATTTCATGATATACTGATTCTCCTCCGATTCTGGCAGCTTTAAGGAATTAAAGAGGTTGGTCATCAGACCTAACAAAAAAGGGGAGATGTCTGATGACATATACCTGGGTCTCCCCCCTTCATCCTTGACCAGCAAAAGTTTCTCAATACAACTAGCAGCATAAGAATGAACAACATTTGACTCAACAGCAATGAACCGAATCAAATCTGGAAACAACTGCAACACAATGTCCCTATGTATGTGATTTCGGAACATTGTGAAGAACTTAAGTGCGCCAGCTTTAAGCATTGGGATGCCATCCTGACTTCGCAGTTCTGGAACAATGACAGATACAAAGAAGCTCTGGACATCAACAAGGTCAGTCGAAACAGAATTACCACCTGCCTTCTTAGTTGCAAGAGAGACAACCAAGTAGACTGCACAGTCCTTGTCCTTCCAATTTGAATTTGGGTTTGCAGCATATGAGCTTAACAACTGCTGTATCTCCACAGAAACAAGATCAGTAACCTGCTGCCTATAGTTGGACGCTATCCCTTTAAGGAGCTCACATGCAATTCTCCTCCTAGTATCTACATCACTCCCTTCCATATCCCTCCTAATGAATTCAACGTAATTAAAGTTAAACAGCTCTTCATCATCATCTCTCAACCTTACATTCGGGATAACAATGCTCTGACAAATCTGTGGTATCACACCTTCACCTTGGAACAAAGCATGATGCACACTAGTGCTAACTGTAGTCAGAAACTTAATTGCCGTAACAGCAAGCTGATCACGGCTTGCAGATTGAGATACACTCCCTAGTAAACGCCATATTGCAAGCGCAAATTCATTCAAGTATCCTTGAAATTCCTCCTCATTCTTTTCTATATAAAGATTGATATTTTCACACACTGCAGCCCGGAGCTCATCAACTAAAGCAAGCCCATCAGCACTGTTTTCTAGTAAAGGATAACTAGTTGTCAAATATCTCCTGAACTCACTCATCCACTCTTTCATATGATCCTCAAAAAACTCAGGCAGTTCTTGAAAATTCAACGAATAGAAGATCCTACAGCCTAACCTCTGAGACTCAAACAGCGGACTAAGCATAGCAGCAGAACAACCAGCCTCACTGGCCCTCGATTCAATCAATGCGGAAGTTTTTAAGAAAATTTCTAATAAAGGCGCAGCGAAATTGTCCAAGCAGTATTTCAAATCGAGAAAAAGATCATTGGTCTTATATTGATACCTAAATTTCTTAAAAATTGAGTTAGCAGTGCCGAGAATACCATTAATAGAGGCGTAATCAGAGGCTTGAGACGCCTTCTGGAGGTTTAAAATCAGCTCGGGGAGTAAGGCAGGCCATGATTTCGGGAAATCATGCTTGCCGATAATGGCGAGGGCTTCACTGAGCTGGCTCTGAATTCGGGGAGCTGAAGAGAGCATGAGAGAAACTATTAGGGCTTTTATCTGCTCCTTCTCAGAGTCAGGGATGGAAGAAGATACTGAACCGGCATTCGGGTCATCAGCGGGGGCAGTGGTTCCCCATCGGCCTCGGAGATGATTCTTGAAGTTGACTACGGCGGCCTGGCAGATTTGTTCATCGACACTGGGCTCGGCGACAAGCCGGAGAACCGCAAGTCCGTAGTTGGGACGATCGGATGCCTCCAATAGAGAAGATTCGGCACGGCGACGAGGCTCAGGGGATGGGGAGAGAGTGTGGAGGAAGCACTGCGAGAGGAATTGTAGGGTTTCTGGGTTCCATTCCATGACTCTCTACTATGCGTTTAAGAAAATAACTGTATTGTACTTTCGCTAGGGTTTATGGCGGAAGGTAAAGGAATGCATGCAAAATTTGAAAAGGAGAGGGACGCAAAGAAATTTGGGGCTTTTAAGTAGGGGTGGGCACTCTATTTGGAAAACCGCTCGACCGATTTCATCTATTTTTTGTTTATTATGATTTTTTTCAAATGGAATTTTCATTCACCAACCTTAACTTGTTATCTTTATTTTATCATAAAAAACATTTATACCAAAATATAGCGATGTATATTAAAAATATTATCATTGTTAAAAAATATTTTAAAATAATTACAAAAATTATGTAATTTTTATTAATTTTTTTTATAAAACATAAAAGGAACAATTATTTATATTTTAAATTAATTTTTTATTTAATATATATATTTTTAAATACTAAAAAAATTTATATTAATATGAATTAATTAAAATTTTATATAATAAAATATATATATATATATATATATATTTATAGTTAAATATTATAGAATAATTAATTAAAAGATTTCAAGATAATTAAATAAATAAATCTTAATAATATTAAAATAAATTTTATTAATTATTTATTTTTAAAAGTATTTATGTGTATAACAAACATGTTAAAAATAAGAAGAATAAAAATATATTATCTAATACAAAAGTGAGAATAAATTGGATTGAAATAATTACTTAAAAAGAATTACAATACAAAAAAATCAAGAATTTATATTTTTTATATTTTTTTGATATTTTAACGATATTTTAGTGAAAATATATACTTTATTTATAATATTTTAGCCAAAAATATATATAAGTGATATTTTAGTGACAACGATATTTTTACGATAATTTAATGAAAAAATATAGATATCATATTTTGATATCAAAATATATAAAAAATAATATTATCGTGACAATATCACCGATAACATTGATATTTTTATTTTAATTTGAATTATTATAATTATTATTTTTTAAGTTATTTAATCTATATAAGTTTAAAAAATATTAAAATTAATATTATAAATTTGAAAAAAAAACCTACTAAATTAGATTAATTTAAGCTTGAAATATACATTAATATTTATATTATATTATATATATATATAAAGATTAGTTTGTAAATTCTTATTTATTTATTATTATTATTATTTAATTATTTAATTATTTATTTTATTACATTATTTAATAATAAAAATATAAAAATATAATATTTTTTAATATATATATATATATAAAAGAGTAGTTTGTAACTTCTTATCTATTTAATTTTTTTATTATTTTTTTATTTATTTATTTTATGACATTATTTAATAATAAAAAATACAAAAATATAAAAATATAATATATGTAATAGAAAATCATATCCTTTTATTTTTTTATTTTATTTTGCACAAATATATAAAAGAGTATTTCTATAATAAATATTATTGCCATTTGTTTGTTTTTATTTTATAATTTAAAAAAAGTGATGAGACAAATGAGAGTAAAATAAGATGATTTTACATTATTATCTTAATAATCTCATATTTAATTTTTATTTTTAATAAAATATAAAAATATTATTTAATCTAATAATATATAAATAAGAAGATTTAGACGCTTTATTTGATTTTTTTAGATATTTATATAGAAAGGAAAATATTTATTTGTGTTTATAATTTTATTTTTTTTATAAAATAAAATAAATTGTTTCTAAAAACGTATTTATTTTTATAAAAAAAATTAGGGAAGATTGTCTTTGAATATATAATTCTATTATTATTATTATTATTTTATTTGTGTATTAATTTATTTTAATATTAATAATTAAAATAAGAATAATTTTGATTACTTTTAACATTATTAACATTTTCATAATAATTTGATTAAAAAATATAAACACATATCATGATACATAAAAAACAATTCCATGATAATTTGATTAAAATATATAAAAATCATAATTTGATATAAATATATATAAAAAAATGATATTATTACAAGAATATGACGTAACATTTTCATCTTAAAATTAGGCTACTATAATTATTAATTTTTAAGTTGATCTATCTATATAAGTTCAAAAAAATATTAAAATTAATATTATAAATTTGGTAAAAAAACCCTATTAAATTGAATTAATTTATACTTCAAATATACATTAATATTTATTTTATATATTATAATTATATTTTATTTTATAAATTAATTTAAACATTAATATATATATATATATATAAAGTGGAGTTTGTATCTCCTTATTTATTTGATTATTTTATTTTTTATTTATTCATACATAATTTAATAATAGAAATATAAAATATAAAAATAAAAATAAAAATATTTTTTAATAATAAATCATCTCCTTTTCATTTTTTTATTTATTTTGCAAAACCAAATAAATAAAAAATGCTTATATAATAAATATTATTGCCATTTGTTTAACATTTTTTTATAATTTAAAAAAAAGTGATGAGACAAGTGAGACTAAAATAAATTTGATTTTGCTTTATTGTCTTAATATTTTTATTTTTTATTTTTAATAGAACATAAAAATATTATTTAACTTGTTAATATATACAAATGAGAAGGTTTAGTTACATATTTATTTGATTCTTTTGTTTATATATATATATATATATATATATATATATATATATATATATATATATATATATATATATATATATATATATATGTTTGTATGTATGTAATTTATTATAAAAAGGAGAGTTATTTTAAAATTATTTATTTGTGTTTGATAATTTTTTTTTATGGAGTAAAATAAATTATTGTTAAAAATATATTTATTTTTATAAAAGGTTTTAAAAAAAAGATTATGCCTTTGAATATATGATTCTAATTTTTTTTAGTTATTCTTACTTGTTTATATATTATGTGTATTATTTTATTTTGATATTAATAATATGTATTCTATAATTAAAATAAGAATAATTTTGATTAATTTTACAACTTTACGTGTAAATAAATGTATGTTTTACTTGCTTGAGTTTGGTTTCAATTAAGATTTATAGCATATTTTGTTAATTAATTTTTATCTAAGATTAAAATAGTCACTTTAATTAATTCCAATATCCAATGAAATTTTTCCATTTTTTATATGAGTAGTGAATGAATGGATTTTATGTTATTTTGCATGATTTAATGAAAATCGTATTGATTAAGTATAAATTTTATTTTTTCGATAAAATAAAAAGTTATAAAAATAATGATTAAATTTATTTTATTGTACATGTAATTTTTATTTTTTCATTATTTTTTTAAATTGAGAGACCTAAATTTCCTAGCTTAACAATAAATAATTAGGTATGTACAACCAAAATTAGTATTTAATTATTTTTTTAAACTTTTTATGTATTTTTTTTATAATTACTCATATTAGTTAATAAAAAATATAATGTATATTTTAAATCAAAACATAATAAAATTAATACATTATAATTAACTTTTTAGACATAATATGTTTCTTAATATTAAGGAAGTATATAGATTCAGTCGATTAATTTATATCATATTATATATAGGCAAGCATAATTTATATAATTTTAATTAAAGTTAAAAACTATCAATTATTCTCTTAAGTTGATTTGAATATCAATTCTTTAAATAAAATTACTATAATTAACCGAGTCAACTTATGTTGACCCTTAAATTTATGTTCACTTGTTTGGGATTTGAATTATAATATATAAAATGTTATAATATTACAAATAATGTAATAATTAATTATAAATTTTTAAAAAAAATTGGGTTATTTTAGTCAATATAATTGTACCAAGGCTAGGTGGGAAGTACGTGCGTGGCTTTTTCTGATTGTGTGTAGAATGTTATCGCCTGTCTTTCTTTACTCGTATATAATTGGAATTTCGTGAGCCCAAAAGTTTCTTTGCGGCTACGGGCCTAATCTCTTTAGTTTTATACTTTTAGTTGGATACCTGAATTCCAAATAAAAGGAATCATTGTCTCACGGTGCAGCATTATTTCAAAAATTTGTATAAATTTAATGCTTATTGTTACGTTCTCGTAATTTGCATAAAAACAAAGTTCAAATAATGCCTTACTTATTTTTTTAATTATATAAAATAATTCTTAAAATTTATAAAAATAAAAATAACATCTTAATAATATTAAAAATAATTAAGATATATAAAATTTAATATTAAACATATCTAAATAATCATAACTCAATTAAAAATGTAATTATATCTAACTCAACAAAACTTTTACAAAATATTAAAAATTCATCACTAAATAATAAGTGAAAAATAGGAGAACTAGTCCGACATACCTTAAACTCATTAATATTATCCAAACATCCAGCATAATGCAAAAAACAAGAGAGACTTTCTAAACATATAAAAAAAAATACTTCAAATGGTCGCCTTGTTAAAAACAACATTCTTATTTAATAAAACCAATAAGCTCACCGATCAAAATACAAGAATAGTTAATTATAGAAACACAAGTCATATTCTATTTAATCCATTGAGTATAAAAGATTAGTTTTCTTATCATGGCTCTCAAAAATTCTCACTCTATGTGATAATAAGCTTTGCCCATGTCAAGTTATGGGGAAAGCATCGTTGCTTATCATTCCTTCTACATTTAATTGCATGCATAAACTCACAAGGCTTTAAAATATTGTCATTTATAAATCAGTGAGGGATGAAAGCAATTTGATTGACACTAATGATACCAGAAATGGTAAATGGTTTCATTTAATAAATTATTAGGATTTTGGTAATAATTTTGTAAAATAAATTGCATCAATTTATCAATCTAGGTTGGATCATATTCTTATTAAGACTCAAACATTCATTAAATTTGACACTTTTTTCTATATCTTTTTTTTTAATAAAATTTGTCAAAATTGATATAGATTTATTTTTCTTTCCATCTTTAATAAATGAGATGAGAATCATCCGATAATCAAGAAAAATACTCATAACTTATAATAAATTTATACATTTTTTTAATATACCATACAATGCACATTTTTTCAATAAAACTCACATATATAATTAAGATTCAAACTTTAAACCTTTAATATTTTTTAATATAACACAAACTTAACCACATATTTTTAATATATCCAAATAGGGATTATACTATAAAGCTAGTGTTGTCAATGGAGGTGTAGGTTAACATCTTCATCGCATGCTAAATGTTTGTAAGGATGGGTAGGAATTGTTCATCGAAGTTTCAAATAATTTGTGAATTTTTCACGAAGGAAAATATATGTTTAAATTATGTATTTTATGTTAAAAATAAAAATATTTTATAATTATGTTTAGTAGATATTAACTTTATTTAAATAATCATATATTTATTTTGATGATTGTCAAATAACCAAAATAAAATGTATATTTAAATACAATATTGTATTTTTTTAATAAAATATTTCATATAGTGAGAATTGAGAGTTTCATGGTTGGAATAATTGCACAAAAATGAATTGAAATTTCAATCTAAATAAGCATTTGAGACTTAGATAGGGAGTGAAAAAATTAGCTAATGAAATTGTTTTTCAAGGTTTATTCAAACTCGATCAATCAAGTCTCACAATGTTAATTAAGGAGATAATACATCAAAATTATAATAAAAATAACATATTTAATACAACACACAATAAAAATAACCAAAAGATAAGAAAAATAATTTAAAATAAACACTATGTAGAGCCACAAACTCATTGGTTAGATAAATTTTAAAATAAATTTATGTATATGACTACTATAACCTTTTTTCATTTTGACTGACCGATACAAATAGTCTTAAATTTCTTAAAAAATATACTTTAGTCTCATAATTATTGATTAGGTATTATTATTTCAATTATAATAAAAAGTGAGTACATTTAGTGCAATAATTATTAAAAAAAATACTTAAGATCCTATAATTATTTAAAAAATACATTTATAGTCCTATTAGGGGTACAATTTTTGTACTAAATATCAAGCTTTCATAAATAATGAGATAAAAATAGCCGATCTATAATTATAAGACTAAAATATATTTTTATACATTGTAACATAACAATTAAATCTTTTTTCTATTTTATAAATACTTAGTTTTTAAACAACTATTATATTTAATTGATCGATACTTTATTGAAAGGAGTGCTTGTTTACCAAAATTGAAATAAAAAACGAGATGCATTAGAATAAAAGATAATCATAACACATAATATGATTATATTTGATGGTTTTTACAAACTCTTTCCTATAATTGAAATAAGCATGAAACAAAATCATACTATATAAAAATAAACATTTTTAATTAAAATACGAGAGAATGAAAAAAATAACTCTACCAAAATTACTTTATAGTATTAGTTATTTTTCATTTTTTATATATTAAAATAAATTAATAATATTATATTTTACATAAATAAAATAATAAATTTTTATATAATATAATATAGGATAAAGTTACACACAAGTCTACTAGATTAGTTTATTTGTATTATTTTGTTCAACATATTAGGTTATTTGTACAGTTTAATCTTTCAAATTAAGTTATTTATTCTATTTAGTCCCACATATTTGAAATAGTATCATGTAGCACATGAGTTTCGTAAAAATCGACAATTGAAGATAAATTATATTGTTTTAATAATTTTTTATTTAAAATATTATTATTTTCTATCACGTAATTAAAACATGATTAAATTATAAGTCTTTAATAATGATAAAAGTAAAATTTAATATGAAATAGTTTATAAAAAATAAACAAAAATAAAATTCAAACAAAATTTTTTGATGTATTTTAATTTTTAATAAAAATAAAAATTAACAAAACATTAAAATAAAATAGTGATAAATAAACAAAAAAAATAAAAACAAATTGATGAGTAATTAAACTAAGCATTATATATGAATAATATTATAACATGTAATGGTAAAATAATATGTAAAGTTATTTTTATAATTGTTAAATTTAAATCTAGATAGTTTTGTCAAAATTTTAAATGCAAAAAAAAAAAATTTGGTGTGAAAATAGAATCACTATGGAGAGAAAAATAAATTTAACTATAAAAAAATGAGAATAATAATTTGAAAACAATCCCATTTTCATTACAATGTAATTTAAGAAATAAATATCATAAATAAGAATAAATCATTATTCTTAATTTTGATTTGCATTTAGTAAACATGCCTTAAATTGGATGGTTTAATTTGTGAGCGATATTAGAATGTTGGTAGCAAATGACACGTTTTTTAATAATATTTTTAACTACCAATGGTTTCAGGTTTTTATTTTTTTCATGAACTTGCCCTTTAATGCTATAAGTTTAAAATTCTTAATATATTTATATTAATATTTATTGATAAAAAGTTATAAGTTATTACTTTGAAAACATATTTAAAAAAAAATCCAAACTGAGATTGTTGTCTCCTATATTCTTTTCAATTTTATAATCATCACATATTTTTGTTTTTAATTTTTAAAAAACTAAAATATCTTTAGAAGTTTTTCATTTCAGGCTTAGAAAAATGTTATTTAAAAATATTTAATGTCTTATTAATTTGCCAAAATTTTAAATTAATGCACTATTTAAATTAAAGGAATGTGATAACAGTCAATTATAATAATTATAATTATTATTATTATTATTTTGGCGCGGTGGTGACGGTGACGCGAGCCTTAGCCGTATAAGTAAGAATGATGATGCCACCACAAGTTATTGAATTTTGGATGATACGATACAATTTAAAATTTTGCCAAGATATTAGTTTTTATAGTATAATCTTTGAGTCGGATTACCTATAAACAGTAAACAGTACATATATTAAACAATAAAAATAACTTAATTTTGATAGATGGTCATATAGTATATACTGTTTGTAATCTAATTATGCAATTTTCTTCTATTTTATGTTTTTATTGCTCTAAAAAAATTAATTATGTTTCTTATAATTTAATTAAATTTAGTATTTCTTATTCGAATATTATAAATTCAATTAAAGAGAGCCACGTTGGCTTCGCGCATTCTTAGTTTTTGATTTTATGACTTGACTAATAAAATTACTTTTATTAAAAAAATCAATTTTAAGAACATTCTACTAAAACTGTATAGCTGAAGTGACGGTAAAATATTATACACAGAAACAAATTAAAATGACGTAATTATTTTATATAATTTTTTTTTAAATTTAAATATTTTATGACTTATTTTTTGATTGTTACCTAGAGATATTTTATGTATTTTATTTTTTTACAAAGGTTATTTAAGTAGTGTTCTTAATAAAATGTTTTTTTTAATAATATGATATTATTTTATTAATAAGAAATTTTGATATAATAATAAGTATATTTAATATAGAAACTTGTAATTTAAAAATTTCCCCACCTTTATATAGTTTTCTCATTTTATGGTTAAATTTTACACTATTTTTAAGATATAAAGTTAAAAATACCATCATTTTTTAACTATATTTTTTTCATTTTAATAAATTTTTTATTAATATTTTATATTCTCTCAATGACAAAAAAAATTGACTATTATTTAGGGGACTTAACGTAGAATGCTTAACTTAAGTATCCATGACCTAAAAAACACAACTTTATACCTTGTTATGGGTACAAGAAATCAGTGTAAGAGGTTATTAAAGACCTTAACAAAATGTTACCTCGATGTAACTCGGTTGGTATATGGATTGAAGTAGTTACACCTCCATGCAAATTATAATACTTGGATAAACAGAATGCTCACCTTAGGTACCTTATGACCTATCACAAAGTACCCTATCGTTGTTACAAAAAACTCATCTTAAGTGGTGATCAACAATCTTAGTAAAATGGTACCTCCATATAGCCCAATTGGTGTACTAATAGGAAGACGTGATCTCAACATGTAACAATGTATCCTATATATTCTTAAGATGTAAAGGTATAACTTCACCCTAGGTAGAAGCACATGTAACTCAAGACGTTTTATATATGTGGTTCTGTATACCCATTGAGAATGATCTTATTCTCTCTCTATAAATCCTATTATATTAGTAATTCTCCAAACAACCATAATATAGCAGTCACTCAAAGGTGATAATTTGTATTACATTTCTACTATTCAAATCAAACATGAATCAAATTAAATTTGAGTTTAATTTAAGTTAACACGAATATCAAGAAAAAATTAGGACTAAGTTAATTACGAGTGCTTGAAAAACACTAATATTTCGTGGTTTATTTGCACTTAAATGTAATAAATAAATTTGAATATGCATTATTTTATCATTATTTATGTAAATATATATATTTAAAATCGCAAGTATTTTTTGTTATTTTTTAAGATATTTTTAACTTTAATTTGATAAATTGATCACATATGAAAAATCATACCTGAAGTACTCATTTACACCTAGAAGATTAAAAGAAAAAATACATGTAAGGTTTTATATATAAAATCCAACCAGTTGTAAGGTGGTAAAAATAAGAGGTAAAATGAAGTATCGCGGGTCACACCATGAACTACAGTGGGTCACGACGCACTCTTCATTGTTTAAAATCAATCTTATACAGTTTATACTAAGTAATAACGAGGAATAACTGGGTAGTGACAATCTGTTTGAAGTAAACACGAGACAAACCAAAACATAACTTATGACGGTGGAAACATTAGGGCATAATGCCTAATGATTTTTCTATTTTGAATCCTTCTAAATCCAACATCATCTATAAATACAATATTAGTATTTAGTTTTTAGGATGCAATAGTGGGTTTTAAAATTCTTAATTTTTTAGAGTCATAGATTTTACTTTTCTTAATGTTATGTTTAGTTTATACATAATTTAAACTAGTTGATCACAAATAAGAGACAATAAAATAGAGAGATTTTTCAAATCATGCTATAAAATAAAGGTTGTTGTAATTAGGAAATACTCTAAAGAGTAATATCTCTTCTATGGAGTAGGACACATCCGTCTAAATATTTTTTGGGTATTAAAATTTGATATGTATTATTATTTCTTTTCAATAATAATATTATATTTCTTAAATATGTTTAAAATAATTTATTGATTATTTATTATTTTAAGCATGTTATTTAATTGTAATAATAATGTTTTAATTATGTTGATACGTTTGTGTAGATTACTTAGGTAAATATTTTTTAATTATTATTAAATCATATTATTTTTTATTTTAAATTTTTTTATAAAGTTTATTATTAAAAAATATACTGAGAATATATTTTTGTAATAGAATTAAAATAGTAAAATTAGGTTTGTCATACCTAATTCGAACAATTTAAATAAAAGTTTAAATTGGTATCTAGATTGAATGTATCTAGTTAAATGGTTAATTACTTTTTTAGATATTAAAAATAATTTAATTAAATTAAATAATGATTCAATTGAAAATGATAATTAATTTAATTAATAATAAATAGTGATTCTATCGAATGCATTATTTATTTATTAAATTAATTCTATAAAGTATAATCAATTAGTTAAATTTTCCATTGATAGTTAATTGTATATTTATGTGAGTCAATCTATCTTTAATCATTTTACTATTTTTGTCATTAGATTAATATTTTCAAAACTAAAATATTATAATTGAAGGTTTATGTTTATTGGTAATTTTAATGATGTTTAATATGATATGATGTGTCATAATTTGTTTAATATTAAAAATATATGATTTAAATACAAAGAATGTTATTTTTATAATTATAAATTATAAAATTTATTTTTCTTTTTTTCTTAATTATTTTTATAAAATTTTATCAAATATTATCATATAAGTAATTTTAGTGTAAATTTATGTCATGGTAAATAAATAAAAAAGCAAGGCCGAGACATTTGCGATTGAAGCCATCAGGTGGGAATGCAAATGGAAATCATCAGGTGGGAATGCAAATATAGTAAAGGCAAACTAACAAATATTCTATGAAATTATTAAAAAATTTATAAATATATTATTTAATTTTATTCCATGATAAAATAATATTTAAATATCTTAGGATAGATTTATAACCAAATTTATTATTGTTGATGTAAATCTATTATCAAAACTTATATTATCAATTTTTTTATTAATTATATAATTATACTAATGAAAAATAAAATAGTAAGTAATTGTTATTTTTATTATTTGATATAATTAAAGGGTATGTTTTAATATTTTTAATAATTTATTTTTATAAAAATAAAAATTAATTGTGTGGTAACTTTTACCACTTAAAATATCTCTATAAAAATTCTGCATGAAGCCCAAAAAAGATTAGAAAAAAAAACGTCAGACTTTTCTGAATGGAAATGAAAGGTCAAACAGAAAATAACGAAGGTCACGTGGCTACAGTCTCCAAGATTCACGTTAACATCACATGCTTTTTCACAAGGAAAATTGGATTGGTCTGGTACTACTGTTTTACTTTTATTATGTTTTTTTATAAAAATTTAAGATATAATATCTTAATTATACTTATTTAAAAAACTATCAATTTAATATAATTTATTATTTAAATAAATTCTTTTATTTAATCAATCATAAAAATATATTATTTAAAATATATTTTTAAATAATTTTTTTTATTAAATAATAAATTTTATTAAATTAATATATTTTTTAAATAAGATATTAGATAAAAAATTACAAAAAATAAAATAAAATAATGATGCTATAAAAAAAAATATGAAATCCTTACAAATTTCAGATAAATTGGATATAATAACTTAACGTTACTTTTTTATTATCTGTTATATCATCAAAAGTGTCATTTTATTATACAAATTTTTTTCTTAGTAATCTTATTATCAAAATATTACAATAAATTTATTTTTTAGTCCACAAAAAGTTAAGTATATAATACATTTTCTCCATAATGAGATAAGTTTTTTTGTCTTAATTTTATAAAAAAATATATATTAAAAAAAGTTAAAAATGATAAGGATTTGTAATAAAATTACCAAAAAAATTAACAAGGGATATATAACTAACTTTAATTTTATTTGGTGAAATAAAAATTTAAAATTTTTATTTTATTTTTATTATATTACATAATCATTTTAATTATTATTTTATAATTAATAATACACACTTAATTATTAACATGATTTCAAAATTATGCGTTATTACGTAAGATAATTTTTTTAAAAAAATAAATGGTGTGATATAGCTATGGTCTTATAAGGACAATTTTCTCTAATTATAATATACGTATAACTAAATAATATCTAAAACTTAAGGTTATGCTCCCATTTATTAGCATATTTTTATTTGTTAAAATAAAAAATAATTAAATTTTTTATTTTCTTTATGCGAAGAAATTGTAAATATATAACTTATTATATTTCTTTACTATCCATATTTTTTTCCTTAATAACATTTAAACTATTAATTTTTTCACCTAAATAAATTGAAAACCACCTACTTTAAATATACGCAAAATATTTATATTGAAGTTAATTATAAAATAATAATTAAAATAATTATGTAATATAATAATAATAATAACAATAAAATCTTTTATTTTCATAAAATTAAAGTAAGTAATATATTCTTTATTAATTTTTTTTACAAACCTTATCATTTTCTAATAATCTTTGATATATATATTTTTTATGAAAATAAAACCAAAAATTACCCCTCGTTATTAAGGGCATGTATCATATACACCACTTTTTATGGGAAAAAAATTACTTTAATATTAAATTAAATATTTTAATAATACTAGAGAGAATACATAAGAAAGTGATAATATAAGTACCGTACTCAAATCATCTCGGCGAAATTGATGATAAGAGCGATAAAGAATAAAAATGATTTTTTTTACCATTATCTCTTTACTTTATTTATAAAATAGGAAATTAATTTGATATTAGTAAATTTTAATCTAAAAATAATAATACCATGCTAAAACCTTTTACTTAATTGAGTAATTAGATTGAAAGTTATTATAAAATATTTTAATTTTTTTATTCATGTATTATTAAACTTTATAAATATTATAAAAATATAATTTATATTAATTAATTAATAAAAAATATAAATTATATATATTTATGATATTTTTATAATATTTATAAAATTTAAAGATGATAATACGTTTGTATCAATCTCAAGAAAATTCACTTCATAAAAAAGATCTATTTACCTTAACCAAAATAATACCATAGCCCGAAACGCGTGAACAACGAACTGACCCTACTTTATAGAGTGAAGCGTGAGTACAAAAAAGTGCACAATCCAACAGCACGGGTTCATAGGAAAATCATTTTTGTTAAAAAAATATATATATATTTTTATTTTTTTTATAAATTAATTGATAATTTAAACTTATAATTTAAACTAAAAAAAAATAATCAATCTCATCTTCGTATCATTAAACAAATTACTTTGTTCAACTATATCACTCAATGTATTTGGGGATTTATACATTATATATATTTAGGTTATTATACATCTTATCTTTTTTAATATTAATACTTTTTATATCCTATATTATTTTAAAATTTTATTTTAATATTATCATTCAAATATTAGTATTTTTTTAAATAAAAAAATAAAAAAAATCAATAACAAAAAAAAATAATTTAATGATTAAAAAAGTATTAACAATTAAATTATTGACATAAAATAAGAAAAATAAAAGCATTAATTAAGATATCAAACCTCATGTAACACTAATAATATAAATTTATTGTTAATTTTTGTCTATATCTTATTATTATTTTAGGTTTAAAAATTTTAATGACACAAATGTTTAGAATAAAACAAAAAATATTATTAATTTTTTTATCTTATAAGAATTATAAGCATAACTTCTTTTTATTGTATTTTTCTTTAAATTTTCCTTCATTGTCTAATTTGCATTTTGAATAGAAGGGAACGATATTATTTAAAATTATAATATTAATATTTAAATTTAAGTATTAAAGTAAAATATTTTAATAATATAAAACATAAAAAATAATATATATATATATATATATATATTAATTAGTTACCAATTATTTAAAAGCAAATATGCATCCTCACTATATCACTACTCCGGGTATATATCACATGTTCAATGAACGCGTGTTATTCACTGTTCGATTGGTTTATATTTGCCCACGTGTCTCCTTATATCTCGTTGCCATGTTTTTTCCGAGAAAAATAGTTGAGAGCACAATTAAACGTTAATGAAAAAATAATATACACTATATATTATTATAAATAAAATATTTATTTAATATTATATATATATATAATTTTAAAAAATAAAAAATATTATTTTTAAAATTTATGATAATAAAAATAACATCATTTATATTCAATTTATATATATTTTTTATTAAAAAAACATGATAAATTAAACGTTATTTAAATTAAATTATAATTATTTTTATTCATTTAATATTAAATATTATCAAATAATGAGATAATATTTAATATTATTGAGATATTATTTTATAATATTTAATATTATTGAGATATTATTTTATTATTATAAATTTTATATGTATTTTTCTTATAATTTTTTAAATTGTTTTTTGTGTGCTTTGTCCTAATTCTTTTTATAAATTAAATATTATAATAGTGATTATTATTTTTTAATTTGGATATTCAAAATAAACATAATAATATTATTATTATTTTATATTTAATTCTATTAATATTATGATTCTTATTATTTTTTATTATCATACTAAATATAGTATAAATTTATTTTGTCAACAAAAAGATATGAACGTTCAGTTTTTTGTGACACATATTACTTTATATTATTTGTAATAACATACTTAATGAAAAAAAAAACAAAAATATTTAAATGCAACGAAAACCTAATTACACATATATATTAGAATTTGAACTCACATTCCCTTAGTAACCAAAATAAATATATATACAATAAAAGGCATTTAATAATCCAAAATAGCAGTTTGTAATATTTAATTAAAAATCATGTTGAAAGAATTACGTAAACACCCAAAATTTTGGGGAAAATTAGGAGGGGATGTGGGACCGGATGATAAGGTGATATTTTTATTCTCACTTAGCTTTTCAGTATATTTTATTTATTTATGTTTCTAAAAAAAATTATATTTAAAAAATATGTCATGTATAGTCTAATTTAGTGAATTGAGGCAATCTAGATAACAAAGTTAATTGAATATATTGTTACTCACCGATGATTTTTTAAATAGGAAGTCGGTAGTTTAAGTTTCGAAAAGAAAAAAATCTTTCTCCCATTATACAAATCAACGTGTATCTCCATTAGTATAATCTAAGTTTGTACTTTGTAATTGCATCTCAATATATTAAATGGTGTGACTTATTCTCTTCCATCAAATTATTCATGATTATTTTAAAAATATAGTAACAAGTACTTAACATAATCTAATGTGTTTTTATAAATACTAAATGTTTGAAAAAAAATTATTCTATTAAATATTCTAGTGAATTTAGAAGGATATAAGAAATATTGATAAAGAACATATCATTTATTCTCCTTACTAATGAGTTATATATATTATACATGGGTCGAGCTTACATATGTTGGCATTCTCATATCAGCTGTTAAAGTACATACAAAGTAATTTTATATAAAATTAGGTCGATGTTGTCAAGTTGTCATATATGTGTTGTTTGAGATTTAATATGCAACGGTGACCCAGGTCGTAAGGGTGATGTATTAGGCTGTTTACTTAGGTCAAGTCTTGGCCTTAAGATTTTGATCCTCATGTCTTGGTCTTCAAGTCTTGTAGGCACAAGCAATTATGCATGAGCTATCTTTATTATGAACAGGGTACCTCTTGTTGCTAAAGTCACGTACCTAATACCTAGATGATACCAAACATTAATTATTCTATTCCCTTGATTTTGAGAAGTCAATAGAATTAATTCTTCCTTGCCTGGTCTTTGTATAATTAGGTCATTATTAATACAAAGTCTGATCCAACATGCTCTTTAATGGATAGTGGCCTTCTCATGCTTGCTATGTCTGGCACAAACTCCCCTAGTTGTGAAGTTACCATGCTGTTAAAGGGTATATTCCCATAATTAATCTGGGTTTCAATGGGTAAACACTTGAACTTCCACCCCTTTATAAATAGTAAAAAAATTCACTTTTATCTGATCCAAATAACTTTGTCAAATTTTTTTTAAAGGATCTCAACCCAGTAATTTTCATTATAATATTTGTTTTCTTCACTAGCCCGTTTGAAAAAAAAACTTGGCTTGGATTTTAGCCCAACTAACCAACGACATTTGTTGAGAACCAACCCGTTTTCTACCATTAGGTTGTTTATTCTTCGACCTTTGACATATAAATTAGGTTATTTCTCTCTTGTTTCTTATTAACTATATCTCTTAAAGAAAAAGATGTGGTTCATTCCTTTCTTGAAAAAATCAATCCAGGTCATACCAAGGGTATCCCTTTAAGAATTGATCCTACTCGAGAAGGATCACAAGATTCAGGTTGTTTAGAGAGGAGCTTGTCATAAGCTAAACGACTTGTTGAAACTTCTTGAGGTCATAATGAAAGGCCTATTTTGGGTGCATATGCCAAGGAGAACAACCTTGCTTTCCCCACTTTGTCTAGATCTCATGCTACGTCCTCATCGTCCTCACAAGGTCTTGTGCCTATTATTAGTATCCCTGTATCTACAACCGCTAAGATACCTCATTAAAAAAAAGCATGAGAACCGAGATGAACCTACCCATAGGACGAAAGATAAACACCAGATAGAAAAAATGTCTAGTGTTACGTCTATAAATAACCTGATTAAGATTAGGCATAAATATGACATCTCTACCCGTGTTGGTTTGATACATGTACCTCATTATTTATGTGATGATGATGATCCCCTAATAGGGTGATGAGTGATACATTTCGCACCATTAAAAATTGGACTTTGATGTCCATTCCCCAGGATGATAGCTCGTGCCCTTCACATCTTTGATGTCAACCCTACTCAAGTGAATCCCAATGGGTGGCGGACTCTCATGTGTCTCTCCGTTGTTACTAGTGAACACATGGTAGATCTGACAAGTGTTGAACTTCAAAACATGTAGTACTTGAAGAGGAACGACTTGGACAAAGGAAGGACATATATATAATGTATTGTTGACCATAGGCTACATCCTAAACTCCCTAATAGCACCTTAGGCTGGAAGGATAAGTAATTTTATATTACTAAGGGATATTTAGGGTAGCGTGGATAACTTACCAGTCCACCATACTTGGATTCATCACTTCAGCACCACTTAACCTCATTCAAGTGAACTGATAAACTAGTTAAGTCTAAATGGTAAGGAAAAAATTAGGAGGATCAAGCTATATAACACTTCGAATGAAAGCTATATAGAAATATTGACTATAGCTCGCTTAAAAATATCTGGAGTGTAAAAAGAATACACATACGAGTATTCATGTTGTCATTTGTTACAAGGTAAATACTTTAGTTTGTAACTCGTCCTATTTCTGACCTTTTGACTAATCTTGTACAAGTATGGACTACTTGCACATTGACCTCGAAGGTTTGATAGACACTTATGGTATCCAAGCCCTTGCCCTTACCTATGGTGTCTGACTTGCCAAGTTCATCTCCTCTACCCCCTAAATTTGAGGCCTAAAAAAGAGGAAGGTCGTGGAGGGATATACTCCTAGTTTGAAAGCTATGGACTTAGATGACTTCAAATTTAATGAAGTCGTATTGAGGGATGTCATGGTGTTATATATCCCAGTTACATACTTTGATGATGGTGTCTTTGGATGACTTGACTTGAAAAGGGACCTTTATCATTACTTTGGTAGTGATGCTGAGAGGTCCAGGATTAGGGAGGCCCACAAAATGGAAGATGGCTCCAACAGGAAGCTAATGACAAATAGTTTGATCGAGGTGAGTTTGCACATACTTAGATGTTTCTTTTCCACATTGGTTTCATTGATTACTAATTCCTTTAATGTACGTAGGTCCTGTATTTTTTCAAAGAGGGTGAGTTATCCCTCGTGGCTTATAAACACGAAGTGCAAGCTAGTCGCTTGCAAATTGTGAAGTATCAAAAGACTATAGAGTACAAGGATGTCCTTATTGGTGAATATAATGCAAAGTTGTTAGAGATGGGGTGACCTTCTAGATAAAGTTAAGAAGCTAAGAAAAGTGGACATATACTATTTTGAGCAAGAACAACAGGCTAATCACTTCGAGCAAATTACGAAAGAGGCTGAAGAAAAGTCTAGCTCGATAAGAAATTAGATGAGCATGATGTTAGATTAAATAAGCTCACTTTCAGACCTAGTGGAGACTTTTGAAAGTAGAGTACATTAAAGCATACAGAAATGGTGTGAGTTTCGTGATAAGTATTCTTAAAACTAAGGTCGAGAAGTTGGATATAATAATGCCTTATTTTACTTTGATGTGGTTCTTTCAAAGCAGCCGATCTAAAGCACCCCCAACTAGTACCCTGCAACCTTCACCTCGTGTAGAATATACCATGGTTGAAACTTGGGTGAAAGTCTGGTGGAAGAAGTAATTCTTTAGATATCACCCTATTTATTTATTTAGAAATGACTTGTAATGTTGGATGTGAAATTTTGATATAGAACAAACTTTTGGGAATTTGTAACTTATCTGATATTAATTAAATGTTTTTATTTTGGATATTTCTATTTAATACCCCCATGACATTTGTGTTTGATTGTCTTTAGATAAAGCTTGACTTTTCCTGAATACCTAAGGTCGTGTCTAGAATTAAGATATCCAATTTATTGAATTCCACACAACCTGAAAATAATTCAATCTTTGTTTAAAGTCGTAAGTGTGTTTGAGAGGTCTAATGTATTGTAGCTAAGTAAATCTAGACAATATAATTGAAATGGGGTCATGTTTTTCTTATACCTCGGAAATTATTTCGTTGGTTACTATGAAACTTCCCTTTACCAATAAGAGACCTACTTCTATCACCCTTAGTGAAAAGGTCAACCAAAGGTCCCCCGATACCCATGTGGGGAGGAAAGTCAAAAAATAAAAGGTGTTTATATATTGCCCTATGCCTTGGACACGAGGTTACATCCAGAACTAGAACAGGTCGTAATCTTTTCCAAAAAGAGGGCTACTTCGAAGAGACCACCACTCCTGAGTGGAAGGCGTCCTGATGAAGACTCCTCAATAGGAAAGGGTTCACCAATAAATTCTGCACATGTTAAAGAGTTGTCTCTGTTAAGAGAGGATATTAGCCTGTTACAAAGCATATACTCCTTTAAATGAGAAGGGGGTGAGGGTAGTTGTCTGAACAACCTATGTTAGGAGTAGGATGTTTTATAATCCTCATGCTCAAGATGAATTGTATCACCATTTTGGGGTACCTATAAATTGTCCCTCCATTTATATAGCTTGCAAGTAAGAGAAAGGGACGATCTGGCATATGATGGCCAGACACATGCTCGATGTAACACTATTACAAAAAAGGGCATTAAAGTTGGTTAAAAACTGACTTTAAATTGGTTTAAAGTCGGTTCGCTGAACCGACTTTAAATGAAATGACTTAAAATGTAAATTCGATTCATGCGGTGAACTGACTTTAATTTTTTTTTAATTTATTCATTTTCTATTATACTCAAATAAAAACCTGTATTCGAGCAGAAAAAAACCAAAATCAATTTAGCAAATAGTTTAAATAATACAAATAATTGAAAAAAATAAATAAATTAAGAGTAGAAAAAATTACCATGGTGTATTCTTCTCTTGATGTTATAATACAAACCTATATATATAATACAAAAATTCATACACATAATAACAGAAAAAATATGAATAATAAGTGCGTAGAATTAATAAAATACTTACAAGAGTAAATGAAGTGACAAAATGAAGGAAATGAAGAAAAAATTATGTTTTGTAAGTGAGAAGTAGGTATAAAAAATTTGAGTATTTCGCTTTAAAAAATAGGGGATCTAAAAGATTAGTTAGAGAGGAAGAAAACCTACTAACCCGCGCTGAAAATGGTGGTCGTAGGTGGCCAGAAAATGAAAAGGAGTAAAGGAGAAGTGGAAGAGGTTTTGAGTTTTTGAGAGTTATGCAACGCTTGGAATAGTTTCTGTCTGTGGAAGAAAGAAAAGAAAAGAATTTATTCATGTGTGTAGCGTCGGTTCTACGTGTCAACCGATGCTATCCACATAGGACGTAGCGTCAGTTGACTTGTCTAACCGATGCTATGCATGGACGTAGTGACACGTCAACCGATGCTACGTCCTACATGGATAGCATCGGTTCTACACCGAATTGACTTTAAATTCATTATAAGTCATGTTTTTCAAAAACTGACTTTACATATCGACTTAAATACCCATTTTTGTAGTAGTGTGAGTGATCTTAGAATTTGTTGTATTTGCATATTTGTTGTATTTGCATATTTGTTGGTATAGTGTCATTTACTAGTTTGTACCATTTGTTTTAATTTTGTATAAGCCATATCTCTTGCTAACGATTAAGAGAAATACATGGTTACATGTCGAGAAGCAACCAAATTTGTCGATAAGGAGTTGTGTAGTTTAAAGACTCGTTGTGAAGCCGTGTGATGAGTATTTAAAAAGCACTAAAATTACCATTATTTAATTTACTTTAATTAATTAAATAGATTTATATTTTTTGATTTTATCATATTTTTATATAAATTTTTATTTATGGAATCATTGGTATTTTTATTATTTTTCAAGTATTTTCGTTCAAAAATAACTTAAATACTCGAAGAAAAATACATAAGGTAATATATCACAAATATGTTGAGAAAAAAATGAAGAAAAGTAAAAAACAAATGGACAAAATGGCTCAAAACGATAAAACAAATATCAAAAAAATTGAGTCCCTATGCACACACACCCCAGCCTATCCCACGTGCATCCGCACGAGCCAACGTCTGTTTGCCACAAATCTAGCTACACACATTCGTGCCAGCTTGTCGAAACACATCCAAAATGAATTTTTGAGATATTTTTCTACCTTTTTAGCCTTTTCCTCATCTATAAAAGGACTTTCTCTCCCATTATAAAAATCAGCCCAAAAACCCCTCAAAACACCTCAAAATCTCAACTTATCTCTCATTCTCTCTCTAAAAAGCTTTTTTTTAGTTTTAAAGTTCTTCTCTTTTTGAGAAGAATTAGTAATGCTTTTATAGATTTCTAGTTTTTGATTCAATTAATGAAAATGTAAATCCGTTTGAAAGTTTTTCAACAACAAAATTAATATCAAAGTTCTGTAAGTATTCTTTTGAGGTATAATTTTAAAATCAATTTTTTATAGTTATTTTTTATGTTTTATTCTTATATGTTATGTTTAATATATCTGTGATTAAATTTAACATGATTGTCTATTTATAAATATGATATAATAATAACGTTGTTATGCTTGCGAAATATTAAATGGATAAAACATTTCTATAAAATAAATTAATTTTGTTTTTATTCAAGATTTTATATTAAGGATGTTAAAGAGAAATATATTATTTTTCATTACAAACTTAAATATGAAAATTATATTTTAAGGTTTAATTATCCACTTTGATTTAGAGTAATGATTTTTTATTTGTTTGTGCAATCGCCCGGTAATTAGAGTGAAACTCTATTTCAGAAGTTTTTTATAAGAGCTATTATTCGAAAATGTATTAACAACATATTTTTAGTAATGATTTTAAAACTTAAAAGTTAGTACTCGGATAATTAAATTTTTAGGTTTAATTTGGACATGTATAATAAATGTTAAAATGTATAACCTCATCATAAGTGCATTTAAATAGTTTGTTTTCAATCTCTTAGAAAAAAAATAATTTAATTAACTAAATTAATTATCGACTACACCCATAAGTATTAATTGATTTTTTTAATTAAAAAATAATATCTAACTCCACTAAAGTTAGTACTCATATAAAAGAGAGAGAATCAATAAATATCAATTTATATTTTTAATAACTTAAATAATATGAGCAAGTATAATTAACTTAATTATTATATCCATAAATACTCCATTGTTATGAATGATAAAATTTGCATAATTGTTTATTGAATCATATCTATGTTTATTTTTTTGTTATTAGATTAGGAAACACAAAAATCAAAATCTTGTGACAGGATGTTTAGGATTTAATTTAATTTTTAAAAGTTTGAATAATAAATTAAAAGCCACATATATTCCTTCTTTTAATCGACCTTGGGAGTACACTTGTTATGTTTTATAAAATGATTTGTTCACTTACGAGAGTTTTACAAATATAAAACCAAAGTATCTGTAAGATTAATATTGCTAACCCAATCCTGATCTTATGCTCATCAAGTTTTTGGTACCGTTGTTGGGGACTTGATTTTGTTTCATCACTGTGGAACAGGAGTTCAAAGATATGCGTAATTAATTGCATTGCACGCCATAAACATGATAAATACAAGGAAGAACATATGTGTAAATTGGTAGAATACTGAAAATATAGGGCCCTCAAGAAAAATATTCGCAAGACTTCTATGTTGGAAAGTAATAGATCGCATCCGGCAAATAAGTAACAATCTTCTTAACAGAGATGGTCTCAAGTTTGTAACAACTTTACTTTCTCCTTTTGTTGGAATGTAATTTGAATGGAAATAATGAAACAACACATTTATACATTTCATTTACTTGTTAATTTCATATTGCTGGATTGAGTGCCTTGTTCATATTTTTGGGATGTATCCCACAGTTTAAGTAGGGGGGTCAGTTGACTTCTTCCTCAAAACTTGGGGGTCACCACATTAATTTTTCATGAGACAAGAGACATGAGACATATAAGGGTGAAATTAAATCTAACCCTTACATGCATTCCTAAAAAGGGGTTTCGCTTTGGAACTCATGACTCTTTCGTAGGACGTATCTCGCATCTCAAATGAAAGGGTCAGTTGACTCTTTCCTCTAAACATGAGGCATAGGATGTATCTGACATCCCAAGTGAGGGGGGATCAGTTGATTTTTCCCTTCAAATTTAGGGGTCATTGAGTTAGATTTTTCACGAGACAATAGACATGTAACGTTGAAATTGAATCTAATCTCTTTATGTGTTCCTAAAAAGGGGTTTCATGCATCTTAAGTGGAGGAGTCAGTTGACTCCTTCTTCCAAACATGAGACATATGACGTATCCTGCAGCCCAAGTAGGGGATCAATTGACTCCTTCCTCTAAACTTGGGAGTCGTCGCGTTAATTTTTCATGAGACATGATACATGTAAGGGTGAAATTGAATCCAACCCATACATATGCTCTTAAAGATGGGTTTTGCTTTGGAACTCATGGCTCTTTCTTCGGTCGTGTTTTGCATCTCAAGTGAGGGGGTCGGTTTACTCTTTACTCTAAACATGAGACATATGCCGTATCCTACAACCCAAGTAAAGGGATCAATTGACTCCTTTCTCTAAACTTAGGGGTCACCATGTTAATTTTTCACTAGATAGGAGACATATAAGGGTGAAATTGAATCCAACCTCACGATGGGCACCAATTGTTTGGAGAAAAATTAATGTGGTAAGGATTCTAGTGATTTTAAAAAGACGTAGGAAATATTCATAATGAGCAGATCTTTTATTCTTCTCACTAAGATGGTATATATAGCACCTATTATATAGGTATCAAGGTTACATATGTTGATGTTCTCATATGAGCTACCAAATTACATACAAAGTAGTTTTACATAAAATTAAGTCTATATCCTCAAGTCGCCATTTATGTCTTACTTGAGTTCTAGTATGTAAAGGTGATCTAGGTTGTAAATGTGATGTACCAAGTTGTTTACTTTGATAAGGTCTTGGCATTCAGGTATTGATCCTTAAGTATTAGCCTTCAGGTATTGATCCTTAAGTATTAGCCTTCAGGTCTTAATCTTCGAGTATTAACCTCCATGTCTTTAATCTAAATCAAGTCTTGTAGGTCATCATTTTACACGAGTGATTATATATGAGTTATCTTTACTATTAGCAGGGTATTTCAGGTCCCTAGAATCGTTTACTTAATATTTGGATAATATCAAACACTAACTACTATAAAATATAAATAAATTAAAGTATTGAATTATATACTATTATATGAAATGAGTTAATTTAATTTTATAATTTTTAAGTGAGTTAATTTAATTATTTATAATGTACATTTTAATATTAAAATTAAAATATATAATTTAAATAATTATGAAATTAAAATACTTATTTTTAATAATTACGTGAATAAATATATTCATTCTTTATAATAACTAATTTTATATTGCCTGACTCTGAAATTAAATTAACTAATTTCGTATAAAAACAATACCCGTCCTTACTCCTTATGAAAACACTCATGTATAGTCTCATTTCACTTGTAATCGTAAATATGTGCTTGTTAAATACGTTTCAACTTTTAAAAAAAATTCTCATATATAAAATTTTAAGATAATAATATTGTTACAGTTATTTTTTTTGTTAATACAAATTTTATTTAATAGTAATAAGATAAAAATATAATTAATTATAAATATATATTTATCATAATAAATAATAAAAATAATTATGACATTATATCATTATTAAATTTTATACAAAACTACTTGGCTACTTGCTTTTATCACAAAGAAATTTTTTTTTTTATTATGATCTGCACTTGTTTACAATTGTTTTCTTTAGCAGCATATACTTCAAGATTTCTATAACGAAAAATACCATGTATACGAAGATGGATGATAAATGATATGTAATAATATTATTAATAATTATAATTAAATTTATTAAATATATAAAATTAAAAATTATAACATTAATTAAAATATTGATATATTTATGATATATAATTATTACGAAAATACTAATATTATTATTTTACGTTTTAAATAAACTCTCTTAATTATAAACATGTCGACTTAAACGACCATGATGGATACGAATAGCGACATTGAAAGAAAGAAAATATTTTCCCTAGTTATCAAATATTCTAACAATTAATCTTAATGATTTGCATTCAATTTTTAAAATAGTATTAATAACTTAGACACTAAATTCAACCATTAATGCTTATATCTAGTCTAGTACAAGTTACTTATGCTTGATTATTTGCATTGTTAATGAGAAAGATAATTTTATTTATAAATAATAATAATAAAATGACTAATTCAAAAATAAATTTAAAATAAATAGGAAAAATAAAAAGAATATTGTACAATTAAAATTTATAACCACAAAAATAACAATATTTATATATAGTTTATATATTTTTAATATTAAAAAAATTTATTATATCATTTCACGTTGAATATCATTCAATTATACATTGTATTGAACTAAAAACTCGTTCAATATTAAATATTGTCTAATAGATCATATTCAATATTATTAATGTATTATTTTTATTATTATAGTTATTTTTTATTTTTCAAATAAATTTTAGAATGTATTTTAAATGTTTTGCTCTTTATACTATATATGAAATTTAATAATAAACAAATATGATTGAAATTTAAAGGTTTTAATTTTTTTAAAATAAAATTACAACCAAGAGATATGGGTATATTATTTTATTGATTTTATAACTTATATGTTACAAATAAAAAATATTTATGATGAAAAATATAAGTATTTTCAATTAGGTGATGTTCACATAGTATAATTGAAAATGGAATGGGAATGGAAATAAAAAAAATTATTATTTAGTTTTACCACTGGAATTAAAATAAGAATTAGTATTAAAGTGTTTTGTTTACAATTGGAATGAAATAAATAACACTATATATTACTTTAATACCTCTATATTCAGTAAAGTTTAAATAATATCATTTAATTGTTATTTTTTTATCGGATAAAATACATTATTGAAATCGTTATTTTTCTTAATAATTATTATTTAAAAATAAAATATATTATTAAAATTATTATTTTTTAAATAGGGTTTAGTGTTTTGAAGTTTGGTTTTTGGTATTTAGGAGTTTAGGGTTAAGATTTAGGATTTAAAGTTTATAATTTAGGATTTAAGGGATAGATTATGGAGTATAGGATTTAGGGTCTAGGGTTTTGGTGTTTAGGGTATAAGGTATAGGGTTTTGGTGTTTAAGGTATAAGGTAAAGGGTTTAAGGTATAAAGCTTAGGATTTAGGGCTTAAAGTTTAGGGTTATATTTATGGGTTAAGGTTTAGGGTTAAAATTATTATTTTTTAAAATAAAGTTTAGGGTTTAGAGTATAGGGTATATAGTTTAGGGTATAACATTTAGGGTTTATGATTATATCTATGGGTTAATATTTAATGTTAAAATTATTATTTTTCTAAATAAAATTTTAAGTTTTGGGATTTAGGGTATAAGATATAAGACTTAGGGTTTAGGGTTATATTTATGGGTTAATGTTAAAATTATTATTTTTTTAAATAAAATTTAAGGTTTTAAGTCTATAAGGTTTAAGATTTATGGGTTAGGGTTATATTTAGAATTGAGGTAAAATTTGAACAAAAAATTAAGATAAGAGTGTAATCATGATTCATAAAATGAAGAGAATAAATTCTCATTCTTTATCTTTTATGAATTGATTACATTAAATTCACACTTTTTAGCAGAACCATACATAAAATTAAAATGAATCAATTTTAATTTTATTTCATTTCATTAAACAAAACAACACCTTAATATATATTTATATAAATCATTTATAGAAAAAAAAACTTTAGATTTTAATAATAAGATACCTCATTCCCTTGCCCTTTAATCTAAATAACTAAAATAAAAGTTTAAGTAATTTTAGAAAATTATTTTTCTAATATATATTTTATTTTTGTTAAAACTTATTAGAAAAAATTGTATGAATAAATTAAAAACAATTTCAAAATTGAAGGAGACGAAGTTTATCATATCCATTCTACATGTGTTACATACACACATATATATATATATATATATATATATATATATAAACTTATGAAAACTATTATAATAGTTTCCATATCATATAATATATATAAATTAATAAAACTTACATACATGTGTTTATTAATTTCTGTATAATATATACGAAAACTATTCTCCATAACGAAACATGTAGCTAAGTTTTATTAATTTATATATATAGATAATCAATTATTGTAAAATCTCTTTTAACTCATATATATATTTTACATTAAATGAAAAAATTATGGTTATTTTTTTTTACATTATATCAAATAATTTTAAATATATCGTATAATTAAACATAAGAAAAACTTTAGGGACGAAGGACCTTTTTTTTAACTAGTTATAATAAAAATGAAATTTAGGGTACAAATAATACATATACATAGTTATATTATTTTTTAAATAATAATATTAAAATGTAATTTTTATTTATATTATTGTATTTTCATAAAAAAATATTTAATTTTATTAGATCATTCTTAAAGTTATATTTTCAAACTATTTTTGTAATTTTTGAAATAATTATATGAGAATTATCTATTATATTTGTATAATTAATAAACTTTAGTAGTATATTTTTTGATGAAATTTTTATTAATAAATAATAACTATGATGATCATAATAATAATAATTTAAATTACGATAATATATTTACTTTAATTTATGTATTAGCAAATATATACTTAGTAATAAGCCGTGTTAGTGGAGGATGGAGCTTTGAGAAGTGTGATTTCCTATTAAATGATTAAAGATGTAAAGTTAAGTATATTATTCTAATTTATTTTTTATTTAATGTATATAATGATATTATTTTATTTACATTATAATATTAATATGTTGTTACATAATATTTCATTAATTTTTTTATTAAATTTTTACATTATAAATTATTATATTTCATATTTTTTATTATTTTTTTGTATATTTATATATCTCATTTTGATTTATTTTAAACAAATATATGTCCTAATTAATTAGTATATTTTTTATCATCATATTTTATCAAAAAATTAATAAGATAACTTAAGATAGTTTTTTAGAGTTAATAAGCCGTGTTAGTGGAGGATGGAGCTTTGAGAAGTGTGATTTCTTACTCAGATGACTAAAGATGTAAAGTTAAGTATATTATTCTAATTTATTTTTTATTTAATGTATCTAATGATATTATAATTGGAAATGATATTATTTAATCTAATTTACATTATAATATTAATATGTTTCACTTTATGTTACATAATATTTCATTAATTTTTTTATTAAATTTTGACATTATAAATTATTATATTTCATAATTTTTATTACTTTTTGTATATTTACATATCTCATTTTGATTTATTTTAAACAAATATATGTACTAATTAATTGGTATATTTTTTTATTATAATGTTTTATCAAAAATTTAATAAGATAACTTAAGATAGTTTTTTAGAGTTAATAAAGTATACTATAAAATAATAAAACATCAAATCCTAATACATTTTTCCATAAATGTTGTCGATTTTCTACACAATCTTTCTCTTTTATCGAGAAAATTTACAATAATTCATCACAGCCAAACTAAATCTCGTCTTGGATAAAAAAATAATAATATAATTTTAAGTATATCAAACTTACAAGTAACACTAAAAATTTGATTTCGTGTTGATATAATTATATTATAATATTATCATGTTATGATTATGCAAATGTAATTTTTAAATATCTTTCACTTTTTTATCTTTTCTTTTCTTCTTTAAATAAAACTTGTAAAAAAATAAATTTACTTTCTACACTAGAGATTTTTTTATACAAGACTCCCTCTCGACTAAGTTTGTTTTAATTATTCTTTAAAAATAGACATTTATGTTGTTATTCACGTATAACTGTTTCCATGATGATTTTTTTAATATAAATATTTTTTTATGATAATCTTTCTAACGTTTATATATATAAAGTTTATATTATATTATTAATCTAGTTTTTAATTTAGATTGGTAGTTAAAAAATTAGAAAGATTATTATATGATATTAATATTTATTTATTTATTTTTTAAAAATGATTAATATATCAATTAGAAGGATCAAACTATCAATTGAAAAACATTAAAACAAAACAAAAAATAAAAACTCAATGTTTTATTTATGTATTTAAAAATGTTTTTAATTTTAGTTTAACAATTTTAACCGTTGAAGGTATGTCTGATTTTTTTTTATAAAAAAAAATCTGACGTATTTTTAAAGTTTAAAAGGTTTAGAGAGTCAACTGAAGGAGAAGTTGAAAAGAAGATTTGTTGCTTGCGCACAGATAACGACGTAGAATATAACTTAAGTGAGTTCTCCTAATACCTAAGGGAATGACAAATATGTCATCCGTACACTTGTGCCAACACACACAACAAAATGATATAGCAGAGAAAAAGAATCAGTATCTTGCATAAATTTGTCGGAGTATGCTACATGAAAAGAATGTACCTCGGAGGTTTTGGGCTGAAGCGATGAGAATTGCAATCTTTGTGATCAACACACTTCCTCAACCAAGATTAGAAATTTTTTCACCCTTTGAGAAACTATGGAACATTAAACCTACAGTTAGCTACTTTCGAGTATTTGGCTGTGTATGTTATGTATTTGTTCCTGATCATTTACAGAGCAAATTTGACAAGAAAGTTGTTAGATGTATCTTTATGGGATACAACAGCCAGAGAAAAAAGATGAAAATGTTGTGATCCAACGAGTGAAAGATGCTACAATTCAAGAGATGTGGTGTTCGATGAAGCATCTTCTTGGTGGTCCTCAAAGAAGAAGGAGTTGCCAGACTTAAGAGAATTTGGTGACAAGCTACAACAAAATATAGGAGAGCATACTATTTAATTCCAACCAAGTTTAAGTTTAGATGAATCTAGAGATCTAGACAACGATGGTGGCGAACAAAGAGTAACTCAGAATCCTTGGCAAACTGGCATATATCAACAACTAAATGAAGAATGTGGGCCTAGTGAAATGGAAGAATCAACTCCACAATGTCAACTCCATAGGTCAACAAGAACACGAAAGACAAATCCTAAATACATCAATGCAACTATAATTGAAGAAGCAATAGAGCCAAAGATGTTCGAAGAAGCATCGAAGAGTTCTCAGTAAATGACAACCATGAAAGAAGAGATCGATGCACTTTAGTAAAATCAGACTTAGGATCTCGTGCCAAAGCCAAGAGATGTGAAACCCATATCCTGTAAGTGGGTTTACAAGATAAAACGTCATCCAGATTGGTCAATCGAGAAGTACAAGGCACGATTGGTAGCTCATGGTTTCTCTCAACAATATGGACTAGACTATGATGAAACGTTTAGTCCAGTGGCAAAACTTACAACTGTTCGAGTCCTACTACAAAGATTGGAAGTTGTGGCAAATGGATTTGAAAAATGCTTTTCTTTATTGAGAGATGGATCGGGAGATCTACATGATCCAACCAATGGGTTTTTAGAGCCATAATCATCAAAGTAGTTATTCAGTAACACATGTAGATTCCAGCTTGTTTGTCAAAGCCAATGAAGGAAAGCTAGCTATTGTGCTAGTGTATGTGGATGACTTAATCATAACCGGTGATGATGAGGCAGAAATTCTTCGGACGAAGGAGAATTTGTCAGTCCATTTTCAGATGAAGGAACTTGGCCAAATCAAGCACTTCCTTGGTTTAGAGGTTGATCACACACAAGAATGAATATTTCTTTGTCAGTAAAAAAATTTCAAAGATTTATTGAAGAGGTTTGGAATGCTCGAATGCAAGCTGATTTTGACGCCGATGGAACCAAATTCCAAGATGTGTACACGTGAAAGAAAAGATTTAGAAGATAAAACAATGTATCAACAATTGATAGGCAGTCTGATCTACTTAACCTTGACTCGACCTGACATTTCTTATGCAGTTAGTGTGATGAGTCTGTACATGCAAAATCCAAAGAAGTCTCATTTGGATGCAATTTGATGAATATTGAGATATGTGAAGAGTAGAATTGACTATGGTATTTTGTACAAGAAAGGTGGAGATTGCAAGTTAGTTGGTTACTGTGATACAGATTATACAGGAGATCGTGACATCAAGAGATCAACAACTGGGTATGTGTTTAAGCTGGGTTCTGGAACAATTTCTTGGTGTAGCAAGAGACAACCAATTGTATCATTATTAATCATTAAAGTTGAGTATCGAGCAACGGCAATGACAGCTCAAGAGTGTACATGGTTGATACAACTGATGAATAATCTACATTAACCAGTAGATTATGCAGTATCGTTGTACTGTGACAATCTGTTAACAATTCATTTGACAGAGAATCCGGTCTTTCATGCAAGAACTAAGCATGTTGAAGTGCACTATTACTTTATCAGAAAAAAGGTTCTACAAGAATAAAATTGATATGAGACAAATCAAGACAGATGATCAAGTTGCGAACTTGTTCACAAGAAAACCTACGCATTGGTAAGTTCGAAATGTTTCGCTGAGAGTTGGTGTGAGGTTTGTGTTGAAAATCAACACCAACATAATAAATAAAATGGTAGGAAAATAAATGGAGTGATTGAAAGATGAATAAATAGGGTGGTTGAAGGTTGTAAAAAAGAGAAGTGTGTAGATAATATTTGTGTGATTACAATTATTTCTTAGTTTTATATTTGTATGATGTAGATTGAATGGTGAAGACTATAAATAACCTAACTTGCATTTAGTTTAATCATTTTATCAAAAATAAATAAGTTTTTGTATTCTTAGTTTGAGTATGAGTTGAGAGCTTTCTCTTTGTGTGTTTATATTTCTGGTCAATTTGTGAGTTACCTTTGAAAGTTGTTATAATGAATATAATACGAGTAATCTGTTTAATTGTTTGGATATAATATTAATAAATTTAGAATTATGTATTCTAAATTTTACTCAATATCTTTTAACTAAAAAAATATTCGAATGAATTCATTTTTAAAATTGTATAATAAGAATCTTTCATTTACTTTAAAGTGTACAAATAATTTAATATTTTAATAATAATTGTATTTAACAAAATATATATGGTAGATTCATATTATTATATCTATTAAATAATGTATTTGTGTATAAATTTATAGAGTAAAATATTGAAATAATTTATTAATAATGACTAATTATATTTTAACAGTTAAATATACAAATTATTTCCTTTCATATAAACAATCGATAGTTAACTTCCTACGAAAGAACCACTTTATTGTTTATATAATTTGCTTTTATTTATTTATTATCTTTTGCTAAAAGAGTTGTACGATGAAGACATAGGAAACTATTATTTCTCTTTTACTTTAATTTGCCTTTGATTACACTCAAATTAGGTTCACGATGGTAATCAATTAGTATTGCTTTAAATCTTCATCCAGCCTTTTAAATTACCTCAAACTTGTCAAATTCTTGTTGGGCTTTATTAGTACTTCTTTTCGACGTGCAAATCTTACAAAAAATATGCTAATGATGAAACGTAATCAAATATTTAAAATCAATTACGTACAGTTAATAATTTGTTTTTTATTTAGTATACATGTCTTTATTTATAATCGAGTTTTATTTTTAATGATTTTTATTAATTTTTTATTTATGTTTGAGTTATGTTATTCTATTTCTTTTTCATATGTATATTCTTTTGAATTTTATGTTTATTTTATTAATTTTTCCACTTTTCCTTACATTTCTATAGGTACATAAAGAAGCAATCTTGTACATGTATTCCATTATATAAAAATAATTATATATATATATATACTATTGTTGCATGTATAAATGTGAGAACAAAAGCAAAACCTCATGTAAAAAAAATTCAAAAAAGAAACGTTGCCATTTTTTTTCTTTGTTACTTTGTTATATAACTTTTGGACCCATAAGAGCCATTTTCAGCTTTCAATTATTTATTTTACTTTTATCGTGATATTATTTTTTTTATAGTAATATTTAATTATGCATTGTGTCATAATTATCTATAATTATGAAAAATAATTTTTTTATATTTATAATATTATTACATCTATAAAATAAAAACAAAACCTATTATAAAAAAAGTCAAAAAAAAAAGTTGCCATTTTTTTCTTTGTGGCTACCTACTGTAAATTTTGGACCCCACAACATCCATTTTCAATCAAGCTTACTTTAATTATTTATTTTATTTTGTAATCATATTTTACTATGCATTACTTTTAAAATTAAGAATTTGATTTCAATATATAAGTCCTGAAATATTATTTTAAAAAATTACATTAACAAAATCTTGGTAGGATACAAAGCGCTTATATATTATAGATGTGAATTCCATATATATTAAAAGCACTTATTTATTTTATTTTATTTTTAAAACACATAAAAAAGTCTTATATATATAAAAGTGGTGATATAATATGAACAGTATTTTTTTTTGTCGTTCTCTTATTTTTACTTTTCTAATTATTTTGGATAAATAAAAGCTATGACAAGGATTAACATTATATTTTTTCGTTCTCCCACATTTTTATTCTTATCTTTTAAATTTTTGAACAGTATTTTTTTGTCGTTTTCTCGTATTATTTTTATTACTTTTTAATTTTTTTATATAAATAAAAGCTGTAAATGAACAGTATATTTGTTGTTCTCCCTCATTTTTATTTTTTTTACATAAATAAATATTAATTTTTTTAATAATAAATGTAATTCTTATAAATAATTATTTTTGAAAATACTTTAATTATTTAAATTATATTAATAATGATAATTTATATTATTTATATTTATATATTTAATAAATAGAATTAATACTATCAATTTATTAACAAACAAATAATATTTGTATTGAATTAACATTTTTTTAAAAATATTTTCTCTATATATATTTATTTATTATTATATATTAAAAGCAAAAATAATACACGTACATGTATATATATATGGGATAACTTACTAATAATATATTCGTTATTCTTATGTTTTATTATTTTGTTAATTTTTTTATACATAAATAAATATTAAAATATTTTTAAAATAAATATATTTTATAAATAATTATTTTGTATAATTTTGATTATTTTTAATATATTAATAAATATCAAAATATACTTATATCTTATTATTTTTATTTTTGATTTTTTTACTGTTAATTGGTTATTATTCGGTTTTATTTCTTAATTCATTAATAAATATTAAAATATTTTTATATATTTATTAAATTTAAAAAATCATATTTAAAAATATCTTTTTAAATAAAAAATTATAGAATAATATTAATTATTGTAGGAACATGATGCTAATATATATTTATTAAATTTAAATAATAAAATATTATTTATATTTTTATAAATAATATCAAATTTAATATAAAATATGAGATAAAATAAATATATTTTTTAATAATTTTTTTATTAATCTAATTATATTTTATATAATAACACGGGTACGAAAACAAGTGTTTATAAAAGTGATTTTCAACCGTGCAACCAGAGTAGCACTTGATATTATTGAAATTCCAAATAGTGTATCAATCACATGATAACTACTCCATATATCTTACAGAAAATGATAAAATAAAACAAAAAATATCAATTAAGTTTATTTGTTAAATGAATTTCCTTTCTTTAAAAAAAATATTTTCATCCATAGAAAAACAAATGTTTCTTAACAGAATATCTTAAATTTCTCAAATATAAAATAATTTAAATTAATAACCCAAATATTGTTACAATTAAACATTTTAAATTAGTTAATAAATTTTAAATTTTTAAATTAGTTAATAAATTAAAAATTAAATAACATCCATAATGTGAATACAAATATATCTGAAAATATAATACACTCTTTCCGTCATAATAAAAGCATAAAAATACATATTTAAAATATATATTAATTGATATTTATAATTCAAATAACTTAAAACTAATATATATATATATATATATATATAAATTTAATAAATATTGATTTTATTAATTATAATAATTTTATATAAGTAGGATAAACATAACCAACTAAATAACGTCAAAAAAATCACAAATTGATTTTCTTCGACATTTCTTCCTGCGAGGGATTTCATAAGTAGATAGTTGAATTTTAAATATACTTTTGATAATTCAATTTTTAATTTGCTTTGGTTGATTACGTTGATTCTATAATATAAAATCACTATAATTAATAAAAATAATATATATAATTATTAATTTTAAACATTTTAATTATAAATATAAATTAATATGTTAATATACATAACTTATTGTTGTTCTCTAGTAATTGAAATGCAAATAATAAAAAAAATCATGAAGATTAATCCAAAATAAAAATCTAAAATATTATGAGTGTTTAAAAAAATTATTTTAAGATCACAACTACTATGATAGATTATTTAAATTATAACTTATAAAATTTTATGTAAATTAAACTTCTTATTATAAACCAACGCATATGTAACTTTTAGAATTCCTTTGGTTTTTATATAACCCAATAATACACAAAGTTTCACTTTTAATTATATATATACATACATATATATATATATATATATATATATATATGCCATGTTTTTAGATACGAAAAAAATATAATTTTTTTAAATTATATGAAAAATAATACATACAGTATAGAGGAGGGTTAAATGTGATTTTATTTGTCAAAGAGTATTATGCTATGTAATTAAATAAAATCTATATATTTTAAATTTAATATAAAATTCAAATGATATAATACAATTTTGTTAATGAATATAGTTGACATAATTATATATAACAAAAAAAATTATCCTATCATGTATAATAGTTTCAATGTGTAATATTTTTACTGTGAATAAGATAATATATAATAAGGTAACCTTACACACAAGTATTTAAATTATGTTGTTTGATTTTTTATATTAAAAATTATATTATTTAATTAGCTATAAAAATATGTCAATTAATGATAAATTTTATTATTTTAATTATTTTTATCAAGTGATTAAAATAAGAATTTAAATATTATTTAATTATATACTTTAAATTTTAATAAAATTAAAATAAAATAATAAAAATGAAAAAAATGTTAAAATAAATATTTTATGAATTTTTATTATATAAGTAAATAATAAAAATAATCTAATAAATATTTATGATATATTTTATTAAATAATTATATTACGAAGATATTTTTTATTGATATAATAAAAATAATATAAAATATAAATTCTATTTTTAATATTAATTAAAATTTAATGTTGTTATTATTAAATTATTTTTTATTAACAAACGAAATACATTTCAATATTATTATTACCCTACTTTTATTTGACACACTGCCAACACAACGGAAGTAATAAAAAACTTAAAGGTTGTACATGTGCGGCAGGTTATAGGGGGTTCGGGTGGCCCTATTTGACACGAGTTTCACAAGAGCATCGTGTCTGTATTTATCAAACACGCATTTATATCAAAATATTATCCAAAAATGACTCCTTTGGTTTCTAAATTTACGAAGAAATTATTTACTGTAATTTATTAAACCTCACGAAATAATTGTGGAAAATAAAGTAATTAAGGAATAGTGTTTTCAGTTCAGGTGCTGCGCACAAAATATTTGCTTATTTCCTCTTTTCAACTCCAACCAACCAAATACAAAAACTATATGGGTTACTTGATCTTTCAATCCACAACCTAGCTCACTCAGAAAAACCAAGTTCCAATTTATGTGAGTTTAAGATTTTAGAGAGCCCATGTGATAACAACAGAGTGAACAGAAACCCATTTCAGATTTCACTCTTAACCTCCCTTCCTTCTTGGTTTCGTCACTTTTGGTGTGTTATATTCCCTCGTTTTTCTGTGTTATTCTTTGTGAAATAAACTGATTGTTTGTTTTCCGGGAGAAAGTTTTTTTTTTCCTTGTCAGTTAAATTGTTACTTTCCCGGATATGTTTACCGTATCCAAGACTCTTCGTCCTTCGATGTCTTATTCAACTGCTTGCTCTTAATCCCATTTTGGTTCCTAAACTGGTGCGTATCTTTTCTCAGTCCTTGTGGGATATTATTTTTTTTCCTGGATTTTCTTTGTTACTTAGATATGGAATCTCAGAGATCTATAACTTTTGTTACATCGGGGGTTCATAATTTCAATAAACGATAGGATTTAAGCTTTGAGGCGAGAGAAAACTGGAATTTTATTTTCATAGATGTGGTCTGTGGAGGTGTTTTCGATAGATACTTGATCTGGGTATTGAAGTCCTGAGAAATTTTTTTGGTGGGTATTTGTTGATTTTGTAAAATCAACAATGAAGATTGAAGTGGGTTTGGAAAGTGGGAGTTGGATCGACGAAGACAAAGCCATGGTTGCGGCTGTGTTGGGCACTCGAGCTTTCGATTACTTGATATCGAGTTCGGTTTCGAACGAAAACATATTAATGGCTATTGGGAGCGATGAGAATCTACAGAACAAGCTCTCAGATCTTGTCGAGCGTCCAAACGCATCGAATTTCAGTTGGAACTATGCGATTTTCTGGCAAATTTCGAGGTCTAAATCAGGAGATTGTGTTTTGGTTTGGGGAGATGGGTCTTGTAGAGAGCCTAAAGAAGGAGAAGAGTCTGAAACCAGAAGAGTTCTCAATCTTCGTCTTGAAGTTGAGTCCCAACAAACTATGAGAAAGAGGGTACTTCAGAAATTGCACAAGTTGTTTGGGGGTTTGGACGAGGATAACTATGCTATTGGTTTGGATAGTGTTACTGATACCGAGATGTTCTTTTTGGCATCTATGTATTTTTCATTTCCTCAAGGACAGGGTGGGCCGGGTAAGTGTTTTGCTTCAGGAAAGCACTTGTGGATTTGTAATGCTTTAAAATCACCTATTGATTATTGTGTTAGATCATTTCTTGCACAATCTGCTGGGATTCAGACTATTGTTCTAGTTCCAACTGATGTTGGAGTTCTTGAGTTAGGTTCAGTTAGAGCTATTGGTGAAAGCTTAGAATGGGTACAGTCTATAAAGTCATTATTTTCAACACAGGCATCAGTTATGAGCCTTAAACCTATTGCACCCTTTTCAGTCCTTGGCGAGAAGAGAGGGGACAACGGTCATCTGTTGAATTCTGGAACTGGGGAAAGAGTTCACAAGGTTTTTGGGCAGGATCTGAATTCAGGGAACCCTGTTCGGCCTCCTTACAGGGAGAAACTTACTATTAGAAAGTTGGAAGATAGGCCGTCGTGGGATGTCTATTCAAATGGGAATAAGATATCCTTTTCAAGTCCTCGAAACAGTATTCATGGTTCGAATTGGGCGCATATTCATGGGTTGAAACAGGGGAGTTCAACTGAAATTTATGCTGCTCAAAGCCCCGGGAATAAAATACCAGATCTTGCTAATGGGATTAGGGAAGATTTTCAATTTAATCATTACCAGCCACAGACGCAGGTTCAAATGCAGATTGATTTCTCAGGAGCTACTTCAAGACCTTCTGTGGTTTCCATGCCAGTCAGTGCTGAGTCCGAGCATTCAGATGCTGAAGCTTCATGTAAGGAAGAACGAGCTAGTACCTGTGATGATAAGAGGCCGAGAAAACGGGGTAGGAAGCCTGCAAATGGAAGAGAAGAACCCCTCAATCATGTGGAAGCAGAGAGGCAGCGGCGTGAGAAACTAAACCAGCGCTTTTATGCTCTACGAGCTGTTGTGCCAAATATATCCAAGATGGACAAGGCCTCTCTGTTGGGAGATGCTATTGCATACATAAATGAACTTCAGGCTAAGCTTCAGGTCATGGAAGCTGAAAGGGACAAACTAGGAAGCACTTCCCTAGATGGAGCAACTCCTGAAGGTAACACAAGCTCAGAAAATCAGAACCATGCACTTGATGTCGATATTCAAGCCACTGATGATGAGGTTATTGTTAGGGCAAGCTGTTCTCTTGATACACATCCAGCTTCAAGAGTCATCCGAACATTCAAGGAGGCACGAATCAGTATAGTTGAGTCAAAACTTGATGCTGCTAATGATACTGTGTTTCATACATTTGTAATCAAGTCTCAAGGATCTGAGCAGCTAACAGAGGAAAAGTTGATTGCATCAATCTCTAAGGAGTCAAACTCCTTACATGTATTATCTTCACTTCAATAGCATACAAATTGCAATCAACATTGGTCCATAGATATTTTGAGAAAAACTCTATAGTTTCTTAAGAGAAAAAACCTTAAAGGAATAGCTGGGCCATCTCAAAGTAGAAAAAATATCTAATGACCAAGTAGGTCAGCAAATTTATTGTTGATTGTTTATAGCATACATATTGACTCAAGAGTATTCAAGCAAGGTGGATTATATTTGCAAGTTTCACCAACTCTATCTTTGATAGGTATCAAGAAGCTGTAAGTTTCTTTAATTTTTTTTTAAATTTACCTTTTCTTTCTAGTTTTGTGCAATGTTAACATTGTTATTAGTACATTATTAATTCCAATGGTGGTAACTATATAGCTATTAGTTAGATTGTACTGTCTGAAGATAAATCTTATATTGGATATGAAGATTTTTATTATTTTTTGAAATAACTTTACCCAACTCACACACTACACTGAAGATCAAACCCCTAATCTCTGGTTTGTGCGCCTCACAATAAGGCTTTGGTTCCACTTCGGGCGGACATGAAGAATAACTGATGATTGTTATACTATATGCTTTTCCCACTTTTAGTTCATTAATTTTATTTTCTTCTTTGGTAAATCATATGTAACTGGTTGTGTTTTCTCCTGATTCAGTTGGGACCAAATACGTTGTTCTTGGGATGGAATGGGTAATTGTGGTAAATTTGGTGAAATTGGACTGTTTATTGGTGACAAGTTCACATTTTTCTTACTAAGTAAACAAAAAGATTCACACCTTTGTTGTGTTAACCTCAACTACCGCAACGAGTCACAAGTATGTAGCAGCATGCTTTTCATGTGGACAGCTAGAAGCTATTGTTAATTTGAGTTATTGATGTTGACAATCAAATTTGGCTTCTTCTCATGTAACAACCCATTACATTTTTATTTTATTTCGTAAAAGAGAGTAGATATTTCATTAAGTTTTAATAACTAAGACAACATATTATTATTTTATTAATTACGTCTAACTAGAATAAAATGTCTATGTAGGAAAAGAATATATGCAATTCATAAGGGTATTTTATCACGTGTTTTTAGCTAAAATATAATCAAAGTGAAATATTATAAAGTTTGAGAACCTATTGAAATATTTGAGTTCAACTTCAGCGTTTTATATACTAATTTGAACAAATCAAAAGAGGAAGAATGGAAGGATATTAGTAAAAAGTGACTAAAAGAAAGAAAGGAAGCAAAAAAAAAAAAGTCAAAAAGGTCACAGTAAAGGAATCTATAACATGCAATATTGTAGTCCATTGATGTCAACATTAGAACCGTGGAGATAAATTTATTTATTCAACCTTTTTCTATCAGATAATGTTTACAATGATTTAAAATTGTGCTTATGCATCCGAACAAGTCATCATGTGGTGCATGTGTTTTCTTTTAATGGAGATATAATTGGACTAATGGAGCAAGAAAAGTATACGGCAAAGCCAATTTTACGTCAATCACTCTTTTCATGGGATACATGATCAAAGAAGAGAGAAATTGTTAATTGTTTAGTGATTACCTAATAATATGTTATTTTAAATCAATTAAATAATTTAATGTTATTATAACTTTTTTTTTTTGAAAAAAAAAATTTATATTTTAAAAATAATAAATAACAAATCTATCCTTAAAATAAATGTATAGACTTGTAAAGCATGACATGCATTATATAATGATAATTACACTTTTTTTTTCTTTTAACATTGTTTTCTTTAATCAATTGTAAATTTGGTAGTAACATGCTAAAAGAAAGAAGAAACATCTTACTACTTGGTTTTAACCACGAGTTGTGTAACGCGCAATTGAAAGTCAACTAATAGTGATACCATTATAATTAGTATTACAAATCACTTAACTCATGACATTTTTGTAGGATGCTTTACAGGTTTGATATTTTAATTGTATTTTGTATTCAATAAATTTTACACACTTAGTTAAAAATTAAAAATTAAAATTTTCTTTAAAATAATTAAGAATAAAAATATTTCATTCTATCTATTATTAACCTAAAAAAAATCATTTTTTTCAAAAAAAAAAAACTTAAAAAAATTGAATAATATTTAAGAGTATGATTTTACGTGAAAATACAAGAAGATATGGATGATTTTGGGATATAAACTTAGGTCTTTTATATCAAATTAAAATTTAATAAAATTTATAATAACTCTAGTGCTCTAGAAAATGGTTGGTTGAAGATATAGATGTAAAAAGTTTTAAAAATGAGTTTGTCTTAGATTTATAAACCGTGTACATGACATATGATAAAATCTTAATTAAATCTTAACGTTAGATTATTTATGTATCTAAAATTAAATATATAAATTAATTATTAGTATATTATTATAAAAATATGACTACACATATGCACATTTTATTGAATATCTATTCTACAAAAGTATCAAAATCATACTTTATGTGTAATGTTTTGCTTATTTGTCTCATACAAAAGATGGTAATTACATTTTAAAATAGTGAGAAATTTAATTGAATTGTCATGTCTATAAAATAATACTATTTAAATTTATAATAATTTTAACATCAAATATAATTTAATTGAATGAATTTAATATTAAACGAGGTTACATTGTAACTCAAGTTCAATAACATTCAACATAAAAGGATGTGTTAATAATTTTTTAATAATAAAAATATATAAACATAACATAATGAATATTATTTTATGATTATAAGTTTTAAAAAGTTTGTCTTCTAAAAAAAATTGGTAACTCGTTTCTATTTATTTTAAAAAAATATGGAATAAAATTATTTGCCAAGAAATCTTATTTTGTTTTATTTTTTTCTATAATTTAAAATGTTAACTTTTGTTATTTTTTTTTGGGTGATATGAAAAATTATATTTCTTTTATTTTGAAAATAAGTAATTTATTTTTATTATTTTTGAATTGATTCAATTAGTTCTAAATTTTTTAAGAAGTAATTAAATAAATTCAAATCATCATTTTTTATTTAAAAAAAACGACTGAATATATACGAGAGAGACGTGATGTTTTTCTTCATGAATATTATATGGATTTTAACACCAAATAAAATTGTAATATATATATCCTTTTCATATCAAAGTTTTTTTATCATGTTAAAAAGAGATTTTATTAAATATGAATATTTTTTTTTCTAAAAATTTTTATTTGACGAAGCTTAAAATTATTCGGTTAACATTAGTTAATTAAATATATATATATATAATACATAATTTTAGTGTTATTATATTAATTAAGTCAATTAATTACTTTTATCAAATTACGAGATATAATTGATTTAAAGCTAAAGTAATTACTTTATAATAACAATAACAATAACAGAATTAAATCGAACTTTTTTTGGGCAGGCCATCATAGAGCGTTATAGCAGTTAACTTCCAAACAAATGCACGATTTTAAAATCAATTTCGAAAGAAAAAAAGAAAACAAAAAATAATATATATATTATTGTTATTATGAAAAACACTAATTCAAAAACCTAAAATAAAAATACTAAGGTTTGATGGGGTTTAATAGGGTAAATGATTCTATTAATCCTCATAAAATGTAAAACTGATTTTACTTTTCATGTTTTCAGTATAGTAGTTTTAGTCTCAAAATTATATAAATGTGTATTTTTAATCTTATAAAATAAAATATGAACATTATTTCATATGTCTGTAATAAATAAGATAAGTAATTCTAGTTCATAAAAAAAGAAATAAATTTATATTGTACTGTCTGAATTATATAAATAACATAATTAAAATAATTAAAAGTATTAAAATTGAAAATATTATAACTAAAGTGTTTATTAAAAAATAAATGAATTTTGATATAATGCAACTTTCCGTTATAAGTACGATTTTTATTTTTTTTATATATATATACCGTTATATATATATATTATTAATATATGGTAAATATGTTAACAATAGTGAATAAAAATATGAATTATTATTGTATAAAATATAAATTTTTTATTCACATATTTATTAAATAATAGTGAGAAACAAAATAATACTCTAAAAATAAGATAAATAAATTGCTTTTTTAAATTATTAAGAAAAAGTTTTTGGGCTACCAATTGAAAAACTTGTTTTCATCCTACGAAGACTTCTCAATTATTCAATTTTTGTTTAAATCAAACATATATATTTTTTATATTATTCAAATCTCGAGATTAGAAAAAGATGAATTTTTCTATCGTACTATTAGGTAAATCACTTTTTTCTATTACCAAAAAAAAAATCTCTTTCTTTCTGAAAAAATCAAATGAAATAGTTATTATATTAATTGATTCGAACGAATGAAAATTTAGCTTTATTCAAAGAAAAAATTTAGGAGAACAAAGTACAGAATTAATAAATGTTAAAGAATTAATATTTTCCTATTAGTAATTACGGTGAGTCCCATGAAGTGATTAAGTGGTGGGTGGCCTATAATGTTTCCACACCCCTAGAGGCCTAGACGTCGCAAAATTTCAACACCTGCTTAAAAATTGAAAAAAAAAGTATAAATAAACAAGTAAAAGAATGCTAAAATGGTGCTCAACTTTTAAAGCATCTTCAAGAGTCAATATTTTACAAATTATTGTGTGTTTGTCAACTTAATGAATTCAGTGAAACTCTGTAATTGAACTAAGACGCAGCTGCACTCTGCAACTAGATAGCTACTCTACAGCTTCATCAACCAGGTTAACCTCAGTTGCAGGCATAGATCCATTGTGCTCGTCTCTCCTCATAATACCCCGGGGAGCTTTCCTATTGCGACAATGCTGAGAAAGGTGCCCTTTTCTGCCGCAATAATCACAAGAAATGCTCTGTGGTTTCATGAAATCTTTTATTGGTAATAATTTCCCATTTGGATGATGGCCAACAGAAGAAGGCATTCTTGGTTTCTCTTGGTTCCGTAACTGATCTTCAACCGTTAAACGATGCATTAATGTTGGAAAAGGCAGATATTCCTCGCACATCAGCTTGATGCTGACATCCTTCCAAGATGGAGGAAGCTTGGATATGATAACACTAACATGAAATTTCTCCTCAATCGTCATTCCGGATGCGACAACTGAATCAGCAATGTTATTAATCTCTTGAACTTGTTTTACAATTGGTCTTTCCTCTACCATCTGATATTCCATGTATTTTTTAACTTGTGATCTCTTTGTTCTGAACTCTTCACAAAGATTAACTAATTTCAGCTCCTCCCATAGCTCTTTGGCAGTACTACTCTTCTTCGAGTACAGATGATACAACTGATCGGATAGAGTGTTCAAGATGCTGTGATGACACATGTAATCATCATTTTTCCACTTCTGTTCTGCAGCCTTAGCTAAAGTGTTTTCTTTTGTACTTGCTTCAGAATAGAGAGTAGTAATTGGACAAGGTTCGACAAGCACATATCCAATGTTTAATTGCTTTAACAAAATCTCCATCTGCTGCACCCAACAACGGTAATTCTTCCCATCAAAACGGTTGATCTCAATGGGAATGAGCTCTCGTGGTGAAAGATCAGCTGCTGCATCAGGCACATCTTCATCATGTTTTTCTTCACTTTGTTTACCTCCACATTGGGATCTGCATCATAATTGTTTGGATGTTCTGTATCAGTAAGTCAATCAGCAACAAGTTTTCCAACAAAAAAAGTACCTTTTCAAGAAAAGCTTCATGTTTGGAATACTGAAAATTGATAGAATAGTGGTGGTCATGAATGCAGTTCCATTTAAGATATTATACGCATTCAAAGCAACAAGTCCGACGAAAGCTGTTAAAGTTTCCTTCTAACATACAATTTTAGCAATCCACACCTTGGAACAAGGTGATTCTGAACATCAACACTAATAGTCTTTACCTCAACTTTGATTCCATCTTCTTTATGGCTTCCTCTATTGCAGGGATATTCTTTTTGAAGGCAGACCACTGCTCAGTTGTCAAGCTAATCCCTAAAAACAAAGCATCATACGCAATTATGCATCTTGGCTTCAACAAACATTACCCCACTAAGAGCACTGAAAGTAGAAAGTAACAATCATACAGTGCCAAAGTAATGAATAAGCTTTCTGAAAACTTTCTCACATTGCAAACAAGCATAAAGTGAAAATCATTAACTTGGTAGTTCAAAACACAAAAGCAGATTATAACAGCCTAAGTAGTGAAAAACAGACAGTGGAACTAACACTATTACCTTTGGTAGAAGGGAATTGCTGCCCATCTTTTCCATAAAATTCCCTAAATGTCACCGAAGGTTTTCCTTTGAAATCTTGAACCAGTACACTCCTTTTCCGTGAAAGCTAAGTCAGACAAGAAATCTGAGTAAGATCAATATCTAAGGACCGTTTTTAATACGAAAGAAACAATGTATGCAAAAGACAACAAAATTTATTGCCAATTTCAAAATTGACTAATAAATTGAATTATCCCAAATCAATAAAGCTAGGGTAGTTCAATATAAAGAACACAAAAAACCTAATATTCATATACAAAATCTAAAATTTCCTCTTTTTTTTCTTTGTTATAAAAAAATTAACCGTTTTCATCTCACCTTGCATGTAAGGCGGTACTCATCCTTTAACTTCAGCTCCGGCTGTTCTTCATGGACCACGTCTTTGGCCTCTGCGGCGGAAGAAAGTAGAAACTTGTCGACAACGCTCCTTACGAAGCTCTTGTGCTCCGAGTTAGAGAGATCGATACCGAGTCTCTCTGAGGCAGTAATTAGAACCTTGAACACAGTTATCTCTTCCAAATTCTCATTTTTCAGAATGTCTAACACTGTTTCCTCGATTTTTTTATGAGTATCGAAGTCCATGGGAAGATATAAAAGTTCCTATTCCTTTTGAGCAGTGTTAAACTTTCCCGGAAAATCAAAAGAAAAATAAAGGAATCCTCATTCTGGAGTTCCCAGTGGCGGCGTAGTGAGTGCATTAACTATGAAGTATGAAGGTGGCTGGCTCTCTTCGAACGTTTGCAACTGGAAAGTTCTCAGAAAATAAAAAATGAGAACAAGGTGACATCCAATAACAAATTTTTATAGGTTTTTCACAAACAAAAATTATAAAGGTTCTACCGAGATTTGAACTCGGGTTACTGGATTCAGAGTCCAATGTCCTGACCACTAGACCATAGAACCAATTGTTATGAATTTGTTCTCAACATAATTATATTTTTGGTTCCAATGTCTTTACCGTTAGACTTTCTACATATAACATAAATTTTTTTATTTATAAATAAATTCAATGTAGGAGTTTGACCCAATTATTTTGGTTCCCAGATTTTGTGGTATATTAATTTCTCAATTTCGATCAATTTCATGTTATGCTTCTCTAAATGGTCATCCAAGATAGGTATTAGGTGTGTGTTAATTACTTTGTAGTAGTATTTAAAGAAACATTTTGTAGTGCAATAACATGGCATACGTGAGCACTAAGAAGATAATATATTATTTTAAAGGGTTGTTTGTTTTATTTCGTTGTTATTAATAATAATAATAATATGAATTGCTAGAATTTGTTCAAAATGATCCAATATTATATTAATTTTTTTATATTTTATTTATTTTTCTCATCCATCCTTCATTCAAAAATTGAAAAATTTAACAGATAATTCTAGCAATTTATAATTCCAACTAATATTTTTAATAATTATATGTATATAATTTAAAATAATATACGTGTATTTCATATTCAATATTACTTTAAAAATTTATAATTCTATAATTAAAAGATAATTACGATCTTAAAGAGAATAAAAATTTATCTAATAATTTAAAATAAAATAAATAAAAAATTTAAAAATCAATTACATGCAAATTAAACCAAAACAAACCAATATTTTTACGAAATGATTTGATTTATATTAATTTTACGTATTTATTTTATATTTTTAAAAACTTAACTTAATTAAAAAAAATGAATTCAAGTTAAACGAATGATTTAATCTTTAAAAAAATATATTATTTAATCAATTATTTTTAAAAAATATCAAATAATGAAAAAAATATTTTTTTATTAATATTATAAATAAAATAATATTATTTTAATAAAAAAATGTTAAGTTGATTTTACAAATATAAATAATTTATATAAAAAATATTGTACACATTTTTAATTGCTAGGATTTGTTCAAAATTACATTTTATATATTATTATTAATTATAATTTAGTATCAGATAAAAATTGTTATTACTCACTTTATTAATTACTAAGCGATAAATCATAAACTCATAAATACCATAAACGTGTTAAAAGAAAATTTGAAAAATTATTGATTAATTACTATTCATGCTTTATAATCTGTACTTGTTTCTCAATTTTAATTTGTTTTTTTTTTGCTCTAGACAATAGATTATACGATCGCACTTAATGAATTTCAGCTTCCTTTTGCTTTTGGAAGATCGATGTCAATAAAGTCATCGGGTTTATATTTATTAATTGTACCCATGAGCACTTAAAAGAGTGAATAAAACTAACAAAACATCTTCTGATAGTTATTAAATTTATTATAAATATATAATTAATTTTTTTAATAAATATATCATTTAATTATTAAAAATTTCAAAATCATACGTTATAATAATATTTTAAAAATACAACTTTTTGGCTAAAATTTGAAAAATATATATATAATATATTTACAATTAAATGATATAATTCAATTATATGTATTATTTATACATATTATTTAAAATATTAACTCAAAATTTATAAATATATAATTTATTTATTTTACTTGTATAATTTTTGATTATTATATGAGTTCAAATAGAGAAATAAAATAGATGTAATAAGTATTGATAATAATAGTGTATGGTTAAGAACCATTATAATATATATATATATTATATAAAAAATACATAATCATTATGTGTTAAATATGATAAACATATAAATTTTAAAGTTTTTAAATATGAAGTTGATATATCTAGATCCCTACCAATATTAATGAAAAATAAAAATAAGTAAAATATAGTAAGAAAAGGGAAATATGTATGTTTTTTTTTCTATCTCCCCGCATCTCTTGTATTCATATTTATTGGTTTGAATAAATATGATAGTTTTTACTTTGTGTAAGATTAGTATTTACATTCAGGGTTAATATATAAATAGTAAAGTAATAATAATAATTATTTTTTAAATATTATTTATTTTTAATTAAAAAAATATTATATGTATTTATTTTAGTAAAAATATGATTAAATTATTGAATTTTGTTGATATATTTAATATTAAAAGCTTAAAATTAAAATTTAATTATTATAAAATTTTATTTATATATTAACTTATTTATAATTTCATAAATATTATAATTAAACATTTATTTACCTATAAAATATATAACACTCTTAAATATTATATTCATCCGCTTATGCTTCTAATGAATAATTTTTCATTAGAGTCATGTTTCTTGTCACGACTATATCATATTCCTTCGAATTATGAGATAAATATAAGCCACGTTAAGAAATTTACCAAACATTTTTCTTCCTATATTTATTATATTCTTATTCGTATATTTATATTTGTACTAAACAAAACATGCTAATGCAAAGACGTACGACCCACGAAAAACACACATACTTTAAAGAACTGACGTCCTCATTTATATATGAATTTGTACTAAAAACAGAATTGACACCCCAATTCATATATATTTTTTACGTGGGAACGTTTGAATTTTCCAAACCCCTCTTATCTATTCTACACCGAATTATTCTCGTTCCCGGTTCGTTCTCCAACCGCATTTCCTCAGTTTTTACTCTCTCCCTCCATCTCCATCTTCATCTCCATCTCCATCCGTCATTTAAATAACGCAAATTCCTGCAGTTCGCATTTACGAAAAAAGTTGTGCTAATGAATAAAAATAACACACAAAATTTGATAACGGAGTTCTACAATCTTGCTTACGCCTCCTGACCGCAGATCTTTTTACTAAAAGTGAGAAATTACATGCTGCTTACAACACTCACAACTCACAACCCAATTACAACCAAGAAAATTACTCTCAATTTTCTCTCACAAAAGCTTTTCTCTCTAAGCTTTTCTCTCAATTGGAATGAACACTTTGGATGGTTAATTCATTACAATTACACATCTATTTATAGGAAAATTCACTCCTTGAATTACTCCTTAAATTAATGGTTCCTTGAATTGCTCCTAGAATTAAGCTCCATGTTTTACTCCTTATTTTGTTCCATGTTTTGCTCCATAATTTAAGGATGTTTTGCTCCTTAATTTGCTCCTTAAATTAAGGAGCTTTATAACAATAATCTCTAACAATCTCCCACTAAGCATCGATTTCAATCCTTTTCACACCTCGATCAATGCGCAGCCTTTTCTAGTCTTTTTGTTATTATACTAGACCAAGTTGGAAAGCACAACTTCAGCTTTGTCAATAATCACCACCTTTGTTAACATATTCACGGATTTTTCGCTTCAATCTTCTCCAAGATTAACACATCATCTTCTACTGTAGATCCGACGAAGTTGATAACGAAGTCCAATATGTTTGGTTCTAGAATGAAATGTCAATTCTTCGCCGTGTATTGTACTTCGACTATCACTACGCAGTAACATTCTTCTCGTTTAATCCCAACTCGCTAACAAACCTCGAAGCCATATCATCTCTTTACTAGCTTCAAGCATCACATACTCACCTGTCAGAAGGATGTAGTGACAATTTTCTCAGTATTTGTGACATCCAACTAACAATTTAGCTCCAACAAGAAATATATAACCAAGGGTGCTTCTTCTGATCAACTTCACCTCCAAAGTCCAGATCTACGTATCCTTGTACTTTAACTCTCCTTTACTAAAGTACAAACACTTTTCTCGCGTGCCTCGCAGATACCTCAAAATCCACTTGACCGCTTCCCAATGAGTTTTCCCTCGGATTTGACATAACCGCTAACAACTCCCACCGTACGGCCAATGTCCGGTCTTTGTACGCACTATCACAGTACATCAAACTTCCAACGGCCGAGGGCATAAGGAACCTTAGCCACGAATTCTCTCTCTTCCTCCGTCTCGAGGGACCGATCCTCGGATAGGCGAAATGACTAGCTGGTGCGCGCTAACCGGCTCGCATCGTTTCGTTGAATCTATGCAAAACACGATTGATGTACTATGCCTCGAGATAACTGCAGAAGGATCCTTTCTTCTTATTTCTCAGATTTGCATTCCAAGAATCCTTTTGGCCGGACCTTAAGTCTTTCATGTCAAACTCCTTTGACAATCGATGCTTCAATCTTCGATATCATCCATATCCGAACCCGCTTACTAACATATCATCAACATAAAGTAGTAAAATGATATAATCGACCTATATCTCTTGAAGTAGCAACAATGGTCAAGCATTGCACTTCTCGAAACCTTCCTCAGGTAATGGGTTATCAAACTTTCTCGTACCATTGTCTCGGCTTGTTTCTGTGCCATACAAACTCTTCTTAAGTCTGCACACCATGTTCTTTTCTTCCCTCTTTCTCGAGAAACCTTCCTCGGGCCGGTACATGTATATCTCTTCATCTAAATCTCCACGAAGGAATGCGCCTTCACATCCAACTGTTCAAGATGAAGATCTTCGATGGCTATACAATGCTCAATACCGATCCGATAGTATTAAGCTTCACAACTGAGCAAAATGTCACCAGGTAGTCAACTCCTTCCTTCTCGTTGAAACCCTTTGACAACTAGGCGGGCTTTGTATCTCTTGGAACCATCACACCCTCTTTCACCAAGACACCCATTTGTCAGGAAGTTGCCTCTTTCCCATAGGTAACTCACTAGTTCCCATGTCCTGGTCGAGATGAGAGATTTCATTTCTTCTTTCATAGAAGCTCCCACTTGTTGGAATCTCGAGTCCGACAAGCTTCATCATAGCATTCGTGCTCCTCCATCAAGAACATATAGTTACGATTCTCCTGTTAGGCACACGAGGTCGAAGACCTTCTTAATACAGAGCTTCTGAGTAAGAGGTCAGCGTGTGTCTAATGCCGTGTATCGCTTTGTCCAACAAGTTCCTCCGGGCCGAGGACTTATTACAATTGGTTCTCATTGTGGGAAGTATCTGACATCATCTGCATCCGCAAATACCGACTCATTCTACTCGAGTGCACGCGTCTATTTTATGCACGTCCTTATACATCACCCTTCGTTGAAAATCACATCTCTCGCTACTTCGATAACTTTCTTCTTTTCGTCATCCCAAATCGCGGTGCAGCCAAACTCATCCTCACCATAGCCAATGAACGTGCATTTCTTGGATTGGGATCAAGCTTATTCCCGCTCGATCATCGATATGCACAAATGCTACACAACCGAAAACTTTTAGATGTGATAGTTTCACCTCTTTTCCGCTCCATACCTCCTCTCGTATTCTATGCTCCAATGGAACACGTGGCTCTCGGCCGATCATAGTCGCCGTGTTGATCGGCTTCCGCCCAAAATTGCTTCTGCAGAGACCCGACCGTATACCTGATGCTTCCGGCTCTTTCTCGTCAATGTCTCTGGCTCATACGCCACCACACCATTGTCGAGGTGCTCGGCACGCTTCTTTCCATTCTCCGATCCCACGCTCATACAGTAATTTTTGAATCTCGTGTCTTCATATTCACCACCATTATCGCCCGAGCTTTTTGATCTTTAAACCCGTCTCATTTTCCACCATAGCTTTCCATCTTCCGAAAGCCTCAAATACTTCAGACTTACGTTTAGAAAGTAAACCCATACCTTCCGAGAACGATCATCGACGAAAGTCACGGGGCATTGTTTCCCACCAATGGACGAGACGGCTTGTTGGTCCCCAAACATCCGAGTGAATAAGCTCTAGCTTTTTTCCTTCTTCGGGGTTCTACCACTTGTCCGAAAGCCGACTCTCTTGCTTTCCAAGTATACAATCTTCGCACACGTCCATCTCTACAGACTGTAGACTGGGAGTTTTCCTTCGAAGGCATAATCTTCATCCCCTTCTCACCTTACGTACCTAATCTCGGTGCCACAGTTCGTGTTTCATTGCTCGCTACAATCAATTGCGATTGAACAACGTGCTTCTCATTGGCCATGTAAAGAGTGCCACTTTTCTTGCCTCGAGCAACCGTCATCGCACCCTTTGAAATCTTCCAATCATCACCATGGGAAGATCGTGAAGGTAGCCTTCACTAGCCAACCGCCCCACCGAGATTAAGTTCCTTCCGAGGTCGGGAATATGCCGACATCCTTCACCTCCCAAACGTAATCTGCTGAACTTAATCTTCACTACACCTTGCACAATAATAAGACATGGTTGATCATCACCAAGATATACCTTTCCAAGGTTTCCGGGGACATATTTCTCAAGAATTCTTTCGTGGAAGTAGCAATGGAACGATGCTCCAGAAGTCTAGCACCCAATATTCTTCCTCGCTCTCCAAAGAGCATATCAATGCATCATCTCCTCCCCGAGGAAGTAACATTTGCCTCCGCTTCACTTGTCTGCCCTAAGCATTCTTGCACCGATTTTTGTAGCTGTCGTTTCTTCCACAATTCCAACACTCGATAGTCTTCGAGCCAAGGGAATTATTAGGATTCCTAGATTCGACCTCCCGTCCTTGGATCTACCTCGTAGGCCGCTCTACCACGTCCATTTCCTTTGGTTGAATTCCTTCCTCTCGACTCGTATGCAAACCGAAGCAGGCCGACGATTCAATTGCCTCTACGTCCTGATCTCTTCACCGAGAACCAAATCACGAACATCGCCAAATTTCAACTTATCGCTTCCCGACGAGCTACTCACACCGTGACAAGAGTATTCCCACCTTTCCTCGGTAAAGAAGACAAAAGTATCAACGTCGTACTTCTTCATCGACCATTTTCCACCGAACTCAACCTGGGTTGTAACCGTGTCAGTTCATCGAGATGTCGAGCCTGACGCGCCTTCCGTCATCCGCAACTGAACAAGCGCCTCATCAAGTGCACTTTGTTCATGAGGCCGATGGCTTACCATACATATCGGGAGAGATTGCCATAAGACCCGCCGTGGTCTTTTCCTTTGCTATTGAAAGCAACATTACGGATAACGCCAATCGAATAACTCCGGCTTGTCTGCCTGTAAGATTCCAATCTTCTTCCTTCATGTTCCTCCGCTTCTTCCCGGCAGGAGAGCTGATATAGATTTCTTTGATACGTATAATCCTCTATCTGATTTTCCAAAACCCTAAATCCGTGCCATCAAATTTCTCGAGTTTCACCCTTCCTTCATCTCATGGCCATCAAGCTCCCACTAAAATCGATTTCCTGGATCAAGCTTCCGACTATTTCTGCGTAAAATCGACAAGTAAATCCCTACCAATAGCTCGATACCATTGTCGTGAAATAACGCAAATTCCCAATGTCTCCATTTACGGTATGCAGAATAGAAAAATAACACACAAAAATTTGATAACTAGAGTCTCTACTAATCTGCTTACGCCTCCTGACCGTAGATCTTTTACTAAAAGTGAGAAATTACACAAGCGTATTACAAACTCACAACTCACAACCCAATTCACAACCAAGAAAATTACTCAATTTTCTCTCACAAAAGCTTTTCTCTCTAAGCTTTTCTCAATCGAATTAACGAACACTTTGACATGGTAAATTCATTACAATTACACATCTATTTACAGTGAAAATTCACTCCTCAATTACTCCTTAAATTAATTGCCTCGAATTGCTCCTGTAATTGCCCATGCTTTTAGCTTTGTTTTGTCCACGTTTTGCTCCATAATTCTGGCCGATGTTTTGCTCCTTAATTTGCTCCTTAAATTAAGGAGCTTTATAACAATAATATCTAACACCATCTCCATCTCCATCTCCACTCCCTCTCTGCACTCGTAACTCTGATTCAGCACTCACCCGAGTCTAATTGTACAACGTTCAACGGGATATCGCCTTAGCCAATTCGAGCCAAGCACATTGAGCAGTAATGGAGAACCTGATCCAATTGGTGAACAGAATACAAAGAGCCTGCACTGCTTTAGGCGATCATGGTGAAGAAAGCGCTCTTCCCACTCTCTGGGACGCATTGCCCTCAATCGCCGTCGTCGGTGGCCAGGTTCGCCTTCTTGTCTCCCTCTGCTATTTCGATCTTTGATTTTCTCTCCTTTCATACACTACAATGTCCTGATTCTATCTTATTTCCCTTTGTCAATTTGTTATGACTTGATCATTATCCAAAATTTGTATATAAAAAAGATATTATGTTTTATCTATCTGATTTAATGATCTTCGCTTGTTCTTTTCATGTTACTTATGAATGCGATTTTCTTATCACGATGGTGTTATCTTTGTGATTATGATAATAATTAGTTCTACTCTGCTGTGTTTAGGTTTCTTTTCGACTCTTAATTTCTTTAGAACCTGGATTATTGCATTATTTGCTTTTGATCTATATCTTTGATCGTGATATTGTGTGGGGTTTATTCAATAATTTATGTCGCGTTTAGATATTGTTGGTCTCTTAGTAAAATGACCACTCGTTAATGCGTCCTGGAGGAGTCTTAGTATAACTGAACATAAATCCAAAGTAAATATTACTCTTCTTTTTTAAAAATCCCATGCAACCTAATGAAACAGAAATACAAATGTTGGAATAATACCGATGAGCTTTGGGGGTTTATCAATTTTAATGTCTCCGGTAATTATTCGTTAATGGTTTATAATAAAACTTCATTTGATATTAAATTTTCAACTGGATGGTGATTTGTAGAGCTCAGGAAAGTCTTCGGTGTTGGAGAGTATTGTTGGTAAAGACTTTTTACCTCGTGGATCTGGTAATTAATCTGTTCTCTTTTGATTGTTACACAAACCGAGGGAGTTATGCCTGCATTTACTATCACTCCTGCATGTTATGCTAACAACTCAAAAATTCTTATGCAGGGATTGTTACCCGGCGTCCTCTAGTACTGCAACTTCATAGGGTGGATGAAGGAAGAGAATATGCGGAATTTATGCATCTTCCGAAGAAGAAATTCATAGATTTTGGTATGGTTCTTCCTAAAACAAAAGGGAAGGAAAAAATTGTTCATACTAACATTTTATTCTGTGCAGCTGCTGTAAGGCAGGAGATCTCCGACGAGACCGATAGAGAGACAGGTCGCACCAAACAAATTTCTGGTGTTCCAATCCATCTCAGTATCTATTCCCCTAATGGTATGCAATTACTTAAAGATTACTATATGGGAAATAACAAATCATGATAATAGTTAAACTTATAATTACCTTCTATTGAATTTGATGCTTCAGTATTGTTAGTAGTTAGTTGTTTCGAAGCTATACGCTTCTATCTATTCCCCTAAGACACTTTTATATTTGCAGCGTAAAACAATTCCTATAACAGATTTTATATGTTTCTTATGAACGTCTGGTTCTTGCAGTTGTGAATCTGACATTGGTTGATCTTCCTGGACTCACAAAAGTAGCTGTGGGTAAGTTATAGGCATTTAAAATTCTGCTTGCTACTTTGTTATTGTAATTTTATACTCTGTAATACTTATTAACCTAGATAATGTGAATTTTATCATCTTTAGAGGGTCAACCGGATAGCATTGTTCATGACATTGATCGTATGGTTCGGGCATTCATTGAAAAGGTAACTATTTCGATAATTAGCTATTTAGAAGAAATAGTAGCTTCAGTGGTCTTCCTTTGCACTTTTAAGCAAATTCATAAACTAATATGGTTTGTAGATAAAGAAAATTTATACATTAATAACATCTACCAAGTGAATTTCTAGAAACTGTGATCCAAATATTTAGAATATGTTTTATCATATGGTCAAAATTTATAGAACTTACATAAGTTCGTATAATTGTTTCTCTGAGATATTTACTAGTGTAAATATTTTTAGTGTCAGTTATTTTTTTAATTGCAGCCCAACTGTATTATTCTAGCAATTTCTCCGGCCAACCAGGATCTTGCGACATCTGATGCAATTAAGATATCTCGTGAAGTAGACCCAAAAGGTACGATAGAGAGGATTTATTTGGAAGCATATAGTATCTGGCTGCTGGTTGTGTATTAGTTAATCAATTGAAAGATCAACAAATTTTTTTTTTTTTTGGGCGGTGGGGGGATACTACAGTCAGTGTGGGATGGACCTTATTACTAATCCCTTACAGAGAAATTGCAAGATAAATGTAATCACCACTTTATTGCTATATTTTTCCGAATAAGGAATCTGATATTCTATAAGTCTAGGCAATATCTGACATTTTTGAGCTTTATCATTGAAAGATCTCATAATAATACATATGTTTTGTCATATATTAGTTCACAGAATAAAGAAGTATCCATATATTTATTAAATGATTACCATAGTGTTTTTCATTGCTTCATGTAGATAAGTTTATAGACATGTATTTCTCTTTGCTATTTTTATTTTATTTATTTATTGCTTTTGTTTTATTTCCCTTTAGCTTGTTACAAGTATCCATCATCTGAATTCTAAACTAAGGCTTCTATTTTTCCTTTTTGGTTTTTCCATGAAATAGTTGTCCCAATTAATTTATAATTCTTAATTAGGCATTTCCTGTCATGTTATAGGAGTATAAGTTATGCATGCATTTTTTATTATTCCGATTAATAATATTTGACGTTGAAGTGATTTTCTCTTCCATTGGCCCTGCTAAAGTTCTTTTCCACTTGGTTCAGAAAATAGGATTCTATTTGACTGCAATGGGTTTCTGGTTTATGTCCTAGGGAAGGTGGAATATTCTATGCAATTTGAATTCAGTTTCTCTTGTTTAATTTTCAGGGGGGAGAACTTTTGGGGTTTTGACAAAGATTGATCTCATGGACAAGGGTACTAATGCAGCTGAAGTAAGTTTGTTCCGGTGACGAGTTTTCATTTAATATAAAGAACCAAGTCAGTGACCTTTTACTGTTTAACATTGTTATCCTGTTGTGGTGCGAATGGTATGGGGTATTCAATGGCCGTTAATGAAATATGTTGATGAGTGGAGTATACTGACAGTTAATATGTTTGTTCATGTCTTTTATATATTCTTTGTTATTAGTCTGTCACAGACCCATTAAATAAATTAAGCCCATAAATATACCTATTGTTTCCGGCTTGTACCCTAGCTTATATATATATATATATATATATATTACCCCTTCCTGCGTGAGACAGCAGCCACCATAGAAAGCAGCATCATCATAATAAAGAAAAACTACAGGGAGATATAGCAGCTGCAGAATTTGGAAGAAGAAGAAGCTGTTTTTTCCCTTCCACAGTTTCATGTCCTCACTGTTGTCAATTATATTCCATCTTATTTGTACGGTAATATTTGATTTAATAGCAAGTTTGTTAAATTTATCTTGCTATATATTACCAGTAAATTAGAGGGGATATTTTGTGGGTTGATTTTGGAATAATTTGTGAAGCTTTTTGAAAATTGGTGTTTGTATCTCCATTTTGATCATTAGTGGATTTTTCTTCGGTATGCCGTCGTCAGTGGAGTAGACTTTTCACATTGAAAAGTTGAACCACTTAAATCATTGTGTGCCATTAATTTTTCTTACTGTTTATTATTTTGCTGTTACCCATTATTATTAATTTGTGCAACCAAAATTGGACCCGATCTTCGCTTCCTCAATTGCTAATTTCGTAACATTCTTATATATGATAATTTTCTAATTTTACTAAACAAAGTTTTGGAAACTTTTCATTTATAACTCAAACTATGGTCAGCCTTGTTGGGAAATAACGCAAATTCCCGATAAGCTAGATTTATGAGAAAGAAAGAATAGAAAAATAACACAAAATTTGATAACGGAGTTCGGCCAATCTTGCTTACGTCTCCGGACCTGCTGCAGATCTTTTTACTGAAAGGGGAGAAATTACACAAGGTGTTTACAACACTCACAACTCACAACCCAATTACACCCAAGAAAATTACTCTCAATTTTCTCTCACAAAAGCTTTTCTCTCTAAGCTTTTCTCTCAATTGGAATGAACACTTTGGATGGTTAATTCATTACAATTACACATCTATTTATAGGAAAATTCACTCCTTGAATTACTCCTTAAATTAATGGTTCCTTGAATTGCTCCTAGAATTAAGCTCCATGTTTTACTCCTTGTTTTGTTCCATGTTTTGCTCCATGTTTTACTCCTTGTTTTGTTCCATGTTTTGCTTCTTAATTTGCTCCTTAAATTAAGGAGCTTTATAACAATAATATCTAACAATCTCCCACTTGAAGACTGATTTCAATCTGTCTTCACACCTCGATCAATGCAACAGCTTTTCTAGTCTTTGTTATTCTAGCAGACCAACTGAAGTTGAGCACAACTTCAGTTTGTCAATAATCACCACCTTTGTTAACATATCTGCTGGATTTTTGCTCCCTTGAATCTTCTCCAGTATTAACACATCATCTTCTAATAGAGATCTGATGAAGTGATAACGAAGTCCAATATGTTTGGTTCTAGAATGAAATGCTGAATTCTTCGCCAAGTGTATTGCACTTTGACTATCACTATGCAGAACATTCTTCTCTTGTTTGAATCCCAACTCAGTTAACAAACCTTGAAGCCATATCATCTCTTTACTAGCTTCAGTTACTGCTACATACTCAGCCTCTGTAGTGGATAGAGTGACAATTTTCTGTATTTGTGACATCCAACTAACAGCTGTAGTTCCAACAGTAAATATATAACCAGTGGTGCTTCTTCGGTGATCAACTTCACCTCCAAAGTCTGCATCTACGTATCCTTGTACTTTTAACTCTCCTTTACTAAAGTACAAACACTTTTCTGTGGTGCCTCGCAGATACCTCAAAATCCACTTGACTGCTTCCCAATGAGTTTTCCCTGGATTTGACATAACCGCTAACAACTCCCACCGTGACGGCCAATGTCCGGTCTTGTACTGCACCATTGCGTACATCAAACTTCCAATGGCCGAGGCATAAGGAACCTTAGCCATGAATTCTCTCTCTTCCTACGTCTCGAGGGACCGATCCTTGGATAGGCGAAAATGACTAGCCAAGGGTGTGCTAACCGGCTTGGCATTGCTCGTGTTGAATCTATGCAAAACACGATTGATGTCTTATGCACGAGATAACTGCAAGGATCCTTTCTTCTTATTTCTTGTGATTTGCATTCCAAGAATCCTTTTGCGGACCCAAGTCTTTCATGTCAAACTCCTTTGACAATTGATGCTTCAATCTTCGATATCATCCATATCCGAACCTGCTACTAACATATCATCAACATAAAGTAGTAAAATGATATATTTGGACCTATATCTCTTGAAGTAGCAACAGTGGTCGACATTGCACTTCTGGAAACCTTCCTTGTGCATGAAGCTATCAAACTTTCTGTACCATTGTCTCGGGGCTTGTTTCAGGCCATACAAACTCTTCTTAAGTCTGCACACCATGTTCTTCTTCCCTCTTTCTGAGAAACCTTCTGGCTGGTACATGTATATCTCTTCATCTAAATCTCCATGAAGGAATGCAGTCTTCACATCCAACTGTTCAAGATGAAGATCTTCGATGGCTACAATGCTCAATACTGATCTGATAGTATTAAGCTTCACAACGGGAGCAAAAATGTCAGTGTAGTCAACTCCTTCCTTCTGTTGAAACCCTTTGACAACTAGGCGGGCTTTGTATCTCTTGGAACCATCACGCCCTCTTTCACCGGTACACCCATTTGTTGTGAAGTGCCTTCTTTCCCATAGGTAACTCGGTAGTTCCCATGTATGCGGTTGTAGATGAGAGATTTCATTTCCTCTTTCATGGTAAGCTCCTAATTATTAGAATCTCGAGTCTAACAAGCTTCATCATAGAATTCAGGCTCCCCTCCATCAGTCAGTAACATATAGTTCATGTATCTCCTACTAGGCACATGAGATCGAGAATACCTTCTCAATACAAGAGCTGGAGTAAGAGGTTGTGATATGTCGGAATGTTGTGTACTACTCTGTCCAACAAGTTCCTCTGGTTGAGGACTTGTTACAATTGGTTCTATTACGGAACTATCTGGGACATCATCTGCATCTGCAAATACTGACTCATTCTGCTCTGAGTCATTGGCGTCTATTTTATGCATGTCCTTATACATCACCCTTTCGTTGAAAATCACATCTCTGCTACGGATAACTTTCTTGTTTTCGTCATCCCAAATGCGGTAGCCAAACTCATCCTCACCATAGCCGATGAATGTGCATTTCTTGGATTTAGGATCAAGCTTATTCCTACCTTGATCACTGATATGCACAAATGCTACACAGCGGGAAGCTTTTAGATGTGATAATGTCACCTCTTTTTCGCTCCATAGCTGCTATGGTATTCTATGCTGCAATGGAACGAGATGGGCCTCGGTTGATCAAGTAGCTGCCGTGTTGGCTATTCACCTTGGCTTCGGTAGACATTTGTATACGGATGCTTCGGCTCTTTACGTCAACGTTCGGTTCATACGCTCGCCTACACCATTGTGTTGAGGCGTGCTGGCGTAGTTCTTTCCATTCGATCCCACGCTCATAGCAGAAATTTTTGAATACGGTGTCTTCATATTCACCACCATTACCAGATCTGAGCTTTTTGATCTTCAAATCCATCTCATTTTCCACTATAGCTTTCCATCTTCTGAAAGCCTCAAACACTTCAGACTTATGCTTCAGAAAGTAAACCCATACCTTCCGAGAACGATCATCGATGAAAGACACGCAGTATTGTTTCCCACCAATGGATGAGACGGTTGTTGGTCCCCAAACATCCGAGTGAATAAGCTCTAGCTTTTCCTTCTTTGGGGTTCTACCACTTGTCCGAAAGTGACTCTCTTTTGCTTTCCAAGTATACAATCTTCGCACATGTCCATCTCTACAGACCAGACACTGGGAGTTTTCCTTTTGAAGGCATAATCTTCATCCCCTTCTCACTCATGTGGCCTAATCTCACGGTGCCACAGGTTTGGTGTTTCATTACTGCTACAATTGTGATTGAACAACGTGCTTCTTTGTCATGTAAAGAGTGCCACTTTTCTTGCCTCGAGCAACCGTCATCGCACCCTTTGAAATCTTCCAATCATCACCATGGAAGATCGTAGTGTAGCCTTCACTAGCCAATCGCCCCACCGAGATTAAGTTCCTTCGAGGTCGGGAATATGCGACATCCTTCACCTCCCAAACAGACCCGTTTAACTTAATCTTCACTACACCTTTGCCAATAATAGCACATGGTTGATCATCACCAAGATATACCTTTCCAAGGTTTCGGGGACATATTTCTCGAAGAATTCTTTACGTGAAGTAGCATGGAACGATGCTCCGAGTCTAGCACCCAATATTCTTCCTTGCTCTCCAAAGAGCATATCAATGCATCATCTCCTCCCGAGGTGGAAGTAACATTTGCCTCTGCCTTCACTTGTTTGTCCTTCGGTGCATTCTTGCACCGATTTTTGTAAGGTTCTGCTCTTCCACAAATCCAACACTCGACAGTCTTTGAGCTATGGGAATTATTAGGATTCCTAGATTTGGACCTCCTGTCCTTTGATCTACCTCGGTAGTCTGTTCTACCACGTCCATTTCCTTTGGTTGAATTCCTTCCTCTCGACTCTGTATGCAAACCGAAGAGGTTGACGATTCAATTGTCTCTACGTCGGATCTCTTCACCGAGAACCAAATCACGAACATCGTCAAATTTCAACTTATTGCTTCCCGATGAGCTACTCACACCGTGACAAGTAGCATTCCACTTTACGGTAAAGAAGACAAAAGTATCAATGCTCGTACTTCTTCATCGAATTCAATTTCCACCGAACTCAACCGGGTTGTAACTGTGTTGAGTTCATTGAGATGCTGAGCTACCGATGCGCCTTCCGTCATCCGCAATTGAACAAGCGCCTCATCAAGTGCACTTTGTTTGAGGCTGATGGCTTCTCATACATATTGGAGAGAGCTGCCATAAGACCCGCCGTGGTCTTTTCCTTTGCTATGTTGAAAGCAACATTACGGGATAACGTCAATCGAATAACTCCGAGGGCTTGTCTGTCTAGAAGATTCCAATCTTCTTCCTTCATAGCCTCTGGCTTCTTCCCTGAGAGAGGTTGATATAGATTTCTTTGATACAGATAATCCTCTATCTGCATTTTCCAAAACCCGAAATCTGTGCCATCAAATTTCTCGAGTTTCACCCTTCCTTCATCTGCGGCCATTGCTCCCACTAAAATCTGACTTCCTCTGGATCGTTTCTGACTATTTCTTGCAGAAAATTGACAGAAATCACTACCAATAGCTCTGATACCAGTTGTTGGGAAATAACGCAAATTCCCGATAAGCTAGATTTATGAGAAAGAAAGAATAGAAAAATAACACAAAATTTGATAACGGAGTTCGGCCAATCTTGCTTACGTCTCCGGACCTGCTGCAGATCTTTTTACTGAAAGGGGAGAAATTACACAAGGTGTTTACAACACTCACAACTCACAACCCAATTACACCCAAGAAAATTACTCTCAATTTTCTCTCACAAAAACTTTTCTCTCTAAGCTTTTCTCTCAATTGGAATGAACACTTTGGATGGTTAATTCATTACAATTACACATCTATTTATAGGAAAATTCACTCCTTGAATTACTCCTTAAATTAATGGTTCCTTGAATTGCTCCTAGAATTAAGCTCCATGTTTTACTCCTTGTTTTGTTCCATGTTTTGCTCCATGTTTTACTCCTTGTTTTGTTCCATGTTTTGCTCCTTAATTTGCTCCTTAAATTAAGGAGCTTTATAACAATAATCTCTAACAAGCCTATCCTTTGTAAAGTAACAGATCAGAAATTGGATTTTACAATTCTCTTATAAATACTGAGTGGAGTGTACTGAAAGTTAATACGTTTTGTTCATATCCTTTATATATTCTTGCAAATGAAAATTGTCTAATTTTACTAAACTTTAGGTTTTGGAAACTTTTATTTTATAACTCAAACTATGGTCAGCCTATCCTTTGTAAAGTAACAGATTAGAAATTGGCTTTTACAATTTTCTTGTAAATGCCTTCTGAAATCAATAGTTTGGAGGTTAGGATAACTAGTCTTTACTCTGTAATGTGTAATGGGATTCTGAAAATGGTAATGGAATTGGACGCACAATTCTATTGGCTGATCTTGGTCTTCCATTGTAGAGCTTTCTATATTATTTCAGAATAGGTAATTGTCAATTATAAGCAGTTGTTTTGCTGTTGATCTTTATCTTTGTGAAGGCTATCATTGGAATTCCATTCCAATTTTAAAATCTTTGAAGTCCATTGAAATCCTGTCCTTTAATCTTTCTTCCTCTTTGTCTCCCACCCCCTCTCCCCCCCCCCCCCGCCACTTTCAGATTTTAGAAGGAGGATCATACAAGCTACAATTTCCATGGGTTGGTGTTGTCAACCGCTCTCAAGCTGATATTAACAAGAATGTTGATATGATTGCTGCTCGACAGAGAGAGCGTGAATATTTTGCAAGTTCCACAGAATACAAGCACCTTGCCGGCCGCATGGGGTCTGAACATTTAGCTAAGATGCTTTCAAATGTATGTACAGTGCTCTTTTTTTTCATTTAGTAGAGTATTTATTTTTGCTGACCAACTCCTTATGTGACATCAAATGTGATTCCAGCACTTGGAAACTGTGATAAAGTCCAGAATCCCAGGCCTTCAGTCTCTTATTAGCAAAACGATTTCTGAACTAGAGACAGAATTAAGCCGTCTAGGGAAGCCCATTGCTTCTGATACAGGAGTAAGAATCGTAACTCATGGTTTCATCCTTTTCTTATGGTCTCGTATTATATACATATTTGCATATGAAGAAAGTTATGCTTCACCAAATTTCAAGTTCTCATTTCTCTCTCTTTGCAATATGAAAATTATAACTGTATTTGTTTTTTGCAGGGAAAATTGTACATGATTATGGAAATTTGTCGTACCTTTGATCAAAACTTTAAAGAATATCTTGATGGCGTGTATGTATATCTGGAACTCATGCCCCTCCCTCCAAAGCACTTATATTTTCCGTATAATCTTGTTTTCTAGTTCGTGCCTGTGAAACTTATGGTAGTCAATGTCTGCAGGCGCCCTGGTGGTGACAAAATTTATGGTGTCTTTGAGAATCAATTTCCAGCTGCTATGAAGAGGTTGCAATTCGACAAGCATCTTTCAATGGAAAATGTTCGCAAGCTAATTACAGAAGCAGATGGATATCAACCTCATCTAATTGCTCCTGAGCAAGGGTACCGACGCCTTATAGAATTTTGCTTAGTTTCCATCAGAGGCCCAGCTGAGGCAGCTGTTGATGCGGTATTCATTTAGATCAAAAGCAAACTATTTTTTGCCGATGCTTACATTCTCTGAGATTATTACTGAAGATCCTACTAACCTAAGGCAAAGTGGCCAAATGAGTCGATTCTCACTGCTGCTGCCACTTCAGTCACCATTGTTGTTGCTACTTAGTGTGCTATTCAGATTCATTTCAGATGGCACTGCATATAGTTTTATGCATCTTGGATTTCTTGCAATTTCAGGTACATGGCATACTCAAGGATTTGGTGCACAAGTCCCTCAGCGAGACTATGGTATGTCCTATAACTTGCTAGGTACTCATAATTGTCGTGTGCGGAAGCGATAAATATCGGTATATGAATATATCAAAGTGATAAAATGACACATAAAATTTACGTGGTTCGGTAATTCACTTAGGTCTACGAGAGGTACCAGATATTATTTGAACTGAGTAGGAAATATATAGAATACAGATATAGATTTCCTCATTAATAATATCTCTCAAGTGTTTCACCAAACTCATAGAAAACTCTCAAACTCACTAAGTATTTTCTCTTTGGGTTTGCTTATGCTCTCTCTGATTTTTTCTGATTTTTGTCTTGTTCTTCAATGCATGAACTCTTCCCTATTTATAGATGAATCAAGACTCACTTTCCCTAAATTGTGCCATAATTTAAGCCTTAAATTAAGCTACTAATTTTCTTAAATTATGCTACAAATTATGCCACTAATTTCCCTCAATTGTGCTACTAATTTTCCTAAATTGTGCCACTAATTTTTCTAAATTATGCCACTAATTGTTACTTTTAGAACCAATATTCAACAATCTCCACCTGGGCGAAAAAGTTCATAACATTGCTTCTAAATGCGCCCTAGGTTCTCTAAGCTCGAGAGATGTTGATCAAGTTCAAGCAGTGTTGAAACTTGATCCCTGTAACCACCTTTGTAAGCATATCTGCAGGGTTATCTGCAGTTCTAACTTTCTAAAGTATAACATTTCCTTCATCGATGATTTTCCGAACAAAATGAAATTGAACATCGATGTGTTTGGTACGACCATGATGAACTTGGTTCTTTGCCAAACAAATGGCATTCTAACTGTCGTAGAAAACCTCCACGTTCTTCTCAACAATACCCAAATCCTTGGTCAACTCGAGAAGCCATATAGCTTCTTTGAATGTTTTTGTTACAGCCATATACTCTGCCTCTGTAGTAGACAAAGCTACAGTTGACTACAATGTTGATCTCTAACAAATTGGTCCTCCTACCATTGTGAACACATAACCAGTTGTAAATCGATGCTTATCCAGATCTTTAACATAGTCAGAATCCATATATCCGACTAGGTGTTTGCCTTCAGTCTTGTCTCTCTCAAACTTCAAACCAATATCCACAGTAGCATAGATGTACCGTAGAATCCACTTCATTGCTTGCCAGTGTCCTTTACCAGGATCATGCATGTATCGACTCACCATACTAATAGCGTGGGAAATATCAGGTCTGGTGCAAACCATTGCATACATCAAGGCACCAACGACATTTGCATATGAAACACGCTCCATTTGCTTCTTCTCATCGGTGGTGCTAGGTGACATCAATGTATTCAATTGAAAATGAGGAGCAAACGGTGTATTTACTGGTTTGGTTTTTTCATCAATGTCAAACCTTTGTAGTACTTTCTTCATATACTGAGTTTATGTCAGACAGACTGTGCTTGCAACTCTATCTCTTGTGATTTCTATCCCAAGAATTTTCTTAGCTTCTCCAAGATCTTTCATTTCAAATTATGAACTCAACAGAGCCTTCAATCTGTCGATCTCCACCTTGCTCTTAGATGCAATCAACATATCATCAACATATAAGAGCAAATAAATGAAGGTACAGTCATGGAGTTTCCGAAAGTATACACAGTGGTCAAACTGACTTCGTGTGGACTTCGGTTCTCTGATGAAGCTATCAAAGCGCTTGTACCACTGTCGCGATGATTGCTTCAAACCGTAAATTGAATTGCTCAGCTTGCAAACCTAATTCTCTCATCCTGGAAATTTGAAGCCATCCGGTTGAGACATGTAGATCTCTTCGTTCAAAGTACCATGGAGAAAAGTTGTTTTGACATCGAGTTAGCTAACTTGAGATCAAACTATGCTACCAAATCCAATAGTATCCGAATAGATGAATGCTTAACAGGAGGTGAGAATACCTCATTGTAGTCCATTCCTTATTTTTGAACATATCCTTTTGCTACCAGTCTGGCTTTGTATCTGATGTTGTCTTTACCAGGAACACCTTCCTTCTTGGCATAGACCCATTTGCAACCAATAGTTTTCTTTCCTTTGGGAAGTTGAACCAACTCCCAAGTCTGATTCTGATGTAGAGACTTCATTTCTTCATCCATTGCCATCTTCCACTTCATACTATCAACTCTCTGCACGGCTTCTCTGTAAGTGCATGGGACATCATCATCAATTACTGGAAGTGCGAATGCTACCATATCTGTGTATCTGGTAGGCTTCCTAATCTCCCTTCTCGGTCGAGTAGTGGCAATAGATTCTGGCTATTGATTGATCGGTGGTGATGGTGAGAGAACCTCTACCTCAACTGAGATCTCTTTTTGATCATCAATTTCATCTTCACCACGATCGATAGTCGGTGCAATCTTTTCTGGATCTTTCAGAGTCTCAAGCATCACCTTAGAATGAGTATTTGAACTTTCATTCTCTTTCTCTAAATTTGTCTGTCTCAGCATAACAGACTCGTCGAATGTGACATCTCGGCTTAAGACGATCTTCTTAGATTCACCACACCAAAGTCGAAATCCTTGACTCCTTCCTTAAAGCCCAAGAAAACAGCTTTCTTTACTCTAAGATCCAGTTTGGATTCGCTAACATGAAAATATGTAGGACATCCAAATATTCGCAACGAATCATAATCAGAAGTAGGTTTTTCAAACCATACCTCTTTAGGAGTTTTCCCATCTAATGCAGTCGTAGGAAGTCTGTTGACTATATGAGTTGTATATGACAAAGCCTTAGCCCAAAATGCCTTGCTCAATTTGGATTAAGATAACATACATCAAATTTTCTCAATCAAAGTACGATTCATTTGTTCTGCAACTCTATTCTGCTGTGGTGTATGGGGAACAGAAAAATGTATGATTATTCCTTAATCTTGACAAACTTTGAAGAAGGAATCTGATTTGTACTCGCCACCATTATCAGATCTCAGCCTCTTAATTTTCCTGTCGGTCTGAATCTCGATCATTTTCTTATATTTAAGAAAGATATCCAGAACTTCATCTTTATGACTCATGGTGTATATCCAGACATATCAATAAAAATCATCAATAAAAATCACAAACTAGCATTTACCTCCAAGTGAAGCATTCTTGGAAGGTTCCCAGACGTCCATGTGAATATAATCAAGAGATTCCTTAGTACGTTGAATGGTAGTGCCGAACTTGACTTTTGTTTTTTTTATTACATAATGCTCGCAAAAATCAAACTTTTTAGTCTTGACATCTTTCAAAAGACCTTGCTTCATTAAGCCTTTACACCGACATGCCCTAAGCGCATGTGCCATAGGCGGGAAGAATCATTTGTCTTTTCTTCAGAATTGCTTGAGACAGTTGCTCTTCCTGTAACTGTACTCCCATCTAGGAAATACAAGTTCACCTTTTGAGTACCCTTCATCGCTACAAATGCACCTTGTACAACTTTCAAGTCTCCATTTTCCAATATTACCTTGTAACCATCAGAATCTAGAACACCTAGAGAAATAAGGTTTTTCTTTAGATCAGGAATATACCTTATATTTGTAAGTCGTTTGATTGTACCATCGTGCATCTTTAGTCGTACTGTTTCGATCCCTTTTGTCTTACAGGCATTGTCGTTGCCCATAAGCACAATTCCTCCATCGAGCTCCTCAAAACTTGAAAACCAATGTCTATTTGGACATATATGATAAGAACATCCAGAATCAAGGATCAACTTATCTCAGTAGGTTTTTGATGGTGAAACTGAAAATGCTGATTTTTCATCTTCGTCGGCCTTCTATGCAACATTTGCATTTGACTTGTCCTTGTTTGGGCAATCTTTCTTCCAGTGCCCTTTTTGTTGACAATAGGCACACTCATATTTTGCATGACGTCTTCTAGATGACTCTCATTTAGACTTTGATATGGATTACCCCCTATTATTTGATCCACTATATTTTTTATTATTCGTCCTACCTCTGGCTGCCGTCAATGCTTCTGATATTTACCAAAGCATTTAAAACATCTACGAACTTAACCTCATCTTTTCCATATAACAGAGTTGTGGTTAAATGCTCATAGCTCTCAGGTAATAAATTCAGCAACAACAAAGCTTTACCTTCATTGATAATTTCAACATCTAAATTTTGTAGATTAGCCAAAATTTTATTGAAATTATCTAAGTACTCAATCATATGGGTACCTTTCTTGTACTGGAAATGGAAAATTTTCTTCTTCAAGTAGAGTCTGTTCTCAATACTTTTTCTCATGTACTTGTCCTCTAGTTTCTTCCAGAGAACTACGGCTACATTCTCTTTCATGACAAAGTACTTCTGATCTTTTCCTAAACACAGTCGAATTGTGCCACAATCTTATCGGTTGACATAATTTCAATCCTCATTTGAATAATCACATGGCCTGGTCTCCATGGCTACATTAGATCTTTCTCGGAATAATAAATCTAATATTTCACATTACCACATGCCAAAGTTATTAGTGCCGTCGAATTTCTCCACCTCAAACTTTGCGTTAGACAACATAGTTCTTCGAGTTGAACAACTTGGTTTGCCATAAATTCTAAGGTCAGTTTGTTCACCTTTTTCGATCTTTCTTTTATCAGTCATAAGTACAAACGGATAACAGAAATTTTGCACTTACAACTTAAAACAACGTTTTTTTTTCAAATTTTATACCTTATTTGACAAAATGGATTCTGTAGTTAACTCCAAAATGGTCCAATTAGCTAGAAATAGGTCTGATTCAGTTGAAAACGGATGAAAACCGGACCAACTCGGTTCAAATATCACTAGTGACTGAGTTGACTCTGTCCAACTCAGTTGCTGACAGCAGCACTCCGGCGGCTTCTGGCGGTGATTTTGACTTCCGATTTGAGCGATTCTTTCACTGTTGCGTTCGTCTCGTCGAGAGCTTCGATTTTATATATAATACTGCTATATTTGACTCTGATACCAATTTGTTGTAGGCGGAAGCGATAAATAGCGGTATATAAATATATCAAAGTGGTAAAACGACACACAAAATTTACGTGGTTCGGTAGTTCACTTAGATCTAGAGAAGGTAGCATATATTATTTGAATTAAGTAGAAAATATACAGATACAGATTTCCGCACTAATAATATCTCTCAAGTGTTTTCCCAAACTCACAGAAAATCTCAAACTCATTAAGTATTTTCTCTCTTTGAGTTTGCTTATGCTCTTTGAGTTTGCTTATGTTCTCTTTGTTTTTTTCTGATTTTTGCTTTATTCTTCAATGCACGAACTCTTCCTTATTTATAGATGAAGCAAGTCTCACTTTCCATAAATTGTATCATAATTTAAGCCTTAAATTAAATCACTAATTTCCTTAAATTATGCCATTAATTTTTTTAAATTATACCACAAATTAGACCACTAATTTTCTTAAATTATGACACTAATTTGTTACTTTTAGAGCAAATATTTAACAATAATAACTTTTAAACATTTATATAATCTATGCATTCAGGTCTAGCTCCTAAGAGATATGATTTGTCTACTCGATGTGAGTTTACTTAGCTTGTTCTGAATGGCAAAGAATATAAAAGATATGAAGTTAAATCATGAATTGATGATGCATGTCATATCTTCCATTTCTATAAATCATTATCCAACAGTTTTTCTTCCCCGTAGGTTCGTAACTTTTCTTCATGTATGGCTGAAAACTGAGATTATAAATGGAATATTTCCTCTTTTGCATCTTAGGAATTAAAACAGTATCCTACATTGAGAGTTGAAGTCAGTAATGCAGCTATAGAATCTTTGGAGAGGATGAGAGAAGAAAGCAAGAAGGCGACTCTTCAGCTAGTAGATATGGAGTCTGGTTATCTAACTGTTGAATTCTTCCGTAAGCTTCCTCAAGATATAGATAAAGGCGGGAATCCTGCACATTCACTTTTTGACCGATACAATGATGCGTATCTTCGGCGTGTTGGTAAGTTACTGAAAGAATTCATACAGATAATAATAACCACTTAGCCATTATCTTTTCTAAGATGATCATGTCACACACTGGCAGACACTGGTTTCCTCAAAAACTCCAGTGTTTTATTTATTTATTTGTAGCTTGCCTTGAGGAGTTCAACTTAACTAGTTAATTCACTTTCAATAGTTCAATAGGAGGTCAATCAGTTGCATTAAAATAAAATATTAAGAAATAAAGTTGGCTCAACTTTATATATGCACAGCTAATGAAGGTTTGCCTTTATATTTTTTTCTTTCTATTTCTGTGAAACGAACAGGAAGCACTGTGTTATCCTATGTCAACGCGGTATGTTCTACTCTGAGGAACTCTATTCCTAAGTCTGTTGTCTTCTGTCAAGTGCGTGAAGCAAAACGCAGCTTGCTTGATTTCTTTTTTACGGAGTTGGGCGGAAAGGAGGCATGTTCTCTAACTGTTTTTCCTCTGTAAAGATCAAAAGTTAACTAGGAAGATAAAAGAGAGCTATATTTTGCTAAATTTCTGTCTATATTTTGCAGTCAAAACAATTATCTTCATTATTGAATGAGGACCCAGCAGTCATGCAGCGCCGAACCTCCATTGCAAAGAGGCTGGAGTTATACAGAAGTGCTCAATCAGAGATTGATGCAGTTGCTTGGTCTAGGTAGAGAAAGAAAGATATGGTATGGCTCTAGTATGGTAGTGATTTTTTTATTAATTTCTTTACAAATTGCTTACCTTTTCGTGAGAAAATGGGAACGTTGAATAGCTTAGCCTTTTGCCACGGCTCACTAAGGTAGTTAACTTGATTACTATCTATGATGCCATTTTTTTGGGTAAGAATTGATATGATGACATTTATGTCTATTATATGAATCTATTAATCTTTTATTCTTTTATTCTTTTATTTTTATAAGAGGTTGCAATTGCGCAGTTTTTAGATACATCCTAAACACCACCAAAGGTCTTCCCAAAACAATGTCTCTTGTTGCTTTAGGTATTTTACATGTTAATGGTTAATGACTTTGTTGAATTCTAAGCTTTAAAAAGGATAAAAAAAGAATAATATATTATTTAATTAAATAAGATGTTATTATTTTTGTTTTTATCGTAATAATAAAAAGCTTATAAAATAATTTTTTTAATCTTATAATTAATTACATTTTAATGTCATTATTATAGCGTCGGGTATTGAAAAAATTATTTTATCTTTTTTTTTTTGTCGAGGTGATAAGAGGAAATAAAAGAAAAAAAATGAAAGAGAAAATTTAAGGTATGTTATTACAATATCAGTACGTATGTTATTATAAAAGTCATTTATCAAAAGCTTAGAATCTATCAATATTTAGTCATAGAGCATTCAAAAGCCATGTTTTCTGACATAAAAATCTAAGAGAGTAAAAGTTATATTTTTATGAGATTATTTTATATTTTTATTTATTAGTCAATATATATCACAAGATATGATATATTTTGTTAGTTCATTTTATTTACACAAGAGTAAAAAAAGTTAGATTTAAAGATCGTTGTAATTTTCTATTTAGTTATTATTATTTTTTTATGTTTATTAACATATGGTATCAAAGTCACACTTATTGATTATTAATTATTCTAATCTCGTGTATTTTTTTAAATGGAGAAGACAACATTAACTTCATCTGTAATATGATTAAATTAACAGCATTAAATTATTATATTTGAAAGTTAAGGATGGAGAAGATTATTTATTGCAAAAATTTGTATGAGTCGCTTCTAAATGAAGGAGCGAAACTAGAAAATAAAACTGATGTTCTTTAGACCTTGATGAATAGAAAAACTGTCGAACCAATTTGACAATGGATTGGACAGAACATCCTTCATCATGTAGCACAAGAAACTGTTGCCTATATATTATCGATAAAGTTGGAGTTCATGTATAAGAGAAAGACTGCTCAGAATAAACGACTAATTAACTTAAAGTACAAAGATAATCAAAATGTTTCTCTATGTTAAAGTGACTACTAAAGATTGATGAACTAATTGACAAATATCAAAATGGTGTTTAACGATGAATTGCAAACATTATTGTTACTTAGTTCCTTACCAAATAATTGGGATACATTGATAGCATCATTAAGTAACTTAACTCTGAGGTGTTCTTACCTTCGACTTAGTACAAAAATAGCATGTTAATGAAGGAGCAAGGAACCTTAATTTAGTCTAAGACATTTGTTATTGAATGTCGTGAAAAAAATAGTAAATTCCACGATATACAATTCAAGAGACAAATCAAAAGATATGTTTAAAGACAGGTCAAGAAGTAAGAGATATAGAATGTTATCATTGTAGTAAAAAAGATCATATGAAAAAATAATGCATTAAAAATCACGACTGTTATATGTCTAATAGAAATAAGGTAATTGTTATTTATGATATTGATATTGTTAATTTAGTATTATAAGATACATATTGGATCATTGATTCTGATATATCATCGTTATGATTGATTAAAAATAATATTATGTTTATTAGTCAAAATAGGAGGTGTCTAATTTAGAAGAAAATTCATGTAAGGTGGCTTACAATATTGTTAAAGATGGAGGTGCCTAACCTTGTTTGAATAAAGAATAGGAAAATTAGGTAGCCTAATTTTGTTGAATGAAGAAATGTTTGGCATATGAAATGAGAACTTGAAGGTTATAAATATAGCTTCATTTTTTCATTGTTAATCATCCCAAAAATAGAGAAAAACTTGTATGAGAAGTTCTTGAGTCATTGAATTTTGTGGGAAAATCCTCTTGGTCTTGTAATTGCTCTTTTCTTTTGGGTCTGTAAGAAAATTACTGAGAGTGTGGTTGTAACAATTTTTCACATAGTGAATTTTTCTTTGGTTGTCTTTTGACAATGAAAGTGGTTTTTTCTAATTTGGAGTTTCCACTATAATTCTTGCATTGTGTATTATCTATTTCTCTATTATTTAATATTTTGTTAAAGAAGATATTGGGATGCAGAATTTGTGATTATACCATTTTCATATCATGTAATTTTACAAACTGACTTTTTACTTTCTAAACAAATGGAGATTTAAGTAATGTTAGGACGAGAAATGATAAAATATTTAAGATTATGGAAAGATGAGATATATCCCTTGAAAACAACACAGGTTATCGCTTGGAATTGTAATAAAAGACAAGCAGGGAAATAAAGAAATAAATAAAAATGCATAACGACAAGAAAATTGTGGAAACGATATTGGGAAAACTTAAGAGAACAAAATAGTTGTGTATTAAGCCCATTGATGTTGTTGGATCAGCTCCTGCATCATTTATCCTCACCACCTGTGTGATGATATTGTTGAATCCCTCAATCACATTAAAGACACTGTAATGCAAGTGAAAATCTAACGACTGAACTCTGAAATCTATGTTAAAAAATCCAAAAATTAATAAATAAATAAATCAAGTAGCCACAGTGTGAATCTTCTTGTTTCCGAGTTAAGATTATAATAAGATAATTCTTACCAGCTGTGTGATGATATTGTTGAATATCTCAAGCTTATCAAAGATGTAATATCAAAAAAAGCTAGCGATGTGAAAAGTTTGAGAGAGGCATGTATGTATATTTGTGTTAATCCGGACTATTTAAGTTAAATCCATTTACAGTTTTAGCTGAAAACTAAAGTTTTTACAAGCTTGTTGTCTTTTTTTAATTTTATTTATTTGACAAATATAGCGATAAGCATGTTGTCTTTGAAATGTATATATACTGCATTACAAAACTAGTAATTAAATTCAACCATTTGGTTTGACTGATACCAAATCACCCGTATTAACTTTTTCGTGTTTAGTATCTTTTATATGTTCTATTTTAAATGAATTAAATTTTATGTCTTATTTTATAAACATGTATCTTTTATATGTTTTATTTTAAATGAATTAAATTTTATCTCTTATTTTATAAGTAGAGAATATATAGACAATATGATCAATATTTTTTACAATAAAAGATTTATTTTTTAATTGTTTTTTTTTCACGTGTTTGTCACATATATTAAATATATAATGATATCTAAAAAGTAACTTAGTAGAATTATATTCCATAATCACAAACTATTTTTACTATATGTTTGTATAGTTTAATACCATGGTATGAAAGGAGATAATTAGACTACTTCACGCGTCCTAACTTGAAGGCAAAAATCAGGTTCTAAATTTCCTTTAGCATAAGTTTGACATAAACCTTTTGGCCAATGACAAGAAATATAGCTTTTTTAGATGCACTGAAAGGATAATTACCATTGACTATTTCAACTTTGTGATGGTTTCTTAAGGATATATAAAGTTTAAAGAATTATTCGAGGATGAAGGAGGTTACGGTCCAATTTTCGATAAAAAACATAAAAAGTTTTATAACTATTAAGTGATTTAGATAATTCTTATAATTTTAAAAAAATAATAATACATAAGTCATGTATTGAGTATTGATGTTGAAAAAACAAGAAATAACTCTACACAAAAGAGCTCTTATTATTTTCTTCATGTTTTCATTACAATTGTATAGCTATTTATAAGGAAATTTTACTCCTTCAATTACTTGAATTAAGGACTCGTTTTACTCCTCGAATCAAGCGATTCCTTTGTTTACTCCTTGAATCAAGGATTCCTTGTTTTACTCCTTGAATCAAGGATTCCTTGTTTTACTCCTTGAATCAAGGATTCCTTGTTTTACTCCTTGAATCAAGGATTCCTTGTTTTACTCCTTGAATCAAGGATTCCTTGTTTTACTCCTTAAATTAAGGATTCCTTGTTTTACTACTTGAATTAAGGTCCTTGTTTTATTCCTTGAATTAAGAGATAATATCCAATACTCATACCAATTTGGATCCAAAGATTTATGGATCCAAGCTCGACAAAAAATCGTTAAAGCTGATGAGAAGCCAAGGGCTTGGTGAAGATGTCACCCAGGTTGGTGAAGCCGTATAATGTGTCTGAATCACTCGTGATTGAACTTGTTCACGAATGTAATGACAATCAACTTCAATGTGTTTCGTCTCTCTCGTGAAACACTGGGTTCGATGCTATATGCATGGTACTGATTGTCACAAAATAAGGACATAGGAAGAGTTGGCAGGAACACCTAAATCATATAGTAAGACCTTTAAGCCATATCAACTCACACGATTGAAGCCATTGCACGATACTCGCCTTCGGCACTTGATCTAGCGATGAGTTTGCTTCTTACTCTTCCACGTGACCAAGTTTCCACCGAAACAAATGTACAAGCAGGTGGTGGACTTGCGATCGATTGCATTATGTACTTGTCGCATCACAATACCCTATGATTTCGTGTGTGTTGTCATTCTTCTTCATGATAATACCACGACCCACTGATCCTTTTAAATAGCGTAAGATCCTTTTAACAAGGGTCAAAATGCTCGAGTGTTGGGGAGTGCATGAATTGGCCTCACAATACTGGAATTACGTGATGTCGAGTCTGGTGATTGTTAGGTAGATCAACTTTACCAACCCGTGGTAATAACTTATATCCGTGAGTGGCGTGCTCATGAAGCTAGGTTTGAGCTTCTTTGCCAAGAGGGTGGTAATGGCCGGTTTAGCATCACTGTGTTAGCTTCCTCGAGCAAATCTAGGACATATTTCCTTTGGTTAAGAAAGAGTCCGCACATGCGAGGTTGCCATTTCTATACCAAGAAAGTACTTCAATATCCTAAGGTCTTTAATTGCAAACCTTTGTACGAGGAATTTGTTTGAGGTTGAAAATCTCGTCAACATTATCACCGTAATTATCGGATCATCTACATAAATCGGCCTGACCAATTTTCCCATGGTTCCCGTGCGAACAAATAGTGAAGAATCGGCATTCTTCCGCTTTTTGGAAACCAACACTAGTGAGAAGCGAGCTTAGCTCGCATACCAAGCTCGTGGGGACTGCTTTCAAACCATAAATGGATTGTGCAATTTTGCACACTAAATCCAATTCATTGCTTTGAGGATGCCCAGGTGGCAATTTCATATAGACTTCTTCTTTGAGATCACCATGCAAGAATGCATTCTTCACATCCATTTGGTACATGGACCACCCCTTGTTTACGTACCACGACAATAGCACTCTTACTGTGTTCATTTTTGCAACAGTGCAAATGTTTCTTTGTAATCCACCTCGAATGTTTGAGTGAATCCCCGAGCCACCAATCTTGCTTTATACCTCTCAATTGATCCATCTGACTTGAATTTTAGCATATAAATCCATTTGCAACCTACGACTTTCTTGCCTTTTGGAAGTTTGGTGATGCTCCATGTGTTGTGTTGATCTAGGGGTTTAAGTTCTTCTTGCATGGATTCCTTCCACACCTCTTGGCTATTGGCCCCTACGAAAGTTTCGAGGCTCACCAGAACTCCGACATATAGTCTTTGAGGAATGCGGCGTGGGTTGGTGTCACTCTCTTATATGACACATAATTTGAGATGGGATGTGTGGGTTTGTAGGTGACAAAGTCTTGAAGTCTTGTGGGTGGTTGCCTAACACGCATTGGATTACGTCGTGGAGCAGGAGGAGTTATTTCATACTCGTTCACATCTTGTACCATATTGTAAGGATCATCTTGATTATCACCATCTTCATGCAGTGTACCATTAAGAAGAGACCCTTCATTGTTACTTTCAGTGAGAGATGTATCAATGTTGACATGGCTGGGATCTTGTTGTTGTAGAGCCTCAAGTTCGATTCTTGGTAATGGAAACACATCCAAGATGTCATCCCTTAGATGTCATCCCTTTGACTTGTGATTTCATGTGACTTGCTGAAAAAAGGGTTAGTTTCATAAAATCGAACATCTTTAGACACAATTAATTTCCTAAATTGGGGATCATAACACTTATATCCCTTTTATGTAGATGAATAACCAAGAAAAATATAATTAACAGCTCTAGGATCCAATTTATCTCGATGATGATGATTGAATATGTACAAAAGCAGTCTGACCAAAGACTCTAAGGTGTGAGAGATTAATTTTTCCTTCCTTTCATGACCCAGGGAGACTTGAAATCCAAGACTTACTGGGTAATCTATTGATGATGTAAGTACCGTCATAACCCCTGGCAGGACCGAGAATCTCTTTGGGTACATTCATTTGTAGCATTAATGCTCTAGTTTTTTCAAGTAAGTCCCTTGCGCTCACCACACCATTTTGTTTAGGTGTGCCAACACAACTTGTTTGATGCATAATGCCATGAATGCTCAAATATTGTTTCATGATATAGGACATGTATTCGTGGCTACCGTCGACCTTAAGGTTTGAATTTTAGAGGAGAAATGATTTTTAACAAGGTTATGAAAGTCCTTAAATACTTCCATAACTTCATTCTTAGACTTTAAAAGATATAACCATGTGACTCGAGAAAAAATCATCAACAAAAATCACAAAATACTTATAACCATCAAAAGATTCATTAGTTGGTCCCCATACATATGAATGAACTAGTTCAAAACATTTACTAGCCCTAGACAAGGAAGAATTAAAAGGCAATCTAAAGGGCTTTAGACAAAGTGGCAAGTTTCACATGCAATTGCATCATTTCCTAAGTTTGGAAATAAAGTTGACAAAATTGGTGAGTAAGGTGAGCTAAACGTTGATGCCACAATTGATTATCTTGGATAGGGTTAAACTTGGCTTGAAACCCTGGGATTGCTCTTCGATATGTAATAGAGACCATCTAAGTAAAACCCTTCACCAATCGTCTTTTTGGTGGAACAATCCCGAAAAATGACATTGTGAGGAGAAAAATGGCTAATTCAAGGTATTTGTGATTTTTCCTACAGAAGTTGGAAGGAAAGGAAGGTACATATAAAATGTACCGACTCGATTTCATCCGACATTAATTTTATTTTTTTCCTTTCCTAAAACCTTTACATTCTCACCATTTGCAATTGAAACTTGAGAAGGATTTGCTAATTTTTCAAACTTATGAGACTTTGACACATTGGTTTGTCGTATGATCGCTTTGAATCACCTACAACCCAAAAATCATGCAATATATTTATTTTAAGAAGTGCTTTTAAAGGCTTTTATGATACCTGTATGTCCTCTTTGTGGTATGAGTTTTGTATTTGCCAAGAAACACGTAAACTTGCTTAGCAATCTTGTCGAGTTCCTTCTTCTACGCTATCCACACAGTCAATTCTAACTCATCATGTCTTGTTTTGAACATACAACATAAACTCACTCATAAGTTCAGTTGAATTCGCTATGAACTTTTTGAATGGATCACACCCATTAGAGGCGTATAATGATTTGCGGTGTGCGTACGATTCACTTTCAGAACCCTTATCCTTTATAAAATCGGGTTTTAATTCCGAATGTAGAATCCAACATGTGTCCTTAATATGGCCCGTATAGTTGCGGTGTTGACACTTCAAGTTTGGATGCTTCCCTTTCAGTACTTTCTCTCGTTGGTTAGATAATTTCTTACCTCAGCATCAACTACCATTGTATCCTTTGTTTCATGACTTTTCTCCTTACTTCTTCACATTGAATTGTCGCACATACATTGGTGAAGGAAGGAAGTTGAGTATTCGTGACGTATGTGGCATCGTATATCTTCGTATGTTGAATCGAATTCCATTGAAGTTGAAATATCTTATCTTCTTCCGCTCTTTTAAATGAGCTACATCGGTTGTATGAGACGATATATTTCTAACTCATTCCACATGCTTTTACGCTCTCAAGAGTTGTATAAAAAGGCTTACCATCTGTCTTGATTTGAGATGCCCTTCTTTAATCAAAAACCTAGATCATCAAGTTGATCGCCATACATTTCCTCGACCGTCTCACATGGATTGGTATGCGATTGAGAATCGAATATTTCAAATTAATGTTACGTGGAATAGTTTACGCCATAACCACCGATCCTTACTAAGAAAGATTCATAGGTTGGTGATAAACATCGCAGTCTTTGACGTCTCCATTTATAAACCCTAACTTGGACGCTTTTCCACCTAGAGGTGACACCGCTGCTTGACATCCACTCATACGTATTAATGAAGGAAGCAGACTGAACTTTGTTCGATCCTAACATTGCCTTCCGTCATTTGAAAGATTGAAGATCTAAGATAATAATAAAGCGAGAATCAAGTTAATTTTTCCTACTTCACGATACCAAGTGTTGAAAAAACAGAAATAAGCTACTACACAAAAAAAAACAACTTATTATTTTCTTACGTGTTTCATACAATCATTGTATAGGCTTATTTATAAAGGAATTTTACTCTTTAATTACTCTTTGAATTAAGCGTCCTTGATTTACTCCTCGGCGGAATTAAGGATTCGCTTTTCTTTCGGCCCGAATTAAGCGATTCATTTGCTTTCATTAAATTAAGGTCCTTGTTTTATTCCTTCAATTAAGAGCTAATATCCAATAATTGATCACTTTTTTTTATTGAAAATCAAATTGTAATCAACACATACCAAAAATTTTAGAACGATTTTAGGATTAAAATATTGAAAGTCATTAATTTTTAGTTCTCATATGCACTAATAACAAAAAAAAATGAAATCCATTAATTATTAGCTATTATACCTTCGAAATTAAAAAAAATGAATTTATTTTATTTTTGTTTCCATGAGTGCATCTTGTATCGCTTTGTTTTTATTTTGCTCTAAAGATGGAAAGAAATTAAATAGAGTAAAAATTTAAGGTGTGATAGTATTTAACTAAAAAAATGATAAAATTAGATTCTTAATCGTGAAATAAGTGCGTGAATACAATTTGAATAAAAGAAATTCTAACATTATTTTAGGTATTTTTTTTATTTCTTTAGATATTAGAGTCGAGAATTCACGTGTTAAAGTATATGTACGCTTTTTTTATAATTTTAAAATTACTCTTGAAAATTTTGTCATATATTAATACGTGATCAACTATCAATAAAATATTATTCTGTTATTTTTTTAAAAGATTAGTTATAAAAAATAAAATTAAATGAGAAAGAAAGAATAAATAAAAGATAGATAATGAGTGATTGAGAAAGAGATAAGGAGAAAAAATGTGACAAATAAGGATCGAAAGATAACAAGAAGAAAGAGAAGAGACTTCAATAAAGTTGGTTTTTTAATATTTTTTATTAATAAAATATATATTTTTTATTTTACTCATAAAATAATTTAAATTAATTCATTATAATTTAAAATTATATAATTAATTAAATTTTATTAAAAAATTATAAGATTAAATTATATAGTAATAAAACAAATGATATTTTCTATTTTGTTTTGTTTAGTTTTGTTTTTGGACGGAGGAGAAGATACGAATAAAAATAGAAAATTAAGGGGAAAATCCAATTAAGTCTCTGACTTCACCTTGAAAATATGAACGGAAATTTTGCCATTCAAGGGAAATAATTCCTGCTATACATGGCAGTTGACGGTTGGCAGTTGGCAGTTGACGGTTGACGGTTGACGGTGTTTTCAACTGACTTTGTGGGTTAGACATAGAAAATAAATTATATTGAGAAATTCAAGTCTTAATTTAGTTATTTATATATAAATAGTTTTATTTTAATAATTTTTTATTAAAATATTATTTTTTATATTAAAATTTAATCATTTATTAATAATAAAATAATAATTAATGTTTAATATTTAGTTATTATCAATATTTTATTTTAATATTTTTTATTTTTATTTTTATTTTTATTTTTTAAAATAAAAATATATATTTAAATATTTTGTATTATAATATTTATTATTATTAATTATTTTTTAAATAATTTTATTCTAAATTTTACTATTAATAACTCATCTTTCATCATATTAATTACTTGAAAATTAATTATAATATTTTAATATTTTAATAATTAAATTATTAAATAATATTATTTATCTTTAATCAAATTATTTTCTCAAAAGCTTATAGGGTAAAACATATTAACTAAATAATATCAACTTTATAATTATGAAAATTCTATTCTCCCTATCTCAATTATACATAGAAGTGACTTTTACTTAATCTTCGTATAGGTTTGTATGAGTTCAAAGCTCTCTTGCAATATTAACGTTAACTCTTTTTTTTTAAAGAATAATAAATATTATTTTTAAAATTTTACATTTTTATCTCAAAATATTTAAATCCAACACATTAAATCTTATAATTTATAAAAAATATTCAATTGAATCCAATTTACATTAATGTATACAAAATTAATAGATACATCCATACATATCATCTAATTCATACATCAAATATGTAAAAATATCCTCATGTTACAAATCATGTAACAATTGTATCAATTATGTTCATTCTAATGCATCATTAATAATTAGATTAAATTGATAAAAAAAATTAAATTATAGGATTTATTATACATAATTTAATAATTATAAAATTAATGTATATTTTATCATGTAATAAATTCTACCGCCACATATATATATTCAGGTTATTATTTATAACAATTCATATTTGCCAGAATCATTCGCTAAATCTTTTTAATTTTTGACTAAACTATATTAGTTTGCAAACTTTTGATTAGATCACAATTTTAAATCATAAAATTTATTAGTTATCAAGTTACGAACCATGTGAATTAGGAAATCTGTTGGGAAATAACGAAAATTCGATAAAGCGGATTTAAAAAGCGAAAAAAATAAAAATAACACAATAAATTTGATAACTAGGTTCACGATCACTAACTGCGTCTAGGACCTGCTGCACCAGTCTTTTCTTGAAAGGAGAAATTACAGGTGTTTACAACACTTACAACTCACAATTACACCCAAGAAAATTACTCTCGATTTTCTCTCACAAAACTTTTCTCTTAGCTTTTCTCTCAATTGGAATGAACACTTTGGATGGTTAATTCATTACAATTACTGTACATCTATTTATAGGAAAATTCACTCCTTGAATTACTCCTTAAATTAATGGTTCCTTGAATTGCTTCCTAAAATTAAGCTCCATGTTTTCTCCTTGTTTTGTTCCATGTTTTTCTCAATGTTTTACTACTTGTTTTGTTCCATGTTTTGCTCCTTAATTTGCTCTTAAATTAAGGAGCTTTATAACAATAATATCTAACAATCTCCCACTAAGACCGATTTCAATCATCTCTTCACACCTGATCAATGCAGCCTTTTCTAGTCTTTGTTACTCTAGCGGACTAAAGTTGAGCACAACCGGTTTGTCAATAATCACCACCTTTGTTAACATATCTGTTTGGATTTTTGCTTCCTTGAATCTTCTCCGGTATTAACACATCATCTTCTAATAGAGATCACGATGAAGTGATAACGAAGTCCAATATGTTTGGTTCTAGAATGAAATGTCAATTCTTCGCCAAGTGTATTGCACTTTTGACTATCATTTATCTACGAACATTAACCTGCTTGTTTGAATCCCAACTCGGTTAACAAACCTCGCCATATCATCTCTTTACTAGAAACGATTCTTTGCACACGCTTTCGGTATACGTGGATAGAGTGACAATTTTATACGTATTTGTGACATCCAACTAATTGTGTAGTTCCAACAAGGTAATATATAACTGGGTAGCTTCTTGGTGATCAACTTCACCTCCAAAGTGCAGATCTACGTATCCTTGTACTTTTAACTCTCCTTTACTAAAGTACAAACACTTTTGGTGGCCTCGCGTATACCTCAAAATCCACTTGGCTTCCCAATGAGTTTTCCCTGGATTTGACATAAATCTGCTAACAACTCACTGCGTCACGCCAATGTCCTGGTGTAGGCTGCACCATGCGTACATCAAACTTCCAATGGCCGAGGCATAGGAACCTTCAACCAGCTAATTCTCTCTCTTCCTACTGTCGAGGAGATGATCCTTGGATAGGCGAAAATGACTAGCCAAGGGGTGTGCTAACGGCAGCATCGCTCATGTTGAATCTATGCAAAACACAATTGATGTACTGCCCGAGATAACTGCTGCGGATCCTTTCTCTTATTTCTTGTAATTTGCATTCCAAGAATCTTTTGCTAGACCCAAGTCTTTCGTGTCAAACTCCTTCGACAATTGATGCTTGATCTTCGATATCATCCATATCTGAACTGCTACTAACATATCATCAACGTAAAGTAGTAAAATGATATAGCGGACCTATATCTCTTGAAGTAGCAACAATGGTCAAGATTGCACTTGAAACCTTCCTCAGTGAAGGCTATCAAATTTTCTATACCATTGTCTCGGCTTGTTTCGTGCCATACAAACTCTTCTTAAGTCTGCGCACACCATGTTCTTCTTTCCTCTTTACGAAAACATACATTTGGGGTCGGTACATGTATATCTCTTCATCTAAATCTCCATGAAGGAATGCAATCTTCACATCCAAGCTGTTCTCAAGATGAAGATCTTGATGGCTACAATACTCACACTGATCCGATAGTATTGAGCTTCACAACAAGGAGCGAAAATGTCGGTGTAGTCAACTCCTTCCTTCTATTGAAACCGCTTTAACAACTAGGCGTGCTTTGTATCTCTTGGAACCATCACGCTTCTTCTTTCACAGTACACCATTTGTTGTGAAGGAAGTCTTTCCCATAGGTAACTCGGTAGTTCCCATATGCAGTTGGAGATGAGAGATTTCATTTCTTCTTTCATAAGAAGCTCACTTATTGGAATCTCGAGTCCGACAAGCTTCATCATAGCATCGGGCTCCCTCGGCCCGCTTAGCAACGTATATTAGTTCATGTATCTCCCCAGGGCGTATGAGGTCGAGAAGACCTTCTCAATCTGAGGCTGAGTAAGAGGTTGTGATGTGTCGGAATCCGTGTAATTACTCTGTCAACAAGTTCCTCCGGTTGAGGACTTGTTACAATTGGTTTTGTTGCTTAAACTATCTCGGGACATCATCTCGCAAATCTTGACTCATTCGCTCCGAGGCATTGGCGTCATTTTATGCATGTCCTTATACATCACCCCTTCGTTGAAAATCACATCTCCTACGGATAACTTTCTTCTTTCGTCATCCCGGCACGCGGTAGCCAAACTCACGTCCTCACGCATGCCAATGAATGTGCATTTCTTGGATTTGGGATCAAGCTTATTCTGCCTTGATCACCGATATGCACAAAATGCTACACAACCGAAAACTTTTAGATGTGATAGTTTCACCTCTTTTTCCGCTCCATACCTCCTCTCGTATTCTATGCTCCAATGGAACGGATGGGCGCTCTATTGATCAAGTAAGCTGCCGTGTTGACTTCGCCCAAAAGTGCTTCGATAGACCCGACCGTATACGGACAAGCTTCAGCTCTTTCTGTCAATGTTCGGTTCATACGCTTTCACCACACCATTGTGTTGGCGTACCGAGCCTGATTCTTTCCATTCTCGATCCCACGTACTCATAGCAAAATTTTTGAATCCGGTGTCTTCATATTCCACCACCATTATCGGATCTGAGCTTTTGATCTTCAAATCCGTCTCATTTTCCACCATAGCTTTCCATCTTCTACGAAAGCCCCAAATACTTCAGACTTATGCTTTAGAAAGTAAACCCATACCTTCCGAGAATGATCATCGATGAAAGTCCGCAGTATTGTTTCCCACCAATGGATGAGACGGTTGTTGGTCCCCAAACATCCGAGTGAATAAGCTACAGCTTTTCCTTCTGGGGTTCTACCACTTGTCTGAAAACGTCCGACTCTTTTGCTTTCCAAGTATACAATCTTCGCACGTGTCCATCTCTACAGACCTAGAAGTTTTCCTTTTGAAGGCACGTAATCTTCATCCCCTTCTACAAAGCTCATGTGCCTAATCTACGGTGCCACAGGTTTGGTGTTTCATTACTGCTACAATTGTGATTGAACAACGTTTCTGTTTGTCATGTAAAGAGTGCCACTTTTCTTGCCTCGAGCAACTGTCATCGTACCCCTTGAAATCTTCCAATCATCACCACATGGAAGATCGTAGTGTAATACCTTCACTAGCCATCCGCCCCACCTTGAGATTAAGTTCCTTCCCGAAGTCTGAATATGCGACATCCTTCGCCTCCCAAAGCAGACCCGTTTAACTTAATCTTCACTACACCTTTGCCAATAATAGCACATGGTTGATCATCACCAAGATATACCTTTCCAAGGTTTCCGGGGACATATTTCTCGAAGAATTCTTCGTGAAGTAGCATGAACGATGCTCCGCAGTCTAGCACCCAAGATTCTTCCTTGCTCTCCAAAGAAAGCATATCAATGCATCATCTCTCCCGAGGTGGAAGTAACATTTGCCTGCGCCGCTTGTTTGTCCTTGGTGCATTTCTTGCACCGATTTTTGTAGTGCTATTTTCCACATTCCAAAGACTCGATAGTCTTCGAGCTATGTGGAATTATTAGGATTCCTAGATTTGGACCTCCCGTCCTTTGATCTACCTGGTAGTCGGTTCTACCACGTCCATTTCCTTTGGTTGAATTTCTTCCTCGACTCTGTATGCAAAGCGAAGAGGTCGACGATTCACCGTCTCTCTACGGATCTCTTCACCGAGAACCAAATCACGAACATCGTCAAATTTCAACTTATTGCTGCGATGAGCTCTACTGGTAGTGACGGTAGCATCTCGGCTCTGAGTAGAAGACAAAAGTATCAATGCTCGTACTTCTTCATCGAATTCAATTTCCACCGAACTCAACCTCGGGTTTGTAAGCGTGTCGAGTTCATTGAGACTGTGAGCTACCGACGCGCCTTCCGTCATCCGCAAATTGAACAAGCGCCTCATCAGTGCACTTTGTTCGAGGCCGACGGCTTCTACGTACATATTGAGAACCGCCATAAGACCCGCCGTAGCGTCTTTTTCCTTCTATGTTGAAAGCAACATTACGGATAACGTCAATCGAATAACTCCGGCTGCATGCAGAAGATTCCAATCTTCTTCCTTCATGCCCTCAGCTTCTTCACCGAGAGAGGTTGATATAGATTTCTTTGATCTGAGATAATCCTCTGTCTGAATTTTCCAAAACCGAAATCTGTGCCATCAAATTTCTCGAGTTTCACCCTTCCTTCATCTCGCGGTTTGCTCCCACTAAAAATCGACTTCCTTACGGATCGTTTCGACTATTTTTGCGAAAAATTGGCCAATCACTACCAATAGCTCGATACCAATTGTTGGAAATAACGCAAATTCCCGATAAGCGATTTAAGAGAAAGCAAAAATAGAAAAATAACACACAAATTTGATATCGAGTTCTACCAATCTTGCTTACGTCCTCCGGGACTGCTATGAGATCTTTTCTTGAAAGGGGAGAAATTACACAAGGTGTTTACAACACTTACAACTCACAACCCAATTACACCCAAGAAAATTACTCTCAATTTTCTCTCACAAAAGCTTTTCTCTCTAAGCTTTTCTCTCAATTGGAATGAACACTTTGGATGGTTAATTCATTATAATTACACATCTATTTATAGGAAAATTCACTCCTTGAATTACTCCTTAAATTAATGGTTCCTTGAATTGCTCCTAAAATTAAGCTACATGTTTTACTCCTTGTTTTGTTCCATGTTTTACTCCTTGTTTTGTTCCATGTTTTGCTCCTTAATTTGCTCCTTAAATTAAGGAGCTTTATAACAATAATATCTAACAAAATCATGTTACATTTTCAAATTAAAGAAGCATGATGATAATAATACAAGGACATCAAATTGAAGCAGCATGATTTTAATTTATACAGTTTGTGAATGAAGAAAAAGCAGAAAGAAAGACATCCACATTGATCAAATTTTCTTCTTTTCTTGAGTCGCAGTTTTGAATTTTTTATTTTATTTATTGCAAGCTTTTTATTCAATTCATTTTTTTTATTTAATCATACTAAATATTATTTTCTGAAAAAAAAATAGATTTTTTCCTGGAGCTTTTACATTTACGTTGAAACCTGGATCAAATGATTACATATACATGACAAAAATATTATCTGAATCGTATCAGAATAAATCAAACACTATATATGCGATTGATTGTTGCTTCTGAGACTTATATAATCGCTTCTAATAGCACAAGCACTTCTATACAAACATTTTTTTCCCATAAGTACTCTCAATACTAATAAAACACACAAATGATGTGTTTCTTCCTGAAAGCTTCTATACCAAACAATTTTTTCCAAGAGTACTTTCAATACTACTCATAAAACACAAATAATGTGTTTCTTCCTGAAAATATTTTTCTCATAATTAAAACTACTACTAACCAAAACCACAAACAAACATGCCCTTCATGTGATTTTGAACCATACCATGAAAGCATGCAACTCAATATGTAAGACACAAGAGCCTGGAAGTAATGAATTTGTGTCTGCTTTGGCAGCAGGCATGAAATCAAAACGCATAGTAGAGGTGGCATCAACTGTTTTCACATCAACAATAGCCATAGCTGTTGCTGCAAAACAAACTGGAGCCAAATTGGTCTGCATCCAAATCCTCCCAGAGCAAGCTAGTTCTGAATCCAAAAGAGTCATTAAACAATTGCCTTTCGAGGACATTGTCGAATTTAAAACTGGTGAAGCCTCTGAGGTGTTAACAAATTACCAAAACATTGATTTCACTCTAGTTGATTGTAATAAGAATGAAGATTGCATAAAATTGCTGAATGTATTAGATGTTAATCCTAAAAAATCAATGGTGATGGAAAATAATTTGGATGGTGAGAGAACATGTTTGGGAGGACATTTTAAGGAAATGAATGATGCTATGGATTCAGTGAGGTCTACGAAGCATTAGATAGATAAAGGCATGGAGGTTACTATGATTGGGAAGAACAATGAGATGCAAATGAAGGATTATGGTGGTGGAAGAATGAATCCTAGACTTGGAAAAAAGAGAGTTTTTCTCTCAAAGCTGGTAAGACCAAATGGCTTATTAAGGTGGATGAGAAAGTGGTGAGGAACACATTTATAGGGTATATAAATAGCTCTCAAGTCTCAACTCTTATATCCAACTTCGCATTAATTGTAGTAATATTGTATATATTGCTCACATTAAAGAATTTTAAATGATAAAATGGCCACTCTGAAACATTTGGGATGTGTGATTCAGTATCAAAAATCAACAGCATTTCCTATGTTGCAAGTGTTTTAAGGCATCCATATTCTGTGAAGGATTGGCAAAAGCTGATTATTAAGGGCTTGTTTTGTAATGAGTGTTATTTCTTTATGTTTCAAACTAGCTTTTCAAACTTGTTTGGTAACCAATTTTTTTTTTTAATGTAAACAGATAACAAAGAAAATTTGTTGGGTAAAATTATATTCTGTGTTTTGTTCTCAATTTTTGTTTTTCTATCAAATACTCATGTTTGCTTTTTATATTCCATTCTATCACTACTTTTCCCAGTCAATGGGTGGAACATTAGGTTCCCTTTCTCCTTTCGGAAAAGGTGAGATTGTGACTTTTGAAAAAAAAATAGGTGTTAGAGAAGGATTTAAAATTTAATTATGAAAGTTCTGAAATCTAAAAACACATTACCCCAACTTTAGAAGGGTTGTGCAGTTCAGTCGCTAGTTGTCTGCATCTTCTACACCATGTGAGTGTGTTTGTCCCTAAAGTTCCTGCAGTCATCTTTAACAAACCTTTGGTGACAAAAAAAGCATAAACAAAAATGGGGTGCAGATCATACAGAGACCAACAAAATGGCAGTGATTAACCAAAGACACATCAATCAAAATAGGGTTAAAAACACTTGCTTACAGGGTCATAACTATTGCATCTGAATCTTATCGCCAATAAGAAGATAAGAGTGGCAAATAGCAACCAATAATGATATATCAGTATATCACTGGAAGATTTTATTGACAGTAATTTTTTTTATTTTTTCATTGAACACACACAAGCCAAGCAGTCCAGATGAAGAAACAGTGCTAGTCAAAATCCCCAAAAACATTACTAGTCATGATGAAAAATGTATAAAAGTAATATTGGTTATTCTTCCAACAGCTTGAGTTTTTACAAGAGTTAGTTTACAAACAAATTTTAACACGATATTAGAACTGAAGATCCTGTGTTCAGTCCAATAATCTCAATTGTTAGATTACAAATGTTTTTTACGATAAAACCAACACTTGTGGGGTTATACATGTTGGTAATGAATTTAAATAAAAAAAATATTTTTTATTATTTTATGACAATTATTTCATAAATTATGTAACTGTCATTTTCATAATTATATGGTCATTATTTTTATGACCGTTATTTTCATAATTATGTGACCGTTACTTTTATGACCGTTATTTTCATAATTACGTACCATTAATTTTATGACCGTTATTCTTATAATTATGTGACCGTTAATTTTATGACCGTTATTTTTCATAATTATGTGGCCGTTAATTTTATGACCGTTATTCTCATAATTATGCGACCGTTACTTTTATAACCGTTATTTTCATAATTATGTGTCCGTTATTTTCATAATTATATGACCGTTACACATATTTTTTTTTCTTTTCACTATAAAAAGGGGCAATAGTTCTCAATTTAGAATATAACTTAACAAATAAAAAAAACCAGTTCTACGGTTTTCATAGCAAAATCAAAGAAAAGAAAATTCAGAATTGTTTTCTCAGATTTCCGAGCAACATAAATATTTAAGAGGTGTAGTATTCCGGACTTCATCAGTGCAATGAAGATCCGAGACAGAAAAAAGATTCTTACTGCTTTTATCCCGTGACGAATTTGTGTTCTTTACAACTTTTAGACGAGCAAACGTCCTTAAAGAGATCGACGCAATCGTGACTCAACCTTGATTCATTTAAGGTTATCGGTAATATTGTTCTTACATAGTTTTTCACATATTTGTTCCAACAATACATGTATAAAATTAATATTGACCATTCTTCAAAGAGCTTGGAGAAGGGCCAACATTGATAAATTCTTAGAAAATTTGATTTTCCAATAACTTCTAACATACATCAACAAAAACATTGCTAGTCATTGTTACGATAAAAAAGGGTTACATAATAATTTTTCTTTACATCAACATATTGAACACAAATTGAAGTGGGATAACAGTCTAACAGAGAAGGATCAGCAATAAGGTTTTGATCAATGAAGGAAGGAGTATGGCGGCTGAAAGATGAGCAAAATATGTAGGGAGAAGTCTAAATTAACATCCAATATTAGAATGCAATCCACGCCTTTTATTACAACCCCGTATTGTTATAGAAGAGTTTGCGACAATCACAGATTGAAATTGCTTTAACAAGGACTGGGATCCTCTTCCAATTTGTTTAACTCAAGTCCCTCTCAATCTCAGCCACCAAAACATCTTCCTCCTCATACCTTTTACTATTTATCACTATCATTTCCATCTATTTTGTAATCATAACCTAAAAATCAAAGAGGCAAACAAAGGGACATAAATATCTAACTGCCATTTGTAGAACTTCCCTGAGTTAAATAATCAGCGACTCTGGTTTCAGAAGCCGGGAGGCCCTCCTTGGAAATTTGTGCTTGTAGGCTGCAGCTTTCCAGGGTTCAGAAAGTGAGCTCGAGGCTTATGGTATTCGGAGAAATTATTGATTTGCTTTCAGAATATAAGATAATGTTTTTATTTTATATCAATAAAATTTAAAATGAGTATAATTTTTTAAAAATACATATATATACTCAATACAAAGTTTTAAAAGAAGAGCGACGAGGAATATACTCCCAAATAATAACAGTATCACAATTTAATTTTGTACCCAGTTTTAATTTATTACCCATGTTTATTTATAAATTCTTTTTTTTTTCAATTTAATACCGTATTTATTTCAATTCAAATAGAAATGTCGATTTAATTAGGTTTCTCTCACCTGAATATTACGTAAATGGTATTTTTGCCTGCTAAATCATTTATTGTCTGTGATATTTTTTATTTAGATAATTTTATCTTTTTTCATTTAAAATACTTGTTATTAATTTAATATTCAATAATAATAATGAATTATTTTATTTATTTTTAATAATCACTTATAAAAATATATTATATAACAAAAATAATTATTAAATAATTAAAAAATTATATTAATTAAAAATAATTAAAATTTTACAATATTAAAGAATTGAATTATCAAAAACAACCGAATTTTAGACAAATAAATATGTTTTACTATCTTAAAAGCAAAATATTTATCTTAAATAATACCTTGAATTATTCTAGAGGACTATATTTCTTAAATTTGAACACATATTAATGTGTTCTCCACGTCCATGGTAACATAAAATTTAAATCATTATTTATATTTATTAAATTATTTGAATTCAAATTAAAAAAAATACAAATGGATAAAATGTATCTTTAATAAAATGTTATATTTTTAAGCTTATTTAATTTATTTATTATTTTTAATTTTAACTCAATTGAATTGAAATTCAATTAAAAAAACGAGATATAAGTAATTACGAGATTACAAAGTATACATAGTTTAAAATTTAAATTTGATCTCTTTCAATAGTTCAAGGGACTCCATTTACAAGCCTCACAAATAATTTCATTACTTTTATTATTAGCTTATATGTATGCTTTTAGAGCTACTCGATTAGTTACAACACCAAGTGCATTTTCCCAAAGGTGTCCTAAAGTTCCTCCGTCGAATTATAATACGGTATCATCTCCAAATATAAAGCAAGTATATGCTAAACATGAATACTCTTTGAAGCCACAGGAAGAACACCCAGTAGAGAGACCTAATCTTGGGTACCACGATTTCAATCTTTTTCAATATAATCATCACATACTAAATCAACAAAACCTAAAGTAATTTATCTTTCCCTTTCAAGCTTATCTACTATAGCATCAACGTGAATATGATATCCATTAAATAGACGTAATGCTTTAACCAGTATGTGGAAATGCATACCATGATTTTTCTATCTATCAATAATTATAAGCATTGCACGATGGATGTGAAGAAGTATACCATTGTAGTGAATCCCCTAGTTAAGTAATCATGCATTATGATAGGAATTCTCAATTCTCTGGCAAAAAGGAACTCCTTTCGACTTAAGGGCAGTGGGTATCATGTTTATTCCAAAATAAGGACTCCTTATGAACCATATGTGTTTAATAAGTTGTATCGACATTGGAAGAGGCACTAGCTATCCATGTTTACGCCAAGTGGCCTACACCCATTACCTATTGATTTATGGTTAACTATTTCTTATATGAGGGTGCAAACTTGTTATCAAATAGGAATGGTGCGCTCATATATCTTAGAACAGGTGAAGCTAAAAGACTTCCAACATGAGTCTTTTGAAAAAAATTGGTTTGTTTTGGGAGGGGGATGAAGATAATATTTTGATTTGAATATCAATCTCATAAATGTCGTTAATTTCATAAGTATCATACTCAATTTCATCAATCAAATCGTTTTTTCAAGAAATACAAAACATATAATTCATACAAATAAAGACATCTATTCATTGATAAGAAACTGAAAAAGCATGAACGGTGATTGGATTGATGATAAAATAGAATCTTGGGTCTCAAATAGTGATTTCATTGGTGATAAAGAAAGAGAATTCATAGTTCAATTCTTCACCTTAACGAAAAGGGGATTGATCAAATTCTATTGATTCTGACTCACAATGGTCATTTATCAAAAAATGACACTTGTTATCAAATGATTGAAAAACTATGAGAAATTTTCCTATGATACTTAGTTGACATTCATAAAAAGCATCTAATGAATTATGAGTTCAAGACATCCTATTTAGCAGAAAGATGGATATTCTTTACTCATTATCAAACAATCACTTATTCACAAACGACCTACGGAGCTAATAGTTTTCATTTCCCATCTCATAGAAAACCTTTCTTGCTCCATTTACCCTATCCCTTTATAGGGGTATTTTAATGATAGGGCCTTTCTGTGCAACAGTCCACCAGTAACGGAAGATAAGGTTGTCGTACATAGAAGAGTCTTTCAGTTTTTTAGTAAGCTTTTTCTTACCAGTCAAGTAGTACAATAGTTGTATCTTATCTTATAGCCTGGCACGACGAGTCACCTTTTGAATTCAGTAAGAAGGTAGAAAAAACTATTAGATAGATAAGGAGTAGGTGAGTGAGTGAGTGAGTCCTCACTAACTTGAGCGATTTCGATCACCTAGTAGGCCTTTTATTTTGTAGGTAACAACCCTAAAGTGTATCATCTGATTTGACTACAAGGTAAGGTTCTTGAAGTGAGATGGCATCGTCTTGTCCAACGCAACGATGGTTAGCCCTTTATCATCTTTTATTTGATAGACTTGGTAAAAGGCCCTAACTTATTTCCATAATTAGAGTTGACTTCAATTGTCCCTTATTTTGGAAGGGTCAAGTTCCTTGCCAACTATGAACCTTGATATCTTTTCATTTGTTTTGGGTATTACAAAACCTAGCCTTCGTCAATCACACTAAAGTAGAGGACCCAACTATGTCAAATTTTAATGGTTAGGTTAGTCAATCCGACCTAGGATGTGTTTGTTGACAAAACTACCATAGGAATTGAGACCTTTCAATAAAGAGGTTGTACTCACTGCAAACAAATACACCACAAGATTAAAGTGCACTCATACCTCTCTCGAATCAAGTTGACTGATCCCATACGTATTGATTCTATCAATCATATACGTAGAGGGGCCCTCTATTCTGATTGGTATATCATGAAAAAAAGCCATGTGCACTAGGAGCACTATGTTTTACCTTGCCCAGATGTTTGCCTTTCTAAGTCAAGTAATGGTGACCCACCGAAGACTAGATCCTTGTAACATGTTGACGAAGACCTTCAGACTGAGGGTTTGATCAATGGGATGACTTTGCCTTCCCAAAAGAAGAATAGCCCCATTATTTAGCTGATTGATTCCGTTGATTATATAATTGGGACGAAACGTGTTACATTAGAGGTGAACAATAAGAGATGTCTTCTAATTACCATGATGAGGTTGGTCCTTCTTTTAATAGACTAAGATATGAATGAAGAAATGAATGTGTGGCTCTTTCTTTCATTGCTAATCCCAAGAAGTTTTGTAATACTGATACTTTCTGTTTTGTCGAGCCTTAAGCTTGTTGTCCTTATTTGAGTGTGGGTTCAATTGGATGAATATGTTAAGTTAAGGTCAATGTACGTAGCAACAAGGATGGTGCATTGCTTATTTATCATTCTTGCTTAGGAGCAAAAATTAATACGCATGTTAACTACAATATTGGACCTTTAACCAGGCATTCTACCATTGTTGAATGGAAACCAACCACTACTATATTACGCTAGAACAGTTAAGTGGACACTAGCCAATAACTTTCATACACAGATATAGATTCATTCTTCATACTTGGTCCATCTTTACAACCTTTCGCGAGTTGGTCAGAAATCAATCTTGTTTGGTCAGATGGAATTGGACAAAGAAAATAGAGTGCTCAACTGGAAGAACAACCAATAAAGACTATAAATGCTCCCATCCTTCTTTGTCTTTAAGGTTTTAAGGTGAATTGTATGGTGGCTAGAAAGAAGATGACCTCACCTTTTTACAGGTGGTATCAGTGAGAGCCACTTTAGTATCCTCCATTAGCCTTCTTTTGTAGATAGAATATTCGATGAGTAAAAACAAGTAAACCAACCTAAAAAATGTGCTTGTTGAGTAAGGTCGGCTTTCGAGCCCAAGCCTCTTTACTAGGTTGGGTGCTTAAGCGCATGTTCTTCATATCGAGAAAGGATTTCCTTTAGTTTTCAATAAGGAGCACATAAGCACTCATGTAAGAAACCAACCTAGCTAACGTGTGCCCTTACATTTTCTTCACTGCAGTATGATGAACACAAAACCGACATCGGGTTAGTAATACCAATCTTGCAAATACTTTGGTTTTATATTTATAAAACTCTCGTAAGTGCACAAATCATTTTATAGAAAATGACAAGTATATTCCCAAGGTCGATCTAAGGAATGAATATATGTGATTTTTAATTTATTACTCAAACTTTTAAAAACAAAATTAAATCCTAAACATTCTATCACGATATTTTGATTTGTGTTTCCTAATCTAATAACATAAAAAATAAACATAGATATGGATTCAATAAATTATAATGCAAATTTTTATCATTCATAACAATGAAATATTTATGGATATAATAATTAAGTTAATTATGTTTGCTGATATTATTTAGGTTATTAAATATATAAATTAATATTTATTGATATTTTCATTTTTGGTATGAAAGTGTCCTTAGGTGAGGTCCAAATTTTTTTGTTTAATATTAATTCACTAATATCCTTAGGCATTGAAACGAGGTGTAGTACAGTCTGGTCAACGCATCTGTTTTAGGTACAGAGGGTCATAGGTTCGAATCATGTCACCTTACATGGCAAACAATATGAATTCAAAAGAGACAATGAAGAAGAAACTTGTTAATGTATTATCCATTTTTGCGATTGTTAGATTTTTGAAATTTCTTTTTGTTTTGATTCTTTTCCTTTCTTAAAGTCTCAATGCTTTCGAAGATAGCATTTAGACTTTTCAATGAATACCTTAATTGACTAAGAAAAACGAGTTCGAGAAGCATCTTCCATTCATCTTGATTTGGGTTTTTTTACACCATATTTTGATCTACCTCTTATTCAATCTAGAATTTCGAGTAAATCTTTGACTCCTTGAATACATTGGGATTTCACCCAGGCAAATCTTTCACTTTACCTCCTCTTGTTAAAACCATAGAATGTTTTTGCAAATTATGACCTTTTGTCTAGAATATGAGCAAATATATCATGTTTATTGTTGAATCATACTTTGGCTATCTTAGGTGGAGTTGAATTAGGTTTTTTTAGTGTTTTTGTTGAAACACGTGAGCATACTCCTTGCTTTTGGGTAGGGTTAAGCATCGATTCGAAAACGCAAATTTTAGGTCAATGTGAATCCGATCCGATCAGAAGCAAATTATGAATTATTCAATATGAATCCGATCCGGTATATATATCAATCCGAATCCGCCAATTTTAAGTCAATCCGAAACCAATCCGAAAATTATTTAGTGTGAAATTATTCAATCTAAATCCGCTTTAAATGCCAATCCGAACAAATCTGAATCCGCCAATTTTAAAACAATCCGAAACCGATCCAATCTAAAAATTATTTAATGCAAAAATTATTCAATCTAAATCTATTTTAAATGTCAATAAGAACAAATATGAATCCAATCCAATCAAATAAAGACAAAATCTTAATTTTAACCTATAAAATAAAAAATTACATAAAATCAAAGAAAAAATAAAAATATTTTCCATACAAATTCAAAAATAAATGACTGATTAAAAATAATTCAACAAAAATGATCCAAAAGAAAAAAAATCAATACAAATTACATAATTTAACTCAAAATATACATAGTTTTAACATAAAATTTAAAAATATTAAATTCAAATTACATGAAAATAAACACAACACTTTTAAAGTGTTGTTCCCTACAAATCTTCGATATGGGTTGCTTTTGAGATGATTCATTTAATAGAGCTTCCAAATCCTGAAACGGCCGAAGCATGGAGATCATGAATGCTATACTTGTTCATTGTCTAGCCAATGCAAAACCTTCATTGTCTGGCCAATATAAAAGACTACGAACGTCTTCAATGGTTGCTCTTCCTAATAAAAACAGGTCATTATCGCACAAGAGTTTCGCACCACTTTGAAACACTGGACATCTTTGTCCCTAAAAAGGAATGCAATACAAATTTTAATTTACCATGAGCCTAAATGTCATGATATATAAATATACAAGTATGTTCTTTGGAAACTATAAGACAGCTCTTACATTGTGACCTACAACCTCATTAGATGATCCACTTTATCTATGTCGTGTTGCGCCTCTTCTAGACTCTGCATTTTTCAACTTCCTTGCTCAAATTATTTGAAATAATTTGCCAAACAAAAAAATATTAAAAAAAATTGAAGTTCTCTAGAACAAGCTGAAAGAAAAATAAAAAGGAACAATCTATTAGAGATTAAAATAAAATCTGTGGGTTTTTACAGAATTCATAAAACACCAATCTCAAAAGCTAACCATGATTAATTTTAGAATAATCAAAACAAACACCGAATACGCACAGGAAATCAAACATTCTTTTAATTTCTATGCGCATATAAACAATCATACACTATAGAACTTGTTATACATGTTTATGTGTTCATTTAGAAAACTGAAATAGAACTTGTTGCCCAACATTTTTTTTTACAACTGAATTAAAAAAACAAAAACAAGTTCCAAATATAAGAAAACAGAACTCATTACAAAACGAGCCCTAATTAATCACATGAAAAGTTGGAGGAAAATATTCAGTTAGATCCAAAATTGATCAACTTAAAATAAGATGAACAACACAACTGGTAAATTTATAATTATGTCTAGTATGCAGAGACCGCTCACTTAAGCAAAAATACCTACAAAAATTTGTTGATGACTACCAACATCCAACTCTTTAATAACAACTAGCTTCAGTTTCAGCTTCAACAACTCATCAACCTGTCAGAGCTATTCCCTCACTAGGATAGCAACATATGTTATCTGAATTCCAACCAGCAAAACCAAAATGCAACCTCTCCAAGAGAACAAAATTTGATACATGTTAATTATTCATTATTCAGATATGCAACACTAGGACTCTCATTTTGCCTCAAGCAAAAATTCTACAACATGAAAAGGGTCAGAAACCAGTTAAATAATATGAGAGCTTTGTCTGCATCTAATCAACCCATTGGAGCAACCAAAAATATAAAAAAAAATTATATTATTCATTTGACTAAATGACAGACAAAACCACAGAAACGCCCTGTCAAAAAATAAACTCATGTATGAAAACAACCCAACTGTTATTTAATGTCGTAAGTTCCAAATATTATGAGAGACAAAGACTGTTGCTAAAACAAGAAGCTTATGTGACATACATCAAGATTGGCTTGAAGCTCAGTAGTGATATACTTTATGGCTTCTTCATCTCGAAGTTTTGCATCCATCTCTTTACTCAGAGGATATTTTGGAAGACTAGAAGGGTCACAGGCATAAGGTTGGTTTGTGAAAAATTGAAAAATAAGACATAAGAACTCATTAATATTCTGTGAATTTATTAAAACGAAATATAACTTACAATTAGCAAATAAAAGACAAAGGAAAACTACTAGTCAATGTCGAAGCTAATGAGTCATGACCAACGAAGAAATAGGGGTAGTAGTGATTTTCTCTTCCCAGTGATACCAACGACTTTTCCTGCACAACTTGACACACATATAGAAAATAAAAAAGCAAAGCATGGAGAAGAAAACAAAGATCAATACCCGTGTTCCAATAATACACGCTAAGTAAAAAATATTTACCATATCCATCACGGAATGCATCTTCCACCAACTTCACTGGAAGAACATTTACTCCTTCATAAACCAGCCCCTGAAATTCCTGGTTTAGTTCTACCTTGCTATTATATAACCTAGAAAAGTCGAAGAGTTATAGCTCATCACCAGATCAGAAGTGAATACATGTATAAGGGGGACCGATGAATGGTGGTTGGAGTCGGAACTGACGATCAGCGACTGGAACTGAGTCAACTGACGATAGCGGCGACGAGGGAAGGAGAGAGCGGCGAGTATGAGAGACAGAGAGAGATGGGATTTCAGAGACAAATGAGATTAGGGTTTTCGCGCATCTCGGCTCCAAATTTCAATTTTATATTAGATTTAATTATAATATATTATTATATATATATTTTAAAATAATATATAAATGTATCGGATCGGATTGTATTATTCGAATTTTAATATTTTCAATACAAATCTTAATCCGAATCTGAGTGTATTGATAAAATTCAATATGAATCCGATCCGACTTCGGATCAAAACCACTCAATTTTTTCAAATTGTATCAAATTGATTGGATATTTTGCTCAACCCTATTTTTGGGGACATTTATCTTAAGCTCGAGTACAATCTGTGTGCCATTTTTCTTCTCTACCATGATAAATCAATTGATTTAATGTAGGAATTGTTCTTTCCTTTGTTTTTTTCTCCTTTGCCATATCATTAGAGATTACTCCTAATCAGAAGCATCATTTTCAATTCATAGAGAGATCCAATCATTAAAATCAATAAAAAGACTATCATAGACCAAAATCCAAACGTATCAATCTTGTTGAGAGGTACTACCAAAAGGAAAGGAAAAGGTTACTTCCGATCAAGGATAATAAATAAAATTGAAACAGGATAAATCGTATATCAAAACAACTTCTTGCATCACCAAAAGGATCGAAATCATGTCCATAGGTCGATAATTTTCTAGATAGGTTGAACTATTGGAAGAAAATGGAAAAGGAACATCGAGTGGGATAAAAGAAACTAGCAAACTAATCAATAAATATATACAAATAGGTGAAAATTTTGACATCACCATAACCCACTTAGTTCTTTCGCTCATTGCTCGTGAAGTGACATACAGTCAAAAATAAAGAAGAGCCCATCATAAACCATTTCTAACTAAAAAGATGGGTATCTTGGGGTGACATGATATCAATAAAAGTTCCTATCTACTTATCATTAAGAACCCATTCTTTTCTTTTTTGTAAAACTTCAATTTCATGGGGCTTCATCATCTTGGTAAAGTTGGGTTAACAACTAAGCAAACAATTTATGCTTTTGCCTTAAGTTCTCAGAAGCAAAGTGTTTCGCATGCTCGTTGATGACTTTACCCTCAAACTGGTCCAAGTTGTAGAACTTGAAATCCGAGCGGCCTTGTTTAGAGATCTCTTTTCTTATCATGTATTCCACAACTCTACATATGACATTCTCCTTTTCATAGATCCTTTCGCAGAGTTGGGCATCCAAATTATTTTGAATATTGGCTATATCCTTTTTCCCGATAGACACCTATGGGATCTAGAACCTCATCTTCTTCTTGTGGGGGTACTATTGAGATCTAAAAGTGGCTGATACGAAGGGTCAACACCGCTTCCGATAGAAAGAATAAATTTGTCCAGTGTACACAAAAAGAAATCGAAACAAGCATTAGGAAAAATTCCAAAAGAAAACCACTAATGAACATCATAGTGGTATTGATTAGTAATCTTTTAAGAAAGAAAAAAAAAAGCAAAACAAAAAGAAATTTCAATAATCTAACAATTGCAAAAATGACACTACTACAAGAACGATCTTTTAAGTCGGTTATTAACCAACTAAAACGATGTGACTTAAAATTTAAAGTCGGTTCAAACCGTGAACCAACTTTAAATTCTATATTTTTTAACATTGTTTACACATTTTCTACTATCCTTAGTACCTGTTTTCGATCACATAATAGTAAAAAAATTAAAATATGTTTAAAAGAGTTTTTATATATATAAATGCATGTAATTAATAATAATAAATATTATACATATATACATATAAAAATATAATTTATATTATATATATATATATATCATATACATGTAAATAATTTTCAAAAATTTAAGTTTAAAATAAATAAATAAAAACAATACCTTATTTTCTTCAAAACTTGAATAAAAATATATAACTTATATAACACAAAACATTATACACATAATAAATAACACATAATATACATTAAGATAAAAAAAATATGAATAATAAGTGTAAAATAATTCATAGAAATACTTACAAGAATAAATGAGGTGACAAAATGAAGGTTATAAAGAAAAAAATAGTATTTGGTAAGTGAGAATGTGAAGGAAAATAGGTATAAATTTTTTGAGTATTATACTAAAAAAATAGTGGATCTAGAAGAGAAATTGAAGAGGAAGAAAGCCTACTAAACAACTCTGAAAATGGTGGTCGAAAGTAACCAAAAAATGAGAAAGAGTATGGAGGAAGATAATCGGTTTTTTTTCAAGCAGTTAAGGAAGTGGGAAACACAAGTAATCTGTTTGTAAAATGGGGGAGGGAAGAGATAAAAGAAAAAAATAAGGTAGTGTCGGTTGACACATAGAACTGACGCTATGTCCTACGTGTAGCGTTGATTGACACATAGGACTAATGATATCTATTACGCATCAGTCCTACGTATTAATCGATGCTATTTTTTATAAATTTTTAAGTTGGTCTATTAGTAGACCGACTTAAAATTTGTTATAATTCAATTTTAGACAAAAATCGACTTTAAATGTCGACTTAATTGCCCTTTATTGTATTAGTGTGGATAGTAGATTAACAAGTTTCTTCTTCCTTATCTCTTTCTGAATTCATATTGTTCCCCTCATCAAGGTGACAGGATTTGAACCTGTGGTCATATGTACCCAAAACAGATGTGTTGACTAGACTACGCTACACCTCGTCTCACCCCTTATCACTTAAAAGGAAAAGTCACTGAAATGAATCTAAAGGCCAAAGAGTGATCTTTCATTACAACTATACATCATTTATGAATAATATAGTGTAAAGTAGGTTTGGGTATAGCATGACTCGAACATGTTGACCATTAGGTTAAAATCCTAATACTCTACCAACTAAGTTATACACCCTAAAAAAGATAGAGTAGTAAATAAGGATTAATGCGGAAAAGAAAAAAAGGCGAGCCCTTTTCTTTTCATTATATTAAAAGGGCACGACTCTATATGAGAATCGTACTGCAGCGAAGAAAAACAAGGGCACACACTAGCTAGGCCATTTTCTTGCAGGAGTGCTAACTCACCCCTTATTAAAAGCTAAAGGAAAACCTTTCTCGATATATGAAACATACACTCAAGCACCCAACATAGTAAAATGGCTTGGGCTCGAAAGTTGGCCTTACTCAACAAGCACCTTTATTAGGTTGGGTTGCTTGTTTTCACTCATTGAAGATTCTATCTACAAAAGAAGGTCAACAAGGGATACTAAAATGGTTCTCACTGACACCATTTACAAAAAGGTGAGGTCATGTTTCTTTCCGACCTCCATACAGTTCACCTTAAAGCTTTAAAGATAGAGAATGAGATGATCAATTATCTATTTAATTAGTCTTTATTGGGCATTGTTCCTATTTAGCACTATGTTTTCTTTATCTAATTCTATCTTGCCAAACAAGACTGACTTTTGACCAACCCACGAAGGGTTGTGAAGTTGGACCAAGTACGAAGAATGAAGCTATATCTGTGTACAAAAGTTAATGGGTGACAATTACTCAACTATTCGAGCGCAATATAGTGGTGGTTGGTTTCAATTCGACAAGGGTACTATGCTTTTTCTTTTTTTGAAAAAAAAAAGAAATATTTTCATTATTATTGATTTTCAATAAAGGTAATCAATGAAAATTGTTTTTAATTCTTCACTCATTTTCCTAAAAAGATATTGAATAGAATGAGTTATTTTTTTTACCACTGTAAGTTTGAAAATGAATGTTTAAATGACTTTGAAAAGTAAATAAATAGATTCAAAACATATAAAATGCAGTCACTTCTATTGTGTAACAAGCTATTATTGCCAAAAAAAAGTTAATACAACCAACTATCGTTAAGAACTTCATCTTTGGACCAAAGCCACGCAATAGGAATACCAAAAAGATAAATTGTCCCTAATAAAAAAGAAGTTTTTGTAATTGATATATGTTTTCTTAACCCACCCATAAGAATAATAGGAAAATTCGAATTCTTTTGTTTAAGTCTTTCTTATAAGAAAGAAAGAAGCAGTTCTAGTTATTCAAAATTTAATCGAATCATATTTACATGTTTTAATCTCTTATTTCCTTCTATTCTCCGTATGATTTCTGATTTCTTTTTATTGGTAATTTTTGCCCATTGTCTAAGATTCTCCATTGTTTACCCCAAACTGATCCAGGTTACAAAAATTGAAATCTGAGTGACCCTGTTTAAAGATATATTTTCTTATCATGTATTCCATAACTTTATGTATGACATTCTCCTTTTTAAAGATCCTTACACTTCATCTCCTCTCTACTGTAAACTATTGTTCATCGTCTCATATTTTTTCACTACTCATTTGTTCTTCATTATCATATTTAATAAACAAAGTAAAAATATAAATTTTGCATTTTTGTTAATATTTTTCTCTAAGCCTTTTTAAGTTATAAAAATGGCAAGTAAAGACATTTTTTTTGGATAAAAAAACTACAAAAGTTTATTAGATTATATCATATATGTTAATTATTTAGATTAGAAATAATATCATTTATTTATTTAACTTTGTAAAAATGGTAAATTAATGTCAAATTATATTATTATTTTAATGATTTTTTATTAAAATATTATTATTTTTCTATCAATTGATTAAATACGATTAAAACACAAGACTTTAAATGTTAAAGTCATAATTAATATAAAAAATTTACAAAATATTTATTTTTTAATATATGTTAATTACCATTATTTTATTTTAATATTTTATAAATTTTAGTTTTTTAAAAAATAAAAATAAATATATTTAAATAACTTTTTATTTTAGTTTTATTGTTATTTATTTTTCTTAAATTATTTCATATCAAATTTTACTTTTGTTATTGTTAAAGACTCGTATTTTAATTTCATTTCAATTACTTGATAAAAATAATTATATTTTAAATAAAAAATATTAAATTAATATAATTTATTCTTAATTGATCATTTTTATAAAGTTATGAGATTGAATGATATCGTTTCTAATTTAAGAACCTAAATGATATATTCTAAATGATTTATTGACAATTTTTTACCTAAATATAATTTATTTATTAAAGGATGTGAGTTTTATGTAAATATCATAAATAAAGTATAAAACTCCCAATTTAAAAAATAGTATATTAGATTTATATACATATTTATGAAATAACATGTAAACTTTATATATATATATATATATATATATTTTAAAGAACATGTAATCCTTGTTTGTATATATATTTTTAAAAATAACATGTAAAATATACAAATATGATAAATAAGCAAGGTTTTTAATATATAAGAATAAAATAAAATTAAAAAAATCAAAATTAATAATATGAATGATTTAGATTATAAAATTAGATTTAAAAATTAATGAAAACAATTAAGGTAAAAAGTAACCTCCAATTAATAATGCTATTTAAGTAAAATTTAAATTATTTTATATTATATTATTATTATCAGTAATTAATATCATTCATTTTCTACTACTCAAATACATTATGAGATGGGCCCTTTATAAGTGTTATTCCTTATTTGCTCGATTTTAATAAGCGAATTATTTAAGTAGCCTAAATTTTGTGTCTTATCATGGATCATTAAAAATAGAGTAGATTCCAATACGTTACCATTAAAAAAAAAATACATAAATATTATATTTTTTAAAAGAAATATTAGAAATCATTTAAAAAAAATTATAATTTATTTTAAAATAATCATAAAATGACAAGTTTGATAAATATAAAATAATATTAGGTACTTCTTTAGAAAAAAAATGATAAAATTAATAGTTTGTTATCGTTGATTTTTGTGTATTTTATTTCACATTTTTTTAAATACTAAAAAATGTTATTTTATTATTATTAATAATATATTTTTATATAATTTTAATATTAATCTATATCTTTATAAAGAATTAAGATATTATATAAAAAAATTTCTATTAAAAATTATCATTCTAAAATTTATTAAAAAATAAGTAAAAATAAAAATATATTTTATTAAGAAACTTTGTAGAAACTTTTTTATTAAATAAATAAAATATTATAATATAAAATTTAAATTTAAATTTATAATGAGAGGATAAAAATTTATACCACTTAAAATCATGAATAAATAAAAATAAATTTTCTTTGATTTTTTTTTTATATCAAATAACTTCTTAAAATTTATATAGTTTAAAGTGAAAATCCGAAGGATGCATAAATTAATTGATATAAGTTTATCGTTAATTAATTATAAATAGAAAAACTGATATATATATATATATATATATATATATATATATATATATCTCGCCTTCTCGTCATGAACTCCTATAATAATAATCCATTAAAAGGTAATTGATACGTGTCAAAATTAATATTGATTAGATGTTAAATTAAAAGATAAAATATTAAAATAATTATAAAAATATATAGTGATACAGTGGTGTGTGATAAAAATAAATAAAACACATAAGGGTACGTTGATCAGAAAAGAATTAAATTTATATTATTTATTTCTTAAATTGAATTAGATGTTATTTTTAAGTTATTATTCTAATTTATCTTTTAAATTCAAATTTATTCCAACCCAATCATACCAGTAATTAAATTTTTTTACCAATTTTTTTTTATTGTTTGACATTACAAATTCTGAAAAAATTATTATTATGCAAATTTAACGATTAAAAAAACAAGTTATTAATAAATTATTTTACATATTAAATTACTCATATAAATTATTTTTTATTTATATATAATACTTAATATAATTATTTATCAATTATTTTTATTTTTTATTTATTCACTATATAACATTACTTATATTATAAAAAAATTAAAAAAATTAAAATATTAAGGTATATTATATTTATTAAAGTTTTTTATATTACCAATCTAAAATATAATATTCTTAGTTTTTTAATATATAAAAAATAAAAAAATTAATATTATAAAGACATGGTAAAATTATTATTTTCATTACCTCCGATTTAGCATATTTATTCTCGATTTCAAAAAGAATTTCAGAAACAGTACCAAAGATCCTTGAACTCAAATTCAATGCTGCAGCCATTAATAAAAAATTAATTTTATATATCATAATTAAATTATAATTTAATATGTTAGTTTTTTTTTAAATATTATAAATCATATTATAATTACTAATAATATTATATAATATTTATATTAATTTATTATAAATTTGTAATAAATAAATTTTTTATTAATAAAATACACGAAAACTCTGTATTCCCACTGAAATTTTCTGTTCGCGCCCTCGAAGCTGTTAAAATTCCAAGACTCCCTCCTTCCGGTATTTGCTATTATAAATATTTGGAGCCAAAATTATAAGCAAAACACGTTCCGAAACGTAGGAATTGCTAGGGAGTTCAATATTTTATTTATTATTATATAATATAATATTTTTAAAACATTCTTTAAATATTATAATATAATATATTACTAAAAATATTATTTTTATAGCCTTCTTTAAATATTATAATATATTACTAAAAATATTTATTATTATTACGAAATACTTTCCTATTAGAAAATGTTCCAACTTAACAGGTATATATAATGAGTTCGCGTCCGCTTATGCCGTAAGTTCTGAACTAACGGATCGTCTCAGATATAAGACCTAGCTTTCGTCTGAGTTTGATTAAATTGTTTTCGTAATGTTTTGGTTCTAAATTTCGAGAACATCTGGGTTTATGATAGGCGCGACTCTGACGACAAATTCCTGAAATCTGAGTACTCATTGACGCTTTCTCTTGCTTGTTTTGAGCATAAGAAGAGAAGGTTGAGAGAAACATCTGAACTCTCATACACTTACTGTTTGGTTGGTTCGATTTGGGCCTGCATTAAAATTAGGGTTTTCGATTGGAATCGACGGGTTATAGTGTTTATTTGAAGGATTTAATTCAAAATATTGGGCCTCTATTGCCGTGTTTTTTTATATTCAGTTTTTCGTATATCGTAGATTTTTCATTTGGATTATCTTGGATACTTAGGGTTTTGTTTTGGATTTTGGAGTTTAGTTCGTCTATTCAATGTTTGAAATATGATTATAAAACGGACTATGAAATTCGAAATGCCAAATCTTAAAAGGTGTAAACTCGAGCAGTCGGGTGAAGAAGATTATGCGTTCTCGGAGGTTCCGAAGAAGCGGAGAAAAAACGGCTATAATTCGTTTGCTAATGGCGAGATTGAAGGTTTCAGCAATGACTCATATTCTTTCTTAGGTGAAGACGACGAGTCATATTGGGTTGGAGAGGTCGAGTCCAATTTGAAGCCGTTCAATAGTCGTCGAGAATTGGCACAAGGCTCCGAAGGGTTTAGAAGATCATCGCGAGGACGCATTCAGATACTCCCATCGAAATATAAGAATTCAGTTCTTAATGGTTGGAGAAGGGAAGACGCCAAGTGGGGAAGAACTGATATAAGCTTTAAAGAAGAAGAAGAACAAAATGATGATACTGAAGTTCCCTTAGAAGGAGAAAACGAGAAATTTAGTGGTTCTGGATTCGTAAAACAGCGTGAGGAAAACTGTAGGTTGAAGAGGTTTAAGTATGGTAAGAAGGAAGGGAATGAAGAGGTGGGTCGTACAGAATACAACAATTCTGATTCCAGAAAGTACATCGATTCAAATTGCCATAAAAATTCTTTGCAATTGTTGAGAACTGCAGATCATGCAAATGAGTTGAGCTTCCCGGGCGTCGATAAATTGAGGTTAATAAGCGTTAGAAAGAGGAAAGAAACATATAAGCCGGAGGATTTTGCTTTGGGTGACATAGTTTGGGCCAAAATTGGGAGGAGTTACCCGGCATGGCCAGCTGTGGTAATCGATCCTTTATCACAAGCTCCAGATGCTGTTCTTCGCTATAGCGTTTCTGGAGCTATATGCGTGATGTTTTTTGGGTTCTCAAAGAATGGACAACAACGGGTAGCTCTCCTTATTTATTTGAATTTGCTCCGCTTGACTTTTTGCCTCTTTGATTGGTATGACATACTCGTATGTTTTGAAAACTAACGGATATTGATGTACAGGACTATGGATGGGTGAAGCAGGGAATGATATTCCCCTTTATGGAATTCATGGATAGGTTTGTAGCTAACTGCTAAGTGGAAGTTTCCATTACTTGATGTCACCACAAATGTTGAACTTAATATTTTATATTTGGTCAGATTTCGGGGGCAGACTCAATTGTACAAGAGCAAACCGAGTGAATTTCAGATGGCAATTGAAGAAGCTCTGCTAGCAGAAAATGACATTGTTGAAACAAGCCTTGGGACTGGTCAAATGACTATTGCAGAAGCTTACCCTGATGCAATTCAAGAGGCAGTTGCTTTTAATGGCCTTCAGGAACTTAATTCCGAAAGCCAGGCAAGTTCTCTTAAAAACTTGTTTCTGCTCTTCCCCCCCTTTCCTTTCTATTTGGGCGTGGATACTTCTTTTCTGTCAGATGTAATGGGGAAAGTTATGGGGGATTATTGTCGCCGTCCTGTAAAGATGTAAGCGTTTTCAAATGACGTAATATTTTCATGGTTGGTTTAAACTTTGAGAGTCCTGTTTAGTAACATCAAAGACAAAAATAGGACGTTAATATTATTTTTATTATGTTATTATCACATTTAACCTGAATAACCCCTTAATTTTTTTATAACCTAAAAGTGCTTGTAATTTTTTTATGCAGTGGAGTTATGCACCGAGCATTTCTCACCTTTGTTCTTGTCAAACCATTTGTGGTGCTTAATTTATTCTTTTTTTTTGCCTCTAGTGCTCTTCAGATGTTCTTCTATCCTCTTGAGACTCTTTGTGGAAATTTGGCTTGATTTTGACATCCTAAAAAAACTGCTTTCTGTATCATAAGTCTCACGAAGTGAATTTACTATGCAGGATGCATGCCATAGAGAGGCAAGGCTTTGTGATGGATGTGCTAAAATTAAACCCTGTAAAGTTATGAAGAAAATGAAGGATTCAGGCACACAAATTCAGCTTTTATGCAGACATTGTGCTAAGGTTCAGAGTAACCTATGTTGTGGTTTTATTTTGTGTGATTAGTCCTTGAAAGCATTACTTTCAATTTTTAATTGCCAATTGTATTAACTCTTTGTATATCTTTGTATAGTTGAAAAAGTCAAAACAATATTGTGGCATATGTAAGAAGATTTGGCACAATTCAGATGGAGGGAACTGGGTGAGTTGTCCATTGTTGATCCTATTTTTTTGGAAATTCATTCTCTTAATTGAATTATCTTATGACTTACCCGTTAGTAACCCTAACTTTCATGCTAGGTAATGTGTGATGGTTGTAAAGTTTGGGTGCATGCGGAGTGCGACAACATTTCTGGCAAACTTTTCAAGGTGTGCCTTTGATACTCAATGTTATCGACATGTTTCTCTTCTTTGTTTGTGTACTCAAATCTGCTTAGGATTAAAACAGTAACTTGATTTTGTTTAGTTCTTGGAGCACACTGATTACTATTGCCCTGATTGCAAAGTAAAATTCAAATGTGATCTAAAGTGTCAGCCTAAAGTCAGGTATGTGATGCGATTTTTTTAATTTTGTTGACAACAAAATTTAAGCAAAAAAAGGGTTAAGTGATTATTTTCCTATAAAATATGGTTTGGAAATCTTCATTAAGTTTAGAACGTATTGATGTGGCAACTTCTTTTGAAAAAAAAAGCAGGCCGACTCTGCCACCTGAGAAGATAACTGTGGTGTGTAATGGCATGGAAGGAACATACATCCCCAAACTTCATCTGTAATCACCAATCTTTCTCTATATAATGGCTTAATATATGATAACTATCTTGGTTTTTCTGTCAGGGTGAAGGATTTCATTTCTAAGCTGTTTGTGTTATTTTGTGTTATAGCATATTGTGCAACTGTGGTTCTTGTGGGTTGAAGAAGCAGACACCTAGTGAATGGGAACGGCATACTGGTTGTAGAGCTAAGAAGTGGAAGTACAGTGTGAAGGTGAAGGGTACAAATGTAACACTGGAGAAATGGGTACGTACACTATATTTAATGCTTTAAAATTTTATTTGATTATCTGGCTTGGTGTGGATTTTGGTAGATGTAACTTTTTGTTGTTGTTGGTGACCTAGTTCTGTAAAGCCTGGTCCTTGTCATATAACAGTAAGGATTTAATGTCTTAAAATTGTGTTGGCTGCTTTTTTCTTATCTTTTGGGGGTTGCACGTATTTGAATGCATTTATTTTTTTGAATTTTTAAAGTTCTGATTTTTGAACTTCAAATGACATTTTGGGATGATGACTAATTTTATATGTATTTTGATATAGCTATAAACAAGTTCTGAATTGCATTTATTTCTTTATCATCCTTCTCTAACCATGACCTGTCTTATGTTATCATTTTTAGAACATTCTACTTCTCATGTGATTCCTCCTTAATTACCTATTAATATTTCTGTTTTGCTTCAGCTTTCTGAGTATAATGTGCCTGGTATAGAGCCCGTTGAGTTAGACAGGCAGCAACTACTCACATTTTTGCAAGGTAAATAGTGATTGTTACGTTTTTTTTGTCATTTGTGGCTATAAGGTCTTTTAACATTGATTAATAACCCATTTAATATTATTTCTGGTGCAATATATTTCTGGTGCAACAGAGAAGTACGAACCTGTTAGTGCAAAATGGACAACAGAAAGGTGTGCTGTTTGTAGATGGGTTGAAGATTGGGATGATAACAAAATTATAATTTGTAACAGGTGAATTGTTATAGACTGAATTTACAAAAAAAAAAAATATATCTATAAGTTGCTGTGAATTATGTCAATAATTTTTTTATGCTCTTTCAGGTGTCAAATAGCTGTCCACCAAGAGTGCTACGGTGTAAAAGATGTTCAAGATTTTACTTCATGGGTTTGCAGATCTTGTGAGGTGCCTGATGTCAGTAGAGAATGTTGCCTTTGTCCTGTGAAGGGTATTTAACCTAGTTTATCTCTTCAAGGGTTCTCTCTTAGTCTGTTGGCTCTCAAAATTTCTATTCACGGAGGCATTTGAATTTTTGGTTTATATTATTCTATAGCTGCTGAGCGCCAATTTTTTTGTTTGAAATATTCAGGAAAACACTTTCCTGTCACATAAGTTTTGGTCTTTTTGTCTGCACATTTGTGTGTGCAATGGATAGTAAATTGCAAATTATTTGTTGCTAACCAAACCTGTTTTATGTCAGATTTTATATTTATTCCCGTGGCCTTTTTGTTGTGAATATATGTGTTAGGGACTACATATTTTGGTTTCTTATAACAGTAGATCTGTTTATATAGGGGGAGCAATGAAGCCTACTGATGTTGAGCCACTATGGGTTCATGTCACATGTGCTTGGTTTCGGCCTGAAATTGGTTTCTTGAATCATGAGAAAATGGAGCCTGCTATTGGAATCCTTAAAGTCCCGTCAAATTCTTTTTTGAAGGTAATAACTGTTATTTAAGCACTTTGATAGATATTCTTCTCCATTTCTAGTTCGCTTACACCTTTTTTTGCAACATTTTTGTCTTGAAATCAATAGCATTTTTTTATATCCTCGTTATTATTTTCCAATTCTTAGCAAGTAGTTTGACTGTGGCCTTTTTGTTTGCAATCTTATTAATTGCAATTCATTCCCTCCATTTCCTATGGTTGAATACAGAGCTGTGTAATATGTAAGCAGAGTCATGGTTCCTGCACTCATTGTTCCAAATGTGCTACTCATTTCCATGTAACATGTGCTGCAAGAGCAGGCTACAGCATGGAAGTAAGTATCATCAGTTGTTTCCTTATGAACTTACAACTTAGAATTGCACTTATCATTCAATATTTGTTTTTTCAGCCATGTGTTTGTGCTTTTATTAATTTTTGTAAGGTTTTTCTTATTTTTAAGTTCTTGGCAATGCTTTAATTGTAAATCACTTATGGAACTTTCAGTTACACTGCTTTGAGAAGAATGGGAAACAAGTAACAAGAAAGTCAATATATTGTGCAGTTCACAGGTTATTACTGGGTTCTTGATCATGTTTTTTCCGATCTAATTTTTATTGCACTTGCAATGAGCCCTCTTTTATAGTTGCTTTACCTTAAAATTGGTTCATGTTTTATTCGACTTGATTTTGTGCAGGCATCCAAACCCAGATGCTGTTGTGGTTGTTCGCACTCCATTAGGGGTCTTTGCTGCTAGAAGTTTGCTTCAAAACCAGCAAGAATGCTTCAGGGGCTCTAGGCTGGTTTCATCATCAAAGAAAATTGAACTTCTGGAATTGTCATCTTCTGAGACTAATGAGATTGAGCCACTCTCTGCTGCAAGATGCCGAATTTTTAAAAGATTAAACTATAATGTAATTTATCTTAAAACATTAAACTTATCCTGACATATATTTTGTATCCTGCTTGGAATGTTTCTTATCTTTATTTTTCAAGGTTTTTCACCCATTTTGCATCTGTCTTGATTAATCTTTGTTCTCTGCTCTTTTACCTTAGTCTTTGTGATCTCTTGCCAGATAACTGAACGACTGCCAATATTTCATTTACCAAAGGGGCCGAGACATCATTCTTTAGATGCAATAAATAACCTCAGCATGTATAAAGTACAATATTCTTCTTTCATTTCGATTTAAAAATCTTTTGTTACTGAGTTGCACTATCTTTGCTTTTGGTTTCTCTTTGAAAATGGTTGATTTCCAATTTACGCCTCCTAATTCTTATCAGGAACCAGAAAGTACTGATGTTTTGTCTTCACTGAAGGTTCGACTTTACCACTTACAGGTAAGTCATATATCTCCTTTGGAACGGTTAAAACTTTCTAATTTTAGGACGGTTTCTTGTTGCATATATGTTGACTTCATCAATTGTTTCAGAGAACTGAAAATCATCGGGTCTGTTTTGGTAAATCTGGTATACATGGATGGGGCCTGTTTGCAGGCAGGAATATACAAGAAGGAGAAATGGTAAGTATCTCTGAAATTGAAGAACCTTATAGTTATTTTCAATTAAAAAAATCCCTTACTAGTTTTATGTATGTTTGGGTGTGCATACCTTATTTATTATCCATATGATTAATTTTAAGCCATTTCTCAGAGTGCTAGTGTTGCTTGTAGTTTATATTGTGCCTATAACTTTTTGTTTACAAATATTTATCTCCAGGTTGTTGAGTATCGCGGTGAGCAGGTGAGGTGTAGTGTTGCAGATTTGAGGGAAACTCGGTACAGATTACAAGGCAAAGATTGTTATGTGAGTCTTTTTTCTTGCATATCTACACTGCAGTTCTTTGTGCCTCAACTTATCATCTAATGTTATCTACTATGTCAAGTAAAATACATTGGCAAATTTTGTGTAAAAGTAATGTGTTTAATCTGATCGCTCAAGTAATGAATATTTTTTGCAGCTTTTTAAGATCAGCGAGGAAGTGGTGATTGATGCTACAAATAAGGGGAATATAGCACGTTTGATTAACCACTCTGTATGTTATGTTCGCATTGTGCTTTATTTTTTAATTTTCCCTCCTTTTTTCAGCCATAAATTTGTCAATGACATGGATTTCAGTTGCAAAGATTATAGACTTACTGCACGTTTGGATGCTCTACTTAAAGCGGTTTAGTTTGTGTTTGCAATAAAACTTGAAAGACTTTTAAGAATCATGGCCACATATTTAAGCACTTCAAAGTGTATTTTTATAGAAGCAACAACCTTTGAAAAAACTAAATAAAAAAATAAAAATCTAAAATATTATTCTTTAGAAAATTACATTGATTAGTATTTGTGCTCTTTTAGTAATTACAACAAATACAAACACTTAATAATCTCGTTGCCAAATGGTTACAATCGTTTTTTTTGTGCCAAAGATAAAACTACATAAAATTATAGTAAAACAAGCTTCTTGAAAAAGCCACTTTAATTCCGTTTTTTTGTTCGAGTGGTGTATCATGGCCCTTCAAGCTGTGTATGTTTACATAATAATGGCTTGCTCATGAATCCTTCATTATCATTGTTCTCCCACCATCACCCTCAATCCCCAAATAACTCAGAAAAAAGGGACGAGAGGGAAAATATATATAAATAGAAAACTATTCTTCTATCTGACTCATGCATTTATATACAATATTATGCTAAGTATTTGATTTGTTTGCTGCAGTGCATGCCCAATTGCTACGCAAGGATTTTGAATGTGGGTGAGAAAAGCCGAATAGTGCTTATAGCTAAGATTAATGTTTCTGCTGGTGAAGAACTAACGTATGAGATTTTGTGGCTCACATTATTTTGAAGTTCATTTGGATTATTATCTGAAATTAACTTATATTTTCTTATTTACCTTTTAACAGATACGATTACTTGTTTGATCCCGATGAGCAAGATGAGGTCAAAGTTCCCTGCTTATGTAAAGCTCCCAACTGTAAAAAGTTCATGAATTAGTTTTATTTCTTTCCTCCATTATTGTATCCCCTCAAGGAGCTCTAACCCATTGAGCCTATCAATTACAGCGAGGAAATAGTTTTCACCCTCCTGTCGGCTTATAGTTTTGTTCTTATAATTCTTTTTTTCCTTTTCTTTTATTTTACAATTTCTTACCCTTATTTGTGGCAATTATTAGAATAAAGTGTATATTCATCGGCTGCTCTGCATACAAACATTGCTTATCATAATGTTTGTCACAGTTGTGTATTTTATTTTGCTCTTTTTGATAAATTATTTTTTGCTATTGGATTATGTTATTACTTGGTCTTTCAATTTAATTAAATTGAAAACTAGTGTAATTTGTTTTTTTTAAAATAAATATCTAATATTTGATATAGAGAGAAATATGATATATGATCGTTATACTTCTTGAATAATGAGTAACATCTTACTTTTTTTTATGCTAATCGTGTGCACATCTCTCAATCTCCATACAATTGCTTTTAGATAAATCATCGTGTATGATATACAATTTCTAAAGCGAAAATAATACACTTTACATTCATTTTAATAGCAACTTTAAACATTACAAAACAACTTTTACCTTCAAAATCATGCCACATCCATTTTGTCATCTCGTTTAACAAACCTCTAAATGTGATTGAAGATGAATAAGGCAATCACGTAATGAAGTTGAAGATCTCGTAATTTCTATGACTGGAGAGGTATCAATTTTCTTTTAGGAATTGCCTTGAGTTTAGTGAAGATCTATCAAACGTCATATAAAGGTTTGTAAGAGCTCGGCATTTTCCTATCAATCCATTGTAAACATGTTTAGCAACAAAGGCTCAAGACGAGAACAATAATGGCAATCGTGACAATAGGTTGGGCTTTTAAGGTGTTAGGGATGCAATTTTTTTTTAAAATATTATTTTTAGGGATAATTTTAAAATTTAATGAGGTTTTTAATATTATATTTGATTGTAACTTCGTACTAAAGTGTCGTCGTAAAGTTAAGGGTTATTTAAAAAAAAAAAGTTAACGAGGAGATAAATTGATTTTTATAAATCAAATATAGGGGAGTCTATCGGATTGAAACCGTTGATATTATACTCATTCGGTTCGATTTGATTCGACGATTCGATCGAATTGAAATATCTTAATCCGTAATCGATCTGATTATTTTTCAAATCAGATGTAATATGATCCGTAATTTATTCAGATTAGATCAGTTGAATTCGATCAATTACAATAATAAACTTAATTAACTCTATTTTTAAATAAAATTTTTAAATTTTTACGTAACAAAAAATTATTTGAACTAAAGAAACTTTAAAATATGATTAATATAAGAATGATCAATAAAAATATGACTAATATATAAAATATAAATATATATTTAAGTATTTTCGATTGGATAGGATGAAATCGAATGATACATAATAAAATCTATCATTCGATCCGATGTTCGGATAGAAACCGTAAAAAAATATTAACGAACCAAATTAGATTGATTAAATTAATAGAATGATCGGATTTTCGGTACACTCATAAAATATAATATTAAAAAGCAGCGTGGAGGAACGACTTATCGACCGCCGTTAGAAATAGTCAGTGTTGTTTAGTAATTTTTTGAATATGAAATTCGCGCGCCTATATATATATAGCACGGAGACTCGGAGAGGTGTAGCAAAATAACTCTTGAGCTCGTGAACATGGGAAGTCGTCTCGGAACCGGAGCTTCAGAGCAAGAAAAGATACAGAAGAGAAACCGAAGCATTGTTGCTGAGCCTCGTACAATACAAAGAGCTAAGCGCATTCGTTCCTGTAGCTCTCCTCGTTTAACTTCTCACAAAACTAACTCCACCTTCTGCTGGTATTCTACTTCGATCCTTGTGGAAGCTTCTTTAATGGAAATCTGATTTTATTTTTGTCGAAAAATTAATGTACTTATGATTTATCAGTTATATCACTTCAGTTGAGCTATAATTCAGTTCTGAGAGGAATCGGAGTCTGGTTTGAACTTGTATGCTACCTAGTTTTAAATTAAGCTCAATTTTGCAGCTGCTACGTTATATTTGCACCTTTGAGTTTATAGAGTTCTTCCGAGTGATGATTTTTCCCACTTTAACATGATGAAGCTGAGTATGATCTGATGCACTGATGTTATATTTGAAATTCCAGAGAAATGATATGGCCTTTAGGAAACAGAGTGTCGGAGTTCCTCCAGAAAACAAGATTGAATCGTTCGTGTATTCGTATCAGCTATCAGAATATAGATTGTTTTCAAAATTCAAAACATATTTTATAATTTTGAATCGAGAGCATTTTATCGTAAATATTTGTTGAAGCTTTGGACATGCGTTTAACGCTTTTCTTCGTAAGCGAAGATCTGTTATGGTTTGTAGCTTAGATGAATGAACATCCTAAAACCTTGAACCTAACTCAGTTCAAATTCTGAATAATTTGAAAACGGAACAAAAATGTTTTTTAGAGGGTCAAATTTTGTGCTAACAATATCCTGTCATGTCAATTCACTCTTTGCAAACAGGTCATTAACCAAATAGATCATGGCTTTTCTTCATGTATTTCGGAATAATAATCAGACTAATGACTATTAATTTTTTAAGGTACGAAGAAGATATTTGGACTGAGATTGCGAAGTATCTGGACGGGAGGTCAATTGTGATGCTCGCAGCGACATGTCGTTGGTTTCACCAGCTGATAATGGACGACTGCGTTTGGAAGTACGTTTGCTTGCGTGACCTTCAAGTTGCTGCTCCAGGTCAAGTAGCTTCGAAGTGGATCAACCTCTATGCTTCAGCTTTCGGTGACTATCTTCTCGATGTTTCATTATAGATTAATAAAGAATAACTTTATAGCGTAAAGTAAAATTCTGACGGTGTCATGGTGTACAAATGCTCCTCAGATGGGAGTCACTCTTTCATGTTCCGCCAGCGTGAGAAACACATCGGTGAGTGGCCTTATAATTGTTTGGTTTTGGTGGTATTACAAAAGTTTGACAGTGGAAGGTATTGGGGGATTTTATTTTGACTTTCTCCTTATTTAATTGGTTTCGTTTTTCACCCATAAAAAATAGCATAAGTTAAATATTCGAACACATATTTCCAATTTTACTTTTTAAAATAAATATATTTTCATAAATATAAAAATTAAAAATATACGTATTATAAAATAAATATTAAAAATACAAAGAAAAAAATTTTAAAAAATTCAAAATTTGAATGTATTTACACATTTATGAAAATGTGTTAGAATATATGTTTATCATCTTATAAGAAAATAAACATATATTTAACGAGTATAAATAAATTGAATATAAAATTCTAACTTTCAAAATGGTTATCATATACACTTAATAATTGTTTAACAAAATAGAAATGAATAATATGAAATTAAACTACAATGAATACCATATATATATATATTTCTTTTTTAAATAATTAAACTACTCAGACAGCCTACATATCGATTATAATCTTGTATCCTTAACATATTGTATATGATGGCACGTACTAGATTGGATGCGCATTGGGGCATTTTCCATGGATTCTTCAGTAGCACTTTTAACAGAGAGACTGAGCTCGCCAGTAGTGAATGTCCCCAAGGAAGATAAGGCTGAGAAAACGTTGCCGTCCTTTGGCTATTGTTTGTTAAACAACGTTAAGACAGGGATATGGATTGCAGGTGTTTACTTTCAACTTGAATTATACTTTGTTATTATCTTCCTTGTTTCAAAGCTTTAATATACCATGTATTATAACTGAGTCGATGTTTACAGATCTTCAACTTGTTCGATGCCCTGTTTGTGATCTCAATACATGTGATGGTGAGTACCAAAAAAGTGACCATAAGACTTGGGAGTAATTAGAGCATTAACTAATTTTCAATCCTTTTGACAGGAACAATGCAGACACTAGATGCAAGGCACATAGAGCTATTTCTCTGCGAAGGGTACCGGGATGGAAGCTGGGAATACGAGCTTATAGGGTCACACGACATCAAAAAGCGTGCAGATGGAGCTTCAGGGGCCATTTTTGATGTCAAACATCTCGAGGATTCTTCAATGTCTGGTAAATCCAATTTCTTTTGTTTTTAACTTGACAGACATAGGAACAATTATAAGTAATTACTAGGAACGTTTCTACTAGCTATTGTTAATAACGAAACGATAAGTAGAATCACCACCACATTAGCCATAAAAATGTTGAACCAGCCCCTTCAGTTTCCGCAAGGTGGGGGCAGCTAATCTGCTCTTGACTGTGGTTGAGTCCAAGTAATGGGAGATAGCTCTAAAGGCCTCATCGGTTCCATTTTTGTTTGATGGGAAAAAACGTTCTAAACATTGAAGAAGTTTCAGGTTAGCCAAAAAGATTCAGACATTTTAGTTAGAAGAGGCAGAAGAAATTGATATTGGTTTATCCTGAAATACACGCACTACAAACTTATTTAGATGAACTGATAAAGAAAATAAGGCTAACCCATGTCTCATGTCTCATGTCTGTATTAATTTCATAGACAACTGCTATCAGCCTTTATTATTTTTTATTAGAACAGAGTTAACAACCAAATTTCTTAAAAATATGAGCTGCTAGGATGTGGACTAACTATTCTTTTGTATTACGATGTGGGCTAACTATTCTCTTGTATGGCTATATTTGGGTATTAATAGTTCTTAATTTATTGGCTTTTCAGCATTTTGTTTTCCCTTATAAGATAAACTCCTCCGTTGCCTTAGTTCAATTTCAATCTATGCTAGCAAGTTTGTCTATAAATTACTGACAGTTCTGGAACAAATGAATTAATCTTGCTAAAAAAATTTAATGCAATGGCAGCGATCTTTAATCTCAATTCATGGATAGGGAAACCAACAGACTGGCAACCAAAAGCTGTAATTACTTTCCACGCAGTTGCAGTTAACACCAACCTACAGAAAAATGAAGGTACAAGATTCCTTCAAAATCATCTAGTTTTTAATCCAAAGAAATACTAGCATTCCTGTACTTCAACCGATCACACCAACTAATTTATTAAAAAAAATAAAAAAATAATAGAGTTGGTTATTGGCCTTTATTTCTTTGATTATCTATCAATTTTTTTTTATCGATGTAGATTTATAACGGTATCTCTCTTGGAAAGTGATAACAGGACTTAGTGTCAAATACCACATGATGAGAGCTGGAGCTGATGGGGAAATCGTTTCTTTCAGAATCTCTCAGCAGCTTCTCTAATTCTTTTCAAATTCTACTCCTATCTGCTAACAAAAAGAACCCTAGAAAAGGGAAGTGCATTTGACATTCTGGTAAGATTAAGGCTATAAGAGAGAGATATGCATCATCAAAGGATGGAAAAAACAAGAAGAAAAAAATTAGGGTAGAAAAGAGAAAAGAGAGCAGCCTGACACCTTTTAGTGAGTCAATACAGAAGCTCTGTTGTTGCTTCCATACTCCAATATATCACAAATTTGTAATAATCTCAATTATGTGTCGGTATTTGATTGGCTCTATACATAAAACCGTGCACATGGTTTTACTATTGATGAATACATGTATTGCACTATACCTACTAGTAGCTTAAAGTGAACCTTTCAATTTAATAGTCCGTCATTGTAAGCTGAGTTGCTGAACAAGTTCATTTTGGATTTGTAAAAGTGGGCTTAGAAATTAGAAATCTACTTCATCAATCTCAACCACATCTATGAATGGAATCAAATTTTGTATTAATCAAGAAGAGTTAGGATTATGAGCATCAGTATATGCGTCACAGATGGTAATCACTCTCAGCTATTGACCACTTCTACTTTGTTAAATTGCTTAAAACACATGATAATATTTTATAAACATCTGACTTTACAATGAATTTTTAATACAAATATAAACTTATCAATACTCCAACAAAGTATAATATAAATTATCAGTGTTTAACATTAAGGCCGTCCCTTCTTTGGGTCAAGACTTCAAAAATGAGTAACATAGCTTTGCTCTTTTCTCTCTTCTTCTTAATTCCAGTTGTATATACAACAGTATGCAACATTTCGATGTGTGGCGACGAAAGCCTGCAGGTCCGATTTCCTTTCCGATTAGAAAGCTATCAACCTCAACATTGTGGTTATCCAGGTTTGGACTTGACATGTGAAGGCAATAAAACAGTACTCAAACTTCCTTATTCTGGAAAATTTTATGTGCGGCAAGTCAGTTATATCTCTCAACAGATACTACTCTATGATCCTAATAATTGTTTACCTAAACGACTTCTAAACTTAAACATGTCAGGGTCTCCTTTTGAATCTATTTTCCAACAAAACTACACCTTTCTTAGTTGTCCTTCATCTTTTACCAAGTCTCGGTTCACTCCTATTGATTGCCTTAGTAATTCAACAACTTCAGTTTTAGCTACCCCTTCTATAAGTCTAGCAAATAGAATGACTGATTCTGATTCATGTAAAATTATCAAAACAGTATCAATTCCAATTCCAGGGCCAGTTCGGTCTGAAGAAGAATCCTCAATCAATCTTGATGACGATCTTCGTTTAATGTGGTATGTACCTAATTGCAGCATTTGTGAATCACAAGGTGGCCTTTGTGGATTTGCAAGCAACAATAGTGAAGATATTGGATGCTTTGCTGATCCCAAATCAGGTAAGAGACTTTTACTTCTGCTTTTTTCATCTACAAATTGACAAGATTATTAATTAATTTATTACAAACGTAGAACAAACTAAGGATATGGTTGATTATGGACTTGGTCAATAACGGGTTAGCTGGATTGCACAAGTCAATGATATAAATTAAAGGATGTGTGACATATGAAACTTGAAAATGATATGTTCAGATTGATTCAGAATTAGATGAACATCTTACCGTACAGTACAAGTTGCATTAAATTAATAGCATGGACTAATAAATAAAATGTAAACTTTTATAGAACTAGAAGATAATTATTAGTATCAGTATTTGTTTAGAGAAGAATGTATTTACCACCTAGTTTAGAGGAAGCGCCTTGTGAATTGTATATAAATACTTGCATTCCACGCCTAAGCTGAGATGCCAAAAGTCAAAACATTGTTTATTCATCCACTTCCACTTTACCTTGAAATTTTCTGTTATACCACCTTCAACTTCTCTATATATACATCCTCTCTAAACAAGCCTAAGTAACCTTTATCAAATATGGAGAACCATCTATTTACTTTTTAGTTTATGAAATCACCTTTGCCCATAGTCTTGTGATGCACTTAGTGTTGAGTAAAATTTAGAATGAACAATTCTAAATTTACTAATATTATATCCAAACAAGTAAACAAACTATTTGTATTATATTCACTATAACACCTTTGAAAGGCAACTCACAAATCAAGAAATACAAACACCAAAGAGAAAGCTCTTAACTTACACTCAAATTAAGAATACAAAGACTTATTTGTTTTTGATGGAATGATTAAACCAAATGCAAGGTGGGCTATTTATAGTCATCACTATGCAATCTGCACCACACACAAATATAAAACTAAGAAATAATCCTAGCCATACAAATCTTATCTACACACTTCTATTTTCTACAACCTTTAACCACTTCATTTATTTCTACAACCTTCAACTACTTTATTTATTTCTACTTCCTTCAACTTCTTCAGTTATTTCTACAACCTTCAACCATTTCATTTATTTCTCTACCTCTTCAACCAACTTCATTTATTTCTCTACCTCTTTAATTATTATTTTGGTGTTGATTTTCAACACTCCCCCTCAACACCAACTCTTACTATTTTTACTGTATCAAGCTGATGACGAAACATTTCGAACTTGCCAACGCTTAAGCTTTTTGTGAACAAGTCTGCAACTTGATTATCTGTCTTGATTTGTCTCATTTCAATTTCTTCTTGCAGAACCTTTTCTCTAATAAAGTGATAGTGTATTTCAACATGCTTAGTTCTTGCATGAAAAAGCTGGATTCTCTCAAACGAATTCTTGATTGATTGTCCGCAATCTTGATCGCATAATTCTTGATTGATGTAGATTATTCATTAATTTGTATCAACCGTGTACATTCTTGGCTGCCATTGCCCATTACCGCTTCGATACTCACCGTGGTTGATAATGATATCTGTTGGTTGTCTTTGCTACACCAAGAAATTGTTCGAGAACCCCTTAAACACATACCCGATTGTTGATCTTGTTGTCAGCTGATCTCTCGCATGGTACCGCATCGCGATAACCAGCTTTATCTCCACCTTTCTTGTACAAAGACCATAGTCAATTGTACTCTTCACGTATCTCAATATTCGTCGAACCGCTTCCAAATGTGGCTTCTTTGGATTTTGCATGTACGACTTCATTACACTAATCGCATAAGAAATGTCGCCGAGTTAAGGTTAAGTAGATCGGGACCCCTTTACCAATTTTCGATACATTGTCACATCTTAAATCTTTTCCTTCATGCGCACGTGTTGGCATTCCATCGGCGTCGAAATTGGTTTGCATTCAAGCATTCCGAACCGTTTTATCAAATCTTTAGAATATTTTTCTTGACAAAAGAAATATTCCTTCGTTCAGGCGCGATCAACCTCTAAACCAAGGAAGTGCTTGAGTTGGCCAAGTTCTTTCATTTGGAAACGGTGACAAATTCTCCTTTGTTCGAAGAATTTCTCTCATTATCACCGTTATGATTAAGTCATCCACATACACTAGCACAATAGCTAGCTTTCCTTCATTGGCTTTAACAAACAAGCTAGAATCTGGGGTGTTACCTTGAATAACCACTTTGTGTTAGAAATTGACAATCTTACCATACCGTACCACGGGTGCTTGTTTTTAATCCGTAGAGTGCTTTCCGTAGCTTACACACATATTCGGGATGATCTTGGCTATGAAAACCCATTGGTCGATCATGTAGATCTCCCGATCCAACTCTCGTGAAGAAAAGCATTCTTCACATCCATCCGCCATACGACTTCCAATCTTTGTTCGCTGCAAGTAGGACTCGAACAGGTTGTAAGTTTTAGCCCTTTGGATCAAACGTTTCATCATAGTCTAGTCCATACTATTGAGAGAAACCACGAGCTACCAATCGTGCCTTGTATCTCTCGTTGACCCATCTGTCTACGCTTTATCTTGTAAACCCATTTGCGAAGATATGGGTTTCATCTCTTGGCTTTCGCAGGATCCCAAGTTTGATTTTGCCGAAGTGCATCGATTTCTTCTCTCATAGCCGTCATCCACTCGCATCTTTGCGATCGTCTCTCAAACGTCTCGTGTCTATTGCTTCTTCAATTATGCGTTGGCATATTTGGGATTGGCCTTCGTGTTCTTGTTGACCACGTAGTTGAAGATTGTGGAGTTGATTCTTCTATTTCACTGCCCACCTTCTTCATTTAGTTGTTGATATATGCCGGTTTTCCAAGGATTAGACTCTTTGCATTCGGCACCATCGTCGTGGATCTCCGGATTCATCTAAACTTGGTTGGAATTGAATAGTATGCCCTCCATCTTTTGTTGCGGCTTATCTCCAAATTCTCTTGAGTCGGCAAGGCTTCCTTCTCACGAGGACCACCAAGAAGATGCTTCATCAAACACCACGTCTCTCGTGAAGTGTAAGCATCTTCCACTCGTTGGATCACAACATTTCCACTTTTCTTTGACTATCGTATCCCACAAAGATACATCTAACGACTTTCTTGTCAAATTTGCTCGTAAATGATCGTGAACAAATACATAACATACACAGCCACAATACCAAAAGAAAGTAGCTATTTGTAGGTTTCATGTTCCATAGTTTCTCAAGGGTGAAACAAATTCTAACCTTGGTTGAGGAAGTCTCATTGATGACAAAGCGGCATTCTCATCGATTAACCCAAAACCTCAGGTACATTCTTTTCATGTAGCATACTCCGACAAATTTCGCAAGACGACGGTTCTTTCTTTCTGCTACACCATTTTGTTGTGGCGTGTTGGCAGTACAAGTGTGCGATGACGTATTCGACATTCCATAGGTATTGAGAGAACTCACTCCGAGCTATATTCTCCGCTTAGTTGTACGTGCGCAAACAACGAATCTTTTTCCAACTTCTCCTTGAGTTGACTCTTTAAACTCTTTAAACTTTGATAATACGTCGAGATTTTTCTTTCATAAATAAAACCCACACATACCTCGAGAAGTCGTCCAATGAATGTCACCATATATCGCATACCGCCATGATTGATGGTTTAACAGACCGAATACATTAGAGTGAACTAACTCTAATGGTTCTTTTGCTTTAAACTTCGATTCCTCACGTATGGAAATTGGTGAGCTTTACCATATTGGCACCACACACGACCACGTGTTTGTACGTACGTCTAGTTGAGGAAGCCTTTAAGCATCGACTTCTTCACCATCACACTTAGCTTGGAATAGCTAACGTGACCCTAACCGCATATGCCATAGACCGTCATCTCATTTCTTCTTGTCTTGTACACATACGTGCAGATTCTGCCGACATCACGTCGTGATTCCAATCGTTGCCCTTCCATTGTCGGTGTTTCAGATTTTTGAGATCACGATACACCTTCACGCTCTCGAGGACCGAACAAGACATAGTGGCACGATGATGTTAATTGAGCCCTGACAAACAAATTTTCTTCATTCCCGGGGACATGATAAACATCTCAAGTTGTACTTGGTTAGTACTATATCGAGGCGTAACTTATCGTCTTACCGATGTGGGCTATCGGTAACCTTGAGTGTCATTGTTACTACCACACGACCTCCAGACTCGCATGCTTTCCAACTTCACATTTATCACCGTCATGATTTGAGCAGTTCTCGACCCATGATCCAGGTCATTCTTGTAGTCAATTTGTTTCGATGTTGTCACCAGTAAGAGCCAATTCTTAACTTCCTCCTGTAGCGAATAATGCTTCTAAGATCCCAACCATCTTCGTTATGCTCCTTGAACCGGAAGTTGTATTGCTTTCAAATGGGCTTTTTCTTACTCCAACAATCTTTTGCCTACGTGACCCATCTTTCCGGGTTGTAACATTCACGTCAAATTTCCCTATTGTTCAAGTGCGGTTCTTCCAAGCTCATACGACGAAAGCCTCACTTTCCGAGGAATTTTTCCTTTATCTCCATCATTTTTATATCCATTTCCATTGTGCAACCGCTTTGTTGCCTTTGCTTTTGCTAGTGTAGGCCGCTTTCTTCACCCTTGAGTTGGACTCCTCCCATGCTTGCTTAGCCATAGCTTCGACCGGCTACGTATTCTCAAAACTCAACAAGAGATGGTCAGGTATGCGGCCATTCTTGTATAGCGGTAACAAACCCTCGATATTAGGGTCTCAAACCATGAATAATTATTCTCTTTATCCTCGTTTTCCCCGATAGGAGCTTTTGGATCTAACTGCGAAATTCGCGACATAATGACTTTACCTTGTGAAAGTATTGGAAATCGTCATGTCATGCCACACCATCGATAGTAACTCATTCTCGAGAAGTTGCATCTTGTATCATTCTTCTTGAAAAAGAGCGTAACAAGTTGTTGTCCCACGTACTTCCTTTGGTGTTTGCATCCCGAATATGCTCAAGGCCATTTCTTCAATTATTAATTAACCCAAAGCAAACATCGCTTCGCTTACTCGCTTTAATTTTCCACTTCGCAAGATGCGTTTGCAGATCTTCCACTGGTTGTGTAACTTCATCACCGCCAACAACCTCCCACAAGTCTTGACCTTGTAGATAAGACTCATACACGTTGCCCGTGTGTTATAGTTTTTGTTGTTGAGCTTCTTGATTCCTCCGACTACTTGAAGATCACCCATCGTGTCGGAAGACTTCAACTATATCGAACAAGCTTGACTAATAAACTTGCAGTACCAAACTCCTCACAACTCAAGATAACTCCACTAAGAGCGATCCACGACCGCCCCGCTTTCCGATACCATTGTTGAGTAAAATTTAGAATGAACAATTCTAAATTTACTAATATTATATCCAAACGAGTAAACAAACTACTTGTATTATATTCACTATAACACCTTTCAAAGGCAACTCACAAATTGAAGAGAAATACAAACACTCGAAAGAAAAGCTCTTAACTCACACTCAAACTAAGAATACAAAGACTTATTTGTTTTTGATGGAATGATTAAACCAAATGCAGTAGGCTATTTATAGTCCTCACCACAATCTACACCACACAAATATAAAACTAAGAAATAATCCTAGCCATACAAATCTTATCTACACACTTCTATTTTCTACAACCTTCAACCACTTCATTTATTTCTACAACCTTCAACTACTTCATTTATTTCTACAACCTTCAACCATTTCATTTATTTCTCTACCTCTTCAACCACTTCATTTATTTCTCTACCTCTTTAATTATTATTTTGGTGTTGATTTTCAACACTTAGCTAAAGGTCTAAACCCCATACATCATGCCTAAAAGAGTTGCTTATATGTTCCAACTAAAAAAAATGACTTCATATCAATCCATCCAATGTTAAATGTGTTTAAAATAGTTGTTTATATATTCCAACTAAAAAAAATGATTCATATCGGTCTCTGCACAGTGACAAATGTGCTTAAAATAATTGCTTATATGTTCTAATTTAAAAAAAAACTTCATATCCGTCTATCCAGTGACAAATGTGCCTAAAATAGTTATATGTTACAACTAAAAAAAATGACTTCATATTAATCCAGTCAGTAACAGATGTATACATAGGTGAAGAGGGGCTAATACCTCACCTCAATTCTGGACAAAGAAAATTTTAGATGTAATATTTATAAAAATATAAACAAACTACAGGTATAAAATAGAATTATATCCTATCTAGATTTTAAATTTTAAATTTAGAATATTCAATATCTCTTTATAATTTAATAATTTAAATATATTTTCACTAAAATAAGATACATAGTATCTTTTTTCCACAAATAATAACTGAAAAGTAATTAATTTATTGTATATATAGTGCTCATTTTATGGTGCTCATCTTGGATACAAATCATAAATCTGCTACTTCCACCAACCATGTTTCTTAAAACAATCAGCTGGGTATGAGTTGAAAGGTGGCATGATAAAGTATCTTCATTTATGTAGCTCAAGAGAACAATTATAGAAAAACGTTGAGACATAAAGTGAACAAAAAAGGATAAAAAAAATTATACTCTTACTTCAGAAAAGATGTTCAAACATACATGCTTGTAATCCCTTAAAATTTCAGGTGGTTCAAATGATGGTCTAAGAGTTTTCCGAATAATTTGCTTGGCCATTGCGGTACCAGCTATAACTTGTGCTTGTGGCATTGCCTGTTTTGCCGGTTGCTTGGACCGAAGAAACAGCTCCGCAATGCGACAAAGGAGAGCAACAACAATATCAGCAGCACCAGAAACTACAATTGGTCTAGATGACACGACAATTGAATCATATCAAAAGGTTGTTCTTGGAGATAGTCGAAGATTACCAGGATTCAATGATACAACATGTCCAATATGCTTGTCGGAGTATAACAGCAAAGAGACCTTGAGATGCATACCAGAGTGCAAACATTGTTTCCATGCTGAGTGTATTGACGAGTGGCTGCGCTTGAATGGTAGTTGTCCAGTTTGCCGAAACTCCCCTTCCCCTGTTCGTGTTAGTGCTAGTGCTGTTTAAATTTAATTACATTTATGATTCATGTAGAAAAGCACAAAAATATCACAATGTATCATTCTTTTCTCTCTCTCTCTCTCTCTCTCTCTCTTTTATGATTACATATTCCAGTGATCAAATCCTGTTGTATTCATTAAGGTCTTTTCTGTTTTGTTGTATAGTGTGGCTAAAAACATTTGGGTCCTTTTCTCATACGCTGCTCATCAACCTGACTTTATCAAGGTATAATACATGCATTAAAAAAAATACAAACGATAAAGTACTTTTCTTTGAGATTTTCTTTTTGTAAACTTCTCTTGATTAGATTTATGTTTTAATTAATGCCCTAATAAAAATACACTGCAATTTTTATTTTTATTTTTTGAAAACCACGGAGTTAAGTTACACTAATATTTAAATTATTATTATATATACCCCCCCCCCCCCCCCCCCCCTCTTCACATAGCAAGATGCCAAATACAAAGAGATTTCAACCTTTTTTTTTATTTTTTTAAAAAAAGGCCTTGCTTATCCACAATGTTTAGTAAGATGAAAATTATAAATATCGTGTGAAGTGGGAACCTGAAACCTTAAAAGAATAAGAGGTCTCACTAGCGAATCTCATTATAGAACTGGATAGGTCACACACACTAGGTTGTTCGGAATTGTGCTACAGTACAAACATATATAAATATATATAATTAAAACAAGTCGTGAGTTATTATGTTAAACAAGCGTATGAGATTACAAGCTTGAAATTCCGCCATTTCATATTAAGCAAAGAGTTTCACAACATATGTACAAAATCATAGTTAGATTAAAGCATTTTAACAAACATTTGCATAAGCTATCATTTCTTGGCTAGGAGATTTTTGGGAAGTTTCTCCAAAGGTGTAGATTTCAGCAAGAAAAGTCTGGCAGCACGCTCCTGTAGAGTTCCTCCACACTTCAACCCGTAAGTTTGCAGCTCGAACTTTAACCTTTCCATGCCAAGGGACTGTCAATATTGGAAGAAGATTAATTTATTAAAATCTTATAAATCAAAAGGTTTCCTTAACCATAAGACAAGCAACTATAAAACCATACAACGGTGATACTACCAAATATAACATTAATAACAAGGCAAGTAGTGAAATGGCTTCTTCGAAGTAAAATACTAGCACACATACCAAACACAAATATCTAAATTAAGTAAATATGTGTTTATCAATTTAGTTGAGAAATCGTTTAGACCTCACAAGTTTAGACCTCACAAGTACGGTGATTTACTCGTTCATTCATTCATTGGTCTGGGTTTGTAGACATACATATTCATGGGAAGACATCATTTTACAAGTGATTACACAAACAAGAAGGCAGAGGATACACATCAACCAGCTAGAGGAGGCTATATCATTCAAATCATTGCTGTAAAAGACTATTTTAAGGCTCGTCTCGACATGAGGCCAACAAAAAAGTTTCAAGGCTATAACCTCATGTGATAAAATAAGTCTTATGCCTTTTTGGTTTGAGACGCACGCCTTGAGACTTTTAAGCTTGAGGCGATTGAGGTTGTAGCCTCAAACCGTTTATTTCATGGATTAACTATACAACTTTGTTTCAATTTCATTAAAATATTAAAAAGGTATAAAATCAAAATTAATAAAAACAAAAGAGAGGTATATAAAAATCTCATGAACACACGTGATTAGGGTTGCTTTTTTTATATACTTTGATCTTCCTCCATCTCTCACCTTCCCTTTCCATTGCCTCTAACACTACCAAATTTTATCAATTATTAAGTTTCAACCTTACAATCTACATTTTTCCTTATTTGACTACTTATATTTATATTTCTTCATTTTTTCTTTAGCACCATCTTTTTTACAAACTTTGCTCAAATATTTTTATTTTAACTTCAGTTTTGTATTATGCTTCCGTCAGAATTAATGACTTTGATAGCTCCAAATTGACATTTGAGTAACAGAGCTATAACCTTATATGATTAACTTTGTGTATTATATTATTATTTTCATGCTTATTCCATATAATTTTTTTAATTCATTTTTTTAAGGTTTTAAGGTAAGGTTTGAGTTTTATTACTAGCCTTGCCTGGAAAAAGTGTCTTGGTACTTAAAATAACTTTTTACATCATTGATTAAAATGAAATAATAAAGTTAACCTAAGGTTCTAAACACGGGGTATAAAGTTAACAAACACTTCAACATTATATCTTATAAAGAAACACTTCAAAATTATATGAAAAAGAACTTGGGAAAAAAATCACGGCACAATGAGATTTAAGAAATGAGTTTTGTGAAGCATACCTCCAGCTCAGCTGCTGAATTAAATTCAAAAAGAGTAAGTGGCTTTTGCTTTTTCACAATGCTTTGACTAGCAATTGATTCTCCAGGGTCCTGGTTTGACTCCAAAGAACAATCAGCATTGGAAACAAGAGTACTTTCTAGATCCTGCCCAGAACCATCTGGATGCTTATCAATTTCTTCTTTCTTGTTTTCATTTACAGAATCGTTGAAATGCATCTTTTCAGCACTTATTACTTCAGTACCAGCAACAACAGCAGGCTCGGAACAAGGTGGAGTTGAACTTTGGATCATCTTCTCATCAACACTATCTGATTCAATCACATTGTACTGCTCCTCTTTAGAATTTCTGATTGAGAATCCACCGGATTCTATGGTTGCCTGTACTACAATCTCTTTTTCTTCCTCAGAGCCACTCTCACAAGAGACTCCACCCATCTTCCCACCTGTAACAGAATCTAGACTCCCCAGGGCTTCTTTACTTGAATTAGACTGACTATCACAGTTCAAAATAGTAGATGTCTCATTTTCCTTTTCATCATCACTATCATCTTCATCTGAAACATCACTGTCACTTTCACCAAGTTTTCGTTTCCCCATCCTGACAATCATAACAGATTTGAATGTCAATATCCATTGAACAGATATACAGAAATTATTAGCAACATGACCCCTAAATGTTTCAAAAACCTTTATAATCTATAAGTATTAACTGATGAAAATCAATTATTCACCTCTGCTCACATTGCCTAAATAAATCATAATGCTTAAACATTTACCTAAAATTCATAATGAAATCATCAGGAAAACAAACAAACAAAAAACAGAATCACTAATGCCGCATGCAATTACCTTAATTTATAATACTGCAATCACTAAAAGGAACTATGAGATAAAACAAACGTCGAAATATAAAAGTTCAAGACTAAAAATCTAGAAACTCGACAAAATCCTATGTGACAATTACCACTAGCAACTAATCCAAAGAAAGACACATGCGCATGTTACACAGTCTGGAATACCAATAACACAAATTCACCAGCAAAAAAAGTCAACAAACCACTCACCATATCTTCACGCGTTTGGCCTCAGCAGCTTCCCTTACTGCACCCACCTTCTTCCTTTTGCCCTTGACAGCATCGCTAACCGAATCCATAACACTCGAAACGCACCGTTCTGACTGCTCCCTATACTGAGCCACGTACTTCTCAGCCGCACCATCCCCAACACCCTTCTTCCCTTTCTTAGCCATCTTCTTCAGAAAATCCTCAGCCTTCTTCTCGAGCCTTCTCTCTTCCTCCTCAGCCTTCCACTCTTCAAGTCTCTTCTCCGCATTCACGTGCCTCAGCCTCCGACCACTCATATCTCGACACGCGTCAAAATTGCTCGTCTTCTTCTGTCCCGCTTTCGTCGCCGCACCTCTCAATAGTGATCCGAACCCTCCCTTTCCACCGCGTAATCGAAGCGTGAGCCGAATGGTAGGGGAGATCTGTGCGCTGCCGGAGGAGCATGAGATTACCGAATTGTCCTCGAGTTGGCGTGTACCGGTGATCAGGCGCTGATGCAAAGGGGGTATCTTCGTAACTTTATATAGGCGATGCTTGATGTCATTGACGGAGACCTGAGGGGTCGTGTAATTGAGAGTTAGGGTTTTGCTCTCCAGAAGAGTCACCAGGAACTGATGAATTTTGGTCTCACTAGCAGTGGTGTTGTCGGACATTATCGACGATTAGGAACAGTAAAATATCGCTAGGGTTTGAATTCCTCCCGGGATCGAAATCGAAAGAACGTAGAAATTATGATTTATAAAACGAAGGAACGAACGATAACGGTTGAAGCTCTTGCATTTTATACAGAAATTTACCAACATTTCATGGGCTGGACTGCCTAGTGAAATGTTTTTAGCCCATTTCAATACAAACATATTATTGAATTTTATTAAATAATAAAAATAATATTTAATTATAATTAACAATATAAATATAACATTATATTACTTCCCAATAATAGATAAATTTATATAACTAATAAAAAGTTTGAAAATAAATTTAAATTACTAATAATAGGTTTGAAAGTAAATTTGTACTCATAATAAAAAAAAATTAGAAATAAATTTGTAACAATAATAAAAAATATGGTATTAAATTTATCACAATAATAATAGATTTGTATCATAATAATATTTAAGTGTTATTTTTATTAATTAATAAAATTAAATAATATATTTGTAATAGTTATGATAATTTCATAATATATATGTTAATTTATTTAAAAATATACATAATTAATATATTAAAACATATTTCATTTTTTATAAAGCAAATTTTATAATTTTTAACCTCAAAATTAGTAACACATATTTTTTTCTTTAACAACTTCATACAAATTTAAAATAACAATAATTGTTATTTAAATTTTTTTTAATAATTTTTAATTATTTTATGAAAATTATAGATTTTTTAAGAAAAAATCATCTTATTTTATACTATTATTATTAATAAATGGTTTCATTGTCACTTTATCCTCTCTTATTTTTTACTTTATATTTAATCAATAACTATAATTAATATATTATTTGAACATAATAACATTGTTTTTTTTTGTTTTCCAAGGTATAAAATATTATCTCATGAATTGGCCGCATGATTTAAATGGTGCTCGGAAATTCTTCCCATGTTCTTATTTTATGGATTTCAATGTCCATAAGTTCCTCCAATTTCTTTTCCATCAATTCTTCGTAATTTTACCTTGTTATTCTATAATTTTATGTGTACAAAAGTAATTTTTTTAATATCTTGTCGTTTTTCTTATTTATTTATTTTTTATTTTTTACATTTTAACTTTACCTTATTTTATTTAGTTTTTGTTGTCTTTTTTTTTTACATTAATAAAGAAACAAAAAATGTTTATACTCTGTATTTGATATTTTCTGTATTGTATTTAATAATAGTTTAATAACATAAAAGTTATCATTTATAATATATTACACCGATGGTAACACTGCATCTTGTTTATCCTTATTTAATAAATAAAGATGTCGGATTGCGACAATTCATACATGAGAATATCATTTCTATATTGAACTTATCATTTTAAAATATCATGATATATCAATAAAAAATATTAAAATATTTTACAAAAAATATATTATTAAGTTCAAGGTTATGTGTTAATGTTAAATTAACTTATTAAATAATAATAAAATATTAAATAAAAAAATTTATTTGATATCATATTATATTTTAATTATTTATAATTAAATACAGTTACCCAATGTTAACATCGGGTTAAATGCATTCATGTTTGTCATTTTTGAATTGTACATCATCCAAATTTAATACAATTTATCTAAATTTAAAATTTAGATTTTGTTAGGATAGTTTAAAAATTTAAAAACAGTATTAAAGTTACACTATAATAATAGATTTAACATGTTAATTTTTTTATTTAATTCTTTTAATATTTTTATTATTTGATTACTTATCTTTTAAATTTTAACACACAATTAATTAATTATCTTTTAATCCAAATAAATATGTTAAATTTAAAAAAAAATAGTAAATATAATATTATAAAAAAATTGATGGATTAAAGTATAAAATCCGACCAATCAATTTTATAAATATATGTGCTAAATAATTATGTAATAAAAAATAGTATAAATACAATAAATATTATGCTGAATTTTTTTAAAATAAATATATGTTTTAATAATATTAAAAATATATATATAATAAAATGTTAAAATAAATGCTAGCTCATAATTATAACATACCTTTATTATCCAAATCTAATTTAAACCGATGTAACAGCCGCTTGTTCATGATTCTTACGTAAAAGACTAGTACAAAGCAAAAATAAATAAGAAAAACGAAGTAGATTTCTTGGTTCTTTAAATTGTTATGGCAATTACCATTGACTAACCCTAGTTAATTCTTCATTGGTCTCTTTTTGCCATCTTCTTGAGTTAGAAACTCCTAATTAAAGACGCATTAATATACCTAGCTGTTTGGAGTAGTAATTGGGATCTATCTATGTAGTCTTGGTGTTTCAATCTTACTTGTTTGGGATCAGATGCTGCATTTTGTGCCTAAGGAGAATGTAAGTTGTGTTTCTACTTGAATATAAATTTAAGCAGCATGAGAATCAATTGAGGCCTTTTCATATTGATATTGTTGAGAGAAACTGTATTTCAGCAACTACAAATTTTTAATTGATTGTGTGATGTAGAAATGGATCATCCAGGCGTGCAAGGCTCTTCAATGTCACAAGAAGCTTCTGTCCAGCCTGATACAGGCCCGCTAAAGGCAATGGGCGAGTTCTTTGTGGCTGTTGACAAATCTGAGTCTTCGTCGGATGGAGGTGGGACCAATTTACCATCACCTGATGGTGGATCAAGTGGTCCTGTGCAGCCAAACAATTCTGGTTTTCAGCCTATTATAACAGCACTGAAACGTGTATTTGAAATTGCCACTAACCATAGACAGGTTTGTATGGCAGTGCAAAGAGACTTGATTAGTGTTTTTTGTGTCTTGCTATGGAAGGGCTATGGGATTCATAAACTGTGCTTTCTCCTAATATTTTCAGGTCAAGCTCCCTGTGTGCCTTGAATGCATGAGGGTATTGTACCGTGACCTTGATGAGAAGTTTAAAGAAGTGAACATGGACATTGAAGCATACGGAGCGTGTCTTAAACTCCTGGAGGGAAAAAGTTGGCATATTCTTAGTGAGGCTGATGTTCTTAGGGAGAAGTTAAAGGTGCTTGCTTGGAAATTGTTTACGCATAAATGCTACCGTGAATCCTGCATTTATTTTAAGGCTTCCAGTCTTGAATTCTGCATTTTGGGAGCCATACATGCCTTATAGTTTATTCCATGTGATTTGATGACTTGCTGCTTTTTACATGCTCTATAATTTGTCATTGGTGTGAGTCCCAGTAGGTTACTGATTGATTACAGTTTATATGACTGGATTTTAGCCCATTTTGCTTAACTATTCTTTGTTGTTCTTTATAAATTTTAGAAAATGCTTTTACTTAATTATATAGTTGTTATATATTTAATGGTGTTTTTTTTAAGTAATGTCAAAATGCTGATAATATAATTTCTTGATGTTGTTGAAGATAGAGGAAGAGGAGCAAAAGCTTGAAGCAGAAATTGGAGAAATGAAGAAATGGAATGCTGAAATAAATGATTTACAGAATGAACTTGAAATGATATATAAGAAATTTAAAGAATTGGAAGAACGGTAGATATCTTGTATTTAAAAGTTCTCTCTTGCACGTTTCACATGTGATTTTAAACATGCATTACACATCTATGTTCTGTGACACTTGTGTTTTACTTTGCCTGTATGTAACACGAATTCAATAATTGTCATTTTCAATTCATTACTCCTTAACTTTAGTTGATCTATTTTAATTTCTCTCATGCATGAATTTGTTGGAATATTTTTGCTTATTGTTGTTGTTTGGGCATAAGGAATGACTTGATGTTAGTCCGAGTTTTAAGTGTATTTTGTTTTACTCTTATACCCCTCTGACACGTTGTGACGTGTACGCTCTATGTAATCGACACATATACATGTAAAACTCTATATATACATGAGCTCCTTAAGAGATTCATTTTGGCGCCCACCATGGGATCCAGATTCTAAGGTCGAGCTTTAGCTTCTAACTCCATATTTTCTAGGATTTACCCCGAGTTTTGAGAGAGAGCTAAGAGACCAAACACCTATTCCACTTACTAGTTATCCTCAGAATCATGATCACTTGTTTCTTATCACCATGGTAGGGATACATACTGAAGGTCAACTAAGACTAGAAAATGAGGAAGCAGTGGCCTCACTGGGCAACACCTCGCCAACCTATAGCGAGGCTAGAACGGAGACTAACTCTCATTGAGAGCTAGCTCGTCAACTTCTTGAGTTAAGAAGAGAACTCGAGGAGACCAGGCAGGAAAATAGGTCACTACACTCCTAATAAGGAGAAGGAACCTCTGATGTTCGAGTTGCCAACCCTATTGATAGAAACAAACTAGACCGCGTCATGCCTGAGCTTAACCAGGGCGAGCAAGAAGTTGAGGAGGATCCCCTTTCTGGTTCAGTAAGACCTAGCAACGAGTAGTGGTTGTAGGAGAGAAAAAGCTAGGAGGTGCAATTTCAGGCATTGGAAGAAGCCAACAAAAAGCAAGACTAGGCCTTGAAATTGGCTAATGAAGGGCATGCAAAAGGCAAGGCTCCTTATGATGTGGATAGGAAATGTGAGCAACTATGTGTCTCCCTCTTTTATGATGAAATAGAACACGATGGGCCACCACCCAAGTTCATTACTCCCAAGTGCCTAGATTATGAAGGGACCAAAGATCCGGTAACTCACGTATAACACTTCAAGACGGCTATGGCCCCTGTGAGCCTCACTCAGGGCAAGAGAGATGCCATGATGTGTAAGCTGTTTGCTGCCACCCAATGTGATGGTGCACAAAAGTGGTTCAATAACTTGGCACCCCATACCATAACCTATCTCACAGTTTTCTAGGTTGTTTATCACCAATTATACATGCAACAAGCCATTAAGGAAGGAATCGCACCACATCTTCTCAATCACCCAGGGTAGTGGTGAGTCTACTAAAGAATATATGAGAAGGTTTAGAGAAGGAAGGCTAGCGATATCAGATTGTCCGCGCTTTATTGCGATAGAGGCCTTCAAGCGATGTCTCCTAAGGGATTCTGATATGTTTGTAGAATTGACCAAGATGGTCTCACAAACTTTGGAGGGCTTATAGAGAGGCGAGAAAATTTGTCAATCTGGAAAGAGAGCTAGGTCTAGTTAAGAGCAACAAGGCAACTGTGGAGGCTACGCTAGAAAAAGGGAAAAGAAGGATGAGCCCAGATGGGGCAAACCAAGATGATACGATCAACAAAAACAAGAGTTTCATAGCAAATCATAGGGGGAGTATCCAATGGTCTGGAAATAGAAGGCCTTGGGGGAGGTCATTATCTCCCTTCAGGGGTCTACCTTTAAGAGTAAGTCTAGCTCAGGCAGTGTTGAGAATGGAGGAGTATTTGAATGTCAAATGGCCTCAAAAAATGAGGGCTTTCTTTAGGGACACATCTAAATAGTGTGCCTTTCACAAGGATGTAGGCCATGAGATGAAAGACTATAGGCATTTGAAAAAAAGAAATGGAGGATTTGTTGGCTAGAGGATATTTAAAAGACCTCGTAGAAAATGATAGTAGAAGAGGGCGCCTGGAAGTGAAATTTTGAAGCTACCTGCTATGTCAGATAGCGGGATAGACCCCTACAACGAGTCTAATATAAGGACTATCCATACCATACATAGAGAGCATAGACTCAATGTGACCTCCAATAACTCATGTAAAAGGTACGCTAGAGACTTATGCAGTTCTTGCATGTTTACAATATGGAGAAAGAAAGGTCTTTTGTGGAAATCATCTTCACTAAGATGGACGAGACCTCATCTCCCCACGAGGACCCCTTGGTAATCACTTTAAGAATAGGATCCACGATGTTTTTCATATCATAATTGACACTGGGAGCTTAGTTAACCTTTTGTTTCTGTCAATAACAAGAGCCCTAGGCCTAAAAGAATGCGACATTGCAAGAAGATAGCTATGCAATTGGAATCGTGGTGCTACATGTCATGGCTAAGGGATCTATAGTGATGACCTTTTGTTATAATTGATGTCCCAACTCACTACAATGCCATCCTGGGTAGGCCATGGATACACAAGATAAAGACAATTTTGTCCACCTTTTGCCAAGTCATCAAATTCCCGACTGAGAAGGGCATAAAAGAGATAAATGGAGACCAAGAAAAGGTCAGAAGTTGTTATAATGTCACTATGAAAGAGGCCACTCCTAAGTAGGACCTTACACTTCTCATGTACCTTATTTTACTGTCTTTATGTACCATCCCTGTATATTTATATATATATGTGTGTGTGTGTGTGTGTGTGTGTGTGTGTGTGTGTGTGTGTGTGTGTGTGTGTGTGTGTGTTAGGTGATTTCTTGAAAGTAATTGCTCTCCCCCAATATACATGCTCATCCTCAGATAAGGTAGAGCGCTCTCCCTCAGAGAGTTGATCACCTCTAGCTCAAAAAAGGTAGGACGCTCTACCTCAGAGAGTTTATCACCTCTAGCTCAAGAAAATTAGAATGCTATCCCTTAAAGAATTGATCATCTCTAGCTCAAAAAAGGTAGAACACTCTCCCTCAAAGAGCTGATCACCTCTAGCTCAAAAAAGATAGAATGCTCTTCTTCAAAGAGAGTTAATCACCTCGAGCTCAAAAAAAGTAGAACGCTCTCCCTCAGAGAGTTGATCACCTCTAGCTCAAAAAATATAGAGCGCTCTTCTTCAAAGAGAGTTGATCACCTCAAGCTCAAAAAAGATAGAGTGTTCTTCTTCAAAGAGAGTTGATCCTCTAGCTCAAAAAAGGAAGAATGCTCTCACTCAGAGAGTTGATCACCTCAAGCTCAAAAAAAGTAGAGCATTCTTCTTCAAAGAGAGTTGATCACTTCGAGCTCAAACCAGGTAGAGCATTCTCCCTCAAAGAGTTGATCACCTCTAGCTCAAAAAAGGTAGAACACTCTTCTTCAAAGAGAGTTGATCACCTCGAGCTCAAAAAAGGTAGAACACTTTCCCTTAGAGAGTTAATCACCTCTAGCTCAAAAAAGGTAGAGCACTCTCCCTCAGAGAGTTGATCACCTCTTGCTCAAAAAAGGTAGAACGCTCTCCCTCAGAGAATTGATCACCTCTAGCTCAAAAAAAGGCTAGGTAGAGCGCTCTCCCTCAGAGAATTGATCACCTCTAGCTCAAAAAAGGTAGAACGCTCTCCCTCAAAGAGTTGATCACCTCTAGCTCAAAAAAGGTAGAGCGCTCTTCTTCAAAGAGAGTTGATCACCTCGAGCTTAAACCAGATAGAGCGCTCTCCCTTAGAGAGTTGATCACCTTTAGCTCAAAAAAGGTAGAGCACTATTCTTCAAATAAAGTTGATCACCTCGAGCTCAAACTAGGTAGAGCACTCTCCCTCAGAGAGTTGATCACCTCTAGCTCAAAAAAGGTAGAACACTCTCCATCAGAGAGTTGATCACCTCGAGCTCAAACCAGATAGAGCGCTCTCCTTCAAAGAGAGTTGATCACCTCTAGCTCAAAAAAGATAGAGTGTTCTTTTTCAAAGAGAGTTGATCACCTCTAGCTCATAAAAGGTAGAATGCTCTTTTTCAAAGAGAGTTGACCACCTCGAGCTCAAACCAAGTAGAGCACTCTCCCTTAGAGAGTTGATCACCTCTAGCTCAAAAATGGTAGAACACTTTTCTTCAAAGAGAGTTGATCACCTCAAGCTCAAAAAAGGTAGAATGGTCTTCCTCAAAGAGTTAATCACCTTTAGCTCAAAAAAGGTAGAATTTTCTCCCTTAAAGAGTTGATCACCTTTATCTCAAAAAGGGCCAAGTAGAGTGCTCTCCCTCAGAGAATTGGTCACCTCTAGCTCAAAAAAGGTAGAACGCTCTCCCTCAGAGAGTTGATCATCTCTAGCTCAAAAAAGGTAGAGCACTCTTCTTCAAAGAGAGTTGATTATCTCGAGCTCAAACCAGATAGAACACTCTCCCTTAGAGAGTTGATCACCTCTAGCTCAAAAAAGGCATAGCCTTCTTCTTCAAAGAAAGTTGATCACCTCGAGCTCAAACCAGGTAGAGCACTCTTCCTCAGAGAGTTGATTACCTCTAGCTCAAAAAAGGTAAAGCGTTCTTCTTCAAAGAGAGTTGATCACCTTGAGCTCAAACTAGATAGAGCGCTCTCCCTCAGAGATTTGATCACCTCTAGCTCAAAAAAGGTAGGACGCTCTCCCTCAGAGAGTTGATCACCTTTAGCTCAAGAAAAATAGAATGTTATCCCTCAGAGAGTTGATCACCTCTAGCTCAAAAAAGGTAGAACACTCTTCTTCAAAGAGAGTTGATCACCTCGAGCTCAAAAAAGGTAGAACGATCTCCCTCAGAGAGTTGATCACTTTTAGCTCAAAAAAGGTAGAGCCCTCTTCTTCAAAGAGAGTTGATCACCTCGAGCTCAAATCCTGTAGAGCACTCTTCCTCAGAGAGTTGATCACCTTAAGCTCAGAAAAGGTAAAGCCCTCTCCTTCAAAGAGAGTTGATCACCTTAAAGCTCAAAAAAGGTAGGGCTCCACACAATGTGAACCATTATGTCTAGCACCTTCCACATATGGATGTTGAGAAAGAGTTGGATATTTTGCATAAGGACGTCAATCCTATTCTTGTAGTGAGTAGGACGTCAATGCTGAGCCTTTTACTCTTCCACCTCAGTTGTAGAACTGAGTTAAAAGAGTAGGGGGATTGATGTTTGGGCATAAGGAATGACCTAACGTCATCCATAGTCTTAAGACATCAGCCTGAGCCTTAAGACGTTTGCCCAAGCCATAAGTCGTTAGCCCGAGCCTTAAGACGTCAGCCCGAGTTTTAAGTGTATTTTGTTTTACTCTTATACCCCTCTGGCACGTTGCGATGTGTACACCCTATGTAATCGACACTTGTACATGTAAAATTCTATATATACATGGGCTCCTTAAGAGATTCACATGTTCCATCAATTGCTATGACTTCTCTCTAATTTATCTCTCTGTAAGTTGGACCAATCCCAATAGTAGTCATTTGAATGAAGCTTCCATTTAACCCATGATGCTTGTGTTTATTGATTAATTTAATGTCCTTATATTTTGTTCATTCTTCTTTCAATTTTGGCTTTTTTAGGTAGATTCTCCATTTGTTTGCACTTGAATAACAATTTTGGTTTCTCTTCAATGGGGGTATGTGTTATGTTTTCATCCTTCCATGCATGTCTCTAGCTCATATATTTATTGAGGATTTTAGAAAAACCATGTACTGGATGTCTTTATCAATTATCATATAGGTTGGCTCTCACCAAAAGTGCTCTAGTATCTATGCACTAGATCCTCATCAAGAATTATTTTGTTTTTATGTCTTTTAGTATTAATGTCAAAACTAGATCGTGAATCCTGTTACATAGTTAACATCTGTTGGGAAAAATGGATGGTTGTAAAGAAATAAATTTCACACACCCAAGATAACTTTCCAAACCAAAATAGAAAAAAATAACACCAAAGATTGTTTACGTGGAAAAACCTTTCAAAATGAAAGTAACAACCACGGGACCTGTAGGTCACTTAAAACTTCCACTATAATAAGATGGGATTACAAACTTCACCTTTAGGTATATCTATCACAAAATACAACAAATATGTATCTTCAATTTTTGGTTTTAACTTCACAAATTGGCTCTCTCAATTTTATTCTCTAAGAAAATTTTCTACTAAGATTTTATGTTTTCTTTTACTCTCAGCTTCTATAATTTCTATTGAGATAAAGTAAGGCTTTTATAGAGCTAAAGCTCCATCCTTCTCTCTGGATTATATGGAGAAGTTTTTGACTTTTTTTTCTTTTTTTCTTCTTCTTTCGGTGCCACCATTGAATGTTGAATGCCTAATCATCTTTTTTTTTCTTTGCTGCTGGCCCACATAATTGGACCAACAAATCTCCCCCTCCACCTTATATGGGACAAGGCTCTTCCACACTTGCAATCTTTCTACAGATAGCAAGCTTTTCTCTAGTCACGGTCTTTGTCATCATATCTGCCCTGTTATCATTGGTGTGAACCTTCTCAACTTGCAGTAGTTTATGTTCCAACACATCACGAATCCAATGATACCTTACGTCGATGTGTTTAGACCTTGAGTGGAAGGTTCGGTTCTTGCTAAGGTGAATTCACTCTGACTGTTGCAATAAAGAACATAGTTTTCTTGGTTCTAATGCAATTCTTGTAGGAACTTTTTCATCCACAGGATCTCCTTACAACCTTCAGTGATTGCAATGTACTATGCTTTTGTAGTACATAAGGCAATACGCTTTTATAATCGTGATTGCCATGAAACAGCTACTCCTCCAAATGTTATTAGGTACCCGGATATAGATTTTCTCATATCTATGTCGCCAGCCATATCTGAATCTGTATATCCTTCTCATACAGGTTTATTATTACCAAAGCATAAACAATGACTGGAGGTTCCTCTGAGATACCTGAGTATCCATTTGATAGCTGCCCAATGTTCCTTTCCAGGATTTGATAGGAATCGGCTCACAACGCCAACAACATGTGCAATGTCTGGTCTGGTGCATACCATAGCGTACATTAGACCAATAGCCGATGCATAAGGCACCTTGCTCATCTCTGATTTCTCCTCCTCACTTGAGGGATGTTAAAGATGATTTATGAGTGTGTGTGTATTAGGTGTCTTAGTGGTGTGAGTTGTGTATTAGGTGTCTTAGTGGTGTATTAGGTGTATGTCACCTAAGATTGTTCCTATCTTTTGTATATAAATAGGTAGTGTCTTTGTATGATAATAATAAGAAAGAATTCTGAATTTACATGGTATCAGAGCATTTGGGTTACAAAATTTGAGAAATTTTTTTTTTCCGTTCAATTTTAGGGCAGAATTTGGGTAAACACAAATTAGGATTTGGTGCATTTTTGAGTTCTAACTCTAACACCCACTTCGGAGTTGCACATTTTTTCTCACCGTCAAGACAGTGAGGAAGAGCGATCAGCAGTCACCTAAACCTGACGTCCAAGAACCATACAAGCCGCCGAAATTGGGCCACACATCACACAATACTTTCACAAAAAATTCCACACGCGTCTCACCGCAGACAAGTGGGAAGAACATCGCCGACCGACCAAACCCCAAAGTCCGGCCACGACGAGCATGTGGAATGGGCTACACGCGCCACCGCGACTTTCTGTCAAAATTCACGGCCAATGCGGCGCGACGGTAGCTTCATGTGTAATTCTTCTCCGGCAGACCCCGCGCCGCTCTCCTCGCCCCTCAAGGCGTCATCCGTGGTGGTTTGGCACTCATCGGCCAGGATTGTTCAGGTTTGCATTTTTTCCAATTTTGTGTTCTCGTCATGCGTGTTTCGCCGCTACGTGTTTCGTCGTCTGCCGTTGTTGGATTTTGGTTTGTTCGTTTGTTCACGTTGTCTTGTCGCTTTATAAGAGTTATGGCCGAAAAGAAATCTAATGTTGTAACGGATATGGTGCTGTGATATCTAAAATCACTGACCATAAGCTCAACGGCTCGAATTATTCGTTTGGAGCAAGACTATTCGAATTTATTTGAGAAGTATCGAAAAAAGATAGTCATTTGACTAATGATCCTCCTAAAGATGATTCAAAGCGTACATGGCTTAGAGACGATGCTCGCTTATCTCAGATTCGAATTCTATTGAAAGCAATGTAATTGACTTGATCAATCATCAGAATTCGTTAAGGAATTAATGGATTATTTGGATTTCTTATATTCGGTAAGTGGGAAATATTTCTCACATATATGAGGTACGCAAAGCATTTTACCGTGCGTGCATAAACAAGATTAGTCACTCACAAATTATTTTATGGAATTTAAAAGGACTTATGAGCGAGCCTGATAGTTTGATGCCTTTTAGCCCGATGTCGGGGTTCAACAAAGTCAATGGGAACAAATGGCGGCCATGAAGTTTTCACGGTTTTCCTCTACTTTTGAGACTACTAAGTCCTGTGTTCTTTTCTGTTACGAGATCTCCTCTACAAGAGGTGTTTAGTCGAGTACTTCGTACGTATGCACTCCACCTCCACCTGGCCAATTAAACGGTGCTGGTCGTCACCAAGTAATACCATGAGCATTTAACTCAACTTATATGAACAAATAAAGGAGGCGGCTCACACGGGTTTGAAACTCGACCATAGACCCGGAGGTATTGTATGTCACTATTGTCACAAACCAGGGACATACGAAACATTTAATGTAGAAAGCTTCAAGACAAACATCGAAAGGTCACTCCTACCATATTGCAGATCCACTTCGATAGTTCTAAAAATCTGCTTCATCCTGCAGATGAATTTACCAAGTTCTCACAAGATCAAGAATCACTAAGTGCTTCATCATCTGGCACCGCTATTGCTACATTCGGAGTAAATCAAATGTGTGTCTCATTTCTTCATCTTCCAAATGGGTTATTGATTAGGGTGCCACGGATCATATGACAGTAATTCTAATCTCTTTTTCTACTCTTCACCACACACTTCTACCTCTATCGTTACCTTAGCCGGTCACCATCTCGTGTTCTTGGTCCGCACAATTACTCCCACTTTCATTTGCTTCCTTTGTCGTCATCTTACATTTACCTAGCCTATCCTTTAATTTGATATCTCGTAAGTCGACTTTACTCGCAATCTTAACTTGTCATCTCATTTTTTCCTAATCGTTGCTTATTTCGTGATCTTATGACGAAGACTATTGGTAAAAGGACATGAGTTTGGAGGCTCATATTCTTGACACACCGATACCGAAATCGTCAGCTTGCTCTAAGTGTAACCTCTCCCTTCGAGGCACATTGTAGATCGGGTCATCCATCTCTTTCCTTTACTAAAGAAACGTTGTCCTCGCTTTAGTAAAGTTGTCTTCATTAGATCGTGAGTCTTGTCGGTTTGTAAAACATCATCGTCTTAGTTCAAATCCAAGAGTTAATAAACGTGCTAGCGTTCCTTTTGAATTAGTTCATTCTCGATGTTCTCGGGGTCCTTGTCCTATTTTGTCTAAACATGGATTTAAGTATTTTGTTACTTTTCAGGATGATTACTCGTGTAACTTGGTTATATTTAATGAAGAGTCGCTCAATTGTTTTCTATTTTTGTGCATTTTGTGTTGAAATTAAAACTCAATTTAATGTTTCAATTCGTACTTTACGAAGTGATAATGCCAAAGAATATACATCAGCTTTGTTTCAATCTTATATGGTTCAAAATGGCATACTTCATGAAACTTCGTGTGTTGATACTCCATCTCAAAATGGAGTGGCCGAACGTAAGAACAAACATCTTCTTTTACTCCACGTGCCTTATTATTTCAAATGAATGTTTCTAAACCTTTTTGGGCCAATGCAGTTTCAACCGCATGTTTTCTTATTAATCGCATGCCCTCATCTGTTCTTCATGGTGAGATTCCTTACCAAATTTTCTTTCCTAATAAGTCACTATTTCTGGTTGACCCTAGGATATTTGGTAGCATTTGTTTTGTTCGGGATGTTCGTCCACATGTTACTAAATTAGATCCTAAGTCTTTGAAGTGTATCTTCCTTGGTTATTCTCGTCTCCAAAAAGGTTAGAGATGTTATTGTCCTAGTCTTAACAAATATCTTGTCTCCACGATGTTACCTTCACGGAAGACATACCATATTTTTCGTCTTCTCCTCCTCCCGCATGTCGGGGAGGATGACGATTGTTAGTCTATTCTATCACATCATCCGAGCCTGCCATCTCGATCCACCTCCCGTTAGGCCTCTATAACTCAAGTCTACTCCCTGCACATAGACCTTCTAATTCATGTCCTCGCATAACCCGCTCCTTCACATCGTATCCCGTCCCGAACGATGATCTTCCCTGTGCATTACGCAAAGGTAAACGCTAACGTACTTATCCTATTTCTTCTTTTGTTTTGTATAATTGCTTGTCTTCTTCCTCTTGCTCTTTTATTGCTTCTCTTGATTCTATTTCTATCCCTAAAACTGCTCATTAAGCCATATCTCATCATGGTTGGCATAAATGCACGATCGAGGAAATGAATGCGTTGGATGACAATGGTACTTGGGACTTGGTCGATTTACCTTCGTGGAAATGGGCTTTATCGGATGCAAATGGGTGTTCACAAAGGCGTCAATCCGGATGGGTCGGTTTCCGATTAAAGGCCCGTCTTGTTGCTAAGGGATGCTCAAACCTATGGAGTGGACTATTCGACACTTTCTCTCGTTGCTACCGACATCCGTTTCGCTGTTTATTTCTACGGCGCCTACTCACCATTGTGCATCAACCTGGATATCAAGAATGCTTTTCTTCATGGTGATCTTCAAGATGAGGTGTTTATGGAGCAACCTCCTGGTTTTGTTGCTCAGGGGGAGTCTAGGCACGTTTGTCGTCTCCGCAAATCTTTGTATGGTTTGAAACAGAGTCCTCGTGCTTGGTTTGGAAAATTTAGTCAAGCTATAGAAACGTTTGGTATGATGAAAAGCAAGTCTGACCATTTTGTGTTCTACAAACAATCAAAAGTTGGTATCATTCTTTTAGTTGTGTATGTAGATGACATTGTTATTACTGGAAGTGATACTACGGGAATTTCATCTCTTAAGTCTTTCCTACATACTCAGTTTCACACGAAGGATTTGGGGATGCTAAAGTATTTCTTGGGTGTTGAAGTCACAAGGAGTAAAAAAGGTATATTTCTATCTCAAAGAAAATATGTCCTGGACTTATTAACTGAGACAGAAAAATTAGGAGCAAAACCTTGTAGTTCTCCAATGACTCCGAACATCCACCTTACAGGAGATGGAGAACCCTTTAAAGATTTTGAGAGATATCGAAGGGTGGTTGGAAAGTTGAATTACCTTATCGTGACTCGTCCATATATTTCATATTCAGTCAGTGTTGTTAGCCAATTTATGTCATCCCCAACAATTCATCATTGGGCAGCGTTAGAGCAAATTTTTTGTTACTTAAAAGGAGCACCTGGACGTGGCATCTTGTATGCAAATCATGGACATACTCATATTGAATGTTTTTCAGATGCAGATTGGGCAAGTTCCAAAGTGGATAGAAGATCCACATCAGGCTATTGTATTTTCATTGGAGGAAATTTGGTCTCATGGAAAAGTAAGAAGCAGAATGTTGTGTCACGATCGAGTGCAAAGTCAGAATATAGGGCTATGGCACAATCTGCGTCTGAGATAATATAGATATATCAGCTCTTGGATGAAGTAGGTCTTAAAACTTCAGTATCAGTAAAATTGTGGTGTGATAACCAAGCCGATCTTCATATTGCTTCTAACCCTGTGTTTCATGAGCGAACTAAACACATTGAAATTGATTGTCATTTTGTTCGCGAGAAAATTCAGCAAGGGTTGATTTCTACAGGATATATGAAGACTGGAGAACAACTAGGAGATATCTTCACGAAAGCTTTAAGTGGGATTCAGGTTGATTATCTTTGTAACAAGTTGGGCATGATTAATATCTATGCTACAACTTGAGGGGGAATGTTAAAGATGATTTATGAGTGTGTGTATTAGGTGTCTAACACTAGGTGTCTTAGTGGTGTGAGTTGTGTATTAGGTGTCTTAGTGGTAGGTGTATGTCACCTAAGATTGTTTCTATCTTTTGTATATAAATAGGTAGTGTCTTTGTATGATAATAATAAGAAAGAATTCTGAATTTACAAGGGACATTGACTCACATTAAGTTTGAAATGGCTTACAAGTGGATAACCAATGGGTTTATCTTTGCTCATGTTGAATCTTTCAAGAACTTTTTCAACATACCGTTTTTGGGAAAACCAAATCTTTTGCTTTTGCATGTTGTGGGTAATCATCATGCCAAGAATCTGCTTGGCAGGTCCTAAGTCCTTCATTGCAAAGGACTTGCTCAACTATTTCTTCAACTTGTTAATCTTGTCAATATTTTGACCCACAATCAACATGTCATCAACATAAAGTAGAAGAATGATAAAATCACTATCAGAGAATTTCTTAATGAAGACAAAGTGATCAATCGTCGTTTTGTTGTATTCATTTTTTTCCATGAATGAGTCGAACTTTTTGTACCACTGTCTTAGTGCTTGCTTCAGACCATACAAGCTATTCTTTAGTCTACATACCAACTTCTCTTTGCTTTTGACTTGGAAACATTTGAGTTGTTCCATGTAGATTTCCTCATCAAGATCACCATGTAAGAATGCAGTCTTTACGTCAAGTTGTTCAACCTCCAGATTAAGGCTAGGTGCCAAACCAAGAACAACTCAGATTGAAGACATTTTAACTACTGGTGAGAATATTTCATCAAAGTCAACGCCTTTCTTCTGCTCGAATCCTTTCACAACCAGTCTTGCTTTGTAATGTGGTTGCGAGCTTCCTTCTTCACTTTTGATTCTGTACACCCATTTTTTCTTGAGAGCTTTTCTTCCATGTGGTAGTTTCATCAGGTCAAATGTGTGGTTCTCATGTAGAGATTTCATTTCTTCCTATATGGCTTTTAATCACCCAGTCTTATGCTGATCAATGATAACTTCATCATAACTCTCTGGTTCTCCCACTTCAGTGAGCATCACATACTCGTTAGGAGAATATATACGACTTGGTTGTCATACTCGAGTGGATCTCCTTGTCCGTACTTCTGGCTGGACTTGTTCAGAAAATTGTTCTAGTTCTTAAGTGCGAGCTGGTGGATTAACATCATCAATATATGGTGTAACTCCCCCGTCATCAGGATTTATTAGTGGAGAAACTGGATCCAGATTAACTAGAATTTCATCTGACTGTGGTTTCTCGGATTTCTCAAAATCCTTGATTGTTTAGTCTTCAAGAAACACCACGTCTCTGCTTCTGACAATCCTTTTGCTAATAGGATCCCAAAGTCTATAGCCAAATTATTCATGGGCATATCCCATAAAGATACACTGTTTCGCTTTTCCATCCAACTTGGACCGCTCATCTCTTGGGATGTGAACAAATGCTCTGCAACCGAATACTTTCAAGTGTTTGTAAGAAACGTCTTTCTCCGTCCAAACTCTTTTTGGTACGTCGTAGTTCAGTAGAACTAGTGGAGAAAGGTTGATTAAATCGACTGATGTTCTCATTGCCTCCCCCCAAAAGGAGTTTGGTAGTTTTTCATTTGAGAGCATACATTTGACTCTTTCACAGATGGTTTTGTTCATTCTTTCTACGACACCATTGTGTTGAGATGTCTTTGGTACTGATTTTTCCGGCCTGATGCCAAAACTTCTACAGTACTCCTTGAATGGTCCATGATACTCACCACCATTATCTGCGCATACACACTTCAAACGTCTGCCATTTTCTCTCTCCACTTTTAAATGAAACTGCTTGAAAACTTCATGCACTTGATCTTTAGTTTTCAAAGCAAAAGTTCATACTTTTCTAGAATGGTCATCAATAAAGGTTACAAAATAGTGAGCACCTCCTAGTGACTTACAACTCATTGTACAGACATCTGTGTGTATTAAATCTAGAATATTTTCCTTTCTAGATGGTGCGAGACTATGAAATGCAACTCTATGTTGTTTTCCCATAATACAGTCAACACAAGTTTGTAAAGGTGTACCTTTCATTCCTGGCAAGAGCTCCTTTTTGGAAAGAATTCTGAGACCTTTTTCACTCATGTGGTCGAGTGCTTATGCTATAACTCGGTAGGAACTTATTTCCTAGTGGTATTTACTTCTCCTCTACACAGCCTGGCTTTTGTGATGTAGAGTGATGTATCTTTCTTGCCTTTCGCTACTACCAAATTGCCTTTGGTGAGCTTCCACTTTCCTTCACCAAAATAATTATTATATTCTTCATCATCAAGCATACCAATAGAGATCAAATTGAGGCAGATATCAAGAACATGTCTCACATATTTCAGAAGTAATCTGCATCCAAGATTAGTCTCTAGATAAATATTACCAATGCCGACAATTTTTGATGCATCATCATTTCCCATTCTTACACGTCCAAAATCACCTTGAGTGTAGGTTGAGAAGAATTCCCGTCGTGAGATGACATGATAGGAAGCGCCTGAGTCAACTACCCAAGTAGTGTCTTGGCATGCAAGATTGACATAATCAGCATCTCGAACAATGACAAATTCTTCAATGACAGTTGTGGTGTCATTTGTTCGGGTTTCTACTTCCTGATTTCTGGATTGTTTCACCTTTAACCTTCTACATTCTCAAATAAAGTGTCCAGGATTGCCGCAATGATGAAACTTCTTGTCATACCTTGATTTAGACTTCGACCGTCCCCTTTTTTGACTTTGGTTACGGGGATTTCTACTTTTACTTCTCCCGTGCCATTCTTGCTTGCCTTGTTTCTACATGACAAGCGCTTCAGTGTCAGGAGTATATTTTTCATCTTTTCGTCGAGACTCTTCGTTTAGCATTCTGTCTTTTACTATATCCATGGTAAGCTTGCCATCAGAAGCTGAGTTGCTAACTGATACAATTAGAGTATCCTAACTTTTTGGTAGAGAACTCAACATCAACAACACTTATAGCTCATCATCTACAATCATCTTCATAGAGTTGAGTTGATCTACAATGCCTTGGAACTCACTCATATGTTTTGATACGTTGCTTCATTCTTTATACTTCAAATTGACTAATCATCGCATCAGATTAGCTTTATTCTGTGCGGTTGTCCTCGCATATATTTTCTCCAACTTTTGCAAAGAACGTAAGCATCGTGTTCATTAGCAAAATTTTGAAAAATGCTCTTGTCGATCCATTGTTTGATTTGAGCAGCATACTTTCGGTTCAGAACGACCCATTCAATGTCTGCACTGGTTACTTCTTTCTCCTTCAACATTATAATTGGCTTCCATAGATCTTTAATGTATAAAAGATCCTCCATCTTCGGCTTCCAAATTTCATAATTAAATGTGGTCAACTTTATCATATTACGTGTGCTCTCCTCCATTTGAATCGTCAGTCAACAGGTTTCGCCGAACTTGGTACTTTTCTGACGATAAATAGTACCCATCAATAGTACGATGAATAGTACCTTCCGAATAGTACTATGTGAATAATATTTATGAATAGTACTCGTGAATAGTATCGCCGATAGTACAATACAATATATATGAATAGTACTTTGTTGGGAAAAATGGATGGTTGTAAAGAAATAAGTTCCACACAATCACGATAACTTTTCAAACCAAAATAGAGCAAAATAATACCAAAGATTTTTTGCATGAAAAAAACCTTCCAAAATGAAATAGATCTATCACAAAATACAACAAATATGTAACTTCAATTTTTGGGTTTTAACTTCATAAATTAGCTCTCTCAATTTTCTTTTCTAAGAAAATTTTCTGCTAAGGTTTTATGTTTTCTTTTACTCTCAGCTTTAATAATTTCTATTGAGATGAAACAAGGTTTTTACAGAACCAAAGCTCCATCTTCTCTCCGGATTATAAGGAGAAGTTTTTGACTTCTTTTCTTCTTATATTCTTCTTCTTTCGACATCTTGAACGCCTAATCCTCTCTTTTTTTTCTTTGTTGCTGGCCCACATAGTTGGACGAACATCTTATGAAACGTAAGGTTGAATGGAATGAGATTAATGCTGCCTGGGGTCAAGCCTGTCTTCTTCTCCATACAATGTGTGAATATTTCAGGCCAGAGTTTCCGTACCCTCTTCTGATATTCTGCAAGTTTTATAAGAATTTGTCTAATTGTAATTTTTGGTTGTTGTAGAATTTGTCATTTTAAGATTTCATCAATTTTCAGGCCTCGCATAAAGATATTTCCTATGGGTAGCTATCCTCAAATCTGTTAGAGATTATTGTTATAAAGCTCCTTAATTTAAGGAGCAAATTAAGGAGCAAAACATGGAACAAAACAAGGAGTAAAACATGGAGCAAAACATGGAACAAAACAAGGAGTAAAACATGGAGCTTAATTCAAGGAGCAATTCAAGGAACCATTAATTTAAGGAGTAATTCAAGGAGTGAATTTTCCTATAAATAGATGTGTAATTGTAATGAATTATCCATCCAAATTTTTCATTCCAATTGAGAGAAAAGCTTAGAGAGCAAAGCTTTTGTGAGAGAAAATTGAGAGTAATTTTCTTGAGTGTAATTGGGTTGTGGGTTGTAATAAACACCTTGTGTAATTTCTACTCTTTCGGTAAAAGATCTGCAGTCCGGAGACGTAAGCAAGATTGGCCGAACTCCAGATTATCAAATTTGTGTGTTATTTTATATTCTTGCTTTCATAAGTTTGGCTTATCGAATTTCGTTATTTCCCGACGGTATCGGTTTATTGGTAGTGATTTGTCAATTTTCTACAAGAAATAATCGAAAGCGATCCAGGAAGTCGATTTTAGTGGGAGCGATGGCGCGAGATGAGGAAGGGTGAAACTCGAGAAATTTTGATGGCCTGATTTCGGGTTTTGGAAAATGTAGATAGAGGATTATACGTATCAAAGAAATCTATATCAACCTCTCTCGGGGAAGAAGGCTTTATGAAGGAAGTTAAGATTGGAATCTTCGTACAGGCACAAGCCGGAGTTATTCGATTGACGTTATCCCGTAATGTTGCTTTCAACATAGCAAAGGAAAAGACACTACATGGCGTCTATGTAAGGCTCTCTCCAATATGTATGAGAAGCGTGGAAGCCTCGAACAAAGTGCACTTGATGGCGCTTGTTCAATTTGCGGATGACGGAAGGCGATCGGTAGCTCAACATCTCAATAAACTCAACACGATTTACAACCCGGTTGAGTTCAGTGAAATTGAATTGATGAAGAAGTACGAGCATTGATACTTTTGTCTTCTCTACAGAAAGGCTGGAATGCTCACATCGCGGTAATGGTAGTTCATCTTAAGCGATAAGTAGAAATTGACGATGTTCGTGATTTGGTTCTCGATGAAGAGATCCGACGTAGAGGCAATTGAATCGTCAACCCTCTTCGGTTTGCATCTGATCAAGAGGAAGAAATTCAACCAAAGGAAATGGATCGGTAAGCCGACCTAGGGTAGTCAAAATAGAGGAGGTCCAAATCCAGGAATCCTAATAATTCCCATAGCTACAAGACTATCGAGTGTTGGAATTGTGGAAGAAGCAAGAGCCTTACAAAAATCAGTGCAAGAATGCACCGAAGGACAAACAAGTGAAGGCGAGAGGCAAATGTTACTTCCTTACTCAGGAGGAGATGATGCATTGATATCTTTGCTTTGGAGAAACGAGGAAGAATCTTAGGGGTGTTAGACTCTGGAGCATCGTTCCATGCTACTTCACAAAAGAATTCTTCGAGAAATATGTCCCAGGAAACCTTGAAAGGTATATCTTGGTGATGATCAACCATGTGCTATTATTGGCAAAGGTGTAGTGAAGATTAAGTTGAGCAGGATTTGTTTGGGAATTGAAGGATGTCGAGCGTATTCCTGATCTCGAAGGAACTTAATCTCGGTGGGCGATTTGGCGATGAAGGCTACACTACGATCTTCCATGGTGATGATTGGAAGATTTCAAGGTACGATGACGTTGCTCGAGGCAAGAAAAGTGGCACTCTTTACATGGCGGAGCACGTTGTTCAATTACGGATTCTGCAACAATGAATGAAACACCAAATCTGTGGCACAGGAGACTAGGCCATATAGTGAGAAGGGGATGAAGATTATGCACTCAAAGGGAAAACTTCCAGTCTACAAATACGGAGATAGACATGTGCGAAGTGCATACTTGGAAAGCAAAAGAGAGTCGCCTTCAGAACAAGTTCTGAGAATCCCAGAAGGAAAGGCTAGAGCTTATTCACTCGATGTTTGGGGACCAACGACCGTCTCATCTATTGGTGAGAAACACTACTTCGTGACTTTCATCGATGATCACTCTCGGAAGGTATGGGTTTACTTTCTAAAGCATAAGTCGAAGTATTTGAGGCTTTGAAGATGGAAAGCTATGGTGGAAAATGAGACGGGTTTAAAGATCAAAAAGCTCGGAAGCCGTGTGGTGGTGAATATGAAGACACCAGATTCAAAAATTTACGCTATGAGCACGGGATTAGAATGGAAAGAAGCCTGTGCCAGGGCACGCCTCGACACAATGGTGTAGGCGGGCGTATGAGCCAGAACGTTGTGAAAGAACGAGAGCTTGGCGTATGCGGTCGGGTCTACGAAGCGGTGCGGGCGAAGCCGGTCGACACGGCGACTTACTGATCAACCGAGGCCCGTACGTTTCCATTGGAGCGTAGAATACCGAGAGGAGGTATGGAGCGAGAAAAGAGGTGAAACTATCACATCTAAAAGTTTTCGGTTGTGTAGCATTTGTGCATATCGGTGATCGGCGGGAATAATCTTGATCCCAAATCCAAGAAATGCACATTCATTGGTATGGTGAGGATGAGTTTGGCTCTTGCATTTGGGATGACGAAAAGAAGAAAGTTATCAGTAGCGAGAGATGTGATTTTCAACGAAATGGTGATGTATAAGGACATGCGAAAAATAGACGCCCGATGACTCGGGCTTGAGAATGGAGTCGGTATTTGCGGAGATCGGATGATGTCCCGGATACTTCCGCAATGATGGGAACCAATTGTAACAAGTCCTCACCCGGAGGAACTTGTTGGACAAACGACACATCATTCCGAAACACCTGCGGCCTCTTACTCCGGCTCTGTATTGAGAAGTTCTTCTCGACCTCGTATGCCTAATAGGGAGATCATGAACTATATGTTCTTGTTGATGGAGGGGAACTGAATGCTATGATAAAGCTTGTCGGACTCGAGATTCCAACAGTGGGAGCTTGCTATGAAAGAAGAAATGAAATCTCTCATCTCGACGAGGACATGGGAACTAGGCGAGTTACCTATTTAAAAGAAATAACCTTCACATGACAAATGGGTGTCTTGGGTGAAAGAGAGCGTGATGGTTCCAAGAGATACTGGCAGCCTACTTAGTTGTCAAAGGGTTTCAACGGAAGGAAGAGTTGACTACACGACATTTTTGCTCAGCGTTGTGAAGCTCAATACTATCGGATCAGTATTGAGCATTGTAGCCATCGAAGATCTTCATCTTGAAACGAGTTGGATGTGAAGACCGCATTCTTACATGGAGATTTAGATGAAGAAATATACATGATAAGGTTTCTCGAAAAAGGAAGAAGAACATGAAGCGCAGACTTAAGAATAGTTTGTATGGCTGAAACAAGCCCGAGACAATGGTACAAAAAAATTTACGGCCATTTACGAGGAAGGTTTCGAGGAAGTGCAATGTTGATCATTGGTTGCTACTTGAAGAGATATAGGTCCAGGTTATATCATTTCACTACTTTATGTTGATGATATGTTAGTAGCGGAGTTCGAATATGATGATATTAAAAGGTTAGAAGAATTGTCAAAGGAATTTGACATGAAAGACTTAGGTCCAAGCAAAGAAGATTCTTGGAATGCAAATCACGAAATAAGAAGAAAGGGTCCTTGCAATTATCACGGGTAGAGTACATCAATCGTGTTTCAGAAGATTCAACATGGACGATGCCAAGCGATTAGCGCGCACTTGGCGGTCATTTTCGCCTATCCAGGATCAGATCCCCCACGAGGAAGAGAAGAGAATTCATGGCTAAGGTTCCTTATGCCTGACCATTGGAAGTTTGATGTACGCAATGGTGCATACCAAACATTGGCTACGGTGGGAGTTGTTAGCGATTTATGTCAAATCCAGGGAAAACTCATTGGGAAGCGATCGAGTGGATTTTGAGGTATCTGCGAGGCACGCGAGAAAAGTGTTTGTACTTTAGTAAAGGAGAGTTAAGAAAGTACAAGGATAAGATGCGATTTTGGAGGTGAAGTTGACCGCGAGAAGAAACCACGGTTATATATTCTTGTTGGAACTACTGTTTGTTAGTTGGATGTCACAAATACGAGAAAATTGTCACTCATCCACTTCGTAGGTATGTAGCGATGGCGAAGCTAGTAAAGAGATGATATGGCTTGAGTTTGTTAAGCGGAGTTGGGATTCAAACAGAGAAGAATGTTACTGCGTAGTGATAGTCAAAGTGCAATACACTTGAAAAATTGACATTTCATTCTAGAACCAAACATATTGGACTTCGTTATCACTTCATCATATCTCTATTAGAAGATGATGTGTTAATATTGGAGAAGATTCAGGAAGCAAAAAATCCAATGGCCAGATATGTTAACAAAGGTGGTGATTATTGACAAGCTGAAGTTGTGCTCAACTTCGGTTAATTACTAGAGTAACATATGAATACTAGAAAGTTCTTTGCATTGATCGAGGTGTGAAGGCAGTTGAAATGGTCTTCAAGTGGGAAGATTGTTAGAGATTATTGTTATAAAGCTCCTTAATTTAAGGAGCAAATTAAGAAAGCAAACTGGAACAAAACAAGGAGTAAAACGTGGAGCAAAACATGGAACAAAACAAGGAGTAAAACATGGAGCTTAATTCAAAGAACAATTCAAGGAACCATTAATTTAAGGAGTAATTCAAGGAGTGAATTTTCCTATAAATAGATGTGTAATTGTAATGAATTATCCATCCAAAGTTTTCATTCCAATTGAGAGAAAAGCTTAGAGAGCAAAGCTTTTGTGAGAGAAAATTGAGAGTAATTTTCTTGAGTGTAATTGGATTGTGGGTTGTGAGCGTTGTAAATACCTTGTGTAATTTCTACTCTTTCAGTAAAAAGATCTGCAGCAGGTCCGGAGACGTAAGCAAGATTGGCCGAACTCCGTTATCAAATTTGTGTGTTATTTTATATTCTTGCTTTCTCATAAGTTTGGCTTATCGGGAATTTGCGTTATTTCCCAACAAAATCCTCAAATTATGAATGGCAATAACAAAACTTACGAGCTGTGAGTATAGATGTTACAATTTCTTTTTTATGGATTTGTATTCACTTATTTAATTTCTACAGTGGAACAGCATAGTTTGAAGCCTAGCTGCAAATATCAGTACATAGTGGTGTAATGCATTTGGGAAGGGGGCAAGTGATTGACCATTTGGTTTTGTTATTACTTCTTTTGGTTAGGAGCACTCTTTAGGTTTGGTCCGGTGAATATATTATGGAGCAATCACTATGACAAAGCAATGACATTGTTCTTGACGTGCCTTAAGGACTTTGCTGAAATTGCAAATTCTAAGGATCAAGAAAACAGCATACCACTAGAGAAATGTTTCAAATTGCCCTATAAGTTCGTTCTTTAGCCTAGCTGTTCATATCGTTCGAACTTTTCCCAACTACTTAAATGCAAAGGAGGTGTTAACTCAATGGATTGATCAATAAGACCAAAAGGTTGTTTCTTTTTGCATGACAAAACTGTTTCTTTTTGTTGTTATTTGGTCTTTCTAATTGTCAACTGATGTTGCAGGATTGAGAATGACAAAGTTGAAAATCATTCTTTCACGCAAAACTTCAGCAAGCAGGAGAATTATACAAAAGCTCTTAAGTACATACTCTGCAACTTAAAGTGGGCATTGCACTGGTTGGTTGGGAACACAAATTTTCAGCCTCTTTAGGCCATGGTATCTTCAAATGCTGAGGTTCATGTTGCTAGATCTCTGCACAGAAAGTCAGGCGCAGATTTGAAACTCATCCAACCCTAACCGTATATAGAAACAAGTATATACTTAACATTACCATTCATATAATATAGTCTTGGTGACTTTTTTGCAACGTAGTTCTAATTTGAAGTATATAGTTTTGTAATTACTGTTAGACACGTTCATGCAAGGAAAAAGAGTGAGATTTAGCCTGTAAATAGACAAATGTACCAAAAAGGCTTTTGCCAAAATTCATAATCTATGAAGATGGGTAAAATTTTAGGTTATTCACTTTAATTTGCTACGAAGAGCCCTAGCTGTTCACTTCCAAATTAAAAACCCTTACTCTACACTTCAAGTCCTTTTTCAATCTCCATTTGCACTGTAATTGATGTTTTGGTCTTGTGATTAGGCTCCTCTTCTAATTTTAGTTCGAGGCAATAACTCATAACATACCAATTATTAAACTACAGGTATAAAGGTTGTGTATTATATCAAAAGTATATATTTTAATCTTCTATCTATTAAGTTATAAACATAGAATATTTTAATTTTTTTAAAATTTTAATTGACTCCAAATTGTTATTTTCTTTTTGTTTCCAAGGATAAACTTGGAATTTGAAAAACAAAACACAAAAAATAATTAAAAAAAAAGATTCAAATGTTTTCGAAACTGTGTTTAGTCTGAACTCTGAACATTTGTAAGTTCTAGATATAACGCGAATATGTTCTGTTGGTTAACGTATAATCAATGATTAAAGTTCGATCACTTCATTAATCTAGGAATAATGACTATGTTTGGTTCAAAATAAAAAATCAACAATAAAATAGACATTCAATATTTCTATTGACCTCTTTCTAAACAGCAATGCAATGCATTACCTATTAAGCTTTACACTAACCGGATGCAGTTCCATTTTAATCCTTTTTAATTATAAGTTTAGAATCAATTAATTCTTTTGCTTGTAAAGTGTGTCATTTATTACTTTTGGTTATGATAAATAAATCGAAAAGAACAAGCATCAATATAACATGATAATGTTAATATTTTATACACTTCAACATTTAGTGAGAATCATTAAAGGGTGTAGTTTGGACATTTAGTGTTTTTCCCTCCAAACATAACCAAATTAGTCTTTCATTTATTTCCTTCTCACCATTTTTAAAGCTCAGAAATGCAGACAAAGAATCTAATATTCCTTTTTCATTTTTGTCAGGTAACTGATCAAAACTCTTAAATAATATAATAATATAAAATGTTGAAATTTATCCTTAATCAACAACTTTTTAACAATCAAAATACTAAATGACACATTTTTAACAATTAAAAGGACTAAATGACACTAAATAAAAGCAAATGGACTAAGTAACACCTAAAGCTTAATCAAAGAGACTATTCCTACCCTTTACCCCAACTAATAATCAGAATTTTTTTTGCAGATAAGAGTCTTAATTGAAGAAACGGAAACTAAAAGGAATTATGGGTAATGAAATAAGTATAACTAGGCTTGAATATGCATGGCTAATACAGCGAAGTCTAGCTAAAACAAAAGCTCAAGTCTCTTAACTTCTTGCCTCAATAGTTTGCAGGGCAAAGGAACATGCACTGTCTTTTGATTAGGATCTCTCTTCATCTGATTGAGAACCTGGGGGTCCCGGAACAGCATCAACAAAGAATTCCTCAACTGAAACAAAGTTTAAGTTAATTGAAGTAGAGTAGACTCAGAAGTTCATAAAGTTATTCTCCCTAAACCTAAACCTAACAGAGAGATTATAAATTGTTTTGACATGTAACTTGTTTAGCAAAAAAAAAAAAAAAACAAAGGCACGTAACTTTTGTCAATTCCAATTATATAAACATCAACTAGGATAGGTACATATTGAAATCCGAATTGAAATCAAGATGATAAGAGAAATAATTTATTTCACTGAAAGGGTGGATATTGTATATTGCTTCCGAAGAAGGATAGATATTCTACTGTGGAACTCATGTTTTCCCTTGTTAATCGTGAGAATCAAAAAGATGTATATAATAATATCTTGTTCAAATTTACCTATATCCTCTTGCTCCGGAGAATCTAGCAATATTTCAGAATCAGACGGCAGAAAGGGGGAACCAGGATAGTTGCCCAAGGCTCCCAAATCTGCAAATGATGTCAACTCAACATGTTAATCAAAGTTCTAGAATGGGTCGTGAAGAACACCATGCATTATGATCCGGTTTAGGTATCAATAAAACCAAATCTATAAGATTTCTTAAAGGTACATGAAAATTTGTTACATAAACTATAAAGCACAAAATATTTGTCATGTTAAGAAGCAACATACTCAAAATTGCTTTAAACAAAAATTCAGCTTCAAACTTGCTGCATATAAAGTTGACACTTCTCCCACATTGACAACCGTATATAACTGGACACTAACAAATGGTTTGAACCCTTCATATTACCTCCCAAGTTTGATAAATCTGCAGTAAGATCTGAGAGGCTGAAATTCCACTGGATCTGATCCAGTGACCTGAGTGAATCCCGAACATTTCCAGCACCCCCATCTGGGACAAGTTGCAAACCTACTGAACTTGCTACATCAGATGTAAATGATGCATCAAGAGCCGATGAATCTACTCCCATTCCAGATATTTCTGACGCAGTGAAAGAGAAATGGCCATTAGACGCTACTGACGTAGGACTCACAGGCATCTCTAACATGGATGACATGGTGCTATTTGGTGGAAGGATAGGGACCACATCACCACCAATGCTGTCCATCACCATAATTCAATAGTCATCAACAAAACCAACTGTTGTTAGCAGATATTGTGTAAACCAACACAATATTTTGTTAAAAGGAATGTTAGATGATGTTGGGAAATAAAAAAAGAAGAGAGAGAATGCTTTTAAATTTTCTATGAAGTAATGGTTTGTGAGAGCGACAATTGAATAATTCATGGTAAAGAAGGAAAATCCTCACTCATTGTTGGAATTCATCCGAATGGGATGGAAATTACTCGGTGCTGGGACTCCATTAACCACATGACAGTTTGATATCCCAGAGCCCATGGAGTCAACATGGGCATGACCTGTTGTTGGCATTGGAGGTTGCTGTAGGACGGGGTATCCCATAGGCAAGTTGTTAACTGCAGCGCACACTAGTGGCCGTAAATAATAATGATAACTATGAGTCTATGACATTAAACATCATATATGACCTGCAAGCACCAACTAAAGATATTATACAGAACCTTCACTCGCCAGAGGTCTTCCATTGGTCAATATACATCGGAAAATACGAATGAATAATACCATATCATCAGGTTAAGACAATATTTTGCACAAAATCTAAAGATGTTAAGCAAATTCAAGAGTCCCAAGATAGCCATAAAGGTATCTTCTGAGAGGAAAAGGTGGGGTGAAAGAGTTATAGTCTTTCTCAATTTAGACCACCATAAAGGGTAAGAAAGATAAGGCAAAAAAATACCAGGCATGGGATGAATTCCATTCTGTATGGGAGGCATAGGATATTCCATTAGATGATATTGATGCTCGAGCAAATGATTGAACAAAATGATCTGTCTTTTCAATTTTAGCCTTATATAATAAGCCCTGAAAAATTCAGCATTCTCTTCTTCCAATTTCTGCCATACTACAATAACAAAAAACAAACATAAAAATAAACACAGAATCATAGGCATATGGTGCTGTTTGATGGTGTTTAGAAGGGAAGAGGAGAAAATGAAAGATAATTAATGGCTTATTAAGATCAAATAATTCCTCATAAGCCACTGAAGGTGAAGATAAACGTATAATAAGTGCTCTTATGGAAGTACCAATAAGTCAGGGTTTGCTAATGCCATTATTACAATTTAAATAGTGAATTCTAAAAATAATGCCAATATTTTGACCAGTGTTTCTAATTCATTAAGATAGTTATAGACAATATTTATTACAAACTTTGATGTTATTTTGTGACTGGAACCTACTAAACCAGCAATTTAAATTAATAGAAGGGGCTTTTCGTACAATAGAAAATTCAAGCTTTGATTTTTGTTTTTTGGTTAAAAATCCCAAGCATTGATAGCTATGACAAAAAAGTCAATAGTAAAAAATAAAGCCACAGTAATATGTAAATAGAGATGATGAAAAATGGAACTAATAAGAAATTATTAATATCAACTGGAAAGGGAAAAAAGTACTTCATAAGAAATTATAGGTAACAAGATCTTTAGAATTCCTACCCAGTGTAGTAAATCCAGGATCAATCCGAGCACGAGTCAAGAGGGTTTTAACAACCTCATCTCTGTTCATGTACAGCTGTAAACACCTTTCAATCAAATTCTGGACCTGTAAAAGCCATTTAGCATAATACATTACACATTTACATTAAGCAAGTTTTAGCATGATATTTTCAATTTTTGAAGTCCCTAACAAATGAGAAAGAATAAATAAAATAGACACAAAAATTATTAAAGGTTTGAGTAATCTTACAAGTTCAATATCTTGGCGTGAAACTTTTTTATTATCATTGCTGGAATTGGATACTGAACCAGAATCGGTTACAGGTGCTTCCATTTTCTGGTTCTTTGGTCGATCACTTTGGGAATCATGTGAAAGCTGGGTTGCCGATTGTGCTTCTTGTGTGATCTGTAGATCCCATGTAAGGTTTTTTTCTTACCAATCAGCAGCCATATAAGAGGGGGGGAAAATTCACATAGGTTAATCTTAGAAAATAGGCAGAGAAGATGCTGTTAGGTTTGAAAAAAAGGGTGGATCTTACAACCCTACTATTGGATCCTTTCTTCCAAATATGTTTAAGATAGAACTGCAAAAACATATATGTACTAATTGTTTGAGTGACAACACATATGCATCCAAAAATGAAATCAACAAAAAGAATTTTAACTTTGGAATTAAATCCAACCAAAGTTATAACAGAACTAATTTACTAACTTTAATACAAACAATATCCATTACCAGATTAAACAAGGGGAATTTATGTTGAAAAGGGTATTTTCAGTAATCAATAATTTGAACTTCAGCAGGGTTTAAGTTTGAATAATGAATATCATGAATATGTGGTACTGAGACATGACAGCAATAACAGCAGTACCAAAACATTAGGTCTTTGTTCATATAAATTGAAATCCATCCTAAGTACAGATAGATTTTGGTATGAGGCAGCAGAAATACTGAGCAAATGAAGAAAAACTTTGAAAAGATTTATTACTTCTTTTAGGAAGTCCAAATTTATGAAAGCCATAGATCAAAAGTCACAACATCATAAGACATTGAGGAGTGAGCACTCAATAATGCAAGGAAACTACAAAAAGCAATAACTTGTAAACAAGTATTCAAACTCAATAATGCATCAGTGTCAAAGATATAGCAGCATAACCCGTGATGTCTTCATTTCAGCCGCATGCAGGACAACCGCTTCTCTTAAAATTGACTTTGCTTTGCCCTCTTCAGTAATGGTTGTGGATGCTGAACTTAATTAGTTTTTGCAACACTAGCTTGTAAAATGAGGCAAGTTTACCTGGGAATCAAAGAGGCTCAATTAAAACATAAGTTCAGCCACTTGGATGCCAATTATAACTATTAATGAACCTCTGCCTCTACACCATTGTTATGTCATCCTTTTAATGGATGTCTTTGTCTATGATGATTAACAAAGTCCTGCTTAGCTTCTTACAAGCTCAAACAAGAAAGCACGCACATTCTATCTACTTTTACACAAAATTGATACTTTATTACATTGTCAAATTGAACTTTAGCAAACTGCTCTCGAACCACAAACTAACCAAGCTTTTAACTGTCATTAATAATTTAAGCTTAGAAACAACTTTTGCGAAGACTCTAAGCATCATCTAGGGTAAACATTTCATTTACCACAAAAACCTCCACTTATTTTGCAATTTACTACTACTCCTACTACTACATTTTTCCACACAGAGATTTACCACTTTATGTCTGTTTGTTTTCAATTCGTTTCAACCTACTTCTTTGAGTTACTTGTACTAAATAAAAACGAAGTACTAGTTTAATGTCATTCCATTCTAACAGAACTTAATACAAAATTAAAGCAATATAAGAACTTTCTTTCTGATACTTGACCATGAAAATAGAAACATGAAACATGAAGAAGTGGGGATCTAGAAATGTAATACCCTATAACCCATTTCTAAAGCTTCAAAATATTCAATAACTCAAATTATGTCAACTAATTAAGTAACGCTCAGCTCTATTTTCAAGCTGAAGAGACGTAAAACAGGGCGGGGTTGAAAAAATTCCCAACAAAACACAAGCGAAGACACTGAGGTGCTCTCTCTTTCTGGGTGTGGGTACTGGGTACTACTCAAAAACAACCCTCGGTGAAGCTTAAGGTTTCATAGTACATTTGAGAAGATCCTGAAATTAAATTAACTTAAAAATATATAAGAGAAAAATAGTTATGGTGAGAATTACAGAGTAAATACATCTGGGTTGGATTCGGTGAGTCAAATATAGCGAATTGGCAATGAAAGCCAATGGAAAGGATTGGAAATTATCTAATGGCCGAAATAGGGGAAAATTTTGTAGTTATTTCTCACACATTTTTCATTTTTTTTTAAATAAAAGATTCAGATGACTAATTCAACTACATATCTAAACTCCTATAAGATTTTATCCCAAAATAAAAAAAAAAGGGTATTTCACAAGACCGCCTATTTTTTAATTAATAAGATTTTTTTTTAACAATTTAGGATCCTTTGGTTTATGATTCGAAAAATAAATTTCAAAAATATAAATACTATCCCAAAATTTCAGTTGTATTTTTATTTGAATTGTAGTTTGTTATAAAATTCAAAAATTATTTTTGAATTTTAAAAATTATGTATATGTTTGATTTGGGATTTAATCCTATTTTAAATTATATTTTAAATTATTTCTTATTAATATCATCATAAAATATCATTTAGAATAAAACCCTAATATATAGTTATTATTTTTAAAATAACATATTAATAAAATAGAAATTACAACATAATTTAAATACAAAGCTAGTTTTAATTTGATATTTAAATAAAAAATATATATATTTAGTTATATATTTCTAGAAAAATAATAATTTATTAACAAAATTTATTTTAAACATAGCATGATATTAAATAGAAAAATAAAATAATTAATTAGACGAATGTGAAAAGATAAAAAAAATAAAACATATCTGTATAGAAAATACTAAAGTAATATTAAAATTTTATAATAGTATGTAAAATTAAAAATAATAATAATTTCTTTTATAATTTATGTGGTTTTCATTCTTTAAAATTAATAAAATTGTATAGTTAGAGTTTTAAAACCTAGTATCTCAAACGAGGTAGAAAAATATTTATACTTGTTTCTTTTTACGAAAATTTTAAAATTATTTTAATAAGAATACAATTAATAAAATATTTATAAAGAAATGTTTAAAGTTCTCTTAATTTTGTTCAAAAAAAATTCATATAATAACGTATCCTTATATATTCAAGTGTTATAGATTTTTATTATGATATATTTATTTTTCTTTAATATGCTTTGAATATTTATTTTACTTTTATTAATATGTTAATATAAAGATTAGGTATATCATTTCTTTATATTTATTTATAAACATAAATTTTATTTTTATTAAGTTAAGAGTAGGAATAAAATTTAAATATATTTCAAAATAAAAATATTATCATATATAAGATTCTTTATTGTCTTATTTGTGATTTGATTTGACTCTCCTAAATAATGTTTGATTTAAGCCAATAATGTTTCCAACATGTTTATTATCCTTTTAAAATGTATTTTATTATATATTATTGTTTACAAAGTTTTCTGATATGTGAGTTTTTTTTTCTATTTTTAAATTTACCATTTATTTTATTAGTTAAAAACGCTTACGTTGCAAGTGAGTTATTTGTTTTTGGTTAATTTTTAAAACATATTTAAAATAAATACATAATTAATTTTTTGAAGTTTAAATTAATTGTGAAAATAAATTCAATACTAAGTTTTTGAATCAATTAGAGATTCATTGTTGTAGATACTTTTTAACCAAAAACATACAATCATATAAAAATTAAGAGAAAATTACTTTAATAATCACTAAAAATATGTAATTTAGATACAAATCAAAAAGTTTTATATAAAAGAATTTCATAACTTAATATTAATAGGTGATACTTTTTTAATTGATATACAATATACCTCGTATACCTCATCACAAAAAAACTACACTTAATGTCATTATTTTGAAAACATATATATTAATTAATAGTAAATTATAATAAATGTAATGTTTAAATAATTATTATAAAAACAAGATATTAATTAATTAACTTTTATAGATTAAAAAGTAAGTAGTGATTTGAATGAACGTAGAATCTAAGTACCATTAAGATAAAACACTACGATATTAACATATATATACAATAAATCAATGAAATACATTTATCAAATTAATAAAATAAATCAATTGAATTCTCTATCTCAAACTCTCCCCAAAATAAACAACTTAGTTTTCAAATTGACATTTTTGTCCTTTTCATCCACATAAATGGTAGAATTTCATAATATTTTCATGCTTCATTACTTTAACAAATGAACTTCTGAATATAATTTTTTGAGCTATTTTGGTTATTGCAATACATCCTAACTATGTACTTGGTCCAAAGCTATTTCTATTCCACCAATTTCAATACATCTTAACTATGTACTTGGTCCCAAGCTATTTCTATTCCACCAACTTCATCAAATGACTGGGAATATACCAAAAGTAACCCTAAGTTGAAATGATGAACTTAATACAATGAAAAATAGTTTGAAAGAATGAGAGGCTCAAAATACATACAAAGTCTTTACTGTTTCTCTTCTCAAGATTATGTCATACTGAAGGCATAAAAACAAAATAGAGGAAGAAGGAAGATTATGTCACTAATATCTAAATACACCAAAGCAATGATTCAAACAATGCAAACATGACAATGAAATGATTCAAAGTTAATGATATTACAGTAGACATATAATCAAAGTCAAATTTGCTTTTTCATCAGCTTACAATCAAGTTACAAGTATTAAAAAAAACAAATACATGCTTTAAATGGAGAACTAAACATCAAATTAGATTGATTGGATAATGGTTATTTAGATGCACATCAATGGTTTAAAAAAGAGATAGGAAGAGAAGGTGCATTGCACCGTGTGCCCATTAAAAGTTCGTATTTTAAAGAATGTAATGAGAGTTTTTATCAGAAGTTTGCTTTCCTTGAATCGATAACTCTCTTATGTGATTAATGACTGTAAAGTCTTACTACAAAATAGCTTAAAAGTAATAAAAATATATCAACAAAGTCTAAATAAATGATTAAGGGCAAGATACAAGATCATTTTCGTTCGGGAATTAAAAAATGACATTAGGCTTGAAATTTGGAAAAATAATAATATGGTTCAGTTACATAGAATTACAAAAATGAGAAGCAACAAAGAATGAAAACAATACCCAAAATTAAGTAACAATAAAGAATAAAAACAATACCTACACATATCGTCCAGTTGGATTTTTTCTACAAAACTTACTATCCTCATAATAAAGCATCTCATCCCACAATGTATTAGGAACTATAGTAGATGTTATATTTTAGGCTATAAATAAAGCTTCATCCTCCACTTTGAAAGCATCCTAAAATTTTCTTTTTTTCTCTCTTTTATTTGGGTAATTGATTAGCTTATTCTTGCCCAATCAGTTACATTTTTTTGGAATTCATTTAGTTTGGAGATAATGGAAGTGGTCAGCAACGCCCAAAGACGTAGGTAGTATTTATATTAAACCTCATTAAATTTACGATGTTTTTATTTTTTTTAATATATTATTTAATATTTGCTTTAGTTTCTTTTAGCATTATAATTTTAATAGCATTAATTTGTCGTGCTAGTTTGAGTTCTATTAATTTAAATTATAATATTTGTGAATAATTACTACTTAGAATAGGAAAAATATACCTGATTTTTCCAACAATTAGTATCATAGTCAAAGGTTTCTACCTAGACATTTGTTTATATTTTGTTTATATTTTGTTTATTTACTATTGGAATATAGTCTCTAGTTGTTGTAATTTGAAGAATTGACAGAATAAAAGTCTCCATTAAACAAAAGCTAACCATCCACATCATCTATACTGGGCAAAACAACTGTGATGAATGCAAGGTTTCGGTCATTTCGTCATGTGGCAAGACAAAGTCTAGACATCACCATTGAAGAAAAAAAAACTAGATGGAGAAAATGAAACTGAGTGGAAAAATATCAACTGATTGACATATGATATAATCTGTTCATGTCTCTTAAAAGAACAAAAGTATGCGTTCATGAAGGAGACATCCTCAAGTAAATTGTAGAAGGCGTTGGAGAATAAGTTCATAAAGAAGAGCAAACATAATTGGCTCTATTTGAAGAAAAAATGGTTTCATTTTGATTACCTTTCAGGTACTACAATAAACGACCACATTACTACTTTTAATCGAATAGTAGCAGATTTGTAAAATATGGAAAAACTCTTAAAGATGAAGATTTAACCTTGATGTTGTTAGCCTCTCTTCCTGATAAATTTGATCATCTTATTAAGAGCTTACTCATTGGAAAGGATAAAGTGTCTATTGAGCAAGTTTGCACTACTTTGTATAGTTATGAAATTATAAAGAAAGCATGAATGAAGCAGTAGAGGAATTTTTTGTAGGAGGACGTATGTAAACATAACAGAAAGGAAGAAGAGACAGATCTCGTTCAAAAGGAAGGCTTGGTAAAGATGAATGTGCTTTTTGTCACGAAAAAGGTCATTGGAATAAAAATTGTCCAAAGCTATATAAGAAAGGAAAATTTGTGTCACCAAATGCATATGTAGTTGAAAGTAATTCAGATTTAGATTTTGCATTGGTTGGTTTGTCAACAACATCCCATCTTAGTGATTAGATTTTTGATTTAGCATGTAACTTTCATATGTCTCCAAATAAGGAGTGGTTCTTTAACTTTGAAAACTCAATGGTGGAGTTGTTTTCATGGGTAATGATTATCCATGCAAAATTTTGGGAATTAGTATAATTCGTTTGAAGAATCAAGATGATTCAACTAAAGTCTTGATAAATGTTCATTATATCCCAGATATGAAAAAGAATCTCATTGTTGTGGAAGTCTTAGAATCAAAAGGCTTCATTGTGACCATGCAAAATGGGAGATTAAAGATTACTTCCTGAGCATTTGTGGCAGTGAAAGGTGTTCGGAAGAATAACTTGTACTACTACCTTGATATTGTGGTTATTGGGACAATATCAATAGTAGTCTCAGAGGAAGAAAAAGATTTAGAAACTACCAAGCTATGACATATGTGTTTGGGACATGTTGGTGAAAAAGCTTTATAGATTTTGGTAAAGCAAGGCCTATTGAAAGATGCGAGAATTGACCAGTTGGATTTTCCGTGAGCATTATATATTGGGAAAGCAAAAAAGAGTAAGTTTTTGAACTACAATCTATAACACAAAAGGCATCTTAGATTACATTCATACTGTTGTGTGGAAGCTAATAAGAACTCCAACCATGAGTGGCAAAAATTATTATGTCACTTTCATCGATGACTTCTTGAGAAGAGTTTGGGTGTATTTCATGTAGAAGAAGGATGAAGTGCTGAAAATTTTTCTCAAGTGGAAAAAAATGATCAAGACTCAGATTGGTAGAACGATCAAGCATCTGAGGTCTAATAATGACACTGAGTACACAAATGATCCATTTATAAATGTTTGTGAAGAGGAAGGCATCATGCGACACTTCACTATTCAAAAAATACCACAACCGAATGGAGTTACAAAATGTATGAACTGGACTTTGCTAAAAAAGGTTTGGTGTATGTTGTCAAATGCTGGGTTAGGCAAGTAGAATTGGCTTGAGGTTGTGACATATACATGTCATCTTGTCAATCATTTACCATCATTTTCTCTTGAAGGCAAAATTCCTATAGAGGTATGGTCTAAAAAACTTGCTAGAGATTGCAATTTCTTACATGTGTTTAGTTATTCTACATACTATCATGTCACTAAATCGAAGTTGGATCTAAGAGATAAGAAAGTTATTTTCTAGGGATCACCTCTGGTTCTAAGGTATATCGTCTATGGTGCCTTGAAATGAAAAAGATAGTCTTCAACTGAGATGTTACCTTTGATGAATCTGCCTTACTGAGAAAGGTAATTAAGAAGATCGATGATACTTTGCAGTAGGTGGAGCAAACTTTGAAGCAGATGGAGTTTGGAAGTAGAATCATTGACCCAATTGGTGGACATAAAACAGAAGTTGATCCTCTATTGGTAGAAGATGAATCAAATGAATAAGAGGTTTTAACCCAAGAACCTTCACAATAACAAGGAAAAACTGCAGTTTATAGGTCACGACAAAAAAATGTCAAGGTGACTGCTTGATACAAGGATATGTAAGATTTACCTGCTCAGTTTAAGAATACAGTAGCTTGTGCACTTTCAGTTGTACATGATGATGTTTCTTCCACATATAAAGAAGTAATCAAAAGTCTTGAAGTTGAAAGATGGAAGGAAGCCATGGATGAAGAACTATTGTCCCTTAGGAAAGATAAGACATAGAAATTGACACAACTACCTAAGGGAAAAAAGGCAATTGGCTGTAAATGAGTGTATGAAAATAAAGAAAGATTTTGTAACGAAGATGGTGTTCTCTACAAGGTAAGGTTGGTGGCTAAGAGCTACGCTGAAAAGAAGGGAATCAATTATAATGAGGTATTTTCTCCAATTGTAAAGCATTCCTCAATTAGAAATTAACACAACTATCTAAGGGCAAAAAGGTAATTGGTTGTAAATGGGTGTATGCAAAGAAAGAAAGATTTCCTAACCAAAATGGTGTTCACTACAAGATAAGGTTGGTGGCTAAGGGCTATGCTCAGAATGAGGGAATCAATTATAATGAGCTATTTTTCTCTAGTTGTAAAGCATTCCTCAATTAGAATTTTGTTGGCCTTGGTAGCACTTTTGGATTTGGAACTAGTTTAACTTGATGTAAAGACCGTGTTTCTACGTATTGACTTGGAAGAGAAAATCTATGTGTCTCATCCAAAAGGGTTTGATGTTGCTGATAAAGAGAATTGGGTTTACAAGCAGAACAAATCGTTGTATGGATTGAAGCAATCTCTAAGGTAATGGTACAATCGATTTGATCAATTTATGTTGTAACATAAATATACTGAAAGCACACATAATCATTGTGTGTATTTTTGCAAGCTACAAGATGAGTCTTTCATCTATCTCCTATTATACATCGATGATATGTTGATTGCATCAAAGAGCCAATTAGAAATTGAGAGGTTGAAGGCTCAACTAAGTCATGAGTTCGAGATAAAATATTTGAGAGAAGCTAAGAACATTCTTGGTGTTATAACGTTTTGGTATGAATGAATAGATAAAACCTGTAAGTACTTAGTTTATTCCTCATTTCAAGCTTAGTACTCAATTGTCTCCTAAGAATGATGCAGAATGAGATTACATGGAAAAGGTTATGTATGCTAATGCAGTTGGTAACTTTATGTATGTAATGATGTGTACGAGACCTGGCATTATGCGGTTGGAGTTGTAAGCATGTACATGCACGATCTTGGTAAAAGACATTGATTGGTTGTGAAATGGATTTTACGATATATTCTAAATACTATATATATTGTTTTAGTATTTGAGCAGAATAATACTATTGGTCAATGTGTAGTTCGATATTGTGATTTTGACTATGTAGAATATTTAGATAAGCATGAGTTAACTACTTGTTATCTGTTTACTTTACTAGAGTACCGGTTAGTTGGCAGTGTATCTTGTAGTCCACAATTGCTTTGTCTTCTATGGAGGCAGAGTATATGACAATTACAGAGGTTGTGAAGGAAGTTATTTGGTTATGAAGTTTGCTTGAAGACTTAAAAATTGGTCAAAACCATATTAAGGTGTTTTGTGATAGTCAAAGTACTATTCATTTAGCAAAGAACCAAGTCTACCATACATGTACAAAGCACATGACATTCGTTACCATTTCACATGAGAGATTATTTAAAAAGGTAGAGTGCTAGTTCAAAAGATCAATATTACAAAAAGTCCTATAAATATGATGACCAAGGTGGTGACAACAATTAAGTTCAAACATTATTTGGACTTAATTAACATCTTGCAAATTTGAGTTGGCATTGACATCACTGATCTATAGATTAAAGAAATTGTTTGAGAATTACTAAGTCACCAAGGTAGAGATTTGTTATATGGCTCCTTAGTGAGCAATTTGAAAAAATCCCACATGGATTAGGAACCATGATGGGTGTTGTATTTTGAATTATAAATAAAATCCCCTCCTCTACTTTGAAATCATCCCAAATTTTGTATCTCTTTCTCTCTTTTGCTCGAGTAATTAATTAGCTTAGTCTTGCCCAATCAGTTGTAATTTTTTAGAGTTCATTTAATTTGGAGATAATGGATGTGGTTAGCAACGCTCGTTAAATTAGATATGTAACATTTATATTAAACCTCGTTAAATTTCTAGTGTTCTTATTTTTCTACTTTAATATTTTATTTAATATATGCTTTACTTTCTTTTAGCAATATATTTCTAATAACATTATTTTATTGGACTAGTTTGAGTTCTATTAATTTAAATCATAGTATTTATGAATAGTAATTACTTAGAATACCGAATTTTCTCAACACACTCGTTAACTAAGTGAGAAATCTGCAAGAAAAAATCTTAGGGGAAAACAAAAAGAATCTTTTGATAGAGAAACAAAGGTTTTAAAGAATCAAAGTTTTTCTTGGAAGAACACTTAGATTCATTGGAATATAAATTAATGAAACATAAATTATATTCAAGCATAGATGATGACATATGTATAGTAGGGAGGCGTGCACATTGTGGATGACTTCTAAGTAGGGAGGCACATATAGAGAACTTCTTACACATAGGGACCAATGTGTAAGCCAGGGAGCAATGAAAGGGTGACGATAAAGTGTGGCAATGACAGTAGTTTGGTTGGGGGAGTGGATCACGCATTGCAAGGTGAAAGTTATGTTATATTGTATAACATGGAATGAATTGTAGTTTAAATTTGTAAAACTTTTAATTCCAATTAATATCTATATTTAAAGTTTAACTTTTAGATATAGTTGTTAACTGTATCTAAAAGTGTTTTGAAAATAAAATAAAAATTACATGATTTTTTACTTTAAGGTACGTATTTAAAACTAACACATTTAAATAAGTCTCACAATTGTACCTAAAAATATTTATGTACAGTTATTATTTATTTTTTTAAAATAAAAATATATCTAAATGTATTTATTGTTATAGTGAAATAAAATAAAATAATTATTGACTACTTGCACTCGTAGAAAACATGTAAGATTTACATTCTTTTGAAATAATATTTAAAGCTTATAACATATTTTTAAAAGAATATATAAGCTTTATTTAATTTATATTTTTTTTGAAAGATTATATAAATTTTACTCATGGTTTTTTTAAAGAGTTTTACGTATATATGTAGTTTTTTTTTTAAATGCAACACTTAAATATATATTTTAATTTTGGATGATTATTGAAGTAAGTTGCTAATTGCATTGGAAATAAATTCTAAGATATTAAAAAGTTTAGAATAAAAAATAATAATTAAAATCATAACATAATCATCACTCTCAAAATAAATATAAACAAATATATATAATCATGTATTACATTTGTTTCTAACAACACCATATCTAAGTAATAGTAAAGTCAAGAATTAAATTTAATATCTACACGCATATGTAATGAAATAATTATTGACAAGTAATTTAATGAAAATAAAGAATTCAAAGTTTTAAAGCAATTCCATGAATGAAAAAAACTAAAAATTCTGTACCATAAGGTTCCCTCTTTGCTCTTTGCAAGAGTTACGTGGAATTTTTCTTGCATTGGGATTAAATTAAGAAACAAATACTTGATAAAACTCAAAATCAAAAGCACTATTGAATCCATTCCATAATTACCATCTACAAGAAAATGGTTTAGTGCCTTGAAAGCTTCTAAATCATGTCCATACATATGCTGAAATTTCATCTTGAACTAGAGAAATCCTCACTAATACAAAATTAAAATAGTTGATGTCATGAACTCATTTTGGATCATGGCCAATTCGACCTCATAGTTTTTAATCGCTTACAATATGATTTCCTTAATTAGTTCCCTTGACGTATTCTTACTCTACATATGCTGATTCTAGTTTAGATTGAATCTCATCAATTCGCTCCCTCATGCTTACTAATTTTCTCTTGCGTACATCATCATCGTCGGCAAAAGGTATCATCGTAACTGGCAATGGTGATAAGGAAATGTAAACGAGCAGGGGATAGGGAGAGAGAAAGACTTGAGTTGAGAGATGCTTTACTGAATTTTCTAATATGTACTTGTAGAAATGAGAGTAAAACAATAATACGATGTTTCTAAAATGCAGTCGTAATATATTATTTAGGTTAAAATAATCAAAAAGTTAATTATGTTGCTATACTAGGTAATTAGTGTTTGTAATATTATTTATAAGCTGGTGATCATAATGAAAAGAGTCAGTCAGCTTTTATACTTGATGGATGGATAACCGAAAACACTTTTTGAAGAATAAAAAGAGACGCAAACGTGTACTCATTGGTTATAGTCTTATAGATGTAAAAAACTTAAGATAAAATAGAATAGAGTTTTCTATTAAACATCTTACTATCTATAGGTTTATGTCCAAAATTTTGCAAATTAATTCATATTTGTCTCACGATAGTATCCTACTCCGTTTTTAAATGACTTGTATTGTGAGAATTTTCATCTTGAAAGAAATCTTAGATAGGAAGATCTCTAATCATCTTATTTATTCATTGTTGTTGATGAATGTTTATCTAGATTAATACACAAACAAAACTAGTAAATATTATTTATGGTGTTCAAATAACAAGATAATTTTATCATATCACTCATTTAATTTATGCCGGTGATTTGATAATTTTTATTAAAGTAAAACTATCTTCACCTAATGTTATCCACTTGATCATTTAATGTTATTTTCAACATTTTGGATAGGTAATTAATATTAACAAATCTATTTGTTTCTTTTTTATAATGTTATAAGTAAAGTTAATTGGAACATAATAACATGCTCAAGTGTCAAGTACCATTTGACAAATCAAGTATCTTGGTCATTCACTCTCCCTTCGTAGAAGCAAAAAAAAAAAAAGAATTTCAATGTATCATCAGTAGGATCAAAAATAAACTTTCTAGTTGGAAGGCCGCGTTGTTGCTGGTAGAGCAACTCTTATTAGATCAGTTGTATAGAACATCTTGTTGGGCACAGCGGGTAAAGATAAAATGAATTCAACAGAGTAGAATAATGACACCGGAAATTTAACGTGGTTCACCCTTTAATTTGGGCTAAGTCCACGGGGCAAACTCCGAAAAGTATTTCTTCCACTAATAAGATTAATGGGTACAAAGTGGGAAACGATCTGACAAATTGAGATAAACCCAAAATAGTGTCACCAAGTGTTTCCCAAACTCGCTATTTTTGTCACTTTCACTTTTAGAAAAATATCCCAATATTTTTCTAAGATATTCTCCCATTTCTTACACACAACACTATATTTCTTCAAAGGAAATTGTTCCTTTGGCTTTGCTTTACAGCTTCACTTCTTGTTTGGTGTGTTAATGTTTCTCTAAGGCAAAGACATTGCCTATTTATAGGCAAAATTGCATATCAATGTTAGATACCTACCCATTGTGGTTGCATACCATTTGTAGTTACCTACCATTTGGTGGTTGCACCATTGGTGGTTGCACCATTGGTGGTTGCACCTACCATTGGTGGTTGCACCTACCACTTGTGTTTTCTTCCTCTTAAATGTAGGAGGGACTCACAAATCTCACTACGTAGAGGGCTCATGCAATCAGGCTAATTAGCTTGACGGTATTCAAAATTTTGTCTCGGGAGAATTTTTGTTAACATGTCGATCCATTTTTCTTACGTATGGATCTTCTCAAGTTGTAATAGCTTCTTCTCCATTACATCCATAATCCGGTGATATCTCACATCAATATGTTTTGATCTCGAATGAAAGGAGGCATTCTTTCCAAGATGGATAGCAACTACGACTATCCTGAAAATAAGCCCGATACTTGTCTTGTTGTAACCAAAACTCTTTCAAGAACTTTTTCATCCATAACAACTCTTTACATGCTTCCGTTCTTTGCTATGAATTCTGCTTCGGTAGTGGACAATGCAACACATTTTTGTAACTTTGATTGCCATGACCACGGCTCCACTGCAAATGTAATCAAGTAACTTTGAAGTGGATTTTACCGGAATCCACGTCACCCATATCTGCGTACGTGTATCCAACTAACACGGGTTTATCATTTCCAAAACATAGACATATTTTGGAAGAACCTCGAAGATACACGAAAATCCATTTCAACTTTGTGACCCGATGTTCCTTTCCGAGGATTTGAAAGGAATCTACTCACAAATTCAATTGCATGAGTGATATCTGGCCGTGTACAAACCGTGGCATACATTAGACTTCCAAGCTTGAAGCATATGGAACCTCTTCCATCTCTTCCTTCTCTTATGTACGTAGCAGAAGGGCTCTGCTTAGAACTTAGCTTAAAGTGATTAGAGGGACAACTAATCATTTAGCCTTATTCATATGAAATCTACGAAGTACTTTCTCAATGTGCTTTACTCTGACAACCTTAATTTCTTGGCGCTGTCTCTAATAATAGTCATGCCAAGAATGTTGTTTTCTTTGGTCCTAAGTCTTTCATGGAAAAAGACTTACTAATGCGTTTTCAAGTTGTTGATTACCGGGAAATATTTCGACCAACAATCAACATATCATCCACGAGCAAAAGAATAATAAAATCATCATTAGAGAATTTACTTGCCTGAAAACACGATAGTGCAGTAGTCTTTTTGTAGCCTTGCTCCCCACATGAGACTCGAACTTCTTGTACCATTGTCTTGGGTACTGTTTTAAGTAGAGACTTTTCTTCAATTTGCGGACATAATCTTCTTTTCCGCCTTGATGAAAACCCTGCAGTGGCTCCATGTATATCTCTTCTTCCAAGTCACCATGTAGGAAGGCGGGTTTGACATCCATTTGCTCAACCTCGAGTTAAGGGCATGATGCTAACCTAGCACGGTACGAATGGATGTCATTTTCATAAACTGGAGAGAAAATCTCATCAGAAGTCAACACCTTTTCTTTGGTGAATCCTTTGTGACAACCAATCGGCTTTGTATGGTAATTTGGAACTATGTCCTTCATGCTTCATACGAACACCCATTTATTTTTCAAGGCACTTAACTGCACAGAGCGGTTTCATCGGCCTCAAAGGTTTTGTTCTGTATGCAAGGACTTCATCTCAAATGTACATGGCTTGATCCATTTTTGTTTGGATTCGCCATCAATAGCCTCTTCATAATTCTCGGGTTCTCCCATGGTGAAAGTTACATACTCATCTGGAGGATATGAGATAGAGGGTCGATCTCGGCTACATCACTTATCGATTGGAACGGGAGAGAAGCCGCGGTGTTGGTCTTGGATAATGAACATCATTATTTCCTCGTCTTGAGAACCAACTTACATGGGGGCATCATCTTCGTCGGGTGGATAAACCTGGTCTTCATCTCAACTTGTCTTGTGATGTTGGAGAATTAATTCCAAATACGATAAGTCACCATTGGAATTAGGAACATCTTTCTTCATTTTGATAATATCTTCAATGGTCTCATCTTGACAAATATAGCATCACGGCTCTGACAAGTCTCTTTGCAAGCTGGATCATAAAATCTATAGCCAAATTGATCTTGACCATATGATAAAAATACAACTGTCTTGTTTTGGCATCAAGTTTGGATCTCTCATCCTTGGGGATATGAACAAATGCTTTGCTGACCAAACACTCGCGAGATGATCATAGGAAACATCCTTTCACGACCACACTTTATTTGGAACATCCATCTTGAGAGAGTACAAGGTGAAAGATTCAACACATGTCTGTTGTGAGTATGGTTTCACCCCAAAAGTTTTAGGCAACTTTGCATGTGAGAGTAGACATCCCAACTCTCTCCGTCAAAGTTCTATTCATCTCCGAATTTAAGCCATTCAAGCTGCGGTGTCTTTGGAGGTGTCATCGATGCGAATACCATGCTTTTGCAATAAGCATGGAACGGTCAGATGTATTCTCCACCATTGTAAATGGGATACACGAGCTTCTTTCCGGTCTGTCTCAGTGAGGCATGAAATTCTTTGAAGACATCTAGCACACGATCCTTTGTCTTTAGAAGATATACCACGTCTTCCTTGAATGATCATCGATGAAAGTCACAAAGTATTGAGCACCGCAGTGACTTTGGCATTGGTCCACGTAAATACTTGAATGAATCGGATCTAAAATATTATTCATTACGGAAGGAGAAAGCTCTTGAAAGCAACCCTATTTTGCTTTCTTCTGGGCAATGAATACATTTCTCCAAATGTACTTCATCCATTCCAGCAATATCTTCTTTTTTGGCTAGACTTGTCAAACCTTTTTCACCCGTTGGTAGTCTCTTATGCCGTAGCTGGTTACCTTACTATCTTTCTGTGGCATTTCTTGTGTCGGTGAGAGTTTCGCTTGCATTATATACAAAGTTGTATGCTTCTCACCTCGGCCACTTTACTAAGGAGCCTTTTGTAAGTTTCCATTTGTCATAAATGAAGGAGCTACAATATCCTTCATTTGCAGAATCCCGCACTTGAGAGATCAAATTAGAGCGTATATGGAATATGCGACATCCTTGAGAAATAGTACGGTTCCGTTCTCGTTTCCAAGCAATGACGTCTCCTTTACCTACTACCTTTGTGGACGGACCATTTCCCATTCTAACAACACAGAAACTTCGGTGTGTATGATGAGAAAAATTCTCTGTAATGATAGCGTGAACTTGTAACACTTGTATCAATCATGGCCCGGCTGGTCGTGTGATGCAAGATTGACAAAATCTTCATCATAAACGATATTGAACTTCGTCTATGGTATTTGTTTGCTGTCATCCATCACTTTGTCATCCTTTTTTGTTACTTTGCTGTGTTCGTTTCTTGTTCCTTCTTGAACACGACAAAATTTCTTAATGTGACCCTTCTTCTTACAATGATGGCATTCAACATTGGCAAATTTGTTTGATTTGCCTCTGCTCTACTTCTCGGTTTTTGTTCTTTGTCTGAGTCTCCTTCCTCTGAACTCATGATAAGGGCTTGTGCTTGAATCTCTTTCCTTGTTTTGTTTCTCATATGAGAACAAAGGCTTCTACAACAACTTCAAACTCCATCTTGTCTTTTGCATAAGTCGAGTTGTTGTGATATGATTATATGATGAGGGTAGTGATGCAGTAACATCACGGCTTTCTCTTCGCAAAACTCACGTTAAATCTTGCTAAGTGAGAAAGCTTGCTATTGAAATTGCTAACATCTTTGCGTACGTACTCGCATTATCTTCCTTCCTGCATCGATATAGCTCCTTCCACAAATAAAATTTATTGGCAAGGTTCTTTGACATGTACACGTTTTCTAGAGTCTCCAGTATTTCTTTAGCTTGATCTTGCGATTTTTTGATTCAATGTTTTGCAAGACAACATCTGAGAGATTTAGGCAATTGTGCTAGGCTGCAATCTCATCTATTTCCTCCCATTTGTTCCTCGGTGACGGTTGCTACCTTCTTTTCTTTTCCCAACAACGCCTTATGGACCTTGTTGAATGAGAATATCTTTCATCCTCGCTGCCGTAAAGAGAAATTATTGTGCCATTAAATTTCTCAATATCTACCTTTAGGCTTGACATTTTTTTTTTTATTTGTGTTTCTTTTACGTAAATAAATACGCCTGGACCTAATAAAATCTTTTCGATGTGGAAGATCGAGTCTATCTTGCAACCACGAGCATATTAAGAATTTTACTAGACCGGTACGATACCAGATTGTTGGGCACGGCGGGTAAAGATAAAATGAATTCAACAGTAGAATAATGACAGGAAATTTAACGTGGTTCACCGCTTTAATTTGGGCTAAGTCCACGGGGCAAACTCAGAAAAGTATTTCTTCCACTAATAAGATTAATGGGTACAAAGTGGGAGGCAATACAACAAATTGAGATAAACCCAAAATAGTGTCACACAGAGTGTTTCCCAGAACTCAACATTTATTTTGTCACTCCACAGAAAAATATCCCAATATTTTTCTAAGATATTCTCTCCCACTTTCTTACATGACACTATATTTCTTCAAGGAAATTGTTCCTTTGGCTTTGCTTTGCTTCACTTTCTTGTTTGGTGTGTTAATGTTTCTCTAAGGCAAAGACATTGCCTATTTATAGGCAAAATTGCATATCAATGTTAGATACACCTACCATTGTGGTTGTACCTACCATTTGTAGTTGCACCTACCATTGGTGGTTGCACCTACCATTGGTGGTTGCACCTACCACTTGTGTTTTCTTCCTCTTAAATGTAGGAGGGACTCACACATCTCAATTTATATAATGAGTGCTTTCAGACTTTGCACTTCCATTTGTGAGATAACTGATAGTCTTATACATAAATTTTGGTGTACAGGTGATATCATTAGCACTCATTTCTTCACTCTTGTTGGTTGGGATAGAATTTGTTCCACGAAATCCTTTGGTGGTTTGGGATTTCAAAATTTTTCTGATTTCAACAGGGCTATGTTGGCTAAGGCACCATGGGATTTAGTTTATAATCACAATAAAATTTGAGTGTAACTATTTTCAAGAAAATATCTTACTACTTCTTCCTTTCAATGGATCAAAGTAAGACTTCATGATTCTTTTATTTGAAAATGTCTTATCTAGACGAGGGATGCGATTTTACGTAGCATGATTTCCAAGATAGAAGATGAAAATTTCACTAATATCTAAACCGATCCCTAGATCCCAAGTTTAAAAAACCACACTTTTGTTGTGATTGATTATTTGTTAGTCAAAATAGGAGGTGTCTAATTTAGAAGAATATTCATGGAATGTGACTTACCATATTGTCAAAGATGGAGGTGTCTAACTTTATTTAAATAAATAATGAGAAAATTAGGTAGTCTAATTTTGTTAAATGAATAAATGTTTGGCATATGAAATAAGAACTTGAAGGCTATAAATATGGCTTCATTTCTTCATTGTTGATCATCCCAAAAATATAGAAAAATTTATATGAGAAGTTTTTGAGTGATAAAATTTTGTGGGAAAATTCTCTTAGGCTTGTAATTGCTCTTGTCTTTTGGGTGTGTGAGAAAATCATTGAGAGTATGGTTGTAACAATTTTCCATATAGTGAATTTTTTTTCTAGTTGTCTTTTGACAACGAAAGTGGTTTTTTTTTAATTTGGAGTTTTCATTATAATTCTTGTGTTTTGTATTCTCTATTTCTCTATTATTTGATATTCTGTTAAGGAGGATATTAGGAGGAAGAATTTATGATTATAGAATTGTAAGCTATTTGGGGTACTAATATTGCTAAATTCATATATTATCTTATGTCACCCAATACTTTAATGATGATGTAAAATGATTAGGAAAAGTAAATGTTCTTTTTTTTATGAAAGAATCTTATATTGCTTTTTCCAAAAGACAAAAGACATGTATGTCCCTAATACTTTTACCTTTTGGATTAGGTTATGGAAATCTAAATTGCATGAAAGACATAAGATTCTGGTAAAAAAAATTTATCTTGGTGCTTTGTCGATAAGAACTTCTATTAAAAGATTTAAAACAATTGAAGATCATAATTACCCTTTGTGTCAACGAGAATTAGAAGACATTGAGCACCTTCTCATGCGTCGATAAATTCTTCAATCTTTTTTATTTCAATGGAAATAAAATGTCTTACGGAGATTTTTCAATAAATTAGACATTAAATTTAACATTCATTTTATCCTTTCTACATCACGTACATGTAGAACTCTTATATGCATAATTCACTAATATAATGGTTGAGAAATCAAATCGTATTTCAAAATGAATATATATAGTTTCATAAAATAGTTCAAATTATAAATATCCATCTCAAAAAATTTAATCATTTTCTCCTTAAATCACAAAAAAATTCTCACAAGAATTTCACGACGGTTTAACCCATGTTCCTTTCAAACGACAACCTTTATCTTTAGGTTATTTTAAACTAAACTGTGATGCTCACATGGTTTTGTTGTTGTAGACTTTATTGTAATGAATCATAACGGTTAATTCTATCATGATTGGTATAAAATTATGTCATCTATTTTGCCAAAATTAGTTGAAACATATGCTTTTTTACTTTGTTTTCCAAGAAGCAATAAAATGGAGGAAGGAATCTGTTTATTTGGAATGAGACGCAAAAATCATTATTAATAATTTTTTAAATTTAAGTAACTCTCCTCAATATTAATCAATTAAATTACATACTTTTTTTTAATAAAAAATAATATATATAATTTATAAAAATAAAATAAGTAAAATTTAATACGAAAGAAAAATTGATGGTGAATGAAAAAAGTGAAAAAACAAAGAATGTGTAGCATTTTATAACATTAACTCAATTGACTTGTGTTATTACAATAATGTTTTTACTATAGTTTTAAGAAAAATTAATTAAATATTATAAGTAATTAGTAATTATTCTTATAAATATGCAAATACATCAAAAGAATTTAAATATGTAACAATAATGTACTAAAATACTAAAAAAATTAAAAAATAAATAACTAAAATTTAATAAGAAAAAGTGAAAAAAAACAAAAAAATGTGGAGCATTTTATGACATTAATTCAATTTACTTGGACGTGTTAGTATAAGAATTTTCTTTACAAATAGCTTCAATCCATGTAAAACTAATTGAATATTATAAGTAATTAGTAATTACTCTTATAAATATGTAAATACATCAAAAGACACACGAACTACCTTGTGAACTTGTTTTATTTATTATATTTACATGTTATAATGTAATGCACCATAACTGCTTTATCTTTTGATTATACTGAAAATGATTTTATTTCTATTAAAAATATTTGGAAAAAAGAAAGAATAATGCAAAAAAAATATTATTTATTTTCACATTTGTTCACATCTCTCACAAAATTTAATCTCTGCTGACCATCAAATGCAAATATATGCGCAAGCTCCTGAAAAGTGAAAATTATCAAAGCCTAATCACCTCTCTTATTCTCCTCTTTTTATCCGTCATAATTGGAAAACCTAATTTCTTTTTCATCTTCTTGTTTTAATCTTAGATTCCAAATGGTTTTCTCACATTTGCTATCTGGTCCTTCTTCAATTACGCCACAACGCCTATAGTTCCGATTACCCGATTCGCTGATTCCTTCGTTGTATTGGGATTGCATAGCTCTCAGGGGTTCTGAATCTCGTCCCTCTGTGTCACCAATTCTTGGGGTCCCTCCTTGGGTCTCATCTCATCCCCTTTTGTTTTTATAGGGTTTCATTCCTGTATTTGATTTTTCTTAGTTTCAGGTTTGTTGGGTATTAACAATTTGTTTTGGTTACTTAAACAAAATAGAGGCACTAGGCCTTCAGATGTTGGTTATATTTTTTATTTTTTATTTTTTATTTGCGATTTTTTTTTCCTCGCAACAACTAGCTTGTGACATTGTACATCTTCAAAGGGAAGTACATAACAGATAATTTGTATTGTTTTGTTTGCTCAAAACTGAAGTATTCCTCCTCAAGCTTTGAAGGTCTAGCTTATAGATAAATTTGGAAGGAACTGTGTTTTTTATATCAACTTTTGCCTCTGATCTCACTCTGTTTATTTTTGTTATTATCGTTTTTTGGCCTTTTGGTTGTATTTTTGGTAGAATTACATATAGTAACCGGTGTATACTGGTGTTCTTTTTGGTTGAAAGGTGTCTTAAGGAGAATTAACGAGGTGGTAGGAAGGAAAAATCTTCTGCTTGCATGGGCAAACATGAGAGGTGGGTGCAGCCACCAAGTGGGCTATTGCCGAATGGGCTTTTGCCCAATGAAGTGACCTCGGTGATGCGAGTACTTGACTCAGAGCGATGGTTGAAGGCTGAAGAGAGAACAGCGGAGCTCATTTCCCGTATTCAGCCCAACCAGCCTTCTGAAGAGCGTAGGAATGCAGTTGCAGATTATGTGCAGCGTCTTATTATGCAATGCTTCCCTTGCCAGGTTGAGGTGGGCCAATGTTGATGCTCTCTTGCCTTCTTACCTTTTTTACATTCTTTTTGAGTTATCATTATTGAAAGTTATAGTAGTATTTGGAATCAGCATTGGTTTTATTTATCCTTGAGCAATTAAAAATTAACACCAAATTGCTGGTTCTTAACTCGGAAGTTGGAAGTGAGTGTGCATTAATTGTATGCAGGTGTTCACGTTTGGGTCAGTGCCCCTAAAAACTTATTTGCCTGATGGGGATATTGATTTAACAGCCTTCACTAAAAATCAAGGCTTGAAAGACTCATGGGCGCATCAAGTTCGTGATATGCTGGAGAATGAGGAGAAGAGTGAGAATGCTGAATTTCATGTGAAGGAGGTTCAGTACATTCAGGCAGAAGTAAGTAACTGTTAGAATGCTTTAGTTTTTAAGCATCATTGAAGAATTTACCACTAAGGAGGGACTATGTTGAAAATAGTTATTGTAGGTAGTTGTTATATTCATGTACATTGTTAGGTGTTGAAGCTTATAGGTTGTACTTCTTTTCACTACACCAACATACCTACTCTAGTCTTTATTTCAAACAAGGTCTCTATGGTTACTTCTGATTCCAAATTGGACAGGGATGTTGTTTTAAGAGACCTCATATTTATATTTACATTAATCTGATATTAGAATGAAACATGATTGAGGTTTGGAATTCCCCCCCTTCCCTAAGATTTGTGGTTGAACAGAGAGTTTAAAGTCTCTCTCTGAATGATTATGGCCTCAATTTTGGATGTGGCATTATATATAGAATTTCATTTTTGTGTCCATTCTCATTGTCCAGTGATCATAGCATCTTAATCAGTCTCAGTGGTTGTAATGGGACTTCAGAAGTTTTAACCTTTTTGTGATTGCTATATTATGTCATTTTTACATCAACTGAAAGCTGTTCTTTCTGTTGTTGGTTTCTTTGTGATTGTCATTGCCAATATAGTTATCATGAGTATTATAGCTATTTTAATTGAATAATCTTTATGACTATTACTATCTTTTGACATTTTAGCCAAGGTTTCAAAAGACGGAAATTAGCCTTTAGGCGTATTACTTCCACCAACTTAAGGCGAAATTATAAAAATATAAAATTGAAATAAATAGTAGCAAGACATTAATTATCACAAATAAGATCTAATAACTCAAGAAGGACTTAAAAATTAGCAACTAAAATTCTAAAACAATCAGCATGCAAGCAATAAGTATACATTTACAAAATTAAGTAGTTCATTGTTTTGAATGACATGAACTAAAAGCGAAAAAAAGAAAAAAAATTAGAACCTCACCTAAATAAGTTGAAAGCTTATTAATAAGAAAGGAAAAAAAATAGATAAGATGTGTTGGGAACAATATTAGCACTTTCATAATATGCTCATTTTCATTATATGCTCAATACGGAAAAAGAAATGAAAGCCCCTTAGAAAGAAAAACCAACGAAAAACATATTTCTTTTTAAAAAAAAGGGTTGTTAAAAAAGCAGGGTTGTTGGACTTTTTAAAAATAGTTTTTTATTTTTAAATGGAGTTAAGATATGGATAAGTAGCTCGAGGACAGTTAAGAATGGTCGAAAATGATAGAGCAATGCTATTGGTTGTTGTTGAAAGTAGGAAGGAGAAGTTGCTGATAGATTTGGAAATCATAAACGAATTGTGGCTTATGATATTTATTTAGTTTTATCTTCTTTTTTAGCTTGAGAAGGTTGAATTTGATATGAGATTTCTTTTAAAACATAAATTGGACCCAATTTTGTGTTCCAGTTCCATCATTTTTTTGGGCTAAGAAACAAAATATTATATTAAATAAGTAATAATTACAGAGATACAAAGTGGATTAATAATCAACTTACAAAAAGAGGCACCACTTTATAAAAAATAATAGCTATAATCCCCGTAAAAAAAGATCAAAAACCTAACTAGGATTAACAAACTTCCCAGCCCCATCAATTTAACACAATTTTAGCAAAGTTTAGAGGCTTAAGTCTTTACATGCCTTGAAACTTAAAGCCTTGAGGCATAAGCCTTAGTCGGTTGAGGCACAAGGTGAGGCGTAAGCCTTAGAAAATGCTGAAAATACTAGCCTTGATGCCATTTATTCCCGGGGTGGGGGAAGGGGGAGGGGGGGGAGCCTTGAGGCTAGCCTTGGATAGTTTTTTAAGACCACGATTTTAGCTTTACTTATATAAAGCATAGCATGTGTCCTTTTACCTAAATCTTTGTTATAGTATGCATTACATTGATGATTCTACAGGTAAAAATTATCAAGTGCCTTGTCGAAAATATTGTGGTGGACATATCATTCAATCAGCTTGGGGGGCTGTGTACTCTCTGTTTCCTTGAGGAGGTCAGATGTGGTTTCAAAAATTCTTTCCTTGAATCTTCATCTTGTAAAGATGAAAACTGATTAATGCTTGGCTTGAAAATCTTTACAAAGTTGAATTGTTTGCACCGCAGGTTGACCATTTAATAAATCAAAGTCATTTATTTAAGCGTAGCATTATATTGATAAAGGCCTGGTGTTATTATGAGAGTCGTATATTGGGTGCTCACCATGGGCTGATTTCTACATATGCTTTGGAGACCTTGGTTCTTTACATATTCCATGTTTTCAACAACTCCTTTGCTGGTCCACTTGAGGTCTGACTATGTTTACTTGTGTGCACTTATGATAGTGTTTCTATTTGTTGATCATCTTAACGTGTTTATATTTTTGATATAGGTCCTTTATCGCTTTCTTGAGTTCTTTAGCAAGTTTGACTGGGATAATTTTTGTGTTAGTCTATGGGGTCCTGTACCCATTACTTCACTTCCAGATGTAACAGGTATATAAATATGATTGAGGAGTCTCATTTTAGTACTTTCTGTAATTGTTCTCAAAGTTAGTAAAGTATCGATATTTCCAGTTTTGATTTGTTGCTATGCGGACATTTAACAGCTGAACCTCCTCGAAAAGATGGTGGCGAGTTACTTCTCAGCAAGTTGTTTCTGGATGCTTGTAGCTCAGTATATGCTGTTTTCCCTGGTGGTCAAGAAAACCAGGGGCAACCTTTTGTTTCCAAACACTTTAATGTTATTGACCCTTTGCGTATTAATAACAACCTTGGACGAAGTGTAAGTAAAGGTAAGTAAATTAAAAAACTGGACTAGTTTAACATACTTTGGCTTCAACATCTACTTGATGGTTTTGTTCCATCTTTCATGCCTCTTCCCTCTGGTATGACTATGATTGAATTAATGCTAGGAGACTGCTCCAACATTTAATCAACTAATAGATTTTCCAATTTTAACTTCTGATGTTGATTATTTTTCGACTGCTACTTTTGTTTGATTAAATGAATTTTGCTTGTTTTGTTCTTTGGAGCTTTGTCTTTTTATGGGAGTTGGATTCATTTGGATTTTAGTAATTGGCATTATTTTACATTTCATTTTTGTACTTTTCAGGTAACTTCTTTAGAATTCGCAGTGCATTTGCATTTGGAGCTAAAAGGCTGGCAAGGTTGCTTGATTGCCCTAAAGAGGACCTATTTTTTGAAGTAAATCAGTTTTTTATGAACACTTGGGAGAGACATGGCAGTGGGCATCGTCCTGATGCTCCAAGGAATGATTTATGGCGCATTGGATTGTCAAAACCTGACCCAGTTCATGGCTCTGAAACTCTCAGGAACAACACAAGCAGTGAAAAGAATGAAAATATTTCCGATCAAAATATCCGAGGTGATGGAATGCATGGATTGCCTTGTTGTCCCTCCCAGCAAGGTAGCTTTTCAGTGGAAAATTCATCCAGAACCAGTGATTTGTCAACACCATCACATATTCAAAATGATAAGAGTCATGGTAACCGAAAAAACTCCAGGATGTCTGATCAGATGAGGAAGGAAATCAATTTCAACCAGAGTAAACTTATGGATAAGGGTCAGAGAAGTTTGAAATCTGAGAGCTTGGTGAATGATATTCAGGAAAGGTTTCTTTTTGCCAGGACACACTCAAGCCCTGAGCTTACTGATAGAGATGAAGAAGTTTCTTTCCAAGGTAGACGGAACAGAGCACCAGGAAGTGTTAAGAATCAAATGTCTTCAACTAGTCTGGATACTACTAGCTGGAGGAAGAATCAGGAATCTGATAATTCTGTAAGCCATGTAATTAGATCAACTGATGATCCTTCATCTGTCAAAAACATATCCTTCAGGCAAAGTCTTGATCCTGCTGTTGATTCTAAGAGTGCCTCAAATAATTTCCAAGATGAGTCAAGTTTGGGAGGCTTGGCTGATGATTTTGCGTCTGTTTCTGGAACACAATGGATGCAGCAGGAGGAACAAGATCTTGTTAACATGATGGCTTCGGCGGCTGCTCATGGTTATAACGGGCAGGTCCATTTTCCACTGAATTTGGCTTCGGGTCATATTCCTCTACCAATCCCTCCTTCCATTTTAGCTTCAATGGGATACACTCAAGGAAATATGGGTGGTATGTTTCCTACCAACATTCCCCTGATTGAGACTCCATGGGGTGGAAACATGCAATTTCCACAAGGAATTGTTCCGACTCCAATAAGTCAGTACTTCCCTGGCATGGGATTGACCCCTAATGCTGAAGATGCTGTCAAGCCTGTCAATGAACATTTTGGTTCGGTGGGGATCAATTCAGGAGAGGTTGGTAATCAGTTCTGGCATGAGCAGGACAGGGGCTCTTCTGCTGGCAATGATCTTGATAATGGAAGTTTTGAAATGCTTCATTCAGATGATAAGCCACAGTTAACTTCAGCAGGCTATAATGATCATCCTTCATCGCAGTTAGGCACTGGAAGTGCACGAGTGCTTCATGAGTTAAGCAAAGATAATAGAGGTTCATTGAGGGAGGAGGACCATGCAGATAATTTCCAGCATCAAGATAACCAAGGAAATGCAAATTATATTGACGAAATGAATTCGATCTCCAGATCACTGCCTGCTTCACGTGATAGCTCCCATAGGAGTAAAACCTCCTCAGAGAGTTCATGGGAAGGATCTTCAGCAAAGGTCCCAAAATCTGCTAGGGAAAAATGTGGTAGGAAAATTAATCCAACTGCTGCTTATGGGAAAGGTAAGAGTGTATCTGAAAATTCTTCGATTCAAGCAGATGATGATAACGGAGATTTGAATTCCCCATCAACAATGGGTTGTGAAAAAGTGGAAAGAAATGCAGGCCCTCAGTCTGCTGCTTCATTGCATGTGCCCAGGCATCAATTACCTGGATTTGAACAGCCTCAAACGAGTGGAACAGATTCTTTGATACCTTTTGGGCCGGTGCTCTTAAGTCCTGGCTCTCGTGAAAGGGCTGTAGATAATTCGGGGGTTGTTCCCTACACATTTTATCCCACAGGGCCTCCAGTTCCATTTTTCACAATGCTTCCAGTGTACAATTTCCCAACAGAAACAGGGACTTCAGAAGCATCAACAAGCCATTTTACAGGAGAGGATGGAGTGGATAGTAGTGATTCTGGTCAGAATTTTGATTCATCTGATTTTGATCAACCAGGAATATCAGGTGCTTTAGATTCTATTAGAAGGGTTACTTCTGTTGAGCCATCAGAGCCTAAGCCTGACATTCTTCATAGTGACTTTGCTAGTCATTGGCAAAATTTGCAATATGGACGGCTATGCCAAAACCCAGCTTATCCTGCACATCACCCTTATCCTTCACCTGTTGCAGTACCCCCTTTCTATTTGCAGGGGCGTATTCCATGGGATGGGCCTGGAAGACCGCTTTCAGGTAACATGAATCTTTTCACTCAGCTTATGAGTCATGGACAACGTTTTGTTCCTGTTGCTGCGCCTCTTCAATCTTTACCTCATAGACCTTCCAGTGTGTATCAACGTTATGCTGACGAAATGCCAAGATCTCGTAGTGGGACTGGGACCTATCTGCCAAATCCTGTAAGATAAATTGTACTTGATCTAATGCTTCGTCCAGTTTTATTGTTCAATTGCACTGATGTTTAGATTCAGGAAGCATGTCAGTATATATCAGTCTAGCCAAGTAATGAACCTCCCTCAAACCACCATATGTTTTTTTAACAGACATTTAAAACCCTGAGAAGGTTGCTGGAAGTAATTCCACCTCTCCCACAAAAAAAGAATGGAATTCACATTTTTTGGCACAATCAAGTTGTCTTTAGTATTTTATCCCTATTATCTTTGTGCTTATAAATACGGAGTGTTCATGATGTTCTTGGTCATCTGCCTAAAGTGAAGCAACTTCCAGATCACAATCTCTTTTTTCTTCCCCCACCATTATCTTTTGGGGTTTTTTTTTTGGGTGGGGGGGGGAGTGGTTTGAGATTATTAATTTTATAGTTCTGTCCATTGAGCTTAATGATATGGGTACTTTAGTAACTTCATTGTTTTCTTTCTGCATTTTAATTACTTCAGAAGGTTTCTGTAAGGGATCGTCATTCTACAAGTACAAGAAGGGGTAATTACAGTTACGATAAAAATGATCATCATACTGATAGAGAAGGGAACTGGAATGTGAATTCAAAGTCACGGTCTTCTGGTCGTAACCATAACCGCACCCAGGTTGAGAAACCAAACTCAAGGCTAGACCGTGTGACGACTGAGAACCGAGCTGAAAGAATGTGGGGTTATCACAGACAGGATTCATCACCTTTATACCAGTCTCAAAATGGTTCAATTCGCTCCAACTCTTCTCAGAGTGGATATCCTAATGTGGCCTATGGTATGTATCCAGTGTCAGCCATGAATCCCAGTGGCGTATCAACAAATGGGCCTACCCTTCCATCTGTTGTTATGTTCTATCCTTACGATCATAGTACTGGTTACAGTTCTGCTCAAGAACAGCTTGAGTTTGGTTCACTTGGACCAGTGGGTTTTCCTGGTGTTAACGAGATATCACAACTTAATGAGGGAAACCATATCAATGGGGCATTTGGGGAGCAAAGGTTTCATGCCAGTTCTACTCAACGTTCTTCGCCGGATCATCCGGCCTCACCTCACATCCAGAGATAGCTGGTTGTTTGCTTCTCCAAATAAGCTAGAGGTTTTGAATATAAAGAATTGCATCAAGCGCTTAAAAAATTTATAATTTACAATTGTACAGCTGCCTGTTCTTGGGTTAGGCTGTATCTTCCTGGGCCAATCATTTTAAGATTATTTTGAAGCAGTTTTACAGGTGAGGAATCGACCCACCCTCTCTCCCTTCCGCCACAAGGGGTATACATGACATATTTTGTCCAGTGATATTACTAGTCTAACAATAGAATATTATTTTTTAAGTCTGATATTGTTATTTATTACGTCTGATTCGTTCATTGGGATTGTTTGGTGATGCTTGTCAATTTTATCATCTTAACAGGGGGAGGGAGAGGGGGAGTTTGATTGTTTGCAGGATCAGTAGCCCAGAGGATTTGTCATATGAAAGAAGAGTATTTCGTGCCTCCTGCTTTTCGAGACCATAGAAGGAATGCAGGTGGGAGACTGGGAGGTACCTCTATGAGCAGTCCTCACATAACTCATAAAAGGATGAATTTGATATCATGGTTATAAAGTTCTTATTCAAATGTCAGTTGATGCTAGTTGGTCCTTGTATGTACACTACAGTTTTACCTGTAACTCACCGAAACTTAGGTCCAGTGTTTATGGACTTTGTAATGAATTTCTCCCTTGCAGGACTCTCTCACAAAAATGTATTAGGTTTATGATTATTAGATCTCACTGTACCAATAATATTTTGAGTTATTTTTTAGGATCTCAACAATGTAGAAATTATACTGACAGAGATGAAATTGCCAGGTTTCTTTATTTTATGTAGCCTTAGAAATATGCATTATTGACGTTTGTCCACCCTTTCCCCTTCATTTCTTCCTTCCCCTCTTTGGGAGTCCTTTTTTCTTCTCGAGTCCTGGTTTAGTCATCATAAATACTCATGATTCGTAAGTGGTTTATAAGGTAATGATTTATTGAAGCAATATGAAGTTCCGCGGAATTTTCAACATTGCTAAAGTTTTAGTTCATCTTTTGACAGAGCACTACTGTATATTATAAATATATTATTATCTACTTAAATTTTTACAGTTTAATAGTTTAAATTGTATTTATTAATAATATTATGTTATATTATTTGTTATGTTTCTTTAAGATGAGATGAATGGATAGTAGGGGTGTTCATAAATCGGATCGGACTAAACCGTAAAATCGGATTGAATCGAACGGTTTAATTTGTACTAATTTTAAACCGTTCGAACTGGATAGGATCGGTTTAATAATATATTAAAAATTTCACATTATTTTTCATTAAATGTATAAAAAAATCAAATCAAATCGAACCGAATCGTTTTATAAACAAACTGTCTGATCCGATTCGAGTAATATAAACGATTTGATCCAGTTAAAGGTTTTTAATCAACGAGTAATATAAACGATTTGATCCAGTTAAAGGTTTTTAATCAAAATCGGAATGTATTGGACACATGATGGATAGTATTTTTTTTGTTGTGATATGATAGATAAGACTTATTTTTCTTGATTCGGTTGGAAGTTTGAAAAACATTGATTATAATTTTTAAAGTTGAGGGATTAAAAAATATATTTTAAAATATGATAAATTAAATGGTTTTAATTTTATAATCTATAAATTAAAAAAATACCTTTTAAAATATAAAGGATTAAATAAAATTAACTTCATAACCTAGAGGGCTACTGCGTTTGTGATCCTGGACGTTAATATTATTTTTACCATCTTGAAAATATCATAACAGTGCTGTATTCTTGGCCGATGATGGTCTCAAGTACTAATCTTTCTGAAGGTTAAATAGCTACAAGGAAGTGGAATAAAAAATGCAAATCGTCAAGATGCATTTTTCCAAGTTCCAACCATCAACTGCAATGTCAAGAAGGGAAATATGTTTAAGTAGTGCTTGTGTGTCCTTGTGAAGGAAAATAATGCAGCTCATTATAACTTATAAGCTAGTAATTGTATAATAACAAGAGCCTGGAATAGAGGGTTGTAATAACAGTGTTAAAAAATATCATGTATGATAAGGCTATATTAAATATAAAACTTGCTCAACTTAACTCCAATTAAAAATCCCTAAATTTACTAATACAACCATTTTGATTTATATAGTAATTTGAAGTATAAAATTCTCATTTATTCAATTTTAAATTAGGTTCAAGAATGTTATATACCATTTAATTATATATAAAAAAAAGACTTTTTTACTTTTTAACAAAACCTTCGTATAGAAAACTTTTGATTTTAACCACGAATTCCATATCCATGTTACATCATATTAAAAATAAAAAATAAAATAAATATTTAATGATGAAATTAAACAAATTTTAAAAGAAATTTTTTAAAGAGATATAAATTTACACATATTTTTATACTTAAATTATTTATAATATAGTTATTTAAAAAATAGTTTTTAAAATAAATATTTTATATATTATGATATAAATAATTTTTAAGTGAAAAAATATATATACACATTTTGTATTATTATTATTATTACTCAATTTTAAAAAGATATGTTAATACGTGTAAATTTGAGTGTTATCATAAATATGTTTTTTTTATGCATATATTTGTAATTTGTAAAATTTGGGTCGTAGTTTCATAAAGTAATTCATTATGAATCGACACGTAAGCAAAGACATGTACAACAGCTGTAATATTTATCATAACTCATCATTATTATACTATGCTCATCCACATAGTTTCCAACCAATCACTAAATAGTACGTGTCCAACAACTCCGTCCCTCCATTAGTGGTTTGATATTTGTGAATTGTGAAGAAGACAGACATGAATGCGAAAGATATACCTTCTAGAGAGTGTAAGATGTATAAAGATGATAAAAAAAAATTTCTTATTTAATATATTTAATAAATTTATAATTAAAATTATTTTATTTTATTAAAGTTTTATCTTATTCTATTTTATATTTAAAATTATCTTTAATAAATTTAAATTAAAAACTGTACGGCTGTACCATGTTCTTCTTTATCATCAAACATCCAATAACATTGTTTTGCCCTTTTGGATTTTTGATATAGTGGCCACAATGAAATGTAATACATAATAATTTTGTGTCATAAATCTTTTAAATCTACCCAATAGAATTGCAACATTTGTTTCATACTAATAAAAGTAGTTTCAGAGAATTGGGGAATATAGGTCTAAACTTGGCCCACTTCCAATTTGTTTTTGTACACTTTGTACTGCAAAAAGCATCCAAATACTAAGTGGACTCGAATTTTGTTCAATTTTGATTGGCTCCTAACTGTAGTACCTCTTTATGCTGTGACAGGAAGTTTATTCTTTTATAAGATCCGTTTGCTTTAACTCTTATTTAAAAAAAAAAATAAGAGTTTATTGTCACGAAATTAGATTTTAAGTAACAGTTAACATGTTCCATTGTATTAAGTTTGCTTTCTAACTCGATCAGCCCACTTTACTTTAAAGAGATTTAAATATTTAAATGATTCAAGAATAAAACAAAAAAATTTAAGAAATATGTTTTTTATTATTCTAAAGAGGTTATTTTGGATTCTAACCATCGAAATCTATAATCGTGATATTATTGTAAGATAAAGAATATAAGAAGTACTCTTGTTATAGAGTTGTTATTTTTTATGTTTAATATTTTTTTTAAAAGAAGAAAAAATTGGAAGCATGTAATCAAAATTATTACCTTTTTAAGTCTTAAAATGCTTAAAAGGCCTATTAACCATGAAATGATGGCTCAACAGAGACATAGATGCTTAGAAGTAGATACTTTAAACAGTTTTATTCTTTTTAAGATAAAAAAAAAAAATTTGAGAAGAGAGGCTAACTTTTTTTCCTCTTATTTTTCACTAAAATGGTTGTTATCTATATGTTTTCTTGGGAAGAAACATCGGTTATTTTGTAAAATTTTACAAATAATGACATAAAAAGTAAATAAAAAAATTTATATAAAATAATATTTTTAAAATTTATAATAATAAATTTTATACATAATGTTAAATTTTAATATTAAATAGATTTAATTAATAAACAAAATCCAATTTAAAAATGTTAAACATAAAATTTATTAACTAAGATTTTTTTTTAAATAAAAATATATAAATTATATATAATAAATATTATTTTTATAGAGTTTTAATTAGGTGAAAAATATTAAAGATGGATTTACTTGGTCAGTACCAGAACTCACATCAAACCTCAAACTCACATGTACAGTAGTTGATATTTGAGTTAATTTTTAAATTTAAAATTGAAATGTTATATCACACGTATACATTGTAATGCTTTAATTTTCTTAATTTTTTTTTATCAATTTTTTAATTTATTTTATTTGTATCATTATAATATTTTGATTACTTAAATTTTATAAAAAATATATAAATTATTTGATTTTTAAAATTATAAAATTTTTAATCACATAACTAAAGTTTTATTTTTTATAATAAAAAATGAGATTATAATGTAATTAAAATATATTAATTTTAAAAATCTAAATATTTTCTTTTTTTTTTTTGGTAGAAAAAAAAAACACCTTTTTTATTTATTTTAAGAATAAATTAGAAACCGCAAAGAAAGATGAGTCATTTTTCGAATCCGGAGGGAGTCAGTATAAATTTCTCAAGGGAGCTAAATAGGTACAGACTACAGAGTCCGAATTTATTTCACATGAAAATTGAAGTAAATCAAATTTTATGTTATATATTAATTATTAGTAAATAAAATTATATTTTATAAGATGAATAAATATAAAATATTCTCTGAAATATAAAAAAAATTATATTAATTATTTTATTTTTATTTACTTATATATAATAATAATAATAATAATAATAATAATTTTCTTACAAATCCGCAACTTTCTACACAGTAAGCATGCATGTGATAAAATATTTTTTTCTTGTCTTCTCTATTATAATCATACAAGTGATAAGCCAATTTTTGAAAAGGACTCGACCTTTTTTTAGCTTTCCAAAGCCACGTTTCTTGTTATATGTAACCCGTTTTATGCCTTGGCATCAAATGGAGAACAACATAAAAGCCACACTTTAATTTGCTTCTTCAATCATATATATATATATATATATATATATATATATATATATATATATATATATATATATATATATATATATATATATAATATAAAAATGAAAGTGTATAGATAGATAATTAGATACATATGATTGATGAAGCAAAGTGTGGTTTTTATGTTGTTATCCATTTGATGTCAAAGCATAAAGAAGTTACATGTAACAAGAAACGTGACTTTGGAAAGCTAAAAAAAGGTCGAGTCATTTTCAAAAATTAATATCAAATTTAGCTAATAGTATTGTTGTTTTCACACGAAATTAAAAAAGAAAAGAAAAAAAGAAGTTGGGATAGCTATTTAGAACGATATATATTAATTTAAGATTTATATATATATATACTATTTAGAACATGTACTCCATTGTTTATTGTGAATGAGTCAATAATATTGAATTCACGTGGAGATGAGTAACACGTATAAAATAAAACAAGGCACATTTGAAATTACATTTTTTAGCATTTATTATTCAAGAAATTATTACAAACATTATAATTTAAACTTAAGTTTCAAATGAGATATATATAAAGTATTTTTTCATTATATATAAAAAGTATTTATATTTTTTTATAAATTTTATTTTTGTTATTTTTATAAGAAACTTTCGAGATTAAATTCTTATATTCAACTTAATTTACAAATATTATTGTGACAATTATTATTTTGAAGATTTTAGAAAAAGATGAAATATTAATATTCTTTATTGTTTACATGGTAGCCGTTTTTAAGAAAAAAATATCAAAATAACAGTAATTATAATATAAATATACAAAAATTTATTAATTTTTAAGTAATATATTATAAGTTTATTAGCTACGATAAAGTATATCAAAAATCTAAAAATAAAAATAAAAAATATATCAAAATTGAAGCACATGAATATACACGTGTATATATATTTTTAAATCAATTGATACGTGTTTAAACCTATTTAAATTCATTTTTTTTAATTATAATTAATTTAATAAACATATAATAATTCAAAAATATATACATATATTTATTCATGTATTTTATTTTTGATATTTTTTATTTTTAAACTTTTAAACTTTTTCATAGCTAATGAAATTAACTTACTTAAAAATTAATATACTTTTTTTATAATTAGTATACTTTTCTAACCCTTCACTCCACGACCCTTTCAAAAATATATACATATATTTATTCATGTATTTTATTTTTGATATTTTTTATTTTTAAACTTTTAAACTTTTTCACGAACTTAACTTACTTAAAAATTAATATACTTTTTTTATAATTAGTATACTTTTCTAACCCTTCACTCCACGACCCTTCGCTACATTTTTAAAGTGAAAATTTAAATCATCATTAATTAAATATCAATAACTCTACCATATATATATATACATATATATATATATATTAATGTGTAAATGTGTAGGATTTTGGTTTTGATTAATTATACTATTATAATTTATTTTTATCATAATAAATATATAATTAATTATATTGAGTGTTATTATTATTATAAAAATAAAATTTTAAATCTATCATCTATGATTTATTAAAAAACAATATTGTGATGGAAGTATCTTTTTCTTCTAAGAGAAAAAATATTTTAAGAAAATAGGATCATGAGATTTAAATATGTGTTATTTATAATTAAGAGTAAAATAGATAAAAATAAAATATTAGCAATTAAAATATATATTTTAAATAAGAAGAAAAATATTAACTTATCAATAATATTTATTAAATTTTAAATCTTATAACTTAAACGTTAAATCCAAAAACCCAAATATCAAATCCTAAATTCTAAATTCTAAACTCTAAATTCAAAATCTAAAACCTAAAACCCTAAATTCGATACACTTAATCCTAAATTTCAAATCTAAAACTTTAAACCAATTATATTTAGGGTTATTGTATATATACCAATTATATTTAGAGTTATTATATATATAATTTTTTTTAATATTTTTAATCTGTACATTTAAAATACTAATTATATATGTTTTTTATTTTTACTGTTAGATATAAATACTCATTATATTGGGTCTTTTATTCTAGGTTCGATAATATTCATATTATTAATTCAGTATTTATTCTCACAAATAAAAGAACCCCATATAATGGGTATTTATATCTAACAACAAAAATTATAAAAATAACATGTTTAGTAATTAAAATTTATAGTTTTAAAAAAAATAAAAAACACATATTTATATATATACTAGAAAGACTAAAATAACCTTAAATATAACCATTTTAGGGTTTAGAATTTAAGATTTAGAATTTAACGACTAATAAAAAAGTATTATTGATAAGTCAATATTTTTCTTGTTTAAAATGTTTTTTCAAATTAATGACTCTTATTTTCGTACATTTTATTCTTGGTTGTAAATGAGAGTTATCAATTTCGAACTCTTATTTTCATCTATATTGTTGAAAGGTTTCATTTGACTCATTTAACCAAGTTTTTTGCTCTAGTGTATCATTTTTATAAAAAGATTATAATTATTTAAAATTTTAATCAAATAAAAGTGATAGTTTTAATATTTAATATCATATTTAAAAAAATATTGTGAGTGATAATTTTTTATTATTAACATGAAAAATAGACCTATAACGAATTAATGACAATTATCGAAGGCAGCATTGGTTTGCAAACAAAAACAGTTTTTTTAAAAAGAACTCTGTGTAATTTTATAAAATTATATATATATATATAATACAATTTTTTTTTTCATCTTTTGATGTGTGAATAAAAATTTAAAATTTCAATGGAGTGAGCCATTAAAATTTTAATTCTAGTAAGGAGTTGATCTCCTTTTCTAGAGTCTTAATCTTCTCTAAATTAATCAGAGTTTATATTGCCTGTAACTGATTCTCTAAAGCTGCTAATCTTTTCTACACATGTCCTACACTGTTCCAATTCCATTTCATAAGAGCCAAAGCATAATCTCTCACCTTTACTTTCACCATATGTAGGTTTCTTTTACTTGGTCATTTACAATCTAAGAGTCTCTAACAACATCATCACAACAAACAGTTCTCATAAAAAATTTCTCAAATCTAATTTTTGTTTTTGAGAAATAATACTTCCAATCTTACCTACTTTGAATACAATTGCAAGGTGATCAAACTTTGAGATCTTCAAGTGTTACGTCCGCATCATACAAAAATAAAAATTAAGCCATGAAGCATTAACCAAGGCCCTATCCAATCTGACATGGATAATAGTTTCCTTACTTCTCTTACTACTCCATATGAATTTATATCCTTCGAAACCAGCATCCATAAAGCCATAATCTATTACCATCTCTTTGAAAGCATTATTTTTCATTTAGGTCTTGAGTTTTTGCTTAACTACTCAAGTTGAGATGTCACTTCATTAAAATCTTCCAAAACCACCCATGGGAGGTGATTCCTATATGATAGTCTCCTCAAAAGTTCCCACGACTCCTTTCCAAGCATCTTGTTTGGGTTCCCATAAAAACCAATGACTCTGAAAGTGCCAAACTTTACACTTCTCACAATACTATCAACATGTCCAACTCCATATCCCAAAATGGTTACATCAAAATCGCTATTCCACAAAAGTAATAAACATCAATCTTTATTATGTGTTGAAACTTCAAAATAATTGTCAAACCTCACTTGCTTTCTTATCCCATCCCATTTTCCTTTTACTAGCTAAGACTCCATTAAGAAAATCAACTTGGAAACTTCAACCTTGATTGCTCTTTCAAGAGCTCTAATGCCCAGAGGGTCCCTACATCCCTTAGCTTTCCAACTTAGAATATTTATGGCTTGTGGCGGGATTGAACACCATATCCTATCATGGATGGTGAAACAACAACCCTACTTAGATAAAAAGAAGAAATGTTTACCTCAGTCCTAGTCTTTTTGCCCACACTAGGAATACCCATAACACTATAAGATCTTAAGATTTTAAAAGAGCAATGCCTTAAGGGTATTTAAACCCATATATTATTTTGCTTATTAGAATAAACTTCTTTAAACAACCCACTATGATCATCACAAGTTACAATAGTATCCCAATTTTCCTCACTAGAAGGACCACTCTTCACGATTGATAAAAAGCTATTAGCATTCTTAATCCTAGTAGGTACTTCTTTCACACCTTCGTCACTTCTTTGGAACCCTTCCCTTTTTCTATCACCAAAAATGACTGTAATTGCCTGAACTGAAATAGGTCCACTACATCTAGAAGCAAAATCTATTTGAATGTTTTTGCCACAACTACTACCAATTATAATACAATCCTCCTCCTTAGAAACACCTTGAGTAGCTTTGAAATCATCACAAAACCACTTACAGACATCATCATGTGTCCTTTGTTGTTCCTCCACTCTCATCCATAAACCATAAATTTTAAGCTCCCCAAACTCTTCACTTCTAACTTTTCTATAGCTCCTAATGTCATGTAACACTACTTCGTACTTAAAATATAATAAGTAATCATTCATATGTAAAATCTAGCCATAGTGGTTCAAGATTATTTCGATTTACCCATACATCTTAACTCGCCCACTCGAGGGAGAAAGATCAATTTCAACCACCTCACTTAATGCCGACCCAATTTTAGCTAATTTCCTTTCATTAGGCCAATCATGTGAAATGCCAACAATGTGAATCCAAAAAGGACAGGAGTTAAAATTCACCTCACATGCTACCATTCCCATTTGAAATAGCTTGGTTTCTTGCTTTTCATCATTCGAGTCTTCAAGGTCCAAAACCCAGATTTAAGAGATGTTCAGAAACCTCCTCTATCAAATAAGGTTTTAAGTTCTAGAAAATAGTGATACAAATTAAACAAGATGAGTAAAAACATAAATAGACAAGATATTGTTGCAATAAAGCTCCAGTTAATACCAACATTACAAAAAAAACTAGAGAATAGTAAATTTTTTAGTAGTTGGACAAGAATAAGTTGTTTTTAGCCCATGGAAAAGTCAGCAGGAGTTGTTAAGCTGGCTAGGAAAAAGACAACATGAGTTGTTAAGTTGGTTAGGAAAAGGACAATGGCAATCGGCAAAGGTGGGCAGATAAAGAAGATTATCTATCCATTTCATAATTTGCTAAAAAAACTAACTTCTTTGCTTCTTAGTTGGGTCGGAAAACATGCACTAATAATTTGAGACAAAAGCTAAGAATAATGCTGTTAGAAATCCAGGCATAACTTAACCCAATAAGATCTCATTGAATTAAGGATTATCCAGACTTATAAGCGAAAGCATGGTCTTATACCTGGCCGATGTGGAACTTAATAAATCTTAACAGCCCCACTCCACACGGACAGAAGTGATCTTAGTTGTGAGCCACGGTAAGACTGTTAAGGAGCGTCCAAATCACCACAACAGATGCATCAACCAGGTTAGCAAGCTCTGATATAATGTTAAATTTGGGTCTAAATCTATCTAAACTAAGGTTGTAAGATGGGGAATTTTCCTTATTTATATATGAGATGGATACTTTATACCTAGTCGATGTGAGACTTTTTAACACTCCCCTCACATCGGTAGTTCATCGATAGACGATGGCGGGCTTACAATTGCGTGCTATTGGAAAGTATAATCCTATGCCTGGTCGATGTAAAACTTAATAAATCTTAACAAATGGACTAGAAATAAAGCTTTGCATTTTGATTCGAAATCACAACATTGCAGACACAAAAATGGGGATGAAGGTAGACTTACAGTAGTAGATGAGTTACATTTTTTGCAAAAGAAGTGAGATTTTAAGGTGGGTGATAGAAGGATGGGAAACATATTCTTTATATTGAAGGAATTAGAGTTTTGTGAAATAAAAGCTCTTTATAGATGGTAGGACGGGAAACACTTTCCATAAAAAAAGTCATCTGCTTAATAGAAATAAGAAAGACAATAGTAGAAGAAGCGAAAATCAAAAGATAAAGAGCATAAGAATTGGCTACGATCTCTTAGCCACCACATTCTCTCCATATACCAAAAATCAAAATATAGAACTCTAATTTATTAATAAATGCACTGAAAATGAGGGAGATATCAATGAAGGTTGTAAATGCCGCTGGTATGAGTAAGAGGTTTCTTCATTCTCTTAGGCCTTTGTTTAAGGAAAATACCAAGAATGAATATGTATTTCAAATATGATGCTCAAAGTTAGGGTGTGATGAAGAAATCCCTCGTCTAACTCCCTCCAAAAGAGCTCTCAAAGAGAAAGGGTTATCATAGATTTATAAGTGCAGTGGAAACCCAACACTCAGTCGATGTGGGACTTCAACACTTCCCCTCACATCGATTTCTAACCGGGGATATGGAGCGCCTTCCCCTCGCATTGATTTCCAACCAGAGATATGGAGCGTCTCCCCCTCACACCGGCGTAGGGTCCATCCCCTACAACCGGCCGGGTACCGACCGAGTCACCTGGCTCTGATACCATGAAGAAATCCATGACCTAACTCCCTTAGAAAGAGCTCTCAAAGAGGAAAGATTGCCATAGATTTATAAGTGCAGCGGAAACCCATCACTCATTCAGTGTGTGACTTCAACATGTAATTCTTAATGGCATATAGTAAATTTGAGGTTCGAGTATCAATTATAACCGTATAAATAATGTAATTATTAAAAAAATAAAGAATAAAGAATACACATTTAGATTAGTGTATTCAAAATAAAAAATTTAACTTCGGTTGAAAAGATGATGTCAAGATTGAAAATCACATTCATATATCTAGGACATCTTTGGTCATCCTATCATACAGGGACAAGTATATTTGTATTTTGATGAATTGTTGTGTAATTATTCTCTATAATATAATAAGATAAAATTTACTTTAAATATTTTAATAAAATATTTTATATATTTTTAATATAAAGTCTATTTTAATTAATATTTTTATTATTTTTATTATATTTTAAAAATAAAAACCTTATATTTTTAATTTGATATGGATTAAAAAGATAAATATATAATTTTATAATTAAAAATTTAAACACGTTGAATTAAAAGTTAAGTATAACTTAGATTTATATTTTCTATTAGTATATATAAAATTTATAAGTGTAATATTTTTATATAGTAAAATATAATCTAATTCCATAACTAATTATGAAAAAATTTAAACGTGCTAAAAACCGAAATAGAATGAAGCTGGATCAAAATATAGTTAAAAAGGACAGAGTTCAAATACTGCAAGTGATTTCTGCTTCTGAACAATATATATATATATATATAAAAGATATTTATGAACCAAATTTTACAAGAATATTTATGTAAGACAACAATTGTTATTTTATTTAAAAATTTAAAGAATAATTTTATATGTATTAAATATTATTATAAAATAATAAATTAATGTAGTAATTTATTATTAAATATAATGATTAAATTTATTTTTTAATTTATAATAAGTTATCACCTCGGTTATTATTATTATAACAATTTGATGAAAACAAATTTTAAATATCTGATTTTAATATTATAATAAAACAAATATCACATCTAACCATAGAAAAAAAATTGAGAAAAGGTTAATTTTTTTAAAATAATATATAATATACCTTTGTTTTAAGCCACATTTTATATAAAATTTAGTATGCCGCTGTCTACTTTTAATATCTTTATATATATAATGTTACATCCACGATCAAATTCTTCAATTTTTTTTATATATTTTTAAAAATATTTACATCAATAAATATCAAAATATCTATATAATAAGTATAATTTTTATATTTATTTTGTTAGTTTTATACTAATAAATACTAATATATATATATAATAAATATTTTTTATGAATAATTATTTTTATTGTATTAATTGTGAAAATTCATATTGTTTATGATTATTACTCATTTAATGAGTATTTTATCAATTCACTTATAAATCAAATTCTATTTTTCTTAATTTTTACACTAATAAATACCAAAATTTTCATATAATAAATATATTTTTACGCTTTTTTACTTTTTGTTATTTTTTTACTGTAATAAATACCAAAATATTTATATAATAAATATTTTGATAAATAGTTATTTTATAGAATAATGATTCATATAGTTCATGATTACTTATTTAATAAGTATTCAATAAATTCATTTATGAATACATTATATTTTTGTTAAACTAATAACTTTTATACCGATATCATATCATATTTCATATTAATTAAAAAAGAAAAATTAGTTAGTATAAAGTATTTTTTAAGAAAAAATAATTATTAAATTCAATCAATTAATGTATATCATTCATGTAGAATTAACTTTTTAGATAGTAAAAATATTAATTGAATAGGTTCATATATTCTTATGTTATATTTGTCTCATTTATTAAATAAAATTATACAATTATTGTTAATATATTGATAAATCACTCATGTTTATATTGTATTTTGATTCTAATACTCATAAAATATTTACCATTATATATTTATTTATTATTAAAGTAATAAATTAATTAATTACTTGTTTTAAGAATTATTTATAAAAAACGCTTTATAAAACATTTTAACATAGGTTTTTTAATTATAATAAAAATAATTTAAAAATTTATATTTAAATACTCACCTTTTCATTTATTTTATAAAATAAAGTATTTAAAACAATAATGATTTTTGTTCGATAATTAATAATACTATATATTTATCAAATTTGAATCATCAACCCGTATTTACTTATGAATCCAAAAACTAATAGTTCATAAAAACTTACATTTTTTATACAATTATGTCATATTTGATTTACTTAATAGTTTGACATTAAAAATTATAAATCTTTATTATAAATTATATATTTAAATTATACCGACTATCATTTATTTGAAAAAATCTTCGATTTAAATAAAAATAAATTATAATTGTTTCTTTTAAACATAAAATATACAAAAACTTTAGTGTATGTTTGAATTTATAATTTGAGTTATTAGAATAATTTATTAGTCTAGTACATTGTAAGCTCATTCTCTTCTTTTTTAGAAAACTAAGTTATCTTTATAGGGAGACTTTGCTTGTTACAGGAAAGAATCTTTCATTATGAAAGCTCTCTATGCAATATATTGTTTTTTCTTGATAATTCAATTGAGTTAATACATTACACTTAGATTTTAGATTTTGATATAATTTAATTTTTTTTATACCTATTTTTACATCTAAAGCTGATGGAAGTTAGACATATTTTATTTTATTTATATATTCGATATCTTTGATTTAGATATTATTGTAGTTAAAATCTTAAAGATATATATAATCATGAAAAATCAATCTTACATCCTATTAAACGAATAAATCATACATTAAGGTTGAAAATCTCAAAAAGCTTAAAAAGAATTCTCAAAAAAGTTTGCTCATATGATAATTTAATGTATTTTAAAATTTGACTGAAATATTGTTGTAATTTTAATTTAAATAAATATGTATATAAATCTATATATATTTAAAAAAAATTAAGAACATTATAATTTACTATGCAAGTATCTAGAAAGGTTGTAAAGTGATTAGAATGCAGTTAGGTTTGATGTAGTTGCAAAGGTATAAACTTTAAAAGTGCTTTTTTCTTTTTCTTATAATAAGATATAAATAATGTGTGATTTTTTTTTTGTTCAAATAAGACAAGGATGTTTTTTTGTTATTGGAATCTAATGTCTATATATATAACTTTTCCCCTAATAGAATTTTAATAAACTTGAACCAACTTTTATCTTGTCTCCTTTGAGAATACTTTCTTCATCATCTATCAGACAATCAGTTTAACACCACTTGTTATTTTTACCTTTTGGCCGGTGATTAATAAATAAAATAAAATAAAATAAAATAATTAAGATAAGATGTAAAATGAATTGTTTAAAGTATCTTAATTTATTTAAAATTGATTGTATGAGTTAAAAAGCCAAACTCATTTACCCGGTGACTTAAAATAAGTAGTTTATTTATTAACTATTTTGTAAATTTTTAGATATTGAACATATTTTTTAGCTAAATACTTTTTTCACTTAACATTTTTGTATATTACATTGAGTTTAATTTTTATCTTATATATGTTGTTAGTATTAATTTTTATGAAAATGAATTAAATTATAGTAGTTAGTTGTATTTTTAATTTGAATTATGAAAACACTTTATATATATTTTGAATGGAAAGGAGAAAATATATATCAAGTATTTACATTATCTATTTAGTTCGGTGTTTGGACTACAATATCAGTCGAGAAGGAAAAAAACGTTATTATTAATATATATATATATAAATCATAAAAAAGTCATAACTTTGATGATTCCTGAGGTTTAATAAACTTATATTTATTGCACCACGTTGATATCTGGATTGAATGATATTTTTAATTTTAAGTAATATTATTTATTTATTTATTTTAATAATTAATTTAATAATTTAATAAAATTTAATAAAAAAATTAAATTAATTGTATATAAACTGATTTATTCAATTTATATAAAAATTAATTCAACTTAACTTAATTTATTTAAAACCTAGATAGATAAGTTTATTTAAGTAGTTAAATTTGTGAGATTACTTAGTTAAATTTTCCTATTAACAATATTAAATATACAAATTTTAAAGTAATAATCATATTTTATCAATTTTAATATTATCTAAAATTATATTTGTTCTATTTTTTAAAATAATTTTATTTAAATAATATATATAAATTTATATATTCTTAACATTTTTTATTCTCATGTACCAACTAAATATGTTTTCAATACGTGTCAAAATAATTCTATAAATTAAAAAAGTTATTCATTTTTAAAGTAAACCTTATCCCATAGTATTGGAAATATATATATATATATGCATTATCATCTTCTTTATAATGCTTAATGGTTATTTAATTAAGCTTTTAACCTGGCTTGAATAAAAAAAATTTATGAAACAGATTCAAAAAACAAATGATAAACTTTGTTATTTCAAAATGCCATTAACCTTGTTTATTAAAAAAAAAATGCCATTAACCTTAATACTAACATATGCTCATGGAATATGAACATGATTTTTATAAATAACGTGTACTATTAAATTATTATTTGTAAAGTTGACATGTAAAATTAATTAATAAATATAAATAGGTATGTATCATGTATATTATTATTTTAATATAATTAAGATAAAAAATTAATTAATTATGTCTTGAACTTATATTAAATCCACTTAAACATACTTTTTATAAATTAAGATACTTCTACAAGGTATTCCTAAATCAAATTACTTGGGTGATAATTTATAATAATAATAATAATAAAGATGAAGTTGATTCTTGTCTTGGGGATTGAATCTGCTTCATGCAAATCTTATTGACAATAACTTCTTCTTTTTTTCCTTTTTATATGAAAAAAACTTCATTTTTATTTTTTCTGTACTAATTTAAAAACAAATTATGGTAGTAGTCGTACTACTATTATCTTGTATACATATCATCGCTATAGCATCATTTACAATATACATTTCCTTTTACTTTAGAACAAATAAAATAAAATGAAAAGTAAATGCCACTTATAAGTGCTGGTGACGGAAAGCAACCATGCAATGATAATAACAATTCTCATTCATTGCACCATTTTATTATTTTTTTTTGTTATTTTGGTATAAAAATTATACCACTTTTTTTCATCTCTAATTTACAACATCATATATTACACTAAAAAAATATGTTTTCTTTTATTTCTTAATTAATTTTTTAAAAATTAATTATATTTAATTAATTAATTAATTATATATATTACTATTACTTAATTAATAATAATAAATTTAAAAATTATATTCTTAAAAAATTAAAAATCTACCGACTAAAATATTATATTTATTATATGAACAAAGCATTATATTCAATTAAAAAAGACATAATTAAAAGTATATTGATGGATATTAATTATTTAAATTAGTATATTTATCTTATAAATATTAAATTAATACATTTAAAAGTACAATTTATGCTTCTTTATTCTTGATTTGTCTACCTTGAGTAATGGGTTTTTGAAATCCAGTGTTTTTATATACCATCATCTCAATTTCTTGAGTTATTATTTCTATTCTTTATTTAATTGATGTATTAATATTATGTTTATTTTCAAATATCAAGTTGGGTATAATAATACATGCATACATTATATCATATAATACATTTTTATTATAATAATATAATCCTGACACAATTGTAAAACGTGATTTGAATATTCTAAATGTATGTTCTATATCTTTTCTATATCCTTCTTGTTTCATTGCAAATAACATTTTTTTGAACAACGTAGATCATGAATACTTTATACAAGAGTATATCACTTTAAGTATATAACATCAGTTAAATAATAACCTATGTTATATTTTTTCCTTAAATGACATGCGAGCGGGATGAACAATACCTTCGTCGAGATTAGCAAGAATATAAGATTTAAACTTGATTATGTGTCTCATTTATAAATATATTGAGAAATTTACAAATAATATTTACAATGCAACGATTAAGTTTCAAAAACAAAGTAGTATCTTTGCATAATCCTAATCAAAGTCTCCCTCTTTATGGTCTTTTTCATTAAAATCTCCTAGTTTGTTTTCATTTTCTCTTAATATAAGTGAAGGAGAAATTGGTGTTACTTAAGCTCAACACCTATACATGAAATCACGTATAAAATAAAATAAAGCAAAAAGATAAATAAGATATGAGAATTTTAGGTGTAAATAACACAGGTCACAATAATGATCTAATATGAAAACTATCAATCTACTAGATCACCTAATTATCCATTATAAAAATAATGTTTGATTACAAGACTAGGACTCAAACTACCCACTAAGCTAATGTCCTAAAGTAACCTACTTATAAGCTTCTTGCTTTCTTTCACAGTCTCCACATACCAATATTCTAATAAGCTCGAGTCAAATGAGTTATCGAATTCATTCAGCTGGAACTTGAAGCGTTAGCACAAAAAATACAAGTATAATGTATGTCATATAGATGATTAAATAATAAAAAATCCTAATTGAATGATTTAACAGAATAATAGATAAATCAAAATGACTAACAATCTTAGAATAGATGTTTAAGCACATTAACACAAGTATTGTATGATTGTTAATTAATAAAATAAAACAATAAAATATTTAGTAGAGTAACTAACGAAAGATTTTTACAAAATAGATTTAGATAGAAAACATAAGTTACAAAAGTTGATTCAATTATGGTTAAGAAAACTATATGCTTAGGTTTATTTAAATATAATATATTGAAGCCTTAGGTAAAATGCCTATTACTATTATGTCCATAAAATCATCCAAAAGAGCTTTAAAAATAAATGAAAATATAGTAATTAAATAATTTAGTTAGAGTAAAAATTAGGTTAAAGTTAAAACTCTAGCTGCTTGATGGATCTAAGTTGAGCTTGATTGATCGAGCCACAAATGTCAATCTATCGAAACCTTAATTTTTTGATCGATCCAAATAAAGATCAAAAGATGATCGATCAATTTAGTCAATTCTCGATTGATATAAGATATTAAAAAATAAATCATGAGACTAGGTAGATTGAATGAGATCGATTCATAATCGATCCAGTCCTCGATTGATCGAACATTAAACTTCAATTGATCTATTTCATTTAAAAATTAATTCAAGGATTTTTTAATCAAGATCGATCAATTTTTGATCGATCTACATGCCTTAATCGATTCAGATATTTTTTAATCGAACGAGTGACCTAAATATAAAATACTCCTATGTATCTAATATGAAATCTAACATGCATAAGATCATAGTTATACCTAATATGTATTTGTTTGGAAATAGATATATTATTTGACTTGAAAATATTCGTAAAAGGCACACCTATAAATTAAAATTAGATTTATATATTCTATCTACGAATATTTCCAACACTCATAAACCTTAGAAGGTGAAATAAGTAAAATTAAAAAGAAAAATGATGAACAAATTACAACAATTATTGATTAAAATCAAGAACTTATTGAAATTTAAAAAAAAAGCTCAAATAGGCAATAAGTTTATTAGCTCTAAATGTGAAAGATAATCGTGTTTGAAATTAAATAATTTATCAGCTCCAAATGTGAAAGATAATCGTGTTTGAATTTAAATAAGATAATAAAATTTTATTCAAATATTTTAATTTCATAGATGATTCAAGCATAGGTGAGTTTATTCAAAATATATAAATAAAAATTATGTAAAAAGATCTCAATAATAAAGATATGGATCTAAAGAACACGAGAAGAATCTTAAGGTCAATAATAAGTATCTCAAAATAACTCATATATTTATTGGTCAAAGATATATAATTAGGATGAATTATAAATTAAAATAATATTTTTAAATTTTTTATTTTTATTAAAAAAAATAGTGCGTAAATAGTATCATATCAAATAAATATTATTGCATCAAATTTTATGCGATATTATTTATCGTGCTATATTTAGTGCAATATTTTGGACAATGATTCCTCCTTGTAAATGGTCTAAGCCGTATGTATTTAGAAAATCTTGTATATAATAAGGACATGAACATGTAATTAAGCATAATCATTTTGAAAATTTATTTTTTAAGTATAATTAGTATGGATGTGATAAACGATTTATATTAACAAGGAATATATAACATGTTAAATCTAAGATTTTTTAGTGTGCATCTATGGATTACTTTGATTTTGAATCAAAATTAAAATCTAATTGATTCTTAATAGTTAAGAATAGAAGCAATCAAATCAAAATTATAAATCCAATCTAAATTTAACTATTTGAAATGCATTATAGATTATATTGGGTAAATTATTTTTTAATTTTTTTAATGGTTAAATATTTTTATTTATTAAATAATTATTAATTAAATTTTGATATTAATTTTTAAAAATAATAAATCAACAAACATTAAGTAAGTATATTCTAAAATGTAAATATAAAACAAATTAAATAAGAATTTACTCTTTAATTCTCTCCTTCTCTATATATATAAATATGTTTTTGATTGAAATAATAATCTCGTGAATAAATAAATATTAACATTATTTACATATGATTTGAAAATAAAAGATATCAAATATCAAAACTATTTATTTTTTGATTTTTATTTAATAAAATTATAATATATAAAATAAAAATATAATATTATGATATTACTATAGGTTTGATTTCTATTGAATTTTCAAGATTAGAAATAATTAACATATTTTGAATTAATTTTGAAAATTTTGAAACTAAATCAATTCTAAAAAGACAAAAAATATGGGTTAAGTTGGTTTGGATACGAGAAACTTTGAAGACCTCAATAAGCGACTAATGTAAAAGCGCTTAAATAAAAAGCACCATTGTGTAATACTTAAAAAGTTCAGTTTGGAAATTAAATAGGTGGACATGATTCATAATATACCATGTGTATCTTTACATAAATAACTTAAGTTTGATACAATTTTACCTTAGCTTCAAAACCGCCCTATTGTATGAAATTATGACAAGTGAAAATAATCAGAAGTTAATTTATCCTTCAAATTTAACTAACAAATTATTAAAAAGGAAAAGTACAAAAATATTTTGTAAAATTATAAAAAAATAATATATTTAAACTTTATAATAATATTAAATAAAATTTAATTTAAATAAAATTGATATTTAATATGAAATAATATATAATAATGTTTTTTATTAGTGAATTTTTTTATAATAATAAAAAATATGAGTTGAATAAAATATGTGTTATTTTTATAGTTATAAATTTTAAAAATATTATTTTTATTATTTTAACTTTCATTTTTATTTTTTGAAAAAATTATTTTTATTGATTTAATAACAGCCGCCAGATTTAGAGCGAGAGAATCTAAAAAAAATTAAAATATTTTAATATTGTACGTGGATCTACAGGTTTCCAATGGCATGTGAAGTTAAGATAACGGAGTTGTTGTTGATAGTGCATAAAATAAGCGTAGATAAAGATATTATTTTAATATTTATAAATAATATGATATTTAAATTAAAATTTTAAAATTAGATAATGTATATTAATAGTAAGTTATATAATATTTATATGGTATTAATAAAATAAAGAAAAAGTTAATGAGCCTTCTTCACAAAAAATAAAATAAAAATATATTAGATTTAAAAAAAAAACTTGACGAAATATAATTAAAATAGATTAAAAATATAAAATATTAATAATCTATATTTTGAGTATATATTAGATAAAATAAGTATTATTTATTGATAAATAAAAATACTAATGTAATATTTATAAATAATATAAAATTTGTTTTTTTTTAAATTAATATTTTAATATTAAATAATTCATATTATTTATACAAGAGCTTAATCTATGGTTAATTATTCTTAAGTAGGTTTATAATCTATGTTTATAATTATTAAGGATATTTATACAAGAGCCTATTCTTTATTATTCTTAAGTATGTTTATAATTATGGTTAATTATTAAATATTGTATTTTTTAAAACATAATTACATTAATTTTATATTTTATTTACAAATTATCACTTAATGAATAAATAATTTCTCTAATCTAAGAGCATATAAGACTGAGCTAACGACGTACTTTTTTTGTTCGCAACGACTTTCACTTTTTCAGAAAACGCTTTATCTTCCTCTTCTTATCTCTGGAAATCTCTGCTCCATTTGTTCTAATATTCTCAAGAAACTAACTTTGAGAGGGAGAGAGATCGCGAAATCGTTAGCGAAAATGAGCAGTACTGATACATGCACTGCAATGGAGCTTCAGTACGTACGCAACCATCACAGCCATGACACCAGAGAGAACCAGTGCACTTCGGCTTTAGTCAAGCACATCAGAGCACCTGTTAACCTCGTAGGTTTTATTAATTGCAATATCATTCATATTTTTCCGAAATTTTCCTTTTCTTTTCCTTGGTTTTTATGGTTGGGAAGGAGAGTGGTTGTTGAAGAAAAAAGGTTTTTCACGTGTTAGATTTTGAAGTTATTTCTAGATCCGAGCAATTGAGCTTGGTTTATGGTGATTTTTTCTTTTATTTCTGGAATTTTTTTATCTGGGTGTTCTTATTTTTACTTGATTCGTGTTTATTTGGAGGGTCTGCTCGCTTATGGGTTTCATCAATGATGATGTTTTGGGTTTTTAAAGTCATTAAATTTGGCTTTAGTTGATGCGACTTAGTAAAATTGGATTTGGATTACACATGGATTTTGAAAGTAGAGTTTGGTGCGTAGGTGACAGAGATAATTGAAGATATTTGGATTTGCTTAGAATTCTTATTAATCTACAGAAATATCATGAGCTCAAATTTGAGTGTTTATTTTCTTATTTTGTTTATGATGTCATCTAATAGAATAAGAAGTGATCTTGATTTCTTACTTTCATTTCCTCACCGCTCAAACTCACAATAACACAGATCATGTTGAAGTTAGAGATTGTCATTCAATTTCCTTTTTTGAAAATAGCTTTGACCAAATTTCCTTTTTTTTTTGTTTCTTTTCTACTCCAGGTCTGGTCATTGGTAAGGAGATTTGATCAGCCCCAGAAATATAAGCCTTTTGTTAGCAGGTGTGTTATGAAGGGTGATCTTAGCATTGGGACTGTTAGAGAAGTGAATGTTAAATCTGGCCTTCCTGCCACGACCAGCACCGAGCGATTGGAGCTTCTTGATGATCAAGAACATATTCTTGGCATCCGAATTGTTGGTGGTGATCACAGGCTAAGGGTATTGATATTTCTTTTACTGTATTCCTCACTTTTTTTTTTCTTTATTCGTATATGCCCTTGCAAATTGATGTATATTAGACAGAATATGTCTGAATGTGACACTGGTGTGAATGAGTCAAAATTATCGTGTCAATGTTCATATGAATCATTTAATTTTCTTCCACATCCTGGTCTTAAATCATGCATCTTCTAAATTTTTGATGTTATTGGTCTTGTTACTGTCAACTTGATATTATTTGATCAAAAGTGTTATTTTAGCATATTGCTCTTAATATTGAGTCAGCCCCCCTCTCCCTAGGTGATAAATTTGTAATAGGCATGGGTATGTTGCAGCATGCCAAACTTGATGCCATGATATTGCCACTTGGAAAGTTGACGTAGGCTAAATTATCATATGACCATGGGAGAAATACTTGTGGTGGTTTAGTATGGCATGGAGAGTCAGAAGGTATTCTGTTAGCTTTTATGTGTCATGAAAACCTGGAAAGAGCAAATTTGACCGAAATATGGTTCTTGCATTAATTTCTGTTTCATGTTATTTATGTGTACTTGATGTTACGGTGCCTTCACGATCTTGCTTGTTTTTTGTTGCTTCTCCTTGTTTGGCAATTGTTTTGGTGGCTGATTATTAGTGCGTGTAGTGTTGCTTTACGGTGACTATCCTTAGCATTTGTAGGATGCGGAGTGAGGATCGAAATGGCCTATGTTTTGCTACTTACACCAATTAAAATGTTTACATTAATTTTCTTTCTTTGGAGCATCAAATTTGCTGCTGCTTTTCATTAAATATTTGAAGGCATTTTTTTTTAAACGACAGAAAGTATTCTGATTGATATTTATGCTTCCTAAATTTGCAGAACTATTCTTCAATCATTACTGTCCATCCTGAGGTGATTGAAGGAAGACAAGGAACACTGGTTATCGAATCCTTTGTGGTGGACGTTCCACCTGGGAATACTAAAGATGAAACGTGCTATTTTGTTGAGGCACTTATAAGGTGCAATCTCAAATCCCTGTCTGAAGTATCCGAGAGGATGGCAGTGCAGGGACGAACAGAACCTATCAACCATTGAAGATTTGGGTAATGGCATAAGAGCTTGAAAAAGTTCAGTTATACCAATCATGGCTTTTCAATCTCAGATGTTGTAAGGATAAAGGTAGGATGTACTCCCAGTACTCAAGAAGTTATGGTGATAATGCTGGCTTTTGTATTTATAGACTATGGAGATCCTTCAACTCTCTTTCCTTTTGTTTGTTTTTATGTGAAAATCGTGGTGGTGATTCACATCTTTTGTTGAATGGAAGATTAGGTTTTCAGGTTTATATGTGCTCTACATGAAAGAATCAAGCAAGTTATCTTGTATGAAAATAGTTTATGTTGGAAACAGATGGCATGTTTGTATGGTTCAGGGGTTTGAGGAAAACCATCACTGCTCTTGTGTTGTATGTTCTGTATATACTACTAAATGAATTATTGTAGTTTCTTAGTAACTTTCTAGTATACTGTAATGACATGCACTTGTTTGTTCTTTTTTGTTCTTTTCAATGACCTGGAGCTCTCATAGGCCATTACAAATCATCAGGACAACGTTGTTAATGGGCCAGTTATGATCCGAACTGATCTGGATTGACATACGGTGCGAATTAAGTTGAACAGTTTTAAGTGATTTTGGGTTTGATTCAGTTCAATTCGAATGCTACTCATGGGTCAGTGACCCAAACCATTAATCCATTTGGATATCAAAAATAAATGTCAAACAGATAATTCAACCCAAATCAAACTGGTAATGCAAATAACAGGTTATGAACTAAATTGTTCCCGATTCGAATTGGTCTGTACCCAACCGTCTCAAACGGAATGGGTATCTGCGCGGCACTTCCCAATGGGTGAAATTGCTATCTCTATTCAAGGACGGGGATTCATTGTTAATGGTACAAAGTGTACTGATTGATAAGGTAATTAAAGTTGGTCGACATGAGTTGATTTAATAAAAAGGCAAAAAAAAAAAACGAGTTGATTTATCAACGTGATAATTAGAAATTTTATCACACAATTTTATGCATGCAAAGAATTTATAATGTAAAATGTTTTTAGAACTTTATACATGATATTCATTTTTGTTAACACGTGATAATTATTGATTAAATTGGCTACTATTAAGAATGTTAAATCAATCAACTTGACATAATCTATACTAAAATCTCGATACGACACAATACATGAATTTAAAAGAGAAATATGAGTTGACTTGACTCTTGGTTTAATATTTCTTAAAATTAAAATATGTTAAAATTAATACTCAATATATAAATATATTCATATATTACTAAATATTGGCATATACGTTATGGCTATTACCTTGAGAAGATTGGAGTTTGACTTTGGAGTTTGATTCTCAAAAACATCCATTTTTATTAAGATAATAGGTTAAATGGATCATGATTTTATCAACACATTAAGCACGACCCAATGGCCAAAAATGACACGACAAATCTCAAAGACTAATATGTTCCGCTAGCTAATGGGTAACAAGTAAGCACAATATGTTAATTAACAGGATGATCATACTATGCCAAACGATCGACCTGACCTTTTTAACGCTTCTCGTTACTATCTTGCCCCTAGTAGAGATTAAAGATGTTAAATGAGTGTTCTATCTCATTCAAATCTCATCTCATCACATCATATTTAAATTTATCCTTAATAAGCTCATAATTATTACATATAATCATGGTTATTATATATAATCATATTTTTTATTATTTTTGTAATTTTCTATCCAATTTAAACTTATTTAGGACAAATAAGATATCCTATTATTATTCCAACTCACTAAAAACAAGTGATAAAATATAAAATAGGCACATAAAACTTATAAGTGTATAAAAGTAATATTTACTCTTCTCCCAGCAACATAAGCTTTTGATAGAATTGGTGACCAACAATTTTTTCATAAACTAATAGGACATTCCATTATATTTGAATTGAAAATGTAGAATAGATGTGTCAATTAAGATGTAATATTCCATTAATCCATGATATATTTCATTTTGTCTTGTTTGTTTGTTTTTTGTAAGTCTAGATGGTGTTGAGAAATTACGCAAATTTCCGATAAGTTAGATTTATGAGAAAGCAAGAATAGAAAAATAACACACAAAATTTGATAACAGAGTTCGGCCAATCTTGCTTACGTCTCCGAACCTGCTGTAGATCTTTTTACTAAAAAGGGAGAAATTACATAAGGTGTTTACAACACTCACAACTCACAACTCACAACCCAATTACACCCAAGAAAATTACTCTCAATTTTCTCTTACAAAAGCTTTTCTCTCTAAGCTTTTCTCTCAATTGGAATGAACACTTTTGGATGATTAATTCATTACAATTACACATCTATTTATAGGAAAATTCACTCCTTGAATTACTCCTTAAACTAATGGTTCCTTAAATTGCTCCTTGAATTAAGCTCATTGTTTTGCTACATGAATTGCACCATGTTTTGCTCCATGTTTTACTCCATGTGTTTGCTCCATGTTTTACTCCTTAATTTGCTCCTTAAATTAAGGAGCTTTATAACAATCTCCAACAGATGGTACCTAATATAATGTCACATTTGTCTCAAATAATTTAAATGAGACAATAAAATTATAAAAATAATGAAAAAAAGAAACATTATTTTCTATAATAACTATGAATGACAACTTTAAATAAGGTGAAATGAGATTTAAATGGGATGAAATAATTTTAATTTATGAATTTATTAAAAATATTAAATAGTATATGTGATAAAATATGATAATTCATGTGATATCTTTGACGAGAAATAAAATTATATTCACGATAAATCACAAAAGAAAACAACAACATTTGTTGTAGTTTGAAAGAGAAGTTTTAGTTTATGTAGCCTTTAACTATTATCCGTGGTGTGTAGAAACTGCTGTTATCTATTAATTTCCAGCCTATTTGATCACTAAAACATGATATTAGTTTTTTTTAAAGAAAAAGAAAGAATGAAAAGAGAGAGAAAATTGTGGGTTAATTTCATTGTCCAACAATGTAGTAATATCTTTACAATTAGTTAGATTAACATCCAGATCGGCCCATGTATTAATGTAGTTAAGCAAACAAATTTTCTGAAAATAATACTTTCAGATTACTGAAAACACATTTTGTACAACACAAAAATATACACAATAATACTTATCTGTATTTCATAGTAGCTAGGAAGATAAATTATATATATATATATATATATATATATATATATATGTATGTATGTATTCATAAAAGCAGCTCCTTCTAAAATGACTTGTACCATAAACCACTTTTTATAAACACTAAACATAGTGCTGCCATCAGAAAGCATCAGACAGATGCAAGAGTTTTGATAAGGCATCCTGTATCAGCAGTATGTATGTAAGTATGCACTCCTTGGCCTGTAAGTAAATTTAACTGTTTATCATGTTAAACCAAGATTTGGGATAATTTAGAGGATAAACAAGTGACTCACTGATACTTTAGTATAGTTAAAAGCTCCACCTTTTTTTAATCACGAAGTTTAAAAGTTCCAATTAACTATACCAATTATGTTTGAAGAAGAATATAACGATTAACAAAATTCATCAGCTTGCAAATCAATCAGTCCTTGCCAGTCAATTTAGTATAGGAAACTATGCCCTCCTCTGCTAAATTCACTGATAGTAAATTCTTTCCAATAGTCAACGTGACAATAATTTATTAATTTAATCGCATCTTTTTACTGTAGAATAATATCTGATAGTAGTTATCTATTAATTCAACTTGATTCTTCTGAACTTGCTATTGTGTGTCCATATGATTGATTGTTATACATTAAATAAGCCTTTTCAATTGCTTATTATAATCGATATATCTTCTTCTTATTATTATATATTCATATGTCTTATTTATTTTTTATTTTGAATGATTTTATTCAATTTTTTCCTTTAATTACACATATTATCGAAAGATAAATATAAAAAAAATTAAATCATAAATTTTATCTTATGTGTGTAACTTCATTAAATAACTCTTATAATATTATCTTATTCATTTTAAAGTTAGTTTTATTTTTTTGGCCTTTTATCTTATTTAACATATGTTTTTTTTGAAGTATAATTAGCACAAAAGAAACCTGTAGATTTTTTTTGCAAGAAATTATTTTTTGTTCACAATAACTCATAAAATATTATAATAAATTATTATTTTTTAGTAAATAAAATTGATATGGTTTAAGTTTTCTAATATTAATGAGATTACTTTTATAAGCTTTTTAATATTTTATACATTATTATTCTTATTTTTATTTTATTTTTTTATAGATGCAATTTGCTTGAAGAAGATTTTTGACATATTTTTAAATTTTATGTAATTTATTTTAATAATTGATCATTATTTTGTTAACCTATAAACCATGCAAGTCCTAATTTATGATTCTAATTTACATAAATAAAATATTATGAAAATTAATCAATAACATCATTTGTGATTTGTGATTCTAATATGTATATACATTTTATTAATATGTATAAAGTAAATACGTAAAAAATAAAAACATTTATTAGATAATAATACACAAGTATTTAATATTAAATCCCTAATTATAAATTTATGTAAGGATTATAATTCTCTATTTAATCTTATTAACATTATTTACCTTATAAAAAAATATCTTTTGTTAGGTAGGTATGGATTAAAAAAAATATGAATGATAAAATTACAGTATATATATATTTTTAAAATATTTAAAAATTAAAATTTTATTAAATTAACATAATTTTAATTATTAATTAATATATGAATAAATAATAGAAATAAACTATAATAGTTCATAATGTTCATAATTCATATGATTTCCATACTCTTAAAATCAATAAAATTTTGTAATTTTTATCGATTATAAATTTAAAACCTAGTTATGTATTATCACAAAAGTGATAAAAATATATGTTTATTTTTTGATATATTTTTAAAATTATTTGTACAAGAATAAAATTAATTAACAAAATATTTATAAAATTGATATGTTTAAAATTCTGATAATTTTATTACAACAAAAATTCTCATTATAATAATGTATCCTTTTTTGTTCAAATGTAGATAGACTTTCTTTATGATGTATTTACTTTTCTTAATATAGTTTGAATATTTATTTATTTTATTAATATTAAATATAAAACATCAAGTGTGATCTTAGTGGTACTATTTTTTTTAAAAATATATTAATTTGATATAATTTATTATTCGATTGAAATTTTTTCATATATATAATATACACGTATAATTATTAAAAAACATTTTCGAATAATCAATTAATATATTATCTCAAAATACTATATGAATATTATTTAATTAATTGATTATTTAAAAATATCCTTTAAATATCGTACATATATTAATACAAATGTGAGAATCTCAAATTAAATAACAAATTGCATAAAATTAATATTTTTTTTTCAAAATACGGATAACACTTTAAAAATATGGATAAAAAATACCAAAAATAAAATCATAGTATTAATTAAATAACAACCCATTTATTTCTATTAGTATACATTTTATGTCTATTAAGCTAAACAATATTAAAACTTCAATATGAAAAATTTTTATATATTAAATTTATATATATTCTTTAATATGTGATTTTGTGCGCTATCATTTTTCTATTTTCTAATTAATCATTTATTTTATAGAATTAATATTCTCACTTTATGATTAATTAAATATAGTTTAAATATAATTTTAGAGTTTAATTTATATATAATTGAAATAAAAATTATTTAAATTTATATATATCAACCAAATTTATGTAATCCTTGCATCAATTAATTTGTTCTTCAGATCACACTAAACCACCTGCTGATAGTACAAAGCATCAAACAGATGCAATTGTTCTGAGAGAGTAACATACAACTATAAGTATCGTACGGTCATAAATGCAAGATAAAATTAGCATAATAAAAAGGGAAAGCTGAGAGATTATACAACGTGCTGCAATAACTAGTGGAGACAAAAGACATTTTTCATTTTGAGGAAGCATGTGTCTCAACAATATGTTTTTAACCAATACTATATATGATACAAGTCTATTAATCATAAGTAACGTATCAAGATCTCATTAAATACATTTTTATAAACCCGACTACAATATCTAATCACTCTTTGTCATATAATTTAAAATATATTATAAATTTATAATATTTCAATATTTTCATATTTTTAAGCTCAATTTTGTCCAGCAAATAATTTTGACAGGTGCTCATATCAAACTAGAAGGCAGGGACAAAAGCAAGAATTTTGAGAAGGTATCTGTCTCAATAATATATTTTTAGACCACTATGTATTAAGGTTTCAAAAGGCAAAAATGATACCGAGATATGTTCTAAACGAGACAAGGAATAAGCCTTAAGGCTTAAGTTTCACTTAAAATTGAAAAAAAAATATAAAATTATTAATAATCTATTAAATAGAATAAAAATATACTAAAAATTAAGACACGCCATAAAATATAAGAATAATATAAATAGTTTAGATATAAAGTCACAGACTATATAAATAAACGTTTAGAACACAAGTTAAGATTCAATTTTTTTTAAATGAATCACAAATAACACAAATCATATTTTAATATGTTAGTCATTGTTAATTTATTCTTCTTCATCCTTTGAGTTTACTAATTCAAACTCTTACTCATCACTCATCAATATTCTCGTCACTACTAATTTTATCATTAATTAAATCATCAAAATCATATCTAATTCCAATGTCTTGTTCATCTTCGTTAACATCTTTACTTTACCTTTACTCTTAGCATTTGTCGGTGGATTTTCTTTTAAGATCCTTTATTTTTTGGGTGTTATATTCATTCTCCCTCTCCAACCAAAGACTCATCATTAAGTTTATTTGTATCTCTCAATTGTAGGTTTTTTAAGTCTTTATCACTAACACACCTTTCGACATTGGATAATATATCATTAAGTACCAAAAGATCATCTTCTTTCATTGTCTCAAGTTTCATGTGCCTATGCTTAAGATTTTTATTATACATAATATAAACCAAAAAATTCATCTTATGTATGCTAAATTTGTTTTATGAAAGGACTCTTTCATTTCTTCTTATTTTTTTTTTCATTTAATGGTTAGGGCTTTTATAAAAAATTTAAACCTAGCTTAAAAAAACAAAATTTAACCTTATTAGGTGGTGTTTGGTTCACAGAATGGAATTAGAATCGGAATCGGAATGTAATGGAATGAAAATGAAACAATTTTATTTGGTTTGATCACTAGAATAAAAAAAAGGAATCAGTATTACAATGTTTGGTTTACAACAAATAAAATGAAAAATACTATATATTATCTTAATATCCCTATATTCAATAAAATTTAAATAATATTATTTAATTATTATTTTTTCGTCAGACAAAATATATTATTAAAATCATTAATTTTCTAAATAATTATTACTAAAAAAATATATTATTAAAATTATTATTATTTTTAAATAGTGTTTAGGGTTTTGAAGTTTAAGATTTAGGATTTAGGGTTTAAAAATTTGGGATTTGGGGTTTAGGATTAAAATTATTATTTTTTAAATAGGGTTTAAGGTTTCAGGATTTAGGATTTAGGATTTAAAGTTATATTTGTGGGTTAAGATTTAGGATTAAAATTATTATTTTTCTAAATAGGGCTTAAGGTCTTAGGATTTAGGATTTATGGTTTAGAGTTATATTTGTGAGTTAAGGTTTATGATTAAAATTATTATTTTTCTAAATATGGTTTAGGATTTTGGGTTATATTTGTGTTTAGGTTTAGGGTTAAAATTATTATTTTTTAAATAAGATTTAGGGTTTTAGGATTTGGGATTTAGGGTTTTAAGATTTATGATTTAGGGTTTAGAGTTTAGGAATTTGGGTTATATTTAGGGTTAGGGTAAAATTGAAAAAAAAAATTAAGATGAGAATGAAATCGTGATTCCTTAAGGGGAGAAGGAATTCTGATTCCTTTTTCTTTCGGAATCGATTTTATTCCATTCTCATTTTTCAGTCCAACCAAACACAAAAATAGAAGGAATCAATTCTGATTCCATTCCCTTCCATCCAACCAAACATAGCATTATTGTTTCATTAAAAAGGTTTAAGCCTCATGGTGCCTTAAGCATTATTGTTTCATTAAAAAAGTTTAAGCCTCATGGTGCCTTAAGGCGCATAGTATCAAGGCGTATGCCTCACTGTAAAAAACGTAAGCCTCAAATTACGTAAATGAGGTGCTAGCCTCAAAGCCTCTATTAGCCTCCTCTCATTTCTTATTTGTCTAAATCCCTAACCTAATTCAACTATTATCTCACCTCTTTCGTCTATTCTCTCTCCTATTTCTCCCTCTCTTCTACATTAATGATAGTACTACAAGTGGTGAAGGCTATTCCTAACGAGGTGAGTTGGGTAAGAAACCTTAGCAAGATTGTGCGAGGATCCATAATTTTGCAGTTTGCTGCACAGGAATTTTAGTTCCACTCTTCAGGTAACCACTTCCTAGGGTTTCATGCAAAATAAACCAATAAAATATTTCATTGTAAACAGGCAAGCAAAAAGGTTTAATAAATCAGTGCCAAAGATACCAATCATAACATAATTTAGTAATCAATGATAATATTAGAAAGCAATGGAGTAGCTAGTTAAGTACAAGCAAACCAGTTTTAAGAAGGAGTTGCATAATTAAAATATCCTTAAAATATTGCAGCGGGGTTTACCATTCCAGATCCACTAGAAAGAGATTACCCGCTACCGCTGCTCCTGGTAACAAGATACACACTTTGCAAGACAGATTCGTTACTGATGCAATATGAAAATCAACAATAAAGGCACTAAATAGAAGATGTAAAAGAAACAGTCAAGTCCTTCAATATTCTCTTGTAGAAATGAACACCAGAAATAATTTAGGAGTTCCACTTATGCTTTGATGCTACAAAAAGAATATCAGGACTAGTTGCCATATATCTAGATAACATTTGGTTGTAAAGTAAAAGCTACTAGAAAGAAGCATGCATGATATACCTAACACAAAAAGGAAAATAAGGACTATTGTAAAATATCAGGTATAATGCTTTTTCTGATATGGGGCTAACCCCTACATCTATCTCAGCCAAACAAAAGCATAAGTTCATAGTTGATGCTTTTGTCTATTAGATTGTTCTTCTCAAACCCTAATAGGTATGAGATGTAAAAAAGCATACATTCGTATCAGGTCGCAGTACCTTGCAAATAGTTAATTGATGAATTTCCTCTCAAGGCTGAAACACTTGGAGCATCCCAGTTCAAAAGCAAATAAGTAGCTGCCTAAGATCAGCACTTCTGGCACTAAAGGAATTCGTACACAAAGAATTTATAGCAAATTCTACCACTTTTCTCTTGGTCGGCCATCAGGGAACACCGACGCAAGCATCTTTTTATCTGTTCTTGCTGAGATAACTTCCTGGTTAACAGGCCTCCCATTTCGAATATTCATGGGATCATCGTCTTCATCAAAATTTGGGGGCATATCGTCGTCTTCATCACTCCAGTCATCTTCCGAATCATCATTGTCGTCGTCTTCATTATCATCAAATCCACGATCATTCATGAAATCATCAAGCTTAGTCCATTCTCCTTCATCGCCACTTCCGTCTTTTGGTTCATGACTCTCTTCTGCCTCTTTTGCATCATTTTCAGGAGCACCAGTTCTTGGAAATCTAGGAACAGAAACAAGAGAGCGAAGCTTTTCCTTTATGATCAACAAACGATCCTTGTCCATCAAGTGACCATCACGGTATGCTTCTCTGAGGAAAACTGAATCCCTATCGCCTTTCAAAGACACATAAAACATATCAGGGTGTCTTATGAGCATTCCTCTCAGCTGTTGAGAGAATCTAAACTCCTCTCTAAAATGAGTAAGGTGATCGACAAGAGTTTTCTTTTCAACAGTGAGGCTCAAAATCTCATGAACTACCCCACAAGAGTGTTTTTCTTTCTCTGCTGTACCAGACCTCAAACCTGAAAAATCAGAGTAAGGGGAGATATAAGGCATATCTCTGAACTTACTTATCCTTCTCATCTCACCCTTTGAGAGATTAAGGCCCTTTGGTAACTTTACTTTGTTGAATTTTATAGGCCTATCTATAATCAGATCTCTCTCTTCTAGTTCTCTAGCCCGGTTTTCCTCTTCAGAAAGCTCGGCTGCTGAAACTGCAAGCTCAGGATCCCAATGAGTCAATTCTAATGCTGGACCTCGCTCAGTTGCAACAACTTTAAAATACTGTGGGTATCTCCGGCAAATTGTGTCACGAAAATCTAAAGGAAGCCCAAAATCAGCCTTTAGATGAGTAATTTTCTCAAGCAAAATCCTCTTCTCCAAGGACATCATTAACAGCTTCCTTAATTTCAAGACCAACATATCTTCCATCTCATTCCTAACTTTTATTTCCTCAAAATAGAGCCTCTCAGCTTCTGGTGTCAATTTGAACTGCAGAGAGAAAACCCCTTGTTCTACAACTTCAAAAACCGCAGGAAATTTCCTCAACAGAGCAATAAACCTCCGTTTTTTGTTCAAACCCAAGTCTTTCCTATACCTACCCAACTCTTTCAACGACATAATTCTATCAGGTTGACCCATTAGAATCTTCCTTATCTTCAAAACCAGTTTTAACTTCTTATCCTTGTCTATAACATTATCAAAAGGACGCTCTTTCCTCCACTTGACAGCAGCTCTCACAGGCTCAAACGCTACATGGGGTTTTCTCAGATTACTCAAAGAAACATTTCCCTCCCGCAAAATCAAACCTTTACCCAAAAATTGTGACTTTTCTACTTGCACACTTGAACAACTAAATTTTGATTTGAAACCACGTTTAGGGACTTGAATCAAACTGGAATTATGAGAAAGAAGGAAGGGCAAAGAAGTAGATACTGCACATTTCGGTGTCGAAATCAATAGCTTTGGTTCCATGTTAAAACTTTTGCTAGCTATTCTTGACAGAAACAACAATAGAGTACAAAGTTCTGAATCGAAGTAAATGACTAACCTGGAACTTTTGAACGTTTGATTTGGAATCCGAAATTGGTGATTTTATTAGTGTGGCCTGTGGGTGATAGACTCTTAGCAGCTTTAGGAAGAGACAACTCATTTGGGGTTTATCTACGGTTTATTGCAGTTTTTAAATTATTTTTTTCACAATTATGAAAAGACAGAATTATCCCGACGATAATTTCACAAAGCAAACGACAGCTCTTAGCTAGTCGTCATCGAAAATAAAATCTTCTCCAACTCGGTCGCGACCCGGAGACCTTACGGAGATGGCCAAGAAACGAGAACGCCGAGTTACACCGAGTTTGAATCAGCGTAAAGACAAAGTGGAACCGTCAACTCAGCTGGACCAACCGGATGACTCGGCCTCCTCTAATCGGAGGCTCATCATCATCTTCATCGTCTTCTTTATCGTGTCCCCTGCCATCTCCATGCTTGTATACCGTATCAAATTCGCTCCAAGTACGAGTACGGACTTTGTAGATTCTTATATGCACCAGCTAGGTCTTGTAAATCCTGATGTGAATTACCAGCAAATTCTCAGTGTAAGTATCAGCAAAAGCAATCTGTTTGGTTGCGAAGAAAATTGAGTTGCATTCTTTCTCATTTTCTCTTTCATTGTCAAAGTTTAATATAAAATGACCGTCTATCGTTCATCAACTTATGTGTCAAGTGATTTTTGACTTAGCAGCGAAATTGAGAATCCAAAAAAATTGCTTTAGAAATGACGTGGAAGATTGAAAATCAGATATTTCATGTTGTTTTTATTTTGTTCAATTTTCTTTTAAGGGACTCAGGAAAATTCAAAGGTATCAGAAAATTCGTCGGGCAAGCATTATAGCTATCCTGTGTTGGCCTATATAACACCATGGTATGGCTTATTTCTAATTTCGTCGATTTGTTAGCAATAAGGCAAACATCTATGTTTATGGCTCCTTGCAGTTTGCTAAGCTTTATTCTGATTGTGTAAAGCGTTTGGTTAGCTATCTTCTAGATTTTGTAATCTGAGAACAAAATGTTCTTATGTTTCTTGATAGAACAGAATGTTCTGTTTCTTGATAAAGATTTTGAATTGTTACTTTTGGACTCCTTCATATGACAGAAACTTTTGAGGTTGATCTTCTGCTGACTTAATATTGCAGGAACTCTAAGGGGTATGAAATTGCAAAGAAATTCAACTCCAAGTTTACACATTTGTCACCTGTCTGGTACGATCTGAAAAGGTATGATTTAAAAGTCTTTGAATCTGAATACTGGTATGTGAGTAATAGTTAGATGATTTATTATATCATTACATGATTTATTTCTTTAACTACTACTTGTTTGCAGTCAAGAAAGTAACTTAGTTCTTGAAGGCAGACATAATGCTGACATGGGATGGATCTCAGATCTCCGGATGTCAGGTGAAGCTTTGGTATGTCTTTTTTTTTCCTCTCTTTTTCCTTTTAAATGACCAGTTAATGCTTTAAAAACATAATTACACATTAAAAATCTAGACATGTTTATTCTTATTTAGGGTATACCATTTGGCCATAGGCATTTATTTAATTATGATCTTTTAGTATGAATAAAAGGTTGACTTTGAGGAGGCATGTAAAATAGGAGAGGATTTGTATAGATCTATAAAAGTCTTGATGGTCATTCTCTCAGTAACTTAAATTTTTGAGAGAGTTGTGACTAATAACTCATAACATGATATCAGAGCGTAGTGTCACGACCTTAATTTCTCAAGTATCGATCGTGCGGCACTTAGGACGGTCCGTTGCACTAAGTCTGCCTTTCAACCGAAATGTAACTCCAAAGAGAATAGAAAGAGAGTTTGCAAAGAATGCTTTGTATTGCTCTAGAGAGAGTTTATGTTACAAATGCTAAGAATTTCCAAGGATGATTGAAAATGAAGACCAATGGGTCTATTTATAGTGTGGCTTCTAGCTTAAGAATATGCCACCACTTTCTAGATAATTCTAAGCCTAGAATATACAAGAGTGTTCTAGGTTTATGTGCAATGTGCCACGAGGCTCTAGGACCTTCTAGCCAACTCTAGAGTCTTCTAGGTTTGTTTAGCTCCTTCATGCACGTTCCGTAGGCTTCTAGCGGCTTCTACATCCTTCCCGAACCATCCGGCACGTTCTAGAACATTTCAGCCCATTCTAGCACCCTCCAGCGTGCTCTAGAACATTCTAGGGTCTTCAAGCTTGAATTGAGTCCGTCCAACTCTAGCCATTTCTAGATTTCTCTAGGCAAATCTAGAACTTTCCATGTGTCTAGATCCTTTAGGCAACCAACATTTGGATTTTTAGGGACATTCTGAGCGGGACGTGACAGTAGGGTCTTAAGTTCAAATCTCCTCAACTCCAAATTTTTTACCAATATTAAACGAACCTTTTTCTTTTACATCTACCTTATTTAAAGTCTATCTTAATTTGATTAGGTTTTCAAAAAGTTATCTACTATCTACTTAGCCTCTAACTCCATTTGATAGATTTTGAAAATTATCTACTCAATCCATAAGTTAGAGCTACCACACTCGTCTACTTAGCTCACAAGTGAGTGTCTATTAATTCAGAGGGAGTGTTAAAAAAAAGCCCATCAATCAAGGGAGAGTGTTAAAATCGAAATATAACATATAAGAGAATAGTTAGTCTATCTTCTAATAGCTTGAACTTTTAAAAGAATTGATCGTTAACTCTTCTCTAACTCTGTATTAGAGCTATGTTTATTCCTGAACACTTTGAATCTACTTTCAAATCCTTACTTTTATCGTTTGTCTCCTTCATAGATTTTCCTTCTATTAAAATTTAAAAAATAAAAATTGCTCAATTTTTTGAAGAAAAAAGAAGCAGCAAAACCTAGCCAACACTCTTCATCTTCCCCGCCCAGATCGCACCGCCGATCACGAAAGGGCCAACCACTAGCCTAGGTCACGATTGTTTCCTTGTCTACATATCGCTAAAGTAACCTCTTTGTCCAAGACCCAGCCACCACAACCATCTCTGCCTAGACATCTTTGCCACCCCTTCAGGTCCTCACTGGAGTCACGTGTAATACCTCTCTATCAGTTGCGAGATAAGCCGCGATGGGTAGAATGAATTCTTTAAGATTCATTGGGCATTCATAGTTTTGGTCTTGTTGGGTCCATTGTTTTGATGTTGGGTGTTATCAAAGTTGCAAAGGCTACTTTGGAAAAGGCCTTGGCTTAAAATGAGGAAATAGATGGCAGGGCAACCTCAGTTGCCTATTGTTGCTGAACCTACTGATTCAAACCCATAAACATGATCCTTGAAATTCACAAACGCAAATTGGTTTGAGAATTCCTAGAGACACGATCAAATATCCAATGACAAATTAAAATAGTTTCTAGAAAGTTAATACTCAGATTATAGCACTCATCTTGATTCTATGGATATTACTCACCATAGATTCAATGGTGATAGAACATCATAAGGTTTACAAATCCCTTAATAAGTCAATTTTTAAAGAAACAAAAGAGGCTAAAAGCTCTCGACTTTGATATAAATCAAAAGTGTATTATTAATATTTTGAAATTCAATGTTTAACAACCAATTACATCTATTTAAAGCAACAAATAAAGTGTAATCCCTAAAAAAGATAACTGATATCCTAATAAAAGATATCATTAATAAAAGATAACACTAATAAAAGATATCATTAATAAAAGATAACAATAAAAAGGGATAGACACGTTCTAATCAGGTCTATTGCAAGGAAAAACGAATTTAACTACGCGTGCCACAACATGATATACTGCACACATTATATCATGACGCGACGTGATCTGAAAATTGGAAAATCAATTGAATTTCGAGAGACTCTTGCTGCAGCGGACAACAAATCATGCCGTGATGTGACATAATAATCTGGAATCCAAAATCCACTTGAACACACCATGTCGTGGTGGGCTATATCTCATGCCACTGCGCATATTCACTTTCCAGAATTGCTCTTATTTCATTAACTGGTTCATACCATGACTTATGCTCCATTTGTGGCATTCTTTGATCATGATTTAACTCTTGAACAAACTCATTTGATCTTTGCTTGAGTTGCTTCGTATTTGATCTGGTGATAGGTCTACTCGGAATTTGTAATAGTCTAAGATTTCTATCATTTCCCATATTTTCAAAAGGATTCGATCTCGAATCATCACCTGCATAATCAAAAAGGAGAATGATCAGAAACACTGAAAAAAGTGCTAACATTATACTCACTCGAAAGATCTAACTTGTAAGTATTGTCATTAATCCGTGCAAGCACTTGAAGCGGTTTATATCATTTAGGTTGCAACTTGGATTTTCGTTTTTTAGGGAACCGTTTATGTGTACCCAAACCCAATCACCGGGTTCAAAAATAACTCTTCACCGTCCTTTGTTGGTTTTGAAAGCATCATCATTATTCCTGTTTTTTTCAATATATTCATGAATGTTTTCATGTAGCTACTTCACCATTATAGCTTTCCTTTTACTATCTAAACTAGTTTTTTCTGAAATAGGCAAAGGTAATAAGTCCATAGGAGTAAGTGGGTTGAAACTATAAACAATTTCAAATGTTGAATACTTTGTGGTAGAATGCACACTTTTATTATAAGCAAACTTAACAAAAGGCAAACAATCTTCCCAGTTTTTCAAGTTATTTTGTATCACCACTCTTAGCAAGTTAGACAAAGTCTTATTGGCTACCTCAATTTGACCATTAGTTTGGGGATGACAGGTAGTAAAAAATTAATGTTTAGTACCCAACTTAGCTCATAAGGTTTTCCAAAAGTAATTAAAGAATTTAACATCCTGATTAGACATAATAATCTTTAGTATCCTGTATAGTCGAAATTTTTTCCAAAAAAATGACTCCGCTATGTTAGTTGCATGATTGGTTTTATGATACGTTATGAAGCATGCCATTTTAGAAAACCTATCCACAACCACAAAAATGGAGTCCCTACTCTTTTTCGACCTAGACAATCCTAAAACAAAGTCAATAAAAATATCTACCCAAGGTTCATTAGGTACGGATAAGGGTGTATAAAGTCCTTGCGATAAGGCCTTAAACTTGGCTACTTGGTTTGTCTACAAGTAATGCATCTAGAACATAATCTTTCTACATCTTACCTCATTTTGAGCCAATAAAAATGTTCATGTAGAGTTAAAGTCTTTTTGACACCAAATGTTCCATTGATCCTTCCCCATATGCCTCCTTAACTAACAGTTCACGCATAGAATAATTAGGTACACACAATTAATTTTCTTTAAAAAAGTACTCATTTAACTTGTAAAACTTATTAAAGGTAGCTTTGCCACATGTATTGTAAATAACAGAGAAATCATCATCATTGATATACACTTTCTTAATAAATTCAAATCCTAACAACCTAGCATTTAATGTGGAAAGTAAAACATACCTCCAAGATAATGCATAAGTTATTATATTTTCCTTACCTCTTTTATATTGAATCAATGAATTCCATCCATTTAGCATTTCTTCTATTCAACTTACATTAACTCTTCTAGTGTTTTAAAAACTCATGGTCCATCTGAATGATAAATTCTTTAGGCCAGAGGTAGTGCTATCATGTCTCAAGTGCTCTCACCAAAGCATAGAGTTTCTTGTTATATGTTGGATAATTAAGGGCTATTCCATTGAGTTTCTCATTGAAATAGGCAATAGGTCTCCGTTTCTGCATTAAAATAGCTCCTATACCTATACCTATATCTGAAGCATCACACTAAATCTCAAAAGTTTTAGTAAAATCAAGTAAAGCTAAAACTAGTACAGAACACAACCTTTCCTTTATCAATTTAAAAGCTCTTTCTTGATTAAAACTGTTGAAGGATTGTATTGTCCCACATCGACTAGGCGTTCAGCTGTAGTGCAGTTTATAAGTGTAGGCAACCCTTAACTCAATGAGATCTTATTGGGTTGAGTTAGGCCTTGGGCTTATATAACATAGTATCAAAGCTAGGCCCTGAGTTCATCGTGGTTTGTGGCCTTCGTTGCCCCTGTCCGATGTGAGGGGGGTGTTGAAGGATTGTATTGTCCCACATCGACTAGGCGTTCAGCTGTAGTGCAGTTTATAAGTGTGGGTAACCCTTAACTCAATGAGATCTTATTGGGTTGTATAGGAAATCAACATAGGAGTATGGTCAGTTTCCTGATTTCCAAGGTGGAACCAACCCCTGATTTTAGAAGTCCAGTTTCCTGATTTTCAGGGTGTAATCAACCCCTGTTTTCTGGATGTTAGTTTCCTGATTTTTAGGGTGATTTGCAGCTGTATATTAATGACTTTCAGCAGTATATTAGGGATAACAAATGTATATATAAATGGATCTGATATTAAGAAATAAATGAAGTAATTTTTCAGTAAAATATAAACAGCTTCATGGTATCAGAGCCTTAGGCTCATAAACTGCTGCTCTTAGCCTCTTGTTCAACTAGTTCTGTAAGTTCACCTAGTATGATGTTAAATACTCAGGCAAGGAATGCATCTTTTCAGTTTCCAACTCAAGTTTCAGCTTTTGGGTATGAGAGCTATGAAAAAACTGAAAGTTTAAATGTTCTTAGTACATTGGAAGATGACATGGATGAAGAGGTTCCAGAGACAAGTAACAGAACTGAATTCAATATGGGAAATTCAGGCAACTTTGGGCTTGGATCCATTCTTGATCCTGCTCCTAAACATAATCCTTTTGGTGGTCTATTTAACAGTGCAACTATTAATGTTTCTGCTTCTCCTTTCGACAAGATCAAATTCTCAAGAAGAGCTATTTCTACCGCATTTTTTCGGGCCTTCCTCTCCAACCATCAAGACAAACTCAAATTTCTTCAAACTCAAATGCATTTTTTGGTAATCCTATCCCATTCACTAAGGAACAGTTAGAAATTCTCCAACAACTTATACAAAAGGCAAATATCAACACCACATTTAGTAGCAGCAGGAATAACTCCACACATATTTCTAGTAATTCAACAAAGCATGCTGAAAAATTTCCCAACTCATCTTGGATAGTAGACTCAGGTGCCTCCAATCACATGACAAGTGATCAATCACTTGGTGCCTCCAATCACATGACAAGTGATCAATCACTTTTCACAACCTATTCACCTTGCAACAGACTTCAAACAGTGTGTGTCGCCAATGGTATTCGCACCACAGTAGTCGGAACAAGGACCATTTGCCTCTCAAACAACCTCATTCTCAAATCTGTGTTATTTGTGCCTGGATTTTGCTGCAATCTCATATCAGTTAGTAAATTAAATCATGACCTTAACTGTGAAACTAAATTCTTGGCTAAATCTTGTGTTTTTCAGGACTTGAGCTCGGGGAAAATGATTGGCGGTGCTGATTTACGTGCGGGCCTCTATGTTCTTGATATCAACACTCCTTCAAACCATTCTGTTAGTCATCAATGTCAATTGAGTCATAATCTTAAGTCTCATAGTCATACTAATAAGGAAAGTGAAATCATGATGTGGCATTTTCGTCTAGGTCATCCAAATTTTTCGTATTTGAAACGTTTGTTTCCATCCTTATTCATCAATAAAAATCCCAATTTATTTCATTGTGAAGTTTGTCAGTTGGCAAAACATACTCGAAACACTTTTTCACCACGCACGCACAAACCAAGTCACCCTTTTTCCCTCATTCACGGTGACATTTGGGGACCATGTCGCGTTCCCAGTATTACTGGTGCTTGATGGTTCTTACTGTTAGTTGATGATCATACTCGATTATATTGGACATTTCTTATGAAAGACAAATCTGAAACCAAGCACATATTTCCACTTTTTCATGCCATGATCCAAACTCAGTTCAATACAAATATTCAAATCCTAAAAACTGATAATGCTAGGGATTTCTTTAATTCCGATCTTAGTAGATATCTCAAATCACATGGTATTGTCCAACAAAGTTCCTGCGTTGACACACCACAACAAAACGGTGTAGCCGAACGCAAAAATCGTCATATACTTGAGGTTGCCCGAACTTTACTTTTTCAAACCAATGTTCCTAAAAAATTTTGGGGTGAGGCCATTCTTACTGCAACACACTTGATCAACCGAATGCCTTCTCGAGTTCTCAACTTTCATTCACCTTTAGAAGTGCTTCAGAGTCAATATTCTACCTCACAACTTGTGTCACCAATTCCTTTCAAGGTTTTTGGTTGTACTGTTTTTGTCCATATTCATTTACAATATCGTGACAAACTTGATGCCCGTGCCATTAAATGCATCTTTGTTGGTTACTCAGCCAATCAAAAAGGCTACAAATATTTCTCTCCCATCACTCGTAAGTTTTACCATTCCATAGACGTTACTTTCTTGAAGAAACTCCATTCTATTCTAATTACGCAATTCAAGGGAGAATCACACTAATGAATTGCGTAATCGGGATCGTCATCACTCATTGAACCGAATTTATCATCTCATTTACCCTCCACAACCTTGTCCTCTTCCAACCCGATACCCATTCCGCATTCTCCTTCAAAACCAAACCCGATCAATATCCCTTTGTTTATCCTAGACATCTTCTCCTTCCTAATGATGCCATAAAAGTTTATGAAAGAAAGAGAAATCCCGACTTGCCCACACGAAATCAAGAAAGCCAAGAAACTCTCCCGAACCGATTGAATCGAAAGATTACAAGATGAAGCAAAATCTAGTCCAAAACTTGGTTCGACTCGAGTTAGATCTTCCTATCGCACAAAGAAAAGGCGTTCGATCATGCATTCAACATCCTCTTCAAAGTTACATTTCTTACGCAAATTTGTCCCCAAAATTTCGTGCATTTGTGACATCCCTAAACAACATCAAGATTCTTAATTCTCACAACGAAGCTCTAAAAGTTCCCGAATGGTACAAGACAACCTTAGAAGAATATAATGCACTTGAAAAGAATGATACATGGATGTTAACAGAGCTACCACTGGAAAGAAGACAATAGGTCGTAGAATGGATATTCTCTGTAAAATAGAAGGCAGATGGAAATATCGATAGATATAAAGCTCGACTAGTGGCTAAAGGGTTCACCCAATCATATGGAATTGATTATCAAGAGACTTTTATTCCTGTAGCAAAACTTTACACAGTTCGTGTCTTCATTGCCTATCAAGATTAATGAGGATTGGCCACTACTTCAACTCGATGTCAAGAATGCATTCTTAAATGGAGATTTGATCGAATAAGTTTACATGGATGTACCTCCTGGCTTTGAGACTAAAGATACACAAGGAAAAGTATGCAAGTTGAGAAAGACACTATATGGACTTAAACAGTCACCTAGAGCATGGTTCGAAAAATTCACCAAGGTCCTCAGACACATACAGACCACACTTTATTTGTTAAACACTTCGCAGATGGGAGAATCACAATTTTGATTGTATATGTTGATGATATAGTTCTTACAGGAAATCATGTAGGAGAAATAAAGAGACTTAAGATGCTATTATCCAAGGAATTCGAGATTAAAGACTTGGGATATTTGAAATATTTCTTAGGGATAGAGGTGGCACGTAGTACCAAAGGAATCTCAGTTTCTTAACGCAAATATGTTCTAGATCTCTTGCGTGAGACTGGCATGAGTGGGTGTAAAACTATTGAAACACCCATGGACCCTAACACCAAACTAATGCCTCGAACTGATGAATTGGCAACTGACAAGGGGCAATATCAACGTTTGGTAGGTAAGTTAATTTATTTGACCCATACACGTCCAGATATAAGTTTTTCAGTCAATGTTGTTAGTCAGTTTCTTGGCAACCCATCAGTAGATCACTTGGAGGCAGTAAACCATATTCTAAGATACTTGAAGAAGGATCCTGGAAAGGGGCTCATGTTTAAGAAAACAATTAATAGAAGATTGGAAATTTATACTGACATTGATTGGGCTGGATCTTCTAGTGACTGAAAATTCACATCTGGATATTGCTCATTTATTTGGGGAAATTTGGTGACATGGCGTAGCAAAAAGCAAGCAGTGGTAGCACGTAGCAGTGCCGAGGCTGAGTTCCGTGCATTGGCTTTGGGCATCTGTGAAGGAATTTGGCTAAAACGACTACTATACGAACTCAAGGTTGAACATTCAGAATCTATTAGAATCATGTGTGACAACCAGTCAGTAATTGCAATTGCCAAAAATCCAGTCCACAATGATCGAACTAAACATGTGGAAATTGATAGACACTTCATCAGTGAGAAAATTGAAGGCAAGATGATCTCCCTCAATTATGTTCCATCTAGGCAATACATAGCAGATATCTTAACCAAAACATTGTTTCGACCTAATTTCACAGAGTTAAATGTAGCACTTGGTTTGGAAAACATATATCGCCTAGCTTGAGGGGGAGTGTAGGAAATCAACCTAGGAGTATGGTAAGTTTCCTGATTTTCAAGGTGGAACCAACCCCTGATTTTAGGAGTCCAATTTCCTGATTTTCAGGGTGGAATCAACCCCTGTTTTCTGGATGTTAGTTTCCTGATTTTTAGGGTGATTTGCAGCTGTATATTAATGACTTCCAGTAGCATATTAGGGATAACAAATGTATATATAAATGGATCAGATATTAAAAAATAAATGAAGTAATTTTTTTGTAAAATAAAAACAACTTCAGGTTGAGTTAGGCCTTGGGCTTATATAACAAAAACCAATAGTTTTCTTAACAACCTCAATTAAAGGTGTAGTTAATATACTAAAATCTTTAACAAATATATGATAGAAACTAGTCAAACCATGAAAATTCCTTACTTCGGTAATAGACCTAGACGTGGGTCATTTCCTAATAGCTTGTACCTTCTTTATCTACCTCTATATTACTAGAGCTAACGACATATAGATTAGCATACAATTCATCTTTTCTTAATACTTCAAGTACAAAATGCAAATGTGTGACATGTTCATCTAAATTTTTACTATAAACAGGAATATCATCAAAGTAAACAACCACAAATTTTTCAATAAATGCATGTAAAACATAATCCATAAGTCTTATAAAAGTATTAGATACATTGATCAATCCAAAGGGCATGACTAATCATTCATACAAATCATATTTAGTCTTAAATGTAATTTTTCACTCATCACCCTCTTTCATTTTAATTTGGTGGTATCCATTTTACAGATCAATCTTTGTAAAAATACAAGAGCCATGCAAAACCTAAGAATAAGATGTCTGTACTTTATTGTAATGTTGTTAATTGCTTGACAATTAACACATCTGACTTGATCCATCCTTCTTAGGCACAAGTAGCATTGGCACTACACACGAGCTCAAGCTCTCCCTCACTTGACCCTTGGTCAAATACTCCTCAACTTGCCTTTGAATATCCTTGGTGTCTTCTTGATTGGTTTTATAGACTCTTCGATTTGGAAGGGATGTCACTGGTATGAAATCGATTTGATGCTCAATCCCTCTAATTATTGGCATGCCATAGGGAATATCTTCCGGAAACACATAATCAAATTCTTGCAATAAAGAAACAATAACACTAGGAAAAGAATCATTAAAGTCGTTAGTGGATAAATTTGCCTCCTTGTACAAAAGTACAAGTATGGGCCTTTCTTCAAAATATACTTTCTTGACCTCACTTGCCTTAGCATAAAATTTCATATTTTTTTCTTACCTTTTGTTTTCCACTCTTTTCTTTTGGCTTACTCTTTTCTTGTTATTTTTCTTTTCTTATTTTTAACTGATCTTCAAAGGCTTGTCCTAGAATAAGAGGTACAAGTGTAATATTTTTACCGTATTTTACAAACGAGTACTTGTTCCTAAACCCATCATGTGTGACCTTCTTGTCATATTTTCATGGCCTACCCAACAAGATATGGCTAGCTTGCATTAGTACCACATCACATAATACTTCATCTTTGAACTTTCTAATGAAAAAAGACACTAATACTTGCCTATTTATCCATTACTCTCCATTATCATTCAATCATTATAACTTATAAAGTCTAGGGTGTTTAATCATAGGTAATCCTAACTTCTCAACTAGAGTAATACTAGTTATATTAGTGCAACTTTCCCATCAATAATGACACTACACACCTTATCGCTCACATGTCACTTTGTATGAAAGATGTTTTCTCTTTGTTGTTCCATGTCATTATCTTTCATTTGAGCACTTAATGCTCTTCTTATCACAAGTGCTTCACCATCTACAACATCTAATTCTTCATCGCTAGCTTCCTTTATTAGTGGCATTTCTTTATCTTTACTCTCATCATCAGTTCCCATCTCTCCATTTGCTTGTGATATCATTGGTCTCTTGTTTGGATATTGAGATGCTATATGACTCCTAACAAGACAATGAAAACACTTCATATCACGATTACGAGTTGGGGTTTTTGGTTTACGTTTATCCTTGTTTATTTCTGTCTCTTTGGCTATGAATGGTCCGGATCTAGTCTTAGAACTTGTTCCTTCATCTTTCTTCTAATTAGACTTCCAAGGTGTAGTAGGACTTGGTCTCTGTGCAGTAACATTGTTCTTTGTGGTAGTGACCAATTATCCCTCTTTTTGAGTTGTCTCTCCACTTTAATTGCTATGTAGACCATGTCTTTTAACTCTAAATAATGCTAAAGTTCCATTGTATTGGCAATATCTTGGTTCAACTTTGATTAAAGAATTTGTTTAATTTGGACTGATTGTTAAATGATTGGTTGTTTTGAGTTTATTGGGTTGACTAGGTTGATTAATTGTCCTGTTATAAATGCTTTTATTGTTAAAGAATTTTTTTATCAAAGTTGGAAGTACATTGATCACTTTATTTTTCTAATTGAACCCATTTTATTTTTGAGTTCTTGCTAATTGGATTTTTATGATTTCTCTTGATCTTTAAAAATTCCTTACTACTCAATGATAGTCATATGTGACTATTATTTCAATTATTGATTTGTGATTTTCCAAAACAAAGAAGTATTGGAGATTATTTTCGGTAGTGTTATGGATTGGTTATTTATGTGGTTCTTTATGACTATTGTTTGATATGAGATGTTTGGTAGGTTATCTAATTCATTAAAATTTTGGTTGCCAGCAAATACCATACGCTTTAAACTTGTATCGTTCTATTACTATCTTGAGTTTTTTTAATGGATATGTGTTGGTTGTCTTTTGTGGTTGACACAAATTACATACAACAGGGGGACTTTCTCATATCTTCATCTACCACCAAGTGTTGATTTGCTTCTATTATTTTGTTGTTGGTTCTTTTATAATTTAGTTGTTGGATTTTTTTGTCTTTGATGCTGCACTTTATGGATTATAAATACTAGTTGAAGTTACAACTTGGTTGATTGAAAATTGTTAGGTTATATGTTTTCTGTATACCGAATTAAAGGATAACAATTTGAGTTCAATAGAATTTAGGTTCTACTAGTAATGCTCTAAGATGTGGTTGTTTGTTACTGAAATATTCTTTTTATCTCTCAGATTCAAGTTTGATCCCAACTTAAGGGGAGAGTTAGAGTTTGTCTTTCTTCTACAAGTATCAATAGCAACTTATCCCAACTTTTGTTTGCTTAGAGTCATCGCTATTTGAATAGCTATCATTTCAATTGTCTACATTGCTAACTATCCCAATTTTCAAAAACTTTTCTGTGTGGTTTTGTTATTGTTTAGTTTATGTGACCTCAACCTTTGTTGCCTTTTATGTCTTAAGGATTGTTTTATTTTTTGTCATCCTACACTCTTAAGGATGCTCTACTACATGTGGCCTATTACTTCACTCAATGTTTTCAACAATGTGAAATAATCTATTACTTTCAGTTTTCAGTTATTTCTAGTTGGTTTAGTAACTACTCTTGTACTCTTGGCAAAATCACTTCAACATAGTTTTGAGATTCAACTTCATCTTTGACGGGTTGTTTTTGCTTATTTCCATTTCCAATCTTTTGTAATTGTTCAAGCTAAATTTATTTATGTATAGCTTTAGGGAAAGAATTGAAGTATTGAATCTTTAATATTACTATAATTAGATATTAAATAATTATTATTATGTTTCTTTTTTAATTTAGGAGTTTTATTTAGAGTTCTATTAAGATTAGGGTTTTGGTTTTATTACTTCTATTAATACAAATGTAATATTTTAGCATTATAATAAACGAGAATTAGAATTTCTTTTTTTTGATTTTCTGGTTCTTCACTCAACCTATTTCTTTTCATGAATATTTTTAGCTTTTGCATTCTTTATTTTACCTATTTCATATTTTTACTTGTTATCAAAGAATCTTTCAACATTATAATGAATGATAATTAGAATTTCTTTCTTTTGATTTTCTGGTTCTTTATTCAACCTATTTCTTTTCATGAATATTTTTAGCTTTTGTATTCTTTATTTTACCTATTTCATATTTTTACTTGCTATCCTAACCGGAGATCCTGTGTTCAAAGTCTAGTAACCTCAATTGTTGAATTATAAATATTGGCTAGCAAGTAGTTGGTATGTATGAGACATAGAGCCAACACTTAGAAGAAAGTAATAGTTGTATAAAAGTTTTGTTGGCTTTTTCCCACCAACTTAAGTTTTTGAGAGAGTTAGTAAGGAACAATTTCTAACAAATTCCATTATATAGTTATATAGTTATTAAGTATGCTAGGTATCTAAATAGTTACCCTAGAATGCTCCACTCAAGTAAGCTTTTTTTTTTAATTTAAAGCTGAATAAAATCATTTACTAATTGCATATACTATTGTAGCTATTACCCAGGGTTGTTCTGGAAGCATTTCCGAAAGAGTTACTTTCGAAAAAGATGCAGTGGACTAAAGTTATTGATCTCATTGTAAGCGAGTGCAAGTAAGCATCGACTTTAGAGTTCTTACCCTTGTTTCATTGATAGCTGTTAGGATAACATGCATCAACATATTTCAAAGATCAAAGAACTGGATGAACGTTTAGAAGGAATTGTCACAATATACTGAGTTTTGCCGACGTAAGAGTTTGAAAGTTCCTGCTAGAGACCAATCTAACTAATGGTTTTGAAAATGTTCCAAACCATCTGTTAAAGGAATATAGCCTGTGCTTTTGTTTTCCACAATCTCATATCCTGCAGGAAGTATTTACTATTAAAATTTGTCCAGCTTTTGCCTATTTTAGTATAGGTTCTTTTTGTCTAGAAGTAATTCTGGACACATGTTTTAATAGGTCGTGTTTATTCTTAGGGTGATGGGATATGATGGTATTGTGCTGGAATCTTGGTCAAGATGGGCGGCTTACGGTATTCTTCATGACCCAAACTTGCGAAATTTGGTAAGTATTAATATATTTCTATTACTGCCTCAGTGCCTCCTCTGGGACCTTGACCAGTCTTTACTTATTAAATGGATGCATTAGATCTGAGAAACCTTTTTGTTTCATAAGAACAGGCTCTGCAGTTTATAAAACAGATGGGACAGGCTCTACATTCTGTGAGCTCAAAAAGAAATGATAAGCAACCCTTGCAATTGGTCTATGTCATAGGTCCACCACATTCAGAGAAGCTTCAATTCTATGATTTCAGACCTGAAGACCTTCAGAGCGTTGGTGATGCTGTAGATGGTTTCTCGCTGATGACATATGACTTTTCTGGTCCTCATAATCCAGGGCCCAATGCACCACTAACATGGATACGATCCACCCTGCAGCTGCTTCGTGGTACCACCACCAGCAAAGGGGTTTGGACTATGGCTCAAGATATATTTCTTGGTATCAACTTCTATGGAAACGATTTTGTTCTTTCAGATGGTATGCCCTCTCTATGATTAATGTTAATGGGACATTTCTTTAGAGATTCTTTTGTTCATAATCTCCAAGAAACCTAATGTACGGAGATAGTTCCATGGGAATTCTTACTCCTTGACTCAAGGGAAGGCATTATGCATGCCAAGTGTGAAACACGCCTGGCTTATGCTAGTTGCCTGTATCGATTTTATATGCCTGGAGCTAAAGAACCAATTCAAACCATTGGAGTACCCACCTTTAACCTTATAATTTTTATGCACATTTCTGCTCGCAATTTTTTTATAAATTCATAGGTATCTACTTAACGTTGTAAAAGTGATTTTTATCCCAAACGTATCATATTGTTCAGACTATTCTGTATGACCTGTGGGTCTAAATTGTGCATGACAATGCAGACGGAGGTGGTGGAGCTATTACTGGAAGGGATTACCTGTTATTGCTGGAGAAGCACAAGCCCGTTTTACAATGGGAAAAGAACAGCGCGGAACACTTGTTCTTTTATATTGACGACAATCATAACAAGCATGTTGTTTTCTATCCATCTTTGATGTCCATTTCTATGCGGCTAGAGGAAGCTCGTAAATGGGGATGTGGTATTTCAATCTGGGAAATTGGGCAAGGTCTGGATTACTTTTATGAACTTCTCTAAAGCATGGACGTTGACATGTGTAACATATTTCTAGAAATTGTACTAAATTTTGTGACATGTGAATATTTAATGACTTCTTGAGAGATCTATCATCAATTAATCTGGTTGCTGCTTCGGTTAAAATAAAGATTCACCTATTCTTCAGTATAAATTTTATTACATTGTTAGAACTATATAAATTGCAACTCTTTATTTGGTTTTGTCATGAACTAAACGACTATCACTCCTTTCCATTTTTATGAGTTCCATCTGAGATCTGATTGAGTACTAAATCTGAAAATTTGATTGATAATCACAATTTTTTTTGTCTACTCGTTAATTAGTTCTGGGAGTTTTCTATTACAAGAAAAATGAAATTGGTATTAAAGAATAAAGATGAAGTTATAACCGGAGACCTGTGCTTTAAACTTATATGTATAATTGTATATATTCAATATTTCTTTTAGACTTTCTATGTTATTTATTTTATTTTTGGGCATTTCTTCTCTCTATGTGATCGAAGTTCAAGTTTTCGATCGGAACTCTAGCTAGCCAACCAGCTGGAAAAATGCTTATGCTTGTTAACCCTCTGCTTGTACTGGCAGTACTGGAATGTTAGTATAGCAGCCTTCTTCGTGTTACTTGGAGTGTTCTGAAAACTTCCGGTAGACATTTTCTCAGCCACACAATCTTAAACGATGTGAAAACATAACACAATGCCATCGACAACTTACACAATCAACAAATCTCCCATCCTCGCTTGCCACGTGTCATGAAATGGATGGAGAAATTCTCTGATCTCCCTCTTAAATCCTAATCCTCTGATCTCTCTCTCTCTCTATTCCTTCTTAAGAATCATCCTAGAAAAAGACAATTGTTCTAAACTGTCGTTTTTAATGGTGCTTCACGCTTCTCCATCATTTCTCTGAGAACCCCATAAACTTTGTGAAGCAGCTTATGCCATGGAGGCTCTCAATGCTGCAAGCTTGACACCTATATCAGTTCTATTCGACAGAAAACAAGAACCCAGAAAAAATCCATCAACTTCTATCATCTCCCTACCAACTATCTCAATCTCTGCAAATTTTAACATCAACCCACAAACTTCAAAGGACTGTTTGTCAAGAAGATTTCAAGGAGGTCTAGTGTTTTTGTCCTCTATCTTCAATATTGGGCTTGCTAAAGCTTTGACATATGAGGAAGCATTGCAACAGTCTACGAGTACCTCCAATGAAGGGGATTTTGATGCAGGTGGTCTGCTTGGTTTTGTAACCGAGAACCCTGCAATTCTTGCTGGTGGCGCTTTACTTTTGGCTGTTCCATTGATTTTGTCTCAGTTTTTGAAGAAACCTAAGCCATGGGGTTTTGAGTCTGCAAAAAGTGCTTATGCAAAATTGGGTGAAGATGATAATGCCCAATTGCTTGATATAAGAGCGCCAGTGGAATTTAGGCAAGCGGGTACTCCAGATATTAGCGGTTTGGGAAAGAAGCCTTTGTCTATTGTTTATAGAGGAGAAGATAAGCCGGGTTTCTTAAAGAAGCTTTCTTTGAAATTCAAGGATCCCGAAAATACTACATTGTTTATCTTAGACAAGTAAGATTCTGAACCCAACTCTTAGGCTTCTACTTTATCGATTGAAGATGAAAACTAATGGAAATAACTATGAAATGAACCTTGGTGCTCGCTTGGTTTCTTTTTTAGGAAATGGTATCTTTGTATTATCGTTATTTTTGTTTTTTTAATCATTATTTTCAATTGAGATACATAAAATATTAATATTCAGATTAGTTTAGAGGTAATAATTACTAATGAAATTAAAAAAAATATGTAACAATAAGTTAAATATAATATTTGATATGTTCTACTTAGAAAAATATAGCTCAAAAAATGTATAAAAAATAAGAATATGAATAATTCAAAAGCAACAATCCTTTTTTTTAATATTGATAAATCTATACATCCCAACTTTAAATAATTCCATGTAAGATTTTCAGGTTGATGAGTAATACTATATTTTTTAAGTAGTGAAATTTTTTAATCTTGAGCACCAGACTATTATCATTAGACAATTTTCGACAATAATGAGTTTACTTTCTAGCTTTTGTGGGACTTATGATTCAATTAGTGGTATAACAATAAGATTCATAATTTTTTTATTTTAATTCATAGTTTCGAATCACATTAAAATATTATTTAGTTAAAAAAAATATTTCTGTGTGATCATGACATGTAAAGCAACCGAAACTTAACTTGTGCTCAAAGAAATTTTTAATAATTTTGATATCAAATTAGTACACTTAAGTCACACTCTTTTAAAAGAATTTTAATCACATAGCCTTGGTTAAAATAAAAATTAATACTTAGTCAAAGCTATGTAACGAAAGTTTACATATTTTTAAAAATTTAACTTCAAATATACTAATTGAAAGCAAAGTAATTAAGATATTTAAAGAACATAAACAAAGAGATTAAAACGTACATAATTAAAGTAATTTGGAGAGTTGGTCACAGCTTTAGTTTTACAAAATGCCAACTAAGATTTGGAATGATCCTAATATAAAAGTCATAGCATTACCCTTTTAGATTATGTAAAATGTTTATTCTTATCTTGCTACTAATGTCTGTTTAAATAATCTCAATACATGGTTCATGAAAAAAAATGGAAGTGGATAATTTGCTTATGAAAATGTAAGATGATAAACTAATATTGGGTTTATATCATTGTTTTGGGTCTCTGATGGAAGCCAGATTTGATGGAAACTCTGAACTGGTTGCCGAGTTAGTCACCATAAATGGATTCAAAGCTGCTTATGGAATTAAAGATGGTGTAGAAGGACCGAGAGGATGGGTGGTATCTCCCATTACCTACTACTACTATTTCTTTAATTGATGACTTATATCAATTAAGTAGTGTTATGAACCTTTGATAATGCAATACTTTATTACTTTACATGGGTTTTCATTTAACAGAATAGTGGTCTTCCTTGGACACAACCACGGAAAGCACCGAGTCTTGATCTTGGCAATCTAGCAGAAGCTCTTGGCGAAGTAATTGGAGTATGTTATCTTGACTCCTCCATCTATTTACTTTGTTGTCTTCCTTTCACATTTTGTTTCTTCTGTGGAACCACGTGGTGCACTTTTGAAATACAATTAGGGATGGTAAAAAGATAAAGTAGATCGAATTTTCATGTGATCTACTTCATATCGAATCAAAACGGATCACTTTAGAACTAAAAGTGATTGGCTGCATGGATCGATCCAAATATAGAGATTTTCTTACTTATCAGGGATGGTAAAAAGATTCACTAGATTAAAATTCAAATCTCATCATATTCATAACTATTTATTTTTTTATATTTTTTATTTAGTATATTATTCTTTTTATTTTTTGAATAATTAACTCAAATTTCATGCGTTTTATTTGTAAATGAATAAAAAAAATCTTATTGATTTTATTGAATAAATATGTAAATTATGTTCAATTTAAAAAATTTTTATGGGACCAACTTAATATAATTTTTTTATTATAAAAATGTTATTTTTAAAAAAAATTTATATGATTATAACATTAATGAAAAAATTAAATAATAATTGAAATATATTCATAAAAATAAGTAAGAAAACCTCTATAAAAAAAGGTTAAAGATATTTTCCTATAAATATATAATGTTCTTTTATTATTATTATTATTATTATTATTGTTATTTTAACTTATCATTTTAAAATATATAATGTAGAATTTTAGTTTTAAAAAAACAATTAAAAAATTTGGAACAATTCAGAGATGGGATATCCATTGATTTAGGGATCTAACACATGATCCGATCCATCTAATTCACAAATTAAAACAAGTCAAATAAAATTAAATCTTTTAAACAATGGATCAAATCAGATTATCACTAGTCGGATCTGAATTCGATACATTGACATTCCTATCATCTATTGGAGATCTCTATGTTTTAAGCTTTCTTATACATTTGCATACAAAATTGTTAAGCATATGTACATCAGTTTTATGTATATACTATTACGAGGTCAAAAGTAAAGCATACTACAGTCTAACAAAACTGAGTCTCTCTATTTAGGACAAACTTTCATTTAGATATTAATATTATGTAAAAAAATTCAATTTATTACTTATAATAATTTTATTTTAATTGATTATTTGTATTAATAAAATGTCTTTCAATCAATTATTATAACCAAAAGTTAAAAAATTTAAATGAAATGCACGACATATGAAATTATAATTATGTGACTTGAATATTTCGATCAAATTAGTTAATTTTTTTTATCAAAATAATTGATTGAAAGATATTTTAATGATAAAAGTAATCAATTGGAATAAAAAATGTTAAACGTAATAAATTAAAAAATTTCACATATAACATTATTACCTATTTTAACGTTTGCCTTTCTATTTATTACTCATAACTAGAATGTTATCTAAGGCCCATTTGGATTTGTTTTTCTTAGAAGTGGTTTCAATATAAGTGATTTAAAATGAAATAGCTTGATTAAAAATGGATTTAAGAAAGACATTTAGGGTTTGTTTGGTACTGTTTCTCCTTTTGGTTGAAAGTGATTTTTAATGATCCAAAGCATTTATTAAGGTGTTTGGCGGTCATTAAGATAAGTGCTTCCAAAATTAGGGGAAACATTATTAATGCTTTTAGTAGAAGTAAGTAATACATACCTTGGAGAAGTAGTTTCTGATGCATGCTCACTTCTTAAAATAATTACTAAAATATCCTTTAAACCCACTTTTAACATTATCATCCCAAACATTTAAATGCTTATCTTAAAACCACTTCTAAGATAAACACATCCAAACAAACCCTTAGATGTTTGGAATGAAAATGTCAAAAATAATTTTGAGTGGCATTTTGATAACTATTTAAGGATGGGACTATAAATTCAAAACTATTTCTCTAAAAAGTAAGTATTAATTACTTATCTTAAAAGAAAAAATAGTGTTTCTCAAATTTTTTAAAAGCGCTTTTCATAAAGTGTCGAAACTCCCTTGAAAGTGCTTTGATTCATTTGAAAACACTTTCAACGAAAAGGAGCAGTGGTTCCAAACGGATCCCTCAAGTCTCTAGACGGCAATGACAGTTTTTTCCTTGCTTTTATAGGTTGCTGTAACTCATTCGATATATTGTTGCATGAAGAGTTTGTAACCTATGTTCATCCTTTGTAGCAATGAGCTTCTGATGTGGATATTCATTTGCAGGAAGGGTCAGATGGCTTGGCTGTTACCCTTGGGATTGCTGCAGCAACTGGATTAGGTTTATTGGCTTTTACAGAGGTTCGTCTTTTAATTCATGTGAAAAAATCACTGATTTTTCTTCTTTTTAATTTTCCCCCTTAAATCACTTTCTATGCTTCTTCTTGTTTGAGATCTCGATTTTTTTTTTTAAATTCCAGGTTGAAACAATACTTCAACTTCTAGGCTCAGCTGCACTGGTTCAGCTTGTGAGCAAGAAACTCCTATTTGCAGAGGTGAGGAATGCTAAGATTTTTCTTTTCTTTAAGTGAGATTACTTCGTTTGGAAAATAGAATAACACATGTTTACTACAGAAGTAAAAGAGTGTATTATAGAGTATACATATGTAACGTTCGCTCCAATACATGGTATGATATTGTCTACTTTAGGCCTATACCCACATGGTTTTACTTTTGGACTTTCACTGAAAATACCTTATATTATTTAAAGGTGAAAAGCATTACAATTCTCTTTTTTCGAATAATGTAGGATTCTACGACTTATCTTGTCTTGTCTTACCCTATCTTGCTTAAATTCAAGAGATTTAAACTCAAGGGATTCATGACTGTCACAATCATCCTTCTAAAGGGATGGACGTCATCATTGATTACATTTCTATTTGGGTTATACTTTGATACCATCAATAACATCTCACTCCAACATTTATACACTAATGGGGTTTGAATTCATGCCCTCGCAGTTCCCACAAAGAGAGTACTACTCTTCTACTCTATCTGAATCTTGATGATAAACATCAAGTTTTGTTTCTTTTTTTGGCAGGATCGAAAACTAGCTCTGCAACAAGCTGACGAGTTCTTGAATACTAAGATTGCTCCCAAAGAGCTTGTTGCTGAAATACAGGTAATTAGACCTACTTTAAAATCTATCTAGTCTAAGTTTTCTTCATACTAGGACTTATAGAATTACATTCCGCCTTTAATTAATCATATGTTGTTCTTACTAAATTGCTTGAAACTTCAGGAAATTGGAAAAGCTTTTCTGCCCTCAACTGTGAATGGTAAGGCTCTTCCTGCTCCAGCCCCTGTTGATAGTTCAAACAAAGCAGAATCTGCTGCTGAACCAAAAGCAGAATCTGCTGCTGAACCAAAAGCAGAATCTGCTGCTGAACCAAAAGCAGAATCTGCTGCTGAACCAAAAGCAGAATCTGCTGCTGAACCAAAAGCAGAAGCTCCTGCTGAACCAAAAGCAGAAGCTGCTGCTGAACCAAAAGCAGAAGCTGCTGCTGAACCAAAAGCAGAAGCTCCTGCTGAACCAAAAGCAGAAGCTGCTGCTGAACCAAAAATAGAAGCTGCTGCTGAACCAAAAGCAGAAGCTGCTGTGGAATCAAAAGCAGAAGCTGCTGTGGAACCTGCTCCAGAAATTAATTCAGTGCCGAAAACTGAAGTTAAGGAAGAATCACACGCTGGATTCTCGAAAGCACTTTCACCATTCCCTTATGTAAGTTTAATATACTCATTATTGTCACCTAGAGCCTAAATTATAGGCGCCAAAGTTTTATAAAGAACCCAGTTTTTTAACTAGTTTTATTTTTAACTCTCTCCACGTTGAATATATCGCTTTGATCATGTGTCAAACACATATTTTACTAACTGATTTTCTGATATAAATATATTTTTATAGATATAAAGATAATGAACGTTCATATTATAAAAATAAATATTGACATGCATTGAACTTGAGCTCATAAGGTTATATAACATTTGAGCATATATGAAGGTTTTCTCTTATTCTCTTGTTGCAGTATCCTGATTTCAAGCCACCAGCATCTCCTACACCATCAAAACCCTAAATTTGCAAATGAAATTGCCAGAATTTTCGTTCATGTGGCAGCTAACTAGCCTGGAAATTTAGAACCTACACTTGGACTACTTGCCCCACGTATGCTCCAGTGTATGAAATCATTTGAATTTTGTGACAGTTCCAAAGTACATTATATTGAGTCATATAACTTGCCTAGTATTTGTAATTTTTGTATGCCTTGTAGATGTAATCAATGTAATAAATTGCCTTATTTGTCTCAATGTAATTTTTTTTTTCATTTATAAATGGGGAAAAAAGGTGATAAGAAAAACGAAGGGAAAAAGAAGAATAAATTATTTGTGTCCGTATCAAATAAGAAGAGGTATATAATGCACAATCTCTTAACTCAAAATATGTCAATCTTGAAACATGACACCAATATTCCGATATGTTCTTTTATTTCTCATTGAATTTTCATTAAGTGTATATTGATATGTAAATATTGATTTCAAAAGATCTCCTACAGTTTTCGAAAATTTTCCAAAATAAATTCTCAAGATATTCTCGACCATTGACAATGCATGGAGGGAGGGCAAGTACGTGCAATTGTGAGGTTTTAAGCGAGACTCGTTTCGTGACCCTTTTATCTATTATATTTAATAATTATTATTAGAATTTTAAATTTTAGCTATATTAATTAATATTTTAAAATATAATTATTATAATATTGAATAAAAAATAGAATAACAGGGGTACTAATTTTTATTTTTATTATTTTAACTATTACTTTATTTAAAAAGGTTAAAATGCATTATAATATTCAAATTTTAATTAAATTTACGTATAGATCCTCAAAATTTTAAAACTTACGATTTATTTTTTAAACTTTTAAAACGTATAATTTGATAATAAAATTTTTAAAACTTCATATATAAGTTTTTAAAGTTTTAAATCATACAATTTAAATGTGTAAAATTTTAAAAATTTGATAATTAAATTATATGATTCAAAAATTTAAAGACCTATGTGTGAAGTTTTTAAAGTTTATAACATATGTTCTAAAAGCTTAATAGCTTATGTGTGAATTTATTTGAAGAAATCAAAAGTCCACTTTAACCTTTAAAAAAATACTCTTAAGAATAAATAATGTTTAACAACCATGACAAAAATCTCTTACTAAATGATTTAGTTGTAACAATTAATAAATTTAAGATAAATTGATAAAATATATTTTATGAATACCAAAAAAGAGTTATTATTTCAGAATTTAATTACATAGCTAAAAACATTATTTAAACCATGAAATTTCCCAAAATGAGGGTTTTTTTTAATAAGAAAACGAGGTTAAGAATTTGGGCAAAAATATTTGGTAACTTAATATCTGAAATAACTATATTTTTTTTTAAATATTAGTTTCATTTTTTTAATATTTAATAAATTTAAGTTCAAAGAATAAGCGGTAGAAAATAAACTATTAATGAGTCTATTTACATGTAGGAAATGGTTCTTCTAGGTAATTTAATAAAATTATAATGTTTTATGTTTTTAACAAGTTATAAATTTGTTAAATTTACATGGTTGATTCAACAAGTAACATATTCAAATCACATAAAAAGTATTGTTTGGTTAAAAAAAATTACATAGATTAAAAATCTATTTTATACATGATAATATGCATAAGTTTTACCGTAAAAATATAATAATAAATAATTATAATTGAAATCGTTATAAAATAACAATTGAATTTTATTAATTAAAAATTTATCAAAAAATAAAAAAAAATGATAAGATTAATATAATAATATATAATTAATAAAATAAATAAGAGTTTTCACATCTAAATGTTCTTATATTTATCAAGCTAATAAGATGGTATAGAATGTTATTTAGAAATCTTTTTTCTTTGTCCAATACATTAGATATGCTTGGAAATCTTTCATTACATGGGGCGAGTCTAATGTTTTTGTTCGTTTGTGCCCTGTCTTGTTCGTATTTGTGTGTTAGTTGATATAATAAATTTTTTAATTAATTGTTTAAATAAATTATTATCATAATGCAAATAAAATACCTTTAAATTTATAAAATAATTAGTGACAAAATTATAATTTCATCATATTTTCATCACATAATAATTGTGTTGTGTCATGGTTGTCACTCACTACTAAATTTTAATGAAATATGATAATACAAAAGTATTTCATTTTTATTATTTTACTTTAAAAATTAAAAATAAATAAATCATTAAATTAGGGGTCGTACATGTTAAACCTATCCATTTTACGTTCTTCTTGGTTAGTTATTTATATTAAGGAATTAGTGTCAAGGCTTGTTAGCAATGTCATATCTGTCATTTTATTTCAGTTAGTATAGATATTTTGTTGTAATTGATTTGCTGCTTGACATGTTCACAGCTACACATGGCAATGTGTTGCTTGCACTTGCATTGCAGCATGTGCATATTGTCTTGTAGTTGCACTATATAAGTGAGTGTAGCCAGTGTAATTTCTCACATGAAATAATAGAACTTTTTTCTAAAATTTCTTTATCTTCTTAATTTTCTTCTATGTTATCAGAGTAAACAATTTCTAGGAATTAAAATCATTTTTCACCTATTGCCATGGCTAATCATCCCTTAATCTATTCCCTACAATAACAACCATACTTTACCAATTCCTTGCATTAGACATCGTTCACTCACACACGATCATTACATGTGTTTTCTTGATGTAAGGATGTTGGTTATTTTAGTGGATAAAATATTTATCTGTAAATTTATTTTTAGACCTGTTATCAAGTTTATCAAGAAAAGTTAAACAAATACTCGAGTTCCAGATAATTGTATTTTAGGTATATATTTGATAACTACGACACATAAGATTACATTTATGCATTTAATAGCATATGCTTATAAATCTGAAATTATTTTTAGTACTAAAATATGAAATAAGATATGCTAAAAGATATTAGATAAAATATACTATAAAATAAGATATGCTAAAAGATATTAGATAATATATACTTTAAATTATAGTTGAAATCTTTAGCATAAAAGATAACGTAAAATATATTTTAAAAGAAATCTATTTTAAATAGGAGTCTTCTTAATTAGTGAGTATTACTAATCCTATTTAAAATAGAAAATATATTTATCAATAATATAGAAGTTTTCTTAATTAATGAGTATTATTAATCCTATTTGTAATAGAAAAGATATTTATCAATTACATAGGATTAATGGTTTTAATTTTTCCTATAAATAAAACTCATTGTTCATTGTTTCAATCAACCACAGAAGACCATTATTCTTAGGAGTGTGCAAAAAATCCGATCATTCGATCAATCCGATCCGATCCGTTGATTTTTCATCCGATCCGATCCAATCCGATGGTCGGATCGGATGGAGATTTTTTCCATCCGTTAAGTGCGGATCGGATGGCGGATTTCATTACGATTCATCCGATCCGATCCGATCCGACCGAAATTAATTATATATATTTATTAAATTAAATATATAAAAATAATTAATATATATTTATTTAATTTTTTAATGTTTTTTTAAATCAAATAATTTTATGTTATGATTTATGTAAAAATTTAAAAAAATTATTTAAAAATACAAAAAATAGAGTTAATTAAATTTATTTGTCGGATTGATCGGATGTCATCCGAATAGTTTACGGATCGGATTGAGCGGATGTAAGAAGTGATCGGATCGGTTGCGGATTAGGATGTTTCAATCCGAGCGGATGGTCGGATCGAATCGGATGACAGTAAAATCAACGGTTTCGATCCGATGAACACCCCTAATTATTCTAATCTTCTTAATTTCTCTCTCTTGTTTTACAAATATAATAGCTTCTTCTTTATTTTTGTTCTTAAATTGTTAGATCAAATAATTGTTTTTGTCATATCATAGTTATTTGATTTGATTATTAATCTTTAAAGAAGTTATTTTTATTGAACTTGGGGTTAATCTTTTTTATCTAGAATTTGCTAGTTGATTTAATTTAAATGACATATGTTTTAAATCATCTAGTTAAGATTATTCATTATTAAATCTGTTCTAGAACACACACGGACACTTGTGTTTTTGTGCTAACTCTTTTTGTAGTTGATTTGTGAACGATCTGATTGGCGGGGAGCTTATTGGAACGTTGGTCTGGAAACCGCTCACACTAATATTGGAGACTGTGAAAATAGAATAGGGGCTCGTAAGTAAAGTACATTGGGGCAGTATCCTATGGAGGGTAGCATAAGACCGAGTTTGTACTTGAACATTTGATTTTCATAGTGGAAAGTTAGGTGGTCCGGTGAACAGATGGTTTTCCTATTAGGTCATGGTTATGGCCTAGGTTGTTTCCACCTAAAAATATCATGTGTTATTATTTTACTTCCACACCTTATTCTTATACATGATTGCATGTCTGACCGCTTTGTTTAGGTTATTAAATTATAAATTAGTAAAAATTAAAAATAATCTATTCACCCCCCCTCTAGGTTAATTAGGTCCATAATTTATAAACTTTCACTTGCCCTCAAACACATCTTGCATACATCTCATGCTGCTCATAACCTACTTTCTGTACAAAAATTATGTTCTCACAATAATGTATTTGTGAAATTTCATACAAATACGTTTTATGTCAATGATACTATAATGAAGAAGGTGATAATGCAATGAGCACTTGAGAGTGGTCTCTACAAGTTCAAAGGAATGTTTCGGCCACATCTTTGCCCACCAATGCTAGAATGTTAACTACTTCTGTAGTTCAATGGCATTCTCTGCTTAGACATCCCTTTTTTTGACATTGTTCATTATCTTGTACACAAAGGATCAATTGATACTACTAGTGTACTTAAGATTGATTTGTTTTGTGTTTCTTGTCAAACTTCTAAATCTCATAAACTTTCTTTTTTTTTGTTATAATAGAAACGATTTCTCCTGTTTTTGATTTATTGTTTTTAAACTTTTGGGTTACACCTGTTACATCTTGTAATGGTGATCAATATTTTCTTTCAATTGATGATGATTGTAGTAGAGTTAAGTAGTTGTTTTCTATTAAATCCAAGTCTTAAACTTTTACTATTTTTTAGTTCTATTAAATCTAAATCTCAAACTTTTACTATTTTTCAATCCTTTATTGCCATGATTAAAACTATGTTTAATGTTGTTATCAAAAGTATCCACTGATGGGGAGGAGAATTTTTTACTCTTCACTCTTTACTTCAATCACATGGCATTCAACATAGACATTTATGTCCACACACCTCAGAAAAAATGGTGTTGTGGAATCTTGTCATCATTGCATTGTAGAAAAAGGACTAGTCTTATTACATCAATCCAGTATGCCATGTGAATTTCTATTTCAGAAACCACCTGATTACATAATCCTTACAACCTCTGGTTCTCAATGTTTTTCTTGTCTTCAATCCTATGTACAACACAAATTACAACCTAGGTATATTGAGTGTGTATTCATTAGTTATGCATCCAATTATCATGGTTATTTGTGCTTGGATGTTTCCTCTGGAAGAATCTATATCAATAGACATGTCGCATTCAATGAAAATATATTTCCCTTTGCCAAAACTATAACAACTCCTTCTTGTTCTTTTGATTCCCCTTGTATCCTTCATATGCCTATTTCCATTTCTTTCCTACCTACTACTAAACCTTCTTTTACTTTAATCTATCTAGTACTTCACCGTTACAACTTGTTGATCCTAGTAATCCTAATACTTCATCATTCCAACTTGTTTGCTCTTCACCTATTTCTCCATTTTTTTTGCTCCACCTATTAATTATCATCCTATGGTCACTAGGGCCAAAAATGGAATTCACAAACATAAAATTCTTTATGTTCAAGTTGATATTCTTCTTGTTCCTAAATCTTGAAAACTTGCTATTAAAATTCCTAAATGGAAAGACTCAATACCACATATGCAAGTTTCCCTACATGTGGCTCATCCTTGCTTTTTGAGGTATTGTCTATGACTCAGTATGGGAGAAGGGGGAGAATTGCACACTTTCATGTTTAGAGTATTGTCTAAATGAATAGGTAGTGCCTACTAAGCAAAGCTTTCTTGAAGAGGCTGGGCTGCTTCTTTTTCGGCACATGCGATGCTCTCTTACACAATAGGACTTAGAAACTTGTTTCCTTACCTTCTGGTCAGTCAATTATTTGATGTAAATAGATCTTTAGAGTTAAAATTCTCAATTCTAGTTTACTTGATAACTATATGAGTTGATTGGTTGCTTTGGGGTACTTTCAAAAATAAAGAATGGATTACTAAGAGACTTTAAGTCTAGTTGTCAAACCAGCCACCATAAGTGTGGTTCTTTGTGTTGCCTTGACTTTCAATTGGAACTTGAGATAAGTTGATGTCAATAATGTATTTCTTCATGGTGATTTGGATGAGGTTGTATATATGAAATAACCTCTTGGTTTCAAGAAGGGTATTAATTTAGTGTGTTGATTAAACAAAGGAATGTTTAGACTCAAGCAAGAACCTCGTACTTGATTTCACAAATTGAGCTCATTCCTTTCACTTTGTGGTTTTATGCCATCTAAATAAAATGCTAGTTTATTTATTTTTAATGTTAATTCAATTATGGTGCTAGTTCTCATTTATGTTAATGATATCATCATCACTGAAAATCAACCTCAAAGGTATGAACTGCATAATAGTAAATCAAATGATACGCTCATGGTTTTCGGTAAACAAATAATCAAATATGATGGTGTTCTTCTTGCTAATCTTTATGAATATTGAACTGTTATTGCTGTTTTTTAATATCTCACGTTTACACACCCTAAAATATCATTTGATGTCAATAAATTGTGCCAATTCATGGCTTGTCCTACTGATCATCACTGGCTAGTTGTTAAACGACTTCTTCGTTATATAAATGACACCTCCTCTTATGGTTTGATTCTTACCAAATCTTCAATTTTAAACTTCATTACATTTAGTGATGCTGACTAGGTTGGATTCCCTGATAACAACAAAAACACGAGTGTTTTCTATGTATTTTTTGGTAGCAATTTGGTGTCATGGGAATGTTCTAAATAAAAAGTTATTTCTAGATCTTGCACTAAATTTGAATATAGGAGCATTAACTGAAACAACTATTGAAACATTGTGGCCTTAATTGTTGCTTTCTAAGTTGCATATTGTCTTACATTTTCCAACTTTGATTTTATGTGACAATTTAAGTGCTAAGCACCTATTTCACAATCAAGTCCTCTATACTTGTACCATTAATATCAAATTGGACAATCATTTTGTTCGTGACTTTATCATCAAAGAGGGTTTGATGTTCAATATGTTTCTAATGATGATCAATTAGCTAATTTATTGACTACGACACTCGTACATCTCAATTTTTGTCATTTCAAAATAAATTGATGGTGTTGCCACCACCATCCATTTAAGTAGGGCTATTAAACCGGTCTTTTTACATTCTTCTTAGTTAGTTATTTCTGTGAAGACCTTGGAGTGTAAAGGCTTGTTAGGAAGCCATATTTTTCATTTAACTTCAGTTAGTATAGATATTTTGTTGTATCTAATTTGTTGTTTAGGATATTCACACCCACAAATGGAAATACGTTGCCTGCACTTGCATTACAACGTGTTCAAATTGCCTTGCAACTGCACTATATAAATGAGCATAGTCAATATAATTTTTCACATCAAATAATAGATTTTGTTTTTGAAAATTTCTTCATTTTCTTGATTTCCTTCTATTAGGCCTTAGATAACCATGCCTTGGCCTGGAAATATATGATGTTTATCAATTAAAATGTTTGTTTTAATAATTATCCAAGTGCACACGGTAACGAAGTCATGTAAGATATATAGAATATAAGTTATAATTTTATAGGAAATAACTATTTTTTATTGAGGGAAAAAATAAAACTGTGTGAATTAATAGATTATATATGCATAAACAAAAATTGTGCAATTAATGACAACGTATCATTTATTTGAATGACATGTGTCATTTTAAATTAATATTATTTTCTCTAAAATAAGAAATATATGTTGTGAAAATTACAGTGACACATGTAATTTAAAAAAAATAGAGAAGTGCATGAAGGAATGTCACTAACATTTCCTTGATAATATATTACAAGGTGTCAAATGAGTTGAACTGAATCAATTCTTTAAAGCTCAGTTCATCTTGAGTGAATTGTAACTCATCTTAGCTCATTCAGCTCATTAAATTTTTAAGAATTATAAGTGTTGATTATTTTTGTGGATAAAATATTTACACGTAAACTTATTTTTAAGCTCGCTAAGAGGTCTATTAAGCAAAGTCGAAAAAATATCAAAATTTAATATAGTCGTACTTCAAGCATATCAGTTATAACAATGACACATATGATTATACTTATACATTTAATAGCACATATTCATAAGTATGAGATTATTTTTACAACTAAAATATTTATTTAAACTTGAATGAATTTATGAAATTATCAATTAGTTATTTCTTATATATGTTTCAATATATTTTAGGATGTGTCTTACAAATGAATTTTTATAATATTAAGGCTTTTAATAGGCTCTGAAAAATTAAGCCCAAAAAATATTTAACCCTAATACTACTATGTTCTTATTGTTATCTATGCATATATACACTTTAGGGTTGAAAAGTTTAAGTGGGCTAAAAATGTTGAAAAATATCGAAGTTGAGCTCTTCTATTTTGCACGTAATAAAAAACACTACAAGGAAAAGAGAATAGATTTAAATTCATAAAAATGTCATCATATCTTTGAATATAGTTAATATATATATATATGGGATTATGGCAATGAAGTGAAAAAAGGTAGTCAATATATATAGTTGAAAGTGACGGTAGTAAAGAAAGTAATTGGAGCACAAGAATTAAATAGGTTGGTTAATGTTAAATTAATATGGTATGAGAGAATTTATTAGTAAATTTGTTTGATATTTTTATCTTTATATAGCTTCTTATTGATTTGATTATTAAATTTCAAAAAAAGCTACTTTTATTGAACTTGTGCTTGATCTTTTTGCTCTACAATTTACCAGTTGATTTGATTTAAGTGACATATGTTTTGAATCATCTAGTTAGAATTATTCATTATTAAATCTGTTGTAGAAAACTTGTGTTTTTGTGCTAACCCTTTTACAGTTGATTCGTGAATGTATCTGATTGTCGATAAGCTTATTAAAACATTTGTCTACATAACACTCACGCTTAATATTAGAAACTATGAAAACATAGGAGGGGCTTATAAGTAAGATATATTGAGGCAATATGTTATGAAAGGTAGCATAAGACCGAGTTTATACTTGAGCATTTGTTTTTCATAGTGAAAGTTAGGTAATCTAGTGGACTAGTGGTTTTCCTCTTAGGTCATGGTTGTGGCCTAGGTTGTTTCCACCTAAAAATATTTTATGATATTCTTTCATTCTCATACTTTATTCTTACACACGATTGCATGTCTAGTCGTTTTGTTTAAATTATTAAATTTTAAATTAATAAAAATTAAAAATAACATATTTATCCTCCTCTAGGTTAATTAGGTTTGTATTTTATAAACTTTCAATTAAAATCAGAGCAAATACTAGACATACGTATTGAGTTTAATCCTTAGGGACACACATACTCCTACTAATGGACCAAATTAAAGAAGATGGATCATCTGTTAGATCCCCACTATTTGATAGGTATAATTATCCTTACTAGAAGAATCGCATGTAATCCTTTCTCAGACAAGATAAAAAGGTCTATGATGTTATTCTTGATAGTTAAGAACCACATTTGGTAACGAAAGATAGTGTAATAATCATAAAGTCAAGAAGATACTAAACCATTAAAGAACGCACCCTTAGTAGGGCAAACCAAAAAGGTTTAAGCTCAATCTTTGCTGCAATGTTGATGAATGAGTTTCATCACACTTTAATTGTGAGACTGCTAAAGATGCATGGAATGCACTCGCTCTTTCTTATGAGGGAAATTCCTAACTAAAACAAACAAAATTAAGATTGCTAATATCATAGTTTCATTCCATTAAAATGAGAAACACTAAAAAATTTGGTCAATTTTATGCTCGCTTTTGTGGTATCACTAATGCTTATTCTAACCTTGGTAAGAAAATTTCACAACCTCTACAAGTACATAAACTCCTAAGTTCCTTAACAGTAGACTACAAGATGAAAAGTACAATAATAAAGGAAAGCAAGAATGTGGACACACTAAACACTAATGAATTCGTCGGGTTAATCAAAATCTATGAGCTTACTTTTGATCCACCCAAGAAAAATAAGAATATGGCATTCAAAAGCCCCAAAAGGACATCTCTGATATAGATAAGGATATGAATGATGGGTCACTAGTCTTGTTAGCATGAAAATTTAAAAAGTTCCTTAAAAATAAGGGTCAACGGAATAATCAATCTAACAAGGGAAAATCCAATCGTTTAAGGGATCGAAAGTCAAGGAAAATAAAGCCTCTTAGCTCTGATGGTAAGAAAACTAAGCCCACTAGTTCTTAATGCTTTATTTGTATAGGCTTTGGTCATATTTCTATAGAACATACGAGTAATAAAAAAAATTGGAAAAACCTTTAATGCTACACTCAGTGACACATAAAGTGAGTAGGATAATGATAGTAACTTAAAGGATGATGACACTAATTATCGTTCCTTCACCGCAACTAAAAAAACACATTACAATGATTCTGACTCTAACTCAGATGAAGAAAATAAGGGAGTAAATTCTTCTCTCTTACTGTCTAAGTTTTATGTATTGAATTACGATGAAATTCATGGATTGTCTAGGTGCCAGGAAAGAGATAAATAAACTACTTCTTGAAGTAACTAAACTTAATGATACCATTAGTGTTCATAAAAAAATCCTCTAACCTATAGAAAGATAAAAGAAAGGAATTTTATGAATATATTAATGCCAAATCTAAGTCTTGTAGAATCCAACGAGGAAAACAAAAAAGCTTAAAGAAGAACTTAGTATTTCTAAAGAAACGGTGATAAATTTGACCATAGGTGCTAAAAAATTGACTAAAAAAGAGGTATTAGAAATAAATATGAACAATCAACACCTTCATCATCTAAAACTCAATTTGTAAAACCCAACGTTGATCTAGTAGGAAGGTAATTTCTACACCTTATCATTATGAGAAAATTCAGTTTGTTCTTATTTGTCATCATTGTGGTAGGATAGGACACATTAGACCTAAGTGTAGGTTTATTTATACCTATGATTCTATCACAAATACAAATGTTTCTAGGACACTTCAAAAATTTTACAAACGTAAAGTTTTTACTGTAAGAATTACACAAAAAGAAGAACCAAAGAAACGAGTAGCTTAAAATTTTAAAATTGAAAGAGGATGGGTTAAGAAGTCTGAGTTGTACTGCTTTGTGGCCCATATAGCGTTTAAAGCTAAATCAAATACCTCTTGGAATTTTGACAGTAGATGCTCTAAACATATGACTCAGAATCGTTCTTTGTTTAAAACCTTTGAAGAATACAATGAGGGGACAATTACCTTTAGTGATGGTAAAACATTTAAATTGTTGAGAAAGGCTCCATTCAAATAGAGAGTATCCCTAAACTTGATGAATTTTTATATGTGGAATAACTTAAGACAAACTTGATTAGCATGAGTCAAATATGTGACAATGATTTGAATGTGTAATTTTCGAACAATCACTGCATTGTAAAAGATCAAAAGGGTGAATGTATGATAAAGGGAATTAGATCACATGACAATTGTTATTGCATTGACACATCACCCATAGTAACATGTAACCTAGCTATTAATGATTCAACTATCTTATGGCACGAAAAGCTAGGACATATGAATTTTAAAAATCTTAGGAATGCCTTGGGAATTTCTCCCTCAAATTGATTTCCAATTTTTTTTTAAATCCTAATATGGCTAACAAAGTATTGGATTTATTCAACACTTATATACATATAACCTTATTTTTAGTGGCTTAACTCATTTTAACATTTATTGTATAAATTATTCCATAATTTTGACTTATGTACACATATGTATATGTTATGCTTGAAGTTTATGAATTCTCTTGAAAGACTCTAGCACTTGAAAAAATCTTGACTGTAAAATTGTGTTTAGTTCTATTTCTTACTTTCTAAAATTTTATCAAAGGAAGACACCTAATATTGAGAGGGATACCTACTATGATATGTGAAGTTACAGTAGTAAGCAAAAAGAGCTACCTCACAACTAGGTTTATGGCTAGTGCAAAAAAAATTGTGAAAAAAGTAACTTATCATAAAACTTTTACTTGGTATACATAAAAAGAAAGCGCCAATAGAGATTAAAAATAATAATAAATAATCATGTGCCTCATTTATAAAATAAAGATAAAAAAAATTTAAGTTTTCGTTTGGTAGATATATTTTATTTTGTGAGATTTAAGACTCAATTATAATTTTACATGATATGTGATGTTTTTTCTTTTAACTCTTTTTTGATTGATCATAAATGACTTAATTGGCATATTTATGGAGTTTCAACGTATATACTACTTTTAAGTAAATATCAATATGTCATTATATGTGCAAAGTGTGTTTGTGTGTCTCTTATACTCTACTTGCTTAATTATACAATAGATAATCAAAATTTGAGTTAAAAAAATGATGAGTTCTCAATTGGTTGTATAATCGGTAATGATTAAATGAGTTTAATACCTTATATGGCTATTTATGAAAATTAAAAAAATCATATTTTTACTCATTGAAATCCTTTTACTATTTATTAACTTTTTGATTGGTTTTTGAATTAGTGAGTCATAGAACTTAGAGAGAGTTTAAACCACATTGCACTTATACATTAATTTATTTTTACACTGCTCTTTTATCATTAGGGGAAGTTTCACTTAATTGCTTTGTCTTTTTCGTATGTCAAAAATAGAGAGTGTGTGTTTCACTTTTATATTTTATTTCGTTATACATTTAGAGGGATATCATATTTAGGATAAGAATGTTTTTCATCATTTTGTCTTATGTTAAGCTTGATTGGTATGAATGCATGCACTATATGGTTATTCTTTATACTTTTATTATTTCAATCTAAACTGAACTGATGTACAATGATGCTTTCAAGCCAAGTTGTCGTATACTTTGCCTATGTCATTTCAGTTACTTACAAACTTTTCATGTTACAGAGAAATGGATTCATGAGATCATATGATAGTTCCACTATAAAGTCTAAGACATCATTGCATTTTTATCTAATTGTCATAAGTGTCATGTACTGAGAGAGAGAGTTTTTCACACTAAAATGCAAAAGGGAGAGTTTGTAAGAATTATAAATGTTATTTATTTTCGTGGACAAAATATTTACATGTAAATTTGTTTCTAAGCTGCCTATTAAGTCTATTAAGCAAAGTCAAGGAAAATCAAAATTTTAGATAATCGTACTTATGTTATAACTATAACAGATAGGATTACACTCATGCATTTAATAGCATATATTCATAAATCTGGAGTTATTTTTACTGTTAAAATATTTATTTTAACGTAAATTAATTTATAAAACTACCAATTAGCTATTTCTTATATTTGTTTTAATATTTTTAAAATGTATAGTAAATATGAATTTTTATAACATTAATATTGAAAATCGATTATATTCTACATGCAATTAAAAAAAACTCATCGAAAAGCAGAGAGATTTGAATCTATAAAAAAAATTACCATATCTTTGAAACCACGCTTTGGCTCTAATAACGTCGATTCCAAGATAGTTAATATATATATATGAGATTGGTGGTGCTACCAGAGAAAAAGGTGGTAAATATATATATATATATATATATATATATATATATATATATATATATATATATATATATATATATATATATATATATATATATATTTATTTATTTATTTATGTATATATCAGTAATGGCAATAAAGAAAGTAATTGAAGCATTTGCGATTAAATAGGTTAATCCCAAATTAATATTATATCAAACCTATTTATTAATAAATTTGTTTATTATTTTTATCTTTATATAGCTTCTTTTTTATTAGATTTTTATATATTTAGATTAAATAATTTTATTTGTGATCATAATTATTTGATATGATTATTAAATTTTACAAAAGTTATTTTAATGAACTTGTGCTTATTCTTTTTACTTTAGAATTTGTTAATTGATTTGATTTAAGTGACATATATTTTGAATCATTTAGTTAAGATTATTTATTATTAAATTCATTTTATAACACACAAGGACACTTGTGTGTCTTGTACTAACCTTTTTGCAGTTGATTCGTGAAAGTAATTGATTGTCGTAAAGCTTATTAAAATGTTGATATGAATACTACTTACGTTAATATTAGAAACTGTGAAAACACAACATAGGGTTATAAGTAACATTCATTGGAGTATTATCCTAAGAAGGGTATCATAAGATTGAGATTGTATTTGAATATTTGTTTTTCATAATAGAAAGTTAGGTGGTCCGATGGATCGATGGTTTTTTTCTTAAGTCATGATTATAACCTAAATTATCTTTATTTAAAAATATTGTGTGTTATTCTTTCCTTTTCGTACTTGCGATTGCATGATTACTGTTATGTTTATGTTATTAAATTATAAATTAATAAAAATTAAAAATAACTTATTTACCATTCATCTAGGTTAATTAAGTCTATATTTTATAAACTTACAAAATTTATTTTTTTATTAAATTCACTTAAATTATTTAAATACTTAAGCTTGATAACTATTTCAATTTCAAAATATTTAAAAAAAATAAAAGTTATTGAATAACTAATTTTCAGTTTCAATTTTAAAAAGAAATTAAAAAATGGATAATTTTAACTTTTTGAGGTAAGTTGGGTTGAACTAATGATAACTATCTGTGAAAAAACTTGAAATCACAAACCATAAATTGTTTTAGAAACTAAACTAGAACTTTCAAATGGTATATGAAATGATTCATAATATTTGATAGGATAATACATTTTATATTTCAAAAATGAATAAAAAATGTTCTACCAAATCTGAATAATCATTAACAAAATGAGTATAATTTTGCATAAAAAACTGACCAATGGTTACTTTTTTGTCAATTTTGTAATAATAATTAACAATAAAAAATTATTACAGAACCCCTTCAGGTTTTCTAAAACTACAAAAATATCCTTCAAGTTTGAAAAATAGACAATATGAAATGATTCATAATATTTGGTAAGATAATACATTTTATATTTCAAAAATGAATCAAAAATGTTCTACCAAATCTGAACAATTATTAGCAAAATGAGCATAATTTTATATAGAAAACTAACTAATAGTTGTTCTTTTATCAATTTTGTAATAATAATTAACAATAAAAAATTATTATAGAACCCCTTCACGTTTTCTAACACTATAAAAATATCCTTCAAATTTGAAAAATAGACAATATCATCCTTTCTACAATTAATTTCATAATTTTTATTATTTTTATTGCAAATACTCTCTTAAAAAGTTAAGATATAACAATTACAAGAGATATAGCTACTTGTTATTTTTCAAACCTATGGGATTTTTTTTGCTATTTTATAATACCTGGAAGAATGTATTTATAATTGATCTTTTTTAATAATTATATTTTAATAATTTTTTTTATTTATTTGTTAGTTTTTTAATTCAATATTTCTTTATCAAATGAGTTAATAGGTCATTCATTTAAGTTTATGAGTGAAATGAACTAAACTTTTTTAACTCATGAGTTCAATGGATCAACGTTACATAAGCTTAGGGATATACGATGGATTGAATCCGCCCATTTTTAATTAATCCACAATTTAATCTAATTCATATAATTTATAAATTTTATAATTCGTAATCGATATGTATATTACAATTATCTGATCCATTCTGATCTTTGTACAATTAGATTGGTTTAGATCAAGTTTTGCAATCCTTTACATGATATTTTTTATTGCTACATAATATTTTTTAATGAAAAAATTTACAAACTACAATCCACGCAACTCAAAATTGAAAATATATTATGATATACTTAAGCAATGTAATTGTAGATTAACTTTAGGAAAAAACTAGTAACTTTGACAAAAAAAATAGAAATGGAAAATAAAAAATGATCTATTAAATAATTTTGTTTAAGAAACTAAAAAAAATTGAAAGTAGTAGAAACATTTTATTATTGTGCGTAGTAGAATGGAAATTTTGTTTGAATATAGTAAAATTATTAAAAAAATATACTTATAAAATCTATAAAAATATATAATAAAATATTATATTTTATCGTATACGGATCGGATTGAATTTATATGTATTTATCAATCCATTGTCCGTTATATGATTCATTTATTATGAATTTTAAATTTTTTTAATCAATTGAATTCGATTATAGATAGAAACTATTCATAATTCTTTGAATATAAGTTGATTTTGTGTATTGATTGAATGCAAAAATATTTCGTACAATTCTAAGTAAAATTGAATTTTATTAAATATCTTTTAATATCTCTAATTATAAGTTTAATGTAAGAAATTGTTACTATAAAAAAAAGAAGACTGTTATTGACTTCTTCTTTTTTTCTTAGATAGTGATCTCGTGAATATTAAGATCACACATTCTTAACATTATGCGACTGATTTTCTTTTGGATAATCATCTATCCGATTAGTAAATTTTCAAAGTTCACGTTCTATTAGTTTTTGTTACAATTTACTGCTTAAATTATTATGATAAAAAAATTGCCTAATTAATATGAAATTTTTAGTGACGTATGAAATTATAAAATTACCTAAAAATATCGTTACAATTTCACATGTGACTCAACTTTTCCGATCAATTTAGTCAGTTTTCTGGCTAGAGTAGTTTATTAAAACACTTTATAACAATTTAAATAATAAATTGTATCAGAAAATAATAAAAATGCTTAAATTGAATTTTTTTATACATAATATTAATAATCTATTAAAATTTATCCTTATTTATATAATTGCAATAATGAAATAATTTGAATTTGAATAATTGCAATAATAAAATCATTTAAATTTGAATAATTGTAATAATGAAATCATTTGAATTTGGATGAAAACAGAACTTTCAACCGGTGAAATTAGCTTTATCTTAAATTAAAATATTATATATGAATTGAAATTAAAAATAAAAGATATCATAGTGATTATTCGTTTAAGTTTCAAAATCGAACTTTAATATAATTTGAATTTAAAAAAAATTAAAATTTTAATTAAAAAATATTAATAAATTAAAAATAATAATATGTTATAAATAATTAATATATTTTATTTTATTTTTTAAAAAATATTATATATATATATATATAAATATAATATTTGATAAAATTAAATTTATAATTTCAGATGGGATTGAAACTTAATATTTTAAATAAAAAATCAATAAACTTAAAAATTGAATTAAAGTTTAATATCGGAAATTAATTTTATTCTATTATTATTCACGAATATCCCCCGAAATTTTAAATGAAAAGAAAACTTATATGTATTCAGCAAATTATTATTTTGTTAGGATCTAACGGGCAGAAAATATTATTTTATATATTTTTGCTAGGACCTAACGGTCAGAAATTGAAATCCAACCAATATAGAGATGCGACCAAAAATGGAAAATAAAAAGAAAAGAAAAGCGGAAAACGACACCAGGCGATCCAGTGGGCACAACTCTATTTCCCATTTTAATTTCTCAATTACAGAAGTTTATTTTCTCTAATCCCCCAACACTATTTTGTCTTATAATATTGAAGCGGAAAATCTTTCAAGAAAGATATCTAAACTTCACAGCTTTAGTCTTCTCAATTATCACTTCTCACTGCTCAATCTTGGAGCAGAATCAATGGCGAGAACCAAACAATCCGCTAGCAGGAAATCTCCTCGCAAATGTATGTATCTATATATGCATATGTGATTGTACATAGCTATTTCTTTAAATTTTGATAAATGTATGTGTCTGTAGTTTTGATTTTTCTATATATTTTTTCGATTTTGCTCTTGTTTAAACCCTAACTTCTCCTTTTATCACCTCAAATAACCCCGGCACTCTTTAATCATTCTCATCGTTTTCAATTTTTTTTTGCTTTTTCTGTTTGTCTTCGTGGAAAATGCATCTAAAATAAGCAGAGGATAGAAATTGGGTTAGTCATTTTTGTTTGATTAGTCATTTTTGTCACCGGTATCAAAAGTATTATATTAGTTGGTTTAGAGGAAAGAAATTGGCTTAGTTATTTTTGTTTGATTAGTCATTTTTGTTTGGTTTAATCACCGGTATCAAAAGTATTATATTATTTGTTTTACGGTTGAAATGTTTGTTTTACAGCTTAAATGTGACGAAAAATAATATATATTATCTTAATACCTTTATATTTAATAAAATTTGAATAATATTATTTAATTATTATTTTTACGTCAAATAAAATATATTATTAAAATCATTATTTTTTTAAATAATTTTTATTTAAAAATAAAATATATTATTAAAATTATTATTTTTCTAAATAGAGTTTCGGGTGTTGAAGTTTGGTATTTAGGAGTTTAGGCTTTAGAGTTATATTCGTGAGATAAGATTTAAGGTTAAAATTATTATTTTTCTAAATAGGATTTAGGGTTTTTGGATTTGGGGTTTAGTGATTATGGTTATATTTGTGGGTTAAGGTTTAGGTTTAAAATTATTATTTTTCTAACTAGAATTTGGGATTTGAGATTTAGGATTAGAATTATCATTTTTTAAGTTAGGGTAAAATAAAAAAAATTGAGATGCGAATGAAATTATGATTCCTTAAGGGAGAGAAGGAATTATGATTCTTCTATTTTAGAAATCGATTTCATTTTATTCCCACTTTTCAGTCCAACTAAACATAAAATTGGAAAGAATTAATTCTGATTTCATTTAATTCTCACTTTTTAGTCTAACTAATCATAAAATTGGAAATAATCAATTTTGATTTCCAATCAACCAAACATATACTTAGTTTATTGTAATCTTCTTGAGGCATTATATCGAGTAGGGTAAATATAATTTTACTGAACTGAATTATATTGAATTGTATTATAATTAGTTAATATAATATTTGGTGATAAATTGTATAATATAATGGGCTTATAAATATTTTAATAAAATAATTTTTTATTATAAAATTTATTTAAATTAATATTTAATTTATTTTTATATTTTATGAAATTTTAAAAATAAAAAAATATATATTATTTTTAATTTGATATATAATAAGAAGTCAATACATAATTTTATAATTAAAAATTTAATTAACTGTCCAAGTTTAGATACACATCCCTAGTCGAATGATTTTTTTACATAATTTTACTATTTTATATTATACGATATGATCTGATTTTACAATTAAACGTATTAATATATAAAAATTATCCACATCCCTAGTCGAATGATTTTTTTACATAATTTTACTATTTTATATTATACGATATGATCTGATTTGACAATTAAACGTATTAATATATAAAAATTATATCTTTAATACTATCTAACAAACATTACATTATTGGTTTATGTTCTATTATTAGCTAGGTTAATACTTATAACAAACATTTCATTAGTGGTTTATATTATATTATTAGTTAGGTTAGGACTTAGATCATAGCAATTTTTTTTTTTTGCCTATAGTTTCCTCACCGGCTAAGGAACGGCTATACTTTTTGAATTCATCAATTAAGTTATATGAGTTTAGGCGCATCGAGTTCAGTGCATCCACCATAGTTTAAACTTGAAGACAGAATTAAGTGTTATAATCAAATTAGGGATTAGAGCAAACTTTTTTCTTTTTTGCCTATAGTTTCCTCGTCAGCTAAACAACGGTCATATTTTTTGGATTTATCAGTTAAATTATATGAGTTTAAGCACATCGAATCGGATGCATCTACCATAGTTTAAACTCAAAGATAGAATTAGGCGCTATCATCAAATGCATGGATTCATGCCCATGGCAGCGCTTGATCATACGCCCTCGTGCATTTCAATTAAGCTATGTCATCAATTAGGCATTATCATCAAATTAGGGATCAGAGCAAACTTTTTTCTTTTTTGCCTATAGTTTCCTCATCGGCTAAGCAACGGCCATACTTTTTGGATTCATCAATTAAGTAATATGAGTTTAAGATGCAACCACCATAGTTTAAACTCGAAGATAGAATTAGGCACTATCATCAAATGCATGGATTCATGCCCATGGCGGCGCTTGAACATACGCCCTCGCGCATTTCAATTAAGCTATGGCATCAACTTGACTAACCATGATGGTGCCTATGTTTCCTGCTATGTATTGTTTTTGATGGTGAGAAAAACATATATCTGTTTACAGAAGTCCTTGCTACTCAGAAAGAATTCAAGAGAAACTAGAACTTAATGAAGAAAAAGAGAGAAGCCATGTTACATGTAATCTTCATTTTACTTAAAGCTACGGGAATTCAAGAGAAACTAGAACTTGATGAAGGAAGAAGAGAAGCTACGTTACACGTAATCTTCATTTTACATAAAGTATATGTGCCAGTGGTTATGACATGGGGATGCAAGTTGGGTATTAGATGCTTACGAAATGTAGGACACATGAAGTCCTCAAAGGGTCTATCTAATGTAGTGAAAATGTAGGAAAATTAATTAAGGAAAGTTGACTCCTTTAGTAGTTGCATTTAAGTGTATCGGCTGCACGCCTACACTTGTGTTCTTTTCAAGAGTTTCTAGGAAATGTGAAATTAGCACTGTTATGTTTTCCATTATTAACATTACTTACATCACTTCTGTTCTTTTCAAGAAAAAGAATAAAAATCACTTTGCTGCTATTTTTTTTCTGTGGGTTCTCGGAAATGTGAAATTAACATTTGTGTGTTTTCCATTTTTTGATTCTTGATTCTTTATTATACAGAACATTACCTACCTTGTTTGATTCTTGATTATTCTTATTATTGTTTTATTTATTTATTTGGGTGAAACATATATAAAATGCCTAATGAGAAGTATATTTTTTTCATTTTGCATATTGAAAAAGCCTTCTCGAAAAAGCAAGAACAGACCAAGATAAATGCTCGAGAAAGTGATTATGTATTTTTACTGTTTTAAAAATAATAGTTTCTTTTAAAGGGTATTATGTATTTGGTGTTAATAGTAGTGCTGGTGGCATGTTTTGGTTATGTTTTGAATTGGTTGTTTTATTTGCAGATCCTGGGTCATCAAGGAATCCTGAAGTCACAAAGCATAAAAAGTATCGGTTCAAGCCAGGAACTTTGGCCCTTCGGGAGATTCGACATTTCCAAAAAACCACAAAGCTGATTATTCCTGCTGCTCCCTTCATCAGAACAGTAAGTTTTGGTCAAAGACTTGGAAAATGCACAGTCTACTAAAGGGCTAATTTAAATGTGTACTGAAGAAACAATACGACTGAGATTTCTCGGACATTTGTTATTGATGTTTGGCATTTGGAAACAGTACTGCATTTCCCCAATCTCTTGACCTGTTAAATTCGAAAAAATTATCCAAAATCACCTGATTTTAGATAATATTTCATTTTTTATCAAAATCATTCGGAGTTCAAACTTACTATAACAATGATAGATCTTATCTCGGAGCAATTTTGAAGACAATGTCTTACCACATCAGTGATAATCTTTATTTTGGGAGTAATTTGTATAAAAAATAAAACCTAATCCAAATAACCTCGATTTATTTTTTTAAGAAATTATAAGCTTTCACATTTTCATAATGAAATGTGGACTATAATTTAAAAGGTCTTATCATGTTCCAATATATAAGAGGCCAGTGTGGTTTGGTATTGCATTCATGTTTATCATGAGTGAAGCATATTTTTTTTTGCATTTACGTTTACATTGGTTATCTTTAAACTTATATATAAAACCCTTGCATTTATCATAATCCAAAATATAATAGGCATTTATTAGTCCAAAACATAAAAGTTATTATACAATAACTCACAATCGTAGCCACTTCACTGTAGGTAAAAGAGGTTAGCCATCAATATTCTATGGAGGTTACACGTTGGACAGCAGAAGCGTTAGTAGCACTACAGGAGGTGAATATTTACAATTTTTGGGAAGCAAGTCAAATATTTTATGGTTCACCTTCATTTTAAAAGCATAACTGTGTGATTGCTACTTGTTTTTAGATTTTTATCTCTTAAAATATTAGCTTTTCGTTTGAGTCAATTTACTTTAAGTCGCAAGTGATATGCTGTAGATGATACACCAACAATGAGCTCTATTTATCAACTTTCTTTATCCATATGAGAAACTGGATGGGATTTTACCTTGTACTTTCCCTCTTCTTATTGCAATCAGAATACTACAACTATTAACCACTCACAGGAATGTGGCCATCAGATTCCACATTGATCAAGTGCACAATCTTATCATCAACTCCAGCAAGAACCATAGTCTACTGTCTATTCCAAGAATATCATGTACCATTATTAATTTGTGCTTGGACTATAAATCGAGACTCTTACTGTTTTCTTCTTTCTTGCAGGCAGCAGAGGCCTATTTGGTTCATTTATTTGAAGATGCAATGCTATGTGCCATTCATGCAAAGCGTGTTACTCTTAGTAAGTCAAGATTGATGTGTGGTATTTGTTATGTAATTATTATATATGCATATTTATAACTTGCACAAGCTCTGTTTTAATTATGCACCATGAATCAATGTTGTGCATCTATTGATGAAACCATACAACTTCTTTTCTTCTAAAATTTGGGTGCTATGAATCCTAGTTATTCCACTATGAGGAGTGCATGTTGAAAAAAGTGAATCTAAAAGGACAGGACAAAAACATTCAATTTATACAACGTAACAAACATGCTATTCACAAAGACTTTTGACATAAGTTACAGATACTAACAAAAGTATGTTGGGCGTTATTGGTGGAAAAAGATTCAGTCAATCATGCCATGAGCATTTTTAGTGTCATCTCTCTATTTAGTAGCTCTTGAAAGTTAAATTTGATAGTAGAATGACGTAATGTTTGATGAGAGAAGAGCTTGATACTATCCAATTAACTATTTCATATACACTATCCAAATTAACTATTTCAAGTTCAGTTTCTTGCTATCCTTTGTGGTATGATTTTGACTAAATGTAGAAAGTTTGTATTGTTTGCTTGTTTTTACAGTGAAGAAGGATTTTGAGTTGGCCCGCCGGCTGGGAGGCTTAGGGAGGCCTTGGTGAGAGCACAACTCATTGTGTTTTGTTGTAGGAAATTTGTAATTTAGTTACAAATCATTAACTTTGAAGCAGATCGCGGTATCTGTTACTAGGTCTCATCTGTTCTAGTGTAGTTGCAGTAGTTGATATTTAGACAGACTACTAAGATGTCAAAATCATTTTACATTCTAACATTTTAGGACTAGGAAGTAGGTTACAGTTTCAGTTCTAAAGCAAATGTAATTGCTAAAGTCTCTGTTGACGTTATAAAGATGTTAAATTCTTTTTTTGTGTCCTGATTCTTGTTTTAAGTTTATGTGAACATTTGGACCGACCTTCCACAACACGAGAACTAAGAGGTTTTAAATTATGAAAGATTATGTGGAATTTCTCTTGCCATTAAACATGTCTTTTGAAGCCCTAAATGCAGAAAAATCTTTCAATTGCTTTTGAAGACTTGAATCCTCTTTATTTTAAATGTTCATGTAAAGTTACGACATATGATTATTTTTGTATTTCATTTTGCTAACTTAAGTTGGTTGTTTAAAACTTTCATTTTAAACATGAATACGGATTTGGTCCTCGTAGTAGTAGCTTTAGCATATTTGGTTATGTAGAAAGGTCTGTGTTTCAAGTCCTAATTCTTAACAGCTTCCTTTTTTATATAAATGATAAATTTTTTCTAACGATAATTTATCCCAAAATTCACAAATTTTATACTAAATTACATAATTAAAAAAAAATTCAAAATATTATTATTTTATAACTTTAATAAAATAAAATAAAGTCACACAATCATGTCTTTGGCAGCCATGATCGACGATCCCATCATAACTTTAATGATCCTTCGACGGATGTAATTTTTTTCATTCAGTGAGTTATACAAAAATATAGATGGATATAACATGTTACAATTAATGGGTTGAATAAAAATATAGGTGATTATAACATGTTACATCCAATGAGTCGTATAGTTATAAAGATATAGGTGGATGTAAAATATTACGGTGGATCATACGAAGATATAGGTTGATGTAGTATGTTACATCTGATGGATCTTTGCAACTATGGTGGTTGTAACAATTTACATAAAAGATACATGTGGATGTAACATGTTACATTTGGTGGATCATTAGAACTATGATGATAAATGAAACATGTTACATACAAATATGCACATGAATATAACATACTATATCTAGTGAGTTATTGAAAGGTTGGTGGGTCACCTATGATGGTCGTTAGAACTTGAACGGGTCATCGACAATGGTCGCCAGATTACATAAAATGAATAGTATAGATGTAATATATTACATCCAGTGTATCGTTAGAAATGTGATGGATGTAACAGTTTACATATAAAGATACATGTAACATATTACATCTAGGTCTTAATACTCTGATGGATCATTAATGATGGTCGTTAGAACTCCGATGAGTTGTTAATGATAGTCGTCAGCAATGGTCATTCGAACTATGTTGATGGTTGTTGACGAAAATATTGTAAGATCAAATCTTATTTTCAATTGAATTAATTATGTAAGTATATTTTAATATTTATGAATACGAAGCTATGAATTTTTGAATAATGTTTTGTTAGTTTAGAAAATTTGATTTATAAAACAAAAAGAAAAGTTATATTATGTCAATATTCTTTTCGAATTTCAATTACGAGTAGATAAATAGTATAATTATTTAAAAAAAACTATAGATGAATGCGGTTTGATTATCTGGTTCTTATAAAAATAAATCATATTTCTCATTTAAAAAAAATATTCAAATGATGATAACTCATCATTTTATGGGTTTCTTTGATCATATTTTTATTCAATCTTACATATTATTTTATTATTAAAAAATAATTAAATTAATTTTATTATAGCGATAAAAAATTGAATATCTTTACTACTTACAAATAAAAGAATAGTTAATCTTAATTAAAAATAATTAATATCTTATCATGTTGGCACCATGTTTTGAATTATAGATCAAATTGAATTCCCCATATTTCAAAATTGTTGTTTAATCCTCAAATTATACGTGTCGTTAAAGTCCACAATTTTAAGAAAATATATCAATTAAAGATAAATTATATTATTTTTATAAATTTTTATATCAAGTAATTCAATGCAATAAAACAGGAGCCATTAAAATGGATAATAGAGAAATTTCATACTATATTATTTAAAAATAATAATCAATAATAAAATATATTATGCATTATATTTGTTTTTTAAAAATAATAAATCCTTAAAATGAGTAAAAGAGAAATTTGATATGAAACTGTTTAAAATAGTTTAATTATCCATTTATCGTTACTAAATGATTTAGTTTTAATCACTCTAAAAAAATAATATTTTAATAAAAATTATTAAAATAATATTATTATTTTTTTAATTGATTATTTTTATCAAAACTAAAAATTAAAAAATATATTTTATTATCCATGAGATTAAACACACACTAAAATTTAATATTGTATCATTTTAAACACACACTAAAAAATATATTTTAATGCACCCTATCCTCTTTTCAATATTGTATCATTTTATAAAAAAAATTAAAAAAAAAATAGTAAATTCATGAATGTATTTCACTTAGCACAAAATATTAACTTGAAATTGAAGTTTATAAAAAATGCTGAATTAAAATTTGAAAAAATAAGAGAATAAATTATAAGAAAAATAATAGATGATTGTTTAGTAAAATATAATATTTTATTTTAATGAAATAATATAAAGTTTTGATTAACCATGCTATTTAATGACGAGGATGTGAACAACTTTGGGACAAAAAACAGCAAAGAAATTTAAAAATGTAAAAAAATTGATATTAAAAATATTAAATTATATAAACGTTACCACGTCTTTAGCTTAAATTCGAATTTTTGATGGAGAATCTCCGCCATCGACCACCCAAACGCGTCGGCATTCCATAGCAGCCCCTTATAGCCAACCTCGCCAGCACAAATAACCTAGCTCTCATAAAAAAAATCCCAAATACGCTTACCCCCTACTACCTTTTGAAACCCATTCTCGCCGCTGTAAGCTAACTAAAATTCATGCAATAATATTTATCGCTCGATGAAGATTACTTTTTGCTTCTTTTGATTTTTTTAGGGCCTTTTGTTCTCAGATATATATGATGTAAGTGACTAAACGTAGTATGTCTAATGCTGTTTCAAATTTGACAAAACATTTGGAGAATGCGTTAGATGCGCTTGCTATAAGTGGCTACCTCTTGAGTTATATTTCTTATACATGCTTCAACATGGAAGTATGGAAATTTTCTCGTCTTGATATTGACATGATATATTTTTTAGAAGATCCTGATAAGAATGTTACTTTCAAAAGGGTCTCTTGTGGTTAGTTTTAATGTCACAATAGTAATATGGGAAGGTGCAGGGTAAGGGCAAGATTCCAGCCTAATCTCTTAAATGTTGACAAATTTGTAGTTTTATATTACTTTTTTTTTCTCCCCTTTTTTTGTTACAAATTGGTTGCCTTCGGTTTTTCCTGGTTGCCAGCACTTATTCTGTGAAACCTTTTTCTTTTCTTTTTTTCAATTTTTTTCTTTTCCGTTTTGGGGATGAAGGGGATGTGATGGGGTGGCGGTTTCCAACCATGAAATGAACTCTACAATCTAAATTATTTCAGATATTTTCTTTGAAATGTTGTGAACTTGTATGTCATAGTTTGATTTTGACTCGGATAAGCACTCTATTGGATGATAGTCTTTAATTTAAAGAGTTTAACAAAAAAAAATTAATTCAAAGAATAATTCAAGGAGTAAATCTCCTTATATATAGTTATATATACAATTGTGATAAAAATATGAAAAAATTGTAATGAAAACTTGAAAGAAATAATATAAATTTGAGACCTCTTTTGAGAAAAATTATTCCTTGTTTTTCAAACATGATATCAGAGTAGAAAAATTAACTTTATTGTTATCTTTATTGTTATCTGAGCGTCTTTAATCTTTAAAACAGCTTAAGACAAGCTGTTAAGATCATAAGCTGAAAGTTTACCGATGCTTTCCTTCATGAATGTGCATGAAGTGGATGTCAACCCAAATCAAAGATTAAGTTCGGTATTGTTGAATGAGTTTAATTACTTGTCTTGGTCGATAACAGTGTCTCTAACTCTAAGTGGAAGGTCCAAATTGGGATTCAAAAATAGAAGCATCGAAGTACCTGATGTTTCCTCACCAACCTATAAATCTTGGCTTAGCAAGGATCAACTGGTTATGTCATGACTCCTAAATTACATGGAATGTAAATTAATTGAAATATTCAGTTACTCTGAATTCGCATACCAACTATGAGAGACAGTCAAAGAAATGTATGGCAGTCAACACAATGTTGTATGAGTTTTTCAATTAAAGAAGGACATATTCGATCTGCAACAAGGCGGTAAGCCTTTTGCACAACTCTTAGGGAGCATGAAAATAATGTGAAATGAGTTGGAAATATATCGTCCTCATATAACCGATGTAACTCTACTACGAAAGAGAGCGAAAGAAGATAAGATATTTCAACTTCTATCCAGTCTCGATTCAACATATGAAGATCTACAATGTCATATATTCATGAACACTGAACTTCCTTCCTTCACTAGTGTATGTGAGACAATTCAACGTGAAGAAGTAAGGAGGAAAGTCATGAATATAGGTACAATGGCTAGTGTACCTGAGGTAAGAACCTATCTAACTAACGAGAAAAAGTACAAAGGAAAGCATCCAAACTTAAATTGTCAACACTACAACTATACAGGTCATGTTAAGGACACATGCTGGTTTTTAAATCCAAAATTAAAGCCTAATTTTGTGAAGAACGAGGGTTTACAAAAGGTGAACCGTACTACAAATCGTGCAAATCATGCTTCTACCTCTACCTCTAATGGGTTTGATCTATTCAAGAACTTCAAAGCGAATCGAGCTGAACTCATGAATGAGTTTATGTTGTATCTTCAAGGCAAGACAAGAGGAGCTAGAATTGATTATGTGGACAATATAGAAGAAGAAAACTCGACGGTATTGCTAGACAAGTTTGCGAGTTTATTCGCAGATACGAAACTCATACCACAAGAAGACATGTAAGGTATCATAAAAGCCTTTAAAACAGTTCTTAAAATAAATATGTTGCATGATTTTTGGGTTGTAGATTTGGGTGCCACATATCATATGATCAACCATGTGTCAAATTCTCATAAATTTGAAAAATTAGCAAATCCTTCTCAAGTTTCAATTGCAAATGGTGAAAATGTAAAGGTTTCAGGAAAGGAAAAAATACAATTAATGTTAAATGAAATTGAGTCGACGGTTTTATATGTATCTTCCTTTCCCTTCCAATTTCTATCTGTAGAAAAAATCACAAATATTTTGAATTGTTTAACTATTTTTTCTCCTCACAATGTTATTTTTTAGGATTGTGTCACCAAAAAGACGATTGGTAAAGGGTTTTACTTAAATGGTCTCTATTATATATCCAAGATCAATCCCAGAGGTTTTCAAGCCAAGTTAACCCCATCCAAGATAATCAATTGTGGCATCAACGTTTAGCTCACCCTTATCCACCCATTTTGTCAACTTTATTTCCAAACTTAGGAAATGATGCAATTTCATGTGAAACTTTTCACTTGTCTAAGGCCACTAGATTGCCTTTTAGTTCTTCCTTATCTAGGGTTAGTAAGTGTTTTGAACTAATTCATTTAGATGTATGGAGACCAACTAGTGAATTTTTTTATGATTATTAGTATTTTGTGATTTTTTTTTATGATTTCTCTCAAGTTATATGGTTGTATCTTCTAAAGTCTAAGAATGAAGTTATGGAAGTATTTAAGGACTTTCATAACCTTTTTAAAAATCACTTTTTCTCTAAAATTCAAACCTTAAGATGTGACAATGGCACCGAATGCATGTTTCATATCATGAAACAATATTTGAGCATTCATGGCATTATGCATCAAACAAGTTGTGTTGGTACACCTCAAGAACATGGTGTAGCCAAACGCAAAAACCGCGACTTACTTGAAAAAACTAGAGCATTAATGCTACAAATGAATATACCAAAGAGATTCTGGTCCTAAAGGGTTATGGCAGCTGCTTCTATCATCAATAGATTACCCAGCCAAATCTTGGATTTCAAGTCTCCCTTAGAGGTTATGAAAGGAATAAAAATTAACCTTTCACACCTTAAAGTCTTTGGTTGCATCTGTTTTGTACACATTCGATCTTATCACCGAGATAAATTGGATCCTAAAGCTGTTAAATGTATTTTTCTTGGTTATTTATCTACACAAAAGAGACATAAGTGTTATGATCCTCAACTTAGGAGATTGATTGTATCTAAAGATATTCGATTTTATAAAACTAACCCTTTTTTCAGCAAGTCATGTGAAATCATCAATCAAGGGGATGTCATCTTGGATGTGTTTCCACTACCAAGAATTGAACTTAAGGCTTCAAAACAACAAGATCTCAACCGTGTCAACATTGATACATCTCTCACTGAAAGTAGCAATGAAGGGTCTCGCCCTGATGGTACATTGCATGAAGATGGTGAAAATCAAGATGATCCTCACAATATGGTGCAAGATGTGAACAAGTGTGAGACAACTCCTCTAGCTCCACGACATAATCCAATGCGTGTTAGGCATCCTCCCACAAGACTTTGTCACCTACAAACCCATACATCCCATCTCCAATTGTGTGTCGTACAAGAGAGTGACACCAATCTATGCTGCATTCCTCAGCACTATATCGAGTTATAGTGAGCCTCAAAACTTTTATGAGGCCAACAACTAAGAGGTGTGGAAGGAAGCCATGCAAGAAGAAATTAAAGCCCTAGATCAACACAATACCTAAAGTATCACCAAATTTCCAAAAGGCAAGCAATCTGTAGGTTGCAAATGGATTTATCAGTTCAAATTCAAGTTAGATGGATCAATTGAGAGGCATAAAGCAAGATTGGTGGCTCGGGGATTCACTCAAACAGTCGAGGTGGATTACAAAGAAACATTTGCACCTGTTGCCAAAATGAATACAGTAAGGGTGCTACTATCCGTGGCTGTAAACAAAGGGTGGTCCATGTACCAAATGGATGTGAAGAATGCATTCTTGCACAGTGATCTCAAAGAATAAGTCTATATGAAATTTCCACCTGGGCATCCTTAAAGCAATGAATTGAATTTAATATGCAAATTGCACTATTTGTTATCATATGAGCTATGGGAAAATTGGTTGTGTTGATTTATGTAGATGATCTAATAATTACAGTTGATAATACTGATGAGATTTTTAACTTCAAATAGTCCCTCGGACAAAGGTTTTCAATTAAAGACCTTGGGATATTGAAATACTTTCTTGGTATATAAATGACAACCTCGCATAAGGAACTCTTTCTTAACCAAAGAAATTATGTCCTAGATATGCTCAAGGAAGCTAATATGAGCAATGCTAAACCGACCATTACCCCTCTTGATAGTAAGCTCAAACCTAGCTTGAAAGGCACATCACTCACGAATATAAGTTATTACTAGCGACTGGTTGGTAAGTTGATCTACCTAACAATCATCAGACCTGACATCACATATTCTGTAAGTATTGTGAGTCAATTCATGTACTCCCCGACACTTGAGAATTTTACCCTTGTTAAAAGGATCTTACGTTACTTAAAAGGATCAGTGGATCGTGGTATCATCATGAAGAAGAATGACAATACACAAATTATGGGGTATTGCGATGCTGATTGGGCAGGGAACGCAATTGATCGTAAGTCCACCACTGGCTATTGTACATTTGTCGGTGGAAACTTAGTCACATGGAAGAGTAAGAAGCAAACTATCATCGCTAGATCAAGTGCCGAAGCTGAGTATCGTGCAATGGCTTCAACTGCGTGTGAGTTGATATGGCTTAAAGGTCTTCTGTGTGATTTAGGTGTTCCTATGACTCTTCCAATGTCCTTATTTTGTGACAATCAAACAGCCATGCATATAGCATCAAACCCAGTGTTTCACGAGAGGACGAAACACATTGAAGTTTACTATCATTATGTTTGTGAACAAGTTCAATCGCAGGTGATTCAGACACATTATACAAGAAGCTTTGACCAATTGGCCGACATTTTCACCAAGTCTTTGGCGTCTCGTCAATTTCAACGACTTCTGTCCAAGCTTAGATCCATAAACCTTTTGGATCCAGCTTAAGGGGGAGTATTAGATGATAGTCCTTAATTCAAGGAGTCCTTAATTTAAGGAGTAAAACAAGGAATTTTTAATTCAAGGAATAAAACAAAGAATCTTTAATTTAAGGAGTAATTCAAAGAATCTTTAATTTAAGGAGTAATTCAAAGAATCTTTAATTTAAGGAGTAATTCAAGGAGTCAATCTTCTTATATATAGCTATACAATTGTGATGAAAATATGAAAGAATTGTAATGAAAACATGAAAGAAATAATACAAACTTGAGAGCTCTTTTTTTAGAGTTATTCCTTGTTTTTTCAACACATTTACTATCTTGCTGTTACATACACCTTTTAGGGCAATTTGTCTACACTATTCAAGATATTATTCAATCAGTATTATTTATTGATTTAGAGGTTTTTAAGAAAGCTTGTTCTATAAGGCAATTTGTCCATTGTAGTCATCTTCGTTGCTCATTGTTGATTTATACAATTTGTATTCCTTAGTACCTTTTGATTACATTGAAATTTTGAAGTATGTGAATGCAGCTTTTAATTAAGTTTACAATCTAATTCTGGCCAGGAAATGAAGAAGCATTTGATGCAGAGGATCCAGAACTTGGACGATAAAATGTTGGAGCAGAACAATCACTTATCAAGGTCAATAAAGGAAGATGTATGGTTTTTGGCCAGGTTGATCTAACTTAATTTTTATGTATAACCTAATTAGAGTACATGGTTATTATTTTTGTGTGTTACGTGTAAGCAAGCCAAGTAAAAAAAAAAAATCAGTTATGATCGACTTAATTTTGAAAATTGAATATGTTACTTGCGGTTGATTTTTTTTGTAAGTCCTTTTAGCATTAGAATTAAACAAGTGTTACTAAATCTCAGTATAACCTATATTATTTCATAAATATAACCTTTCTCTGTCTCTGATTGCAACTGACCTTGGTTAGTTTATCGTTGCCCTTTAACAAGATAGGAAAACGCGTTCATTAAAAGAGAAGCAGGTGAAACAACTCTTTCCTTCTTTTTTATGTCAAATTGAATTCTATTATACATAGAAGTAATTAGAAGGAAGTGTGTGTACTTAGTGGAACTTCAAGTGACATTATCTGCATTTCATTTAATCCTAATATGTAAAAACTAAAAGGATCTAACAGACATCGAAGATGAAAAAAATAATTAGAACTTATGCCATGTGTTTAATACTGACCAAGAGCCATAGTTTTTTTTCTTTATAATTGGCTGTTCCATATGTTTTTCATGATTTCCATATGATTTATAAATCACACTTTATTCTCAAACTTATCATATCTAGTAGTTACATTTGTTATAAGTTATAATAATATTCCCAATTTAATTTGACTTAACCTTATTACACAATATGTTTCCATTACTATTCATTTACTATTTACTTTCTCAATCTCCCCTTCTACTCAACTAGTATATGCTCTTGTGGAAATGGTTTGTGAAAATTCTATGGACCCATTTAACTTCCCTTTTCACACGGATACGTGAAAATTTGAAATGTTTTCGATATTTTTATGCATGATTAATAGCTATGGTTAAATGCCACATATTACAATATTATATTTCTCTAAGCTATGACTTTTTCTTCTTTTTTATTGTTGTAATTTGTACTTTCTTGGTAGTGTTTCTACTTTCTAATCTTGATTACTAGAGAATAGGTATTCGTATAAAGGTGTTGTTACTTTCCTCCAAATGCATGTTTCTTGATTTATTAATTATGATTGATTGCTATCTTTTTCCCTGTGATATCTGTTATACTGGGTTTCATTATCCACTAGTTTGGCATAAGCTTGGTTTGTCAAATAAGGCATACTAAATCTTCTGTAAGTCTAGATGGGAATCTTGTTCTTTTCTAAATTAGCTTAGTTTAAATATCTATGCATGCTCTAAGATTTACGTTACTTTGTTTTTTTTATCTAAAGTGGAGATTGGAATGTATTTTTGCTGAATGTAATACTGCCATTTTGAATTTGTAGTAGTAGTTCATTTGTTGATCAGTTAATCTAGCACGAATATTATGATACTGCTATAATCTGGCTTGTAAAGTGCATAAATTTATACATTGTGTATACAAATCTATTTATTGTTTTTTAATTCATCATTTATCTCCTAATTCTGTAGTTCTTGGTTTTCCACTAATGTGAAAAACTTTTGCAGCTTCCTTGGTGGACTCTTAGCTTGCTTTGTCTATCAAAAAGAGTGCACTCCATCATAATAGTGCTTGAAAAGGTCTGACTTCCATCGGAGCTAATAATCTTGTGAATTTTGTACTTGTTTTATTTGTTGTGAACTTAAATAAATGTTATTCTATTAGGTCTCTCGATTTCAATTTTATTCCCGAGCCAATATTTGTGTCAAAGGTATTTGCTTATTATAAACGATACAAGTATTACAGCTTTATTTTCTCGGTTCTTTAAATTCTTCTTCTGGTGATTTTACTTCTCTTTTTGAACACTTTGAATTCTTCTTGTTGTCCCCTAAAAGAAACAGACAGACTTTTATTGTTTATCTTATTCCATGTATTAATATTGGATTACAACTTTTTTGTTTGAATAGCTTCTTGGATGTCAAGGACCCTTAGCTAATCATCAATTCACCGTTACATTATAGAATAGTATTTTGCCTTTTAAATTTCTATGTACACCAATGAATTCTAATGCTTTTTGAAATGAAGGTATTGGTTTTTACTTTTTGTCCAGGGAACTTATGAGTTTAATCAGTTCTCTTTGAGAAAGATTGTTGATTTGTGAACATTCTTTGTCATGCCTTCAGATTGATTAGCTTGCTTTATAAACTTTAAGATTTGTCGTATGGTTTTAGTTTATATTTCTCATGGATATATTGACCATCATAGTAGAGAATTTATCCAAAACTTCTTTCTTCTTTTTTCGAAAAATTTACTTATTAGGTCGGTTATTACTGAAGAACCGTCATATTAAAAATGATTTAGATTTTTTATTTACAGTTTTTATGATTATCGTTATTATTTTCTAAGATGATTGTAGCAAAACAAATATCCTGGTAAATATTTTTTATGATGGTGGTTTCATTTTTTTTTTGTAATCCTTTTTTTGTTTTAATGATGGTCACGATTATCACAAAAATATTTAAATAGATTGTTATATTTTTTGTTGGAGTATCATACTAACCTTACAAGTACTGTTAATTATGTGTTAACTCCACTCTTTTGGCATTAGTACCACATAATCATGATCTTTGTAAAAAGACATGAAGATCTATTTATTCACTTTAAAATTCGAAAAAAAAAACATTGAAAATGCTTAAAAGTGCTTCAACCTTCATAAGAAGCTGCCAAAAATCCAATAAAAAACGAAGCAAAGATCTAGTTAAATTGTACAAGCAACTTAGCTATACTAGATATGTTATACACACAGACCCAGTACTTGAAAAAAAAAACACAGAAGGCATAAACTTTTGAAGTTAGTTAGTTTGCCTTTCTTTTTGGACTTTCTAGTTGTCCTACCAAACGTTCACCCCACTTTTTATTTTATATTTGATAAAAGGTTGGAAACATTTCATGCATAGATCATGTTCACTGATATTATTTTATTTTTGGATTTTAATTATTAGGCAGCATTCATGTCAAATTCTCAATCTTAATTATATTTCTTTAATACCAAACAGACTATAATCGCCACTAATTTTTTTTTTAAATATAATCTTAGCTATTCATTACTCTTACTATTTATACCAAGTTAAAGTATATAATTTATCCCAATTTTAACTAATTTTTAAATTTTTAAAAAGTATGATTTATTAACTTTTAAAACTTTTAAGTATAGATAATAAATTTTTGATTTACAAATATATATTTTAATAACTAAATTTATGTATAAATATTATTAAAATTTTGAGTTCAAGAATGCAATTTAAAACATAATAGTATATATCCTTATCACTTACATTGAATTTAAAACATAATAGTATATATCCTTATCACTTACATTGATTACTTTCCTTATTAAATATTGAATATTTATGTTTTTTAAAAAATTATATTAATTTTATATTTTATTAACCTAAAATATTACATTATTATTTATTTTTAAAAAATATTCTTATATATTTCTCAACACCCTATCCTATTTATCACTATTAAATAAAGTAATAATATGTCATGACTTATACGATAAATTATAACTGAATATATATTCATGTTAAAATTATTATTTGATATATTTTGATTAATTATAATAAGTTGTGATTATTACCAAACATTTTTTTTTGTTATTTTTATGGCATATTTAATGCTAATGTTCTAAGCGGATAAAAATATCTTTTTATTTTTAATGTATTGATTATATGTTAATTAAGTTATTTTTAAAAATAATTTTATTAATTTTTAAATTTGATATTAATTGTGATATAAAAAATATGTGTGAAGATATCTTCACCCATTATAATATTGAACGTAGTTAATGCTGGATATTATCATATTAGTACTCATAATGAACAGTTACCTCTGTTCACTCAACCCACTTTATATTTTAATAATCATTTCCAGTCTCAAAAACCAAATACCTCAAGTCAAAACCAGCTTTCCGGTGTGAGTGAAACCTTGAAACTCCTTGTTAGAAGTACTTTTAAGATGTGCAAGGTTAGTTAGCATTTTAAAAATGTTTACTGAATATTATTTTGCGTGGATTCATTATTCAATAGCTAATCCAAGTGATAGGAAATTTACATTTATGTTTAAAACATTAATATTATAATAATTATATATTTTATCTCATAATTTAATATTTTAAAATTTTAAAAATAAATATATTATTTTAATATTAATAAAATATGTTATTACCCAAATTATATTATCCGATTTAAAATAAACATGTTAATTTTATATGATACATTTATTCAAATAGTTTTACTTTTTACAATTAAAAATATGTCATTTACATTGTAAAATAAAATATATGTACAATATTTTTAAATATTCAAAACACATATATTTTTATACTGAACATGAAGCAACAGGTACGATTCAATTACGGTTATATTAAAACTGTACCCGCTCATATCCAAAATTAATTATATTTATTTAATTAATTATAAATTAAATATTAATTATATATATATTTAATTAATTAAATTATTATTTTTTGAGTATTTTTTACTAACCGTCATGAATCGTTATTCACGGGTAAAAAATCGTTCCCGACATGAAACAACAGGTACGATTCAGTTATGATTATATTAAAAATTATACCCGTTCATATCCAAAATTAATTATATTTAATTAATTAATTATAAATTGAATATTAATTATATATATTTAATAAATTACATTATATATTTTTAAGTATTTTTTACTAACCATCACGAATCGTTACTTATGGATAAAAAAAATCATTCCCGAATCGTAAAGATTTTTTGATGATTTTAAATACAGATTTATAATTCGATTCGAAGATGATTATATCAAAAATTGTCTTCGTCCGTACGCGTGTCATTCCCTATTTGAAAGTGAAATCAATGAATTTAAATAGAACAAATAAAAATAATAAAATAACAAAGATAAAATATATTATAAAAAATAATTCTAAATACATAAAAAATAAAAGAAGAAAGTTATAAATAGTAATTAAGTTTGGATTAATATCTAAATGGATAGTAGGTGTAAATTTAATAGTGAAAATAAATAATTTTAATACCACTTAAATGACTATAATAAAATTTATTAATTTTTCAATCAAGTTATTATAAAATAATATGAAAAAAAGGTTATGATTGATACTCCAAAAATTTATAAATTTTAATATTTTCGATATTATATCATAAGTATTATATACCAAACATATATTTTTATCCGATCAAAATAAGTCAAAACTAAGTAAATTAAATTGTAATAATACTAAATAATATAGCTTAATATCTATATAGACGGTAAAAAAATGAAAAAATTGAACAACGTAAATTATAATAAACATATAAAAAAATTCAAATACGTGAAAGAAAAATAGATAAGATCAATATTATATGATATAAATAATAATTATTATTTGTATAATTATATGTAATGTAACACAGAATTATTAATACGCAAGACAAAATATATTATTTTTTATGAAAATGTTATGAAAACTAAACTAGTAAAATTAAAAAAAAATAACAAAATTATACCTTTAAAATTTATAATCATAAAAATAACACATTTAAAACTTATAATCAATCACAAAAGTAATATCCCTTTTGTCTATTATATATATTTTTTATTATTAAAAAAAGTATAATCCATCATTTCACGTAAAATATTATCTAATTGAAAACCGTTTAAGTTGAATTATAGTCGTATAAAATCGTTTAATATTGAATTGTATCAAATTGAACTCATTTAATATTATTGTAGTATTATTTTTTTATTATATATAAGTTTTAGTTATTATTTAATGTAATTTTTTTAAAAAATTTACGATAAGATGTTAAACATTTACTATTGTATTAGAGTTTAGTTAGTGAAAATTGTATAATAGTAGAATAAAAAATAAAAAAATATATAAAAATATAAATTAGTACTTAGTATAATAAAAATAATAAATTTAAAAAGGAATAAAATAAATAAACAGAAATTATGAAAAAGTTGTGGTACACGTTATCTGTCTAACCAACGTGTGGCTCGGAACTGACTGTAAGTATGTATCCTCAAAATACATACTCCTAGTCATTTTACCAATTGAGGATATTGAATGGGAGGTATGTAACCATGAATACCATACGAGCAAATAATAAGACGTAAGGATTAAAGTGTGGCCCAGTACTATACCTACAGAGATGTAATAAAATGTGATGGTTTTTATGATTAATTAAATATAGTATTAGAGAATAAGTAATATAAATGTAACATAATAATGACTAATTAATTTAATGATGTTACTAACATTTTCCGAGTTTTATATATATCTCGGGTTTTAGATGCTAATAATATTTTTGATCAAACAGGCCGTAACCTCAAATACACTAACACTCTATAAAGACGACAGGCAAAACAAATAATTAATTAGCAATTACTAATTTAAGTGTATAGGGTAATTATGAGAAATATTTTTGTGTTATATTTATTAAACTTTAAGATCCGCATCTGGTGTACAAAGAGGTGTCTTGAATTCAAATTCATTACATTGTTAAAAAATAATAATAATAAAATTTGGTATAACATATTTCATATCAATTTTATTATTTAATTTATTTTCAAATTTTAATAGATATTTATAATTGTTTTCACCTAAAAAATTAGGGAAAACTTTATATTCATGTTGATGAATACGATGTCTTATATATACTAGGTTTTTGTCGTAAAATAGACAACTACAAGTCTACGGACTACAAGTCAAAAACGTATGGTTTGTTTTGGTTTTGTTTGTTTGGTAGGACCTTCCCTTCACATTAAATGCTTAGAAGCATCTTTTTCGAATAAATTATATTATTATTATTATTATTATTGAGTAAATAAGTATAAAATTATACATTATTATTATTTTAAAGTAAATAATATGAGTTAATATTATTGATTGTTGATTTAAAAAAATAATAGATAATTATTTATATATATATATATATTTTAAAAATTATTATTATATTTATATATATATATATATATTTTTCATTGTTTTAAAACACAATATCACCAATATTCCAACATCAATGTATATATGATTCATCTTAATTTCCTTGTATAAATGTCTTGTGAAGACTCGTTAGATCTCAACTGTTTTTAATACTTAATCAGAGCTCTTTTGTGGCAACTATATATAACTTCACTGGGTTGTTAATGACCTTCTCTCTCTCTCTCTCTCTCTCTCTCTCTCTCTCTCTCTGAGTATCCACACTTCTCTACTAACTCTATAATTACTGAAAGAAAATGGACCAAAAACGCCCAAGAAAGAAAGCCAAGACTAACCGTTGCTACTCTGAAGGTACTTTCCCTCCATTTTTGTCCCCCATAAATCAACTTTTTTATATATATATATATATATATATAGTTATAGTTATCTATGTTTTGTTTGATTTCTTTCGTATTCTTTTAACGCCTAAATTTAGGTTTACTAAATGAGTTCTTATTTTTATTTTTTGGGGATTTAAATCTTTAATGGACTTTAATAATTAGCGTTCTAATTTTTTTTTTCAATTTTTACATATAGTAACTAATTAAGTGAGTAAATAATTTTCTTTTAACTTAATACAATTAATACTATGCAGAAGTGAGCAGTATTGAGTGGGAATTCATAGATATGTCGGAACAAGAAGAAGATCTCATTTTCAGAATGTACAAGCTCGTTGGAGAGAGGTAATTTGCTTACTTTCATAAGTTTTTTTTTTTTTTTATCACCCAATGATAAAATTAGTATCAAACTTTAATTTTTTATAAAATTATGACCGATATTTAGTTTTTTTGTTAAGTAAATATCATTTTTATTAAAAAAAAACTCAAAAATTAATAAAAAAATATCACATAAATGTAATTATTGTTATTAAATTTGTTAATAACGATGGTAATTTTATAATTATCAACATAATTTAGTAATAAAAATATATTATTGTCCGATTTAAATTTTTCTATTTTTGATTGAATATGATTTCAAATAATTTAAACAGTGTGTTTGTCAATACATATCGAAATTGGTTTCAAAAATTTGGGAAGTATTATTTATGTTTTTAATTAAAAAAATAAGTAATTTTTATTTTTTAATAGAAATAATTTAGCATTGGTGCTATACTAAAATATTATTTTAAATTATTTTTAATAATTTTATGGAAAATATTTTAATATTTATTACATCATTTTTAACTAAACTATATATCATTTCAAACTTGAACCACGTTGAATTTTGCTCAAAACCAACTTAACTATATAATTTCTATTTAAATTTTGCAAACGCCGTTGGAAAATAAAAATTATGTTAGCATTATCTCAGTTTTGTTATAACTCAAAATGCTTTATATATTACAATTTAAATTTAATTTATGTATATTTCTTATCATCTTTTTAAACTTACATACCTGTGTAACCCGTTTCATAAGTATAAACAAAGTTTAAAATGACATTAAATCAAAACCAACATTGTAAAATACTGCATTCTTGGAAACGGGTGAAGTATTTGAGTTGCCACAATTATTTCAACACCTATTATAAGTTTTTTAAAATAAAAATTTATAAGTAGATGTAGATTAAATATTATATATTAGGATGATAATATCATAACAATATAATTTTTTATTACTATAAAAATAATATTTTAAACTCATGAATAATTAACTTGTTATTATTATGGATAAAGTTTTCATTAATAAATATTAGGTGAAAAAATAATAATTACATGTTATTAGGTAATAATAAAAAATAACAATTGTTGACTCTTAATTTTAAGGTAAGGGCACAAAAAGAATATTGTTAGGTAAAAGTAAATTTCATAATTTTATTATTTAATAATATATGTTTACTTAGAAATAGTTACACTAAATCTTTAAAAAAGTAATATCAAACCTGAAAACAATCTTTTTGTGTCTGATAATAAGCCTACAGTAATTTTGTTATCCAAGAAAAAAGGTTAACAACACTTGTAGTTTTATAATTTTTATGCACTTTTGATACCCTACTATTTTTAGTAAGATTTGGTTTTTTACTTTTTAAATTTAATAAATTTAGTTTAAAATTAAAAATTATAATGAAATTTCACTTTAAAATTTAAATTTAACATTTTACTTCCTCAAACTATCTAAATTTAACACTTTTAGTTTATTGTGGTTGAAATTTGTGAAAATTAAAAAATTAAGAAACAAATCTAAAGAAAAATAATTAAATATCAAAGTATAAAAATTAAGAGAATCTACTTGGTGTTTAGCCCAAAAAAAAAAATACCTTAACGTTTATATCTTCTAATTGATTAAATTAATATATTTGAATTCTTTAATAATATTTTTTTTTGTCAACTAATTAAGGTTGTGTAAAATAAAAACAAAAGGAAAAAACAGTGAAAACGTTTCTTTCAAGTTTTTTTTTTTTGTCTTTTCCTCTATTTTTTATAGTTGTCTCCCGGATTTCTAAAATTCAAAATTTATCTTGCTTGTATGTTTGTTTATTCAAATTTCAGAGATAGATATTGTAGTCTCTATACAATTTCAAACTTTTATTTTATTCTATAATTTCCACAAAAAAAAGTTGTAATTCTTGATTTGATTACACCTAAAGAAAACTAACTTTAATATTTTTATTTATTTATGTTTTAACCTACTCGAGGTATTATAATTTGATTCATAATCTTTTAATTCGTACTTATTTGACAAATTTAATTTAAATTTTCATTTTTTTTGTTAAATTGATTCAACATCTTTATATTTAATTGCGATGAAATTTTACTTTTTTATTCACTTATTTTTCAACTTATTTTAAAAAATATAATTTAGTAATTAATCTATAATAATTTATAATTTGATCATTAATATTTTAATGATTTGATTTTTAAGTATAATACTGTTAAATTAATTTGATAAAAAGATTAAAATTATCAAATTTAGATACATTAAGCATTAAATTGTATAAATTAAAATATTATAGACTAAATTTTAATATCTTACATAAATTATTATCAAGTGTATGGATAAATTATTATTTATATTTAAGAAAATTCAAATATCATCTATCAATTTTTATTCACCCGTGAAATTTAAATTTATGAAAAATATTTTAGGTCCCATATTTATATTTTACGTTACATAACAAAAGTTCTTGAGTCGTTCCTGCTTGAAAAACTGAGAAATAAAAATAAAAAATGAAGTAATGTTGCTGAGTCTGAGATGATATGCCCCCAATTAACATTTTATTTTAAATATAAGTTAAATATAAAAATGAATTAAAGAAGGTTTCGGACTCGCGTGATTGTGTAGGGATAGACATTTTATATTAAATAAAAGTAATCTATAAAAATGTTACAATTTTTCTTCCAAAATAACATGATTAGGATGATAATTATAATATCAAAATTACTATTAATTTAAAGTGAATATATATTAATAATATATTTTTATATACATATAATTACATAAATAAATATATTTTTAATTTTAAAACATACAACTTTGAATAATTAATTAGATCAAATTTTATTTACTATTAGGTATATATATTTACACATGTTATTTTAATTTAAAAATATATGCTTAATAATTAAAGAATTATAATTAACGAGGTTATTTTAAATAATTAATAGAATAATTATTGTGTTAATTTTTAATTTTTTATTATATTAATTTTTAATTTTTAAAATTAAATATATTTTTAAATAACTATTAGAAAATAAAATAAAATTGATTAATTCATAGAAAACTGTTATCGTTAAAATCTAGCTATAATCGGTAAGAGACTAATATAATTATTAACATAATCCCATTTCACGCCATCATTATGGGTGTGTCACATTATAAAAAAAAAATTAAAGCAAATGCTGAAACTGCAAGAGATGTTATTGTAAACCAAAGTTCAATTAACAGAGTATCGGAATTTTATAAAGTTACATATATATTTAGATATGCTAGTGAAAATTCTCAAATATAAAAATAGAATAATGGGAAATTTTATACAGGTGGGCTCTAATAGCAGGTAGGGTTCCAGGTAGAAAAGCAGAGGAAATAGAGAGGTTTTGGATAATGAGACATGGTGAAGTATTTGCAAGTAGAACAAGAGAGTTGAAGAGATACACCATTTCTTAATGCCTTTCTTTTTCAAATATAAATATTTTTTTTTTCCTTTTTTTTCTTTTTAATCTTCGTTTGTATGTTTGTGTGTCTTTTAGTATAATCAGTACCAAGTGTTCTCATTGAACTTGAGGTCGTTTTAGTTGAAAATTGAGGTTGTTTTACTAGAGAAATATTTCTGGCAATTTACAACTACAAGGTTCGAAACGTATTAGGGATTGTTGTAAGTTTATTATATATATTATTATTGTGTTCTTCTTTCAATTCATTCCTATGATATTCCTGTTACTCTCTACAATAGATTCTTTAGTTTGGTGATGGTGCTTCTCTATTTGTCTAAGATATTCCTTGCTTTGTGATGCAAAGGTGTTTGTGTTTGTTTGTTATTTATTATTATTATTATTATTATTATTTTTCAATGATAGAACTTTAGTTGTAATGAAATACTATTACGATGATGGTCAAGTTCCACGTCATTTAAATAATAGACTTTCGTTTCATATAGAAATTTGGAAAATCTTTTATCTCATTATTTGAGTTTTGAGATAAAATTATGTTCAAGTATAACATAATATTAGAGTTGGTTTTCTGACATTATATCGGCATTCAAGAGTCTGGCGGTGCCTTGAAGCACTTAGGTGCGTTCAAAAGTATATTTCGCTCTTTCAATATCGACCAAGACCATCGGTCGATACGGAGGGGACTGTGAAGTCCCACATCAAGGGGCTATTAAGTCCCATGTTGGTTAGATATTAGACTTCTGTTATACATATAAATTTAGACAATTTTTCATCTCACAACTTAAATTTTGAGATGAAATTAAATGCAAATCCAACAATATTAATTCTTTTTTGAGTAAGTAATTTCTAAAAGCCACTTATATAAGTGATCTACTCCTTTCATATCTTATATTTTATTTCAAATCACTTGTAATATTTTTAATGTGTTATTTTATATATTATTAATAGTTTATAAATATATGAAAGTAATAACAGGTTTATTTTTTTTAAAGAATATATGTTTTATGGGATAAATACTCACTTTTTTTTGTCAATGTATTTCTCTTGCATTGTTAGTAAAAACAATGGAAGACAAAAGGATTGGAATGCTCTCAATTTGGGTTTAAGTTGTATCGCGTATACTTTCGTACTGTTTTGATCTAACTTTTTAAAATTAAATGAAAGCCAAATGTTAGGTCCTAAAAGTATTCTATTATGATCGGACTTTTGATTGAGTTAAGCTAGAATTTCATATACATTTTTGTTGAAAAACAAGAAATAACTCTACACAAAAGAGTTCTTATTATTTTCTTCATGTTTTCATTACAATTGTATAGCTATTTATAAAGAAATTTTACTCCTTCAATTACTCTTTGAATTAAGCATCCCTTGATTTACTCCTTGAATTAAGGATTCCTTGTTTTACTCCTTGAATTAAGGATTCCTTGTTTTACTCCTTGAATTAAGGATTCCTTGTTTTACTCCTTGAATTAAGCTCCTTATTTTGCTCCTTGAATTAAGCTCCTTATTTTGCTCCTTGAATTAAGGTCCTTGTTTTATTCCTTAAATTAAGAGCTAATATCCAATAATTTTTATATACCAATAGAACATCATAGGAGTTAGTAACAAATTGGTAGCTTTGTAACCATCACATCTCTCTCTCTCTCTATGATCACTGGTGCCCGACATCTAAAACTCTCGCCTTCTTCATGGCCTTTCCAAGCTTGCCAAAACGACAATGTTCAATCTGAATCTTGAGTATCTTGCTTTCGAGTTCACTGATGATCTTTGTCAATGGTCGAGCAGGTTGCAATTTTCCTTTTCTTGTGTGCCTTTTCTTCTTGATCTTTCTTGATATTTCTAAATAATATAAGTTCTGAGGACAATGTCTTGGCTATGGAAGTTTCTGCCCTTGAAGCCAATGATTTGGTATAGATAATATCATATTTAGCTGAGCAGTGAATGTGATGGTTGTGTTGTTATGTTGTTATCTCTATGGCTGTTGTTTCTGTTTCAATATGCCTATGCTTTTGAGTTTTCTAGTTCAGATAATATGCTAGTTTTTTTTTATTATTATTTGTGCTATTTTTCCATTTTGCTTTTGCTTGACACTCTGTTTAGGTTTGTTCTGATTTTTCTAGAAATTCTTTTGGTAGTATTTGGCTTGGTTTAGTGTATGTTGTCCTTACTCTCAGGTTTTAGTTGCTATGCTAATGCTATGTTGAATTACGTTGGTTATGCTGCTAATTGAATCTCTAAGCTTTCTTTGACTACTAGTATCTTAGAATAATTAGAATTCTAAGAGCTATTTTAACGACTAGTTTCTTCCCTTTAATGTATAAATATAACATTGGACATTAAGTCAAAAAATTAATTTTATGATTATCTCTTAAAAATTCAAAGAGAATCAATATGGTATTAGAACAGACTTGATCTTACTTCAAATCAATTTCAAAAATAAGAACTGTACTAGTTCAAAAAAATCAAAAAATGTCACAACATATTGAGAGACTTACACGTATGCTGCTAAATGGTAAAAATTATCATCTTTGGGCAAGCTAAGTGACTTTTGGTCTAATTGGCAGAGATAAATTTCAGTATGTTATTGATGCGAAATCAAAACCATAAGCCGAAGATCCAACATAGCCAACAGTTGAAGAAAAATAGAAAATTTCAAAATGGAGAAAGAGTGATAATCTAGTAATAAGTTTGTTACTAGCAACCATGGAATCCCATATCTTTGATCTCATGACATATCTAGATATAACTCTTGATATGTGGGTTAAAGCCGAGACAATGTTCGGAAAAAAGAAAAATTACTCCCTCATTTATCAACTTCAGTAAGAACTTCAACAGTTATAACAACAAAATCAATCTGTTACCGAACTATTCATCCAAATCCAAAAAAATAAGGATGAAATTAGAGTGTACCAACCACTCACAATCGATCTTGATGAAATCAAAAGAAGGGAGGAGTAGGATGAAATTTTCACCTTCCTCGCCAAGCTCGATTCAAGCTATGAGGTGGTACCGTCACAAATTATTCTCATAGGTGAGCTTCCATATGTTGATGAGGTTGTAGTGATAGTTGAAAGAGAAGAGAGAAGAAGAATAGTGATGGGTACTCAGCTACCTAACAACTTCAAAGCCAAGGTGTTTGCCGCCAAATCTAACCATAGGCTAGAAATTCGAGGAGACCAAGCAATCACTCACTGCAATTACTGTAAGAAGGAAGGACACAAGTACTAGGAGTTCTGGTATCTCAACCCTCATCTCCAGCCAAAGGGAAGGCGAGGTGGAAATTTCATTAAAGGGGGAGATCAGAGAAAAAATTGCGTAGAGAGTAGAGAGAAAACGGGTTACTCTACACAAAAGGAAAAATGGGATATGAGTATAAACGAGGCTGAGAAAGAAATAAAGGCAGCAAAAGAAATAAAAGGTGAGGTGGATATGGATCAGATGAGACAACTGTATACGTAATTATCAATGATGTTTCAAGGAAAAACTTAAAAAACCTCTGATATGATTAGAAACCTTACTCAAAATTCTTTAAATTCCAAATGAATTCTTAATTCAGGTTCAACTGATCATATAACTGGAAATAAAAACTTACTCAATAATTAAAAAAAAATTGAGACTAAATAATTTGTAATCATTGCAAATGGTGAAAAAATGAAAATTTTAGGAAATGATTCAATTAGTCTTCTTTCAAGAAAAATTTCAAATGTTTTGCATGTGGAGAATTGTACATCTAACTCGTCATCCATTAGTAAAATCACACAAGACTTAAATTGTGAAATTACATTTACATCTAAAAATGTGATTTTTCAGGAATTGATAATCAAGAATATCATTGGTGAAGGTTTTCTAGAAAATTGGCTTTATATTCTGAGTAAAGAAAAATGAAACTTCAATATTAAAAAATAATAATAATTAGGCACTCTTTGGCATAAGAGAATTAGACATCCTTCCGATAAGATTTTGAAATGTATTTTTTATTTTAAACAACTAGATTGTAGTAGTTGTGAAATTTCCAAATTAGGAAAGCACACAAGATTACCATTTAGTTTTTCTAATTGTCAAAGTAAAAAAACTTTTGAGTTAATACATTCTAATGTTTGAGGCCTTGCTCCAATTGAGTCATTTAATAGTTATAAATATTTTGTTATATTTATAGAGGATTTTTTAAGAACTACATGGTTATACTTGTTAAAAAATAAAAGTGAAGTATTTTCTCAATTTTAAGAATTTTATAATTTTGTAGAAAATCAATATGACACAAAAATTAAAATTTTAGAAGTAATAATAGAACGGAATTTGTAAATCAAAATTTCACAAATTTTTTCAAGCAAAAAGGAATTTTACATCAAACAACTTGTATTTACATACGCCAACAAAATAGTGTGGAAAGAAAAAATCGACATTTACTTGAAGTACAAGAGTACTTTTGTTTCAAAACAATGTTCAAATAATTTTTTGGTCGGATACTGCTCTCACCGCAACATATTTAATTAATATATTTCTAAGTGCCAATTTGAATTTTAAAAACCCACTAGAAATCCTCTACCAAGAAAAACTTAACATCTATCATTTAAGGGTATTTGGATGTACTTACTATGTGCACAAAAATAAACAACTAAAGTTAGATTATACATCAATCAAAGCTATTTTCTCGGGGTATTAATCTAAAAAAGGGTTATAAATGTTATGATCAGGTTAGCAAAAAATATTACATTTCAAAAGATATGACATTCCAAGAAAATGAGCCATATTACAAAACACTAGAAAAGGAGACTAATAATCAAGAGAAACCAAATGAATTTACATTTTCATTTTTTTACTCTAAAGAAGGAAATATGATAGTAGAAAATGAAAATGAAATAATCAATGAGAATGAAGAGGAAGAAACTTCTCAAAGTGAGGGAGAAGATGGTACTACCGAAATAATATCATTGAGAAGATCTAATCGAACTCCACAATCTACAACTAGATTACGGGATTTTGTAACATATGAGGTAAAATATCCTATCCAAAATTATTTGTCTTATGAAAATGTTGCACCCCAATATAAGACTTATTTGACCTCAATTTCCAAAGAAAATGAGCCAAATAACTATGAGGAAGCAATAGGCCAACTGGTATGGTGCAAAACAATGGAAGAAGAACTTAGAGGATGCAAATGGGTCTATAAGATTAAGTTTTATAGTGATGGTACTATTGAAAGGTACAAAGCATGATTAGTGGCAAAATGTTACACTCAAACCTACGGTGTAGATTATTACGAAACATTTGCACCCGTGGCCAAAATGAATGTGGTTGGGATTTTATTTTCTATAACGTTAAACCAAAATTTGACCTTACATCAAATGGATGTCAAAGATTCTTTTCTCCAAGGAATGCTTGAAGAAGAGGTATATATGACGCTTCCACCTGGTCATAAAAAAGAAAACAATTCTAACCTAGTGTGTAAGTTAAAAAAATCTATTTACGGACTAACGTAATCTCCACGGGTATGGCATGAAAAACTAAACTCTTATTTAATTTCTTGTGATTTTATAATTAGTATTGCCGATCACTCATTATTTTTCAAAAATTAGGGTACCTTCACAATCATAATTCTAGTATATGACATGATAATTACTGGAAATAATTTGGAAGAAATTAAATAAGTGAAAATGCGATTAAAGGAGAATTTTTATATCAAAGACTACTTAGGTTTACTAAAATATTTTCTAGGAATAGAAATAGCACATTCACCCATGGGACTCTTTATTTCACAAAGAAAATATACACTTGACCTATTGAAAGAAATTGGTAAATTAGGGAGTAAACCAACATCTACACCAAGAGATAGTAAATACAAATTAAATATTGAGAATGACAAACCTTTAGAAGACATAAGTCAATTTCAAAGACTTTTAGGAAAATTAATTTATTTAACTGTAATCCGACCAAACATTTCTTTTTCGGTAAGTCAAATTAGTAAATTTATGCATGCACTTAGAACACCACATTTAGAAGCTATACATAATTTTTAAAATATTTAAAAGGGACACCCAGTAAAGGAATTATCATAAAACGTAATAATTCTAATGAAGTGTGTGGCTACTCCGATGCAGATTGGACATGTAACTTTGATAGAAAATCAACCACCAATTTTTGCACATTTGTAGGCGAAAATTTAGTCACATGAAAAAGCAATAAACAAAATGTTGTGGCACGATCAAGAGCCGAGACAGAATATCAAGCCATGGCATTAACCTCAAGCGGGCTAACTTGGATCAAACAACTCTTTATGGATATCAGAATTAAAATTCAAAAACCAATAAAGATGTTTTGCTATAACCAAGTGGCGCGACATATAGCATCCAATCCGGTGTTTCATGAGAGAACAAAACACATCGAAGTGAATTGCCACTTCATTTGAGAAAAAATTCAAGTAAAGGAAATTAAAACTCCATTTATGAGATGTGAAAAACAATTGGTCGACATCTTTACCAAATGTTTAGATTCGAAATCATTTGAAGAAAATTTAAGCAAGTTAAGATTGATCGATATATACACACCTAATTTGAGAGGGAATGTTGAAAATAATTATAATTCTAACAGCTATTTTTTCACTTTAATGTATAAATATAACATTAGACATTAAATCAAAAAAATTAATTTTATGACTATCTCTTAAAAATTCAGAGAAAATCAACATAATATACTGATAAAATTTTCCTTATGACTATTGTTATGGAGTACTATGTCGTTAATTGGAAAGATTGGTATGGTTACTAGTCTGTGTCTTCTTTCTTTTATCTTTGTAGATTTCTAAGGTGATGGTATAATTTGTTCTGTTTTTTTGGTTATGTACTTTTAGAATATGTACACGTGAGCAAAAAATATGATTTCTTGGAAACGAGGTAGTTAAGCCTACTTCATCTAGAAATTTTCTTATCTATTCGATTTTTAATTAATCAATATAACCCTTAGTTAGTTCTAATATTCTTAATCATAATCTATTCTTTTACCGCGAGAGTAACCGATTGTGATTGTTTAAATAACTCATATAATCGTTGATCATAAAATATAAAAATTTTAAAAAATAATAGATAAAAAAAATATTGAATTATTTACATTGAGTTTTAAAATTTTAAAATAAAATGATAATTTTACTATATTAAATTCACTTTTAAAATTATTATTAATAAAATAATATTTTGATGTTGAAAAAAAGTAACTATTATCTTAAGTATTTTTTTATGAAAATAAAGAGAATAAAATATCAGAAGGAAAAAATATTCATAGTGTTAATTTAAATAAGATTGTTTACATGGAAAAAATAAGATTGTAGACGTTAGTAGTGTTAATTTAAATAAGATTGTTTACATGGATTGAAATCATTTCCGATTCTCAAATTGTGAAATAAGTATATAAAATTGTCAAATTTTTATAATTGAATTATTTTGTCCTATCTCAGACTCTAATATTTATTTAGACAAGGCGTAGCAAAACCTTTTTAAGCTTAATTGGAACTCGAATATAACGAAGTTAGACTATGTCATGTAAGTTTTGACCTGGGGCCAAATTCACACGTCAAAATAAATTATCAATAGCCTTAATCTTTTGACTGGTCAAAAAAAAATTTGTGAATGGGAAGTAAGATATTTTAAATAAAATAAATTATATAAAAAATTTTATTATTTTATAGAACGAGATATCATAAAGATCAGTTGTATTAAAATATTTATATCAATTAATTCATTTAAATAAGTATATTTTATAAAAGGTAGAAAGATGAAAAGATTTTATTATTTATTTAATATTTTAATAACTTTTATGATAAAAAATTTACTATTTATTTATATTTTTATTATTTTTGATAAATATCATAACAAAAAATCATTTCTATTTTCTATTATTTACTAATAAAATAAAATATTTAAAAAAGATAATGTTATTTTATTCAGAATATTAATAAAAATATATTTTTTGTTATTCTTTAGTTTTTTTTTTCAAAAATAAAGGATGAAATAACATTTTTTTTTCTAAAGAACTTGTCAAACAAAAATTTCAATGCTGAAAATAATTCTATATGTATTCTTCTCCAAATCATAGGTAATATATGAAGATAATTACATCCTAAAAAGGAAACAAATTGTTTTTATATTTAGATACAAGATTGGTAACCAACAGATTCCTAGAAGTAATTACAAAATCAATTCAATAATTGATAGTTCATGCATACATTTCCTCTCAAGTTGGAACATGGATATCTATCGTACCTAACTTGTCAACAATGTCATGAAACACCCTCATTGATATTGCTTTTGTGACTATTTTCCTGATTGGACAAATGAAAACTATATAATTTTCTCGTCAAGTTTCTCCTTGATGAAATGACGATCTACTTCAACATGTTTTGTACGATCATGTTATACAGGATTCATGGGTTTTGCATGATCAATCCCCAAATCTTTAAAAATGTTCTTGATCCATAATATCTCGTACACACCTTGGGTAATTCCTCAAAATTCAGCTTCAACGTTTGATTTAGGCACAACCTTCTACTTCTTGCTTTTCCAAGTAACGAGATTACCTTCAACAAATGTAAAATAACATGACGTCAACCTCTAATTGTCTGGTCACATGCACAATCTGAGTCTGTGTATCCTTCAATATTTAAGACATCATTTTTTGAGAACAATAAACCCTTCCCTCGAGCACACTTCAAATATCTAAGAATTTTATAAACTTCCTCCATATGTTCTTCACTTGGCATATGCATGAATTGGCTTACAACACTAACGACATATGCTATATCTAGCCTTGTGTGTGATAAGTAGATTAACCTCCCAACTAGTCGTTGTTAACAACACTTATCAATTAGAGTTTGATTTGGTAGAATCCCGAGCTTGTGATTCATCTCTATAGGTGTTTCTGTTGGTTTATAATCAAGCATTCCAATTTCAGTGAGAAGATCTAACACATTTTAGTTGTGAAAGAAAAACTTCATGTTTTGATCTTGCCACCTCAATCCCCAAGAAATATTTAAGTGCCCAAGATCCTTCATTTTGAACTCAACAACCAAATGTTCTTGTAGTGCCTTCATTTTGGACAAATCATATCATGTTAATACCATATCATCAACATACACTATCTCAAATGTTACCTTTCCTGCTATATGTTTTATAAACAAAGTATAGTATGAATTACTCTGTTTATAACCAGCTTTCTTCATTGTTGCGAAAAACCTCATAAACCATACTCTGGGTGACTGTTTTAGTCCGTATATGGACTTCTTCAACTTACATACTTCATTTACATACATGGAAATAGGTTTGGCGCTAAAGGGCAACTCTATGTAAACTTTTTCCTCTAAGACTCCGTTGAGAAAAACATTTTTAACATTGAATTGTTTCAAGGGTCAATCTCGATTTGCTGTTACAGAAATAATAATGCAAATAGTATTTATCTTGGCTACTGGTGCAAAAATTTCTTGGTAGTCTATTCCATACCTTTGTGTATATCCCTTTGCCACTAATCTCACTTTATACGTGTAAATACTTCCATCTGCTTTAAGTTTCATCGTGAACACCCATCTATATCCAATTTTCTTCTTTTCTTTAGGTAGTGAAACAAGTTCCCAAGTGGCATTTTTTGTTAGAGATGTCATCTCTTCATTTATCGCCTTAGTCCATTTGAGATCTTCTAAAATATCATGTACACTTCTAGGAAGGAATAGATATAGTGGATAATTGATTAACAGTAAGTGCATATGATTAAAATAACCTATAAGATGACATATAGTTACTAATTAGGTATTTAGTTTTGACTTTGGTATCGGGTTCATATTGTTTCTTTGGAATTTCTCTATTTGACCTTTATGGATATCTAGGATCTATATTTTTTATAAAACATGTATTTCATTAGGCTCATTAGACATTGGATTTGAAATTACCCAAGTAGGAACATTCTCGGATAATTCTTTAGTTAATGGTATAGACATTGGTAACTCTTGTGGCATTAATGGATCACACTTTTGTTGAACCTCATTTCCATCACGATTTTGAAGCTTTTTAACTATATCTTCTAGTTATACAAATCTCTTCCTACATTTTGTTGTTGAACATTCTCTTCATTAAAGCTATCCCCATAAAGGGAATGGTTAGAGACTCCCCTTGAATAATAAGACTCTAATTCATGAAAGAGGCATCTAAAGTCACATGTAATTTTTGGGTTTGTGGATCATAGCACCTATACCCTTTTTGAAGTTTAGAAGAGCCAATGAAAACACAACATTTGGCACATAGATCAAGTTTAGTTCGTAAACTTTTTGGAATGTAAGTGTAAACAATACAACCAAAGACTCGAGGTTTAAGATTAAGAAGATGATGAATTGGAAGTAAGGATTGCATTTTTTGTTGGGGAGTTTGAAAATCTATCACTCGTGAAGGGATTCAATTAATAAGATAAGTTGTAGATTTTAAGATTCTCCCCAATAGAAATGAGGCATATTCATGCCAAAAAAAGAAGCACGAACTACCTTTAAAAGTGTCTATTTATCTCTCAGCTAATCCATTTTATTATGGGGTGTAAGTGCATAAGGTTTGTCGATGAATTTTATGAATGTTTAGATAATTGCCAAGAAAGTAATTCATATACTTAGTACCATTGTCAGATTGGAGTACACGAATCTGCTTTTGATATTGAGTACCTACCATTTTGTGAAACTTTTGAACGGCTAGACACACATCACTTTTTTTTATAATTAAAGAGACCCAAATCATTCTAGTACATTCATCAATAAATGTTACAAAATAACAAGCTTTAGAAAGGGAAGAAATTTTTGCAGGATCCCAAACATCAGAATGAATAACCACAAAAGGTTCTAAACTTTTATTCAAACTTGGTATATAAGAGGTATGATGGCTCTTAGCCATTTCACAAATGTCACGATGAAAAACTAAATCGTTTAGATTTGAAAAAAAGATATGGTTGTAATTTTTTAAGATAACCAAAAGAAAGATGTCCTAATCTTTGGTGCCATAACCAAACATTTGCCCGAGTTCTGTCTTCATTGGTTGCTTGATTTGCCTGACTAATATTTTGTCCCTCATTTTCTGTCAATTCCAAGTAATAGAATTTACCCCCATCTAACACCATAACCAAGAATCTTTCGAGTTAGGATGTCCTAAAATACACAAAAAGTGGGCCAAAAATTTACAATGCAAGTAAGTGTGGAGGTAATTTGGCTAACAGACAAAATATTGTATTCAATAGATAGGATAACAAGAACAATATCTAAGGTAAGAGTATTAGTCAAGGTAATAGACCCTTCCCCAATAATAGGAGAAGTACTACCATTTTGTAGTGGAGATAATAGATTGAGAAGATGGAAGAACATATTGTAATTATCCATAATCTCTAGTCATATGATCAGACGCACTTGTATCAATAATCCAAGTTCAATTCTTAGAAGTTATAAAAAATATAGATGTCTTACCGATAATACCTAGGTGGGTAACTTTTTTTGTAGGCGGTGGTTGTTCTTCATCCTTTGTTGCTATCACCATAGCCTTCTTAGCCATTCTCTTACGCGACTTCTTTGAGAAATCCCACCACTTGGGATAGCCAATGATTTCATAGTAATGTTGTTATGAGTGACATTTTTCTTCACATTGAGTGCACAACAGATTGTTAACCTTGCTAGATGATTGATTGCCCTAGTTTTTTGAAGATCCATATCGATTTTGATTGGCTAGCATGGCAAAAATTTCATAAATTGGATAAGAGTCTCTCATTGTTTGTCTCTGTTGGTATTCCCTTCTAATATAAGCATATGTGCATTCCAAATCAAGCTTTGGATCTTTTCTCAATATTTCTCCACCAACTTGATCAAACTCTGAGTCAAGTCCACTTAGAAAAATATGAACTCGAAGCCTTGCCATTGTAGAATGCAATTGTAACACCCTTTCGATTGTTCCTTCTTGAGAGGTAGTCTTATGATCGATTTTCTGGAAAATGACAACCAGTTCATTGTAATACTTTAGTAATGGTCGCTCATTCTGTTTGGTAAAGAAAGATCTTTGATTCAGCTCAAAAATATAAGTTTTGTCAATTCCGTCAAAAAACGTTTTCGATACAGCTTCCCATATATCTCTGACTGTAGAGAGACGAATGAATCGTTGCATCAGTGATGGACTTATTGAATCAATCAGTAGAATTTTGACTCTATGATTTTCAGTAATCCATGATCCAAGATTAGGATCTCCAAGTGCTAGTTTCTTCATTTATCCATGAAGATAACCAACCTTGTTGTGAACACAAATCTGCATCTCCATGAGTTAAGACCATAATGAGTAGTTGATCTTATCCAGAATGATTTTGATTGAAAATGTCAAGTTGTCTTGATGAACAACAACTTATGGTGCTGATGGTGGGATAATATCTGTTAATACACCTGTAGTAACAGTCATAGAATTCACAACAGTGGTGAATATTCTGAATACGAATATAAATTTCGAGAGAAAAAAATATTCGATTGTTAACAAAGTTTCTCTTGAAGATAAACTTGCTTTGATACTATGTTAAACAAATTTTTCAATGCTGAAAATAATTCTATATGTATTCTTCTCCAAATCACAGGTAATGTATGAAGATAATTATATCATAAAAAGGAAACAAAGTATTTATATATTTAGATATAAGATTAATCAACTAACAGATTTTCAGAAGTAATTACAAAATTAATTCAATAATTGATAGCTCATGCAGATAATACTAAATGACCCCTTTAATTTAATGTAAAAACTTGTGTGATATTTTTTTATTTTTTACTAACACAATTTAAATTAATATTATCATATTTTGTTTTTTAATAATTATAATTTTATCAAATTATAATAACTCTAAAATTTAATAAATTATAAAAATAAAATACACATGAAATTTAATTTTGAATGTTTCCTATGTATATTTCACCTTAAATCATATGAGTTATAACATAGTTAAAAAAAGGAGTTAGCATATTGAAGCGGCGTGTACGAGAAGGAATCAATTTATTTTAGGAAATAGAATTTCATAAATTTAAAAGTTACAATTTAAATAAAAAATTATTAATCTAAATATATTAATTATTAAATTAAAACTAAAAACTTTTTTAAAACACAGATAAATCGAAAGATAAAAACTCAAGGTTTATCTTTCGTTTAATTGTAAATTTCTTTAATCAATTATTTAGTTACTTTAATTGATATATTGATTATTTTTGAAAAAATAAAATATCAATAATACATTATAATCTTCGTGATCTTCGACAATATAGATCTATATAAAAATCTAGAATAATAAAAAACATAACCTTGTAAGACATAAATATTATATAGATCGTTATAGATTAATATCTATGTCATAAAAAATTATCATAGAATTAAATCTAAAGTAAAGAAATAATATAAATATTAGTTTTTATTCAAAATAAATATTAAAAACAAAACAAATCTATTAGACAGGAAAACAAATATATTAGAAAGGAGCGCTCATATAACAATATCTATCCCCGTTAGAAAGTAAATTAATTTTTTCAAAACAAATTACAGGGTTGATATCTCTAAGATATCCTATTCTTATTTTAGAAATATTTTAATTTTTAGATTATCCTTATTTAATTTATTAATATTTATTTTAAAGATATTATTGCTATTTAAATTAATAAAAATAAATTTTATAAAAATATCAAAATAAAAATAATATCATCTCGAAGATACCAACCGCGTAATCGAGTAGAAATTCTCATATATTTAACCAAAATACACGTCCGGTTTGTCCTTTTCTCGCGTAAGACCTAACATATATTTATTTGACTTCACTGATTAAGTAACTTGACCCTTATAAATAAGAGGAAAAAGAAAAGTAAATGGCACGAGCTCATATGAAGTAGCCCCCACACGGCTTGATTATGGAAAGAGAAGAAAAAACAAGGTCAAAAAGATCTTAACACCATGCAAATTTATGTTTAATTTCACGCTCACTTCCTTGACAAGAACTAATCACTTTCTTAGAAAACTACCTACTCTACTTCATTAGTATTAATAGATTTGAATAATTACCAATTAAACCCTAAGTTTATCGAATTTACTTGTCGACAATCCCTTGTCAAGATTAAAAGACTAAGGAGGTATGTAACATCAATTTTAATTTATGATTCATGATTTATAAATAAATTATTGATTTTATAATTTTTAATTTTTTTTTTATAAAAATAATCATCAATGAATTTGATAATAAGTTTTACTTAGTGATTTTTAGAAGAAGAAAAAAATCAAAAATCACTTATATATTGTTTGATAAAACTTTCAAAAGATTTACGAAAAAATCATTTGAAAAAATTAGAAGTTAAAAATCAAAATCGTTACGTTCTAAATGAATTTAGTTTTTGGCTTAAATAATTTCATTTGTAATTAATTAATTATTATTTTTCAAAATAGCAAAAAATAATCTCAAAACTTACAATTTTATACCAAACTATCCAACAAAAAAACCTAAAAACTCTTCTATCATCACTTTAATAAAATGAGATTATGATTATATCACATCATATCTTCAGTGATCTCTTCTAATCTCCAAAAGTAATTGTCAGAACTTTGACTATAATCATTAGTGACCTTATTGGAGCTCTGATAATCATTATCATCGATTACATTGAATGGATGTAACATGTTACAAATAAAGTTAGATGTGTATGTAATATATTACATACAAAGATAAAAATAGATGTAACATGTTACATATAAAGGTAAATATTGATGTAATATGTTATATATAAAAATAAAAATAAATGTAATATATTACATATAAAGATAAAAAATATATATATATATATAATATATTACATATAAATATAAAAATGTATATAATTCATTACATACAGAAATAGAGTATAACTATATTTCTATATGTAATGCATTATATGCACTACACAATGAACAAATTCACCAACACTCAAAATTATTCGTTACTAAAGCATATATGAATAAGAAAGTGGTAAACATAATCTAATGGATGGTTCTTATTAAGGCTTTTTAGGTTTAAGATCTATTTGGGTCATAGACCCAACCCATCAAATTATCACCTAAGAGTTCAAATTTTATATATTCTCAAAGCACATGATAAATAGGTCATCTTTCTTTTACAAGTTTGTTCTTTCACTCTCTATTATGATCCCCATTTCTTTTTTGTTATCTCCGTTTCACGATGATTGTTATCTCATATATGAAAAAAGAGAGAACAAGTATTAATGAACGAAATGAATAACGACGAGAGAGATTCTTGGGATTGATCTAATTTATAATAAAAGGAACTAGAGAGAAGTCAAAAAGTTTTATGAAATGTATGGATCTCTTCTGAGATCCATGTATATATAGAGCATTACATGTATACATGTCCATCACATATGGAGTACACATCACAGCGTGTAAAAGGGGTACAAGAGTAAAGAAAACACATGCATAACTTGAAGTCGACTACATCATTGGTTAGTTTAGAGGTCGACTTTCCAACACCAAGGATTTCATGTGTAGGCATACCCATATTACTAGTGTCGTGGAAAGCGCGGGCACAACTAGGTATTCTTGGGTTGACTTCGTCTAATAGCTTAGACTACCAGTTGAATTCGACTATTAGATGAATAGGGTTCTGGATCGATCTATATGTTTAAACAAAGATAAAAAAGGATACATTATTAGAAGTCTGTGGTGAAAAGAATACATAAGGTCTTCAATTGAAATGTTCATCGATATTGCACTCGGATGAGAGAGCATACATGGTAGTCTAATGAGAGACGTAAAGTAGATTTGGAGTTGTATATGCGAAGTGTCCAAGATCGAAGAGACAAGAAAATTGAGGACAAAAAAAATAAATATATAGAAGTAAAACGAGATCGTATAATGATTTTAGAAAAAATAGAGCAATTGTGAAAAGGCTTGTATATTATGTCGTTATTTTCAAATTAATTGTTATTTTAAAATTATTTAAACAATATATTAATTTTTCTTATAAAAATATTTTTTTAATAAGCTTTAAAGAAAAAAGAGAGTTTGTTTAGAAAGGAAAAAAAACCACCACTTAATTTAAATTTCTTTTAATATTTAAAGTTAATTTTTTTAATATCTATGCTTAGAAATAGTGAAAGTTAATGATAACATTTATATGCATGACTTTATTGTAGGATGTCGAAGAAAATTTATCTAAACGGTGTAAATGTTAATTACCCTACTAGATTTTTGAACTTGAAATTCTCGAATAGAATGTTCTAATTCCATTATCTCCCAAAGTATTTATCGTAATGGGTAGGGTATTTACAATTCGATTTTGAGAAAAAATAATTAATTTAATCACACCTTTTATATTATTTAAATCAAATCGGATTGAACCGTTTGGTTATTAAAGATATTGTAACCAAACGATTTGATCCGATTTAGTTAACGGTTTTCGACGGTTTGATCTGGTTAATAATACATAAATATGATACACCTAATGATATATCATTAATTAAAATATGAAAAATTTAATTAATAGTATGTGAGAAGTGATATGAAAATTTTAATATATTATGAAAATCGGTCCGATTCAACCGATTTAAAAATCAATATAACCGGATCAGACCATTTGAAAAATAGTTTTGGTTAATACAAATCGAACTGGACCGTTTAATTTATAAAACTATTTAGACTGATCCGATCTAGTTCAATTTTTTAGTTTAATTTAATTCGGTTTGATTTTTAGATACCTTCGTAATGAGTGATTTGTACAAATTTGTAGCCTAAATTACTAAACTAAAGATATTTAGCAATAAAAAGATTATAGATGATATTAATTCATGAGCAAAAATACTAGAAGGGACTAATATTCATCATTCTAGTTATATATATAATTATTTTTTATTAGTTACCTTACAATTATAAACATGTAAATATTTTATATTAGTAAAATATTTTATTTTAATATTTTAATTTAAGTATTGATACCCTTTCTATTATTTTTAAATAATAATTAAATTTTTTATACCAAATATCATTTTGGTATTTTTACGAAGGATTTTTTATTTTTGATAATTAACTAGAGTTAAAAAATAAAAAAAATTTAATTTTTAAAGTTTTTTTTACGGTATTAATAATATAAATATTTTTGATTAATTGTTCATGAAACAAATTTTATCGTTATAACTATCAGTTAGTCATAAAAAAATATTTTTATCGTGACTCAATGAAATTGTTAGAATGTTATGGTTTTTAGTACTTTATATTATTCATTTTTTATAATCTAAAATTTAATAATTTTTAGTAAGAAGTGTTGAACCAATATTTAACAAAAAAAATTATTTTTCAACTTTAGTTAATTTATATATATATTCTTAATTAAAAGGTTTGAAGGTTATTTTGAATAAAAAATTAATTATTATTAAAAAATAATAAAAATAATACCAATATTAAAATTAAGATATTAAAATAAAATATTTAAGATATTAATATATTAATTAAGATACCTTTAAAAAAAATCAATGATAAATCGGATAAAAAATTGCAAGTTGTATATGTCTATTTTTCAAATTGCTAGCACAAATTATTTTGATCCCTTAAAAGTCATGAATTTTTATTTCCATGAGTTAATTGAAAAGACACGGTTTAATTAGTTTCAATACTACAACATCCATTATAAATTAAGTGCAAATAACGAAGCTGATAATCATCTAGAAATGAATATACACCTAAAATTGTTAAATAATTACAAGTAAAATTGTTAAATAATTATAATGTTATGATTTCAAACTCTATATTTACCACAATAAACCACTATATAGATTCAGCGATCAGTGGCAAAGGTAAAGGAACATAAAGTATCAAAATGCAAATTTTAAAAGTGATTTAACTTTTAAATTATAAGCTATAATATACCGAAAAATGATAAAAACATATTAATTATAAATCCTGAGTTTGTATATAGAAAAGAACAAATAAAATTACATAGATAAAATCTAATATGATCAAAGAGATGGACCTAACACTCAATCTTGTAAATTCTCATATAAATACTTAATAAATATTATCAACTAGAAAACACAGAGAAAATAGAGAAGAACAAAAGGAAACGACAACGACGCTGAAGATATGAGATAAAAATGAATTGAACCACTTGAAAAACCTTAATGGAATACATATATAATAAGAAAATATGGTTACTATGGATGGGTATTATATTAGTAGAAACTAATTTTTAAAATTAAAAAAAAATAATTTTTTATTATGTTTTTATGTTTTAAGAAAATAAAATTAAAAGAACTAAAAATAAATAGTAATAATTAATTAACTCGAAATTGATAGTTTTAAATATATGTGAAAATATATTTATGAATACTTAATTATTCAATTTTTAAAATATGTGAATCATTAAAATTCTTCCAATATAATTACCAATCAATTGAATCAAATCTAATATATATTCATTTCTCACATAAACTACACATTATATAGTAATTAACATAATCATACTTTCATATCAATTAAACTATATATCATATATGCCTTTATAGATCAATTGTTGACAAAAAAAATTAATAGCTAGAAAATTAGATTAAGTAATATAATAAATTGAAATCATAATTGAGGTAAAATATTATATCATCATATGTTAAAAATTAAGTTCATAAGACCTTTAAATTAATAAATTAATTAGACATAATTTTGTTCATAAGCTCATATTTTTTTATAAAAAAAAGACATAAAAATTGATATAGAAAATAGAAGAAGAAATACAATCAATCTCTTCAATTATAACACTAATCTCCTCTTAAATCTCCACTAAAATTGTATATCCTTTTGAATTTTTCTTTATTATACTATCTTTATGGCTCCAAAATCTGATAAAAATTACGTTAATTTCCACTCATTAAGGTGGCGTTTGGTTCGTGGAATGAAATCGGAATCGGAATGGGAATGGAATGGAAAAATTTCTGTTTGGTTTGACCACTGGAATCAAGCTTAGAAGCAGGATTACAATGTTTGGTTTGACACTGGAATGGAATGAAAAAAATTTGGCGTAAATGACACGAATACCCTACGTCTTTGTAAAGTTCAAATAATGTAATTTAATTACTAGTTTTTAAATCGAGAAAAAATTAAAAAACAATTTTAATTTTTAATTTTTTAAGTAAGAAATATATATTTCTTTTTTTATATCATAAAAAATTAATTATATATTAACTTTTATAGAGATGAATGATGTTATTAAGATTGTTTTTAATAGCATTCAATATATTGAAATCGTATGTAGAATGCAGTATGCAATTGATGCTATTCATTTTTACAAAATAATAAATTATCAATATAAACGAATTACAAACGTATGTTGATCATAATACTTTCGTATCATACGTTCAATGAAGCACAAATGTTATTATTTCAAAAGTGTTCAAAAATACAAGTTGTTGAAAACACTATATTAAAATATTGATATTAGCCTAACTAATATAAAGTTAGATACCAAAACAAGGCTAATATAACAATTACAAGCGAATATTCATATAGTAATAACACATATCCATAGCTTAATATAATGCCTTGCGTCTAAGAAGGCTCACAATCAAACCATCTTTGTTTGCCATCCAGGTACTCCAAAAAAATACATTGATTCTTGCGGGTTTGTCAACAAGAATAATTGTAACATCAAACTCATTGTTGCTAAATGCGTGGTCACTGTAATTCATTGTACAACCTCATTTGTTCTTCTTTTGTTCTTCTTTGTGATGGATCGACTCGAAAAGGCTGCAGGCATTCTTCATCTCTTACGCAAGTATCGAGCGCCTACCAGCCAGAATTTCTATATTCATTGACTCGATTGTTCTCTTTCTTTTTTTAGATGAAACATTTGAGTTTTCTTCAGTCGGTAACATCTACGTGTTGATGTAATGGATCAGTTTCATTTCTTGTCTCTTGATCCCGTTCATTATCAAGTTCTAAAACAACATCAAATGCAGGTCTCTGCATCTTTTCTGTGGCTCTGTCTTTACCAAATACAATAGCGAGTCCTCGTAATAAGGAAATGACCTATATGTCTCGATGATGACGACTCTTTGTGACTCTAAAAAATATTAAAATATGTCAAATTTAAAATATTAATAATCAAATGGATTAATAATCAAATTGAAAATATTACATGTACATATGCATCCCAAAGCAATTGGGTCGGCTATATATGTTTAGTCAGTGGATCCTTCCCACGAATCATTATTATTATGACCGGTTAGCGTGTCATGTATAGTAGTAAATTGAGTCTTCAATGTTTTCATTCGAGACTCAATATGTGGTTTAGCTTTCATATTACAATCTGGTAGTTTTTGAAGTAGTGATTTCTCGATAGCATTTAAGTATCCAGGTTTGAAACCAAATACATATGAACCTTGAGTGTGTAACTCAGAAGACACTTTCGAAATTAATTTTTCATCTAATGTTGTTGTCCAAAATCTTTTATTACGTCAGGCCTCGATTTCTTGAGGTAAAACTTTGTGAAGATAACATCGTAAAATTAAAAAAGTAAGTACAAAAAAAATACTTACTAACTATTTAACAAAATAGAAATAGAAAACATATTAAAGTTCTTGAGAACCTAGCTACGATGAGAATAATTTTAAAATTAAAAGAATACGACCAATAGTATAATGTTTTACAAGATTACAAATAATTTCAATCAAACAATCTCTTCATTACAACCACTGATCAAGCATAAATAAGAAAACACGACTTCCGTTAACCTAAACCTTCATATCATCATCATCCTTTCTCTTTCTCTCTATTCATTGTATACGTGTTTGATGCCGTATTGTCCACTAAATACACTCAGATTCATGTGTAGAGTCTACAATTCTTATTGTATCTTCCTCATCAACATCCTAAATCTCATCTTCAAAGATTTTCCCAATTTTCTTCAAATGGATCATATGACATTTCCTTTCTTATATAGTTGTGTAGCAATGACAAGCGATAATTATTCGATTTTGAGTTTTAATGGGATAGAATGATGGACTTCTTAGAATAGCCCATCGATTTTTTAACACGCGAAAACATCTCTCGATCACATTCTAACTGTGAGTGCTTACGTTAAAAAATTCACGTGGATTGCGAGGTTGTGAACCATCTACTCCGATTCAACTCCGAATGATGCGTTGACCACGATATGGATCAAGAAATCCATTGGAATTTGCATACCCGGCATCCTGAAGATAATAATGCCACATATATTAAATATATTTTACAATTCAATTTCATATTCATAGTAGAATTAAAAAAATTGATCAATTCACATATTACTTACCAGAGTTGGACTTTAAATCCATTACGTACGCGTAGCTTCACGTAAAACTCTACTATCGGTATTGAACCCTCCCACCAGGGTAAAACATAAATAAATTGCATATCGAGAGCAAACCCAAAACATTTGTGGTAACCTCGCCCTTTCGGTTTCGATACCTAGACTTATCACCAGCCAGAACTCTTTACTCTAATATGAGTACCGTCGAGTGCCATAAGCAACCTTAGTACCGATAAGTCAAGTAAAATCATTTAATTATTAGAAATATTACATGGTAATAAGAAAAAAAAAAGAAATTAAACATTATATCTACCTTGAAATATTTCCACCTATCGTCATCACAATCGTCGAAATAGGCTCGGGTTTTCAATAACTCCTTATCTGCAGTATGATAGCATGCAGACATTATTGAAATACTTACTAACTGTCTCTCGGATCTTCTAAATCAATCGGTTATAACTCTATTTTTCACTGGTGTGCAATTACATGAAGAAACATGGCTACCTCATCTCTTAACAAATGTTTTGATTGTTTTAGCCACTACAGTTTCAAGCATTGCACCTGAGAATTGGTAAAAGCACTTCATGCACTCGTCCTAATTTGATTAATACAAGTAATGTCACTCGTAGCCGCAATCTATGCACATTTTCCTATTTGAAAAAAATCAGCTCATACAATTGTCTCCTTAAAGATATTGTCTTGTTTTTATCCACCTTTGACTCAAAAAGAATTTTACAATATACATTATATGCATCAAGTACACAACAATAGCATCCACCTCTTCCACATTCAAGCTATGATCATCCATTTTACCTTAAACTACAAACAAAAACAATACTTAATTAGGAACAACAATTTACTCATAAAATTGATAAAATATACCGATTATATTAAACTGCCAAAATTAAATATTGTAGAAGATACTGATTATATCACTATAACAATAGATAGTGTTTGAATAAACAATACCTCTACAAGATTAATAAACAGTTTATGAAAGTAAGTAATGCATTCTCTTCGATAATACATATGCAAGTATTAATAGGCAATTTTTGAATTCATTAGCATAACAATTAGTTTATGCAGCTCCAATCGATAGTTTAAACCAAAGTTAGAGTTACATTATACACTGAAACTATCAAAATTAATCCTAACAACAATTTATGCCATTAAGTCAGAAAAGTCTATCAAATAATCAATATTGATATTGTTAGAAACAATATCAGTATCGTCTTTATGGGACGTAGAAGGAATGTTTATATCGAAATTGTGTTTGAGTTCATGAAACCAATAAATTGATTCAAAGAAAACAATAAAGAATATCACATACCAGAATACCAAAACAGATAATAAACATTTGAATCGATTCAAAATATAAATAAATTTCAACAAAATAGAGAAAAATTTCTCGGACGAACAATGTATCAGCGATTAGAACAAAGAACAAAATTAGGGATTGATTCAAAATAGAAATAAATTAGGGATCGATTCAAAATAGAAATAAATTAGGGATCGATTCAAAATTACAGAACATAGAACAATCCCAAAGGAAAAACCCACAATTTCAGGAAACAAATAGTGTATTCAGAAGCGAGAAGCAAAAAACAAAAAAGAGAACAACTCGTGAAGAAATTAGGGTTGTGACTCAGATGAGCGAGAAGACACAGATGAGGACGAGAACTCACCTCGAATGTCGGAAACCACGCCATGTGGAGGACGAGCGAGGCGGCCGGGCGGGATTACGAGGCGGAGAAGAAATCGCGATGGTTGAGTGCGAGAGCTGGAGAAGAAATCGCAACGCTCGTGGGTGAGAAAAATGTGAGGCAGATCCAATCTGCTTCTTCGTTTATAAAGGGAGGGTAATTTTGTAATTATAATTTTATGTGAGGGGTAAAATTAGGTACGCTAATTTTATATCCCAGGAATGGAATCATCATTCCTAAAGGGGAGAAGGAATTGTGATTCCGTCTGCTTTAGTATCTCGATTCCATTCCGCCTCCGATCCGTCCGACGAAACACCTGAAAATGGATGGAATCAATTCTGATTCCATTCCATTCCGTCCAACCAAACGTGGGGTAAGGTTTATAGGGCAATTAGAGAATTAAATTAAACTCGTTTGAAATCTGGACCATCAAATCAATTTCAAATCAAGGATTCAGATGGAAAAAGAGAAAACTAATAATGCTAGTAAATACGGTGATGACATATGGCACGAGAGATTCTTTGGGAGAATCAAAGCTCGATGTGTGGCAAAATGGACTAGCCTAGATCAACGCACGCTGAGTAAACACCATGTGACATGCTGTGATTCACAGTTACAGATTGCGTGGTTCTTAGGTAGAATAAATGAACGAATTAGGTGATGATGTGTGACGCTCCCGTTGACCGCACTATGAAACTCAGAATGAACATCATGCTAACACATGTCATAGCGCTATGTCACAAGGTACACTCGTGCGTTGCAAGATTAGCCTTCTTCACTCGCATGTCATCCGTGTGACATGCCTGGTCAAATCCCTTCCTTACGTCGTATCCATGTAACAGCTTCTGATTTGTTATTCATAAAAAAATCTAAAAAGTTTTTAAATATTTTCAAAAATATAATTTATTGAATAAAATTAACAAATATTAAGCAAAAAAGTACAATAATGATTGTACTTTCATAAAATCATCAATATATACATCCATTTAAAATAACTATTCTACCCTTCAATCCTATTTATAAATCTAACATAGATGGGTATGAAAAAATTTAAGAAAAGAGTACACAAATTCAAATTAGTAGTCTATAAGGGTATAATGTATTTAGGATCCCTTAGTTTTTAAAAAAATATGCACATTATTTCTTAATTTTTTAAAATATACAAGGTAGTTTCCTTATTATTTTAAAAGTACATATAAGTTTATTTTAAGTAAATTATTTAAATTTAACTTCCATAGTATAACAAAAATTAACATGTATCATCATAAATAAAGAGTAAATTTTTCGGTATAAAAATATTTATTTTTATTAAAAAATCAAGAATCCTTAATTATTTTTACTGATAACAAATTTACTTTTTATTTATTATGGTAGATAATTTTTATATATTTAAATTAAAATTAAATTAAAATAATTAATATAAAATGAATTTATATACACCTTAAACATATTAAAAAAGACTTATAATGTAACTTCTAAAAATTAAAAAACTAAGTATATTTTATTAAAAGTTAATAGACTCTTAGACTTAATTTCCCCCACAAATAATTATACATATAAATATAAGTACTTTACATTTCATTACAAAGGTATTATCTTATATTTTAATTTGCTTAACACAATTCCAATATCATAGTATAACAAACATTAACATATAAGATAAAGGTTGGATGGATGGCTAACACATGTTCTAAACAAGACTAAAAAAAAAATGGTTATATACAAAATGTGTTAATTTTCTGTAATTAAAAAAAAAATCCTTAATTTGAGTTGATCTGCATGACCTCTTATATTAAAAAGATCTAACGTTAGTACATTATTAATAAAGCAAACTACCTCACGTACTGTTCTGTCTATTTACATCCCCGTTATGTTATCTTTAGCAAATCATCTGTGTATATAAATAGCCTTTTAAATTTCACACGTCATTTTATATTACATATAAAACATTATTTAAATTATAATATATTTATTTTTATACATTTAATATTAAACATTATTTAATTAAATTCGATTTAAAATTATTAAAATATTATTTTTATTATTATAGATTATAATTGTTATTTTTTTTTGTTTTTTCCTCATTGAATTCTCCCAACGGTTTCGTACATGTTCCGCGGTGAATGATCCAGATTCTTCAAATCTTGTTACGCGTTATGATTTGAAAAGAGAGAGAGAGAGAGAGAGAACGACTTATGCGTTATGAGTGTGACAACCTTATGGGAGGAACTTGAGGTATGAAAAGTTCAGCTATTTCATTTTTTTCCTCACAACAACCAATTTTGTCCACCTAGTATAAGAGAGATAGTATTAAATAAAAATAAAAAAAAATTAATTTATTAATTATTTGATATGATATTTTTATAAAAAAAAAAACAAAAAAACATATTTATATCTTCTTATCAAATAAACTACTAAGTCACATATTTAACTTTTGATGCCTCTCCTCTATCCATGAGAAAATATACATTATATTTTTATTTTCTTTCTCGGTCAAATATTCTCTCATTCTTCTTTATCTTGACCCCATTATAAATCCTCCTCCTTCCTCCCACCTTCTTCACTTAGCTTAAGGACACCTTCACTTTCTCTTCAAATTCATTACCTTCAAGCTCTTCTTTCCTTACATTTTCGTATAGAATTTAAAATTTCAAAAACTACCCACCATTTTTCATTCCCATTCAATTATTGCCTACGTTTTCATTCCCATTCAATTATTGCCTACTTTTTCATTCTTACTCTGTCTTTCACTTCTTTCTTTTTTATATATATATATATATATAAAACCTCCTTCCCTCTTTGTTTTTATCTATTTCAGCTCAGTCCGTATCTTCAATTTTCAAAAAAAAAAATTATAACCTCTTTGTCCTTTAATCCACTTCTTCTTTTTTTTTTTTTGTTCTGGGCATCAAGTTCTCTAATTTCTATAGTTAGTTAGCTACCTAAACTTCAACTATTTATATCATAAAATGGAAAAGGCGGTAGATTTAGGACATAAAACGACTCTAATGAATGAACTAACACAAGGGAAAGAGCTAGCAACAAAGCTTCTGAATAATCTCCGATCTACTTCTTCCTTAGAAAACAGAGACTTGTTGATTTCAGAGATACTATCTTCCATTGAAAGATCATTTTCAGTACTCAACAGAGTTGCTTCTGGCAAGAACATAGCATTTGGTAATAGTAATCCAACAAGTGAAATCACTTTCCAAGATCCTACGCAGAGCTCAGTTGTCTCCAAGAAGAGGTTAATTATAATTTAGCCCACCATAACCATCTTGATTTTTATATTTTAATTCTTTAATTTTGAAATTGAATTTTCAATTTTTATAGGAAAACAAAAAAAAATAATTAAATATGCTTGTTTTAACTCATTCTTAATTTTAAAGCTAAAATTATGGTGGAATTGGGTCTGAATGAAATATTTTGTTTTTTGCAGGAAAACAACACCACCGAGATGGACAGAGAATGTGAGAATGTGCTCTCCAACAGTTTCTGAAGGAGCTTTAGATGACGATGGTTATAGTTGGAGAAAATATGGGCAAAAAGTCATTCTTGGATCTAAATACCCAAGGTCAGGACTCCACTGTTTTACCCTTTTTTTTTTAAATATGAAATCCAAATTATCACAAAAAAAAAGAAGAAGAAGAAGAAGAAGAAGTTACTTTTAAGATAATTTTAGCCATTGATCAATGATCAGTTTTGAAGAATGCTAATGACACTCTTTAGCTACTATTTCATGCATTCTCTTACATTTTATTTTTTTAAATTATATTTTCTTCAAAATAAGAAATAAAACTAAAATGACATCTCTCTTTCAAAAAAGTAGGAAATTATATATATATATATAAAAAAAAGTGCATGAAAATTGTGTTATTAGCTTCTTCTTTTTTTAATTATATATTACAAACTATGTAAAATTGCTTAACAATTTTCCACAAGTTAAACGCATAATGTCATATAATTTTTTTTAAAAAAAATCAATTATTTAAATGAGTTGTGGAAGTATAAATTGGGTTGAAATATTCCTTTAATTTATATTATAATCTATTTAGTTTTAAAATAAACCTAAATGATGAAAGTAAAAAATACAACAAATTATGAAGAAGAAAAAAATTTATCTATAACATAAAAGTTTATTAAAAAGAAAAATGATAGACGTTTAAATTTTGTTACGTTAACAAATAATCTAAATAAGATTCGAAAGATTGTAATAAAATGTAACTCTTGGACACATTTAACCGAAGAAAGTGTCACAATTTTTTCTGATAAATCACACGATACAATGTTAATGACATTAAATATTACATTTTAAAGGCCAAGAACTTTTTTTAAAATTAAAATTTTCTTACACTGTTAATATTTTTCATGTTATTGCAGAGCATACTATAGATGCACGCACCGAAATGGCAGAGGTTGTATAGCGACAAAACAAGTACAAAGGTCAGATAAAGAAGGAGAAATCTTTGAAGTAAACTACAAAGGAAGACATACTTGTCGCCAAGTTTCTAAATTATGCCATGTATCAAAACAGCTCAACAAAGAAGAATGGAAAGTAAATCAAGATCAAATTCAAGAACATGATGAAAAAGCAGAGACAAAACAATCACAAATTGAAGCAATACCATTTATACTTGAAACACAACTTAAAGCAGAGGACTTTGATATCGACACTGACATTGGTTTTAAAATGGATGATATATTTCCATCATTTTTTGAAACAGATTTCAACGATACCATGATTGGATTTGAAAACAATCTCATGGGTAATTTTTCTCCACCAATTTCGGAGTCCAATGATATTTATCTAATGTCACAAGATCACAAGAGTAGCTTTGGGGGAGTATATACTCCTGAATCTGATATAATTACTGAAATACCCTCAAACCAGACTTCAGTCACTAATTCACTCATAGGAGATTGGATTTTGAATCTTGATGACGTGGGTATTGAAATGAATTTCCATTTTGATAACCCAGAAGTTTTCTTCTGAGGTACCTTCAATACTGCACTTTATTTAAACTAATGTTGTAGTTTTTGGTATATAAGATGATGATTTTGTTTTTCTTAAAGGGTCCAAGTCCAAGAGATCGCTTGTATTAATTGTGGGGATAAAAGTTGTAATCTTTTCAACCACTGTAAAAGTTTGTTGACTTGTATATCTAGCCTGAGAAAATTTCTTGGTGCTGCAATAGTGACCCAGAATTTTTGTTTATTGCAGCAACTTGTTAATTATTTTTACATAATAAGAAATACTCAACTCTAAAACCATAAGAAGATGAATCAAACCAACTTCTCCAATTCTTAAACCTAAATATATGAAATGAGTTCTTATATTCCAAAAGCTTATATTATATAGCAAAAGAGTAAACTGGGCTTTTGACATAATTCAACCACTGAAGCCCAAGTTAAACGGTTCTCATTTTCCTATTTTGTAATTACAATGCAACTAACAAATGCTTCACTTCCTTGGCTACTTTTGTTAAATATTAATGTTTCAATTGTTTTTAATCATTCCACTTAAAAAATAATAATATTTTATTAAAATAATATATTTTATTTTTAATTGATATATCTTTTCATAATAAGATATTAAATGATACCGTTTATAATTTGATAGATTAAACTATACAAATAATATAATTTAAAGAATTTTTGTAACATTTTTTTCTAAATTATATCCCTAAAATATAGATTTAATTTCATGACATATTCTCTTTTTTCATTTTCATAAATTGAGTTTTATTTTTAATACATATTAAAAATATATATATAAGAAAAATATAGTTGTTTGCCATGTATTTCTATAAGGTAAATAACATTGTTTTTAAAAATATTAAAAGTGAAATCATATAAATAAATAGTTCATATATATATATATATATATATATATATATATATATATATACTATAGTCTAAAATAATTTTATAATAGTGTAAAATCTAGGCTTTAAATTTTAATATTTTAATATTAAATAACTCGTCATAAATTTAACATTTTGAACATGTTTTTAATAAAATATAATACATATCATATATTTTTTCTATTAAAAACATCGGATTAATAACCTAAAAATAAATAGTAATCAGAAGAATTTACCGTCTACGTAGTGAACATCCTAAGTACTAAATCTGCTACTATTAGTGTAAGATTTTACCATGCTCATTATGTAAGCTCAACCAACCGTCCAATATAATAAAAGCAATAATTTGTACCTTGTACTCGACCAACAAATATGAAATATGTCGTCTTGAATGGCTTGGTTTGAATTATGAAAAAATAAATTATAACAAAACTTATAAAAAGGAATATGATAATATCAGTTGAAGAATATGGAAAAAAGGGGAGAAAACAAAAGTGTTATTATTAAAGTTGGAAAAAGTTAAAATTGATATAGCAACTTTTGACCCCGAAAATGAAAAATTGTTATGGATACGCCATAAAATAAAAAAATTATTTTTAATTTTTTAAATTTTATAAAAAATAAAAAAAAATATTAGAAATAAAAACAACATGAATAAATAGTATTAAAAAAAAAGCATACAATATAATATATATTATATAAAATAAAATAAAATAAAATAAACGTAATTATCATTACATCCTCATTAGTTACCGCCTACCGGTATAGTTTTTAATATGTCTTATATGGTCTGAAGTAGATATCTTCTAGATGTAAATGATGAAATTGGGTACTCTGCTATTGTCTTGGAAAATTATTCTCCCTTTGAAGTTTCTCCAAAAACAATTATTCAAAATCAAGTAAATGATTTCTATTTGCTTGAAATTGTGATATTAATTAATTAGGGAACCTTACCAGAATTGCAAGGAAATATTATGTCATTTTCACTTCATCCTCTTAAAACTGTTCATGTACTTGCTAATAAAATATGATCTGTAAACCTAATTAACTTATATGTATACCATTAATTATAAATCCATACAAATTCTTAAATATAATATATTAATAATAATTATTGAGGTTGTTTCTTAATTAAAATTCTTTTTTATAAAAATAAAGTATCAAAAAAACTCATTCTATCATGTGTATAGATATTGTAGGCTAAAATCCCTCTTATTACATTATATATTTCGCATTTTAAAACATATTTTACATTATACCTAAACTCATTTTAATTTTACACCAAAATATTTAGCTATTTATATTTAATTTATTATTTATTTATTTTTTCATTTTGCCTCTCTCTTTATTTTTATAAAATTTTATTGTATATTCTCTTCATTTCTTATCGAAACGAGAGTTTCTTATTGTATGAGTTATCTCTTATATATAGATCGTCTATTTCATTTAGTTCGTTTCAACAAACATAGATTATAATATTAATATTATAGTTATATTTTAATCTAGTTTTATTTTCATTTTTCATAAATTTTGATTAAGTAATTATTTTAGACATGTTATGTTTATGTTTCGTTTTGTTTTTAAATTTAAATCTAAATCTTATATTTTTTTTCATTTAAATACTTTTATAGTTCAAAACATGAACATTTAAAGACATAAATTGTTAAGTTAGATTGAAAATCTATTATCTTAATAATATAAATAGTCATAAATGTTTTGAGAATTAAAAGAGTCAAAGAAGAAAGTTTAAACGGTACTATGAATGATTTTTATTAATTCTTATAATAATTTAATGTATTTTTATTTTATTAATTTAATTATTATTATATTTTTCATTTGAATTAATAAAGTGTTGAAACCAATTTTTGTACACACTAAGTATGGTTGTTTTTGGTATAATACATGAGATGAATAAACTTTTATAATCTTAAAACACATTATAAGGAATGGTCTTCGAACTTAGGATCCATATCGTAAGTCAATAACTTTAAGATGTATAGTAAAAGAGATCTAAATCTTGATCTAATACTTATATATAAAGAGAGTGTTTAGTTGTAATTATTTGTTATGAAATTTATAATATTTGATATTATATATCATATTATATTATATTATGCATATATGACTATACATAAGTAAAGAATAAACTTAATATTTATCCTTATCTCACTAGGATTAAGCTATTATAAATTTGTAGATGACTATTTATTATAGATAATTATCTCTTAGTTATATGTTGTACACATATATCGTTAATTATCTGTTAGATTATCCTTTAAGATATATAAAAAATAATTTTTAAGCATTTATTTTTTTAAGATAACTAAAAGATAATCATTGAATTTATATTATTTTAAGATAATTATATTTCGTTCATACTTATATAATGATTAGTCACTTATTAAACTTGATTTATAAGTCTATTTACAGATTATGACTATTTTTTAATTATCATGTAGAATGTAGGAAATTATACACAACATAAAATTTTCTTAAAAAATTTAATTGAATAATACTCCATTGAGCTAATTTAGATCATGGTTTTTTAATTAATTGAAAATTTTGGCATTTAAGTAACATATTCCCTATTTTAGGTTGAAAGGTATTTTTGTCTATTCGAGTCCTTTGTTTTTGTTTAACTAAATTTTACCTACATTATTTTCTTTCAATAATAATTTATTCTCAAGGCAAAAAATCAAAACTTATTTTAATTTATTTCTTATTTCATTTTTAAAGTAATAATATTTTTACAAAAAAATACCTTCCAATAACTTCTAACTTTTTATAAATAAAAGTGAACGTAAATTTATGTTTTAACTTGTACGTAAGAAACAAGTGTATACAAGAGAAGAATGTTTAACTCTTTAATTGTATTATTTGTATATTGTGTATGATGTTAAGTATAATTGTATTACATTATAATTAATCTATATAATATTTTTATGATAATATGTACAGTATAATTAGATAAAAATAATTATAAATATTAATAAAATAATATATATTTAAAATAATTTTTTATTATAAAATTTATTTAAATCAATATTTAATTTAATTAACTCTATAACCTAACTTGTGTTATCAAAAAATGACTTGCTCCAATCAATATTTCTAGAATTGAAATTTTCTTGAAATTTGTTCGTAAAAATAGTAATAATGAAATTAATATGACTCGATGTTCATATGTTAAATATAAAAATATAAGGTTAAAGATGTTGAAAAGTATAAGATATAAAAAATCATTTATATAAGTCTCTTTTGTTTTATAATTAATTACATATATTATATACTTTTTGTATTATATCTCCTCTAAAATGTGTTTTTTTTACAGAATTGTTTTAAAGTCCCTGATAATTAGATAAACAAGTGTTATAAGATTGCAAATAAGACATAAAATTAAGAAATATAAAACTTTCAAATTTGATAGAAATTAATTATGTGTTTCCATATTTGGAACCACTTAATGAATATAAATTCCTTGGATAAACAAGGAGAAGAACAACTCAATAAGTTGTCTAGTAATGTAACTTGATACAAGTCCTTGTTATGATTTTTATATATTGATGTAATAATATATGATATATTTTCTTACTTTATTATTTATAAAAAACAATTCAAGAACAAATAAACATGAATGAAATAATCGAACAACCAGAGAAGAGATGACATATAATATGCATTTGGACGCGATCATCATGGTCATTTATGGGAGTAGTCATTAGTAAGCTAAGTACAGAAAACCCACCCAAAATCATCGTATCTTTAAGAGTATTTATTGTTTCACCCCAAGGAAATACAAAAGTATTAGTTTTTTGGTACCAAAACTTAATCAATCCAAGTAACAAATCGGTGTTATATTTGACTTTACATTTAGAGCTTATTATAGTATTAAAAATACAACTTGTTTCCATATAACTTCATATTTTATAGACAAAAGATTAAGATAATGCTAATATGATTTCAAAGGGATAAAGTTATTTTTATATCACTCTGGTGTCGATGTGATAATTTATTTTACGAATATATCATTTTAACATATATAAATTATTTTTTGTGAATTCATGATATTACATTCTTATTTTGAATCTAAATACATATAGTTATTTGTTCAGATCAAGTCATGTTATGATATACAATTTTTTGATGATTTACGAGAAAAATAGATAAAACATATACTTAAAATTTATTTAAATCAATAATTTAATTTATTTAACTCCATAACTTATGTGAGTTGTTGTCTTGCATCAACTTGTAATAAAAATAATTGCTCTTTTTTAATTAAAATTTTATTTTTTAATTATCTTAAAAATAGGTTAAGTAAGGACAAAAACTCACTATTTTAAAATATTTAACATAAAAAATATTTAAATAATATAATTTATCATTAATTAATTTTTTTAAAACATAAATAAATAAATGATAACACTTAAATCAAACGTACCTAATCTAAAATCTCCACCGCCTCATACTTCATTTAAATAACTACGTTACTTAAACACAAAATAATAATAACTATTGTATGTAAGTAGATTTTAATCCAAAATATATTATAATTGATATTAAAGATAGTCGTTTATTCCATTAATAAATAATTGCAAAAAGCTTTACGAAATTCCCCTTCTATTATACATATATAGCATTTTCAAAATTTTTTTTTTTTTTGACACTTTTTATAAACTAATTATTTCAAAAAGTAAAATGATGATCAACAAGAAAAACAGTTTGATAACTATAATAGAGGGAAAAAATCAAAAATACCCCCGAGGTTTTTAATATCTTCAAAAATACCCTTAACATTTAAAATAAAAACTACAATACCCTTGAGGTTTAAGATATCTTCAAAAATACCCTTATCATTTAACGTAAGCATAAAAAACCGTAAAAATCACATCAATATTTGAAAAAGTCTTTTCTACCCCTACCTATATAGCTTTTTGAATATTATCGTTAAAAATATTATCGCAAATACCCTTGAAGTTTTATTTTTCTTCAAAAATGCCCCTGATATTATATTTAATTTAACTTTATCAAAAATACCCCTGATATAATAATTAATTTAAATTCATCAAAAATACCCTTACTACAATATCTCTACTCAATAACCTACTATAAATAATCATCAATAATAAGCTATAAATATTGACCAAAAAATACCTTTAACCTCTCAATAACAATTCAATACATATCATATATCCACATTTTACAACTTTTATATTACAAATCATACATCTACATCCACATTCTCATTTTCATAACATATTAACTCCGCTTCAATAATAGTTAATATTCACATCCAAAAGTCATATTTCATACTAACCTCGCTCAATAACAATTCACATACACATTCACAATCTAAATTCTTTCAAAATGTAAGGAGGGGACACCATAAATGAGTTTAAATACACAAAAAACTACAAAGTTCATATCATGCCCCCAAAACCTCGGTGTATACATGAACTTTGAGTTACAAAGATTTCCTTCCAAATCATATTCATTGTTCCATTTACTTACACATTTTAAAAATAAAAATTATAAAACAAATCAAAGCCCCATTAGTTGAAGGCCCACTTTGACTATTGATTCTCCCATTTTTTGCTTCGTTGATTGCATCACCACTATCTATCACCTGATTCACAACAATAAATAAATTTATGGTATAAGAAGTAATGCATAATGAATGTGTTATACAACACATTACCCGAATTTGATTAGTTCTTTTGTTTTGTTTTTTTCGACCACCTTCTTGAAGTTGTTTCCTACAACAATTTAAAGTTTAATATAATTAACCCAATATATTTAATAAATTAATAGTTATAATTTTACCCGAGTTTCATTAGTTGAATTCTTTAACTTCTCCCTACATGTCCTCGATTATGACCAAATTGATTGCAATATCCACATTTCAATCCTTCAGACCTCTTATGTTTCTCTGGTTCAAGAGTTTCCCTATGTCTCTCGTTGGTGGTCTTCCTTTCTTTGGTTTATAAATTGGTGGAAGTATTTGTTGCTGTCGCGTGGATCATAACCCACTCTTTTCGGATGGAACAGATGAATCAAAGAGAAATATGTCTTCAAAAACGAAGCCTTTGTAAAATATGGATGTACATAGTCCGCAATCTTATACCTTCTATCCATAATACAAGCAACACCATGCTTACAAGGTAAACCACTCAATTGCCACCCATAACAACTACATGTCCACTTATTTAAATTAACCAACATGTTGCAACCATCCAATACTTCAAATATTTCATCTCCAAAGATACAAGACCTTTAAAACTCTTCCTTCTTCTTGTCTTTGAAGAATGTATTTCATTACATTTGGTGGAAACTAGAGTAGTCCACTTCAAAGCCTCTTCATTCCTCTTCACTATTAGCGCATCAATTTTCTAATTCCTCTTCAAATAAATTCACAATAGGTCTAGACCTCACTCTTTTCAACCAATTGTTAAAACTTTCACCATGTTATTGGGTCACATGTTCAACCTTTACATCATCATCAAAAGCATGTCTACTCCAATGTGAAGCTTGGATCTTACTTAAATATTCATGTGCTCCGTGCTCTTCTTTCTTAATTTCATTCATCACATCATTAAATTCATTGTTCTAGTTGCTTTAGATGCTGCCCAAAACAAAGATCTCATTTTCATGCTTGGATGCTTACATTTCAAGTTGGCATAAATATGCCTAACACAAAAATCCGATACATGGGAAGTTGGGAAAAACTTATTTATTCATTTAACGAGACCTTTTTGTCTATCGAGACACGTCTTTCTTTTTCAAACTCCCCAATATGTTGGTCTAATAAAGCCATGAACCACATCCAAGTTTCACTATTTTCGTATTCAAATTTCATGGCGGCAATTGGAAACAAACCTCCATTAAGATCCAATCCAACAAAGAACTATTAAGACACCTTATATTGGACCCTTTAAAAACATCCATCCAAACCAAGGAAAGGCACATCCATCTTAAATACCCTTGTTTTCAGGCGTATAAGCTAATAAAACATCTCCTAAAACAAGGGTGGCATTTGGTATTGGAATATAAGTATCAACAACTTGCTATTGATCCAGGGTTAGTTCTTAAAATTGTATGACAATATTGCCTTATTTTTGAAAAACTACCAATACGGTCACCCAATTCTCCATCACAAGCAATTTTTCTTGCCCTATACAAAGGTCAAGTCGTGTACGATATACCCCATCTTCTTTTACACTCAAGAGACAATATAAGGATACTTACATTAGGATTTCCCATAACTAAGTCCTTTAATTGGCTTAACCAAGATGATGTAGCAGATCTTTGTTTTTCAACTTTTGACAACTATGTCTCCCCTTATTGTTTACTGGCTCAAGTGTCTTAACCATAAATGTTTTCTTATCGGTTCAGAAAGCGTGTATCCTCCAACCACAATCGGGGCTTTACACTCTCATAGCTTACTCGGTTTTTGTCAACTTTAACCTTCTCACACCGAATCCAACTTGAACAATGTATTCTTGTAAGATAGCTTTAAATTCTTTATCATCCTTAAATGTATCTCCGACAAGTTAAATTCAATGCTACCATCACTTCTTCTCTTAAATTCCCTATTTTCATATTGACAACTCGACTTTTTGAGCACTTTTTCCTTGACAATCTTCTCGAGTCGGTATCATCGATACGATGGAAATTTTCATCCCCTAAGTCCTCGAAGACTATCATCGCATCATAAATTTCATCATCCTCTTCATCATTTCTTGTAATGTCATCATGCCAATCGTGATCTTCCTCATCACTACTCCAAAAAAACTTCTCATCTCCATCATAATGTTCATCTTCAACTTCAACAACTATTCTGCTTTATATTTTTTCAATCTTTCACAATTCCTTGAAGCGTTCACCTCGTTTTGGCTATTACTAGTCGGGAAATGGCTCAAATGAGTCAAGGTGAAGTTCATCAATGTCAAAGTGAGGTGGTTCATTTGTTGGTTCGCGTGGTTCATTCGCTGTCTGGTTCAAGGTGGTTCATTTTGTGATTTGTTTGGTAATATAGCTCGTGGTTTTCTTGAAACTCGATATTCTAACATGGGGTGAGAAAACCACTTCCAAAGGATTAAATTCTACAAACAAGTCTAGCCTTTGCTTTTTATTATCCCTATAATCGTTCATCAATTCATGTAATTCATTATCGGTTTTTAATACACTTCGCTCATCACTATCAACTTTATTTGCTTCAATCCTAAAGTCTTCTTTTAAGTGTCAATCCTTCATTCATAATGGCCCTTTTAGCATCACGGAAGCAACAAACGAGACTATATTCATCACAGGTATATGACCAACCCATCTAACTTCACCAAATAGATTTAACATACATTTAGCCCATTCACTCATTTTTATCTCCCTATATAACAAACAAAAGTATTTTTTATAAGCATTATTATGTTAAATCATAATTGTTGAAAACATCTTCATCACACCGATTTTTTAATATATCGTCTCAAAAACAAAGCACACAAAATATAAACCCTAAACAAATACTATGGTCAAAATATGTAATTTTATCGCAAATACTCTGAGTGTTTGCTTATTCTTCAAAAATACCCCGAGGTTTTGCTATTCTTCAAAAATACCCGTGGGTTCTTCAAAATCATACAACGATCGCCTACTTCATATGAAAAAAAATTACAACTAGAATATCGAGCAACCGCTATACAACGGGTTCTCGAAATACATATTATATATCATCATTACAAGCAGGATATTGTTAAAAATGGGTTCTAAAATACAAATTAAAAAAAAGATGAAATACAAAATCAAATACGTGAAACGATATTCTACTCCAATATATGCAGTGTGCGTAAAAAAATAAATTTTTATCCAAACGAACCAAATACGTAATATATATGAAATAATATGAAATTAATGAGCTTATACGTTATATTGTAACAACGGGACGTGTTAGGGCAAAGAGGTGATACGTTCGATTTTCGCGTGAAGATGAGTCGTGTATTTGCGATAAGGCGTGAGGAGTTGCGAAACCGAGGAGTTGGTGGGTGAAATAACGGGTTCTGCGGGTGGTTCACGGGGTATTTGCGATAACGACGAGGGATTTGGTGGGTTACCGAAAGGATATCCGTGAGGTTTGGGCCGGAATGAGTGGTTCGATGGGAGAATGGCGATCGAACAAGCAAACTGCGAGGTCAAGTGTGGCGGTTGCTAAGCGAAGACGAAATGAGGATGCGACAGAAGAAGAGTTGGACGCGAAGAAGAGTTGACGCCAAGAGAGGACGCCAAGAAGAGTGATATGCTATGTAATGAGATTACCATTTTGCCCCTAAAGTTAAACGGAGATATAACGTCGATAACGTTTAAGGGTAGTTTTGATATTAAATAAAGCTCAGGGGTAATTTTGAAGAAACACAAAACCTCAGGGGTATTTATGATAATAATCCCTATAATAGATAACGCACTCGTGTTTACGTTTTTTTTTAATATAAATGAAAATGATATATAAATTTGTACACGCTGATATTTTTGAATTATCTATAGTTTAATAAAAAAATTACTTTTTAATCATACTTTAAACTAATTTTCATGTGATATTTAAAATATTTAAATAGTTTCGGTACAATTATTTTAGTACATTAAATGATAAAAAAATAAGAATAGTAAAAAAAAATATTAAATTTGATCACATGGATATTAAAATGGAAATAATTTTTTTAAAGTATCATATACATATTAAATAAATTTTTTTTAAAACATTTTAGATACTAAATTAAAATTATATCAAAACATGTTAACAAAATAAAACTTTAATTAAAAAGACGAGTATTATAAAGTAACGATCCACTTTATTTGTTACACATTATTTCTAATAGGCACAGGAAAAAATTTAAAAATAAATCACTTTTGTATTTTAAATTCTTTTTATCTTGTGTCACAGTAAAAAAAAAATTCAAATTTGTACAATATAAAAAAAAGAAATTTATATATGTATGGGCACTTCAGCAGAATTTAAGAACAACACCACAACCTTAATATTACATTAAAAATGTATGGGCGTAATTACATGTGGGCCTTCGTATTCTTAAAGTAGCGATTTTTTCAGCTTTTGTCACGAAGTGTAAAGTGGAATATCCTTGCAATTTTTTTTTTCTTTAGTAAAACAAGCAGTTTTGTAATTTATTGTTAGTAATAATTGCACAATTTCCGGTTTTCTCTACGATAAAAAATAAATAAAGAAAATAAAATTAAAAAACAATACTATCCTCCCTTTATTTTTATTTGTAAAATTTAAATTATATATTTTTAATTTAAAAGTTAAAATATTTTTTATATTAATAACTTAAATCAACACATATATTATTAGATGTAAAAATTAAATTTATTATTTTAAAATAAAAAAAATAAATAAAATAATCATAATTCAATATGAATAACTTCTTTATCTGTATTTTTTGTTTCACTGTAACTAAATACCATTAATCATGGATATGTTGAGTTAATGGTTAAAAAATAACATTTTGGTTGAATTTGAAAATCTAAAATGTTATAAAATCTAAATCTAATTAATATTAATTAGATATTAACCAAATGATTAAAGAGATGAAAAGTATATTTGATATATATATATATATATAGTAGTTTTTGGGTAAGTCGAGAGAATGATGAGAGATAACAGGGATACAACAAATGATCAATAATTAAGAGGAAATTAATTTGTTTTTTGTGGATGTGATATGATTAAAGCAAAAGGATAAGTGATGCAATATTTTGGAGTTTTGTGTAAATGCGTGACTTTTGTATCAAAGTCTCTTATATTATGGTGTTGTAAAACAAAAAATATTCTTAGTATTTTTCTGGGTTTTTTTTATTCCTTTTATGTGAGAGAGATTTTAAATGTAACTGGGTTTCAATTTTTGAGTATTGTTTTTGAGTTATATAATATATTGTGTATTTAATTAGAATTTTTGTATTTAAGAATTAATATTAATGGATTTATTTATGAATTTGAATATATATTAGATTAATTTATTGAATCACTTTAAATTTTTTATACTTTTTGATTTTTTATGTCTTATTTGTTTTTCATTTTACTTGATATTATTTTTTGTTTCTGTTGTGTTCAATAAGTGATATCATATTTAATGGTTGAGAGATCTTAGTTTAAGAAAGATGTATCGTTAAGAAGTTGGAGACATGAAATGACAACATCAAAAAGAGTCTCTTGAGATGTACTTGAAAAAACAATTGTATACCTTAAAGATAGATAAATGTGATAATATTAAAATTTATGTAAATAAATTCAAACGATGTATCTTTGAATAATTAATGGTTAATATGAAGATATAAAAAGAATATTAAGTAATGATATTGTTATCTTTGTTTCTTGAGTCATATAATCTATTAGTGTCTTTATTACTTAATGGAAAAACTATATTGAGTGATTCTAGAGCAATTGACTAGTTCTACAAGTGGAGATCGTTTCGCTATAAAGAGTGATTCGAGAGCAACCTAGAATGTTGAAAAAAAAGTAGATTTATGAGAAGATATCTAAGTGGAAATGAAAATTGGTTCAAATCTTGTCTAAAATGTGATATTAAGTGTTTCTATTATCACAAGAAAGGACACATAAAAAAATGTTGCAATAAAAGATTAAAGAACATAAGAGATTTTAATGACAAGAAAATATAATATGTAAAAGGACAAAGTCAATTAGAACTTGTAATACCAAAAATAATATAATTTGTGTAATAATAAGTGACAATTTTTAGGACAATTAAGATTTTGTACTCTATTTGCTCATTTCACTTATGTACAAACAAGAAATTGTTTGATAATTACAAACCTTATGATGTTAGTGACGATGTAATGGCTAATGATTTAAGGAGTAAAGTTATTGGAATGGATATTGTAAAGATGAAGGTGTTTAATGAATCCTAGCATGAGGTGATGTTAACAATGTATCCAATTCAAGGAAAAAAATTGTTTCATTGAATAGACTAGATATACTAGGTTATGAATTTTGTATAAGAAACATGTTTATGAAAGTTAATAAAAATTCCTTGATTATTATGAAAAAAAGAATATGTAATTTGTAGCTTTCATTAAGGGTAAGATTGTTATTGGTTCAGAGTTTTACTTTAAATGTTGTATTGGTGATTATAATGGAACTTGAAATCTTGTATTTATGATCATAACGTGAGATAAGAAAAATGAGTGAGTTCAATAAGGAGGTTGTAGTTTTTTGGTGATAAGAGTATGAATTTATTGTTGGGAAATAACGCAAATTCCCGATAAGCCAGATTTATGAGAAAGCAAAAATAGAAAAATAACACACAAAATTTGATAACTGAAAGTTCTACTAATCTGCTTACGCCTCCTGACCTGGCAGATCTTTTACCGAAAGGGGAGAAATTACACAAGCGCCATAAACACTCACAACTCACAACCCAATTACACCCAAGAAAATTACTCTCAATTTTCTCTCACAAAAGCTTTGCTCTCTAAGCTTTTCTCTCAATTGAAATGAAAACTTTGGATGGTTAATTCATTACAATTACACATCTATTTATAGGAAAATTCACTTCTTGAATTACTCCTTAAATTAATGGTTCCTTAAATTGCTCCTTGAATTAAGCTCCTTGTTTTGCTCCATGAATTGCTCCATGAATTGCTCCATGTTTTGCTCCATGTTTTACTCCATGTTTTGCTCCTTAAATTAAGGAGCTTTATAACATTTATGATCATAATGTGAGATAATAAAAACCTTAAATTAAGGAGCTTTATAACATTTATGATCATAATGTGAGATAATAAAAATGAGTGAGTTCAATAAAGAGGTTGTAGTTTTTGGTGATAAGAGTACGAAGTTAAAGTGAGCAAATATGAATATAGTTATTTTAAGTTCAAAATAAAGTGTTGGGTGCATCCTTCCTGCCATAATCTGGTACTTTATGTTGGTATTTTTTTTAAAGGTGTAGATTATTGAATTGATGACTTAAAAAACATTTTGGCTGAATTTGAAAAGCTAAAACTTTGATAACAAAAACTCCATATCTAATTAATATCAATTAAATATTAACAAAATGGTTAAATAGATGAAAAGTGTATTTGGTATATATATATAATTTTTAGTAAATTTTTGGGTTTTATTTTAAATCTTTTTTTTTTTAAGAAAGATTTTGGTTGCGTGCGTTTCAGATTTTGAGTACTATTTTTTGAAATATATAATGTATTTAATATTTGATTAAAAATCTTATATTCAAGAATTTATATTTATTTGATTAAGAATGTTATATTCAAGAATTAATATTTATTTGATTATTTTGTGATTTTGAAGTTAGACTGTGATAACTTATCTAACCACGTAAAGTTTGTGATGAAACCTCTTAGTTTCTAAAATATTTTTGTCTTTTAGAAGATATGATAAATAGTGTTTTGGTATCTAAAAGATTAAACTACTTTTTTTGTTTTAATTGTTGTCATAACTTGTGTCTTAGATGCATCAAAAACTGTCGTTTTGAGAGTCGATATTTTCTCTCTGGCTTTTAGGGTTTTAACCCGTCGTCGCCTCCATGCACTGCATGTGTTTCTCAGCCTCCTCAATGCCTCTGGTTTTTTTTTTTTTTAGCCTCCATCACACCTCGTTTTGTACGTAGTTTATTATCTGTTTGTCTACAGCTGATTTGTAGATGTATAGTTTGTATTGCGGTATCTACCTATTATTTGTCTTTAATGTAGGAGCTTTTGGTTCAATTATTATTTTTTTTAAAAATTGATGCCAAAACAAAAAGTCCTAGAAACTGTAGACTTTCAAGACAAGTCCAACCACATCTTCTTAGACAGGAAAGGAAAAAAAAAAGGCTAACCACACCTTTTTCTTAAAGTCTAAACCATATATCTTTCTCGAGATAAGTAGCATGCATGGACTTATTTGGTTTCCCATTGAGATCATCTTTAAAAAATAAATCACACTTTATCCGTAATATGTGGCATTATTAATTATATAATATAATAATTCATCCATCTATTAAAATTTTCTCTTTATAATTATACATAAGTTATTATTACTTAATATTTATACGTAAAAATTTCATATTAATATTTAAATTTATACCTTAACGTCTAAAGTAAATGCAAAAATGAACCAACTCGATCGTGTGAGTATTTAAGGAATATCTTTGCTTCATTTAATAATCTTGCATATATATATATTTTTTTACATTAAAATTACAAAGTACCCTTTTTCAAAACAAAATTTAAGAACCATTTATTTTAGTTAAAGGATAAGAATTTACTTTTTTTTTCTCTCAAATTTTATTCTTATTCTTATTATAAAAAAATCTTGATATTGCATAAATTTATAAAATTAATATTTATATTAATTTTTAATATTTATTTTTATATATAAAAAATTAAATTATTTAAAAAATACGACTATGATACATATATATATTTCAAAAAGTATAAGAATATTTTAATTTTTTAAAAATTATATTATTATTTTTATTCTTTATTCTTTCTTTTATTATTTTTTTCTCTTTCTAATTGGATCAACTTGTGTTTAAGATTTAAAATTTAAGACTTAAGATATGATTTTTAATTAAGATTTAAGATTCATAGAAAAAGAAACGAAAAAATTGTATAAAAATAATTAGAGATGTGAGAAAGAGAGAGTATAGAGAAAACATATAAAAGAAAAGAAGGAAGAGAGGAAAATAAAATATTAAAAAAATTAAAATTATTAAATTATCTTTACTCTTTTACATAAAAATTATTTTTGAATAAATGGGTACATTTAAAAAAAAATACGAGTATATTTAAGGTATCACTAAATAATTTAATCATTTTAATGGTACCAAAATAATAATATGTATTTGTAAGGTATAATTAATGATTCACCCATTTTTATATCGTGTCATGTGTCTAAATTATTTAAAAAAATTAAATTGAGAATATTTTTAAATAATATTAATATAAATTAAATTGAGAATATTTCTAAATAATATTAATATATGTTACGGTATGAAAAATATAAATATAAAAATAGATATAAATTTACGTAGACATAGTATTTTATATAGGATGTATGACAATATAAGTTTTTTTAATTACGTCAAAAATAACGATTTAATTCATTTATTTTTTTATAGTAGTTTAGTAATTTTTTTAAAAAGTGACAATATAAGGTTAAAAGATTAATTTTTTATTTTATTATTATTTTTATATTGTTTTAACTTTTATTGATGTATCAATTTCATAAATTGTGTTTAATAGTAAATAATAATAATTATAAAGTTTTAAAAATGAAAATAATAAAAAATTTAAAATTCCATTAGTTATTTTTGTATTATCGTTTTTATATAAAAATGGTATATATATAAAAATAAACTTGTTCTAATTGTCACAAGTAAAAGAAAGATGTGCATTTGTCTCTTTGTATTGTAACTATTTACTTCAACCCTTAACTAAAATCGTGGATTTTCACTCTTTTATTATTAAGAATCAAATTACTGTTGTGACATTATGACTTATTTAATTAGGACACACTTAGCAGTAACAGAAAAGGGCTATATATTTTTTTTATAGAGAATTTATAACGGAGGTGTGATGCAGGAACGGAGCATGGGGTTTGAGTAAGGGCCAGGACGAGCTATCATTAAAATTAAATTTTAATAAGATGTATAATATAATTTATTAATTTTTACTTTAATATTTAGTCTCAAAACTTTAATAGCTATCTGTTTAATTAGTGTTTAAGCTACTATCTAATAAAATACATCATTATATTAATTACATATATTTTCAATTTTTATTGATAATCATAATCATAATTTAGATTATAAAAATTATTTAAAAAATTATATAAATCTATAATTATGATTATTAAATAAATGTAATCTAATTAAAGTTACCTAATTCTAATTGTTTTTAAAATTAAAATAAAATAATATATTATGTGTATTATTTATTAAAAATTAAAAATTCACTATAAATTTTTTTTATTCCCCTCACTATTTCAAATTTCTCTCTTACCTCGTAAACCTAAAGCATTCTAAAAAATATTTCCTTTTTTTCTCCATGCACACCAGCACAGCCTCATCAGTCCACAACCAGCATTTATCGCTGACCATCCTCTTTAATACACAATCATTCGTTTCATTGATATCGAAAAACTTTGGAATGTTGTTAATTATCTTTGTTCTACATCGGTTAGGAGCAAGACAATAATGTTGCTTATAAGTCTGGACAATCTTTCACTCAATGAGATCTTATTGGATTAAGTTAGGCATAGGTTTCTAACATGGTATCAGAGTTGGGCCAGACTTGATCAGTGACTCGGCCTTTGTCCTTAACAGTCTCACAGTGGCTTTGTGAGACCACCTCTATCCATGTGGAGGGAGGCTGTTAAGTTTTCTTTAGTCCCACATCGGTGAGGATTTCGATACCAATGCTGCTTATAAGTTTGGACAACCCTTAACGCAATCCCTATTGGGTTGAGTTAGGCCTGAGTTTCTAACTTGGTATTAGAGCTCTACTCTTGGTCTCTATGTGTTTGGACCATGAGCTCTATCACAGTCTCACCATGGTGCTTATGTTCACCTTTGTTCACCATGTGGAGGAATTTGTTAAGCATCCTTGTCCCACATCGGCTAGGAGTAAGGCATCAATTTTGCTTATAAATATAGGCAACCCTTTACTCAATGGGATCTTATTGGATTGAGTTAAGGATTATCCAAACTTATAAGCAGTACTGTTGCCGAACTCCTTGCCATTACGATACTGAAGGAAACTTAATAGTCGTGATACATCCAAGTCTGAAGCTTTCTAATTTCTATGAAGTTTTCTCCTTCTTGCACCTTTCTACTCCCATTCTCCGTGAGTTCTTTGCTTTACTTTCTTTGTTGTCGAAGGAAACTAGCTTTCTTTTAAAATATAATTTCCTTATTTTATTTATTTATTTAATGAATGTTTGAAGACATGTGACGTTGTAGAAGATAAACAGGATGGAGACTATTTTCAAGTTCATGCCATTGTTATTATTATTATTTATACCTGAATTGTTATTCTTGGAACTAGATATTCATCGTATGTTCTTATTAGGAAAATTTATTAGGAAAGCATTTTTGATGAATGTGACTGTGGATTAAGATATGCAATGGGAAGCAAATGTAAATGGTTAAATCGGTTAAAGGGTTCTATACGGTGAGAAAACAATTTCTACTGAACCATTCCTTAGTGGATCTTATTCAACAGCTTAGTCAAGCATTTGATAATATTAGTACTTTGTATCATACTAATACTTGCATGTTACAACTATAAGTCTATAATTTACTTGTCTCTTTTTCCTCAACTTTGCACCATTTGAAATTTCTTTTTTGCAATTGTAAACTTTTGAAACTTGAAACATTGGGAGGAAAGTAAGAGGTTTTGGTTTGTTACTTGACTTTGTTTGTGTTAGAAGTTTTATATTTTTGTTGGCAAGCACTAGCAATTAGTCTTGACTTGGTAGGTTTTATTTTTAGCTTATGAGTTTATATAATTGAGTATTAAATGAATTTAGTGAATCATCCTATTTTGTTAAAGTCATTTTAATGAAATCTTCATTTTATTTTACACGTTTAGACACTTATTGGATACAATTTATTTGCTGAAAATGATAAATTAATAATAGATACTTAAATATACAAATCTTATGTGCTTATGCTATTTTGCATTTTCCTGGATTAGGTATTATAATAACTAGGGGAGCCATATATGGGCATTGTTGGATCTTCAAGTGATATGTTTTTTGTTGGATTAAGCTTTTTCTATGTATGCTTCCAAAAAACATTTGTAAAGATGAGCTTTCTACACTTTTCTCTAAATATGGAACTATAAAGGACCTATAGATATTAAAAGGTTCTAAACAAATAAGTAAATGTATTTTGTTTATGATCATGATTCTTCTCTGACATTGCATGCTAGATTGAAAAACTCATAAATTAGTTCTAAAGTATGAAATGAAAGAACAATCCCTAGCAGCCCTAAAGGACCTTAATGGAAAGCATAAAATGGAGGTCTGTGTTCAACATGCATTATGTTACCTATTAATCTATGTGATAATATTATGGTGATAGAGTATTTTATTGCATGGATAACATATACAAGGTTTAATTTTTATGCCAATAATTTAATTTGTTTCTTTACCTTATGATGTGCTAAGTAAAGCTCAATCACATGATTCTGATGTGCTAAGTAATGGTTCACAACGTCTTTCATTGTTTGGAGCTTTCATAAATTATTTTGATGAAGTAGAGTTTGAATGTTGATTTCAATTTTTTTTATAAAAATAATTGTTTAATAATAATTTAAATTGTGTGTAAATTGTAACTTAATCATGAAGGAATTAAAACTGAAGGTGAAATTTATGAAATTTGAAATAAGTGGACAAAGTTCACAAATCATTCTTAAAATGAAACTAGCTAATTAGATCATGTATGCATTCTTAATTACTTTTTTGTTAGATTGATTTAGATATATATAATTTGTTTAGCATTGTTATTAGTAAACTTTAGGCATATATTTAATATTTTAGAACATTTTAGTTAGCTAGTAGTTTTATTATACTTTAGTGTATAAATTCTCAAATGTAATTATACTCTTAATTTTAATATAATATTGAATATTAATATTATAATTGATAAATTTATTATAATTTATATTAAAAAATAGGTATTTAAATTTATTGAATGGAAGAAAATTAGTATAATGTGATTCATTGATATATATATATATAATTATGACTTGAGTGGTACTAAATATAAAGATAAAAAAGTCATAATTTTAGTGTAATCTAGACCAAATATAAAGATATGATCATGGTTTAACATTATAACCATGATTATAAATATATAATAGGTCACGACTTTTTCATAAGATCGTGACTAAATGATATATGTATAGTCACGATCTTTTGTAAGATCGTAACGAAATAATATCTATGGTTTAGGTCATTCATAAGATCGTGATCAAATGATTTGTGGATGGTCTCGGTTAAAAACAAAGACTATATGTAAGAATTTATGTTCACTTATACTTAAACCTCATTTTTTATAACAATGGTTACAGATCTATGATTATGGTTAAAAATTGAGACTATATATCAATATTATCTTATTTTATTAAAACTTAAGATAAAATGAGATAAATTTTAAAATTAAAATATCTCATTTATTTCTAATGAACTTAAATGAGACTACTAAAAATACAAACACAACATAAAATATTATCTTTTATATATATCATAATATGTTCTGATTCAAAAATAATCTATTTTAATTTCATACAAAGCATATCACATCGAATAAATATCCATGACACTTCAATCTTAAGATATAATTTTATATATTAAATTTTATTAATTTTTTGAAAATTATATGATATTTAACATATATTTTCTACTTTCAAACTTAACTTTTAATTTCATATTTTAAATATAAAATACTTTAAACTTAAATTTATACATTTACTCGATTATTTTTATTTAAAGTTCAATAAAAATAATTTAACGAACTTTACATCTTAATACATACTTGATCCAAAAATTTCATCATCAAATATTTAGCTCTAATATTATTTTTTTAATTTGTATGTTTGTTGTTGTTTTTTTTTTTTTGTGAATTTTGTTAGGGATGTTAACTTTTGGAACCGTTTCGAGGAGAAACTTCAATTTTGACCCAATTGAGAATACCCGGTGGGAGATACGTGAACCTTCTTTACCCTGTCGATTTCTGGATTTTAATTTTCTTATAATTTTTTTTAAAATACATTCTATGTTTATAAAATTTTATAATTAAATTTTATAATTTTAGATTAAAAAAAAATATTTTAATAATAAAATATAACGATATATTAAACCAAAAATATTATAATAATTATTAAACTAAGAAAATAATGTATTTGATTATAATTATAATTTTTACTCTACATTGTAAATTATTAAATTTAATTACTCACAAATAAATATATTTGAAATTTTTTAGGTAATTAAGTTATTAAATTTTTTTTTAGGTAAAACAAGTTAATCCAAGTCTAAAATTTCAAATTTGGAATAAATTTAGATTAAGTATAGTGAGATAATATATATTTTTGAGACAAACGAGATTAAATTTATTAAATTAAATGTAAGCATAAAACTTCACCCTAGAACATTGGATAAGTTCAAATATGATTGTTTTGAATTTTAAATTTACTTAAGTAAATATTAAATTTAAATGATATAATAAACCAGTAAATAATAACATATAATATTAAAAATATATATATTTTATAAAAAATTAATTTAATTTTTACTTGAAATCGAGTTTCAACCAAGTTAGTAATATAAATGTTGACCCTAAGTTAAATCTTAAAATTAATCAAGTCAAATTAGACAAAACTTAATCCGAACTAATCGAATTTGTAGCTAGTTTAGATCAAGCCTGGTCATAATGTTACCTTCCCAGCTGCAGAAACCCAATGTTGTTGGGCAAAAAAAAAAAAAAATCGCTTAATCCCTGATTAATCAATCAATAACTACTCATGATTATATGCACATATCAAAAGTCACTTAATCCCTGAGTAATCAATAACCACTAATGATTATTTAAATGACTTTCAGTTGCTTTATTCCATTATCTGTTTTTTCCCAGTTCCCTGTGAAATGTTTGTTCCATTAAAAATTAAAGAAAAACAAGAGTGTGATCAATTTTTCAATTATTAACTAATTATCAAAATCAATTCTCAATGAATTTGTGGTTTTAACATATAATTTATTTAGGTATATAGAAGATTTAAGATTTGAATTTTAAGTAGTATAATTATTTGAAAAGATTAATTATCAAAATCATTCATAAACCAAAAAAAAAAAAAAACTATGATTAAAACCATCTTTTTGGGTCATGAATCAAAACCATAGTAATATTTTTGGAGGTGTACAATGAGAGTATGAGATAGAACAGATTCATTTTAATTTTTTATTTATATAAAAATAAAAACAAAATAAAAGATTGATATTAACAGTATTAACATTTTCTCATAATTTTTATGAAAATAAAACTGTATGATTACTAAACAGACTAACAGATTTGTATCTGACAAGTTCTTTTGAGAAGCACTGTTCTCTTATTTTTATTATTATTAAAAACAAAATTTTCTTTTATAGCCATGTTTAATAGGGGATAATAATATTGTCACTAGATTTAATAAAAATATATGGATAGTATATTATATATTTATAATTAATTATAAATAATAATTTTTATTATTATTAAAATAAAATTATTTTTTTATTTTTTAATTATTAAATAAAATTATTATTATTATTATTATTATGATAATAATAATAATTTATATCCTCTTAATATTATTAATCTTAATTATACTAAATCGAAAAGTTAACATTGATAAATTAAATTGATCTTAGAAAAAAACAATTTATTACGAAAACAAAGATTTTATTTTATTTTTTAAATAGTATTTATTGTTTTAAAAATAATTATTATATTAATAATAAGGATACAAAATAAATCTCTTAAATTAAAAGATTTGTATCAATTAATCTCTTATATTATAAAACGTATCATTTATTTATTTATATTTTATAAAAAGTCTTAAAAAAAGATAAATTTTAATTATTTATTAAATATTTTAATAGTTTTATAATAAAAATTTAACTATGTTAATAATTTTTATTTTAAAATACATAATAATAAATTATTTTTATTTTTTATCAATAAAATAAAATATTAAAAAATATTTTTTTATTTTTTAATTATTAAATAAAATTATTATTATTATTATTATTATGATAATAATAATAATTTATATCCTCTTAATATTATTAATCTTAATTATACTAAATCGAAAAGTTAACATTGATAAATTAAATTGATCTTAGAAAAAAACAATTTATTACGAAAACAAAGATTTTATTTTATTTTTTAAATAGTATTTATTGTTTTAAAAATAATTATTATATTAATAATAAGGATACAAAATAGATCCCTTAAATTAAAAGATTTGTATCATTTATTTATTTATATTTTATAAAAAGTCTTAAAAAAAGATAAATTTAATTATTTATTAAATATTTTAATAGTTTTATAATAAAAATTTAACTATGTTAATAATTTTTATTTTAAAATACATAATAATAAATTATTTTTATTTTTTATCAATAAAATAAAATATTAAAAAATAATATTTTTATTCTTTTCTTTTTTTGTGTTATTATAAAAATAAAAGATTAAATGAATTTTTTTAAAGAAATTAAATAATAATTTTTTAAAATTTTAATATAAAAATCTATACGGTATTTTATTATTATAATAATTTAGATTATGGTAATACAATTCTACGTTAAAGTCGAACGTCAATAATGCCGGCCACTAACAAAGTGCCAAAGCACCTTTATGGTGATCATTAATGCTACGAATTTCATAATTGATGGGGGCCACTACCATTTTTGTGGCTGTATCCACCTCACCTACCACTCATGTACTTCACACATATTTATCATTAAAATTAATAATAAAAAAAACATTAAAATTTAAATATTACTAACAATATGGTAATCTGCTAGCTTCATAGTATCACAATCAAACATAAACTAGCACAAACATCATTTATAAAACCCACTTAGACAAAAATAAAACAGAGTATGAGATTATATTAAAGTAAAAAAATATAATGCTAACTCATGTAAAAATTAAAAGCATATACATTTCTTCTTGTCACATAATTCTACAAATTAACACGTTATAAAATATGTATTTTAAAAAATACACGTAAATTTATGTCTTCCATTTTGAAGCAAATTCAGAAAGTGCTTTTGTAGAAGACCCATTTTCACTGAGAACCCTTGAAGCATCATCCTTCAAATCCTTCATTCTATTCCTAATCTCTTTTGCTTCTTCACCTTCCATTAAACCCCTAACCACATTAGCAATCTCTTCCCTACCTATTATTCCATTTTCTTCTTCACATGTTTTAGGTCTCAATGCTACTTTAATATCTTGTGTTAAAATAAAAGCATTCATTTTTTGCTCTGCATAGAGTGGCCAAGTAACAAGTGGAATCCCATTAACCACACTCTCTAATGTTGAGTTCCAACCACAATGTGTTAAAAAACCACCAGTTGAACCATGGTTTAGAATTTGAGCTTGAGGTGCCCATGATGGAACCACTAGACCCCTTACTTTTGTCCTCTCTAAAAACCCTTTTGGTAAAAAATCAAAAGGGTCATTTTCGTAATTGATATTGAAAAAAGTAGCATTAGCAACTTTGTCATTAGGACTTCTAACAACCCACAAAAACCTTTGGTCACTCGTTTCTAGACCCCAGGCTAATTCAGTAATTTGTGCCGAAGATAAAGTTCCACCACTACCAAATGAAACATACAAAACTGACCCATGTGGTTGCTCATCCAACCATTGCAAACAATTGGCCTCATCGTTTCTACTACTCGGCTCCAAATTCACAAGAGGCCCAATTGGGTAAATTGTTGGCGAATCCAATTCTTCTGTTTCAGTGCCATGATTTGCGTCATTAATAATTAATTAAAAACGAGAGAATATATTTTTTTTTTTTTAAAAAGGAAGTTTCAAGATTACCATTGGCGTACTTGAGTTCATAAATTGTATATTTATGTAATATTTTGAAGAAAAAACAAAAAATTACACTTTAATCCGTATTTTAATAATTAAAATATCTTATCCTAATAAAATTTAAAAAAATAAAGTAAACCATATATAAGTTCAAGAATCTCTTCTTTTTTTTTAAAGAAATTTTTAAATTTTTATGTAAAAGTATTAAAGTATATCGGTTAAAAATTTAAGTATTAAAATATCTAAAAGATATAAATTTATTGACTGAAAGACTATTTTTTTAAAAAAAAAATTAAATATATATATATATATATGTATTATAATTTGAAAGATACGTTAATGAAGCAAAAAATTATACATAATTTTACATATATGCATTATGTATTAAAAAAAATTATTAATTTTTTAAAATAATTTTAACACATGCTATTGCATAAATTAAAGGGGGAAAAATAGAGCATGTGAATCGAATAGGCTTACTAGTGGCTTACCTTTTTTGGCTTGCAAAGCTGTTATAGCCCCAGGCTCTAATTCTTTGAAGCTATTGACCATAATTCCATCAGCTAAACGATACCGTTTGGTGTGATGTAGAAGCCACTTGTACGCATCGTTTTTTCTGTCCTGAACCGGGTCCAATAAGTCCTTTCCATGAATTGGTAGACACCCAGGAATTTTAACCGGTTCAGAAAGCTGTCCAAATTCAGAATTCACCATTTGATCGAGCTTTGGTAGATAGAGAAACAGACACAAAGTCATAGCCGTAGAAGGAAAGAATATATAAGAAGAAATGTTTAGTTCTTTAGCCACATCAAAAGCGTCAGTACCGAATAAATCAACAACCAAACTAACGACTTTTCTTTGCGAAACCAATGATTTAAAAACGTTACGAATTGAAGGAAGAGAGCGAGTGACGGTGAGAGAGATTATGGTTTCGATTTTAGCGGCGTCAGGAAGGTCGTCTAAGTTAACGGGTGGCAAAAAGACATAATCGATGGAATTAGGCAGAGAGTTGAGAACAGAGTTTTGAGCGTTAGACGGAGGACCGTCGGTGGGGATGATGAAGGTGACGGTGAAATTGTGGAAATGAACGAGTCGTTTGGCAAACTCGACAAGTGGAATTAGATGGCCCATACCTGGGCTTGGAAGGATGGCTACGTGGAGAGCTTGTGGTTCCATGGCAAGATGAGTGTTTGGGTTGTGACTAGGTAGCTAATATTGTTGTTTTTGGTTGAACAAAAGGAAGAAGAAATTTTAGGCGATATAGTGTGAGAAATAATGTGGCAGCTTTTTATATAAATCGGTTCAGCTTCAACGATGTGTTGGGGCGATTAATACGGAGAATTGAAATCAGAAATGGAAAGGGTGTTCTAGTCTTCTAGATGCCCAGAATAATAATTAATGGAATGTGTTAAATATACAAATTTAATACGTTTATACATATGCTATATTTTAATAGTAATGTGATTTTATTTTTTTTTTATATAACCCGTTATTAGTTAGTGATATTTACATTAAAAAAAAATCATTTATTTTATTATAAATTTTTTCATACCATATATAAAAATATTTATAATATTTCTATTTTCTTATTATTTTTTAGTATTTAAATACATGTTTTAAAATTTTTTTTAACTTATTTTACATATTTAATGAATCTAAAAATATTTATTTAAATATGACGTTAATATTTTAAGACAAAAATATCATAAATATTTTTTTATTTAAAATATATGCATTAACATCTTTTAAATATAAATATTATTAACGTGTAAAAATGAAAGGATATATTATTTGTAAAGTTATATCAATATCAATTATATTATAATATTATAATTATCGTAAATATAAGTTTAAATTATACTAATAATTAACATGCATGATATAAGATATTTGTTTAATATTAGTTTGAACTCTATATTGCAACTTAGTCAAGTCGAATAAATTATTATATAATTGCTTCTAAATATTATTCACTCATTTAATTAAAGCAATTTATTATTTTTATAGTTAAATATTTTTATTGAAAGAGTATAATATTAATTAATCATACAATATTAAAATGAATATACTATTAATTTCATTAAAAATAATATTAATTATTACATTATTTGTTATTTAAATTTCAAATTTTTGAAACTTAATTGTAAATTACCTTATTTTACTGTAAAACTTTTTAAATTGAAGCAAAAATGTATTTTTATTTTGTTAAAAAAAAAAATTTAAGAAAATTGATCCCACATATTATCCAAATTTCCGTGAAAGAATCCTCGTCCCCTCACAGATAAATATTTAACATGTGATGGAGATTTCATCACTCATCCCACATTAATCACACACATACAAGACAAATAAGTTTAATAAATGATCTTGACATGGATAAAAATAAATTAACAAATTATTATAGAATAATATGATATTTTAATCATTGAATTTTTATAAATTTATTATATTAATTATTTTTTAAAAAAATTGATATACTTTAATTATTATACTGTTATATTTTGAATATTTTAATTCATTTTATTGTTAAAAATAAACTGAATTTAGATTAAATTAAAATTTATTAATACAAAAAATTAGTAGATATTTGAATATAAAATTGTGTTAAAAAGTAAAAAAAAATCATCAAAATTTATATAAAATAAATATTTTTTTATAAATATAATAATAAAATAATTTAAAAATATATTTATTTAAATTTAAATAATCACCTTTGAATTTATAAAATAAAATAAGGACATATAATTTTTTTCATCAATATATAGCAATCACTTAAGGTGAGTGTGTAGTTTAGGAAAAGAAAGAAATAAAAAATATAAAAAATCCCACGTGTGGTGTGGTGTGGTGTGATGTCAAGTCAAACGTAAGGCTTATGTTATTAAAAGAATTATTATTATTTTTTGTTATTAGGTTGGAGGCATCGTTACATGGTCGCATATCGAATCATTGGGATTGTTGTATTAAGAAAAAAAAATTATTTATTTATTTTCTTATTTATATTTCTTTTAATGAAAAGTTCAATTATTTTGAATTCATCAAAAAAAATTATTTATTTATTTTTCTTTTAATGAAAAGTTCAATTATTTTGAATTCATCAAAAAAATTATACCACTAACGAGTTGAGTTTCAATCATATAATTTTTTTAAATAATGGTACAAGAAATGGGACACTGTAATAAGATAAAACAATTTACTCAAACTTTAAAATCTTAATATTATGCAGCTTAGAACTATTTCGATAATATAAAATAATTTTTTAAAATTTATAATAATAAAAATAATATTAAAGAAGTTAAATTGTTCAAATTTTAATATTATATCTACAATTGGACGAGTTAAATGCTTTTAATATTAAATTTTTTGGATTAAGTTTTTTTATAGTAAAAATATATGAATTAAATATAATGGTTATTATTTTATAATTATAAGTTTTAAAAATTATTATAAATATTGTTTTCTCAAAATATTTACTAAAAAAAACTAAATTATATTTTCTCTATTATTAAAATAAATATATAAACTAGACATACTAAATAATATAGTAAAAAAATCTTATATAGACATGTTATATACTATTAGTTTATATTAGTGATTGGTATCTTCTAAACTTCTTATACATTTTTATTTTTATTTTTATGAAAATGAAGGTAATATAGGTAAGATTCCTTTAAGATGGTAACTTCACAATCCATTATACAGAGGATGGAAAATCAAATTAATAAACTCCATTTCACCGTATAATTCAATATGATTTTATTATTATTTTGTTTCGATACTATTTATATATTTATGAATTATTTAAATTATTTTAATAATTATATATTTTAAATTATTTTTAAAAAAAATTAACTTAACCTAAATTATATATGCTTTTAATTTTTAATTTATTCATCATATTCAATGCCTAGATATTGCATACTATTTCAATTAAAATAATATTTAAACTCAAAATGCAAAAGGGAATTAAACCCATAACATTGATGTTAACACACAAAAATCAACTATTAAATTAAATCATAATTGATACAATATTTATATATAAGTATATACTAAACAATTTAATTGTAATTAAATTAAACTATTTTGGTTTTTCGATTCTAATTCGATCCAATTTTGTAACATTAAAGAATCCAATGCAACTTTTATAAATTTTTTAAAAGCCAAATTAGATTAGACTATGTTCATTTCTACTTTATAGAATGACAAAAGATAATCTCATATCTATGAATCACATTAAAAAGTAAGCATATCTATGATGATATTATTAAAAGTTATAATTTTTTAAATTTTAAATGATTATATTATTTACACACTTAAAATTTGACTCAAATTTTAAAATTTTACATATCTAAATAACTTTTATATTATTGAGTCAAATTTATATATTAAAATCAATTTTTGTTTACATTATTTGTCCTGTGGAAAGTTAACAACTTTTTTTTCTTTTTCTAGATTTCGTGATATCTTCCTTAAAAGCTTAGGAGCTTGAACACAAGATATGGAAGAATGTTTGAGAGAGAGAGATAAATCCGATGGATTAAATATAAGAGGAAGATCAGAGAAAAGAAACAACAATAGGGAAGGAACCAATCAAGATCACAATCAAAAGGAAAGAAAAGTTTAAGGTGTTTTATATGCCACAAAGAAAGGCATTTTAAGCATGAATATCCTATGAAAAAAGAAAAATAATTCTGAAGGAGATATAAATGGAAATACTAGAGATGTTTGCATGGTATCTAAGTACTATGAAAGCTCAGATATATTCGCTGTTAGTGTAACAAAGTCAAAAACTCAATGAGTTTTATACTCAAGTGATTCATTTTATATGTGTCCTAACAAGAGTTGGTTTCAAAGCCTAATTGAAGTACATGGTGGAAGGTTGTTAATATGAAACAATTATGAAGGTATAGTCAAACGAAATGATAAAATAAAATTGCTTCTATTTGATGTTACAATGAAGACATTGATAGAAGTGAGGTATGTTCTTAAACTAAAAAGGAATCTAATTTCCTTAAGATCCTTAAACTTAGTTGAATTATAAATCAAGTTGGATGAGGGTGCTTGAAAGTTATCAAGGGAACATTGGCTGTGCTTAAAGGTGTTCGGGAAAATGGACTTTATTTGCTCCAAAGAAAAATAGTGCGCAACACTATGATAAGGCTAATCTTTAGCATAAAAGATTAGGCCACGTCAGTGAATGTGGGCTCTCTTAAGTAAGTAAATATAGGTTGTTAAATGGTGTAAATTAAGTGTCTCTTGGTATATGTGAGATTTATATATATATATATGGGAAGAATATGAGGGTAAAGTCAGCTACGGTGAAATACACCACTAAACGAATCTTGGATTATTTGTATGTTGACATCTAGGAACTTGTTTCTACCTCTTCTATTCGAGGCAGTAAGTACTTCCTAAGTGTAATTGATAACTTCTGAAGGAAGATATGGACTTTTATACCCAAGAATAAATATAAAACTTTCACAGGATTTAAAAATTGGAAGACACTAGTGGAAAATCAAACTAAAAAAAGAATAAAGGTGTTAATGACTAATAAGGGATTAGAATTTTGTAATCCTGAATTTAATAAACTATATTGTGACTGGGTATACGAAGGCACAAGATAGTAGTAGGAACTCCTCAACAAAATAGGTTGGTAGAGAGGATGAATAGAATCATCTTTAACAAGGTAAGATATATATTGTCCAACTTAAAGATACCAAAGTATTTTTGGAAAAAAGTTGCTCAAACATCAACCTATTTGATAGTGAGATTGATAATAATATAGAAAACACATGCAAAGAATAGTGTTGAAACAAACGTAATACCACGGGTAACTTCATTTAATGATGATAACGAAGATGATATTGTGATTAATGTATCTTTAGATGAGACTGAACAACATTAAGTTTATGAGGTTAATAACTCTGATACACTTAATTTAAATGATTATTTTCTAGTACAAGATATAGCTATAAGAATGTCCAAAACCTATCCTAAGATATGGTCATACTGATATCATTGTCTATGCATTACATGTATGTGAATAAATTGATAGTGCATAACTAAAAACTTGCAAAGAAGCTTTGAAATATCATGAATCATTGTAGTGGAAAGAGGTTTCACTCATAAAAAATTAGACTTTGGGAACCTGTATATAAGGCATTAAAGGTAAGGGTATTTAGAAGTAAATGGGTGTTCAAAAATGAGAAAAGGATATAAGGTGTTGAACCTATTAGGCACAAAGCAAGAGTGGCTCCTCAAGGATACTTACAAAATGAAGGTATTGATTACAATAAATTTTTTTCTCTTATCACTACGTAATTTTGATAAGAGCTCTATCGACCATTATGACACAATTTGATTTACACTTATAATAGATGGATGTCAAGATAACTTTCATCCGTTGAGAACTGGGTGAGATAATCTATATGGAACAACTCAATGGATTAGAAGTAAAAGGTAAAGAAGAATGTGTGTGCCTATTAAAGAGGTCACTGTATAGACTTACACAATCCCCTAGGTAATTTATATTCTTCATGGTTCTTAACTTCTCATCAAACATTGTTTATTTTTGAAGCTTTTCGAATCGAAGTCAAAGATTATTTCTTGAAGAGTACAAGTAATGCATAATAGTAGGTGTAAAGAAGATTAAAAAAATTAAAATTGTACTTTTTTAATTGATTTAAAATTAAAATTGTACTTAATTATAATTGGAATTATATATGTGTATGTTAAAATTTTATTTATAGTATAAATAGAGAGTAACATATTGTTTTTGTTATTAAACAAAGAAGTGATATATTGCAAATAAAATACTCAATCATGGTTTTATACAAAATATTTAAATTATTTATGGAGCATGAAAATAGTATGAGAAAAAAAATAAGAAAAATAAGGTGTTGCAAAAAAAACCATGAAAAATGCACGAGTTAGTATATTTTTTTATTGGAAAGATATATAAATTTGTACATAAATTTAAATTCATACTAATAGAACAAAGTTTTTCAAGAAATATTTAACTTGCTGACAAATTTAAAGAGTATATCACTAAATTTACATATGGATATCAAATATTTTTTTGCTGATAATATATTTGTCACCTATTATACATAAGATAATAAAAGAATAAACAAACTATTACATTTGCTCTCAATTACGAATTTTCGCCCCTATAATTTTTTTTTTTAAAAGTTTAATAAATAATATTTTTCTTAAAAGATTTTTTAGATTAGGAGGTTAAATAATAATAAAAATTAAAAACTATGAAAGTGAAGAAGCAAACAACAGTAATGGTGACCGTTTCTATGATATTTTCTTTAATATACTATTATATTGATGGTAGCTTCTGTTATTTATTCATGCTCAAGTTTGTTCAACTGTATTTGATAGTTGTAGAGCTTTGCTTATTGTACTGGTTTTTAGCTTATATTTTAGCTTTAAAATTTTTATTTATTATTTTTTTTAATTTTCGTCTCGTCATATTCTGACCTAATTAAAGAGTGATTAAGCTAACCACAGACCTTTGTTAATTACGTTTATAATGAGAGAATGCGGCAAAACTCTTTATATACTAAAACCTTCATGCGTTTCTCATTTCTTTATTTAACAGCTAATCTATTCCTTCATTGGTTTTTTTTTTTTTTACTTAATATAGATTAGCCATTGTATTTTTTTGCATGTGTACTCCCAAACTTTATATAATTTATACCTTCACTTGCTTTTTTGTATTTTTTTTGTTTTTGTTTTTGTTTTTACAGGTGGGCAAAACAAACTTGTATGTATGACAGTGTATCAAATACTTTAGGAGGAATGTAAGCACATCTTACCTTGTTTATTATATGAATATTACTTGCTTAATTAATAATATGTTTAATTAGAAAATTATGTATAGTGTTTTGTCTAAATTATGTGCATATGAGTAATCATATTGATGGCTTGTAATCTAAACTTGAGAATATGGGGATGATCTTGCTTATGTTTGCATTGCATTGAATTGTATATGTTAACATGTAAGATTCCTAACAGTCAATATTTAACAAAAAGTATCGTTAATTTTTTTTTTAATTAATTTGTTGTCCTATTATGACAAATACTCATCAGAAAAACTTTTCAATCGTAAGAATATTAATGATAAAACATTTATTTAAATAGTAGATGATAAATTATAAGAAAATTGATTAAGTGGTGATAAATTTTCATGACTTTAAATTTTGAATTATTTTATTGTAATTGTTGATAAAAATTTATCACGTAATAATAGTGTTGTAATATATTTACATTTATTTTCTGACAAAATATTCGTCATCAAAGATGTTAATATTTGGGGATGTATTTATCTCTATGATTTATGGACAATTATTTTTTGTCAAGAATTTATTTTCTTTGACAAATTCCATCACTTTTCTAACAAAATTGGTTTGTCTATAATTAACTAGATTCTTATAGTGATTCAGACACATAAAATAACATAATTAATATAAGTATCAATGTATGTAAAATATTATCTACATTTAACATTTTTATTTATTGAAAAGTTAAATGATTTTATTATTATGATTAAATTTTAATTTTATTTATATAAATTTTAAAAAATAAAAATAAAAAAATCTGTCTTTACCATTTTTGCCTTTTTCAACGAAATATCAGATATTTTCGTTTATTAAGATGGCAAAAGCCACTCCTTGATAATTCATTTGATAATATCGTGATATCTTTGATTAAATATTTAAAATTTTAATTCTTATATTTTACACCAAAATTAATACTTATAATTTAAACTAAAAAAGATTCAATTTTTTTCAAACCTTTTTTGGCATTAGAAAATTTGGTAAATATAGTAAAGTCTTTTAGATTCTCAAGCTACAAATTAGTTTACTTTATAATTTATATCAATGAATTATTATGACATATAATTTAATATCAATAAACTCCTAAGTTTAAGAAGCTAGAAAAATAAAATAAATAAAAACAATAGCATGACTTCATGAATTAAAATAAAATAAAAAAAATGTATTTAATATAAACAAAATACAATCTAAAAATAAAAAAATAAAAATTAATAAAGAATAAAGAATAAAAATTTTCATATCTATAATAATGATTACTCTTTTCTCATAAAATGTAATCAAATAAACATAATAACAAAAAAATAGATATACATCACAATAATTTATAGATTTTTTTTTTACAAAAAAAGATTAATTTTATTTTTAGCAATAAAAAATAGAAAAGAGGAAAATTGAAAAACGGATAAATAAGTGGGAGAAATTATAAATGGGTGAGAAATGAATAGGATTTATTTTATTAACTACCTTTTATATATACCTATAACATAACTTTATTTATTTTAACTACTTTATTAATTTAATTTTTTTAATATAAAAGAAAATATTTTATTTACATATATATTATTTTCAATTATTTTTAATTAAAAAGGGTCAAAATGTGATGATTGATATTGCTTTAAACTTTGAGATTTTTTTTTATATTTGATAAAATCTTGAGAGTGTTATTAATATTTATTCTTAGAAATTCATATTTAGAATTTGCGGATTCGCTCGAGGTTGATGATACTAATACATCAACCATAGTTAGCGATATGGGTAAAAAATATTTAAAAAACATAAAAAAAAATAATTTTAAAATTTATAATAACAAAAATAATACTTTAATAATATTAATTAATATCCCTGTTTAATATTAAATGTGTATAAATAATCGTAGTTTAATAATATTTAAAATAAAATAATATATATTTTTTAATATTAAAAATGTATAAAATTAACATAAAAATATTATTTTTACGTTAGATGTTTTAAGTTTCTGTTTTTGTTATTTTTAAATAAATTAATTGATGGGCATGTCTTGTCCCATTAAGACGATTAATATGTGAAGGCCCAAAATGTCATAAGCTCTACGCAGATTTTGGGCCAAAACAATTTGAGAGAATTGAGAAAGCCCAGTTTTAAGGCCGACGAATAAAAATAGCTTGATCACGAATAAAAATTTAAAATATATTTAATATAAGTAAAATACAATTTAAAAATAAAAAATATAGTATAATAAAATAAAAATAGAAGAATAAAAATATTAATATCTATAATAAGAATTACTCTTTTTTTCACTAAATATAAATAAATATACATGGAAATCAATAAATTTTATTATTTAAATAACTTTCTCCACAAAATAATAAAAAGGAAACCAATTCTAAATAAGAGGGGGGAGAAATTGTAAATGAATGAAAAAGACATACCATTTATTTTATTAACTGAATTTTTCATATTTACCTAAAATAATTTTTTTTAATTTAACTACTTTATTAATTTAATTTTTTTTAAATAAAATATTGCGTTTGAATATATATCATATTCAATTATATTTTAATTAAAAAAATTCAAAATACGGTGATTGGTATTATATTTTGGAACAAACATTGTTATTAATATTTATCCTTTGAAAATTCATAGAACTTGAAGATTCGCTCGAGGTTGATGATACTTGACTACGCATGTGTTGGCCCATCAAGACGATTATTATGTGAAGGCCCATGTGAAGGCCCAAAATGCAATAAGCTTTACTACTGCTTTTGGACCAAAAGAATTTGTGAGTTTAAAGGCAAGCCGAAATTAGATATTATTACTAAAAATATGAGACGAATAATTAGAATATATATTTTAAATAAGAAAAAAATATTAATTCATATATATATATATATATTATTTTTGTTAAACTGTAAATTTTATTTAATTAATAAACATGTTATTTTTACTCTACATTTTTTACTCGAAATTAAATTGGCGATTTCATGGAATCAGAATGAACTTTGAACCCAATGCTTCGAACCACAAATGGAATTTCATCTCATTCAATGTCCCTGTCTTAGCTAGCATTTATTCTGAAAGTGAATGCTAGAGAAATTCAGAGTAAAAAAAATATAATGCAATGCATATAATGAGGTTAAAAATAAATTTAATTTATAAAAAGAGTTATATTATGTAATTAAATAAAATAAATAAATGTAAACAAATTAGTATAATTGATAAAATACTTTTTTCCTTTTTTTTTAAAAAAACCCAAATCCTCTTTTCCTCATCCACACCTTCCTCCTCATGAATTCATTTAAGCTAGTCATCGTAGAAGATCCTTTATTCTCCATTTTGTTGCTGAACTCACTGTACATTGTTGGGGGTGTCATATTGGTTCAGACAAGTGACTGAAGTGATGAACGGCTTTGATCCTCCATGAGATTGAATAGTGTTTAGATGCCGTTCGATTAGATGACTAATTGAAACCAATTCATATGAGTCATACAATGAACTTCCACAATCCCATATTGACATGCCTTCTTTTTCTTTACACCTTTTTTGGCATTCATTATTAATGTTTCTTTCATTTGGGTTCTTAATTTGCAATTTACTTAAGAATGTCATAAATCTAATAACAACTGAATTATCTAATAATTGCAATTTACTTGTTCAATCATGAATCCATTTGTTATCTCTAGTAGGTAGGTTATTTTTATGGCACCAAATAATAATAACCAATGGTTTGACTTTGATTCCAGTTAGGTTAAGAAGAGATTATTAAGTATGATAGGATTTTAATGTTTTGTAGAATGTGTTAAATTTGATTTTTTGTTTTTATGAAATGAAAAAAATTAATGATTATAATTAATAGAGTTTACAATACATTATATTTGAAAAAAAAATTATATAAAATTTGTGATTTGATCATGGGTTGAGTGTATTAATCATAATCTTATTTTTTATATTAATTTTTAATTAATCTTTGAATTAATATTTTAATGTTATCTTCGTTTAAAAAATATTAATTTAATATAATTTATTATTTAATTAAAAAAAATTATACGTATAATAATATTTTTTAAATATAATTTAATTAATGTATTGTATGTCAAATTATTGTGGTTACCATTAATAATTTTTGTATTTTTGTTTTTTCTTTTCTGTTTTTTCTGTACAAGAGTATAATATTTGTATACTAAGAAAACAGAAAGGAAATAAATTAGAACATTATTATTTGTCACTATCATTCTTGTCTGCCATGTTGGTGATTGTTATCTGCCACAATTTACTACATTGTTGTCTGCCGTACTACTCACATGCCAACATTCTCTCTCAAGGTGGTGCATATATGTCTCTTATGCCCAACTTGTCAAGTGAGTTGTAGAAGTTATTTGCAGACACAGATTTTGTGAGTATATCAGCCAATTGATCTTCTAATTTAACAAATGAAAGTTGAATAATTTTTTCTTCAAGATTTTGTTTGATGAAGTTCTGATCCACTTCAACATGCTTTGTGCGATCATGTTGGACTGGATTATGGGAGATGGCAATGACTGCTTTGTTATCACAAAATAAGTTCATTTCAATGTTAGGAGCAACACCAATCTCAGTTAGAAGTTTTTCAACCAAAGGAGTTCACATATTCCCTTGACCATTCCTTAAAATTCATCTTTAGCGCTAGATAAGACAACTACCTTTTGCTTCTTGCTCCTCCATGTAACAAGATTACCCCCACAAAAGTAAAGTACCCAGCAGTAGATTTCCTATCCTTGATATTCCTTGCCCAGTCTGAATCTGTATATCTAACTACTTCCAATTGACCATTCCTTCAAAACATACTTCCTTTCCCAGGGGAGGATTTTAAATAACGAAGTATTCGCATGACGGCATCCATATGGTCTTCACTTAGGCAGTGTATGAACTGACTCACGCCACTCACAGCATAAGAAATATCAGGTCGACTATAAGATAAATATATGAGTTTACCTACTAACCGTTGATATCTCTGTTTATCTGCTGGTACTTGGTCCACATATTCTCCAAGTTTATGATTTTGAACCATTGAAATATCGACAGGTTTACAATCTAGTAGTCCTGCCTCTGCCAGTAGGTCCAGAGTATATTTCCTTTGGGAAAAACACATGCCTTGTTTTGATCTTGTTACCTCAATACCTAAGAAGTATTTGAGTCCTCCCAAATTCTTCATTTCAAACTCATTTGACAGCTTGTTTTGATCTTGTTACCTCAATACCTAAGAAGTATTTGAGTCCTCCCAAATTCTTCATTTCAAACTCATTTGACAGTTGTTCTTGAAGCTTAGAGATTTCTTCTTTATCATCCCTTGTAATGATCATGTCGTCTATATAGATTATAAGGGCTATTATCTTCCCCAATCGTTGTTTTAGGAAAAAGGGTATGGTCATAGTTGCTTTGTTGAAACCCATATTTCTTCATTGTTGAACTCAACCTACCAAACCATGCTCGAGGATATTGTTTTAGTCCATACAATACTCATTGTAATATACATGTAGTTTCTTTTCCTGATGTAACAGTATATCCTGGTGGGATATCCATGTAAATCTCTTCTTTAAGATCACCATGAAGGAAGGCATTTTTTACATCACGTTGGTGCAATGGCCAATCTAAATTTGCCGCAAGAGATAACAAGACTCTAACAGTTTTTAGTTTAGCCACAGGTGAGAAGGTTTCTTGATAACCTCCCCCACTTACATCCTACCATCTTCCTCCCTTGAGGCAACTTGCTTAACACCCATGTGTTATTCTTCTGCAATGCCTCAAATTCCTCTTTTATAGCTTGAGCTCATTTTGGATCAGATAAGGCTTCTTAAATGCTACTTGGAATTTGACACGAGGAGAGTGTTTGTGCAAATGCCCTGATAGGTTCTGATAACCTTTGAGTAGATACATAATTGGATATTGGATACTTGGATTATTGTTATTCTCTTTCTGGGGAGTATCGATTTGGAGGTTTGCCTCAATTGTGTCTGAAAGGTAAGACATAACCAATAGATGTATCTATAGTATTAGTTTGTAAAGGTGTGATAGGATAGCTTACCTTAGAAGTATTCTCAACAGAAGGATCATTGGGTACTAGAGAGTGGAGGGGTACATCAACCACTTCATCTTCTAGAGATTCAATTACTACTTCAGCTTCAGTTCTTGGAAGTTCAAGCTCGGGTCCAGGTACTAGCTCCTCCATATTGTTGGCATGATTCGAGTATGTTGGATTGTTACTAGTGTCTAATATTTCAACATCAAGCCAATTTCGTTCTTCACCATAACTCTCCTCCTGAAGAGGGTAATTGGATACCGGTGATCGGAAAAACCATTCCGATTCTAGCAAAGTGACATCCATGGTAATATAGGTTCTTTTAGTATTTGGATCATAGTATCGGTAACCCTTTTTTTGTACGCCATACCCCAAGAATACACATCGGACAGCACATGGATCCAACTTAGTTCGTTGATTTTTATGGGGTGGACAAAAACAACACATCCAAATAAGCGGGGCGGAAGCATCAAAATAGTAGGCAGGGGAACATGATTGGATAATACCTTTAATGGAGTTTAAAATTGTAAGGTCTTTGTGGGCATACGATTTAGTAGATACACAGTTGTAGTAATAACATCACTCTAGTATTTACTAGGCATATGTGCACTGATTAGTAAGGCTCGAGCAGTTTCTAAAATATGTCTATTCTTCCTCTATGTAGTCCCATTTTGTTGTGGGGTTTGTGAACACGAGATTTCATGGAGAATACCATGGTTGTCCAAGTATGTTTGAAATTGTTGATTAACATACTCCCCCCATTATCAGACTGAAGGATCTTAATTTTTGTAGAAAATTGTGTTTGAATCATGGTATGAAACAAGTGAAATGTAGAAAATACTTCATCTTTATGTTTGAGAAGGTAAAGCCATATCATTCATGTACAATCATCAACAAAAATTACAACCCAAGGATGACACGACGATGTAATTACCGGGGAAGGTCCCCAAACATCAAAATGTACCAAAGCAAAAGGAATAATATTTTTATGTTTGCTCATAGGATAAGATGCCCTATGACTTTTTTCTAAGATACATGTATCACATTTAAAATCTGAGTGTGTAACATTTGAAGATAAACTAGGTAGTAAATGCCTTAAATACCCAAATCGACGATGACATAACCAAATCTGTCGTTCCTAGTTACTAACCGTGTGTTGCATATGATTGACTCTTCCTGAACTGAGGTCATCCACATAATATAAACCTCCTCTCTTAGTACCACGCCTAATGATCTCCTTGGTGAGAATATCCTGTAGGAGACAAAAAGTAGAATACATCAATACTACACAGTTAAGGTCTGAAGTGACTTGATTTACAGACATTAGTTTGTTTGAAAAAGAGGGTACAAGTAATGTATTAGATAATAATAATGAAGGAGATAAATTCACTGTTCCGGCCTCTATAACTGGATAAGTGACCCTATTGGCATTGGCAACATGGCTCCGTCTCGGTTGGGTTGTATTGGAGAGATCTTTTGGGTCAAATGTCATATGATCTGTAGCTCCAGAGTCTAAAATTCAATCCTCATTATCACTACGAGTAGAGATGTGAAATGCTTTACTTGAAATACCTGGATCCTGGGAAGATTCGGCACGACAAATAAGTGATAGTGATGCAGTATTGGTAGCCATAGGAGCTTTCCTAGTGGTTTCCCTTTTCTTTCGTGCTTGAAGATCATTCCACCATTCTGGATACCCATATAGTTTGAAGCAGTTTTCACGGGTGTGTTTGGAGTTTCCACAATGACCACATTTCATGTCAACAGACGGTGGATTTCCCGTGGATTTCTTGCTACCCAAAAAATTTCCTAGTTTTGGTGACATCGGATTATGGTGTCCTTTGATCCCTTTGAAAGCCATAACTACTCCGGGTGTCATATCTGCACTTGTGATCATCATGGTCTGCATGATCTCTTCCCTTTGGATGAATCCATAGGCTTGTTCACCATAGGGAATGGTTTGATTTGAAGCACATCACTTCGAGTTTTATCTAGTCTATCATCAAGTCCATCGAGGAAGGTATACACTCGATCTTCCTGTACGATGGAGTTATATTTTTGTATGTCAGTTGCACACTACATTGGATTAGGACGACGAAAATCAATTTTTTGCCACAAACCTTGAAGGTCATTGTAGTATTTTTCAATGGATCCACCCGCCTGATTCATACGAGTAACTCGATGGCGAAGATTATACACTTGAGACGTGTCTGTCCCATCATAGTAGGTGGTAGCAGTAGAATCCTAAACCTGTTTCGCAATTGGGAAACGAATAAAATTTGCAATCAAGGAGGGGTCCATCGAATTGATCAACCATCCTTTGATAATGGCATTTTCAGTGCGCCATCTCCTAAAGAGGGGTCGGTTTCAGTAGGTTGAGGAAAATATCCATTAATATATCCCAGTTTTTCTTTGCCAGAGATATACATCTACACCACCTGAGACCATAAGGCATAGTTAGATCTTCCCAACTTGATGCCAATAAGGGTAGTAGACGTTTCAATTTACGGTGGTTGTGAGGCTATCTGAGCTCTAGTCAAAACCTCATTCATTTTTGTAGTTAGATCGTTCAATATAGAATTTGTAGTTAAATCTCTAGATTTTGCCATGAAGTTTATAGATTCTATTTTTTTTTTTTGCTTTCGTGCCCAGCCAAATATATATACACAAAAAAACCCAAATTTCCTTTCACTAGCCGCACAAGTACACGAGCGACAACAAAGGTGGTTTAGGCTTTGGCTTTCTCTCTAAAACTGAGGCCTCAAAACCTTTGTTTCCCTTCGAGTTCCCTTACGCCATTGAGTCTTCAAGCGTTACCTCTGATCTAAGTTCTCCCTATTTCTGATTCAGTGAAGAAGCATCAAGTTGATTCTGGTTCACCACAATCAACACTCTGTGTCGTTAGAAGGGGGTGTTGATTCGGACAGGGTTCAAGCTGTAGAAGCCCAAATTCTAAGTCACGGGTCTCGTCCCCATCGGCAACTTGGGATCTGTTGCATGATGCTATCAGAGAAGTCGCGAAGATGAGGTTGGATGAAGAATTTTACGCAATGTACCAAAAATCGAGGCCTATTGGGTCCTCCCAGAGATCTGTGGCTTGTTGGAGTAGCAGGATTCACCTTCTTTTGCTGATAAGTATCAGATTCTGCAACAACTTCAGCATAAGTCACGCTGCTGGGGGTTCAACGAGCTGTTATTTGTTTACCAAAGTACGAGGTAACTGGGAGTTAAGTTGAGACTGCGACGGCTCCACGTTGTCGAGACAAAACACAGGTAAACCAGATCAGCCAAAAAACAAAACAACAAAGGAACCACCTCTGAACCCGGATCAGAAACTGATTTGCCAAATTAGATTGGCCAAAAATAGTATCGTGAGAATAGAAAATACGTCGTAACAGGTAGCAGCGTAGCTATTTTATTTCTTTAAGTAATCCGCTTTGATACCATGTCAAATTATTGTGGTTATCATTAATAGTTTATGTATTTCTCTATTCTGTTTTTCTGTACAAGAGCATAGTATTTGTATATTAAAAAAATAGAAAGTAAACAAATTAGAACATTATTATTTGTTATTATAATTCTTGTCCGACACATTGTTACTTGTTATCTATCATAATTTACTATATTATTGTCTGTTTGTTGTCTCACACACTACTTACGTGTTAATATTATACGTACGTAGATTCTTATAATGCTTATGTTTTTTTTAGGTAGCCTAATCACTATGCTTTGCCATTAATAAACCAGGGTAGTATAACTTTGCTTTCCAAATTAACATATAAAATATTGTAATTATTAAATATTTTTATATATTATAATTATATAATAATTATAATAATTTTTTATTAAATATAATTATATAAATTTCATTATATTTATTAATAATATCATATTATATTATCTATAATTTATCATAAAATTAAAATAAATATAATTTTATTTAGTATTAAAATCATTCAATTACTTTCGTATGATGTAGACATTGAATAGTAAAATTCAATTATTGTCTCAGACATTGAATGGTCCCCAAAAAAAAAATCTTAGAAGCACACCCAAAAATAATATAAAAATATAAGGGTGTGATTATTTATGTTTCTTTTTAAAGTGGTTTCAGAAAGTATAAAATGTATTTTTTTATTGATACCATAAAAGTATTGACATTCAAAAATTAATACTCTTTCAAAACCCTATTTTAAAAGTAATATTATTTTAATCTAATCTTATTAAAATAATTAAAAAATAAAGAATATTTATAATCATTTAACTATATACTTACCCTTCTCGTTAAGCTGGTTTTTTCCTTTCACATCTAGCCTACCTGTTCAAATACAATCGGATATAAAAATGAAATTTAGTTATAAAAAATACAATTCTTATTTTGATTAAAAAAATCAGTAAATTCATGCATTATAACCTACCATCCATAGGCTCTTATTCTTTATTTTTTCCCTTATCTTTTATGCTCTGGTTTAATTTTTAATTTTTTAATTCAAAATTATTTTATTTTAAAACCTAATTTTAAAAATATTTTTTATTGCACATCAAATATAAATCACATAATTTAAAATCTCTAATTTAATTTCATGACATTGGATTAAAAAGTTAGTATAAAAGATATACTAATTTTTAAAAGTAAATATCTTTATAATATCAATAAAATAACATGAGTAATAATAGATAATAACAATCTTAATAAAAATATTATAAGTATATCAAACCCTTTTACGAGCTCTAGAAGTGTTTCTAATAATTTTTATTTTCTTTTAAAATATATTTTTGTTATTAAAAATTACTTTTACTCATAACCAAACCGACACTAAGATTCTATAAAGTGTTTATAATAATAATAAAATAAAAAAACTTTTTACGTCAAAAGTGACGGATTTGTAAAAAAGTAATTTTAGATAATCAAAATCAAATTATATGTGCTTTCAGAAATACCCATCAACGAAAAAACAAATAAACATTCAATATATCAATATGTCATTCTAAATATTGATGCCATTTTAATATGAAATGAAATAATATTAGCAAGAGTTTTGTGGTATTGAATAGTTTGTTAGCACCGAACCGATTAGCATGTTGCTATTCTTTAATTCACATCAACGCGCTACACCACTAGACTATACTAGAATCCTTGACTTTAGTAGCCACTACATACAAACGTGATTATCACTACAATATTTTTATAAATACACAACACTACTAAATAAAATATTAACATATCTTTTGATTTTATTTCCTTCCTATATTTGTATTTTTTCACGTAATAATATAAATTAAAAAATAAGATATACATATTTGATAAGATGTATAAAAATAATATCATATTAATTTTTATAAATTATATTTAGTATGTTTCACTACATATTTTTCGTGATATTAATCATGAATTATATTATATGTATATTGGATTGGTTTTTTAATAACTTGAATTTTAATTAAATGTTAAATTTTATTAATAAAAAAAATTTATTTATGATTAATTAATTATGTATAGTAAATACACTTTGCAATTACATTATTACAATATGAGATTGCTTTCGTTTACGAAAGAAATTGAATATTATATTTTTAGCATTTATGCACATCACCAATTAAATAAATATTATTCAAAGTGTTTTCTTTTTAGTTTTTTCTTAACGTTGACGATCATGATGATTATTATTATACTTCATTTTAACCAAAATAAAGTATTATAAATGCACGTATTTTCATGTATATTAAATAATATTATAAAATTATACATTTTTTTTTTTAAGAAAAATGACAACCATTAATAAATGCGAAAGGAATCAACATTTGTCACGCAGCAATTATTAATATAACTTTGTCTTCTTTAATGTATGGACCCCTCTACACTAAATCCATTAAAAAAAGAGTATAAATAAATTTATTCATATATTTTACAATTATATCAATTATAATATGTTAAATAATAAAATTATTTATTTTAAAAAAAATTATTATATATTATAATTAATATAAATATAAACATATATAAATTTATACACGTTTAATACTTTTTTTATTTTTATAAGAATAAAATAATACATTGAATTTTCTTTTTAAAAAAAAAATAAAAAAATGCATTGAACTCAGTGTACGCAATGGATGCCTAATATACATCCCAACAAGTACATGTAAATGAATAAAATAATTATTAGTCTATCATTATTTAAATTAATGTAATGATATTAAAAATAAAAAAACAAATGCACTACATGTTTTGTTTATTGATTTAATCATTTTATTATAAAAAAAATAATATCACAGATAAAAAAATTAAATTTTAAAATTTTATTAATTTTATTGTCTATTATTAAAAAGAATCTATAAAAATAATATCTTAATAATAGTTAAAAAAATATATATATAAAACAAATAAAAATTAATCATTTGATATTTCTTTAAAGCAAAGCTGATAAAAAAAAATTAAACTTTTAATTTTTACATAATTAAGGAAGTGAAGTTTTATTATATAACTAGAAATAGACAATATTAGTGAAAACTTGAAATATGAAGTATTTATTTAGTCAATTCTTAGTCTACATTCTACCTCTAACCTCTAATTATGTTAAATTGAATTTTAATTAGTGTGATGAACCACATTAACTTAGTGTATACTCAATGATAATTTCAACGAATAATATTCAATTCTCAAAACCAGCTCAAGCTTCTGGTTACGTTTAACGACGGCCGAACTGAAGTATTTTATCAAATGATGATACGCCAAGTCAAAATTGTGCCCCAAAATTAAAATTAGTGGGTGGACCTATATGACCAATGCTACAGAGGCAGAAAATCTTACCTAACTTATGAAATTCATTTCTTTATTGAGTAAGAAACAGATGGCACATGTACTGCTTTGAATTGACGGAAAAAAAAATTATCATATAAGCAATATTGAAATTTTTTCATAATAATATCTAATAAAATATTCGCTAATTAAATACAAGTACTGAAGTAGCTTTTAACAACATTGTTGCACAAGATTTGCAAAACCATATTGTTATTTGGACCTACACAACGAGGTGTTTTGAACTGGCTAACTGCAGCACCTAATGCAAGGTAATGATCTAGAATTTTCTGGAAAGTTCCTCTATGAACAATTCGAAGTTCGAGTGGTGCGATATTGTTGGCCTTTCGAGAACTAACATAACCGGCATCGACGAATGATTGATCCAAACAGTTGCAGCATTCACTAAGAACCTCATCGGTAGCATCACCATTTAATTCCCAAAAGATGACATAATGACCAGGTTCTGTTGATATGTCCACATGACTAGAAAAATCAACAACTTCCAATTTTTCTACTGTTAACAGCTTTGCAGCTACTTCCACAGCTAGTTGTAAATCATTCTCTGTGTTCTTGTCAATGTTGATTGTAAGCAAAAGATTTCTCCTACATACGAATTTAAGCTCCGGGGTTGAGTTATGGAATCCCATAACCTTCACTACATCCCCTAGCCTATACCTGTAAAAACCTGTACAGAAAACATTTTGTATTGTAAGCAAAATGTGAAGCTGTTCGTTTCTTTTCTATTCTTTTCAATTTAGGAGTTCAAAATTCGTATGTTAGAACAGTAATCGTTGAAAATCAAAATAATACCTGCAAAATTGGTGAAAATGATCTCGTATTCTTCACCAACCTTGACTTCAGTGAGTCCAACCGGCTTTGAGTCCACAACGAGGGAAGTAGAGTCATTGTTTTGCTGCTCTGTCAAGGGAAGAAACTCAAAATATCCAATATTGGGAAGCACAACATAAGTGGCTAACTCAGGAGGCAATTTCGGATTTATATTGGCTCCAATCCATCCCTCAGAAGATCCATAATCGGCAGTTATTAAAGGTATATCACCAGCATACTGCCTCAGTTTCTTCAAATAAGGTTCCATTGAACCCGTCATAATCCCATATATGTACTTGACATTAGGAAAAACTGCTGGTATTAAACCAAACCAGTTACTCAATGCTGAACATTTTTCATAAATCAAGTCAGCCAATTCAGGGTTTGGCTTATTCAGTAACTTTGAGATAGCAACTCGAATGTTCGGGACAGTGATCCGGGTGCTGAGAACACCCTTCCGAATATCAGTACATAGCTCTTCCCACACTTGCTCAAAAGTTCTAAAGGCATGAACTATGCTATGAGCAAATGTGGATGATACTGACTGAACATCATCTCTAAAGATTAGTCCACATAAGAGATGGCAGTACAAAGATTGATGGAAATCAGGACCAAATATAACTTCATCAGGGCTACAACATTGAGATTGAATTGCCTTCATAGTATTTTTAAATTGAAAACTACGGTAAACATTAGTCGTAGCAGTTCCAGCAACTAGTCCTCCTTGGGTTTTGAATTGCTTGCTACTGTATATAAACTGCAATGCCTTTCCATTCCTTAATGGAAATTCTCTGAACAAAGGACGATAATATTCCCACTTTACATCAGCACAAAAGTTAATGGGAAAAAGATCGAAATATGCTCTTCAACTTTTTTCCCCCTTTTGACAATACATATTACTTAAAGAATCAAAGATATCAACAAAAGTTTCCCCCTTTTGACAATACATATTACTTAAAGAATCAAAGATATCAACAACTGCGCACATGGATTTTAATAGATAAGCATCTAGAAATAGCAAAAACAGAAAATAAAAAAGTTGTCTACCTGTTTCTAAAGGCAAAAGAAGTCTTGTATATCTGCATGGTAGATTCCACCAATTCCTCATTGAAAGGAACAAACTTTGGCTTTCCTTGAGTAGTGCCAGAACTGCAGAAGAAAACCAAATATCGCAGAATCTTACAATTCATTTGAAAATGAGTTTCTAAACATGTCAAGTATTTGAGATGAGATGAGACGAAATCTCAACTTAGTTGCCAGAAAGTGATTTAATGTTAAAAGTAGACCCAACTATTTCATCCAATTGATACGATAGTATGATACCTCGTCTTAATTTGAGGACGATGAGAGTTTTTCATACCTTAATGAGATGGTAGTGATAGGTTTTCCAGTGAGTATTGCAGAGGCTTCTCCATCTGCTATTCTTTGAATATAAGGCTCCAATTCTTTATGAGTGACAAGAGGAACACATGTTTTGAAACTCTCTGGATCAGTTCTATTAAGGCCTAAGTTTTGCAAGTACTCTGCTGATAAGTTTTCTTCCAAAATCTTCTTCAGGGTCTCTCTTTGAACAATCTCTGCATCCTTTGTCATTGCTTCAAATTCCTCTATGAACTTCTCACTATCGAATTCCTCCATCTTCTCCAGCATCTTCACAAATTCTAACTACACCAGACTTAGAATTTGACCAGATAATACAAAGTTGACTATTCAGACAAATAAGTATCTTGAAGCAAAATAAGCAGTTTAGAATATGGGTTTTGCAGATTAATAGAACCCACTACGTTACTAAAAATCTACATGTGTTTTTTTCCTCAGCTTTCTTAGCAACCAAACAGTTGCTAACTTCATAAAATAAAAACGGCGATAAATTAAAGTAAAAATTGAAGCTTTAACGGATAAAATTGAATAAGAAAGTAAAGGAGAAGAACCAAACAAATAAACAATGAAGTGAAGTTGTCAAAAGCAGGTTGAAAAGCAACTTCACTGAAAACGATAACCAATCCCTCATCTATTTTTCTTTCCCCCTGAGGGCAGTCAACTCTCAAAAATTTTAAGATAAACATATTATCCAGAAAATCAATACTTTAAAATTTTTGAAAATCGAAATAACATAAAAGTTTAACTAATTATAAAATTCTGACAGCATTTTTTTTTTACTTTGGCTTCTATGCTCAACTTAAGCTTTTGCCCGTTTCAGATTTGAACTCAAAGATTCAAAATAAAAGGGTTAAGAAAAAAAGACTAAAATAAGATAAAATAATCAAATCCATGTGAAAACGAACATGAAAAGTTACCATACAAAGAACAAAGTGAGACTTTTCCGAAACAGAAAAAAGGACCATTTCCAAATAAGAAAACAAACTCTCTAAGTCTCACAATGTTAAATAAAAGCAACAAAAGAGAAACCCATCTAAAAACGTTCCAATTCTAGAAATAAAAAATGACAATAATAATCTGCCCCGGTCTATGTCTCATTTGGAAACCCAAAAAATTTAGAACGAAAAAAAAAAAACTCCTGTAAACAGAGATCCTATTGAGAAAATATTTGCCAACATTTTCCCCTATACCTCATGTATCAATCACAGAGAATAGGATTCACAACTGAATTAAGCACTGGCAAACCATACCTGTAAAATAGCTCGGTGCTTTGGACTCTGTACTCCAAACAACCAAGCAGAAAGAGAGACAGATAGAAGAAGAAGAAGAAGAAGAAGAAGAGCACAAAACACCCAAAAAGGATTTAAGAATTCACTAACTTCAATGTGTAACTCCTTCCTCTCTGTCTTTAGAGCACTCAGAAAATCTGAGAGAAAGAGAAATATTGAGTTTCAGTATATTTATTTAGATTTAATTTTAGGCCCATTTTTGCGGGTAAATTGGGAAAGAGGGACCTCACGAAGAATCCTTTCAGGGGGCTGAACCTGAACTTATTTATAACAGACGTTACTATGTTACACGTCTAATTGCCGTCCATTTTTTCAACTCCCTTTACTCCGTTCCAGTTTCATTTATATCTTTCGTAATTTGACCGTTTTACCCACCACTTGTTGATCGCAATTCTACCTCAGATGGGACTTTAGTTTCCTGAATTCTCAGTAACAGTCACGGATTTACTGAATTTCAAAAAGATAAATAGCATTTTTAGATTGCTTAATTTTAATTTCATTTTTCAAATAAATATAATTTAATAATATATATAATTCTGTAATAATTATATTTTTTCTAAAAATTATTTAATAATTTAAATTTTTATATTTATTAACCTCTATATATTTAAATAATTTAATATTATTTATTTAAATTATTTTATATATTATATATTATTTTTATTTTTAATCCTCAAAATCTACTTAATTTGGTATTTTCTTTTTCATTTTTTAATATATTTATGGGTCAGAGAGAAACAGACTAATACGAGGTAGAAAATAGATTTTATTGGTATTTCCACTCAGAAACAAGACCTCGCTTTTAAATATCTAAGAACTAACAAAGTAACGAGGATAAAAAAGACTTGTGTGAAAAGGTATTTATTTATCTTTTTAAATGCGAATGATGGTTTTTTTATTTTCAAAAATGGAATATTCCCTTATTTTAAATATATATATATATATATATATATATATATATATATTTAGTTCATAAATAGTAAGTGTCATTTTAAAGGAAGGAAAAAATATCTAAAGATAGTGATCATGTGGCTTGAAATTTTTTCCCTAGTAATATTCAATGACCAATATCACTTAAATATTCATAAGGAAAAAATTATTATTTATAATAACTATAAATAATTTGTTGGTCAAAATAAATTATATTATGGATCTTTCGTTAAATTAGTGGCCAATTTGATCATAAACAAAAAAAAGAAAGAAAGTAAATTTAGAAGCCAAATATCGTTTTTTGGGCTAAGAGATGCCAAATATCAATTTTAGCCCTATCATATTTATAGGAGATATATTTATAACCAATGGTAAATAATAATTTGTTCTAGGGTGTCTATGACCCTTACTCAAACCCCTTGTTTGGTTCCTGCATGTCACCTCATCTATTATATTACAAACAAACAAAAAAATTGTAATTTCTATAAATAAATAACAAGCATGTTTTCCTACGACACCATTAGAAAATAAAAGGACTTGGCTTCCAAACCAAAAACAAGTTGTAGGCTCAAGTTTAACAATAGAATACTGTAGGAATTAAGCAAGAGGAAATACAAGTTATATTATAGTGATCTCTAATTCTTACCCACAAAAGATAAACACTTGTAATAAAAAAAAATAGGGTGGCGTTCAGTGACTATCCAATACATGATTTTTTTTTAGTTTAGGGGTGATATTATATAAATAGTGAAAAAAAATCTTATTTATATTTTATTTGGGTATGAATATATTTAATTATTAAATTTGTTGTATGTTTTAGAATGACATAATTTTAAAAATAAAAATCTAGAATATCATATATTTATTTTATACATGTAATTTTATAAATATTATATATATAATTTTCATTTTTTATAGATGAAAGAGTTTGGTACCTCTTATGGCTTCACGTAGGTCTCTCAATTGTTGTGATATTCAAATTATCATTTTCATGATTTTTTATTAATGATAACTTTATTTAACAACAATAACACTAAAATGCAAGTAATTGTAGGGATAAAAATAAATTTATACAATTTTGTTATGATATTAACAAAAATAATATTGAAAATATACTTACGTATCATTTTTATAAATTGTAACTATATGTTCATTCTCCAAATATTATGTATCGATGTTTTGTTTTTCTAAACTTTATTTTAAAGTAATATTTGGTTGGAATGAATAAAAATGAGAATTGAATTATCTAGACACATTCATATATAGATATGTCATAGACATATAATGAAATGGTAATAATCCATAAAAGATATAAAATTGTTATTCCACCGTTCTATTTAACAATTATTATTTCATTATCTTCTCGTCGTATAAAAAATATATTATTTTAATTTTATTCTTTTATTTTAAACCTTAAATCTTAAACTCTAAATCAAATATTAAAATTCTTAAATGTTAAATCCTAAATCCTAAACTTTTTTTTTATTTTGATTATGTGATATAGTGGATTAACAATAAGACTTCATTATCATATGTTAATATTTTGGTGTTATTTTGTAAATAATATGGAAGAAAAAAAATATCAAATTTTTTTTCTTAATTATAATTTTTTTTAAATTAATAATATTTTTAAGTAATAATTATTTAAAAAAATAATAAATTTTAATATTATATTATGTCGGGAGAAAATAACAATTAAATTATATTATTTAAATTTTACTGAATATAAGTGTATTAAGATAATATACAATATTTTTTTATTATATTTTAGTTATAAATCAAATACTATAATACTAATTTATTATTTGATTTCAGTAATAAAATCAAATATTCTAATATAATATTAATTTTTTTATATTTAATCTTTTTCTCTATAAATCATATGTGACATTGAAGTCTGCGTGCAAATAAGCTTGACCCATATATATACTTAGATTTTATTAGAAAATATCTGTATTTTTAGATGAATATTAAAAAAATGTATCATTGACGAGGATTAAAGTGTATAAAAGTTAACTAATTTTTTATTAAAAAATATTTGTATCTTTAGATGAATATAAAAAAATGTATCATTAACAAGGATTAAAGTGCATAAAAGTTAACTAATTTTTTATTATAAAATATCTGTATCTTTAGATGAATATAAAAAAAATGTATCATTAATGATGATTAAAGTGCATAAAAGTTAACTAATTTTTTATCATGTTATTACAAATCAACTAGTTATTTAAAAGTGAACAAAATTTTAAAATTTTAAAAATTATTAGAAATTGAATACATTAATACATATGTACATATTTGCTAAATTATTATGTGTTAATTAAATCAATTGTAATTTAAAATTTAAAATTTAAATAGATTTAAATTTATAAAAAATTATTTAAAAACACGTAACAACTCAAAAAACATACACATGTATATTCATTTATTCTATTTTTAATATATATTTTTTAAAATTTTTAGATTTCTACTTTTTAATAATTAATAAGTTTATAAAGTATGATTCATTTATTCTATTAACAATTTTTTAAAGTTTTAAATTTTTAATAATTAATAAGTTTACCATGTACGACTAAAAGTTAGAAAATATTTAGAAAATTTAATCATAACAGTGGAGGATTGGTAACCTTCATTTAAGAATAAAGAATGTCTATCTTTGGGTCCACAAAAAAATTGTATTTCTGTTTTTTTCCCTCCATATTAAACTTGGAAATATCTTAATATTCCTCTTCTTTCACCATCTTTTTTGAAATCCCCTAATGGAACTCATTTTATTAATCTTATTTTAATATAAATATCTTAATTGTACTTATATTTATATAGGTGGAGATTTAATTTAAAATAAAATAAAAATTTGATTAAGTTAGCATATTTTTCCCAAAAAAAAAAAAAATCATCCTCTTATATAGTTATAGTAATTTATGTTTTACCTCAAGTGGGTTCTAAACATCGACTCAAACTTTATAGTATTTAATAAACATGGTTTAATTAATTCTTTCTTATTTATAAAATAAAGAATAATCAATTATTTCAAAAGGAAAACAAAAATGGCCAATCGGACCATTTACTTTTCTTGTAATCCGTTCGTGTTACTGCTAATTGGTAAATATTTTTAATTTTTGTTTTAAAAATAACATATCTAATTAACATTCTAGAAACTTTATATAAAATAAATAAATAAATACGATTTACTTGAATTTAGTATCCAATTAAAGGAAAGATATTAATAGCTATAAAAGTAATTGACATGTGAATTGTTAACTGCATGTAAAATAGTTACCAGCTTGGAAGTAAATTATATCAAGATTGGTACTAAACAATATTGCATGCATTACATGGAAGTATTATTTATTATTCTAAAAAATAAATTCTTTTTCATTATCTCACTTTTTCTTTTTCTCTCTACCTCTTATCAAATATTTATTTTTAAAATATAAAATTATATTAATTTTAAATTTCATTAAACTAAGAATATTATATTATAACGTACTCTAAAAATAATTAATAATTTATCGTATTATATATGTATATAATTGGTATGAATTAAATATCACATCATAAATATTACATAATTAATGAATAGTTTCTCTTTTTATTTAGAGTTTTTGAAAAATATTCTACCATATACAAAATCCTACAAAATGTTATGACTTACGTGAGTCGATTATGATGTTATGTTGAAAATGCATGTTATCTAGAGTTTTCCGGGTGATTATTGCTATTGTATTTTTCCCCCTTTTTTCCTTTTCTTTTGTTTTTTCTTATTACATGTTCGTCTGATTCAAGGCACTTGGACAATTATTTATTTTTTTTAAAATATTATAATCTTATTTTTGAAAAAAATAAAGTTTTATTAAAGATCATAAGTTATAACATATATAAAAAAAATATTAATCTAAATGCATCAACTATTAAAATTGTTAAACTAAAACTAAAAATCTTTCTAAACAAACAAAGAAAATATGAGTATTTTTATCTTTCAATTTACTATAAGATTCTTCAATAACTGTTTAAATGTTTCAACTAATATATTGAAAGTTATTAAGAAAAGATGAAATCTTAATAGTATATTATAATATTTTTGATATTCAATATTACGGATCTAGAATAACAAAAAAACACAAACTTTATTGTTATAAATATGATATAGACTATTATAAATAAATACTTTGTGTGTGAAAAGGTATTTATTTATTTTTTTAAATGCGAATTTTGGTTTTTCATTTTCAAAAATGTAATATTCCCTTATTTTAAAAAATATATATATTCATGGGATGTTATATAACATTTAGGTCATAAGTATTAAGTGTCATTTTAAAAAAAAAGGAAAAAATATCTAAAGATACTGGTCATATGTGGCTTGAATTGTTTTCCCTAATAATATTCAATGACCAATGTCACTAAAATATCCCCAAGGAAAAAATTATTATTTATAATAAATTTATGGTAACTATAAATAAGTTGTTATAATTTATTGGCCAAAATAAAGTATATTATGGATCCTTCGTTAAATTAGTGGCCAATCTGATCAGACATAACGAAAAAAAAAAATTAGATGCCAAATATCAATTTTAGCACTATCATATTTATAGAAGATATATTTATAACCAATGCTAAATAATAATTTGTTCTAGGGTGTCTATGACCTTTACTCCAACCCCTTGTTTCGTTCCTGCATGTCACTTCATCTATTATATTACAAAAAAAATATTGTAATTTCTATAAATAAATAACAAGCATGTTTTACTATGACACCATTAGAAAATAAGGGAACTTGGCTGCCAAACCAAAAAAAAAAAAAAATTTATAGGAACTTGGCTCAAATTTAAGAATAGAATATTATAGGAATTAAGCAAGAGGAAAGTTATATTACAGTGATATCTAATTCTTACCCAAAAAATATAAACGCTTGTAATAAAAAAAAATTAGGGTGGCGTTATCAAGTACATGATTTTTTTAGGGGTGATATTATATAATTAGTAAAAAATCTATTTATATTTTATTTGAATATGAATACATTTAATTATTAATTTTATCGTATGTTTCGAAGTGATAAAAACTTAAAAATTAAAATATAGAGGATTAGAAATCTATTTTATACATATAATTTATTTATAATTTTATAAATATCATTCTTAAAATTTTCGTTATTTATAGATAAAAGGGTTCAGGATCTCTTTTGACTCCAAGTAGGTTTGACAATTGTTGTGATATTATTACAACTCAAATTATTATTATTATAATTTTTTTTAACGATAATTTTATTCAAAAATAATAACATTAAAATGTAAGTAATTATAGGGATAAAAATAAATTCATACACTTTTGTCATGATATTAACAAAAATAATGTTAGACAATATCATTACACAAAAATAAATATTACTTTTATACCATCCGATATATCATATTCGTAAATCGTACCTATAGTTCATTCTCAGAATATTATGAGCTCTTGTTTTGTTTCTCTAAACTTTGTTTTAAGTCACGTTTAATTGGAATGAATAGAATTGAGAATTGAATTATTTTCACACATTTTTATTTGGTTATATCATGGACGTCGAATAAAATGATAACAATTAATAAAAGATCAAAAATTATCATATAAATAAAAAATATAATCTAAATACACCAACAATTAAAATTGTTAAACTAAAACTAAAAACCTTCTTAAACATACAAAGAAAATCTCGATTGTTTTTATCTTTTGTTGTATTATAAGATTTTTTAATCGATTAATTAATTGCTTCAATTGATATATTAATAATTTTTCAAAAATATTAATATAAATAAATATATAGATAATAATATGTCACTCTATAGTCATATCTAAGTCATGAAACAATGTAAATATATGTTTTTATTTAAAAAAATTAATAAAAAGAAAAAAAAATTAACAAAACCAACATACCAGCAAGGGTTTACTATAGAAAAATATCCATCTTTCTCACAAAACAATTAACTTCTGGAAAGCTTAAAAAAAAGCAATTAGTTTCCAGTAATTTTTATTATTAATAACACATAATAACGCCAATTCATATATCAAAGTCAAAGGCGTGCAATAGAGTTAAAAGGAGGAAAACACCAAATATTATTGAAAATATAGAAGATGATCGTATCATGTCATTAGTAAATTTCATTATCTGGCCATTAAAAACTAGACTAATTCTCGTACTGACATTGACAGGAATTACTTGGATATTTTTGGCATATATGTATTGTTTACAAGATTTTATAATAACGGTGGAGGTGTTAGGTGGTTAAAGATAAAAATACTCATTAGTTTAAAAAAAATAATAAATTAAATTAAAATTATCATAATTTATCGAAGATGATTAAAATATTTATAAATGTAAAATTAACTTGATTAAAATATTCTAACTAAATTTATTAATGTATACAATTTTTGAAATTAAAGTGATTTTAAATATAATTTTTTAATAAATTATCTTTAAATTTTATCAAAAATAAAAAAATAAATATTACTTATACGTGTGTTAAAAGTTAATAAATTTGTGATAAAATGTGGGTAATGTTAATCACAAAAATTTTGAAAAAATAAAGAAAGATTTATATTTGTGATATAAAATATAAATAAATTAGAAGACTAAGAAGGGAAAACATTAGTGGTGTGCAAAAAATCCAATCATCTGATCCAATCCGATGGTCGGATCGGATGAATATTTTTTCTATCCGTTAAGTGCGAATCGGATGTCGAATTTCACTATAATTCATCTGATTCTATCTGATCCGATCGAAATTAATTATATATATATAATTTTTAATTTTTTTTAAGTCAAATAATTTTAGGTTATGATTTATGTAAAAAATTAATTTAAAAATACAAAAAATAGAGTTAATTAAATTTATTAGTCAAATTGATTGGATATAATCCGAATAGTTTATGGATCGGATTGAGCGGACGTAAGCGGTGATGGATCGGTTACGAATTAGTATGTTTCAATCCGAACGGATAATCGAATCAGATAAATATAAAATCAACAGTTTCGATCCAATGAACAGCACTAGAAAACAATACTCTACACTCTTTTGTAATAAAAGTTAGGAATTATGACATCACTTGCAGTATTAGTCTAACTTTCTTTACACACTGACTTCCTGCAAGGCATTATTGAGAGGTCATTCCTCTTACCTTTAAAAAGGGTCTTTAAAGTAATGATTAGAAAGGCATAGTAAGGAGGAGTAGGGAAAGGGGGACTTGTGTAGTCAGCTGCTAATGGAAGAACCATGTTATTGTGTCACCCAAGTTGTATAAAGATTGTCAAATAGGGGCCCCAAATGTTTTCTGAAGATCTAACCCAAAAGCAAACCCCTCAAATTTAATACTGAAACGGTAACGCTATATGCTTCTTTGGGAAAATAAGAAAGGAGTATTGTTTAATTAAATATATACATACATATATATATATATATATATATAGATGTAATATCTTATTAGTTTAAAAAAATAAAAAATAATTAAATTAAAATTATCAAAATTTGTCTAAAATAATAAAATATCAACAAATGTAAAAATAATGTGATTAAAATATAAAATAAAGTTATTATTGTATCCAATTTGTGAAATTAAGTTACTTCAAATGTATATGTACTAAAAGCTAATAAATTTTTGATAGAATGTGTACGATGTAAATCCCAAGACAAATGAATCATATATCATATGTTGGAGTGTACCATTATAATTTTCATGTTATAAGTGATTGAATTAATGGTTAGATGCCCTAGTATGGCAAGGACACCAAACTTATAAAGGGGATATTGTTACAGCACAAATTCCATTTTGGTTGTGCATTGGGGAGAATTATGATATTTGAATATACGTGTTACCTTTAAACGGTTTGAGACGTTTTGGATATTGAAAGCCTAAAAAGCAAAATCTTGTAGGATTAACCCAGTTTTAAAGAGTAAAATATCATATTATATGTTTGAATGAATAATTACGATTTCTATGTTCATGAAATTTTCTATTTTGGTTACAATAATTTTTACCATAGCAATATCATATATATATATATATATATTATAATAATCATAAATAAATTTTGTTACATTTTTATGGCCCTAATTTTATTTATTTTATAAAAAATAGATTGTTATATCATAATAATCATAAGTTTAGTGATAAATTTTTTCTTTGTACTATAAATTAACTCTATTCAATTTAAAAATACCATCTATATCAAATCTTATGATAAATTATAAATTAGGTGATACAGTTGAAATTATATTCAATTATAAATTGTTGCATTTATTTGTGTGTATAATTGTTAGTATCTTTGGGTCATAAATAAAATCTCACTGGCTAATACAAGTAGTTGTATAATTCTATATCATTAGTTTAGGTCCAAAGTTTACACCAATAACACAACAACCCACCATAATTAGTGGGGAGGTAAGATATATTATAGGAGAATTCTGTTCAATTTCAGCGGCTCGTAATAAATTAACAAATGATGAACAGTAATAGGATAATTCTTATCTCTTCTTAATTTGGGATGAATTCCAAGTCAAAAATCACAAAATAATTTTTCTTTTTATTATTAGGTTTCAATTATATTGTATCTGTTGTGTGTGGAAGCAATAAATAGCGGTATATGAATATATCAAAGCGATAAAATGAACACACAAAATTTACGTTATTCGGCAATTCGCCTAGGTCTACGGGAAGCATCAGATATTATTTGAACTGAGTAGGAAATATACAGAATACAGATACAGATTTCCTCATTAATAATATCTCTCAAGTGTTTTCTCAAACTTGTAAGTATTTTCTCTCTTTGAGTTTCCTTATACTCTCTCTGATTTTTTCTGATTTTTGCCTTGTACTTCAATGCATGAACTCTTCCCTATTTATAGATGAAACAAGGCTCCCTTTCCCTAAATTGTGCCATAATTTAAGCCTTAAATTAGGCCACTAATTTTCTTAAATTATGCCACTAATTTCCTTAAATCATGCCACAAATCATGCCACAAATCATGCCACAAATTATGCCACAAATTAGGCCACTAATTTCCTTAAATTATGCCACTAATTTGTTACTTTTAGAGCCAATATTCAACAATCTCCACCTTGGTGAAAAAGTTCATAACGCTGCCTCCAAATGCGCCCTAGGCGCTCTAAGCTCGAGAGATGTTTATCAAGTTCAAGCAGTGTTGAAAATTGATCCTTGTAACCACATTTGTAAGCATATCTGCAGGGTTATCTACAGTTCTGACTTTCTGGAGTATAACATTCCCTTCATTGACGATTTCCTGAACAAAATGAAAACGAACATCGATGTGCTTGGTGCGACCATGATGAACTTGGTTCTTTGCCAAACAAATGGCACTCTCGCTGTCGCAGAAAACTTCCATGTTCTTCTGAAAAATACCCAAATCTTTGGTCAACCCGAGAAACCAGATAGCTTCTTTGAATGCTTCTATTATAGCCATATACTCTGCCTCTGTAGTAGACAAAGCTACAATTGATTGCAATGTTGATCTCCAACAAACTAGTCCTCCTACCATTGTGAACACATAACCAGTTGTAGATCGACGCTTATCCAGATCTCCAGCATAGTCAGAATCCACATATCTAACTAGGTGTTTGCCTTCGGTATTGTCTCTCTCAAACTTCAAACCAATATCCACAGTACCATAGATGTACCTTAGAATCCACTTTACTGCTTGCCAGTGTCCTTTACCAGGATTATGCATGTACCGACTCACCATACTAACAGCGTGAGAAATATCAGGTCTAGTGCAAACCATTGCATACATCAAGGCACCAACGGCATTTGCATATGGAACACGTTCCATTTGCTTCTTCTCATCGGTGGTGCTAGGTGACATCAATGCACTCAATTGAAAATGAGGAGCAAGCGGTGTACTTACTGGTTTGGTTTTTTCATCAATGTCAAACCTTTGTAGTACTTTTTTCAGATACTGAGTCTGTGTCAGACAGACTATGCTTGCAACTCTATCTCTTGTGATTTCCATCCCAAGAATTTTCTTAGCTTCTCCAAGATCTTTCATTTCAAATTCTGAACTCAACAGAGCCTTCAATCTGTCGATCTCCACCTTGCTCTTAGATGCAATCAACATATCATCAACATATAAGAGCAAATAAATGAAGGTACCATCTTGGAGTTTCCGAAAGTATACACAGTGATCAAACTGACTGCGTGTGTACTTTTTCTCTCTGATGAAGCTATCAAAGCGCTTGTACCATTGTCACGATGATTGCTTCAAACTGTAAATTGACTTGCTCAACTTATAAGCCCAATTCTCTCGACCTGGAATTTTTAAGCCATTCGGTTGAGACATGTAGATTTCTTCATTCAAAGTACCATGGAGAAAAGCTATTTTGACATCGAGTTGAGCTAACTCGAGATCAAACTGTGCTACCAAAGCCAATAGTATCCAAATAGATGAATGCTTAACAACAGGTGAGAATACCTCATTGTAGTCTATTCCTTCTTTCTGAGCATAGCCTTTTGCTACCAGTCTGGCTTTGTATCTGATGTTGTCTTTACCAGGAGCACCTTCCTTCTTAGCATAGACCCATTTGCAACCAATAGTTTTCTTTCCTTTGGGAAGTTGAACCAACTCCCAAGTCTGATTCTGATGTAGAGACTTCATCTCTTCATCCATTTCCATTTTCCACTTCATACTATCAACTCTTTGCACGGCTTCTCTGTAAGTGCATGGGACATCATCATCAATTACTGGAAGTGCGAATGCTACCATGTCTGTGTATCTGGTAGGCTTCCTAATCTCCCTTCTCGGTCGAGTAGTGACAATAGATTCTAGCTGCTGATTAATCGGTGGTGATGGTAAGAGAACCTCCACCTCAATTGAGATCTCTTCTTGATAATCAATTTCATCTTCACCACGATCGGTAATTGGTGCAATCTTTTCTGGATCTTTCGGAGTCTCAAGCATCACCTTAGAAAGAGTACTTGGACTTTCATTATCTTTCTCTGAATTTGTCTGTCTCAGCATAACAGACTCGTCGAATGTAACATCTCGGCTTAAGACGATCTTCTTGGATTCACCACACCAAAGTCGAAATCCTTTAACTCCTTCCTTAAAGCCCAAGAAAACAACTTTCTTTGCTCTAGGATCCAGTTTGGATTCAATAACATGAAAATATGCAAGACATCCAAATATTCGCAATGAATCATAATCAGTAGCAGGTTGTCCAGACCATACCTCTTTAGGAGTTTTTCCATCTAATGCAGTCGTAGGAAGTCTGTTGACTATATGAGTTTCATATGACAAAGCCTCAGCCCAAAATGCCTTGCTCAATTTGGAATGAGATAGCATACATCAAACTTTCTCAACCAAAGTACGATTCATTCGTTCTGCAACTCCATTCTGCTGTGGTGTACGAGGAACTGAAAAATGTCTGATTATCCCTTCATCTTGATAAACTTTAAAGAAAGGATCTGATTTATACTCGCCACCATTATCAGATCTGAGCCTTTTAATCTTCCTGCCTGTCTGAGTCTCGATCATTTTCTTCCATTTAAGAAAGATATCCAAAACTTCATCTTTGTGACTCATAGTGTATATCCAGGCATATCTACAGAAATCATCAATAAAAGTCACAAACCAACGTTTACCTCCAAGTGAAGCATTCTTGGAAGGTCCCCAAACATCCGTGTGAATATAATTAAGAGATCCCTTAGTACGATGAATGGCAGTGCCGAACTTGACTCTTGTTTGTTTTCCTATTACACAATGCTCGCAGAAATCAAACTTTCCAGTCTTGGCACCTTTCAAAAGACCTTGCTTCATTAAGCCTTGCAAAGCCTTTTCACCGACATGCCCTAAGCCGTACGTGCCACGGGAAGAATCATTTGCCTTTTCTTCAAAACTACTTGAGACAACTGCTCTTCCTGTAACTGTACACCCATCTAGGAAATACAAGTTCGCCTTCCGAGTACCCTTCATTGCTACAAATGCACCTCGTACAACTTTCAAGACTCAATTTTCCAATGTTACCTTGTAACCATCAGAATCTAGAACACCTAAAGAAATAAGGTTTTTCTTTAGGTCAGGAATATACCTTACATTTGTAAGTCGTCTGATTGTACCATCGTGTATCTTTAGTCGTATTGTTCCGATCCCTTTTGTCTGACAGGCATTGTCGTTGCCCATAAGCACAACTCTTCCATCGAGCTCTTCAAAACTCGAAAACCAATGTATGTTTGGACACATATGATAAGAAAATCTAGAATCAAGGATCCATTTATCTGAGTAGGTTTTTGATGATGAAACTGAAAAGGCTGATTCTTCATCTTCATCGGCCTTCTATGCAACATTTGCATTTGACTTGTCCTTGTTTGGACAATCTTTCTTCCAGTGCCCTTTCTGGTGACAATACGCACACTCGTCCTTCGCAGACGTCTCGACGACTCTCCCATGGACTTTGATCTAGATTTCCCTATTATTTGATCCATTTTTTTGTTGTTAGTCCTACCTCTGGCTGCCGTCAATGCTTCTGATATTGAGTCTCTGTGATCATGTTGATCCTTCTTCTGGTACTCGTTATTTACCAAAGCATTTGAAACATCTACGAACTTAACCTCATCATTTCCATATAACAGGGTTGTGGTTAAATGCTCATAGCTCTCAGGTAATGAATTCAACAACAACAAAGCTTTATCTAAGTGCTCAATCATAGGGGTACCTTTCTTGTACTAGAAACGGAAAAGTTTCTTTTTCAAGTAGAGTCTGTTCTCAATACTTTTCATCATGTATTTGTCCTCTAGTTTCTTTCAAAGAACTGCGGCTACATTCTCTTTCATGACAAAGTACTTCTGATCTTTTCCTAACCACAGTCGAATTGTGCCACAAGCTTGTCGGTTGACATAATTCCAATCTTCATTTGAATAATCTCCTGGCCTAGTCTCCAAGGCTATATTAGATCCTTCTCGGAACAATAGATCTAATACTTCACATTGCCACATGCCAAAGTTATTGGTGCCATCGAATTTCTCCACCTCAAACTTTGCGTTGGACAACATAGTTCTTCGAGTAGAACTTGGTTTGCCATAAATTCTATGGTCAACTTGTTCACCTTCTTCGATCTCTCCTTTATCAGCCATAAGTACAAACTGATAACAGAAATTTTGCACTTACAACTTAAAATAGTGTTTTTCCAAATTTTATACCTTATTTGAAAAAACGGAGTCCGTAGTTGAATCTGGAATGGTCCAATTAGCTAGGAATAGATCCAACTCAGTTGAAAATGGATGAAAAACAGACCAACTTGGTCCAAATATCATTAGTGATTGAGTTGACTCGGTTAAACTCGGCGAGTTGACTCAGTTGCTCACAGCAGGAATCCGGCAACTTCTGGCGGCGATTCTGACATTCGATTTGAGCGATTCTTTCACTGTTGCATTCGTCTCGTCGAGAGCTTCGATTTTATATATAATACTGCTATATTTGGCTTTGATACCAATTTGTTATGGGCGGAAGCAATAAATAGCGGTATATGAATATATCAAAGCGATAAAATGAACACACAGAATTTACGTGGTTCGGCAATTCGCCTAAGTCCACGGGAGTCATCAGATATTATTTGAACTAAGTAGGAAATATACTGAATACAGATACATATTTCCTCACTAATAATATCTCTCAAGTGTTTTCTCAAACTCACAAGTATTTTCTCTCTTTGAGTTTGCTTATACTCTCTCTGATTTTTTCTGATTTTTGATTTGTACTTCAATGCATGAACTCTTCCCTATTTATAGATAAATCAAGGCTCCCTTTCCCTAAATTGTGCTATAATTTAAGCCTTAAATTAGGCCACCAATTTCCTTAAATTATGCCACAAATTTGGCCACTAATTTCTTAAATTATGCCACTAGTTTGTTACTTTTAGAGCCAATATTCAACGGTATCAACAAATAATTTTTTGACATGTTTATCAACAAAATAAATAAATAAATAAAAAATTGACGTGAAAAGCTAGGGCATGCATATCCCATTTTGAGTTATACAGAACTTATAGTTAGAAAATATATACTAAGGAATATTATACAACATCCCTAGTATAAAAATGGATATACGTAGATAGTAGTACGTACTATAAAGATTAATATCGACTTGTGTATTGTGACATATCCTATCAAATCTTACCACATGAAATAATGTAAGCTAGTAGCTTAATACCAGTCCCACTGTTCTTCTTCCCACCACATGGGTCAGACTCACAAAGTCTTCTCATTGTTAAAGCTTTATTTTGAACAAAAGCAAGTGTCATGATGCCAATATTGCAAAAGGAACCGACACTTTTTTTTTTCTTTTGATTTTTTTTTATAAAATTTCTTTTGACTTGTTTGATATTGTTATATATAGCATTGCTATATATCTTACAGATCGGCAAAAGCCTAGCTATGTTCCTTGAGAAAATTTCAGTTAGGGAAATCTATCTATAATAGGTTGACCAAAACCTAGCAATGTTACTTTAGAAAATTATTCATTATTATTAGAGTTAAAATATTTTAAAGATAAATATAATTTTTTTATTAAAAAAATAAATATCAAATAAGAATATTTAAAAAATAAAATAATACGATTGATGAATAAAATATTTTATGACAACGGTAGTATTCATACATAATACAAATACCAAACTTTTCTTTCCTAAACAAACCACCCCCCTCAACGGGAAAAAGAAAAAAAAAATCAAACCAAACAAACAAAAGTGAAGTGAGTCTAGAAATACTACGCCGGAAATATGTCATTCTAAGATGATTACAAATTATAAAGTATTGTTATTAAAAAAAAAGGGGGGGTCACAAAGGTTACATAGGATTTAATCATTTAGAATAAAAAATAAGTTTTTTATCTTATTATTATTGCAAAAAAATGTAACAAAAGAGCAAAAAGTGAAGAAAAAATATATCTAAAATATAATATTATTATTTAATTAATATAATTATAAGGTTAAAAAGTGATTACAACTAAATTATAGTTTTGTTAATAGTGAAATAGAGAAAATAACAAGTAAATTGATATATTTATCATTTTAAATATACTCATATGATAATTTTAATTAAAATAACTTTAAAATATTACTTTTGATATTCTTAGATATTTTTTAAAAAATATATGTTAAAAAATTTATATTTTTAATATACAAAACTAAATAATTATATATATCGATGTCATCATCCTTACTTTTTCTTATGTTTTGTTTATTGTGTTTTATCATTTTTGTATTATCCTACCCAAGTGGCTATTAAAATTAAATAAAAGATAATACGTGATCGATTTAGCTAATATATATATATAGAGAGAGAGAGAGATGCCAAATTTTAGCATAAATACTACTTTGACCTTACTGTAGGGTTATAAAATTAATTATGCAGCTAGCTGTACTTATTCTAGAAGAAATCAATAGGTATATAAGAAAAGGATTTGTGTTTATGTTCAAATGTAGGTACGTAGAGTAATTTTCTTTGCACATAGGTTTGGTAGTTATTTTAACGAGAAAAGGTTAATTTTTTATTATTTTTATAACAATTTGGTCATACTTTTGTAAAAAAAGAAATGAGAAGGACTAATAATCAAGATTTAAATTTTTTATTCATTGTAACTAATTATTATTGAAGATAAACATAAATTGATATTTTAATAAATTTGAAACAATAAAAAAAATAAAAAAATGATAATTTATTATTGTGCTATTAATTTTTCGTAACAAAATAATTAAATTATCATAAAAAATAAAAAATAAAATACTAAACTTATTTTCTTAAAACAACTAAGTAACTTATGTTAAAACCCACCCTTTTACTTAATTACTTTATCTAAAAAATCAGTTTTATTCCTTTATGAAATAACAAAAATTAATTATAAATAGGAAGTAACACCACTGATATCGATGCAAAAATCTAATCATTAATTATATTTTTTAAAATATAAATATTAGGTATATAATATATAGTTGATATTTAATAATTTAATGATACTCCTACGCAAAAGACAAATCAATTTTTCGGAGTCGTCATTGCTGCGCCTGGGGGGATGTATTCAGCTGATTATATGTGCTTATAATACTCGGCTTGGGTTGGGCCCAAAACTAAACAGAAACTCCCTTCGATTGCTTCTAAGTTAGCCTACATCATACTAAGTAAGCCCATTCATTATTTGTATATAAAAGTTATTTATTTTGTAAATAAACCCATTTATATTACCATTTTCGTCCTCAAAAATTTCTTGTAGATCTAAAACCTAATTTGATTCTCTCTCTCTCTCTCTCTTTTCCCCCTCAATTTGGAAAGTAAATTTTCTTTCAAAATTCTGATTTCCACATAGGTGTGCCAAAATCAAAACCTTCAAACGAAATCTTTTATTTTTTATCTTCCCATCTCCAATGTGAAAATGAAGACAAATAGACTAATTTTTTATTCAGAAAATAGACTAAATTTGCTATGAAGAAAACTATGACTATACGAGAAATATTAAAAGAATATATGGTGGCTACGTATATATATATATATATATTATGAAACATTACTCTTTTACACCACAAACCAAATGTTATTTTGATAAGTATAAGCATAATATTAGCTCTTATAATTGTGGTCACCGGTCTGCTTTTTCTTGGATAAATAGTAAACTTTTTTTGTTGGGTTGAATTAACCATGTAAATTATATGATTAATTATTGTTTTCTCTTTAAAATTATTAGTAATTATGAAAATTTTCGTCATCAACAAAAACAATTAAAAAAAAAACTATGACCAGGAGGATCGTTTTTGGAATTAAATTTCATGTGTGACATACTCTAAATGATCTAATCATCATTGATTATTGATTGTTAAAAAATAATACAATTAACATATAATCAAATTACCCCATCTTTGAATTTTAACATAAATTATATCTAAAATATATTATATTATAATATAATATAATTATATAAATTATTAATTATTAATATAAAATATCATGATATTTAAATATATATTATAAAAGTTTATTTCTATAGTTTCAAATAATATAATAATATATTTATAAGGTATGTTTTTATTAATCCTTAATTCAATTTTTTTAATTAATTTTTTTCTAAACAATTAATTTAAACATCAAATAGTTAAATCATAACATGATTACTTCTGAATATTTGTTTATCTTTGTTAGAAATGAGTTAGTAAATATGGAAAAAACATTTGGTGTTCAAAAAATTCGATCAATCTGATTTGATCCGTTGATTTTTCATCCGATCTAATCCAATTCAATGGTCGGATCGGATGGAAATTTTTCCATCCGTTAAGTGCAAATCGGATGGCGGATTTTACTACGATTTATCCGATCCGATCGAAATTAATAATATATATATTTAATTAATATATATTTATTAAATTAAATATATATATATAATTAATATTTATTTATTTGATTTTTTAATATTTTTTTAAAATCAAATAATTTTATGTTATGATTTATGTGAAAATTTAAAATTTTATTTAAAAATAAAAAAAACAGAGTTAATTAAGTTTATTGGTCGGATTGATCGGATGTTATTCGAATAGTTTACAGATCGGTTGCGAACTAGGATGTTTTAATCCGAACGGATGATCGAATCGGATCAAATGAATATAAAATCATCGATTTCGATCCGATGAATAGCCTTAGGAAAACATGATAAATATAAAAATCAACTTCAGTAATCGTTTTAACAAATTCATTCTCATTTTTCATGAACGAAAATTAAAACAAAGGAGGTAAAGAATATATGGAAACCGTATCTAATGTTTTCCCAGTGGCTAATATGGTAAAACTACGATGGGAATATGCTTTCTATCAAAAAATGAACATACTTTAATCTAAATGTTACAACGTAATGTAAGTGATTATAAAACTACTTTGGTTTTTTACACTAGTACGTTACAATTTTTATATTAAACCAATTATCATTTTATGTATACAATTGCTCATTTTAATATCATTAACGTAGATCGTCCAACAAAACCACTTACGAGAATATCATGTAAGATTATGCAAAACCAAACAAAATTCTCCATTAAATATGCAACATCGTCAATCACACAATCATTATAATTAAGTTTCTGTTTGAGGCAAGAACATGCATAAGCTTGTAGATTGATCATATCTTTATTTGTCTTTATATATATATATATATTTTTTTTTTCTTTAAGTCTTAATTCATTAATTAAAAAATAGATTGTAAAATTTAATAAAAATACATAAGAAAAAAAGCTATTAACTTGATTGTATAATTTTCATTTAGTTAACAAATAAACATACATACTTTCTCTAGATAAAATTTTTATAAGTGTGGATTTAAAAGAATATATTTTTACAAGCTTAAATCTTTTAGAATTCATATAATTTACAAGATATTTTCACAAGTTCAACAGGAAGTACCAAGTACATATACAAGCTTAAATCTTTTAAAATTGATATTGTTTTGAGTACAAAAAAATTAAGAAAGATATTTTCACAAAAAGTACAATTACGTATAAAGATGAAATAAAATTAATTTTATATATCAAAAATTATGTTTTAAATAATAAATCAACCAATTCAGTTTAAAATTAAAGAAAACTTTGACTAAAATCTTTTAACAATATTACGAAAAAAATCATAAAATTTATAAAAATAAGAATATAAAATTTAACATTCACTTTATTTTTATATATCTTATCATAAATTACTAGCATATTATTTTTAGCTACAATTATAAGAGAGAAATAAATTTGGATAATTTTCTTCCTCGTTTATCTATACGTGAAAAATTAACTTTTCAAAGCAGCGGATAATTTGAAAAATACAGATTATAACATAAAAAGATGAACAAATTATGTATCTATTGGTGTGTATATATATATATATATATATATGTTCTATGAAAGAAAAAACACATAATGTAAAGAAAAGCAAAAATAAAATATGTACATTAATGACGTCTCTACACTGTATACCGGGAGAGAGAACAGAGAGATCGTACGGATGAGTCCTTCTACCGTCCTGGTCCCAACTCCCAACTATTGTGTGCCGAACAGCCCTTTGTTTCACCGACAATCTCCCAATTTTCGACAATAATATTTCCTTTTTTTAATTACTTTTATTCCTTTATATATCTCAAATATACTTAAACATAAATAAAATAAAGCAAGTGTCTGTGACAAATAAAAAATAAGTCTATTTGTATATAACAAATAATACTTGTAAGATAAATTTACATATCAAATAAAAAAATCATTAAATTTACACATCAAATAAAAAATCATTTTAAAATAATTAAACTATAAATTTATATATCAAATAAAAAATATATTTTAAAATAGTTAATCTACTGAATACATGAATTTAAAATTTAAATCTCACAACTTTTATAATTTTCTAGTTAAAAACATAAAATAAAAAAAATAACAATTATAATTAAAAAAATAACACTCTTATATACAACTTATATAATTTTATTAAAAATAATCTTTAACACAAAACTTTCAAATTAAATATAATAAAATTTAATTTTAACTAATTAAACCTATTCACGAGATAATTAAACAGTATTAAGTTTTGAATACATTGTTTTAAACACAAAGAAAGCGTTCACATAATTAAGAAAAAAATTATTTATTTAAATTTAATAAATAATAAGTGAAATGAAATAATATTATTAATAAATATAATTAATTATATATAATTATAATTTATAAAAGTGATGGAAATTAGAATGTGAAAGAAAGTTTTTTCTAAACTAGAGACAAACTTACTTTTTTTTCTTTTGCCTTACTTGCCTCTTCCGTTAAAAACTAGCACACCTGATTTATAAACGTCGTGTTGTACTTTACCCTCGTTTTCATTTGACTTCAGAGCCGTCACAAGCTGATCATTGTGCGTTCATGGAGATGGTAAAAACATTATCTTTCTATTAAGCATTTGAGATTCCGAGCCCACGGATCGATCGCCAGTTGGCTTAGATCGACTTCTTCGACTACCTAGGGTTCCGGCGAGTGTATCGTCTGTATTAAAATGGCTTCGGAAAATGTTAAACCAAGCGAATCTGCTGTCTCCACCATTGTCAATCTGGCCGAGGAAGCTAAGCTGTCTAGAGCTAGAGAAGGCGTCGGGAGAGCTCCTAGCTATGCGGTTCTCAGTATTTGCAAGTCTCTAGTTGCAGGTGGAGTCGCTGGAGGAGTGTGAGTGTTTTCTCGAATATTTTTTTTTGCCTCTTTTTTTATTGGTCAATTAATTAATTTTATGTTTTTAGGCTTTGTTTTGTAATTTTTTTTGAATTTTGGATTTTATTTAGTTATTGATTATTGATTGTGGCCAACTTTTTTTCCAATGTATAAAGAATGATGTCGAATAAAACAGAGCATTGGAAATTAAACAAGAATAAAATCTGCTCTGTTTTTGTTTGTTGAGTTTAAGTGGTCTTAAAAAGAGGGAGACGATTGAAAAAAAAGAAGCTTTGAATATGGTGATTGTGTTATCTTGAAATTATTTAATAAAATATTTAGAATTCGATCTCATAACTTTTCGGCATTCACTTTGGTATTCTAGCTCTAAGTCTTGTTATTCCATGTTCTTTATGCAAGTGCGAAATTGGGTGAGATTAAAGAGATAAACCTTAATGCTAGGGGCATAAATTTGCACCAATACCACTTAGATTTTATCACATATTAATATTATCTAATAAATTAAATTATTTCTCTAATTATGACACATGTGAGGATATAAAGATTATGGTTACAGAAGTACGTAGAAAATTAGGTATTATTAGCATTTCTCTATAAACCTTTTATCTTTATCTTTATAGGATATTTTTATCATTATAGAGGAAAGTGTTTGGTTTGATAACCATTTCAATTCTTAATTTTAATTTTCAAATTTTATAAATTTTGAAATCACATATGTTTGATCTTATTTTCAATTATTTAAATTTTTAATTCATTTTTGGAATTTGGTCAAATTTAAAAATTTAAAAATGTCAGTTTTGGAATTAAATTTCTATTTTTTATTTCTTGATACTAACTAGTCATATTTAATCATATTCAATCTTACTCAAAATGATTTAAAAGCTAGAGAATTTAATGACAAATTATTAAAAATAAGTTTGGAATTGAATTTTGGATCATACAAAGTTGAAAATTGAAAATTATGAATTGGTTATGAAATAAGCAATTTTCAATTTCTACTTTTACAATTCAAACTAGAAATAGGTTATCAAATGATTTTTATTTTATGAATTGGTTATCAAATAATCAACATTTAATTTTCAATTTCTACTTTTACAATTGAAATTAGAAATAGGTAATCAAATGGCTTATTTTTTTCCTCATTTTTTGGTCATCAAAATAAGAAGAGTTCTTGCTAGGGTGAGATCAATATCATTGTTAGATAATAGTAGATATAATTTTTTTTATCAATGGTACTTGATGTAGCTTGAATCTATTATTGGAGTTAATATCTAGTTAGCTAGTTACATTTTTTATGTTAACTAGATAATTTTCATTAGAACTTAAGTTTTCCTAAGCTTCTATAAAATGTTATGTAGTGTATATGTAAATATAATTTAAAAACAAACATTTCATTTTAATCTTTAATTTGTTTAGTATGATATCAAAGCCATGAAGCTTTAAGCTTCATGGATCCTGGAAAATCAAATTCCTTTACTGTTTTTGGATAAAGTTCGTACTATGAAGATCTACTGAAAATCTTCGATTGAACCTCCACTGTTTGTTGTTGCTTTTTTTTGTGTAAGGATCAATTTTATGAGCTTTGATTTTCACTGCTTCGATTGTGTTTTCTACGCTCATCTCCATTGAAGCTCTTGAGCCTCTGATTTCTTGTGTTGTCTTGTGATTGGATTTTCTTGTGGTTTTTGGTGGATCTTTTGGTCAGATTTTTAGTGTTGCTTTTGTTTTGCTGGTGTTGTTTTTGTTCGTTGTTATTTAGTTCTTAGAGCTGGTGGTTAGGATTCTGCAAATGATCTGCAATGAGGTTGAAGATTGCAAGCAATTAACAAATTTGATGTTGAAGAGAGAGAATAGTGATTGCTTGGCCTTGCTTGTTATGGTTCTCCAACTAGGTTGTTCAGAGGTCAGAATCAGATCGGCTTGGATTTTGGAATTCCTCGCCATCGATCCCGATTCAAAACTCATCATCGTCGAGAAAGATGAACTTCTAATGGATCTGTCTCTTTCTTTGATGTTGCTCATGATAAGGCTGAGAAAATTATGAAGGTTGCTTTTGAAGGGATTCCCAAGTTGTACAATCAACTGTTGTGAATTCAAACCTTCTATTTCTTTTTCTACAATTTCCTTGTTTCCTTTCTATATTTCTTGAACTTCTTTTCTTTCTTAATCGATTCGATCAATGCTTTCCCAACAAAATCTTTGCTCTAATATGCTTGAGGGCGGTATGAAATACATCGAGACATCCTCACTATTATCGTCAAGATCCTCTATTGTCAAATCAAAGTAGGGATCAAAGAAAGCCAAGGATGCACCTGATTCTTGGCCTAGGATATCTTGACAGCTTAGGATTAAGATCATTTCCTTCGATTTCTGTGGACCAATCACAACTTCTAGATCCTTTTTAATGACGATCTTCCAATTTCAATTTGAAAAAAAAGTCAATACAAAGTGTTTTAATTATTAGCGATGTCAAAGAGAGGTTAAGTTCGGTGTGAAGTTTAGGGTTCTTTGGTGCAACTTAGAATTGGGCCTTGCATCCACCGTATTAGGTCTGATCCTTTCTTTGATAAAAACAAAACTATGTTGTTATTTTGTTTTCTTCATGTGGACCTCCCCTCTTTTTCTTCGTCGTCAAGAATCAACGATTAATCTTTTGGCACAATCAATTCTGTTTCGTCTCCATTGATCATTTGACTCAAAAAAATTTATCATCCAATTTCTTGCTCTAATATGAGTATTTATTTTTGCTCATCTCAATGTTTGAGTAATGAAGTTTTGCTTCACTTTCTCTTAGTATTTCTTCTTATTTAGTGAAGCTAGGATCTGAGTATTTCTTGGCATATGCTAGAAGCAGCCTAGTCTTGTTTCTTTTTGACTAGTGTTATGGATCATTTAGTTTTGATGAATTTCAACATTATTAGCATGCACTTGAAGCTGCCTATTCTGGTTTCTCTTTAACTGGTGTTATGGATCACTTAGTTATTGATGAGGGAGATATTGGAGTTAATATCTAGTTAGTTAATTAGTTACATTTTCTATATTTACACTTGTTTATGTTAACTAGATAATTTTCCTTAGCATTTAGGTTTTCCTAAGCCTAAATAAGAGGCTATTAGTGTATGTGTAAATATAATGGGAAGAATGAATCTTAATGCTAGACTTGAGACCACTAGGTGAACTAGCGAAGTTATAGTAAGTATACACTATAAAGTAGTTATATGATGTGTGTGAAATAAATGAAGATTGAGTATTAGGTATTTAGGGAGCTATTAATCATGTATGCAATCTATATGTGATTCTCGTAAATTAATAATAATAGCGTAACTTTATTTATTTCATGTTTGGGTGTCTTCCGAAATGTTACATAGGTGTTAAGTTTTCAGCATTTTACTGTAAGTTGTCTTTACTCATAGATCGTTAACTTGGAGGGGATTGAATTTACAAATATTAATTTAATATATGTTTAATGTGCTTTTTGTTGCATACATAAGATTTTGTGTTAATTACTTCAATGGCTTCCCCTTGTGATTATGTCTACTAGTAGTTTACTTATTGACCATTTTCAATAATGTTCATGCAGGTCACGCACAGCCGTTGCTCCTTTGGAACGCTTGAAAATATTATTACAGGTTTGTTCACAGAGTATTTTATCAGTCTTGCATGATTAGCTGAACTGTGGTACTTCTTTGAACATCCACTAAGATGCATAAATGCATGCATAACGAGTATTTTATGGCACACTGTCATTCTCATAATATCATTATGTTTACTGCATTGCAGGTCCAGAATCCCCATAACATAAAATACAATGGCACAATTCAAGGATTGAAATATATTTGGAGAACTGAGGGTTTCCGCGGCTTATTTAAAGGAAATGGCACTAATTGTGCTCGTATTGTCCCAAACTCTGCGGTTAAGTTCTTCAGCTATGAACAAGCTTCTAAGTATGTCTCCTCAAAACTAATTTATTGATTTATTTATTTAATAAATTAGGTTCTCAACAAATATTCTCTTGAAAATTGGGTATGAGATGACCATTTCCAGTGACTGAAGTTGCTGGGGGTGTAACTGTTTCTCCCACATTAATACTGCTTCCGTTTTAGTATGTCTTTATGTCATTATTGGCAACTGAAGATTTTAAATCTCCTTTGTAAAGCTGTATTCACATTGGTTCAACAAAACGGGGGAATGCTTAGTTTTTCAGTGTTACTACTTACTACTGTTTGATGAATTTGAGAACCTAATTTTGTTACTGATAGTGAAGTGACATAAATATCCATCTATTTCTTTCATATGGATAAAATAGTCTTTTTCTCAATTCCTTTTTGTCTTAGGACAACAGTCTCTTTTGTAGTTTCAGGATTTGGTGAAGATTTTAAAGCCGCTAGTCATCATCTCTGCCCATCTATGTCCTGATATTCTGTGATTCCGTAAATTTATGATGCCTTACAAATGCAGTCTATTTTTCATTTCCTATTGTTTGTTTTCTCTTTGCTTATTATGCCACCCTTTATTTATACAGGGGAATACTTTATCTATATCAAGAACAAACTGGAAATGGTATGTTTAGCTTTACTGCCATTTGCTCTCGTAGGGCATGTTTATTTCACCATACTAAAGAACTTTACTGTATAATTCTGGACAGTCATGTGTATGGCTGTGAAGTGAGATCATATTGTATTAAATAAAAATTGTACAGTTACGTAGAAATTTAGTATCACTAGTAGCTGTGGGTATAAATCGTATTGAATACTTTACCTGTTTGAAATTTAAACTTTAAAATTATGTATCTTTATTTTTTCTTTCATCTCAAACAAAAAATAGTTTTTTATTTTCAAAATGTTAAAAAGAGAGAATAATTTAAATAGATTTTTATAATAAATTATTTTGATAGGTAAGAAAATCACATGAAATAAATTAAATATTATTTTTTTAATATATTTATCATAAATTTTATGTGACTACATCGTTAAGATTGTCACCAAACATTATATAGATTAATTATGATACAATTCAATACAATACTATCCAATAAAATTATACATGATTTATTCAATATGGTATACCAAATATGTAGTTAATGTGTCATTTTTTCAATTAAAAAACTCTCTTTGAGATTTTTTGTTTTCATGTTAATTTTAGCCGTTTAATGGGATTCATTAAGTTTTTGACACAAGATGAGGTATTTTATGACTGGTTCCATTGTGAGGGTTTTATCATCCATCGGTTCTGTCCTAAATCATAGCATAATCTTGGAATTTGGATGTTTCTCATAACGGGATCCTACATAAAAATTATTTGGATTTGTCACCAATTACTACATGGAATTCTGAATCACTCTACATTGTGAAATGGTATACGGCTATGGGCAATCATGGTAACTCCTTTTTGTTGTAAAGAAGAGGAGAAGAAATAAACTTAAATTCATTTAATGTGATCATACATTCATGTCTTTTTGTGCTTAGCTCTGTTTAGATAATAGGTGCCACCTGCTTTGATTAATGATGGGTGTTAATTTCATGCGTTTGCTTCATATTGTTGATAATAATTATATAAAACTATATTTTCTCAAATAATTGAGAATGATGGATCTGATGTATAATGTAGGGGTTATCTAATTGATTTCTCTTTTTATTTTCTGTAGAGGATGCCCAACTCACTCCCGTTTTACGTCTTGGAGCTGGAGCATGTGCTGGAATTATTGCCATGTCTGCCACATACCCAATGGATTTGGTTCGAGGGAGGCTAACCGTGCAGGTACTTTCTATCATTCTATCGTCTCCTCGATTTCTTGTTTTGAAGAGAGACTTAGACGAAAAAATTATACAGTTTGTCTGCTGATCCAGTTTTTGAATATTTGTTCTATGCATCCATTTCAAGTGCCTGCATTGTAATATTGCAGTTATATTACTATTTTTTTCATAGATATTTTCTATTAGATTTTAGTATGACAAAAAATGGAATTTATTTCACTGTTGTCCCCTGAATTCTCTACCTTTGTTTTTGCAGACAGAAAAGTCTCCATATCGTTACAGGGGAATGTTTCATGCTCTATCAACTGTTTTGAGAGAAGAAGGCCCAAGAGCCTTATACAAGGGTTGGCTTCCTTCTGTTATTGGAGTGGTAAGAGCTTTCTTTCTTTCCTTCTTTTCCCAATACAATGTTTTTGATCCCAAAGGACAGAAGTAGGAGAAAAATGAAAGATGTGCTTGTCTGAAAGTTTTATCAACCTGGGTTGTATTATGATGTCTGTACCTTACATGTTTAAGATTATCCTCCGTAGTAAACTTATGCATTACCCCCTTGACCAAGAGCCAAAGAGGAATACAGGTTAACATCAGACAGTTAAATAGTTTTCTTTTTATGTGGGGGTATTTGGAGTGAGATCTTTATATATGTTGTATGACTGTATCCTTTAAAACTTTGCTAGGAAGTGACGGCCCTTTAGTATCAACATGTGACTGGGCTGCTTTAGGCTTTTACCCTGAACACTTAATAAGGGTTCCTGCAGAAAGAACTCTTTGTGGGTATTATTGAGTAGTTTATTCTCGTCTAATACCTGTTTCCAATGTTTTTGCCTAACCTTTGTTGCATTCAGAACTTTTGCAGAACTAAATTTGTTTGTTTAAATTCATACTAGATTTATTTCAACTGCATGCAAACTAATCAGATGTCTTATTGAAAATGTATTTGTTGGATGCTTGATATGTAACCTTCTGAAGGTTTCCAAACCCTTTCTGGCAGCGGTGAACTTATGCTCTCATTTGTTGGTGACAGATTCCATATGTTGGTCTCAACTTTGCTGTGTATGAATCTCTCAAAGAGTGGATAGTCAAAACTAAACCATTAGGGCTTGTCAGTGATTCTAATGAGTTGAGTGTGACGACACGGCTAGCTTGTGGTGCTGCTGCTGGAACTGTTGGGCAAACTGTTGCTTACCCTCTTGATGTTATTCGCAGAAGAATGCAGATGGTTGGATGGAATAATGCTGCATCTGTTGTCACTGGAGACAATAAGGCTAAAGCTGGGCTTGAATATACTGGCATGATTGATGCCTTCAGAAAAACTGTTCGTCACGAAGGCTTTGGGGCATTGTATAAGGGTTTGGTTCCCAATTCTGTTAAGGTGAATTCTGCCCTTCCTCTTCAATTATTATCGTTATTTTATATCATGAGTATAACATTGCATCTAACTTTTCCCAACTCTAAACTGGGTGCATCTTAATTACATGAAAAATGGATTTTAATAAGGAATCACCGATCGAGTGATTAAGTTGGAAAATATAATGATCCCTCATTTCCTCATTTTCTTAAACGAGTTGAACAAAGGAGATGACATTCTATTGTATAATATTTTATAGTCATCTTTGCCAAAAGTGATGACATTGCTTGTTTTTGCTTTTATCTTTCAGGTAGTCCCGTCCATTGCAATTGCATTTGTAAGCTATGAGATGGTGAAAGACATTTTAGGAATTGAGATCAGAATATCAGACTAAATAAGGGGCAAACTCCATGATAAGTTCACAAAAGCAAGCTAGATTTGTAGGCAACAAGATAGAGAGATGGTAAACAAGGGTTAATTCTTCCTTTTTTTTGGTCTCTAATTTAGAATTACCAAAACGCCTCTGTATTTAATGTTTGCTTTCTCTATTTTAGAACAACTGAACAAGTAGTTTTCACTTTTCAGTACCTCATTGATATACTGTTGCAATAAATGTTCTCTGACTATGCCAAAATATGCAATCCATAAGAGTGGCAAAGCGAAAAGCTTGTTTGCAATGAAAAATAATGCATTATTAAGTTCAACGCATACAATTTCGCAAATCATCTTTGTGTCTTAGTGTTGGAAGTCCCACATCGCCCAGGTAAACCAGCAAAGTGTTGGTTATAAGTCTGCGACAGCCCCTTCTTGATAAGCGCGTTTTGAGGGAAAAATCATGACTGTGCATACTTCAACATGGTATCAGAGCAGGTACCTGGGGGTCACGATGTGTCCAACTACCACCAATCATCCACACGGTCACCCCTAAAGCGGTACTCCTACCGATGTGAGGAGTGTTGGAAGTCCCACATCGCTTGTAAATCAAAGAAAAGTCTTGGTTATAAGTCTGCGACAGCCCCTTCCTGATAAGCGCGTTTTGAGGGAAAAATCATGGCTGCGCAGACTTCAACACTTAGTAAACGATGTTAAAGATGAATGTACATATTTTACTTGACATACGTGTGAAATACAATTTTTTTTGGGTGCTATGTATTGGAAATACAGGGTTTATTAATATTATTGATGGAAGGCTTTTATCAACCGTTGTCTCGGAGATCATGAATCAAATCGATTAGTCTATATGCACCTTTCTTCATTTCTTGTTCAATTCCTTGGTGGACGCAAATTTTCCATTACATTTTTCTTCCATGCCTGATCCATTTTAAAATACAATCAAGCTTTTGATATAAAAATACAGTGTCTTAGAGCTCTATCTACATCATAATATGAAGTCATAAAATTATAAAAAATGCATTATATATTTTAAGGATATAAGCCACTAACCAGCAATCTCTTATAGTTGGTTGAATCTTCTGTGATCTTATTCCCATTCGCTTAACATTATTTTTTTCTCTTCTTGATCTGGGGTCTAGTCTTCTAATACTGGATCTTGATAATCTTCAACCATACTTTGATGAGTTTTTCTTGGATTTTTGATGAAGGAAATAAAGAAAAGAACACTATGAGGAAATTAAGCTCAGCCAGAAAGATGGACTGAAGGGTTGCTATTTATTGCACATTCTTGTTCTCTTCTCCACCTTTATGTGCCTGTTCTAATCTTTGATTATTCTCGAGTTGTTTCTGACATTATTGAAATTAAGGTCTTCTATACAAATCTGCAATTTGAAAAACATGGTGGGTTCAACTGTTCATAAATGTGTGGTTAATTGAGAAAAAGAATTGAGTGGCATTTATAAAATAAAAAAGAAACTGAAATTTCCAATTCAATATTAGTAAATGAATATGACACGGAGAATTAATATGTAAAATTAATGATTGAACTATTATAATGAAGGTTTTATTTTTAAGATCAGTTTAAAATTGGATGATGCTTGATTATATAAATGAGCTTCTTACTTTAATTTAAACCAAAAGGAATGAAAACAAGATAAGAAGGAAGAAAAATATTCCATAAATAATATAGGATTTATTTATAATCAAAAATAAAATGAATAAAAATATGAATCATTGATTAAAAAACATATTTTAATAAAAAATATTGATTTATCGATAATATATTCTTATTAATTGTTAAATCCTAAACTAGTATTATCAATCCTAAATCTTAAATTTTAAATAAATTATATTTTATTTTAATTATTTTAATATATATATTTAAATTATTAGATATATTATTTTTATCTTTTTTTAATTACCTGTAAATATTTATTCTTTTATTCAAATAAGTAGGCAAAGACTGGATCGTATGTCCTTTACATTAATGTTAGGAAGACAGCAACCTGAGGACATAATCAGACAAAAGCTAACTTATTCTCTAAATTAACCAAGTTGAGTTGCATAATTAAGGTTTATTGTTTATTAAGGTTTGTTAATTAAGCACCTTATTCCGCCTTAATAGATGCGAAACCCTTAAAATTTTAACCCTTTTTTTAAAAGCATTAAAATCTCTTTTTTATTAAATAAATAATATATTATATAGGTAGGATTTAAATTTAAATTCATAATATTAAAATGGGAATTACATGTTTAAACTGAAATAGGATATTATATTAATATATGATATATTGTTGTAAATGGGACACGGTTGAACGAGGCCGGTTTTATGTATTCATGCTAAATATTGTGAGGTAGGGTGGGATTCTCCCCTATAATTTTGAAAAAAATTAAGACGTTGAGTATTTTCCCCGGTAAATAATATAAATTTAATTATATATTTTTTTATGTTTTTAATTAACAAAACTTATGTTAAAAAAATAAAATAATTTTTAAAAGATATTAAATGTAACTTAAAAATCGTAGATATAATTAGATTGCTTATTTTTAAGATGGTTAAATAATCAAAATAAAATATAATTTTAATTATAATATTGTATTGGGTTTGAAATTTGATAAGAAATTTGGGTTGGAAATTTGATAAGATGTGTCCCATAACTCATCCAACGAAGGCATGTTTTTTTATGGGTAAGGGATGAGAGAGGTTTCATAATTGTTATAAAAGTAGTGTTTTAATCTTGTTATTTTTAATTAAAATGTTCTAGTTTAGTAACTTTAAAAAAATATGTATCTTAATATTAAAAGTTTAAAGTTACAGAGAACTGCTGAGCACCCTCCTCTAGGACCAAAGTGTACTATATTAAGACAAAAATACACATTTTTTTTATCAGGATATTAAAACACTCTAATTGAAAGTTATAAGATAAATGTACTCTTTTATCTAAAATAATATAGTACTAGTGCCCTTCTCACTTTTACTATCTCATTATCCCATTGGTAAAAAAAAAATTAACAACTTAATATGATACTATTCATTAATTTTAAAAATTTATTTAATCATTAGTGTTTGTATCGCGTTTAAGTCAGTGGATCACACAAGACATCTCTAGATATCTACATGGGGTTCAAGGAGTTCCAATGTTGATGCTCAAATTAATTCCTTAGTAATAGGACGGTCATATCCTGAGATGTGTTTGTTTCGCTATTCATAATTCTCGAACTCAAGACCTAACACTTAAGTAAACTTTGGGAAATTGACTGGTACTAGATATCAAATGAATTTATTAAACCCGACACAAACGCGACCTAGTTCAAATGAATTTATTAAGTCTTATTTGACTAAAATAACATGTTATTATTATTAGTGACAACACCATAATTCCATCCAATATTTAAATAATTTGACATAATAAAAATATTTTTATTAATATGTTATAATCCATATATCAAATGAGTTAACTTAATTAACACAATTTATGGGTAAGTGTCATCATCTTCTTGATATATTCATTGTATATTTCTCTTATAATACTATTTGAATATTATTTTATCAAAGAAAAAAATTTGAATTCATACTCTTTCTTTAAATATCTCATTCACGTTTCTAAATTACAAGGAGTGAAATTAATCTCCTCATATCTCGTATTATTTAAACTTATTTACGTATTAAATAATCAAAGACCGTGAAATCTTATGATAGTCTAAGATCTTAAAGGTATATTATTTGTTATTAGTTATACGGGAACAAATTTTTTAATTTTATTTTTAGTTTAATAATGAAATGGCAGTCTCATTTTTCACATTTTTAGTAGTAATAAAATAAATTTCCTCGTGTGTGTATATATATATATATTAATTTAACTGATTTGTTAGTAATAATAAAACTACCTTTGCTTTTATAAAGAAAAAGACGGGTAATTTCTTTTGTTCTTTCTGTTACTTTTTTATTTTCTTGCTGCTTTTTCCCCAAAGTTACCACTACGTACCAATATAAACTTTTGAAAAAGTTAAGGCATTTCAATGCAAATTGACACTTATCATATTTAAATTGTATATTTAGGGATGTTAATTTATGTTACATAAATTTTTTAAGCTATTATATTTAAATTATAAGGGATGTTAATTTATTTGCTTTGATAGTGTAATTTTTATGAAAAATATATAAATTATTTGATTTTTAAAATTATTACACTTTAATTATATAATTATGAAAAAATAGATACTTTAATAACATAAATTCATAAATATATAAATAAAGTGTATCGATTTTAAAAATTGTGTGATTTATGTATTATTTGTAAAAAATATGTAAAGAAAGTGTCTAAATAATATATTTTTAATAATCTTTAAAGTAATTTTTTTAATTTATTTGATATAAGAGTTAAAATCCATGATTTTTTTTTTAAATTTTGATACAACCCAAAAATGTACCCAATATTTTTTTTTATATATATTTTTGAATATTATATATTTATACAATTTTATAACTAATAAAATAAAATTTAATTATAAATGATATTTTTATTAATAGATTAATACTTAAATTATAAAAAAATTAATATTATGATACATTAAACAAAAATTATTATAATATTTGTTAAACTAATAACATAAAAAATTATTTATAGCTATAATTTATACCGTAAATTTAAACTTATTAAATTTAATTATATAATAATTAAATATTTTAAAAGTTTTTATGGGTAATTAGGTTATTAAAAATTCAATTGATTTATGAATTATTGATTCCAATGTCATCACCTTTAAATAATACACTTTTGTTAATTTCTAAGTCCATCGTATATATTAAATGTTAAGAGTAAGAGATTTAAAAACAAGTGATGAAAAACTAAAGATACATTTCCGTCCTAATTAAATAAATTAAGCACGAAAAGTTAGCTAAGAGATGTTCCAAAGGTAAAAAGCATTCTATGACCGACTTAAATTAGCCAACGAAAGAAAGAGGAAGAGTAGTCTATACAAAGTAAGTAAAGGCTATTTATACAAGTGGGCATACCAAAAATAGAAACATAAATTATAATATTGTTATATCATTTATGTATCATAAATTTAATTTAATTTTTAATTTTAATGAAATTTAAACCATAATAATAAATCTACCCCCATAATAACTGATTTTATTGCACAATAAGTAGTATACAAAACTAACTTTGACTAAATAACCTCCCAAATTTCAAAGGCCATATTTCAGTTTTACCGGATCTTTTTATTTTACGTTTTAGTTTCTTTTTAATTACTTTCTTCCCTCTACCTTATGGCATTTAGTCCAACTCTATATTCTTGAATTCCGATGATACCACCTCCATCCTTCTCTCTCTTCTTTCTTGTTTGCTCTTAAAGTCGTTGATCTTGCCGGAAGATCACGATCACTATCACGAATGACGCCGATCAGGAAAGAAGTGGGAGGAGGGATGAAGACTCATATGTTGGAGATCAACTTGATCTCCGCTCAAGGTCTCAAAGTCCCAACCGGCAAGAAACATCACAACAAGACTTATGCTGTCGTATCAATAGAATCCACTATCAAACTCCGTACCGCCATTGACCAACTTGGAGGCGAAAATCCTACCTGGAACGATAGCTTCCTTTTCCGAGTCACCGACAATTTCCTCTCCTCTGATACATCCGGAATATCTGTCGAGATCTACGCCGTCGGTTTCATCCGCGATACTTTAATTGGTACCGTCCGATTCCTCATCGGGAATTGCGTCAATCTCCATTCCGGAACTCCTTCCTGCACCTCCATTCAAATCCGACGACCTTCCGGAAGATTCCAAGGGATCTTGAACATCGCAGCTAAAGTGATGAACGGCTCAGATTTCTCAAATATCGGTAACGTCACGGCGATTGCTTACCGTGATTTGATGATGGGAGAGTGCATTCGCCGCAAAAGTCGTAAAGATCGGAAGGAAGTTTCAGGAAATAACTCGCCGGCATCACAAGAGAACTGGGCTTCTGGATCGCTATGTTCTGAAGGAGGCGATTCGACTTCATCGTCGGCTTCGAGTACGCCGTCGGCTCTGAAGGAATGGAATGGGGTTACAAATTTGGCGGGAACAAAAGGCTCGAAGCTGACGTGTCGTAGTCCGGGATTGTTGTGCTGTTTGATGGGGCAGATGAAAACTCTTAATCCACTTTCGTCAAATGAGAATCTTTGTGGATTCGGTGGGTCCCCTGATAGAGAGAGATAAAATAGAAAAAACGATAAAAAGTAAACATGTTGCAGGATATTACTTGATGGACGGTGGATATTACTTGGATTAATAGACACCTTCTGGTGTTACCGTTTCAATCGTTGGATTGAACTGGGCGTTGTTTGGTTTTGATAGAGAGGTCAACAGGATATAATAATAACGTAGGCTGTGGTAAAGTTGTAAATTGAGTAATGTGGATGGACATTGCTGTCACACATCGTTAGTAGTATAGTCTCTCAGCTAACTACTAGTATTCTACTTGTATTTTGATATCATTTGTTCACTGTAAGTCTGTACAATTGTACATGTACAGACTTTTCATACTTGAATTGAGTTCTTTATAGAATCTTCTATTCTTCGTGGCCTTTGGTTAGTTTAATTGGAACAATTGAACATGACCATAGTTGTTTAATAGGTACGTGAGTTAACTTGTAAATTTGTTTATGAGCGAGTATTTTCTAACGGGTTGGAATACAATAAATGGTATATAAGGAGTAAAGAGATTTTTTTAACAATCCAATTTAAAGATTATAAAAATATTATTAAATTTTGATTTATTTATTTTTATGTATTTGAATTTTAAAAATATAACAAAAATATAATCGATATACGTATAACTCACTCTTAACTGATCGACATCGACGAAATTTTTATAACATATTACAAATTTAAATGGTATTAAAGTAACAAAAAAAAATTAATATAATTTTTGTAACAATTGCAAGATTTAATGGTATCAAATTTTTAAATCAAAGTTTGATAATACTTTTATAATTCTTAAAGTTTGGTGATAGAATAATATATTTTTTTGCATATATTTTAAAATATATCTTTTAATCTATTAATTTTGAAAAAATTGATCAATTAAAGATAAATAATATTATTTTATTATTAAAATATTATTTTTTACTATTAAATAATAAAAATGTAATAAAACACGAGACATTAGTAAGAAAAAATAAAATTTAATGTAAAATTATTTAAGAAAAAATTAAAATAATAAATATTATCTTAAAAATTTATTTAAATATATATTTTTTATGATTTTTAAAATAAATTTTAAGAAAATATTAAAATAAAATATTGATAATAATAAAATATTAAATTAATATTTTATAAAAAAAATTTATTTAATTATTATTTTACTATTGCGTAACAAATATTAGGGGTGTCTAACGGTATGGTCCGGTCCGATTTTGGTTTAAAAACTTTAACTGTTTAAAATAGTTTTAAAAAATAAAAACCGGACCGAACCGCTTGATTTATAAAATGGTTTAGTTCGGTTTTGTTCGATTTTTTTTATAATTTAATGAAGACTAATGTGAAATTTTTAATATATTATTAAATTGGTCCGATCCGGTTTGAACGGTTTAAAATTAATACAAATTAGACCGGATCGTTTGATTTGTAAAACCGTTCAATTTAATCCGATCCAGATAAGTTTTTGGACACACCTAACAAATAGGGCATGATAGCCTTCCTAGTAGCATATGAACATCGTTAGAAATTTGTTTTGTCTAAATGGATTTTTAGTGAAATTATACATTATAGTTCAAAATGAAAAAATAATGCTTAAATTTTGTATATATTTTTAGGATATTTCTATCATATTAATATTAAAAGTGATTGTATAACGATAAATTATATATTTTTTTAATTATTTTAATTATATTTTATTTAAATTAAAATAGTTTATATCTAATGGAGTTAAAAAATAAAAACAAAAGAAATGAAAAATTAATTTTATCGTTATATAATATTTTTTAATAATAATATGATTAAATTATCATAAAAATAAATATATGACATTAGTGTTATTTTGTAATAAGTAAATGACATATTTTTCTGTTGATATGAACAAATAGATATATGAAAATAAAAAGAAAGAATAAAAAAAGAATAAAAAAATTAATAAAATTTAAAATTATTAAGTTATTTTTATTTTTTTACACAAAAATCACTTTTTCTTAAAAAATTTGTAGATAATAAATATCAAAACATTAATATGGTTACTGATATCGAAATATTACCATAGCTCGGAGGCTGGAGCCACATTATGGATGCATTAACTTAATAAAGCAACTATTTTATTTTGGTTACCTTTTAATAACCATATTCTTTAATTTTCTTATTTAGGAATGTCGATACGGTGCATCTGTATGTTTCACCCAAAATTAAAATTAAAATATTATATTATATTAAAATCACTCAAAGTAATTAAAGATTATCCGTTAGTAGCTTTAAAAATAAAATTTAAACACCTATTTAAATTAAAATTATTTAAAAACATGAAATTTTAATAAAATAATTATTTATAAATTAAAATAATAATATGTCATATATAATTAATATATTTATTTTTTTATTGATGAATATTAAATTCTAAGCATTTTATCGGTACATATATAAAAAGTATAATATTAAATAAAATGTAAATTTATAACTTCAAGTATCAAAATAAATTATCTCACCTCTAAAACCAAAACCATAATCAAACTTAAAATTTTATACAAAAAAAATGAGTTAAACTTAAAAGAATAAACTAAAATTTACCTCATAAAATCAAGCTCATTCTGTTAATTATTATCTACATTTACTTAATCCTTGTGAAATTTTGACATCTCTATTCTACTCATATTTTTCAAGTTTGACTTTTAAGTAATATTTTAATAATATATATATAAATTTAATATAATTTTTATATACGATTAACATATATACTTTTATTAAAGGATATTAATGAAAGTTTTGGCTTTTACCGCCTATAGACATCTAATTAACAATTATAATTTCTACCTTTTTTCAACATTTTTCTTTCATTTATGTTCTTTTGATGAACATGTTTATATCTAGCTACCAACTTTGACTTTCCATCTGTGTTCTTTGAAACTGAATAATGTACAGATTCTTCCTTATTCCTAACCCAAAATTAGGGTTGTGTTCAGCTCACCTCATTGCCATTTATATACATCGTATATAGCTTGACTAACAACTTCATCTCCTTGTATAATCAAAATAAGAGAACGATGTATGTCATCACTGTTGAATATTGGCTCTAAAAATAACAAATTAGTGGTATAATTTAAGGAAGTTAGTGACCTAATTTGTGGCATGATTTAAGAAAATTGGTGTCATAATTTAAGGAAATTAGTGGCCTAATTTAAGGCTTAAATTATGGCACAATATAGGGAAAGCGAGCCTTGTTTAATCTATAAATAGGGAAGAGTTCATGCATTGAAGAACAAGGCAAAAATCAGAAAAAATCAGAGAAAGTATAAGCAAACTCAAAGAGAGAAGATACTTGTGAGTTTGGGGAAACACTTGAGAGATATTATTAGTGAGGAAATCTGTATTTGTATTATGTATATTTTCTACTTAGTTCAAATAATATCTGCTGCCTCCCGTGGACCTAGGCAAATTGCCGAACCACGTAAATTATGTGTGTTCATTTTATCGCTTTGATATATTCATATACTGCTATTTATTGCTTCCACCCACAACAAATTGGTATTAGAGCCAAATATATCAATATTATATATCAAATCGAAGCTCTCGACAAGACGAACACAACGGTGAAAGAATCACTCAAATCGAAAGTCAAAATCGCCGCCAGAAGCTGCCGGAGTGTTGTTGCCAACACTAAGTCAACTCGCCGAGTTGGACCGAGTCAACTCAGTCACTAGTGATATTTGGACCGAGTTGGTTTGTTTTTCATCCGTTTTCAACTGAGTTGGATCTATTCTTAGCTAATTGGATCATTTTGGATTCAACTACGGACTCCGTTTTTTCAAATAAGGTATAGAATTTGGAAAAATAATGTTTTAAGTTGTAAGTGCAAAATTTCTATTATCAGTTTGTACTTATGGCTGATAAAGGAGAGATCGAAGAAGGTGAACAAGTTGACTATAGAATTTATGGCAAACCAAGTTCTACTCGAAGAACTATGTTGTCCAACGCAAAGTTTGAGGTGGAGAAATTTGACGACACCAATAACTTTGGCATGTGGCAATGTGAAGTATTAGATCTATTGTTCCGAGAAGGATCTAATATAGCCTTGGAGACCAGGCCAGGAGATTATTCAAATGAAGATTAGAATTATGTAAATCGACAAGCTTGTGTCACAATTCGAATGTGCTTAGGAAAAGATCAGAAGTACTTTGTCATGAAAGAGAATGTAGCCGCAGTTCTCTGGAAGAAACTAGAGGACAAATACATGACGAAAAGTATTGAGAACAAACTCTACTTGAAGAAGAAACTTTTTCATTTCCAGTACAAGAAAGGTACCCCTATGATTGAGAACTTAGATAATTTCAATAAAATTTAGATGTTGAAATTATCGATGAAGATAAAGCTTTGTTGTTGCTGAATTCATTACCTGAGAGCTATAAGCATTTAACCACAACCTTGTTATATGGAAAGGATGAGGTTAAGTTTGTAGATGTTTCAAATGCTTTGGTAAATAACGAGTACCGGAAGAAGGATCAACATGATCACAGAGACTCAATATTAGAAGCATTGACGGTAGCCAGAGGTAAGACTAACAACAAAAAATCTAGCGGATCAAATAATAGGGGGAAATCTAGATCAAAGTCCAGAGGAGAGTCATCCAGAAGATGTCCTACGAAGGACGAGTGTGCCTATTATCACCAGAAAGGGCATTGGAAGAAAGATTGTCGAAACAAGGACAAGTCAAATGCAAATGTTGCACAGAAGGCTGATGAAGATGAAGAATCAGCCTTTTCAGTTTCATCATCAAAAACCTACTCAGATAAGTGGATCCTTGATTCTGGATGTTCTTATCATATGTGTCCAAACATACATTGGTTTTCGAGTTTTGAGAAGCTCGATGGAGGAGTTGTGCTTATAGACAACGACAATGCCTGTCAGACAAAAGGGATCGGAACAATACGACTAAAGATGCACGATGGTACAATCAGACGACTTACAAATGTAAGGTATATTCCTGACCTAAAGAAAAACCGTATTTCTTTAGGTGTTCTAGATTCTGATGGTTACAAGGTAACATTGGAAAATGGAGTCTTGAAAGTTGTACGAGGTGTATTTGTAGCGATGAAGGGTACTCGGAAGGTGAACTTATATTTCCTAGATGGTAGTACAGTTGCAAGAAGAGCAGCTATCTCAAGTAGTTATGAAGAAAAGACAAATGATTCTTCCCGTCTGTGACACACGCGTTTAGGGCATGTCGATGAAAAGGCTTTGCAATGCTTAATGAAGCAAGGTTTTTTGAAAGGTGCTAAGACTGGAAAGTTTGATTTCTGCGAGCATTGTGTAATGGGAAAACAAACAAGTGTCAAGTTCGGCACTGCCATTCATCATACTAATGGATCCCTTGATTATATTCACACGGTTGTCTGGGGACCTTCAAAGAATGCTTCACTTGGAGGTAAATGCTGGTTTGTGACTTTTATTGATGATTTCTCTATATATGTCTGGATATACACCATAAGTCACAAATATGAAGTTCTAGATATCTTTCTTAAATGGAAGAAAATGATCGAGATTCATACAAGTAGGAAAATTAAGAGGCTCAGATCTGATAATGGTGGCGAGTACAAATGAGACCCCTTCTTCAAAGTTTGTCAAGATGAAGGGATAATCAGACATTTTTCTGTTCATCGTACACCATAGCAGAATGGAGTTGCAGAACTAATGAATCATACTTTGGTTGAGAAAGTTCGATGTATGCTATCTCATTCTAAATTGAGCAAGGCGTTTTGGGCTGAGGCTTTGTCATATGCAACTCATATAGTCAACAGACTTCCTGTGACTGGATTAGATGGGAAAACTCCTAAAGAGGTATGGTCTGGACAACCTGCTACTGATTATGATTCATTGCGAATATTTGGATGTCCAGCATATTTTCATGTTAGTGAATCCAAAGCCCGGATCTAGAAGCAAAGCTGTTTTCTTGGGCTTTAAGGAAGGAGTTAAAGGATTTTGACTTTGGTGTGGTGAATCCAAGAAGATCATCTTAAGCCGAGATGTTACATTCGATGAGTCTGTTATGCTGAGACAGACAAATTCAAAGAAAGATAATGAAAGTCCAAGTGCTCTTTCTAAGGTGATGCTTGAGACTCCGGAAGATCCAGAAAATATTGCACCAATTACCGATCGTGGTGAAGATGAAATTGATTATCAAGAAGAGATCTCAATTGAGGTGGAGGTTCTCTCACCATCACCACCGATTAATCAGCAGCTAGAATCTATTGTCACTACTCGACCGAGAAGGGAGATTAGGAAGCCTACCAGATACACAGACATGGTAGCATTCGCACTTCCAGTAATTGATGATGATGTCCCATGCACTTACAGAGAAGTCGTGCAAAGAGTTGATAGTATGAAGTGGAAAATGGCAATGGATGAAGAGATGAAGTCTCTACATCAGAATCAAACTTGGGAGTTGGTTCAACTTCCCAAAGGAAAGAAAACTATTGGTTGCAAATGGGTCTATGCTAAGAAGGAAGGTGTTCCTGGTAAAGACAACATCAGATACAAAGCCAGACTGGTAGCAAAAGGCTATGCTCAGAAAGAAGGAATAGACTACAATGAGGTATTCTCACTTGTTGTTACGCATTCATCTATTTGGATACTATTGGCTTTGGTAGCACAGTTTGATCTCGAGTTAGCTCAACTCGATGTCAAAATAGCTTTTCTCCATGGTACTTTGAACAAAGAAATCTACATGTCTCAACCGGATGGCTTCAAAATTCCAGGTCGAGAGAATTAGGCTTGTAAGTTGAGCAAGTCAATTTACAGTTTGAAGCAATCATCGTGACAATGGTACAAGCGCTTTGATAGCTTCATCAGAGAGCAAAAGTACACACGCAGTCAGTTTGATCATTGTGTATACTTTCGTAAACTCCAAGATGGTACCTTCATTTATTTACTCTTATATGTTGATAATATGTTGATTGCATCTAAGAGCAAGGTGGAGATCGACATATTGAAGGCTCTGTTGAGTTCAGAATTTGAAATGAAAGATCTTGGAGAAGCTAAGAAAATTCTTGGGATTGAAATCACAAGAGATAGAGTTGCAAGCATAGTCTGTCTGACACAGACTCGGTATATGAAGAAAGTACTACAAAGGTTTGACATTGATGAAAAAACCAAACCAGTAAGTACACTGCTTGCTCCTCACTTTCAATTGAGTGCATTGATGTCACCTAGCACCGCCGATGAGAAGAAGCAAATGGAGTGTGTTCCATATGCAAATGTCGTTGGTGCCTTTATGTATGCAATGGTTATCACCAGACCTGATATTTCTCACGCTGTTAGTATGGTGAGTCGGTACATGCATAATCCCGGTAAATGACACTAGCAAGCGGTGAAGTGGATTCTACGATACATCTATAGTACTGTGGATATTGGAGTGAAGTTTGAGAGAGACAAGACTGAAGGTAAACACCTAGTTGGATATGTGGATTCTGACTATGCTGGAGATATGGATAAGCGTCGATTTACAACTGGTTATGTGTTCACAATGGCAGGAGGACCAGTTTGTTGGAGATCAATATTGTAGTCAACTGTAGCTTTGTCTACTACAGAGGCATAGTATATGACTGTAACAGAAGCATTCAAAGAAGCTATCTGGCTTCTCGGGTTGACCAAAGATTTGGGTATTTTAGAAGAATGTGAAAGTTTTCTACGATAGCCAGAGTGCCATTTGTTTGGCAAAGAACCAAGTTCATCATGGTCGCACTAAGCACATCGATGTTTGATTTCATTTTGTTCGGGAAATCGTCGATAAAGGGAATGTTATACTCCAGAAAGTCAGAACTGCAGATAGCCCTTTAGATATGCTTACAAATGTGGTTACAAGGATCAAGTTTCAACACTGCTTGAACTTGATCAACATCTCTCGAGCTTAGAGCGCCTAGGGTGCATTTGGAGGCAGCGTTATGAACTTTTTTGTCAAGGTGGAGATTGTTGAATATTGGCTCTAAAAGTAACAAATTAGTGGTATAATTTAAGGAAATTAGTGGCCTAATTTATGGCATGATTTAAGGAAACTGGTGGCATGATTTAAGGAAATTGGTGACCTAATTTAAGGCTTAAATTATGGCATAATTGAAGGAAAGGGAGCCTTGCTTCATCTATAAATAAGGAAGAGTTCATGCATTGAAGAATAAGGCAAAAATCATAAAAAATCAGAGATAGTATAAGCAAACTCAAAGAGAGAAAATACTTGTGAGTTTGGGGAAACATTTGAGAGATATTATTAGTGAGGAAATCTGTATCTATATTCTGTATATTTCTTACTCACTTCAAATAATATCTGTTGCCTCCCGTGGACCTAAACGAATTGCCAAACTGCGTAAATTATGTGTGTTCATTTTATCGCTTTGATATATTCATATATCGTTATTTATTGTTTCCGCACACAAAAATCCCATTATCCTTCCATTGAAATAATGGATAAAGTAGTTTCAAAAGATTTATTATAAGCACGTTAACCGATTCAAAAAATGTAATATAATTAACAAGTTAAATCCATCGTAAACAAATTTAAGTTGGCATAAAAAAAAGTTACCAAAATTGATAACAAATCAAATGAAATAAAGCAATATATAAAAGAAGAAAAAACATATTTCTTAATTCCATCAACATGGAACAGAAATTTCAGATCAATACGTTAACATTTACACTTTCTAGGAATTCTTTTTACACAATCCACAATCTTCACGATAATATAAGTAATAACCACAATCAAGTGTTGTTGGTTATTTTTTTTTTCCTCCAACATATAATGAAAAGAAGCAAAAGTCTAGAGTTGTGAAATAAAAATAAATAAATAAATGAAATAATAGAATCTTCTAGCTAAGCATTTTATCAAACAGCTTATACGCATATTGTCTAAAAATAGATAACCACAAATAGAATCCAAAAGGAAAAAAAAGTTAAAAACAACTATTAATATCAAGAGAGAACTACAAAGGGTAGAAATGAATAAAAAAAGTTAAAATATTTTTATAAAAAAAAATATGTATTTAAGTATTTATTATAAAATTAAAATGAATAAAATATTTAATTAATACAAATAAATTGAATTCAACGACCCATCGTTTAAATAACATCCCTTAGTTGTAAGGGAGAATTTCTAAATTCATCGTGAATCTAATTCCATTTTATTTATATTCAGCATTTATAATCATGTACGTTCTTAAAACATTATAAGAAGTGTCCCTTTTCTTTTACCTTATTAAGGAAGTGCTCTAACCTTCCACTTTGTGTCATCATCAACTCAATTGAATTCTAGGTTGAAAAAGTTATATTTTATCAAATAAATTGAAACCAAACACGTTTTGTTTCATCTTGTCACTTTTCAGTGATAAAGGTACCCCCAAAGTAAAAGAACCATAAAAGCTTCTAATTATGGAGATAAAGAATATTATTATTATTTTTCGTTTAATAAATATAATAAAGCTTATTTGTACATGGCCATATATGATTAATGATTTACTGACTTTACATATACCTAATTTGTATGGCCATCCATCTCAAAAGCATATTTTCCAAATTGTACAAATTAACTCACAAGTGCCTTCCTTCCTTCCTTCCTTGAGTCTTGACCCCATAAGTTTTGTTTGGACTCCCAACATTTTCAATAAGTACTTTGGCTTGTCACATGGTTTTCGAAATCCTACTCATTCTAATTTGTCTCTTTCCCTCGTATGGTACTCGAGTGTATCATTTTTATTTTATAAAATGAAATATGCTAACTATGATCTTAAATTAAACATTAAAATGAAGAGAATGCCTAATTAATAAAATATAAAAAGTGAGACATGACGTAATATATGTTGAACATTAATTAAGGCGGCTTTTGCTGGAAAGTGTATGCTATTATACAAAGTGGTGTAATTACCACTATTATTCCATTTTGTTTCACGTCTCAAGGAGAAAACCAAGGATCAAATGAACACATTCTTCCAAAAATGAGCACATTCATGCATCCAAAAATAATCACATTTATGTATTATATGTTGCTCGAGTTTTGAATATAATACATTTTTTTAATCCTTCAAATCATATACTTATTTTGAATATGAAATATAGATGTCGGAATTTGAATTGGAATTTAGTATTTAGTATAGAGTATGGTAAACTTATCATCTAAAGTAAAAAATTTAACAAAAAGTATTAAACTTTTTTGTTATTTTACTTGAAACAAAAACAAAACAAAAACAAAATAATATATATATATATATATATGTATGTATATGAAAAAAATTAAAAGATGATAAAAATGAATGGAAAAGAAAACTGGCAAGAAGGAGAAACAAACTTCAATATTAATTGAGCTATTACTTATAGAGAGAGATATTGAATTTTTTTTATTTCTATTAAAGTATAAAATTATTTTCTATTACAACTTAATGCATATCAATTAACAATATATAATTAATTTGACTTTTTATTAGTAAGTAATTTTATATTCAATCAATAAATAATATATTATTTAATATATAATAATTTTATACACGTATATATCCGAGACTTTATAAATTAGCCGTCATCGTATCAATAAATAATCTAAGTTAGGCTTATAAATTCATGAAACATGTATCATTTCACCGTATCAATAAGCTATCCAAGTTGGGTTTAAAAAAGTAGATGAATTTAAAGATATATCATTTTTATTAAGAAAATTATTCTCTAAAAAAATATAATTTATTATGGCATAAGTAATAAATAAATGAGTATTAAAATTACAGTTATAAAAGGAATATATAATATACCATTAATTGATAAAGAAACTATATTAAATAAGTTATCAAAAATTCCTCATAAAGATAAAGAAAAAAATTGGATACATCTATTTAAGAGGAATTCAAATATTAATAAAAGCTCATTTTAGAGAAGGAATAGATATACCGATAAAAATAACATTATTAGATAACAGAATAATAAATAGACAAGATACTTTATTATAAATGATCCATGGTAATTTAAGATACTAAAAGCTAAAATTTACAACATTCAGTAGATTTGTTATAAATATACATGATAAAAATCTAAATAAAGTATTAAGTCTAGCTTATAAATTTGAAAGAGAAGATTTAATGAAAGAAGTAAATCATCCATTTTTAATACATTATCTAATGACATATTTTTTAACAAATAGTCATAATAGTTCAATATATGGACAAAATAAATTTATAGAAATAAATAAACTTTTAAGAAACTTGGACAAATAATAAAACCAAAAATACTAACAAACTTTGAAATACTAGAAGAATGGAAATTAGATATCAAAGAAAAACCTTTAATAACATGAAGAAATAGTAATGTTGTTAAAACTAATAACATACCAAGATTTACTTTTATAGATCATGAAGGAGAAACTTCTAATCAAGAAGAAGTTAAAAAACTAGAAAATGAAGTTAAAATAATGAAGACATTAGTTCATGATTGTATATTAAGGAAAAAACATGTTTAGAGATAAAATAAAAAATATGCATTTAAAAATAAATGGAAGCCTAGTAGGTGTAACAAAAAATCAAACAACATTATTTGAAACTATACAATTATTGACAGAGGAAATGAATTTATTCCAAGAATCAAACACAAAATATTTACAGAAAATAATAGATATACAAAAAGAATTACTGAAAGAAATAAAGGAATGCCGGTATAATAAACTACAACAAGATATGCACAAAGAATTTTCAGAACTAAGAACAAATGTATACAACATACATATGAATAATGAAAAAATAGGTTATAAATATGATCTCTTAGAAGTATTAAAAGAAGACAATCACCTAAAAAGGAGAAAGGATTGGATTGGGAAACTAGAGTTAGTATTCCACCATAGTTCAAACTCCATGATAATTATAAATATGCACTTCTAGATTTAAATTGTATAAGAGATAGGAAAAATAGTCTTAAATGAATAGTCTAGTGGGATGAGTGTACTCATACAAACTTCTCAAACTACCCAAACAAATCCTTCAACTTGTAGAGTGCTTATAGCACATAAAATGACAAGAAATGTAAAAGTTTGGTTTTCAAATTTAACAGATCAACAACATTTATTAATGCAAGGAAATGCTTCCATAGTAAGAAAATACTTAGATACAATAATAAAAGAAATATACAAAAAATTTATTGGAGAAGATAAAGAAGGACTATCACTGAATCTAGTGAAAATGAAATCAATGAAGCTAAGTGGCATCTAACAAATATGGAAATTTGTAACATGTGTTACATAGATTCTTTTATTTATGAATATGAAATGTATTACCATAAGTTACCACCCTCTATACAAATAACCTATGAAGAAATATTTTTTCAAAAATTACCTAGAACATTATATAAAACCTTAACAGAAAATTAGGAACAAAGGAATAGAGAAACTATACGAGATACTCTAGGAGGAAGAATAAGAAGTCTTAAAGATTGTAGCATTGTTAAATATCAAGAAAGAAAAGAATATAAACAAATAATAGGAAATGATAAAATTTGCTATGATATAAGAGATTTTAGAATATCAGAAAAATGTGGATGTAATATAAAATCTTATAAAAAAAATATAAATTCAGAAAAGAAAATTTTCAAAAATATAAAAAGAGATTCAATAAAGAAAACTACAAGAAAAGATATTTTAGAAGAAAGATTTATAAACCTTCTTAAAAAAGGAATTATTTCCTTTCAGAAAAGAAAAAATGCAGATGTTGGATTTGTAATGAGGAAGGACATTATGCTAATGAATGTCCAAGAAGACTTCAACATAAAAAAGAATTTAAAAAGGAATTTCCACAAAAAGCAAAAATCTTAAAAGAAGCTTTCAAAATGGAACTAGAACTGATTGAGGAATCTGATATAGATGATACTTATAATATCTATCTATTGGAAGAAATTGAGAAAGAAATAACTCACTCAAAATATGAACACTCAAATCATGAATATTCTTCATCAGAAAATAAATGATTTATATAGTATTACAAATACAAATAGTACTTACATTAAAGTATGACTAAAATTTAAAGGTTATAACACTTATCATTTACATGCATATATAGATACATGAGCTAGTATGTATGTAGCCATTAGATATGTATTTCTACAAGACAACTGAAAACAAGCACCAAAAGATTTAATTGTAAGAATTGATAATAATATTACAATAAAACTCAATAAGGTATTAAAAGATATTGATATAATGATAGGAGAAGAAAACTTTCACATTCCTACCATATATCAACAAGAAATAGAAGTAGATTTGTTAATAGGAAATAATTTCCTAAATTTATATCAACATTTCACACAACATTCTGACAAAATAAGTCTCACAACCTTAGAAGGAGATACCATATATAGTTCTAAAGTAAGAAAAACTTTAACTGTCTCAAACCCAACTTTTATGCAACAACATAAAAAGAAAAAACATGGTGAAATAGAAGACCAACAAAAACCTTATTTATAAAATATTTCATTAGATATAGAAGAAAAAAAATCTTTTCTCAATAGGATATAGGAAGATAAAGCCCTAACAGACATTAGAAGACTATTAAAAATAGTCAGCTCAGAAAATCTTTTAGATGCAAAAATAAATAAATCTAAAACAATAGTCAATATAAAATTAAGAGATCCTAGCAAGATCATAAGAGTAAAACCAATGATTTATACTCTAGAAGACAGGGTTGAATTCGAAAAATAAATTGAAGAACTTTTGGAATTAAAAGTCATAATACTAAGTAATTCACCTCACTCTAGTCCAACATTCTTAGTTGAAAAAGAAGAGGAAAAAAGAGAATAGTAATAAATTTTAAAGCACTAAATAAAGAAACCATTGATGATGGATACTTCATTCCAAAAAAAGAAGAACTATTATCATTAATAAAAGAAAATAAATACTTCTCGAGTTTTGATTGCAAAAGTGGATTTTGGTAAATAAGATTAGATGAAAAATCCCAAAAATTAACAACATTTAGTTGCCCCCAAGGATAATTCCAATGGACAGTTATACCATTTAGATTAAAACAAGCTCTAGGTATTTGTTGTGTTTACATAGATGCTATTTTGGTTTTCAGTAATGAATTAAATAAATATTATTTGGATATTATCAACATACTACAAGAATGTAGAAAAGAAGACATTGTACTCTATGAAAAGAAAGCAGTACTTGCTAAACAAAAAATCAAATACTTAGGGTTGGAAATTGAAGATGGAAAACATAATCTACAACCTCATATACTAAATAATATTAAAGGTTTTCCTAGTGAATTGAAAGATAAAAACCAATTACAAAGATTTTTAGGATGTTTAACATATGCAGAAGCATATATCAAGAAACTTGTAGAAATAAAAAAACCATTACAAGTAAAATTGAAAAAAAGATCAAATTCAGGAATGGAACATCTTGATATCAAAATCAAGATAAAAGAAAATGAGATAAAAATCCTACATGAATAACTCGAGTTGTTATATCTCGAGAAATCCTTTATGGAAACCGGAAGAACTTAATTGTTCAAAACAACCTCTAGAGACCAGAATCTCAAACGAGGAATCTCCATAAAAAAGGAAGACTCTAACAGTTCACAAAAAATTTTTGAAACCACAAAGCTTAATTGGGTAGATGAGGTAGAAAAAGAAGAACAGAAAAAAGTTTATATGGTCTATAATGGCCCAAAACTAGGAATTTATAACAACTGGATAGAAGCTAGCAAATTTATTCTAGGAATTAGTGGATTAACTCATAGAGCTTTCACTAACAGAATTGAAGTTGAAGGTAGTTATGCCAACTACAAAACACCAAAACTAATAACTCTAGAGGAGATAACAACCAACAACTCCAAGCAGATTGACAAATCTTGGAAAGATAGCAAGGCCTTTAGTGCTATTTAGAGAAACATTTCCACCAGAAACATAAAAAATAGTAAAACATTCAGTACTATTCAAATAGACATCTCCTAGAATTATTCCAATCATTGAAGAAGAAAAGGACTAATACAGAAACCTCAGCAAGCTACAATGGTTGAGTCTCTATAATTTGGCTAGAAAATCTACCCAAGAACATATTGAAGATATGAAATTCTATACTATAGACAAAGAATTTTCTATAGGGAGTAAATTCAATATATTGAAAGGAGTTGATCCAATATTTGTGTATAAACCATTTCATGCAGGATTAATAGAAAATATATATCCAGGAATTAATTTAAGTGAACTAAATTATTTCCCAAAAAAATTTAAAAGAGAAATCAAGAATTTTAGAAGAAAAATTAAAGCAGGTGATAAACATGTTTATCTTAGATTTTTCAGTTCATTAATGAATTGGAATGAAGAAGGAAGTATTAGTTCATACCACTTCATCAAGATAGGGATCTCTAACACAAATAGAGAGATTCCGAAACCAAGGGCACTTCTAGAAAAAGGAATTTAACACAAAGGAACTTTGTGTATTAAGCAGACAAATGCTAAGTCAAATTTACTATGAATTCAGAAAGATTGACAATTCTACTGAGATTAAAGTAAATTATTCAACTAGTAAAGTTATCATCATTTCTCACAGTAGCATGCTTCTTTGAGAAGAATATGGTGAAAAAATCACCAAATATGAAACCAATTTTAATTGCAGCAACCTAGAAATTGGTCAAGAAACAAGGAAGATATTATGCTTCTATGCCAGGAAAGCCACCAAAGACAACAGATACATTCTTTGCATCAAAGACTAAGAAGATGAAGATGTGTCATCATCAACGTCATCAAACGAAATGTCGACAAAAAATGACAAAGAAAAATAAGAAAAGAAGCTATCGGTAGAAGACTACAAAAGAAATAAAGATGTACACCCCACATCTTAGACAACAACATGTGCCAAGGAAAAAAGTAATGGCTATTCTTTAAAGAAGAAAAGCAGATGAATTATTAAGGATAAGATAATAATTTTAGTCTTGTAAACAAAGATTCTTTGTTTTATAAAAAAAACCCTTATTATCTTTTCAATGGACACACGAATACACAGAAATCCAGAGCTCTCTACTCTGAAACACTCTAGCATAGAAAACCTTTCTATCTAGAAATCTCAAAACCAATAATGTTATACATAGTAACTATGAGCGACTAAACACCTCTTTCAAGGTTCTTAGTTGGCCTTAAGTTGTAATAATTATTATGCTATGAATAAAATGGAGTTTAATTACTCTTCTTTATTAAGTCAACTATTGGACATCATTTATGTACGGATGCAGTAGACTCACCATTTCCAGGAGGGCGTTGAGGTTTGAGCAAACCTGAGACATAACTGGTGTAACAAAAGAAGACGAACAAGAGAGAAGACCATGATGGACCCATCAAATTCAGGTATGATAATTATAAATTTAATCTAGTTAAGAATCTTGAATGTTTAAATATTTGCTTACAACAAGACATAATATTGTTAAGATAGGAAAATGGAATTTATTTTTAGAAATAAACAACCAATAATTCCAATGGAAATCAAAGATAAAAATCTATTTCTATTAGAAACATTTGATAAATATTATCTCTATCATTTAAATTAATATTTTAAAAATGAAGACTATGAAACTTGTCTTGAAAATTTTAAAAGATTTAACACCTTATTAGATATCTATACAAATTATATTAAAATCATTACAAGCATCATAGACTATCTTGTTTCAAGGACATTAAAAGACTATTTTAGTCAAAAATATGTGAGAATAGAGGAAGAAGAATTCAACAACTTAATATTTAGATATTACTTCTTTGAAGATTATAAATACACTGTATATACACAAGAAAACCTTGATTGTATACTACGAATATGACAAAATATACATTCAACACATATGATTTATCAAGATAATACTCTATGAATATCAAATCATTAGTACATAAATTAGAATTATTAGATTTAACAAATGAAAGAGTAATTTTTAATTTTAAAAAAATAATTAATAGATTTAGGATTAGAATTAAACAACAAACATAATGAAGAACATAATATATTGTGCAATTATAATAAATATAGAAGAAAATTAGACTTATATAACAAAATAATAAGTTTTTTAGACAAATTATTATCTTCAATAAATAGACAAAGACCATCAACTAGGTTAATATTAACTGTCGATTAAAAATTATATCAATCTGTAAAAATTGGTATCAAAACTTAGGAATAATAATCTAAATAGTAATTGATGAAAAATTAACACAATTAAAATATACGAATATTTTTTGATAATTTATAAATCTCAGGAGCATAATTGAAGATATGTCAAACTTCATGGGCATTTAAGATAATGTTCCTTGAAATTAAGACATTGTTTGTCATACTATATAATAAATCACATTATTTTTTAAAAATCTTAAAACATTATTTGTTTAAAAATGTTTTTAGTTTTTGACCTTATAGAAGATTCATGCTAAAATTTAAACATATGTTAAAAATATATTTTATTTGAATATATAATCATGATCCAATCCTTATTTTTTAAAATGTGTCATGATATTTAGATAATGTAATAATTATTGATAGTTGAATTTACTCTCATAAAAATTTGTACTTATAAATGCAATACATAAAACTAAAAAATTGTACATGAAATCAAAAATAAAAAGACCTCTAGGGAAGATCAATAAGACATATTTCCTTTTAACTAATTATGTTTTAGTATAATGATATATGCTAATAAGATATACATTTAAATTGGATAGTAACGTGTGTAAGTGTGTATTATTTAACAAAATAACAACTTAATTTATTCAAATTTATCAAATTAATGTATAGATTAATTCATATATAATATAATATAATTTATTTATTGTTATTAAATGATACCTCAATTACTTTATAATTATATACCATTAATTTTATATATAATCAATAACTAATACATTATTAATATATATAACAATTTAATAAGGTGTTATTTACTATTTATGTATTATATTTTTCACAAATCAAAGTTATTTCCACTAGTATTTATTTTTTGAAAAAAAAAAATACAATAATTTCAAATTTAATTAACTTAAAAATACTAAAATATTACGTACACGATCACCAATCAATAATTTCTCCCATTTAATGCATAGTTAATAATTGAAGTTAGGTAGAGAAGGCCCGCGGTTCCCATAACTCAAGTAATTACAGGCCGAGTAACTTTTTATTCTTTATGATTTTAAAGTAAAAAAGATATAAAATAATAATAATTTTATCATAATTTAAATTATTATAATTATAATAGTTTTTTATTAATAATAATTAAAATAAAATAAATTTAGGATTAAAAAGTTATTTTATTATGAAATTAATAAAATTAATTATAATAATAACGTTACTTTAGATAGAGAAAAGAAAAGAAAAGTAAAGGATTGTTATCCCATGTGATTTGGCATTTTGGATAAACTTGTGATGGTAGTTAAAGTATACTACCACAATCAAGTGCTAGGAAGAAAGAAGAAATTTTGAAAAGAAAGAAAAATGAAAATTGAAGAATAAGGTGATTAAAAAGTAGTGTTTATTTTTTTTGAAATAAATTAAATTTTATTAATAAATATGAAAGTTAATTTATATCAAAACTCATATATCTAAATATATAAATAATTAAATTTTAAAAATATAAAAATTATAGACATTTTTAAAACATCTAGAAAAACATAAGTTTTATCATTTGCTCTTGTTTAAGGTTTTTCAATTAATTAAATGATTTACTAATTTAATTGATATATTTAAAGTTAATTAGAAATAATTGAATGTTGTAAATTTTAAAATTTTAAATACTATAGCTTTATATGAACATATAAACTTCAGTCAAAACACAATCAAAACAAATATAGACATTAAATAAGTTATCTTAGATTAATATTTATAAGAAAAATTAAGTTAGAATAAGATATGAGTTTTTAATTAAAGTATTAAAAAACAAAGACGATGAGAAAATCTATTCTATCAAAGACGACATCCTATCAACTAAAAAAATAAAGTAAATTGCTTTGGACGGAGGAGGGAAATCAGCAGGTAAGTTTCAAAAGAAAATTTATATTAATTTTTATATTAATACTATTTAAATTTAGAAACGTATCAATTTTACTTAAAAAAATTGAATAATTTCTCTAACTTTTAAAACAAATATTCTACAGGAAAGGAGCATCCTATCATGTAAAATAAATAAATAAATTGTTTGTGAGTGAGTGAGAAGGAAAATCAGCTGGTTGGGTTTTTAAAAGAAAATGAATATTAATAATACATAAAGTTATATTTATATTTATTTAAATTATTTAAATTTTAACATATATAAATATTACTTAAAATAATTAATCATCTCTCTAATAATATTATTATTTATTTATTTTAAAGAAATGTTAAAAATAAGAGTAAAAAGATTATAAGAGAGAGAGAGTCAGAAATAGGAGGTTGATGAGTAGGACAGCATCAGAGCATTATAAATACTTTTGGAATTTTTCTGATTATGGGAAAATCCACAAAGGTTTTCTGCTTCCGATCGATTAGAAACCCAACACTTGTTTATTGCTTAAACGACACCTCAATATACCCAATTCCTTCTCTGTCATCTCTCTCTCTCTCAACAAAGCATCCATAGATATACGGCCCTCTCACTTCATTCCATACTTGTCGTTATTGTTTTATCGAAAAATAAAGAAGAAAACGCTTCTCGTGTATCTCATCTCTCTCTTTCTCACTCTCATACACGCTAAATGGGTTTCTGGGGAATGAATATGAATCAAATCTAGAGCAATCCTGTTCGCATTAGTCTGTCATATGGAGCAAGGATTCATGACTTCTCCATTTCCTTTTATCTACCTTGTTTAATGATTTGTTCAATAAGATTTTGGGTTTTTTTGTGATTTTTTTGTTCATTAATTTTTTTCTCTATTTTTTTTACTATTGTTGTGTTAATCTGGTGATTCTGGACAAATCTGAGCATACCCATTTGGTCACTGACTTTGGAGAAGCCTTAAAGCAAGGTATTTTCTTGATGGGTTTCATCTTAAAACTACAATTCTACCTTTGATTTCTGACGATATTATCTTCCCTGATTTTCGTTGATCTGTTTTTTTCATCATTATTTGGTAAGGATTTAAGTAGTTAATACTGTTTTTTTGTTGTTGGAGGATGGTTGATGTTTGATTGACAGATATTAACGGAATAGCTTTCTATCTAACATTACTATAATGTTTCAAGACATCAATCATTCTTTAGGGTTTTAATACTGAGGCTATGAACAATAGCATTTTCCCTTGAATTAACAGTCTCGTTTCAGCTAAGAGTCTAGATAATAATAAGCATTTTTTGCATTTGTTCTTCTATCTTGAGGTTGCTTGTATGTAGTTTCTCAAAATTCAGAAGTGTGTATAGCATAGGCCCTTAATTCCTTTCCATTTGTACAGTTGAAATATGTTTTTATTTGGCTATCTCCTTTTCTGTTTGTATTTTCTCATATATGGTGTGGCTGGTTGTTCTTTAGGCCTATACAAAATTTCATTTGGGTCTGCATTTTACCTCCAAACTCGTGATGTGCTTGCTAAATTGTGAAAAGCTATTTTTTTATTCATGGCTCTGTATTAACTTCTTAGATTTTAATTTGGTGACCTCTTAGCTTTTGCATTGTTATACAATAATGGAGTTTGAAATAACCATTTTGAGGGGAATCTGGTTTTTTCTGGATATTGCTGTGATGAATGAAAAATCCTATTAATCTAAAGTTTCTTATTTGTGATGTGAAGGTTTCAAATTGGCATTTTCTACATCTTTGTGGAAGGGAACAATGCTTTCTGAGCTTATTTTAATTTTCGTTTTAATTTGTTGGAATGGTTATTTTATTAGGTTTGGCTTATTGGTCTACTCGTTTGGTTTTTTGATTCTTTCATGATCTGAAATATTCAGAGGTAATATAGCTTGTTTGGTCAAGAGCATGATTTAATTTCATATTGAAAGTTACATGATTTTGTATGTTTTTGTTCTATGCTCAGGATTGTATCTGTTTTTTGTTCATGGAGGGAGAAACTTCTTGGATTAGTCATTGCCTTGATGACATGTCAAGAGAAGTTGTGGAGTTTGATTCATTCTCAGAACTTAATGATGAAGGCAATAGAGAAGTAGCAGGAGTTTCTGCTGATTTGATCCTGCCTGATGACTTGTTGGAACGGATCTTGGCCTATCTGCCCGTAGCTTGCATTTTCAGAGCAGGTGTTGTGTGCAAGAGATGGAATGAAATTGTCAGTTCAGGAAGGTTTTTATGGAACATGTCACATGTTCTATCACAAAAACCTTGGTATTACATGTTTACAAACTCTAAAGAAGCCACCGGTTATGCGTATGATCCTATACTCCGAAAGTGGTATGGAATTGAACTCCCCTTCATCGGTGCACCAAATTGGTTCATTGCTTCATCATGTGGCTTGGTTTGTTTCATGGACTATGACAGTAGAAGTGAATTATGTGTTTGCAATCCAATAACTAAACTGTGGAGGAAGCTAGAGCAGCCCCCGGGTTTGAGATTCTCTGATTACAGTGCACTGGCAATTGCAAATAACAGGATATCACACAATTATACTATCACCATTGTGAAATCTAAGCAAGTCCCTGGTGATTTTTTCCAATGGGATATCTCAATACACATATATGATTCAGAAACAATGGTTTGGATGACTTCTTTGTCTGAGGTTTTTACGTGGTGGAGAGCCGGGGATGAGAGCATTATCTGTGATGGGATCTTGTACTTCTTGGTTTACTCAACGGGAGGCAGGACATCTACTGAAAATCGTCATGGTCTCATTACATACAATCTCTCGAACCGATCTTCACATGGGCTGTTATTAAGGAATTTCATCCCAGTACCCTGCCCTCTTACATGTGGTCGTTTAATGAACTTGAAGGAGAAGTTGGTAATGGTGGGAGGAATTGGTAAACCTGATCGACCTGAGATAATTAAAGGAATTGGAATATGGGTTTTGAATGGTAATGGGTGGAAAGAGGTAGGACGAATGCCTCACAAGTATTTCCAAGGATTTGGTGAGTTTGATGAAGTTTTTGCAAGCAGTGGGACGGATGAGCTCATATACATTCAAAGCTATGGCGCTCCAGCTCTGCTTACTTTCGACTTGAGCCTCAAACAGTGGAAATGGTCACAGAAGTGCCCGGTTACAAAGAGGTTCCCTCTTCAGCTGTTTACTGGTTTTTGCTTCGAACCCAGGCTTGAAACTGCTCCCTAAAATGTTTTCTGAATTGTTGAAGTTGTGGTTTTGAAAATTAATTTGTGCATTCTTGCTTTTGTCCCCCCTTTCCCCTTTATATTATTTACCCATTTCTTGAGTTCAAGCTGTAATGAAACTTTGTAGTTCTCTTAATGGTTCACACACAATGTGTAACTGAACACAGTTGATTCATGATTTATGGAAATACTATTCTTTGCATTACAGAAATAAAAACAAGCTTGACTGCTTTTTTATTTTAAATTTATTTTGACAATACATGCACTCGACCTTCCTCGAGAAGTATTTGAACCGAAGATTAGTAGTGTTAATCCTGATACGTATACATATGACACATGCTGAAACATGTTAGGTGTTTTGAGTTAGGACATTTTTTAAAGGATATTTTAAGTATTTAATTTTTTGTTATGTTAGTGGTTGAAGAGCTCTGAAGTTGGCAATGGACCAATGGGATGATTTAGAATTCTCTTTTTTAATATAAAATAATTAAAATAAAAAGAAAAGAGGGATGATTTGGCTTAATGTGGGTTGGTGGAGAAGTGGATCGAGGAAGTGGAATTAGCTTGGTTGAGATGTGACTACGGGAATGTGGATGATTGTGATTGTGAAACTGCTTCTAGTGGCCAAATTATAGGCAGTCAGGACAAGGGTGAGCCGAAACCGCAAAATTTAAATCAATTTGAATCCGATCCTAAGCAAATTATAAATTATTCAATCCGAATCTAATCCGATGTATATACCAATCTGAATAAATATGAATACGATCCAAAAATTATTCAATCCAATTCCGCTTTAAATGTCAATCCGAATATGATCAGTTATACATACCAATCCAAAAATTATTCAATCTGAATCTGCTTTAGATGCTAATTCGATCGAATAGGGTCAAAATTTTAATTTTAATTTATTAAAAAAATTACATACATAAACAAATTATGAAATATTAATCCGATCTGAACCGCAAATGTCAATCAAAACAAATCCAAATTTAATATAATTTAAACATATAAAATAAAAAATTACATAAAATAAAAAAAAATCTAAAATAAAAATATTTTTCATAGAAATTAAAAAGTAGATGACAACATGATTAAAAATAATTCAACAAAAATAATCAAAAAGAAAAAATTCAAAATCAATTACATAATTTAACTCCAAAAAATTAAATATCAATTACATAAATTAACTTTACTATACAAACATTAATAATAACAATAACTCTTTTTGATAATCATTCAAGTTTTAAGTCACCAATGCCATCAATAACATATGCTTGATGAAAAATTAAAAAGTAAAAATATACATAAATAATGAGCTAATAAACATAATAATATATATTTGATAATAAATAAATCTATATATATTTAAAATATATATTTGAAAGTTTTATGCAATATACTTAATAATATGTGCATGTTTTACACCCCTTATATGGTAAAATAAGTCTATGCTTCACTATTAGATCTAGAAGAAACTTTTTTACCTTCTTCTTTAGAAGCGATGCAAAGGTCAAGAATTAGAGTACTTACAAAATCTTCTTCTTGAGTTGATTGTGTTGTACTTTCATCTTTATTTACTTCCTCAATCACATAAAGTGTATAATTATCTTTATCTAAAGCCATCTGTATAGTTGTAGAAAAAAATATTAGACATTTGCAATAAATAATTGTAAAATTATGCACATAGATGTGGGATGATGTTGGACATGATTGCTTTAATGTGATTTAAAACATGTATTAAACATTTATATATAATATAATTAAAAATTTAATAATACAAATGAAATGTTCAATTAACATGCACCATTTATAAAAAATGTTTTATGATATTGGTTTTTATAATTATGTAAATAACCATGATATACTACAATGATACATTTGTTGCACAAAAATTTATGTCATAAACATCAAGTTCTTTTAATTAACTAGAAAGAGAAGATTAAATATATTGCATTTTATCTAATTTTTTTGGGTCAAATATTGCCTCATAACATATCTTTGAAATGAACATAAAATATCCGGATTTTGGTGCTTCATTGTTCAATATTAATAGCCCTCAATATTTTAAAAGTAGCTTAAAAAATTTTGTAACTCAATTAAAGCATGAAAAATAACGTTTTTTGGAAAGAAAAAAATTCTAGACAAACCGCCTTTGGCAGTTTGCCGTGCCTAGATATCGAAAAGTTACATGGAATCAAAAAACAATTTGTCCAAAATAGGTCTATCAGCACAAAGTTATAACCGTTCAAAGTTTTCTTATAATGTCACCCAATTTTTGTTCTACAATACCATCACATTTCCACTCAGAATCGTAATTTCATCTCACAACTCTTGAAAATTACTATAAGAAAACAGTAAATCACACAATATGTTCTAGATAGCTTCTTGCTTCACACGTCCATTTGAAACAAAAATAATAACTATCAATATCAACCAAAACAAAGCATTTGAATATTAGATCTGAAATCAAAATTCACAAAAGAAAAAAGTTCAAACAAATATAACCTTCTGTGCAGGATGATGAAGAACAACAAACAACGACAGGAACGAACAGACTACAGGCGAACACCGAACAGCAAGCAACGACGGCAGAGCAACGACTGGCAAGCAGCGAAAACGTACAAGAGCACCTATGATATTAATATGAAATGGAGGTCAGTGGATAAAGAAAGCATTCTTAAAATGATTAGTCTCTTACATCCGGAGGTGAAGCAAAATCTTTTAGATTGCTTAAGAAAGAACAATATTCTCTTTAGTGTTTATGGAGAAGAAGAACAAGATGGTTCCAAGGTTTGGTATGCTAGGTATGCTGAGTTCATATTTCCCAAAGCTGTCCCTAGAAGGAATTTGGGCACTGATTCACTTCATTGGATCACAAAAGTATCAGCTGCAGCTCCTCCAGTTGGATCACCTTCTCCAGCACCTTCCACTTCTCAAGCTTATGATCCCAGTCCTACTGTAGCTTCTCCAAAAATATTTTTCTTTCCACCCAATTCTGGAAATTCAAATAAGAAACCATCACCTGATGAAAACTCTGCATTAGGTCCAGATTCTGGAGCAAATGTACAGGCAAAACAGCATAATAGTAAACACAAGCCAGTCATCATTGCTGTTGTGACGACTGCATGCATTACATTTATCATGGCAGCACTAATTTTCTTATGTTGTAGTAGATTTTGTGGAGGTGGCTCTAAAATGAGACAGAATGATGAGAATCCTCTTCGCAGCATGAGCATGAGCGACTTCTCTATTGGTATTTATATAATATTTTTTTCTTGATAATATATCTATTACTTTTAAAATACTACTTATTTATGTCTTTTTTGGTCCTTCGGGATAATTTGCTACGGGAAATTCAATTAAAGAAGAGAAAGTAGGACATCAATCATTTGGCAATAACTCAAATTACCTCGGAAAAGACTCATCTTTGGATGGTAATTTCAATACTGGCGAGCTGCGACCGGCGACAGCAGAGCGGCAGCAGCAGAACAACGAGCAGCAGAACCTGAAACCAGCAATGGAGTCAGAGAGAAAGATGAAGGCAGCTTGAAAAAAAAAGGTTGTGTTAAGAGATGGTTGACTGCATTTAATTAGTTAGGTTAGATAATTAGGTTTATTAATTATTATATATATATTTTAAAATAATATTTTGTTCAATTTTTTAGAATTTGATCGGATTTTTCAAATTTATCGGATATTTTTTTCATCACTAAGTACAACCATAATAAACAGAAGGTTGCTACCGGGTTTATTTTCAAATGTTCCTGTAATTCTTGCGTGATAATATTTTAGTCAGTTTTTTTTTTTTAAGTTAAACGGTGAGTCAAATTTGCACTACCAAACCAACCTGGCCAACACTTGCGTATCGACCTTGAAGGTCAGAAAATCCATCTCCAAGTTGATAGCACCCAGTCTTTTTTTTTTCTTTTTTCCTCCATTTTCTTTTCTGATGATTTTAATTCGTACAACCCATGAATAGTTTTTCGAAATAAAAAATGGAAGATAACCGTAAAAAGATGTTTACAATAGTTCCTTATATATATATATATATATATATATATAATAGCACCTCTATTTATTTAATTTAAGATAGAATTATAAAAAAAAGGTCTGTGACAATGTCTATTGAAGTAAATATGGACAAACACATAAAAAGTAACAACACTTGGAAGAATAAGTCTTAGCAAAACCAACAAGATGATAGGTCATTTAATTGGCACTCCGAAAACAAAACCAATCACTTGTTCGAGCACACAAGTTGAAATATCGGTGAATATCAACCAATATTAATCAATCTTAGAAAATGTCTTGACACCCCTTTTGAATTTTTTCTACCGTCCCTTGTGAATCACTGTCAAACTCAATGTCTTTTTTCACCCATTTCAAAAGCAAGCTTAGAAGCTTTGCGCAGAGCAAATAATTCAGCTGTAAGTGGGCTATGTGAATGCCCCATTTTTACCGCCTTGGCATGGAAAAGTCACTCGTATGGTCCCGTGCTACAATCCCAAGACCAATAGAGTTTTCAGTGTCCACCCATGCTGCATCAGAATTCAACTTTACACAATGAGTAGAGGGTGTATTCCAAACTTGAAATACTACTTTAGCTGGAGAGACTAGTAAAAGTGCGAAGACTCAGGGTTGTCCGTCTTAAGCCAAACACCTCAACTGCAGCCATCATTTTTTTGTCATGAACCCATGTGTTGCGAGCTTTCCAAACAGCCCATTAAGTGCATGGGAATAATTCAGTATCAACTTTACTAAAGTGAAGTAGGTGGAATGCCATCCAATTCAACAAGGACCAAACATCAGTCCAGTGTTAACATTTCCCCAAAGCATGAAAACCAGTTTCAGTAGTTTGTGAGTGTTAGGAGTCCCACATCACCGAGGTAAGCTAGTCGAGTGCTGGTTATAAGGTCCTGACAACCCTTCCTCTTTGAGAGCTCTTTTGGAAGGAGTTAGGTCATAGCTTTCTACATGGTATCAAAACGAGTCCCCCAGTGCCCAGTCGGTCAACCTCACAATCAATCGTAAAGTAAAGGGTACCCTTACCGATGTGAGAGGGGGTGTTGAGAGTCCCACATCGCCCAGATAAGCCAACCGAGTGTTGGTTATAAGGTCCTGACAACCCTTCCACTTTGAGAGTTCTTTTAGAGGGTGTTAGGCCATAACTTTCTATAGTGAGCAAATATTATAGTAAGGGAGGACAAGAACTCTTTTTTTCCCACAAATTGCCAAATATGAAAAATATGTCATGAGCCACTTTTCAACCAAACAATTTTATTCTATTTGGGTTCCTTACTGTCCTACTACTCATGTAAGGGAAACTAGATGACAACTGAGGTTGAGGCCCAACATTTGATGTACCTGCTTTAAAAAGATGGTTTGATCTAATAATGAGCTTATATGCACTCTTAACAATGTATAAGCCATTTGGTTCAAAATTCTAACACAAATTATTAATAACAGTATGATCACTTAAAAGATTGAAAGTATCTCATTAAGTTCTAATGGAATAAAACATTGTTAAACTTTATCCACATCTTAAGTCTGTGTCATTGGATTTATCAAATAAGAAACAACCAGGGGACTATTTAGTGGCTTAGGTGATACAACACGAAAACCCGGATTGGGGAGCCACGGGTCTTCCCAACTTTAAATTGTTGCACCATCACTTGTTATCCATTGCATACCTTCCAGTAATACTGGTATAGCAGAAATCAAGCTTTTCCAAGTAAAGCAGGATTAGGATTTAACGGGGCATTTGAGAAAAGAACTAGTTCCATCACATACCTTTTAGTATGGTCTAGCAAAAATCAAGCTTTTTCAAGTAAAGTAGGAATAGGATTTAACAGGACATTTGAGAAAAGAACTAGTTGGAAAAAATTTGATCTTCAAGACTTGTTCGCAAAGAGAGTTAGGATCTTTCATGATTCTTCAGCCTTGCTTAGCTAATAAAGCTAAGTTAAACCTCTCTAAATCATGAAAACCCATCCCTCCAAGTAAACACAAAGTTTTCCAAGATAACCAATGGATCCCCTTGGATTTTTTATTTTCCCACCAAAAGTTCCTAATTATTTGAACAAGTCTATCATAGAAACTTTTGGGGAGCTTAAATACACTGGTTGTGTAAAGAGGTATAGATTAAGCAACTGATTTAATTAAAATTTTCTTGCCACCGAATAAAAGCTTCTCTTTCCACCTAGTTTTTTCCACAGTTTTTTTTCAAGGTATTTAAAGCTCGATTTTTATCCTTATCAAGAAAGGTAGGCAATCCTAAATATCTTTCGTGACAAGCTGTTGTGTGTTTTGCAACACACAAAAAACGCAAGATATCTGTACAAAGTAATAAAGATTTGTAAGATATAGTATCGCTCCCACGAAAGATTTATTCTATAGTTTGTTAGTCTTAAAATCAGATCTCTCTGATTTTATTCAAAACAATCGTTGATTAAGAAAATATTTAAAAATAAAATAAGAGAACTCTAGGATTGCAATTTTTTACCACATCATTCCACTCCAATCATTATAATTTCTTTTGATTTATATGTTTAAGACATTTAATTTGTCAACCGAAAACTTCTTTTTTTATTCATACATCTCTTCCGAGCTCCGTACAAACACACCTCGTTAAATTAATTCACTATATCTCTATGAGAATTAAATTCACCAAGATTCATTAAATTCTAAGTTTTCAAATGGCCACACATACAGGTATATTCCTATCCTTCATCATACATGTCATTCTATTTACGAGCAATATACACAAATGTATTTCTCAAGTTTATTTTTATGCCACAAATCGTTTTGATAAAATTCGTAAATAATCAAAAAGCATTAAGCACAAAATAGAATGAACAAATCGAACGTCTTATAAATCTTTCAAAAAAAAATAATTAAAATCAAAGCTTCGTAAATTTAGATCAAATGCAACCCTAGAAAAATTAAATTACTTCATTAAATTAAAATAAAAATTACAACAGATGCAGAAAAATTAGAAGAAGAAAGAAAATTAAAATATTTCGGATCGTAAATATTTGGCACATGTAGAACACAACAGAAGCCAAAAATGGCTTCTGCGTGTTCCACTGTCCAGCCCCAAACACCACAGAAAATCCAAACCAAAAAAAACTTTTTAACTCTATCATAATATCACCTATTTATAGCTAAAAAAAATACATCAAAAATATTAAAATATCATACACGCGTTAAAATTTGTATCGAAAATAAAACCCCGACATTCCCCTTAAAATCCGCGGTCACGCGAAAATCAAAAACTTATTTTAATTCACACGAGACAAGAAGCCGTTTCTGCATTTTTTTTATTCATTGTGCGTGCCACGTGTCAACGTCTGATTCGTTAAAACAAATAGTGGGACACGTGGCCGCATCTCATTCGTTGAAAGGAACGGGCGCACGTAGAAACTGGAGCACGGGATTGGGGCGCCGAGAAAGTGAGGCAACGGCTGGAACGAGGGCAAGATTCTGCGCTTTTGTGTTCACCGATATGTGCCACGCGTCCTCTTATGATTTGTTCAAGGGGAAATTGGGACACGTGGAAGACTTTAATTCACTGGAAGAACGATTGCACGTGGTTCAGCCGCACAGAACAACACCCTTTGGCAGACGTGCGTCAGACACGTGGGTCCCACCCTGCACGCCGGCCTGCGCGGCAGCGTGGGCCCCACTCGGCACCGAACCGTGTGAAAACGCGAGTTCTCGAGCCACTCGCTTTGGTCGGGTGTGATTCACACGTGCGACCTGGCCGTGCGTCTTTGATCGGACGGCCCATGTTGGCGAGTGTGATCTTGCGCGTGGACTTCATCTCTCGCGCAAAAAATTAAACTTCCATTAATTGTATTTTGACCCACAAATTTAATCCAAATTACATTTTGAACTTTCTTAAATTACTGTTAAGCCCTTTGCTAAATTTAAATTAAATGTTTAAACTTTAAATTATTATAATTAAGCCCAAATTTAATCTAAATTACATTTTCGACTTTTATAAATTTTAATTAAGAAACTATATTTTCTCAAATAAAATTTGTGAAAATATGAAATTAAGTACATTTTCGATACAAATTATTTAATTTTATTAAAAATGTATTTTTAGCACATAAAAGGAAAATATTAATTTGTTTAACAAAAATTAACTAAATATTAAAAGAACATAGCAATTATCGTTACTAAAATTGATAAAAATAAATATATAAAATACATTTATCACAAGCCACAACAAGAACGGATAATATATCATAGATAGACTGCTTTTTTGTCTGGATAAATTATGACTAAAAACAACTGCTGACTTTTGTTAATTAATTTTTTACCCCGAAAACTCCTCATAAACTCGTAAAATATCTAGAACTTCTTGGCCACATTGAGGGGTAGCCTCCAAGAATAGAAGACTATCATTCACAAAGAACAAGTGGGAAAATAAAAGTTCTGTGCCGAGAGACAGAGATTCCTTTAATATCACCATACTGGTCTGCCTTTTTTAGTGAAGCAGAAAGCCTCTTTGCACACAGTAGGAAGAGAAAAGGTCACATCGGAGCCCCCTGTCTAATCCCTCGGGTTGGGATAACTGTCTCAATAGGCGACCCATTTAGCAATACAAAGTAGGAAACAAAATGAACACATATCATTCTTTTGCTCAACCAAATGTAAATCAAAGCCTAATTTTTTCATTATTGTTTCTAAAAAGGCAATTTTACCCTATCATAGGCTTTCATCATATCAAGTTTAATTGCCATGTAGCCCTTCTTATAACGCTTTTTTTGTCGCATTGAATGGAGGACTTCATTGCAATAAGGATATTATTTGTGATCAGTCGCTGACTCGCTTTGCAACTAAAACACTTTGGTTTTCACTAATAACCAAACCCATAACTTGCTTGAGCCTAATTGTCAAACATTTTGGTGCAATTTTATAAATCAGATTACAAAGGCTAATAGGCCTAAATTGGTGTATGTGGGTTGGATTATCAGTTTTTGTAATTGAAGTGAAATAAGTAAAATTTGTCTTCTTGTTAAAACCATTGTGATTTAGAAAATTCAAGATATGATCGCTTACATCAGAACCCATGAAGTGCCAATATTTTTGACAAAAAATGGTCGACATACCATCAGCATTGAGGGTCTTTATCGGGTTCATTTGGAAAAAAGCCGTTTTAACCTCATCTAAAGAAAAAGGATGTTGATAAATTGAAATTCATTTCTCTACTCAATGTGTGTTCCACAGATCCTAGCATAGAATCATTAAAATTAACAATATTAAAGGAGAATAGTTGAGTAAAATAACCTGTAGTAATACGTTGAAGCTCTTCTTTGTTACGTGAGATACACCATTTTCATCTTGCAAGCTGTGAATGAAGTTTGATTTTTTCGATGGGAGGCTCAAGCATAGAAATATCAAGTGTTCCTATCACCTTCCTTGACATATTAATATGTCTTCTCATAAGTTCGAAGAATATGAAGTTCATTTTCAAGCTTTAAATTTTTTCCTGCCTTGTCGAAATTGATGGTTTTCGATCGCAGCTCCATAAGGGAATTTTCCACCATCTTGATTTTTCTGGGTAGATTACCAAAGCATCGTCGGCTCCAAGTTGAGAGGGAAGTGTGATAGCACCCTAGCTTGTAAGAGAAGATCCCAGACGAAGCCACCATAGGAATATGTATTGGATTCCAAGCTGCTGAAATAAGGTCTTCACAATCTTATGATTTTACCCAAAAGTCTTCAAATTTAAACTTCTTCTTAGGCTTGGGTTGGTGGATGGGCCTATAAGATTGATGGAGTAAAAGAGCCATATGATCTGAGGGACCGAACTTGATGTGAGTAAGTCTAAAATTGGGAAATTTGTTAATCCATGAGGGCAAGGCAATATCCCTGTCTATTCCTTACACATACCGACCCTTGCCCATTTGTCTTATTCCACCACGTGAATTTAGGTCCCACATATCCCATATCAGTAAGCCCAGTTTCATCCAAAGCCTTACGAAAATCAGTCATCTGCCATTGGGCTCTACCTACAACTCCTTCGTACTCATATGTAAATATCTTTTTGTTGAAATCTTCCATACATAGCCAAGTAATGGAAAAGAGTTTCCCAAGATCCTTAAGGGTTTGCCAGAAAAACTTTCGACGAGACACTTTTTGTTCCCTATAAAAGCCGGTAAATCTCCAAGCATTTTTCATGGTCTAGGGTATTGATAATTGCATCAATATAATTTTTTGTACTGCTTTGAATGACAAGATCGATGTTGTTTTTCCTATTGTGTTGTTTTTCCAACACAATCAACTACAAAGATATTATCATAAAGAAAGGAAAAAAATTTAAATTCATAAATTCATAATGAACTAATCTAGTTTCACACAGAAAGACAATATCAGGATAATTGGTTCATAAAAGACTTGTAAGAGCTTCTACTGCACGAGACTTACCAAGTCCTCAGCAGCTTAAACTTAGGCAACGCGTTATTCTCGGTAGGGCAGCTTAACGACCACTGTCGATTTTTCAGAATCAATAACATCCACCTTAGCTCCAATGGTGGTTTTTGCTTTCTGTCTACTATTGACATCCAAAAGGCACAAATTTCACGGCTTCTTTTTTTTTGTTTCTGTGCGTGGTTACTAATTGGAATGGGTTTAGGAAGACCAAAATCAAAATTGTTTTGTGTTGTATTCTGGTGGGTCTTAGGAAAAGATGGGTTTCTTGTATTCTTAATTTGGGCTGGATAGTGGATAGATGTTTCAACATTAGGAGTAAAGAAAACAAATAGATTAAGTTGGGTTGATGGTTGATTTTGTGGTTGCTCAAAAAAACTCCAAATTTCCATCATGGTTTTTATTGCTCAAAGTCCGTCCTTGGTTAATAAATAATTGAATTCTAATTCTTAAAAAGAATACCTAATATCAAATGTACATGAAAAGAAAAGACAAATTAATTTATTTTGTTTATATTTTTTAAGTACTACTAAAATCATATATAGAAATCTTTATTTAGAGTTTTTTTTTTGTGTTACTAGAATCTTCCATATAAATTTTATAAAGTATTTTAGGAATTTTTTAACTATAATAGTTAGTTCTATAAGAAAACCTAAAAAATATTTAGAATTATATTTCTTTCTTTCTCTTATTCCTAATTTTGAAGAATAATTCTTCTTTCTTTTATTTGAAAGTTGAAGTCTTTTTATTTGTTAGATATAAAAATATCTAAAAGTTAATTCTATTTTAAAATTGTTAGAGTGGTCGTCTAAAAATAGATAACATAGTTATAATTGACTTATTCTAGATTTACTATCATACTTGACTAGATAATAATTTTCTTGTGTTTGTTTCATAACACAAATACGAAGATTTTTTTACAAAGAGTGAATTTAACTAACATAAATTTTGCTCGTATTTTTCTTATTTCTTAAATGTTTTCATATTATTGGTGTATTCATGCTTACATATTACGTCAAGATTTGTCTTATTTTTCTTAACTTTCAAGTTTGAAATTGAAATCATTTGAAGATTACTAGAAAGGATTTAAGAATTAATTTCCTTTTCTACAATTACTCTATTAGGATACTCTTCAAGATTCATAGGGTTTTTTTTTTTGTAGTTTTTATTGGATCCAAACCTTCTGTTGGTTTGAAGACTGGTTTTTGCCCTTTTCCATCCTAGTATTCTTTTCATGCGAGCAAGTGGATGAAGTTTTCGTATGTTTATGGATTTCAAACCCTTGTTTGGATGGCATTATTCTCATCAAATTACCATACAAAACCTCTTCATCTTTGTTGGGGCCAAAGTCATAGTCCCTAGTTCCATGGCCGAATACCCCACAACCATAACAAAAAAGAGTGAGATTTTCATATTCAAAAAATACTTAGACTTCGTCCCCATCCTTCACAAGAATATTGAGGACTCGTATGAGAGGTTTAGTTAGATCAAGCATTACTCTTATCCTCAAGAAATTACACCATTGATAGTTATAGGTACTCTAATCGCATCCACAAATTTTCTAATAGTATTATCGATGGTTTGTATAGTTTCAAATGTGCTGAGCTGATTGGTAGATCAAAATCTCTTATCCAAAATACTTCATAGTGGATATTCACTAGAGAAGGCTCGATGCCTGGATGCAACATACTAAGGCAAAGAAGAAAGCGATTAAAGAACCATAACCTTCCATCTAAAGCTATATCGCGATCCTCCTTTGCTTTGAATTTAATTAATCAAAAATACATTATTATTTATTTCTCTTACCCAAAAATCGTCAAATAGTTTCCATATGCCATTGATGGTGTGAAACACCAAGGAATTTCTCGGTGGTTTCTTAGCCCATGGATTTGCCACTAGCATGAACTGCTTTTTTGATGTATCTAAAGTGAGAGGTTTTATCTGGACTACAATAACATGTTTCACTCTTCCAACAGGATCAATTGCTGCTTTGGCAATAATAAACATAGTTATTATGATCAATACGATAATTTGATCTCACAACTACTACTCATGTGACGTATCTACTAGTCCATCGCTAGATAGTTTTAAAATTGCAAGGAAGCTTAATGTTTGATCATTCGGCTAAATTTTTATATTTTAAAAATTAAGTTAAATTAATTTTATTTAAAAATTAAGTTAAATTAATTTTATTTAAAAATTAATTAATTAAATTTAATTAATTTTTTAAAAAAAAATCATGACTAAAGTCTTCTTATATAAAAGTTACGGAACCAATTATATCTACACACGTATCATCGTGAATAATAAATGTTAATATAATATCCAAACAAATCCTCGTATTTTTTACTTTTTTTTTATTTAACAATTGAATTCGTGACTTCAAAACGTTGAGTCAAATTTACACTACCTACGCCAACTTGACCCAACACTTTCGTACTACCTTGAAGGTCAGAAAATCCATCTCCAAATTGATAGCACCCACCCAGTCTTTTTTTTCCCCTTTTTTTCCTTTTTTTTTTAATTTTCTTTTCTAATGATTTGAATTCGTACAACCCATGAATAGTTTTACGAAATAAAAAATGGAAGAAAACTCGAAAAACATGCTTACAATAGTACCTTATAAGCTAAAATCGTTGCCTACATATATTGGATAAAGAAACTTTGAACTTGTTTTTATCAAAGCAAATTTCAGGACCACACCGATTTGACGAGGGCGCCAAAACAATGAGAGCAAACCCAAAACTAGGAGTGGTCCAATTGTAATTATTTTTGTCTCCTTTTAAATTCATATTTGTTTTACATTTTTTTTTTGTGCAATGGTTTTTAGAAGTAGCTATAGTCACTATATTTAGTTATTTTTAAGTGTTATAACAGAGTAACAATATATTAGGAAAATCTTTATTCTTGTTTTGATACATTTTTAAAGCTTATTAGGAAACATATTTTTTTTTTTTTAAAGAGAGAAAATAGAGAGATGTATTAACGAATAATAAATAATAATTTTTATTGGATATATATAGTGTTAATAAATCATTAATGATATATTAGTCCTCATTTGTAAATACTTTTCCAAAAGCACTTTTTCAAAAAAACAAATTCTTATTTTTTGTATTTATACATATATTAATCTTCATTATAATTAAGAGTTTGTAAATACATTCAGTCTATTTAATTTGGTAACAAAGCAAGAAAAAATTATTTTTTTTACCGGTTTCTAAGTAGTAGTGTCGCCGTCAATTTTTTATGCAGTACCTTTTATTTTCTCGCACTGTTCAACTCGCGCTGCAACTGTAGATCTGTCCGTCCGTTGTAGATCCGTCATCCACCCGCGCGTCCAGTCCGCGTTGTTCAGCCCGTGTCATCCACCCCAGCCCTGCGCGCCGACCACGCACCATTGTGCAGATTCGACTTCGTGCCGCTGCGGATTCGGCTCGCGCGCCAAAATCCGTGCCTCGCACGCCGTCCCGGCTCGTGCCCCTCTGTGCCGTCCAGCTCGCGCGCCCCTATGCGCCATCCAGCTTCGTGCCCCTCTACGTCGTCCAGCTCGCGCGCCCTTGTGCCATTCAGTTTCCTCTCCAAAATCAGCGAGCCCCTCTGCGCAATTCATTCCTCTATGAGTTCGAAACCCTGGTGTTCAGTTTTTTTTAATTGTTGCAGAGTTTTAAACCCAAATTATCAACCAAAATCAGCCCTAAATATCAACCCTAGCCCATCAGCTCCAAGCCCATCAGCTCTTAGCCCAAACAGTTCATTTATCAGCCCAACTCAGTCCAAAAAAAAAATTTATTCCACTGCACAATATATTATTTATTATTATTTCAATGGAAGATTCAAGACAACATCAAGTTTTCAGAATTCATGAAGTTTCAAATTTTGAAGTTTTTGTTAAGAGTTCAAAAATTGGTTCTTTCAGGGGTACTAAACTTAATGGTACAAAATTTCGAACATGGAAAAATTTTTATGTCTATTTATCTTCGTGGGATGCATAAGATGGGACATGTATCTGGATCAATTAGGGCTCCTAGTCGAGATGATATAGACGCCTATACTAGGTGGGAAGATGATGATGGCTTTGTCATGTCAATTCTATTTAGAGCCATCATTGATGATATATTACAAATGGTGGAGGAATGTGAAACTGCTGAGGCCATATGGAATACTTTAAGCGATCTTTATACAAATGAGTCTGACTTTATTCAAGTTCATGAACTCATGTGCAAAGCTGCTAGCATGCAGCAAAATGGGCAACCAGTATCTCTTTTTTTTACCAAGTTGAAAAATGTATGGGCTGAAATTAACCAGAAACGCCCGTGTAAAATTTAAAATCTAGAAGACCTTCTATGGTACCAGAAGGAGAAGGAGCTTGAACGAGTACATGCCTTTTAAAGAGGCCTTGATACAAAACATAATAGTGCTAAAGGCAAATTGCTTCGAATGTCAGACCATCCGAGCTTGACTACTGCCTTTACATACATCCGTAAAGATGAATCTCAGCAAGGGAGTCTTCATCAGGCACATGTTGAGGTATCAAGCCTAGCCATTCAAGCCAAATCAAAGGCACCCTTCCTCCAGCAGCAAAATTCAATTCCACCTCATTAGTAGAGACCTCCACCGGGTTTTACCAATCGCCCTCGTTCTCCCTGCTCTTATTGCAATGAACAGGGGCATCTTCGTAAGACTTGTTGGAAACTATATCCACACTTGAAACCAAAAGAAAACTACTATGGAGTAAAACGACAACATGGGCATCGTTCTAAAGCAAAAGTAGTTGCCGTGCAAATTGTCCAAGAACCAGACTATTATGGACAGAATCATCCTATGGAATATGGAGGTATCCCTACATCTTCAATAGTTGGTCGTGGTAAGATTGGTATGACCTTAAATGTTTCTCACTATATTGGGTCTAATACTTGGATTATTGATTCTGGTGCATCTAATCATATGACTTATGATAAATCTTATTTTAATGAGTTATCTCCCCCACCAGTGTCTTATGTTACGAATGCTAATGGTGAGGCCTTTCCTGTCTTAGGAAAGGGGTCAGTTTATATCACTCCATCTTTATAGCTCCATAATGTTTTATATGTACCTGACTTATCTCATCACTTAATATATATCCCACAATTGAACCTTGAGTCTAAATGCTTTGTAATCTTTTATCCTATATATGTGATTTTTCAAGATCTTCTTACCAGGGAAATAATTGGTCGAGGGTATCTGAGGCGCAGATTGTTCAGTTTGGATCAGAACTACGAAGGGGATAAACCAAGAGCATGAGCAAGCACTGCATTGACTTCTAGTTCCGATAAGCTAAGTGAAATTTGGTTGTGGCATCGCCGCTTCGGGCATCCGTCTTTTAGTCTTATGAAAAAAACCATGCCCACTTTATTTATTGGTGTTAGTGAGACTGTTTTACATTGTGAGACTTGTGTTGGCCAAGAGCCATCGTATTACTTATTCTTCTAGTATTTCTAATAAAAGTACTATTCTTTTTGAATTAATTCATTTTGATGTTTGGGGACCATCTAAAGAGCCCACTATATCAGGTATGAGATATTTTGTTTCGTTTATTGATGATTGTATAAGGTTATCATGGATTTCTCTTCTTAGAACAAAAGATGGAGTTTTTTTAGTTTTTCAAAATTTTCATACCTTTATTCAAACACAATATAATGGCATCATTCGGATCCTCCGTTCTGACAATGGGGGGGGGGGAATATGTTAATCATGTTTTTCAAAAAAATTTCAAAACACATGGGATTATTCACCAAACTACTTGTCTGCAAACATCGGAACAAAATGGAGTGTCTGAAAGAAAAAATCGTCATTTACTTGATATGGCTGGTGCACTCTTATTTAGTGCTTATATGCCAAAATATCTTTAGAGTGATGATGTACAGGCTTCTGCCCATCTCATCAATCGTCTTTCATTTAGTGTCCTTAACGAAAAAATCTCATTCCAAACTCTCGCATCTTACATCTCCTTATCATCCTTCCATAATCTTCCTACCCGTGTATTTAGTTGTGTTGCTTTTGTGCATGTTCCTAAAAATCAAAGATCTAAATTAGTTGCCCGGGCAATTAAGTGTGTGTTTATTGGTTATGGAAGTTATCAGAAAGGGTACAAGTGCTTCCATCCACCAACCAAAAAGTATTATGTTACTATGGATGTTACCTTCTTTGAGGACATGAGTTATTTTTCCTCACCTGATACTGCTCGTCAGGGGGAGAATACATATTTTGAAGAAATGTATCATGGTGAGGGGGAGGCATTAGGTGAATCACCAACTTATGTTTCAATGAGACCATATGAGACTTCTAATTCATTGAATCCAGTCATTGTAGAAACATATGCTTCAAGTATTCAAGCACCAAATTCACTTACAGCAAATGCCATTGCAGACACAACTGTACCCTCAAGCATTACTCCTACCCTTGATAAACAACTCCATGGTACTGAAGGTCACTCATCTGAGGTATGTACACATACTGATACTGATAGCATCGAGTCTAATGTTGGACAGTATGTGTTACCAAATAGGTCTACCCGAGGTTAACCAGCCAAAAGGTATGAACCAAATATTCATGCAAAATCAAAATACCCAGTAGAAAATTACATGTCCACTAAAAGATTATCTAAGTCATATAAATCATTTGTGAATCAAATATCTGGTGTATCAGTACCTAACAAAGTGCAAGATGCGTTGGGAGATCCAATATGGAGGAAGGCAATGGCTGAAGAGATGGATGCATTAAAGAAGAACGATAATTGGCAACTTGTGTCACCACCACAAGGAAAAAAGGCAGTTGGTTATCGATGGGTGTTTACTATAAAACATAATGGTGATGGATTCGTAAATCGGTATAAAGCTCGTCTTGTAGCAAAAGGGTTTACTCAAATGTATGGTGTAGACTACGATGAGACTTTTGCTCCTATTGCCAAAATGAACACGATTCGAGTTCTACTCTCACTTGCTGCTAACCTAAACTGACCATTTCGACAGTTTGATGTCAAGAATACGTTTCTTCGTGGAGAATTAGCCGAGGAGGTGTACATGAGTCTTCCACCTGGGTATGTAGTTGATTCTCCTGGTAATTTTGTATGCAAATTGAGGAAGTCTTTGTATGGCCTCAAGCAATCCCCCCCGAGTCTGATTTGGAAGGTTTTCACAATTCATGCAAAAGATTGGTTACAGACAGAGTAATTCAGACCATACTCTATTTCTCAAACATCAATGAGGTAAGGTAACAGCCCTAATCATTTATGTTGAGGATATGGTAATCATTGGTGATGATACTATTGAGATGGATAAATTACAAAGACAGCTAGCCTCTGAATTCGAGATGAAGGACTTAGGTGAACTAAAGTAATTCTTAGGAATTGAGGTAGTCAGGGGAAGAGAAGGAATATATCTATGTCAGAGGAAGTACATTATTGATCTGCTAACAGAGATAGGTATGTTGTATTGTAAACCTATTGACACTCCTATTGAGCAAAACCATTGTTTAGCAGAGTATCCAGATCAGATACTAACTGATCGAGCTCACTATCAGAGATTGGTTGGCCGTTTGATTTACTTAGTTCATACTAGACCATATGTTGCATATGCAGTAAGTGTGGTGAGTCAGTTCATGCATAATCCAAGTGAGAACCATATGAATGTTGTTTTGAGAATTTTAAGGTATTTGAAATCGGCTCCAGGAAGGGGAGTAATGTTCTCTAAACACAACAATCCTCTTGAAGTCTATGGATTCACAGATACAGATTGGGCATGAAGTATTACAAATAGAAAGTCAACATCGAGTTATTTCACCTTTGTGGGAGGAAAATTGGTTACATGGAAAAGTAAGAAACAAAAAGTGGTGGCACGATCTAGTGCTGAGGCCGAGTATAGAGGTATGGCTCATGGGGTTTGTGAATTGCTGTGGATAAGAACTTTGTTATTGGATTTGGGTTTCGAACTCAAAAATACTATATAGATGTATTGTGACAATCGGGCAGCCATTGATATATCACAAAATCCAGTACAACATGATCGCAATAAGCATGTAGAGGTTGATCGTCACTTTATAAAAGAGAAGTTAGATGACAAACTTATTAGTTTTCCTTTTGTTCCCACAGAAGAGCAACTTGCAGATATACTTACCATATGAGTCTCCAAGAAGTCATTATATGGCTCACTAAGCAAGTTGGGCATGATTGACATCTATGCGTCAACTTGAGGGGGAGTGTTAATAAATCATTAATGGTATATTAGTTGTATGCAACTAATATACTTTATCAGCTGTGCAACTAATATACTTTTCCAAAAAGCAGATTCTTATTTTCTGTATTTATATATGTATTAATCTTCATTGTAATTAAAAGTTTGTAAATACATTCAGTCTATTTAATTTATAGGACATACATACACATATCATTCATTTAAGGGACTGATGTATATTTTACAAAAATCAACTTGAATACATATATAAAATAAGCACAAATCACTAAATATATTTCGTCTTCATCCTAATTTCATGTATACTGATCATATTTACTCCTCGACATAAATATGTAGAATATGTTTAAACATAAAGTCTCTCACTCTTTTAGTTTGGATACAAGGATCAAGGTAGAAGAATGTTCATACTATCCAAACTGTAATCCCTATTATGAAGCATCATAACTATTCTTTGGTATGCACGTTCCTACTTGATTTTTGAGTTTGAAACGTTGGAAAGGAGATGGAAAATTATAAATATGGGTCAATAGTTTCGAGTGTCATTTATTTTCACTTTTTATTAACTTGTTGTGCTTAAAAATGTTTTATCATATTTTTTCGACATTCAATCACATCATATCGTGTTTTTATATAATGTAAAATATATTTTAGCATGTTAAAATATATAGTGTATATATATATATATATATATATTATAACGTAATAAATATATGTTTTTTTTAAGATATGTTAAAATTAAATTAATGAGAAAAATTTGGTGATATAAGTAGTTTCCAACGTCCCTGTGCTTGTATTGCAAAGAATAAAGGGAAACATGAAATGTATTGGTAAAAAGAGGAGAAAAAGGAGGGGGATGGAAAAAAAAACTGTGTTAGATAAATGGACCTCATGGATTACGTTTCTTTTGAGGTGGGTATGATGTGAACAGTTAACCGTTATAATTGGACCACTGCAAAGATTTTGGTTTCGGATTCTACTCTTCTCTTTGGCGTAAGAATATTAGTTTTATTTGTACTTACTTGACACGTATCCATTTTCTACCCTAAATTTTTATTTTATCGTAAATATAGATTTTGATATTAAATTATGTATAATTTATAAATATTTATAAATTATATTAAACTTATTTTTACGTGAAGATGTATATAATTTTCTCAATCGACAAAAAAAAATATAGTTGCAAACTTACAACTCCCTCGAGTTGTTAAGGTTATAAAAATAACATAAGTTATACTAAGCCTAAATTTCGAAATTTTAAAAATGTTTTACTTATTTTTTATTTTAATTAATAATACATTATAAATTTATTAATTTTATCCATATAAAATAAATTCCCACCACTAGAGTAAATTTATGATTTTTATAAAAATTAAATCATACTGTAAGTATAAAATATTTTAAACTCAAATTTTGTATCAACTCTTTTAATTTTTTAATTATATTTAATATACTAATAAATTTATAAAGAATCCAACATTTTGATATTTATTTAGTTGAAAATTTACTATCTTTTAAATTTTTTTAGCTATAATGTTTAATTTATTTTTTATTTATGAGTTTTAGTGTAATTTTTATATTATTATTTAATGCATGAGCTGTAAATTCGTCATTGCCCACTTGAATTGATGCTGAAAACGATACTACTTCTAGAGATGTACCGTTTTTCTTATAGAGATCAGGGCAAATTGGTGACTTCTCTTTCATTCAAGAAAATTTGCTTATTTTTGTTTGACTTTTTACTGTATACTCTCTCTTATTAATATCATCCTACCTTACGAAGAATCCTATATATTATGCCATTTCTCCTGAATGTTCAAAATCCATCATTTCATATCCTTCATTTTGAGTATGAGACCATTATTATTTGTTCTAACTTTCCTTCTAAATTCCTTAACCTCATTGACATTACTAGATTATCCTTACATGATCATAATTATTAAGCTAATCATGTATTATTAACTACAATATAACCAAAAGTGAAACTTTTTAAAAGGTTCAAAAAATTTAATAGTTTATAAGGCACCAGTTACTCAGTTAGTGAAGATTATGTCACAATGTTTCATAATCCGCTTATTGCTTAAAGCTTTAATCTCCGTAGCTTAGGCCTTAGCTTAGCATGAAAAACAAAGAGGAATATAGCTATGTACACATAGCTTTCAGGCTTTGCATGATTACATAACAGTGACGTAACAAGTGTGTGACTAGAAGTGGCATGACATCCCAACCCTAGCTAATGAATACATTATTAATAACTAACTACTACCAAAACTAATTCATAGATAATATTGTTTTATTACTTAAATCTTAAGTATGTTAAAAATCAAAACTTTAAACTAATAAGAAATATGATCGAGATTACTTTTAATATAATAATCTAAAAGATGTGACTCAAATAAGAAATTAATATATAATGCATTTCTTATATAAAATCTATTATCCTTCAATTTGTAAATGCTATATAAAAAAAGATGCTATAATAAGTTTGTGGCTTCCCCCAACCGCAACCGTCCTGTGAATGAAATTAGAGACCTAAAATGCTTACAGCATTATGAACTTTCTGATTCTCTGAAATGGAGGATGGAATTTTCTTTCATTTCAATACATTTATCACGATAAAATTCAGTAATGATGAGGTCATATATCACTGTTGACTGTTCCTTGCAACATATTAAGGTATTTTTACTTTTTAAAATTAAATCTAAAATTATGAAAAAATTGATATTTTAACTCATAATTTAAATTTATTTATTTATATTTACACAAAACTTTAACAAATAAAATAATTAAATCATATGTTGTATTTATCTAAAAATAATTAAAATTTTATTTCCAAAAAATTATATATTTTTTCTAAAATTACTTTTTTACTCTAAGGATATTTTTACATTGAAATAACTTTTAACATAAACACATTCGAGAAAATCCAAACTTTCTTTAAAAGTATGCATTAATTTTAGTATAACCATTTTGTTTTTTTGCTATAGATGACATTATTTTTTTTCCATTTTCTAAATCCATTTTTACATCAGCAAAATTTTATTATTGTTATTGAAGTCCTATATATAGATTATACCAGCAATGAGAAGTGTAAACATATAAATATACACATAATTTATTTTTATATTTTTTATATTATATCATATCATATATTATTATTATTTAAAAATAATTATTTTTTTAGTTTTTAAAATAAATATATATAACACTACATGAATATAAAAATAAAAATAAATTTAAATTTATATAATATTAATATTTTTATTCTCAAATTTTTTTTTTATTATTGATAAAATAAATATTTATTTTTACCATTAAATTATAATTATTAATTTTAAATAATTTTAACATTTTAAAAAAAATATATATCAATTCTCACATTTTTCTCAGATTTTTGCTATCAGAAAGATGCCAGTGACCAGTTGTCTCTGTGTGTCTCTCTCAAGTCTCTGTTCTTTTTTGTCTGATAACTACTGACGTGGCTGAACTTTTGATGGTAAACGTTGGGGTTATTAAACAGAACATGAAACTTGTTTTGTAATACAGATTCGCAGCAAAATGTGGATCATAATGCAACTCTGTGACTCTGTGTTCTATTTCTACCCTAAGAAAACACAAACGCCTAAGAACCTTCGAGAGAAATGAAAGAGAAGAAAAAAGGTGAGGACAGAGAAGCAAAAAAGCAGGGATTCATGGTGAAAAAGTTGAAACGCAGTGTTTTGGTTGGGAAAAAAGGAGGGTTTTGTACTCCACCGCCTACATGGAGGCTTGAGGAGTCCACAGCTGAAGAAATTGATAGTAACAACAACTACTTCAAACCCTCTACAGAGTTTCTCTACTTTCCCAACCCACAAACTGTTTCTGCTAGAAAGCTTTGTGCCAACCTGTGGGAGATTGAGTCCCACGAAACCCCATTTTCTGAAATGAGCAAAGCAAGTGCTAGACTTCACCATCGCCACCATAAAAATAATGGGTTTCAGCTTTCTTCTCATGAACAGGTGAGTGAGTGTGCCATCTTTTCCAAATATTTATGCACACAAGGTATTTGATGTTTGTTGTGAAAGGGGGATTTTCTTATTCTTATGATTTTTTGTTCAATAATGTTTTGTAACGAGTTTAAGTCTTTAAACATTATAGCGTCTCACAATCTCTTTTGTTTGATTCTTTTTTTATTTTCTAGTATAAGTTTCCCAAGATATCTCATATACCGCTTTGATTTTCTAATGTTGTTCTATGGTAATGTAGCATTTCTAAAATGCTATTTTCAGTTTCCATAGGTGCTCTCAGGCCTCAGCATCTTCCAAGTTTGTGAAAAACTGAAAATAGCAAGTTTTGTATCTGATTTTGTTCTTAAAAGAAAAAAAGTACATTTCACATTATTGAAATGTGATGATGGAAGCCAGGTGTTTTTATTTTGTCTTTTCATATACTATAATTTAAACATACACTGCATTTAAGAATGTCTCAGTTCAAGTCACAGGTCACATATTCAAACCACACCGTACCAAATATGTCTGATTGAAAAACGAATGTCTGTATTACTGATATTTACCCTTGGTTTTCCAGCCTGATGCTGCAATCAGCCTGAGCAGGAATTCCTTAGACTCACCGATACAGCAGAATCGATCAGTTGAACGAAAAGATCATACTAGACATTCTGTATCTCCTCCTAGTTATGGTAGCTCCTTGGAGGTGAGTATATCTCTCTGTCCAATAAGAGAAGGTCGTCTCCCCCCCCCCCCACAAAAAAAAAAACGAAAAAAACTTGCCGATAAATTTTGCAGTGTCAGATTATTTTTTAGGTTTTCTGACCATAGAATGCAGATATTAGCAGAACTGAAGTGGTTTTATACTTTTATATTTTAATGCAAGGTTTTAAGAGATTTTATGAAACAAAATTCTGCCTCCTGTTCAATTTCAAATGGATAAAATGGGGTGATGATATTCTGGGGATTTATTTAGGGATCAGCTTGAAATTATATGAATTGACAAAAAACGTGATAGTCTATAAAAAAATGATGATGTTCCAATTGGGCTGCTTTTAACAAGTTTCCATGATTTCTTAGTTGTACCTCATAAATGGGTATATATCATTTGGCGACAGGAACTAGAATACTCGTTTGGATCCTTATTTTAAAATCTTGAATATTTTAATCTACCTTATATTGATGAATATTTTGAATGGATATGGTTGTTCACCGTATGCATTCTAGATTTACAGATTGTACTGTTTTGTGATACACAGGTGGCACCTTACAAACCTGTAGTTAGGCCATGTAGATCTTCGGACTTAAAGGGAAGAACTGGTGAATCTAGCTACAGCCTTAAAACGTCCACGGAATTGCTCAGGGTTCTAAACCGGATCTGGAGTCTTGAGGAACAGCATGCATCCAATATGTCATTGGTGAAGACAATGAAAATGGAACTAGACCAGTCCCGAGCAAGGATTAAGGAGTTGCTGCAACAAAAGCATTTAGATAGGCAAGAAGTTGATGGCTTGAAGAAGCATATTGCAGAATATAAACTTGTTAGGAAGAAAACAGAGCATGATCGAATCAAGGTTGCAGTTCAATTAATTCACAGTGAGCTACAAGATGAGAGGAAATTGAGGAAGCGATCAGAAAGTCTACAACGGAAGCTAGCTCAAGAATTTTCTGAACTGAAAACTTCTTTCTGCATTGCTGTGAGGGAGCTTAAAAGGGAGAAAAAAGCACGGATATTATTAGAAAACTTATGTGATGAATTTGCCAAAGGAATAAGAGATTACGAAAAAGAGGTGCGATCCTTGAAGCACAAGCCCGCTAAGGATTGGAGTGGTATTGAGAGCCCTGATAGACTGATTCTTCACGTTTCAGAAGCATGGCTTGATGAGCGGATGCAAATGGAGCTAACAGATGCTCGGAATGATATTTTCGATAAAAAAACAATTCTGGACAAGTTAGGGTTGGATATTGAGACCTTTCTTCAAGCTAAACAGGCAGTTGAATTGAGGAAAGGAGGTAATTTATCCCTAAAGGATTCAAATGAACATTGTTTTCGTCGCTATTCTTTGGAGTCCTTTCCTCTTAACGACGCTGTAAGTGCACCTCAAAATGCAGCTGGGGAACATTTCTCTGAAAGTGATTCACATATTCTCGAAGTGAGCAAAAGAACTTATGAAAAACAGAGCAAAAGCAGTGATAAACAACAAGGCAGTGGTGTTTCAGTATGTCATCAAAAGGGAATTGATAAATCCAATTCCATTAGAAAGGAGGTTGGCTCGCAGGAGACATTTAAGGGTTGCAGCCTGACATGCTTGCCAGTAGAGGCTGAAAGAGAGAACCTAGAACATGAAGTCCCGGATAAATACTCCAACTGCTGTCAAGCTACTCATGAGGATATACAAGAAAGACACTCTAAACGAGTTGGAAATCATGGATTAAAATCAAAAGATGTGCTTGACAACCTTATCATAAATGAGAGTGAATGCAGAGAAGAGTCTTGTATGCAGTCTGTATTAACTGGTAATGTTAGTCCAGTACAACAATGGAAATCAAAATTAACTCCTTCCGATTTTGAGAAGTCTCAACCTTCTTTGAAATGGCCACAGGACCTAGATGAAAATACGTTGATGGCAAAGCTACTTGAAGCTAGATTAGAGGCAAAAAAGCATTCACGGTCTAAAATTTCAGAAGGGTCCCTGCAGATTACAGGATGATAGAATTGCTGGTTGTGTAATGTGTACAAAGATGGAAATATAAGATCAACACACCAATAAAGCCAGCATCTTACAGAATTTAGTATGCTAGTTACGTCCAAATTATTTAGTTATTTTCGCCTTTCCTTGCACTGTAGGATCACAGTTGTACGTGTAACATGTTAATGTAAAGTGTAATATTATTTTCTTACATATCATTCTGAATTCATGTTATCCAATTATCAAGCTACACATCTGGCACCTGAGAAAACTTTTTTTTTTTTTTTTGTTTTGGCTAAGATAAGAAGAAGCCTTTTACATATGTTTGCTCAATGAGTGAGTGCTTTGATACGTAAAGTGTTCATCTGAATGCTGATAACTAGTGACCAGAACCTTAGGGGGTAAATTTATGATATGTCATGCTGATATGTCTCTTCTCCCTATATGATTCAAATTAATGTAGTTGGGTGACAAATTCTCATGAGCGTACACAATTACGACACAAAAAATAAAAATATTAATATTAAAAAATTATATAAAATAATATCTTTACAATTCATATCAATAAAAATAACACCACCGTTATCTTGATTTGAGAATTGTATAAATCCAAATAAAAAATTATGTTCATTAAAATTTATAACAATATATATTTTTTTCATTAAAAAAAATAAATATTTAATAACTAACAATAATTATTATTATTTTGAGTCAAAATTAACAATAATTATTTTTATTTTGTACATTCAAAATTATTATTATTGCCTAAATAATATTAATCACCTTGTGACGTGTTATGTGAGGCGTGTGTGAGAGTGAAAAATGTACGCAGTTTCAAATCTCTAAATTAATGTTTGACTGACCATAAAAACTCATCATAAAATACAGCTAAGCAAAACTTATTTTATGTTTTAAGCTTTCTGTAAAAAATGGTGGGTATAGCAAAAGAAGCAACAAAGATGAAGGTGATGTTAGCCATTGATGAAAATGATTACAACCACTATCCACTCACGTGGGTACTTGTGGGTACTTGAAAATCTTAAAGACTCCTTACCCATGTCATCACTTGTCATATTCATCTATCAAATGTTAAAAAAATTGAATGAACATAAATTATAGTTTCTAATATTTTCAATATCAAATAACATAAAAATAGAAAATATACCATACAAGAATTATAATGAAAACAATAAGTTAGAGTAAAATGACTTTCGTTTAAAAAAAAAACTAGAGACAAAATTCATTACGTGGAAATTATTACAACTACACTCTCAATAATTTTCTCATACACTCAAAAAACAAAAACAATTACAAATTTAAAAGAATTTTGTTATTAAAAAACTTATCGTACGAGCTTTTCTTTATTTTGGAATAATTAACAATGAAGAAATGAAGTCACGTTTATAACCTTCAAATTTTCATTTCATATACTAAACATTTCTTCGTTCGTTAAAATTAGGCTATTTAATTTTCTTATTTTTCATTAAAATAAAATTAAGTACCTCCATCTTTGACAATATAAAAAATTACATTTCATAATTTTTTTTTCTAAATTATACACCCTTAATTTTGATTAACAAATTTAATATTATTTTTAATCAATAACGACATTAATCACCTCCTATATCACATTCGTTGTTGGTCTCGGGTTCTCGACTCTGCTAGTATATATCTTCCAAAATCTGGAGATATAAAAATAATTAATGATTAAATTGTACCTTGTTACCTTCTACATCTCAAATAGAATGTATTTATTGTTGATTTTTATAAATTTAAAAACTATTTATAAAACATGTGTATTAGATTAAAATCATTCTAAAATATAAATGAAAATTAATATCACTGAGTAAATGTAAAATAACAAACCCGCCTACCACCATTGCACCGTGCGATGTCCAATTGACCTATAAAATTTAATTAAACTTTATTGGAGAGATTAAAATATATAAATTGTTTAAAACAGGTGTGTAAGCCTAATTTATGAGGGATTAATTAAACTAAGAGCAGCAAACTCTAGGAAAGTTCTATTACTAATTATTCATAGGAGATTAGTGGACCACTTTTGACAAGCAATATATTATTACAAAATCATAGTCTGGGTGACGATGATGTAAGCTCTTATATAAAAAATATATATCTCCTTTTCTTTTTATACTTGAAAAATCAAGTAAATGACGTAGTTTCATTTTTTTTTATGAAAGTAGTTACATATTGTTTTTTTTCTTCCACCTAAAATCTTAATATATTAATTAAAAAATATTACAAATAATCATTTACTAAGATAAAACAATATAAAAAATTAAGATTTTAGTTTAATTATTTAAAATCCATCTAGTTAAAAAGATAAACACACATATTTATAAGTATATAAAAAAATTTATTATTATGAAAATAAACAGTTTAATATTCTACTTAAAATTTTGTATAAATCTATAACTACGAAACTTGATCGGATAACTATCGAAAATAAGCCTAAAAAGCCTCATAAAGTACTTAATAATTATTCCATTTTTAAAAATCTATTTATTTATTTGATGAAATTTCACAAGTGTAAATTTAAAAAAAACATATTTTTATAGCTTAAATCCTTTAAAATTGATAAATTTTTGAGTACTGTGTAAAAGATCTTCACAAATTTTATTCATGAAGACTTGAGGAGAAAGGCTTAGAACATACCAAGTATAAATAAGATCAATTTTGCGTAATGAATATCATGTTTTAAGTAATACATCAACTAAATGATATCAAAATTGCATAATATTTTGAACGAAAATATTTAACTTCATTATGAAAAAACCATAAAGTTTAAAAAAATAAGAAGATGAAAATTAACATTCAATATATTTTTATATATTTTACCATAAACTATTAGAATAATAATTTTAACACATACTATGAGAGAAAAACAAATTTGGATCTTCTTCTTCGTTCAAACCATCTCCATAAGACAAAAATATTTTTTGAAATTGATGGATAATTTTAAAGATTTTTAGGAAAATAAAGACTCTATTTTTAGATGAGAGAGATCAAGAAGATAATAATTTATTTATTTTTAAAGGGATGAATTTGAGTTAAAGAAGATAATGTTTAAAAAGAGAAGAATATAGGGAATAGAATGGGCTAAAAAATAATCAAAAATGAAGTTGGAGATAAACTTTGATGTAAAAAATAGAATAAACTATACTCTCAAAATAGGGAGAGCATATGACTATGACTTCAAGGCACGACAGTTACATATAGGTTACTTTCGGTATTTTTTTTTCTTTCTTTCTTTTTTCAATTGTTACGTTAGTTTGACTGTTCATGAATTGAATAACAATAACATTAAGAAAAATGTATGATTGAGTGTAAATTAATGTAGACATGTAAGATAAGAAGCAATAAATCATCATAAAACATGTCAGTCTTCTATATTACTCAAAAACATTTTTATTTATGTATGTGTTTATGAGAAAATAAACATTGATTTTAGACTATTATAGACATTAAAAAATAAGTATAATGACTTTACTAAAAAAATATAAATGCTCATTTCTATCTTAATATAATAAACAATAAAATGAGAGTATCGTGTCAACGAGTGCGTGGACACTTGTGGGTGAGAGGACACTTATAATGGTTATGCTAACAATTATTATGAATTCGTATCAGAGTTTCAAGTATATTGAATTATAATTGTTTGTTATAAATTGATTGTAATTTTTAAATGGTTTGATCATTATTTTTATTTTTTTAATATTTATTTAAAAATATATTTAGCTTAAAAAATTAAATATAACATAATTTTTATTCTACTACATTATATAAAATATTGACATTAATTTCTTCTTTTAACTATTTAACATGTGTTTCTTATTAAAATAAAAAATATAAAAGTAAGAATAAATAAAATTTAATATAATTATTTAAATTATTGTATGATTTATTATTAAAAGAGTATTTTTTTTATATAATTATATGTATATAAAAAATAATATTAATACATATTCGATTTCGATTAACCACAATTTTGATATTGTAATAATCACCATCGTTTCATGTCTTATCAGTTACGATTATAATTAGTTTTAGAAAAAAATTATCAAATTTTATGAATAACTACTATTTCAATTAACAGAAATTAAAATACTCTTAAAGTAATCTATAATTTCTTTTTATAAAAAATATCATTCTATATAAATATCAATAATATTTTCTTAAAATTATTAAAACACACCACATTTTTACACCTTTTCGTGTAAAAAAAATTTCATCCCAAAAAGGGATAATATTATGCATTTATCGGATAATATCTCAATATCTGTACAATGTAAGTTCAAACTTAGAATGATAATTTCAGAAAATATTATATCAAACGGTCAATTACAAATGCATCAATCCACTTTTTATGAAATAAAAAAAATCCTACATGTTTAAAAAAATAATAATCATATTCTTTTTTTTATCATTACTTCAAAATTTTCAAGAAATATTGTAAAAAAAAATTAATTGATTGATTTTATAATAAAATAATAATTGGGGAATATGATTCCTATTTTTTTTCAAAATTAAAGAATATTTTTATTATTTTTGAAAAACTAGTGAAATTCTCTAGTCATTTTCCTTTATTAAATGGTTAAAAGTCCATCACATCAAAAGATAAATCGTTCAACAATAGGAGAGTACTCAAAAAATTTGTTCTTCATGCTTTGAGAAAACTAACAAAAACATTGATGTGTTTTGGCAAAATGACAATTCATGCATAAATAATTTCTTCAAAGATTATTCACGCCCATAAGAAAGTGATTAACGCCAAGTTTTAATTTTTAATTGCAATTCCATGAATATTTGGAATTTGAAAAAGGTTACTAGTAATTAATTTAAACTCATTCGCAGTGGTATCTAATGGAAATTATTAATCACATTTTGTTTTTATTGGAACTTGTCAAATCGAAGAGTGAGTATCTTTGTATTTTATGCCGACCTGTTATCATGAAAGGGATTTATTAAGACTTCAGGCTATTATAAGAGTAATAATGAAATTTGGCTTTTTAATCAGTGGCATGGTTAGTAAATTTTTTTATGGGTGGGTTAATTTATACTTATAAAATATTTTAATAATAATAAATATATATTAAAAAAAATTAATAATAAAAGATAAAATTTTTATTTCAAAATATATGTATTACGTATCTAATACTTTTTTAAATAAAAAAAAACATAACAAAAATATTATTTAAATTATGCTCAAGAATGATTCAAAGCATAAAAATCATAAATTATCTCCATATACAAAGTCATATAATATGCAAAAATATTCTTCACCTATTTTTATTTTGAAGTGATATCTTGATAATTTTTATTATTGTAAATAGACGTTCTGTAATTACAGTTATAACAGACAAATTCAATATCAAGTAAATCAATCTATCAATGACAATATTTGATATTTGTCGGAAAAGATAAAATTTAATTAAAAAAATTTTGTTGGGAGATGTGTCTTGTCACACATTGATATTTTACATTATTTTAAAGAGGTTTAAACAGTGAATAGTATCTATTGGAATTAGTACGAAGACCCACTTTGTGGAAGGGAAGGGCAAAGCTGATACCACACACGCAAGACGCTGCGGCGCCGTCCGGGCCACGCCTGCGGCCGAAATGCGTGTGTGTGTGAGGTGGTATTTTCTTTTTTGGTAAAATATTTTTTTTAAAGAAAATTTTTCCACTTACAAAATGGTTGTTATATATATATATATATTTTCTCAGAAAAAATGATCGTTATTTTTTTTATTAAGAATATGACCGTTTGTTTTCTTTATTCAGAAAAAGAGCCGTTGCTCGTATTTACTCATAAAAAAATATATCCGTTATCCATTACTCTTCATTACTCAGAATTGCCGTTACGCTCTTAATTCCCAGACATTACCGTTTTATTCATAATTGCCACACGGTTTCTAAAATCTATAAAAGGAGGGCTTCAACTCTCATTTCAAACACAACAATCATCTCCCTAAGAAAAAAAATTCTCTCTACAATTTCTAAGTTCTTTTTTAGTTTTCCGAGCAACAAATTTTCAGGTGTAGCATTCCGGTCTTCATCGATGCGGTGAAGTTCTAAGGCAGATTAAGATTACGGGTTGTTTTATCCTGGGAGACGGCAGTGTTTGCTTACAAAATCGCGAGCCAAACGTCTTAAAGAAGGCGACTGTCGCGACTCAACCCAAGTAGTTACTTTCAAGTTATCGGTAATATTGTTCCTACACTGTTTTTATAAACTTGCATCAACAATATTAATTTGTGATTTCTTTGATTTGATTAACTTCTAACATAATTTGAAATTAGTAGATTTTTTTATCAAGATTATAAATATCATCAATATTAAATGATTTGATGTATCGATGTAATCTAAATATAAACTAAGTGTAAGAAGCTCTACCGTTTGTTCATGAAATCTTTTATTTATTTTCGTCAATTCAAAATCAATCACAACATTAAATAAATCAAAATGATAATAATGAAATATTACGATAAAATTTCATTATTGACAGTGTATATGAAGCACTCATATCAAGATCGTCAATATTATGTTTTTCACAAAATTATATTAGATCTTGTGAAAAAATAACCCAACATTCCTCTCTAAGCTCTTGAAGAAATTTTGTTGTGAATTGATGACACTAATGTTAGCACATTCAGAATCTTTTAACGTTTTAACAGTAATATCTTGCATAAAATATCATTAATTCTTATTGTTTTTAATAGTCATTTATTCCATATGATATTCATATAGTGTTTCAGCAACAAAAATACAAAATTTAACATCTTCAATTTCTTTACGAATTTTTCTAATACATTATTAGCAAAAATATTTAATATTTTCTTTTGAATTATTGGAAAGATATACTTGGTATTTCCTACATCACACTCTAAAACAACATTTGTAATATTTTCGTTCATTAATCCTAAAAGTTTTAACAACTCAATAAAATTATCACGATTATATAAGATATTAGATTTATCATGAACTCGAATGCACATGTTTCCTTTGCTAACCACTTAATAGCATTTATTTAAGTTTTAAGTCTCAATCGATTTTGTTATACTTGTTTTAGAGATGGTGCATTTATTACTTTATCAATATGTGTGGTTGAATTTCTCAAAATATTTTATTTTTTTATATTAAATTTATAAGATTTTCCTCGTAGGTTAACATTTATTTTCATCATTAATTATTTCCCAATTTTCAAATCTCTTAACAGTAAATATGATAGATTTTGGTGATTTATTATCAAAAATAAAACATGAAAAATAAAAAACTTTGTTATCATTTAAAGATTACTCTAACAAAAAATAAGTGCAAACCATGAATACTAAAATCTATGATTCTAAATTCTAAATTCATAAGGAAGATAATTATCTAACTTGAGATGATATGGTCCCATGTTAATATAAAATCCTTCTAATATTATCATCATGTTCAAACAAATTAGTATTAATTTTTTTCAAATACAATCATTTGAAATCTAAAAGAATGCATTTCTTAGTGAGTTATTGTTTTGGTGATCATATCTTTTATTGGACATTCATCTTCTATTTTCTTAAAAAATAAATTAAGTTAATATAATTTAAATAAGTTAAAAAATGATATTAAGGAATTAAATTATACTACACTATAAAATGTTCTTTTCTCTTTTTAATAAAAATATTTATATGTTATTTAAGTAAACAAAAGTGAAATACTCTTATCAATCAAAAATGATAAAAATAATTATTTCATTTTTGTCATCGTCACCGATTGTATTATTCATATTCGTATAAAGCATAATTAACAATTCTAATTTTGGTAGTGCATGTATATAACTTCGATTATGTAATACCAAATTTCAATATTCTTATTCTCAATACCCTAATTTATGTTTCAAAATCTATTTTATTGTATTTTTAAATAATTAATGCTTATAAGAATCTAAAATAAATAATACAAAAGCAAAAAAGGAAAATTAATATTCTAAAAAATTGTCTTGAAAAAGTATTAAAGTTTTCACTTTTCATATTTTAAAGCTTCGTACAATAAGTTTAGAAACAATGAAAAAAAGTGGGGATTGAGAACAAATGAAAAGACTATTAGGAATTGGAATTTAAACCAAGATATTAACATAAAACAATAAAAAGATATAAAATTATTATAACTTATAAAATATAAACTATTTTGTTAGAAAAAAAAAATAGGCAACGAAATTAGATAACAGGCAATGAAATTAGCGGCAAACCAGACAGAAAAAATAGGCAACGAAATTAGAAGAAAAAAATAGGCAATGAGAAAGAGAAAAAAACCAGGTATATATATGAAAATGTGTGGGGACGCAAATAAAATGGGCTTTTGTTGAGAAATTAAACTGAAATAATAAAATATATGTATTAATTTACCGGGCTATGTCTCTAATTTTGATGCTCAAGTAAATAGAAAAAGTTTTAGTGTTTAAATCAGTATGAGAAGTTGTAGATACTAAATAGGCTCAAAGTCTGGCTATGTGGTAATAGGAAAATAAAGTGTAGAGAATGTATTAGAATATATATTATTATGATATCTTTTATCTATTAAGATTACCACTATTATCTTCCTATAATTATTATTATTATTATTTTTACGGATAATTAGAGAATATTTACATTATTTATTATTTGATGACTCATTGTCTATTAGAATTATTTTTAAATTATTCGGTAGGTTATGAACATTTATTATTCGCATGGTAAGTAATAATTTACACTTCACAAAAAAATACTCAAAATATATAATGAAAAATTGTCCAAAAAATAGTTTATTGATCATGTGAAAATCAGTATTAAGAATATCAATTTGTCCCACAAGAATCGAAATTTAAAAAAAATACCCTTGTGGGGACGATAAAGGGTTGGAAATTACACACCCTGTCTCACCTATTCGTTTTCTTAATTTTTTAAAATTAAATATATATTTATAAAAAATTTATAATTAAATAGAGTGAATGTTGATCAAAAATAACATTTTATCTAAGAAAGTTTAATAACATAGTGTAAGAAATATAAATTATTATAACGATAGTTAAACTAGTAATATAATAATTTAATTATATTTAAATTTAAATTTATTATATTTAATTACGTTATAAATAAAAATAATTAAAATTTTATAAGTAATTAGTTTATTGAAGATTTAATTTATCATAATATATTTATTAGTAGGTAAGATTGTCAATTTTTTTTTTTATAAGATAAATTCTTATCGAAATTATCTAATTAGTGTTAATAACGTAGATAACAAAATAAGGATTGAAAAACAAAAACGTGTATCCATATTTTATAATAAGATTTTATCAATATTATTTAATATAAAAATATTATGTATTTATTATTACATATATTTTATTTTTAGATCTTTCATATATATTTTATTTTTAAATCTTTCATATATATTTTATTATACGAATCCTCATTTTTCATTTAGGGATCACATTTCTCACTGATCGTAAGAATTTTAAGTGGAATTAGAGGATAAATTTTAAATTATAAAATGAAAACGCGGAGGGAATTCTCGATACCCTTTTAGTGAAAAATTCTCTATACTTATAAAAAGCTCTATGAAAAAATCATACCCTATCACACGCCATATTTAAATAGGGAATGGAGATAACCTCTGCCCCTCCTGCCCCAATCATTATAATAAAATGTTGAAAAATTATTATATAAAATAATATTATTAAAATTTATAATAATACAAATAATATATAATAATTTAAATAATTATAGTTAAATTAAAATATTTAATATAAAATGATAAGTTATAATTTATTCTAATAGTACAAGTTGGGTATAAAAAATAATATTTTTTTAGTTATAAATTTTAATTAATTACTTTTTTCCATAATATTTTCGAAATAAAGAAATATTAGTTGGGAGTTGTGACACAATTATAGAATATTGGCAAAGATTTTAGTTCTGTAATATTTGTTGGACTCTTTTTATTGGTTTTGTTTATTTAATTTGATGTTTCATTTCCAATTAAAAATATTGTATAACATGCATGGGTGTGTGCAGTGTTCACTTCCTCATTGATTTTGAATGTAATTTGAGAAATATTTTTTTTATACATGTTTTTAAAAACAGAGAATTTGTTATAGGTAATATAAATAAAAATCGGAGCACTTATAAATCATATTATACTTGAAAAATATTTTAAAGTTATCAAAATTATTGTTAAAAACATGTGCATAATAAATACTCAAATTTTGAATATATATTTAATTTTGTATGAACTAATTATGTTCAAATATGAAAACAAAATAATGTACAAGCCGGGTGGTTACATTACATCTTTTTTTTTTTCAGTTTGTTATCTTGTATGTCCATATCGTCTAGAAGGTTTTGTCCCCAGAGCATCTTTCAAATGTAACCATGATACATATCAACGATGCTTTTCTGTTCAAAATACAGAAAAAAAAATTCCATGAAATTGACCCTTTTTATTTTCTTTTTGAAATAAATTATTTTTTTCTATTTTTCAATTACTGCAATCATTGGGAAAGTTATAACATTTTTATAAACATAAATAAATTATATATATATATATATTAATTTATTAAATATTAAATAACGAATTATAATTCAATAATATAAAATCCATTTAAATACACTGATGGTTTAGAATCTAAGTCACATTTAATTACGAGTTTTTTTTATAAAAAATTAAAAAAATCTATCGTAGAAATAATTCATACTTATTTAAAGTATACTAATTTATAAGTGTTTTCATAATTGTTATTATTTTATTCGTAATTATATATCTTCTACAATCACTTAATATAATTATTCAATAAAATTGGTATTTTTTTATGAACAATAATATCATTAGATTTAATAATATATAATGAAAATAGAATACTTGTTACAAAAATATACATTTTGTTGTATATATATTCCTTCAATACTTACATTGTATCTATAGTTTTAATTATAAGTTGTTTTTTTAATTTTCAGAATTAAAATAATTTAATAATTTAAGAAATAAAATTATTATATTTTATAAATTTTAAAAAAAATTATAATTTTATATTAAATTTGATTTTTATTTTAAAATAAAAATACTTACTTTCTAATTATCAAACATTACAAAAATAAATTATAATTATTAATAAATTTACTTAATTTTATTATAAAAGAATAAAAGAAGATATATATATAAATTAGAGATCAATAAATTATTTTAAATAAAATATTAAACTAAATTTAACCCAATCTAAAATAAACATGCTTATGGTTGCAAGATTGAGAGTTAAGAGCAGAAATAAGAGTCAAAATAGTTATATTAATAATCATAACCATTCTGTAATAGTTTCAATTACATTCAAATAATAACTTTCGGTTATGAGTCGATAGTTATTTTTTCATAGTTTAATTACCTTTTTTATTTTTTAATATTTATTTAAAAATATATTTAAGTTAAAAAATTAAATCTTAACATAATTATGACTATACTATATTAATAAAAATATTTACATTAAATTTTATTTTTTAACTATTTATAACATATTTTTAAGTAAAATAAAAAATATAAAAATATGAATGCATAAAAATCAGTATAATTATTTTAAGTATTATATGTTTTATTATTAAAAGTCTATTTTTTATGTAACTATATGTATATAAAAATGATATTAATATATATTCGGTTTTGATTAATTATAGTTTTAATATTTTAATAATTATTTATACCTCACATTTTATCGACTACGATTATTTTTTAAAAAATCATTAAAATTTTAAGAATAATTTTAATTTTAATTATTTAGAGTTAAAATATCCGAAATCTTAGCCATTTTTCAAGATTAAAGGAAAATAAAAAAAGGTGATTCAACGTGATTGGTTACAAAATTAATACTTGAGTTTTATTTATCAAAAGAAAAAGGATCTGATTGTACATAAATGGTAGGTAGAGTTATATTTATCAAAAGAAAAGAAAAAAAGAATGGTTGGTATAATTATTGCGACCTTCGTAATTAGCATTCAAAATCTTTTTAATATAATAATAAAATTAATTTGTAATTAATTATATAATATAATTATCATATATATTTATAAATTAGATAGCGAGAATAGATAATTTTCAAATAATAAAGATTAATGTTAGAATAATTTAACATCTAAATATTTTTAAAAATAAAAAATTAACTTTGACATTAATAAAAATAATAGGATTATTCTTAAATAATTTATCTCTATAGTTTGAAATCTACTTACAATAATAAATTAAATTAATGTTATGAGCATAAAAATAATTATGTTAATAATCATAAACGAAATTAGCATTAGAATAGTTATGTTAATAATCATAACCATTCTGCAACAGTTTCAACTACATTCAAGTAATAACCTTTGGACATAAATCGTTAGTAGTTTTCTCACAATTTAATCATATTTTTTATTTTTTTAACATTTATTTAAAAATATATTTAAGTTAAAAAAATCAAATCTTAACATAATTATCACTCTATTATATTAATAAAAATATTTATATTAAATTTCATTTTTTAACTATTTATAGGATGTTTTTAAATAAGATAAAAAAATATAAAAATATGAATGAATAGAATCAAGTATAATTATTTTAAATATTGTTTGTTTTATTATTAAACGCGTATTTTTTATATAACTATATGCATATAAAAATAATATTAATATATATTCGATTTTGATTAACTATGGTTTTAGTCTTTCAATAATTATTCATGTTTTACACCTTATCGAATACAATTATTTAAAAAAAAATCATTAAAATTTTAAAAATAATTATAATTATAATTATTTAGAGTTAAAATATCAGAATTCTTAACCATTTTTTCAAGATTAAAGGAAAATAAAAAAGGTGATCCAACGTGATTGGTTACAAAATTAATACTTGATTGTATATTCTCAAAAAAATTATATATCAAATCAAAAGGATCTGATTGTATATAAATGGTAGGTAGAGTTATATTTATCAAAAGAAAAGGAAAAAAAAACTGGTTGGTATAATTATTGCGACCGTCGTAATTAGTATTCAAAATCTTTATAATATAGTAATAATAATAATTTGTAATTAATTATATAATATAATTATCACATATATTTATAAGTTAGATAGCGAGAATAGATATTTTTCAAATAATAAAGATTAATGTGAGAATAATTTAAATTTTATTTATAATTTAATATCTAAATATTTTTAAAAATAAAAAATTTACTTTGACATTAATAAAAATAATAGGATTATTCTTAAATATTTTATCTCTATAGTTTGAAACCTACATACAATAATAAATTAAATTAAGTAAAAATAATTTTTCCATTAATACAAATTAAACCGATTAATTATATAACTCATTGAGAAAGCAAATTCGTGGAAAAAAGATTCCCTAATAATCAATCGGCATGCATTCAGCACCAATTATGCTGTCAAATAATGAATGCAAAATTTGGAGGGGATCAAGATACCACCATCACAATAAGGCCTATATAAGCACCCACATAACTTGTGAGCATTTCTCTCACTTGTGTATAAATAAATAGATCGTATAGTAATAGCAAACGTCCCTAATTTGTTGATAAATGATTCAGGGAATTATTTTATATATGGTACACAAATTCTCAGTTCAGAATATATATATATATATATTTTAAATAAAAAGTAATGTATGTATGTATGTATGTAGGTATGTGTTTGGGTTTTATTAGGAAGAACTAGGGTTACAAATGGAGCTCCCTTGGCTTCAACTCTAAGAGGAAGTGACTATAAACACGGCTGCTATTTCATGAATACCCCTGCTTATGATGCTGATATATTGAACAGCTAGCGCATATGCTTAGGGGTTTGCATGAGGTAGGTGACGAGTTTATTTTGATTCTTTTGGTATTGGAGTGAAGGGAGCTCTACTCCTATCCTCTTCTTAATTCTTCTCAACTCTTAATTCCTTTAAGGTTAAGTGTCTTCCATGAATTTCATTTTTGACCCTTCTTATATAACAATTTTGATTAATTATTTATGTTACTTTTTTCTTCAAAGTGTTTAATTTTGTTGACAGAAGGGTAAATGAGGCTTAATTCGGTAGAAATGACTATTCTATACTCATTTAATCGATGACAATTGTTTATTGGTAGAGACTAATTGATTGATAGTATCAATACTTTTGAATAACTGAAACATCCTATAATTTTATTTGTATAAATATGTCGTTTATATATATGCTTTTCTTTTTTTCCCAATTGGGAGATCATGTATTGGATTTTTTTTTTCTTTTACCTTAATAAATTTGATATCTAAACTCACGAAATGTGTCTTTTAGTATATTTAATAGACTCATAATATAATATTGATTCATTTTATAAAAATCTTATATCATCTCATTGTAATCCTAATGGGTTTAAATTTAAACATATTTTCGTACTATTTTTTTTATTAAACTTACATTATAAATTGTTGAAACAAGTTTGTTAATAACAGTACTAAAATAATATTATCGAAAAAACTGGTATGAACTGCTTGGGTTGAGTTACGGACTAGGCCGCTCTCTTTAAGACGTTTCGCGGCTCTGCCCAATTTATGCAAACAAACACAGCCCCATCGTCCTCAGGATAAAACAACCCATAATCTTTTTTTTTTCTCTCGTCTCTAACTTCTTGATGATGAAGACAGAACGCTACACCGAAAAAATTTGTTGCTCGGAAAACTAAAAAAAATAACTTGAGTTGCAGAGAGAATTGTTTGTAGTGAGAATTATTTGCTGAGATTCATGTATTGTAAATGAGAGCTGAAGCCCTCTTTTTTTAGGTTTTAGAAACCGTGTGGCAATTATGAATAAAACGGTAATGTTTGGGAATTAAGAGCGTAACGGCCATTCTGAGTAATGAAGAATAACATCAATTTTCAGATTAAAGACAAGTAATATATATTTTTGTGAGTAAATACGAGCAACGACTCTTTTTCTGAATAAAGAAGACAAATGGCCATTTAACGGCCATATTCTTAATAAAAGAAAATAACGGTCATTTTTCTGAAGAAAATATATATATATATATATATAACAACCATTTTTGTAAGTGGAAAAGTTTTCCTTAAAAGAATATTTTACCAAAAAATAAAATACCACCTCACCTCACCTCACACACACGCACTCGGACTGGCTTCGGACTCGACATCGGTTCGGCACGGCCTGCCTGGGTCGGCAGCAAGGCAGCCAGGCGCGCTACAGGCGATGTGTGGTATCACATTTGGCCAGGTCCTCTCCTTCCACAAAAGTGGGTGCCCTTGAGACGATCCTAATAATGACTCTTCACTATTTATAACTCTTTAAAATAATGTAAAAAATCAATGTGGAACAAGGCATATTTCCAACAATCAATTTTTTATTAAATTTCATCTTTTTCCAACAATCTCTCACTTGAATTTTATATAAAAATAATTTTCATCGAGCAACCGATCAATTATAAGATTGTGCATAAGCGAAAAGGTGTCTATCAACTTGAACATTTGCATAGTGTTGATGCTTTAGAATATACTAGAGTAACTCGTAGTTTTAAACTCTATCTCTAACAATCATCACACACACAACCTTTCCAAAGTGTAGTTTAAAAAAGCCCGTGCTTTACGGCCATGCACATGTATCCCAGTATAGTGAACGCTCTAGTAAATTTTGCCCAAAAATATTTCATAGGAAGCGGCCACACTTCCACATTCACATAGGTGAGTCTATCAAGAGTACTCCTGTAGCTATGTACTCCACTCCACATAGAGTATAGAACTCATTAAGAGTTTAACAATTAACTCATTAAGAGTTTAACAATTAACTCATCATTTTTCTATCGCTTCAAGACTTCATGCTTTTAACAATATAGAATGGGATTCGATAAATAGCATGATACATCTTATATCACTTCATGACTTGTTATTACCCTTTGAACTTATTTCTTGGGATCTCCAGTCTATAAGTTGGGTTACCATCATAAGTGACTCTTCATTCTAATGGCATTAATCCCATTCCTTTTGAGGTTTTGAAAACCTTCTCTCTTGGTAATCCTTTCACAAGGATCGGCCAAATTTTCATCAAAACATACATGATCCACTGCTGACTCCCATGAGAGAAATTCTCTAACAAGACTACGCTACGACGTATATGTCATCGCTGTCGTTGTAGTAACGGTTCACGAATCTTTGCAATAGCCGCGGTACTATCGCTGTGGATCAAAAACAAATTGGTATTAGTCTTTCCACAAAGGATCTCAACTAACCGTAGTTCTTAGCTTGACCCTCTTCTTCACTATGAGTGGCTAGTGCTATCATTTCAGACTCCATTGTAGATTGAGCCAATATTGTTTGTTTCTTAGACTTCCAGGAAAGCAAACTTTCCACCACTATGTGTTAAAAATATATACTGTTACTGCTGGAGTCTTCCTCGATAAAGTGTTCCAATCATGTCGTTGTATCCTTCTAAAACAAATGTAGGAAACTTTTATAATGTAATCCAAGGTTCATGTAGTTCTCTTAAGGTATCTCATAACTCTTTCAATAGCATTCCAATGCTACATACTAGTCTACTCGGTAAACCTACGTAGTAGTCCCACAACATAAGCTATGCCGGGTCTAGTGCAATCGCAGCGTAATGTAAGCTACCGATGCTCGTATACTTAGTTTGTATAACACTATCTCTGTGTTCTTGAACAAATTTACACAGGATCGTAAGGAGTACATGTAGGTTTACGATTAAAGTAATTATATTTCTTTAAGATCTTACCGATGTAGTGAGATTGATCTAGAGAAATTCCCTTTCGTACCTAGTTATTTTTATACCAAGGATTACACTTTAAACGCTCCGAGATCTTTCATATCAAAATTTGCTCTTAACAATGTTTTCACTTTATTCACATGACATAAATATTTGATCCAAAAATAAGCATGTCATCCACATATAAACATATAATAGTGCAAATATTATCTTCTAATTTATAATAAATGCATTTGTCACTTTCATTTATTTTGAATCCATGTGAGATAACTAGATTATCAAATTTTTCATGACATTTCTTAGGTGCTTGTTTTAGACCATAAAGAGATTTATCTAATTTACAAACTTTATTTTCTTGACCTGAGATAACAAAACCTTCAGGTTGATCCATATAAATTTCTTCTTCTAAATCACCATTTAAGAAAGCAGTTTTAACATCCATTTGATGTACTACTAAATCATGGATAGCAGCGAGATAGACAAGTACACATATGGAAGTTATTCGTGTAACTGGTGAAAAGGTATCAAAGAAATTTACATTTTCCCTTTGCCTATATCCTTTACCTACAAGACGAGCTTTATATTTTTCAATAGTACCATCGGGTTTTAATTTCTTTTTTAGTATCCATTTACATCCAATGGTTTTGCAACCAGGAGGTAAGTCAACTAAATGCCAAGTCTTATTATACTCAAGTGAGTCAATTTCATCATTTATGGCTTCTTCCCATAAGTTGGCATCTAATGAAGATAATGCTTCTTTAATAGTTTGGGGATCTTCCTCTAAGGTATAAGCATAAAAATCAGACCCAAATTCTTGGGTTTGAGCTCGTTTACTTCTTCTAATTTCAGGGTTTAATTCTTCAGTTTGTTCACTAGTTCTAGTTATAGGTAAACTACTAGAAGACGAGCCCTCACTATTCTTAAATTTAAAGGGAAACCTATGTTCAAAGTAGAAGATCATTTGATTCTATAACTACCTGATCTTTTAAGTCATAGAATTTATAAGCTTTACTATTCACAGCGTATCCTATGAATACACATTCATAAGCTCTACTAGCAACTTTATTTCTTTTAGGATCAGGGATTCTAACATAGGCTAAACAACCTCAAGTTTTAAAATAAGTTAAATTACGTTTCTTATTTTTCAAAATTTCATAGGGTGAAATGTTATTTGTAGATGTAGGCACTTCTATTTAGCTTACATAGCAAACAGCTAATAAAATTTCTCCCACCAACGGGAAGCGACACGAGTTTAATAAAATTACAACAATTGATTCAAGGTAAAAGTTCTATTTTTTCTTTTCAAATTTGCCATTCATTTCGAGAGAATAAGGTGCAGTTTTTTCATGAATGATTCCATGAGTTTTATAAAAATCATTGAAGATATTGGAATCATATTCGGTGCCTCTATCACTTCGAAACCTTTTTATTTTCCTATTAAGTTGATTTTCAATCTGAGTCATAAATATTTTAAACATGTCAAACGCTTCACTTTTATTTTTCATTAGATATACATAAGTGTAATCTGAACAGCCATCTATAAAAGTTATAAAATAACGTTTTCCATTTCTTGTTAAATTTCCATCAAGTTCACATATATAAGAATGAATTAATTCTAAAGGTTCAGATTCTTTAACTACTAATTTATGTGAAGTTTTGGTTATTTTAGCTTGACTACAAAAATCACATTTTTCAAAATCATTTAAAGATAGTTTAGGAATTAGTTCTAAGCTACTCATGTTCTTGATTATGCGTTTATTAACATGACAAAGTCTAGCATGTCAAATATTAAAAGAACTTAACATGTAAGCAGAAGATGAGGTTTTATTGATTTCAACGTTTAATTTAAACATGCCATCAGTGGCGTACCCTTTTCCAACAAATATATTATTTTTAGTTATAGTATATAAATCAGCCCCTATAGTTTGAGTAAACTGACTTTGTTAAGAAGATAGCCCGAAACCAAGTTCTTCTCATCTGCGAGTATGCGGGACATCTTTCAAGATGATAGTCTTTCGAGAGGTAAACTTCAATACCACTACCGCATCAAAGCTTTAGTGGCGTGGGAGTCGCCAAAAGCACTTTCTTATCCTCATAGAATAGGACTTGAACATGTCTCGATCATAGTAAACATGGCAAGAAGCACCAAGAAACCACCCACCCCGGATCCACCAACAAAATGACTTCGGATATCATAGCAATACGTTGATCTTCGGTAAGGTTCGCACATGGGTGTGACGATTCCTATTCCCGTCGCTTCTAGCCAAGTGGCAGTTCATTACAACTATAACACATGAATGTGTTATTCGTGGGCGGGTTGAGAGGTCCATTCTCGGGGAGGATAGTTTCTATTTCTATTTTGGTGGTTGTGATTCCGGTTATTATTACGATTATGAGTTTTCATATTTCTACCTTTAGGTTTTCGAGAAAGTAGGGTTTCTTATTAGTCGTTATTTGAGACTACAGTATTTCATCTGCTGGTCTTGTTTTTGGGCTTCTTCTTCTATTTTTAACCGGGTTATAAGACTTTCTAAAGAAAATTTCTTAGTTTTATGCCTAAGTATATTCTTAAAATCTTTCCAAGCAGGGGGTAATTTATCTATAATAATAGCTACTTGAAATTGTTCATCTTAAGTCATACCTTCAGAAGTTATTTCGTGTGCTATCTTCTCATTCGTGTGATTGAGCTTCACCGATTTGCCATCAATCATTTGAAACTTCATGTACCTACCGACATCGTACTTCTTAGTTCTAGCTTAACGTTGTCGTACTTCTTTGAAGTGCTTTAAATTTCCTTAGACTTATCGAGTTATAATAGTAATACGGATCATCGCCTAAACCATTAAGAATATAATTTTGCACGAAAAATCATTTTATATCCAAGTGTCTAAATCCTTAGTTGCATCTTCAAGAGGAGTAGGCGTATTGGTTTTTTCAATAGTAAAGTGGCGTAAACTTGACTTTTTTCATGGTTAAGAAAAATAACATTTTTGTCTCCATCTTTTAAAGTGTAGTCCCTCAAACGGAATGGTTTGTTTAGATCAGCCGATTAACATTTCGATGAGACACGGGTGATTGAAATTCGTCTTAAAATTATTGAAACAAGTTTTGTTAATCATGATCTTGAAACAATATTACCTAGGAAACCGGTATGAATCTTGCAGGTTGAGTCGCCTCTCTTTAAGACGTTTTTTCATGGCTTTAATTTGGCGGTAAGCAAACACAACCCCCGTCGTCCCAGGGATAAAATAGCCTATAATCTTTTTTTCTCTATCTCAACTTCACTGACTTGATGAAGACTGAATGCTACACTTGAAAAAATTTGTTCTTCTTTGAGATTGTTGTATTGTAAATGAGAGAAATTTGAAGCATAACTTTTATAGGTTTTAGAAACCGTGTGACAATTATGAATAAAACGGTAATGTTTGGGAATTAAGAGCGTAACGCCATTCGAGTAATGAAGAGTAACGACCATTTTCATATTAAAGGCAGTAACTGATATTTTTGTGAGTAAATACAAGCAATGACTCTTTTACAATAAAGTACACAAGCTGCCATTTTTGTAAGTGGAAAAGTTTTTCTTAAAAGAATATTTTACCAAAAATAAAATACCTCACCTCACACTGCGCCTCGTGACTCTACGGCCGACGGCGACAAGGCGTGGTATCACATTTGCGTTCTGGGTTCTCTCCTCTTCCAAAAAAGTGGGTCTTGAATCAATACCACAATAACTCTTCACTATTTATACATATTTAAAATAATGTAAAAAACCAATGTGAGACAAGACACATTTTACAACAATCAATTTTTTATTAAATTTCATCTTTTTACAACATAAATTATAAGGTATTATTTATTATTTTTGTATTCTTAATTGTTTTATTTAAACTTATTATGGACAAATGAGATATCTTAATTAGTAGTTTTTTGTTATCATTTTTTCTCATTAAAAGTAAAATGAGATAAATTTTAATAATTAATGAATTTTCTTATGAATTTTATTAACATTAGATCTCAATTTATAATTCTTTTATGTGTTTATGCCCAGAATGTTAGTAGTCAAACACATAACAAGAAGTAACATGGTGGTGTTATCTTAACGAACCGTTTAGTATATTAGTATGGTTTCGGTTAGATTACAAGTTTTGTCTCTTCTAACTAGTTTTTATTTATATAATAAATCTCATAAACCTTTTGAAAATCGATTATGATGCACATTGAATTTACAATATGTTGGATAGCCCTATTATCTATTGATTTTCTATATTTCACTGTCTGTATCTCTTTTATTTAGTTTTATAATATTATATATTCTTTATATTTAATAATTTGTTTTATTTTAGTCTTGTGATGATGATCCTAAATTCTTAATATAATCCATGGTGTTATATAAACTATATGTATATTTTTAACTGGATTCTCCATATATATTTTTTAAATTTTTTAGTCTTCTTCAAGTACTGTTAAAATTTGTTTCTTGTGACTGAGGGTGATCTTAATTAATAATGTTATGTAGTTTACTTTCATGGTTTGACTAGTGCCACTTGTTTAATACTTCCCATGAACGATGGAGACCAAAATTTAAATTGTTCTTAAGTCACTTGTTTTGTTTTACTTTCGTAACCTATATAAAAAAATAGCATATATATAATTTAAAATTTTGAAATCATTTACTTTTTTAAACATTTATAATTTTACTTGTTTTGTTTAATACTTTCCACTATTTGAATACTTAATTAATCCTAGTTGAACACTTTAATAAAACAATTTGCTTCTTATTTTTATTTTTATAATTGTTTCTTTAGTTAGAAACATATATAAAAACAAAGACTAGATTTTTTTAAAAAAATAAAATAAATTTCAAATATTATTTACTATTACAATCTTATTTTGATGGCTTGATTTATTATGATTAGCTCTTCATTGTGTAAATGGGTATACAATTTTAACTTATGTATTTACGTATATTTTCATTTGTGATGATCGACGTTGACAATAATTTAGTTAAATAGACATGGAAGACACATGTATGTTATGCTTTAAATTTATGATTGTTCTTATAAGATTTTAGGAATTAAGTTAAACTTGATTGTAAAATTGTGTTAAGCTTTATCTTTCACTTTCTAAAATTTTACTATAAAGAGACACTTAGTTTTGAAAAAACTATCTATCGTGATGTGTATAATTATCAGTAAGTGAAGAGGGTTACCATACAATTAGTATGAAAATCATCATACTAGATTTATAACTCGTATATGTTTCTTTATTAACAAAAAAAGGGAAAACAAAATGCGATTAGCATGTACAAAAAAAGAGCCAAAAAAGGTTAAAAATAAATAAATGATCATGTGCCTCTTTTAAAAATATATAAAATAAAGTTTTAAGTTCTCTATTAGTAGATATTTTTTATTTTATGAAATTGAGGATTCTATTATAATTTAGATGATAGTTGATACTTCTTTTTTTGGGTCCTTAATGACTGATTGTTAATATGTCACTATAAATGCATTAATTGTCATACTAATGGTACTCAAATATATATATCTCATTTTGATTGATTGTTAATAAGTCACTATATGTGTGAGTGTGATTATGTTTTTTGTCTTGTCAATATATCTATATATACTATGGATAGTCAAATTTTGAATAAGAATACTTTTTCAATTAGTTATGTGTTTATTCATGATTAAAAAGTTTATTGCTCTTATTTAAAAAATATATATAATTATTTTTTATAAAAGTAAATATAGAGAATTTTTTTAGTACTCTAGGAGTACATACTCCTTTAAAAAGATAGGAAAAAAAAGCGAAATGGAGATAGGAGTAATAAAAGTATGTGATCGATAATATATGAGTTGGTATAGAATGATCGATCTCTATTTCAAGGAAGTATTCATTTATTGAAACTCTTAAAACATTTAAAAAAATCAAATATAAAACTAAAATAATAATAAACGGTGTGCAATTGAATCATATTTAATATTAATTTGATCTAAACAATCATAATTTAACGAAATTATGTTTAATGTGAAATAATATATCGAATTATATTTTAATATAAAAATCTAAACCTTTCATAAAGGGTATTATTTTTATAGTTATAATTTATAAATTTTTAAAATGTTATTTTTGTAAAATGTTTTTGACAGTATATTAGAATTTATTTATTTTTGTAATAATTATCTTGACAAATACTATTAAAACGAAGACAACGGTATAGTCGGATAATAGTATACAACATTTGCATTAAATATTCATTTGTATCCATCATATCAAGCCATCAGAGTGGCGCAGCGGAAGCGTGGTGGGCCCATAACCCACAGGTCCCAGGATCGAAACCTGGCTCTGATATGGAGTAGCTTCAAATTTTTTAGCTTTTTGGATCTAGTTCTTCCACTTTTTAGTTCTTATATTGCATACTCTGATGTTCTTCCACATTTCTAGTTCTTATGTATCATGTTTTGACTTTTTGAAAAAAAAATGTATATATATATATATAATTCAGACTTTTGCTTCCGTTCTTTTGGGTTGTGATTTATGATGAATCAAAGTGACTCCTGTGTTTTGCTTAATTTTCCTTGTGCTTGAGTTTGGTTGGTTTTCTCCACCTTATTTCTAATTCTATGTATTGATTATGTTTGCCCTATCTTCTGATTTCTCAGGAACCAGAATGACTCACCTGAGTTTGCAATTCTGTTCATGAATTTTCTTCAGTAAATCCAATTTTCGTAACAAAAACCATATAGAGTTACTCTTATTAGCTTTATTCATGATATAAGCTAGTGAATAGTGATAATTTCTTAATACAAACATTGAACAAAGCTAGTGAATAGTGATAATTTCTTAATACAAACATTGAACAAAGCTAGTGAATAGTGATAATTTCTTAATACAAACATTGAACAAAGCTAGTGAATAGTGATAATTTCTTAATACAAACATTGAACAAAGCTCGCAATAGAGATCAATGAGAATAGGTAAGAAGGGAACAGAAAAGAGAATGAAGCCATTCTATAAAAACTTAGGCTTTCAAATTCACTTCCACCACAGGATTTAACGTAGTCCTGGGATTTCAGTAGGCTAAAATTTACTAAACTCAAAACTACAATACCAAACTATCTAAAAAACTCGAGCCAATTAACAAACTTAAGGCTCTTATTATTTTGTAGGATTTGTCAATAACATTCCTTATCTAAAGATTAAGATGCTCGCTGCAGAAACTTGAAGGAACAACCGTGAGCTGTAATCTTCCTGTCCATTCCTCACCTGGCTTCAAGGTGATGGGTTTCTCTATTGCAGCACCATCGACACATAGCATCTGTTTATACTCCTCGTCACCAAAATCTACCATTGATTTTGATTTCTTATCCCATGGATTCCAAACAACTGTATGTATTGTGTGTATATATTGTGTGCGGTTGTATATATATATAAAGAGAGAGAGAGAGGAATCAAATACCACGTATTAAAAATTGGGAAGCAAACTATAATCAGGTAAAATTGGTTGGTATTTGCAGCTTAATTACCAGTATCTGCTAGTCCTTGTTTTCTTATAACATATGTTCTCTTTTTTTCATGGTCAAGGACTGCAATTACATTTGGAGAACTAAGATAAACTCTATCCACCTGTCAATATAAAAACAAATAAGTGTGCATCAGAAAGCCAGTTCATGCCTTTATATTGCAACCCATAGAAGAGTTTTCATAGTCATGTTTAACAAGTGGCCAATAATTCATCCAATTATGTTTGATTCAAAAGAAAAAACTCTAAGCAACTGGTTTTCTGTACTTATATTAATGCTATGTTTGCTTAAGCTTTTTAGATATTTTAAAAGTGCGTATGACAGTAAAAAAGTGCTATGTGGTCTAACACATTTTTTGCTTCTTGAATATGAATTCAGCACAAGTTATGTGGTTCTTCTCGAAAAATTCTTTTGACAGAAACAATCCCAAATTTAATAAAAGCACATGCAAACATACCCCTAAAATTGAGATAAAATCGTGCCCAGGGACAATAAAGATAAAACTCCACCAAAACAATATCATTTTACTCCTCCCAAGTACTATTCTCATTCAATATTTGCAAAAATAGTTAAAAGAATGTTACCTCAGATTCAAATGTCAAGGCATCTCCTTGTTCTGTAAAGCGTTCTCTTTGACGTATATTATCTAAGTAGTCATTTGTCTCCAGCCCTTCTATCCTCACTTCACTATGGACATATTTAAAATCCAATTTATTTATAAAACAAGTGTAGTCACATCATTAAAGTAGTGGATTTCTCATTTTTAGATATTCTTTCCATTGTAAAGATCTATTCGAGTTGAAATATTTCTCCCCTTCTTTTTGTTCTTGAGTTTAAAGTATTACACTCATAATCTTAATCTCGTCGTTTGTAAATTATGGACAACCAGGAACTATAATGCAAAGGGGAGTTCTGCACTATGAGTTTTGATAATATCGTAAGATTATAACATGAAACAAGAAGTTTAACATACCTTATGTCAGAAACTGACAAATAAGTGTGATAAGCAAACGAGAAACTAAATGGTTTTCCATTCACATTCCTCACTCGAGATACTAGGGACAAATCTCCATCTTTTGAAAGGGAAATCCTAAGACGAAACTCAAAACTGGAAAAGTAAAACAAAGAATAAAAGAAAAGGTAAGTTAGCAGTTCAATAGTATGAGAAAATGTATAACAGTGTAGATGAATACGAGTGACAATTTGTGCAGCGAAAGTTCAACACAATTTGCCTCAACAACAACAAGATGAAAGACCTACAATCCCTTTTAGCAGACACAAGTCACAAAAAAGGTTTAAGCTTGAATTTCACTACTTTTAACAAATTCCATTTCAAAGAGGAAAACTAATTCCTCAATATTTTGATTTAAGAACATGGTAATATTTCAACAATGCGAAACTCAAGCTTTGTTAATACCAACTATTTTCTCATCTACAATAATCAAGGTTTACTAATGCAGACACAACAAAATAATGTTACATTGCAAACACAAGAAGATATCTTAACATTCAAATGTATGATTATTTAGAAGTTCCAATTGATGGTTAAAATTAATGAATGTCATTCAAGCTTATACCTGTGAGGCCAGCATTTGAGGTCATCTTCAGATGGTATAAGTAGTAAATCAACAAAGGACTTCCCTTGGGAATCATTTGGGTGCATCGGTGCAGGATTTTTCTCAATTTCCCATATCTTGTTTCTTGCAAATCCATGTTGTTGTAGTGATCCGCAGTTTCCAAACTAAAGCCAAATTAGTCAGTAAGATATCTCAGAAATAAGTTCATATACATAAAACTAATAACAATCACACAAGTGTGAAATAATGAGCAGGATCCTATATCAGTAATACGATCTATATTTGTCAGATTAGACATACCTGTGGAAAACAAATGGGTATTCCACCACGCATTGGTTTTGGAGGCTTGAAGATTGCCTACAATTGATAAAGGGCAGATAGAATTCAGCATCTTCATACTTCATTTAATAAATATTAGTTTTAGACTAGTTGTACTTGCTGCTAAAACAAAATATAGCATTGTCTGAAACAACTTCTCATTTTAATTGAAAGTGAATCAAAGCATTACTAAAGGCATCTAGAGTTCTCTAGGAGAAGTGCTTTCAATTTTTTAAAAAGCACTATTTGTGTTTTTAAGAAAAGTAACTTGCTTTTTGAGAGAAGTAAATGTGGATGTATTCTTCAATCTTAAAATAATTACTAAAATACCCCCAAAAAAGTCCAAAATGAAAAATATAAATTTATACCAAACACCTATATAATCTACTCTAAGAGAAATGCATCTAAATGGACCCTATGTACCAAATACCCAGATCATATTGCTATGATAAATGGGTATAGCAAATATAAATGTTAACATGGGACCATTGTTGTAAAAGGCTATTTTGAGGCGAGTGTCTTGAGACTTGCCTCAACATGATGCTTAAAAAAAATAAAAAAATGTTTCAAGGTTATAGCCTCACATGGTAAAATAAAGCTTATGTTTTTTTTATCTAAGGCACATACCTTAAGGCGATTGAGGTTGTAACCTTAAACAATTCATTTCATGAGTTACTTATAAAATCTTGATTTGATTTCATTAAAATTTAAAAAAGGTAGAAAGTCAAAATTAATAAAAATAAAAAAAAGGATATCATAATCTTTCGAACAAACATGATTAAGATTGCTTTCTTTATATTCTTAGATCTTATTCCACCTCTCACACTCCATTTCCATTGCTTCTGACACCTCTTCATTCTCTGTTAGATACTAAACCACTATCTGTATTTCAGAATCTGTTTTCAATGGTGCTAAAGCTTTTCCGTCATGAGCTAACTTGAAGCTAGGTTAAGAGCAACTAAAGAAAATCCATCCCTCGAAAGAGGGATCTGATTGGATTGAGTAGGTTTTAGCCTAAGAAGAATCATTCCTTTCTTGTAGGAAGATAGAACTTGTAGAGATATGATTCATTTGACAAGGTTTCATATATATGGAGGAATGTTTTTTCTCAAATTGAGATATAATTTCTTTACTGAAACGGGAGAGAATGAAAAATGTTCAAATTTTGGCTATTATTATGTTCCAACCTTGCAAATAACATTTTTCCTATCTGACTATTTATATTTCTTCTTCCTTTTCTTTTTGGTCCATCTTCTTTACACATATTATTCAAATATTTTTGTTTAATTTCAGTTTTTTGATATGGTGACGCTTCCACCATAGTTGATACATCTGATATCCCCAAATTGACATTTGAAGAATATAGTTACAACTTTTCTCCCTAGTTGACTACTTATATTTGTATTTTTTCTTCCTTTTATTTTTAGTCCATCTTCTTAACACATTATTCAAAAAAAATTGTTTAATTTCAGTTTTGTGTTATGCTTGCATCATAGTTAATGCCTCTCATGGTCCCAAATTGACATGTGAGGAATTGATTTATAACTCTATATAATTTACTTTGTGTATTTTATTATTATTTTCATGCTTATTCCATATAATTTTTTTTATTTGTTTTTTTAAAAGATTTTAAGGTAAAGTTCAAGGTTTATATCTCAGATCGTCTTACCTTACACTTCATCTCATCAAACAAAAACTCATTGGTACTTTGAATAATCTTTCAACATTACATGTGAACCAATATATATATATATATAAACATTAACATTATACAAAACACCTCTATGAGAAGTATGAGGACCTGAAATAGAGACATACTGACAACATGATCAGATCAAAGGAAAAAAAGTTATCTAATGTACTGTCTTGAAGGTCCAAAATTAAATTGCTTAATCAAATCTCAGCTCTTTATAGATTGTAGTAAAATCATTATACTGCGGATAAAATTGACTCCTGATAATTCACAAAATTATAAATGGGTTTTCTGTAGTACTCAAAACCCATGTATCATCATGTTATGTATTAAATTGTCACACCTTACTACTAGAAAATAGAAGTTCTTCCCCGTGCTCGTTCGTCCACGAAATAACCTGTCCTCCATATAAGCGAATCTATATCATTAAGAAAAAGACTTATCATTTATGAAGTCATCAATATTGAATAAACAAACAAGCTACATAAAAAAGTTTCCAGTTTACTGATTAACAGAGGATACAACACAAGTGATTGAATTGTATACTTCATATAAATAAAAATGGAAGTGTAGAGTTCTCACCTTTGCTGAAGACCCATTTGGGCTCCGAAGCACAATTTCATTTACTCCATTGCTGCCTTCTTTCATATCATAAGCCGCTTCATAATCCCATACTGCTGCTGAATGTCCCATCCTTACTAACTCTAAATTGCCTTAGTAGATGATCAAACCCTTCAAAGATGTATAAAAGATTGATTTGAATCCAACACTCTTTGTCCTGAGAGAAACCAATAAGCATCTGAATGAGAAGAACCCAAAAAAAAAAATCCCACCTACCAGATTGATTTCCCCAATTTCACTCAGATCTGAAAAAACCAGCTCCAAAATATCCCCAAAATGTCAATATATACAAAGTGCGTTTCAGACCCTAAATCCCAAATGCAGAGAAACCAAAAAGAATAACATTTGGCAGCTGCTAAACAAGTCCAGCGACACGACACCTACCTAAAATTCAATAAAGTATACAGAAACTTGTCATACATGATATCAAATGAAGACAATCAAATTAATTTAGAAGAAAATGTCAAAACTAAAAATATCTCTCTTGCTTGTAAATTACTTTATTTTACTTCCTTCTCTTCCCCCCACCCCCACCCCCAACCATAAAACCCAGTCCGTTTTCAAGATATAGCATCCAAATCAAACAACCAAATAAAGAAAAATCAAATTCAAAGTCACTTTTATGAAATCTACTCTTAATTGACTTTAAACATTCAAAGTATTAGCTATATGCTAAGTAGTCTTAAGAGTTAAACAAATATGTATTAACAATCGTAAAAGGAATGAGTGATCACCTAAAGTTTAAAACTTGCAGAGAAAAGCGGTGTCTTCGAAACCGTATAAACTGAACCGATCAAGTTGAGTAGCAATAACCATTCAATAACTTGAAACGAAACTTTGTTACCAAACAAATGCACTATAAAGAACTCTAACGTTAAAACTAACCATTTTCTTGGAATATTTCATATTTAAATAGACAAAAAAGGAACATAACATAATTCTTTAAGGAACCGGAAAACAGAGACAGTAAGCAAAAATATAAGAAAGCTTGTAACTTGAAAGAAGTGTATAAAATAAAATTTTAGGATGACAAGGTCTCTCTAAACGAGGGAAAGACGGTAATAACGACTGGGACGTGGATATAAGAGGAGTACGTGTATATTGTACAAGAAGACCAGTTCTTTTTTTTTTCTTTTCTTTTTTCATACTACTTTTGTTCTTTTTCTTTTTCTTTTTTAATTTCATATAATACTAATCGTAGGGAAAAAAAAAAATCAATAACATTACAGCATATTTTTTAAAAATCGATTGAATCCATTTTTTTTAACTGGTGAATATATAGTATAGATCCTATTAAAAAAACTGAGCTAAAAAAGTCAATCGGAAGTTTTTATTTAATAAATTTGATAAAAATTAAACCGATATATTTATTTTTATTTTTATTATATTTATAATTAATATATTTTTATTTTTCAAAAATTTTAATTTTTAAATTTAATGATATGCATACAAATTGTAAAATAAATATTTTTCTTTTTTCTGTTGAGAAGAATAGATAAACATATTTTAATTAAAAAAAATTAATAAGTCTGCATGAGTTTTAGGTAACTTTAATTTTTAATAAATAGAAAAATTTATAAATAGAAAATTTTCAAGTTGATTATACTCCAATCTACATTTATATCAACTTGAATATTTATTTTTAATAATTTATAGATCTACAAAGTTTTTTTATTTTTTATTTTTTCAAATCCACTAAAATAATGTTAATCAAAATTATCCCGTTCTCCACTGCACATACGCACGCACGCACGCATGTATGGGTGTGATTTGTATTCATATCCTCTCAATACTAACAAATATCATGCTACTCGTAAGATATTTTAGGAGAAAATTCTCAAATAATTCCATCAAATTAAGCTTTAATATACATTTATTCTTTGATATTGTAAAATGTTTTTTTAACCTCATAAGTTTGATAAAATTAGTTAATTATGATATAATTTATGTATTATCTTATTAATTTTTTTGTTTAAATATTACAATTTAAATATTATTATCCAATTTAAATAGTATTTTTTTTCTTTTTAATCAAACATGACTATATATATCTTACGAGTTATATTAGACAATTAAATTTTGAGAACTTAAAAAAAATGACAATAACAAAAAAATTTATTAGCTAAAAAATGTACAAACAATTTTAGATATTAAAACGAAATATTTTAATAACATAAGATATGAAGAAAACTAATAAAATAACTTGCTAACGAAACTCATATAATAATAACTATGATATTTTAGATTTAAATGTTTCAACTATTATCACTAATCATTATATTAAAAAAGTTAACAAAATGAAATAAAAAATTAACATAGAAAAATTAAAATTACTTATTTGTTGTAATTTTAGAGTAATAATATTATCACAATTTAAAGTATTATTGTCATATTTTTCACTAATAAAAATTTTATTCAATAATAATGATACTAAATTACGATTAATTATAAGGTTAAAAAATTTAATTCATATACTTTTATTACGATGATTATAAATAGATATTATTTCATTTACTAAAATTTTCACAAATTATAAATACTTTCATAAGATTTTATTTTTCTTATTATATTATTTTTTATTAAATTTTCACATCCAATATTTTGGATTTAGTAGGAAATAGAATATTAATTTTTCTATGATCTTATTTTTCTTAAATTTTCACATATTCTTATCTAATTTGTCATGTAACTTAAAATAAAAATTATTCAAAATGACTAAAATGGATATTAATAATCGAAATGTGTTATTAAAACAAAAAAAAAATTAATAACACACTACATAAAAAGATATCAATGTATTCACAAATAATAATATTTAGTAATTTTTTATTAAAATATTATCTTTCGTTGCAAATACTTTGAAATTTGTTATTAAAATAATTTTTTTAATAACATTTAACATAAATGATACTAATGTATTAACTAAAATATATGTAAAGGATAAATCCCACAAATAATAACATTTAGTAACTTTTTATTAAAATAAAATTTTGTCAACTAATTGAAACACATTTAAAAATTAATTATACAATAATAGTAAAACAATAGTTTAATAAGAATAAAATTTTAAAAATATATTTGTTTTAATATTTAATATTGTCTAAATTTTTATTTAATATTTTTTGAGAAATAAAATAATATATTTGAACAACTTTATGTAAGAATTTTATTATTATTAATTTTATTTTAAATAATTTTACATTAAATTTTATTTTAATTCATATTAATAACTAATATTTTATCATTTTTTTAATCAATTAATATAAAATAATAATAAAATATTTTTTAATTGGTTCATTCCCTAAAAAATGATGAACTAAAAAATACATTTTATCATCTAAAGATTAAATAATATCATTTATGTAAGGGTTTTTGTAACGTATCAACATAATAAATTATTTATGTTATATATCAAATTATTTAAAAATAAAATAATTTTTTAAACAATAATATAACGCAAATGTACTAAAAATATATGAATTTATGTAACTTAATCTTTTAAAGTATAAATATCATTTAAACCCTTGTTCAAATAATAAATAAACCCCCATTTTAAAAATAATATCATTAAATTTCAAATTATTTTAACCTATGGATGAAAAAAGTGTTGGTGGAACGATAAAAATGTATTTAAACTCTTTTTTTTTTAAACTGATTATAAAAATTTAATATAAAACATAAAAGGTAATCAAATAAAATGGAAACAATTGAGTCCATCTGTTCTCTTTATTTTAGCTTATAATATACTTTTTCTTTTATATCATTTCATTAAAAGTTGTGATTTTAATTTTATTTGAAAAGTATTTTGAACTTTTTAACATTAATTTAAAATAGTCGAGTTACGTGGAAATTATTTGAATTTAAGCAATATTTTAAGATAATTGTTTAATATAAAATAAAATATTTAGAATTTTTATTATTCCTTGGTAAAATTTAAGAGTGTAATTGATATTTACGGATACTCTAGAGGGACAAAAGTCAAATTTAACATGAATTTTATTTTTTATAAGCTTAAGTTCTATAACGAAAAATTTAAAAATTTAAATGTAAATTATGACGATGAGCATCAATTGGAATTTGGAATTTATCAAACTTAGCCATGTGGGCTGAGGAATAACAAAAGGCCGGAACTGTGTAAAGCCATTAATGTGAATTTAAAAAATAGAACCCGAGTTTATCGAGGTACTATTTGGTAGTGATATTATAATTTTTTTTAGATGTAAATATTATCATAATATATATATATTATTATAATTATAAAAATAGAATAATAATATTATTACAACTAGAATAATTTTATACAATAACAACAACATTGAAGTATAATTAATAATAAAGATATAATAGATAATTTATATATTTTTATTGTAATAATATTATTATTTAAAAAATATTAATTAATAATAATGAAATTTAAATATAATCAATCATAAAAATAAAATAAATAATTTATAGATTTTTATTTTAATGTGATAATACTAACCCTCGTAGTATTTTTTAAATTGATTAAATAATAAATTATAATTATTTAATTTATACAATGAAGGCTCTTAAATGAAATACAAAGAAAAATTTAGAGCAAAATTATGCATAATTAAAATTGGAATGGGAATTTCTTCATATTTTGTTACTACAATTTGAAATTAAATAAATCTTAAAATTTTATATTTTCGTGCAAATATAATAATTACAATTACTTTAAGCAAAGGATCATTTCTTGATAAATTATAGTGTTAACAAAAAATAAGAAATGAGAAAATATAGTAATTACAAACTCTTAGAAAACATTTAATAGATGATATTAGTCCATAGGACAAAAACAAGAGTCATTGAAGTTTTGAATTGTAAAATAACAAAATGTATATGACCGACCCGTACATAGATAAGTGAAACATTAATTAATTAATTAATTAATTTTTTGCTACCCTGGAAACATTTATTTTCTTTATAAAAAAAAAGAAACATTTATTAATTAAAAAAAAAACTGTAATGACAGATTTATCTTAGTAAAATTAAGCAACTTGCGTTCACCCTTCAATTCAAATTTTAAAATCACTGTACACTAGAGATCACGAGCTTTGATAAAGACGCCAACTAATCAACTTGAAATATATTTAAAGAAAATATGGAAAGTAAATTATTAATTTATGCATGTTTATTCTCCACTCTATTAGATATGTTTAGTGGAATTTAAAGTAATAATTTATATGATTATAATTAATAAAATTAAAAATAAATATTTTACTAAAATAGTGTGTAATTTGTTTATGTATTTTTTTTTATATTGCAAAATAAAAATATAAAAATTCAAAGAAATTAAAGCGAAGCATCAAATAAGATTTAAAATGAGACATTTTTTTTAAATAACTATATAATTTATTATATGCAATAATATCTTATTTAATAATTAAATATATAATTTTATAAAAATTATAAAATTAAATTCTTTAATATTATTTGATAAATATATCATTAATACCTTAAAATATCACATTTATACATGTGAAGATGATGCCAAATAGGATGTACATAGTTAATTTTTTATTTAAAAAACTAATCGAATTGATCTAAAATGTAAAAAAAAATTGATAAGTTAAAATCGATTTATAAATAAGATAAAATCGAATAAAAAATAAATACAATTGATTAATTTAATTTAAATTTAAATTAATTATCATATTATTATTTAAAGAAAATATAAATATTAATTAATTTTTAATCTAAAAAAATAAAAATTAACATCATCAAAAGTTTAATTCTTAAATTACATGTAATTAATATTAACATATTATAAACAAATCAATTTATTCAATTTTAAAAACAAAACACCTAATAAAATCTATCAAACCACCAAAAACCAACTTAAAAAAAAATCAATTTTATATTTGATAAAAATGATTCGGTTTATTTTTTTATTTTTTTAATATTTATATCCATCTTTAAAATTAAGTGGAAAATTGAGGGATTTTGAAACATGTGCACAGCCAAAGACTTTTATGGGCCCATCCTACAGTAATAGAATAAGATTCTCTTTCTACAATTTTAATGCAGATATGGGCAGGGCCCACTGAACCAAGCCACTTTATTTTACCCAAATTATTAAACTCTTAACTTTTGGGCTCTGAATTAACTCGGGCCTCTTTTAAAGTATTTTCTTTACTAAAAATGTATAATATACATCAACAAATATTAATACTTATGTCTTTTTAATTTATATTATTAGTGTTATCTTTTAGTATTAATTATGTTATTGTTTCACAATAGTTTAACATGAAAAAATTTACTTTATTTTTTTGATGTTGTATATTTATAATAATAAAAAATAATAAAATATTTAAAAACATTAACAAATATCAACTAATTTTTTTATCTGTATCATATCTTATTTGTATTATTATTATTATTATATCATGTCAAACATTTCCACCCTAATAAGATAAATTTTAATTTTTTTTATTAATTATAAAGTTTGATACACACCAAAAGTAATATCTTTAGTCATATACTATAATTTATCTCAATATTAACACAATGATATAAAATTATGAGTATATTTAATAAATAAATTTATATTATAATTTATTTTTATAACATGATATATTCTTAGTTAGCTTGATATAATTTTATTAGATTTAGGTCATTAAGAAAGCTCATTACATATTACTAAAAAATCATATGTAAAAATTTACAAGATTTTTACAAATGATAAATATTTAAGGAATAATATTTTACACATTCAGTTATAGTATTTTATTATATTCATCAAATAATGTTTACTCAGTATTATTTATAAACATAAATCAATTAAATTATGATACATATATTTTTTATATGTATTAAAATATAATATTTATATTTTAATAAAATAATATTTTTTTTGTTTTCTATTTCAAACCATCCATCCTTAGACATGTTTTTAATAAGGACAAAGTCATTCGCATATTAAAATTTATAGTTAATGAATGGCCACATACTTATTTTATCATTTAATAATATGAATTTACAATGAGTTGGTCACTTGTAATTTGTCTGGTCAATATAAGTGGACTAGTAATCTACTAGTCAAATGAAGAAGAAGAAAACATAGATATAATATAATTTCTAAGTCGATAAATTATTTCTTAATTTATGCAAATCGGTGGAATTATTTGTTGAACTTTAATTTGTGTAATTGAATTCCGTTTTCTTGCAAACAGAAAATTTATAATGCCATTTGACCGTTGGTTAAGCCACACCACATAGTTATATGTTTTCAATTTTTTAATATTTTATAAATACTCTTTTTTTTTTGTAATATCAAGTTGAAATATGATTTTAACAGTAAAAAAATAGTTTTACTTTCATAATTATTATAAAATAATATTTTAATTTTATAATTATTTATTTAATTTGGTTAAAATCACAAATTTAATAAAAATAATTAAAATAATCTAACTTAATGTCATCGAGGTGTAATAAATAATAAAAATTATATTTATTAATCAATGTCAAAGTAACTAATAATAACGTAATAATTTAAAAAAAAATGATTCACAAAAATTTTGGAATATCTTTTTCTCAGGATATAAAGGAAGAAAAAAATTCGATTTGAAAATAGTAAAGATTAAGAATATTATAACTTTGTTTGAGCCACAAATAAGTAATATTAATCTAATATATATTAAGAAGAATTTCGTGCGTTTTTCACTTATATTATTCAATTTTTAATAAAAAAAAATCATGATTTTAATGTATTTAGTTATTTTTTAAAATTTTTGAAACCAAATAAACCCAATTCAAAAATAATAAAACTAAACTATTTATCTAAATAATAAAACTAAACTGTTTGTCTAAAAAATAATGGGATTAAATGGAACTAATTCGACCTATTTACCGTAATTCTATTTACTTTTTGATATAACTAATATTACATTATAATATATTTTTTTAAACAATAAATTTACGTTATTATGAATATAGTATTTTCAAGTTTAAAACTAACTTTTTTATTCATTGGAGGAGGAAAAAACTAGAAAAAATATTATTTGTAAAAAAAAAAAAAGCTTAAAACTGCATCATACCATGTCGACTGCTATTGATTATCAAATAGCCTACATGATGTAATGATGCAGAGAACGAATGATAGTTGAAAATATTCTAGAATCAAAAGTAGTCGTAGCCACCATTTATCGACGATCAAAAATATTTATTTTTTAAAATAATATTAACAATTGATACAATATAAATATGAATAAACTAACAAATATATCATAAAATTATTGTAAAAAATTACAAACCTACAATCTAACTATATTGAATGATAAAAATAACACTAAAAAATATTTAATAAAAATTTATACTACTAATAAAAAATTTAATGATAAATTTATACATTGTTAATACTTAAATATTATTTTTATCAAATGTCATAATAATTTAACGATATAATCGTTAGTTTACATATAGTAAATTTGTGTGGCCTTCCTTCGACATTAAGTTGCTTATGCATTTATGGAAAACTGACGAAAGAAATTGTCAAAAGCAACTTTTGTATGACATTTTAATTACACATTCCATGGTTCTCCACACCCCTAATGAATGAATATTACAACACATCTAGGATCCCCTTCACTCAAAATCCTTCCAATACACACCACCTTTAGTGGTCCTGAGCTAAATTAGACTTTAGAAATACATCGGTTCATATGACAGCCAACTTACGAGTAAAAAATTAGAAAATCACTTTCTGAGGGTACCATTTCTATTCAACTGGAATTTTCCCCTTCACCGTAAGAAGTAATTTTGGGCTATTAATATGCCAAAACTACATAATTTAAGAGACTACACCAATATACGAGTCACAATCAGCCAGCAGCCACAGCATCAGACCTCGGATTCGGGTTAAGAAGTTGATGCAGCTTGGTCCCTGTGTTTTTCTTATCAAACATATTCTTCTCTTCCTCAGTATTCCCATCCATGGAACCAGCATTGTTTACTCTCGACAGTAGGTTCTCTGTACTGATATGTTGGATCCTCTTGTCATCAATGCTGTTCATAACAATGTCTCCTTTAAATCCTACCTGCACATTTTTCATTTTTTCCTGTACATAACCCACATCCCACATTAGAGTTAGATGGGAGGAGTCTTGAAATTAACCGCATTTGATGCTTAGAGACATGATAAAATAAAATTGTGGCTACTCGAAGACTCTAATTTAATGTAAATTTATATAAAATTTAGAAAAATAAGAGTGTTCGATACCCAAATACGTATACAGAACTTCAGTACTCTCGGTGTCCTAAAGGAGTATGATAGAGGCCGGATATAAGTTATTGGAAGGGGCAGTGGATGTACCAGTAATTTAGCATTTTCTAGCTTTAGTTTTTCTGAGTTTTCTGTTAGCCTGCTAATTTCAGACTTGAGTGTCGTATTTTCAGCAGTCAAAGATTCAACCTTGCATGCAAATTCTTCAGCCTCAGCCTAGAGAAGAAAGGTATGAAACATTAGCTTCAACTTTCAATTATTAAATACACGCCACATTACTTCACATTTCTCATACCTGTTTCCTCAACCTGGACCTTCTAGCAGATTCACGGTTAGACTGTTTCCTTCTCTCCCGTTTCAGCTCTCGTTCATTCTGTACCAAAAAAAAACCCCATAATTTCTATTTAGAACATTATGCTTAAACTACAAGATAATTAGAAGAATAATAGAGATGCATCTGCCTGCGGACCTTACCTGCGACCAGGCTTCAGAGGGCAAAGCCGAACATGTATGTTGGAGACTTGTAGAACTATAGTTGGTGTTCAAGTTAGTAGGGTTTCTCAATTCCAGTGTTGTGATCATGGTTGTAGAAACTGCATGCCCATCCAATTTTCCTGGAATTCCAGCAGACGAAACAGGTTGATTTTCATAGATTGTATTCACCTCCTTGGCAGAAGTTGAACTGGTGTGCTTCCCAGTCTTCTCATCTTCCATTGTTGGTATCAAAATAGGCCAAACATGCACATTAAATTTCCATTGGTAACATTCAAGAGGCAAATTTTGAGGTACCATTTACAATGAGAAGATAATATTTACTCGAGAAGAAACTTTTGCAGCAGTTACTAATTTCTAATCATAATCCTAAATTTTCCTAATTCTTTCTCCGCAACTGTCTGCCGGCCCTGCCATCTACATCAGTTAACTTTTGAATAACAAAGTCAGTTCTGAATCTAACACAACTTGATCCCTAACACCCAAAACTTCCTAAAGGTGCATACTAAATTTTAAACCTCTGCTCCTGATCTCCCACGAATGCACTCAATTCAATTTAGCATATAAATCTAGAGTATCATTTTTTAAGTTATCAATTATATGTCCCTGATAGACAACAAATCAGGGGTTTTTATTTATTTATTTATTTATTTGGTCGTTAACATTGCTCAAATTTTTCCAACCTAAATAGTAAAACAAAAAGGATACAATTCTAGCACGTGCAACAAAGCCTGATGCAAAACTTGGTGAGGAGCAAAATCATACCAGGTGTTCCTTCACGGCTCCTTTTTATTCTGGTTTCATTTTCCTGAACATAAAATGCCCACAGTTTGCTATTAAACCATCCTTACATATGTAAGATGAAATACAATAAAGAAACAGAAAGTATAGAGAATACAAAAACATTTTACCCGCACAATATTTTCAGAACTTCCATCACTTGAACCTTCAGTCACAATACTGCTGTTATGACCATAAATAAAACGAGACGTGATTACAAAGATCCAAATAAAGCAAGAGAATGTTTGCTAGGAAGGATGAATAGTACAGACACCGTAAAAACTACAATAGACTTCAAAACTAAGTAAATGGCTAGAAAAGGAAAATTATATAATATAACAGACCTCTGTGGCCCCTGTTCAGCCCCATCCTCAGCATTCTCAATGTTACTATTGCCAATAGACATCACAAGGCCATCAAATCCTTTCAACTTTTTCATTAACCCCTTATCTGTATTTCCGGATGACTTTGTAGGTGTTTCCATACTCACAGGGGATACAACCTGCATTGCATCAGAATAGACATTGGGATCAATTCATGGATCCCAATACAAATTGCAGATAAAAAAAGATTACGCAAAAGATGAACTTACAGAGGGTAATGATGGGACCCCTTGACCATGCGGTCCCTACATCAAAAGGGAAAATCCTTTAATGTGAAAGAAAATGTAGTATAAAGAGTGATATCTCAAAGACAAATAACAAAAAAGGATGGACCTATCCCTTTGGGAAGGAAGGAGTTGAAAGCTAAACTAGTAAACAAATAAGTCAATATAAAATTTGAGTCGCCTAAACATGTACTGGTTTAAGAAGAGTGCATCAATACAAGTAAAAAGACTTGTTTCGTTCATCTAAGAAACTAAATAATAACAGTAGTACACACCATAAGGCAGCTTTTGTAAGGAAAATAGAGAGAAACATACAAGGGGAAACCCAGGATGAGCATAAATGCTCCCATGTGAATAGATTGCTGCTGCATAAGGCGCACCATAAGGTGGCATCATTGGCTGGAAGAAGAAATGTGTCACCAGATTATCCCATTTCACAGCATACTGAAGTTATATCTCAGCAAACACAAGCAGAAAAAATATAATGGCTAAACCTATTAGATAATCTAAACCGTCTTGATGGTTTGTAAAATACCTGAGGTGAACCCCACATATAAGGATGAGGAGCGTGACTAGATGCAACAGAAGGGCTGTAATAGGGAGGCAGAGTAACTCTGGGACCATAATATGCCTGGAAATGAAAAACATGGGTAAACCAGTAAAAGTTGGGAGAATATCGTCAATGAATCATTTGTTTGGAAAATAAAAAATTATTATTATTAACCTGCATGGTTGTCCAATCAGGATAAACATTAATATTGGTCTGAACAGCTTGATTAGTCTGATCCTGTCAATGAAGAATTACAGGAGTTAATTCTGGTAAACTACTAATCTGAAATATAAAAATCAATAATATTAGTAATACAGAACTTCAAAAAAAAAAAATAGTAATACTTGTACAATCCGTTAGGAAAAATAAAAGATTGGAACTCGTAATAGCCATTAAAACTTTAGCATTTTAAATTGAACTTTTTTAATTAATAATGATACACCGCAGTTTACCTGGGTCATAGGTGAAGATTTCTCAGATTTACATGAATTCACATCTTCTTCCTTTCCCATTGTCAAGCAAATGCCTGAACTTTTTCAGAGATGATATCGAGAATTATTTTGTGATTTAACAGTGGCCCAATCACTTTGTAAACTAATATACTGGATTCCTTATTCCTATCCTGCATCATAATCAAAGGGCACGCTTAACAAGAAGGATGATGCGGGCAGTGGCAGAACTATGGTTATATTTACTAATAAGGAAAGGGAATGTGTGAAAAAGTAGTAATTTCTATCTCTTTTTACTTCCTACAAATATGGTGGAAAGGGAATAAGGGTTCCACAAATTTAGAGTCATCATGCAGTGACGTAAGGAAATGGGAGCAAAAAATTAATCAATAGGAGAAAGAAGAACAAAGAAAAGCTAGAAGAGATGGACCTATCTCTCAAATGCTAATGCTTTCAACTAATATTCATCATCAATATTCAATAATCTTTCCATTGATTGTTACCGTACTTTCCCCTTATAATGACTTCCCTTTCCAAATTCATTATATGCAATTACAAATTTATCTTAAATTTTAACATTTTTTTTCATTTTAAATCGATTCTTGTTACCTTTAAAATGACATTTAATTAAATTAATATTTTAATTTAGATTTCTTACAATCTCTCAGTAAACATAAAGAAAAGGAATTCATTTTACATTCCTTTTCTCTCAAATCCTATTCATGTTCATTTACATTCAAATTAATTCCCATTACTTGAATTTTTTCCCCTCCTAATTAGTATAATACATATTAAAGTATAACGTTCATGGGAAGAAAAATTAGTTTGGGTCCCTTCAAATTTCAAATACTAGGGATACATTTGCTCACAAATTAAAAAAGTAATAAAAATAATAATAGTAATAGATATGAATGGAGAGGAATTAATATTCTTATTACAGTATATGGTTTGACAACTCAAATCTGAGAAAGAATTACTATTGTAGTGTTTATTTTGCAGTTAGAATGGAACGGAATACCCATTATATAATTTATATCACCTTAATATCTCTATGTTCAATGAAGTTTAAATAATGTTATTTAATTGTGAAAAAATGACAACAAACTGACCAAACAAAATAGAAAAATGTTTTTGAAGGCAGTAACGATGAACAAAGTATGTTACTTGTGTTTAATCAAATTAAAAAGAAAAATTAAGAATAGGGATTAAACTGGATATAGAGACAAAAACAGAGTTTTGACAACCCAGCAACTAAAAGGACATCAACGTTAGAAACTTGCTATCAATAAAAAAGTTGTTTCCCAGTTTCTAAAGAGAGCTTTTAAGTAGAGCTTACCTTGCTTAAATATGGAGAAAAAACACAAACAATGCAGTGGAGGGAAAATGGAGGAACAGAACAATGGTGCTAAGAAGGAGAATGGTATGAAACGACTGGGAACATAATACGAAAGATGGTTAGGGTTTTTGTTGAGTTATGTTTGGAGTAAAATTAGAATAATACATTTTTAATAAATAGAACAAGGAATGTAAAGACTTGTCTATAAATAGGACAGATGAATGAGCTTTACTTGTCTTTTAATAAATAATTGCATTCTATTACAAGTCAATAACACAATCAAATATAAGAATACGTGTAATCAATTACATTCTCAATCCTATTCACCCTAACCAAACATCCACTTACTTTAGTACTATAATTTAGAACATTACTTTTCTAAACTTATAGAACAAGGAAAGACTGGTATCTCCTGAAAACTTGACGCAAATAATACAAGTCTGTTCAATTTCCACACTTCGAGCTACAAAGCCAAGTATTATAAGAAACAAAGGCCAACGGAAGCGAATTCATAAGCCCTAATTTCAGAATTCTCTCATGAACTTATTTGCAGCATCTATAGTTTGCATAAAACCGACACCTACAGTAGGTACAGTGCCAATCAAGTCTTTCTACAATCTCAAGTGACAAGAAGATAGTGATGGATAAATGCACCCAAATTTTCACTTAATAGTCATGTCGTAAATAACTTTAAAAATAATGAATTTTTTTTATTATAAAAAAATTCTACCAAATGACATCAACAAATTTTTATGGATTTTTTTTTGGTTGCGCCCGATCCAACTTTGGCACTTATGACTTAGCAGATAATGTAGCAACTAAATGACAAAAATACCATCCATGTAACCGATACGCGATAACAAAAAGGATTTTCGGTTAAAAAAGATTGATTTTTTTAATTCACGTTCTGTTGCTAAAAAAATATCACGTTCTTTATTTATTTTTTTCTCTAAAATTTCTTCACCCTTTCTCCCTAATTCCCATATATGCTGATTGAATTGTACTGTCGAAGACGTAACATCGTACGTGGAAGAAGAAATCTAGTTCAGAATGAGATGTTAGAATCTACTAAAACAAGAAAACAGCTACTTATACTGAATTTTATAAGCACAAACCTAAAGATGTTACACAGATCCGATTCGAATCCTATGTTTGGATGATCTGAAAATAAAGGAACGTATACTTTGAATATGTAACCGTCATATTGAGAGTTCTTCCTATAAGATAAGCATCCTAAAAATTGCTAAGTCGTCTCCACTCAGAGAGGAATTGAAATGATTCGGTGCCATTAATCTTTACAATTTAGACAAACAAAACCTAAAATTGAAAAATCTTAGTACCAAACCATTAACAAAAAAATAAGAGCTGAAAACATAATTAAACATACCTTCCACTCTGAAATTCAAAATATCCACCCCGAGGCGTCCCAAAATCAGAATTAACAGAGACAGAAAAAGAAAATAACAAATTTTAGTAGGAAAATTTTCCTCAGAAGCTAAATATCGATAATTAAAACCGTAAATTCAGAGGTACAACATTTTCTCTATACTATATTGTAACAAAAGTATTGCATCAAAGAGCATGCCGCCTTTCATGGAGGAAAAAAGAGAGTGGAAACTGGTAAAGCAAAAGGGTTGGGGGTTGAGAAGAAGGAGAAGAAGAGCGCCAAAGGCAAATATCCACGTCACAGTTTACGTGTTTTGTGTCTGGCCAGCTCTATACGGTACGTCGTATATTTCGCACGAATATGAGGGATGTGGTGGTTGTTGAGCTGGCTCTCATTCGCGCTAGTTATACTTTTTGTAAATTAATATTTTTAAAGTTGGTGTTAGAAGTAATTAAATATTTTATTTTATAATTTAATGTTGTAAAATATTTAAAAATAAAAATATTATTTTAACAATTAAATTATCTTATTTTTTTTAATAAAAAACTATACATATTTTTACTAAATTTTAAGTTAAAAATATATAAATTGATACATTGGATTCATCCCCCAAACAAGTGTAAATAAAATTATTCTTTATTTATTTATTCTAACATTATCTCTACTACACACTTGTTGGCATACCAATCGATCTACGCGCACTGGATTTTGATTCTTAACTTGTACCAACCACGTGTGGCTGACGTGGTTGTTGTGATTTTGTTGTTAAATAAATATGATTGTTGTGATATCTATCAGTATATATAAAAATGATAGTTGGTGGTTTGATATTTATTTAACATGTAATTTTTTGTATTAACAAATTTTTAATTTTTTTAAATTTTTATGATATTTATTCAATTTATTTCGTAAAAATAAATAATGGGTAGAAAATAACTTCTTTTTTTCCTTTTTTTAGTTGTATATAGATGCATTTAGCTATTTTTTACAATTTTATTTTTATTTAATTAAAACTAATGCTAAAATTAAAATATATAAAGTTTTATTATTTATATATATTATATTTTATCTATATGATCATTGGTTATTAATGTTAATATCTAGTTTGTATTATATTTTTTCATTTTTATAAAAGAAAAAATTATTATTATTATTATACTTTTATACAGAGATTATCTAATCTATTAGTATATATATTAAAGAAAGTTTGTAGCTTCATATTTATTTAATTTAATATTTAATATTTTTTATTTTTTATTTTATAATATTATTTGATAATAAAAAATTTAAAAAAAATGAAAATATTTTACGTGGTAAATCTTCTCATTTTTATTTCTTAATAAATACAAAAATATTTTTGTTAAATTCCAATCATGTAAATGCATTAAATATGTAATATGTTACTCAAAAATAAAAATTAATCGACTAATTTATATTATTTTTAAGTGAAAATATTTATACAAAGCATATTAAATTTAATCATATTTAGCATGCTTATATCATATTAATTTCATAAATAACAATAAATTTATTTATTTTATCATAGGATGATATTTGACTTCTTTATTACATATATACAAGTTTTATTAATATCATCTCAAATTACTTATATTTAAATTTTATATCATTGTAATAAATTATCACACATATAACTCCTAAAATAATAATTATTATATATTTATCATGAATTAAAATAATTAATTAATTAATTTACAAGTATTAGTATAAATATTTTACAAAATTTAATATTAAATACTTATTAAATTCAATTAAGTCATTTATATTATTCACTATTAACTATAGTAAAAATATTAATTAAATAATTTTCTATTTTTTTCATCAATAAATATCAAAATATTTATTTAATAAATATTTTTTTTATAGATAATTATTTTTATTAAATTAAATTAAATTAATATTTATTTTTTACTTAAAATAACATCTTGATGCTTGTTAATTGTAATTTCTTGTAAGGAAGTAGGGGTACCTGTACTGTTTTCGTCAACAAAGAAATGAATATAAATTATTTTTATTGAATTAAATTTATATATATATATATATATATATCATATTTTATATCAATTTAAAAAATATAAATTATTTTTAAACAAAAAATATTTATTAAATTTAATTAAGTTATTTCTATCATTCATATAAGATTATATTTTTAAATAATAGAAATATCAGTCGAATAAATTAATATAATACTTTATTGTATTTAAATTATTTATTAAATAAAATTATTCAATTATTATTAATACAATTATAAATCATTCAAATTTATATTATATTACAATATTTTTACAAATCAATTTATAGAATATAATAATATAAAAGTTTTAATTATAATAAAAATAACTAAAAAAAATTTAAATTTTAAATAATAAAAATTATTATTAAATATTTAATATTATTATATATTTATTAAATTTAAATATATAATAATAACGTCCTTTGGAATCCACGTCGGGCCACTTCGAAACGATCTCAATGGGATGAGGTCTACAGACACTATTCAATCTTTTTTTTATTTTTAATAATAAGAGAGGATATCATTTAGCAAAAATTTATTAGAAAACAGAGTACACATCCTATCTTATCTTTAAAAATATCATTATTGATTAAATTGTTAAAACCAAAACTAACAAAGTTATTATCGCACAAAAAAAAACTTGTGGGAGAAATTAATACCTATTTTGCTCGTTAATACTTATCGCTTCAATGTTGGTTGCCTTAACAGATTCAAAGATTCAGACATCTGATGGAAGTATATTTAATATTCTAGGGCAAAGAAACCTTCTTACATACCAAACATTGACTTATTATAATCTTGAAATTAACACTCATTATAAAACATCCGACTAATATTCATCATTTTTTACCGTCTGAATCATCTCATGATCACTTTCAAAAATTTAATCTGTTTTTTTTTTTACACCTAGGAGATACTTTTTTTTTTTACAAATGAGTAGTCATCCTTGATAAAATTATCTTACTTATTTTTCTTTCACATTGTTAATTTTAAATTAAAATACATTTTTATGTTTATTTACTCCAATTTTATTCGAGAATGATATTTATTTGATCATGTACATATTTATCTTAAATTACATATATCATGTTTACTTTCGTTAAGTTTTTATTTTATTATTATTCTAAATTTTCCTCAAAATGTATCTTATTTAATATTATAATATGATTTTAATAACGATAATAATACAAAATTAATAACATAATCTTATTATAATAAATGTAAATATAAAAGTTATACTCAAATTAATGGAAATTTTTAACTTAGTTTAATTTTTATTATTATTAATATATTTGCATTTATCACTTATCTGGATTATACTTTGATGTTTAAGTAAATAAATTATTTTCCCTTTAACAAAATAGACTTTGTACGGACACTTTTGTCTTATAAATATATAAGATGAACTCATTTCAAAGTTTTTTAAACACCAGACATTAAATTAACAATTTATTTATTTTTATTAATATTTGAATAAAAATCTATTAAATAATATTTTTATTTTTATAATTAATTATATTTTATTATCATTATTATTAGATAAAGGTACGAAAATATGTACCTTTCGTAATTTACATGGATGATAGTTAGTTTTGCCTTTTAAATAAGGCTAAAGTATGGTACTAAAACATGACATATTTTGATTTATTTTCATTTTCATTTAGCAAATTAGTTATTACTTTTTTATTATTAATAATAACTATACATCCTTTATATAATTCTTATTGTTAATGCAATTGCAGAGACTTTATTTTGCCAACACGAATAAGTATTTATTTCGAAAGTGTTGAGCTTTTTTCCTTTGGGAGAGAAAGTTTATATTTAGCATCAATTTTTTTTTAATAAAAATGTTATTAGTTCTTTTTAAGTTTAAAAATTTATTTATTAATTCTTTTATTTATAAAAAATATATTAATTAATTATTTTTCTTATAAAAAATGTGATCATTAATTCTTTTACTTATAAAAAAAACCATAAAAGTTTTTTCTTGATAAAAAAAGATTTTAAACATATATTGATAAGGGTATTTTTCTCATTTATCTCGACTCTATTAAAATAAAAAAATTACAAATATAATTCACGAAGATGTTATTATTATCTTTTACTTTCACTTTATGACTAAAAAATGTGATCATTAATTCTTTTACTTATAAAAAAAAAAGAACCATAAAAGTTTTTTCTTGATAAAAAAAGATTTTAAACATATACTGATAAGGGTATTTTTGTCATTTATCTCAACTCTATTAAAATAAAAAAAATTACAAATATAATTGACGAATATATTATTATTATATTTTACCTTCAATTTATGACTAAAATACTCCTAATCATTTTTATTTAAAAATACTAAATGTATCTTTTTAACATTATTTTTATATATAAATAAATAAACTAAATGTAATATTTTTAAAATTTAAAAAGTAAATAATACATTTTGTATAAGTAAATACACCAATGTGACGTTGGAACCTTAAAATATTACAGTTTTCAGACAACTTCGTTATTGAAAGGAATTCATTTTGTATTGATATTCCGTTTTGAAGCAGTTAGGTAGACAAAATTGACTTAAGTACATTTTCCAATATAATTAATTTTAGTTTGGTGTTATAGATTAAATTTCTATATATCAAGAAATTCTCAGTAATAAGTAATAACATTATTTTAAAATAATAATAATAATAATAACTTCATTAAACTTGAAACATTCATGCAATTCTGACAATAAAAAAATATTCATAATCAACGAACAAATATATTTTTGTTGGAAATGCTTTTAGTTATTACAGATTACATTTATGCATTTTAAGTTCCAACAATAAAAACACAAATGATGTATTTATTCTTGAAAGTGCTTTCTTATCAAATCATTTGAACCGAAATCAATTTTATTAACAACACAAGAAAATATATCTTAAATTAATTATTTCCACAATGAAAATGCAAAAGATCTTTTTAAAAATAATTTCATTACTCATATGCAAATAAAATGAAGAAAATGACAAATGAAGTTACAATTCACTTTGAGATACATGACATATGAGAGTGATATTCGAACTAACTTTCAAAAGAATATGAGATACCCCTTTACCTCCCCGGCTGCTAATTAAATGAAGTGCGTTGCGAGATGTACAATAATATATATATATATATATAATAATGGTTATATGTATATAATAAGTCTAAATTTCAAGAACTAACATAATTTCACTTAAAAAGGGGTATTTTTAAAATAAAAAAGAAAGAAAGAAAGAATATAAAGATAATATAAGTTAAGGTACATCTTCATGCTCTAGAGAAGGCTGAGTTCTAACCATCGAAGCAGAAGGCATTTTACTTCTTCCAACCCAAAAAGTATCAAAAGACAAATCTTTTTCAGACTGTTTTTCCATTGATCTAAGTTTGTACTTCTTCATTATCACCATAATTACCGAACCAAAAAAAATTAACCCAAAAATTCCTCCAAAAATTCCTATAACCCAACTCTTCCAATACCTGTTTTTCTTCTTTGGCAATAATGATGTACCTGTTGATGGAACAACAAGAGAAAAATATTGAGCTTGACCACTTGCAAAACACACATTTGCCTCAGTCATGTTCTTTATCTCGTATCTTCCAATATCATCAAATTGTATACATTTTGGTGTCAAATTTGTCCCATTTATCAATTCAGAGAACCTTATTGAAATGGGTTTTTCTTCTAAGTTAAAAATGAGCTTTCTATTGCCTAATTTAAAATAATTGGGAGACTCATAGGCCATAAATCCAATAATAGGAGCAACAAATGTATAATTAGGCACTTTTAAGTAAAAAGAAGACCAATTCCCTAAATTTTCATACACTATAGCTATTATCTTCACATTAGGCTCTGTTATTGCCTTAGGTGGCGGGATATAAAAAGAAGTGAAATTTGCTCCTCCTTTCCAAAAAGTTTCAATGCTTAGTCTAATAAAAGAAATCTTCATGCCTGTGAAGTTAGAAGGAAGATCAATATTGTATAAAGTGCCTAATTGAGGCATTATTTCTAGGCTTCTATATGTGTAATCATATAGAAAATTCTCTAAAGACTTTGGATCATAAGCATAACAAGCTTGAAATATTGATGAAAATGACAAGGAAATGATAACAAACCAAATTGTGTAGCAACTTGTGAAGTAGAAGAACCCCATGAATATATATGATCATTAGCCCAGAAGGCCTATTGTGTTGAACTTCGTTGTTGAATTCTTGAATTACATTTCATCTACAAGCCAAACCCATTAAAAAGCTCTTCATATAAATGCAATAACTTTCTCAATATTCATAATCCATGAAAATTGTCCTCATATAATAGGCTTTTAGCCTTGCCTCTTCTAAATATTAAAAAAAGTGACAGAAACCAAAACCAATATCAATTCTTGATGCAATTAAACAAATTGGGTTTTCGAAGTAGGTATTAATTAGTACAAACCACGTCAAGTATCGTTACAATAGAAAATGGAAGTGCATTCTTCAAAATGGTTTAAAGACTCAGAATTCTTCAAATCATGAAGAGATCTTATTGGAGGCTCCTAGGAAATAGAAAGCTTCTGAAACTATGTGGAGAGGGTGAAGGAAAATGTGGAAACAAAGAGTGGACCAAGGGAGAGGTGTATAACTTATTACTAGCAATACCAAAGAAGAAAATGGTCCTTAGTGTTGTTAAATGGCCCTTTATGTGTGTTTTATTATTTGTATTCTTTAAATGGATTTAAGAAGCTCGTTTGGTTCCTAATTCCTTGTGAGTTGGGAAAGTCGTTTAAAGAGCAAACGAAACATTAGGAGAGGATAGTCCCACATAACATAAGAGGACGAAAGTTATGCATAGTCAAGTATTAAATTCTATTTTAAGGACTTTGGAATTCTTTAGAAGAAAAAAAAAACAACTAATATGCATCAAGTTGTATAAAAGGACATGTTACCGTGAGATTATACTTGAAATTGAAGATTAAAAATGTTTAAATAATCGTAAAATTATTTATTAATAAAGTTAAAGTGTACGATTGTTTTACAAATTTAATCGAATTTATAAAATTTTATCATCAATCTTTTAAAACTTTATAAATAAATAAATAAGTTTTTAAACCATACGATTTAATAATCAAATTGTTTAAAAATTCATATATATATCTTAAATTTTTGATGAACAAATATATATATTAGTAATTATTAGGACTTGTGTATATGTAAAATTTTAAAAGCTTAGAAATTAAATTATAGGATATAAAACTTTAAGGATTTATATTTTAAGTTTTAAAAGTATGAGTATCAAATAATATATTTTAAAAATTTAAAATATATGTGTAAATTTAATTAAAATTTTGAAATAAATAATAACGTTTAGGCTAGTAACAAAATAAAAATTATATTATGATATATAAATTGATAAGATACTAATATTATCATAATAATTTTTTTTACTATCAATTATTATAAAAATATATATAAAATATTTATTTTATCTCACATATTAATTACATTTTAATATTATTATTATTAAATAAAATTACCAACAGTAAAATATTTTTATAATCATTTGAAAAAAAAATCGAATAAGAAAGGCTTAAGCTAGCTGTAGCCTTTATTAAGTGGTCACTCATTTACTAGAAAAAAAGGGGGGAGGACACTCAAGTAATGTGTAAAGTTTAATAAAATCATTAACTAAGTTGTCTGTTGCGGTGGTTTTTGGTTCAAGAGGTATATATTTACGATATTGTAAAAATAACAAAAGTTATTGTAGATGTGTTCATATTGTTATCCAATTAATATTATCATAATATATAATTATTAACTATTATTTTATCTAATAAATATGATATTAAAATATAATTAATTATAAAGAAAAAATAGATATCTCATAAATTATTATCGTAGTAATATCATTACCATAAATAAATATTTTAACTTTTATATTATTTAATAATTTCATTTTTAATCTACTGAAAATATATATATATATATATATATATTATATTTTTGAATATATGTTAAACATACTTACATTGCTTATTTTATTTTTTTAAAGAGGCACTAAAATATATAATAATAGAGAGAAAAACCACAAACTAATCCAAAACATATATATATATATATATATAGAGTTTTGTAAGTGAGTTTGTAACCGTTATGATATTGTTTGAGGCTTGTGATCGTTTAATAACATTCACCAATAGAAACCGTGTATATATACAGTACAATATAAATGTACTATTCATTTATTGTACATATCAGTAATAATACATTTTCACCTTTAAACTTCATCATTGTTGGGTATGCATGTTATTCCTTTGGATCTAATAGTAGATGTAGATCTTATACTCTATTCATCGGAGATCAAGTTCATGAAATTAATTGAATATATTAATGTACTTGACCGACTATTGTTAGTGCTAATAACGAAACAATTTAAAAAGTGCTTATGTAATTGGTTTTTCCATGTATAATTCAATTTCAATCAATGAAATTCTATATTTTGTAAACAAAAAAGTGTAATTTTTAAATTTTATTCTTAAAAATAATACTATTATTTGACTATATGATTTTTTTTAGTTTTTTAAAATTATAAAAAATAACTCATAAAATTTATAACAAAAATAACATTTCAAAAATATTGAACAAAATTTATTTGAACGTCGTTCAACAACAACAATGAACGAATCTAAATAATCATAGTTCAATTTTAACGACATTTAATGTGAACTAATGTGTCAAAATTTTTTTAATAATGAAATATATGAATTGAACATAAAATATGTTATTTTTATGATTAGAAGTTCTAAACATGTTATTTATATTGTTTTACTAGTTTGAGTTTTTTTTATGCTATGATACAACATATTTTTTTTTTAGAAAAAGGGCTCCATTGATTTTTTTTTTCTTTTCAAAAATATATATTTTAATTCTTAATTTATAAGTAATGAAAATATTTACTTTTCTTTCAAAAATCAACAAATGTATGCATGATGTATATCTTAAAAATATTTTTATTATTAAAAAATTTAACACTCGTTTATTATGAAATGTTAATATCTTTTAAATTTATAATTATTTTTGTACTCATACTTCTCGTATATTATATAATGTGACATAATTATTTTAAAATTAAAGAATTGAATATTTTTAAGTTATTTTTATTATGTCATATAACTAGATGATCTGACATTAAATTTGTATTTCTTGACATTTATTATTAAAAAGATGTTATATAGTACTCATGTAAAAGAATCATCTAACCCTACTATTAATATTGTAATCTTCTTGTTGGTTAAGCATTTTCAGAGTTATTATCGGTAATTACTATATAATTGTTAGTTAGTTAGGAAAGCTCCTATTTGAATTTTGAGAGTTTTATTTAATGTGTTTAATTTTTATTGGTATATACATACATCTTATTTATGTTTTATAAATCTATGAATTATTGATATTTTAATAAAATTCAATCTATACTTAAAATAAAAAAAATAAAAAAAAAATAAAAAAATCTAATTGATTTTAATGCACAATTAGTGCTATAACTCAAATGGGACATAAAGAGTTTTCTTAGTTAGTATGTCACTGTCTAGCTAGAATATTATTTTTGAAGATGGTCTGGCTGGCCTTTGTTGCTCATTAAGATGTTGGGTGAAGGACGAATTTATAAGAGTATATTTTTTTTATTAAATATAATCATATAAATTAGATTATATTTGTTAATATTACTGTATTATATTATTATTATAATATATGAATAAAAATTTTAATTTATTATGTTTATTTTTGTGACTTGATTTAAAAAGTCGCAAAAGTTAATTATATAAGTAAGTTAATTATACTACTTATATCTCTCATACATTCTAATTTTATGTAACATGGCACTTTAAATTTGAATAATTTAATACTTTAATATATATCTTAAAAATATTGAATTACATTGAAAATATATAAATGATAATTTCATAAATTGATTTAAATTTAAATAAATATTTTAACACAAAAAATAACTTTAAGTGTGAACGTATATTAATGAATGCATAAGTGTAGTAATAAATGTGATAATTATAAAAGATATATATAAAATAATAATAAATATGATAATTATAAAAGATATATATAAAATAAGATTACTCGAAATTCGAATGTTTTTTTTTATTTTATTAGATAGATTTAATAACGAACCTAAAAACAAGTTTATAAATAAATATTATCTACAAAAATAATCAATATTCATAATACTTAAAAAAAAGTTTAAAATTTAAGTGTAAATTTAATTAATTTGAAAATGACTTTGAAATAATTGTGCTTGAGTTTAGTTAAAATATTAATATCAAATAAATTTGTATTCACTTTTATACCTATATTTTTATATATGATATATGTTAAAATCATTTTAGAAATTAAAAAAAATGATTGAATTTTATATACAAAACATGTCAGCTCACAAAAAAAATGTGTGCTTGCGAGCATAAATATATATATATATATATATATATATATATATATATATATATATATATTTATTTCCCTAACATTACTCTTAGTAAAAAGTAGAAGAAAAATATAGGTATATATATATATATATTTCCCTAACATTACTCTTAGTAAAAAGTAGAAGAAAAATATAGGTGTATATATATATTTATTTGTTTCCCTAACATTACTCTTAGTAAAAAGTAGAAGAAAAATATAGGTGTATATATATATATATATATATATATATATATATATATATATATATATAAGTAAATTACTATTAGTAAAAACAGAATATGAATATTAAAAATATATAAATTTATATTTATGCATCATAAAATAACACATAAAAATAATTTTCAAAATAATTTATTTTTTAAGATATTCTATTATATATTAAATCATAATTAATGATATTATAAATTTATTAGCATTTATCACTTCATGTTGTTATAATATTATAATTAATGTAATAATATTTTGTTAAAATTCATTTATTTTAATAAAAAACAATCATATTAATTATAACGTTATAATAAATTATTATAAAGGGATATGAAAGGAGGAGAGGAAGGAGACCTCAAACGTGGATTGCAGATAGAGAATAACCCAATTAGAATGCACAATTTATCCACGTGTCAGACGCTAAAATGAATTTCCGAAGGTACACCTCTCGTGGTTGTGGATAATATCATAATACTAGTTTCAGTATCTAACCAATCCAAAAAAAAAAAAGTTGCATCCTTTTGGTTCTTTAAAAAAAAAGAATATCTAAAGAAGCAACTCAGGTTTAGTTAGTTATATAGCTCTCAACAGATATTTATTCAGAAATTGAAAGGATAAGAATCGTACAGCGGTACAAGCAACCAGGTACGTCTACTAGAATGGCAGCTACGACGGCGTATTTGGCGGCAACCACCGTCGTAAGCCCTCTTTTCCTGACCAAACCCACTGGCTGCTATGCCTTGCCTAACCTCCTTCCTCGTTTCTCTTCTCACTCTTCTTTTCCCATCAAACAGTCTTCAGGTACTTTTGGTTTGTTTCCCTCACTCAATGGTGATTGACAAATGTTGTAAAAAACAAAGCCGTGTTTGGTGAAAGAAGAAAAAATATACATTATTTCAGGAGTAAATAATGTTGTATTTTTCACTAATTTTATTAGTTATTGTTTTAAGAAATTAATACCGAATAATTGTGTTTTTTTAATAAAGTTCTTTCAGCTCATTGATCAGGAGTACCACGTTTTCAAACCAATGCATAATTTCTTGTGAAAGAAATCTTTTATTTGTAAATTGTGGAGATCTTGTAAGAACCTAGAAGGGTTTGTAGTATGTGCAATTTGATTTGGACAAGATAAGCATTGACAATTAAAGAAAATGTATTATTTGAATTGAATAAATTCAACTACTATTATGATTATGGATTTCATACATTGAAATAAATCTCCTTGGAATTAAACATTGTCAAAATGATATGACAAGTTTTTTTTTTTTTTTCTTCTTCTTTAAAAGAAGTACTTAAGTCCGTTTTTTTATTAAATAAAAGAAACACTACTACATTCATATTTGATTCTAGGATATTGGGTGGGAAATCATTCCACCCAAACTAGAAGCAAATCCCAAATTGTATAATACGCTGTTGTTTACTCATCTATTATAAAGTTGATCAACTGCTATGCTTGTCAAATAGAGGAGTTCACAAGGCTGCATCTGCTTCAGGTCAGAGCTTCTTCTTCAGAAGAGACTTCCACTTCTGTAGAAGCTGGTGAATTTGTTTCAGACTTGAAGGAGAAGGCAAGTACAATAATACAATACAAATTATTATACTAAGCTTATAATTTCCTTTTTACTATATATATACATATATGATGATGATGATGATGATGATGATGATGATGATGATGATGATGATGATGATTTAATTGAGTTGAAAAACTAAAATAATATCATTCCTTGCCAGTGGGATGCAGTTGAAAACAAATCCACAGTACTTCTCTATGGAGGTGGAGCTATTGTTGCAGTCTGGCTATCTTCAATCCTTGTTGGTGCCATCAACACAGTGCCTCTGGTATAAGCTTACTACTTCAATTAACATCATATGTTCATATAGCTCGGTTGTCACTGTTATTCCTGTTTAATTTTTTCTCCATAGGCGTGTTCATACCTTTTGCTATAACAGAAATTTATTGAACCCTCTGACTTAGTTTTCTTCTGTAACCAGCTTCCAAAGATCATGGAGTTAGTAGGGCTAGGATACACCGGATGGTTTGTCTACCGCTACCTGCTCTTCAGGGTAAAGCTAAAACTCCAATACTACTTTTAAAGTATTTTCAACTTTCAGATTAAGTGCTTTTCTTCTGATTTTTGATTATTTCTAAAATGCATATTGTAAACTATCATAAAAAATAAATATGATTTAACACTTCCTGCAGTCAAGTAGAAAAGAACTAGCTAAGGACATTGAAACTTTAAAGAAGAAGATAGCTGGTACTGAGTAGATGCATTTGAATGATGCCATAAACAAGCTTAATTGAGAAATTTGTACTCTGTAATCTAGAATAGGTTTCGTATCAATCTCTGTAATCCTTGTATCAAACTGTGTATCCGCTCGACATGGATATACATTTTTTTTTTTTTGGTTATTATTTATTTTTAGGAGCTAAGTCTCGTATATGAAAGTGATGGATATTATCTAATTCTTGCAATTGAGAATAAATATTGACAATTGTAAATCAGGTAATAGCAATATATGAAATTAAACGTAAAGTAATTTTACTTTGGAAAATGATTTATGATTTTAATTTTCATATTTTTAAAGAATCAATGATTCAAAAGTTTTTAAAAATAAAATTTATAAATCAGATTTATTTCTAATTCTTTTTCATTTTTAACGAATATTTTTTAAAAAATAAATAAATTCTCATCATTTTTATATATATAAATATTTAAAAAATAATTAAAAAATTAAATTTTTAAATAATAATTAAAATTTTACTTAATTTTTCAAGATTTTGGAAAGAAAAAAAAAAGTCAGAAAATCGAAAATCTTACCAAACAATTTTTTTATTTATTTTTCTTTAAAATCACCTAATAAAAATTATCAAACATATTAATAATTATTTAAAAAAATTAAAATTATAAAATTACATGAAAAAATATATATTATTCGAAACAAATAATTTCATTACAAGTCAAATATTTCTTTATCTAGAATAAAATAGCTATGCCTAGCGTGATCATTCAAACAATAAAAGCCAAACTATTGCTACGGAGAAATTGAGAAATTAATCACCATGTATATATATATATATATATATATATATATAGAGAGAGAGAGAGAGAGAGAGAGAGAGAGAGAGATATAGAGAGATAGATACCATCAAATCAAAAAAGGTGATAAAAATTTTATTCCTTTTTAAAACTCTCTATTTCAACGAACAATCCAATAAAACCCAATAAGTTACTGGTAGAAATCATAAGTAGGCTTCAATTATTGTATTGCATCCAACATTCAAAGTCAGCATCAACAATAGATCATACTATATTACCCCATATATTCCAAGGGATCAATCACTACATTTCATTAATCAAATCTTGTTTGAACAGAAAGAAAATAAAAAGGTTTCGAAATAGTGTTTTTAGATTACCCAAAATCAAAATAAAAACGCAGGAATCTAAATCTTATCAATATCTTCGTCCTCGAACTCGATGTAATCATCAGCACCACCTTCATCTTCCTCATCGAGGCCACCAGCAATACCTTCGTTAAGCCTGGTATTGTCGGGCAATTCTCCATAGGCCTTCAAGAGTCTAGCCTCGTCGGGCATGTATTTAAGGATGACATCGGCTTTGTCGTCCTGGTAATCCCTAAGACCGACAAGGATGATATCACCGGCAGCAATCCAGACCTTCTTGTGCATCTTGCCTCGGATATGACAAAGACGTTTGACGCCATCGATGCACATGGCTTCGCATCTACCATTACCGAGCATTCGAAGGACTTGAGCGTACTCCTGACCGTCTTCCTTGAAAACCAGCTCTCTCTTTTCGTCGTCTGCTTCATTCTTTCCTCTCTTGCGATTCTTTCCTCCCTTACCCTTATTCTTCGGCATCTTTTCAACTTTGTGCTCACAACGTGTTTGTGAAAATTACTGTGGCAATTGAAAAATAAAATAGCTCTCCTTCGTCTCTGTCTCGGTATTCCTTAGCCCCTACTTTAGTAGCTATGTTAGCGTGGAGGTCACGAAAGTGCGTGAAGAATGGAATACGAATTTTACGAGAAAAAGTTGTATCCGACTATCCGTTGATCAATTAATTGGCTAGCAAAAGAGAATAAATAGTTGACCATTTTGCCCATCTTGTTAAGAATTATAAACAAACACCGATACTTCTAGTCTAGGTGGTTTTGTTTTTTCTCAATGTTTTAAAGATAAAATTTCATCTGATATTTAACACATTCTATATAAATAAATAAATGATAATTGTATTATTTAAAAAAAATTATATTTTAATAATATTCATATTTAATAAAAAATAATTACGTGAATCTATATTTTTATAATAGTACATTAACAATATTTATGTTTAATTTTAAATATATTAATAATTTAAAATTAAGATTTAATTAAAAATTTCAACTTTATATACATATATAGAATAAACTCGTCTTTAAAATAATTAAAATAATTAATATTTAATTAAAAAATTTACTATGTAAAACATAATTTAAAATAAACTCTTTTTAAAATAATTAAAGAATAAATTTTTTTATTAAAACATATTAATCAAAATATAATTTGGTTTAACCTCAAAACCAAAACAAAATTACAAAAAATTGAGAGATATGACCTTGAAAAACCCTAAACATTATTTATGTCTTTATGACTCTTAAATTACATGTATTATTGTGATTATACTAGTTTGCTTAGTTCGTATTACTAATTTAGTTTCTTGACCTTTTCTAAACATTTATATTATTTTGGTTTTAGAACCTAAATCTTTTATTCTGTTTAAAAATTTAATATAAAATAAAATCCCTAATTTTGTTTCAGAAAGTCATTCATTTATGATTTTTCTTACAAAATTATAATGTTCAATATGATTCGATATTTTAATGGTTTTTTCTATTACTCTTTATCAACTAATTATTTTATTTAGTTTTGGAGTTAAACTTAACTTCTTCTTTTTTGTTAATAATGATTTAATTAACTTTTTTATTCTTTAATTATTTTAAAGCTGAATTTATTTTTAATTTTTTGCTCATATATGTGACACTTGAATTTTTTTTCCAAATATCCATATAGTTTCAGTTTTCTTTACTAATACTCTCGTCAATCTTGACAAAATGTAAAAGATACCCTCGTACTTAAACGGAGTTAGATGAGGTGCTATATTGAATAGTAAAAAGAGAAAAAAAATAGATTTTGATAAAAAGTTACTAATCACTACCATGATAATAGCATTACAATCCTAAGAAAGAAACATTTTGGCGCATCTCAACATAAAATCCCATAGTATAGAAAAAATACTCATAACCTTTTGTGGTTAATAATCTCCTTTTGTATCAAATATCATTTTTCTATTTTATTTTATTTTAGCAACTCTTTCTTCAAAACCATCAACGCATCTAAAACTTGACGATTTTTCTATCATAATTAACATAAAAACTCAAGGTATTTTCATGAAAAAGCCAATCACAAAAAGAAAATGAATAATGTACATGGTTTATTGGATGACAATGATAATTGGACTAAATCAATAGAAAAAAAAGGTATGTTCCAATTTTTTTATCTAAATCTGTTATCAAGTAAGGGTTCTTGTATTTTGATTTCTTTGATGATTGCATTGGGGAAAGAGTTACAAATGATATAAATATGTAGCTAGCAATGTCTTTCACTAGACATGTTATGGAATGTGCAATGAAGTAAATGAACTCGTTCAAGGCTCCTAGGCCTGATGAGTTGTCATCCCTCTTTTACCAAAAATACTGGGATATTATAGAAGATAATGTGGTTTTCTTTTGCATAAGGGTTCTAAAGGTACCCAAGAAAGTAACAAAATTTAGACCTATTAACTTATGCAATGTCCTCTACAAAATTATTGTAGTGTATTACTAATAGGATAAAATCCATTTTTCTACTATAATAGCTAAAAATCAAAGTCCTGATGTACTTAGAAGATTAATTTTTGACAATTCAATGATGGCTTTTCAAACACTGCACTTAATTGAGAGAACTTTGAAGTACAAAAATGCAAGAGAAGTTATCAAGCTAGATATGATGAAAGCCTACGACAAAATGGAACGAAACTTTCTAAGGTTTATCTCACCAAGCTTGGTTTTCTAAGCAGTGGATAGATTTAATCAGAAACTGTGTGAAATCTGTCTCTTATTCTCTTTCTATTAATTGTGAAACTTATTCTCTTTCTATTAATTGTGAAATTTTAGATCTTTTTAGACGCATTGAGGAAATACAATTCCTTATCCCTATATCTTTTCATTTTATGTGCTAAATGTTTGTCAAGTTTTCTTAGAAAGACAGATGAGTAATCACTTTAAAGGTGTTGTCGTAGCAAGAGAAAGGTCTAAGGGTTTCACACATTTTCTTTGCTAATGCTAGTTTTGTATTCATTGAAGCTAATAAAATTCTTACAAAATATTAAAAGAGATATTGGAATGTTATGTGGCTGCTTCAAGACAAAGAGTTAATTTGAAATAGTCTACTATGTGCTTCAGTCCTAATAGCTCTTAGGAAACCAAAAAAGTTATCTCTTGATATATCAGGTATCCCCTTTGTTAATTACCATGAAAGGTACTTGTGTTTGCCTACTATGACTAGTAAAAATAATAAGAGACCATTTGGAGAGATAAAAGAGAATGTGAAGAAATTTGAAGGGTTGGAAAGAGAAATGATTTTCCATAACTGGGAAAGAGATTATGTTGAAGTCTGTAATACAAGTTAAGTTATGTTAAAATCTATAATACAAGGTATCTCTACTTATACAATGAGTTGTTTGAAGTTTCCCTTAAGCTTGTACACTGAATTGTAAAATTTAATAGTAAAATTTTGGTGGAGATATGACTTGAATAGAATATCCATCCATTGGCTAGCTTGTGAGAAGCTCTATAAGCCAAAGTCGTTAGGTGGACTTGGTTTTAGGACTTTGTCGTCCTTCAATCAAGCCTTAGTCTCAAAGCATAGTTGGAGACTCCTTTAGGGAGGCAAAAGTATGGTAACACAAGTAATGAAGAATAAGTACTTTTTCAATACAGATTTCCTGAATGTCTATGTACTTGAATTTTTTTTTCTCTTATTTGTAGAGAAGTATGTGTTAGAGAAAATAACTTGATTTTTTCTCTTATTTGTGGATAAGTATTGTTAGGGAAATGAACCGTGTAAAATTAGATAAAAGTGGAGGATTGGAAAATGAGACAATATGAGAGTCTATAAAGCCAATTAGCTGCCTCTTATTCTATTTCCTTCAAGGTTATCTTTTCTTGTGTACTCCTTGAGAATACTTATGTGACTTATCTAATTAATGAAATTGGGTTGTGAAAAAAAAATTAATTAGAAGCGTTTTTATGGAATAAGACGTGGAAACCATTTTGAGAATTCCTTTGATTACTAATCATCATGAAGATAGGCTTATATAGAGCAACAGTGCGAATAATAATTTTTCTATTATAAGTGCTTATTGGTTAACTAAGGAACATTGAAGATTGATTTATAAGGATGATTTAGAGGCTGAATGTAGTAATGCAAATAGTCAACCTTGGTGGAAAGATGTCTTGAGCATAAATGCTTCAAAGAAGGTAAAATTGTTCATTTGGATGGCATGTTGTGAAGCTCTCCCAACAAAGGTCAATATGTATAGAAGAAAAGTAGTCCCATTTCCTTAGTACAGTGTGTGTAATGGTTAATTTGAGGATATTTAACATGCTCTTTGAAAATGTGATAAAGCTCAAGAGATATGAAAACTTTCAATTTTTCAAAGTCTTTTCTTTAAATGTGTGAATCTATCTTTTATTGATAGCTAGATTTATATGAGACCATCTTTCTCTTCTAAGAATGTTAGTCTTTTTTGTTTCTTAGCTTGAATTTTATGACATAATCGAAACAATATAGCCCATGGTAAGAATGGAAGATGTGCTCAAAGCACTCTTGTTTGGGTTAATATGTTGACATATGAGTTTTTTTTAATTTCAAGCTACAAACAAAAATGGGATCCTTTGTGATAATCTTAGGACTATTATTTGCTTGAATAAAAAATGGAAGAATCTTAGAAAGGATTGGATCAAAATTAATACTGATGATGATGCTATTAGAGTTGATAAACCAAAATTGGACTAGATTTTGTAGTTAAAGATACTTTTGGAAGATTATTGTAGACTGTTGCGTAACCTTTTCATAGGTTATTATCTTCACTAGGTGCTTAATTGCAAGCTCTTGTGTTTCGTGTAAGTTTGTCATTAATTCTAGTTATTTTAATATTGTTTTTGAATTCAATTGTATGAATGCAATTAGTTTACTTAATAAATCCCTGCATTGTTTTGATCCTAATACTATCTTAGTTGAAGAAATATGGAGCTTGAAGTAAGATACGGAGTTTGTATTCCAATAAAGACCTCTGAAAATGAACTCAGTTACTTATATGGTGGCTATGCATGTAGTGATGATGGTAAATGGTGTGTTTTAGAGCAATTATTTTCCATCTTTTATCTTGGATGTAGTAAAATATGATGTAATGTTTATGAAGAATTTTCCTTCAAATTTTGATGATATACATATATAAATTTAAAAAAAAATGAATTGACTTAAAGTACTCTGATGTAAAAAAAAGTCAGCATATATGATCTAAAAAAAAGTTAGCATACTTTGATGATATATTTGATTTTAGTTTGATTTTTTGCAAGTGTAATTTGATAATCTAAATTTTTCTATCAATTTGAAGAGTTTAGAATTGGAGTAAGAGGATGGGGGGTAAGGGTTCGAAGTGCAATTGCAAGTCTACGTGGCACAAGCTGTTCAAAGACATCAAATAATTGTGTGGATGATCTACATGGGATGTTCTTGGGCCTGCAATTTTATAGGAAGGAGAGCTCCATAATTGTTGTTGCAGTCTTTGAAGAACAAGTCCATCAGATGCTCTGTGAGTGGAAAACAAAGCTCAACTTTAGCATATTCTTTGTAACAATTAAGCTTATATTATGTTTGCCTTTTTGAGTGTATATCTATGAGGGAAAGTTTTTAATAATTTTTTGAATCAATCTTCAAACCACTTAGTTGTGAATTTCATAATGGTGCTTGGGTTGGAAATTTTAGTTCTGAATTGTGATAAGGGATGTACTCTTTGACAAGCCTATGAGATTTTATACACCATTACTAGAGCAAAGCAAAGGCACCTGATATGGGATTTTGTACACCTTATTTTTCCTCGTGATCATCATAATCAACCCTCGGTTTTTTTAAAATTATTTTTTAATTCAACACATCTGACTTTTTATCAAAAAAAAAATTAAATACTATACAAATAATAGATTTATTAGTTAGACTTTAACAATGAGAGGTAATTTTGAATATTCCTTAAAATTATCAGAGTATTACAACTCATTTTGAAAAGGCCGAGGGGTTGGAAAAAAAAAACTCCAAAGGCATATGTGAAATTTTCATATAAAATTTCAATTAAATCTTAATTTTAAAACAATGATTTACCTAAAATTAAATGTAAAGATTACAAGTGTATTATCAAAATATGAATTAACATTCATACTTTTTATTAAATATACATATTATTAAAGTATCAAACTCAATTATATCACATGTTATGATAAAATCTTCATTGATAAAATTTAACCATTTATGTATCTTAAAATAATTTGAGAGAGTACTACTGTATTACTATAAGAATATGAATCCTATGAACAATATAATTTGACTTGTATATTGCCCAAAGAACTGGTGATGGTCTCCTTCCCTATGAATAAGTGGCAATCATAACTCATTAGATCATCAAACAAAATGGTAAATAATAAACGATTAAAATCTGACTCTAAGCCGAAGTATTTAGTTTCATGGTATGTAACATTACATTTTACTTTGTCATGGTGAGCAAAGTAACAAAATAACAAACAGGAAGTAAATTGGTTAGGGGCTAGCTGGGCTACCTACTAACTAGTGTTGCCATTCAATGTATAAACAGGCACAAAGGAGTCAGTGCCTGATGGTAAGCTCGGCTCTAAGATGGAGGATTCCTTTTATAAAGTAAGGACTATCTTCAGCCATGAAAGACGTCCATGGTATGGCAAACAAATTCCGGTAACCGACTGCCTTACCACCAGTAAATGTGTAGTTTCCCTTGTATTTGCTATCAAACTCTTCGGATGGCTTTGACCTTGCTGCAAATTCATAATCCACTGCAAAACTTACTGAACCCTTCTCTTGCATTCCAAGGAATAGCCCAAAACAGTGGAAAGAACTCTGCTGATCCATGTTGCAATGCGCTGACAAGAAGAATCCTTGTCCGCCCAAGTGGAATGCCTGAGAGTAGACTCGCCCAGATGGGTGTAGATTAGCACACTCATCTCGCTTCAGATCTAGGTAAACAACACACTGCTGTCTGGGAAACTCAAACTCTACCATCTTCACAGGACGATACTTGTATGCCCGCTCAACAAAATGTCTGTTCATGGCTGCAGATTCATCTGCAGCCAAAGCTCGCTGCCGGTGTGGAGCTTCAGCCTTGAAAAATAGAGCCTCAAGCACAAGCTTGGATGAAATTTCATGGTCAAAATCATTGCAAGTTAAAACCTTCTTTAGCTTCCGGCATGTCATGTAAGGAAAACGAATGTACCGTGCAAGTCGAGTACCCAAGACTTCTCGGCGCTCCTCTAGCTTGGGGTACTGGGTCCTGGCCCACTTTAAGATAAAATCATATACAGCATCCTCGGATGCAATTTGGAGATCGTCACTGGAAAGTATTGCTTCAATTCCAACTAGGGGTAAGGCCAACACCTCTTCTTGAAACCTGGTTCTAAGAGTTGATTAATTGCCCAAATGCAAATTTCTTTTAATTGAAAGCAGAAACAAAAGAAAGAAGAAGATTTATCAAATAGACGATTTTATCATCCAATGCCATAGGACGAATGAAGATAAGAGCCTTATGCCATAGGACGAATGAAGATAAGAGTCTTTTCTGCAAATGGTCACTAGAAAGAACAAAACAATTTGAAAAATCTTTAGCCAGGAAGAAGAGCAATTTTCAAGAAAAGTAACATAAAAACCTAGTATACGTCAAGGCAGGTTATTCGATGTAAAATAGAAACTTACTTAGTTATGTCTCTATATCGCTCAGCAAGATAATGTTTAGCTGCATCAGTCAATGGTTGGACCGCTTCAGCCATCAGAACACTGGAAGGAAGCTCGAGATAAAGCAATGCAGACTCAGGTGACATAGGCAAATCCCGTAATAAACGGCTGCAACATCTCATGCACGATGCAACCTCAAATTTGTCTGCGGCCATGAGTACATCCAGCAAAGCAGGAGCTGTAGTAACAGACAGTGCATTGCTGTACATAAAATTCAGTAGCTCCATGAGTGCGGCTTCCTCTGCATATGGGAAAGAAAATAATTGAAGGACATTTCACCAGGCAAAAGAGATGAGTTACTCTTAACCTATAAATTATTAGATTGTATGTTGCAATTAATAGTGTATGTTGCATTAGTAAATCAGTTAATTAGTTGGTGTAACAAACTTTTAACTGATTTATTCTCTTCTGCACGTGATCATATGAGCTGACATGAGTTAGTTACTGCATGCTCATTGGCACTTGATCAATGCTACGCTATATGTAGCTTAGCTCCTCATTTTGTATCATTGAAAATTGAGTAATAAAAAAACTAACATCATCATTTCTTCATTCAGCTTTTACAAGCTTTGGATTCTTGATTGCACTTTGATATCAGACCAACTCTTGATCTTGATGATCCGTGGAGATGACTACTAAGCATTCCTATAGCGAGGTATTATCTTCTCCTTCTACGCCTACGATTGTTCAATTCACTGGAGCTCGGGTGAATAGTAATCTTGCAGGTGACAATGGAAAGCAATCTTCAGGTACTGAATTAGAAATTCCAAAACATACAACTACTGTTAAAATGGAGCTTAGTTCTTGACTCACTCTCTCAAGGTTTTTCTATCCCTCCTAATTGTATGACATTATCAATGAAATTAGATGATAATAATTACCTTGTGTGGAGGGACCAACTGATGAGCTTCTTGAAGGCCTATCGACTTGAAGGTTACATCAATGGAACCTTACCTATGCCACAACCCTTTCTTGATGATGACGAGACTATTACCAACCCTCTTTTTGCAACTTGGATTCAGTATGATTTTTTAGTTAAGAGTTGGATTTATAGCTCTGTGTCTCAGGGCATGAATGTTGTTATTCTTGATGAAACTACAGCTCGAGCTTAGCTCTAAAAGAAAGACTTGCGAGTAATACTCAGTCTAGAGTTATCGAGCTCTAGGAAAAGCTTCAAACTCTAAAAAGGACAATTTATCTGTAAGTGAATATCTTCCAAGGGCCAAGACTATTGCCGATCATCTTGCTTCAGCATGTGAGATCATTCCAAAGAGGGAATTGGTCTTGTACATCTTGAATGGCCTTGGGCCTAAATATCTTTCATTTGTCACATCCTTTAACATGACTCAGACTAGGCCTTCGGGGGGCATTTTACACGATCTACTTGAGAATTATGAGAAAATGATTACTTCCACTTAGAGTCATGACCCAAAATCTATGTTTCATGCAAATGTGGCTAATTTCAATAGACATTGTTAATACAAAAGTTCCAGTCAATCCCCTGGTGGAAGCACCTCTGGTAACAAGCATGGTTTTGAGAAACCGAACTAGAATTTTCACCAATTTGTGAAACAACATACTGTTCAGCCTGGTGATGATGGTCACAAGAATGTGAACTCCCAGATAAAGACATTCAAGAAGTCCTTTGCTGAGAAACCAGTATGTCAAATTTGTGATAAATCTGACCATACTCCTCTACTTGCTTTGTTCTAAGGGATGCCTTAACTGGAAAAGCCTTAAATTCTCAATTTAAGCCCACTGCAATGGTTGCATCAGATGGAACAGATATAACGCAGTCTCAAACATGGCTATTGGACTCAAGAGCTAGTCATCATCTTACCTCTGATGTTTCTCGAGTTTCCAATTCCACTCACTTTGTTGGCAATGAAGGTATTACTACTGGAAATGGTAATCAACTCCCTATTTCTAGTGTTGGTTATAGAGCTTTGCATGCTAATAATGATACATGTTTACTCTCACTTAAGAATGTGCTTCATGCTCCTCATGTCTCTTCTAATCTTTTGTCTGTTCAGAAACAGTGTAATGATAATCAGGTGCCAAATGAATTTCATTCTGATACTTTTGTTGTTAAGTATATTAACTCTGGACATGTCATCCTCAACGGTTACAGTGATAATGGCCTTACAAACTCAATGGAAAAGTGATTTGCCAAAGAATTTGCAAGACTATTATTCATCTGATTGTTCAGCATCTGCTCACATAACCTCTTTTGACAAGAATGTTGACTCGTATTGTAAATGGCACAGGGGCTTGGGACACCATTCCTTTGACACAACGATCAAAGTGATGAGTCTTCATGATCTACCACACAAAGGATTAACTAGGTTCGCAACTTTTTGTAGTTTATGTCAGTTTGTATAAGGCACACAAATTACCCTTTAATGTTTCTCATTCTAGATGTAGTATTACTTTTGAACTCTTGTATATGGATTTATAGACATCTCCCTTACTCTCATATAATAAAGACAGATATTTCTTGTCCATTGTGGATGATTTCTCACGAATTGTTTAGCTGTATCCTTTACAAACTAAAGATCAAAGCACTCTAGTGTGCAAACAAATGGTGTTGGTGAGTTCCAACCTATGGTGAAAGCTCTTAAAATGAGGGCATTATCCATAGATGTACATGTCCATACACCTCAAAACAGAATGGAGTTGTTAAATCCACACAAAGAAGAATGGTTGAAAGAGGTTTAGCATTGCTACTTTCTTCTAAAGTTCCCATGCAGTTCTCGATCTATGCTTTCAAGAGCACTGTGTTTCCTCTCAACAGATTGCCTTCAAAGGGCCATAGAGGTAAAACACCCTACGAATTGTTATACAATAAAGCCTTTGACATTACTTAGTTAAGGAACTTTGGAAGTCAGTGCTTCTCATGCCTTTGAGCCTATGCTAAACATAAAGTGGATCCTCAATCTGTGGAGTGTCTTTATGGGCTATGCAGCCAAGCAAAAAGGCTACACATGTTTTGATAAGGTTGCACAGAAAGTTTACATAGTCATTTTCAAAGAGCAGGTCTTTCCCTATGCTAGCCCATGTGACTCTACTAGTACTCCTGCTGAGTCTGTGTTACCTCAGATCTGTGTTCCAGCCTGGTTGTCCTTTTCTTCATCCTCTGGTGTCTTGCCTGCCACCAGCACTAAGTTGTCACCATCACCTGTTATGACAGTTCCCTTGTCCCCTTTACCAATGTCAACTCCTCTTGTCTCTAACTCCTTAATGTCTTTTGATAAGACCATTCCTAGCTTGTCTTCTTCCTCTTCTGATTCACCAAGTGTTGACACTCTTTCTATTCCTCCCTCACCTTCAAATAATCTTGAGTTATTTGTTCATCTTCCCAATATCTCAGCTACTTCTTATGGTCTACCTCCTAATAGTCATGCTCCTACCAACACTTACAGTATGACTACGAGACCCAAGTCTGGCATTACCAAATCAAAATTATGTGCATTCACCATTCATAGAGTTGTGGTCTTGTCTAAACCAAAATGTTACTAGGAAGCATTGAACATTCCTAAAGGAAAAAGGCTATGGAAGATGAATTTCAGGCCTTATTGCAAAATGGTAATTGGGAACTTGTTCCACTCCCAGAAGATAAAACTGCCATTGGCTGCAAATGGGTTTTCTGGTCAAATTGAAAGCTGACAAAACTTTAGATAAGTATATAGTTCATCTAGTAGCTAAGGGCTTTTTGCAAATGGCTGCTATGGACTTCTTTGAAACATTCTCACCAATTATGAAGCCTACAACCACTATAGTTTTCCTAGCAATTGCACTATCTAAAGGCTAAAAGTTAAGGCAAATTGATGTGTGAATAATGCCTTCTTGAATGAGGTTTTGGAGGAGGATGCACTCATGATCCAACTACCTGGCTTTGATGATGGCTCAGGATTGGTTTGCAAGCTTGTTAGGCTCAAGCAAGCACCATGGGCCAGGTTCTCAAACTGACTTCTTGCCTGTTAGAGCTAGGTTTGTATCCTCTAAAGCAAATACTTCCTTGTTCATTCGAGATGCCAATGATCATTATTAGGTTGTTTTGGTTTACGTGGATATAATAATGACGGGTAGCTCATATGTCGCTAGTCAACATCTTATCACCACCTTCAATGACAATTTTGAATTGAAGGACTTAGGGTCATTACACTACTTTCTTGGCATTGAAGTTGTGTTTCATGATGATGTGTTACATTTGAATCAAAGAAAGTATATAGTTGAACTACTTGAGAAGTGTGGTATGTTGGACACCAAGTCCTATGGTACCCCTATGGTCATTGGTAGGCATATAAGCAAGAATGATGGTATTATCTTGGCTGATGCCACTCAGTTCAAAAGCACAATGGGTTCCCTACAATATTGTTTGCTTACTCGACCAGACATTGCCTTCAGTGTTAATAAGCTTTTCCAATTTCTTGTTGCCCCTACAAATGTACATTGGTTGGTTATTAAATGAGTTCTTAGGTACTTAAAAGTTACTTTAATGCATGGTCTATGTTTCTTTAAATCTATAGCTCTCACTTTGACACCATATTGGATGTTGATTAGGCCTTTAGCATTAATGATCATCATTCTACTGGTGCTTACGGTGTTTTCTTGGGCGACAATTTGGTGACATGACAGAAGGTAATCGCTTGATCGAACTCAAAATCAAAATACAGGGCAATGGTATCTACCTCATCTGAACTCTTGTGGTTATGATCTCTCTTTGCTGAGTTACATCTTTCTATTCCAGCTCCGCCTGTGTTGCTTTATGACAATCTCAGTGCACAACATCTTGCTCACAATCCCATTCAGCATGCTCGTACAAAACATATAGAGCTCGATCAACATTTCATCAAGGACTTGGTTGTGCAACATTAAATAGTCATCAATCATGTGTCTACCCAAGAGTAGCTGACTGATTTTCTTACCAAGCCACTGTCCTCTTCTCAATTTTCTCTCCCTCAAATTCAAACTGCTAGTTCTTCCATCTCCATCAGTTCGATAAGGGACTATTAGATTGTATGTTGCATTAGTTAATCAGTCAGCTAGTTAGTGTAACAAACTCTAACTAATTTACTCTCTTCTGTATGTGATCATATGAGCTGGCATGAGTTAGTTATTGCATGCTCATTGGCACTTGATCAGTGCTATGTTATAAGTAGCTTAGCTTCTCATTTTGTATCATTGAAAATTGAGTAATAAAAAAACTAACATCATCATTTCTTCCTTAAGCTTTTACAAGCTTTGGATTCTTGATTTCACTTTAAATAAATAAAAAACTAGTGAACCTCAATTGATATGAATGTTCTCATTTTGTATCATTGAAAATTAAGTAACAAAAAAACTAACATCATCATTTCTTCCTTAAGCTTTTACAAGCTTTGGATTCTTGATTTCACTTTAAATAAATAAAAAACTAGTGAAACTCAATTGATATGAATGTTCCTTACCAGATGCATTGATGCGAAGAGTTACATGTCTCTGCTCTGACTCCCTCATCCCATTTGAAAAAAGCTGGAAAAAGTCAAAAAGAAAGAAATGTGAGAAAAATCATCAAGCAATAACAGAAGCAAAGAATCGAATATCATATTACAAAATTGTACCTTGTAGAAAAATGGGCTTTTGGCTGCCAAAATAGGAGAACTGATATGTATAGTTTTAACTCTCAGGACTGTTGAACAGTCCATGCTCCAGTCAGAGTCATTGCTGTTTGCAGCTTCATCACCTATAAGAACAGAATACAAGCAGAGGACATGTAAATATGTATATGATTAAGAGATATAGATTACTAATAAATAAAAATGTAAACCGCTACACACGGTAAGATAGATGCTTCTACTATGCAAGAGAAAATGGACTTCCAAAGTATAGTTGAGTTTCCTTCATTATCTAAGGGAGAAAAATATAATGTTTGATCGTACTAGCCCAAATGAACAATGTTGACACAACACAACAAATAATTAAAATACCTGAAGGTAATTCTTCAATCATTGCAACAGCTTCCTCATCCTGAATTTCACAGCCCTCACAATCATCCAAGTCAGGCTGGTTGTCATTCAATACCTGCTCCTCCTGGCCGACACTTAAATCCACAACTGAAATTGAAGAGGAATAGAAACTACTGAGTAACCAACATAACCAAATAAGTGTAACAAATACCGTAACAATATAAATGAGATGGAATGACACATATTGAAGAAGTTCAGTGAGATGAAATATGCAATAATCCAGATCAACAAACGAATCACAAAATACTCCACTTGGCTCCATCCATGGCCCAGGTAAAAAGTACATGTTTTTTTATATAATGAATTTCCCTATATTTTGAGCAGAGTAAGGCAGTGAGCTATTGAGCACAAGAAAATCCGCTGTCAGATGTTCCCCACCAGCTTCACCATCAACCAAAAGGCAAGCTACAGTTAAATTTGAAACTCCTCAGGGTATCATCTATATCTAAAGACTCCTATTTCCCTAAATAAGAACATTTAGCACAAAAACTCCCAAAAATTCATTTTGAACATTTCCCTACCTCTAAAAACGCTACATATATAACTTTAAATCAGCTCTCAAAAAGAGTCAGCAATAGAAGCAACTTTAGCTTTAAGGTTCATTTCAACAAATTACAGTCAAAACAAAGCATAAATTTCAAAATCGGAAAACCCCAAATAGAAAAGAGAGAAAAAGATTAAAAAAAAAAGTACCGTGATTATCCTTCTTGATATCTTCTCTCCGCCGCTTACGGTGACGAGCCCAATCGACAATACTCGTGCAGGCCTCTAAATCGAGTGTGGTCTCCGGCGGCTCGCCCATAATCTCGATCTGAAGCAAGCGGTCGGAAAAGTTACTGTCGTTGAAAGCAAACCCAAAATCAGCACCGGACGATGAAAAACCTCGAGATAAGTCCGATGATTCCAACATATTTCTTGGGTCGAACAGATCCGAAGGCAAACCCTTCATTTAATTTTCGTACAACAGAAGTTTTGATTGAAAATTGAAAAAGCAAGAAAGAGATAAGAACAATTAATATGAAGAAAACGGGTGAGGTACTCAACTGAAAGGAGCCGACTGGTCTGGGGTTGTGTGCTGGTTGTTTGTTATTTACGATTTTTGTTTTTTTGTTTTTTGTTTTTTGTTTTTTGTTTTTGTTATTGAGATTACTGTAACTGATTAGGAATTTTCAGTCATTAGCTTTCTTTTTGTATTAAAAATGGTTAATAATATTTTACTGGTAATTATATATAATTGGATTTAATTATTTTCTTCATGATAAATTGTAATTAGATTATGTTTTTTTTAAGAAATGTAATCACATTACTAGGTAAGTTGTAAATTGTAAATTGTAACAAGGGCCTTCTATTTTTCTTGTTGAATTAATGAGATTGTTGACCAATGTTTTTCTGTTTTTATTTTGATCAATCTTCTGCATAATTAATTTATTAAAATTATGAAGAAAAAAAATTAAATAATGAAATTAATATCTATGATAAATTAGTGACATAAAAATCCTTTAAGATCTTTAAACAAAAATAACTGTTTGATGCAAAAACTAGGTTTTAATTTTTATGAAAAATTATAAAAAAATAACTGCTTTTTAAAAAATAAAAAAAATTAAATTAAAAATAAAATAAAATAATAACTTTACCAAAATATTTTTATAATATTAGGTTTTTATCTTTTTTATATATTAAAAAACCAAAAATATTAGATTTTATATAAACCAAATAAAATTATTTTTTATAAAGTATAGTATACATTTTTATTTTTATTTTTTTTATAAAATATAAGTATGTTACATAATGAATAAATAAATAAACTGAAAAAATTAGTAAATAATTTAACTAAATATTATATATAAATAATAAAATAATATATAAGGGTAATGTAATAAGTATACGAATTCTTTAATAACTTGGTTTCATAATTGTTAAATTTAAATAAGGATAATTTTATCAAATTTTGAAATGTAACAAAATAATAAAAATAATTTTGGTAAGCAAATAGAATAATAATATGGTTGTAATTGTAATGAATTTGAGTAAAAAAGGTAAATGAAAATAACTTATAAATATATATATAATGATTGTATTATTTTATCTCATATCTCATTTAATATTTTTAATAAATTTATGGTATAATATCACCTTATTTCATTTAAATATTATTTAATCTCATTTAGATTATAATACTAATGGGTCTAATTTTAAATATATGTTGTATCATTTTTTATTAAATTTACATTATAAATAATTATGTCTCACATTTTTTATTATTTTTATATTGATACTTATCTAATTTATATCTAGTAGAAACAAATAATATATCTCAATTAATATTGTATCATTACTATATTATTTTATTAAAAATTAAATAAGACAAAATAAGATAAATTTTAAAAACAACTAGATTATATTATGAATCTTATTAAAATTTCATCTTAATTAACACATCTATAAATAAATGCATTCTCAATAATGATGCAACTTATAGAGTAATCAACATAAATGAGAATCAATCATTTTCCCTCTTATGTTAAACATGCTTTTAAATTTTCAAAAATACTTTTTCTCCCTAGTGTTCAAGTTCGATACCAAATCAAAATACATTTTTACATTTATTATTTATTTTTTTCTTTTTATCGAAATCCCGAAACTAATATAACCAAAATAAATAGCATGATTTATAAACTTTTGTGAAATCAATGCATCATATATATACTATTTTCCAAGAGCAATAAAATTAACCAAAATAAATAACATGATTTATAAACTTTTGTGAAATCAATGCATCATACATATACTATTTTTCAAGAGTAATAAAATTAAATCACCGTAAGAATATGTAATAATTATTAATAATAATTTTATCTAACAATAATGATATTAAAATATAATTAATTATAAAAAACATATAATTCATGTAATTCTATTGTAACAATAATAATATTAATTATTAATTATAACGATATCTTACTCTAAAATTGTTATTTTTGTTAATAAGATAATAAAAAAAATTCAAGTTGGATATGTATCAATGAAAAACTGTTGAAAGTCCCACATAGTCGAGGTAAACCAGCTAAGTGCTCGTTATAAGTCTGCGTCAGTCCCTCCCTGATAAGCATATTTTGAGGGAAAAATCATGACTGCGCAGACTTCAACATACAACTCATGTTCCTCAATATTTTTGGGAGAAAGTTTTTCTTACAACTACCTATCTTATCAATAGGATGTTCTCTCGTGTTCTCATGTTTAAAACACATATCAATAATCTACTTGAGTCATACCCACACACCAAAATTGTGTCCCACATTCCCTTTGAAAATTTTGGATGTTCTGCTTATGTCTATGTACATCATAGAGGTAAACTTGATCACCGAGCCATCAAATGCATATTTATAGGATATTCATCATGCCAGAAAGGATATAAATGCTTCTCTCTTATCACAAAACAATTCTATAATACAATGAATCTCACTTTCTTTGAACAATATCCATACTATTCCAAACCTACCATTCAGTGGGAGAACGTAGGCAATGAATATCAGCTTTGGAATAGCATAACCACTCAGTCTCCCATAAATCCTATCTCGCAAATTCAAGAGAGTGAATCAATGTCTCAAATAAATACTTTTAATAATCCTAATGAATCTTCAACTTTTCTACCAACAAATCTAAACTTCTTTGTCCCAAACAATGATCTTCTTGTCTACTATAGGAGGAAAACAACTCAAGAAAGAGCGGAGAACCGAGTATATCTTGAGCCAGTCCAGGAATCCAATCCAAGTACAGGCCACTCTAACAATTCACAAGGTAACATCCCTGAACCTCCTATTATTGAGTTACCTCCTAGTGATTTGAATTTGCCAATTGCTATAAGGAAAGGTGTAAGATCTTGCACAAACCACCCCATCTACAACTTTGTTTCCTATAAAAATCTCTCGCCAAGTTATAAGGCATTTATCAACAACCTTGATCAAATACAGGTTCCAAAATTCGTTCATAAAGCATTTCAGGTACCTGAATGGAAGATAGCTATTCATGAAGAACTTAGTGCCTGAAAGAAAAACAAGACTTGGGAGATCACAGAAATACCATCGGGAAAACAAGTTGTTAGGTGTAAATGGATCTTTACAATCAAACACAAAAGCAGATGGTAATATAGAAAGACTCAAAGCTCACCTTGTGGTAAGGGGATTCACTCAAACTTATGGGATTGACTATCAAGAGACTTTTGCACCTGTAGCAAAGCTCAACACTATTTGTGTTCTTCTCTCCCTAGCATCTAACTTGGATTGGCCTCTCTACCAATTAGATGTCAAGAATGCATTCCTTAATGGTGATCTCGAAGAAGAATTCTATATGGACATTCCTACTGGAATTGAATCTCCTGTTCCAACCAATAGAGTCTACAAACATAAGATATACTTATATGGATTGAAACAATCTCCATGTACCTGGTTTGATAGGTTCTGAAAAGTTTTGAAGAGATATGGGTACAATCAATGCTAATCAGATAACACACTATTCGTCAAACACTTTTCCAATGACTGAATAGTTATCCTAATTGTGTACGTAGATGATATTGTTCTAACGGGTAATTCTACAATTGAGATGAAAAAACTCAAAGAATTCTTTGCCAAGGAATTTGAGATCAAAGATCTAGGCAATCTCGAATATTTTCTAGGAATGGAAGTAGCACACACAAAAAGGGGCTTATATATATTTCAAAAGAAATATGTACTTGATCTTCTCAAGGAAACTGGAATGATGAGGTGTAAACCAGCAGAAACTCCGATAGATTCTATAGTAAAACTCGGAATCAAAGAAAATAGTACACTTGTGGACAAAGATCGTTATCAAAGATTAGTGGGAAAATTCATTTACCTATCCCACACTAGACCAAATATTGGTTTTTCAGTAAGTGTTGTAAGTCAATTTATGAACAGTCCCACTGAAGAACAGATGGAAGCGGTCTATCATATACTCAGGTATCTCAAGATGACACCAGGAAAAGGATTATATTTTAGTAAGAATCTTACTAGAAAAATTGAAGTATTTGCATATGCTTACTAGGCAAGCTCTATAGTGGATCGCACATCTACCACTGGATATTGTACATTCGTATGGGGAAACCTTGTAACTTGGAGAAGTAAGAAACAGTCAGTAGTTGCTCAAAGCAGTGCAGAAGCTAAATTTAGAGTTATGACTCATGAGATTTGTGTAGGAATGTGGTTAAGAAGACTACTTAATAAACTGGACTTTACAACTCTTGAACCTATCAGCATGTATTATGACAATCAAGTTGCAATAAGAATTGCGAAAAAATCCAGTTCATCATGACCGAACCAAACATGTAGAAATTGATCATCATTTCATTAAAGAAAAGTTAGTTGGAAAAATTGTGGACCTACTATATACATCTACTAATTATCAAACCGCAGATATTTTTACCAAAGCGATACCTCGAACAATTTTTGAAGAATTGAGTTGCAAGTTGGGAATGATTAATATCTATTACCCAATTTGAGGAGGAGTGTAGACTTTCAAAGAATATTATTAGTATTGTACAGGCTGTAAAAATAGTGTAAATCAAGCTGTAATTTAATTATTGATACCAACTGTTATATTCTTATATTAGTGGACATTTGTCTAATTTCTTATTCCTATTTATAGTGTTGTATTATAGTGTTGTAAAATCATCAGAATTAACAGAGAATAAAGAGTAAGAATATACTCTAGTTTATCTCCATCATCTCTCATAGTATAATCTGCATGGTATCAGAGCAGGTACTTGGGGGTCACGATGTTCCCAACCAGTCAGCCCCCAATCATCCACACGGTCACCCCCGGTAAAGGGTACTCTAACTGATATGAGGGGAAGTGTTGGAAGTCCCATATCGCCCAGGTAAACCAGCTAAGTGATGGTTATAAGTTTGCATCAACATCTCCTTGATAAGCGTAGGTAAACCAGCTAAGTAATGGAATATGGTATATGTCCCTATTCAAGTTAGTTCGCCCAAATATACCCTCATTGAAATATAAAATAGGGGTATCTAACACCACGATATTCCACAAGATGACTTCATTAAATTCAAAGTCATCTAGGTCTATAGCTTTCATACTAGAAGTATATTCTTCCATGGCTTTCCTTTATTTTGTGACCTCGGACCTAGATGGTGGAGGAGCACTAGGCAAGTCAGATGTCGTAGGAGGGGGTGTGACCTCAGTTGGCTCCATTAGAGGAGTAAAATCCCCGGTTAATGATGGGGACATGGGTATGAGACGTGGATATGTGGCAACCAGATCTTGCACACTTTAGGTGTCTATTAAATCTACGAGGTCTATATATGAGTAATCCGTACTTATAAAAGGATAATTAAAAGGTCAGTAAAATGGTACGAGTTACAAACTAAAGTAGTTATCTCATAAACAAAATGATAACTTGAATACTCGTCTGTATAATCCTGTCATACCCTATATTTTTTTAGGTGAACTATATTTAATATGTCTCGATAGCTTTTATTCGAGGTGTTTTGTAGCTCGATCCTTATAATATTTTCCTTACCACTTAGATCTAACTTGTTCATAAGTTCACTTACATGAGGTTGGGTGGTGCTGAAGTGATGATTCCAAGTATGATAGATTGGTAAATCTACCATGTTATCCTAAATATCCCCGATAATATAAAAATATTTATCCTTCTAGCACGAGCTATTATCAGGGAGTTTAAGATGTAGCCCAACAACACATGATATATACGTCATTTCTTTATCCAAGTTGTTCCTTTTCAAGCAGTACATGCTTCGAAGTTTATCATTTGTCAAGTCTACATGTGTTCACCTACAACAATAGAGAGACATAAGAGAGTTCACCCTAGGGAATGGACATCAGAGTCCGATTTTGAATGCCGCCAAATGTGTCACCCACCACCCAGCTTGGGGATCATTGGTGTCACATAAATGATGAGGTGTAGGCGTTAAACCTACACGGGGAGGGATGTCGTATATGTATCTAATCTCGATCAGGTTGTTCACAACTAAAACGCTAGGCATCTTTTCTAGTTGGTGTTTATCCTTGGTCTTATGGGTAGGTTCACCCCAAATATCACACCTTTTCTTGGGACTGGGTTCCTTTTTGCTAATACAGGAATCCTAATAATAGGCACTAGACCACGCGAAGACGATGGGGAAATTACACGAGATCCATATAAAGTGGGGAGAGTAAAGATGTTCTGCTTTATCGATGCATATGAAATAGGCGTCTGTCATGACTCTCATTAATCTTAGAAGGTCGTTTAACTTGCGACAAGCTCGTCACTAAACGACTTGAATCCTACGACCTTTCTTTGGGAGGATATACTCTTAAGTTATACTCTTAGTACAACCTCGGGGGGTTTCTTCTGGAATAGAGTGAACCACATCCTTTCTTTTATGAGACATGGTTAATAAATTTAAGAGGAATAAATTACCTAAATTGTATTTCACAGGTCGTTTGAATCTCGACTTAACGATAGAAAATGAGCTGATTCTAAACAGAGGTCGTTAATCAAATGGATTGAAATTCAAACCAAGTGTTTTTTTCAAATTGATCGATAAAAAGAAGAGTAATGTAAAGATAATTAATGGACTGAGATTCTTTGAAAACAAATTTAATAAATTTAACTAAGTTAAATTTAGATAGGGTAAATAGTAACTTTTCTCACTATTTATAAAAGAGGAAAAGAAGATGAAAGGTTACCCAATAAAAACCCAAATTAATTAAAAAAAAATACTTTTTCCATAGCATGTTAACTTCATAATCATGTGAGTTCGTATCCTACAACCTATATGAATTGATCGCTATCTACTAAAGAGTTCGTTGAATCAAACCTATTTACAATGGCCTAAAGTGTACGAAGATTAAAGAACGAAGTATTATTCTCTTGATTTCTTGAAAATAAGGGAATAAGGGAGTTATTGTTTAGTATTATTCAAATAACAAATATACTACTCTAACGATTTGATATATCTAATTCTAACGAGTTTAAGTTGAGGATAGTTCTTACGTAACAAATAACACATAACGACTTGATAAAGAGTAAGACTTAATCTTAATAAAAGATTTCATATATTATCTTAATGACATAAATTATATTTGAAGGTAGGTATCAAACGATATATATATATATATATATATATAATTAAGTATTTATAAATATAATTTACAAATAATACACATAAACTTTAACGTATGAAACGAACGGGGTCTAACTTTGGGTGACGGTGAACTCAATACTACAATTTTTCGTCAGATTCTAAAAACATAAGAAATTAAAGAAAAACTTCTAAGACACTTATTTTAATATATATAATATACTTCAGTTTTAAATTTTTTATTTGTAAAAAGTATATTATAGATTATTATAATTCAGTTCCCTACATGTTAAATGCTAAATGCTGATTTCGTCCGAGACCATATCAAACCCGGATACCGATAAACAATAAATAAAATTAATATAAAAATATAAATAAAAAATAAATTAAATAGTATGATTAAAAAATTAACAATTATTTTTAAATTTTTGACTAAAAATTATCAAAATGTGAGAATGTTTTATACAATTTTAATTAAAAATAATTTAATTTACATATAAAATTTGAGCTAAAAATATTTTACATTTAAAATATGAATTTAAAAATAAAATTAAAAAAACATACTATATATTAAATAGAATCTAATTTTTATATTTTAATTTACTTATTTTTTTTAAACTTGACTATTAAAGGTAAAATAGAAATCGATAACAAATTTTGAATTAAATATGAAAAAATATAAAGTAAATAAATCAAGACAAAGTCATTAAAAAACAAATTTAAAATAAGAAAATAATCGTTATATATAACATTATTGGGCAGTAAAGTAAAATAATTTAAGTGGAATTAAAATACAAATAACTATTAAACTTGTAACATATAAATAGAATAGTGTGGAGTACCGGTAAGTATCATCAAATTGGGAAGGTGGTTATAAGTATGTTTAATAATAATATTTAAATTTTGTAATTTATTTTTAGTAATTTAATCTTATTTTTATTAAAAATGACCCTAAGTTGGTAAATTATCATTTTTATATTTTAATTTTTTTTTAATTATAATTTTTATGTTTAAAAAATAAAAATAAAAAAATTAACTTTATCGTAGTTATTTTTAATAATAATAAAACTAAAATGTTAAAAAAGTGATATTTAAATATTATTTTTATAATAAATAAATAATATTGATTATATTTTTTTATCAAATAATAATTTATATAATTTAAAACTATAATTTAAAATAAGAAATTAATTATTGCTACTCACATATTACCCTATAAATTAGGAGAGATTTTTACGTCTAAGTTAGGGAGATTTTTACATGAGTAGGCTCATAGATGACCCGAAAAAACTCTTCATTCATTGTTTTATTTGGATTCATTTAATTGCATACAGATATTCATATTTGATGTAATTATTAATAATTATATTATAAAATTATCAAGGTATGCCTAATATTCATACACTTTGTTCGTATATTTTTTTAAATTCGAGTTATTATTTATTATTTTTAAAATATATTAATTATTAATTAAATTATTATTTTTTATATCCAATTAATTAATTATTTTTTCAAATTAAAAATTATTATAATATTTAATTTTATTTACGTGAAATAAGAAATTACTAATAATAACGAATAATTAATGTAAAACCACAGTGGATTCATTTGACAAAAAGCAATCAAATACTAATCTTTTACACATTGAAGGGCATTCCTCTAAAATTTCGAGCGCGAATCTTGAGCTTCAATTCTAGCCCTTCAAAATCATACAAGTTTCTCTCTCTCTCTCTCTTTGTACATAAATAGAACAAGCTTGTCGTTGTGATCTGATTTGCTGGGATTTAGAACAGGCAAGAATTTGATTTCATTTTGTAAATTTCAGCCCCATTTAGATTCGTTTTCCTAAACTTTTGCCTAATTTCATTTTCGACCCAATCCTAAAATAGCTCTGTCTTGAAGCCCCATATTCATGTACATGCATTTCATTTTTGCAATCTGATCCTTAACATGAATCAATCTTCATTCTACCCATTCCCAGCTCAAATGTTAGATTCTTTCTCCAATTAAATCGATTTTGATCGCAAAAATGATTAGTGGTGAGGCATCTGGAAAACCACATCTACTGAAACCCCCTGGGTTCATGGATCAATCGGGTATACCCTTAGTCCGACCACAACCACCTCCATCGGTTCGAAAACCCGCAATTTGATCCAGATATCAACCCAAAAAACGACGTCGAAGTTGTTGTCCTATTTTCTGTTCTCTCTTCTGCTGCTTGATTTTCATCTTCATCATTGTTGCTCTCATAGCTGGTGCTCTCTTCTATCTTTTCTACGAACCCAAGTTGCCAATTTTCCACCTTAACTCATTCAAGCTATAACCCAATTCAACGTTACGGTCAAATCCGATGGGTCTTATCTCTATGTCAAAACGACGAGTCGTATTGAGCTCAAGAACCCAAATAGAAAAATTCAATTTTATTATGGGAAGACTAGTGTTACGATTTCTGTTTTTACCAATGGTGCGGATGAGACGGAGTTGGGGACGGCAGAGATTGATAACTTCACGCAGGGGAGAAAGAATACGACTAATTTAAAGGTTGAATCGAGATTGAAGAATGAAGCGATGAATGATGGATTAGTGAACAAGTTAAAGCATGGATATAAAAATGGGGATTTGAAGGTTGAGGTTGATGCTAAAAGTGCTATGGGTTTAGTGGTTGAAGGTTATAAGATTGTGTCAAACTATGTGTTTTTCTGATAATTATCATGTATATTTCATTATTATATCTGTTCTGTTTTCTGTACAAGAGTTGAAATATATGTATACAAAGAAAACGAAAATTAAACAATAACCATAATTCCTACACATCCATGTTTTATGGATCCACTATCATTATCAGATGGCTCGCATGCTTTACTCCACTGAATTACTCATACCGCCATAACAACACACAACAACACTCCTCCTCAAGTCGTCAGACATACGTCTCTTTACGCCTAACTCATGTTGCGGTTTTTCACATACGCATTTTACGGAAAGATATCACCCAATCGATCTTTCCGATTTAACAAATTAAGCTTAATAATCTTTTCTTCAAGATTCTCGCTTTGACGGTTCCGATTCATTTCAACGCGCTTCGTGCAGGCGATCACGTTGAACTCAGATTGCATGGCAACGAATTACCGCTTGTTATCACAAAATAAGTTCATTTTGTAGAGCAGAGCAACACCAATCTCGCTAGAAGTTTTTTCAACCAAAGCCGAAATCTCACATATTCCCTCGACCATTCCTCGAAATTCAGCCAAGACCTGACAAAGAACTACATTTTCTTCGCTTCCATGTAACAAGATCGCCCTCTCACGAAAGTAAAGTACCCAACAAGAGATTTCCTATCCTTCATATTCCCCTCTGCCCTAATCAGATATCCATGACTTCGAATCGACCATTCTTTTCGAAAACATAAGTCCTTTCCTCAGGAGGATTTTAAGTAACGAAGCATTCGTGACGACCGCATCCATATGATCTTCACTGGCAAGCGTACGAACCGACTCACGACACTCACAAAGATAAGCAATATCGTCGAGTACGAGATAAATATACGAGTTTACCTACCAACCGTTGATATCTCTCGTTTATCTCACGATACATTGGTCCACATATTCTCCGAGTTTATGATTTTGAACCATCGAGTATCGATAGGTTTACAACATAAGAGTCCCCGCCTCCGCTATCAGTCCAGTATATTTCCTTCGGGAAAGACATATGCCCTTGTTGATCTCATACCTCAATACCTAAGAAGCATTCGAGCCCTCCCAAGTGATACGTAGCTCTGCAGTCCGTAATCCACTCATCTTTCTCACTACGAGTGTAGACGTGAAATACTTTACTTGGAAATACCCGGATCCCGGAAGATTCGGCCCGAGGAGTAAGGTGGATAGCGAGGCATTATCGGGTAGCCACTGCCGTCGCCCGAGGGTGTCCCGTTTCTTCCACGTCAAGATCATTCCACCACATGGATACCCACGTAGTTCAAGCGCTTTCACACGGTGTTCGAGTTTCCGCAATGGCCACATTTCTCATGTCAAGAGATGGTGAATTTCCGTGGATTTCTGCTACCCAAGAAAGGTCCCGTTTTCGCTGTGGTACGAGATTGGCACGTGTCCTCGACCCCTTTTAAAAGCCATAACCGCTCCTGTGTGTCAGTATCTACACCGTGATCATCACGGTACCGCTCGACCTCTTCCTCCGGGCCTAATCCATGTGCTTGTTCCACCGTAGGGAATGGCTCACGTGAAGCACATCACTCGAGTTTTATCCAATCTATCATCAAGTCCATCGAGTGGGCTGTATACACTGATCTTCCCGCATTTAATACGGAGTTGTATTTTTGTATATCAATTGCACACTCCATTGATTAAGACGACGGAAATCAATTTCCCGCCACAACCCTCAAGCGTCATTGTAGTATTTTTTCAATGGATCCTCCCGCCGCTTCGCACGAGTAACTCACCACAAGATCATACACTCGAGACGTGTCTCGTCCCATCACAAAGTGGTAAAGAACCGATCCCAAACTCGTTTCACACGGAATAGGATAAAGTTTGCAATCGTGGGTCCATCGAATTGATCAACCATCCTTCGACAATGGCATTTTCAAGACGTGCCATCTCCTAAACGAGTGGTTTCCGCTTCAACTGTGTCGAGGAAAATCCCCATTAATATATCCCGCTTATCTTTGCTGCAGATATACATCTCCACCACCGCGACCACAAGGCATAATGGGATCCTCCTAACTTGATACTAATAGGAGCGTGGGCTGGATGAGGTCATGAGTCGATCTCGAGCTCTAGTTAGAACTTCCGTCATTTTCACCGTCAAATCTTCTAACACGAATTTGGTAGTTAAATCTCTAGATTCCGCCATGAAATCTAAATTTTTTTCCTTCCATTTTTCCTTTTTTTACACTTCGTTCGTGCACTATATATAGAAAAGATCGTAACCCTAAAAAAATAAAATTACAAATTAGTGCAGCTTCTTCTGCGCGTTCCTAACGCTAAACAATTCCAAAGTCGCGCAATTTTCTTCTCACCATCTTCAGCCTTCTTCTCACCGCATTCGGTGGCAAACTGTCCCGTTCCTCAACCAACTTCTTTTTGTTCTCTCACCTAGATTCGTTCAAATACCGCTTTCTACCAACTTCTTCCTCGTTGCTCTCGGCAACTTCTTCTTCTTCTCGCGTGGTTTCACAAAGAACTCATCATTTACGCAAATTGCTAGCTTCCTTCTCGTTCCAAGCTTGTCCGAGCTTAGAAAAATAGTATGGTTATCACAGCAGAGACAACACACAAAATATACGTTGTTGCTTTCAAGTTTCCACAGAGGTAGAAAACTAGTTCCACCATCGCTTTCTTTTCTCGAAAAACCGAACACAACGGCCGAGGTCAAGCCAGGTATCTCAGAATCGAGTCACAGATTGTCTAGCATTTCTACGTGAAGTAGTCGACCGAACCAAAGGTTTCCAGATATCGTAAATGGCCACAATCGCAATCACACTATCAATCAAAGAAATGGCCACTGCGTAAAATCGAAGCCACACCGTAATCAAAAAAATCGGCAAAAAAATAAATCAAGAAACAGACTAGTAGGTAATTCCATTACTCAAAGAATAATTGGCTTCCGATACCATGTCAAACTACGTGTTTCTCCGATAATTATCATGATATTTCATTATTATTTCTCGTTTCGTCGCATATGGAGATATACGTATACAAAGAAAACTAAAATTAAACAATAACCATAATCTCAAGACATCCATGCTTTTATGGATCCACTATCATTATCAGGATGCCTCCATGTTTACCTCCAATCGAGTCATCGGGTGTTCCACACAACAACACACACCAACATATTGGACCTCTTAGTGTTAATATCAATTGTGGTGGTGTTACCTTGAAGAGGCTTGAGAATGGTCATATGCCTAAGTGCTCCATTCAAACTCTCAAATGGTAATCCCCATTTTTGTGTTTTATTTTCATTCTCACTTCATTGTTTTAGAATTTGTATTTACGTTAGAAGAAATTTGAGAATTTGCGTTTGTTGGTTGCTCACGTTCATAAGTAAATTGGGTATAAGATTGAGTTAAAACTCAAGCCCAATACTTTATAAAAGATAGTGTGTAATTTACATTAAGTGGTTATCTCAAGATAAAATAATATTCGTGTAGGAAGCATATGTACCCAAATTCCTACCGAATGGTAGGCTCTATATTTGATCGTTATTGAAATTACACGATGGTCTTTTAGACTTATATTAACGGTAAATATGTGATTTTTTTAATCCTTATTATAGTTATAGTTTAATAAACTCGATGAAGTATAGATGTAACACATATATAAATAAATAGTTGGTTTTTAATACAGGTTATAAATTAAATTTAAAGAATATTATATGTGTTTTTATTTTGAGAGAGAATTATTATACATTATTAATTATTTGTATTTTAACCCATTCCTAACAACATTAAAGTTTTGTTGGTGTAATTTGGTTTGAAAAATAAATTTACCCTTATCTCAATATTTACCTCATATTAAACTGATCGTGTCATTAAAATTTTATATATTTGTTTGATTTTTTTTATTTTTTTGTTACTGATAGAAATTAATTTTCTGATAACGATATTTCTCTTTTGTTTGGAAATATGCTATTGATTGTCGCTTTGACTGCAGGATCAAGATAATATGATTGTTGTGGTCAGAAGCAATAAATAGCGGTATATGAATACATCAAAGCGATAAAATGAATACACCGAATTTACGTGGTTCGGCAATTCGCCTAGGTCCATGGGAGTCAGTAGATATTATTTGAACTGAGTAGGAAATATACAGAATACAGATACAGATTTCCTCATTAATAATATCTCTCAAGTGTTTTCCCAAACTCACAAGTATTTTCTCTCTTTGAGTTTGCTTATACTCTCTCTGATTTTTTTCTGATTTTTGCCTTGTTCTTCAATGCATGAACTCTTTCCTATTTATAGATAAAGTAAGGCTCCCTTTCCCTAATTTGTGCCATAATTTAAGCTTTAAATTAGGCCATCAATTTTTTTAAATTATGCCATTAATTTTCTTAAATCATGCCACAAATTAGGCCACTAATTTCCCTAAATTATGTCACTAATTTGTTACTTTTAGAGTCAATATTCAACAATCTCCACCTTGGTGAAAAAGTTTATAACGCTGCCTCCAAATGCGCCCTAGGCGCTCTAAGCTCGAGAGATGTTGATCAAGTTCAAGCAGTGTTGAAACTTGATCCCTGTAACCACCTTTGTAAGCATATCTGCAGGGTTATTTGCAGTTTCGACTTTCTGGAGTATAACATTCCCTTCATCGATGATTTCTCGAACAAAATGAAATCGAACATTGATGTGCTTGGTACGACCATGATGAACTTGGTTCTTTGCCAAACAAATGACACTCTGGCTGTCGCAGAAAACTTCCACGTTATTCTGAAAAATACCCAAATCTTTGGTCAACCCAAGAAGCCAGATAGCTTCTTTGAATGCTTCTATTACAACCATATACTCTACCTCTGTAGTAGACAAAGCTACAGTTGACTGCAATTTTGATCTCCAACAAACTGATCCTCCTACCATTGTGAACACATAACCAGTTGTAGATCGACGCTTATCCATATCTCTAGCATAGTTAGAATCCACATATCCAACTAGGTGTTTACCTTCAGTCTTGTCTCTCTCAAACTTCAAACCAATATCCACAGTACCATAGATGTACCGTAGAATCCACTTCATTGCTTGCCAGTGTCCTTTACCGGGATTATGCATGTACCGACTCACCATACTAATAACGTGAGAAATATCAGGTCTGGTGCAAACCATTGCATACATCAAGGCACCAACGGAATTTGCATATGGAACACATTCCATTTGCTTCTTCTCATCGGTGGTGCTAGGTGACATCAATGCACTCAACTGAAAGTGAGGAGCAAGCGATGTAGTTACTGGTTTGGTTTTTTCATCAATGTCAAACATTTGTAGTACTTTTCTTCAGATACTGAGTCTGTGTCAGACAGACTATGTTTGCAACTCTATCTCTTGTGATTTCCATCCCAAGAATTTTCTTAGCTTCTCCAAGATCTTTCATTTCAAATTCTGAACTCAACATAGCCTTCAATCTGTCGATCTCTACCTTGCTCTTAGATGCAATCAACATATCATCAACATATAAGAGCAAATAAATGAAGGTACCATCTTGGTGTTTCCGAAAGTATACACAGTGATCAAACTGACTACGTGTGTATTTTTGCTCTCTGATGAAGCTATCAAAGCGCTTGTACCATTGTCACGGTCATTGCTTCAAACCGTAAATTGACTTGCTCAACTTACAAGCCCAATTCTCTCGACCTGGAATTTTGAAGCCATCCGGTTGAGACATGTAGATTTCTTCGTTCAAAGTACCATGGAGAAAAGCTGTTTTGACATCAAGTTGAGCTAACTCGAGATCAAACTGTGCTACCAAAGCCAATAGTATCCGAATAGATGAATGCTTAACAACAAGTGAGAATACCTTATTGTAGTATATTCCTTCTTTCTGAGCATAGCCTTTTGCTACCAGTCTGGCTTTGTATCTGATGTTGTCTTTACCAGGAGCACCTTCCTTCTTTGCATAGACCCATTTGCAACCAATAGTTATTTTTCCTTTGGAAAGTTAAACCAACTCCCAAGTTTGATTCTGATGTAGAGATTTCATCTCTTCATCCATTACCATTTTCCACTTTATACTATCAACTCTTTGCACGGCTTCTCTGTAAGTGCATGGGACATCATCATCAATTACTGGAAGTGCGAATGCTACCATGTCTGTGTATCTGGTAGGCTTTCTAATCTCCCTTCTCGGTCGAGTAGTGGCAATAGATTCTGGCTGCTGATTAATCGGTGGTGATGGTGAGAGAACCTCCACCTCAAATGAGATCTCTTCTTGATCATCAATTTCATCTTCACCGCGATCGGTAATTGGTGCAATCTTTTTTGGATCTTTCGGAGTCTCAAACATCACCTTAGAAAGAGTATTTGGATTTTCATTCTCTTTCTCTAAATTTGTTGGTCTCATCATAACAGACTCATCGAATGTAACATCTCGACTTAAGACGATCTTCTTGGATTCACCACACCAAAGTCAAAATCCTTTAACTCCTTCCTTAAAGCCCAAGAAAACAGTTTTCTTTGCTCTAGGATCTAGTTTGGATTCACTAATATGAAAATATGCTGGACATCCAAATATTCGCAATGAATCATAATCAGAAGCAGGTTTTCCAGACCATACCTCTTTAGGAGTTTTCCCATCTAATGCAGTCGCAGGAAGTCTGTTGATTATATGAGTTGCATATGACAAAGCTTCTGCCCAAAATGCCTTGCTCAATTTGGATTGAGATAGCATACATCGAACTTTCTCAACCAAAGTACGAATCATTCTTTCTGCAACTCCATTTTGCTATGGTGTACGAGGAACAGAAAAATGTCTGATTATCCCTTCATCTTGACAAACTTTGAAGAAGGGATCTGATTTGTACTCGCCACCATTATCAGATCTGAGCCTCTTAATTTTCCTACATGTCTGAGTCTCGATCATTTTCTTCTATTTAAGAAAGATATCAAAAACTTCATCTTTGTGACTCATGGGGTATATCCAAACATATCTAGAGAAATCATCAATAAAAATCACAAACCAACGTTTACCTCCACGGGAGTCAGCATATATTATTTAAACTGAGTAGGAAATATACAAAATATAGATACAGATTTCCTCACTAATAATATCTCTCAAGTGTTTCCCCAAACTCACAAGTATTTTATTTCTTTGAGTTTGTTTATATTCTCTCTGATTTTTTCTGATTTTTGCCTTGTTCTTCAATGCATGAACTCTTCCCTATTTATAGATGAAGCAATACTCTCTTTCCCTAAATTGTGACATAATTTAAACTTTAAATTAGACCACCAATTTTCTTAAATTATGTCACTAATTTTTTTAAATCATGCCATAAATTATGCAATTAATTTTATTAAATTATATCACTAATTTATTATTTTTAAAGCCAATATTTAACAACGATATTATCATCGCATCTGAAGAGGCTGCCAATATAAAAAGCGATTTTTATGGAAGGAGCAAATACGGAATTCGTACCTTCTGCCCAAACAACAACAAGCAAAAAAAAAAAATCAACGTCCATACGTATGCTCTAGACTTCTTCTTAATTTAATAATTTCTTAGATATTTAATAAAAATATAAAATGTATTCTTTATTAAAAAAAAAGCCAATGTAAAAGATAGGGTGTCATTTGTAGCAAGGTGGAAGTGCATAAATGTTTTGATTGCAAACCTAAAGTTATATTAAGAAATGAATGTAATGTAACTGAAATTTTGGATTTTTTTTAGTTTTACTATGGAATAGAAAGGAATCCATTACATTATTTATTTATTTTTGATAAATAAATCCATTGCATTATTTGAAGCAATTTTATTTTCATTTAATCGAATTTCACTATATAATATTATTTATATTTTGCAAAACAGGCATAAATCAATGTTTTGTTATGTCATGTTTTGTATAAGGTATTATGATATACAGATGTGGAAGTATCACACAAATGTTATTTTGGTTGAAAAATAATGTAATGAATCAACAGATTATATATATATATTTTAAGATGAAACTAAGTTAATTTTATGTAATTGAAACAAATAACTTGAACTAAAAAATGATAATTTTTTTATTATCAAATCACTAATAAATTACACCAATTATATTATTATTTTAAAAAAATTAACAAATAATAGTTTTGATACCAATCTTGCACCAATAGATGGATTGTAACTCCATTCGATACGAAGACATGCACCGATAAAAGTTTGAATTGCATATGTCACAATGCATGTAACGTTACATTTAACAAATTTGCCAACCGGATGATATTGCTTCTCTTGAAAAGATTATTTAAATTTGAAATGTAAACAAGATTTTTAGAGAAAAATGTGAATAATATATTTTATTTTTATGGACCGGATCGTTTGAAATGATTTTTATTATTATAAATTGGACCGGATTGTTTGAAATGGTTTTTATTATTATAAACTGGACCGGACCGTTTGATTTATAAAACCGTTCAGTCAGATTCAGTTTTCGATTTGGTTCGATTTTTTTGACATCTTTAATAAAAAATAATGCGAAAATTCTAATATATTTATTAAATCGATCCGGTCCAGTTCGACTGATTTAAATCGGACCGAACTTTTTGAAAAACGATTTTAATAAATATAAATTGGATCAAAACGTTTAATTTATAAAAAATATTTAATTCAATCCAATTTTTCGATTTTATTCGATAGAGACAAATTTTTGGACACTGCTAGCTAGATATAGATTCGGGAAATTATAGGTGCGAGGTTGGCGGGCACAAATAACTAATCAGACATGCAGGCTTAGGTCAGCCCACTCTTTTTACACGGTGAGCCGTCCATTTTCCAAATAATAAGGATAATTAAAAAAATTAATTAACATAATTTAACACATTATTTTAAGTGTATTTATTATTATTATTATTGTGACTTACCTGACATTTTAAAAAAACATCCTTTCATAACTCAAACTTAATATTTAATAGTTATAAAATTAATTAAAAAAAATTCATAATTTATTTAATCAAATGCATAATTGTGTAACCATTGATGACATTTCTTTAAAAAAAATATTAAAGTTATTTTTTTTAAAATAATTAAAAATTATATAAATAAAATTTATACTAGAAAAAAGTCATATTATTTATACCATAAACAAATTTCAACATGATTATTTATTTTACAGAGAAATCATACATTTTAATATTATCATCATCTAAATATGTTTAATTGTAAAATATATTTCTTTATATAATCAATCGATTTTTATTTGATGTGTTATTAAGTTTTTCAAAATGTATTTTTTATTTGAATAAAAGTTTATACATTCCTATTAATTAATATTAATAAAGTAAATGAGCTTATAAAATTACATTAATGTATATTCTTTTTTTAATATCTATAAGAAATGTGGTTAGTACTTATATAATAATTCTACACTATTTATAAAAGTAAGTGAAAAAGTACGTTTCACGCACGGGTTGACTGAGAGTTGCTAAAACACAACCAAAGCCGTTAAATTCAGTCTATAAAATAGTCTTCAAAACTAACGGTAGAAGTTAACCCGTTTTTCAGATAGAATAACATTCACATACAAAGGAATGTCACACCCAATCTCTTTCTCTCACGATATTTTGTACGTTTTCATTTTGTTCTTTCTTTTCCGCAAACCCTCCTAAATTTATTGCCTTTAAGATCCGAAACGAACTTTGAGGTTCATCCATGGCTTCAAAGCGGATCTTGAAGGAGCTAAAAGATCTCCAAAAAGATCCACCGACCTCTTGCAGTGCAGGTACACTTTTCTAATTTTTTTCCTCCATTTATTTTAAGGTATTATCTTCGCTTTCACTGTCTCATGCCCTCTGGAGCCTAGATCTATGATTATGCCCCCTTTTGGGCATCTGGTTTTTTCCTAATCTAAGTATTTTTGCTAGGGTTTTCGACTTTTATATATCTATATATTCTATTTTGTTACACATGTTCCGGAAATTGCTCGAATTATGTATCTTGTACTTTTCGTGGTATTTTGATTCTCATTATTATTGAAGCTACTGTTAATATTCATATGTAAATCGGACCTTCTATATGTCATCACTTGTTCGTTCCTGTATTGGGTTGATTGCTACGACGTTTAGGAAAATTTGGATTTTTGCCACAGTACAATCTTGAAGCAGATGGTAATAATTTATAATTTATTGCAAATTGCATCTTATCAGCTTATATAACTATGTCTACGAGCTATGCAGTACCGTACAAGGAACGAGATTAATTATGAACCGTTATTTGCAAAAGTTGGTAAAATCATGTAATGGGATAGAGGAAATTTTTATAGTTCTTCCGTCACTAGGGATGACAATGTCTAGACGACACAAACACGACATGATATGGATTATAAATTTAGTCAGAATTGATCAAGAATTTTTTCATGTCCTAAAAAGTCTTGTTATTTCTTACTACAACACGAAAAAAAATAGTATGTGTTAACTAACACCTGAATACGACATGATTAATACCGAAACATGACACGGTAACGCAATGCAATTTCCACCCTTACCGATCACATTTACTTATGTCTCATGCTTTGGGATCTATTCAACGCCATCCAGTTAATGTTTTGAGGTTACTAGTGATGCAGTTATATGTTTCATTCCACCACGGGCAATTTTTTTGACATTTTAAACATTGATTGATGTTGTTTGTGGTTTATATTACTTGCCAAACTGTCATTAGGCTTAGCAATATGTTCTAGTGCTGTTTGGAAAGAAAACAAATATGGTGTTGCATGGTGTGTACTGTGTATCATAGTGCACCAACCTATTCCTTCTGTGCCTTTGCGCGCTCAGTTCTATCTGTAAGGTTCCTTTTCTCCTCACGTCTTTCTATTTTGGGTTGCAACTTGCAATACATAGCATGCTCTACCATATCTTTGCTTAGATAATTCGATATAATATCAATTGTATTTTGGTGCAGTCTGCTATAAGTGTTACTCAATAAGTGTCATCCATTATAAATATATATACCTAGTTCTCTGTAAGAAACATTTTTTGATTCTTTGATTTGGTGGCAGGACCTGTGGCTGAAGACATGTTCCACTGGCAAGCAACACTAATGGGACCCTCGGATAGTCCGTATGCAGGTGGAGTCTTTCTAGTTACTATCCATTTTCCTCCTGATTATCCGTTCAAGCCACCCAAGGTATTTTCTTAATTTTAATATGTTTTGTAGGAAATGTAAATATTTATAGCAGACAAGTCTTCATTATTTTGCATAACTTTTTTTGCAGTTTTTTGTAGGTACAGTAATCTAAAAAGAATTATTTGCTTAAATAAGAATGTGTAAGGACTATGTTAGTTAAATGTAAAATAAATGAGAAACCAAGTTGGTCTTGCACATTAACTCGAAGATGATTTCAAGAATTTTTTTACATATATAAGTATTCATGCCTTTGCGGAAGTTATTACTTCTCTGACAGATGGTTATAACATATATCTTGATTGATTAGACTTGGGATAACATTTTGACTCTTAGATTTTGGACGATTAGAGTGTTCTATGCTAGAAGATGCATGATTTGTATGTTCCTAGGATGTTAATACGAAAATTGGTACATTATTTGATATGGGAAGTTTTGTTCTGCATGTTAGGAGATCCCTGCTCATAGAAGACTTTCTATGGTGGCAATTCATTCATGTTTATGCATTGTTGTTAAAGTTTCTCCTTATATATTTTTTGCATCAATATTTGAGAGATGGATGTAATGGCAAAGTGATTGGTTTTTACTAATTTCTGATTGCATCCTTTTTAAGGTTGCATTCAGGACTAAAGTTTTTCACCCAAACATCAACAGCAATGGCAGTATTTGCCTTGACATTTTGAAAGAGCAATGGAGCCCTGCACTGACCATATCCAAGGTTACGATCTTTTAATTATTCACTTAAGAATAGTGGTTTTAAGAATATACTTCAATCAATATGCTAGAAAGTTTAACAGGGTGGTATTAAATGGGCGAATAGTTATATTGTTGTAGTTTTCATCATTTCATATGTCATTATGTCTCTCATAAGATGTCGTTGTAAGATAGATGGTTTTTTGTTGCTTCATACCGTTCTTCGTAATTGATCTGCGCTGCATTTTAAGTGGGTGGGAAAGGTTTTTGTTTAATATTTTGCAGGTGTTGCTTTCTATTTGTTCCCTGTTGACGGACCCCAACCCAGATGACCCCCTTGTTCCAGAGATTGCCCATATGTACAAGACAGACAGAGCCAAGTACGAGACAACTGCTAGGAGCTGGACCCAAAAGTACGCCATGGGATAGTATGCTTGGCAGTGGGGGTATCGGTAGGGTGTTTACTTATATTGCTTGTTATGTATAAAAAGAAGTGTGTATGTACATCACTATTTTGGAAAAAAAAGATTTACACAGTTCCTTCTTGAAATCAAGTCTGTGATTCGAGGTGTACTGTACTCTGCATGTAAGGAATGTGGATAGGTCATGTTGTTTGCTACACCAAGTCCATGTCTTCATTGAAGTTAATTTTGTGTACTTGTGTATTAAGACCCCCTATTACCCCATAATAAGCCTTTGCACAATCTTTTGCCGTAAGAGGATGGTGAACTCGTTTTCAATGGTTGGCCTTGGCTGAATCTTGATATTATTACTCATTTACTTGTAGTCATGGTTATCCAAGAGGCAGGAGGTATGCTCCAATGATAAATGACCCTGTTTTCGTACAGTTGAGTTATCTTAGAGTGTTTTTTTTTTGGCTCAAAATACACACTGTTATTAAACACTCGTGTTATTGTATACTGATGTGCTGAAGGTGTGATCCTATTTTCTTTTTTAATATTCCGAGGAATTACATGACAAATTTGGTAGAGAAAATATGCATATTGCTTGCTCAAAATTGGAATCTTTTTCTTGTTTGGATGAACCGATTTACTTTGTCTGAAGTAGGGGTGTCGATCTTGTTGTGCTTTCGTGTCTGTTTATATGTGTTAAATTGGAATCCTTTTCTTTTTTGGATGAACGATTTACCTTGTATGAAGTAGGGGTGTCGATCTTGTTGTGCTTTCGTGTCTATTTATGTGTTAAATTGGAATCCTTTTCTTTTTTGGATGAACGATTTACATTGTCTGAAGTAGGGGTGTCGATCTTGTTGTGCTTTCTTGTATGTTTATACGTGTTGTGTGTTTGTGTTTTTTATTCCAAATTTACATATTTCTAATTTGTAAAAAATAAAAAAAATAGTTTTAGTGAATTTTATGTTTATAATAATAATAAATTTTTGGTTGACGTTTTTCATGAACGTATTTTATGAATTTAATTTTATAACTTTACTTTTCGCAAAAAAAATGTTTATCTGGTGTCCTTGATATTGATGCTTTTATTTTTTTTAGTTGATTCTTTCAGTTGTGACTTTTAACTTAATACGACATAGTTGTCGTACGTGCAATGCATGTATGCCACTCAATATTGTTTCCACTAAAATTGAATATAAAAATGATAATGACCATATTGGATTAATGGATTTCTTATTTCTCCCCTAGTTTTCTTTATATTTTTGCCCTTTAAGTGCATTCGAAGGGAAATAGTATTTCAATATTTGTTTGTTAAAAAAAAGTATTATGGTTTGGGAATTTTCTCAACTTGCATGTCCAGTTTTGGCTTTTAATGTTCTTAGCCAATAGTTCCAGACAATTATTCCAAGTATCTTCAAGAGAGAAGCAGTGTTTGGATTTTTGGATTTAGAAAGGGGATGTGATTAGGGAAATTCAATCATATTCTATTTTAAGAGTGGATTAACTTAGCAAAAAAGACGATAATTTTCAAGAAATATTGGGATTCAATTCTCTGTCCCGGATTATTATTCCATATTAAACGCCATCCAACATATTTTTCTACGTTTCTTTAGACTAAACAAAAAGTAGCAACATATTTTTTTACTTAATTTGTTTGAAAAAAAATTTCCCGAGCGTTCAGCCTTTGGGCTCCCCTTCTAACCGTCTGTGTTGGTTCGATTTATTTCATATCCTGATCCATCTTCTTTTCATCCTTGTCCTGTCTATTCTAATCTTCCTCTTATTTTGCATTCCACGTTAGCTCTTGTTCCCTTCATCTTCGTGCTATTTCATGGTTCGGGTTTGGTTTTGTCTGAAACCATGGTGGATTAGTCGAACAAAGTTGATAGCTTTAATCTCACTCTAGATTTGGGTGACCTAATTGCAAAGGACAAGTGCAATTTGGATTTTGGCTCTTGCTGTGCACATCGTTTCCTAAAAGCCTATCAACATGGACTCCTTGCGTGTTCATCGCAAGAATTGGGTTGGGTGGATTGAATCTTAGGGAGTTGGATCGATCCACTATTGTCTTCTACTTTGAAGAACTCTCTGATTTGGAGCTTGTATTAAGGAAGGCTTCGTGGAGCTTTGACAACAGCTTGCTTGCGATCCAGAGATTCTTGCCAAGCATGTCTCCTTCTGGATTGACTTTTTAACACAACACCGATTTGTATTCAAATCCACGACTTACCCATGGATTGGCATGCTGGGCCAATTGCAAGGAAAATAGCTGTGAGAATTGACCTTGTTATGGAGATAGACAAGTTTTCTTTAGGAAGTGGAATGATGTGCGCTGTGAGAGCCCGTGTAAGTTTTAATCTTGATAAGATGCTTATTCTAGGGGTATGTATTCCATTTGTGATGTCTCATGTTTGGAGAGAGGCTACGCTCAGACATGAACATGCATGTTCTAGCTTATATACGTGATAGTGGATTGAAGAAGAATAGTGGAGGAGGTTTTGTTTTCGGCACATGTGGTGATACCAACAAAACTAAGAAAGGAGTTATGGTTTTGGTACAGAATAAAGAGAACTCGTGTAGGAGTGGGCAAAGTAAAGGGTACTAGGCAGGGGAGTGGTGGTAAGAACTCTAAGGGTGGCAAACGGCCAAGGAATGGGCTAGTGGATGTCACTTTTCTCAACAATCTTAATGTTGAGCCAAATGTAGTAGTTGATGATGCTCTATATGCTACAAGTGTCAGTGGATGGAGTGTGAATGTTTCTTCTGGTGGCATTGATTGATCCTTTTGGTGATCTTATGGCTTTGCTTGCTCTTGTTTTTTTTTTTTTTGCTGGATTGTTCCTTTAACTGGTTATTGTTGATTTGGGTTTGATTTTTTTAGTTATTGCTTTTGTATTGTCGAGTTTTTTTTGTTTTGTTGAATCTTTTGTTGTGGTATTTTTGCTTTGGCTTCATGCTTGGAGAATGTTTGGGGTTTGTTGGTTTGCTCTTGGCTCTTATGTTTTGCAGCAGCCTGTTTTGGTTTTCTGGGACGGACATAATATCTGATAAACTAATCTATCGACTAAAATCGAGTAGAGTTTTTTGTTTTATAATGTTAAATAGGTTGGTTTTAAAAAAAAAAATGTAAAAATTGATGTATATCAATCAAATCATTTAATATTTTAAAGTTTGTAAATTCATAAAGGTAATATTAATATATATATTTTTAATTTTATATATTTATAATACATATATAATATATGTTTATAATTATATAATTTTAATTAAATTTCTACGTCGATCGAGAATGTGAAACAATTTATATTATTTTTCTCTTATCTTTAATTTTAAAAAATTCATTATAGTTAATAAAAAATATAATTTTTATTTTTATTTTTATAAATTCTCAACAATTTATTTATTTTTTAAAGTTATTCTTGAAATGAAAATCGATGGAAGTTATAGTTTAAATGATCATATATATATATATGTATATATTAAATATTTATTAATTTAATATTAATATAAAATTAAAATAATTTAATTTAATTCTTTTTAAATAAATATAAACCACTAACGGAACATATCAAACCAACTTAAATAAGTTTATAGATATTTTGTAATCGATATTTTATAGGTTAGTTTTGATTTTTTATTTAACAAACAAATATATGTTACTTCGGTTAGCATTTTAAACAAAAATTAATTAAAATCAACCACATTCACCGGTTGGCCATGCTGAATAACGGTGCTGCTTTATCCCTTGGCTGCTCTTCTCAAGCTGTTTTTGACTTAGCTCTTGGTGGCTAGAATGGTTGGATTTTGGTCTGTTAGTTACTTTGTTTAATAGCATAAGTAGGGGCTTTTTATAGTTTCTGGTTTTAAATTCTTTTGTTGGTTTATGTCTTACATTTGGTTGAAGTCTTTTCCACCCATGGGTTTAATGAAATGTTATTTTTTATTTTTATTGTTTTTAAGTATCAACATATTTCTTGAAAAAAATACCAAACATGCACGAAATAACCAATATATTAAATTACCATTTAAGTTTGAGAAATTAAAGGATAACATTGAGCTTATTCATAAAGACAGAACAACAATATCGTCTCTGTTAAAATGTTTCACATTGATTGGACATGAAATATCAAACACATATATAAATAAGTGCAATCCTCCATCTTATAACCTAGGTTTTGAGATAAAATTAGGCACAAATTTAACATGATATCAAAGCAGGAAAAACTCACCCCGTGACACGCAGCTGTAAACCCACTACCGTCCATCGATGAACTACCGATGTGAGGAGGAGTGTTAAAATGTCCCACATCGATTGGGTATGAAGTATCAAACACATATATAAATGAGGGCAATCTTCCATCTCATAACCTGGGTTTTGAGCATTTTTTCCAATTTGCGTCACAGAAAGCATTTAGTTGTAATGAACTAGTTGCTGAGAAAAAGAGAGCATTTTTTCCAATCTGCGTCACAGAAAGCATTTAGTTGTAATGAACTAGTTGCTGAGAAAAAGAGACCTTCCTCTGATGTGTTCTTGACATATCGTAGCACTCGTTGAGCTGCTTCTAAATGTTGTTGACGTGTTTATTCATATATTGACTGAGAATGTGCACGGTATACACTAAGTCGGGCCTTGTGATGGTCAAGTATATTAATCTCCCAACAAGACTTCGATAGGATGTGGGATTACTGATGAATTCCCTTTCAACCTTACTGAGGGATAAATTTTGTTCCATAGATGAATTGGAAGATTTGGCACCAAGATAACCCATGTCCTCCAATATTTCAAGTGCGTACTTGCGTTGTGACAGAACAATTCACTTCCTGGAATGTGAAACTTCTATACCCAAAAAATACTTTAATTCACCGAGATCTTTAAGCTTGAATTGTTTCATGAGATGATTCTTAGTTTCTTTAATGCCTTGTACATTGTTTCCTGTAATGATTATATCATCTACATAGACAAGAAGAGCAGAGAAGGAATTACCACGGGTTCGGACGAACAGTGAGTGATCATACTTGGATTGGTTAAAACCAGCTAGCTTAAGTGTTGTTGATAGCTTGATGAACCATTGTCCCGAGGTTTGTTTGAGTCCATACAAAGATTTATGCAGCTTACATACTCTTGTTTCCCCCTTTCTTCCGAATCCAGGTGGAAGGGACATGTAGACATCTTCATGAAGATCACCATAGAGAAAAGCATTGTTGACATCGAGTTGTCAAAGATGCCAATTTTGAATAGCAATAACGCCAAGGAGAAGCATAACAGTGACAAGTTTGGCTACTGGTGCAAAAGTTTCTTGGTAGTCAAAACCTTCAATCTGACTGTATCATTTGGCCACTAACTGAGCCTTGTAGCGTTCCACAGAGCCATCAGGATTATACTTGATTTTGTAGATCCATTTACAACCAACTGGTTTCTTGTTTGGAGTAAGCTGTTGAAGCGTCCAAGTGCCATTAGTTTCAAGAGCATCCAGTTCTTGTTTCATGGCCAGCCGCCATTTTGGATCATTGAAAGCTTCAGCAAATGTGGTTGGTTCCCTGAGAATGGAAATAGAAATAGCAAAGGCACGATGTGCAAGTGATAGTTGGTCATAGGTAAGTACATGAGATACAGAATGAAAATTACCTTTGTCTTTGGACGATGTTGAGTGAGATGAAGGGAAGGATCGAGAAGGCAAGAATGCTTCTACATGATATTTTCGAAGGTAACTAGGAACATTAGTGGATCAACGAAAGTCTATGTGTGACTGGTGTTGGAGGAGTTATGTGTGGTGGAAAAGTTGATGATGATGTTTCTGGAGATGAATTTTGAAAACGAAGAGTATCTGAGTTGATTGTTGGAAGGACAGATGGTGTATGATCAAGTGATGTATTTTGATTGGTTGATTGACGAATGTTAGGTATGTCATCATAAATTATATTTTCTGATGGAGTGAATAGAGTTGGAGTGTTGACAACGGAAGTGAAATAAGGAAATACATGTTCATGAAAGATAACATCTTGAGACACTAAAGTCTTGCTTGTTTCCAGATTGTAGACACGATAACCTTTTATCCCAGATGGATACCCAATTAATATGCATCTATGTGATCTAGCATCAAACTTGGTGGGTCGATCATGATGTGCAGACACAAAGCAAAGGGAACCAAAAACACGAAGATGTTCATATTTAGGAACTTTGTGAAAAAGGATTTCAAATGGTGTTTTTCCCTTGAGAACAGGTGTTGGAGTACGATTTATGAGGTATGTGGCTGTAAGAATGGCATCTCCCCAGAATTGTTTAGGGAGGTTGGCTTGGAAGAGTAATGCACGAGCCATATTGAGAAGGTGACGATGTTTGCGTTCAACAACACCATTTTGTTGAGGGGTAGAGACACAACTGGTGTGATGCAGGATTCCTTTGCTAGAAAACAACTCGGTCATAGAGAATTCTGGTCCATTATCACTACGAATGATTTTAACTCTGGATGCAAATTGTGTTTCAACAAGATTAATGAAGGTGGTGAGAAATGTGCGTGTATCAGATTTGGTGTTTAAGAGATAGACCCATGTGCATCTTGAGTAGTCATCAATAATAGTGAGGAAATAACGTGCTCCATTAAGTGCTGGAATGTGATAACCACCCCAAATATCAACATGAATTAGTTCAAAAGGTGCTTTTGTTTTGATGGAACTTAAAGGAAATGGATTACTAGTTTGCTTAGCTAGTGGACAAATGGAACAATCACTAATAGAACAAAAAGGTATATTAATGGAAAGAGAAAGCTCATGCAAACTGTTATTAGATAGATGACCATGTCTTTGATGCCATAAATGGGGGTTGGTTGGAGTAGTATTTGAAACAGAGACACATTCAGCCTTCTTCGAAATAGTCAGGTAGTATAGTCCTACTTTCTCAATTCCCATCCCAATCGTCTTCCACGAGCATTTGTCCTGAACAAGGCACATATTATTATTGAAGGTGACATGACAAAGTGTAGTTTGAGTTAGTTTGGCTATTGAAACCAAGTTTAATTTGAAGGAGGGAACACATAAGACATTATGGAGTATGAAATTATTGAAAAAATGTACAGTGACAATATGTGTGACATGGGCAAGTGAATGGTCAGGTAAATGTACATGCCGATTAGTGATTAGAATTCTAGAGCTCATAAGGTTTTAAGAAACGCACTACGTGATCGCTGTTGCTCAGATCAAGAATCCAACGAGTTTCTGAATGGAAAAAAATAGGAAAAGATATATTACCTGAAGAAGTAGTCATTTGTCTTACCATGTTACCTGATTTGGCTTGATTGAGAAGTATAAAAAGCTCATAATATTGAGCGTATGTAAGGTTGTGGGATGGTGTCCTTGTGTTGGAGTTGCTTTCCTGAAAATTAGTATGGTGAGTTTTGGAGGGGAAGCCATAAGTTGCATCTTTCTTATCTTGAATTGATCTTTTCTTCCGACACATGTTGATGTAATGTCCATTCAAACCATAGAAATTACATTTGAGGCATTTTCGACATTTTTCATAATTGTGTCCATTGAGACCACAGAAATCGCATTTACGGTAACTTCGATAATTTTTAGAATTGTGACCGATATTATTGTATTGATTTTACTTGAGATTTGAGTTCATTTGTGGGTAATTTTTGTAAGAATATTGTGTATGAATTTCATTGGTAGTTTTAGACATGATTTTTGAGTGAAAATTTTGAAAAAAAGGGATAGGATTTAATGTGTTTTAGACAATAATGACTATTTATGAAATAAATAATGAATTGAAATATGCTTTATCTTATAAAAAATGAGTCAAGGATTTTAGAACCAAAAATTTTAGTCGCAGAATCGGTCGAAAAGTGGGTGAACCGGCGTTTGGAGTGGCTGGAATGGCGGCTGCAATAGTGAGCGTTGAATCGGATGAAGATTGAACCGGACCGAACCGGGTGAACGTCGCGTCGTTTGCTTCAGCGGCGCACGAACGATGTGTTGTTGGAGTCGTCTTCCTCAACAGCTGGCGCGTGTGTGGCGCATGGAACTCTGGGGAGGCGCGTGGTACGCCGGTGAACTCAGGAAAGGTGCGTGTGAGCGCGTGAAGAGGTATTTTGGCTTGATTTTAATTGTAGATTGCTCGGATGAATCTGAGTAATATTATGGGATGAAATTGAAATTATTTTGTGAATCGAAATTGATTTTGAAAAAAAAAACAGATTGAGAAAAAAAATGAAAAATTTCTGTAAGCTGAATCTTCTGGGAATTATTTCCTAAGCTCTGATACCATGTAAGAAATAGTTTTATTGATGATGAATAAACGAATGTTTACAACCTATTTATACAAAAGAAAAACAAAATTATAATAATTAAAAATAAACACAATTATAAAAATGCATGTTCTTAGACAACCTATCCTTACTCACCAAGTTGTTGGTGGTTGATTTCAACTGGTGTGTTAGTTGTTACCGTATGGATCTCAAATTCTTTAAGTTCTTTGACATTCTACTTAATAGTTAATTATTATAATAATTTTGTGATAAAAGTGGTATCCATGAATTAAGTTAAATTCTTTTTTCTTATATGCCTTCGTCGAGAATAAGAAACTTGATTATTTTTCCCCTTTTTTTCATTACCAATAATTTTTTCTGTCCTATAATATAAACATAAAAATATTGTTTTTTTGTTTTTTTATATGACATAATTATTCAAGTAATTTTATTTTTAAATAAAATATATATATTTTATAAAAAATTAGTTATGATTGTATTACAACTAATAACATAAAAAAAATTTAATTTGATTCTTACAGTGATAAAATTAGTTATGATTATATTACAATTAATAACATAAAAAATTCTTAATTTGATAGTAAATGCTATGCTTAACACTTTGAGAGATTTGAGAGCCGAGATTATAAGTTTGAATATGATATGAGGCATGTTTTTAACAGTGGTGTAACAGTGATAATTACTATCTTTATTTTGAGAGAAAAAAATCAATTATTTTTTTAAAAATTTATATGAATAAATTTAACCTTTTTTTTTATATAACTCAAATTTAAATTTCAATAATTGAAATCTAAATCCAATATCTTTTAACATGTTAAAATAAATATTATATTCAATATCAATCAAGAAAATATGCTTTATAATTGATAAGCAGGATATGCCTAGGAGGTGAAGGTAAACATTTTGAATACCTAAAATAAAAATATCCTTGTAAAATATTTTCCTTTAATTTTTTTTTATGAAAAATTTCCTTTTCAACCTTTTCATCATCAAACAATTTCCTTATTAAATTGATAGACATAAATTTGTCCAAAAATTTGATAGAAACAAAATTACAAAATTGTTATGACTGATTAATTATGAAATTTAATCAATCACCTTTTAATCAGTTAAAAAAAATTAAAAATAAATCAATCATCTATTTGATTAAAAAATAATATAATTTCCTACCAAATTTATTAAAAAAATAATTATGTTTATGCGTAATTATTGAGATTTTAAAACAAAATCCTTTATGCTAGTCAAAATTGTTAACTGACTTGACCGTGACCGTGACCGTGACCGAGGGATATGACCAACGACTACGAGCGTGACAGACCAGGCAACCTCTCAAGTCTCTGCCAGTGGTCCTGGTCCCATGTCACGCGACTCAAAGCTTGAATGTTTACAGTAATCCAAGACTCTGTTACATTCTTATACACGTGTCAACATTTAATTAGTCTGATTTGTTTTTTTAATAATTATGATATATATAACTGTTAATTGTTGCCAGAAACAAATTATGTTTTATTATTTTATTTAATAATTATTTTATAAAATTTATTGTAATTATAACACAAATTTTAATATAAAAAAATATTGAATTATTATTTAGTTTTCCGGCTGTAACTAGATACAAAAATCACAACTTCTAAAAACGTTAATAAAACGAAATATCCAAGATTTTGGAAATCAAGGAAAATATAAATTTTGCTAAATAATAAAAAAAAAAGAGGAAAAAGTCTGAAAGTCTGAGATACTAGGATACATAAAAGACCTATAAAATGGCGATTCTTGGCATTTTGACCGCTTTGAACAACTCCTCAGCTTTTCTTTAACTAGGATTCATATTGTTCCTCCATACCCATTTTATTAAAAATTAAATGCTTGTTTTTTAATCCTAAAGATCATTCCTTTTTCTTCTTAGACCCTCTCACTTGAATCGCAATGGAGTTACAAGAAGAAAATAAAATCCAGTATAAAGAGTACCGAACAGTAATTAACAAACTGGTGGGCATAGAAGACACTTCAAACGGCAAAACACCAAGAGTTGTTCGGATACATATGATTGATGAAGATGCTACAGACTCGTCTACTGATGAAGATGAAGCCAGTTCGAATTTACTAGTGAAGAGAGTGATCAATGAAGTTAGAATTGAAGATGGGTCCAGAGTAAGAAGACATAAGAAGCCAAAATTAAGAACAATGCAACAAAAATCAGAGAGAAATGTACACAAAGTCAGATCAGTTGAAGAGTATTACCCAAAAGGAAAGAAATTTCGAGGTGTTAGACAAAGACCTTGGGGAAGATGGGCTGCTGAAATTAGAGACCCAATTCAAAGAACAAGGCGTTGGCTTGGTACTTTTGACACAGCAGAGGAGGCTGCTTTGGTTTATGATAAAGTTGCTATTGAACTTAAAGGATCTGGAGCTCTTACAAATTTTTTAAATCCATCTGGGTTTGATTCTTGGAAAGATTCTGAATCTGTTTGTACCTCAGTTAATGATTGTGATAATGTTAAAGAGATGGGTTGTGATTATGAATCTGGGCAAGAGTCTCAGATTTTGGCCTCACCCACCTCTGTTCTTAGATTTCAATTTATGGAGACCAAAACAGAGGATGAGTGGAAAAAAACAGAGGAAGAGTGGAAAAAAACAGAGGAAGAGATTAATGAAGAATGGTGTTTAAATGAGTTAATGACTGAATTTATGGGTTCTGATAGTCTTCCACCCCCAGTTTTCTTTGAAGAAATGAGTGTGCCAGGAACGATCGTAAAAGAGGGCTTTGATGATGATGTTGATGTTTTGGATAATTTGAAAGGCGATTTCATGTCTTGTAAATGGGATGTTGATAATTACTTTAAAGATGAAGAAGATTCTACTTCTATGCATATGCAGTGATAGTCAGAAACAAGAAAGATATAGCCAAGTGTTGAATTTTGTAAAGCTTCTGAATAACCGTTTGGGTTAATATTCCGAGTGGAGTTTTGATTTTGTTAACTGTTCTGTTCCTCTCTCAATTTGTAAAAAGATTGCAGCTTTTTGGTCTCACTTGTGCAAATGCACTCCTACATTTTGTGCCGATTGAGTTCTCTGTTTACTAACAAATTCCTTAAATCTTTCAAACGTTTTTGTGCTTTGCAAGTTTGAATCTTTATCATGGATTTGTTTGGGAGGTATGATTTTGCCATTGCTCATTTTGCTTCCTATTTTATGTAAATCGATGGTTTGTTTGGTTTTTGATTTTGATATCTTTCATAGTATTATGGATTTGATGGGTGCTGTGACATTTTTTTTGTAATTTTATTTTTTAAACGTCATTTCAATTTTGATAAATTAATACATTTTTATTTATTTATTTTAAATTTTATAATTTTATATTAAATTATATAATAAATAAATTAAAATTTATAATTTTAATAAAATATGATCGCCCCAACACATATTTGTTGAACCTATGATAGATATGGAAATTTTAACTTATTACTGTTATTGATAAATTTATAGAAAATAGATATAATATATTATATTTAATTTTTAAAAAAAATTCGATGTAAAATGTTTCGAAAATAGATAAAATATAAAAATATAAAATTTAATGTAATATATAATATAATATAAAAGTAGGTTTAAGTCATTAAATAGTGTGTGTATATATATATATATTAAATCTGTTTCTTTTTGTTTAACCAATTTTAGCTGCGGCTTTTTTCTCTTCTTTTCTATGAAATAGAAAAAGTCTTATCAATCCGTCCTTATATCATATTTAACCACGAAATCTTTTGATAAAATAAATAGAAAAGCAATTGGTTTGAGTTTTAAGTTAATACGGTTAAAATGTTTGTTAGGTTGGAGAGAAAAGCAAAAATGATGATAAAAATTAAATTTAATATAAATAATATTGCTATCATCGAGTAATATAACGAAGATAATGATAAATATTAAATTAAAATTTTTAAATTTTTAAACGAATTAAAATGATAATAAATAATTATAAAAAATAAAATAGAATTCTTGTTAGAATGTTGATTTATGTTGGAATGCTTTAAGATATATTATAGATTAATATTTAAACTAAATACAAAAATAACATAAATATTATTATTATTATTATTTCTTTAAAACAAACATAATATTAATCTTTCTATATATTAGGTTATTCCCTAATCTAACATGAAACGTCATTCCTATTTTTTTTTTTTATATTTATATTTTAGTTCGATCGAAGCAGCAATTTAGGTGTGTATGAAATTGATAAAATTGGTGTGATTTTAGAGTACAGATCATTTCTTTATCTTTATAAGAAAAAAACCCAGATCATTTTCTTTCTTTCTTTCTTTCTTTCTTTCTTTCTTTAAAATGTGGGTTATCATTTGAATCCACAGCAACTCTGTAGTCATAGATAGCATATAGTTTTGAACAACCAAGCATAGGATACTAATTATTCTGTATAAGGAACATGGCATATTGATTAAAATTCAACTATGAGATAGTCTGATTTCTATGAAAAACAGGGGTTGTGAAGTGAGAGGTCAGTGGTGTGTTTGCTGTTAGAGGAAATTCAACAAGAAACATTTTTGGGGGTCCTTTAGAGGAAATTGATTAATAGGGTCTCCTATTATGATCAGAACTAATAACACTTCTGCATTGATTTGGATGGAAGGTCAGGTCCTTGCTGTGCCAACTTGTTTTTACAGTATAAAATCACATGCTAATTACATATCCTTCCATTATTATGTTTTCATTTTAAAGATACTTAACGCAAGTATATTATATTTATTACAAAAATATACTTAAATCTTTATATTTATTTTTATAACTGTTTAATTTTATTGTTCTTTAAAAAGAGATTATAAAATAACAAAATAAATTATTTTTATTTTTTTCAACAGGAATTGGATAAGTATTGTTTCAATTTAAATAGATTCTAATTAAAAAAAAATTATGTATAAATAAAAAAAATAATTATTTATTTTTTTACTATCGTTCTTTCATAGCAATAAAAAAAATCATCATAAAAGATAAATATATTACTTAAGTATTATTGTTAGAATAAATATAAGAAATCTAAGTTACCCTATTCCTTATTGAGTGATTCATCACAAATTATTTTGTTTTTTAAAATAAATAGGATTAGTAACACTCACTGATTAAGAAAACTCATATATAATTGATAAATATATTTTTTTATTACAAATAGAATTAGTAATATTCAATAGTTAAGAAGATTACTATTTAAAGAATAGTTATTTTAAATTAGACTCATTAATCACGAAGAATCATATTTAAAAAAAAAATTTGAAAATATATTTTATGATAATTTTTAAGTTAAAATTTAGTCTATAATATAAGTATATCTTATATAATATTTTAACATACATCTTATTTTATATTTTAACGTAAATATTTTAGTAACAAAAATAATAACATATTTTATGTTATAATTATAATAGATATAACTAAATTAAAACTTTATGAAATTCTGTTTGATAGATTTGAGAATAAGTTTAAAAATAAATTTACATAAAAATATTTTATTTACAAAAATAACAAATATTTATGATACTTACATATCCCATAAAAAAAACTATCTCATTAATTTAATTATAATAAATTCATGATATATAATTATATTTATACAGAAACAAACTTATATGGACGTGAAAACATGCGGCTGATTATTTTTTCACCGTAGATTTGAGTATTTTTGTTACAAAAAAAAATCAAAATCCAATAGCTATCATTACATTTGTTACAAAAAAAAAATTATTAAGTGATATGATGAAATATTTTTGTAAGTTAAAAGAAAAGGACAGTGAATATTTTTGCAAGGTAAAAAAAAAAATCAAAATCTAATAGCTCTCTCATTGCAACTTGCAAGGTAAAAGAAAAAGGCTGTGAATTTTTTTGCAGAGACGTTTGAATAAATCAGCGAGCAAATCTTTTGTGCAAGCCTGTAATTGGGTCCCCTTTGTCCAAAAGACACAAGTGCTTTATCAATTTATTAAAAAGAGTGAAAGTAAAATAAATAAAAAAAGTATGGATTATGAAACTTGTTGATATTATAGAAAATAAAAGCAAAAAAAAAAAAATAATAATAATAATAATATTGGGTATCCAATTTGTTTCATGCAGGGTTACATGTACATAAGTTGAAACTGCATGAAAATTTTCCAACCGTAAAGCTTTTTCGGATATAAAGGGTTTTGAATTTGTGCGTTAGATTTATTTTTTCTCTTTAACATCATTGTACAGGTTTAGATAAGGAATGGAATGCTTATGATCCTATAATTATAGATTTTATATAGTTTTATATAGAAAATCTCGTTTAATCTTATAACTTAAAATATTATTAATTAAATTAAAATTTAGATTATTTAAGTAATAAAATAAAATTAATATATTTTATTACTAAAAAATATACAAAAAAAAAATCATTCATTCTTTCTTACTCTCTCTTTTTATTCTTATTCTTGGTCGATTTTTTATTAATATAATATTAAGTAATGTTTATTTCATATAATAAAATTAAAACGAGAATAAAATATAATAAAAATAATATAATATTATTTGTTTTGATCATTAGAATCAAATAAAAAATCATTATTATAGTATTTATTTTACAACTTGAATAAAATGAAAAATATTATATATTATTTTAATATTCTTATATTCAATAAAATTTAAATAATATTATTTAATTATTATTTTTTGATCAAACTATGAACCATAAAATGTACAATTAATACCCAAATATGAAAGTGGCACTTCCTTAGATCCATTATAATCCATTAAAGAAATGTTTTAGGGAATAGATCCATTATAATCCATTAAAGAAATGTTTTAGGGAATTATATTTTCTTAAATCGTTTATTATTAATTTAACATAAATTTTATAATTCTAAGAAACTGGATTTTATTAAATTCTTTATATATCATACTTTGTTAAATAGCATGAAAGGATTACATTTTGTGGGTTTTTCATTAAGGAAAAAAATTCACACATCTTGTGTTTTTATGTGTAATTTTATGTATCATCTTTAGTTAGTAAATATGTATACAAAAATTTGTATTTTATATCTATTTACATATTTATCTCATATTAGTGATACATATAAACGCACTAAAAATGATACTTGAGAATTTAACCTATCAAACATAAAATAACTTTCACTTTTTGTTAGATTTATTATTTTTGGTGAGTTACAATGCATATTATATTATTGTGTGTATCAAATAACTATCATAAATTAAAAAGGTTAATTTAAAATTAAAAATAATAATAAATATTTTTAGTAGTAATATTTTTGGTGAGTCGTATTTATATGCAACTCTATTAATGAGACATTGAGTTGGAAAGTAATTACATGTTATCGAAGTAATATTAATATACAATTGATAATCATTTATATTATATATTCACAAATAAAAAAAAAATAGTAAACAATAAGTTTAAATTATGTCAAACAAAAAGAGTCATAAATTAAGATTAATTTAAAAAACCATATTGAGTAGTGATAAATAGACATGACATTTTTTATAGTTCATTTCAACAATTTTAATAAAATGTTGTTGATAAAAATAGATTTTAAACATCAAATTTTATATTAAAGAAAATAAAATTTAAAAATAAAACTTGGTCACATTTAATAAATAAAGTAGAAGCAAAGAAAAATAAAATATAAAAAACTTTTGTTTCATATTTATAATAAGTGTCAAATCATATGAAAATAGAAAATATATAAATGTAAGATTAATGTTACATTTATATAATTTAAGTTCCCTCAACTAAATGGTAGAACATTTTTAATGCCTTCATTTTTCTTTTTTATATATAAATGAATAGATAATAAATATATTTTTTATACTACGATTTAAATATTTAATTTTTATTTAACCTAGAAATTTTAAAATTTTATGTGGTGTGTAAATAAATGAATGAATGACTACTGAAAAACAGACTTGTAACGGTTCCCAAAAGTCTTTTGGAACAGTTGTGAATTCCAGTAGGTGAAATGTTCCAATTGGAGTATCCATCAAACATAAACATATATATTTTCTATACTCGGTATCTGATAGATATAAATTTATCCGAGAAAAAAACAAAAAACTTTGATACTTAATATTATTTTCTATTAACAATATTGATATGATTGCATTTAATAAGTTATATTTAATTAAAATAAGATTTTATTATATATATATATATATTTTGGGTTAAAGATAAAGATAATTCAATTAGAATAAATATAAACTTAAAATGATCGATATTTTTATTAATAAAATAAATTTATTTATTAAATAAGTTACACTATTGAAACTACCGATGTGAGTCGTGACATATACATAATATCAAATAAAAGTAAAAAGGAAAATAAAATAAAATAAAAGAATAAAAGAAATCGTAGTGTCCAAGTCCCACACTCCAGCCAGCATACCATTTTAAAGCAGAACAAATGCTACGTCATGAGATCAAAAGAAAAAAAAGTGACATATAAATATGTTTATGTATTCATTTAAAATTTTAATTCCGTATTCATCTGCGGGATAATTAATCAGATCTTCTTTATTAGAATCCATTCCAAGCCATATTTTTTTTATAACTTCGCTGCAAAATATTAAAAAATAAATATGTTTTGAATTCACGTTATTAACGCATTGAAAGATATCTATTCGGATTCACGTATATATATATTTATTATTGTATAATCTTTTTATTTTCTTCGTATTTTTTTTAGCTTTAAAAATGTGACCTTAATCTTTAAATAATTTTGATTCTTATTAATACATTCAATCGTAATCAAACACACTCTCTTCTAAACATAATTATTGTTTTATCAATTGCATGTAAGATGTTGGGAAAATCGGGTATATTTTCCCTATTTTAAGTAGTTACTGTTCACTTATGATTTAAATGAATAGAGCTGTGTAGACAAATAATCTTATTGGAAATATACTACTTAAAATAAACTAAAGCAGATATTAAAGCAGAAATATTAAAGCGAGAAAAATAATAACGAGAAATTTAACGAGATTCGGTATAAATGTTCTGGGTCCATGAGGCGTCGTTGACCACTTCCACTATCTCGAATGAATGAGCTTCAAATATTGTTAATTGAAAATTAGACTGTCAATTACGCTGATAGAGAGGAAGATTTACAAATTTTGGGATCTTCAAAATGGTGAAGGAGGTCTTTATTTATAGCGAAATCGTATGCACAGCATCTTCATTCTGTAGATGTGAGACTTTTCTAATTTTCTCTAAAGGCAATATATAACAAATCTCCGTACTTAGCGACTTAGTGGTTTTAAATGATTTCTTGATTCTTTAGATCAATGAGGCGATTGATTTGTAGGATGTTAATCGAAGTCCGGACAATGTTTGAACTTGATTATTACCACCTTGGTAAATCATATATGCGGGATTCTACTGTCGTGCTAATCTTGAACTAGTACTCGCGTGTGATAATCTATGTGAAATGATAACGAATGACGTCAATGTCTTTGTGCGTGCGTGGTAGAACTTGGTTCTTTGCTAAATGAATATGCTACGACTATCACAAAACACCTTAATATGTTTTTGACCAAGCTCCAAAGTCTTAAGCAAACCTACGTAACCAAATAGCTTCCTTCACGACCTGCGTAGCGCCGTATACTACGCCTCGTAGTGAAACCAAAGCAACGGTGAATCGCAGGTAGACTTAATGGCCGGTGCTTTCTGGCAAGAGTAAACACGTAACCGGTAGTTGAAGCGCTTATCTAAATCTCTGCGTAGTCGAATCGTCACAATATCCGTGCACGTTGACCAATGGTATTATCCTGCTAAAATACTAAACCAACGTCTACGGTTATAATATACCGTAGAATCCATTTCACCATGACCACGATGTCCTTAGCCAGGATCATGCATTATGCGCACTGTACTGGCCAACCGCGTGTGAAATGTCGGTCTTGTACTGCATACATTGACTACCAACTGCATTTGCATATGATACTTTTGCCATATATTCTTGTTACGCATCATTACGAGGAGATAATTGAGCGTAAGCTTGAATTGAGGAACTAGCGAATGCTTCCAGGTTTTGTCTTCATTCGTACCAAAACATTGTAGTATCAGCTTCAAATATTGACTCACGGGTCAAACTAAGCTTCCCTTCTTCCTGTCTCTACTTATCTCCCGTCACGAGAATCTTGTCTCCCCAAATTTTTCATCTCGAACTCACGACTTGGTTGAGCCTTGACTTTTCAATTTCTATTTGACTCTTCGATCTGATAAGCGTGTATCGACGTACTGATAGGAGATAGATGAAAGACTCGTTTTGTAGCTTGCGAAAATACACCTGATGATCGTGTGTGCTTCGGTATACTTTTGTTGCAACATAAGCGATCAAATCGTTTGTACCATTGCGCTTGGAGATTGCTTCAATCCATTACAATGATTTGTTCGACCTGAGCAATTCTCTTTACCGGTAATGATAAACCATATGGTGAGACATAGATTTCCTCTTCTAAGTCGCCGTGTAGAACGCGGTTTTCACGTCAAGTTGAACTAATTCCAAATCAAATTGTGCTACCAAGACGCCAACAAAATTCTAATGGAAGAATGTTTTACAAGCGGAGAAAATACCTCATTATAATCGATTCCACCGGCGTAGGCCGCCAGCACTTACACAACCTTTCCTTGTAGCGAATACCATCTTTGTTAAGAAATCCATCTTTCTTTGCGTACACCCGTTTGCATCCAATTGCCTTCTTGCCTTTAGGTAGTTGTGTCAACTTCCTTGTTTTATTCTTACGAAGGGACAAAAAGTTCTTCATCATGGCTTCCTTCCATCTTTCAACTTCAGCTTGATTGTTTCTTTATATATGGAAGGAACATCATCGTACACGACTAAAGTGCAGGCCAACGTATTCTTAAGGCGAAGCGAGGTAGGTCTTCAAAATCCTTGTATCGATCAGTACCTTGACATTTTGTCGTCCGTGGCTATCAACTATGCAGTTTCTTCTTGTTCTTTGTGGAGGTTCTTGGGTTAAAATCTCTCATTGATTCATCTTACTGTCACATGGGAGGATCAACTCTTTATCTTCGCTAACTAGATTAACAATTTTGCTTTCAAACTCCACTTGTTTCGGAGTTTGCTCCATTTCTACAAGTGCCATCAATCTTCTTAGTTACCTTTCTCGACAATGCGGATCCGTGTAACATCTACTGCTATAAAGATTATCTTTTTTTTCGTTTCAAGGCACACGTAGTCGATATCCTTAGCGAACCGGAAAGGGATCCCCCGAAAAAATGGCTTTCTTGGCTCTTGGGTCCAACTTTGATTACATTACATGGTAGTATGCAATTGAACCAAACACGTGTAAGAAATCGTAATCTCTAGCGAGGTTTTCCGGACCATACCTACATGGGCGTTTTGCCTTGAAGAAGCGAGATGATGGTAGACGGTTGACGAGATGGCATGCATAGGTCACGGCCTCGGCCAAATCTTGCTTGCCTAAACCGGCATTTGACAACGTCTGAACCTTCTCCGGCAAAGTCCGGTTCGTACGTTACTGACTCCGTTTTGTTGTGGTGTTTTTCGAATAGTGAAGTGTTGCTTATCCTTCTTCCTGAAACTTTCATAAATGGATCGTTTGTGTACTTTCGGTCAATTATCGGACGCTTGAACGATCTTTTTACCGGTACGAGTCTCGATCATCTTTCCACTTGAGAAAAAATCCCCGACACTTCATCCTTTTGCGAGATACGCCGAACTCTTACGGAGAAGTCGTCAACGACGAAAGTGACATAATAATGTTTGCGCCTTTCATGGATGGAGTTCTTGTTGGCCCCAGTACATCGGTATGGATGTAATCAAAATGCCACTTTGTATTATGGAGCGGTGCAAAGCTTACTCTTTTGCTTCCCCGATACACAATGCTCCAAAATTCTAACTTGGGTTCTCGCGCACCTTTTAACGGAGCCTTGCTTTTACTAGAATACGTAAAGCTTTTCATCGACGTGTCTGACGCATGTATGCCATGACTTGGTAGTTTCTAAATCTCTTTTTTCATGGCTGTACAACGTCTTTGTCCGATAACCGTACTACCAAGGTAGTAGTACAGTTATTCTTGAACACCTTTCATTGCCACGAAGTCTCGGAAGTAACCTTGATGCCCCATTTTGTATGGTCCTGATGAAGCCTTTTGATTCTAAGACTCTACGAAAGCAATGAGATTCTTCTTCATATCACGGAACATAATGAACATTTGTCAAGACCCTGGTTGAACCATCTTGATTCTTCAAGCAATTGTCATAGATTCCCAAAGCGTGCGTGGATAATCATTACCTATTAAAACAACTCCGTGCGTCTAGTTCTTCAAAGTTAAAGAACCCTCTTTGTTAGGAGACATATGGAAAGGCTGAATCAAAAATCAAATCACCAGGATGAGATCTTGTTGTTGACGAACCAACCAATGCAAAATCTAAATGCGAATTGCTTTGACTACCACGTACATCAGATTGCACAGTTTTCCTTTCTTTTGCGACTTAGGACAATTTTTCTTCCAATGGCCTTTCTCGTGACAAAAGGCACGTTAAATCTTTACCAAGTCTTCCTTTTGATAGATCTACCTCTCCTTTCTTTGTGTTGTGTTTGCGGACGTCCTTTTACGAGACAATGCCTCTGCTGTTCATTCACGCTTTCTCTTTTATCTTTCTTTCTAATTTCATAACTATAGCAGTACAAACTTTCTCAAAAGACACTTTATCCTTCCCATGAGTAAGCTCGTAATAAGATGATCAAACTCATCGGGAAGGAAGGTAACATGTCGAGGCTAAATCTTCATCTTTAAAAGTTTCATCCATATTTAACAAATCTGCTACTAATTGATTAAAAGCGTAATGTGGTCGTTTATTGTAGTACACGGAAGGTATTCAAGCGGAACAACTTCTTCTTCAACGATAGAGCCAGATTTTGTCCACTCTTTTCATGAACTTGTTCTCAAGCCTTCCACAACTTACTTGCGGATGTCTCCTTCGTGAGCGTGTACTTTTGTTCTCTTGCGAGAACACGAGCGGATTGTACCACATGCCATCGGTTGATATTTTTCCACTCTACTTCATCTGCTCCATCTGGTTTCTCTTCAATGGCGATGTCTAGACCTTGTTGAAACAGAGCATCTGAACTTCACATGCCGCGTAAAATAATGCGGTTCCATCAAACTTCTCCACGCTCGAACCTTGCGTTCATCGCGTAGTGCAGCTTGACGTGGATGATTGGCCTTTGTTTGAAAGAAATTTTTCTTCCGCCATTTCTTCAAATTATAACAACTAGCAACTATATTCCAATAGCAAACAAACGGAATACAAACAAATTCCTAGGAAGAAAACCTAGCTCTGATACCAATTGTTGGGAAAATCAGGTATATTTTCCCTATTCACTTATGATTTAAATGAATAGAACTCAAACTAATCCCACAAAATAATGCTATTGGAAATATAATGCTAAAATAAACTAAAACATATATTGAAACAGAAATATTAAAGCAGAAAAATAATAACACCAAAAATTTAACGAGGTTCGGTATAAATGTTACTTAGGTCCTCGGGCGTCGTTGACCACTACTATCTCCAAATGAATGAACTTCAAATATTGCAACTAATTGGGCAAAATTGAGCTAATAAATTACCCTTCTGATAGAAGAAGATTTACAAATTTTGGGATGTTTACAAATGATGAAGGAGGTGCTTTGTTATAGCGAAATCAATAGCGTTTTATTCCTAACCAATGTGGGACTTTTCTAATTTTCTCACTAAGGAGCAATATATAACATAAGAGGTTATTTAACTTGTTTAATTTACTGTTAATTATTGTTTATTTAATTGAAAATTAGATTTCCTTTGAATATTTCGTTGAGTGCAGATGAAAAAAAATAAAATAAAGAAATTTCTCTACTTTTTGTGTTATTTTCATTTACCACTATAATATATATTTTGTTAAAATAATAGTGATAATATATTATTAAGATATGAAAATTATTAATAACAATAATATAACACTCAATATTAATTATGTATTATAAATTTAAAATTTATTTTCGATCAATACCAAAATACCTATCCATTTAAGTTATTTTAATGTCACACTAGTGCTACATAGAATTGCAAGTGTTGAGATTGGTCCCACATTTCACCAACCGGCAACATTCAATAGACATGCATCAGATCTTCGGTGGCTAGTTTGCTTTATTAATTATTAATTATTAATTATTAATTATCAATGACCTTTTCCTTCTATGAAAAGTTTTTCATTTGTTTAGCTGTTCTAGCTTCTTGTATTTTTTTTTATATAAATATTTTTTATAGTATTTAATTGTTTAATCTTTGAGCAAAGATTCACTATATATATACTTAAAAATAAATTAAATATTTTATTAATTGTTGTGTATTATACAAGATTTTAACAATAAGACTCATATATTAAAATTAATAATAAATAAATAAATAAATTGTTGAAAATACATCTATTATATATCAATATCATTCAAATTTATGAATTATTTAGCTTCTTTTGAAAATTTGATTTCTATTACTTTATTAACTTTTATCTTCACGTTATCATTCAATTTTATCATTATTAATATCATGTTATATACACAATTGTTATAATAATAATAATAATAATAATAATAATAATAATACAATTGGTGGTTCATTATCAAATATATCTCATAGTACTAATTGGCGAATGGGGAAGCTCTACGAATCATGTGGTCTATAATGATGGACTTCTCATGGGCCCATTAAACATTCGTGAACTCTAAGAAAGCCCAACTAGAATTGGCCTATCAGCCTATTTCTTTGACTCTCAAACAGTTGAAATGAGATCCTCCACGATATAAATCTACTGCTGCGGATGTTTTAAGGTTCAAAAAGTTGCATATGATAATGAAACACATAGCCATGTGCCAAATAATTATGCATGGGTTGCAAACAAACACTAATCATTTTAATGATTTGGGGACCCCAAAATCGCACCTTTATGAAATTTGGGTTAAACTATTTAAATTCATACTTATTTATAAATTATTTAAACACAATTTTGTTAGATGTGACAATAACCACACAATTGAGAAAATATTAGTAATAAATTGAGTATATAGAGATATAAACTACTTCTACTAATAAGTTAACTTTTTAAATTGAAATCAAGTCATATAAGTTGAATCCTCGATATGAAAGTGGATCCATATGGGTAATATATATGGTGACCCTTTATTAGATTGTGATAAGAATTACACAATGTTGTTTTAAACTCATTTAAAATTTTGTGATTTGATTAAATTAGCATGAATTTTTTTACTCTTCTTTACTACGCATATGAATGATGAAATATATATGTTTGTTTCGAGGATCTAGATAAACGAATGATCCTTAGTGTTAGAAGTATGGTTGAAATCTAAGGAGTTAATGTGTTCAAGAATATATTGTTAGGTATGTAAATTGAAAAAATATAAATAGCATTGGGTATATAATTGAGATGAAATATTCTTATTGATAAGATAAAACTTTGAATTGAAACTCAGGCCAATAAATTTTTCTGACATGTTTAGATGAAATTTTCAAAGAAAGCCATTTAGGACTTTAAACTTCGTTTTAATTATGAAGTTAAAGGGGCGCATAAGAGCATAGACATGTGCAATGTGGTGTGGGGGCATAAACAGCTAAGCAAACAAGTCTTCATAATAAAGAAACACCAAATGAATAAAAAAGATTTAAAGTGACTGATAAGCTCAAATACAAAGTATGAATGCAGCAGAAGAGCCCTACATATACCTTTCATTATATTCTTAATGGTACTTTTTTATCCTTTACACCACAGAGGGCAGACAAGTATGTAGAAAAAGAAAAGCAGGCAAAATCTACAAAAGAATAAAGAAAGAAAATTAGGATAAAGTACAAAGCCATAATTTCAGCGAGTTTAAGACTGATGGGCAATGTCTTATTGTCTTGTTTAATTTGATGGAGTTGAACAAAGACTTGTTACATTCTCTCATTGAGAGATCATGGACTATGAAAATGAGGCTAAACAATCATATCAAGAACAGTAACAGGTTATGCAGATACTGTTCAGAACATGGTCAAAACAGAGATGATGCAGAGACCCCATATGAAGGGAAGCTCTTGATTGCTATAAGAGAATCGCTTAATGAGGTTCAAAACAGTCTCATGTTTTTAGAGGTAAATAAAATAGACCATGCTAATTCTTGATTTCAATCAGTGAAAGGCTATATAAACATTGATAAACTCATATATGATTCGTTCGTTTGTTCTTTTATAACAAAGTGTTCTATGAAGAAAGTGAATCCATAATATTGATTGTGTGAGGAAACATAAAGGGTTGGTTTGTTTCTGCTTCTAGATCCCAATATTAGCGCTTCTGAGAGCACAAAACGCTTTAGAATCAAACATGAAAAAAATTGTTAGAACCACAAACTGAGAAAGCATATCTTGTGCTTGTTATAGAAGCACATGTACTTCCTCCTGAAACTACTTTTAACTAAAGTATAAGTAAACAGACCACAAATGTGTTCTATTTGTTTGAAAGCACTAGTTATAATTTTTTCCCGTTTTGTTCATAAGTGTCTTTATACGATGTCAAAAGCAGAACGCTTATATCTGAAACTACTTTTAAAGAAAACACAAGTAAAATGACCCAAAATATGCTTTATTTGTATGAAAGCACTTATTATAATTTTTTCCCATTTTGTTGAGAAGCGTTTTCAAAAGATGTGAAAAGCACAAGCAAACATAGCCTAATGTGTTTTAGTAGAACTTTCAATTGGGTAGCTAGATTTCGATTTCGATACACTTTATACATGGAGTTATGGATTATTGAGTTGGCAATGTCTGATAGATCTATGTCTGCATAATCTATATTTGGAGAGATATGAAGGGCAGCTTCTAATGTTCTTAAATCCTCAATTAAACAATTAGGTTTGACTCATCTTTTCCAATGTTTATATTAATGACCTATCTACAATATGCAGAGGTTGCAGTCTAGTCATCTAAAAGAAAATCATAGAGCTCTTGTTTGCCTAGAACAGAGAAGATCAGTTCTAGTTGAAAATGTAATTCAATATAAAGGAAGGCCATTAGCTGTTGTGAGAGAGTTGAAAGAATGTTTTGGAAATCAAAATCCTGATATGAATTGGAATTTCAAAGAAGGATTGAAGAAAAAAACTGAGCTTGATTGTATTAAGAGGAAAAAGTTTTTAACTTGTTGCATCAGAAAGTTAATTCCTTGGAAATGGGAAAATTGTACTGGAATTATTGCAGTGAAATTATTGATGGTCGGTGCAAGTATATCATCTATGGTTCAGTTTTATCAGTTCAGCTCAAGAAAAAGAGAGAGTTTATTTCTGAATTCAACAGCAAGAATGAGAGATAATCCAGTGATCATCACTGAGAAACCTATTCATGTTTTTTATGGAAGGGGGTGACTCTTTTGATATTTTTATTTCAATTCATGATTATTATTATTTTTGTAATCCATAAAGACTGTTTAATTCATTGGTTGATACTTTCATATAATATTTCCAATTAGCTGGCAAGTACAATCTAACAAAGTTCCTATAGGTAGCCATCAAATTCTTTTGTAATTATGTTTGAGTGAATTAAAAATAACCACCCACATGTTTTTGGAATTTGCCTTTTATTAGTAAGTACTGTTTTAATAAACTTGCAATTTCTATGGTTCTCTTAATGTAATAACTATTGGATACAGATTAAACCTAGTGTGGTCAATGGAGAGGGGAGATAAGATGAGATTTTTTAAAAAATTTCAGATAATTTATGAGATTGTGGATTCTCTAGTGAGAAGTAATATATATATATATATATTTATATATTTTATATTTTAAATTAAAAAAATTTATGGTAATAAAAATAAAATTATGTTTAATAGATATGAAATTTAGTGTATAAATCATATATATACTTAGGTTGTTTATTTTGCTAGTTATTAAATAATAATTTTTTATTTATAATGTTTTATTTTTGTATTGAAACATGTTATTTAGTGAGAAGAAATTTTATTTTCAGTTAAAAGTAATTGAGTTTATAAGTATAAGTAGATAAATAAAAAAGTACACGTAAAATTAAAGGAAAATAGAGTTTGTGAATTTGGTGGAAGCATTTTTTTTCCTTGGATTACCACTTTCTCCACCGTGACAAGTCCCAATTGTTTGACGCCTCAAGCCCATTGCCACGTTCTTTACGACTTGCTCTTGAACAGACACGCAACTCTGATTTTCGTGAATTTTCCAAGAAAATCAGAAACTCCTACGCATTTTCACAAATCAAACGTCACCCAAGAAAGATTCTACCTTACCACCATAAGTATATGACTGACCAACACAATGTTCTCTCTCAAACCTATTCCTTTTGTTTCACTATAACCGTCTTTCTCCTCTCTTCTAAATATTGGCAATGACCAATATATCTGTTTAAAAAATCGGGTATAATTTCCATATTCTAAGTAGTTACTATTCACTTATGATTTAAATGAATAGAACTCAAACTAACCCGACAAAATAATGCTATTGAAAATATAATGCTAAAATAAACTAAAACAGATATTGAAACAGAAATATTAAAGCAGAAAAATAATAACACCAGAAATTTAACGAGGGTCGGTATAAATGTTACTGCATACTTCGGCGTCATTAAAGCCGACCTCTACTATCTCCAATGAATGAACTTCAAAATTACTGACTAATTGGGCCAAGAATTGAAAATTGTCAATTACCCTTACAAAAGAGAGAAGATTTACAAATTTTGGGATGTTTACTGGTGAAGGTGAAGGTGTTTTATTTATAACCCCAAATCCAACACCCATCTTCATTTAACCATGTGGGACTTTTCTAATTTTCACTAAGAGCAATATATAACAAATCTCCACCTTAGCGACTTTAGTGGTTTTAAATGATTTCTTCAATTGTTAGATCAACACGCCAACGCCTAATTGATTTGTAGGATGTTAATCAAGTCCAGGACAATGTTTGAACTTGATTCTTGTTACACCTGCGTCATCATATTCCATGCGGGATTCTCGTCGTACTAATCTTCCGAACTAGTACTCCAATCTTCTTAGCGATAATCTCTGTACGAGGAAATGATAACTTAACGTCGATGTGCTTTGTACGTGCGTGGTAGACTTGGTTCTTTGCTAAATGAATATGCATCACTATCACAAACACCTTGATATGTTTTTGACCAACTTCCAAGTCTTGAAGCAAACCCTCGTAACCAAATAGCTTCCTTGACCTCTGTAAGCGCCATATACTACGCCTCCGTAGAAAGCAGTAACCGTGGTGCAAGGTAGACTTCCAACTGTGGGTGCTAGCAAGAGTAAACACATGTAGGTAGTTGATCGACGCTTATCTAAATCTCTGCGTAGTCTACAATCACAATATCCGAGCCAATTGACGATGGTATTATCCCGACGAAATACTAAACCAACATCTATAGTATTTATAATATACCGTAGAATCCATTTCACCAACCAATGTCGCTTTACACGGGATCATTACATTATGCCCGCTACAACACCAACCGTACGTGAAATGTCGGGTCTTGTACACCATTGCGTACATCAAGCTACCAATCGTATCAGATATGGTACTTTTTCCATATATTCTCGTTCGCATCATTCCGGTGAGATAATTGCACCGAGCAAGCTTAAATTGAGGAACTAGCCGAGTACTTACGTGTTTTGTACTGTTCATTCATACCAAAACGTTGTAGTATCCGCTTCAAATATTGACTGGGTCAAACTAAGCTTCCCCTTCTTGCTCTACTTATCTCCATACCCGAGAATCTTCGTTTCTCCTCAAATCTTTCATCTCGAACTCGACTTAGTTGAGCCTTCAACTTTTCAATTCTCGCTTGGCTCTTCGATGCAATCAACGTATCATCGACGCACAATGGGAGATAGAGGAAAGACTCGTTTGTAGCTTGCCAAAATACACACAATGATCGTGTGTGTACGGTATACTTTTGTTTACAACGTAAAACTGATCAAATCGTTTTGTACAGTACCGCTGGAGATTGCTTCAATCCATACAATGATTTGTTGACCCAATTCTCTTTACCAATGCAACAATAAACCATACGGCCGAGACATATAGATTTCCTCTTCTAAGTCACCGTAGAGAAACGCGGTTTTACATCAAGTTGAACTAGTTCCAAATCGAATGTCTACCCGAGGCCAACAAAATTCTAATGGAAGAATGTTTTACAACCGGAGAAAATACCTCATTATAATCGATTCCTCCTTCCTGGAACAGTAGAACCCACCAACCTTGTCTTCAGTAGCGAATACCATCTTTGTTAGGAAATCCATCTTTCTTGCATACACCCACGTTTGCATCCAATTGCCTTCTTGCCTTTAGGTAGTCAGTGTCAACTTCCATGTTTTATTCTTCCGAAGGGACAAAAAGTTCTTCATCCATGGCTTCCTTTCCATCTTTCAACTTGAGGCTTCGATTGCTTCTTTATATATGGAAGGAACATCATCATGCCTGTTGAAAGTGCACAGGCACCGTATTCTTAAACCGAGCGGTAGGTCTTCAAAATCCTTGTATCGGCGGTACCTTGACATTTTGTCGTCGTGCGGGCCTATCAACTATGATTTCTTCTTGTTCTTTGTGGAGTTCTCAAGGTTAAAACCTCTTCATCCGATTCATCTTCCTCGATGGAGGATCAACTTAAATGCCTTATCTTCACTAACTTGGATTAACAATTTTGCTTTCAAACTCCACTTGTTTCGAGTTTGCTCCACTGGCTTCTAAAGTGCCATCAATCTTCTTAGTTACCTTTCTCGACAATGCGAGATTCATCAAAGGTAACATCTCTGCTAAAGATTATCTTTTTCGTTTCAAGGCACCATAAGTAGATATCCCTTAGAACAGGAAGGGATCCCCGAAAAAAATGGCTTTCTTGGGTTTCTGGTCCAACTTTGATTCTCATTTACATGGTAGTATGCAATTGAACCAAACAATGTAAGAAATCGTAATCTCGCAGGTTTTCCAGACCATACCTCCATAGGCGTTTTGCTAAGAGCGACGATGGTAGACGGTTGACGAGATGACATGCGTATGTCACGGCACATCGCTTTGCCTAAACCAAAGATTTGACAACATACACCGAACCTTTTCCAACAAAGTCCGGTTCATACGTTACTGCTCGCAACTCCGGTTTTGTTGTGGTGTTTTGAATAGTGAAGTGTCGCACTATCCCTTCTTCTTCACAAACTTTCATAAATGGATCATTTGTGTACTGCCATTGCTATCGGACCTCGGACGCTGATCTTTTACCACCGAGTCTCGATCATCTTCTTCCACTTGAGAAAAATACCTAACACTTCATCCTTTTTCTTTCGCCTAGATACACCCAAACTCTTACGGAGAAATTAAATGACGAAAGTGACATAATAATGTTTGCCACTCATGGACGGAGTTCTTGTGGCCCCCATACATCGGTATGGATGTAATCCAAAATGCACTTTGTATTATGAAGAAGTGCCAAAGCTTACTCTTTTCTCGCTTCCCCAATACCTGATGCTCAAAATTCCAACTTGTGGTTCTCGTACCTTTTAATGTGCCTCGCTTTACTAGAATCAGAAAGCTTTTTCACCACGTGTCCCCAAACGTATGCCACATGACTTGGTAGTTTCTAAATCTCTTTCTTCATCCGAACTGGCGATCTTCCCAATAACCGTACTACCAGGTAGTAGTACGGGTTATTCTTGAACACCTTTCATCGCCACAAAGTGCTCGAGTAACCTTGAATGCCCCATTTTGTATGGTCGCGGTGAAGCCTTTTCGATTCTAAGACTCCCACAAAGAATGAGATTCTTCTTCATATCCGGAACATAATGAACATCTTAAGACCTGGTTGAACCATCTTGATTCTTCAAACGAATCAGACCGATTCCTGAAAACTTTGCAATGGATAATCATTAATGAAAATAAACCCAGCCGTCCTAGTTCTTCAAAGTTAAAGAACCACTCCTTGAGGAGACATATGGAAAGTACATCTTTGAATCAAAAATCCAATCACCAGGATGAGATCTTTGTTGACGAACCAACCAATGCAAAATGCGACCGAATTGCTTTCCTACATCGTCACTACGCTTTTTCCTTTCTTTTGCGGTACCTTGGACAATTTTTCTTCCAATGGCACTTTCTCGCTGACAAAAAGACATTCATCTTTACCAAGTCTTCCTTTTGATAGAGATCTACCTATCCTTCCTTTTTATGTTGTGTTCTCATGGACGTCCCTCTTACACAATGCCTACGCTCGGCTTCGCTTCATTCCTACTTTCTCTTTTATCTTTCTTTCTAATTTCATAACTATACAAAGCGGTACAAACTTCCTCAAAAGACACTTTATCCTTCGATGAGTAAGCTTCGTAATAAGATGATCAAACTCATCGGGGAAGGGAGTAACAACATTGTCAAGGCTAAATCTTCATCTTTAAAAGTTTCATCCATATTTAACAAATACTGTACTAATTGATTAAGCAAGAATGTGGTCGTTTATTGTAAGTACTGGAAGGTATTCAAAAGCGAACGACTTCTTCGAATAGATGCCGATTTTTGTCCACTCTTTTCATGAACTTGTTCTCCAACGCCTTCCACAACTTACTTGCGGATGTCTCCTTCACGTGAACGTGTACTTTTGTTCTCGCGAGACACGAACGGATTGTACCACATGCCACGCGTCGGTTGATATTTTTCCACCTCTACTTCATCCGCTCCATCCTGGTTTCTCTTCTTCAACGGCGATGTACAGACCTTGTTGAAAGCGAGCATCTAGAACTTCGCCTTGCCACATGCCGAAACGACCTGGGTTCCATCAAACTTCTCCACCTCGAACCTTGCGTTCATCACCGTAGTTACGCTGACGTGGATTCGGCCTTTGTTTGAAAGAAATTTTTCTTCCGCCATTTCTTCAAATTACAACAACTAAAGAACTATATTCCAAAGGCAAACAAGCGAACAAACAATGCCAGGTAAGCAAACGCTCGTCATACTCGATTGTTGGGAAAATCGGGTATAATTCCACTTATTCTAAGTAATTCTATCTTATGATTTAAATGAATAGGCTCAAACTAACCCCACGAAAATAATCTTATTGGAAATATAATCTAAAAATAAACTAAAACGTATATTAAAGAAATATTAAAAGCGGAAAAAATAATACTTGAGAAATTTAACGAGGTTCGGTATAAACGTTACTTAGGCCATCGTGGCCGTCGACCACTTCCACTATTCTCAGTGAATGAGCTTGAAATATTAGTAATTAGGCGAAAATTGAAATTTGTCAATTACCCACAATGATAGAGAGGAAGATTTACAAATTTTGGGATGTTTACAAATGGTGAAGGAGGTCTTTCATTCCTAACCAACGTGGGACTTTTCTAATTTTATCAATAAGGAGCAATATATAACAATATCAATCCCCAATTACAACGAAATTACCATACAACGAATGCACTTTTGCGTTATAGAAGTTTAGAAATAGAGAAAAACACAGAGAAATAAGAGGTTGTGTATGTAGAAAAGCAAATAAGGGCTAGAACAGGGATGAACATGGTGGGTTCGAGGCAGAGCATACCTTGGTGGATAAGCGGGGCAGCTACAAGGGTTGATTTTGAAGGAAACGCTTCATCGGCGGAGCAACAAAACCACCATCCCAAACCCATTTCGGATTCCAATTTGAATTTTGCAGATAGGACTTTCTCTGCTGCTGGTGCTGCTTTTTTCTCTGCTATCGTTCTTAACCCTCTTGATATTGCCAAGGTCATTTTCATTTCTAGGCTTCTTTGATTCTTTATTTTCAGTTTCTAAGATCACCCATTTCTTAATTTCTTCGTATTTTGGACATTGTTATGTTATTCTCTCTAATTGTTAGTTTTTAAAGCTCTCATTTTCCTTATCATTGTATTATCCGACCTAAATATCTTGTTGAAACTGAATTGGGTTTTTAGTTTACAATTTCAAACATTACTTAGAATTACACGTCTGCCATGTTAGTTCTTCAATTTTATTTTAATTTTACTTAGTTTAGTCCTCTGAAATTCATGGCTATTTATGCACTTTATGCTGCTTTTACCTCCAGACTCGGTTGCAAGCCCAAGCTGCAGGAGTTCCTTATCAGGGCTTATGTAGTGAAGCATGTTTTGTGACGAACATACGTATGTTGACGTTTGGAATTTTGTGAAAAATCCTTATTCATGAATGCCGCTTTACAATCCTATCATGAATGCCCTCTGAATTTGAATTTCATGATGTTGTTAGATGTTTCCAGATATGAAATCTTCTATGCATTCATTTGTTGGCCCTGAACCTGCTTGCCAGCTAGGCTGTAACCAATATAAAGGAACACTGGATGTGTTATACAAAGTAATACGTCAGGTTGGTGCATTTATCAACTAGTTTTCATAGTGAACTGTTCTGACGAAAACAAGTTCCTTTTTCATTTGGATAGTTTCATTACTTAGTTGAACCAGAAATCGTATTTTATCAAGGGTCATGCATGTAGATATGGAATTGTGCAGGAAGGTTTTTCGAGACTTTGGAGAGGCACAAACGTTAGTTTAGCATTGGCTGTACCAACTGTAATTGCTTTCCTATCAAGAAAATTATAGTTATTTTTACTTCTGGTTCAAATGGCATGCCTTTGCGTATTATATTTTCATATCACAGATGCTATCTATGTTGCTAAAAAGAGCTGCTTCCTGTTTTCCATTAGGTGGGGATTTACTTGCCTTGTTATGATATTTTTCGCAATTGGATGCAAGATATTGTTGCAAACAATGCTCCAGCTTTTACCGCTTATGTCCCATTAGTGGCTGGATCTCTTGCACGTCATTAGCTTGCATTATTTGTTACCCTGTTGAACTAGCAAGGACCCGTATGCAGGTAACTGCTGTTCGCTAGCAAATTCCTCATTTCATCCAAAATCATACCAGCATAATTGCTACAATGTACTGACTTGTGAATCCTTATTTTGCTTGTTTAATGATCGTGGTAATATACCCGGATATTGATTATGATCATGGGATTACCATCCCTATTAGAGTATGGTTTTTACCTTATAACATTAAGGTCTTTTATGGTTATCTGGTTTGGTTTTAAATTTATATCGTATTCCTTCAATCTATCAGGCTGAAGATTTCATTTCTGTTTAAAGTGAACCACCACCATCAAAATTGAAATCTTGACCAGTATGTTGGAATGCAGCAGACCATACTAGAAGTTTTCCTTGTAGAATTTATTTAGTAGGAATTGAATATTTGATCATTGACATTATTCCTTGTTTCTTAACCTATTATACTCTTCATCCACCTTCATGTTATGCACAGGCTAGGTTCTGTACATGCTCTGACCTTATTATCCAACCTCAAGAACTTGTAATTGTACCACATACCACATTTTATGTGCACTCGAGCTATTATTTGTACTTTTTATGAAATACTAGTATTTGATTATGGTTCTCACACTGCACATCACTTTTAACTAGACCTTTTCTGAAGCCAAAACTGGTGCAAAGCTTCCAGAAGTTTGTAAGACACTGCTTGGGGTCATCAACCCTATCAACAACGCAAACATCTTTCAAAGCTGTAAGTCTACTTCAAACTTGATGATTGAATCCTATAGGTCTCTCTCTTTTACCACTTACCCCAAAGTTTGCACACTTAATCCAAGATAATGAGATGATGCTCAATTAATATCTTAGTGAATGAATATTGAAATGCAGATAGATCTTCATTGTCAGCTAATATGGGCATTTTAGCTAATATTTTGTAGCATTATAATGAAGCAGTGCAACGGTATCGCGTCTTATGGACTGGTCTAGGGGCACAACTCACTCGTGACGTCCCATTCTCTGCAATCTACTGGTCAACCCTTGAGCCAGTGAGACAATACTCTTTCTAAATGTTCAAGCTGATTCGAGCTTGAATTTTTAATTTCATCTCACTTATCATTTTGGTCCTTGTTTTGCAGGTCAGGAGAAGCATTTTTGGTATGGCTGGCAATGAAGCAAGTGTAGCCAGTGTATTGGGTGCAAATTTTTCTGCTGCTTTTATTTCAGGAAGCCTTGCAGCTGCTGTCACATGTCCACTTGATGTGGTGAGAACACGACATCAAATAGAGGTTTTTACTCTGCCCCTTTTTTTCATTATTCTTCACATTATTGTAGGGCGATACCTACTCACCACATCACTAAATGCTATGACCTATGAAGTAGAGCCAAGGGTACCTAGAAAACAAAGGTATAGCAAAAGGTTGACAAAAACCCTAGAAGATTGTCACACATTCATCTTTAAGTCCAATGAATTGTAATTTTTTTTTTCATCTTATTACATAAGAGCAAGATTCTATTAGTAGGCCTTGTCTCTGTTGATGAGAAACATACTCGGATTATTAAATGGATCATGAGCTTAATTGTTACATGCTTGGCTAACGAGGCATCCTTTTTGTTTGGTACTTACAGAAGGATTCTGCTAGGGCCACGAGCATGACAACAAGAAAGACTTTAACAGAGATATGGAGGTAAGTATATGGTTAAATGATTGAAAGAAAGAACCGACTCTCTTATTAGACTTTTCATTATGAACCAAAGATTTTGTCTGCTTAACTCGTTTCTCGGAACAGGGGTGGAGGAATAAGAGGGCTCTATACAGGAATTGGTCCTCGTCTTGCTCGTGCGGGACCTTCTGCTGAAATAGTAGTTTCCTCCTATGAAGTCATCAAGTATGCTCTTGCATCATGATGTCTACCTCAATAATTCAAGACATACAAGGCTCTCAAGTCTCTAACCATGTTTTAGACCAAACCCACTTTGCTTAAAATTATAATTTCCTATGGGGGAGGGTCAGTAAATGACATCGATTACTCTCCACTTAGAAGAAAGATCAGGCTTCTGCCATTTTGTGAGAGTTCTTGTGACATGGAAATGATGCTAGGATTTGTTATTCATCAATTTATTTTTCCTTACATTTTATAGTCAAATGCTTGAACTGTAAGCATTGAAATTTTGATTTTCTTCTTATTTCAAGAAGAGTTTACGTATAATAATTTATCAAATATACATACAGATTTTTCCAAATGGAATCAGATTTTACATTTCTCCTTCCATCAGCTGTGCATGGTCGACTTGATTTATCTAATTTTCAATTGAAAGTTGAAAACAAAGTGGCAAAGAGGAAGACCAGTCATAATAATTAATAAAAAGGATGATGCTGTTGGTATTAAATAGCCGTTAAATAAGTTGCTTCGAAATTTAAGCTTGCGTTTCAAGTTCAGAAAGAATGGGGACCTAGTCTGTGTTCTTTACTGTAGTGGATTTGATTAATTAATATCTGCCGACGACTCGTGGCTGAAAGAGGAAAAAATCTTTAGGCTCTCTATTAATAGTCATCACTATCATTCTTAATAGTAACACTTTCTCATTTTTTACAAAAATAAAGAATGAAAATAACTCCATTTCATTACGATACGCTTATGGTATGTAAGATTCTCTTTCAGAATACTAGAAATTCAAATTTCAATTATGAAGGTTTTGAGTCACAATTATAAATAGTATAATTATTATATATATAGGGATTTGAATCTCAATTATAAGGGGTTTGAGTCTGTAAATAAATAGTGTGGTTATTAATAAAACACTAAAATTTATAATAAAAATAACTCTAATAATATTGAATTAAATAAAATCGTTAAGAATTCAATATAAAACGAATATAATTAATAAAAATTGAATTTAAAATAGTGTCTAAGTTAGTGAAATTTATGAGTTGTGTATTTTCTGAGGTAAAAATATATAAATTGAAAATAATAATCCTATTGTTATGATTATAAATTCTAAGTGTTAAGTCGCGTTGGTTAAGAAAGAAAGAACAATCTTTCCTTTATAAGTCTAAACAACCCTCTAACTCACATGAGTTAAACTTTTGGGTTAAGAGTTGAGCAGGTTTAAGATGGTATCAATTCTTGGTTTCTACGTCTTTCGTTGGTCCCGTCAGTAATCGATTTCTAGTCGATGTGGAGGTATCCGTTAAGTCGCATTGGTATATCCTCTAACTTCACATTTAGTTTTTGGGTTAATTATTTTCTATGTATTTTCTGATTTTATAAGTATTCTTTGATAATTATGAAGAAGAGGAACGGCGTAAACTCAATATTCAATGTTCCTTCGGAGACATCTGATAAAAACTCAATATTCAATACTGAATAGTGCCATTAAATCCAATTCCAGAATGCCTATTAACAACCACAAACAAAGAGAGAGAGAGAGAGAGGGAGAGAGGCAAAATTAATTATCACACTAACTTCACCTGATAGTAAAATATATTTGATGTACCTAAAAATACTATTACTACTACTTAAAAGAAATTGCAGGAGAAGGCCTCCAATGGATGAATTAGGTACGTAAGCACCAGAGCTACCAGCATCAACCCGTATGCAATCCCTTGGTCAATTGACGTCCCTGTAAAATCAAAATCATTAACAATGGAAAAAAAAATGTCATGAAATTAAATACAATTGTTAGAAGAATACAAAAAAGAAAAAAACTAACACAAATTAATTCTTCGGGAAAAGATAAAGGCGAAAAATTAATCAGATCTAAAGGAACAAAACATAAACAAGATTCGAAAATTAATCAGATCTAAAGGACAAAAAAAACATGAACAAGATTGGAATGACATATATAAATCATGACTATACCATCACTCGTAGGAGCAGGAGCCGGAGCTATTGTTTGGGCATCAGTGACAGCAAATGCTAGCACAAAGATTACCAAAACTCCCACCACTACATTCGTACAAAAGAAACGACCTGCCATTCTTAGCTCTGAATTTTGATTATCTATTTCTCGGTTTAGATTGAGGGATATTTAGCAAAATCACAGAGAGACTTTCAGGTTGAAATTGAATCGTAAGACAAGGAAAAGTTTTCGAGTTGACACTTATATTTATAAGAGAAAAAGGCTTGGTCGTTTTCAAATTTTTAATTAGAATAATTTTTTATTTATTTTCAAAAAAGATATAGAAGAATATTTTTTTTATATATAAAAAAAAAACGGAAGGTCATGAGGGTCCTACCACTCCCATCTTCTTTCTTGATTTGGGACTCTGACTGCGAGAGTTTGATTGCGAAGGCCATGTGGGGGGTAGTTGGTTGTTTCTGGATCTTCTCTATTATAGTCTGTCATTTACTCATTTAATTTCTTTTCCTTTTTCCATTAAAAATCCTTTTTCTTCCTCTATAATTATTTATATTACTATTAATCTTCGGATTTTACTATCTAAAGTGGAATCTAATTACCATTTCAACGGCTATAATATAACAAGAATTATTTATTAGTTTTTAGATCGCACTATTTACGTGGTGATAGAGAAGATCAAAGTATGAGAGAGAATTACCAACGAAAATTTTATTTATCACAAAGTTTTATAAATTATAATTAATATAAAGTAATATTATTAAATCTATATAATTATAATCATTTATAAAAATTACAAATAAAAAAATATCTCCCACTATTCCGCTTAGGACGAACAATTATTTTTTTCGTAATATAACTATATTGACATATTGATTTTTTTAAGTAAATAAAATTTTATTGATTAAAAATTAAAAATACAATCTAGTAAAAAATCATGATTTAGTTTTCCTATATATTTTTAATAATATTGAATTATTTCATTTGATATATTTATCTTTCTTAAAAGATAAAAACATGATATTATATTATAATCATATTAATTGAATGGTTTATTTTATTTTCTAAAAAAAAAAATTAATGGTTTTAAGATATGTAAGTTAGTATGACTTAAAAGAGAAATGTTAAAAAAGGTTCAAACCGAATTATTGCTATAGATTTTGAGCATTCGAATTCAAAATCATCATCATTAATTGCTACTATTTTCCACCCAACTGAAACGGCCCGAAATTCCGGAATGAAAAAAGTTTGAGGTTTTTTCATTTGATTAAAAAAATAATTAAATTTATATTGATTTTCGAACACTTAAATATAAAATAAATGGTTATTCATGTAATGCTTTTTTTTTAAAATAGTCGGTGTATGTTAAGCATACACATATCTCAATATTTTTATTTATAATAATTTTTTTAAAATAATAATTAATATGATAATTATACATTAATTAATATAATAGTATTTATTTTTTATTAACATGTTATTATTGTTGTAAATTACGCAAATTCTCGATAAGTTAGATTCGTGAGAAAGCAAGAATAGAAAAATAATACACAAAATTTGATAACGTAGTTCAAGGCCAAATCTTATTTACGTGTCGGACGCATTGCAGATCTTTTCTTTGAAATGGGAGAAATTACTGTGAGGTGTTTCTATTGTTCGCATGACCCGAATTCTGGCGAGAAAATTATCGATTTTCTCTCAAAAACTATATACAGATTTTCTCTCGATTGGAATGAACAACTTTGGATGATTAATTCATTACAATTACAGCACGTATTTATAGGAAAATTTACTCGCTTGAATTCTTTCCTTAAATTAATGGTTCGTAAATTCTTTCGGCGAATTAAATTTCTCATTGTTTTGCTTTCCTTAATTTGCTCGTTAGAATTAAGGAGGGCATGACAATCTACAACAATCTCCCCGCGAAGGCGATTTCAATCTGTCTACACCTCGATCAATCGCGATTTTTCTAGTCTTTTGTTACTGGCGGACAGTGAAGTTGAGCCGCAACTTGATTGTCAATAGTATAATCACCTTTGTTAACATATCTGTGGATTTTTGCTTGTGAATCTTATAAATTATTAACGTCATCTTGCGATAGAGATCGATGAAGTGAAGTGATAACGAAGTCGATATGCTTTGTTACAGAATGAAATCTTGAATTTTTGCCAAGTGTATTGCACTTTGACTATCAATATGTAGAACATTCTTTTCTTGTTTGAATCTCAGCTCAATTAACAAACCTTGAAGCCATATCATATCTTTACTTACGATTACTATTACATACTCATTTCTTGTAGTAGATAGAGTGACAATTTTACGTATTTGTGACATCCATTAACGGTGTAGTTCGACGGTAAAATATATAACCCAGGTGGTACTTGATGATCAGCTTCCGCCCAGTGCGTCTACGTACCGCTTGTACTTTTAACTCTCCTTACTAAAATACAAGCATTTTTACGTGGTGTCTCATGAGATACCTCAAAAATCCGTATTTGCTTCTGATGAGTTTTCCGATTTGACATAAATCTTCTAACAACTCGGCTACGTGCACGATGTACGGTCTCGTCTGGACCATTACGTACATCGAAACTTCCAATGGTGAGGCATACGGAACCTTAGCCATGAATTCTCTCTTCTTACATGTCGGGGGTGATCCTTGGATAGCGAAAATGATTGGCCAAGGGTGTGCTAAGCTCATTGCAGCATCGCCCATGTTGAATCTCTTCAAAAACACGATTGATGTCTTTCTTGCACGAGATAAGCGTAAGGATCCTTTCTTCTTATTTCTTGTGATTTGCATTCCAGAATCTTCTTTCTTTGAACCCCAATCTTTCATGTCAAACTCGTTTGACAATTCTTTCTTCAAACCTTTTAATATCATCCATATACGAACCTGCTACTAACGTATCATCAACGTAAAGTAGTAAAATGATATAATTGGACCTATATCTCTTGAAGTAGCAACGATGGTCGATTGCACTTCTTGAAACCTTGTGCATGGAAATTTATCAAACTTTATGTACCATTATCTCGGGGGCTTGTTTCGGCCGTACAAAGCTCTTCTTAAACTTGTGTATATCTCTTCATTTAAATCTCGTGAAAGAATGCGGTCTTCACGTCCAACCATTAGATGAAGATCTTGATGGCTACAATACTCAGCGGTCGATGGTATTGAGCTTATGACGGAGCGAAAATGTCGGTGTAGTCAACTCGCTTACTTGTTGAAACCCTTTGACAACTAGGCGGGCTTTGTATCTCTTGGAACCGTATTACTCTCTTTCACCGGTACACCCATTTGTTGTGAAGTGCCTTCTTTCCCAGTAGGTAACCTGGTGGTTCCGGTATACGGTTGGAGATGAGAGATTTCATTTCTTCTTTCAACTGTAGCAAGCTCCCACTTTTTTGGAATCTCGAGTCGACAAATGACTTCATATAGCATTCGAGGCTCCCTACATCGATCAATGACATATAATTCATGTATCTCTGTTAGGCACGTGAGTCGAGAAGACCTTCTTTAATACGTAAGAGGTTGTGGTGTGTCGAATGTTGTGTCTTGCTTTGTCGACAAGTTCCTCTGGTGAAGACTTGTTACAATTGGTTACATTCTTGAATGTCACGGGACATCATACGTATGCGCAAATGCGATTCATTACTTTCTGAGTCATTGGCGTCTATTTTATGCATGTCCTTATACATCACCGCCGTTGAAAATCACATCTTTGCTACGGATAACTTTCTTTTTTCATCATCCCAAATCACGGTAACCAAACTCATCCTCGCATAGCCAATGAATGTGCATTTCTTAGATTTGGGATCAAGCTTATTCCTACCTTGATCAGCGATGACACCTGAATGCTACAGTAGAAAACTTTTAGATGTGATAGTTTCACCTCTTTTTCAGCTCGTACCTCACTCCTGGTATTCTATGCTCAATGGAACGGATGGGCCTCGATTGACCAAGTAAGCTACCTTGTTGGCCCTTACCGCGAGAACTACTTCGGTAGACGACTATATCTGGTCTTACGCTCTTTCTATCAACGTTACGTTCGTACGCTCGTACACCATCGTTGTGTTGGCGTGCACAGCACTGATTCTTTCCATTATGATCCCGTGCTTTCATAGCAAAAAATTTTTGAATCTGGTGTCTTCATATTCACCACCATTATCGGTTCCGAGCTTTTTGACCTTTAAACGAGTCTCATTTTCCGCAGCTAGCTTTCCATCTTACGAAAACCTCAAATACTTGGACTTATGCTTTAGAAAGTAAACCCATTACCTTCAGAGTGATCATCGATGAAAGTCGTGAAGTAGTTTTCCATGTAATAGATGAGATGGTCGTTGGTCCCCGAGCATCAAAGTGAATAAGCTCACAGCCTTTCCTTAACAGGGGATCCCACATGACTTGTCCGAAAGCTTACTCTCTTTTGCTTTCCCAGTATGCGATCTTCGCACGTGTACATCTCCGCAGGTGAACTGGAAGTTTTCCCTTTGAGTGCGTAATCTTCATCCCTTCGCTCAGTATGGCATAGTCTCCGGTGCCTGATTTGGTGTTTCATTCTTCTTTATATTTGTAATTGAACCGATTAATGCCTGCAACTGTTTGTGATGTAAAGAGTGCCACTTTTTTGCCTCGGCAGCGTAATTGCACCACTGAAATCTTCCAATCATCGCCATGGAAGATCGTAGTGTAGCCTTCAACGGCCAACCGCCCTGCGAGATTAAGTTCCTACGAGATCGGGAATATGCATGACATCGGCTTCGATTCCCAAAGCAGATCCGATTCAACTTAATCTTCGCTACCTTTTTCAATAATAGCATGGTTGATCATCCCTGAGATATACATTTCCAAGGTTTACGGGATATATTGCTCGAAGAATTCTTTTTGTGAAGTAAGCGTGGAACGATGCTCTGAGTCAACACCTGCAAGAATTCTTCCTTGCTTTCTCAGGAGCGTATCAATGCATCGTCTCCTCACGAGGTGGAAGTAAAATTTGTCTCTACCTTCGCTTGTTTGTCCTTGTTTTCTTGTCTTGATTTTGTAGGTCTTGGATTCTTCCGATATTCCAACACCTCGATAGTCTTTGAGGTATGGGAATTATTAGTTCTGGATTGGACCTCTTGTCCTTTGATCTCTTCGGATGCATCTGTCACGTCCATTCCTTTGGTTGAATTTCTTCCTCTTGACTCTACATGTGCAAAAATGAAGAAGTTGACGATTCAACGACTCTGCGTCGGATCTCTTCGCCGAGAACCAGGATCACGAACATCGTCAAATTTCAACTTATTCGCTTCACGACGATGATCTGTCACAGTAGACGGTAACATTCAACTTTACGGTAAAGAAGACAAAGTATTAATGCTCGTACTTCTTCGTGAATTCAATTTCCTTAAACTTCAATGGGTTGTGGTATTTGTCTTGGGATTCGTTGAGATGTTGAGCTCTGGAAATGCGCCGTTCATCCATGAAATTGAACAAACGCCTCATCAGTGTACTTTGTTTGGTGATGGCTGGCTCGTACATATTGGAGAGGTTTGCCATAAGACCAGCCGCGGCTTTTCCTTTGCTATGTTGGAAAGCTGACATTACGGGATAACGTCGATCGAATAACTCAGGGCTTGTACATCTGAAGATTCCAATCTTCTTGCCCGTAGCTCTGGTTCTTTCCCGAGAGAGGTTGATATAGATTTCTTTGTCTGAGATAATCCCTTATCTGCATTTTTCCAAAACCCAAAATGTGCCAGTAAATTTATCGAGTTTACGCAACTTCCGTATACGGCCGTTGCAAGCTCAAAGTGACTTCCTCCGGATCGTTTCTAACTATTTCTGTAAACCACCGTGTATTAGAACATCTCCGTCAACGAAAAAATATCGTCAAAAAATTTCACTATTCACGTAAATAGTAATCTTGCAGAAAATTGACAAAAATTACCGCATAGGCTACGATACGATTCTTTGAAAAAATTACGCAAATTCCCGAATGCGATATTGATTTATGAGAAAGCAAAAATAGAAAAATAACGCAAAATTTGATAACCAGGTTGACCAATCTTTTGCGATATAGGACCTCTTATAAATATTTTTCTTTGAAATGGGAGAAATTACCTGAGGTGTTTACAACACTGACTGACTCCGCAAACCCAATTACACCCAAAAAATTTACTCTCCATTTTCTCTCACAAAAGCTTTTCTCTCAATTGGAATGAACATTTTGGATGATTAATTCATTACAATTACACATCTATTTATAGGAAAATTCACTCCTTAAATTAATGGTTCCTTAAATTACTCATTGAATTAATCTCCTTATTTTGCTCCATGTAAATTATCCTATCCAAATTATTGTACGTATAATTTTTCAATCTATGTATAGATACATATGTTAAAATAAAACTTTATCTACGTTGATATACCATTGTAAAACTAATATAAGAAAAAAAATTAAAACTTTTTCTTAAAAAAATAAATATAGAGTAAATTTCTCATCTTTTTTCATTCGTATCTATAACTAGAATTTTCATGTAAAAAGAACATATACATAGTTCAAATTTTAGATCAAAACCAAATCAACCCGACTTTACATTGAAACTAAGAAATAATTAGTGTTAAGATATGGTTATCATGGTAGCAAATGCATATTAAAAATCATATATTAATTTAATAGTTATAATGATCTATTAACAACGTAATAAAATATATTTTTTATTTTATTATTTAATAATGATCAATTTATTTTTAAAATATATTTTTATCAATATTTGGATTCCTCTTAAATAAATGTATCTAAATTTATTTTTATCTTTTTAGAAATTTTTTAATAATTTATTCAAGATAGTTTCTTTATCAATTAACGGTATATTATATATTTATTTTATATTTGTACTATTAATATTTATTTCTTTATTATTTATTTCATAATAAATTTTATATTTTTTCGAAAATATTTTTCTTATTTTTAAAAATTATGAATCTTTAAATCAATATATTTTTTTAAAATATAATCTTTCTTTTTATATTTCTTCAATTTTTTTATTAGTAACCATCATTTCTTGTAAAAAAATTAAAATATCTTATATTTTTATTTTTATTATTTTATTATTTTATTATTTTCAAGGTTTTTCAAAAAATCTTGAGTTTAAAATCCATTAAAATTCGAATGGTATTTTTACAAGGAATAACTTTATTTTGGATAAAAACTAATGTTTTTTTTCTAAAGAATATTTTAGATAAATAATACAATAATTCGAACATGCCACTGTTCGTAAGCAGGTCCACCACGTGGGGAGAAAGCCTTAAATTTGGTACAACATACATAATGAGTGAAATGAGAGGAATCTGCGTACCTAAGGCTAATACAAAAATCTGGCAATGAAACCAGCAAATGAGTGGCCTGGACTTGTTACTTCCGTATATATCCAGCCATACAATGGGAGAACCTGGTATACCGAGACTTGTGATTGTGTTCGAGATTAAATAATTTAATCAATTCATTTAAATTAAAAAATTTAATTTGTATTAAATTATATTTATAAAATTTATAATTAAATTAGATTTGTATTAAAAATTATATCATTCATTCCGATTCACGTTAACAGATTTTATAATTCAAATCCAGATTAAATTATTATTAAATTATAAATAAATAAATATTCTATTTTATAATATATTATATTTAAATATCATGCATACAATAATTAAATTATATCATTACTTTAACTTAAAAATAAATATAAATGTTTATAATAATTTAATAATCATATAAATATTTTTTTTATTGTTTTGATTTTTTTAATTGTGACTATAAATAATAATATTTATTATAAAAATATTAATTTAAAATTTAAATTTATGTATGTTGTATTTTATATATGATAATAATTCATAAATAACTTTCGATATCAATATGATTTCATCTGATTTGAAAAAAAAATCCGATCTGATCAGATTTAGATTGGTTCAAATTGATTATATTATCGAATCAGATTTGAATTAAAAATCTTCGGATCTATTCTGATTGGTTCAGATTTAAATTGACCAAAAACAAACAATTCAATTACCTCTCACCCCTGCTTGTTTCTTAATACAACAATTGTTTTACTATTCATAACACATAATATATATGGTACAAATAACTCTCATATTATAAAAAAATTAAATATATTTTATATATGTCTAAAATATATAGGATAAGTTGTAAAAAATTTATGTAATTATAATTATAATTATAATATTATATATAAGAATAAAAATATACTTAATTGATAACTATCATTTGAATTTTTAATATAATAATATTTTTTGCATTAAAATTGGACATATTTATAAATAATTACAAAAGTCTTGAACATACTTACCATAGTCTAAATATATGATTTTATCATAATATTTTCAAAAAAATTCATGAAATATACATTATATAATTTTGTTAAAAAAATCAAATGATATTTATCGATTAATCATGTTTTTATTATTACATATAATATTGTGTGTATAATTATAACTATGTAAATTTTTTGTGTATTTTTGCAACTCACTTGAGAGTTGTTTGCATAAAACGTATTTAATCTTATTAAAAAATATGGAGAGCAAATTATGTATATAATTGGCTAAACAACTTTAAGATATTCAAACTTTTATATATTTTATACAAATGTATTTATATATTTTTTTTTATACAAAGGTACTTAAATTTTTATCTCGTTTACATATAAGTTCTTTTTGTAATTAAATTATATCATGTAATTAACACTAATTAAGTGTATTATGTCAAATAATTAATATTAAATATGTAATGTTAGCTAATTAATACTAATTAATTAATGTGATAGAATTTAATTAAAAAAAAGAATCATGTGTAAACTAAATAAGAGCCTAGATACTTTTTTATATAAAAAAGAAAAAAATCCAAACATCTTCATGTAAAATACACCAAAAAGATACCTCATAAACTATTTAGCTTATATAGTTGAGATAAGTTATTCTTTCTAATAAGTTAATTTTTTGAATTAAAATTGTTATAACTATGATCTAAATACATACATAGATCTTAAACTCATGTCAGATTATCAAAATAACACAAAACAATGAAGAACATACTTGAATCCATGATAAAGTATTGAAGAATGGATTAATGGTTTATAATATTTCACGTATTAATCTTTTCTATCTTATGAGTTCTCACTCAATTGATGAGAATAAAGGAGAAGATGGGATAGTGATTAGCCTTGAAGACTAACCCCTACAATATTTCTTATATAGTAAACTAATGAGTGCCCTATTTGCCCTAATTAAATTTACTATTGGATATTATTACACATTAAGAAACTCATACCATAAAAGATGTTTAATTGGACTCTTCTAATTAGATCACTTAATTAACTTGATAAGAATAATAGTAAATCAAAATATAATTTTATTAATTTGTTAGCCTACTTACTGGGTTATCAAAAATAACCAAACAAATAGTATAAAAGTTAGGGTCTAATTTACATTGCGTAGATAGACATAACATGTATCTCCAAGATAAAAATGAACCCATGTAAGCAATGCACATGACCTAAATCTAAACAAATGGTACGACTCATGTTAGATCTCGATGGAACTTGCACGATTGTGTTATAAACTTATTAGACTCTTAAGACGTGATTAGAATATCATAATTTTTTTTAACCATTTTATACCATGCTAATAAGCTTTATAGAATATATGGATGTTTGATTAAAATAAATGTTGTTAAATGGTTGTCCTTGATATAGGAAAGATTCGAGTTTAAGGGAGCTATAAGTATTCTCGTCTTATGTAAGATTGTTGGTTATACAAGTGAATCTCGTGTTGAAAAAATATGAAAAATAAATTGAATATATAATTAAGATAAAATATTTTTTCTAATAAATTTAAAGGATAAATATCTTGGTGGTCCCTTTTATTTAAGTAAAAATATTGTTTAATCTCTAAAATTAAGAAAGATTCTTATTAATTATTTTACATATAAATATTAGTTCTTTTATTTATAAAAAAGATTACATAGTGATTTTTAGTAATATTAATTAATAATTTATTGATAATTTTTTTTAAAAAAATAATTAATTAATTTTACAGAATGAAAAATAAAAATAATGAAAATTTTAGATAATTTTTTGATAAAATAATATTAAAATTATTAAATATTTTTTATATATTTCTTAAAATAAAAAGAACTAAATAATCTCTTTATTAATAAAAATGAATAAATAATATATTTTATATAAATAAAAATATTAAATTAATATTACACCCTGAATTTAAAAGAATAACATAAAAAAAAAACTAAATATTACAAACAGTTGCTTGTACTAACAGAATATATAGAACGTACTTTTAAGTTTTAACAAGTAGTTCCTACAAGATATTATACCGGACGGAAAGAGGTTGTATCTCTATAATTTTGAATTTGTGGTACTAAAAATATTATTCTTAGAATTTAATTAAAGCTTTATTTTTTTCTCATGAAATTGATAGAGCAAAACACATACTTGCAATGACCTAGCTCCATCCAATGTGACCCTCACTCTTCAATTAAAGTGCGGAGTGCCTAAATCCTAATGTCCCTCACAATTTTTACAGAATATAAACCCTGAGTACTTCTCAATCCTAATGGCATATTTTATATTTCCATAACTCAATAAGATGACAAATAAAATGCATCACATTTTTAGTTTACTATTTTAATATTCAAGTTTTTTTATTGATATTTTTTTTATCATGTAACTCAAAATTTTGATTAAATAGTTAATGCACACGTATATGCATCGATAAATTTTAAATTCATACTCTTTGAGTACTCACAATGAACATATATAATTATATTTTTTTAAGTCGTAAAATTATACGATATTTTAAAGAATTATTTTTCTTTACAAAGTAGCACCACACTATTAGTTCTAGTTTTTTGTGGTAGATATATTTGTACTAATAATAATTAAAAAAAATTAATCATATTTTTGTTACAAAAATAATCTTAAATGTAAAAACTATTCATCATTATTTGATCAAATTTTTAATTATCATAAAATATGTGCATATAAAAAGAATATATGTGTGTGCATACTTATTTTTGTAGACTATAATTTATATTTAATTTTTTATCCTTTTTTAAATTATTGTTTCGCTTTTTAATTTTTTTCTAAATAACACTTTATTTTCTTAAATATGTTACTAGCATAATGTATCTTGGGCCTTTATTATAAAAAAAAGATTGTATGCTGGGCCCAATGTCTCCCCCTAAGTGAAATTAAGACTAAAAGTAATTAATCATGTTTAATCTGTATTGCATCTTCAATTAAAAATAAATAAAAACGTATTGCATCTCTTTTTCTTTTCCTTCTTTTTTTAGTTAAAAACGTAAAAATGTAAGGGTTGAATTGCATCTCAGTAAAAGCAGAAATCATTTACCAAATGGGTACTGTTTCTATAAGATATAAAACTAATATTAATTTTTATTCATTTTTTAATGGTGTTGATTAATCTTAAAACTCTTATTAAAAATCTAATTCTTATAATCAAACACATGTTGTTTTCTTGAAATAATAATGGTATATGCAAACATTCTTTTCCCATTTTTCATATATTTTTAACAAATAAATAACAACAAAATTTAATAACTAACAACTTTAATTTTATATATTTTGACTTAATATTTTTATATATTTTCAAATAAATAAATAACAACAAAATTAAATGTAACTAACAACTTTAATTTCATATATTTTTGCTCGTTGTTTTTGATACATGTCAAATATAAAACCAAATAACACACGAATAATGATCCGAAAGATATTACATTTATCTATTTTCATTGATGCATAATTAAATTTTCTTTATACCTTTAATTTCAATATTTTTTATTTTTTTAAAAAAGAATAAATATAATTAAAATAGATAAAAGAAAAACACCTCTTCCCATTTAAAATCATTATATTAAAGTCTATTTTATCATGTATACTGTATATTTTATAGACTAATTTTGAAAAATTTTGAATTTTAACTAAATATATTAAAATTTGTATTTTATTAAAAAAATACATGAAATTACAAAGATATCACACCTATCTCTCACCTATTATACCCTTTTTTTTCTAGAGATAATAACACTGGTATGAATAATTCTAACCGAATTTCAAAAACTCATAATTAAGAATGTCTAAAGATTGAATCTAATTAAATTAAATAAAAAAATTATATCGAATCGAACCGATTCAAATAATTTAATATAATTTATATTAATTAAAATCATTTTTAAATAAATTCGATTCAAATAATTTAATATAATTTATATTAATTAAAATCATTTTTAAATAATTTGGTACAGTTATATTAATTTTTTTAAAATGAATTTGAACGATTTTAATAATATATTAAAAATTTAATTTATATAATATAAGTTAGTAGGGTATTAGAAGTGATCGAAGATGCATAGTTTTCTCAAAATACTTTTCTATTAGAGGTATCTCCATCAATTTAAGTGTTCATCTCTCTCTCCCTGAGGTTATCATTTTCTTCAGTCATCGTTTTTCTCAATCGTGGTTTTTCAAAGCAATATGGATGAACCAATTGAAGCTATCCCTATTTGTAGCTATGGGAGACATGGTAAGAGAATTATTTCTTGGACAGTGAGAAATCTTGGGAGATCTTTTGGATGCCCACTAGTAATTTCAATTTTGTACCATTTTTGAAAATTATTTCTAATTTTATATTTACTTAGGGTGATTTGGTGCTGCATTTTTTAATAAGTTTATGGTGATATTTCTTTTGTGTACAATACATGGATGATTTGGTTGGTTTTTGTAGAGAAGAGAATCGATGAGTCGAAGGAATGGAGGTTATAGTTGTGGTTTTTTGTGTGGATTGATCCACCAGTTCATCCAAGAAATGCTTTGGTTGTAACTGGATGATTGAATCCAATTGAGGAAGAAAAGACAAAAGTTGCTAGGTTGAAGTAGAAGTTGAAACTTGCATTAGCTGTCATTGTTGTTCTTTGCCTTGTAATTGTATTATGAATGTAACGTAAACTAACGTAGTTAAGAAGTTGAAATTGATATTTGATATTAAGAATAATATCTATTACTTATTAAACTATATCTTATTAAATTATATCATATTTATGTATTATTAATCAAATACAACCGTTGAAAACCGTTAATTAAATTGAACTAAATCGTTCGGTTGTAACATTTTTATTAATCGAACGATCTGATCTCATTTGATTTTAGCAACATGAACGATCTAATTTAGTTAATTTTTTTATTTAAAATTGGACCATTGACACCCCTAACCACCAACATCATACGAGTCACCAGTTTACATCATAACAACGACTAGTTCGTGACACACTTACAACCAATTCAATAGAAGATATTGTTTTGATGTTTGTTCTATTAAAATCGAAGAAGTTGGTAATGTGTAAGTTCGATACGGGTTAACAAACCTACTAGGAAGGATGATTGAGGATAAATCTTCCTAATAGATTTGGTAAGGGCTAATGACCCCTGTATGATTTGTAGAAGAAAAATCAATAACATACCTGTTCTAACAAATTTTGGTTCAAATTTTCCTTTCATTTTTAATATCTCTAATATTTTGATATTATGGTTTGTGTGTGGTTGGTAGTGGAAGTGGAGATAGAGAGTAGCGGTGAAGTTGAGATGAGATATGAGAGATGAAGAGTGGGATGTATTAAGTTTTTAGAAAAGATTTTTTTAGTGTAAGTGAAATATACGAGAGTAGGATGTCATCTTTATTTTTTTTTAGTTGGATGCCTTCTTTAGTTTTAATATGAGTGTAAAGTTATTATTTCATCGTAATTTTAAATATTTTATAATTAACTAAGAGTAAAATTTGATATTTTTTAATATTGTTTTCCATATTTCTCTATTATATATTCATTATATTCTAGACATCAAAGGCATTTGAATATCAGATAGTTAAACTTTAGAAATATAAAATATCAATTCTTCAAAACACTAAGAGATAGTTTTAATAATTTATTTATATTTTTTAAAATTTCCTCTCAAGTATAAATTACTTTGCCTTCTTAAAGATTCCTAACTTAAATTTCACTTAAATATTGGGTTTCATTGTCTTTTTACAAACCTATAAAACTTAAGAATTCTTATTTGATTTTTGAAACTGTGATAGGAATTCAATCTTAGAAGTTAGTTGATATTATATATATATATGCAGAAATGTCAGGCATTAATCATCTTCAAAACTTAAACTTATAAAAAAATGATTCTAATAATTCATTTATACTCATTTCTATAAACTAATTACTTATAAAAATAGTCTCATTTTTAAATTTATGATTCTATATATTAAAAGAAAAAATTGTGATTTGAAATAAGAAACTTTCTCAACTCACATCAATACAATAGATGAGCCTAATTCGAACACAACAAATAATAGGCATGATATTTCCACCATATAAATTCACAGTTTTAATACCAAGCCATATATACGTACACCATGCAAACACCAAAACATTACATATAGAGCAGAGAACATATAATAATTAATCTACATGGATTGAAATTAAACACAAACTATAATTCTGAAAATAAAATATCAAATTATATAAGCTTAATTAATTAATGAGACCACAAAAAGGCACCCATGGCAAAGTTTCTCTTGTGGTCAAAATTTCCAGTGAATGGCAATCCATACTCCCTAAGCAAACAATCAATCTTCCACTCCGGCATGGTCTCATAGTCGGCACGGCTATACCTTGGGTAGTGAAGCGGCATCTGAAAGTACCCGCACTGCTCTCCCCGATGCTGCCCATTATTAGCCTTATCACTGCCCAAATTCGTTTCTGCCCTAACAACTGATTCCATGCCCCCTCCTCCGCTCATCTAAATATAATACTGTTTGTTTGTTTGTTTTTTTCTTTTTTTTTTCTTTTTGGGAATTTAGTTAGTCATTGCAACTTGTGAGACTATTTATATACTGATTTTTGAGTCGGCCAAGACACTTCTGTTTATTTAACGCGGAAACTGAGAAATCAATGTTACCAGACTAAACGTAATTGTAGATAATTTATTTTATATATAATAAATTAAAATTAATTATAAGATATAAAATTATTAAATATAATATATAATATATAGATGAATAATTTATTTTTTTAATATAATATTTAATTTTTGATGTAATTAAAAAATATAAAATTTGAAATGTTAAGTAATTTTCAAAACCGATCACCAGCTGTTGCGGTATCAAATGAGATTCCTGTCACACACTTTACTTAGGTTATCAATGTATACTTTTTCACCGAGTATGACGTTCATTGATATATATTTATATTTTTTAAAAATAAATAATTATATTAATTTTGATTTAAATTAATACATCATCTATTATTCTATAAATAATAAATAATTTCTCTACCAATTTGTCATAAAACATATAAATTTTAGACTGAACAACTTCTACGTTAACTAACTTTTACCAATTCTAAACTTTGGTAGCTTTTTTTTAGAGAACTAATCCACTATAATTTTTTACTTTCACAAATTTGTTCCAAAAGTAAAAAAAAAATTTACAGTAACAGCAAAATTTAATATCGTAAAATTATGTTTTTTTTTATAATTTAATCCTTTAATTTTTTAAATTTAATACATTTAACTTATTTTAGACTAAATTTTTAAAAACTAAAAACTCTATGAACCAAATCTAATGAAAAAAAATTAATAAAACAAAGTGTATATTTTTTAAAAGTTAGAAAACTTGTTTTTGTATTTCTTCTATTGTAACATTAATAGTTATTTTTCAATCTTTAAATACATGTTTTAGTGTTTGTAACAGTGGTGCTACAAGTTTGATATATATAAACTATTTTTTTATTGTATCAATATAATATTTTTTTTATACAAACTATAAGAAGCTGTATATTACGGATTATTTTCTTATATGATAAAGAAATAAGAGAGGTTAAAGAAAGTCTTAAATGATCAAAAAAGCATCAAATATGTATTATGGACTCAAAAATAATGGATAATGAAGTTGTTAATGTTCTAATGGAATAACTAGTAAAACAAATCACGAATATATCATTCATTAAATGTTTATGTGTTATTTACGTGTAAAAAATTATTCAATAAAATAAAATATTATATTAAATTAATACATTTTATTAAATGTTATCATTGAAAAAATAAGAATAAAAAATAATATCTAAAATAAAATCAAGGTGACACTGTATAGTAGCAAACCCTATATAACGTCCAAGTGCATAGCATGCACATAGCTTAATTTAATTAAAGGCGGAGTTTTCATTAGAGAAAGTTAATGAATATATATAAATTACAGATCGACCGTCAAACAATGAACAATCTTTTTGTTCTTCCGTTTAATTTAAGGTAGCTCTTGTACATTGTCATAACTCATTAAACATAATGCCAAACAAGTGACAGCAACATCAAACCTATCATTAATTGCTTCTATTATCAAAATCAATTTCAAGCCCAAAACACTTCGTCTTCCATTATTAATATTATTACACGTTTTTTATTTTTTAAATAACTAAACTACTGGTGCAATTTATAAGATTTTAAACTCATACCTCACGCTTTTATAATTCTCCAAATATAGAACATGACACTATGTTACACTTGTCCGAATACAAATTATTTTTTTAACCACCAAATTTTCGGTTTACATGCCAAATTTTTCAAAATAAAAGATTTTTTTTTCTTCATATTTATTCACTTTATAACAAGTTGTACAATTGTGTGAGTTAAAAGGGAAAAAATAAATAAATAAATAAACTGAGCCCCACGTAAACAACAACTGTAAACCACAGCTTCTACAAAACAAACTGACAAGTGTTGGGTCAATGGCAATTCATGTAACGACGTTACCAAAATAAGATGAAAGATGTTCAACAGTTTTAATCGTATTTTCCAAACAGAACTCTTTATTACTTCTTAGGCAGCTTTGCTCCTCCTAATTTCCACTTACAAATAAAATTTGTCACCGTCTATAATTAAACCAATGCATGCACGAAAAGGTTCAGATTCATTAATTACATTGTTCATATTATGATTCTTATCATAAGACTTTGAATGGGGGTAACTTCTACAGATGATCCAGTTCATAAATTTGCTTCCTTTGATTGGTTGCTAAGATAATCTTTAAGGGTCTCATCGATTTTTGCAAGTTTCGAATTGGGTTGCTGAGGTTTTTTCTTTTCTTTTTTCAGAAGCCAGTGTCTTTTCCAGGTCTTTTGGAGATCCTTTGACAGGGATTGACCTGGTTTCTGTGAAATTTATAGTTCTTAATATAATCGAATTAAAAAATGGAGCAATTTAGACAGATTGGAAAAGTGTTGGGAAGTTTGAAGACTTTGATGGTATTCAGAGAAAATATTCAAATCAATCAGCGACAATGTTCTTTGTTGTTTGATATTCTTTGTTCTGCATATGATTCAATAGCAGAGATGATGAAACACAATCTCAAATTTGAAGAAAAGAACACTAAGTGGAAGATTCTTGAGCAGCCATTAAGAGAAATCTATAAAATATACAAAGAAGGAGAAGTTTACATTAGACACTGTTTAGAAATCAAAGATTGGTGGGCTAAAATAATCATTCTCTATAAGAATTCAGATTGTGTACAATTTCACATTCACAACTTGCTAACCTGCATGCCAAATGTCATCGAAGCAATTGAAATTGCGGGAGAAATTTCAGGTTGGGATCATGATGACGTACAAAAGAAAAAGCTTGTGAACTCTAGTAAATATAAGAAGGAATATAATGAGTGGAAATTTTTCCAATGGCAATTTGGGAAGCACTATCTTATTACTCCAGATTTCTGTAACCGGTTCGAAACAGTTTGGAAAGAAGATAGATGGATTTTATTCAATAAAATCCAAGAAATGAAAATCTCCTGTTCATCAAAACATGATCAGCAACTCATAGGGATTCTTTTGAAAAACTTGGATGGATCAGAGAAGCTATTACCCAGTTCAATTCTATTAGGATCTAAGGACTACATGGTTCGAAGAAGATTAGGAAGTGGAAGTCAGTACAAAGAGATTCTATGGATAGGTGAAAGCTTTGCCTTAAGACATTTTTATGGAGACATTGTATCACTAATCCCTGAGATTTCTTCACTATTGTCTCTTTCTCACCCAAACATAATGCATTTTCTGTGTGGCTTTACTGATGAGGGAAAAAAAGAGTGCTTTTTGATTGTAGAACTAATGAGCAAGCATCTCTGTAGTTACATCAAAGAGATGTTTGGTCCTAAAAAACGATTTCCGTTTTCAGTTCCTCTTGCTCTTGATCTCATGCTTCAAATTGCAAGAGGAATGGAATATCTTCACTCAAAGAAAATATATCATGGAAATTTAAATCCTTCTAAAATACTTGTTAGGCAAAGAGGAATCTCAGCTGAAGGGAACTTACTTGCTAAAGTTACAGGATTTGGGTTAACTTCAGTGAAAAGCTTTAACCCGAAAAGTCCCTCAACTCCTCATAATGTGAACCTTCCGTTCATCTGGTATGCGCCGGAGGTTTTGGAGGAGCAGGAACAAAATGTAGCTGCTGAAAGCTCGAAGTATACAGAGAAGGCAGATGTGTATAGCTTTGGAATGATTTGCTTTCAACTTCTTACAGGAAAAGTCCCTTTTGAGGATAGCCATTTACAAGGAGATAAAATGAGCCGCAATATAAGAGCAGGAGAGAGACCACTGTTTCCTTACCATTCACCAAAACATTTAACAAACTTGACAAAGAAATGTTGGCATGCTGAACCAAATCAACGACCAAGCTTCTCATCTATTTGTCGAGTTCTTCGCTATGTAAAGAGGTTCCTTACAATGAATCCTGAATATAATAATGAGCAAGATCAACCACAACCAATGGTAGATTATTGTGACATGGAATCAGTACTTTTGAGGAACTTTCCTTCTTGGGGGAATTCTAATCCATCATCCATACCTCGAATCCCATTCGAGATGTTTGTTTGTAGATTTAAGGAAAGGGAAAGAATAAGTGCAAGCTTGAAAGACACTTCAGAACCAGGAAGCTCAGCCTGTGGGGATGAACACGTAATTGCATTACTTGATGATCCATTCCCTTCACCTCCGGAAAGAAAGCCTTCAGCTTGTTCACTTGATGGCATGAAAAAGAAACTTCCATTTCTGAAAAAGTCGGATGTCAAAACTAACAAACCTGGTATCCCTCCTTTCCTTCTTTCTTCTTAAAGAAAATTACAATACCTGCAAAACCAACATAGCATAAGCTAGTTAACGCATCACATCACTTTCTTTTTGTACTAACATGCATGTGACTTTGGAAACAGTGACACCAAGAGGACGAACACTAAGGCCTCCGCATATAATGCCATGCAGGCGCATAAGAACGCATTCAGAGAGCCAACTAATTGACATGAATCCAAGACTGAGAAGAACAACATCTGCCTCAGATTCAGAGCTCTCATAGGTGAAAGTAGTATTCAGTCCTAAAAGAAATATTAGAGTATGTAAAGGATTTAACTAAGCTGTAACAATGTAGTATAGCAAAGAAACCCTTACTAATCAAAGTAGGTAAATCCATAGTTTTAGTATCAATTAAGACTTTAAGAGTAGAATAATAGGCAATAGGTGGTTAGCTCTGACTGACTAGACGATTCTGCATCTTTATGTAATTGTACTGCTATGTTTCTTCAACAACTTCCCAAACATGAGAGAAGGTTTATGTTTGAGGTAAATCTTCTTCTTCATCTCCCTCTTTGGTAACTGATCGAGGCATGCATGGCTCCTAGAATCACAAACCCTGATAGATTTGGCCACATAAAATTGACTGAACAAATGGGTAACATTGAAAGTGTAAAACAATATACAATTTTTCCCCAATTTATCAGCATCGGTAACCAGAAGAATGTTCTTTTCTACATACATATACATACAACTCACGTACACATTACGAGTCTAGCATCCTTCCGGACAAGAATGACAAAACAAAAATAGAATATAAGAAATGAAAAGAATCATCAATGAGCTACTAACATATGTGGTTAAAACACATGAAACTAATTTTCTGACACTAATGTGATGTTTGAACTTCCTGTCTCTTCTGGTAGGGGCTTTACATATTTCCCTATCACTTTTTGCTTATGCCGGCGTTTAATTCTGCCAATTTTCTCTTTACTCTTCTGCTTCCTCCTTTCTTTCTCTCGTTGCCGTAAGTTCATCTCTCTCTCGTATACACCATGCCAATAAACTTCACCTGTGTTTGGCCACAGCCACCGTCTGGTGGGGTGATCATTATCTGACTCCTCAGCCAACTCCTCATCCATTTTCTTAAGGGCGGCGTATGAGAACCATTTGATCCACATTTTGCCTCTTCGACTTTTGAACTTGTGTTGTTCTTGGATTACACCAGTCTGAGGATTCACATATACCATCCGCCTTGCACTGTGGTATGCCCATACATTTATAAGTAGTTCTAGAAACTGAGAGTAGCAATGCTTGTCCTGCAACAAAAAACAGGCTATCATGACCATATAATGCAAACGAATAACAGCTATCTCTTGCAGTGGGAAGCAAAGATACCTTCCTCTCATACTCATATGAGTATTTGAAGGGTCGTAAATGAGATGAATTTAGTGGGAGGAAGATGGGGTCTAGTTAATTCATCTAAGATCAATTCTTACTAGAGCAATCCATCATACTTACTCAGGGTATGTTTGTTTTTGCATTTGATATCATGTAAAATGATTCTAACATTAAAAAATGTCAAACTGATTTCAGGGTTATGCTTTCTGACATAAGCACAAATAATGTGCTTCTTTCTGAAAGTGTTATTCTGAAAACACATTTGACTAGAAATACAAGCACATACGAACCCTTTAAATAAATTCAGGAGTAAAGGATCATAACAAAATCATGTAAAACAGACGAAAAGCTAAAGAGAAAGACAACTCACTTTGGACAAACTGAGATAACAATGCCCAGTTGAATGGTGCTCCTCGTACATTTGTGCATCCAATGCATCCACAAACATTCTGAAAATGGCACAGTTCATATCAACAAATTAGCCATTGCCAATAGCCAGCAGAAACAAAAATATAGGTAATATCAATCATTTATAAGTAAAAGCTCAAAGTTTGACAGTTGCCAAAAATTACAATCTTTTATACCTGGAAAACATTACAAACTCAAGGAAGGATCTAGTAGGCAAAGCCCAGCTATGCCTGACAGACCATGTGTTCCCGTCAAGTGGCATGGGAGGTAAAGCATTCAAATTATGCTTTAGGCCATACATTCTCTTTAGAGTCTCATTAAAAGCAAACCTTTACTCAATCATGAGAAGAAGAAAAATCAGACAAAAGAGATAGGATTTTTTTTTTTTAATCAGACAAAAGATTGAAGTGGAAAACAGAGATTTTGAATGTAGAAAAAATATGTGGGATATTATTATCCTGAACGATAAACTGAGAATTAAAAACCATACTTGCAATTTCCAGCATTTATAGCATCACAAAATGACCAAAAATCTAGTTGCAAAGGGTTTCGCGGATCCTTGTCCATGCGAACCCAAAAGTAGAATGCATCCCCATGCCTACGAGCTTGAATAGCACCCAACAATGCATTTTCAGCAATTCTTGATAAAGATTCCTGCTTAAATCCCAATGTCAGATTATCTGTTTCTTCCAAGTAAGATATTTAAAGTAATTCATTTAAAACTTCAGCATTTTTCCCCACTCCCTTTTGGGCCTTGGCTACTTAGTACTGAAGATGTCTAATATAAATTTAACAGATTCCAGCCAATTGTGATAGGAAAAGGAAATCAAATTCAATGCAAAAATGACAAGAATATTGGTACTCAAAAGTTTTAATGAGAATGATTAATACCATTTCTAGCCACACAGGAGAGAAGAGAGAGGGAGAGAGAGGAAAAGATTACCACTTAAAGGGAATAAAAATTTGAGAAGAATTAAATTCAGATACACACCTTCCTTGCTGTTGCTCTCCAAGATCCAAATCCTATCCAAGAGTTCTTGTGTACCCGGTCAATCCGGTTTGCAACTGCAAAAAAAGCCCCAAATTCATGAAGCACGTCGCGGTAGTAAACATTGTTGAGTAGTGGAAGGCGAGAAGGTGCATCAATATCATCTGCTCCTGGTCTTCGACCTTTTCTGGACTGAAGCATGCAAATTCATGCATCAGCAGAAGAATGGATGTGATAGAAGAAATTGCAAATTAAAATTACAAATAGAGTGAAAAAAAAACCAATGACCAAAAGAACATTTTTTCAGGAGTCACAGAGGCATGCTAATACTTGGTTCCAACTACCGTAAAGCCCCAGTACGGACAAACCAATTTTTTTATTTTTTTTGTCCTTGGGACCTTGTGAATAGGACCATGACAAAAGAACTTATCTACTTTGTCAACTTCAAAGTAAGACAACAATAAGTGAGAAAAGCATGCATATAGATCTGTGTAGATAAGAAACTACTAATGGTTTCTCAGGCATATTATTTACAACATAAAGTGTTCTTCAAAATATCATATTGTGGAAATGAAAGCATATTATTGTATGAGGTAAAAGCGAGTATGAAAGCATATTAATGTCCAAGGTAAAAGCAAGTCAAACACAAAGAGTTTGAAATAAGATGTGGGGATGCACCAGATAACTCACCAAACCAATACCTCGATAAAGAGGAGTATTATGAAGAAAAGGCCAGGTTCCTTCACCAAAGTAAGGTTCGTAAATGCAAAGAGGTTGGCCTGTTCTTTCAAGCTCCCACTCATCTCTTTCATGCAAATCATTCTTCAATCTGTCAACCCTTTTAGCATTTCGATATACTTCCTCCCATGTTCCACGAGATTGATCAGTTCTGTCCTTTAACTGCAAAATAACAATTTCAAATATGTATTATTTACAAAAGGTCAATCTTAAATTGCAAAATATAATACAAACTCACTCAATCCAATTGCAAAATAGACAAATTTTGACTAGACGGAGAAAATAGTACTTTAGATCACATAATACCTCTTCATCCTCTTTCAGTTTTCTGGAATTAGCTATCTCAGTTGATTTCTCTTCCTCCCATATGCTATACACAAACGAATCATCTTCAGCTCCAGCATTAAATTTCTCCTTCTCAGTATGGTTCCACTGTTCCTGGTAATAGTCTAAAAATTTGTAGCTTCTCAGACTTGTATCAAAGTATGTCAGATTTGATCGTGATTCAAACAAATGCCAACTCCATTTCTCTTTCAAGTTTAGAGGAATTTCTGCAACAGCCTTAGGTGCTGCAACTTCTGATGGGAGTCTCAGAACATTTTCAAGAAGTGAAGCATAACCTTCAACATTTTCCAAGACCATCAGGTTCCTGACAGTAACACTTCCCACTAAGGCCACATCTTGAGCCAAAGGTGATATTTTTCCACCCAATGTTAATTGCGATATTATCTGCGAAAGGACCCTGATATTTTGCTTTGGGAAAAGGAAGCTGTTTACCCTGTCATCCACCTGAAGTTTTGATAGTACAGTTATTAGAAATAGGGGAAAGAAAGAAAGAAAAGAAAAGGGGGAGGGGGGAAGAAGAAGAAAACCTTTTACACCTAAACTCCATACTTAAAAATAATGCTCATATGTAAAAGATCTATAACGAACAACAAAGTTAGAACATGATAAGACTTAAGACATTTTTTATAACTAGTTATTCTTAACACTAAATAAAAAAAAATGACTTGTACAAAACTATTAGTGATACATCATCCCATCATCTAGGAAGACTTGTAAAACGCAGAGATAGGGAAACAAAAAAGAGATGACGAAACCTTTTTTTATATATAATGAAAATATAAACATAAAGAACGATTACTTTAAAATTATTATTTTAACCTTTTTCACCTCTACTTATTTTCATTTTGTGTTTATAAAAAAGTATTACAAAAGGCATACATGTTTGCTGATCATGGGAAGATCAGGGGCAATGATTGGTTTCCGAAGCCGCATAGCTTTGGTCAAAATGACGGGAAAAGATGGCTCTTCGAGAAAGGACCCATAAATGACAATGTCCGATGTAATTAGAGCCTTGTCTGTATAAGTATCAATGGGTACATGCTTCACAATGCCAGGTGGATACTTCAAGTTAAGAGCTATTTCCTGATAAGAATCCAATCATAAGATCAGCATAATAAAAAAAAAATATCCAGGAAATTCATCAGAAGTGATTCTATAGATATGCACCTCAATAGCCAAACTGTTGTTACTGTTAGAATTCCCACTGAGAACATTGATTTTGAGGTGCAAGTCTTTACTGTTCAAAGAGAAGTCCTTTAGAACTGGTAGTAAAGCCTGTAGAATGATAGATTGTTCCAACCACAAACCTCGGTACAAAAATTCGCTTCCAACAACTAAAATAACGACATCCTCCCCATTATACCCCATAGTAGCACGGAGATCATCTCTGTCTAAGGTCATTAAAGTATCTGCATTCCATGCTTCAGTGAGAGAGCCAGGGATAACAAAAAAGTTTCCCGTATCAAATGTGGAATAAATCATCTGTATACATAGAATCAAAAGACTAGAATCAGGTGCAAATTTCATCTCGTATTTTAAAAAGTATAATTACCCAAGTAACAGCTACAGTTTTCTAACCTACTTAAAGTATTATATTTTCTCATCATCAGAAAATTGTAGTTATTAGCAGTATGCACTTTTTGTAGTGTCGAATCAAAGGTTGGTGTTTAATAATAGATAACAAAATCTGACACAAGAGAGAGCTATGATTTTCCATATCATAAATATTATTTATAGGATACATGTGTCTGGTATGGAAAAGGAGTAAGGTCATCATGTTAAGTTCAAAGGATCTTAAAAGTGTCTGAGAAAGAAACATGTGGTGAAGAGTTCTTACTGGGAGGACATAGTTTGGGAAGACAACAATGGTAGAACGGTTGAACACTCTTTTCCAATCATTCAACAGCTCAATTTGTCCCTTTAAAGCGTATTTCTCTGAACGAGTAGCAAGAGCACTTTCGTGGATGATCCATATAAGAGGTAAAGACTTGAATGGTTCCTGCAGAAAACTGTAATTTAATTGATGAGGGATTTTTTATGGCAAGAACTCCAAAGATTTAACTAATAACCCAAAGCCAAACCCATGTAACAAGCAAATAGCAGTCCTAATAAGTACACATTCTATGACCAGCACTTATCTAAATTTTTTATATAAGCAATAGTAATTGAAACAATCAAATCAAGAGCAACAAAGAATGAAACTTGCAAAAAAGAACAATACCAACAGAAGTTTTCTGCAAAGAGTTCTTGATGATCAAAAGAAATTAGATGCAATGCTAGATTGACAAACAAAAACAACACTAAACTCTCTTGCTTGACCCAAAAAATAAAGACAAAATAGAAGATTCCTAAAAGCTCACTTGTTCCAGAAACCACATTCTCAACAAATAAATTCTCTCCAAAGTTCATATCTTTTCTGAGAAGAGCTACTGTCAAACCAGAGTTAATGACCCAAAAAGAAAACAAAGGGCTAGACTAGATCTCCCTACAACTAGGGTTTCATACATTTGAGACCACTTTCTTTAGTGCCTATTGACATCTTTCCGTTCTTAAAAAGCTTGTTACAATCACCTCTGTATTTTGTCAGAATGTTTTATCCAATGAAAAACTATCTTAAGCTAAAATATAATCTATGTGAACTAAATATAGAAAATAAAAATGGAAAACAAGCTTACCAGGAAAACATGCCCTTTACTTCAAGAGAATTCACAAGTATGCCATCGTAGCTGCAAAAGACAGAAGTTTACACAATATCAGCCCATGTCCAGATGAAAAACAATGTGTTAAAAATTGTAAGCTGCAGATCAATGATAATGTAACTGTGCTAATTTTAGTAAAAGGTCAATGAGAAATCATGATAAATTAGACTTCTAAGGTAAAGATTAAACATGATGAGAGAATACCATTTGTTCACAAAACTTCCTAACAATCTGCCAACTTAATTTGAAAATTGTGCCTACGATATCAACATGAAACTACTCGTCCTATTTTACTAGAAATAAGGCACAAGAAAAATGTCACGTGTCTTAGGTATTCCTTCTTATTTTTGGTCTTTTTTTTTTTGGGGTGGGGGTTGGGTTGGGGGACGGGGGCCTTCAGCTTTAGCACAATCGACCAAATTTGCATTTGTTAATGAATGTGAATTATGACCCAAACAGAATATGTTTTTGGTAAAGTCACAGGGTTATTAGTTGCAAATAAACATAGTTAATTATTCAAAAGCAATTAACAACCATACTTTAGCCAATCAACAAAGACCTCTTCCCGATCACAGGTTTGAACAATTGTAACTGGGAATTCCAAAAAATCCCAAACATCATGTGCAGGTCCATCTTCAAGTGCATAAACCTGCAAAAATAATAGTAACAATTATAAACAAAAATACACAATACGATTACAGGGATCTATATTACTATTACAGTTAAATCATCCCGCAAAATAAATCTAAAGCTGATATAGTTTTAGGATAAATATCTAGCAGCTAACAAGCTTGCTTGATATACAACCTTTCAATTTGTGCTCCAGTCTCAATATCCATAGCTTACTTGTTAATATCATAACTTTGCGACTTTACTGACATGGGTGCAGATAGTGGAAACCATTTTTATGCAGATAGAAAACTATTAATAAACATTGTAAATATACTAGATCGAATATTGAAATAAGTTCATGGAATGTGGTTTAGCATGGAAGTGATATCCCTCTAATAGGGATAGAATTCATAGGAATACAGCACACCAGCTCTTTTATTCTCCTTCTCTTTACAATGTTTGTCCAACAGCTTGCTAAAAATTTCAAGAAAGTAATCAAGTAGAATGGCTTTTCGTTTGATAGAGTCAACAAAGTTAGAGATCTAAACAAGTAAAGTTCATCAGTTCTCACTCCAGATTTATGATTCAAATAGGTCAAGTGCTAGATAAGAACATGAAGCAGCGACTCCTCACTCATATTTTGTAAGAACCAAAACGGGGACATTCTTTCTTAACAATGGCAAGTAAGAGAAAAACGTCACAGTATATAGATTGAGACCAAGACACTTAAGCAGCCAATGCAACTTTAAATCTACAAGCTTAAAGAGTGACAGCTCATTTAGAAATTCTATACGTCTTAAATTAATCATTTAAGTGGAATCTATGTTTACTACCAACTGAAGAATACTTTTTCTAATACTTTTTGATATTTAAAACTTAAAAGCCGAGTTGTTATCAAAATTCTTGTTCTCTCAGCCTATGTTCTAATAAGATTAAGAAACCAATATTCCACACCAGAAAGTACACTGTTGCATACCCTCCTTTGTAGTGATATAACTTTTTTTCCTCCACAAAAATTAACACTAATAACAACCAATAAAAATTGGAAGAAAAATAACCTCAATTTTATAGCCTATCTCATGCAAAGCAGCTGCAACTGTCACCATTTGTACTTGTTGAGGATCAACTGACAGATCCGCAAAAACCTTAGATTACAAAAATTGAATCAAATAATAAGTAAAACATTAACTAAATTGAGCTCCAGGAAAACGAATATTTTAACAAACCCAAAAAGAAAGGAAGAAAAAAACAGCATTTTTAATTTAGTCATGCAGTACCCACAATTCAATATTTTAGCTTCAAAGCTTGATCCAAAACCACACTAAAAAAATAAAATAATAATAAATAAAAGATGAAGAGCAACAATTAGTGGATGCTTACTATTGCAAGCTGGGGACTTCTGTGTGCAAAACGCTGTCTTGTCTGGTTGAAAACATTATTCAGATTCACATCTCTGGCTTCTTTCTTAAATTTCTGCAAAACCTTCAAAGGCTCAAATCTAATGTCTTCCCCAAAATCCAATAAACCCAGCTCCTTTAAGAATACCAAATTCCCAAAATTGACTTCCCCATCTTTCAATTTATTCCCTGACTTTTCCACAATAGAACCAGGTAAAAATGTCTGCAAAAGAACCACAAAGCAGAGAAATACTCCTACACCACAAATCCAGTGTAGATAAACTAGCTTTTTGGACAACAAGAACCTCGAAAACTTCGATCTTGTTCTCTGTAAAAATGGGTTTCTCTCGTTTCTATTGTTTGATGCCAGAGACCGAAAAGGAGATTCTTTCTTGAAAGAAGACAGCGTTTCCAAAGAACCCATTTAGCTTCCCATCAACCTATGACCATAAAGCTTAAATCTTTATTCAATATCAGATCAAAAAACCACAATCCATATAGCTACATAAGAAACATGGACAGTTGCTCAATGGTTTCTTTAGAGAGAGAGCGCTTTTTTTTTTACAGGATGCTTGTAAACATGGTAAAAATGAATTCAGAGGTCACTCAGCAGAGCTAAGAGAGAGTTTCGGGAGAGAGAGCGTTGATTTTTAAAGCGATTTTCAGATATTTTAGCGACGAAATAATTTAGATAATGAGAATCTTGTGTGAATAATTAGAGATAATTTGATATTCAGCCCAAAAAAATAGAGATAATTTGATTAGTGAGTGATAATAACGTGGTTTTTAATAAAATGTAAAATTAATATAATTATTTTTAAAAAATGAATAAATAATATCTTTGTAAATAGTATAAGTGTAAAATTAAATATAAATTTGTATATAAATACTAAAACGGACAATTCTGGTGGATCTGCAAACGCGGGGAGTTGGATTTAATATGTCCATGATTCTAGAGGGTTTGCCTTACTATAAAAAAAATGAACTGGTTTGGAATTTCTTTCTTATTTAGTACTTTATTTTTTTAATTTTTGTAATAACTTTTTATTTTATAATAAAGTAAATATATTGAAATGTAAAATATATAAGTAAATTAATAAAATTTTTAAAGAAAATATATAAGAGATTAAAGTATAAAACATAAATAAATTTAGGTGTCATTTGTTTAAATGTGGGAAGTAAAGATAATGAAAATAATTTATTTTTAAAATTTATAATTATAAAAATAAAATTATTTATATTGAATTTATATATTTTAAGTATTAAAAAACTTTAATTCGTTATTTTACATTCATCATTTTCATTTAGATACAGCACACTTTAAAATATGATCATTTAAGGTTTGTTTACTATAGGTGAATTAAAATTAACGAATAGGTATTATTTATTATATTAAAAGTATACTTCCCACCATAGGTGTAACTTAGATTTTTCTAAATAAATGAAAAAAAATTATATAGTGTTACATGAAATAAAAAAAAATTAAATCATTATAACTTATAACAAAAATTATATAACATAAATAAAAATATAATAATTTAATAAATATTAATATTACATATTTATGAGTGTTAAAAACTAAAACTAAAATAAATATATTAAATTATAAAGAATAAAATATTATTTAAAATTTTAAATTTGATAGTATATTTAAAAGAGAATGTGATATTTAAAAGTTTTTTACTTCTTATAAAAAAGTAACACTTAAATTCTTTACTTACTTTTTATAATAACATAGTTGTATTATTATATAAAAAAAATGACTGCATAGAAATAAATAACTATTTTCCAATATTTTTATTTATTTTTTTATTTTTATTTTATTTTTTCTTCAATTCTTTCGGTTATAATTTATTTAAGTTATAACAGTCTTTATCTAATATAATTAAAAAAAATTACTTTGTCCTGTACAATCACTTTTTTCGTAACAATAAAATTAAACTGTTACAAAAAATAATTACAATACTTAAATATCATTTTTATAATAAGTAAATGATCCTAAAAGTATTTTTCTCCGTTTAAAAATAAAATACTATAAATATACATATTTTTTTGTTTGTATTTGTTTCATCATTTTATTTTATTTTTGAATAACGAAATAAGCTAGCTTTATATAGCGATAAAAATGAATAAAAATATGCAAAAAAAAATTAATTTTTCATATTAAATTTTTTAAATAAAATGTGAAATAATATAATATTATATAAAATTAAAAATTAAAGTCAAACAAAATATAAAAATATTTAACAATATAAATAACAAAATCTTAGAAGCTTTAATTTTGAAATTTTTCATAATTTTTTTTTATTTTAATTCTTATAATTTTTGACACTTACTTTGTGTAATCATGGATTAAATTTAAATATATTAAATATTTTTTAAATTATAATATATTCACTTAAGAAATACTTTTATATAATATATAATATTATAATTTTATATGTCTAATTAAATAATGCTTGTGAGCACGTGAACAAAAATACACATGTTTAATTATTTTAGTTAATTTTGTGTGTAACTAATTCTAAGTATCCAACTAATTAATGTTTATCAAACACGTTACAAAAATTACATTTTATTCATAATTCATTTATGATATTTTTATTCACATATCTATTAAATGTTGTTGAAATATAGAGTGATATATCATATATATGTATAAAAAATTAGATACAATATATTATTACAAATAAAATATTTATTTAATCTTAAAAATATACATGTAATTAATTTTTTATAAAAAAATTAACCAAGTAGTCCTTGAAATGTTTCGGTTTTATTCCTCACCAATCAGGTTGTTTTCTCTCTCAATCTTTTATTAAGTATTTGTTCTTCTAAAGAGAAAGTTACACAAATCTTAAATTCATTAAGTTAAAGTATCATGTCATTATATATTCTAAAAACATTGATTAATTATCTTTTTTATCAATATTTTTTATATTTTGATATTTAAAATTTGATAAAATTATTTTCATTCAAATTTAGTAATTATGAAATAAATTGTTAATGAATTCTTTTACATAAGGTATTATTCATATATAATATTTATTTTAATTATTTATTAATTATTTTAAAAAAATTGTTTACTTATCTACTACACATTATTATTTATATTTTTTAAATAAAAATTTTAAAACATAACGATATATTATTTTTCTATAAAAAAATTCTTATTTAATTAATATAAAATATAATTCTTGCTCTTTTCAATGTATATATAAAATAACAAATATTAAGATGATATTTTGGTAAAATTATGCTTTTTATTATCTTTCATTCCAATTCGGCTTATAATGTTCATATAACATGAACCTATTTTCAACTTATTTAGAATTCATGAAAGGATTACTAAACAATATCAAAAATAATCATTTTACTTATTTTGATCCCTTTTTATTTTAATTCATCCACATTTTGATTTTCATTTTAAATTAGTAAACAAATTATTAGACTCATTTAATGCTAAATTTTGTTTAATTGTATCATAAATATAATTAAAATATTATTTTTATAATTTTAAAAACATTAATTTATGTGATTTTAGAAAATATTCATTTGTTCTCGTATAGTCGTAATTAGTATTTCTTTTTCTTCTTTTTTTAATTGAATATTACTTCAATAAAATAATTAAGAGCTACTAAGCTTTAAGATAGGGCAATAAAGAAAATACTTGAAGGGCAAAAAGATCAAAAATTGATCGCAACAATACAATAGCCAAATTATTGGAAAACAAAAAAATTACATCAAAACACAATTAAGTTCAAATAGTTGATATTTGATAAGAAGTAAAACTTCTTCAAATAAATTTACAAATACTCTGAAAAATTCTTTCATTCTTAGTTTTCCAAATTCTCCACCGTATAATAATAAGTTTGCCTTATTGAATCTACTCATCCATTATTTTACTTAAATTTTATTCATTCTTAAATTGAATAATTATATAAAGTAATAATTTTTTCAATAATAACAAATGAGACATAATATCCAAAAAATATATATGTAATTTATAAATAAATACCTAGTATCTTTAACGATATTATCATTACAAATATGTGATATTGGATAAAATTATCTTTAATGAATATTTTTGATAAATTATTTATATTTTTAATATCAATGTGCTTCAAATTAAATTTTATCCATATTTTTTATGCAATTTATTTATCTTATCTTTAATATACTATTAAATGCATAAATAAAAAAAATTTACATTTTATACAATAAATATTCATATTTTTAATAATTTTTACATATATATTTTTTGTGTTTAATATATATAACAATAAACTATAAATAAAATAGAAGAATTGGATTTTTTCTTTTTAAGAATATTTTCTTTTTTCTTAGTTCACTTATGGTAGTTCCTAGCATTTATAGTATTGAGAGGGATTGATATTTTTGAAGTATTTTTATTTTTTATTTTGATACTTATTTTTTATTGTAACACGTTAAATATTCTTACTTAAATTATTAGTGTTTATTTCAATAGAATTTAACAATAATATCAAAGAATAGAGATATCATAAAAATATTAATTACTATTAAAATTGACCAAAATATGTATCAATTATCTAAGTAAAATATATTTAAATTTAAAATTGGGGTAAAAAATATATTAAAACAAAAATAAAAATACTCCAAAAATACTAATAATGGTTTATGAGCTATACATTTTTTTATATAAAATTAAAGTTTGAAAATAAATGGTGTTATTAGCATAATTTTAATTGTTCATAACGACTCTTTTTTTTTAGTATAAAAAATATTAATATGGTTCTTTACTTTATATATTTATTTCGTTTATTATTAGCCTAACTTAAATTGTTATTGTTACATGAAGTGATACAGGGGTTATATTGGACTTTAATCTGGGCTGAATTTTTTGAAAAATAATTAATTAAATAGATACACTTTTTATTTTATTTTATGAGTTATATTGTATGCGTTATTAATAAAATTGTGATATAAAAGAAATTTAAGTTATTTTTTTACTATTTTATATTTTTCAAATACTCATTTTCACATTAACATTGATTATTAACTATATATGCAATAAATAAATAAAAAACAAAAATATTTGAGTAAATATCTTTTAAGAAAGAATTCTCATCAAACATTATATTATTACTTAATAAGACTATTCGTAATAACCACTAATTTTTATAATAAAATAAAAGTTTAATAATTGAAGATTTAATCATAAGTGTTAGAATAATTTGTTAAATTAGTAGACCATTTGAATTACATTATATTTTTACTAAAATCGCTCAAAACTAAGAGTTATTATTGTTGTGAAATGTTTTATCATGAATTTTATTTTTTTATCAATGTCTTTCTAATTTAAGATTTAATATTGTTGTGATAAGTTTTAACTCTAAGTTATTTTAATAAAAAAATAAAATTTTATCAAAAATAAGGTGATTTTAGGTAATTTTTTTAATAATACTATCAATAGGGATATACATATAACATAAAATATTTTATCATTTTTTTAATTTTAAATACAAATATTTAATTCGTAAATATATTATGTAAAAGTGTTTATTAAGTCGTTGCTTATTATATACTTAACCAAAAATTAGTTCAAATATATAACTTTGATAAATCTATAACAATAAATTTTCTTCTTTTTTTTTTTCCTCACAAGCAAATTGTTTATAAAATTCAAAATGTCATTTTATTTTTACTTTACTTTTTTCTCTTTATAATTACAATAAAATTCCAGTAACAAAACATTCTTTAGAATTTCAAATTTCAATTTAAACATTATACACAACTTAATTATTTGACATTTGATTTCACTATTTTTTTTAATTTATTTAAAATCTTCTTAAAATTTTATTACTTTTTCCTTGGTAGTTTTTATTTACTTCTTAATTTTAAATTATTGATCAATATATAATTTTAATTTAAATACTTAAATTATATCTTATATTTTAGATTTTAATATATTTATTTTATTTTAAGTATTAACATCATAATTAATTAATTAATTTAATATATTTATATATCAATTTTATTATATCTTACCTTTTATTTATTTAAATAATTTTCATAAAAAGTTATAATAATATTAACATAAAAATTTTATATTTTATATTTTTATGCAACATAAAAAAATAATCTTTTAAGAAACTTTTTTGACCCCCACCTTCAATTTTAAATGTTTTTTATTAAAAAAATTATTGTATATAAGCTTATCGTAATATCAATAAAAATGATTATAATAATAATATTATTTTTTAAATTTATTTAGTTGAACATGATAATTAAGATTATCGGATAAAAAAATTAATAATTGAGGTTTAGATATGATGTCATATACCCAGAAGAAAGACGTCCCTAAACATAAGGATAACATAACATGGTACTCTGCGATTGAAGTGTTAATAAAAAAAAAAACTGTCATCCTAATTTCGACATGTTAAAATCTCTGGATATTTTATTCGATATTGCCGTTCAAATAATCATAATCATAGTCATAATCGTAAATAATATATATTTCTTTTTAAGGATTCTGAGTTTTTTACATTAATACTAAATAATTTCACATTTTGTTTATAAATATATCATTATATTAATTAATCTAATTGTTAAATATTAAAGTAGAATAATATAAAGTAAATAATAAAAGTTTAAAAATATTCTTTCATATATATATACTAAGTATCTTGTTGATATTTAATATTAATTTTTAACGTGGTGTTTTGATGTAACTTAAAAATAAAAATTTATTTTGTTATGTTTTTTATCATTAATAATATTATTTATTATTTTTAACAAAAAAAAAACCTTTTACATCTTTCATAAAAGAAAAACATTTTACATCAGCGAAACATTTTACCTTCTTCTTTTTCCTAAAAAGAAAAACTGTATTAAGGAATTTTAAAAGTTTTTTATACTTTATTTTTTTATCAGATAAATAGAGATCAATTTTATATCAAACAACTAGATTAATGTAAAGATTTTGACTTCATAGCCTTAATAGTTAAAGGTAATATACTAAACTTTAATTTCCCACGCACATGGTAAGAACTAAACACCAATGAGCTCGCTAGTTATAGACCTAGTTAACAATTTTACCTACTATGTTCATTAATATTAAATTAGTAAAAAAATATTATTGTTTTTTAAACAATTATCTAAGAAAAAAGAATCTTCAAGTTAAAAAATATTATACATTAATAATATTTTTTTTATGATATAAAATGAAAACATTTTATTTTACTATACATTTTTATTGTTTAATATGTATGTTTGAGAGAGTCTTATAAGAAAATATAACATATGATGGTCATATCATGGCTTTAGGATAAACATCAAAGTATTTAAAAGAACCCTACAAAAAATTACAACATAGTCAAAAAAATTCTTCTAAAGTCTCATTGCTTGTTTATTTATAAAATAAATACACCTTACGTGATTAAGTCTAACATGACAAGTATTAAACTTAAGATGCGTATTGAATCACATGTATAGCTCGTGAGTAGTTCTAGCTCCTAAGGTTAGGTGCAACACGAAGGCTAAAGATGAACATCTTGAATTGGCTTATCTAAGTATAGGTATGTTGGTCTATTGTCACCTTAGACACTTAGGGTTGAAGATAAGATGGCCTTGGATTGATGTTTTGGGTTAATCGAGTTGTAAATTGGTTGGTTTTGGACCGGTCTATCTAGCTATTTGAGTTGAGCCTACTATATGAGTTTTTGGGCTTGCATAAACTTTATACAAAAAATGTATATTATTATTATTATTTTAATAATGTGAAAACATATCATAAAAATAATTATCAATTATATTTATTTATAATTTATTCAAATCATAATATTTTTATTTATCACTTCATACAATTAAATAAAAAAAAATAAAAATATAACTGATATAAATATATATTAAATGTTTATTAATAAAACTATTAATTATAAAGCACTTATTAAAATATAAAAATTTTATAGATAAATTTTTAACATCAAACAATATTAATCCATATAGTTCAAACTTTTGATTTTAAATGAACTATAAAAATCTTATTTCTTAAACTATTAAATGAACTAGGTTAAAATTAAATTAATTTTAGTATTAGTAGTTATATTATCTTTAAATACAATTTATTTATATTAATTCTATTTTAGTATGAAAAATCAAATAATATCTTAATATTTTTATTCAAATATTTTTACTAATATATTTTTCAAATTGAATCGGATCATATTCGTATTTATATATTTTATATTTTAATCATATTTATATTTTATACTAAATTTATGATGTATTTTTATATAAAGAGAAACATATTACATTTGTATATACTTTTATACAAATAATACTTATCCCGTATTCTAATAACTAATAAGTTTATAACATTTAAAACATTTTCAAAAGTAAATTTAATTTTAATTCGATGCATATATATTAAATTAAGAGAAAATAATTATTATTTTTACTTATTAAAAAAAAATTATACAAATGTCATAAATTTACACTAATTGTTACATCTACATCACTTATATAGGTCAATATAATATGATTATTTAAAAAATAAATTAATTTACCATTATTAAAATAATTTTATGATGTATCACGATATAAATGGTTTGATCTTAAAAATATAAACAATTTTATGTTTTTAGTTTTTATTATTTTATTAAATAATAACACTTATTATTTATTAAACATATATGATAATCATGTATAATAAATTTGAAATTTATATAATTTTTTATAAAATAAAGAATTTATAATATATCATTGAAAATAAAAAAATAAAAAATAATTTATTTATATTAAAAAAAACCTTAGGTATGATCCATCCCCTTAAAAACATTATATTCCATTATCAAATATAAAAATTAAAACCATGATTTGCACGCAAATGACACAAGTAATTAATTTCAAATTCTTGTGAGTAGAGATTGTTTATTGCAAAAAAAAAATTGAGAAGATTGATAAAATTAGAAATAAAGAGGAACAAATATCAATAAAAATAATACTAACTTTGCACATGTAAAGGTGGGAAAGATAAAAATATAATAAACTTTCTATTATAAGTCATTAAATATTTACTAATTTTGTTGCATCACAACATTTTGCTGCTCCAGCCTTTTTGGTATTTTAAGTCCCATGACCTTTTTTTGTCGTTAGTAAATTAAAGTAGTACTGGTTTCCTTTTTTTTTTTTTTTGTCAGGACACAAGTTGGATTGGTTGGTAGGTTATTATTGAAATGTTAGCTTTATAGTTTATATATTTTGCTTTATCCTCATAAAGTATTTATGGCAATTTACTGCTAAAAGATATGTCGCATTTATTTATTTATTTTTAAAAGTAAAAATATATGTGATATTTATAAAATTTACTATTAAAACATTAAATAAGGATATTTTAAAAATAAAATAAAAAAATATATTTAGGAATGAAATGAAATGAAATGAAATAATAAGGTTTATGTTAGCTAAATCTTTCATATATAAAAAAAATCTTAAAGTAACATTTATTTAGATTAAAGATTGTTTAGTTTATTTATTTAAAAAATATATTTTTGAGTTATTTTATTTGTGAAAGATGTAATAGATAATAATAAAGTTAACTTTTTATATGATTTTTTTTATCAAATATAACAAAATAATATATTTTACATATATATGTTTATATTTTTTGATATATATATATATATTGAATTAATTTTAGTTAAAAATTAATAATTATTTTTTGGATATTATATAGTGAAAATTTTGTTTAATTTAAAAAAAATTCTTAAATAATTTAATTAATTTTTTACGTATATATCTATTAAAAAATATAAATATATATGTTATATATGTATTATTTTGTTATATTTAATAAAAATGTGATGAAAATATTTTATCATTAATTGATACTTTTTTTAAAATAAATGAACTTAAATGACTTATTATTTATAAAAAATGAGATTTAAAAGTAATTTTTTTAAATAGATAGATCAAATATATTAAATTAAATAAAGCATCATTCTTTACAAATAAAAATGTTGATACAAATTATCAACAGGGAGGAACATATATATTTAATGGTAATCGATGAAAATAAGATCAACATGATTCAATTAATACTGAAAATTTACTGTAAATGTCATTTTGCTCATACTTGAAGTGTTTCACTTTGAAGAATAAATAAATTAAAGTGAGGCGTTATATTTATTAACTTAAAATATAAATGATATAATTTAATTTAAAAAAATAATTAATTAAAGATAAATTATATTATTTTAATGATTTTATATTAAAATATTATCAATTTTATCAAATAATTAAAATAAGATTAAAATACAAATCTTTAATAAGAAAAATAATAATTTAATATGAAATTATTTAAAAAATAATAATAATAATATTTAAATAGAAAATTATTTAAATATATGTTTTAATTGTTAATAAAAATAAAACATCAACGATTAACAAATATTAAAATAAATATATTTTTATTTTTAAATATTAATTGTGAATTTATCATTGTTAAATATTCATGTTTCAATCGCGTTTAAATCACTTGATAAAAAATAAAATTATAATAGAAAAATTTATTAAAATAATATAATTTATCTTTAATTTATTTATTTTTTATTATTAAAAAAATAATGAAATCATTTATAATCAAGGCATTAAAAGTCACAATAATTTAATCTAATATTTTTTTTTAATATTATCCTCTGAATCAAATTGTCTACACTGATCTACCCATAAATTTTATAGAAAAAAAGTTATCCAGTGAAATGAACGCTCAGCAAGTTTTTTTTTTAATAGTAAGCACTTTTTTCAGAATTTTGGCTTCCACTTGCAATGCATGCAATGCTTTTCATGTGACTGTTCAGCTTGCTTAATGTTTTACGAGTGGTCCAAGAACAAATTTAACATGCATTGTTTGTTAGCTGCCGACACTTCTTTAAAAAAATCATATAAATCTTCGTTCATCAACTAGATGCCGGCAGGGTTTGTAGTCCAACGGTTAGGATAATTGCCTTCCAATCATTAGACTTGGGTTCAACTCTCTTCAAATGCTTGTGATGTAAAAAAGAGGGTTGATGCAGTTTTTTTACTTAGAAAAAGTAAATGTTGATCCTGTTTTCTTTTTTGACAATGACCCACTGTTTCTTCCATATCCATGTCAGTTTGTTTTCGCTCTCAAAATACATATTTTTTTCACATCAGCCAAATCATCCACAGAGTATTTGGATAAATCTGTTAGACTTAGCCTTCCCTGCTGTATCGTCCAATTCCAATAGGTGCCTTTACCCAATCTCAATCGACGTTGTTCTCTCTCTTTATCGTCCCCTTTATTGCTAAACCAAGGAAAACACCACAAAACACGTAATTGATGTCTTTCGACTGTTTGCAATCATTCATCAGGACGAGTTGTTATACGAATTTTTCAATTGCTATTATCTCATTTGTGATTTATCCTTTTGATAACAAAAATTATTTTTCTCTTAAGATAATTTTTATTTCCTTCTTATTTTGGGTCACTGAAATATTTAGTTATTTGGAGAACGTCATTCGTGATGCCGTTACTTATATAGAGCACGCTAGTAGGAAAATTGTTACAACGATGAATGTTGTTTATGCTTTTGAAGAGGCAAAGTAGGGCTCTATATGGTTTCAGTGGTTAGAGAATTGGAGCTTCAAAATCTTGTTGTCAAGAATATTACATGAATATTTTGTGGATTATGGTAGACATTAGGACCTCAATTGGATTGTTTGTTTGTTTTTTTTTAAATTAAGGCACCACTTGATATTTTGAATTATTATAGTAGTGGTTTTAAACTCTGAATTACAATTATATCACAATTCAATGAATCTTTAGTTTCATCGCAATTCAATGAAACTTTATGTTTTTTGTTAAAAAAAATGGCAATAGAGAGAGACTACTTTATGAACAGTATTCCCAAGTTTGATGGAGACTATAAGTATTGAGAAATATTTATGAAAAATCTATTGCGTTTTCAAAGAATGGTGGCACCCGATAGAGACAAGAATCAAAGAGCCAACAAGAGGGAAAATTTTGAATGGAACACAAAGGACAAAGTTGACAGATTTGAAGCTCACATACATGAAGGTGAAGAACTACCTCTTTGCCTTGATTGAGAACTAACAGAGGGAGAGGGTTCATTTAAGATAAATTCAATGAATTCTGTAGCTCTAATGACATAAAGAGGCAGTTGACAGCAACATACACTCCGTAACAAAACATAATAGTTGAATGAAAAATAGGAGCATTATGAATTTGACGAGGAGTATGTTATCCAAAAATAAAATTCCAAAAGAATTATGGCCTAAGTTGTCAACTGGACCACTTACATCCTAAATCAAAGTGCACCCATTATAGTGAAAGATCAAACACCTGAGGAAGCTTGGAGTGGACACAAGCCATCTGCGAAGCATTTCAAGGTATTTGGTTGCATTACACATGTACACATTCTTGACAGAAAAAAAGACTAAGCTTGATGATAAAAGCATGAAGTGTGTTCACTTGGGATTGAGTGAAGGAACGAAGACATATATACTATACAATCTAGTCACAAAGAAGATTGTGATAAATAGAGATGTTGTGTTTGAAGAAATTGAAAGTTGGGATTGGAACAAAATGAAGTCAAATAGGACTAGCATTGTTCCAGAACGGGGAGAAGATAAAATGAATGAAGAAAGAAGAACATATGATGAAGAAAATGAAGGAGACAGTGAAGTCAACAACACAACCTTATCAGACGCAACACATGGAAAAGATAGTGGAGTCAACAGGGCAATCTCTTCAGATACAACACCAAAGGAATGATTAGAAGACAACCTTCATTGATGGATGACTTGGTGTCTAGGGAAGGGTTATCTGAGTAAGAAAAAATTAACAACGTAGCCTTATACACAGAAGTTGGAAATCCTAGCATATTTGAGGAAGTTGTTGGAAGCTTAAAATGCAGAAAGCTAATAGATAGTAAAATACAATCCATTGAGAGAAATGAGACTTGGAACTTAACAACTTTACTATCAGAAGCTCAAGCCATAGGAGTAAAATGGATTTATAAAACCAAAATGAACAAGAAATGAGAAGAAAAGAAGTACAAGACCTGGCTTGTTACAAAAAGGTACTTATAGAAGCACATGATAGATTATAAAGAAGTGTTTGCAATAGTAGCCATATGGGATACAATTAGAATGATACTTGCTCTAGTTGCACATAACAACTGGTATGTTTTCCAACTAAATGTGAAAAGTGCTTTTTTAACATGGGAAACTGATTAAGAATGTTTACATTCAGCAACCTTAATGCAATGTGAAGTTAAGAGAGGAATAGAAGGTGTTGAAATTAAGTAAGACATTGTATGGATTGAAATAAGCCCTTAGGCTTGGTATAATAGAACATAGTCTTATCTTCTTAAGGATGAGTTTATAAGATGTCCAAACGAACATATTATATTCACAAAATGTAAGAATAATGAAAAGGTGTTGATAGTTAGCATATATGTAGATGACTTATTGTTTACAGGAAATGATGCAAAGTTGTGTAAAGAATTAAAATCCTTAATGAAACTTAAACTTGACATGTCAGACTTGGGAATGATGAGGTACTTATAAGGAGTAGAAGTGGTGCAAAAAGAGGGAGTAATTTACATTGATAATAGGAGATATGCATAAAAGATATTAGAAAGGTTTGACATGTTGAATAGTAATAGTGTGAAGAATCCAATTGTACCTGGATGCAAGTTGATAAAAAATGAAAAAAGGTCCAAGAGTGGATACTACACAATACAAATAAAATGATTGGAAGCTTGATGTGCTTGACTATGATAATGTCTGACTTAATGTTTGTTGTCAGTCTAGTTAGCAAATTCATGAGGAAACCTACCAAAATGCATATACAAGTAGTAAAAAGAGCTTTACTATATGTAAAAGGTACTGTAGGTTTGGGGATTTTCTACAAAAAGGAAAGAGATGATAATGAATTGTTTACTTTCTCAGATGGTGATTATGCTGGGACTATGCTGGGGACATTGATGATCGGAAAAGTACTTCAAGTTATGTGTTTTTGATGAGTTCGGGGGCTATGTCATGGAGTTTAAAGAAGCAAGTATTGGTCTACTAAAACTGAGTTTATTTCAACAACTTCATACACTTGTCAAGTTATATGAATGCAAAGAGTGCTTAAATGCCTTGGCTAGAGTGGAAGTGAATACATTGTGATACATTGTGATAATTCATCAACCATTAAGCTATCAAAAAATCATGTGATGCATAAAAGAAACAAGCACATTAATGTTAGGTATTGTTTCCTTCGAGATCTTTCAAATGATGGAGTTGTGAAGTTAAAATTTTATTGTTCTAAAAATCAAGTAACTGATGTTATAGACAAGCTTTTAAGACTCGATGCCCTTGTAAAGATGAGGGAGTTGCTTGATGTGTGTTCTATGCCATCAAAGTAAACTGATTGGTACTGCAATGCAGTTTAAGGGAGGAAATTGTTAGACTTAGTCTTTCATATTATTAAAGTCTATTTAATAAAGTCCACTTTATAAGAGATCAAATTTGTTTTTCATTTAAATTAGACCGAACTTGTCTTTAGAAATAGTTAAACATGACTGCATTATTTCAACATTCTTTGTTTTGTAAAGCCTATAAAAATGCCACAGTTATATATTGAATAAGCAAGTGAATTCAAACTTATTTCTTTATGTTTTACCTTAATTTTGATACTTGACAAAATCACAAAAAGAACTAAGGAATTCTATAACTTCAAGTCTTTCAATCTATCAAGTTTATATTGCATCAACATACAAGGCCAAGTTTATTAAAAAAAAAAACATATAAGGCCAAAGTTCCAGGATAAAAGCTTCAAAAACGTGAAGGAACACATCTGAAGAAGAAACAGCATGAAGGCTGGCATCATGGATACGTAGTTAGCATTATCGTTGAAAATTATAATTTGACCAAAATCTCGACCCTCCATGGTTGTATGTTCATTTCCTGAGTAAAACTGTCATTAAATTCGCCAAGTTTTCTTGGATACCATCCATTGCAAGCATAAGACAGTAGTATGGTCAAGTAACCCAACAAGAACCATGCAGGTTCCACGATATGATACTGCACGTGCAAAAAAGGTTGTACACCATGATGTCTATCTTATAATCTGCCAAGAGGGGACTCCAGAGCGTGATCATCCACCAACCAGAGGCCGAAATCATGGAAGCGCTTTATCTTCTTCTCAAAACCAGTAATATAATTATTATGGATTATAACATGCATGCCTTTGGTCTCTTGGACCCATGTATTATTCTTGAAGTATAATCCTCCAGTTGGAAATGCTGATTGTGGCAGCAGAAACAGATCTACCTGCGCAACATCACCAAAGTAGAATTATAGACACTAAAATAGATCCTAAATTTTATATATGAACCCAGCTCCAGACAGATTAATATCATACAAAACTTTGAGAGAGAAAAAAATTAATTGAAAGTTTTGAACACCATATAAGGTGTCATGCTTGTATGATCTCCATCAAGATGGATTCACTCATATCTGATTCGGTAGTTATCGTAAGAAGATAAACGTTAAAATCAAAGGGATTGGAAAACGAAAAAGGAAAAAAAGTTCATAAAAATACAGAGTGGAAAATGACATACTTCCAGTCCTCTCATTACCTTACAACTTAACAGTGATCTCAATAAAAGGAACAGATATCTATAGATATCTAAATATCAATTGCATTAAATTGAACTGCTTTTTCTACAGTTCAAACAATAAAGTGAAGATAACAGGATATTCTCCAACTAATGACCGCACATTCAAGTAAAAGAAAATTGTGGGCCAAAGTGCATGCGTGCACAGCAAAAATTAAACCAGAAGAAACAAAATTGGGGGCAGATCAACAAACCACAAACCTCTCGAGTTGTTTTCATTAATGCCCAGTTAAAAGCAGGCTGATCATTTGCTTTCTTCTGCTTTGACCAAGGCTGTTCTTGAAGTTCCTCAATCCACTTCTTCATTACTAATTTTGCTCCATTGGTGGGACGTAAGAAAATCATGCAGCTGCAGATGTAAGTGCGTCCCTTTTTCCCAGGAGGTGGCAAATCATGAGAGTGATTTAACGGTTTTACCTGGAACCCTTGGTAGAGTGAGTAATTGATGGTAACAAAAACTTTAGTGTTTCAACATTAAACGCAAGAAGGCACATTTTGGAACTGAAGTTTGTAAGATGTATCAGCAATGAAATGAGTTTGTACGACAAGCATTCACTTGATAGTTGAAACATCAGAACTAGTGCTCGGCATGCTATACTTTATATTACACAATGCTGTGCTAATTGCACACAGAGTTGCACTTCTTATTGCATTCAAAACAATTCTGTATGCCACATGTGCCTAAAAGTCAGAACTTCTCAATTTTTCTAAAATAATAATGTGAATTGACATCCATTGATTGATGTATGCACAATTAGCATTCCTCTAGCCAGCAAATATGCAACAAACTAATTTCATGGCTAAACATGTCAACTTCACTCGAAAGGTCACTGAGCAACTTCCACTGACATCCTGCTAGGGAAATAATACAGAAAGATCCACCTTTTATGGCTCACCCATTTGATTTTATAATTTTAAAATTGGTTTAAAAAATATCTCATGCCATATCTACATTAGCATACATAATCACTCTGGTGTACCGGGTATGGAATAAATGAGGACCTATAAGTCAAAAATCCAGTTCAAAATCCAGAGTAATATGATAAGGTTGTTTATAACCTAATGGCTAATTCACTAATGTTCTACAAAACAAAAAGTAGCCTGGCTTTGTAATAGGCATCTAACCCATAACAATGACAAAAACTCCCTGATAAAAAGGAGAAAGAAGGTTTTTAATATGCATTTGAGACACAATACTTCATCATGTATCTAAGAATGTCCACCTAATTTGCACAAATTAACAAGTTCTACTCTCAAAGTAAAACATATGAACTTACTTGAGTCATGTCATCAGTAAAGTATACATCATGCTTTCCTTGTAAGTAAGGAAAGGGATCAGCCAACCACACCATATCAACATCATTGTACATAACATTGTAACCAAGCTCCAGAATCTGCAGTAGATGGTGTGGCCTTCGGGAAGTAAAGTTAAAAAATCCCTATAGACAAGAAAATATTAATGTTCATTATGTAAAGGGAAAAAAACTCAGGTACTCCAAATAGAACATAAAATTTGCTGGGAAAGAAAAAAATAAAAGGTTAAGGAACAAACAAAATTGAGAACTTTAGTGTTTTTACGTTATATTCCAAGGCAAACATTACCCAAAATGCCATAACCCAAAAGATATGTTTTTTAGGCTTTCTTTGACTAAATTTGAACCACAACTCATGAAAATAGAAGCAAATATGTATTTGATGATTATGTTTAAAAATAATCATCAATATGATTAAAGAAAAATCATATTTTTTTAAAGCTAAAGCTAAAGTAAACTAAGCAGCAGCAATAACATATCATATGGGATTCGTAGGAAGTGGATCTAGAGAGAACTGCTTTCCACAATAAGATTTCGTTATCAGTTCAAAAATTAACTTGCTTCTTTAGGTGGGAATTTCAGTTTGAGTAGAATTCACTAAGAACGGCATTATGAGTGAATTCAGGAGATACTACACAACTCAATCACATGTCTAATCTCGCATACTACATAGAAGTAAACAACTACACAATCATAGATCACAACTTAATATGATCCAAAGTAATAAAAGTAATTTACCAATTACAATGTCAATGAAAACAAACTTAAATTGCATCATTTTTTTCATTAGAATAGAAAACCCACTTAATTAAGTAAATCAATAATACCTGAGAACCAAATTTGTGAGCAGTTTGAGCATCGAGTGCAGGTGGGATAAGCACAGCATGGCCAGGCCATCTCTCATTCACTTTATAGAGCGTTGCATAGTCCTCAGCGATCACAAGAACTTTATCCTGATGCTTTTGCCTGGTAATGCTAATCAACCAGTTGTTCAGAAACGGCAGATACGGCTGACTAACAGCGCAAACGATCACAGTCCCATTCTTGGCCACGAAAGACACTGCTTGAGACAGAGTATAAGCATGCCACTTTGAAATTGATGGCTTAGTAACTGAGAATAGGGACTCGGGCATGCCCATCCAAGGAAAAAGAACACCAAGGACCACCATTAGAGACAACAAAATTATAAGGGTAGTGGGAGTGAACAGAGAAAAGGACCTCTGGGACATTGATGAAGAGCGAGGGGATGTTGGGGATGAATCTGAAAGTGGATTGTGAACGGGTCTTTGGTGCAAGAAAGACGACATTTTTGTGGGAATTTGATTAACCAAAACCGAATTTGTCTGAAATCAACAGTTTGAAGGCATATTGCAGCTCAGATTTGAGATTCGTTTTCGAGAAATTGTTACAATTCAAAGCGGAAAGATCTAAACAAGACCACTTTAATTTCGTACAGTTAAAAAGCAAAGAGAAGAATAATGTTCTTTTTAACTGTAAGGTAATTTGAGCTCGGAACTGGAATTACAAAGCGAATAGAATCGAAGTATAGCGAAGAGAATAGAACAGTCAGCTTGAAGCTTAGATCGGATCAGAGTGCTGAAGCAGGCGAATTCTATTTACATCCTTTGGAATTTTGAAATACATATTCTCAATGTGTAAATGTGTGTATATTTAGGATTTTACCCGCTAGAGAATTAATATGGTGTTTGAAGTCAGCATATCTACGGCCCATATCAGCTTTTGGATATTTTATTCTCAGCCATCGGTCTCGATAGGGAATGCGATGTGTCTCATTGGCCGACTGAATATGAGACAGATGTCGTGTCTTGCAATAATTTTAAGAATATAATATCATTATATATATATATATATATATATATCATAATGGCTAGAGGTTACCATACTTGTATTAAGAACACATCCTTAACAAACATCCTTAACAAGCATACATATTGTATTAATAATTAGTCGACTTAGCCGGCCATATTATAACTTACAATATAAATATAAATAAAACTTAAAACAATAAACTTTAAAAGAACTAAACAAACTGGAAAATAAATAAATAAGCTTACTATCTAAGATTTAAATGAAGGATATGAATTAAAACAGAATCACAGTAGAGAGTATTCAAGACTTAGAGAGAAAATTCAAAAATTTGGAAACTCTTCTTTTCTGATCTCGTTTTCCTTAAATAACCGAGTAATGATACTATGGTGTAGCTTTCACTGTTTCATAAATAGTGATTGGTCGGCCACTTGATACTGTAGGAATCTTTGCTACTGTTGTGAATAGTAGTTTGTTTCATTATTTCGAACAGATGATAGAATAGTACGTTGTCGGGTACTATTTAGGTAAATGATCAGTAACCTTTGCTGGCACCGTTTTAAGTTTTGTCGTTTTCTTAATACTAACATTTAGTTATTCTTAGAAAACAGAAATGGGCCTTTTATGGGCCTTAATTTAATTATGGACTCGCAGGCCCTATTTTAATAATAATAATGGACACGTAGGTCCTATTTTTAAGAGTGGACGCGCAGGTCCTTAATAAGAATGGACTCGTAGGCCTAAAAGATAAACCTAACTGCTAGGTAGATTTGGGAGCCCAAAAATGTATTTCTTGGGTTGAGGTCTCTAAATCAATTAAGTCCTCTTATGTTCCCTGTGATGGAGTCACTGTTTTATCAGGTGATTGTGTAGCATCTGAATCAGCTTCCTCTTCTTTGGGCGTCTGGGATGTTTTCCCTGATGATAGTTGTTTCATGATGTCCAAGAGTTCTTCTTGAGTTTTGGCTTGAGCTATTAGAGCAGCTGCATGTGCTTTCTGTGCTAGTAATAGTGAAGAAGCTTGTATTCTTTCCATTGGATATTCCATGTATCCTTTTTGGTTGAGCCATTTTTCAACAACTGGTAATAAAAGTATTTTGGGGATCATAAATAACGACCACCACTTGATTTGGAATGATCGCTTAATTGTCATTACCCCTGATGACTCTGGGTATAAGACCCATTGACATACCCATGGGGGGTAAAATTTTGTGCAAAATATGCATAAAGGAGGGAATCTTGCTTCCTTTATTGATGGTTTATAATGGGATTGGAAAGAGTCATAACTTTCTTTCACAGGAGATATAACAATTGATGAAAGGTTTCCGAATAGCTCTCACCATTGTAAAAACCAAGATGGAAACCGGTTTGAATCAATATGTTTATTGATAAAGAAAAATAACCAAGAATGTCGGTTGTCTTTATTCTGAATATAAAATGCATTAAACCATGCCTGGTGATAATCCCAGTAATTGTACGAAGTACAATGAGGAATGGAATGAGTTGTACTGATTGGGAAAGTCAATTGTTTATAAAGTTCATTGTTCCAGTCTGTTGGAGATAAGATTTTATGGATCTTTGCAGTTGAAAACTACACTTCAGTTGTTTTTGGGTAATGGAAATATTTGACTTCCACACTACCTGTGATTTCCAAAATACACTGATAGTATTGAGGAGTTTTTGATGATAAAGATGGCCTATAAAAAATTCCTTTTCCAAAATAACTCTGGATGGCCATGTAAGAATTTTGGTTAAAAAATTCTTTTTCTAGAATAGTTACCACTTGAGTTGGCTGTTTCTTAAAATACTCAAATGATGTTTTTGTTTTGGGAAATGAATCCCTTGATCCTTTTACGGGAAAATAAGTTGAGGATGTAATCCCTCTTTCTGGAATTGAAATTGTTCTAGATGTTTTTTGTGAAAATGTTTTTGATTTGGAAGGTATGATTTCTAATGATGATGAAACTGTTGATTCCCAATTTCTGGGATGCAACGAAATGATGTTCTGATTTTATCAGAATCCATATTTTGCAACCACTGATGGATGCGATTATTAAGTTCTGAATCCTTAGATGTTAATTGAGGTGATGATTTTTCCAATGTTTAGTTGAAGGATGATGATTGATTATGGGTGATCTAAGACCAGGTCATGATTGGTTTAGCCGATGAAAGGTTGGTAATGGTAAGGTTTGGAGGATCACTCTTCTCCTTTCCTTTTTTTTTTGCTCATCTTTATACCTGTTTTGAAGAAATTCTCTGGTTAGAAAATCTGGTAATGAATTATTCTCTCCTCTGATAAATTCAATATCAAAATAAAAAATACTTAATAATGCTTGCCATCTGGCAAAAATTTGTTTTGATGCAATGTTTTTAACATCTTTTAATAAATTTTCTTTTGTAGATTTACAATCAATCCTTAGTAAAAAAATTTGATTTAATAGATCTGATTGAAATTTAGAAATACAAAGTACTATAGATAGTACTTCTTTTTTGACAGTGGAATAATTCTTTTGGCAGTCATTCCAATGGCCAGAAGCAAACTGAACGATTTGTTCGTTGTTATTCTGGACTTGTTTTAAAATCCCACCATATCCCAGATCGCTGGCATCTGTTTGTACTATCTTAGGAAGTATAGGATCCGCAAGATGTAAATAGGGAATATTTTGAACTTGTGCCTTTATCTTTTGCACAATTTTTGTGTGTTCGTTTGTTCAAGGCTCGGGGAATGTCTTAATCCTGTTATGTAATGGTTTTGCTAACCTATTAATGTTCAGACAGAAACTTAATACGTAATTTAAGCTACTTAAGAACCTTTATAGCTGGGTTTTGTCAATGATGCTATCTGGAAATTTGGTTGTGAATTGGAGGGATCTATTAATTGGTATTACTATTCCATTGGATACGTTATGTCCAAGAAACCTTATGTTTGTCTAGAATAGAGTCATTTTCTTGGCTGAAAGGGCCAATCCATTTCTCTTTATGATATGGAAGAAAGTTTTGAGATGTCTGATATGTTGTCTGACATCTTTGGAGAATATAAGTACATCATCGATGTACACAATACAGAACTCTGAGTAAGGATTGAAAATGTCGTTCATAATCCTTTGAAACTCAGAAGGTGCGTTTTTGAGGCCAAAAGGCATAACATTCCATTCGAACTGTCCAAATGGAACAGTGAATGCAGTTTTATACCTATATTTGGGTTCGATTTGGATTTTCCAGAAGCCTGATTTCATATCAAACTTGGAAAATATCGATGATGAATATAATTTTTAGAGCAAGTCTTTTTTGTTAGGGATAGGGTACCTAATCCATTTTAAGTCTTGGTTCAAGGGTTTGTAATTAATGACAAACCGAGGAGTTCCTCTTTCAATCTCGACTGATTTGTTGACATAGAAGGCCGCACAATTCCACGGCGATCTGGACTTTGAAATTAATTTCTTAGATAAGAGATCTTCGATCTCTTTTCTACAGAATTGTTCAAGATCACCATTCATTTGAATAGGTCTTGCTTTTGTAGGAATATCCTTTTCATTAAAGGATGGCTCATATGGCAAATCCACCAAGTGTTGTTTTCTTTCCCAGAAAGCATTGGGTAATTCAGAGCAGACTTCTTTTTCAAAAGAGGTATGTAATTTAGAGATTTTGTCTTTGATTTTTGGGATATGAAGTTCTTTCTCAACATTATGAGATTGAACTTTAGTTTTGAGATAGAGAAGGTCATTTTCTCTATGATTGATTAGAACAGAAATTTCTTTGTGGGAAATTGAATGAACCTTAATATGATTAAGATCCCTGGTTTTGGGTTCTTCTATAAATGGGAAGATAAAAGCTTGTGTTCCCATTTTGAAAGAGATTCTGTCATATTGGACAGAATAAGGGGTGATGATATAAATAAATGGAGTGCCTAATATTATTGAATAGCCTATATCAGATACTATAACAAATGGAGTTTTGATTAGGTATGTTCCTTTTAGGATTGATACCTCAGTTTTTCCAATAATACTCATACGAGATTTATTGGCTGAATTAAGACGTTCTTCAGTTGGTTTGTGAAATCTTTTGGGAACGATTGATGGTGAAATACAGTTGAGATTAGCTCCTGTGTCGAATAGGGCAATGGTCTCTAGTTGTGAATCATCGGGAAATACTAAAGTTATTTTGATTTTATATTTCCTGGTGGTAATTTTTCTTAAGTTTTGGATATCTTGCTTATTTTGAGTAAGATCATCGTCAGAATCACTTACATAGGTTGATATTTTTTCTCCATGATTAAGTAGTTGAAACTTAGTATCATATTCCTTTAATTTTTCTTTAAGCTGGTGGAGTTCCAGTTTAATAGTTTTGATTTCAAGTTTCAAGTCTTGAATTTGACTTTCAGGGGTTATAGTTTTGTTCTTTCTTTCCAGAACAGTAGTGAGGTTATAATAGCCTATGCTGGTATTTGGGAGTTCAGAATTCCTTTTTGTAGTCTTTTCCCAAGTTGTAGTTAGGTGATCTACATATAATTTGGTCATTAATGGATCATTTAATTTAAGGATTTTAGTTTGAAGTTGTTCATCTTCTTCCTTAGTTAATACATTAATGGTTTTAGAAGAGGAATCTGAATTGCTGGTTGCAAATTCGTCTTCCTGGGGATTTGTTTCTTCGTCTGTCCATTGTCCAGACTCAGATGATGATGATGTTTCTACCATGAGGGCAGATATTTTGGCAAAGGTGTCTTCTTCGAGTTTTAGTTCGTGAAGTTTTTTAGACATTTTGCAGAAATTGGCAGTGTGACCTTTCTTGCCACATTTATAACATTTAAACTCTTTAAAGGTTTTAAAGGGTTTTTTATACTGTTTTGAATTTTTATTGGAGTCTTTATAAGGTTTTTTATAAAAATTCATTCTTTTCTTAAAGAATGGTTTTCTTGATTTTGAGAACTTATTATAAGTTTTATGAGATTCTTTATATGGTTTTGATTTGGTTTTACTGCAAGTTCCCTCGCAGGTTTTATCAATAGAAAAGTTGCCATCAAACTGTTTGCAGAATGATCCAATTTCTCTTTTTGAAACTTTTAGTTCCAATTTCATTTGTTTTTGGATTTTCAAATCTTGACAAATTTGAAGACCCTGGTTTTGAGCAAAACTAATCAATTGACCGTAGGTCAGTTGATCATATGGGATGATGTGGTTCCCATAAGTTTCGCGGATTTTGTTTCTGGTTCTTTCACCTAAGAGGGGAGGAAGACCTGCTAGGAATTTCTCTTTCCAGAAAGGTTGAATAGAGTCATTTCTTAACATAACTCTAGACAGAAATGTAGTTTTATAATTTTGAAAATCACTCATCTTCCTACATTTTATGTTGGAAAGGAGATAATTATTTTATCATTTAAATGGGATGAATCCCCATAAAATGGTGTGATATAGTAAAGAGTAATATGGAGACTACATCCTGTATAGGAGCTCCTTGATGGGAAAGTATGGGTATACCAGATTCATCCATCAGTATTGCATTGCAAATATCTGACTGATGTTATTTTGAAAGATGGTGATCCCACCATCCTTTTAGTTGGCCTGAAAAGCCAGCTATTAATAATTCGACAATTGTTTTGTCAGTTGTACCTATTTGGGTTTTGTAAGCATTTGACGCCATTGTCATCTACTGTAAGATGTTTAATATCTCATGGTCTATCATTCTATCGATGTTCCAAACATAGATAGAAGATGCGTTGTATTTTGATTGGACAAGTTGACTAGGTTGGGTTTCTATGGTGTGAGGATATCTAACTGGGCTAGAATCTTGCCAAGCTAATTTTTGAATAAGAGGGGTCGATTCTAGAATGGATTCCTGGGAACTATCCTCTGATGATATTTTAGATCCTAGTTTGCTAAGAATACGAAGATCCTGTAATGGTTTCTGGGTTTGTTTGGAGGTCACTGGTGACTCAGGGACAACCATTCCTATGTTTGAAAATTGTTCTTCTAATTGGGACCTAAGGATATTATTCCAAAGTTGAAGTTTTTCAAATTTTGATGTAATTTCTTCCTGGGCTGGTTTAGAGACCTGGAAAGGTTTGAAGATAGGGTTTTTAATTATCCTATCTGTTGTTTGATAAGTGGTAGAGGGAATATCTATATTTACATTTTTCTCTATCCTAATTAATTGTTTACCTAAAGTATTTAGACTGATATTGGTATAGTTATTCTATGTAACTATGTTTTTGAGGTTGGTTGCCTGGCTCTCTTGAGGGTTCTTAAGAGGGAAAGCTTCTACCTGGCTATCTTGATAAGGGACTGTAATGGGTCTTAATGGAGGATGTTCAACCTCGACAAGACCATATGGAGTTTCCCATGAGGGTAACTTCTTTTTGTTTTGACCATGTTAAGTTCTTTAACTAGGTCATCTGTTTCTTCTAGAAACTTATCGAAGTCATCCATTGTGATTTCGGTAGGTGTTAATACTCCTGGATTCGTAGGTAATAATTCTGCTGGTTCATCCTCTAAGAGGATATCAAAGTCAACTTCTGTGACTTTTGACATATTGATTGAGGGAAATGATTTATCTCTTGGAACTATAGCTATAGTTTCTATGGCTATTGGTTCTACTTTTGAATCCTGGATAGTAATTGGTAGGTTACCTATTAAGACCATTAGTGGTCTAACTAAGTCAACAGGTTCTACTGTTTCTAACTTAAGGTCTACTTTTATGAATTTGTTATCCTGGGTAAGGGTAATAATGTGATCTTGTAATGTTTCTACAGACTTAGGTTTCTGCCTATCTGTATGTTTTGAATGTTTTTGATGAACGAATGGGGAGTCTAATCCTTTGGTGGCCCTATAGATTTCTAACCATTCGAAAAATTTGATATTTTTATTGTGTTCTTTAGTATATCTTTCATGTTTCCTAAAGCAGCTAGCCCTAGAATGTTCTGAATGATTTTTAAAGAACCAATGTTTAATTCTTTTATTTTGTGGTAGGTTTAGATCTGTTCTAAGGATTTTTTCTTCCCAAGATTCTTCTCTTTCTACCGTTAATACATTTAGCTCACTCATCCTAGGTTCTTGGCTGGGGGCTAAAGATTGGGTTGGTGATAAGGGAGACATAGGTGATAACTGAGGTGATTCGCTCATCTCAGATTCAACTTTGTAAACTGGTCTGGGTATTTGTTTAGAACAGTCTACTCCTTTGAGTTTTGTTTTCCTAAGTAAATCAGAGGTTGATAACCTAGGGTTTTGTTGGAAAGGTAATTCTATTGATGTGAATTCTGAGGTGCTCGAAGAGCATCTCATTGATGAAGATCTATTGAATCCTATTTCAATATTTCCATTTTTATATTTTATGATTTCGGAAAGTTCTGTGTGTTGTTCAGCTACTTCCTGAGGATGGTTTTCAGATATTGGTTGGGAAATTCCTTTTAATAACCACCTATCTGGGTAAACTATACCATCCCATTTAATTGGTCTAGGTATTGTGATATTGGATCTAGATAGATCTGTTTGTAATAAAAGGGTTTCTCCTTTGGTATGGTTATGGATATTTCCTATGTCCCAAGCAGACGTCATAATTTTATAATAAACTCTAAATAACAAGGCTACCGTAATCGTTCCAGGTAACACATGGGTATTATGAGTTTGAATTTGGAGAGTTAATGTTTTTAATATTTGGGGATCTGTAATGGATGCTACTATGTTTGGGAAACAGTTAAAAGATATAGGTCCTAAACCTAAACCCGTTTCTACTGTTCCTAATAGAGATTCTTTGAAGTCTGTTAATCTAGCATCTCTTAAGACTGCTAGAATTGATGAACTTAACCCTAATCGGGTTAAAGGTCTTAATCCAATCTGGACTAGTCCTATATGAATGTGTTTAAACTTTTTATCAAAATGTTTTTGTAATGATGCTTTTGAAAGAAGTTGAATTGATTCAAAAGGTAATGAAAGTTGAAGATCTCTTTCTTCATATTTGATGATGTAATCTGTTTTGAAAAGGTTCATAAGTTTTGTTTGATAGATCTGGTTTTTACTGATCTTTGGAACTTTCCAACGATCAATAGATTTTTCAAAATTCTCAATAGTAACTTCGTTACTATTGGTGATATAAGACTTCTTTTTAGAAGATGATGAAGTTTGTTTTAATAAAGGTGATGATGATGAAAAGCTTTTTTGTGACATGTTTTAAGAAAAACTAAATATAATTTGTAAACAATATGGAAAAACTAATTATTAATACAACATGTATTGCATAGTAAATACGATTCTTAACAAATAAATAGCAGTCTATTAATAACAAACAAGATACAGAGTATATATTTTGAAACTTGAGTCATGGAATTTTATTTTAAATAAATTATACATGAAATATTTATCATTTAAATTCTTGTTCTATCTCTTATAAGAATACTTATAACTTATAACACTTACCTAATAGACTCGATCGTTTGCTAAAACCACTGGTATTTAAAGGTATTATTGCCCTGAACACCATTACCTCGGCTTAAGCGGGACTTACAACCCTTCACCCAGATCGAAGCATTTCTGCAGCAACCTTACCTTATCTAGTAGAGTGAACAATTAAGTCATATGTATTGGTAAAAGCTAGTACTGAGATGGATGTTTTTTTTAAAAACACAGAGAACAATATTAATAAATGATAACTATCTTATGTATACTTTACATTTATATATATATTGTATCCAATTTTTACATTTATTGTATTTACCGTTACAGTTATTGATATAGATTTTAAAATATATGAAAAAACGATATTAAGGCATATTATATTCACTTTGATACTTAAGTAAAAGAATATTAAAAAATGTACAAATATTTTAAAATTAAATAAAAAATCCTTTATTGAAATATTAAACAAATCTATTTATAAGATTATATCAAAATATTATATTAATTTATAATATTAAAATATATATTATTATGATATTAATTTATATATTTATAGTTTTTCAAGTATGTACCTATAAAATCATAAATATATTCTTTATATTTAAATAAAAGAATAATTATCATACATGTTTTTCATGATTTTAAATCTTTGTTAACTTGCATTTGTTGTGCTGATAGTACGAGGTGTAACCCATGGATTCTAGGTATGTTAGTATGCACATCCTAAATAATATTTTTGTGTTCGTTGAGTTATAGGTAAGTTATTGTACACTTTTCGAGTGAGACCCTAATCATCTTTAAGTTTTATGTACAATGATTTTCATTTTCTAAGAGATACTTGTTATCGTGAATCGTGCCTAATTCTTACTAAGATTTAGTCATTTATGAATTTTAAGTAGATGTTCTACTCTTTCCTGACAGCATGGTTTGTGCCGAAATGCACCTTAAGTCTTTTACGAGGAACACCGATGCATGGTTTTGGGGAAAGTGTTCTTCCCACTCTTGTGCGAGGCTTGACTAACACAAAGCGCAAAGCGTCCATAGGCTATGGAGTTCTTCACATTTCTGTGCAAGACTCGAGGGGTAATCACTTTAAGTTATTACCTCACTTTTTTTATTGAAGGCGATCTGTAAGAAATGGTTTTATTGATTATGAATAAACGAATATTTTACAACCTATTTATATAAAAGAAAAGCAAAATTGTAATAATTAAAAATAAACACAATTATGGAGAGACATGTTCTTGGACAACCTATCCTTCCCCACCAAGCTGTTGGTGGCTGCTTCCAACTGGTGTGTTGGTTGTCACCAGCTGGATCTCAAGTTCTTTAACATTCCCCCTAAAGTTAGAATATATGCTAATTATTCCTAACTTGTTAAGTAAGTTTGAGAACTGTGGAAAACTCAGGGATTTGGTAAATATATATGTCGGTTGCTCTAATGTAGAGATATGATAAGTTTTGATCATTCCAGCTTGAATCTTTTCTCTTACTAGATGGCAATCGATCTCTATGTGTTTGGTTCGCTCATGAAACATTGGATTTGATGCAATGTGAAGAGCTGCTTGATTGTCACAATATAACTTGGCTGGTTGGGAGTGTTTGATACCCAAATCATCCAAAATATATCGTAACCAGGTTACTTCGCAACATGTTGCTGCCATAGAGCGGTATTCTGCTTGATCGTGAGACTGTATTTTGTTTCTTAGTCTTCCAAGAAATTAGCGAGTTTCCAAGAAACATACAATATCCTTTGGTTGATCGTCGTGTATCTGTGCATTTTGCCCAATCTGCATCACAAAAAGGATTTAGTTGTAATGAACTAGTTGCTGAGAAAAGAGGCCTTGCCCTGGTGTGTTCTTGACATATCGTAGCACTCGTTGAGCTGCTTCCAAATGTGGTTGACGTGGTTTATCCATATATTGACTGAGAATGTACACTACATACACTAAGTCAGGCCTTGTGATGGTTAAGTATATTAATCTCCCAACAAGTCTTCGATAGGATGTGGGATTACTGATGAATTCCCCATCAACCTTGCCGAGGGATAAATTTTGTTCCATAGGTGAATTGGCAGATTTGGCACCAAGATAACCCATATCCTCCAATATTTCAAGTGCGTACTTGTGTTGTGACAGAACAATTCCCTTCCTGGAATGTGAAACTTCTATGCCCAAAAAATACTTTAATTCATCGAGATCTTTAAGCTTGAATTGTCTCATGAGATGATTCTTAGTTTCTTCAATGTCTTGTACATTGTTTCCTGTTATGATTATATCATCTACATAGACAAGAAGAGTAGAGAAGGAATTACCACGGGTTCCTTAGTGGGTAATTTTTGTGAGGATATTGTGGACGACTATATCTGGCAACAAGTGCGGCAACTTCTAGCATCCTTCCTATGCTTTGCATGGAGACAACTCTTTGCTTTTCATCTTGAATAATAAGTGAATATACCTTATTTACTGTAGGTAATGGTTCCATGAGCAAGATTTTTCCACGTGCTGATGTGTAAACCGTGTTAAGCCCCATGAGAAACTTTATGGTTCGCTACTTTTGTTGATATTTTTGTAGTTCCCTTCCGGCATTTCCTCTACAATGTGGAAGAGGACATATTGCATCACGACTATTCCATAAGCTTTTCAATTTTGTATAGTATTCTCTAATGCTTACACCTTCTTGCATGCAATCATGGATCTCTTGCTCAATGTGGAATAGGTGCACGTTGTTGTTGTGCGAAAAGTGTTCCTTTAATTCTTCCTATAGCTCATATGCAGTATCACTAAACATGACACTTTCTACAATTTTGGGTGATATGGTGTTGATGATCCATCCTTTGACAAGAATGTTACAGCGAGTCCATTGTTTGATTTCTGCTTCAAGGTTTGTTGATGGCCTTTTGATTGTGCCGTCAATGAATCCTTCTTTGTTTTTGGTTATTAGAGCCATGAGCATTGCATGACTCTATATGTGATAATTTTCTGGATTTAAGGATTGAGCTATGAGAATCATGCCTGGTTGGTCTGAGTGGTGTAGATATAATGAATGGCTAGGGTCATCATACCATTTTGGTAAAGTAAGGTTGGTATTGGTAGTTATAGACATTTTTTTTGTTGAATAAATCCGAAAGAACGGGATAGGTTTAATTGTGTTTTAGACAATAATGACTATTTATGAAATAAATAATGAACTGAAATATGCTTTATCTTATAGAAAATGAGTCAAGGATCTTATAGAAAATGAGTCAAGGATTACAGAACCAGGAATTTCAGCAGAAGAACCGGTCGGAAAGTGGGTGAACCGGTGTCTAGAGTGGCTGGAACGACGGCTGCAACGGTAGAGCACTGAACCGGATGAAGACCGAATTGGACCGGACTAGATGGAAGACCGAACCGAGTGAACGACTCATTGTTTGCTTCAGTGGCGCGTGAATGACGTGTCGTTGGAGTCGTCTTCTTCAAGAAATCGCGCGAACGACGTGTCGCCGAGTCATCTTCTTCAAGAAATGGGCGCGCGAACGACGTGTCGCCGAGTCATCTTCTTGATGGGCGCGTGTGACTCCGACGAGGCGCGTGGAATGTCGGTGAGTTTAGACAAGGCGTGTGAAGAGGTATTTTGGCTTGATTTTAATTACAGATTTCTTAGATTCTTCTGAATAATATGATGGGATGAAATTGAAATTATTTTGTGAATCAAAATTGGTTTTGAAAAAAAAAATAGATTGAGGAAAAAAGGAAAAAAATTCTATGAGCTGAATTTTTTGGGAATTATTTCCCAATGCTCTGATACCATGTAAGAAATGATTTTATTGATTATGAATAAACGAATGTTTTACAACCTATTTATACAAAAGAAAAGCAAAATTGTAATAATTAAAAATAAACACAATTATAGAGAGGCATGTTCTTAGACATCTTATTCTTTCCTACCAAGTTGTCGGTGGCTGCTTCCAGCTGGTGTGTTGGTTGTCACCAGCTAGATCTAAAGTTCTTTTACACGATCTTAGTTTTATACTTGTAACTTATGGTGGTAATGCATCTTTTTTAAAATTTAGCTTAACGTTATTGTTGAGATATGTTTTAAGGAACATACTTTTTCTCAACTCTTCTAGTTCTCTTTTTCTAAGTTAAAAAGTTGGATTTAAGTATTGAGATTTTGCCAAGTGCAGTTGCTAAATCTTGGTGGAGAAATTTAGTCACTCTCAACCTTGATAAAGTAATGGATCTGGGCTAAAAGCTTGACTAAATGCAATTGTTGTTGAATTTTTAAGTAGTAGAGTTTTTGGGTTCTTACACTAGCATGTTTCGCTTGATGGAGTGAGTGTCGAGAGCACAACAAATAATTTTACATAGAGTATAGGTGCCAAGATGGCTATACTTATTCTTTTATTAAAATTGAATATTTCTTTTTCTCTTTCATCTATTTTTTTATACCAAGCTCTTTTAATGAGTCTAGATGTGGGTGTTAACATGGTCACAGACCTCACCTAATGTTGTAATAATTTGCTACTCATTGTCGGTAGCCTTCCAGGCGCATTTAGCTCTGTTATTTTTTTCATCTAGAAGCTCTAAGTTAATAGCAAGTCCTTCAGCCTTCTAGCCATTCTACTGCAGTTCTGTAGCTCAAGACCCCAACTTCCATAGGGATGACTGCTTCCATTTTATAAGTTAGTGAATATGGCATCTCCCATGTGACAGTCATGGATGTTGTTTTGTATGCCGGAGCACTTATGATAGTTTTTCTATCCAATCATTTTTGCACTTTTCTAATTTCCTTTTTAGATTTAGCTCGATGACTTTATTAGAAGCATTTACTTGCCCAGTTTCTTGTGGATGTTTGACTACAGAGAATGCATGTTGGATTTCATACTACCCGTATAATTCTTTAAATTTTTTTACATTCGAATTGAGTTATGTTGATAGAGACTAGAGTGTGCGGGAGTTCGATTTGTGCAAATGATGTTCTTCCAAATGAAATTGATTACTCAGTATTCTAATAACTTGATGAGTGGTCCCACTTCTATCCATTTGGTGTAGTAGTAAATGGTGACTATTGCATACTTGATTCTTCTAACGGGCTAGAGAAAATTGGCAAGGTCTAACCCCTACTGAGAGAAGGTCCAAGGGCTTTGAAGACTAGATATTTGCTCAACTAGTTGTCCGAGTATGGGCGAATGGCTCTAAAATTTGTCACAATTATTCACCCATTACATTGCATCATTCATTGTAGTGGGCCAGTAGTATCCTTATTTGACAGTTTTTGGGATTATACCTCTAGGTCCTAAATGATTCCCATGCATTACTTTATGAATTTTTAATAATACATACTCAATCTCTTATGGTGTCAAGCATCCTAGGTAAGGTGAATGGAAGTCGCATCGATAAAGCCTCTTGTCAATGATGTAAAAGCGCGAGCCTTGAAGATCAACTTTTTTAGATTCCTTCTTGTATTTTGGAAGAGTGTCATGCAAGATTTATTGTTTGATGGTACACATCCATTATGGTTCTAAAAATACTGGGAACAATACTTGTTCCTGCACCTTAGGGTTGGGCTCTGCCAGATGATGGATTGATATTGTTTGGTCCAATTCTTCATCGATGGTTGAAGTTAAACATGAAAGTGCATGAGATTGAGTATTTTATTCCCTTGAGATGTGATGTAATGTTTAAGACTATAATTTTTCCAGAAAACACTTGGTTAAAACCTGAAACTTCTGCAAATAGATCCCTTAACTTGATATTTACTGGTCACCTATTTTACCACTAGTTGTGGGTCAATGTAGAATCAATTTGCTCTGTTATTAGAGTGATAGTCAAGTTCAAACTAGCTATAAGAGATTCATGTTCTACTTCATTGTTGGAAGTCTTGAAGTTGAAGTACGAGGCCAAGTGCAAGTTGTACCCTTTGAGTGCTACTAAGATAAGTCTAGCTCCTTTGCCTTTTTGGTGTGAAAAGCCATCGAAATGCAAGCTCTATATGGGCTGGATATCCATGGTGAATTCCCTTAGGATTTCTCGATGATGAAATCAACTAAAACTTGGCCTTTGATTTCCGTGCAAGGGACATAGTGAATGTAAAACTCGTGCAGTTCTATTGCCCATTTATGGAGTCTCACGAAAATCTCAAGCTTGGCTAGAACTTGCTTCAATTTTGTATCTATTAAGATGACTATAGTATAGACTTGGAAGTATGATTGCAACTTCCTTTCTACCACTATTAATGCTAAAGCTATCTTTTCAATTCTAGGGTATCTCTGTTAAGCTACATGGAAGGATTTTTAACATAATAGACTGACCTCTTGATATTATCCTCTTCTCTCACAAAAGAGTGTTAATTGTCGATTCTAACACTACTAGGTACAAAATAAGTATGTCTTCAGGCCATGGGATCTCTGGCAATTGAGAGCTACTCAAGTAAGTTTTAAGTTCTTAAAAGGCTTACTCACATTCCTGACTCAATTCAAATTGTGATTTTCTTGTAATATTTTGAAATAGGGAAGGCATTTGTCAATGGCTCAAGAAATGAAATGATACCAATTAGCTTTTGTACTTTGATATTCCTTGAGGAGTGTGATACAGTAAAATTGCAAAGAAGAAGATAAAGAAATAAGAAGAGCCAAAGAAGGTGTTGAATTTTGTGTAAGATTCTCGATAATCCTTCTGATTTCTAAGTGGTTTTATATATAGCCTTACAGGAACAAAATTGACGAACAAATCCTAACTGTTTTCTGACATTCCTAATAGAATTCCTAGCCCTAATTTATTCGGTGGTCCCTTTTCTATTTCCCTAACTGAATTCGCACCTTCCTTACGCCTAATCTCCGCGCACGATGCTTTTCTGACGAGGATGAATAAAACGAGCTTGTATCATTCCTCCCTCCCTAGGAGAATCCTTGTCCTCAAGGACGAAGTTCGGGTGTGCTTTCAAAAATTGCCACTCATTTTCCCAAGTAGCTTCTTCGGTTGGAATATCCTTCCATTTGACCAAAATTTCTATCTTGGGTCGATATTTCCCCTTTTGGGTCACATGGCGGTTGAGAATGGTTTCAGGCTGAGGAAGAATTTTTACTTGTTCAGAAACTGGAGGAATTTGGTTTGAGCTTGATGGAATTTCCCCTTCGTGTTTTCTTAACATACTTACATTAAATACATAATGTATTTGTGTAGTGAGAGGCAGTTCCAACTTGTAAGCCACTGATCCTATTCGAGAAATGATTCTGTATGGCCCAAAAAAATGAGGAGCTAATTTTCTTGATGAGCGAAAGGCTACTGATGATTGTTTATAGGGTTAGAGCCTCAAGTATACATAATCTCCTTCCTTGAAGATGACCTCTCACCGATGTTTATCAACTTGGCATTTTATCCGGTTCTGAGCTTGTAGCAGGTTGTACCTTAATTCTCGTAGCAGGTGATCTCTGGTACATAGGTGCTCATCCACAATTGGAACTTGAGCAATTTTGGGGATATATGTTAATATGGGAGGAGGTGGAATGCCATAAACTACTTCAAAGGGAGTCATCTGTGTTGTGGAGTGGATGAAAATGGTGTAGCTATACTCAGCCCAAGGAATTCACTCAATCCATTTGTGTGGTTGATCCCCAGTGAAGCAGTGCAAATACTGTTCTAGTATGCGGTTGGTTACCTTAGTCTGTCCATCTGTCTGAGGGTGGTAGTTGGAGCTCATGCATAATTGGGTTCCTTGTAAACGAAACAACTATTGCCAGAAGGAACTAATAAACACCTTATCACAATTACTGACAATAGAAGTAGGCATACCATGCAGGCACAAGATGTTGGACACAAATGTCTTGGCCACAGTGGGGGCTAAAAATGGGTGCTTCATAGGAATGAAATGAGCATATTTACTCAAGCAGTACACAATCACCATTATAATTGTATGTCCTTTTGAAGCTGGTAATCCTTCCACAAAATCCATTGAAATATCAGCCCAAATCTTCTCAGGTATGGAAAGTGGTTGAAGCAACCCTGCTGGTCTCATAGTTTCTGTTTTGAACCTTTGGCAAGTTTCACACTCCCTGAGGAACTTCTTCAACAATTGGCACAATTTGGGCCAAGTGAAGCTATTTTTGATGCGAGATAAGGTTTTGAGGAACCCAAAGTGTCCCCCATTTGGGAGAAGTGACAATCAGCTATGATCTGAGGTATAAGGGAGGATTTAGGGCTCAAATATACCTTGTTGTTTTTAAACCAAACCCCATCTCATTGTAACAATTTATGAGCCATTGCAGGAGTAAATTTGGCTATCGGGTCTGTGTAGAAAGGATCCTACTGAACTTCCTTCTGTAGCTGTGGCCACCAGTCCATCTGTGGCTGAGATATACTTAAAAAGAAGAATTCCACTACTCATGAAAGATAATTCTAGCAGATATTTGAGGCTCTTCTAATCAGTGAGGATGGTGAATGGTTTTCTTAATAGGTAAGGGCAACATACCTGTATAGCTTTAATGATAGCTAACATTTCTTTCTCATATGTTGATAAAACCAATGCTGAACCCTTGAGAATTTGGATCAAGTAAGCTATTGGTCTGCTTGCTTGAGTAAGGATAGCTCCCAACCCGATGCCACCGGTATCACATTCAATTACAAATCTTTGGGAAAAATTGGGAAGGCTTAAAACTGGTGGTGTTGTTAAGGCCTCATTTAGCAATTTAAATGAGTTTTCAGCTGTTGTATTCCAGTTAAATCCTTCCTTGTTCAAGAGACGAGTTAAGGGAGCTGCCAAACTACTAAAATTACGCAAAAAAATTCTGTAATAGCCAGCTAACCCTAGGAAGCCTCTGAATCCTTTAGATGTGGTTGGGCTTGGCCATTCCTTAATAACTTGGATTTTTGATGGATTCACAGAGACCCCTTGATCTGAGACCACATGGCCCAGATATTCTATTTGTTTCACCCCAAATTGGCATTTGGTTTCCTTGGCATACAAGCTGTTGATTACTAGAAGTTGAAGGGCTACTTTCACATACTCCAAGTGATCATACCTTGATTGGGAGTATATCAAGATGTCATGAAAGAATACCAGGATGAACTTTCAAAGGTAAGGTTTGAAAAGATTATTCATGAGACCTTGGAAAGTAGTTGGGGCATTAGTGAGGCCAAAAGGCATTACTAAGAATTCATAATGGCCTTCATGGGATCTAAAGCTTGTCTTAAGGATATCCTCATGATAAACTCTTATATGATGATACCCTAATCGTAGATCTATCTTGGAGAAAACATGAGAGCCCCGTGGAGCTCATCTAGCAGCTCATCAATCGTAGGGATGGGGTACTTATCCTTAACTGTGCTATCATTCAAAGCTTGATAATCTATACAGAATCTGTAGCTACCGTCAGTTTTTTTGCCAACAACACTGGTGAAGAAAATAGGATGTTGCTATGCCTGATTAGCCTAGGCTAAATGAGTTCTTTAACCATCTTCTCAATCTCTATCTTTTGATAATAGGGGTAACGGTAGGGTCTGACATTAATTGGCCCTACTCTTGGCTTCAGAGGTATACAATGAGCTTGTTGTCTTTTTGGAGGCAGCTCTGAGGGTAGCTTAAATATATGAGAGAACTCTGTTAATAATTATCTCATTTCTGGAAATGGGGAAACATCCTCTTGTGGGTCCTAACCCATTATGGGTAAAATCTGAAGGAATAACCCTATATTTTGTAACTCACCGCATTCCTTGTTGGTTAGGGTTGCACTATTAGTTCTTTGTAAGCCTTGGAATGTATAAGTGGCTCTTTCTATCTTGAAGCTGAGGGTGAGCCTTTTATAATCCATTTCTATTAGACCTAGGGTTTCAAGCCACTGAACCCTAAGCACTACCTGGCATGCATCTACTAGTAGCACAAATGTTGAGACCATATACCCTTGAATTGAAAGAGTAAGGCCCTTACATTTCCCCACGCACTCAATCTTTTCACGATTGGCTATCATAACTTCCAATTTTTGATTCTTAGTAATAGTGAAGCTAAACTGGGAAACCAAGGTTTGATCAATGAAATTATGTGTACTGCCCCCATCTATCAAAACTAGTACCCTCTTATTTCTTAGATTTCCCATAACTCTAAGTGTTTGAGGATGATTAGTACCTGTTATTGCATGAAACAAGATTTCTGGCACCAACTCTTGATGTTCTTGTACATGGTGCTCTTCTTCTTGAGTTTCTATAGGATTTTGAGGCAATTCCTCTATCATAAACATTTGGGGTCGCGCACAACAGTGGCATGCTATAAACTTCTCATCATAGTAGTAGCACAAGCCCTTATCTCTTTGTTCTCGTGCCTCTTGATTAGTGATTCTTTTAAAAGTCACTGGTTGGGTGGATTGGAACGCTGCATAGGTGGAGGTCCTAGCACACCAATGTGAGAGTGGTTTGTTGTTTTGGGATTGATTATATAAGATTGGTAATGTGGATTCTGGGCAAATTTCCTCTGCAACAGATTTCTCTCTTCAATGAACCTAGCTACTCCAATGGCCTCAGCCAATGTCTTAGGCTGTTTGATCTTAACATCGAGGCAAACTTCATCTTTTAATCTAGCTATAAAGCACCCTATTAGGAATGTTTCTAGTAGTCCATCCATTCTGTGTAACAATCTTTCAAAGGCTTCTTGGTATGTTACTACACTGGTGGTATGCCTTAGGCGAGTTAGAGCTTCTGAGGGATCTTCGTAATATATTGGTCCAAATATGAGTTGAAAGGCGTTGGTGAATTCCACCCAAGTGAGAGGTCCTCAAAACTTGGTCAGCCAGTGATGCCACTGCAATGCAATACCTTCCAGATGGAAGGACGTGAGTTGCACCTGTTGATCTGGGATAACATTAGTGAACTCAAAATATTGCTCAACTTTATAGATCCACCCAGTTGGATCTTCACCAGAGAATATAAGAAATGAAAGTTTCAAGTTAGGGTGGGGGTTGTCTACGATCAATTGCGAAGTGTGGGGGTGAGGTCGCAACGTTCCTTCTCGTGCGAAGGGGTTAACCTCTGGAGGGTTCTGAGTTGCTCAGATTGCCTGTAATTGAGAGAGCACAGTGCCAAAAGTTTCTATAACCTCAGTATGAAATTCCACATTAGATTTCCCCCGAGTATCCATGGTTGAACGGCTTTGATACCACTGATAGAGTAAAATTGTAGAGAAGAAGATAAAGGAAGAAGAAGAGCCAGAGGAGGTGCTGAATTTTGTGTAAGATTCTTGATAATCCTTCTGATTTCTAAGTGGCTTTATATATAGCCTTACAAGAACAAAATTGACGAACAAATTCTAACTATTTTCTAACATTCCTAACAGAATTCCTAACCCTAATTTATTCGGTGGTCCTCTTTCTGTTTCCCTAATCGAATTTGCACCTTCCTTGCGCCTAATCTCTGCGCGCGATGCTTTATTGACAAGGATGAACAGAATGAGCTCGTATCAGAGTGCATCTCCATAAATGATTTGATTTTTTTTATTAGCTTTAATCCCTTTTTGGCTTACAATAAATCCTAGGAACTTCCCAGATCCTACATCGAAGACATATTTGTGGGATTCAACTTCATTCTATACTTTCTCAAAATATTGAAGTTAAGTCCTAGATGTTTGACATGGTTATGCAAACTCTTACTACTGGTGATCATATGATCCATATAGACTTCTATAGTGTGCCTAATGAGTTGGATAAACATTTTATATTTTAGTTTCCAGTTGATAGCCCCAACGTTCTTCAAGCCAAAATGCATTATTTTGTAGCAAAAAATTCGATGATTTTTCATAAGATTGGTAATCTTTTTATTTGGTTCATACATTTTAATCTGGTTGTATCCTCGGTATGTATCGATGAAAGAGAATATGGAGTGTCATATTATCTCATCTACCAGTTGATCAATCTTGGGTAACAGACAACTATCATTAGGTAAGCTTTATTGAGATATGTGAAATCTACACACATTCGCTATTGCCTATTGGCCTTTTTCATCATCACTAAATTGGTGAGCCAATTAAGGAAGTAAACTTTTGTGATATAGCCAACCTCTAAGAGCTTACCTAATTCTTGCTTCATGCCATTATATTTGTCTTGGTTGTATGATCTTATTTTCTACTTGATTGGTTTGACTTTCAGATTTTCTTTGAGGTGGTGAACCATAATATCTAGATATATCCTTAGCATATTCTTGTGTGACTAGGAAAAGACATATTTATTTTGTCTCAAGCACTCATCTAGTACGTTCTAAACTTTTCAAGGTAGTGAAGTACCAAATCGTACAATTTTATAAGGTTTTTGTTCTGGTACAACAAAAAATTTGGTCTTTTATGCTAGCTCAATTACCAAAATGTGACTCATTTTGGGGTCGAGCTTTTCCTAGGCACCTCAGAGAATGTCTTGTTAGGATCTTCTTATATTTCTACGATCTGGGCGGCCATGATTAATGATTCAGAGGCAAAGAAATTGGAATATTCTTAAGAGATTTTATCCTCCTAGAGCACGCAAGGTGAGAACATTGGCCCATAAGAATTAACTGACTCGTTCACACATAACAGTTGTAAAAAATCACTAGAAATACGTTGAAAACTTATAAGAGAATCTCAATAGATCAAACGTGATTAATAGGAGAAAAATGTGATAAACATAATAAAAAGGGTAAAGAACACTATAAATTTTCTTAATTTATTCGTTAGCTCATATTGATTTAGAATACTAATTTTTTTCCTACAATTCTATTTTTGTGCTTATTGTGTTTGCAACTAAACTTGATGGATTAGATGATCAAATAATTAGAAGGAATTACATTAAGTTGTCATATACATTCCAATACTTAAGTCAATTTTTAAAGAATTTAGTTAATTTTTTTTTTGAAAGAATATGAGTTTTTTAAAATTATATAGAAAAGCCTCCATTGAAGTGTCATGTGAGAGTCTATTTATAGACTTGAATCAAAAGCAATTTCATGATATTGATTTGATTTATAATATTAAAATAAGATATTATTTTGATATTAATATGATATTTCATATTCGTAGATATCGAATTGTAAATATATTAGAATAATTATTTTAAATATTTTTCATTTAAATTCAATTTTTTATTGATAGTAAATTAATAATGTATTAGTTGTACTCATTTGATTCTTTAAAGACGTAGTAGACTAATTAAATGGTGTCATATATGTTAAGTGAAATTTTTCTCCAAATAAATAAATAAAATAAAATAATTTATATACAAATAAAAACATTCATGTAAAATAATTAATAAAAAATTCTTTACATCATTTTTCATATGCCTTAACAAATTAACAACTGCACGTATATATTTTATTTAGTAGTAATCACTATTCACCCGATATAAGTTAATTAAAAAATTAAGTAAAATAATTTATAAAATTTATAAAATTTATAAAAATAAAAATAACATTTCAATAACGTTTAATGTATTTAATTAACTAAATTTCAAATTTAATGAATTTCATTAACTAGCGTCTAACTTGAACTTCTTTTAATGGAAAAAAATTTGTAATAATTCCTCTCAAAAAAAAATATAAGTTAAATAAAATATATTTTTATTGTTATAAATTTTAAATAATAATATATCTTGTTTATCTTATTTAGAGGAAAAAAGTGTGGCGAAGAATTTTTTTTTAAATAACAATTTGAAAAATTTTAATTTCTTAAAGATTTTCTCTCGATTAACTAAGAATAAAATTTCTTAGCCCAAATCCGTTTGACTAAACTTGAACCTTTTTTAAAGACACAAATGACAGGAACCCATAAAATTATATTAATCCAGCAAACACGAGACGCCCAGCAATGCTCTAAAAGAAATTTGACTCTTGAAACACAATTTGATATTTTCGTGAGATAGGATAGACCCAATGAACGTTGAACACCACAATCAAAACTACATGGCATAATTATTATGCGATATAGTTTTTCCTTTTTATTAAAGTAAGACTTTCCAGCATAGACATCACGTAATCTGCATCTTTACAATAAAAATAAACTGTTCAAAGCTAAAATCAAAAAGTTGATCCCCTCCATCTTCATTATAGAACCTCCATACACATTTCTCCTTATTAAGCTAGCAGTCAAATGAAAGGCTAGCACAAAAAAAATATTGATCTCTAAAAGGCATTAAGAAGAATTTAAAGCAACTCAGCCCAGCAAGGAGCCATCTTAAACTTGCCATGCTAAGCTATCACGAGGCAATCCCAACTTTAAGCTTTGGTGTTCTTGATTTGACAAAAAATGCGGATAGCATGCTTTTGCTGCGTGCAGGGACACGAACAATTTCATGTCTATTATCAAATGATCTGAAAGCTGTCAAGTTTTTGGAGCCCTCCACCCCATCCTGTAAACAAAAGACGTTCATTTTTACCTTTCTGATAAAACAGGAAACCCTGACAAGAAGCAAAAATGTGGTATGCAACTAACCAAAATATATACACATTTGTAAAAGATTAATCAACCCAAATAAAATTTAGAACAGTAGCACAAACATCCAAAGATTGCGAGGACCGTGAGAAGTGGATAAGTAGATAAATTTTCTCCAATATGCAGGTCTAATATAACCAAATAATTCATGGTGATATGCTGCTTATCCTGGATTTGGTTTTTACTAATTGTTGTTGACATGCTTATTGTGATGATCTTGTATTTAGTGGTGTTTAATATGCAGCAATCAGAAAGAATTGATTACCCTTAATTCTTGCACAATACAAAAGAAAAAGGAGGTAGCTAGCAAATAATATTCCGATAAAATGGTATACTTTTCAGTTCTCACCTGAGAGAGTTACAGTAAACCAATCTTTTACTAAATAAATAGCACTCTGATTGTCACGAATGATATCATGAATGCTATAACGATATTTTCTTTAAAAATATGGGAGGAGGTTTGGAGGTTTAAATTATAAAGCAAACATTACACGAGTGTGTTAGAAAAATCGAGTATATTTTTCCTATTTTAAGTAGTTACTATTCAATTATGATTTAAATGAATAGAACTTAAATTAGCTCGACAAAATAATGTTATTGAAAATATAATGCTAAAAGAAACTAAAACAGATGTCAAAGCAGAAAAAAAACACTAAAAATTCGAGGTTTAATATAAATGTTACCTATGTCTTCGGGCGTTGTTGACTACTTTCACTATCTCCAAATTAACGAATCCTAAAATTACAACTAATTGGACAAAATTGAGCTAATCAATTACCGTTACAAAAGAGAGGAAGATTTATTAATTTTGAGATGTTTTCAAAGTAGAGAAGGGGTCTTAATTTATAGTCTAAAATACAACACCCACTATGATTCTTAATCTATGTGTAACTTTTTCAAATTGCTCACTAAGGAGCTATATAAAAAATCTCTACCTTAGTGATCTAGTGATTCTCAAATGATTTCTTCAATCTCTAGATCATCGACGCTAGTGTCAACTCAAATTTGTAGGATGTTAATCAAGTCCAAATGTCACCACCTTGGTTATCATATCTGGGAGATTCTCTGTAGTATTAATTTTCTGAATTAATACGCTACCTTTTTCAAATAATCTCTTGCACGAAATGATAATGAACTTCAATGTACTTTATATGTGCATAGTAAACGTGGTTCTTTGCTAAATAAATAGCAATCTGACTGTCATAAAACACCTTAATATGCTTTTGACTAACTCTCTAGTCTTCAAGCAATCCTCGTAACTAAGTAGCTTCATTCACGGCCTCTGTAACTGTCATATATTCTACCTCTGTAGTAAATAAAGAAACTGTGGGTTACAAGGTAGACTTTCAACTGATTGATACTCTAGCAAGAGTAAACACATAACCAATAATTGACCGACGTTTATCTAAATCTCTAGGACAGTCAGAATCACAATATCCGACTGCACATTGATCAACAGTATTATCATGTTCAAATACTAAACCAACATCTACAGTATTTAGAATATACCGTAGAATCCATTTCATAGCCAACCAATGTCCTTTACCAGGATCATGCATATACCTGCTTATAGCTTCAACCACATGTGAAATGTCAGGTCTCGTACACATCATTGCATATGTCAAGCTACCAACCGCATTAGCATATGGTATCTTTGCCATGTATTCTTGTTTTGCATCATTCTTAGGAGACAATTGAGCACTAAGCTTGAAATGAGGAACAAGTAGAGTACTTACAGGTTTTGTCTGTTCATTCGTACCAAAACGTTGTAGCACCTTCTTCAAATATTGATTCTGGGTCAAACAAAACTTCCTTTTTTTTCCTGTCTCTACTTATCTTAATGTCGAGAATCTTCTTGGCTTCTCTAAGATCTTTCATCTTGAACTCTTGATTTAGTTGAGCCTTCAACTTCTCAATTTTCTCTTGGATCTTTGATGCAATCAAAATATCATTGACATACAGTAGGAGATAGATGAAAGACTCATCTTGTAGCTTGCAAAAATACATACAATGATTATGTGTGCTTTTAGTGTACTTCTACTATAACATAAACTAATCAAATCGTTGTATTAATGCCTCGGAGATTGCTTTAATCCATACAACGATTTGTTCAGCTTGCAAACCCAATTCTCTTTACTAGTAACATTAAACTCTTATGGCTAAGACATACATATTTTCTCTTCTAAGTCACCGTGTAAAAACACGGTTTTCACATCAAGTTGAGCTAGTTCAAAATCCATATGTGCTACTAAGGTCAACAAAATTTTAATTGATGAATGTTTTACAACTGGAGAAAATACCTCATAATAATTGATTTCCTCCTTCTGAGCTTAGCCTTTAGCTACTAACCTTGCCTTACAGTGAACACCGTCCTTGTTAGGAAATCCTTCTTTCTTTGCATATACCCATTTGAAACCAATTGCCTTCTTGCCCTTAGGTAGTTGCGTCAACGTCCATGTCTTATTCTTTTGAAAGGATAACAATTCTTCATCCATGGCTTCCTTCCATCTTTTAACTTCAGGATTTCTGATTGCATCTTTATATGTAGAAGGAATATCATCATGCACAACAGAAAGTGCACAGACCACCGTATTTTTAAATTGAACAGGTAGATCTTTCATATCCTTGTATCAAGCAGATACCTTGACATTTTGTCATCGTGGCCTATCAACTGTAGTTTCTCCTTATTACTGTGGAGATTTATGGGTTAAAATCTTTTCTTCATCTGATTTATCTTCTACCAATGAAGGATCAACTTTTGTCTTATCTCCACCAATTGGGTCAACGATTATGGTTTCAAACTCCACCTACTTCGGAGTTTGCTCCACCTGCTGCAAAGTGTCATCGATTTTCTCAGTTACCTTTCTCAACAAGGCAGATTCATCAAAAGTAACATCTTTGTTGAAGATTATCTTTTTCATTTCAAGGCATTATACAAGATATCCCTTAGAACGAGATGAAATCCCTAAAAAAATAGCTTTCTTGGCTCTTGGATCCAAATTTGATTCCGTGACATGGTAGTATGCAATAGAACTAAACACTTGTAAGAAATCATAATCTCTAGCAGGTTTCCAGACCATACTTCCATAGACGTTTTGCTTCAAAAGTAGACGATGGTAGACGGTTGACAAGATGACATACATTCATCACATACTTAACCTAATAATGCTTGCCTAACCCAGCATTTGACAATATAAACCGAATCTTATCTATCAAAGTCCGATTCATACGTTTGGAAACTACGTTCTGTTGTGGTGTTTTTCGAATAATAAAGTGTCATACTATCCCTTATTCTTCACAAACTTTCATAAATGGATCATTTGTGAACTCAGTGCCATTATCAGACCTCAGATGCTTGATCTTTCTACCAGTCTGAGTCACAATCATCTTCTTCCACTTGAGAAAAATTCCAAGCACTTCATGCTTCTTTTTCATGAGATACATCCAAACTCTTCTCGAGAAGTTATCAACGAAAGTGACATAATAATGTTTGCCACTCATGGATGGAGTTCTTGTTGGCTCCCACACATCCGTATGAATGTAATCCAAGATACCTTTTGTATTATGGAGTGCAATGCCAAAACTTACTATTTTCTACTTCCCTAATACACAATGCTCACTGTTGCGTGTTTTTCAACACACGAACTCGTGCAAGTATACACGGTCACAAGTAATAATATGATAAGTAAAATATCGTTCCCACAGAGATTTGTTACTAGTATTCGTTAATTATTAAAATTATTTCAACCTAATTTTATCCAAATGCCGATAATTTGATGCGCTTTGACTACTAACTTTTATAATGATTGCAAGAAAATTTAGGATTGCAGCTTTCACCAAATTAATCCACTTGAATCGCTATATTTTATCTTGATTTATGTTATCGTGTTTTAAGTTGTTAACCAAGAACTCCTAATCTATCCATATATCTCTTCCGAGCTCCATACGTAAACATCAAGTTAAAATGATTCACTATATTCCTACGCGAATTAAATTCACCCGTGATTTATTAAGTTCTCGAAGTTCTCTATCGCTTACACATACAATAAAAGTATATTTCTATCTCTTATGTATATAATGCGATTTCATCACGAAAGCAAGACACAAAAATGCCTTTTTTTCAAGTTTATTTAAATGTCACATATCAATTAATTAATCTTCCGATAATTAAAAAAGATTAAATACGTATAAAATAAACAACTTAAAACAAATTCCATAAATCATTCAAAAATATTTAATTCAAATTTCATAATTTACGCCATTAATCGCAATCCCGTAACAAATGTATTAGTTCATACAGTAATTTAAAATTACAACACAACAAAAATATAACATTGCAGTAGAAAGAAAATTAAAAGAAAATAGATAAGAAAAAACTCTTTCACGATTCCTCAATGAAAAATAAATTTCATCCCTTTTCTTCTTCTTTGGTTGCCTCTTTCTCTCGTAGAATTTCCCTAAGAAAATACCACATAAAATGTTAATTAATACACCGCGTGTTTCAGGTAACACGCAGACAAGATAAAAGAAAAATAAAAAATGCTACAAGGAAGAAAACTTGCAAGAACTCGCTAGTTTTCTCCCAAAATTTTCGAAAGAACAAAAGTTATAAGAAAAAATGGAACTTCAAATGAAATGCCGAAGAAACAAAGAAAAAAAAACATCCCCTTGTACGCGTAACCCACAAACATATATCACTTCATTTTTTTTTTTTCTATTATTTTATTTTTTTTTTTATTTTTTTTTTAATTTTTTTTTTAATTTTTTAAATCATTAGCTGTGAGACAAGCTGAAGACGCCAGAACAAAAAATTCTGCCAATTTTTTTGAATTTTTTTTTCTTTTTCCGCATGCCACGTGTCGCGCCCGACCGGACACACCCGCGGACACGTGGCAGCCTTTTCATTGACGTTGCTTCTGGGCGTACGAAGAACGCTGCCGCGTGCGATTTCTCCTAATCCGAAATGTGTAACTACTGGAAGCCGGCGCCGATTCTCGCGTTTTATTTCACCAAAGCATGCCACGTGTCACCATGTTATTCGCCGGAATATTTACGAGACACGTGGCCGGCCATTTTCCGTTTGGAAGAGCGAGGTGCACGCCGGCCAGATGACCGCGCGTCACACAGATTGTTAACACGAGCGCTCTGCGCGATGCCTGACGGACGCGCTCAATCCCACCGTCGATTCGATCCACCCGCCGCCGACCGCCGGGAATTCGCCAGCCGACATGCGGGCCCACTCGACGCCGCCCTCGCGCGACACGCTGGGACTCCACCGGCACGCCGAGCCGCGTGAAAGGAATATCTCTCGTCCCCAATCGCTTTTGTCGAGCCATGGACACGCGCGTATCCGAGCCGTGGATACTTTGATCGGACGGCCCACGTTTCACAGCGCGCTCGCGCGTGGTCTTCATCTCTCCTCGCGCGAAATTTAAACTTTTATTAATTGTATTTTCACCCACAAATATATTTCAAATTTCATTTTAAACTTTCTTAAATTACGCTTAGCCCTTAACTAATTTTAAATTAAATTTTTAAACTTTTAATAATTACAATTAAGCCCAAATTTAATTTAAATTATATTTTTGATTTATATAAATTGTAATTAAGAAAATATATTACCATAAATTATATTTCAGGACAAAAAATATGAAATTAAGTACATTTTCGATACAAATTATTTAATTTTATTAAAAATACATTTTTAGCAAATAAAGGAAAATATTAATTTATTTAACAAAAATTAATAAATATTAAACGAACATAGCAATTATCATTACTAAAATTGATGCAAATAACTGTATAAAATACAGTTATCACTCACAGAATTCTAACTTGCTCGTTCTCATGCCTTTTAACAGGCCTTGCTTTACAAGAATCTATAAAGATTTTTCACTGGCATGTCCTAAATGCATATGCCATAGCTTTGTAATTTTTGAATCTTTTTCTTCTTTCGAAACTATTGCTAATGCTATCCCAATAATAGTACTACCAAGGTATAGTACAAGTTATTTTTTCGAACACTTTTCATTGCCACAAGTGCTCAAGAAGTAACCTTCAATGCCCCATTTTGCATGGTCACAGTGAAGTCTTTTGATTTTAAGACTCCCACAGCAATGAGATTCTTCTTCATATTTGGAACATAATGAACCTTCGTCAAGACATTGGTTGAACAATCTTGATTCTTCAAACGAATTGTACCAATCTTCAAAATTTTGCATGGATAATCATTACCCATGAAAATAATTCCATCGTCTAATTCTTCAAAATTAAAGAACCACTCTTTATTAGGAGACATATGGAAGGTACATGTTGTATCAAAAATCCAATCACCAAGATAGGATTTTTTTGACAAACCAATCAATGCAAAATCTGAATCTGAGTTGCTTTCAGCTACATATGCATTAGTCACCACAATTTTTCCTTTCTTCTGTAGTTTCTGACAATTTTTCTTTCAATGGCCTTTTTCGTGACAAAAGATACATTTATCTTTACCAAGCCTTCCTTTAGAAAGAGATTTATCTCTCCTTCTTTTCTTTTGTGTTTGCGAATACCCTCTTACAGACAGTGCCTCAATTGCTTCATTCTTGCTTTATTTTTTATCTTTCTTTCTAATTTCATAACTATATAAAGCAGTGCAAACTTTCTCAAAAGACATTTTATCCTTCCTAATGAGTAAGCTCGTAATAAGGTGATCAAACTCATTAGGAAGGGAGGCTAACAACATAATAAATCTTCATCTTTAAAAGTTTCATCCATATTTAACAAATTTGATACTAATCGATTAAAAGCAGTAACATGGTCGTTTATTGTGGTACTTGGAAGGTAATCAAAACATAACAACTTCTTCAAATAGAGCCGATTATGTCCGCTCTTTTTCATGAACTTGTTTTCCAATGCCTTCCACAACTTACTTGTGGATGTCTCCTTCATGATTGTGTACTTTTGTTCTCTTGAGAGACACGAACAGATTGCTCCACATACCAACTGGTTAATATTTTTTCACTCGACTTCATTTGGTTTCTCTTCTTCAATGCGATGTCTAGACCTTATTGAAATAGAGCATCTAGAGCTTCGCCTTGCCACAAGTCGAAATGATCGGTTCCATCAAACTTTTTCACCTCAAACCTTGCATTCATAACTATTGTTCTACCTAACGTGGATGGTTGGCCTTTCTTTGAGGGAGACTTTTCTTCCATCATTTTTTTAGATTACAACAACTAGCAACTATATTCCAATAGCAAACAAACAAAATACAAACAAATGCCTAGGTAGAAACATTCGGCTCTGATACCAATTGTTGGGAAAATCGGGTATATTTTTCCTATTCTAAGTAGTTATTATTCACTTATGATTTAAATGAATAGAACTCAAATTAGCCGTACAAAATAATATTATTGAAAATATAATGCTAAAAGAAACTAAAACAGATATTAAAGCAGAAAAAAAACACACCATAAATTTAATGAGGTTCGGTATAAATGTTACATATGTCCTCGAACGTCGTTGACCACTTCCACTATCTTCAAATGGATGAACTCTAAAATTACAATTAATTGAGCAAAAATGAGCTAATCAATTACCCTTAGAAAAGAGAGAAAGATTCACAAATTTTAGGATGCTTTCAAAGTAGAGGAGGGAGCTTTATTTATAGCTCAAAATACAACACCTGGTTCCTAATCCATGTGGGACTTTTTCAAATTGCTCACTAAGGAGCTATACAACAAAGTGCAACACCCATTGATTGCATGACTGCATTAGAAGCAAGAACTCCACTTGTAGGCTGAATTTGAGAAGCCAAGGGTTTTATTGCTTCATGATCTACAAAAATATGAGATTAAACTGGTAGACGGGATCATTTCTTATATATTTTATCTATAGCCTGTTTAAAATTGGATGATATTGAAAGGCTTACATACCAATGAGATGGAAAACTCCAAAAACAAATCCATATATTTTTGTATCATCAGTTCTGCACCAAAAAAAGTCATCCAATTTTTCTTCTGTTAAAAGAATAGTGATGACTCTATAAACAAAAATAAAGGATAACCAAGAAGCAACAACAATTTCTGGAAGATTTTTTCCTTTCTACGGCTTTTATTTTTCCCACTCACCAGTTTGTACATGTGCATGTGAAGCACCATTCGAATTAGGCTTTGTTTTTTACTTTATGTGCCAGGAAAGACTTTTTGATGCAGGAGAACTTAATATAACATAACAAGCCAAAAGAAGTTTCATTTTGCTTATGCATGCAAAGAAGATATCAGACTAAATATAGATGAAAAGAAAAATATTAAATAATGAGCTCTAGCCTGAATATGTTGTTTCCTAGTGTCAGTCTATATGAGGGGACCAAAACGAACCATTTTACTCACCGAATTAGTTAGAAAAAGAAGAAGAAGAAGAAGAAGAAGAAGAAGAAAAGAAAGGTAACCAATTAATTAGAAAATGAACTAAAAGCTATAGTTCTCACCTTATCAAAACGTAATTTTAAAATATTTAATGGCGCGTAACTTTACTTAATAAAATGTAGTGCTCGTGATGTTTTGGTATAATTGCCAACAATTGCTTCTGCCTGGGGCCTTCTTTCTCGGTGTATGTTCTGTTGAAAATCAACACCAAAATAATAATTGAAGAGGTAGAGAAATAAATGAAGTGGTTGAAGAGGTAGAGAAATAAATGAAATGGTTGAAGGTTGTAGAAATAAATGAAGTAGTTGAAGGTTGTAGAAATAAATAAAGTGGTTGAAGGTTGTAGAAAAGAGAAGTGTGTAGATAAGATTTGTATGGCTATGATTATTTCTTAGTTTTATATTTGTGTGGTGTAGATTGTATGGTGAGGACTATAAATAGCCTACCTTGCATTTGGTTTAATCATTCCATCAAAAACAAATAAGTCTTTGTATTCTTAAGTGTGAGTTGAGAGCTTTCTCTTTGAGTGTTTGTATTTCTCTTCAATTTGTGAGTTGCCTTTGAAAGGTGTTATAGTGAGTATAATACAAGTATTTTGTTTACTTGTTTGGATCTAATATTAGTAAATTTAGAGTTGTTAATTCTAAATTTTACTCAACATGTTCGGCATTATATGGTCACTAAATCCATGGAGAAAGATCGTGTCAACCTCCATGTGCTTCCAAAGAAACATGGACAAATGTCAAGAACTCACCTGAATTAGGCAAGTAACTTTAAGTTCCATGGTTGAAACATCTAATGTTTGCTGCTCAAGAAGGTCGTTTAGTTTGTAACCCACAGTGCCAAGGTAATCAACGGCATTCACAAGAGCCCGTACAACATAGTTTTTCAGGTTATCCAACACCATGGTACATAAATTTGGAGTAACTTTTGTAAGATAATAGATAAATAAATTCAAAACATAATGAGATCAAGTAATTTGAAGACAATCGTCCTAGGAAAGCACCGAGTCACTGACTACATGGTCATAAAGCAGTCGGGCGCACCCTTGTTAAACTAAAACTTAATAATGATAAGAGTAAATTAAGATTTAAGAATTACTTGTTAATAAAACTACAACTGATTCAACAATAATACATCACTGATATATGCATATGGCAGAAAACATAATCTTACATTTGTTTCTGCTCATTACGAAGAAAAGATTTCTCACAATATTCAGTAGCGGAATAAAGTTTAGGACTTAAGTTCTTCAACTTTTGAAATAAGAGTGATATGTGGATCAAATCAATATGAAAAAATGACACTTTGTCCTTCAAAATTTAATATCACTACACATGTTAAGACTTAAAAGAAAATTACTCAAATGGAAAACAGCAAAAGAAATACAACCATTGTAGGAGGGACTGTTTCTAATCTTAATTCATTCTAACAAGATTTAACCTAACGTCTAATTGGTAAATTGAAATCCTTCTAGAACCAAATTGAGATTCAATTTATCAAACTACTAACCAGGTCCTGTACCTTCAACATTGAAACATAATGTAATTATTATTACACCATCAACCATATAAGAACCTTAATTTTCTTCACAGCTTCACTAGCAGGGTAAATTAATAGCAATATTTGCAAGGAAATAATGTGGGAGAAGATTAACCTCATCAAGAGCAACTGAAACAGATTTATTATGACACGTTAACAAAAATTATTAGAAACTATGAGTTCCCTCTCGAGTTGAAAATCATACGAACTATCATAATGTCTTCTACATACCCATTTGACTCGACAAATATTACTTCAAAACCAAAGCAGTCAAACCAAACCAAATCCCAAAACAAACAAAATCCCAAGAAAATTATAACTCATAACTAGTCAAAAGAATTTAGGAAACGCAGATTTGGTGACAAAATAAAAATGAAAGGTGAAAAATGAACCTGTAAGGCACTGACGAAGCTCTTGCTACGCTCCATGGAGACCTCATCGAATGTCATGGCCGTATTGACTAGCCTAGGTTGTTGAACTTCGATGTCGCCAATCCTAACCACACTCAAGAGAAAGTTAATCGTAACAACTTATTAATAATAGATATTATGTACAAATGATTGATTGCGACTAATTAACTTTTTTGGTATTGGGAAGTTAGATTTTGGTAAGAATAAGAGTGAAGTAGAAGCAATTTTGTTTTTTATTTTTGTTAAGGTAAAATGTTAGTGAAATAAAATGACAGAGTAGTTAATGTAAGCTGTCACCCGTGTATATAGTAGCTGGAAAGATAAGATGGTAGCTTAGTTTGGTGGCCGTTTGAAGACTGAAGTGCCGCCATAAATGGTTATTTGTAGTTGCTTTCAGATGCAGGTCAATGTGCCGAAACTATTCAAGCTTTGCCGTTGATTTATTAAAAAAAGAAAAGTTCATTTATGATAACTTTGTGAAAAATCGCCTAATATTATTACTTACTTAATTTTATTTAAATTTTTAGATTATAAATAATATTATTTTTTTTAATTTAAAAAAATATGTGAATTAAAGATAAATTATATTAAAATTTATTTTAAAAATAATATTTTAATAAAAAAAATTATTAAAATAATATGATTTTGTTATTAATTATTTATTTTTTTAAAATAATGATATCAAGTAACATTTATTTTATTTAAGAAATAAAACAATATCAATAACTTTACCACTCTGCTATCTAATATAAAATTATATATATATGTTATGTCAAATGTCAAATACAAATGAAACTAAGAAGGATATATGAATTCGATGGTATGTATGCATTATTTTATGAAAAAATATTGACGCATTTAAAGATTTGATGTTGTAAAATATTTTCAAGAATTATTTACTTCAAGCTACATACTTCAAGTAACGTGAACACATAAATAAATTATATAATGATTGTATCTTTGCAAAAAAGAGATCATCCTATTTCTATTGATCATTATTTGCCGAGAAGCCTTTTGCAATATTTCATAAAAGATAATTGTAAAAATTCTAATAAGAAGGTTAAGGCATTTAATGGATAAATTAATATCTTATATGAAACAAAATATTTAAATATAAATTAAATTTTAGGTTTATTTTCATGTCTTGCATGACATGCAAGTTGAAAAAACTTTCAAGCTTCACGATTATATGTTATAGGAATATATTTATCTTTATGCACGTTAAAATACATTTATATTTAGGAACAATAGGTATATACATTTGTTGGTCGATCGAGTATAAAGTTGATTGATTGAATGTGTTAGATTGATCTTGTATGACCTATATTCTTTCAGGTTGATTTTCAAATTGAGATAGATCGATCGAGGACTGGATCAATTGAGAATATATTGAATACAATCTACATGGTCTCGAGTTTATTTTAATCAATGTTGAATCGATCAATCGACCTTTTCGATTAGTCCAATGGTTGGAGCTTCAATTTAAAATCTAATTGTTTAAATGAGTTGCTTTGTACTTTTACGATATTGTCTTTATTAATTATTAGTCTATAAATTATGTTATGGACAGATTTGTAATTAAACTTTAACCTAGCATGAGTGTTTCATCTTTTCTATATAAAAAACCTAATATTTCATATTTTATTAATTATATTCATTATAATTTTCTAATTATTATTATGCTCTCTCTCTCAAAATGTTTTACAAAAACAAGATCATATTTATTTAGATTTATTTCTTTAATTAATTTATTAAACATTATGTGGTTGTGTTCGATTGATTAATAAGCCTATTTAATTCATAATCTATTGATTACTTGTTTGTATAACTTCTTTTTGGTTATGTTATTAAATTATTAGATTAAATAATTATATATGTAATCATAATTATTTGATTTAATTATTTAATCTTAAAGAATTTATCTTTATTGAACTTGTGTTTAGTCTACTAGTTGTATGGTTGTTAGATGATTTAAAATTAACTGATATATTCTTGAATTTTCTAATTATGATTATTCATTTTTGAATCTACTCCATGACACACTTTGTACTTGTTTCATAATGATAACTTTTCAGATATTAGTTGAATGGGTTCGATTACTTGTGTGACTCGAGCTATCGAAATGTTGGTCTAGATTCGAACACATTTTTTGTGGATACTGTGAAAAAAAAAACAGAAGTTTGTAAGTAGATTACTTTGGGGGAATTATCTAGGAGAGTAGTTTAAATCTTGACTTTGTAATTAAACATTATTTTCATAGTAGATAATTAGATGGTTTCGTATATCGATTATTTTTCTATTAAGTTATTGTTGTGATTTAAGTTGTTTTCACTTAAAATATTGTGTGTCAAGTTTTTATATATTTTTAATTTATATTATTCACACTATTGCCTATCTGACCACCACTGTTATTTTTTAATTAGTAATAGTTCAAAAAATTACATTTTTAACATCCCCTATTTAATTAGATTTATAACTTTAAATTTTCAAAAATATTTTTTATTTGATTTATAACTTTAAATTTTCAAAAATGTTTTTGATACAAATAAATGTATATCAGATAATACTATTTTAACTCAAGATGTGATAAACACTAAAAGAAGCGTTTGTTCTTTATTCATGTCAAGTTTTGAAAATGCAACATTAATCAGGTTAATATTACTCTCAATTCTATTATACGCAATGTGCTCATTTAAAGTTCCTAAAACTATTTATAAGAATGCTGACTCTCTGATTAAAAGCTACTATTGAATTCAAATTTCCAAACAAATCGATATTTGGTAGTAAAAAGTTAGAAAGATGTATGTAAACATAAGGAATATGAAGGTTTAGGTTTAAAATCCTTCAAATAGATGAATTTATCACTACTCAAAAAGCTGCATTGTAATTTAGTAGCAAACACAAATAAATTGTGTATGAAAATGCTTAATAGTACGTATTGTACTAATATGAACTTTCTGGATGTTGTTTCTAAAGCAAATGATTCTTTTGTTTGAAAAGACATATGTAATAACTTATCAATATTGAAGAAGTGAGTTTGCTACCAAATTGTGAATGATAGGAATATCAGTGACTAAAAAACAAGTGATGAATAATATTGGGAGTGTATCTAAGGTATCTGAACTGATCATTATTGGTTACGGATGGAATTTGACACCATAAAGCCCAAATGCAGTTCTAAAAAATAAACTAATTGTTGAGTAAAATTTAGAATGAACAACTCTAAATTTACTAATATTAGATCCAAATAAGTAAATAAACTACTTGTATTATACTCACTATAACACCTTTCAAATGCAACTCGAATTGAAGAGAATACAAACTAAAGAGAAAGCTCTCTATTTGCTCAGTAAGAATACTAAAAGCTTTATTTGTTTTTGATGGAATGATTAAACCAAATGCAAGGTAAGTATGTTATAGTCTTGTCTGATAATCTACCATGAAATATAAAGCTATGAAATAATCTATCCAATACAAATCTTATCTGTAACCACTTTTCTGGCCTTGGCCAACCACGTTATTTATTTCTGTGTGAAACTTCGTTTATTTCTCTGACTTTTAACTACTTCATTTATTTCACAACCTTTAACCATTTTATTTATTTCTACCTCTTGACCAACTTCATTTATTTCTCTGCCTATTCAATTATTATTTTGGTGTTGATTTTCACTGCTCCGACTCTCAGCTATTTATTTTCTTGTGTCAGTGATGGCGAAACATTTCGAACTTGCCAACGCTTAAGCTTTTTGTGAAACAAGTCTACAACTTGATTATCTGTCTTGATTTGCCTTTCATTTCAATTTCTTCTTGCAGAACCTTTTCTCGATAAAGTGATAGTGTATTTCAACGTGCTTAGTTCTTGCATGAAGAGCCGGATTCTCTGCCAAATGAATTGCTAATTGATTTTCTGATCTGATCTTTGCGTAATCTGATTGATTGATGTAGATTATTCATTAGTATGTATCAACCATGTACACGTTGCAATTGCATTTGCTTTCGATACTCGACCGGTGGTTGATAATGATATTGTTGATTGTCTTTTGCTACACCAAGAAATTGTTCCGAGAACCCGGCAAATATATGCCCAGGTTGTTGATCTCACGGTGTCGTGATCTCTGTAGGTATTCACGTCGCGATAACGACTAACTTGTTATCTCACCTTTCTTGTACAAAAGACCGTAGTCGATTGTACTCTTCACGTATCTCAATATATTAGTCGGTGCTACCAATGTGGCTTTGGATTTTGTACGTACTCATTACACTGTAGCTGCATAAGAAATGTCGAGGCCAGTTAAGGTTAAGTAGATGGATTACTACCAATTTTTGATACATTATCGCATCTTCCAAATCTTTCCTTCAGTGTGCCTGTATTTGGCATTTAGCTCAACGTGGTCGAAATTGGTTTGAATTCAAGCATTAGAACAGACTTTTATCAAATCTTTGGAATATTTTTGCGACAAAGAAATATTCTTTCTTGTGTCGATCAACCCTACAAACGAGGAAGTGCTTAAGCGGCCAAGTTCTTTCATCTCGAAAAGCGGTGACAAATTCTCCTTTGTCCAGAAGAATTTACGGCTCATTATCACCGATTATGATTAAGTCGTCCACAAAAGCTAACCTGATAGCTAGCTTTCCTTCATTGGCTTTAACAAACAAAGCTAAAATCTGCGAGGTGTTCTTGAATAACCACTTTGTGTTAGAAATTGACAATCTTACCATTACCGTACCTGGGTGCTTGTTTCAATCCGTAGAGTGCTTTTCATGACTTACACACGTATTCAAGATGATCTTGGCTATGAAAACCCATTGGTTGGATCATGTAGATCTCTGATCCGACTCTCCGTGAAGAAAAAGCATTCTTCGCGTCCATCCATGCACAATTTCCAATCTTTGTTTCAGCTGCCAGTCTGCAAGTAGGACTCGAGCAGTTGTAAGTTTTGCTTGGACTAAACGTTTCATCATAGTCAGTCCCATACTTGTTGAGAGAAATCACGAGTACCAATCGTGCCTTGTATCTCTCGATTGACCCGTGTGCAACGCTTTATCTTGTAAACCCGTTGCGGGATATGGGTTTCCACGTCTTGGCTTTCGCACGGATCCCAAGTTTGATTTCTTTGAAGTGCGTCGATCTCTACTCATGGATTGTCATCCACTTTCGGATCTTTGCGATGCTTCTTCAAATGTCTCGGGTTCTATTACTTCTTCAATTACGGTACTGCATTGGCATATTTGGGATTTGGCACCGTGTTCTTGTTGATCTACGGAGTTGAGATTGTGGAGTTGATTCTTCTATTTCAATAGGCCCTTCTTCATTTAGTTGTTGATATATGCCGGTTTGCCAAGGATTGAGCTACTCTTTGTTCGGCACCATCGTCGTTTGGATCTCCTGGATTCATCTAAACTTGGTTGGAATTGAATAGTATGCTCCACGATCTTTTGTTCTGACTTATCTCAAATTCTTGAGTCGGCAATGCTTCGCTTCTGCGAGGACCACGAAGATGTCGTGAACACCACGTCTCATGAAGTGTAGCATCTTCCAATCGTTGGATCACAACATTTCCACCCTTTTCTTTGGCTGTCTTATCCCGCGAAAATACATCTAACAACTTTCTTGTCAAATTTGCTCAGTAAATGATCGGGAACAAATACATAACACGCATGACGAATACTCGAAAGTAGCTAGCGTAGGTTTCATGTTCCATAGTTTCTCAAAGGGTGAAACAAATTCTAACCTTGGTTGAGGAAGTCTATTGATCCTGAAAGGATGCGAGTCCTGTCGGCACCTCAAAAACCCTCGGTACATTCTTTTCGTAGCATGCCGACAAATTTCTCTGAATGTTGGTTAACTTTCTCTCTGTACACCATTTTGTTGTGGCGTGTTAGCCTGAAGTGTACTGATGATGTATTCGACATTCGCTTAGGTATTGAGAAAACTCGCTTAAGCTATATTCTCTGCCATTGTCGGTCTTGTGGCAACGGATCTTCTTTCCAACTTCTCCTTGAGTTGACTCTTTAAACTCTTTAAACTTTGATAATACGTCAAATTTTTCTTTCATAAAAAAAACCACGCATACAGCGAGAAGTCGTCGAATGATATGTCACCATATATCGCATCTTTGCCATTGATGGTTGCTTAGGGAATGCACCGAATACATTAGAGTGAACTAACTCCCGATGGTTCTTTTTGCTTTAAACTTTGATTCATCATATGGAAATTGAGTGAGCTTTACCATATTGGCACCTGCACACACCGTGTCTGTATGCGCACGTCTAGTTGAGGAAGCCGCTTTAAGCATCGACTTCTTCACCATCACCCTTAGCTTGGAATAGCTAACGTGACCTAACGCATGTATACGTAGAGGTCCTATTTGTCTCATTTCTTCTTGTCTTGTCTACGTATGCGGATTCTGGTGACATGCGTGGTGATTCAATCGTTGCCCTCCATTGTCGGTGTTTCGAGATTTTGAGATCACGATACACCTTACCGTCTCGGGGACCGAACACGGCGTAGTGGCACGATGATGTTAATTGAGCGTAGATAGAAAATTTTTCTTCATTCTGGAGACGTGATAAACATCTTGAAGTGGTACTTAGTTGTACTTATGTCGGCGTAATGCTATCGTCTTATCGATGAAATTTATCGGTAACCTTGATTTGTCATTGTCACCATTTCTGACACGACCTCCTTGTACTCGGTCACTTTCCAACTTTTGTTTATTACCTATCATATGATTTGAGCCCCGAATCTATGATCGGTCATTCTTGTAGTCAATCTGTTTTGATGTTGTTCTGGTAAGAGCGATTCTTCTTCCTCGTAGCGAATAATGCTTGGCATCCCGACCATCTCGCTATGCTCCTTAGAAGCGGAAGTAGTTGTATTGCTTTGACCAGGCTTTTCTTACTCGATAATCTTTTCCATGTGACCCATCTTTAAAGTAGTTGTAACGTTCGGCGTCAAATTTTCTATTGTTATTGCGGTTCTTCCAAGCTCGCACGCCGAAAGCCTCGCTTTCCTTGAGGAATTTTCCTTTATCGCCATCGTTTTTATATTTATTTCCATTGTACCGCTTGAAAGTGCCTTTGCTTTTGCTAGTGTAGGCGCTTTCTTCAGCGAGTTGGACTCGTCCCGTTTGCTATGGCCATAGCTTCTTGGAGGCTATGATTCTCGAGCTTCAGCAAGAGATGGTTGTGTCGGCCATCCTTGTATAGCGGTAACAAACCACCGATATTAGGGTCTCAAACCATGAATAATTATTCTCTTTATCCTCGTTTCCCGATAGGAGCTTTTGGATCTAACTGCGAAATTTCGCGACATAATGACTTTACCTTGTGAAAGTATTGGGAAATCGTCGTGTCGCGTTTAATCGATAGTAACTCATTCTCGGAAGTTACAATCTTGTATCATTCTTTTTTGAAAAGAGCGTAACAAGAGTGTCCCAGTTACTTCGCTTTGGTGTTTTGTATCCCGAATATGCTCAACATTTCTTCTGATTGTGGTCTTGAAAGCGAACATTGCTTTGCCTCTTTAATTTTCCGACTTCCGCGAGATGCCGTTTGCATCTTCCAACGTTGGTTGTGTAACATCACCGCGGTGACCCTCTCCATGATCTTGACCTTGTAGATAAGACTATCGTGTTGCCCATGTGTTATAGTTTTTGTTCTTTGAACTTGATTCCTCACTACTTCTTGAAGATCGCATCGTGTATCGTGAATTTCGACTATCACAGAACAAGCGACTAATAAACTTACTTGATGCGAACTCATCACGACTTTCGAGATAACTCATGAAACGATCTACTAATCGTCATTCGATACCGATTGTTGAGTAAAATTTAGAATGAGCAATCTAAATTTACTAATATTAGATAAACAAGTAATACTTGTATTATCTTTATATATAACGCTTTCGAAAGCTGACTCACAATTGAAGAGAAATCTGGTATTTCCGAAGAAAGGCTCTCATTTCGCGGCAAGAATCTGAAAGACTTATTTGTTTTGATGGAATAATTAAGCAAAATGCTGGTATTTATAGTCACTCAATGATGTACGATCTACTGTATATGAAATATAAAGCAGAAATCAGCCAATGCTGATCTATCTATGAAAACCTGTACTTTTCTACAATGACCAACCCGTTTATTTATGACAATGAACCCTTCGTTTATTTATCTATCTTGTGAACCCGTTTATTTCTCTACCTATTCAATTATTATTTTGGTGTTGATTTTCAACACTACTATGGTCTTTTAATAAGTCGAGACAAAGTGTTGGATAATGAAGATCTTGGTGAAGATTTCTTATGGATATTATTTCAGAAAACAAAAATTTATGAGACAAAGTGTTTCTTTGAAAAATCATATCTAATGTCATAGTAAAAGTAAGGATTAAAAGGCTATTTCCTTATGTAGGTGACATGTGTGCGTTATGCAATAACGGAGTGAATCAAATTCTAGTCTCATGCAAATACGTCTTTTTCTTCACATGATATCGAGATGCTGGATGAGTGGCATTTATTTATCAAAATATGCTACCTATAATTTTATGTCTTATTTGAATATGGTCCTTATCCCACCCGATTCATTGATAGCAAGTGGCTCCTAATTTCTATAAGACATCGCAATGACTACAAAGAATTTTTTGGGGAATATACGAATCAAGATATGGAAGACTCAGAGCAATTTGGAAGATTGTGGAAGACCATATTTATTAAAGTCATATGTGAATCTCCTGAGAAGTAAGATTTTGTTGATGGTAATGCATCCCTTGGTGTACTGGCAAGAAAGCAATTATGGTGATGTGCTATAGGTATTTGGAAAAAAAAAACTTCTCTAGAGCTAATTCATCTAAAGAATGGGAGGCAAAGGCTCTTTCTTTAACAATTGGATTTGTGAAATCAATGGGATTTGTTATAAATTACATTCATGGTAATAAGCATAGTACAACTTGGGAAGCTCAACAATATCTAAATGACTTTTGTGAAAATCAAGATCAGAAGGGCTTAACAAAGTTAGTTAGATGTTACCGACTTTTATTGAACGAATTCGATAACCTTTATTGAACCTTTTGCATTTGTAAATATTTACGTATTAAGTTTTTATTTTTCATAAGTATTATGTTCTCTAAGACACAAATAAATAAAATATAATATATATGAGAATATATTTAACGTGATAAATTTTCGTAGAGATTATCCGATTGAAGGTAAGGACGTGGATAATTAAATGAATAATATAAAACGAAGAATATGAATCCATGTTTTATAATATAAGGTGTAGTAAGGACGAAGATTATGTTTTCCGTACTGTATACTGTATTTTAATAAATATATAAAAACTTAATATTTTTTAATATTTTATTACATTTAAATAAAACTAATTTTAAGTAGTATATTATATATTTTATATTTCATCTTTAAGATATTTTTTATTAACATCGTTAATTTTCATTTATAACAAGATACTATCAATATATTTTAATATAAAAAGATTATTTGCATATATTTTATTTTTCTTCATTCATTGTCTTAAAATTTTAATTTTTTTCCTTATAAAATATTTATTATTAACTTACTTCTATTATAATTTTTCTTTTATAATAAAAATAAAAAATAATATTTAAAATATTATATAGATCTTCATTCTTCATGGGATCCACCATGTATCTTCAAAATGATTTTAAATAAAGATAGGAGATAAATTCTAAATTGTAGATAAGGAGTGAGTAGAGGTTTTCAATACCACCCTATTCCATTAACAACGGTAGTTTTTGAAAAAAGAAGTACACTTTTAATTGTTACAAAAATATCATCAATTTTTTGTTACTTTTATATCATTAAATTTTATAAATATTATAAAAATAACACAGATATATGTATAAATTGTCGTTAATTCTTGTTCATTAATTGATTTTGTCGTTAATTCTTCTTCATTAATTGATTTTGATGATAAGTTTATAAAATTTAATAATAAAAAATCTAATGATATTCTAGTAATAATTTTTAAAATTTGACACAAAAAAAATTATTATTATTTTTTTAATTTAAAGAAAACAATGGAATGTTTTAATTTAAACCGGAGAGAAATTCCAGTTTCTCACCATTAAGAGTAATTTTTTAAAATTTAATTTACAAGTTTCTATCTAATTTGGTGGTAAGATTGTACTCATCTTTTTTTATTTTTAATATTTTATTAAAAAAAATTAAGAGTAATTTTCAATGAAAAATTAGAATATAACCATGTATGGTTTATTCTTTGGATCTTCGACAAAATGCTGCGCGCTCTGATTGGGTGTTAAAGCTAGGTACCGATTTTCAGTTACACCATAATATTGGCATGTAACGTTAAAGATAAGCCGCGTGTTATCAACTACCAATCATATATTTCTAGCCAGTTTAATTTACTTGATAATTCCAATTATCCGAAAACTTAATATTATCCAAACAGATTTTCCCCTTCCAAGCAAAGTCCCAAAAGAGGATTTTCTGGAGAAAATGGCACTCCCTCTCCCTTTATAATTTTCTCAAAAGACCTTTTCAATTTATTGAATTTTCCGATGGCACTTTTTGTCCCTTCGCCGGAAGTTTCCAGAGTATTCTGTAACCCTAATTCTAGCTCGAACCCTATCTCTATGCATAGAAAGCCAAGGAGTGTCAAGATAGATGCCAACAATAAGAAGGTCGGATCATGTACTAGGATTAGGGTTTTGTCAGAAACAGGTGACTACAAGATTACGGTTTCTCATTGTAGTCAGAATGTAATGTACGGAAAGTTTTCTGCTCCAGTGAAACCAGGTTCGAAGCAGAGCAAAGAAGAAGAAAAGCAGAATTACTATGTTAATATGGGCTATGCGATTCGGACTCTCAGAGAGGAGTTACCCGAGATCTTTCACAGAGAGCTCAGCTTCGATATTTACAGGTATGTTTTTCTACGTTTGTGTGGTATATTGTATTCAGTATGCGTTTGTTTAGTAAAAAAATGATACAAACAAAGAACGAATGTTTTGGAATTCCGTGTACTCTTTCTCTGGCTATTCTCTTTTTGGCTAACCTATGTCAATTGTGCAAATTTGATTTCCAATTATATTTCTTGCATAGTAATTTAAGTCAATTTGTTCTCTGATCACCAGATATTGACCTGAGTTTCAATTTCAAAATAACAATTTAACGTTTTCATCATTATAATATTCATTAAGCTCAATGTATTTTAATCTCTTGATTTTTTTTTTTTTTTGTGGCATTGAGTTTCTTGCGCACGCCCTGACCATCAATCTAATGCCTAAGATAGTAAATTGCATAACCGTAAGGAAATCATTGTCACACGCACAACATTTGGTAAGGTAGCTATCTTCACTTTGTTGGGAAAAAAGGTTGCTATCTTCCTAAGGCTACACTCATCTGGTCATGGAGTGGGAGAGCTGGATTATGTTGTCAAAGTCCGTCTTTGCCCAAGAGGCGCTGATGATTAGTTTAGGATAACTAAAGATTGAAGGTCCTTAGCATTAGACCTTTGCTTTTCAAAGGCTTTTTGCTAATAAAGGAACTTAATATTTGTCTTCGAGGCTATGTAAGATATGGTTTTGCTGGAAATTTGTTCATAGAGGAAGGAGTAGATAAGGTGAATAGTCCCAATCCATCTTTCAGTTCAGCTCTTATTGTTCTGGTGTTTTTGTGGAAGATGATTTTACCTCGCTGAAAAATTTCCAATCTTGCCCCTTATTGGATAGTTGAATTTCAAGATCGATGTGTGAGTATTTCTACAATCCTCTCCTCCTTGTGGGAGTTTAGGCTTGTACCTAAGAAAGGAACTCCGAACCCAAATAAGATATTTGAAATAAGAGTTTTTAATAGAGAGAACTTGATTTGATTGGCTTACCTTCTCCTGATGTAATACCCTTATTTATAGAAATAGACGTTGAAGCAATGTTTATTCACCTAGTGCTCAAGTTGATTGGCCGAATGTTTTAAATACCAATTGAGCATCCTTTTTGGATGGGAAAATGCTATGTAACATGACTTTTAGTCACTGCTCTATTATGCCATTTGATTTGATTATTTCATTTATTTTTACTCTCCCCCTGATTTTAGTGGTTTAGATCGAATAGTGCTACGGAACATGACTTTAAAGTCATAGTCATTCTACCTAGCATTACTCAGATGGATGGCATAGATTATATCTCCCTTTCTGAACATCTTGATGACATTAGTAGGAAGTGACTGGGTGTCAATTCTCCTTAGACTAGGTTCATCTGGACATTCTTCCTGCAAGGTGGTTTTGAGGCAAGTTTGATTGGTCCCTTTGGGCAGTACCTGCCATGTCATCTAATGGTGGATCTGACTAGGTTAAAATATTTATTCCCTTGGGCTTCCATTTGAGCTTGTGCAGATTTTAGGCTTCCACAGTTTTCAAAACTGCAACTAGTGTAGTAGTTGATTGAGATGGATGGTTAGTGCCTAATTGAACTGTGCAGGTAGATATTAGAAGCTGACCATTTATGCTTTCATTTGTAAATAGGTTAGAATCATGTGGCTACTTGGGTAGACATCAATTCAAAATAGTCCAACTGCTGCTTGCTTGCCTGACCCCCCACTAAACTGATCAAATGTCTGTCAGGTTTTTAGTAAACAGTATTGCATTTAATTTTGCTTGGAAAGTGCTCTCATTTTTCTTTTGGTTTTCTTTGTAGGGATGATATTGTGTTTAAAGATCCTTTAAATACTTTTATGGGCATTGAGAATTATAAGTATATCTTCTGGGCTCTACGGTTCCATGGTTGGATATTTTTCAGTGCATTGTGGTTTAACATCGTTAGTGTGTGGCAACCTGTAGAGAATGTCGTGCTAGTTCGTTGGACAATACATGGCATACCAAGAGTCCCATGGGAGAGCTGTGGTCGATTTGATGGTACTTCTCAGTACAAATTTGACAAGAAAGGGAAGATCTACGAGCATCGAATTGATAATATCGCTCTCAATTCACCTCCAAAGTTTAAAGTGTTGCGTGTGGAGGATATAATTCTATCCCTTGGCTGCCCCTCAACTCCAAGACCAACATATTTTGAAGTTTCACCTTCTTCTTCAAAGGTAACTTAAGGATGTTAATTTTACATAAATTTTTTGGTGCATTTGTTCTATCATTGAGTATGTATGAAGCCGGAGCTTTGCATCGTATTCAGCATGTAAATGGTGGTTTAGGTATCTAAAGGGAGAAAGGTGGTGTTGGGCTTGAGTACAGTAACTAATGCGAGATCGATTATGTTATGATGTAGAACAACTTATTTCCTGGTTTGGATTAGACAACTCCTAATCTCCTATTGTATATTGTGTATAGTTTGAGAGGAGATGAATGCAAGTTCCCATCTTCCTAGATCATTCTCTATTTCTTCTTATGAACTATCAACACTACTAGCTTGAGAATAGCAGTGTTCTTGTTGCTTTGAGTCATAGTGTTCTGTGAATCTGTACTATTTAAATGTGTCTGGTTCTTGGATGATATCTTTTGATTACCATGAATTCTTCAAAACCAGGGACGGAAATGTTTGCTTGGGTAAAGTCATTTGTGTGCAGAACGCTCTTCCTAACAAGAGAATTGTAAAACTGATCTTTCTTTTTTTCGTGTATTTTTCATGTCCAAAGATGATATTATTACAAATTGACGTGTGTTTCACATGACACATTTTAATTAAAATTGTGAATATTGGCCTGTGTCGCTTTTTCAATAAGAAATGGACTAAACTGGTATTTTTACCTTCATATTATGGTTGGCTTGGCCATTATTGTTATACATTTCTTCTCCCACAAACTTTTCTAAGCACACTCAATATGTTTAGTCTAAATGTTTTTTGCTTAATATAGAGTTGATATTTAAGTAGCCGTAAGATTTCCCAAATCAAGATTGGTCGTCTAGGTCGGTAGCTTTTTTTTTCCTTTTTTTCGGCTAATGGTGCTCTTAGGTGACTTTTTTTTTTTGTGTTGCCAAAGTTTGGTAACTTGATTTGGAAAACATGGCTGCATGCATTTTTTTTTAATAACAAATACATACCCACATACACATGCAATAGTGAGGTTCAAATCTATGCTTTTTTTAGCACCCGCGATAAAGGTATATTATTATACTACAGGCAATTAGCGTTGCATACATTTTGTTAAAACTTAAGATGTAAGATAGCTTTGCATACATTTTGTTAAGACTTAAGATGTAAGATTTGATTATAAAAATATGCTTACGCAAATGTATCTCCTCTTGTTTCTGAGGATGTTTCCGTATTTAGGAATAACATAAGAACACGAGCAAAGTAATGCAACACTCCATCCCTTATATAGATTGATATAAAGTTGTATCTAAGTGTATATTTATAATATTATTATGATTTTATTATCAATAATATTTATTTTATTATTTAATTAATTTATGATATTTTTAATATGAGGTGTCATTTTTGTTTCTGGTCTAATAAAAAAAATATTTAAGAGGTGATTTAAATATACACGTCCTACTTTTAAACAGTTCTTATCTTAAGTTTGTAAGGGCAAGCTTCTCCACCAAGGCTTGAACGAAATAAACAGAAAACAAAAGAAAGAAGAAAGAAAGTAAAAAAAAAAAAGGAGAAAGAGGTGAGAAAAAGAAAGAAAGAAAGAAAAAGCAAAATATGATAGAAATTCTATGTTAAATTATAGTTATGTAACTATTTTTGTAGAAACTTTTAGCACCGGTTAAACTTTGATTTATATCTCTTTAGAGATGTATGGATGTCTTTACGAGGCATTTTAAGGTTTGTCATTTCATATAATTGGCATTTTAAATTTATTGGAGGGATTTATTAAAATCCTATATGTGTTTGTTGTTGGTGTGTGCTAAAACATAGCGAAGTATAATAAACGTCAATGGAAAGAAAATACTTTGTTGCACAACAATATTAGTGGTATCTACAAACCCTGGATGTGCGGTTTTATGGATATGCTTTAATTTTCGTTTTCCTTATATACATCAGAACTTGTAAAAAAAAACGAACGTAAATATATGAAAAATACATGATAATTATCGAGAGAATATTTTGACACGAGTATCAAAGGGTTATTGGTGACTAATGAAACTAATGCTGATTTACGATGGAACTACCATTCGATTTAGATACTGATTTCTTTGATTCTTGATTTGTTGATTTCGATTAATGGTCGATTGATGAATTACGCTTTTCGATTACGGGTGGCTGGCGATTGTAGCACCTGTTTTCATTTTTTTTCGGGATTCGATCTCTGGTTTGTATTTGTCCGTGTTTATGGTTTCGATTTCTTATTTAAATCGACCGGTGTTGCAACACGGGAAAAAAATCAAGTAAAACAACAACAACAAGATGACAAAGAATATTGTGTAGGCGTAACAAAACACGAGGGGATAGGTAGACAAGAAATTTCACCGGTCTGCGACCGTAGTATTCGGAGTCACCATTTCTTCTCAACGTCGGCCGGTGCAACCTCAATAGAACACTTCGGAGAGCTACTTGATCTAGTTGCCATTCGAACCACCCGTTATTGTCGCGGTTGGCCAACGTTTCTTACTAGCGACCATCGTGGAGAAACTTGGAACGAAGAAGAAGAAGAAGAGCGCCGAGCTTCACGAGATGGAGGACCAAGTAGAGAGTGACTCCTACTGGATACTTGTAGTCGGCTAGGGTTCTTCCATCGGAAGAAGAGGCGGCCGCAGGCGGCGTGAAGAGTGACGAGGGCGCGATGCGTGCGCGAGAGAGGAAAAAAAAAGGGGAAAAGGGATTTAGGGTTACGAAGGGCTGCGAAAATGAGTTAGGTTTAGAAATTTTTCTTTATATACTGTTGTACGAATTGTAAAAAAAAAAAAAAAAAAAAATTTTAGATTTCATGGCGGAATCTAGAGATTTAACTACCAATTTTATGTTGGAAGATTTTACGGCGAAAATGACGGAAGTTTTCACTAAAGCTCGACCACAACCTCTGTCAATGGCGGGACTTGCATTAGTATCAAGTTGGGAGGATCCAACTATGCCTTGTGGTCCCAGTGGTGGAGATGTATATCTCGGCAAAGACAAGCGGGATATATTAATGGGGATTTTCTCAACTGTTGAAATAGGCCGACTCGATTCGGGAGATGGCGCACCGAAAATGCCATTGTTAAAGGATGGTTGATCAATTCGATGGACCCTCCGGTGATTGCAAATTTTATTCGATTCCCAATGCGAAACAAGTTTGGGATTCTCACTGTACCACCTTACATGATGGGACGGAGACACGTCTCGAAGTGTATGATCTTCGTCGTCGAGTTACTCGTATTTAAACAAGTGCGGGTGGATCCATTGAAAAATACTACAATGACGACCTTCGAGGTTGTGGCGAGAAATTGATTTCCGTCGTCCTAATCCAATGGAGTGTGCAAATGACATACAAAAATACAACTCCATCGTACAGAAGATCGAGTGTATACCTTCCTTGATGGACTTGATGACGAGACTCGACAAAACTCGGTTGACGTGTTTCAGACTGCACCATTCCCTACTGCGATGGAACAAGCCTACCATGGATTCGTCCGCGTCGGGAAGAGGTCGAGCAGTCCGTGATGATCGCAGTGTAGATACGACACCCGAGCGGTTATGACTTTTAAAGGGGCCGAGGACACCATAATCGAGATGCCACCAAAAACAGAACCTCCTTGGGCAAAGAAGAAATCCTCGGGAAATCCACCATCTCTCGACATGAAACGTGGCCATTGCGGAAACTCCAAACACACCCGTGAAAACCGCTTCAAACTCCACGTGGGTATCGAGAATGGTGGAATGATCTTCAAGCACGGAAGAAACGGGACACAACTGGACGAGCCTTTGTGGCTACCAATAATGCCTCACTATCCCTTACTTCCCAGTGAATCTTGCCGGGATCCCGGGTATTTCAAGTAAAGCATTTCACATATCTACTCGTAGTGATAAAGAGGATTGGATTACGGGACTCGGAGCTACGGATCACGTGACATTTGACCCAAACGATCTCTCCAATACAACCCGACCAAGACGGAGCCGTGTTGCCAATGCAAATGGGGGTCACTTATCCGATGCGAGTCGGCACGGTGACACTTATCTCCCCATTATCATTATCTAATACTTTGCTTGTACCATCTCTGTCAAACCGAGCTAATGTCACCGTAAGTCGAGTCACGAGACCTTAGCGTGTAAGTATTGATGTATTCTACTTTTTGCCTTCTACGGGATATTCTCACCAAGGAGATCATTGGGCGTGGTACTAGGAGAGGAGTAGGCTATATTATGTGGATGACCTCGGTTCGGGAAGAGCCACATCACATGCAACATACCGTTGGTAACAAGGAACGACAGATTTGGCTATGTCATCGAAGATTTGGGCATCCATCATTCGGGTATTTAAGTAGCCTCTACTCCCTAGTTTATTTTCAAATATCACACATTGATTTCAAATGTGATACTTGTATCCTAGCAAAAAGTCATGTATGCGTCTTATCCTACGAGCATGAATAAAAGTATGACTCCTTTTTCTTTGGTACATTCGATGTTTGGGGACCTTTGATTGTGCTTATTACGGGTCATCGTTGGTTTGTTATTTTTGTTGATGATTGTACACGAATGACATGGCTTTACCTATTACTCAAACATAAAGATGAAGTATTTGCTACATTTCACATGTTTCACACCATGATCTCGGACCCAATTTTCCGAAAAAAATTAAGATACTTAGGTCGATAATGGAGGAGGGAGTATGTTAATCAACAATTCGGGACATACTTGGACAACTACGGTATTCTCCATGAAACCTCACGTGTTCACAAACCCCACAACAGAACGGGACTCATGCGGAGAGGAAGAATAGGCATATTTTAGAAACGGCTCGGGCACCACTAATCGGTGCCACATATGCCTAATAAATACCGGAGTGATGTCACATTACAGTGTATCTACCGAATCGAATGCCCACAAAGACCTTACAATTTCGGACTCCATTAAAGGTGTTATCTCGATCATCTTCCCTTACCTACTATTTTAATGCTTCCTTAGAATTTTTGGATGTGTTGCTTTTGTCCACCTCCATAAAAATCAACGAACTTAAGTTGGATCCACGTGGCCTTGTCCGATGTGTATTCTTGGGGTATGGTGTACAAAAAAAGGGGTACCGATGTTATGATCCAATTACTAAAAGAAACTATATTACCGTGGATGTCACTTTCCTCGAATCGAATATTTTTTCCCATCACCGATATCCAATTCCACTTTCTTCGGAGAGAGAGTTATGGTGAAGAACGAAATTGGCTTGATGTTGAAATATTAGACACAAGTCAACATACTCGGATCGTGCGATAATATGGAGGAGCCGATATCAGACCCGAGCTTGAACTTCGAAGCCGAAGAAGTAGTACTTGATCTCCGGAAGATGAAGTGGTTGATGTACCTCTCCATTCTCTACACTCGTGATCCTCCCGCCGAGAACACTTTCGAGGTAAGCTATCCTATCACACCTTTCTGCATCTAATGCTATAGATACATCTCGTTGGTTATGTTTTACCTTTCGTACACAATCGAGGTAAACCTCCAAATCGATACTCCCAGAAAGAGAAGAACGACAACCCAAGTATCCAATAGCAAATTATGTATCTACTCAAAGGTTATCGGAACCTATCGGGGCATTTGCACAAACACTCTCCTCGTGTCCAATTCGAGTAGCATCATTAAGAAGCCTTATCGATCCAAAATGGACTCAAGCTATAAAGAGGAATTTGAGGCACTACAAGAAAAATAACACGTGGGTGTTCGAGTTGCCTCGAGGAGGAGAAGATGGTAGGGTGCAGTGGATTTTCTCCATTAAGTATAAAGAGATGGGTTAGTTGATCGTTACAAGGCGAGGCTTGTAGCAAAAGGATATACAAACGGGTGGGATAGATTATCAAGAAACCTTCTCACTGTGGCTAAACTAAAAGCGTGAGAGTTTTGTTATCTCTTGAAATTTAGATTGGCCATTGCACCAACTCGACGTGAAGAATGCCTTTCCTTCGTGGCGACCTTGAAGAAGAGATTTACATGGATATCCCACTGGGATATCTTGTTACATCAAAAAACTGCATGTAAATTACAACGAGCATTGTATGGACTAAAACAATCACCTCGAGCGTGGTTTGGTAGGTTGAGTTCAAAGAATGAAGAAATACGGGTTCCAACAAAGCAACTACGATCATACTCTTTTCCTAAAACATAGATTAGGGAAGATAACAGCCTCTATAGTCTATGTAGACGACATGATCATTACGGGGATGATAAAGAAGAAATCTCTAAGCTTCAAGAACAAGCTGTCAAATGAGTTTGAAATGAAGAACTTAGGAGGCTCAAATACTTCTTAGGTATTGAGGTAACAAGATCAAAACAAGGCATATGTCTTTCCCAAAGGAAATATACTTCGGACCTACTTAGCGGAGGCGGGACTACTAGATTGTAAACCCGTCGATATTCCAATGGTTCAAAATCATAAACTCGGAGAATATGTGGACCAAGTACCACAGATAAACGAGAGATATCAACGGTTAGTAGGTAAACTCGTATATTTATCTCATACTCGACCCGATATTGCTTATGGTGAGTGTCGTGAGTCGGTCACGCACCGCCCAGTGAAGCACCATATGGATGCGTCGTACGAATACTTCGTTACTTAAAATCCTCCCACGGGAAAGGACTTATGTTTTCAAAAGAATGGTCGATTGGAAGTCCTTGGATATACGAATTCGACCTGGCGGGAATATGAAGGATAGGAAATCTACCGGGTACTTTACTTTCGTGGGGAGGCAATCTTGTCACACGTGGAGAAGCGAAAGCAAAATGTAGTTGCCTTATCCAGGTCTTCTGAATTTCGAGGAATGGTCGAGGAATATGTGAGCTCCTTTGGTTGAAAAAACTTCTAACCTTGAGATTGGTGTTGCATTCCTAACTACGAAATGAACTTATTTTGTGATAACAAAGCGCCCATTGCCATATCTCACAATCCGGTTCAACATGATCGCACGAAGCACGTTGAAGTGGATCGGAACTTCATCAAACAGTAATCTTGAAGAAAAGATTATTAAGCTTCCATTTGTTAAGTCGAAGATCAATTGGGCGATATCTTCACAAAATACGGTTCCGCAAGGAACTTCTACAACTCACGACAAGTTGGGCGTATAAGAGACATATATGCACCAACTTGAGGAGGAGTGTTGGTGTGTGCTAAAACAATGGCGGAGACACAAATGCTCAATGGAGTAAAACATGGATGGAACAACAATACATTAGTATACAAACCTGGATGTGCAGGTTTTATGGATATTGTTTAATTTTAAGTTTTCCTTATATACATCAGAACTTCAGTAAAAAAAGCAATGTAAATATATGAAAATACATGATAATTATCAGAGAATATTTTGACATTTGTTATATATTGTTTTAAAACATGAAATGTATAATTTTTGTATATTTTTATATAAAATTATATTTAGATATTTCTATGAAAAATTATGCATATTTATATGATGAAAGGTCATTTTGATGATACAATCTGAAATTTTGATGAAAGGTCAGAAGTATTTTAAAACTATTTATAATGAGATGATACAATCTGAAATTTTAGTTTATATAACAAATTTGATGATACAAAATAAGCATATGTTAATTGTCTAGAAAGCTAAAAATGTTTACTTTTGAGATATTTTTATATATTTAATTTGGACATTTTTACTTAGAATTATAGTTATTTGAATAAGAATTTTTTTATTTCAAAAGCTTATCACCAAGAGCCTGAGTCCTAATAACGTATTTTAATGATATTTGTAAATAGTTTTGGACATATTTTATTTATAAATTTAACAAATTTAATAATACGTCTTATTGATTTGGAAGTTGGAAGAATATTGAAGTTATCAATGAACTTCGAGGATATCGAGTTATGTTAACAGTCTGTGTTTTAGCATTTCTCGAGTACCATTCATTTTTAGATTAGTCAAACTAGTTATAATCTTACATTGAATGAATATTCTGTATTTTAAAAAAATTAGATCACATAATCTTACATTCTTATTTTATTTATTTTCAACAGCTAATACATTTAAATATTTAATAAATTTTATGCATATGGATACGAGATTACTAGTTCAATTAAAATGAATTTTTAATAGCATATATAAGTTATTTTTTAACTTATGACTTTATATCAAGCTTTGGTAACGAAGTTAGTCATATCTAGTTTAAAAATATATTTCATGTAAATATATTTTATATGACTACTTACAAAACCATGTAATAGAAACATATTTTACTTTTCTTGAACCAACTAGTACCAAGTCAACATCATTAGCACGCTAAAATATGTTTTATTAGATATACCAATTTTAAATGAAAGCTTGCAAAATAATATTGAGTTATCTTTTTTAAAGCCTTAATAGCATCATTGAAAACCTCATCGCAATTTCATTTGATAATAGTTGCATATTTTTGAACATTAAAGTTGAAAGTGCATTTATTTTTTAACTAGAATGGTAGTAATATAGTATATGTTAGTTTTAAGTTACTTCCAGTGTGATAACACTATTAGAATGTATTTTATTTTTATTATCAGAATTAGCATGTAATTAATTCCAATTTGAGCTTAAAATAAATTTTATTATATTAATTTTTTTACAAGCTTGCAAGTTTAATAAATATTTTAAAAATATCTTAACACTTTTCTTTCAGTGTGATAGTTGGCTTTACTCTATATTTAAAATGTTGTCGTCCAATTTAATATAATGTTTACCAACTCAATATAATATCTATCAATTTAATATAATATCTATCACTTAGTAAAGTGAATGCATATGACATGTATACTAGCAAAGCCAAGTGAGCTATTATAATGACTACATAAGTAATTTACTTACAAGTGTAGTTGAGAGATAATACATTATTATATTCTAAAAATAATATATAGATCATTTTTATCATAATATTATTTCATAGTAACTGATAAGATAGTATATTATATTCTAATGATTAGATATATATCATTTTTATTATAATGTTATTTCATAGTAACTATAAAATAATACATTATTATATTTTAAAGATCAAATAGATATCATTATCATGAGAATGTTATATCGTAATAACTCATAAAATGATACATTATTATATTTTAAAGATAAGACATAGATTATTCTCATAAGATAGTATATTATTATATTCTAAATATCAAGCACAAATCATTTTTATTAATATGTTATTTCACGATAAATCATAAGAATTTAATTAATAGACTCCAAGCTTGCAATTATAGATAATTATAAAACTTATCCATTCAGTGATCATTCAAACTCACCTTTTATATTTTCCTCTCTTAAATAGCAACTTTGAGACAACATAATATAACACACAAGTTCGTGAGGAACAATCAATTTTTTGCTATACAATTTAGATTTTTTGATATCTTTACCCTTTTCATATGATAAAATTTGGTTGGTATATATATGGACTAGTAACCAAGGTAAAAGGCATTATGGTTTATCATAATATATAGCCATTTTGATGGACTTGATTCACTTTATGATTATGTAAAAGATTATGATAGTATTATATCATAATTATTATTATTTTACTGTATAATGATTAGTCATAATTTAAAAAAAATGTCAACGTTTTTATAAAACTTTATTCAGTTATGATTTTGACAAAACATATAATCAACTAACGAAACAAGTAAGTCAATTTTAAAGTTTTCTAAACATGTCCTATATTCTAGGGTAGATTTAGGACAAGTCATAATAAATAATGTTTTTAAATTTATAAGAGGATAATGAATCTCTTACCTTTTATTTATTTATTTATTTATTGACAATTTCTTTTTTCTCAAGATTTTTTGGTAGATGGAGAAAAGAAAAATATTAAAAAGAGAAATTTGTTTGTCAATCGGATAAGGCACTACTCTTAAGATAGTGTTTGGTATGGTATCTAACTATCCATGTTAATACATTGATACTCTTTGTATCAGGTTTTATTTTAGTAATCAAATTCAAATATTGGTATCCTTTTAATTATTTTAAATAAAAATTTTTTATCAAAGTATATTACATGAATCTTATATGTTAAATTTTTCAAGAAAATTATAGGAATTTAAGAAAGAAAAAAGCACTCGAAGTGATAAGAATCTAACAATTATCTTGAATAATTTCTCAGGTAATAAAATCATATATAAAAGTTGAATTCTTACCAAATGAATTTCATTTGAATTTGGTTGTCACGGACATGAAGAGAAAGATAAACTTCAAGCTTCTAATTGTACCAAATACTAGAAATGCTTAGAAATCATGAAATGTTTGAAAATTATCGACCTTAATACAGATTGGGGATACAATGCTTTGGGCAAGTAGTCGAAAATAGAAATAATAATCCTAATATTCATAATTGTAAAATTGATTTTTTTTTCTTTCTTAAATTTCTACAATTGTAAATTTGTCATATATGACTCATGTGTCATATTTTGAAAAATTATATTCCAAAGGGTTAGAAAGAGTATTAATTTAAATTCGGATATTAAAATAAAATATTTTAATAATATAAAACATAAAAAATATTAATATATTAATCGTTGGTGTATAAATGATCAAGTTATTCAACTAATATCATTTTTAATCCATTAAGTATATTTTTTTACGATATGAAAAAAAATATTTATTTACGTTATAAAAAAAGTGAACACATATTTTAAAAAAAACATTAAGATTATACCATGGAATGAAATCATACATTTATACGAGTATTTTAATAGATATGAATTTGCTTTAAAAGTAAACACAAATGTATAAGATAAGTGTCGAACTCTAAATATAATTTAATTCAAGTACTACCTACCTCAATTTGGTGTATTAGTGAGTAATGAGTTAAGTAGGCCGGCTTATTCATCACCAGGCTGGGGTAATATTCAAGTGTATGATCTATGTTAAACATAAAATTCTATTAATAGAGTTTTTCTTATATTCACCATCATTAAATTAAAAGAAAAAATAGAGATGGGAAAATAGATAACAGTTAAAAACTCATCATCGAACATTAATCCTACGTTAATGTGTCTTACAAAAAATATTTAAAAAAATTACAAAAAAATAATATATTTAAAAATTATAACAATAAAAATAATACATTAATAACATTAAATATATTTAAATAACTGTATTTTAATTTGAATGATATTTAAAATAAAATATTTTTTTTAATTGTAAAATATATGATATTAATATTAAAAAAAATTATTTTTATAATTATAAATTTTAAAGATTTATTTTTATTAAAAAAATTGATTACACACGTGCACTGAACTACACAGGCTATACATATCCATTAGCCGTATGAGGCAATAGGAATAATGTTTAATGCATAAGTTTAAATGACACCTCAATAGCTTTTTACAGTGATTAACATTTCTAGGATACTTTTCATAACGTGCCCATGAAACGAAGAAATATCTCTTCTTAAATATGTTAAGCGTATTAAGTGTCATATGTACGTGAATGTTAATGTTAGGAATAATTAATTATATAATCAATTATTAATAAAGAACTCATAGAATGAGAAAGAAAAGAAATAAAGAAAGAAAGAAAGAAAATTATAAAAATAATATTTTTGAAACTTTAATAATAATAATAATTATATTTTAATTATATTAAATATATTCTAATCAAATGAAATTTAAATGATTAAATTTTAATTAATTTTAATTTAAATAATATTTAATAATAAACAAGTTTTATTCTATGTTATATGATAATTTTAATAAAATAAATATTAAAACAAAATTTAAAATAAAAGATTCGAAATTGAGATGGATAAATATAATATTTTTATTTTTGTAATTATAAATTTATTTTTATTATTTAAAAAAATACTAAAAATTAGCTAAAAAAAAGTAAAAATGATCCACCCTAACTTGAACGGCCTGATCACGTGCATCGCTATTAATTAAAAAAAAAAGCATGAACCTTTCTTGTTTATATACAGGCTGCAAGAGAATAGGGAATAGTGAACTTGAGAAACAATCCCCAAATCATAATTGGATTCGTGAAAATCTGCTCTAATGGGTCTGTTTTATTGATTAAAACTTTCCCAGGAACCGAAATTTCATCCAAAGGAATTTTTGGGTTTTGTTTCTTCTTTTCCATTCTACAATCTCTTTGTGAAACTCTCTTTTTATCTTGCTATTCTGTCACTGAATCAAACCCAAATATGGAGGTTGAGAAGAAGTATATCACTATTGAGGAGCTTAAGAAGCATAATAAGTCAGAGGATGTTTGGATCTCCATTCAAGGTAAGGTCTATGATGTCTCAAATTGGCTCAAGGATCACCCCGGTGGTGATGCACCGCTCATGAATTTAGCTGGTCAAGATGTAACCGATGTCTTAGCCTACCATCCAGGCACTGCATGTCAATATCTTAACAAGTTCTTCACTGGGTATCATCTCCAAGATTTCAAGTTCTCAGAGGTTTCTAGGGATTATAGGAGACTTGCTTCTGAATTTTCTAAGCTTGGGTTGTTTAAAAAGAAAGGACATGTGACTTTATTCTTTTGCAAGTGTTGCATTGATGCTACTCATTGTTGTTTATGGTGTTTTTAGATCTGATAGCACCTGGGTACATTCTGGCTGTGCTATGATATCGGGTTTGCTTTGGATGCAGAGTGCTTATATTGGTCATGATTCTGGGCATTACCAAATCATGACAAGCCCATTTTATAACAAAATTGCTCAACTTTTGACTGGGAATTACCTAACTGGGATCAGCATTGCTTGGTGGAAGTGGACTCACAATGACCATCATATTGCTTGTAATAGTCTTGATTATGACCCCGATCTTCAAGACATTCCTGTCTTTGCCGTCTCTTCCAGATTCTTTCATTCTCTTACCTCTTGTTTTTATGGAGGGGAGTTGAGCTTTGATACCATTGCCAGGCTTCTTGTTAGTTATCAGCATCTGACTTATTATCCAGTTATGATTGTTGCAAGAATTAACTTGTATGTGCAGACATCCTTATTGTTGTTCTCAAAGAGGAATGTTCCAGATAGAACATAATTGGAATTCTTGTGTTCTGGACTTGGTTCCCTCTTCTTGTTTCAGTTCTTCCCAATTGGACTGAGAGAGGGTTGTTTGTTCTTTTAAGCTTTGCTGTTACATCAATACAGCATATCCAATTCACTTTAAACCATCTCTCTGCAAATGTTTATGTTGGTTCTCCTATGGAAATGACTGGTTTGAGAAGCAGACAGGTGGGACTTTGGACATCTCATGCTCAGTTTGGATGGATTGGTTCTTTGGTGGGCTGCAGTTTCAGCTTGAGCACCATTTGTTTCCGCCATTGCCTCGTTCCCATCTGAGAAAGGTTTCTCCTTTTGTCCAAGAGCTATACAAGAAGCATAATTTGCCTTATAGAAGTTTGTCTTTCTGGGATGCAAATGTCTCTGCCATTAGAACTCTCAGGACGGCTGCGCTGCAGGCTCGAGACTTGTCCAACCCTATCCCTAAGAATTTTCGTGTGGGAAACCGTTAATACCCACGGTTAAGTTCCAATGAGGTTTGCCAAGATCTTGTAGACACAGTTACCTTATATTCTCATGCTCTGTTATGATATATAAATTTACTATATTTCCAATTTTTAGCCTCTTTCGGTGTTAGATTTTGATTTAATGGTTGTCATTCACTGCCAAGAGTTTGTGAAGTAGGTCTCTACCCTATTATGGATGCAATCTCTGTATACTGCTTGTGTTCTCTTCCTCTGTTGTCTTCTCTGTTTGGTGTTATTCTAGTTAATGTGATATTAATTAATCATATTGATACAGATACATAGATGTGAAACAGTGAATCTGACTTTTACACATATAGTTCTTGATAGGTTCTTGATAGAACCACTGTAATTAGTTTGATCATCATAATACTTAGACCACAACATAACTCCATAGTTGGGAGAACCACTGATTGCAACTTTGCTTAATTCACTTAGCTTAAATTAGCATAGCCATTACTATACGGTTCATGATGACTAAGCTAGATTTAGGTGTGACAATATCTAATAAAATGCGATAATAACACACTATACAAATAAAAAATTTAATAAGATTCAATAGTTTTTTTAATATCTTTAAAGTTTTTATTACTTCTTACTATCATACAAAAAAAATACAAAAAAAAGTAATTTTTTTCATGTATCAACTAATACGAAAATCCTAAACAATTAATGTCAAAACACGAGACAAATAACACCAAACGAACATGACACGACAAGTTAGATTGATAATTGGTGTGTTCCTTGCCAAATGTTGGAAGAAAAGCTATTTTAACAAAGTCCTAGTCTCCCCAGCCCCTCACTTGAGAAGGTAAAGGGAGTTGTTCACAAAGATCACAAATTCGAGCATCACGAAGCAAAATTGCGTACTTGTCAGCTCCCTTTCGTAAGAGGTGGTATGACTAGTGACTTATTTTACTTTCTCATATCCGGTTAGATTAGGCTTGACTACTAACTAGTGCTAATAACACTAAATTGAGGAATGCTAGGGATATTTGCCCATTTGGTAGGTAAATACCATCACCCTTAATGAAAGTAAATTTTAGTTTTATATATATTAAGTAAGATAACGTAAGTCTAAAAAGAATACAAAAATATATTATTTAGATATTATAAATTCATTATCTTTATAAAATAAATTTCTACCATACTTTTTATAAAGTTAACAGATACTCTACTTAATAAGTACAGATTTAAATTAAAGTTTCTTAAACAAAACGAATTTAAAATACCCTTCATCCTAATGCCTAAAAGAACCTCCTTAGTATACCTTGAAGTTGATCTGGAATTGTGAAAACGTTTGTGAGCCTACACAAACGGCTTCTATGAATATATAATGAAATTTCTAATATCAAATTGTCAGCATAATATTTCGAGTTTGTGTTATTCGTTTTCATGCAATTGTTTCCTATCTTTTTTTTTCTTTTTAAAATTGTTTTGAGCAATGTGAATTAGTGGAAAGTGACAAATACTAGCTTCTTTGAATGAATGAGAACCCAAAGCAAACTTGTATTACAAAGATTGTCCTCCTTTAATAATTAATAACCAATTTGTCACAGCAATACATAATTCACATATAAAAGGAACAAAATTGTAGGTCTTGGGATGACAAATTTCACTATCTTGGAGTATAACCAAACACATGTACTCCAACTTCCACTCAGCAAGCACTTCATGAATATGGAATGAGATCAAAAAAAGAGGCTGCAAATCCATAACATCATTTTAACAAGGAATGTAGGAGCAAGGTTAGAGGTAATAACAACGTGCGTATTTAGTAAAAAGCAAAATCATACCAAAAGATCAATCGTCCTCCATAGGTACTGCTGGAAGATCCCACAAATCTTCTCCACTAGGCTTATTAATAACAGCAACTGGGGCTGGTAATTAGCAGTTAAGGGATACGACTTATTGTTTCAATGGAAAATAAAATATGTTTTTCACTTAACAGAATGGTCAGTTTAAAATAATTGTATGTATTGTAATTTGGAAATGGAAACTTATAACTACCACGTGAAATTTAAGATATAAGACCACTACCTCCACAACACAAAAGAAACTGAATAACCAGAGTTTGCTATTTGTTAAATATTCATGGAAAACACCATGGATGCAAAAATATGAGTAAAGAGTTGAAGGATGAAAACGAGGAGCTTACTTTCATTTTTTTTTTTTTTTGACCAAACCATACTTGTGTAATTTGAACCTATGATTTGAAACGGTAAAAGGGGTGAGTCTTACTGCTAAGCCACCAGACAAACCACTGATTTTAAAAGTCAAAACGTTTGCTCCTTTGAATCTCAAAAGTATTGTAGGTGCCCTTGGTATGTCTGTTTCTCAACAAAATAAACAACATATAGAGGATTCACTTTTTTGTTCATATATTGACAGTTAATAGAGAACAAATATCAAAAGTGTAGATATTCACCACGTTAATCAATACACCTACGGGGATTCACTACTGTATCTGACGATTATTAAGGGTGCCGTCAATATCAACACTTCCTAAATGAAATGGATGAACTGGAGTGCACCCACTGAAATTCTTTTTGACCTATGAAGGGTTTATTTCAACTATCTAAAACTGTAGGGAATCTACGACGTTAGGTTTGTTTTATGCTATAATCATAAAACAGATTATCCTTGATAAAAATAAAGGATATTGATTAACATATCATCCTCCTCACCCCTGTTGAGGCTGCAATCTAGTTCTCTCCTTATTTCGGGTGTCACCTACATTTAGATGAAAAGGAAAAAAGAAAGAAAGCTCACCTACTGCCAACAATTCACAAGCATAGAAACAAAAAAAAACAATCCAGAAATGTCCTCACAAGATAATGGTATTGCTTTTCAAGAAGCTTTCTGAGGTTGCTTTTATCCATCTTCTGCAGTTCATTTTTGTATCTGCAAGAAAATGAGAAAATTAACTGTAAATGAGGTGAAAATAGACCATCACAGTCATGTGACATTTTTCCTTTTTTGAAGACCAATCACAGACTAATTAGGAGCTCCGAGAAACTCACCGAAGAGTGCAAATGCATGTCAAAATGTCAAATAAGAGAAATACATGGCAGTCTCTATTTAAAAGCATAAAGGCACTAAACAAATTTATCAGTTAAGACAATTATAAATCCATCCACCATTTGCATCTCCAACACTAATCTTTTTTAGAATTTGAAAAAACATGACTGCAGCCACACGACCACATCCTTTGAATGCTTAGCACAAAGAGCAAGCTCACCTTTGCACAAATGCCAGTAGAGACTGGTGCCATATTACAGGCATAACCTTTGCTTCCTCCAAAAATCTCATAAAATGAGCAACAAGCGCATCAATTACCCGATATGGCAAAGCATACTTTTTATCCAAAAGAAGCTTTATAAAATAACTGCATATTTATAAAATAAAAAAAGCTTTAGGCAGTTGCCAAAGAAATTAGATATAAGATAGCCTTCATCCCAGAACATGTAACATTAAAGGGTACTTCATTTAAATCAATCATTTATTTATTTATAACTAAATTTATTCATACGGTTTCAAGGAGAAATTTTATTTACAACAAAAATCATGGTATGAGAATCATTAACCACTTTGTCATGCACAAAACAGCTCAAAGAAAAGTGACATGAAAAAGAGAAGCAGAAAGCTAGTCCATTCCCCTACTATCCCATTCCTTCAAACTCCCAATTTTGAGAGAGAGAAATGTGTGCTGCTCCATCTCTTCCTCTGTCATTGAAATAGAAAATAGCAAAACCTAGCTATTAGACCTGTCTTTTTCACAAACCCACGATTCTCTCAATGCACAAAGCTTTCAGTGACCCATGAGCTATTAAACAATTGAAGAACAAAAATGGTTTTAACATACTAGTGATCCCTTTACAGACAATTATGGTTCTAACATGAACTCCAATAGTCCCAGGTACTTTTTCCATCAACCTAGCATGTAAATCAGCATGTTGACCATTATTAAAACTACTTTCTGAAGAAAATACCTCTAAACACAGTATTTTGGACATTGAACGTTTAAAGGAGCAAATATAAAAGCACAAAATGAGTGCCCCAAGTTGCAGACCTCAATTCAAGGAAAGAGAGGGAGTAGAATACCTCGTTGTACCACCATATTCCATCTCTGCAAGTTTCAACAACGCAACACTGCAAACACACAGAAGAAGCTCAAATAAAAAAACTCCAGAATGATAAGAATCAAATAAGATTTAACTAGCTAAATTAAAGACGGAAATTCTATCAGCATTAAAACAAAAATAAAACTTTCCTAAGTAATCAATAATACACACAATATGTACATCACAATTTGGGTTCAGGCATAAACATAATCAACATTCTATGTTCTTAAAAAAAAGAATAAATTAATTATATTTTGACTTGGGAAACTTCATCATCAATATATAAAAGCCAAAGTTACCTAGAAGCAACCCAAAAAAGAGAAGAAGAAAAAGAGCACATACCTTGACTGAAGCATAGGAATGGTAACCTTACTCATAATACTCCCAATAACGACGGCTTCTCTCAAAGTGCACATCCTTGACTGTTTACAGAGAGGGATCACCGCATAAGAAATTGAAAATAACTATATGCGTGACAAAAGACAACTTTGTCAAATCCACAGAAGCACAAGTCACAAGCTAGTATGCATAAGCATAACAGACTTTTGAATGATGTTGAAGTAATGTTAACTGATTAGAAAGACATGAGATTAAGTATACCAAAGGTTCAAAACTATTGAAAGATTACAGGAGCAACAGTTCTAGCATCCTGTATCAGATGAACCAAAGCTATACAAAAGTGTGTTGTACACTTTAAATAGAATCCTTCAGTTTCGGTATGTAATTTTTGATAAATAAACAATAAAACAAAAAAACCCTGCTACACACCACAGGAAACAACCTTTCCCAATGGCATATTTAAATCATCAAATGCAACAAATAATCAAAATCAAAAAGAAAATTCAACAAAAATATGATTTCAAACTAACTTAATCCTCTTCTTACTGAATGAACATGAATGAGTTTGTTTCTTTAGTATTTAGAATCATAGAATGTACCAAATATATAAAAAAGTTTGAACATATATTCTTCCAGAAGGATAGATTTAAATATCCATAAAACTCAAGTAGTTTTAAATAACGAAATTATGAATTATGAAAGTGAATTTTGAAAAGCAAAGTGAGAAAGTTCCCAAACAAATTTGTTGGAAGTTGTCCACTGCCCTAATAAAAAAATGTGTATTAAAGTCACAAGGATGTTTGTTGAAAGTTGACAACTTGACATGCTGAGAGTTGAGAGTTGTTACCTCACACAAAGGAAGTAATATTCCTTTGAAAAAAGCAGCAGGCTTATAGAGCGACTTTTTTAAAGATTGATATAGAGCAAAATGCAATCTCTTATTTTTCTGAATATCTTCTCTGATCCTTGGAAGCAAGATAAGTTTGTAAAAAATTGTTGCCTGTTTGACGTTCAAACTGGAAGCCAAAATTCTTGTAGCTTGATACATAGCATTTGGGGACCAATTCTCTGGCTCTGTCAAATACAAAATTTCCTCCAATATCGACTTTGGAATAAATTTAAAAGCTATTGGCATCTTCCCAGCCGTGTACTTAGCAAGAAACTTGCCGACTCTGTCATATAAAAATACATAATTTTCAACAGCGCTTCGCAATTTTCATAATTATAACGCAGCAACAGCTACAAAAGAATAAATTGGTCAATCTTCATTAATTGATCGAACAACCAAAAATGAAAAGAATACATAATAAATTAACGAAATTAGGGCATTTGAATATCAAGTATAGTTTCAAAATCACATGTACCCTCAACAAAATCATCATTTTTACATACCCCTTGTACACCTCAATGATTTTAGAATCCAATTTAGGCAATGGTCGCACCTCTGCATGCAAGAGTAAAAACTAAATTGTAAAAGGTATACAGATAATGACTAAAGTAATGGTATTAGTAAATTGTGAAGAAAAACACGGTTTCAACCTGATGAGACATTGGCATCATCCCTCTTAATTCTAGAAACAATTACGTCGACTAGAGTGCGCTGAGGAACCTTGTCCTTTGAGAAGAAGGCTTCGAGCAACTTCTCATCCTCTTCGTCAATCCGATCCTGCAATTCAAATGTATAACAATCTCATACAGAAGAGGAAAAAACTTTTGCTTCAAACAAATTTTCAGCAAAGCAGTGTAGCCCAACATCAATGTCGTAGCTGATTTATATATATATATAAGCTCACATCAAAATCGCCAAAATAGCTTTGTGCTTCAGAGAATCCATCGAAAGCATCGATATCTTCCTCTTCTCCTACATCATAATCATTCTTACACGGCTCTTGAGCAACAGTTAACAACGAATTGTTGGGGTGTTGGGCCTCCAAGACCTCGTCGTCAACTTCCCTCTCCTGAAGACGAGCTTCTTTGAGGATCTTCGAGCTTAAGCGCGAAGAAAGTAAACTTTCTTCCTTCTGGTGTTGCTTGCGCGACTCTCTGGATTTGGCTTGCTTCTTCGAACGCAATGTTTCTTCTGCGAGGAATGGCTGCGGATTCTGATGCCTCTCTCTCTTTTTTCCCATGGTTGATGACACCAATGAGGCAGTGTCAATTTCTATCTCTATTGTAAAAGCAAATCAAAAACCCTAATATTCTTTGGGTTCTTCAATCTTAAACCCTGGTTTTGAAGCAGCCTCGTAGCTCGATGGCCACGTCAATTTAAGCCGAAGGGTGGTAACACAAATAAGGGGAAAATGGATTATCTTAACTTTATTTTCTAATTTTCTTTAAAAGTTACACATAACTTTACATTATAAATCTATTATTTATTTTTAATATGCATCTAAATATATTTTAAATTAATTATTTTAATTTTATTATAATTTAAATATAAAAATTATATACTATTATAAATAAAAGATAAAATTATCATTAATAAAAATAAAAAAAATTCCTAAATTTTGAATAAAAATTAATATTTTTATAATTACATATTTACTCATTTTTATATTTCATATCATTTTTATATGTCTAAATATTAAATAAATTTATTTATATTTTTAAAATAAATAAAAACTTTAATATATTTTTAAAAATTTGAAAATTAAATTCTGTCTTCTAAAAAAAGCTAAATAATCTCGTGTGGTCTATTTACACAAATTAGCTTACAGGCGGTTAGCTTTTTATTTGTTATTTTTAGGCTAATTGTTATAATTGTTATGGATTATTAAAAATATATAAATAAATAAAATTTAATTTGATTGTTTTAAGTATTATGTGTTATATTATTAAAAGTGTATATTTTAAGTAATTATATATATTTATAAAAAATAATATTAATATATATTCAATTTTAATATTGTAATAATTATTGTTATTTTTTTATTGTTATTTTAAAAAAAATATTTAATTTTCATTAATAATCATAATTTTAATTATTCATAATTAAAATACCTAAAATTAGTTTGAGTTTTGACTTACCGTGAATGTGAAAAATAAAAAATATAAAAGAATTTTTAAATTTTATAACACATTTTATATTTATGTAATACAGTAAAAATAAGCAAATAAAAAAACATTAACTACTTTTTTTTAGTCAATCAATATTCATACTAAAAAATTTATTAATTTTTTAACTAAAAGCATATATATATATATATATATATACATGACAAATATTATTAATTATATTCTTTAAATTTAAAACTATTTTTAATGATATATCTTTTTCTAATAAGTTTTAAAATAACATAAAAGCTTGAGATATTAATAGGAATGTAAGCTTCTTTATATAAATTATTATAAAGTATGTTGCAATTAAATAAATTTAATTCAAAATATTGTATTTATTTTATAATATAATATAATTAATTTAAAAATATTTACAATTTAATTGAAATATTTTTTTATTTAGCTTAAATTTATAATATTTTAACTCCCAAAATTATTAATTAAAAAATTGAAAATATTTAAAATAAAATCAAAAATATATATCAAAATCAAAAAGATGAAATCAAAATAAGTTAATAACAAATTTTTAAGATCAAATTGAAATAGTTAATGTAGTTTAAATTTGTGATAATGACTCTTATCTACCTAGTAATTAGACATATCGAAATAAAAATAAATTAGTTTTAATATTTAAGATTAATTTATATTTAATTATGAATCATTTATATTAAATTTATTATTAATCTTATATTATAATAAAAATTAAATAATATATTAATATTTTTATTAAATTATATAAATTTATCACTTTTTTTATAACTTATTTTTTAGAATTAAACTATACTTGTATTTAACTATTTATATATTTTCATAGTTTTATTGTATCTATATTTTATCAATTTTTTATTAAAAAAAATTACATTACATACATATGTCCTCTTCTTCGAAAAAAAATACCCATTCCATATATTTTTATTATATATTAAAAATCAATTATACTTGTATTTAACTATTTATATATTTTCATATTTTTATTGTATCTATGTTTTATGTCAATTTCTTATAATAAAAAAATTACATTACATACATACGGTTCCGTTTCTACGAAAAAAATACCCCTCCCATATATTTGCTAAGTATGTTCGGTGATAGACAGCTTTTATTAAATCAATCAAACAACGTCTAAAAATGAATCTTTTATACGAGGCCTAACACAGATTGCAACTTATTATTTTTCCTTATTTATTTTATTATTATCTAAAAGAGACCATATTCACAAATTATTTAATCCTTTAATTTTTAAAATTTTACTTTAATTTAGGATCAATCTTTAAAATTTTAACATATCTATAAAATTTAAAAAATGTGAGGATTAAATCATATATGTTAAACTTGTATGAAAAAAAAGTTATCAGTTTTGATAGATAAAAGCAATCTTCTTGAAGCTAAAATGCTTTTAAAAGATCACACCCTTTATTTATACAATAAAATTATTATTACTACCACATATCAGATTACACAGAATATAAAGAGCAAGTATATTCAAGCATTAGCTGCAACAAAATGTCCCTTCTTCTAGAGAAGAGATTCCAACCCTTAACTCATAAATTTTAAGTACCACATAATATTACTAATTTATGATTTTACCTTCAAAGTAGATACAACCCATTGAATAACCAGAAGCAAGATGAGAACGACTCCAACAAAATGTTTACCTAATATGAGAAACAGTAAGAAGCTGTTTCGTTACACCATCACAACTTATGAAGATAACATTTCTACTTATGGCCTTTCTTTTTCCACAAGTCTCCAAACATTCTTATTCCTGAACCTTTTCGCTTACCATTGCCAAAACCATCATCAAATTCATCAGCAGAAGGTGACCCAACAAAGCCTGCATATCCACCAGATGTTGTCTCAAAAGAATTGTTGCCAAAGTGCTTATCCATAGAGCCACACCTCTCAGAAACCCTCCCATTCATGTCAACACCACTAGCAAGCACTGATGCTGCTGCATCTGCAGCTTTCCTCCATTGTTCCGTCTGTATTTTGATCCTTTTCATCTCAGCCTCTAATGCTTCTTTTGCTCCTTCCACAACTTTCAGATGTTCATTTAATTCAGCTGCATTCAATTTACTCGTTTTGAGATCTTCTCCAAGTTGGTCTAACTTTCGGGTCATTTCCTCTTCCTTGACTTGAGCTGATGAGTTACTTAGTTCTGCTTCTTTAAGCTGAATTCTCAAACTTTCATTTTCTTGACCAAACACTTCTACTTCCTTTTCCTTCTCTTCCAATTTGATCTTCAGCATATTAATCTCATCATCCTTTGCAGCCAAATCTTGGAAGATTGACTTTTCAGGCTCCAATACTGCTGGAGATTCACTTGATACATTGTTTAGTTTCGAGCCTTTGTTGTCCTCTTCAGACAGTTGACTAGTTTCAACTTTGGATTCGACTGTCAATTTTTGTACTGGAACTTCAAAGACATCAGTCTCCAGGTCGTTGTCATCACCTGGGAGGTTGTTGTCTGTCTGACTTGATTCTTGAATTGTCTTAGGGGAATGCTTTTTTATGATTGATGTTGGTTGTGAAGTGTTTGGCTTCTTAGTCTTCTTCTCTAACTTTTCTTGGGCTTCTTTCTTTGCAGCCTCAGCTGAAGCCAACTGCTGTTTTAGAATCCTTAGCTCTTCTTGAGCTTGCCCAAGATGCGATTCTAGATCTGCAATGCGGGTTCCAAGCTTCTTAGGGTTGATGGGTTCAGATTGTGAACCTCTTGGGGAACGCCGATCTCCAAGTCTTGGACTTCTGTCAGTGATTGGTCGATGATGCAGTGGATCAGCATCAGAACTTGAAGTTCTGAGCGGATTTGGCCCTCGAGGAGATGGCCTTTGTGGTACTTCTGACCCCCTGCTTCTGATTATCAAAATTCAACCAAAATACCTTAATTTTTTATGTTGAGATAAGATATCAACTGATATGGTAAAATGTGACTGGATGAAACAGTTAGGTATGCTTTTAACATCAAATCACATTCTGCTACCTAATTCAAACTGTCGGGTCAACCAAAGTACTCTTAATTGTTATTAGTATGTGATAAATTTCTATCTAGCAATAGAACAAGCAGATAGATTTTCCATAGCAGCAATCTAAACCTAATGACAGCATAGACCTTGTAGTTTTGATTGAGAATTACATAAAAGAAACTGACACAAGAATCAAATATATATATCATTTCATAATTCATACCATGCATATTACAAAATAAGATCATATGACCGCATTTTCACTTTGTATTAATACAGGTTACAGCATTTATAATAAAAAGTAATAAAGTCTCACAATTCATAGTAGAAAAACAATAACTTCAAACCTTAATCGTGGCATTATAACTCCTCAGGTGACTACAATGATAAAGGAAGAACAGAAAACTTGGTAAATTCTCAGCTCGTATTCTGCACATTTTAAGATGAAAATGTAAGAACAGAAAGAAAAGCACAGTTTGGACTCTATAAAGCGCATTTAAGGGTATTTGGATGAAAATATCCCAAATGGCAAACAAACACTTATGCTATAACCTGCAAAACATATAAAATCCCGTTTAGCTACAGCACTAGGGTTTGTACAAAAGTTGTACATAGTTGTACACGAGTCGCATACAAACTTACATAACCTGTACATAGCCTAGTCATAGTTTCGGCAATTTTTGCCCAAACTCAAAACACCCAGCCTCAATTCAATGATCCAGCAGGAAGGGGAAAAATAAGAAGAATAGATATTACAAAATTTTCAGTCCTACCTCATCAAGAAATTACCATGACATTTTTCAACCAACCAATCAATAAATGATACAAACGTTAGTCCAAACAATGAAGTTTCAATCAGAAATCAGCTTCAACATAATATATCTAGGGTGCCCAATATTTACAAATCTTTACCTCTTGTGTTGAAACAATTGTGAGACAGTTTCATTGAATCAAGTTGGAATGTCATTGTCTGCAATTATTGAAGGTGATTCTACACTTTTGAACTTTTTTGCAAAGGGTATAAATATAATTTCATACACAAGCTTAACTCCACTTATATCAATATCAACCATAGTTGGACTTTGCTCTTCAAGTAAAGGATGTGGTATCACATTCTTTTTCATTTGGAATGTTTAACAAAAATTATCCTAGCTACTACCAGACATGGAAATTAGACCCAGTATCTTAACAGTAGAACAGTTCTTAATCAACAACAGAAAAATATTGGCAAACAAACACTTATGCTATAACCTGTAAAACATATAAAATCCCGTTTAGCCACAGCACTAGGGTTTGGTGGAAGGTCATCATCTACTATAATCTACAGTTTGGTAATTCAAATTTGACTGGGGTATTTTTGGTATTTGACTTCCCATTCAGTTTCAAACTTCAAAACTTTATATTGAAATTACATAAACTAACATAAACTTGTAACATCAAAAATAACATCCCCTGTTATATTGAAAGGTGTTCAACTTAGAGAGCATTTAGTTGACCAGAGTTAAATGTGAAATGATGGGTTAAATTTTTGTTTAAAATAGTAAAAATATGTAAGATAAACATAAGAGTTGTTATTCTTGTAATTATAAGCTGTAAAGCTATTATATTTGTTGTTTTTCAATTATATTTTGCACCCGAAGTTCCAGAACCACCCATATTTTAAGGACTGATAGATGTAACACGAAGCTTATTCACTAACCACGACAATAGATACAAAGTTTATTTAATCTCTTTTTGGATGAAAGTATATCAACCATTCAACAAATGTTTTTTTTTCTTATGAAAAACAAATAAAATATACTGCAGACAACAGGATCTGGACTAAAGACAAAGGAAAGAAGAAGTTGAATATGCACGTTTAGTCAAATCATATTCTCTCTTTTAAGGTTGGAAACAAAATAAACTGTAAACATTTTCAGCCTAAAATTACAAAAACACAATAAATGGGTATTTTATTTTTGCTTAAATTATCAAAAAATAAATAAATAACTATTGGATAAATACAAACATTCTCCTCAGCCTCAGAAATCAAATCCACGTATTTTCTTCCGGTGAAAAGAATCAACTAATAAATAAATGCAAGAAAGTTTGAAGCTCTGTTTGAAAAATGAGAAAGTAAAAGATAAGATTTTGGGGTATATGATAAAAATTAGAACTTTAGGAGTAGGAATCAGAGTACAAAAAATCTCAACTTTAGTATCCTTTCTTCTTTGTTTTTATAGCAATATCTTGCTTAGCATTCACAAATTCGATAAGAGATTTAATTATGTAATTAAAAACAAAAGGAAATTAACACAATCAGTATATTGACTTTGAAACAGAGAACAGTGGAAAATCTGACCTTTGATAATACTGTGCATGAAAGTGCTGATATTTCTAGCTCAAATCTGTATTCATATATCTTCGTGGCACCAGAGAAGAAATAACTGGAAAGGAAATACCTAGTGAATATTCAAATCAACTGAGAAATGGGTTGAAGCAAAAACCAATGACTTGATGGAGAGAGTGGAAATAATTATTATTATTATTATTATATTATTGTGTTTTTAGCCTTGTTTGTAGTGATGTAGTGTCTTATAACAACAGCTTTTACGAAACACAAAGACAGGCCGGTAAAAAACTTGTGCACAAGCTGTTAATCTAGAAAGAGAAAGTATCATGTATACATAGAAGGAAGAGAGATGTTTGAAGTTTGAATTAAAGGTCATGGGAGTGACACTGTGACACAGTACCTTTCAAAATAGAGGAGAGGACAAAAGAAGATTGCTTGATTATTTTAAACTTATACTTGGGTAATTTATATATTTTAATTTTAAAAAAAAATTTACTTAATTAATATTATTTTTAAATTATAAGATTAATATATTTTACATAAAAAAAATTATATAACTAAAGTATATAAATCATTTAATTACTTCTAAAATATATAATATTTATAAAATTAAATTAAATTAATAATTAAGATAATATTTGTTAAGTTAAATTAAATTCTAAAAAAAATGTGCATATCTTTTTTAAATCGTAAAACAACGAAAGAAAAGGAGAATGAGAAAATGAGAATTTTGAAGAAAGGCTAGATAATATTTCAGTACAAACGATTTGATCTTGGTTTATTTATTACCTTTGTTATAGAGATATGATTCATATTCTAAACTTTAATAATAATTGTTTTTTATTGTTTAACCTTAATGTATAACTATTGGATATATAAATAGTACTAATTAAGATTATCAATACATAAAATCTACTTTACAATTAAGATTATCAAGACAAATAGTACAAATAATTAAGATTATCAATACATAAGATCTACTTCACAATTAAGATTATCAAGACAAAAATCTACTTCTACTTTTGCTTCTTCATTTTCCTCTCAGTATCAAAAACAAATTTTTTTATTTATTATTTTATATTTCTAAGGTGCTATTATTATAGGAGATAATGTCGAGTCAAGTGATACTAGTGCTAGAACAAAGTTTGTCACAATTTCTTTTTCAAAAATTAAAGAAAATCTTAAAAAAAAGTTAGTTATTTTGTTGAATGAATCAATTTTCTTCCTTGATCAAAAGCAATGATTATTTTTCTTAAAGACCCAAACATGGCTATATTAATGGCAATATTAAGCCATCAAAATCTTCTTCACCAACTTATCAAGATTAACAATGTAAGAATCAACCTTTTACTTTTTATAATTGCTCAATTCAACATAGAATCACATCGTATGATAATCAAAATGATGCAACTCGAGTTTTTCAACTCGAAAAGTATCTTACCAATCAAGATGGAAAATCATATGTTCAACTCCTTGGGATACTTAAAGGTATGTGAAGTGAACTTGGTTTATATCGTCATCACACTTTGATGATGTAGTATTACTTAAATGGGAAGAGGAAGATAAGATTTTTTAGTTATTGCTAATTTCGATCTAAAATACGAGGATATTTGTAACAGGATTCTCATGAGTTTTGATCTTTCATCACTTTTTCGGTGTATATGCTACAATTAAATGGAAAGAGTTTCATAGAAAATTCAAGAATATTGAACCCAAAGGAATTTTGAGAGAATCCTTCCTCGTATTGATGGAAGAACATTCCATAATCATGATAATAAACCTTATAGAAGGAAATAGTTAAACCTGAAATGTCAACATTTTCATAATATATAAAATTTGAATTATCAATGTTGGATCAAACATTCTAAACTTAAGCCTAAATTCTCCAAGGACAAAGGTCCTAACAATTGTCTAGAATATATAGCTCATGTTGCCAACTCATTAACATGCCAAGCTAAGTACATTTTTTTAGTAATCTGGATTTGCCCGAAGTCATACTGATTCTTCCTTATTTGTTCGATGCAAATCAAATAAGATAGTGGTGGTTCTTATTTATGTTGATCATCTTATTGTTACGGGAAACAATATTATTGCTATTTTGCAAATAAAAACTACTCTTTAACGTAATTTTTCTATTAAGGATCTTGGCTTTTTAAAATGCTTTCTTGATATTAAGATAACAACTTCACATAAAGGTCTATTTCTCAACCAAATAAAGTATGTTATATACCTTTTTGTTGATGCATAAATGATAGATACCAAGACTGCTCTAACTCAATTGGACAACAAGTTGAAGCTTAACACACTATTGAGTATTATCAATGACTTATAGGTAAAGTCATTAATATTACTATCACTTATCTTGATGTTACCTATGGTGTTAGATTGTTAGTCAATTTATCTATGCATCTAACACCTTTTATTTGGGTATTGTGAAACACATTCTATGTTATCTCAATGTGAAACATAATTATTAACTATAGGTAAACACATTCTATGTAAAACATAATTATTAACTCTAGTTTAACCTTAATGTATAGTATTAGACGAGTCTTGTATCGATATAATTATTGCACCCGTAAAATGTGCAAATGATTAAGACTATCAATATAAAAGATCATCTTATGCTTTCGCTTCTTCATTTTCTTCGTTGATTGTGAAATAAATTATTTTAGGATAATAAATTAATGTAAATAAAAGTATTCATTTTGAAATAATTTTCATCTTATATTCTAAATTTAGTTATCATTTTTTTTCACTTAAATAAAAAATTATTATCTTATATATTATATTTTTAACATGATAATTTTTTTATTAAATATAATTATATATGTTTAACATTTATTTATTATTTATCATAAATTTATAATACATAAATTTTTTAAATAAATAATAATTTTTAGACATCAATTAATTAGATTATATTATTAACTTTTCACATCAATGAGAAAAATATTTTATAATAAAAAAAATGGAAAACAAAGTTTAGTTTATCTTTTTTTAAAAAAAAAACTAATAACAACTTTTAGTTTTTATATAAAAAAAATCTAAATTTCAATTTTATAATACAATTTTTATGAATTATTTGAGATGTAACGAGTAACGGGTAAAAAAAAAAGAGCTTATTGTGTAAAAAGGAGAGCATATGTGATTGAAAAAAGAAATGCTACGTAACATTTGGAACAGAGAAGATCCGGAGTCAGTGGAAAATCCAACCTGTGTTCTTGAACTCTTGTCCTTTTGTCTCTTTTCAAATTTCAAACCTTTTAACTATTCTATACATTTTCTTAGTCAATTTCACTGGGACAGTGCGTGCGTTTTGGCATTAAACAAATATTTAAATAAAAATTGATACACAAATCATCAATAAAATATAAGCTCAGCATTTATGCTTAGAGTTGGACTCATCTCCTACTTCTGATTCTTAAGTTCTACCTGTTTTGTAAATTTGGTTTTGATTAATTAAAAGCATGCAAAAAAAAAAAAAAAATTTAAATGAGAATGATCCTTCTTACTAAGTTGTTAGTAAACATTGTAAAACTTTTATAATGTAAATTATAAATAGTATTAAGGTATGACAAGATTGTTAATTTAATAAAAATAGTTAGTAATAAATTAAACCCCAAACGTTTTTTAATAGTTTGATATTATTTGACATGTTGTGTATAGTTGCTCTTGAAGAATACTTAAAAAGGATAGAGTGTAGTATAAGTCATTTTATTTATAAATAATTTGTTTTAATTATTTTTTTAGTGGCTAGGTTAAGTTATTTTAATTTATATTATCATATTTAAATTAAAAAAATTACTATATGAAAAAATATATTATTAAAAATCAACTAATACATTTTATTTTTATCAATTTTTTTAAAAAGTATTATTTTTAACTTTGTAATTTTATATTCACGGATATTTCATATCATATGTAAGTTTTTAAAAAGAAAACTTCATAAAATTAAGTAAATCTAGATAAAATAATTAAATTTATTTTAATTTATATTATTATAATTAAATTAAAATAAAAATTTCAGATAATAAAATAAATTTAATTATTTTTAAAAATAAAATAATGAATCACTCGAAAAAATAATTATAATATATTTATAAAAAAAAATAAAAGCTACTTAGAGTGTAATTACTGAGCAGAAAGATATCATAAAGGTATAGCATAAGATTACAGGACATCGCGGTTTTCTTCGGCCGACCCATAAAAGAATAAAAGAACACTTTTTTTACTTTCCGTTCTTTGCCTTCCCTTTTTCCTTTTCTTTTCTCTCGGAATATACATGTACATATATATATATATATATATAAGTGTGTATAATTTTAACTTAATTAAGTTGAATGTTACTACGGCAAACAAATAAGTGATTTGTTGAATTTTGTGAAAGCACTTTTTGTTGCTCCAGGTCAAAATGGAGTCCAAAAAGAATACTCACCAAGTCTCAACTGAAAGCGGTCCCTTTTTGGAGAATCTATGTCCTTTTAAAGTGTGAAGACACTAGACAGGTTGATTTTTAGAAAGAAAAAACAATACAAAACAGGTTAATAAAGCTGCTAGGGGTCCACAGTAGGAATATTTATAAAAAAAATTAATAATATTAAAATTAATTAATTAATTAAAATTTAATATTAAATGAATATTTGTGTGTTATTTTTGTAATATTTTTTAAAAATTTAGCAACAAATATTAAATTAATAAAAAGTATTACCCTTCTCGTCTCATGTAAGAAGGAGCTTCTTTGAGTTCCAACACTGGCTCTAGATATATTTTGAAGTACGTCTTTTCTTAATAAAGTGTCAGATTTTTTTTTAAATATAACTTAATAATACTTATAATATGTATGTTTTTATTTTTATATATACATATATATATAATAAATTAAATTTTAAATAAAAAATTATTGTATGGCTTTAGATATTATACAATATGTTTAAATTTAAAAGAAAAATTTATTAAAAATATAGACTAATTATATATATATATATATACATATAACGCATGCGATTATATTAATCCTAAATAAGGGAGCATATGAGTTTTCATTCTTTAATTTATTGTAAATATAAATAATTAAAAAAATATATACAACTTTTCTTTTTTTTTTTTTTGTAAACATCGTAGAAATTGTAGAGTATATAAGTGTCCTGTGAGACACTCACAAAATTCACTTGAGAGTAATCCACGTTCACTTGTATTATCTGTTTGTACTCTAATGTATTCAAATTAGTAAAATAATTTTTATTTAACAATATATTCTGAGCATAATTCAAAAATAATAAATAATTTTTTATTTTTTAAAATTAAGAGAGTAATTTATGTAACCAATGTATTTTTCTTTTTTGTAAAATTATTTGTAACAATAAATACACGATTACAAAGAAAAATTTACCTTTTAAGATTGAGTAAGCAAATTTTGTACTTCTGTCATACTTATTCCTAAAAGTACTTTCCTTTTGAAATTGCTTTTGACTTAAATCATTGTTAAAAAAAATATACTGCCAGGTATCATACCAAAATACTACTAATACTTGTATTTTTTTTACAACAATTAGGTTTATCATTATTAAAAAATTATCGTACAAAAACTAAATTATTATTATTTTAATTAGATTAAATAAATCATGTCTTAATTTGAATAAGTTATAACTAAAATAATAAAATAAATAATCATTTATCTTTTTGTAATTACTTTTTAATAATATAACTAAACTATTAAAAAATTAAATATAAAATTTAAATATAATTTTTAAAATATTTATGAAACTTTTACTATAACCTAAAAAAAACAACCAAAGTAGTTTTCACTCCAAACTGTTGATGTCATTAAATGATGAAAATTTACTGTAAATAGGAATAGGAGAACGTAAAAGTTCATATATATATATAACAATAGAAATAGAAATGTTAACATAAAAGTAAAAGTTCATTTTTGACCACACATATTTTTTATATCCTATCTATCATGTATTAAAATTATATTAAAAATAACAAATTTTTTTTTTTTTGAATTTTACTGACAAAAATAATGAATGTGGGTAAAAAATAGTTTAATTTATCATTCAAGCACATAAGAAAGCACGTGAAGTAAAAAAGTAAAATAGATAAAAGGTGAGATATCTTAATATCGGAAAGACATTGCATGTGAATGAAACTTAATGCTTTTTGATATCACTTCACCTACTCCGAGTCCCAAGCTTATTTATGAACCTCTTCTTCCCACTTGCCCTTTATTTGAATTATATGGTGCCAATCCAATCAGGCACCTAAACTTTTTATACTGGAATACAATGTACTACTAACAAACGACTTATTATTAGTTTTATGACAATGACTCTGTTCTTGGAAGTTCTATTGAAGCAACACTTTCAAATGTTTTGCTACGTTAGTAAGTTTTCTCTAAGTTTTTAAAGCTTGATAATACCACTTAGTGCAAATAAATTCTAAATTATTAAATCAATAAATTAATTTTTTTGAGATAAGAGTGAGTTTATTATATGTGTAAACTTATTAGACATATTATCATTAAGATAAATTAAATAAATTTTTTATAATAAAATTATTTCCATACGTAATAAAATTATATAAAATATTATTTTAAATATAAATTATTTTATTAAAATATTTATCATTAATTTTATTCGATAATATTATAAAAAATATCATCAAATACTATACATGTTAATTATAACCCAATTCAATATATTTCAATGAACATACCACAAATATTTTATTAAATTATATTAATGTAAAATAAAGTAATTAATATATACAATGAAAGCTAACCTAATTGAGATTTCTTCTATGTTTGAGTTTTGTACTACATATTCGATGAATTGTAGAGACATTTAATTTCCATTCATGCTTTTTAAGCTCGTCAAAAAATGAAAAAAAAAATGTTCAGCTCTTGTTATTTTATCTCATTAAGGGAATTACATAGTCATCGATGCAAAAGTTTCTTATATAACCGTCTCCAAATCGAATTATAAAATTTATATTCGAAATTGTCCAAAAATTATTATAATTTAAGGATGGTTTTTATCCTAGATAAAGATTCAAAATGATTATTAAAAAAAATTAATTTAATTAATTTTTATTTATAATTTAATTTATTAAATAAATATAATTAATTTTAAGGTAAACTTATACGATTTTTTTATAATCGTAATCGAACCATACTTATTACTTTATTTCAATTTATATCTAAAATATTACATGTATAACCGTAAATAATAGAATTATAGTTTTTTTTCTCTTTCCTACGTTGAATTTATTCATACTTCTCTCACCAATATGAAAATTGAAACATTGAAAGTTAAAACGTTATTTGAAATTTTGAATAACAAACAAAAAGAATCAAATATCACAAAATTGCTTGTGATTAAATATTATAGATTTGCGGTTACACGCAAATAATTTTATCTAAAGAGACGGTAATATTTATGATGTTTTTGTAACTTAAGTGATAATAAAAAAGTAAGCATACTGTTGTACGGAGTAATTTTATTTATTCCAATGACAAACTCCCCATAAATTTTTATTAGTTTATAAATATAAATTTGATATTAAATAATATAAAATCCATAAAAAATTATGAATTATATATATATATTTAATGAAGATGTAATAGGTAAGAGTGAGTAACAAATCTAAACTGTTTATTTTTGAACAATTCAAATTAAATTCGATATAAATAGAATTTAAATTTTTTTTAATATCAATCAGATTCGATAATTATTTGAATAAATCGAATTATTTGAATCGATCAGATTTTTCGAATCGAATAACGCAAGATTAATATTAAAATTTATTTATAAATTATTATTATACATAAAAGAGGACATACATAACATTTGAATTTTATATTGATGTATTTATAACAAAATTTATTATTTATAATAACTACTTAAAAAATTAAAAAAATAAGATGTATGTATGTATAATTATTAAATTATTATAAATATTTACACTTATTTTTAAATTAAAATAATAATACAATGTAATTATAATAAGTATAATATTTAAAAATATTATATTTTATAATAAAATATAAAACGGCTCTTTTAAGGCAATTGGCAAAATAGCATTATGAAACCCATAAAGATAGCAAGGTCGGCCTGCTTATGAATTATGACATATAGAAATAAAATAAAAATAGGATTTGTAACTTTTTTTTTATGGTAATCACTTTTTCCATTTTAGAAAAAAAAAGTTTTTTTCAAGGTTAATAGTAGCAAAAAAAAAAAGGGGGTTGTTACAAGTCTTTCACCACCCAAAAAAAAAAAAGTCATATGCGGACGTGCATTTCCATTACTTTAGTACCAAGTTTTGGATTACTTCCAATTTTGAAGTGAAAGAGAAATAGGAACAAAAAATATTTTTGATGAATTATTTATCAGTGGAGTGGGTAATGTAATATTCTTTTTAAATAACATTTCATATTTTTTTTAAGAAAAAAATATAATGAGATAATTTTTCTTTAAATAAAAATATTATTTATTCATCTAATTTTAAAAATATATTCATTATTGTTTTTATTTATAAAAAAATATATCTATTAAATATCACATTTTGTATAAATAAAATGATAAAAATGACATTCCACGCTATTTTTTTAATCAAGCTTCGAAAATTTTGTGATTTATAATAAAACAAAGATAATAAAATTAATATCATATTATTACTTACTCAATAATAAATAAATAATTTCTCTTCTTATATAGCCATACAAAGTCAAAATAAAAGAACTCTACTTAGATCATCTTTTTTCCCAAGGGGCATAACAGGAGCAGACAAATTATTATATTGATTGTGAGGTATTAGATGTAATTTGTATTAATTTATTGATGTTATTTAATTTTTTAGATTATAAATAGTATTATTTATTTTATTATTTAAAAAAAATGGATCACAAAATATGTTATTTTATTAATTTTTATCGAGATATCATTTTTTTCTTAAGTTATTAAAACATTTAAACGATAATAAATATTAAATTTAACATAAAAATGTTAAATAATCATAATAATAATAATAATATTTTAACAAAAAAAATTAGATATATATTTAATTTTTTTAAAAAAATTACAATTTTAATTTTTAAAAATAAAAATAATAAAATAATAAAAATCATTAAATATTAAAAGAATTATGGATTTTCATATCAATTATTACCTTAACATTATCACAAAATATGTTATTTTATTAATTTTTATCAAGATATCATTTTTAACTTAAGTTATTAAAACATAACTGTTTAAAGAGAATAAATATTAAATTTAACATAAAAATATTAAATAATTGTAATAATAATAATATTCTAACAAAAGAATTTAGATATATATTTAATTTTTAAAAAATATTAAAATTTTAATTTTCAAAAATAAAAATAAAAAAAATAATGAAAATCATTAAATATTAAAAAAATTATGAATTTTTAAATCAATTATTACCTTAACATTACGAAAAACTCATACTATAATTGTTTAAAAAAGTAACATTTTAATATAAATAAAAATATCTTAATTTATCTTTAATTTAAAAACTAAAATATCATATAATATTATTTATAATCTAAAAAATTAAACACAAATAATTTTATCTAAAAATACCTCTCCCTACATATGTATATGACTTTTAAGGGAGCACGTCTCCTCTTTATTTGTTAAAATTTTATAGTTTTTATAAAAATTAAATCATATTTAACATATAGTATTTTCTTTCAACTTAAATTTTAAACTCTCATATTTTAATTACAAAATATTTTAATTAAATTTTATGTGTAAATTCAATTATTTTTTCATTAAAATGCAATAAAATTATAATAAATTCTAAACTTTGATACAATTTAATCAAAAAAATTATTTTCAAATTTTAATTTCTAAATTTTAATTTATTTTGTAGTTTGAAACTTTTTTAATAAAAATTTTGTATTATTAATTATTAATCAATGTTGATTTTGAGTTTGATTACTAAATTCATTATAATAATACCCTCAATTATATAAACAATATAAATCAAAAAAATTATTCATATTATTAATTTTTTATATAATAAATTAATACGTCATATTAATAAAATTTAAAATTAATATATTTTAAAAAAAAATATTTACCGTACGACCTTATCTGCCCCTCTCCACCTTTTTGTTTTCCCGATCATAGTCATTATCACGACCTTATCTGCCTCTCTCTACCTTTTTGTTTCCCTGATTATAGTCATTATCACGCTTAGGGGAAGTAAAGAAAATTTCTAAAATCACCAATTAAATTAAGAGAAATTAGTATCTAATCATATATTATTTCAAATTAATAAAATATAAATATTTTTTAAAAATAAATGATAAATATACTTAATACTTAATAAAAAAATTTATTTATTATATAATAATAAGATACTCTAAAAATAATAAATAATACATACTTATTAAAAAGATAACAATATAATTAACGAGATGTATTCTCTACGAGAGTAATGTTATGTAATATTAGTAGAAAAGAGTGTCAAATCGTATCAACCTATTTAATAAACGAGTCTTGTCGAATCAATCTATTAAGATAAAATATTTTTATTTTGTTAGATCATTTCGAGTTTTAATCATCTTAAGTCAAGTTATTATATCGTTGATTCTAGAAAAAAATTAATAAAAAATCTATTATTTTAACCAAATATGAATTAATGAATTCATTAAGGTTAGATCGGATCTTCTTCTCATCCAATTTAATGAATAAATTGATATTAAAATATTAATTTAATGAGTTAATTTTGAATTATCGTGTTGTGTCATGTTTGATCAATTTAATAAATTGGTTAAAATGAGTCGGATTACTTCGTGTTTGAATTAATCTCGTATTGTATTATTGAGTCTTGTCAAAAATTGCTAATACTCTAGTGGGATACTTCCACATTTGAATTTCTTTAAAAATAATTTTTTTTGTCTCAAATATATTATTAATGTAAAATGAGGTTAATATTAAGGAGAAATTTTTTATGATATTTTAAGAACTAAATAATATTGAATAGTATACTTAAGACAAAATACATCTTCACTCTTGACATTAATATCCTTGTATTAATTCCTTAAATATAAGATCTTTTTTCCAAGGCGGCTTCAATGTATAGGAAGTTGGAAGTTAGAAGTTGAGAATTGGTTTTAACATGTAAGAATTATAAATGTTGGTTATTTTCGTGGATAAAATATTTGCATGTAAACTTGTTTTTAAGCTCGTTATCAAGTCTATCAAGTAAAGTTGAAGAAACATCAAAATTTTAGATATTCATATTTTAGGTATATTTGTTATAACTATAATACATAAGATTTCACTCATGCATTTAATAGCACATAGATTTAGAATTATTTTTACTTCTAAAATATAAATAAGATATATCCTAAATTTTAGGCTAAACTTTAGCCTAAACGATAGCATAAAAGATACTTTAAAAAAACTATTTTTTAAATAGGAGTTGATGATTAATGGGTCTACTTCAAAATAACTCTTATTTGAATATAAGTTTTCTTAATTATTGAACATTACTAATACTATATGTAATAGAAAAGATATTTATCAATTACATATTAGTTTTTAATTAGTGAGTATTACTAATCATATTTGTAATATAAAAGATATTTATCAATTAAATAAGATTAAGAGTTTTAATTTTTCATATAAATAAAATCCATTGTTCATTATTTCAATCAATCATACAAGAAAATTATTTTCTTCTTCTTAATTTCTATTGTTTTGCAAATATAAGATCATAATTCTTTAGACTTATTTATTTAATTAATTTATAAAATATTAGTGGTTATGTTTGATTTATTAATAAACTTAATTAGTTTATGATATTTTGATAATATGTTTTTATAATTTTTTCTTTATTTATTTTTTTAAACTATTAGATCAAATAATTGTGTTTGTTATATCATAATTATTTGATTTGATTATTAATTTTAAAAATTGTTTTTATTGAACTTGTGTTTAATCCTTTTGCTCTAAGATTTGTTAATTGATTTGATTTGATTTAATTTATATATATTTTGATTTATCTCATTTAGTTAGTATTATTTATTATTAAATCCATTCTAGAAGTACTAATCATTTTGTAATTGATTCGTGAACATATCTAATTGGTAAAAAACTTATTTGAATGTTGGTCTGAAAACCTTACGTTAATATTAAAAACTGTGAAAACATAACTTGTAAGTAAAATACATAAGAAAAGTATCTTAAAAAGGGTAACATAAAACCAAGTTTATATTGAATATTTATTTTTCATAGTAAAAAATTAAACAATCCAATGAACCAGTGATTTTTCTCTTAGCTATTGATTGTAAGTTAAGTTGTTTTCACCTAAAAATATAGTTTGATGTTCTTTTATTTTCATCTTTTATTTTTATACGCGATTACATACCTGACTGTTATATTTAGGTTATTAAATTATAAATTGATAAAAATTAAAAATAACATATTTATATTTTCTAGATTAATTAGATCCATATTTTATAAACTTTGAAATCAATAAGTAAATTTTTCTTTTTCCCTTTTAAAGTAGAAAACAAATAAATTTCACATAAAAACTTAACTCATCTTGACATTTTGGCCGAAAACTTTGGAAACACCACTTAATAATGCGTCAAATGTGCACTATGGCAATAGAAGAATCGAAATGGTTGTCTACGTAATATCATTTCCCTATGAGTCTTATCACAGAACGTTAGTAGCTTTATGATATACACGCGTTATACCAGACTAACTAGTACATGGATTCGAAAATAGCATTTGCATAGTACCCCAAAACCCGCACTCAAGCATGAAACGAGACGATTTGCACCAGCGTGTGGCACAGTTGCTCCACATGACCCAAAAAGAGGCATGGACGAGATGATTTACGCTATAGATGTGGAACAGTACGTGATGTAGAACAGTGTGTGATCAAAAGAAAATATAGCCAGAGGATAAGCCTTTCCTTCACTAAAACAATATGGTTTCCTTTCATATCTATATATATTTAGAAAAAGAGGAGGGGGTAGGGGGACAAGAAGAGTGTCACTACCTCGACCTTTGAAAAAGTTACACTTCGGTGCAGAAGCCTGAGATACAGCTCCGCTGATGACACCAACATCTGTTGGAGAAATACTAGATGCCCATCAAGAAACTACTGCCATGAAACTCCTTGTCCATTACTCATAGCTCGAGCTTCAGCCAGAGAAACAGCCATGGCCAACATCATCTGCTCCTCATAAGTCTCAGGTACTATGGGCTCTGGGATATTATTCAGGCTCCTATCAAATTGATCACTTGGTGGTACTGCAGATATACTACTGATATCTTCAGTCGCATCAGAACTTGCATAACTGGTCCCTGCTTCAGCCACCTCAGATCCGTGATCAACACTCCATTCTCTGTCATCCCTTGTCAATGCTATCCTATCGAGTGATATGTCACTGATGCTCACTGCAGATGGATAGCTCTCTGCATCCCTATCCATTCTGTGGTAGAACCTGTTTGTCCCTTGGTCCATACTGTACGATGACATCCCTTCAGGATTAAGGTTAGCAGAGGCTTCCCCACCCATTTGTTGACGCTCTGCGAGAGAAGCTATTGCACAAGCAAGACCTCCTGATGGCGACGAAGAAGACGATGCTCCAATAACTGGAGGCATGACTGCTGAGATATAACGATCTTCAGCAACATATTGTCTAGGCGGAGCAGCATGGACAAAAGATGGTGGTGGTTGCTGTCTGCCATTCTCCTGCAAAATCATTACTTTTCAGTTTTGAAACAACTATTTAAAAAATAAAACTTCCAAGAGTCACCTTCATTCATCTTACCACCCCTATTAAACAAGTTCAATTAAAGCACAAATATAAAAGTCAACAGCATACTTCACTCCATAATCAAAGCAAGCAACTTTTTTGGCTTTCTTTTTAGTTAGCAAAAAGGAAAATAAGATCATGCTAGAGTATGTTCAAATTGCATTGGGACATCCCAAAACAATCAAATCCTTTAGATTGTTAACTTCCCATAGTTCCAAGAACAGGAGAAGATTTGCACTTGAGTTCCAAAAATAGAAGGCAATTCTGTATTCCAACATCATATTTGTTAACTCTTAGATAAAATGGTAACGAACACACATGGTTTGAAAAAATGTTTTGAGGCTCACATAAGGGCTGTTTGTTACACTTGGGCAGCCTTCAGTTTAGCTTATTAGGGGCCGAAAAAATTACACACCTTTTGTTATTGAGATTTAAGCCTTTTTTCCGCGTACTGATGCTATACACTGATACCATTGAGGCTTATAGCCTCTGTTTCATACCCGGAAAGGAAAATTTGATGGCTTGAATGCAAAATTAAGATAACAATTGGACTCTTAGATAAAGCCCATTAATATTTTGGCCCAAATAAGTAAAATACAAGCTGAAAAAACCAACACTACCGACAAAGTGAAAGTAAAAGTGAAAAAACCCTAGATTTTATGGTGTAACTTCTAGGTAGGCCCCTTCTTCCTCTTTTCTGCTCTGATCTTGTTTTTCTCGGTTCCTTCTTCTTTCAACAACCTCATATTCCTTCCAACAAGCAGTTCACAAGTATAGATATTCTTCCTTAATGATATTTTTCTTATCTTTTTCCTTCCTTTATTTGTGTTCTCTTATTTCTTCTTTGTTTCTATTTTCTTATTTTACTTGTTGAGTTGTTGTACTGCCAAAGTTTTTTTCTATGAAATGTTCTGTAATTTTTTTTATGAACTGTTTGTTTATACTATATCTCCCAATTTAATTCAAAATGAATAACATAACAAGGGGAAAAAATTAAGCAGTTTTAATCACTTGAAATTCTGTAAGACTTACATTTAAGATTGAAGAATATGATGAAGATGATGGACTCTAAATACGAGATATCTTATTCCAATGCTAGACTACTAGTTTTTTAACGAACTTTATTAATGTCTCTTTTAGTTAACTTATGGATTTTTAACTATCATATTTATATGTTTTAGTGATAATTGGATTCCTATGTTATGAATTATGTGTGATTAATAGGATTGTTATGATATTATTTTGTAATAATTGTCTTTTTATTGTTTATTTAAAAGTTCTTTTTATTTTTATTTTGTTTTGATTTGAGGCTTAAGCCTCGTACAGTCTCAAGACCTATGCCTCACCTTAGTTGAAGGGATACGCATTGAGGTTAAAACACGCCTTTTAAAACATTGCTTATTATTAAACTTGAATATTAATTTTATTTCCAAAATTTAATATTCACTTTTCATTACAGAAATAACTAAGAACTTTGTTTATGATTTATGATTAAATAATTGGTTTTGTGATTTATGATTTTTTGGTAAAAATAATCATTAATATATTTGTTAACAATTTTTACTTGATGATTTTTCAGAAAAATAAAAATCATTTACAAGTTATTTGGTAATGCCTTATGTGTTTTTTTTTCAAAACTTAAAAAATAAAGAATTTTTTTTTGTTATTATTTACAAATTTTATGTTTTTAATCATTTTCTTCAAATACTTATAAATACAAAATTCGTAAGACTTTATTTATTCTCTAAAAACAATGTATGGTGAAAATAAAAAAAATAAAAAATTAGAAATTTAATTCAAAAATCTTATTTTTAACGATTTATGAATAACCACATATTTTGATAGTGATTTCTTAAAAAATTAAAAATCAAAATAAAACATCATTACCAAAAAATACATGATTGAAAAATCATTTGAAAAAAATTCAAAATTCAAATTCAAAATTGTTATCAAACAAACCCTAAATAAACATTTTGTTTGTTTCTATGGCGTTAAGACCAACTTTCTTTTTTTAGTACTTATCTCAAAAATTATAAACTGGGATCAGATATAAAAATAATTCTCATAACATTTAAACATGAATTATTGAGATGCACATGCAAATAACTCTAAATATTATGTGGTCCTTTAACCTTGTAATATCTGAACAACCGAATAATTCAACGCACTTTTGCAGACATATCTTAATTTTAAATGATAAAAGCAAATTAACCTTAATAGTGTTCTCGAGCTAAAACTCCACAGGCAAACATTGATGGGCAGATCAAAATATTTACCTGAATAGAAAGCCAAATTGCTTCCATGACCATTATGTCTTCAAGATCAAGGTCAAATTCATCCTCCCTGTGATTTCAGCATTCCATGAATAATTTACAATTAGCACAAGGAGTGGATGCAACAACAACACATCATTACACACAGGTTAACAAAAAAGCTCCTACAAACACTTGACCTACTTGCTGGGATTTGTAAGAATGAGGAGTGTGATGCGATTTCTAGTTCAATGCTCCCAAATGTTGTCTGGGATATGTTGGAGTTAGATAAATGGAGTTGTGTTAGGGTGCCTGTGTAAATGTCTTGTTTGAAGTAATGAATTTCTCTTTGGACCAAAAAACAAACAATTGAAAAAAAGTCTGGAAGCTTCACTCACTACAAGTCTACATGCTAGCATGCCCACCAAATTCCAATATCATTTGAAGAGGGAGAAGGATATAGTATCTCTTTGAGGGACCTCACTTATCTTCCTATTTAACATTAATGTTTAAAACAGTAAACATGATTTATGAGGCTGGATGCTAAGAACAAATTACATCAACTTTCAAGGTATAGATCATACTAAACTTGAATGTATGAAGGAAAATATCTCATTGGTTTAAACAAAAAATTTAGAAGATATTGAGCAAAATTGCATTCCCATGACGCCTCAAGTGCCCAAGAAGACGAAGAAAAATAAATGAACAATATGTGTATTAAGGGATGTAATTAAATTGGAATACTACTTTCTTTCTTGCTTTTTTGTTAGCATAAATGCTAAGCACTAGTAGTAACTCATGCTCCTCTTTTAAATACTATATATGGTATCAACTTCCCCCTTTTCTTACTTTCATGGCCCGCCCATGCAGAGACAGACCCACATAGTGGGCTATATCGGGCCGTAGTCCAGTCCAATTTTTGCAAAATTTCTTTATAATAGTAGTATTTGTAGCCCAATAATAATTACGCTATATTTATCCAGTCAATTATATCTATGTATTTTTAAATAGAATGCTGAGATCAATTTTTTTTAAATCAATAATAGTTGGTTTGATTCGAAGGTGTAACTTAAAGTGTTGAATCTTTAATGACCATACCACAAAATGAGTCACATCTCAACATCATATTTTTATCAAACGGTAATTAGTGTGATTCAAACTTGACTTAAAAAGAAAAAATAGTAGTCTTATTGCCATACGTGAACATCATTGGACAATAATACAAATCGACTTCTGACAATGTTTGTTTGTCATATTCACTAATGGATTCATCTATCTCTTTCTCACATAAGTCACCCAAAAATAAAATTCTAAATAAATTCTTAACTTTAGATTCATATTATAATGTTCTTGTTTGAAGCACATAAATGAAAATAATATAGACTGCTTTACATTTTGATTTTTATGTTCATTTAACTTTTGATGTTAGTATTACTTCAATAATTTAATTTTGTTCATATATTTTTATTTAGTATACAAAAATGATCTTCTCGTTTTTCTTTTCCATATTGTTGTGATTTTTTTATATTCTTTTATTTTTCTGTCAGACCTACTCATTATTAATTTTGCCTATAATAACATTCATATTTCATTTTTTTAATTAAATTTGTTTTCACACATAAGAAAATAATGAGTAAGTCCAAAATTTTCACCATATGTTTCTATACATAAAAGTATTACCATACAATCTAGTCCCCCTAGAAAAATATTTAATTGGTCCATCCTTGCACTGCACCCATGTAATTAATTATCAGATAATTAGGAAGAAGTAAAAAAACACACAAACAGAAAGAACACCACACCTAGACGGTCTTGTTGGAGGAGTCAGCGGTTTAAGCACTTGGGCAGCGGACAAATCCATTGAGGAATCAATTTCATCATCTTCAACAGGACATCTAGAAGCTGGAAGAGCCAAAAGAAGAAAACAAATTATCATTGCATGACCAAATCAAACATCTATATGCACAAAAAGATAATACTGTGTTGTCAATTACCATTAAATGAGTTATCACTAATCTCCATTGATTCCACGTTTGTGCTTAAAGAATTTTGGTAGTGTCTTTTCTGCATTCTTTCTTCTTCGTCTTGAAGTTCTTGTTGTCGCATCCTAATTTTTGCTTCAATGACTCGTTGTTCTTCCTGCAGGATTGCAAAAAAAAAAAAAGTATATAAAATCAAAAACATATCAGTAAAAAATAAAAACAGAGATATTGCAAAAACTTCATTGAAGCAACAACATACAATTTGCTCAAGGCCCTTCTCTTCCTTCGTTTTCACACCCCTGTATTCCACAGCGTAATTTGAGGTTTTGCAAAAGGGGCATCTAACAAAGTTAAGTAGCACATCATAGAATAGAATCAACATGCTTATACTGTCAAAATTTGGAGGCATGAGATGATAAGAACAACAATGAAGGATACTGTGTAGGACGAGCTGAATTGGGAACCTTCATTTGCAGGAAACATTCTAATACAACACCAAAAAAAAAATTTCCATCCGTTTATTGATAACAATATAAAACAATAACATGCCATAACATCAATAATGAAAAATACCTGTACAAATTCCTTTCATACAACATCTTGATCTGTTGAGACTTGGATAATACTATAACATGGTGAAAAATAGAAAAAAGGTAATCAGAAAAGAAATACCAATGACTCAATATCACAAAATCAAATTCTCTTCAACTAAAGCCAGCTAACAAATTCCAAAATTTCGCCTCTGTGCATTATTATTAGAATATCCTATAAGCAAACAGGAGGAAATGGAACAATAAACACTATAATTTATAAGTTCCCACCAACAAATGGATGCCCGTAATGGCAGAGTCGGAATAAAAGAAACATGGACATCTGAACAGGCAAGTTTAATATTGCAAAACATATAGCTGAGTTGATTGCATTTCAGTTTCTCGAAGCTCTAAAGAGCCTTTAAGGACAAGAATCCTAGAAATTCTTCTCCAATTTTTATGCAATACAAGTAGAATACTGTGGTCATGCCCAAAAATACAGTAGAGTGCAGTAAGTAGACAAGAGGTCTGTGAGCTCGTATGTGTGTGCATGTGAATAAAAAAAAAGAGATAGAGAGAGAGAGGTTGCTAGAAATTAAACCAGGAAGCAAATTGGGCATTCCTCCAGATTACAAGCACATTCTTCATCTCCAGGGTAGCATGGAGCAAGCTTAGATTCAAGTATTAACTTCTTAAGCTTTTTATGGTCTACATCTCTGTGGTGATAAAGCCCCTGAGGCCTTGTGAATTTCTCGTCAATGATCTGTCTCCTCCTTCCCAGCTTATTGCCCATCCAATACAATTCTTTATCCCCTTTTATTGTTGTTCTTCAATTTTTTTAATATACAATCAACTCCAAGAAAAGGAATAATTACCAAAATCTCTAACAGTCATCAATCTTTTTAAGCAAACACATTTTACCACTTGATTTGACTTACGAACATACTAATACAAACAACAATAATACAGTCCTCATTAGTTAGTTTACATCTCAAACCAATCCAGCAGGAAACTGGTTTCAACTTGTATTTGAATCATTTGAAGCAGAACATCAACAATACCCTGGCATAGCATAAAAAACGAAGCAAAAAAATCAAATAAACCACAAGTGCAGTTTCCAAAAAAAATATATATATGTGTTTTTTACCATCAAATATGGCATAAGCAGCTTACAGAAAAATCTAGTTCTATCATGAAAGCAAAAACATCCGGTAAAACGTTCAATATTAGTTAAACTAATTATCAATTTAATGCCAAATACATAATTGCAACGAGAGTAACTTGTAACTTGAGACTAATAATCGAGAGGAGGCTTATGTCTATACAGAGTTGCTTTCCATTAATTAAAATAATTAGATGATGATGATGTAAAAATAGGCTCATAGCAGAGAAGGACTCATAATATGCTTCTGACGAATCAAGTAGATTGACAGTACCCACTACCCCCAGTTATTTGTTCAAGATGCCAGCCTAGAGGTTCAATCAACAACAGTTGGCAATACAATGCTGTCAAGAGGCTTTGACAAAACAACGACAACAAAAACAAAGGCGAAAATTCCATAGGAACATTAAAAGTTAACATTAGAATCCACCTTCTTCCAAGGAAAACAAAAGCAGCAAGACAGTAAACAAAATATGCACATCATCACTAGAACACTGCGCTTGATAACACACAAGGATTCAATGAATTCCAAATCCAAAAGAAAAAAGAGAAAATTCAAGACCCTAATTTGTGCACTAATACAATGTTGAGCTTCAATTATAACAGTCCTCTTCTCAGAAGCAACGCCGCCATCACATAATCTAAAACAACAAATTGAAACAAATCTCAAAATTCAAACTGCCAAACAAAAGCAAACCTTGAGTTGAATTACTTTATTCTTTCTTTACTCAGTAATAAACAATCAAGGGACTGATGAAGAACTAAGACGAACCTTGAATTATCTGAACCGTCAGCGAAACGAAAAGGAAGCTCCGAATCAAATACCAAGAGGTCGGGAGGGAGAGAGTCTACGGAAGAAAATGGAGACAGAGGGATTTGCTAACAATAAGAGGAACACCATCTGAAATAAGAGAGAGAGAGAGAGAGAGAGAGAGAGTTTCTCTCTACTTTTAATAAATTTAAAAATAATTTGTTATAAATTAACTTAATTTTTTGTCTGTGTTTGTTTCTTTCGGCTTCTGTGCTCTTCCGACGAAAACTTTGAGAGAGAGGAAGAGAGAGAAGCAAAGCACGAAAGGTTGAGTAAGAGTAGTCGACCAGAAAAGAATCATCAACTAAGAGCCTTAAGGCGGTGCCGACCCTTCTTCGTTGCTTATTTCCCTTTACGCGCCACTTTACCCGCGTTTGCTCAATCGCGCCCTCTTGTTGCTTTTTTTTTTTTGGCTTTAATGTTGCTTTGTGTTTAGTTGAGCACTGACATTAATTTGTGGTGTAACGGTGTATCATTAATATAGAGCTCAAAAATACACATAATTTGCCTATGAAATCATGGTAAGAGCTAATAAATTTAGGATGCTTGATATTCGTGGCCGTTACAAAAGTTAAAACTTTAAATTAAATTATAAAATTCCTTAAAATTTGATCAACAATTTCAACACATTAACTTTAAAAAAGAACTACTTTTACCATTTTAATTAATTATATATCTTTTTACCATCAATTACATTTTTTAAAAGATTAATAAATTTAAGTTTATAACATATACAAACAAAAATAAATATTTATTACATATATGTCTATTTTTAAGTATAAAATGATTATTTTAAATAATTTAATTAATTTATCATAAATAAAAATTATATTGTAATTATTTTATTTTTATAAATTGAGTATATTAGTTATTTAATATATATATATGTGATTTACTCACTTTGATAATGCATTTTTAAACATTTTAATCATTTTTTATAAATATTTTTTAGATTTTTGTGAAAAAAACTTAAGTAAGATATATATATTGAATTAAAATTCATTAGCAAAAGAACGATAGATATTTGAAACAAAATATTTCAAAAAGTTAAAAAATCAGTGATTAAAATAATCAAAATTTGTCTAATTAAAATAACTAAAATATTTATAAATGTAATAATAATATAATTAAAATATACAAATTTTAATTGATAAAAGTAAAATGATAAATAAAATGATACCAAGTATACTTTATTTTTTATTAAATTTGTATGAATTAAAAAATCTATTATGTATATACCAATATGTGCAAACTATATTGTATATTATTATAACAATAAATGATGATAATTAAATATTTTTTAATTAAAAAATCATTAAAAAATAAAAAATAATAATAACATAAAAATTATTAAGATAAAATGAGTCTTGCATCTAAATGATTGTGAATTCCAGCCTAAGAATATGTATTTATCAAGTTATATTTCATATAAGATAGTATATACCATGTTATTTATAAACTTAATAATGCTCATCTTTTTACCTAATATAATATATTAAGTTTAAAAATTGACATATTCATGTTATAGTGATGCATTCACGTTATGGATTTGTGTCGTGTAATATTTGCATTTACTTATTGGTTCACTAAATAAATAGTTACAAAATTATTTATAATATTAACTTTTAAATTTATAAAAAAACTAATAATAAATTATGTTCTAACCATATTTCGGTAGAATATTAATCGTATTCTTTCTTTATTAGCATAGATTGTTACCACTCTACTAGAAAAGATAATAAAAAGAGAAAATAAATTTTACTTCTCTTATTATATTTTTAATTACAAATAATAATAATTTTTTTAAAAAATTGGTATCATAAGCGACCGCCTATATTGTATAAGTCTTGGACCGATCTTGTTCGATTGTTATTTTAATAATAATAAAAATAATTGTGTTACAATCCTTATTAAAAACAATAAGATGCAAAAAAATAATCTTATAATTTATATGGTTTTTAAGTAACATTATTCACATTTTCAATTACTCCCAGTTGTATCTACATATTTTCCATTTTGCACATAAAAATTGAGTATATTGATATAGAATATAATATTTTTTATTAATTTTTTAAATCATTAAAAATTTAACTCAAAATTTATAGTTTCGCACTCATAAATATTAAAATATATTACAATATAATTCAATAAAATAAAAATAATATTAGATTTTATCCACTTAGTTTTGATAACTCATTAAAATTTCGATAATTATCGTTTGTTTTTCATCGAATTTAATATGTTACATCTATATATATATTTATATATAACTTATTGTATTTTTAGTTGTTTAAATAATATAACATAGGTAACATATTCAACATGTATATATAGCTTTGATTATAAGTATCAGAGATATTTACATTATTTTATTAAAGTTATTAAAATACGGTGTCTTGGTATTTTTATAATGTAATTTATTATAAAACTAAGTTGTTAGTTAGAAAAAAAAATGATTAATCTATCATTAGTGAAGCTGTTTAAGTTAAAAACTGCATAAAGATTTGCAAAGTTGTATCGAACATTTGGACTCCTTTTAGATGGGTTGCTTTTGCAAATTGCATAAAAATTTAGAGAGTTGTTATTTGCAGAGTAATAAACATTATTATTAAAATAAATTATCTTAAAACTAAATTTTTTGTTATAATCATACTGATCGTTGAGATATAACTATTTAAAATTTAATGTCTTTGCATTTTTTTTCCCTTCCCTATTTAAGGTTCAAGATAGTTGAAAAAATAATTTGTTTATTTGTTGACCTCCTTGAACTCAATTTTGATATTGTTTTGCATCTAATTTCGTTTAATGCTTATAATTTTTTTTAAAGTGGAACATAATTTAGAAGTATGATTTTCTTTTTTTATGAAATTACTTTTTAAAAAAAAATTATAAATTACATTATCAAAAACAATACAATCTAACAATCCTTACATTAACTACAAAAAATTGCATAGCTTTAAGATATATATATATATATATATATATATATATATATATTTCTTCTTTTTTTTTAGGGAGTAAAACTTATTCGATCCATTTTTGGGTTCCTTTATAAATCCAGCAAATAAGACTATAAAAGGCCTTAACATAATTAGACCATTTATTTTTGGGTTCCTCTATAAATTAACATAGCTATTTTTCATTTACGAATGAACGTTAAACAAATTGAAATATTTTCATCATGTCAAAACTCAAAAGAAATAATCTCTTTAATTTCTAAAAGTCCATAAAACTATATATATATATATATACCCTTATTTATTTATTTATATTTAAAAAAATTATTTATTTAAAATCAATATATTTATTTATCTTTTTTTAAATTACTATCCTAGATAAAACAAAATATATATTCTATATTTTAAAATTTAAATTGATATATTTATAATTAAATTTAATATTTATAATCATAATTAAAATAACCAAAGTAAAGAATATAACTTATTAAACTATTATAAATAATTTTAATTATATTTTATTATTTTAATTTAATATGATTATAAATTTAATATATAATGTTATAAAATAAAATATTATAATAATTTATAATAGATTATAAAATAAGTGTATCTAAATTTAAATAATTTATATATTTTTAATTCAATTATAACTTCAAAACTAAAATTATCGATTTAGGTATATCGATAAGATGTTTTGATCAGCCTAAGTCAAAGAATTTAATGATGCACAAGCTACTACCGTACAACTATGACGTTATAGAGAATTAATTGATAACATGGTTGGTTGTTTTTATCTGTCTTAAAGTATAACCAACGTGATTGAATCTGATAAATCTTATCCCCTTTCCTCACACCCTATGGTTGTTTATAGATTGAATTAAAATAAAATTTTAATTTAAAAAAAATAAATTTGTTGGGAATAACATATTAGTTTAAAATTTATTTATAACGATTATAATTTTAAATTTTAAATTCTTTTACGTGATTTTTTTTAGTAATGATTTTTTATTTTTATTTTTACTTTTACTTTTTAAAAGAATTAATATCAAACTATGTATGATTTATTGATATTTAAATATAAAATTTTTGAAATAAGATTTATAATTTATAATTTTTTTTTCATTTTCACGAGCATTAATACAGAAAGTAAATCAAGTCTTAAAACTTAATTCGAAGAAAATGATTAAAAATATAAAATTTGTAAATAATAAAAAAAAATTATAAAACATGGAATATTATTAAAAAATTTATAAGTGATTTTTAATTTTTTATTTAAAATCATTAAGTAAAAATTATTACAAAAAATAACAAAGATTCTTTTACAAAAAAAATTGTAATCACAAAATTAATTATTTAACAATAAATCATATATAATAATAATTATTAAAAAAAATATTAATAAAATTAAATTTAGTCCTCAAAATAGAGTAAGCTATATTGAATCCAATCAATTTCATTCCTTTGCCGTAAACAAGGATAAATAATACTTAATTGATTGAACTAAAAAAGAAATATTAGTATAAAGTTATAACAAATTGAGTAAACTATAATTTTTATCACCAATGTACTGTATTGATTTCAAATTCTCAATTTTGTATTTATTAAAAACATATTATGTATTATTTTGTGTTAGATATATGCTCTTTTTATCAATTTTATAACAAATTGTATCCTTAACACATATATAATTAACAAAAATTGATAAAAATAATGTACACGTGATTCAATATATTTGTAACACTTTTAATTATTGAAAAGTTAAATTTTATAATACTTTAAAAAATAATACATTTTAGTCTAATGTTATAATTTTGAATTCTTTTTTTTTTCTTATGAGTGGTTAAATAAAAAGAGTAAATATATATTTGGAGGAGTGTCAATAACGCTTCATGAGAATGGGTAAGGCATAAATATTCATTGCATTTATATAAAGCAAAGCAGTATGTCCCATGAAGTGGTTGCTTTTGTCTAGATATGTATGATTTGGTCTTCTTATGTCAAAACCGTTAAATTGGTTGACCAGAAAATAACTCATTTTTTAAACTTAAAAAAACCAAATATAATAATTATTGCTTCGAGTTTATGTTTATCTATCCCGTTGAGGATCCAATGGTACGTACATATGCATAACCACATTCCTCGTATCATACATAGTGTTTAGACATAGATCACGATCAGTGTTGGTCCCAAGATTTAAACCAATAATAAGTTTTTTTGTTTTTGATATTTTGAACCAATATTATATTTGATTAATTTTATGGGTATTATTATATGAAAAATAAGTATTTATAACTTTTGTATATAATTAATGAAAAGTCTTTGAATCATCATCTTTTATTTATTTATTTTTTTCTATTTTGTATCTTTAAACTTATAGTACACTCATCTATAGTTTTTTATTTATTTTTATTTAAAGAAGGATTTTATTTTGTTTTGTTGTCATAAAAATTGGCTAGCTAGGAATGTGGGTTGTTTGTATATGGTTGATCCAATTTTTGTTGAAGAGGGTATGACCAGGAAATATATATATATATATCTTGATCTAATAACTTTCTCGTATTATGATTTAATTAATTCAATTGTTACCTAACTATAACAATATCTCATCAAACCTTATAAGATGATAAACTCAGTGAGAAAAGTAGATAGATGTCTGTTGAAATGGGTATAATTGGAACTAAAAAAAACAAAAGAGAAGTCTGACTTATTAAAAGTTTTTCTAATAAGATTTTGAGCATAACAGATAATAATGACTATTAATACTCGGTAAGTATTTTGAAAGATAAAGAGGTTAAGGGAACGTTCAATTCATAAAATTAAAATTACATGTTGATTAGAATAGTTGACTTTGGAAGAAAATAATAAATAGTTATAAATTTTACCAAACATTATTATTCAAATATTTTTAAAGAAAAGTAAGTATCCTAATATTTATAAATAATATAATAATATCTTTTTTAACGAGGGTAAATAACTATGTTTATATAATAACACGTTTTTTAATAATAAAAATGTAAGAGATAAATATAAAATATATTATTTTTATAATTATAAATTTAAAAAATGATATTTTATTGTTTTTTTTACAACAAAAAATATATAAATTAAAAGTGTTATTTTTATTATTTGAAATTTTAAATGTGATATTTTTATTTACTTATTTTTAGTAAAATTATCCATAATCATACTTTTTAGAGAGAGTAGCTATAAAGTAAAGAAAATATATGCATGTGCAACATGATGATATAAAAATACAAACCAACAATAAAAAAGGAATAACATTCATTCATTAGTCTATTACCATAAAGCAAACATGCCCTAACATGTTATTTTCTTTTTTAAAATATATTTGGCTGAGAAAATTTCTCAAAGAAAAATAATCATAATATAAAGCAACTAATCCTGTTTGCTTTTCAAAGATGAAAAGAAGCGAATAACAAACTCATAAAAGAAAAAACATAAATTCCATGATTTTTTTAAGAGAGGAATTTCTTGAAGTTGAAAGAACCTTTGTACCGCCGCAAGTTGCAAAGGTTACCAAAGGAATTGTATGTTGCATATACTAGTATGAGTTATAAAAATACATATATGAATAAAATATATTGTCAAATAATACGTATAAAAACAATATATCATATTAATAAATTATCAATAATGAGTATCATACCTACTTACAAGTGTAACAATGTTAAAGATACTAATTTTATTGATTTATATTTTAAAATTACTTTAATATCCTCCAACAAAGTGAGATCGGTGAATTTGTTGAAGAAGAGAAACCCATTTAATTGATCCTTTGCGGAAAGCGTGATAAACCTCGCCAAATTTGTCTAGCCTGTTCCAAAATATTTATTGGGCCTTATAGCATGTTTAAGAAAAAGAAGAGCAAAATATATTCAAAGAGAATCCACTAACAACTTTTGGTGATATTTGCATTACGTGATTCAACTTTCAAAGCATTTTTTGTTTTTCAAAAAATTTATAAAATAATTAATTAATTTTTAAAATTTACCTAAATTTATCCCACTCTTTTTAAGAAATTTATGTTACCGCTACGTAGAATTATAAAATGACATAAAATATCAATAAAATTTATAAAACAATCAATAAAATATACATATATTTTTTGAAATAAAATCTTAAATGAGATAAAGTAAATCTATATTTTTAAACTTCGCCGTTGCAATTGCAATTATCTAGTTTATTATGCTTGACCGTTAATAAATCTTAAAAAAAAACCAATATTTCCAACAGCTTTATGGTAATAATAAAATAATATTTTTATATACAATTTCATTAAAATAATAATAAATATTAAAATGAAGATAATAACTTAATTAATATAAAATCTAATATTTTACCTATATTTTTAATATTAAATAAAATTATACCGTTGTAACTTATAACAATATCAAGTTTTTATCGGATTTCATTTGAACAGAAAAATATTCTATTAAAAAAATGAAATATATTACTTAATATTAACAAGCTTTTTTATTGAACGGAAAGGACTGAAACATCTTCTAAAAACAATAAAAACAAAACATTTAAAGCTTGTAAAAAACATTATTTAAAAAATACAATCAATGATTTCAATGGTAGTTTTTTTTTTTCAAAATTAATTTTGATGATAATTTAAAAATTAAACCGTAATTTGAATTTTTTTATTGAAGTATTATTTTTGCTAAATAAGTTGATGCTATAATTTGAATGTTAACTAATACTGAAGAATTATTTTTGTTAAAAAAGTTGGACTTGGTAACTCCTTTTCTCAAGCATCTATTTTACATAATAAGAAATTCATAATTTTAATTTAATAAATAAAAATATTACTAAATAGAGAATCTTATTAAAAGGCAAATTAGTTTATTATAAGTTTTGAAACATATTTTATATAATAATATGATAAACAATTTATTTTTTAAAACCTATCACTAATTAGCACAATTGTGATAATAACATTGAAAAATACTCTTTCTATTTTATATCCTCGCAGCAGCTAAACGGACACTAAATAACACTCTTTCTAATTATTGATGCTCATTTCTATCGGAAAACAAACAAAAAAAAACTAATAAGCTAAGTTTAATTGAATAAAAAACTAGGGTTTTGAAATATAGCCAAATCATTCGCGAAGCACCAAATTGGAAAAAAATAAGGGCATCTTAGAACGGTCGGCAAGTGACTCTGCGAAGGATTATAATTTTGTTAGAGAAGCCTCAATATTCAGAGTCCTTTACTTCTCTGCTGGGACCTTCGCATTTTCATTAATTCAAATTTTAAACCTTAATAAAATGTAAATTGATTGTACGAAAATCAGATCAAATGTAAAAAAAAACCAAACCCCATAAGAGAATACATGAGATTCGGGAATCCGCTTTCACTAATAATTTTCGAAGGCAAACTTGGATAAAAGCGCACTGTTTTGTTTCGCGCTTCTTCCATAGGTCCTTCGATTAAAAACAAACAAAATTCCAGAAAAAAAAATCATATGAAAAGGTATTGAATAGAAACAAATTAAAAGATGCTCGGTGAATACGAACCGAATTGGATGGATTATTCATCTTGCAGAAACAATCGATAACTTGAATCTATCACATATGCTCGTCATCGCATCTAACTGCTTTTACAAAATTCAATTGATGAAAACATAAAAAGTGGAAGCTGTAGAAAAGATAGTTATGAATATGAGTGGAGAACAAAGAGAAACCCTAGAAAAACCTACCACAACTCCACATAACGGCCCATTTTACGCGGTGCAAAATGAAGTTCTAGTTAGGGTAGGGAGCTATTTATATACAAACTAAAATATAGCTGTACTCGATCTGAGTCGTTCGATATGGTGATGCAAACTACGGATACGGATTAAATTTGTTTTTTTAACACAATAAAAAATAGTGGGTTGACATGTAAAAAATTAACACTTGTATTAATAATCATAACTTATTTATATTAATTTTATGTAAATTTAAGTAACAGCAGTCTATTATGGATTCTTAGAGTATAATGATTTTCGTAGATTTAATACACATATTTTTTAATATTTACTGAAAATAAATTTTATAATATTAAAATATTAACTTAATATATTATATTATATAATATATTGATATTAATTTTAATTGTTTAGATATTTATTACATATTTTTAATTAAAATATAATATATATTTTTTAAAAAAAATAATCATATTATTTGAATTGTTTTATATTTAATATTATAAATATAATAATAATATATATTTAGTTTGATAACAATTTTAATATTATAAGATTATTTTTGTAATAACACACTATTTTTATAAATAATTATAATTATCTATAATTATAATTCACATTTCAATCATATTTTAATCTCTAAATTTTTAATTAACATATTCAAATATTATTTTAAAAATATACATTTTAATTTTTAAATTAAAATTTAAAGACAAAAACCAACCATTTTAATAAGGTAATGAATTAAAATGTTCCTTTTTGTAAATTACGATCTTAAATTTTAAAGTATATGTACTAAAGTAAAAATTTAGATATTAAATTATTTCAAGTATATAGATTTAAGGACCATAATTGAAATTTAAATATTTATTTAAATTGTAGTATCAAAAATTACAATATTATTAAATCACGAAAAACCTTGTAATATACTAAAAGATAAAAATTAAAAGGTTTTTCTACATGTTTACAGAATTTTTAGTTTTAATTTAATCATTTTAATTGTTAATATATTTTAAATTGATATTTTCTTAACTTCACTATACTTTTAAATTTTTAATAAAATTATATTTTATCAAAATAGGGACTATATAAGTAATTTTCAATTAAAAAAGTTTTCTTTACTCTATACTGTATATAATAGTTTAAATTACACCTTATAAATCTTTAAAAAAAGTTGATTACATATTTAAAACATCTATTACTATTATCAATAGTTATTATATCACTTAAATAATAAATTATTAATAGTTTAAATATTTATAATTATTTAAATTATAAATATTAATTTTTTTATAAAATATATTTTTTATTTTTATAAGTTTTAATTATCTTAAATAACATTACCAAACATTTTTTTAATTTTAATTATCTTAGATCTTATTTTTATAAAATAATTAATAAATTATTAGTATATGAAATATTAATACTTATATATCGAGAAAATAGAGTTATTGTCTTTTTTTAAGAATATTATTTATTATTAATAATAAATTAATTATTATGGATTAAATTAATGTTGTATAATATTATTTTTTATCAAATATTATGTTAAATTTTTAATAAATATTTTATTAAAATTAGATATTTATGTTTCAAAATTATGCTATTTTTACCTATTAATGTGATTATTTGTAAAAAAAAAATTATTTATATATAAGAAATAATATAACATAATATTATTCATTTAAAAAAAGTAAATTTTATCAATATTAATTAAACATGTAAAATTCAAATTTTGTTTACCAAACATAAAATTCAATTTAAATGATAGAGAATTTGTTAGAAGTTGATATAGGATTGTTAGAAGTTGATATAGGATTATAATTATCATAAAATAAGTATTTTAATCTCATAATTATTAAATTAGTTTAATTAAATTCTATAATTTATACATTATACATAATGAATATTATTAAATACATGCTTAATTAATTAAGACTAAATTAATGATTTTAAGTTACAATAAATAAAAATTAATATGCAATAAAAATCTTAGAATCTTTTTTTATGGTATGAATAAAAAAATTTATATTTAAAAATGATAAAATTAAAATATGTTATTATTTCATTTGGTGTCAAAGTGGTTCAAATTCCTACAATACATATAACAAAAATTGCGCATCTCTCGTATTATTTTTTATTTTATTTAGCCATTTAAAAAAAATTGAAACTAATTTAATGTAATCTAAAAAATTAAACTATTTGTTTATAAAAATAATCGGACTAATTTAACTCACACCCGTTTTGTATGAACAAGTCATGTGCGTTGCACACACATACATATATTGTAAGTGCATTGTAACATTCTCAATGTTGGCACAATGAGTAAAGATAAAATGAATTCAATAGAGTAGAATAATGACACCGGGAATTTAACGTGGTTCACCCTTTAATTTGGGCTAAGTCCACGGGACAAACTCCGAAATTATTTCTTCCACTAATAAGATTAATGGGTACAAAGTGAGAGGCAATACAACAAATTGAGATAAACCCAAAATAGTGTCACACAAGTGTTTCCCAAACTCACTATTTTGTCACACCCCTTTTAGAAAAATATCCCAATATTTTTCTAAGATATTCTCTCCCACTTTCTCACACAACACTATTTTTCTTCAAAGGAAAATTGTTCCTTTGGCTTTGCTTAGCTTCTCTTCTTGTTTGTTGTTTTGATGTTTCTCTAAGGCAAAGACATTGCCTATTTATATGCAAAATTACATATCAATGTTAGATGCACCTACCATTGTGGTTGTACCTACCATTTGTGGTTGCACCTATCATTGGTGGTTGCACCTACCATTTGTGTTTTCTTCCTCTTAAATGTAGGAGGGACTTATAAATCTCCCCCTCCCGACTACATAGAGGGCTCCACCAATCCAGCAGCTAAACGACAGTATTCAAAATTTTGTCTCGGGAGAATTTTTGTTAACATGTCTGATCCATTTTCTTATGTATGGATTTTCTCAAGTTGTAATAGCTTCTTCTCCATTACATCCCTAATCCAGTGATATCTCACATCAATATGTTTTGATCTCGAATGAAAGGAGGCATTCTTTCCAAGATGTATAGCACTCTGACTATCACAAAATAACTGATAATTGTCTTGTTGCAACCCAAGTTATTTCAAAAACTTTTTCATCCATAGCAACTCTTTACATGCTTCCGTTGCTGCTATAAACTCTGCTTCGGTGGTGGACAATGCAACACATTTTTGTAACTTTGATTGCCATGACACAGCTCCCCCTTCAAATGTAATTATGTAACCTGAAGTGGATTTTCTGGAATTCACATCACCAGCCATATATGCATCTGTGTATCCAACTAACACAGGTTTATCATTTCCAAAACACAAGCATATTTTGGAAGAACCTCGAAGATACCTGAAAATCCATTTTCATTGCAGCCCAATGTTCCTTTCCAGGATTTGAAAGAAATCTACTCACAATTCCAACCGCATTTGCTTATATCCGTCGTGGTACAAACCATGGCATACATTAGACTTCCAACTCGCCGAAGCATACGGAACCTCTTCCATCTCTTCCTTCTCTTTGTTCGCAGGCGGCTCGCTAGATGTTAGCTTAAAAGTTGATTAGCAAGAAGACAACTAATCGCTTTAGCCTTATTCATATGAAATCTCCAAGTACTTTCTCAATGTACTTCTCCTGCGTGATAACCATAATTTCTAAATACCGCTCTCTAATAATAGTCATGCTAAGAATCTATTTTATTGATCCTAAGTCTTTCATGGAAAAAGACTTACTCAATTGTGTTTTCAAGTTGTTGATTCTGAAATATTTCGCCAACAATCAACATATCATCCACATAGAGCAAAAGAATAATAAAATCATCATTAGACAATTTACGCACAAAACACAACGGTCTCAAGAGTCTTTCAGTAGCCTCGCTTCCCCATAACAGATTTAAACTTTGCACTATCAGTTTCGTGCCTGCTTTTAAGCCGTAGAGACTTTTCTTCAATTTGCGTACATAATCTTCTTTTCCTTTGGCCGAAAAAACCCTCCTGGTTGCTCCATTTATATCTCTTCTTCCAAGTCACCATGTGTTAAGGCAATTTTGACATCCATTTGCTCAACCTCCAAGTCAAGACATGTCGCTAACCCCAAGACAACACGTATGGATGTCATTTTTACAACCTGAGATAAAATCTCGTCAAAAGTCAATACCTTTTCTTTGGTCAATCCTTCGACAACCAATCCGGGCTTTGTATCGCTGGGACGGGAACTAGGTCCTCTACGCTTCACCCCGAACATCCATTTATTTTTCAAGGCCTTCTTCCCTTCGGGGCAAAGCTTCATCAACTCAAAGGTTTTGTTTCTACATGCAAGGACTTCATCTCATCTTGCATGGTTTCAATCCATTTTTGTTTGGATTCGGCCATCCACGGCCTCTTCATAACTCTCATGTGTTCTCCCCCATCGCTGAAAGTTACATACGCATCCTGAGGATACGAGATGCAGGTCGCCTCACTCTATCACTTCTTCTCAAATGAACAGGTGAGACGCCACAGTGTTGGTACCGGATAATGAATATCATCATTTCTCTCATCTTCAGAACCAACTTCTACGTGGGCATCATCTTCATCAAAAAGTGGATAAACCCTGGTCTTCATCTCCAACTTGTCTCTGCACCGATGTTGAGGAATTAATTCCAAATCCGACGAGTCACCATTGGAATTAGGAACATCTTTCTTCATTTTGATAATATCTTCAATGGTCTCATCTTCAACAAATACAAAGATCACGCATTCTCGACAAGTCTCTTTGCAGAATCGGATCAGAAAATCTATAGCCAAATTGATCTTGACCATAGCCAATAAAAATACATTGTCTTGTTTTTGGCATCAAGTTCGATCTCTCATCCTGTGGATACGAACAAATGCTTCACAGCCCAAACACTCGCATGATCATAGGAAACATCCTTTCCTCGACCACACTTTATTTGGAACATCCATCTTCGAGAGGAGTACAAGGTGAAAGATTCAACACATGTGCAACTACGAGTACGGTTTCACCCCAAAAGTTTTAGGCACCTCGCATGCGAGAAAGAGACATCCAACTCTCTCCATCAAAGTTCTATTCATCCTCTCGCCTAAGCCATTCAACCGCGGTGTCTTTGTGAGGTGTCATCTCGATGTCGAATACCATGTTTTTTGCAATAAGATGGAAAGCTGTCCCGTGTATTCTCCACCATTGTCATCCGTCCGGGACGCACTTCACCTTCTTTCCACTGTCTCTCAACCGAGGCATGAAATTCTTTTTGGAAGATATCTAAGACTCGATCCTTTTCTTGTAAGATATACCCACATCTTCCTTGAATGATCATCAATGAAAGTCACAAAGTATCGAGCACCACCAAGTGACTTTGACATTGGTCCACACAACCGAATGAATCAGATCTAAAATATTATTCATTCTGAAGCTGAGGGTTCTCTTGAAAGCAACCCTATTTTGCTTTCCTGCGTAGACAATGAACACATTTCTCCAAATGTACTTCATCCATTCCAGGCAATATCTTCTTTTGGCTAGACTTGTCAAACTTTTTTCACCCACGTGATCGAGTCTCTTATGCCATAACTCGATGCACTATATTTCTCTACGGCATTTACCGTGTCGCCGAGTAGCTTTGCTTGCATTATATACGTAGTAGTTGTATGCTTCTTACCTCTAGCCACTACTAAGGCGAGCCTTTTGTAAGTTTCCATTTGTCATAAACGAAGAAGCTACAATATCCTTCATTTGCAAGTTCACATTGCAGATCAAATTCAGGCGCATATCTGGAATATGCCTGACATCCTTCAGAAATAGTCTGGTTCCATTCTCTGTTTCCAAGAAAACGTCTCCTCTGTCTACTACCTTTGACAGGCCTTCATTTCCCATTCTAACAACACCAAAACTTCCAGGTGTGTATGATGAGAAAAATTCTCTATGCGATGTAGCTTGAACTGTAGCACCACTATCAATCACCCAATTGGTCTCGTGTGATGCAAGATTGACAAAATCTTCATCATAAACGATATTGAACTCGTCTATGGTATTTGTTTGCTCATCATCACTGCTGTCGTCCTTCTTCGTTACTTTGCCTTTGTTCGTTTCTTGTTCCTTTTTGAACACCCGACAAAATTTCTTAATGTGGCCCTTCCTCTTACAGTGATGGCATTCAACATTGGCAAATTTGTTTGATTTGCCTCTACTCTTACTTCTGGGTTTTTGTTCTTTGTACAATCTCCTTCCTCTAGACTCTGTGATAAGGGCTTGTGCTTCTGAATCTCTTTCCTTGTTTTGTTTCTCATATGAGAACAAGGATTCTACAACAACTTCAAACTCCATCTTGTCTTTTGCATAAGTCAGAGTTGTTGTGATATGATTATATGATGAGGGTAGTGATGCCAACAACATCACAACTTTCTCTTCATCGCCAAAACTCACATTAAATCTTGCTAAGTGAGAAAGCTTGTTGTTGAAATTGCTAACATGCTGCATCATGCTCACATTATCTTCCTTTCTCATCTGATATAGCTCCTTCCACAAATAAAATTTATTGGCAAGGTTCTTTGACATGTACACGTTTTCTAAAGTCTCCCGTGTTTCTTTAGCAGTCTTGCAATTTTTTGATTCAATATTTTGCAAGACACTGTCTGAGAGATTTAGACGGATTGTACTAGCTGCAATCTCATCTATTTCCTCCCATTGTTTCTCGGTGACGGTTGCTACCATCTTTTCTTTTCCCAGCAACGCCTTATGGACCTTCTGTTGAATGAGAATATCTTTCATCCTCCTTTGCCATAAAGAGAAATTATTATTGCCATTAAATTTCTCAATATCTACCTTTTGGCTTGACATTTTTTTTCCGCTGTGTTTCTTTTTCTGTAAACCAATACATCCTGGACTTAATAAAATATTTTCTGATGTGGAAGATCAGTCTATGCTACAACCATAGAGCATATTAAGAATTTTACTAGACCAGCTCTGATACTAGTTGTTGGGCACAGCAGGTAAAGATAAAATGAATTCAACAGAGTAGAATAATGACACCGGAAATTTAACATGGTTCACCCTTTAATTTGGGCTAAGTCCACAGGACAAACTCCGAAATTATTTCTTCCACTAATAAGATTAATGGGTACAAAGTGAGAGGCAATACAACAAATTAAGATAAACCCAAAATAGTGTCACACAAGTGTTTCCCAAACTCACTATTTTGTCACTCCCCTTTTATTTCAAAATAAATTCTCTCCCACTTTCTCACACAACACTATTTTTCTTCAAAATAAATTGTTCCTTTGGCTTTTCTTAGCTTCTCTTCTTGTTTGTTTGTGTTGATGTTTCTCTAAGGTAAAGACATTGCCTATTTATAGGCAAAATTACATATTAATGTTAGATGCACCTACCATTGTGGTTTCACCTACCATTTATGGTTGCACCTACCATTGTGGTTGTACCTACCATTGGTGGTTGCACCTACCATTGGTGGTTGCACCTACCATTTGTGGTTGCACCTACCATTTGTGTTTTTTTCTTCTTAAATGTTGGAGTGACTTACACTCAAGAGCCACAATCATAAAATATAGTTTAATAATAAAAATAAAATGTTATAAAAGAGAAGTTAATTTCCAAATCTTTGTCTCTATAATCACATGCTTAATCACGAATGAAGAATAATTTCCAAACAAATGTTACAGTAAATGTTTTGCAAATTTATTGGTAGTATGTCAAAAAATGTCTAATTATATCATGTTTAATGAAAATTCACTTTAATTATCTACTTATTATGTATTACAGTAGGAGTCTAATACTATGATAAAAAAATCATTTTATAAAATTAATAAACTTATATTATCACATTTTCATAAAAAAAATAAGATATTATAAATTTATTATCTTTACGAAATAGAATTCTACTATTCTTTTTTTAAAAATAATATACTTATGTTATCTCACGTAATAAATATGAATTTAAAATATATTTTTTATTAAAATAAGAGACTTATGTGATTTTTAATCTTGATTTAATACCTTTAAAGTATTATTTGATAAAAAAATAATTTCATTTTAAAATTGTAACATATATAACTTTATTTGTTAAATTAATATTTACTCAGAATACAAACTATTAAAGAGTGTTATATGTGTATATATATTTACATTATAATTACTTTTAATTTATTTGAATGTAATTAATATTTATTTTAACAGTTTATACCAAGGGATTGGAGATACACTATTGAATTTTATTTTTTATTAATCTAAATATTAAATTTAAGCATTACTCTTTATTAGTTAAATAATAGGTGAATGTTTGTGATTTTATACAGTAATAAAATTCAAAATTGTTTTACTTTGACGCGTTATTAAATCTCGTAATTTTTAAAAAATCCTCTTATAATTGGCATGTATTTATCATAAATTTTGGTTTTGTTAGTAGTGTATTTATGTATATTTATCATATAAAAAATACGAATATTAAAAAAAAAATTCGTAAATGAATTAAATGACAATTAAGAGTTACAAAAAGTTGTTACTTTAAAATCGAGGCTGGGAAAAAAATTAAATGAGATTTAGATTTTTATATATAATATAAATAATAATTTTTTACTTGTAAATGGATATAAATTCATTTTTTATCAAAATTTATTACTTTTTGTGGTTATAAAAATATTACACGGTTTTTATAATCACATATAATGATTGAAATTTAAATATTTTTTTTTTATAAATTTCAAACTGATACTGTTTCCTAAAATAGTCTAATTTGAAGAGGGGAACATATTAGACATGAATTTATGATATTTTTCAACATATTTTTGCCTAATAGCATAATTTTTTTTAAATATATTAAATATTTGAGATTAAAATCTTAATTATAATTATCTGAGTTGAATTATTATGAAAAGTTTCATAATAGTTAGAAAATAAATAAAATTAATCTCCTAAAACTCACGAAAAAAGTTAACATGTTTTATACTTCCAGATCATATCCCTCAAATTCAAAGAAATTATAATATTTTTGCTTTTTAAATTTTGCTATTTTATTTCTAAAAAATAAAAAAAATGAAATAAATATTAATAACATTTGAATTGGGCTAATTGCTATTAACGGAATGTTAACATTATATTAATTTGTATTTTTTTACATTAAATCATCTATATTATGATATATAGTAGAGTTATCTAGATAAATAAATTTTTTTTTTGAATATTTATATGTGTTCCTATATTAGTTATTTGGGTGAAAAATAGAATGTAAATGATGAGATTTTAACTGTCCTCTTTGCTAATAATTTCATAAAAAAATTTCGTTAATTATAAAATACTATTTTAGATACAGATGAATTAAATTTAAATATCCAAAAAACCCATTTCAAAATTGAAATATTTTTTTATTAGGAAAGTGAAAACAAAAATGGGTAAAAGAATAATAAATAACCTTAAAAAATATTTTTATCGTATTAAAAATACATAAATTTATACCAATTTTTATACATGATCTATATATTTTATACTTAACATAATTATTTATAAAAATAATTTATTTTTTATATAATTATATCATATAATGTAAATAATTATAATACAATATAAAAATTTATATATTATTAATATTATTATTATTTATAATACTATCCAATATTCTTTCATTTGTTTCATTTGATAGCTGAATGCATATTAATTTTTATTTTATAACAGAATGTATATTAATTTTTATTGTAAATTTTATTATTGTTAAATATTTATAGTATTAAAATATAATCAAGTATAGAGTTAAAAAATATATAATTTTATATATTTTTATTAAGATGTTAATAAAAATAATCTTCACAATATTATTATCCATATTTTAATTAAAAAAAATGTTAATCGTACACACATTTATATTTATAATACGATAATATATATTTTTTAAATAAATAATTCACTTTTAATTTTTAAAATTGTTTTGGCACATATAATATAATAATATAAATATAAATATGATAGCTCAAACATTATTTTCTTTCAAATAATATATTAATAAAAGGCAAAAGGAATAAAAACAAGTATATAATAATTAATCTGTGTTATAAATACCAGTAGATGATCTGCAAAGATGACTATTTAATAAAAAGTATATAACCTTGAAAAACTTGGCAAGATCAACATTTCTCCATCCCATTGTTCTATGCGGGATTTGTCGTTAAGTTATTAGAAAAAACTTGACAAATAACCGTAATAACAAAAATAATATTATAAAAATATTAAAATATTAAAATATATTTATTTTAATGATTTTTTATAATAATTTTGTTTGAATAATTATAATTATAATTTAAATAATATTTAATTAAATATTTTTAAACATAAAATATAATATATAGTATTTTTTAATAAAAAAATTATAGGATAAAAAAATAAATACAATTAATTTTATGGTTATAAATTAAAAAAAAAGTATTTTAATTATTTAATATATATATATATGAGAATAAGAAATAAAATGAATGAAAATGTTTTATTTTACTAGCGGAATTGTTATCCCGCCTCATCCACCATCTCCAAGAATCAGATCTACCAAATTATTCATATCTTTTCAATTCCTCAGTCTCTATATCTAAATAAAGTTTATTAAGATTTAATCTATCGTCAACTCGACAGACTGATACTTATTATATCATTTATCTGGAATTGAATTGAGAACTTCGACGCTAAGATATATTAAATTTCCAGTCATAAACGTCTGAATTATTAGACTTGTGGTGGTTTGGTGGGAGATTTATGAATGATGTGGAGCACTATCGCGAATCTTAAGGAGAATTTGAACAAGATCGCACAAGATGTTCACGATGATGATGAGAACGTTGAAGAGTTTGGGATCGACGGCTTTGTCAATGGACGCGAAGTTACTCCCGTCTCTGATCGGAGAAATTCTCACAGTTTTTCTCATCTCAAGTCTTTCTCGCCCTCTCCACTCTCCAATGGCGTGGATTCCCCTATCAATCCCGAGGTACGGTTAATATTTTTTTCATTGTCGAATTTGTTAATTTGGTCCTTTTTTAATGCATGAATCGGAGAATCATGAAGAATATGGTTCTTGACCGTTCTAATGTGTCTATTTGAGTGAGTTTGTGATTGAAATTATTTGGTCTTCTAAGAATTAGGTTTTGAATTGCGAACTGGAGCTAATGATGCAAAGTGGGAAGAGACGAGGTGAATTTGTGTTTCCGAAGCTCGATATGTTGGCGAGCAATTTATGCTTAGTTAATTTCGTTCTGTGATTCTTGTTGATCAATAAGCTACTTTTATACTTCACTAATACTTCTCTGTGCTTAATTTCAAAGTTATGCTGCCTATTGCCACTGTAATATAAATCTCAACAGAAGTATATTTCTAATACTAGAGGCTCACTTCATACAGTTTGGAACTTTAAATCGCAGCAATAGGACTATAGAATTTCACGTTGGGATCACTAACTTTAGCCCCCGGCTCTCTCTGAGGGATCATCTACTTGAGTTAGAAAGGCATTGTTCAATTTCCAATTTTAATCGTGATGCATGTTAAAAATGTATTAAGATTTTATTTTCCGAATCCCATCTTTGTATAGATTGAACAATACAAAGCAGAAATCAAGAGGCTTCAGGAGTCAGAGGCAGAGATCAAGGCATTATCAAAAAATTATGTAGCTTTATTGAAAGAAAAGGAGGTAATCAAACAAGTAATTAAGTTTATTTTTGCTTGTAAATGCTGTTTTTGGTTTGTCATTATTTTCAGCTCTGTAGTTAAATTTCATTCTGGTTATATGACCTTAGCAAACTGACATTTTGAATTCCCCGAAATTCAATTGACAGGATAGAATTTCGAGGTTGAATAAAGAAAATGGCTCGTTGAAGCAAAATCTAGAATCAACACAAATCAAAAGTCTGAAAGCATCAGCAAATAGCACCAATGTTTTCAAGGTAGATGTTTCTATGTAAATTAATTTAAATGAGACTTAAATTTGTTTCCGGTTAACCATTGCTGAATCTCTGTGCTTTGTTCAGTCATATGACTAAACCTTAACATCAATGACACTGTGTGGGTTGCAAGGAAAGATTTGAACATTTTGTTCACTTAGGACATCCTTGTTTTATACAAGTTAATATATATATATATATAAAAATCTTTTTTTTTGTTACAAATTTGTTCTCTAGTCTTAATTGCATCCCTTCTTGTTGGTTATGTATAAAGAGCTTAGAGTTAAATTATATTTAGCAAAGAAGTTACAATGGTGGTTGCTTTGAGAGGGAACAACTGTTTTGTTCTCTAGAAGAATAACGGGTTCTCAAATTTGAAGAAATTACTCTGTAGAGCATTGATGGTAGGACAGTATAAATGACCTTTATTATTTCAATGTGTGGTTTATTGACGTGGGAAGGCTTTCAACCCCTTGTATTTCAATGGGTTCCCTTTACTCTTTGAAGGTGAATTGTATTCTTAACACCCAGATGTTTAAGGCTGGATATCTTGTTTATATATATACATATTTCAATTTTTGTTCCTTCATATATATACATTATATATGCTGGTGTTACTCAACACAATATGAGTGCATTTGTTCATCTTGATTGTTTGATGCTAGGTTGATGAGTTATATAGCTCTACAAGAGTGCATTCCGTATATTGACACGGGCTTGTGTTTTTCTCACAGCGGCTGAGTGGCCGTTGTCATTCTATTTGTTTGTTTTGTTTTGTTTTTAGTCATGAAAACACAAGGCATGTTTTTTTTATGGATACTGAGTGAGCTTCTATGCAGGGAAGTAGTGATCAATCACCTAATCGACAAAATAAATTCACAACTCAAGGGAAAAATCAGCATTTTTCAAACCCATTACATAATGGGGTTTCTAAGCTGGATGACATGAGCAATGGAGCTGCTCATTTTCTGGGGAAAGAGAGGGTAATGGAAGCTATTGTGCATTTGAATTGCTTCATCTTTTAGCTTAGTTTAGTTTGATACAGTTTTTTTTTCATCTTTTCTTTCCCTAATTGTTCTTACATTGGATCTATTTACCTCATTTCCAAATTGCCTCCCTGGTTATGTGTGTAAAAGAATGTATATGACATGGTGTGACACACATTGACTTGTGACTGTAATTTAGGTTTTCAACCTTTATCTTATCATGATGAATAACTTGACAACAGATGTGTGAATGCCTTCTAGGAGTTTGCAGATGTTCTAGAAGAAAATAACAGGCTCCGGGCTGCTGTGCAAGCCAATCCTGAGACGAAGCTAGTGCAAAGGGAACATGAAAAGGGACGTGCTCAGATGGTAAATATACAGCTGAAACTACAAGGTAGTATTTTGCGAAGCACATATTCAGAAATGAGTTTATTTTAATATTTTTTTCTTATCTGATTCTTTGATCAATCTCAGAAGAAGAGAAATTAAATGTATCTCTACGGAAGGAGCTCAAATCCCTGAAACTGGACAGAGACAAAGTGAGTCTGATTTTTGTCTTTTCTGGTACTCGTTCTGTTATAATTTGATTGAATCATAAGGACTATAGTATATTTAAAGGAACAAGTGCATGCTCATGCTCAGTGTTCTTTTTTTCTATGCCCCCTTATATGTTTATGATTTTCGCAATTGGACCGTGCTCCCTGGCATGGTATTTTCTGCCTACAGACCTTCACTGAGATGAGCCAAATACGCAGTGAATTGAATGAAAAACTATCTGCAATTAAAGGGTTGCAAATGGAGTTAAATAGAGGAGAAGAAGAAGGCACATATGACATTTTGAAGGATTTGAAGAGATCAGTTGCAACTCTAGAGAAGGAAAATGCTACTCTAAAGGTAAAAGTTATGCATAATTCATTTGTTGATTGGAATGTCATTGAGAACTTTCCTTTCTGATGCTGCTATGCTGAAATAGTTATTTGAATTCTTGTATTTATTTCAATATAGATCGAAAAGAATGAATTTAAGGCTGCCCTGGAAATGAGCAGGATGTCACCTAACAAAAGTTTGTTGGATGCTCCAGTGGCTCTGACCAAGCATCAAGCTAGTTCTGATGAAGTAATATTCCTAATTTTTTTCTGCATACCTTTCTCAAGAATTGAGATTACCTTTTTATTCTTTATTTCTTTTCTTAGTATCAAGGCCTATCACATTAGCTTCTGCTCATTGTGTGTGAGACCTTAATACTCTGATATAATTAATGTGTTTTGAATAATTTTCATTTATACTATCATCATATCCTTTATTTTTGGGCAGAAGGTAGATAAAGAAATAAAGGAAACTCGCCGTGAGAGGGACAAAGCATTACAAGAGTTGGCCCGTCTTAAACAGCACTTGCTGGAAAAGGTTCAATGTCCCACTAATGTTTTTATCTTCATTATTGTGGATGTCTATTGTCTACACAAACATGTGCAACTATTCAAATTAGCTTAGTTTGTGTTTCACTTTACCATTTTACAGATACAAGGTTTGCTTAGTACCTAAGGATTGCATACTTTTAGGTTTTCCTACTGTGTAAAAAATTTGCAGTTGTCCTATGTTTAGGAAAGTGGAAATGAATATCACCTTTGAAGATGGATTTTCTTCAAGGACTCAAAATTCATGGTGATTATTATAATTATTTCTTATCTGTTGTCTAGGAATCTGAAGAGTCAGAAAAAATGGACGAAGACAACAAAATCATTGAAGAATTATGCCAAAGTAATGAATACCAAAGAGCTCAGATATTACATTTGGAAAAAGCTCTAAAACAGGCAATTGCAAGTCAGGAGGAACTCAAGATGTATAACAAAAATGAAATTCAGAAATCAAAGGAAATTATTGATGATCTAAATAACAAGCTTGAAAGTTGTTTGAGTACAATAGATGCCAAAAATGTTGAACTGTTAAATCTTCAAACTGCTCTTGGTCAGTATTATGCTGAAATTGAAGCCAAGGTAAATGATTAAACCCTGTTTCTTGAATTTCATATGTACAGGCAATTAGGTTCTATTTTGTTTGATATCATTATAATTATTCTTGAATAGGAACATCTCGAAGCAGATTATGCTCGTGCAAGAGAAGAGTCAGCTAAAATGTTTGGGTTGTTGAAGGTATGGCATAATGTTGCATTATCAAAGATGTTTCTTTTCCCAATCTGTGCTCAAAAATGTGATAATCCACTTACATTTACTTTATCTTTTTCACCAAGGGATTTGCTTGAAGAACATTTCCTTGAATTGTTAAGAGCTGAATGAATGGGGTGATATGTGCATATATCAAGAGAACTTAAAATCTTAAATATTACAATGGGTTTGCAATTTCGTGTTTCAAAATCCCTTGGTGTGTCTTTTATGCTTCGAATGATGTTTTATGCTCTACCCTCTACTTGATTTTGGAGATTTGGTTTTACAATCACCCACCCTATTTAATATTTTGATGGTTCTTTCTTTTTATAGTTTAATTTTCTTTAAATGTCTACTCAAAATAATACGTAATTTTGGGGGTTTTTAATTGTAATTTGTTAATGAAAGCAAGTTTATTTTTCGGGCTCCTAAATTTTCCTAATGCAAGTTTAATTTTTTCTTAAAACTGGTTTTCCTCTGAACCTTTGTTTAACCAGGAAGCAAATAATCAATCAGAGGCTTCTAGTAGGGAGAAGGAAGAAATCTTATCCAAGCTTTCCCTAACTGAAAGGACGCTGGCAGATAGGAAAATCAGGGTGAAAAAGCTTGAGGAGGACAATGCAAAACTGAGCCGTGCTGTTGAGCAGAGTATGACCAAGCTTAATAGAATGTCAGTGGATTCAGATTATCTTGTTGACAGGTTGCTTTTTATATTCTATATCTTTTCTTTTGCCTTTCTGTGTTAACTTACCACCCAGACTTATATTGGCTTTCTTGCAACTCATTAAAGTAATTTCATTTCACTGGAAACTGTGAATTATAATTTTTTTTAATAATGTGAGACTTGGAGCTTTCTTGAATTTGGAATTTGCAATTTCCATTTTCATATTAATCTGCTTCTTCCTCTAAGTGACAAAGTTGCAATAATGACGGGCATTTTGGCAGACGTATTGTGATAAAGTTGCTGGTGACCTATTTCCAGAGAAACCACAGTAAAGAGGTATTAAAGACCTTTTACAGATTTAGGTTCAGAATGCAAGATTTCCAAACTCACTTTCTTTGACTGTTTTGTACGTCCTCCAGGTCTTGGATCTTATGGTTCGAATGCTGGGATTCTCTGATGAAGATAAACAGAGAATAGGGGTTGCTCAACAAGTTTCTTCTGGTAAAGGCGTTGTCCGGGGAGTTCTAGGTCTACCTGGCCGCTTGGTTGGTGGCATTTTGGGGGGAAGTTCTGCTGATACACATGCAAATCTGGCATCTGAAAACCAGGTATTTACTAGTAAAAATTAAAATGATAAAAGTATCTTCATGCCATCCTGAATTTATCACCATCTTGCAGTTTTGTTTCTATTTGATTGTCGAGTGTAATTATCCATTTGCATTTTGTTTGTGGAGTCTAACATTGTACATTGTTAACGGTTCTTCTATCGTATGTGTGTGCGCATCAAAGTTGTAACTACAAGTCGCAAGTGATAATTTTGTTTTTTTTTCTCCCCTTCAGTCCTTTGCAGATTTGTGGGTTGATTTTCTTGTAAAGGAAACTGAAGAAAGAGAGAAGCGGGAAGCCATGGATGATTCTACCAGAGCCAAGGAAAATTCGCATAAAGATCCCAACTCTACAAATTCTAGTCCCGCTCCTGACCTTAGATCAACTGCAACGGTTGCTGCATCTAGTTGGTCTCCAAGCCAGAATCAAGGTTCTATCCGCAGCAGTCTAGGACTATCTGAACATAGTGACTCTGAGTTTTCAACGGTACCTCTCACCTCGACAGAGAGCAATTTTCATAGCTCAAGAGCACCCCCAAAATATTGAAAGTATATATATATACATCCAGAATGTAATTAATCAAAAGGTATACATTGTTTATCTGTCGATGTTGTAGCTTGTGCAATCTTGTTCAATCAATTCTTTTTTACTCAAGTGACCCAACAAGTCTTCACTTTTATATCTGGAACTAAACCCTGATGTGCAGCATTATTTTGTTTCAATACAAGCTGTTTTAAACGAGGATGTAAAGAAGATAAACTCCCAGGGCTTTCAAGTTGAATTTTCAGGTTCTTCTCTGTAGAGGACAAGAAAGTCTCTCTCCCCTTAAGACCAGCTTTTAATTACTAATAGAAGGAGATACTTAAAGACCTGGTAATAAAGATGGTACCACATTCAAATTGTTAGTTCGAGTCCCACTTGAAGCATTTATAGCATTTGTAAAATTTATAATTTTGTACTACTAGCAGTTGTAGCGAAGATCACTTTCCTATTCTCATAACCTTGATTATTGACATGAAAAGCTAAAAAAAAAAATAAAAAAATGGAAAGTAAATTTGATTTCTTTATTTATATAAAATGTGTCATTTACTCTTTAAAATTAAAAAAATGTTATTTAGTTATTTTTATTTTAATAAAGATGTTAAAAAAGGCATTTAATAATTTTAAAATTATTTTATGAATTTTTTTATCAAGGTATCTGTTTCATTTTACTGTTTATTATTTAAAATTATCTAATTATTTTGTTAAAAAATTTATTAATACTATTAAAAAAATTTGGTGGCTTATTTTTATAGGTAAAATCAACAATAATATTTTTTTTTATAAATAAAAAGATTAATAAGTATTTTTTTTAATTTACAAGTTTAAACAATATTTTTGCTTAAAAAAAAAGAATCCAAAAATATTTATCCATAATAATGTCTGTTGGCTACGGTTGATGGATGACTTACTTTTTGCCCTCTAATGTCTAAACAAAGTTAAAAAAAAAAAATATCAGGAACTAGAAAAAATCTTTTTCACATACCCACTAAACAAGAATACCCACGCGTATTAGTAAAAATGTAAAGTAATTACGGAGAGTTGACAATTTTTATCACATCACGAATATTTATTGTTATTGTTATTAACATGACATATGTAACTTTTTCACAGATATTTATTATTAAACTAAAAAATAAGTGTAAAATTATTATCATATTTAAGTTTATTACTTTTATGACATATTTATTATTAATTTTAAAAATTATTAAAAATATCTTTAATAAATTTTAATTGATACAAAATAAATATAATAAAGATAAAATAATATTTTTGATAATTCTTAAATTTAACAATAAATATACTAAATACAACAAAATAATCAAAATTCTAACAGTAAATATACTAAAAACAACAAAATAAAAATAAAATGTTACAGTAACTCTATCCATAAATAATTACGACACGATATGTCAACTTTTTGTCGTTACTATAGTTCAATTTTTTAAAATATTTTATTCTTCTATAATTTTACCAAATTTAATTTAAAAAAAAAGACTAAATGTATTGAAATGTAGAGAAAAAGTCATTTTAACACATTAATTATAACAGTAGTGTTCAACCTAATTTTTATATTTGAATCAAGTTTTTTAATTGAAAAATTAATATTAAATTTTAAGGGAAAGAAAATATTAACTTAAAATTAATAAAAGTAATAATATTATAAATATCGTATTGTACTATTATTATTTATACAAAATTAAATAAAAAAACAACACAACAAAATGAATTTAATAAATATTTTTTATTTAAAATAAATAATATATTAATTTTCTTTGATACTCTTACGATCAAAATAGTCAACAACAAAAAAAAAACGCTAAAAGTGCAGAGCATATAAATTGAGCATTCTTAATGACATGAACTTCCATTATTAAAAAAACCATGTTCCCACTCCATCAGTTTCATATCAAAATAAAGTAAAAAAAAAAAAACAGTTCTAAAACAAAAGACGAGTGTATAAAAGCTTCTAACACAACTATCGTTTCAGCGTCTGAGTGAAAACCAATTTACAACGCACGATTTGATATCACAAAGTTGTGGTAGCGCACTCATAAAAAACACAAAAACAGAAAAACCTACAACAGAACGCAGGCTGCCAATACAAATACCATGCCGGATGCTCGGGCTGGCAAATGCGGAAGACCGAAGCACATTAAGAGAAACAAACATCACAAGTTACAAAACCGTTTTAGCTGTGCTCAAATGCATGTTTGGCTTCAGTATCAAGCCTTTTTCTTGCCTTTCAGGGGGCCTTTAGGGATCTTACTCAAAACCTTCGCATCAAACACAGCATACTGCTTTTTCACCTCATTGATGGCCTTCTCTACAAATGGGTCAACCTTGTCTTCATACTTCTCATAGAGTACAGGTAGCGTGTGCAGCAAAACAAAAGCTGTTTTCAATTGCAAAATAATCAGAAATTCGAGAATCTAATTAAATAAGAAACATCAACATGGGCATTGCATAGATGAGTTCGTCGGTAATTTACATATGTAGAATAAGGTAAGGAAATTGCACCAACTCCCCGTGATAGATAAAATCCACAAGCCCGCAATTACCTGGAGTACAATAATTAATCCCACAATTCAGGTTAAGGATTTAAAAAAATAAATAAATTATGCAACTAATTAATCAAGAAAATTTAATGTACTATCCAAAGCTAACTAACATGAATAATTGTAAACTAGGTAGCAATTAAAAACACTCGTTTTACCCTTGGACAATAATGAATTAAGATAAGTGAACTGTGCTTCTTGTCAACCAATAAGTCATTATCGAGATGAGTTTTAAAGCGCTTCACAGAAATATTAAATGGGATTGGGTACTGAGTAGTACCATATGTTAAGAAAGGCTCACAAATGTATTATGTTTTCTAAGGGTACACTAAGAGTCTTGTTGTTTTATACAATTTAGTCTAAAATGACCATAAAAAGATTTAAGTTTCACCAATGTAAAACATTAATGAATAAATTTTTTTAATGACAAACTGATTATTTTGTCATCATATCCAATTCTCCCGTGCATTCCATTTCACATTTTTCACACTAATGATATATCCATATAGTTGTGGTACTAATCTGTACCTTTCCAAAGAGTTATGTCACCTTGTAAGACTCTTACCCATTATTAAATTAAGATGTACCATTAAAATTAAAGAAGGAACTTCAAAAAAAAAAAAAAAACACACACACACACACTGGTCAATGTTAATAATACTTACAATCAGAAACTTCTTCAGATCTCTTCCAGATGCAATATCACGCAGGACAGACAAACCCCGATTGATGACACATCTCAGAGCAGAAGCAAACTGAAGGAATGGATCCTCTCGTATATGAATTACTGGGATCCGAGGTGGAGTCCTACAATATCAAAACTCAAAAGGTGTAAGCAGTATAAAGAGTCAGTAAACATGACAACGCATAGTGATACAACAACAAAAAAAATGAATCATCAAATTGAATGTAATTCAAATGATCTTACTTGTAGATAAAAGTATGAACATTGGACCACAAGAACAGGATTGCAAGGGCGACAATCAAAATATGACAAACAAGAGTAAGCAGGTGATATTCAAGCAGTTCAAAGACGACCCACGTGGCAGTGGCTCCGGCTAGAACACAAGCCGAAATCTTCTTGTTCCTCCACAATAGCACATCAGCAGCTGCAATGGTCACCAAAATTGTGAGAAGGCCACAGAGGGAGGAAAAAAAAATATTAACTTGACTAACTCTAGCTCACAGTAGTTTCAAAACAATGTACAATAACCTGTTTGGTTCAACGAGAAAATCGTAAGAGAACAACTGATGTAAAAACAACCATTTGATGTTGAGCAGTTTGTATATTCATAGATGCAAAAGTAAACCCATATTGTTAAAAAATCCAACATCGATTGGACATGAAGTATTCAACTCATATATAAATGAGAACAATCTTCCATTTCTTAACCTGGATTTTGAGATGAAATTAAGCCTAAATTTAACATGATTTCAGAGCTGACAAGCTCACCCGTCTATCGATGAACTGTCCATCGATGAACTCGATGAACTGTCTATGTGAAGAGAAGTGTTAAAAAATACAACATGAAATATCCAACTCATATATAGACGAGTGCAATCCTATATATGAGTTTTGAGACGAAGTTAGACATATATGTAACTAATACGAACTACTATGGAGAAGAACCATTGAATAATTATCCCATAAATAGCATTTTGAATCATGTATTGAATCCCCTAGCATCTAAAATCGAAAACCAACATATCTTAAAACTAATCCAGATTTGAAAGCAATTACAGTCTACAGAAGAATTAAACTTTCGTAGCTAAAGATAAGCAGTAAGACAAACCTCAACCTCCAAGTTATGTTCAACACACTCATACGAAACTATTTGAAAAACGAACTAAAGGTCATCCAGCAAGTAATTGAACTATAAATCTTTTACAGGCATGTACTCGAAATGAAATCCCTCGAATAAATAAAATAACTATTAAAAAAAATAATCAGGCACACAGAGAAAGTGAGTGTTGTCCTTACGTTTTCCACCACCAAGAACCTTGTGAACCGGTTTCTCCCTCCCGAAAAGCCTATACATCTTGGCCTTCACGGACGAGGACGAGGGCGAGGTAGGTTTCTCGGAATCAGAATCAGAATCCGAAGAAGACGACGTATCGTTCGAGTGGATCTTCTCGCTTATCTTTTCCGACTCCACCGTCGAACCATTTTCATGATGATCCGCCATACTACTCCGATCCGACCAAACGAATAAATGTCAGTTAAACAAGAGTTCAATTACAGAAATTCCCAAATGTGTTTTTTCCCCGAAATTAGAGTTATAGTAGCTATTGTAGGGCCTATGGAACCGAAGATGTATATATAAGGGAGCGGAGAACGAGAATGATCGAGACCGTTGATCATATTGCTTATGTCCGAACCTGGAGGCTCGTGAAACGAGTCAGCTTTTGAAATTTGGTTTCGGTGAAGTTGACGACGTCAGAGTTAACGTGTTTCTGTCTGAGTGTTGGTGCTGTTGTGGTACGTGCATAGTGCAAGGGCGGTGGAGATTTGGGTAAAGGCACCGTCCTCGTTGACAGATGTGGGGACACGCGGCATCGAAGTGATGCAAAATGAAACCTGAACAATGCTGTGCTGTGTAGGCTACTGCCTGGTTTTGGTAGTCTATGCTCCCACAAGTGAGTTTTTTATTTACTTTGTTTTTAATTATTCTACTTTTAAACGCATACATCGAAAAGAAAATTATTAATAATTTATTTTTGTTATATTCGAGAAAAATCTTACGTACAAGACTTAATTAATTATTTTTTAAAATTATAAGATTAATAAAATTTACTTAAAAAAACTCTAAATATATACATATATTTAATCAAATCAATTAATTAAAAAATATATTTTTTTAAAGTTAATTTCACATTTTCAACGAATTGGGTAAAAATTTGACAAAAAAATGTTTTATTATCCCGTGTAAAAATATATTCTACTGTAAAAGCTGATCTCTTTTAAAGGAATTAGAAGTATATTTTTTAAAATAATTATCTCACGTTACATACTTATTTTTAGTATCATTTTAGACCTTTAATTGATCAATTAGACCAGGAAACACATGTGATATTACCAACTCGATGAATGGCGATAAAAAATTAGGATACTATTTGTCATCAAAATTACGGTTAATCTAGTTTAAGGATATTAGGAGGCGTAAAGTTTACCTTATTAAAGTGATAAACTAAATATATATATATATATTTCAAATAATATTCGAGCTTAATTTACATTTTTTTCGATCATCAACAACTAATTAAAAAAATGCACTATAAAACTATCTACGAAAAGGATTATTTGGATAGAAATATTTAAATTATATCTAAATTTAACGTTAAGTTTATTGAATAAAAGGTATGTTATTTATAGCGTTATACGGAGTATAGAACACTAATTTTTGGTAATTATATTTTAATAATTTTTGATGATATATGTCATTAATACCTAATTTGGCATTAACCCTCGTCACCCATGAGGATTTGAAAAAAAAAACCTATAAAACTATTTTTCTAATTTAAAGAGGACTAAAATAGTAACTTTCTACACAATTAAGAGCCCAAACACACATTATTCTTATGGGTATGTTATAAATTATAGTATAATTATAATTAATATTTTAGATAATAATTAATTAAAATAAGATTTGTTTTTTAATTTATAATTAACTATTAAATCAGATAGATAAATAAAATTTTTATTTTCTTAAATAACTTTTACCACAATTTACTCTATATATATATATATATATATTATAATTTAATATATACTATAAGCTATGATATTAACTAAAATTAATACTTATTTTTTAATTCCACAATTAACTATTAAATCAAATATGATAAATTGAATTTTCCTTTTCTTAAATGACTTTTATCACATACTCCGTATATATTACATGAAACAACAATTATAACTTACGTACTTGGTATAAATTATCTCTTACCCAATTCATGTATAGGTGGGTTTTCATAAAAATAAATATTTTTAATGAATGATATTAGTTTACTCTTGGGATGTAATTTATAACTAAATTTATTTAAAATTAATATAATAAATTTATAAGATTAAAAGGGTTAATTTTTTTATATTATAAGTAACTCCTATTATTATTTTAACAAAATATATTTATTACATGATATTATTTTTATAATTATTATAAAAAAATATACTTAAAAGATAATTTTTTATTTTTTATTATTCTATAAAATATAATTAAAAATATATTTTAATTTTTAAAAATATAAATGAATTAGTTTATAAACTGATCAGTTAAATTAATTTAAAGATAAACTTAATCAAATTTAACTCTTATAAATTAAGTAAACTTTAACGTGATACTAGTCAGAAGTGCCCTACGTAAGAAATCCAAAAAGATTCACCTATGGATACGTGCATGTCCCTATCTGAGATGCTATTGCATGTGCTGTGATAAATCTAAAATTTTAAATTAGTAAGGTATTGTATAAATAAATAAAAAAATTCTTCATAATTTTAAATTATTATTTATTTTTATAAATTTTTTATAAATATCTTATTTAAATATAAATATATTTAAATTATTAAATTTATATTGTATTTCAAATAATAAAAATTTAAAAATAAAGATTTAGTAAAAATATAAATTTATTTTATAAATATAATATTTATAATTTTATTAACATTATATATAAGATTCATACTTATCAAAAATAACAGGCAAGTAACCTCCTGACCCACGTGGTTCATGCCTTCATGGGAATGTGAAACAATCAGTGAGTTTGAAAGAATCTTAAAGGATAAATAAATAAATAAATAAAGGATGGCCCAGTGGAAAATAATCAGTGACTTTGAAGAAGCTGAACCAATCTATGTCTTAAATGGTGGGTGCTTACTTTATCTTTGGTTCCAAAAGAGTTTCGAGACTTAGTGTTTACTTTACTTTCTTTCTTTTTTTAATTATTGGTAATTTTTTTAAACGATTATTATTAATTATTTTTAATTTATATATTAAATATATAAAAAATAAATTAAATTGATATTTTTATTTTAAATAATAATAATTTAAATATATCTTTTAAAATTATTATACTTATTATTGTATTCATGGATTTAATAACAAACATTTATTATATTTAAAATTATTTTTATATTAAAATAATTATTTAAATTTAAGTTAATTTATAAAGTTATAAATTAATAAGATTTGCTATAAAAATAATAATTTACTCTACTAAAATTTTTTATGGCGTTTGGTTCGTGGAATCGGAATCGGAATTGGAATTGGAATGGAAAGGAAACAATTTTGTTTTGTTTGACCACTGGAATCAAGCTCAGAATCAAGATTATAGTGTTTGGTTTGTCACTGGAATGGAATGAAAAAAGCTGTAAATGACCTTAATATCCCTACATGCTGTAAAGTTCAAATAATGTCATTTAATTATTATTTTTTCGTCAGAAAAAATACATTATTGAAATCATTATTTTTCTAAATAAGTATTACTTAATTAAAAATAAATATATTATTAAAATTATTATTTTTCTAAATAGGGTTTAGGGTTTTGAGGTTTGGGATGTGTGATTTAGGTTTAGGGATTTAGGATTTGGGGTTATATTTGTAGGTTAAGGTTTAGGGTTAAAATTATTATTTTTCTAAAAATAGTTTAGGGTTTTAGAATTTTGGATTTAGGGTTTTAAGGTTTAGGGTTTATGGTTTTAGGATTTGTAATTTAGGGTTTAGGGTTTTGGGATTTGGGATTTATGTTTTAAGGTTTAGGGTTTAGGGTTTAAAGATTTAGGATTTAGGGTTTTAGGGTTTAGGGATTTGGGGTTTAGGGTTTTAGGATTTGGAATTTGGGGTTTAGGGTTTAGGGTTTTGGGATTTATGTTTTAGGGTTTTGGGTTTGGGGATTTATGTTTTAAGGTTTAGGATTTTAGGGATTTAGGGTTTTAGGGTTTATGGTTTAGGGATTTGGGGTTTATGGTTTAGGGATTTGGGGATTTAGGGTTTAGGATTTGGAATTTGAGATTTAGGGTTTTGGGTTTTGGGATTTGGGATTTATGTTTTAGGGTTTTGGGATTTATGTTTTAAGGTTTAGGATTTAGTGATTTAAGGTTTAGGGTTTAAGGTTTTAAGATTTGGATTTAGGGTTTTGAAATTTAGGGTTTAGGGTTTTGAAATTTTGGGTTTGAGAATTTAAGATTTGAATTTAAAGTTATATTTTAAGTGAGGGTAAAATTGAAAAAAAAAAGTTTAGATGGGAATGTAATAATGATTAACAAAGGTGGGAGAATGAATTGTGATTCCTTCTCTTTTAGTAATCAGATTACATTCCACCCTCTATTCCGTCTAACGAAACACACAAAATAGAAGGAATCAATTCTGATTTCATTACATTCTGTCCAACCAAACATGATGTTAAGGTAGTTAAACATGCTTTGCCAAGTGGAACTTAAAATCTATCGATAAGGTATATAAGTTGATTGTAGCATAAGAGGTCAAAAGAAGGTAGGGTGCTATTAATCTATGCCATCATTGATGAGTGAGTGGGTATTCGACGGCAATATATCAATTCTTTCGTCCATTTGTTACTTGACAAGGTTAAAGGGTGAGTTTTCAATTTAAATTATATTTGTCTGTTCCTTGAGCATGCAAATAAAATACCATTTTAGATTAATATTATATGATTTGATTTCCTACACTCTTAATATTTTTAATTATTCTATTTTAGATTTTTACATTCATGTGACTTTTTCTTGATTATATATTTATATATTTAAATAAAATAATTTTACGTGATTAATATTATTTAATTTAATTATTAAATTTTAAATAAATTATTTATATTTAATTTTACTTATATTATATGATTTTATTTAATTAAGATTAAATTTATTCTATAATACAAATGAACATATAATTTTTTTTTATGCTAATTAAAAACATTGATTTAAAATGACCATTTCGATTCGATGCAAAGAGTTCAATGAGCTCATGTTCCATCTGTGCTTCTGTTTCCTTTTGTCACCACATGGTCAATAAGTACTACATTACAAAATTAGGTTAAGCCGGTTGACCGGTTCGGTTCATGTGAATAATAATAAAATAAAATAATTAAAATTAAGATATATATTTGTAAGAAGCATGAAGAAAAAAGAATAATGATTCAAAAATTGAGGACAAATTGAAAGTAAAAAAATTCCATGTTGAAATAAAAATACCACTCATCAACTGATATGAACAACTTTTAGCCTAATTCTGAAATTATTTTCACAACAAAACTTCAAAGTTCAACCCCTGTTATCTATGGAAACCATTTACACTAACAAATCAAAGAACAATATTGGAAAAGAAAAAAGAAAAAAAACCCAGAAAAATATCACCTTCTTCTACGATCAGCGGCGTATTGCGACAAGGGTACAACCTCCTGTAACGGAGTCGAAAGAGGAGTAGGCAACGGCGAGTTTCGGCAAACAGGACAAGACCCATTAAGTTTAAGCCAAGCGTCAAGACAATAGAGGTGAAATAAATGTCTACACTCAGGCATCATTCTCAACATCTCCGAATCCTTATACTCACACAAACAGATCGAACATGTTGTTTCCTTAGCGATCGATTCCTTAGTGTAACAGAACTTGGGGTAAGAGTTTATAACGTTTTGATCCAACCCGATGGCGGTATTTTCATCGTCGTTTTGTGGATTTTCATTGTCATTTTCAGCGACAAAGATAATACGAGGAAGAATAATGCTGTTATCGGAGTTGGGATTAGGAGATGGGTTTTGAGAAGAGGAATGACGGTCACGATGGCGAGTGCGGCAACATAGATAAGAAGCTAGAAGGAGTGTGGAGAGAAGGACCAGAAAGGAAAGAGCTATGACAATGGAATAGCCAAAGCCAAGGTTGGTGAGTTGATTTGTTGAAGGGGTGGTGGAATTGGCATTGGATGTAGTGGACATTGGGAGATGGAGAGGGAGATGGAAAGAGATTGAAGGGTTTTAGCCATTTGTTTAAGTTAAGAGGCTGAAAATGGGGTGGGGTGTTTGTTTGAATTAGGAAGGTGGGTGGGTAGTCCATATGCTGCATTTAATACCATGGTTTGGATACAGAGGAGGCATTAAATTGGTGGGAGAGCGTATGAAAGAAACTCTAGGTCCCAACCATTTTGCTCAAGAAAAACGTACTCACCTTTTCAAGTATAAATAAATATAACAAATTATTTTAATTATAAAATTTAGATATTATTATATTTTAAATTTTAAATTTAATTAATAAATATTTAAATAAAAAAATTAAATCAAATAAAAATATAAAGATTCAAATAAATAGTTAAAAAATGTTACGTTAAAATCACTTCTTTTTATATATATATATATATATATATATATTCTTATTTTTACTTGTATCATTGTTAAGTGTTAGTATAAATTTTAATTTCATGAGAAATTTTATTATTATAAATTAAATTTAAATATATAAAATATTTTTTAAATTATATCATATTAATTTAAGAAATATTTTTATATAATATATACTATTATAATTTTATGTATACAATTAATTAATATTTATCAAATACGTAAATAAAAATATTTATATTCAATCATTTTAATCATTTTGTGTGCAACAAATACACGAAAAAAATAACATTTTATTAGTAATTTATTTTCGTCATTTTTGTTTATATATTTGTTAAACATTGTTAAACTATATAACATGCTTAAAAAATTAAATACAATATATTATTTTAAATAATTTTTTTTAATTTTAATAATATATATAAAATTAACTTTCTGTAAAATTTTTGACATCCTCGTACAATCCCTCAAATGTACCCCTTAGGATTATTATTATTAATGAGAATTATTGTTACAATAATAATACAATCCCTTAAATGTTTAAGGTAATTATTATTGGTTAAAATTATTATGACAATAATAAATATAGTTTTCTCAATAACACCATCCAAAAATAAAATATGGGGCACTTTAAATTAACAAATTTAATATTAAAAAATAAAAAATAATTTGTAATAGTTTTAATAAATATGAAATATATCATGCAAATAATGTATATATTTAATTTTTTTTCTTCTTTTAGTGATTAAATAATCAATGTTTATTTTTATGAAATAATATATTATTTTTAATTAAAAAAATTTGAATTAATTTAAAAGTAAATGTATACATTTTTTTTTATTTTTTAAGAAAATCAAGTTCGGAGGTGGAGGGAGGGGATAGAGAGGTGACCCAAAACTTTGACCTGATAAAATCAAATTTTCATAGAGTTAATGTCAACAGTGAAGAATTAAATTTCTTTATTTACTTGATGGGAAAAATTTACAACACTAAATAATTGTGGGTTTTGGGGACTTGTTTGATAAATTGGATTTGGGTGGGACATTCTTGTGTTTTGCTAAGATATATTATATGAGAAGTTGCTTGCTATTATTTTACGTTTTGCAGTATCTGTCTTATTTGCAATAGCAAATGGTTAAGAGTTGTCTTATAATTTGGTGTAAAAATACACTAATAAAATAAGACATGATTTCTTTATAAAAATACAAATTAATTTAGCATAAATAGCTGTCATCTTAATGCCCATAAGGACACACTAATAGTGCATGCAGTGACACTGTTTACTGAATGTCAAATATGGTGGTATCATTGCATTTGTCCAGTGCCAACCTAATAAAACTATCACACTAAATTCCTTTCAACATGTTATTATATGACAATAAATATAAATAATATAGAATTTTTACATGTAATCATGCAAACAATGCATTAACTACAGGTATTATCTCTGTATATTTTTTTATACCACTTAATATAATCACAATTCATATATTATATAATTATTAATTAAAATAATAAAATTTATTTTTTAAAAATTTGTAATTAATTATAATATTAATGTATAATTTATGATATAATTATTTACCTTATCTTTATATATAACTACATTGTCACATCCTTTCTTAACAAGGTAGAATTTAAACAGTGTCTCTTTCATAAAATGTCAAGTTTTAAAGACTAATGACGTTGACCGATCAATTTTAATTTAGTAGTGACAGTAGATTGTGTTAATTACGCCAATTTATTTGATAAGAGTGATTATAGATTAATTAATTAATAAAAATATTTTAATTGTATTAAATTATTTTATATTCGGATATTTTATGTGTTTGATTTAAAAATATTATTTTAATTAAATATTACTTAATAAATTTATTTAAATTATATCGAGTTGAATTTAATAGATAAAATATTAATTTAACGTGTTAATTTTAAATTAATATATTATATTATATTTAATTAATTAATTAATTAATTAAAATATATCGTATCATATTTAATTAACTAATTTTATATTTAAATTAATTAAGAATTATTAATAGAAGGCATTACAAATATTGAATGTTAAATAATATAAGATAGATTTTTATTAGAAATAGTTGAAGATGATGGGAGGAATTTTTACTATCAAAATTTGAATTTGAATATTTTATATATAAGAGGTAAATTTTAATTAAAAATAAAAATTATTAACATGTAATTATTTATTTCATATAATTTTTTCTCTTAATAAACGAACCCCTAAAAGTAAAGTCTGGGTAAAGAAATTAGTACGTTCCAACTTCCACTATCATGACTAGGAAGATAAAACTATGCTAGTAATATTTTATTGTTCTTCATAAAAAAATATTTTATCTGCATATTGGTAAATAACATTTAACGGAGAAAAGCAAATTTTAATAGAGTTTACCAAACCCACTGTATTCGTCTTGTTTTGATACGTGAAAATCCAAAAAAAAAAAAACAGAGATTTATTTTTATAAATAAATTTGCTTAAAAAAGATAATACTACTGTTAAAAAAATAAAGAAAAGAAAGAAAGAGGGAATGCTGAGTCTTACATGACAACATGAGAGAGCAAGTACTCAAAACTACAGAGAACTTAATGACACATAAATGCAAATATTAAATGGTTCTTTTTTTTTCTCATAAAAAGAATTGGTTTTATATTCATGCGAGGATGAAATGCAATATATTTCCCCTCTATTTATAAATAGATACGTTAATTATTTTTTTAATTATTCATATCAAAATATTATTTTAAATGAATAAATTCATTTGGATATATATTATTATATTTAAATTAAAAATCAACAAATTTTTTTCATTTCCTTCAAGTATTTTTTTTAAAACTTATTCAAAAAAGCTTTATACAACTTTTTTTTTTGTTAAAAAAACTTACAATATGAAACATTTATGAGCATGTAATTTTTTGTGTTAAAAATAATGTTTAAAAAAATAAAAAAATGAAATGAATTCGTTAAGTTGTTGTTTCTTTCAACAATGTCTCTTTTTACATGGATTTAAAAAAAAAGTCTACGACATATTATCAAGGTAATGAAATATAAACTTCTTAACAATTCAATCATAACCATCAAAAGATAAAATAATACACATAAATTAATAATATAATATAAATATAGAAATACAATATTAGATAAGTGGATAACTTTTCACAATAAATATTATATAATCAATAAAATTGAGAAAAACAATTAATACAATCTAATTAAATTTTAAGCTACAATATATTGTAACATACACTCCTTAAACTCTAATTATACTAACGCAACAATGGATCATGCATAACAAACAATACAACGAGCTAAACTAACATATAAATCGTATCTACACTACTACAAAACGAATTATTAAAGTCGGTTAAAAATCGACTTTAAATGGAATGACTTAAAATTTAAAGTCGGTTCAACACGTGAACCGACTTTAAATTTTTAATTTTTAATTTTTTACAAAATTTACTTATTTTCTATTATACTCAAATTAAAACTTGTATTCGATCATTATATAATAGCAGAAAAAAAACCAAAATCTGTTTAACAAATAGTTTAAATAATACAAATAATTAAAAAATTAAATATTAATTAATAGCATAAAAATTACCATGGTGTTGTCCTATGTTATTCAATTTCATCATATTATTCTCCTGATGTTATAATATAAAACCTACATATATAATACAAAAAATTATACACATAAATAATAACACATAATAGTAGAAAAAATATGAATAATAAGTGCGTAGGATTAATAGAAATACTTACAAGAGTAAATGAAGCGAGAAAATGAAAGAAATGAAGAAAAAATTGTGTTTTGTAAGTGAAAAATTGATATAAATTTTTTGAGTATTTTGCTTAAAAAAATAGGGGATCTAAAAGATAAGTTAGAGAGGAAGAAAACCCACTAACCGACGTTGGAATTGGTGGTCGAATAATGAGAAATAGTGGGGAGAAGTGGATGAGGTTTTGGGTTTTTGAGAGTCATGCAATACTTGGAATAGTTTTTGTCTGGGGAAGAAAGAAGAGAAAAAGAAATATTCACGTGTGTAGCGTCGGTTCTACGTGTAAACCGACGCTATCCACGTAGTTTGTAGCGTTGGTTGACACGTATAACCGAAGCTATGTCCACGTGTAGCATCGGTTCGACACGTCAACCGACGCTATGTGTAGCGTTGGTTCTACACCAAACCGACTTTAAATTCATTATAAGTCGATTTTTGGAAAATATTGACTTTATATATCGACTTAAATGCCACATTTTGTAGTAGTGCTATGTGCCAATATCCTCGGATTGCTTAAGGCAACCATTCAATAACAAATAATTCACTAATAAATAAAATTGTTACAATTCTGAAAGAAATAAAATCATTATTACCTCTATGAGTTGAGACTTTTGTCCAAAATGCCTATTGTTGTGTTTGCTTGCTGCTTCTGCAGCAACTTGATTTGACACACAAACTCGACTTACATTCATATCCAACACTACCCAATGTGGTGTGATCAGTAGACATAGATAAAAAAAGTAAAATATGTATAAAATAAGAAACCTTAAGGATCTCTCTCAATCTCAAGGCACTAAAAGACACATTATCCTCCACATATCTCAAATCGTATACGAAATACACAAAGCCAAGCCATGTATATACACATACTATGATTTGATAACAAAATTCACTAAATGACTCACACTTAAATGTAGGCTCTCCAAAATTATTTCGAAAACAAATATAGATCTTAGTATAAAGTTTGGAAAAGTTTTGATATTAAAAACGTAGATCAAGAGTTAGAGAAATGGAAAGTATTTATAAAACTCAACCAACCACCTCGCCAAAAGTGATGGCAAAGGTGGTGGTAAAGTGCTAAAAAAATATTTTTTTTTGTTTTTAAAAATGTCGAGTTAATTTCACAAATGCCCGTACCCAAAAAGAACCAAAATCTACCACTCTTTACATAACATGCATGCTAAAACAAGCAATCTCGTAGTGTGTGAAAATATGTTGTTAAACAAAGTGTTCATAATTATGTATGTGTAAATTACCGATCTACTGTAGCCAACCTTACATAAAAGAAGATATAACACTAAGTAAAAAATAAATAGATACCGTGTTTTGTACATGAAAAAATCAATACACAAATATAGAGTACAATAAAACTTACATTCTTCTCCTTTGACTTTTCATGTTAAAACACTTCACAACTAAATACATACTCACATCTATCATGAGGTCATCATTAAAAAACTTAAAGATGTTTGTTCCTATGAACAAAACATTGGCGCACACCAAAACACGAAAGACACACCTAGACCAAGTGCATCAATTTTGTGTGCTCCGTTCATCTTCATATATCAACACATCCACTATGTCACTTTGAAATACAAGGGTCTCAGTACTACTACATACAGCACACATAAAACTTGATGACTTCAATCTACACCTGTAACTTACACACACAAAATAAACACACATCCCATAAATATATCATACAAAAATAACGTGCAGTTAAACCACATGCTATCGTGTTATCCCTATATAAGTAAGCACAGATAGGCAAAATATATGCAAAATACACAACTCCCATTATTTCATGCAGCACTCTCCCTAAGTGTATACAAGTTAGGCAAAAATATGGAGTGCAATCCTACTCTTATCACCCTTGCAACACATTACATGGTAAAAGCACTTAGTTATGCACAAAAACTTCTTATTTTTTACTCTAAAAGTTAAAGCAACATCCTTATATGAAGAGATAAGGCATACAAACATACAATAATCCTAAAAATCATGCAATATTGTAAATAAGATTAGTAAAAAAATAAACAAAATAATCCTAAACATAGACCAAGGACCAATATCAAACCTATACTCATTAAGCAAACTTAATTTTACCAAAAGAAAAACTTTAGAAAGAAACTAAAGCAACATGGAAGAAACTGAAACAAAAGGAAACATAAGAGGATGATAAGAAGCAACAATACCTTGAGAAAATGTTTGAAAATGATGCATATCCATAACGTTTCGGTTAAAATTTTGTAACTCTTGAAAATAATTCTCAAAAAAGTAAAAGATTCTTCATTGAAAGAGACATAGGTGGACTAAGTAGAAAAAATAGGAATGGATGCACAACGTGTGGACTGAGCAAAGTTCATGGAAAAAGAGGAATAAGGGGGAGCAAATGAACGCCGAGACCAATAACTAGTAGAAAGAACAACGTAAGAAAGAATAGAATTGCTCAAACATTTGAAATAAATATTATGAAATATAGTGGAACCTCACCCGAAAATCAAAGAGGGATAGTGGAAAACATAAGAGGTTGGAACAACAGTACAAAAAAATGGTAGTTCTATAGATCATATCAGTGATATCTATATCATTACCGTTTAGAATCGCACAAGGAAGTGTCCTCGACATAGGGGACAATATGAAGATGAGAGCCAGAATGAATGATAGTACTAACATTAATATTAAGTGAACAACTAGGGATAGAAGAGTTAACAACAAGGGCATTACTAGTAGTATGGAATCCTAAAACTCCTTATCAAACTTGTTATTATAAGAATTATTTAGAGAGTAAAGTGAAAGCCTAGAAAAGTAAGCAAACATTTCCTCAATTTTGAGAAAGTTATAGATATTGACATGATGCTCTGCAAGAATGGATGCATTACTAGAAGGATTGACAGGCTCAGGCTACTTTGACTTCTTACCGCTTGTGGTACGCTTTGAGGCCATATTTGGTCAAATTAGAAGGCAAAATATATTGGTAAAGCAAGAATAGAAGAAAACTATTATAAGGTGTGAATAAATTAGGCACTAAAGGGTTCTGTATATATAAATAGGGGTATCTCGATGCATACCTCGCCAACCCCCTTGCTGGATTGCTTGGCGAGCTATTTGATGAGGTGATGGCAAGCATGTGGTGAGCTATATGACAAGCTACAAGATGAGGTGAAACTCTTTTTTAGGACCAAAAAGTTTAGCAAAATAAAGCGATATAATCATCGCAAATATCAATATGATAATCAATTTACTCTATATGCCATCAAGATATGCTTATGTGAACAAAATAAATAAAAATATAGACTCAAGTATAATCAAACTTTATAAGTCTACATTTAGCCTCTTTCTTCACTAACGTGGGTACCAACTTAGATGAAATCAGATGGTCTTTCAAAGCTTGCAATGATAGGGTTAAGTTTAAGTATATAAAAAGAGACATTTATAACCTTAAGCACACCTTTAGATGGCTATAACATACACTTTAAGAAATGATCTTATAACCATAAGCAGTAAACCTTCAAACTTAGGTTCTTTTCTTTTACTTCACAAACATTGATAATCCTAAAACTTATGATTTCTTTCCTTTATTGATACCTTTTTTTTCTTTTTCATTTTCCTTTTTTTTCCTTCACTTTATGATCTCTCTTTCTCTCTCTTTTTTAAACTTTTTTTTTAAAAAAGGGATAAGATACATTTTTAAATCATATAAGCTTAACTAATAAAATAAATATGTCTCAACTAAGAGTGTGTAAGGTAAGTACGGATTATCATTTGAACTAAGAAAATATAGGTGCAAGAAAATGAAGAGATAACATAATGGCTCAAAAGAAGAAACTAAGGACAAGTAAATATTGGTGGCTTGAAAGGTTCAAACAATTTAAAGAAGATCTAAATCCTCTTTTTATCCAAGTAGTATCTAGGATTTTTCCTCAAAAGACGCTATAATGAAATATAGAGTTATAGCATATAAGCAAGAAATCCACACAAATTCATAGAGTTATATCATATGTAAGATAAATTTTTTCTTTCTCAAATTCAACGCAAGAATTTAGCCATATAAACCCTCAAGGAATGCATATGTCAAAACAACCATATTTCAATTCAAGTCAAACATATCACAACCAAAAAAACAACACTAGTCTCTCAAAAAGGTTCAAATTACAAGTAGAAAGATAACTAAATAGAGAAACTTGTAGGACAATCACGAGAAGAATGAGGAAGGTGGAAAAAAGTGCTAATACAATAAACACAATTTTTTATTTTCATTATAATAAAGAGAGATAAAACAGGTAGACAGATAATAAAAAGTTACACAAAAAGCTACACTCATAAGAGAGAAAATAAATGAATAATTTAGCCCCATATAGATCATCATAAAATATTGATCAAAAAACATTCATCCATTTAAAGTATTTATAAGAGGCAACTTATTTAGGAAATAGTCTTTGTTTCATGTGAGCATGCAGAGTATATGGTACTCGAAGTTTGTTTTGTTTATTATTTTTGAAAAATCCTATCGAGTTATCGATATAGATTGGGCCAAACAGACTTTTAAAGTTGACTTATTTATTTTTGCACTATGCATTAGGTGTATAATGCAACATGCTTAGAAATGCTCAGATAAGCCACAATAGCTACAGTCTGTCATAATAGATGAAGGTGAATGAGGTGGAGAACTTCGAGTAGTATTTCTCACATATCTAAGACACTGCCTATCAAGTTGGCCAGTAGTATCACGTAGATGAAAAATATAAAAATGGAGTTAGAGAATATGGATCCCTAACTCTAAGAAGTAGGATGTGGGATAAAAGAGGAAGAAACATTCATATTGACTTTTACACTAGGATGAGTAGTTGATTTCCTGTAGTGTGGCTCAAGTGCCCAAGTTCACCATAATGGTGACAAGTATGAATGCAGTAGGTAGAGGTAGTGGACCATCATTAGAGTGAAAGAAAGTGCTAGCCTTAGGTGACTGATTCACCTTGTTAGAGGAATCTTGTTAAGGACACATAACAACCTTACCTCTTAGGTCGATGGAAACATACTTTGACTTTGGATTTTGATCGAAAGCTTTGAGAAACTTAGTATAATCCAATTTAGATGTTGAAACCCCTTCAATTTAAACAATGCCACGTTTGTCACCAAACATATTTTTATTACTAATGATTTCATTTAAGTTCTTAGAGTAGGTCATCATTTGTTCAAGTTAGGGGTAGAGTAAGCTGGTTCCTTCTCATTGACACTGAGCTTGTCCTTTAAGGCAATAATAAAATCTTGTTTTTATTTAAGAGATGATTCAAGATAAGTTAAAAATTGTTCAGAATCCCAACTTGTTTTCAAAATCTCAACTTTCTCATTCAATTGTTCAATCTCAACTTCTTTTTCGGTAAAAGAGTAAGTTAGATATTCCTTTGTACTCTCAATGACTATAATCTGCTTCTTCAATCTTTCAATCTTAGTACTTTGATGAGGAGAGAGATTAGGGCTAGCAAATAGTTGATTAACTTTACACAAGATGAAAACCTTCATTTGTTCCTCAAGCTTCCTCATCTTTTCATGATTTATATTGAATTTCTCAAGCAAATCCAAATATCTATTTTGAATGACCTTACATTTTTTGGTGAGATCAAGTTGTTGACTATCAATAAAAGACTTCTTTTCCTATAGAGTTTTCTTCAATGTGTATATCTTGTGCTCTTTTTCATCAAGGCTTTTCGAGGTCTTTTTCTTTGCTTTTCAGACTTGATATGCTCTAAAGAAGCACATTATAGGAGTCAAGCAAATCATCATGCTCATCATCATCATCAACTTTAGTTGTCACCTCTTGAACATATGAGGTAGTATTTGGATGATCAAAAATACTGTTGGAAGCAATGAAGGCCAAAAATTTAGTGTAATTCTTATTATCACTATTGGTATTGTTAGAAACAGTAACTATATCTTTCATAGCACGCTTGTTCATTTGATTTTTTTTCTAAAAATACTTGGTAACAATGTGTCCAAGCTTCATCTACTTTTATATATTTTAAGTCTTTGAAACTTGAAGTATCTCTTCTAATACTCTTAAAGAGGACCTTTTTCTTTATTTCTAAAGAATATGGTGAATCTCTAAGCAAGAAAAGCCATTTCATTCTCATAGAAATCAGAGTCATCATTGCCACCAATAGTGGCACAAATATCTTTGCTTGGTTCACTTCCCTTGGTTGTCTTGAAAGCTAAGCTCTTTCCATTTTAGGAAGCAATTTCTTCTTGTCTTGGTAACAAGTGATGCAATTCGAAGACTTACGAGTCACCAATTAGTTCATTTATAGTAAGCTCATTAGGTTTATACATTGACTCAAGTACAGTAACTTTAGCATGAAACCTATAAGGTAGACTAGCAATGATTTTTTTTTTTGCTAATGGACCAAGGTTGTAAGAACATTTAAAAATGTTTGAGAATAGTGCACAAAACTTATCAAAAATCTCATTTTCTTGCATAATGCATAGTTCAGAGTCTTAATTTCACTTAAGCATTATGGAACTCTTAATAGTAGATGTACCTTTATAAATTGTCTCAAGAATATCCCAAGCTTGTTTTAATGTTATAAAACTCTGAATCCTTCTATACTTATTAGGTGTCACAACCCTAATGATAGCATATAAGCCCTTATTGTTCCATTTAAATTCCTTAGATTCTTCCTTAGTCTACTCAATCATTCATTTTGGAATCATAGTACTATCAGGTAGGGTTTTGGTAGGATAAATGCAGCCATTGAACTACATACAGTCTCATTGGGACCACGAGAAGGTTATTTTTACAATTTTCAATAGGCATAGTTTAGCCTATTGAAGAGTATAGGTCTACATACATTCCGTTATTCTTCTAAATCCATTGAAGAGAAAGTGCGTTTTTATGAAAAGTGAGTTAATAAAATCAATATCAAAGCGATTAAGCCTAAGAATGCATGCGTTTTGATACCAATTTAAAGAGTCTACGGTCAGGTACAATACCAAGCTAAGGAGATACAAACTCTTTAACGACTCTACCTTAAATCGCACAAACATAAAAGAATAAATTAAACAGATAATGCAATAGAAGCACAAATAATGTAATATCAAATAATTAGATAGTATTTCACAACATCTATTATATAATAAATAGAAACTAGGAAAATAGTTAATGCAATCTAATCAAATTTTAATCTACAATATGTTGTAACATACACACCTAAAAATCTAATTATACTAACATAACAAGGGATTATGCATAACAAACGATGTAATAAGATAAACCCACATATAGACTGTATTTATGTGGTAACGTCTTTAGGTTGCTTAAGGCAACCACTCAATAGCAAAAAATTCACTAATCAATAAAACAGTTACAACTTTGAAAGAAATAAAACCATTTTATCTCTATCAGTTGTGACCTCTATCCGAAATGCCTATTACTGATCTTACTTGCTACTTCTACAACGACCTGGTTTGACACACGAACTCGACTTTCCTCTACAACTAACACTACCCAATTTGGTGTGATAAGTAGACATAGATCAATAATGTGAAATATTTATAGAACAAGAAACCTTGAAGACAACTCTTAATCTCAAGGCACCAAATGACACATTGTCTTCCACAGATCTCAAATCGTGTACGATAGACACACAATTAAGTCACGTACGCACACAGACTAAGATTTGATAACAAAACTCACTAAATGACTTACACTTAAATGTTAGGTCTTTAAATGATTTCAAAAATAAGTATAAATCTCAGTATAAATTTTGGCAAAGTTTTGATACTAAAAACATGGATCAAGAGTTGAGAAAAGTGTGGAGTATTTGAAGAACTCGCTTGGTTACCTCGTCAACCACCTTGCCAAAAATGGTGATTAGGGTGGCGAGGTTGGTAGTGAGGTGCTAAAAAAAATTTCATTTCCAAATTTTTTGAGTTAATTTCATACATACCTGTATCTAAAACGAACGAACTAAAATACACTACTCTCGACCTAACATACATACTAAAACAACCAACTCTTTGGTATATAAAAGCATGTTGTTGGACACAATGTTCTTAACTATATGAATGTACATATTATTAATTTCTCAATAACTAACCTTACACAGAAGAAGAAAGTACATTGAGAAAAAAAAAACAAATATTGTGTTTTGTAGACAAGAAACTAATGCAGTATAATATGATTTATAATATTTTTTTATAATTTGAATATAATAATATAAATTGAAATAAATTTGTTTATTTTTAAAATCAAAGTGATTTGGATTGAGATATTGAAAATAAAGTAACTAAAGTAATCATTTGTAAAATAAAGTAACTTATGGTGCACTTTATCCTTCATATAATATAAACTCAAAAAAATTATTTTGTAAGAAAAGTTACCAATAATATAGTGTAATATTATTAATAAATATAATTATATCTATATAACTATATTAAAAAGAACTATCATTAAGTATTATATATGTATAGATAAATCTATACCACAAAATTTAATTAACTAATGTTAGTATAAGTTTTATATTATAAAATCTCATAATTTTTTTATTATATATTTTATACTTTACATTTAATAAATAATCAATATATAACTTATTATTAATATATATATATATATTCTATGCAATTGGGATGCTAAAATATAAGAGGAGTATCAATGACCATAAAAAAGTGTTAATTATCCATTAGTCTTGAATTAATTTCATATGTTGGTATACATCGATAATATGGGAGAGAATATGAGAGAGAAGCATTCACACATATGTTATGACTGATGAATAGTTTTTCAGAAAAGTACGGGCTTAAAATAGACCTTAAATCAAGCCATGTAAGAAAAAGCCTAACCAGTTATGGGCTCGTTGGAAAATAATGGACCATGTATTTAGGTAATTGGATAGTCTAACCCCAAGTTTGGAAGGGACACATCCATTATTTCCAAAAAAGAAAAAAAGAAATAACACCGCCATTGCTGTGGCGATCACTAGCTCATGCCATTCACTTCCTCTTCTTCGACAGGTCTCCAATCGGTAGTTGCTCTGAACCAACTATACCACAGCAGCTTAGAAATTTCCCGCCAATCCGTGCGCTATATCTTTGTCCTCCTGAAGTGATCAAATTAAAAGGTATGCTGTTTTTATCTCCTCTTAAACTAAACTTAAAATTTTCTGAAAAAAATAATGATGTTGAAGTCTGGTGTTATAGTATCCATGTACAATCATTACTTTGTATGCGGCAATGGAGAATAATGAGATAATTGGCCTTTTGTGGCTCCATTAATGGACTATTTGTATCCCTCGTGCCCTTGACGTTTTAAGAAGTTTTAAAACCCATTTTCCTCATATTTTGTAAGGTGGGTTTTTCGTTCTTTAATTTTTACAAAAATGGGTTCTTTTATTTACAATTCCTATTAGCTCAGTTCAGGTTCTTCTTCTTCTTTGTTATTAATGGTCTGTTTTATCTTTTACTCATCTTCCTCTCTCTATTTGTATTTCTTTTATAGAAAATGGGACATGCTTGGTGAAAATGGTTTTTGATCGAAGGGTTGTTCGAAAAGATTTCTTAATCATGTTCCCGTTTTGGCGAACCTTTTTCCTTTCTTTATTTGGTTTTATCCCTCCTATCATAGTATCATTTTGGTTCTGCTATTATCTCTGATTTGAGTAAATTATGTTTTATATCCCCAACTTAGAGCGTGTAAATTTTCCCAACCTTTGTTTTGTTAAAAAATTGTGTTAACCTAATGGTTCATGTTGTATTTAAGGGCTTCCGTATTAGTTCATTCTGTCAACCACTATAACATACAATGATATGTATTATGTGCAAATGAATGCCACGTGCCATTTTGTATTAGATTTGTTCACAAAATGGATGGAAGTATTTAGATGTAGCATGACTAGGGATAATTTTTTAACAAATCAAAGTTTGTAGGCAAATTTACAGCCAGTTGGGGACGTAAAACACAGTTTGCCCTATCCGATTTGAATGTTGATGCTTGAAAATTGAGATACTGGTGGTTGATTTGTGCTTTCCGTGTATTAAACTTTGGTCTGCCTTTGCCTTTTAATTTTGGTTTCACGTATTGTATGCAGGGTAGCTTGTTTCATTAAATTTGGGATTTTCCCTTCTGTGAACTATGATTGTAGGGTATCTCTCTAATTGATTCGTCTCTGCTGTCCTTCCCTTTCCTTTTTTTGTTGTGTTCCTTGACCAAGGTTTGGTCTGTATGTATAGACTTATGGTCAGATAGCAAAAAAATGATGGATATATTTTTTGTGAAGATTTTGTCTCTGTGTGTATGAAGGGGTAGAATACAACAATTTCAAAGCCATATTTATTCTTACAATGCTTTCCTTGACATGTTACAAGTTTGATCTTGTTCGAATAGGGATTATGGAGGCAAATTTGGAGCTTCATAAGCAAGGGAATGAAGAGGAATATGTATTGCTTGATCTCGACTCTGTTTCTAAGGAAATTGACATCCTGCCAAGTACCCCATATGTTTTATCTGTAAGCCGTACTGTTTTTCCTGCATGAATTTCTAAATTTTCTATATTGCATTTCAACTTCCTTTATAGTCTTTTATTATTATTACTATTACCATTACCATTTTTTGTCTAGGCCTTAATTCAAATGCCTTGCCATGTTAACCCTTTAACTATCCTTTCGAAGTTGATATGAGGAGAGCTGCTTTTATGAACACTCTATTGTGAAAATTCTGGCTTGTGTATTTAGATGGTAATTTATGTAAAAATCTACTGTGGGCAATTGTTATTATATTTCTGATAAGTTTTTGTGCTTGGAATCCACCTAAGAGTAGTAAAATTCATCTCAGTAATTGCATACTGAAATTCAAAATTTGTAGTCATACTCTTTTCCGTTTTTCCTGTCTCCCTGGAAATTTATGGTTTGCTTTTTATTTTTGGGATAAGTTTTTGCTAAGGATGGTTTAATTGGTTAGTTATGATGTAATAGCTTTATGTTAATGTAGGCATTTGGAACTTTCCTTCTTAAGAGTGATCGTATGATATTATATAGGTAGTGATCTTAAATGAGCACTCAGTACATTTAAGATTGATTCAACGAGTAAAAAGAAAATCTAGTTCATCTAACTCATGAGTTCAAATGAATGAGTTCATGAGTAACTCAGGATCTCATTTAACGAAAATGCATTTGTTAATGATAACATATTTATAATTACGATTATATCATTATGAAAAATTGCAATTGAAAGATATTTTTTTTTTGTTTTACAAAAATATAATCAAAAGAAAATATTTATATTGATATTTTTTTAAAAAAATAATAAATTTTTATTTTTATTTTTTATAAGAGAAAATGAGCTACTTATCTCAACTCATTTAAAAAGTGAACTAAGCTGAGCTTGGTTCACAAAAAATTTAAACGAGTTGAGTTGGAGTTGAGTCAGCTTAACTTTTGACACCTCTATATGTAAGCAATCCTCTTGTCACTCATAGTACTATCATTAATTTGTATTAAATTGCAGGGTCTGGACACATTGAATCCAGTAATGATCATTGAAAACAAATGGAAGCTGGTGAGTTTTTTCTTGTGAATTTCTTTTGATATTGGAATATGCATATTGGGTTCATAGAAAAGTTATCCTTATATCTCTCCATTTTTCTGGTGAAACATATCTTTCTTTCAAACATTTGGAAAAGAAACCTGGAAATAATGAATTTTGAATAAAATAATTGGTCTCTAATCGAATGTTAGTGTATGATTACAATTCGTCTATCATTGTTGTCTGCAGATTGGACATTATGAAGAAACAATTGGCACCTGCCTTGTCTTCACTGAAGAAGGTAAGCCGTGTTATTATTATTATTTTAAAATCATACTCTGAATACTGAAACATAGAATAAGAAATAAACTTGAAGCGGTAAACTATGCTATGCCATGAAGATGTACATATTTCTTGTAACCAGTTCATTTTGAGGGATAACAGTATAGCTTCGGAATATAAATAAGATACTATGCTCGTTTCTTTTCTAGAGCATGCAGGCTACTGCTGCTATTCCAAATAAAATTTTCTGATGTAGGAGCAGATTAATTACTCTACGTATTTACTTGCTATTTATGCATTTTATTTTATTTTCTTTTCTTTACATCTTTATTTCTTGTTTGCTTTTATTGCTTGACCTAATAAACCATCACTAGTATAAAACTACACCACACACTCTTTTCAATATCTTTTATCATACCATTTTGTAATTATCTCTATGTGATTTGGTATCCTTAATGAAATAGATGTTTCAATCAAAGGATTGATCCTTAACCTTTGAAGATATTTTGGTTCAGAGTTTATCTAAAGACCTCCTACATTATATTGGTATCATAGCTTTAAGATTTCCTTGAGCTCTAATGGCAAATTCCGGCAATGGTAGTCAATGTATCATGACACAAAAAAATGTGTTGCAATGCGAAATTTAGGAGATCGAATTGAAGACCAATTAGATGAATTATCGCTAGACGTTCGTCAATCTATACTACAATTTGGGCAACAAGCTATTGAATTCCAAAAAAATATAAAAAATGGCGTCGAGGAACAAATAGGTAGAGCACCCATACATGGAGACTTCCAGAAAAGTTCACGATACCTATAGAACCATCACAACAACTATTTTCACCCTAGAAATATGTTTGCCTTTTATTGCTTGACCTAATATACCATCACTAGTATAAAATTACACCAGACACTCTTTTCAATATCTTTTATCATATCATTTTGTAATTCTTTCTATGTGATTTGGTATCCTTAATGAAATAGAGGTTTCAATCAAAGAATTGATCCTCGACCTTTGAAGCTATTTTGGTTCAGAGTTTATCTAAAGACCTCCTACAGCAGATTGGTATCAGAGCTTCAAGATTTCCTTGGGCTCTAATGGCAAATTCCGACAATGGTAGTCGACGTAATGCAACACGAAAAAATGTGTTGCAATGTGAAATTTAGGAGATCGAATTGAAGACCGATTAGAAGGATTAGAAGAACTATCATGAGACGTTCGTCAATCTATACTACAATTTGGGCAACAAGTTATTGAATTCCAGAAAATATAAGAAATGGTGTCGAGGAACAAATAGGTAGAGCACCCATACATGGAGACTTCTAGAAAAGTTCACGATACGTATAGAACCATCACAACAACCATTTTCACCCCAGAAATATGTTTGACCTTCATTGCAACCACCTCAAAGCCTATATCTACCCTTATTGCATCAAACAGAAAGGCCCATCGAGGACCATCATCCATAGTTCGACAACCACCCTCAGCTCGAGTTTCAAACAATGTCAAGAGTTTTTCAATATAGTCCAACCATGTACCATTCGACCATCACGAACACCCACAATCGCCAAAAACCACCACCACCTCATCCCGACAAGTTGAGAACCACCCTCGCGAAAACCCCCAATTCTTTCGTGAAAACCCACAGCTCCCTCGCGACTCAACCCAAGGTCATTCGCGCGAATCCTATCAAGAATCCCAACATAAACCCATTCCCAGAAACACTATATGGTTTTTATTCGGATAAAAATGAATTTTACTAATCACTTTCGGTGTTTCATGGTTGTGAACTTTAATTACATACCATGATGGCATTTTAGTTAATACTTATTAGTGTAGAACTGGGTCCTGTTAAAATATTTTCAGAGTAAAAGAATGTTATGATGTTATTGGCTTATTGCTGCAGATGCTAGTCCTGTGGTTCATGAAGAAACGGGACCATCGGAAGCAAATCTTTTCACAGGCAGATGCGTAATAGATCCAAGCCAAACCTTAACAAAGGAAGTTAAACCAATTACCTGTCTTCATAAGATTTTGAAATTTAAGTTGGCACCTGATCCTCTCATTCTAGACTCGACACTCGAATCGAAAAAAACATCCTAATTTTCTTTTAGATAGATTGTTAACTCCCATAAGAAGTATTTTACTTTTATATTTGAAATTGATGCAATTTGTAAGCACATGTAGGACTTAGCCAATTTTTTTGTTCAAGATGGCACCATGTAAACTAGAGACGTAACCTAATTTTTTGTACATGGGTAAAACGTGTGAACCACAATAGTGAAAATATAAGTTTTTTTTCTTCTTCCAATTGAGTCATTTCAAAACAAAATAATTTTATCATTTTAAAAAATCATAGTAGAAGATTTAATTGTTCTTGATTTGAAATGTTTTTTTAAACATTATACCATTCATTTTACACATTAATTGTTTGATTATTTTTTGATAAAATAAAAACTCAAATCTTAAAATTGAGTGGCAGTAGTCAACGAGGTGTTGTTTAATGGTGTGTAATTACTTTAGATATGTTGAATGTTTAGAGTTTTAGTTTTAGTTACGAGTATAAGAGTAATAATTATTTAAAAAAATTTAGCGGTAAAATAAAATTACATAGCTTAGTAGTCTTACAAAGTGAAAAAAAAAAATAAGTTAAAAGATTTAGAGTAATAATGATATATGTTAATAGTCTATTTTATTGGTTAAGTAAAAAACTAAATTTAAAAATTGAATGATGGTGAAATGAAATGACAAAAATAAGTAATTATAAAAAATCAAAAGGTGGATTTAAATATTATAAATTATAGTAAATATGTAAATTATAAGTATACAAAAAATTTGCACTTTAATCAAAATCATTTTTTTAATTTTATAATACAATTCACAATATAAAAGGAGGAGGTGTGGGTACAAAAGATAGTATAACAATATGATAGAGTTAAATTCCAAAGGAAACAACGATTGTACGAGATTCTTTTATCAAATAATAATTGAATTAATGAAATACGCTTAGTCTAAACAATAATGTCATTTAAATTAAAAAAAAAGTTTAAAATATGGTAGTTTAATTTGAAGAAATGTTCAAAATGAGATGATATATTAATTTTTTTATAGTGAAAATATACGAGATAAATATAAGAAGTATTATTTTTATAGTTATAAATTGTAATTATATGTTGTGATGTAGTCAAAATTGTTTAGAAAAATACCATCTAAACTATAAAGTTAACCAAGTTTTTCGTTTATGGGTAACGTGTAAACAACAATAATGGAAATAAAAGCTTTTTTTTTTCAATTTTTCAAAATAATAATTTTTTCATTTTAAAAAGTCTTAGTAGAATTTTTAATTGTTTTTGAATTGAAATGTTTTTTAAACATTAATGTTACAAATTAATTGTTTATTATTTTTTGATTAAGAAAAACTCAAATCTTAAAATTGAGTAATAGTAGTCAATGAGTTGTTTGTTAACTGTGTTAATTCCTTTAAATATATTAAAAATTTGGTGTTAAAATTTTAATGATGAGTATATGAGTATTAATCATTTAAAAAAATTGAGCTGTAAAATAAAATAAAATAGTGTATTAACCATACAAAGTGAAAAAGAAAATTAAAAGATTATAGAATAATAATCATATATGTTAGTAAGATGAATTTAAATATTATATAGATTATAATAACATATAAAAATTTTGTTCCATTAAATAAAAAATGCAAGATTATATGATACAATGAATATTAAAAACACATAAATATAAATTTATGTTATTCATATTATAACGTTTTATATTATTTATAATAATGAATTATTTTTTAAGTTTCATAATACAATGTATAATATAAGAGATATAAGTTAAAATTAATTGTAAATTTTTGTAGCACATTAGTTTCTCTCTCACTTTTTGATAGTATAAATTTGAACTGTAATATTTATAAAATCATCAATAAATTATACATATAAAATGGATTTTAGTTGTAATATTTATAAAATTATTGATAAATTACACATAAAAAAATATATTTATGCTCCATGTGGATATTTATTTTTAAGATTTTATCATTTAAAAAAATATATAAATTCAATAATTTAAACATATTTATATTTAAATAAAAAATATATAATAATTTTAAAATAATATTATTTTTTACTATGTTTTTCTTAACTAAAATTTTAAATGTACCACTTTATATAGTATAGCCAACATGATATAGTTAAATTCAAAAGAGACAAAATTGTATGAGATTTTTTATCAAATAATAATTGAATTAATGAAACTCTTCAAGGAGAGGTCAAAGATTTACCACTTTACTAAAATATTTGACAAAGATTGAATGTTACAATGGAGGGGGGAAGAAAGAAAGAAAAAAAAAACATAGGAGGAAAGTTACTAAAATATAAATATATATAACTTTTTTTCAATTAAAAATAAACAATAATTAAAAATTAATTAATATAATTTTTTAATTTACATGACATATCTCTTAGATATTGAGACTAAATCCTCTCACAAACTTAGGAGATGATTTTATTAAAATATACGGAAGGATCTTATTTTTGTAAAATAAGAAAAGACATCTATAAATATAATATAAGAAAGTTTTTTTTTTGCAAAAAAAAAAAAAGAAAGAAAAAAAAGAGAGAAAGTTAAAAGGAGAGTTCGTGTCCATGGATATGACGCCCTTAGAGGATGCCTTGAACCAGTTACTGAAATCTTTGTACAGAAATTGATAATGACTTACCAGAAAGCGTCATAATATCAAATGTCTTATTACATTGAAGTAATTTCTGGCATGATTAGTAAATATTACTTTAACTTCATCGTTTCAATGACCTTGGATTGAGATATTAAATAATCAAGTAATTAACAAATCAACTAGTATTTTTAACTCATTAATTAAAAATGTTTGAGATTTATTTATATATTATTTATAATAAAAAATAAAATTAATAATTAAAAGATATATTTTAAATAAGAATAATATTAACTTATCAATAATACATTTTTATTAATCGTTAAAACATAAATACTAAAACTTAAACCCTCTTAAATTAATTAGATATTAGATTATTTTAATATTTTTAATAAATATTTATATTTATATTTTTAAAATTTTGTATTTTAATTATTAAATGTATTATTAAGTGAAATATAATTATTGTTAATTATAGTATAAAAACTATTTTGAGTGTTTTTGTGTTTGAATATATTTTGAATGCATGAAATATGTAAAAAATTTCATTAAAAATATAATATTTAATTAAATGGATTGTTTAATTTTTAAACAAAGTTATACTATTAGAATCTACATTTCATAAGATTTCTAATGGTATGTTATTTGAAATTTTTTGTTAAATCATGAAAAATGATTATGAATTTAAAAGTCTTTGTGAACAAATTTTCATATATTTACTTATATTATTAGTTAATTTTATGTGTATAGTTTTAAATTTAAAAATTATTTGATGAAAATTTTGATATTAAATATTAAAATATAAGCATATTATGCATTTATATTTAAATAAATGCATGATATCAAACCATATGAAATTTAACAAAATTATAAAGTAATTATTCTATATTACAATTGGTGTATAATATACATATAAAACATTGACATGATTACTCATGGAATCATAATCCTTAGTAAAATATCACGTGATTTAATAACATGTGTTAAAAGAGTTAACATTTGAGGAAAAATTATGACTTGATTGTGATCTTTAGTGAAGAGTCATAATATTTGGTGAAAAGTTAACTCTTAATGAAGAGTCATGACTGTTAGTAAATAGTCAATATATTTAGTGAATGTTTGTGACTCTTGGTGTCATGATACAAAAGATTACCTTTCTTAGTGAAAGGTCACGACTCTTGATGAAAATCGTGACATTAATTGTGTTTCTTTTACACATATTTTATAATTATTTATTTACTATTTATGTTAATTTTTTACTGAAATATATGCAAAGCATGTTTATTTGTGCAATTAATTTATGAGCATATAATTATAATATACCATGAAATTATATATGATATATTTATAAACGTTAAGTATGAGTTATTTTGGTTGAAAATTCATTTTTCCTTATATCAATTTTTTTACATATAAATTAAATAATTTATAAAAAGGGTCATTTGGGCATAAGAGATTATTACGAGCATAGTAAATTTTCAATCTTGTGATTTATGATTTATTTTTAATAATTATTTAGATATGAATAATAAAATTATACATGTGCAATGCTAATATATATATATTTCATGTGCATAGTTTTTATGAAAGATATGGCTTCCAAAAACAATGTAACATATCTTATAAGGGGTGAGAAATTAGATGATAACAACTATGATATTTGGCGATGTAAAATTTAACATCATTTCAATGAACAAAGTGTTCTTGAAACCCTTGATCACATTATGATGAGGTATGAGGAAGGAAACATTGCTCAACATCGTTGCAATGCTAATATCTATAAGGCATGAGTTTATAAAGATCATAATGCATGTTATATTATACTAAGTAGCATATAAAACAATATTCTTAGCAAATTTGAATATTGTGAAACTGCTTATGAGATGTGATTGACCATCAAACAAATGTTTGGTGTCACTTCATTGACTCAATTATGGGGCTTGACTATGAAGTTTGATTCCTATAAGAAGAAACCTAATCATACGATTAAGTAACATTTAAGAATTATGTCAAGAATGATCCGTGATCTTGCTCGTGTTGGCCATCACCATACTAATGAACAACAAGTTCAAGTTGTAAATTTCTTTCTTCCATTTACTTGGAAGCGAATGAAACAAAACATGATGCACCATGAAAGTCTAAAAACTTTCAATGACATTTCACGTCACTTAGAGCTTGAAAAAGACTGCCTAGATGCTTTTCATATTGATAACTCCTTTGGTTGCTGATTCTAGCTAAAGTAGGACATCTGGATCCAAATGCAAGAGAGTTAGAAGTGCATCATGGAAAAGAGGATGAGGTGGTAGTAGATATGCTCCAAAGGGGGATAAGCCCAACCACAAGATAGTCAAGAGAAGTGAAAAAAAGAAAGACAAATCAAAACTAACATGTTTTAACTGTGGCAAGTTGGGACACTTTGCTCGTAAATGCACTAAGTCAAATGAGGTATATCCTAACTTATTTTTTTACTTTGAATGTTTTGTATCTAGTCAAGCATTAATTGCTTATTATTCTTATTTTTAGATTGTAGACTCAAGAATAACCGACCATATAAAGAAGAGAAGTGATGGATACTTAGAGCATCGTTGAGTTCCTAGTGGCAACAGAGGAATTTATATAGGAAATGAATCTAGTGTAAAAGTGCTTGGAGTTGGCACTTATAAACCAGACATGAGGGATGGATGCACTTTATCTCTCCATGATTTCTTGTACGCTTTTGGAGTTCAATGAAATCTACTCTCGGTTAATAGCATATGAAGTTTAAGATTTCTATTTAAGTTTGATGAACATGGTGTTAATATTTGTTTCAAACTATTTGCGTTATATATTATACTTGAGGCATGTTCATATAAAATTTCTTACATTTTGAAAATATTAATATAGCAGGCATACATATATATGTTAGAAAAGCATGTCAATAGGTTAGATTTGTCTTTCTCACATAAGCAATCATCTTATGGCGTTTAAGTGGGAGCAAGCATAGATGAAACACATTAAGCTAATGTAATAATAAATAATTATTGAGTTAAAGTATTACCTTGATTTTCAAGTAGAGACTAGATCATATCTATTTAGAAATGATAGATAATGGGTATACCCACTACCCATTAAACCTGCATCTAGTATTGGATGTGAGTTCTAGAGGTATTTGTTACCATGATGATATGTTTGGAACTCATATGAAATGCTATAAAGGTGTTGAAATCAAGATCTATATAATTTATTGAGTATTGGTAGGGTTCTATATATTAGTTTGATAATTTCATTATAACATGTATTTCATACTACATGTGTTAGTGACTACATATAAAGGTGAGCGAATTAATCCTTGCTTCATCACCATGTGAGTCATATTAATCATTATAAATGATCATCATGTCATTTATGCCCTTTGATTATGTCATAGAATAAAGAATTGGTATTAATCTATTTTAGCATGTTATCTAACGTCATGCTTCATTTGACTTTATGAAACTTTGGTGGAAAAGCTGTCAATTCTAAGCAAAGTGATACGAGGGTAATTGGAAGATTATCGGAGATTACGTATGTATTGTATATTTATTGTCGATAACTTATATATATATATATATATATATATATATATATATATATATTAATTTGAAATTGAATTCTAGGGAAGTTAAGTGTGATTCTTTTATAAGAGCTCAAAGTTATTTAAATTTAATATGATTAGATAAATTTAGGGCATTTAGAGACACCATATATAAACTAACATTATTTATGTCTTTATGTTAACTCAAAACTGAGTTGCTAGTATATAATTTCCACATGCAAGTGTTTTTTCAACGGTCGCACCATCTATTAACTTGTATGAATTATTTTACGAGTATTGTAGATATGAGAAAAATTACACAGCATTGTCTACTCCATTTACGAGTGGGAGATGTTTTATTTTTGACTTGGGTCCAAACGAGTTGACCATAAGTGTACCCAATTCAACTCATAACATTTGGATGAAAAATTGCAATGATTTAGTATGTGTTGTTTTGTAAAAAGTAAGTTGAAGAGTTGTAACTTTTTGAAAATTAAATACTATAATTTATATTAAAATGTTATGATATTTTGTAAAGATACATGATTTTTAGATAAGTCCTAATTGTTTATAAACAATTACTTTGAATTCAAATAAACATTATTTTTGTAAAAGTTACGACTTATCAAAGAGTTATAACCTATTTAGTTATGACATTTGAGAGAAAAAAAAACATGATTTTCTTTCAAAAATAAAAAAAAAGACTTTTTTGATTATAAATTGATAAAATCATTTCCTTATTAGAATTTTTTCAGTTTTTATTTGAAAGGTATTTATCAAATATTTAAAATATAATAATAATAATAATAATAATAATAATAATAATTATTATTATTATTAATTATTCTACAAACATAAAATATACAATTTTCTGTTTCTGGCGCTTTAACTGTAGGTAACTAGTTCGGCCCCCTTGTTTTTTATTATCTTCAGGGTCATCTGGGCATTTAGGATTCTCCAAACTTACTTTCTGATCTCACAGGTTTATCGACAAGCAAGCTGAAGAAAATGACAAACCATACATACGCAGAGTTACTCTCTCTGTTTGTTTTATTCCTTTTTTTTAGATCACATGCCAAACTCACGTTGGTACCCACTGTTCACAATGTCAGCAAAATTAACATTTGATACAAGTAATACTTCAAACCTTTGTTTTAACTTAACGGTGAAAACATGCACTTTGTGCCTTTCTATAACAGAAAACATGAAAGACTTCATAGAATAGGAATTATGTATAGAAAGTAATAGGAATGTTAATATAAAAATTAATAGGAATAATTTAAAATATTTTTATATTTGATTTGATTGTTAATTTTAAATGTAAGGTAAAATATATTAATATTAATAAAATTTTCACTTTTAGAAATTACCTTAAAAAATTATGTTCGAATATTTTATTTTTTTATTTTTTTATATATTTATATAATTATTTATTAACATTATTATTAATATCATTTTATTTCATTTAAAAATCAAAAATATTTATTTTTAATTTTATTTCATTTATAATTTTATAAATTTTATTTTAATATTTATCATTATTTTAATTACAATATTTAATAATTATATTATTTTTATTAAATTGATTCTTATTATCATTTATATTTCCATTACATTTCAATTCCACGTACGAAAAATGACTTGAAACACAAATACTTCTTATTTTTGGCTGAAACATATACCACTGCATGTATGTATATATATATATATATTAAGTATTTGTGGGAATTTAAAATTTCTAGAGCATACTTATAAAAAATTATTAGCTGTCATCGAGAAATACCCGAGAAATCATTAAAACTTATAAAATTAAAAATCTTATACGAAGAGAATTGTGTAAAAATATTATATATCCCAAATTTGAAATGTATAAATATCTCTGTTTTGATTTATCTATTCATCACCGTAAATCAATTTTCATAGGTATGACATAATCAACTCAAACTTTAAGAAAGTGTTGAAACAAGTTTATAAAAACAGTGTAGGAACAATATTACCGATAACTCAGAATCGCTTGCCGAGACGCTTGCGCCGCTTCTTTAAGACGTTTAAGCCATTTCCCACTCAATTTGTGTAATCAAACACAATTGTCGCCCCCTGGTGATATAACAAATGCTGCAATCTTAATTGCCTCCTCTAACTTCACCGAGACCGATGAAGACCTGAATGCTACACCCTAAAAATTTATCGTTCTAAAACTAAAAAAAAAGAACTTAGAAATTGCAGAGAGAATTTTTTTTCGTAGGAGATGATGCTGATCGCTGTTTTTCAAATGAGAGTCAAGCCCTCCTTTTATAGATTTTAGAAACCGTGTCAATTATGAATAAAACTAATGCTAATTAAGAGCAGAATTCAAGAATTTGAGTAACGTAAGAGTAACGATAATCTGGATATATTTTACGAAGTAAATACGAGCAACAACTCTTTTTCTAAATAAAGAAAACAAACGGCCATATTTTTAATAAAAGAAAATAATGGTCATTTTTTTTTGAGAAAAAAAAATATATATATAACAACCATTTTGTAAGTGGAAAAATTTTCCTTAAAAAAAAATATTTTACCAAAAAAGAAAATACCACCTCACCTCACACGCACTCTAAGACAAGACGCATGGCTTGACGGACAATCCATGGGCGATGGCTACAGGCAGCGCGCACGTGGTATCACATTTGTTTAGGTCCTCTCCCTTTCCATTGTGCCTTTGGGGTCTAATCCCAATAATAACTCTTCACTATTTAAAAGTTTTATTTTTTCTTTCAAATTTTGCCATTCATTTCGTGAGAATAAGGTGCGCTTTTTCATGAATGATTCCATGATGAGTTTTATAAAAGTCATCAAGATATTGGAATCATATTCTATGCCTCTATCACTTCTAAACCTTTTTATTTTTCATAAGTTGATTTTCAATCTCACCATAAATATTTTAAACATATCAAATGCTTCACTTTTATTTTTCATTAGATATACATAAGTGTAATCTATAAATATCTATAAAAGTTATAAAATAGCGTTTCCATTTCTTGTTAAATTTCCATCAAGTTCACATATATCGAATGAATTAATTTAAAGGTTCAGATTCTCTAACTACCATTTACGTGAAGTTTTGGTTATTTTAGCTTCGACTACAAAATTCACATTTTTCAAAATCATTTAAAGATAGTTTAGAATTAGTTCTAAGCTACTCATGTTCTTTATTACGCTTATTAACATGACAAATTCTAGCATACCAAATATTAAAGGAACTCAACATATAAGGTAAGAAGAGGTTTTATTAATTTCAACATTTAATTTGAACATGCCATTAAGTATGCACTTTCCCAACAAATATATTATGTTTAGTTATAGTATATAAATAAGCCCCTATAGTTTGAAAGTAAACCCAAATTTTTAAGAAGATATCCCGAAACTAAATTCTTTCTCATCTCTGAGTATGCGTGACATCCTTCAAGATTTACGCTTTCCGTAGGTAAACTTCAAAACCACCTCACCAAGACTAAACTTTAGTGGGAGTGAGTCACCCAAAGAACACTTTCTTATCCTCATAATCGAAATAGGATTTGAACATGTCTCAATCATAGCAAACATGGCAAGAAGCACCGTTGTCTATCCACCACCCCTGATCCACCAACAAAATCGACTTCAGATATCATAGCAATAAGTTGATCTTCTGGGTAAGGTTCGCCCTCATGTGGGCGTGACGATTCCCGTTCCGGCAGCTTCCTAGCCGCTGGCTAGGTCTATTACAACTATAACACATGAATGTGTTATTCCTGCTGGCCGAGGTCCATTCTCGTGAGGATAGTTTCTATTTCTATTTTGGTGGTCATGGTTTTGATTATTACTACGATTAGTAGTTTTCATATTTCTACCTTTAGGTTTCCTAATCGTAGATTTAGGGTTTCTTATTAGTACTATTATTCGAGACTACGAGTACTTCATCTCTTTGGTCTTGTTTTCAAGCTTCTTCTTCTATTCTTAAACGGGTTATAAGACTTTCTAAAGAAAATTCCTTAGTTTTACGCTCAAGTGTATTCTTAAAATCTTTCCAAGCAAGTGGTAATTTATTTATTATAACATGCCTACTTGAAATTGTTCATCTAAAGTCATACCTTAAGTTATTTCGTGTGCTATCTTTATAGCTTCACGTGATTGAGCTTCCACCGATTTTCCATCAATCATTTGAAACTTCACGTATCTACTAACAACATACTTCTTAGTACGAGCTTCCTCGATGTCGTATTTTCCAAGTTGCTTCCCAAATTTCCTTAGCAGTAATTTATCACGCTTATAATAATCATACAAGTCATCACTAAACCATTAAGAATATAGTTTTTGCACAGAAAATCATTTTCAATCCAGCGCCTAAATCTTTAGTTTCAAGAGAGGATTGGACCGTATTGGTTTTTCAAAGAAAAGAGCGTAAAACCACTTTTTTCACGGTTAAGAAAAACAACATTTTTTGTCTCCATCTTTTAAAGGTAATCCCTCAAAATGGAATGGTTTGTTTAGATCAGCAGCTTAGCATTTCAAGAGGACATGGCAGATTGAATTGCCTTAAAATTGTTGAAGCAAGTTTATAAAAAACAAGTGTAGGAACAATATTACCGATAACTTGAAAGTAATCTTGGCCGAGTCATGGGACTAGGTCGCTTCTCTTTAAGACGTTACGCTCGCCTTCAGTGCAAGCAAACACAGCTCATTATCCCGTGATATAACAGCCCCGTAATCTTAATCTCTGCCTCGAACTTCACCGCACCGATGAAGACCGAATGCTACACCCGAAAAATTTGTTGCTCGGAAAACTAAAAAAAAAGAACTTAGAAATTGTAGAGAGAATTTTTTTCGTAGAGATGATGATTGTTGATTGTTGTTTTTCAAATGAGTGTCAAGCCCTCCTTTTATAGATTTTAGAAACCGTGTGGCAATTATGAATAAAACGGTAATGTCCGGGAATTAAGAGCGTTTGCAAAGAATTTCCGAGTAATGAAGAGTAACGGATAACGGATATATTTTTATGAGTAAATACGAGCAATTTCTTTTTCTCAATAAAGAAAAACAAACGGCCATATTCTTAATAAAAGAAAATAATCTGGTCATTTTTTTTCCGAGAAAACAATATATACATAACAACCATTTTGTAAGTGGAAAAATTTTTCTTAAAAAAAAATATTTTACCAAAAAAGAAAATACCACCTCACACACACGAACTCCTCGAATCTCGACTCGATTGGCTCTAAGAGACGGCACGGCTTGGCTTGACGGACGGCTGAAGGGCAGGCGTCATACAAGGCGTGGTATCACATTTGCCTAGTCCTCTCCCCTTCCACAAATGTAGCGCTCTCGGGCCCAATCCTAATAGCCAAATCTTCACTATTTAAACCTCTTTAAAATAATGTAAAAAAGAAATGTGGGACAAATTTTTTTTAATTAAATTTCATCTTTTCCAACAGAAAGCAAATCAAATTAAAACGCAAAGAAAAAACTACATCAACTGACAACTTGAATCGAGAAAATCAGCGTCTGACTCACATCATAAGATAAAAATCCTCCTTTTAAGCTCCCCTGTTCTTCCAGGATTTCTGTTGATATAATTATGTTAAAATTTGTACAATAAATTGTTTGGATTGAGTAACAGATTAAGTCATTTTTTTAAGACGTTTCGTAATTCTGTTTAAATTTGTACAAGCAAACACAACCCCGTCGTCCTCAGGATAAAACAGCTCAGAATCTTTTTTTGTCTCGAAACTTCACTGCAGTGATAAAGATCAGAATGTTACACCTGAAAAATTTGTTGCTCGAAAAACTAAAAAAGTAATTTAGAATTGCTAAGAAAATATTTTTCTTAGTGAGAGGAATTTACAGATTGTTGTGTTGAATTGAGAGATGAGGCCTTCTATTTATAGGTTTCAGAAATCGTGTGATCATTATGATAAAAACGGTAATGTTTGTGGATGGAGAACGTAACAGTCATTCTGAGTAATGAAGAGTAACAACCATTTTTCTGAATAAAGCCAAGTAATGGCCATTTTCGGAGTAAAGAGGAGTTACGACCATTTTCTGAATAAAAAAGAGCAACGACCATTTAACGATCATATTCTGAGTAAAAGAAAACAATGGCCATAATCTGAGTAAAAAAAATAACGATTATTTCTTTTGAGAAAAAATGTGAGTGCCTCTTGGACCCAATCCCAATAGCCAACTATTCATTATTTATGCATATTTTAAGTAATGTAAAACAGCAATGTGGGACAAGGTTTCACAAATTTTTTTTATAAACATTCATCTTTTCCAACAATCTCCCACTTGAATTTTATATAAAAATAATTTTCATCGAGCAACCGATCCATTAAAATTATAAGATTGTGCATAAGCAAAAGGTGTCTATCGACTTGAACATTTGCATAGTATTGATGCTTTAGAATATACTAGAGTAACTCGTAGTTTTTAACTATATTTCTAACAATTATCACACACATAACCTTTCCAAGGTGTAGTTTGAAAAGCCTGTGCTTTACGGCAATGCACATGTATCCCAGTATAGTGAACACTCTAGTAAATTTTGCCCAAAAATTTTCATAGAAAGCGGCCATACTTCCATATTCACATAGGTGAGTATATCAAGAGTACTTCTATAGCTATGTACTCCACTCCACATAGAGTATAGAACTCATTAAGAGTTTAACAATAAATCATCATTTTCTATTGCTTCAGGATTTCATGCTTCTAACAATATAGAATGGGATTTGAAAATAGCATGATTTATCTCATATCACTTCGTGACTTATTATTACCTTTTGGACTTATTTTTTGGGATCTCCAATCTATAAGTTGGGTTACCATCACGAGTGACTCTTCATTATAAGGGCATTAGTCTCATTCCTTTTGAGGTTTTGAAAACCTTCTCTCTCGATAATCCTTTAGTCAAAAGATCTGCCAAATTTTCATCAGAACGTACACGATCCACTCGTACAGCTCCCGTAGAGATAAATTCTCTAACAGTACTATGCTTATGACATATCTATCGTCTCTTGTCATTGTAGTAACTATTCTGAATCTTTGCAATAGCCGCGGTACTATCTCTGTGGATCAAGACAGCTGGTATTGGTCTTTCCTATAAAGGGATCTCAGCTAACAGACTTATTAACCAGCCTGCTTCTTCATTAGCAGTGGCTAGTGCTATCATTTCAGACTCTATTGTAGATTGAGCCAATATTGTCTATTTCTTAGACTTCCAAGAAACAGCTCCACCAGCTATATTAAAAATATAGCCACTAGTTGCTTTGGAATCTTTTGATAAAGTGTTCCAATCTGCATCGTTGTATCCTTCTAGAACAATGGGAAACTTTTTACAATGTAATCCAAGGTATATAGTTCTCTTAAGGTATCTTATAACCCTTTCAATAGCATTCCAATGCTCTATATTAGGTCTACTGGTAAATCTACATAGTAATCCTACAACATAAGCTATGTCTGGTCTAGTGCAATCAGTAGCATAACGTAAGCTACCAATGATGCTCGCATACTCATTTTGTCTAACATCGTCTCTGATGTTCTTGAACAACTTTACACTAGGATCATATGGAGTACATGCAGGTTTGCAGTTAAAGTAATTATATTTCTTTAAGATTTTCTCAATGTAGTGAGATTGATCTAGAGAAATTTCCTTTTCAGACCTAGTAATCTTTATACCAAGGATTACACTCGCATCTCTGAGATCTTTCATATCAAAGTTAGCACTTAACAAAGTTTTCGCATTGTTCACAACATGAATATTTGATCCAAAAATAAGCATATCATCCACATATAAACATATAATAGTGCAAATGTTATCTTCTAATTTATAATAAATGCATTTGTCACTTTCATTTATTTTGAATCCATGTGAGATAACTAGATTATCAAATTTTTCATGTCATTTCTTATGTGCTTGTTTTAGACCATAAAAGGATTTATCTAGTTTACAAACTTTATTTTCTTGACATGGGATAGCAAAACCTTCAGGTTGATCCATATAAATTTCTTCTTCTAAGTCAGCATTTAAGAAAGAAATTTTAACATCCATTTGGTGTACTACTAAATCATGGATAGCAGTAAGAGAAAAAAGTACACGTATGGAAGTTATTCGTGTGACTGGTGAAAAGGTATCAAAGAAATCTACATTTTCCCTTTGCTTATACCCTTTAACTACAAGACGAGCTTTGTACTTTTCAATAGAACCATCAGGTTTTAATTTCTTCTTTAGTATCCATTTACATCCAATTGTTTTGCAACCAGGAGGTAAGTCAACTAAATGGTAAGTCTTATTATACTCAAGAGAGTCCATTTAATCATTTATGGCTTATTCCTATAAGTTGGCATTTAAAGAAGATAATGCTTCTTTAAGAGTTTGGGGATCTTCCTCTAAGGTATAAACATAAAAATTAGACCCAAAATCCTTAAGGGTTCAAGCTCGTTTACTTCTTCTAATTTCAGTGTTTAATTCCTCATTTTGTTCACTAGTTCTACTTATGGGTAAACTACTAGAAGACTAGCCCCCACTATTTTTAAATTTAAAGGGAAACCTATGTTCATAAAAGTCAACATCATTTGATTCTATAACTACATGATCATTTAAGTCATAGAATTTATAAGCTTTGATATTCACAGCGTATTCTATGAATACATACTCATATGCTCTACTAGCAAGTTTATTTCTATTAGGATCAGGGATCCTAATATAGGCTAAACAACCCCAAGTTTTAAAATAAGCTAAATTAGGTTTCTTATTTTTCAAAATTTCATATGGTGAAATTTTAATTGTAAATTTAGGCACTCTATTTAGCACATAGCAAACAGTTAGTAAAATTTCTCCCCACCAATGGGAAACAACACCAGAGTTTAATAAAATTGCAACAACTAATTCAGTAAACGTTCTATTTTTTTTAGTTTTTCCATTCATTTCAGGAGAATAAGGTGCAGTTTTTTTCATGAATGATTACATGAGTTTTATAAAAATCATTGAAGATATTGGAATCATATTCAATGCCTCTATCACTTCGAAACCTTTTTATTTTTCTGTTAAGTTGATTCTCAATCTCAGTCATAAATATTTTAAACATGTCAAATGCTTCACTTTTATTTTTCATTAGATATACATAAGTGTAATATGAACAATCATCTATAAAAGTTATAAAATATCGTTTTTCATTTCTTGTTAAATTTCTATCAAGTTCACATATGTCAGAATGTATTAATTCTAAAAGTTTAGATTCTCTAACTACTGATTTATGTGAAGTTTTGGTTATTTTAACTTGACTAGAAAATCACATTTTTCAAAATCATTCAAAGATAGTTTAGGAATTAGTTCTAATGTACTCATGTTATTGATTATGAGTTTATTAACATGGCAAAGCCTAGCATGCCAAATATTAAAAGAACTCAACATATAAGCAGAAGAAGAGGTTTTATTGATTTCAACATTTAATTTAAACATGCCATCAGTGGCATACCCTTTCCCAACAAATATATTATTTCTAGTTATAGTATATAAATCAGCTTCTATAGTTTGAGTAAACCCAGCTTTGTTAAGAAGATAACCTGAAACTAAGTTTTTTCTCATCTATGGTGTATGCAAGACATCCTTCAAGATGACAGTTTTTTCAAAGGTAAACTTTAACACCACCTCACTAGTTCCAACAACTTTAGTGGAGTGGGAGTCGTCTAGTAGCACTTTCTTATCCTCAAAATCATAATAGGACTTGAACATGTCTCGATCATAGCAAACATGGCGAGAAGCACCAGTGTCTACCTACCACCCCTCGGATCCACCAACAAAATTGACTTCAGATATCATAGCAATAAGTTGATTTTCGGTAAGGTTCGCATGTGGGCATTACGATTCTTGTTCTCGCAGTTCCTAGCCAAGTGGCCAGGTCTGTTACAACTATAACACATGAATGTGTTATTCCTTAAGGGAGATTGAGGTCCATTCTAGGGAGGATAGTTTCTATTTCTATTTTGGTGGCACGACACAGCCGGTCGGACGGACGGCAACGGCGGCAGCGCATGCGCGTGTGTTATCACATTTGCCTAGGTCCTCTCCTCTTCTACAAAAGTGGGTACCCCTTGAGGCCCAATTCCAATAACCAACTATTCAATATTTATACATATTTTAAGTAATGTAAAAAAAATGTGGGACAAGGCTTCACAATTTTTTTTATATAAACATTCATCTTTTCCCACACTTTCTACTACATCATGGTATCTAAATGTTCCCTAAAAACCTTTAACATCTCAAAAAAAGTGACAATACCCACTAACCTACAATCATCTTCAATGACCCAAACATAATTCACACGATGAGCTATTGCCTGAATCATCACAGCTAGCAAAGAGCTCTTTGGGTGACAAACAATAGCTTCAACTCTTGTGCCCATTCTTGAAGAATAACTAGCATACCTCCTATGCCTTCTTAATCTTGACCTTAAACCTTTTGTGGACAAACAACACTCCTCATTACATGAAGAAGTTAATATAGTATTATTTGTAATACTAAACTCCTCAAGCATACTTTCCAAATTCATTTCTTTCAATCTTTGCTTCACTACTTTGATCAAGTCATCTGGAGGACCACCACAGTCAATGTAGGCCATGAGACCCCCAGAGGACAAAGTGGTAATTGCAGCTGAAACAGTTTCATCACAGAAAGACAATGTAAAGGGTGAAATTTCACCTATCAAGATTCCATCTTGATCAATCACAGCAACTGAAGTTTGATGAATTAGAGAGTGAGAGATTAGTTGAATTGCTGAGCTAGCTGGGGAGTGGTAGTTTATGGCTAAGAGATTGGTGTTTATAATGCCCAAGGTGTCTATGGATAAAGCAGGGGTTGGAGAGAAGAGTCCTATTGAGCTTAATAGGAATCGAACCACATCTTCTTGGGTTAGCCAGCAGAATTCAAGGCCATTGTGGATTGTGGTAGTAGTTGTAGTAGTGTTAGCTAATAAGCCTTTTGGGTTTTGTTTTCTTCTTAAATTGCTGCTTACTCTTGTTCGGATTGGTACAACTAAGTTCTGTACTCCTTTGAGAATTAGATCAATGACTTCAAGTAGACTGAGAATTGAAAAGCAGAGATATTGGAGCTAAGCTTTCAATTGTTTGAGTGTAAATTCAAGAGAAACTTTTTTAAATTTTCAACATAATATTTACATATATCATATAATTATTAATTTGAGTGTAAATTTTAGTTCTTAGATTTTGAATATAATATTTACAAATCATATAATTATTGAATTTAAGTGAAAAGTTATGTTTGTTGAGAGTGATTCCACGCACTAGGCTTTACCACCAACAAATATATATATATTTTTTTTTTGATACACATACCATGTTAACAAATAACATTGAATTCATATAAAATATTTAGTTTATTTTTTAAATAAAAATATACTTAGATGAGAGTAGATGAAAAAGTATTTCGGATATAAAGACTTTTAGTATGTTTAGTAGCGAGGATATAGGGTTTTTTTCGACCCTAATAAATAAATAAAGCAAAACAACGTAATTGACTAAATGATTAATACTAGTAATACATTAACGAAAATTTAACACGTGTTAATATTATTTAAAAAATTAAATTATTTTTTTAATTTTTAAAATAATTATAATATATGTAAATTATGGATGTAAAAATATTACAAAATTAGATATCATGTTTTTGGTTTTTGTTATGAATATATATTTAGAAAATACCGTAGAGTAGTTCTATTTGTATCCTTATTATTGTATTTATTTTTTATTAATCATAATAAATGAAATATGTTATTAAATCACGTGTGATTTATAATAATTAATAAAATATTTAATTTATTTTTGATTAATATATGAAATAATGGTGATGATTGATGTTTGGAGTTTTCAGTACCTGCATGATGGTTCCACATGCATAATGAAGCCAGGAATTTTAGGCAAGATATGAGAAACAGATGCCTTAAGAGAATCAGGAGGAGACAGCAAGTTCTCTTCTTTGCAAAGATAGCAGATCACATCGACCATGCAAAGTTTACCGATACACCGGCACTCTCCGGCGGAAGAATCGGCGTTATAATTACCAGAATGGTTACAGTCCCATACACTGATGAAGGAGTCTTCGGAGTTCTTGAGAGCGGTCAAAGCTTCAGCAATGGTTGTAGAGACAGAGAGAGACCTCAGAGCCGGTTTGGCCAGACAGAGGTCAGATACCTTATGTGCCAGAAAACTCACTGCCATACAAAACCTGAAAATTACAAAAAACTTTGAGAAGGTTAATTATGATTAAGATTATGTATGGGAAGGCAAGATAATAGCTCAAGGAGATTGCGATGGTGGATTTGGTGAAGTATTTGAAGAAAAGGTGATGCATTTATAAGAAAGAGTCTAGTTACCCTCTTCTGCAATTTTCAATGTATCAATAGATGTACATGTATAATAAATACGTATGATAAAAGTGACAGGTTACGAGACTTGGAGCATTTAAAGACGGAAATCTCAATTATAGTATTTTGCAACAATATGTCAGTGAATACGTTACGTATGTAAAAATAAATTGAATTGATTAATCTAAAAAAATAAATATAAAAAAATTATTTTGAATATTATCTTTAAAATTTAAAATAATAAAATCATTCACTTTACTTTGAGATTAATGTACATTTTAAATAACTTATTTTTATAAATTAAAAGATTAAATTAATTAACCTATAAATAAAAATATTAAATTATTTGATAGCGAATTGGTACTTGCGGAAGCGAATATCAGGTCCAATTTAAATAACTTAAGTGGTTCAACTTTTTAATATAAAAATTCAACTCTATTGACGACGGCACACCGATAAAAATCCACTAATAATCAAAATGAAGATACAAACACCAATTTCAAGAGCTTCACAAATTATACCAAATTCCAAAATCAACCCACAAAATATCCCCTCTAATTTACTGGTAATATATATAGCAAGATAAATTAACAAACTTGCTATTAAATCAAAAATTACCGTACAAATGAGAGAAACACTACAAATGACAGCTGAAATGGACAGTTTGTCCTTAGGCTGATTTCTCCTCTTTGATGCTGGCTGCTCCTATTCTGCAGTTTCTATACTTCTTCTTTTAGCTCTCAAATTGGCTGCTGCTTTCTATTTGTTTTCAATTGCTGCTGAGAAATAGTGAGGAAGAGACAAGCGTAGAACAACAATGAAGAAAATGACACAGAGGGTTGGATTTATGATTGTTTTTCTACTTTTATCTGGTGGCTTCAGTATGGTTTTTCTAGCTGCTATACCCTAATTCTGCAGCAATACGGTTTCTAATGATTTATATGGGCTTTGGGCCAACTAATTAACATTATTTATTCATTTTACATTATAAAAAATTCCTAAAACCTTTATCTATTCTCGAAATTATAAAGTTAATGATACATTTCTATTTTTTTTATTACATTTAAAGAATACTAAATTTGTTATTTTCCTATAAATAAACTAAATGCTATGCCGTTTGTCCCACTTAATTTCTTTTACGTACGGCATCGGGCATTAGGTATCAAAGTATCCATTTCTTTTGTTTGTCTTAATTTCTTATTTATTTATGAAGAAATTCATCTATTTTATTTTATATGTTTAATTATATAAAAATATATATTTTTAAATAATATTTAAATTATAATATTTTTATTTATTTATATGTGTTATTATATTCGTGTAATATAAAATAATTAAAATATTCTATAAAAATTAATTAAAATTATAAATGAAATTTAAACTAATCACTAAAATTAAAATACTCTTATACGTTGTAATCTATGTAAAAGCACTTAAGAACGGTGAATTTAATCTTGTTGTAATTTATAATTAGATTATAAATATAAAGATAATAAATTTTTATTATTTTTTGGTCCAATATAATAATTTTTCATAATTTTCTTTTAAAGATTTATTTTTTGTAGAATGATTTTTTTTAAAAATTACATGTATTATCAATTAAGTTGTGTTATATCATTGTATTTAGATAAATATAACTAAAGTTATCTCACATTATTATTATTATTTCTTTACTTATATGTAACCACCTAATTGGTAGTACGTAAACTGAGATACCAACACCATCAATATGTATACTCTTTGTTAGCTTTAAATTGAGATTTGCATAGGTTGATTATATTGATTATTGATTCATTTTATTGAGATATTTTATTTTGACAATTTTAAAAAAATTTAAAACCTTAATAAACCTATAACTTTAAAAACCAATTTTTAAGTGAATGACTTGAATGCAATTGATTTGATAATTTTAAACATATATAAATATCTTTTTTAATTGAAATAAAGAAAATTTACTATATAATTTTTTTGAGAAAAACAAAATAAATAAATATGTTCATTTACATAAAAATCACTAACATTCACTTTAAATAGTGATTAACTGTAAGTTAAGAATGTCTTACCAAAAAACTTGTTAATATTTTACGTGAAATGTTATAGTTGCATGTTCCTTTTATAACACTCTAAGCCATGCTTATTTATATTTTATTTTTACATGTAATAATTTAGATGAAATATTAATATAATTATAATTTAATAATAATAAATATTATAAAATTTTAAAATATAAATAAATAATAAAAAAGTAGTGTATCAAAAAAGTGGGTTCAATTCGATTGTATCCTTTTTGTCATTTTTGAAACTTAGAATGAACCTACCAAGTTAGGTTATATAATTTTTAGACCTACTTAGACCAATCATCCTCTAAAAAGAAAAAAATAGCATTAGTTTGATCATGGACTCGAATTGGTTGATCGATTTTTGAAAAAAATGTCCACCCCTAACATATATTATCTAATCTTTAGATAAGATGATTAATAATAAGCCAATGTTACCAAATTTGATTGCTTAGAAAGTGTTTATCTAACTCTATATGTTTAGAACAAGAATGAAGCACAAGATTATATGCCAAGTTTTGAACATTAATATTATCATAAAAAAGCAAAGGATAAGGAAAAATAGGATGCTTTTAACTCTCGAATCAAAGAAATTTAGCATATGCATGAGCCATAGCCCTATATTTAGATTCAATGTTAGATTTAGAAACCATATGTTGCTTTAATGAATGACAAGACATCAAATTATTACCAAGAAAGATGTAATATGCACCATCAAACTTCATATCATCAGTAAATTATATTTAATCAGCATCACTATAAGCAATTAGATCAAGATAAAAAGGCTTGTGAAATGTGAGTCCATGATGGATGTTTCCCTTCAAGTAATCGATCTAATTTTTAATTTTATTTTCAAATTCTAATGGTTTAGATTTTAAAATATAAAAAAATAACTAATTAGCTAGCCTCTTATCCTAACTCTCTCTTACTCAAACCTAATTTTTCTTTCCCAATTGTAATTGTGCGCCAACCGATGACACTCATCCAACCCATATTAGCGTGATGATTTCTTAACTCTCGAGCCTCTTTTCTCCAGATAGTGGACCTGAGGTCTCATATTGACCCTATCTCCTTTGTTTCTTTTCTTATACTTTTAAAAGGAAAGTTTCTAATTGGTCCATGATGCTGCAATACTTGTAATCATGTAATCTAGCAATTACGAGAAGAGAATAAAAAAAGATTGGATCATTAGGGTTATAAGAATTTTAAATGCTTCTTTTACCTTATAAAAGTATCACCATTTAAATTTTTTCTTTCCATTTTATCTATTTTCTTTTTTTCTTTGCTACACATAAAAGTAAGGATATGTATAAGTTGATTAGGTTGATTATTGAACAATTTTATAAACTGGTTTTATCTTGACGATTTTAAAATATAAAAAAACCTTAAACAACATATGACCCAAAAATAAACTTTCAAACCAACCTTCAAAGTTAGTTTGACATAAAAATACTAACATTCATTTTAAAGGGTGCTTTATGATAAGATAAATGTATCTTTTTAATATTTAGGTGAAATTTTAGAGTTGTATACTCCTTGAATAACACTATAAGTCAAGTTTTAGTTACATTTTTAATTTTACGTATAGTAAAAATAAAATTTTAATATAATTATAATTATAATATATAAATATATAAAAAAATAATAAAAAATAGTTAAAAATTAATATATTAAAAAAATAATTTTGATTCGTTGTGTCTGTTTTGTCATTTTAAAAACCTATAGTTTGAATCTATCAAATTAATTTACATAATTTTTAGATCTATTTAAACACCTAACATCTAAAAAAGAAAAATATTGATTCTATTTCATTATAAACTTTTATTGATTTGTAAATTTTTAGAAAAAAAATATCCACTCTAATTTCAAAAAGAGGACTTTATAAAAAAAAATTAAAAAACTATAGGTCTCGCTAGGTATTCTCTGAATGAAGTGTGTAGTGGGAACACAAAGATTTTTTTAAATATAATTTTAAAATAATTATATTATTCATATATTTTATATTTCTACGAGAATTTTATGTTATTAAATCATAGTTAGTTAATAATAATTTTAAGAAATTTTAATTTGTTTTTTAATAAACTTTTATGCATTTATATATTGATATAATTGTTGAATTAAGATAAAAAAATATTGGCGAGAAAAATAATAAAATAGATATTCTTAAAAAGTATGAAGAAAGATTGGAGATTTTTCTATGTATATTCTTAATTAAAATCTCACAAAAATTATAAAAATCCGTAAGCTTATAAATTACTTAAAATTAACAATTTTTTAATTCAATTTTATCTTTAGGTTCTTCTACAAAATTCTAATTAAACACACGAATTTTATAATTTTTTTTAAAATTTTAAACTTAATTTTAAAAACTCCATTAAATAAGTTTTGTAATTTACTCTGTAGATTTTAATATTGATATATTATTTTAGATTTTTTTATATATATTAGATTTTAATATTAATTTACAGTAAATTCAAACTTATATTGTGAGTTTGTTATTAATTTATACTTGCTTTAGTGTTTGCCTATTATTGACTTAGGCATTCAAAATTCAAAATTCACAATGTAAATTATTTTCGAAAAAGGATAAAATTTCATCATCGTATTTCACTTTATGGTGATTAAGAGTGTGTTCCAATTCCTAAAGCTGCCAATGTTTAGGAATGTGGTGTGATAGCTGCAGACGATTAAATAAAATAATTATTTTATATATATTTAAATAATAATTATTGATTATGAGTAGATATTAATTTATTTATAATTTAAACATATTTTTTATTTTTAAATTTATTTAAAAATATATTTTGTTTTAAAATATTAAATATTAATATAATTTTTATTCTATTATATTATTTAAAATATTTACATTAATTTTTATTTTTAACTATTTAAAACAAATTTATAAGTAAAAATATAAAATTAAGAATAAATAAAATTTAATCTAATTATTTAAAATATTATATATTTTATTATTAAAAATTTATTTTTATATATAACTATATGTATATTAAAAATAATATTTATATTTGATTTTGTTAACTTCGATATTACAATAACTAGAATCGTTACATACTTTACCAATTACGTTTATTTAAAAGAAAATTATCAAATTTTTATAGATAATTATAATTTTAATTATATACAGTTGATTATCGATCCCTGTCTATGTACATATAAGAAAAAAATAGGTTAAATAAATATATTTAAAATAAAAACAATTAGAATAAACATGCAATAGTGTTCCTATTAAACACCACGTAATACGTTAAAGTAATCAAGTAGAAGACACAATACCTTAAAGTCACGATACAACACAATTTCCATATTGGTAATAAATCGATGGCCGTTATGATACGCTAATTGGTAAGCCACCCTATTTGAGACCTTCAATTTGGAAAATCTGTAAAGTGTAAAAATACTTAAAAAATATTATTATTTTAAAATAATTATCATATTTTTTTTAAAGTATACTTATTTCACATTGATTATGAACAAAGCAGCAATACTGCTTATAAGCTTGAGCAACCCTTAACTTAACGAGATATTATTGGGTTGAGTTAGACCTGAGTTTCTAACGTGGTATCAGAGTTGGATATTATCTCTATGTGTTTAGATCTAATTGGACTCCACCATAATCTCATCGTGGCGTTAATGTTCACTTTTGTACGCCGTGTGGAGTGATACTGTTAAGTATCCTTGTCCCACGTCGACTATGAAAAAAATAGCAATACTGTTTATAAGTTTAAACAATCCTTAACTTAATGAAATCTTATTAGGTTGAGTTAGGCCTGAGTTTCTAATACTTTTTTAAATGCATTTTAAAGGAAACAAAGTATGAAATGAAAACAGAGTATAGGCCATATCTGATGATAGAAGGGGAACATATATGTTCTCAATACTGTGAAATATTTACTATTACGTACATAAGCCTGAGGCCATCTATTTTCAAAGATGCGTTGATGTCATTTATCAGCTAGAGAAGAAGGTTGGTGGGGTGAGGTATAGGGCTTGGACTTTGAAATCGTTATTTAATAGATTGATTGAGTGGGCGTTCTAAATACATATGATGATACCAAACATATACCCACTGCTCTCAGCAAATTAAAATCCCAAACTTTTGGGTTGATATATATATATATATATATTTGGTTGATTTGAGAACGATATTTAATGATGTTATGGAGAAATGAGTGGATACCAAATTGACATATATTACTTGAGATGAGAGAGATGGCAACCATTGGCATTTTTGAATTACTTCGCAAATGTTTTACAATTTCAATTATATATATTATTGTGAGTCACGTTTATCTGAATATTTGTTAATTTGTATAGATTTTATTTATTACAACTTTTCTTTATGTTTTTATTATTATCTGTCACTCCGTTTATTAGATACGATAATATTTTAGAGATCAAATTTATTAAATTAATGAAATTGTTTAAAAATATCGATATATTTATCTTGAAAAATTAGATAATTTTTTTTTACATTAAAAAAGATAAATATTACTAGTATTATCTTATGAGCAATCAAGAAAAATATTGATAACGTATTATATATATCTATTTTTTCCTAAATAAAAATAATATACCTCTCGTAATCACCCGGGATAACAGAAATAATCTTTTCAAATTAAAGTAATTAATTCGGTAAAATGGTATATGTTCATCGTATTCATTAACCATAGGTGATTTCAAACCTTATTATTGTAATATATATGGATAAATATGTAGTTGTTATTTAAAGAAAATCCTCAAATTAATGTAATTTTTATATATCATTTTCCTTTTTTAGTTTAATTGAATTTTTCCTCAAGTTAATGCTGCGTAGGTTGAGTTAATTATAGCAATTATTGCTCCATTAATAAAACTAATATATCATTGTGGGATATTTTGGATAAAAATCTTGCTATATACAAGAGACATTGTTATTTTATTTGGTAATAAGGTATGTAATTTGAATCTTAGCGACCACTTGTATTTATGTCGAAAATGTAGAAGGAGTCCCTATTAGCTCATAATTGATAAAACTCTTGTAATTTTTTTTATGATTTTTAAAGATAAACTCACATGCTCACATTTTACCTTTGAATACTTAATTGTATACTTGTACATTAAAATTAGCATTACGTGAATATACATGGAAAAAAATGTGTACATCATTGAAAAGTGGGAAATTAGTCCATCATACTTGTCTTTTTTCTTTGAAACTATAAATCAGTTTATGCATGCAAAAGTAATGTTAATATCCATAATTAATTCATACATCAAATAAACATATTTATTATTATTATTATTATTAGACTTATGTGCCTCTCTTAAACTCTAATTACATATATTTTGTTTGCATTTTGTAAAAGTTAAAGGAAATAAAGAAATTTGACACTTTCTTTTCTTAATTTCAAAAAGTGAGTAACTCTATATGTTATTATGCATGATGATAATTTCCGATTAATGAAAAAGAGTAAAAAAAATTCAAATCTTAACTAAATTTACATATAGATTTTTAAATTTTTAAAATATATAATTTTTTCTTTGACATTTTAAAACTTCATACATACATTCTAAATTCTTGACTTATAAATATATATTTTAGTAGTAAAGTTAGGATTTGCATGTAAAAATTTAAAAATTTGAGACTAAATTATAAGATATAAAAATTTAAGGATATATGTATGAATTTTTAGGAGACCAAATCATATATTTTAAAAATTTGAGATCAAGGATACATTTTAACCCATAAAAAGGTAATTTTTCAAAAAAAGACTATTTTAACCGGTATCACACTATTTAATCAAATTATTTGGGGGTATCTAAAGAATATTGGAATAAAAATAAAAATTCTTAAATATTGTAGAGAGAAAAATGATTGAAGTTTTATAAAATTAGAAGAAACGAAAATATAATAATAGAAAACGTAGATAAAAGAAGGTAGAAAAAATGATTTTATGTTATTTTTTATTGTTGTTGTGTATTAAATAAAATATCAAAATTCTTATTTATAAGATTCTTAAAATACAATACAACTTTGAAAATATAATATAGAATGGAGATTAAATCTTCGTTTGAACGCAAATTCATGATAGGGTAAAGATCAAATCTTGAAATATAAAATAAAATTATTTGAGTTATTTTAATATGATATTTGACATCCATATCATAAGGTACCCTTCCATTTGAATGTCAAACACATTAAAAAAATTATGCCTCGTAAAAAACTTTGCAAGAAAATCCAATAGGACAAAGTCTAACAAAAGGAAAAAGGCTACATTATTTTCCTGTGCATGCTGATTGATCTCATTAAAACTTTGTCATAAAAATTTAATGGGATAAAACCTTGACTAAAGAAAAAAAAAGTATATTGCATGGATTAATTAGTCTCCTTTTGATAACAAGAAGCATTTATTATAAGATTTCATTGAATGATTACATTTGACATTAGTTTATCATTTTCTCAATCCTTAAAGTACATTGCATGGGTGAATTAGTCCCCTTTTGATAACGAGAAACATTTATTATAAGATATTAGTTTATCATTTTCTCAATCGTAAAAGTGAATGGTCTGATTTGTAGTTAATCTCACTATTGATAACAAAAATTATCTCATATTAAATATACATAAATTTATATTTAAACCAATAATAATAGCCTTTCAATAGTTGAAATAAAAATGATGAGTTTTGATCATATAATATACTAGATTGATATTTTGATTATAATTCAACACCCTTCTAAGTTTAAATATATAGAAATACATTGGTAAGAAACATTACTTGAATTTGCAAAATGTGTCCAACTAATGTGGGCCATCCACAAAGAAAAAAAAAGGAAGAAGAAAGGAAAGTCTCTGGCGTAGAAAGAAAATGAAGAAAAGAAGAAAAGAAGAAAAGAAAAAGAAAAAAAAAGGTCAAAAATCTCTCCTTATAATCCGGAGAGAAGGATGAAGTTTTTGGCTTTATAAAGCCTTAGCTTCAATCTCAAATATGATCAGAAGCGGAGAAATCAACAAAGAGAGAGAGAGAGTTTCTGAAAGATTTTTTGAGAGAGAAATTAAGAGAGCCAATTTGTGAAGTTTTATCCACAAATTGAATATACATATTTGTTGTATTTTTGTGAAAGATCCATCTGAAGGTGAAGTGTGTAATCTCATTTTATTATAGTGGAAGTTTAAGTGGCCTACGGGTCCCGTGGTTGTTACTTTCATTTTGAAACGTTTTTCCACGCTAAAATCTTGGTGTCATTTTTATTCTATTTTGATTTGGAAAATTATCCTGGGTGTGTGGAATTTATTTCTTTAAAACCATCCATTTTTCCCAACAAAGTGGTATCAAAGCCAAGTTATTTTTAGTAAGAGACTATACACATATACAGTACTATTCATATATACTATATTGTACTATTCACGGGTACTATTGGCGGGTACTATTCATTGTCAGAAAAGTATCAAGCTCGGCGAAACCTGGTGACTGACGATTCAAATGGAGGAAAGCACATGTAATATGATAAAATTAACCGCATTTAATTATGCAATTTGGAAGCCGAAGATGGAGGATCTTTTATACATTAAAGATCTATGGAAGCCAATTATAATGCCGAAGGAGAAAGAAGTAACCGATGCAGACATTGAATGGGCCGTTCTGAACCGAAAGTGTGTTGCTCAAATCAGACAATGGATCGACAAAAGCATTTTTCAAAATTTTGCTAATGAACATGATGCTTATGTTCTTTGGCAAAAGTTGGAGAAAATGTATGCAAGGACAACCGCACAGAATAAAGCAAATCTGATGCAACGATTAGTCAATTTGAAGTATAAAGACGGAAGCAGCGTATCAGAACATATGAGTGAGTTTCAAGGCATTGTAGATCGACTCAACTCTATGAAGATGACTATAGAAGAAGCCACAAGCGTTGTTGATGTTGAGTTCTCTACCAAAAAGTTGGGATACTCTAGTTGTGTCAGGTTAGCACTCGACTCACGACGGTAAGCTTACCGTGGATATGGTAAAGGCAGAATGTTAAACGAAGAGTCTCGATGAAAAGATGAAGGATATACTATCGACATTTGGCCTTGTCATGCGAGAAACAAGGCAAGCCAAGAATGGCGGGGAGAAGTAAAAGTAAAAATCCCCGTAACCAAAGTCAACAAAGGACGGTCGAAGTCTAGATCAAGGTATGACATGAAGTGTCATCATTGCGATAGCCTGGACACTTCATTCGAGAATGTAAGAAGGTTAAAGGCGAACAATCCGAGAAATCGGAAGCGTAACCCGAACAAATGACACCACAGTATGGCTGAAGAAGTTGTCGTCGTTCGAGATCTTGCGATTATGTCAATCTTGCGTACCCGAAGACCAACACTTGGGTAGTTGACTTTCAGGCGCTTCCTATCATGTCACCTCACGACGGGAATTCTTCTCAACCTACGCTCGAGGTGATTTTGGACGTGTGAAGATGGGAAATGATGATGCATCAAAAATTGTCGGCATTGGAAATATTTATCTAGAGACTAATCTTGGATCGCAGATTACTTCCGAAAAGATGTGAGGCATGTTCACGATATCCACCTCGATTTAATCTCTACCTGGTATGCTTGATGATGATGGATACAATAATTATTTTGATAGAGGAAAGGTGGAAGCTCACCAAAGGCAATCGGTAATAGCTAAAGGCAAGAAAGATATATCACTCTACATCGAAGCCAACCGTGTAGAGAAGTAAATGCCACAAGGAAATAAGTTTCCTCTTAGGGCTATGGCGATAAGCGACTCGACCATACGTGAGTGAAAAAGGTCTCAATTCTTTCCAAAAATGAGGTCTTTCCGGGAATGAAAGGTACACCCTTCCAAACTTGTGTTGGACTGTATTATGGGAAAACAACATAGAGTTGCATTTCGTAGTCTACACCATCTAGAAGGAAAATATTCTAGATTTAATACACACGAGATGTACCTGATGAGTTGTAAGTCATTAGGAGGTGCTTATTTTGTGACCTTTATTGATGACCATTCTAGAAAAGTATGGACTTTTGCTTTGAAAACTAAAGATCGAAGTGCATGAAGTTTTCAAGCGGTTTCAAATGTAAAAGTGGAGAGAGAAATTGAGCCGTACGAAGTGTGTACGTGTAGATAATGGTGGTGAGTATCGTGGACCGTTCGAAGAGTACTGAAGTTTTGGCATCGGTGGAAAAATGGTACCAAAGACACCTCGACATAACAATGTCGCAGAGAGAATGAAGCAGAACCATCTGTGAAAGAGTCGGATGTATGCTCTCGAATGCAAAGCGCCAAACTCCTTTGGGGGGGAGGCGTAATGAGGACATCATTCGATTTAATCAACCTTTCTCCATCGGTTCCATTGAACTACGATGTCTGGAAAAGAGTTTGGATGGGGAGAGAGACGTTTCTTACAAACACTTGAAAGTATTCGGTACGTAGCATTTGCTCACATCCCGAAGATGAGCGGTCCAAGTTGGATGGAAAAGCGAAACAATGTATCTTTATGGGATATGCCCGTGAAGAATTTGGCTGAACTTTGGGATCCTATTAACAAAGGATTGTCGGAAGCGAGAACGTGGTATTTCTTGAAGACCAAACAATCGAGGACTTTTGAGAAATCCGAGAAACCCTGATCGAGATGAAATTCCGGTTAATGCGGACCCGGTCTACTCCACCAATAAATCCGATGACGGGAGAGTCACACGGATGCGATGATGTCAATCCACCGGGTGGCGATTCGGAACCGGAACAAGTCTCTAAACAAGTCCAACCAAAAGTACGAGACGAGATCTGCACGAGTACGACAACTAGTCGTATATATTCTCCCAACGAGTATGTGATGCTCGCTGAAGGGGAGAACCGAGAGAGAGTTATGTGAAGCGGTAATACCCATCAACATAAGAGTGAGCAAAGCCATGTAGGAAGAAATGAAATCATGAGAACCACACATTTGACGATGAAACTACCACGGGGGAAGAAAAGCTCTCAAGAATAAGTGGGTGTCTGAGAATCAAAAGTGAAGAAGGCAACCATGAACCAGTATAAAGCAAGATTGGTTGTGAAAGGATTGACGAAGAAAGCGTTGACTTCGATGAAATATTCTCCCAGTGGTTAAAATGTCTTCAATCCGAGTTGTTCTTGGTTTGGTAGCTAGTCTTAATCGGAGGTTGAACAACTTGACGTAAAGCGCATTCTTACATGGTGATCTTGATGAAGAAATCTATATGGAGCGGCCGAAGGTTTCAAGTCAAAAGCAAAGAAACGTTGGTATGCGCAGACTAAAGAAAAGCTTGTATGGTCTCAAGCAAGCACCAAGGCAGTGGTACAAAAAGTTCGACTCATTCATGGAGAAAAATGAATACAACGAACGACAGTGATCCTTTGCGTCTTCGTGAAGAAATTCTCGATAGTGATTTTATTATTCTTTTTGCTTTATGTTGATGATATGTTAATTGTGGGTCAAAATATTGACAAGATTAACAAGTTAAAGAAGGAGTTGAGCAAGTCCTTTGCAATGAAGGACTTAGGACCGCCAATGATTCTTGGCATGACGATTACCATGACAGTAACCCAAGCAAAGATTTGGCTTTCCCAAAATGGTATGTTGAAAAAGTTCTTGAAAGATTCAACATGAGCAAAGCTAAACACATTAGGTTGTCCTCTTCCAAGCCATTTCAAACTCAATGTGAGTCAATGTCCCTCAAGTGAGGAGGAGAAATCAGAGATGAGCAAAGTGCCTTATGCATCGGCAGTTAGCGGCCAATGTAAGATTTATGGTATACAGGACAGGACAGTGTCTTTGTTGGCGTTGTGAGCCGATTCCTATCAAATCTTGGAAAGGAACATTAGGCAAGTATCAAATGGATACTCGGGTATCTCGGAAGGAACCTCAGGTCATTGTTTATGCTTTGGTAATAATAAACTGTATTAGTAGAAGGATATCTGATTCGGATATGGTGCGCGATGTAGATAGGAGAAAATCTATATCTGGGTACCTAATAACATTTGGAGGAGGCATTTTCATGGAAATCACGATTACAAAAGTGTATTGCTTTAAGTACCATAGAAGCGTAGTACATTGCAATCCTTTGAAGGTTGTGGGAGATCTGTGGATGAAAAGTTCCTACAAAAATTGCATCAAAACCAAGAAAATTATGTTCTTTATTGCGACGGTCGAGTGCAATTCATCTTAGCAAGAACTTGACCTTCCACTCAAGGTCAAACACGTGACGTAAGGTATCATTGGATTCGTGATGTGTTGGAACATAAACTCTTGAAAGTTGAAAAGGTTCATACCAATGATAGCAGAGGCGGAGATATGATGACAAAGACCGTGACTAGAGAAAAACTTGTTATCTGTAGAAAGATTGCAGGTATGGAAGAGCCATGTCCCACATAAGGTGGATGGGGAGATTTGTTGGTCCAACTAATGTGGGCCATCCACAAAGAAAAAAAAAGGAAGAAGAAAGGAAAGTCTCTGGCGCCGGAGAGAAGGATGAAGTTTTTGGCTTTATAAAGCCTTAGCTTCAATCTCAAATATGATCAGAAGCGGAGAAATCAACAAAGAGAGATAGAGAGTTTCTGAAAGATTTTTTAAGAGAGAAATTAAGAGAGCCAATTTGTGAAGTTTTATCCACAAATTGAAGATACATATTTGTTGTATTTTTGTGAGAGATCCACCTGAAAGTGAAGTGTGTAATCCCATCTTATTATAGTGGAAGTTTAAGTGGCCTACGGGTCCCGTGGTTGTTACTTTCATTTTGAAAGGTTTTTACACGCTAAAATCTTGATGTCATTTTTATTCTATTTTGATTTGGGAAATTATCCTGGGTTTGTGGAATTTATTTCTTTAAAACCATCCATTTTTTCCAACAAAATGTCATAATAATAATAACAAATATAAAATAATCTTCTATGCATTCAATTGACTGCAATATCCTTTTAATAAAAGAAGCTTTTGATGTCATTAATACTAAATATATCTTACTAGGTATTAACACATGCAAGTTATCATAAACATTAGTTATAATATCTTTTATGATACTTTAAGATTAAGAGTATCAATTCCTCATGTCAAGTAATCAAATAGTAATTAGACATAAATATGTTATTTACAGAAATATTTTTGTGCTCATAGTATATATAAATATGCTTAGCATAAAAAAGTGTCAAGATATTAATACCCTTATTTAAGATAAGTATTTCTGCATTTTTAAAATATAAACATGAGCATGTATAATTACAATAATATATTTGTTTATAATAGTAATGAATTTATAGGTAAAACATTTAATAAATGTAAATATAATTACATGAAATATCTATTATATCTTGTGATAAAAAAAATTCATTTTTCTAATACATATATGTCATATGATTTAAGAGTGTGAACTAATAGTCCAAATGGCTTAAGTAACTTTGTGATAAGATGAAGGTATCATGTTTAAATCTTACTAGGGGATAAGAAGCCTTCTTAGCAAAAAATAAAAAATAAAAAAATGTCATGTGATTTAACATAAATGATTATAAACTTTTTAATGTGTTAATAAGCATTGAATAGTTGATTCATGTTAGTAACTATATATACAATAATTTTTAATCATAATATAAAATGATCATATATATACGAGAGAATATTTTTATTTGTATCTCACACTTTCATATTTTTGTCAGGTAGAGTTAATGTGTATTCTAACATTTTATATTTTCAGACATTTTGAATAATAGTACATCTAATAAACTTAAGGGAACATTTCAAATGTTTAAAATATATAAGATTCACTTTGGAAATAAGTGATTATAATATGTATATGTTTGAAAATGCAGTCTGCATGTACATTCTTTTTTCAACATTTAATAACTCATATTTAAGATGTTTTTACCTCTTGCATCATTAAGAGAAATCTCAAAGAATGTATGTTAGTATAATATTGTATTTTTATTCTCCGATAATAAAAATAATATCATTTTATTATCAGGTAACTTAAATATTTTATAAATTTATTATTTTCTTCCATCTTTTGATATCATCTAGTGGAGTATTAATTCTCCTATTCCCTTTATACTCTTTTATCATTTTTTGTACTAATATGCTTACTATATTTAGTTAAATTATTTATTTATGCTGCTATACCTTCTTATTGTCTTATTGGGATATTAATAATTACTTGATCATTTTACGGTTAATGTATGTGATCCTAATATCAAAAGAATGCATGCATTTATCATTTATAATACTCTATTATTGGATAATTTTTATAAACTTTCATAATTTCTTACAAAATAGATACATTGTAAAACATTTCACGCTATTATACTTTTTCTCCTCTAATCGCAACAAATTAGTTAGAAAGCATGATACCCTTCTAAATGAATATTCAAACTCCACCACGTATATTTAATTTGTTTGAGGGCACATCTCAATTTATTGAGTTAGTGTAATAAGGACACCATTATAATAATTAAATTTTTGCACTAATTTAAACTCTAATTTAAAAAAATTTATAATTAATTATCATGTTCTCACAATAACTATTCTTATTAAATTGTGAAGATGATATTGTTTTGAAAACATGTAAAACAAACAGTTACAGATAAATAAAATATTTAGACTTTCATCCAAATTTAGGCTTTCTACTTGAAAGTTGATGAAATTGTGAATTATGATGATAAGAGGTGTAAAAGAGAACCTTTTATATAGAGTATTTATATACGGTAGAATTGGTTTATTTTAATTATTTATTTCTATTATAAAAATGTAAAAAAAAATAACCAAAATTAACTATTAATATTCTAACATGTATAAAACATGTGGTACATAAGATTTTTTTTTTGTTTTTGGTCATAAATTGTCCAACCGACTAAATACACTTTTGTGTTAATTAAAAGATTATCTATATAATTACTAACATTTTAATTGAAAGCATTAGGATTGAGGCACCTTATGGCTATGACATGAGCCGATGTACCTTTTCATCTAACTTATCTTTTTTAAGTTATATATATGGTATTGGTTCGTCTTTTAACTACATTTTGGGTAGGTTAATTTGCCCTTTTCTTATTGAATAATAAAAGCTTATATTATTTTGGTAAGCTAAATATCTCAAATATGCAACTCTTATGAAAAAAAAAATAAAAAAAAGAAGGTACATATATAGAAATATAAACAATTAAGAAAGTTAAAAAGCTACTTTAATCTTTGGTCATTAGTATATAATGATGCCAAGAACATGTTATACAACATCTTATAATTAAGATAAAGTAGGAATGCATACAACTCTTTACTTTGAGCGCTAGACTTTCCCTTTGCTTTATGGTTTGGTATGGATACCAATCAAGTACAGTAACTTTGTTCAATTAGTGAATTTTACAAAAAGATAACTAATAAGAAAAAGCGACCAATTCATACGAATAATTTTAATAAATTTTTTATAATTATTAATTTAATCTATTTAATGATAAATATATTTGTGATTTGATTATAATTTTTCATCATTTTAATAATTGTTTATTAAATTTAAATTTTAAAATATAATAACATCTATATTATTAATATCATTTATTTATTATCATATAATTATAAGAATATAATTGTTTTTAGATATTGCGAAGATATACGTGAAATGGATAATTAAACATTTAGTTTAATTGATATTAATAAATAAGGTAGAATAATGTCAGCGGAAGATTTGGGATTTTGAGGCATTATAAAAACAAAAAAAAATAACCCCACTTATTTTTTAATTATTAATTATTATTTTTAAATATTATATATGCTTCACATATATTATTTTGATTATAAATATTTGTAAATTATTTAATTTATAATAAATTTTAAGTGATAAAATCTTAATATTTAAAATTTAAGGGATATATTTTTATTTTAAACATGAATTTATCTATAATTTTATAAACATTATAACATTTATTTTTTTTGTAAAAAAAAATAACAGAAGGCAACTTCCCTATTGGGTATGTTTGATACAATAAATTAGATTTGTTAAGTAAAATTATATTGAATTGTATTATAATTATTATGTATAATATAATAGGATAAAAATAATAATAAATTTTCAACAAAATAATTTATATTTAAAATTATATTTAAATTATTTTATGCAGTTTTTTTACTTATTAAAATATTTTATCATAAAAAATTATTTAAATTAATATTTAATTTATTTTTATATTATTCTTACATTTTAAAAAATTATTTTTTATTTGAGATTAAAAAAATTAAGATACATAATTTTAAAATTAAAATTTTAAACAAACTAAATAAAAATTTTAGAACCATATATAAATGTAGAAAATTTAGTTTATATATTACGATATTATTTTATAATCAAATACATAATTTTAAAAATTATATAATAAAAATATTTAACATTATATAATAAATATGTCCTTTAAAGATTTTGGAGGCAATTATTTTAATGAAGTTACTTGAATTAAATCTCCCATCATGATTATGATTGTATACGTTTAAAATTAAGCAATTGATGTATCATATTCTATATTAATTATAATTATATTGAATCAAATTTTATTAAATTTTATAATTATTATATATAGTATAGGATAAAAACTTATATAATATAATCGAATAAAATTAATAATAAATATTTTAATAAAATAATTTAAATTTAAATAATATTTAATTTAATTTATGTAGATTTTTTACTTATAAAATAATTTTATTATAAAAATTTTTTTAAAGTGTTATTTAATTTATTTATGTAAATTTTCCTAAATTTTAAAAATAAAATTTTAAATATCAATGCTACTAAATTCTTATATAAATATATCATTTTTATTTTGTATATATAATCGAACTTTGAGAACAAAATATATATTTAATATTGTGTAAGAAGCATGCTCTTCAAAATATTAAATGCATCTTTAATCATGCACCAAATTTAATACAATAAATAATATTAGGTTAAATTTTGTGAGATACTATACATCCCACTGGCATGTTCAGTACTAATTCTTTTAATGAAAAAATTTTAATTTTTTGTTAAATTAAAATTAAATATATATTATAAAATTAATAAAAAATAGGGTAATTTTTTTAAAATATTTTTTTATAAAAAATATAATATTTAATATTTTAAATTATTGAAGAGTAAAAATTTAACATAATTTAATATCAAATTTAATATAAAATAATGTTATTAAGAATCGGAGATGATTTGAGGCTCCGTTGTAATAACTCCTTATTTTACGCTATTTTATAAATTGTTTATATATATATATATAATAAAAGATTTTGTGGCCCCAAGGATAATTGCCAGTTGTCAATAATTGAATAGCAACGATCACAATTCACAAATAAAATTCCGAATAGGATTCAGTTTATTTTTATTTTTATTTATAAAATTTAATTTATATATTTTTAATTTTAATTTTAATTTTTTATTAATAATTTTAATTTATCATATTTATTAATTTTAAAATAAATATAAAAAATATAACTTTGAATTTAAATTATAAATTTTAAAAATTTAAGAAAAAATATTTTTAAAATTAAATTAAATATTTTTATTTATTGACACGTAAAATTAATAATACAATTATACTCTATCATCTTAATCTTTATTCAAAATAATTAAGAAGATAAGATTTAAATAAAATTTATCAAAAATAAGTTTAAAAATCTAAAATTATTATCTAATAAATCATATCCAAATTTTAATTTATATTTTTTAAAATTGAAATTATAAATTAGTTATTAAATAATTTTTATTTAGTTTTTTAAAAAAATTGAAATTAAAAATTAAAAATACTAAACCTAAATATTTTGCAATTTTGTTTTAATAAAAGAAAAGAGAAAAAAAAAGGAAGTGATGCTTAATTCCTAAAAGCGGATTCCATGTCTTTACGTAAGGAAGAAAAAAATGTTAGGAGCCGTCACTTGTGTTATTCGCATTGCCCTTTATATTTTACGATTTAAACATGGATGATATTAACAATATTTCAAAATTTTGAAATAACATCGCGACTATTTTTAAAATTTTATAAATATTCTTTAAATTTAAAAAAAATTGAATAATAAAATTTTAAACTAATAAAAAATTAAGAAATAATAAGAAATTAAGAAACAATAGAAATAAAAATACAATATATTTTTGGATGTTTTTTTATAAGAAATTATAATTAGCAAAAAGACATTCAAAGAAATAGAAAAATTAAAATAAAATAGATGATTTCAAGATTATTTTTTCTTAATAATAAGGGAAATATTTTCAAGAAAAAATATAATTTATTATGAAAAAGTAATAAAAATGAGCATTAATATTATAGATATAAAAGAAAAATATAACATATCATTAATTCATAAAAAAATTATTATAGATAAACTATCAAAATTTTCCAAAAGGATAAAAGAAAATTTTGATTAATCTATTTAAAAGAAATACCAATATTAATAAAAATATATTTTAAAAAATGAATAGATACACAAATGAAATTAAGACTCTTAGATAATGGAATAATAAATATTGAAGAAGTTTTATTAGGAATGATTAATGAAAACTTATGATACCAAAAATTAAAATTCACAGAATATCCTAAGTTTGTCGCTAATATTAATAATGATAACCTAAATTAGGTATTATGTTTAGCTTATGAATTTGAAAATGGAAATTTAATAAAAGAAAAAAATCATTAATTTTCAATACACTACATAATAAGATATTTATTAGCAAACAGATATTTCAATATATAGACAAAATAAATTCATAAAAATAGATTAAAAAAATTCAAGGAATTTTAAAAAATAATAAAACCAAAAATATTAACAGACTTTAAAAAAAATAGAATAATGAAATTTAGATATTAAAGAAAAACCTCCGAAGAAAAAGTAATGTAACAATTAATAGTAGTAATGTATCAAGGTTTATGTTTATAAATCTCTAACAAAGGAAAAACCTCTAAGAAAGGAAAAAAAAGGTTACAAATCTAAAATAATAAGTTAAAGTAATGAAAATATTAGTCTATGACGTAATATTAGGAAGAAAATGATATCATTGTTATCTCAATAATGTTTAAAAACAAACTACATAATATAAAATTAGATTTTGATAGAAACCTAGCAAGCATATTGAAAAAAACCAAATAACAATAACGAAAACTTTAATTCTTTTAGTAGAAGGAATGAATATAATACTCTATTAAACATAAAATCATTGCAAGACATAAATGAAATACAAAAAGATCTCCTAAAAGAAATAAAAGAATATGATTATAATAGGAAATTACAACAAGACATACATAAATGATTTATAAAATTCAGAAGGGATATAAATAACATACCAAGGGACAATGAAATTATAAGTTACAAGTTTGATCTATTTATATGATTAAAAGAAGAACCACATACGAGATTATATGCATTGATACTTAGGAATGAGAAAAGAAAGAGTGAAGAAAAACTCAAAGATAAAGAAGAAGTAATAATCTCAATTTAATGAAATATAGAAAAATAATTTATGGACCCTGAGAATAGAGACAAAAAGTTTACTATTGTGTTAACCCTAACAAATGAAGAATTATTAAAACATTATGATAAAAACTTTTGTACAAACAAAGAGAAAAATGATATGACATTAATCATTGAAATTGATCATGAATGAACATATGACCCATATAGAGAAGAAAAAATAGGGAAAGGCAAAAAGGACCTCACCTTCCTTCTAACAGAAAAAAATAATAAAAAATGAAAGAAGTGTTATATAGAAGAACTAAGGTGGTGTTTGGTTCGTGGAATGGAATCGAATTCGGAATGGAATGGAATGAAAAGGAAATAATGTTGTTTGGTTTGACCACTAGAATCAAGGTCGGAATCAGGATTATAGTGTTTAGTTTGCCACTGGAATAGAATAAAAAAAGCTATAAATGACCTTAATACCCCTACATACTGTAAAGTTCAAATAATGTCATTTAATTACTATTTTTTCGTCAGACAAAATACATTATTGAAATCGTTATTTTTTAAAATAATTACTACTTAATTAAAAAGAAATATATTATTAAAATTATTATTTTTTTAAATAGGGTTTAGGGTTTTGAGGTTTGGGATATGGGATTTAGGATTTGGGGTTATATTTGTGGGTTAAGGTTTCAGGTTAAAATTATTATTTTTCTAAAAAAGGTTTAGGGTTTTATAATTTTGAATTTAGGATTTAGGGTTTAGGGTTTTAGGATTTGGAATTTGGAATTTGGGGTTTAGGGTTTAGTGATTTATGTTTTAGGGTTTTAGGATTTATGTTTTAGTGTTTTAGGATTTAGGATTTAGGGTTTAAGGTTTAGAATTTAGGATTTTGGGTTTAGGGTTTAGGTTTTAGAGTTTTAGGATTTGGGTTTTGTGATTTATGTTTTAGGGTTTTGGGTTTTGTGATTTATGTTTTAGGATTTTGGGTTTTGGGATTTATGTTTTAGGGTTTTAGGGTTTAGAGATTTGGGGTTTAGGGTTTAGTATTTATGGATTTAGGGTTTAGGGTTTTAAGGTTTAGGGATTTGGGATTTGGGGTTTAGGTTTTAGATTTTTAGGATTTGGATTTAGGGTTTTAGGATTTGGAATTTGGGATTTTGGGTTTAGGGTTTTAGGATTTATGTTTTAGGGTTTATGGTTTAGGTTTAGGGATTAGCAATTTAGGGTTTAAGGTTTAGGGTTTACGGTTTACGGTTTAGGGATTTAGGGTTTAGGTTTTAGGATTTGGATTTAGGGTTTTAGGTTTTGGAATTTAGGGTTTAGGGTTTTGGGTTTTGGGTTTTGGAATTTTGGGTTTGAGTTTAAGGTTATATTTTAGGTGAGGGTAAAATTGGAAAAAAAAAGTTTAGATGAGAATGAAATTATGATTACCAAGGGGGAGAAGGAATTGTGATTCCTTCTCTTTTAGTAATCGATTTCATTCCCTCCGCCTATTCCGTCCAACCAAATACACAAAATGGAAGGAATCAATTCTGATTCCATTCCATTCTCTCCAACCAAACATGGGGTAAAGGTAGTATTGTACCAAAATTCAAACTTCGTAAAAATTATAGATATGATATTTAGATTTAGATTATATAAGATACATGAAAAAAAGACTTAAATGAATGGTCTAGTAGTATGAGTGTAATCATACAAACTTTTTAAACCATATAATTAAACCCTTCAACTTATATAGTCTTAGTAGCTTATAAAATGAAAGAAAATGTTAACATTTATTTTATAAATTTATTAGAAAAATAACTTTCACAAACACAAGGGATTACTTCAACAAGTATGAAATAATTATATACTATAGTAAATGAAATATACAAAAAAATTATTGGAGAAGATAAAAATAGAAATATCACTGAATCAAGTGAAAATATAATTGAAGAAACCAGATGGTATTAAACAAATATGAAAATATGTAACATGTATTAAATAAAATTTTTTATTTTGTTATTATGAAATGTATTATTATAAGTTACCACCATCTATACTAAAATCTTACAAGGAAATATTTTTTCAAAAATTATTTAAAATATTACATAAAATCATAACATAAAGATGAAATAAAAGAAATAAAGAAAGTACACTAAAAACCTTATGAAAAGGAATAAAGAAGTCGTATGAATTAGATAACCAATTAAGATAATAATATAAATACAAAGAAATGATAAAATCTATTGTGATAAAAGAGATTTTAAAATGTTAGAAAATATAGATGTAATATAAAATTTTATAAATAAAAGTATAAAAATTATAAAAATATTCAAAAAAATATAAATTTAAAAAACAGGACCTTCAAAAATATAAAAGAATATATAGAAAATAGCCTTATATCGAGGAAAAAAGGTACAAATAACTAGAAAATAAAAACTATTATCTATTAAAAAAATGTATATATTGAATTTGTAATAAAAAAAACATTATGCTAATGAATGTCCTAACATTCTTGAACATTTAAAAAGATTTTTTTTTAAAAAATAAAAGTCTTTAAAAAAGCTTTTAAGACAACTAAAAACAATAGAGAAATAAGATATAAATAATTTATCTATTAAAACAATTGAAAGAAAAATAACTTGCTTAGGAATTGAAAAGGAAATACTTGTAGAACCAGTATGACTAATATAAAAATTTATCTCCTTAATAATTATCTTTGTATTTATAAGGCTTCTAAAAAAAATGTGGGCTTTATAAAGGGAAAAGCTAATTTTGAAACACTGAAAAATAAATGGTCGGCTTAGGAAATTATACAGACTAAAGTTGTAGACTCAGGCCATCCCATTTATCTAAAAAGCCTGGGCTCTTTGTTTTTTAGTGATCTTAAGACTCAGCCACATCCGATGACTATAGAAAAAAGGGGTTTCCTTATGGCGTGGATGCCAAGAAAAAGATCATGAGTGTGATTTTTTCATTACCTTTTAAATTGAATATGTTTACAGAATTGGTAAGTTGATTTGAAAAATGGTATTTTTGTCTAATTATATTTTTAACTTCTAGACATAAATATTATCATAAAAATATTTTATTAATATTAATTTTATATAATAATAGTGTCACTAAAATTTAAAAATGGACATTTTATCCATGATTTTAGTTATTATGGTATCTGATCCGTTGATTTCGAGAACGAGAATGATTTTGAAGAAATTTTGAATGTTAATTTTTAGGGATATCATAAGAACAATTATACCTAAAATTGATTTTTTAATATATTTATAATTTATTTGAAATATATAAAAATTATAAAAAAATCTTCACAAAGAGGTTCAAAGTTATATTATAATTTCTATCAAGTTTATAATTAAAGAAACCCGTTACGCCACGGTTCAACTTGTAAATTAGTGTATCATATCGACCTGTGACTTATTTCTTAACAAGGTGTATTAACACGTAGTTTGTACATGGGCCACGCTATGCCTCTATTCTTGACTAGTAGGTTTTATTGTGCAATACCGTGCTTGCTTTCAAAATCGATCTTATAGGTTCGATAGAAGTTCTAGAAGTTATGAAAACCTAATAAATTGAACCAAAATTATAATTAATATATATTGAGTTTTTTAAAAATATTTTTAATTACTATTTTATATATTATAATTATAATTTTAAATTTATTTAAAATTATAAAATCTAAATCTAATCAGTAATGATTCTCACTCAGATATTCATATTCAATCTCATCGCTTGCATTTCATGTCTCACTCAAGACACTTTCAAATTGGTTTAAAATCTCTAAATTAATAATTTTTTTCTTACATTATTATATAATCTACATATTTCTGATTGATAATATCATATTTTACTTAGATTAAGTACACTTTAATTTCTTTAATTTTTTATAATTATTCTATAGGAAATGCTTAGTTATTAGTTTTTTTTTAAAATGGCATAGTTTTATTTAAAAACATAACTACTAAAATCATATTATCTCTTCTTAGTTATAAAGGCTGAATTAAATAGAATTTGTGATAGTAATAACTTTCAAGCTAAATGACATGGTATTTTTTTTCTGTTTTGAATTAAATGAAGCTTTTATATCATATTTGTTGAATAATTGGATCTGAAGTCAATTATATTAGGCACATAATTTGTGGCCTAATTTTTCCTCAATTAGTGACATTCATTCTTGCCCTCATTCATTGTACAAGAGAGTAAGGGAGCCTTGCTTTATCAATAAATATGGAGGAGTTCTTGTATTGAGAGCATCAGCAAAAATCAGGAAAAAAATTAGAGAGAAAATAGGCAAACTTAAATAGAGAAAATACTCCGTGAGTGAGAGTTTTCTGTGAGTTTGGAGAAACACTTGAGAGATATATTAGTGAGAAAATTTGTATCTATAATCTATATATTTCTTACTCAGTTCAATAATATATGTTGCCTTCTATGGACCTAGGAAAATTAATGAACCACGTAAAATTTGTGTGTTTCATTTTACCAATTTAATATATTTATATACCGCTATTTTATTGCTTCTGTGCAAAAAAAATTGGTATTAGAGCCAAATATAGTAGTATTATATAATAAATCAAAGCTCTCGACGAGGCGTCAAGAGTCGCTGGAATGCTACTCCTAGCAATTGAGTCAACTCATTGAGTTGGACCAATTCAACTCACCAAGTTGAGCCTAAGCTGTTCGACTGAGCTACCAAGCCATTGGTTGAGCTGTTTGACAAAGCCATTGAGCCGTTGACTAAGTCATCAACTCGAGTCGCCTAGTTCGTTGATCGAGTATTCTATTGACTGTTGATTGTTGACTGTTGACTAATTAGTCAACTTAGTCTTTAATGTATTTTTGGACAAAGTTGGTTCATTTTTCACTCGTTTTAAATGGATTTGACCTATTTCTAGCTAATTAGGTCATTCTTGATTTAACCGCGGACTCCAAATTTTCAAATGAAGCATAAAATTTAAAAAAAAAACACAATTTTAAGTTATAAGTGCAAAATTTCTATTATCTATTTGTACTTATGGCTAATACAAGAAAGATCAAGGAATGTGCACAAGTTGACCTTAGAAGTTATGGAAACCAAGTATTTATACTCTAAGAACCATGTTATCTAACGCAAAGTTTTTGGTGGAGGAATTCGACGACACCAATAACTTTGGCATGTGACAATGTGAAGTATTAGATCTATTGTTTCGAGAAGTATCCAATATTGCTTTGGAAACCAAACCAGAAGATTATTCCAATGAAGATTGGAATTATGTTAACCGACAAGCTTATGACACAATTTTACTATGCTTGGGAAAAGATCAGAAGTACTTTGTCATGAAAGAAAATGTAGACGTAGTTCTTTGGAATAAGCTTGAGGACAAGTACATAACAAAAAACATAGAGAACTCACTCTACCTGAAGAAGAAACCTTTTCGTTTCCAGTACAAGAAAGGTACCCATATAATTAAGCACTTAGATAATTTTAAAAAAAATTGATCGATCTTCAAAATTTAGATGTTGAAATTATTGATGAAGATAAAGCTTTGTTATTGTTAAATTCATTACCTGAGAGCTATGAGTATTTGACCACAACTCTGTTATATGGAAAAGATGAGGTTAAATTTATAAAAGTTTCAAATGCTTTGGTAAATGATGAGTACTAGAAGAATGATCAACATGATCACAGGTACTCAACATCAGAAGCATTGATTGTAGTGAGGGGGGAAGACAAACAAAAAAAAAATCAAGCGGATCAAATAATAGGGGGTGATCTAGATAAAAGTCATCAAGAAGACGTCATGCAAAGGATGAGTGTGCCTATTTTCACCAGAAAGGGCATTGGAAGAATGATTTTACAAACAATGGTAAGTTAAACGCAAACATTGCACAAAAGGTCGATGAAGATAAAGAATCAAACTTTACAGTTTCATCATCAGATACCTACTCAAAAAAATGGATCCTTGATTTTGGATGTTCTTATCATATGTGTCCAAATAAACATTGGTTTTCAAGTTTTGAGGAGCTCGATAGAGGAGTTATGCTTATAGGAAACAACAATGCTTGTTAAACAAAAGAGATTGGAACAATAGTACTAAAGATGCACGATGGTACAATCAGATGACTTACAAATGTGAGGTATATTCTTGATCTAAAGAAAAAACCTTATTTCTTTAGGTGTTCTAGATTCTGATGGTTGCATGGTAACATTGGAAAATGAAGTCTTGAAAGTTGTACAAGGTGCATTTGTAGCGATGAGTGGTACTCAGAAGACAAACTTGTATTTCCTATATGGGAGTACAGTTATAGGAACAACAGATGTGTCAAGAAATTTTGAAGAAAAGGCATATGATTCTTTCTACCTGTAGCGCATGCACTTAAGGCATGTCGGGGAAAAGGCTTTGCAAGGCTTAATGAAGTAAGGTTTTCTAAAAGGTGCCAAGATTGGAAAGTTTGATTTGTGCAAGCATTGTGTAACAAGAATACAAACAAGAGTCAATTTTGGCACTACCATTCATCGTATTAAGGGAACTCTAGATCATATTCACACGGACGTCTGCAAACCTTCCAAGAATGCTTCACTTTGAGGTAAATGCTGGTTTATAACTTTTATTGATCATTTCTCTATATATATATGGATATACACCATAAATCACAAGATGAAGTTATGAATATATTTCTTAAATGGAAGAAAATGATTGAGACTCAAACAAACATGAAAATTAAGAAGCTTAGATTTGGAAATGGTTGTGAGTACAAATCAGACCCATTTTCAAAGTTTGTCAGGATGAAGGGATAATCAAAAAATTTTTAGTTCCTCATACACCACAATAGAATGAAGTTGAAGAACAAATGAATCATACTTTGGTTGAGAAAGTTTGATGTATGCTATCTCAATCCAAATTGAGCAAGGAATTTTGGGCTGAGGCTTTGTCATATGCAACTCATATAGTCAACAAACTTATTACGACTACATTAGATGGGAAAACTCCTAAAGAGGTATGGTCTAGACAGTCTACTTCTGATTATGATTCATTCTGAATATTTGGATGTATTGTATATTTTCATGTTAGTGAATCCAAATTGGATCCTAGAGCAAAGAAATCTATTTTATTGGGCTTTAATGAAGGATTTAAAGTATTTAAACTTTGGTGTGGTGAATCGAAGAAGATCGTCTTAGGTCGAGATGTCACATTTGAAGAATCTGTTATGTTGAGATAGAAAAAATCATAGAAAGAGAATGAAAGTCCAAATACTCTTTCTAAGGTGGTGCTTGAGATTCCATAAGATCCAGAAAAGATTGCATCGATTGTCAATCATGGTGAAGATGAAATTGATGATCAAGAAGATATATTAGTTAAGGTGGATGTTCTTTCACCATCACCACCGATCAATCAACATCCATAATCTATTGTCACTACTCGATAAAGAAGGGAGATTAAGAAGCATACCAGATACATAAACATGGTAGCATTCGCACTTCTAGTAATTGATGATGATGTCCCATACACTTACAGAGAAGTTGTGCAAAGAGTTGATAGTATGAAGTAGAAGATGGCAATGGATGAAGAGATGAAGTCTCAACACTAGAATCAAACTTGGGAGTTGGTTCAACTTTCTAACATAAAGAAAACTATTGGTTGTAAATGAGTCTATGCCAAGAAGGAAGGTGTTCTTCGTAAAGACAAAATCATATACAAATCCAGATTGGTAACAAAAGGCTATGCTTAGAAAGAAGGAATATACTACAATGAGGTTTTCTCACATGTTGTTAAACATTCATCTATTCATATACTATTAGCTTTGCTAGCATAATTTGATCTCGAGTTAGCTTAAATCGATGTCAAAATAATTTTCACTATGGTACTTTGAACGAAGAAATCTACATGCCTCAATCGAATTACTTCAAAGTTGAAAGACATGAGAATTGGGCTTGTAAGTTGAGCAAGTCACTTTATGGTTTGAAGAAATCATCGCGATAGTGGTACAAGCGCTTTGATAGCTTCATCAGATAGAAAAAGTACACACACAGTCAATTTAATCACTGTGTATACTTTTGAAAACTCTAAGACTATACTTTCATTTATTTTCTCTTATATGTTGATGATATGTTGATTGCATCTAAGAGAAAGGTGGAGATCGACATACTGAAGGCTTTGTTGAGTTCAAAATTTAAAATTAAAGATCTTAGAGAAACTAAGAAAATTCTTAGGATGGAGATCACGAGAGATAGATTTGCAAACACAGTCTATCTGACATAGACTCAGTATCTAAAGAAAGTACTTCAAAGGTTTTGATGAGAATCATAGAGCGCTACAAATTCCAAGTGGACCAATCACAAGGTCTAGGAAGGCACAACTCGAAAATGCTTTAAATGGGATCATTCAAGAGGTCATTCATAATCAAGGGGACCTAAATTGGGAGTTCAAGGATTGGGACAATCCTAGGATGGAAATTAGGGCAAAATTGGCAAAATAAAACTAGGCACATTGTTGTGCCATTTGGACTTTTTGGGCGAGAGCTCTTCAATTTCACTTCAGATGGAAACAAGTGGTCAAGATGTAATATTTTATAGGGTTTCTTTTATTCTCGGCTGCCCCATGTTTTCCTCCAATTTTGGAGTGCCATTTGGACTGATTTTGGGCAGCTCTCTTTTTCACCCTTGGATGAAATCAAGTGGTTAAGATGTAATACTTTATGGGATTGCTTTGTGTCATTGCTCTAATTTTTCCATGTATTTTGGTCAATGTCACGCTACCTTTTCTCGCTGTGTTTATTTTCAACCCTTGGATGAGATCAAGGGTTATGATGTATTATAGCTTAGGGTTGGTTTGAATCTCAAGATAGCGGCTCACCATTGTAAAAGCAATTTTTGAATGAAGTTTGAATATTCAGATCATTTGAGAGCTCATTCTAGCTCTTTGTTCCTCTTCAAGCAACTTATCAAGGGATTGGCAACCTTTGTGGCGTTGTTTAGCATCCAAGCATTTGTGGTGAGTAATATCCATACTTGTTAGGGTGTCATTTACGCTAGACTTATCAAGGAATTACATACAGGCTTTTTCTCCTCGAAAAATGGTGAAGTAATATCCATTGATTTGTGGAGAAACCCTTTGCTATATAATCTGAAATTAGCTAGGTCCTAAACCACTTGGTTCTTATCATTTGGTATCGAGCTTTTGGTGCTAATTTTCAGATTCCTATCCTTTATATTTGATCTTGTTCTTCGTGTTCTTGTTGTATTTCGACACAAAAAAAACGAAAAAATAAATATCATTCTCGCCGTGTTCTTGCCGAAATTTATTCTCCATACCCTAAAAATATTGCTCTTTCTTTGTTTCCACGTTTTTCTCGCATTTTCCTTGCCCCGTTTGCTATTCTTGAATCTATTCTCGTACTTTTCTCTTGCTTATTCTACAAAATCAAATATTCTCAGCTTTTTGGTTGCTTTTAGTATTTACGTGGGTAGCTTCTGCGTAAATTTCATTTTCCCTTTCTCAGGTCATAATTTATGTGCTATTTTACCAATCTTAAACATCACTTAAACTCGTATTGAAAGTATTGTATTGATTTACCCTAGAGTTATTAGCATAATTGTCCCAAAAGAAAAAAACAAAAAAAAAAGAGCGCTGTAAAGTAATTCGAAAAAAAAAAAAAAAAACAGATTGGCCAAATTGTAATTGCTAATTTCTAGTGATTATTCGAACTCATGGTTTCAAGGATTTTACACTTTGATTATAAATATTCCATTGTGTGCTTAGTTCCTTTGGGGAAATTGTTGTTTTTCCAATCATGTTGTTCTATTGCTTTTTCTTGTGCTTACTCCTCTAAACACTTTGAGTTAGTTTCCTTTGTTTTTAACAAGTGGGATATTGTGAACTATTTGTTTTTTGGGTGTTTGATAATTCTACAAATTGATTGGAATTCCCGGATTTGGTTGCTTTGATTAGGAACTAAGAGGGTTTGAAAGCGATCAATCCGAGCGCTAAACACGTGAGGTATTCTGTGAATTTACATTAGTTCTATTTTATTACACTAACCTATTGTCAGTGTAGAATTGAAAAAATGTCAAACAGTAGTCCCGAAGGAAGACCGGATATGATGTTTATGATGACGAGTGGCGCCGCAACAATCATTTGAAAGGATGAACAACTTGGTAGTTGATATGAATGAAAGATTGGAAAGGCAAGAAAATTCCATAGCAGCTTTTATTAACGAGGGACACCTCCACCCAACGTTGTGAGGGTTAATAGGCAAGCTCATGTCGGGGATGATATAGAGGAAGAAGATTGGGAAGAAGAATTGGAGGAAGAGGGGGAAAGAATGCCTAGAGGAGGAAGAAATGGGAATAGAGGTGGAAGAAATGGTAGAGAAGGTATGTGGAGACCCCACCTAGAGCTCAAGATGGAATTGACAGAGATCTAAGTAGTATAAAAATGAAGATACCACAATTCCAAGGAAAGAATGACCCGGAGTTGTATTTGGAGTGGGAGAAGAAAGTGGAGCATATTTTTGAATGTCACAACTACTCCATCGGAGAAAAAAGTAAAACTTGCTTTGTAATTGAGTTTTATGAATATGCATTGAATTGGGCGGGATCAATTGGTCATTAGTAGGAGGAGAAACCGTGAAAGGCCCATAGATAATTGGGAGGACATGAAGGCTATCATGAGAAAGAGGTTTGTGCCTAAGCTACTACTATAGAGAGTTACACCAACGCTTACAAAGATTGACTCAAGGATATAAAATGTGTTGACGAGTACTACAAGGAAATGGAAGCATAGCGGCAAAGAGCTAATGTTGAGGAAGATAGTAGGCAACCATGGCTAGGTTTCTTAGTGGGTTGAATCCGGACATTGCCAACATTGTGGAACTTCATCATTATGTGAGATGGAGTGACATGGTCCATATGGCAATCAAGGTGGAAAGACAATTAAAGAAACGGAGTTTTTGATCCCAACCATTAAGTGTCTAGTCCCATTACTCAAAACCAAACCTTACTAGTCCTTGGAAGTCCAATGAGAAAAAAGATGAAATAGCTACATCCAAACCAACATTTGAGCCTTACAAAGCCAAAGAGATGGGGGCTAGCAAGGACAAAGGTAAAATCGATACTCCAAGTCGGAATCGGGACTTAAAGGGTTTTCTCTGTCTTGGTAATGGTCATATAGCCTCTCAATGTCCCAATAAGAAGGTAATGATCACCTTAGCAAGTGGTGAGGTTGGAACCGATAATGAAAGTGAAGAAGAAGAGACGCCATCCGTAGGGAAGTTAGTGAAGAGGAGATAGGACCGTGGATGGGGAAACACTTGTAATAAGGCGATCTTTCGAGCACTCAAGTCCGAGGGATGACCTTGAACAACAAAGAGATAACATCTTCCACACAAGATGTCATGTGAGTAACAAAGTGTGTAGTGTTATCATAGATGGAAGAGAAGTTGCACCAATGTGGCTAGTACTACCTTAGTTGAGAAATTAGGGTTGCCCATACTTGAACACCCTAAGCCTTACAAGTTGCAATGGTTAAATGATAGTGGGAAGTGAAGGTTAATAAGCAAGTATTGCGAGCTTCTCCATTGGAAAGTACAAGGGTGAGGTGATGTGACGTGGTACCCATGCAAATCGGGACACATCTTGCTAGGTAGACCTTGGCAATATGATAGGAGGGTTCCACATGACGGATATAGAAACAAGTATTCGTTTGTGAAGAATGGTAGAAACATCACACTTGTACCCCTTTCACCAAAGCAAGTCTTTGAAGATCAATTGAGGATGGTTAGGGAAAAAGAAAAAAAGAGAAGAATGAAAAAGAAAAAAAGTGAAAGAAAAAAAAGAGTGAAGAAAAAGAAGAGGAGAGTGGAAAAATACTAGAGAAAAAAAATGTGAATTTTTATGCTAAGCGCAAGCGAGGTCAAGAGGGCTTTTTATTCAAAAATCGCCCATACTTGTACTTTTGTACAAGGAGGCAAATTTTTCTATTAACGATCTTAACCCGGTCTTTGCCTAGTACCACTATTTCTCTTTGCATGAATTTGAAGACGTGTTCCCTCAAGAGATTCCCGGATGGGTGCCACCAATCGTGGGATTGAGCATCAAATTGACTTTATACCGGGGCTTCTCTTCCAAACCGACCTGCCCATAGGACCAACCCCGAAGAAAATAAAGAGATTCAAAGACAAGGTTGAAGAGTACTTGATCAAAGGTCAAGTTAGAGAGAGCCCGAGTCCACGTACGTTCCCGTGCTACTCGTTCCTGAAGGATGGATCAAGCAGATGTGTGTTGATTGCCGAGCCATCAACAACATTACGGTAAAATATCAACATCCTATTCCTAGACTAGATGACATGTTAGATGAGTTGCATGGTTCTTGCATTTTTTCAAAAATTGATTTGAGTAAGTGGATACCATCAAATTAGGATGAGAGAGAGGGTGATGAATGGAAAACCGCTTTTAAAACTAAACATGGATCAGTATGAGTGGTTAGTCATGCCGCTTTTGGTCTAACAAATGCACCTAGCACTTTTATGAGGCTTATGAATCATATTCGCGTGCATTTATTGGAAACTTTGTTGTTGTCTATTTTGATGATATTCTCATTTACAAGAAAAATCTTGAAGAGTATGTCTTACATCTTAGGTACGTGCTTGAAATTTTGAGAAAAGAACAATTGTACGTGAACCTAAAAAGTGTGTTTTTTGCATGGACAAGTTAGTTTTTCTTGGTTTTGTTGTTAGTTCTAAGGGGTAGAAGTAGATGAGGAAAGGTTAAGGCTATTCGAGAATGGCCCACACCTAAATCAGAATCGAGGTTAGAAGTTTTCCGGCTTAGCTAGTTTTTATCGAAGGTTTGTCAAAGATTTTAAGTACACTAGCCGTACCTCTAACCGAGGTCGTTAAAAAGTCTGTTGGTTTCAAATGGGGTGAGAATCGTGAGAGAGCCTTTAAAGCATTGAAGGATAGTTTATGTTCTTGCACTGTTTATCTTTACGATTTTTACTAAAACCTTCAAGTTGAGTGTGATGCATCAGAATAGGTATGGGCTGTTTTGATGCGGTGAACGGCGACCATCGCTATTTCAATGTAGAAACTTCATGGAGCAGCCCTTAATTATCCAACGTATGACAAGGAGCTATATGCCTTCGTTAGAACCTGCAGAGGCATGGCAACATTACCTTTGGCCAAGAGAATTTGTCATCCATACTGGCCTAATCTCTAAAACATTTGAAGCGCCAAGGTAAATTGAATAGGAGGCATGCCAGATGGATGGAATTCATTGAGACTTTTCCTTATATTGTTCAATATAAGAGAGGTAAGAGAGAATGTCAGAAATACGATGCTTTATCACGGAGGTATGCCTTACTCTCAACTTTAAATGCTAGATTGCTAGGATTTGAATACGTTAAGGAAATGTATGCTAATGACGATGACTTCTTCGCTATTTACCATGCATGTGAAAAACTTCCTTTGAAAAGTTTTATAAATTAGATGGGTATTTATTTAAAGAAAATCAACCTGTGTATACCCAAATGTTCCACGCGTGAGTTGTTAATTATGAGGAGGCCTTCAGGGGGGGATTAGATGGGGCATTTTGGAATTAAGAAGACTTTAGATTTTTTGCGTGAGCATTTTTATTGGCCAACAATAAGGAAGGATGTAGGGAGAATATGTTTCTAGATGCATCACTTGTAAGCAAGCAAATCCAAAGTCCTACCACAAGGACTATATACTCGTCTGCACTACGCACACCCTTAGGTAGATATTTCCATGGATTTTGTTTTAGGGTTACCTAGGTCTAAGAAGGGTAGAGACTCCATTTTTGTGGTTGTAGATAGGTTTTCTAAAATGGCACACTTTATAGCACATGTCATAAAATCGATGATGCCACTAATGTACAGAGTTGTTCTTTAGGGAGGTTGTTAGGCTTCATGGAGTTCCGGCGAGCATTGTGTCTCGATAGTGGATGTTAAATTCCTTAGTTATTTTTGGAAAACTCTTTGGGCTAAAATGGGTACTAAACTCTTGTTTTCGACTACTTGTCACCCTCAAACAGATGGCCAACCGAGGCAGTCAATGGTGATCTCTTGTCCCACGTTGCTTAGGTGTGGTAATAAAAAGGAATTTGAAAAATTGTAGGATTGTTTACCTTTTGTTGAATTTGCTTATAACCGGAGCGTGCATTCAACTACCGATCATTCTCCATTTGAAATTGTTTATGGTTTCAATCCACTAACTCCTTTTGACTTATTACCTATTCCTATTTCGGAGAAAACCGACTTAGATGGTGCGCAAGGAAGGCCGAAACGGTGAAGAAGCTCCATGAACACATTCATGAGCAAATTGAGAAGAGAAATAAGGATTATGCTTATAGAGCCCACGACAAAGGGAGGCGAATAGTCATTTTTGAGCTCGATGATTGGGTTTGGGTGCATATGAGAAAGGAACGGTTTCACGAAAAAGACGGTCTAAGTTGCAACCTCGGGAGATGGACCCTTTCAAGTTGATTGCGAGCGAATCAATGACAATGCCTACAAAATTGATCTTCCCGGCGAGTATAATGTTAGTACCTCTTTTAATGTTTCTCGATTTATCTCCTTTTGATTATGCAGTGATGATTCGAGGACGAATCCTCTTGAAGAGATGGGGAATGATGAGAATCTACAGAGGCCACAAATTCCAAGTGGACCAATCACAAGGTCTAGAAGGCACAACTCGAAAAGGCTTTAAATGGGATCATTCAAGAGGTCATTCATAATCAAGGGGACCTAAATTGGGAGTGCAAGGATTGGGACAATCCTAGGGATGGAAATTAGGGCAAAATTGGCAAAATAAAACTAGGCACATTGTCGCTATCTGACTTTGGGCGACTTCAATTTCAGCCCTTGGGATGGAAAAACAAGTGGTCAAGATGTAATATTTTATAGGGTTTCTTTTTATTCTCACTGCCCCATGTTTTTCCTCCAATTTTGGAGTGCCATTTCGACCGATTGGGCATTCTCTTTTCACTGGATGAAATCATGGTTAAGAATGTAATACTTTACGGGATTGCTTTGTGGTCACCGCCCCAATTTTTCCATGTATTTTGGTCAATGTTCTCGCTTCCTTTTCTCGCTTTGTTTGTGTTTATTTTCAACCCTTGGACGAGATCGGCTATGATGTATTATAGCTTAGGGTTGGTTTGAATCCTTTTAAGAAGAAATTTCACCGTCAGAAACGTAATTTTTGAATGAAGTTTGAATATTCGAGATCATTTGAGAGCTCATTCTAGCTCTTTGTTCCTCTTCAAGCAACTTATCGAGGATTGGCAACCTTTATGGCGTTGTTTAGCATCCAAGCATTTGTGGTGAGTAATATCCATACTTGTTGTGGTGTCATTTATGCTAGACTTATCAAGGAATTAAGCCATTGGGGCGTCTTTTCTCCTCAGAAAAATGGTGAGTAATATCCATTGATTTGTGGAGAAACCCTTTGCTATATAATCTGAAATTAGCTAGGTCCTAAACCCTTGGTTCTTATCAAGTTTGACATTGATGAGAAAACTAAACCAATAAATACATCGCTTGCTCCTCATTTTTAGTTGAGTGCATTGATGTCACCTAGCATTGTCGATGAGAAGAAGTAAATAGAGCATGTTTCATATGCAAAATCCATTGGTGCCTTGATGTATGCAATGGTATACACCAGACCTGATATTTCCCATCTATTAGTATGGTGAGTCATTACATGCACAATCCCGATAAAGGACACTGGCAAGCAATGATGGATTCTATGGTACATTTATGGTACTGTAGATATTGGTTTAAATTTTGTGAGAGATAAGGCTGAAGGTAAACACTTAGTCAAATATATGGATTCTAACTATATTGGAGATCTGGATAAGCATCGATCTACAACTGGTTATGTGTTCACAATAGCAGAAAAACTAATTTGTAGGAGATCAATATTGCAGTCAATTGCAGCTTTGTCAATTATAGAGGCATAGTATATGATTGTAACAAAAGAATTCAAAAAAGCTATCTAGCTTCTCGAGTTGACCAAGGATTTGGGTATTGTTTAGAAAAATGTGGAGGTTTTCTACAACAGCCAGAATACTATTTGTTTGGAAAAGAACCAAGTTCATCATGGTTGCATCAAGCATATTGATGTTCGATTTTATTTTATTTGAGAAATCATCGATGAAGGGAATGTTATACTCCATAAAGTCAGGACTGTAGATAACCCTACATATATGCTTACAAAGGTGATTATAGGGATCAAGTTTCAACACTGTTTGAACTTGATCAACATCTCTCGAGCTTAGAGCGCCTAGAGTGCATTTGGAGGCAATGTTATGAACTTTTTTTCCCAAGGTGAAAATTGTTGAATAATTTTTTCTAAAGTCAATTATATTATGCACATAATTCCCTTCAATTATGTGCCTAATTTGTGGCCTAACTTTTGACTTAATTTCAGTCAATTAGTAATCTTGATTCTTGTCCTCATTCATTGTACAAAAAGGAGAAAGAACCTTGCTTCATCTATAAATATGTAGGAGTTCATGCATTGAGAATATCAGCAAAAATCAGAGAGAACGTAGGTAAACTCAAAGAGAGAAAATATTTTGTGAGTGTGAGAGTTTTATGTGAATTTGGAGAAACACCTTAGAGATATTATTAGTGAGGAAATTTATATATATATTCTATATCTTTCGTACTCAGTTTAATAATATCTATTGTCTCACGTGAATCTAGGTAAATTATATAATCACGTAAATTCTGTGTATTTTCTTTTACCGATTTAATATATTTATTTACCATTATTTATTGTTTACATACACAACAATATTATGATTATAAGTTCAACTCCTTCGAACCAACCTACCTCAAACACAACTTATAATTTGGTTTGAAGATTGATTTTTTTGAATCATTGATTGGTTAAGATTTTAGTGTTTTTAAAATCATCAACTTAAAATTGAATTATAAAACTCAAAAATCAATGTGACCAATTTATTTCTTTCCATGATCCCAATCACCTCATCCAGAGATCTTCAAAGAATGGCATGTATTCATGCCACCTTTCTGTTTTTGCTGAAGGATGCAGAATCATTAACTTAATGGAAGGTGAACACAAAAATGTGTCTTTATGTGTGTAGGAGGTGGTTGACGGTTATTTTATTTTAAAAATATGGATATGTAAAAATATACTCAATTAATTAAAGAATATTGCCAAATTTAATTCAAATTTAACTTTTGGATTTATGAAAGTTTTCAATTGAAAATAAAAAACAATGTATCTAAAAACCACCGAACTCGACAAAAAAGGGTGAATAGCTGTATACAATTATACTTTTTTCTTCTTTTTTCTCGTTTTCTTTCCTTAAATTAAATTATATGATTGATGTTTCTTACATATATCATTAAATTTAACTTTTGATTATATTCACCAATAAAACATTAAATTTATTTTATAAATTTTTAAAATTTAATAAGTCTTATAATCTTCTAAATATTACTATTGTAGTTATAAATTTTTAAAATTTTACTTATTAATCACAAAATTTTAAATCCTAAATATATTTTAAGAATCAAACTAAAATTTTAAAAATTTTAAAATTAAATTTATGTCAAATTTTTACATCTATAATCTTCTTAAAATGCTAGATTTTTTGTCCATTATTTGATTGATATCATGTTAAAACTTATATCATCAATGAGAAATATTATTCATTATCTTAAAAGTATGTTTTCTTTAGTCACATTCATTTTTTTCTATAAAATATTAATTTTTTAAAAAATTATATTAATATTAATATTAAATTATATTAATCTTAAATATTATTTTATTATATATTTTATAAATAATAAATAATTCTTTTATAAAATCCAAAAAATTAACTTAAATGTTATTATTTATAAATTATAAAAAAAGAAAGAAACAAATAAATAAATAAATATGCCGCCTTTTATATAATCCCAAAAATTAACTTAAATGTTATTATTTATAAATTATATGGACAAGAGGGGAAAAAAAAGAAGCAAAAAAAATAAATAAAGAAATATGCCGCATGTGCAGTGTGTTCCAGAACTGTAATCCGCCGTAATATGGCCTTAATCAATAAAAAGTTGAGCCTCATAGAAACAAAAGATATACGGAAAATTGTTTTTATTATTATAATGTGATATAATATTATTAAGGGGAAATGTAATAAAAATTCTATAATTTTTAAATAATTTATAAAAAAATTATAACTCTTAAAAATAATATACTTTAATTATTAAGTTTATTATTAATTTTTAAATTTTATTAAATTATTTTTATTAATTTATAATTTCAAAAATATCTTTAAAATAAGTTTATTTGCCAAACACCTAACCCCCTCAAAAAAATGTAAGATGAATTGTAAATTTATGATTAATGTATACTTTTTTTAAGTTATAAGATTATTGTGTCAAACTTAATAACTGTATGATTTTTATATACTTTTTTTTTAAGTTATAATAATATCAGTAGAATTCTTCCACATATAATGAAAAAAGTACAATTAGACTTGTATAGTTATATTTATTTAAGAAAAAATTATCATGTTAATTATAATTATAATATATAAAAATATTTTAAGATATACATATAAATTTATATTATCAATCTCTTTTTAACGTCTTAAAAAAATGTACTAAATGATGAATTGTAAATATATCTCTATTCAAATTTTTTGAAATAGCAAAAAAAAAAAAAGATAGAAGTTTAAAAAATAATAACAATATCTCTTGTCAATAGTTTTTTAAAAAATTTAAAATATATTTTCAATAAAATTAATAAAAATTATGAAATCAAAGACTAAAAAGTTATGAAATTTAAGGTTAAAATATTGTAACAAAATAATAATAATAAATGTATAGTTGTTTATTTCAAATTTGATGTGTTTCTTTATAGTTTTTAAACTTTAAAGGATTATATAATTTTTTTTAAAAGGAAAAGAAAAATATACCAACTTAACTTCTTATTGTTACTTTTTATTTTAAAATATACCAACTTAACTTCTTTTTATTACTTTTTTTATTTTAAAATATACCAACTTATCATAGTTTTAAAATTAAATATGTTTTTATTTTTAATTAGTTCGATTGTAACTCTTATTAGTCTAAAATTTAATATTTGTTTGCGATATTGAAATGAAGCTAACATCTTGGGTGGTTTGTTTTAAAAAAAAATATAAATAAAATGTGTTATGTTAGATTATTTATATAAACATTATTTTTTAAATATATATTTTTTGTATTATATAATTGTTGTGTAGAGAGAAAAAAAATAATTTTTTTTATCTATAATAAGCCATGCAATGCAAATAAAAACTAAAATATATCATATAGGTGCTAGTAATACTAATACCCACCACCGTAAACTGTAATACTAATAAATTTTATACATTAATAATTAATGAAAATCGTTGCGACGAATGGTCAAAAACCCATCACAAGTAAAAAACAAATTAATAAAAGAAGTAAGGTTTGATTTGTTCTCTGGCTTTGACAATATACCACGATTCTTCACACGTCATTATGATAAATTGTAATCAAACAGTCTTGTTTTACCAAAAAAAAAATTATTTATCATATATAAGTATTAAACAATTATCCTTGTTTAAGCATTAAATTAAATAATTATCTTAATATATATTTTTTTTTGTTTCTTAGTATTAAGCATCAACAAAAACGAGTATAATGATTGGACAGTGATATTAGTGTAATATAAATTATTATTATTGGATATAATTAATATTAATAATAAAATAAATATTTTATATATTTTTACTATAATAATAATAAAAATTATTATGATAATTAAAAGTAACCATAACATTAATTTTTCTGTTTATATAAATATAAGTTAACAAAGGTTTTTTTCAATCCGTTAGATATTTTTAAAAAGTTGGAATGATTCCTCAGAAAAAAAAAAGATGGGAGAAAGAAACTAAAAGATAATAAACGCGTGAAATATCTTTAGAAAACAGGTCTATTAATTGCTATTAAATTTACGATTAATTATAAATAATACGTGCAATATTAAATAATATTATAGTTTTATGTATATTGAATGTGACACTACTGCACACATAGCTCTTTCACCTTAATCAAATAATATTAAAAAAAATTAAAAATAAAAATTTATAATAATATTGTCTTTGATTAGTATTTTTATATATATATATTATTATCTTATTATTAACAGTTATATAAACAAGTTATAACTTTTTTTAATTTTTCTAAACTTATAATTATTTGGTTAATTTTTTTCCTAATTAATAATGTTGAGAAGCTACAATTATGTAATAAATTACATGTTTAATGAATTTAGTGTGACATATTTTATTGGAATTAAGAATTATTTCAAAACTTAAGTGTGATAAAGAAGATTTGAAGTGTAACTGTTCAACAAGTTTACGTTTCAAAATATATAACTTTTTATTTGGAGACTTAAATGAAATAACACGAAATTTTGGATAATTTAAAAGAATTACAGCCTATTAACAATACCACCTGTCAACCCACAGTATTAAGAATTTGAGAGGTTTTCAACACATGTACAGCCCATGTTTTTTCCTCCGTCTGTTTGTTTCTAAATTTTCTACATGGAAAAAGATAATAATAATAATAATAATAATAATTTATTTAAAGTATGATCACATGTAGTATCTTTTGGAAACAAAGCCAAAAAAAAAAATCTTTGGGTAGCTATTACAAATTTGCAAGAGTCACCATACAAAAGTACATTAACAGCCATATATCTTAAAAAAGCCAACAAAATCTTCTACTGAAATAAGCTAAAAGCTAATTGTCCATATTTACCCCTTACAAATAGAGTTAATATAGGCAATAAATACTATTCAAACGAGCAATCAAATGCATTACATATTTTTAGTTGTAATTGTTGAAAATATATAACCATTAAATATGACCCTGATTTCATTGATAAATATCGAATTACTCTTTCATATATGAGTCATGAGAGAATTGTTATTCTTTTTAATAATAATAAATATTATTTTTCTTTTATACATATATATATATATATATATGTATGAATACTTGTTGTACTTGTTTGTACTATTACAAAACAATGTGTGAATCATATACGTAAGAAGTGTAAAGAGAGTGTCTACAACTACAAAGGTTCTCCCTCGATTTTTTAAAAATTATAAAAAAAATAATACTATTAAAATTTATAAAATAAAATTAATATCACGATAATATTAAATGATTTTTTTTAACTAAATCGTGTTGAATATTAAATCAATATAAATAATCATATTTTTAATTTAAATTACCTTAACTTAAACGACGTTTAATATAAAATATATTATTTTTTAAATAGTAAAAATATATAAAATTTTCATTAGTTGTCATTTACGTGGTTATAAGTTTTAGGAGTTCATTTTTTTAAAGATTTTTTTAACATGAGAAATGATTGTCTTAGAATTTTAACATGAAAAATGCTTAGAATATACAAATTATAACAGCTTTATATTAGTATTATTTATTTTGTGATTGTTTTCATATTATCTAAAAAATAAATAATTTTTTTAATTTTTAAAATAATTTAACATATAATATATAAAAATATTGATACAAATATAATCTTAAAGTAAAATAAGTCTCATATTATTTATAAACATTATAATAATATACTTATTAATCAATTTATTAAATTCTTTTTATACATTAATATTCTCTTTAATAGTGTGTTATTTCATCGAATACTTATACTATTAACTTATTTTTATTATATGTTAATTTTATTTGAATCGTTTATCTTTCTCTCTTTTTTTGTAAGACTTGTAAATTTTTTGTTGGATAAGAGGTCCATATATTTTTTTATAAGAGATTTATTAATTTTTTTCTTAATTTATTAATCAATTTAAATATAAATGTATTATCAACATGAAACATTAAAGAAACCATAAATACTACTTTTACATTGATGTCATGTTTATTACACATTATTAAATATATTGATTATATAATATTTATATAGTTATATATTTAGTTGTAAAATTAGATTTTATCGCGTATATAAAACTAATATAGTTATATAAAAATTTGTTATAATTATGGGTGTGAGTTTAAATTATATTAGACAATTAATTTAATCCGTACGAATTTTCAATTATAAAATTATATCTTTTGATTTTTTTTAATCTCAAACTAAAATAATAATTTTTAAATTTTTAAATATAATAAAAATATAAAAATAATTAAATATTAATTTAAATAAATTTTATAGTAAAAAATATTTTATTAAAATATTTTTAATTATATTATATAATTTATCCTTAAATACAATACACACTGCCTAATATAATTTTATCTAAGGTAATTATACTTGCAACATTTGAAAACAGAGATATTTATCCCAAACTGACAAGAAGAGAAAGAGAAAGATGATAAGAATATATTGGAGTGCGAGAAACTTATCCCATCACAGTATCACACTAAAATCCAAGGCCACACTATTCAAACAGATAATACTGCCACTTGTTCATCTACCAAGAACCTTTATGTATATATATATATATCCCATCAACTGTATCTTCAATATAATCATCCAATTTAATTATTTGTTTCCTATTTAACAAGTCAAGTGATCATTTTGATCAAATTAGAGATATTGAAAATGTTGGCCATTTTTCACAAAGCTTGTGCTAACCCACCAGAGGAGCTAAACAGTCCTGCTTCATACAATAGCTCAAAGAAGCCTAAGCTTCCTGAAGAAACCCTCAATCACTTCCTCTCAAATAACAACCCTCAAAACACTTCTTCGATTAGTTTTGGTCAATCTTCTGTTCTTGCCTATGTTAAGCCAGAGCCTTCTTCTCTGCTTCACCAAAGGTTAGTGATCAATATTCACACTAATTTCTCTTCAAAATAAATTTAAATTAATTCATGTAATTTTGTGTGATGGGTTCAGGTGTTTCTGTGGATTTGATGATATATACTGTATATTCTTGGGGTGTTTGAACAACTTATGTTCACTTAATAAGCAATATGGACTAACAAAGTGTTCAAATGAAGCCATGTTTGTGAATGAAGCTTATAGGACACTTAGAGACAGGGGTCCTTATCCTGCTGATCAGGTTTTGAAGGATCTTGATGGTAGCTTTGCTTTTGTTGTTTATGATAGCAAGACTGGCACTGTCTTTACTGCTCTGGTATTTTTTTTCTTATTTAATAATTACAGTGTAATTAAATTACGATCATATCCTTATGAAATAATATAAGTATTGCAGGGTTCAGATGGAGGAGTAAAACTATATTGGGGAATAGCAGCAGATGGCTCAGTGGTGATTTCTGATGATTTACAAGTTATCAAAGAGGGTTGTGCTAAATCTTTTGCCCCCTTTCCCAAAGGTATAGTTTGATCAGTTCCTAATCATTGCTTTTTATATCACAAGTTAATACAATTATAATTGATGTATGATATAATTATAATATAATTAATGTATGACAATTATAATTAATGTGATACTTAATTATTAATTAAAATAATAAAATTTATTTTTTTCAAATTATAATTAATTAATATATCAGTTATAATAATACACATTTTCATTCCAAATTGTGTGTTTTTGAAAATTAGTTGAAAATGTTTTAAAATTACAAATTAACTTATAAAAATATTAGTTTTAGTCATATTTTACTCCATTTTATATAATATTGATTAATAAGTAGTTTGATAGATATAACTGAAAACCTAGAATTGAAATGTGATAATCAGTTAACTCAGCTAAAAAAATCTATTTCTATTGAATCATGAGTTGAAATAAGCTCATTTATACGCAACTTGCAAGCCCATTTAAATGTTATCCTCAAAAATAATTATCATAATTTTATTTTGAAAAACCCTTAAAATAGTAATATTTTTATTTTATTTTATAAAAATATAAAAGTAAAATATTTATAATCATATTTTTTCCCTTAAAAAGAATTATATATATATATATATACACATACTGAGTAAACTAAAAAATATAACACTAAATTGTTATAAAATTACAAACATAGAATACTAAATTGTTATAAAATTACAAACATAGAATGAAAAAAATTGCATTTAGTAGCATTTTTTACTTATTTTTTTTATTAGTTATATAAATCTAATAAATTTTACCATCATTCTTTTATTAGTTATATAAATCTTTCATAAAAATATATTATAATCATCAAAAAATAATAAAATTAGTATCGATTATAATTGATTATTATTTTTATAACAGCAAATAAATTATCAACATAGAACGAAAAAAATTGCATTTAAGTAACATTTGTACACATTTTTTACTTATTTTTTTATTATTGTTATAAATTTAATAAATTTTACCTCATTATTTATTAATTATATATATCTTTCATAAAAATATATTATAATCATTAAAAAATTAATAAAATTATTATCGATTATAATTTAGTAGTTTAAAATATCTTAATTTAATCGAAGGAGTGAATAACTTTATTTACCAACCCCTATATAGATATATGAATATTGTGTGGGGGGGTTAAAAATAATAAAATATTTGTTAAAGGATGTGATTATGAAATTAAGTGGGAATTAATTTATTTAATATAAAATGCAGGGTTTATGTTCCATAGTGAGGGAGGATTGATGAGTTTTGAGCATCCAATGAACAAAGTAAAAGCAATGCCAAGGGTTGATAGTGAAGGGATTATGTGTGGTGCTAATTTCAAGGTTGATAAATATGCCAGACTCAATAGTATTCCTCGTGTTGGTAGTGAAGCCGATTGGTGTAGTACCCAATGGGCAGAACGTTAATAACTATCTCTAAAAGTATATATATATATATATATATATATATAGTCCTTTTTTATTTTACTAGTTACTAGTAATGTTTGTTTTGGCTCTGTAACCTTATTTACTACTACTTTCACTGTTCTTTTGTCTATTTTTCCACCACTTTCTTTCATTGTATCATCCTTAATTATCTACTTCTTTCTTATTTCCACTTTTTCTTTATAAGAGATAATACCAAGTTTCGTTTCCACGATTTTTAAGCTTTTAATTAATAATTACTATTATATGATTAATATTCTGCAATATATATATATATATATATATTCACATGTTTGGTTCTGGATTTGTAATTTTGTACTGTTTTTCTTTTCTTTCTTCTTTTAGCTAGAACTAGTATGCTGATTTGTTTATGACCATACCAAGTCAATAGTTTCTAGATGCAGCTCAACCACCCAGCGCGCTTTATGCCTATATTATGCTTCTAATTATTGCAATATTACACTTAGCTTCTGTATTATTATTTTTTTTACATAATTTAACTCAACAAGTAAACATAGTTGTTACAAACAGATTGCGACTAATATAATGCAATACATATATATATCAATATATTAGAGAAAGTTTACTATTAATCTTAAATTTACAAGTAAGTTTTATTTTTTATTTTAGAACGAATTATTTGGTTTTAATTTTAAAATTTTACTCTTAATTTAATTATTAAAATATATATTATGAATCAAATATTTTTTTGAAATTTTAACCAAATACTTTGAAATTTTTAATTATATAATTTAATCTTTAAAATTTTACCAATGTTTTAATTTAATTATTAAAATACATATTATGAATCAAATATTTAAAATATATGTATAAAGTTTTAAAAATTAAGATTAAATTCTTTCATTTAAGAATTAAGGATTTACATATGAAAGTTTAAATTTTTAAACATCAAATAATATATTTTAATTAAAATTATATATATATTTATTTAATAAAATTTAAAGATAAATAATGTAATTTAATCTTATAAATATCTTATTTTTAATCATATATATATATATATATATATATATCTTAATTTAAAATTTCTCTTTCCTCCTTTTTAATGTAATTAATTATTCTCATGGTGGGAAAAAAAACAAATGTCATCATCATTGTTTCTAAATGTTGGCACGCCTTAACACACTTGAAATTGAAAGCACATACAAATAAAAAAAGGGTAAAAAAAAACGGAAAGAAAAAGAAATTGAAATTACATATATTCAGAAATAGAATGAATTAGCTTTTGACTAAAACATTTCAACAAGGAGACGAACAAATCAACCTTATGCATGTGACAAAATAATTTTCAACAAAAATGATGCAACATTGTAGTTTTAATTTATCTTATATTTAAAAAAAATACTTATAATAAACTTACTTATTATTAAAATATTATTTTTTTTTAATTTTAATAGGAGTTAATTCACCTTTAAAATATTTAGACTCTAATTAGATGTAATTTTGAGTCATCAATGAAATTAAAAATGAAATTGTTTTCATATACTCTTACGTTTAATTATGTTACAGGAAGATATACAATTGTTAATTCACCATCCTATAGGAATTGTTATTCTATTTTTTTTTCATTTGTATAGAACTTATTATTTCAATTTTATTTTTAAATTCTAAATTCTAAACCATGGAACTTTTAACTTGCTACATATACCATCCACAATTAAATGTAATGGGATTTAACGTTTAAGATTGTGAAAAACCTTAAATACCATTCACCTTCCCTTTCATACTCTTCCTCACACTCTCGACAAATAAGCCAAACTCATTCTCATGCCTCCATTACCTTGCTAGACTATACCTTTACCAATCATTACCCATTTCTAACTACGACCCCCCAGTCAAATCCTATCAAAATTCTTCCTTTTTCACCCACCTTATCTTGCAATCCCCCAAATCCTTTAACGTGAATCAACCCTTATCTATTAAAGATCTCTCAATCATAACTCTCACCCAAGACTACCTTAAAAAGCTCGTCGTTGATAAATCTGTCGAGTATGTTAAAGAGCGACATGGTTCTAAATCTCGATACTATCTTAACCACCAATTTTGTGGTCGATAAGCTTAGAGAATTTCTTAAGTCTAATCTATTAAAGTGCATTATTAGAATCTTAACTTCAAAACAAACTGAAGAATAAGCTCATCAATTAGGTATTCCTCTTTCGATATTAGACGATCACCCAATTCTTGATTTTACCATTAACGATGCTGATAAAATAGACCCATATCTTAATTACACTATCGGAGTACTTAGCACTAGAGTCATAAACCTCAAATGAAAGCTTCAACGACAAGATAGATGAATATGAGCTAATATTGTATATTTTCACCGCCATTAAACTATTTGATTGCTTAAAAGCAATTAAAACATGAGACTCAAGCAAGTTAGTACCATTCGGGTGGATAGCCCAAGAATCTAACCATCCAATTTAGCCAGAGGAGTGATTAAGGCTATAGAGATGAAGAATTGGCAAAGTCATTGTCAAGTGAAGGTAGGAGTTGAGAATGAGGTTAGTTGGTTCTAGTACGTGAGATTGAGGGTGCATGTGAGGGAGAGTGAAGGGTATTTAGGATTTTTCACAGTTTCCAACGTTAAATCCCGTGGATAATATATATGTAATAAGTTAAAAGTTTGATAGTATAGAAGTAATAAATGAAAGTTCGATGGTATATGTTTTAACAATTTTTATAGTTCGATGGTTTTAAAAACTGTTTACCCAAATATGTTTGTAAAATTACAAAAAATAACACTCACATAACTTATAACAACAAAAGAACACTTCATAAATATTGAAAAATATTTAATTGAATGTAGCTTAATATTTAATAAATCAAAATGATTGTAATTCAATATAAAATAATTTGTCAAATTTCTTTTTAATGGTAAAAATATATAAATTGAATTGTAATTTTTATAGTTATAAATTTTAAAAGTGTTGTCATTATTATATGTGACTTGATATTTGGTACTTGGAACGTAAAAATAACTAAAACCAAATGATTAGAAGTCTTTAGAACGAATTTATACAAAATTAAAATGGAAGCATTGTAGTTCTCATGCCTGGTTTGGTGATATGTAAAACGGATTCTCATATAGGGTTGGACCTCCAAACTACCACCAAATATCTTGATTTGGTTCCAGCAAAATCTTGGACCAATATGAACATTTTCAATTTTTAAAGTCAGGTTACAATCAAATTCACAAATTAACAAACAAGTGTATGTTAACGAAGAGATCACTACAAACCACAACTAAAGAGACGTGTTATCTAAAGCCCTCTCGAGCTATTTTATATGATTCATTACGGGGAATCGATATTTGTATAAGAACAACATAAAAGAGCAATTTTAATAAGCAACAACCATTTCATAAGCAGAAGTCCATCAAAATAAGTTCAACATAAGCACAAATTGTATTCGAAAAAGATAAAGTAAGGGATCAACAGAGTCACTCCAAACAGAAATATTAAGACTCAGATTCTGGAAAAGCTACCCAACTTATTATCCATCAAAGGAATGCCAGAGTTAAGGGTATAATATCTTTGGTCATTTTACAATTCATAAGAACCACTCATAAAACCTATTGGCTTGACAAAAAAATTTATAATCAAAAATAAAAAGAAAAGCCAATTATGTCGAGTTCTTTGTAACCTTGAACCAACGTTCTCTCATATGTAAACATGTTAATACAAAAGAATTGTAGAGAACTTCCACTTATTACCTTTTTTCATTTCTTTTTTTCTTTTTTAGCATGAATATAAACTCTTACATCTAAGGAATATGATGCAGTAATTTTACATATGTTCTACATTGTTAAAGAAGTTAAATAATGTGTTTATAAGAATTGTCATCCTTTACATTGAATGACGTATTTTGTGTTTTATTTCTACAAGCAAAAAATCGTTACTCCCGTTGAATTCATATTTATGGACTAAAGTAGACAATCTCATACTAATACTATGTGAACTGAGTCCCACTCATTGTTAAGGGTTTTGCCTCATCCATCTGATGATATCAAAGCCATGAATTAACTAGGTTATATGGTCTTGCATTTTACGAAAACATAAAGTTATATAAGAGGATTGTATGATTTAGTGTGATTGCATATGTCTTACATTACTTAAAAATTTAAGTGGTTATGTGTTTATAGCTAGTAATGTTGTCAATTTTTCCCGTAGGATGAGTAACCATAAAGAAAATTCAATTTTTTCACCGAAAAGAATCTAACGGAGAAAATGACTTTATAGAATGGGTTAGGGGATCACATCTTTTGTTCTATTAAATAAACAAACTTGAATTTTTTTTATCATTTTATATAATTTCTTATATATTTATTTCAAAAAATACAACACTATAATTAAAAATATATTTTATTTTGACTTTTTAACGACCATTAAAATATACAATTTAATTATATATATAATTTATACATTACATCTAATATATATTAAACATAATTTTAAAATTATTTTATTTTTAAATATAAATTTTATTAATTTATAACATTAAATGTATAATTAAACATATATTATTTGTTAATGGGTAATATATGTTCTCACAAATTCTCCAAAACTCTAATAGAGAGAGTGTATTGGGATGTTAAATCTAACTCCGTCCTGTATCGTTCCATTGATAACATTAATAGGGGTCTCCTCTTTTACGTGATTTATATAATACATTTTGAATTTATTTTAGAAATAAGCTCGTGAATTTTTTATGTATTGTTAATTCATAATCGTAAATCCATTAAATTTGTAGTTATTAACAAAAACGATATTCTATTACGTGAAATGGGTTACATCCCATTGTTGCCCCTGGTTGAGGGGTTCCCTCGTACATCAGAATATTTCTATTGTGAACCAATTGATATACACAACTAGATATAGCAAAATTTTAGAATTCATAAAATCACTGACGTGATGGTTCTGGAACCATACGTGGTCATCAACAATGGAGAAAACAAAGACATGATCATGGTAAGGCTTTGATTTCCTATGCTCATTTGCTACTCCATATATCTAACAAAAATTAAATTAAATAAAAAATATTAAGATATGAAGATGGCGAAAGCAAGAGCTGAAAGAATTAAACTCCTTGGAAACAAGCAAACCACGGGTTTACTAGCATAGAGTTCCACGTTTATAAGATCAAGAGCAAATTACGAGGTTTGCCCACTAGTCTCAAAGAGAACCTCCCTTTTGGTAAGTAATAGAAAGCAAAGAGAAATAGTGAATAGTAATAAACATAATATCATTTTCAGACAGTTTGCTTAATCCATTTGATATTAAATGTTAAAGCAAAGAGAAACAATTTGCTTAACATAATATCATCTTCAAACAGATGGATCATTAGGACATTTTTCCATCCACATATCTAGGTCATTCCCTTTCCTGTACTGAAAATTGAGGGATAGACACAGAGAAATAAGCTAATCAGAATGTACGAGAACTTATTTATTTATTTCCAGCTATTGAAATTTAGAAACTTTCTGAAGAGAGACTATCACTGATAGGGTCAAAGGCTCAATCCGAAGACTTATTGCAACTAGAATCATATTTCAATCCTTGATTGCAATTTATATTTATATTCACCAAATTTATGAAATAAGCTAATCTCCAATAGAAACATCAAAGAACATATAGTAAATTGATGGCTGTAAATAAATTAATTAAGAAACAAAATGCAGCAACCAATTGAAACAATTACCTTATAGCACGATGACAGTTAAGTTCGAGGCCCGTTTATGTAGAAGGGTGTGTGCCCATATAATTATTTTTTTCAAAAATAAATAACAAAAATTGTTGAACATACTTTATGAAAACCAAAAGTTAAAGGGTCACCTCAAAAAGACAAACAGGAAGAATGTACAGCTCTGAAGCTCAAAAAGCTCATTCAAAGTTGCACCTTATATTCAACCTTGTTGCACTCCACACAATATTTGTTAAATTTAGTCATAATTTTATCTCAAAACTCAGGTTATGAGATAGAGAATTGTCCTCATTTATATATGTGTTTAATACTTCATGCCCAATTGATGTGGGACATTTTAACACTCCCCCTCACATCGATAGTTCATCGATGGACGGTGGTGGGCTTACAGCTGTGTGACACAGGGTGAGTTTTTTTTACTTGTTTTAATACCAAGTTAAATTTGAGCCTAACTCCATCTCAAAACTCAGGTTATAAGATGAAAGATTGTCCTCATTTATATATGTGTTTAATACTTCGTGCCTAATCGATGTGGGATATTTTAACAACATTAAACATCAAACGCCGATACCTATCACACAATAGATTAATCTTTAATCATTATTATTTCAATTTCAATTGAGTTAATACTAATCGCAACAAACAAAACAGAAAGCAGTGGAAATAGCTAAATCCCTCTCTATAATCTCATTATTATTGTACTTCCAACCCAAAAGAGTCCACTTAGGTCTCTCAGGAGCCATCTTATCCTTTTTTTTGCATAGACCTTACGTAAGTTTCATTGTATTTTCTCTTCTTTGCCATTAATTGTAATTACACAATTGAATAAATAGGTGGGTTAATAAATACCCTCCTTTTTGTACAGTTTAATTCTATCCAAAGTAATTAGTACGAAAGACTACTACTAATGGATATGTGAAATCATCCAGAGTGTAAGAAGGTTGTTACCATTGGGTGTGCAAAATCATTTAATTTTTATGAGCAACCGATAAAACATAATAACGTAATGACACAATTGAATTTCATATTATCCCGATATAAATGAATGGATAGGATAATAAGTATCTATATACTTTATCCTTGCAACTCGATTCTATAAAGATGAGCTCTAAACAAAGAGGCGTTGCGAAACAAACAAAAGCATGAAAGAGAGATTAGAAAGACCTGAGTTAGGAATTTTATTATGAAAAATTCTGAAAAGATCTAAATTTTTGCTATTAGAAATTTCATTAAATCATTTAAAATTTTAAAAATTTAATAATTAACGTAATTTTAAAAATATCCTTTGATATCTCAACCCTATTCTACCCATACATCTCTTTATCTACCTCAACTTGTTTTTTCTTAAAAAAACAAAACAAAACAAAAACTTTCATTGTTATCGTCTCTTCCATTTATGTGCTTTCCATCATTTCACTTAGAAACTCATGTATAACTCAACTCAATAAGATCTTATTGAGTTAAGGGTTGTATAGATTTATAAATTGTCTAGGATCTTTACTCCATACCGATGTTGGACTTAATAGCCCTCTCCACATCGACTTGTGGTCTTGATTGGCACTGGATGGGCGAAGCCCAGAGGTGAGAGCACCGCCAGACTCTTGGGTGTTGATGGGAGTGAATAAGCTAGAAGCCCAATTCTGATACCAACTTAGAAACTCATGTCTAACTCAAACAAATAAGATCTAATTGAGTTAAATGTTGCATAAACTTATAAATTGTTAATAACTTATAAATTATTCATGATCTTTACTCTTAATCGATGTGAGACTTAATAGGTTCAAAGGATTCGATTTTCTCTTTATTTTTCCCAACCCATACACAACTATGCTACCATTTTCCTGTGAGCTAAAACCTTTCATGTATCAAGTATCTCCTCCCTTAATAAGATTTTATAAAAAAAATATTTCATTTTTATGACTTCTATTAACCAATGGATTCTTTATTTGTAGTATGTACCTTTAAAAAATGGTTGGACATCTCAAAAATTTAAACATTCTATGAATCCTAAAATATAAATAATTGTAAAAAAAAATTGTTTGCAAAATATGAATGGATGCGTTAAGGTTTGTGTGCGGTTGGTGGTATATGTGAAAATAGAGAGTGATGAACAAGGAGTCAAATATATTAGTTTTTTGAAAAATAATTTGTAAGTGATTGGACGTTAATGCGATGTTTTATTTTATTATAAGAATATGAAAATAAATTTATCATCTTTCTATAATAATATTAATAATTATTATTATTTTATAATTGTTGGATCTATCGTATTAGTGAATTTCTCTTTTATTATTTTCCTTATTTCGGTATTTTGCTAAAGGTTGCGTATAAACGACGCCGTCTTAAGGTTCTGGTAGTCGCTAAACGACACGTAAACAACATCCATGGGCCATTATTACCACGTGTCTTTATAAAAGGCCGCGTAAGTCCAACGCTGACGAATAACCGAGTCGAGCTCTAGAGAGTTCCAAAAAAGTGTCACCTATTTCTAGTTTGTCTGAGAGATTGTTGGTTTCTTTGAATATCTGAGAAAGATTGGAGAGGAAATTTGTAACAATGGCGGACAGGTTTTTCCGAAATGAAATGCCGGACTTTGTTGCAGAGATAGCATTGGACGAGACATTGTCCACTGAATCAGCTAAAGACTCGCTAACGAAACTTCTTTATCTTCCGTATACAACTCTCTCTGAGAGATTAAAAAGGTCGGCTTTGGATCTCAAAGAAACGGTATTTCATTTCTTCGAGTTCCTGCGTTCTATTTTCTTTTTTATGTATTTATTTCTATGTCTCATTTTGGGAAATCTTCCCGCCCGTCTAGCTTTTGCTCATATACTGAATTATTATGGGTTTCGGTTTTATGGGTTTTTCTTATTAATTATTTTGGGATTTTAGATATCCCATCAGGTTCTTCGTGTTGATTTATTGTTATTTTCCTACTTGTAGGTGGTGAGAGAGACATCGGAATTGAGTGGAAAGCGTGTGCAAGATTACACTGTATATACTGGGATGCTTGGGACGGCTTACTTGGCCTTCAAAGCTTATCAAGTCACCAAGAATGTTAATGATCTTAAAATATGCTCTGACATTGTTAAGGCTTGTGATTCTGCTTCCAAAGGTTCTAGGTATTGTTAAAGAATAACATCACCAACTCTTTTCACCTTTCTAGAATCTTCTGTATGAATTGTTCTAATAATATTAATCTAGAAAAATGGGATTTTGTTTGTCTCTGAATTAACTTAACTAAGGTTTCTGATAGGACACGAATTGTGTTTGTTTGTACCGCTCTTAGCTCAACGGAAGGCACAAAATATATCGTGATATCCACGTTGGATTAAGAAGTTTTGGCGTTGATATTCAAACTAGTTCCTGACTAGTAGAGTGGTCCTACCCTGATAGCCCAAATGATACCAGCTTGTTTTCCGAGGTCTATTTAAGGGTTAGGTCCTAGGTTTAAGAGTTGGAAAGAGCGAAACAAACACGTGTCAGGGTATGACCGTCCTATTAGTTTGAGCATCAATGTCGGAACTCCCAAAGCCTCACGTCGATATCTTAAGATGTTTTATGCTCTCCGCTGAGCTAAACACAATACAAATAGTGTTCAATGAATACGTAAGTATACATATCATAATAAGTAATATAATGTTATGAAAAGATCATTCTCACATAGATTATGTTATTAGAAGCTAATTTTTAAATCTAAAAAATAAAAGTCAATTTTTTTGTGTTTTTATATTTTAAGGAAGTAAAATTAAAAGAATTAAAAATAAATATTAATAATTAATTAAATTAGATTTGATAGCTAAGAAGATATATGAGAAAATATCTAAGAATAATTAATTTCTTAATTTTCTAAACATATGAATTATTAAAATTTTCTTAATATAATTATCTATCAATTACATAATCAATTGATCTAACTTAACATGTATTTTTTTCTCAAGTAAACTATACACCATATAGTAATTAACTTAATTACATTCTCATGTCAATTAAATTGCATATTATGCATGTTATTTAATTAAGACAAACAATTAAATAATTCTCTAAAGTCTATTTAATTGTCTCTATAGATCAATTGTTGACCAAACAATTCATAGCATAAAAATCAGATTAAATAATATAAGTAAATTGAAATCATAATTGCGATAAATTATTAAATCATCGCATGTTGAAAATTGGGTTTATAAGATTACTAGATTAATAAATTAATTGGACATAATTTTGTTAACAAAGCTCCTATTTTTTATAAAGAAAAACAAAAATTGATAAAGAAAGGAGAAGAAGAAATACAATCAATCTCTTGAATTGTAGCATCAATATCCTCGTAAATCTCTACCAAAATTATATCTCATTTTAAATTTTTTTGTATCTTTCTCTCTTCTTAACTCCAAAAATTGATAAAAATTATGTTAATTTTGGTTCATTAGGGTTTATGGGGGTTAAATATAGCTTAGGTGGTGGATTGTCATATTTGCATCAGATCAAGGGTTGAGATGAAAAAGAGGAAAATTAATAGCGCCAACCAATAGGAAAGAGACATGTGACATGCAGGATTTAATGGGCAAATTAGTTTGCGACCCGTGGTAGGGAGGACTAGTCTCGGTTAATCCTAGTTGAGTGAGTGTCACGTGGCGCAACTTGATTCGCGCTTACGGCTTGCGTGGTGCAACGTTGGAAGGAATGGACAAATCCCATGAAGACACGTGGCACAACTTTTGAACGCGTGATGAACTCAAAATGAACGTTGTGTTGGCACCTAACACGGGCTTCGTCACTCTATACACGCGGCGTTACTTGATTGGGCCATTCTGCTCGCATGATTGCACCGTTAGCTCTTATGCTTGCATCACAGCTTTTGATTGATCCTGAATTAAAAATTTATAAAAAAGTTCATAAATATTTTAGAAAAATCTCAAAAAACTATATTTTCATTTTTTTTTACTAAAAAATTTATATTTTAATATTTTTAACCTAAAATACTACTTATTAAATAAAACGAGCAAATATTAAGTAAAAAAGTTTATTGATGACTCTACTTTCATAGAGTCATCAGTTTCCCTGTAAAAGATGATATTATTTTAACTCTTTCGACTCTGAAGTATTATGAGCTAAATGTTTTGTTCTTACTCAAACTAGCTCGGATGGTTATTTGATGATTGGAATTGTTTACAATTATTGAGATTACTCAACCTAAAGTTGTGTGCTAGCCAACCCTCAATTTTCTATAAATTTTACCAATTTGAAGTGTTGAAATCCCACATCCTTGAAAAATGAAGACTTGATGTTACATGGCCTCCGAAAGAAAAAAAGAGAATTTACTTTTATGGTTATGTGATGTATGGCAAGTGGTTTATCACAAATTGAGTGAAGTTCTCTTGTCAATGATTTCAACATACTTACCTTACCCTATGTTGGATAAGAGCGGCTTATTTCTACTTGTATTGTTGCATGACTAATGGAATGCTTATCTTCATTCTCATCACACACTTCATAGTAAGTTACCCTATTTATTTATGCTGAGCAAATCTCATGCTGTCTACATTTTTCATTGCTTTGCTTTTTTGCTCCCGAAAATAAATGGAGGATGCATCTTAGTTTTTTGGTCTCTTTATGTATCTTAGATTTTTTTCTTGTTATTAGTTTCTTTTATTGTTTTGCCAATGCATTGGTTGCAGCCGTGTAACATTCCTATGTGGGCGAGCTGGTGTTTGTGCACTTGGTGCTGTTGCAGCAAAGCATGCTGGTTATGATAGGTTACTAGACTACTATTTATCAGAATTTAAAGAGGTAGTAAATCCTCTCCCACCATGACAACATATGTGCTCTTAAAAGTTGAACTCTACTTGTTTGCTTATGATGCTTTTTTCTGCCTGTACAAGCAGATCAAGCTATCCAGTGATTTGCCATATGAACTGTTATATGGGAGAGCTGGATACTTATGGGCTGCTTCATTCTTGAACAACCATATTGGTACTGGCACTATTTCCAATACATATACAGTAAGCAATTTTTTTCCCCGAAGTTTTTGTTAATTGGCTTGAATGAAATATTTATCATTTTGGCTATTAAATATGTCTAGAGATCAATTGTGGTCGGGACTATAAAATCAGGAAGACAATTAGCAAAAAATGGAAAATGTCCCCTGATGTATGAATGGCACGGGAAGAAGTATTGGGGTGCCGCCCATGGATTGGCTGGGATTATGCATGTATTATTGGACATGGAATTGAAACCAGATGAGGCAGAGGATGTCAAGAAAACCCTTCACTACATGATTAAAAATCGCTTTCCGAGTGGCAACTATCCTTCAAGTGATGGAAGTGAAAGGGACCAACTTGTGCACTGGTGTCATGGTGCTCCTGGAGTTGCTCTTACCCTTGTGAAGGCAGCTCAGGTAATTTTTATCATGTCCACTGTTCATCCTTTGCCCTTTTAGTAATAAACTTTTGCATATGGTAGAAGTGTAACGGAACTGATTAAAAAGTTGCATGCTAAATGCTCTACCAAATTGCTCATCCTTTTATCTACTGCCAATCAGATAATTTACAGAAATACTCCATTTATCACTTAAAAATTCCATTGTACTCTCTACTTGAAAGTTGTAACAGTATATGGTTCACCTTATGGAGTGTTGGTCAATGGTCCATTTTTTCATTTCAAATGACAGGTTTGAATGAGACCAAAAACATCATTTGACCTAAAGACAATAAAGTTGGAACAGCACATAACACAAAGCAAATAATACATATCGTGTCAGGCTGTTCTCAAAGATAGCAATGTGGATGAAAACATAATTATGGCCGTGCAGTTAGACCATTTGCACCTGAGTATTATAAAGACATATTCTGGTTAGTTGGATATTCTTTAGTCAACTATACTAACATGAGAGTAGCAGTTTTAAACATTCTATACATGTCTCAAAAATGGTTCCTTCATTTAGTTAACTCTTAACAAGCATAAGTAGCTTGTTAAATAAGGGGATAATTTCAAAACCATTCTGAATATATTTTAATTAAATTTTAGGTATTTGGAGATAAGGAGTTCCTACAAGCAGCTATGGATGCAGGGGATGTAGTATGGAGAAGGGGTCTGCTGAAGCGAGTTGGCATCTGCCATGGCGTCAGTGGAAACACCTATGTCTTTCTTGCACTCTATCGTCTGACGGGTAATGCCCAATACTTATACAGAGCTAAAGCATTTGCTTGTTTTCTACATGATAGAGCGCTGAGACTGATAGCAGAGGGGAAGACACACGGAGGTGATCGGCCCTATTCCCTGTTTGAAGGCGTTGGAGGAATGGCTTACCTCTTTTTAGATATGGATGAACCATCCTTGGCTCGCTTTCCTGCTTATGAAGTTTAAGTTGCTCTCTATAATCACATCACAATTCATATGACAGTCTATCGTTGAATACAATTTTGTTTTGTGGGTTCAACTATACTTATTAATGATATAATGTCGTATCATTTGTAATTATTGGGATGAACGTACTGCCGAACATACTTCCTGTATAATGGGTTGTGAAATGAGTTAGTTAAACAAATATATAGGCCAAATTTAATAAAAATAAGACAGCTGCATGTATGATATGATGTAGATATCTTGTACTGACATATATGTTAAAAAGTCTCACATCGATTTGACATAACGTATCAAACACATATATAAATAAGGGTAATCTTTCATCTCATAACCTGGGTTTTAAGATGGAATTAGGTCTAAATTTAACATGATATTAAAATAGGTAAGTTCATCCCGTGGTACGCAACTGTAAATCCACCACCGTCTATCGATGAACTATCGATGTGAGAGGTAATCGAACACATATATAAATGAGGGCAATCCTCCATCTCGTAAACTGGGTTTTGAGATGGAGTTAGGTCCAAATTTAATATGGTATCAAAGCAAGCAAGCTTACCCCGCGACACGCAGTTGTAAGTCCATCACCGTCCATCGATGAACTACCGATGTGAGAAAGAGTGTTAAAAAGTTTCACATCGATTGAACATAACTTATCAAACACATATATAAATGAGGACAAATTCTCCATCTAATAAACTAGATTTTGAGATAAAATTAATCTTAAATTTAACAATATCAAATATTACTTATTACTTTGTAATCTATCGGTGGATAAGAGAAAAGGTATTTGGGTCATGATTTTTCATATTTTACTCCTAGTACGCACGCGAGTGAATCAATGTATTGGAACTATAAGGAACAAGTAAACTAGAACATGAGTTTAAAAAATTTCAACTACAACTGCTTGCTAGAAAAGAGATTAAAAACAAAAATCTAAATTCAGTGGTCGTAACTCGTACTTGGAGACTGTTGAGCCAGGGATTGGTGGTACTCTAAGGACCGACTAAGTTAAAACGGTTAATTTAAAATTGAGAAAATTATAAATATTTTAATGTTTAGTAGTAATATTTCTTAAAATAATACTGTACAATTTAGATGCATTGAAGATCGAACTTTAAAACTTGAGTTTGGTCATCTCATAACGAGGTTTAGTGTTATTGCATATTATTTAAAAATTATATCTTGACATTTTTTAAGAATTGAAGTAGAATATTTATTATGTAATCTAACAGAGTAATTTAAAACTTAAACTTATTTAAATTTGATTTTAAATATGACAAAATGGCTCATATTTGTAAGCATCGTTATTATATAAGAATTCCTGATTTAAATAGTGAATATATATATATATATATATATATATATATAAAATAATACTAACATATAAGTAATAACTATTTATATTATTTATAAATAAAAAAATTGGTAAAAAAAATGTCAAAATAAATTAAATCATAAAGTAATATTAATAAGAAAAAATATGAATTAAGTAGTGATAAATTGACAATGACTTTTTTTTTTGTCCATTTTAACTCTTTTTTTTTTGGTAAAAATAGATTTTAAACATCAAATAAAAAATAAATAAAATGTAAAAAAAAGAGAAAAGAAAAAACTCAACAAATAACGAATATAAAATAAATAAAATTGTTGGAACAAATATGTGAAAAAACTATGTAAGAACAATATTACCGATATATTGAAATATACTGCTTGGGTTGAGTCGCGGACTAGGTCGCTCTTTTTAAGACGTTTGTGACTCGCCTCAAACTTGTAAGCAAACACAAATTGTCGTCCCAGGGATAAAGCGTACTTAGAATCTTTTTCTTCGTCTCAACTTCACCGCACTTATGAAGTCCTAATACTACACCTCTCAAATATTTACGTGTTGCTCGGAACTGAGAAAATAATTGAATTTTCTTTTCTTTGATTTTTGCTATGAAAAAGTAACTATTTTTTGAGTTGTTAAGTTATATTCTAAATCGAGAGCTATTACCTTTTTATAGTGGAAAAAATATGTGTAATCTGGCCATATAATTATGAAAATAATGCATACATAATTATGAAAATAACGGGTCATAAAAGTAACGTCGCATAATTATGAGAATAATGCGGTCATAAAATTAACGCCACATAATTATGAAAAATAATAGTCATAAAAGTAGCAGTCGTGATAATTATAAGAATAACGGTCGTAAAATTAATGGCCACATTAATTATGAAAATAATGGTGATAAAAGTAACGGTCACATAATTATGAAAATAACGATCATAAAAATAATGACCATATAATTATGAAAATGACATAATTTATGAAATAATGGTTATAAAATAATAAAAATATTTTTTTATTTAAATTCATTTCCAACAATCCCCCACTTGAATTTTAAATAAAAATAGTTTCCATCGAAAGCAACCAATCAATTAAAAGTATAAGATTATGCATAAGCAAAGGTGTGTCTATCGACTTAAACCTCGGCTGTTAGTGTTAATGCTTTAGAATATACTAGAGTAACTCGTAGTTTTGAACTCTATCTCTAACAACATCACACACACATGATCTTTCCAAGGTGTAGTTCGAAAAGCCCGTGCTTTCTGGCCTACGCACACGTATCCCAAAGATATAGTGAATGCTCTAGTAAATTTTGCCCAAAAGTTTCATGAGAGCGACCATACTTTCACATTCACATAGGTGAGTCTATCAAGAGTACTCCATAGCTACGTGCTCACTCGCGTAGAGTATAGAACTCATTAAGAGTTTAATAATTAACTCATCATTTACTGCCGCCAGGACTTCACGCTTAACAATATAGATTGTGACTTCATAAATAACATGATTCATCTCGTATCACTTCATGACGACTTGTTATTACCTATCGAACTTATTTCTCGGGGATCTCCGCCTATAAGTTTGGGTTACCATCACGAGTGACTCTTCATTCTGGGCGGCATCAATACATTCCTTTCGAGGTTTTTGAAAACCTTCTCTTTGTTAATCCTTTCATCAAAGGATCAAAATTTTCATCAATACATATATGATCCATTCTTACGGCTTTCATGTATAGAGAAATTCTCTAACAAGATCACGTGTATCATTGTCTCACGTTGTAATAACGGGTTCTAAATCTTTACAATAGCGGTACTATCGCGGATCAGATCAACATTGGTATCGATCTTTCCCATAAAGGGATCTCGGCTTATAGACTTTTAACTAGCGGTAGCTAGTCTATCATTTCAAACTCCATCGTAGATTAAGCCAATATTGTTTATTTCTTAGACTTCCAGGAAACAAACACAAACCATGTTAAATATATAACCACTAGTTGCTTTGGAGTCTTCGATAAAGTGTTCCAATCAGATCGTCAGATCCTTCTGTATCAACCGGAAACTTTTTATAATGTAATCCAAGGTACATAGTTCTCTTAAGGTATCTCATAACCCTTTCAATAGCATTCCAATGCTCTACACTAGGTCCATCGGGTAAACACTACATAAGTAGTCCCACAACATAAGCTATGTCTGGTCTAAAGGCAATGCAGCATAACGTAAGCTAATAATGATGCTCGCATACTCGGTTTGTCTAACACCGCTCTCCCGGTGTTCTTGAACAACTTTACACTAGGATCATAAGAGATGCATGCGGTTTACGCTTAAAGTAATTATATTTATTTAAGATCTTCTCAATGTAATGAGATTGATCTAGAAAATTCCCTTTTCAAACCTAGTAATCTTTATACCAAGGATTATACTCAAGCCCGAGGTCTAAATTAACATATCAAAGTTAGCACATAACAAAATTTTTACATTAACATGAATATTTGACATAAAAATAATCATGTCATCCACATATAAACGTATATAGTGTAAATGTCATTTTCTAATTTATAATAAGTGCATTTGTCACTTTCATTCATTTTGAATTCATGTGGGATAACTATATTATCAAATTTTTCAAGACTTGTTTAAGTGCTTGTTTTAGACCATACAGATATTGATATAGTTTACAAACTTTATTTTCTTGACATGAGATAACAAAACCTTCAGGTTCATCCATATAAATTTCTTCTTCTAAATCACCATTTAAGAAAGCAGTTTTAACATCCATTTGATGTACTACTAAATCATGGATGGCAGTAAGAGGAAAAAGTACACGTATGAAAGTTATTCGTGTGACTGGTGATAAGGTATCAAATAAATCTACATTTTCCCTTTGCCTATACCATTTAACTACAATACAAGCTTTGTACTTTTCAATAGTACCATCGAGTTTTAATTTCTTCTTTTGTATCCATTTACATCCTATGGTTTTACAACCATAAGGTAAGTCAACTAAATGCCACGTTTTATTATACTCATAAGAGTCCATTTCATCATTTATGGTTTCTTCCCATAAGTTGGCATCTAAAGAAGAGAATGATTCTTTACGAGTTTGGGGATCTTCCTCTAAGGTATAAGCATAAAAATCTGACCCAAAATCCTTAAGGGTTCGAGCTCGTTTACTTCTTCTAATTTCAGTGTTTAATTCTTCATTTTGTTCAATAGTTCTAGTTATGGGTAAACAACTAGAAAACGAGCCCTCACTATTCTTCAATTTAAATGAAAACCTATGTTCATAGTAGTCAACATCATTTGATTCTATAACTATGATCATTTAAGTCATAGAATGTATAAGCTTTACTATTCACAACATATCCTATGAATACACATTCGTATGTTCTACTAGTAAGTTTTATTTCTTTTAAGGATCAGGGATCCTAACATAGACTAAACAATCTCAAGTTTTAAAATAAGTTAAGTTTCTTATTTTTCAACATTTCAGATGGTCAAATTTTACTAGTAGATTTAGGCATTCTATTGCTTACAGACATAGAAAAGCGATTAATAAAATTTCTCCCCATCAACGTGGGAAAGCGGACCAAAGTTTAATAAAATTGTAACTACTGATTCGAAAAGTTCTATTTTTTTCTTTTAGCTTTTGCCATTCATTTGTGAAGAATAAGGTGCTATTTTTTCATGAATAATTCCATGAGTTTTATAAAAATCATCAAGATATTGGAATCATATTTAGTGCTTTTATCACTTCGAAACCTTTTTATTTTTCTGTTAAGTTGATTCTTAATTTCAGTCATAAATATTTTAAACATGTCAAACGCTTCACTTTTATTTTTCATTAGATATACATAAGTGTAATTTGAACAGTCATCTATAAAAGTTATAAAATAGCGTTTTTCATTTCTTGTTAAATTTCCATCAAATTCACATATGTCATAATGTATCAATTCTAAAGGTTCATATTATCTAACTATTAACTTATGTGAAGTTTTTGTTATTTTAGCTTATTATAAAAATTAGCATTTTTTCAAAAATCATTCAAAAGATAGTTTGAGAATTAGTTCTAGCTACTCGTGTTCTTGACATGCGTTATTAACATGACAAAGTCTAGCATTCTAAATATTAAAGGAACTCAACATTCAATTTAAACATGCCATTAGTGGTGTAATCTTCCCAACAAAAATTATTATTTTTAGCTATTGTATATAAATCGCCACCTATAGTTTGAGTAAACTTAAATTTGTAAAGAAGATATCCTCAAAACTAAGTTCTTTCTCATCTCTGGAGTATCGCAAGACATCTTTCAAGATGATAGCCTTCCAAAGGTAAACTTTAATTCCACCTCACCAATACCAACAACTTTTTTGGAGTGAGTCACCCAACAACACTTTCTTATCCTCAAACTCAGTAGGACTTGAACATGTCTCGATTATAGCAGAATACGATGGCGAAGTGCAGGTGTCCGCTAACACCCCCTGATCCATCAACAAAATTGACTTCAGAATCATAGCAATAAGTTGATCTTCCGTAAGATCGCCTACGTGGCAGACGATTCATGTTTCGACGGTTCCTGGCTGCTGGCCAGTGCATGTTACAACTTTAACACATGAACGTGTTATTAAGAGGATTAAGGTCCATTCGGAGAGGATAGTTTTTGTTTCTATTTTGGTGGTTGCGGTTTTGGTTATTATTATGATTATGAGTTTTCATATTTCTACCTTTTAGGTTTCAAAATTGCGAGATGAGGTTTCTATCGGGTACTATTGTTTGAGACAACGAGTACTTCATCTCTTTAGTCTTATTTTCGGACTTTTCTTCTATTCTTAAACTAGTTATAAGACTTTCTAAAGAAAATTTCTTAGTTTTATGTAAGTTTATTCTTAAAATCTTTCTAAGCGTAGAGCGATTTATCTATAATAACAACTATTTGAAATTGCTCATCTAAAGTCATACCGGTAAGTTATTTCGTGTGCTATCTTCTTTCTCGTGTGATTGAGCTTCCACAGATTTATCATCAATCATTTGATACTTAAATGTATCTACTAACATCATACTTTAGTTCCAAATTTTCCTCAAGATCGTACTTCTTTTGAAGAGCTTCCCAAATTTCCTTACAGACGATATCGTAGTTATAATAATCATACTGATCATCGTAATCCAATTAAGAATAAAAATTTGCATAGAAAATAATTTTCTATCAGGTGTTTAAATCCTTTATTGTAACTTGATATGAGAATTAGAAGCGGTGTTGGTTTTTCAATAATAAAAACAAAAGCGACATTTTACACGTGGTTAAGAAGAATAACATTTTTTGTCTCCATTTTTAAAGTGTAGTTCAAAATGAAATTGTTTGTTAAGATCAATGATTAACATTTCAAGAAGCGGCGGATAGAATACGTCTTAAAATTGTTGGAACAAATATGTGAAAAAACCATGTAAAACGATACCGATATCTTGAAATATCTACTGCTGTGGGTTAGTCGCGAATTTGCCGTCATTTCTCTTAAGGCGTTTCGTGGTTTCGCAAACTTCAGGCAAAGCAAACACAACATGGCCTTGTCCGGGATAAAAGCAAATTTAATCTTTTTCAATGCCTTTAACTTCATTATGATGAAGTCAGTTCGAATACTACCTCTCAAATATTTACGTTCTCGGAAATCCGGTGAAAAACAATTCTACGAATTTTCTTTTCTTTGATTTTTGCTATGAAAACCGTAGAACCCCATTTTTTGAGTTGTTAAGTTATATTCTAAGCGAGGTTATTTTCCTTTTATAGTGGAAAAAATATATTATATGATCTGGCCATATAATTATGAAAATAACGGTCATAAAAGTAACGGTCGCATAATTATGATAATAACGGTCATAAAATTAACGGCCACATAATTATAAGAATAACGGTTATAAAATTAATGACCACATAATTATGAAAATAATTTAACAGTCATAAAAATAATGACCATATAATTATGAAAATGACAGTTACATAATTTATGAAATAATTATCATAAAATAATAAAAAATATTTTTTTTTATTTAAATTCATTTCCAACAAAAATAAAAGACAAAGGTAAAACTTTTTCATAGTTTAATGTCACGATCTTAGATTTCCACTAACAATCATGCGGTATTTAGCACGATCCATTGCACTAAACATATTTTTCTATTCAAATAAAATACTTCAAAGAGACTAAAAAAAACTTAAAGATTTAAAAAAATTTTGAATTTTGAGAGACAATTTAAACGTGACCTAACATTAAGCTATCTTTTAAGTAACTCTATTGTATTGCATGCTATGTTTAATGCATTACTTGTTTTTTTTTTAAGAAAAAAAATCAAATAAAATATGTGAAATAAATATTGTGTTTCAACTCATATATATATATATAAAGAAATAAATATAATATTAAATAATAGGTATATTTATTTATTTTATTTAAAATGTTTAAAAAAATCAAATAAATATGGTTTGATTGATCGAGACAACCCTCTTTTTTTTTGTATAGACTAACAGATAATTCTTCTCTTCTTTTAGTCCGGTGGATAACATATTTCAAATTTTATTGACAAATTCCAAATTATGGAAAGAAATGTATCAACATTATTATTATTTTTTTAATTCAACCTGTGTTTAATTACTGTTAACTCAAAACTTTGAACTTGCGGAAAAATGGTCTATTAAAATTAGATTTAGAAATGCATTTTGAAATATATCATTTCTTTTTTTATATTTACCTCGATTAAGAATGATTACTTTTTTAATTTATATAAATATAATTCAGTCAAGCACTTATAACTAGAACTCTAATTGCAGAGTTCAGCGTACACAGATCGGTTCTATGTTGTTGAACTACAACCCATTGGCATTATTATTACTCATTACTTATCCGTCACTTTTGTGCTTTCAACAGAAACACTTCTCAAAGAGGATTATAGGCGCATGGTTTTGCAAATATTTGGGAAGAGAAACGAAATAGTTGGAAAAAAAATTGGTAAGAAAGGTTAGAAGCAGCAATTAGCACTTTTGTGTGGTTGAGGATGAGTGATTTTTATTGAAAATTGTACCAAAAAGGTGCTTTAGCTTTTATATCTAAGCCAATCCCACAAGTTTCTCACTTATTTCCCAAACCTTGCGAGCCTTGTCTGCATCACTAGCTTCTTGTGATAGTTGGTTAACAAATGAAGCTGAGTCCTTGTTCCAACTCCAGTATACACCTGACTTTGTCAAGCTTGGGTCACTCACCACCTGATTTACAAGTAAAAAAAAAATCAAACTCATGCACCAAAACAAATCAATAACAAAGATTGACTCGACACTACTTTAGACTGCATGTAGTAATGTATTAAGTAATATGCCTTTTGTTCAAACCTGGGCAAGTCTTTTTCCTGCTTCTGTTTCCGACACATAGCCTTTTGTGATGTACTTTTGGAATGGAGGAAATAGAAGCCTAAACAATGGAATGTGCTCCCTAAACAAGCCAGTTGTTGCAATGCAACCCGGATAAAGGGATGCAAATGTAATGCCGGTTTCTTCGTGGTAGCGCTTGTGGAATTCTTGCATTGTGAGCATATTGCAAACTTTGCTGTCTTTGTAAGCCTTGGCACCATCAAAGCCTCCACCATCAATCATAGATGAGCTGTTTAATCCATTTAAACCTCCTGCAAGACCTCTCATGTCTCCAAGGTTGGCCTTTGGAGGCACATTCCCAGCCAAAGTGTTTGTGTTTCCTGAATTAATGTTATGTACATGTTTAACAAATCTAACAATTCATTGCTTGGACTTTGGATAACATAGCTGGTTAAGGGTTTGTTTGCTTGTGTTTCTATTAAAAGTGCCTTTAATATTAAAAGCGCTTTCAAGAAGAAACACGTAATTTATGCTTACGGTCCTTTTGTTTCTGCTTGTGGTGATTCATGTAAATGCGCTTCACATACGGAAAAAAAACACATAAACCAAACATTTAAAAAGATAATTAAGTGTTTTCAAGACTCAAAAAGCACTTTTATTGTTTATGTCATGAACTGCTTCTTTTGAACGCACGTTATTGTGAAACTGTACAAGCACACACTCAAAAAGCACAAAAATGTATTTTATGAGCCTTAAAAGCACTTTTGACAATTTATTTTTTTATTGAATCAAAAAAAAATTTCATGAACGCTTTCATAAGATCTTGCAAATAGAATTGAACCGACTCTAACAATATTATAATGTCAAATTAACCATACCAGTTATAGAGCCGACAATTATAAGTCTCCTTGATGGGTAATCTGATTTGTTCAAGTCCTCCAAGAGCAACCTTGAAAGGAGGAAGTGACCAAGATGGTTAGTCCCAACACTAAGTTCAAACCCTTCAGCAGTGAATGAAGGCTCTTTGGCAGTTGGCTGATACACAGCAGCATTGCAAACTAGCACATCAAGTGGTTGGCCAGATCGTCTGAAGTTATCAACAAATTGGCGAACACTGTCCAAAGAGGCAAGGTCTAAATGCATAATGCTGTAATTTTCTTTAGGCATTCCAACTGATTTGGCTGCTCTTTCAGCCTTAAGGAAATCCCTACAGGCCATAATGACTTGCCATTTACCAGTTTCAGCCAAAGCCTTAGCTGTGGCTAGACCCAACCCAGAGGAGGCACCAGTGACAATGACACTGCCCTTTCTTAGAGTTTTCTTCCCCTCAGATGCATTTTTGTTAACTTCAGGACTTGTGGTCAGTATCTGGGCTCTTATAGGCCCAGATTTTAAGCTTAAATCTCTCTGCAATCATAAACCCTTCATATTTACACCAAAACCCATAAACTTTTCCCAATCTAATTACAAAAATAAATAGAAATACCATGTATTTGGGACTAAACCCATCATGTTAAACAAAACTCAGAAAAAATTTCCCATTTCAATTGCAAAATGAAACATAAATAGCATGCAATTGGGATTCTGCAAATATTTCCAATCTAATTGCAAATTGAAATAGCAATAGCATGCAATTGGGACACTGCAATCATAAACCCTTCTTGTTACTAATTTAAAACCCAGAACAAAAGGGAATATGATTTACATAATACCTTGCATCTAAGGGCAGCAGTACAGAATTCAGACTTGAGGTTGTCCGAGAATGAAATTCCAAATAAAGTTGATTCCTTAAGAGATGAACCAGACTTGCCCTGCAGAGAACACATTGTATCACAAAATTAATTAAAATAAGCTTTTTCTTTACCCTTTTTTTTTTTTTTTGCTGAAATTCAATTACATTTGTCCCTTAGGTGATATTAAAAAGAAAAGCCATTGTTTAGCAAACAAATTCATAGGCTACGAACCTCATTGAGAACAGAGAAGACAGAGGGAACCAAAGAAGCAGCTTGGAGAGCCATTAACACATTCAAATTAGCAAAGCTACTAAAATTCCTCTGGGTTTTTCAAATCCTTTCTCTAATAGCTCAGAGACAGGTATTGTTAACTGGAAACTTATATTGGATACGTTTGTTAAGTTTACGATTGAAAAGGAGGGTGCTACTACTCTTATAATTGATATGCAAATGTGTGGATAAGATAATTAGCAGTATGTGTTATTGCCACATAGATTCTCAACAAACCAATCAGATTTTGAGTTTTGGATTTTCATTTAGATATATCATTCATTTTATAAAACATAATATCGGACCGATCCCCAAAATGTTTACACTACCCATAGTTTTGGCTTTTGGGTATTGACCGAAAATGATTAAAAACATGAACATTATTTCATATTAAAATTATAATTTTTAATTAAATAAATTTAAGTGAACTCAATTTTATTTATAATTAATATTATTTTATATATTTTAAGATACATCTCAAATTTAATATATACTAATAATCCTCAAGAATCACATTGCATTTGTGGATTAGTGTCTCAAAAATTACCATTGATCACCAATAATAATTACTGTTATTATTTGATAAAAAAAATGAAAGATATTTTATTAATATTTATATCTAAAAAAATACAATAAAACCTTATCAAGCCACCAATTATTCTATATTCTTAATCATATTAATATTCTTTATTATAACAAATAAATAAATAAAAAAGTTATGTTATTCTTTCAATGGTTCAACAAAAGCTTTGAATTAAAATGGTTTGTTGGGTCATTGAAAAAATATTATTTTAATTAAATTTATCATAAGATTTCATTAAATGGATAATTGTTATAATTTTAATTATTATTTATATTATTCAATAACAATGCTAACATTTTAGTATGTATAATCTTTATCTTATTCATTTTTTAAATCTTTTTTATATTCGTTTAAATAATAATATTTTAATTACATGTTTGTAACATTTACAAAAAATTATATTCTTTTATTATAAAAGAATAATATTCATTTAAGACTTAACTCATAGACTACAGGAATTTAGAGAACTTTTTCCCTATAAAATATTTATTCGAGTAATTATACTTTTACCTATTAGGATTGCAAACCTATTGGCATCAGTGGCTCAGGATTTTTGTTCTTAAAAATCTGGTTTAATTTTATGTTTTATTGACAAATCATGACATATTATTTTAAAAAGACACCCAAATTTATAAAAAAAAAATTATATTGAGAGTAATATTTTAAATAACTTAACATAATTCTATTAATAAAATATAAATTAAGAAGCATTGATCTTATCAATTAGCGTTCAAATGCAGGCCCCGTATCTATATGGTGAAACATGCTGCAATTTATATAAATACTACTTTAATTGTTGAATGATAAATCACTATGGATGGATAAAAAGTGGAAATACATTAGTGTTTTCGTTCGTTATGCTATTAGGCTTAGGAAATGTTGGACTGGGACAATTTGGTTGAGGCCCATTCAGAAGAGGACCAAATTGTTCCGAACAATCCAGGATTTAAGGTAATATTTATCTAAAATAGATTTTTTTTTTACTTAACAAGAAAAAAAAATTTATTCCTTATGAAATAATTATTTTATCCTGTAATAGATTTTAAGTTCAAAATTCCTTTATCTAAAAACTTACATATAATAATAATAATAATAATAATAATAATAATAATAATAATAATAATAATAATAATAATAATAATAAATTAAAATATTATAAAAATAATAAAAAATCAAAAAATATTAAACGTAGAAATAAAAAAAATTAGGATGTTTCTCACAATAAATGATGATTAATTAAAATAAATTTAAAAAAATTCACAAAATAATGTTAAATCTTAAAAAATGAGATGAGTTTAAAGATCTACTTATTTTAAAATTAAGAAAATATTTAATTTATTATGGAATAAGTAATAAAAAAATAAGTATTAATATCACAGATACAAAAAAAATATATAATATATCATTAATTGATAAAGAAATTATAATGAATAAACTATCAAAAATTCCTCAAAAGAATAAAGAAAAAATTAGATACACATTTAGGATGAGTCTAAATATTAATAAAAGTTTATTTTATTGAATGATTTGATACACAAATAAAACTAAGACGATTAGGTAATAGAATAATAAACATAAAATATATTTTATTAGGAATTATCCATGGTAACATAAGATACCAGAAATTAAAATTTACAACATTATTTAGGTTTACTATTAATATTTATAATAAAAACTTAAACAAGTGTTAGTTTAACTTATTAACTTAAAAGAATATATTTAATAAAAAAATTATTTATTTACAATACATTACATAGTAAGGTATTCATTAACAAATAGTCATAACATCTCAATATATGAACAAAATGAATCTATATAAATAGATAAAACCTTCTAAGAATTTGGACAAATAATAAAATCAAAAATATTAACAGATTTTGAAATACCAGAAGAATAACATTTAGATATTAAAGAAAAACATATGATATCAATAAGAAAAATAATGTAGCCAAACATAATAATATACCAATGTTTATCTTTTTAGATAATGAAAGATAAACTTCTAACAAAGAAAAAGAAGCTATATAACTAAAACAAAAACTTCAAGTAATGAAAGTATTAGTACATGATATAATACTAGGAAGAAAATAACAACAAGATGTTTAAAAACAAACTACATGATATAGACTTAGAACTTAATAAAAGCCTAACAGTCGTATAAAAAATCAAATAATAATAATAAAAGTCTTGATTCTTTTAGTAATAAATGAATATAAGAATCAAACATTAAGTCCTTATAATACATAAATAAAAGCCAAAAGTAACTCATAAATGAGATAAGAGAAATTAATAAAAAATTACAATAAGATACACATGATAAATTTACATAATTAAGAATAAATATAAATAACATACTCATAAACAATCAAATTATAAGTTATAATCTTGATCCATTTAAAGAATTAAAAGAACAATCACTTAGAATATCAAATGCATTGATACCTATGAATGAAAAAAAATGAAAAAAATATAAAGATAAAGATCAAGCTATAATCACATCTTAATGAAATATAGAAAATAAATAGAAGAATAATTGATGGACCCTAAAAATAGGAATATAAAAAAATTAATAGTTTGTTAACACTAATCAATGAAGAACTGGGAAAACATTATAATGAAAAGTTTTGTACAAATAAAAAGAAAGATGATATAATAATAATAAGCAAGATTGATTTTAAACTAGAAATTATGACCCCAAAAGGTCATATAAAACCAATTTTATTACCGATTTTTTATCAAGAAGAAACATCCGATCCACGTAAGAAAGAAATGAGCAAACAAAGATAAAAAAAACTTAATATTTCTTATAAAAGAAAATAACAACTCAAAATGAAAGAATAATTACAGTGGATAATTAGAGGTAGTGTCACACTAGAATTCAAACTCAATGAAATATATATATATATATATATATATATATATATATTATAAACCTTTTAGATTTAGACTGTATAAGAAATTGAAAAGAAACACTAGATGAATGGTCAAGTAGTATGAGTATAATTATACAAACTTTTCAAATTATACAATCAAATCCTTTAATTTGTAAAGTCTTAACCGTTCACAAAATGAAAACAAATGTTAAATTTTGATTTACAAATGTAACATAATAATAACATTTATTAATGTAGGGGAACTCGCCCACAGGTATAGAATACATAAAAATTATAATAAATAAAATATACAAAAAATTTATTGAAAAAGATAAAAAAAACATTACTGAATCCAATGAAAATAAAATTGAGGAAGACAAATGACATCTGGAAAATATAAAAATCTATAGCATGTATTTTATAGATTCATTTATTTGTGAATACAAAATGCAATATCATAAATTAACACCTTCTATGCAAGAAAATTATAAAGAAATATTCTTTCAAAAATTACTTGTAATATTACATAAAACCTTAACAGAATGATGGAATAAAAGAAATAGAAAAATTATACTAGATACCCTATGAGAAAGAACAATAAGTTTTAAAAATTAGATAATCATCAAATATCAAAAAATAAATAAATATAAACAAGTAAGAGAAAATGATAAAATTTATTATGATATAATAAATTTTAGAATGTCACTAAAGTATAGGCATAATCTAAAACCATACAATCAAAAGTATAAAAAACATAAAAGAACCAAAACATTTAAAAGATATAAATTTAGAAAGTAAAACTTTCAAAAATATAAAAGAATGTATAGTAGAGAGCATTAAAAGATAAGATATTTTAGAAGAAAAAGGAATAAACTTTCAGAAAACAAAAACTATTGTCCATTAGAAAAAAAATGCAAGTGTTGGACCTTCAATAAAGAATGACATTATATTAATTAATGTCCTAACAAACTTCAACATAAGACATAATTTAAAAAGAATTTTCATAGAAAGTGAAAGTCTTAAAATAAACTTTTAAGATGGAATTAGAACAAATTAAGGAATGAGATATAAATGATATTTAAAGTATTTATTTATTAGAAAAAATTAAAGAGAAAATAATTGACTTAGAATATGAACACTATGAATATAAATACTCTTCACCAAAAGATGAATAATTTACTTAATATTATAAATCCAAACAATACATATATTAAGGTATGATTGTAATTTAAAAGTTATGTCAACTATCATTTACATGTATATAAATATAAAAGCTAATATATTTGTAACAAGTAAATACATATGTTTAGAATAATATTGAAAGTAGTCACAAAAAGATTTAATTGTAAGAATTGTTAATAATATTACAATTAATAATTTTTACAATTAAATCTTAACAAGGTTTTAAACGATACATACATCATGATGAAAAAAATTATATATTCTTATCATATATCAACAAGAAACATGAATTGATTTATTAATAGAAAATAATTTTCTAAACTTATACCAAACTTCTATGTAATACTTGGACAAAATAAATCTAATAATATTAGATGGTAAAATCTTTATGTCAAAATAATAAAAAATTTGACTATATCAAATATGATTTTAATTAACAAGAAAATGTTTTATTCCTATAAAAAAATATTGTTATTTGCAGTTCTCACTAAAAATTACAAACAAACTTCAGGGGTTTAATACAATAGTATTAGGCATTTTAAGAGGAAAAACTTAAAATTGTAGGAGTTCATAACGTATACATGTAAGTACATGAATCCAATTGTTCATATACACGGTGAAAACAATTTATATTTAAGAAGAATTTCAAATTTTAATTCGATGAATCATTTTGCAATGCTCATATCTCTACAATTTCCTATGATAGAAATCCATCGGTTTCTAACTTAATTTTTTTTTTCCTTCCAACCTATGTTTTTCTTGATGCTCAATCGGACAGACTCCCAACTCTACATCAGGCAGGCATCAGGCAAAGGAAAGAAAAGGAACTCTACAAAAATCAACTTATCCCCTCCCCATGCTCTAGTTCCCCTATTTTCTTTGAACCATTAAATCCGAATTGGCAACCCAAAATTTTGGTAAGTTCTAATTTCCCCACGAAGACCAGCCGTTACAATCACCATACCCCAAGCCGACATGTTTTGACTAACCCCATTGCTATAATCAAAACTTACACGGGGACTCCGATTCCTAGATACTAAAAGAAGCCTTTCCTCGGGCCATGTTGCCGTAATTCTATCAAAGTAATTGTTGGATGCACTTGCAATGGTTCCATGAAGAGGGCTATTGATGCAACCAGATCCTGATTGAGAACCATCTTTACTAAATGCCTCCTCTACCGGTGTAGGAGGATGATTGGCTGTGGACACTTCATCAAGGTTGTTGTCAAGCTCATTATGGTGTAGTCCCCATGAGTCACCCATCCCAGGCCAAGGGATGGCCACAGATACATCTTGACAGTGAAAATGCTCATATGAGTTTGTGATAGTGATGCCTTTGCTTCTGCTAGGTCGGGAATCAGACCTGTGTTTCCATATATATACATGGGAATCCTCACTAGCAGAGACCACATATTTACCATTTGCTGTGAGAGCAGCCGATATTTGGCTATTTGTGTTACGAAAACCTGACAAAAATCAGCAACAGCACACCGTTATAAACCCACAAAATTCAATGACGTAGGTAAAATGCTGATGGATCCAACAAAAGGTAATATTAATAGCAATAGAAAATTAATAGATCACAAATTATAACCGGACTTCAAAAATGAAGATTAAATACCCAATCTTGAAATATAAGATGAAAATTGAAACAAAGGCTTTAAGTCTAAAGACTTTTGTTCCACAAAGAACACCAATATTAAAGTACAAATCCAATGATGTAAAATTACTTTGGGTAACATATAACAGCAGATCCTTTTTCCCCTTGAATTCAGCAATCAAAGAAAGGGATGCTGAGAAATAAGCATCAAAACTTATACCTGTACCAAGGAAAGTGTCATCGAAATGAAGTTCACAGCAAGCCACAAATGAACCTAACTCTCTAATGCTACAAGGTCTAGATTAATCTAAAAACCTATGGTAACAGTGATCGCCAACTTTTATTGGAACAACCAGGAAGAGTGTTACTGTTGAAGACCAAGCAAATCCATGAAATATACCTTCCCTTATCGCTAAAATACCAAGCCATTCATATCATTCTTACCTTTGAACTTGTGAACCAGCTCAATGCCATCAACAACCCTGATTCTTGAATCTGTTGATGTGATGAGTACCTCAGATGAACTCTCTGCTGCAAACTGTACACTGAAATAGATTAGTAAACTGAAAACAAAAGGAGCAATTTGCAACTGAAAGCTAACAGAGAACAAACCATGAAGTAATAAATAAATAATTTTGAACAATGGTTATGTGCAGGCTGGGGGAAAGAATTTAACTCCTAATGTTCGCTCAAATAGAAGGAAATGAATAGGCGGGAGAGTTACCTGAAAACCAGTGATTTTCTTGTGGTGAGCTTTCTTTTTCTTGTTCTGCAAATTAATTTGAGTTTTCTTTTGCAACTTATTCTCTGAAATATTTTTAAAAAATTATTAGTTCATTCTCAAGGCACCAAGTAAGTAACTGCCGCAAGATACACACAGAGGTGTACACGTACACAACAAAATGTTAACGCGTACCAGATGTATTGTACAAACGACAGCTCCCTTTGTATGATCCAATCAGTGCACCCTTGAAAGTATAACAAATATTTTTGAGCTACAAATTCATGCATAATATAATCTATCAATGAGCAGTATTTTATCTAACCTGACCATCAGGTGTGTAACAAGCAGCAGTGACCATCTCATGCAAATCATGCCAATCGACCACTTGATGATCAGGAATACTCCATATGCGAACCTTTGCATCAAGTGATCCACTGATGAAGTATCTATCGTCAACAGGATTAAACTGGATGCAAGTTACTATATCAAGGTATTCAAAAATAAATAAAGTTAGAATAGTGATAATTAAAAAGAAGAACCAATAATGACAAACAGAAGATGAGAAAAAGGAAGGGCAAAGAGTTCCCTATTAACATGGATCATCCTCTATATTATAAAGGCAAAAATCATAAAATAAAATCCCAGAATAAAGTCAGGAACACATAATTATTCATAATTGATAATTCAACTGAATTAAACCCTATTACATTACTTATCATATATAAATCACTTCCAATGCAAAAATTTGCACTCATAATAATTCTTAATTTTCACGTAATAAAATTTAAAACAGGAAAACCCAAGAAAACGATGCCCACAGGCTGCACACCGGTGACCTCTTTGAGAGAATTGGAATAGTCAAAAATCAAAACAGGAAGAATAAATGCAGAAAACAATATGTATATTTACCATAATCACTGTGCGAAAAAATCTTCAAACAAGACTTGCTAGATAAATGCCACAGACGTACTGTTTTATCCATGGAAGATGAGAGCAGGTGCTGAGGAAACCCAAAAAAAAATGTCAGACCTGCCAATGATATGCTGTTTATTCTTTTATTGCTGTACTGTGTTCAGTCATCCTCATAACATATAGGAAAATAAATTATTTCAAAGAACATCTATTGAGGCCATTTAAAGAAAACATTCAATCTCTTTGTGATATTCACAAAATTCCACTTCCCATATGTTTCTTAATTTCAATAATCCCCCTTCCTAATATTTTTTTCCTTTCCTTTCCTAAAGGATTTTTTGAGCTGAGAATCTCATTTCCTAATCTTAATATAGTTACTACGATCTATTTCTCTCCTCTAAGAACCTTGACACAAACCTAGCCTCTCTTTATCTGGCCTCAAACCTATCAGAGAACCCCATTACACTCAAATTCAGCATTAAAATAAAGAAATAAATGAAACCATCATGCCACTCCTTTCAAACCTAGTGTATTTATGTTATTATTAAGGCTAGGTACATGTAATTGGAGAACAGAGCAATAAAAAGACAAAGTTGGTACCATACTTTTAAGTTTTGACATAAAAGTATTAAAGCAATAACAGTTTCAAAGAGAAGAAAACTTGACTGTTCATCAAATTGTACTAGCATAGAAGAAAATTAAAGCCAAATAAGCAACGAATTAAGATAGTTACAAAACCTGAGACTTGGACCATGAGAGGTCAAGCACATCATCAAGATGTCCCTCAAATGAACAAAAGGGCTTATCGGATAGTGCAAACACAATTTCAGGCACAACAACATGATCAAAGCTCACAGATTTCCGACTAACAGACGTTCTTCCTCTTTTCTTCTTTTCTGGAAGGTTATCCATGTTTGGAGACAATGAAGTCGGTTCTGGTGACCCATTGGTAAGAAATAACAGATTCAAATTACTATCTTCTGTCTTTTCCATCAACAAGTCTCCATTCCTCTCAGACTCCACAACCTGCCAAACATGAATAACACAATCCTCACCAGCACTTGCCAGATATTTTCCATCCAAACTAAACTTAATAGTCCATATTGACCCATTATGTGCCCGAATCTCTTGGCTCTTGTAAAGTGCAGTGAGTTCCTTTGATGACTTTCCATACTGTCGTACTCTCACTCTCTCTGGCCCATGAAAAGAATTGTCCTGGCTATCATCTGTGGCCGAGCTTGATCTTCGCCCACCCTTCTCGGATGAGGTGTCTCTCTCATCGCTGATCTGCCTCTCCTTATGACCAGTCATGGTGATTGCAACACTCTTAATACTCTTCAACCAACCCCTTTTCTTCTTCAACTTCACACTACTCCCGCTACCACCATTGATATTAGAACCCAAACTGTCTTTATTACCCTCTTCCACATTCTGACGCCGCATCAATTCTTGAACAATCGGTGAATGCCCTACACACATCTGAAATTCTTCCATGGTCAACTGCCTACCAGTCCCGACTTCCTTAAGCTTTTTCCACATGCCATCTTCTCTAATCTCATTCACTACGAACTCTTTCCCATTATCAAGGTTTTTAATAGTGCACGCTTGGGATTTACTAACCTTATCAACCTCACTACATTCTATTTCCTCCTTAACCTCATCACTATCACCAATCCCACTACTCTCAATCTCCAAAATCCGATCCAAATTCATTGAATTGATTCGAATCTCATCAACCCTCTTGCAATTCTTTCCAGAGGGTGGCTTATTCGGCAAACTGGCACCAGCAACAGGGAATCCATTGTTTATACCACTTAGCGATTTATAGACACAGCTCTGACTGTTATTTACAAAGGAACCAGTCTCACGCGCGACCGAAATAGAAAGACTTGAAGAAGAATGAAGAGCAGCAGTAGAAGAACTAATACACTGATCAACACCGTCCGATTTTGATCGACCTATGCCCTCAACGCCTCCACCGCTCTGCTCCGGACGGGTCAAATGATCCGAGGACACAGACCGTCCGAACTTCTCAGCACCCACAAGATTCTGGTTGTTTTCGGGTCTGACCCGGGAAATATCCGGGTCGGAGCTAAGTCCCATTTCCCGTAGGAGTCGTGTACGACGTTCAGAGACAGAGGATGGCTGAGAGATCCAAATATCGTAGTTGGAAACGCCCATTGGGAATTTGGGAATTGGAAAAGTGTGGTCGGAGGCATAATTGGGAGAATAAGAGTTGGAGTTAGGTTTCGAGTCGTAGTCTTCAGAGTCAGAGTTGGAAGTGGAACAAGAGCAAGACGATGAAACAATGCGATCAAGAGACTCGTAGAAGCACTCTTCTTCTTCGTCTTCGTCCCCTGTTTTGCTCATCGTTTACTGGGCATTCCCATTTCAGAATGAAAATGCCCCAAACTGACTAACGATCAGATCGGAAGAACACACTGGTTTTGTTTGTTTCTGAAATATCAAAAATGATATCGTTTCAAGGTTCGACCTTTGTGGATGCGGTGGAAAGGTGGAACTGGTGCGGCATCAACGAGAGTACGGTTGGAAATTGGAATTCTAAAGGGTCGTACAGTGGAACTTTGTGGGCTTCGGTTAGTGAATAGATCCGATAATGGGAACAGAGAGAGAGACAGACGTTGTAGCGGAATAACCCTATGCTGAGCTTGCGCGTGTTTGAGTATTGTTGCTGTTGTAGAGGGAGAGAAAGAGAGCTTTCTAGTTCTACAAGTAATTTTCTATAGAAATAACAAATTTGGGATTTAAATGGGATTGAAAAATGATTAATGTTTTATTTCGAAACTAATTCACTTTTTATAGGAAAAATATTTTAAATTTAGTTAGATGATATAATTTTTTATACACAAATTTTTATTTTTAATATTTTTTAAAATATATTTATTTATTTATTTCACAACATAAATAAAAATATTTTTTTAAACATTTTAACAAAATAAAAATACAACTTTTATTAAAAAAATAAAAAAATAATAATTGAATAATAAAATTATTTATACACCAAATTCTTTTGTTGCACCACTAACAACACCAATCATATCAATAATTTAAGAAAAATAATAATAAAATATTAAAATAAAGAATTAATTATAATTACTTAAATATAATAATATGATGTTATATAATTGACTACAATGCAAAAATATTAAACTTGTGGTATCATACCACGTGATATATTTACAAGCAATTAATACAAATCACTTTTATGCCCGTTTATCCTTTTTTTTCTTTTTTCAGCCACCATAGTCAACATATATATATTGGTGTGTCGATTCGAAACCGTAAATTTTAGGTCAATCTAAATCCAATTCGATCCGAATCAAATTATGAATTATTGATCAGAATCAGTCGTCATCCATTTGTACAATGCTCAATCTGACGAATCAAAATAGTAATTTTAAGTCAATCAGAATCCGTCGAAAATTATTTAAACAAAAAATTATTAATCAGAAACTAATCAGTTGTACATATCAATCCAGAACAATCTGAATTTGCTAATTTTAAGTCAATCAGAATCCGTCCGATTCGAAAATTATTAAATTGAAATTTTAATTAAATCTATTAAAAAATTACGTATAATAAAAAATCTAAAATAAAAATATTTTCATACAAATTAAAAAAGTAAGTGACATGATTAAAAATAATTCAACAAAAATAATCAAAAATAAAAAATTAAACATTAATTACATAATTTAACTCCAAATATACATAGTAATAATTTAACTCGAAAAAATTAAATAGCGATTCGTAAATTAACTTTCCTACGAATATTAATAACAATGACTCTTTTTGATAATGCATTGAGGTTTAAGTCGTAAATACATCGAAGAATATTTATACGATGAAAAATTAAAAAGTTAAAAATATCGTAAATAATGAAATTTAATAACGTAATAATATATATTTGATAACAAATAAATCATATATATTTGAAATATATATTTGAAAGTTTTATGAAATATCTGCGATTCTGAAACGAGCTTTATTCATCAAGTGACTCTTGGATATTAATGATTGGAGATGAACGAATCCAATTTTGAGTGCAAATCAAAGTGTATCAGGAATTGGAGTACTTACAAAATCTTCTTCTTGAGTTGGTTGTGTTGCACTTTCATCTTTATTTACTTCTTCAATCACATAAAGTGTATCATTATCTTTATTTAAAGCGAAAATCTGTATAGTTGCGAGAAAAAAATATTAGACATTTGATACATAATTGTAAAAATGTGCACGTAGGCGTAGTGTGATGTTGGACGTGTTTAATTTCATGTGATTTAAAATATGTATTGAACATTTATATATAATATAACTAAAACTTTAATAATACTGAATGAAATGTTCAATTAACGTCACCATTTATAAAAGCAATATTTTATGATATTGATTTTTATAATTATGTAAATAATCATGATGTCTTACAACGATGAAATTTGTTCCTTGTAAGCAATGAGATCTCAATATTTTTAAAATTGCTATAGCTAAAATTAAAGCATAGCTTGACATTTTTGGGGATAAGCGGCGTTTTGGGGATAAACAGCGTTTTTGGCGAAAAACATAAAACAATGTTTTATGATATTGATTTTTATAATTATGTAAATAACCGTGATGTCTACTGATGATGAAATTTGTTCCGAAGCAAGATAGATCTCAATATTTTAAAAGTAGTTTAAAAATTGTTATAGCTTCAAATTAAAGCATGAAAAAGCAATCGTTTTTAGGCGAAAAACTACTGCAAAAACGCCTTTAGAGATTTGGTATGCCTAGATATCAAAAAGTTATATGGAATCGTAAAAAAATTCATCGAAAGCAGTTTCACAACACAAAAATTATGGCCAGATTTCAAAGTTTTTCTTATAATGTCGTCAAAAAATATAACCTTTTTGTTAAGGATGATGAAAAAACAGAGCAATGACGGCGGCAGCCAATGGTAGCCGGTATCGGCCCGATAGAAAAGCGGCTGACGAAGAAGAAGCATCGATGAAGAAGCGGACAGAAGAAGAAGCAGGCCCGACGGCCAATGGCAATGAAGAAAGCGGCCGGCCAATGACGAAGAAGAAACGGCAGCAGCGGCCAACGGTAGTAGTGCGATGGCAGCGGAAAGTAATGTGATGGCAATGACGGAAAGTAATGCTTGATGGCAATGAGCGAAAGCGATAGCTTGATACTTGTGCGGAAGCGATATGAGCGAAAGATAAGCAACAAAGCAGCAAAGCGGCCGAAGCGTAAAGCGAAATTGAACCAAGAAGTAAAGCGGTTATAAAGCGAGAGAAGCAAAAGCGAACGATCAGGCGAGCCATGACTACGATCAAGCAAAAGCCACGGCGGTCAGCGAGCGAGCGGTGCGGTAAGCGAAAGCGGTAAGTAGAGAAGCGGCGGTATGAAGCGAAAAAATAAGCGAAGTAAATTGCTACGCGAAGCGGACGGCGGTGAAAACACTTAACAATGGAGGCAGGGAGAAAGATGGAGGCATCAGAAAAATATATTAGGTTAGATTTTGGAGATATCGGCAAGCATTTCTTTAGGTTAGGTTAAATAATTATATATATATATTTAAATAATATATTAAATATATCGGATCGGATCGGATTATGCGGTTGAATATTTCTAATCAAATTGAATCGAATCAGAAGCGGATTGATAAAATCCAATCCGAATCCGATCCGATTTCAGATATAAACCACTTAATTTGATCATATTTGATTGGATTTTTCGGATTGATCGGATATTTTGCTCACCCCTAACTCAAACTATTGGATACATTTTGAAATGGTGAAAAGTGTAGTTTTTTTTAATTAACCCTTTAATGATATATTTTTAATTATTATTTGTTTACTCATAAAATAAAATAATTTTTATTTTTAAATAAAATATTTTAATCTATATTATTTTAATTAAATAACAATTTGATATTTATTTTTTTGAATTAAATAATTTAGTACTTATTTTTTTAACCATGAAACAATTAAATTTTTATTCTTTGAATATATAATAATAATAATAATAATAATAATAATAATAATAATAATAATAATAATAATAATAATAATAATAATAATAATAATAATAAACATTTAACATTTAACATTTAAGTGCATAATTCAAAATGATATTTTTATTGTTATAAAAACAAGTAACAGTAATTGAGTTATTAAATGACAAAAAAAAAAGAAAGATAGATAGAGAACACTATAAACTAATTAAAATAAAAAATTTGAACAGTTCTTTATAGTATTTAACTACCTCTATTTTTGCAAAATACGAAGGTAAACTCAAGTAAGAAATAAATATATATGAGGGAAAAATATAATTTATAGTATACCACTTAAAACTTGATATTAAGAGGTAATTATATATTATTCTTCTATTAAAAATGTTATATATTAAAATGATTATTGTAATTTTAAATTTACATAACTGTTCAACGTTATATTTTTAACATTAAAATGATTTTTTTAATATATATATATATATATATATATATATATATATATATATATATATATATATTAAATTTGATTATTGTAATTTTAAATTTACAATAGTTATCCCCTCAATAACTAAATATGATTAATTTCACGAAAAAATTATAAAATTTTATAGATAATTACGATTTAAATTAATCAAATTTATATAATAAGAATATATATAAATTATAGTAAATCATATGTTAAAATAAATTTAAAAATAATATTTTTTTATTTTATAAGAAAATTTTGAAACAATAGATATAAATAATATGAATATGAATTTAAATATAAATTTAAGGTATTTTTCAATATTTTTATTTTAAAGTATTTAATTATGAAATAAAATATTTAATTATTTTAATATTAATATTAATATTTTTTTCATTTAAAATATCAATTCTATAACCATTTATTTAATTCATCTTTAAATTCAATGCTCTACACCATACATTTGTCATTAGTCGTTACTAGAATTGAAAAACACCACTTAAGTAGCAAAGGTCCCTACAACTACAAAGTAACTGACATGTAACGTGTAAAATGTGACCCTAACTATTGAGTTGATGCACTCATCTCTTTTCCAAACCCTGTGTAAACTTGTAGTAAATCAAGAAAATGGAAAAAAATAAAATTAAAGGCTTGTTGTTAAATTAATGACATTAGAGTTAATCAAATATGAATCTACAGCACCTAGACACATCTGTGCAAAATGAGAGCAGTGTCACCTACAAATTAATTATATTATTAAATCTTAAATATATATATAGCACAATTATATGTCTTTAACAAATTAAATTAATCTCTAATTAATGATATCTTATTTTTAAAAATTGAATCAATAAAAAGTATTATTTTTACGAATTAATCTTACATCGTTAAAAATATATAAAGAATAAATTAACTACTTCTTTTGACATTTTAAGTTTAAATTTCATGCTCACGAGACAAATATTATATCTAATGCATTATAATTGATGTATCAAAGGAAATGATTTCTTTTTCCATAAGAAAAATAAGGCAAATATTATAGACTGCAGTGAAGAAACGAAGTCTCGAGTACTATACGAGGTATTGAGTAGATTACATTATGTGAATGTTCTTTTAAAAATATAATTAATTTTTGATATTTTTTATTTTTTAATCGTTATTAAAATATGTAGTGATTTATAAATATTTACCAAATATTTCTTTTAAAGAATAAATTTATGATCTTTATATTTATAAATTTTTGAAAAAAAATAATTAAAAATATCAAATTTATAAATAATAAAAAAAAATTCCTTATTTTTTAAGTTTTTAAAACAAAAAATATAAAATATTACCAAACAATTTATAAGTGATTTTTGATTTTTTTTTTCTTAAAATTCACTAAATAAAAATTATTATCAGACACATTAGTAATTATTTTTACAAAAAACATAAATCACATAACCAATCTTTTAATCATAAATCATAATTGTTATCAAACAATATCTAAATTTAAAAATTTAAAAATTAAGATTTTTTTGTTAATGAATTTTTAACATCCATATATTGTTAAGCTACAAGCTCGTTAATTAAAAGTAAAAAACAAATTATGAGTAAAATATAAATTATATATTTTATTATAAAAAATATTTAAAAAGAATGCCTATCTCGTTTGGCTTTCTTCTTTTTAATTTTTTTATTTTTTATTAATAAAATAATTACGAGAATAGATAGAAAAACGAGAAAAAAATGGAGAGAAATGAGATTTTTTTAATGTTTTTTATTAATAAAATATTTAATTTTTATTTTATCTCAAAAAATCTGATTTTTTTAAAAAATTAATTTAATTAGTAATACTTTAAATTACAATATATAAATTATACATTATATATATATAATATAAATTAAACTGTAAATAGAATTTCACCTAAGTATAAATATTTTTTTTTTATAAAATTACAAATAATAAAGTCTTATCGACTTATGTTCAACATCTCATAAAATTATATTAAATTAAAATTGTGTATAATTTTTTCATAAGAAGAAGAAGAACATACATACACACCTGTTGAAATCATATTAAAATAATTTAGAAATAAAATTTTTAAGGGTAAAGAAAGCAACTTTTACCTTAAAGGTATTCATAACTTTATTTATAAAAAAGAAAAAAGAAAAACAATAATAAGGGGTAAGAATCCAACAGTCCTAAACTGTTACAAATTTTGGTTTACATAGTAATAATCTTCTAACATTGTCACAAAAGTATGTCGTTTTTGCAACTATTGCTAAGACAATGAGTTTTAAAAAGAATAATAATGGTTAATGATAACGTACATATTCTATCAACCTTTTGTCATTCACAGATTTTTATTTCCATACTTGTTGACTAGTTTGGTAATAGTTTTTTTTTTCTTTTCTTTTCACAATAGTCTGTTAATTGTTGTGAGTGTCATGGAATCCTGGGCCAATCATAAATGTTTTATTATATTTAATTTTTTGCAATTTTGAAATTTTATTAAAGATATATATTAGGTTTTGTTTTATGGGATCGTGACTTGCATGTTGGCTAAAAGCTAAAAATAGTGATATACACGTAAATCACAACACATATAAAAGTAACAAACATATTATATAATAATGTTTAAATATATTAAAATTTAACCAATGAAATAATATAAATGTTTTAACCATGGAACGGATAATTCATATAATTAAACTCATCAATGATAAACATCATCACCCTCTATTAATATTGTTAAAGGAATGGTTTAAAAAGAGCCTAAATACAGACAAATCATGATATAAATTTTGAGTTATGAATAATATTTTTGAAGGTTTTTTTTTAAGATAAAATAATACTTTTAAAGATATGTTTAACGATTTTCAATTTTTAAAATATAAATTGATTATGATAGTTAAAAATGAAAGTATTATACACACGTAAAAAAACAAAACTGCCATAGTAAATTTTAGACATCTTAAATTTAGAAAATATTATAAAATAAAAAGTAGAAGACATTGTGAAATTAATCAATAGCTTTTTTTATATTTTAAAATAATCGATTGTTAGTTTTTAAAGGGATTTAAGTATAGTAGTAGTAATCATTTTGATTAAATGGATAGAACTGTTGTTATAATGTTAATCATCTTGTAATTTTTTTAACCGTATAACTCATAATTTTTTTATATTGTAAAATAAGTTTTATCTAAACAAGATACTTACAAAAATAAATATGATGCAAAAATATATATATATAAAGAAAAATCTATAAAATATAAAATTTATAAAAATATTTTACCAAAATAAAATAAAAATATTGTAATTTTTAAATATATTTTTAAACTTTTAAAATAAAATAAAAAATTTATTTCACTAAATTCATTTTATTAATATTTTATCATTTAAAAAAAATGACTAAATACCTCAATTTTATACAAAGAGACCATTTCTAAATTAAAATGAATAAAATATTTCAGTTGACCACCAACTCCAAAACCACTACCCTTTTAACAATATTAATAAACTCAAAATTAATAGCTAACTTTTAAGGAGATGATGTTGATGAAATAAGCAAAAGTATCCACATTGATACAGTCAACAAATAAGTTGAAGTGTTATATTCTCATTTAGTCAGGAATGTGACACAATTTATTGTACAGATTTTCATATTTAATACAGAGAACAAATAAGTTGAAGTGTTACATTTTTTTTATTTATAATAATTTATTGTACAAATTTTTAAGATAAATTTGAAATAAAAAGAAAATTAAATTTATTAAAATTTTAAAATAATTGTAAAAGTAAATTTATTATAAAATATATGTTTTTGATTCAGTTAGGGATACTATATTATAAAAACTTTTTAATCAAAAGTATGCATGCATGTAGAAAAATTAATATAATAAGTACTGTTAATTAAACTACTTCAAATAAATACATGCATAAATTTTTTAGTTAAATCTCTTTAATACGTAATGTGTGTCACTTAAATATTTTTATTTAAGTTTTTTAACTTAAATTTTTTAAAAATTTAAGTTAAAGTATAAAGAAAAATATATACTACTATTTTAAAATATAAAAATATTTTTATCAAAAAAACAAATTTTAGATATGAAAAATATCTCTTTATATATGAAAAATATTTAATAAAATATAAATTTATAATTTTTAGAAATCTCCTAAAAATGAATTTGAAGTCGAAATTTTAAATAAAATAAAAACTTAAAATTTAAATTAATCAAAATTTATCATTAAAAATTGAAATCGTTTGATTATTATATGTTATTATTTGAATTCATGAATAATTTTTACATCCTTGCTCAAAAATAAATAGCATAATTTATTGCCGTAGCAGTATGATTTCTTTTACATCAATACAAAGGCAAAATACTTTAATGAAATTAGATATAACTTATTAAAATTTATAATAATATTAAATGATTAATTTAATTAATTAAAATTTAATATTAAATAAGTTTAATTAATTAGAGTTAAATATTTAATAAACTTAATTAATCAAAATTAAAATTAAAATATGTTAAATATAAAAAATATAAATTAATTTTTTTTATAAAAATATACAAACTAAATATAAAAAATAAATTAAATAACAATTCTTTTATTAACGCATGCACAACTTTTAGTGAATTCCACGATAGCTATATGGTCAATTATCAAGAGTCAGGGGCAGAGCACCTAATCGTGAGCACAATAAAACAGGTGTTTTGAATCCAAAAGAAAGGTGCCGAAAAAAGATGAATATATAATTACTGCCCTCGTAGCATAGCAATATATTTGTCGTATTATTAGTTATTATAAAAAGTTTTTCTTTTTCTTTTTTCTTTATTAAACACCAATTGGGATGTGAAATAGAGTAAAGTTATTCGTCTAATTAACTTATATACATAATTTCTTTTATATATATTTTTTTATCTTTCTATATATAATCAACTTATTTACTTTTAATTCAAATAAAAAATATATATATATTATTTTTCTTAAAATGTAAAACAATATATGTTTTTCACAAAAATTAATATTTTCTCGTGAAACAAAATATTTTTTTAAAAATAATTTTTTTTTTTAAATATATGTTGTTTTATATTATAAAAAAGACAATATATATTTTTACTAGTTAAGATTAAAAATGAAATTTTATATGTTAAATAATTATGTCATATAATTAAATTTATTTTATATTTAATTATTAAAAAAATGTATAATTATATGACATAACTGTTTCATACATTAAATTTGTTAATTTTTATTATAACGTAAATAAACATATATTATTTTAATATTATAAAAAATATTTTTTTTAATTAAAAAAATAAAATTAATTAAATAATTAGATTTTTTATCCATAGAATTTTGAGGAAAAAAGTAAACATACAATTAAAGTGTGTTTTGTTAAAAAAAAATCGAATCAATAGGATAAATTTTCAAAGTTTAATAGGTTTTTATATTAATAGTTTATAAATAAAGAAACTAATTCAAGTAACATATATCGTAACTCACCTTTTTGTCTAATAATAAGTCCGCTAGTGTTGGGCTATATGGGCCTAAATGTAGAAATCAACTAGGCCCATAAAGTTAATAACAGAAGAAGTACAGTACAGCCTATTCAATTTTTTTTTTTTATCGTCAGTACAACCTAGTCTGGCTAGATAAGTACTATTCCCTTCACCTGTCACATGCTATCCAGCCCATTACTGTTAACTGTTGTTGACTTCCCATTGCTGTCCAACTGCTCTTGGGACCAGCTTATTACATTCATCTGTCTTCTCATTGTTACCCTCTTTCTACCCCCACGAGAAATTATTTATTAATATTAAATTATTTATTTATGTAATATTTTAAATTAATAAAATTTAGTATTAATATAATATTTTTTAAAATATAAATATAAAATAGGAGATAAATATAAATAATAATTTAATTAATAAATAACATACTTTAAAAGTAACAAATAATACCCCTCCCTCCTATCTTCTTAAAATAGATAAGGTTGGTACCCCAATTAATGCCGGAATCAATATTTTAGTAGAAGAATAAAAGCACATTAATGAATAATTGTTTATTCTAATAACTTTTTCAAATTGATTGATGGCCTGTGCTGTATTATTATTATTTTTTTAATAAAAATAATTGGTATTTTCGTAATAATGAATTATTTATTTTTAAAATTAAATATTTTATTATAATAATAATAATGATTGTTACGAAAATAAAAATAATATTTTTTTTAAAACACATCTTTAGTATACTAAATTATGATACATCATGGTTACCATACTTTAAAAATTAGTAGTCATCTTGTCCATTATATAAAAATTAGTGAAATTAAAATTTCAACCGAATATTTTTTCAAAAAAAGAAAAAAAATACTTTTAAACTTTTAACTATAAAATAACAATTTTATTAAATTGTGCCTATAAATTATAAAATTTATTAAAATAACTATATTATTTATATATTCTAATCAAAATTCCAAATCAAACCTTCTATAGATATAAATGAACTAAGTAACTCTTCCCCCACAAACTCAAAAATTCTCTTAAAAAGTACATAAAAATAAACATAGTTAAAATTATTATTTTTTAAGTGAACTATTAGTGCCATATTTAAATTATTTGACTTATGTTATATTTATATCTCACAATATATTCTTTACTAATTATCTTATTGTCATATTAAAAGTGTACAATTTTTTTTATATTACTATAATTAATTATATAATAATATCATTTTTGTTGAATAAAATTATTATTAATAAAAAAAATTATAACAATATCAATTCAAATTATGAAAATATTGAAATCCAAAATTTATATGAAATGGTTAACATTTGCAATGTTTTGTATCATGACTGTGTGGTGAAGATTTTTTTTTTAAAATTATATTACTCATATATATATAACTTAAATTTAAAATAAATTACGCATCATTGAGTTACTAGATTCTTGTCAAAACAAATATGTGATGACTTTTTACTAAGATAACATTTCAATTTATGACAATTATTTCACAACATTAACATCAGAGACTAAATTCATATTATAATTGGATGGCTAAATTATACACGTTACAAATAAAACTTGTACATTTATACCAATTTATTTTGAAAACAAATATAGGTGAAAAAATAATTACACACCTAAAATAAAAATAACAAAGGAAAAAATGTTTTTTTTTATAAAAAATAATTATTTTTTAAGAAATTATAAAAATAACACAACTAAAATTTAAAATATAAAAACAACTCTTTAATAATATTGAATGAGATATAATTAAAAGATGTTTAAGCTTAAACGGATTCAAATGTCATTATATTTAAACACGTTTAAAATAAAATGATATATTACATTTTTTTTAATAATAAAAATATATTAGATATATATAAGTGTTGTTATTATTATTTTTTTATTATTAAAAAAAAAGAACAATTATTGTTGACGTGAACTTTTTAACTCTTAACCAAAAAAGGCATCGGGTGAAATAAGGTTTGGAATGTGCTTCGGTGCTCTAAAAATAGGGCTAGTAAAAAACAATTATAAAAAGATATATATATATGTTTGAATAATGTTATTTTAGGCCCGTAGTTCTCGCCTTCTTGAAGCTAGAACCCCCCCTCAATTAGAGGAAACCAATAAAAAAGAAGTCTCAAGTCTTAGGGCTATTTTTATAGATCTGGATAGTCAACAAATATAAAAAGGAAAATCAAGTCAAAAGATAACTAGAGTACTTCCTTTATGAAAACCTTTTTACTTGCCACCTTGTTTGCCTAACTTTTACTTTCAAACATGCTAAGGTTTGTTGCCTCCTATTTGCTTCTCTATTAGTCCTTTTATGACTATAGTATTGTAAATTTTACTTACATTCTTTACCTACTATTATTAATAATATCATTTAATTTATTAGATTCCTAATAATTACTTGTAATATTTTATTAGTCAAAACATAATCTCAAGTGATAATCTTATAATACAAGATTAATAATAATCTTTCATCTTCACGTACCTTGGCATTTCTTGCTTTTCAAAATTTCCACCATGCAAACACTACTATAGGCAACTTTTAAAAATTGATGTTTTCTTTTACTTCTTTACATTTACATCAATCTTTCATTAACTGTGAGTCAGAAAACACATTTTGTGTTACTTTCCATAAGATCAAAAGGTGCATAATAGTTTCATGCTTCTCAAGGCTGAGAGGGAAAATACTTGAGGATGGTTGGCTGGCTTGGTAGATACACTGTTGTGCATGCAGGGATGGGAGATGATGTCCGGTTTGTTGGGCCAGTGTGTGTATGCTTGTTATGTTTTAAGTCCCACTAGATATGTGAATGTTCATGTGTGCTATGGACATTGCAATATATGGCAAGGAGAAGTCTCGGAGGTAGTAGATCTCTTAATGAGTAGGGAATCTTTTCAGCTAGCTAGCATTTCTTCAAACGTGCTACTTTGGCTTTCTTACCCATTTGCACTTGTGGTAGTGCAACATAAATGGTGTGGCTCACGTACATCTAAATCTTTAGTTGACTGGCTTACAGAAGCCTTTATAAGGAATATCGATAAAGAACACTATTTTTAAAAAACCCAAAGTTTCTTTTTAGTTTTCTCACTTACATGTCATGATGTTAAAGTCATTTTTGTTCATTTTATTCTTTGTTCATGTTCCAACAAAGCCTAGAACACTGACACTGATGTGGTATCAAATGCACACTTATGCATATAATTAAGTAACATTTTTGTTTCTGAGAGAGAAAACTAACAGAGTTTATAAACGTTTAGAAATTGCATACATGAATAATAAATACCAAATAGTACATTTAGATGAAGTATGTTGATAATTTATACCTATGCGATCATATTTTACAGTATCTACTGCACATATGGTAGGATTTGTTTCCTCTTAAAATGTTTTTTATATATATATATATATATTTCGTTATTTATCGTAAATATATTATCATATTACGTTTATCCTCTCAATACAGTTTTATTTTATCCTAACAAAAAGTAATATATAATCCAAATGTACTTTTCATTGTTTGCATGGGATACTGTTTAAATTAGGACTCATCATGCATGTAGAAAACTTTAGAAGAAAATTAGGACTTTCCTAGATTGATGCACATGCCGATTACCCCTTTTAGTTAAAAATAATAATAATTAAAAAAGAGAAAAATTTGAATGCATATCAGTGTAAGTAATTACTTGAGCTGGTAATTAATTAAAGTACTTGCTAAAAAAAATTTAAAGTAATTTTGTTTTATTATTTGATCAACATGTGATACCAAATAATGGTAGTATCCGGTTGTACGACCTTAATTTATACCCTAATTTATCCAATCGAGAAAAAAGAACTAACTCCTAAATATTTCCAAAAATAAAAAATAAAAAAGATATTTATTTATTTTTAATTGATATATAATTGCCTTAAACTTAAAGAAACAACAAATTTGGTTGTGAAAAAAAAAAACACTAAGAAGCATGTGGCTTCTATGATGAATCTCTCTGTATAAGTGTCAGAACATAATAATAAAATTATATCAACAATTATATTATTTATTTTAGATAAAGCCTATGCATGTGGCCGGTGTACAGCACTATTGTTAGCATTAAAGTATAGATATAAACGAATCAATTTTATATTTGTTCCCCTTAATTAAAAAGAAGCATCGACGAAGCTGATACATTATGCATATATATATATATATAGATACGGGTGAAAATTTGCATCGCATTTAAATTGATAAATCGAAATCAAATTATAAAATTTTAATTTCACCCGGACAAAATTCAAATCAATTTAAATAATAATAAAAAATCGATTAAACTTTATTTGAGCCAAATTATTAATCTCATTTTTTTTTCAACTATTAACAACTTTTTTTACAACAACCCATGTCCATTGCTAATGTCCAGTTTACTCTTTTCTAACAACAGTTATATGTTTAATATTGTTTTACTTTTTTCTAATAACAAGTCTACGTCTATTTAATCAGACTAAAATATTTTTTATTTCATTCTAAAAATATGATTTTTTTTGTATAATTTACTTAAATACACTAATAAAATTATATATATATAGTCAATTTTAAAGAAACTTATTTATTTAATTTTATTTATATATTTTTTTATTTAACGGCTAAGATAAATTTTATTGAAAAGTATAGCTCTATGTTTAAACTATGAAGACACAACAACTTCTAATTTTTGTATAAAAAAAGTTTGATGGTATTTATATTTTTCAAATTTATTTATAAATTGCCTTATTATTTTAAAAATTAGATTTATTTATTTAGTTTATGTTTATTATTGTTCTTATTTTATAATTAACTAATTATTGTAAAATAACAATTGTATTTGAGATATTGTATTATTTCTATAGACTTTGTAGCATACATGAGTTATTTATTTAGTATTAATTTATATTTATTTCAAAGACTAGTTTTTGTAATAATATTTTCATTGTTTCCATTGTTTCAATGTAATATTGTTTAAACTAATGAGCTTTAATCATAAAATATATTTTTTAATATATAAAAATATGTTTATTCAACTAAAAAATATATGTAATTAATAATTCAGAATATTTTATGTCGGATCATTTGTGTTTGGTTTAGATTTTGGCTAACTTTTGTTGATCAAATTAAATTTAAATAGAGTTAAATTTAGATCAATTTGGGCTAAATTAATTCGAGTAAGTTCAAATTGGTCTAGCTTGGATGAACATGAGTGGACAAAGGAATTTGTGTATATAATAAATTTGATCAAATTATAATTTAGGTAAACTAATAAATATATAACTAAATTATCGTACAAGTTAAAAATATATCATTTAAATTTATAGAATAATAAAAATAATACTAATATATTTTTAGTGGTATAAAATGATCACTGTTGTAATAAATATACTAATTAACTCCTTAATATTGGTATAAATCTATTGTACAACTTTTTATATGTAATACAAATTTATCATTAAATTTCTTATTAATCGTATAAATGTATCACTGAAAATATAACATAACCATAAAAAAATAACGTAATGTTATATTTATATTACTAATTATAATTGAGTATTATTTGTATCCCTTAATAAAGTTAGATGATATATTTATAATTTTTATGATAATTTGATGATACATTTATTAATTTACCTTAAATTTTAATTTATTTAACTTTATTTAAAATTTTAAAAAATTATCAAAATTACCAAATTTATAGTACCAATTATATAATTTAATATAATTTTTTTCCACTATTTCTATAATTTTATGGCTATCATAATTAATTTTAATATAATTAGTAATTTGAAGTTAAATTTTATGAATAAAACTATTTTTTATCAAATTTATTAGATAATAAAAAATCAAATTCAATATATAATGTTATAATTATATTATTTAAAACTTAAAAGTAGTTATCACATATAAGTTATATGATATATTATTACTGACTAATATATTTATGAGTAATTTTATTACTTTAAAGAATAGTTTAAATCAAATTTACTTAACTTAAATATTTTAAAGATATTAAATTAAATTTTTTTAACATAAAATTAATTAAATTAAATTAAATCAAATTTACTGATCAAATTATTTTTTAATGTAACTATATAATATCACCTTGTAGCCTCGGTCAGCAGACGTGTGAGTTCTTAAAATTTCTTCGAAACTTTTCAAAAAAAAATTAATCACATGCTTTTGGGGCCGTTACTTTTTTTTTTCGGATAGATTAATTTTTAAGAAAATTATTCTATTTGAAACAAGAGCGAGTACAATAAAATAAGAAATTACGAATTCATATTTTATATATAAAAAATTTATTTTTATAATTTTTTTATAAATTTAATTATATTTAAATAATTAATACATTATACATTTTATATTTATTTATTTATATTATATTAAAACTTTTATAAAAAATATTGGCAATCTTTATTTAAATTTTAAAAGTTTAAAAGTTTAAAATCTTATAAATATTTTATAACTTTATTTTTATTACTTCAAATTAGTTTGTAACTATACACTATCAATATTGTAATATAAAAAGATTATATATTTTATTTTTATCTTTTTTTTTATAAATATTTTTTATTTTTATTATTTATTTACTTAAAATTTTAATTTTTTTCAATATAAAATATTTATTAATAATTTATTGTTTTTATAAATTTTTATTTATATAAATAATATTTAAAATATTAGTTGAATACTAGTTTCTTATTTAGGGGTTACTTTCTCTATTAAAGATCTCGAATATGTCTGTGTAAATCTTTTAAGTGGATATGATAATTAAATTTTAAATTATAAATAATAACTATGAGGGAGTTTCTAGTACTATCTTCCGTTGACAAATTACAACCAAAGATAAAGACATCACTTCTTATACATTGACATTTTCATATTAAATAATGTTATATATATTAAATTATTATATGAATAAAATAATATATCAGTATTTAAATATTAGATATTAAATTAAAGAAGAGTAATTATAACTAGAAACTCCCTCATAGTTAAAACAAGTATCCAATTATAAAGAAGAGTAATTATAACAAGAAAATGCACATCCGTATTCTGACAAGGAAGAGAGTATATAACTATATATCAAATGGTGTCTGGACAAATGTACAATTTGTATTGGACAAATAATCTGGTAGGTATTATACAGAAGTATCCAACCAATTATTTATTTCAATTCATTTCATTTAAAGTTTTACAAATTATGTTTATGAGTTATATAAAACAAGCTCCCTTAACTAAGGATTTTAAATGATTAGTTTACTTAAATTTATAATCAGATTATTTTTTTTTTGAACGCAAACAACAAAACTTTTCCCTTCCTAGATAATTAAATTTTTAGTTGATTAATAAACTTTAACTATTAATTTTTTTATTTAATTAATTAAAAAATAATCATCATGTTATTTTAAAAATTGATATTATTAAAATGTTAAAATAAATTCAATAAAAAAATAAGTTAATTTATTTAATATCATAAACCTAAAAAAAATTAAATTAAATAATTCAATCTATTTTAAAAAAATATTAAAAAATAATTGTGATTGAAAAAAACAATTAAATAAATTGTTCATGAGCAGTCTAGTTCAACTTAGATAAAATTAAATTTAACTAAGTTCAATTTATTTAAAAATTATATTAACTAAATTAAGATACAACTTATTTAAAATAAAATAAATGAATTTAAGTATAATACAACTCTATTGTATATTAGTTAGACCTAGTTATTATCATATATATATAGAGCTTTATATATATATATATATATATATATATATATATATATATATATATATATATATCACTTAATTTTTATAACCAGCTTATGTGTTCATGCTTAGATATATGATAGAAGACTGAAATACACCTTCTATTATATCAATTATTTTTTTCTTAATATTATATGGATTATTTTTTAAAATTTAATAATTTTAGTTTAAATTTAAATATAATATATTAAATTTTAAAAATTAAAGAATAAAATAGTAATAAAAAATATATTTTAATACGTTAATTCTAATTAATACAATATAATTTAATCTAATTTTTAAATTAAAATTAAATGTTTTAATTTAAAAAATAATAATAGACGTAATGTTATAAAACAAACGTTAAAATGACTATAATTGTTAAATTAATCATGAAAGTAAGGAAAGTTACGATTAGCTTTTTATCTTTATTTATTTTTTTGTTTATGGTTTTATATTATTGTTATTAAAAGTGGCATTATAAAATTTTCATTTGCGTTTTTATTCTAATTAATAAAAACAAAAATGTATTTAAAATTTTTGTAATTAATAAAATTTTCATTCATGTGATTTTATTTTTATTTATTTAATTTTTGTAAATGTATTTATTTAAATCAAAATAATCTTTACATGATACATTTTAAAAATAAAAAATAAATAATTTTGTTTATATGTGGTTGCACTTTAAACATGATAAAAATAGAAAATATAAAACTTAAATTTAACGTGATATGTTGGAAATAGTGTGAATGTAAATAAAAAATTGATGAGAAAAAATGTTAAATTATGTGATTGTTATTTTCATAATTGTGTGAATATTACTCATCTTTTTTTTTCGACTATCAATAGAGATAAATAACTCTTTATTTTATAATACAACTAAATAATTCAGAAAATATTTTTAGTATCAAACAAAAAAAATATATACAAAATTATTGTTTGAAGTTTTTCGAGCAACAAATATTTTAAAGTTGTAGTATTCTAGATTTGAAGTTATGCAAAAGAAACAAATTATGTCATGTTTTATCTTAAAACGATGAAGTTGTATGTAAATTGTACAAACTTCAACAACATTGTTAAACATTGTAAAGAAAGTGACTTGTTTCACTAACTTAATCCAAATAATAAATCTCATTACATAGTTAATATTTTAAATACTCGTTAGAATACTCTATATATAAGACCATGTCGGTAGTTTTCTCAAAAGTAATAAACACTGACGTGAACGATCAATGGACATTCAGAGAACATACAGGAAAAACCATGATTCAGAATTAATGTGGTCCAACAAGGCATGATTTCTGATACAGCTGACCAAATCGCTTGGCTTACACTATCCATTATTTATATAACAATTAAGTGGCTTGGATCATTAATCATGTATAAATATCTTATTATGATAAATCATATATATTATATAAAATATCACCCTAATGTATAATATCTAAAAACTTTGGTATTTTTTTTAAATTAAGTTTTATGATCATATTAATAAAATATAGACTAAGTTATAAATTAAGACAGAAAATCCAATTAAGTAAAAAGTCATCTGTACAAAACAAAAATAATAATAAGTACAAAATCAGACTCAATCTATAAGGTTAGCATTTACAATCTTAAGCCTGACTTTGTTCCGAGGCTGAATTAATAGGCACTTGTATTGAATAACGCTATACGTTATAAATATTTTCTTTTTCCAATTCTTGTTGTATGCCATTTTATTATTATTATTATTATTATTATTATTTTTCTACGTATGCATTAGTTCTATAAGATTAAAATATTTATGCGTTATAAAAACAAATAATATTTAAATTGATATGATTCCTATAATAATATAAAGGTTATATTTGTATCTCTAATATTATAAATTATAAGTTTAAATTAAATAAAATAACATTTAACTTATAATAATAATAAAAAACTAAATTGATGAAATGTCTAGTAATTTTCGTTGCATAAATTCCATGATGGTTAACACTAGATGAAAGTGTCATATTTATTGGTTGAGAAAAAGCATTTACATCTTCTGGCCAACTTAACTTTCTCACATTAGTGATTCAAATAGTGATTAGATGATAAAATTTATTTATTTTTTATTTTAAATCATACATTCGAATAACGTGTATCATTTAATAATAATAATAATAAAAACTCTTAATTAGGATAAAAAGAAAAAGCAGGAAGCAATAGAATATTATCACAAGTTAAACCCCATTCTTAACAGGCCTGGCCTGGCCTAGTCGAAGAATACTATAAGCCATAAGCCCAAGTTGTTGCAATCAAATCCCAAAAAATTGATTGTAGAAATAGTATGCTTTTTTATAGGGATTGTAACCTACAAAAACGATTTATTACTTTAGAATTTTTTTTAAAAGAAAAAAATAATTTGATTAATAAATAATTTATTATATAAGTAATAAATAACACATCGAATTAATAAAACTATAAAAGTTACTTCTGGAATTGGACTATTTATGTTGTAAATCACTATTCTATTTTAACTACGAAAAATAAAAATCAAAGGCCAACGTAAATAAATATTTTCCACCAAAACTAGGTATATTGTCAGATCTGGAATTGGTTAATTTTGAACACTTTTCCAAACCTATTTGGCTACCCTATTATTTATATTTCTCAATATAAAATATTATAAATATTTATTCTAATTATAAAAATAACATATTTAATAATTAAAAACCATAATTTAAAAAAAAAACATATATACATTAAAAAATTTAAAATAACTCTAAATCTAATCTTTATTTACATTATCATCGAATCTTTATTGATAAATAAAATAAAATTATTAATAAGATAATATTTTATTATTATTTAAAATATGGATTCTAATTATCAATCATCTATTTGATCTATTTTACTATTATCTATAAATAACACAATAAATAAAAGAAAGTTTGTATTTGTTGTTTGCAGAGTCCAATAATCTTTCTCAGTTTGTTTGTATATGTTGTTTTACTTATATATATTTTGTGAAACATTCCAATCATGTTTAATCGTTCATTGTTATTGAACAATTACTATCTCAGTTATCACAATAAAGCATTAAGTTGTCTTATAATACCAAGTTTTTGTTGAATAATTTTATATATTTGTTCACAAATATCTTAGTATTGGAGTCAGGGTGTTCATGTTCCGGTCCGATTTTTAATAATTTTTTTTAATTAAATAGAATCGTTCATATAGTTCAAATCAGATCGGATCGGATCATTTGGTTATCCAAAATGTTACAACCGTATGGTTTGGTCCGATTTGATTAACATTTTTGAACAATTATTAATAAATAAATATGATTCAATTTAATATAATATAGTCTAATAGGATACAATAAAATGTAATGCTCATTAATCATCGTATATAGATAGATATTATTGTTAAATATATAAGATGTTATCAAAATTTAAAATAAAAAAAAGTTAGATATGAAAAAATGAATTCTAAATATCCTATTTATAGAGAATATGTAATTTCATTTAACCTAAAAATGATATTTATTATCATTTTTAATAAAATGATTAAAATTAATAATTCAAAGCAATATTAGAAACGAAAAAATACGATTCGAAGAAAAACCCTATCATAAACTAAAAAACATATTCTAAGAGAAACTCATTAGAGAAAGCATTTCATAAACTAAAAAAAACCCTATAAGAAACTAAAAAACACCCTATCAAAAACTAAAAATAGTGTTATCAGAAACTCATTTGAGAAAGCATTTCAAAAACTAAAAAAAAAACCCTATCAAAAACTCAAAAATATTGTTCCTCATGCAGATAATAGCACTGATTATAGTCCTTTTATAAAAGCTGTTCATGCATTGGATCATAATTAAGGGGGAAAACTCATATTAGTAGACTACATACCTATTTTTTTCATGGATAATACGACGCGACGTGACACGAAGAGAGGTGGTTGGATGGTGGTGGAAGCAACGCGAGAATGACTGGGTGGTTAAGTGCTGTTGGAGACGACGAAAAATGACTAGGTTTTTTTTAATCTAGTAGAGATGTAGACGCAAAGGCAAAGTGGCAGAGGAAACGAGGAATAAGGTTAGGGTTAACGCGAAAATTCTATAATTATATATAGTAACGGTACGTTGCTTAATTAAAAAAAATTAATTATTTAATAAAATCTATCCGGTTCGACCGATTTATAATTTTTATAATCAGATTAGACTATTTTAAAATCAGTTTTATTTAATATAAACCGGATCGAATTGTTTTATTTATGAAACTGTTCGGTTCAGTCCGATCTATACCAATTTTTTGGTTTAAATCGGTTCGGTCCGATTTTTGGACACCCTTAATTAGAGTAATTTCCTAGTTTAAATTTTATATCTAAATATATGATACATTTTTTAATTCAAATATTATTTGATTGTAATTTTAATTCTTACTCTATTGATTATTATAAAAGAAAATATCAATCTCCTCGTCCTTCTCTCGTATCGATTCAATCAAATATGAGCGCAGAGTTTTTAATTTGAGTAATTGGATGAAATCTGGGCCTAAAGTTGTTTATTTGGGCCATATGACTACAATATTTTACATAGCACACAGTTCAAATTTGAGGGAGCATTAGGCTTGAAAGATCTTAATATTATGGTAGTTAATAGCGAGTAAATAATTATATCATAATTGAAAATTTTGTTTCAATCCATCATATTTATATTTAAATTGGATTGTATTAATAAATTTTATAATTAAATAAAATTTAGATCGAATAATATACTATCTATTTATATTTAAATTAATATATTTTATAATTCGTTGCATCCAATCCAGACCATGTTAAAATATCTTATATCTAAATATTGTACATATAATAATTACATTAAATTATTATTTTAGCTTAAAATATAAATATAAATATTTATAATAATTTAATAAGTATACATACATTTGTTTTTATTTTCTTAGTTATTTTCTTGTACAAACTACATATTGCATAATGTTTATCTATTTTTTTTATATAACAAAACTCAAAAATTACATATTTTTTCATTAAAATAGAACCAACATAAAATTTAGATGAATATCAATAAAAATATGTAGTTATTAGTGAAATTATTGAGCTTTTAGTAATAAAAAAAGATTGAAGAGAGTGTAAAATAAGTAAAAAAATATTAAAATATATATTTAAAGACTAAAAAGATTGAAAAATAACTTGTTAATTTTTTAGAGAAAAAAATAATAAATTTTTTCGTAAATATCCTTAATTAAATGTCCTACATGTGTAAATTTTTTTCAATAAAATAAAAAATATGCATTAAATTGATACGTTTTAATAAATATTGATATTACTAAGATATTATCTAAAAAATAAAGATAAAAAATGATATTTAAAATAAAATTACGAAACCATTAAAATAAGAAACTCATTTAAAGTAGAATTGTTTTAGAGTGATACTAGGTATCTCTATTCAAATAATTTGTTACATGCAACACCATTTATATATACAATTTTAATTTACCAAAAGCAATGAATAGTGCACTGATTCTTACTTATATTTAATCATTATCTATTTAATCTAGTATAACAAAGTATACCAGTTATAGCACAGTGATTGATCTATTTAATAGTAATAAATATCATTGTTTTTAAGATTACTGATACAATAACTGACTATCAATTATCTATTAAATATGGTACGGCAAGATAATTATTAAATTACTTAATAACATTTGTTAAATTAGATCGTGAATTATGGATTATTTTATGCAACAAGTGTTATGATAAAAATTAATATTCATTTTTAAAAAATGTTAATATTATACAAATTTGTAGCTGTTATTCACAAATCTCTTATATTTTATCAAGTGTCAATTATTTTTAAAATTATATAAGTGATTTATTTTTTTAAATAACAGTGAAATGTGACATTTCATAGAAGATTTGAGTACAAAAATAATATAATATGCTATTAGTATTTTTTATTATTATTTTAATGATTCAAGAGGGTTCTAGAAATTCAGCCTTAGAAAAGAGGATATTAGAAAGAGAGAAATGGAAGACTCAGGGCTGGACTCTTTACTGGAACCGTTTCTCATGGTTCTGGTTCTACAGTGCAGTTTGGTATTTTACGGTCTTTAGTTATTGTTCTTTTTTTTTTTCTCTAGTATTGTTGGCTTTTGTTTTTCTTGAACTTGAACTGTTCCCCTAGTCTGGATTGACTGAACTAGCCCCTTGGTGGAGCTATGGCCACCCTATGCTTAGAATTTTATTTTTTTCCTACTTTATATTGATTTATAATGCAAATATAACTATTAGTAACGGTAAATATGCCATTTGAAACTCCCAAACTACAATTTATAGTTCTTGTAGGGATGTATGAATGAATCCAACATTAAAAAATTACAGAGAACAACTGGATATAATAAGTTAACTTTTGAATTAGAATTCCGTATGTTCTAAATAAAAGGTTTCTCAGTTTCTTCTCATGGAGAAATGATGTCTCATGCTTGTAATATGCAAATGGGATTCATATTTTAATGAATTTTTATTTTCATGAACGAAATTAACAATAAACTTAACAATGGTTATTAGATTATATTTTAGGTAAAGAGCCAGAAATGATCTAGTTGAAGGCATGCACAATCAGATAACACTCTGGACAATCATTTTCGATTTCCTGATTAATACGTTTTTGGGAAGAAGAAAAAAAAAACACTTTTTGAAGAAAAATACAGGTAGCACAACTTCACCGAATAGTTCCATATATAAAACTGAACAAGTCTAGCCATTGGCAATTACTAATGTTAACATAAGACAAGCAGTCATATTCTGTTATTAATACATGTATAACAATCAGATGAATTCCACAGCAGAGTAAGACAACAGAGAATTACAGAATTGTTTATATAACACGTGACTATTGCAAACTAGAACAAAACCTTACCCATAGAAATTGAAATATTCAATTTAATGGAACAGGCAAAAATCAATCGAGGGATTACAGACAGTAAAATATCTATTCAAAAGAATGTCATGATCTCATGAATGAAGTTCATTTGTAGGTTCCCATGCCTACACCAGTCTCTCTACCGTATGGTTGGGCGCTTTCTCTGGCACGAGAATAGCAAACGTAGTAGAACTCGGAGATTATTGCAGTGAATAAGATGAAAGCTGCTCCTGCTCCAAACACTCCCTTTCTCAAGGTCTCACATGACAAATTCTTGTAAAAAGGAGCATACTTGGTGTGGTAGGCATTTCTAACGGAACCCGCCAACAAGCAAATCTCAGCAATGAGGAAAAATAGCCTGAGAAAAGTCAAGAAGTGATTAGAAAAAGACACATCGATATCACACAGTAAATAAAGTCTTAGGTATATGGTAATTGTTAAAATACCAGCAGATAATGAAAAGGATTACTGCCCAAGCCCTTGAACCTCCAGGAGTCAATGCTTTCCCACAGCAGAAGCATCGGCTTGCAACCATAATAAGGACTTGACTTGCCATCAGAAATAAAAATGCACCAACACCCAAGCCAGTTGAGATGTCAGAATCATAGACACAATAGTTGTAGTTACCTTCAGTGTCTTGTTGAATTCTTGCCTGCAGTAAAAACAGAAATAAATTTTTAGCTATCCAAAAAAGCTCAGTAAAATTGAGAGCAAAGTTTTTGCTTCACTAATTTGTAGGTCTTTATATTTGCTTATTATATGCTTGATCAGTTTCTTTCTGTTTAAGAATAAATTTTTTCATGAAAAATCACATAATTTCGCATATTGTGCTTCTGAGCCTCCAAAGTTCATGTGGTGAAAAAATTCTGTTTACTTTATTCTTATTTTTATTTATTTTTTAATTCTGAATTGGAAGTCCCAAGAGATTAGAAGCATAAATAACATTAGTAAGCAGAAAAGGAAAGACGCATATAACAATATTAAGAGACTAGAATTTCAACATTTATCCATCAGCTAGTTAATTAAGCTGCAAAGAGGAAGTAAACAAAAATTGAAAATTATCAAAATATGTAGAGATCAACTTAATTTTCCTATTTTTGTTTGTTTCTATTACGAGTTTTTTAATGTGCAATTTCTAAAGTAAGAACAAATAGATATTAGGGTAATTTTAGTTCTGTGACTCTTAGATAAGGAAAACTTTAATAATGTTTATTTTAAATTGGTCCAATTTATTTTTAAAAATGGTAACTTTCAAGGGATAAAATTAAATCTCTCTTAAAAATAAAAAAACAAAAAACTCTCTTAAAAATAAAAAAAACCCATTTTTCTCTCTCTTATCTCAATCTATCATTACTTATTCTCTCATCTCTCATTATATTTGTGAACTAGACTCTAACTCATTTATATAAACACAAGCATTTCAACTTGATGTAAAGTAGTTTGAATTTATAAATTATGAGAAAAAAATTATTATTTTTTTTAAAATGAAGATAAATAGATAGACTCATAAGAGAGAGAATCAAATAAAAGATAAATTATTTTTATTTGGGAATAAAAAAATAAGATAATATTTTTTTGGGTTTTTAATATTACTTTTAAGAGTAATATAAAAAAAACCTGATTTTACCCATAAAAAATATAAATTTTTAGGGAAAAAAATTACAATAGATTGACTCTATCTCATCATTAATAGAGTATATATATATATATAGTTAAAAGAAACCGAATTAAAATATTTTTAACAAATAAAAGAATTACAGGAGTAGAGTCACCCTATTCCCGAACAAATCAATATTCAACTTAGAATAGTTATGTACTTGAGTTTGGAATTTTTAGAATAAATCATATATCCCAGTCCCCATAAACCAAAATGACATTAGATCTGACATTAATTAATCGGTACCCAAAATTCAATAAATCATTTCTACAATAAATCCAAACCCAAGATCAAAACTTTCCATGATTTTTTTTTGAGCTAGTAAAAAGAACTTATAAATTAACTAAATCAAATATATCAAGGAAAGAAAATAAAACACCAGCAACATTCAAGAAAAGATGATAAAAGATTAGGAATGAAAATGGAGGAGTTAGTTTGTACTTACAGTGCTCCTTCTCTGCTCAGCAGCAACAGTAAGACCAAAAGCAATGACATCAAAGATGAAGATTGTAATCAAAAGAAGCTTGGATGCCATTGCTACCAAGTTCCAGAATTCTCCCCAGATCTGTCTGCCTTTTCCTTCTATCTGTGTGTGTCTACGCTATATCCCCTATCACTTTGTCCCTTTCTCTCTCTAAATACCCAAGAGAACATAAAAAAATGTGTTGGAAAATCACACAATTAAATGGAACAACTAAACAAAAAATAGGTTTTACCGATAGAAAACTACTTTCCACCGGTTGACAGAAATTGAGTACCCACCGACACATATATTCACTCGTTTGGCCCAAGTGTTTATGAACACGAATCATTCGAGTTCGCCTAAATTTTCTCACAACCCAACCCAACCCAACCAATACTTTTTCGAGTTGTTTGGATTGGTAGTTCGGTGATAAATAATAGTGCAAGGTGATATATATATATATCGATTAAATTATATTGTTTGTATTATTAAAATTTTAAATTAAAAATTACGTTTTTATTGATATTTAACGTTATTGAAATATAGTGATCTTATAAAACAATATCAGTGAACTTAAAAATTACGTTTTTTAATTTAAAAAATAAATTTTCAACATAAATAATTAATTAAGTATTTTTAATAAATATATATATATATATGAATGTGTTGTTACTGTTTTAAAACTATTTAGTTAAATTATTTAAAAAAAATATTACACTCAAATTTTATTTAAAAAACTAATAAACCTCAATGTTGACCTACCCATTAAAATATTACTAAATTTAACGTTCTTACAATACTATTTTAGACTTAACTTAATTAATATATCAAATTTAACATATTATTAAAATATTTCATTTTAATATCTTAATTAAGTCTCGATATCCTTTTCATCAAATAGCCTTTGATTTTTTAGGGAAGGATTTTTCTTTTTTATTTTTTAGAAATTAATCATAGCTTTAAAATGGTTTTTTTTCTTTCTAAAATTTGGGTTCAACGTTTCCAGCTAAAAATTGAGCAAAAAATAAAAATTATTAACTTTATGTCTTTTTAAAAAAAAATAATAAAAATCATGATGTTTTACCAATTTTATTAGAGTATGAAATTTTATTTTAAGACTAATTGATAGAGATAATAATGATTTTTTTTTTATTATTAATACTGTTAGATTTTTTTTTAAAAAATTAATAAAGTTTTTTATTATTAATAAAGATAAAAATAAATAAGAGGTTAAATTGAAATACAAAATGGAATCAATTGATAATATGAAATATTTAAAATATTAATACATATTAATATTAATTACCCGACCCGATACCACTTGTATTAACAACATAACTGATCTCAAGTTCTCAATCGAAAATAGTCACACGGAAATATAGAAACATTAAACTTAATGTTATTTCTGGACAGTAGAAAATAGTCACATAGCAATATAGAACCATTAAATATAATGTTATTTCTTGACGGTATTTATTAATGAACCAATTATTAAGTTGAATGTTACTTTTATAATAATTTTGATAAAGTTTATTTATTATAAATTTTGTTATTATTATAAATTATATGATAATTAATTATAATTAATAAAAAAATATTTCATATTATTTTAATCAATAATTATATATTATTTTAATTATAATTGTAGGATAATATATTAAAAAAAAATGCTCAATAATTTTAAGTTCACTGATATTGTTTTATAAGATCACTAGTAATATATCAATTTATTGCTAATATGATCTCGATAATATTTTTAATTTAAAAAATACGAGAGCATTAAATTATTAAAGAAAATTTTAATTTATTAGTGTTTATAGCAATTGCCTTTATTTTATTATACACTAAAGATCAAATCCTTAGTTTTTGGTTTGAATAGTTTATAATAAGATTTTGATTCCATCACTAAACTATAACATCACATAACAAATCATAAATTAACTTATTAAATTGAAAAAAATATATAAAAAATCTGAGTGAAAAAATAACAATTTATATGTGAATCTTAGTGAACAAAACTATAAAATCTGAGTGAAAAAATAACAATTTATATGTCAAAAAATACATCTATAATAGTGGATTTTATATAGACTTCAGTTGGAACACGACTTCTTCACAATTAGTTGACATTTTAAGATGATTAGTACTAAGAATCAGTGTTTATTTGAATAATTATTTACATTATCATCAACCTATAAAAATTTAATGAAATAGATTATATTATTTATATTATATATCAAAAATACAAATTTCAATAATATGTAAATAATTAGAAGTTTTTATTTTATTTAATAGCAATAGATATCAAATTCTTTTTAAGATAAATGGAAACCATTCTACTTGACCCTTTTTGTTTCAAACTTTGACACTGATTTTTTATTTGTTCATTTATTTATTTCTAGTTAGAAGCAGACAAGAACTTATTTTTAAGAATTCAATAAAAAATATTAATTATTTTCTAATAAAGTCATATTACTTATTGAACGTGTGGGTTGGAACCATCTTATTGTTTATAAATTTGTTTGTAATTATTATTAACAAAATTCAATAAAAAAGGTTATATAATTTATTTTTATTTTTTGGAAAATCAAAACCACAAATCAACATAAGCATGAGAGGATTTATTAAAAAAAAAAAGACACATAAGTATGATTAGAAAGCTAGGTGATTAATTTATACAATTAACATAATTATATTAACGTGCTTGGTGGCCCTTGAACATCAAATATTGCCACGTAATCGATTGTTTACAACAAAATATATTCACATGTTGCATATTCATGTGATAATACTTTTCTTCCAGCAAAAGAAAAGAAAAGAGAAGAGGAAAAAAATAACAAAATGTGACATAGCTTTCATCTTACAACTACCGTATAACTTGCTTTAAAAGTAACGAGAAACATATATTCCGAATACAATGCTTTTAGGAAGAAAAAAATAAAAATAAATTCCATTATTAATAGAATAAAGTGTAACGCGAGTATTATAACTTAAAACTCATTATTATTTAATGTTTAGGCGAAATTTTCGTTGACTACAAATAATTCAACGGGATACTTTCATTTTATTTTTAATTTAGTTTTTAATAATATCAAAAATATTTCTTATACATACATATATATATATATATATATATATATATTATTACTCTTAAAATATAAATGATATAATAACATATATAAATTATAAGATTGTTTAGAGAAAATATTTTCTTAAAATATGTCCTGATTAATATATAAAGTCAAAATAACAAAAAATATGATTAACCTAGAACATAGGAGTGAAAATAAATAATTTCTCTTATTCATGTGCCTTATTTGCTATGTAAAGAAATTATTTTGAAATCGCAATCGATTTCGTAAGAAACTATCAAAAACTCTTCATTGGAGGTTAAGCTAGCTGTTAATTAAGCATCCTACTACTGTAGGGATCAATCTACCAAATCAATCATTGTGATAGGGAATGTGAGGCATATAAAAATAAAAGTAAGACGGTTGTGTAAGGTTCTAAGAGGGATTTATTTAGAATTTCTCATGCACATGCATTTGTACATTTAGGAGCTAGAGATTTGGGTGGGGTGGTGTGTGTAAAAATAAAAAACATTCAATATATATAGTAATATTTACATCACCTTTGAACTCGTGTGTGGAGGGCAAATTCTCGATAAGCCAGATTTATGAGAAAGCAAGAATAGAAAAATAACACATAAAATTTGATAACGGAGTTCGGCCAATCTTGCTTACGTCTCCGCACCTGCTGCAGATCTTTTTACTGAAAGGGGAGAAATTACACAAGGTGTTTACAACACTCACAACTCACAACCCAATTACACCCAAGAAAATTACTCTCAATTTTCTCTCACAAAAGCTTTTCTCTCAATTGGAGTAAACACTTTGGATGATTAATTCATTACAATTATACATCTATTTATAGGAAAATTCACTACTTGAATTACTCTTTAAATTAATGGTTCCTTAAATTGCTCCTTGAATTAAGATCCATGTTTTGCTCCTTAAATTAAGGAGCTTTATAACAATCTCCTACTTGAAGACTGATTTCAATCTGTCTTCACACCTTGATCAATGCAGCAGCTTTTCTAGTCTTTGTTACTTTAGCAGACCAACTGAAGTTGAGCACAACTTCAGTTTGTCAATAGTCACCACCTTTGTTAACATATCTGCTGGAATTTTGCTTGTGAATCTTTTCCGGTATTAACACATCATCTTCCAATAGAGATCGATGAAGTGATAACGAAGTCGATATGCTTTGTTCTAGAATGAAATCTTGAATTCTTCGCCAAGTGTATTACTTTGACTATCACTATGCGAGAACATTCTTATATTTTTTTGAATCCCCATTTCGATTAACAAACCTTGAAGCCATCATCTCTTTACTAGCTTCGATTACTTGCTACGTACTCGGCCTCTGTAGTGGATAGAGTGACAATTTTCTGTATTTGTGACATCCAACTAACGGTGTAGTTCCAATGATAAATATATAACCGGTGGTGCTCTTCGGTGATCAACTTCACCTCCAAAGTCTGCGTCTACCCTTGTACTTTTAACTCTCCTTTACTAAAGTACAAGCACTTTTACTGTGGTGCCCTCGCATATACCTCAAAATCCACACGATCGCTTCCCAATGAGTTTTCCCCGGATTTGACACAACCGCTAACAACTCCCATGCGTACGGCCAATGTACGGTCTCGCATGCACTATCGCGTACATCAAACTTCCAATGGTTGAGGCATAAGGAACCTTAGCCATGAATTCTCTCTCTTACGTCTCGAGGGTGATCCTTAGATAGGCGAAAATGGTGACGAGGGTGTGCTTAACCGGCTTGGCATCGCCCGTGTTGAATCTCTCGCAAAACACGATTGATTTACCGCTTTTCACCGAGATAACTGCAAGGATCCTTTCTTCTTATTTGTTGTGATTTGCATTCCAAGAATCTTCTTTGCAGGACCCAAGTCTTTCATGTCAAACTCCTTTGACAATTGCTGCTTCAACCTTTTAATATCATCCATATTTGAACCTGCTACTAACATATCATCAACATAAAGTAGTAAAATGATATACTTGGACCTATATCTCTTGAAGTAGCAACAATGGTCAAGATTACACTTCGGAAACCTTCCTCAGGTACGAAGCTATCAAACTTTCTCTCGTACCATTGTCTCGTGGCTTCTTTGAGGCCATACAAACTCTTTAAGTCGCACACCATGTTTTTTTTTCCTTTTTCGAGAAATCATACATTTGGTACATGTATATCTCTTCATCTAAATCTCCATGAAGGAATGCAGTCTTCACATCCAACTTATCAAGATGAAGATCTTCGATGGCTACAATACTCAATACTGATCTCATAGTATTGAGCTTTACAACGGGAGCGAAAATGTCAATGTAGTCAACTCCTTCCTTCTGTTGAAACCCTTTGACAACTAGGCGGGCTTTGTATCTCTTGGAACCATCACGCTCCTCTTTCACCCGGTACACCCATTTTTTGTGAAGTGCCTTCTTTCTCATAGGTAACTCAACTAGTTCCTATGTCTGGTTGGAGATGAGAGATTTCATTTCTTCTTTCATATGTATTTCCCACTTGTTGGAATCTCGAGTCCGACAAGCTTCATCATAGCATTCGTGCTCCATAATCGATCGATGTAACATATGGTTCATGTATCTCCGTTAGGCCATGAGGAGTCGAGAAGACCTTCTCGATACAGAACCGGGTAAGAGGTTGTCGTGTGTCGAATGCGTGTATGCTTTGTCCCAACAAGTTCCTCGGGCGAGGACTTGTTACAATTGGTTGCGGAAGTATCTCGGGACATCATCTACATTCCAGAAATCTTGACTCATTTTGCTCTGAGTCATTGGCGTCTATTTTATGCATGTCCTTATACATCACCCTTTCGTTGAAAATCACATCTCTGCTGCGGATAACTTTCTTCTTTTCGTCATCCCAAATGCGATAGCCAAACTAATCCTCACCATAGCCATTGAATGTGCATTTCTTGGATTTGGGATCAAGCTTATTCCTGCCTTGATCATTGATATGCACAAATGCTACACAACCGAAAACTTTTAGATGTGATAGTTTCACCTCTTTTCTGCTCCATACCTCCTCTGGTATTCTATGCTCCAATTGGACAAATGGGCCTCGAATGATCGAGTAATTTGCCGTGTTGGTAACCGCACGCATGTGCTTCGGTAGGGCATTTGTATACGAATGCTTACAGCTCTTCTGTCAACGTTCGGTTCATACGTCAGTACACACCGTTGTGTTGAGGCGTGCACAGCACTGATTCTTTCCATTCGATCCCGTGCTCATGTGAGAAATTTTTGAATACGGTGTCTTCGTATTCACCATCATTATCGGTTCTAAGCTTTTTGATCTTTAAACCCGTCTCATTTTCCACCATAGCTTTCCATCTTCTGAAAGCCTCAAATACTTCAGACTTATGCTTTAAAAAGTAAACCCATACCTTTCGAGAGTGATCATCAATGAAAGTCACAAAGTAGTGTTTCCCACCAATAGATGAGACGGTCGTTGGTCCCCAAACATCAGAGTGAATAAGCTCTAGCCTTTCCTTCTTTGGGATTCTGTAACTTGTCTGAAAGTTGACTCTCTTTTGCTTTCCAAGTATGCAATCTTCGCACATGTCTATCTCCGCAGTAGACGTAGACACAGAAGTTTTCCCTTTGAGTGCATAATCTTCATCCCCTTCTCACTCATATGGCCTAGTCTCCGGTGCCACGATTTGGTGTTTCATTGCTTGTTGCAACCGTAATTGAACAACGTGCCCCTATTGTGCATGTAAAGAGTGCCACTTTTCTTGCCTCGAGCAAGTCATTGCACCGTACCTTTGAAATCTTCCAATCATCACCACGGAAGATCGTAGCAGTAGCCTTCAACGGCACGCCCTGCGAGATTAAGTTCCTTCGAGATCGGGAATATACCCGACATCCTTCGCCTTCCCAAACAGATCCGTTCAACTTAATCTTCACTACACCTTGCCAATAATAACACATGGTTGATCATCACCAAGATATACCTTTCCAAGGTTTCGGGGACATATTTCTCGAAGAATTCTTTTTGTGAAGTAGCATGGAACGATGCTCCAGAGTCTAACACCCAAGATTCTTCCTTGCTTTCTCCAAAGAAGCATATCAATGCATCGTCTCTCCTAAGGTAGAAGTAACATTTGTCTACGCCTTCACTTGTTTCGTCCTTCGGTGCACTCTTTGACCGATTTTTGTAGTGCAGGTTCTTCCACAATTCCAACACTCGATAGTCTTCGAGCTATGGGAATTATTAGGATTCTGGATTGGACTCTTATCCTTTGATGTACCTCGGTAGTACGTTACGCCACGTTCATTCCCTTTGGTTGAATTTCTTCCTCTTGACCAGCATGTGCAGAAGAAGTTGACGATTCACCCGACTCTCTACGTCGGATCTCTTCAATGAGAACCGGATCACGAACATCGTCAAATTTCAACTTATTGCTTCCCCGACGAGCCTACTCACACCGTGAGTAGCATTCCAACTTTCCTGGTAAAGAAGATAAAAGTATTAATGCTCGTACTTCTTCATCGAATTCAATTTCCATCAACTCAATGGGTTGTGGCTTGTGTTGAGTTCATCGAGATGTTGAGCTACCAGATGCGCCTTTTATTCATCCCAAGCAAATTGAACAAACGCCTCATCGAGTGCACTTTGTTTGAGGCACGGCTTCTCATACATATTGGAGAGAGCCATAAGACCCGCCGTGGTCTTTTCCTTTGCTATGTTGAAGGCAACATTACGGGATAGCGTAATCGAATAACTCCAGGGGCTTGTTTGTCCTGTAAGATTCCCATCTTCTTCCCTTCATACGGTTTCTTCCACGAGAGAGGTTGATATAGATTTCTTTGATACATATAATCCTCTATCTGAATTTTCCAAAACCCAAAATATGTGCCATCAAATTTCTCGAGTTTCACCCTTCCTTCATCTGCGGCCATTGCTCCCACTAAAATCTGACTTCCTCTGGATCGTTTTTGACTATTTCTTGTAGAAAATTGACAAAAATCACCACCAATAGCTCTGATACAAGTTGTTGGGAAATAACGCAAATTCCCGAATAAGCGCATTTACGGTAAAGCGAGAATAGAAAAATAACACACAAAATTTGATAGAGTTCTACTAATTCGCTTACGTCTCCAGACCTACTGCAGATCTTTTTACTGAAAGGGGAGAAATTACACAAGGTGTGTACAACACTCACAACTCACAACCCAATAACACCCAAGAAAATTACTCTCAATTTTCTCTCACAAAAAGCTTTTCTCTCAATTGGAATAAACACTTTGGATGATTAATTCATTACAATTACATATCTATTTATAGGAAAATTTACTTCTTGAATTACTCCTTAAATTAATTGTTACTTAAATTGCTCCTTGAATTAAACTTCTTGTTTTGCTCCATAAATTACTCCATGTTTTGCTCCTTAATTAGCTTTATAACATAGGGATGTTGGCCCTGAGTGGCTGGGAAGCTTTGTAAACTTTTTGATTTTATTAATGGATTTTATATCGACGTGTCTTGAAAAAATGAAATTGGGTCAACTTTGTAGTACCACGCTAGGGAAACTAATCATCCCAGCAGTACTAAACTAACCCAGCTGCTAAGTACATCCCACAATAATTCCTTTATAATGTGAATGATACAAGGATATTTTGTCATAATCTATGAAACAGTCAAAACAAATATTTTAATATTTAATAGCAAAATTTAAGTTAAATTTATACTCGTAGTACTTATATCGTGATACGTGTTAATATTATTGAAAAAAAAAATGAATTAATTTCTTAATTTTAATAATAATTCTTACATATATTACGATATAAAATATATAAGTGGAAAAAAGTGAGTACAAAAAATGAGTGATATTAACCTGAATTAACTCATAAGCGCTATTTGCAATGTGGTAAACACATGAACTGAAGATATCACTTAAAAATGGTCAACGCATGCATATATATAGAAATTTATTGAGTACAAGAGAAACCTTGTGAGCAGCCTAATTCATTTTCATGTGATTTTCCATCCCCTTAATTCCCATATATGTCCGCTCTTGTGATTCCCTTCAATATTCCTTCTCCAGCTTCCCCAACACATGTAACCAAACTAAAGCACCCCTAATTTACACCCTCTCAATATTAATCACTATATACAATATACATATAGATATCGAAGTCCTATATATATATATATATAGAAAATCATGATTTCTTTCTATATCTATAGTTCCATACATATATATTACTTGAAACTTGAAAGAGCTATTACGTACTTACTACGTAATACATATATAAAAATCACTTTCTTAGACCACGAGGTTTTTCACCTGCATTTCAATAGTTTTGGTCACTCTGCTTCTCCTTGCAAATGTTAATTTGGCCCAAAACAGTTTTTTTTTTCAGCCCAGAGCCCACATTCAACATAAACCCTTGGCTCTTATATATATTCATTTTGTTTCCCTTTGCTGCATAGGGTTTTAAAACAGCCACCAGAGAAAGAAAAGCTGCAGTTAAAATAGAAATTAGAGAAGAAGTGTTAGTGTACCAAGGAAGAAGAAAACCAAAGTGAACCAACTAAGAGAGCAGAAAATCAACCCAAGGACAAAAACTCATTCATTTCAATCATTATTTGCATTGTTTCTCTCATTTGTACGATAATATTCGATTTAATAAGCAAGTATGTTAAGTTATCTTGCTATATATATTACCAAGAATTGTAGGTGATATTTTGTGGGTCGATTTTGGAATTTGCATAATTTGTAAAGCTCCTGGAAATCGTGTTTGTATCTCCATTTTGATTATTAGTGGAATTTTTCTCAGATGTCAGTCGTCAAGGAGAGACTTTTCATATTGAAAAGTTGAACCACTTAAATCATTGTGTGCCATTTAATTTCTTCGCTTTATTTATTTTGCCGCTACCCATTATTATTAATTTGGTAAATCCAAAATTGGACTGATATTCGCTCATTGCCAATTGTGAACAAATTGGTATCGAGCTATCAAGTTATTCGGTATTTATTGAACTGATCAAGTTTGCTCTTTTGGATTTATTTTGAAGCCCAGTTATCTCGATCGTTTCATATTTTCTCGGGTCAGGATTGCTTATTTGCATTTAAGGCTTTACGTCATTGGCGGCAAAATATGAAATCGAGAAATTCAATGGTAGAAATGATTTCGGCTATGGCGTATGAAGACGCGAGATTAGTTAAAGTTAAGGGCTCGTTAAGACACTCAAGGCAAGGATAAATTGCCGTAAAAATTGACCGATGAAGAAAAAGATGCATTGATGGAAAATGCTTCTGAGTTCAATTCAGCTATCCTTGTCCACGAGGTATTACGCGAGGTTGGGCGACGAGGAATCTCCTTGGGTTATGGCTTAAATTGGAGAATTTGTATAATGACCAAGTCTTCGACTAGTCGGTTATATTCGTTAGCGTTGTATACATTCAGTCGTCCGGCACACCTTTGCATGATCATCTTGATGAATTTACTAAAATTATTCGTGATCTAAAAAATGGTGGTGTTAAGATTGATGACGAGGATCGTGCCTTAGTTCTATTATGTTCTTTACCTCATTCATTTGAACATTTTCATTGATACCATGCTATACGAGATACTATTTCTTTGGAAGATGTCAAAGAAATTTTGAATTCTATAGTTGAAGAAAAAGGTGTCTACAAGCAACAATGATAATAGCAGTGGTTTATTTGTCGAGGTAGAAATCAAGAAAAAGCAAGAATAGAGGCAAGTTCTAGATCCAAATCTAGAAAAAGAAAAGATAAATGCAATTATTGGCCGTCGTAGCGGTAATCGGAAAGTAAATTGTCCTAAACTCAAAGCGTAAAGGAAAATCTCGCCACAACGTCTCTTCCTCGGGTACTAACGATGTCGCCGGTGTTGCGTATAGTTCCGGTTCCGATGGTGAAAATGTTCTATCGCATCTATCGTTCTCCCGGGAGATATGTTTGGATTCTTGATCTGGTCAGACTTACCATACGTGCCCAAGAGAGAGATTGGTTTGCTTCTTATCGCTATTGACTGTGGTGTTGTTCACGGAAACAATACGTGTCCGCAAGGTTATCGGTATTGGTACCGCATTTAATTAAGACGTACGATGGTATTGTTAGGACTTTGAAAGATGTTCGCCATGTTCGTATTTGAAAAGAATTTGATATCTTTGGGTGCTCTTGATTCACAAGCTATAAGTATCGAAGCGTGGAGTTTTAAAAGTTAGTAAGGGTGCTCTCGTTGTTATTAAAGCGGCAATTGTCGCGTGGTCTCTATACTTTTGTGCAATCGTTATTGGGCAACAGTATCACTTTCATCCTCGTCGATCAAGATTCGTACACTACTGATTATGGCATACGCGGCTCGCATACGAGCGTAGGCAGGATGTCTATTTCTGAGCAAACGGGATTTGCTTGTGGTCGAAACCGGGAAGCTTGATTTCTCGTGAGCATTGTGTTTATGGAAAGCATCACAGGTCAAGTTCAAGATGTACCTATCCATAAAACGAAAGGTACCGTTGATTATATTCATTCGCATCTGGGGTCCTTCTCGTGTCGTGTCTGGCGGTGGTGCCCGGTATATGTTGACTTTTTATTGACGACTTCTCTCGCTACGTATGGGTGTATTTTCTCAAGAATAAGAATGACGCCAGTTCTCAAAATTTGTAAAATTCAAGGCTTGTATAGAAAATCAAACAAGCAAGAAAATCAAGCATTTCGAGAACCGATAATGGTTTGGAATTTTGTGACACTTTAATGAAGTTCCCGTGAAAGAAATGGCATAGTGAGACATCAGACCGTGCGTCATACACCACAAAGAAATGGGAGTAATAGTAACGTATGAATAGATTCTCTTAGAAAGAGCTCGTTGTATGCTCTTTCAAGCCGATTGGATAAATCCTTTCGGGTCGCTTGTAACCATGCCTCGCTATTTGGTAAATCGGTCTCCATCAAATGCACCGAGTCAAGACCCGCTTGAGGTATTCTTTGGTACTCCCGCTAATTATTCGATTTGAAAGTTTTTGGTTGTCTCGCTTTACGCTCATGTTAACGATGGTAAACTCGAGCCTGTGGCATTGAAATGCATATTTCAGGGTATCCTTCTGGGGTGAAGCGGTTATAGATTACGGTGTGTCGAACCCAAGTCACCTAAATTTTTGATTAAAGGCAGATGTTAAGTTTGATGAGTTTTCTATGTTGCAAAAGAAAAAAAGAGTTTATTTGTCAGATAAAGACCACTGCGAGTGGAAGAGCGGAGCTCGAGAAATGAGCTCTAGTCAAGTACAAGAGGCACTTCAGATCAACCATCTGTGGACGAGATAGGATGATTCCGCTCGTGATGTAGTAGAAGAGCAACACGAGCAACCATACAAGATCGCTATGGTAAAGGAATAAGAGAGATTCAACGCCTCCGAGGTACGCAGATGCGTACTTAGTTTCTTTTGCATTGTCGGTGGCGCAGTCTATCGAGGTGTACGAACCTTCTAGTTATCAGCTAAGCTGCCACTTGTGATGATGTTGCTGGTTGGTTACTATGAATGAAGAGATTGAATCACTTCATAAGAATCATACACGGGAATTGGTGAAACCGCCACTAAGGGCCAAAAGATTGTTGGAAACAAATGGGTCTTCAAGAAAAAGGAAGGTATACCTCGAGGTTGGAAGCAGCCTAGGTTCAAGGCACGTGTTGTCAGAAAGTGGCTATTGTCGAAGAAAGGTATTGACTTCAATGAAGTATTTTCTCCCGTTGTGAAACATAGCTCTATTCGTAGCGTCAAGCTTACAAGGTTGCATTGTTTGACATGGAATTAGAAATGTTGATGTCAAGACAACCTTCTTACATAAGTAGCTCGAGGAACAAATATATATGCATCAACCAGAGGGGTTTGTTGTTCCGTAAGGAAGATCATGTTTGTTTATTGAAAAAGTCTTTATAATGGGTCAAGCAATCTCCAAGGCAATGGTATAAACGGTTTGATTCTTTTATGATTGATCACGATTTAGAGTGATTATGATAGTTGTGTTTATCATAAAAGATTCCACGATGGTTCATCACTTATTTGTCGCTTTATGTTGATGACACGCTTATCAGTTTCTAAGAATAAGTCCGAGATTCGTAAATTAAAGTCTCACTTAACGGTGAGTTTGAAATGAAAGATTTGGGTGCAAATAAGAAAATTTTAGGCATGAAAATTTACAGATGCATGTGTCGCAAAGCTTTATTTGACTCGTAAAAGTTATATTGAAAAAGTTCTCAACGCTTTGGCATGAAAGATTCTAAACTGTGAGTACGCTCGTTAGTCACAAGCGCATTTCAAGCTTTCTTTGGATTTGTCACCACAAATGAAGAAGAAGAGCGGTACATGTCTCAGGTTCCATATGCTGTCATTGGGAGTTTGACGATGCTTATGGTTTGTACTCGTCCGGACATTTCACATGCGCTTAGTGTTGTCGCGATATATGGGTAATCAGGCGGTCATCGGGTGGCGATGAAATGGATACTTCGGTATTTGGAGAGGTACATCTAATTTTGGTTTGGTATATGACGGAAGTTCTAATACCGTCACAGTTGTTATTGGTTACGTGGGATTCCGACATTACTGTGATCCGGATAGAAGAAAGATCAGGTTATGTTTTCACTCTTTCTCATCAGGCCATTAGTCGAAGGCTACTTTACGCTTCATTATTGCTTTGTTCTCACGGCTGCAGCCGAATATACGGCAAGAAGTATAGTAAAGAAACAAGCCATTTGGCTTAGAGGTTTGGTTTGTGATTGGGTTTACAACAGTGATATTGCTTGTATTTTGTGATAGCCGAAAGTGCATACACTTGACTAAGAATACTACGTATCATGAAAGAACCAAACACATTGATGTCGAATATCACTGCTCGCGGACATTGTCTCCTGCGGTGGTGCTATTGTTGTTAATAAGATAGCCACTACAGAGAATCCACCGATATGTTAACCAAACCGCTTTCATTTAACAAGTTCAAGTATCATTGGACTTGATTGGTATTTGTTGAAGATGATCACCTTCTGGCTTTGATGACGCTATTTTGTAATCCGAGGAATTTCATTTGAAGAATTTGTTTTCTGCTTTTGAACCAAGCGTGGAGATTTGTTAATCAGGCTCAAAAAGTTTTTTTTCAAATTTCAAAGCCCACATTCAACATAAACCCTGGTTTTATATATATTCATTTTGTTTCTTTGTCAGATATGGTTTTAAAACACCACCAGAGAAAGAAAAGTTGCAGTTAAAATAGAAATTAGAGTAGGTGCAGCAAAGAAGGAAGGAAGAAGAAACCAAGAAGTGAATCAACTAAGAGAGCAGAGAAAATCACCAAGGACAAAAACTCATTCATTTCAAATACGTTATTTGCGTTGTTTCTCTCATTTGTACCTGTAATATTTGATTTAATAGCAAGTTTGTTAAGTTATCTTGCTATATATTACCAAAGAAATTAGAGGGATATTTCTATGGTCGCCATTTTGGAATTTGCATAATTTGTAAAGTCGAAATTGGTGTTTGTATCTCCATTTTGATTATTAGTGGAATTTTTTCTCAGATGCGTCATTGGATGAGACTTTTCATATTGAAAAGTTGAACCACTTAAATCATTGTGTGCCATTTAATTTCTTATCGCTTATTTATTTTGCTGCTACTCCATTATTATTAATTTGACAGAACCAAAATCGGACTGATATTCGCTCGTTGCGCTAATTGCAAGTAAGACAAACATATCTCAGGCCATTGCTAGACAAGCTGTATCCATAGAAAAGGGTAAATATTGTATAAATTATAAATATATGTTTGAGCACATCATGTGCATAAATTTGCAGGAGTTCAAATGCAGACATTTAACATAAATAAGTGAGATTCATATGGCGTGGAGCCATAGCTCGTTCACTTGCATGATTTCAATATACATGTTTCATTTTTAGTGCATGTGTTATTGTGTATGTCAATAATAAGTTTACGATATATATATATATATATATATATATATTTCTTTTCTTTTGTACACTTTTTTAGCCTGTTTTTTTCACTTTTTATTCAATTTTGCATATGTTATTTATGATTATTGGTAGTATATATAATAATATATTTAAATATATATAACATAATGTCATACATGCATGCCAGGTTAAATATATATAGTACTTGTAATTATAATAATATTTATTCGTAGATAATGATATTGTTAAATTAATTTACAGAGGATGGAAATTATGATAAAGGAGAAGATGGTGATTATAATAGTGAAAAGAGGCATGGGGTGGTAATTAGAAGTAGGGAAGCAATAATGATGAGTGATAAAGAGCAAAAGCAAGCTGCAGGATCAAGATTACCAGATTGTACACATGCATGTGGATCCTGCAAACCATGTAGATTAGTAACAGTTAGCTTGGTTTGTGCTTCCCTCACTAAATCTGAAACTTGTCCTATTTCTTATCGTTGTGTTTGTCATGGAAAATCTTTTCCCGTTCCTTAAATATCTCAAGTTCTATATCTCTAGCTTCTTAAACTTTAAACATGAAAACTTAATTATATAGTGTTATAAGAATTAGAATGACAACTACTGCTTTCATGTCATATGTACGTATTTTATTTCTTTTTTCTTCGTCAATTGAAATGCATGGGATTTTATTTTTCCAATATATATATATATATATATATATATATATATTCATGTGAATGAGTAGATCACTGCTATATGAGGAATAAGTTTGTTTTTATGAGTTAGTTACATGTGTACGGGGTATCTTAATAATTTAAGATAATAATATTATTAGTATATATATTTTGTTAGAATTAATCTAACTCTACTTCAAAATTTAAGTTATAATATAAAGAATTATCCAATATTATATGTACAACGAAAGCCTAATTCTTGACCGATATGAGATTTAAGGTTCTTTAACACCTTTCTTCCACGTCGATGAGGATGATCGTGCTAAAGCACACTGATATCCTGAGGTGCTGATGTAGAATGAGCTTCAGGGACACACAAGGCCAAAAAACTAGCTTTGATATCATGTTAGGTGACTTAGAATCAGGAACTTAAATTTGATACCATGAGTTTAACTAAACCTTAAAACTTAAGTTGTAAAGTATAGTTAAGTTCAAATTTAACATGCATAAAGTGAATTCTTTTATATGTAAATAAATACATTCATATCATACAATTAATAAAAAATTCTCCACGTTGTCCATAAAACCACATATAAAAATTTTCAATACGAGAATGATCGCTACTCATTTGATTGGAAAAATATTTTTCTATTAAAGTGATACAACGTAATATTAATATTATTGATAAATATAATCGAATTCATATAATTATATAAAAAAAAAAATTAACTGTTATATTTCATATTGCTCGTAAATGGTAGTTGAAAGTTAATTACATAAATAAAATATTCATGTGCTGAAAATTTCTATTTATTAATAAAACATTTCAATTTCAAGGTATAAATTAATGAAATAATTAATAAAGTACTATACCTATATAAACCGTATATCTTCATGGAATATTACTTACTTATAGAAGGTACTCATTTAGCTTTGCTTTAATTCATACACAGTAGCTAATTCACACATACCAAAGAAATAATCAAGAATCAGAAGGTAATCATATAGCTTTGCTTTAATTTATACACAGTAACTAATTCACACATACCAAAGAAATAACCAAGAATCTGTTATGTAAGGTTATGTTTGGATTATATATATATTTGAATGGAAAAAAGTGAGTAAAATACAAGGTGTAGAAAAACAAATGAGAAATAATTATCATATAATATAATATATTATTTATAAGTTAATTACTGTACGAAGATAATAGTTTATAAAAAAATTCAAATTTTTTTAACATTTATTCTCTATTATTTTTAATCCATCATATTTTCCTCTCTATTTTTCTACAATGTAAATTTAAAATACAAACATAAGCTAAAACTCATGATGATCTACCTATCGATTATAAAATCAATATTATTTAATTATTTAATCTAAAAATAAAATAACCACCCATGAGTCATGATTTACCTAATAGGAAGGTTGCAAAGACTCAATAAAATAAATTGAAAAAACCTTTAAACATCTATTTTAAATATAAGGGCATTATGAATCTATGAACATTTACATTTGGCTAAAAACACCACGTTCTTAGAGGTTTAAGTTTGGGTTAATTTTCAATTCAATTCAAGAAATCAATAATATATATATATAGTTATTTTCTTATTATTTATATTATGTTTTTGATATTAATCCTATCGAATTTTTATATTAATTAACACGTGAAACAAATTTAGTTGATTTTTTTATCTATATCATATATCATATAGTGTTATCTTACCTTCATAAAACAAGTCATACCCTTTCTCGACAATACTGTGAAAAATATAAGCTTGTCGTCTAATCAGGGTTGTCTTGAAATTCTTGATCATATAACGGTAATTCATCAGATTATAAAGATACGAGAGAGAGAGATGAAAGATTTTCTTGCAACGTGTTTGAAGGATTCCATAGTACTTTCCGTCTAGTTTAATTCCCTAGCTAGAATTAATTTAATAAATGGTCAACTTCTTTTCGTTTATAAGACAATATTTTTATTCCCTTTCAAATCAAAGAAATAATTAATTATAAGTACATTTTTACTAGTAGCACTTCTTGGTTTATTATTCTTCATGTCTTTTTCTATATATAAATTCAAAGCTGAACGTTGAATAAATATTTCTCACCTTGTAAAAGAATTAATAGAATTGAGAAAGTACATCTGATCTCTATATAAGTCCTCCCACACTAACTAGGGACGATTACAAAAATAAAAGAGAGAAAAGAGAGAGAGAGAGAGAGATAGAAAGAAAGAAAAAAAAAGAATTTATAATAAATCATGCATTTTCGTTCAACAACAGCAGCTATTAACTTCCAACGTTACCTTGTAAGCACAAAAAATAAAACCCAAATAGATAAATATGAATTGGGTAAAAGGGTTGTTATAAAACCTTATGATGTGTTCATTAACCACAGAGGAAGAGACACAAAGAAAACAGTAGCAACTTTGTTATATGATAATCTTTCTTGGTTAAATCTTCATCCTTTCTTGGATAACAAGAACATGAAGCCAGGTGACAAATTATTTGATAAAATTGATAGTGCTATTAAAGATTGTAAAGTTGGTGTTGCTGTGTTTTCACCAACTTATTGTGATTCTCTCTTTTGCCTTCATGAGTTGTCTCTTATGATGGAGACTAACAAGAAAGTCATCCCTATATTTTGTGATATTAAACCCTCTCAACTTCGTGTTGTGAAGAATATTGGAAAATATTCAATGGAGGATCTTAGGAGATTTAATTGGGCTCTTGAAGAGGCTAAGCGTACAGTTGGACTCACTTTTGACTCCGTTAAAGGGTATGTATTCTTTTATATATATATATATTTCTTAATATTTCTTTCTTTTTCATTTTTTGTTTGAAATTAACATGTATTAATTTATATTAACATGTCATATAATTAACCTATTTAGTTTAAAACTGCAGGATTTTGATTTAACGACGTACTTCTTTATATAATTATTATTAATTTCTAATACAAAATATGGAGAAAAAAATTGAATTCAAGTATTTTCTATGAAATTATCAAGCTTTTAATTACAACTATTTCAGAAAGCATCACGTTTCTCTAATGTTATCACTTTGAGAATAAGAACAAATTAAGTGTATTTTAATATAGATTGATTGCTAAAATTAGTTAGAAAAATTAAAAAAAATAATATTCTTAAAATTAATAAAAATACAAATAACAACCAATAATATTAAACGAGATTTAATTAGATAATATTCAATAATAAATATATTTAAATAGACATGATTTAATTTAAATAATATCCAATTGAACGAAGTTAAAAATAAAATGACATGATATATTTTTTTTTAATAGTAAAAATACATGAGATGAGCAGCACGTAAGTTTTACGAGTTGTAAGAGTGTTATTTTTATGTTTTTTTTTTAATTTTTATAGTTACTTATTTTGTTTCTCATTAATAAATATTAACTGCTTTGAGGTCTTTAGATCATACTTTGGTTTAACTTTAGATTATTGGAATGTTCGGATCACTCATGCACATGATATATTATAATTAAGCATAAACGTAGTAGAAACTAACCTTCCTTTTTCTTTTTCCTTTTTGTAGGAACCTATCGGATGTAATTAGAAGGGCAACAGATATAATAATCCACACCTTGGTCACGATTGAAAGTGAGAAGAGGATAAAGATGCTTCAAAAGTTTCCAATACACTTGTGAATCAATCAATGCCTAATCATTTCATACAAGACTAACATTACATTTACAGATTCTTCAATCTCACTCGCTACCTCTTCAGCATATATTACTTGATTGTGTCAATAAATATTGGTAAAGATATACCAAACTTCTTTGTAATATTGATTGTTTTATTGTTTTTATACATGTGTAATATAAAGGGAAAATATAAATACTAAAGTGTTTGTAAACTTATCCATATAAATATTTCAACAAATATTTGAGGAACACGTTTCTATATATGTATATATATTGAAAATAATGTATCTTGTAAACTTATCAATATAAATATTTCAATAAATATTTGAGTATCATGCTATATGTTAAATGATTTAAATAAATAAGATTGATAAATCATAATAACGTTTGGATGAAATTATTTAAAAGAATTAAAATTAAAATAAATATTTAATTATAATTAAAAATACAAATATTATTAGATTGTATTTATTTAAAAATCTATAATATTTATTAAAATTATTTATCTTAGTCCATTTAATTTCATTTCTCTTAAATTTGATTGGAATTCAATAGTTCATAGTATTTGACTGTTTGTGTTCTAAAAAATTCTAAACTATATCACGTGTTGATATATGATGGGAATATTTGATACACAGCAGGAAAAAGGTATCAATGAAATTTAGAAAAAAATGTTGAAAAAAAACATACTTTAAGATGATATATCAGTTTTTTTAGAATTTTAAGATAGTAAATGTCGAGAGAATAAGGATGTTTTAGAAATATTTAAAAATTTGTTTTCAAAATGAACTTAATTTTATATCAATATGTGTAAAAAAAACTTTAAATCTCTTTATTACGATTTTTATTTTAACGAATTTTAAAAGATTCATTCATTACATAGAAATATTTAAATGAATCTAAAGAAAAATCTATAATTACCTTTGATAACTATAAATATACCTTGTTTATATATCTAAGAATGAAAATATAGACTATATTATCATAATAATGATGCTATTTTGTATATAGTGATATCAAAACTTGATATTAATCTTTTTTGGTTAAATTGTTGCAAAATTATTGCTTAAATATTATTATCATTAAATTGTTGTTTAAATGCCTTTTTAAGTTAAAATATCCTAGATATTATCGCTAAAATATCCTTAAAATGTAAAAAAATAATAACAATATCAATGAAATTTTTTTTCATGTTGTTGAAATTTATCTACTAATAATAGTTAATACAATTAGATAGTTTTTTTAATTATTTTAAATATTTTAACTACTTATTATACAATATTTTATAAAAAATAATATATATTTTATTATATAATATTTTAATTAATAGTTCAACTTATTGATTATTATAAATATTATAAGTATTTAAAAATATATATTTAAATAAAAAATTAGTTTAAAAATTTAAGTATTAATTATTTTTATGTTTTATAAAAAAATTCATATTTTTGATAGAGTTTTTATAATTTTCATAATTGTTTTTAAATTTTTATCGAGAACGATAATATATTTGATATTTTTATAAAATTTATATATCGATGTCTTTATCAATATGAAATTTCAAACCTTATTTCTTTATAACATCAAACTCCTATTATCTCCAAAACTTAGAACTTCAATCCATACAAACCAATACTATACTTTGCTATATTATCTGCTCTCTCATGCAAACCTATTTTTATCCGATATCACTTGGTCAATCCATCAACATGCACAAACTGTATATCAAGCATTATTATAATATAAGAGCCCTCATAAATTCTAAAAAAGTATGTAGCAATCTTAATTGTCGTTGTTCATGTTATACTTTTATCAGCAGAGTATGTCAGCTGAATACTAAAATACAAGAACAATATACTGAAACGGAAAGAATATCATAAAACAATAAATAATTGTGCAAGAAAGATACAATAAAAAAAATAAAAAAATACTGCAAGGGAGATCACATAAATTTTAAAAAAACTTATAAGGAAAAAAAAAAGAAATTGAACATGGAATGAAGTAGAAGATGAAGGGTAAAGTTAGAAAGTTATATATACAGTTGGAGGAAAAATAAATTAGAAAGATGATAGAAATTTGTTTGGTGTAGTAACAAGTTTTTTTATATTAAAAAATATGAGCTTTTGGTGTTAAATATTTTCATTTTTTCTTAAATTACTCATTTAAAAACTCATAGTTTTATAACAAATTATATAATAAAATTAAAAATCAAAAGACTATTATATCATAACTTTAATAAAATAATATCAAAGTCATACCCAAAGTATCTTTGATAGCTATTATTGGTGACACCCACCAAGCTTTAATAGCCATCATAGTAACCCTATCAGAACTCGATCACCCACCCGAGCTTTGGTGCATCTAATATGTTATATATAAAGATACATGTGGATGTAACATGTTACATTTAATGAATCATATTAACTATAATGGATGTAACATGTATGCATTTGGATATAACATGTTATATCTTGTAGATTGATGGAAGTTTGGTAAAGGTAATTGGTTACATACAAATATAGAGATGACTATATTACATTCAGTGTATCGTTGGAAGTACGATAGATGTAATATATCACATATAAATATAAAAGTGAATTTAATTCATTAAATACAAAATTATATGTATATTTATTAATATATTATATACAAATATAAATATAGAAGTAACATTTTATATATGATTGATTACAAAAATAAAATTTAAATTACAATAAAACTTATCGATATACATATAAAGATAGAAATAAATGTAACACGTTACGTACAAATATAAATACACTAAAAAATTGACTTATAATCATAAATATTTTTTGGAAGAGTACTAATGATTACATAAATATTTTAAAATAATCATAACTCCTGCCTCAAACATGAGTAACAAAATATTGTGAATGCAAAATTTATATAATATTTACTATACATAAACATATTAAAAAAAATTGACTAATACGAGAACTTTATGTTCAACTAAGACAATCTTTTTCGAGCATATACATAAGACCTTAAAAGAGATATACAAGATTGTATGCATATTTTTGGATGAATATGTAATTACTATGTAAATATTTTTAGAAGAATTATATATATAACTTCATTTTCAAGTATCTCGTGAAACTATATCACACTTACATATTAAAATTATAATATAGATATAAAACATGGTAAATAAAGTAATCTTTTAAACTTCTGAAGTAATCATAAACAATCACTTGCTTTACCTCTTGTGAACAAATTGTAAAAGAATTGAAAAATTTAGTAAACCTGCACACGTACAAAAGATTACAACATACATCACACCTTCCAACATATTCAGAGTTATAACATAAGGGTTCACTTTTTGTTATAATTAAATATATTCAATAATTTTAATTTCATTAATTCCATTAAACTAGCCTCAAAATATTTATTAAAATAAAAGTCAATAAAAATCTCACATAAAAAAATTCAAAAAAATTATAAATACTTAGATTACTTCTGTTAATAAGGTTGATGTTTAGATTGAAAACTAATAGCATGAAAAACCTATTAACATATTAAGTTCTTACAAATTGGTATCAAAAACAACCAATAATTTTCTATACATGCACGCGGGTCTATGTGGGATCTATGTCCAAAGATGAGCTATTTGGTAATTTCAAAGTATGCACGCAGTTGATCTTTACATGTTAACGGTGGACCTAATCAAATGAAATGAATCTAAATGAACTACACAAAGAGTCTATGAACTACACAAAGAATCCATGGAGGAGACACCTAAGTAAACTAAGCAAAATTTACTAGTGAACTCAGAATAACTCTCAAAATGTTAGAGATATAAGTGTCATCCACTGTGTATTAATCTTGGAATATGGGTTTAGTGGTTGTGTTAGGAAATATAATATCACTCCTCTAACACATTGATAATAATAAAGTAGAACACATGTTGAGTTCAAGAGAAGATTTTATGGTTCAAACTAAGAGTTATGTGTGAATAATAGATTGTTAAATTAAAGAAAAAATAAGAGTTTCATGTTGAAAAGAGTATATAAGCGTTTGGATTATTTTTTTCGATAAAGATACATTTTAGTTTGGAATTCTATAATACTTATGAGAAACGTATTGCACTGTTAAGCTTCCACGATATTAAAACTTAATTTATCAGAAACATTACTTAAAAGTGAATTTACAATTTTTTTTTTTTTTTGTAATTCTCTGCCACTGCTATCTTTGCCTTAATGAGTGATCGGTCTAAATGAATCAAGCCAAGGTTGTACGAAAATGAAACCTGAAACGAACTTGTAGCACAAAAACTTTCGTTCGATTGGGATAGAAAACATATTATTCTAATTTTTCTCCAGTAGAACTCTTCGTCAGCACTGAACAGAAAAGTAAGAGGGGAGAGTCCGAGAGAGAAGATAGAGATAGAGATAATACTTAGATTAGAGAAGAAATAGAAATATGGTAAATTCAATGTAGAGTCTTGAAAGTTCAAGGGTAACTACGGAGCAAAAATATAAATATATCCAATAAAAACGATATTGTATAGCTATATATATATAGGTAAAAAACTTATCGAAATATCAAATATACATCTATACTTAATTACTAATTAGGGAAATCAATTTTAATTATTTTTTTTTTGAATTTAGTTGATATCGTTTTAGTGACCGTATCAATCTATTGTTTTTATTTTATTCTACTTTATGACGGAACTTGTTTTCGTTAATTTTTACATTCATGTCGCTATATGTTGGGAAATAACGTAAATTTTCGATAAGCTAGATTTATGAGAAAGCAAGAATAGAAAAATAACACACAAATTTGATAACGGAGTTCGGTTAATCTTGCTTACGTCTCCGGACCTGCTGCAGATCTTTTTATTGAAAGGGGAGAAATTACACAAGGTGTTTACAACACTCATGACTCACCCGATAACACAAGAAAATTCTCTCGATTTTCTCTCACAAAAGCTTTTCTCTCAATTAGAATAAACACTTTGGATGATTACTTCATTACAATTACACATCTATTTATAGGAAACTTCACTCCTTGAATTACTCCTTAAATTAATGGTTCCTTAAATTGCTCTTTGAATTAAGCTCATTGTTTTGCTCCATGAATTGCTCCATGTTTTGCTCCATGTTTTACAACACTCACAACTCACAACCCAATAACACCCAAGAAAATTACTCTCAATTTTCTCTCACAAAAGCTTTTCTCTCTAAGCTTTTCTCTCAATTAGAATAAACACTTTGGATGATTAATTCATTACAATTACACATCTATTTATAGGAAAATTCACTCCTTGAATTACTCCTTAAATTAATGGTTCCTTAAATTGCTCTTTGAATTAAGCTCATTGTTTTGCTCCATGAATTGCTCCATGTTTTGCTCCTTGTTTTGCTCCATGTTTTGCTCCTTGTTTTGCTCCATGTTTTGCTCCTTGTTTTGCTCCATGTTTTGCTCCTTGTTTTGCTCCATGTTTTACTCCATGTTTTGCTCCTTAATTTTCTCCTTAAATTAAGGAGCTGTAGAACAATCGCTCCCTTGAAGAATGATTTCAAGCTATCTTCTCACCTTGATCAATGCATCGACTTTTCTAGTCTTTGTTACTTTGGAAGTCATGAAGTTGAGCACAACTTGAGGTTGTCAATAGTCACCACCTTTGCTAACATATCTGCACGGATTTTTGCTTCCTCGAATCTTCTCCAAAGGTATTAACACGTCAACTTAATGAGATCGATGAATTCTCTCTCTTCCGTCTGAAGGTGATCCTTGGATGGCGAAAATGACCCGGCCAAGGGTGTGCTAAGCGGCTTGGCATCGCCCATGTTGAATCTTTGCAAAACACGATTGATGTACTCTGCACGAGATAGCTATGAGGATCCTTTCTTCTTATTTCTTGTGATTTGCATTCCAAGAATCTTCTTTCTTTGGACCAAGTCTTTCATGTCAAATTCCTTTGACAATTCTTTCGCTTCAACCTTTTAATATCATCCATATCCGAGATCGCTTACTAACATATCATCAACGTAAAGTAGTAAAATGATATAGCGGACCTATATCTCTTGAAGTAACAACAATGATCGGCATTGCAACCGGAAACCTTGTGCGTGAAGCTGTCAATTTTTTTGTACCGTTGTCTCGGGGGCTTATTCGTGCCATACAAACTCTTAAGTCTGCACACCATGTTCTTTCTTCCCCTGCTGAGAAACCTTAGGTGGTACATGTATATCTCTTCATCTAAATCTCATGAAGGAATGCGTCTTGGCCTTCACATCCAACTGCTCAAGATGAAGATCTTCGATGGCTACAATGCTCGATGCGATATGATAGTATTAAGCTTATGACGGGAGCAAAAATGTCGGTGTAGTCCAACTCTTTCATACAATGACACCACTTTGTGACTAGGCGGGCTTTGTATCTCTTGGAACCATCGTCTTGCTACTCTTTCACCGGTACACCCATTTGTTGTGAAGTGCCTCTTTCCGTAGAAGTAACTGACTAGTTCCACGTATCTGTTTGGAGATGAGAGATTTCATTTCATCTTTCATGCTAAGCCCCACTTGTTGGAATCTCGAGTCGACAAGCTTCATCATAGCATTCGAGCTCCTTCCAATAGTCGGTAACATATAGTTCATGTATATCTTTGTTAGGCACACGAGGTCGAAGACCTTCTCAATACGTGAGTTGGAGTAAGAGGTTGTGATGTGTCGAATGCGTATGCTTGCTTTGTCAAACAAGTTCCTCTGGTGAGGACTTGTTACAGTGGTTACATTGCGGAAGTATAAGGGACATCATCTGCATGCGAATACTTGACTCATTCTGCTACGAGTCATTGGCGTCTACTCTATGCCTGTCCTTATCCATCACCCTTTCGTTGACAATCACATCTCTGCTGCGGATATCTTTCTTCTCTTCATCATCCCAAATGCGGTAGCCAAACTCATCCTCACCATGTGATGAATGTGCAATTCTTGGATTTGGGATCGGCTATTCCTACCTTGATCAACGTGTATGCACTGAAATGCTATACAACCGAAAACTTTTATATGTGATAGTTTCACCTCTTTTACTGCTCATACCTCCTCCGCAGTATTCTATGCTCCAATTGAACGGATGGGCCTCGGTTGATCAAGTAAGTGCCGTGTTGAGCTGTCGCCTAGAATTGCTTCGGTAGACGTGCATGTATACGAATGCTTCTAGCTCTTTCATCAACGTTCGGTTCATACGCTCAGTTACACCATTGTGTTGAGCGTGCACGGCACGATTCTTTCCATTCCCGATCTCGTGCTGCATGGCGAGAAATTTTGAATCGGGTGTCTTCATATTCACTGCACCATTATCGGTTACCGAGATTTTTGATCTTTAAACCCGTCTCATTTTCCACCATAGCTTTCCATCTTACGAAAGCCTCAAATACTTGAGACTTATGCTTTAGAAAGTAAACCCATACCTTCCGAGAGTGATCATCAATGAAAGTCACGAAGTAGTGTTTCCCAATAGATGAGACGGTCGTTGGTCCCCAAACATCGAGTGAATGCTACAGCCTTTCCTTCTTGGGATTAGCAACTTGTCTTAAAGTTGACTCTCTTTTGCTTTCCAAGCATGCAATCTTCTTCACAATGTCTATCTCCGTAGCCGTAGACCTGAAGTTTTCCCTTTGAGTCATAATCTTCATCGTCCCTTCTCACTCACGTGGCCAATCTACGGTGCCCAGATTTGATGTTTCATTACTGCCGCAACCGTGATTGAAAACGTGCCTCTATTGTCATGTAAAGGTGCCACTTTTCTTGCCTCGAGCAATTTGTCATTTGCGAACCGCACCCTTTGAAATCTTCCAATCATCACCGTGGAAGATCGTAGTGTAAGCCTTGTGACGCCCACGGCGAGATTAAGTTCCTTCACGAGATCGGAAATATGCGATATCCTTCGGTTCCCAAACAGATCAGTTCAACTTAATCTTTACTACCTTTTCACGATGTAATACGTGGTTGATCATCGCTGAAGATATACCTTTCCAAGGTTTCGAGGACATATTTTCTCGAAGAATTCTTTTTGTGAAGTAACGTGGAGCGATGCTGCAGTCTAACACCCAAGATTCTTCCTTGCTCTCCAAAGAACATGTCAATGCATCGTCTCTCTCGCGAGGTGGAAGTAACATTTGCCTACGCCTTGATTGTTTGTCCTTTGGTGCACTCTTTTGATTTTTTGTAGTGCCGATTCTTCCAGTTCAACACTCGATAGTCTTGAGCTATGGGAATTATTAGGATTCCCGGATTTGGACCTCTTGTCTACCTTTTCTACCTTCTGCCGCCACGTTCGTTATTCCTTTTGGTTGAATTTCTTCCTCTTGACTCTGTATGTCTGTTGAAGAATTTGACGATTCACGGGCTCTCTACGTTCTTACCGAGAAGCGGATCACGACATCGTCAAATTTCAACTTATTGCTTCTGACGAGCTACTCACAGTAGCGGTAGCGTTCCAACTTCGGTAAAGAAGATAAAAGTATTAATGCTCGTACTTCTTCATCGAATTCAATTTCCATGAACTCAACCGGTTGTGACTCTGTTGAGTTCATTGAGATGTTGAAATACGCAACCGTTCATCCATGCAAATTGAACAAACGCTTCATCAAGTGCACTTTGTTTGCCGAGGTCAATACCGTACATATTGGAGGGTTGCCATAAAGATCCGTAGTGTCTTTTCCTTTGCTATGTTGAAGGCAACATTACGAGGATAAGCGTCAATCGAATAACTCAGAAGGCTTGTCTTCCTGTAAATTCCAATCTTCTTCCTTCATAGCTTCCGGTTTCTTCGAGAGAGGTTGATATAGATTTCTTTGATCTGAGATAATCCTCTATCTGCATTTTCGAAAACCAAAATCATGGCCATCAAATTTCTCGAGTTTCAACCTTCCTTCATCTGCGGCCGTTGCCACTAAAATATGACTTCCTCTCGATCGTTCTCGACTATTTCTTGCGAAAATCGATAAATCACCACCAATAGCTACGATACCATTTGTTGGGAAATAACGCAAATTCTCGATAAGCCGATTTATGAAAGCAAGAATAGAAAAATAACACACTTGATAACGGAGTTGACCAATCTTGCTTACGTCTAGAAGCTGCTGAATCTTTTTCTTGAAAGGGAGAAATTACCGCAAGGTGTTTACAATACTCGCGACTCACAACCGATAACACCGAGAAAATTACTCGATTTTCTCTCGCAAAAGCTTTTCTCTCTAAGCTTTTCTCTCAATTAGAATGAACACTTTGGATGATTAATTCATTACAATTACACATCTATTTATAGGAAAATTCACTCCTTGAATTACTCCTTAAATTGATGGTTCCTTAAATTGTTCCTTGAATTAAGCTCCTTGTTTTGTTCCATAAATTGCTCCATATTTTGTTACTTGTTTTGCTCCATGTTTTACTACATGTTTTGCTCCTTAATTTGCTCCTTAAATTAAGGAGCTTTATAACACTATCTTGTCTTGCTTTGCCTATTTAATTGCTCCCTTTTTTTCTGTTTATATATATATATATGATATGTAGTAAAAATAAATTACTATTTATTGATGAACTCCGAGTTTCGTTTGTAAGTATTAGTTCTTTTTAGTTAATATTAATTTTAGATCCACGCGTACATAAATTAATGTTTGTGTATAAAAAATTACCTAATATCTAATCTATGTAAAGTTCGAATTTTGAAACATTTGTCTTATTTGTACATAAAAAATTATCCGTTATTTGATTTTCGTAGAGTCTGAGTCTTAAGATATCTGTCCGAACTTTAATACATCAGTTCAAATCTTAATATGATCGATTGTTAAAGATTATCTAAAGGTTATCTTATTATGCATATTATTATTATTATTTTTTAAAAATATGTTATTAAAAGAATTTTATATGTTGTTTATCAAAAAAATAAAGAGGTTATTAAAAAAAACGATATGTTACTAAAATAAATCTTTAAAATGTTTTTTTTTAAACTTTGTTTATTATTCCTTTCATGTTATTAAAAAAATGCTTATATATTATTTGTGAGAAAAACGTCCAATTTATAATAAAAAATATTAAGAGTAAAATAAAAAATTTTAAATTTATATAATAATTCATATCCCGAGTAGTGCTAAGATAGGATGACTTTTAGATTGGGTGGATTATAATTGGGTATAAAAATGTTAGAAATAAATTAAATAAAAATTGTATAAAATGAATATGACATTTGACATCTGTAATGGCTATTGCCTATTTCCAAATTCGGACAAATATCTTCTTATTTAACTTATTTTTACGATGGAATGTTTTCTCAGGGTAGCAATATTTGCCTACTTGGAATTCGGATCAATGTATTTGGATTTGGACGATCGGTCCTTCGGTTAATTGGAAAATGGAGGATTTGTCTAATAAGTGATGCACAATCATTTCAATGATCTCACAAAACTATAATTTTTATAAGTAATTTTGGTATAACAATGAGTATCTTATCACCGTCATCAAAGATAATTAAAAAAATATGTAAATAATAAATACTTAATCATTTTTGTTCATGTATTTATCAATAGAATTGGAGTATGACTGCAATATGGTATTATTTTGTATACAAGATAACGAGGATGTTGCAATGTATCTTACTACAAACTGAAAAACAAAGGGGAAAAATAGTACTATCGGAAGAAAATTAGGTTGACATATCATATACCATATATCTGCAAGCTATATATATCTATAAGTAATATAATAAAACAATCAATGCTGTTGCGACCACTCCTGAATCCCCGAGCGAAGGTCATGGTTTGGAACAAGATTTTGATGTTCAAGCTTAAGATTTGTCATAGGTGATGTTTCATGCCCACTATCTAGCCATCCTTTAATAGCTTCAGCTTCATAAGTAAAACCATCAGCCGCCACATGTGGATCTCGCATTACTTCCTGCAAATTTGTGAATAAAATCACTTGATTACACTTATATTAATGAATCAGTTGAAAGAAAAACAGAGAGAAAGATACCTTGAATATTGGACATATAAAATATGGAGGATATGCTAATACGTTATGATTTCTAGAGAGATAGTAAAGAGAAGTTAATAATCTGATTATTTATTCATCTTAGTAGTAAGGTATATATAAACACATAGGAGGTAGGTGCCAATGTTATCTTGGTAGTTGTTTTGTTCGAAGTGTAAGAGTTGATTTAAATATGATATTTTATGATTGGAATCAAGTCAATATTATCATGTCGCATAAGACACCCCTTGTATGGATGTAGAGTAGAAACGGGGGAAGCTACTAGGTCGTTTTAACCTAATGTTCATATGGTAAGATTGCTAGTGAAGGAAATGCTTTAAAAGAGCTCAATCGATTTACCACTCATCAGTGCCATGTCGCACACATGAGATGCTCGATACAATATGCTATGTACATATAAGATGATCCAAGTAGCTCGGGTTGGGCACCCCTTTACACGTAATATAATTAGAATTAACTCTCATATTCCCTAGACTTTTGGGAAGGAATATTTTAGAACATTAATTTAACTCTACTCATACAAATCGTTCATCTTCTTTACTAGGGTGACTTCCTCTATGAATAGTAAATTTTTTTTTTAATTTTTTTTACTAATTGATGCTGCTTAATTAGCTAAATTTCCTTTAGAGAATCTCAGCTAGGTATAGCCTCCTGTATCACAATTTTGCATAACCAATCCACTGAATTCATACATAATTTGAAATTCAGTCCATTTTGATAGTCACTTCACTAGTTAAATCAGTCCACGCAATACTCTCAAGTCGTTCATCAGCAGATCTACAATCCCATTCATTAACTAGGTAACTTCTTCACTCTTTTCTCCTTTTTTACAATGTCTTATGATAAAGGAAAATGTATAAATCACTTAAATTTTTCTAAATATGTCTACCCAAAAACATACTAAGGATAGGAATACCCCGAGAAGTATCTCAGGACTTAATCTGCTTGCAAGTGAACTCAAAACAAGGAGAGCGACTTATCGAAGCCTTTATAGGTTGTGACGAGGGACCTACCAAAATAGGTGGTGCTCTGTTTAAAGAGAGTGTCCTAGCCCTCCCTACTTCATCTGGGTTATGCCTAGTCTCCTCATCGTCTTCACAAAGACCTGTGTCCATCATTCGAATCCCAGCATCTACAGTGGCGAAGTACCTCACCCCAAAAAGAGGCATGATAACAAAGGTGAACCCACACATCATACCAAGGACAAGCATAGGATCAAAAAGATGCCAAACGATGTGACTGCTGATGCCTTGGTAGAGATAAGGCATAAACATGACATTCCATCCTATGTAGGAATGATGTCGATACATCATCACTTATATTATGTTGATGATCCCCCGATAAGTTGATTGGTGATTCACTTGGCACCTTTTAAAATAGGACTTTGGTGCCTTTTTCCCAGAATGGTGGCTCGTATACTCAGCACATTCAACATAAACCTCACTCAATTTAACCCCAACAGATGTCAATATTTCCTATGCTCTTTAGTCATCACTAGTGAACACAAAGTGGACTTAACAAGTGAAAAAATAAGGTGTATATGTTTTCTAAAGAGGAATGACTTGGACAAAGGTAGGGCATATGTATCGTGTGTTGCTGGACAAGGGCTACCCCTAAAACTTCCCGATAGTACCACCAGATAGAAGGACAAATATTTGTATATTACTAGAGATTTTTAGGGTGATGAGGTCAAGTTTCCAGTGTATAACACCTAGAATCATCACTTCAGTATGACCTAACCTTATGCAAGCAAGCTAATCAACAGGTTGGGTCCAGATAGTTAGGAGAAAATAAGGAAGATTGAACTCCAAAATATTATGAAAGAGAGCTAGATAAACATCTTAACTATAGCCCATATGAAAAAATCCAGGATCTAGAGGAACTATACTAATGAGTACATGTTGTTCATTTGTTGCGAGGTAATAATTTTTTTTGGATAACTTGGATATTTAACTGATTGTTCTTTATTCTTGTAGGTATGGATTACTCCAACGTGGATCTCAAGAACCTCATCTACACCTCAAGTGTCTATAACCTAGTACTTACATACCTAAGGCTCACCCCAACCTTGCAATCTCTTATAGAGGACTCTACCCCTTAGACGACGAACCAACTGAGGTGCCCCAACCTCCACTCATAGTGTCAAGCTTTTCTAGCTCGTCCTCTCTACCTTTTCGGGCCAAGATCTCTAGGAAAAAGAAAGTAGGTGAATGCCTAACTCCCCAAATTCAAGCAATGGATTTGGAAAACTTCAAGTTTAACAAAGTCATTCTAAGGGACATTATGGTTCTGAACAACTCTGTGACCTATTTTGATGAAGGTGTATTTGGATAGCCTGAATTAAAAAGAGATCTCTACCATTACTTTAGAAGTGATGCTGAACGGGCTAGATTCAAATAAGCTGGTAGAAGCGAGGGAGAGTATAACGAATAGATGATGGATGATCGCCTGATAGAGGTGAGTAATGCACTTCGAGACTTACACCCTATTTTACATTATTGTTCTATTGAATTCTAACACATGTATTTTTTCCAAGTTTTATCATTGGCTAGAGAAGGTGAGCTTTCACTTAGGGCATACAAATGTAAAATGCAAGCAAGTTGCTTGCAAATAGCAAAGTACCAAAAGATAGTTGAGGAAAAAGATGATCTCCTTATTGAAAATGAGGCCAAGATTATAACGCTTGAGGTCCATATGCTCATTGTTTGATCTGGTGGAGATGCTCAAAGAAAACTGTACTAATGCTTACAGAAATGGGGTGAGCTTTGTGGTAAGAAGCCTAAATACTTAGGCCAAGAAGCTAGACTTGATTGTTTCCTACTTTATATTGAGCAAAGCACCTCTTACGAGCACTTTGCTTCCTTTACTCTATGGTAAGGAAGTGATGCATGAGGCTGACCTAAAGGTCTGGTCAAAGAAGCTACCCCCGTAGGTCCTTGTTCTTGTAAGCCTTTCTTAGAGTAGCTTTCTACTTCAGTGATATCATCGTCAACACTGGCGATTGATAGGCTCTTAATCTTGTGAGATCAACATCAACACTTGAGTGATTGATAGGCTCCAAATCTTAGGACTTCAAGAGTGATTTTGATGTAATAAATGGTTTTTTTGTATTCATCGATGTATGACCATAAATTATACTTGTATTTGAACTAATTATAAATTTATTATATTCACCCTTTTTATATTTGTCAAGTAGTGATTAAATGCTCCCCAAAAATGTCTCGTATTTCTCCTATTTAATTTTTTGCCTCATTTTCTTTCTGTCTTCAAAACTATTGTCATGTATCCCATGAGAGTTTGAGGCCACTACTTGGAATTGTAAACCATGTTCATGAATTCCAAGTCGTTTCTAACCAAAAAATAACCTAGACTATTCACAAATTGACCTAGATAAGCTAATTGATATGGGTTCATGTTTTTCTTGTACCTTAAACACCTTTCCAACAATCACCAAATAACACCACGCTTCACCATCTATAAGTGATAAGGTGAATCAAATACTGCATGAAACTAACCCTTTGGGGGATGAAACTAAGAAATCTCTTATGTCTCTAGCATCACCCATGGAGTTAGATAAAGTGGTGAATCCTAAGCAAGTCCAGGTCATTACAACTATCAAACATGGCACGATCGAAGACCTGCCTACCCTTCCTACTCATGTGGAACACCCCAAGCCTACCCTTATGGTAGGTAGTGATCAAAGAATGAGGTTTTTTCCATCTACATAATTATCCCTGTTTGGGGAAAACATAAGTTGGTTGAAGAGTGTTTTTTCTATTGCATCTGAACGGGGTGAAGTAGCAGGTTGAATAGTCTCTTCAAATGTATTATATTTGGTAACCCCAAAGCCCAAGACGACATATATCATCACTTCTGAGTGTTTGCAGATCGGTCTAGCATTTACGCAGCTTGTAAGAGGGAAAATGTATGATCTAACACCTTATGGAAAAACATGTACTTTATATGAGTAACCATGTATGCCATTTTGGAGATGTACTTGCTGACATATACTTTCTAATTTAATTTTTTAGGCTATATCCATTGCCATGGATTTAGAACGAGAAGTGAAGACATGTCAGGAAACCTCTGAGTTTGTTGAACAAGAATTGTGTCGTTTAAAGGCTTGCTATGAAGCCATAGAATAAGAGTTGAAGACCACACGTACTAAATTAACTCACGCACTTAGTCAAAGGGACAAATAAAAAGAAGAGATGGATGAATTACATAAATTAGCTGAGTATTGGAAACATAGAGTATGAGAGAAGAATGCCTGTAAGGTTCTTGTTACTAAAAGTATCAAATTACACCCTTGTTGACAAATAATAGCCAAACTTGATTTCTGATCCTTTCGTTGATTTGTAATCTTTTCTTTTGTCAGATGTAACTCAAAAAATAAAACTGTTGGCTAATAAATTATTTCCCTTGGTTTGCATTTTTAAAGGAAAGGCCCCCAATTGGTGGACTCAATACACTTTCTTAAGATGGGCATCCCATCTCTTATCTCGCATCCTAAGTAGGGAGGGCTATTTGGTCACCTCACTCCGTACGTGGGGGTTGTCGCCTTAATTTTTCATGGGTCAAAAGTATGCAAAGGTGAAATTGAACCCTAGCCCTACAATCGCTTCCCAAAGAGGGGGTTCACTTTAGCTAACTCAAGACCCTTTCTTAGGGCTAGCGACATGGCTATTATCTTGTATCCCAAGTGGGAGGGTCCATTTGGCTACCTTAATCCATACTTAGGGGTCATCACATTAATTTTTTGTGAGCTAAGATACGTGTAAGGGTAAAATTGAATCCTACCTCTACATGCGCTTCCTAAAGAAGGGGTTCATTTTGGTGAACTCAAGATCCTTTCTTAGGATGGATGACAAGCCTCAGATTCTCGCATCCCAAGTAGGGGGTCCATTTGGCCACCTTACTTCATACTTAGAGGTTATTGCATTAATTTTGTGAGATAGGAGACATGCAAGGGTAAAATTGAATCCTATTATATGCACTTTCCAAAGAAAAGATTCACTTTGGTGAACTCAAGACCCTTTCTTAGGATGGGCGACATGCCTCTTATCTCGCATCCCGAGTGAGGGGTCCATTTGGCCACCTCACTTTGTACTTGAGGGTTATCGCATTAATTTTTTGTAAGAAAAGAGACATATAAGGGTGAAATTGAATCATACACCTACATGTACTTCCTAAAAGAGGGGGATTTATGATAACTGTATTTTATATAGTTATTTTCACCTATTTTATTGATTATAAATGCTATGTTCTCTGTATTTTTAGATAATTTTAGTTTAATAAATTAGTATTTACTGTTTTTTATATATTTTAATAAAATTAAGTAAATTGTATCGAAAACGTACTTAAATATTAATTTGTACCCAAAAATAGAATTTTAAATAAAAGAGTTATTAATTGCAATTTATAAAAGTTGAAAATATAATTTAAATTAAAATCGGGCTTAATTTCAGTTATTAAAAGTTTAAAATTTAATTTAAATTACTAAAAGGGTTAGATTGCAATTAAACAAAGTTGAAAATGTAATTTGAAATATATTTGTGTATCAAAATAGAATTAAAAAAATTTGAATTTTTTGCGGAGGAAAAGAATCGCACTCGCACAAATCACGACGTCTATCACCCACCGTTGGATCATTAAAACAACGATCCAGATTTGGCGAGTGCAATCCAGACGAGACACAAGTGCATGCCCGGTATTTCTCGCACGGCGCTGCGTGCCAGTGGGGCCCACCTGCCGCGCAGGCCGGCGTACAGAGTGGGACCCACATGTCGGCTTCATAGATTTCCCCGAGGCGCATCGCTGACCGTTGGATCTCTTGAATGGTCCAGATTGAAGCGCATGGAACCAAGCTGTCGCGCACTGAACCGTTCATGTAACAATCGTGTGTGACGCGGGTTATGGAAGCAACGTTCATCCTAAGTTTTTACAGAATAAGAATCTGCCACGTGTCCCACTAATATTTAAGCAAATCATATTCCAACACGTGGCATGTTATCATGAGCGCGAGAGCGCAGGATTACGCCCACGTTTCAGCGTTGTCTCCCGTGCGACAATCCTTCGCACGCCCGTTTCCCGCAGCCAATGAAATTCTGCCACGTGTTCGCATTAAATCCTTGCAGCGAATCAGACGCTGACACGTGGCATGCACCTTGAATTTCAAAAAAATCAGAACGGCGGCCCTGTTTCATGCGTAAATTAAAATAATATTATATCGAATATCGATACGCATCGATTCTATTTTCGATACAAATTCCTTGCGCGTTTAAAAAAAAAAGAAATGTATTTTTTTGGATGTATTTTTTAGCTATAAATAGGAGATAGTTTTTAGTTTTAAAAAAAAGTTTTATTTCATTTAGAATTTTTGTGTTGTTCGGTTTTGGACTACAGAACACGTAGAAGCCATATTTTGGCTTTTGTTGTGTTCTGCGTGTGCCAAATATTTTCGTATGTGATGTTTTAATTTTCCTTTCTTGTTCTTCTAATTTTTCTGCATCTGTTGTAATTTTAATTTTAATTTAATGAACTAATTTAATTTTTCTAGGGTTGCATTTGATCTAAATTTATGAATCTTTAATTTTAATTATTTTTTTGATAGATTTATAAGACGTTCGATTTTTTCATTCTATTTTGTGCTTAATGCTTTTTGATTATTTACGAATATTATCAAAACGATCCGTGGCACATGAATAAACTTGGAAGAGACATTTGTGTGTGTATTGCTCGTAAATAGAATGACATGTATGATGAAGGATAGGAATATACCCTAATTGTATGTGTGGCCATTTGAGAACTTAGAACTTAATGAATCTTATTAAATTTAATTCTCATAGAGATATAGTGAATTAATTTAACGAGGTGTGTTTATACGGAGTTTCTAAGAGATGTATGAATAAAAAAGAAGTTTTTGGTTGACAAATTAAATGTACTAAAAAATATAAATCAAAAGAAAATAACATGATTTGAGTGGATTAGTTTGGTGAAAAATTGCAATCCTAGATTTCTTTTATTTTCTTATTAAACATTTTTCTTCTTTTTCTAAATCAACGGTTGTTTTGGATAAAATCAAAGAGATACAATTTTAGTACTCAACAAACTATAGTAACAAATCCTCGTGGGAACGATACTCTACTTACAAATCTTTATTACTTGTGACCGTGTATACTTGCACGATTTTCTATGTGTTGTAAAACACACAACAATTTACATTGATGAACTAAATGGTGGTTCTTGTATCTCTGATGGGATTACCACTTTCATGCCACATATAAAAGAAAATGGGCTTTCATCTGTTTCCATCCTTGGGGTCTTTCTTGTTGCCCAAAGAAATTCAGGTAACTCATTGACCCATTTGTCTTTTACTCATTCCAAGCACTTTTACAATATACTGATAAGGGTTTTGTTTTATGACTTTACTTGACCTTTGGCTTGTGGCCTATACAGAGTGAAATGTGACAACTTAACCTATATCTCTTCACAAAAGGAAACCAACCACTGACTTATGAACTGATGACCATTATCTGTGACCAACTCCTGAGGTAAACCATACCTACATATTATGTTCTGCGAAATAAACGTATGCATATGATTTTCTCAGATTCTTGCCAATGGCTCAGCCTTTATCCACTTGAAAAAATAATTAGTCACTACTTTTAGAAATTTTTATTATTCTAGAGCAAGAGGTAATAGGCCAACGATATCCAACCCCCACTTTTGGAATGGCCATGGGTTGTCATTGTACTTCAGTTCACTGGACGATTGATATGGAATACTGTGTCTTTGGCATTTTTCATATTTTTTAAGAGTAGACTAATAATAGTCCTACCTAATGATTCTTTGAGAAAAAGGTTCTACCTTCTGAATAAGCTCTACAATTTCCTTCATGTTGTTCGCTTAAAACTACTTGCGCTTCTAGACTAGGTAAGCATTTTAACCGTGGTCCATTATAGTTTTTTTGATAGAGTGCCCCTTAGACAATGATGTAATTTCGTGATTTTGTTATAATCTTGCATGCCTCATCCTTGTCAACAAGCAGAGTGACGTGAATGAGATACCCTAGGTATAGATTCAACCAGGATGTATGTGTTAAGGAGTTAGTGCTCGTCTAGTTTTTATCCTTATCCATTTCCCCTATTATTCTAGGCCTTGGCAAGCACGAACAAGGATAACCCCTTTCAATTCCAAGATAACCGTCAACACCAAAGTAGCCAAGAAGCTTACATGAGTGTTCCCCCTCTCAATATTTGCTTCATCCTTTCTTCCTTGGCATCAAACTTATCATTGATTTAATTCACTACAAGTCGTGAGTCATTATAAACCAACACTCTTTTAGCTTCCAAGGACTTCAATTACCGTAAAGTTAGAAGTAATGCTTCATACTCTGCAACATTGTTGGTTGCCTGGAAAGTGATGTGGAGACATTACTCTATTAAGCCTCTAGTGGGAGTGAATATAAAAATTCCAACCCTCGATCCCCTTAAATTACCCACTTTATCTACATATGCCTTCCATAGACCTGAAGTGGGAACTATTGTCATTAAAATTGGCATCAGAGCTTCTAGCTCAATTGTGGGCTCTTAAGTCCACTCAGCGTTAAAATCGACAAGATCATGTCTCTTGATTATCAATATGGCTTTATAATGTATCTCGAACTCGCTTAATTCAATAGCTATTTAAGAGACGCAACCAGATTGGTCCAGTTTTCCCAAGATATTCTTCATGGGAAAAGATATGAGGATGACTATCTTATGTGCTCCAAAGTAATGCTTGAGTTTTTGTGCAGCCATTCTTATTGTAAATGATGCCTTATCCAACAAAGGATATTGTTGTTGTGCTTATATCAGGAAATGGCTCACATAGTATACAGGATGTTGTCTTCCTTCCCTATCGACCATTAATACATTACTTGCTGCTTTATTCGTGAGGCTATATACATATGTAACACTTCTCCGATAGTAAGATTGGCTAAAAAAGGCGTTTTCTCCAAGTATTCTTTAATAAACTCGAAAGCTTGTTCATATTCTATATTCCACACATATTCCTTGTTTTTTTAGCAACTTAGAAAATGGTAAGCATTTCTCTGTACACTTGAAAATGAAATGGCTCAATACAATTATGTGTCCATTTAGTTGTTGGATCTCTTTAATACAACTTGGAGATCTCATATTTATCAAAGTTGAAATTTTATTAGGATTTACTTCTATCCCTCTTAAAGACACTAAATAGCCTAAAAACTTTACCAAGGTTATTCCAAAGAAACTTTTTAGGATTGATTCGCATCTCATAACCTCTTATTATGGAAAATACTTCCGCCAAATCTAAGAGGTAGTCTTTAGTCCATTTTATTTTAATCATTATATCATTTACATAGACTTCCATACTTCGACTTGTGTGATCCTCTAACATTTTTTTTTGACCAAGTAGGCCTCACATTCTTTAAGCCAAAATACATCCTCGTATAACAATGTCTCTTTTTTTATGATAAAAGCCATTTTTTCTTCATCTCTAGGGTACATTTAGATATGATGGTATCCTGAATACGGGTCCATGAAGCTCATCGTTTCAAAGCCAGTCGTGGTGTTAACTAGCTGGTCAATGTTTGGTAATGGGAAGCAATCCTTTGGTGTAGCTATATTTAGGTCTGTAAAGTCGACACAAATTCTATGATCTCCTTCCACCTTATTTTCCAATAGAACATTCGTCAACCATGTTGGATATTCGACTTCGCAAAACCAACCTACATTCATTGTTGAACTCGTTTCTTGGTATGGTCGACATTTAACTCATGATAAATTATTTTTGGATTGATGCCTAGCATATCTTCTAGTTTCCATAAAAAAATGTCTACATTCTTCTTCAAGAACTCCATGAGACCAGCTCTTAACTCGTGGGCAAGTTTAGAACTGATTTTTTAAAGATTTGTTTTCTCTCGATTCCCCTGCGTATATTATTTCATAATCCTCTGGGGAAATTGTCATGGTATGACTTCCTAGTAGTTGTTCTGCCCCTGTTCGAACATTTTCCATTCTTTGGTTGCTACTTTGAGACAAGGGGTACATTTTTCATGGCAAAATTGTAATAACTCCTCGCTTTGTCTTATTCTCCCTTTTTTTCTCTTATCCCTTCAACCGTGGGATACTTGATGAGCTGATGATATATAAAAAGGATTACTCTTATCTTATGGATCCATGGTCTGCCCAATATCACATTGTAAGAAGTAGGGGTGTTTAACGCTACAAAATTAGTAAGGATGATCGCTTCTTCTACAAATACTGAGAGACGTATAGTCTCTACTGATATGGTCACACTGCTATTAAAGCCTACAAGTGAAATCTACTGCTACATGATTTCCTTGTGGTATATTCCCATGTCCAATAAGATCGATAAATAAGTAAATCAGAAGAGCTACCATTGTCCACCAGAATTCTACGCACCAACAATATGGATCTTAACTGTTATGACCAAAGGATCATCATAGGGTGGTAGCACTTCTCGTCCCTCAAAGACGATAGGAAAGGATCATCATGGGGTGGTAGCACTTCTCATCCCTCAAAGACGATAGGATAGACAAGTCCTTCATGCTTTATACTATACATAAGTCGATGCGTATTCCTTGGTTCTCATGCATACCTTTTCCTTAAATTATTAGAGTAACTTGACATAGTCGATCCATGATGAATGGTGTGAATTACTCACATGTTACCTTGGGAAGGTTGATTTGGTTTGTTGTTGTCTTAGAGAACAAGGTTTGCAAGAACAAACTCTTTTCAGTTAGAGGGATTATTTACTTCTTTGTTCCCTCATCATGGACCCTCATTCTTGTCAACCAAATCACCCAAATGTCCTTCTGATAATAGATATTCAATTTCCTACTTTAGGTGTTAGCAATCCTTGGTCCAATGACCTATGTCTTTATAGAATGTGAAATACTTGTTGGGGTCCCTAAGTGGGGCTTTCATAGGTTACGACCAATTTACGTGATCGATATACTCCATATGTTATATAGCCTCAACCAACGAGACACATAATGAGGGACCTCTGAAATGAGACAATGCTCTCCCTCACGTCCCTAATCTCTCCTAGGCGTGACCATTGGTTTGAAACGAGGATGATTAAAATGTCTATCCCCATACGGCATCTTATCTTCTTCATTTTTAGTTGGGATAGGATTATCCATAGTTCTACTTAACAATCCCTTGGCATAATTCAACTCTTTAATGAATAGGCCCATGTCACGTTTGATTTCCTTGCGGAAAGCCTCAATAGAAATGAAGTCTGTACATTGTGAAATTTCCATCTTCTCCATCTTAAACCTCTTCAAATAAGTTACGATGGTCTCACTATCCTCTTGGAATATTGAAAATAAATGGTACAACTCTTTTTGAATTGGATTATTGCATGTGTAGTTGGTGAAAAATACTTTTATCAATGCGTCAAAACTTTTTTCACTCTTAGGAGGTAATTCAATGAACCATTATTATGCCGTTCCTTGGAAAATGGTAGCGAATAACTTACAATACATGGCTTCCTTGTTTTTCGAGACTTTCACAGCCACCATGGAAATTTTAAAGTGAATATTGTGAGCCACATGGTTTTTTTGTCCCCTACGGGCGGGACATTTTGAGGCAAAGAACTTAAGGGACAATGTCATTAACTTGATATCATTCGAAAAAGATGATGCTGATAATCGATCATATACTATTTTGATATCACTCCAGGGTCATACTTTTCCCTAACCTTTAAGTAAATCATTCATATTTGCTTCCATTTTATCTTACATATCTCTAAATTTTTCGTCAAGGGTACTATTGGGAGGTCCAACGTTCCCTAAACCTGTACGTCTTAGGAATTGTTGGGATGTATTTTGTGCTAGATGTTCATGAGTAGGTTGGGTTGTGTATACAAGTTCTGGAGCTAGATTGGGCATCGGAGTTACAAGTATATGTTATTCCTCAGTTATATCGGGCCGATATTGGTAGGGATCTTGTAAGGCATGCTTCAATCTTGGTTGTCGACATACCCTTATTAGTGGGGTAGTAGTCTAGAATGAACTTTCAACCTTTGAATAATCATTGTATATTAACCTTGATCTAAGTTTCTTATTATCAACTTGAGACCTAATGAATGCTTATTGTAGTTTCGTCACCTAATTTTGGAGACTATCTAACATAGCATCTTTTTTATAGGATGTGCTTTCAAAACTATAGCTAGTAAAACTAGTTGTTCGTGGAACCGTCAAGGTTGGTCTAGTCGTGCCATCACGGGCTATAGGTCGCGTGCCATCATTGACTAGTCGTGTGGGACCATACTCCAAATCATGATGTGATGCATTAATTGACAATAGATTATGCAATTGATCATTGAGGTTGAACTCTTAAATTGGGTGAGTAGGGTTGTTCGTTAGTTCGTAATGAGGTTGAGGACTCGTTATAGCGTGAGGAGTGAATTTCCTTACGATATAGGATTTTTCTCCAGAGATGTAAGATATAAGGTCTCAAATGTCAACTATGAACTAGAAAGATTTAAGGCCCCACGGTGTGCACAATTGTTTGGAGAATTACTAGTGTACTAGGAATTTTAGAGATATGTTAGAGAGAAGATAATAGTTTGATTCTTTATTCATTTCATCAATGAGGCATATATAAGCACATAGGAGATAGGTGTCAATGCTATATCGGTAAACGCTCTATTTAAGGTGTCGAGTTGACTTAAATATGATAATTTTTCAATTGAAATCAAGTTGCTATGATCAGGTCGCATAGGACACTTCTTGTATGAACCACCAAGTCTTTTTATCTCGGTGTCCACATGGTCAGGTTGTTAGGTGAAAGAAATGCTTCGAATGAGATAAAATGAGAGAAATCACTCATCAGTGCTAGGTTGTTATACACGATATACTTGATACGATATACTCTATACATGGGAAGTGATCCAAATTGTTAAAATTACGCATCCTACTATACGTTATATACCTAATAATAATACATATCCCATTTTAGTTGGAATGAGATAGAATGACTTTTAGATGAAATAGATTATGCTTGCATCTAAAACCATTAAAAATAAATTAAATAATAATACGATATGCTTTATACATGGGAAGTGATCCAAATTGTTAAAATTGCGCATCCTACTACAGGTTATATACCTAATAATAATACATATCCCATTTTAGTTGGAATGAGATAGAATGACTTTTCGAAGAAATAGATTATGCTTGCATCTAAAACCATTAAAAATAAATTAAATAAAAATGTTATAAAATAAATGTCATTTATAGCTATTGCCTATTTCCAAATTCGTACACATATCTTCTTATTTAACTTATTTTTAAGATGGAATATTTTTCTCGGGTAGCAATATTTGCCTACTTGTAATTCGGATCTGTTGGAAAATTACGCAAATTCCCGATAAGCCAAATTTATGAGAAAGCAAGAATAGAAAAATAACACATAAATTTGATAACGGAGTTTGGCCAATCTTGCTTATGTCTCCGGACCTGCTACAAATCTTTTTACTGAAAGGGGAGAAATTACACAAGGTGTTTACAACACTCACAACCCAATTACACCCAAGAAAATTACTCTCAATTTTCTCTCATAAAAGCTTTTCTCTATAAGCTTTTCTCTCAATTGGAATGAACACTTTGGATAATTAATTCATTACAATTACACATCTATTTATAGGAAAATCCACTCCTTGAATTACTCATTAAATTAATGGTTCCTTAAATTGCTCCTTGAATTAAGCTCCATGTTTTACTCCTTGTTTTGCTCCATGTTTTGCTCCTTAATTTGCTCCTTAAATTAAGGAGCTTTATAACAATCTCCAACAATCTCCCACTTGAAGACTGATTTCAATCTGTCTTCACACCTCGATCAATGCAGCATCTTTTCTAGTCTTTGTTACTTTAGTGCACCAATCGAAGTTTAGCACAACTTCAGCTTGTCAATAGTCACCACCTTTGTTAACATATATTACTGATTTTTGCTTCTTGAATCTTCTCTAGTATTAACACATCATCTTCCAATGTAGATCCGATTTAAGTGATAAAGAAGTCCAATATGCTTGGTTCTAGAATGAAATGTTGAATTCTTCGCCAAGTTGTATCATGACTGACTATCACTACGCATAACATTCTTCTCCCGTTTGAATCCCAGTCAGCTTAACAAACCTCAAGCCATATCATCTCTTTACTAGCTTCACTACTGCTACATACTCGTCCGTAAGTAGATGTAGTGACAATTTTCTATATTTCAGTGACATCCAACTAACAAATAGAAGTTCTAACAAGAAATATATAATCAAGGTGTGCTTCTTCTAAGTGATCAATTTCACCTCCAAAGTCTCAAGGCTTCACGCACCTTGTACTTTTAACTCTCCTTTACTAAAGTATAAGCACTTTTTCAGGGTGCCTCGTATACCTCAAAATCCACTGATTCCCAACGAGTTTTCCCTAGATTTGACATAAATCTATTAACAACTCCCACCGCACCGTACGGCCAATGTCCGGGTCTCGCATGCACTATCGCAGACATCAAAATTCCAAAGGGCCGAGGCATAAAAACCTTAGCCATGAATTCTCTCTTCCTCCGTCTCAGGGATTGATCCTCGATTGGCGAAAATGACCGGCCAATGGGCGCGCTTAACCGGCTGCACGCCCATGTTGAATCTATGCAAAACACGATTGATTTACTCGCCCGAGATAACCGCAAGGATCCTTTCTTTCTTATTTCTCGTGATTTGCATTCCAAGAATCTTCTTTGTCGACCTGTCTTTCATGTCAAACTCCTTTGACAATGCCGCTTCAACCTTTTAATATCATCCATATTTGAACCTCGCTACTAACATATCATCAACATAAAGTAGTAAAATGATATAAATGGACCTATATCTCAAGTAGCAACAATGGTCAAGCATTGCACTTCCGGGAAACCTTCCGTGTACGGCCAAGCTATCAAACTTTCTCGTACCATTGTCTCCAGGCTTCGTTTCGAGGCCATACAAACTCTTCTTAAGTCTCGCACACCATGTTCTTCTTCCCTCTTTCTCGAGAAACCTTCCGTCGGTACATACGTATATCTCTTCATCTAAATCTCCATGAAGGAATGCAGTCTTCACATCCAACCTGCTTCAAGTCGAAGATCTTCAATGGCTACAATACTCAATACCGATCTAATAGTATCGAGCTTTACAACTGTGAGCAAAAATGTCAACGTAGTCAACTCCTTCCCTTCTATTGAAACCCTTGACAACTAGGCGGGCTTTCAGATCTCTCTGGAACCATCACGCTCCTCTTTCACCCCAGACACCCATTTGTCAGGAAGGCCTTCTTTCTCATGTAATTCAACTAGTTCCCATGCTCCGTCGAGATGAGAGATTTCATTTCTTCTTTCATAAAGAAGCTCCCACTCTGTTGGAATCTCGAGTCCGACAAGCTTCATCATAGCATTCTCGTTCCCCTCCATCAAAGAACATATAGTTCACGTGATCTCTGTTAGTGCATACGAGGCCTACGGTAAGACCTTCTCAACACAGTGAATGGAAAAGAGGTCAGTGACGTGCCTGAACGTACGTGTACCATTACTTATCCAACAAGTTCCTCCGGGCCGAGGACTTGTTACAATTGGTTCTCGTCGTGGAACTATCTCGGGGACATCATCTCGCACCGCAAATACTAACTCATTCTCGCTCCGAGTCATCAAGGCGCTCATTTTACGATGTCCTTATACATCACCCTTTCGTTGAAAATCATATCTCCGCTACGTATAACTTTCTTCTTTTCGTCATCCCAAATGCGGTAGCCAAACTCATCCTCACCATAGCCAATGAACGTGGCATTTCTTGGATTCGGGGATCAAGCTTATTCCCGCCGCTGATCACCGATACGCACAAATGCTACACACCGAAAACTTTTAGATGTGATAGTTTCACCTCTTTTCCGCTCCATACCTCCTCTCGGTATTCTACGCTCCAATGGAATGCGACGGGCCTCGATTGATCAAGTAAGCTTCCGTGTTGATCGCTTCGCCCGTAACCGTTCTAGGGACTCGACCGTATACGAATGCTTCTGGCTCTTTCTGTCAACGTTCGGTTCATACGCTCAGCTACACCATTGTGTTGAGGCGTGCTTGGAACAATTCTTTCCATTCTGATCCCATGCTCATAGCAGAAAATTTTGAATATGGTGTCTTCATATTCACCACCATTATCAGTTCTGAGCTTTTTGATCTTTAAACCCGTCTCATTTTCCACCATAGCTTTCCATCTTCTGAAAGCCTCAAATACTTCAGACTTATGCTTTAGAAAGTAAACCCATACCTTTCGAGAGTGATCATCGATGAAAGTCACAAAGTACTGTTTCCCACCAATAGATGAGACGGTCGTTGGTCCCCAAACATCAGAGTGAATAAGCTCTAGCCTTTCCTTCTTTGGGTTTCTGCAACTTTTCTGAAAGCTGACTCTCTTTTGCTTTCCAAGTATGCAATCTTCGCATATGTCTATCTCCGTAGACTGTAGACCTAGAAGTTTTCCCTTTGAGTGCATAATCTTCATCCCCTTCTCACTCATATGGCCTAGTCTCTGGTGCCACAGATTTGGTGTTTCATTGCCTGTTGCAACTGTAATTGAACAATGTGCCTCTACTATCATGTAAAGAGTGACATTTTTCTTGCCTCGAGCAACTGTCATTGCACCCTTTGAAATCTTCCAATCATCACCATGGAAGATCGTTGTATAGCTTTCACTGGCCAACTGCCCCACTGAGATTAAGTTCCTTCTGAGATCGGGAATATGCCTAACATCCTTTAGTTCCCAAACAGATCCGTTCAACTTAATCTTCACTACACCTTTGCCAATAATAGCACATGGTTGATCATCAATAAGATATACCTTTCCAAAGTTTCCGGAGACATATTTCTCGAAGAATTCTTTTTGTGAAGTAGCATGGAACGATGCTCCAGAGTCTAACACCCAAGATTCTTCCTTGCTCTCCAAAGAGCATATCAATGCATCGTCTCCTCCTGAGGTGGAAGTAACATTTGCCTCTGCCTTCACTTGTTTATCCTTCGATGCACTCTTGCACTGATTTTTTTAGTGCCCGGTTCTTCCACAATTCCAACACTTGATAGTCTTCGAGCTATGGGAATTATTAGTATTCCTGGATTTGGACCTCTTGTCCTTTGATCTACCTCGGTAGTCTATTCTGCCACGTCCATTCCCTTTGATTGAATTTCTTCCTCTTGACTCTGTATGTAAAACTGAAGAAGTTGACGATTCACCTACCTCTCTACGTCCGATCTCTTCACTGAGAACCAAATCACGAACATCGTCAAATTTCAACTTATTGCTTCCTGACGAGCTACTCACAGCTGTGACAGTAGCATTCCAACTTTCTGGTAAAGAAGACAAAAGTATTAATGCTCGTACTTCTTCATCGAATTCAATTTCCACTGAACTCAGCTGGCTTGTGATTGTGTTGAGTTCATTGAGATGTTGAGCTATCGATGCGCCTTCATTCATCCGCAAATTGAACAAACGCCTCATCAAGTGCACTTTGTTTGAGGCTGATGGCTTCTCATACATATTGGAGAGAGCTGTCATAAGACCCACCGTAGTCTTTTCCTTTGCAATGTTGAAAGCAACATTACGGGATAGCGTCAATCGAATAACTCCGAGGGCTTGCCTGTCTAGAAGATTCCAATCTTCTTCCTTCATAGCCTCTGGCTTCTTCCCTGAGAGAGATTGATATAGATTTCTTTGATACAGATAATCCTCTATCTGCATTTTCCAAAACCCGAAATCTATGCCATCAAATTTCTCGAGTTTCACCCTTCCTTCATCTGCGGCCATTGCTCCCACTCAAATCTGACTTCCTCCGGATCGTTTCTGACTATTTCTATAAACCACCGTGTATTAGAACACCTCCGTCAACGAACAATTATCGTCGACAAAATGTCACTATTCACGTAAATAGTAACCTTGTAGAAAATTGACAGAAATCACCACCAATAGCTCTGATACCAGTTGTTGGGAAATTACGCAAATTCTCGATAAGTTAGATTTATGAGAAAGCAAGAATAGAAAAATAACACATAAATTTGATAACGGAGTTCGGCCAATCTTGCTTATGTCTCCAGACCTACAGTAGATCTTTTTACTGAAAGGGGAGAAATTACACAAGGTGTTTACAACACTCACAATTCACAACCCAATTACACCCAAAAACTTTACTCTCAATTTTCTCTCATAAAAGCTTTTCTCTCAATTGAAATGAACACTTTGGATGATTAATTCATTACAATTATACATCTATTTATAGGAAAATCCACTCCTTGAATTACTCCTTAAATTAATGGTTCCTTAAATTGCTCCTTGAATTAAGCTCCATGTTTTGTTTTATATTTTACTCCATGTTTTGCTCCTTAAATTAAGGAGTTTTATAACAATCTCCAACAGGATCAATGTATTCGGACTTGGACAAATGGTCCTTCTGTTAATTTGAAAATGGAGGATTTGTCTGATAAGTGATGCACAATCATTTCAATGATCTCACGAAACTCTAATTTTCATGTGTATTTTTTGATATAACACTGCATGTGTCACCGTCGTTAAAGATTGTTAGAAAACACGTAAATAAGAAGTTTTTAATTTTTCATCCATTTTTGTTTATGTAATTGTCAATCGAATTGGAGTGTGGTATCATAACTCCATCCCTTCAATATGTACTCTTTTGTATGCAAGATAATGAGGATGTACTGTATCTTATTACAAACTGAAAAAACAAAGGGAAAAAATAGTACTATTGGAAGAGAACAAGGTTGACATACCATACACCATATATCTGCAAGCTATACATATCTAAAAGTAATATAATAAAACAATCAAAGTTGTTGCGACCACTCCTGAATCCCCGAGCGAAGAGCATGGTTTGGAACAAGATTTTGATGTTCAAGCTTAAGATTTGTCATAGGTGATGTCTCATGGCCACTATCTAGCCATCCTTTAATAGCTTCAGCTTCATAGGTAAAACCATCAGCCGCCACATGTGGATCTTGCATTACTTCCTGCAAATTTGTGAATAAAAAACGCATTTACTTATAAAATGAATATATATATATATTAATGAATCAGGTGAAAGAAAAACCGAGAGGAACATACCTGGAATATTGGACATATAAAATACGGAGGAGTTTGAAAATGCTCTCCAGGACCTAGACGGAACGATGATGATGAACCACCACATGAAGCCCTCATGGGCTCAAGTACCCTCCATACATCTGACACAAGGTCAGCTCGATTCTTTCGGTTAATCTCACAACACCTTAATGCTACATGAGTCAACTGTTCTGCCAGCACAAAGGGCCAATCTCCAGCCAAAGGATCAAGAAGAGTTGTTAGTTTTCCACAGTCTAATGCATATTGCACTTCCTTTGTTATCCCCAAAGCTGGCCTCCCAGTCAGAAGTCTCAAAAGTATAATTCCAAAAGAATAAACATCTGATTTCGCCGTAAGTTCTCCATTAGAGAGGAACTCAGGATCCATATATACAAAAGTTCTTTTTGGATCGGTTCTGCAACACAATGTTGTATTATTGCTTGAACTTTCATCACGAGATAATAAACGGCAGATTCCAAAGTCACTTAGTTTGCTAACAAAGTTGGCATCAAGAAGAATATTAGCTGGCTTCAAATCACCATGCACTATGCTGTGAGGTCTATTGGAATGAACAAAGATGAGGACAGAACATAACTCTGTGGCAATTCGTATCCGAGTTTGCCACGATAATGGGGGACTGTTGTCCTTGCAACTCAGTCTATCTTCAAGGCTTCCATTTGGAAGATATTCGTAGATTAGAATCCAAACTTCTGGGCACGCTCCAATAAGAGTAATAAGGTTGGGATGTCTTAACTTGCTTAAAACATCAACCTACATACATAAATGCATGGAATCAAAATTGGTTTATTTATTTTTTAAATTACGTTCTGACTAGCAAACTACTGAAAGAACATGTTAGAAATACATATTGTTTATTAGGAGAGCAGCTTTCATCCAATGAACATGACAATTCTATCCATGTCAGTCCAATATTTGTACATAGCACTTGTCTATCCAACTTTAGCAGCCATCTATATATTCCTTTAGTACCAATGGTTGAGGTCATGTTTTGTTAATTTGAACTACATGGATATGTGGACAATGCCACACCTTGATTTTAGTACTGTATTGATAATAAACCTAAAATAACTATAATTTAATAATTAATGAGTTAAAGAGCCTAAACTCTTGCTTTTATAATTTACTGATTTCTTTTTCTTTTCTTTCTTTTTATTCAAGAAATATATTCACTGATTTTGAGAAGACTTTACCTCCTGCTGATACTCTGAGGGGCCTTGCATACTGTGAGCATGTAGCCTTTTTATAGCCACCTGGGTGTGGCGCAGATAGCCTTTATAAATGCTTCCGTATCCTCCTTCCCCAATTTTTTGGGATAGATTGAAGTTTTGAGTTGCTTCTTGAATCTCGGTGAAAGAGAACTCAGAGAAAAACTGAGGAAGGTGTGTGCTTGTGATCTCCCCTTGTTTTGTTCTCAGCTCTTTAGCTTCTCTTAGTGCAATGTCACGTTCCATTTGCAATTCACCCCGTTCTCTTTTACAGTTTTGTAGCAGTTCCACAGCAGAGATAATCTTATGCTCTAATTCTATTACCATCTTATCAGATTCTAAAATTTGGCCTTCCAGTAATGATTTTTTATTTTGTACAGCCTCCAGTTCTTCCATGACTTCACTATGCTGGCTCTTGACCTTCTCAAGTTCTTCACTCTCTCTTGCTAGTAATTCCTCAATTTCTTTTCTCTGTCTTAACTCATCATTGTATAAGATCTCTACTGCTCTGGCCTGTGAAAGTAATGATTATCACATAAGAACATCTCCCTTCTTTCTTTATCCATTTTGGCATGCAAATGATCAACGTTATATTGACAAAAAATAACCAATATTCAATGAAGAAAACACTCTTTAAATAGTCAGAGACGGCCAAACTAAACTTATATCAAATATGCAACAACTTTAAGATGAACACTAATAAAGATTAGGTCAATGTTGTAAATTAACAGCAAAAAGTCCATCAACACTTTTTTATCCTAGTGCAATGTGTATAGCATGTTTCAGTTCTAAGAGATTAAAAGTTGACTATATATGCAGTGTAAAATTTTAGATAAATATCTAGGCAACATTGTGAAAAAAAAAATCAATGAGATATCAACATCTGAAGTTCAAAAGGACATGAGTTTTACCCGTTGTATACTATCAATAGCATCTTTTTCAGCCCTCCCACGTCGAGCAGCCTCCTGAAATGCTTCTTGTCTTGCATATTCAGCCTCAGCCATCACTTGATCCAGATGATCATAAAGAGTATCATCTATGCTTCCGTCCTGTTAGTAACCAAAAAATAGTAATTGTTTGCCAACAAAATGAATCAGAAAATACTTCACAACAGGCACCAAAGAAAAAAAATGAAAACAATTTGCTTCAAGAGCTTTCTATTGCACAAATGCCCCATATTCATAAGAGTCCTATTAATGAGGATTCTGTACCTACCAGTACACTTGGAGGGGATAAATGGCGAAGGTCTTTGTCCAAATGTCGAAATGCATTTACAACTGACCCATTCTCATTCCCCTCGTGTCTCACAAATGGAATCAAAACTCCATCAACAACTGATCTTGATGGCTGTGTTGAATAACCTGAACATGGAGGACTCCTCCTTGTTAAGGCATCCCACTCATGATAACTCCGCACTGAATCCAATCTGTTCCTTGGTGTAGAAGGGCTATCAGTACCATCTACTGAAGAAACATCTGTGACGCTCCCTCCAGAGTTCTCAATATTAGCAGACCTTACCCTGCGGAACAAAGCAAGAGCTGGATTGGTGAGTTTTGCAGAACCATTAGGCTGGAGATTAACTGATTGGAATCTCAAGTGGGTTGCTTGTCCATCTCCAGTGCTTGTACTTGGTTGCTGCCACGAAGATTTGACCTCAACATCTGCTCCATCCAAATTGGATTCCCTGATTTGCCAGAGTAATTGAATTAGTATCCATAATTTCCAAAATTAAGAGAGAGAGAGCAATCTTCTATGAAATATTTTCAATTTTTTCTTATTGGGTATATCACTAAGAGCTATATAGTCTCCCTAATCAATCACTTGTAATCTTTGGTTAAAAAAATATATTTATAAAATTATCAATATTAACTATACTCAGCAGAATCTCATCGATGTTGTACACATGCCAATAAATATTTCAAGTAAACCTGGTATGAATAAGGATCCCTTTGCAAATGAAGTGTATATGACAAGAAACAGGTGCTTGTTCTCGTACATATATGGCTTTTTTTGATTTGATGCTCATCATTCTCCTGCATTGACAAGCTAATGTTAAGCAATCTTTCTTTAATGAAAGCTGAAATTGTGTTACTCCTAAAATTTATAATGGGGTGATAATAGAGAAAATAAATTTTATCATCAGAATTTAAAGAGTTGGAATTTTAAGACAGAGTGAAAGATTCCACAGAACAGAAAGAACACAATATATTTATCTGTTACCAAATAACATCAATATAGAGAGTCATAATGACAAGTAAATAGAAGAGTTCTAAGGTGTGGTACCTTGAGTGGACCTTTTCTGCTGCTGCTCCCATAACAAGCTTCCTGATCTTGTGCTGGGAGATGAGTTTGACAATTCCCTTTTCAATGGAGTCCATCTCAGTATGGAGTTTCTCAGCCCATACCTAAGTTTTATAGATAACAGGTTAACATGAATTAGAAACCTAAGCTAACATTTCAAGTTCCAACTGGCGTTCCAAATAGAACTCGCATTTGAGGATAATTCTGAATTTCCATAATATTAGTTAAATATAATCCCAATTTTTAATTTTTACATTCTAAAATACAATGCAACTGTAAATAACAGTCATTGAAATTTTGCCTCAGTATCTAGTTGTTGGAAATGCTAAAAATTTAAAAATAGATGTAGTAGAAGGAATTTTACACCCATTTGCCGACAGAGAAGAAGATACTCATCCAGGACCATATGCATGTGTTGCCTAGCAATTTCCTGGAATGCACTTACTTCTTGTTCCTTCAGTGAGATTGCAGGAAACTTTGTGCCCACTAAAATACAACATAACTTAAGTATAATGAGTATTTAACAATAAAATTCGTGCATGAAAACAAGGGAAACCAATCCATAATAAAGTAACTACTAAATTTCAACCAGAAATTCAAAAGTTTTGTTTTTAACAGAAATTTTAACATAGCCGATCTTAACCAGAAATTCAAAAGTTAAATAGCTGATCGAAACGTGATGCAGGAATTTCAAGTTTAAACTCCCTCAATAAAACCAAGAGCCTGATTGGATTAAGAGTTCTCCATGATTCCTATAATAAATTTAACAAACTTGACCTCATGGGTACCAGTTGTAGTTGATTTTTGCAAACTTGATTTTTATAATATTAGTCAGTCTTCTACGAGATTCAGATCTTGCTATACCCCGGATATTCCAGATAAGAGCTTTCATCACGAAGTTACTGAAAAGTGGGGATGAGCTACATCTTGCTATACTGATCTTCGTCAGTTTTTACTGGACTCATTATATAGGTCTTCAATGATTCAAAAAAAATTTCAAAAGGTCCAACTACAACCCATCAATCCATCATATTTCAATAATTCATTCCCTAGTTTCAAAAATTAGGTCAACCCTTTCCACAAGTTATCAAGAATAAGAAAATCAATACCCTACATCAAGATTTCAAAATTAGCTTCATATTAAACTGATTTCATAAGATGAATCAAAAACATACTTTTTTGTGTAAGTGTGTGCTAATATGCATATATCCTCCTACTTAGAACATAAACTATGCAGACTTACTTAGGGGTATCATCTGAGCAGGCACATGAACATGAAGTAAGCAGATGTTCTTCCCTCCAGAGTTCTGTAGTGCCCATCTCAGAGTTGATTTGCTCTCTTTCACATCTTTTCCAACTGCAACATATACTTTATCTTCAGTCACTGGTGACACTGGCTCTTCTATAACCTCTCCTCCACTAGCCATGATTCCTCAAATATTAGGATACCTTATCCGTTCGATAGGTTGAGCAATTGCAGGCACAGGACTCACCAAAGCAATGTTCAGATAACGATCATTCAAATTCTTTAAACTTCCTCCCCTTTTAGCACACTTTATCAAATTCAACCTTATCTCAATTATCAAAACAAACAGACCAAAATATAATTTAACCTAAAGAAAACAGTTTCCCCTCGTCAATTGACGAACCTAATAATCAAAATCATATTCTATCAATAAACTTAAAATTCAGTTTCCAGCATTTTCCCTTCCTATCACCTGTGAAAGAAAGACGAGGCTTTATCTCTTTAACTAAAATGAACATATAGCTTTATCAGAAACAAAAGAAGATTATCAAGAGCTTAATAAGAAAAAAGGACAAGCTCCGAAACCAACAGAGTGCATAGGTCTTGCTTGCAATTAATGTCGTATATAGTATATACATACCACACTGTCATTCTGAGAAATTACATAAACAATGACTTCACGAGCTGGATTCCCCGATTCCACAACTCTCTCTCTCTCTCTGGTTGCTTCTATATATGAATATATTAGGCGTTACTATATATTTTTTTACTTAATATTTCCTTATTTCATTTAATAAATAATATTTTTATTATAAAAAAATTAAAATATAAACTTTTTAGTAAAAAAAGATGAAAATATAATTTTTAAAAATTTTTGAGATTTTTTTAGACCAATTAGAAACTGTCACGTAACATACCACGCAAACAGATGAGTTGAACAAATCATGTGTACGCCACACAAGTATGGAGAGTGAAACATGTTATGCCGCATTTAGGGGAAAGAAACAGATGTCACGTGTCAACACGCTGTTTAATTCAAATTCGAAAATTAGTCGACACTCCGTGCTCCGTGCGCCACGCCATTTGTTTTCGTTAATCACGTCGTGCCATGTGTCACTCACTCAGTGGGCATTAACTCTGACCGGTCTCTCTTGCTACGCGTCGTTCCTTGATTTGCCCAATGAATTTCTGATACCATGTGTCACAATGTGATTGGATGGAACTGTCAAATTTGCTTGTTTTGATCGTAGTTCTTGATCTGAAGTTGATCTGACAGTCCAGATTGCACTTGAGCTTTATTTAAGCCTTTAATCATTCCATAAACCCTAGTTGGCCTCTATTAGCATAATTTTGATCATTTTTTGGAGTTAAAAAGATAAAAAAAAATACAGAAAAATTCAAGAGAAGACATAATTTTTGTGTAAATTCAAGAGAAAATTAATACTACAATTCAAGAGATTGATTATATTTCTTTTTCTTATTTGTTCTTTATCAATTTTTATGTATTTTTTTTATGAAAAATATGAGCTTCATAAACACAATTATGTGTAATTAATTTATTAATTTAGGAATCTTATGCAACCAATTTTTACCATATGATGATCTAAAATTTTACCTTGATTATAATTTTAATTTAATTATATTATTTAAACTGATTTTTATGTTATTAATTGTTTAGCCAACAATTTATTTATAGAGACAATTAAATAGATTTGAGAAAATTATTTAATTGTTTATTTTGATTAAATAATATACATAGTTTCTAAGCATAGATATATAATTTTTATGTATGTGATACATAATTGATGAACTTAATGAGTACTATTACAATTTAATTGGTATGAGCGTGTGATTAAATTAATTATTATATAGAGTGTAGTTTACTTGAAAGAGAAATGCATCTTAGTTTAGATTCAATTGATCATATAATTCATTGATATTATATCGGAGAGATTTTAACGATTTGCATGTTTAAAAAATTGGGTGATTAAATATGTTTTCATATATCTTTTTAGTTACCAAATTTGAATTAGTTAATTGTTCTTATTTACATGTAATTATTTTAATTTTGTTTTCTTAAAATATAAAAATACATAAAAAAAATTGATTTTTTATTTTTTTAGTTTTAAAAATTAGTTTCTAATTAAATAATTTCCTTATAAACGATTTTTTCTTATCATTATATTACTTATTACGATACGTATATTTACGTATTCATTGCACACACTTCGTACGTGAGGATTAGTCTAGAGTGAGAAAAATAAATCAATCTGAGTGCTTTTGAGGTTTTGTATTTCCCCACTTAACCCTTGATCTTTTATTTACTCGGTTGTAATTTTCCTATTTTAACATTTAGTAAAAATATAAGATTATAGTGTATTAATAAACAATAAAATGTATAGTATATATTTTTAAAAAATTAAATGAATTTAGTGTTAATTATCTATTTGATGATATTTGTTTTCCAAAATTTTAAAGTAGTTGAATAAAATTAAGGATAAAATTAAAAATTATGTTTATAAAATCATAAAAGAGATAATATTTAAAATATATATTTTAATTTATAAATAATAAAATATAATATTAATATTTAAAGAAAATATGAACGTATTTTTAATTATAAGAGAGAAATGAATATTTTCATTATATTTTATATTAATAATTAAACATCACATACGGTAACGTTTAAATTTATTTCTCATTATCATACGCGTTACTCTCTAAGCCTTGACCAACATTTGTGTTCAAATAATGCTTGGTCAAAGAGAAATTTAGTTGTCAAATTAAGTTGAACGCCTTCGAATAAAATGTACGTTAATATCTGTACGTATTTATATTGAATTGGATTAAAATTTATTTATAAATATAAGATTGGTATTAAAAATATTATGACGATAATCTCCTAAAAAGCTTTTTTATTTGAAGAAAATAGAAAACAAAAAGCTGTTGTAATTTGTTGAAAAAAAGAAAAATGCAGTTAAATTGTAAGGAGGGGAGTGGGTCAGGGCTTCAGAGGATATTCCATGTGGCCCCATTCACTATGTCCAAGTCAATTGTCATACTAGGCAAAAGCATGAAAGACGGACTCATATTTTGTTTTCCTCTATCAAAAATACGTACTCTTCTTTAAAAAAAAAATAACAAAGTAACATGATAATTCACTTCTAAATTTATAAGTAATAAATATAGGAAAAACAAATATTAATAACACATAATTTACACACTTTTACGACTGTTCCTTTTTTTTTAAATTTAAAAATTATATATTTTTATAATAATAATAATATGATATAATATAAAAATTTATATATTATTAACGAACATCTTTAATTTTTATAAGTAGATATGTAACCCCCATTTGTTGTTAAAAGTTATAATTTTTCGAGTACGTGTATAGAATTTTAATTTATAAATAGTAAAAAAATATTATTATTATTTTTTATTTTTTAGTTATTATTTATTTTTATCAAAAAATATTATATGTATCTTATTTTATAAATATGTTTAAATTATTAAATTTTTAGTATAATTTTAAATAATAAAGTCTTTAAAAAAATTATGAAGATATTATATATATATATATATAATAAGTATAAAAACCAACGCGACTCCTAACTTCTTAATCTGTTAAAAAAAACTATCAACAAGAAACTAAAGTATACTTAGTATTATTTAATTGAGTTATAATTTTATTTAACATAAATAATTTGTTATTATTCGTGGTTATAATTTATATATTTTATTTTATATTTTTATATAAATTTAATCATATTATTTATATATAGATTATTTGATTATAGTTATTACAAGTAATATTTATCTTTTATTGAAATACTATCGATATTAGATAATTTGTAAGATATATCATCATTATTATTTCATGTACAAATATTTTTCAAATCACATTATTATAATTTTTATTTTTGATATTTAATTTTATATTTTAAATTATTTATTTGAAAAGTGAATGAATTAAATGATAACAATAAAACTGAAAATAATGAATATTTGTCTTACTTTTCATCATATTTATTATATCTTAATTTAAATTATTGTTATATTTATTTTTAACACAATTATTTACTTATATTTTATTTTTCCTTTACGCTTAAATCTATGTTATAACAATGAACTAACATATACTAATAGTATATGCTCTGGGTAAACATAAAAATGTTTTTATAACAATACCAACCAATTAAAAAGTACGACAAGAAGAAAAAAAAAACATACAACCAATTGAATAGTGCAATTCTTCAAGAGTGTTGGAATATATCGAGATTTTTTTTTGTTGGACTATTCAATTGTTCGTTGTTGTTATAAAACCTTTTTCCATGATTATGCTCAACATATACTATTATTATATGTTAGGTCCTTATTATAGCATATATTGAGTTATAACCACCCCTCGTAAAAATGAATGCTAATAATGTAAAAGGAAAACAAAATCTAAGGTAATAATTGTATTAAAAATAAATATAACAATAATTTAAAAGAGATATAATCAATACGATGTAAAAGAGGAAGTAAAGATTCACTAAATGGTTTCATTCTATTCACTTTCCAAATAAATAATTAAAAAATATAAAATTAAAATCAAAAATAAAAATTATGATACTCTTTGCTTTGAAAACTTTTTGTTCGTGAAGTAATCATTATATTATTATAAATTATGTAATATTAATAATATATTAATATGATAAGATAAATACTACTTGTAATAATTATAATCAAATAATGTACGTATAAATAATATTATTAAATTTATAAAAAAATGAAAAATAAAATATGTGACTACGATCAGTAACAAAATTGTTTATCTGTTAAACAAAATTGAAATTTAGATAAATTATACTAAGTATACTTTAGTTTCTTGTTACTATTTTTATTTTTATTTTTCTGGTATAACTTAATATCCTTATTCTTAAAATTTGAAAAAATTAATTTCAAAAATCAAACTCAAAATTGAACCTTATAGATTAAAATTGATTGCAAAATTAGTAATGTTGGAGTTTTAAATTAATTAAAGTTAAATAATGTTATATAAGGAAATGATAATAAATTATTTTTTATTTATTATCTTTCCTTATTAATAATGAAAACTCTTGCTGAAAACAATATTGACGTGTAATTGCGCGCTGAAATTTGTGATGGATGATAGTAACGATTTTTGTTAGCTTTATTAAGTTAGCACAAATTACTGTTAAGTTAGCCTATATCGTACATGTTTTCCTACTTACATGTGGCCCAACTTAGAAGAAATGGGGGAAAATTTAGTAGCACTCTCAAAAGAAAGGGTGTGAATAAGAAATAATGGTGTGTGCAAATAGCATAGTCGTTTGGGCTTCATTAAAATATCCAGCCCATTAAAATTCCGAAACCGTCTTTCTTTCCCGCCAACTCCGTATATAGCCACAATAAGGTGCTTGTAAAAACTAGGAAGAAACGCAGTCTTCCCCCCTCAAAACCAGATTGTTTAACTTCCTTCAATTCCAGAGATTTCAAAATATCAGATCCATCTCGTTTCTTACTCCTCAAGCGAGGTTCGATTTTTCTTTTTCTTTAATTATTCTCATCGTAGCTTTCCTTTTAATTATTCCAGAGCAAATGTTCTTAATTCTCATTGTTTCAGAAAAATCATTCGCTTGATCGATCATCTGAATTTTCTTTTATTTACTATGTAATTTGGTTATCAAATCGAACTTAACGCCCAAAGAAACGAACAAAATGGCTAGAAAGTTGAAGTTTGAAGACAAGGCGGTTTATGTGATACTTTTATCCAAGAAATTTTTAGCGCGTTTTATCTTAAAATATTATTTTGCTCTCGTTAATGTTGTGTACGGAAGCAATAAATAGCGATATATGAATATATTAAAACGATAAAATGAACACATAGAATTTAAGTGGTTCGGTAATTCGTTTAGGTTTACGGGAGTCAACAGATATTATTTGAACTGAGTAGAAAATATACAGAATACAGATACAGATTTCCTCACTAATAATATCTTTCAAGTGTTTCCCAAAACTCACAAGTATTTTCTCTCTTTGAGTTTTCTTATACTCTTTCTGATTTTTTTTTTTTGCCTTGTTCTTCAATGCATGAACTCTTCCCTATTTATAGATGAAGAAATGCTCCATTTCTCTAAATTGTGCCATAATTTAAGCCTTAAATTATGCCACAAATTTCTTTAAATTATGACACTAATTTTCTTAAATTATGCCACAAATTAGGCCATTAATTTTCCTAAATTATGCTACTAATTTGTTATTTTTAAAACCAATATTCAACAATTACTTCAGTTGTACTCATTTTTGCAAAGAAAATGATTATTATATAATAATAGAAAATAAGCAGATCCTTTATATAACTGTTGACTTTATATAAGTTTCTTTTGCATTTGCTTGCATTTTGATGTTTTCATTTGTCACTCGACTCACTCTTTATTAGTATATGCAAATTTGATAATCATGAAAATGTCGCAATATTTGAGGAAATAGAAACATATTCTGATAGTTCTATTCATTATTTAGGGCTAGGAAGAATCCAGTTTTTTAAGATTAATTAACAGTTGTACCGTTCGTTGTATTCTTTATTTTTATCAATATTGATTGTTTATGAACCATAAAGGCGACCAAATGTGGCATCTAATGGTACACAAGCATCACATCATTGATCCGAACCTTCACAGCAATCATTTTCTCAAGGCATGTTTTCTCCGTTCTCTAAGAAATATGGTTGAGGTTTTGACAAAAGACGTAAAACTTTGTTAGGTCTTTGAACTTTTGGCTTTTAACTCTTTCTACGGTTGGAACAAACTGGCCACTTAGATTAAGGAAATGAAATTTCAAGCTCTATATAAATTTTAATTAAAAAAATAAACCAGCTCTTTCTGTTGCTTGTTATTATTCATTTCTTTCTTGTTAGTTGTGTTGAATAAAATTTAGAATACATAACTCTAAATTTATTAATATTAGATCCAAACAAGTAAATAAAATATTTGTATTATACTCACTATAACACATTTCAAAGGCAACTCACAAATTAAAGAGAAATACAAACACTCAAAGAGAAATACAAACATTCAAAGAGAAATCTCTTAACTCACACTCAAACTAAGAATATAAAGACTTATTTGTTTTTTTGATTGAATGATTAAACCAAATGCAAGGTAGGCTATTTATAGTCCTCACTATACAATCTATACCACACAAATATAAAACTAAGAAATAATCCTAATCACACAAATTTTATCTACACACTTCTCTTTTCTACAACATTCAACCACTGCATTTATTTCTACAACCTTCAACCACTGCATTTATTTCTACAACCTTCAACCACTTCATTTATTTCTACATCCTTCAACCACTTCATTTATTTCTACATCCTTCAACCACTTCATTTATTTCTCTACATCCTTCAATTATTATGTTGGTGTTGATTTTCAACACTCCCCCTCAACACCAACTCTCACCATTTTTATTGTGTAAAGCTGACAGCAAAACATTTCGAACTTGCCAACGCTTAAGCTTTTTGTGAACAAGTCCGCAACTTGATCATCTGTCTTGATTTGCCTCATTTCAATTTCTTCTTGTAGAACCTTTCTTTGATAAAGTGATAGTGTACTTCAACATGCTTAGTTCTTGCATGAAAGACCAGATTCTCTACCAAACGAATTGTCGATCGATTGTCACAGTACAACGGTACTGCATAATCTACTGATTGATGTAGATTATTCATTAGCTGTATCAACCATGTACACTCTTGAGCTGCCATTGCCGCTGCTCGATACTCAACTTCAGTGGTTGATAATGATACTGTTGACTGTTGGTTGTTGGTTGTTGGTTGTCTTTTGCTACACCAAGAAATTGTTCCAGAACCCAGCTTAAACACATACCCAGTTGTTGATCTCCTAGTGTCATGATCTCCTGCATAGTCTGCATCGCAGTAACCAACTAACTTGTTGTCTCCACCTTTCTTGTACAAAAGACCATAGTCAATTGTACTCTTCATATATCTCAATATTCATCGAACTGCTTCCAAATGTAGCTTTTTTGGATTTTGCATGTACCGACTCATTACACTAACTGCATAAGAAATGTCACGCCGAGTTAAGGTTAAGTAGATGAGACTTCCTACCAATTTTCGATACATTGTCACATCTTCCAAATCTTTTCCTTCATGTGAACACATGTTGGCATTTGGCTCCATTGGCGTCGAAATTGGTTTGCATTCAAGCATTCCGAACCGTTTTATCAAATCTTTGGAATATTTTTGCTAACAAAGAAAAATTCCTTCTTGTGTGCGATCAACCTCTAAACCAAGGAAGTGCTTGAGCTGGCCAAGTTTTTTCATCTGGAAACAGACTGACAAATTCTCCTTTGTCCGAAGAATTTCTGCCTCATTATCATCAGTTATGATTAAATCATCCACATACACTAGCACAATAGCTAGCTTTCCTTCATTGGCTTTAACAAACAAGTTGGAATTTGCAGGTGTTACCGAATAACCACTCTATGTTAGAAATTCAGCAATCTTACCATACCATGCCCTGGGTGCTTGTTTCAATCCATAGAGTTCTTTCCGCAGCTTACACACATATTCAGGATGATCTTGGCTCTGAAAACCCATTGGTTGGATCATGTAGATCTCCCGATCCATCTCTCTATGAAGAAAAGCATTCTTCACATCCATTTGCCACAACTTTCAATCTTTGTTGGCTGTAAGTGCAAGTAGGACTCGAACAGTTGTAAGTTTTGCCACTGGACTAAATGTTTCATCATAGTCTAGTCCATACTATTGAGAGAAACCATGAGCTACCAATCGTGCCTTGTACCTCTCGATTGACCCATTTGGATGGCATTTTATCTTGTAGATCTACTTGCAGGATATGGGTTTCACATCTCTTGGCTTTGGTACGAGATCCTAAGTCTGATTTTGCTTAAGTGCATCGATCTCTTCTTTCATAGCTGTCATCCATTGAGAATTATGTGATGCTTCTTCAAACGTCTCAGGCTCTATTGCTTCTTCAATTATGGTTGCATTGGCGTATTTAGGATTTGGCCTTCGTGTTCTTGTTGACCTACGGAGTTGAGATTGTGTAGTTGATTCTTCCATTTCACTAGGCCCACCTTCTTCATTTAGTTGTTCATATATGCCAGTTTGCCAAGGATTTTGAGTTACTCTTTGTTCGGCACCATCATCGTCTGTATCTCTGGATTCATCTAAACTTGGTTAGAGTTGAATAGTATGTTCCCCCATCTTTTATTGCAGCTTATCTACAAATTATTTTGAGTCTAACAACGCTTCCTTCTCTGAGGACCACCAAGAAGATGCTTCATCGAATACCACATCTCTTGAAGTGTAGCATCTTCCACTCATTGGATCACAACATTTCCACCCTTTTCTCTAGCTGTCGTATCCCACAAAGATACATCTAACAGCTTTCTTGTCAAATTTGCTCCGTAAATGATCATGAACAAATACATAACATACACAACCAAATACTCGAAAGTAGCTAATTATAGGTTTCATATTCCACAGTTTCTCAAAGGGTGAAACAAATTCTAACCTTGGTTGAGGAAGTCTGTTGATCACAAAGGCTACAGTCCTCATCGATTCAGCCCAAAACCTCTCAGGTACATTCTTTTCATGTAGCATACTCCGACAAATTTCTGCAAGATGCCGGTTCTTTCTCTCTGCTACACCATTTTGTTGTGGCGTGTTGGCACAAGTGTACTGATGACATATTCGACATTCCCTTAGGTATTGAGAGAACTCGCTTGGGCTATATTCTCTGCCGTTGTCTTGCGTAAGCAACAGATCTTCTTTCCAACTTTTCCTTCAGTTGACTCTCTAAACTCTTTAAACTTTGAGAATACATCAGATTTTTTTTTTCATAAAGAAAACCCACACATACCTTGAGAAGTCGTCAATGAATGTCACCATGTATCGCATACCACCAATTGATGGTTGCTTAACATGACCGAATACATCAGAGTGAACTAACTCCAATGGTTCTTTTGCTTTAAACTTTGATTCCTCATATGGTAATTGGTGAGCTTTACCATATTGGCATCCTGCACAGACTGTGTCTGTTCGCACGTCTAGTTGAGGAAGCCCTTTAACCATTGACTTCTTCACCATCACACTTAGCATGGAATAGCTAACATTACCTAACCGCATACGCCATAAATCTGTTGTCTCGTTTCTTCTTGTCTTGTCTACATATGCAGATTATGTTGACATTACGTAGACTGATTCCAATCGTTGCCCCTCCATTGTCGATGTTTTTAAGATTTTGAGATCACGATACACCTTCACGTCTTGGGGACCGAACAAGACATAGTGGCCTGATGATGTTAACTAAGCCACATATAGCAAATTTTTCTTCATTCCTGGGACATGATAAACATCTTGAAGTGGTACTTGGTTAGTACTATATCGAGGTGTAACTATCGTCTTACCGATGTGGGCTATCGGTAACCTTGAGTTGTCAACTGTCACCACTACACGACCTCCTTTGTACTCAGACATGCTTTCCAACTTTTGTTTATCACTTGTCATATGATTTGAGCATACCGAATCTACGATCCAATCATTCTTATAGTTAATCTGTTTTGATGTTGTCACCGTAAGAGCTAATTCTTCTTCCTCTGTAGCAAATAATGTTTCGGCATTCCAACTATCTTTGCTATGCTCCTTTGAACTGGAAGTAGTTGTATTGCTTTCAAATGGCTTTTTCTTACTCCAAAAATCTTTTTCCATATGACCCATCTTCCCGCAGTTGTAACATTCATCGTCAAATTTTCTATTGTTATTACAGTTCTTCCAAGCTCCCCCTGGACGAAAGCCTCCATTTCCTTAAGGAATTTTTCCTTTGTCGCCATCATTTTTATATCCATTTCCATTGTACCGCTTGAAAGTGCCTTTGCTTTTGCTAGTGTAGAGCGCTTCTTCTTCACCCTTCAGCGAGACTCCTCCCATTTGCTTAGCCATAGCTTCTTGATCGGCGAATAAATTCTTAAACTCAACAAGAAATGGTTGTGTCGGCCATCCTTGTATAGCGGTAACAAACCCTCGATATTTGGGTCTCAAACCATGAATAATTATTTTCTTTATCCTCGTTCCCCCAATAGGAGCTTTTAGATCTAACTCTGAAATTTCGCGGCATAATGACTTTACCTTGTGAAAGTACTGGGAAATCGTCATGTCGCGTTATGCCATCGATAGTAACTCATTCTCAAGAAGTTGCAATCTTGTATCATTCTTCTTTGAAAAGAGCGTAACAAGAGTGTCCCATGCTTCCTTTGGTGTTTCTTCATCCCGAATATGCTCCAACATTTCTTCTTCAATTGTGGTCTTCAAAGCAAACATCGCTTTTCCTGCTTTAATTTTCCACTTCCGCAAGATGTCATTTGCATCTTCCACTGTTGGTTGTGTAACTTCATCACCACCAACAACCTCCCACAAGTCTTGACCTTGTAGGTAAGACTACATACATGTTGCCCATGTGTTATAGTTTTTGTTGTTGAGCTTCTTGATTCTTCCAACTACTTGAAGATCACCCATCGTGTCGGCAAGACTTCAACTATACCGAACAAGCTTGACTAATAGACTTGCAAAGTACCAAACTCCTCACGACTCAAGATAACTCCACTAAGAACGATCCCTGACCGTCCCACTCTGATACCAATTGTTGAGTAAAATTTAGAATACACAACTCTAAATTTACTAATATTAGATCCAAACAAGTAAACAAACTACTTGTATTATATTCACTATAACACCTTTCAAAGACAACTCACAAATTGAAGAGAAATACAAACACTCAAAGAGAAAGCTATTAACTCACACTCAAACTAAGAATACAAAGACTTATTTTTTTATTGAATGATTAAACCAAATGCAAGGTAGGTTATTTATAGTCTTCACCCTGCAATCTACATCACACAAATATAAAACTAAAAAATAATCCTAACCACAGAAATCTTATCTACACACTTTTCTTTTCTACAAACTTCAATCACTTCATTTATTTCTACAACCTTCAAACACTTCATTTATTTCTACATCCTTCAATCACTCCATTTATTTCTCTACATCCTTCAATTATTATGTTGGTGTTGATTTTCAACAAATTGGAGGAAATAAAGGTGTTCTAAAGTATCTTATTTTTTTAATTGAAGGAACTTTCCTTTTTCATTTATTTGTAGAAATTCAACGACCATTACTTAACAAACAGGTTCTTCTGATGGTTCTGTAATCTGTGAATAGTATTAAGCAGCATCGGGACTATAGTTTGAAGCATTTTAGTGTGTTTCCTTGCTAACAAGGTTTGAAATAATTTTTTAATGTGTGTTTCCTTGCTAACAAGCATTTTAGTGTGTTGAGATATAATTTTTTATGAAAATATCGAAGATATTTTCATTATCGACAAAAACTTTGAAAAAAATATAGTATAAAATATCATAAATTATTTATGTATTAAACTAATTTTTTATTTAATGCATGTATTTTTAAATACTTATAATATATATTAGTTAATTAAAATATTATATAATAAAATATATATTCTTTTTTTTAAAATATTATAAATTAAGTAGTTAAAGTATTTAAAATAATTAAATATATCATCTAATTGGATTAACTATTATAAATAGATAAATTTTTATGATATAAAAATTAATTTCATTAAATGTTTTGATATTTAGTCGATTTTTGTCGGCATTTTAATGATAATATACATAATATTTAAGATATTTTAACCAAAATTTTAAATGATAAGATAACGATATTTAAGTAACAATTTAATTAAAAAATATGGATATCATGTTTTGACGTCGTGATGTGTAAAATAATGACATTTTCCACATTTTTATCCTTGGTTACGAGTTGAAATTGTTTCTGTACTGATTAATTCGAAGTTTGGCTATGATCCTCTATTTCTGATGTTCATAACTATTTTCCAAACTGCCTGACTTATAATTCATTTATGTGACCAAACCTCAGATGTTATCACAATTTCTTCACGGAAATGGTTTTTAGATCTGGTTTAAAATTCACTGACAGAATGTCTATTCATACACTTTTCTTTGTTATCTCTACTACACCTACATAATCTATCTTACCAATGGTAAATAATATCAGAGATATGTCACGAATCTCCGATTTAAATTTCATGTTGTATGCTAAGTACGTGGGTTACCGTAAGCTTCACTAACAATATTATCTAAATCCGATTCTAAGTCTACACATACAGAAAAATCTTAGCCAGCTTTATTGTACGAGCATCTTTGATCTTGTTACATGCATTTTATTGTCTTAAGGTCAATCAGCTTTAAGCATATAACTGAAAGTTGATAGTCCTACTGCTTGCTTTTTGCATTTTGAATTCTTGATAGTAGATGGTGTCATATTAGTCTTAACTTTCTGCAGAGATTACAAACCTGAAAGCTTCTGTCAATCCAAAATCAATTAATGTAGTAGTTACGATACTTCTGTTTGTGTTGTACACTGTACTATAAATTTTAGTGTTTTTATGGTCCGTTGTTTCACTATATGGTCACACTCACAAGTGAAATAGTCTGTTTCTTCAACATATTTCTTCTTTAACACCTAAATGAATTAGTCTTATGCCTTATGCTTATCACGGTTTTTTTCTTTGTTTTTTTTTTAATTTTAAATCTTTCCAGAGATTTGGTTCTCAAGAGCGGGAGAACTCTGTGAAGAGGTCATGCTTTCCTCCAGTTAATCATTCGTTCAAGGGAAGAGAGTCAAATGTTAGTGCCAAGATCCACCACCAACCTAATGCAGAAATGGAATTCCTCTTCTTGTCCATATCAATAGATGTAAGTTTAGTTTTAGGGAGAATTAATTTACCAAAAATGGGGAGTTCAACTGAATTTAGTTTCGGTGAGTAACAGAAACTTTCATTTGCCAGGTCTGCTCAGTGAAGAGCTCGATTGAGGAACTGAGTAGAAGCTTCATTCAATAAGTTTGGAATGATCCTGGATTCTTTGCAGAGTGATCTTACCCAAGTAAACAAACTGACAAAGTAAGTTACATGCATCCTGAATACACATGTAGGACAGTAGCAAAATATTTGATCTTTACAGCTTGCGAATCGTGATGCAGCAAGTCGAAATGAAATTTTTGTATATTTGTGATAATCATCGATGTAAAATCTAAAAGAACGTTCTCATTTTCATTGCTATGAGTATTCGTTGGATCAAGTAAGTTAAGGACTCACCGTTGTACTATATTAAAGCAAAAATTTCAACAATGTTTTTATTTGAACATATGAATCGACCCTGAGCTTGATCCAACTAACAAGTCGAGCCATCAGATGAGTCAGTTTAAGAGGACTTGCATGTGCCTGCGACCTCAACGACACTAAATGATGAGCCTGCTTACATATAGGAGTTTTGGTGTTGGAAGATCGTTCTACAGACCGAGCCATGGTGTGTTTGACTTTAAACTTTAAATGTGATTTCTTTTACTCTTGCACCCTTTTGACATGTTGTGACGTATACCCCTTATGTAATCGAAAAATGTACGTATGATGCTTTATATATACATGGATCTCATAATAGATCCACATATTCTACAAGAATTCTTTGATTTCTTTATAGTTTCTCTCTCTACAAATCGAACCAGTCCCAACATTTTGGCACCTACTATAGGGTTCAGATTCGAAGGTCGAGCTTTGGCTTTTGATCCCATATTTTAAGGATTCACCTCGAGTTTTGAGAGAGAGACTTAGTAAGTAAGCATAATGTCACATCTTGCTATCCCGTAATGAGGCCAGAGTGAAGACCAATCCCCATTAAGAGCTAGCACGTCAACTTCTTGATATAAGAAGAGAACTCGAGGAGACCAGGCGAGAAAATAGGGCATTAAGATCGTAATTAGATTCGGGTGTCCCTGAGGATTGAGCCATTAATTTGGTTAGAAGGATCGAGCCGGATCATGTTGTGCCCGAGCCATCCCAAGGCTAGAAAGCAGTTGAGGGTGACCCTCATCCTAACTTGGTGGGACCTAGTAATAAATCGTTGTTGCAAGAGTGAAAAAGCTGTGAGGTATGATTTCAGGCATTAGAGGAAGCTAACATAATGCAAGACCAAACCCTGAAAAGGGCCAATGAAAGGATAGACAGGGATAAGGCATAATATGATGTGGATAGGAATTGCGAACATGTAGAACGTTCTTGCCCAATATTACATGTCATGAGCTAATCATCTCGGTTAGGAACAAGGTAGAGCGTTCTGACACTTAAGAGAGAGTTGATCACCTTGGTCACAGACCATGTAAAATGCTTTTCCCAAATATTACATGTCATAAGCTGATCAACTTGGTCAAAGACCAGGTAAAGCGCTTTGACACTTGAGAGAGAATTGGTCACCTTGGTCATAGATCAAGTAGAATGTTCCCCCAATATTACTTAGCACGAGCTGATCACCTCAGTCGAGAACCAGGTAGAACACTCTAACACTTAAGAGAGAGTTGATCATCTCGGTCACAAACTAGGTAGAACGTATTTCCTCAATATTACATGTCACGAGCTGATCATCTCAGTCAAGAACCAGGTAGAGCGCTCTGACACTTAAGAGAGAGTTCATCATCTTGGTCATAGACCAGGTAGAATGTTCTCCTCCAATATTACATGTCACGAGCTGATCACCTCGGTAAAAAATCAGGTAGAACGCTCTGACACTTAAGAGAGAGTTGATCACCTCAGTTATAAACCAAGTAGAACGCTCTCCTTCAATATTACATGTCACGAGCTGATCATTTTGGTCAAGAATTAGGTTGAGTGCTCTGACACTTAAAGATAGCATTGATCACCTCGATCACAAAACAGGTAAAACGATCTCCCCTAATATTACATGTCATAAGTTGATCATTTCGATTAGGAACCAAGTAGAACACTTTGACATTTAAAGATAGAGTTGATTAGCTTGGTCACGGCCAGGTAGAACGTTGTCCCCTAATATTACATGTCACAAGTAGATCATCTCGGCATAGACTAAGTAAATCACGCTTCAACAGTTTCCCTAGTTAGGCTACGAGTCTATTTTGTTAACCAAGCTTTACAAGTTCGTCTTATCAAAAATAAAGTACATTGACCTAGCATCATTGGTTCATCCTATTAAAAATAATAGTTTATTAATTGTGCTTACAAAGCTTTTAAAATTCATTAATGGAGAGCTTTGCCTCTCAAAATATTAAAAGTTCTTAAGACATTTGGACACATGACTAGTTTCAGGGTCGTTTTCCTTCTTCACTTAGGGCAACAACTCGGCCTAAATCTGGATAACTTTCTTGTAGATATTGACCCTTGTTTTGGTAGAGGCTAAGCTCGAGTTAAGTATGGAATGTTTCAACTTCTAAGCAACACCTATAACCTTGAGGAACACCACTTCAAATCGCTTCATATAGAAGTTTTCTCAATAAGACTCCATGTCAACAAGAGCGGCCATTTTAGTCATGGTCTTTCTCTCTTGAGCTCGAGTAGGGGACTGGATGTTTGAACATATGAGTCGACCCTAAGCTTGATCCAATTAGCAGCTCGAGCCATCAGATGAGTCAGTCTAGAAGGACCTGCTTGTTCCCGCGTCCTCATCGACACTCGTAGGATGGGCATGCCTATACGTAAGAGCTTTGGTGTTAAAAGGTCAACCTACAGACCGAGCAATGATGTGATCAATTTTAAGTTTTGAATATGTTTTTTTTTTTTTTACTTTTTTTATTTCTCTAAGACGTTGTAATGTGTACCCTTATGTAATCGACACGTGTATATATAATGTTCTATATATATATATATATAGAAATTATAAAAATTTACACATTTTATAAAAATTATCTGATTTTATTCTCTACAAATAGGACGAATTTCAAAGGCTTTATCGTTACTAAATATTAGGAGCTAGTATAATGTAGCATAACCAAGCTCTAATGGTGCTGACATCATGGTTTCAATTTGAAGTGGGAATAATATGCCGTATATATGATCACAGGCCAGGTAAATATATCCATGCTCTTGAAAAGTAGTTACAGATGTTTTTAGACTTTACTTTGAAGAGGAAGTATACATATTTGGTTAAAGATAAAAGCATGAATGTCACTCGAATCTCTGTAGCAGATGATGCCACTGGTTGTAAAAGTAATCTAGATTAAATGATTTTTCTCTTATTTCAAATCCAGTGGAAGGAATGCGTCAAAATCTATGATCATAAATTGAAGGTACAATTCATGCATATTATTATAGAACCCAAAACTGTTTCGATGTCCCAGAAGAAATAATATTTCATGTGTTAAATGTCGGTGGGATAAAATTAATTTCTTCTTTCTTTATGGGCTTTGCACTTGAATTTTACACCAAAACCATTATGAATTTAGGTCTTTACTCTGCACGTGGCATGTCTACAATGAAGTCACCGTCTGGCCCGAGCAATATCTCTGCCTCATCTTTTATAAGAATCTGGTTCTTGACCCCATGTAAATAATTCTGTTTCACTGTAAATAACAACGAAAATAGATCAGGAAAGGTAATCTTTGTGCAATAAACTTATCATAACTATACTTGTTTGCATTTAACCTCCTCTCTCTCTCTCTTTTCTTTCTTAGAATGACTCATTAGATTTTTTTGATGACCCTTCAATCTATTGTAACTCTCATACCATCTACAATTTTGTGAAATTCACAAACTGTACAAACCATTTACCCACAAAAGGATAATTATCATGATCATTTCTAACATAAAGCATAATATATATGGACATGAATTTTAAAATAAAAATTGATGACTACAGATGCAACGTTTCTCTTGCATTGCATCGAGATGCCCCGCAATTACAATGATATTAGCAAGAATATTTTGGTATGTTTCCTTTCATCATATACTAAAAATGATGATATTTCTGATTATTCTACCAAGCAATATCTCAGTTTTTTTCTTCTCTTTTTCTTTTATGTCCCTTTTAATTAATTCAAGTTCCTCCTTAATCTATCTTTATATTTTAAGACCATTAAATGACTAAATGTTATTCTCGTTCAATTAATAAAGTGACGATTAGATTTATCCTTACAAATTTCAAATTATATATTTAAATGACACAATAAATTTCATTTAATCTATTAAATAAATCTGATAATTACTTAATTACTTAATTATATTTATTAAAATAGAGTATAATGGAATCCTACCAATCTCGTTCATTTCTCACACCCAATGTTATTGGTTATAGTCACATATTCCGTTGTCATAAAATAACACAAACATGGTTAGCAAAAAATGAATTAATAATAATATAAAATTTCTAAAAATAAAATATCACCCAAGCTTTCTAAAATTTTCAAAATTATAAAATATAAAATTCTCCAAGGTAATATAAAATTAAAAAGTTAAAGATTATATATATAATATAATATTACCCTATTTTTTGAAAATGGAAAGTTTATCAAAAGTTTTAAAATAAAAAACTTAGTGCAAAAATTTATAAAAAATGCAACATTTCCAACATTTTAAATTGAAATTTTCTAAAATTAAAATTAGAATTTTTTTTCATAACTTTATAAAATAGAAAATTTTCTAAATTTTCTAAAAGTTGAATATTATCCACACTTTTTAAAATTACAAAAGTTATCAAAATCTCTAAGATATGAAATTTTCCATATTTGTATTATATAATTCTCTAAAATTTTGAATTTTTCTCATTTTAAAATTTTGCATTCTATTTTAAAAAAATTGCACAATATGTATATATTTAGAAATTTTAAAATATTGAAAATTTTATATTTAAAAAATATTTATTAATTTTTTTATAAAAATTTTACAAACTATTTTCAAAATGTTTGGGTAATATTTTAATTTTATAAAGTTTAGAAAATTTGAAAATTTTCAGAAAGTTATGAATTGATAAACTATTTTAGAAAGTTTAGGATAATTTTATAGTTTGAAAAGTTTGCAAACTTATTTTTTATTTTGAAGAAGTTTGGAAAAACTTCTATATTTAAAAAATTGGATAATAATGTAATTTAAATATATAGTTTCTATCTTTAGAAATTGTGATATATTTATACTTTTCGAAAGTTTGAATAATATTAATTTCTTATAAATATTTATCGTGAAATTACTTTAAATAATATCTCAATAATTTATAATAATAAAAATATCACAATTTTTTTAAATTTAGAGGGCTATAAGTTAGTGTCAAATTAGTATTAATGAGTTTTAAGTAGTAATAAATATGATAATCGATAAACTAATATATCCGACTTAAATTGAATTGAATTGAATTTTATATTTTATAGATCTAAATATATTGGTTTTAGTTTTAAAAATACAAAAACAAATGTGTCCTGGATGTGTTAAGGTTTTAAAATTTGTAAACTGGCACTTAACGAAACCGACATACGTATTATTAATACACATATTTATTTATTTTAATTTATAGTTTATATTCCATATATATTTATAATTTATCTAGTTTTAATTAATTTTTTATCTCATTTGATAAGTTGAAATGACTTATATTATTTTTCTCTTATTCATTTTAATTTTTTTTACTATAATTAATAAAAAATCTAAATTATTTTTTGTTTTCAACAATTTATTTATTTTATAAAGTTATTCTTTACATAAAAAAATGATGTATACTTATAGTTTAAATACTAATATATAATTTTTGAATTAAATTGTTTACTAAACAATGAATATTATTTATTAATTTAAATTTAACATAAAATAAAATTATTAAAATTTAGTAGGTTTAAACTCTAAACGGACATAAATATGTTGGTCGATTGTTTTCTAAGTGATATTTTATACATCAATTTTGATTTTTGATTTACCAAATCGATACATATCATTTTATTTAACTAGGTTAAAATTGATCAAATTTGAACATTGCTCATCCCTAGCTTGAAGTGTATCATATTTGTTATTTTCTCATTTTATATTTAGAAATTTATGACAACTATATTTTAAAAAATTACACTCTTTTTTTTAATTGTTTTGGAAATTTTCCATTTTTGGATGTTCTTGGTTAATTGTTTTTAAGAAAATTGAAAAACAATTCTATTGTTGAAAGTTTTTAAAGTTCCTATTTTTAGAAATTCTATTATAAAATATTATAATTGTAGATAATTTTATATGTTAAGAAATTTTGAAAATTTTATATTTTGCTTAATAATTTCTATTTTTGAAATTTTGAAATTTTATATAGTTAGAAATTTAGGGAAAGTGTTTCATTTTTAGAAGTTTTGATAAATTCTCCACTTTTAGTGCATTAGATAATATTTTTAAATTTATTTTTTTGTATTTTTATTAGACAACTTATATATACATTTAAAATTTTCAGATTATTTTTTAAATTTTTGGAAGGTTTTTTAACGGTTCATATTCTTTGAAATCTAAGACAATACTATAATTTTAGAACCTTTAAAAAAATTAATATCTATAATGATTATTATTGTCCTTATTTTATTGTTTAATTTATTTTTGACATTTTATTAAAATGTTTAGTATATAAAATATTTATAATGATGCTATATAAAACATAAGCTTAAATGTATGTTATAATTTTCAAGAAAATAGTATGCTATTTAGTAACAATTTTGTAGCTCTAATTGGAATAAAGCTCAGTAATAAATTGTATTTTTATATTTTAATAAATTACATATAATACATGTATTTATAATTAATTTAATTATTTGGGGAACTTCATATTTTGAGAGTTTTGAATCACATTTTTAGATTTTTTTTGACTAATATCTATTTATAGTAATTTTGATAAAATATTTTATTTTTAGAAGTTGTAATAAAATTTTATTGTTTAAATTTTAGATATTAATTTTATGTTAAGAAATTTTGCTAATTTATATTTTTTGTAATAATTTTATATCTTTCAATTTTTGAAAATTTTATATAATTAAAAATTTGGAAGAGTGTTTTTATTTTTAGAAGTTTCGCTAAACATATATATAATATTTATAGTTATTGTGTAATTTATTTTCAACTTATTTTTTAACATGATTAATATATAAACTATTGATAATTATTTTTGATGCTATTCAAAATATCAACTTAAATTGTAACAATTTGTATCTTACTTTAGAATAAATTTTTTAATAAATTATATTTTTACATTTTAATAAATTATCTACAATGTTTATAACTATTTTTTGTAATTTGCAAAAAAATATCGGTAGAATTTCTTTGGGGCTTTATATTTTGTGAGTTTTGAATCACATTTTTAGAAATTCTGTACTTATATATTTATAGGAATTTTGATAGATTTTTTTTTATTTTAGAATGTAAAAAATTTTAATTTATATCTATAGATAATATTCTATATTAAAATTTTGGAAAACTTTAGGACATAATTGGCCACTTAAATTAAAAATCTATCTATCAATTTGTATTATATTAAAAAGTTTAAATTATGTATAAAATAATTTTAGGTAAAATACTCTTATATTTAAAATCATGCTTTATGTCATATAATATTCTATTTTTAGAAATTTTGGACAATATTATATTTTAAACGTATAGTTTGTTTTTTAGAAAATTTCTAAGAATTTTTCTTTCTTAAAATATTTGAAATTTTATAAAATCTTATATTTTTGAAGTTTTTGAATAAATTCTTTCAATTTTTAAATTTTTTGTCAATTTTCAAATCTTAGAAATTTAATTTTGTTTTTTGAATTTTGGACAATATTATAGTTTTAGAAATCAAAAATAAAAATTATATTTTTAAAATGTTTAACAATTTTAGATTTTTAAAATATTGGAAAATTTGATATTTTTAAACTTTTTCATAAATATATATTTTAACAAATTTTATACAATTTTTTTTATATTAATTTTTCAATTTTTTTGAAATTCCTTAAAATATAAAAATTTATGCAATTTTCTATTTATAAAAAGTTTTAAAAATTTATATTGTTACATGGTTTGGAAAATCCTTATTTAATTTTATTTTAAGAAATTGTAATTTATATTTTATATGGCTCAAAATTTATCTAAGTTTAGTATTATCATCCTGGCCTTTTGTACGGAAGAAAAGATATAATATAATAGGTATTACATTTAATAATATTAAAAATAACATAGTAATTAAAAGAAACAATTTATATATATATTAAAAAGATTAAAATAATTTAAAATTTAATTTATTTATAATTTAAGGTTTAATATTTAGAGTTTATAATTTAATATTTAAATTTTAGGATTTAAGATTTAAAATTTACTATAGATTTAAGATTTAGGGATCAATAAAAGATATTATTATTAAGTAAATATTTTTTTCTTTTAATTATTAATTTTTTATTTTAAATAATATGTATATATCTCATTTTACTATTAGGATAACATTATTGTTCGGGCTTAGGATCCACGTATAATATACGGGAATTCGGTAAAAATATGAAAATTAAGTTTGTGCAAGTATAAGCAGTTTTGATCGCTTGAACTTTGTATAAAGTTGGAAGTACACATATATCTTACATAATCGAAGCATCTCTCTTTGCTGTCGGCACGAACATATCTGTTTCAGTACGTGGCATCTAATCACCCACCGAGGATAAATATGTCCATCTAAATTTTGATCGATGTTGATCGACGCAAGGAGATATCATTTTCTGAAAGACCTTGCGCCCTGGTTAAAAAAAGAAGAAAAGGACATTGGGGTCTCTTTGTGATCATCTAACCACCCAATACAATATGAAGCCGGAATTAAGCAATCGTAAAACACCCCACTATCACTGACCTTAAAGCTCCACAATATATTCTGAACTCTAAATGTAAGAACTAAATAAACAGAGCCTAAGCAATTATAGCGTATATTGGACCTTGGTACTTTTGACAAACACATAGCTGCACAAATTAAGACCCAATAAACCACAAAGCTTATAGCTTCCACAAATCTAGTCCTCCAATGGAAACTAGACATAACTGAAAAGCATTCCCTCCTTTTCTGGAGGAAATGAAAGAAAAATAAAAATAAAAACAGCAGAGAAAACATCACAAAAAGAGCCCAATGTTTTAGATGTGTATTATGATGTTTATGGAATACTGACCACTAATACTCTTAGATTTGTAAGGTAATTTATTATCTTTATTGATGATAATTTGGACACTCGAAAATAAAAATTAAATATTCGATGTATTTAAGTAGTTTTACGTAAATATTGAGCGCAAGATGTTAGACTTTCAAAGTGTACATGTAAAGATAACGTGACTTTTAGACATTATTGTACGAGAAATAGAATCTAGAATGAAAGTTCGATTCCAAAGATTCCTCAACCTAATAACATCATTTAGAAAAATCGGTTTCTGTTTCTTTGAACCATGTTTCTTTGGATCATGTTGTAGAAGAGAAATTAGGGAATTTAATAGCTTGAATTTTAAGAAATGGAAGAGTAAGATAATATTTTAACTTATTACCTTTAATTTGGCAAGGTTCTTGACTGAAGATGCTCCCAATCAATGTGAGGGTAAATAAGATTTCCAGTTTATTAGTGCTATTGAAGCACAGAAACATTCTCATTACTTATGTAAAAACTATTTTCTAAATAGTCTAATTAATTCCTTGTACAATGAGTACAATAACAAGAAGATGACTAAAGACTTGTGGGAATCATTAGATCAGAAATATGAAACTAAAAATGTCGATGCCAAGAAATTTTTGGTTGGTCACTTTCTTGATTATAAGATGATGGACTCTAAACCTGTATGCAGTAAAGTACGTGAAATCCAAGATATCTTAACAAAGATGTATGATGAAGGGATGGTACTTAGTGAAACATTTCATGTTGTAGCTATTATAAAAAAAATTATCCCTTCATAGATAGGGTTCAAGGCCTAACTTAAACACAAGCAAAGGAAAATATATTTGAAAGACTTATTGATAAGATTCAAAGTGTAATAAGACAACAAGACTTATTTTTTAAAAAAAGGCATATTCTATCAACACCCAAAGCTAATGTGATGGAGCATGGTCAAAGTTTCAAACACAATAAGAATAAGGGAAAGGGCAAGCTAAGTAAAGGATCTAAGTTGCGACCTAGAGAAGTAACTTTTAATAAGTCAAGCTTCAGAAAGATTTGTTTTAACTGTCCGAGGTCAAGGCATAAAGCCTCAGAGTGCAAGTTTCTAAAAAGAAACATGAATCTTGAGGTAAACTAGTTAACGACATCACTCATGATATCTCTAATATTGACTTATGTGTAGTCATTTCTGAGGTAAACTTGATGGGATAAAACTTAAAGAAGTGGTGGATTGATACTAGTGCAACAAGGCACATATGCTTAGATAATGAGTTATTCATTACTTTTGAACCAATAAAAGATGGAGAGAAGTTTTTTATGGAAAATTCTACCACATAAACCATTCAAGGACAAGGCTAAGTCAAACTGAAAATGACATTTGGGAAGAGCTTACATTAAAAAATGTACTCTATGTGTCAGACATCTATAAGAATCTTGTTTCTGGCTCATTGCTAAATATGCATGGTTTTCAGATAGTGTTTGAATTTGATAAGGTTTTGTTTTACTAAAAATATAATGTTTGGAGAAAAGGATATATATTTAATGAGTTATTTACACTTAATCTAATGACTGTAAAAGCTAAGAATATTAATAAAATTGATTTTTTTGTTTATTTGCTTGAGTCTTTCAACTTGTGGCATGATAGACTAGGTCGTGTTAACTACGATACATTACGTAGATTAATTAAAATGGAACACATATCTGCATTCAAAATAAATTCAAAGCATAAGTGCGAGACTTCTGTTGAGACAAAAAATGACTAGGTCATCGTTTCATCCGATTGAAAGGAACACTGAACCTCTTGGCTTAATCCTTAATCCATAGTGATCTATGTGATTTGAAATTTCTTCAAACAAGGGGTGGTAATAAGTATTTTATTACTTTTGTTGACAATAACACAAAATATTGTTGTGTATTTGCTTAAAAGCAAAGATGAAGCTAGAAAGAAATTTATTCTTTATAATATTGAAGTTGAGAATCAACTCAACAAGAAGATCAATGTACTGCGTTGTGATCGTGGTGGTGAATATGAAACACTGTTTGGTGAATTCTGTGCACAATACGGAGTTATCTATGAAACCACAGTGTCTTATTCACCTGAACAAAAATAGAGTTGTTGAACGTTAGACTCGTGCCTTGAAAGAAATAATTAATGAAATGCTATTAAGTTATGGGTTGTCACAAAACTTGTGGGTGGAAGCTATTTGGTCAGTTAACTACCTTTTAAATAAGGTACTCCGAAAAAAGACACACAAGACAATGTATGAATTATTTAAAGGAATGGTACCTTCTTATAAATATTTTTCGAGTGTGTGGGTGTCTTGCTAAAGTAGTCGTACCTATACCTAAGAAGGTGAAGATAGATCCAAAAACAATAGATTGCATCTTCATTGGATATGCACATAATAGTAGTGCTTATCATTTTCTTGTACATGAGTCAAAGATCCTAAATATACACAAGAACGTAATAATGAAATCAAGGAATGCATCGTTCCTTAAACATATATTTCCAGGTAAATATCAAGGAGAATCAAGTTCGTCTAAATGAACGCATGAGACTATGAATGAAGATAGTCAAAACAAAGAACCTAAAGTAGAGGTTAAGGACAAGGTTGTGGTTGAACCCAGACACAGCAAAAGAACTAGGACAGAAACATCCTATAGTCTAAATTTTTTGATCTATTTACTTGAAAGTGAATCTCAAACCTATGAAGAGGGTGTCGATTCTTCTGAAGGCCCTCAAAGGAAAGAAACCATTAATAGTGAAATTGAGTCAATTTTGTAAAATCACACTTGTGAAGTAGTTGATTTATCTCCAAGTAGTAAAACACTAGGGTTCAAGTAGATTTTCACAAGAAAATGTAAATAAGATGGATCAATTGAAAATTATAAGGCTAGGCTTGTAATTAATGGATACAAACAACGGCATGACCTTGATTACTTTGACACTTATTCTTATATGATGAGAATAACATCCATAAAAATGATAATTGTTATATTTGTTATGTGAAATCTTGAAATACATAAAATGGATGTAAAGACAACATCTTTTAAATGGAGAGTGAGATGAAGAAATCTATATGAAACAATCTATATGAAACAATCTAATTTTTTTTCGATTTAGGACAGGAAGGAAATGTCTGTAAATTGATGAAGTATTTACATGGCTTGAAAGAAGCACCAAAACAATGGCATATAAAGTTTGATAATGTCATGAGGACCAATGGATTTAAAATCAATGAATGTGACAAATATGTATATGTCAAGGACAAAGAAGATGGTTATATTATCTTGTGTCTTACGTTGATGGCATGCTAATTGTGGTTAGTAATGATCAAATAATCAAATATACTGAGACCATGTTGAATTCAAGGTTTAATATGAAAGACATAAGACTTGTTGATGTAATTCTGGAAATTAAGATATCAAAGATATCAAGCGGTGTTATTCTAAGTCAATGTCATTATGTTGACAAATACTTGAAAAATTCAACAATGATGATTCTGGAATTGTGAGAACACCAGTAGATATAAATATACACCTATCTAAAAATAAAAGTGAAAATGTGTCACAACTAGAATATTCTAGAGTGATAAGAAGTCTTATGTACTTAATAAGTTGTACAAGATTGAACATAGCTTACTTCATAAGTAAACTAAGTAGATATACCAGTAATATATGATTTAATCAATAGAAAGGTATTACAAGACTACTTAGATATTTAAGATATACATGTAGCTATGAATTGCACTATATAAAAGATATCTAGTTTTATTAGAAGAATACAATGATGCAAATTAGATATCTGACATGAAAGACTCAAAGTTTACTAGTGGATATATATTCATACTGGATAGTGCAATTGTTTCATGGAAGTCCTCTAAATAGACGTGTATTGCTAGATCCACAATAAAATATGAATTTATCTCTTTGGATAAATGTGATAAATAAGCTAAATAGCTATGTAATTTTTTTAGAGGATATTCTTAAGTGTGTGAAGCATGTACCTACAATATGCATCCATTGTAATAGCCAATCTGCTATTGGCAAGGCATAGAGCAATATATATAATGGTAAGTCTCGACATATATATCATAAACATAATACCATTAAACAATTACTCTCAACTAGGGTTATTTTTATTGTCTATGTGAAGTCAAATGATAACATAATGGATCCCTTAACAAAAGGATTAAATCGAGAGTTAATTGATAAGTCATCAAGGGGAATGAAACCAAAGCTGATGAATGAATAAGGATTTGCAAATCCAATCTACTAAGTCTTAACATATGTATAATAGTAAGTATCGACATATACGTAGACATAATACCATTAGACAACTACTCTCAACTAGGGTTATTTCTATTGACTATGTGAAGTCAAAGATAACATAATGGATCCCTTAACCAAATGATTAAATCAAGAGTTAGTTGATAAGTCATCAAGGAGTGAATAAGGATTTGCAAAGGAAATCCAATATATTTGACTAAAGATCCCAAGATCTAGGCTCAAAGGGAAACCATAATCGTAAAGACTTAGTGAGATCACTGTGGGGGTTTACCCTCAAGTCCATTTCTATGATGAAAACAATGATACTTGTAAGATACAGGGTAAGTTAAGGCTTTGAATAATACTTTTATAGATATCACCTATGTGAGAGAGTAATGGAGCCACTTCAAAAGAGAATTATATAGAGCTCAATTTTTTAGAGACTCTCATAGAACCAATTGTATATTCATGACCAAAACGAATATAACAATGAGAATTAAATTGTGTCAGGGAAGACTCTTGTGTGAAGTATGTTATCACTTACATAAACGGCAGAACAATACAAGAATATCACGTCTACTTGTCAATCAGTAAGATAAATATACTTTCATATGAGAATGTTCAAAGGGTAACACCTACCTATCCTATGCAGATTTTGAAGCGTTAAATTCTATTTTTGTGTCAAATTTTGATTTAAAATATACATCAATTTTTATTCATGTAGAAAATTATTGAAAAAAAATTGAATTAAAATTATTGAAACGATTATTTAATAGAAATTGATTTTTTCAGTTACTTTATTTTTTTACAATTATTTTTCCATTTGCCTCCCGTGTAGGAAAAGTTAAATTGCCTTCAATTGCTTTATGCCTATATATATAAGAGAGGAACAAGCAAGATAGAGACACATAGAGATAAAGAAGTGATAGGGAAAAGAAATAGAGATGGAAAAAAGAGAAACTAAAAGTAACTTTTGTACTTTTATTTAGAGTTATGTTACTTAAATATATTTCATTCATTTAAAAGTTTATAGAATAATAAACTGTGACGTAAATTTATTATTATTTGATTATTGTATCTTAGAGATAAATTTGTACTTTTTTAATACACACGATGAGCGAAGAAATTATCTTAAAGATACATAAGTTTTGAATTTTTTATTCTATTTAAATTTTATATTTGTGCATTTTTAATTTTAATAATATAAATTTATAACTTATTTATTCATGTATTATTTCTTACATGCTTTGCATTAGGATAGTCAAGTCAAATAAATTACTATCCATGTAAGTAAGAATATGAGTTTTCATCGAAACACATTGATATTAGATATCAATGGATGCATGATATGTTGGAATCTAACTAATTATAATTTAAAAAATTAGGACTCAAGATAATAGCTCATACGTGATAAACAAGTTATTCCTTTTAAGGACAAGTTATTTAGAAAATAACAAGTATAAAGAAGCTCTATAGATAAATTGTGAGGAGAAGATTTAAAAAACATTCCGTAGCGAGGGAAGTGAAAGAAAAATAAGATGTCAAGCATAAGTAAAAAGAAAGTAGCTTAGAAAAAAATGAGAGTTTCTTTTCCCCCTGTACAAAATATGCTATCATAATATTAACATACATAATATTATAAAATGTATTGTTTAGAAGCTTAGAATTATAAGAAAAACAATATTGTAAAGGAGTTTAATAACTATATCATTGATGAATTCTTGTTTTTTAAGTTAATAAATTATATCATACTATTTATAATATAAGAGATCAAATAACACAAATAATATTATCTAATTAATATCTAATGGTTAACTCTTTATATTTTATTAATCCATTTTAATTATACAATATGAAAAATTAGATTCAGAAAATGCTGCAAGTATTTAGCTATTATTATTTTATTTGTTATCTTCCCCAGCAATAACACCATGGAACACAGTAAATTCTCATAAGTTGGATACAAAGAATACCCACCAACAATCCATGAGAGCATATTGTCGACAAACCTCTTATCCAGTACTATCTAAAAGGGACTGCTAATAAAATCAGCCCTAATTAAATAATATAAAGGGGGTTCTCTTTAAAATTATTAATTTTTGTTGGTCTGTAACCAAAGGATAGGTTGTAAGAAATTAGAATGTAGCTTATTTTCGGTATTATTTTTTTTTTAATCGAAAATTACTCTTCTATGACGGGTATCATGTCTGCTTCCATGTCCGTTCCTAATTAGGAAAAAAGTTTTATATTAATTGGCTCACCGGGTAATTATATATTGCACTAGTGGAAAAGTAATACTACTAATTAACGTGGATTAATCTGATTATTAATTTGATTTAAAAAAAAAATGTAATCTGTCATCACTTTCCTGAGTGGCGAGTGCCATGCATGAAATAAATTGAACTGTTACTTTTCTGTTTTGATAGGTCATGGTTTAGGAGTTTCCTTTAAACATTCCATGTCCAAAAGTGGTAGCATCCAATGCTTAAAAGCAAGTGGTTACAAGGGGAGTGTCTAGAACGGAGACAAATGTTAAAATGTAATTAAATTTTATTTATATTAATTATATGATATATTAACTTTAAAAATAATATAATTATTTATTTTTTCAAAGAAATTTATTATCAATTAAGACACAAAAATTGATACAATTACAAATTTATAATATTTACATTTAACATTCCTCACTTTGAGAACAAGAGAGACCATTTTTAATTAGTTAAGTTGGCATTAATTAGTGGGACAAATCATAGTGGAAACTTAATTTCATTATAAGATGATTATTTTCACTTCCTAAATAAACAGCTAGCTTTTAGAGTAATGATGGCTTCTACACGATAAACATCACATCTAGTAACCTCTATAAACTATTAACAAGTTAGCTTTTCACTCCTGTTTATGAATAATTTAGAAATGAAGCATTTGGGTTACTCTAGGTCATGACATGCACCATTCGGTGAAAGATGTTTACTTGATAACCTCCAAACCGCAGACACAAACCAAAATACATTCTGAATGTTTTAACATATTGATCTAATCTGATTATGTGATTTCAAGTTTCTTTGAGGTGATTGTGTGATTTGAAATAATAAAAAAAAGACATTCTATTATATAAATATATCTATTATTAAGTCATCATTACTATTATTAAGTCGTCATTTTAATAGCTTAGGTTTAATAATTTTTTTTTTATCCTTGTTAACAAATATTTTTCAGCTTGGTTGTCATTCTTTTGTACCTCCCCTTTATCCTTGTTAACAAATATTTTTTTTTTTTGTTTGTTTGATAGAGCAGGTTGATTAGTTTTACAGAATTGATAGCTTAGGTTTAATAATTTTTTATAGTGATAATTTAGTTTATTAATTTAAAAAAAAAGTAAAAATAGAGATTGAAATGGACAATTTTTATGTTTTTTTTTATCTATTTTTTAAACTTTTATTTTAAAAAAGTGTTTTAAGTAAATATTCATGTTAAAATTTTATTTTTCAAATGAAATTGAAAAATAAAATAATAACAATAATATTTTTTTAGAAAACCTAAAATTTGACTATTTAAACTAAATTGTCATTTTTTATATATATAACTAATGGATCAAATTATTTAAAAAAAACTACTAAATCTAAATATTTTAATAGTAATACTTAGTGAATCTGTCACTAAAAAAATTTCTTGGCCTTTTTTTTGACACAAAAAATTAAAAAAATTGGCCTATTCTATTTTCACTATGTAAAAGTACAAAGAGTAGGAATAATGTTTATATTTTATCTATTCCATTCTGTCCATCCTCGTATAAGTTATAACGACACTTCTATACACTCTTTGTAATTGACAATGTTTAGCAAGCGATTCATTCCTTCAGTGTGACAGTATATATTAAGACTTGTTAAAACAAAATAAATACTAACAACCCCAATAGTTAGCTACTTTGTAATATATATTTATCAATGGATATACGTGTCCATTATTATATAAAATAAAAATTGTATAATTTTTACATAAATTTTATTCTTATAAAAAAATATGGGTTTAAGTCTCAATTAACATTTAACTAAATTTATCTCAATTTTCAGTTATAAATTTATATGGGTTAACTTTCTCTTTTTTTCTCATAATAAAAATAATATATTTTTTATTATTAAAATGTAATAAAATATAAAATAAAAATAAAAAATAAAAGAGTGTCATATGTCTAGTAACTTACATGACTAGAAATCTCTAACTTTTTTTTAGGGGATTGCATAGGTCATATTATTACTTTTATAAAATTAATTGATTAGATTATATCATCTATTATTGATCATGTGATTAAATTTGTATGAATATTTTTAGAATAACAATTTTATTGAAGTAGTACATAAATATTATAGTTATTTTAAAAAAAAAAGTTATATATAATTTATATCTAAATATTATATAAATTAATTATAATATAATTATACTTAAACTAAGATGTTAATATTTATAATATACCATCTGTTATCATTATTCATAAGTTCCACATCGGCCAAGAAAGAAAGAACAACGCCCTTATAAGTTTCATAATCCTCTAACTCACAAACAATTGGGTTAAGAAGCAGGTTTAAGATAAGATCGTGAAATGCAGCTTCGCTTTCCTCAGACTTATCGGCCACCAGAATCCGATCCGCCAGAATCCATTCTGGCAGATGGAGGATGTTAAGTCCCACATCGGTAAGAAAGAAACAACAACGCCCTTATGTCTAATCCTCTAACTCATGGTAGTTTTTGGGTTAAGAAGCAGCCGTTTCTAAATCGCATAGAAGGTTTTATTTAGTATAATCTAAATATTATATAAATTAATTATAATATAATTATATATTTAAAATAAAATGTTAATATTTGTGATATAACATCTATTATCATTATTCCCCCAGGCCCCAACCGATAATTTTATCGTATTGTTTATGCTACCTGACCTGTATTTGTCTTTCCCAAATTGATCATTTTGATTTAAAGAGGAATTAGATGTTTGTCTCTTATATTAGGCCTTCAAGATTAGAAAACAAATTAGTATTTAGTTGGTAAAAGTGGTTGGTGGGCCTAGTAGATGCATTTGACGTAGTAGGACCCAACTGAGCCACATTAAGGCCCAACTGCTCCTCACATGCACCATAGACAAGCATTCTTTTACCATAATTTTCATTTTTCGAGTTAATACTTCACGTGCATTTTCACGTTGGTTTGGTTGATTTTATATTTTTATTAAAAAAAATAATAAAAATAAGATCTGCATCTAATTTGATTGATATTTGCCTGTTTAACTCTTATTTATTTATTTATTTATGTGTATAATTTAATTGATTAAAATTATATATATTAATGAAAATGATGTTACTATGAATAATATTGATGATATATGTAATAAATCATTTAAGATCATATTTAATATTATAATTTTAACTGTTTTTGTTGAGTTAGTTGTTAGCGTGGTTGCTTAAAAAAAAGAGTGATTATATTAATACATTGTTTCCCAATTAAGCCATTGTCTTATTTCCTATTTATATATACAGGGGAATCAGGGCCAAAACTTGCAGTCAATTTAATTTATTATTGCATGTGAAATGTGAAGGAGATATTATCGTGGTTTACCAGTAATCTTAAGTTATTTAATTAAGAGTTGTAAAATTTGTTTTTTAAGTTATATATTTAAATCACATTAATTAATATTTTTACATTAAAATTTATTATTTTATTAAATAAAATAAATATATAGGTAAAAAATATATATTATTTTTATCAAAAACTCGTTTTCAATATTTTAAACTTATAACAGTAAAAATAATATCTTAATAATATTAAATATAATTAAAAAATTAAAAATTAATACTGTAACATTATTTTATATCTATAAATTTTAAGAATTATAAATATTCTTTTCCGTATATATTTTTTGTTCAGTAAGAAAATGTTGTTGCTAATAATCAATGGATTTTGGCATCTTCTAATAAATTGTTTATCTGTAAGACTTCAATATTAAAAGTTAGCTGTAAATTACATTATCTCTACTTTCTTTTTAAATCATGATGACAACTGACAACTCAAGCAAAGTAAGGCCAAAATAAAAGTTTTGATGGCAGAACAACCGATACTTTTTTTTTCTTTTCTAAGTAGGTTACTTTCTATTATTATTATTTTTATTAAAGAAAAGAAAAAAAGGGGGGGGGGGGGGTTAAATCCACTCAACCTACATAATGATATGAAAATGGTTTACATAAAGGGGAAATAAACTAAACAACAATTGAGATATTATATGGTATAATTATTTCAGTAAATTTGCGTAACTTCCATGAACCTTTAAGCTTACTGTTTTGCGAGAAAATTTCAAAGTTTTGGAAACCTTGCATTATATTTAGTTGGGATGGCACGATAGATTTGATCGATTTTCGTCTTATCGTATAAATAGATTTTTATTTGATAATTTCGAAAATATTAAAATCTTAATAAATTTATAAATTTTCGATCAATATAAATTTATAAACTCTTAAAATTTATTGTATAACCTTTTTTTTAATCTAAAATTACGTTATAAAGTATGATCGAGAAGAAAAATCTTACTGAAAATTTCTATACAAATGAACAATTATACAAAGATTAAATATTATTTCAACTCAAATAGATAACCGAAACTTATACGAGGGATGAAAAAGTCAACTCATCGAATCTTTTCGCAAGTTTTATATCAATTCGATCAAATAGGTTTCAAAATATGAATTAAGCAATTAACATAACATAAGTATAAAACAACATGCTCAATTCAACACACAATAAAAACAATTAACATATGCAACAATAACAATCTGCAGAATACATACTAGTGACAACGTGTCTTACAAATTCCTGTCTAGACTAATAACATATATACATGGCAAACAATGCTCAACTTGTGATGCAAGCATGCATACTGAAAGACTAAAAGGATTTTCAATCACTTTAGAATCTCATATGTGAAAATATATTCAGTAAATAATTATTGTATTTTCACAGCATGTAACAAGCATACATAACAAACCCTAATAAAGAGTCTGACACTTAATACGTATCCAGGATAAGGAGATACAAACTTCTTAGATCACACCAAGCATGTATACAGATAAAAGGCAAATTATACTAACACACAATTTAAACATGTATGCCTACCAAAAAGGAGTTCAAGACCAAACACATAATCAGGTCAGTGAGATGCTTATTCTTTAAGGATTCCACCCAAACTCACAAACTCCTTAAGGACTCAATCTAACTTCATAAACGCTAGAGATAAAAATACTTGGCAAATAATCATAGCTGCAACATAAATAAATACATATAGGTAGGAGATAGAACTCAATAAACAAGGAACATGTGATAAATATTAAAAGCTTTCTAATCGGAGTTTAAACTTCAGTATGTAGAGACATACACCAATTAAACTCTTATTGTACTAGCCATACATTCGAGCATACATGACTCTGGATATAATGAGGTAAACATACATAGAAACCCTATCTATGTGGTAAAATCCTTGAGTTGCTTAAAGTAACCACTTAACAGCAAACAATCTACTAAATAATAAATCAATTACAACTTTTAAAGGAATAAAACTATTATTACCTTTATCAGATGGGACCTTCGTCCTAACTACATATTGATGCTCTTGCTTGTCTCTATTACAACCTAGTTTGGCACACAAACCCGACTCACCTTTAAAGCCAACACCATCCAATGTGGTGCGATCAAAAAGCAAGGATCAATAATGAGTGATATGCATAAACAATAGAACTATCCTTGAACACGAATACCTTATAAATAACTAAGGACACATAGTCTACAACAAACCACCAAAAGTCTCACAAATAGATTCTCACGTATAAAAAGTTACACAAAAGCAACTATCATCTGACACATGGCTCTCATATAAACCACGTGCAAACACCATCTCAAGTACTCATTACCCACAAGCATATTTTTTCTCACACAATTACGAATCACTAATATCGAACAACACACTAGGTATTAGTGATTCAGAAAAAAAGAAAGAATAAAATGTCAATTTGATATAACTCCATTACATTTTTCTAGATACAAACTAAAAAGAAATGGTGGGTATTTATAGAACTCGTATTTGCCACCTCACCAAAGGTGGTGGCGAGGTTGGTAATAAGATGGTAAAAAGTCACATTTTTTTCGTTCCAAAAATTATCGAGTACTTTTTATAAATACACGCACTCAAAAAGAACCAAGAACACAAGTGACAATGTTAGCTCCCTCGCTCATCGAAAATCAACACTCTACTTAGCATGCACACTACGAAAATCAACCCTATGATGTGTGTAAACATGCTTGCATACAAAGTGTATCTAAATATATACATGTGTGAATTATTGATCTGCAGTAAACAACCTTACACAGAGAAGAATAAATACGCTAAGTAAGAATAAAACAGACACTATGTTTTACACACAGACATGAGTACATCTGTAACTTACATTCTCTTTTTTTGGCTTTCTGAGTCAAAACACAGCACACAAATACATACACTCATCAAACATGAGATTATCATGAAGATGTTCAAAAGTAGTTTGTTCCCATGAACAACATAACAACACATACCAAAACCCAAAAGACCCACATACTCCAAATGCACCCATCTTGAGTGTTCCATCTAACTTCATGATTCAAGTCATCAAATCCTCTATCACAAGGAACTCAGCACCACTACACACAACACACTTGAAGTAGAAAACTTCACTCTATACATGTAACCTGCATACACGAAATAAATATATACCCCGTGAACATATCATGCAAACACAACGTGAAGTTTATCCAAATATTATCGTGTTACCTTTACAAAGGTACACGCTAATAGTCTATCCAAATACTATATGTTACTTCTACACAGGTACACATCGATTGTCTAAGCACAGTTAACATGTAGTACAAACAAACACTATTTATATGTAACACAAATGTGCAAACTACACAATCTACATGCAACATAAATATGCAAACTCCCCTAAGTGTGTGCATATTAGATAATCATAATGTAATAATGTAGTGCAGACTACACTCAACACTCCATGTAGCAAATAACATATTAACAATCAAACACAAGTTGTACACACTTCTTTACCTTTTTGACATGGAAAGCAAAGTAAGCACACACAGGTATGCAACATACCACATCTCTATATAAAAGAGAGAAGTCAAATAGAAATGCAATAATCCTAATACTCATACAACACAACAGTGAATGTTAAAGAAAATACAAAAAGAAGCAACATATGTAGTCAAGCGATAAATATAAAGAATAACAATGAGACAAATAACAAGGTAAAAGTATGTAACGAATAACAAACTGAATGCATAAACAAGTCAAGAGTAGTGTAGACAGGAAACAATTCTCTATTGGAATACATAACACAAAGCTCCACATCTATACATGTTATGAGAGAGTGTAAGGGGCTTCGCAATTTGCATATAACACATCGAAAAAGCAGGTAGTCAAATACCAATGATACATACATGTGTCAAAGAATATGAAAGAAAATGTTGACTAAGAGTCCAACTATCTTCTAAGTCTGCACACTTCTAATGGATCAACAATCTTTCCCTAAACATCAACACCACTTAAATGTGTCAGTGAATCCATAAGAATGAGTTGACTAGGATTACAAATAACTTCCAAGTTGACACCTTCCTAGTAATTCAACTATCTTTCCCCAACAATACTTTAGTGTATTCAATTATGTAAACTCATTTCATACTATGCACACACATATGGAGAGATATCACAGTCTACCAAAGAAAACATGTGTTATGCATTCCAACGAAAAATATTAGGCTATCAGTTTACAAGTGATAATCATGCAATAACTCATTATAACAAGGATGCATATAGACACATAAAAAGACATATGAAAAAGGAAAATGCAAACTATGCATGTAACATGTCATATTAACAGTCCTTTTATACAAGTTTCACACAAAGTGATATCAAGAAGAAGGAAGTATCACAACATAATAACATAACATAAATTCATAAACAGGGAAAACAACAAGAATGCAGAACAATCAAAACATCCATTTGCCAACATGCATTTTATATACAATCTCCTCCTAAAACTATGTATGTAAGACAATAAATATATTATGCATTCTACAATCTTAAAACTTTTCCAAAATAGAAGCAACTACACAAAATAAAAATAAGTAAAACAAAATGAGGAAACCAACCTAAGCATGTTCAAAGAATTGGAAGGTCCTTAAAGAAGAGTTAATACATTCAACGTAAATATCCATATTTCCATCAAACATGATACATTTATGTAAGGGTATGACTAGATTTTTGATGACATATTCTATATGTGATATGCTAAACTTATTTACTCTATATGCAATTATGATATGCTTCTGTGAATCAAACAAACCTAAAGTAGAACCAAACTTCATATGTCCACTTTTAGCTTCTTTCTCCACTAATGTAAGTATAAGCTTGGAATAAATCAATAGGTCTTTTAAAGCTTGTAATAAAAGGCGAGGATTGGGTATAAGAGAAGAAATATTTAAGTTTAGGCACACCTTTATAAAATCAAACTTTCACATTAAACACAGAGCTCACAAAAATAAGAGGTAATCTTTTAAACTTAGGATATTTCCTTTGTACTTCTCAAATTTAAAACACAAATAAATTTCCAATGTAAGGAATATTTTTCAATTGTGATTTATCATTCATTTAATGAATCTTCCCTTTTCATTTTTTTTCTTTTCAATCTCTTTCTCTTAAGCTAGAGTAACACAAACAATCCAAAAAGTAAATAAATTCAACAAATCAAAGTTGAAACTCAACAAAATGAGTGCTATGTAAGTGCGATTTGATATTTGAGCTAGGTAAGTAGATGCAAAAAAAATGAAGGAATAACATGATAGCTCAAAGAAACGAGACTAGAGACAAAAAACCATTGGTGGCAAGAAATGATCAAAAAATTCAAAGATGATCTAAATCCTCTTTCTATTCAAACAAAATCTAAGATTTTACCTCGAGAGACACTAAAAGTTGATTCTAGAACTTGTTAGGGGCATACAGGTCATCAGAATAAGAGATCCACACAAGCTTCTCAAAATAAACATATAAATTCACTAAATAATGGCATGTGTAAGAAAAATTTCATTTCAAATAAAATAAAAAATTAAGTCATACATATATTCAATGAATACATATGCCAAAACAATCACATTTCAATCTAAGGTGAATGAATCTAACCATATAGTACAGAACAAGATGCTCAATTCAACACACAACAAAAATAACTAGCATATGCAACAATAACAATCTACAGAATACACACTAGTAACGGTATGCCTCACAGGCTCCTATTCTGACTAGCAACATGTATACATGGCAAACAATACTCAACTTGTGATACATGCATACGTACCAAAAATATAAAATGATTTTCAATCAATTCAAGACTTTGTATGTGAAAATATATTCATTAATTGATGCTTGTACTTTCATAACATGCAAACATACATACATAGCAAACCCTAATAAAGAGTTCAACACCTGATATACATCCAGGATAAGGAGATACAAACTCCTAAGAACACACCAAGCATGCATGCAGATAAAAAGTAGATTATACTAATACATAATCTAAACATGCATTTATACTAAAAAAGAGTTCAAGACCCAATATGTAATCAGGTTAAGGAGATGCTGACTCCTTAATGAGTCAAATCAACCTCGCAAACATCAGAGATAAAAACAACTGACAAATAATCACAACTACAGTATGAATAAATACCTATAGGCAACGTAGTAAAGCAATAGATAGAACCTAGTAAACAAAAATCATATGATAAGTATTAAAAGTTTTCTAATCAGAGTTTAAACTTTAGTATGTAGAGACATACACCATTTATAATCTTATTGTACTAGCCACACTTTCAAGCATGCATAACTTTGGATATAACAAGGTAAACCCACGTAGAAACCTATTTATGTGATAACATCCTCGGATTGCTCAAGGTAACCATTAAACAACAAACAATCCATTAAACAATAAATCAGTTACAACTTTAAAAGAAATAAAATCATTGTTACCTTTATCAATTGAAACATCCGTCCTAACTACCTATCGTTACTCTTGCTTACTATCTCTGTAACAACCTGGCTCGACATACGCCTGATCTTCAAAGCCAACACCACCCAATGTGGTGTGATCAGAAAACAAGGATCAGTAATGAGTAATGTGCACAAACAACATAACCACCCTTAAATACGAACACACAGTCCATCACAAACCACCAAGGGGCATACAGGCCATCGCAAAGTGGTTCTCACATATAAAAAGTTGCAAAAAGAAACTATCAGTCGACATATAACTCACCTAAGATAAATTAGTTGCAAACTCTACCTCGAGTAGTCCTTACTCACAAGCATGGTTTTGCTCGCATAATCACGAATCATTAATACTGAACAACATACTAGGTATTAGTGATCCAAAAACAGAAAAAATGAGATGTCAATTTGACAGAACTGTGTTACATTTTTTGGATATAAAACTAAGAAGAAATATAAGGTATTTATAGAACTTGAATTTGCTACCTCGTCAGCCACCTTTCTAAGAATGATTGTGAGGGTAGTGGCGAACTTGGTGATAAGGTGTTAAAAAGTCACATTTTTTCATTCCAAAAATTATCGAATATTTTCCATAAATACTCACACCTAAAAATAACTATAAAGTACAAGTAACAATGTCAACTCACTTCTATGCTTACACCTTGAAAACCAACACTCACCTAGCATGACATATATTTTAGTATGTTGCAATTTGAAGATGTTTATTTTATTAAAATTTAAAGATTAAAATTGTTTAAAAAAACATAAAAATATATACTAAATCTTAAACTATTAGAATAATTTTTTTCAAAATAGTTAAAATTTAAAAAATAATAAGAAATTATTTTTTGACTTACTAAGAAATATGTTGCTTAAAATTTAAAATATTATTATCTACCGATCATCTAACATAAAATATAAAATATTTACTTGTTTATAATTAAGTTTATAAATTATAATTTAATAAAAAAATTTAAAAATTAAAATATATTGATTAATATGTAAAAATATTATAAATATAATAAAATTAAAATATATTTATAATATAAACATATTGGTTTGATTTTTGTTGATTTTGTAAAATAAAATCTATAATCAATCTAACTTCATCATTTATCTAAAATTTAAGTAATATTTTAAATTTTAAAAATATAAGTATTAAAATATATTAATTATAAATTATAAATGTAAGTATCAAGTAGATACTTCTTTTCCAATATATATATATATATATATATATATATATATATATATATATATATATATATATATATATATATATACGACCATCGTAACAAACATTTTGTAGCATATATTAAACAAACTGGCGGTCTTAAATTCAATTTGCATCATCATTATATCTTTTGGTCAAACAATGAAAACAAGTGCTTAAATTATCTTTCTACTAATCCATTATTTCAAGAAATGTATATCCCTTCCTTTCTTCCACAGTAACATCGTGGGTTTTTGGCAACAAACTATACCGACATAATGTATTATTATAATTCCCTGTACATGTATTTGGAAAATTATCCTTTTACCACGATATGAGCTTTTTAAGATTTGGTGGATAACTAATTCTTTTATTTAATTGATTTTATTTTTAATTTTTAATAAAGTAATATTTATTTATTTATTTATAATGTTAAAATATATATATATATATATATTCATTTTTTTAAAAAAATAAACATATATTTCTTTTAGTAATAAGATTTAAAAATAAAACTATATATATAAATAAAAATTATTACATATAATTAACTTTTTTTTAGTTATAATAATACTCCACTACTCCTTCAATAGAAATAAATGACTTTGTTAAGGTTCTACCATATGCCAATACATACACTTCATGCAATATTCTCTTGAAAATTTGTTGAACGTATCAATTCAAAATATAATAATTATTTTTTAATGAATGGTTATATTTCTATTTTCACACTTTACATCTCCAAATTTATAATATAATTCCATCAAACATTGACACATGAAAAAAAAACAACTTGATGCTTACGTTAAGATAAGCTGTGTTTTCTAAATTCCATCTACCTTATAAAAGAGGAATCAGAATTAGAGCAGATCATTTTAATATTTAAAAAAAAAACTACTTTGAATGAAAATAAATAAAGAAAACTATAATTGCCCATAAGTTTGTCTCTTGCTTTCCCATCAAGATTGGTTGTGCAAACTACTTTTACAATGACTTTTGTCACCCAATATTACCCACAAAGGCCACAACCATCGGCAGCTCATCATGTTTTCTTGTGGTGGATAATAAATTTTATTTATGATAAACGGTAAACAGAAAAGAAAATGCAGACCATTAAGAAGGAAGGAAGGAAGAAAGATATAAAATAGGCTGATATAGTATCTGCTTTTGATTTTGAAAATAAATAAATAAATAATAATCTCTTTTTGGATTTCTTGAAACAGAAAAAAAAATTTCAAAAGTTTGAAAAATAATAATCATGCCACCTTTTGTTATTTATTTCAAATTATTAAGAAAATTATTTGCAAAAATATCAATAAAATCTTAGAAATCATGGGAGATATTTTTTGGGTTATAAAATCATAGGATATTTATTGTAACAAAAACAATAACTAAGAAGTTTGAAGATTTTTTTTTTTTTTTTTTGTAATTTGTGTAAATTTAAGAGTTACATAGTAAAAACATTTCCCTGACTAAAAGTGAACAAATGATTTAAGATATAAGTATTGTTATAAAAATATTTTATTAATGATAATTTTATTTAATAATAATTATATTAAAATATAATTAATATTAAAAATAAAATAAATATTCTATATATATATATATATATATATATTATTATGAATATTATTTACCATGATTTAAATTCGCCAGAATCTCCTTCCATCGTGTTTATCGTGTTTTGTATGTACCGATTAATATACGTGCTACTTTATTAATTAATTACTATGATGGTAAAAAGTACACCTCGTTTTTATGAGGTGTATTTTAAAGGGTAAAAGTCTAATAAGGTATTATAATTTTTTATTTTTTATTTTTTAAATATAGATTATTATCCAAATTATAAGCGGTTTGGTTTTTTATTCGTTTTCTTAATAATTTAGTAATTTTATTTTTAGATTAAATTGATTAATGGTCTAAAAATATTAGTAGATGTATTATTATATATTTAAAATATCTTTAATTAAATGATAAATTATATTAAATTAATTTTTTTAAAATGAAATATCATCTCAAAAATATAGATAAAAATAATATTAAAAATAAATGTTGGTATTACTAAAATAGTATAAACATGTTTTTATTTTTATTGAAAACATTAAATTTTGTTTCAAAACATATTGGCAATATGTTCTTCGGGTCCCGTGTTTTCCAGCATTATTACTCTCCATATTTTGATCCTTTATTTCACAAATCAAGTCATCAGAATTAGTTTATCCCCGATGATAATCATAATTGAATTTTTATTACTCATTCTTCTTTATAAGGGCAAGGAGATAAATAGAACAATTAGTAAGACACAAAATGTAATAATGATAGTGGTGTGTACGTAATTATATATAATTTTCATTCGAAAGAATTTAACATTAGTATTCAATTGATTGTTTTATATCAATTTTATCACAAAGAAGATAACGAATGATTGGGAGAGAGGAATAATAATAATAATAATAATAATAATAATAATAATAATAAGAAAGAGGGGAAATGATGCTGGTGAAATAATACATATTTAATTGGTTTTTTGGTAGAAAAATTATAGGGGAGGTATCAAAATTAAAAATGATAAATACACTTTCTATTAATAGCTCATATTAATCAAATTTGATGAATCTTGTTTTCTTATAATCATTTTGTATTAAATTATACCTATTTAAAAATAGTAAGTTTTTTAATGTTTTCAAAAATATATAATAATTTTATGTACATTTATTAAAGATATAATACTACCCAATATTTAATCTTGTATTTCAAAGTGAATTGATTCGATCGAAAAAGAATTACATCATAGAAACTGAACAGACATAAAAAAGAAATTCTCAAGGATTATTAAATATTAATATATGATAAAAACAAATTAATTTCAACATTTTAATATAAAAAAGTGTTAATAAGTTTATAAAATTATTAAATAGTGTGTATTTAATTAAGATGTAAACTTTTTTTAATGGATTTTAAATTTTAAAAACATACAAATTTTAATATACTTTAATAAATTTTAAACATATTTAATTAAATTTTTGAAAACTCTAGAATAGATCTGTATAATTTTTTTTTTGTAAATTTGTAGACTTTGATCAACTTTTATAAAATTTAAAAGAAATTAAATTTTTTAACTACACACTTTTTTAGGTTTTTAGTTATTTTATAACTTATTAACGAAATTTTTACTATTATTAAAAATACTTAATATGTTATTATGTATTTTATTTAAAAATTTAATAAAACTTATATTTTTTTTTAAATATCTAGAGTTTTTATAAAAGCAAAAATGAACTTTTATTAATTGAAAATAAATACGTACACAATTTAATTTATAATAAAATCTATTATAATATCGTTGGTTTTTAATTGCTATTAAAAGAAAACTATTACTCTAAAATATAGATAATTATAAAAAAACTAGTTGTTTTTAAATCAATTTATTTTTTATGGATATTAAATTCTTTGATAATTTTATGCGATGTTATTAAAAAACAATCTTAGATAATCATTTTAACACATGAGTTACGAAAAAAGATAAAAAAAAAATTACTTAAATTAACATCACAAGAAATTAAAATAATAAAAATAATACCATTATCTTGAATTGAATTGAGATATATATGAATTAATATTAGATGTATTATTTTTATTATAAATTTTAAGAATATTAATTTTATATTTTTTTAAAAAAGAAGAGTAGTCTAGAAATATCAATGAAAAAGATGTTACTTATTATAAATTTATTTACATAATTTTATAATCTTTAAAAAATCTTAAATGAATAAATCAAAACTTTTAAAAATTATAAAATTCATCGAAATTTACGAAAGTAATTACACCCTCCTAATAATACAAAACGTTCTATCTGAAAATTTCGCCCTAAAATGATACTAATAAGTATTCACGCATAAATTATTCACTTATTTAATATAATTTTATTTTAAATTTTAATATATTTATTTATATAATTTAAAAATATATATTTATTTAAAGTAAAAAAATATTTTATTAAAATTTAAAATAAAATTATATCTATTACAGAATTAGATCGTACAACTAAACTTATTTAGAAAAGCAGTAGTCCTACAAGATACGTTTCTTCGATTATACTCCCATGCCCGCCCATGGTTTCGTATCTATACGCTCAGAGTTCCTCTCTATAGAAACGTACACGTCCCATATTCGCTATCACCTGTAAAGTGACAAAGAGAGAGAGGTTAGGAACTTAATACTTAGTATGGTGGTGAATGGTGACTTTGATGATGTTTGAACGTGGAATTTCAGAGGAGGACAAAATGGAGAATCTTCCATCCAAAGCACTTTCAATGGACCCCATCAATCCTACCCCAACTGTCACGTATTCTTCCACTGTCAGCCAACAACTCAAACGTTGTAAAGCTCTCGTCTTTCACTTCCTCACCTTCACACACTTCTCTCCTATCCATTTTTCCACTTTTCTCAGTCTTTAATGGATGCCCATATGAGCACTTCTGGCATAAAATTTAGTGGATAGTCAGTGCTAGATAAGCATTTTGCGTTTGCGCATCTCTTTTTAGTTGTCAAAAATAGATACCCACTTGGAAAAAGTTTATAATTTTAATCAGTTGTTAATAGAAATTTCTTGAGATTTTTTTTTTTTTTTGGGTTTTACTAAAAGTTCGCTACTTTGCTATCTTTTTGGAGAAATCGGTGGAATTCGTATAACTTTACGTCTTGGGAATAACTTCGTTGGGATTTTTCAGAGATTGCTTCTGGAGGTATTAAGATTAATCACATGGGTCGTATATTTGTTTTTTTTTTTTGGGCATTTGGTGCTACATTGTTGAGAATTAGAGTATTAGACCCTTTTTTTACTTGCATGCTTTGTTCTTTCAATGGGTGAAGCAAGGCGGACCTCAGGAATGGATTCTGAATTACAAGTGATTTTGTGAAGCATCAGGATTATCGTATCGAATCTTAAGAATGATCGAATTACTGATTCAATTTGTGCTGGTTGATCCCCAACTTTTGTCATCATATTTCTCCACAAATCTACCATGCTGATTCCCAGCTGTGTATTCTTTGTTATCCCTGTTTATCTTCAGCCTTCTCAAAACTAAGAGCTTCAAATTCAAGGTACCATTGGCTTTTATTTTTTGGTGAAAACTAATGTTGATCCTGTTCGTCTTAACCAAAGAAGTACATGAATATTGTAGAGGCAAATGTATCAGTAAATTCAAGCTACTTGACAGTAATTGTCACATTATCTACCAACTGAATCTGTTTTTTTTTTTTTGACAATTTTCTAATTTATATGGATGCAGCAAGATTATCAATTTTTTTTTAAATTTAAGTTCGCCGGATCACCATGGGGAAAAGATCACAGAGACGCTCTGTACGGTACGAAAAAGATCAGTCAGGCTGCATGTGGGGCTTAATTAGTATTTTCGATCTTCGCCATGGTCGCTCTGCTCGTAAATTGCTTCCAGGTAGGAGGCACGGAAGCAAGCATTTTGGTAAGAGATCTGTTTGGTTTTGATTCATTGTTAACATGCTCATTAAGTTATGTACTCAGGACTAGAGGACCTACACTATTCACACATCTTTTTTTGTAACTGTTGACAAATTTCTTAGGTCTGATATTTTTTATTTGGGATATGTGCTTCTCAAATGTTAGAAACAGTTTAGAAATCAATTTTCTCGTGAGGTTAAGCTGTTGAGAGAATGACTAACAATACTTTTATAATTCTATCACTTTTCACGATCGTTGGTTTTATGCACTATACAGATAAACACTTTTAATTTAATTGCTTGTGATTCAACAATTGAGATCACTGGGATTTGAAGATAGAATCTTTAGTTCTGATACCATGTTTTAAGTAATTGGAATACTAACTATTCAAAAAGCTTATAGCAAATTAGATATTTCAGTTAATGTTTTCATCCAAATAAGTTTTGTTGTAAAATTTGTAGCAGATTTTCATTTTCATTCATCTAAAATTTGTTGGAAGTTATATGATCTATTTTCAATCTTCAGGTTCTGGACTATCCAAAAACAAGTTCGATATTTTGAGCAATTTGGATGAGACTGTTCAAGTCACCACCTTTGTAAGTGCTGATGGAATTATGCTGATAGCCAATTTGCGTGTGTTAGAATTTATGATATTTTTTCTTTGAGCGTTGAGGTGGGAAAAGGGAATTTATAACATTTCCAAGATTTATTAATTTGACAACAGGATGAGTATATAATTTTGTTATATATTAAATTGTCGAAGTTTCAGGATGGAGAAGAAACCTCGAGAGCAGAAGTGACCACTGACACTGTTAAGCCCAGTGTGAAGAAGCTCATAGACAAAGAGATGTCAAATGAGCAGGGAAAAATGAAGGACGCTAGCAATTCTGAAGTACATAGAAATCAATCTGAATCTGCACAAGACAGCCAGATAGCGAGAGATCACAAAGTAACAAAGAAGACTCGGAAGAAAAGCCGTGATATGGATGCCTTTGATTTCAAAGTTGCTGAAAATTTGCAGTGTGAGTGTTCAGCCGATCAGAATTTAGCCCAACAATCTGCAAAAGTTATTGAATTTGATGAGATTATACATGAGCTCTGTCACAAGATCCATTCGGAAAGTAATCACTCTGTGAAGTCTAATCTGAATGGAGAAGCTTCGGTCTTACTGGATCACAAGCATTATGATATTAAAGAGAAATTGGGCAAGGCAATGAAGGACTTCATAAATCAGAAGCTTATTAATGGGAGACATCTCACAGAAGATCAGAAGATCCAGAGCTCCAGAGAACTAATAGATGTACTCAAGCTTATAAGCTCGGATGAGAAAGGGTTTCTAAAACTTTTAGAAGATCCAAACTCATTGTTGGTTGAATACGTTCAGAACTTGAAGGGAGGTCATGCAGAGAATGGTGAAGAGCCGATGTTGGAATCTGACTTTCCAGAGCAGAAACATGTTAAGCTGAGAAAGTCTGACGACGTTGTCAATGATAAACACAGTCACTTTTTCAGAAGAAGGACCAAGTCTGAGGAAGTTAACTCATTTGAGGCCAATGAGTTTTCTGATGATTCGAATAGAATTGTCATTCTGAAACCTAACATTGCCTCCCCCACTGTATCTCATAGTAGTATAAAAAATAAAGGATCAAGTGATAGAATTGGCTCCCACTTCTTTCTTTCTGAAATCAAAAGAAAATTGAAGCATGCTATAGGAAAACAACAGAAGGAAGTATCGACTTCTGAGATATCAGATAGAGTTGGAAAGGACAATGCTGGGAATAAATTTCCTAGTAAAGAACATTTCTTTATTGAAAGAGTTGCAAAACCTTCTACCGTTTCCAAGAGAGCAAATAAGAATGGTAGAAGAAAAGGCTCTGATATAAGTGTGAAACATGAAACTGATGGTGTTTCTAACAAAAAAATATCTAATGTCTATATAGAGGCCAAGAAACATCTCTCTGAGATGCTGAGCAATGGAGATGATAGTTTGGAACCATCAAGCAGACAAGTTCCTAAAACCCTAGAGAGAATCCTCTCTCTTTCCAAGAACACTCCTTCTATAAGCAGTCCTGGAAGATTTTCTGGTATTGACAAACAACCAGCCAATGAGAATAAGCGGATCCCCCAACACGAACAGAGTTTCAGTCCTCTAGGCCAGGAAGCACAAAACTCAAAGACTGAGTTGCCTGCTACTACTGTCAAAAGCTCTGATTACAAAGAACAAGCTCCTAACATAAATGCTAGTGTACGAAAGGAAACTATCTGCGATATTGAAGTAGTAGATACTGAATGTCCCAGTGAAGATGAGATGAATCCTGCGGGTATTGTTTTCTCATTTCCAATTTTAGTGAAAATTATTAGTCCTTTTGCTAAGTTTTCAAATGCTTTTTATGTTTTATCTGATCTAAAGTTTCTACATTTGATTTAGAATTTGTAAATGAAGAGACAGTTATTTCCTTTGCTCCCTGCCAACCATGTTCGTTTCTAAATAGTGACACATCTAAACTCTATGAAGATCGAAAGTTTTTAGAACCCCTGGATCCAGAGGTAAAAATATCTTTCTGATTGGTTGATTGTGGTACTATTGTTATTATATTTTCCCCTTTTTTCTTTATAGTTTTCTATGCAATTATTTTTAAGTTACATGGACTTTGATTCACTATACATGTAAAAGAAACTCCCTTCGTGAAATGGAGCATGCCTGGGATATATCTAATATCCCCTATATTACAAATGGTCTGAACTCTTAAGTCTTAAGCAATGAAGCTATTTTGATTTGTGTCCATTATTGCTTTGTTTCTTTATACAAATTTGTTCCCTTCATCAAGTAGGTTTTATCTGATGATCATCCTTATTCGTTTTTAGGACTCTAATGATGAAAATGAACCACATTTTTCTTCATTAGTATCACCTTGCTCTTTGACCCCAAAGAAGGTTGCAGATCTAGATAGTGGCAATGACATCCCAGAGAGACCAAGTCCTGTCTCAGTTCTTGAACCACTGTTCACTGAAGATGACATAAGCCCTGCAAAAACCATGTCTGAACCTGGCAAGTATTATCGTCTTGAAAATGGATTTACTTTACATGCATCACTTTTTCTTTTCTCCCTTGTAATTTCAATTTCAGATTTTTTCTGATATATAGATTTACTTCATAAAACTGCAGTTGAGACAACGATTCAACCTTTACAGATTCAATTTGAACCTGAAAATTCAGCTTCAGATCGAGCAAACTGTGCTAAGCCATTTATGATAGAGAAAGAATTAGTTTTTGAATGTGTAAAAGTAGTGATGGAAGCTTCTAGCTTTAACTGGGATGAATTCTACGCGAAGTCGCTTTCTTCCAGTCAACTACTTGACCCATCATTGGGCGATGAGGTAGAATTTTTCTCCAACCAACTTTTCTGTGACCAAAAGCTTCTCTTTGACTGTATTAACGAAGTTCTAGTCGAGGTTTATGAACATTACTTTGGTTGCTTTAACCGTCCATCATTTGTAAAACATGGTATAAGGCCACTTCCAACTTTGAGAAGTTCTCTTCTTGAGATTTCAAGAGGAGTTTATTGGCATCTCCTTCAACTACCTCTTCCTCGCTCTCTGGATCAGATTGTCAGAAAAGACATGGAAAGAACTGGAACTTGGTTGGATCTTCGATTTGATGCCGAAACTATTGGATTTGATTTAGGTGAAGCTATTCTTGGAGACTTGCTAGAAGACACCATATTAAGTTACGTAAGTGAAAGTCCTAAAAGTGAGTTCGATGTGCTTCCACGGTTAAACAGGAACGAGTGCAGCATTGACTTGTGAAGGAGGTCTTTTCTTCATATTATAAATTTTTCGATGTCAAAGGTAGTGGGAAATCAAGCAACTTACTTTTATACAGACAGTGAGCATGGTCGCCAAAATATACAAATGAAGTGGATACTTTTTTGTAGCTATCCTCGAGCATCCCGGGAATGGTTTTTGGTTGAGCTTTCTCTACCTTTAACCTGATAAATCATGTATATAGAACTTGGTTTATTATAGAACCAGAGCTTGGAAGCCTCGGAGATGGTGTTTCGTCAACTAATAGATCTCTATGTAGAGACTGGAAAATCCAATTTGCAAGCTCTCGTTGAAAAATTTCAAATAAGCATTTTGCACACATTGTCCTGTGTCCATGGCAATCACTGAGACAGTTTACCTTTCTTAGATTTTGTAGTTTCTGAGTGTTAGTTGAGTGGTTTGCTCTTCATTTTGTTTGATTCTATTCTTTTTTTTTTTCTTTTTTTTTCTTTTGGGCCTGTTTTGTTGCTGTGTTTAATATTTCGACATGTGAGTGTGGTTTAGTTCAAAATTCTGAAAATAAGGGAATTTCATGCTTAGGTTTAGGGTATGTACCTAACAAGATGCCAATATATCTATGCTTTGTACATTGAGTTGGTGCAACAAAATAAGGTGGCATGTTCGTTTCTGATTTTTTCCTTCTTTCTTTTCTTATATTAATTGATCAGGTAGGTGAACAGGTGGTTCACTTAATCACCTCTTTTTAATTCAAGTTATAAATTTAAATTATATTAAATAAAATTAATAATTCAAGTTATATATTTAAATCACATCAAATATTATTTGTATAAAAAATAAAGTTGAATTCAGAAGTGTATTTTTTCGTATGTCAAACATGTGTTTATGGTTTTCCTGCATCTATCAATCAAATTATTTCTTTTGGTTATTCAATTTTTTTTACCCGTCCCTTCTTTCAAAATTTACTCTTGTTTCTCATAATAGGGTAATTTTTTAATTCGCAACTCTGATGAAGTATAAATTATATATATATATGTCATAAATAAAGAAAACATTAATTATCGTATTCATTGTTAACTTATTTTTAAAAAATACAAAAATTATAATAATCTCAATTTTATCTAGATAATTCACTAAAGTTGTTGTATTTGAATTTAAAATAAAATAAAATTAAAAAAGATGTACAAAATAAAATAAAGATATTATTCGAAAATTAAATTAATGAGAAGAAAACTTATAGGAAATCGATTTAGTTTGTGTTTTACTTATCTAATTAATTTAATTTAATTTAATTCTCTCTGTTTGTTAGTAATTTTCAAAAATATTCAAAAACCTCTTTCGATAGTCAATTGGAAATAATCTTGTTTATAAATTTAAACAAAAATATGCAATTTAATAAAATAAGAAATCATTAAGACTAATAATTTTTAAAACTACACAAGTTCATACAAGCTTTTCGATTTTTATATTTACATATGATAATTCTCATCACAAGATTAAAATCATTTAATTAATAAATAATTAATTAAAAAAACATTAAATTTAGAATAAATCAGATAAACATAAAGAAAAATAATTTAAATTAATATAAAAAATCAAACATAGTTTGTAACTAAATTACATATTTTAAAAAAAATAAAGATAAATTAATTTAAATTAAAAATTAAATTAAACATAAATAAATTTATCATAATTTTGCATGGATGTCCTCTATCTTTTTGCGTTTCTGCTTTTCTTTTTCTCTTTTTTCCTTTTTCTTTCTTTGCGTTTCCGCTGTTTCTCTTCTTTTTTTTTCTTTTCTTCTCTCCCTGGCGGCTGTTCTCTTCTCTTTATTTCCTTTTTTATTTCTCTGCGCCTTTTCTATATATATATTAATCTATCAAGCCCCTCCCTCGGTTTCCTATATATATATTAATTTAAATAAAACTTAATTTAAATTTATTAGTTGATATGTTTTAAAATTTTGAATATTCATTTTCTTAAAATATGTAATAAAATTTAAATAATAAAAATTAAATAAAATTATATTAAAATTTAAAGTTAAGAAGTGATAAATTATCCCAAACTTAAAACTTTGTTTATCTTCAAACGAAAAGAAATTAAAGAAAATACAATTGTAGAGAGTATCAACAAGATCCTATAAAAAACTACCATCACTTAACAAGCCATGATTTGAATTTAGATTTCATTACTAATTACTTACTCTTTTTACATCAAAGATAGTAATAAAATCAATCAAAATCCAGCAATTTGTCACATAAGAGTTAAACAATTACTTCAATCTAAAGTTAAGTCCTTGAGTGTGTGTGTAAAATAGTCAATTTAACTCCAAACCACCAAAAAATTCTAATAAAAGTAGAACAATTGAAATCATAAGAATTCTCTTAAAACTTAATTCTATAAATTCAATTTTCAAAAATTTTCTCCATTAATGTAATCAAATACCAAAATCAAAGATTAAAATGTCTTTAATTAAGGTTGTAATGATAGGCCATAGGGTGAAGGCTAAGAAAGAAATGGATATAGAACGTCAAAATAAATTAGAAAAATACTTGGTAGAAAGAAATAATAAAAAGAATATAGATAAAATTCACACTAAATCTCTTTCTCGACAATATGTTTATACTGATGAAAATATTATTGTCATACTCAATAAGTAGAGTACTCTTTTTTCCTTTTTCTCTTTTTTTGTATGTGGTTGTCTTGACACTTATAGTCTTTACTAATTTCAATCACTTTTATCCTTTTTTTATTCTTGTCTTCGTTCTTTCTATCTTTTTTTTTTTGCTTATTTTTTTTCTTTGATCAAATAGAGCAAACATAATGTGAATTATTTAATTTGAACGAAATTTCTCTTTAAATGTAAATTTCTACCAAAGTATTTTCTCAAAATTTAAGATAAGTTCATGGTTTTTCAAGCTTAGAGTGAGAATGATTTATGTAGTTAAAAGAATAAATAAGGCTTATGTAAAATAAGGCTCAAGGGGGGTTGACTATGGGAATACACCATGCAATGATGGTGTGATAATTAGGACGACTCGGAAAGCTTTTTGGTTGTAAAAAAAATTGCCTAGATCATTTCTCTAACATTTGGTATTAATTAAGATTGAACTTTCATAACCCAATTAATTCAACTTCTTCTTTTCATAGGCAAAATAGAGTAGAGAAAAATTTACTATATGCTCAATTATTTTCAAGGACAAAGATTTAAATCAAAGTACCCACAAAACTTTGACTAACAAAATAGCAGATTTTGAAAAAAAAAATCTCAAAACCATCCTCAATTCTAAATTTTAGAGTCATAGTGAATTCAATCATACTCAAATACATGCTTGATGAGAGAATTCAACAACTCAAAATTATAGAATTTGACACCCCTAAACTTAAACTAAACAATGTCCTCGTTGTAATTTAAAAGTGAGACAAATAGAAGAAATGAAAGGAACTTCCCTGGTTTTATAGTGGATCCGCATTAGTTTGTATTTTTTAGCTTTTTATTTCTGCAAAATAAATCAGCATCAAAATCCAAATTATTAAAATAGTAATAAAAAATAAAATAAAAGAACAAAAGAAATTTTTTATGAGCTACCTTCCATATGCGCTTGTTTTATAGTCTATAGCCAGACTTTTCAATTTTCATTAATCAGGATTTCGAAAAGGAATAAATGCACGATTCTTCTTCACTTGTTCTTCATAATAGTGCTTCAATCTATGACCGTTAACTCTTAATATATTCTCTATCTTGTCCTTCAAGTCTATTGCTCCAAAAGTAGAAACTTTGTTAATTGTATAATGACCTGTCTATCTTAATCTTAACTTACTCGGGAAGAGTTTTAGTCGTGAATTGAAAAGCAAAACCTATTATCCTGGAGCAAACTCACACCTAAAAATCTGTTTGTCATGCCACTTCTTTGTACGTTCTTTGTAGATTTTTACATTTTCATAAGCATCATTCTCTTCTCTTTATTTCCTCTTTGATTTCTTTGCGCCTTTTTTATGTATATATATATATATATATATATTAATCTATTAATCCATTTCCTCTGTTTCCTTTATATATATATATATATATATTAATTTAAATCTAATTTAAATTTGTGAGTCCTTAAATGATATATTTTTAAAATTTTGGATTTTCATTATCTTCAAATTTACAATAAATTTCAAATAATAAAAATAAAATCTAAAATCAATAAAAATTAAATAAAATTATATTAAATTTTAAAGTTGAGAAGTGATAAATTATACCAAATTATGCAAGTCATCAATATGTACCCTTTATATATAATCAATGATATACTAAGAGCCATCACATTATTGCTCATTTAATCTCTCTTTATTGTCTCTCTCTAAACTAAGTTAGTCCCCCAATATTTTGTAACCTATTATGGGGCTCATATTTTAAGATACACTAGATAGAATTTGGCGTATTCTATTTCATTAGTTTTATTTATAGTTTAGATCAAGCTCGTAGACATAAGGAGATCACTAGACAAAGCCTTACAATTAGGATAATTCGTTTGAAAAATTATGGTTGAGACACGAGATAAAGTACGAGTTGATCACCTCGATAAATAACTAAGTAGAGCATTCGAAATAAAGTATGAGTTGATCAGCTCAGTAAAAAATTAGATAATGTTCTCGAGATAAAGTAACAATTGATCACATTGATAAAGAACTAGGTAGAGCACTTGGGATAAAATGTGAGATGATCACCTTGTTAAATAACCAGGTAGAGCACTCGGGCAAAGCCTTGGGAACCTTGGGAAGCTGGCATTGTTTAGTTCCAGGTCGAAATGGAACCCTTATTAAAAATGAATTGATTGCTTAGGTAAGGAGATAATGTATCAAACATAGACTCATCATCTTCTAAAGCATCACAATTGTAGAACTCTTTTTGTGGAGGCGTTAACACAACATAACATCTTGTGTGAATTTGATCGCTAAAGTAAAATACTTGTTTTGCACGAAGTGCTAACTAGAAAGGATCATCAATGTGACTTTTCCTGGATAAATCGAAAATCATCTATTTTGTATCCAACATTTATAACATTTTCAACTTAATCACACAAGAATACTATTTCATTGAAGACCTCATAATAGAGTTCCCAAATCTCTTGAATTACCATAATATGTTCTATCAGAAAGTACAAGATTACCATCTTTTGATATAGAAAATTGCATAGTTTGTGCAACCATCTTCACACCACTATTTTGATTTACTCGGACTTTATCCTTTACTTGAGTTGTAACCCTTGATCCATTAATTTGTGAAACTAGAAAATGATTTGACATCGAATTTTGGACCATGTGTAAACCATTCTAAACTTTATGTTATTTTATGATTGAGTTTGTTGAGTTCAACTCGAATCTATACATACAAAAACATGAAATGTGTTTAAAGCAAAGTTTTAAAACACTACATAGAAGTACTAATGAATTCTTGTATGTGACACTTACATGGTTGCGAAACCAATTAATAAGCTCTCGTTTATGTTCATCATGCAACCATTTTTCTCCTCCTTTTTTTATAACGAGGATCGATCTTCGGTAAATTTAAATACATTCTGTAATGTTATTAAAGATATATCAAGTAGGTATCATCTTTAATAGTTAAATAAAAAATATGTTTTTCATAAACGAAAAGGTTAAACATCACTTATTCTATGTACGGTTGTGCCTCATTATTATTTATCAAAATGATTCGATGTACTTTTTTTCATCGAGTACGATCAATAAACAATTTCTTACTTCCACCAAGCATAGGATTATCTACTTGGATCATGTGATGTTCTAAGGACAAATTATGCGTAGGATTCCTAATTTCATTGCAACCACTAAAGTATTCAGAATAAAACTCAATAGCCTCTTCAACAATGTAACGTTCCACCATGCATCTTTCAGGTTGATTTTTATTATTTACATATCCTTTAAAGACTTGCATATATCTCTCAAAAGGATACATCCACCTTAAGTAAATAGGACCACACAATTGAACCTATCGAACTAGCTGAACACACAAGTGAATCATTATATCGAAGAAAGAAGGAGGAAAATATTTTTAATTAGACACAAAGTCTCTACAACATCTTTCTGTAAAACGTTTAACTCGCCAATCGATATAGATTTCTTGCATATTATAATGAAGAATGAATAAATATGAATTATTAATAATCGAATATGTTTTGGAAGAATTAATCTAATAGCAACTGGTAATAACTATTGCATTAATATATGACAGTCATGTGATTTCAATCCATAAAGTTTCTTATCGGTGATAGACATAAAATTTCTTAAGTTGGACGAGTAACCATCAGGAACTTTCACACCCACCAAACATTTACAAAACATATCCTTCTCTTTTGTTGACATTGTAAATGATGCTGGTGACAAGTATGTTCGATTCTTATCATTTTCCACTCTTGGTGCCAATTCAGGTCGTATGTCTAGTTTCTTTAAATCCAATCTTGCTTTAATTTCATTCTTCATTTTCAAGGTATATTAAGTAATGTACCAATCAAGCTCGCAAATACATTTTTCTCAATGTGTATAACATTTAAGATGTGATGAATGTGTTGGTCTTTCCAATAAGATAATTCCCAAAATATTGATTTTTTATTCCAACAACCATGGTCTACTAATTCAATAACATTTTTATTTTCACCCCTTTTATTAGTTGACCTCTTTTGTTTCCCTACCTTAGTGAGTATTCTTTTTTTCATCTTTCCATATCGTTTGAATGTCATACCATTCAATTATCTTAATATCTCAACACCTCGCAAAGGTCGGGGTGCATGATCATGATCTTCTTCACCATCGAACAATTTCTTTTGATATCTAAACTTGTTTCCAGATGACAATAATCTTCTATGTCTTCTATAAGACATCTTTCGTCCATGAACAAGATATGTTGCAGAAGTGACATCACTACATATAGGCCATCACTTGTAACCTTTTGTTGCATGTCCTAATAAGTTCCCATAGGCAGGAAAATCATTAATTGTTCATAAAAGAACCCCCATCAAATTAAAGTATTCTTCTTTATGTGCATCGTAAACATTTATACCATCATTCCACAACGTCTTTAAATCATCTATCAGAGGTTGTAAATATACATCAATATCAACACCATGTTGTTTCGGTCCTGAGATCAATAATATTAACATCATGAATTTTCTTTTCATACACAACCAGGGAGGAAGGTTGTATGTTACCATAATTACTGGCCAACAATTATATCTACTACTAAGGGAACTATATGGATTAATTCCATCAGAAACAATGACAAGACGAAGATTGCGCAGATCAGATGCAAATTGAGGGGATAAATTATCTATTACTTTCCAATTTGGAGAATCACAAGGATGATGTAACACCCCATCATCAATTTAATTATCTGAATGCCAAGTCAACATCTTTGATGTCTCTTTACTTTTGAACAACCTTTAAAAGTGATGAATCAGAGGAAAGTACCAAAGAACCTTTACGAGCACGCATTTCTTCAGTGTTGTCTCATTTGTAGCATGCTTCCATCTCGATTCTTTACACATTAGACAATCATCTAATGTCTTATATTCTTTTCTATAAAGAATGCAATCATTTGGACAGGTATGAATATTATGATATTCCATGCCAAATCGACTAAGAGATTTCTTCAATTCATACATTGAATATAACAATTCAATACCTTCGGGAAACATATCTATTAGTAGATTTAGTAATTTTGTGAATCCCTGGTCAAAAAATCATGTTTTGCCTTCACATTGTACAAATGAACAAATCCTGACATTTTAGTGTATTTCTTGCATTTTGGATACAACGGTTTTTCGGCATCTTCTAGAAGTTTTTTAAAGGTTTTGAGATCATCCTCATGTAGTTCATCTTCAACACCATAAAACATATTTTCTGTTTGTACATTATGATAAGATGTATGTAATCCACCCACATTCTTATTTATTTCTTCCCTATGAGTATTATCAATATTTTCTCCATGATAATACCAACATTTATAACTCAAAAGAATACCACTACAGATAAGGTGATACATAACCTCGTCAACTTCATGAAATCGCTCATTTTTACATTTAACACATGGATATTGAATCATACTAATTTCATTATTACTATTTCTACAAGCAAATTCCAAGAAACTTTCAACTTCATAAATGTAGTCCTACTCAATTCTACACTTTAACCGCCAAAATTTATCCATTTTCTATTAATTACATTAAGTATATTAAATATGTATCCAATCAATATATTTAATGTATTATTATATATGAATTCCCTAATTATTAGAATATATACCAAACCATACATAATACCAAAATTTATCATTTTAATCATTTTAAAATTGTATTGCTTTTACTAAATAAAATATAATTATTTATATGTAAATAAATTTATCCACGGTAAATATTCTAGTCCCGCAAACTTACAACATCCAGATATTATTTAATTTCTCTTGACCCACTTAGAAAACCAGCCAAACAAATAATAACATGCATAATACAAAACATACATAATATAAAAAATAACACAAAGTGAATAATAAGTGCGTAGAATTAATAAAAATACTTAAAAGAGGAAATGACAAAAGTAAGAAAATGAAGGAAAAAAAGGTGTTATGTAAGTGATAAAATAGGTATAATTTTTTGAGTATTTCGCTAAAAAAAATTAGAAGATTTGGAAGATAATTTGAAGAGGAAGAAAACCCATTAAACGACGTTAAATATGATATTCGTAGGTGGCCGAAAAATACGAATGAATGTAGGAGGTGAAGCTCAATTTTGAGATTTTGGATGCTGTAAATTAAAAATGACGTGTTTGATGGAGAAGAAAGAAGATAAAAGGAAAAATCTACGTGGATAGTGTCGGTTGATGTGTTGAACCAACGCTGCACGAGAAGTAGCGTTGGTTCAACACGTCAATTGATGCTACATAAAATTATTCATTAATTTTTTTTACAGTTTAAAATTTAAATTAAACAATACAATTGTTTTTATTTTTTTGGTTAATTATTTTTTAAAATTTTAACTATAGACCTTTTATATTTTTTTGAAAACTTTTATGTATTTTGTTTTTCATACAATTAAAATTCGATAACTACATATGAAAAACATGTACATAAAAATATTCAAAAAAATACACAAAAATTTATAAATTATAAAATTTTAAAAACCAATTGCCTAAAAAAAAGAAGAAAAAATTATACTATGCATCCATATTCAATTTTAAACAATTAAAATAAAACAATAATTGACTAAAAAAATAAAAAAAAATTGTATTATGTAATTTCAATTTAAAAAATTGTTAAAATAAAAAAATTAACGAGTAGTTTTACGTAGCATCAATTCTACGTGTAAATCGACGTTTTTCAGATTTGTAGTTTCGGTTTTTCACCGAAACGATTTTAAATTAATTATAAGTCAATTTTATTTAAAATTCAACTTTATACGTAAACTTAAATACTTCAATTAAGATCTTTTTGAGGGAGATATGATATTTTTAAGGTGAAGTAGATAAGATTAGTGAAATTGGTTATCCATAAAGTCAATGAATAATTTGAATATTGTTGGTGGTAGAACAGAAACAATTCATAATGTTGCTTCTCTTTTAGTATGTTTATATATTATATATTACAATTGATCATGTAGCTTCATATTCTATTTCTATTCATTTTACTGAATTAATTTTTATTTAAAAAAAATATCTCTCAACCGTTTTTATAATACATTTTTTTATAACTTTTCAAAAAAGTTTGAATCAATGTATAGTTATTGTAACTTTTATCCGATAAGACTCTTAAATTAGTATTAGAAGAAAAATAATAACATTACAATAAATTTTATAATCTATTTTACCAAACTGATGCTTTTATGTTATTAGATCTGTGACTTAAAATGTAAATTTTGTTGTTGTTACAATAAAAATGGATGATTTTCTTGTTGAAATATATCAATTACCAATTTACCATAATTGGATTAAAATAATAATATATTATATAAAATGTAGTAATATTTTATTTATAATAAATTTGTGATAAATTATAATTGATTTGATACAGTATTATTGATAAATATAGTTAAATTTATATTATTATATTTAATAAAAAACTATCACATTATTGATAAGTATAATAAAACTTATATAATTATATTTAATAAAAAAATTACTACGTTATTTATAATTATAATATAATTTTGATATAAGAAAATATTCTAAAACTAGTATGTAATTTCTGTTCGGGAAAAAATGTAACATGTATTCTGACCAAAACCTCAGAAAAAATGTAACACGTAACCGTTTGAATCGACAAATAACAAATTATTAACAAATACATCACAAATTACCCATAATGTTAATCCACAAATTGAATTTTTTAGCTCATGCTTTCGCTAATTTGAAAAGGTAGTTTCAAATAAGTGAATTACTAAGTAATTTTTTCTCGTCTACTGCAATAAGTTAGTGGTCGAAGGAAACTCGTAATTGTGGTACGGGTGTAATGTTTTTTATTTTATATAATTAATGTTGAATTGAATTATAAAATTTGTAATCAAAATATCATAAAAATCGTTATATTTTCGAGACATTTTTAACACATGCATAATGGTTTAAAACGATTATTAAAAAATATTATTTTTTTAAATATATTAATTTAATTAATATATAATTAAATTTAATATATATGTATTAATTAATTAAATAAATATAATTAATTTTAAATACGCGAAGATATTATTATCAGGATAATTATACATGAACAATATCCATTATTTTATATTCGATTAATACATGAAATCATATTTATTCTTAAAATTTATTAGATAAAAATCAAACAAATATATTTTTTTCGTTATGAAAGGAAACTTGCATGCTATACGTCTACATTATAATTATTTCAAAACAATAATTAAATATTTATTATTTTTAAATTAATTTAAGTTTGCTATTAACAAGTACGAGTAGATCGCAAATTAACTACAAGCTGTTTTTTAATTTTATAACATTTTTACTAAAAAAAATAAAAGTTCTTATACTATTTTCAAAAAAATAAGATAATATTATTATAATATTTTTTATTATTATCAAAATAAAAAAATTTAAATTATTAATTTTATTTTATTATAATTGTTATCATGTCCTCAATTCAAAAAAATTTAAGAAATATATTATTTTAATTTAATAAATTTATTTAGATGCATAAAGTTTAATAAATAAAATAATATTAAATATTAATTTAATTGATTAATTTTAAATCTTAAAGTTTAATAAATAAGTTTAAATGAGTCAAGTTATATATGTTTAATCGATTTTATATAATATAGTATTATTAGATCATAATAAAAATTGGCTGTATAATTACAATCGATATAATGTATAAATTATTAATTAAAATATAAAAAAAAATTCAACTTATAATTAATTACCGTATAATTTATATTTTATACTACCACGGTAAATATACCTGTTCTTTCTTATAACATAGAAAACTTTGAGAAAGAAAGGGAAGGCATCATCATCGTCATCATCAGAACACAAGCTTAAATAGTCAAAGCCCAAACTCCAAGACATTTTTGGCTTCTTCTCTTTCAATAAAATCTCTCCTTTTCGCCATATCATTGGAATTTTCTATTTTTTCCCAGATATATCTCTTCCTCCACAAATCAAATCTGCCCTCTCAATCTCTGTTCCTGTTTTTAATGTTATAATAATTTGTTGCTTTTATTTGAATTTTTATTTTATTTTCCAAATTTCTGGGTAAATTGTTATATAAACCCTAGCTTAACTCTTCCTCGCCGGGAAACCCAATCTGGAGTTTTACGGTAGGTCGTGGGTCCTCTTTGAACTTTGGATTCGGAATTGGTTTCAAAACCCTAGCTTTGGTTGGTGCTCCAATCTATGCTATAATCTGTACGTAATGTTAGATTCAATGATTTCTGTTTGATATGTTATTGGATGTAGCTTTAAATTTCAGTGCGTTTTGAAATTTGGAATTTATTGTATGCTTGGCTTTGTTTTTATTTCGATTGGTATTAGTCTGTCACGTAATTATTGAAAGTTTGGTGTCTTTTATGGATTATGAAATGATTTCAACTACCTGGGCGCCTGGTTTTGATGGAAAAAGGTTGAACTATATGTGTTTTTTGATTAAGTACTTCAGATCAATTTTGATCCAACTTTTGCACGTACTTTGTAACTTAGGATGCATATTAGAATTTATGAAGAATACTAGCTCTTTATAGTTAGTCCAACGTATTTAGAAAACTCTGTAGTTTGTTTCATGAGTTACTTTTTGATATTTACCCTGCCATTGGGAATTTTTTTTGGTGAGGGGATATATAATGCTGTACTTTAGGTGTAAATGGTTTTTTTTTTCGTTATATTTATCTTTCGTTTTATCCATTAACAACTTCAACTTGGATTCTTCTTAAAAAAATTTGGAAATGATTTTCTTAAAGCACAAAACTGTGTGCTATGACTCTAGACGACTGTTGGTTTCTACCATGTGCATAAATCTTACAGCCTTTGGTTCTGTTTGCAGGAACGCACATTTCCATGCACTGTAGTTCCTTTATCATGCAGAGTTATGCTCTGAGCTCAAGTTTTATTTTAGTTTATAAGCCTCAGATGATTCTTTTTGGCAATTTGTTTAAGCTGTTTTCTACAGATAAAGTAGCATTTGATTAGTCTTCCTGAAATCACACATTTAATGATAATAATATGTTATAAATAAGAAAGTCGCTGCATTTAAATTGGGAGCCTTGTGTGCTCTTGAAATGTTGATGCTAATGTTATTAATCTTTTCCTTATTTACTTCCTCGTTTAGCCAATTGTTTCCTGATCTATAAAATATTCATATGGTTGTCTGTTTATGTGGCAATACGTCACATTTCATTTTCAGAATCAATTGTTTAGCCATTCAAATTGGACATCTTTCTTTACCATGCTATCGATTTTCTTCTGTCCTCTCTCTTATTTTAATAGATTTTGATTGGACTTTACATGAAAAGTGTTCTTCTTTAATGCAGTTTAGTTTTAGCTTGTGCACCGTCCTGTTGCTGTTCAATGCTTGGTACAGTATGCCGATGACTGTTAGGAGAAATGCAAAGGTATCATGGTGCTGGCTGCACTGGTGCAATTAATAACGGCGCATTAGGGGGTGTCTCAGCTAGGGATAGTTCCCGAGCTGATTCCTCTTCCCTACCAGCTAATTTTTCTGTGAATCCTAGGTAAATGGGTCCTCATCCTGCTTAATTATGCATAGGGTTTCTGCCCTCCCAAAAGAAGGAAAAGGAAATTAAAAAAAAAACATGTAACAAGAATGTTTTGAATGATTTTTGGTAACTGCTAAACAACTTCTCTATCTTGATGCTTGTTCCTCATGTTGCTAAGATGAGAATTTGAGATAATCTGCTTGCATTTTATCTATAACTCCCCCCCCCTTTCTTTTACCGATGATCTTATTCAATTATTTAACGTTGTACTAGCTAGCTTCATGAACCTCATGTCGGTTTCTGTACTTGATTGTGCAGGCGTCCATCTCCATTGACATCTTACAAGTTGAAGTGTGATAAAGAACATTTAAATTCTCGGTAATTTTTAAATGGAAGTTATTTATTTATTTGCGCAGACAAGTTGAGGGTAGAATTATCACTAATTTACATGCATTTGACTTCCATATGCCCAATGTTTTTTTTCCATCGTATTTCAACTTGTAACCACGAAGTTGGTTGGTTTCTGATATTTTGCATCTTCAGTAGTAGATTTGTGTTAATAAATATGATGTTCAACTTTATAGTTTTTCAATATCTTAATTGCAGAATTGGGCCGCCTGACTTCCATCCTCAAACTCCAAATTGCCCTGAGGAGACTCACACAAAAGAATATGTGCAATCAGGATATAGGGAGACTGTGGAAGGGCTTGAGGTGCATTTCTGCAGTCAATTAAATTTCCTTAAATGTAACATTAGACAGTTAGATAATGTGTCAATTTAAACCACTTGATCTTGTTATGCATGATGTAGTATGTTTATAAGGAGGCTTTCTCTTACATGGTTTACGTAGTGTTCATTTTATCAGGTCCTTTTTCATTTTCCTTTTTTAATAGTTCAAAGCCTTGTAGTCGTAGATGTGTGACATGTCTGTCTCACTGTATGAGATTTTCTGGTTATCTTTATTATCTCACTCTCTTAAAATTCATGACTAACTATTTAGCTTGGTTTTGCTTGCTGAACTTGACAGGAAGCTAGAGAGATAACATTGTCTCAGGTTCAATATTTTAGTAAACCAGTTGTCTTCAAGTGCAAAGAGGTAAATTACTTGCTCAGTAATATTGTTGTAAGAATCCTACTTTTTGATATGAATAAAGTTCATTTGACCTTGCCACATGTTAATAAATGCTTATATTTTTAGTAAGTATTGTTTTGTCTTTATCTTCTTTGCAGGCTCTCAGAAAGTGTCTCAGGGTTATAAATGAATCACGTGCTCAAAAGCGAAAGGTGATACATCTATTCTGAATTAATTTGATGCTTAACATTTTTGTCGAAATATTTGCATGACAATCTGTTTTACTTTGCCTTTGCAGGCTGGTCAAGTTTATGGTGCCCCCCTTGCTGATTCCACACTTACCAAGCCAAATGTCTTTCCGGAGCAAAGATCTTGTGGTGAAGATTTTCGTAAAAAATGGATTGAGGTAAACCTTTATATGGGGTGTTCTAGTTGTTTAAGCCTGTCAGCTTGAAACTTTGTGGATTGAAAATTAGATCATCAACTCAGGAAGATTGTGACATTTTTTACCCGGGTAGGAGACAAGGTTTTATTAAAAGAGAGAATTGGTATTGCAACAGGCCAGGGATGCCACTAACCAACTTACAGAACATAAGACTAACAAAGATAGAAGTCATGGAAAGAATAAACTACCATGCTACTCATTGTCTAAATGCATTCTCTGAATTATTTCATGCTGAAAGACCTAAGAGTTCAAGGATGCTGGGCTAAAGTTACTACAAATGATCCTTTATTTAGGAAGATTATAAGATAACTTTTGGTATAAGAGTTCTAGTTAAAAACTTGAATTTTACGGTTTGAACGTGCTGCTTAAATTAAAACTTTTTTCCCTTGTAAAAGTGTTGGAGAATAGTTAACAACCGATTTTCCTAAAAACTTAAGCTAGTAGGAAAATGGCTAACAATATTTTTATACACTCATTACCCCTCTACAAGTGTTGGCTCTATGCACCAACTTGTAAATCAATAATTAGGGTTATTAGTTCTTGGACGCAGGATCTTGAGTTTTGATACCATGTTCGAGTTTGTTCGGAAACTAACTTTTTGAAAAGCTTAATATTTAGTTTCCTTATTAGTATTAGAAACTATTAAGGTTAGATATTAGATAGTTATTATTATGTTTATTTACTAGTTTAAAAGTCTTATTTAGAGTTCTATTAGTATTAGAGTGTTAGTATTATTATTCCTATAAATTATACTTAATCTTTCAGTATTATAAGGAAAGAGAATTAGAATGTCTTTCTTTGATTTTATGGTTCTCCTTTATACCTATTTCGATTCTTTAATATTTGCTTCCGTATTAACCTATTTTATATTTCTACTTGATATCAGAGTCGTGTTTAATCCTAAACATTTTTTAATATATTTTCTAAACTTTAGTTTTATTTTTTCACCCCTTAATTTGTTGGTCCTTATACATTAAAAAAAATCAGATGACTTTTCTGAAAGAAAGAAAGAAAGGAAAAAAAAGGAAAAAAAAAACTAGGAAAGCCACCACAATTATTAATTTTAAATGGGTATTCCTTCAATGTTAGTCAACTGGCTGAGTTTTTTTTTGTATTTGTTATTTTCCTCCGTTTTTTAATTCTCTATTGGCTGCTCAATCTTGAGTGATGTGACCTTCAACTTCAAGAATGGTGGAATTGGTAGTTGTGTTCTGCTTGTTGATTTTATGATTACTTATTGCTATATGGATTTTTATGTGGTTTAACTTTGTCTCTTATTCCCTAAAATCCCTTACTACTCAATGATAGTTATGTGTGTCTTAATACTGTCAATTATACTTCGTAATTACTATTCCAATTATTAATTTCTTATTTTTTTCAACAAAAAAGTATTAGAGGTGGTTTTTGGCAGTGACATGGATTGGTTATTTGGGTGGTTCTTTGTGGTTATTTTATGATATATATTTGTTTGGTTAGCTTATTGATTGGAATTTTGGTTGCTGGCACATACTATACACTTTAAACTTGCATCATTCTATTATTGTTGTGATTTTGTTTTTATGGATATGTATCTTTTGTGGTTGACACCAATTGTAGACGGTAGGAGTTTCTCGTATCGCCGTCTACCACCCAAGTGTTGATTGGCTTCTTCTATGGTGGTGATGGTTCTTTTATGATTTAATTGGTTTTCTTGTCTTTATTCTGCTGCTATGAGAGCTGATATATTAGAATACTTTTATGTTGCTGCTATTATGTAAGTTATATGTAATAATTGAGATTATTATTTGATTGATTGAAAATCGTTTGGTAATATACTTCTATTTTTCTAGTTATAAGGTTATTATTTTTAAACTTGATAGAATTCGAGTTGTACTTTTACTGCTTTATAAAGGGTTATGTTATCAGAAGATTCTTTTTATATCTCACTATTCAAGTTATTAGACATTTTGTATTTATGCTCCAACTAGAAGGGAGAGTTAAAGTGTGTCTTCCTTCTGCCTATGTCGATAGCTACTTATACCAACTTTGGTTTATTAGGTGGCTTTGTTATTGACACGGTTATTTTTGAGCGCATTTGTTGCTGACTATCCCCAATTTCCATAAAGCTCTTTTCTATGTGGTTGTGTTGTGCTTTATTAGCCTACGACACCACATCCTTTGTTACTTTTTGTGTTATCCTACACTTTTAGGGACCTTCTACTACATGTGGCCCACAACTTTACTCAACGTTAACGTCCTCAACAAAGTGACAATTTGTTATTTCCAGATATTTCTGGTTGTTTCAGTTACTACTTTTACACTCTTGGCAAGATTACGTCAACGCATTTTTGAGATTCAACTTCATCTTTGGCTGATTTTTTTTTGCTTATTTCTATTTTGTGTATTTCAGCTTGAGGGGGAGAATTGGAATATTAGATATTAATATTTAGTTTCTATATTAGTGTTGGAAATTATTAGGGTTAGATATTAAATAATTATTGTTATGTTTCCTTATAAGTTTAGGAGTCTTATTTAGAGTCCTATTAGGATTAGAGTTTTAGTATTATTATTCATATAAATATATATGTAATCTTTCAGTATTATGAGGAATGAGAATTAGAATGTCTTTTTTTGAATTTTTTGCTCTCCCCTTTACCTCTTTTGATTTTTTAATATTTGCTTCCACCTAAACATATTTATAATTTCAAGTGAAAGTTTTCATGTTAAAATTCTATTAAGCAAGAATGCCACTTCTTTCATCTGATTGTATTTTTTTCCCTGTTACGATCTTCAACAACTCCAGGGTTTGTCACAACAGCACAAAAGATTACGAACCTTGGCTGATCATGTTCCCAATGGGTTTAGGAAAAACTCCCTTTTTGAAATTCTTATAAGGAACAATGTGCCGTTGCTGAGAGCAACCTGGTTTATCAAAGTCACATATCTTAATCAGGTATGGTATTTGGATTTGTACTTTTAGTGATTTTTTTGTTCCAAGTACCATGGTTTATTTCTTTTCATTTGAAAGAAACAGATGATACTTACATTTTGCAGGTCCGGCCTGGTTCTGCCAGTATATCTGCTGGGTCACCAGATAAAACTCAGTTGTCACGCACTGAGCTCTGGACAAAGGATGTTATTGATTACTTGCAGCACCTCCTGGATGATTTTTTTTCAAAAAATAACTCTCATTACCGATACCCACATACACTTTATGCCAGGTCATTACAGCAAAACAATGATCCAGCATTGGCAGGACTTGATGGGGAGGAGCCCTCTTCACATTTTAAGTGGTGGTATGTAGTAAGGCTCTTGCAATGGCACCAGGCTGAAGGATTACTTCTTCCTTCACTTATAATTGATTGGGTTTTAAGTCAGCTGCAGGTATTGTTTTTACAATGTCAACTAGTTTTTTAGATTAAATAAATTTTAGTGTGCTTTAAAAGGAGCAGCTCAAATTTGTGGATTTGCTTTTTTATACTGGTCTTATGGATTTTGACAATGTGCATTGTGGTTCTACTCTCACAGGAGAAAGAGTTGCTTGAGGTTGTGCAGTTGTTGTTGCCTATCATATATGGTTCTTTAGAAACTCTTATTCTATCTCAAACATATGTACGTACTCTTGTTGGAATAGCTCTTCGATTCATTCGTGAACCTTCTCCTGGTGGATCAGATCTTGTAGATAACTCTCGTAGGGCATATACAACATCTGCTTTGGTTGAGATGCTTCGGTATTTAATACTTTCTGTACCTGATACATTTGTAGCTTTCGACTGCTTTCCTTTACCTTCCTGTTTAGTCTCTCATGTAGTAAGTGATGGGAGTTTATCAAAGCTGTCTGATGATGTGAAAAAGATTGGAAGTGGCTCAGTAGAAGCTACATCTATGGTCAGAAATAAAGGTTTTGATGCACAGTATCAATCATTGGTCCTTGATAATGTTGTTTCATCCATTCAGAATCATACTGATAATCTAGCAAAGGCAACAAGCCCTGGATATCCAGGCCACAGTGTGGCTAAAGCTGTACAGACATTGGATAGATCTCTTGTCGAGGGAGATATCAGAGCGGCCTATAAGCTTCTATTTGAAGATCTCTGTGAAGGAGCTGTAAGGGAACGGTGGATAGCTGAAGTCAGCCCGTGCTTAAGATCATCATTGAAGTGGATTGATACTATCAGCTCATCACTTATTTGTTCTGTATTTTTCCTATGTGAGTGGGCAACATGTGACTTCAGGGACTTTAGGACCAGCTTGCCTCATGATCTAAAACTCACTGGCCGAAAAGATTTTTCACAGGTATATGTTGCGATTCGGCTTTTGAAGCTGAAGAGAAGGGATTTGCAAAGTTCACATCGTCACAATGATGAGAACCCTCTCATGATTAATAAAGTAGCAAAAAGTTCAAGTCAGCAGGATAATTATCCTGTCAGATCAAAAAGCTTCCATGACTTCAGAAGTAACTTAAGGGATGTGGATCAGCAAAGCTCTATGTTGTCAAATATTTTTGAGAGTCCTGGTCCTTTACATGATATGATAGTATGTTGGATTGACCAGCATGAAGCAGATCAAGGAGAGGGTTTTAAGCGCCTTAAGCTACTTATTGTGGAGTTGGTGTGTGCTGGAATGTTTTCCCCCCAGGCTTATGTGAGGCAGCTAATAGTGAGTGGAATAATGGAAATGGGTGGACTGGTGGTCAAGGCAGAGAGACAAAAAAGGCATTGTCAGGTCTTGAAGCTGATGTCTGGGCTGTTAATCCGTGATGCATTGGAAGAAGCAGGCATTGCTGAAGGGCCAGATATGTTGGAGGCTATGCATATTTACTCAAATGAACGCCGGCTGGTGCTTCATGGGCTTCAGAGTGACGTGAATAATAACTTGAATAATGCAACGAAAATGGGTAAGAAGCAAAAGCTTTTTCCAAGTTGTGGAAAAGATGGTGTTTCTCCAATTTCACTTGATCAGTTGAGAGTCACTCACTCATCATCTAATTTACTTTCTGGTAAAAACATCAAGAAAAGTAACACTGGTATTCAAGAACTGAAAGAAGCAATCTCAGTAATTTTGCAACTTCCAAACAGTTCTCCCACATCTGCAGATTCTGGGACTGATGAATCCCTAGGGAGTGCTAAGAGGCTTCCAGGGTCACTGTTTAATAAGATGGATGTAGGTGAGGTCACACCTAGCTGTGAAGATTGCAAAAGAGTAAAGAGACAAAAGTTGAGCGAGGAAAGAAACCCATGCATACAAGGATATTCTTCAACATTATCAGATGATGAAGATTTGTGGTGGGTGAGGAAAGGACCCAAATCCTCAGAGCCTTTGATAGTTGATGCACCAATTAAGTCCACAAAACAGGTTTCCAGGAATAGGCAAAAAATAGTGCGGAAAACTCATAGTCTTGCCCAATTAGCAGTTGCTAGGGTTGAAGGTAGTCAAGGGGCTTCTACAAGTCATGTTTGTGACAACATGATAAGCTGCCCTCGTCATAAAAAGGGGATGGTAGGGGGAACTCCCAAGTCTATAGAAGGGATCAAATCAAGCCACTGCACGAGTATTATTGGCATTGGAAAATCCCTGAAGCAGCTGCGTTTTGTGGATAAGAGAGCTTTTACAAAATGGTTGATGAGTACCATTAGGCAGCGTATTGAAGACACTGAGAAAAGTACAGCTAAGGTTGGCCAATTTGGTAGGTCTCTAATTTCTGTTGACTGTAAAAGTGCTGTAAGGTGGAAGCTTGGTGAGGATGAACTATCAGCTATACTTTATTTGATTGATGTTTCAAATGATTTAGTTTTAGCTGTCAAATTTCTTCTATGGTTGCTACCGAAAGTGTCAGGTACTTCCAATTCCACAGTTCATAGTGGGAGGAACATTCACCTGCAGCCAAGAAATGTGGAAGGCCATGTGTGTGAAGTTGGGGAGGCATTTCTTATATCATCCCTGCAAAGGTTCATGCTCTTTCTTCTTGCACTTGGAACATTTATTAGAATCGAAAAGAGAAAACAGTGTCTTATTTGATAATAATTTTATTTGTAGCTTCTGCTTTCATCTACCATTCGTTATCCTTATTTGGTTGGTTTCTTGGAAGGAGCAGGATGCACTGAAATTGGAGTATCAGATTTATGGTTTCAGTTTCTATTATTTGAGTTTGCCGGGATAATAATATGAACTTGGATTCTATTAATTGATAATCTTTTGTTAGAACCTTTAGAGCTCCTGTACAAACTTCTTGTGAAATCCTGGGTGACTCTCCTAGAGTGCTCAGTCCTTCCATATGTTCTATTTAGGCTTAACAAGATTGTACTCACTATTTTCTTAACATAATAGAGTCCTTTCTCCTATGCTGCTTGTTATTGTTGGCAATTGTTTTTCTTTTAAAATTATGCTATTGATGTCTAATTTTCTACATAGCCTGAGATCGTGGAATTCATCTGAAATTAAATATACTCTTCAGGATAATTCTATTGGCTAAAGCATTAAACATAGACATATACTCTGGGATGGGACACATATTTATTAAATTGCTAAATTACCATGTATGTCACGAATAATTACTTAGCTTGTTGAGATTTGAATTTGGTGAGGTTAGACATCTGAACAATGAATTTGATTTAGGTATGAGAGAATACTTATTGCAATGGATCTATTACCAGAAGCTTTATCAGCTGCCATGCAACGTGCTGCTGCTGCACTTATGGCTTCTAATGGAAAACTGTCAGGTTCAGCAGCCTTGGTATATGCTCGATATTTATTAAGGAGATACAGTAACGTTGCTGGTGTCATTGAATGGGAGAAAAAATTTAAGGCAACATGTGATAAGAGACTTTTTGTTGAGCTTGATTCTGGGAATGGAGAGTTAGCTTATCCCCTTGGTGTTCCTGCAGGAGTTGAAGATCTTGATGCATTTTTCCGTCAAAAGATTAGCAGTGGCAGGTTATCCCGAGTGGGTATGAATATGAGAGAGATAGTACAACGAAGTATAAATGTCGATAATGTGGCTCACTCTGTTTATGGAAAAGAGAGAAAATTCTTTGCTGCTGGGGCACCTAAGGTTCCTGCTGCAGAGAAGTGGGATGAGGGATATCAGATAGCTCATAAAATAATTTCAGAATTGATGGATTGTATTCGACAAACTGGTGCTGCTGCTCAAGAAGGGGATCCATGTTTGGTCTCTTCTGCTGTTTCTGCTATTGTTGTTAATGTTGCACAAACTATTGCAAAAGTACCTGATTTTAGAGTGAGCAATGATTTTGCAACTTCTTCATCTTCGGCAGATTCTTTGAACTTTTCTAGGCATATCTTGCAAATTCATATAAATTGCCTCTGCTTACTAAAGGAAGCTCTTGGAGAGCGTCAAACTCGTGTATTTGAGGTAGCACTAGCCACAGAAGCTTCTTCAACTCTAGCTGGGGTCTTTACTCCTGGAAAGGCATCGAGACATCAGTATCAATTATCTCCTGAATCCCATGATCCCAATGCTGAAATCATGAGCAATTCAGTGAAGGCAGTGCTTGGGAGGGCAACAAAAGTTGCAGCTGCAACTTCTGCGCTTGTAGTTGGGGCAATTGTTCATGGGGTTACCAGTCTGGAGAGAATGGTCACTTTGTTCAGACTAAAGGAAGGGTTGGATGTTGTTCAATTCAGTAGGAGCACAAGATCCAATTCTAATGGTAATGGCCGTTCGATTGGGGTTTATAAGATGGAGGCCTCAACTGAAGTTTATGTCCATTGGTTTAGGCTGCTTGTTGGAAACTGCAGAACTGTTTTGGATGGATTAGTTGTGGAACTCCTGGGTGAACCATCAGTAGTAGCTCTTTCAAGGATGCAGAGAATGCTTTCACTAACGTTGGTATTTCCACCTGCTTACTCTATATTTGCTTTTGTTATGTGGCGGCCTTTCATTCTGAATACCAGCGTTGCAATCCGTGAAGATATTAATCAATTATATCAATCTTTGACAATGGCTATAGGTGATGCCATAAAGCACTTGCCTTTTCGTGATGTGTGTTTGAGAGACACTCAAAGTCTGTATGATCATGTAGCTGCAGATACCAATGATGCTGACTTTGCTGCCGTGCTAGAGTTGAATGGTTCTGACTTTCATTTCAAATCCAGGGCTTTTGTCCCTCTACGTTCAAGGCTTTTTCTAAATGCCATTGTCTATTGCAAGTTGCCACCTTATGTGCTTAATTATGATGATTTAAATAAGGTCTCTGGACTTGGTGAATCCAAACCTCAGTATACAGAGAACGAAACAAAGCTTTTGGGTAAGCTTGTACATGTTTTGGATAACCTCCAACCAGCAAAGCTCCATTGGCAGTGGGTAGAGCTTAGGCTTCTATTAAATGAACAAGCCCTCATTGAAAAGCTTTCTGCCCGTGATATGTCTCTAGCCGACGCCATACGTGCTTCCTCACCTAGTCCTGAAAGAGATACTGCTTCTGAGAATGAGAATAATTTTATTCAAATTATTCTCACGAGGTTATTGGTTAGACCAGATGCTGCTCCGCTTTTTGCAGATGTGGTTCATCTTTTCGGCAGGTCACTAGAGGAATCCATTTTATTGCAGGCTAAATGGCTCTTGAAAGGTCACAATGTTCTCTTTGGCCGAAAGACCATTAGACAGCGCCTCATTCACTTGGCTGAGAGTAAAGGTCTTTCAACTAAGCCCCAATTTTGGAAGCCGTGGGGATGGAGGGGTTCTGACGTTGGCCCTGTGACAATCGCCAGGGGAGACAAAAATAAATTTGAAGTCACCTCCCTTGAAGAGGGAGAAGTTGTTGAAGAGGGAACAGAGTCAAAAAGGTGTGGAAAGGGGTCCAGTCAAACTTCCAATCATGAAAAATTTAGAGTTTCACAGCAGCATGTGACAGAGAGGGCCCTCATTGAGTTACTACTTCCTTGCATAGATCAAAGCTCTGATGACTCACGGAATACCTTTGCAAGTGATTTGATCAAACAGTTAGATGATATTGAGCAACAATTGAATAAAGTAACTCGTGGGATCATTAACCATGCAGGGGAAGCTCCTCCTGGAGTTGATAGTCCTGCAAAGAAAGGAAATAATCGCAAAGGTATGAAGAGTGGGAGTCTTGGAGCAGCTAGACGTCCAGCCGCATCCGCATCCGCAGATTCTACTCTCTTTCCTTCAGGTTTGCAAGCATCTATGATGTTGCGATTGGAGTTGCTCCTGAGATTGCTTCCTATGATTTGTGCCAATGGGTAATTAGTCAAATTTTTATATTTTAGATTATTTTATATTTGTTTATGTTGTGGTATGGCTGGTTTACTTTTTTTTGGCTGGTCTTCATTTATTTTTTCTTTTGGTGTTTGCTGATATATTCCTACGTGTCATCAATTCATTTAATTATCTGGGTTTCTGATCTTGGTGTATTGTATTTCTAGTTGTTTAACATTTGCTGTTGATCTAGTCCGGTTGAGATGCATGGCTGATGATACAGTTAGATTTTGTGACCCAAAAAATAAGAAAAGGAAAAGGCTCCAACATATTTATTTTTTAATGGTAAAATACGTGTTTATTTTGTTATGACATATTTGTAACCATATGTGATCTTATAGTTCCCTGTGTAGAAACAGGCAAACTGGATATACTGGAGTTGATTGTATTAACCTGTCCTCGGTTCCCAGTTTTATATCCATGTGATTTTAATCTAATAAATTTTCTCAATAATCTTAGTTGGTTTCCGGGAAAATTGGATCTAACCATAAAAGGAAGATTGTATGTAGTTGGATAATGAAATATGATGTCAAACCAAAGCGTTACCTCAGAGACTCTTGTTTGCAGCTTAAATTGCTGTTTCATCTCTATCTGATAATTAATTTCAAATATTTATTTAGAAAGGTTGGGTATATTTCCCAAAACAATATATTTGCTTACATGATGTTTCATACATTAGGGAACTGAGGTGCATGAACAGAACATGTTATGATGTCTTACTGGTGGTGTGTTTACTGAAATAATTTTTGTTTGCATAAAGTCTGTTCTGTTTGTCATGTTGAATTATGCATTGGTTGATTCTTTTAGGGAGCCATCCGGAAAGAGCTTGAGGCACACGCTTACCCCTGTGATACTGCGTCTTCTAGCAAACCGAGTTGTTTACGAGGATGTGGGCCTGTCTTCCGGCTCATTACAAGGTTCTCTGTCTAAGAGTGAGGCAAATTCATCAACAGAAGCTGTTTCTGCTGTTATTGCATATCTGTCAGGGGAAAGTCTCTTTGATCGGTTATTGTTGGTTCTACATGGCTTGTTAAGCAACTTCCCGCCAAGTTGGCTGAAATCAAAGCCCCATTTCAAAACAATCAATGAATCTACAAAGGATTGCTCTGCATTTGACCGTGAAGTAGCAGAGAACTTACAGGTTACATTACTAATGGCTTTTCTCAAATTTACTGCCTTTTTTTAGTTCAAGGAAATTGGAGCTTCAACTTTTATCCATCACTTCTAACATCCTCAGTTGAATGAATGGAAGTTATATTGTATGCTACTATAAAGCTGAATTCATGTTTAGCTGACTCAAGAAATTCCTTCCATCTTATTAAAAAAAAGGATGACAATAATAAACAATTATAATGATGATGATGATGATGATGATGATTATATTATTAATTATTATTATTATGCTCAGTGGAGTTGACATCAAGAAATGAGCTTACTGTCATTAACATGTTCAAAGCATGCATTTGGCTACTTTTCTTCCCATCAACGATCAGTTTCAATTAACACTTGTAGATTTCGTAAATTGAACTCCTCATGTGTGTTAAGGATGTTCTTTTATTTTGCAGTGGAACCAAAAAAGATCTCTTACCGCATGGTTCCTTTTTCTCATTGCAATGTAGTGTATCTTCTGTTATCAGCAAAGTAGCTGGTCCACTAAAATATCCTGATTAGGAAGATTTAGCTGTTGATGTCTTTACTTTGCTCAATCTCTTCATGCATTGTTCTTTGCCATCTGTGACTGTATATACAGCTTTAATTTAATTGATTATTAAATATTCAATTGCTAACATTTCATAATAGTTTGAGTAGACGCGCAAAGTGAAGATTCACTGAATCTTGATTACGTTTCTTGCTGTCTAATCTAATGTGTGCTTATTTTCACGTGCAGAATGACTTAGACTGCATGAAGCTTCCTGACACAATCCGCTGGCGCATCCATACTGCAATGCCAATACTTCTTCCTTCTACGAGGTGCTTGATCACTTGTCAGCCATCACCTATCCCAAATGTGGCTCTTGCATCTCTCCAACCTAGCATTGTAGGATCTTTCCCTGGAAGCTCAACCCCGTCTCAAAGGAGTCAATTAACTTTGGCACGACCTGTGTCTTCCATACCTGGAAAGTTCAAGCCGCTTCCATCACAGGACCATGAAATTGAAGTTGACCCATGGTTACTCCTGGAAGATGGCGCCGGATCAGGCCCTTCTTCTAGTAACAGTCCCTTAGTAAGCAGTGGTGACTATGCCAATCTTCAAGCATCATGCTTGCTTAAAGGGGCTGTACGGGTCAGGCGTACAGACCTCACATATATTGGCGCAGTTGATGATGACAGCTGAATTCAGTGAACTTATTTCTTGATGCTCTGGAGCAAGCAAGCTAGCCCTCGGAAGGTGCTTGTAATTTCACTTCTCATGCATCAGTGGCAACAAGATGCCATGTTTTTGGCACTTTCCGTTATCAATGAAGGAGCTGTTGGGGGAATTCTTTTGAGGGGCGGGAATCATTTTGGACAAATGTGAAGCTGATGTTTTCATGCTGCACTCCCTACTCTATATCAGGTCTGCTTGACTAACCTTTGATTACCCCGTCTAAATTCTAAACTGTGCATTAAGCTTGTGCAGTTTGGAGGTTTGTTGTATATATAGATATAATTGTTTCATTTACCCATTGGTCTTAGTAAAATATCTCTAAGATAGATTCATAGTTTTTTGTCATTTGTTGCTCTTACTGCTGCTGCATGTATGAATATGGGTGCACGTGCATGTATAGTTAGTTATCCATATATTTGTCAAGCTAGCATACTATGTCATATTGCTTAGGCAGACATTTGAACATCTTGCTCCGTTGTGCACTTTCTTGTAAAAGCGAGGGGATGAGAGGGCAAGGAGGAGAACCCTAGCAGAGTGTCGTTCGACTCTCAACATAGTAATTTTTTTTTTACAATTAGAATAAATGCTTTCACTGTTCTATTTTCTTTCTTTTTTTAGGAGAATTGGTACCTTTGAAGTACCCATATACTTGTTTTGGTACCCTACCTTTATTTTCAAATAGTACTTTAGGACTTCTTATTTAGGTTATCGGTACTCATTTTAGTCAATTTCAACAATAATCTCAATGAATTAGGGTACTTTAGATATATTATTATTGTTGAAATTAATCAAAATGTATACAAGTAATTTAAACAGGGATAGTAAAAAAAGATACTAAAGTATGAAAAAGGGTACTCCAAATGTAACAACCGCTTTTTGGGAGCTATAATGTGAAGTACCGGTCATGTAATATTTCTAATGCATAATCTCCATAACATGTGTAAGCTGTTTTGAACCTTAATTTAGCCCTAAGCATGTTAATAAATAACTAATAGCAAACATATTCCACCCTTTAAGCTTAATTAATGGTTGGGAAAGGGTGCTGGGATTAAGATAATCCATTTTACATTTCTCCAAATATTTCTGATTCAATCCATTGAGACTTGAAAGTACTGTTTGGTTTTTTAAAATCTAATTTTCTTGGTTTCTCACAGTTCTATCTACAAAAAGTACGTCTTCAATCCATGCCATAATGTTAAATGCTAAACCTTCTAGCACTCTCGAGTAACTCTCTAGTACTGCTTGCCCCACATCCTGCAAAAGAGAAGGGTTCATAAGTTTGATCCCAATGGCTGCATTCACCAAACCCATGAATTCATTCTTTTTCATCACAAAGACATGAGCATAACATGGTTTCTAATAATCATGCTGGTGGCTTACAAGAAGTTTTCTGGCCTGTGTTTATTTTATATATATTTATGTTTTGCTATTGTATGTTTGTATTTATCAAGTGCCATACTTGTTCATTTTTTACAACCAATTCTGGTCTTACTAATGATCTAATTTCACATCAAGATCTGTCTAAGAAAAAGAGTAAAAAAAAGAAAGAAATATGAAGATGAGAGGTGAGTTTTGTCAGAGAATCTAATAGGATTGGGAAAAGAGGACTCATTTAAAGAATGAAATAAAAATAAGTTGTTTGATCTGATATCGTTCCGTTAGATTAGAACAGTTTTGATTAAATACTGAACACACTTTATCTTGAAACTTTTCTTTGTATTTTCTATTGAAAAATCACATTTTGTTTATAGCCCTCCCTACCCTCTCATAGGAATCCCATGAGCGCTCTTGATATAGTACATTTAGATCTCATAAAACACATTTTGTAGTTCCTGATATAAGCTTAAATTAATTTTCTTTTTTCTGAAATCACTTTCTTCTGAAACTATTTGTAAAAGAAATGCAAGCAAAAAGACCCTTATATACTTACACCGTTGTATTGAATCTTGCAAGCGTCCAAGGACGTCTGTGCAAGCTCAGGGTACTTGTGCTTCAAACAAAACAACAAACTCTCTGCCCTTTCAGCCAAAAGGTGATTTTTGTCACTCCTAGCAATATCAGACATGAGATCTTTTACCATGTCCCATGAAGATTTTGAATGACTCATGCAAGCTTTTCTTCTCCATGTATACATTGAAGCTTGAATTCTGTCAGCAAGCTCAATTGCTTCATGTTCAGATGCTATGTTGAGACAGTCAAGTAGATGCTCTGGCGAAAACTCTTCTTCCGTATACATACAGCGGTAGACTGTATCTCCTAGACAGGCTCTTCCACTCTTAAAAAAAATTGTTTTGTTAGGACTTGGGAATATGAAAATTGGCATTTTAATCTAGGATTTATTTGATAATGATTTTTGTTATAGATTTTTTTTATTTTTTTTAAGTGATTTTTTAATCATATTTGATAACGATTTATAATTTTGATTTTCACTTTTTAAAGAATTACTACCAAAATATGGATTGATTTATAAAACTTTAAAAATAAGATTTTTGAATTAAATTTTTTATTTTTTATTTTTATTATTATTTTCACCAGACATTTTTTTAGCAAATAAATCAAGTTTTACAACTTTTATATTTATAAATGTTCGAAGAAAATGATTAAAAACATAAAACTTGTAAATAATAACAAAAAAATTTCTTTATTTTTTAAATTTTTTAAAAATAAAAAATAATAAAAATAAAGTATTACCAAACAACTTGTACCATATTTTTTATTTCTTTACTAAAAATTATTAAGTAAAATTTTTACTAAACATATTGGTTATTATTTTATAAAAAATCATAAATTATAAAATCAATTATTTAATTATAAACAAGTCCTAATATAGGTTAGATTAACCATTTCAATTTCTAATTTTAATTTCATTAGTTTTGAAATTTAATTGTCAATTTCAATTATTTTAGATAAAATAATTAAAATTGTTTGATAATTAATTTCTAATTTTAATTTTAAAAAATATAAATTGAAAATTAGTTACTATTAATTTGAAAATGAATTTCTAATTTTTGAACTATAAAATTCAATTTTAAACTTGGTTTTGATAATTTTTAATTAAATTTTAACTCTTCAATCGTTTTAAGTAGGACGATTAAGTATGATTAGTTATTAATTTTTAGTGTCAAGAAATAATAAATGTAAATTAAAATTTTTTAAAATTCAAAAATTTGGCCAAGTAACAAAATTGAATTTAACAATTTAAAAAATAGAAATTTAAAATGAGTTATCAAATATACCTAATTTTAAATTTTTTAAAATTTGAAATTTGAAATAGTTATCTAACGAGCTAGAAATATTATAATAAAAATGACACTTATCTTATATGTTATTTTTGTTTGGGCACAACTGGTAAAAATAAAATAAATTTAACAGAATAAAATAATGAGTCTAGTAATTTAACGTGGTTTACTTTTTAATTTGGGTTATATCTACGAGATAAATTCTGAAAATATTCAAAATAGTGACACACAAATGTTTCACAAACTTACTATTTTATCACTCCCCTTTTAGAAAAACATCTCAAATATTTTTCTAAAATATTCTCACACATAACTCTATTTTTCATGAAAGGAAATTGTTCTTTTTGTTTTGCTTTGTTTTTTTTGTTTGTGTGTCTCTCTTAGGCAAAAAATTACCTATTTATAGGCAAATTTTTCTATCTCTTATGTGGCCAGAAATTTGTCACTTAACTGGCCAAATTTTAGCCATATAATATATATGTATTTTATTTGATAAATTTGTCAAATGTAGTTACACCTAAATTTTTTATTTTCTTTCCCTTCCATATGGGACCTACAAATCTTCCTTTTCTAACTAAGTAGAGTGCTCCACTAATTCAACAGCTAAACGACAATATTTAAAATTATATCTTGAAAGAATTTTCCTTAACATATCTGATCCATTTTTCTCTGTATGGATCTTCTCAAGTTGTAGTAGCTTCTTCTCCATTACATCCCTAATCTAATGATTTCTCACATCAATATATTTTGATCTCGAATGAAATGAGACATTATTTCCAAGGTGGATAACACTCTAACTATCACAAAATAACTAGTAACTATCTTGCTACAACCCAAGTTCTTTTAAGAACTTTTTCATCCATAGCAACTCTTTATATGCTTCCATTCTTACTATAAATGTTGCTTCTGTAGTGGACAGTGCAACACATTTTTGTAACTTTGAATGCCATGACACAACTTCCTCTACAAATGTAATCAGGTAACTTGAAGTGAATTTTCTGAAATCCACACCGCCAACCATATCTGCATATGTGTATCCAATTAACACAGGTTTGTCATTTCCAAAACATAGACATATTTTAGAAGAACCTCGAAGATATTTGAAAATTTATTTCACTGTTTCCCAATGTTCGTTTATAGGATTTGAAAGGAATCTATTCACAACTCCAACTGCATGAGCGATAGCTAGCCGTGTACAAACCATAGTATACATCAGACTTTCAACTGTTAAAGCATACATAACCTTTTTCATCTCTTCCCTCTCTTTGTATGTAGAAGGGCTCTACTTATAACTTATCTTAAAGTGATTAGCAAGAGGACAACTAATCGTTTTAACCTTGTTCATATGAAATCTCTGAAGTACTTTCTCAATATACTTCTCCTATGACAACCATAATTTCTTGGCGCCTTTGTCTCTAATAATAATCATGCCAAGAATCCGCTTTGTTGGCCTTAATTCTTTCATGGCAAAAGACTTACTCAACTGCTTTTTCAAGTTGTTGATTCTGGAAATATTCCGACCAACAATCAACATATCATCCACAAAGAGTAAAAGAATAATGAAATCATCATTAGAGAATTTCTGTACAAAAACACAATGGTTTGAAGTAGTATTTTTGTAGCCTTTCTCTCTCATAATAGACTCAAACTTCTTGTACCATTGTCTCGGTGCCTATTTTAAGCTGTATAGGCTTTTCTTCAATTTGCAAACCTAATCCTCTTTTCCCTTTTGCTTGAAACCCTATGGCTACTCCATGTGTATCTCTTATTCCAAGTCACCATGTAGGAAGTCAGTTTTGACATCCATTTGCTCAACCTCCAAGTCAAGACTTATTGCCAACCCCAACATAGTATGAAGGGATGTCATTTTTACAATTGGTGAGAAAAACTTGACAAAGTCACATCCTTTTCTTTGGCTAAATCCTTTGATAACTAGTCTAGCTTTGTATCGTGGACTGGAATTGTATTCTTCCTGCTTCATCCTGAACACCCATTTATTTTTCAAAGCCCTTTTTTTTCTTTTTGGGCAGCTTTATCAACTCAAAAGTTTTGTTCTTATGCAAGGACTTCATCTCATCTTGCATGGCTTCAATTCATTTTTGTTTGTATTCATCATCCATGGCTTCTTCATAACTCTCAGGTTCTCCTTCATCAGTGAAAGTTACATACTCATCTAGAGGATATGTGGTAGAGGTCCGTCTCAGTCTATCACTTCTTCTCAATGGAATAGGAGAAGCCTCAGGTGTTGGTATTGGATAATAAACATCATCATCTTCCTCATCTTTAGAACCAACTTATATGGGAGCATCATCTTTATCAGATGGATAAACCCGGTCTTCATCTCCAACTTATCTTGGCATTGATGTTGGAGGAATTAATTCTAAATCTAATGAGTCACCATTGGAATTAGGAACATCCTTCTTCATTTTGACAATATCTTCAATGATCTCATCTTCAACAAATACAGCATCACGGCTCCTGGCAAGTCTATTTGCAACCAGATCATAAAATCTATAGCCAAATTAATCTTGACCATGGCCAATAAAAATGCACTGTTTTGTCTTGGCATTAAGTTTGGATCTTTCATCCTTCTTGGGGATATGAGCAAATTCTTTGTAGCCAAACATCCTCAAATGATGATAGGAAACATCATTTCCTGATCACTCTTTATCTGGAACATCTATCTTGAGGGGAGTACAAAATGAAAGATTCAACACATGTGAAACTGCGAGTATCACTTCACCCTAGAAATTTTTAAGCAACTTTTCATGTGAGAGTATACATCTTACTCTCTCCATCAAAGTTTTGTTCATCTTCCCAGCTAAGCCATTCAATTGCGATGTCTTTGGAGGTGTCATCTGATGCCGAATACCATGCTTTTGTAGTAAGCATGAAAAGGTCCTATATATTCTCCACCATTGTTTGTCTGAATGCACTTATATTTTTATCCAACCTATATCTCAACTGAGGCATAAAATTCTTTGAAGACATCTAGCACCTGATCCTTTGTTTTTATAAGATATACCCATGTCTTCGTTGAATGATCATCAATGAAAGTCACAGAGTATTGAGCACCACCAAGTGATTTGGAATTGGTCTACACAAATCTAAATGAATCAGATCTAAAATGTTATTCATTCTGAAAGGAGGGGAACTCTTTAAAGCAACTATATCTTACTTTCTTGCTAGATAATCGACACATTTCTCCAAATGTACTTCATCTATTCCGAGAAATATATTCTTTTTGGCTAAACTTGTCATACATTTTTCACCCATATAACTGAGTCTCCAATGCCATAATTCATTTGCATTGTCTTTTTCATGGCATTTAATGTGTCGGTGGAGAGCTTCGCTTTAATTATATACAGAGTTGTATGCTTCTCACCTCTAGCCTACTAAGGAGCCTTTTGTAAGTTTCCATTTGTCATAAATGGAGCTGCAATATCCTTCATTTTCAAGTTTGCATGTAAAGATCAAATTCAGACGTATATTTGAAATATGCCTAACATTCTTCAGAAATAGTCTAGTTCCATTCTCTGTTTCCAAGAAAACATCTCCTATATCAACAACCTTTGACAAGCCTTCATTTCTCATTCTAACAACACCAAAACTTCCAGGTGTGTATGATGAGAAAAATTCTCTACGTAATGTAGCATGAATTATAACACCATTATCAATCACCCAATTGGTCTCATGTGATGCAAGATTGACAAAATCTCCATCATAAATGATATTGAACTCGTCTATGATATTTGTTTGCTCATCATTACTATTGTCGTCTTTCTTCAGTGTTTTGCCTTTGTTTGTTTCGTGTTCCTTCTTGAACAACCGTCAAAATTTCTTAATATGACCATTCCTCTTACAGTGATGGCATTCAACATTGGCATATTTGTTTGATTTGCCTCTGTTCTTGCCTTTGAGTTTCTGTTCTCTGTACTGTCTCCTTCCTCTAGACTCTGTGATAAGGGCTTGTGCTTCTGAATCTCTCTCTATTTTGTTTCTCATATGACAACAAGGTTTCTACAAGAACTTCAAACTCCATCTTTTGTTTCGCATAAGTTGAAGTTATTGTGAAATGATTATATGATGAGGGTAGTGATGCCAGTAACATCATAGATTTCTATTCATGGCTGAAACTCACATTGAATCGTGCTAAGTGAGAAAGCTTGTTGTTGAAATCGCTAACGTGTTGTTTCATGCTCACATTATCTTCTTTTCTCATCTAATATAGCTTCTTCTACACATTTTCTAAAGTCTCCCATGTGTCTTTTGCAGTCTTGCAATTTTTGATTCAATATTTTGCAACACTGTCTGAGATATTTAGACGAATTGTATTGATTGCAATCTCATTTATCTCCTTCCACTGTTCCTCGAAGATGGTTACTGCCTTCTTTTCTTTCTCTAGTAATGATTTATGAACCTTTTTTTGAATGAAAATATCCTTCATACTCCTTTTCGATAAAGAGAAATTATTTTTTCTATTAAATTTCTCAATATCTACCTTCTAGCTTGACATTTTTTTCTTCGCTGTGTTTCTTTTTTTGCAAACAAATACGTTATGGACCTAATAAAATCTTTTATGATATGACAAATTAATCTATGTTGCAACCACAAAGCATACTAAGAATTTAACTAGATTAACTCTGATACCAGTTGTTGGGGCACAGTGGGTAAAAATAAAATAAATTCAACAATAAAATAATAACACCGATAATTTAACGTGGTTCATCCTTTAATTTGGACTACGTTCACGGGACAAACTCGGAAAAATATTTATTTCACTAATAAAATTAATGTTTACAAAGTGGGAGGTAATACAACAAATTGACATAAATCCAAAATAGTGACACACAAGTGTTTTCCAAACTCACTATTTTGTCGCTTCTCTTTTAGAAAAAATATCTCAAATATCTTTCTAAAATATTCTCTCTCACACACACACAACACTATTTTTCATCAAAAGAAATTGTTCATTTTTTGCTTTGTTTCTCTTCTTTTTGGTGTGTCTCTATAAGACAAATTTTTTTTTTTATTTATAGACAAAATTGTCTATCTCTTATATGGCTAGAAATTAGGCACGTAACTGGTCAAATTTTAGCTACACAATATATATATATTTTTTTATTTAATAAATTTGTCAAATGTGATTACGTCCATAAAAAAATTATATCTTTCATTTTCACGTGGACAGAACCCACAGTTTTATCAAATTGATAGTTCATTGTTTTTCTTATATATAAGGGTTGGAATTTAAGTCGAATTGATGCCCTTTAAAAAAGGGCAAAAATTGTCCCCAAAATGCATTTTTTGCTATATACAGACCATGTAAGGTGTACACAACTCATGTACAACAATGTACAAGTTGTATACATACTATCTAACCCATTTTTAGGACATTTTTGGCTAATTTCTGTTCAAATAGGAGGGCTAAAGGCTAACCTTTGGAAGAGTTGCAATGTATGTGTCTGGAACTTCCATTTCAGCCAAAATGGTATTATTGATAGCCATGGCTGCTTTATGGATTTGATTGGCAGAGTCCCGTTTGTGTTGCAAATGCTTTCGGGATTTCTCATTGAGGCCATTAGAAGGAACACATGGAACTGGTAGCCACCATTTCTCCTCTTTCCTCTGAACAATAATCCTCCGAAATGATCCTGAACGAGCCGAACCGGATGAAATGCTACCTTGTTCTGCATACCAGAACTCTGTACCTTCAAAACTATCCAGTATTTCCTGTCAATAAATTCCTGTACTTAGTATTGAAATAATTTGATATTCTTTGGGGGAAGAATAAAGAAAGAAATATAAAGTTCTTAACACATTGTGATCCGTCTTACAATAAGCATGGCATCAAGTTTTTTCAAGGCAGGTAGGTTTAAATAAATATCATATCTTGGTCTGCAAGTCATCACCTAAAGGACAATCAAGTCAAATTAGTAAGTCATAAGTTGGAATCTCACTAATATCATTTGATTTAGTAATAAAAAACAAACAATGGCATAACCTAATTGAATTTTATCATGATTCTTAAATTATACTCACCTCCAAGTCAGTTCCATCCTGCAGACTTTGTGATATAGCAGGAATGAATTCTACAATATAATCACAAACAGATAGAAGACACTCCATTTCTCTCTTCCACTTAGCTTTCTTTTCAGGTTTCAGAGGCTCTAACCTTAAATTTTGGCCAAATACAGTGGCTGCAAAAATAGAAGTCAAATCAAAACAAAAGGCGGTACAATAGATCTCTTTAACCTTTCATAATTCTCAAATGGAAAACTCTATTTACCACAAGTTCTCGGTAAATCACAAGTAATGTGTTGTTAGATTATTATTGATAAATACAGTTAATTCTACGTAATTATATCCAATGAAAAACTTTCTTGTCATAGTTATGCTCATTTACAATAAAAGAGATCAGTACCGTAGAGGTTGGTTATAGAATTTGAGATTGTAACAGCTGTGCAAACACCTTTCCCACTTCCTGACATGTCTTCACCTAACAAAAGCTTCGCAAATCTTGCCTTCGTTATCTCTAACTCTGCAATAATTTTGAGAATAAAATCAGACAATAACTTGGTAATTGAAAGTTGGTTAGTAAGAAAAGAATTTTCAAACTATACACCAGCTACGAAAAAGGTTCGTCTGTTTGTGCTTATGTTAAAAGTAGTGTAAGGTTCTCTGATTGTTTCCACTTCTGGAATCCTGTAAAAGTAATTTAGGATCAAACATGAAAACAATTGCTAAGTGCTTTCAGAGCTCAGAAAATACATTTTATGCTTGCTGACATAAGTGCTTCTTCTTAAAACTGCTTTTTTTAACCGATTCTGTCTGAACCTGCTTTTTTTAACCGATTAGCACAAATAGACAAACCCTTAATCAATGGATTTCAAAAGAAAGTGCTTTCCAAAAGTACATAATCTGTGCTTTTGTCAATATCTACAAAAATGTGCATTCTAAGACTTGAACTCACTGCTAGCTAATTTTTTTCATTTGGTTCAGAAGCACTTTTGTACTTCCAGAAGTACTTTTACATTATCTCGAAAGAAGAAGCAAGCATAACCGGAAACTGACCTAAATTTAATACTTCAAGATCAGCAATTTGATCATCAGGAGAATCAATTTTCGGCTGCTTCATTCCTAATCTGGTAAGAATAGGTTGGTTATGAGCTCCTGACTTCAAGACTGGCCAACAAGAAGGAGAAGGTTCGACAAAAGAGCTAATATAATCTGTAGGCTCAGAAATGCCAGAGGCCTCTGAATAAGTCCTAGAATATCCAAATGAGCCACCACTTATTGTTGAACACACAGGGGTTTCTATGGTTGATTGATCATTTTGCTCTATAGAAGAAAGGGAAGATTGATAACCCAGATCATAATTTTCATCCAAATTTGATGAGTTATCCATTTTAGTAAAATTCATCATCAAAATTGCTTAAAACCTGAAGCCAAGCAACTGCAAATATGGAAAACTGGTCAGTGGTCTTTAATTGACCAATTAATGATCATTTGTATTCTAGAACTATATTTGTTGTTTGATTTTCAGTACTTTAGTTTAGCCATCAAAACAACTAAATATAAGAACCAAATTTAATATTTTTTTTATTGAATTTTTTTATATTTCAATATTTCATATTCCGTTATGTTCTTAACTCCTAGTTTTCAAACATGAAGGGAAAAAGAAGAAAAAAAAACTATAGATGGGATAGTTCATAGAAGAAGAAAAAAAAAGAAGCTAAAACAAGTAAACTTTATTTTTTTCTGAACTAAAATACAAATAAATAGACAAAACAATTATAAATAAATTAGAACATGGGGAGTATTTGTAGGAGTGGGGAACTTAATATGAAATTGCAGTAAGATTGGTCTGAAGTTGGCTTATCTCAAAATAGTTGCTGACTTCTTAATTTTTGTTGGTCTACTTTTATTAAATTTTAAAGGAACCCAATTGGTGTGTTAGTTTAGTTTATAATAATATTGTGTTATATATAGACGTGCCTGCCATTTTTGAGTCATTGACTTATTGATTTAATTAAAGGTCAATGACTCAAAAGCGTTCAATAGCAAAAATAAATAAATAAATGAGTCAAAAGGTTTATTCTTAAGAGAAAAAATATGCGAGAAACTTAGGTAGTATGTTTTTTTTTTAATTTTAGTATTATTGTTAAAAAAAAATATCCAAAGCACAAATTTTTTTAATTATATTAAATAAAAACTATTATAACTTAAATAAATTATAACTAAAATGTTTAGAAGAAAAAAAATAATTATTTATCATTGTGTAATTATTTTTTCATAACAATAAAACTAAATTATTACAAAAAAAAATATTATTGTGTTTTCCTCTTATTTGGAAGAGCCCAAGAGAAGACCACGTGGCTTAAAAGCACATGGAGTAAGAAATGCAATTGTGTCATTTCATTGTTTTAATTAATAAACCTATTTAGGATTTGTTATGTGAGAGATTCTGAAGAGTTCTAAGAATTGAAGCAGCAAATGCATCAGTTAGCAAAAAAATTGAGCAGTTTTTTCCTCTCCAATCAGTCTTCATCAAGTGCTCCGATCGAAAGTCGTTTATGGTCCGATTAAGCTGAAATTTTGCAGACATATTCACGACTCAAGACTCTTTAATCTGTGAGGTGGGATTTGGATTTGGCTCACCGGTTTGGGAAATTTTGAGCAGTGAACAGTGACTACAAATTGGGTTAGATTTCTACATTCTTTTTGAAATAATTGTTAGTTTCCAAGAAGTGTATTCTTGATGATGTTGTTGATTGTTTGCCTCTAGTTTTACCTGGAGAGAACTGTTGTATAATTGTTTCTTGATAGTGGAAGTTTTGGAGATAAATGCCGTGGTTGTTTCCTTCCTACACCGGGAAGGTTTTTTCACGTAAATTATTTGTGTTGATTTTGTGCATGTTTCATTTTAATCTCTATTTATTTGTTTCCTAAAAGATTCACACAAAGAAGTAGAATATGTTTAATTCTGTTGTTTAGAGCTTGATTAAGTTCGAATTGAAATTGTGATTCTACTAATATATATAACTTAAATATCACATTTCAAATAAATACAATACCTTTAGACTCACCTTTCCCGTTTTCAATCATATGCATGAACTTGATTACAAAGGATAATGACACTGAGGAGCTCTAGCTTTTGTTGTTCCGTTTTAAATAGAACACTATTCACATAGATATATTCCTGATGTTATTGTTGTTTAAAGTAAATTTTTGAATTGATTGTAACCTTTCCCGTTTTTAAAAATTATTTTTTAAATAAATAAATAAATAATTTATTACATAATTATATAACAATAAAATATTAAATGTGCATAATAAGTATATCATAATTAATAAATAAAATTTTATTTCTTTTTTAAAAAAATAATTGTTTAATTATTTTTAAATAAATAAATAATATAACTTTTATGTGTTTTATTTGAAGTTATTGATTTTTATAAGAATAATATAAATTTGTGTTATTTTTTAATATTTTTACCATATCTCAAATGAGAATATTATAATGATTAATATATAGTAAAAGCATTAAATATATTTAAATAATATATCACTTTTTTAAACAAGGAGAATACATATTTATAAATATAAATGATATTAGTATTAAGAAGTTAATAGAACATTAGTACAAACTTGATAGAATTTAAAAAAGTATTTTTCTATTAAAAGTAATGTACAGTAGTCAATTATTTTTAATTATTACGACATAAATTTTATACAAAAATTATAAGTTCACACAAATACGATATGTTTTTAATTAAATTTATCGGATTCAATCCATTGATTAAATGGTTATGTATGAACCAAAGAAATTATCATCATTAATATTAAGCATTACAAATGTAATAATTTTATGTAATTAGAACAATTATTATACATAATCTATAAAAAAAATTACAATAAACTATTAAATATAATTATTAATATGCTATATTTATTAAGTGAATATTTTTGTATTTATTATTATAGAAGTAAAAAAAAATAAAACCAAAATAAAAGTAGATAAAAACATAAAAAAAAGGAGATGACGAAGATGTAAGGTTATTTTAGTTCCTACAAGCTTTTTTATATAAAGAAAATAATGAGTTTATACAAAGAAGATACACTCATAAATAAATTAATTAGACTTACCTATTCATTACATAGTTATGTATGAACTGTACTAGTTATCACCATTAAAATCAAGTAGGTATAATAAGATTTATATAATTAAAATAATTATACAATATAATATATAAAAAAATTGCAATAAAATTATCAAATATAGCTATTAATATAATATATTTATTATAGTTATATTTTTGTATTTATTGACGTAGAAGGCAAAAACAGAAAATAAAAAGTAAAAATATTATGTAAAAAAAGATGTAAATGCATTTTAGTTCCCACAAGAACACAAACACACCAAATATTCTACCTTTTTATATATAATTAGTTTTTAACATATATGTATTATTTAAATTTGATAAATATATAATAGTGTTAAATATTGAACAACAATTATTTTGGTAAAAAAGTTATTTTACAAAATAAAAAAAAGTAAGTCTTTATATATAAATTCTTAAGTTGTTTTTATTAGAACAATATGAAAATTTGAAGTTAAAACATGTTGTAAAGTAGTTTTCACGAATACTTTTAAAATAAATAATTAATTAATTTTTTATTTTATGAAAAAAAAATATTTAAAAACTATTTTATGAGCAATAGAATACAAACAAGATACAAACATGAGTGATTTAATTCTATATTGACAAAATTTGCATAATTTTATTTAATAAATAAATTAAATATAACATAAAAATGTGTATAAACTTATTTAATTAATATTTTTATTATTATCTAATAAATTCATCGTACATAAACTCTAGGGACACAACTTAATAGATAAACTTAATAAAAAAATTTATAAGCATTTCTTCTTTCCATAAAAATAATTTATATTAATTGATTATTTTTTAAATGATATTAAATATGACATTATTTTAATACAAAAATAACTAATTCATCTCAAATATTATATGTTCATAAATGAATTAATCGAACTAAGCCCACTCATTAAATGAGTAATTGATAATAGTTTAAAAATATATATCTAAAATATGTAAATTAGTTGATATTTATGATTAAAGAGCTTAAAATTAAGAATTATTTATATTAATTTAATAAATGTTGATTTATTAAACAAAATCAACAAAAGAATATCAAAAAATTAAAATTTGATTTTATCAACATTTCTTTCCGATACTTAGTAAACAAGATGTTGACTATTGATATTAACTTTTGATTTTTATTTCTTAATGGAATGATTTAAATTGATATAAAAAAATAACTCATTAATACATAATTTTATATTTGACATAGAATATAAAAATCTAATTATTTTAGGTCCAAAAATAAGCTAGAATCTGAAATATATTGCATTTAAATATCTATTAGTATTTTTGAAATATCTTTCTTTATAAAACTTTAAATTAGATAATTTTTTATTTTGTGAAAATATAAGATAACAAGCTACAATTCATATCTTTAAAAGATTTTGCAAATTAATTATCTTCAAGAATAAAGTGGGGTGATATTATTATAATTAATCAAATGTTTATACTCCAACACTATAAATAAATAGAGTATTCAACACTAGAATGATAAGAAAATTACAAATACTTCTCACTTTCTTTTCTAATTCTTTCTATCTATATTTTGTAAGCTAGTTTAAAGTTAAAACAATGATAAAATGAGCTTAATTGTACAGTTTGTTTAGTTTTTTATTAATTTTTATAAATAATTTCTAATTTATATATATATATATATATATATTTTTGAGAAATTAGTTTGTTCATCTTTTGTTATATTCAATATATTATATTCTTCAGTTTTATATAAATTCAATCATATATTTTTTATGTATGAATTTTAGTTTATAATTATTATATTTATTTTATAAGTTAATATTATATTATGATATTGTCATTTTGATATATTGTCAATGTTAAATAGTTTGTAAGAATATAATTTTTTTTATTCATGAAAATATTTTTTTCTCCAATCAAATGACTTTTTCATCTTAGATCTTCAATTAATTTTGATATATTTTTCAATCCATAAAGGGTGTTGGAAAAGGGGACTAGATCTATGAGATTCAATTCTACTCGCCCTACGTTTAGAACGAGTAAGTTCAACCAAATGAGCCACTAATTAGTTCTTAGTTAAGATAATTTTGACAACAAATCAACTAACTTTCTGGTTCATTAAAGCATTATTTATTATATTGATGTTTAAAAACATTCAAAAATCATAGCCTTGTTCAAAATTGTTAAGAAATCAACTATTTCAAAAGTTCAAATTAATGGGAGAAAAACCAACAATACGTTTATGCATTCATAATTCTCCTACAAGTGTTATCTTTATACGCCATATAAGTTAAACATTTGCGATTCAACAAATGGGCTATAGTTTGAACATATATGGCCAGAAGCTTTGATACCATACTAAAACTATTAGAAAATTAATCATCTCAAAAGTTTAAGTTAGTGAGAGAAAGACCAAAAGTACTTTTATACATTCATATATTGACATTATATATAACCTTTTTGTTTTTTATCAATTTTCCTACATTAGTCAAAAAAATTAGCAAAATTCATAGTTTCTCACTCATAAGTATCAAAATTTTCTTACAACATAATTTAATAAAATAAAAATAAAATTATATCTCATAATATTTTCGACAAAGTTTCATATACCATTGTTAATGACCCACCGAAATTACAATAATCCATCGAATGTAACATATATCTTTGTATGTAATATGTTACATCCAAAGTAAGTCCAACGATCCAACAAATGTAACACGTTACATTTACATATATTTTTGTATGTAATATATTATATCCATCATAGTTTCAATTACATATAAATATAACATATTACACTTATATATAACATGTTATATCTACCAAAGCTTCAATAAGGTAGCCTCCATCAATTGTTGGAGCACTTTGTTGGAGCACTGGTGGAGACTCCGATGAGATCATTAGTGGTGGCTGGCAGAGATGTAGTGAGTGGAACCTTGACCTTATTTTATTGAAGTTATCAAATGATGTTTTTTGGGTTTTTTCTTATATAATTTGATATAAAATTATGAGTTTTGAGATTAGTCGTTACTAATTACAAATAATTGATAAATTATTCAAAAATGAAACTATTTAGTTAAAAAAAAAGCATTCATCAAGCATTTATAAAACTTCAAGGCTTATGTCATTAATTGAAAAAAGTTAATACTAGTTAAATAGAAAAACATGTTAGGAAGCTGAACTAGTGTTCTCTTGTTACAACTTAATTCATAAGAATCAAGAATTAAGAAATCCTACACATACAAGTAAATCAGTTTTGTGATCTGGCTTCTCAACACTTACCAGTTACTTTCAAAAGTGCTTGTTCAATCATCCCAATTGGTGCAATTGCTGCTCCAAAACACTGAAATCAAATCCACAACCTAATTAAATGAAATATCAAGGGTTTTCACTTTCAAACAATTACATCTAAAAATTAATAGATTAGAGACTCGTAACCCTTGTCAACGTTCACTCAACAAATGGTCCTTTTTTTATGTTGTTTCTATTTTTATTTAAAATTTACCTTTTCACGTGAAGTTTTATGTCAACTACCCTTTGAAAAAAAAAGGAAGGTAAAATTAAAAAAATGACCAATTGTCGCTTTTTCTAAAGAAGTAGATTAAACTGCTTGTAAAAATAGAAAAGAAGATTTAAACAAACCTTGAATTTAAGGGTGAGTGTAAGAACACCATCAAGAGTAGATGATTGAATTGAGTGAGCATCTAAATGCAAATTGTTCATAGCATCCATGATATCCATCAATATGTATTCTCTATAAGAACATCTTATTTCAATAAAAACTTCAGTCTCTTTTATGCTGACTTTTACTTCTGCTAGAAAGCCATCCTTGCAGTTAAACCTGTTAAGTTTAGGTTCTGTTTCATCAATTTCACGCGCCTTTCTTTTGTTTATCCAAGGCTTTCTTTGTCTGACAATATTGTTATCTGATGTTTGTTCAACAACATCAAGGTTTTTCTTCCTACTTCTTGTCTCATAATTAACAGATTCCTTGCAAGATTCCAACTCTTGTACTCTAGCCTCAAGCTCTTCCAAGTAGTTTATTGTGTTATTGAGAATCGATGCTTTGTCAACCTGCGAAAATCTTGATTAATTGCTTCATATGGATTATAGTGAAAAAAATATTTTAAAAAAATATATAAATGAAGTATTATGTCCCCTTCACAAACTTAAGTTTTTGAGATAATTTGTGACTGAAACTCCTTATTTTCATAAATTAAATGTATCAGTTACCTTAGCTTAAATTAATTCACTTTAATTACGTTATTATTATAATTACTTTAATAACTTTACTTAATTTGTTTTTGCCAATTTTTACAATTTTTGGGACATTTTCATCATCAAACATTCATAGATTCTTACTAATTAGGTCCAAATCAACTCTACTTAAATTTTTTTTCCCAAAATATACCCCAAGAAACTAAAATAGATATATAAGGGGAATAAAAAGAAAAACTAGTTTAAATAATATGAAAAAATATTCAATTCATAAAAATAAAGTGACTCAACTATGATAGTATATTAGTACCCAAAGTCATAGATAAAGAAACAAATCTCCGGTCATCTTAATTTGATTCTCCTTTATAAAGAAGATGATTACCTCACTGATAGAAGGAACCATTGATTTGAGGACCATATAACTTCCATTTTCTCTTAGTTTATTATCATCATTCATTAAGCTTCCTGAATCACTTTGCAATTTTGAAATCCAAACTTTTCCAGCATTTTCTTTTGAGGGCATAAGAGAGAAGCCACCATACATAAATGGAACCTCAATCAAAATTTTCTTTAAAATCTTCTGGTGTACCTGAGCCTTGAAATTACCAAACTGTCCTCCCTTATCCCATTTTACAAAACTAGAAACAGAATCATAACCTGTGAAACACAAGTTCCTAACCAATTGATGTGAACAACCCAAAATAGCAGAAATAGTTCTTTTGTAATGAAATTCATCACCAGCTTCAAGGTTCAAAGAGCTTAATCTTGAGTCATTGAAGTTTTGAAGCTCTTTCAAATGAATATGTGTTTGAATTTCTTGCTTGGATGAAGATAAACCTTTTTCTTTATTAGCAATAGCTTCAGATATACAATCACTTGAATTAAGTGAATCTTGAACTTCACTACTGAACTCATCATCTATAAAATGCAAATCATTGGTAGCTTCAAATATAAAGGTGTCTTCTTCTGTTTGGTGATTGTGTTCACACCCATTGGAGTATTCATCAGGTGAATCCAAGTTGTATTTTTCATTTAATTCATTAGCAATTATTCCATTATCAACCTTGACATACAATTTGTCTTTATCATCTTCATCAGGACCAGCATAATATTTCTCAGAGCAAACTGGCTTTGAGAAATCTAGTAAGGAAGCCTTTACATGCTGAAGCAGATTAAGGTCTTCTGATACCTTTCAATTACAAAAAAAAAAAAGATTGATTGACTAGTTTCAAACACAAGTTGGAAAAGTCTATTTGTTGTGAAAAAAAATGAGAAACCATAAATGACGGCACAACATTATTGGTAAGATCAATTGTGCCAATATTTTATGACGTAGTGTCATATCAATTGTGATTATTATAAATTTGTGATACATATTGGTGCTTGATATGCATTTTGGAAAGCAAAGTTACCAGTTCAGTTGTGCCTATCTCAATCACACCTCCCAGATGAGGGAAACAGACTACTGTCTACAAAACATAAACATTGGAAAACATCAAGTCATGTTAGTATAAAACAAAAAAAAGTATAAATATGGTAAATTTGTGATATAACTCAAATGATGTGACAGAATGTGATTGGATATATTTAAACTCAAATAGTTTTATCTGATAAAATTTTAACACATTAGTTATATTTGTAATATATAGATGCCTATAAGATAATGCTAATCAACAAGTTAAATACTGGTTCGGCAACATATGTGGTGGATCTAAGCCTAAATTGTGTTTCTTGAGTTTCAGAGGGCAGTGAAAAATGAGGCATAAAACACCTTCTTTTTATTAAGTTTCCAGATTTCAAATTTTTCTTTTATCAAAGGAAAAAAACAAAGATGATGGGTTCTTTTAGTATGAAATCGTAGTACTTATTGACCGGAAATAGCTGGTCATTAAAATGACTTTTTTATTTTATTTTTATCTATTTTTAATATTTTAAACATATCCATATTTTTCAACCCTACGTCGACTATAAGAGGTGACATATTAAAGCAACTTATCAAGAGTCTCTTTTTAAGGGAAAAAACCCTTTTAAGACAAATACCCTTTTATTTTCGTAGTTTTAAAGAACTGATGAGCTGATATGAAAGGATAATTTATTTTTTTTAATTATTTTTTCTGTATAAAATCTTCCATTTTATATCAATTTAGATTTTTCTATTTCCAAAAACAATTTCAATGTACTCAATACATGGAAGATGCAAAGATGTAGCCTACCTGAATCGATGCACTCTACAGAAGCCATCCATGTCCAGTGTCACAATATGTTCAGAAAAGGGAAAAATGTCAGCATTCTTTGGCTAGTCTACATTGAGTATAGCCAATAAATACAACATCTAAATGAGGGTATGATTCTCAAAGCAAATAACTATTTACTTGTGATTCTACAAAAAGTGATTTTGGAAGAAAACACTTTTCTGAAGCACATTATTCGTTCTCTTTGTCAGAAAACAGAAGAGTGAGTATGGATACACGACTTAAAAAACAGTTCTAACTGAAATGGTTTTTTAAAGAAGCGATTTTATAGAGAAATTAAAAGTACATGTAATTATTCGGCGAAAATATTATAAAACTGAATGTATTTGTTATAATTAAAGCTCTTTCAGATAGAGCACCCAAACGCGCTCAAAATGTGTTTTATGAGTCTTAAAAAGCACTTATTTCTATCAATTTCTTTTTGTTTGATTTAAAAGCTTTTTTTTTTTTTTTACTGTGACAAACATATAGACGAAGATGACCAACCTTAGCTAGTAAAGAGCGAGAGAATGCTTTACTATCAGCAAATTGAGCATTGCATAACCAAATGGTTTGCTCAGTTGCTAATGCTCTTCCTGGTAAACTGTGTCAAAAATTGTACAAAAAGAAAGCCAATAATGAGAATATAAGACATTAAAGACTAATGAAGTTGATAACACCAAACCTAAAATAGACTTTAAGGGTGGGTACAAAGGTCATAAACTTTAGAAAATAACAAGAGGTCTTAGTCTTACTCTTTGCCTGGATTGAATACAAAGGACATGCACACTAAGAAATACCACTCAGCATCTGTGAGATCCTCTGGAGACAGAGAAGGAGATGTCCTTTTTGCTGGTTGGTCAGTTTCTTCTTCTAAGAGAGACTTATAAAGCTCTCTTAGTTGCTCACTTCTTTGTAATCCTATTTTATCAGCTTTTAGTTCCATTTCTTCAACTGTCTTTCTAGTTTTGATGTCTCCATTGTAGTAACCATCACTCCATTCCAATACCCTAAATAATATATTTATAAGTGTTGTAATATTTTAAAAAATTGTAACCTTAACATGTTCCATGATAATTTGAGAAGCAAATTTTATCTATTTTACAGTTTCTAATATTAATATAAATTGAATTTTTTGGAAGATATGTTTATAACTATGTTTAGAAATTCTGTTTTCTCGGTCCTTAAATACTATTTGACATGTACTCTTCATTTTCACGTGAATTCCCTTGTTCAACGACAATATGGTAGATACTCTATACTATAATTTGTAAAAAAATTGACAAAACATGTGTGTTTGATACCCTAATTTGTATCTAAATATTTATGATAATCTATTTTAAAAAAAATTAAGAGTAATTTTTATTAAAGTTTATAAGAATTATGCGTTATCTAATCTTAAAATATTAAGTTAAAAATATCTTTTATTTTTTATAAATTCTATAAAATATTCTATTATGTACTATTTTTATTTATTCAATTCTTTTTTTCTTTTTTGTAATATTCATACATCTTTTTTTTTTTTTTTTTGTTAGGATGCCCATCAATTCTTTTATTGGCCGGAATAAAGTTTGATATCTTGTAAAAGTACATAAATATCGAAAGCTAACAAATCCTAAAAATTAACCCAGACATCATTATTTCTTCTACAATCTATGATATTATTATATTTTATAAATGTGTGAATTTAATTTTTTTCTAATTAAATACCACGGCAGAGGTATAATATTAATTTATTGCGGAAACAACCTGATAAGAATGTGTTAAATTTTCACTAGAAAACTTCATAACTAGTTTTAGATTTCCAGTTATGAAATTTAAGACAATTGGAATGTGTTCATACTATAAATTCCAAAATTATAAATAAACACACACCAGATTTCAAGATAAATGAAAGTGAAAATTGAATTAATTACTTTTTTTTAAAAAAAAAACAAGAAGAAGAAGACATATATACCCATGTTTATTGGCTGACAATGACCAGAAAATTGCATAGCTCCATTGGATGCTCCTAACCGCTACAGCAAGCTGTTTTCTTAGATATTTCTCTACTAAAACCTCATAGTTTTGATTCCCAGTAGCCATCTCCGAAACAAATTAAAAACCCACAAAATCTTTCTTTTTGACAAAATAAAAAATAAGAACTCAGTCTACAAAAGCAGTGAGTTGTATCTTTTTAGACATTTTAAGTGGAGTGAAAAACTATAAAATTAGTGATGGTTATGCAAAGGCGTCTTCTAAAGCCAGAAAAACAGAGGACTGAAAAAGCAAAGACTAACTTTAAGTAAAGCTGGTACTTCTGCCTTGCCATATTGTTCTTGGGTTCATTTGGTGTTTGCGTGTTTCACGTGATAAAAAATTAAAACAATTAAATTATATATTAAAAAAAGAAAAGAAGTATCCCCGTTGTATTTAAAAATAACATCAGTTATTTTTTTTTTTTTAATATTTTAGTTATATTGTTACGAAAAAAATGAATTCTTAGAAACCCAGTCATAACTCTGAACCCAAAAACAAATGGTTAGAAGATTCTGAGGCTTTATAAGCGAAAGATTGCTTTACTTCTTAACGTCGATGACTTAACATCTCCTCCACATCGTAGAAATCAATTTACTGACGATCTGGATGACAAAGACGAGAGCAGATAGAAAGATTTATGTCAATAAAGCCTGATACCATCTTAAAAACACAAGCTTAACTCTGAACCTAAAAATCACCATGAAGAGTTGGATTGACATACTTATAAGGAAAGATTGCCGCTTTACTCTTACCAACGCAGAACTTAACATTTAATAATTAAAATAATTTTTTATTTTAATTTTTAGTTTTTTTTTTTCAATTACATTATATACATTACACAAAATCTACTTTACTTTTAAAATAAATACATTACGATTAACTTCTTTTATAAATAATTAGTAATAAATTTTAATCAAATCGTGTTTTTTTTTTGTCCTATCATATTCACGTGGTATCGTTGTTTCATGACTCTAACTTTATGTGATGTTAAGAAATTATCTGATCAGTGCTTACAACGAATAAACTAACCTAAAGTAGCTATGAACTTTATTATATAAATTACGTTTCTAATTATATATAACCATGTGTCTGTGTCAGTTTTATCTTTGGACATCATTAATTATAAGTTTATAATAACCACATCAAATTTATATTTTAATGTATCTAAACAGCAAGTGTTAACTTTAATTATTTACATGTTCAGAGAGAACAAATATATAATAAGATGATAATTATTGTTATTTGAAAGAAGCTAAGAGTTAAGTCTAAGAGATAAACAGGGTTGGCAGTTTTGATATAATAACTATTCTTGTTTGGATCCTCTTTAAAGCAACTAATTTACTCAGAAAACTACAAACATTCAGAAAAGGACTTAACCATCAGTCAAATAAAACGGATGGTGAAAGGAATCTTGATTCTAATTTGACCGTTTAGATTTACTTTTTTAAAAAACTATTTGAAATGGAATGGTTTTTGTGAGAAACTATTTAGTTTTTTACATAAATTATTTAAAATAACACTTTAATAATTGATTTTAAGTGATTTTGTATACGATGGTCACCTAATTAAAATGGGAAGGAATATTATAGTCTTAATTATTATAGCATAATATGAATCGAAGTACCACTAACTAATTGTGCTTGCTTCTTTTGCTTCTTGTTAAAAGTATTTTTAGACAAAAATTGTATGAAAAAACAATTTATGCATAATCACTTATCAGTAATCACGAGTTCTTTTGATCTTAAAAAGTTCGTCGTTTTGTACATCAGAATCGTGTGTTTGGGAAGAAAAGGATCAAAGTATGATAATAATAATAATAAATTTTTGTTTTTTGCTTTTGTAATAATAATAAATACTAATAAGGAATAACTCAAAGATATATTTCTTTTATTATTTTTTGCCATTTTTTTGTCTCTCTAGTTTGAATTTTGTCGTTTGCTAATTTCATAATTGCATCTGGTTACGTTTATTAATATTATTTTTAAGAATCCAATTCTATATTTTTAAAATCAAAGAGTACCGGTTAACATGTGATTTTAAGTAAAAAAAAAAAATTATATTTTTATCTCCAAAATTATAAAACCAATGTTTTTTTGTGAATAAATGATCTAATAGTAATAATTATTATATATTGTTTTAAATTACGAATTTAAATCATATTAATTATTATTTAATTTTAAAAAATTTATTTAATAATAAATTAAAGAATACAGACTTTATGCTAAACAATATGCATGTGTTAACATGAAATTCATTGTATAATTAAAAAAAATAACTAGTATCATAAGTAAATTATTTGATATCTATAGTCACTTTTGGATATTTGATAGATAATTTTTTTATGTCATTAAAGTGGAAAATTTAACCAAAAAAATCACCTTTCTTTTATCACTATATTTTAGATCCAATATTCTATTTTGTGATGAATCCAATCATCAAACATGATAATATATACGTTACGTTGAAAAAAACTTTTAATAAGAAATCTATTTTTCTTTATATGCTAACTTTTTCTTTACCTACCATTAATTATAAAACTTTTCAATTGAAACATATTTTTAAAAAGTGTGTCTATAAGTCAATTAAAAAAACTAGTTTTTTTAAAGTGTGTCCATAAATCAATCAAATAAAAAAAACTAATTTTTGGAAGTGTGTTATATAATAAAAGTTCAACATATGTTTCTAGTTTTAATTAGCCTGTTTTTATGTTTTTAAATTTAATTAAGTCTTAATATTTTATACCTAAATTCTTTTGTATTAATTGTACTCATATTTTATTATTGTATTGGGTTTAAATATTAATTGATATATGACAATATTTGTTTAATTTTTTCATGTTATTTATTTTTAAACGGTTAAAAATAGCTCGATCTTTAAGAACATAAAAAAGTTTTAATGCCAAAACCTTTTAATTTTTTTAAAGATTTAATTATATTTTTTTTAACTTTGAAAATATAATAAATTTTTGATAAGTTATGTAAAATAACATTTCTTAAATTTATAAAAATAAAAATAATATTTTAATAATATTAAATGAAATTCAACTTAAACGATATTTATTTGAATGATGTTTGATGTAAAATGATAAATTTAAAATACATTAGTTAAACATAAAAGATACTATTTTGTAGTTATAATTTTTTAAATGTTGTTTTTCTTAATTTTTTGTCTTTTTTATCAACAAAGATTTATCTTGTTTAACACTTTAATAGGTCTTTTATCCCAAAATTTCTCTTGTATCTTTTTCAAAGTAAATTGAAGAGGAAAATTGTCATATTAAGGAAGATTAAGAGATATTTTTCTTGGTTTTTAATAAGATGAACATTACATGATTTGGAAAAAAGGGATGGAATAAATTTAAAAAATAGTTTTTGAATTTTGCAGAAAAAGTTCTTGAGATAAGGTATTTTTCTTGAAATAAATGAGTGTTTAATCTATAGTTAAATTTTATTTTGAAGCATCATTTTTAGTACGATTCACTTAGTACAAATGTGTAGTCATTGTTGATTTAAATTATTTTATACGAAAGTTTCAAAATCATATATTTACATGTTCAAAATGAGTCTAAGTGAATAAAAAAATTGAGCCTAAAGTTCACTTATTAATGATGAAAAATGTGTTTGTTTTGCATTTGTCTCACATGATAAAACTAACAATACATTAAAGGCTTTAAATGTCATTTTTTCTAAGAGTTGTAAGTTAGTGTAATAAGAATGTTATTTCCAAGTGCATGCATATGGGTGCAAATTCTAGGATGTCTAACCTAATAATCTAAAACTCTAATTGTATGCTTGCACGTCTTAATAACACAAATGTTATCCAATTTTGATAGGCTTCATTTTGTTATATCATTTTTGGACCTCCAATGGTTTCATTTTGGAAAAGATAAAAAAATACAACATTTATTCTCTCTAATTTGTCCTACGGTACATTTTTTATTTCAAAAAATTATTACTTTGAAACTAAGTTTAGTGTGATAGAGAATAGGTACAAAACAGTTCACTCCACTTGCATTAATAGAGGTGAAAAAAGGCATTATATGAGGTCGAGTAGGAATTCGATAAAGTACCGTGGAAAGGCCCCAGAGGAAAATATATAGTGATTTTTAATACTGTTATTAATCTTTATATTCCATGATATATATATTTTCCTTTAATCTAAAATACTCATGTAAGAGAGAAAATTCATTTTAAGAAAATCATGTAACACGAGACTCAATCATTTTTTTAATTTTTTTTATTTCTAAATAATAGTTTATTTCAATTTTGTATTTTTGACCCTTTTAATTCATGTTTCATGTACAATTCTTATTTGTCCTTAGTTGTTTCCAACATTTTTCTCTTTAGATTTGTTTGGGATGTGATTTCTCTTTTGCGGCTAATTATGTATATTATTGTTCAACTACTATAAATCAAAAGTTTGTCTAATTTTAGGCTAGAAAGCTATCTCAAATGCTACTTATAAGTTTATATGGAGTAAAAATTACAATACTTTTTAAATTTAAAAGAAGATTTGATTTGTTAATGGTATTTTGTTATAATGTTAGTGGGTTGATGTGCATAAAAGTTTGTGTGACTTGTGTATAGCCAACAAACATGATGAATACATATATGATGTTCTACGAATTGGTACAATTGTGAGACATTGGGTACACATTCAATTGGTTTGGTAATAGTTACTCAAAAATTTTGGTGAATACTATTTATAATAGTTAATTAATTTAAAAAATGTGTAAATATATTATATTAGATTATGGATTGAAATGTAAATTCGCACTTTAATTTATTTACTTTATTTGATTTAAATATTATGTTATATCATAAATATTGTATTTAATTATAATAGAAATAATTTTTTAAAATAATATTTACACACTTACACTTGTATACACTATTAGGATTCGAACATAATTATTCACGGTGGCTACAAAGTTCGTATTTTATTATACTACGAGTAAATTGATTAAAAATAATTTATTTAGGTGAACATATACCCAAAAAAATCATTTGTTTTTATTCTAATCCCTAAAACATCTATATAGACCTGATATAAATAACATTAGTCTTTGGGCTTTAATAACAACAAGTCCAACCCAACTTAACACGAAAGCTCTTAATCCACGTGTAATGATTGAACTGGTCTGTGACTGTCCATCTTTCCTCAACTAAATTATGCAGTACCTTTTCTTTTAATCGAGAAGTGTACATTCAGAGAAGAAGAAGAAAAAAACAATTGAGTGGTATACAATCTCCCCTTCACGTTGCATTCGAAGATCAAGAAGGATATTTATCCTTTGGATCCATAATCCCGTGTTTACTCCCCGCCAACATCTCTTCTGATGCTTGGCTCCCGAGAAAGCTACGGAAAATGAGAACTTGAAAAGAAGTTTGGATTTTGGTAAACTTCTTTCCTGTACTGTTTTCTAAGAATGGATAAGAAAATAAAAAAGAGGATGCTTTTCCTTTATTATGTCATGAAGCCTATTGAAAATTTATCACTTTCTCTTCAGTTAGCTTAAAGAAGAAGCAACGCTATCTGAGAGTTATATTCTGTAAACAAACTGAATAGAACTAAAATTGTACCCCTTTTGGAAAGTTGAGGATGTTGATATCTTCAGTTAAGGTTTTTCATGGCTTCCGGCCTTCCCTTGCATATTTCCGAGCTGCTATACCTTCATCCTCGTCAAATGAACTCAATGTTTTGGGTCCTCTAAGAATCTGTTCAGAGTTTGGGAGCTCAGTGAAGGGCAATTTTAGTCACTTGAAAGCTGGATTAGGGCTGGATAATGTTGGTTTTCGGACTATGGCAGTGGTGAGGGACAAAGGAGACATAACCGAGGATCACCTTCTTGTTGGCGAGTCAATGGATATGGTTGATGACAGACAGGTTGCCAAATAATTATCTTCCTATAATTGTTGCGATTTTTTCGTTCAGTTTCCATTTTGGATTAGGCATTTTCATTATGAATGATTGTTTGTGTTTGGTTTGGTGCATGGTGGTGTTGCCCTAGCAATTACTATTTAGGGAAAAGTTAAAATGTGAAGTGAGCTTGTTTATGCCACAATGACGATCACACTCTAGTGTGAATGGGATCGACTTGGTAATAATAACTAGGAAGCTGATAATATGATGGTAAAAAAAAAAAAAAGATGACTACCAATTATGAGAGGTATCATGAAGGAACAGGCTAGGAAATTTTCATAAGTGATGTATGGGCTAGTCAGCCACAAGGGGGTTCTCTTTATAATATTTATCACGTAGACCTTCCAAATCAAGTTCTACAATAGAAGATTTTGCGGTACATATCTTTTATTTATTTTGAAGTGACACTATGTACCTAGATGTGAATAATATAGATGTTATCTGCATACATGAGAAAAGAATAACTGAAAACATATAGAAAGGCAAAATTCAAAGTCTTCATTTTGCAAATGTAAGATGATGAGGATAACCTTATTGAGATTTACTTAATTTGTTTCTTTGAGGATGGTTCTGATGTAACTTTCACTTCTAAATGTTTTTGCTGTACTAGTAGGTTAAAGACATGTCACAAAAGTTGGAAGAGCGCGATTTTGCTGGAACTCCATATGTTCCTGTTTATGTCATGCTACCCGTGAGTTTTCTGATTCAATTTATGTATCTGCATCTGATATTAACTGCTGTTGCTGTTCTCATGTTTGCTTACTAATGAGTGAGGAGGATACATACTACTTTCTAAAGGTTCTATTTTTACTGCAAGTAGTTGACGGATGTGCTAGTCTTGGAGAAATTATTAGTTTGTTTGGAGGAAATATGACTTGTTATTTCTTTGATGTTTGTATCTACTAGCATATTTTCATATCTACAGCTTTGTGTTTAAATAAGTCAAAAGTTATCATACCTTTATTGACCATAAATACCATGTCATTGTATCCCAAGACCCATCAATAGTTTCTTCTTAGTCCCTTGTTCATTCAACTCTTACACAATCATCAGCTGTGACTTATACCACGTTGCAAGTTTTATTTATATTTCAAATTGTTGGAGATTGGCAGCTGAGTGTGATCAATATGAACTGTGACTTGGCTGATCCAGAAGGTCTCATGAATCAGCTCAGAATCTTAAAGTCAGTTAATGTTGATGGTGTTATGGTTGATTGCTGGTGGGGAATAGTGGAGGCACATGCAGCACAAGCATATAATTGGAGTGGCTATAAAAGGCTTTTTCACATTGTGCGTGATCTAAACCTCAAGCTACAGGTGAGTAATCCATTTGAATGTGGTTTCTTTCTTCGTTTTTCCTTGACTTCTGTTCTTTTACTTTTCATGTTATTCACCATGTGTCTTTTAAGATTTGTGATTGATTTGATTCACTATTCATTTATTTCAACTAAGCTCAGGTTGTTATGTCATTCCATGAATGCGGAGGTAATGTTGGAGATGATGTGCATATTCCCCTCCCTCAATGGGTCACAGAAATCGGTCAAAGCAATCCCAACATTTATTTCACTGACAGAGAAGGAAGGCAAAATATTGAATGTCTCTCATGGGGCATTGATAAAGAAAGAGTTTTAAGAGGGCGGACTGCAGTTGAGGTATTGCATATAGATATTGTTAAATCTGATAGTTAAAAGAGCATGAGTTGACAAGAAAGTGGCATGATATTTTCTAGTAAGCTTTCCAATTTGCTACTGAGTTTGTTTTGAGCACTGTCACTTTCTTCAAATTATACACTAATATTGCAATGTTTTCTTGTAAGCAATTTAGCTAAGTTCATATGTTAAAAGGACTGGGATTTTCCAAAATGTACTCTCACTATTTGCTTACTTTAATGCTATAGATATCTTAAGTGTTCTTTTCCTGGAATCATCACAAGTTTCAGGATGTATATTAGTGAGAAAATTCAATGCAGGTCTATTTTGACTACATGAGAAGCTTCCGTGTAGAATTTAATGAGTTTTTTGAGGATGGCATCATCTCTGAAATTGAAGTTGGACTAGGCCCATGCGGGGAGTTACGGTATCCTTCTTATCCTGCAAAGCATGGTTGGAGATATCCTGGTATTGGTGAATTTCAGGTATTTATATGATTTGCTAGTGAATATTATACTATTTCTTGAGAGAAATTCTATGAACATTTATGGCTCAATAATAATCCATCACTTTCGTCTAATCCTTAAGAGAAAAGTTTGCAATTCTTCTATTTGCTGATGCAACTGATTTAGTTCAGTGCTATGATAAATACTTGATGAAAAGTCTGAGAAAAGCAGCAGAAATGAGAGGCCACACAATTTGGGCCAGAGGACCAGATAATGCAGGTTCTTATAATTCCACCCCTCATGAGGCTGGATTCTTCCGTGATGGAGGTGACTATGACAGCTATTATGGAAGATTCTTTCTCAAATGGTACTCTCAGACGTTGATTGATCATGGTGATCGTGTACTTGCTCTGGCCAATTTAGCTTTTGAAGGAACTTGCATTGCTGTAAAGGTTGTTTTTGGATAGTTGCTTTTTTTCTCGCACTTTGCTCTATAAATTCCTATCCTCATAATTTTTCCTTCATTATCAATGACCAGCTATCAGGTATACATTGGTGGTACAAGACAGCCAGCCATGCTGCTGAGTTGACTGCTGGATTCTATAACCCTGCAAATCGCAATGGTTATGGTTCAGTTGCAGCAATGTTAAAGAAACATGAGGCTGCTCTAAATTTCACATGTGTTGAATTACGCACATTGGATCAAAATGAGGACTTCCCAGAGGCACTGGCAGATCCAGAGGGATTAGTTTGGCAGGTAGTCATGCCTGATATAACATGACTTACTATAAGAATTTTAAACCTGGTTAGAGAGTTGCCTGATTATAGCAAATCTGTATCTGGATGTAGAAGATGTTACTGTTAAAAGGTTACATACATGGAAGTCATCAGCTTCTAGCTGCCGAGGCTTGCAGTTTTATGAACTCTTAATCTACTTAGCTAGTATGATAGTATCAGATAGATGCTACCTCTTCAAAATATTGCTTTGTCAAAAATTCTTGAGTCTGAGTCCCATGGTTAATTTGGATATGGATATATTCCAGATCCATGAATGCTTTGAATTAAAGTAGCTAAATACTGGGAATTTAAAATAATAATAATAATAATCGGGCAAAGATATTGCTTATTTCCAGGTCCTAAATGCTGCATGGGATGTTTGTATTCCTGTTGCAAGTGAGAATGCTCTTCCTTGCTATGATAGAGAAGGCTATAACAAGATTTTAGAAAATGCCAAGCCTCTGAATGACCCAGATGGAAAGCATTTATCTGCTTTTACCTACCTCAGGCTCGGTCCAACTTTAATGGAGAAGTGCAATTTCAAGGAGTTTGAACGATTTGTGATGAGAATGCATGGTTAGTCACCTCCACTGCCTTTCTCTGCTACTTTGCCAATGTTTACTCAGTTGCTGTATATTTTCTAGCATAACTGATGATACCAATATAACATGTTCGCTACGGATGAATCTCAGTTGCTTGATTACAGTACATAAATCTGTTTCACAGTATATAATTTGGCGGCAAACTTTCTGAATGCCTATGAACTAATAATTTGTGAAATCACATGAAGTTAGGATTTAGAAATGACGTTAGATCAGGAGACAGGAGTACCTATATGCCTTTAGACTTGCCTTGATTTGTCGTTTAAAAGATGTACCGGGTCTTAAACTCATGTTACTGCAATTGCAGGAGAAGCAGTTTCAGATCTTCAAGTTAGTGTGGATAAGATGGATACAGATGGCCAGGTTGCAAATTGAGGTCAAAGAAATCATCGAAACGTTATACACGTCTATGCTATTAAATGTAATAATGATTTTTGTTTTCATTATGAAAGACTATTTTGGCTCGCTATCTTCTTTCATTGTTTAAGATATGTTTTCATGCCGGACGTTTGCCCTAAATGGTAGATATTTGGTTCTTGGAGAAACTTGAGATCTCTTATTTGCTCTAGTGCTCCCCGAGGACCCTAAACCCCAACCCTACAAAGGCTACAATGCTATAATTCATCTAGTTGAAATTTCAATAGATTTGCAATATATAATTGGGAGAAGGGTATCAATAGTCACGTAACTTTAGGTAAATGAAAAAATATACACTATAATCTTAAAAATATGTATTTTAGTCCCAAAAAAATACAAATGGGTTCTATAACTTTGGATTATTATAATTAAAACATACATTTTTTAAAAATTATAGAATTAGAGCATTCAAATTGAAAACAATGGAACTAAAGCATTATGGGAACAAAGTAGTCAAGAAACAGTTTAAATAAATGGAAGAGACTGAAGATAAATAGAGGCGGCAAAGGTATGAGCATCGATCTTTCCTTTTGTGTATACAGTTCGAACTAAAAGCAAGGGAACTAAATAATCAAATACATATTGTACACTTGGATTTTAAATCTTTTCCTAGCAGGAAAGGTAGAATGGGAACTTTTTCCTTCCATAACCTGGTTAATGATTCTAACACGAGTATCCTTCCTGGTCTAACTTGTGAAATTACAAATACGAATCAACAGAGATTGAGTTGGTCAATTAGTCTTTTTCCTTTTAAAAGCAGGATTTATGGTTATGTTTTGAGAATCCAATTTGTCAATCTTCGAAATACACTCTCTCATCCTCTTCAAAACAAGAGGTAAAGACGAGGCATTACTTGACATTCTTTCTTTAAGCAGTCGTAATTTCTCTGTAGTCTCTTCATCTACACGTGCTAGTGATTCTCCGTAGCTAGTCGTAATGCGTCCTGCATCTGAGAAATGTAAACATGCTCGGCACTTCAATTACAATAAGAAGATAATTGTAAAATATGGAGTTCAGTACTAGTAGAGTTCATTCCAAGCAAACACACAAGAAGAAGCCTCTAAGCATACTTCGAGACTTTCTTCTTTTTTTTTTGCTTTAATTTTTTTTTAAATTTATTTATTTATTTATTGAAGCACCCCAAAGAAATGAGAAATCTAGCAAGCTAGCTCTCACATTTTCCTATCCTACCATATCCACTTTCATCTTCAACATATGTAAATCATTAAGTTTCATATTTTATGAATACAAAAAAATAATAATAACAGAAGTTACAAATGGTTGAGGAAGGTTAACTTTGTCGCTTACTTCATGAAAATAGCTATATGATATGTAAAATTAAATCAAATGAATAAAGATGAAGCATTTATCAATAGACAACTAGCTCTCATCCGCTAAAAAGTTCAAAAATAGTGAGCTGAAGATTAAAACAAAAAAGGTTGAACATGAATTCAGAAATAACTTACAATCAATTTCAATGCTAAACAAGGAAACTATAAGCTACCATTTATGATGTACCTCGGGTTCAAACTGAGTCCTCGATTACACTGGAATTTTTCTGGGTCAAATTCACATCGCAATAATTGTGAATGACTTGCAAATTTCCAAATATAAATATGAATTAACAAAAATTATTTCCTTGTCAAGGAGATTATTAAAACAATCTTTATAATTTGTTGCAAAGTAGTCTGGCCCTTAAGAAGTTATTTCGTTTATTTCAAATCCCCATGTGTGCTTTTCATGATATATCAGTACATGTATGGAAAACGGATAATAGAAGACGAATAGCAAAGGGAAGGAGGGAAGGATAATAGAACTAAGGATTCCTAAAAATCCAAACTTCCCACATTAAACCATAGTCCTATCATGATCTTCATCAATGAATTATTACATGTTTACACCAACCTTAATGTAGAGAACTATTTCAATCATCCATATCCATATAACCTTTACCAATGTTACACTCAACCATAAAATAGAAATAATTCAAACCCAGAAATGCATTTTATCCCAATTACATCACTCAATATCACTTAGGTGTAACTTCATCCCACTTCTATAACCATACAACTACTCCGTTGCATCTCCACTGGTTGCTACATAGCAATACTCTTAAAACCTAGGATGAAGAGAGAAGGGGGCGGGGGGGACAGAGCCTCTTCCATTTAATAATAAGATTTGGTGGAATCATATCATCCAACAAAAGTACTAAACTTCAGTTAGAGCATTAAATATTCGATTCCCTGATTAATTCAAATTTTGTTTCATCACCTTTCTTTTATTTTCAATTTTATAGTTCTAGCTATTATTGCTCTGAAATACTATTAGCTGCTAAATTACTGTTGATTATATTCCAAGAAAATAAAAAATCTTTAAGCTTGGATTTTATCTCAAATCTTGGAATCATTAATTCGTCCTCACTTTAATGCACTTTTCATTTCCAATAAGCAGCACGCCAGACACTTTAAATAACCAAAATGATAGAAAATGAGCAAAACCCTAGGGAGAAATATACCTGGGTTTGGAACAGCGAAAGACGTTCCTCGGTCTGAACCGACAGGCAAAACGGGTCTTTGCGTTGCGAGAACAGAAGCAAAAGTTTGCTTGAGCTGGTCCGGAAAGTTCGCTCTACATTGAACAATCTTCTGAGCCATTTCCTTCACCTCGGACTCCAACTTCTCCATCTCTGCTTCTGGATCGATCGCTCCGCATTCAAATTCGGAGCTCCGAATATCAGTCCGTGTTTCCAGGTGTTTTGAGGTATTGTTCAATGTCATGCTCCGATACGGAGCAAAAAAAAACCACCGACAGCGTTGGCCACACAGAGACTGAAAGAGAAGGGAGGAGTTTTATTTTTGGAGGGTAATTGGATTTTTCGACGTTGAGCTTTTCGAATTTTGAATTTATTTGAAGTATATATATATTTGAGAACGCTGTTGGTGAAAAACAATGTAGAGAGCGTGTTGTTTGTAACTTACATAACATAAATTTTATAGTTTTTTTAGTGATACAGTAGGTTTTATTTTTTTAGTAAAATTAACATTAAAATTTATTTTTAATTATTAAATAAAAAATAAATCCATGCTCTGTTATGAAAAATAAATTCATACTCTATTATGAGTTGATTATGTGATTAGGTTTATAAAGTTATTTTTAATCGATTATTAACATCTCTTAATAAAAAAATATATTTTAAAATTATCTTTATAAATTTGATAATTAATAAATAATAAAATATGATTCAATTTTTTGATCAACGCAATTCATCACTTGTTCGAACTTCATAAATTCCTTTGAGTTTCATTTTTACGAGCATACTTCACAAACCAAATATTTAAGACGTTAGCTATAATACTATGTAAGTTTATATGTACAGTGTATAATATCCATTGTTTACGACTAAGACTAATGAGATATCTAATAACGTTTACTTCCTTAACTTTCGTCACATTGAAAATAAATTTTTAATATTAATTTAATAAAATAATAACATTTTATAATTCGATAACGCTTTTTAATTGTAATGGATGTATAAAGAATTTTCGTTTGAGAATGTATTTTTATATGAACGAAATGTATAGATAATAATTATTTATCATTAAAAAACATTGAAAGTTCTATATATCTTTTATATAAAAACAAACTTTGTTTAGATTGTATGTATAATTTAATGGAAAAATAACACGAAACTTCACCAATTAAACTTCATTGCTTAATTATTATTATTTTTAAAAATAAAAAAAAATTAAAATTTAAAATTCATAACTATAAAAATAACATATTTTATATTTACTTAATACATTTTTATTATTAAAAAAATTATAGAATATCATTTCATTTTGAACACTATTTAATTGAATATCGTTTAAATTAAACTGTAATCATTTAAATACGTTTAATATTAGATATTTTTTAATTTGATATCATTCAATGTTATTAAAATATTATTTTTATTGTTATAAGTTTTATAGGTATTATTTTTTATAATTTTTTAAAAATATTTGACCACCTTTATTTATCATTTTATAAAATAAAGGAATAATATTCTTATGTTTTATCATTGGCTAAATTATAGTTATAGGATGTACAATTTTAATCATGAAGAGTGGAGGGGTCTAATTCTATCTATTTTTCAAAAAAATTAAAAGAATGCTAAAAACTTCTTACTCATCTGCTTCTTTATTTGAAATCTTTTACTTGTTTAAAATAAAGCTTAATATTTTGAAAGGAATAACATAGGCCAATTAATCAATAATATGAAAGAGCACATGAAAAGTCGTGCTAGTTTTACTAAAATATTATATTTAATTTATTATAAAAATAGATATATTTTCTGCAATTAAGATGAGAAAAATACTAATAACTCTTAGTTTTATAATAAGTTTGGTTTTATTGTATTATGTTCTCAAAAATACAAATATATATATATATAAGATACAACTTATTAGGACTTTTAACATATTTTAAGACATGTTAGTAACATTACTCATCTTTTATTAATATGAAAGAAATACGTATAGATATATAAAATGATAAATGTAATTATTACGATAGGATGTTTTTTTTTAAATGTGTCAAAACATATCCTATATTATAAGGTTATAAATTTATAGGTCATTATTATTAAATCATTTCTACTTACGTCAAGTCTTATTCATCAAATCTTATTTATCATGTCTTATAACACATAAACTACCCAAAGTAATTTAATCAAAATTGTATCAATTATTTTTAAAGATTAGATTATCATGTACAAAACGTTAAACTAAGATCTTACATTCACCATATGAATGAGTCAAGACATAAGGGTTACGTATTAGCTACTCGAATAATACCAAATAATATATACTGTGTTGTGTTTTAAATTAATTTTTTTATTGTTTAATTAATTTAAAAATACATATTTTATTTAATAATAAATCTCCTTTAAGTTTTCTAAGAAATTAAAAACAGAACATAAATAACTTGTGACATAAAACAATGCAACTATAGTGTGCATTCATCTGTCATATATTTTATGCACTGTATGTTAACATTGAAAACTTTTCAATGAAAAGCCTTAACTTATTTTAGGTTATTTAAGATACTTGTGTTGACGTTGCCTCTATGCCAATTATTACAACTCGAATAACTATGAAACAATGTCGGATTAACGTTAGATTTGTAATGAGACAATTGTGCTTGAGACTTGAGAGAAATCAGGTGAGCGATAACAATTAAATAATTAATTTTTTTTGTCCCTGTTAATATTATGGGTCCATAGCTCAGTGGTAGAGCATTTGACTGCAGATCAAGAGGTCACTGGTTCGAACCCGGTTGGGCCCTTATTAGCAATTATTTTGTTTGTAAATTAGAGATTTTTAGAACAAATAAAGAATACAACATAGACTACAAAATACATTACCTTTTTAAAAAATAAATTTATAATTTGTTTTTTTTTCAATTTTCTGCAAATAAGTTTTAAATAAAAATCTTTGTGGCAAACTTTTTTAAAAAGTAATAAACAGTTGTGATTTTAAAAATATGATTAATGAATAATACAACACATACTACAATTCTAAAAAATACATGTACTAACTACCCACCTTTGTTCTAATTTATTATGGATTTTAAAGATCACAACCGTTTGTTACTTTTTTTAAAAAGTTGGCTACAAAGATCTTTCTTTAAAATTTAATTACAGAAAATTGAAAGAAAGAAAAACATATTCTAAATTTATTTTAAAAAAAAATCACTATATAATTTGAATCTGAATAATTTAGCTTCATCGTCTTAATTCAAGGTGTTCGTTCATTTTCCTCACCAATTAGACACCAAACTCAATTATGGTTTATACATGATAGATGATGTTATTTTAATGTAAAGATCTCATCTTTAGAGGTTTAAAAGCTCTATTATTTTTCATTCATCTTCTTCAACCCAACCCAAGAACATCCTTTAATGATAAAATATTTAAAAGGTCAAAATTAAAGAGATAAGAGGCCAAGAAAAACAACAAAATGTATAATGGTATTTATAAACATTGTAGTGGTTCTATTAACCCTCCTAACTTTTTGTTATTTTGGTCATAATCCTCTTTATTTTTTATATTTTCTTGAAATATTTTTTGAATATTACATGCATATTATTATAAATATGAAAATTCTTAATTAAATAACATATTTCATTAAATTAATATTTTTTTTAATAAAGATGTCAAAAATATCACCTAAAAAACATGAGTAAAAATAATATTAAAATAAAAACAAACTTACTAGTTTGGATTAGACACATTTTATCTTATTTGATTTTTCATGTGATAAGATTGTAACAAGTTCTTATTAGTAAATATATCTCATGTCTTCTAAATAGACCTAAATAATATAAGTAAAAATAAAATAAAGAAAAAATATAATACATAATTATTTATAATATAAAATTTTAATTAAAAACATGATATAATATTAAGTTTAAAGTTAATTATATTAATATTATAATTTAAACAAGATATTTTAGTAGTATAATTTTAATCAAAACTTACACATATAGATCTATATTCTCAAAGTAGTATTTTAACAATATTTTATTTATTTTAAGATATACAAATGATCTAATTTTATATTTAAAATTTAAAATTTCATCACATATATAATAAATGAGATATAAATAAAAAATAATTATAACATTCATAAAGTTTGTTAAGTTATTGGTACCCCAAATTAACAAAAAACATATATATTGAAATATTATTAAAAAAATGTTTAGCTTAACCATAAACTAAATATATCACTAAAAGTTAAAATAGAATCTTGAAAAAACTACCAAAAGTTAAAATAGAGTCTTGAAAAAATCTTTAAAGAAATCTTATCATATTGATGATGATAGTTTTGTGAGAAAAATTAGAATGATAATAGATAACTTTGCGATAAAAATTTAGGACTTTTATTTTATACGAAAACATTTAAATAAAAAAGAATACTATGTTCTAAAATAAAAAATGAGAGACATGCTTAAGAAAATGAAAAACACAAATCAAGAAGAATATCAATTAAACATATATACATCATAATAATATATGTAATTCAATAGTCTTAAAGACACGTAAATCATCTATATAATAAATAAATGCACATAAAAAACCACAACAAGTAACAAATACAAAGAAAATAAAGAGATAATACTCAAGTGCTTAAAGTTTAAAAAACATATCAATATTTTTATAAAAATATATAAAGCATAAAGATAAGGAATAACATGTAAACGAAAAAGTACGACACAAAATGAAAACCAATACAACATATATTAGGTTGTTAGAGATTATTGTTATAAAGCTCCTTAATTTAAGGAGCAAATTAAGGAGCAAAACATGGAACAAAACAAGGAGTAAAACATGGAGCAAAACATGGAACAAAACAAGGAGTAAAACATGGAGCAAAACATGGAACAAAACAAGGAGTAAAACATGGAGCTTAATTCTAGGAGCAATTCAAGGAACCATTAATTTAATGAGTAATTCAAGGAGTGAATTTTCCTATAAATAGATGTGTAATTGTAATGAATTAACCATCCAAAGTGTTCATTCCAATTGAGAGAAAAGCTTAGAGAGAAAAGCTTTTGTGAGAGAAAATTGAGAGTAATTTTCTTGGGTGTAATTGGGTTGTGAGTTGTGAGTGTTGTAAACACCTTGTGTAATTTCTCCCCTTTCGGTAAAAGATCTGTGCAGTCACAGGAGGCGTAAAGAAGATTAGTAGAACTCCGTTATCAAATTTTGTGTGTTATTTTTCTATTCTTGCTTTCATCATCGGCTTATCGGGGAATTTGCGTTATTTCCCAACAAGCGGTATCGGAGAGCTATTGGTAGGGATTTGTCAATTTACGCAAGAAATAGTCGAAACGATCAGGAGGAAGTCGATTTTAGTGGGAGCGATGGCGCGGATGAAGGAAGGGTGAAACTCGAGAAATTTGATGGCACGGTTCGGGTTTTGGAAAATGCGGATAGAGGATTATGCGTATCAAAGAAATCTATATCAACCTCTCGGGGAAGAAGCCGTAGGCTATGAAGGAAGAAGATTGGAATCTTACAGGCAGAATGACTGGAGTTATTCGATTGACGTTATCCGTAATGTTGCTTTCAACATAGCAAGGAAAAGACCACGGCGTTACATGGCGGCTCTCCAATATGTATGAGAAGCCGTGACCTCGAACAAAGTGCACTTGATGCGGCGCATTGTTCAGTTGCGGATGACGGAAGGCGCGTGAAATAACATCTCGATGAACTCGACACGGTTACAGCCCGGTTGAGTTCGGTGGAAATGGTCGATGAAGAAGTACGGCATTGATACTTTTGTCTTCTCTACCAGGAAGGCGGAATACTCTGTCACGCTGTGAGTAGCTCGTGAGGAAGCGATAAGTTGAAATTTGACGATGTTCGTGATTTGGTTCTCGATGAAGAGATCCAGACGTAGAGACGGTGAATCGTCAACCCTCTTCGATTTGCATACGTAGGTCAAGGAAGAAATTCAACCAAAGGAAATGGACGTGGTAGAGCCCGACTTACCGAGGTAGATCGAAGGACGGGAGGTCCCGAAATCTAGGAATCCTAATAATTCCCGTAGCTAGAAGACTATCGAGTGTTGGAATTGTGGAAGAGCAGAACCTTTACAAAAATCGGTGCAAGAATGCAGAAGGACAGACAAGTGAAGGCAGAGGCAAATGTTACTTCCACCTCGGGAGGAGATGATGCATTGATATGCTCTTTGGAGAGCAAGGGAAGAAGAATCTTGGGTGCTAGGGACTACGGAGCATCGTTCCGTGCTACTACTTCAGAAAGAATTCTTCGAGAAATATGTCCCAGGAAACCTTGGAAAGGTATATCTTGGTGATGATCAACCAATGTGCTATTATTGGCAAGGTGTAGTGAAGATTAAGTTCGCAGCAGGGTCTGTTTGGGAGGTGAAGGATGTCGGGCGTATTCCCGACCTCGGAAGGAACTTAATCTCGATGGGCGGATTGGCTAGTGAAGGCTACCTACGATCTTCCATGGTGATGATTGGAAGATTTCAAAGGGTGCATAGGTTGCTCGAGGCAAGAAAAAGTGGCACTCTTTACATGGCCAGAAGCACGTTGTTCAATCACAATTGTAACAGGCAATGAAACACCAACCTGTGGCACAGGAGATTAGGCCACGAGTGAGAAGGGGATGAAAATTATGCACTAACGAAAGGAAAACTTCCAGTGCGGTCTGTAGAGATGGACATGTGCGAAGATTGTATACTTGGAAAGCAAAAGAGTCGGCTTTCGGACAAGTGGTAGAACCCAAAGAAGGAAAAGCTAGAGCTTATTCACTCAGATGTTTGGGGACCAACAAACGTCTCGTCCATTGGTGGGAAACAATACTTCGTGACTTTCATCGATGATCATTCTCAGAAGGTATGGGTTTACTTTCTAAAGCATAAGTCTGAAGTATTTGAGGCTTTCAGAAGATGGAAAGCTATGGTGGAAAATGAGACGAGGTTTGAAGATCAAAAAGCTCGGATCAGATAATGGTGGTGAATATGAAGACACAGGATTCAAAAATTTTGCTATGAGCGTGGGATCGAGAATGGAAAGAGCATGCCGGTTGTGCACGCCTCGGCCTGACAATGGTGTAGGCGGCGTATGAGCCGAACGTTGACGAGAAAGAGCGAGAAGCATTCGTATACGATCGGGTCTGCACCGACGATTGCACGGGAAGAAGCGGTCGACACGGCTACTTGATCAGCCGAGGCCCGTCTGCTCCATTGGAGCGTAGAATACGAGAGGAGGTATGGAGCGAAAAAGAGGTGAAACTATCACATCTAAAAGTTTTTCGGTACATGTAGCATTTGTGCATATCGGTGATCGAGGTAGGAATAAGCTTGATCCCAAATCCAAGAAATGCACGTTCATTGGCTATGGTGAGGATGAGTTTGGCTACCGCATTTGGGATGACGAAAAGAAGAAAGTTATCCGTAGCAGAGATATGTGATTTTCAACGAAAGGGTGATGTATAAGGACATGCATAAAATAGACGCCGATGCCTCAAAGCGAGAATGAGTCGATTTGCGAGATGCGAGATGATGTCCCAGATACTTCCCCATGAGAACCAATTGTAATAAGTCCTCGACCAGAGGAACTTGTTGGACAAAGCAATACCACGACATTCGACACACCACTGACCTCTTACTCCGGCTCCTCAGCATTGAGAAGGTCTTCTCGACCTCGTGTGCCTAACGGAGATACTAGACTATATGTCTTTGGTCGATGGAGGGGAGCACGAATGCTATGATGAAGCTTGTCGGACTCGAGATTCAACGGTGGGAGAACTGCTATGAAAGAAGAAATGAAATCTCTCATCTCGACGAACATGAGGAACTAATGGCGGAGTTACCTATGGGAAGAAGGAGCACTTCACATGACAAATGGGTGTAGGGTGAAAGAGGAGCGTGATGGTTCGAAGAGATACAAAGCCCGCCTAGTTGTCCAAAGGCTTTCAACAGAAGGAAGGAGTTGACTACACCGGCATTTTTGCTCCGTTGTGAGCTTAATACTATCGGATCATTATTGAGCATTGTAGCCATCGAAGATCTTCATCTTGAACGAGTTGGATGTGAAGACGCATTCCTTCGTGGAGATTTAGATGAAGAGATATACATGTACAGAGAAGGTTTCTCGAAAAGAGGGAAGAAGAACATGGTGTGCGAGACTTAAGAAGAGTTTGTATGGCACGAAAGCAAGCCACGAGACAATGGTACGAGAAGGTTTGATAACCGTACCTGAGGAGGTTTCCCGAAGTGCAATGCGACCATTGTTGCTACTTGAGAGATATAGGTCGATTATATCATTTTACTACTTTATGTTGATGATATGTTAGTACGAGGGTTCGGATATGGATGATATCGAGAAGATTGAAGCATCAATTGTCAAGGAGTTTGACATGAAAGACTTGGGTCCAATAAAAAGATTCTTGGAATGCAAATCACAAGAAATAAAAAGAAAGGATCCTTGCAGGTTATCTCGGGCGAGTATCAATCGTGTTTTGCATAGATTCAACGTGCAAGCGATGCAAAGCCGGTTAATACACGCACCGCAGCTAGTCATTTTCGTGCCTATCCAAGGATCGGTCCCTACTGACGGAGGAAGAGAGAATTCATGGCTAAGGTTCATGCCGCCGGCCATTGGAAGTTTGATGTACGCGATAGTGCATGCAAGACCGGACATTGGCCGTACGGTGGGAGTTGTTAAGCGGATTTATGTCGAATCCGGGGAAAACTCATTGGGAAGCGATCGAGTGGATTTTGAGGTATCTGCGAGGCACCACGAGAAAAGTGTTTGTACTTTAGTAAAGGAGAGTTAAAAGTACTGAGGATACGTAGATGCGAGACTTTGGAGGTGAAGTTGATCACGAAAAGCATGTGGTTATATATTCTTTGTTGGAACTACTGTTTGTTAGTTGGATGTCACAAATGCGAGAAAATTGTCACTCTATCCATTCAGTGAGTATGTAGCGATAGCTTGAAGCTAGTAAAGAGATGATATGGCTTGAGGTTTGTTAGCGAGTTGGGATTCAAACAAAGAGAAGAATGTTACGCATGGTGATAGTCGAAGTGCGATACACTTGGCGAAGAATTCATTTCATTCTAGAACCAAACATATTGGACTTCGTTATCACTTCATCTGGGATCTACATTAGAAGATGATGTGTTATCTTGGAGAAGATTCAAGGGAAGCAAAAATCCAACAGATATGTTAACAAAGGTGGTGATTGACAATGGCCCGAAGTTGTGCTTTCAATTGTGGTAAATGCAAAGACTAGAAAAGGCTAGCTTGCATTGATCGAGGTGTGAAGGCAGTTGAAATCGGTCTTCAAGTGATTGTTAGAGATTATTGTTATAAAGCTCCTTAATTTAAGGAAGCAAAACATGAACAAAACAAGGAGTAAAACATGGAGCAAAGCATGGAACAAAGCAAAGGAGTAAAACATGGAGCTTAATTCAGGAGCAATTCAAGGAACCATTAATTTAAGAGTAATTCAAGGGAGTGAATTTTCCTATAAATAGATGTGTAATTGTAATGAATTAACCATCCAAAGTGTTCATTCAAGATTGAGAGAAAAGCTTAGAGAGAAAAGCTTTCGTGAGAGAAAATTGAGAGTAATTTTCTTGGGTGTAATTGAGTTGTGAGTTGTGAGTGTTGTAAACACCTTGTGGAATCTCTCCCTTTCGGTAAAAGATCTGCAATTGGTCAGGAGGCGTGAAGATTAGTAGACTAGTTATCAAATTTTGTGTGTTATTTTTCTATTCTTGCTTTCTCATAAATCTGGCTTATCGGGAATTTGCGTTATTTCCCAACATAGGTAACAAATAGAATAATTTAATAAATCATAGGAGATATAATTTATATGATATGACATATAAATACATGACTACAAAAGTAAAAATTATAATACTTTTACACTACATAATGCAACTATGTGACATAATGTTCATAAAAAAAACTACACAAAAAATATCAGGTAGATGACAGGGAAGTGATTCATCATTGAGAAACAACTTTAAAGTAGAGTTTTTCCTTAATGTTTTTTTTAATATGTGTGATAGATGCCAAAATCTCTAACTAAATATTTATTTTAGATTACTAGTTTACTTAAAACTAAATATATATATATATATATAATATTGTTATAAATATATATATCTATATAGGTATTTTTTTTAAATTAATTATTAAAATATCAAACCTTCAAATAATACAAATACCATTTACTTATATTACATATATTATATGTGTTAAGAATACAATGAAATCTTTGATTTAAAATATAAAATCAAATTATTTGTGTACAAGTAAATGAACGAATATTAGTGTATTTGGGTATATATTGATACATTTTTGTTAAAGTGATACCATTAACTTATAAAAATCGATAAAATAAAAATATATTTTAAATTTATTAAAAATATTAAATAAAATATAAAATGTAATGAAATAACACATTTTATATCTAATGTCAATGATGCACAAATTTATGCTTACATTTGTATTTATTTTTCTTTTATTATGCCACCCACACAAGTGTTATTATTATTTAAAATAAATAAATATTTTTTTAATTTTAAAATAATAAGAACATATGATATTAAAAAAAATGTGTAAAAAATAAATATAAATGTGGAACATTAACACTTCTCTTGAAAAAAAAAACTTTGTTACCTATTCTAACTTAGATGTACGTTAATTTTCTGCAACATATACGAGGACTTACCTATCCAACAAAACAAACAAAAGGCAATATTATCCACGCGCTGCGTTTGGACTTTGGATAGATGAAAGTTTTCCGGCAATATCCGACCACCCACACAATCAACGAGTCCCACATATCTGATTTTATGACTCATTTTTCTTCTTAAATATATGAAAAGATAATGTTTACGTATCGTTTGAGCAATCGCCAAGAAAAAAAATGTCACATCTTTAAAATTTTCTCCCAAATTAAAAAAAAAAACTCTACGAGCATGTTCGGTGTTTAGTATTATGGATTAAACAATACAATATATTATGAAATATTAGTATCTTCAATATGTTCGTTTAATAATTATTATTATATTTATCAATAGTATTTTATTATTTTTTATATTATATTTTGAAATTTAAAATGTATAATATTTTAATTATAATTAATTTATACATATTATTATTAATAAAATTAATTATAAATATTTTAATAAAATAATTATATTTAAAATAATATATAATTATATTTTTTTATATTTTTTATATATTTAAGTAATTTTATTCTATATTTTTATATTTAAAAATAAAAAATATTATTTTTAATTTAAATTTAAAAATTTAAAAATATTAAATTATTTGTAAATTTTAATTTAAATTCACAGTATCTATATCTAGTACTCAAAATTTCTTAACTAATAAATGTTTATAAATTAGGGAGAAAAAAACTTAAACATACATAAAAGAGTTATTTAATTATAAAAAGTGTTATTTTGATATTTATTTTTATAAAAAAAATTAAAAATATACATATTTTTAATAACATTTTAAATAAAATAATATTATTTTTCAATATAACGAAATAATAAAAATAACTTTTTATTATGATATTTTTATCAAAAAAATTATTAAAAATTAAGCGGTTTAATATTTATTATAAAATTATTAAAATATTGAATAAATAACAAAAAAAATTATTTTCTTTTATAAAATATAAAAAATTAAATTGTATATTTTATAATATAAATATTTTATTACAAGACAACTTTTTGTAACTCACTCTAAATTATATAAAGAATTTGCTACTTGCAACAAAGATGAGGATATATCCACATAATTATTCTATCTATTTTATATTATTCTATCTATTTTATATTTATACTTAAAATTAAATTAAAGATAATTAATTATTATTATCAATCAATTATCGATAATTGTTTCACTTTTAATTTTTTTTATTAAAAAAATATATGTATAAAAAGTAAATATATATATTTTTAAATGGACTAAAAATTAAAATTTTATGTATCACGTGTAATTAATCTTTATTATAACCTACATAATTTGATAGCAGCGTTCATGTATGATAATTATTTATTTCATGTAGCAAGCCAACTAAATATTTATACAAAATTGGTTAAATTTAGATGCGACAAACTTTATTTCACGAAAGTAAAAGAGTATAATATATACTAAATTGTTTTTACATTAACTAATAACATGTTATTTATTAATCAAATATTAACTTATAATATTAAATGATAAAGTAATTTTCACATTATTTATTAAAAGAAAGGTTAAATTGTATAGTGGATACATGCATAAATTTTATAAAGAAATTAATTATATTTATTAAAATATATATTTTAGTTATTTTATTATTATATTTTAAAAAAAATTAGGTGGGATAAAATTAAATTTTATTAATGAATGTTAATAGATATTTAGAATGAAAAATATTTAAAAAAATTAAAAATTAAATTATTAAAATTAATTTAAAATAATTAAAATATTTGCGAATATAACTGTTTGATAACTAATGTAGTGTATCGAACTTATGAAAATAAAGTGCACTTTCTCCTTCATTTATCGAAGGACTGGTGTCGTTCTCGTTGCACTACTAAATACAACTCTGTTTCTACAAAAAACAATGACCTCCTCTCTTCCCCCTCTCCATTTTCCAGTCAGTTTTTAATTTTCCAAGAATTATTCGACCTTTAATGCTCATTATCTCACATTTCTTTGTTCCATCATTACTCTCTCTTTCTAGCTCTGAACATATGTGGTGAGTGGTGACCCAATTCGCATTCTTTTCTCGGTTCTAGAGAGGCTCAGCGAATTCATCCGACGTAAAACTTGAGTAACTAAGGTGAGTTTTCAAACTGTATCTTTGGTCGCATTGCCTTATTTCTAACCGTGGGTTCTTTTGTTTTGTTCTCAAATTTCAGTATTGTCTTTTACTCTTTTAATACAATTATTTGACCCTTCCATCTTCTTGATTCACGGTTTTGGGTTTTCATGGCGAAGATGTTTGTTTTGTGTATAATAGGTGGATTGTTGAAAGTGGAACTGTTTCAGGCATTAAGCCTCTTTGTTCTTTATCTTGAATATGAAGCTTTTTCGTTGTCACTCTTTTAATAGCTCCCAATTTTGTCTTCTCCTGCTCTCTTCATTCTTCTTTTGCTGTTTTTTTAATACTGATTTATTAAATAATATTGTAAAAACAAGCTATTCATTATTTTATTTGGAATGATGATTAAATTAAATTACAACTATTTAAACGTGTTTATTGTTGAACGCTGTGTAATTAAATCCGTTTAATATTATTAGTGTAATTTTTGTTATTATAAATTTTAAGTTTGTTATTTTTTATAATTTTACAATAATTTTTGTTTTTTATTTGTGTTGTCCCTTTAAGTTGTAACGTGATATCCATATATTAGTTGTTTCTTTTTCTTGTTTGGTCTTTTTATTCATATGTTGATAAAATTATTTTATGTGTTTCACAAATATTTGTGTAGAAGGATCTTCTTTAATATTGATTTTGCAATTTAATACAAAACATCTGAATTAGATAACCTAAACAAACCTTTTCTATTGTCTCCTTTGGATCTTTTCAGGCATTGAGTACACATTGTTTCTTGGGGGCTTTCTAGTTGAGTATTGTAATTACCTACCAAGTACTTGGATAGAGGAGAGCTATCTTAGTTTTTTGAATTATATTGCAACATTGGGTCAAAGCTGCTTGTGAAAATTTCCTAGTTGTCAGAAGTAGAGGCATGGATCAGAGGGACCCTAGAGGGCTATCTGGTTTGGAATCATCCCATGCACACTTAGGAATACCCATCTTTGGTCCTGGAACACAGTCTGAAGTGCCTGCAATTAATCCCATGACTAATCAAAATATGTTGTTTCAATCGGCACACTTAGGAACACTGTCTGAAGTGCCTGGCATTCATCCCTTGACTAATCAAAATATGTCGTTTCAATCGCCTATGAGTGGCAGTATGGGATCAAAATTAGCAATGAAGCCTTCATCTCATGGTGTTAATATTGGTGCTCCGTCAGTAGTACCACCCAATGGGCCTGTCAAAAGAAAGAGGGGAAGGCCTTTTAAATACAGACTGAAAAGAACTAGTACTGGAATGGCAGCACCAGCTCCCAAACGAAATAGAGGGATGTCACCAGGGACTGATAGAAAGGAAAAATTGGCTTCCATGGGTATGTTTTCACATTTCATTTGCCAATTAAATTAGTGTTGAGGTTGAGTATGAGTGTATGACTAGCAAGTGACTTTGAACTAGGTTCAACGTAAAGCTTGTTAAAATGAATTATTGTTATGATTTATATTCTTTTAGTTCAGTCAAAATTAATCTGTTCATACTTATCTCTTCACTTAGTCTACTTGAAAATTTTACCTTCTCCTGAAATTGTTCTCCTCTACTATTTTCATAATCTGCATTTGATTGTTAACATTTGAGGTTAAATTTTGTCTTTAACAATATTATTGGAATAATAACGGAGGGATAATTTTTTCAAACATACGTATATTTATATAAGCACAAGATGGTTTCCTTCTAGCTCAGTTATTACACTCTATATTTTATAATACGGCGATATTATCACATATATTTTTCATTAATAACAATTTTATCCAATAATAATGACATAAAAATATAATTAAATATAAGGATAAAATAGTCAATTGATATATTTTTGTTGTGACAATAAAATAATTTTGGCAATATCACTACCCTTTTTATATTCTATTTTATATTTTTGATTGTAATGAATATTTGCTTAAATATTTTTAACGAAGAGAGTAACATTTGCATTAGAAGGAATGAAAATAAGAGACGTAAGGATATTTTAGAGTTTTGTTATTAATTGGATATACTTTTTCCTTTATATTACATAGTAAACAGTTGAAAATTTTAGACTGGTTAATTGGTTTTGCTAGGTGTAAGGCTGCCTCCTTCAGTTGGGATGGGTTTTACTCCACATGTAATCACAATTTCCGTAAATGAAGTAAGCATTTTTCTCTTATCAATGTTTGGTGCATGCATCCTATATCATTTATAATTCAAAGCATGCAAAGGTTTAATAATGCTCATCTTTGAGTATATGCAACAAAATGTGAACTCCCTGCCTCCCTGGGCACCCTTTCTATTTCAAGGTCAAAATTTTCTCGAAGTGATTGATGGGGTTACATGTAAAATTGGAAAAGAAAAGGGAGTTTTTCAAAGATCATGGCTTAAGTTATATGATATTAATTATGATTAAAGAGGATAGGAAGTGAACCACAAACAATTTTATTACTAATAATTTTGATATTGATATATATGGGGGTTTTGGCTTTGCCTGTTGTATTTGTCACTATATTTGTCCTTATGCTAATGAACCATGAAGCAATATTTGTAGTGTCAATCTGTAAGATATGACGGATTTCCATGAGATCAGAAATAACCAAAGAGAAGCTAATGCTTTCATGCATCTTGACACCAAAAAAAAAAGGATGTTTTTATTGTGTCTACTAGAAGTTTTTTTCTTCTTTTTTTTCCGTCTTAGTTGCTTGCTTCATTATCTTAAATGAGGGCTTGAATTTGTCTATGGTAGTTGGTATTCTGTATCAAACAATGAATTCTTATTACTCCCTGTGAGATAATATTGGGTTATGGTCATCTTCAGGTTATACTGGTTATTTTATGAATTGTTTTCAATTGAAAGAGCTCAAATTGAAAACTTATTTTGTCCTTCTCAGGACATTGAAGAGAAAATAAGGTCATTTGCACAGCAGGGGCCAAGAGTTGTGTCCATATTATCTGCCAATGGATCTGTCTCATCCGTGACACTTCGTCAGGCTGGAGAGTCTGGTGGCACAATCAGATATGAGGCATGGACACTTTTTGATGTTCATATCTCTTTCAGTTTAGCAAACTTTTTTATTAGGATTTCATAGTATTGATGCTTGATATGATGCTTAGTGATTAGGTTTTCCGGATTAAAACCTCTGGGAGTTGTGCTCTCAAACTATCAATGTATGTCATAGAAAGGTGTCCTTAATGGGTTTATATTTTTGCAGGGACTCCATGAGATCATGTCCTTGTCAGGCTTGTACTTGCCTAATGATGGTAGTGTCAAAATATTGTGTATCTCTGATAATTATCAGTATATTCCATTATTATTTCTGTTCTGTTCCTTTACAAGAGTTGAGATATATGTATACAAAGAAAACGAAAATTAAACAATAACTATAATTCCTGCACATCCATGTTTTATGGCTCCACTAATATTATCATTCCGCTCTATGTTTTACTCATCGAGCATCACCATCAAGGCAAAGACGCACCACAACACACACCAACACTTCCTCCTGCTTGGCGATATACGTTCTTTATGCCCAACTTGTCAAGTCATAGGTTCCTCGTACATAGATTTTCAGGAGTATATCGCCCAATTGATCTTCTAATTTAACAAATGGAAGCTTTAATAATCTTTTCTTCAAGATTCTGCTTTGATGAAGTTCCGATCCACTTCAACGTAAGCTTCGTAAGGCGATCACGTTGAATCGATTGTGAGATGGCAATGGCCGCTTTTGTTATCACAAAATAAGTTCATTTCGTAGTTGTGAGCAACACCAATCTCGGCTTATAAGTTTTTTCAACCAAAATGCGAGCTCACATATTCCTCGACCATTCCTCGAAATTCAAATTTTCAAAGATCGGATAAGTGCAACTATATTTTGCTTCGCTCCTCCATGTAACAAGGTTGCAGCTCCCACAAAAGTAAAGTACCCAAAGAATAGATTTCCTATCCTTCATATTCCCGCCTACTGAATCAGATATCCAAGGACTTTCAATTGACCATTCTTTGAAAAACATAAGTCCTTTCCTGTGGGAGGATTTTAAGTAACGAAGTATTCGTACGATCGCATCCATATGGTCTTCACTGGGCAAAGGTAATGAACCGACTCACGACACTCACAAAGATAAGCAATATCGTGTCGAGTATGAGATAAATATATTTGAGTTTACCTACTACCGTTGATATCTCCGTTTATCCGCCGGTACTGGGTCCATATATTCTCCGAGTTTATGATTTTGAACCATTGGAATATCGATAAGTTTACAATCTAGTAGTTCCGCCCGCTAAGAGTCCCGCAGTATATTTCCTTCTGGGAAAGACATATGCTCTTGTTTTGATCTTACCTCAATACCTAAGAAGTATTTCGAGGCCCTCCTAAGTTCTTCATTTCAAACTCATTCGACAGCTTGTTCTCAAGCTTGTAGATTTCTTCTTTATCATCCACTATAATGATCATGTCGCCTACATAGACTATATGGTCATATCTTCCCTAATCGATGTTTTAGGAAAAGAGTACGATCGTAGCTTGCTTGGAACCCATATTTCTTCATTGCCGAACTCAACCTACCAAACCACACTCGAGGTGATTGTTTTAGTCCATACAACGCCGTTGTAATCTACATGCAGCTTTCTTTTCTCGATGTACAAGATATATCCCGCGGGATATCCATGTAAATCTCTTCTTCAAGGTCACCACGAAGGAAGGCATTCTTCACCGGCCAAGTACGGTGCAATGACCAATCTAAATTTGTCGCAAAGATAACAAAACTCACGCTTTTAGTTTAGCCACGCGGTTTCTTGATAATCTATCCCATGTTTCGTGTATATCCTTTGCTACAAGCCTCGCCTTCTATCGATCAACTAACCCATCTCGCTTTATACTTAACGGAGAAAATCCACCAGCATCCTACCATCTTCCTCCTCGAGGCAACTCACTTAACACCCACGTGTTATTCTTCCGCAATGCCTCAAATTCCACTTTTATACCGAGCCCATTTTGGATCGTATAAGGCTTCTTCAATGCTACTCAATTCCGACACGAGAAGAAAGAGTTTCAGGCAAATGCCCTAATAGGTTCTCGATAACTCAAAGAGATACATAATTTGCTATCGGGATACTAAGTTGTCGTTCTTCTCTTTCTCGGGGAGTATCGATTCTGGGAGTGTTTACCTCGATCGTGTCCGAAAGGTAAAACATAACCAACAGATGTATCTATAGCATTAGTTTGTAAAGCGCGTGATAGATAGCTTACCTTGTGAGTGTTCTCAAAGCAGTGAGGATCATCGGGTACCAGAGAATGGAGTGGGTACATCAACCACTTCATCTTCTAGAGATTCAATTACTACTTCCGCCTTCCCGCCGGAAGTCAAGTCGGGTCTGCCCGTACACTGCTCCTCCATATTATCGCACGATCCGAGTATGCTGGACTAGTGTCTAATATTTCAACATCAAGCCAATTTCGTTCTTCACCATAACTCCCTCTCCCGAAGAGTATAATCGATACCTGATGGGAAAACATTCGATTCGAGGAAAGTGACATCCACAGTAGTATAGATTCTTTTAGTAATTGGATCATAACATCGAATCTCTTTTTGTACACCATACCCCAAGAATACACATCGGACAAAGACATGGATCCAACTTAGTTCGTTGATTTTGCCATGGAGGTGGACGAAAGCAACACATCCAAAAACTGGGCGAAGCATGAAAATAGTAAAGTAAGGGAAGATGATCGATAACACCTTTAATTGAGTCCGAAATTGTAAGGTTTTTAAGGGCATACGATTCAAGATACACACACGTAGTAACAACATCACCCAAAGATTTATTAGGCATACGTGCACCGATTAGTAAGGCCCGAGTCGTTTCTAAAATATGCCGATTCTTCCTCTCCGCAAATTCCATTCTCGGGCTGGGCTCAGGAACACGCAGGTTTCATGGAGAATACCACGGTTGTCCAAGCATACGTCCGGAATTACTGACAACATACTCCCCTCTATTATCGCACCTAAGTATCTTAATGTTTTCTAAAATTGTGTTTGAACCATGGCGAAACAGTAGAAATGTAGCAAATACTTCATCTTTATGTTCGGTATGTAAAGCCATGTCATTCGTGGTACAATCATCAACAAAAATAACAAACCAACGATGACCCGACGACGTAACGACCGGAAGGTCCCCAAACATCGTAATGTTCGATGCAGTAGGCACAAGCAAAGTATTAGATAATGATAACGTATGAGATAAGGTCACCGTTCTAGCTCCCGTAACTAGATAAGCGACCCCATTTGCATTGGCAACACGGCTCCGTCTCAAGGGGCGGGTTGTATCGGGAGTAGATCGTTCGTCAAACGTCATGCGGATCTCGTAGCCTCCGCAGTCCGTAATCCAATCCTTTTTATCACTACGAGTAGAGATGTGAAATGCTTTACTTGAAATACCTGGATCCCGGGAAGATTCTACCGAGAAGCAAGTGATAGCGAGGCATTATTGGTAGCCACAAATGCCGCCCAGTTGGTGCCCCGTTTCTTCCGTGCTCAAGATCATTCCACCATTCTCGATACCCACGTAGTTTCAAGGCCACGGTGTGTTGGGAGTTTCCGCACGACCACATTTCATGTCAAGAGACGGTGGATTTCCCGTGGATTTCTGCTACCTGGCGAAGGTCCCGTTGGGCGACATTAGATTACGTGTCTCTCGACCCCTTTAAAAGCCATAACCGCTCCTGTGTCGTATCTACACTGCGATCATCACGGTCTCCGTCCCGACCTCTTCCCCGTGGGATGAATCCACAGTTTGTTCCACCGTAGGAAATGGTTTTATCTCGAAGCACATCACTTCGAGTTTTATCCAATCTATCATCAAGTCCATCGAGGAAGGTATACACTCGATCTTCCCGTACGACGGGAGTTGTATTTTTGTATATCAATCGCACACTCCATTGGATTAGGACGACGAAAATCAATTTCACGCCACAACCCTCAAGGTCATTGTAGTATTTTTCAATGGATCCACCGCGCTTACTGCATTTGTGCAACTCCTGACGCAAGATCATACACTCGAGACGTGTCTCGTACCATCACAAGAGTGGTAGCCGCAGTAATCCCAAACCCTGCTTTCGCATAGCTTGGAAATAAAATAAAATTTGCAATCGGCTTAGTGGTCCATCGAATTGATCAATCATCCTTTAACAATGGCATTTTCAAGCACGCCATCTCCCGAACGAGGGTCGATTTCTCAAGACAGTTGAGGAAATTACCCATTAATATATTCCGCTTTTGTCCTTTGCCAGAGATATACATCTCTACCACCTGGGACCACAAGGCATACTGGATCCTCCCAACTCGATACTAACGGGCCGATGCTTCGCTACGAGGCCATGGTACTGGCTCGAGCTCGTTAGCTAACTTCCGTCATTTTCACATTAAGTCTTCCAATATGAAATCGTGGTTAAATCTCTAGATTCTCGCTATGAAATCTAAAAATTTTTTCCTTCCGTTTTTTCCTTTTTTTTTATTTTACACTTCGCATACACTTATATATAGAAAAAAATCAGAACCCTAAAAATTTCCAAACGAGACGCCAAATTCGCTTGCTAACCCTAATTTTTTTCCTCCGTGCGGCACTTTCTTCACGTTTTTTTTGTTGCGTTTTTCCTCACCGCAGATAAACCTACCTCCAACCAACCACACGCACAGAGACAATGTAAAATCAGTAACCCTAAAACAGATTTCATCCGCGTTGTTCTCCTAAAGCCGCGCTCTTCGTCTCGTCGCTTTCTTCTTCTTCTTTGCTCGTCTTTCTTCTTCTTCTTCTTCGTCTCGTCCGTCGCTATAATGAAACAAATCACTTTCCATTTTCGTCTCGTAATAATTTTTTTTATTTTCGTAGAGCGTAGCCGCTCCACCTCGTCCTCGTGGAAGCTGGTGTTTTCTCGCCGCTTTGGCCAGACGTGTCATAATCCGGTCACCAATGCCTATAACCGACAGCGTAAATGGCCATCTCTGATACTAGATGTTGTTGTTTTTTCTCGATGTTTTTTTTCTCTCGCAAAGTTGCAACCGATTGGTTTCGTATATAAGAAATCGAAATCGAAATTGGGACCAATATAAACTAGAAATCGTAACTCAAAGAAACGAAAAATCATAGCCTACAATCACAGCCTACACCAGAATCGTGAATCAAGAATCAAGAAATCAAAAATGATAGTTCCATCAGAAATCAACAGTAGCTTCATTAGTCAAAGAATATCCTCAAGCCTGATACTACCATGTCAAAATATTGTGTTTCTCTGATAATTATCAGTATATTCCATTATTATTTCTATTATGTTCCTTTACAAAGGTTGAGATATATGTATACAAAGAAAACGAAAATTAAACAATAACCATAATTTCTACACATCCATATTTTATGGCTCCACTAATATTATTGTCTGCTCCATGTTTTACTCCACTGAGCATTGGTGTCTGCTCCATGTTTTACTCCACTGAGCATTGGTGTCTGCCATTGTTGCAGCATGCACCACAACACACACCAACAGGTAGTGGCTCCCAAAATCAACGAGAAGGTCTGACCATATCTCTTGCAAATGCTGGTGGCCATGTCGTTGGCGGAAGAGTTGGGGAAGGGCTCATTGCAGCAAGCCCTGTTCAGGTGATTTATTGTTGCTCTTGATAACGAAGGGGCTGTTTGTTTTTGCTTTGGTTAAAAAAAAAACAAAAAAACAGTGCCTACAGAAATAATTAGATAATTTGTGCAAAGCACATAATGTGCTCTGAACTTGAAAGCAGAGACAAGCAGAACCTAACTAACATTATATATCTTTCACTGTCTATTAGAAGAATCCATCAGAATAACAATATTTAACTCTTGACTACTTTTAATTACCTGTCTAGTGTCTATTAAACTTTATGTGCCACAAAACTTTTGTTGTTTCCCCATTTAGTTGGAGATCTTTCATCATTGGTCCATTTCTTCCAATGAGGTACTGTTTTACACATGATGGGCCAGTGCTTTTGTGCCATGTAGCTTGGGGCACGTAGCATTTTCATATTGTAAAATTTTGGTCTCCATTTCATTTTTTGTGCATTTTTAAAATTCAAAGTTCATGGATTGTTGCAGATAATAGTGGGGACCTTCATTTGGGATGATTCGAAGGGAAAGAACAAGAAAAGGAAAATTGAATAAGGTCCTGCAGAATCAGATAATCAGTTAATTCACAATCCCGCTTAAATAGTATTCCACCAATTCAAATTCCCAGTCCAACCTTTTCATCGGTTGGCTGGCCAACATCATGAAACATACGCTATTATGGATCGACTTGATGCTCGATTGATTCTTTTCCATTCTGGCTAGTTGGCTCTTTTATTTATTTTGGATTATTGATGATAGTTGACGAAATCTAGCTGATTCTGGCTTTGGATAAGAGTTTAACACCATTTTACGATGCAGTGTAGTGTCATAATTTCCAGTTTTATGGTATTTGTTAGATTGTATGCTTGCTATAGTTACTGTCTTCCCTATGTAGAGTATCAAGATTCATAGTAGTTTGTTACAGCATACCGTTAGAGTTGTATACATTCTGTAAGAGTTCATTAGCTATATAAGGACTCATATACTCTACACTTGATTCAATAAAGTGAATAGCATCAGTATACTTATTTCACTATATGAGTTTAGTATTTTTTGATAGCAAGTTTAGCATTAAGATTGTTTTTAGTTGCTAGTGTTTGGATATCCGAATTGGTATGGTGTTTGACTCATGCAAGCCGTTCAAGGTAAGTCACCAATCCGAGATGGGAGACGAAACACCCCGGATGTCTTACCTGTAGGTCAGTTCGAGCTCAGTGATCAATTCGAATTGGGGTCGACTTCAACCTATGATATGATATACTTTATGTCAATTATATCCCTCTTATATGTAAATATGTGTATTCATTATGTGAATGATACATGTGTATGTAATATTCTATAAATAGATGAACTTCTTATGAGATCTACGTATTCAATCAATCGTCTTAATTTATCTCTAAGTTTTCTACCTGAAATTAGGTTAAATCTTAAGAGACGTAGGTAATATTGTTTCTTAGTTTGAAAGCAAAGCCATATATTTTTTTTATCCAATGATATTTGGGGATGAGGACTTTGAATAAGAAAATGTCAAATATTTTTACCAACTGTACTAAAAGGCAACCGGCAAACATTCATCTTTTTTAAAACAAGGAAAATAATATTGGTTTAAAGAAGAAAAGGAAATAATATCACACCTTGGTAGGGAAAAGGAAGGCTCAGCTCATGTTTAAGGTTCATTCATCTCTTTTAAAGAATTTGAGAATCTTCCGATTTATCAAATTAATGCATGATCGATTAAAAAAAGAAAATAATAAATAGATAGACAAATAAGATGTTAACTAACGTACATGACAGAAAATAATTAATTATAAAAGTAGCTGAATTGTTTAAATTATGTCATAAGACTTGCTCAAAAAAACAAAAATATTTATCCAAATTAGGGCTACAATCAAAAAAACAACACAGCAGATACAAATTAGTTGTAGATAGATAAACCTATAAAAATATTATTAAATTATTACATTTATTTTAATTATATCATTGAATTATTTTTTGTGTTGTTTATACCATCTAATTATTATATTTATATTATTTGTTAATATTTGTCTAACGCGTAACACGTTAGTATAAATTTAAAATAACTTAAATAATTAAGTGATATATTTGAAACAACTTAAATAATTAAATCGTATATTTGAAACAACAATTTATTCTAAATATATCACTTAACTATCTGAGTTATTTTAAATCTACAATTTAAGTATATGACGTATTACGTTTTTAAATGAAAACTAATAAAATAATATAAATAAAATATTAAGATAATATAAATATAACAAGAAATATTTTAATAATACGAAATAAAAATAATATTTTTATATCCTATTAGAGTTAACTATTAATATATTTTTATGCTAGTAAAGATAGAATCTTTTTATCATTCTAAATAAATAAATAATTTAGACAAAATAATTATTTTTTTACAATTTTAAATAACTAGCGCAAGAAAGGTAACAAATATGTCCCTTTCTGATGAGTCGAGAATTTAACCCGATCAGAGTTAACTATTAATATATTTTTATGCTCGTAAAGATAGAATCTTTTTTATCATTCTCAATAAATAAATAATTTAGACAAAATAATTATTTTTTTATAATTTTAAATAACTAGCGCATGAAAGGTTACAAAGATGTCACTATCTGATGAGTCGAGAATTTAACACCTCTCTCTCTCTCTCTCTCTATATATATATATATATATATACACTTGAGCAACATAGAACTAACTGAACATGAAGGCAGAGCATTGAACTTACACTAGGGGGGCGAAAAGAAACTTGCAAGTAAAAGAAAGGGCTTCTCAGCGACTTTAAAAATAATAACTTCTCAATTTATGGCTGTCTCTTGTAATTAAGCTGCTTCCCCTATGAGTTAGTTGCAATAGTGCACCTAAAAAGGATGATAGTAAAGTTGGCTGAATCACTACGAAGTATCAATAGAAGTTAATAGCTAATTTTTTCTTATTTTCTCAATACTACCGGAAATGTAAAGCATAAATGAGAAAAATTAACAGAACCAATGTACCGGGTAAAGAATTAGCATGCATGCCATATGAACTTGCCAGTAAAAAAAAAAGTTCATCCAAAAATCTTAGGCAAGACTATTAAGAGTCACAAAATGACAATTATTACAACTTTTGTTGACTGCAAAGTTAAAATCTGATAATTGTTCATGACTCAAAAGATAATAAGAAACACAAGGCAGTTCCATCCAAGACTAAACAAGCACTGCTAAAGAAAATTTCAAGAAGCAAGAAAAAGACAGTAGTTTCACCATTTACAACATACTATCAGTCATTGCTGGGAGACGACGGAAGAAATTGACAGGTGGAGATGGAGTTTTATGCCTGAACCTTGGGTGCCTCATACAGTAAATTCCAGCCAAAAGAGCCAGAATCTGAAAAGGTGTCACATACAAAACCATAGCAGCCACAAGACAGAATATAATAAATATTGTTGTGGCACGAGGATCCCGCCAGCTGAGCAATGTATGAACCCGCTCCCCTTGAGTAGCAACATCACCCACCACAGACTGAATCCTTCCAGCAACGCTCCTTAACCGGTCATATCTCATCCTGACAATATCTGAACTTTTTGTTGTTGGAAATGTGTCAAATTCTTCATCTAGCTCATCAGGATGCACAGCATCCGCATATGAAATCCGTGTGTTCATATGAGGAGGATATCTAGGGCGGTATCGAAAATTCCATATCCCTATTAGGAACATATATAGAAAAACAGTTGGCAGAATGAGTTCTGGGAAACAAATGAGCATCACAAACAGAACATGTACTAGTACTGTTGTAATGGGATTCTTCCACATGCAAACTTCCCCAAACCATTTTGCAACAGAAAATAGACCTGAGAAAACTGTCATCAAGCGAAAAAAGTTTGCTTTGCTTCGCCTCATGCTCCACAAATGAGAATCAGCATCTGACATGTATTCAACTGCTTCTTTTCTAAGAGGGGGTTCTGCACGACTAAGTCGAGCTGCCACTATGTTGACAGCATGATGTCTTAACATGTCCTGTTGAACCATAGTCAATGGCCTTTTGTAGTGCATCTTTGGCAAAAGAGGTTTGGAATATATGGTCATCATATTCACAAATGACATGCATGAGAATCTTATCGCCAGATGCAATTCACCCATTTTTTTGACACCTGAAGGATGAAGAACTAATAGGGGGTAAGAGTGCGTATAAACACGTCCAGTCTCAAGTGTAGATATTCGAATCCTGACCTTGCCAATTTTCATGTCTCTGTTTTCATTTGAGCCACCAATCTGACTATTATCAAACACCCCAACTGTTAGAACTGTGGCTAGATCATTTACCTCCCAAGTATATTGCTCATTGTATTTTGGGCTAAGGCTGTTAATAATTGTTCGAGTACGAACCCATTTATGACTATACTTTGCTACACAATATGTATCTGATGTACTCTTCCCTTCCCTTGTTTTCATAGGATGGAGACCACTGGCACTTAGAATGCCAATCTCTAAGACACCTATAGGTGACTTCCATAGCTGCTTTGCGGTGGGTCGAAGATCACTACTATACTGAGTTGACTCATCAAGCACATGGTACCCTCCATCAAGACAAACACGTAGATGGATCCTGCTGGAGAATTTATCTTTCGTTTCCTTCTCTTTATCCATTGCATCTGACATTGACTTCTCCAGGTTGAACCAGCGGCCTCGGATGGTTCTGTCATCAGCACGCTTTTCAACAGAATTTAATGGTATAACAGCCCTCCCAATAGTCTCATCTTTGTTGGGACCCACACGGTCCTCAACTAAAATGACCAGATGTTCCTCAAAGGGCTCAGCAACAACAAACATATGATCCTCATTCCAAATTGGATTTGAAGTTTGGGTTTGAACTGTTTTGGTTTTCACAATCTGATTACCAATCTGTACCTTAACATATGTTTCAGGGAAACGTGACTTGTTTGATACAACCAAGTCTTGTGCCTCAACTACATTTACACGAACATACCATAATGTTGGTGAATGATAAATTTTTGACCGGAAATGTGCAAAAGCTGATGAAGAAGTATCAGGACCAATGGCATCAGAATGCCAAGCATCAGGAAAAGCCTCATCAGCTTGTGTGCCATACCAAACAGCAAGCATCAATTCCCCTTTCTTCTTATCCCCATCCTCGTCTGCAAGCCTATACCACTCTGCAGCCAATGGACTATCAGGTGGAACACGAGTAGGAACTTCATTGAGATCAACTCTAACAATCCCAACAAAATCATCTTTTACTACATCTTTGTCCTTAACCACAACTTCCAAAACAGATGACTGCAAATTATCCTTAGCAAAAGCAAACACTTCATTCCATTCAGGGTTTTGTTTTTTCTCAAAATACTTTGTGATTCCTTTGTAGTTCCCAATTCTCACTTCAACAAAAGGGTCAAGGCTCCCAGTGACATCCTTAGAAGGAAGGTCACGAGCTTTCACAACACGTACAAATAGATATTGCATCTTTTCAACAAGATCGTAGGTGCTAGAAGGCCTGTCTCCACGTATTACACGTCCTCCAACAACTTGCCCTCCTCCAAGGTAAGGACTTGTCTCTTTAAGTGCATAATCAAGTGGTTGAGAAGATGAACCAGTGAACATGCGAATAACTTTAGATGCCAACGGTTCAGACTTCACCTCATGCATCCCATAATTCACAGTAGGCTGGGTTGCTGCTGGAGGAACACTTTGGTGTTTTGGCTTATTTGTGTTTGGAAGATGACGAAATGTGTGTCTTGCTTCACTTCTATCATTAGAGAACAGGTTTTGGACTAACTTTGGGATGCTCCGTGATTTTGCATGACCATGACTTGAGTATGAATCTGTTTCCAAAGAGGAATCCATCCCAGGCAGTGGACTTGAAGATTTTATAGAAGGGTCATCAGTAACAAAAACTTTTAGACCAAGCTCTCCTTTAACACGAGAGAAAATGGCACGTTTTTCCAGAGGATAATGCAAAACAACAGCATCGGCATATGGAACGAAAGATGTCCCAGTGAGACGAACTTTTCCAAGGAATACTTTGGAATTGTTGGATTTATTAAGGTTAAAAACATAGGCTTCGAAAGGGAGGTTAGACAGGTTGGTTGGATCTGAAACATTGAAGAAGAAATTTTCATTCCAAATAGGATTGAGATCCTTTTCTTTTGTCGTGGTTCGAAATTTCTGATGATCAAAGTGGAGCTCCACAAAAGCATTGGCTGAACCATGCCCATCTTTGAGCATAAGATCATGAGCACCCACAACCTCTACTCCCAACTTAAGGTTACTCATGGCACTTCTGACCAAAATGAATAATTTTTTTTTGCAAGAGACAAGAAAATACTTGTATTACCTGAGAGACAACAAAACAGCTTATCTATCCATTATGAAAAATACATCAAAATCAAATGGAGACAAATTATCAATCAGCCAATGAAGTTAATATCAAAAGTTTTAAAATTTATAATATCAATAAAATGTTCACCCCCTAGCAATATCCTCATAAATTTACAGATCTATAAAATAGGTTACTTGAAGTCACATAAAGGCTTCCAAGTAAGTGGTATAAAAAGTAAGTACTTTGCTCTTCTGAAAATACATGACAAGTGTTGAAATTGTTTTTTTCCATTAAACAATCTAAAGCAGAAATACCAACAGACCAAGTCTACATTTTTTTTCCCACTGTAAAACTTTTATCATTACACAAACTTTAAGCAGAAACACCAAAAAACCAAGTTACGTTAGAATTTAGAGTACAGCTTAGGAACTTTCTTAAGCTAATTCTTAGTCTTCTTTTTTTCTACACATCAAAAACCAAGAGATCAAAATTCCCAGATTCCCAGATTCCTAAAAAGTAACCAGTAAAGAAGAAAAGAATCTATTTGAGTTCCAATCCAAACAAGAAAAAGAGGGAGCTACATACTATAGACATAGACAGAATTCAAGTGAAAAGCAGAAAAGGAAATGCAAAGGAATATGCATCAAATAAAGAGAATAAAAAAGCCAAATATCCCAAACAATAAAATCGCATCATATTTGACAAATATTAAAAAAAAAAGAGTGATGCATTGATTTTATACTCTCTTTTTTGATTAAAAAGAAATCGAAGTTTCCGTCAATAAAATTAATTACAAAAATAAGCCAGGAAGTTATAATAATATAAATAATCAAAAACTTAGAAAAACCCCAGAAGCGTCTGATCTCCGTATCCTGTAGGTTTCGCTTTTCTAAAACCACAAATTACCATTAAATCAACCATAAAAAATAATAAAAACCCACCAGGCCACCACCGACGAAACCAAACAAAAGTATACAAAATATAAGCAAAAAACGGTGATCAAAACCAACAAACCCCCCCCCCCCCCCCCCCCCAAAAAAAAAAAATAAATAAATAAAATAAAATGAAGACGTAGATGCTGGAAGCAAACCTGGTTTTGAGATTTAACAGGCCAAGTTCGGAAGATTATGGGTTATGGGTAATAAAGATATAAACTCAAAAACATAAACTAAGAGATGCTAGTAACTGAAGGGAAAAACAATAGGAATCAAGAAATTTCTGGGTTGGTTCGTACAGAGACATAAAGCAACAGAGTCGTCCAAAATGAATTATGGTTGGCATAGAAAAAGAGAGGAAGAGAGGAAGAGAGGAGGTCTTAGTCCACTGACAAATGAGTTTTCGTTGGTTTGGGTTTGTAATTTAGTTCAAGCACGTTTATCCGAAAACAACAACCGTATTTTTATTTTGATTTGCATTTGCATTTTCATTTTCATTTTCATTTTCAAAACATACGCGCTTCAAGTTGAAACTGTGGGTGACTGTCGGAGTCAGAGGTCCACTGGCTTGAGGAGGGTAGTGACTAAGGGAAAAATCTATTTATCACTTAAAATGTATATTATTAACGATTAATACATTCGAATTTAGATATGATACGAAAGAAAGATTATATTAATAATTATAAATATCTTGATTTAATTTTTCATATATTTAGATAATAACAATATGTGATGGGTGGGTAGTAATTTTTTTTACAATTTTACTATATTTTTTTTTATTTTTAATATTTATTTTAAAAAATTAAATATTAATGTAATTCTTATTTTATTATATTATTCAAAATATCGGTATTAATTTTAATTGTTTAATTATTTATCACATATTTTTAAATAAAATATAAAAATAATAACAACTAAAATTCAATTTAATTATTTAAAATATTATGTATTTTATTATAAAATGTGTATTTTTATATAATTATATTTATATAAAAAATAATATTAGTATATATTATGTTTCAATTAACAACAATCTTAGTATTATAATAATCATTCACACTCATGCCTTATTAGTTACAATTATATTTGGAAAAAATTGTCGATTTTTTATTGATAATTATAGTTTCAATTATTTATAGTTAAAATATTTATTCTTAGTTAAATATATATAATTATATCTAATAAAAAATTATCACATTAATTATGATTATAATATAACAATATGCTATAGAAGTGATGATATTTTTGTCCACTTTTTAACCATATTTTTTTACTTTTAACATTAGTTCAAAAATATATTTAATTTTTAAAAATTAAGTGTTAATCTAATTCTTAACTTATTGTATTATTTAAAATATTAACATTAATTTCAATCATTTAATTATTTAGCACATATTCTTCAATAAAATATAAAAGTAAAAATAACTAAAATTCAATTTAATTATTTGAAGTATTATATATTTTATTATAAAATGTGTATTTTTTATATAATTATATGTATATAAAAATTAATATTAGTGTATATTCGGTTTCAATTAATCACAATTTCGATATTGTAATAATTATTCACGTCTTATGTCTTATCAGTTACAGTTATATTAAAAAAAAATCATTAATTTTTTGCTGATAATCATAGCTTCAGTTATCTATATTTAAAATGTATATCCCTAATCGAAGTTTCAATTATCCCTATTTAAAATAGATATCCCTAATCGAATCTATATAATTGTATACAATAAAAACTACCATATTAATTATGATTACCATATTTATTATGATATATAAAATACTAATAAAATTAAGAATAATATTATATCTCACGAACCGAAGACATCTCATTTAACGTTATAAAATAAGGTTTGTCTTATAAATCATATAAATTTGATGTAAATAAATCATATTTTGACAAATTAGTTGAGATAATGACTAAAATATTTTTTTTAAAAAAAAGATAATAATATTGGTATTTTAAAAAAATAATTTTATAAAAACATAATATATTTTTTCAATAATATTTATCGTTATAAAATATTAATTTTTTAACTTTTTTTTATTTAATTTTATCGAATATTATTTTCATTTTTAAACTATTTATGATAAAAAAATTATTTAATAATATATAATAATATGTACAGTTAAACATATTTTAATTAAATTTAAAATCTAAGATTAAAAAAATTAGTAAGAGAGAGGATGGTAAGGATAAAAGAAAAATTAATATGAGAAACGGGATGGTGGAGATAAAAAGAAAGAAAAAAAAAGTGTATATATTTTTTATTTTTCTTTATTATTATTATTATTATTTATGTAATAATATTGTCATAGTTTTGTTTTGGATGAGGTTATTATTACATTTTATTTTTTTATTGTTTTTTATTTTTATTCTATATTAATTAAAATTTATAAAAAATATTTTTAATAATTTTTAAAATTAATAAATGAAAACAATAATATAAGATATACCAATAACCCCACTCATATTTTTATTATTAATAATAATATATATATTTACTTAATTTATAATATTAATTATATATTATTATTATTATTACTAAATAGAATAATTATTATAATAATAATAATTCAATTTGTGAATTATTATTTAATGTTAATTACCTTGGATCACAATACTCTATATCACGAAACAATAATTTATAATTAACATTGTTATTATATAAATATTTTATTAATAATATTAAAATAAAAATATAATTAATATTATAAATAAAAAATTTTTTATTACGATAATATGAATGGATATTGTTGTAATTAATTTATGAAACGTGTTCCAATGAAATTTAGCCGATCTATTTCCGAGTTGTATTCTTAATTTCGAGTTTGGAAAAAAGTATCTGTCTTTTTAATGCTACCTGACTTTTGAAAGGTGCGTTGATAAAAAAAATATATATATTTTTAGTAAAAAAAATGTTTGAAACGTACGTATTGTCAAATACAAACTGGTCTTTCAAGTTTAATATTAGATCCGTGTGAGTTCGGACGTTGGACAGCTTTTTCAATTAATAAATTTAAATTTAATTGTTATAAAAAAATCAAGTTTGATTACAAATAAATTATTCAAGTTGTCACGCTAATTTTATTATTACAAATTTACGTTGAATTATAAATTTTTCATATTTTATATTTAAGTCTATTCCTTTCGTTTATTTTGATTCCTTGATTTTTATTTTTTCTTATAATAAATTTTCTTTATTTTTAAATTTTTTAAAAATTAATCCAAAATTTAAAATTATGTTAAATTTGTTGGCATGTGAGTAATATGGCAGAAAAAAAGGAAACATCAATCCAGGAATTATGGCAGATAATCAGCAGACAAGAATAATAATGGAAATTAATATCATATAATTTGTTATTTTTCGCTTTCTTTTTCAGATACAACAATACGTTTTGCATAGTAAAATATCGTAACGTAAATAATACGAAATATACACGATAATTATCGAGAATACAATATTTTGACTGGTATCGTAGCCAGATCAATGGAACTAATCACGATCATAGAATCTTGCATTGGTTTTTGCATTGCGGATTGTCATTTTACAGATTGTCATTGACGATTCGATTTGATTGATTGATTTACGATTTTTAGATTGTCATCATCAGATTGATTACTGGCGATTAAATCGTGGTGGTTTTTGATTTCACGGTTTACACTTACCCTCGAGATAACTGATTGGGGTGGCCATTTTGGTTTGCTTTTCTCGACCTTTGGTTCGACTGATGATCGTTCGACTTACTCGTTGAAACGATTCCCCATCTAATTGGTTGGGCTCCTAACTGGTTTCTCTCGCGGTGTGGCCCACCATCGGCTTCTTGTTTGGAAAAGAAACGAACACAACGATAACAGTGATTTCTAGTTGGTGTGAAATTATCACGCTTCTCTACGATCAACCTATATTTCAGTGGTTTGTCTCCCCGTAGTTGTGGGTAACCATACAATGTGTGGAACAAGAAGGAACCGCACGAGAGGCCGAGGAACGATAGAAGAAGCTGCGTTGAGGAACGCTGAGGAAGAAGAAACTGCGCTGAGGAAGAAAAAGTTGCGCTGAGGAAGAAGAAGCTGCGCTGAGGAAGAAGAAGAGGGTCATGCGCACTGAGGAAGAAGAACATTGCGCGCTTGAGGCAAGTTGAAGAGCACGGCTTGTTGAGGAAGAAGCTGCGCGATTTTTTGGAAAAAAAAAATTTTAGGGTTAGGAGAAGAAGCTGCGCGAAAATGGAAAAGGAGGGTTAGGGTTACGGAATTTTTCTATATATAGTGTACGAATCTAGAGATTTAACCACCAATTTCATATTGGAAGATTTAACGACGAAAATGACGGAAGTTCTACAACTAGCTAGACCGTCTCCACAACCTCCGCTATCCCAGGCGTCCGAATGCCCCATTAGTATCAAGTTGGGAGGATCCAACTATGCTTGTGGTCCCGAGGTGGTGGAGATGTATATCTCGCAAAGAAAGCGGGATATATTAACGGGATTTTCCTCAACCCGCCGCCGAACCCCTCATTCAGAGACGGCGCACCTGAAAATGCCATTGTTAAAGGATGGTTGATCAATTCGATGGGACCCCTCGACGATTGCAAATTTTATTCGATTCCCAATCGCGAAACAAGTTTGGGATTCTCCGCTACCACCTTCTACATGATGGGACTGTACACGTCTCGAGTGTATGATCTTCGCCGGCCGAGTTACTCGTACGAAGCGAGTGCGGGTGGATCCATTGAAAAATACTACAATGACCTTTCAAGTGGTTGCGGGCGAGAAATTGATTTCCGTCGTCCTAATCCAATGGAGTGTGCAAAATGACATACAAAAATACAACTCCATCGTACGGGAAGATCGAGTGTATACCTTCCTTGATGGACTTGATGACGGACTCGACAAGACTCGAGTTGATGTCTTCAAATCAAACCATTCACTACGGTGGAACAAATGCTATTGATTCATACGTAGGGAAGAAGTTCGGATCAGATGATCACGGGTAGTAGATACAACACCCGGAGCAGTTATGGCTTTTAAAGTGGGTCAAAGGACACCATAATATGATGCCACCAAAAAATGTGAACCTCTTTGGGTAGCAAGAAATCCCTCGGAAATCCACCATCTCGACATGAAACGTGGCCATCATGGAAACTCCAAACACACCCGTGAAAATCGCTTCAAACTCCATGGGTATCCTAGAATGGTGGAATGATCTTCAAGCACGGAAGAAACGGGACACCATCGTAGCGAAAGGTGGCTACCAATAATGCCTCACTATCCCTTACTTCTCGTGCCGAATCTTCCCTGTGATCCGGTATTTCAAGTAAAGCATTTCACATCTCTACCGTAGTGATAAAGAGGATTGGATTCTGGACTGCGGAGCTACAGATCACATGACATTGACCCAAACGATCTCTCCAATACAACCCAGACCCAAGACGGAGCGTGTTGCACAGTGCAAACGGGGTCACTTATCCGAAGCATTATGAGTCGGAACGGTGACCTTATCTCCTTCATTATCATTATCTAATACTTTGTGCATTCCTCTGGCTCAAACCGATTAATGTCAGAAGTCGTCACTTGACATCAATGTAGTATTGATGTATTCTACTTTTTGCCTTCTACAGGATATTCTCACCAAGGAGATCATTGGGCGTGGTACTAGAGAGAGGAGGGCTATATTACGTGGATGACCTCGGTCAGAAGAGCTAATCACATACAACATACTATTGGTAACAAGGAACGACAGATTTGGCTATGTCATCGTAGATTTGGGCATCCATCATTCGGTATTTAAAGCACCTACTCCTTTCTGAGTTTATTTTCAAATATCACACATTCGGATTTCAAATGTGATACGTGTATCCTAGCAAAAGTCATGGGGCATCTTATCCCATGAGCATGAATAAAAGTATGACTCGCTTTTGCTTTGGTACATTCGATGTTTGGGGACCTTCCCCACACATCATTCGGTCATCGGTCATCGTTGGTTTGTTATTTTTGTTGATGATTGTCAGACACGAATGACACGGCTTTACCTTCTCAAACATAAAGATGAAGTATTTGCTACATTTCCTGTTTCACACCATGATTCAGACACAATTTTCGAAAAAATTAAGATACTTAGGGTCCGATAATGGAGGGAATTATGTTAATCAACAATTAGGACATACTTGGACAACCATGGTATTCTCCATGAAACCTCGTGTTCACAAACCCCACAACAAAACGTGGATCATGGAGAGGAAGAATCGGCATATTTTAGAAACGGCTCGGGCCTTACTAATTGGTGCACATATGCCTAATAAATACTGGAGTGATGCTATTACTACAGCTGTGTATCTACTGAATCGTATGCCCACAAAAACCTTACAATTTCAGACTCCATTAAAGGTGTTATCTGATCATCTTCCCTTGCCTACTATTTTGATGCTTCCGCCCCGAATTTTTGGATGTGTTGCTTTTGTCCGCCTCCAAAGGAAATATACTCTGGACCTACTAGCTGAGGCAGGATTACTAGATTGTAAACCTGTCGATATTCCAATGGTTCAAAATCATAAACTCGGAGAATATGTGGACCAAGTACCAGCAGATAAACAGAGATATCAACGGTTAGTAGGTAAACTCATATATTTATCTCATACTCGACCTGATATTGCTTATGGGGTGAGTGTCGTGAGTCAATTTACGTTGACCGCCTGCCGAAGACCATACGGATGCGGTCGTACGTATACTTCGTTACTTAAAATCCTCTCCTGGGAAAGGACTTATGTTTTCAAAGAATGGTCAATTGGAAGTCCTTGGACATACAGATTCAGATCGTAGGTGGAATATGAAGGATAGAAATCTCTTTGGTACTTTACTTTCATGTGCAACCTTGTTACGTGGAGGAGCAAGAAGCAAAATGTAGTTGCCTTATCCAAGGTCAAGTCAATTTCGAGGAATGGTCGAAGGAATATGTGAAATCCCTTTGGTTGAAAAACTTCTAACCGAGACAAGGCTGTTCGCTCTAAGTCGAAATGAACTTATTTTGTGATAACAAAGCAGTACCCATTGCCATCTCTCACAATCCAGGTTCAACGATCGCATCAAAGCACGCTGAAGTTGGATCTAACTTCATCAAATGTAATCTTGAAGAAAAGATTATTAAGCTTCCATTTGTTAAATTGTAAGATCAATTGGCCGATATACTCACAAAATCAGACCGCAAGGAACTTCTACAACTTCACCAGTTAGGCATAAGAGCATATACGCACCAACTCGGCGAGGAGTGTACGTGAGTAATATGGCGAAAAACAAGAAACATCAATCCGGGGAATTACTAGGCAGTATAATCACAGGATGCTAATAATAATGGAAATTAATATTGTTATAATTTGTTTACTTTTCGTTTTCTTTTTGTATACAAATAGAATACATTTGTACAGAAAATATCAGAACAGAAATAATATGAAATATACATGATAATTATCAGAGAAATACAATATTTTGACAAAATTTAATTCAAAATGAGTTTAAAAAATAATGAAACTATGGTATGAAAAGTAATTATAAAATTAGTTATAATTATATATTCATTTCATTTCATATATGAGTTTCTTTTTTAAATAATTTCATTTTATAACTAATTTATTTAATTAATTTTATTTTAATTTATGATTATTATTATTTTATATATTTTCAGTATATATTCAACATATATTTTTAATTAAATGGTTTGCTATAAATAAATCTTCTTAAAAATAAATATTAAAAAATATATTTATTATGAAATAAACATTAAAAATATACAATATATGTTAAAAAAATATTATATAAAATAATTATATATTTATAATATTATAAAAATTAGATATATGTTTAATCATTGAAAATGTTAAAAGTAAATTATAAGTTATACAAAACACTTAAATTTGTTACTCAAAAATAACAATGCGAAAGTTCCCTCCGCGATAATTTTTCATTTGACTAAAGTGGACTTGCCTTAATATCTTTATATTTTTTCTAAATCACTTTTTCAAAAATATTTCTTGAGTCTATAAAAATAAAATAAAAAATATATGTATAAAAAAAACCTGCCCCATTAATGTCCTTAGCAAAAACAACACGAAAATAACGTGCAATAGCCACAGCAAATAAATAAAAACCATAAAATAAAATAAAAAACTACCATAATTAAGACTGTTTTTAACTCAATATCATTGCATATCATATTTTTTACAAGTAGTTACTCCAACTTAATATTAAATATTATAAGATAAATAATATCACATTAAATTTTATGTGATAATATTCGTTTAAAGTGATCAAGTACTATTTTTAATAAAAAATTAAACAATATTATTTAAATTTATATTTTATTATAATTATATTTACTCGACCAAAATTTGTTATAATTATATTATTTAAATTTTTATTATATACAATAAATAAAAATTAGGTATATAATATAAAATCAGTAAAAAAATTACTAAATACAATAAAAATCTAAAAATATAGCATAAACTAAAATAATAATCATTTTTAGATAATAATTAATCTATTCAATATAATAAGTGTTAAGAAATTAATTAAAAAATAAAAAATATTATATTTTGTAAAATATTTATACTTTTTAGTATAATATTTGATATTGTAAATAAGAGAATAGAAAATTATAATAATAGAAAATTATAGTATAATTTTTGTACCAAAATGATGCAAAAATGGCACCAAAATAATGCAATGGACGGAAGATGCTAATGTTGGACAATATTTCTCAACTAGTGATTAGATTAGAGTTAAATTCGGGCTGAAATTTTGCCAAATCGGTCTATGTCAAGCAGGTAAATATACTGGGATAGAAAACAAAAAAATAATAATAATATATATATATATATGCTTATTAACAGAATTTTTAAATAAATTAAATTCACCCAACTCACTTAAATTTAATTAATATCGAGTAAATTGTAACTAAGCTTATTTTTATGTAAATTAGGTTGTATTATTCATTTAATTTCTTATTAAAATCATTAAAATTATTTTAAAAATTTTAGTTAATTATTAAAAATAGTAAAAGAATAAAAAAAATTATAACTTCATTCAATCTAGATATCAATCACATAAAATCCACTAATCCCGCTACTACAAATACAAGTCTACAAAATTAACCCCTAAATAATCATCATTATCTTTTTCTTATGATTTATAATTTTATATATAATATATATATTAAAATTAATAATTTTTTCTTTTATGTAATGATGATAGAGAGTAATAATTAAACTAACTAGAAAATATAAGAACTTGATATATAATTTTTTCTTGAATTCAAAATGTATATAACATAAGTTATTTTTATTATTTAAATAAAAAATATAACTAATTATAGTTTTGTTCATGTTAACCTAAATTAATGCTAACAATATTTATACTATAAAATTTGAACTTAAAATACAATATACAATGTTAAGTTAAAAAAAATATGTGCAACTCAAAATATATTTTCAGTCAAATGAGCCACCACTTAAGTTTTCATTTAATTTCTTTAGTTAAGTAAATTAAATTGTTTTAACTCACAAATTTATTGAATTAATTTTAAATGAATCAAATTAATTTCAATGATTTATTTGATATCTCCGTGTATTAATGTAAAAGGTAAATATTATACACAACTTTGAAGTTTTTTCTTAATATCATAGATATTAAATTTAAAAAATAATATCAACAACGTTCAATTTTAAATAATATATTTAAAAAGTACCTAAAAATGATAAAAAAAAGTATAAATGGGTAAAAAAACTACGATTTCGGTTATCCACACAATCGGTTCGATTTTTATCTGATAAATTTCAGGGATGAATACAAGTACGATTTTGGATAAAAACCAAACATAAAACGATGGGTACGGTTATATTGATAAACATTTACGCACATACCCAAAATTAATTATATTTATTTAATTAATTTATATATTAATTAATAAATAGAATTTATTAAGAAATTTTTTTAAAAAGTTCGAAAAATAAATTTTTTTGGATATTTTTTAATAACTGTCCCGAACTGTTACCCATAAGTAAAAAATCATTCCCAAATCGTAATAATTTTTGGACTATTTTGAGTACACATTTTATAATTCAATTTGAGAATAATTATATCAAAAATCATTAATGTTTTTACCCGTGTCCATCCCTAATAAAAAGATCATACATCATTTTCAAATTTAAAATGAGGATGGCTGGATCTTAAATTCATTTTAACTATGTCAAGTAAAAATTTTAATCATTTTACTTTTACATGTAACACTTAAGTGAGTTTCTTGATAAAAATAAAAATGTTTATCACTTTTTAAACATCATAATATTATTTTATTAATAAAAATTACTTACATAATAATAAAATATATTTAATAGAATAAAAATATTATTTTAAAATTTTTATCCCTTTTATACTCTTTTTTCCTTTTTTTCCTTTTTTGATTTAGTTTTGGAGTCAACTATAACTAAAAATATCATCATTTTTTAATTACATTCTCTCAATTTTCATAGAATTTTTATAAATTATCTCTATTATTATCATAGTAGAAAAATAAAATGAACTATAATATATTAACTACTATACCAATTATTACTCCAAATAGTTTGATATCACGAGTTATAATATAAATTGTTATTCTAAATATATTATTTAATTACCTTAATTGTTATTAATCTATTATTAATATAAGATATCATAGATGAAGACCAATAAAATAATATAAATAAGACTTTTTATTAATTAAATGATATAAATAAAATAAAAAAATAATTTTGTAATATGTGCTGAACAATAACGATATTTTTTAGGTTTCCTTTATTTAAAATTATTATTTTTTATTAAACGACATGATATATTTATATATTCTTTTATTTTTTAATTTAATTTTTTACATTCTTTATATTTTTACATTCGCATGAATTAAAATTCTTTATAATTAAGCAATAACTCGAGTGAATGTGTGACCCGTTCGAATCTCGCTTTCTCGTAAGAGAACTATTAATGCTAAACTTTTAATTTGAAATTTATTTCATACTTAGAATTATTTTTTTTTAAGGAGATTCCTTGAATTAATTTTTTTGAGTATATTTATATATTGGGCCTTCGGCTTTCACTATTCAACAATTATCCATTATTTTTCATATTATTAATTTAATCCACTTTTTCAACAAATTTCTCGATCTATGCTTCGATCTCGGTTAGAAAATATTAGTATAATTATTTAAAAAAATAATCTAATTTAATTACTTAATTCCAAAAACAATTAATATTTGATAGAAATTGAAAATTAAATTTGAGAATTTAGTCTGTTATACAGATGACAAACTAAAGGGTATTTTTATATTTTTATTTCTTCATTTTATCTTTCATCCAAGTGTCTAACAAATGTAATATGAAGAGTAATAGAGCAAATAAAAACTTAATTTTTGCATCTATAGTGATTTACAGACAACGAATCTAATGCAGAAAGTAAGAACCCTAAAAACCAAGGTTAAAAAAACTCGAAATTGCTTCTATATAATAAATTATTGATATTTATAAAAATATCAACAATTCAATATTAAAGTTATTATTAATATTGAAGGAAAATTAAGCTGTATTAAAAATATAGACAAAAATCTCTTAATACTTCATAAGTATCATTCTACAAGTAAAAATGATATATCATGAGTTTTAACCATATTTTGATCCACAATTAAAAATGCATAGAATGCAAAGGAGGTACAGAAGTTACTTTTTCAGAACACTGTGTAACAGTAAGTTCTACATCAATTATTTATATCCAACTAGATTTACTCCAAAGCAAATCAAAACTTCCACAAAGAATTCATGCAAATCAAAACTTCCTCAAAGAATTCATATAGTGGGATACGATTTACCACTTACATGAGATTATATATTCACTAATATAAGATGCTGCCACCTTAAATTGGTGATAATTAGCATTTTTTTATATTTAAAATAGACAGTGAAATAGGAATGAGAGATCAGAACAAATATCCATTTTTTCCAACTATTCATCTTTCCACGTTACAGTTTGTCCAATTGAATTAAGATTTCTCTCCTCAAAATCGCGAGGAAGTTGAGGATCATGTGGAGGCAAAGTGCATGGATTTGTCTCACTATAGGAGACTTAACCAATGAGTACAACATGAATTTTTACGCTTAAAGAGCGAGCTAATACATCAATACTAGGAACGTGCCTCCATTTATACTAATAATTATAAAACAATCCGTATTAATTTTAGATATATTCGGATAATAATTATCGTATATAAAAATATATCATTTTCACATATTTTAACCATGTTTCTTATTTTTTAAAAATTTATTTAACTTACTCTACTATATTGTTTAAATATTGACATTAATTTTTATTTTTTAACTATTTAACACATGTTTATAAGTAAAATAAAAAATTAAAAAATAAATAAAATTCAATCTAATTATTCAATATATAGTGGGTTTTATTATTAAGATGTAATTTTCTTTTATAGGTACGTGTATATATAAAAAACAATATTAATATATGTTTGTTTTATTTAACCGTATTTTTAATATTACAATAATCATTATCATTTCAAATTTTATCGGCTCCTTATTTTCAGAGAAAAACCATCGAAATATTTACGGATAATAACACCTTTAATTATAAGCAATTAAAAGACATACTACTCAGGGCATATATACCTCTACTGCTCCGGAAGGCATAGTTGCTTTGAATTTTAAGAGCTTTGCATATTCATTTAATAAATGGAACGTGTAATTGCACACATAGTCCATCTTCAATTCCTTCCTTATGAATTTGCTCCCTGCCTTCTTAATTGCATCTGCCTGAATAAGTTATCAATTGACAATTTATTTACTTTGACGATAACATTACAATGATTTTAGTAGTACTAATGATTCCAGATTGCGTGTTTTAATTGACTGCTTCAATTATTTTTTTCCCAAAAATTGCAGCACGATGCCTTTTTACGCATATTTTGAAGGTCTTCAAGAAATTCTTAGAAAATAATGTTTATAACTTTTTGCATTTTTTTAATATTTTTGAAAACCTTCCATAGTATATAAGAATTTCTAGTAAGAAAACTTTTTGCATAATTTTAATATTATGAGAGGTCTTTTAAAAATTTTAGTTCAGATTTTAAATAATATATATATTTTACATAATCAAATTTACTTCAATACAAAACCTTCCAAAATTTTATAAAATATTTGCAAAGCTTCTTCCTCTCAATTTGTGTGCATTTTTAATTCCATCTAGTTTCCCTCATTTCCCCTAGATTTAGATTTGCTAAACTAGTCTTTCTCTTAATTTCTTGAGATTAGATTTTCTTTCGTGGAATCTTATATTTGTGCTCGTAGTGTGAGAGTGATTATGATACACGTATTATTACTCAACAATCAATCTATTGGATGATAGTTCTTAATTCAAGGAGTCAATCTCTTTATATATAACTATACAATTGTAATAAAAATATGAAAGAAACAATACAAACTTGAAAGTTCTTTTGTAGAGAGTTATTCCTTGTTTTTTCAATATCAATGTTAATGCCTTGTTACGTGTGCATAGCAAAAATTGGACCAAAATTGGAGGGTTGTACGTGAAGATGATTAACACTCACATTTCCATTTTCTACTTCAAGGAAGAGTTAGAGCTTGAATTGGTGCTTAAACTAGCTTGATAACTGTATTTTATATAGTTATTTTCATCAATTTTAGTAATGATAATTGGTATGTTCTTTTAATATTTAGTTAATTTTTGTTAAATAAATTAATATTTTCCTTTTATGTGCTAAAAATACATTTTTAATAAAATTAAATAATTTGTATCGAAAATGTACTTAATTTCATATTTCTGTCCACAAATATAATTTCAGATAATATATTTCTTAATTACAATTTATACAAATCGAAAATATAATTTAAATTAAATTTGGGCTTAATTATAATTATTAAAAGTTTAAAAATTTAATTTAAAATTAGCAAAGGGCTTAACTATAATTTAAGAAAGTTCAAAATGTAATTTGGATTAAATTTGTGGGTTAAAATACAATTAATGGAAGTTTAATTTTCGCGCAGGAGAGATGAAGTCTATGCGCAAGATCACACTCACCCAACGTGGACCGTCCGATCAAAGAAGCAACCGCTCAGATTCGCGCGGGTTAATCACACCCGACCAAAGCGAGTGGGTCATAACTCTGTGTTATCACATGGCTCGGTATCCGTGTGGGGCCCACCTGCCGCGCAGACCGGCGTGCAAGTGGGACCCACATGCCGACGCGTTATGGCCATTGCCCCCACCATCGCGCACTCCTTTTCCAGTGCGGTTGATTCACGTGCGCCCGGTTATTCCATGAACCAGAATATGCCACGTGTCCCACTTAATATTTCAGCAAATAATATTGCGATTCGTGGCATGTTACAATGAGCGCGACCGCGCTGGATCTCACCCCTCGATGCAGCCATTGGCTCCAGTGCGACAGGCAATCATGCGCCCGTTTTCTTCAACGAATGAGATGCTGCCATGTGTCCCACTAATTTTTTCCGCGAAGCATAACGCGATACGTGGCAGCGTGGAAGAAAAAAAAACAAAAACGCGCAGCATCTCCACTCACTTTTTCGATTCCATTTTCGATATAATTTTGTCCCCCACGCGGTGTAATTTAATATTCGTCTCACACTTTATTGTTCCCCGCGTGTGTTAAATTTAAATATTTTTGATGTATTTTTTTAGCTATAAATAGGTGATATTATGAGGTTTTGGAGTTTTGGGGGTAGAGTTTAATTTTCGTGTGTTGCTCGATTTTGGACGGCAGAACACGCAGAAGCCATTTTTTGGCTTTTGTTGTGTTCTGCGTGTGCCAAATATTTGTTTTAAGTGATGTTTTAATTTTCTGTGTTCTTCATCTTAATTTCCTTGTTGTAATTTTTATTTTAATTTAATGAAGTAATTTAATTTTTCTAGGGTTGCATTTGATCTAAATTTATGAAGCTTTGATTTTAACTATTATTTGAAAGATTTATAAGACGTTCGATTTGTTCATTCTATTTTGTGCTTAATGCTTTTTGATTATTTACGAATTTTATCAAAACGATTTGTGGCATAAAAATAAACTTGGGAAAGGCATTTTTGTGTATATTGCTCGTAAATAGAATGACGTGTATGATGAAGGATATGAATATACCCTAATTGTATGTGTGACCATTGGAAAGCTTAGAACTTAATGAATCTTATTAAATTTAATTCTCATAGAGATATAATGAATTAATTTAACGAGGTGTGTTTATACGGAGCTCGTAATAGATGTATGAATAAAAAAAGAAGTTTTCGGTTGACAAATTAAATGTACTAAAAAATATAAATCAAAAGAAAATAACATGATTTGAGTGGATTAGTTTGGTGAAAAATTGCAATCCTAGAGTTCTCTTATTTTTTTGTTACATTTTTCCATATCAACGATTATTTTGGATAAAATTAGAGAGATACAATTTTAATACTCAACAAACTATAGTAACAAATCTCCGTGGGAACGATCTTTACTTACAAATCTTATTACTTGTGACCGTGTATACTTGCACGATTTTCTGTGTGTTGCAAAATACACAACATAGCTCCATGGAGCTTTGATAATCATCTTCTAGTTGGGTGACGACTTTGTCAATAATTGTGTTTACTGATAATTATTAGATATATTTTCATATTATTTATGTTCTAATATTTCTGTACAAATGTGTAGTATTTGTATACAAAAGAAAACTGAAAGTAAACAAATTATAACAATATTAATTTCCATTATTATTCTTATCTGCTGATTATTTGTCATAATTCCTGCATTGTTGTCTGCTATATTACTCACATGCCAACACTCTCCCTCAAGGTGGTGCATATATGTCTCTTATGCCCAACTTGTCAAGTGAGTTGTAAAATTTCTTTGCAGACACAGATTTTGTGAGTATATCAGTCAATTGATCTTCTGACTTAACAAATAAAAGCTTAATAATCTTTTCTTCCAGATTCTGTTTGATGAAGTTCTGATCCACTTCAACGTGCTTTGTGCGATCATGTTGAACTGGATTGTGAGAGATGGCAATGGCTGCTTTGTTATCACAAAATAAGTTCATTTCAGAGTTAGGAGCAATACCAATCTTAGTTAGAAGTTTTTTCAACCACAGGAGCTCACATATTCCCTTGATCATTCCTCGAAATTCAGCTTCAACACTAGAAAAGGCAACTACCTTTTGCTTCTTGCTCCTCCATGTAACAAGATTGCCCCTCACAAAAGTGAAGTACCCAGCAGTAGATTTCCTATCCTTCATATTCCCTGCACATTCTGAATTTGTATATCCAAGAACTTCCAATTGACCATTCTTTGAAAACATAAGTCCTTTCCCAGGGGAGGACTTTAAATAACGAAGTATTCGCATGACCGCATCCATATGGTCTTCACTTGGGCAATGCATAAATTGACTCACAACACTCACAGCATAAGCAATATCAGGTCGAGTATAAGATAAATATATGTGTTTACCTACTAACTATTGATATCTCTGTTTATCTACTCGTACTTGGTCCACATATTCTCTAAGTTTATGATTTTGAACCATTGGAATATCGACAGGTTTACAATCTAGTAGTCCTGCCTTTGCCAGTAGGTCCAGAGTATATTTTCTTTGGGAAAGACATATGCCTTGTTTTGATCTTGTTACCTCAATACCTAAGAAGTATTTGAGTAGATACATAATTTTCTATTGGATACTTGGATGGTCGTTCTTCTCTTTCTGGGGAGTATCGATTTGGAGGTTTCCCTCGATTGTGTCTGAAAGGTAAAACATATCCAACAGATGTATCTATAGCATTAGTTTGTAAAGGTGTGATAGGATAGCTTACCTCAGGAGTATTCTCAGCAAGAGGATCATTGGGTACTAGGGAGTGGATGGGTACATCAACCACTTCATCTTTTGGAGACTCAATTACTACTTCAGCTTTAGTTCTTGGAAGTTCAAGCTCGGGTCTAGATACTGACTCCTCCATACGATTGGCATGATCCAAGTATGTTGGACTAGTGTCTAATATTTCAACATCAAGCCAATTTCGTTCTTCACCATAACTCTCCTCCTGAAGAGTGCAATTGGATATCGATGATGGGAAAAAACATTCTGATTCGAAGAAAGTGACATCCATGGTAGTATAGATTCTTTTAGTAATTGGATCATAACATCAGTAACCTTTTTTTTGTACACCATACCCCAAGAATACACATCGGACAACCCATGGATCCAACTTAGTTCGTTGATTTTTATGGAGGTGGACGAAAGCAATACATCCAAAAATCCGGGGCGGAAGCATCAAAATAGTAGGCAAGGGAAAATGATCAGATAACACCTTTAATGGAGTCTGAAATTGTAAGGTTTTTATGGGCATACGATTCAGTAGATACACAAATTTACAAGAATAAAGATCACCCGCATTTATTAAGCATATGTGCACCAATTAGTAAGGCCCAAGCCGTTTCTAAAATATGACGATTCTTCCTCTCCGCAGTCCCATTCTGTTGTGGGGTTTGTGAACACGAGGTTTCATGGAGAATACCATGGTTGTCCAAGTATGTCCGGAATTGTTGATTAACATACTCCCCTCCATTATCAGACCTAAGTATCTTAATTTTTTTAAGAAAATTGTGTCTGAACCATGGTGTGAAACAAGTGAAATGTAGTAAATACTTCATCTTTATGTTTGAGAAGGTAAATCCATGTCATTCGTGTACAATCCTCAACAAAAATAACAAACCAACGATGACCTGATGACGTAATGACAGGGGAAGGTCCCCAAACATCATAATGTACTAAAGCAAAACGAGTCATATTTTTATTCATGCTCATAGGATAAGATGCCCTATGACTTTTTGCTAGGATACAAGTATCACATTTGAAATCTGAATGCGTGATATTTGAAAATAAACTGGGGAGTAGGTGCTTTAAATACCCGAATGATGGATGCCCAAATCTACGATGACATAGCCAAATCTGTTGTTCCTTGTTACCAACAATGTTTTGCATATGATTGGCTCTTCCTGAACTAAGGTCATCCACATAATATAGCCCTCCTCTCCTAGTACTATGCCCAATGATCTCCTTGGTGAGAATATCCTGTAGAAGGCAAAAAGTAGAATACATCAGTACTACACAGTTAAGATCTGAAGTGACCTGACTTACAGACATTAGTCGGTTTGACAAAGAGGGTACAAGTAAAGTATTAGATAATGATAATGAATGAGATAAGGTCACTGTTCCAGCTCCTGTAACTGGATAAGTGACCCTATTTGCATTGGCAACACGACTCCGTCTTGGTTGGGTTGTTTTGGAGAGATCGTTTGGGTCAAATTCCATGTGATCTGTAGCTCCAGAGTCCAGAATCCAATCCTCCTTATCACTACGAGTAGAGATGTGAAATGCTTTACTTGAAATACCTGGATCCTGGGAAGATTCGGCCTGAGAAGTAAGGGATAGTGAGGCATTATTGGTAGCCACAGCTGCTCGCCCAGTGGTGTCCCGTTTCTTCCGTGCTTGAAGATCATTCCACCATTCTGGATACCCATGTAGTTTGAAGCAGTTTTCACGGGTGTGTTTGGAGTTTCCGCAATGACCACATTTCATGTCAAGAGACGGTGGATTTCCCGTGGATTTCTTGCTACCTAAGGAAGGTCCTGTTTTTGGTGACATTAGATTATGGTGTCTCTTGACCCCTTTAAAAGCCATAATTGCTCCGGGTGTCGTATATACACTTGTGATCATCACGGTCTGCCTAACCTCTTCCCTACGGACGAATCCATAGGCTTGTTTCAACGTAGGGAATGGTTTGATCTGAAGGACATCACTTCGAGTTTATTCAATCTATCATCAAGTCTATCGAGGAAGGTATACACTCGATCTTCCTGTACGATAGAATTGTATTTTTGTATATCAATCGCACACTCCATTGGATTAGGACGATGGAAATCAATTTCACGCCACAACCCTTAAAGGTCATTGTAGTATTTTTCAATGGATCCACCCGCTTGCTTCGTACGAGTAACTTGACGGCGAAGATCATACACTTGAGACGTGTTTGTCCCATCATAGTAAGTGGTAGCCACCGAATCCCAAACTTGTTTTGCAGTTGGAAATCGGATAAAATTTGCAATTAAGGAGGGGTCCATTGAATTGATATACCATCCTTTGACAATGGCATTTTCAGTACGCCATCTCCTAAATGAGAGGTTGGTTTCAACAGGTTGAGGAAAGTTCCCATTAATATATCCCAGTTTATCTTTGCCAGAGATATACATCTCCACCACCTGGGACCATAAGGCATAGTTGGATCCTTCCAACTTGATACTAATGAGAGCAGTCGACGCTTCAGTTAGCGGAGGTTGTGAGCTGATCTGAGCTCTAGTTAAAACTTCCGTCATTTTTGCCGTCAAATCTTCCAATATGAAATTGGTAGTTAAATCTCTAGATTCCGCCATGAAATCTAAAATTTTTTTTCTTCCTTTTTTCCTTTTTTTAACAAAACATCCACTATATAAATGAAAAAAACAACTTGTAACCCTAACCCTGATTTCCCTTCTAGCAAGCAGCGCCTTTCCTCTTCCTGCGCGATTTCAACAAGATGGTCGAGCAGTTTCCTCTGTGCGTTGAGCAGCTTCTTATGCGTTCCTTGGTGCAGCGGCGCCCTTTTCCTTTTGATTCCCTGTGCGAATCGATCAGCTTTCCTCTCCTATCAGATTCATTGAAAATGGTGCATTCGGAGGTTCAGACAGTTTTACTCACCCACCTGGTCCTCCGTCTCCGTCTAAGTTGCATTCTGTTTCTTTTGCGAAATGATAGTTTTCTCTGGAAAACAGGTATTGCTGGATGCTCCTCTCTGTCTTTCCTTCTTCTTCTTTGTTCGTTTCTATTCAGATTTCCAGAATATGAAAAATGCCTATCTTTTTTTTTCCTTTTTTTCAATATTGCAACTGATCGTTTTTTTTTTCAACCAACTATACAAAAAAATAGCGATTCACATCAATGGCTTCTGGCCTAAAAGACGTTGACTTGAATTTTTTTTTTCAGAACCACTTCTACGGCGCAACACCGTTAATCAATCTCTGTGATTCATTTTTCTTCAAGGAGATAGTATTGGTACAGTTTCACAAGTAAACCAGGATTGACACACCAGAAATCAGAGATAAAAAAAAGAAGGTAAGTGTAAACCAGAATGATCATACCAGAAATCAGAAAACAACATAGTAGTTAATTACATACCTTGCTCTGATACCATGTCAACAATTGTGTTTACTGATAATTATCAGATATATTTTCATATTATTTCTATTCTAATATTTTTGTACAAATGTATAGTATTTGTATACAAAAAAAACTAAAGTAAATAAATTATAACAATATTAATTTCCATTATTATTCTTTTTTGTTGATTATTTGCCATAATTCCTGCATTGTTATCTCTTTGTTGTCTGCCATATTAATCACATGACAATAGAATTTACCTAGGTATCTTTACATCCTATGACTTTCAATTCTATTCATGTGATGGGTCTAACTCCATGGTCTGCATTAGACTGGCCGAGTGAGGTTATTGTTGCTAGGATTGCTGAGAGAGTTAGACCTATTCTTTAGGTAAATCAATACTCCCTTGCTAGTGGAAGCATGCGTTCTGCTCATGTTAGGGTCAATCTTGATCTTAATCAATCTCTCTACCTTGGGGTACGGATTCCTTATCGTCATGATAATGTGTGGGTGGAATTCAAGTTTGAACGTTTGCCTAATTTTTGCTTTCATTATGGAAAGCTTTCTCACTATGTGCATTCTTGTGTCGAGTCTAAGAAGTTGTGTATGAACTTTGGTCGGAAATATGCAATGTTTGGGGATTGGATCCGAGCTGGTATGAATGAACCTTCGAGTTCCTGACTATGTAAAACGGGGGGGTTCCTGCTAGTGCCACTTGTTGATCGAGCTCAAAAGCTTTGTTGCAGAATGAGGACTTCCAATCCAAGGCCAATGAGGATAAGATTGGAAAAAAAGCAGGAGGCACCAGATCCTATACAAACAATGAAGAAAATGAAATGGAGGGAAAACAGTAGGAAGACAAGTAACTAAGGGTGGAAGGAGGCCTAGGAAGATGTGTCATCTTTGATGAATCTGATGCGTGATCATTCTATCTCTACTATGGAGACTGATGATGGTGCTGCAATGGAGGAGGTGTCTTTCTCTTTTTGTTTTAGTCTTCTAAACTGCTCCTTAATGTTTTTGTTATGTTGGTTTTCTATTTTGGTTTGAGTTTAGCTAGTTTCTGCTACTTTAGTGCTCAGGTGAATACTGTGTTTGCTTTACACTATGCTGGATTACGTAGATAAGCTTGCAGTTTTCTTTTGAGTTCTCTAATGGCTAGCACTGTTGCTAGAACTGGTACGGTGATTCCTTAGGTGACTATTCTGGTTGAAGTTGGCTAACTTTTCTGATGTTAGTGGCGATGTTTTTGATTTTATGTTTGTCTTGGTCCTTAGAATAGTATTTGCTTCTTTTCTGTTAATGAATTTCATTCTTATTTGGAAAATAAAATTAAAAATTTTCAATTTAAATTAAAAATTATTATTACTAAATAAATCAATCCAAATAATTACTGAAATAAAATATAAATTTTGTTAAATTTGTGACTAATTTCATCTCAAAGTATATGTTATGAGATGAAGGGTTGTCTTTCTTTATATGCGCAGCGTGTGCGCGTTCCCTAATCGACATGTGATTTTAATATTCTCATTCATATTGGCAAGAGTCTGTCACCTTTAAACCAACGAAGATGTTGAATTTATGAAATCTAAGTAACAGAATCCATCACTCATCAGTGACGAAATAATTATACCGATTGAGTAACTTGTTCTGATACCATGTTAAATTTGGATATAATTACATATCAAAACTCAGGTTATGAAACGAAAGATTATCCTTATTTATATGCGCAATATGGACACGATATTTTATCGATTTACGGCTTTAATAAATTTAACAAAATTATAAAATTATATATTTTCAAAAACTCCAATCATATAAATAAAAGCACCCAACTCCGTGCAATCATAGCAGGCAGTATAAGAATCAGCAAAAACGAAATCACAAAAGGGAAAAAGACAGAAAAATAAAAAATAGTATGCATAATCTTAATAATGATCTATCTCTACGTGCAACGATTTCGGAGTGAGATTCATTGACGACATCGCCATGTCAGCTCGAGAGCGAGCGGCCAATGCATGTTGTCCCCATGCCCAAAGCAACAACTTTCAAGTCTGCATCAACACTTCAAAGCTTCAATTCTCCATTGTTTCCACAGAAAATGAAAAGAATTTTGTTTGTTTTGGGAGGACCACCGAAGAGACAAGAAACGCTTACGTACTTTGACTTCGCGACTTTGGGGCTTACTCGGGCAGCGACTAAAAAAGTGACTTAACGGGGACTTTGTCTATAATGATCACTTGCAGGGTAAAAAGTTTAAAAATATATAATTTTGTATTAAATTTAAAAAATATTTAATAACTTAATAATTTATGTATAATATATTTTTAAAAATAAATTTTGTTGTGATACAGATTAATCAAATAATTGTAATTAAAATAATATGATTCTCACGTTAATTTTAATAATATAATAATTTATGATAAATAAATAAATTAGTTGTTAAAAAATTTATCCTCTCTATTTAATTAAATAAGTGAAAGGTAAATAATATTAAAAAAAAAAGATTACATGATATTAGAATATCATTCAAACTTTAACTCTACTTGTGTCTCTTTTTTTTTTACTTTATCTAGTTATTTTGTTGTCTGTTAATAATTATCGGTTATGAATCGATAACGATATTATACAACTTAAACATATTTTTTTTATTTTTTTAACATGTATTTAAAAATATATTTAATTTAAAATAATTAAATGTTTATTTTTTATTTTTTTTTATTATTTAAAATATTTACAGTAATTTTTATTTTTTAACTATTTAACGTATATTTTTAAGTAAAATAAAAAATATATAAAATAAGAATAAAAAATTTAATTTAATTATATAAAATATTATATATTTTATTATTAAAATTATATTTTTATATATAATTATGTGTATAAAATAATAATATTAATATATATTTAATTTTAATTAATTATAATTTTAATATTATAATAGCTTAAACGAATTTTTAATTACGATTATTAAAAAAAAACAGACAACTTTATCTATTACGTTAAAGGTAAAAAGTTAGTGATTAGTGGTCAAAAAGCACTAAAATTACCATGATTTTATGCTCATTAATTGATTAAAAATATATATATTTATATGTTTTATCATATATTTATATAAATTTGTCTTTTTTGGAATCAATATTTTTATTGTTTTATGATTTTGGCTTAAAAACGCAATTTAAAGACTAAAGAGGAATACTCAAGAATACATCACAAATATATTAATAAATAAGTGGAAAAATATCAACAAATATGAAAAATTGGACAAAATGGGTCGAAAAAGGTCAAAAATGTCAAAGATAATCGCTACGCTTACCATTACATACAGAATTAACAGACCCGATGATTGCTCAGGCGTGGCATCACGCCATACTGACAGTAAGGATAACCTCGCAGACAATACTTAACACTCCGCCAACGCGTTCCCCATTTTTTCACGTCGTGCCGCTTTACGACGTCATCTTGACGTCATTGATGACCTCAAAGATTTCCATTACGCGTTTTTACATTTTTAAACATTTTTTTACTCATTTTTTCTCTCCATCCTCACGTATAAATACCCCCCTTTCCTTCACTTCAAAAACACACCTCAAAACACACTTCTCTCTTCTTTCTTTCTCTCCATTTCTTAGTTTTTAGTTTTTGTTATGTTTTAGCTAGTTTCTCTTAGTTTTAGAGTTCTTCCTTTTGGGAAGAACTAGTTATGTTTTTTTGTAATAATTTAGCTTTTGATTCAATAAATGGGAGTGCAAATTCTGGAGGTTTTCTAGAACGGAAATGGCATCAAGATCTTGTAAGAATTTTATTTTTTTGCTTTTTTTTATGCTTTATTCTTACATATTATATTTAATTTGTTGTGATTAAATTTAACTGTATACTGTTTGTAAAAATGATATAATAATAACGTTGTTATGCCATAAATATTAAATAGGTAAAAATCTCTAAAATGAATTGATTTTATTTTTATTCAAGATTTGATATTAAGAATGTTAGAGAAATATATTATTTTTCATTACAAACTTAAATCTGAAAATTAGATTTTAAGGTTTAGTTATCGATCGATTTAGAGTAGTCTTTTTTATTTGTTAGTACAATCGCCCTAGTTAGAATGAAGCTCTATTTCAAAAGTTTTTATAAGAATTATTATCCGAAAATGTATTGACAACATGTTTTTTCGGTAGTGGTTTTAAAACTTGAAAGTTAGTACTGGATAACTAAATTCTTAGGTTTAATTTGGACACCTTGAATAAAGTTTAAACTGTCTAACCCCACCAAAGGTGGCATTTAAATGTTTCATTTTTCAATCTCTTAGAAAAATGAATTAATTTAATTAACCAAATTAGTTATCAACCCCACCCACAGGTGTTAATTGATTTGTTTTGTTAACAAAGAATATCTAACTCACCAAAGTGCCAGTATTCATACAAAAAAAGGAAGAATCAATAAATATGAATTCATATATTTAATAACCTAAATAATATGAGCAAGCATAATTAACTTAGTTATTATATCCATAAATACTCCACTATTTATAAAAGATAAAATTTGCATGAATGTTTATTGAATCTATGTTTAATTTTATGTTAGTAGATTAAAAACACAAAACCCAAAATATCGTGACAGGATGTTTAGGATTTAATTTTGTTTTTAAAAGTTTGAATAATAAATTAAAAACCACATACATTCCTTCCTTAGATCGACCTTGGAAGTATACTTATAATTTTCTACGAAATGATTCGTGCACTTGCGAGAGTTTTATAAATATAAAACCAAAGTATTGGCAGGATCGACGATGCCGGTTTTCGTTCATCAAAGTATTTGGCGATCACGATTCTGCTCATCAGTTAGAAATAATATAAAATTTGATTGGAAAGATAAAATTGAAAATTTTGAGTTTGGATTTATGATCACATCAATATAAAATAAAATTTAGTGTGTTTATGTGAAAAAAAATTGTCTTCTACGTTGATAACTTTATTTTTTAAGTTCGTTATAATTTTTTTTCTTTTTTGGTAATAAATGCATTCTTTAATTGTAATTTGAGATTTTAATTTTAATAAGATTGTGATGATGGGATTTAGTAGTAATAAGAACAAAAAGATTAAAATATACTAAAAGCTATCAAATCTTATCACGTAGAATAAATAAACTTGATACGACCAAAAACTGCTATAATTGACTTTATTATTAATAATTAAAATCAACTAACAATTATAGCTAAATTTATTATTATTATTATTATTATTATTATTATTGTTATTATTGTTACATAGGTAAATTATTATCCATTATAATATTAACAATATAATTAAAGTAGAATTTTAATTATAAATGTTAATTATATTACTAAAAAGTGTCAAATTACAAACTAAATAGTAAAATCAAAACGAATCCAACATTTTTTTTATTTGCCAATGTATATTCTCATCCACCAATAAAAATATCAATATATTAAATTTTCATATTTTTAATTATTATATGTATAATTATTAATCAATTTTATTATTAAATTTGTTTATAAGCATTAGTCGCAGTGAAAATTAGTATTTTGTTTCCATATTAACACTATTTAATAAAGGTTGTAATTAAAGAAAGTTTGATGTTAATAAGATTACATATCATCCTATTATAAGTGTTGTTAGGTTTTAAGATATTGATATTTATTCTTTAATTGATCTTAAATACATAATAAATTGTTATCTAATTGTATATTCAAGACCAATATTACACCTAACGAATAATAATAAATAATAGGTATTATATAAGATATTAAAACTTTTTGAATATTTGCATGACACTATTAAGAAAAGTTGTGGACAACAAGAAAATGTCACATTTACTCACATGATGGGATAATCAAAAGAGTTACATTTTTTTTAGACTGTATTGAAGTTTGGTTACTGACAACTCATTTTGAATTAATCAATAAAATATCATTAGATTTGGTAATACTTGTAACCAAGGGCAACATTATTTTTTCAAATAACTTGGAGGTGACATAAATATAGTTTCAATAGAAGTTGCAATTGTGGAATTTTTTATCTTTATTTCTTTCATCTAATAGTTAATGGTGGTTGGATGAAAAAAAAAGGTGGAGATGATGGGATAAATGCTATACTGATATGTATTAGTTTCTTATTGAAATGAGAAAAAAAATTGAATATTGTAGATATAAAATAATAAATGTTCCATAAATATAAAATTATGTTTATAACAATTAAGTTATTTTTAAAAATTAAAGCATTGTAATATGTTTTATTAAATGATAGGACTTTATAGAATATTATTTAAAAATATAGATCTTGTTACAAAGTGTTAAAAATTATAATTGTATAATTTTTTTTACAATCAACTATATGACTGTAAAGTGAAATTATATTATATATAATAATTATAAAGTTACATAAAAACTTAATAAAAATTGTTGATGTGAGTCTAAATCATAACTAAACACTTTATTTAATTTATATGAATTTTAATTCTAAAATTATGTTATTTAAATTTTTTTATCTTAAATTAAAAAATAAATATTTTGAAAATATAATAAGATAATAAGGTAATAAAATAAATTATAACTTGAAATTAAAAATAAATATTTTTAAAATATAATAAAATAATAAAAACAAATTAAATATTAATTTAAATAAATTTTTATATAAAAAAATAAATTAAATATTATTTTAACAAAATGATTACCATCAATTTTATCAAATTATATTATATACATATAATATAAAAAAATTATAATATAATATAATTATATATAAATTATTTAATATGATACAACAAACAAATGTAAGAGTAGTGCATGCCATAAAGTTCACTTCTTGATATTGGTAACAGTAGTACAGTCCTAAACATTTTTGGGCTTGAGTCAAAACCCAAGTGATATTACCTCTGATACATTTTGACAAATGATGTCACATATCCTAGGGTGGATAGCCGCATCAACTAATATCTTAATATATAAATTTTTATATATATAGTTTTATTTTTAACTCCTACAAAAAAAAATATATTCATTTTTTTTCAATTTAAATAAACACATATTTTTTTTAATTTTATATATTTAAAAATAAACATATATTATTTTACTAAGAGATTAAAAATAAAAACATGTTAAATAAATTAATTATTTATGAAAACCATCTCTACATGTCATAACGGAAAATGTAATGTTTCATAAAATTGATACTGTGAGTTCATGTCTCACTTGCAACATTATTTGTAATTTAATGTTTAACTCTATTAGTAATGATGCCTTTAGAAATTCTCTCTTTATTTATGAACTTATATTTGGAGATAATAAAAAAAGTAGATAAATGTTAAAACAAATAAATTTTTATATTTATACGATTACATATGATAAAATTATTTTTAAAATGTAAAATTAATTTATTTTTATAGATAATATTGATATGATACATTACATAAATATATGTAAAAATGTGTACAATTTTATGTTTCTTTAATATTATAATGATAGAATTTTTATCACACCATTTATAATTTAATATAAATTTGTGATAAATTTTACTATTTAATAATGTTTTTTTTTTGTCTAAATAAAAATCATTAGTGGTATACGTTTGTAGTGGGGTGAAGTTAGATATTGGGGATTATTTCCTTAGGGAATGATTACCTGTGCTTAACATAACAATGAATAAAACTTAGGTACTTTTTCTAAAATACTAGCCCACATGTTGTTTGTCATTTGGAGGTTGATTTTTCTTAAACTAAATCAAATCGTGAGTTCTTGATCTTGCCTCTCATATTCAACAAAAGCATTTCGTATAATAAAATAAATGCTACATGACCAAACTGTAAATTTTTATTTTACTTGTGGTTTTTTTTAAATAAATACATTATTTAAAAACCTCGAATTTAAATCATAAATCCCTTATATATTCAAATAATTATTTAACAATAACCTCGTTGAAAAATGATTTCATTACTCAAAAGTTACATTTCATGCGTAAATGATATGTTTCTTTAAGAAAACTTTTTATTCTAAAATAATGCTAAAACACATGAAAAAAAATAAAAAAAAATCACAAGAAAACATCAACTTTATTAAATTTTCATTTTATAATCATTCTATATTTCTGTTGGAATTTATCATTCCAAAAAAAGTGAGAAAGAATTATGACAGAGAAGAAAATTAATTGAAGTTCAACTCCGTTGTAAATGAATAATATTAACAAAAAACATAATATTTATATCCATGGTTCAATTGGATTTACAACTTAACTGATAGGTGTGAAGGTGAAAATTTTAGTATTACCCTGAATGTTTAACCATGAAAAAAAAAGCTAGATAAGTAGATGAAAATTTATACTACGTAGCTAATCATTCAATAAAATTTTGATAAAAATCATCGAAAACTTGTCAGAGTTTCGATGATCGATGACACGTTAAAATATTAACGAATATTGTTAATAACTCATTAGATATAATATGTTATATTTACGTATATATATTTGTATGTAATATGTTACATCTATCATAATTATATCAGTCTATCATATGTGATATGTTATATACACATATATCTTTTTATATAATATGTTACATACATAATAGATTCGATGACCCATTGATAACCGATTAAATATACTAAAACTTCGATGGGATTGTTAACAATGACTGTCGAAGGATCAATAGGGATGTTAGAGTTTCAATGGAGTTGTCTACAATGATTGACTAAGATGTAATGAGTGTTACATACATGATATATCCAATGACACACTAAATATAATATGTTATTTTTATTTATATTTTTATATGTAATATATACGTTCATCGTAATTTTGATGATTCACATGATATAACTTATTATTAACGGTGTTCATAAAATTGGACCGGATCAAACTGAACGGTTTTACAAATCAAACTATCCCGATCCGGTTTGTATTAATTTTAAACCGTTCGAACAGGAATGTACCAGTTTAATAATATATTAAAAATCCCATATTATTCTTCATTAAATTATAAAAAAATCGAAACAAACCGGACCAAACTATTTTATAAATCAAACGGTCTAATTCGGTTTTTATTTCTTAAAACCGTTTCAAACGATCTAATCCGGTCCAGTTTGAATAATATAAATGATCCGATCCGATTAAATTTTTTTAACCAAAATCGGACCGGACCGTTGGACATCCCTACCTATTGTACATAGTTTTGTATTTATATGTAACATATTAGATTTACAAAAAGTTCTATGTGATCATTCACGTTGAATATGAGAGCATTAATAGAATTGTGAGAAGTCTAATATAGAATAGTTGACTTAGAGATAGATTACATATAACATTAATATCATTTCATCGAAATTATAAAATAATAATCTTTTAGTTTTTTTATTATAAAATTATGAATTTTAAAGTAATTAAAAAAATAACAAATATATCAGAAATAAAATTAGTTAAACCAAAAATTATATCTAGACGGTATCATTGGATGCTAACTAACAAGACTTTGATGATAGTTTCATAAATGAAAAACTCTAAACATCCCGATTGAGACGTGTCTGAGTTTGATATGGTAACAATTTAATTGAAAATTTTAATTCTAACTTATTAAATACAATTTCGATTTATGGGTCTAAATTGGTGCCATAGCACTACTATTCTCTTCGTAAATAATTAAATATAGACAAAAACAAAAACCTGATGATATTCACCGATGAGTGGGGCCACAAGTCACGTGGATACAAACCCATATCCACAGCTTCTTTGACCATGTCGCATAAGTGAAAGTTTTTTTAAATAATAAAAATAAATATATTTAAAATTATAAAATTAATATTTTTGTTATTAAAATATTAAATTAAAATACTTTTTAATTAGATATTATTGAAGTTAAATTTCAACTATTTTGAGACATTTAATTTTAAATCTGTATAATTTTATTAATAATGTTATTTTTATTTATAATTTTTATTAATATTATTTTATATATATAAATTTATTTCATTAATACTGTCTCCGTGTTTTTTACCAATCATAGATTATAAAACAAAACAAAAATCTCAGTTTGAAATTATTAACTGTTTATATTTAAAATAAAAATGAAAAGAGGACTTGTATGAAATAATAAAAGCCCCGGGCCCCACGTTGGATTCAATCATTATTAGTTAGACGTTAAAATGTTAAATAAATGCTAAATTTGGTATCTTATAATCATTCATAGAGAATTGATTTATATGGATATAATCTCATATTAGAACGTAATTGGTTTTTTAAATATTTAATATTGATAAATAATATTATCTTATTTATATGTTATTTTTTTAAACATTTTATCTTTTAGTAGTTTATATTTTGAAATTTTTTATTTAATTATCTAGTAATAAATCACATAATTTTTTATTTTTTAAAAAATACTACAATTTCATTTTAAATAAATAAAAATTATAAAGATAAAACTCAAATTTCGAAAATTGCATATATTTTCTTACATAATTATGGCATTACATATAATTGTTTTGAATTGTAAATAATAATGTATGCTTGTAAGAATTATATCTAATTTGATTATCTTCTTCTTCTTTGTGATAATTTTGAAGTTTTATCTTTGATTTTACGAAACTAATAATATAAATCCATGTTGATTAGTTTTATTATATTATTATATATTTGTCTGTATTATTTTTTATTTTGGATTATTTTTATCCAAGTTTTTTTTCCTTTACTTACGATCAATAACGTTATTGATACTTATCTTATTTTTTATAAATTATCATTATCATATTCGATAAAGATTAATATATAAAAAATAACGTGGTTTAATTAACCACGTGAATATTTTATTTTAATTAACCAAGTTTTAAAAAACGTAAATATTTTTATTTAATTTTTTTATCAGTATCCTTATTTAAAATTAAAATTAAATTACTAGTTTTATTAGCTCCATGATTGTTTAAGATATACAAATCATAATTATTTTAATATAGTTTACCATTTTAAATTTATAATAAAAGGTTAAATTTTCATATGGTTACTTTACGTCTTTACCTTCCGTATAAAGTTTTCTCAAAAGGAAATTATAAATTATTTTATTGGTAAAAAATATTTAGCTTAAAATTTAAAATTTATATAAAAAAGATAATTTTATCCCATTATAATATGATGTTTCAAAATAATGTCACATGATATATATGTTTTATTTTAATACTTGAATTTTTTCAGTTTTTTTAATTTTCTATGCTAAAAAATAATGTGTTATAATTTAGTTTAGGATAAATGAAGTGTGTATTAATTATTCCTTTCGGGGAATTATTATTTTTTCCTTTAATGGGGAGAATTACTATTTCTTTTGGTTTCTAGAAATTATTTAAATAGCTGGTGTCTAGAAAGTAGTAATATCCCATATGTATTAATAAAAAATAATAACTATCTTATAAAAATAATAATAAATAGATAAAAATATCAAATAAGTTGATATAGTGTAAATGTGTCTTCTTGAAAGCCATCATTTCAGTACTAAAATCAAAACTATAATTACTATTTTCTATTGATATTAGGTATTTTAAAAAAAATATAATTTTATTAAAGATTAAGAGATAAATTTTAAATAAAAAATTAATAATCTCAATATATTAATAATTAAAATTATTAATTTAAAATTAAAATTTTATTAAATATAAAGAAAAAAATATTGTGCTTTTACCTTTTGTTTATTATAAATTTTTTCAATTAATTATTTAATTATTTTGATTAATATTTCAAAAAAATAAAATCTTAATACATAGATGTAAATAAAAATCTAACTTAATAATAAAACGCAAAATTATTGATCATAAACTTGTTTTAGATTATCATAAATAAATATCTAGATTAAAAAAAATCATTTTAAAACGAGATTTATGTTAAAAAATAATATAAATATATATTATTTATTTAAAATAATTAATAAAATTAAAAAATATATATATAAATAAAACAAACTTATTAGAAAATAATGATAAAAATATTAATGATATTATCAATATTTTTGTAATAATGTTTATTTTTTACACATTTCATTATCAAAACATAATTTTGACTTGTTATAAGAAGTTATAACAATAATAAAGCTTAAACACACTTAAATATGAAAATATTTTTAACTATATAACTCTTTGTTGTGTTGTTAGTGATTTATTTTGCCTTTTATAAAATTTTGACTCAAACTAATGATATTTTCAAGAATGTTGATTTTTATTTTCTTTTATAATAAATTTATTTATATATTGTTACTTATGAAATTTTATTATTTGTCAGATTGTGTGTTATTTGTATTTTATTATTTTTTTAATTGATAATTTATTTTATAAAGATTAATATATTTATTTTAAAATTAAATGAATGTATTTTAAATAAATTTTATATAAATGAAATAAAAATTCTGTTACAATGTTTAATATTTTACCCACAGTAAGTGGCGTACCTACACTTGCATATAACAAGTTCTATATAGACCAGTTAAATTTTGTTATAATATTTAATATATATTTTTTAATTTTGTGGTATATAATAGTTTGATTTTATATGTTATTAGGGTTATTATATCATAATATTATATACAAATAAACATAGTGAAAAATAATTTATATAAATAATAAATAACATAAATAAAATTCATTATTTTAATAGTAACATATTTTAATTTTTATTATTTAAATATATTAGTGATATTTTTATTTAAAAATATGCATAAATTTAATACGATTTTCCTATAAGATTTATGATTTATCATATTTTAAGTATTAACTTGATACCAATAAATATATATATTATAAATATATGATAATTAATATAATATTTTTTTATTAAATATAAATTTAAATAATATATAATATATTATTTAACTTCATCTTAAGTTTAAAAATAACATCATTTTAAATTTTAAATATACAAATTTATTTCAAGTAAAATATAAGAGAAAATGGTGTTAGCTGTCACAAATTTTTGAATTAATTTTATAATTTTTCAGTATAGTATTTTTATCGTATAAATGTATTATTTAATTATATTTTTTGTATTTTTTATTAAAATTAAAATATTCATTTCATAAAATTTATGAAAACTGTGATACCCCACACCCAAACTATAACCATCAACAGCTGTACTCCACGTTCACTCTTAGAGCGTGAGAAAGTCCTTTAATTTTTTTTATTAGGGTGTTAAGAGAAATAATTAATAAGGCGGGCCCAATGTATTGAATTATTAGGTATGACCCTCAAGTGAACGTGGACATTATTCAATTGTTTTCAAGACGCTGATAATATCTTCTTCTTCTTCTTTTTTTTTTAAAAAAGAGCTGATAATATTTAATTCTGCATTTATTTGCCCTAGTTTTTTTCTTTTTTTCTTTTTTTTTTAATGTGTGATTGTTAAAAAATATTATATATTTTTTTAAATAATGTTTAAAATAATAATTTTATTAAAAAACGGATTATTGACAAGTTTTATTTTATTATTTTTATAATATATTTATTATTAAAATTAAAAATTATTTAAAATATTTTTTATATATTAATTAAAATTTATTAAAATATTTTCAATAATTTTAAAAATTAACAGTAAGTAAATAGATTGTAAAATAATAATAAATAATATAGAATGCGATAATAATCACATCCTTATTAAATTAACATAGTTTTAATTATCAGTTAAGAGATACATGAGTAATAAAAATATATAAAATATTTCATAAATTAGAGAAACAAATATTTTTTGTAATTTATATTATTATTATCCCTTAAAATAAATAAAATTTCATAATAGTTATGAATTAGGAAAAAAAAATTTATTTATTCACATGAATTGTATAGAACTATCAAAACTTTTATAAAATTAATATATTAAAGATTATAATAATTTTGTTAAAAAAATCTCATAATACTAATTCATATGTCCTTATATGTTTGTAAATTTTTATCATAATATATTTATTTATTATAACATATTTTAAATATTTATTTTAATTTTTATTATTAAATATAAAACATACGCCAATCACACTCGCATACTAAAATTATCTTAAAAATAAATTATTTTCATATTAAAATAATTTAAATACATATTACAAATAAATAGTTTAAAGGTAGTATTATAATCACAACGAATTTTGTTATTTTCACTATAAAAGATAAAAAAAAAATTATTTTATTTTTATTATTTATTATAATTTAATATTAATATTAATAGATAAAATTATTATTAATATATTATTTTTTTTGTAATAATAATTTTCCTTATGATAATATAGTTATTTTAATTTAAATATAAAAATAGGCATTATTTTTCTTGATGTAAAAGTAATATGGTTTTAACAGTCTTACTTATTTCAAAATTCATATATAGATTTTGTATTTATTTTTTATAATAGTTTAATTTTATTTTTATAAAAAATGATGCATAAAAATAGTTATTTTTTATTTTTTTTATTTTTTAATTATAAATTATTTAAATTACAATATTTTTTATTTAATATAATTAAAAAATAAAAACTAAAATAAAAAAAAATTATTTTTGTTTGTGTCATCGTTTGTTTACAACAATTGAACTAAGTTGCACACAAAAATATATAACCTAACAATAAGTAAGAGATTCATACTACATTTTTTCTAAGAATCAAGTTGGTATTTATTTATTTATTACCATGATAGATAGGTGTTATCTACGAGGTTTTTTTTTATTTTAAAAAAAGTGACATTAAAGTTATTTTTTATCTAATAATTAAAAATTACATGAATAAAATTTGAATATAGATTTAAGGTGATAAAGATAAATAATCATACCGTGTATCATAAACTAATAAGGTGAGAGGATTTTTAAATACTTTCAGTTTTTATTTCACAACAATTAATATAACAATATATTATTAGTTAAGATAATTTTTTTCATATATTTCTTTAATTGTGTTATATAGTGATATTTAATATGCTTTCATATTTAGTATACGATTAAAATATAAAATAAGATTAATATAATAAAAAATATATAAGATTTTAATAATTAAATAGCATTAAATAATAGAATTAAGATAAAACAAATATTTTCTATTTTTTTTTACGTACAATGAACTGCAAGTCTAACAACACAAAAAGACTTTTCGATTACTTAATAACACAGTATTTTTCAAAATTATATTTTTGATAAATCATAAATAATATAATATAATATTTTTGAATAAAAAATATAATTTTAATATATCCACATGCTATTACTACAACGACTTGCCGACATGCCACTCCTTCAACACGTGGTAGAAGAATAGCGGCGCGTTAACTGTATTACCTGTCGTCACTAAACAAAATAATTTTACCATGTAATTTTATCTGTCATCGCCTTATGGGGATAAGTTTGAACATAATTTTTTACTTAAATAATTTATATTGTGTAATGTAAAAATAATTATTTTAAAAATAACGAAATAATTTATTTTTTATGATATAATATTTACAATTTAAATATATATATTATTAATATTTTCTCAAGTTAAATATAAGAGAATTTTGAGCATATAGTTTGTTATAAAAAGATAGAAAATAATCAAATATCAAAAAAATAATAATATTAGCAATTTATAAGAGCTTTTTATCTTAAAACTTTAATTTTATTTTTAAATTTTTTATCTTTAAAAAATAATTTAATTTTACATGTTTTTTTATATGCGTATTTTTATTTTTTTCACTCATACAACATAAATAATTTTTCAAATACTTTTAAGTTATTAATAAATATTTTAATACTTGGCTCATTTAAAATCCTCTTCATTTTTTTTTCTATTTTAAAGATTATTATTATAAATTTTTAACTATTTATTATAAAAAAATGAATATTAAAATTTATTTATTTTTATATAAAAATGATATAATTTAATATATAAAATAACAATTGTTATATATATTTTTAAATATTTTAACAAACAAGTTATAATTAATATAAAAAACATAATGAAATCCAATATCTGTAAAATCTGCTCGTAAGAATGACAAATAATTTTATCATTTATATAGAAATGATTTTAAAATGCAAAGAAATAGGAGAGAACGCAAAGTGTACTGGACATAGAAGAGATAGAAAGAGAGGGAGAGATGGGAGAGACATAAATAGAAGGTCTGACAGAAATAAATGATGATGGAGAAAGAAAAGAGGTGAGAAAAATATTAAAATATAAAAATTTATTTTGAAAATATCACATATAATATATAATTATATATATTAAAATTTATATAATATTGAAATCATTTTTAAATATATGTATAATTAAAATATTAATTAATAATAATAAAAAAATTATCAAAAATAAAATTATAATAAACAACGAACCCATCCCTAAGTGACTCAGGAATGTAAGTTTTTATAATTGATTGAAATACCAACCTCTCAAATAGCTAAGAATATTTATAAAAAGTTTCATATGTCAAATCATATGCCACATCAATGAAATTCAAATATTATGTTATACGAAAAGCTGAATGTAAATTTTTTTTACCGTTAAATTACATATTCAAATTATATTAATTATTTTTTATTATTTAATAATTTATATCTTCTAATAAATAATTTCAAAATATATTTATTCAAACTTTTACCTTTTTTCTGATAATTTTATATTTATTTTTAAGTGAATAATATTATTCTTTTACTTTCTTTTCATTTAATATATTTTATTTAATAATTTATTTTTTAAATAGTCTACACGTGTGTTTTTTAAGAAATAATTTAATTTCTAGATATTTATGCAACATCAAAATATTTTATTTTATTATATATATATATATTAATTTTGATAAACAAAATTTATGTTTTCTTATTTTTTTTATCATAAAAAAAATTAGTAGGAAGCATTGCAATGGAGGTGCCTAAAACTAGCTTTATAATAAAATGAAATTTAAATAGAAGAGACGAGACGAGAATTAATAAATTTAATGATGTTTGTTTATTGTAAGTTGTGAGGATTTAAATTACCTGTATAATTTTATGTGTAAGTTGTTAGCATATAATGTAATATTAAGTATACATGATAATTATTTTAATTTTTAATTTTAAAATTACATAACTTAGTTTTTGTTTCATAAATTTTATTTAAAAAGTAATTGTAGAAATAAAATTTTGATTTTAAGCTTTAGCAACCTCCTATTCTTTTCTCCATTTTTTTGAATAAATTTCTTTCTTTTTGTTAAGTTTAACTACTTGGGAAAGAATTTTCTCTCCGTTTTATCTTTTATTTATGATTTCTCTAATATTATTAAATAAATCACAATTTTTATTTTGTGTTTTTTACCAAAAAAAATTGTTTTGAGGTGATATTTTCTCTATTTAAATCTTATATATATATAAGGTAATATTTTTTCATGTTATGATTTATTTAATCATTTTTGTTTCGATTTTGATATATTTTTTAATTTTTTTAAATATTTAAATTATAAAGATATAAAAAAGTTTCAAAGATAAAATGCTACTAAGTTCCATTGTATTTAATAAGAAGAAGGCTGAAAAAATGCTCACAAAAATATACAATAATTAGATGATTAACATATACTTATATTTTTATCTATTTTCATAATATAAATGATATATAAAAATAATAATAAATGAATTATACTAAGTCTACTAAAATAAATTAAATGGTCATTTTAATAAAAAAATAACTTTTGAATTTAAAGTTAAAAGTTTTAAAATTTCAATTCTTAATTTTTAATTTTGAAAAATTTAAAATATAAATGAGTTATAAAATTTTCTTTAATTTGTTCTAAAATATTTATAAATTGAAAATTAAAGAATAAAAAGGAAATGATTATAAGAATCCCTTAAAGCCGAAAATTAATAGAAAAAAAGAAAAAGAAGCGCATTTACAGCCAAAATGCGCTCATTGCTCTAGAGCAAAGCAACAGTAGTTTAAACATCCGCTGTGTCATCTGTTCTCCACGTATAAAAGCGAAGTGTAATCTGTAATCTCTATCATTCGTTGAATTTGAACAAAAATAACATAGCAACTTTACAATTTACTGCTCACTTTATCTCTTAACACATGGATACCGCCCCAGTTCCGGCTGCAGCACCAGCACCAGTTTCAGCTCCAGCACCAGCACCGGCGCCAGTTACAGCTCCAGCTTCAACTGCGGCACCGGTTGAAGTTAAAAACGACGCAGTTGTGGAGAAAGAAAAAGCCTTGGATCCACCAGCAGTTGAAGTAAAGGCTGAGGAGTCCAAATTAGCTCTTGCCGTAGTTGAGACTCAGAGTAAGCTCTCTCTCTCCATCCATCTATACTGTTCTTAAGTCGGTGTTTGTTTTAATCTGAAATTAACCTTTAATTTTTTTTAATAATCTTCTTTTTTCTGACTTAGAAATGATAAAAGTTTATATATATTTCAATTAAAGATGATATGTGGTATATGCAAGCCCTGATAAACACAGGCCATAGCTAGATCTTTAATTTGTACGTTTTGTTCAGTTTCATCATTTGAATTTCAAGGGATGATTGTTTATTGGGCTTGCTTTACCAAGTTTATGATTTCTCTCTCTCTCTCTCTCTCTCTCCCTGAAAATCTGATGTACAAATTTCACACCTCTTGGATGTATTAAAATTATAAATCACAAATAACATAATAATATAATTTCTTTCAATAATAATATACCTTGTTTCAGTAATAATATATCATGTCAGTAAATGAAAAATACATATTTGTTTATAGAATTATCATTGTAAGTCATTGATCTACAATGCTTTAATTATATACCTATAAATTTAGTGAGGGTTTATAGGAACAGACATTTGATCGAGTTATAGACTCTAATTTTAAAATATTTTATTTATAATAGAATATCGGAACTCTAAATCTAATAGCCCGGTTTAGGTTTATGATTATTTCAAGCGTTCAACCTTATCACACACTAAATATGTTTAATCCATCTGATTATGGAGCTAAACATTACACTCATTTTGTCTTTACTAATTATTTAATATAATTTAGAGTTGTTAATGATTATCTTAGTACACATAAAATAATTCCAATAGTATAATTATAATTTTTTTAGAAAACAACAAAAATAACAATTTTTTAAATTGTAATCACAAAAATAAGTTCAAATCATATATTTTTAATATTTAAAGAAAAGTTCATCAAATTATTTCACAATAAATATCATTAAATAATATTCATTTAATTTTAATTTATGCTATTTTTATTGCAATAAATGTTTGGATTTAAATTTCATGTATATTCCCTAATTTCGTTTTGTGCAACACTCGTGAACGATATCATCTGATGTATTTCTAGTTTGAGAAACGAATCTAAACGCAGTTGAACAATATTTCTAATTTGCCCTTTCCATTCAAAATCTAATTATTTACTCTTTTGGTTGATGTTTCTCGGTTTTCTTTTGTATCAAACGGTATAAAGTTTATCGAACATAATACAGAAGAGAAGAACTTTATATGTAAGTGGTACAATAGAATAACCGTTTGATTTGTTCTGGGGATTAGAGAAATGAACCGAATTATATTGGCCCAGACATCTTTTAGCTTTTTGTATGGGTTATCGTAAATTGTTATTACAATAAAAATAATTTCTATGTGACAATTTTATTCAATAGTTATTGAACTAATCTTTAATTAATATTAAAAGACAAAATGGACATTGCATATACTTTAATTGTGATATTATCATTACTTTTTTATTAAATAGTTTTAATTGTTATTAGATCCTTTGGACAAGTTCAATTAATTTGTGTTTCATATCCAAAAATAAAAAAAAAAGTAATCTTTTCAAGCGAATCTCACTTTCAAAGATAGTTTTTCTTGGCATCCTATCTTTATTAATTACAATCATGTGCTTTAACTTTATTCTCACTTTAGCAAACATTATTAATGTTGCTTTCCTGTTTTGCTCATATACGTTTGGTGAAATATAATATTGAACATTCTTCTAAAGAGTAATAACAAAAATACTTTTCTTAATTCGTTATTTTTTTAAAATAAAAGTTGTATAGTGTTCGTAATTCATTATTTTTTTTCACATAATTTAGCATTTATTTTCTTCTTTAAAATATCAATTTTTGCTTCCAAATTACCTCTCTCATTCTGATGATTGATTTGTTTATAGAGACTCCTGCTGATACTGTTGAAAAGAAATCTTCTAAAGGATCAATTGATAGAGGTAAGACTGTCTTGTAATTCTCATCTTTTGTATCCAAGCAAAGCCACTATCTAAATTCAAGGATCACTTTTAACAATCTAAATGTTTAGCCTACTTTTGAAGGGAAATGGGTAAGGGACTATGATTATTTGTTTTTTTTTCTCTCTTTTTTTAATAGTAGATACAGGTCCCAGGATCGAAACCTAGTTCTGATACCATGTTATAAATATTTAATGATTGTATTGTATTCTGTGTACGAAGTAATATACATGGTGTCTTTATATAAGAGTTACAAGCAAATTAGATATGTCATTAACACTCTACTTGTTTATGTTTATTTTTAAACATCAATGGTTCGTTTTTACATCCAATTCATGAAGTTTGAAGCTATTAATTGTAGCCCTTATATTAACAATGTATGCTTTTAGATATGTTAAGTAAAAACAAGGACAAACAGAGGAACATATTCCGTAGAAAAGGGATTATAGGACACCACAATGTGTGGGAAAAGACTCTTAACTGTAGACTAAGAGTTAAATCAAATATCATCTAACTAATTATGCCCGAGTACCATCGGTCCAAGTTTAAGGATAATTAGGAATTCCTTTATGTTGCCCCTTAGTACTATCTATATGATTCTTGTCCTTTTCAATTTCTTTTTAGTGCATGTAGTATAGTAATGATCTTTCATGGGAGATCACTATTATACATCACAAATTTGTGATAAATAAAATAAAATGGCAGTTTGTAGTTCAATGTTAATGTCATTAAGTGGATCCAATTATATTTACCAATAAAATTACCACGACATTACTTTTCTTTTATGGAATGCCTAAATGTTCCAAAGTTGATGACAAATAATTTGGTTTTATGTTTGATCAGATGTAGCTCTTGCTGAGCTTGAAAAAGAAAAGAGGTTGTCTTATATCAAAGCTTGGGAAGAAAGTGAAAAAACTAAAGCAGAGAACAAGTAAGGCTCTCTCACTTATATCTACTTTTTCAACTAGAAGCCAAGATTGAATGTTTATTTTTCCTTTTAGCTGTGGCATATAGTTCACTTTGGAAAAAGTGCATATTCAGTCCTATAATTCTCAACGAAGTACTTCCCCTTTTTTCCCCTGAATTCATTCTTTCCTTTTAGGAATGCTTTTTTGTGCATACCTTACTTCCATAAGTTGAAGATTGGATAATACTTGTAAGAATATCTATTTTTCATATGATTCATTAGTGTCAAAGTTCATAAGAACTATAAGTTACCGAATCCCAAAAAATTGACCCAATGAGTAGAGATACTCATAATTCTTATAAGTTCTACCATATTTTCTTTAATCAATGTGTGGAGACACCCATAATCGATATAAGTTGAAGATTGGATCATACTCATAGGAATATCTACTTTTCAGACAATTCATAAGAATTTTGAGTTTCTCAACCCCAAAAGGTTAACCTAGTGAATGAAGATAACTGTAATCCTTATAAGTTCTACCATATTGTGTTTAATTAATGTGTAATATTACCTTTAACATCTTCTTAAAGTGTGAGTCTATTGCAAAAATTGTTACTTTGTATTTTAATCTATTTTATTATATTATTGGATCATTCGTCTTTTTTTCTTTTGCAAGGCCCATTTAAACTTTTTTTTGTGAGGGGAGGCCTACAAGTTTTTGATTGAGTGAAGCTCTAATATCATGATAATGTCCATAAGAAATATAGGTTTTTCAATCTCAAAATATTAATCCAATAGATAGAGACACTCATAGTCATAATAACCTTTATAGTCATAATAACCTTTATCATAATGTTGTTGTTAATCTATGTGAGATATTACCTCTAACATTTATAACATAAATCTTTGAAGATTAAACAAGTTTATTACTCAAACAGGGCTGAGAAAAAAGTCTCCAATGTTCACGCATGGGAAAACAGAAAGAAAGCATCTCTGGAAGCCAAACTGAAAAAATATGAGGTATTTCGTCTAAATTCTAAGTACACTTCTAAGTTCTAACACTAGTTGTACTCTAAAATGCAACTTCTCTGTGCCCAAGCACAAGTGATTAAACCTCCAATGAGTATGTTGCGCATGTAATTGGCATATACTTGAAGTTGAAAAGTTAAAAGAGTAATGCTATGTAACACCACTCTTTGGAGTGGTACAAGTCGTGTTTTGCACTAGTATTGCATCTTGGCTTTTGATTTTAGTTTAGGTAGTAGTGATGCAAAACGACTCAAAAATTGATGGGATTGATTGATGTATAGAATGTGAACTCAAAGTCTCAAAAGTCCATAGAGATTTATACAAGTCATGTTGAGCTCTAACAAATTGGAAGGGTTATCAGGAAGAATTGGAAAAAAAGAAGGCAGCATACGCTGAAACAATGAAGAACAAGATAGCTTTGGTTCACAAGGAAGCAGAAGAGAAGAGGGCAATGGTTGACGCTATACGAGGAGAAGAACTCCTCAAGGCAGAGGAGATGGCTGCAAAATACCGCGCAACAGGCCAAACTCCTAAGAAGCTCCTTGGCTGCTTCTGAAGTATTTTAAATTGATCCTTTTGAGAATCATTATTGTGGCATTTGGTACTCATGTGTATAACTTTCTTGTTTGTTCTTTTCATGTAACACAGCCTTATTGAAATATCCAAAAATGCCTTCATTATCATTCAAGGTTGTATAGTAATAGCATGTTAAATTCGTGTGTAACAAGTTTTTCATTCTTTTATATGTACCAAAGACATTATTTTTGTTTACTACGTAATTTTATCTATGTTGTGTAATGGGATTATTATTTACTAGTTCTTGCATTAATGCTCTATTCATTTTGGCCTCTGGGACAACTGTAACTTGCGGGGTAGCATGAAATTTTTGTATACTTATTTTTACAAATTAATCATATATTTTTTAAAACTGATGCACATTAATTACATTATTTTTATATTTTTAGACTATTTATTTCTTGTGCGTTGTGTTTTTTTTTAATGAAAAAATTTATGTTAACACATAAAATGTCTAAGATTGAAAGAAGTGAAAAATAAAATTATTAAAATTGACTTAAAATTATAAATGTTGTCAACAAATAATAACTAATTAAAGTATATTAATTTAAATCAAAACATCAATATTTTTTAAAATAAAATAAATCCAGTGTACTATTCTCTAAAAATAATAGCTAATGTGAAGAGACAGGGATGTATATCTTATATAATATATGTTCTTTACATAGAGTTCTTAACTAGCCTGGTCTGACAAAACAAAACCTACTGACAGTAACAGTACATCCTCTAATTAGATTCAGCAAAGCTTAATGAGAAAATATCATACAAAACTTGCATTCATCAGAGGTTTCATAATACAAAACATGTTAAAGTGCAAAACATCTTCAACAGATAAAAGAATTTTCTTCTAAAAAGCTCATGTCATTGTTAATAGGAAAATCTAACAGCAGTTGCAATGCAGTATCTGATGACTCTTCTAAATCATTGGAGCTTGATGAATCAGAACCGGGGATTTCTTCAAAGTTTGATTTGCAGCATTTGTACTCCACATGGTCATTTTGATTGCTAGTCGTGGTTGAGAAATCTACAATGTTGGGGCTAACTTCTGCAGTCAGAGCTGAAATAGATTCACATTTTGTTGATGAAGATGCTTGACAAATTGCACTATAACATGGTGTCTTGTCTCCTGCATGCAATGTTCGAAACGAGTCTCCAACTTCGGAGTTCCAAAGACGAAGAAAATAGTCTGTATTAGATCTCCCTTGATGAGAATGAGATTGAGTATGGAATATGGATGATTCTCTTGAAAGCCGAGCCTCAGCCTCAAGCCTAGCACTCTCCCATTGTGCTATATGACGCATAGTCAGTGATGAGGGAGCTTTAGTAGTTGTACAATAAGATGTAAAAGGTTCATGAGTTAAAGGGTCAATGCCCATGCATACAAGGCGCTTCTTCAAGTGAGTGTTCCATAAATTCTTGATCTCATTATCAGTTCTACCAGGTATTTGAGAAGCTATAGCTGCCCACCTAAAAAAACAATTGTACACAGTTTTATAGTAAATCAACTGAATATAAGAACCAAGTTCGTTTAAGGTTATGAAGTATTGCAAACACAAACTTAACAATTATGCAGAAAGAGAGCTCAAAAATCTCTGTAGAAGCCGCAGGGGTCAGATTATAAGTTTTCCCAACTGCTTAAAGTTAGAAGAAGTTCAAAGACAAGCATTGTTCAAATCATATAAACTATATCAATCTGTACATATGACAATCTCTATAACTGAGAGGAATCAAAGAAAAGCAACCAATTACCTATTTCCAAGCATGCCATGAAGCTGTATGATGAGCTTCTCTTCCTCAGGAGTGAAGGGACCCCGTTTAATGTCAGGTCTAAGATAGTTTGTCCACCTAAGCCGGCAACTCTTACCACAGCGAAGAAGACCTGTTAAAAGAGAGGGTTAGCACTTAGCATGTGTAAATTTAGATACAGAAAGTTAGAGTCTAATTGTCTATGCTTTTGATAGCACTTGTGATTAACTTCTTTTTTCGATACATTTATGTTGTCATAAATGATTTCATAGGATTATGAATGAGAAGCAAATAGGACCTTTTGAAACCGCTTCACCTTTTGGTTGAAAGTGGTTTCATATGGTTTAGAGCACTCTCAAAGGTTTGACAATCTCTATGAAAAGTAATTTCAAAATTTTAAGAAATATTATTTGTGGTTTCAGGAAAAGTAAATACTCTTTACTTTTTAGAGAAGTAGTTTAAGGATGTATGCTCATCTCTAAAATTAATTACTAAAGCATCACTCTAAACCATTACATCAATTTTATGTCAAACAACTTCTTTTTAAACCACTTTTAACCAAACAATTTCACTTCAAACCATAAAATAACCATATCCAAACCGGACCACTTCACACCTTATTCATAAAAGAAATTTTTAGGGGGAAAAAGGACAAGCTCCAAGAACATGTTATAATACACTGCAGAGTTGCAATAAAGAGAAACATGACAAATTAAAGCATAAAGATCCTAACTTTTTTGTCATAAGCTTGTTTATGACTAATGTATCAAATATGATTATTCATTGAAAATTCAAAGAACCAGGAAGAAAATTCTTCAAGTAGAAAGCTAGGGAGAGAAGAACTAATATCCGCAAGTAAACAACAAAGGGCACAGGTAAACAAGAATGTTGAGTATTCTCACTAGACATTAAGACATACCAGATGGTAAAAGGAACAAGAACTCACTTTGACCAAGCTTCTTGAAAAGCAATAAAGTATATTGATCTTGTCCTAAATAGTTGTACTATTGAGAACAATCTATATATAGAAGATTAACTTGGTTTGTGAAGCACAATAAGACATCAAATGATTATTAGAGGCAATGGTGCCAAGTAACCATGTACAAAGATTACAGAGCCTCAACACTCATAGCTTGCAACAATGTACAATTTGAGACAAACCAAATTTAGCACCAGAGAATTCAAACAGGTTTTTCAAATTCTCAACACATTGTTGAGTCATTTGTTTTAGATTAATTTATTCAACCTTTGAAAATACTTATTCGAACAATTAAACTTGCATAAACAAATCTAAGCAAAAAAGATAAAAGAATCTTCAGGATTAAGAATGACCATAACCTGCAAGCTTAGGGAGAGAACGCCAACTACCATGACCATTGTTGTTTTTGATGAAATTAACAAGAATCTCATCTTCTTCAGTTGTCCATGGACCTTTCTTCAAACCCTTCTTATCACAGCATGGTGTCCTTCCCATCTCTCTCTCTCTCTCTGAGTCCCAACAACAAATCAAAGAACCACTTTCTCCAGACACAAACAATATTAAAGGATCCCAAGAACCCTTAATTATAAAACACCAAACTCTCTCTTGGAGAGAGAGAAAATGCAGAAAAGGATGAGACTTTGAGAGTGTTTGAGAGTGTTTGAGAGAAAGATAAAGATAGGTTTGGTAATTAATGCAGAAAAAAATGCAGGAAATGGAAAGTAATGTATTTATTGTTGTGGGGTTGTCACAAGAAAACAGAAAAGATCAAAGCATAGGTGAGTCTCAAGCCGTATAACTCTGTCTATTAAAATAAATTTTTGAGTACAAGAAATGAGAAAATTGAATCATACTTGTCCAGAACAGTGAAAAGGGTAGTCAATGCTGAATTTATCTTTTGATATTGAGGTTGTCAATTACTCATAAATGGTAAGAGAGTTAAAGCAAATACAGTGAAGAGAATTGTGAGGTTGCATTAATAGTGGATTCTTACAGACTGCTGTGTGGGATTTATTAAACTCAGATGGGTCAAGAGAGAGAGAGAAGAGAGGCATTAATGATATTGACAATGACACGTATGGTACGGACACACAATGAGATGACAATGCTTGCATTTTTTCTGGGTATTTTGAATATAAATATTTACGTTGCTTCTTAAACGTAAACAGTAGTCAGGAATTCAGAATACGTACTATCAGTCTATCACTGATTTAGCACTAAGGTAATAAATATAAATATTTTAAAAATGTACTATCTTTAACAATTGGGATTTGCTCTTTTGCTGATTTACTGGGAATTGAAAGCTTGTGAATTGTGAGTTCCAGTCTCTTTGTTGACTGGTTTTCCATATTATGGAATTCAAAGACAGAGGATGAATCATTAATGCTGTTTGGATTTTGACTCCGGAATCACATCATCGCTCAGTTGCTTAAGTTTATTCTCAAGACAAAAAGATTTATTATCATTCAACTAAAAAAATAGAAAAAGAAAAGAAGAGGCACTACATTTGACTGTGGAGGGCGATACAATGTTGGTTTAAGTTCATAACATAAATTCCAATTTTTGTTTATAATCACATTTATATATATATATATTTCTACAGGTAGTCTTATGTGTATACTAATTTATTGTATATGTTCTACGTTGGAAACAAAATTTTTAGTGTTCAATATGTGTCTTGGTGTGTGGTTCTTTATGGAAAAAGTTTTACCTATAAGAAATGTCTTTAAGTTGCCATTCTTAAACCAAGTTGAATCTAAAGAATGTTTTATGCCTCACAAGTGTTGTGACATTCGAATTCCATCAAGAACAGTACACTACTTTTCACTGTATAACGGCTAAATATCAATAACATTCATAAAATTTGATCAAATTGCAAGGGAATCCCAAAAAAATTAATTTGTATCAATGACTATATATATTAATATCAGATAACTCATAACTCTATGGACTATATATATTATTGACTTCATAATAAAAAAATAAAATATAAATAAAATACAATTTAAAAATAAAAATAAAAAGAATAAAATTAAACAAAGATAAAAAAAATGTTAATATCCTTGATAAAGGATTACAATTAACTATCTCCTCGCCTAATGTAGTAAAAAATAATAGTGATAATAATTAAAAATTGTATATTGAATGGAAATGAGAGAGAATGAAAATAATAATTTTATCAAAATGCTCTTGTAAGATTAGTTCTTCTTTTTCTTTTTTTATGTATTAAAATATAATATTACATAAATAAAATAAGAAATTTTTACATAATATAATATACATTCATATTTTAAATTTTAAATTTTTATAAAATATAAGTAATGATATATTGTGGATAAATATACAAAAAATAAAATAAAATAAATGGTAAATAGTTAAACTAAGTATTATATATGAATAATAAAATAATTTATGTGAGTAATGTCATATGTAAAATAAATCTTTAACAACTTATTTTCATAAGTGTTAAATTTGAGTAACGATAATTTTGTCAAAATTTGAAATGTAAAAAAAAAAAGGAAAAAGAAAATACTTAGGGTGAGTAAAGGGAATGAATTATCAGGTTGGATAGGGGAATAAATTTAAGTATAAAAGAATAATAATAATAATAATAATTTGAAAACAGCCACATTCATGTAATTTAGGAAGTAAACATTATGAATAAGAATAAATATCTTTTCTTTATTCAAATTCCTTTTTAGTAAACATATCCTTAATAGATAGTGAGAATCAAGAGATAGAGAAATTACATCGAGTAATACAAAAAAGAAAAAAATACAATGAGAAAAGAGTTTAATAAAATGCTCACTATCTGTCTTTTGTGAAAGGTGGAGTTTAATAATATTATTTTCAAATTTGAAACTACTTTGTATAAATGTTGCAAAACAACCTACGGTTTTATATCTTTTAACTAGTCACTAATATGCTATTGTTTTGCTTCTCTTTATGGTAACACTATTTGATAGTTCATTAATTACCCACAAGTTTAGAGGTGATGTTAAACCTCGTTACTAAGCTTCTCCTAACAAGATTAATTATTTATAACTTGTTAGACATTAAAAACCTCATTCTTAACAAATAATGTTACAAGTTATCTTTGAATCACAATTTTAATGTTGTGTGTGAGCACAACTTTCCTACCTTTTACTTTGTTTAATCCAATTTATTTAATTTAAAATTGATTCAATCAAAAATTCATGAATTTAATGAATAGATAACTAATTTGTTTGATAATTTTTTGACATAATATTTTTTTTAATTAAATATTTTTTTAACTGATATTTCTTAAATAATTTTAAAATTATTTAAATAAGTTTAAAAAAATTAAAATTAATTATCTTTAAATAACTCAATTCATGTAAAATAAAACGAGGTTAACTCAGGTCAAATTATTTAAAAATTAGATGAGTTAAATTGATCTACAACTTATTTAAAATAAAACGAGCTTATCATTTAACATATCTAAATGTGATGATATTGTTACAACTTAAATTATTATTATAATACTAATTCATTAATAATAATTTTGTTTCATAATAGTAGTATTAATATGTAATTAATAATATAAATAAAATATTTTTTTATATAATTTATTATAAATGTAATAAAAATAATTATGATTATATTATTAAGATAAGGATATTAAAAAAATATAAATTAATAATATTTTTAAAATATTTTATGAATGATAATTTTATTTAAAAATAAAATAAATATTTTATATATTTTTATTATTAACAATTAAATAAAATACTATTTAATATTATATGCATCTTTAATATTTATTGCACTTAGTGCGTAATGGGTCAGAGAATTGTACGAAGAGATCAGACTTAAGACACAAATGGGCCTACGTAATAAATGTCTCAGGGCATTGGAGGCTCGGAGCTTAAGAACAAGATTAATCATGCCGAAGAAACTTGACTACGGCCCAACTTCAATTAGTGTATATGTCGGCGGTCCATAGAGTATGCCACTCTTAATTATATTTTTACTTTCATTTGCACATTTTTTTTAAATAACATATATAAATTTTAATTATTTTTATATATTAATTTTTCAAAAAACAAATATATAAAAGAATTTAAAAAAATATAATATATCATCTAAATAATGATAAAGTTAAAAATAAAAATATAATTAAAATTATTGGTATCATTTTTTAATCATGTAATGAAAATATATTTTAGCGTTGTTTTCATAGAGTACATTTACTTATATTAAATTTATAAAAATTATATAAAATAGTATTTTAAAATTTTTAATAATAAAAATAGTATCTTAATAATGTTAAATGTAATTTAATTAGATAGTATTTAATATTAAATTGATTAAATTAAATATAATTTAACTTGAATGACATATAATTGGATGACATTTAGTGTAAAAATATAAGTTGTATATAAGATTTTTATTTTTTTTAGTTACAAATTTAAATGAGTGTTATTTTTACTTTTTATACTTGAATTGACAAATGTTAATTTAATCGATAAAAAATGTATGAGTTAATTTACATATAAATCAATCTATATAAATTTTTTATATATTATAGATAGAGAAAATTTGTTCAAATTTCAAATTGAGAATGTCGGTGCTAAAATATTTGTGGTAGATTGCTTTCGAAAGTATCAAATGGTAGATTCCAAACTAGTGATCAATTAAGTGAGAGAAATTCAAGACATATTGATTGAGATTCATGAAAATTGATGATTCTCGTTAAGACTTTCCAAGAAGCTATTATTATTGAAATAATTCAAGTCCTACCTTAAGCATAAGCAAAAGAAGATAAACTTGAAAGATTTGATCATTAGGTTTAAAGTTGAAGACAATAAGACTTTTACAAATAGAGGGTATACCCTAGTTAGGCCAAAGGTCAGTATTGTGGAGCATGGTTAAAACTATAAGAGTAATAATATAAATAAAAACAAGCAAGTTAAATGATCAAAGTTGGGACCTAAAGCTAGTGGTTTTAAAAAACAAGAGTTTAAAGAAAAGTATTGTAAATGTAAAGGATTTGGACACAAGGACTCAAATTGCAAGCTTGCAAAAGGAACATAAATCGTGAGGCAAATATGGTTGATGACATCGCTCAGGATGTTTTTGATATTACCCTTTGTGTTGTCATTTTTGAAGTAAATCTAATTGGGTCAAACTCGAGGGAGTGGTAGATTGATAATGGTGCAATAAGATACATATGCTCAGATGAAGAGCTATTCATTATTATTGAATTAGTGAAAGATGTAGATAAGCTCTTCATGAAAAATTCTGCCAAATCAGTCATTGAAAGGCAAGTCTAGGTCAAACTTAAGATGACATATGGGAAGGAGCGTACATTAAATAATGTACTATATTTGCTAGACATTAGTAAGAATCTTGGTTGTTGAACAAAAAATGGGATGTATGTGGGAAAATTGTATGTATCTAAAGGGTTGTTCAAGCTTAATATAATGAATGTAAAAGCTAAGAATATTAATTTAGTTTATTCTTCAGCTTGCTTGAGTCATTTAATTTATGGCATGCTAGACTAGGTTATGTTTATAATAATACATTACATAGATTAATTAATTTTAACCATATACCTACTTTTCAAATTGATTCCAAACACAAATGTGAAACTTGTGCTGAGGTAAAAATGACTAGGTCATTATTCCATTCAATTGAAAGGAACACAAACCTCTTGACTTAATTCACAATGATCTATGTGATTTGAAGTTTATTCAAACAAGGGATAGCTATAAGTATTTTATTACTTTTGTCTACGATAACATGGAATATTACTATATGTATTTGCTTAAAAGAAAATATGAAGCTATTGAGAATTTTATTCTTTATAAAGCAAAAGTTGAGAATTAACTCAACAAACAAATCAAGGTACAATAAAGTGATCACTGTGGTGAGTATGAAGTACCGTTTGATGAATTTTTTGCACAAAATAGAACTATATATGAAACAATTACCCCTTATTCGAAGCAAAATGATGTTCTTGAGAGTAAGAATCACATCTAGAAAGAAATGATGAATGTAATGCTATTAAATCATGGGGTACCATAGAACTTATTGGGGAGGAAATTTTATCATCTACCTACCTTTTAAATAAGGTATTCCGAAAAAAAGCACATAAGACACTATATGAATTATGTAAAAGAAATGTACCTTCTTATAAATGTTTATGAGTGTATAGGGTGTATCTTTCTAAAGTAACCATTATAAATCCTGAAGTTCCTTTGTGTAGTTGTTGGTTTTTCATATGTAAAACATAGAATTTGTTTATTTTTTCTAGTATATTTGTCTTCTTTTGTATAAGGTGGTTAATGATGATTAGTAATGCACGCACACATATAATTGAGTACACTTTATATGCAAACATATTTATACACACCATGAGATTGGTTTTCATAATATGCATGCTAGGTTGAGTGTTTGGTTTTTAGAGAGCAAAAATGTGACTGAGCTAACATTGTCGCTCATGCTTTTGTTTCTTTTCGGATGTGGATATTTATATAAATTACTCAATAATTTTGAAAATAAAAAATGAAATTTTTTAAGACCTTTACAAGACCCTTAACAAGGCCTTCTCCAATGAGGATCCTCAATGAAGCCTCGATAAGAAGAGCCATGAGCTTAGGTGACTTATATAAATACCCCATCTTTTCTTGTTTCTCATCTAGAAAAATTATAGTGGAGTTCTATCAAATTTACATATCATTTTTTATTTTTGAATCATTATTACATTGAGTTTGTTTGGTATTAGTGATTTGCGACTATGTGAGGAAAACCAAACTCTTGAGTGCTGAGTACTTAAGGTAGTGTTTGCGAGTAGATTTTATGTGACTGTGAGCCGTGTGTCAATTGGTAGTTACTAGGATGTAACTTTTTATTTATGACGAGCATATATGGTGGTAAGTTGAGTGTCGACTGATTGTTTGTTGGTAATAAGCGATTGAATGTGTTTCCTACTTTGGTTATGCACGATACATGGTTGATTGTGTTTTACACATTGGTAGTTTGAGGTTTATGGTTAAGTGTAATTCCCACGATGGTAGTTAGTTTTTGAAGGTTCGTGATACGTGATTGAATATATTTCCCACATTGGGTGTTCAAATCTTATTTATTTTATAGATCATTGGTAGCTGATTACACTACATCGAATGGTTCTAGCTTTAAAAGAAAGTCAATGAACGTGTCAAACCAAGTCATTATGGAGGTAATAAGTGATAGTAGCAATATGCAGTTCGAACAATGATCTCTAATGATAGAGGTAATTGGGGTTTTATTTATGTTAGGGTTATAATTGTTTTATTACTTAGTGGATTTGTTTGTTATCAAGTGATTGCGATAAGTAACCTAAGGATATTACCTTATAGGTAAGGGTTCTATATGGGTTTACCTTTGTTATATATGGTGTTATGCATGTTTTATTATTTGACTAGTACAATCTGAGTTTAAATTGTGTATGTTTCTATATAATGAGGTTTAAACTCTGGTTAAAAAGCTTTTAATATTTATTTCTTGCTTTCTGATTATTGATAATATATCTGTTGTTTACTTACTATATCTCTATGATTATTTGTACTGTTGTTATGATTATTAGTTAAGTGTTCATCTATATGTTATTTGTATGTTTTGGATGAGTATTTAAGGAGTTAGTATCTCATTTCACCCGATTATGTATTGGGTCTTGGACTTCTTCAATGTTGTTATATATGATCAGTTTGTATACGAGTATAATCTGAGTTTCTATCAATTATGAACCAAAATACCGGATATATGCTCTGATTAAAAAGTGCTTTTGTTACATGTTATCGCATGCTTTTTTTTCTTTCTTTATAGCATACCTATAGCTTTCAACGTATTATTTTTGTTGTGTTAAATTAATTTGTCTACTTCCTGATTAAATTATATTATTTTTGTGTTTTATCTATATACGTGTTTGTTATGAGTCTCGAAAGAGTTTGTATCTTATTATCCTCGTAATGTATCAAGTGTTGGACTCTTTATTATTGTTTGTAATATAATGTATGATTGAATGCTGTGAAAGTACAGTCATTATTTACCAAATATGTTCCCATATATGAGGTTTTTAAGTGATTGAAAATCCTTTATAGATTTTATATATGTATAATTGATTTGCATATTGTGTGATGTTTACTTGTTTATGCATATTGTTAGCTTAGACAGGAGTTAGTGAGGCACACTATCATTAGTGTGTTTACTACAGTTTGTTCTTTCCTATAAGGCACATCATCATTAGTGTATTTACCACAGTTTATTCTTTCTTACTACTGGTTGTTTTTACCGTGTGTTGATTTGATCATGTTATCTTGTACTTTCGTTGTGTTATTTTCTTAATTCACGTTTGTGAGACTTGCTTGAAAAATTTGGGATAATGCACGCAAAAAGATTCAATGGATTGGCTTTTTCACCCCTCATTTAAGTCCCAATTATCTTTTTGAGTCAGAAGAACAATTGAACTTCATGAAATTGTTCCTATGTATGAAATTCTCAACCATACCTATACTTAAGAAGGTAAAGATAGGTCTAAAAATTATAGATCATATCTTCATTGGATATGCACACAACAAAAGTATCTATCATTTTTTTATGCATGAGTCAAAGATCCCTTAAGATATATAAGAGCACAATGATGGAATCAAGGAATGCATCGTTCTTGAACATGTATTTCCATATAAATATAAAGTAGAGTCAAGTTTGTTTAAACGAACTTATGAGATTATGAATGAAGATAGTCAAGAACAAGAACCTAAACAAAAGGTTTAGGTTAAGCTCTAACTTAATAAGAAGGCTAGGATATAAATGTCTTATAGTCAAGATTTTTTGACATACTTGTTAGAAAATAAACCTTAAACCTATGAAGATATTGTGAACACTTCTTAAGGTTCTCAATGGAACTATCTTTTTGCTCCTTACCCCAAATGAATTATGCTATCTTAAGGCAATTGGTTATGGGTGCTATAATTAAACTAAAATCCCTTATGAATCGTATGTAGAACATTGCCAAGCCATGAAAGCTCCTAACTTCATGTATTGATATGGGGTTAGGCCATGACTGGATGTCATCAATCTTTTTATTATCCACTGAGATGTCATTAAAGTTGATAAGATACGCCAAGAAAAGGAGCTTGGTGGTCATAAACTTGCACTTTTGAGGTTGAGGAAGATCTTGTGTTCTCTTAATATCACTAGGACAGCCTGCAAATGTTATAGATGCTCATTAAGGTTCTTGTTGTAGATTAGGATATCATCAAAATACACTATCATACAAGTACCATTGAGAGGCTTGAAAACATGATGCATAAACCTCATAAAGGTGTTGTTAGCATTGCACAACCCAAATGGAATAACAAGCCATTCATATTGGCCTTCTCGGTTGAAGACCCTAACTGTCATGTTAATGGTCCAGTATAGAATGCCTCTATTAAACCTAAAAAAATTGGGGTTCATTTCTAGTGAAGTTGTGAGGTCATCATTAGAGTTTAGGTGGATGAAAATATCAGAATCGAAGTGGCTTTGAGGAAATACATGTGTGCGATGAGGTCAAGGCGGGTGGTGTAATGAATATTCATCGCAAAGAACCTCGTTTCCTCGCTATTTCAAATGCCTTTGAATCTCATTTAGTTGGTTTTGGATTTGGGTGGTGGTATGTAGGAGTGCCTAGGTGCATTGAAGGTCTCGTAACAACTCCTTAATACTCTGCTCAAATCAGCTTTCCAAACCAGTCATCGTAGCCCTTAAGTTCTTCGTGTCATCACTACCATCGCCATAAGTTGGATTTTCGGATGTCGCTATCTAAATTACAGCTCAAATCAGGCTCTGATACCAATTTTAATGTAATAAGGAATCAAGACAAGAACATAAATTATACTTGTATTGAAATAAAAGAACAACTCATCGTTTGATCTTAGAAAGAGTTACAAAGCACTCAAGTGAATGAAAATTGACAGAGAAAAAAATGTGTTCACTTGCCAACACTAGACATGGTATTATAAGTACTATGCGGTATTATAAATGCTATGCCTAATGGTTTCCATGTGTGCCTAAGCATTCTTCTACTCACTCATGCCTAACTCCATCATGTATAACACACAAAAAACGTGATCCTAGCTATTATTCTGTTATAACATTGCATCTGTAAGTGAGTAATTATTATTCATTAGGAAAAATTTATTAATTTCTAAAAAATATAACTATTTAGGCCAATAACTCGAAATATACGTGTACTATAAAAATTTGGGCTTTTAGTGGTAAAAATTGGGTTAATATGGTAGCAACCTTGGACTTGCCTTACGTTTTACATTACAGGCCCGACCCATTTATAACAGCCGAATTTCCGACTTCAAATTATATCGCAATTCGCAATTCGCAATTCCCAGATCTGTTTGTCCCGCGGCGACAGTTCTCACCCTGGCGGGGGCGTTGTCCTTTTTCCTTTACCTATTTGACTCCTGAGAAAAGAGTAAGAAAGTTGAGGGAATAGAGAGAAGTAGAAGATGGGAGAAAGAAAAGTTCTGAACAAGTACTATCCACCGGACTTCGATCCGTCGAAGTTACCTCGGGCTCGGAGGCCCAAGAACCAACAGATTAAGGTCCGTATGATGTTGCCGATGAGCATTCGATGCAATACCTGTGGTAATTACATATACAAGGGAACAAAGTTCAATTCTCGCAAGGAAGATGTCATTGGCGAGGTTTGTTTTGCTCTTTCTGACTTTCTCTTGTTTTAATTTTGTTACTTTGTTGGGAAAATTTTAGGTTTTTCTTGGCTTCTGAAATAATTTTGATTGTTTTTGTTGAATAATGGGAAACGAAATTAGACAAAAAGGTAAGAGTTGATGTTTTCTCGGATGGTTTTTCTTTCATTTATGTTTGTGATATTTTCAATTCATTGCATAAACATATATTCATTTTGCAGACTTATTTGGGCATTGAAATATTTAAATTTTACTTCAAATATAGTTATTCTGTTTTTCTCTCTCTCTCTTTCCCTCCGATGCATTGTATTAACCTATATTGATTTTGCAGACTTATTTGGGCATTCAAATATTTAGATTTTACTTCAAATGCACCAAGTGCTCGGCAGAGCTCACAATGAAGACTGATCCACAAAATTCTGACTATGTAGTGGAGTTCGGTGCAACCCGAAATTTTGAACCTTGGCGTAAAGAGGATGAGGTGAAGTTTTCGTTTATTCTCAATCCAACTCGTTCTCAATAATCCTTTTTGAATTTTTAATGATTTGAAGGAGATGGCTGTTTTTTTTCCCTGCTCTCAATAAACCAACTCGTTGTTGTTGTTGTAGGAAGTGGACAAGGAGAAACGGAAACGAGATACAGAAGAGACAGGGGATGCTATGAAAGCTTTGGAGAACAGGACTTTGGATTCTAAGAGGGAGATGGATATCATGGCTGCTTTGGATGAGATGAAGTCCATGAAGGTAAATGCTTTAGTAGCTGTTTCTAGTTACTGAAGTATTACTTGTTCAAGGCGTCCCATAGTCCTGATTCCGTGCGACATACTCTCTTGTTAGTTTTGGAATTATATTATGCAGGATTGATTTTAGTTTCCCTCTCTAATACTAATTTACTACTTCTTGTTCTGCAGTCAAGACATGCAACTGTCAGTGTAGACGCAATGCTAGAGGCCTTGCAACGTACATCTGCTGGAAAGGTATTACAGCTTTGCTTTTATGTTCATAGATAAATTTAGCACATTTAAAGAAAAATTAGGGTGCACAATTGCTTCTTTAGAGTTGTGTAATTCACAAGTTCTGTTCTATCATTGTGCAAGATAAGGTACATATGTAGTTTAATCAGATAAGGATAACATAAATAGTTGGTGCATGTTTGTCATAAAAGTTCAAAACATAATTTCTTAGTTAAATATAAGATAACTTTAGCTTACCGACCACGCAAATCTGTTTTTGAAGCTGAAGCTTAGTATGCCGTTCAGAATAGAAATGAGTTCCATTGGTGTTTCCGAAAGCTAATAGGACATGCCATTACCTGAGGAAGTAAGGAAGTGTTTTTATTAGTTAGTTGCAGAGCCAGTAATGAGTTCTATTAGTGCACAGTTGTCATAAAAGTTGCAAACATAACTTCTTAGTATAGGAAACCTTTAGCTTACGAATACTGCATATCCATTTCTGAAGCTTAAGTGCGGCACTTTGTCCAGAATATAAATGAGATCTGTTGGTGTTTCAGAAAGCTAGTAGAAAATGCATTACCTGAGGAAGTAAGAAAGTGTTTTTAATAGCTATTTATACATATTTAAAGATATTATTTGTGAAATGGAAACAAAATATTTGACACCTTAAAAAGCTATATAAAATGGTTTCATTTTGATGCCCTTTGAAATTTCTCTGTTGCTTGATCTGACTCTGTTATTGATATCTGAAGGTGTTATTGTTTCGTACTTTTCTCTCTCTCTCTCTCTCTCCCTTCTCTTGATAGGAGAAGAAATTGGAAGAGGAGGATGAAGCAGTCATCAAATCAGTTGTTTTTCATGTAAGTGTTCATATGCTTGGTACTTGTTTCTTCTTTCTTGCCCCCCTTCTGCCCTTTGTTTCGTGTGGAAAAGTTTGTTCTGAAAGTTTTTGTCTTAAACGTGTTTAGCATTCAAGAGACTTTGTTCGAAGGATTGACGATGAGGGTCTTGATGATGATGATGAGTTGTCTGAGTTTCTCGAACATTTTGCTGAAACGCCAAGTAATTCAAAGGTGAGCACATCTTTCTTGTATACACCAATGTAGTTGGCTAAGCACAAACAATATTTTTTTAAATATTTTAGTTATGTGATCTTAATGAGGGACTTAAGTTCATTTTTTATTTTTATATTTGTAATGGCAGAAACAAAGGGTTTCACCCGACCCTTTGAGCAAGCCAACTGATTCCCTGATAGATTGCAGTTTCCCTGACAGCTCTACCAATGCAGGTATTTTTTCTTTTCCCATATGTATATGGTTATGCTTTTCTTCCTTTTTGATTTTAAATTCACTGTTGGCGTCTGTGGCCAAAGTGCACAAGCTCTTGATTAATGGACGAGATCAGTGTTAATTTCTCTGTTAAAGGGTGTGCTGTGCAGGCAGTTTTCTGTTTTTGATTAGCTCTCGTTAATTTTTTTAGTTTATTCAAGGTTTCTCCCCAGTTGTCTTAACTTTTCTCGGTTTAGGTACTTCCAATAGTTAATTCATGGTGCCTTCTTAGGCATCCTATTTGAATACTAATCTTGGAGTGTTGATCATGTATTCTGAGGTGGAAGGGAAAAAAATTTATATGTTTCTATTGGAAATTGACTTTAAAGTGCCACTTTGAAGTTTGGAAAAGACGCGAGCTTTAAGTGGAACCTGAACCTGCTTTGCTTTTCTCAAGAACATAAATACATCTTAAAACTTGTGTGACTTCTGGTGTTTTATGCTTAATCTTTCTTTTATATTCTCTCACTAAAGCATTCAATATTTTTTGTGGCTTAATTTGCTAAGTGCCTTCTGTCTGGTGATTGTTAGGAAAAGCAAGCCGTTCTGGAGCTAATTTTCCGAAGTTCATTGTTAAGAAACCACCGGCTGTTGTTTCTGATGTTAACCATGCCGAAAAAAGGAAAGATGAAACAAAATTCAATGAGGGTAAAAATGAAGGGAAAAAGCTAGGTGATGAAACTCCCAATTCGAGCAATGTATTACAATCATTGTGCCAATACGACACTGATGATGAATAAACTATCAATTAGATAGTTGATCACCGACTTTAATTGTTTGGTGACACGTTTAATAGCAAAGAACAATATTCAAAATCGCCTTGTTTTTATTATGGAGGTTCCTATGTTTGTGTGAAAGTCTGAAACGAGAACAAAAGTGATAAAACAGACTTGCACAACAGTCAACTAGCGTTTATAGTGGTGAACCGACCTAGCATTACCTTCGTGATCCCAGTGCACCTTGGGTGATGTTCATTTAAGTTTTGATAATAACTTACTAGAGCAAGTGACGGTGTATACCTTGTGTTTGTGTGGAGTATTTTTTTCTTCTTCATAAATTGTAAATGTTTAACAAAACATTAAAAAATCACAATGTTTTGTGGAAAATGCCACGCACGTTCTTACATTAGGTTAAAGGGGACATTTAGTCCTTTAAAACAAAATGTATCATAGTTCTGTAATAAAATATCAAAGAATGAAAAAAATATATCTTTTATTAATATTTTGAAAAAATTAATATTATTTTTTAATATTTTATTTTATCGTTAAATAAAGAAAGTAAAAAAATAAACATTCATTTGTGGGATTGATTTATGATTAGGTTGGTGTATGATTCTTAACTTTCCCTATCATGAACTTAAATTTCAAATATCATCGTATAGTTCTTATTTATTTAATAAAAAAATAAAATTTAATATTTTGTTTTTTTAAAAAGGAAAGGATAAAAACGATTTTTGCTACGCTAATTTATCATAAAAATTATTCAACTATTGAATGAATAGTTAATTTTTTATCATAAAATTATTAAAATGTTGAATAAATAGTAAAATTTATCATTTATCGGTAATTTTTATAAAATATAAGTGACTAAATTACATCTTTTATAATGTAAGAGATTTTTATGTTACACCACCCTATTATTTTTAATTCAAACAATAAGCATTCATTTAAGGTGTAATGTGTGGTTTGGAAATGAAATTTGAATTTTTGGCAAAGGGTACTATTGTTTTATTATTTACATCCTTATCAGCTGAAACTGAACTATTAAGATGTTGCCAAAGAAAACGTTAGCTTCTTGGATATGTTTTATTGTGCATAATAATATTGTAATTGAAATGATTTAATTAAATCAATCTGAACTTAAATTTATTTAAAAAATAAAATTATTATTTTGATAACTATCTGACAATGGAAGTATGTTAGAATTTTTCACGTTAAACTTGGCCGCCATTGAATTGTAATTCTGTAAACGTCCTGTAAAATGTGAACTACAATTTGCATAACATTGTTGGCAGGAAAAAAAATTTCAATTTTGTTCACACTAAAAGTACAAAATGTTTCATTGTCAGAGGATATGAAAAAATAAGATCAAGAAAGACATGAAAATGACGAACAAAGGATGCAGATGACCATAATATTCTTATAGGGAAACATCAAATCTTTAACAAACTTTATTATAGATCAGTTTTGAGAGCAAAGGATATAGATTTTACTGTCTTGATGAAGCAAGAAAGAAAGACTTCATTTCTTCTCTTTTATTTTCGGTGTGTCTTTATTTGTACCATCAATACACACAAAATAACACATCAAAAGTAGGACAGGTGAATTACTTCGGAAAGTAAGCATCACTTATGTTTACTGTGCCGAATAATTCATGCATTTCATAATCAAGTTGCAACCATTCAACGTGTAGAAGAGTGGTAAAGGCTTGATATTTTTTTTTACGTAATATACATTGCTTCGAGTCCCCCTCCCGAAAATCTGTAATGTACATACATACAATCATACAAAACGCATATCTTTACTAGTTTCCAATTATTCTTAATGCATAACATTTTAAAATGTGCTATTCTCATTACCAATCTTATCACCTGAAACTGTTTCCTCACTTGATGTTAACTCCGTTCTAAGATTCTCAATCTTTTCTCTCAGTGCTGTGATATCCAAAGTAGAAAGTATTGTTTCCTTAATTTCCTCTTCCATCTTTTCTATGTCCTTTGGACTTAAACCTTTTGTTATATCTTCCTTCAACTTCTCAATTCTTTCACTTACACCAGTTTTATCTACAACCCTATCAATTTCCTCATAAATCTCTTTGTTCAACTTCAATATATTCTCCTTCAATTCTGCAGGGGCTTCTCTGGCCACATTTTTCTTGGCTACCCCAACAATTTCCAAGTCAGCTGATTTCAAAACTTCCATAAGCTCTTTTTTAACATTGTTTACTTCTTCTATCAAACCCTTACTTATTGGTTCTCCTCTGTTTATTCTTTCTTGAGAGTCCTGCAAAAGTTCCATTTTAGCTTTTAGCTCAGCTGGGATCTTCTGATTGACCTCCATTTTCAGTTGTTGACTTTTCTGCTTCAACTCGATTACCCTATTAACCGAGTTTAGCTTTTCAAGCTTTTGTTTGAGGTCAAGATATGCTCCTGGCTGAGACAATTTACCATTGAATTCTTCCACAATTTTATCCACTTTCTCCTTTAAAGTGGGATTGAGGGGCTGATCAGAGAGAAATTTTGAGGATTTAGATAATTCCAACATAACTGATTCTAACTTATCATGTAAGCCCATTGAGATGAATGCATGTGTTATCTCCTCATCTATGTCTTGTTTTAGATGTTCTATGGATTTGATGGTAACTGGATCAGACAGTTCTTTTGCTTCAATTATTGATTTCTTTAGATTCTCCAGCTCTGATTCTATATCATCCATCTTTGGCATGTTTATCTCAGATGGCTTCATGTTGATTTTTATATTAGGATCCACTGGAATGCCTTCTTGGAAGCCTCCGATTGACCTGTACTTAAGCATCCGGTGGCGAAGTAACTCTTCCTTACTCATGCTTGATAGTTCCTGCTTGCATTCAGCATAATTTTGAGCAATTGAAGAATATCAAGCAATAAGACCACAGAAAAATGGTAGAACAGAAAGAAAAGAAAAAAAGAAGAGCTATTTAAGAGATGCTCCAGAAGGAAAAAAAATTCAGCAAAAGCTAATAGCTATGGTGTCAGGATAATAGATTACTTTGCATATGTTTCATGGGACAAAGCATACAATGGCAATGAGTGAAAATAACAAATTTTCCATTATTAAGTATTGATGAGCTTCTGGTAAGAAACTTACATGTTTGAATCTTATTTTATCAACTGTGTACAAGGCTACAAGCTCACAGATATCAATTAACATTTGGGTGTTTTATGCGATTGCAAGTTAATAATGTGCCAAGTAGCAAATATGTTTAGGATATAAAGAAAATTTTCACCTTTCATGCAGTGACATATAGATTTAAGGGATCAGTTACCTGCATTGCTTGGTTGATAGCAGATTTTATTTGTTGAGAAGTCCAGATTGGATCAGCATGTGCACCGCCAAGAGGCTCCTGTATAAGTAGTAACAGAATGATGAAGCCTCTTCTTACAAACTTAGCTGATACTAATTCAAGATGAAGCTATAAAGATTATGAAAACAATCAAAGAACTTACTCTAGTATGACGATTCCAACATTGGCACATGGACCAAACATTATTTTAACTGACTGTTGCATTCTATCCCTATTTTACGACCTTTTAGATTTTGGTTACAAGGCCATCTTATTTGGTTTCAGATGGTTAATGTTATAACTTGAAAAATGATTACTCTGAATAGACTTTAACTACCTACAGGGAATGAACTATATGTATGGTGAGTGTTTTATGTTGTCTCTTGCCCCTATTATTCCGTACTGCTTTTTAGTATAGCTATATGAATCACTATATAAGAAAAGGAGGAGAAAGAATAACTGGAATGACAGCATCCGCAATTTTGAATCTGTAGTGATCTTGGGCTGTTATCCTCAGTTTTTCAGCCGCCTGTACAAGAATGGAAATATGTTATATTAAGCAAAGTTGAATTACATCCTCAATTACGTGACAATCAAAGTACGTTCATACCTTTGGAGCTGCTTGAGAAGTTTTCCACAATATTGCAGCACAGGCTTCAGGACTGCCCCAGGAAATACAGTTATGGAAAATATATTATTACAGATACCATGTTCTAACTTATAAGGGAGGTAAATATAGATATTTCTCAGAATAGCGAATAAGAAAAAACTGATCATATCTAAATGGTCTTTTTGTTTATGCTTTTGAGACCGATAAAAGCGCTCATAATGTGTTTTTTTAAGTGGTTTTAGAGGAAGTTGTTTAGTCAAAAGTGGTTTCAAGAAAAAAACATCTAGGATGAGAGCATGCATTTAAAACTACTTAAAAGCAAAAATAGTTCTTTTCAAACTTTTGAAAGCACTTCTCATAAATATCATCTATCATTCTTGAATATGTTTTGATACATTTGAAAGCACTTTCAATCAAAAACTGTTCCAAAAGGACCTCATATTTGAAAAGCTTGGCTTTGTTATGCAGATAATAAATTCAGATAAAAAAGTAAGAAGAAAATTTGACTAACATCACCTTGCAACATAAAAAGCAGAATTCTCTAACATAAACAATTTATTGGCACAACCAATGGCAAGAGCCCCACCAGAACCACCTTCACCAATTACAACTGTTACAATTGGAACTTTTAGGCCAAACATAGTTCTCAAGTTATGGGCTATTGCTTCACCCTGCATAAAGTAAAAAGGAATGAATATTCCATTCAAAAGAAACCAACCAGGTTGAGCAAGCTCTCAATTTGAAGAAATTGGATACTCACTTGACCAAGCTCTTCAGATCTGAGATCAGCAAAAGCCCCAGGCGTGTCAACAAGTGTTACAATGGGTAGACCGTGATGGTCAGCATATTTCATCATTCGTAAGGCCTTCCTGTAGCTGTTATTAGGCAATGCTTTCAGTAAAGACAGCTATCTTTTGTATTTAATCCACAAGATGGCTCATAAGTTAAGTTGTTGAATTTATTTCGACAGTCTTTCTCAATTACCAACTTCGATTTCATATTGGTTGTACAAAACGATCAAACGAGTTTGAATAAATGAATTTAAAACAAAGGAAAAAGGGCAATAATAATCATGTAGCTTTAGTCAAAGGACCACATTAGTCCTGTAACATTCAACTAAAACTATTGGATATTAGTTCTTAATTCAAGGAATAAAACAAGGACTTTAATTCAAGGAGCAAAACAAGAAACTTAATTCAAGGAGTAAAATAAGGAATCCTTAATTTAAGGAGTAAAACAAGTAATCCTTAATTAAAGGAGTAAATAAAGGGATGCTTAATTCAAAAAGTAATTGAAGGAGTAAAATTTCCTTATAAATAGCTATACAATTGTAATTAAAACATGAAGAAAATAATAAGAGCTCTTTTGTGTAGAGTTATTTCTTGTTTTTTCAACATGGTATCAGAGCAGGAAAATTAACTTGTTTCTGTTTTATTATTATCTTAACACCTTCAATCTTTGAAATGACGGAAGACAAGCCGATAGGATCAGAAGCTGAAAGTTCATCGGTACTTTCCTTCATGAATATGCATGAGGTGGATGTCAACCCAAATCAAAGATTAAACTCAGTCTTGTTGAATGAGTTTAATTACTTGCCTTGATCAAGAGCAGTGTCTCTGGCTCTAGGTGGAAGGTCCAAGTTGGGGTTCATAAATGGAAGCATCGAAGTACCTGATGTTTCCTCACCAACCTATGAATCCTGGCTTAGTAAGGATCAATTGGTTATGTCATGACTCCTAAATTCCATGGAACGTAAATTAGCTGAAATATTTAGTTTCTCTGAATCTGCATACCAACTATGGGAGACGGTCAAGGAAATGTATGGCAGTCAAAACAATGTTGCACGAGTTTTTCAATTAAAGAAGAACATCTCAAATCTGCAACAAGATGGTAAGCCTTTTGTACAACTCTTAAGAAGCATGAAAAGCATGTGGAATGAGTTAGAAATATATCGTCCTCATACAACCGATGTAGCTCTGCTACGAAAAAGAGCGGAAGAAGATAAGATATTTCAACTTCTGTCCAGTCTCGATTCAACATATGAAGATATACGATGCCATATACTCATGAATACTAAACTTCCTTCCTTCATCAATGTATGTGCGACAATTCAACGTGAAGTAAGGAGGAAAGTCATGAACAAGGATACAATGGCTAGTGCACCTGAGGCAAGAGCCTATCTAACCAACGAGAGAAAGTACAAAGGGAAGCATCCAAACTTGAAGTGTCAACACTGCAACTATACGGGCCATATTAAGGACACATGTTGGATTCTACATCCAGAATTAAAACCTGATTTTATAAAGGATAAGGGTTTACAGAAAGTGAATCGTACTGCACACCGTGCAAATCATGCTTCTGTCTCTACCTCTAATGGATTTGATCCATTCAAAAACTTCATAGCGAATCCAGTTGAACTTATGAATGAGTTTATGTTGTATCTTCAAAGCAAGACAGGAGGAGCTAGAATTGACTATGTGGATAGCATAGAAGAAAGAAACTCGATAGGATTGCTAGGCAAGTTTGCGGGTTTCTTAGCATATACAAAACTCATACCATAAGAGGACATGCAAGGTATCATAAAAGCCTTTAAAACTGCTCTTAAAATAAATATGTTGCATGATTTTTGGGTTGTAGATTCAGGTGCCACAGATCATATGACAAACCATGTGTCAAAGTCTCATAAGTTTGAAAAATTAGCAAATCCTTCTCAAGTTTCAATTGCAAATGGTGAGAATGTAAAGGTTTTAGGAAAGGAAAAAATAAAATTAATGTCAGATGAAATCGAGTCGGCGGTTTTATATGTACCTTCCTTTCCCTTCCAACTTCTGTCTGTAGGAAAAATCACAAATACCTTGAATTGCTTAGCCATTTTTTCTCCTCACAATGTCATTTTTCAGGATTGTGCCACCAAAAAGACGATTGGTGAAGGGTTTTACTTAGATGGTCTCTATTACATATCCAAGAGCAATCCCAGAGGTTTCAAGCCAAGTTTAACCCTATCCAAGATAATCAATTGTGGCATCAACGTTTAGCTTACCCTTATCCACCAATTTTGTCAAATTTATTTCCAAACTTAGGAAATGATGCAATTGCATGTGAAACTTGCCACTTGTCTAAGGCCACTAGATTGCCTTTTAATTCTTCCTTATCTAGGGCTAGTAAGTGTTTTGAACTAGTTCATTCAGATGTATGGGGACCAACTAATGAATATTTTGATGGTTATAAGTATTTTGTGATTTTTGTTGATGATTTTTCTCGAGTCACATGGTTATATCTTTTAAATTCTAAGAATGAAGTTATGGAAGTATTTAAGGACTTTCATAACCTTGTTAAAAATTATTTCTCCTCTAAAATTCAAACCTTAAGGTCTGACAATGGCACCGAATACATGTCCCATATCATGAAACAATATTTGAGCATTCATGGCATTATGCATCAAACAAGTTGTGTTGGCACACCTCAACAAAATGGTGTAGCTGAACGCAAAAACCGAGACTTACTTGAAAAAACTAGAGCATTAATGCTACAAATGAATGTACCAAAGAGATTCTGGTCCCAAGGGGTTATCACAGCTGCTTACATCATCAATAGATTACCCAAATGAAGTCTTGGATTTCAAGTCTCCCTGTAGGTCATGAAATGAAGGAAAATTAACCTCTCATACCTTGGAGTCTTTGGTCAGATCTGTTTTGTACATATTCAATCTCATCATCGAGATAAATTGGATCCTGTGAGTCATTAAATGTATTTTTCTTGGTTATTCATCTACACAAAAGGGATATAAGTGTTATGATCCCCAACTTAGGAGATTAATTGTATCTAAAGATGTTCGATTTTATGAAACTAACCCTTTTTTCAACAAGTTACATGAAATCACAAGTCAAAGGGATGACATCTTGGATGTGTTTCCATTACCAAGAATCGAACTTGAGGCTCTACAACAACAAGATCCCAGCCATGTCAACATTGATACATCTCTCACTGAAAGTAACAATGAAGGGTCTCTTCTTAATGGTATACTGCATGAAGATGGTGATAATCAAGATGATCCCCACAATATGGTACAAGATGTGAACGAGTGTGAGATAACTCCTCCTGCTCTACGACGTAATCCAATGCGTGTTAGGCAACCTCCCACAAGACTTCAAGACTTTGTCACCTACAAACCCACACATCCCATCTCAAATTATGTGTCATATAAGAGAGTGACACCAACCCATGCCGCATTCCTCAACACTATATCGAGTTACAGTGAGCCTCAAAACTTTCACGAGGCCAATAGCCAAAAGGTATGGAAGGAAGCCATGCAAGAAGAACTTAAAGCCCTAGATCAACACAACACATGGAGCATCACCAAACTTCCAAAAGGCAAGAAAATCGTGGGTTGCAAATAGATTTATAAGCTCAAATTCAAGTCAGATGGATCAATTGAGAGGTATAAAGCAAGATTGGTGGCTCGGGGATTCACTCAAACATTCGAGGTGGATTACAAAGAAACATTTGCACCTGTTGCAAAAATGAACACAATAAGAGTGCTACTGTTTGTGGCTGTAAACAAGGGATGGTCTATGTACCAAATGGATGTGAAGAATGCATTCTTGCATGGTGATCTCAAAGAAGAAGTCTATATGAAATTGCCACCCGGGCATCCTCAAAACAATGAACTGGATTTAGTGTGCAAATTGCACAAATCCATTTATGGTTTGAAACAGTCCCCATGAGCTTGGTATGCCAAGCTAAGCTCGGTTCTCACTAGTGTTGGTTTCAAAAGCAGCAATGCCGATTCTTCACTATTTGTTCGCACAGAAACTATGGAAAAATTGGTTGTGCTGATTTATGTAGATGATCTGATAATTACAGGTGATAATGCTGACGAGATTTTCAACCTCAAACAGTCCCTCAGACAAAGGTTTGCAATTAAAGACCTTGGGATATTGAAGTACTTTCTTGGTATAGAAATGGCAACCTCGCACAAGGGACTCTTTCTTAACCAAAGGAAATATGTCCTAGATTTGCTCGAGGAAGCTAACACGAGTGATACTAAACCAACCATTGCCCTCTCGACAAAGAAGCTCAAACCTAACTCATGGCACGCCACTCACGGATATAAGTTATTACCAGCGACTGGTTGGTAAGTTGATCTACCTAACAATCACCAGACCTGACATCACATATTCTGTAAGTATTGTGAGCCAATTCATGCACTCCCCGACACTTGAGCATTTGACCCTTGTTAAAAGGATCTTACGCTACTTAAAAGGATCAGTGGGTCGTGGTATCATCATGAAGAAGAATGACAACACACAAATCATGGGGTATTGTGATGTTGATTGGGCAAGGAATGCAATCGATCGCAAGTCCACCACTGGCTACTGTACATTTGTCGGTGGAAACTTGGTCACATGGAAGAGTAAGAAGCAAACTATCATCGCCAGATCAAGTGCCGAAGCTGAGTATCGTGCAATGGCTTCAACTGCGTGTGAGTTGATATGGCTTAAAGGTCTTCTATGTGATTTAGGTGTTCCTACAACTCTTCCTATGTCCTTATTTTGTGACAATCAGGCAGCCATGCATATAGCATCAAACCCAGTGTTTCACGAGAGGACGAAACACATTGAAGTTGATTGTCATTACATTCGTGAACAAGTTCAATCACAAGTGATTCAGACACATTATACAAGAAGCTTCGACCAACTAGCTGACATCTTCACCAAGCCCTTGGCTTCTCATCAGTTTCAACGACTTTTGTCCAAGCTTGGATCCATAAACCTTTTGGATCCAACTTGAGGGGAAATATTGGATATTAGTTCTTAATTCAAGGAATAAAACAAGGACCTTAATTCAAGGAGCAAAACAAGGAGCTTAATTCAAGGAGTAAAACAAGGAATCCTTAATTTAAGGAGTAAAACAAGGAATCCTTAATTCAAGGAGTAAAACAAGGAATCCTTAATTCAAGGAGTAAATCAAGGGATGCTTAATTCAAAGAGTAATTGAAGGAGTAAAATTTTCTTATAAATAGCTATACAATTGTAATGAAAACATGAAGAAAATAATAAGAGCTCTTTTGTGTAGAGTTATTTCTTGTTTTTTCAACAAAAACACTTTAGTCTAACTATAAAAAAATGTACACTTTAATCCTAAAAAAGTGTACTTTATTCTTAAAAAGAGTGCACTCAAATCTTACAGTTTTGAGCTTTTAAAACTAAAGTGTACATTTTTCTCAAAATTATGAAACTAAAATATTTTAGTTGAAAGTAACAATATTAAAACGCTCTTTTTGTAAAAGTTATGAAACCTCCCGTGTCTCTCACCCTAAAACAAAAATATTCACAACCTCAACTCTTATGCACATCATGGTTTGTAGGATTGACAGATGCTTGAAAAATACCCGTGAGGAGTTGGCATGGCAAAGTTGCGAGCAATGTTCTCCTTTGTGTTTCTACCTTTCTGATGGCCTATGAATACATAGCTCTTACCATCCATACTCCCAATCCCAGTAACAATAGCTGGGTCATCATAACCTGCACGGTCTCCATGTAGCTCCACCCACTATAACATAAAAAACTAAGAATAATGTATTACAAATGACTATGTATGCATATATTAGGGAAAAATATGAAGAAAATGAACTACCATCTCTGTGATATTTAAAATGTGATCAAGAGCAGTTGGTCTGTTGGGATGTCGAGCAATTGTTAGCCGCTGGATAGGTGTTACATTTGCGTATAAGTCTTTGAGAGCCTGTACTTGTTATAGTGGAGAAAGTTAGTGATATTATTCCATTGTTGACTTAACACATACTATACTATATTGCAACCATTTTTACCCGGAAAAACAAAAATTAATACAACCTAAAAAGGACAAATATAACATTAATGGTGAGGTTGCCTAGGTAGAATAATGATGAAACCTTGCAGTTAAAACATTAGCAATAAACTCACTACATGAAGATAATGAATAGAAAAACTACAGAATTCACCTGTTGATATTTTTTCTCCAAAGTACCAATTTGATCACTGAAATCTAGACCAGTTTCATCCGCCATTGTTCGTATCTGCAAAGAAAAGATGGACCTTAAGATTTAAAATCAGCTACTACTATTAGATGTTCAAATATTGAGAGTTAGAGTTGTAGATTGTCTGCAAAAATACAACAAATTTTGAATTCGATTTTTGCCCCGTAGCATCTTTCTCAAAGGTCATGTAAATGACACCAACTTCCAAAAGACACAGAAGCTATTGAAAGAAAAACAACTTGCCTCAATAATCTTCTTCTCAAGATCAATAAGAGGCTTCTCAAAAGGTAGTGTCACAGGTTTTGGTTTCTCAGGCAGTGGTTTGAAATGAGACAGATAACTCAAGAACCCACTTGTGATATTTGGATTGATATCATCAGGCCATGGATAATCATGGTTTTTATCCTTTCTGATTTTTGCAGTAACATGGAAAACTCTCTTGATTCCAATCCTATGACCCACTGAACTTTTTGACCAAAATCCACCTGCCTTCTCAAATGATCTTCTAAGCAAATCACTACCAAAGAAATCCTTTCTAAGATCCAGATGAGGAAACTCAAAGCCACATCGTTCAACTCCACTTCTCCCACCATTTCCAGCAACAAATGATATGGAACTCATCTCAACCAGCAACTCTACAAATTTTGTAATTCAGATTATTCCCAGCATATATGCTATCCACATGCTCCAATCATATTTATATCTCCAAAAACAAAGTAGGGCAATCGAAAAATAAAAATGTGAAGTTTTCTGAAAGCCAAGGTTCACTCCAACGAATTTTAAATTCTCTCAGCAATTACACTTGAAACTCATGTGTAACATCGACACTAATCTATCAATATTTCAATACCATATATAAAAGTCTAATTCACACCTAAAGTAATTTTTTAAAAAATGCTATTATGCTTTAAAATAATGACATATATTGCACTTTATATTTTATTTTACATTTTTAAAAAATTATACATCTTAAATAAATAACTTCTCTAATAATGAGGTTAATTTCCTAATCAATATCTCATTTTTTAACTTATTAATTTTTTTCCCCAAAATTCAAGGAGTTTGATTCAATGGGTTTATTATATCCAATTTCAATATGCATGTTATAATTAACTCAAAAATTTATGGGTATTTACATTTATTTATTTATTTTGTCTTTGTATCAAATAAATTTCCAATATGTAGAATTAAACAAAGATAAATTAAAAAAAAAAAAGAGTATAACAAGACAGTGTCTTTAACTAGTCAATAATACATCGTGGATCGAACTTACCCAACACATCGGGTGACCTTTAATCCTTTCTCATTTTCTCCATTTCTCCTTACTAGTAGGCTAGGTATTTCAAATGTTAAAAAATCTTAAAATGAATTTCAAGATAAAGGACACTAAAGTTTCCTAATGATTTAAAATTTCCTAAAAGAGGAATTCATAACTTGCTTCACAATTAAAATTAATAAATGTTTGCACATCTTGTGCCTAACTCATACAAACTGCTCAAGCAAAGTCACCAATTCGAGATGAAAGATAAAACACTCCAGATTTTCTAAATGTAGACCAATCCAAGCTCAGTGATTAGTCTGAGCTCGGCTGGGTTAACCACAACTCATGATATGTTGTAATTTATATCAATTATACTCACTTAGATGTAAATATGTGTACACGTTATCTAATAACATCTGTAATATTTTATAAATAGATAAAATTTTATGAGATACACGAGTTCAGTAAATTATTTAATTTCTCTCTTAAAACAGTTTGAATCTTATCAATAACCATACAGAATTAAAGTACAAAATGGATGGAAGAAAATTTATAGTAGCAGAAAGCACATTTTTATGTTTACAGCTAAAGTGGTTTCGTTGATATTTATTTATTTGATGATTTGCTAATTTTCTCATGCTTTCTCAGTAAGCAAACATAGAGGAAGCAGTTGGAGTTACCTCAGAACTGGAAGCTTTATTGTCTCCTGGCAGGACGAAAGGTTTAGGCAAAATTTAATTCTATGCGAATATGAAAAACGAAACAAGAAAAGACGCTGAATTGAATTCTAATTCGGTACTGCCTCTTTTTGTGTCTTAATTAACTACTAACAATTATTCGTTATTTCTTTGGGGAACAGAAGGTATTTTTCAGAGAGAAATAAAGTAATAAAAAGTTTGTCGTGGAGGGATGTAATTGGAGAATGTCATTTACGCGCTAGATTAAGCTTATGAATTGCCAGTTGGGAAGAGAAGATAAAGACGTTGATATATGTCTCTCTCCTCCTATGGGCTTTGAGAAGATAAACCTCATCCAAGCTGAGTCTAACACGTGGTGAGGTGTCACGTTGCTCTCTGTTTCCTCGTTGAAAATTTAGCAATAAACTTTCTATTAGTAATTAGAAAAATATCTAAGTTTGCCTCTAAGAAAATTAAAGTTTTATCTTAGAAGATTAATTTATTAAGTAAAATTGTTTAATCTTTTATTGCTTAAAATCGTTATAAAACTCTTTAATTTAAAGAGTAAAATATAGAGCTTAATTCAAAGAGTGAATTTTTCTATAAATAGATGTGTAATTGTAATGAATTAATCATCCAAAATGTTCATTCTAATTGAGAGAAAAACTTAGAGAGAAAATATATTTGTAAGAGTAATTTTTTTGAGTATGATTGGATTGTGAATTGTGAGCGTTGTAAACACCTTGTGTAATTTCTCCCCTTTCAGTAAAAAAATATGCAGCAGGTCCGGAGACGTAAGCAAGATTGGCCGAACTCCGTTATCAAATTTATGTGTTATTTTTCTATTCTTGCTTTCTCATAAATCTGACTTATCGAGAATTTACATAATTTTCCAGCATTTATAACTTCATGAATTAATTTGTATCTAGATAATATGAGACTTTATTTACATATTTTTAATAATCTATCTCTCAAGCGAAGTATCTTATGTTTCAGTTCTCCTCAATCGAAGATACATGTTATCTTTACACTTTACATTATGTCAAGCTCTTCTTCAATCAAAGAAATTATTATCTTTGGATTTTACATTGTGTATAACTCTCCTTAAGTCGAATAAACCATTATCTTCATGCTTTAAATTATAGTTCAATTCTTCTTGAGCCTACAATGAGTCTTGAGTTCACACATGATCAAACCCACAATAAGCCTTGAGTTCATCCAGATGAAGCCTATAACGAGTCTCAGTTCATGCAAATGGAGCACATGTAGCAGAGAGAGTCACATAAGTACCTACATTGCCTAAGTTTGTGGTTGACTCTAATACCAAATGTAAGGTATTTAGGATTCCATCCCAAAAGGTTAACCTATTAGGTAAAGTAGCTCTAACCCTTATATGCCCATGAATCAATCTATGTCTTAGCAATGTGAGACTTTGTTTGCATATTTTTGACAACCATTGTAATGTTTATAAGAATTGGCGATATTTATGAACAAAAAAATTAAGTGTAATATTTCTTGGTGCATTTTTATATCTGTTATTCAAAGTCGAAGAAATGTTCGAGCTTTAATTTAATATGGTTTAGGTATACACTTACTTCTTAAACATGTTTAGAATTTAATTCATGTGTATAGAAAAATATTGTGTAAATGTTGCTCAATCGATCGGGGCTAAGGACAATCGATCGACCTATTAATTCAATCAATCAAGCTTGTCTTAGATCGATCAAGTGTATAAATTTTTAACTTAAAATCTCTTTGTTTACTCAAGACAAATATGTGGATTATTATATTACCCTCATTTAATACTACTTTATTAATTTTTTATAGATAAATATGTCATTACCTTTTAACCTAACATTAGGGATTGATTTCCCTTATATAAACAACCTAATGTTTATTATTTTAATTATTATAACTATTTTATTCATCCTACATTCTTTATGCTTTTTCTTAAAAATGTTTTAACTAAATCATATTTTTTTAGGCATGTTCTTGATTTAATATGTCAAATATTGTGTTATTTTCTTTTATGATATTGTGTTTTTAACGTTCAAGAGTTTGATAGAGGATTTGGTTTACCTGATTTATATTCATGAATCTTCTAGTTTGGATTTTTCATTGTTAAATATACTCTATGATACATTTTGTATTTGTATTATTTGTGCTAACTTTTTAAGTGTTTGTTGAACGGGTTTAATAACTGGTGTGATTCAAGAGATCGAAACGTTGGTCTGGATCTGTACATATACCTTATAGAGATTGTGAAAAAAATGATGAATTATAAGTAGATTCCTTTAGGGCATTATCAATGAAGAGTAGTTTAAGATCTTACTTTGTAATTGAACTTCTTTTTTATAATGAAAAGTTAGGTGGTCCGATAGACATATGGATGTCAAAATTATCTATGAGTTTGGGTAACTACGGATAATAACTAAAGGGGTTCAATTTTGGAAGGTGAATTTTGAGTTGATTTTCAAATTGTATCATTATTTTGTTTAAAATTTAGGTTTGGGCCAAGTTTTGAATGTGAGGGAATCCACCTTGATGCTCGAAATTATAAATTTATATTTTTTTAAGGATAAAAAATATTTGTGAAAAAATAAAATCAAATATGAAGATTCTCATATGTAATAACAATTGCATGAATGTTAATTATTTATCCGACTCAAATTTGTAGATGGTACTTAGATAAGTGGTGAAGACTTTACTCATGCAATCTTTTTGTGATCTTTATATCAATTCGACCAAACTGACCTCACAAACATAAACTAAGAAATTTACACAACATAAGTATAAAACAATGTGCCTCTCAAACTCCTACCCAAACTAACATCATACATATGTATGACAAACAACTAATAACATGTGAGACAAGAATGCATACTAAACAATAGAGAATTTTCAATCACTTCAATACTTCATATGAGAGAACATATTCTATAAATAATAATTGTATTCTCACAACACACAATCAATCTAAACAACGCAAACCAAATAAATATTCCAACACTTAACACAACCAAGGTAGGAAAATACAAACTCTTTCAAGACTCACTAAAACTCACTGTACATAATAGACATAAGTAAGAATCAAGGAATAGGCAAATAAATTTACTACATTATAAGCTATGATTAAAAATCTATAGGTATACTACATAGAAAGAAAATAAATCATACGACAATATATAACAAGTAAGTTTTTTGATTAGAGTATACATCTAGTATGTTAGAACTTATACGAGAAAAAACTCAAATTATACTAATATATATACTGATCATACAAAACAACATTGAATGAGTTCAAGACTTGATACACAATTAAGTTAAGGGGATACTGACTCCTTAAGAACTTAACTCAAACATGCAAATCATAAGGAGGAAAACACAAGATAAATAAATATAGTTGCATTACATATAATCAAAGATAAATAGTATAGTAAGGTAGCAGATATAGAATTGAGTAGTAGGTGATAAATATCAAATGCTTCCTAATTAGAATTTAAACTTCAATACGTAGGAACATACACCATTTAAACTTTGATTATACTAACGACACCTTTAAATATGCATAACATTAGATATAACGAGGCAAACCCATATAGAGAGCCTATCTATATGGTAACATCTTAAAGTTGCTTAAGGTAACTACTCAGTAGTAAACAATTTACTAATCAATATAATAATTACAACTCTTAAAGAAATGAAACCAATATTATATTTATAAGTTGGGACCTCCGTCCTGATTGCACAATACTACTCTTATTTACTGTTTTCGTAACAATTTGGTTCGACACACAAACTCGACTCTCTTCCAAAGCACATACCATCAAAAGAAGTGTGATAAGTAACTATAGATCAGTAACTAAAAGTGTGACAACTCCTAATCTTAAGGACCACTCTCAAACTCAAACAACCTATCTCTTATTGTACACAAAAATATATATAAGAACTCCATGCATTTAACTTAGCTCGCCCTCACAATGGGATTCTCACAAAAAAACAGTTACATACAAGTAATTTCCAGCCAACACACTGCTCATATATAACCCACTTGTAAACACCATCTTGAGTACTCACTATGTACAAGCATGATTTTTCTCACACAATCACGAATCACTTATATCGAATAACACTCAAGGTATTAGTGATTCAAAAATAAAAAAATGAGATGTCAATTTGATAGAATTTCACTACATTTTTTGGATGCCAAATAAGAAGAGATTGGGGGTATTTATAGAACTCAAAATTCCCACCTTGCCAACCACTTCATCAACCACCTCACCAAGGGTGGTGGCGAGCTTGGTGGCAAGGTATTAAAAAGTCTCATTTTTCATTCCAAACATTGTCAAATACTTTCCATAAATACCTATACTTAAAACGAATCAAAAATACAAGTGTCAACATCAGCTCGAAAACCAACACTTCACTTAGCATGCACTCTACAAAAACCAATTACACGATGTATGTAAATATGTTTGCATACAAAGTGTTTCTAACTATGTGTGTGTGTGTATTATTGATCCAAAGTAACCAATATTATGTATCGGAAAACAAAACACTACTGATCCACAATAACCAACCTTACACAGAGGAAAACAAAACACTAATTAAAATAAAACAGATACTGTGTTTTTTATACGAAAAGTCAACACACATATACGAGTACAACGGTACTTACAAAATATATTAAGTAACATAACATATTATTATTTTTAATTAGTATTTTTTGATAAATTTAATATTTTTGAACCATTTTAAAATAAAACGATATTAAAATTTGAATTTTGGAACTCTGAATGGATAACTGTTACTTGATGGTGATTTCTTAAATTTATACTCATTTGTTTCGGTTTCGATTTCTGGTATAATATAATATTTTGGTTTCAATTTCGAGTAAAACACCTTCCAAATCCATTTTACCCCATTGATATTCCTAGATGGACTGGTGGTTATCCTTTTAAATCATTGTTATGATCTATTTTATTTTTATTTAAAATAACATGTGCCGTATTTATCTTAATTTTTGCTTTATGTTATTTACACAAGATTATTTTCCTAATTAATTAATAATTTTTAATTAGATATAATTAACAAAATTACTTATTCATCTTTACTCTAGGTTAATTAGATATATAATTTGACATTTTAATTATAATTGATTTAATAGTTAATTATAAGTTAAAAAATATATAATATTATTTTAACTAAAAATTATTTGATACATTAATTATGGTTATAATATAATATAAGTGGATATTCAACGTCATTAATATAAATAAACTAAGATTAATTATATTTTATTAAATTACAAGCACAAAATTGTCGATATATAATACATCGATAGTTTTGAATAGTTTAGTGACGGTCTCAAAAATTTATATATGGGCTAAATTTATTTATAAATAAAATTAACACATTTTAAATTTACCTTTCGTATTCATAAAACTATTCTTTTAAAATTAATCAGTCTATTTTATTAATTTTATTAAAGATATTTTAATCTTTTAATACCTTTTAATTATAATCTATATAAATTATTAGTTTGCTTGCAATTTATTTAACTTATAAATAATAGAAATCATATCATCTTTTCTTCTCCTTAAAATTGCGCTCTTAAATTCTACAATCTTAACTTACATTACAATATTCTTTATTTTTCTATTGATTCTTTTCCAATCGAGATGTATAGATTCATGGATTTATGTGTCTATATAAGTTATTTTTAATTTTTATAATTTATAATTTAATAATTTAAACAAAGAGATCAAACAAACAATCACGCGTAAGAATAAAATGCCAAAATAAAAGAATAATACATGATATTTTAAGTGAAAACAACCTAAGTCACGACCATAACTTAAGAGAAAAAACCACCGATTCATTGAACTATTTAACTTTCCACTATGTAAACCAAATGTTCATGTACAAACTTGATTTTATGATACCCTCTCTAAAATACTACCACAATATATTTTTACTTACGAGTTCCTGTTCTGTTTTCAATATTTCTAATATTAATGTGAATAATTTTTAGATCAACATTTCAATAAGCTTTATAACTATCAGATACGTTCACGAATCAACTGCAAAAAGATTAATTAGTATAAAAACACAAGTGTCCGTGTAAGTTTTAAAATAGATTTAATAATGAATAATTCTAACTAGATGATTCAAAATATATGTCACTTAAATCAAATCAACTAGTAATTATAGAGCAAAAAGATTAAATATAACTTCAATAAAAATAATTTTTTTAAAATTTAATCTTAACTGTCACCTATGTTCTCAGTCAATGGAGATGATATTAAAATTTTCTTTTTTCTTTTCGCCACAACAATTTAGCAGTAATATATATAGAGAGAGAGAAAAAGAAAGATAGAGAATTGAATATAAAAATAATAATAATATTAACTTTAATTTTTTTAAGCTTAATTATTCAAATTTTATTAAAAAATTAAAAATAATAAGTCATTTTTTTATAACATTTCAGAAAAAATTAATCTGTAATTTTATAAACAAAAATAATATAAATATCGTGATCGTATGCTGATAAAAAATGAATGTAATCATGTGTGATAGTTATATACTTGAAGTAAGATTATTTAAAATTTTGAAATTTTTTCTATTTTGTTTAATAGAGTGATAATGATCTTAAAAACAAATTTAAATATAAATATTTTATATATAAAAATAATCTAACACTTATAATACTTACATAACCATATTTGAAAACTATAATACCACTAAAATTAAACACCTAAATGTTTATGTTTAACTTGAAATTACCTTTCACAAAATTATCAAATCATTTATACATTATTTTTTTCAGATTTGGTGCTAATTTATAAAAACCCACTTGAAATCAATACAAGTCCAATTAGATTCCTCTATTTTGTTAAGTTTATAAAAGATTATAAAATATTTACCTAATTAAATTAGTAGATTAAAATAGATTATTTTTAATTTTTATCAATTTATAATTTAATAATATAAATAAAACGATCAAGCATACAATCACATGAAAAATAAAATAAAAAAATAAAAAAATAATATACAATATTTTTTTGTGAAAAAAACCTAGGTCACGACATGACCTAAGAGGAAAATCATTGTTTCATTTAACTTTCCACTATGAAAACTAAATATTCAAGTACAAATTCGGTCTTATACTACATTCCTTAAAATACTATTATAATGTACCTTATTTATGAACTCTTGTTTTCTTTTCACGGTTTTTAATATTAACGTAAACGGTTTCTAAACTAACGTTCTAATAAACTTTCCGTCAATCATATACATTCACTAATCAACTGTAAAATGTGTTAGTACAAAAACACAAGTATCCATACATGTTTTAGAACGGATTTAATAATGAACAATCTTAATTAGATAATTCAAAACATATTACATAAATCAAATCAAATAGCAAATCCTATAACAAATAGATTAAATGCAAGTTTAATGAAAAATAATTTATTTAAAATTTAATAATTAAATCAAATAATTATAATCACACATAAAATTATTTAATCTAAACATCTAAAAATCTAATAAAAAAATTATATAAAAATAAAAATACTAAATAAATTTATTAATATATATATATAATATAATATCAATTTAACATTAATCAACTTATTTAATCCATTCTATTCTAATTACTAAAGATTTATTAATTAAAAAAATAATATGATTACCAAATTATTAAACTTTTTCAATAAATTTTTTCTGAATCATCTTATAAATATATATATATATATATATATACACACGCTACACCTTTTATATACAATTTTTTTTATTTAGATAATTTATGACTGTTTATGCAGATTTCGGCAGACTTCGACAGATTAATCAGTGTTTTTCCAACATCTCTTTTAACCCTAACACTATATATATATATACACGCTACACCTTTTATATACAATTTTTTTTTATTTAGATAATTTATGGCTGTTTATGCAGATTTCTGCAGACTTCCACAGATTAATCAGTGTTATTCCGAATATCTCTTTTTCCAAACATCTCTATCAAAATCTCGTTTAAAACCTTAATAATATAAAAACATCATTTTTAAAATACATTAAAATTTATTAAAATACGTTTAAAAAATATTTAATTAATAATTTCATAAATTAATTCAAATTTAATTAAATAAATATTTTAATAGTAAAAATAATTTCAATTTTATTAATATGTATTATTAAATGTATGAGTGTAATTCTATATATCGTAATTATAAAATATATATCTAAAATATTATTATTTGAAACTCGAATATTTGTTCATGTTTTTTTTAATAAATTTGATAATAAACTTAAAAAAATGTTTACAAATAAATATCTTATTCACAAAAATAATAAATACTCGTAATAATTAAAATATATAATATATAATCGGAGTTGATAACAGAAAGCAACATGCGGTGACAATGCTTCATCTTAGATGATTCGAGACGTTAAGGTTACGTCTGGATGGCCTATTTGAGCTAAAGGAACATGCAATTCTACTTGACAAGGAGTTAATTCACTGCTTTATACATAAATGAACCCCTCTGTCTGATTTTGATAAGCTGTTAGATCCTCCTCTCTGTCACCCACCCATAATTAATATAGCCCAATTATATGTAATCTGCCGATTAACTCTTCTCGAAGTTTCGAAAGTTATATCATTTCAGCTTATAATTGTTACATATAAAAGTTTTTCAATATCATGTGTGAAAAATGTTGTTGATTGGTCCCTTGGTTGTAGGTTCAATGCGCACTGTAATGCACGTCAAACGTTATTTCGCACATAATCTATAGTAATTAATGTGAATGTAATTACGTATCAATGTTTCGATCATCCTTAATAGTTTGTATTAACCCCAAAGTAAAGGACGGTCCCGCATTTTTATGCATAAGAGCGAAGTAGTCTTGCAATCGACTCTGTTCTAAGAACATTGTTACCTAAAACTTAAATTTAACTTGTTTTAACGAACTTAACTAATAACTATAATCCCAACAAATAGGAAATAATCAGTGGTTGGCTCATTTTTCTCCTGTCAGAATAGTGAAAAAAAAATATCCTCCAAACTTTTAACTATAAAAACAGTAATATTTATGTTAATATTTTATATTTTTATTATTAAAAAAAAATTATATTATTTTATTTTAAACGTATTTCAAATTAAATAACGATAATATATTGGATTCGTTAAACGTTGAATACCATATAATTAAATCTGTTAAATACGATTATGTTTTACTTTTATTGTTAAAATTTTTTCATAATTTCTCCCACATGTTTTTTATGTTGAATAGGTCAGAGCACGAACCTTGTTTCACTCCATTTTGATAGGATAACATCTATATTTAGACAATAATTTTTCTGTCCTTTAATTAATTCCAAATTTGGGATCTAATTTTATTTGTCTCTCATTTACTAGAATAATTAAATTAGTACTGTTTTAATATGATATTATAAGTTGGTTTTGTTTGGGCAGATCAATTAAAGACAATGTTTAGGTACCGGTGAGATCATCACAAGCACTGTGTTTCTATTTTTGAAACTTTTCTTTGATCCTCAGACACCTGAAAAATATATACATCAGAAACACAGAGTAGATTTACCTTTAATAATATATTTTTTTTGAGAGAAGAAAACAAAGAGAAGTAAAAAAATGTTATTTACAGGAACTTTGGATAAATGCAAGGTTTGTGATAAAACTGTTTATGTGATGGATATGTTGTCTATTGAAGGTTTTCCTTTTCACAAAACGTGCTTCAAATGCAGTCATTGCAAAGGAACTCTCTCGGTATTATTAATGTTTATTTTTATAATACTTATTAAAAAATATAAACATGCATACGATAGATATGTAATTCCGTTATATTACAAAAAATTAGTTAAAAACTTAATTTTATCATCACATAGTATATTTTTTTAAAAAAATGACACATTTTTATAAACAAATAGACTTAAACACATATTTTTTAAAATAATTGCGAAACACATTTATCTTAAAAAAATATATCATTCCAACTATTCACACTTTTAATATTATTGATTTAAATACTTACTTTTTTTCTAATAGTTTATGTTTTCTAATAGTTTATGTTACATGTACTCGATTTGGGTAAATTTAGCTAGACACTCCTTTCTTAAGTTTGTGTAGCTTTTCACCACTTCTGAGATTTGAGTGGATGTAACATATGTATTAATATCTATAAGCCCACCAAAATGTTATTAAGATCTATTATCTAATAAGAAGTAAAGAAGTTTATCAATCTCTTTTAAAGATTAGATTGTTTAAATTTTATTTCATAGTTAATTAGAATAAAAAATTAAATTACAGTCTTAAAAGTTATTGATAATCAATTCTTTTAAAAACTTAATCTTATTAGAAATAGATTTAACATTTTATTTATATTCTTTAACACTCTTCTAATTTATTTTTACAAATATTCGTAACTTGAAATTTCTTTAATAATAAATTTCTTTATCTTTTTGCAAAATTCATTAAATTTAAAAATTTTAATTGATTTTAGAGTTATTATATAATTTGATACACGATCTTATTATTATAATATAATTTTAAAAATTATTGTTTCTAGTTAAAGTGCAATTCATATTCATTATAATTTTGGTTGAGAATGCGTGTGTGAAAGCACACTGGTTTTTTTCCTCAGTATCTTAATAAAAAAATTCCAATAATATTGGAATATACATGTTGTGATATTGTAGGATGTGAAAGGGATGTTAATTTTCTATTTACATATTATGTTGACAGATGAGCAGCTACTCCTCCATGGATGGAGTCCTCTATTGTAAACCCCATTTTGAGCAGCTTTTCAAAGAATGTGGCAATTTTGGCAAGAATTTTCAAACAGGTAATGCTTTTATAGAATCTAAATCTCTCTCTCTCTCTCTGTTTTTTAATTCTCTTGTTATTTTCTAATAATAATTTGTTTGATGAAATTTTAAACTACAGGGAAGCCTGAGAAGCAAAATGATCTGGTACATTCCCTTTCCCAGATTTTTACATGTTTTTTATCCATTAAATTGCATATTATTTCATCAAATTATTTTTAGTTTTCAATCTGATTCTTTGATATAAACGAAAAAATAAAGTATGATATATTTTGTATGTTTTTCCTATCATTAATTAAATTCTCCATTATTTTTATTAAAAAAAAAATTAATTCATATCAGTACTGTAATATATCACATTTCCTTGCAAAAGATCAATGAGAGACAGAAGCAAACAATGTAATAGTTCAATTGGGTTTAGAAGGGATTGGATTAGTCGTTGATATTTTGAGTTTGAACCTCGTAACACTTACGTAATACATGGATTGTTGGGTTTCTGCTTTCTACAATGATAAAACTATATTTACTGTTCAAAAGCATTTACAATTTCTCTGTTAACTCTATCGTATAAACTAATTAAGAAGTTTAACTATCATAACTTTTCCACAGTCAAGGACTCCTAGCAAACTCTCTTCCATGTTCTGTGGAACTCAAGACAAATGTTCTACTTGTTCAAAAACTGTCTATCCACTAGAGAAGGTATGGAATTTTTCTAAGTAATTAATCTATATAACTTCTACTAAAGAAAAAATAATAATAATTATAATATATTTATTCGTGTTTTTATTAAAACTATTATAAATTAATACTTACAAAAGCGAAGTTTGAGTTCAATTTTAACAGTATAAATATATAATTATGTGTAACAGTAAAAATAATAAGTAGTAAGAAAATAAATGACATACAATGATTTAAGTGGTTCAAATTTTCATTGTGAAACGTTTAATTCACTGATAACGTCATATCGAATAAAATCCACTAATAATTAAATAGAGATACAAATACCAATACGTAGAAAGCTTCGTAAAATATACCAAAAGTTAAATACAATAATAAAATATCTTCTTCTAATTTATTAATAATATATAATAAGATAAATTAAAAAACTTATTATTTAATCAAATATTATCATACAAATAAGTTTAATGTATATGGTAAAATAATGAAAGATTACTTAACTGAAAATAAAATTTGATTTTTTTTATTTAATCAAATATTATCATACAAATAAAATTAATGCATATGGTAAAATAATGAAAGATTATAACTGAAAATAAAATTTGGGGTCTCTCTTTTCTCTATTTTCTTGTCTAACGTAGCTGTTCTCGATTTTTCTCTCTAGCGGCAGCTTGTTATATTCGAGCATGAACAAACATATATATAGAAGGAAGGGAAAAGGTTTAATATATTTCTGGGCCTAATATTTGTTTTGTGCTAACATTAACAAAAACAATTTCAGATACCTTAATTTCATAACAACTTCACGTTACAGAAAATAAAAAATGTGCTTTCTAACGTCCAAAAACATTTTTATTAAATTATTTTATTGAATTAAAAATAGATATGTACAAAAAAAAATCAAAATAGATCCTAAAATTACAACAAAATTTGTTATGAACATTTAATTATCAATTCAAAATATACGTTAATGAAAAATTATTTAATTTCACACGCATGAACTGATAGGTGACATTGGAAGGAGAATGCTACCACAAGTCATGCTTCAGATGTGCTCATGGGGGCTGCGCCCTTACACATTCTTCCTATGCAGCTCTTGATGGAGTGCTCTATTGCAAGCACCATTTTAATCAGCTTTTCATGGAAAAAGGTAATTACAATCATGTCCTCCAAGCAGCTGCTAACCGGAAAAATGCCACTCCACCTCCCGAACCTGCCGATCCAGCTGTTGGTGCCAAGGCAACAGAGGCAGGTGATTCAGGTGATGCTGCAGCTGGTGATGAGTCATCTGAACTCCCAGCAGCAGCCCCTTAAGACCAGCCACCAGCAGACCAATCCTAAAAGCTCCAATTACATATTTCGCTTATTTTTCCCTAATACATGATTTTATTTAATTAATTATTTTTAGATAAGTTACACAAATTCTTTTTTAACTGATCAGCTAATACGTATATTTTTTTTATGTTATTAAAAATACATGCATGTGATGATTATTTGTATTTATTCATTGTAAAATAATATTTGTCACATGTTTGTTTTAAATTATAAGTAATGTAACATAATTATAGATAAGTATAATAAAACTACTTATTACCAATGAAAAACTATCGTATATTAATTATAATATAAGAAATGTTATAATTTATTTTTCAATTTTTTGTTCACTGATTTTCTTTAGCTATATTCTCTCTAATATTTCTGTCATGAATTTTCTCGTGTAGATGGTTACTTTTCCTGACTTAATGGAACAGTTCAGATTTTTTTTCTTCATCTTTATAAAATAAAAAATAAAAAATTATTACTTATTGTAACCGTATCATGCATAAAGAGTACCAATGGGTGTGGATAAAGATAGAGAAGGTTATTAACTATTTTTGAATCGAATTATAAAATATATATACAAAATTGTATAAAAATCGTTATTCATTGACAGGTTTTATCCGTAGGAAACAGTTCAAGATAACTGTTGTGTCGAAAGTAATAAATAGTAGTATATGAATATATCAAAACGGTAAAAGAATACACATAATTTATGTGGTTCGGCAATTCGCTTAGGTCTACGGGAGGCAACAAATATTATTTGAACTGAGTAGGAAATATACAGAATACAGAATACAGATACAGATTTCCTCACTAATAATATCTCTCAAGTGTTTCCCCAAACTCACAAGTATTTTCTCTCTTTGAGTTTGCTTATGCTCTTTTTGATTTTTGCCTTGTATTTCAATGCATGAGCTCTTCCCTATTTATAGATGAAGCAAGACTCCCTTTTCCCTAAATTGTGCCATAATTTAAGCCTTAAATTATGCCACTAATTTCCTTAAATCATGCCACAAATTAGGCTACTAATTTTTCTAAATTATGCCACTAATTTGTTACTTTTAGAGCCAATATTCAACAATATATGTTAAAAAATATTCAAAAAATCGCTCTTTTTTACTTTTTAAAAAATTTCTTAATAAATCTTAATTATTAATTAATATATAATTTAATTTAATAAAGATAATTAATTTTAAGTACGGGTGGATACAGTTATTAGTATAATTATATTTGAACTATATATGTTGTTTCATGTTCGATTTTTACTCAAAATCGTACCCATTTCCAAAATTTATTAGATAAAAACAAAATCATCCGTTTTTTGCCCATCTCTAATAAGGATAAGAAAAAAATAGTAATAACATGTTTGATACGCCAAATAGATTAAATACATTAAATTATATTATAATTAATGTATACAATGTTTAGTGACAAGATATATAATATAGTTGGATAAAATTGATTATACATATTTAATTTATTTTTATATTTTCATTAATTTTAAAAATAAAAAATATATTTTTAATTTGATATAAAATAAGAAATCAATATACATAATTTTATAATTAAAAATTTAAACAAAGTAAGTTAAATGTTCGTTACGATTTAGACACTTGCATCCTCTACTAATATAAATTTACATATAATTATATTATTTTTATATTATATGATATAATTTTATAACTAAATAAGTCACTGTGTATAAATTATATAATTATAATTTTTAATACTATAACAAACATGTCATGATATAATATTATAGAAAAATTATAAAATTTATAATAAAATTGTAAATTTAAAAAACACTTTTACATTGAGTTAAAAGTCAAAACACAAGTAGTATCATATTAAAAGAAGAAGAAGATTCGATTGATAAGGCGAGAGGATGAAATGAGATGGTGGAATTCAATTATATTAATAGATTTAAATGATTTAGCTACCATATGACCTAGACGGAGATTTTCCTGCAAGAGCTTGTACATGGAACGTGTTACTCAGGCGCATCATTCACGAGTAGCTTGTTAGCTTGATATCTCACGTTACAACCCCTTACAACATAATATTCAATAAGTATAAATCTGCAAAATGTAAGTTTACGTTAAAATTGATACCATTATAACATCACATAAGACTATCTGAAAAAACATTGAATCAATCGATTTCTTAAAAAATCAAAATTGTTAGTTTTAATTGATTTAATTTTAAAAATTATAGTATACGGTAAAATGGATTCCAAATATCATGATTATTTGGTAAAATATTCAAGCAATAATTTCTCACAAAATTGAATTTGCTGGTTTTATTTATATGAAAATATTTGAGTTAATAGATAAAAAAATATAAAAATATGACATTAGTAAAAATATATATTTAAATAATTATGAAATAAAAATACAATCTTTTTAATATAGTTGGTATAACTAAGTGGTTTATATATATATATATATATTTAAATAATTATGAAATAAAAATCCAATATTTTTAATATAGTTGGTATAACTTAGTGGTTTTTATAGAAATTTTTACTTTTCAACTCAGGTTTTATATTTTAGTAATATCATAATTTTATTTTTAATATTTTTTTTAAATAATATCTTAATGATAAGCAAATACATTTTAAATGAAAAATTGTTATGATATTTTCGTCTCTTGATACTCATGTAATATAAAAAAAATTATCCTATTTTTTAGGCTTTAAATACAAATTTTCCGTACTTGTGGACTCATTTTACGTCATTTTCGTTCTATTTTCTTCCTAGTTATTTTGCCTATCTTTTGACCCTCACTTTCTTGTTTTTATTTTCTTTTGAATGTGAAAATAAGCCACACCTATGATTATTTTCTAAAACATTGGTGTAGAAACAATACCAAATACTCCAAAATAAAAATATTTTTTAAAAAATAATGATATATATTAAGCATCAACCATTTATAAAATTAAAAAAAAAATCCATTTTTGAAAAAAATACAAATGAGAATAGGTGTATACCTTTCCATCAAATTGACATGGCTAATGAGATAACGACAATTTTCGTATAATGTTAAACCATTAAATTTTATTCGGAGAATGATTCTTCAATGTTATTATTAGATGATTTTATTATTAAAATAAATTATTATTAATTTATAGATCACGTTACACACTAATGTTTTAAAAAAAGACACTGAGTTTATTTTCATCTTCAAAACAAAATGAGGAAATAAGATGGAAGAGAAAGTGAAAAATGAATGAGAAGAAGAGAAGATGAAGATGATGCAGAATAATTCAATAAGTATTAAAAACTTGTATTTGACTTAAAAATGAGAATATTTATTTTTGTTGCGGGATGAGAATATAAAGAAATGCAAAAAAAATGTCATTAATTCAAAATATATGTGTCGGTTATATTTGAAAATTGTATTAAATTAATACATTTTACTTATATAATATTAATAAAATATTATTTAAAAATAAGGATGAAAATGATAATAAAAATAAAATTAAGTTATTATTAAAATATCAAACATAATACATGTGAATATATTAAAATCCAAGTTTAATAAAAAAAGTTTGAAATATTGATGTCATGTGAATGTATAAAGATATAATTTTTATAAAAATATTGAAGATATTGTTTTTGTTAACAAATTTTTTGAAAAAATCATGAAAATTATATCAAAATTATAATTTTTTTAATAAAATTTTATAAAACATCAAAACAATTAATTACTTATATTTTAAACTAATTTTTTATTTAAAAATATTGTAAAATCATTAATTAAAATATTTGAAATAATTAAACAAATTATTTAATTGTAACTACTATAAATAGATAAATTTTGACAGTATAAAAATAAATTTCATTAATTTATTTTTTAAAAATAATTATATATATAATGAATATATTAAAATAGAGAATATATTATCTATTATCAAAATGAAAAAAAGAAGAATTAAAATGATTATTCATAAAATAAATAAAATAAAAATAAAATTGATATTTTTAATATTTTGTTCTACATTTTAGTTACGATATACACCGTACATATTTAGGACATTTTAACAAAAAAAATATTTAGTAATATTATCAATATTTTTAGGATAATTAGATAAAATAATATAGATATTAAATTTTGATGCTAAAATATGTAAAAAATAATATTACGGCGATAATATGAATAATTTTTTTTTCTAACTAAATAAACATAATTCATTTCTCACAAAATGAAGAAGTAAATAAACGATTTTTTTTAAAAAGATTTGATGCGTAAGTTGCAAATTGCAATTTTAATATTTCCCACCTTCCAAACACAAAGGAACTCAGATAAACTACAGCCTCAATTCTCGCTCGCTCGCTCGCTCGCTCGCTCTCTTTCTCTCTCTCTCTGTGTGTGTGTGTCAGGGGAAAAAAACTTGGACTATCACGTCTACTAAATATCAGTTCTGTCATTTTCTGCCCTAACTCTCTAAATCTCCGCCACCGGTTTTTCGTTAATCAGCTACTTTTCTGCTTGACTTCTCCGATCGGTTAGTCCCTCTAATTTACTTACACAAATGTGCATAAGCGTTGACTGATATATCATTGCGTGCGTATCGTTTTCCGTATTTACAAATTGTTGTATATGTGAATTTTGTGCTGTATGCACAGTGTAGTAGATTTTTTCTTGCTCTCGCGCTTTGTCGTTTTCGTCGTACGGATATGTTCATGGCTGATGACTAGAGCTAATGATTTTGAATAGTATTGATCATTTTGTGGACCTAATTCAGTTTTGACACAAACAATTTAAACCACTTTTTATGTTCATTTTATCAGCTTTTTCAGCCACCTTGTAAACATGTATGCCGATTATTGGTGTCACCTGCACTGTCACCCCCAAATGTTATAGAAAAGTTGGACTGTATATGTATTCGGTCTTTAACGGAAACGTTTTTGATTTGTTGTTTGGCTGGTTACTCTAGGTGTTTGACTAAAGGCCTAAGAGAAGCGAGAGTCTGAAATGGTTGACAGATAATATTGATATCTACCGATTTCGTGGAGGTTCTTCATCTAAGGACTGGAAAAAAGATGGATGCATTATGTAGATTGCGACAGCCCAATGTTTTCTGCCATGGTGAAGGGACGGGTTACAATTCAGTGGACCGTGTTGATTCCCATATTCTACTCAGAAGTAGAGAATTTGGTCGGAACGTTCTTGGTAAATCACAAATTAATTTGAAAGCACAATTGCATAAGAAGACAAAGAAGTTTACCTGTTTAAATGGTCATAGGAATTCAAATTTGACTTCTGGAAAAAAATATAATTGTCATTTATGCAGCTGGAATTCTAGAATCTCTTTATTGTGTAGTTACGACAATGTTCTTAAATGTCCAAGAGCTTTTGGGTTGCGTTGTCAGAGTGATGACTCCTTGGCCTTTGTAAATGGAAATGGTCGAAATGTAGAATTTCTAGAAAGTAATGATGATAGCTCAAAAGGGGGGCCTGCTTATGTTGTTGAGTCAAGTGGTTCTGGAGAAGTAGAGGGACAAAGAGAACAAGAAGAAGAAATGGGGACACCTAGTCTAGATGAGTTGAGGGAATTGCTACAGAAGGCAATGAAGGAATTGGAAGTTGCTCGGCTTAATAGTATTATGTTTGAGAAACGGGCTCAGAAAATATCAGAAGCTGCAATATCCCTGCAGGATGAAGCCGCAAGTGCTAGGAGTGAAGTCAATTCAACTCTTGATTCCGTTCAGCAAATTGTGAATGAAGAGGCTGTTGCCAAAGAAGCTGTTCAGAAAGCAACCATGGCCCTTTCTTTAGCAGAGGCAAGGCTTCAAGTGGCAATGGAATCTCTGGAGGTTGCAAAAGGTCGGAGTGACTTTCCACAGAGTTCACAAGGGAGTGAATCACTAGATGATATTGAAGAAGAGGAAAAAACTCTTTTAATTGTTCAAAAAGATTTTGAAGAGTGCAAGGAAAATCTGGAAAAGTGTGAGGCACAATTTAGGCAATTGCAAATTAGAAAGGAAGAGTCGCAGAAAGAAGTGGATAAGTTGAATGAGGTTGCAGAGAAAGCATCTCTTAATGCTTTAAAGGCTGAAGAAGATGTAGCAAACATAATGCTTTTAGCTGAGCAAGCTGTTGCTTTTGAACTTGAGGCTACACAGCGCGTAAATGATGCAGAAATTGCATTACAAAGAACAGAGAAGTCCATCTCCATTTCTCATGTAGATACCTCAGAAATAACTGAACCACAGATTCTAAGTGATGATCCTATTGAGGATGAGGAAAAAGTGGTTCTAGGAATTTCTGGGGATACATCTGTTGAATGGGACAGAGACGTATCAGTTGATAGTGATTCTTTGGTAGTAAAGCCTTTATCAGATAGCCTATCTGGCAAGACCACTCAGAGTTCTGGAGATTTGAATCCAGCTGATGAATTGAGTGATCATGAGAATGGAATGTTGAAGATAGAATCTCTTAAAGAATCTGAAGTAGAAGCTGAAAAGTCTAAGAATGTGGTTCAATCTAAAAAACAGGAAGCTCAAAAGGATTTGACAAAGGAGAGTTCATCTGTGAGCACTCCCAAAGCATTGAACAAATCTTCTCGATTCTTTTCTGCATCATTCTTCTCCTTTACAGTAGACGGGGCTGAGTTCACACCAGCATCAGTTTTCCAGGGTTTCATGGAGTCTGTGAAGAAACAATGGCCAAAGCTGATTGTTGGCCTCTTGCTATTTGGAGCAGGGTATGTACAAGGATGCTTTTTCTGATGACTGTATTGTTGTTGTACATTCAGTATACTGTACGTATCAGGTTTTGGATGAACTTTAAAGGTTATGGTTTATGTATTAGATTTAATGATGGCTAGTGAATTTTTGATGTTCATTACGCTTTATTTACTGCTATATAAATTAAACAATATTTTCAAACATGAAATTCAGAAAATAAAATTTGTTAGTTTCTCAAAGAAGTGGTATGGAAAGAAAATTTGTTGCCAAGTTAATTTGATATATTGTGCTTGTTTTTTTTCTTCTCTCTCTCTCTCTCTCATTACTATCAAGAAAGGAAGTGCTAGCTCAGTTGTTTGATAGTAGAGTTTAGGTTTCAGGTATATCTTTTCTTGTTTTTTAGAAATTAAAGCTTCTTCCTGAAAAATTTCCCTTTGATTTGCTCTAAGTTTGAGATTGCTATATTGGTATAAAATTACCTTGTATCATTACAAGAAGTTCATTTATCACAGGGTTACTCTGTACACCAATCGGACAGAAAGGAGCAATCAGCTACTACAAGAGCCAGATGTTGTCACTGTCAGCATTGAAGAAGTTTCATATAATGCAAAGCCTGTAGTGCGACAATTACAGAAGCTTCCTAAAAAGATTAAGAAATTAATTGCGATGCTTCCCCATCAAGAGGTATGCAGTATCATATCACACTATGCATGTTTTACCTCTTGTATTTGTTCTCATGTAGTTGGTCACTTACTCTTGATTTTTCTATTGGATAATTCTCAGGTGAATGAAGAGGAAGCTTCTCTATTTGATATGCTATGGTTATTGTTGGCAAGCGTAATATTTGTGCCTATATTTCAAAACCTTCCTGGAGGTAACTGAATTTCAACATGTTCTGGTTGAGTTTTCTTATTTAAGCATACCAATTATTTATTTCAAATGGTAGAGCACATTTTGTTTTTGTTACAGATGAATGCTTGCTTTTCATGTTGTTAGAAACCTAATGAATACACATGGATAAGAAATTCCATTTTATCAGTAAATGAATTTATTACTTAATATAGTGAAAAGTTTGCTCAGATATCTCTTCTGCCCCAAGTGCTTAATGCTTAAGTGCTCTTTCGAAGTTATCTGGTAGTTTGGTTTGAGCTGAGTGTTATTGGTTTGATGACAAGAAAATTTTCTTTACATTTTTGCATATTTTGATCATCCTCTGATATTTAACTGGGCCAAAAAGTTGAGTTGTATGACCATATTGTTAAACTTATTCTGATTGATTTTCATTTTCATCTGCTGAAATTTCTAGGTAGTCCTGTTCTTGGGTATTTGGCAGCTGGAATCTTGATTGGGCCTTATGGCCTCTCTATTATTCGCAATGTGCATGCAACAAAGGCTATTGCTGAATTTGGAGTTGTTTTCCTACTGTTCAATATTGGCCTCGAGGTGAAGTCCTTTTATTGGGATTTGACTTCTGTTCATCTTTCTTAGATTTGCCAACAAATGAAAGGATTTTATCTGAATCATGGTGAAAATAGCTGACAATAAGTTTTAAATTTATGTTTTGTAGCTCTCTGTTGAAAGGTTGAGTTCCATGAAGAAATATGTTTTCGGATTAGGCTCTGCTCAGGTGATTGTGAAACCCCCTTTCTCCCATATCCCGTGATGTCCGATGTCTAATAGTATAGTTGTATTTGCTATCTTAGAATCCATTGCCCTTTATAATATGCAGGTTTTTGTTACAGCGGTGGTGGTTGGCTTGGTTGCGCATTATATTTGTGGGAATCCTACTCCTGCTGCAATTGTCATTGGAAATGGCTTGGCTTTGTCATCCACTGCAGTTGTCTTGCAGGTAAAGGCTGTAAGCAAATATTTTCTTAGAGGAGGAAATGTTCTTCGGAGTACACACACCAATAGCCACGTACATATTGTTAAGTCTTAAAGGCTAATACCCACAAGCAATTTTTACTCGGATTGCATAGTGATAAGTTCTTTGGAGTACTGCATATTTCACCAGAAATATATATACAGTACCTATTTTGACATTTTCTGTGAGTAGCTATATGGTGTGTCTATTGATGCATCAACTTCCTTCATTGAAGAGCTTTCACTTTGTGCTCAGCTTGGCTTCAATGATGAACCCACCAGTCTTTGTTTAATTAGTATACTTCTGTAAGCGTAATGATTGATTTCAATAAAAAGAAGGGTAGTGACTAATTCAAATGAAATTCCTTTCACAGGTATTGCAGGAGCGGGGTGAGAGCACATCACGCCACGGCCGTGCCACATTCTCTGTCTTACTTTTCCAGGTTATTATAATGTTTAATAAGATGAAAAATTATCAAAGGAGGGCCTGAGGCCTATCCTTATGAGTCATATATTAAATATTTTGATGCCATTGTTTAATTAAAGTGATCAAACGAGTGTTGCGGCATACTTTGACATGAAAATCCATACTTCAGTCTTGGCACATATACATCCTAGATGACAAGTATGTGATAAGACAGGTATGCATGATGTATTTGCTCAGGACTATGCAAGTATGATGTCTTGCTTCATATAAATTTCTAACCTGGATCATTGTATTTTGACTAATAAATAATAAGTATTATTGCATCAATTACATGATGTTGTGCTTCGTTTTGCAAGTACTAAACTTGTCTTTGCAGAATTAATGATTTTTTTTAATACTTTTGGTTCTTTCAGGATTTGGCAGTAGTGGTCTTGCTTATTCTTATACCTCTTATTTCTCCAAATTCATCCAAAGGAGGGGTATTAGTTTTATTCTTTTATTTTCTGTTTTATACTTTTGAAGCTAGTGGTTTATTTTTAACTATTTACCAATAATTTTGTATTAGAATAGTTTCAGTATGCTTAACATAAGCCAAAATATCCAAAATATAGGACCGAGGCTCTTAGCTTCTTGCTTTCAGGAAGTTGTTTTGTAGTTAGTTGTGGAACTAGTTACACCGACCAAATTCTTGTGAGATACCCATTTTTTGTGCAGTGTATGTTGTGGACCTAGACAGCCTCAGAAGTGTCCCTACAAAACCATCTATAATCTAAGATACCGTTTGACACATATGGATATATGAGATATTATATGGAAAAGGGAAAGCATATTTGCAAAAATAAAACAGGGGATGTTTCAGCTGCCTTTCATTATATAATTTTTTCTTCCTTGTAAGGCAATTTTATTTATAAAGCTCTTAGAAAGTTAACTGTATTGATTAGCATGGATGTATTTTAAAGTAAAAAAATTAATTAGTGAACTTCCTTGAGTTATTTTTGCGTTCTAATAATATTGTTGTCACGGTAATTGCTGCTTTTGATTTTTGTTTTGTCATAACAAGTTAGTTGATTTATCATTTTTCAGCTTGGATTTCAAGCTATTGCTGAAGCTCTTGGACTTGCTGCGCTTAAGGCTGTAGTTGCGATTGCAGCCATCATTGCTGGCGGACGTTTGGTTAGTTTGTATATGTTAAACACTTTTCAGAATTCACCAAGTGTTTGAAATACTGGCCAAAACAAAAGGGCACATATTGCCTGATAAATTGATAACCTTTTATTACTTATCCTTTACCATATCTTTGAGATATGGTGTGCACCCGAGCCTATTTTTCAATGGTGCTCTCTCTCTCTCTTTGGGGGGGGGGGGGGGGGGGAGGGGGGGTTTGCAATGACTAAAAACTGTTCCCTGATACAAGATTTAAATCTTCTCTTTAAACTTTCAGGCAAAAAAGAAAAAAAATTGTATTTATACAGTATTGCCTTGGTAGTTGTTTTTGTTGATAAATATTGCAAAAACCTTTTTTTTTCTTTCTTCCTGTATTTTGGGAAGTGACAAATGGTCATATGTTATGCTTTTTTATCATTATCTGATTCAGAATCACCATGCGGAGCTATTTCCTTTAACAATGAGGTGGATGCTTAAATTTCGCACTAATTGAAGTGAACCTTATTTGAAATATCCTCAAGTGTTTCTATTAGAATTATCTTCATTAAGCCTTGACTTCCAGGAAGTATTTTAGCTGTCACGAGTCACTTATGAAATGAATTGCATATGACTTCTTTGTGTAATTCTGCAGTTGCTTCGACCAATTTATAAGCAAATTGCTGAAAATCAAAATGCAGAAATATTCTCTGCCAACACGCTGCTTGTTATATTGGGGACTAGTCTCCTTACTGCCAGGGTATATAACTGAATTAAATCACTAATTATTTTGTTAATAATTCCTGACAGTTGTATTAACTTTTCCCCCTTATTTTTTCTTGAACAGGCTGGACTTTCTATGGCTCTTGGAGCATTTTTGGCTGGTTTGCTTCTTGCAGAAACTGAATTTTCTTTACAGGTCGAATCAGATATTGCTCCATATCGTGGCCTTTTACTGGGTCTCTTTTTCATGACGGTAGGTGCCTTGTGTAAGCAATTCTTGAAGGTTGCATCTTCTTTAAAATTTGAAGTATCTAGTTTTTTTTTGTTGTTTGGGATTTTGTTGAAATCCTTTATTAATGGGTTGGTCAAGTGTGAGTAGGATATGATCAGCTATGTTACTCTGACTCGTCCCTTTGCCCTGGCGTACCGGTGTCGACACAACATGACACCGGTTCTGGCACAGGATATGTCCAATATGGCAAATTGTTTTTGGACACGGTATAGAAAAAACGTGATGCAGATAAGAAAGAAGAAGAAGAAGAGATGCTGGTGTGATCTGTATCCATGGTAGCAACAATTGTGTTGAAGATGCAAGAAAGAAGCATAAAGAAGAAGAAGAGGTGCTGGAGGGGAGGCTTGTTTTAGGGAGTTAGGGTTAGGAATAAAGAGGTTTAAATAAGCACGTGGGTTAAAACTTAAATGGTTTATTACCCATTTGAATGGGCTAACCTCATGAGTGTTAGTGGACCAAATATTTAACTTTCTGAAAATGGGTTTTTTTAACATCACTAACACAACCCATAGTTATAAATCATCAATTAAAAAAAATTAATTTAATATCATTGGACTCTAAAATTATTACCAAAAAAAATTGTGGACTCTAAAGTAATTTTACAGTCCCTAATTCCAAAAAAAAATTTTCTATTAAAAGAATTTTTAAATTTTTCTTAATATATACAAAGAAATAAGAAATTCTTAAAATAAAAAAAAATGAAATTGAAAATAATGGAAAATAAAAAGATGTAAAAAAAAGAGTTTTATAAAAAGAGGATATTAATCCTAAAATTCAAGCTATAATTTTTATTATTTTTGCTAAACTTTTAAATATGATATGATATGATATGATATGATATGCGTCTCTAATTGTTCATGTTCAAAAATTACATACTTTATATCACTATCCAAGTGTCCTAAAATTCTAAACCTAGTAAGTTCTATGCCTAGATACATACTCGTACCGACACTTGTATTCGAGTTCGAATAACATTTATGATTAGATATGATTAGGAAATGATTAGAAAATATTGTGTATTAAATTAATTTCATTTTTTCTTTTCTTTTTCTGTATTATAAATTAGGTCTTAATGTTTGTACATGAATATACTAAGAAATACAATAAACACAATTATCTTTCATCCCTTTCAATTCTAGATAGTATCAGAGCTTGGTTTCCTTAAAACCAGGTTAATATGGAAAACCCAATAGTCCCAAAAATTCCTGAAACAAACCCTGAAATCCCAACATGAACTCAAATGACAGCCTTTTCTACAACTCACCTTTGGAAAAAATTAAATGGGAGATTTTAGAAAATGAGCTCAATCAATGAAGTTAATGATTTATGGAAAAGGGAAGATGTGTTATCTAATCGGAGACACAAAGAAACTAGCAATCACAAACGTTAGTGCTCTCCAACATTGGAACTCAGACAACTCCATGGTGATAGCTTGGTTCATCCACTCCTTAGTACCTTTTATTGGTAAAAAATATCTATTTTTACCTACAGCAGAAGACATATGGAAAGCTATTCGTGAAACCTACTTTCATGGTGAAAACTCTGCCCATATTTTTGAACTAAAAACTCGACTATGAAAACTAAAACAGGAGAATAATGTAACAAATCATTACATGGAGATGACCTCACTTTGGTAAGAGATAGATCTCAGTTCAGGAGAAGGAGAAGAATGGTATTGTTAAGGAGATAGCATACGTTACTAGAAAAAACTTGAAAACGAAAGAATTTTTGAGTTTCTTGTTGGACTGAGCATCGAACTCGATGATGTTCAAGGTAGGGTTCTCAGTCGGTGACTGCTTCCATCAGTTCGCGAGGTTTTATCTGAGGTGAGACGCGAAGACCATCAACGAAGGTGATGTTGAAAGGGATGATGGTGTCGTCGCCCTCTCTTTCCTCCCATGGCACTCTTGGGAACCGGTTCGAAAACTTAGCCCTAAAGCTAAGTTAAAGAAATGAAGAAATATGGGCCAAATGAATTGAGTAACTAAGGGTCGAGAGAGAACATTAGCCCAAATGGAGGTATTGGGCTTGGTTATACAAATCAAAGCAAAGCCAGCCTTGGGCCATACTCAAACATTGGGCCATATGCAAACTAAATTGAGCCAAGTTGAAGTTCTTATCGATTTTTTTTCCTGTGAACACTAGAAAATTCGAACACACTAAAACCATTTGTTGAGAAATTCATGGAAAATATGTGGATTGAAAATTAAGAGAAAATAATTCTCATGGCTATTAGGCCTTAGTCGACCACTAGATAGCTAGAGCTTGCAATTTAGAACAATCGGATCAATTTTATAAACTTTTTTTTCAATTTTCAAAATTATGATTAGTCAACTATAGCTACATCATCAGCCTCACAACTTACGGAGGTAACCATTTAAGTGCTCATGTTACCACTTCTTAAACCAAAATTTATTGGATTATTGATTCTGCGTGTTAGATCGTATGATTGATGCCCATCATTCATTGACAACTTATTTTGTGCTGAAAATATTAAAGTTAGAATTGCAGATGGATCTCTTTCGTCTGTTGCTGGAGAAAGGAGTATTCGAATATCTAAATCCATAATCCTCAATTTTGTACTTCATGTCCTTAAACTTATATTGCAATTTTTTTTGTTAGTCAATTGACAAAAAACCACATAGTATTCTATTAAATTTTTTTCTATCTTATCGTGCCTTTTAGAACCTTTTGTTGGGGATGATGATTGACAATGCTAGAGAGTGTGAAGATCTATTAGTTTGATGAAACCAAAGTGAGTGAGTGTTGCCAAATTGTTACTCGTAATTCAATTTTTGTTCATAATAATAGCGAAATTTTATTGTGGTATTATAGAATGGGGTATTCTAACTTTCAATATTTAAAGCAATTATTTCAATCTATGCTTTTGAATAATAAAACATCAATTTTCAGTGTAAAATGTGTGAATTTGCAATATATCAACGTATTTCTTTTCAAAAAGTATTACACAAACCATCCAAACTTTTTACTCTAATACACTTATATGTGGGTTCATCCCGTATCTTTAATCGTACATAGTAAGTGGTTTGTTACCTTTATTGATGATCATACTCAAGTTTGTTTGGTTTACCTGTTAAAAGCCAAAATTGAAGTTCAAAGTGTTTTTATTAATTTTCATACAATGATTCAAACTTAGTTTCAAACACAAATCTAAATCCTTCATACTGATAATGGTACCAAATATTTCAATCGTACCTATAGAACTACCTTTAAAACCATGGTATCATACACCAAAGCTTGTATGTTAATACTCTTCAACAAAATGAGTAGCTGAACAGAAAAAACAGACATCTCCTTAAAGTAGCTCAAGTTTAATGTTCACTATAAATATACCCAAAACATTCTAGGGAGAAAACATTCTAATTTTTACATACCTCATTAGTTGTATGCCTAGCCGAGTTCTCTCTTTTGAAACACCACTTCGAAAGTTATAATACTTCTTTCCCACATCTCACTCCAGTCTAACCTGACTCTTAAAGTGTTTGATTGTACCACGTGTGTTTAGGACCACTCAAAAACCAGGTTTAAACTTGATCCAAAAGCTATTATTAAATGTGCTTTTATCGAATATTCTTTTAATCAAAAGGGTTACAAATCTTATGACCCTGTTACAAACAAGATATTTGTCAATCTTGATGTCACATTCTTTGAGAACATTCCCTACACCAAATGCTTTCTTCTAAGGAGAAGAATGGTACAAAAGAGGATGTAACTTTTGGTCAATACTTAAACTATGATTTCGTTACTCTTGAGTCCAGTGATTTCACTTCTCTCAAGTTCATTTCAACTACTCATGATTAGAATAATGAGTGCCAAAATAGAGATCTAGCTAATACTACTCTGTCACCTATAAAAAGTAATTTGAACTTAGTGGGAGAAACAGAAAAAAGAAAATAACAAAGAGATAGTAACTTACTCACGGAGATCTAAATTGAAAGGCAAGGAGAACTTCACACTTGAAGTATCAAAAGAGTTAGAATGATGATAGATCCAAACTTCCATGAGTCTACAGTTAATCTAGGTAATTTTGAATCTACAAAATCTCTTGTGGTGCCTATTGCCCTTAGAAAACAAAAACGATCTTGCATTCTTTATCTCATCTCTAGATTTGTTTCTTTTAAAAATTTGTCTGGTAGATTTCGTGCCTTCACCTTTCACCCTTCATCTTGACAAAACAAAAATTCTAAAAAATACCATGAGGTTATAGAAATCTCAGAATGGGGAGAACTTGTTATGGAAGAAATAAAAACAACTAAAAAAATGAAACTTGAGATGTAATAGAACTATCAAAAGGAAAAGTTTCAGTTGGTTGTAAGTGGATTTTCACAATAAAATACAAAGTTGATGGGACAATAGAACGGTATAGAACCCTTTTGGTTGCAAAAGGATTTATACAAACTTACGGGATTGACTACACTAAAACATTCGCACCTATGATTAGGCTGAATACAGTCTGAGTTCTCGTCTCTAGCAGCCAATTTAGAATGGAAACTTCACCAAATGGACATAAAAAATGCATTATTAAATGGAGAGTTAGAAAAAGTGATTATGATTATGCATCTAGGGTTTAATTAAGGAGAAATATGTAAACTGAAAAAATCACTCTATGGCCTTAAACAATCGCCTAGAGCTTGGTTTGATAAGTTTACAAAGGTGATGGAGAAATAAGGGTACCTATAGGGACAATCCGATCATATGATGTTTTTTCTATACACTTGTGATAGGAGGAAAACAATTTTAATAGTATATGTTGATGATATAATCATGACAGGGGACAATCTATAAGAAATTGAAAGATTGAAAAAAAACCCTAGACTCAGAATTCGAAGTCAATGATTTGGGACAAATGAGGTACTTCTTAAGGATGGAGGTTACAAGATCGAAAAAGAGGTATTAGTTTATCTCAACGAAAATAAATGCTTGATTTCCTTACCGAAAAAGGCATGCTTAGGTGCAAATCGAGTGACACTCTAATAGAGATTAGAGGGAAAAATGAAGATATGGGAAAACCAGTAGATGAAGATAGATATCAAAGATTAGTAGAAAAACTTATCTATTTATCTCACACTAGACCTAATATTGTATTTGGAGTTAGTGTCGTAAGCCAACACATGCACTTTCTAAAAGAAGTTCACTTAGAAGTTGTGTATAAAATTCTCAAGTATCTTAAAGGGTTACCTAGTAACGGGTTTTATTTTAAGAAGAATGAGACTAATGTATACAAGTCTTTACTGATGTAGATTGAGTTGATTCAGTAAAATATAGAATATCCGCTAAACATATTGAAAAATACAATAAACACAATTATCTTTCTACCCTCTCAATTCTAGAGATTAGGCTGGCTCAGTTGAAGATAGAAGATCCATTACTGGGTACTGTACTTTTGTTCATAGGAAATTGGTAACTTGGAGAAGTAAGAAACAAAATGTAGTGGGTAGAAGGTGTGATAAAGTAGAGTCTAGAGTATATGCATAGGGAATATGAGAACCTTTGTGGCTGAAAAAAACTCTTGAATGAACTTCAAGTTACAGTAAAGTCTCCAATTAAATTTTACTGTGACAAGAAAGTTGTTATCAATATATCTCTTAATCCAATTTAACATAATAGAACCAAGCATGTAAAAGTTGATAGACATTTCATCATAAAGAAGATTGAATATGAGACTATTGTATGACCTATATTCCCACAGAGAAATAAACCACATATATATTCATCAAAGGACTTATTTGACCAAATTTTAATGATTTTATCTATAGGTTGGATACGATCAACATTTATGATACAACTTAAGGGAGTGTTGAAATCTTTGATTAATGGGGTGATCCTTGATTTCTAGTGGTAGAAATAATGATAAATATCTCAGTCGATTAGGTGTGGGTAGAATATGATCGGATATAATTAGAAAATCATTAGAAAATATTGTGTATTAAATTAGGTTCATTTTTGTATTCTTTTCTTGTGAAGTAGGTCCTAATGTTTGTACAAAAATAGACTGAGAAATACAATAAATTAGGTTTTGCTATATATATCGTCATGTGAAAATGATGGGAAGACATGGTGGCTTTTCATCACTATCTTCTTTTAGAATCTCCACGTGATGAATTCAAACTTTCAAAATATTATATAAAAAAAATACTTAGGGCTCTCTCTTTTTGTCCTTATTTAATTTCCTTTATGGAGTTTTTACATCCAGATGTAACCTAATTTTCTCCATATCTGCTGCTAGCATACAAAACTTTATCCTGGAGTTGCATGAGTTACTTGATTGAATTGCCAATTTTGCATGAGTTATTCTCACGAGACTTTTTAAGTCTCATGCAGTTATACTCATCTCTTGCTGTGATATCTCTCTCTCTCTCTCTTTCTCTCTCTCAGTAAAATGGCATGTTGCTGCATCAATTATTTATTTTATCGAACACTTATTGAGATTCCAATCACTGTACTGCAGCGATGAGTACTAGGGTCTTTGACTATTGCATCTTTAGCTTTGGCCAGTTGATATTGCTAAAATGTTTTGTAAATATTTACTATTAATGATAATATTTGGTTGGTTTGCAGGTTGGAATGTCCATCGATCCCAAACTTCTTGTTTCGAATTTCCCTGTAATTACTGGATCTTTGGCACTCTTAATTGGTGGCAAGACTTTATTGGTTGCTTTAGTTGGTAGACTATACGGTATTTCTATAATATCTGCAATAAGAGTTGGTCTTCTTCTTGCTCCTGGTGGAGAATTTGCATTTGTGGCTTTCGGTGAAGCTGTTAATCAGGTCATTTTTTATTTTTTGAGAAACTTATTTGCTTGCAAGCTCTGACGAATTTGCATTACTCTTTGTATATGCAAAAATAAGTGACTATGCACCCCTTGTGTGTTAGATCAAGCACACCAGTCTAGTTATCCAATTAAAGTGTTGCCTTTACATATTAGCTCGTCTGTCCTCTTTTGGAAAAATGAAAAAATTTCGTATTTTTCTTTTGGGTGTGCCTTTGGGAAGGATAAAATAGATTTGATAGGTGTTGCTTTTGGTGTCATCTGCAGGGTATAATGTCCTCTCAACTTTCGTCTTTGCTGTTTCTTGTCGTGGGTATTTCAATGGCTCTAACGCCTTGGCTCGCTGCTGGAGGCCAACTAATTGCTTCTCGTTTTGAGGTGCATGACGTAAGAAGCTTACTGCCTGTGGAAAGTGAGGTAAAATGAGCAACATGATGTGAAGTCTTTTGGTTGTAAATATGATAATTATCAACAGGTTATAACGTTTTTAGATGGGATCACTGGTTTTTAGATTGGGATAAGTTATAAAGATCTAGGAGTATATTTTCGTTATTAAATTATTCATGGATGTGGTATCTGAGCAGAAGTTTCTGAACCAAGACTAATCATCAGGAAGAATTAGTTACTATGGTAGTTTTAGGTGCTCTTCACTATACTTGCTTGACATTCAGCATTCTAAGTTCAAGGATAGGCAGTTTATAAACAAAGATTATAAATGCAGTCGAGGAGTTAACAACATTTTGCTGCTATATTCCAGGATGCAATTAGCTAAAGGAGATTTATCTATCTTTGATCGGCCCATCCATCAAGTTTTATGTATCCCACACAACATACTGGGATAAGTCGATTTGTTTTTCATCTTTTGGTATTTTGACCTTCGAATTATAAAAGAACAGTTTTTGTGATTCCATGTCATGTAAATGGTTGTTGTGTCATTCTCATTCACAATATTGTTTTCTTGTGCCATTTATTGTCATAATGAGGAATTTTCGTGCAGCCAGTGAGATGGCAATGATCCAGTTGATGTTTCCTCTCCAAGTAATACGGACTAACATTTTTTTTTTACTGAATTAAATTTGCAGACAGATGATTTGCAAGATCATATTATTATTTGTGGATTTGGAAGAGTTGGTCAGGTATCATTAAAGTTCTCCCCGAACTATACTTGTTTTATTATTTTTCTTTTATAAGTTAAATGAAAAATCATTTGTAGCTGAACTTTTTTAATTCTTATCTCTGCTTTCATTAATGTCTGCAATATGTTTATTAATATTTTTATTTTGTTACCAGATAATTGCTCAGCTTCTTTCGGAGCGGTTAATTCCATTTGTAGCTCTTGACGTGAGGAGGTAACTCTGAACGATAGAAACTTCATGCATAATTTGTTAATTTGTTTCTATGCGTCAATGATTGATTTTTGTAAGATGTTCTGTGAATTTTCCTTTCATAAACATGTCTTCATAATTCCTTGAAAGGACTAGTCTTTGATCTGTGCTTGCTTAACCAATGAACCAAGTACTTTTTGATGACAAATTTTCTGAGGCAAATGGCCCATTAGACAACCATGTTTTAATTTTAGCTTTGAAGATAATGAATGAAATTCTATTATGAAGATAGTGAAGATGTTATTTCTTATATTTCCTACATTCAGTGACAGAGTAGCGATTGGACGTGCCTTGGACCTTCCTGTCTTTTTTGGAGATGCTGGAAGTAGGGAGGTAATGCAGAATAAGTAAGGAAATTTCACAGTGCACATGCTCACAATCTTACATGTTTTCTACTGGATGACTAGGTGCTTCATAAAGTTGGAGCTGAAAGAGCATGTGCCGCTGCAATAACATTGGATTCACCTGGGGCAAATTACAGAACTGTTTGGGCTCTGAGCAAGCATTTTCCAAATGTGAAAACTTTTGTCCGTGCTCATGATGTTGACCATGGCCTTAATTTGGAAAAGGCTGGGGCTACTGCGGTAATGCTATATTATATGTTATAGATTTAGTACGTGATATCTCTTCTATGTGTAGCATTGTTTATTTCCTACCTAAGGTGATTCAGAATTCAGGAACTTTTCTCATGTTTTGGATTATCTACTAATGCTCTATTTGAGTAAAATTTGCAGTTTTAAATTTCACAACATAAATGTTTATCCTAGGACCCTTAGCCTCTCCTGTATGCACTTTTGAATTAATCTGACGCTCAAAAAAATCTTCAGGTTGTTCCAGAGACGTTAGAACCAAGTCTGCAGTTGGCAGCTGCTGTTCTTGCTCAGGTGAATTACTTCTCTTTTATAGCAAGCATTTGTCCTAGAAATGATGGAAACTTGGTTTGGCTCTTTTACTGTAACATATATTCATTGCAAAATGATGGAAACTAAAGTGTAGTTATAAAGACTGGCTTGCTGAACTCCCCCCCCCCCCCCAGTGTAACAGCTCATGTTACTTGGTCTCTATCCGATATAGTTCATTCAACTTTGAATAGGAAATAATCTTTTTTTTTATATACCATTAGGTTTTAATAATCTTTGAATTTGAATTACTGAATGATCCATGATTGTGACATTCTGCTAACTTTAGATTCTGGTAAGCCTATGCCTATTATTATGCAGTTTCCATGTAGAAGTCTTATGCCAGAAAATCAGCAGATTTGGGATTATACATGAAATTTCTTTATATATTTTCTTTGATACTCTATAAAAGATGTATGGAACTGCTTGATTATGTGCCATAAAATTTTATCCAGTGAATAAAAGCTTCTGAAAGTACCTTATATAAACTTCTACCATGTAGAAATCTTGAAAGACTAACTTAATATACTATTTTAACCGTCGAATATATATTTAGTCTTTGGTTTTCCAGACCCTTTTTTTAAGGAAACAAAACAGAAAGAAAACGTGAATAAATTCTTCTGTGCCAATTGTTATAATTTGGTTGGTTTACTTTGCTAATTGTGAGAATACAGATTGTTATACTATTAAGGGTCTCCCTCTTTTTTATTGCGTTTCTTATAAAAGTAGTCATCCTTTTTCATATTCTTGTAATTTGGATTGAAATTTTGAAGCAATTGATAGCAAACATTCACGATTCCTTTCTCGTGTCACTCTTCTACTATTATTCTTGGAAAATGATTACTAGATTCTTTTGGCGTGCTTTAGTTTTCTGCCCCTTCTTATCACTTAATTTTTCCTGTTAGACTAAACTACCTGCCCCGGAGATTGCAGCAACCATCAACGAGTTTAGGTCTCGCCATCTGGCTGAGCTAACAGAGGTACTTAATTCTGGGATTGTAATATGGTTCTGATATCTGTTTTTATTATATTTACATGTTATGTTTTTCTGCCAACAGCTATGTCAAGCGAGTGGAAGCTCGCTAGGATATGGATTTTCACGGATCACGAATAAACCTAAAGCCCAACCTTCAGATTCTTCAGATGATAATCAATTGGGTGAAGGAACACTTGCAATATGAAACATGCCAGACAGAAATATACAAACGAAAATTGAAAAAGAAAATCAAGAACTGTATAGTACATTAGATTTTCCATTGTACAGAAACTATACTGGAAAAGAGCACAGAAGTTTAGTACTTGCAATTTTTTTTAAATAAATTTTGCGTATTGTTATGAAACAATCTTAATCTTAACAGATTCCCATTCTGTTTTGTTCGTGGTCACTGATACCAAGATGTCAAAAGACCAATTTCTCTTGTATGATTTTCCCAAGCACATATTCTGCAATTCACAACATAACGCCCAAGTTACCAGCCTCAATGCCTGGTCAGTATTTTAATGTCAAAAGTTACCTGATTACAGTGGAATTGTTTAGATGTCTGATCTTCGGTGTTGGTCGTGTTGGAAATAGATTGCGAGAGGTAAAGTCATATGGAATGCACGTCTTCCCTTCACTTTTCTACCCTCTCTCGCTTGCTCACTGGCAACATAATGATCAAAAATTCAAATGCTGAAGTGTTTTTTTTGGTAGCTAATTTGAAAAGTTTCTCAGTTAATTGGGCAAATCTATCTTCCCAATTGCGCCATAGTAATAAGAGTTCGTGACTGTATAAGGGTTGTTTTACATTCAACAGTAAAAATGATAAAAATAACAGGTTTAGTGATTAAAAAACACAATTTAAACAAAACAAAAACATTGATTTATTAATAATCTGTAAACAAATATACTGACTGATTTGCCTCCAGCCTAAACCCAGCGGCAAATTGTTAAACAAAACCCAGTTGCTCAATTTCATCGTAGGAATTCGGTTACACAACCACAGCACTGCTCGCAAGTCGTTTCTTCTTTGAGAGCCAAGAGTTTCATCCAAAACCAATGCAAAAAATAGAACAATGGCCGATCAATTGAACAATTCATACAATAGCAAAAACAACACCATACTTAAGTTTTAAAAGATAATTTTTTTTCAACACCATTGTTTAAAAGAGAAGTTGTCTGAGAAGAAATATAGAATGTATATATGCAAACGAATAACACATACATAATATAATATTAGACAATTAAATGAATTACATATTACACATAAATTAAATTGACTACCGTCTTCTCTTCAAGAATAATTCTATAATACATGTATAATATTCATTTTGTTATTTTTAATGTGTTCTTAGAATGTTTCAACTTCTGATGTACAACATGCTATTTGTATGTTTAGTAATATAGAGGGACAATATACTTGCCAATATTTTCATTTTCCTGTCACATCATATTAGAAAATGGTTTTATCCGTTTCTTTTAAAATAATTCTATAATACGTTTAGAAACTTCAAAAATATTTTTTAATACATACATAAATATATTAATTCCTATAGTCCTTTACTGGGCCATCATTATACCCTTTTTTGTGTTGTTACTATAGTTAAACTTTTAAGGTAAAACGTGTCCTTTGCATGGCTTATTATTATACATAAATAATCTGTTTGTTTATATTCCCCTACTGTGCCACACATCACTAAAAAAATCTTTTTATCACTTTATAACAGTAACATTCTGTAATTAGTACAGAATTTTCAAAAATATATGTACCTTGTACGGAATTTTCAAGAAGAATTCTATAATCAATACAAAAATAGCAAAAATATATATACATTTTATGGAATTTTCAAGAAGATTTATAAGTACAAAAATTATAAAAATATCTGCACATTGTAAGAAATTTTCAAGAAGATTTCTTTAATGCGTAAAGAATATTGAAAAATGTTGATGTAATAAGTCCGGTAACAATCCAATAAAAAAATATCATCTTATGGTAATTTTTTCCTTGTATATCCATGAATTGGATAATAGAAAATATACAAAATGTCATTTACAAATAATAACATTTCATACATAATTTACAATGGAAAAACTAATTGAAGCTAACTAAAGCCAAATCAATCTTATGTGTGTAAAGAAGTTAAGATAAGAAATCAAAATTGAATAGCCTACTCTCCAAACATAGTTTAGTAAGAATCTAATTGCATTAAGTTTTGTCAATATTCTTGATTGAAAAAAAAAATTGTGCCCAATATATTCCTTATATTTAAGTGAAACTCAATGAGATAATCATTTCAAATCTCTAACCTTTTAATGAATAAATAAATAAATTTGACAATTGTAATCATAATTATAAAAATTAAAATAATATATATTAATTAAAATATATAAAATAATTACAAAATAAAGTAGTGAGACAAATAACTAAATACATATACTTACTTGTTCCCTTGTTTTGACACTCTAATAATAATGTACACATAAATTGATCATATGAATTAAAAATATTATAACTATGATATTCTAAATGGTGTAATATATGTGAAATATATGCGGAGCCATAAATACAAGATGACAACACTTCTTAACAATATCAATAGTTTCTGAGGAGCCATAAATGTTTACCCTTATCCTTCAAACAAATGGCGTAGGTGCATAACTCATATTAATATTTCAATAACAAAGAAATTTAATTACTAAATTGAATTTCATTCATTCAACGGAATAACAAAGTAATCAAAAGCCTTAATAAATTCATTTTAAAGAAAAAACATCATCACATTACTCATTATAAATTAGCAATCGAAAACCTATACAGATAAAGGAGAACAGAATGAAGACATACCCTAATAATGTAAAACCTTATTCACAAAATACAAAAAGAACATAAATCATACACCTACAAACATGAAATAAAGAAAAAATAGAAATAGTAGTAGATATAAGAAAAAGAAAACAATAAATATAGATTTCAACGACAAAGAATGTAATTGGTTCCTTGTAAAGCAATCATCAGCTACTTCAAAGAAGGAAATTGACAAAAAATTGAAGAACATTAAGATACTTAGACAAATTGATGAAAGCTTTTGTTGTTGTTAGATAGCTAATGCAAAAGAGAGAGAGAGAGAGAGAGGTTGGAAAGAGAACCATCATAAAGAAATAAAAAGGAACAACAATAATGAACATATTGTGGCTAAATGGAAGAAACATATGGAGCACACGAACCTAATAGCTGATAAAGCGCAATAATTGATCGTTGAGGAATATAGTGAAGCGGGTGGTTCCATGTGTAGGAGTAATGAATAATAGCCCATTCAGTGGTTTCTTTCTTCTCCTTACTTCTTCTAGTTTTTATTTGGATACATGGATCGGTCTGAAGCTCGACCCCTTGATAGCCCGAGCCAAGAGATAGCCCGAGCCCAAGTGATAGTCCAAGCCTACTATTGTAACTATGGGGTCGACCACCAATCTGAACCGATATATGGTCAACCCCGGTTTATAAATGTACTTGTTTTTTTACCCTTTTTGTCCTCTCTGAAATACTCACATGTATCTATTCTATGTAATTGACACATGTATCTATTCTATGTAATCGACACATGTACATATAAAACTCTATAAATATATGAACTTCTTAAGATATCTACACACCCAAGCAATTGCTCTGACTTCTCTCAAGTTTCTCTCACTGTAAATCGGATCAATCCTAACAATTTTCGTGGTTATTGTCTTGATTTCTTGAGGTTTCTCATAGTATTAGAGTGCAATGGCTTAACTACAAGCTTACATAGATTCTTGTGAAGAGTCTCCACCTATAACAACAAGCAATATTTCAACAATACTTTCATGTTTGCTATCGAGTATATCGTTTAATCCTAATTTCTCAGTGAAATTAAATGATATAAACTTTCTCATATGGAAAGAACAGATTAAACATGTAGTTGTTGTATATGGCCTACAAGGATTTCTTGAATGCACTAAATCCATACCTATAAAGTAAATAAAGAAATCGACTAAAAATGCTTCTAATGGCATTAACGTGTTAGTTGAAATTTTACAAGAGAGTTATAAGTATGAGATTTTTGATCACAAATACTAGATAATAATGAATTGGATTTAAAATTCATTAACATCGAACAAACTCAAACTCTAGTATAGAAATTCAAGCTCCTATAGATATTGGTTAGCCTTGGCAAGGAATTTTCAAGATAACTCAAGCTCAAATTTGATATAACCCAAATGGAGGTTACAATCTATGAGGAAAGAAAATTAATCGATGGATACATATATTGAAAAAGCCAAAAAGATATTTGATTTAATGTTGGCTACTGGAGATCAAATCTTACTGCAAAAATAGATGATTTATTTGATGGATGGCCTGAAATCAACCAATTATATATATCTAGTAACTAGTTTGATGAATAAATATCCAAGCATTTGATATCATGCATGTCGACGTTTGGGGTCCCTCTACTATCACAATTGATAATGGTGCAAGGTACTTCATCTTGTTTGTTAATGATCATACCAAATTTTAATGGATATTCTTGTACCACAACAAGAGTTAAGTGGCTCATATTTTCTTGCACTTTGAAGCCTTAGTTGAGAGGCAATTTAATAAAAAGATTTAAGTAGCTACAATCTAATGGTGGAACAGAATTCAAATAATTAGAAACTCACTTTTTCCAAAAGGGTTACAAGAGAAGGATTAACTATCCATTTACTACATCTTAGAGGGGAGTTGTAGAAAGGAAAAAATAGGTACGTGAAATAGATTGGGTTTTCTATGACGATTAAAGCTGGCTTGCCTATGGAGTTTTGGGTTTATAGCTTCAAAACTACCGTGTATTTGATCAAGATAATGCCTTTTAAGACTCTTTGTAAGGATTTTAAGTGTTGGCTATTTTTATAGACAAAATATTTGCGTGTAAACTTATTTTTAAGCTTGCTATCAAGTCTATCAAGTAAAGTTGAAGAAACATCAGAATTTCAAATAGTCGTACTTAAGGTATATCTTTTATAACTATTACACACATGATTACACTCACACATTTAATAACACATATTCATAAATCTAGAATTATTTTTGCTACTAAAATATTTATGCTAAAACATAGAATAAGATATATGCTAAAATATTAGATAATATATAACTTAAATTATAGGCTAAATCTTAATCTAAAAGATAGCCTAAAATATTATTTAAAATAATTATTCTTTAAATATGAGTCTTGATTAATAAGTCTTACTAATCATATTTGTAATAGAAAAGATATTTATCAATTACATAGGATTAAGAGTTTTAATTTTTTCTATAAATAAAACCTATTACTCATTGTTTCAATCAATCACATAATAACATTATTCTCTTCTTCTTAATCTATCTCTTGTTTTGCAAATGTAAGATCATAATTCTTTAGGCTTCTTTATTTAGTTAATTTATCAAACATTGGTGATTGTGTTCGATTGATTAATAAGTCTAATTAATTTATGATATTTTGATAATATGTTTTTATAGCTTCTTCTTTATTTTTGTTCTTGAATTGTTAGATCAAATAATTGTGTGTGTCATATCATAATTATTTTATTTGATCATTTATTTTTAAAGAAGCTATTTTTATTAAACACGTTCTTAATCATTTTGTTATAAGATTTGCTAATTGATTTGATTTAAGTGACATATGTTTTGAATCATCTAATTAGGATTGTTTTTTATTAAATCTGTTTTAGAACACACATGGACACTTGTGTTTTTATGCTAACCCTTTTGCAGTTGATTCATGAACATATCTGATCGGTAGGAAGCTTATTGGAATGTTGCTTTGGAAACTACTCCTACTAATATTAGAAATTATGAAAACAGAGCAGAAGTTCGTAAGTAAGGTACATCGAGGTAGTATCTTAGGGATGGTAGCATAAGATCGAGCTTGTACTTGAACATTTGGTTTTCAAAGTGGAAAGTTAGATGGTTTGATGGCCTGGAAGTTTTCTTCTTAGGTCATGGTTGTGACCTAGGCTGTTTTCACCTAAAAATATTGTGTTATTATTTCATTTTCGTACTTTATTCTTACAAGCGATTTCCTTCCTAGCCCCTTTTGTTTAGGTTATTAAATTATAAATTAATAAAAATTAAAAATAACATATCATTAAAGAATTATGTGAAGTAGTGGAGATACTTACCATTAAAGATTAACACTTAGATAAAATCTTGAACATTGGTAAGTCACATGATGATACACGTTGCTTTGGTTACAAGTATGAGAGTTCCACACCTTCAACATCAAAGACCACATTTGTAAGCCCAACTTTACTCCTACTGTTACTACTTATGCACAAAAAATATTATATCTATGATAGAAAAATTTGTTAAGTTTGTGTTTGTTTGTCATCATTGTGGTAAGAAAGGTCATATAAGATTAAAATGTAGAGTTTTGATGAATGCTTATGAACTTAATCATTCTTTCCATTTTTCACATTGTAGGACCCATAAGTATCATCAATTTATGAATGCTACATCATATTCAAGGATGAAGGAATATGATAATAATCTGTTCAAAAATTCTACTAGAAAACATGAAGTTTTAGGTTCAAAGAGACAAGTAAAATTTAGTATTTTTAATATTAGAATTCATTATCATCATCCTACTATGCATGATGAATCTTCATTTAGGATGAATGAAAAAAGTAAAACTAAGTCTAAGAACACACCTATGAAACCTAAAGTAGTTGAGTGCTAACCCAATGATATAGAGAAACCAAAATGCAAGAAAATTTGGGTTAAGAAATATTGATTTTTTCTGGTCACCTAACCGTCTTTTATTCTTTCATCTAGGTATTTTTGTTAGAATGCTTAAATGACCATAGGTTAATAATCTATATTGTCTTTATTTTATTTATTAGTTAAACTTATAAAGAAGAAAGAAAAAAGAAAGAAAGAGAGAATTAAAATCCTTATCTGACAAACAAGGTATTAGACTTATTCAACACTTACAGACATATAATCTTATTTTTAGTGACTTAACTCATTTTAATATTTATTGTATAAGTTATTTTACAATTTTGACTTATGCACGCATATATTCTTGTACATGTGATGATCATTGTTGACATGAATTTATTCAGACACTCATGAACACACATATGTGCTATGCTTGAAGTTTATGAATTCTTTAAAAGACTTTAGGACTTCAACTAATATTGGCTATAAAATTTTGTTGAGTTCTATTTCTTGCTTTCTAAAATTTTACTATATAAAGACACCTAGTATTGAGAGAGATACCTATTGTGATGTGTGAAGCTACCACAATGAGCGAAGAAGGCTACCTTACAATTAGTGTGAAAGTCATCATGCTAGGTTTATGGCTCATGTAAAAAAAGGAAAAAAAAAGATTATGCAAAAAGTGATTGCTTATAAAACTTGTACTTAAAATGCACAAAAAGAAAGGGTCAATAGATATTAAAGAAAAAAATATAATCTTATGTCTCATTTACAAAATAAAGATAAAAACATTTAAGTCTTCGTTTGGTAGATATATTTTATTTTGTGAGATTAAAGACTCGATTATAATTGTACAAGATATGTGATTTTTTTTCTTTTGAGTCTTTCTTGATTGATCATAAATGACTTAATCGACATATTTGTGGAGTTTAAATATATATGCTGCTTTTAAGTAAATGTCAATATGTTATTATAAGTGCAAAGTGTGTGTACGCCTCTTTTACTCTACTTGCTTATTTATACAATATATAGGTTCTCGATTGATTGTGTACTCGTTTGTGATTAAATGAATTTAATACCTTATGTGGCTATTTATGAAATATTAAAAAAATAGATTTTTATTCATTTACATCTTCTTATTAAATTTTTAATTGGTTTTTAAGTTAGAGAGTCATAAAATTTAGGAGGAGTTTAAACAACATTGCACTTCTTTATTAATCTACTTTTACATTGATCTATCTTTAGGGGGAGTTTAGCTCCATTGCTTTCTCTAATGCTTTGTCCTTCTCGTATGTCAAAAAAGGAGAGAGTGTGTTTCACTTTCATAATTTGTTTTGTTATGTATATATAGAGAGAACATATTTAGGATAAGAATGTTTTCCATCAATTTGTCTTATGTTAAGTTTTATTGGTATGAATGCACTACATGATTAATCTTTACACTTTACTTATTTCTATATAAATTGAACTAATATACAATGAGGTTTTCAAACAAAATTGTTGTTTGCTTTGTCTATATCATTTCAGTTACTTACAAGTTTGTTAAGTTGCAACGATGATGAATTCAACGGACCATAGGATAGTTCCACTATGGAGTCTAAGACATCATTGTATTTTTATCTTATTCCTATAAGTGTGATATAGAGAGAGAGGTTTTGATACATGAAAATTTCAAAGCGAGAGTTTGTAAGGTTTATAAGTGTTGGCTATTTTTTGGACAAAATATTTATATATAAACTTGTTTTTAAGCTCGCTATCAAGTCTATCAAGTAAAGTCGAATAAACGTCAAAATTTTAGATAGTCGTCTTTTATGTATATCTTTTATAACTATCACACACAAGATTACACTTATGCATTTAATAGCACATATTCATAAATCTGGAATTATTTTTGCTACTAAAATATTTATGCTAAAATATAGAATAAAATATATGTTAAAATATTATATAAGATATATCCTAAAATATTCTTTAAAATAACTTTTCTTTAAATATGAGTCTTCTTAATTAATGAGTCTACTTCAAAATAATTTTCTTAAAATAAGACTCTTCTTAATTAATAAGTCTACTTTAAAAGAATTCTTCTTTAAATAGAAGTTTTCTTGATTAATGAGTCTTATTAATCTTATTTGTAATAAAAAATATATTTATCAATTACATAGGATTGATGATTTTAATTTTTCATATAAATAAAACCTATTGCTCATTGTTTCAATCCACAACACAAGAGCATTATTCTTTTCTTCTTAATCTATCTCTTGTTTTACAAATGTAATATCATAATTCTTTATTTAGTTAATCTATTAAACATTGGTGGCTACGTTCAATTGATTAATAAGCCTAATTAGTTTATGATATTTTGATCATATGTTCTTATAGCTTTTTTTTCTTGAATTGTTAGATCAAATAATTGTGTGTGCCATATCATTAATCTTTAAAGAAGCTATTTTTATTAAACTTGTTCTTAATCTTTTTGTTCTAAGATTTGCTAGTTGATTTGATTTAAGTGACATATGTTTTGAATCATCTAATTAGGATTATTCATTATTAAATACGTTCTAGAACATACACGGGTACTTGTGTTTTTGTGCTAACCCTTTTGCAATTGATTCATGAACATATTCGATTAGCGGGAAGTTTATTGGAACGTTAATCTAGAAACTACTCACGTTAATATTGGAAACTGTGAAAAAAAGTAAGAGCTCGTAAGTGAGGTACATTGGGCTAATATCCTATGAAAGATAGCATAAGACTAAGTTTGTACTTGAATATTTAGTTTTCATAGTAGAAAGTTAGGTGGTTCAGTGGACTAGTTATTTTCCTCTTAGGTCATGGTCGTGACCTAAGTTGTTTTCACATAAAAATATCGTGTGTTATTCTTTCATTTTGACACTTTATTCTTACATGCGATTGCATGCATAGCTCATTTGTTTAGGTTATTAAATTATAGATTGATAAAAATTAAAAATAACATATTTACCCCCATTAGGTTAGTTAGGTCTGTATTTTATAATCTTTCACTTTTGATCATAAGTCTTCCTTTGAGTTGTTGTATAACTAAATTCCAGATTACAATGTCTTAATAGTATTTGGGTGTTTATGTTTTTCCATACAAGGTCTTACTCAAGCTTAATGCTAGATATGAGGTTTGTGCCTTGTGTGCTTTTAGGATATCCTTAACGTCAAAAGGGTAATAACTTATTGATCCAGTTACAAAAAGATTTAATTTTTCTCCCCATGTAGTGTTATATGAATATGAATTTCCCTATTTGTCCAATGGTATGTCACCTTTAGTTTAAAATTCAGCTTCAACCTCTCAATAGACCCCATCAATTTTGTTCAACTACCTCAATCACATGGTTAAATTAAGATAATTTATAATAATCTTAGCCCCCTTATAATCCTACCTTGCCTAATGATGTTTCTCCTAATCATATTGCACCTTTCCAACTTGTTTCTAATACCACATCGTCTCATTTGTCAAAATCCTCTAATACTATTATACATACTTCTATAACACCTAAAATTTTTTTTTCTCCTACTTCTTATGCTAATGGTAGTATTTCATCTCTTGTTATTCAATCTATTTCATCTACCTCAAATAAAAGTACCTCCAACCAGAGTACCTTACTAACTTCATCACAAACTACAAACAACTCTTGTCTAATGATATTTGATCATAATGAAATTAATCTTACAGTTTCTTTGCCTTCTTTTTCTCCTATTTCATAACCAATAATCACCAAGAATACAATGTCTCATCCCCAAATATACAAACCTTCTACCTTTGATAATGTACATAGTATGCAAATAAGAGGCAAAGATGAAGTTTTCAAACCCAAAGCCTTGACTGCAATAGTTATCTTACCTATTCTCACAAATGTAAAGGAAGCATTGAAACATACAGAATTGATGGATGAAATAGCTAAGATATTTGAAGCTCTTATGAAGAATAAATGTGGAAGTTAGTTCCATCATCTAGTTATGGAAAAATCATTAGCAATAAGTGGGTTTTCTATAAAATTGAAACCAAATAAGTCTTTAGAAAGGTATAGAAGTAGACTTATTGCAAAGGGATTCCTCCAAACCGAAGGCATTGATTACAATGAAACAGTGAAACCTACAAACATAAGAATAGTTCTTATAATGGCTTCGTCACAAGGTTTGGTTGTAAGGCAGCTAGATGTAAATAATCTTTCTTGAATGGAGAATTATAGGAAAAAGTTCCCATGTATAAACACCATAGTTTTTTAAACCAGGGCTTTCCTCACTATGTATGCACATAAAAAAAGGTGGTATAAGGGTTGAAACGAGCCTCTAAAGCCTAGTATGATAAACTCAATAACTATATAATGTTTTGGGGTTTTAAGAATTCTCAAGTTGACAATTCTATACTGATATATGATGATGACATTCATGTTGTGGTAGTGATCATTTACGTTGATGATATTCTAATCGTTGGATCAAGTACAATCTATGTTCAAAAAACCATCATCAAGTTGAATGATTTATTTGCTTTAAAGAATTTGGATGAATTGAGTTATTTTTTAGGTATTGAAGTTACTAGAATTGAAAGGTGCTTTCATTTAAATCAATAAAAGTATGTTGCATAACTACTTGACATAGTTCAATTAATTGAAGTTAAACCAATTTTAATTCCACTTGCTTTAGGGAAGAATATGTCTAAATATGATGGCAAACCATTGACAGATGTAGATCTTTATAGGTCCATAATGGGAGCACTTTAGTATTGAGCGCTTACAAGGTCAGATATAATATTTTTTAATGAATAAACTATGTCAATTCTTACAATATTTGAAAGGAACAATGGGATATGGAATCGTGTTATAGAAAATAGATGAGCCTACAATGATGACATATGTAAATACATATTGGACTTTATGTGTTAATCATAGAAGAAGTAAGGAGAATAATGCATCTTCTAAGGAAACTTCTTGGTATCGTGGATTATAAGTGATATTTTATATACATTTTAAGATATTAATTTTTTTACATTTATATATATTATTATTAAAACGAACTAAAATGATTTATATAATATTTATAGAAAAAATATTAATTTTTAGATTTTTTGAGATTTTTTAAATTTTATTTTAAGGTGGATGTATTAAAAAGAAAAAGTATATCTACTTAGCAACGTAAATCAAAATGAAGAAAATTCTCATTCGCACCTCATGTCCTGATATCTTCTTATCTACAAAGTTTCCAAGTGTCAATTAATTAGATTATCACATTTAACTTTTCTATGATACTTGTGAAATTTAATGGGTGAATCGCATTATAATTGTAATCACCCATCATATTACTCAAAAATAGATATATTGTTTTAATATAAATATAAAATAACACTTCATAAAATATAAATAATATTATAATAGTTTAAAAATTAAGAGCAAAATTCAAAATTAAAGAATTCAACCGGAGGTAACAATCGAGAAAATATGATTAAAGAAGCAATTAAAAGAGTTGAAGATCAAATTCAAAAATAAAAAATTATAAGATTTCTTTCCCTTTCTTTTATTATTTTCATGAATAATTTTTTTAATTTATTGTTTTCCATGAATAATTAATTTTATAATTGATTTTGGGTGATTTCAAAACCCTGGATTTGGTTTGCAATACTTAACAAGATATGTAATATTATATTCAATTTTTTTAATTATATATTAATTCTCAATTTAATTGCTGCATGAATTTATTTGATTATTTAAGTGTATAATTAAATAATCAAATTAATTCATGTTAGTCAATTTAGTTGATTGTATACGTAATCACTTTATTAGTTTAAATAATTAGTGATAAATTTCTTAAAATAAAAATAAATACTCAAGATAATTATACCGAACTTGTGTGTTTAATCTTGATGTAATTTGTTTATTTAAAAATTAATGTTTTTGATAGATTAAATTTAAAGATTTTATTTTAAGTTATTTATTAAATAGAGTTGGATTAAAAGCTTGTTTAATTCAATGAATCTGTATGAAGAGGTGAAGATTTTTTGCTTTTGTAAATTTCTCTAAGTTGGTATAATCAAAGAATAGAAGAATATTATATACTTTTGTTGATTTGCAATACATACTAGTGATGAAAAATGATCCTACAATTGTTCTTTTATTTGAATCTTTATCATGATTTTTATATTTTATTTTTCTTTTATTAATATTTAGTTGTTAGATTTAATTTTTGGTTTACAAAACAAAATTCATTTTTTTAACAAATAGGAGTTAGTTTAAAAAATCTTCTGTAGAAAAGATCCTTACTTGCTATATACTAAATAACGAGATCTGAAATAAATTACAATACAATTTAAATTAACTATTTATCGAAACACACATCAATAGAGTTCAAGAAAACATAATGGTCTTAAGATACTTTACTGAAGATGAATTCAAATCGTTAACATTAACAATTGGCTAGATTTTATGGCTAAAATAATTACTCAACGAACTGTGCATAACCCTACCATGTCCTCTTATGCTATTTTGTGACAATCAAGGTAATGGAGCTCTTGCCAAGCATCGGACATTACATGAAAAAACTAAATATGTAAAAATAGACTTAAATTTTATACGAGAATGTTTGCTAAATGGAGAGATATGTATTGAGTATCTTCCAACACAAAAACAACTCTAATATCATGACTAATTCTCTTGGATCTACTCATTTTGTTGCTATTAAAACGAAACTTATTGTTTCCAATAGAGACATGAATTTGATAAAAAGACATTATTGCATGTGATAATATATACAAAGAGCTTTTAATAACTCAGTGTTCTTAAACTAGTATTGCACTGTGAACGGGTGAGCTAGCAAGTACATAGTAGTTAAGTATTGTATTTTTTGAAAAATTTTAGATATTTTTTTATTAGTTATAACTAGCATAAATTAACACATGGGATGGTTTTTAATGTATAAATATATTACTCTCCTTGTAAACAACATACGTATAATCATAAAATTTAGATTTTATTTTCACACCTTCTTCTTTCTTTTTCTTATTTTAATTCTATGATTATTGTCCTGATACATGTTTCTTAACTTTATTGAAAAAAAAAACACAAAATACTTCTATTAGTTGGAATTCTATGGGTAGATAGAGTAATCAAACAAAAACTACTAGCTTTTTAGAGCCAAAAATAAAATCGCTAGTCAATAGCATAGAATCTCCCGGAACTTTACTAAAGTAACAGTTAAGCAAAGAAAAAAGTATTTTACCGAAAGTACCCATAAGTCAGCTGAGGAAAAATCGGCTTCACGAAGGACCTTTTCGTCAGATCAAGTTATAACGGTTATATTGTCATTTTTTTGTTGTTGTGGTTCCTTCACCTGAGGCCTGAACAACGGCTATGTGTAATTTCGCTTGCCTATTTAACGAGAAAACCCTAATCATACCTATCAAATTACAATCCTCGCTCTCATACGACGCAGCTATTCAACTTAACAGTGAACAACAAGGCCATTATAGCTCTTGCTCTTCTTTTATTATTATTATAGGATTTTCGTTCTGGTTTCCCAGACTAACTTTCTGTTTGAATCTTTGGTTTTGCCCTAATTATTTGTTTTTGCAGGGTTTTCTCCTCTAAATTCTGTTGTCTTTTTTGTTTTGACATTTTCTTTAGTGTTTTTCTTTTCTGTTTTTGTTTCTTTTTGGTATTAACGATATGGATGCAGGATCGATGAGTAGTTCTTCCTCAAACTTGAAGAGACAATCTCGGTGTCCTCTTCAAGAACAACATCTTCAGAGAAAGAATTCGAGAGAAAATGTAAGATTTCCGTAAATTTAATCTCCCATCACCTTTCATGATTTCTTTCTTGACTGGTTTTTATTGTCGAGGCTGAATATTCAGAACGGCTCTAGCGGTTTCTAATTTGCGTTAAGGTTTTAGGAATTTAGGCCGTTATTTTTAATGATGTGGATTTTTGAAGTTTCAATCTTTTCTATTTGAGTTTCGAGCTGTATGTTCAGATTGGTTATAATACCTATTTTGGTTCCTCTAATCTAAATGTTGGATTTTTCTGTCAATTCTAATTTGGATTATGCCCTTCGACACCCATTTTGATTTTGAGGGTTTGTGGCAAGTTTTTCCTTTTCAAGATCGTTATTTATTTATTTATCTTGTGCTTACAGAAACAGGGTTTAGTGTGATGTGATGTCGAATAAAATGACCTTTTTTGGTCGATATATAAGAAGATTTTCAGTTTGAATGATCCTTTATGGTTTGTTGTTCTTGTTTTCAGCTGGATAGATTCATACCAAACAGATCAGCAATGGATATGGATTATGCTCGCTACATGCTCACAGAAGGTAGGAAAGACAAAGAAAATCCGTCAGTTAACTTTTCTTCTCCATCCAGGGAGGCGTACAGGAAGCAGCTGGCAGAGACCTTCAACATGAACCGGACTCGGATTCTAGCTTTCAAGAACAAGCCTCCTACTCCTGTTGATTTGTTTCCCCGCGAGTTCAACTCTTCTATTCCTCAGGATAATAAACCCACAAAACTTAGGCGAAACATTCCACAGGTTGTTATTTTGATATTTTAGGGTTATTTGATATCTTATGACATCATCAGAAATTGGATTATAAACAATTTGATATTTTTCTTTCAGACTTCTGAAAGGACGTTGGATGCTCCTGACCTAGTTGATGATTACTACCTTAATTTGTTGGATTGGGGAAGTGCCAATGTCCTTGCAATTGCTCTTGGGAACACGGTGTATCTGTGGGATGCTACATGTGGCTCTACTTCAGAACTTGTTACCATTGATGATGAAAATGGCCCTATTACAAGTATCAGTTGGGCTCCAGATGGAACACACATTGCTATTGGCCTTAACAATTCGGAAGTTCAGTTGTGGGATTCTTCTTCAAACAGACAGGTTTGTTTGTTATCTTCCTTGTCTTTATTTTTATCATTTTGTGGAGCAAAATTTTGCTAACTCTTATTGCTGCAATATTGTTATTCAGCTGAGAACTTTGAAAGGTGGCCATAGATTGCGAGTAGGTTCACTGGCTTGGAACAATCACATACTTACAACTGGTGGAATGGATGGTAGGATTTTCAACAATGATGTGAGAGTCAGATCACACATTGTGGAAACCTACAGAGGTCATGAACAAGAGGTCTGTGGACTTAAATGGTCAGCCTCAGGCCAGCAATTAGCCAGTGGAGGAAATGATAACCTTCTATACATTTGGGACAGATCAACAGCATCTTCAAACTCATCTACCCAATGGCTTCACAGACTTGAGGACCATACATCTGCTGTTAAAGCCCTTGCCTGGTGTCCTTTCCAGGGAAATTTGCTAGCTTCCGGTGGAGGTGCTGGTGATCGTTGCATAAAGTTTTGGAACACCCACACAGGAGCATGCCTCAACTCAGTTGACACTGGCTCTCAAGTTTGTTCACTGCTTTGGAACAAAAATGAAAGAGAGCTACTTAGTTCACATGGGTTTAGCCAGAATCAACTCACTCTTTGGAAGTATCCTTCAATGGTTAAAATGGGTGAGCTCAATGGTCATACATCAAGAGTTCTTTTTATGGCTCAGGTAAAAACATTTGAGATACATGGTTTAAATTTCTTTACTTCTTTCAAACCTGTTTGAGCAGTCAGAATTGAACATTTTCTTATAATGCTTTTCAGAGTCCTGATGGTTGCACAGTTGCATCAGCAGCTGGAGATGAAACACTGAGGTTTTGGAATGTATTTGGTGTCCCAGAAGTCGCCAAACCATCTCCTAAAACCAACCCCGAGCCTTTTGCTCATGTGAATCGGATTCGGTGAGAATCAAATTTTTCATGGTATTGTGGAACAATAAATTTCTTGGATCAGGTACAATTGTAACCAGCTTTGGAAGTATAGCTTAGAATTTAGAAACATGATTTGAATATATGTAAATTATACAATTGTTTGTTTCCCTTTGTTTGCGCATTTTGACCGTAGATGTGAAAATGAGAAAGGTAATACAAGTATTACTTTGTTTCTTATAGAGAAAAAAACAATCCTTGCCATGAATTATGGCATTCCTTTGTCTGTATTGCTAATATAACATTTCTTACTTTGTCTAATCCATTTCCAAATTCATTCAAGAAAAAGGTAGATGTCATAATTTTAAAAATTAAGTGATTTATGTATCCCTTGTATATGACCAGCAAAAGAAAAATTATTAGCAAAAACTAAGGAGGAACAAAAACGAAGCAGCAAACTGAACAATTTTGTAAACTGGTTCACGCGCAGTCAAGTCACTCCAAATAGAAAATCTATATACAGTACATGTTTTAATAGGAAGAAATGGTTAGAAAGTCTTTTCTTTTCAAAATCATTAGGTGTTAATTATTGTTTATGAAAAAAAATCAATATTATCTCATAATTATTAAAATGAACAATTATTATTAATATAGCAAGTTTTAGAGATTAATAAGAATTGACTTGAAAATAAAGAAAAATGAAATTAGAAAATGAGAATAGATACGAGAACAAAGTTTTCATCCAAAATGTCCTCTTTTTCCAAAATCATTAGTGTACACTAATTATTGTTTATTCTATCGTTATAAAAAAAATCATTATTTTTAATTTTATAATTATTAAAATAAATAATTAATATATAGGAAGTTTTAGAGATTACACAATATTTAAAGACAATAAAATAAAAATTAAAAAAATATAGATATGAGAAGAAAGTTTTCACCCATAACTAAAAAATTCAATATACATTACAATTTGTAAAATATTTGTAAAAAATGAAATTAGAAAATGAGGGATGGATATGAGAAAAGAGTTTTCACCCATGATATTTTCCATATCAAAAATTCAATATTTCTACATTTCATATCAAAAATTCAATATACATTACAATTTGTAAAATATTATTGTAAAAAATGAAAGTAGAAAATAAGGGATATATGAGAACAAAGTTTTCACCCATAAAATTCAATATTACATTACAATTTGTAAAATATTATTGTAAAAAATGAAATTAGAAAATGAAATTAAATTACAAAAGTTTTCGCCCATAACATTCCATATCAAAAATATTTCTATATTACAATTTATAAAATGTTGTAAAAAAACGAAATTAAAAAATAAGAATAGATGAGAACAAAGTTTTCACCCGTAATATTTATTTCATATCAAAAATTCAATATTTTTTAAGTTATAAAATTTGAAAAAATATTATTGTACATATTAATGGGAACATTTTTAATATTTATTAAATTGAATCTTAAGTATTAAAGCGATACTTATTCCATATCAAAAAATCAATATTTTTTATATTAATTTCTAAAATGTTACCGTAAAAAAATGAAATTAGAAAATGAGAATATGAGAACAGAGTTTTCACCAGTAATATTTCATATCAAAAATTCAATATTTTTAAGTTATAAAATTTAAAAAATATTATTATACATATGTTACAATAGAAGATTGAAAAATGTATCTAAGAATTGAATTATAGAAGAAAGAAGAAAATAGATTTAAGAATTAGGGATAGATCTGAGAGCAATTCCCATAACATTCCATATCAAAATTTCAATATTAAAAAGCCTACGTTATAATGGAACTTACATTAAGTATTATTCCATCATATTTAAATATCGGATATTTTGATTCTAAGTTCACAAGGGTTAACTCATACTCTAAATGAGCTTAACGTTCCAACAGCATATACCCCCACTTTAAAGAACTCAACTTCAATGAGTTTCACAAAGTAGCCAAAAGAATAAGAACTTTTTAAATCTTCTTAGAAGATGGCGTAAGCAATATTTTGAATCCAATAGAATACAGGGGTTAACTTTTGGTGGAATGGCTAGAAGATTTGACTTTGAAATTACTTGATGGAGGACCAAAAATGCTTGAAATTGGTAGAGGTGTGATGGTTGGTGTGATGGTAGTGAAAAACACCAAAGTTAGGCTCAATAGACTAAACCAAAACACAAGGCGAATTATGAGTATATCCTTTAACGCTCTCAATTGTAATTACAAAATGTTGAATATCAGATTCCAATAGAACATAAGGGTTAACTTTAGGTGAAATGGCTAGACTCGTCTTTGAAATTTCTTGATACCACCAAGAATGCTTAGAAATGGTAGAAGTGGAATGATTGGTTTAGGGGTAGTCCAAATAATATACTTCTTTCAACTAAAGAATCATTCATTCTTTAGATTTAAGTGGAGGAAGCCTTAGAATATCTTTAGAAAGAGATGAAACATTGATAATTTTGAATAGAGTAAGTGGTGATTCATTCCTTGAAACTTTGGTTTCTCTTATAAAGGGATGAGAACTATCTTTTTATTCATCTTAGGGAATAGAAAAAAAATTTATTTCACCCTATGGAATGCATATTTATGGCCTTTTCAAGGTTTACCAAAAACAATATGATAAGTGTTAGTGTATAAAAAGAATGTTTTGTATTGATTAAGAATATAATATAGTGTTTATAAATAGTATGAGACTTACTTTTTTAAGAAACTAGCTTTTTAGAATTAAATGACTCATGTTACTTATACACTATATAAAATTTATATAATATCAAATTTTAGTCTATTGGACCAAAGAAAAAAAAAACTAATAGACTTTACAAAGAAAACATGAGGCTTGCAAAAAGAAAGAAAGATAAATGACTCATATATAATTAGAATATATAAAAATATAAAATATTGGATTAAGCGACACATTTTGAGAGGGGTGCTAGTGTATAAAAAGAAAGTCTTATATTGATTAAGAAAGATATTAATGTAGTTTTTATAAGTAGTATGATACTCATGTAATCTTTTAGTATTAGATGGCTTATATTACTTATACATTATACAAAATTTATAACAAGCATGTGAGGCATATATATGTTTATTTTTTTATACTTAACCACATCTTAATAGGGCTTTACAATTGAAAATGAAATCATACAAAACTCATTAGTTTACGGATACAAGACTTTCACAAGTGCTTTAGAAACCAAATTGTTACTACTCTCATCATCGATATTTTATTAACGGTGCATCTAGTCTTAAAAATAGATATTAATGTGAGACCCTTTTTCATGTTTAATTATGGTTTTCTTTGACAATTGGTTCAATGTTCGTGTTTTTAGAGTAAGAATTTGGGTAGGCTTTGGTCGACATTTGTCAAAAGACTTGGCAAATGGTTCCTAAGCGTGCTTCTCTTTTCTCGTTTCTCATAAAAGGTTTTCTTTTCTCGTTTCTCATAAAAGGTTTAGATTCATAGGCGGGTACATGAGAGTTCATATGAGTGGCATGTGTTTTGGCTTCTCACGTCATAGGTTTAATTGGGTACTCTTCGCTTGCACATTAAGGTAATTCAAAACAATAGGTGTTTCATCTTGTACCAAGTTTTAATTAGCTCTTTGCTAAAAGGTAAAGAGCTGATATAGTACGTGGATATTGGGAATGGGTTGTAATAGGTTTCTCAATTCAGTCAACGACTAATATGCAACGCTGGTGGGATATAGGTTGTAGTTGTCACAATGGCCGTCGTTTTTCATGTACAGCTTCGTTTGCTACTGAACCATCAGTCAAAGTCATTGATGGAAAATCTGTTGCAAAGCAAATTAGGGATAAAATAGCTGTTGAAGTGTCAAGAATGAAGGATGCAATTGATTTTGTTCCTGAGCTAGCAGTTATTATTGTTGGGGGATAGGAACATTCTGTAACTTATGTACGCAACAAAAGGAAGGCTTGTGAATCTGTTGGTATTACTTCTTTTGAAGTGCGTTTGGCTGAGGACTCTACAGAGCAATAAGTGCTTAAGTTTATATCTGAATTCAATGATGATCCTTCAGTACATGGGATTCTTGTTCAGTTACCTCTGCCTTCTGTACGTTTCTAACTTCTAAATCCCATACTGAACTTTAGATGCTGTTGGTATGATATAGTTATAGCACTATTGCTGCATGGATTTCTTTATTCATGTTTCGTATCAATTTGGCATATTAGAGTAGTTATGTTATTTCCTAGGGACTAAAGTTGCTTACTATTGTTGGAAAATTTTGCAAATTCCCGATAATCCAGATTTATAAGAAAGCAAGAATAGAAAAATAACACATAAATTTAATAACGGAGTTGGGCCAATCTTGCTTACGTCTCCGTACCTGCTACAGATCTTTTTACTGAAAAGGGAGAAATTATATAAGGTGTTACAACACTCACAACTCACAACCCAATTACACTCAAGAAAATTACTCTCAATTTTCTCTCATAAAAGCTTTTCTCTCTAAGCCTTTCTCTCAATTGGAATGAACACTTTGGATGATTAATTCATTACAATTACACATCTATTTATAGGAAAATCCGTTGCTTGAATTACTCCTTAAATTAATGGTTCCTTAAATTGCTCCTTGAATTAAGCTCCATATTTTGTTCCATGTTTTACTCCTTGTTTTGCTCCATGTTTTACTCCTTGTTTTGCTCCATGTTTTGCTCCTTAATGCTCCTTAAATTAAGGAGCTTTATAAAAATCTCCAACAATCTCCCACTTGAAGACTGATTTCAATCTGTCTTCACACCTCGATCAATGCAACAACTTTTCTAGTCTTTGTTACTCTAACAGACCAACTGAAGTTGAGCACAATTTCAGTTTGTCAATAGTCACCACATTTGTTAACATATATGCTGGATTTTTGCTTCCTTGAATCTTCTCCAGTATTAACACATCATCTTCTAATAGAGATATGATGAAGTGATAACGAAGTCCAATATGCTTGGTTCTAGAATGAAATGTTGAATTCTTCGCCAAGTGTATTGCACTTTGACTATCACTATGCAGAACATTTTTCTCCTGTTTGAATCCCAGCTCAGTTAACAAACCTTGAAGCCATTATCTCTTTACTAGCTTCAGTTACTGCTACATACTCAGCCTCTGTAGTAGATAAAGTGACAATTTTCTGTATTTGTGACATCCAACTAACAGCTGTAGTTCTAACAGTAAATATATAACCGGTGGTGCTTCTTCGGTGATCAAATTCACCTCTAAAGTTTGCGTCTACGTACCCTTGTACTTTTAAATCTCCTTTACTAAAGTACAAGCACTTTTATGTGGTGCCTCGCAGATACCTCAAAATCCACTTGATTGCTTCCCAATGAGTTTTCCCTGGATTTGACATAAATCTGCTAACAACTCCCACTGCATGGCTAATGTCTGGTCTCGTACAGACCATTGCGTACATCAAACTTCCAATGGATGAGGCATAAGGAACCTTAGCCATGAATTCTCTCCCTTCCTCTGTCTGAGGGGACTGATCCTTAGATAGGCAAAAACGACTGGCCAAGGGTGTGCTAACTGGCTTGGCATCGCCAATGTTGAATCTCTGTAAAACACGATTGATGTATTCTGCCTGAGATAACTGCAAGGATCCTTCTTCTTATTTCTTGTGATTTGTATTCCAAAAATCTTCTTTGCTGGACCCAAGTCTTTCATATCAAACTCCTTTGACAATTGCTACTTCAACCTTTTAATATCATCCATATCTGAACCTGCTACTAACATATCATCAACATAAAGTAGTAAAATGATATAACTGGACCTATATCTCTTGAAGTAGCATCAATGGTCAGCATTGCACTTCTAGAAACCTTCCTTGTGCATGAAGGTGTCAAACTTTCTGTACCATTATCTCGGGGCTTGTTTCAGGCCATACAAACTCTTCTTAAGTCTGCACACCATGTTCTTCTTCCCTCTTTCTGAGAAAACTTCTGCCTGGTACATGTATATAGTTATTGAGTTGTCAAATTATTCACTCTACCACCTTATTGGTATATACACTTAATATCAGGACATGATTTTTGGACCTTTCTTTTAAGTTATGTGAAAAAATAAGATAATTTTAAGAGAGAAATGTTATTGATATCAGCTCCATCAATGCATGCTAACTGGTACCACCATTATTAATGACTGTAAATGTAAATTGCCAATGTTGGCAAAGAAAATTTTCACTTTGACAAAAAATAATGAGAATACTTCACTGGGTATCTAACAATTGTTAAAGAAAAGTTAAATCCATTGACATAAAAAACTATTCATTTTAGATTTACTTAATTCACCAATGGTATTCTTGTAAAATAATATTATTGTAAACTTTTTTTTAAGAAATATAATTTATAGGCTAAAGGATTTCGTCGGTCCCAAGCTATGAATTCATTGACAGAAATGTCTTTAAATAAAAATGTTAACACTTTCGTCTATTGAATGTCACACTTAGGTTATGTTTATTACACTTAAATTCTCAAATTCTTACTATTTATTATAATTAGATTCTTAAATTGTTATATCCCAAGCTATAAATTCATTGACAAAAATGTCTTTAAATAAAAATGTTAACACTTTCATTTTAAGTTATTAAATGTCACACTTAAGTTATGTTTATTACACTTCAATTCCCAAATTCTTACTATTTATTATAATTAGATTCTTAAATAGCTATTTTTTTATGTTTAAGTTACGTTTAGTTCGTAAAATAAAAACGTAATGAAAATTGAAATGATAATAAGAATAAAATTTAATGAAGATACTATTATTATTATTATGTTTATTTGAGTGGTGGAATTAAAATAATGATATACATTAAAGTAAAATTTATAAAATTATAAAAAAAAATTAATTAAATAAAATGAGAAAAATAATAAATGATTACACAAATACACGAGTAAAATAAAACATTCAAGTGTATTCTTAAGAAGTGTAAGAGGAACGAGGATTTTTAATATTGTTAGTATGTTTTACATTCTATTATTAATAGTCAAACCAAATACAAAATTATCATAAATTATTCTAATTATCATTTCTTTTACTACCAATCCAATATGATCTGAGGTCCCAAAAATTAACAAGTTTAAGGGCTTAAGTGTGACATAAATATGACATTTTAGTCTCAATTTCTAATTAGGACTTATATGTTAGAACATAATAGAATGAGGGCAAACATGTTAACTTTTTATATTTAGGCATCTTTGGGACCAAGAAGTCCATCTTATATTTAATTCACACGGTGAAACATTATGTTAATAAACGTGGTCTATAATTAAAAGAAGAGAAATATAGAAAAATCTAACAAGAAGGAAGACACTGCAAACCTAAATTAAAATTTATTTGATTGAAGAAAATAAAAGACACTAAAGGAGGAAGTTATTAAATAGTTTATACGAAAAAAAATAAAAGAAAAATAAAAACTTACATAAATTTTAGGTAGCTTGGGAAGCTATTATCAGTTTATAGGTGGGCAGTGAACGTCGAAGTGCACCTTTGAAACTTCAAAAGTAGAAACATTCTAACGGTAATACAGGCAGTTAACTTCATCCATGAGGTAGCTATTGATACCTTTCAGTCACCATTGCAACCGTGGAGACTATCGGATTGATGATCTGCGTCGATGTGGTTAAGGGAGAGAGAATGAAATCTTGTCATATATGACTAATTTGTCTGAGAGATCATTGTAAGCTTATTTGATAATATCTGTTGAGTTGTATTGGGTGAATTGATCTGGCTGATCAGTTCGATTTACCTTCAGATATTTGTCTCAGTTGGTTTGCATTTGTATTTATGTTTGTAAGACTGCAATTTTGGTTTTCTCTTCTATCTCGAGTAGATGTTTTGAATCCCTAATATCAGCGAGTAAACCTAGTAACCCGTTTTCAGATTTAGAACAAGTAATAAAACCATGGATGCTTCATTTCAATGGAAGATTGTTGATCTCAGGATTATAAGTCAAAGTCGGAAACCATGGCCTTGAGAGAATTGGAATCAAACTTTCTATCCAAATATTTTTATATTATATCACAATCACAACCAATGTGATAATTTCTCATATGTGAACCCAGATAGACTTACTACCAATAATATTACACATAAGTTGTAATTTATTATAAAATTATGATAAATAAACTTTTCCTTATCAACAACATCCCATTTAGATATATATATATATATATATTTTGCTCAAGAGAATTGTTAGTGTTGATCTGTACTGGAAGGACCATTTTGTCCTTGGAATGTTTGAATTCAACACTGTGATGTGAGAGATAAAAGTACAGATCCCAAGCATGTGTGGTAATTGAAAGATGCAAATTAAGAGCCAACTACTCAGAAGTTATTAGAAGTCACAAAGCCTGGACGAATTTACAGTAAAACTATAAAGAAAAGAAAGAAAAACTGACTATGGATCTGCTATTGTCAAAATTTCAAAGGACAGAATTAGGATTGTAAACTTTTCCCCTTCCCTCACACCCATTGATGGTTATCCATTGAACTGAAAAAATCTTCGGTTTAAAACCAACCTGGCTGATGTTACATTTGACCTCAATTTCCAAAGATTAACAGGTAACCTGTGCTTAATTTTGTTGTGTTATCTTAATAAAATAAAAAAGAAAATAGTAGTCACAAAAACACTACATACGCAAAACAATAAGCTTCCATGCAACAATACATCGTAATCACACTTCGTTCTTTTGCTAATTTGGAAATTTTGATCCCATCGTGCATAAAGTTGTACTACTACTCTTTTCACTAGTCAGCAGAAAGATCAATCCGTGCTTCAAAATGGTCTACTCCCGTTCCCCTCTTCTGACTTTTACTCCTAAGAATGGAAACCTGAAGACACTTTAGTTTTTGAGATTGCTCTTCTATAATATATTATCAGAAGTACCTTAAAAAAAACACTTGAGCAATTGGCCATGATAGTCATAATATATATAATAAAAAAATTTATTCGGTAGAAGAAAATTAGACAACTAACAGTTAAATCGAAGGACTTGGGGTAGGTTAATGCATATTTCCTCACTCGGAGTTCTTATACCCACCGATAATTTTCCATTTTCATAGAAGACTTTATGATTTTCATTGCCTTTTGTCACATGAAGTTTTCAGTCAGTACAGAGATATCTCTGGTTTATGGTGTTAAAGAATATTCTTTTAGGGAATTGATATTTCTGGAGCAATAAAAACCAATGCCAGAGCAATTTAAAGTTTTTCTTACAATTTAGTACTCAATGCCACCCTTCTTTAAAATCAAAACTAAACCCTAACTCCTAAGTTATATAAATACGATGTTGGATTTAATGCATCCATATTCCATACAGAGAAAGCCTTAAGATTTGGCATTTCCTGAAAGATATTGTAAATTACAAGATAAAGAAAATATCCCAAAAAATGCAAGCTTTCACCACATAAAATGAAGACGTGGTACCTTGGGCCGTTCCATACAGCTCCCAAAATAGCCTACCCCAAATGACAAGGAAGAGTAAGCGGCTGCAATTTCTACAGCCTTCAGCTGTGGAGATGTCCCAGAAACCTGAAGTAATATCCGACATTATTAACTCTTCAAACAAGCCAACATGAAATTTTCTATTTAGGAACTCACCCCAGTAGGAGCATCAGCTTGCACAACTAGCACCCCTGCACTTCTATCAGAATCAGCATGATTGCTCTCTTGAATAACAGAGCGTAAAACTTTCATGCAAGCCGACGCAGGACCCACCTGTGAACTATGAGCATGCATGACTGTCAGATACAGATATAGACTCTAGTGTGAGTAAGAAATGGTTACACAACTCAGTCACTGAAACCAAATGGCACCAGAAAACTTCTCCTTCAGAAAAGCATTAAATCGACGTTCAACATTGGACACTTCAATATACATATAGACACAACATAAAAATAACAAGAAAAGGAAAACAATGAACATACATTGACGAAGAGATGCAGCACTCACGAGCAGCAAATCCTTTCATTAGGAGTTCACCAGCACCGCTTACACAGCTCCCAACTATAAATGGAGAACCAAATGGACCTTTTGAGGATGCCCAGCAACCCGAACCATATGATGCTGCTAATCCGACACGCCCACTGACCTGTAGGAAAAATTTTACAACGCAAAAAACCTGATGACTGTTAGCATTTTCAATACCATAAACAAATTACAAACAGAATGCTGCAAGATTCAAAAACCCATAACCTTCAGAGCAATTCCCCCACTTGAGGCTCCAGATGCAATATGTCCCTCATTATCAACACAAATAACTCCAACGGTGTCCATTATACAATCATCTTCAGCTTCATATGTCTTTGAAGGAAATAACTGTTGAGCATCTAATAACATCCAATAAAAAAAACGTGTGTATAACATACAAAAAGAGAACTGCCCACATGGGATTGCTTATCAGAGCAACCAATGAGCAAAAAGGGTTAAGTATATGCTAGATGAAAACAGTTAAACACAAACAATAAACTAAAGCTATCAATGCACATCGGTGTGTGCCCATGGGTAAAACATGACGAAGAAGGAAGAGAAGAAATGGTTGCAGACATACCTAATTTTTCAGTAGTTTCTTGGAGACTCAGAGAGTTTTCTGTTTCATATTTTGCCTCATCTAACATTGCTTTGAATTTTTTCCATTGTGCTTTTGCCTTCTCTGTCACTAGCCACTGAAATTAAAATACATGATCAGTTTTTTCTTTCAATCAAAGTTTTGGGATATCTAGATGAAAAATCATTGCCATTAAATTTGAAAAGTAACAAGAAGGTTTTCCCTCTATTCTTCCATGGTTGAATAGGACAAGAAGGGGGAGGGGTAAATAAGGAGAGAGAAAAAATAGGGATTGGGATGAAAATAAAATAATTGAATAGTAAGAATCTGCAAAATAAAGATATGACCTCTTCAGCCTCTGATATGGTTGTTGGAAGAGCAAAGCTCTTAGACTTTGCCCAATTGCGGGCACCTTCACCAACTAAAAACCTGGATGACAAAAGAGTTTATTCGTGATAAGAAAATGCTATATATGCATAAAGGCATAATGGTACAATGTAATATTTTGTAGTTTCTATAGTCTTTCCATTATTTTCCTAGATCTGCAGATACCAAACGTTTGGAAAACTAAACCATGCAAAAGTTATAAGAGACTATAAAACATTTCATATACACCTGTTTTCTGAAAACAAGAGTAACAGCCTTGTCAGCCATACATGAAAATACTGCGCTAGGATAGAGAAATAAAAGAGCAGAAGAAATCTACATCTGAAGAACATTAAAGGAAAATACCAACAAAACAGAAAACTAACGTAGGCAATTGTTGAAAAATAAAATTCATGGTGGTATAAGAATTTAACAAGACAAGTGATAGTTACATAGGAGGTAGTCGACCCAATGAAGAAGATTCCGTTATTTGCTCCTTGACTAATGAAGCAGCAATCTGGATGGCATTTCGGACGCCTGATCTACAACATATGCAGCAGACACTTAGTAAGATGATAAAAAAAGGTGGATTAATTGCAAGCTAAAATTTATTAACAAATTCAGATAAAAGAGAAACAGCTAATGATGATGCAGAAAACAAAGCATTTAACACTAGGTAATGAGGTTACCTGGCACTGCTCCAACAGCTCCAAATGTTCCAGAGTCCCCATCCATTATACTGGCATCACATTCTACATGACCATCTTCTGTCAAATTAGAGCCTCGGCCTGCATTCGTGCTTGGATCATCCTACAATAAAATGCTTCAGTTATAAATAATAGTATTATCTATGGCGATTTCCTTCCAATATAAAGATGAGGATTTCAATATACAATTAGAAATTTCAAAATGCTCAAAATGCAATCCCCTCTCAGAATACAAAATACTATAGCTATATCATGCTTGACAACGTAGCAGTGGAGGATAATAGAGACATAAGAGAGAGTGAGGACACTGTAAGTGATTGTTATTGTTGACCTTAGCTCAACTATTATAGAACACTGTATTGTGTATTTCTTAAATAAAGTCCAACATTTTTATCGGGGTGAGGATGCTAGGTCCCTTTGTGAAAAGGAAAGAAAAAAAATATACACTTCAATCCCTTTATTTTTAGGTGATACGTCCTAGGTGCCGTATTTTATGAAAAAGGTAGATATAAGTTCAATGTCTTACACATGCTTGTCACGCATGTGAATTATTGTCATTTAATAAAATAAGAAATACTAAAAACACACAAATTAGAACATGTTTTTATAACCATGCTACTTATATTGTGACACATGGCATAATTATCTTGAAAAATAGTAAAGTGATTCATTTTTCTAGATAATTCGGACATGTGGAACCATATAAGTGGTGTAAATGTAAAAATAGGTGCAAATTTGTAAGGGATTATTTTTTGATAAGCAAGAAAAATGACTATTTGATCTCTCAAATTCATTTTTTATATTTTTTCCTCAAGAAGTAAAATTGAGCTTATTTGTATCTTTTAAAGAAATAGAAGACTAATAGGATACTACCATAAAACAAGGAGATTTTTAGTGAATTATGGGACTTTTCAAACGTTTTCTACCATTTTTATCTTTATATGCTCCACCAACTCTTAAGTACTACTCAAAAGCTGAAATTTAATGTCTTCTCCCAACTTTTCAGAGGATTCACAACCAACAACGAGTTATTAATAGAAACCCAAAAAGGATGAAGAAAAAGAGGGGGGAGAGAGAGAGAGGTGTAAGGTTAAATAAGGAAGATGCTTACACAAAGAAATAAATACCTCCAGGACTTGAATAGCCGCCGAAACGGCGTATAGGCATCCACCAGATCCCTAATTCAAACGGGGAAACAAAAAAATGTAAGATTTATGTGAGAATAATTATCAAATTCAATGTATAGGCCCTTTACGAACTTCCATTTTATACACTACTTCTAGTACCATAGACTCGGCAAATTCTTCTTCTTCTTTTTTAATTCCAGCACACAAACATGTAACCAGGAGAATACCAATACCTTGCGGAGAACAGAAGCGGCAGCGAGGCAAGCGCGTTTCATGGCGGACCTCAAGGCTTTCTCATTGGAAGGTGAGTGGTACCCTGCGCCTACATGAACCGCTACGAAGAACCTCCGGTTTTGATCTTCTTGTCCATCTAGGCTTGCCATTGACTTCATATTGTTGAGCTATAATAAGTGATTTACGTTTTTGTGCATTTTGCAGAAATCAAATGAGAAAGTGAGAAACCTTTTGAGCAGGTTTGTTTGGGCCCTTGGCGATGGATCTAAACCGCGACTAAAGGATCGATTTAACCCAAAAAAATCATTGAATAACCCTTTATACATAAATAAATATATATTTTTTTATTAGGAAGGTTAAAAACAAAAATACTTGACGAGATAATTTATGCATTGAAAAAATTAATAAATATATTTTTTAATATTACAAGAATTCTCGTAAAAAAAATTTAGATTGAATTATTTATGTAATTTAATATCTTAGATTTTAAGTAATTTTATTTGATATTTTAATTTTAAAATTTAATATAAAATCACTTAAAAATTAAAAAATTATATAATATTATTTATATTTTAAGTAACTAAATTATATAAATAATTTAATATAAAATTTCAATAATTTAATATTAAAATTTAAAATTGTACGCGTTAATCTTTAAAAGGTGACGAGTCACAACTAACATATACAATTATGATTTTAACGTTTGAGGATTACGCGACTAATTTTTTTAAAAATTAAAACAAAGCATCGGTTTTCTACGTTAAAGTTAAAAGAAAGAGAGTAAAACATGGATGACTACCAAAAAGAAAATCGGCAAAGATGGAGAATATTTTCTTAAAAGCATTTATGCCAAATAAATGCATTATCTTCTTGTTTGTATATATTAATTAGTTATTTTTTTTAATACTTAAGTTTTTTTAAATGTAATTATATAATATACGTGTAAATAACAATTTAAAAACAATCATTTCGTTCCACTCTCGTTATCAAGCATAGCATCAAAGCCATGAAGCCTAGAGCTTCATGGATCCTGGAGTATGAAATTCTCTTCAAATGAATTTGTTTGATTTTGACATAATCAAAGCTGAGAACACACACAAACCTCAGAACACGGGAATTGCAAAACGAAGAAAGCTCAAAATATTATGAAGAATAATTTGATTGCTGTATTTGGCTCAGTTTCCAGATATGTACCAAAGGAAAGTTTAAAAGAATCGATGATTTCCTCTCCTATTTCTGAGATCACTAAGGTTGATCACAATGATGCCATACAAAGCTTCCAACCCCTGCATCATTCAGCTTTCTTAATTACTTATGAAGCCTTTGTTGGGAACTTTTTATCTAAAAATGAGACTAATAACAAGATTTAAAATGAATCAATTTTATTATCAATGATTCTAGTTTAAATAATCATTCAATACATTATATTAATATAAACGAAAAAATTATTTATTTAACGAAAATAAAACTAAATAATAAAGTGATAATAAAATTTTTAAACACTTTGATGATTAAATTGTTGTCACACATCATAGAAGTAACTTCCATAAGAATGTTCCATCTTTTTTAAATTTTTTTTCATTTTAACTCCTTTACGAGAATTTATGTGGTTGATAAAGTCAAAATATGATGTTTTTTTGAAAACCATGAAATAGCACTTGAATTCATTAAAAACACGTAATTAGATGTACTCTTCTTGTCTTCTATATCTTTAGTATAGTCGTTACGCGTAAACGCCAACAACTCACCGTCTCTTGTTTTATTATAATGAATTTCATTGTTTAAAGTCCCTTTTTAGTATCAAAGTATTCTCTTAGTTGCCTATAGATGAATATCCATTGATTTTACTATATATCTATTTATAAAACAAGTAACAAAAATCATGTTAGGTCTTGTGACAGTGAGATACATTAAACTACCTACCAATTGCTTGTAATACATCTCATCAACAAAGTCATCATTACCAATAAAAATTAAATCATCAACATAAATACTTACAATAATAAGTTTTCCTTCTCAGCTTTTCTTAGTGAATAATGTATGCTCGCCATTGCACCTCTGAAACCCTTCACTAATGAAATGTGCTTCGATTAGACTAAATCAAGCTCATGGAAACTTATTTTAATCCATATAGAGCTTTGTGTACCTTATAAACTAGATACTTATTACCTTTTTTTCATATCATCTTGGTTGTTCCACGTAAACATCTTCACTCAGCTCACTATAAAGGAAAGTTGGCTTGACATCCAATTGGAAAATCATCCAATTCTTCTATGCAACTAGAGAAATAATAATTCTTCCTGCATTCATTCTTTCCACTGGTGCAAAAACTTATGTATAATCCACTCTATACTTCTGAAAATACCCTTTAGTAACCAAATGAGCCTTGTACTTATTGATCTTTTTTATGCTCATTGTATTTGGTTTTGTAAACTCACTTTACTCATATTCTTTTGGCCCCAACTGGTAGCTCAGTAAGTGCTTGTGTTTGGTTCTTTTCCAATGGATTTGATTTCATTGTCCATGGCCATTCTCCAATTTGCAATTTTCATAGCTTTTTCAAAATTCCATGAGTTAGTTGACACCACCAATGCCATATGAACTTCATTCTCAAATAGACCTTCATTATTAACATAATCAACCATCCACGTAGGAGGTTACCTCTCATGAGATGGCCTTAACTCCCTCACTCTCTCTTCACCCTCACTAGAACCATCTTCCTCTTCTCTAACTCCTTTATTACGAGTCTCTACTACCTTTCCATCAGTATTTTCTCCATTCCAATTTTCATTAACCCTTTCTTCATTCTCACCATTACCATCACCCCATTTTAAGTCTATTATTATTTGTTTTTCATAACTCACATTCCAATCCTATTGCTTTGCTTCTTCAAAAATTACATCTCTACTCACAAAAACTCTATTGGAAATAGGATTGAATAGCTTATAACATTTTGATTATCACTTACTCCCAATAGCATACAAATAATGCTTCTATTATCAAGTTTAGTTCTCTTTTCTTTTGGAACATGAACGTGTCTTATGCAACCTAAAATCCAAAAATGATCTACTAAGGGTTTCATTCCACTCTAAGTCTCTTATGGTGTAACATCATTGACTGCCAATGTAGGACACCTATTTAGGACATAAATAGTCTAGTTTATTATCTCTAGTCAAAAAGTCTTGGGAAGGTTCTTGTCAGATAACATGGAATGAATCATATTCATCATGTTTCTATTTTTCCTTTCAACTACATCGTCTTGTTGTAAAGTATAAGCGGTTGTCAACTGCCTCTTAATCCCACTTTGTTTGCAAAAATCATTGAACTCATTTGAATTGAATTCTCTCCCTCTATCAGTGCGAAAACACTTAACAAATAACCCTGATTCTTTTTAGCCATAGTTTAAAAGCACTTAAAATAGTTTAAAGCCTATGACTTTTCTACCAAGGAATACACACATGCTTTTATACTAAAATCATCAATGAATATCAGAATGTACCTATTATTGCTATTAGATGTAGGAATGATCGGACCACAAATATCTACATGAATAAGTTTCAACTTCTCTCCAGCACTATTACAAAATGTAACATTTAAGTCGAGATTTAAAGTAGGTTTTTGGAAAAAACTGACTTATAATAAATTTAAAATCGATCGCTGAAAAATCGACACTATTCACGTAGTTTTTATCGTCGATTGACGTGTTGAACCGTCGTTTCACATAGGACGTAGCGTCGATTCTACATGTCGAGATTTTGCTAATTGATTTGTAATCTCGCCAATGTATATATATGTGCTTACATGATATGAATCCTTCAATTGGTGCTTTTATTTTTAATTTTTTTCATTATTTTTACGTACATGTTTATAAATAATTTATTATTATATATATATATATTTAAAAGCATAAAAATCATTAAAACTATAATAAATCCAACAATGAATGCCAACCATAATCACTACAAATCATGCAATGTTTTCAAAAAAATGATTTTGTGTTACAAATATTGTATTGAATATCAAAATATGTGTACAAATTAACTTTATTTTTTAATATATATAAATTGATTATGAAGTTAAAAAATACTATACAAGGATAAGTGGTAAGTAAATCCCATTATTTTTTAAAATAAACAATTTAATTCTATTATTTTTGAATTGGGTTCAATTGATCCCAAATCGTTTAAGAAATAATCAAATAAATTTAAATAATAATTTTTTATTTAAATGATACATAAATATATATGAGACGAGTGAACATTTTCCTCGTTAATATGGGATAAATTTTAACTAATTTTACACCAATTAAACTATAATATCCTTTTAATTCCATCATTTTCAAATCAAATTTTTTTCCTTGGACTATGAAAAGAAGAGATTTTAAGTTTTTTATTTACGTACAAATCTTTTTTTCAATTTTTTTATTTGTTAAAATTTGAAATTATTAAATTAATCTTAGTTAATCATACATTTGCTTAAAAAATACATTTTTTTATACAATTTCATCATTCTTGTTAAATTACAATATCAAATCAATTCAACTTAATAATTACGTTACTAAAATATTTATTTTATAACAATTATAAGATTAAACCCCTTTTTTTTTCTTCCCATACATGGCTAGACAAAAAGGGAAACTGGTCATATACTGCTCTCAACGCTCATCCCCTATGTCGAGTTGACCATGGATTTGACTCTTACCTTAACCAGTTTTAAGACCAATTTGAATTTGATAGTTTATATATATATTAAACATGGTGGTCAATAAATAAAATAATATGATGTAATTATAAAGTTTAAATATTGTGGTTTCACAGTTACAGAACAAGTATATTAGAGAGCAACAATAATGATAGAACCCTCATCTTCACCCCTAGGAACTAGGAAGTTTTATATAAAACAATTGCATTGATGAAATAACGTGTCATAAATGATGAATAGAGAAATGTAAGATGCATTCTGCTAACTGATACAAATACATGAGTTACTACTGATACAAATATTGCAATGCAAGTTCTTAACCAAGAATACATTTCGTATCAAAACAATTAATATAAGATCACCCTATCAGTATGGGTTTCGACTTAAAAAAAATTCTCGTGGACATTACAAAACCCCAAAAAATGAAAGGCCAAAGCTCAGGCTTACAATGAGAATAAAGCTTTACACTGCTTAATTGTATCGTCAGGGCTTGTAACTGCCAGAGAGAGAGAGAGAGGTGTTATTGGTAGCTTCTTTACTTGTTTGACTTTTTGCACGTAAAGTAACACTTTCCGAGAAAACATATGCACTAATCAAACATTCATTGGCCTCGGTACCAAATCAGCGATACTCCAAGAACAATGAATGATTTCTCCATAAAATAGTGCTTATGAACAAATATGAAAATTTCAAGCAATTACCATTTACCTCATGATTACCAAATACCAACAGTTTTGGACACCCTTGCTAATATAGTGACTCCATATAAATATTAAACGAACATGGTATGAGAGTAAAGACAGATGTTGAAATAATCAAATAGACCCATAAATGAATTGAAATACAAAGGATTACCTGTGTGACCTACGGTTTGTTCTGATTCATAAATTTCATGGTCATTCCCTCCCTGCCCAAAAACATAACATATCAAAACTTGTAAGAAATATCACGAACGATGCATGAAACAGTTGTGAAATTAAAGAAAGAAGGTTAAGATAGCAAGAAGAATACAAAGAATCTGAAATGAAAAAGTAGTCAAAAGCAACAAAATCATTGGAACGCTAACCTTGTAGGTTTTGTCGCCAAAGAAATGGATTTCTTGAAAATCATCGAGGTATCTCAAGCAGTATGTTTTGTCCCAACCTTGAGGGAAGACCTGTTGAGAGTGTTTACATATACACATAGTCACATGCACATCATTGTTAGAACTTCCATTCAATTTTCTGAACTGTTCATGATATCATCAAACTATGACTTACATCAAAGCTAATTTGTCCTCCTATGGAAAAAGTTAGGTTAAGATGACCAAACTTTTCCCGCAGCACAGAAACCATTTTTGCACGTATATTTTGAACCTGAAAACCCAGTCCTTTGAAGTCAGATACAAACTAAGTATACTTATAGCCAAGAAACATCGGAAAAAAAGAATACGAAAGTTTCTTCTCAATTCATAGAACGAAATACTTCACCTTATCATATTTTTCAAATTCATCCCTTTCTTCCTGGCTGCAGTTTCTCCCAATTGGTGAGACATTGATCATCCCATTCCGGAACTCTATAAATGTTCCCCTGCAAGTGTAATAACAAAAAAAAATGAAATGAGATAGATAAGAATGAGAGATAAAAACAAAGAAGGATTTTGCCTACGAACCTCTTTATTGGGATATCCAAATCAGCAATGTAGTGCAATGTAAAATTGATAAATTCCTGCAAAGTTGTTTTGTAGTTATATCAATATATGACAAAGATACACCTTCTAGTAGATACGCAAGCGAAATCTTTGAGCCTACTACATTAGGGCAAGCCAACCCAGTACAAATAACTACATCTTTCTACTTAAACAATTTAAGGTGTTTTAGCATGTTTGAGCATAATAAAGGAGCATGCATATCATTGGAGCCCTTGTATACATGTAGGCAGCACACTGGAAAAGGCTGTTCTATATGTCCTGAGAGCAAGATAAGCGTGGCACCTTTAAAGTAATGTAAGAGTCCTTTTACATAAGAAGGGTATTACCTTGAGCTTCTCCTCTCCAAGATATGCCTTCAAGCTCTGAAGAAAGTTCCCAAAAAAAAGGCAAAAATCATTAGTATACATGAAATGAAGAAACAGAGTAATTTTTTTGAATTATAGCTAATTATTGTTGGGGATCATGATGAATACAGCTAACTGCTAGTGATCATCTTTTCAGAAGGGGGGAAAACCCGTAAGATCCACAGACTGAAATAAAATAGGATTCTGAGATGAAATAATTATTTTGTAATTTGTATAATAAACTCGGAGAAGAAGAACCAGAAGTACTTTCCTTTTATCTTTCGAGTTAAATCAAATTTCTCTAGCTTCTTTAGTGTAGCATAATTAACTTTCCTCAGGCACAAAATAGAAACAATTATTTTTGCTCACTACGCGCTCAATGCATTCTTTTTATCACAGTTGGAGGATTTAACTTCAATGGTGGAGTCCTTTCCTAGAAGCTGGCTTAAATGCATTTTATGACGTCATAATTATATATATATGGGATATGATAAATGGCTACAAAATATTATACAATTTTTTACCTTCTTTAATCTCAAGGTTTGAGATTTAAAAAAGTAATTTGCTCTCTCTTGTCCCTTAAAAATCTCAACCGTTGAGGTATGAGAGTGTAAAAAATTGTGTAAAAAGTTGAGACTGTTGATCTTATCCTATAAATATATATTTGTATATGATCCCTACAATTGTGGTATAATTATATAACATGTCAAATTTATGATTCTCATGTTCATACCTGTGTGTCAATGAGCTTCCCACCTTTATGAGCCACAAGACCATTCTCAGAAAATACATAATCATAATCATCAAGAACTGCAATATAAGGATACAGTGATGTCAATTCAATTATCAAAACAAAATGCTAACTACCACATAAAACCAAGCATCAATTGAATCCAACACACAAAACCAATAAGATACAGCAAAATATTTCTCTTGCACAACATGAGGTACTTTTAATTTTTTTTTTTAAATGCACTTTAATCCTGATATTATTGGGTTGGTCAATTCTAGTCCCATTACTATGAAAAATGAGCAATTCTAGTCCAAAAAGGGATTAAAAGGGGCCAATTTTAGGACTAAAGTACTCATTTTTCATAATAACGAGATTAGAAATGTCAAACCCAATAATATCAGGACTAAAGTGCATTTTTAAGCAAAATTTCAGAACCAATTCGGCACTTCTCCCATTTCTCTTTTATACTCAAATTGAGATAGCAAAACAAAGACAATGCCATACTACATAATTATCTAGATCAGATATATGCAAACTGCCTATAATCTACAGGGACTAAAACCTGAGATCCCATATGATAGCTAAAATAGTAGGGATCTCAAATCTGGGTACTTTTCTCTTGCTAATGATCTCATGTGTGGGTAGTTGCTCAAACTAGCATAAAGTCCATACGATTAAAGTATACCTGTCTTCCCAAGTTGCTCCGTTATCTTACTAAGATCGGATCCTCCTACAACTCCTACTGTTACCACCTGAAAGCCAAAGGACTGCCATTTTTCAAAAAGTAGAAACTAAAAAGATAACAAATTTTAATAAAAATTTCAAGAAAAGGGTTAGTATACCTTTCGAAGTGCACGAATGAACTCAAGCATTTTTGGTGTAGCCACCTAAAATAGAAAAGGAATTGACTTGGACATTATTCACTAGACCCATATATGTACTAAAGAGGGTATAAAATTCATACTTGGGGTGTTAATCCATGTAAATAAAAAACTGAACAAACATTGTAAATGGGAAAAAAGAAAAAAATTGTAATTAGAGTGGAAATAGGAATATGAAGAAGAGAAGAGTAAACCTTTCTTGGATCTGTAAGAGTTCCATCAACATCAAATAGGGAAATTACTCCATGCTTCATCATAGCCATTTATACTTTCTCTGATTTTCCCGACACCAAATCTACAATACCAGAATGCTCTAATTAGAAATTAATAATGAATTTTTTTTACAAAATCTGTGTTTAGTCGTAGATAAAGTTTGAGCTTTCAGCTTTAGTTAAGTTAGGGAATCGAAAGACCTTGAAATGTAGATGAAAACCCAGATTAAGTTAATAGCAGATGTTGATTTACCTAAACGGGTTAATGTGAAAGAGAAGAAAGTTAGATAGCTTTTCCTAAGCAGCACAGAATTTGAAGCAGATCTGCTTCGGTGGCGGACAATGGGGGGACTTTCCGGGAGTTATATAAATTGTTGAGGGTAATTAGCGTCAGATTTTTTATTTTATTTTTTCTTCTTTTCCAGAAAAAAGTCAAGTTTTTTTCTAAATATTTTTTTTAGAATTTTTTTTGAGTCTTTATATACACTCTGCAAGATTTTTTTTAAAAAAATTAAATCTTTTTCATATTTAAATAAACTACATCATTAAACCATAAATTTGGTGATTTATTTGGTGAAATTATTGGGAAATATATTTTTCTTTTGTTTTTCTTTCAAATGTTTTTTTATTATTGTCTTTTTACTGATAGGGACAAATTGTTGTGTGGTATAGCTCTGCTATTTTTATAGTGTTATGTGGATCATAGCCGTACATGAGTTATTCTGAATTTTCCTACCTGATTGATTTTTCTTTTATTTTTAATCTGAATTTCTATTTATTATTAAATGGAATACGAAAACAAAATGTAAATTTAGGCTACAAAATTGATCTTTTATATTGTTTATCTATCCTCTTTGTGGCACAAAAAATAGAAGCATAATTCTAATAGGATCAAGGATATGAAACACATGGTAGATTGGAACTCTGAACCAAGAAGCATAATAGGCACTAATCAATAGTGGACGGATTTTATGTGTAAGTTCCTTTAGTAGTGATGGTTTTGGTCATAAGTCTCCACATTTTCTTAGAATAAATTAAAAGTAACAATTATTGGAAACAAGAACTCTAGAGTTATTGTTGCAAGTAGGATTCACTTAAAAGTATATCCATCCAATGATGAGATATTTTTGTCAAAATGACCCAAAAATTGTCAAAACTATCTTTTTTGCTTCAAATCTTCGGGATTACTTTTGACAATGGGACTCAAATTTATGCAAATTTTCTCTCTATGACATTTTTATCCATTTATTTTTCGCATATAAGTAACATATACACTAAAACACTAAAACTAACATATAAGATTCTCTCCTTTTTTTTTCTTCCAATAAAGTCCATTTACATGAGCTAAAAAAGTACGCTTCACCTATGATCTTTATCTAATGGTCAATATGTGACCAATTGTGAGCCAACTCCAATTAATAGTAGTTGGATGTGAATCAAAGGCTACTCAACCATTAATCAGCTTTATCTAGTCAACATTAATCAATATCACTTAACATGTAACAATTTGCGAGATGAAATAAACTTTGTATACTGTTTTGTAAAATTTTAGTAAAAATGAAACTTTTAATTATTAAAATGGTTTACTCTTGTATTTTATTTATCAACGAATCCATAGCATATAGAGTTTTCTACCTTCAATTCATATATATGAGTAGGGTTTCTAACTCTTTCTCCTTTTAAATGGCAGGTTATTACACCAAAAAAAAATATCAGACCTTTACTGTTATATTAAAGAGAGGTCAAATACTAAAATTACGATGTGTTGCAAATAAATGTGAATAAACTTCTTATCATTAGTCTTAGTCGTCACAGCCTCACAAGGGACTCACAGATACTGACAGCCAGCTTATAGCATCAATGACTCAAAAATATTAGTGAAGCAGCATAATTCACTCATTACGATATTGATTGGATAGTTGTTGAGAAATGAGCAGAAGAGATCGTCCAAATATGTTATCTTTAATAAAAGTGTACTTTAGACCCTCATCTATTCCTCTATCAATTTCATTACATTCTGATTAAGCTTGGGAAGGAAATTTCTATATTTCTGTTTATTTTTGCTTTGTACCAAATGAGAGGAAACTTCTTAGCTACAGGCTCACTTATCTCCTTAGCTCTATGACTTTTGGACTTTCTCTTGATTACTATAATTGCTACTGGCTAGAGCTTATCAGGATCTTACTATGGACAAAACATAACAGGCAATGCAAGTATATAAAACTCTTCAAAAGTGACCTAAGCACACAGCTCAAAAATGCAGCATTACTTGCCTAGCTCACGAATCACTTAACTTTCAGCCTGTTCATATGGTCAATGTCACAGCATTGTAGTTCATACATGTCTTGCCGTAGCTAAGGATGTACACAATTGATGCAGAAACTAGGGTATTTATTAGGTTGTAATTGGTATGTGCATTTAGGTTGCTTTTGAGACTATATGAGCAGAAACTGAAGTAGGTCATCCTTTTGTTTCTAGCATACCATATTTGAAATCTTTCAGAATTTAAATCAATTAGCTTACCAATTTATCTTCTTTAAGGCTTTCAATATTACCAAGCACCTCTTACTTTATTGCTTGGAGCTTCCTCTCCCTATTTGAATGGACCTAAATATGCAATTTATAAAAATGATCAGAAATGCTACTTGGTGGGTGGCTTGGCCAGTCTGGTTCGAGCAGGCATGCCTATCATCAAGATCACCAGCAATTTCCATGGCGCATGATGCGTTTCAAGAAGTAGTAAAGTAACAATATCTTCTTGATGAAAAAATAAAATTCTCTTTGAAAGATACATAAAAGAAAGTAACATTCGAATATGGAAGCATTTGGGGAATGAAGTGATTCATCAACTAACAATAAAAACATGTCTCCGCATAACAAAAAGAAATTAACCTGTTATTTCTTATGGCTGAGAAGAGTTTGAACGAGGAATGTAGTTTTTTAAAGACAAGGGGGAGCTGCTTCTTTTTTATAATGCAGTTGCCTTCTGATTCTATGAGCTTGCCAATTATGAATTCAGGAATACAACCCACGTAGGTGCTGCATGGCTGCGGAATAAATTAGGCTCCAATCACCAAACTAGGACCTCCATGAACAGCTAGCACTCGGCCTCATTTTTCATGAACAAGTGGGCTGTAAATAGGGAACCACATATTGCGTCGTACATATTTCACTGTCTCTTCCTGCAGAAAGAAGAATAATTGGATGAGTTCAAAGAAACAGATCCGTGTCACATGAAAGTTTCCAAAGTCAAAATGCTTGAATGTAAAACTTAAGCATACATTCTCCATGGAAAATCTCTGGGACATGATTTCAACCATGCCCCTATTTTCAAGAGGAAAAACTATCTAAGGCAATTGATACATACAGGTCAACAAGTCGTTCAATTAGAAAATGCTTTTCACCTGTATTCTCACTAAGAAAGTATTACCGGCTTCCTTCATAAGTCTAAACCTATAAGGCACTTTTACTTATTTTACTGCTATAAAAAGAAAATAAAATTAAAAAGCACTTGGTAGGAGTTGGCGAAAAAGTTGAGCATATTCATACCTCTGACATGTGCATGAGCTCTTTGGCCCCAACATCTCCATGTCCTTCAGCCAGTTCCTCAGCAACAGCTGCTCGCAAGACAGCAGCTCCAACCTCTGCTGTGATATCTCGGATACTGCACCATGCAAAACAGCATCAGCCCAATGATTAAAAATATCATTAAAATGTGTTGCCTTTCCCTCCTCAATTTACAACCAAAGTCATTCTAGAGATAATTTTTCAAATAACTTCAGAGTTCATACCAAGGGTTGTTAATTTCACATTGATACTTTATGTGACATGAAATCTGTGACATTTCACCAAAAAAAAAAGGTTTACTAGACATTAAGGAAGGGGATGTCCTATATGTTATGCCACATCACCCAAGAACTTGTTGCACTGACACCTTCCAACTACCTTGATAAATCAGTAAAGAATTTTGATATAGAAGTTTCTTTCTCCATTGGTAAGAATGAAAGCAATAAAATGTAATAGATATCAGACAAAACAAACATTTGATTCCAGGGAATTACGAGCATTACCTATCAACGGATGGATACAAGATTCCCTTCTGGATATCTTCATCTGTCATATACGAAGCAAGGCTGCAAAGACACCACTGAGTTAGCAATTAATAGTTAAATAAACCTTGCTCCACATGGGAAAAACCTCACTTGTCTACATGTTTAGCTAGAGAAGCCCTAGTCAAATTGTATATGTTGAATATGATTTTAGTTGTGCGTGCATAACTCTGACTTCTTTAGTATGGAAGTCAGGGTCCAAGTTTGCAGACAACATTATTGGCAATGCGAACCACAGGAATTCCTAAAATACAACTCAACCTAATTTAATTTGGGGCATCATGTAAAAAACATAGAACACAGTTTGAATTTGAATCCAAAATAAAAAGTAATCCAAAATCAAGGACACTGATTATCAAAGCATAATTATTACCCAAATATGTTCATTAATTCTAAAATAATTGGTTACTTGGAATCTTGGATGATACTGTAGGAAATCAACCTAGGAGTATGGTCAGTTTCCTGATATTCAGGGTGAAACCAACCCCTAATTTTAAGAGAGCAGTTTCCTGTATTTCAGGGTGAAACCAACCCCTAATTTTAAGAGAGCAGTTTCATGTATTTCAGGGTGGAAACAACCCCTGTTTTTAGGATATTAGTTTCCTGATTTTCAGGATGATTTACAGCTGTATACTAATAACTTCCAGCAGTATATTAGGCATAAAAATGTATATATAAAGGGATCTAATATTAAAAAATAAAGATGAGAAGTAATTTTTCTGTAAAATAAAAAAACAAACTTTATGGTATCAGAGCCTTAGGCTCATAAACCCGCCGCTTCTTAGCCTTTTTGTTCAACTAGTTCTCGTAAGTTCACCTAGTAATGATGTCAAATACTCAAGCAAGGAATGCACCTTTTCGCTTTCAACTCAAGTTTCGACTTTTGGGCATGAGAGCTATGAAAAATCGAAAGTTTAAATGTACTTAGTACACTGGAAGATGACATGGATGAAGAGGTTCCAGAGACAAGTGACCAGAATTCACATGGGAAATTGACTTTGGGCTTGGATCCATTCTTGATCCTCGCTCCTAAACATAATCCTTTCGTGGTCTATTTAACAGTGCATCTATTAATGTTTCGCTTCTCCTTTTGACAAGACAAATTCCCTCAAGGAGAGCTATTTCACCGCATCTTTTCGATTCGGCCTGCTCCAACCATCAAGACAAACTCAAATTCAAGTGCATTTTCCTGGTAATCCTATCCCATTCACTAGTAACATTAGAACTTCTCCAACAACTTATACAAAAGTGCAAATATCAACACCACATTTAGTAGCAAGAAGAATAACTCCACACATATTTCAAGTAATTCAACAAAGCATGCCGAAAAATTTCCTCCTCATCTTGGATAGTAGACTCGGTGCCTCCAATCACATGACAAGTGATCAATCACTTTTCACAACCTATTCACCTTGCAACAGAGACTTCAAACGTGTGTGTCGCTAATGGTACTCGCACTACGCATGGTCGAAACAGGGGACCATTTGCCTCTCAAACAACCTCATTCTCAAATGTGTTATTTGTGGCTTGGATTTCTATCATTACATCGCTTAGTAAATTAAATCACGACCTTAATCAGCGAAACTAAATTCTTGGCTAAATCTTGTATTTTTCAGGACTCGAGCTGGGGAAAAATGATTAGCGTGCGATTTACGTGCTGGCCTCTACGTTCTTGATATCAACACTCCTTCAAACCACTCTGTTACTCATCAATGTCAAAAGTCTCATAGTCATACTAATAAGGAAAGTGAAACCATGATGTGACATTTTCGTCCAGCCCACCCAAATTTTTCGTATCTGAAACGCTTCTCTCCATCCTTATTCATTAATAAAAATTCCAATTTATTTTACTGTGAAGTTTGTCAGTTGGCAAAACATACTCAAACACTTTTTCACCACGTACGCACAAACCAAGTCACCCTTTTTCCTCATTCACTAGTGACATTTGGGGACGTGTTGCATACCTCAGATATCGGTGCTCAATAGGTTCTTCTTGTTAGTTGATGATCATACTCGATTATATTGGACATTTCTTATGAAAGACAAATGCGAAACCAAGCACATATTTCCACTTTTTCATGCCATGATCCAAACTCTCAATGCCAATATTCAAATCCTAAACCGATAATGCTAGAGGATTTCTTTAATTCCGATCTTAGTGGATATCTCAAATCACGTGGTATTGTCCAACAAAGCTCCGCGTTGACACACCACAACAAAACGGTGTGGCCGAACGCAAAACCGTCATATACTTCGAGGTTGCCCGAACTTTACTTTTTCAAACCAATGTTCCTAAAAAATTTTTGGGGTGAAGCCATTCTTACCGCAACACACTTGATCAACCGAATGCCTTCTCGAGTTCTCAACTTTCATTCACCTTTACAAGTGCTTCAGAGTCAATATTCTACCTCACAACTTGTGTCACAAATTCCTTTCAAGGTTTTGGTCAGATTTGTTTGTCCATATTCATTCACAATATCGTGGCAAACTTGATGCCCGTGTCAATAAATGCATCTTTGTTGGTTACTCAACCAATCAAAAAGGCTACAAATGTTTCTCTCCCATCACTCGTAAGTTTTACCATTCCATGGACGTTACTTTCTTCAAGAAACTCCATTCTATTCTAATTCCTGCAATTCAAGGGAGAATCACACTAACGAATTGCGTAATCGATCGTCATCACTTCATCGAACCGAATTTATCATCCTCATTTACCCTCCACAACCTTGTCCTTCTTCCAACCCGATACCCATTCCGCATTCTCCTTCAAAACCAAACCTCGATCAATCTCCCTTTGTTTATCCTAGACATCTTCTCCTTCCTAACGATGCCATAAAAGTTTATGAAAGAAAGAGAAATCCCGACTTGCCCACACGAAATCAAAGCCAAGAAACTCTCCCCGAACCGACCGACCGAAAAGATTACAAGATGAAACAGAATCTAGTCCAAAACTCGGGTTCGACTCGAGTTAGATCTTCCTATTGCACAAAGAAAAGGTGTTTCGATCACGACTCAACATCCTCTTCAAAGTTACATTTCTTACGCAAATTTGTCCCCAAAATTTCAGCATTTGTGACATCCCTGCACAACATCAAGATTCCTAATTCTCACAACGAAGCTCTAAAAGTTCCCCGAATGGCACAAGGCAACCTTAGAAGAATATAATGTACTTGAAAAGAATGGTACAATGGATGTTAACAAAGCTACCACTTGGAAAGAAGACAATAGGTCGTAAATGGATATTCTCTATAAAACAAGGCGAGATGGAAATATCAATAGATATAAAGCTCGACTAAGTGGTAAAGGGTTCACCCAATCATGGAATTGATTATCAAGAGACTATTGCTCCCGTAGCAAAACTTAACACACTCGTGTCTTGTTATTGCTATCGCAGCTTAATGAGGATTGGCCACTACTTCAACTCGATGTCAAGAACGCATTCTTAAAACGGAGATTTGATCGAAGAAGTTTACAATGGACGTGCCTCCGGCTTTGAGACTAAAGATACACAAGGAAAGGTACGCAAGTTGAGAAAGGCACTATACGTGGACTTAAACAAATACCTGCAGCAGCGGTTCGAACAATTCACCAAGGTCTCAAACGGATGGATACTCACACACGCACGACCACACTTTATTTGTCAAACACTTCGGATGGGAGTAATCACAACTTTGATTGTATATGTTGAGGATATAGTTCTTACAGAAATCACGTAGAGAAATAAAGAGACTTAAGATGCTATTATCCAAGGAATTCGAGATTAAAGACTTGGGATATTTGAAATATTTCTGTGGATGTAGTGGCACGTAGCACGAAAGGAATCTCGGGCCAACGCAAATATGTTCTAGATCTCTTGCGTAAGAAGCGTAGAGTGGGTGTAAACCTGTTGAAACACCCACGTGGACCCTAACACCAAACTAATGCCTCAAACCGATGAATTGGCAACCGACAAGGGGTAATATCAACGCTTTGGTAGGTAAGTTAATTTATTTGACCCATACACGCGTCCAGATATAAGTTTTTCTATCGGTGTTGTTAGCCGCTTGGGCAACCCATCGTTGATCACTTGGAAGCAAGAATCATATTCTAAGATACTTGAAGCGATCCCTGGAAAGCGGCTCATGTTCAAGAAAACAATTAATAAGGAGATTGGAAATTTATACCGCCGATTGGTGGATCTCCTAGTAACCGAAAATCCACATCCTGGATATTGCTCATTTATTTGGGAAATTTGGTGACGACGTAGCAAAAGAAGTGGTAAGACGTAGTAAGTCTTGAGGTGAGTTCCGTGCATTGGCTTTGGACATCGTGAAGGAATTTGGCTAAAACGCATTGTTATACGAACTCAAGGTCAACATTCGTAATCTATTAGAATCACGTGTGACAACTACCAAGAATTGCAATTGCCAAAAATCCATCCACCATGATCGAACCAAACATGTGAAATTGATGTACACTTCATCGGTGAGAAAATCAAGGCAAGCATGATCTCCTCAACTATGTTCCATCAAGCAACAAGTGGAGATATCTTAACCAAAGCTTTGTTTCTCACCTAATTTCACAAAGTTAAATGTAGCACTTGGTTTGGAAAACATATATTGCCTAGTTTGAGGGGGAGTGTAGGAAAGCAACCTAGGAGTATGATCAAATTCAGGATAGTCAGGGTGAAACCAACCCCCGAATTTAAGAGAGCGATTTCGTATTCGAGGTGGAACCAACCCCTGTTTTTAGGATATTAGTTTCCTGATTTTCAAGATGATTTACAGCTGTATACTAATAACTTCCAGCAGTATATTAGGCATAAAAATGTATATATAAAGGGATCTAATATTAAGAAATAAAGATGAGAAGTAATTTTTTTGTAAAATAAAAACAGCTTCAGATACTAATATATAGACATTTGCCATAATTATGATAGCAGTAAAGATAACATGGGAAGAAGTAAGAAGACCAGTTTTCAGAAATAATCCTGGTTCTTAGAGCAGATTTATATGACAGTCTTCGCTCACACTAAGCAAGAAGATGAGCCAGAATGATACCATTCAGAAGCTGCTTGTAACATGCCATCGGTGATAAACCGAGAACCAGAGAGAAGTGATCCCAAACCAATCCTGATATAAAGGTAACCAAGACTTTATGTTCCAATGTTGAGATAAAGATGGAGTAAAAGTTAGAAATCATAAAGGAAAATGAAACTGACCCAGGAAACAGATACATGTTATTTGCTTGATTTACATGCCCTATTTTTCCATTACCTGTAAACAGATGCACAAAATCGGATATACCAAAGGAGTCTAGGACAAGAACATCATAACTAAAACTAAACATTAGCAGCAACCAGTTATTTTGAGCATGCCAAACAAAATAAGCTTGATAGGAGAAAGTACCAAGATCAACATTTTCAAAGGGGCTACCACTAGCGAACACTATATTATCACCAGCATTCTTAAAAGCATCCGCAGCAGTGCACTCGGCTGTTCCACAGAACCAACAACCAAAAAAGAAATGTCAACAACATAGAAGCCTGCACAAAGAAAACCTTAAGCAAAATTACGCTTAAAGAAGTAAACCCTTCATGGTGGGATTTGACATAGCAAAGATGGCAGGTCTAGGTGAATCTGATTCCCGCATTGCTTTAAGCACCTAATTCAAATGTAATTCAATATTTAATTTCAGAAAAATCCAAGAACTCAACAAAAGAGAGGATACAGTTTATTATCAAAGTAACACTACAGAGATGGTAATGGCCGGGAAAAAAATGCTTCAAAGAGCCAAACTAGCTGTTTGGTCTTTGTTTTTATCTTAACAACAAACATGCTGATAATTAAATTAGAAACATTTCAAACTTGTGAAATGGATAAACCAGCCATCTTGTGAAGCAGATTATTATGCACCAAATGTGACTACTGATACAGACACTAGGACTGATATAGTTCCTTAAACACCAACTAAAACACACCTTTTCCAACCGTCAAATGAATAAAAAAATTCTAGATAAGTTCATGGCATTCTCAATAAAATGATATAGTTTTTATGTCATGCATGATTAGAGAATACAATAAAACTTTTTTAATAATGCACTTACCTCCTCGTTGAAAATGCCACCTACTCCAGACAATCCAAGAATGGCATGAGGCTTGACCTTTTTAATCTGGGAAACAATATGCATGTAGAAATTAGAATTTCTACAATTACAAATTTAAACCCAGAGGAAGGAGGAAAGACAGGAAAAAGAAAGGGAAAGAGGGTGGCTGGTTTATAACTCAAAATTTGAATACTCTTTAAAAAGTTCTACATTGAGTCTGTAAGAGTTACCACTTCAATAAGGCTGGCTCCTTCACTAAGCCCATCAACTTCTCCCGGATTTTTGGCAAATAGTGCAGCTGTTGGATCAAGATTTTTCCTCTCTTTTGTGACAAGACCCTGCATCCAGATACACATTATGCTCCTTACATTAGACAATAATTTCAAATACTTACAGTGAGATAAGCAACTGCATGAAATAGGGAGCTGATTACCAGGATAGAGTGTATGTTGGGAAAAGACTGTAATTAGCTTCATTACAAAATTCCTTAACACCCAAATATAAAATAAGAAAATAGTTAGTCCATCTCCTAATAACTTGAGCTTCTTCCAAGAGAATTGATTGTTAACTCTTCCCCAACAACACAACTAAACGAACCTCTTTGTTTCATTTTGACCTTACTTGAAGTCTATCTCCACTTGATAGACCTTTCAAAAAATTATTTACTATCTAGTCAGTAAATGAGATTCTGTCTAACTCTACTTGATGGCTTTTAAAACTATCTACTCAACCTACAAGTAAGAGCCCATCAAACTTCTCTACTTAGGTAACAATCAATAATTCAAAAAGAGGTTTAAAAAACAAAAAAAAATGCCCTAACAAGTGAGGGAGAGTGTTAAGACTCATATATAGTTTAAGAGAATAGTTAGACTACCTTCTAATAGCTTGAGCTTTTAGGACAATTGGTTGCTAACTCTTCTCTAACAAAATTAATTTAACTATCAACTTAAAACAACTTATTGTCACATCCCGCTCGAATTATCCCTCAAAATCTAAATAAATGGTGCTTTCCTAAAGGATCTAAACTTTTTCTACCTAGGAAAGTTCTAGAGTGGCATAGAGATGTCTAGAAAGGGCTAGAGTTGGATGGACTCAACTCAAGTTTTGAAGACCCTAGAATGTTCTAGAACACGCTGGAGGGTGCTAGAATGGACTGGAATATTCTAAAACGTGCCAGATGGTTCATGAAGGATGTAGAAGCCACTGGAAGCTTACGGAAAATCCCGGAACCTGCATGAAGGACCTAAACAAACCTAGAAGACTCTAGAGTTGGCTAGAAGGTCCTAAAACCTTGTGGCATATTGTACATAACACTAGAAGACTCTTGTACATTCTAGAGTTAGAATGATCTAGAAAGTTGTGGCATAACCTTAAGCTTGAAGCCACACTATAAATAGACCTATTGGTCTCCATTTGTAATCATCTTGGAAATTCTTAGCATCTTGTAAGATAAACTCTCTCTAGAACAATACAAAGCATTCTTTACAAACTCTCTTTCTAGTCTCTTTGGGGTTTCATTCGGATTTGAAGAGGAGGCAAGAGGTCGACTGCGACGGTTAAAGCAAACGGGTAGCATAAGGGACTACGTGAAGGAGTTCACAACCCTACTGCTCGAAGTTCCTGACACATCAGACAAGGATGCCCTATTCTTGTTCATGGATGGTCTCCAATCGTGGGCTAACCTGGAGCTCAAGCGACGTGATGTCCAAGACTTATCTTCGGTCATTGCGACTGCGGAAAGCTTTATTGACTACTCCACAAACAGGGAGAGCTCGAAAGCCACAGATAAAAAGTGTGTTGGAGGAAAGAATGGGGGAGGCTACGCTAAAAGTCAGGGACCCAAAAAATCATAAAGACAGCTCCTCATTCAAACCTCGGGATAAGGGGAAGGAGAAGGAGGATCGTGGTGCCTCAAAGTCCTGTGTGACGTGCTTCATTTGCGACGGACCGCATTGGGCACGGGAATGTCCGAAAAGGAAGGCCTTGAGTGCCTTGGTTGCTTCCACTCATGACCAGGATCGAGGCGAATCGGACGAAGGTGCAAAGATGGGTTCTTTGCACCTACTTGGTGCATTGCAGAGCGCCCCAAAGACCCCAAAAGGCTTGATGTACGTAGATGCCACCATCAACGGGAAGGTTGCCAAAGCTTTGGTAGACACAGGTGCATCTCACAACTTTGTTTCAGTAGAAGAAACAAGGAGACTTAGACTGAAGGTTGTCCATGGAGGGGAATCTCTCAAAGCAGTTAACTCAACAGTACTACCATTGCATGGAGTCGCTCGAGGAGTTAAGGTCAGTCTTGGCGCTTGGACTGACCAAGTGGACTTATCAGTGGCGCCCATGGATGACTTCTCTGTTGTATTTGGCATGAAGTTCTTGGACCAGGTAAGAGCTTTCTTGGTGCCATGCTCAAACTCTATGTGCATCATGGATGGTTCGAAGGTGTGTGTGGTACCGACGGAGAGGACCACCAAACCAACTATCCAAGCTCTCTCAGCGCTTCAATTCAAGAAGGGATTGAAGAGGGACGAAGAGAGTTACTTGGCCATCTTAAAGGAGTACGACGATGAGGAGGTGTCACCAAAGCCAAACTTGTCGACGGAAGTGCAAGTTGTATTAGATAAGTTCCAGGATGTAATGCCTGAGGCATTACCCAAACGGTTACCTCCAAGGAAGGAGGTAGACTATGAAATAGAGTTGGAACCCGGCACCAGGCCACCAGCAATGAGCCCTTATCGAATGGCAAACTCAGAGTTGGCAGAACTGTAGAAGCAAGTCGACGAATTTCTGGATGCTGGCTTCACAAGGCTTTCCAAAACCCCATTTGGTGCCCCGGTGCTCTTTCAAAAGAAGGATGGCTCGTTAAGGATGTGCATTGACTATCGGGCTCTAAATAAAATCACGATAAAGAACAAATATCCTATTCCTCTTATTGCTGACCTATTTGATCAACTAGGGAACGCAAGATACTTTACAAAATTGGACTTGCGGTCGGGATACTACCAGGTACGCATAGCAAAAGGGGATGAGCCCAAGACTACTTGTATGACAAGGTACGGTGCCTATGAGTTCCTTGTCATGCCATTTGGTCTCACAAATGCACCAGCCACCTTCTGCACTCTTATGAACAAGATTTTGCATCCTTACCTCGATCGGTTCGTGGTAGTATATCTTGACGACATTGTGATATATAGCCGAACTTTGGAAGAACATCTAGAGCATTTGAAGAAAGTGTTCGAGGTCCTGAGGGAAAATGAGCTATATGTTAAGAAGGAGAAATGTTCCTTTACCCAAGATGAGGTGATGTTCTTGGGGCATAGGATAAAGGATGGAAAACTGATGATGGATGGAGCTAAGGTGAAAGCCATCCAGGAATGGGAACCTCCTGCCAAGGTTCCCAAGTTAAGGTCTTTCCTTGGACTGGTGAACTATTACAGGAGGTTTATCAAGTCCTACTCAGCGAGAGCAGCCCCACTGACTGACCTGCTCAAAAAGAACAAGTCTTGGGAATGGACAAGCGAATGCCAAGCCTCTTTTAAAAAGACTTGAAAAATGCCATTAGTGAAGAATTGGTGCTTTGCCTACCAGACCCCTCCAAGATATACGAGCTACACACAGATGCTTTAGACTTTGCTATTGGTGGAGTGTTGATGCAGGAAGGGCGTCCGATAGCTTATGAGAGCCGCAAGCTTAATGACACCGAATGTCGCTACACTGTGCAAGAAAAGGAAATGATAGCTATCATTCATTGCCTAAGGGTGTGGCGACACTACCTATTGGGTTCTCATTTTGTTATCATGACGGACAATGTAACGACTAGCTACTTCCAGACTCAAAAGAAGTTGAGTCCCAAGCAAGCTCAATGGCAAGACTTCTTGGCGGAGTTTGACTATAGGTTGGAGTACAAGCCCGGTAAAGCAAATGAGGTGGCTAATGCGCTAAGTCGTAAGGCGGAGTTAGCAGCCTTGAGCAGGCCAAGTAGTCCTTTGTTGGAAAGGATCAAAGAAGGGTTGGAGCATGACGCCCTTGCTCAAAACCTCCTTACCCTTATCAAGGAAAGACGAGGCGATTTTGGCTGAGTGACGGACTACTCTACGCCAAGCAGAATCGTATCTTTGTGCCGAAATGGGAGAGCTTAAGGAAGGAGCTTATCAAGGAGTGCCATGATTCGTTATGGGCCGGACACCCAGGAATGAGGCGCACCCTTGCTTTGATCAAATCAATCTACTACTGGCCTCAACTACGGAACGATGTTGAAGCTTATGTGAGGACTTGTCTTGTGTGCCAACAGGACAAGATAGAGCAGCATACACCCGGAGGATTGCTAGAACCGTTGCCCATTCCAGAGAGACCATAGGAGAGTGTCTCTATAGATTTCATCACTTGCTTGCCAAAATCAGAGGGCTTTGGCAACATTATTGTGGTGATTGATCGCTTCAGCAAATATGCAACATTCATACCTGCCTTAACGGATTGCACGGCAGATGAGACAACACGCTTGTTCCTTAAACATGTTGTAAAGTATTGGGGGATTCCATCCAATATCGTGAGTGATCGAGACCTAGGATTAATGGGGAAATTTTGGACGGAATTGTTCAAGTTGTTAGGATCAGACTTGAACTTCTCTACAAGCTTTCATCCTCAAAGTGATGGACAAACAGAACGCGCCAATGCATTGCTGGAGTTGTATCTCAGGCACTTTGTCAGTGCCAATCAGCATGATTGGGCTAAGTTGCTGGATGTAGTCCAATTTTCATACAATTTGCAAAGGAACGAGTCTACCACAAAGAATCCCTTCGAGATCATCATGGGGTAGCAACCCATGACTCCTCATACCTTGGCCATGAGTTATGAAGGAAAGAGTCTTGCTGCCTTCAAATTTGCCGAGGCGTGGCACGAGCAAGCTGAGTTGGCCCGAGCCTATTTGAATAAGGCATCTAAGAAGATGAATAAATGGGCTGACAAGAAACGGAGGTTGGTGGAATTTCAGGAAGGTGATTTGGTCCTTGTCAAACTTTTGCCCCAACAGTTTAAGTCCTTGCAGAAGGTTCATAAGGGGTTGATACGGAAGTATGAAGGGCCATTTCCTATCCTCAAGAAAGTTGGTAAGGTGTCTTACAAACTGCAACTCCCTCCAAAGCTTAAAATCTATCCGGTATTTCATGTAAGCATGCTAAAACCTTATCATGGAGACGAGGATGACGTAAGTCAGGGAGAATCAAAGAGAGCGCCTACCGCAGTAGTAATCTCCTTCGACAAAGAAGTGGACTCAATCTTGGCAGACCGTTTGATCCGACGTAGGGGCATACTAAGTTATAGAGAATACTTGGTCAAATGGAAGAATGCCCCGGATGTAGAGACAAGTTGGGAACCTGAAGAATCTGTGACAATTCAAAGATGACATAGAGAGGTTCAAGCTTGAAGGCACGACAAGGGCGTTGCGAACTTGAGTGGGGGAGGGTGTCACATCTCGCTCGAATTATCCCTCAAAATCCAAATAAATGGTGCTTGTCTAAAGGATCTAAACTTTTCTACCTAGGAAAGTTCTAGAGTGGCCTAGAGATGTCTAGAAAGGGCTAGAGTTGGATGGACTCAACTCAAGCTTTGAAGACCCTAGAATGTTTTAGAGCACGCTGGAGGGTGCTAGAATGGATTGGAATATTCTAGAACGTGCCGGATGGTTCATGAAGGATGTAGAAGCCACTGGAAGCTTACCGAACATCCCGGAACCTGCATGAAGGAGCTAGACAAACCTAGAAGACTCTAGAGTTAGCTAGAAGGTCCTAAAACCTTGTGGCATATTGTACATAACACTAGAAGACTCTTGTACATTCTAGAGTTAGAATGATCTAGAAAGTTATGGCATAGCCTTAAGCTTGAAGCCACACTATAAATAGACCTATTGGTCTCCATTTGTAATCATCTTGGAAATTCTTAGCATCTTGTAAGATAAACTCTCTCTAGAACAATACAAAGCATTCTTTACAAACTCTCTTTCTAGTCTCTTTGGGGTTTCATTCGGATTCAAAGGCAGGCTTAGTGCAACGGACGGTACTAAGTGCCGCACGATCGCTACTTGAAAAATTAGGGTCGTGACATTATGCTAACATAGATCTTTCACCCCCACCCCCCTCCAAAAAAAACCTTTCTAACATTAAGGAGAATCTAGTTGCACGAAAAAATCATTAAACATACAACTACTTGATAACAAAGTGTAATACACACATCTTTGTCGCATAGAAAAAACTGGCTTTTCAAAGCTACTTCGCTATTTCCAGCCATCTTTGTGACAGCCTGCACTGCCATGTTTAAGACACCAAGCCCTGCACTGAAAGAAGAAGAAAAATAAGTTAGAAACAAAATTAAGGTGAAAAATAATAGCAACATGCAACTAACGAAGAAGAATTCACCCAAAATATAAGCAAAATACTTGCTACAATGAAGTAAGAGTACCTCCCAGCTCCCACCACAACAATCTTTTGTTTCGCAAAGTCGGACAGAGGACAACCCTGGGCTCTAACAGTTCCTAGTAGTCCAGCTAGTGCAACTCCTGCAGTCCCCTACAAGACAAGACATGAAGTGGCCACAGCTATCAAAACCATAAATTATAATCCGCTAATATTGTTAGTATTTTTTAGTATTTACAGAAAATGATGCCGCTAAATCAACATAAGATGGATGCTGAAGAACCAGATACCTACTTGTATGTCATCATTGAACATGCAAAACTTTTTACGATAGCGTTGTAGCGTTTCAAAAGCCCATTTCATTTGGAAATCCTCAAACTAATGCAACAAATAAATCATCAGGTCACCAAATGATAGCTACCCACATAAGGAAAACAGAAATCATATTTCACAAAAGAATTATACCTGCACAATGGCCTTTGGCCAACGAGTGGAAACAGCTTCCATGAATTCATCAACAATTGATAGATACTCTTCTCCTTCCAATCTAGGTTGTCGAAGCCCCAAATCTGTCAAACAAAAATCACATAAGCAATATACTTGTGTTTGCTCGAAAATTCAAACTAAAATCTAGAACTATATATGGCCACACATCTGGTGTAATCAGGGGAAAGTAAGAGATACTAGATACTGCTAAGAAAGGTATTAACAACTACTAGAACACTAAACTCTTTGTAAAGTGAAGACTTGATTTACAATGAACACACCATCTGAAATCGACATATGGAGGAAATGAAATCATGAGACAATAAATTTCACAAGCTATAGAGGACATCCAGATCTTAAACCCACTCATATGTCACCTAGAAATAAGGAAAAATTTCTACGTTTAAGCAAGATTACTTACAAAGGGGATCTTCAAGGAGCTTCTGATTGTTAGTACCAACATCTAGCATAACTGGGAGTACCTATCAGAGATTAAAATTCAATAATGGAGATGTCACAATCAAGAGGTTTATTGAGAATGTGCAAAAGAAATGTTGTTCACAAGGATAATACACCAAAACAAGACCATACAGTCAACTCATTCATGTAATATAAACAGACCCCACAGAGGTCACCGACATAGATTTCTATATGACATGCACATAGAGGTCACCGACATGTGACATACATAGAAAGAAAATTAGAGCACATACTCTCTGTGGATTGAGACCAGCTGCAGCAACATATATGTCAAGCTTCCCGATTGGTATTCCAATGCCCTGAACCCCAAGATCACCAAGGCCAAGGATTCGACTGCCATCTGTTACAACTATCATGTCAACCTGCAAGATAGAAGGGAAAATGACTACTCCAATCAATGAACCAAACTTTTGAAAGAAGCCTTTACAAATATAAGGCGAAAATATTTAATCTTTATGAAAATTGAAAAGTCCAAGTAAGAAAAGGATGTACTAAAGAATATTGCTTTGTATCCAATAAGTAAACCATACATGCTGAGCAGGCCAATTATAAATCATTGACATCATCTCTCCTTTGTCCTTTGCACTAAAGTACATTCCACGAGGACGTCTGAATAACCCTGAATAATTCTGACATACTAATCCGACTGTGGGAGTGTAAATAATTGGAGCAAAATCTTTGATGTTATCAATAAGGACCTGCAGAGAAAGCGATAAAATCATGTTAGATGGTTAAAACACATAAAAACTCTTTCCCCATCTATAAATTGGTCTATGCAGCATACCCGATAATATAATGTCTCATTTCTATCATGCAATCTATTTAAGATCCTCCATTTAGCCAAAGCAACAACACTAGCCGGTTGGCACTGAGTGTTTCTCTCCAAAGATCGATATGAGTCCACTGAAAATTCAAAAAATAGCATATAAGATAAAAGCCTCAATGCAATTGTCAAATCATCAAGGGGGAAAAAAATCATTCACCCAATGTTCTTGGAAAAACCTATCTTTCAGTGAAGACATGAAGATGTTTACATATTAACCTATTAGGTAGCTCTACAACAAGGTTTCCACAGAGGTGACTGGGCAGAATCCCACATTGCAAGGATACTTGACTCAAAACTATAAACCCCAGAAGTAACAAATTGCATCACCATTTTGTTTATTGTGGTTTTTATGAATACAAGTTTCTTGATTTGTTTTACCAATTCTTGTAAGAAACATGAATCGTTCAAGTCATAAAGATATCTTATTAATGGTCGACAGAGCTAATTTCTGAAGTTTTAGCCATAGTAAATAGGTAAAAGAAGAACGTTCAATCAAGCCTAGCAATAGCATTCCCCCTATATTTGCTTGCACCAACAAATAATCATAAAATACAAAAATACTTAGATTTTGAAAAGATTGGGAATTTACTGAAACGATCATATTGGTGCTCAAATGATATGATACGAGGTGGAAGGAGTCCCCGAAGTCCGAGCCTATCTCTTTCTGTCAAAGGAAATGCAGTATCCTGTTCTTGGGAGGAAATAATAATACGAAACAGTAAAACAAAAAATCAACAAATGAAACAATAACAATATACATTTCAGTATTTCACTAAGCTTCTATCACCTACAACACCAATGTTTTCAAGAGAGAAAACTCCGCATTCTCTTTAATTCAAGTATAAGAAGCACTTACAGTTAAGAAAATAGTATACGAAGCATTTTTCTTAAATCTTAACTAATGAGCTACATCCGTTAGAAGAAAAATAAAACTAATGAGCTACAGCTCTGCTTAATATCAAGAAAAGCATTAGAAAAGTATTAAACTCCTTGTAAGACAAATTAACCATTTTTACCAAGCTCAAAATCAACGAAAAACAAGAGAATAAACTTCAAACCTATGGTGTAACATCACAGCAAATTAACCATTTTTACCAAGCTCAAAATCAACGAAAAACAAGAGAATAAACTTCAAACCTATGGTGTAACATCACAGCAAAATAATAATAATAATAATAATAATTAATTTAAAAAAATTGGTATAACAACATAATCAATGGTTGCAAATAAATGTTTGAAAGTGTGAAAAAAGAAAAAATAAACTTTATGGGAAAAAAACTAAAACAAAAAGAACCTTGTTGATCCAGGGATCATGGAGAATGTCAGCACCACGCTTATGAACAATGCAAGGACCGGGAATGGCAGTCGAGAACCGTCTCGATCGGCTCAAACTCGACGCGGCGAATCGAGTTAGATTCCACATTGAGTGCCCTAGAAATTGCCAAAATCTTACTGCGATGTCTGATAAACCGCCAAACAAGCTCAGAACACGAGCTACAAATGAATATTTTTCAGCTCTCTCACAGCAACAACGACATCAATGTAGTCATGAGCATCAATTCGGCCCTAATTTTATAATGGAAAAGAATGATTAACAGTATTAATTTTTTTTATTTTTTATTTTTATTTTTCAGATATTTCCTTTTCGAAACTATTACGATGTTATGTGGAAAACTAGAACAGTTGAAGCTGTCGCTAGACCCGAGAGTCTGAAACTTTTGAGTTTGAGTTTTACTGAGGTTGAGCTTTATTGCTGCCCAGAATTTTCGGGCAGGAAAAGAACGTGCCAAACCACCAAATCATTAACTAGAGATGAGAAATAGATTACCACATTTATTATCTTAATATAATCATAAATTAAAATTATTTTATTTTATTTAAATATCTTTATCTATTTAAACTCGTAATTTTTATAAATAATTATATTTAAAATAAATAAAATATTATAAATTAATGAGATATTTTATCTCATTTGAAAACTGACCGTAAAAATAAGCGGTCAGAAAAGGAATATACACGAAGTATGTGATTGGAGAATGGAGGTTAACTTGTCTTACAGAATGTACGTAAGAGCTTATCATCAAATTGTTGAGGGTAGGGACCACAAATAATTTAGAATAACTATTATTATTTATTAATTTTTCAACTGAGACTATTGATTTAGATTTTTGAGAGAAAAGTTTCAACCACCAAATACAAAATCAACCCATAAAAAACATTGGTGGTAAAGAATAGGGTGTACAAATTATTCAAAATTAAAAAGTTTAATAATTTTATTTTCAAATTTTTAAAAATTAGATTAAAATTTAATTTATCTTTTATATTTATTATATAAATATTTTAATATTAAAATAAGGAAATAACTCATATATAATTAGACCATCTTCAACTTTTTGCATTAATTTTTTTTTTATTTTTGTAACATTTTGGTGCAAAATTTGTTATATATTTCTTTCCTTTTCAACCTATAACATTAAATATTATAATAAAAAGTATACTTTTTTATTTTATAAATTAATTTCAACCAATTAATTATATATTATTATTAATTAAAATATTATATTTATTATATTAAATTAAACATAAAATTTAATTAAAAATATAATTAAATTTACCTATCAATCTACATTAATTATCATAATTAGTATATTCATTTTATAAATATTCAATTAATACATTTTTAAATGTAATATGAGTTTTTTTACTAATTTTATATCATATATTTAATTTTAATTTACTATATATAATAAAAATTAAAGAATATTATTAAATAATAAGAAAAATAATTATAATAAATTTTAGTCAAATATATATAATTAAGATGAAATATAAATTAAATTAATTTTTTATCTTTTATTGAAAAAATAACTCATTAATAGTGTCACATAAAATGAATAATATTGTATTAAATTTAACGCGATATTATTCATAGTATAATATTTGATATCTCTTTGAAGCAATTTTTACTGCTTGAAGTAACTTTTAATAAAATGTTGCCTCTTGACGATTGGTCTTAAGGTTTAATCTATATTAACAATCAATTAATTTCATTATTAATATTAATTTAAATCTTAAAATGCGTGAATTTTTAAAATAATTGATTGTAAAAAATATTAACTAATGTTAAACCACCATTCACGTTAATGTAATCAAACATTGGGATGCTAATTGATAAATAAAAAAATTTAAATATTAACTATAAAAAGTTTAAGAAACAAAATATAATTTTTTTTATTTGATAAACTTATTATTAATAAAAATGTAATTTAGAAAGTGAAAAAAGTAATTCACCCAAAATAATGTAACAAGGTGTCTAATAAATAAATAAATTCTTATTTTAAAACAGTAAACACACTATTTTTTTTTTCAATTGATCAACATATGATATTATAGGTGTATGAAAAAGGATAATTGGTAAAAATTATCTTACTTTTCTTTTTCTCTTTGAGATACAATATACTCAACCAATAGAATGATGTATCTTTGACCTTTTATCCAATTAATAAATATTATTTTTATTAAGTACAATTTAAAATATAAAATAAATTGAATTTTATTATCAAAACCTTGCGATTATTAATTGCCGTATCAAAAATATCACATGAGTGATGAAATCAAAATAAATTAATAAGGTTAAAATATATTGTTGGTTTAAATTTTTAAAAGATTCATGTATAAATTTTTAAAATTTTAAAATTATGATTTTTTTAAATATTTATAATTTTATAAATATGCTTTTAAATGATTTAGTATTTAATTTTTGAAATTTTATATATTAATCCAAAAAATTTAAATCATAAATATATTTTAATAATTAAGTTAGGATGTTTTTAAAAATTTGATAATTAAATTATATTTTTAAAAAAATTTAAAGATTATATATATGAATTTACATAAAATTTAGAAATGATTAACATAATTAATAAATATGTTTAGCATAAGGCTGCGAAAGATTATTACATGATCCACTTTAATGTAATGAGGTGGTATTATATTTTAGGACAATATGCCATTAAATTTTGTAAGTAAGACAATTTGCTTGTTTAATTTCTTGAAGTAAAAAAATATTATTTAGTTACTTGATTTTATAAAAATGATTTATTATTTTAATGATTTTTATTTAAAGTATTATTATTTTTATCAAGTAATTAAAATACGAATATTTAATAATAATAATAATAATAATAATAATAGTGAAATTTAATATAAAATAGTTTAAGAAAAATAAATAATAATAAAATTAAAACAAAATATATTTAAATTTTTTTAAAAAATAAATATTAATAAAATATTAAAATAAAATAGTATCAATTAATAAATATTAAAAAAATATTTTGTGAATTTTTTATATTAATTGTGACTTTATTATTGTTAAAGAATCGAATATTAATCACATTTAATCACTTGATAAAAATAATAATATTTTAATAAAAAATATTTAAAAATATAATATATCCTTGATCGATCACTTTTCATAAATTAAATGATAATGTTTATAATTTAAGAAATTAAATGATAAAAATGATCTATTCTTAGGAGTTTATTTGACATTTTTCGCTATATTTTATTTAGAGTAATAATATTGTTACAATAGTTTTTGTTATTATCATAATAAAAATATATGAATTTTTTACTATGTATTTATTATTCATTGTATTTTAATATCATTATCATTATATAAAATTTTTATTAATAAAAAATTATTATGATAATAATAAATCTAATTTTATAATATCATTATTCTTTATTTAAAGTAATCATGTTTTCTTTAATATATAATTAATATTAAAGTAATCATGTTTTACTATATACAGGGGGGCCTCGTACTAATATTTCAAAATTTCCATTTTGGTGTGAGAAGTGAAAAGACGTTAGAGATCAAATGAGTTGTTTTTGAAAATTTGTAATTTTTTTTTAATTTAAAAATGTCAAATAAACTCATATCATGATTTCTTTAAATAATAATAAAAAGTATTGAATAGATTTTAATTATTTTTACTCCAAATGAAGTTATACTGTATCCTTAATTTATGTTATTTTTAAAACAAAGTTTTTTTTATACCGTAAGAACAAAATATTTCTAGGTTTTTTTACATACGATTTTTTTAAAATTTTTTATTCATTGTAGCTTGATATTACATAGGAACCCATTTTCAGTGAATTATGATAAATAGATATTGAAACGGAACCACTTAAATATGTGTTTTTTGATTATTATTTTTAAATTTATGTTATGGTTATTTAAGTATACTATTCAACCGTTAGTTTAATCAATTTTTTGAATGTGTTCTGGTGACATTGGGTTCGAGAAATCCTAATAAGATCTAATTGCATAGTTTCAAAGAAAAATAACTTGAATCTTTGGTAAAAGTTTTACTAAACTCATAATGTTTATCTCCTTTGATAAAGAGCCATTTCTATATTTTGGTATGCTCACGTGTTGTGATATTGTAGATAAAAAGCCTAGATTAAACTTAGGCTCTACTTACTATTCGATCAAAATTTAATTTTCACTATCACTTGTATGCCTAAGAGAGATATAAACCTATGTTTGCCTCTTATTAAAAAAATTATTAAATTGATTTAGAATATTTCTAATGGAGAAAAAGCTTACATATGTATATCGAAAAAGAAAATATCACTTAATCATATTTGATTCATACAATAAAAATGTAATAGAAATGAGAATGATCATAGGAATTAAATTCAATAAAAATATATGTTTAAATAGTTGAATCAAAATAAGGATGAATATCAAAATAAAGTTTATAAAATTATAAATGAAGTTGTAAGTACTATCCTTTTAGTGTTAACATTCATGTGTGCAAAACAATGTGTATGTATTTTATTTAATGTTTTTATCTATCTTTTATAAGGTTGGTTATTAGTGACTCAATATTAATTAAGACACATCTTCGTGTTTGTCTGTGACATACATTCATTTTTTTAGATTGTATATAGTTTGCATTAAGTGTTTGTTATTATGTTATCTTGTTAAGGACTTTGTTTGTTGTCATGGTGTTTCATTGGGGACTCGAAGTTGGCTTGTCACCCTCTCATCCCTCCATCGTCACTATGAGCCGACGATTGTATGATTGTTATTACCCTCGCCTCCTTAGCTAGTGAGGGTCCAAGAAGTTTAAATTTTTTCTATAAATTTCCCTCTCCTTCTTGTTTCTTTGACAAAAATATGTGAAGAAACTTCGTGTTGTTATTGTATGTCGGCTATTAATTATAATACTACAACAGTTCCCATATGAGAAGAGCCTATGTGATTGTGTGTCGGATTGGTGGTTGCAAAGATGTAACAGTTCACATAAGTAAGGAGCCAATGCGATTATGTGCCATGTGTCGGCTGAATATTACAAGGTCACAACGTGGTGCATAGGTGACAATCTATATATTTGTGTGTTTTGTGTGAACTAAGTGTTATAGGATCACAATGAGTATGCATGCTAATAGGTTGTGTCAACTAAGTATTGTAGGATCACGAGTATGCATCTTAATAGGTTGAGTCATCAATAGTTGATCATATCATGCCATGATGGAGTTCCAAGGACAAGCTTAGATTTACTTGAATTAGGTGCTATGTTGACAGAATGAGGATAGCTTAGATGTAATTAGGGTGGGTGTCCCAACTGGTAAAGACATTTGTTTTTATACTTTTATCGAATTGTATATTACTAATTTACTTTTTAGTAAATTGTTTGCTAGCAAATGATAGCTTTAAGTAACCCGAAGATTTTACCACATAAGAACTAGATCTTATTTGAGTTTACCTCATTGCATATTGCATCATGTATGATCGTATGTTGTAAAAATACAATCGTCATTTATTGAATACATTTACACATAAAAGGTCTTGAAGTAATTGAAAATTATTTATAATTTTTCTAGTATATTTTCTAATTCACATGGTTTGTGTTGTTTTTCATGTTAAAACATGTTATTAACCTAAATAAGAACCTATAAAGCACCGTATGTTTAAACATGTTATATTTATTATATTTTCGTTGTGCTCTATGGTTAATTCATGTTGTAATGTTTGTTTGAACAAGTTGAAATAGAACTTAAAAAACGATTCTATAAGTTTATATATCCACCCATTTATGTCTCGAATGCCTGTTTAAGTCGAAAATACAGTTCACATTTATACAATTATTTTGATGTATATAACTCTTAGAGTCAGAATTTGAAAATAACTTTTTTGATTTTAAAATGAAATAAAATATCCCTAAAAGGTGTGAAAACTGAACATTCATTCATTTTAAGAATATTTCACGTTCAATTATAGATTAATAATAAAATAAAACACAAAAATATTCTTAATTATTCATATTATCATTCATATTTTCAACAAAATATTTCCTAAAGGAATATAATTTGATTCCGCTTGAACGTAACGGCCAAAAAGAGTTCTTCCCCTGCCATATATAGAAAATTTATTTTTGATAACAGCTGCTGCATATTGAAGTCTCCACAGATGAGCTTTAATTTTTTGGTAATCACCTAATATCAAGTTAGGAGAAATTTCAGAATTTAGCTTGAGTGAGGCATATTTTATGACGAAGGTTTCTCAAATTATTTACATACCCGTATAATTATATTATACATATGTAATATAGTTACATGTGTGTAAATAGTTTGAGAAACCAAAACAAGTCTAACTCAAATTCCAAGGTGAATTTTTGCAAAACACGTTTACAAATATGGGTAACCCTCTAATAGGTACCACAAGTGTACCAAACCCTTCTAATACTGTACATTTCCCCTTTATTTTTATTCCCTCATTTATTCAGCACTGGGGAAGGATGCTTGAGCTGAGAATCTGAGGGCAAAAGAATAATAACTACTAACAATTTAAAAATTCATAAATTCTCTGAATAATTCATGCTAGAGTCAATGCTAATTTGAAAGAGGGTTGTATATACTATGTGGGGAATGGTATCACAGTCAAGATATTTTATTGAAAAATACAGGAAGGTCGTTAGCAAATTATTTGCATCACTTAACAAACAGTAAGGAAATTGAGAGAACAATATAAACCATGATGAAAGATGCCCTTCTTGGGGGCATTTTTTATAAAAGAAAGTCCTAAAAAGCGATTCGTATCACCGTAAAAAACAGATAGAAGGGATGCCCAGAATAAATTTCAATAATCTTTAGTCCCAAAGTTCTTGCACCAGAGCTGTGAAGGAATTGGGCGAACAGGTTGATGTGGCCGTTGCTGCAATAAAAATAAATTCTCTTAGAAATAGTACTCATAATCAGTTGACTGGCAATTCCAAGTCATTAGAAACACGGTAAAATCTAAGAGTGTGCAGCGGTCAAAAATCCCAGGTTTCAGGCCAATTCAATCCAGTTCCAATCTGCTATAAGTTTGGATTGGTTCAGTTCAATCCAATCAAAATAATCTTTAATACCATTTTTGAGTTTTTTTATATTTTTCTCTCATTTTTGTATTTGTCATAAAATAAAGTTATTTTTGTGTTTATATTCAGTAACAATATAAATGTTAGACAAAAAAGTTTAACATCTATGTTATTAGGTACATTACTTTCTAATAAAAGAGTTATACATGTACATAAAATATATAATTTTGTTATGGTTGGTTCGGATCGAATTAGAGCAGATGGTAGATAACTCCATCCACCATCTCATCCGTACATAGGGGGCTGTAGACTTTTTAATCATGGCAATCCAATCATTTGTTTGAAACCATTAAAAATTCAACCAATTCGATTGGATTAATTGGATTTTCTGCACACCACTTAAGTTAACTTAAGCACAAGCAAATGGAAGAAACTTCACCTATGACGCTTCACAAGCATGACTAACAATTTGAAGAAACAAAAGGAGAAGAAGCTCTCAGTTGATAGCAAGAAACAAATAGAAGCATAACGTAATTCAAATTCCAAAGTTCACAATAACATTGCTAGATTTTTCAGCTAAACAGGCCCTAAAGAAGAAACAAACAAAGATCCAGCCAGAGGTCAATTTATCTCACGCCCTAAATTCTCACAAGTACAGTACAGTAAGGAAGACCAAAAATAAAGAGAGAGAAATACCTCAAGCTCGGCAGATTTCATGGCTATAGGGATGCAGATAAGGAAAATACCAGCCATAGCAATGGCGGTGTTACGCTTCCAATGCTTGGGTCTACAGTATGGGCCTCCAGACATACTCCATACCTTGTTCCTGAAGTCCCCTGGAGGTAGTCCATGACCTCCCTCGCCACCATGTCCGTGTTCGGCTCCTCCCATTCTCGATTTCCTATATGTTCTGTCATTACCGATAACGAGAAATTGAATTGCAGAGAAACAAAACCCTAATTACCTGACTTTGATTACACATTGTAGAAGAACTTATTCTAAATTAATAACCACAATTAGAATGTATGTGTATATCAGAAGTATAGATGATGTTGAATTGGAAAGAAACAGAGAATTGTCTGCAATGATACCTGAGTGATTGTGGAGCGGAAGAGCTACGTTCACTGTTTGGAGATTGTGGAGCGGAGAGTGTCTTAGTTTGCTGATGGATGCCGCTGAAATTGGAATGGAGGACTTTTTCGGCTTTTCGTTATCACTCAAATCACACGTGTAATAACTCAGTGTCTTGGGGCCAAGCAGTGAAAGTCCTTATGGGCTTTTGGGTATATATTTATTGGGCTACGCTAAGATTTTCTTCAACACTTTATTGTCCTTTGCGGTTTATAAATTTCGATTTTAGTTTTAATTTTGTACGACCTTGGTATTCAAATTTTAATTGAATTTATATATAAAATTTTAAAATTTTAAAAAGTATAATTTAATCAAATAATTTAGAGCTTGTATGGTGATTGATATATTATAATTTATTTTCTTTTTCAATTTTGGAGTTAATAAAAATGACTAACAAAAAAATCTATGAAAAAATAGGAAGAATGTAACTATTTTTTTTTTATATTTTCAATTTTATAGTTAAAAGACTAGCTCTAAAATTTAACAAAAAAAAAGATGATAAGGATATAATGGAGGATATTTTAAAATAAAATTTTTGCCAATATTAAATATATTTTTTATTCTGTAAAAAAAAATTATTAATAAAATAATATTTTACTATTTAAAAAGTGATTAATATGTTCCATTTTTACTGAAAAATTGACATAGATATCTTTTGTAAAATTAAAGTGATCTAAATATCAAGAAAATTGACTCTTAAGATACTTAATCCTAAAAAAATGAGTTCTTCAACCTTCCTATTTTATTTAGGTGTACCATCGATATCATCATACATGTTGGTAAGAGTGATTTAAAAATAAAAAAAATGGTTTGAATTGCTTATTTATTAAAATTTAGTTGGTTTCACGTAAAATGATACCCACAATGTGAAATATGTGAAAAAGTCCAAATACTAGGGTTAGTAGACAAAGGTTATATAGGTTAAGGTTTCCAAGGCAAATGAGAACTTTTCAATTTTTTAGGTTGAGCATGATGCTATCTATGTAGTCTTGGTTTGTGCTCTTTTCCTTTTTGTGACAATCTAAATAACATATATTACAGAGAGGTGATTTGGCTAGCGACATGCATAACTATCAAGTTTGACATTATAAAAAAAGGGAGATTTTTAATTAGAATAGTAACCATTATAAACACCACTTGTTGGAAAAGAGATTATTTCTCATAATGGGGCATATTTACACGTGGTATAACATATTCATTCGTTTTAATAATAATGAAAAAAAAAATGTGCAAAGAGGAAGCAAAATTAATGATTATGACTAACAATGAACATACAACATATGAAATATAAGATTTTTTTCGTTGGAAGGGGCGACCGAGAGACAAAAAACAATAATGTGCAAAACGAATATTAGGGGTCTCTACTGGCCCGGTCCGATCTGGTTTGGGGGAGAAAATTTAACCAGATCGTTTGAAACAGTTTTAATTAATATAAATAAGATCGAACCGTTTAATTTATAAAACCATTCGGTCTGATCTGATACGATTTTAAATTTGGTTCGATTTTTGGACACCTCTAATAAGAAATAATATAAAAAAATTAATATATTATTAAACCAGTCCGGTCTGATTCGACCGGTTTGAAAATTAATACAAACTGGACCGGATCGTTTGAAAAACGGTTTTAATTAATACAAACCAGATCGAATCGAACTGTTTGATTTATAAAACCATCCAGTCCGGTTTTCCAGTTTAGTTCAGTCCGGACCGATTTATGGATACCGATAACACATTAAATTGATCAAATTAATACATTTTATTAGTCCATCCTGTTTAAAAATGAATTAAGAATGTTGCATTAGAGTTTCAAGACCTGGCTGGTTAAATATTTCTCAGTTGCTGCCTCACTAAATGATTACAATACAACAGTCCAAAATTGACATCAACATTTGGCCTCAGGGCTCAGCTGCCAGCGTCAATCTTACTCCATCCCTAAAAGATGTAGGAGAAATACCTAGTGTCTGAACCAGTTTACTGATATCCATGGATATGTCAGCTGGTGATTTGACTCCACGGTCGACCTAACAATTCAACATACAGTTAAAAGGTACGAGGCACAGTATATAGTAGCTAAACGATATGAAATTTGCTATTATGAAATTGAAATTCAAGGCTCTCACTTCTCACAGCCATTTAAAAAAATCCAAAGCATGTAGATCTAGAAGCATAGAAATAGTTGGATTAATAAAGTAAATGCATTTTAATGTGAGTTTCATCCAAGAGAACAACACATTCAAGATGGCACCTTGAGACCTATGAGTATTCAATTGAAAGGGTTAAGACTGAAATGAAACAAATAGACCGGTTGTAGTGTTATTCAGTTCGTATGAAATGAGATTCAAAATGTGTACTTACTGACGATGCAGACACTGATTTGATCAACGAGTTATTATATCTTCTAATATCAGCAACACTCTCAGCCATTTGTAGACGGGATACTCGATCTGGTCCACCAACATTTAGTAACAAATGCATTTGCTCACCCTCTACCATAATCATCCAAACAAAAATATGATCAAAGGGTGCACTTCTACTTGCCCTTACCTAGTTAGAAAGGCAAACACCACTAATACTATAGTGTTTTTTTTAGATCAAATGAGTTTGAACACAGAAAGGGAAGTCTTATTTGTCAGACTACTAAGTAAACTACACTGATATCATGATCCACACTAATATCATGATTTTAAATGATAATATATTGTACACCACATATGAATAACATAGCAAGCTGTCCATTAGTTCCAATTTCACATGAATTCTCCCAATAAAACATTCCTTATAGAGGTTCGAATTTGATGACAACTAAAGATGGTGTCAGGTTTATTAAGGGAACATCATGCACTTGATATTTTTCTTCTTTGATTCATTCATCAAAAGCTGTGTCAAGACTTATGATCCACTCGAAGATGAGTTTCGAAAGAAACAGACATCCATAATTGTGGACGATAAAACATTTCATACCTGATATCCATTTCTTTGCCAAAGCTATTATGATGGAGACAAGATCCTTGACATACACCGGGCAGCGAAACTCATCGTGAAAGAACTCAACTGCATTTCCTTTCGAGAGAACGCTATCAATCCACTACGTTGATTACGTAGACAACGTAATTAGATATAAAGTAACTCGTGAAAAAGATTAATCCAAATTATAATTTTATTGATGAAATATAAAATAGATCAAGTACATTTTCTCTACTTATAAGGTTGGTCGGACATCAAATCAAAATAGGAAGAATTATTTTATTGATTGAGTAATGGCTTATTATCTCATAACAAAAAATGTTCATTTCATAGATAAATCTCAAATTAGATGACAAAAAATAGGCAAAAGTACAATATAAGCTCTAAACTCCATGCATGCACCTGAATTGGAAGAGACTTTGGAACTGGTGAGATAGTTTGTGGCCCAAAGATGATACTGCTTCTCAGAATTGCAAAGTTAAAGCATTTTTCGGAAATGAACTGCTCTGCTGCAACTTTTGATTTCCCATATACATTCACTGGAATAGTCTCATCTTCCTCTTTGTAAAAGGACTTCACTCCTTCATAAACTGAACAGGCATTCATCAATAATCAGTAACAAAGTAGTAAAAGATTAATACGACGTAATAGTAATGATAATAGAAATTGAATTCATTGGAAAAATATTAATACTAATATGCTCAATGGCATATCTATGTGATAGGCTAGATCGAGCTTTAACCCATTGTTAATATTTTGTCCAAAATGATTTATTAACCTTTAGTCTACGTACAAATTATATTTTTTTCTTTATTTCAAATAAGATTTAAAGCATAATATGTAAGAAACAACTAAAATTTATTTTTTTATGTTTGAGGATTAATAAGTAACTATTGTTTTTCATTAAAAACTATCTTTTTAATATACAATTGCAGTTGATTTCTTCTTAAATTTATAAAATATAACAATTATTTAAATTATTTTGATTCTAAAATCAAAAATTACCATAAGAGCACAAGGTAGGTATTAAAAAAATTTATAATCTAATTAACATTAATGATTATTATTTTTTAACACATATTATATTTTAATTATATATTATTTCAATTCACAAAACTTCTCTATAAAATATTACTTTTTACAAACTATTAATAGCAGTGACTTGTCTTATATTAAAAATATCGATAATATATAATTATGGTTGAACTATAAATAAGTATGAATTATTTCTATAATAATTTTTGGATTTTTTTATACAACTCAACTAATACATCTCTAGATAAGACTTAATCTCTAGACTTTCAACAACATGTTAAAATAAGATTCATATTGTTGAGTCACAACTCGTTGTCTCTGGTTTATAGGTCTTATATTTAATATCTAATACTCTAAAAACTCATACAACTTAGTCCCATCTAAAAATAATTTATAACTACATCACTAACTATGTTTGTTTGAACATTGTGATCAAAATAATGTAAATACTAAAGTAAAATTTATAAAATTATAAATAAAGCAAGATTAAAAAATAAACTTTTTATTTTCATTTTTAAATGAAATAAAATAATAAAAAATGATAAATAATTATGCAAATGTGTAAGAAAAATAGATTATTCTAGCGTATTACTGAGGGATGTGGGAGAAATAAAAATTCTTGCTATTAAAGTACTTTACATTCCATTTCAGATTATCAATCAAACTAAATATAAAAATACTCTAAATTATTCTTATTATCATTTATATTACTGTCAATCAAAAAGACCTTTAAGTTACAATAAAACTACTAATTTGAATGAAACTACTTCCAATAAAAACACAAGCAAACATACACTTATTCTTGTTTCTCCCTTCTTTATAATTTTTTCTTGCCCTACATCACTGATCACCTAATATGAAAACAAATGAATTAACAAGATAATGGAATTGTGAAGCAAAACTCACCTTGATCGGTTGACAAATGGATTAAATACGTCCTACTCCTACCCTCTTCAAAGCTCAATAGCCAGTTTACAAGAGAAGTTGGCACATTTATAGACATAGCAGCAGCAGGATCAACTTCACAGGCTCGAGGAGCAGAGAGTGCAGCACAATTCACTACCACATCAGGCTGGATTTCAAAGTGCATCAAACTTCAGTAGTTAAAGAGGTCAATGGAATTAGAACTTAAAGATCCTTAAAATTAACAAAAGTTATTCTCACTAAGATTATTTAAGAGCTTTTGCCCAAACATTTCATGTGGTCAAAGATAATAACTTGTTTTGCCAAAAAAAAAAGAAGCAAATTGAGAAGCAGATTATGGACCCATTTTGGTGTCCTTTTCTTATAAGTGATTTCATTAAAAGTGGTTTGAACTAAAGTGGTCATTTGGGTGTTTGTCATGAAATTATTATAAGTGATTTTGAGTGAAATTTTAATAATTATTTAAAGATGTAGCAGGCATCCAAACTAGTTGCTACTCTCAAATGTAAGACTTACTCCTCTTAAAAGATCATATAATGCTTCTCAAAAGTTTGAAATCACTTTTCCAAACATCCTTGAAACTTGAAAGTGCTTTGATACATTTGAAATCACTTTTGGCCCAAAATAGAAGTTGTTCCCAATGGTCTACTTCACATTTCCAGCGGCCAGTAGTAAGAACATTCATAGTTTATAGTAAACATTCTGACACAACTTGGCGAAGTGAAAGCAGAAAATTACACCTACTTTCAAATTCTTAAGATCGAATTGAAAACACTCTATAATTAATGTTTAGATTCCACATCTTGAAACCTGGCCACTAGGCAAAAGAAGAAGAAGAAGACTACATGTTCTAGGGTACCTGACCAAATGCGTGTGAAATGGCTTCAAAACCTAGCCCAGTTTTCAAATCAACATGAAAAGCTAGTAAATTTGGAATTGCGTCAAGCAAAGGCGGAGGGGGAGGACTAGAATGGTGGGTGAAAGCCAGATCGAATTGGGTAGCTTCATGAATCTCTGAAAAGCCCTGCAATACATGTTGTCCCAAATAGCCTGTGCCTCCCACTACCAAAATTTTCTTCCTATTCATCTCTCTTACCCAGTCCACGTCTCTCTCTTTGTTTATAATGCAAGTTTGTAAGGTTGATCTTAATTTCTAAGTAAATTACATGCGGTACTAAAAAAAGATAAAATTAACTGGTTAAATAATTAAAAAATATAATTTAAATATATATATATATATATACACACGTTAAAATATCTAAAATAACCTTACTTATATTATAATATAAAACTCTAATTTAAAAAAAAGTATTATTAGCAATTCTTTCCCCTTTTATTTAAAACTTCCCATTTTATTCTTCATATAAATAACAGTAATGGGGTAACTTTTATTCTCAACTGTTATCAAATAGATTTAAATATCTTTATTTTATAATTTAAAAAAAATGAAATTACGATAAGATGTTACCATATCTTCTAACATCTTCATCGGAGCTCCAACGGTTTCACAACAACTTTAAATATAATATGTTCTATTTAAATTTAAAATTAGATGTAATATTTTACATTTAAAAGTATAATTGATAAAATATGTTATATATATTTTTTTAGATAGATATAATATGTCCTATCAAAATATAAAGATAAATATAACACACGAATGGATACAAGTGTGAATGATTATACTAATAATCATAACTTATTCGCTCTAATTTATAATACTTTTGTGTAATAATTATCGATTATAAATAGATAATAATTTAACTATTATTTAATAATGCTTCTTATTTTTTAATATTTATTAAAAAATATATTAAGCTTAAAAAAACTATTTGTAAACATAATTCTTACTCTATTACAATATTTAAAATATTAACATTAATTTTCATTTTTTAACTATTTAACATATGTTTTTAAGTAAATTAAAAAATATAAAGTAAGAATAAATAAATTCAATCTAATTATTCAAAATATTGTGTGTTTTATTATTAAAAATATATTTTTTCATACAATTATATGTATAGAAAAAAATAATATTAGTATATATTTTGTTTCGATTAACCACAATTTCAATATTACAATAATTATTCTCTTTCCTTATTAGTTATAGTGATAGATTTTAAAAAACTCATATAGTTAGTATATTTAGAGTAAAGACTAATTAAATGATATAAATGAAATCAATGTAATTGTTTGATGTTATAAACGAAACAAAAAAATAATTTGATTATATGAATGAAACAAATATAATAATTTAATAGTTCTCTCTTTTCTAAAATTAAAAAGTTATATAGATAGCATATAATTATTTAAATAATATTTCTTTAAAATTTTAATATTTTTAATTAAAAATAATTGTTTTTAGAATAATAAATAATAAATATAATGATTTAATTAGAGATTAAAAACTAGAATTCTAAAATACTTTAGTTAGGATGATTTAATCACCATTTCTTAATTTTATTTTTTTAAAATTAAAAAAAGTTATAGATTGTATAATATTATTTTGATCATATATCTTCAAAATTTTTAATGTTTTTACTTAAAAATAATTCTTTGTAAGATAATAAATAATAGCTATTAAAAAATTTAATTCCGATTTTTTAATCACGATTTCATAAAAAATTATTTAAAATTAAAATAGTTATATATTAAATATAGTTATTTCGATTAAAAAACTTATAAACTTTAATATTATTAACTAAAATTAATTATTTATATAATAAAAACAAAGTATAAAATCACTTAGTTAAAAATAAAAAATTAGAATTCTAAGTTCTTCAATTTTGAGTAATCCAACACATTTTCTTAACTTTATTTATAAAATTAAAATAATAAGAAATTCAATATAGTATTTTTATGCATTTTTGTAGCTCACAAACTAACATCAATAATTATTATATATTTATCTTAATAGAGAATATGATCACTATTTTTATTTTTTCCATTTTGTTGTGATGTATTCATTTAATGATCTTTTATATTAATCAATATTTTATGTGATTTAAATATATTCATGGTAACAAGATCAAAAATTTATTAGAAAATAATAAAGATATTATTTTTAAAATTTATAATAATAAAAATATTAATACATTAATATGGAATGGAGTTTAATTATACGATATTTAATATTAAAATTATATAAATAATTATAATTAACGTATAATATTATTATAAATTGATATAATTTGTATAGTTAAAGTTTCACGAGTGTTATGAAAATTTAAAAAGGTATAAAAAGTAAGATAGGTACTTTGGAACACAACCTTTTCTTATTATATTGTTTTTTTTCTTTCGTATTAAAATATAGGAATGCTTTTTCATTTTCTTAGTAAATATGTTACATGCGAAGCAATGACGAAACAAAATTATTTTATTTGTTTATTATATTTAACTTTTTATAACATTATATTTATATTGTATAAAAATATGAAACTTACTTATTCATGTAGAATAATAAAGTATCATTAATAAAATTAAATCAGATATTATATATTTTGAAATTAATAATTATTTTAATAATGTTTTTGAAATTAATAATTATTTTTTAAATAAAAATATTAATAATTATATGAAACTTAAATAATGTTTTTGAAATTAATAATTATTTTAACCCACGTATTGATAAGTAATAATAATCATATTAATAAGTTCTTGCAAAATGAAACAAAATTTTTGATAAAAGAAATTTCTTTTTTCAAAAAATAAACTTATTGAAGTTGACTTCAGTAAATGAAATTTCCTATAAAGTTTAATTTTATTTAGTATAGTTTATTTATATGTAAAGTTTTTATTTTAAATTATAAAAGAAATATTTATTTTTTTATAACATAAATAAATATATAACTCTTAACATTATAAAAAAATAAATAAATATATTATATATTTTCACGGAATGCACTAAAATCAACGTAGGGTAACGTGAACTCCACCAACTTATCATATATATATATATATATTTTAGGTACAAATGATGAAAATACACTTCACCTGATGGCTAACCAATAACTAATATCAGTCGTACAATGAATCTAATCAAATGTAAAGTTTGACTTGATTAAGTTATTTGATATATAATATTTTTCAAATTATATATAATTTATTTATTTAAATAATTTTATTTTAATTTTTTTAAAAATTACATAGTGTTATAATATATATATTTTCTTAATGTTAAATGAAATTTAATATAAAAGGATTATGTTTTATAACATGTATTTTCTTTTCTATTATATACATGTATGATTTTATAAAGATAATATCTTTTTTTTTTTAATAATAATATTATTATCTCTATTCTTTTAAACGTAATGGACTAAATAGAGAAATTTTGCTTACCACATTTTATTATTTATAATTTAATTTAGATACTCTACTTACATATTATCTAAAATATATTACTTTTGTTTTTCCCTTTATATTTCCATCTCTCTACTTCTTTATCATTAATAAACGTGACCTCGATCTGTTCACTACATCATTGCCATTTTTCAAGTAAGTAAAGACTCCCCCCCCCCTAACATCGATTAGCACACCCATCATGTCCCCGAGTCCTGAGAACGTGGTTTACTACATACAACGTAAAAATTGAAACAAATAAACAAAAGGAAAGGAAAGTAGAAAAACAGAACATAACAAAAACCAGACAACTCATATTTTGATCAACTCTCATTTTCTCACTTTGGAGTTTTTTTTTTTTTTTGAAGCCTTTTTCATGCCTAACATTTTCCATCCAGTATAGATTTGTATAATTTCATTAGATAATGATGATTCTTTTTAATGCAGAAGTGAATAAAATGAGTAATTAATTCTGATTTTTAGTTAGAAGTATGTTACACTCTATGATGATTTGATTGAATGAATATATGCTCAATTGTATGTTTATTTTGTTTAAACAATTTAAAAGTTTTTTATTTAATTACTTTTATATTTTATTTTTGAATTCAAATTTGTTTCTCATTGCTTTGCTGTAATGTATATTTGTTTTTTAAATTTCTTTTTATAGTTGTGATGTTTGATCGTGAAGTTAGTAATTGAACCAATAAATACTACCATCTAACAATAATATAATTATGTTAATCTTGACATATATGGTAAAAAATTAAATTGATTAATAAATACACAATTTGTTTGTGTGAATTGCGTATCATATATTCGTATTATATAAAATCTTTTATATTTAAATTATTTTAATTAGATAAACTAATAATTAAGCATGAATTTGATTCCTATATAAATATATGAACACATAATTAGACATGTAATATATGTCTAATTAAAAACTTATGATCTTATTTTGTAAACATGTATTCGATTTTACACAATAGATTTGAATAATTTTCCAACTAAATATATGAAAAAATACAGAGAAATATATGTATAATAAATTATTTGAATACATATTAATTAATAATTAGAGTCACATGTCGATTAAAATTTGGCCAATTGATCAGGTGAGGATAATCACCGAACAATCAAAATTTAACTAATTGGACAACTTATTAGTTTAATTGAACATGTATTAAACTTAGCTCTAATAAGTAGTGTCATTGGTCGACCAAACTTTGTCCTGTTAGACAATTGTCGATTTAGTTGAATATGTGTCTAAATTAGTTTCGACTAGTGAGATCATTATCTTATCAAAATTCGACCAGTTAGACAAGTGTTTAATTTACTTAGACGTGAATCTAACTCGACTCCAACAAGTATGGTCACTGGCCGACTAAACGTTGACTAATTGGACAATTGCTTAATTCTATTGGATATGCTTTCAATTTAGTTTTAACGAGTAAGATAATTGATCGACCAAACTTTGACTAATTAAATAATCTTTTAATTTTAATTTATTAAATTAAATAAATATTTAATTAAAATTAAATTATAATTGATTAATAAAAACTAAAGACATTTTTATCACTTTATACAAAATGTAAGTGGAAATAAATCATATATAATTTTTGATTAATACAAGATCTCATAACATATAAAATAATTAAATATAATATTAGTATTCATCACTTAAATTTTACTTTCATTTGTAATTCATTCCTTAAATATTTAATTTTATATAAAAGTTTAATTTGATCATTTTATTTATACAAAAATGTCATTTAATCCTTTAAGTTAGAAAAATAGTTATTTATTTTTTTTTATTTTAAAAAATATGTTAAAAGACATTTAATAATTTTAAAATTATTTTATAAAAAATATTAGAAGTATTTTTCGTCATTTTACTGTTAAATATGCAAAATTATTTAATTATTTTATTTAAAAAATATTTATCAATAAAAAAATTATTAATATTATTAAAAAAATTATATAAATATTTTTTTATAAATAAAATAATTAATAAGTATGTTTTTAATTTATATAACTAATGAACAACTCTATTAATTTAGGAAAATAAACAATAATTTTAATAGAATAAAATATACACTAATATCGTTAAGGAAAAGCTCGTAACTTCCCGACCCGCCAACCAGATCGGACATGGCAATGCGTGCAAGATTACATGGCACGACATGTCGTATAAGCCATTGATCAATTAGCGTGCTGACTAAGTCTAAGTTCTCTCAACGACCACGGTTTTCCATAGAGACGACGCAGTATATTCCTTGGCAACCACTCCCACAACGAACCTTGTCTATTCAACTCTACAGGTTGTCTCTCGCCTTTCCTTTCCTTCTGTTTGACCGAGTTGTCTTTCATTTTTTCTGAGGTAACTTCTTTTTCCCTAATTTCAAAGTTTAGTGCAATTTTTTTGGTTTAAATTTCTGCTTCCTTTTCATTACTCATTTCGTTCGTCTTGCTTCGTTTACACTTTGTACAAATCAGCTGTGAGTTCTGGTAATTTTTTGTGTTTTGACTTTTTGTGTACCTTTTAGATTGTTGGAGTGGCTTGAAGATCTTTCCTTTTGTTCCGTTGAACTTCATTGGATTCTTGAATGCGTTTTAGGTAATTTTTGATTTTAGAGTTGTAGAGCAAGTTAAAAATTATTAATATGATTTGATCAGGTGTAGTTTTTTATTGGAGGTATTAAATTAGAACATACTGAGTTCTAAAATCTAAAATAATTTCTAACTCTGGATAATGAAGATTGTGGGCACGATTCTTGGTGGTCACTAACAAGTGCTTTACTTTAGTTTGAAATTAGGCACCAAAGAGACATATGTAGCTTAAAGATTATAGACACAAGGACTTATTATGAATTTAATGAGCAAGAGAAACTGAAATGGGCGTGTTTGGGATTGGTCTTAGTGTTCTTAAGCATTTAGTTTGCCAATTTTTAAACTCTAAACACATTATTGTATTCCCCATGTTATGTTGCACCCAACCTTGCCATGTTATGTTCTGCATGTATTTAGCTGACAATTTTCCATTGCATTGTTTGATTGACGGTTAAACTTTTCTTCATGCAGTCTCCTATTTGGTAGCTGTAAGAGATATTCAAAATGGTTAGTTTTCAAGTTTGAAATTGTTTACTGGTTATAGAATGGACAATAAACGACATATTGCAATTTTTACTACTGCTAGTCTTCCATGGATGACCGGAACCGCTGTCAATCCATTATTCCGTGCAGCATATCTTTCAAAAGATGGGGAGAGAAAGGTGACACTGATAATTCCTTGGTTATCTTTAAAAGATCAAGAAGTAGTATACCCTAGCAAGATTACATTCAACTTCCCTGCAGACCAGGAGAAATATGTCCGTCAGTGGGTTGATGAGAGGACTGGTTTTAAGTCTGATTTCCTTATACGTTTTTATCCTGGAAAGGTAACTGGATTTATTCAATGAGAGTTCTTCATAAATGATTGAATTACTATACTTTATTAGGGTTTCCTACTTATCAAGAAATCATATGTTCATTTGTTTTGATAGGTAGATTCTTTTGAGTCACAAATTAGGTCATTCGGCATGTACTTAATTTATTTAAATTACTTGCCTGGTGCTTGCATGTGCTGAATCACATGCAGCTGCACACAGTCGTATTTATACTCAACTTTCGTGCAGTTTTCCAGAGATAAACTGAGCATTTTTGCTGTTGGAGATATTTCTGAAATAATTCCTAATGATGAGGCAGATGTTGCCATACTTGAGGAGCCAGAGCACCTTACTTGGTTTCATCATGGGAAGAGATGGAAAACCAAATTCTCATTGGTTATAGGAATTATTCACACCAATTATTTGGAATATGTGAAGCGGGAGAGGAATGGAATGCAAGCATTTCTACTAAAACATGTCAATACATGGGTAGTTAATATATACTGTCATAAGGTATGTTATGGATGATTGGCAGGCACCATGATTGTCAACTTGCATTGTGTCTTCACTCTGTGTTTCTCTTCTTAATCTACCCTATTTCTCCAAGGAAATATGCGAAATTTATTATTTTTTTCTTTGGTGCTGTTTATGAGATTTGACATATGATTTATTTGTAGATTATAAGACTATCAACTGCCACACAGGATTATTCGAAATCCATTGTCTGCAATGTTCATGGAGTAAATCCCAAGTTCCTTGAGATTGGCAAGAAAAAGATACTACAGCAACAACAAAACGAAAACCAAGCCTTCTCTAAAGGTGCTTACTACATTGGGAAGATGGTTTGGAGCAAAGGCTACAAAGAGCTACTCAAACTTCTTCGACATCATCAGAAGGAATTGGCTGGACTTGAGGTTGATTTATATGGAAATGGAGAAGACTCTGATCAAATTAAGGAAGCTTCTAAAAAACTGGACCTATCCATAAGAGTTCATCCTGGACATGATCATGTAGATCCCCTGTTTCATGAGTAAGCTTTCCATTGTAAATACCCTTTTTGCCAAACAAAATGGTGTAATGAATTCAACGTGGAAATTGGAAGGGACTCACTGTTTTTTAGAAGCCAAAGAAATAAGTATCTTACTTTGCTTAATTTGTTTTTATCAAAAATCAAGTAGATCTTTATGTTGTGGGCGGAAGCAATAAATAGCGGTATATGAATATATCAAAGCGATAAAATGAATACACAGAATTTACGTGGTTTGGCAATTCGCCTAGGTCCACGGGAGGCAGCAGATATTATTTGAACTGAGTAGAAAATATACAGAATACAGATACAGATTTTCTCACTAATAATATCTCTCAAGTGTTTCCTCAAACTCACAAGTATTTCCCTCTTTGAGTTTGCTTATACTCTCTCTGATTTTTTCTGATTTTTGCCTTGTTTTTCAATGTATGAACTCTTCCCTATTTATAGATGAAGCAAGGCTCCATTTCCCTAAATTGTGCCATAATTTAAGCCTTAAATTAGGCCACCAATTTTCTTAAATTATGCCACTAATTTCCTTAAATCATGCCACAAATTAGGCCACTAATTTCCCTAAATTATGCCACTAATTTGTTACTTTTAGAGCCAATATTCAACAATCTCCACCTTGGCGAAAAAGTTCATAACACTGCCTCCAAATGCGCCCTAGGCGCTCTAAGCTCGAGAGATGTTGATCAAGTTCAAGCAGTGTTGAAACTTGATCCCTGTAACCACCTTTGTAAGCATATCTGCAGGGTTATCTACAGTTCTGACTTTCTGGAGTATAACATTCCCTTCATCGACGATTTCCCGAACAAAATGAAATCGAACATCGATGTGCTTGGTGCGACCATGATGAACTTGGTTCTTTGCCAAACAAATGGCACTCTGGCTGTCGTAGAAAACTTCCACGTTCTTCTGGAAAATACCCAAATCTTTGGTCAACCCGAGAAGCCAGATAGCTTCTTTGAATGCTTCTGTTACAGCCATATACTCTGCCTCTGTAGTAGACAAAGCTACAGTTGACTGCAATGTTGATCTCCAACAAACTGGTCCTCCTGCCATTGTGAACACATAACCAGTTGTAGATCGATGCTTATCCAGATCTCCAGCATAGTCAGAATCCACATATCCAACTAGGTGTTTACCTTCAGTCTTGTCTCTCTCAAACTTCAAACCAATATCCACAGTACCATAGATGTACCGTAGAATCCACTTCATTGCTTGCCAGTGTCCTTTATCCGGATTATGCATGTACTGACTCACCATACTAACAGCGTGGGAAATATCAGGTCTGGTGCAAACCATTGCATACATCAAGGCACCAACGGCATTTGCATATGGAACACGTTCCATTTGATTCTTCTCATCGGTGGTGCTAGGTGACATCAATGCACTCAACTGAAAGTGAGAAGCAAGCGGTGTACTTACTGGTTTGGTTTTTTCATCAATGTCAAACCTTTGTAGTACTTTCTTCAGATATTGAGTCTGTGTCAGACATACTGTGTTTGCAACTCTATCTCTTGTGATTTTCATCCCAAGAATTTTCTTAGCTTCTCCAAGATTTTTCATTTCAAATTCTGAACTCAACAGAGCCTTCAATCTGTCGATCTCCACCTTGCTCTTAGATGCAATCAACATATCATCAACATATAAGAGCAAATAAATGAAGGTACCGTCTTGGAGTTTTCGAAAGTATACACAGTGATCAAACTGACTGCGTGTGTACTTTTGCTCTCTGATGAAGCTATCAAAGCGCTTGTACCATTGTCGCGGTGATTGCTTCAAACCGTAAATTGACTTGCTCAGCTTACAAGCCCAATTCTCTCGACCTGGAATTTTGAAGCCATCCGGTTGAGACATGTTGATTTCTTCGTTCAAAGTACCATGGAGAAAAGCTGTTTTGACATCGAGTTGAGCTAACTCGAGATCAAACTGTGCTACCAAAGCCAATAGTATCCGAATAGATGAATGCTTAACAACAGGTGAGAATACCTCATTGTAATCTATTCCTTCTTTCTGAGCATAGCCTTTTGCTACCAGTCTGGCTTTGTATCTGATGTTGTCTTTACCAGAAGCACCTTCCTTCTTGGCATAGACCCATTTGCAACCAATAGTTTTCTTTCCTTTGGGAAGTTGAACCAAATCCCAAGTCTGATTCTGATGTAGAGACTTCATCTCTTCATCCATTGCCATTTTCCACTTCATACTATCAACTCTTTGCATGGCTTTTCTATAAGTGCATGGGACATCATCATCAATTACTGGAAGTGCGAATGCTACCATGTCTGTGTATATGGTAGGCTTCCTAATCTCCCTTATCGGTCGAGTAGTGGCAATAGATTTTGGCTGCTGATTAATCGGTGTTGATGGTGAGAGAACCTCCACCTCAACTGAGATCTCTTCTTGATCATCAATTTCATCTTCACCACGATCGGTAATTGGTGCAATCTTTTTTGGATCTTCCGGAGTCTCAAGCATCACCTTAGAAAGAGTATTTGGACTTTCATTCTCTTTCTCTGAACGTCTCAACATAACAGACTCATCGAATGTAACATCTCGGCTTAAGACGATCTTCTTGGATTCACCACACCAAAGTCAAAATCCTTTAACTCCTTCCTTAAAGCCCAAGAAAACAACTTTCTTTGCTCTGGGATCCAGTTTGGATTCACTAACATGAAAATATGCAGGACATCCAAATATTCGCAATGAATCATAATCAGTAGCAGGTTGTCCAGACCATACCTCTTTAGGAGTTTTTCCATCTAATGCAGTCGCAGGAAGTCTGTTGACTATATGAGTTGCATATGACAAAGCCTCAGCCCAAAATGCCTTGCTCAATTTAGAATGAGATAGCATACATCGAACTTTCTCAACCAAAGTACGATTCATTCGTTCTGCAACTCCATTCTGATGTGGTGTATGAGGAACAGAAAAATATCTGATTATCCCTTCATCTTGACAAACTTTGAAGAAGGGATCTGATTTGTACTCGCCACCATTATCAGATCTGAGCCTCTTAATTTTCCTGCCTGTCTGAGTCTCGATCATTTTCTTCCATTTAAGAAAGATATCTAGAACTTCATCTTTGTGACTCATGGTGTATATCCAGACATATCTAGAGAAATCATCAATAAAAGTCACAAACCAGCGTTTACCTCCAAGTGAAGCATTCTTGGAAGGTCCCCAAACATCCGTGTGAATATAATCAAGAGATCCCTTAGTACGATGAATGGCAGTGCCGAACTTGACTCTTGTTTGTTTTCCCATTACACAATGCTCGCAGAAATCAAACTTTCCAGTCTTGGCACCTTTCAAAAGACCTTGCTTCATTAAGCCTTGCAAAGCCTTTTCACCGACATGCCCTAAGCGCATGTGCCACAGGCGGGAAGAATCATTTGCCTTTTCTTCAGAACTACTTGAGACAACTGATCTTCATGTAACTGTACTCCCATCTAGGAATTACAAGGTCACCTTCTGAGTACCCTTCATTGCTACAAATGCACCTCGTACAACTTTCAAGAGTCCATTTTCTAATGTTGCCTTGTAACCATCAAAATCTAGAACACCTAAAGAAATAAGGTTTTTCTTTAGGTCAGGAATATACTTTACATTTGTAAGTCGTCTGATTGTACCATCGTGCATCTTTAGTCGTATTGTTCCGATCCCTTTTGTCTGACAGGCATTGTCGTTGCCCATAAGCACAACTCCTCCATCGAGCTCCTCAAAACTCGAAAACCAATGTCTGTTTGAACACATATGATAAGAACATCCAAAATCAAGGATCCACTTATCTGAGTAGGTTTTTGATGATGAAACTGAAAAGGCTGATTCTTCATCTTCATCGGCCTTCTATGCAACATTTGCATTTGACTTGTCCTTGTTTGGACAATCTTTCTTCCAGTGCTCTTTCTGGTGACAATAGGCATACTCGTCCTTCGCAGGACGTCTTCTGGATGACTCTCCTCTGGACTTTGATCTAGATTTCCCCCTATTATTTGATCCGCCATATTTTTTGTTGTTAGTCCTACCTCTAGCTACCGTCAATGCTTCTGATATTGAGTCTCTGTGATCATGTTGATCCTTCTTCCGGTACTCGTTATATACCAAAACATTTGAAACATCTACGAACTTAACCTCATCCTTTCCATATAACAGGGTTGTGGTTAAATACTTAGCTCTCAGGTAATGAATTCAGCAACAACAAAGCTTTATCTTCATCGATAATTTCAACATCTAAATTTTGCAGATCGGCCAAAATTTTATTGAAATTATCTAAGTGCTCAATCATAGGGGTACCTTTCTTTTACTGGAAACGGAAAAGTTTCTTCTTCAAGTAGAGTTTGTTCTCAATACTTTTCGTCATGTATTTGTCCTCTAGTTTCTTCCAGAGAACTGCAGCTACATTCTCTTTCATGGCAAAGTACTTCTGATCTTTTCCTAAGCACAGTCGAATTGTGCCACAAGCTTGTCGGTTGACATAATTCCAATCTTCATTTGAATAATCTCCTGGCCTGGTCTCCAAGGTTATATTAGATCCTTCTCGGAACAATAAATCTAATACTTCACATTGCCACATGCCAAAGTTATTAGTGCCGTCGAATTTCTCCACCTCAAACTTTGCGTTGGACAACATAGTTCTTCGAGTAGAACTTAGTTTTCCATAAATTCTATGGTCAACTTGTTCACCTTCTTCGATTTCTCCTTTATCAGCCATAAGTACAAACTCATAACAGAAATTTTGCACTTACAACTTAAAACAGTGTTTTTCCAAATTTTATACCTTATTTAAAAAAACGGAGTCCGTAGTTGAATCCGGAATGGTCCAATTAGTTAGGAATAGATCCAACTGAGTTGAAAACGAATGAAAAACAGACCAACTCAGTCCAAATATCACTAGTGATTGAGTTGACTCGGTCCAACTCGGAGAGTTGACTTAGTGCTGGCAGCAACACTCCGGCAGCTTCTGGCGGCGATTCTGACTTCCGATTTGAGCGATTCTTTCACCGTTGTGTTCGTTTCGTCGAGAGCTTCGATTTGATATATAATACTGCTATATTTGGCTCTGATACCAATTTGTTGTGGGCGGAAGTAATAAATAGCGGTATATGAATATATCAAAGCGATAAAATGAATACACAGAATTTACATGGTTCGGCAATTCGCCTAGGTCCACGGGAGGCAGCATATATTATTTGAACTGAGTAGGAATTATACAGAATACATATACAGATTTCCTCACTAATAATATCTCTTAAGTGTTTCCCCAAACTCACAAGTATTTTCTCTCTTTGAGTTTGCTTATATTCTCTCTGATTTTTTCTGATTTTTGCCTTTATTTTCAATGTATGAACTCTTCCCTATTTATAGATGAAGTAAGGCTCCATTTCCCTAAATTGTGCCATAATTTAAGCCTTAAATTAGGCCACCAATTTTCTTAAATTATGCCACTAATTTCTTTAAATCATGCCACAAATTATGCCACTAATTTCCCTAAATTATGCCACTAATTTGTTACTTTTAAAGCCAATATTCAACACTTTAGTGAATACTACAATTTCTCTAGTGCAGTGTTTCTCTTCAGCTACCAACAAGATTTCTTTTTTCTTCAAAATACACTCCATGTATACCTAAATTTCTTTCCATTATAGGGTCAGCATGCTATGTATATTTGTATACTGAATTCTTCTCTTTCCTTTCACTCACAGTTATAAAGTATTTCTGAATCCTAGCACAACAGATGTGGTTTGCACTACTACAGCTGAAGCATTGGCAATGGGAAAAGTTGTTGTTTGTGCGAATCACCCATCAAATGACTTCTTCAAGCAGTTCACAAATTGCAGGACATACGACAATAGTGATGGTTTCATCAAGGCGATATGCAGGGCACTATCGGATGAACCTGCCCAGCTGACTGAAGCACAGAAGCATGAACTGTCCTGGGAGGCTGCTACAGAACGATTTTTAATGGTTGCTGATCTCGACCATTCATCAAAAACAAAGTTTTTAAAATCTTCTTCAAAGACCTTTATGTCAATATCATTGAATCTACAGAAAAAAATAGATGATGCATCAGCATACTTGCATAATGCTGTTTCCGGATTTGAATTTTCACGGACGCTTTTTGGTGCTATTCCAGGGAGCTTGAAACCAGATCAAGAGCAGTGTAACGAACTTGGGTTAATTATGCCTTCAGGAAAATATAGTTCTAAAAGTTAGTGAGGTGATGATCCTTCTGTACAAAATATGAAGTATTAATTGATAGCCATTTCCGGTACATGCTTATGTTGACTTCTTATGATCAGCTGTTTGCAAAGATTACTACTATTCTCCCATGTACATGCAATTATGAAATGAAGACAACACGCCTCTTGTAAGTTGTAAATTGCATCACATAAATGGAGCCAGAGCGGCGGGTAACACTTATCATTCATACTATACTGGTATTAACGTAATAGCCTTCAGAAATGTTTGTGTTATATCTTTTTCCACATCAATGAAAATATTTTCATTTCCATTGAAAAAAGCTTGTCATATGTAACCGCTTGGTTTTGGTTGGTTTTATATTATTATAGCTCATAGCGTACAAAATATTTTTTAGTATTTAAAAGAAAATAAGAAGAGATAATTGCATTTTAAATGTGAAGGTACTGTTCTTATATTTGCTTTCAGGTTTACATCTAGTAAATTACTGGAGTATTATAGCTTCCTATGATGTTGTAACTAGTAAGAAATTATAGCTATTAAGTCGCTTATACTCTGTATTTTTGCTCATAAAATGTGGTCTCTTCTTTGTCGGTCTCAGTAACTTTTCTCTTTACTTTTTTTATATTCGTTTTAAGAATAATACATTGAGGGTCCCATATTTTTAATTTTAATTTCTCGTGTATGGCGGATGGGGTAACCTCTTGTACGTGTAAAAATATCTTTTAGGCTCTTACATATGATTTAAGTTTTTAACTGGTTTTAAAGGTTTGGTATATCTTGAGCGTTTTTTCTCAAAAAAATAAAAAAATAAATGGCTTTAAAACCAATTGTAACGTGAGCTGTGTGTATGATTAGTGTAGTTGATATCCCACATTGGTTGTGTGGGTGTGTAAAAATGTCTTTAAGCTCTTTACAAGCTTTTTAGTCCATTAAAGAGTATATAAGAAAAGCAACTCTTTTGATGAATCCAACAATTGGTAAAGATCTATATCTTTATCTGACTTCATGGATAAAGTAGCTAATGTCATACTTATGGTTGACTTTAGAGAAACAATGTCTCATATATTATATGAGTCGTCTCTTGATAAGAGTGCATCAGATGTATCCTTTACTAGAAAAAGTGACATTTATAGTAAGAATTGTCTCAAGAAAACTAAGACATTATTTTGGAGCTCATGAGATGATCGTTCTTATACCTCATCCCTTAAAAAATGTTTTGGATAAATCTGAATCCAACTAATTTTCTCAAATATTCATAGAATTGAGCAAATATGAAATATAATACAAACCATTGTTGGCCATCAAAGGACAAGCTTTGAATTATTTTCGTCGTCAAGTGTACTAAGGAGCCCACAAATGAACTTGAAGACCAAAAGGAGGTTCAAATTACATTGGCACTAATATTAGACTAATGGAAAGTATATATGGATGGAGCTAGCAACTTAAGAGGGTGTAGGGTAAGAATTGTTATACTCACTCCAACCGAGGCATTAATAGAATAATGCGTTCATATTTATTTTTATGCAACTAATAACGTTACAGAATATGAGGTAGTCCTATAGACACTGTAGAAATTACAATTATTAGAAGTAAGGAAGATCTTAATCCATATTAATTCATGACTGATAGTGAATCAAGTCAATGATGCCTTTGAGGAAAATGAAGAACGGATGAAAAAAACACCTAGAAGAGGTAAAAAGAGAAATCTTAGCCTTTCAAACATTTGAGATCAAACAAATACTAAGAGAGGGAAACGTGCAAGTTGATTTCCTAGCCTTTTTAGCATCGATAGTAAGTACGAAATGGAAAAAGGATGATCCTCATTTCATGCCTATTCGATCCTAGTATAACTAGAGAGGAGGATAAGATGAACGTGTAAAAACTTACCAGCACCACAACATACACTTCATAGCTAGCTCCTTACTTGGAATATCATATTTAGGGAACTTTACCTTCTTGTAAGGAAGAATTGCGTAAAGTAATGATGAAATCAAAGAATTACACCATTATTGAAGGAGTCTTTTATCTAAAAAAAACTATAACAGATTATGATTAAAATGCTTATCTAGTCAAGAAGTGCAAATGGTTTTGGCAAAGTTACATGAATGGCAATGTGACACTTAGTTAGGAGGAATAACCATTTTCTCAAAGAATTATACGATAGGATTATTATTGGCTTACATTTTTAAAGAATTGTATCGATCATGCCAAAAAGCACAATAAGTGTCAAAGGTATGCCAATACGCTACATCATCCAACCAATGAATTAAAATCCATAATCAGCCCTTGGCCATTTCTAAAGTGGGGTTTAGACATAGTAGGCCTATTACCTCTTGCTCTAAGCCAAAGGAAGTTTTAAATCGTGGCAATAGATTATTTCTCAAAATGGATAGAAGTTTAGCCATCGGTGAGGATACAAGAAAGTGATGTTCATAAGTTTATTTGACATAACATAATATGTAGGTTTGGCTTGCCTTATGAGTTGTAATAGATAACGATCAACAATTCATAGGTCAAGACTTTGTCTCTTTTTGTGTATAGTTCATAACAAAAAAAATAAACAAACTTAATTAGTTTCCAAATCAGCTCGTTAAAAAGATTTATACCTCGTCCCATATAATGACCTAAGTGTTCATTAGTATAATCCCTCTATACACTGAATTTCCTGACATGATATGCTATTCAGATGTGTTTGTAGATCTCATTATTGGTATTATGGAGCTCGATTACCCTTATTCTTTCTTTGCTATAAGGTTCTAAACTATTGAAGAGTTCATTGGCACGAGTGGTGTTAAAGTTGTGATTTCAAGTATGATGAATTGGGAACTCTATTCAGTCACCATCATATGTCACCTATGATGCATAAATCCAACCAGAAGCACCACGAGTAGTTTCAATATTAGCTCGTGATCAACAAGGGTTGAAATGTATGCCTTTCTTTTGTACATGCCATTTTTCTTAAGGCTATACATATATCATATCTCCTTTTTCATAAGGTCTACCCTTTATTCCCTAACAACAACAGAGAGGTATAGTAGAGTTTGCCATCCATTGGGGTTGACATGGGTTGGGATGATATCGAATGTATTCAACGTGCAGGTTATTATTCTTGGGAATTGACATCTAAGTTCAACTTTGAAAACTATGACATGAATAACCCATCACCATATAAAAGGATCGTCTGCGTCACATAAATGATGAGGGACCAACATTATTCCAACATGGAATGGGATATAGTCTCTCCTTAGTTAGACCAGGTCATCAACATCCAGCTAGTTAGGAATTTTCTCAATTTGGTACTTATTCTTTGTCCTATGTGTAGGCTCATCCTTTGAATTGCTCTTATTTCTTTTTACGTTGTACCCTCATTGTCACAAGAATTCTAATGATAGGTACTAGACCTCACGACAACGCGATAAAGGTGGAAAGCGAGATGGATGATATAGGAGGGATAGAATGCTCTATCTTTTATATGTTCTAGTTTCTTTTCCACAATTTTTCACACCAGTACGAGGTTGGTGGGGTGATCATGATTAGAGTGGGTACTAATGGACCCCCTAGAAGGTTCATATGGTGTCCCAATCCTAATGGAAATGCTTTTGGTATGACCTGATAAAGGGTCTATTAAAGTTGTTTGGTAAATTGTATTTTTCCCCTTATTTGAAGACATTTTAAAAACATAAATAAGTGAAGTATAAGAAATTACCTAAAAAACGATCTGATTGCTTACAGAGCGAGTTGAATAAAGATATTGATATGACTTGAGGGCGTGTATGTGAACTAAATTCCAAGATGTCACAAGAAAACTGACTGAAGATGCTTAGTGTGAGGTTCTTATATGCGGACTTAGATTTACTAATTGAAGATAACACTAAGTTACGAGGAAGTGGTAAATGGTAAAAAAGTTTTAACTATGTATAAAGGGTCAATAGAACTATTAGGAGAGTTAAGGAAAGTTGAATGATCATGGGATTTATTTTGATTGGAGAGATGAAAGATTTATGTGATTTTTAAGTATTCTCTTAATTTCTTAAAATCAAGAGATTAGGAAAGTTAATGTTTAATATCATCTAGGTGACAAGTACGCGACCCTAATGATATGAGACACCTCATTCATATAGTGAATGTGGCGGTCATTTAGTAGCTTGTATATAGCAATATGATTCTTAGAAGCAATCGATCCAGTTTTGTTAGAGGACCTAGGGCAGCCTCAATGGCATACGACCTAATGCTTGTGACCTGATGAACATAACCTAGAACATGGTTATCGAATCCTTCTCCAACGATCTAAGTAGAAACGGCTTGATAGTAACGACTAGACAATTATTTGTAGTTTTATCATATATGGATTAACTCTTACACCTTGAATAAACCGCTTATCATTCTAAAAGTGACACTTGTCTTACTATGTTTACACACATATCCCTCAATATCAATAAGAAATTATCTAAATTTTACTTATCTCTAATATCTTTCTAGAAATCCAAATATATTAGTAATTCTTCAAAAATTTCCCATATTAAAAACAACTTATGAAATTTATATCTCAATAATAATTGAAAAACATATGAGAAAAGATTAAAAATGAAATTAAAAATTAGTCATTTGTTCTCGAGATAAAAGGACCAAATTGTGCAAAGATAATAAAGAAACTAAAGTGTTATTCTTAACATAACTAAGAAATTTATATTATCATCTTTTTTAGGAAGTATAATATTTGGTCATTTTACTTTTACAAATTGTGAACATTAGTTGTTTTTCTTAAAATTTATACATTTTATTTACTTTACTATTGCATTTTTGTGCACTTTAATTATTTTTTGTTAATTTTGATTATTTTGATATATTTTTATTGAAAAAACTTAAGTTATATTGAATTGAACCTTACTACTAAAAGAATTTGATAGATATTTAAATAGAAAAATGTCTAGAATATAGAAAAAAGTATAAAAAAGGTGAATAAAGAATAAAAAAAATTAAATTGATTAAAATGTAAATAAATGTAATATTAGTATAAATAAAATATATTAGTTTAAAACAAGTTGCTCAATATATATAAGTAAAATTATGATAAATGTAATTTTTTTAAGAGAAAAATATCTTCAATGTTCACTATTTATTGTAAAAATGATATTTAAGTCATATATTTATTTTTTATGATGATTTCATCCTATAATATATTATTAAAAAGTGACACTATAATGATAAAGTTATTTTTTTATTTTTTATTTTTATAGCTACATTAAATAGAGATTATTTTATCTTCAATAAACTATGGCTGAAATAATTGAGAAAAAATTAAATCAAAATAGAAACATAATAAATAAAACATAAAAAATTATAATTTGTTATGGTTATTTTTTAATAATAATATAATAAATTTATTATAAAAATAAATAAAATATTTAAATATTATTTTTAAAATAAATATGAGATTATAAGGTGAATTTTTTAAAGGAGTGTGATTGTATTAGTCTTAATTAATTTTAAAAATAATATTTAAGTTTTATAATTGTGATAGTTTAGTTCTATTGTTATAAAAAATTAATTGTAATACAAATGATCATTTTTTATATTTTTAATAAAAAAAATTTAATTATAATTTACTTAAATCAAAACAATCTCTATCCGGTAGAAAGGAAAGAATCATAACATAAAATGAAAAAAATTACCATATTTACTTATTAAGATAAAATTAAATTGTTATTAAAAAATATAAAATTTAAATATTATTTTTATAATAATATAACACTCACCCGTATTTATCTACTTTTTCATTGGTAATCATGTTTCTGAACTGAATTGCTTAAAATAAAACAAATGGCGTCCGTTTTAATATACAAGGCTGTAACCACCAGAGTAACCGTTCTTAGACTTTCTTGAAATCGTAGAACTTTATGACCATTCACAACCTCTTTGTCATTATCTCATTATATATATATTTTTTTCTTTTTTCTTTTTTCTTTTTCCTTTTTTCTTTTGTTTTACGGATTAATTTAATTTTTAATTTATTTAAAATATTATAATTTAATTTTTAATTTTTTTAATTCGTACAATTAAGATGTTTCTAAATTTAAAATTTTTAATAGAAAGTTTTAATTTTTATTACATTTATTTAATAATATTATATTTAATTATAAAATATTGAAAATTGAATATCAAATTATTAATTTTATTATAAATAATTAACCAAATTATCTATTTTAAAATAGATCGATGATTAAATGAATTAGAAAATCAAATAAATCATAATTAATGTATCATCGTTATATGAAAATTAAAATGTTTGATTAAATTTATTAAATTTAAAAAATATTAAAAATTAAATCATATGAAATAAAATTTAAAAAATTAAATCATAATATATTAATCATCATTTCTTACCGATTAAAATTTCAAGACCCTGAAACTTCGTTCTTACCTTTTTCTAATCTAGATATTCTTTAAATGATTTCAATTTTCTTATCCTTAAGGCTTGAAAAAGTTTAACACATCAAAACTTGAGTGGTTAGTTATTTGACTTGTTAGGATATTTTAATTATTGGATTATTATATATTATATATAATTCATGTGATTTTCAAAATTAGAATATATAAGTTATTTATTTTTAAAAATTAAGATACTTTATTACTATAACTTGAAAATTTTATGACTAAAATATCTCATTATTTACGATAAAAAATGAACATTTTAATCATATAATTTCAAAAATATCATAATTTTAAAATATAGTGATTTGTGTGTTACTTATAAAATGTCCTAATAATATAAATAAAATAATTTATAGGATACTTTTTCTTAAAATTAAGTAAACCTAAATTTATATACATATTATTTATGCTATTTAAAAATTTAATTTTTTTAGCTTCTAAAATAATTATAACATATGATATAATATAAGTAATAAGAGTACAAAATAATTATTAATATTCACTCTATGAAGCAAAAAAGCATTTTCAACTTTCTTTACTTCTCTGATTATAATCTGATATATATATATTATCTGTATCATTTGATTATGATAATTATATTTTACAAAATTGATCTTGCTTCTCTCGTAAAAAAAAAAAGAAATATTAAGAAGGTAATAATTTGATATTTTAAATTAATAAAATAAAATATTAATATAATTTTTTGTTTAAAAAAATACTGAATAGAAGATAAAGGCTAAAAATAATATAATTAATGAGTAATATATTATAAAAATAATGAATAACAACTCTACAAAAGAAAATACAACTGTGGATATTAATTTCTTTTATTAATTAATTTCAAAAATTTTTGATCAATCTGTAAAGGATATTTAACGTAGAAAGAATATTCTAATATTCATAAGTTATTATACGTATTAAGTATTATTTATTGAATATAAAATTAAAAATACGATTTTAATTAATTATTAATTATTAAATCATTAAATAATAAATATTAATTAAATTACAACATATAAATTATTATATATCTAAAGTTATAATAATTGCATCTATTCAATGTTAAAAGGATATTACATAAAATATGTGTGCAATAATAAATACTATTTGTAGACATTCAGATCGTGCATCAATGTACATGTATGCGTAACTGTGCGAGTATACAAACAATGTTATTAAAAAATTTGCTAATTAAGGTAAATTGGTTTTTAATTGGTATAAAAATAAACAAAAATTAAAATACCACTTAAAAAAAACTTGAAAAATAAAAAAAAAACATTTAAGGTTTTAAATACAGTAACGGTTCGTTTTTTTTATCTGTATTGTGTCATATAGCCACCTGATTTGAACCCAAAAAAAAAAAAAAAAAAACCACAAACCTCCTTCCCTAAAACCACATATTATTCACCTAACCAAATCCAGCTCAACAATTAATTATATTTTGTCCAAATTAAGAATCTGCCAATAAAAATTAAAAAAAAAAATTATTTAATTTTCTTACGCATGTAATGTAAACCTGTTAGTTCGTCATCATAACATGTTGTCCACGTGGATTTAGAAGCCTATTTTCTTACCTGGCAAAATACCAACTTCAAATTTCTTGTTATTATCGTGAATTTGTTCTTCTCACACACACACACACTATATATATATATATATATATATATATATATATATATATTCACTTATTGAGAGTGAGAGTTTGAGATTTTGTTTTCTTTTTAGAGAGCAGAAATGGCTGATGGATCGAATTCTGATAGCTCTGCTATTACTGCTGAAGAGCTTACGGATGTTAATGAGCTCAATGAAGATGGACTTGAAGTTGAAAGCATTGAGATGAAGGTAGTATTCTAAACTATATATATATATATATTATCATTAATTGGTCCAAATATATTACATAATTTATTAAATTATATATATTCGAGTCATATATATATATTGTGTTTTTTATGATATGATACTTGGTTTTTTAATTAAGTGGTAAATGATAATTTAAACGATTGAAAGAAAAGAAAACAAAAAGGAAAACTATATCCCCATCATCATATACAAATCAAGGTGATAACATAAATATAAACTATGTTAAAGAACATGGGATCCAAATTTGGTGGCAATATGTAGCAAAAAATACCAACAATATGTGGGGAAGGATATTTGTCGTGAGCATCATTCTCCAATAATTGTGTTTATTTTTAATTATTACAAATTTGCTTTCTTTGTATAAATAGGTTGTAAACGTTCGGTTTATTCATATCGATAAATCATTTCTTACATGGTATCGAGCAGGAAACAGTCCAAAATTAAATTTCATAGAAATTTTTTCCATTTTTCTTCAATCTGTTTTTTTCAAAACCAAATTCGATCCACAAAATAATTTCAATTTCATCCCATCGTATTATTCAGATCATCCGATACGATCTGTGATTAAAATCAAGCCAAAAATACCCCTTCACGCGTACTCACACGCGCCTTGTTTAAACTCACGGCGTTCCCGCGCGCCTCGCAGGAGACACAGCGCCAACACGCGCGGTACAGCCGAAGAGGCGACTCAGCGACACGTGGATTGTGGCGCGTGAAGCAAAACGACGCGTCGTTCACTCGATTCGGTCCTCTTCAAATTAAATTAGGTTTCGGTCTTCATCGGTTAGGTGTTCCACCATTGCGCCCATTGTTTTGACCATTCAACGCGGTTCACCACTTTCGAGGTTCTTGGCTGAAATTTCCGGTTACGTAATCCTTAACTCATTTTCTATAAGATAAAGCATATTTAAGTCCATTATTTATTTCATAAATAGTCATTATTGTCAAAACACACTTAAACCTATCCGAGTACTTTCAATTTATTCAACAAATAATGTCTTTAACTACCAATACCAACCACTACTTTACCAAAATGGTATGATGACCCTAGCCATTCATTATATTTACACCACTCGTTGACCAGGCATGATTCGTGCTGAATCCTTAAACCAAGAAAACTATCACATTTGGAGTCATGCAATGTAATACTAATAACCCAAAAACAAAGAAGGATTCATTGACGGCACAATCAAAAGGCCATGCTCAACAAACCTTGAACAGCAATCAAACAATGGACTCGGCTGCAACATTCTTGTCCAAAGGATGGATCCTCGGCACTATATCACCCAAAATTGCGAGAAAGTGTCATGTATGGTGAATCTGCATATGAGTTATGGGAAGAATTAAAGGAACGTTTTTCGCCTGTGACGGCGTGCGCACTATTCCACGTTGAAGCGAGAGATCGCGTGATTGCATACGAAGGTGTAAGCATTGGAGAATACTATACAAAATTGAAAAGCCTATGGGATAGTCGTGATGCACTTATGTCTCTTCCACGTTGTGGAGGGGAATGCCGGAAAGGGAACTACAAGAATATCGACAAAAACAATGAACCATAAAATTTCTCATGGGGCTTAACAATGTTTACATCAAAGTACGTGGACAAATCTTGCTTTGGAACCATTACCTACATTAAATAAGGTATATTTCACTTATTGTTCAAGATGAAAAGCAAGAAACGTCTCCGCAAAGCGTGGGAAGAATGCCCGGTTGCGCGGCCATGTTGCCGAGGAGATAGATCGTCCACGATATCCTGCAAAAATTACCCACCAAGGAATCCACATCTCGAGTGCGATCGATGCAATAATATGAGCCATAGTGAGAATTAAGTCACCTCAAATGTGATTTTTGTGGTCTCGATGGACACAATTTTGAAAAGCGCATAGAAAGCGTCTCAAATGTAATTTTTGTGGTTTGAATGGACATGACATCAACGTGTGTCGGAAGAAAGGAGCAATTCAAGATAAGAGAAATACAAGTTATGGCTTCCCTTCAGCTAAATCATCTTGACTTTCAAGAAAGGCTGCTCGATACAAAGACACCATTCCTGGCTTTAACATCTTCCCAATATCAAGAGCTCCTTTGCTTCTCAATCAATCCAAATCGGAGTAGCGTGGCGTCAGTGACTACTGCAGGTAACACATTATGTGCAACTGTTTTCCATTCGAAACTTCGTTGGATTTTTGATACGAGGGAGCAGGCGATCACGTAGTGCATTCCCCGAGAAACCTTATGAGCTCCAAGATTCCAGGTCACTAATCGACATGTACATTTACACGATCATTCTCTTGCCGTGTCGCACGTATTGGTCTTTGTACATTTCTCGAGAATAATTTCATACTCGTAATGTCTTGTGTGTTCCCTATTCAAGTTAAACTTAGTTTCGGTAGCTAAACTAACTCAAACCTCGTTATTTCATGTCACCTTCACTAACGATGTGCTTTGTTCGGGGACAAATGCTCGGGAAAGACGATTGGGATGGGAGCGAGAAAGCGAGGACTCTACTTACTTGACTATTTCGAAAAGGTGGATGTTTCTCGGGTTCAAACACGCTTCAATGCAACTCTCATCTATGGCATCAGCGACTTGGTCATTTATCTAATAACGGTTTGCGTGTAATTTCTCTTTCCATCAACACACCTTTTTGTTCCATTAGTGATTGTTCTATTTGTCCATTAGCTAAACAAACACGTAATCCATTTCACTTTAAGTTCCATCAATACAAAAGCACCATTTGAAATGATTCATGTCGATATTTGGGGTGGTTATCACATTCGACACTTAATGAACACGTTATTTTCTCACTATTGTTGATGACTACTCAAGATGCACATGGGTCTATCTCTTTACATGCTAAATCTAATACACGCACATTTCTTACCACCTTCATCAATCTTGTTGAAACACTGATTTTCATCGAGTTAAAATCATTCGGTAGTGACAATGGACGAGAATTTTCTATGACCCGGTGTTTTCTACCAAGGAATCCTTAAATCAAACTAGTTGTGTCTCTACCCGCTTAACAAAATGGTGTTCTTTGGAACGCAAACATCGTCATCTTCTCAATGTCGCTCGTTCATTGCTCTTCCAAACCAATCTTCCTAAACAATTTTGGGGAGATGCCATTCTTCTGACCCATATACCTCATAAATCGTACTCAACATCGTTCTCGAGGGTAAAACACCATTTGAAGTCCTTTTTCACAAAACTCCTAGGTATGAACATCTTCGTGTTTTTGGTTCCACTTTGTTTGTGTCTGCACATCATGATCGACTCACCAAGTTTGATGCTAGATCACGTAAATGCATATTCATTGGGTATCCATCTGGGATCAAAGGTTATCGTGTCTACAATGCGGAAACAAGCAAGACTTTAGTGTCTCGAGATGTTATCTTTCATGAACATGTATTTCCTTATTTCACTTCGGCAACCGACCACTCGACCCTATTTCCTCCATCAGAAGATACTATCTGTGATGACATACCCAACATGCGTCAATCAACCAATCCAAATATATCACTTGATCATACATCGGTACATTGTCCTTCCAACAATCAACTGGACAACTCTCTTCATCTTCAAGGGTTCGTCAAACATCATCATCAACTGTCTCCACCACACAACTTCTCCAACACCGTCACACATAGGCCGTCGATCCACCAATGTTCCTAGCTACCTTGAAAAATATCATGTAGAAGCTTCCTTACCTTCTCGGTCCTTCCCTTCCGTCTCGGCTCAAGATCGTCCAAAGACAAAGGTACTTCTCATTCTTTATCTCGTACTTGTGACCCGATTATCACTGCACATCGTGCCTTGCTACTTCTATTTCCATTCTCGGGGAACCAACCACTTTTCTTTGAAGCTTTCAATGATCCAAAATGGCGGCTTGCCGTAAACAGAAAGCGGATGCCACTTGAAACAAATGGCAACTTGGACGGCTTCAACATCTTCCTCCAAACAAGAAACGGTTGGTTGTAAATGGGTCTACAAAATCAAGTATAATCCCGATGGCTCGTAGAACGATACAAGGCTCGATTAGTGGCCAAAGGATCTGATCAGTTAAAGGTTTTGACTACCAGAAAATTTTGCACCGAGCCAAACTTGTCCTGTTTCTTCTCCTTTGTTCTGCTATTCAAAATTGGCATCTTCGACAACTTTATGTCAACAATGCTTTTCTACATGGTGATCTTCATGAAGATGTCTACATGTCCCTTCCACCTGGATTCGGACGAAGGGAAACACGAGTATGTAAGCTACGTAAATCTTTGTATGGACTTAAACAAGCCTGCGACAATGGTTCGTCAAGCTATCAACAACCTTAAGCTGTTGGTTTTAACCAATCCAAGTATGATCACTCACATTGTTCGGTCGAACCCGTGGTAATTCCTTCTCAACTCTTCTTGTCTATGTAGATGATATAATCATAACGGAAACAATATACAAGACATTGAAGAAACTAAGAATCATCTCATGAGACAATTCAAGCTTAAAGATCTCGGTGAATTAAAGTATTTTTGGGCATAAGTTTCACGTTCCAAAGGGAATTGTTACGTACTGCGCCTTAGTACTGCACTTGAAATATTGGAGGATATGGGTTATCTTGGTGCCAAATCGCCAATTCACCTATGGAACAAAATTTATCCTCGTGAAAGTTGAAGGAGAATTCATCATAATCGCGTCTATCGAAGACTTGTTGGGAGATTAATATACTGACCGTCGCGAGGCGGAGCTTAGTGTATGTCGTGCACATTCTCGACCAATATATGGATAAACCATGACAACCACATTTGGAAGCGATTTCGACGAGTGATACGATATGTCAAGAACACACCAGGGCAAGGTCTCTTTTCGTGAACTAGTTCATTACAACTAAATGCTTTTTGTGATGCTGTGGGCAAAATGCACACATACCACGACTTGATCAACATGAGGATATTGTATGTTTCTTGGAAACTCATTAATTTCTTGGAAGACTAAGAAACAAAATACTGATCTCACGATCAAGTTATGAGAAGCGAAATCTGCATTCTAGCGTGGCGTGTTGCAGTAACCTGGTTCACGATATATTTTGGATGATTTGGAGTATCGAAACACTCAACCAACACCAAGTTATATTGTGACAATCAGCCGACTCTTCACATTGCATCAAATCAGTGTTTCATGAGCAGAACCAAACACGTAGAGATCGATTGCCATCTAGTAAGAGAAAAGATTCAAGTGGAATGATCAAAACTTATCATATCTCTACATTAGAAACTGACGGCCAGAGATATATTTACCAAATCACGAGTTTTCCTCGGTTCTGAAGCTTACTTAACAAGTTAGGAATAATTAACATATATTCTAACAGGGGAATGTTAAAGAACATGAGATCCGGTGGTGACAACACACCGGTGAGGCACCAGCAACTTGGTGGGGAAGGATAAGTCATTTGTCGTGAGCATGCCTACTCGTAGTGTGTTTATTTTTAATTATTACAAATTTGCTTTTCTTTTGTATAAATAGGTTGTAAACATTCGTTTATTCATATCAATAAATCCATTTCTTACAAACTAAGAGAAAAAAATTAAATGAGATTTCAGGGTATGGAAATAAATTAATTTTTAGAGAGTAAACATATTATATAGGCTGTCATATATAAGTGGTGATTTAATAATGGAGAAATATATATATATATATATATATATATATATTTTTTGGATGAATAATGAAGAACTTAAATAACCACTACACCATACCATAAACCACATTAAATTTACAGTTAGACATTGTTACTACTTACTACAGCATGCTAGCTTGTTGTTAGGGAATGACCCGGCCTCGTTCTTCCTAGCTCAAAGCATGGTTAGGCCGAAACAAGTCTTGTCCAATTCTACCTGATTAATTTTAAAGTTATATAGGATTTGAGTGAAACATTTATACTACTAGCCCTGTTTAAAACTTTGGTTAACTTTAAATTTTATGAAATATTTTAATTACGAGAATAAGTTCCACTTTAAAATAAATACGAGTAATAAATTGAATTTATAATTGAAATAGATTATACTTTTTGATAGTTTAATCTTTTTGGGTTAGAATCACGTATCGAACAAAAAGTATCAAAATTAGGATCTGATTTTCATTGTGTGTATGCACACACATAAGGTAGATAAATTTTTTAGATTTATTTAGATTTTTAAAGTCTAATTAAGTTAATTGGTGGGAATCTTTCAACCTTTTATTATCACACTTGTGAATTCGATAAGATATGTATGTTCGTTTAAAAGATATAGTTAAATAATTGGTTTTAGTATTTGGATTAAACATGGTTGTAAACTAGTAGAATAATGTGTTATTGTTTCCAAAGATTGTTAGTTATACGAACAAGTCTCATTTAAATTTAAATTATAAGAAAACCAAGTTATAAGTAACGTGAATGTTATTTGTAACGTAATTTTTGTTTCAATATTTAATTTAAAAAATTGAGGTTAAGTGAATCCATCAAGCTACTAATATCCATTACTAATTACTTCATGTATGTAGGTGAAAATTATATTTTTCATTTGACATTTAACTTTTTTTTTATTTTATTCACCCTCTTCCCTTTTTGCTGATCTTCTTTTGCGTATCGTCTTTAAGAATTTCTAAATTGACAAGAGCCAGCGTATCCAAAGCTGTTACTTTCAAATTTCACCAGCAAGATCTCCACTGAAGTCAATCAATTTTTCGTCTTTTGGGAAATTTCGCTAATGCCCTATTTTGAGATTTTTTTTAATGAGGTTTGAACTCACCGATTAATTTTTTCAAAGGCTTTATATGTACTGTTTAATACTTTAATTTATAAAATATATTTTTAACTCTATTCATTTGGGAATAATATATCATTTAAGTTTTTTTGTAAAAAAATATTAGATTAAAAATAAGTAACGTTCAATTCAATTCAATTTTTTATTAAATATAATGTAATAGTAAGTATGTTATGTGGATATTTATATTTCGATAAGTATATATGTAAAAAAATTAATACTTAATTAAAAAAAATTACTTAAATTTTTAATAATTTTTTTCTTACAAATTTAAACAAATTTTTTATTATTTAAAATCCAAAATTATACAATAGGTATTGAAAATTTTATTTTAATTTTGTTAATATATTTGAGTAGTTTTTGTTAAAAATTTGTATAATATATATATGAGAAATATATTAATATTGTATTTACAAGTCATTCATGTTAAGGTGAGATGTGTGTTTGGTCATTTTGTATTTCATATTTGTTAAATGTGTGTAATAAAGATAACAATTATTATTTTAATGAATCGGTTAATAAATAAATAAAACATCTTTAAAACAAAATTATTATTTTTAATGTATTAAAATTTACGGGGATAAAAAAGTGGTATTTTAAGTCTTATTGAAAATCATAAAATGACCACCATTAATGTCCCTAAATTAGTGAAAAAAAATTAAAATATGTATTATGTCCACAATTAACACTTTTTCATATATGTGAGGCACTGAATTTTTTTTTAAAAAATATTTTGGTTATTGAATAATACAAAATTTAAAATCGGAGGAATTTTGTTGATATATATACGTGTTTTGCATATATTTTAAAATTTTAAATTTTAAATATAAATTTACTAATATTTGTAATAAAAATAATATTATATCAAGTAATTATTACATAATATAATGTGTATTCATGTTATCATACAATTAAAATTGAGAATAATACAAAAAAATTACATTAGTTCTAAAAATATAATATTTTCTTAAAAACACATCTTTCAATTTTTATGAATTCTTGAACCGTGAATCAAAATAATTTCACAAATATAAACAATAATTTGAATTTTACGATACATACCGATGATACGTTAATATGTATTTAAAAACGTGAAATATAAACTTATAAAAAACTCAAAAGTGTAGAAGATTATTTAATAATTAATTTTTGTTACGTCATAATCTTTTATAAGTGATTCTTAGAAAAAAAATGTTATAACAAATGTAACTTTTATGGTTTTTAGATCTTTATTGATTATTTTTAGTTAAGGTTTAAAGATTGCAAATAAATACTTAACTAAATCTAATATATATATGTGTTTTGAATTATAGAAAATATTATTTTATTTGCTTCACATGCTATCATCATTTATTTTTATTATTTTTTCATTTTTTAACCATTAATTATGATTATATTATTTGATACAATTTTTAATTTACAAACATGATTTAAAAAAAAAACATAACTTACTTTTAAGTATCACACATATATTTAATGAATTAGAAAATTATAATCTTTTTATAAATTTACGATTGAAAAATTAAAATTAAATACAATCACATGATTATTCATCAATAATTTATGCGTAATTGATTTATGTACCATCATCTAACAAAATCTATTTTTTCACATGTTTACTTTATACATAATAATAATAATAAAAATTAAATGAAGTATATGTGTAACATGAGAATTTTTTTGTTAAAAATAGAATTATTTATTAGTTTTAACATTATTTTATCTATGTAAATTAGAATCATAAATTATGACATTTAAGTCGTTAATAAGTTAACAATAAATGATCAAATTATTAATTTTTTTAAAACAACTTGCATAGAATTCTAAAAATATTAAGATTTTGAGTGTGCAAAAGTCTTTTTTTTTATCAAAATGCATATGAACAAAATAAAAATAGGAATAGTAAAAAAAGAAAAAGGAATGTAACGCATAAAACGTATAAAAAGTTGTAAAAGATAATAACATTCCCATAAATATATTAGGAAAATTCGAAGATAAATAAAATAGTTCAATTTTATTTTATAAAAGAAATAACTTTTTATACTTATATTTAAAATAATGTAAATTATCCTGGAGTGAGTAGAAATTGATTCTTCTTATTTTTTTCTTTTGTAAATTTTTTGTAAATTTCTTATATGATAATTATGTATTTAAAAAAAAGAAGAAGATCATATAAGAGAGAGAGAGAGAGAAACTTTGAAGGGTCAAAGTCTTATTTAGAGAGGAAGTTATAGATAAGTTAAAGAATATGATTTTATTTTTATTTTATATAATAATGACATTACGTGTAATTAAAATTAAAAAGTTTGACAAAATTGTGAAAAATAAAAAAAAAAGACATATTAGCAAATATATATAAGATGAGTAGACTTCCATTTACGACGTTTCTTTTTCTTTTTGCTAACTAATAAGTTTTGGTTTTAAGAGTTGCATATATAAGCTAGTATTGCATCGGCTATTGAGATTTTTATTTATTAAAATAGAAAATTAAGTCTCATTTATGCTTGGTTTCTTGTTTTACAAAGAAATGATAAAATTAAACATTTTTTTAAAAAGATTTTTCGACCCCATTAATTCAGCTTTTGGTTTAAACCATTGGGAGTGAAGGAACACAGGGAGTTCAACCCTAACTTGTTCATCATCCCTGTGAAGGAACACAGGGACTTTTTACATTCAAGCAAAAAGTCATGCATGTCAAATACTACAGCGATACATAATGAGGCGGTTTTAAACCGCTTCCGAAGATAATAAAAATGTCATTATTTTATTACTTTTATCTTTTATCGAAAAAATCTATAATAATTTTATACTCTTATTGTATGAAAGGGAAATAATTTTCCAAAATAATATATTAAAACTATTTCAAAACAGTCTCTTAACCTTTTATAAAAATAGTCTAATAATTAATAAAGTATGAAAGTGGAGATACAAACTTTACATTTTAACAAAAAGTCATGTATTTTAAGTGGATGGAAGGTAAATTTTTTCATTTTATTTATACAAAATATATCATTTACATTTTAAGTTAGAGAATGTGTTATTTAGTATCTTTTTGTTAAAAAAAATACTTAATAATTTTAAAAATATTTTATAAAAAAATTATCAGGACATCTCTTGTCATTTCAACATTTACAAATCAAAATTTCCTTTAAATTTTTTTTATCAATATAATATTTATTAGTATTACTAAAAATCTTTATATGACTCATTTTTATAAATAAAAAAAATTAATAAACATTATTTTTATAAATAAAAACATACATAAACGCATTTCTTAATTTAGAGAATCCCAAAACACATTTATCTTTTGAATAGTGAAAAACTTCAACTATGAGGCTGCTTTTATTTTTGCCAAATTATTTAGAAGCTGGCTTAAAATCGCTTCTGAAAATATATATAACTTAGGGCTGTTAATACTTTTTGACTGGGAAAAATTACGTGCTTATTATCTGGTTGGAGGTAAAAGTATAAAGATAATAAAATAAACAATAAAAAATTGAAAAATAAGAGTTCATATTTTATAACTCGAGGTGTGATAAGTAAAAATATTTTATTTTTCGTCCAGTTTTTCAAAATTATATACCATATTTTAATAAATATATAAAAATTTAATATTTTTATAAATTTACTTACATTTAATATAAACTAATCAAATCAATACATTATATATTATATATTATATATTTATATTATATATTATATTCTATTAAAATATTAATATTTTTTTTTATATAAATTATTCAAAATATTTGTTTAAATTCTAAAATTTTAAAATCTTATAATTATTTTATAATTTATTATTAATTTTTAAATTAGTTTGTAGTAATATATTATCAATGTTGTTTAATATAAAAGGTTTATGTATTTCTCATTTTATATATTTTATTTTTCTCCCTTTCGCATAAATATCTATTATTTTTTATTATTTATTGACTTAAAATTTTAATTTTTAATAAAAAAAATTTACTATTAGTTTATTTATTTTTTTATAAATTTTTATTTATAATAAAAATTTAAAATTTTAAAAATAAATATAAAATTTAAAAAATTACTTGAATCCTCTTTTTTTTATTTGGTATCCTTATTTTCCATTAAAGATTGCAAAAGGATTTTAAGCAAAGATTGTAGTTAAATTTTAAATCGTGTATAGGGAACAAGAAGGCAGTTTTTGACTCCGCCTTGCCGCGTTGACAAACTTAATATTAATAATAAGAGAAGAAAAAAATCATTGCTTTATAATTTTAAATCTGGTATATGAAAAGGAAAAAAAAATGCATTCGGCTTTGCACTTATAGCAAAATTAACATAGTCACGGTAACAAAATTTGAATAGGTTATATTTTTCATATTCTAAGTAGTTACTATTTACTTATGATTTAAACGAATAGAACTCAAACTAACCCGACAAAATAATGTTATTCAAAATATAATCTTTAAAAATAAGCCAAAAACAAGATATCAAATTGAGAAATATTAAAGCGAGAAAAATAATAACAGCAGAAATTTAACGAGATTCGGTATAAATGTTACGCAGGTGCCTCGGGCAAGTGATAGTTGACCAACACTTTATCTCGAATGAATGAACTTTAAAAGTACAACTGGTAATTGGGCAAAATCGATAATCAATTCTGCTGAAAAGGAAGATTTACAAATTTTTAGGATGTTTACAAATTGTGAAGGAGGGCTTTATTTATAGCCCAATCAGCCTTGTCTTCATTCCTAACCAAGTGGGACTTTTCTAATTTTCTCAAACGATATATAACAAATCTCCACCTTAGCGACTTGGTGGTTTTAAATGATTTCTTCAATTTGCTAGATCAACGACGCCACGCAAATTGATTTGTAGGATGTTAATCAAGTCCGCAATGATATTTGAACTTGATTGTGTACTCCTTGGTCAATATGCTCTGGCGGGATTCTCCGTCGTACTAATCTTCTAAACTAGTACTCCACCTTGAATAATCTCTCGCATGAAAATGATAACAATCGTCGTGTGCTTTATGCGATGCGTGGTAGACTTGGTTCTTTGCTAAATGAATAGCTACTGACTATCGCAAAACACCTTAATATGTTTTTGACCAACTCCCCAAGTCTTCGAAGCAAACCTCGTAACCAAATAGCTTCTTTCCTGACCTCCGAATCGCCATATACTCTACCGTAGTAGCATAAAGCAACTATATTTACGCAAGGTAGAACTTCAATGGTAGTGCTTTCTGTAAGAAGAGTAAACCGCATGTAGGTAGTTAATCGACGCTTATCTAAATCTCTGCGTAGTCGGAATCCGCAATATCCGATCGCCACGTTGACCAATGGTATTATCTATTTGGAAATACTAAACCATTTACTGATTTATAATATACCGTAGAATCCATTTCATAGCCTTGAATGTCGCTTTACTGCAGGATCATGCATGTACGCAACACCACCGCATGTGAAATGTCGGTCTCAGTACACACCATTGCATACATTAAGCTACCAACTGCATTTCTGCATATGTTCATACGTTTGCCATATATTCTTGTTACTGCATCGAGGAGATAATTGAGCAATAAAGCTTGAATTGAGGAACTAGTGAGTACTTACGGTTTGTCTACGTTCATTCGTACCAAAAGCGTTGTAGTATCGCTTCAAATATTAACTCGGGTCAAACTAAGCTTCCCTTCCTGTCTCTACTTATCTCCATCCGAGAATCTTCGGCTTATCCCAAATCTTTCATCTCGAACTCGACTTAGTTGAGCCTTGACTTTTCAATTTCTATTTGACTCTTGATGCAATCAACATATCATCATCGGCGTCCTGATAGGAGATGAGCGAAAGACTTCGTTTTGTAGCTTGCGAAAATACACCTTGATGATCGTGTGTGCTTACGGTATACTTTTGTTGCAACGTAAATGATCAAATCGTTTGTACCCCTTTGCCTTGGAGGTTGCTTCAATCCATACAATGATTTGTTCAAACTTACAAACCCAATTCTCTTTACCAAATGACAATGAACCATACATTTGAGACATATAGATCTCATCTTCTAAGTCACCGTGTAGAAACGCGGTTTTCACATCAAGTTGAACTAGTTCCAAAATCGAATTGTGCTACGAAGGCCAACAAAATTCTAATGGAATAATGTTTTACAAGCCGGAGAAAATACCTCATTATAATCGATTCCCTCTTTCCGTAGCCAGCCACCAACCTTGCTGTATGGCGAATACCATCTTTGTTAGGAAATCCATCTTTCTTTGCATACACCCATTTGCATCCAATTGCCTTCTTGTCTTTAGGTAGTTATGTCCAACTTCCATGTTTTATTCTTGAAGGGGAAGTTTGCTTCATCCATGGCTTCCTTCCATATTTCAACTTGAGGGCTTCGATTGCATCTTTATATATGGAAGGAACATCATCATCGCACAATCGAAAGTGCATAGAGCTATTGTATTCTTAAATTGAGTAGGGTAGGGTCTCTCAAAATCCTTGTATCGAGTAGGTACCCCCGACATTTTGTCGTCGTGGCCTATCAGCTGCCGATTTCTTCTTATTCTTTGTGAAGGTTCTTGGGTTAAAACCTCTTCATACGATTCATCTTACATCGTGGAGGATCGAACACGTCTTATCTTCGCTAGCTGGATTAACAATTTTGCTTTCGAAACTCCACTTGTTTCGGAGTTTGCTCCACTCTTTCTAAAGTGCCATCAATCTTCTTCGTTACCTTTCTCGACAATGCGAGATTCATCGAAAGGTAACATCTCTGCTAAAGATTATCTTTTTCGTTTCAAGGCACCATAGTCGATATCCCTAGAACCCGAAGGGATCCCGAAAAAAATGGCTTTCTTGGCTCTTGGGTCCAACTTTGATTACATGTTACATGGTAGTATGCAATTGAACGAAGCCATGTAAGAAATCGTAATCTCAGCGGAGTTTTCCATACCATACCTCCTTAGGCGTTTTGCACTTCAAGCGAACGTTGGTAGACGGTTGTGAGATGGCATGCATAGGTCCGGCCCTCGGCCACCGTCAGCTTGCCTAAACCGATTTGACAACATACACCGAACCTCTCGGCAAAGTCCAGGTTCATACGTTCTGCAACTCCGTTTTGTTGTGGTGTTTTCGAATAGTGAAGTGTCGCACTATCCTTCTTCTTCACAAACTTTCATAAATGGATCGTTTGTGTACTAAGTGCCATTATCCACTCCAGACGCTTGATCTTTTTACCCGGTCGAGTCTCGATCATCTTCTTCCACTTGAGAAAAATCCCAACACTTCATCCTTTTTCTTACATGAGATACTGACGAACTCTTCCGGAGAAGTCATCAACGAAAGTGACATAATAATGTTTGCCACTGCATGAATGGAGTTCTTGTTGGCCCCATACATCGGTATGGATGTAATCCAAAATGCCACTTTGTATTATGAAGAAGCGAGTGCAAAGCTTACTCTTTTCCGCTTCCCCGATACACAATGCTCTGAGAACTCGGCTTGTCGGTTCTCTTTGCTTTACTGTGCCCGCTTTACTAGAATCAAAAAGCTTTTTCACCAAAGACGTGTCTGACGCATATGCCAACTTGATAGTTTCTAAATCTCTTTCTTCATCATTTTGATGCTATCCCAATAGCAGGTAACCGTACTACCAGGTAGTAGTACAAGTTATTCTTCCGAACACCTTTCATCGCCACCGTGTCTAAAAGTAACCTTGATGCCCCATTTTGTATGGTCACGGTGAAGCCTTTTTGATTCTAAGACTCATGACAATGAGATTCTTCTTCATATACGGAACATAATGAACATGCTGTCCAAGACCTTGGTTGAACCATCTTGATTCTTCAAACGAATTGTACCGATTCCCAAAACTTTGCATGGATAATCATTACCGTGAAAACAACTCCACCGTTTAGTTCTTCAAAGTTAAAGAACCACTCCTTGTTAGGAGACATATGGAAAGTACATGCTTTGAATCAAAAATCCAATCACTAGGATGAGATCTTGTTGTGAACTTGACCAATGCAAATCCGAATTTGAATTGCTTTCTACTACATGCATCAGATTGCATACTTTTGCTTTCTTTTTGCGACCTTCGGACAATTTTTCTTCCAATGGCCTTTCTCAAGCGACAAAAGGCACATTCATCTTTACCAAGTCTTCCTTTTGATAGAGATCTACCTCTCGCTTCCTTTATATTGTGTTTCGCACGTCCTCTTCTGAGACAATGCCTCCGCCGCTTCATTCGCTTTCTCTTTTATCTTTCTTTCTAATTTCATAACTATACAAGCGAGTACAAACTTCCTCAAAAGACACTTTATCCTTCCCATGAGTAAGCTCGTAATAAGATGATCAAACTCAGCAAGGAAGGGAGGCTAACATGACATCGAGGCTAAATCTTCATCTTTAAAAGTTTCATCCATATTTAACAAATCACACTAATTGATTAAAAGCGATAATGTGATCGTTTATTGTAGTACCTGGAAGGTATTCAAGCGAACAACTTCTTCTTCAAATAAATGGATTTTGTCACTCTTCTTCACGAACTTGTTCTCGGCGCCTTCCTGACTTGCGCGGGATGTCTCGCCCGTGAACGTATACATTTGTTCTCTTGAGAACGAGCGGATTGTACCACGTTAATCGGTTGATATTTTTCCACTCTACTTCATTTGCTCCATACGGTTTCTCTTCTTCAATGGCGATGTCTAGACCTTGTTGGAAAGCGAGCATCTAGAACTTCACCTTGTCACATGCCGAAATGACCAGGTTCCATTAAACTTCTCCACCTCGAACCTTGCGTTCATCACCGTAGTTCCTTGGCAGCGTGGATGGTAGCCTTTGTTTGAAAGAAATTTTTCTTCTGCCATTTCTTCAAATTACAACAACTAGCAACTATATTCCAATAGCAAACAAACGGAATACAAACAAATGCCTAGGAAGAAAACCTTTGGCTCCAATACCAATTGTTTGGGAAAATGGGGTATATTTTCCCTATTCTAAATAGTTACTATTCAACTTATGATTTAAATGAATAGAACTCAAACTAACCCGACAAAATAATGCTATTGGAAATATAATGCTAAAATAAACTAAAACAGATATTGAAACAAAAATATTAAAGTAGAAAAATAATAACACCAGAAATTTAACGAGGTTCGGTATAAATGTTACCTAGGTCCTCGGGCGTCGTTGACCACTTCCACTATCTCCAAATGAATGAACTTCAAAATTACAACTAATTGGGTAAAATTAAGCTAATCAATTACCCTTCCAAAAGAGAGGGAGATTTACAAATTTTTAGGATGTTTACAAATGGTGAAAGAGGGCTTTATTTATAGCCCCAAATCCAACATACATTTTCATTCCTAACCAATGTGGTACTTTTCTAATTTTCTCACTTAGGAGCAATATATAACAAAATTACATATTAGAAACGATTTATAAGTGACACTGTATGGGTTTTTTTTTAAATAGTTTTAAAGAAGTGTCAAGGAGAAAAAAAAATGTATTTATGTTTGTATTTATAACTCAAATTCAACCACAAAAACTATAAAAAAATCATATATATAAGAGAATTTGATACTTTTGAATTACTCTCGTTATTATTTTGATCTACTTTTTTTTAACCTTATTTTCAATTAGTTTCTTTAATGTATGCTTATTTAAGTTAATGTAATTAATTTTGATCGATTTTAATAATAAATTTAATGAATTAGGGTAGGTTAGATATAATAATGCTATTGAATTTCTTCAAAATAAATATCAGTAAAATAAATAAGATTATTTTAAAAGTATAAGTTGAAAATATTATTTTAAAAGTATAAGTTGAAAATAAGGGTAAAAAATATACCAAAATAATAAGAGAATACCTTAACAATACCGACCTATCCAAGAGGTTTAAAATCGCTTCAGAACATATATATTAAGAGGAAAAAAAGTCTTGATTTTAGACTTTTATCTATCATACATGAAAATTCATTAATGGTTGTATGCTATTATCTAGCATAAAAGAAAATTCACTAATGGTTTTATACTATTATCTAGCATAAAATAAAATTCACTAATGGTTTTATACTATTATCTAGCATACATGAAAGGGAAAAAATAATAATGCACATCTGCTTGCATTTAGAGCACAAAAAATATATAGGTAGTGTTGTAGAATGCATATTGAAGGCGTTTTTGAACCGTCACCATAAATATATGACAACCGTTAAAAAAATGACCCATAATCTTAATGAATATGAAAGAGAAAATTTGTGTGTCAATTGTCATTTATAACAAAAGTCATATTTTTCTTATTTTGAAGCATACATTAAGGGGAGTATGAAAGAGAGAAAAATGCATGTCTCTTTATAATTATAGCTTAAATTGATACTCAAAAACTGCTACAAAACTGTATATTGAAAGCCGTTTTAAACTACTTATAAAGATATATATATCGAGAGTTAAAAAAGTTAGAGTAATTTTAGACATTTTTTGTAAGTATGGAAGGAAAATAAATAACACATTCCTACTTGCATTTAGAGCACACACGCAAAAAATAAAAAAACAATTAAGTATTTTTTATAGAATTACACATTAAAGGCGATTAAAAATCGTTGTTATGTATATTTAAGACAGTTTTAGAAGGCTTCCAAAGATAAGTGAGTTAAGAAAATTCAAGTAATTTTAGACTTATAGTAAGTATGAAAGTAAAACCAATAATATTGTTCAAAACCGTCTTCATAAATATATGTATAATAGAGGTGATTTTAAACGGCTTCCAAAGATATATAGATATATATTATGAGTTAGATAAATTCAAATAATTTTAGAATTTTAGTAAGTATGAAAGGAAAAAAAATATGCATGTCTAATTACATTTAGAGCACACACAACAAATTTTTTTTAAAAAATAAGTAATATTATGGTATTGCATATTAAATGTTATTCAAAATTGTCTTCATAAATATATATATAATTGAGACGGTTTTAAACCGCTTCCAAATATATATATTGTGAATTAGATAAATTCAAGTAATTTTAGAATTTTAGTAAGTATGAAAAGAAAAAAAAAATTATGCATGCCTAATTGCATTTAGAGCATACAAAACAATTTTTTTAAAATAAGTAACATTATAGTATTGCATATTAAATATTGTTCAAAACCGTCTTCATAAATATATGTATAATAGAAGCGGTTTTAAACCACTTTTAAAGATATATATTGTGAGTTAGATAAATTCAAGTAATTTTAAAATTTTAGTAAGTATGAAAGGAAAAAAATAAAATAAAATTATGCATGCCTAATTGCATTTAGAGGACACACACCAAAGTTTTTTTATAAAATAAGTAAGATTATAGTATTGCATATTAAATGTTGTTCAAAACCATCTTCATAAATATATGTATAATAGAGGCATTTTTAAACCACTTTCAAAGATGTATATTGTGAGTTAGATAAATTCAAGTAATTTTAGAATTTTAGTAAGTATGAAAGGAAAAAAAAATAAAATTATGCATGCCTAATTGCATTTAGAGCACACACAATAATTTTTTTCAAAAATAAGTAACATAATAGTATTGCATATTAAATGCTGTTCAAAACAGTCTTAATAAATATATGTATAATAGAGGCGGTTTTAAACCGCTTCTAAAGATATATATTATTAGTTAGATAAATTGAAGTAATTTTAAAATATGAAAAGAAAAAAAATAAAATTATACATGCCTAATTGCATTTAGAGCACACAAAACAAATTTTTTTAAAAATAAGTAACATTATATTATTGCATATTAAATGCTATTCAAAACCGTCTACATAAATATATGTATAATAGAGGCGGTTTTAACCCGCTTCCAAAGATATATATTGGGAGTTAGATAAATTCAAGTAATTTTAGAATTTTAGTAAGTATGAAAGGAAAAAAAATAAAATTATGCATGTTTAATTGCATTTAGAGCACACAAAACAATTTTTTTTAAATAAGTAACATTATAGTATTGCATATTAAATGTTGTTCAAAATCGTCTTCATAAATATATGTATAATAGAGGCGGTTTTAAACCGCTTCCAAAGATATATATTATGAGTTAGATAAATTCAAGTAATTTTAAAATTTTAGTAAATATGAAAGGAAAAAAATAAAATTATACATGCCTAATTGCATTTAGAGCACACAAAATAATTTTATTTTTAAATAAGTAACATTATAGTATTGCACAATAAATACTCTTCAAAACCGTCTTCATAAATATATGTATAATAGAGGCGGTTTTAAACCGCTTCCAAAGATATATATTGGGAGTTAGATAAATTCAAGTAATTTTAGAATTTTAGTAAGTATGAAAGGAAAAAAAAATAAAATTATGCATGCCTAATTGCATTTAGAGCACACACAATAATTTTTTTTAAAAATAAGTAACATAATAGTATTGCATATTAAATGCTGTTCAAAACCGTCTTTATAAATATATGTATAATAGAGGCGGTTTTAAACCGCTTCTAAAGATATATATTATGAGTTAGATAAATTCAAGTAATTTTAAAATTTTAGTAAGTATGAAAGGAAAAAAATAAAATTATACATGCCTAATTGCATTTAGAGCACACAAAACAATTTTTTTTAAAAATAAGTAACATTATAGTATTGCACATTAAATGCTATTCAAAACCGTCTACATAAATATATGTATAATAGAGGCGGTTTTAAACCGCTTCCAAAGATATATATTGGGAGTTAGATAAATTCAAGCAATTTTAGAATTTTAGTAAGTATGAAAGGAAAATAAAATAAAATTATGCATGCCTAATTGCATTTAGAGCACACAATACAATTTTTTTTAAAATAAGTAACATTATAGTATTGCATATTAAATGCTGTTCAAAATCATCTTGATAAATATATGTATAATAGAGGCGGTTTTAAACCGCTTCCAAAGATATATATTATTAGTTAGATAAATTCATGTAATTTTAGAATTTTAATAAATATGAAAGGAAAAAAATAAAATTATACATGATTAATTGCATTTAGAGCACACAAAATAATTTTATTTTTAAATAAGTAACATTATAGTATTACACATTAAATACTGTTCAAAACCATCTTCATAAATATATGTATAATAGAGGCGGTTTTAAACCGCTTCCAAAGATATATATTGGGAGTTAGATAAATTCAAGTAATTTTAGAATTTTAGTAAGTATGAAAGGAAAAAAAATAAAATTATGCATGCCTAATTGCATTTAGAGCACACACAATAATTTTTTTTAAAAATAAGTAACATAATAGTATTGCATATTAAATGCTGTTCAAAACCGTCTTTATAAATATATGTATAATAGAGGCGGTTTTAAACCGCTTCTAAAGATATATATTATGAGTTAGATAAATTCAAGTAATTTTAAAATTTTAGTAAGTATGAAAGGAAAAAAATAAAATTATACATGCCTAATTGCATTTAGAGCACACAAAACAATTTTTTTTAAAATAAGTAATATTATATTATTGCATATTAAATGCTATTCAAAACCATCTATATGAATATATGTATAATAGAGGCGGTTTTAAACCGCTTCTAAAGATATATATTGGGAGTTAGATAAATTCAAGTAATTTTAGAATTTTAGTAAGTATGAAAGGAAAAAAAATAAAATTATGCATGTCTAATTGCATTTAGAGCACACAAAACAAATTATTTTTTTAAAATAAGTAACATTATAGTATTGCATATTAAATGCTTTTCAAAATCGTCTTCATAAATATATGTATAATAGAGGCGGTTTTAAACCTCTTTCAAAGATATATATATTATCAGTTAGATAAATTCAAGTAATTTTAAAATTTTAGTAAGTATGAAAGGAAAAAAATAAAATTATACATGATTAATTGCATTTAGAGCACACAAAATATTTTTTTTTAAATAAGTAACATTATAGTATTGCACATTAAATACTTTTCAAAACTGTCTTCATAAATATATGTATAATAGAGGCGGTTTTAAACCGCTTCCAAAGATATATATTAGGAGTAAGATAAATTCAAGTAATTTTAGAATTTTAGTAAGTATGAAAGGAAAAAAAATAAAATTATGCATGCCTAATTTCATTTAGAACACACACAATATTTTTTTTTAAAATAAGTAACATAATAGTGTTGCATATTAAATACTATTCAAAATCGTCTTTATAAATATATGTATAATAGAGGCGGTTTTAAATCGCTTCCAAAGATATGTACTGTGATTTAGATAAATTCAAATAATTTTAGAATTTTAATAAGTATGAAAGGAAATAAAATAAAATTATGCATACCTAATTGCATTTAGAGCACACATAATAAATATTTTTTTTTAAATAAGTAACATTATAGTATTGCATATTAAATGTTATTCAAAACAGTTTTCATAAATATATGTATAATAGAGACGGTTTTAAATCAGATATACATTTTGAGGTAGATAAATTCAACTAATTTTAGAATTTTAGTGAATTTCATATTGAAGGTGGTTTTAAACCCGTCATCATAAATATGTGACAAAGCATTAAAAAAATAGCCTATAATTTTAACAATTATGAAAGAGAACAAATTTGCATATCTATTGACATTTATAACGGAATATCATACAATATTAATTATTACAGTGTTTTATTTGGAGGCGGTTAAAACCGATACCGAAGATATATATATTCATAGAAGAAAAAAGTCGCATTTTTCTTCTTTTGCAGCATATATTAAGGCGAGTATGAAAGAGAGAAATATGCATCTCTTTGTATTTATAGCATAAATTAATACAAAAAAACTATATATTGAAAGCCATTTTAAACTACTTAATTTCAAAGGCATATATTGGGAGTTAAAAAAATTAGAGTAATTTTAAACATTTTGTAAGTATGGAAGGAAAACAAATAATGCATGCCTACTTGCATTTAGAGGGCACAAAAAAAAAAAGAAAAGAAAAGAAAAGTAAGTAGCTTTATAGAATTGCATATTAAAGGCGGTTCTAAACCGTCTTCATAAATATATAGGAGACGGTTTTAAATATTTTCAAAAGATATGACTTAAAAAATTTATGTAATTTTAGACTTTTAGAAGTAGGAAAGAAAAACAAATAATGCATGCCTACTTGCATTTAGAGCACAAAATATACAAAAGTGATATTGCATGCAGAATTGCATATTGAAAGTAGTTTTATATACCCTTCTTCAAAAATATATATTATAATAGGCGTTTTTAGAAAGATATATATTATTAGTTAGATAAATTAAGTAATTTTAACAAGTATGAAAGAGAAAAAAAATTGTATGTCTCTTTGCATTTATGACAAAATATCATGCAATATTAATTACTTCAATATTTTATTTGGAGGCGATCCGAAGATATATATTAAGAGAAGAAAAACGTCACATTTTCCTTCTTTTGTAGCATGTATTAAGGGGAGTATGAAAGAGAGAAAAATGCGTTTCTCTTTGTATTTATAACATAAATTGATATGCAAAATTATTACGGGAATATATATTGAAAGCATTTTTAAACTACTTTCAATGATATATATTGAGAGTTAAAAAAATTAGAGTAATTTTATATATTTTTGTAAGTATGGAAGGAAAAAAGAAAAAGAAAATAAGGCATGATTACTTGCATTTAGAGTATAAATAAATAAATATTATTATAATAGTACATATTAAACACGATTAAAAACCGTATCCATAAATATATGTATATTGGTGACAGTTTTAAACCATTTTTAAAAATATATATTATAAGTTAGAAAAATTCGAATAATTTTAGATGTTTAATAAGTACAAAAGTAAAAAAAATAATACATGTAATTGTATTTAGAGAACAAAAAAAATACATAAATAGTTTGTAGAATTTCATATTGAATGCGGTTTTTAACCCATCTTCTTAAATGTATGCAAATTATATTAAAAATAGCCTATAATATTTTTAATTTTTAATAAATAAGACACACACAAAAAAAAGCAAATGAATAGAGTAGAGATGAGTAGAATCCACACAAACACTTCAAAAAAATGAAATTTAAAGATGCAATGTTACTTATATACTCCTAACAAAAAGTCAATGACGTTAACTACAACAAAACTACATAATACTACATAATGGATCGATGCAGTTTAAAACTGCTTTTGAAGATATAATAAGATAATAAAAATGTCACCATATTTTTGTCTACCATATATGAAAAATCACAAGTAGTTTTATACTACTATTGTATGAAAGGGGAGGGGAAAAAAAATACATATCCTTGCATTTGGAGCACAAAAAATACACAAATACTATTACAAAAGAAAAGTAAATTCAAAACCGTCTTCGTAAATATATGTGATAAGGTAACAGTCTTATACTTATTTTTAATTTTTATTTTTAATTTTTTATAATAATAACATTAAATTGTTATAAAAATAAATACATAACTTATATTATTTTTATAATAAATACAAATCTTGAAGATGTTTTTCTTTATAATATAATGATGTGTACTTTACTTAGTATTACAAGATTATGTCAAGAAGACAAGAGGTTCATACTATAGAGGAGCTGTTTCGTGGCCTGGACCCTCAGATTAGGGACAACCTTTCTGAGCATGTATGTTTTTTCTTTCTTTTTCTTAATTACAATATTAATATTTCTCTATAAATGTCATAAAATAAAATTTATATGCTATAAAATTTATAATGATGTGAGTATATTCGAATGTTATCATTTATCTTTCAATATTCTTCGATGAGTTAATAATATCGATACGATAAAAATAAAAATATTAACTATTTTATTATTTCTCAAATTTTAAATAACTTACTAACTAAACTTATAAACTTTTTAAGTTAACTATTGAATTATCAAACTTTAAATCTATATATAAATTTTTAAACTTTTAAATTATTTAAAACTTTGTAAAAGAGTAATTGCTAACATATATATTTATAATTTCAAATTTTGGTATCTACTTGTTAAATTTTACGAATTTAAGAAATAAATTATATCATGTTTGAAATTACAAAAAAATAAAGATTAAATTATGCGTTTTAAGATATCTATGTAAAAATCTAATCAAAGTTAATCAAGAAAAATTATAATTATTGGTTTCACTAGTTAAAATCTAAAATATCACAAATTAATTTTTAATATTCTAAATCACGAAAAGAAAAACCATAGGTTGTGATTTTCAATACCGTTAATTTCAATTTTCCATTCTCACACTTTATGTTGTTTTGTTTTTTAACTGAAACTTTGGGCAGCCCTACTGCGTGACTGCAATATTTTACAGCCCACAGTATTGGGGTCTTCCTGTAGAAGTGCTTGATCGACGCTGTGACCTGTGTGGTGATATTGGAAACCTTGCATGTTTTTCTTCTTTTTTCCGCAGATGGGTACTTACATATTTTACTTAATTACCTTCATTTATATATTAATTATATGATTAATTACAAATACTTTCCTAGCAAAAAAAAAATTAATGGCTGTTCTTAATTAAGTCCAAAATAAAAATTTCATATACTACCCAAAGCTTTCAGTTTTAATGCATTTTTATTATTAACCTTTTTTAAAAATAAAAAAAAATTCAATTTTCCACTCAAATGCTCGAGTGCTAAATCGAATCAGAAAAAAGTTCATTATAATTAATTTTGAGTGGCAAACGAAAAGACATAAGAACTTATATAAGTTTTATATGTTATCCACTGTAATATTATGTTAATTAAAATATCGCAATGTCCATTAATATAAACATATATTTATATGTTTGCTATTTTATGTTTTAGAAATTTGATTTACCCAAAATATTAACATTCAGATATCATTCTTATCTATTTAATTATTAAATTCATATGCATTTTGAATTTTAATTTTTCAGCTTCTAAAAGGATTTGGTCAAAGGGAACGTGATGATATTTGCAGTCGCTGTGGTGATAAGGGACATAACAACATGTCTTGTCCCTTGCCAATAACCTTTGACTGGGTTTTGTTTATTTACAAATTAATATTTTAATTTATTATACTTACAATTAACTTAATAACATTTTTGTTTGATTATGATTAATTGAATGTATGTTAATAATGGCAGCCAAGGAGGTTTACGTCGGTTAGGACACCACTGATGGTGCGGTATGGACCATCTCACTTTGAAGGTGAGCAAAACCCTTCTCCACAGGCAATACTGCCAAGGAGACGTAATCGATGCGGCCGCTGTGGTGAACTGGGTCACAACCGTAGGAGCTGTAATCTCTTTCTTCTCGAAGATAATTAAACAGATTGGAGAGATATTCATTTCTTAGTTTGCTGGTTTTGTCTATTTGCGTTTAAACAAAACATAATTAATGAAGCATGGTTGTTATATTGCTTTGAACCAATTATATATGGTTTTAATGTTTAATTGTAACAGTTATCAGTTGATTCTGAATTGGTCCAAGTACTATGGGTTGTTTAAACTCTCTTGTTAATTAGTTAGTTTGCAGGGGAATGTTATTGGTCACCTAAATTGTCAATTTAGAGATTGATATATGTATTTTTTTTTACATTTAAGAACAAAATGTAAAAAAAAAAAATCACAAGTAATTAAAAAAAAAACATAATCTAAACAAGAAAAATATTTACTTATCAATAATATTCACCTGAATCATAAATCTTAAATTGATTTAAGATTATAATGAACTATACAAAACTTTATTTTTTAATTCATTTATTCATCGAATTATTTTAAAAAACATAATAATTTATCCCCTATCATAAAATTTATAACTTAATCCTCGTCCTTTTAATTATAAGACTTTTAAATATAATAATTTCATTAAATAAATTTAATATAAATTAAATTTTTGGATTAAATTTTTCAAATTTAAAAACGTTAAAGACTAAATTAAGTAAATTAAAAAATTAGTGACCAAATTTTAATATTTTATATAGATCACGAACAAAATGTATAGATAAGCAATTTCATCTTCACCTATGCTATTGTTTCTCTTGGGATTGCATATTTTCTATTAATTTTAACTCAACAAGAATATTAAAAAGTATAATCAATAAAAAGTAGTTCATCCAAATAGCACTATGTGGAAAATTTCATCCAAATAGCAGTCTCAATCAACCTTAAACCTATCAAATTACAAAGTCATGTACCATTGTACCTTAAGCTGCCTATGTCTAGTTCGTCGTCCTATTGGCTCTACCTTCTTGGATTGGACAGGGATTGTGACCAATCGCTATGAACAAACGTGCTGGTTTTCTGGGTTTGAGATGAGCAGTTGTTGATGGTCGAGAAGCTTGACTGCTTGGTGCCATTGATATTCGTCAATAGCTATGAGAGGGGACTCTGCAGCATTGGTTTTTGATGATCTTATTGTGAAATAGTTTCGTCAATAGCTTCTCTAGTGAATCAGTTTTCCTTCTTTGTTTCTTCTCTGCATAAACACAAAGTGATAAGATATCAGCATATTGCTTTAAAAAATCATCATAACAAGCAAAGATGGGGTTGAGAAGCTCAATGTGGCAAACCTTTTAAGCTCTATGAAAATATAGCATCAACGAAGGCCTCCGCATCAAATGGTTGGAGATCTCCCAATCCTTCACCCACTCCCACAAACTTGACAGGGATGCCAAGTTCATCCACCACACTTACCTGCAATGAAATGTTTAGGTCTAATAACTAGCAAGGCTCAAAAACAGGGATAAGATTTTAAAAGTTCGGAATTCATCAGGGTTTGGTTCTATGCTTGCTTTTGCTTGTACTAAAACTGTTTTTTTGTCAAATGCGCTTTCAGAAGAAAGTCTTCTCAAGAATAAACACAATTTGTACTTTAGCAAAAATATATATATATGTGTGTGTGCGCGCGCGCACAAGCGAGCATTTTTTGAGCTCTTATAGCACTTTAAGATAAATTTGTTTCCTTTTGTTCAGAAGCAGAAACAAACTCTTTCATAGCAAGACTGGACAATCACAATCAAGTGAAAGAGTCAAAAAGAAATGTAAAGCTAAACATTGGTACATACCACACAACCACCTCTTGCAGTACCATCAAGCTTTGTTAGAATTAGACCAGTTATTCCAACAACCTGTCACAGCAATTAAGGATTTAATGATTAACATATTTGTTAGTTACTATCTCATGGAGAACATTAGACCAAATTTATACAATAATGGCCACAAACCCAAAGCATGCTCAAATTAATACTTTGACTGCGAATTACCAATTTTGTAGGCAACTATATAGTAAACACGTTCAACAGCCTTGGTTCTATTCCCTCAAAAGCAAAAAATGGGTTAGGCAAACTGGCTAAAATTCTTTAATTTTATAGGAAATCAACCTAGGAGTATGGTCAGTTTCCTGATATCCAGGGTGAAACCAACCCCTGATTTTAAGAGAGCAGCCCTGTATTTCGGGTGGAACCAACCCCTATTTTTAGGATATTAGCTTTCCGATTTTTAGGATGATTTACTTACCGTATACTAATAACTTCCAAAGAGTATATTAGGCATAAAAATGTATATATAAAGTGATCTAATATTAAGAAATAAAGATGAGAAGTAATTTTTCCGTAAAATAAAAACAAATTTTCATGGTATCGTAGGCCTAGGCTCATAAACCGTCGGTTTTAGCCTCTTGTTCAACTAGTTCTCAGTAAGTTCACCTAGTATGATGTCAAATACTCAAGCAAGGAATGCACCTTTTCGCTTCTAACTCAAGTCAAATTGGGTACATGAGCTATGAAAAACCGAAAGTTTAAATGTACTTAATACACTCGAAGATGACATGGATGAAGAGGTTCCAAAGACAAGTACGTTAACCGAATTCCACATGGGAAATTCAGTACCTTTGGCTTGGATCCATTCTCGATCCTGCTTCCTAAACATAATCCTTTGGTGGTCTATTTAATGCAGCCTATTAATGTTTCTCGCTTCTCCCTTTTGACAATACCAAATTCTCAAGGAGAGCTATTTCTACCGCATCTTTCGGGCCCAGCTTCTCCAACCATCGCATAAACTCAAATTTCTACAAATTCAAGTGCATTTTCTGGGTAATCCTATCCCATTCACTAAGGAACAGCTTAGAACTTCTCCAACAACTTATACAAAAGGCAAATATCAACACCACATTTAGTAGCAAGAGAAATAACTCCACACATATTTCCAAGAATTCAACAAAGCATGCCGAAAAATTTCCTCCTCATCTTGGATAGTAGACTCAGTGCCTCCAATCACATGACAAGTGATCAATCACTTTTCACAACCTATTCACCTTGCAACAGGACTTCAAACTGTGTGTCGCCAACGGTACTCACACCACAAAGAGTCGAACAGGGACCATGTCGCGCTCCCAAGACATCGGTACCGATGATTCTTACCGTTAGGCCGATGATCATACTCGATTATGTTGACATTTCTATGAAAGACAACTGAAACCAAGCACATATTTCCACTTTTTCATGCCATGATCCAAACTCGCTCAATGCCAATATTCAAATCCTAAAAACTGATAATGCTAAGGATTTCTTTAATTCCGATCTTAATGGATATCTCAAATCGCTACATGGTATTGTCCAACAAAGCTCCCCGCTGACACTCCCACAACAAAACGGTAGCCGAACGCAAAACCGTCATATACTTGAGGTTGCCCGAACTTTACTTTTTCAAACCAATGTTCCTAAAAAATTCTCAGTGAAGCCATTCTTACCGCAACACACTTGATCAACCGAATGCCTTCTCGAGTTCTCAACTTTCATTCACCTTTACAAGTGCTTCCGTAGTCAATATTCTACCTCACAACTTCAGTGTCACCAATTCCTTTCAAGGTTTTTGGTCAGACCGTTTTTTGTCCATATTCATTCACAATATCGTGGGCAAACTTGATGCCCGTGCCAATAAATGCACCTTTGTTGGTTACTCACCCAATCAAAAAGGCTACAAATGTTTCTCTCCCATCACTCGTAGTTTTACCATTCCACGAACGTTACTTTCTTCGAAGAAACTCCATTCTATTCTAATTCGCAATTCAAGGGAGAATCACACTAATGAATTGCGTAATCGGGATGGTCATCACTCATCGAACCGAATTTATCATCTCATTTTTCCTCCACAACCTCGTCCTCTTCCAACCTCGATACCCATTCCGCATTCTCCTTCAAAACCAAACTCGATCAATCTCCCTTGTTTATCCTAGACATCTTCTCCTTCCTAACGATGCCATAAAAGTTTATGAAAGAAAGAGAAATCCCGACTTGCTCACACGAAATCAAGAAAGCCAAGAAACTCTCCGAATCCAGACCGACCGAAAGATTACAAGATGAAACAGTAATCTAGTCCAAAACTTGGTTCTCGACTCGAGTTAGATCTTCCTATTGCACAAAGAAAAGGCGTTCGATCACGCACTCAACATCCTCTTCAAAGTTACATTTCTTACGCAAATTTGTCCCCAAAATTTCGTGCATTCAGGACATCCCTAGACAACATCAAGATTCCTAATTCTCACAACGAAGCTCTAAAAGTTCCCGAATGGCACAAGGCAATCTTAGAAGAATATAATGCACTTGAAAAGAATGGTACATGGATGTTAACAGAGCTACCACTGAAAGAAGACAATAGGTTGTAAATGGATATTCTCTCAGAAACAAGGCAAAATGGAAATATCGATAGATATAAAGCTCGACTAAGTGTGCGGTTCACCCAATCATATGGAATTGATTATCAAGAGACTTTTGCTGCGTAGCAAAACTTAACACAAGCTTCGTGTCCTCATTGCCTATCGCAGCTTAACGAGAATTGGCCACTACTTCAACTTGATGTCAAGAACGCATTCTTAAATGGAGATTTGATCAAGTTAAGTTTATACATGGACGTGCCTTCCCCGCTGAGACCAAAGATACACAAGGAAAGGTACGTGAAGTCGAGAAAGGCACTATATGGACTTAAACAAATACCTGTGAGCATACGGTTCGAAAATTCACCAAGGTCCTCAAACAGGATGGATACTCTCGGGACACACGCAGACCATACTTTATTTGTCAAACACTTCAAGTAGGTGAGAATCACAACTTTGATTGTATACGCGATGATATAGTTCTTACAGAAATCATGTGAGAAATAAAGAGACTTTGCTATTATCCAAGGAATTCGAGATTAAAGACTGGGATATTTGAAATATTTCTTAGTATGGAGCGTGGCACGTAATACCAAAGGAATCTCGCCAACGCAAATATGTTCTAGATCTCTTGCAGTGAGACCTGCGTAGTGGGTGTAAACCCGTTGAAACACCCACGGACCCTAACACCAAACTAATGCCTCGAATCGATGAATTGTCAACCCACGCGGACAATATCAACGCTAGGTAAGTTAATTTATTTGACCCATACACGCCCGGATATAAGTTTTTCTACCGCGGTTAGCCGCTTTTGGCAACCCATCGGGCTTGATCACTTGGAAACAATAAATCGTATTCTAAGATACTTGAAGTAAGGATCCCGGAAAGCGGCTCATGTTCAAGAAAACCATTAATAGGAGATTGGAAATTTATACCGACGCTGATTGGTCGATCTCTGCTGACCGAAAATCCACATCCTGGATATCAAGCTCATTTATTCGGGGAAATTCTGCGACATGGCGTAGCAAAAAGAAGTGCAGTAAGACGTAGTAAAGCGTTTGGTGCCGAAGTTCCGCGGTATCATTGGTTTTTGGGCATCCGTGAAGGAATTTGGCTAAAACGATCGCTATACGAACTCAAGGTTGAACATTCAATCTATTAGAATCACGTAGTGACAACTACCAAAGAATTGCAACGCTAAAATCCAATCCACCATGATCGAACCAAACATGTGGAAATTGATGTGACACTTCATCAAAGGAGAAAATTGAAGGCAAGATGATCTCCTCAACTATGTTCCATCTAGGCAACAAGTAAGAGATATCTTAACCAAAGCTTTATTTCACCTAATTTCACAGTTAAATGTAGACTTGGTTTGGAAAACATATATCGCTAGCTGGCGGGAGCGTAGGGAAATCAACCTGTGAGTACGGTCGCTTCGATATCCGTGTGAAACCAACACTGATTTTAAGAGAGTAGTTTCCTGTATTTCAGGGTGGAACCAACCCCTGTTTTTAGGATATTAGTTTCCTGATTTTCAGGATGATTTACAGCTGTATACTAATAACTTCTAGCAGTATATTAGACATAAAAATGTATATATAAAGGGATCTAATATTAAGAAATAAAGATGAGAAGTAATTTTTCTGTAAAATAAAAACAGCTTCAAATTTTTCCTAAACAAGAGTAATAAGTGGTGTCTGACAAGCAAGGACAAAAACAACCCGGCAAGTTAAAAGAACACAAACCGGATACATTAAAACATTCTTTAAAGGTTAAAGTAGATTACATTACAGGATAAATACCCCTGAAATCTTAAGGTAGAATGTTAAAAGAAATTACTTCATTGAACTCCCTTGCTTGTGGAAGCATATTTAACCCAGTCGTCCCATCCAGAACTTGCAGGATCTCCTGCATATATTTCAGATACAACTTAAGAGGAGCTTAACATATTATACTGCAAAAACAAGCCTTTGCAACAAGGCACAAGTACATGTTTTACATAAAAAATGATATTATAAGTCCAGTGTGAGTAGAGACATAAATTGAGCCTCAAAGCATGAAATCACCTAGTTCAATAAAGGAATTTCTGAAGGAACAATAACGTAAAAGGAAGATATAAATGAAACCTGAAAACATGCATAGAAGGTGCAATAGTGCATTAACAGAAACATGCTTGTGCTTCAAGGAATACCTATTTCCTACACTGAAGATATGACCAATAACCAACAATAGCCAGTTACTGTAAGTTCTACATCACATTAGTGTTGCATGTTCATGGATGACCTAGAGAACACGGAGCACTAATCTGTTACCAGATCAAGATACTTTGATTAGAGAAAAGTGCAGGGACCGGGCATAGGAGGAATTGAGGGTGTGAGAGAAATCTCTGAAAGAGTTAAACTCACATTGGGAGCACTGGGGGTTACTTTTCTAACCGCTGTCTTACAAGCAATCAACTCTTCCATTAGGCTGTAATTAGTGTGGAGACCTGAAATTATATAAGAACAGTCTTAGTCTTACTGAAAAATGCCCAACTGAGATGCACTCAAAAAATTAATAAACCAGAAAAAAGGTTCTCTGCACTCACGTCCGGAGGTGTCACACAAGACAACATCATAACCTTCTTCTTTCCCTCTTTTCACAGCTTTTGAGAGAACTATTCAGAAAACACTTTCAAGACTATACATCAACTATATGCCAATAGTAGTTATACAATGTACGGAATTTGTTAAAGAAAATATAACATTGCAAAATAGGAACTTAAAATGTGGATCCTAACAACCTGAGGGTGCTTTGGCCTTATCTCTTTCAGCCACAACAATCTCACATCCAGTTCTTTCAGCCCATATCTCAAGCTGATCACTTGCAGCTGCTCGGAATGTATCTCCTGCTGCCATCAGTACCTAGCACAGGTTGAATACAAGGTTGTTAAGATGGAAAGATTACTTATCAGCAAGGAATGCTTCTCCTACAAGCATTAGCAGAGGTAAAAATATATTCTGAAGAAACAAAATCTAAATATAAATAATGTTGCACAGCCTATTCTGGTCCCAGTTTCAGATTCCTACAGCACAGGTAAAACAATCAAACTCCTAAAAACTTTCCTGGCTTCCCCTATATAAATTAACCAATGGCGACCTCCATCAACAACAAAGCCGACTACCAAAATTATTTGTGCAATTCTAATAACTCAGACAATTAATTTCCCCAAGTTCTATTTTCCATCAGCTTCATATGACATCCTCCAGCACTGCCTTTCTCTGTTCTTTATCATACATCCAAGTTCCAACTAACCTAAGCTGCATTTTACAAGGGAAATTGACATGTGAAAAAAAAAATCACCTTCACCCCTTCATTCTTCAATCTGTAAGCCAGTTTCCCTGCAAGCAACCAAAAGGTCAGAAAATTATGAATGGGTTACCGCCCATATACTCCACAAATTAATAGAATATACAGAATTGTCAAAAGAAATAATCTACTTTACTGTTGTGCTGAATTTCCCTCTACTTGGCAATGGCCACAGGGCCGAGTGGCACCTCTCTTTTGTAAATGTAAGATAGTATGTTTGTCACTTAGGCCTAGGTTCTATCCCATGACATTAGAAGAAATCTATCTCTTTCCCAATATAACAGTTTGGATGAACAATTTTCAATACTAACAGCATAAACAACTCAGTCATTCATCTTACCAAGAGACGTGGTCTTGCCGCCTCCATTAACCCCAACAACCATTATAACAGCCGGTTTCCTGTGTCCAACTTCTCATTTGATCAATAGTAAACTCAAAAAACAAACATAAACATCAAAATTGGAAAAGGGCAGCAACCAAAATAGAAGCAAGCTCAAAAGGGGTAGGACCTGAAACCCAGTTGCAGTTCACTTTTGCTTCCTTTTGCCGTAAGCAAATCCAACACAATCTTCTTTAGTGCATCCTACAATCATAACAATTCAGTTAGCATTGCAGCTATTTGTACAATTAACTGGCAAAATCTCAAACCATTCTTTTGTATTGACATAGCTTCTGGTTATCAATACCTTTATTTCGCTTCCTGATTTTAGCTTCCCAGCTTGTATATCCTCCCGCAAACTCTCCACAATCTTAATTGTAATTCTCGGCCCAAAATCAGATACCAGAAGAGCCTAAAACCAATATCAACACAAAACATTCAAGTATTGGAGTTCAACAATTTAAAGTCATAACAACTTCATATAATTTTATATCCTTTCATTTCATTGAAAGCTAAACAGAGTCCAAATTCTCATTTAAGATGGAAGCAAAACAATAAAGTTTTTATTTTATCATAGGGTTATTGAAGATTTATCTCGTATGAAGCGAAATTATTATTATAAGTTAAAAAAAATCAGTATGACGAAAGAAAACAAAAGAAGAGAACTTGTGAAGAAATTAATTATCAGTTTTTTTTCCGATAAAATTGGATAACTTTATTCTGGGAGCACGGGATGGGTGAGAAACCTCTTCGAGCTCGTCAAGAACACGATCAGTGTCAGCGAGATTCCAGTAAAGGAGGAGCTCATCGATGACGGCCAGATTTTCCCGAGTCTTTGAGAAGCCTGAGAATATCTTCTCCACATCGCTCTTGGCCTTCTCCTTTATGAGTCGACCCAACCGAGAGAAGAACCCGGTCTGACCAGCCTGGCATTTGAACTGGGGCCTGTTGGATCGAGTTAAGAGGATGCTCTGAGGACGTGGTTGTGAATGTGAAGGACTGGCACAAGGTGAAAGATGAAGAGGACAAGGCGAAGCCATTTCTTTGGAGCTTTGAGCCACTGAGCTCCGAATGTGAAGGGAAAATATCGGTTTCGGAGAAATCTCAAGTAGTGGATAAAGCAAGAAACGACGTAGTGCTGTAAGACATATGTTTATCAATTTTGTTTTTTCTTAACAATAATATCACTAAAAATAGAAACTATTGGATTAAACAATAAATTTATATGTTTTTATTGTAACAAAAAAAATAATTATGATAATATTTTTTTCTTCAAATTATACAAGCAATCACCCTTCAAATTCTAAACAACAAAATTAACATTATCTTTTTTTTATTTAAGAGTAATATAAACTCATGTAAAGAACAAATTATTTATAATTTTAGAATAAGTAATAATATAGTAGTACTTTTATATTAACAAAATATATAATTAATATAATTTTTGAAAAATATAAATATTTAATATTTAATAAAAAAATAAGTAATATAATTGATATAGAATAGAATAATATGTCAATGTAAAAGGGATATTATTTTATTTTTATGAATTTTCGGATGTTAATTTTGTTATTTTACTTTCCCGATAGTTTGAAACGTAGTTACGAGTGGTATCCAAAACTTGATGGTACTGGATTCGAATCAAAGACAACTAATCTAATTTAGTCAATCTTTGAAAAATAAAAAGGGAACCAAACCATTGATCCTATAAACAAATTTAAATATTTAATCCAAATCATTTTAATTCGTTTTGATTGAGTTGGTTAGTATATTTTTAACTTTTTATTTAATTAATAGCTGTTAAGTTCTTTTAACTTTATTTTTCATAAATATTTAATTATTATATTTTTTTAATTATAAGATAATAAGAGTATTCTAGATAAAATATTTATTTATAAATTAATTTTAATTTATTTTTATTATCATGTATTTTAATGTTAAGTATCTTTTTCTCACATCGATTATGAACAAAGCAGTAATGTTGTTTATAAGTTTGGACAACTCTTAACTTAATGAGATTTTATTGTGTTGAGTTAGCCAGTTCTAACGTGATATCGTGAAATGGTCTACATGTGTTTAGGCCTAATTAATTTCTACCACGCTTCACCGTAACACTAATGTTCACATTTGTCCACCGTGTGGAGGGAGGCTGTTAAGTATTTTTGTCCCACATTGACTATAAACAAAACAGTAATGCTGCTTATAAGCTTGGTCAACTCTTAACTTAATAAGATCTTATTGTGTTGAGTTAGGCCTGAGTTTTTAACATTTAAAATCAACTCGAAGATATATTTGAATTTTAAATAATCGTAATTTAGTTATAATTTTTATACTATCACATTTATAAATATATTCATGCATTCATAAATATAATGTAAAATATTTAAAATTATTTGTATAGTTCAAATTATTATTGTTAAAATATAGTTTAAATTATAGTAAAAAATATAAGTTAAAATTTCAATTTAATTACTTAAAAAAACGAGAAAAAGGAAATTGCATAACGCATATATATTAGAGTTATAAATTAATTAACTTAAATATCATCAAGACTATTCGAACATGACGCACATATGAGTATAATGTCACGTCCCGCCCAAACTGCCCCTAAAAATCCAAATGTTGACTGCCTAAAGGATCTAAAACATGGAAAGTTCTAGAGTTTCCTAGAGAAGTCTAGAAAGGGCTGCAGTTGGACGGACTCAACTCAAGCTTGAAGACCCTAGAATGTTCTAGAAACACTGTAGGTCTTAGAATGGTGGAATATTCTAGAACCGGCCGGATGGTTCGGGAAGGTTGTAGAAGCTGCTGGAAGCTTACGGAACATCCCGGAAGGTGCATGAAGGAGCTAGACAAACCTAGAAGACTCTAGAGTTGGCTAGAAGGTCCTAGAGCCTTGTGGCACATTGTAGATAAATCTAGAATACCCTTGTACATTCTAGAGCTAGAATAATCTAGAAAGTGGTGGCATAGTCTTAAGCTTAGAAGCCACACTATAAATAGACCACTTGGTCTTCATTTGTATTCATCTTGGGAAATTCCTAACAATCTTGGGAAATCTTGGAAAATCCTTGGGAATTCTTAGCATTTGTAACATAAACTCTCTCTAGAGCAATACAAAGCATTCTTTGCAAACTCTTTCTATTCTCTTTGGAGTTACATTTCGGATTCAAAGGCAGGCTTAGTGCAACGGACCGTGCTAAGTGCCGCACGATCGCTACTTGAGAAATTAAGGTCGTGACAGTTGGTATCAGAGCATTAGGTTGAAGCAATCTTACTCTTGGCATAATGAAGAACGTTGGTCCATCTACTCCAAGCGTTGATGTTCCACCTATGGAACGTGGACGTGAGGAAACCCGTAAACCATCAAAGGAATCTCGAGCCAAGTCGAAAGACATACTTTCTAGCTTGGAAGCACGTGTGGGGAGCGCGCAGGACAGCTTGGGGGAGCTGTTTGACCGAGTGGACAACTTAGAGGAGCGTTGCAATGGCTTGGAGGCCGAGGATGTGGAGATCCATGCAGCGGTTAAGATGTCACTCAACGAGCTAGATGGTGGGCTAAGGCAAGAGATTGATGGGTTGAAAGCTGAACTTGCCAAGGTAAGAGATCTCGTCCAAAGAGAACTCGCAAATGTCTTGCTTAGAGTTGAGGATATGGGTGGTGATCTAGCTCTTTGTAAGCGGGCTATGGCCGCGGGAACTAGCACAACCACTGTAATTGAGGCTAAGAGGGTGGATGTTCCCAAGCCCAAGACCTTCAATGGCGTTAGGAACGCTAGGGAAGTGGAGAACTTCCTATGGGGGCTAGAACAATACTTCGAGGCTACTGGCATAACGGACCATGCCAGCAAGATCCGAACTGCTGCTATGTATTTGTCCGACACTGCTATGCTGTGGTGGAGGCGGAGACATGGAGATGTGCAACGAGGGGTTTGCACAATTGACACCTTTGAAGATTTCAAAAGGGAGTTCAAGATGCAGTTCTTCCCCGTAAATGCTGAGGAGGAGGCAAGGGGCCGATTGCGACGATTGAAGCAAACGGGTAGCATAAGGGACTATGTGAAGGAGTTCACAACCTTGTTGCTAGAAGTCCCCGACACAACCGACAAGGATGCCCTATTCTTGTTCATGGACGGTCTCCAATCGTGGGCTAATCTGGAGCTCAAGCGACGTGGTGTCCAAGACTTGTCTTCGGCCATCGCAACTGCGGAAAGCTTTATTGACTACTCCACAAACAAGGAGAGTCCAAAGGCCTCAGATAAAAAGTTTGGTGGAGAGAAGAGTAATGGAGGCCATGCCAAAAGTCAGGGTTCCAAAAATCATAAAGGCAACTCCTCATTCAAGCCACGGGATAAGGGGAAGGAGAAGGAGGATCGGAATGCCTCAAAGCCCCGTGTTACGTGCTTCATTTGCGACGGACCGCATTGGGCACGTGAATGTCCGAAGAGGAAGGCCTTGAGTGCCTTAGTTGCTTCCACTCATGAGCAGGATGGAGGCGAGTCGGACGCAGGTGCAAAGATGGGTTCTTTGCGCCTACTTGGTGCAATGCAGAGTGCCCCAAAGACCCCTAAAGGCTTAATGTACGTAGATGCCACCATTAACGGGAAGGTTGCCAAAGCATTGGTCGACACAGGTGCATCTCACAACTTTGTTTCAGTGGAAGAAGCAAGGAGACTCGGCCTAAAGGTTGTCAATGGAGGGGGTTCTCTCAAAGCAGTTAACTCAGCAGCACTACCATTACATGGAGTCGCTCGAGGAGTTAAGGTCAGTCTTGGTGCATGGACTGGCCAAGTGGACTTATCAGTGGCGCCTATAGATGACTACTCGATGGTATTCGGCATGGAGTTCTTGGACCAGGTAAGAGCTTTCTTGGTGCCATACTCAAACTCCATGTGCATCATGGATGGTTCAAAGGCTTGCGTGGTACCGACGGACAGGACCACCAAACGCACAACCCAAGCTCTCTCGGCACTTCAAATCAAATGGGGATTCAAGAGGGACGAAGAGAGTTACCTGACCATCTCAAAAGAGTACAACGAGGAGGAGTCGCCAAAGCCAAGCTTGCCGATGGACGTGCAAGTTGTCTCAGATAAGTCCCATGAGGTGATGTTTGAGGCGTCACCAAAGTCAAGCTTGCCAACGGAAGTGCAAGCTACCCCAGATAAATCCCAAGGGGTGATGCATGGGGCCTCACCCAAACGGTTACCTCCAAGGAGGGAGGTGAACCATGAAGTCGGGTTGGAGCTCGACACAAGACCACCAATAATGAGCCCAGGCCAGGTGGAAAAATCAGAGTTGCGCAGCGGAAGCATGGTGACTGATGCGCCGAGCCGAAAGGGGAAGACAAAGCAGCATGCACTCGGAGGTTTGCTAGAGCCGCTGCCCATTCCAGAGAGACCATGGGAGAGTGTCTCTATGGATTTCATCACTTGCCTGCCAAAATCAGAGGGCTTTGGCAGCATTATTGTGGTGATTGATCGCTTCAGCAAGTATGCAACATTCATACCTGCCTCGACGGACTGCACGGCAGATGAGACGGCATGTTTGTTCCTCAAGAATGTTGTGAAGCATTGGGGGATCCCGTCTAATATTGTGAGTGACCGAGACCCACGATTCATGGGGAAATTTTGGACTGAACTATTCAAGCTATTAGGATCAGACTTGAATTTCTCTACCAGTTTCCACCCCCAAAGCGACGGGAAAACGGAGCATGCCAATGCATTGCTGGAGTTGTATCTCAGGCACTTTGTGAGTGCCAATCAACGGGATTGGGCAAAGCTGTTGGATGTAGCCCAATTTTCGTATAATCTACAAAGGAGCGAGTCTACCCCGAAGAGTCCCTTCGAGATCGTCATGGGGCAGCAACCCATGACTCCTCATGCCATGGCCACAAGTTATGAAGGGAAGAGCCCTGCTGCCTTCAAGTTTTCCAAGGCGTGGCATGAACAAGTGGAGTTGGCCCGAGCCTATTTGCATATGGCATCTAAGAAGATGAAAAAGTGGGCTAACAAGAAAAGTAGGATGGTAAAATTTCAGGAAGGTGATTTGGTCCTGGTAAAACTATTGCCCCAACAATTGAAGTCCTTGCGGAAGGCTCATAAGGGGTTATTGCGGAAATATGAGGGACCATTTCCTGTCCTTAAGAAAGTCGGTAAGGTGTCATATAAGCTGCAACTCCCTCCGAAGCTTAAAATCTATCCTGTTTTTCATGTAAGCATGCTAAAATCCTTTCATGGAGATAAGGAAGACATAAGTAGGGGAGAATCCAAGAGGGCGCCTACCGCAGCAGAAACCTCCTTCAACAAAGAAGTGGACTCAATTTGGGCGGACCGCTTGATCCGACGAAGGGGCGTACCAAGTTATAGGGAATACTTGGTCAAATGGAAAAATGCCCCAAATGTAGAGATAAGCTGGGAACCCGAGGAGTCTTTATGGCAATTCAAAAATGCCATAGAGAGGTTTCACCTTGAAGGCGCGACGAGGGCGTCGCGAACTTGAGTGGGGGAGGGTGTCACGTCCCGCCCAAACTGCCCCTAAAAATCCAAATGTTGGCTGCCTAAAGGATCTAAGACATGGAAAGTTCTAGAGTTGCCTAGAGAAGTCTAGAAAGGGCTGGAGTTGGATGGACTCAACTCAAGCTTGAAGACCCTAGAATGTTCTAGAGCACACTAGAGGGTGCTAGAATGGGCTGGAATATTCTAGAACGCGCCGGATGGTTCGGGAAGGTTGTAGAAGCTGCTGGAAGCTTACGGAACATCCCGGAAGGTGCATGAAGGAGCTAGACAAACCTAGAAGACTCTAGAGTTGGCTAGAAGGTCCTAGAGCCTTGTGGCACATTGTAGATAAATCTAGAATACCCTTGTACATTCTAGAGCTAGAATAATCTAGAAAGTGGTGGCATAGTCTTAAGCTTAGAAGCCACACTATAAATAGACCACTTGGTCTTCATTTGTATTCATCTTGGGAAATTCCTAACAATCTTGGGAAATCTTGGAAAATCCTTGGGAATTCTTAGCATTTGTAACATAAACTCTCTCTAGAGCAATACAAAGCATTCTTTGCAAACTCTTTCTATTCTCTTTGGAGTTACATTTCGGATTCAAAGGCAGGCTTAGTGCAACGGACCGTGCTAAGTGCCGCACGATCGCTACTTGAAAAATTAAGGTCGTGACAATAAGGTATGAATAAAGATACGTGGTCATTAGCTTACATCTATTTAGGATTAGCTTATCACATATATACAAATTACCTAATTAATAATCGTAGAAGTGGTAATATTAATTTGTAATTTGCAGGCTTTCGGTAAATTAGTTTTTATTCATTAATTTCTTTCTAATTATATTGCTTAGATTCTTTTATATTTATATTTATTCATAATATGTGTGATTTAATTCACTTTTATATGTATATTTATTCATAACATATGTGATTTAATTTATTGAATTGATTGTTTAAGTTTAAAAAAAATATTTTCATCCATCTTCGTCTACGTTTTTATTTTAAATTTGTCATATATTTTTCTTTAATTGATTTATTTGTTAAATCTATAATTTAAGATTATTTATTATTAAAATCTATCTAAAATACACGCAAATTTATGTTTTTGTATTAATCTTTTTTTTACGGATTATTCTTTCAATGTGTATAATTAGTGAGAAATTAATTAAAATGTTTGTCATAATTTACTCATGTTAATATCGAAGGATGTGAAAATAAAACATGAGTTTATAAATAAAATATATTATGACATTATTTTAAGGAAAGTATTATTAGATCGAGTTTGTAATTAATATTTAATTTTTATAGTAAAAAGATTAGGTAATCCAATGATATTTCTATTATTTCATTGGTTACACCAATGTTATTTTATCTAAAAATATAATGTGTTAATATTTTATTTTTATATTTAATTTAATACGCGATTGAATGTCTAGTTATTGAATTTAGATATCGATTTTAAAGTTATTTATTTTAAAAAAATAATATGTACACCCTTTAAGCTTATTTATTATTATTATGAATTTTTATCAATAATATAAATCTTCTTTTAATTTATTATTATAAATGAATATTTTAGTTTTTAAGTGAATGTATATAAATCTATATTTTCTTAAAAAAACAAATTAATCATATGAAAAAATAAAATAGTAAATTTAAACAATAATTATGTGATTAATAAATACTAACCTAAATTTCATGGATAATGGCTGTGAAGAATACACAAGGAAATGTGGAAGTAAGATATAGAGGTAGGGATTTGATTTATATTGAGTATTATATCTAAATTTATTTACTTAAAATACTTAATTTTATGTAATTAATATTAAATAAATATAAATTATTAATGAATTGAATTAAGTAGATTTTAATTAATTTATGGAATTATAAACCAATCAAATCTAAGTCGGCTTAATATAAAGAATTTATATTGTTAATCTTTACCACTATTAATTGTATTTTTTTATATAAAAAGATGACGTCTTAATTTTCGATCTTGTAGCCCTTCAAAAATATCGATAGACATCTTGTTCAATTTTAATGTACCTTTAAGTTGATGAATTTTTGATCAATTAATTAAATTATGAGTTATATTATTATTATGATACGTAATTTACCATCATAAAGAAGGGATGGAGTAAAGCTTCACATGATTGAATAATATCAAAAACTTCTAAACTTTTATCCCAGAGTGGTTGATTATTAAAAACATCAATTATCTTTTTATTATTTTATTTAATATATACTATTGAATATATCTTCGATGTTTGAAATTAAGAACATATTGAATAATAGATTGAAAAGCCAAAGCCTCGACTGCCTCGACTAAAGAGGAAAAAATATGTTTAGTCTAAGCAAAGCACATAATAATCAAAATTAAACTTAAAAGCATCCAAAGGTGGATTTTTCCGATTTAAAGGAATGTCGATATTAGTCTCAATATTTGGTTCTAAAGTGTGAAAAAATGATCTAACAATAAATATTTGAATTTGATAATGTGAAATATCATAAATGATTGATTGATTAGATAAAATATATCATTCAAAACTAATCTTATTATTTAACTATCGTATCTTTTTTATGACATTCATAAGAGTAAAAAGTTAACAAGACAAACTAATAGAAAGAAAGTTCTTTCGTGAATTATGAAATAAACGTATATAAGTATAAATATCCAATTTTTTCACAAAGCTTCGATTTGAAATTTCAATACCAATACTTCCACGAAGATTTAAAAATATTACATCTAATAAAAATAAGTTCTTTAAATTTGATATCTCTATGACAAAGAGGACAATTCAAATATGCAAAATTAATGAAATAGCTCAATATTTTTTTCGAACCCAACGCACCAAATTTTTTTTTCCAAATAAGTAATTTATGATACTCATGAATCTTAGCATTCCGTAAAGATCTCTATAAATCACGTTGATTAGAAGGATTTATCGTGAAAACTATTGTAAAATAAGCATCTTTCATATAAAAAAAATTCAAAACCGATACCAAACCATTTATCAGAATCTTGTCCGTTCATAAAGGGAGCTATAAAGTTAAGAAAAAAATAAATAATATTGAATCCAAAAATTTGAATTAGTAAATGTAGATTTCAATCTAAAAAAGATTGACCTTGACCTAAATCACGAAACAAATGCACTAATGGATGAGGATTTTGAATAAAATCAATAAGTAAGTCTTGATTCAATAAACTAAAAATCGAAGGATTTTTTCAAATATTGATATCTTAGTCATTTCTTATTTTCAAACAAACATCATCTTTAAAAACATCTCTAAATCAAAGAAAACTTATTCGAACAAAAGAAGCCATAACTTGACTAAAATATTTAGAAAAGAATGATGTTGAAGATTCTTCCTTATGAAGACATGCACTTAAAGCTTTTGTGGATCTTTTAAAACATTTCAAGTAGCTTTTGTAAGTTCTGTTAAAATCTTCAAATTTCCTAATATCTAATCTACCATATTATTTAAAAAAACAAATTTTGCTCCAAAAGCAAGAGCTAAATAATGAAATCTATTTGAATCTCATGTCCACCAAAATTTTCTTACAATACTATCAATTGAAAGACAAATGTCAGTATAGACAGAAAGTACTCATAGAATAGATAAAAATATTTTAAAATACATATTTGATAACAGTTGTTTGGCCTACTTGGGATAAAAGTTTTGCCTTTTGATTATCCAAACAAGCCTTCAATTTGGGTAAAAGAAACTCTTGTTTCTTTTTCGACCAAGATAACTTATGGGAGTAAAATTTTCAGATATATGAAAAGTATTGCAAATATGTTATTTTGGAGAATTTTAGACATTTTTAAAGGGAAAAAATAGATTTTTGAAAGTTTATAGATTGTTCAAATCAAAGACAATAATGATCCAAAATTTGTTGAAGATTTGTTGCTTTTAAAATATTTTGCCTTGAAAAAATCACAATATCATTTCCATAGAGCAAGTGAGCAATTAATGGAGCATTTCTTGCAATTTTTACACCATGAGTTAAATAAGTTTTACACTCTCGAAATCATTATAAAAATATTCAACTATAATTAGGAATAGACATGGAGATAGAAAGATGGTGTGCCATTTTATTAAAGACCACATTAAGGTATGAAATTACCAAATGGTGTGCGCTTGAGGAGAATAGAAAAACTCACAGTAAATATACATTCCCAAATGAATGATAATAACTATTCAAAGAAACCCATAAATCTAATAATGTTGATTAAGAATTTCTATTCCAATTTGTCATAAGTATTTGTAAATCAAGTTTCATTCACATTAGTACTCATTTACATGAATTATTTTGAAAATGGTAAAAACAACTACTTGAGCAATTAAAGTATTTTCGATGATCTAACGTTCTAGAATAAATGCTGTTTGAAACGAAAAAAATATGAGTGATCAGAATTCTATAAGTGTTTAACCAAAATCTTTGAAATAATCTTATACAAAACATTTCATACACTAATAGGTCAAAATTGATTGACCTAAATTGGATTTGAAAGTTTTGTCATCAAAGAAATGAAAGTGGAATTCCAATTGAGGACACTAATAATAAAAAAAGTTCTAAATATCTTTAATGACTTTACTTCAAATATTATGCCAACAATGTTTGTAAAAAAGTGGTCAAAACCAATCCAGGTCAAGTGCTTTAAGTGAATGCATGCATATCTCAAAATGTTGTCTTTATTTTTGTAGGAAAAGGAACGCTAACCAATAAAGAATTTTGATTATTTGAAATAACCAAGAGATTAAAGTTGATAGATATTCATATGAGTGATGGTTTGAAGTTGTAAAACAGTTGATAAAGTTTTTTACAAATTAATTTTCAATTGTATTACGATCCCAAGATATAACGCCAAATAATAATTTCAAAGTAGGAATATAATTTGACCTTCTTCTAGCAAGAGTAAAAGCATGAAAATTTTTTGTGTTGTAATCTCTACCCGTAATCAATAATTTTTATTATTTTTTATGCCAAAGTGAATCCCATCTTAATACTTGTTCATCCAATTCCATATTAATATAATTTTCAAGATCTAAATTAAAATTGTTTAAAACTTATAAATGATTGTCCTTCAATTTAGCCTAAAGAACCTTCAACTTATTTTAAATGATATTAAAATGATCTTAAATCCAAATAATTAAAGTAAAAAAAAATCTTTTTGAATTATCTGTTGATTGGGGCTAGAATTCATGAACAAGAAGTTCACAATTTTTATCTCAAAATGAGGTTGCAAGAAACCTAAAAGGTTGAGGTAAAAACAGTTCTCAAAAGCCATATAAACGGAATCATAAGAATGCATAATCGGAATTCTAAAAAGGAAGACTTGAAACCATAGTTTTAGCAAAATTATGTATCCAATTAGTATTTGTAATAGCACTATCAAGTCTTTTGTGAAAATGAACGAGAGAATGTTGATCATTAAAATAAACTAACTTTTTTGAAGGTTAAATAATATCATTAAAATCACTAATCATTAACTAGGGATCTTGAATGGATTCAAAGAAAGTTAAAATTTTCTACAAATTTTATGTTTAGTTTTGTAATAAGGTGAAATATAAGCAAAATATACTAAAAATTATTCATTTCATCAAAAGAATAACAAATTCTAACCACCACAAATAATAGAGCATATATATTGTAATTGTTGCTTAATATCTAAGTTACAACAAAGAAAAAACCACCACGCAAACCAACAACTAGAATCTAAAAACTATTAGGATAATTTAACACATGCCTAAGATTGTTAGAGGCTTCTACACTTTCCTTAGTTTTCCATTGACCATATTAACGAAAAGCTATGCTCTCGAACTAAGTAGCGTAGAGCTCTTTTTGAATGAGATTAACCAAACCTTGGTCATTCCAACACAAGGAATTCATGGCGTTCTCAAGGGCACATTCAAGGTCGACTTGTAGCCTTCAGCCAAACCATCATTCATCTAACCAATATTCACCAAAGCATTATCAGCATTAAATGTATTTATTTTTATCACGTAGAATATATATATATATTTTCTTTTACTACTAGTAGAATTGTAGATTATGACAATCGTTTTTCATTAGTTTCAGGGAAAAAAAAATAAAAGATCATATTAATGTGAAAATTGTAACATCTTTTTATTCTTGGTCAACTACGGTTTATGTTCACAACGTATAAAATGAGTTGTAAAAATGTATAAACCATTTAAATAGTTATAATTATACTCACAACATTACGTGTAATGATTAAAACATGTTTAAAATGTCATTTAATTTTTTAATAGAATTATATCACGTGGATTTTCTTGATAATATTATAGTAAAATTTTGAGTGTATTAACTACATTTATGTCCATAACATGTGTGATTAGTTACAAAAATATTCAAAATATTTAAGTAATTGCAATTATGCCCACAATAAAATGCAGATAGAATTGTGATATAATTCTATTAAAAAATTAAAGAATAGTTATCGATTAGATATATTTTATCGTTATACATAACATTATTGGTATAATTGTAAGTATTTAAATATTTTGAATATTTTTACAACTCACTCATATATCCATATTTACAACTTTACAATTACGTATATGGTCTAGAAAAATATGCATACAATTAATGAAATAGTATCCAAATAAAAAATTAAGGAAATTAAAAAAAATAAAAAACTCTCATAAAATTTATAATAATAAAAATAATAACTCAATAAAAGATTATCTATATAAGAGACAAATATGATTACTTTGAAAGAAAATTGTGTAGCACTTAATTCTTTACAAAACTTTCGCAAAACAAAACATATGTTAATGTTCAAAATAAACATAAGACTTAATTCTTCAATTTTGTTTTGTCTGGTTGGGTTATTAAATTTGTTTTATTTCTTTGCCGATTAATGAGTTTGTGAGCTCTGTATATAAATAGATGTGAGATTTATTCTCTATTTGTTTGTCTATGGTTGTTTTCCAACGAATGTATTTACAAATTTATAAATAAATATAAAACCATCAGTATAGTACTTGAACTTCATTATAAATAAGAAACATGACCAAATGTTTTCTAAAAAAATAAATAAAAAAAACTAATATATCATGACGTTATGACCACCATACTTGATGAATCTTCCACAGTTTTCTAACCCCAGAATCACTTAAAAAAGAAATGTGTTTCAGAACAAAGCCAAATTTCTTGAAAAGGTCATGCTACTAATATTCACGCAATTGGGAAGAACTTGGTTCATACATGTTTAATTGCTAGTTAAGCTTATACGAGTTCTATTGTGACATTAGACTATGTTTCTTTGGATTCCAAGAGGGGTTGGAAATTTATGAAACACACGGAAAGACAATAGCAAGCCTCGAGATACTATTTTTAGTTTGATTTGAGACTCTCCAAATAAGTCATTAATTAAATGAATTGAATACGAAATCATTATTAAATATAGACCTACTATTCAAAATATATAATTTCAATTCAAAATTCAAACCTTTTATATATATATATATAAATTATATTTCCTTTACTTATTGTATTAATTACTGAGTTCAAATGAACTATTTTAGAAAAATATGTATTTTATATGTTTATTATTTTTTTGAGTTAACTACCATGACATATAGGTCAAATCAGTGGTGTAACTAACAAAAAAAAATAATTTAGAAGAAATTATATTATGTAAATTTTACAAGTCTTAGATTTTTGGAAAAGAAATTATATTTTATTTATTTAAAAAAATAATTAAATCAATAATATAAAAATATGTCAAATCATTCTACATTAAAAATTAATATTAATTTTGTCGTAAGATGAGAATAGTTACGTTATAATTCTAAAATATTATTGAAAATAAGTTATTGTTGTTTCCTATATAATCTATGTCTAACATTACATTTTCATGATTTTATTTTTATAAATTTGATACATCAATTATATTTTTTAAAATTAATACATTTTAATCACATCGATATTTTTATTTATGATGTTTTGGTTATTTATAACTAATTTTTTTAAAATATTTTCTTTCAAAAACTTAAATTGATTTAAAACGAATCTTATTAATAAGGTCCCATTAATCAGATATTAGAATATAAAAATATCTCAAAAAGATTAAAAAATAAAAAATAAAATAAATTAAAATAATTAAAATTTACTTAAAATAATCAAAATGTTTACAAATATAAAAGTAACGTAATTAAAATACATCAATTTAAAATAAAATAGTTAATGTATTCAATTTGTTAAATTAAATTGATTTTAAACATATTTTTTAATGAATTATTTTTTTAATTTTATTAAAAATAAAAAAAATATAATTTATATATTAACTAAAAGTTAATAAATTTTAAATAAAATAATTACGTTATTGAAGCTCGATATAGTATAGGCAAGTGATGAGTATAATAGAGAGATAACATATTAATAAATAAGTTAAGACAACACAGTTGCCTCAATACCATGAAACACATTTGTAAATTCTAATATACATTTGTTCTAAAAAATCTTGTGGTTTGCATATAAGCAAAAATTTAATGGTTTTGTTTATAACCCTTGGATATTTTTAAATTTTCATACATTTTTAACACATATTTAATACATATTTTTATATTTATTTTGCAATATAAATATCTTTTATTAAATATAAAAATAAAAAAAATATTTATATTATAAAAACCATTGAAAACTTGCATATGTTACAAAAATTGACTATATATTCTGTGTATTTATAACCCTTGAATACAAATTTATTATTCTTTATTATTTAAATAATAATAATAATAATAATAATATTGCCATAATTATTTTTATAATTAAATTATATAAAATATTTTAATGATACATTAATATCAATATTATTTAATAAAATTATTATGGTGATAATAAGGTTATTAACTGTATAGGACAAGATTAGGGCCAAGTATCCTTCCTATTTCCTATTTATGATTTATAATTTATTTTATATTTTTACATAAAATTCTTACTCTTACATATCTGAGATCTTGATGAGAAACGAGTATCAAGTAATATTTTAAATTTTTTCATTTTTTAATAATTTTTTTTATTTTTATTATAAAAAAAAGTCAATAGTAAATATTTTATAATGAAAAAATAAAATTTTGAGTTAATAAATAAAAAACAAAAATAATATTTGTATGAAAAGGAGAAAAATAAAATATATACAATAATAAATACATAATTTTTTTATATTAAATAATATTGATAAAATAGAGTTAAAAACTAGTTTAAAATAATTATAATAAATTATAAAATAATTATAAGATTTTGAATTTTTAAAATTTAAATAATTTTTATAAAAAAAATTATTAATATTTTAATAGAATAAAAATATAAATTAAAATTAAAATATAAAATGTTTAGTGTGTTATTGTGATCGGTGTGAGTTTAAATATAATTAAATTTATAAAAAATAATTTTTTAATATATTTAATAAAATAAAATATATAATTTTAAAAAATAAGTCGAAGAACACTCTTATATTATAAAATGTATATTTTTATTCTCTGTTTTCCATTTTTTTTTTATTTCATGGTCTCAATTCTATTCATTTTATTTCATGGTAATTTTTTTTATAGAAATTTGTTACATTAAAAAAATTAACAAGTGAATAATAATTTAAATAATGTTTATATTTATGAACGTAAAAAAAAAAATTGAAAAAAAAGAAGAAGAAATAAAGTAAATATCATTGTTTTCGTTTATGGAAATTATCCTGGCCGACGGAACTTTTGATACAACTAGAAAAACTGCAATCTAAACTCAACTAATTCACCATCTGCTTATATTTTTTTGAAAGTTCAACATTTTTTCCGTCTCCACAGCCATAATTGAATTTCCAAACATATTTTATATTGACTCACAATCCACAATAATTAATAATTTAAAAGAATTAAAAAAAAATCATTGTCTTTACAAAAAAGTTAAAATAAAAACACTGGAGTCAACTTAACCAATAAAGGCCATGGCGTTACCTCATGTCCTGATTAATACAACGCGTCATCATAACTTTCCTTTTTTCAATTAAATATATTTACATAATAATTTATCAAAATAAAAATATTTATTTTATTTATATTATTAATAAAATAATAATAATAATAATAATAATAATAATAATAATATCAATCAATAGTATTAAATAATATGTTATTTATGTTCTTAAAATTTTATTAATTTATCAAGTTAAACTAAATCAAATATTACGAGAAGTTTTGAGTATTTTTTTTTTTACTCTTAGATTTAGGGGTGTCCATGGTCCGGTCCGGTCTGGTTTTTCCTAAAAAAAATCTAACCGGACCGAACCGTTCATATTACTAGAAGCAGGGCCCGACCGTTTGAAACGGTTTTAAAAAATAAAACCGACCAGGGACCGTTTGACTTATAAACCGTTCGGTCGGTTTATTTCGGTTTGGTTCGATTTTTTATAATTTAATGAAGAATAATGTGAAATTTTTAATATATTATTAAACCGGTCCGGTCCGTTTTGAACGGTTTAAAATTAATACAAACCGGACCGGACCGTTTGATTAGTAAAACCGTTCGGTTTGATCCGATCCGGTCCGGTTTTACGGTTTGGTCCGGTCCAATCCGGATTTTGGACACCCCTACTTAGATTTATAAAGTAGTACGAATATGCATATATTTTATTTGATATGAAATTTTATTATTTTACCTCTTTTAAGTAATCACGATTTACTTTTACAAAAAAAAATAAAAAAATAACAGTTTCACATAAATATGATGAATATATTGTTATATTAATTAATCTAACCAAATGATAAAATTAAAAATAATATAAAGTAAATAATGAAAATTTAAAAATATTAATAGTATTTAGTTTGAGTTTTTAATCTTATATTTTTTTTATGTATTTAAAAAATGAGAATTAATCTTTATTGTATGATTTTTTTATCATTAATTAATTTTTTTACTATTTATTAAAAAAATAAATGAATCAAATAAAATAAAAAATAATAATTCAAAATAAAGTTTATATAACATTTCTTAAAAATTATTATGAAAAATAAGATAACCTTATTTTTAAAGTATTTTTTATTAACATCAAAACAGTTTTCTTATATATAAAGACATTAGAACATTAAATTGTTTCAAATTTTTTTAAAATAAATCAAATATTAGTTTTTTTTTTCTCAAAAAATAACAACACTTCTAAAAATAATCTCCTATAATATACCCCATCTCATATATTTTTATTAAAAGAAAATTCATCCAAAAAAATTAAATTTAACACATAAATTTCAATTACGTGTGTTAGTCACTTTTTATAAATAAAATTCTATTCTTAACCTTTCATTCTACGCTATCTACATATATATTTTTCACATATAATTTAAATTTTTTTTTATTTTTATATGTTTAAAAATACATTACATATATATTTTTTCACATATAATCATAAAAATAAAATTCGTTTAAAAAAACTTTATGTTTTTTTTAAAAAAATAAAAATCAGATACCGTTGAATTGACAGAAAATAGGGCTGAATCAACAAACCACGGCTAACGGTTGAAACATCATACCACTTTCCCTTTTCTTTCTCCCAAACTTCCTCCTCACAACCATGGATTCTATAAAAAGCATCCAAAATACTACTCTGTCAATAGCTAATAATAATCGCTCTTTAATTTTCACAATCTCTAATCAGCTAATACGATAAGACGCAATGGCTGTCCAAGTACCATCATCAAGAACGATAGAACTGACAATTTTATCGGGAGAAAATCTGAGATTGGATAGAAAACCCATCAATAAAAACGCCTTGGTAATTATAAGAGACGATTTTAACAACTTAATGCGAACCACAACAATCGATAAAGAAGGTGGAAGCAATCCAAAGTGGAATAATGAAAAGCTAGTGATTGATTTGCCAATGCAAGCAAAGCACATTAGAATTGAAGTAGTACAATGCAAAACGAAGTCGTCTGGTAACAGAGAAATCGGAACGGCTATAATACCTGTTTCGGATTTCATAGGAGGATACTTACCGGATGGTTATTTGCATTTTCTAAGCTATAGATTGAGAGATTATAGAGGTGAAAGAAATGGAATTATAAACATTTCTGTTAGAGATAAACTGCCCTTAGCTCGCTCTGTTTATTCTAATAACAATACGTGTTCCAATTCCAAGACTCTAACTGGGTTTCCGATGGGTGTTGTCACCGGAGTTCCTGTTGGCTGGTATTCCAACTAAATTATTTTATTTATCAAACACCTATTACTTGAATTTATATTTCAAGGAAAACAAAATACGATGATACTTAAAGAAAAGCAAGACTTTCAAAGCTGATGAATTATCAAGTTATAATAGTATTCGCTTTATAGCTGAAAATGGACGACTTTATTTTCGTTAGAAATAGCATCTTTCAAATGACTAAAGATTTTGTTGTATTTTATATTTTAAGGAATATATCTTTATACATGAGTTATAAGTAAATTAGATATGCTTAAAATCTATATCATTATGTATATTAGTAGATATGATTGTTGAAAAAACAAGAAATAACTCTACACAAAAGAGTTCTTATTATTTTCTTCATGTTTTCATTACAATTGTATAGCTATTTATAAGGAAATTTTACTCCTTCAATTACTCTTTGAATTAAACATCCTCGATTTACCTATCAATTAAGCGATTCATTGTTTTACTCCTCAATTAAGCGATTACTCGTTTTACTCCTCAATTGCGATTCCTGATTCCTGTTTTTATCATCAATTAGCACCTCGCTTTACTCATCAATTAAGAATTCCTCGTTTTACCTATCAATTAAGAATTCCTTGCTTTCGCCTCCTCAATTCCTCCTTGTTTCGCCTCCTAATTGGGCGTCCCTTGCTTTATTCCTCGACCAAGAGCTAATATCCAATACTCCCTCTCGCCGGATCCAAAAGGTTTGGATCCAAGATTGGACAAAAGTCGTGAATCGACGAGAAGCCATGGCTTGGAAGATGTCACCAGCTTGGTCGAAACTTCTTGTATAACGTGTCTCGAATCACTATGTGATTGAACTCTGTTCACGAATGTAACGACAATCAACTTCAACGTGTTTCGTCCTCTCGTGAAACACCTGGCTTTGATGCTATATGTACGGCCGCTCGATTGTCACAAATAAAGACATAGGAAGAGTCAGAACACCTAAATCACATAAGACCTTGCCATATCAACTCACACGCAAGCCCATCAGACGATACTCGCCTTCTGTGACTCGATCTGGGCCGAATACGCTATTTCTTACTCTTCCACGTGACTAAGTTTCCACCGACAAATGTACAAGAAATTGATGGTGGACTTGTGATCGATTGCATTCCCCGCCCAATCAAAGATCACAATACCCTATGATTTCAGGTGTTATCATTCTTCTTCACGATGATACCACGACCCATCGATCCTTTTAAATAGCAGAAGATCCCTTTTAATAAGCGGTCAAATGCTCAAGTGTCGGGAGCAGTGCATGAATTGGCTCACAATACTTACGTAATACGGGATTGCATCACGCTAAACCAACACTAGCGAGAATCCGAGCTTAGCTTCGCATACCAAACTCGTGGGGACTCGCTTCAAACCATAAATGGATTTCAGGCAATTTGCACACTAAATCCAAATCATCGCTTTGCGATGCCCGGTGGCAATTTCATAGACTTTTCTTTGAGATCACCATGCAAGAATGCATTCTTCACATCCATTTGGTACATGGACCACCCCTTGTTTACGTACTCACGCAGACGAGCACTCTTATCGTGTTCATTTTTGCAACAAGTGCAAATGTTTCTTGTAATCCACCTCGAATGTTCGAGAATCCTCGAGCCACCAATCTTGCTTTCTTTATACCTCTCAATTGATCCATCCGACTCTGAATTTTAGCTTATAAATCCATTTGCAACCCACGATTTTCGCCTTTTGGAAGCTGTTGCGATGCTCTACGTGTCAGGTTGATCTAGGGCTTTAAGTTCTTCTGCATGGCTTCCTTCCACACCTCTTGCTATCGTCCCTCACGAAAGTTTTAAGGCTCAACCGTAACCCTCGATAAGGCCGAGGAACGCGTACGGGTTGGTGTCACTCTCTTATATGACACATAATTGAGATGGGATGCGGGGTTTGTAGTGACAAAGTCTCAAGTCTATGGAGGTTGCTTAACACGATTGGATTACATCGTGGAGGAGGAGTTATCTCACACTCTGCTCACATCTTGTACCATATTGTGAGGATCATCTTCGATTATCACCATCTTCATAGCAAGTACCATTAAGAAGAGACCCTTCATTGTTACTTTCAAGGAGAGATGTATCAATGCTGACATGGCTAGGATCTTGTCATGTAGAGCCTCAAGTTCGATTCTTGGTAATGGAAACACATCCAAGATGTCATCCCTTTGACTTGTGATTTCATGTGACTTGGTCGAAAAAATGGTTAGTTTCATAAAATCGAACATCTTTAGACACAATTAATCTCCTAAGTCAGGGATCATAACACTTATATGCCTTTTCAGGTAGATGAATAACCAAGAAAAATACATTTAACAGCCTCTAGGATCCAATTTATCTCGACGATGAGATTGAATACGTACAAAACAGATACAACCAAAGACTCTAAGGTGTAGAGATTAATTTTCCTTCCTTTCATGACCTCTAGGGAGACTTGAAATCCAAGACTCCTACCGGGTGCAATCTATCATGATGTAAGAAGTCATAACCCCTCGGGGACTAGAATCTCTTGGTACATTCATTTGTAGCATTAATGCTCTAGTTTTTTCAAGTAAGTCCCGCTTTTGCTCACCACACCATTTTGTCGAGGTGTGCCAACACAACTTGTTTGATGCATAATGCCATGAATGCTCAAATATTGTTTCATGATACGGGACATGTATTCGATGCCATTGTCGACCTCTAAGGTTTGAATTTTGAGGAGAAATGATTTTTAACAAGGTTATGAAAGTCCTTAAATACTTCCATAACTTCATTCTTAGACTTTAAAAGATATAACCATGTGACTCAAGAAAAAATCATCAACAAAAATCACAAAATACTTATAACCATCAAAAGATTCATTACTGTCCCCATACATCCGAATGAACTAGTTCAAAACATTTACTAGCCCTAGACAAGAAAGAATTAAAAGGCAATCTAAGGGTTTTTAGACAAGTGGCAAGTTTCACATGGAATTGCATCTTTTCCTAAGTTTGGAAATAAAGTTGACAAAATTGGTGGATAAGGCGAGCTAAACGTTGATGCCACAATTGATTATCTCGATGTGGTTAAACTTGCTTGAAAACCCTCGGGATTTCTATCGATACGTACGTGAGACCATCTAAGTAAACCCTTCACCAATCGCCTTTTTCGTGGCAATAATCTGAAAAATGACATTGCAGGAGAAAAATGGCTAAGCAATTCAAGGTATTTGTGATTTTTCCTACGTAGATAAGTTTGGAAGTGGGAAAGGAAGGTACATATAAACCATCGACTCGATTTCATCCGACATTAATTTTATTTTTTCCTTTCCTAAACCTTTACATTCTCACCATTTGCAATTGAAACTTGAGAAGGATTTGCTAATTTTTCAAACTTACGAGACTTTGACACACGGTTTGTCATATGATTCATGGCACCCGAATCTATAACCCAAAAATCATGCAACATATTTATTTTAAGAGTAGTTTTAAAGGCTTTATGATACCTTGCATTTCTCGTGGTACGAAGTTTTGTATCTCAAGAAACCTACAAACTTTCCTTTCTTGCAATGTCCTGTCGAGTTTCCTTCTTCTCGAGCTATCCACATAGTCAATTCTAACTCCTCCGTCCTTGTTTTTCAAGATACAACATAAACTCATTCATAAGTTCGCTTGGATTCGCCGTGAAGTTTTTTTGAATGGATCGGACCTATTGTGAGGCAGTAGGCGTATAATGACGATTTGCACCAGGCAAGACGATTCACTTTCGTAAACCCTTATCCTTTATAAAATCAGGTTTTAATTTCGATGTGTAATCCAACACGTGTCCTTAATATGGGTTCGTATAGTCATAAAGTTGTTAACACTTCAAGCTCGACGCTTCCTTTTGTACTTTCTCTCGTTGGTTAGATGCTCGCCTCGTGTGCACTAACCATTGTATCCTTGTTCACGACTTTCCTCCTTACTTCTTCACGTTGAATTGTCGCACATACATTGGTGAAGGAAGGAAGTTCAAGACAATGAGTACGTGGCATCGTATATCTTCATATGTTGAATCGAGATTAGACAAGTGTTGAAATATCTTATCTTCTTCCGCTCTTTTTCGTAGCATACCTACATCGGTTGTACGAGGACGATATATTTCTAACTCATTCCACATGCTTTTCACGCTTCCTAAGAGTCAAAAAGGCTTACCATCTTGTCAGAGATTCAGATGTCCTTCTTTAATTGAAAACTCTGCAAGATTGTTTTGACCGCCATACATTTCTCGATCGTCTCCCATACTTGGTATGGTATTCGTAGAGTAACCGAATATTTCACCTAATTTACGTTCCATAGAATTTAGGAGCCACACATAACCACCGATCCTTACTAAGCCAAGATTCATAGGTTGCGAGGAAACACGTACTTCGATGCTCCATTTATGAACCCCAACTGACCTTTCACCAAGAGCGCAGACACCGCTTCGACCAAGGCAAGTAATTAAACTCATTCAACAAGCATCGAGCTTAATCTTTGATTCGGGTTGATATCTACCCTACGCATATTCACGACGGAAATCACCAATGAACTTTCAAATTTTCCGATCCTGGGCATTTTCCGTCATTTCAAAGATTGAAGATGCTAAGATAATAATAAAGTTGGTATAAGTTAATTTTTCCTGCTCTGATACCATGTTGAAACAACAAGAAATAACTCTACACAAAAGAGCTCTTATTATTTTCTTCATGTTTTCATTACAATTGTATAGCTATTTATAAGGAAATTTTACTCTTCAATTACTCTTTGAATTAAGCATCTCTTGATTTACTCATTGAATTAAGGATTCCTTGTTTTACTCCTTGAATTAAGGATTTCTTGGATTTCTTGTTTTACTCCTTGAATTAAGGATTCCTTGTTTTACTCCTTGAATTAAGGATTCCTTGTTTTACTCCTTAAATTAAGCTACTTGTTTTGCTCCTTGAATTAAGGTCCTTGTTTTATTCCTTGAATTAAGAGCTAATATCCAATAATGATATATATCATATATATATATACATATGTTATTAATTTTTATTTTCTTATTTTTTTTTCTTCTATTCTCTCTTTGTTGGAATTTATTCTATTTGTACATACACTACTATAAAAATGGGCTTTAAAGTCAATTGAATGACTTAAAATGTAAAGTCGGTTCATCGCGTGAACCGATTTTACATGTAAAATAGGTTGACCACATGAACCGACTTTATATTTTATGATTTTTTTTATTCTCATTTTTCACTCCACCTGGTATTCAATATTCAATATATATAGCATAAAAAAATCAAAATATAAATAATAATACAAATAATTAAAATTTTAAATATAATTAATTACTTGATAATTAAACTTATTACAAAAATAAATAATGTATATACAATACATATAATTAACTTAAATTATAAATAAAATAATGTCGTCAAAGTGTAATTGGATTGTGCGAACAAGTTTGCTTGGCTTAAAATCACTAACATTGTGACAAGGAAACTAGACAAAAAATAGTTGATCCATATAAAAATTCACCATCGAACAGTTTATTTTGATATCTAAACTTGTGTCCAGATGGCAAAAATCTTCTATGTCTTCTATAAAACATTTTTTGACCGTGAACAAGATAAGTTGTAGAAGTTTCATCACTACATATAGGGCATCCATTGTAACCCTTTGTTGCATGTCCTAATAAGTTTCCATAGGTAGGAAAATCTTTAATTGTTCATAACAGAACCCCATTCAAGTTAAAATGTTCTTCTTTATATGCATCGTAAACATTTACACTATCATTCCACAACGTCTTTAAATCATCTATCAAAGGCTGCAAATATACATCAATAATAACACCAAGTTGTTTCGGTCCTGAGATCAATAATGTTAACATCATGAATTTTTTTTCATACATAACCAAGGAGGAAGGTTGTATGTTACCATAATTACTGCCCAACAGCTATATCTACTACTAAGGGAACTATGTGGATTAATTCCATCAGCAACAATGGCAAGACGAAGATTGTGTGGATCAGATGAAAATTGAGTATATAAATTATCTATTACTTTTCAATTTAGAGAATCAAAAGGATGATGTAACACCCCATCATTAGATCGATTATCTAAATGCTAAGTCAACATCTTTGATGTATCTTTACTATTGAACAACCTTTGAAAGCAAGGATTTGGAGAAAAGAACCAGAGAACCTTTGCAGGCACGCCTTTCTTATGTGTTGTCTCATTTGTACCATGTTTTCATCTTGATTCTTTACAAATCGGATAATCATCTAATGTCTCTTATTCTTTTCTATAAAATTTGCAATCATTTGAACATGCGTGAAAAGATATTTCTTCACTTCATACATTGAAGATGGCAATTCAATACCGTCACGAAACATATCGACTAGTAAATTTAGTAATTCTGTGAATCCCTTATCAGAAAAATCATGACATATTGTCAAAATGAACCAATCCCAACATTTTAGTATATTTTTTGCATTTTGGATACAACGGTTTTTCGGCATCTTCTATAAGTTTTTTAAAGGTTTTGGGATCATCCTCGCGTAATTCATCTTCAACACCATGAAACATATTTTCTATCTGTACATTATGATAAGATGTATGTAATCCACTCACATTCTTATTTATCTTTTTCTCATGAGTATTATCAATATCTTCTCCATGATAATACCAACATTTATAGCTTAAAATAATATCATTATGGATAAGGTGATACTTAGCCTCGTCAAATTCATAAAATCGCTCATTTTTACATTTAACACATGGGCATCGAATTATACTAATTCTAGTATTACTATTTCTACAAGAAAATTCCATGAAACTTTCAACTCTAGAAATATAGTCCTGCTCAATTCTACACTTTGACATCCAAGATTTGTCTATTTTTTATTAATGATATTAATTAAGCATATTAATTAATTATGTATCCAATGAATATATTTCAAGTGTTATTATATATAAATTCCCTAATTATTATAATATATATCAAAACATACATAATACAAAACAATTATCATTTTAATCATTTTACAAATGTATTACTTTTACTTAATAAAATATAATTATATATATATATATATAAATACACTTATAGCATATTAATTAATTATGTATTCAATGTATATATTTCAAGTATTATTATATATAAATTCCCTAATTATTAGAATATATATCAAAACATACATAATACAAAATAGTTATCATTTTAATCATTTTACAAATGTATTACTTTTACTTAATAAAATATAATTATTTATATATAAATAAATTTATCCACGTATGGTAAATATTATAGTCCCTCAAATCCACAACATTCAGATATTATTTCCACAGAAAATAAGCCAAACATAAATAACAAGCATAATAAAAAATATACATAAATAAAAAATTTATACAAAAAAATTGAATAATAAATTGTAAAATTAATAAAAATACTTACAATAATGTTATGAAGTGACTAAATGAAAGAAATGAAGAAGAAAATGGTACTTTGTAAGTGAGAATAAGTGAAAAAATAGGTATAAAAAATTTGAGTATTTCGCTAAAAAAAATAATAGATCTAAAAGATAACGAGAAGAGAAATATAACCCACAAAACGGCGTTGCAAATGGTGGTCGGAGGTGGCCAAAAATTGAGAAAGATGGTGAGTGAGCTTGGCTTTGGGAGAAGTGGAGAAGAGAAATGAATTTTTTTTGGATTTCTACAGTGAAGAAGAGAGTTGAACGGTAATATTACGTAGATAGTGTCGGTTGATGCGGAGAATCGACGCTAACCACGTAGGTAGCATCGGTTTGCCCCGTCAAATGATGCTAAGTCCACGTGGCTAGCGTCGGTTCACCACATCAACCAACACTATACACGTAATTTAAAATTGATTTTTTTTTTCAATTATTCTTTTATTTAAACTCTTATATATATATACATGTACTATAGAAAAAGAAAAAAAATAATTTTATAATAATATTTAAAACAAATACACAAAATTAAATAAAGATATATTGTACTTACATATATAAATTTAAATATCCAAATAAATAAACAAAATTATATAATTTTAAAAACTAATTGTCTAAAAAAAGAAAAAATTATACTATATATATATATATCAAACTTAAATTTTAAATAGTTAAATAAAATAATAATTAACCTAAAAAAATTTCAATCGTAAATTGCATACATTTTTTAATTTAAAATATACACGTAGTACGTAGCGTCGGTTGACGTGGCGAACCGATGCGTATAACATCGGTTCTCTTCGTCAACTGACGCTATACACGTAAGACATAACGTCGGTTGACGTAGATAACAGACGCAACACTCGTGGATATCATCGATTTTACACCGAATTGATTTTAAATTCATTATAAGTCAATTTTTTTTTCTAAAAATCGACTTTATACGACGACTTAAATACATATTTTTGTAACAATGATATCTGATTATTTGATCCACTAATACTATTGAAGCACTTTGTATTAACATGCTATTAAAGAATCGTACTTTTCATAAATAAATAAATAATTTAATAATCATAAGTTCATGTAAGGTTAAATTTTTCGTGGAAGTTTCGTTTATTTTATAAAAGTTAAAAAATTTCAGTAATAAATAAATTAACATCAATTAAATATTTAACAACTTAAATATTTATTTATTATATAATTAATTATAATAAATTTAAATTTATAGTATAAATTATAATTAAAATTAATTTTTTTTAATTTAAACATAGTTATAATAATTATTTTCTCATATGTTATAATATTAAATTTTCTTAATTAAAATATTAACTTATTAATAAAAATATTATTTTAATAAAAATCAATTTAATTTAACTCTATTATTTTTCAAATATATAGTATATTTGAAAAAAAATTAGAACAAAACGGAATTGAAAACTCACGAACGCATCTTATCTAGAAATGTATATAAATCCTTTAGGTCGATTTGACAATTCAAAATCATTTTATATATAAAACAAAACAAATCGACAATCAATCTACTTGATTGGTCTCTTAGGTTGGATAACTCAGTTTAGATCTATATCAATTATCATGATATTATTTGAGAAAAATATAAATTTTTGTTTAAATAAAATCATTAAATTTAAGTATTTCATACCAAGTTAAACATATCTAATACACAAACTTAGTTAACTTATAATCCAAAAGATAAAAATCATTGTTATTATAAGGTTTAATCTTTAAATTATATATAATTAATATTAGTATATAATTAATATTAGTATGTATTTTTTTAATAAATGGTTCATTTCAATTTACATAAGTTTTTTCTATAAAAATCTTAAACTGAGTCAATTTATTCAATTTAAAAAAAAAGGACAAAACTAAATCAATTAGAATACCCAAGACTGACTTATAAGATTCAATTCATGTTTGTTCCATTCGAATCAGTCATTTAATTGGTTTGAACCTATATCAATTATCATATTATTATTTGAGAAAAATATAAATACTCTCATTTGAATAAAATCATCAAATTTAAGTATTCTATTTAAAGTTAAACATACATATTAAATAAACTTAATTAACTTACTCAAGTAAATATTATCATATGTTTAATTCTTCCATTAATATAACTAATATTAATATAATATATTTTTAATAAATTAATTTGGATCGATTTACATGAATTTTTTTTATAAAAAACCTAAGTTGAATCAATTTATCCGGTTTTTAAAAAAGGATCAAACCAAACTTACTAAACTACTAAAAACTAACCTATAAGATTTTATTTATGTCTGATCCATTTGATTTAGTTGGTTAGCTCAATTTGAACGTGTATCAATTATCATACTATTATTTGAGAAAAATATAAACACTATCATTTTAATAAAATCATCAAATTTAAGTATTTCATCCAAAGGTAAACATACTTAATAAGCAAACTTAATTAACTTACAATCTAAAGATTAAAAATCACCAATATTATAATGTTTAATCCTTAAATTACATATAACTAATATTAATATATTATTTTTTAATAAATTGTTTAAGTTTAATTTACTTAAGTGTTTATGTAGAAAACTTAAATTGAACCGATATTGAACCACCAAAAATTGATCTATAAAGTTTGATATGATTCGATTGATTTGATCGATTAGTTCGATTTTGACAAATATCAATTATTATACTATTATTTGAATAAAATGTATATACTTTTATTTGAGTAAAATCGTCAAATTTAAGTATTCGATCCAAAGTTAAATATATATAATAAAAAAACTTAATTAACTTACAACACAAAACATAAAAATCAACATTATTATGATATTTAATTCTTAAATTACGTATAATTAATATTAATGTATATTTTTTAATAAATCAATTCAGATCGATTTACGTATATTTTTTCTATAAAAAACTTAAATCGAATCAATTTATTCAATTTTAAAAAGGGATCAAACCGAACCTAATGGATCACCAAAAATTAACCTATAAGATTCAATTCATGTGTGTTCCGATCAATTCGGTCAACTTTTTAATATTTATATCGATCTCTTATCTCATTGATGTCAAAATCGAGGTTCTTCTACGTATTTTGGTTTTAACATGTTAAACTGACATCTATAAATAATCATCGGAGAATTTTTACATTGTAAAAAAAACATAAACTATAAATTATGTGTTTTTTGAAAAACAAAAAACAAAAAATGACTTTGATTCATTTATCGATTTGATCAATTTTTTAATATTTATGTCCATCTTTGATCTCATTCATGTTAAAATCAAGATTTTTTTACAAATTTTGATTTCAACTTGACATTTCTAAATAATCTTTAAAAAATTTATGTACTTTATAAAAAAAGAATTTTGATTTCAACATGTTAAATCGAAATAACTAAATAATCCTTGAAAAACTGTGAGATTTTTGAGAAAAACATTTTGGTTTAAACACGTTAAATTGACATCTCTAAATAATTACTAGAAAAAACTGTGCTTTTTGAAAAAGAAAAACTAAAAAAACAGAGCTCAATTGTGCGTACATTCATCCAAGTATCAGACATCAATGGCAGACCCATCCACCACTAAGCACTACTTTCATCATAGCTCTGATGTATGCACCAGCCGGGAATCGAACCCGGGTCTGTACCGTGGCAGGGTACTATTCTACCACTAGACCACTGGTGCTTGTTGATACCCTCGAAATCTTATAAATATATAAAGTAATATATCTTAAATTAGCAAAATAGAAATACAAATCCAAATTCAGTTGCTATTTCTTGCTATTTAAATAGCACCACTCGCAATCTTATTTGCTAATTCAGTTGAAAGACCTATTACATGCATAACGTGAACCACCATCAGGCTCCTTTACCTTGTTATTTTGAACTAAATTCTCTAACCATTATGGTTCACTTAGTGAATGCCTATAAATTTATTTTCTTATTTTAAATCACAAATTCAAACTTTTTATCTTAAAAAAGAATTCTATAACCATCCTTGTAATTTTTTTTTTCATTTAACCCAGAAAGTTATTTGAGAGGTGAAACAGTACTAACAAATTACAAAGTGCCATTTCTTTGAAATGGATAGAGTTTTCCTTAAGAAAAATTTAAAAGAAAAGGATATGAAATATTTTAGAAAAAACAACAAAAATAATACCCTTTAAATTTAAAACCACAAAATAACATACATTATATCCAATTTATATATTTTCAATATTTAAATAAAAATATAAAATGTCATTTCAATTTGAACTACGATTATTTAGACCTGTTTAATATTAAATATCATCTAATTAGATCCTGTTTGATATTAAATATCATCTAATTAGATCCTGTTTGATATTAAATATCATCTAATTAGATCCTGTTTTATTTTATTAATAGTACTATTATTGTTCTAAGTTTTAGGATTTTTTTTCTTTTTTTTATAATTTCCCAATATTTAAAAAAAGAAAAAAGAAAAAAAAGAAGAAGAGAATTTCTAGGTAGAGCAAGAACAAATAGCTGAAAACTATATCAACAGCATTAACGAAACCTTTTACAGTAAAAGTCAAAATGCAAAATTGTTTCCCTGTAACTTATACAACCATATAATATTTAATCATATCATTAAAAAAAAAGGAAATGGAAAATACATGCTCTAACTTCTAAGCTTACATAAGCTCAGTTCTGGATATAACATGTGGGAAAGATAGTTTCATATGTATACTATAAGCCCATAAAACGCACTTAACATTTCCTATACTTCATTGGCATCTCGATTACTGGGCTTTAGGAAGTTGAACTTGCAAAGAGGGCAAGCGGCATTAATGTGTAACCATTTGTCTATGCATGTGAGGTGAAAATGATGAAGGCAAGGCATTTCTCTCAACTCTGTTCCGTTGTCGTAGACAGAGAGGCAAATACAGCATTCCTGCAGTTCAAAACAAAGATTCTGGTCACACTATCAATTAGTGTTCCAATGGTTCCAAACTTATACCAAATTACCAATTACAAAAGAAAGTTTGCCATTGTTAAATTAATCTAATAGTAAAACCAATCTAGTCAAGACATCAAATCCCAAGAAAGAGCAGCCTTACTCCAATAAATATAAATGCCATTCAATTGGAGTAAGTAGACTTTTTTTCCTTCCCCCAATATTTGGTAAGTCTAATCTACTGCTCAGGGGAAAATAGGGAAGGGATTAAAGGCTACCATAATTCACCAAATGTGTGTGGGCGGCAAGGCTCAAACTAGGGATATGTTCGAGTGGTGGTCATATCAGAATTCTCAGATTGAATACAGAAGGATTTTGCAAGCATGGAGCTTGAAAGGATTATGGATTGAAGAGATTGACTAATGATGCAGTGTTACGAAAGAATAGGATAGGGTAAGTTTTATTACTTGAAATATATTCATAATAATATAGAGCTGTGAAGAGAAAACTCACAGCATCTTGCTGAGAAATGGCACGCTCTCTAGGCGACTCTGCATCACATTCCATCATTATGCCACCAGAAGATTCTTGGATCTCAATATTTACTTTCTGTATATCATCCGTTTGGTGGAACTTGAACTTTGGCAATCTATCAATCTCTTCTTTTGTTGCTCCTTCCTGTTTAGAAGGTAATATATATAAGGCAATTCATATTTGTTCAAAAGAAGCAACATTTATTAACAAAAGATTGTAATTTTTCCCTCTTATATGCAAATAATGCAACAATCAAACATACAATTAGTTCCTTTTTCATAGAACGTAAAAAATAATATAACCTCCTCTTAAAAGTGTGAATTGTGTCTTACAGGTGTCTCAAGCCATCAGAATTAACCAGCCTAAGAAAACATGTTTCAGCTTAATTATAGTGCAGAAGTTAAGATGTTTGAGAAAACCCTCGAATAAAGATATAATTAAAGCTTTTCCTCCCCCAAACAAAAGAAGGGGGTATCTTGTAGGAAATAGCATGCCTGCCAATGCCAAAAGATAGAATCACTTTTCAGGCAGAGAGAATAAAGTATAGTGGAAAAAGACATCCTATACATGCAAAAGCAGTATTAGGCCAACATCATGAAGAAGCTTTAAAAAGCCTTCTCGCTTGTTATCCCAGGAAAGAGCACATAAACAAAAGCTTTCCAATACTGCAAATGAAGATATTATTTTAGATAAATATCAACCAAATTTTAGCACCCATTTTTTGTGTAATTAAAGTTTAATGCATATGATTCACATATTGCAAGAATTATGCTGGTCATGCTGTCTTTAAAGAATATGAAAAATCATGATCAGGAATGCGTCAGCCCAAGCTTGCCAAGAAGAAATTATCTGAAATCCACAATTAACATTGGCTAAAGATATCAAATTGGGAAAATGTATATCAAGCTTTTCCGTTCAGGACCATCTACCTGATCTGTCACAACGTATATGACTGCAATTATGCATGGCAAACAGCAGCAAACGGCGATACCCACAAGACATGCAATGGCTACACAAATCAGTACAAACGCCACATCCAAGGAAAGAAATGTAATACATAACCTGCAAATTAAATCTCAATGTAAGTAACAAAAAAAAAGTCAGAAAGAGAAACCTAGATTAGCAAGTGTCTACAAAATGTTCTTATACAAACCAGTATATATGAGGCGAATCATTAATCAAAGTTGAACCCCCGGAAGTCACCCAATAGAATCCAACGACCCACCAAATAAATGAAAACATTGTATTTGCAGACTCCAGATGCTTTGCAACACTGCTACAGTAATAAACAGAATACACAAGCTAATTTCTATCAAAATACTCCATAGCTTGAAAAACAAAAAACTAAGCCTTTGACAAATTAGAAAATACATAACCAAAACTCTACCTGGAATAATCATCATCGACCTCATTCTGCTGACTTACATAATCTTGTCCATCACTCCCAGAACTAGAGATAGAGTCATGACTACTTTCCCAATCCCGCCTTGTCTCCACCCCTATGGAGTCGGTCTCTTGTCGTCGCCTGTACTCGGTAACAACGCAGCCCACATGAACAACACATTGCAAAGCATACCCAATTACCCACATCCTTAATGGCACCGAAGGCTTTTCCTCCGAGCTCAGTCCAAGAAACACAAACCCAACGGCCACAATGGCCAAGTTCCACAAAACATCAAGCACAATTATGGGCTTCGAATATCCCCAGCTTCTATGGCGCTCTTCGAGGTCTTCCGCAGCATTTTCTCGCACACGAACTGAAGGCTCTCGAAGCATCATTCGGCGGCCACTGGCTTGTCGAAGTAGACGAGCCGCGCGACGTAGAGGTAGCGGGGAGCGGCGAACAAGCCGTCCACTACGGATGAGGTTGTCGGCGATGGATTGACCAAGTAGAGGCGAGTTATCCATGGCTTAATTAGGGATGTGAATTCAGATTGAAAATAGTTGGACTGAATTGAACTGGTATTTTTTTTTTTTAATTTAGCCTCTGAAAATGAATTCAGAGATCCTCATATTGCGCTCGTGAGCCTGAATATTGATTGGAAAGGAAAAAATTGAGGGTTCAATTACAAGCAAAATCTGGATCTGCACTAGGATAGGACAAGTAAATCATAAAGGGTCAGGTTTTGAATTTATTGCGGAAGAAACTGGAGGGCTCGGAAAGAATAAAAACTGGAGTATAAATTTTGGGTCATATGAAGAAATTTGACATAAAAATGAGACCTTTCGTTTGATCAAGGAGAAATTTGAAGGCGTTAATTTAAGATATCACTAATAAGAGGCAAAATTTCTGAAGGGAAATGTTTGATAATATGAATATGAATTGAAAGGCCTCCTCCCTCATGTTTGTAATTGTTTGACTCTGTTTTTTTTTTCATTGATATTTTTATTTTTATTATTATATAAAATATTTATATTATTCTCTATATTAATTACATTATTATTATTATTATTATTATTATTATTATTATTATTATTATTTATAAATTATTGTTACCACAATATCACTCTTTTCTTCGACAAGCAATTGCACGTACGCATGTAATTTGATTAGCAACTTCGATATTATGCTTATCAAAAAATAAAAAATAAAAAAATAAAAGTAATTTGAATCTTCCTCTCTATAAAAAATAGTGGTAAGATGGTATAACATATAATGTTAAAAGTAGGTTTGAATCTTCCTCTCTATTGAAGAGTTTAACTACAAGAGGTAATCGAGTTAGTTAGATAAGGTTACATTAAACGTGTTCTATCTCTACTAGTTTAGTTAAAAGGTGTTATAAATAGTGCCAGTAGTTTCTTAGTTATAGGGTGCTTTAAATAGTATCAGTGGTTTCTTGTCTCCTATTTTTATACTTTTCATAGTTTAAACTAATTAGTATACGAGCATGTATTCAAAAATAGATTGTTATCCTCATACCAACTTTGTATTTTTTTTTTAAACAAAACTTATAAGTTTGAAGACTAATATTAAGGAAAGTAATTTATTTATTTATTTATTGAAAAATAGAATGGTGGCATAATAACATGTAATTTCAAAAATTATGATAAAACATATAATATAATCGAACAAAATTGATTATAAATATTTTAGTAAAATAATTTTATTTTATAAAATTTATTTAACTAAATATTTAGTTTTTTTATTATATTTTAAAATAAATATATTATTTTTAATTTTAGATGAAAAAAAAATTTATACACATAATTTTATAGTCTAAAACTCAAACAATTTAAGTGTTAGGTACATTTAAACCTAATTTTTTTTATCGTATTAAATTTTTACATACTTTTATTATTTTTATACTATATAATATGGTTTGATTCACAACAAACGCATTACTGTATAAAATTATACGATCAAAATCCTTAGTACAGACATATCATGTTATAAAAAGACACAATATGTTATATTAAAATTTAAAATAATAGAAGCACAATAAAATGCTACTAAAATACTTTATACAATAAAGAAAATCTTATCCATTTTTATTCTTCTTTTTTTCTTAGAAGCCTTTAAGAAGTTAATTTATTTTGAATAAAAACACATCTTTGTGTTTTTTCATCTAGATTTGGCTCAGAGTAATATTTTTCCATCTAAATATTTATTTATTATGATTTATGTCATACTTATACTCGTAAAGTTTATGTTTTATTGTAAATCTAGATTTGTAGTGTCAAAGATCATGAAAATTATAATATGATATCAAAATTTTATTTTTTTAAAAAATGATCACTATATCAGTTAAAGTAGCCAATCAATCGATTAAATAATCTTACAATAGAATGAAAGATAAAAAATCAAGGTATTTTTTTTATGTTTAAGAAGGTTTATAGTTTTGGTTTAACAATTTTGATTATTGATGCATTTAGATTGATTTTTTATCTAAATTATAACTTTTTATCTTTAATAAAATTTTATTTTCTAAAAATTTACTTTATACATGTTTCAAAATATAAAACCTATTTATTATGAAAAAATACTAAGAAAAATATGTATCAATTAATTATAAAGATGAAGTTTTTACCTAAAAGTAAGAATTTTGAATATATAAAAAAAAACAAGAAATGTGAGTTTGATTTATTTACTTAAATATGGTAAAAGTTAATAACTAATAAAGTATAAACAAAAATAAAATAATGAAAAACGTAAAAGATGAGATAACATGACATTGTTTTATTTGGTTGTTTATTTAGAATAAAAAATTTTATTTGTATTTTTTAATAATTTTAAATTATTATTATTATTTAAATAATGATTGGGATTACATCACTCTAATAACTATAATAAAGATAGTATCTTATATCATTTTGGAAGTGGATTATGATATCTTTTAGTTTAGAAATATTAGCAAGTAAATGTATCTTAAAATAGATTGTTCCTATTGAATAAAAAAATACATTGTTCCTATTGAATAAAAAAATACGAAAAAATTCAAAAATAACATACCTTAAAACTTGTAACCAAAAAATAATACCCCTATATTCAACTAATAAATTTTATTATTAAATAAAAATCTAATTTATTATTTTATATTAAATATCGTCTAATTAAAAATTAAATTATATTTAATATTTAACTCCATATAATTTGATCATTTTTAATATTATTGAGTTTCATTTTTATAATTATAAATTTAGAGGTCATTTTATGCAATTTTTCAAAAATATATTAATTGGTTTGATAAATTTAATTTTTAATAATTTCAAAAAATATTGAGTTTGTATACATTATATAAAAAAAATTATCCAAAATTTAAACCGAAATTCCATATAACCCTCCGCTCCATTAGTAACAAATTGGTATGCTTTCAGAATATTATTTGCAACGAACTCACCTTCTGGACATACTTAAAACAATACGATACTAAATTTGCTTAAACAATAAACAAAACGACAATGGTGAATCAAGTCACTGAGTTAAAATATTTTGATAATTGAAATTCACTGTAGTAGCGGATGTATCAAACTCGCATACACTGAGCACAACCTAATCTAAATGGTTCAAGGAAGTTAGTCTAAAGAATAGATGATTGCTCATAAACTAACCATGACAATACAATCTATAGCAACTCTTGTCTTTTGTAGTCAAAACGCATACACCATTACCGCATTGAAGTGGCGTCAGCTGCTGAGAGAACATCCACCTCATCAGTCTTGTTCGTCAAAGTCTGTCAATTAGATTGTTCAATGCTCCCATATAATTGAATAAATGTTTCTGATTAAAGAAGCATGGCTTGTCTGTGCAACTAACCGACCACAAATGCAATTACAGTTCGTGTTTCGTAAAAATGAAACACCCCGGTGTTCAGCAATCCCTAGCATGCTCAGGAATGAGACGGTGTCGTAACTCAGTAGATGCACCGGCCAATTCTGCAGGGTGTTCAGCATCAGTTGTGGTCAAGGAAGAACAACCCAAAAAATACTAAAAGAGACTGCTAGGGCGATTTAACACATACCTTGGGCTGTGAAATTGAACAGAGGAGGTAATGCTCGCCCATTAGGCAAGCATGCATTAGGATCTCTTAATTCGTCAAAGAAAGGGTGTGCACATGCTTCCAACTGAAAATAAAAGTTAAATTAGTATCTTAGCTACAATTACGCACATCAACACTTGCAACAATGAACTACCACTCCGTACAAATTTCACGTTATAGGCCCATAAATTGCACAACTCACAAGCATCATATAGAAGAAACATATTTACTAATATTCTTATTAATACTATTAATTCAAGAATTTTAAATATCTTACTGCAGTGCAACGAAAATTTGGTGAGTACTGGAGCAGCCTTGATATGAGATCCAATGCTTCAGCAGGCAATCCTTTGTGAAATATCTGGACATCACAGTGGTAAGAAGTTTCTTGGGTCAAAATCAGAACATTCGCTGATCGGGAAAGAAAAACACCGGGAAACTCGTTGTACCAACAAAACAAATTTCCTTTAGCCAAAAAGAAAAAATAAACTATTGATACAAAATATAAATCCAGTAGAATTTTTATCATACCTTGTGCCACGGATGAGCTTTGATCTGAGGAAACTTAAACTCGGTGTAATTTGGATTCATGCACCTGATTTCTTCTCTAGTTGGTGTTCCAAGAATCTAATTATTACAGCAAGTAGCCAAATAGTAAGATGACCACTAGGGGAAAGGGGAAGCAAAACTAGCATTAAATTGGGAATGTAATGAAAATTAGACCCAAACCTTGATGATTTCTACCAGCTGATCGATTCCACTTTCTCCAGGAAACACGGGCTGCAATAATGAATCATTCAGCAGAAATCAGAATCAGCCCAGTTTATCATATTAAATGACCACTGACAAAGTATTACACAATTGAAATTGACTTCATGTTCTCCATTTGATGTTTGGTTCAAGAATAAAACATAATGGAAATGGTAAAATGAAGAGGAATAGAATTCAATGGAAACAATATTACTATTATTATATTTGTTTGATCAATAGAATTAAAATAAAATTTATAAATAATAAATAATTATAAAAATATGCACGTATTCTTAAAGAATGTGGGAAAAATAAGCATTTTTGTTACTATTGAAATGTTTTAAATTTCATTACATGTTATCGGCCAAATCAAGCGCAGGAGTACCAAGAATCAAAATCATTCACATTATCATCTCCATTAATGTCAACCAAACATGATCTAAAGCTTATATGGAGAAAGCCAGTAGACAGATGATGAGAGACACATCATAATCATGTCGGGTAATAAAACACATCTCAACTTTTAATAAGTGACAAGATTAGAAAAAAGAAAATAGCTTATTTTATTTAGAATTCTAATAGAGTAATAGTTTATTTTATTTAGAGCTCTATTTCTTATGTATTACTAGTCTTATATAAAAACCTTTATTTAGAGTTTTTTTTTTGTATTAGTAAAGTCCAACATAGAAATTTATGAACTATTCTGAGGGATTTTTAACTATAAATAGTGAGATAATATGTTTGTATAAGACATTCTAGAAAATAATCAACTTCATAATATTAAAGAAGTTCTCTTATTTCTTTTTTCTCTTATTTATAATATTTTAGGAATAATTTTTCTTTCTTTTGTTTGGAAATTGAAATCCTCTTATCCATGAGATAAAGGAATATCTTTAGGCTAATCCTATTCTAAAGTTGCTAGAGTGCTCGTCCAAATATAGATAACATAATTAGGTTTGTCTTATTCTAGATTTACTAGAGTGTTAGTCTAGACAATAGTTTCCTTTATTTGTTTCATAATACAAATACGATGACCTCTAACCAAAGAGTGAGTCTAACTAATTTAAACTTTGTTCATCTTTTTCTTATTTCTTAAGTGCTTTTATATTATTAATACATTCGTGTTTGTCCTGCATCAACTCTAGATAGACCCAAAAGATATCATGTCATAGGTACATTGTGCAAAATCTGAAGAACTAGAAAACCAGGGAAAGAAACTAAAACATCAAATTATCGCCAATGAGGACAAATATGTAAAACTTTCTTCCTTGCAGGACTATCACATCTTTGTACCATTTTGGCATTTCCTAAGTGAAAAAAAATAACAAACTCAGACCAACAACGTGTATATACCCACCTGTCCCAAAAGAAGCTCTCCCATAACACAACCAACAGACCAGATATCAATAGCAGTAGTATATTCTGTGGCCCCAAATATAAGTTCGGGAGCCCTATAGTACCTTGAGCAAATGTATGATATGTTGGGTTCACCTGGGACCTATAGATGAAAAATACAATTCATGAGATCACAGATGGACAAAAAATCTCCAAGTTTAATCAAATAAATACATACCAACATCTTTGCACTTCCAAAATCACACAACTTTAGCTGATGAGTCTGAGGATTGACCTGCAGTATGCACAAGAAAAATATCACTACTACACTGACTGTACGTTTAAAATTGGTATTACTATGAAAAAAGGTACACCTTGAACAAAAAAAATACCCATCACAATGTAAGGTGGTCGAATTATTAGGTATCCAAAAATTACCAGCTATCTGGACATACAGGTTTCAAAATTTCTGTGGAAACATAATCTAGAAAACAAAACAACCTTTATAAGACAAGTAAAGCGCTTACCAGCACATTTTGAGGCTTGATGTCACGATGACACACACCAACAACATGATGCAAGTAATTTAATGCACGGCACATCTACACGAGAGAGAACAATTAGGCTTTGTGCATCTAAAACAAGGCAAAATTGACTCAGAACACACAAGGAAATAGGAATAGGATATTTTAATGTTACCTGGTATGTATAAAGCCGTACGTAAATAATGGGAACATGTTGATTAAGCTTGGTATAATGCTTTGAAACTCTGTAGACAGTTTCAGGTATATACTCAAGGACAAGGTTAAGATACAGCTCATCTTTATTAGTAGTTGAGAAAAAACAATGCTTCAGTGTAACAATGTTAGGATGGCCAAGCATACGCATAATTTGAAGCTCCCTATTCTTGTATCTCTTATCTTGGAGAACCTTCTTTATCGCGACTGCTTCACCTGTTTCCAGGCACTTCGCCTGCACCATAAATATAATTACAAAAGCAAGTCCTTGACAGTAAATCTCTATGAATTAAGAGAGGAAAGAGGGAGGGGGGGAGAAGAAAGAGAAGTATGCAATATTTTATCCCAATTACCTGAAAGACAACCCCAAATGAACCGGTACCAACCACACGCTCTGCCCTATATGAGACTATCTGTAACCCAAATAAGGACCATAGTTAAAGCTTAGTGCAAGAATTCAAACATAACTAATTTTACGAAAGTATAATTGATGCATCATTATGCATCCAAAGGTAAAAAACTATCAAACTCAAATCACGAATAAAACTAATGCATCTCTTGCACATCCAAGATAAAAAATAAGAACTGGAAATAACCTGTTTTGGTTGTCCATTGCAACCAACTACTGTAGTCGAAATTATCTGACCTGTTTCAGCTCCATTACCATTTTTAACAGTGGTTTCAATTTCCTACAGAGTCAATATTGAGAACAATTATTCAGTCATTATTATATGCTACTCCTTGGAGACTTTCAAAAGAGACTCAGATAAAAAAGAGAAAATCTGACATATACTTCTCCCCAGTCTTGTATTCAGCAGTAACTTGTCAGAGGAAATTCAAAGTACACGACGGGGAGAACAAAATTAATTATCATCGTAGAAAAGCAGAATATATTTGCTTTAAAAAGAATAATCCACAAATAAACAAGAACACAAAATCTACCTTCTCATCAAGTTTGGTGGAATTATCATCTCTAATTCTCATCCCATGCAATTCATTTGGAAGTTGATCCTGGCCAGATATTTCAGGTTTACTCTCTTCTTTATTCTCCGCTTTAGCCTCTAAAGTTACAGTGGAAGTGCTCCCTACATCTTCTCCCAATGATGTAGAAGCCATATGACGCTTGGTAACAATGGTACCTCTCTCAACGCCATTTAATTCCATATTTATCTTATTATCAGTTTCTCCATTGAACTTTGTTCTCTTCATGCTAGAATCCACACCCTAAAAAATCCCACAGACAAGACCATATACCAGTCCCATGCAAGGCAGAAAATCCAACAATTATAGTAGTAATAAACAAAAGAAAAATGGCCACATAATGCTGCCTTAGTGTTTGCCTAGAAAAGCAAGAAACACGCTTTGTATTTAAAACTGTAGTTTTGCCTCACCCAGCTAGCTTAAAGGAGAAAATAATGCATATGTCTTGGACTCAAGTCTGAATATGAGACAACTAACTGTATTGACAAATTATTTATTAAGAGTTGCACGGGAAGATAGACGGAAGCAAATTGCAATATTTTATCAAATGAATCAAGAATTGGTTCATTCCTCCATATATATGTTTCAATTTCATTCCTCCATTCAAAGTTCAAACCCAGACAGCTAATTTAGGTTCAAATCCTTGTTCTTAGGGAAAATATTTAGTTACAAGGAAATGCCTAAAAAGGAAAAGAATGTACTTTTGCTCGTCATGATTCACCAAGGAAGACCTACTAGAAACTGAAAAAAAGCCAAATAAGCTTTCCATTCAAAACGGAACAAAAAAAAATGAAAGAAAAAATTAATGCATTTCAGGTGGAAGAAGCATTAGACTTCGTGTGCATGAACCACCATTCACATGGAGTTAATACTGTTTGAACCTGGTTGAAATCCATAGTGTTCGCACATATGGAGGGTATTTGGACGAATCCATAATTCTTAATCGTGTAACGAATTTCTTTCGACTTTCCCCAGCCTCGAACCTAAGACCTAGTCCTTAAGTACTTCAGGTTCTTATATGCTAGTACCATCTGAACCACTAGTCCAGATGGTACCAACTTCCAAGAATTTGTAATTATAGGGGTAAGTCACATATTCGAAGCTGGGAAGGCGTTAAAGAAATGCGTGCTTGGTATCGGTGGCAGAATAATCACTTGTCAGGAGCCCACATAGACATCTTTAGCAAAAAGGGCGCCTTTGATGTTTGAACTTGGTTGAAATCCACAATGTTCGCACATATGGAGGGTATCTGGATTTCAACCATGTTCAAACAAATAACATCTCAGTCATATCCATACATGTACATGTACATGTATGAGTGTTAAATAAACTCATTTAAGGTTGATCTAATGAACTAATAAGCTGGAAAAATCTAACTCACAAACACAAATGAGTTAACTCAAGAACAGCTAGCTAGCTAATTTAACAAAATATCTTTGTTAATGATAATATTTTTATAATTACAATACTATTTTTATGAAATATCACAATTAAGAGATACAATTTTATTTTTTTCTTATTTTATAAAAATAAAATAAAATTATAAATGTTTTTTATTTTTTTTGTTTTATTTTTTTAGAAGAGTAAATGAGTCAAAATTGTTCCGCATAACTCATTTAAAAGTGTGTTCAATTGAACTTAGCTCGTATAAATTTGGATAGTTGTATTGAATTATAACTCAATTAAGACTAACTAAACTTAACGAAGCTGAGCCATCTAAACTCGTTTGACATCTCTGGTGTACGCTCACATAGAACCTAAGACATTGATTAATAACAATCTCAATAGGAACAAACAAAAGGTGATTCAATTGCAACAACTATTGCAAAAATAAATAGATATATATCCCCTCAACATAAAAATTCTCATTATAAAAAAACAAAACAATCAAATGAAGATAGGAAATATATCGCTTAACTAAAACTAAAGACATATCCAGATGCATAACATACCCCACAAAATTAGAGCCAACCAACTTTTAAAAATTCCTACTACAACAGATGATTATTTTTTCTCATTTTTTTTTTCATTATTTAGCTCTATTTTTCCAGCAGCTGAACAAACTTAAGCTAAAATTCTAGAAGAAGAAGAAGAAGAACATACAGGGTCTGATGAAATAGAAGTCCGGCCAGATGCCATGCTCTTAATGCGACGCAACATATTCATTTTGGTATTCGTCTACTGTCTGACTCAGCCCAGATCAAACCCTAAGTCCTTCAAATCCCAATAATACAACAAAAATAAATTGAAGAAAAAATCAAAAGAAGAGAGAGAGATTCAAGCTTTCTCTCTCCTCTTCCTTCTCCTCGCTCTTCCCTCTGACCCAAACTATGAAGAAAAACTAATAACACAATTAAAGAGATGAATAAAAATAATTAGAGGAGCACCAACTGAGTATTCTAGCCCTTAATTCAGATATTAATTTCTCAGGTGGCTTTTCTGTTTTTGTTGTTTAATCATTTCGGTTTTTTTTTTTTCAGGTTCTTGCATCTTCATTTTTCAACGGTCAAACCTTGATCAAGATTCAAGGCCAATCATTTTAGCCACACCGTTTTCCTTTTCGTACTACGGTCAAACTTGTGATATTAGCCGTTGATTTAATATGATGGAAAGATCTAACGGATATAATTGACTGAGTTTTACGATAAAATAGTGGTCTGAAGTTACGAAACAGACCCTAATAGCTAGTGTATTTACGAGGGAAGGGATTATCGGACATAATGACGGAATATCCGGGGAATACAACTTTTGACTGGTTCGGTCGTATTTGAATATACGGAAGTATATATAACAAATTTGATTTCATCTTTCTTAGACTTTGTTTAGGATTTTTATTTTAGGCCCGTTTGAATCGGTCTTCCTCTCCATATTTTTGACCCAAACGTGTTTTTAATAATCAAAATAAAGCAAACAAAAAAATATTAACAACGTCGACAATAGGATGCTTCTTCTGTGCTACGAGCCCAATTCTTATTTTCATGTCACTTTAAAAATATATAAAAAAAAAAGTTATAAAATATTATTTATTATTTATTATTTTAACTATACTTATATTATTACTTTAATATTCATTTTTATTTATATTATTAAAAGATAATATTATAGTACTAAAGTTTAGTTTTTTCTTTTGGTATCAAAATGTTACCATATTTTAATTCACAACAAATCATGTGTGCATCAAATGATCAATGAATAGTTTTGGATTTTGCTTTTATTTCATTTTTTTAAGTTCTTAATTCCCCATCGATTTTTTTTTAACAGAATTGCCCATCAAGATTAGTTATCAATGAGTTATAAAACTACTCGCCCATTGCAATTGTAAAGTTATTAAGATTATGTGATGTGCACATGGATATTGAGAAATAATAGAATATTTTGATAAAAAAAATAAATAAATAAAGCGAGAAACCAATACAGTAAAGCATCAAATTTCAATAATATGAATAAAAATAGATATCAAAATAATAATATAAATATCAAATTTTACTTAATAAATATATTATTTTATTAATATATTTATTAACTATTAATATCATATAAACTAATATAATAAAAACAATCAAGGTCGGCTCAAGGTCATATAGGCGGCCACCTAATCATGCATAGGATCGACAATGATGTAGCATGCAAACACAGCCAAACATGATTATTATAAAATTAAAACATAATTACTCTACATGTGAGCATGTACATTATAACATACGGAATCAATACACAAACATATCTATACACTTTTAAGTGAAAGTAAAACTTGATCGATGATAAAATTTTGTTTTTTTGTTTCTTAAATTCTAAAAAAAATATTATTATTATGTTCCAATAATTTTTTAATCCATATACATTCAATTAAATTATTTTTTTTATAATGATTTCAATCATAATTATTTATCATTATATATCTACAATAAAGATACATATATTACCATGTATAAAATTTATTATTCCATCCATTTAAATTTAAAAAAATTTATTACTTTTTTAAAAAACATATAAAAAAATATTAAATTTATTATAGTATTTGAAATAATTATTTTATATATAAAAATAGACATACTTTAGTAAATATTTTATTTTCTCTAGAATATGTTTTAAGAACTTACATAAATTGATTAATCTTAAAAATATACTTAACATTTAAAAAATATAATCAATGGGTAGGCTAAGGATTAACTATCTTTTTTAAAACGAATGAATTTAAATTATAAATTTTGTTTCAAAATTTCTTAAAATTTAAATTAAGTATTAATTTTTTAGCTATATAAATTGTGAAAAGAATTATTTTATTGTGTTTATAAGTTAAATTTTATAAATAATCTTAAATTTTACCACTAATTTACTTAGTAATATATATTTTTGTTGTACTTGGTAAAAGTATGAAACAATTTATTCCCACAACATTTTATAAATAAATTTTTAAAATAATTTAAATAAAAATGAGTACACATGCGTAATTTTATTTTTCTATTAAATGATCTAATATTATTTATATTTTGAATTAGTAAATATATATTTAAAATTTTAACAAAAATTTAAATGTAATATATAAGTTTAATGAGTCCCCTTAGGACACCATCCTATTTATTATGGCTCGTATTATTTAAATTATTTATAATGTTTTTAGTACTAGTGATTATTTATTTGAGTAGTGAGTAGTGAGTAGTGAGTAGTGAGTAGGGAGAAGTAATTATTTGTTCGTACACTTAAAAATTGTGGTAGTAATCAAGGTAAATCAACGTGAGAAAAATAATAGTTGAAGGAATAAAGTTATATATTTTCTTTATCTTTTAAGCACCAACTCAACATGGTTTATAACCAATTAATTTTTTTTTTATAAGATACATCTTCTTAATAAAAAAATTATATAAATCAAACTTATGGTCATGTAATATACATATTTAAAAAAAATAAGAAGTAATTAAATTTTATTTCTTCTTTTAAATAAAGAAAATATTAAACAGATATGATTTGAATTAGAGTCTATAAAACGTAATATCGGAAACTCATAAGAATTTCAATATAAAATAATTAGTTGGCATTGTATATATTTCATGCTTTTATAACTTCCATAATTTTATATATATTTGCTTTCAAGTAAATAATGTTTTTTTAATTTTATTAAGATAATTTTTCAAATAAAAAAATTCATATTTATTTATTAATTTTTAAACAAATCATACAATTTTATTTATATAATTATTTATATATATTTTAATAACTTATCATTTTTATTTAAGAGTTTTATATATTAATACTTTTGATTAATTTAGTATGATTAATTTATATATATCTTAGATAATAACTTATTTGTTTAAATTAGAAAATATACCAAGTTAGACATTTAAGAAAAAGTGACTAAATTGATTACATTTTAAATAAAATATTAAATTAGTTAAATTAATTAACAAAAATAAAAAATAAATTATCTAAAAAATATAACATACCAAAGTACTTTCCCCTGCGGAAGTCAAAATCACCTGCAAGTTCGGATAATCATGCTTAATAATCAAATAGATTTAACTTTCAATGATAAATTTTACATCGATTATTGGCTTCCGTTATTATTTTATTTAATTATTTTATTTAAAATTTTAATTTCATATTCGGTTTCGAAGATAGAAGAATTTTACCACTATTTATATTTTATTAAATATTATAAAATACATATAATTTATTATTTAAGAATAAAAATAAAATTAAATATATTAAATAGCATGATATATTATTGTTTTTAATTTGTAAGTTTTTTTGTTAAATTTAATGGTAAAATTCAAAATTCACTCTTCTTAATTTCCATTCAAAAATAATACATATTTATATACAAAACTAAAGACACACTTAGATGATATACACATAATACACAATTAATATCTCTAACACTCTCTCTCAAGTTGGAGCATAGATATTAATCATGCCCAACTTGTTACAAAAATAATCAACATGAATCCCACTTAAAGCTTTTGTGAAAATATCTTCTAGTTGTTCTTCAGTCTTCACATATCCTGTAGAAATCAAATCTTGTTGAATTTTCTCGCGAATAAAATAACAATTAATTTTAATGTGTTTAGTTCGCTCATGAAACATAGGATTAGAAGCAATATAAAGAACAGTTTAGTTATCACACCATAATTTTGATGGTATTGAAGTTTTAAGACCTACTTCATCTAAGAGCTGATATATCAACATTATCTCATATGCAGATTATGTCATAGCCCTATATTTTGACTCTGCACTCGATCGTGACACAACATTCTGCTTCTTGTTTTTCCATGAGACCAAATTTCTTCCAATGAAAATACAATAGCTTGATGTGGATCTTCTATCCACTTTAGAACTTGCCCAATCTGCATCTAAAAAACATTCAATATGAGTGTGTCCATGATTTGCATACAAGATACCACGTCCAGGTGCTACTTTCAAGTAACACAAAATTTGCTCTAATGTTGCCCAATGATGAATTATTGAGGATGACATAAATTGGCTAATAACACTGACCGAATATGCAATATCTCGACGAATCACGGTAAGGTAATTCAACTTTCCAACCATCTTTCGATATCTCTCAAAATCTTTAAAGAGTTCTCCATCTCTTGTAAGGTGTATGTTCGGAGTCATTAGAGCAATACAAGGTTTTACTCCTAATTTTCCTGTCTTAGTTAATAAGTCCAGGATATATTTTCTCTGAGATATAAAGATACATTTTTTACTCCTTGTGACTTCAACACCCAAGAAATACTTTAGCATCCCCAAAACCTTCGTGTGAAATTGAGTATGTAGGAAAGGCTTAAGAGATGAAATTCACGTAGTATCACTTCCAGTAATAACAATGTCATCTACATACACAACTAAAAGAATGATACCAGTCTGATTATTTGTAGAACATAGAATGGTCAAACTTGCTTTTCATCATACTAAACATTTCTATAGCTTGACTAAATTTTCAAAACCAAGCACGAGAACTCTGTTTCAAACCATACAAATATTTGGAAGACGATAAACTTACCTAGACTTCCCTCGAGCAACAAAACCAAGATGTTGCTCCATAAACACCTCCTCTTAAAGATCACCATGAAGAAAATCATTCTTGATATCTAGTTGATGCAAAAGCCAATGGTGAGTAGCTGTCATAAAAATAAACAACCGAACAGAGGTCAATTTAGCAACAGGAGAGAAAGTGTTAGAATAGTCCACTCCATAGGTTTGAGCATATCCTTTACTAACAAGACGGGCCTTTAATCGAGCAATTGACCCATCTAGATTAACCTTAATTATGAGCACCCATTTGCATCTGATCGTCCGTTTCCCCGAAGGTAAATCAACCAAGTCCCAAGTACCATTGTCATCCAAAGCATTCATTTCCTCATTCATTGCATGATGCCAACCAGGATGAGATATGGCTTCGTGAATAGTTTTAGGGATAGAAATAGAATCAAGAGAGGCAATAAAAGAGCAAGAGGAAGACGACAAGCAGTTATAAGAAACAAAAGAAGAAATAGGATAAGTACATTGGCGTTTACCTTTGCATAATGCAATAGGAAGATCATCGTTTAGGACTGGATCTGATGACGAAGGAGCAGGTGCAGGACATGAATCAAACTGTCGATGTCTAGAGTAGACTTGAGTTATAGGAGGCCTAACAGGAACTGGATTAGAGACAGGTTCAAATGATGTGATAGAATAGACTAACAAATCATCATCCTTCCCCTAACGTGTAGAAGGAAGAGAAGACAAAAAATAGGGTGTGTCTTTCATGAAGGTAACATCAATTGAGACAAGATATTTGTTAAGACTACGACAATAACATCTATAACCTTTCTAGAGACGAGAATAACCAAGGAAGATACACTTCAAAGACTTGGGATCTAATTTAGTAACATGCGGATGAACATCCCGAACAAAACAAGTACTACCAAATATCCTACGGTCAATCAGAAATAGTGACTTATTAGGAAACAAAATTTTGTAAAGAATCTTACCATGAAGAACAGATGAGGGCATGTGATTAATAAGAAAACATGTTGTTGAAATTGTATCAACCCAAAAAGATTTAGAAACATTCATTTGAAATAATAAGGCACGTGTAGTTTCGGCCATTCCATTTTTGAGATGAAGTATCAACACACGAAATTTCATAAAAGCATGCCATTTTGAACCATATAAGATCGAAACAAAGCTGATGTATATTCTTTGGCATTATCACTTCGCAAAGTACGAATCGAAATATTAAATTGAGTTTTAATCTCAACACAAATGCGCAAAAAAATAGAAAACAATTTAAAACAACTCTTCATTAAATATAACCAAGTTACACGAGAATAATCATCCACAAAAGTAACAAAATACTTAAATTTAGGTTTAGACAAAATAAGACAAGGACCCCAAACATAAGAATGAACTGATTCAAAGGGAACACTAGCACATTTATTAACTCTTGGATTTGAACTAAGACGATGATGTTTTGCAAATTGACAAGACTCACAATCTACTGAAGACACCTTACTAAACTGAGGACAAAGTTTATGAAGTAAAGGAAAAAATGGATGACCCAGTCTACAATGTGCCTTGAAGGGAGAGGTTACACCAGAGCAAGCAACAGATTTCGGTATTGGTGTGTCAAGAATATAGAGGCCTCTAGACTCATGTCCTTTACCAATAGTCTTCTTCGTCATAAGATCCTGAAATAAGCAACGATCAAGAAAAAATGAGATGCAACAATTAAGATTACGAGTAAGCTGACTTATAGAGATCAAATTAAAGGATAAGCTAGATAAATGTAAGATAGACGACAAAGGAAGCAAATGAGTGAGAGTAATTGTGCTAGACCCAAGAACACGAGATGATGACCCATCGGCTAAGGTAACAGTAGAGGTGGAAGTGTGTGACTAAAGAGTAGAAAAGAGATTAGAATTACCTACCATATGATATGTGGCACCAAATTCAATAACCCATTTGGAAGATGAGGAAATGAGACACGCATTTGATTTACCTGAATCAGTAATAGGAGTGACAGAAGGTGATGAAGACCTTGGTGATTCTTGATACTGTGAGAACTTGGTAAATTCATCTGCAAAGATAAGAATCAATTTTTCAAAAGTATCATAAGTGGATGCAATATGAGCCGAGTGACCTTTCTGATGCTTGTATTGAAGCTTTCTACAGTCATGTTTAGTATGTCCTTATTTGTGACAATAGTGACACACAATACCTCCTAGGTCCTGTGGTCGAGTTTCAAACCCTTGCGAGCCACCTCCTTTGTTTCTATTCATATAAGTTGACTGTCCATGCTCATAATTATTATTTCGGCTAACCAAAGCACCATTTAATTGAGTAGGTGGAGGTGGAGTGCCTTATGTACGAAGTACTCGACTAAACACATCTTTTAAAGAGGAGATCTCAGAACCAGAAAGAACTTCGGACTTAGCAGTCTCAAAAGCAGAGGGAAGACTGGCAAGAAAACTCATGAATGCCATTTGTTCCCGTTGGCTTTACTGAACCTTCACATCAAGGCTAAAATACATCAAACTATTGAGCTTCTCATAAGTACTTTTAAATTCCATAAAATAATTCATAAGTGACTGATCTTGTTTGTTTACACGGTAAAATGTTTTGCATATCTCATACATGCGAGAAAGATTTCCTTTACCATAATATAAGAAATCCAAATAATCCATCAATTCCTTAACGAAATCACAATGATTGATCAAGTCAATTACATTACTCTCAATAGAATTCTAAATCTACAGAAATAAGCGGGCATTTTCTCTAAGCCATGTCTACTTTGAATCATCTTTAGGAAGATCATTAGTCAAATGAGTATCTTTGTCGATACTTCTCAAATAAATTTGAATGGTCTTGTTCCAAGCTAAATAATTCAAGTCATTGAGCTTATTGTCCATGACTTTAGACATCACAGGCACCATATCCGTCACAACATTAGATTTCTTTTCAGCCATAACTCCTACAAACGACAAAGTAGTGAATAAACGAAAAAACAAAATCCAACAACAACAGCGACCAAACACGCAGTGAACAAGAACACAAAATTGGAAGAACCCAAACCTGAACAATCACAAGCGATGAGTGCCAAATCACCACAAATGACGCAGGGGAACGCCGAAGAGCAACACGAGGTGGACCAGAGAAGACTACTGCTAGGACGCGCTGTCACACGTCGGCGCATGGAAAGATGGTAGAAAGTCGCGGTGGCACGTGTGGTTAACTCGTAGCTCGTCTGGTGACCAGACTTCGATGTTTGGCCGGTCAGTAGTTGGGCTTCCTCCCTATGCCGTTAGTGAGAATAATTTTGCACTCCAAAAAGGTGTTCCGAGTTGGAACCCAAAAATGTACTAAATCCTAATTTGAACAGGAAAAAAAATTCCTAATTTTGTAACCCAAATGCTCTGATACCATGTAAAATTAAAAATTCACTCTTCTCAATTTCCATTCAAAGATATTACATATTTATATACAAAGTTATGGACACTCTTAGGTGACATACACCTAATACACAACTAATATATTCAATTAGTGATTTACACCTAATAAAAAATGAATTTTTGGAGCTTCAAATAGGTAACTATTATCCAATAATGATTTTTTAAATTTATACCCATCGATTTCAATTTTAATTTTGGTTATTATATAATATTTTGGTTTCGATTTCGAATAAAACAACATCCAATCCCGTTTTACTCTCTTGACATTCTTACTATCCCCTTATATCTATAATCTATATACTAAGGGTGAGCGAACAAAATCTAATGTTTCTTAGAAATATGACCCATATCTAATATGAATTAGATTTAAAGTTTTTTAATTCAAAGTCAATCTGATGATATAATTAATATTAATTAATATGAATCCGAGCATATCAATTTTTTTTCAAATAGAATAAGGTTGAATTAGTATTAAAAATTATTTATAAATTATTATCACATGTAAAACAAGATATATATAATATTTAAATTTTAAATTGATAAATCTATATCTAATAAAAAATATTATTTATCATAAATATATTTAAATAATTATTAAATTATACTTGAACGAGAAGTAAACCGGAGACTAAATTCTTGGATGTACTTCCCATTTCCAAGTTTCCAAGTTACATGACATATTGTTTCAAATGTTAATCATTATATTTATATTTTTGTTATGATAGTCAAATTATTTTAAATAATTCTTAAATTTTATAAATCGAATCATACTTGAATTTGAAAAAAAAAAGATCAGATTGTCCCGATCGAATCCATGTTTCAATATTTTTTTGCATCCCTACGTTATCCACTATTTATTTATTTTAGGTAGTTATTAAAATATATATTTTTATTTTTAGATAAAGCAAATAAATTCAAACAAATCAAAAAATGAAAAGTAATAATTTTACGCTTCTGAAATTCATAACAATGTAAAAAAAAAAAAAGAATCCTTAACATTAACTCATATATATTCTCCTAAAATCTAAATTCAAGAGAATAAAATAGTGTTATTTCTTATTTTTATAATTATTAGGTAATTATCTGAAAAATATCCTAACGAAGAAAACGAAAATTGAAAATGGGCGCTTAGTGAGACCACCATTACGTGCAACTGACCAAATTGCCAAAGAGTAAAAAATTTCATCGAACGAAATCAACCAGACTAACGAAATCAACCAGACTAAAGGTTTTTATTAATTTGTTTTGAAAAAAAAAGCTTCATGAAGAAAAAAATTATCATCGTAAGTGCTTTATGAAGAAACACAATATATTTGCTTCTTTCTGAAAACCTTTTAGTGTGTGTGTGTGTTTTTTTTCTTCTTATATTTAAAATCACTTTTAACAAAAACATAATACGAAATCCTAATTCTGTCATTCATGACTTCGGTATTTTTCAAACCATTATTACCCAAAGGCAATTCACAGTTGATCTTAATTAGTTTTGCGTAAATTCGTAGAATGTCATATTCGCAAGTTTTTTTTTTTTGCAAGCCTTATAGAATTGTAGTTTTAAATTCATTTAGCACACGCATGTATATTAATTTCTTTCAAATATTTATCCTCAAACTTATCTTAATTCATTTAGCAAGATTTTAATTATTTTTTATTTTCCTTTATAATGCATGATATGCACATATCTATTTATTTTTTATATTAATGATACATAGATATCTATTTTTTTATATTAATTATCGCGATAAATTTATAATTTAATACTATTATTATTGAATAAAATATTATTGTTAAAATTGATACATGAATATTACAATTTAATACTATTATATATCATGTTAAATACTTCATGTATCATTATATGTATTAGTAAAATAATATTGGTAAAAAATTGTGAAATAAAAAAGATAAGAATAAATTAAAATGTTATTAATAATAAATGTGCTATAATTATGTACATAAAATTAAGTAAATATTAGATTGTATACAAAAGTAAAGATGTAAAATTTTGAAATAATTATACCATCATCTTTGATGTTAACACTTAAAAATTAAATAAGTGAATTGATAAGAATCAAATTAATTATTGATATATCTTTATAATATAACAAATTTAAAATCCAACTACAATATATGATGGACCCCACTCAGTGAAGTGTTACATGTATCTAATTACAAATAATACTTCTACAAAAATAAAAATAACCTATCAAAATTACTAAACTAGGCTATTATGGGTTATGAATAGTGGAAGAGAATAGAAGGGTATAAATAGGGGTAAAATTGAGAAAATAAGAAAAAGGAGAAGAAGGCGAAAAAAGCATGCAACGAAATTCAGTTAGAAGGGGAGAGAGATTCCTGGCCACCACGTTACTGTTTTGATTCTCAAAATCAAAAGCTAACTATTTCTTTTCAGGTTTATGATTTTGAAATTCCAATTAAAACTAACTCATACTCTCTCTCTCTCTCTCTCTCTCTCTATATATATATATATATATATATATCTTATTTCATATTTATCCCTAATAATCCGATATTTTAATTTAAATAGTTAATAAACTTTTGAAATTATTATTTTTTTTAAATTTTGAAATGTGAAGTCTTATCCAATTAGAATTAGTATTATAGTACAAATCTCGTCGTATATAAATACGAAACATGCTCAGTCACTCCCTCCCTCCCACGATCTCTCATTGTTTCGTTAATTGCAAGATAAAGCTTTCTTTCTTTCATTCATTTTTTTCTCTCCAAATTTGCTTTTTATTGTTTGATTTCTTTGAAGAAGATGTTGAGCGCTTCAACAGCTAGGTTTATCGTTGGTGTTATCGGTACGTATTTTCTGTAGCAAATATTGCTTATTATCTCTCGACTTCATGATGACCGATTGATTAAGGGCGGTTTAATTGATCTATTCATTCGTTATTTATTACTTTTGATTCATACGACAACTACGTATGTAGTGTTCAGTTTTATGATTTTCTGAGAGCAGTCTCGTGATTAATTCGCCTCTTTTGTATTTGATCGTTTATGTATAATCTATAAGCGTATATACTTTAAAAGTACCACAAGTTATTTTATGAACCTAATCAATTAGAAAATAGTGTGATTGACATTTCAACTAATTATTTGAATTTAACTGTGTTTGATTTTTATTTTTTTGCAGGAAATGTGATTTCCTTTTGTTTATTTCTTTCACCATGGTAATATTGATTACCTCTTTCACTCTCTTCCTAATTTTAGTTATCGTTTAATTAATGATCTGATTGCTTTGAAGTTCGATTTTGTGCGTTACTTTTAATTTTGGAATAAGCATTGGATCAAAATAATTAAGAAGTATTAATCATAATTCGAGATCTGTATGGCTCATATATTTATTTACAAATTCTAGATACTTGTCATTCCCTTTTTATTTTACTATATTAATCCGCATTTACTAATTTATTTGTCGAATTGTGATTAATTTATTAGTTGGAGTTGTTTTTGTTGCACTATATATTTTGATGATTTGAGGAATATTTTTGCAGTCCCACATTTTATAAGATCTTTAAGAATAAATCGGTGGAGGAGTTCAAGCCTGATCCTTATATGGTAACAATACTCAACTGCGCTTTATGGGTATTCTATGGCATGCCATTTGTTCATCCAGACAGTATTCTCGTCGTTACCATCAACGGTTTCGGTTTTCTAGTCGAAATCGTATACTTGACCATTTTCTGTATATATGCCACAAAAAAAGGACGGGTAGGTTTTTAACTTTCTGATTATATATATGCAATTCGGGATGTGTAATAATTAATTGTAGGAAATAACAGAAACATAATTAAATCATTAACGCAATTCCTTTCTCCTCCTTTTGATGCACAGAAAAAGATAATTACATTCGTCACAGCCGAAGCTGTTGTTTTTGTCGCCTTTGCTGCACTAACATTGATATTTGCACACGGCACAACAAAGAGGTCACTAGTAGTCGGTATCTGTTGTGACATTCTAAATATTATGATGTATATGTCTCCATTTACGATCATGGTTAGTATTATTATCTTCCTAGTTAAATTTTCACACAATCTTTCCATTAATTCCAGTCTTACAGAAACACTTTACATATCAATTAGTTAGATACTGTTTAATGTTGAATTTTAACAAAATTAATTAAACTTTACTTAATGTTATTAGTTGTTATTTTTATAGTTATTAAGTTTTATTGGTATTATTTTAAGTAATTTTCATTTATGGGTTCTTAACAGAAAAAGGTTATTCAAACAAAAAGTGTGAAATACATGCCGTTTTGGCTCTCATTGGCTGGTTTCCTCAATGGATCTGTCTGGACAGCATATGCATTAATCAAGTTTGACATCTACATTCTGGCAAGTCCATTCCCAACTCCATATTAAATGTGTATCTTGAATCTTGTGGTGTTATAAATTGAATTTGGTGTTACGTACTCTAACGAATATATGTCTCTATTTGGCTTTGACTTTTTCAGGTAAGTAATGGGCTCGGTGCAATTGGTGGTTTTATGCAACTGGTATTGTACGCTTGCTACTACAGCTCCACTCCAAAAGATGATGATGAGGTTGTTGATGATGCAAAGCCCACTGAATTGCAGCTCTCAAATGCAGCAGCCAGAGTATGATGTCTTTAGACGTACAACCACACCTTTTTTGGTGGCCATCGATCTGGCGTTTTACTTTTTTCATATTAGACATAGATGTTATTCATTATTCATGGAGTACATTTCTTATTAATGATATTGTTTTTTTTTTCTATGAAGTATTGGGTATATTTTTTTAAAAAAATTATGTTAAAGATAGTCTCAATTGTGATGGATTTCATAGTTTTTTGTGTTGGGACGTTTAAATCCTAGGTACTCTTCTAGATATTATGTTTGTTGGTTCTTACCTTTTCTTTTTAGGGTACGTTGGTTACGGTTTTCAATGGGGTGGGATCAAGTTTTTTTTTTTTTTTTGCTTTTCGTCTCCAAATTAGAGTTTCTCTATCATTTTTATATAAAATGAAAATATGAAATGATACTAGTTGAGAACATGAATATAAGTGACTTTTTAATAATTATTTTATTTTTACTATAAAGAAAAAAAATAATAACAATTTTACAATAAAAAAAAATTCAAACCAATAAATAATAATTATGTGAAATGGTGAAAATAAAATATACATAAGAATAATTATATAATCTTTTTATACTAAAAAATATTGATAGCATCTTGTTATAAGATAGTTTGAAATAACAAAAATAAATTATTAAAAATTAAAAGATTTTATATTTTTAAAACTTAAATAAATAGTTTAAATAATTTTTATAAAAAAATTATTATTTTTTATTTATATCTATATAACAAAGAAATTTCTTCAAAAAAGTTCCTATCATACTTTAACCTTCTTATATCTTCGACCAATATACTATCAAGATTAAAACAACACTCAAATTTGTTAGGTAAACTAATTGCATTAATACAATTGGAATAAAAAACCTAACTAAAATTAATGACAACCTTACATGCAAGAACAAGTGCTTGAAGTCCCATAATAATCTTAATATCTTTGGCTATAAAACCTAATCCAATTTATTAACTAAAATTAGTATTAATTTTGATCAATCCTTAGGTTTCTTTGAATTCCTATTCAAACATGTGAAAGTCTTAAGACTATAAAAAAAGATCCTATTTTTGTTTATAGCTTGGACTTTAAAAAACTTCCTTATCAACATCGTTTTGATTATGCCATAAAACCTAAACAAAAAAAAAAGATTTGACATTTTTAAGAGATAAAGATGTTCTCGTACAAATCCAAATTAATAAAGGATAGATTAAAACATTTAGAGAAAGAGTTATGAAAAATTAAAAGTTTTCATACCTCTTAACTTTATCACATTTTCAAAGAGCACATGAAACATCCTAAAACATCCATTGCATACTAAACCAAGAAAATGTGACTACTTTTTTCCTATACAGATTGGCCTTTGTTGGGAGAGTTTCATAACATGCTTTCTAAATGTATAATTTCATCTTGTTTGGAGCATTTATGATCCAGATATCCTTCTGTCGAGTTTGAATATTTGCATTACTACATTTAGCCCTTAAATCATCCTTAGAAATTACTTCGATATTTCTCAACCAACCAATAAGTACTTTTAAAAGAGAAAATATCATTTGTACTATTGCCCCCATATAAGCCTATCATCATAATGATTAGTAGCTAAAGGAATTGTCAAAATGGCCTCCATATCTTGTTTCATAAAAGGTGCTTCTAATTAAACTTTCTTTCCATAACTCAGCTTCATTAATCTGATCAACCACATAGAAACTCTTATAGATTATGCACGGAGAGATAACCTTGAAAGAATTTGAATAAGATAGCCAATGGTCTTTACAAACCCTCACATTGTCTTTTTTTTTTCAATTCACCACTTTAAACCAATTTTACATAGTTGATTTCCTCAGCATACACTTCTCCACAAATAAGAGAAAAACCAGGTACAGAGGCACTCATGAAATCTTCATTGGAAAAATACTTACCCTTCAAAACTTGTGCAACCAAACTATCACCTTTTTATAAGAGTCTCTAACTATGCTTTGAGACTAAAGCTTGATTAAAGGATAACAAATTCCTAAAACCAACTCCACTAAACATATTTGGCTTATAAAGTTTCTCCCAGGCCATCCAATGGATGTATCTCTTATCCAAGTTATATCTTCACCAAAAATTTTGTCAACAAACTTTACAGTTTGGCGTACAATTTTAAAGGCAACATAAAAAAATTCATTATATAAGTAGAGATAGCTTGTATTACTAACTTTAACAAAGCCTCTTTTCTAGCCATGGATAAGTATTTTTGCTTCGAACTCTTCAACTTCCTTCACATTTTGTCTTTTACCTCTCTAAATAGTATTTTTTATTAGTCATAGTAGGTAAGCCTATGAACCTTTCATGAAAATTAACAAGAAGAACACCCAATATATTAAGAGATAAACTTTTGATTTTCTCAAAGGTGTTAGGACTAAAGCATATAGTCGATTTCTTCGAAATTAACTCTTTGTTTAGAAATAGCCTTATAACATTCCAATATCTCTTTCAGTTTCTTACAATAATTTCCATTAAATTCAATGAATTCAAAACTATCCTCAACAAAGAAAAGGTGTGAAATTCTTGGACTTCATTTTACTATTGAAACACCTATTAAGTGATTGATTATTTCTACCTTTATAAGAAAACTTGACAAACCTTTAGTATATATGATAAAGAGATACGGGGATAAGGGATCCCCTTGCCTCAATCTCTTTGTAGGTCTAAAAGGATCTAAAATTTCACCATTAAAAGAAAGAGAATAAGAGATAGATTCCACACAGTTTCTAATTAATTTCACCCAATATTTAAAAAAACCAAGCTTGGTGAGAATAAATCTTTGAAAGTTCTATTCCACTATGTCGTAGGTTTTCATTATATCTAGCTTGATAGCTACTTACTTTTTTACCTTTTAAAATTCTCTCGATTGAGTGCAGTGTTTCAAATGCTACCATTGAATTGTAAGAAATTAATATGGTTGGTATGAAAGCACTTTGACTTTCAACGATTATAGCAGGGAAAATGGACTTCATCCTATTACTAATACACTTTGCAATAATTTTGTAAAGAACATTACAAAAGCTAATAAGTCTAAATTTTGTTACTTTCTTAGGTTGCTTCACCTTTAGGATCAAAGAAATAATAGTATTACTATGTTTTTAAAGTTGGTTATTATGATTGAGATCCCTCTCAAATCCTTATGTAAAATAAAACCAAATTATCTCCTATAATATCATAGTATTTTTGATAAAAAAGAGCGAACAACCCATAAGCTTAGAAGCCTTGATTAGGTCCATTTACTTAATTACACATTCAATATTCTATTTAGTAAAAGGAATTTCTAGCTGTATATTCATATTATTTGTGACTCTTACCTCGTTACAATCATCAAAGAATTCAGAATTATTAGAACCATCACTTAAAATAGATCCAGATAAAAAGTTTGGAACATCTCTTTTATTTCATCTACTAACACAATCCAAGTATCTTTGTCATTCATGAAGCCAATACATTATTCATTTCCTTTCTATGGTTGACTTTTTCATGAAAATACCTTGAGTTTTTATCTCCATAATGAAGCTAGAGCTATTTAGAACGTTGTCTCCATATTATTTTATCATACTCTTGTAAGGAATTGATCTCCTTTTTTCAAAGCCTTAGTCTTCTCTAAATTAGTCAAAGTCTGTACCTTCTATAATTATTTCTCTAAAGCTACCAATCTTATCTGCACATGTCATATAGTGTTCCAAATCCAATTCAGAAAAGATGAAGCACAATATTTTGTTTTCACTTTCACCATATGCAAGTTTCTTCTACTTGTGCCCGTTGTGCTCCAAGAGTCTCTAATAACATCATCACAACTATCAATTCTCATAAAAAATTCCTCAAATCTATAAAGCTTTTTCTTATTTTTTTAGGAATACCACTTCCAAACTTAGCTACTTTGAATATAATTACAAGGTGGTCAAACTTTAAGATCTTCTAGTGTAAAAACCCATTTTAGATAAAAAGAATTGAGCCAAAAAGCATTAACTGATGCTTTATCCATTTTGACATTGGTAATAGCTTCTTCACTTCTCTTACTATTCCATGTGAATTTATACCTTTCAAAACCAATATCCACAAAGCGACGTTCTCTTATCACTTATCCAAAAGCATCAATTTACCACTGAGGTCTTGAGTTTCTTCATAACTGCTCAAGTTGAGAGGTTGCTTCATTAAAATCTTAAAGACCTACTCATGGGAGGTGATTCTTATGTGATAGTCTCTTCAAAATTTCTCACAACTCCTTTCTAAGCATCCTATTGGGGTTCCCATAAAAACCAATGATTTTGAAAGTGTAAAACTCTAAACTCCGTACAATACTATCAATTTGTCCAACTCCATATTCCACGATGGTTACATCAAGATCACTATTCCAAAAAGCAATAAATCTCTACCTTTATTTTGTCTCGAAACTTCGAAGTAATTTTCAAACCTCACCTACCTTATCTTATTTTCTTCTTTTTTTCAATCAAAACTCTATTATGAAAATCAACTTGGGACTTTAAACATTGATTGTCCTGCCAAGAGCTCTAACGTTGAAAGGGTTCCTAAGCCCCTAACTTTCCAACTTAGAATATTCATGGCTCGTGACGTGTTAAGCAATATTTAATACTTTTTTTCCCCTTAATTTAATTTTGTTAATGCATTCATATATTTATATTTCACAATTTATTATATATTTCATTAATATGATTTGGTTGTTAGGTAAATTTTAAATTAAATTAAATCTAATAACATACATGAAAAAAAGTATCTCTTAATTGTTACAAAATTTGCGTAATCAGTGTATTTAATTTATTAAAGAAATGCAAAATTTTGTTCTCCATATCAATTTTTTATTATTATTTTAAGAAAAAGATAAAAACAAAATTTTTAAAACTATAATTACAAAAATAATATATTTAATATCTAGTTTATATATTTTTACAATTTAAAAAAAATAGAATATTATTTCATATTAAATATCATCTAATTTGACGAGATTTAAATTTAATTTAATTCAAAATTTAACGTCATCTAATTAAACCTCGTTTAATTTTTTCAGTTATAAATTTTAATGTTACATGTTTTAGGTTTTTTTTTTATTTCTTAAGTTTGAATAATCTTTTAATATAATATTAAAACTTACACGAGTGATTTAGTAAACTAATATTTATGAGATTTAAGTTAAATTTTAATTTTAGAAAAAATGTTTTCGATGAAAGAGGAATATCATTATTGTGATAAGACATTGACTTACCTTGATAAGATTTACAATAATATTAGATGTGAATGGTAAACATGCACACACTCACCAATATCTTCCCACATCAATCCAATGTCTTCCTATACAAGACCAATTATATACTACGAATTTCATTTTATACTAAAATCTCTTCGAGATAAGACTTATTATAGTTGTGGTAAGGCATTAACTTGTCGTTGTAAGTCTTACCACGATATTGAATGTTAGTGGTAAATCTTTTTACATTTGGCAAATGCCTTTCTATTGAAGCTAATGTCGTATTATGAATTTTATTTTATTTTATCATATTTTGATTAAAAAAATAAAATATTATATAAAATTAATGATTTTGGGTAATTTTTTGACACTTTCAATTCTTAAATAATCTTTCATCTTAAATCAAATTTTTTTATTTTTAAAATGTAAAAAAATATAAATAAATTTTATAATTAAAATATTTTGATAGGTAAAAAACTATATAAAATAAATTAAATATTATTTTAAATAAAAGTTATTTTATTAAAATATTTATCATTAATTTTATTTAACTATATATATTATTTAAATTGTTAAAAAAAATTATGAAAAATAATAATAATATAATTTAATATTATTTGTTCTGTTAAATACAGCAAACCACCCATATTATTATTCTACGATTATAACCCATCAAAAGATATACTTGTACAACACACAGAAAAATGAAGCTAGTTTGTTTAAAACTATATATTGACTTAATATTTTATTTAAATTAAAAATTATTATTTTTAGAATGTAAGAAAAATATTACAAATAATTAAATGTTATTTTTCATAATATTTCTGTGAATAAAAATATTTTAATATGAATGAAATTAACATAAAATAAACAATAAATTTTAATATATCAATTATTTTACTAAAATTTATTATTTATCCAACCATTAGATTATTCTTTTAGTAGGGTGTATTAACAAAAATTAAACCAAATCAATACAGTTCGTTTTTGAAAATAAAATAAAATCAAACCACTAGACGTGTCAATTTAATTCAAATCAAAATTTAAAATAAATTCAAATAACTTTCATTTTTTGTCTGTAGAAGTCATATCCTTTATCATGGTTTAAAAAAGAGTTAGAATTTATTTTAGTTTAAAAATGAATAAATTAAAACTCATTCAACAATTTGTCGATCAATTTTTTTTTTCCAATTCACCATTCCACTTTCTTCTCCTCTCTCCTTCCTTTTTTCTTCAACTTACAGTTCCATTCTCTTCTTCCTTAATTGTGAGCTCTATTTTCTTTATTTCTCTTCTTATTTTTCTAAAAAAAAATATCCTCGTCTACTAATATTTAATAAATAATAATTTATTTTTATTATAAATAAAAAATAAATAAAAAATTTATATTTATATAATAAAAAAAATATATTTTTTATAACAAATAACTTATCAAAATTTTATTATAAAATAATTTAAAATAGTAATAATAAATTATAAAATAATTATAAAATTTTAAATTATTAAAAACTTTACTAAATAGTTACAATAATTTTTATGAAAAATTATTGACATTTTGAAAAAATAAATTATTTAAGATTAAAAAAATTAAAAATAAATTACATTGTAACACATATCTCTAATATTATTATAATTTTAATTATTATTAAGATAACAAATATTTATTAATAATAATTTTATTTAAGTATTAAAATATAATTAATTAGATATAATTTATATATTTTATTATATTAATAATAATATTATTATTATTATATTAGATAATTTTTTGACGTAAAATTTACGATATAATATTCTATGTTTGTATTATATCTTGTATAAAGTTGGATATAGAGGCTTTACAATTTTCTTTAATAATTTAATTATTTTTTATGTCATAATTATAATTAATATTATAATTATTTAATAAATATAAATATAATTATATTTATTATTAATAATAATAATGTATTATATTATATTTAAAATTAATTATAAATTTATAAGATATTAATATTTTTTATGTTTATAATAATTATGTTTTGTAAAATGAGATTTTTTTTATTTTTTTTTAAAACAAAATTGATTAAAAAATAGAATTTCAAATTTAAGGTTAAATTTTGCACATTTTTAAACTAAAATAGAATTCAACCTTTTTATAAACTATTACATGGGATATTACTTCTATAGAAAAAATCCTAAGTAAAAATCTAAATCAAAATATTCAAACCAAAAGTTCGGTAATTACTATTTATGCTTGATTCGGTGCAATTGCTTTATAGATTACTTTTATTTCTCTTTAAATACTTTATGTAGTAAAGTCGACGAATAATTAAAATATAACATATAGTTTGAAAATCAATGTATTTTTCTCAAAATAATTATAAAATAATCATTTTCCTCTAAATATCTCTAAACCACACTTTTCATTTGAGAATTCATTAAAAAACTTCATTGAAAAAAATATATAAAGAAGAACATAAAATTAGAATAATTATAATAATCGAAACTTTAATACAACCTTTTTTGATCCCGCTGGAGGGGAAGAGCCCATATTATACCAGCATCTCTTTTGGTTTTTCGGTCATCCAGAGGTGTATATTCTAATTCTGCCTAGATTCGATATCATAACTCATATCATTTCGAATTTTTCGAAAAAACCGATCTCCGTGTATCTAGGCATGGTTTATGCCATGATTAGTATAGGTGTTCTTGGATTTCTTGTTTGGACTCATCATATGTTTACTGTGGGCTTAGACGTTGATACCCGTGCCTACTTCATCGTAGCTACCATGATCATAGCTGTCCCTACTGGAATCAAAATCTTTAGTTGGATTGCTACCATGTGGGGGGTTCGTTTATTTATAATCTATCATGTTTTCACAAATTTAAGAAAGTAAAAATTAAAATTATTTGATTATATAATATAATTTCTTTATAGGATTTTTATTTCTTTATTACGCAGGCAACATATATAAAAACATATATTTTTTATATATTTACAAGTACGATGAATATATTTTTTCACCATGTGAAAAATTTATGGATTTAATAATAAAATCAGTAGAAAAAACTTTCTACAACTCTATGTCGATGTGGTGTATTACATAATGAGATGTCTCACTTGCCACTTCTTTTGCAAAACTTAGCAAATTGACTATTCAAAAATACTAAATCATTATTGGTCTTGAAACGCTTGACTTTTTGATCACCAAACAAACCTCGCATTCTCAATGTAGGTATCTATGTCTTACTCATAACACAAAAGCAAGTAATATTTGAGACTTAATAAGATGAGTATGAAATTGAAACATCATTAACAAATATGTTACCCTAAAGCTAATCGAGGCCACGAAGTAACTATTATTTCATAATAGTAAGAGTATCCTTACGAACTCTTAAAACTCCACCTTAAGCGAAATATTGAGGGCACTGTGATTCAAGAGTACCGAAAGATATTAAGTTCATTTTCAAATTTGACACATGATAAATATCTTCCAAAATTTTACGATAACATAATGCATCTTAATTTGAATACTAATACCAATAAACTTACAGGACACATTATTTCCAAGTAAGACAATACTCATATAAGCATGTTGATAATTAGAAAATCAATCCCTATTAGAGTACATATAGTTCTTTAGCTATTAAAAAAGAGATCAATTAAGAATAATTTATATCATTTTAATGTTTTGTATTATAATATTATTAATTTTTATCAAGTAATTAAATATGATTAAAATACGTGTCTATAACAAGGATAAAAGTAAAATCTAATATAAAATTATTTAAGAGAAATAATAATAATAATATTAAAACAGAAAGTTATTTAAATATATTTTTTAAATTTTAATAAAAAATAAATTCAAAAAAAATATTAAAATAGAACATTGAAAATTAATAAATATTAAAAAGAATATTTTGTGAATTTTTCATAATAATTCACTTTATCATTGTTAAATACTTTTTCTTTAGTCGTACTTAATTAATTAACAAAAAATTAATAATATTTTAATAAAAAATCATTAAAATAATATATTTTTTCATAATTTATCCTTTTTTATAACTAAGGGTTTAAGTTACATCCTTTTTAATCTAAAAAACTAAACAATATAAACAACTTAATCTAAGAAAAGTAGTAAAATTTGTATCACATCATACTTATATGCACGTCTTGAATGCATATTAATTAAGTAAATATACAATTTGGTAGGGTTAATCTATTATAAATTAAAATCACAATAATAAATTAATTACAATAAAAAAATTCTATATCAATTGAATGATAAAATGAAATAATACTTCTTTAAACATGCTCTAATCAACATCAACTTGCACCGATTGATTCAATGAATCAAAAAAATAACTTAAGTGTTAATATAGTTCAAAAATCACTAGCAACCGATGTGTTACTCATTTGATTTAAAAATTAACCAAAATTAGAATTATAATATAATATAATCTATATTATATTAAATTCAATCAATCTATTTAAATAAATATTTTAAAGGTTTAAAATTATACTCTAACAAATATAGTATTATTATCTTGTATGATCATCTCGTTTATTTAACGTGTCAATACTATGTTAGAAACATATGTTCAAATTTATAGAAAATTTTAAATACACTCCAAACATAAATCAATATTTGAAAATTTCAAACTAAATCTAAAACAAATATTTTTCAACTTGGTGGCATATAAAATATGTTCACTTGATATAAATTATAATATACAAATAATAAGAAAGAAAATGTGTATATATATTTTATCATGCTATTTTTTTCATATTATATATTTTCACATTTAAATTAATTAATTTAAAACTTATTAAAACATACGATTATTTATCACACTATGGATGATGACGACAACATAGTGGACAGTCACAACAATGACAACTAGTTGAGTCCAAACTGGTCTGGTGCGAGAAAGAGGGAGGGTGTGAGAGGGATATGATGTGTGAGTGAGAGACAAATGGGGGATGCGATGAGTATTAGGGTTTTCTTATTTAAACAAATTCGTCCGTTTAAGAAGAAAGATTTTTTCCAACTTTTCATTTTAAATTTTAGATAGGATTTAGATTAAAAATTATACAATCTATTCAACTTTGGATAGAATTCAGATTGATATATTTTACGATCTCTTGTATTCGATCTAAACCGAGTTATTATTAAATTATAAATAAATAAATATTTTATTTTATAATATGTTATATTTAAATATTATGTATTTCATAATTATATTAGATTATTATTTTAGTTTAAAATAATATAAATGTTATAATAATTTAATAACTATACACATATATTTCTTATTTTTTTGATTTTTTTTGTTGTAAATATAAATTATAATATTTATTATAAAATTATCAATTTAAAATCTATATTTATGTATGTTGTGTTTTATTTATGATAATAATTTATAAATAAATTTTAATATTAATCTTACTTCATGTGATTCGAAAAATATAATCTGTTTGAATTCAAATTAATTTAGATTGATTATATTATCGAATTAAATTTGAATTAAAAATCTGAACATCCATCCGGTTTAGAACGAATACGAATTAACCAAAAACAAACGGTTTTAATCGCCTACTTACATATATATTATTTACTAACAAAATATACGTTGCAAACAAAATTGGTACCAAGCATTACAGTGGTTGATGATATGTGTACGAGTAATCGTTTAAAATGATGCTGATTATGGATGTAAGATGGTTGTTTTTGTATGATGGTAATTATGGAAATCTAAGGAATTTATGATTTTTGATGCTAGTAAGCTCTCTGCATCGGTCATTGTAAAACAATAAGGTTTGGTTTTTTAAAAAAAATGTGAAAAAGTTTTCTTTTGTTTGAATAAAAATATTGTTTAATTTTTTACCTTTAAAAAAATATTAATTAATACTTTTACTTATAAAAATGATAAATGATGATAATTGATCATTTTATTTATAAAAAGAAACCATAAAAAAATTTTATTAATAAAAAATATTAAACAGATATTAGTCATAATATTTTTCATTATTTATCTCATCTTATCAAACAAAACAAAAATTACAAATATAATTGATAAGGTTATTATTGTCTTTTACTCTCATCTACGACCGCAATATCTTTGAAAATTTTATTTTTAAAATAAATAAATTTAAAATTATTAATTGTATGTTTTTGACACCATTTTTATAAATTAACTAAAAATATAACATTTTTAAAAGTTACGAAACTAAATGATACTCTCATATAAATAAAAATATCAATACCTTTCATCCTAAAATAAAATAAAGGATTGATAAATATAAATAAAATTTTAATATATATATGAGTGATAATACAGGAGGATGTCAATAAGATTTTAACGTATAAACATTAATATTGATTAAGGAAATTAAAAGAGGCAAAAGCAATTTAGGTATGCCAAGAAACTGTAGCTTAATATAACATGAAATTTATTTAAACATTTTCAAATTTTTTGGATTTTGAGTTTCAGTTTTATTAAAAAATTTAGCTATCATGTTACCTCTAAATAAGGTACTTGAGAATAGCCAGTAATATTTAATTATTATCCTAATCATGAACGAGAATTCACCTACGCAACAACCCGGAATAAAATAAATAATAAAAACATAAAACAACTTACTATCTCAGCCAATAATTATTTACAAAAAAAAAATTAATAATAATTAATAAAAATTATTACATTAATTATAATAATATATTAAATTGTTATAAATATGAGTAGAGTCAATACCCGAACCATCACCCTTGCCCTTTTTCCTATGCACCCTTGCCCTCCCAACCGAGTGGGTTAAGCAGATACTTTTACCACATTCCAAGGAAGTCTCCAGGCAAGGTTCGTTCTTGACTCAACCACCCCCAACACACGCAATGCATAAACTCACTTTCTGACTCGTCAACGATAACTCAGTAAAATAATAATGATAAAAAAAAAATAAAAATTAAATTTCATTTGGGTTAGTAATCACGAGAGAAACACGTGACTATCAACCATTAGTTTTCGCTTTGAAGAGCAGCTTTGATATTCTGTACAGTGCAACCGATGAGATTGTTCACCGTCTCCACTGATTCAACCGTCAGCTTTGCCGTTGGAAGACTGTCAACTAATATCTGAAACGCCACCGTCAGCAAGGACCCACTCCCACTCACCCTGTTTTGACATCCGTTACTTCCACCGTTACCGTTAGTAGTAGTTGTTCGATTGGGCCCGTCAGGAACGATTGCAAACCCAGAAGGCAACAAAGCCACGTAAGTAGAATCGCCACCGTTCATCACAACGTGCATAGCTGGTATGTCAACTGGCGCGTAAACTACAATCGAACCCGATGGATCTGTACAAGTTTCCTGTAGAATCAGCATGCTAGTCTCGTTCGGGTTCATAGTCTACAGAACAACCACAACAAAACAACCCTTATTAAATCATCATAATTACAAAAAAAAATGCCACAACATTTTTATTATATTTTCCTCTCTCATACTGTCGCTGTAAGTAAATAATTCATAACTTTAGGTCAAACGTCTGACAGAGACTTCTTCTTGATTTTTTCGTCAGATTTTTTGGGATGAAAAAAAAAAGGTGAGCTCAGAAATTTCCAGAAAGGTTCAAAAAGATCCTATAAATATTGACTTTTTTTATAGTAAGACAAACATTGTCACTAAATTACACCACATAACACGTACGTAGATCTGGTCCCAAATTGTCCATATTAATACTTCCAATTATATTACCTATCATGTCCTTTTTACGACATATTATCCTCTATACTAAGTTATTTTATTTATATTTTTTAAAACTTAAATTTTATCACTTAAATTTTATATAATATATATATATATTATTTAATTTTTAAAATTAATATATTTTAATTATAATTAAAGTATTCATATTCTATAATAAATCGATGATAAAAGAAGTGTTATAAATATGTGATTAAAAATATTTTAATTTTAATATTTCAAGTGGTTCTACCAATACTTTTTTTTAACAAAAAAATTGATTTTTTCGGATCAAAAATAAAGAATTTTAAAGTAATTAAATATTTTAATTTATAATTTAATTCTAGGATATTTTTAAAAATAAAAATATTAATATCACGTTATCAAAATTTGATATCTACACAAAAAAAATAAAATAGAGAGAGGGAGAGGAGTAGTGACTTACGCTAGAGCGAATAAGGGAAACACAGTTGCCATGATCGTTGCCCTTAGCGATGTGGGCCATCTCTTGCATAGGCCCACCATTAGAGAGTATGTCCCACTGACTTCGTAGCCGTTCATCCCGAAGAAAATCAAACAACCGCTGAGGTGATATCGGAAGCCAAACAGAAGTAGCAGCGCTCAAAACGACCCCCGATGGCTCCCCAGGATCGTCCACGCTCTTCCGGGTCATAACACGAACGTCCTCGTCAATATTACCGTATTTAAGCTTGTTCCACTTGTACACCGTGGAAGCGCACACACCAGCGCAGAAGTTGTCAGTCATTCTCCGTGCTAGCTTCAACATACTTCGTCGTCCACTGGCCGTTATTGCTGTTCCAAAAAATAGAACAAAAATTAAGGAAAAAAAACCCTAAAATGCAATCGTCACAGTCAACGTTTGAACTGAAAACTAAATCTACCTGTGTGGTCACGTGAGGAAACGTTGGTGGACATGAGAATGGCGAGACATTCACATTGGCGTTGGAGAATTGAGATCCAACGTTGAGCACCGAAACCCATTCCGGAGCTTAACATTGAACGGTATAAATGGTGAATTTGACTCTCCTCGTACTCTGCATGTTCTATCCAAGTAACCTACCATTGCCCAAATAAATTTCATTTAGTAATTATTTTCCCGAGAAAATTGTCATTTTCCACCAAGAAAAACAAACATATATATAGAAGTGAAGACAACAACAATCTGAATAATTAAAGTTAAAAAAGATTGATAACATAAATGGCTCATTCATTAAATATTTAATTACATTATCTAACATAATATTGGTGTTAAAACATGAAAGCATTCGTTATATAGTGATATTCTTATTTAAATTTGAGATATATATCATGGGTAATCTCGAGGTAATTAATATCGAGATATGTGAAGAAAACAATATGTACAGTCATGTCAGAGAAAAAGCCCTACCTAGGGTTTGACTACGAACGGCACTCTTCTTTTTCGATTAAAATACGTAAAGAGGCAAATTAATCATGAAATCATTGAACAGAGTAGGTAGATCATCAAATCCATGCATTTTGTGACATTTAATAAAATATTAATACAAACTCCTATTGCTGGAAAAAATCGAGACAGCATCAAATATTGCAATGGAAATAATATAAAAAACTACGTAGTATAGTTTATTAATTTAAAATTCAATCCAAATTATAAGGGGAATTATATTATAATTAAGTTTCAAGTAATTCTTAACTTATTTTTTTAATATTACTTAACTATATTTAATAGATTAAATAATATAAAAAATAATTTTTTAACACGTTAATTTTAATCATTATAATTTAATTTTTAAATATGATTAAATTTAAAAAAAATGGTTAAGAAAATATTACTGAACCCATAATTTATGGGTTCAATTAGAGAAAGCTGGGAATTAGATGCTTCCATAAGCTTTATTTAAAATAAAGGCAATATCGATTGAATAAGACGAGGCAGGTGTATATTTGAGCATTATATTAAGCAAAACCAGTAATATTGAAACTAAGTAGAGATTATAATATGGTTTTAGACAAGAGGAAGGAAGTATCCAGGTCAATTAGTTAGATTTTGAGAAGGTTTAGATTCCTAATTCTTTGTAATTAACGCTAATGGACATAAATATTAGTTTTGGGGAACTCATCAAATATTCAAATTAAGTGGTATTAATTTGACCCCTACTCCTAATCAAGCTGTATAAAGCCTTAATTAAAATGAGGATTATGATACTGAGTTCATGTTTTTTTTTAAATTAAAAGTGTGTGATTATTAATTGCTACACAATTTTTTGTTGGTTCCACGATTCATTTAATGTAAATTTTAAAATTAATAAAAATACTTTTGTAAACAATTTAATTAATATGTAATAAATGTATTAATGATAAAAAGGTGTTTTTGTAAATTTTTAGAATTTAAATTAAATATGATATGATATCAATAAAAAATGATACGAAAATAACCCCACCACTTAAAAAAAAAATCAGTGGGTTTAATTAGGCTTTACTTAACAAAAAAAAAAAACTTAATTGATGTTTTGGAGTAAAGGTGTGACTAGAGGAGGCATGTGTGCCTCAATTTTTTTTTTAATTATAATATTTTTCTTGATAAAAAAAATTATTTCTTGATTTATACGTCCAATTAAGAATAATAAACCTTAAATTGTTGCATGTTTTAAACCAATAAAATTGTATCATATGATTGAGCAAATTAAACTAATTATTTTGTGATTTTAGATGATACAATTTAAACTTTGGGTTTGTCTTTTAACATAATATGGTAAGTGATGTATTATATCTAAAATTTTAATTGGCTTTGACTTCCGTACATCAACCAAATATTCATTTTCATTTTCGCTTATTATGTGATCTTATCATATGTATCATGCTCTTTTGTTACCAAATTTTATGCTCTCTTAACAATATTTATTATTGAACAAAAGAAAAAAAAATGCCTATTTATTTATTTTAATATTTTATGTATGTGAAAAATAATAAATTACCTTGGAAAAACCATTAGGCATATCTTGGACAATACAGCCAGAAGGGAGCCTCCGGCAGTTTGAAAATGTCGGAGCACCTGAAGTTTGTTTAATGCTGTCAATGGACACATCCACCACAGCCCACACTCCTTCTGCATGCTGCTTACTGAACCTTAAGAAATTCACCTTTCTCACTGGCACCAGTGGCGTTAGTACTTGAAACTCAGCATGCATCTGAATTTACATTTTATATCTTGTATCATTTTAATGTCATATTCAACATATATAATACTTGAAACTCAGCATGCATCTGAATTTACATCTATATCTCTTGTATCATTTTAATTAATAGCCAACCTTTTTGATAATCATGTGGTGGCAATTATATTTTTTTTATTAAAAAGTCATTTAAAGTTACATCTTAATAAATTTTTAAAAAATAATATTTCATATAAAAATATTTAATATTTTTTTTTGTTTTGATAACAAAAATAACAACAAAAAAAAATTGATATTTTTCAATTATGACAAATGGAAAATAGATGGAACAAAAGTTAATTAATTTGCAGGGACTTACCAGTTGAAGTGCACCATTTCTGGTTCCTCCCAAGCCACTTGAAATCACCTCGGTGGTTGAGCTTCTGGCTACCAAACAAGGAAACATATCCGCCCACCGGTTCTGATTCAGTTGTCGAAGAAAGAGAAAATGCAACTAGTAAATCCTCTAAACTTAAAATAAAGAATCAGAATTGAAATTAAAACTAATTATAATGAATTTCCCAAAACATTAAATTAAAATTGGAGATTGATTTATAATTACCGAGTCCATCAAAGTTTCAACAAGTGCCAAGCTATTGATGATGACCATACCAGTGTCTCTAGAAACCTCAGTGATAAAACCATCAAGTTTCAAGCCAAAACAAGAAGTACTGAAAGTTCTTAAATACTCCGCATGATTCAATACTTCTCTACCTCTTTCTAAACTCTTCATCCAAAGTGGCTCATCTGTCTCTACCATCTTCACCAATTCCTCCATAGCTGCTAAAGCAAGCTCCAAATACATAGATCTCTCAATCGATCCATCAATCACACTTGGGAAAGAACTCGAAACCCCACTTCCATAATTTGACCCCAAAGGCACAGGATTTAATCCACCAAAACCATTGTTCCCAACTCCAAGTTCTAAAGCTGAGTTTGGCAATGGAGATGAAATTGAAGTAATGGGTCTGCCGAGAAACTTGCTAGCAAGTGCACAAACTCGTTCTAATTCGTCTTTGAGATGAGCATTTTCAATTCTGAGACGTTGCTCTTCCATTGATATTTCACCAGCTACTCCGTTTCTCATGGCCTCTCTTATCGACATGTTCTCAGCTCGAAGCTTATCAATCTCATACCTTAGCATAGAATTCTCGTGCCTCTCCAATTGGGTCTATTCCAAACAACAAAATTTCACTACCCATTTAAAATTCGCAAAAAGAACGAAAATAAAAAAATTCAAATACCTTCATTTGGGTACGGCGATTTTGGAACCAGAATTTGACTTGTCTAGTTTCCAAACAAAGCCTTTTGCTAAGCTCCAACCTTTGTTTCTCATCGGGATGAGGGCACTCCTTGAAAAGTCTGAAACCCAATTAGCATAAAATTAACAAAACATAAGAATTAAGCTTTTAATTTTCAAATTTTTTTTTGGGTAAAAAATCAAAATTAGCTTACGCTTCAAGCTCTTGGATTTGCTGAGGAGTGTGTCGGTGATATCGTTTTTTTCTAGGAGGGATATCATCACCAGTCTCCAGATCATCACCAGAAACACCTTCCAAATTGTCACTCCCAGATCTACTTTCGTGTTCTTCTTCTCTACTCCTTCTCCCACTACTTTTGGTCTCAAAATTCTCAGCCATTCTGTTCATATCACCATTCCCATCTATATTTGATTGCTACAACCCAACACAAATCGTCAAAAAAAAAGAAAAGAAAAAACCCAGATCAGTTTCAAGCCCAAAAGGAAACTATAAGAATATAAAAAGTGAAGAAATTAATTAAAGCTATAAAGTCGCGCGCACAATAGCTAAAGAGAGTCCAGGAGAGTTGAACATGGATTTGGTAAGAGACTGAGTTATTGCAGTTGAGGGCATGTTGTTGTTGAAGCGACGGCCTTTATTGTAAGATATATCGTTTGATATTGTGGCACCGCCAGTACTATTTTCAACAAAAATCCTAAAATTCATCAAAAAGATGCAGAGCCACCTTTTCACTTGTTTGTAATCTTTTTCAAAATTTTCCAATCACACACTTTAACTCCCAATTGATTTGTCAAACCTGTATTCAAATTTTGAGGCACTTTTTAGTTGAGTAAGATTTCCACACTCTTATTTGACTAGTTTGGTTTCACAGAATCACAGTTCCCTCCTAAGCCATGTCTAAAGAGTCGTGACTCGGAATCTATGCAACGTGATTTGATTTACATAAATTCCAGAATTGAAAACTCGCAAAATTCTATACTTTTTTCCAAACTAGTATAATTAGTAGTAAATAATCATAAAATTATTGAGGGAAAACAAACTTAGAAAAAAAAAGAAGGTAAAAACAATTGAACGGAGAGGATACAAGAGACAAGTAATGAAGACCCAAATTAATGTCTCCACCTTCCTCTCTGTTTGGAAACAAGGAAAATGCAAAAAAGCCAAGAAACTCCCCCTTCTCAACTCCTCTTTTTGCTGGGAGAGTTCAAAAGAAGAAGAACCCTGGTTATGGCCTTATGGTACTGTTGTCTCGTTATCTGCATGCTTGACTATACTAAGCTCCAAAGAAGCAGAAAGACTATTATATATAAAGAGAATAAAAAGGTAAAAGCTTTTACAAAATTGAGTAGAGAGAAAACAGAAAAAAGTTGCGTTGGCAATGCAAACCGGGTGATTCACTCTATAAGTCATTTGTATTAAGTCGGCATTATAATCACTTTATTTTCATAATTAACATTTAGCTCGCCCTTAGAAATAAAAGTATAGTTTTAAATATTACTATATATTTTTTATTGATAAAAACTTTGAAAATAAATTTAATGCGATAAAATTGTTGTTTTATTTTAATGATTTAAAAATTAATTTTTTTTAAATTTTTTTGATCGACTATTTTTTAAAATTTTATATTTTGTGAAAAAAAATTCATTTTTAAATACTTTTATGTATGGTATTTTTCTATTCAAACATGATACCTATAAAAACTCAAAACATAAAAGTGTCAAAAAATATAAAATAATTAAAAAAATATATAAATTTGAAAAAAAAGTTGATTAAGAAAATAAAAGAAAGAATTATACTGTTAAAATTTAATTTTAAATTATTAAAATAAAATAATAATTATAACCATATTAAATTTATTTTTAAAATTTTGTATTAATAAAATACTATTTTACCGTTTAAAAAATATTAAGATATTAATTTTTATAAAAAAAGTGGTTTAAATATTTTTTATTAAAGTAAAGTGTCTTGATACAATCAAAATAACTTCTAAAGTACTTGATCTATCCAAACCACCGTACTAAAAATTTTATTTATAAATATAAGTATCTTAATATTTCTTCTTATTATTATTAATAACTTGCTCCTAAAATATTTTAAAAAATTATATTAAATAATATCCAAAATTTAATACCAACAAACATAACACTATAAAATCTTATATACACTAATAAATTAGAGTTCGACACCAAACTTAGTTCGTAAAAATTTTATTATTAATATGAAATGTTTAAAACAAATATAATAATTGGATATTTTTTTTAACTAAACAACAATTTTAAATAATTTAAATTTATGACTTAAAACAAAATAAAGATAAATTATAACTACGTAACATTAAATAAATCATCGATAACTCGATATTCAAATATTACATATACAACAATTTACACTATAATAAATAAAAAGATATTCATTAAACTAAAACTTTATAAAAAATTTAAAATTTATAATAATTAAAATAATAAATTTAATATTAATTCATGCTTCCTTTAACCTAAGATACTATTTTTATTACAAGTAACATTTTTAAATAAAAAAATTTAAGAAAAAACGAATAGAAGGTGACACGCTCTACATGTGGAGTCTTCAAAGCCTTACAAATGCATACCTGCAAAAAGTACTGGTTGACTCTCCATTGCAGTACTCTCTCTCTCTCTCTCTCTATGACTGTAAAGAAATTGAAGGAAAAAAATCTTTTTTTTTTTTATCTTTTTGTGAGAATTGAAGAGGATACCGTAAGAAAAGGAAGTAACAGTAACAAGTCGCCGTCTCAGATTTATTGCTCAATCTTCTCTCTCTCTCTTGTGCGGCTTCGGCTTCGGCTTCCTTTTGAAGACTGAGATTAATAAATAATAATAATTTTAGACTTTATGATTAGATAGGATTAACCCTAATAATAATAAATCTTATGAATTTTGTTATTTGTTATAATTTCCGTACGTGACTAGGATAAGATGATATATATTTTTTCATAAATGATAATAATATTATTATTTTATTTTGAAGTTTTTTTTTCTTTTAAATTCTTGTATCAAATTCTTGTATCATGTGATAAATATTGATAGGATATTATCTATGTGTCATAATTAAATAAATATTGAAAAGTTAATAAAAAGTTTATATTTGTGTTTTTTATACTTTTTGTAACTAAATGATGTTTATATTTTAATGTGTCATAAATATTTAATAAAAAATATATTTTTAGTATTTCTTATTATATAGAAAGACTTATTCTTAAGATAAAACATTATTTGTATAACACCTATATGATTCATTAATATAATTATAAAATTTTATTGTTAATATTATTTTGAGATTGAGATTAACTTAATAACTTCGATTCACTTACACCCACCTTTAAATAAAGTAATAAAATACACATTTTTCAACATATACATGCTCACTTATGCTCAATATGTACAGTTCTATAATTAGTATATAATTATATATAAGTTTGGTACACATGTGTTACTTGTATATATAAGTTTGGTACACATGTGTTATTTCTATTAGGGATATTAGTACTTACTAATACTTATATTTATGAACCGGTATATTAATAGTATATCTACTTAAAAATGATTATTACCCTTTAATTTAATTATATGTTTAAATTGGGTAATAATTATTTAAATAGAAGGTATTAAATATGTATTAATTATTTAAATAGAAGGTATTAAAATGGTATCAATAATAATTAAATGTGGATATTAAATGTGTGTTAGTTTTAAAATAAAAATACCATTACCGTTAATAAAGATAACACAGGTGTATCAAATCCGGTGAACAAAAAGGGAGCATATAAAAAATAAAATTATTGTTAAAAGTGGATTATTAGATTATAAAAGATAAACATATAAAAATTTATCAGTAACTCGTTTATTAATTGATTTCTAACTAGTAACGTATATATTTTAAAATCTAATATGCATTTCTGTGTTGATTTGACTATTGTTTCATAGTTAGTTATTTTAGAGTCATGGTAACTCTCCAATCCTTAATTGTTGCATAATATATAGATTATGAATATTAGTCTTTTTTTCTAAAACAAAACAGTGTATATTTTCATAGATTTTAAATTATAAAAAATCTATAAATTTTAATAAATTATAACATATATTTTATTAAATTTTTGAAAATTCTATATTAATTTGAATGTATTATTTTTTCCTAAATTTTTATAGATTTTTGAGGAATTTTATAAAATTTAATATTTTAATTTTTTTTATCATAATCATGTTTTTCCACTACATTCTTAATTATTTTATAATTTCTTGATGAACTCTTTATAATTACCAAAATAGTTAATATGTTAGTATGTATTTTTATTTAAAAAATTAATAAAAATTATATTATTCTTTAAGCTACAAAAATATATAGAGTTTTTATAAAAATAAAGACGGATTTGTATTAATTGAAAATGAATACATATTAATCTAGTTTATTGAAAAAATTATTATTGTGATATCATTGATCCTTAATAGTTATTAAAATAAAATTATATTAAGAAAATTATTCTTTAAAAGTTTTAAAAGTTAGTAGGTGAAAATTATTAAAAAGAAATTATAATTAATTGTAAATCAATTTATTTTTATGAACAATTAAAGTTTTCATGATTTTATGTGATGTTATTAAAAAAAAATTAACCTTAGGTTGGTAGTTAAACTTAACAAATATATATATATATATATATATATATATATATATATATATATATATATATATATATATATATATATATATATAAAAGAAGGTGTAGAGAGTAAGGGAAAAAGAGAGAGAAATAGATAGATAAAAGAATGAAATAAAAAAGAAAAGAAAAAGAAAAAGTGAAAAGATAATGGAAAGATTAAATCTTATATCAATCAGACACTTGCATAACCAATTACCATTTTTTGCAATTAAAAAAACCATTAATTACTGGCTAAATTTTTGGCAAATAACTTTTAGTTTTCATAAATTTGATCCATAACTCATTAAATCTATAGGCAAATTTCAAACATAATTTTTACATTTGGATTAAGTTTGTTAAATTTAAAAAATTGGGAGCAAATCTCTAAAAAAAAGAAAAAGTTATTAGACAAATATAAATCAATAAAATTGTAGAATTAGAGGTATTATTAAACCTTAATAATCATCTAGATAAAACATATATCTAATTTATAAGACATATTTACTAACCATACTGAAAATTTTTGTTCATAATTGCGATTTAATAAAAAAAAAATTTTATTGATTGATAAAGGTATGGATTAATATTATAAATAATTTTTATTATTATAAATTTTAAGAGTATTAGATTTGTTATTTAAAGAATTTATAAGAAAAAGATAAGAAACATGAAAATACGGAGAAACCCATAGAGAAAGGGAAGGAGATATAGAATGAATACCACGTTACGTTGAAAAGTATTCATTATATATTACATTATATAACCTATATATATATATATATATATATTCTAACTAATTTTGTAACAAAATCTTACAAAGATATAATGCAGTCGCTGTATACTTACTACACCACAACATATCAGCTGCACATATTACATAAACTACACAGTCAACTCAATCTAGGTATACAATATTACATATAGGATACTTAACAATTATTGTCTAAATATATAAATAAATAAATAAATAAAAAGCAGTTATCTGATCTCAAATGAGGCAAACTTTAGGAAAAGAAGAAGCAAATAAGTTATGCTATATTTTAATAAATATATTATGTGAATTAATTGAAATAGAATTGAAAGACCTAATTTGGAACTTAATATTATATTTTTATCTCAAATTGTTTAATTGACACCACATATATAATCATAATTATTTTGCTTGAGATGAAAGGTATTATAAAAGAGTACTATTAATATTATAAATATTTTATAATTAAAATTATAATATTAATTTTTCATTTAATATATTTACGTGAACTCAATTGTATTTATCGATAACAATGTATCATATGGTTTAAATTTTTTGAGATATTAGTCAAACTCACATGTTTTATAAGTATTATTTATTACTTAATTGATAAAAAAAATAACAAAACATACTATTTAAAATATATATGAAAATGTTACATTGTTTTGGAGGGTAACCATTTTATCATTAATTTGGTTCCAATTTTATTAAAATTATAAACTGAATGATCAAGAACCACTAAGACACTTATATGCTACATTTTTTTAACCTATAACCATTGTTTATGTCTACTTTATGAGACATATATGCATAAGATTAATTAGGGTAAGTTATACAATGTGAATTTAAAAAAAAAGTATCATCACTCATTTATTCTATTTGACCATATTAGCTAGGAGTAATTATGATGAAAAAAAAGGAAAGGTAAGAGAAATGATGAGGTGATCATCATAAGGAGATAACGTACATTGAGATTGCCCAATTAATGTTTGTCATCTAGTTTTAGCTGTAGCTGTACTGAAAGCAAATCATAGTTTGGTTTCTCTCAAAGAGGAGAGGAGATATGCACATGCTATGTTTCATGAAATAATGCAACTATATATATATATATATATATATACAAACAAATATGCAGCTACTCACTCTTTTAAACTACCTTTCAGTACATACAATCATACATTGTCTTTCATTACTTCCCACTGTTTTCCTTCAATCATATATACACAATTATACATAATTTTTATATTAATTTTCTCTAGGCTTCCACATGTGGTGACCTTTTATATATATATATATATATATATATGTCATAAAAAGGCTACCAATATTCTTAATTATTTTTAAATTTTTTATTTTAACAACCGATGCTAATGAATCGATTGGTGTTACCTCACAAAGCACAATTTATCAACTAAATTGTGCTCAATTGGTTATTTCTTACTTTTATAACTTATTTACAAATAATTATAAGTTATTCAGAAAAGTTACACAAGATGTACCAGAATATTAAGATATATATTAATATAATGATATTTTTTAAAATTGATAAAATATTACAAAGTTAGAATTTGACAATGCAAAACTCTATTCTCTTCGTAGGAGAAATAAGAGTGAAAGAGAGTTTTATATATTATTCAAGAATCTGTATTACAAGGAGAGAGATACTTGTCATAACAGAAGATAAAGTTAACAAGAGCTTCTAGAAAAAAACTGTTACAAAAGAATCAACACAAATAAAGGAAACAGAAAGTAAGTAAATACTATCACGTGAGATCTGTAACCACTTCCTTTATCTTTCGCTTATCATACACTTGTACATAAATCAAATACCAAAGTTACTCAAAAAATAAAAAATAAAATAAATTAATGAAATCAAAAGTATTATTTCTTATGTTGTAAAAATAAATAAAATTACTTGAATTTACTAATATATTTTCCAAACTTTAATTTAATAAATGTGAGAAAAAAAATTACATTTTACAATTTTTAAGCATCTTTTATAAAGATTTGAATATAGTTTTTAAGTTTTTAAATAGGTGTAAGTTTTTTTTAAGAACTTATCTTGCTTTTAAAAGTTTAATAGTGAGGCCAAGAGCTCCAATACTCTTTTCGTTTGTTTAGGTGTTCAAGTGCAGATGATAGGTTCCGCACACACAAAAGTGTAACAAAATAATAATTTTAAGTGTAATTATATTTAATAAATTTATCAAATATATATTTATGACTAAAATTTAGTTGGTTATTTTTTGGTCATATAAGGAATATGTAATGTTTTTATCTTAGAGATACACACCAAAAAGAATAAAAGAAAAGCAAAGACAAAAGAATGATTTTTTTATGAAAAATAGTGTCGTGTGTGAGAGAGTAAGAGAGAATATTTTAGAAAAATATTTGGAATATTTTTTGTAAAAAGAGAGTAAAAAATAGTTAGTTTGAGAAATATTTGTGTATTACTATTTTGAGTTTATCTTAATTGTTTATATTATCTCTCACTTTGTACCTATTAATTTTATTAGTTGAAGAAATATTTTTTGGAGTTTGTCTTATAGAAATAGTCCAAATTAAAGAATTAACTACATTAAATTGACGGTATTATTATTTTAATTTATTAAATTTATTTTATTCTTACATGTTGTCCCCCAACAACTAGTATTAGAGTTGATCTAGTAAAATTCTTAATATGATTTGTGGTCGTAGAATATACTGATCTACTATATCAAAAAAGATTTTATTAGGTCCAGTGTATATTTATTTGTAGAAAAAGAAACACAACGAAAAAAAATATCAAGTCATAAAATAGATATTGAGAAATTTAATGACAATAATAATTTCTCTTAATGAAAAAAAAGGATGAATGATATTCTCATTCAGTAGAAGGTTCATAAAGCATTGCTAGGAAAATAAAATAAGGCAGCAACCTTTACCAAGGAACAATGGGATGAGATATATGAGATTACAGTCAGTACAATGCGTCTAAATCTCAAACAGTGTTGCAAAATATTGAATCAAAAAATTGCAAGACTGCAAAAGAAACATGAGAAACTCTAGGAAACATGTACATATCAAAGAACCTTGTCAATAAATTTTATTTGTAAATGAGCTATATTAGATGAGGAAGGAAGATAATGTGAGCATGATATACCATGTTATCGATTTCAATAACAAACTTTCTCACTTAACAAGATTCAATGTAAGTTTCAATGATGAAGAGAAAGCTGTTATGCTGCTGATATTACTACCCTTATCATATAATCATCTCACAATATCTCTAATTTATGCAAGAGATAAGATAGAGTTTGAAGTTGTTGTAGAAGCCCAGTTGTCATATAAGAAATAGAACAGAGAGAAAGATTCAGAAGTATAGGCCCTTATCACAAAGTCCAAAGGAAGGAGACAGAACAAAGAGCAAAAACCCAGAGGCAAGAGTAGAGACAAATCAAAGAAATATGTCAATGTTGAATACCATCACTATAAGAGAAAGGTTCATATCAAGAAATTTTGTCAGGTGTTCAAGAAGGAACCAGAAACGAACAAAGGCAAAGTTGTGAAGAAAGACGATAGAAGTGATGATGAGCAAACAAATACCATATACGAGTTCAATATCATTTATGATGAAAATTTTGTCAATCTTGCATCACACGAGACCAGTTGGGTGATTGATAGTGGTGTTATAATTCAAATTACATCACGTAGATAATCTTTCTCATCATACACACCTAGAAGTTTTGGTGTTGTTAGAATGAGAAATGAAGGCTTGTCAAACGTTGTTGGTAGAGGAGATGTTTACTTGGAAATCGATAATAGAACCAAACTAATTCTGAAGGATGTAAAGTATATTCTAGATATATGCCTAACTTTGATCTTTGTACATAAACTTGAAAATGAAAGATATTGCATCTCATTCATTTATGACAAATAGAAACTTACAAAAGACTCTTTAGTAATGGCTAGAGATGAGAAGCATACAACTTTGTATATAATGCAAGAAAATCTTTCCACCAACACAATAAATGTCATGGAGAAAGACAGTGTAATTGAATTATGGCATAAGAGACTTAATCACATGGGTGAAAAATGTATGACAAGTTTATCCAGGAAAAAGATACTACCCGAAATGAATAAAGTACATTTAGATAAATGCGTTGATTGTCTAGCAAGAAATTAAAATAGAGTCTTCAAAGAAGATACTTGATTGATGATCATTCAAGGAAGACATGAGTATATCTTCTAAAGACAAAAGATTAGGTGTTAGATGTCTTCAAAGAATTTCATGTCTCAGTTGAGAGACAGATTGGGAAGAAGTTGAAGTGCATTCTAACATAAAATGGTGGAGAATATATAGGACCTTTTCATGCTTATTGCAAAAAGCATGGTATTTGGCATTAGATGACACCTCCAAAGACATCGCAATTGAATGACTTAGCTGAGAGGATGAATAAAAATTTAATGGAGAGAGTCAGATGTCTACTCTTATATGCAAAGTTGTCTAAAAATTTCTAGGTGAATCCATACTCACAGTTGCACATGTGTTGAATCTTTCACCCTGTACTCCTTTCAAGATAGATGTTCTAGATAAAGTGTTGTCAGGAAAGGATGTTTTCTATGATCATCTGTGGGTGATTGGTTGCAAAACATTTGTTAATTTCCCTAAGGATAAGAGATCTAAACTTGATTCCAAGACAAGACAATGTATTTTTATTAGTTTTGGTCAAGATGAATTTGGCTATAAATTTATGATTCGATTGCAAAGATAATTATCAAGAGTCATGATGTTGTATTTGTTGAAGATGAGACCATTGGAGATATTATCAAAACAAAGAAAAATGTTCCTAATTTTAATGGTGACTCATCAGATTTGGAATTGATTCCTCTAACATCAGTGCCAAGACAAGTTGGAGATGAAGACTAGATTTATCCACCTGATGAAGATGATGCTCCCATAGAAGTTGGTTCTAAAGACGAAAGAGATGATGATATTCATTATCTAACACCCATACCTGCGACTTATCATGTTCTATTGAGATGAAGTGATAGACTGAGACGAATCTTTACCATATATCTTCTAGATGAGTATGTAACTTTCACTGATAGGAGAGTACCCGAGAGTTATGAAGAAACAATGGATGATGAATCCAAACAAAAATGGATTAAAGTCATATAAGATGAGATGAAATCCTTGCATGAGAACAAAAATTTTGAGTTGATGAAGCTACCCAAAGGGAAGAAGGCTTTGAAAAATAAATGGATGTTCAGGGTAAAGCATGAAGAACACAATTCCAGTCCGCGATACAAAACTAGACTGGTTAACAAGGGATTCAGCCAAAGAAAATGAGTTGACTTTGACGAGATTTTCTCACCATTTGTGAAAATGAAATCCATTTGTATTGTGTTGGGGTTAGTAGTAAGTCTTGACCTGAACGATTAGCAAATGGATGTTAAAACTACCTTCCTACATGGTGATTTGGAATAAGAGACTTAAAACATGCACCATGATAATGGTACAAAAAAAGGAGCAAGACAACAAAAAGACTACTTTATACTATTGTGTTTTTGTGCAGAAATTCTTTGATGATGATTTCATTATTCTTTTGCTCTATATGGATGATATGTTGATTGTTGGCTAAACTATTTTCAGAATCAACAACTTGAAAAAAAATGAGTAAGTCTTTTACCATGAAAGAATTAGGGCCAACAAAGCAAATTCTTGGCATAAGTATTATTAGAGATAAAGGAGCTAAGAAATTAAGGCTGTCATAGGAGAAATACATTGAGAAAATACTTTAGAGATTTAATAGGGACAAGCTAAATCAATTAGTTGTCTTTTTGCTAATCAATTTAAGCTAAGCTCTAAGCATATCCCTTTTGCAGACAAAGAGAAGGAAGAGATGGAAAATATTCCATATGCTTCAGCAGTTGGAATTCTGTTGTATGCCATGGTTTATACCCAGCCAAATATCGCTCATAAAGTTACAATTATGAGTAGATTCCTTTCAAATTATGGAAAAGAACATTGGGCTGTAGTGAAATGAATTTTCACGTATATTCTAGGTTCTTTCAAAATATGCCTATATTTTCGAAATGACAAACCTGTGATAGTTAGATACAAAGTTGCAGATATGGCTAGCAATGTGGATTCCAGAAAATCCACTCCAGGTTACATGATTACATTTGTAGGGGAATTGTGTTATGATAGTTTAAGTTACAAAAATATGTTGCACTATCCACTAAAGAAGCATAATTTATAGCAGCAACGAAAGTATGCAAAGAGTCGCCATGGATGAAAAAGTTCTTAAAAGAACTTGGGTTGTAGCAAGACAGTTACCAGTTATTTTGTGACAATCAGAGTGCTATTCACCTTGGAAAGAATGTCTCATTTCATTCGAGATCAAAACATATTGATGTGAGATATCATTGGATTAGAGATGTAATGGAGAATAAGGTACTATAATTTGAGAAGATTCATACAGAGAAAAATGGATCAGACATGTTGACGAAAATTCTTCCAAGATAAAATTTTGAATATTGTCATTTAACTGCTGGATTAGTGGAGCCCTCCATGTGGTTAGGAGAAGGAGATTTGTAAGTCCCGTTCATATAGAAGGGGAAACATAAAATTTTTAGGTGCAACCAAATTTGACAAATTCATAAAATAAAAATAATATATTTCTTGTTTCTAAAATTTGGTTAGTTACGTGGCCAATTTATGGTCAAATAAAAGATAGACAATGTTTTTACTTTAGAAAGACACAATGAAAAGAAAATAAGAAAAATAAAGGCAAATGAATAATTTCCTTTGATAAAAAATATGTTGTGTGTGTAAGAAAGTGTGAGAGAATATTTTAGACAAATATTTGCGACATTTTTCTAAAAAGAGAGTTACAAAATAGTAAGCTTGGGAACACTTGTGTGTCACTATTTTAAGTTTATCTCAATTTGTTGTATTGTAACTCACTTTGTACGTATTAATTTTATTAGTGGAATAAATATTTTTTGGAATTGGTCTAGTGAACTTAACTCAAATTAAAGAGTAAAACACGTTAAATTATCGGTGTCATTATTTTATTATGTTAAATTTATTTTATCTTTATCCGATATGTCCAATATTAAAGACTTAAAAAAAAGTAAAAAAAAATGTTAAAGAATTAAATAAGAAAGCTTGAAAAAAGTTTACATTCTTACTCAATACGGATTTTTACATGTTATTACTTTTAATTTATTAATCTGATTATAATTTTTAGGGATATTTTTCTTAAAAAAATATAATTTACTAGTGGGGGCATGCTGTTATTTAAGTTGAATGGATCCATCCATTGTTATGCAAAGCTTATTTTATGAGTTATGAGTTAAGAGATACGTTAAATGTTTATAAATTTATACATATATTTATATTTATAAATTAAATATAATGATATTATATATCAATATTTTTTTTAATAAATTTTATTATTTTATTGAATTTTATATATTATCCACTCAGTTTTTATTTTAAAATATTAATATTTGATTATTAATTCATGCACTTATATTCATATTTTTATTGATATTTTATTATCGTGTTATTTATTTATTTTGACTTCTTAATATTTTTCTTAAAAATAATGAATATATTCTAAAGTTTTAAAATTATTTTATTATTATGATATAACATAATTAATATTAATACAAATTTAAATACCTTTATCATTCTTTAAGAGGCTTATTATGCATTCAATAAATTTTGAAAGTAAGGAGGACAATGATGTGTGGATTTTTTCATAAATTATTTATTATCCTTTATAATTATATTAATTACATTTATTTAATATAAATATTTGCTGAAAATACATGTTAAAGTCAAAATTATAAGCTTGAATAACACAAGTATTGATGTAATTTTAGATAAATGAATTTATTAGTATATACCCTTCTATAATTAAAGTATATATTTGTTTTAATATGAAATGACTAAAACGTTTCTGATGAAATTAAAGTAACAAAACTAAAACTTTTATTTTATGAAAATTATAGTATCTTTTATGAACTCTCAACTAAATTATAATGGGTTGAAAAGTAGACACTTCAATTTCACTTAATACGTCGTGTTGTGTAACTTGTGTCAGTCATTTAAAATCCAATTCACAAACTAGGAAGCTAAGGAAGTACTTTTCTTAAAAAAAAATAAAAAAAAAATTTACTTTTTAACCATACGATTTTACTATTTGTACAATTTATATGAAGCTATTTTTGAATAAATTTATTGTACAATATTGTAAAAATACATACATAGTATTTATCTATGATAATTAAAGCGAGGGAAAACCAAGATGTACATATTTTTGACTTGAAATCCAATTGAAAGAGGCACATTTATACTCTTACATTTTGGTTATTAATTTATTTAATATATCAAAAGACCCACAACAACCCATGCACATGGCCTTTTAAGTGATTTTCACACTCAAAACACACTCTTAATTTGACGAAGAAACTAACTTAAAATTCAAAGTCTTTTTTGTTCATACCATCAACTTCATTTTCTACCTCTCTCTCTACTTACTCTTCTGAGATTCACAACAAAGAAATTCATATATAGTTTCGACAAATCAGTGTCAGTCACATTTTCAGTTTGTTCCCTAAATTTCAAAGACGTTGACTGGAAAATTAAAACATTTATGTGTCTATAGCTGCAGCTTGCATGAAGAGGATGAATAGAAAGACAATGACGACATATACTGTTCATTAAAATTTTATTATTTAAAAAAACTTATAATATATATATATATATATATATATATATATATATATATATATATATATATATATTTATTATAACCTTATGTAAGACATTATCCAAATACCTTATTCTATAACATAAAATTATAAATAATATATACTTATAATTGTATTAGATTTGATTATTCAATCCGAAATGTTATAATAAGATTTATTTTTTTAATTACAGATTAAAATCATATCATGTATAGATTGATAAAATAATAATAATAATAATAATAATAATAAACCTTATAATTCTTGAGTCATGCTTCCAATCATTCATACCAAAAATTAATTCTCAAAAAATATGAAATCAAATTGGAGAAGATTGTCAGCAGATTAGCTGGGAAAGATGAAGCATTTTTATTTCACATACCATAAATAATATAAAGATTCTCTAAAAAACTTAGTCTTATTTGTCTTTTCTTAATTAATTTAATTGTTGGGTTCATTTGTGAAAAGGCCAAAAAAGTCCAGAGAAGGTAGAAGGATATATATGGTCACAGACATTCAACCCATTATTATTAAATTAAGATGGATATGTTTATTTATACTTATTTTTTAAATTTTTATCGAATGTATTATAATAATTTAAAATTAATAATAATAAAAATAATATTTTAATCTTTATATGTAAAGATAAGTATAAATAAATTATCCTATTACATTACTGTTACATTTGAATTGAACAAAACATGTACGTATCTAAGTTGGCACTCTGACTTGTTACATTTTCTCTTCTTTCTGGGTCCTATCGTCTTAATTTGCAGTGAAAATTATATCCCATGACCATGATGTAGGAAAAGAGTCATCATGATGAACTTTCAGGATATGAGAGAAAATTGCATGGGCATGATCTATACACCTTACTATTAGTGACGTCATATTTTTTATTTTTATTTTTAATAAATCATTACTCAAAAGAGAATTAATATCGGATGTTATTCACAATATTCTCTAAATTAGGTATAAAAATTAGTATAATTTTTTTTTAAAGTTTAGGGGAAATACATAGAGAAAACAATTTCACACCTATCTATATATATATATATATATATATTAACTTAATAGACATAAACTTAAAATATATTTAACATTTAAAGATAATTAACTTAAATTATATATATATAATTGATTATATTTATATATGAAATATCTACTTAAATATATGAAATGTTTTATAATATGATTTTGTTTATATGATAAATATTAATTAAATATAATTTAATGAATTATAAAGAGACTTAAACCTCGCTTGCTTATAAGAGGGGATATCTATTTAATCATCGCTATTAAAAAAGTGTGAACATAACATAACATTAATAATTTTTTTTGAAATTATTTCACTGAACATGTTATAAAATATTGATAATTTAAACAAAACTATAAACATTAACCCCACGTTTGGTTGGAGGGAATGGAATGGAATCAGAATCGATTTCTTTCATTTTGCGTGTTTGGTTGGACGGAATGAAGGGCGGAATGGAATCTGATTACTAAAAGAGAAGGAATCACAATTCCTTCTCCCACCTTTGGTAATCATTATTCCATTCCCATCTAAACATTTTTTCCAATTTTACCCTCATCTAAAATATAACCTTAAATTCAAATCCCCAATTCTCAAACCCAAAATTCCAAAACCCTAAACCCTAAACCCAAAATTTCAAAACCCTAAATCCAAATCCTAAAACCCTAAACCCTAAACCTCAAATCCCTAAACCCTAAACCCTATAACCCTAAACCTTAAAACATAAATCCCAAAACCCTAAACCCTAAACCCCAAATTCCAAATCCTAAAACCCTAAACCCTAAACGTTAAACCTTAAAACCCTAAACCCTAAATCTCCAAATCTCTAAACCCTAAACCTTAAAACATAAATCCCAAAACCCAAAACCCTAAAACATAAATCCCAAAACCCTAAACCTCAAATTTCAAAGTCCAAATCCTAAAACCATAAACCCTAAACCTTAAAACCCTAAAACCCTAAACCCTAAATCCAAAATTCTAAAACCCTAAACTATTTTTAGAAAAATAATAATTTTAACCCTAAACCTTAACCTACAAATATAACCCCAAATCATAAATCCCTAAACCCTAAATCACACATCCCAAACCTCAAAACCCTAAACCCTATTTAGAAAAATAATAATTTTAATAATATATTTCTTTTTAATTAAGTAATACTTATTTAGAAAAATAATAATTTTCAATAATGTATTTTTTCTGACGAAAAAATAGTAATTAAATGACATTATTTGAATTTTACAGCATGTAGGGGTATTAAGGTCATTTACAGTTTTTTTCATTCCATTCCAGTGGTAAACCAAACACTATAATCCTGATTCTGAGCTTGATTTCAGTGGTCAAACCAAATAAAATTGTTTCCTTTACATTCCATTCCATTCCGATTCCGATTCCGATTTCATTCCACGAACCAAACGACACCTAAGTATATCTTGAAAATAGTAAAGTTTTCCCTTTAGCGTGGAGAACTAAGAAAGTCTATATTGTAAGGACATTTCTAACCTATTATTTTATTTTTTTATTAATTTTTTATTCATTTTAAACCCATAATATTATATCAAAAAATATATTTTTTATAAAATAAATATTCTTTTTATTTTTTATCAATTATTATATTCAAATAAATAACTAATTATATATTACTATTAATTATTAATTAAAAATTAAAAAACATTATAGTTATTATATGAATTAAAAAACAACAACTAAAAATACATGTGAACTTATACAAAGATCATAAATTACTACATTCATCCTAAGAATGTTCAATTAATACATTTCAAAATGAAATATGAGCTTTTTTATCCTTAATTTGTTTACGTCTAGAAAAAATTCTTAACTTAATTTTAATTTATTATATGTAATAAAAAATTTAACAATATTTTTATATTTTTTCTAAATGGTTGTTTTAATTTATATTAAATTTGTACTTTATATTGTATTAGTAATTATTTTAATCATTTTATATCATATATTTAATTTTAATTTTTTGATATTTAATAAAAAATTTAACAATTTTTATAAAATTTTAAAAAATAACACACTGTGAATAGCATTTGCAACGATTTAACAACATTTTGTACGATGAACATTGTTTTACAAAGAAAATATCAAGAAGTTCAAATAGAATAAAATCTAATAAAATATGATAAAATGATAAAATGATGGATTTTACTGGAGATAAAGATACATAGTTCGATAGAATTTAAAAATAATATTATAATAAAATTTATAAAAATTATAAATATCTTCGTTTATTAGGTTAACCATTTAAAATTAAAAGAATCGCGATTCTTATGAACTTTAACAAAATATGCCTTTACGTATATTAAAAAAAACAATTTTTAGATCATAAGTTGTAATATAATTATAACTAATATGATAAATAATTATCGATAAAAACAATAAAATCTAATTTTTAACTTATAATTAATTATTACATGAGTTATAATAAATATATTTTTTCAAAAAAAAAAATCTTACAGGATTGTAAGCCGTCGTGACTGATCTTTTGATATATATATATATAATTGATCTAAAATTGAGTTGGATTATAAATTGGTTGACTCGAATATGATTCAGATTTTAATTATATTACAAATCGCCTATCCCTAGTCCCTAGTCCCTTCACAAAAATTATGGCCAAAGATTTTGGGTTATACGGATTTCAGGTGTTAACGGATCTGTCCAACTTGACATATTTTTAAACATGTACATGTGTTTTTTAACAAGTACCACTCAAAAGAAATATAATTGGGATCTCAGAAATTCCAAGTTTTATTTTAATTAGGTATATACACATATTCAGTTTTAATGGGTTTTATCACCAAATGAAAAATTGAATCGATATTAGTAATTTTTTAAAACAAAAACAATACTACCAAAATATTTGAATTAATCGTACCAAAAAAATTGTTCTGATCGATGGTTTTATTTATAAAAAATAATAAAAATATTTTTAACTAATTGCTAGTAATATGGATAGACGTTTATATAAATGTGTGTATTCGTATAAAATTTTCTCTCATCAAACAATAAATCATATTTGTAATAAATATCAAATTAACAATAACCATAATTCAAAGTTTCAAAGTATATTCAATTATTTCTTGATAGAAATGTGGAGAAATAGTTAGTAACTTAGTAATACTAGTCGTGTGATTACCCGTTTTTACATTTACTAGTGGCATCATCACAGCAAAAGGTAGTGAAGGAGGCTAGGAGACAAGCCTGGAGGGAGATTGGTTAAAGGCAGAAAGGCGAGTAGTCGAAGAAAACTGATCAATTCTAAAAATCTATGTTTGGACTTTGGAAGAGAGAAAAAAAAATTACCTATTTACCGTTGATGTATTAATATTTTTTACTTATTGGCATCATTACTAACTGTCTGCTTATTATAATATAGAGTATAGAAAATTCATGCTATAATGCATAACACACTAAGTAAAGAATCTTATAATTTTCTTTTAACAAGAAAATAAATTACGATTAAAAAGTAAAGAAAATGAAAAAGGAGTTACATGATCCTTGCTATCATAAAATGTAAATAATGGCTTTTCATTTGTGTAAAATCTAACATGAGATATTCGAAATTTCTTTTCCTCCCATTAAAACCCTTCTATCTCCTGTAATCAATACATCTATAATGAGAAAAAATAAAGAAGCTATATGACAATCATATCCATTTCTTGAATGCAAATAGAATCTTTTTGCAAAAATTTGGACTAAGGTAAAAGACGGTAATAGGAGATTATACCCAAAGTCAAAAGAACAAAACCTTCTATGATTGGATCAATGGGATGCTGAAGACAGCTTCCACAAGCTTTTGGTGGCAACTAGAACTTTTTCCCTTCCATATGATTCTGGCTCTTTGTCATATATTGTGGTTTTCCACCTTACGGCACGAGCCACACGAGCTACTTTCTCAACAACCTCAGATGAATCTCTGACCACAACTGTTCCTTCTGGACGTAGTATTCGGTCCATCTCTACCATTAAATCCACGAGGTTACATCTATAGCAAATGAGATCAAATTTAGCAAACATATTTTCTGGCATCTACTTAGGACCACAAAGGAATCATGCAGCAAATCAATGAAACAACATGCATATAAGATAAACATATTTGAGGATCTGGGGCGAAAACAAATATAAATCGCATCACCCTCTCCTTATCAATCCAGATAAAACTACTATTTCTAAAGACTCGTGACTGTATTCATATGTAGATTTTGGGAACAAATGATTCATTCTACTCGGAGTTGAGAATGTCTAGTGATAAATTGTTCCGACAACAATAGTGTGAAATGATCCATAGGCAGTAGACATTCTCACTCTTGCAACTTATTCCAACAAGAAATTGCATTATTATTATCTTGTGCAAGAAAAACTAAAATTATCCGAAATGCAAATCACAGGGTGTATAAAGAGGCCCTCGCATTTTACATTCAACATTAAGAAATTACCGAGAAGTTCAACTAATCAATGTACAAGAAATACCTGTTTTTGTGCGAACCAGGAGATTTTATGAGGGATTCAATGCTAGATACATGAATAAAATCATAAGTACGAGGATACGTTGAAAAAGGTTCACACCTGCAATTTGCAAATAGAGCATATTCAACCACCAGTAAATAAACCCTTTTTAATTAAAACTATTATAGATTAGTTACCAATTATGAAAATGTCTACTAAGTGCATAACTGTTAATGATGTAAATAGAGCATGCTGCTATAAGGATGGGAAATAAATAAATAAAAAACTAAGGCAACAAATCAATGATGGTAACATTGCAGGCCAAAGGCACAAAACTCACTGCTCTGATGTAAATTGTACATGAATTAGCGAGACAACTTTAATTCAAAATTCACATGAAATATTATTGATTAAGCATATTTTGAATCAAGAGATCAGGTGTTTTTTTTTTTTGTGGGGGGGCGTTCAGACATTAGGTTTTAATTGGCAACTGAATAATTCTTGTCCTAGATCACCTATAGTAAGGGCTCATTTTAAACAGAAAACATTGAATAGTAAAAAAACTCACCAATCATGGTACAAGCCGATAAGGCCTCTGTCATAAATGACAGACAGAGTTGAGGGCTTACGAGGAGGCACCACATTCATCACCCACACAGGGTAAGATTTCAGTGCGGCAGCAAAACCTCCAAAAAAGGCATTCATGTCCATGACATTGCGTACAGCTGGAGTTCCCAACTTCAGGTTTAAGGAATTTTTGTAGTATGCAACTCTCCTTTCCCATCTCCGTGTATCAGCTTCAAAGACATCAAAGCCATTTTTCATGACTGCAGCCCTTGAAGGAGCTTTTGTAAGTCTTTCTGGCCATTTTGGAATCAACCCAATGGCACATTCTCCCTTGACAGAAGACATCCTACTTACACATTTCTTTAATTTAAAGTACCTGCAAAATTGGTGGGTTCATTTGTTTCAGTTCCTATATATTTCTATATAGTAAACAATTAATATTGTTGCTAATCCATGAACTGCAATTATCATACTTTCTACATTCAGAATCATCAAGAATCAAGCAAATCTGGTAGTTGACTTAATTCAGAATCAGGAATTAATTTTACCGGAGACAAGTGTTAAAATTACAAGCAAATCAATAAGGGACCCTGGGGTCAGAGAGAGTAAAAAGCTCATAAATGAAGAACCAGTCTAAAGATAGTTACCATGCTTCACTAGGGTCATCTGACCCATCACACAACTCGAGACCAAATTCGTTTTGGTTAGGAAGACATGCATCTGCAACCTGTTTCTTCCAGATTGCTGTATTCCCATCAACTGCAATCAGCTCATAACACAATGCTCTAGCCACAGCCTGTAAATCTGCCCATTCCTTGTCCTGATTAGCCCACTGCACTGGGGGACCAGATATTACCAGGTAACCTCCAGGGCGAAGTATACGATCCACTTCCATGAAATATGTAGCATCTGCAAATCATAATCATTCATGATAACAGGAAGCAGTGGAAGGTACCAGAATTTATATTCACGAGACTGACAGGATAACTCACTATAGGCAGTGAAAGGGATCAGACATCGAGAGCAATGCACCAAATCAAATGAGAATGCAGGGAATGGAAGTCTGTGAGTTCCGAGCATGGCAACAAAAGCAGGAATTCCTCTTTCCAGTGCAAATTGTATCTGTGCTTTATGAGAATCTCTTGGAGCAAAGGAAATCGGTAAAATTCCTTCTCCCAAAAGATACCCTCCAAAACTAGCAACCTATAAGATGATTAAATCCCATTATGCCAGAAACAAACATTTTGTTAAATCTGAAATAGTATTTAAAAAAATGCTCTTACCCCACAACCCATATCTAGGGCAGTTCTCAGCGTCCCACCCTTGATAGGAATGTACTGTCCAAGTTTTTCAATATATTGTACAGCTCCATCAGGGAACATTGTGCCACCACCAGGGAAAATAAAGTAGGGACCATCTACTTTCATCCATCCTTGATGTCCTTTTCTGTCAGCAATTTTGTGGTACGGCATGTTGTCATACCATATCTGCATGCATACTTACTCAATGAAAATATGGGAAATAAGTAAGCTACCCATGCAAAACTTAGAAGAGACAATCAGTATTCTGGACAGAATGAGTAACTGAACTAGCTATATGCGATTTAGTCGATTTAATTTCCTTTACCAGTTAACTTAAAAAGAAAGTTATACACTTATTGCATCTGCCTCCTAACTCCAACCATAACTAAATCTGTACTGCAGGACATCTGTAGACTGTAGCCAATTAAAGATCAAAATTTTCAGTTACAAATCATACCTGTCAATCTCACTTGAAGTTATCGTGTTCGGACCTTTGGTGAGTATGACAATGTTTGGAGCCACTAAACCTGACACAATCATACTAATTGAAGAAGTTTTAATTTATATCTATCCACTATCTCCAGTGAACTTGACCCAGCATAGTAGCATATTTATAGCCAATTAAAGATCAAATACAATTAACAATCACATTTTGATAATTTCCATGTAGAGCAATAACTTAAGCTTTCATTGAGCAAGCCTGTACTTGGTGGTCCATAATTCAAGTTCAAACAAGACTAAGCACCCTTCTCATTTTCTCATCTTCTATTCAAAAGCCCTTAGAATAATCTTATGTAACTATATTTAGTCCTAAACACATCATGGAGTTCAATCGACATCACGAATTCTACCGATTTATAGTCAGCTATTGTTGATTGATGTATTATAGAATTGTGCATCCTTGTTCCTTGGCGTTTCATCATTCGTGAAGCCAATGCATCAGTTATATTTTTATAACAAATCTAAACTTGATCATGGCTTGCATTTATTATTCTTTAACTCAAGTTTTAGAGTCATATAGAGCTCTACAAAAGGACTCACTCACCATGCTCATTAATAGCGCAACAAAATATCAAATCTTTTTAGTTAATACATAGGACAATATCCAAACTCTCCACAAAGAAATTCTCATAGACCCTCAAATCCATCCTCCCCCAACAGCTTACCATAAATTTAAAAATACCTCAAATCATAGACACCCACCAATTCAGAGCACCACCTAATCTGAAATCAAATCCAGAAAACCAAAAAGGGAAACAACAAATAGAAAAGAGAGAGATATATGAACTGAACCAAATCACATACCTTGTGCAAGCTCTCGGGCCAGTGAACTGGAATCTTGTACCCATTAGGCGATGGAATCAAGCAAAGAGGGGTCTCATCAGGCAAAGGGCAGTGACGCTCCCTATAGAAGTTCATCTCACGACTGAGCTGTCTATTGCGTCTTGGGTCCTCACAAGGCATGTGGTCAACAGAGTCGGCTGGGCAAGCCTGGATCGGCTGTTGATGATGACCCATTTCCACAAGGGCAGCAAGCCGGTGACGCTGCTGGGGATCGGCGGTAGAGAGCAATAATGATTGACGACCAGAGGCGGCGAGAGAGTCTCCCAAAGGCGTGAATACTAAAAGAAAAAATAGGATCACTATACCGAAGAGAAAAGCCGATACAAGGTCCAAGAACCGCCATGGCCTCGAGCTTCGCTTCGACGGAGGCAGGTTCAGGTGACCCATTTCGCTAAAGATTCGGATCCAATCAGATGCGCATCTGGGTAGGGAATTGTACCCAGGAATTTTCAAGTGATCGTTCTCGACGAAGTTGGTTGATAATGAGGAAAGCGAATTGGGTTACTGGATTGCTAGTTTTATAGTTTGAAAGCGAGATATTGATTGAGAAAGAAAGAAAAAAAGTGGAGGATTGGATCGAAGATGCAGGAGTCGGTAGGACTGTGGATCACTGAAGTCTGAGCTTAGTGAGTAGTGACAAAGTGATAGGTTGTTGGAAAACAACAAACACTTAAAAGGGCATCTTTTTTTGTTCGGAGAGAACACTATCCAACTACTCATTGTTATTTTTGTGTTAATTATCTAACCATTTTACAAATGATTAGATTTATATTTAATTAAGTGGTATTGGTTTTCACTCATATTATATAATATTAAAAAATTTCATGATCATATATTTAGTTATATCTGTATAATAATATCTAATAAAAATTATATAATTATGTATTAATTTAATATTAATTGTTTAATATATTTTACTTTTAATCGTAAAATTATGTGTCACTTTTTTTTATTATCTAAAATTAAAAATATTTTTTTATTTTTAAAATATAGAAACAAATTGAATATTAATTTAAATAAATTTTTATAATTACATAAATCAAATCAAATTTTGTTTTAAATTTAATTATTTTATTAAAATATTTATTATTAATTTTATCTCACTATATTATACAAATTATCATCAAATACTAAATAGAATAATTATAATTCAATTCAATATAATTATAATTAATTAATTTAATAATATCATGCTCCAAAACTTCTAATATAATACAATTGTATTTATTTCATATAATTTTATTATTAAAATAAATTTTATTATATCATTTTATATTAAAAGTTGTTTTGATTAATTAGATATCATTTAAATTAAATTAATTTAAATTTGTTTATTTTTAATCCAACTTTATGACATTTGTACTACTAGCTAATCTAATTTAATTTAAATACATTTAATATTGTTACATGTTATGTTTATTATAATAAATTCTAAGTGTTATTTTATTTCCAAAGTTTTTTTTTTAAAACACTAAGCCTGGGCTTAAATATATCCCCACAAATTGTTTTTATCATCAAGGTAGTTTTATATATCTTTCTTAGAAAATATATTTGTTTCTTGTCTAATTTCTTGTCAAGCTCTTTATGAAAATCAATCGAATAATACTACCCGTTTGAGATGGTTTGGGTGGTTGCCTATCTATACAGGTTGTGTAATTCTTCAATGATTTTTTTTTTTTGTTTTGTTTTGTTAATAGTAGTTTATTTGTTTTATAGAATAAAACGCAGTTGTATAGTTGTCAACTGATGCTTTTGTTAGTGTACTATAAGCATGTTTGGAAGGTACATCATGATCTCGTTTTCAATCGGGTACATTTTGACTTCGATCATATGATTTATTTAGTTCAACAAGATAGCAAAAGATGGCGATAAAGATTCGCAAGAGTTGGCGAAGGCTATGATTACTACTTGTCATGATTATTACTTGCTAGTTGAAGGTTGCTTGAATATATGGATAAACGTGTAGCACGATCCAATTAAGAACGTTAGCCATAAGATTAGTTATCTCAGGAAGATTTGTTTGTTAATGCACTTACAACGACACCGATACTATCTATATATTTACCTATGTATACGAACTTTGGTGTTAGAAGATTCAAACTCACATCGAATCATGGTGTAATTAATGTTAAGTCAATCTTAAGTTTTAAATATTTTTTTTTTACTCTTATACTCCTTTGACATGTTATAACATGTACTCTTATCTAATCGATATTTGTACATGTTGTAAATATTATAAGTGTTATAGACAAAATATTTGCATGTAAATTTATTTTTAAGCTCATTATCAAGTTTATCACGTAAAGTCGAAAAAATGTCAAAATTTTAGATAGTCATACTTCAGGTATATATCTTTTATAAATATCACACATGTGGTTACAATCGTCTATTTAATATCACATATTCATAATTGGGGCAGTATCTTAGAGAGGGTAAAATAAGATCGAATTTGTACTTGAGAACTTGTTTTCATAGTAGAAGTTAGGTAGATCGATGGTTTTCCTATTAGGTCATAATAGTGGCCTAAGTTGTTTCCACCAAAAAATATCGTGTGTTATTTTTCATTTTCATACTTTATTTTTACACACTTGCATCTTGATCGCTTTGTTTAGATTATTAAATTATAAATTAATAAAAATTAAAAATAACTTATTCACCATCTCTAGGTTAATTAAGAATATATTTTATAAACTTTCAATTGGTATCAGAGCCAACACTAAATACACTTAGTGTTAGTCCTACAGATTTTTATTATGGATCATTTTATTAAGGGTTATCGCTCAGATGATGAGGAATTTGAATTTTCTTTTCTCTCTAAATATAATGTTAAAAGTTCTAAAGAATTATTTTCTAAATGTCTTAGAGCCATAAAAGAGAACAATAATTTAAATAGAAAATAGAAAAATTAAAAGAGTAACTTGAGATATATATATATAAACTTTTTAATATATTAAAAGAACAAAATAATATTTTACAAGAACAAAATAAATCTTTGAATTTGAGTCTTGTATGTTTGAAATAAGAAAATAACAAGCTTGTTACAGATAATAAAAAACATGTGTAAGAGCTTAAAGAATCATGTGAAGTATTGGAGAGACTTACCATTAGAGCTCATCACTTAGATAAAATCTTGAACATTAGTAAGTCACATGGTGATACACATGGTTTTGGTTATAAGAATGAAAGTTTCACACCTTCAACATCAAAGACCACATTTGCAAGGCCTTTAAACTTACTTCTGTTCTTACTACTTATGAACAAAACTATTACACCTATGGTAGAATTTTTTTTTAAGTTTATGTCTGTCTATTGTCATTATGGTAGAAAAGGTCATATAAGACAAAAATGTAGATTTTTGATTAATGTTCATGAACTTAATCATTCTTTCCATGTCTCACATAGTATGACCTATAAGTATCATCTATCTATGCATGTTACATCATATTCAAGGATGAATGAAAATTATAATGCTTATTTAAAAATTTTACTAGAAAACATGAAATTTTAAGTTCAAAGAGGCAAGTAAAATTCAGTATTTTTAATGCTATGACTCATTATCATCATCCTACTATGTATACTGCATCTTTATTTGGGATGAATGAGAAAATTACAACGAAGTCCAAAAACAGGCCTATGAAACCTAAGACAATTGAGTCCCCACCCAATGATATAGAGAAACCAAAATGCAAGAAAATTTAAGTTAGGAAATATTGTTTTTTTTTCTGGTCACCTAAACATCTTTTATTCTTTCACCTAGGTATTTTTGTTAGAGTACTTAAATGATCTTAGGTGAGTAATCTTTATTGTCTTTATTTTATTTATTAGTTAAACTTACAAAAAACAAAAAGAAAAGGCCAATAAAGGTTAAAATAAAAAAATAAAAAAACCATATGCCTCATATATAAAATAAAGATAAAAAATTTTGAGTCATCATTTGGTAGATATATTTTATTTTGTGAGATTGAAAACTCAATTATAATTTTACATGATATATTATATTTTTTTCTTTTAAGTCTTTCTTGATTGATCATAAATAACTTAATTAACATTTTTATGGAGTTTAAACATATATACTATTTTTAAGTAAATGTCAATACATCATTATATGTGTGAAGTATGCTTGTGTGTCTTTTCTACTTTACTTTCTTATTTATACAATAGATAATCAAAATTTGAGTTAAAAAATGAATGACAAGGTCTCGATTGATTGTGTGCTCGTTTGTGATTAAATGAGTTTCGTACTTTATGTGACTATATAAGACATTTAAAAAAATATATTTTTATTCATTTACATTTTATTCTTATTTATTAACTCTTAAATTGGTTTTTAAGTTAGAGAGTCATAGAACTTAGGGGCAGTTTAAACCATATTACACTTCTGCATTAATATGCTTTTACATTACTCTATCTTTAGGGGGGATTTAATTCCATTACTGTGTCATTTTGATATGTTAAAAAGGGGATAGTGTATTTCACTTTCATGTTTTATTTTATTATGCATACAGTGGAAGAACATATTTAGGATAAGAATGTTTTCCATCATTTTGTTTATGTTAAGCTTGATTGGTATGAATATATGCACCATATGATTATTCTTTACACTTCTCTTATTTCTATGTAAACTGAACTAATGTATAATAATGAATTCAAGCCAAGTTGCCGTGTGCTTTAACTATATCATTTCAATTACTTACAAGCTTGTTAAGTTACAATGAAGATGAATTCACTAGACTATAGGATAGTTCCACTATAGAGTCTAGGATATCATTGTATTTTTATCTTATTTGTGTAAGTGTCATGTAGTGAGAGAGAGATTTTTCTTCATGAAAATATCAAAGGGAGAGTTTGTAAGGATTATAAGTTTTCGCTATTTTCATGGACAAAATATTTGCATGTAAATTTGTTTTTAAGCTTGTTATTAAATCTATCAAGCAAAGTTGAAACAACATCAGAATTTCATATAGTCATACTTCGGGTATATATCTTTTATAATTATCACACATAGGATTACACTCATATATTTAATAGCATATGTTCATAAATCTAGAATTATTTTTATTGCTAAAATATTTATTTAAACTTGAATTAATTTACTACCACTTAGCCTATTCTTTAATGTATTTCATTGTTTTGATTATATATCCTAAATTTTAGGCTAAAATGTAAGATAAGATATAGGCTAAAATATAATATAAAATATAGGTTAAAATATAAAATAAGATATATATTAAAATATTAGATAAGATATAGTCTAAAAGATAGTCTAAAATATATTTTAAAAAAACTCTTCTTTAAATATAAGTCTTCTTGATTAATGGGTTTACTTTAAAAGAAATCTTCTTTAAATAGAATTTTTTTATTAATGAGTATTACTAATTCTATTTGTAATAGAAAAGATATTTATCAATTATATAGGATTAATGGTTTTAATTTTTCGTATAAATAAAACATATTGCTCATTATTTCAATCAACCACACAAGAGTATTATTCTCTTTTTCTTAATCTCTATCTTGTTTTGAAAATATAAGATCATAATCATTTAGATTTTTTTATTTAGTTAATCTATCAAACATTGGTGGTTGTGTTCGATTGATTAGTAAGCTTAATTAGTTTTGATATTTTGATCATATGTTCTTATAGCTTCTTTTTTATTGTTATTCTTGAATTGTTAAATCAAATAATTATGTGTGTTATATTATAATTATTTGATTTGATTATTAATTTCAAATGAACTATTTTTATTGAACTTGTGTTTAATCTTTTTGCTCTAAAATTTGCTAGTTAATTTGATTTAAGTGAAATATTTTGAATCATCTAGTTATGATTATTTATTATTAAATCTATTATAGATTACACACGGACACTTGTGTTTTTGTGTTACCCCTTTTAGCCGTGATTCGTCAACATATTTGATTTGATGCGAATCTTATTGGAACATTGGTCTAAAATTCGCTCACACTAATATTAGAAACTGTGAAAACAGAACATAGACTCGTAATTAAGATATATTGGGACAATATTCTAAGGAGGGTAGCATAAGATCGAGTTTGTACTTTAATATTTATTTTTTATAGTAAAAAGTTACATAGACCGATGGTTTTCCTCTTAGGTCATAATAATAACCTATGTTGTTTCTACTTAAAAATATCTTGTGTTATTCTTTTATTTCCGCATTTTATTTTTACACGCAATTACATATTTGACTGTTTTATTTAAGTTATTAAATTATAAATTGATAAAAATTAAAAATAACCTATTAACTTTTTCTAAGATAATTAGATTCATATTTTATAAACTTTCAGTTATAATACTATTTTCTATTTTACAAAATTCGCTTATTTCTCGACAAATTGTACTAATCACAACAAAAATACATTGCTTATAAGGGCAAAATGCTATTGGTTTGGTGTGTTCTTCTAGTCGGTTATTATTTTTACTGTTCACAATATATTTTGTGCCTAAACATATAAAATTGCTTCACTTTTTTTTTCTTTTATACAAACACTTGTCTTTTAAAAAATTCATCCATCACAAATTTCTCAAAAATTTTAAATGACATAACATTATACTATTAGTAAATATAGTTGAAAGCCATATGATCAAAGACGAAACTAGAGTCGTCAAATATTAAATTTATCTCTATATAATTATATATAAATTAAAAATTAATACGAAGTAGGAAAAATACCATTTTCCCTATGGATAGGGATAGCCATGGAACCCACCCCAAAAGGCTGGCTCTATCCCAGTATATGACTCTAGAGAAATATTAAATACACTTCATAATTTCATTATTTTCAAAGGTATTTTACTAAGAAATATTATAATTAATATAAATATAAATTTATATGCATTTAATATTAATAAGCTACCTTGATAATCATCAATATATTGTATGCTCATACTATAATATTTTTTAAATGAGAATTTCATCCCTCGAAAATTTCATATAAATGTCCCTGGATAGCTGTATGCACTCATCGAATATCGATATTTTTATTTTTATTCCCATGCAAGAAAAAATAAATCAGAGTATTTATCTTGCCTAGCAAAAAAAAAAAAAACAGAAAATTAATAAATTTGGTTTTATAATATGATGCTTAACATGAGACAGCATTCATAATTTCTCTTTAAATAAATAATATAAACGATGTATCTTTAAATAATTAAATATAATATTTAAAAAAGTAAATAAAAGAAAATCAAAAGGTAATTTAACATTGCATGAAGAAATTAATATGCCCGTGAGCAATTGAATGTCGAATAATAGTATACATGTAACTTTTAAGCTTGGTAAGTAGTATCTCTTTCAAAAATTTATCAGCAAATATGCACCTTTGATCATCAAAGGTTAAAGAAAAAGGACAAATGAACAGGAACAATAATAAGTGCAAACAGTAAGATAAAGTTCAAGAGCATATACAGAACAATTTAGATACAAAATTGTGGAAGCCCACGCAACTCAATCAAGCTGAGGAATCATAGTTCTTTTCAATAAGAAAATAAGAAAATAAATCAAGGATAATTTGGTCAAACTATGGTGTCTCGTGTGAATGAATTTCACAGTTTCCGGGATGCCCTCTGGTTATAGTCATGCTTAATAAGATTTGCTCTGAGAAGCATTGACCTAACATCTCGATCAAATTCAGTACCTGTCTGTAGAACACGTTGAAAGGTTGCATTCCTCTGGTCGGCATGTCGGGCATAGAGAACTTTGTTGTGCGAATCAATCCGTGCCTACAGAGGCAGGATTGAAAAGGTTAAAAATAACAATGACAATCAAAGTAAAGCTAAATTGTAAGTTCCAGCTAAAGAAACCCAGGAATAATTTTAATACAAGATGTACCATTTAGTCATGTCCAAAGTTTGAAGAGCAATATTACATGCAGCAAGTGACATATCAGGATTAGATTAGATGAATATGAAATTAGAGATATGTAATATTAAAGTAGTTGTGATACCACTTTTACTAAGAGGGAATCAATTATATTGTGCCACGTGGATGCATGCATCAAATTATAATATAAATCATTTTCCAAGGTTGAAGGTTTAGTGGCTGACTAATACTATCAAGATTCAAGAAACAGTTCACAATACAAGCAGTTGCATACTTGGAAGGTTATAATTTTATAGCAGCATTTACTTGATTAGTATGTATCAGATGTAGCAACTTAAAGAGTACCTGGATTTGATCATCCGTAATTAAAGCTTCCAATTCTTTCTCTAGCCCTCCCACACTTGTCTTGAAAGCATCAGCCATCCTCCTTAAATCAACGGACACAAAAGGGTGTGTATACTGGATAAGGGCCTTGTGTCTGATATGATCATATAGTGTCCCAACATGGTCGTGCAAATGGATATCAAGCAACAGGTTTGTTTTGAGATTACCAAGGTATTCCAAACACGATGCATAGCGACTGCAGAATAAGAATAGTTCTAGATCAAATAAACCATAGTTCCAGAAAATAGTATCACAATAAAACATGCTGTACTGGATCTGAATTGTTACTATATACACTCAATTAATACCAAAATTTATCTAATACAATCTCCAAAATGCATTATAAGAATCAAATCACCTTAAAAAACTAAAAGTATGTTGCCTCTAGAGTAGATTATGAATGACAAACATATGCAGAATCTAAAAAACATTCCAGCACCTTATTATTGAAAAGGTATACAAGACTTGTACTACTTGAATCTTCGTTTGTTTTGTTAAGTATCCGTGTCCAAACGATATGCCATGGACATGGGTCTGGATACTCAGAAACTCCAACTTGTTGTAAATTTAAAGAAAATTTTAAAAAAATGAGAGTCCAATACCCAGATACGATCCAAAAATTTATAACTCTCGAGATGTCCTAAAAAAGTCTGTAACATAGTATAAAACTGCTTCAGTCTAAATCTTACTGAATTTTATTTCCCTACTCCTGAGTAACGACCATAATACAAAGTGATTAGCACATAGGTGAATAAAAATATTCAGGCTAAGGGTTCATGAATAAGATTGGAAATATTACCTTGAGTAGAAGTCATTGATAAGCTCTCTTATTTCAGGCACTAACTCCAGGAAATTCCTGAAGTTTATATTGTCAATTACCTTGTTCTGCAACACAATTAAAGCATAGATCAGCCAATCAGGTGGGGGAAGAAGAATATGAAGAACGACGGGGAATGCTCCAAAAAAAATGATCGAAAAGAAAAAAAATAATATATACCTTCAGCTCCGCGCGGTCAAATGTCGCAAGAGCACAAAGGCCACCATATGTGGCAATATCTTGAGGTGCAATAACTTCGTTGTAATGATTTCCAAGATCAGGATTTGTTTCCAAGAACTGCATAACGCCACAGTAAAAAGAATAAAAGATACAGCTATGCACGAACTTTAAAATACACCACGTCAGAATTTCATGACAATAGAGAACTCATTTGGGCAAAATTATTAATAGTGACAAATAATTTCAGTAAAATAATTAATGGTGGCAATTTTCCAACACATGAATGCGACTTATGACGCAACAAAGTGAATGTTTAAGTGAGCCTTAAACACTAATTCTTTTGCAAAAAAAGGTTTTATTATTCCTTGATATTAAAATAACAGGACAAAAAAAAATTACCAAATTGTTTCAATGTGTCAACACAAAACAAAACGATGTGATATTGCCACGAATATGACACTATTGCCACTCCTAATAATCATTCACCAAGATAAAGAAGCGAGTTCTAGGTAGCTGACAGATCCTCAAGTAAGACATCAGTGCATAAAGAATCGATAAGAGTAGTGTGTTATACCACCCTCTGCCCATAAAAACAGTCCGGTAAAATCAAACTCTGCAAGTCTTTAGAATCCATTATAACATTAACCAGTTAACCAGTGTCCTTTTCCTTTTGCAATGATAAAATAGCCATTATCCTAATAAACGATAGCATTTCACGTATAATCACATTTCAGTCCCAGCAATAGAACAAGTTATTTAGCCACAAGAGACAAAAAACAGATATTAGAACTTATTAGGAAGTTGGGACTGTTGTACCTTACGAGCAGCGAGCTTGTACTTCTTGGACTCTAGGAGAGCCAGTCCAGCAGCACAACGAAGTTTAGAAGCAGTAACTACATCAAGTCCTTCTGTTGTTTGCTCTGCTTTGTTGACATAGCTTGTGACATGAGCAAACTGACCCATCTCAATGCTCACCAAAATTGCACTCAAACACATATGAATTATATGCTTTGATGTTGTGCAATAATCACGGGTACGGACATAGCTTTTAAAAGCATCAGGTAATAATCCATGAGAATAATAGAAGTCGCCAAAATCATTATATCCCATTCTTATGCTTTCTTTGATTAGATTTGTCTGCATACGAGAGCAATTACATAAATAGTTAATAAAATTATTTACAAAATACAATGCAAATCGAGGAGCAAAAAAGGATATAGTCCCATTCAGTTAAAACAAAAATGTACAACTATACCCTTAGGCCCCAAAAAAAGAAACCACAATACAAATCTATGCAGATCTCTTTGACAAAATGTAGGAGATTTAACATTTCCAAATCACACAAAAATATGAGCTAATAAAGTTAGTCCTCACATTTAATAAAGCATAGGTCCAGCTTTAAAATCCACAAAGTATATCGCATAAAAGTACCAGAAGAATCATAATGTAGGACTAAGATCATTAAAAATGGAGTTTACAATTTACACTTCCTCCATGTTATGCTGATAGTTTTGAAAGCACTCAGCCATGCTCTAAGAGGAAAAATTATATAACTTAAAACCATTAGGGTCAACGCTCATGACATTCCACAACTTCCCCAGGGGACAATACCACAAAAATGCACTCCAGCTCAATACACAGTGTGCAAGAAACAAGATATACTTAACCCAAAATAAAAATAAAAAAGATATTGCTCATCACATCAAACCCATACATTCCAGAACTCATACAACCAAAAATGACTCCAAAGACGCAACAGGTACGAAGCAGGTCACAAAAAGTGTATCATAAAACGAATAAACCATAAACATGGACAAGATTATAGCAATACAAGCTATGATGAAACGATGAATCACACAAATATTAAAACATGGCTGCTTCGAAAGGGAGAGAAGGATGGAGGGAACTATGGTAGGAAAGATCTCCCCAACCGAAAATTAAAGAAGAGTTACCCTATAGGCATTGAGCTCGTTCTCGAGCTTCTCCTTCTTCTGATCGGCTCTGCGATCGACCAACTCGCACCAAGTTACATCCATTTCATAATTAGAACCCAAACGCCCATTAATCTTCTGCAAGACCTCTCTGAACAACTGGGTGTTTTCTCCCTTCTTAATCTCATCGTACGCCATGCGCAGGGCTTCCAATTGCATCGAGTGGTTATCGCAGTGGTCCGCAATGAACATTAAACGCATAATCTTAGTTCGCCCAGAATAGAGACTTGCATAGGCTTCGATATCTAGTTGCTCACCACTTATGATTGGTCTGGTACGCTTCTCTTCGTCCCCAACGCCGTTGGGGTAAATCTCCTCCTCTATCATCGGCCTGGAGAGCTCGACCTCATCTTCCATGGCGGGCTATGTAGAAAGAACTCAAAGGGAATTGGAGGAAATGTAGAGCTAGGGTTTAGACTTTGGAGTTTATTTAAAAAAGGCTCTAAGGCAGCTTCAGTAAACCTATTTTTACCCAAGTCAGGTCTCAGGAGGGAGGGATCAGCGCATTTTTTTCTTCGCACTCTGCTAATCTGCAGAGCGGTTTGCCTCGTCTATAAATTAAACGACGTTCCATCATATGTCGTGTATCTTCATTTTTTTATTTTTTTTGAACAATTTTAACCTTCTTCGATAAAAATATATATTTATTTATTTTTATACAATATTAAAAAATATATATATTTTAAAAATAAAAATAAAAATTAATATATAAAATAAATTATATCATATAATTAAACAAAAAATATATATTTAAGAGTTTAAAATGTTCTATCTTAGTAAATAAATTTGAGAATAGAATAAATATATTTATTTTCTTGGAATTCTAAGGTTAAGAATTTTAATTCTTTTGAAATATCTTTCATTGATATAAGATTTGTTTTTTACTTGACGGGAATGATACTTATATACTTCTTGAATAACATTGTCGTACACTTTTATAAAAAAAAATCTCAATTACTAATAAAAATATTTTATTATTAAAAAAAATAAAAGAAATTAATTATTTTTTCTGATTCTATTGTAAACTCTGAAAAAAATATAAATTATGAGGCTTATTTTTAATTTTATATTCTAAATAATTATTATTTTTATTCTTTACTAATCGAAGATTATAATTATTTGAAATTAGATTGGGATGTCATTATGGAAATATGAAATTGTTTTTTTTTTCAATTTTGCAAGGATGGACACTAATTTTATATTTTTCTTTTATGTAATATTTATGATCTTTATTCTTTAACTAATCTATTTTACTAGGTATTATATATTTACCTCAATTTTATTTGATATGTAGAATTTTTTATTAAATACCATTTTATGATTTTGGGGTGTACAAAATATATGTTTATTTTATCAATTCACAAAATCCATATACATTTGAAGAATTAAGTCAAAGTATATTTATATTATTGAGGTATTGTATTTGTTTTGTGACTAGTGTTAGTTTGTAAATATTTTTAAATGTTAATTCTCATATATTTATATTTATTTATTATTGTCATAGTACTTTATTTATTTATTTTATGAGTATTCTGAAATAAAACAAACAAAAAAAATGATAAATGATAAAAAAAATAACATGTTGATAATTACGCGTTTTATTTCGTAAAACTCACTTAATTTTCGAAAACTTCGTAAAGTTTATGCAAGCTTTTCGTAAGCTTCATAAGACTTGTGTAATATATTTTTTCCATGATAAAACTTAAGATTGTTTTTTAAATAGCATAATTTTTTCTATTTTTTGAGATCTAACGGTCCAGATCATTCCTATGTTAATTTGGACCCTATATATTTTATTTGGATGGATTTTTCCTCAATTTTATTTATAATTAAAAAGATTATAAATGTTGGTTATTTTCGTGAATAAAATATTTACTAGTAAATTTGTTTTTAGACCTGCTATCAAGTTTATAAAGAAAAGTTGAATAAATAAAAGTTCTAGATATTCGTACTTCAAATATGTTTTTTATAACTATGACACATAAGATTGTATTTATGCATTTAATCACACATTTTCATAAATTTGAAATTATATTTTATGTTAAAATATTTATTCAAACTTTAATTAATTTATAAAATTATTAATTAAATATTTTTATAATATATTTTAAGATAATATTAAGTTTTTATTTTTAATGGGATTTGAAAAGTTAAAACTAAAAACACAATTAATCCTAACCCTAATATCATTAAGTATTATTATTATCTATATATATATAAATACATTAGGGTTAGAATGGGGTGGGATAATAGAAAGTGAATACACTGAAGCGTAGAAGCTGTCGAAATAAAAAAAAATTGAAGTTGTTGAAGAAGAATTGCCATAACTGTGGAATATAAAGGGAAACAAACTTAGAAGAAGATAAGGAATTAATATATGCAGAGGCGTCAACAACGAGCTCAAAAAGTAAGTATATGCTCTTACGTCAAAGTAAAGTTAATTAATATATATATATAATTGAAGGTGAGAACTTTACTGTATAGAAATTTTATATTAGTTAAATATTTGATTAATGTTTCATATTTATTAATCTATTTATTTTATTTTATTTTTATATTCATATAGCTTATTTTATAATTAGAATCTTAGATATTTAAATCTAATAATTATATAAATGATCATGATTATTTGATTTAATTATTAAATATTAAAAATCTATTTTTAATGAATTTGGGTTTAATCTTTTTACTCTAGAATTTTTTAGTTGATTTGATTTAAATGACATATTTTGAATCATCTAGTTAGAATTATTCGCTGTTAAATCCGTTCTAGAACACACACGGGCACAACACACACGGGCACGTGTGTTTTTGTGCTAACTATTTTGCAGTTACTTCGGGAACGTATCTGATTGGCAGGAAGCTTATTGGAACGTTGGTCTAGAAACCGCTCACGCTAATATTGGAAACTGTGAAAACAGAACAGGGGCTCGTAAGTAAAGTATATTGGTGTAGTATTCTAAGGAGTGTAGCATAAGACCGAGTTTGTACTTGAATATTTGATTTTCATAGTGGAAAGTTAGGTGGTCCGGTGGACCGGTGGTTTTCCTCTTAGGTCATTGTTGTAGCCTAGGTTGTTTCCACCTAAAAATATCGTGTTATAATTTATGCACTTTATTCTTACACGCGATTTCATGTCTGGCCGCTTTGTTTAGGTTATCAAGTTATAAATTAATAAAAAAATTAAGAATAACATATTCACCCCCTCTAGATTAATCAGGCCCATATTTTATAAACTTTCAATAATTTACAAATCGGAGACCAAATTGAGAGAAAAAAACTCCTAATATATTCTTTGATAGAGAGTTTTAACATTAAAGAAGGAGACTGAAGATTTTTTGATGAATTTTCATCTACAAAACAACAATCAAATTCTTAAGAGCTATTTTTTCTCTTCTCATTATTTTGTATAGATTTAATATTGAATTTAGTTATAGTTGGTTTAACTTTTAGTATATAATTGATGGTTATAATATAATAATATGATTTAGTTTCTTTTTATTAAATTATTTTAAAGATGTATTTGGTTTATTATTTGAATGGTATTATTGAATTCTTGATTGATTAGGTGGCTAATTAGTTTATTCTATATTTTTGCTAAATTATGATTATTTGTATGTAATAATTAATTGACACACATACTTTATCGTATGTTTTTCATGAGTCAACTTTATCATCTGTTTTGCCTGATCATAACCTATTTGATATGTCTCCATCTGTTCTTGACAAGTCCTTATCACTACCTATTTTTTCTAAAAAATCGTTGTCTTTCAATTTCACATATTTTTTAGTCTTCATCTTCAAGCAATTGTCTTTCACATATTCCTAACATAAGTTCTTGTTCTCACAAATCAATGATCATCTTAAGATTTTAGATCCAAACTTAGGATTCACAAACCCAAAATTTTTGTTATTGAGGTCAATAAACATAATTTTAAAGAGCCTACATCAATTAAAGACGCTTTGTAAGATCGTTTGTAGTATAATGCATGTCAATTCATATCTAACCCTATTCAGCCTCATTAGCAAGCAATCAAATGTATCATGCATTATCTTTATAATACTTTGTCTAATGACATTGTCTATAAACCTTTTTATCAGTTTCCATTGCAGAGTTTTGCTAATGTTAATTAGGCATCTAGTAGGAATAATAGAAAATCTAATTCAACAATTATTGTTTATTTAGATGCAAATCCTATATACTGGTTCTCCAAGAAGTAATGTGTTTGTATGTTGGTCCAACACAAAACCTAAGTACTATGCATTAGCAATGTCATAGTTGAATTAATGCGAATTCAATATTTACTCACTCAAATTGGTATTGAGATTTCAGATCCACCTACTGTATGGTGTGATGATATGAGCACTATTGCTCTGGCTGCTAATCCATTGTGTCATTCCAGAACTACATGTTAAGTTGAATATTTACTTTGTTAGATATCAGTTTTTAGCTTATCAATTGGTGGTCAATCATTTTTCTACAAATGAACAACATGCTAACATACTTACCAAATTATTTCATACTTCTCTCTTAAGTCATCACAAACACACACTCAACATCTTTGTCAAGCCGCTTGAGTTTGGGAAGAGTGTAGAGAACAACACACCAGGCGTGTGACTATAAATTAGATGTTGTGTGAGGTTGTTACTAAAAAAAGTGATGTGACAAGCGTGTATGTGGTTGGTGATTGAAATATGTGAGTTTTGTAACTAACTCAATATAGTCGAGTCTTGTAGTCTAGTAATTAAAAGGCGTGCAATGCACTTAAAGGAATATAAATGACATGTATACAAGTAAGACTACAAGTCTCAAAAGTATGTATGTTTTCATATTATGATTTTTTAACTTTCTCTCAATAATACAATAATTTTTTTCTCTTTTATCTTGAATTCTTCAATCAATGTCTTCTTCTTCTTCTCTACTTTCTTTTGTGTAAATTTGTTTGATCTTTGAATTCTTCAAGATCTTAACTAAGAAAGGTTAGAGGGAGGAGCCGTCCAATATTGCTTAGATGCCAACAAAATCTTCACTCTCATATAGGGTCCACTTTCATGTTCTACAATCCTTGTATCATATTGCATTGTATCCATTAAATTCTTAATCTTCACCAACATATCCACATCGTCCCTAAATATTATACTCCCTTGTGGCCTTAAAATTCTATCCATCTCTATCACAATATTATCCATCTCACATCTGCAGTTCAAAAAAAATAAAATAAAAAATATTAGCATATTTTTAGAGCTCATTGTAAAATGTGACAAAATATGATTACATATAAACATATGTCCAATTTGTTTGATTATAAAGACTAGGGTACCCAACTACCCCCTAATGTCTCCCCTACAGGGCATGATCTCTTTATGAGTACACTGGCGTAAGAGAATGTTAGCCCGTGGGCCTTTCCTCAAGCCCATATCTTGAACCTGTCCATTATCAAGCCTGTTTTAACATTCCCCAATTCACGCACTTTACTCCATCTCTAACCCATATGCTTCAATTGTTCTTGGTCTCAGTACTTGTATGACAAGCATGCAAATCAACTCCCCTTCTTCTCCAAGTAACCATGGATCATTATAATACACATTGTGGAAGGTGGTAACCATCGATCATTATAATTTTCTGTCATTGATATTCTCTAAGCACAATTATTTTGTCAATTATATCTTGTCACTTCAGTTGAAATATGATACACTCAAAATTACCTATCCTTATAGAGGCTAAAAATTGTATCGGAGTGAATGAAGTCATAAGTTCTTGGATAAGTAGACATGGCCTCACACCTAAAACAAAGTTTTGAGTCAATAACTTCCAGTGCAACAAATTGAACAAATGCATTGTAAAATTTAGGAAGAAAAAAGATAGGAATATAGCATATATATATATATATACCAATTTTGATATGTTCCAATAAGTCCACGCTCATAGATGACTCCAAGTGTATCAATTTGGGCCTCAACAGGAACAACATTCATTACCCAAACTGGGTCTTTGATTAATGCAGCTGCAAATCCTCCCAAGTAAGAATTCATATCAAGCAAATTGCGATACCTCCCATGCTCTGCCAATTGATAGTCCAAGTCCTTGTAATAAGCTATTCTCTTCTTCCATATTTCTGTGTTTTCCTTAAAAATCTCAGCTGTAATTCCTGTCAAACTTTTACTCCTAATCCTTGGAGGGATTGTATTCAATCTTTCTGGCCATTTAGCTAATTGCCCACCTGCTATATCTTTTATGTCTTCCACTTTTGGTAGTGGCGTTAAACAATTCTCCATTTTAGTGTACCTGCAAACAAAGATTGATTAGAGTTGGTTGTTTTTATTTGCGTTAAAAATATATTCGGTCAAAAGTACAAATTTTTATTTTTTTCACTTTAAAAGTATTTCTAGTATTTAAAAAAATAAATAAAAAAAGCTCTATCTCCAAACTAAATTTTAATGATGAAAACATCGTCGTAAGGAAAAAAAAAATGTTAAATACACTTCACATTAATTTACATTCATATAAATTATAATATAATAAATGTTAAAATATTCTTAAAAATTAAATAACTTTTTTATTAATATGAGCCAATAAATTTTAAATACTTTTATTATTAAAATATTAAATTTTTTTAAAAAAAGCATTCCTATCCAAAAAGACATTTTGAGAGCATTGGTTGATTGTACAGCTTAACTAACAGAAGTTTGAAGGCCACACCTATTGTCTTTACCTTTACCAACTAATTAGGTTTGGCATCTCCTATTACATATATGAGAGAGAGTATCAATCACTTACTAAAAACAAACATTTTTATTGTTACAAAAAAAAACATTTTTATTAAAAAAATTGGAAATTATAGATAATAAGAAGATCATATTACCAAGCATTATCTGCAAATTGGGATTGACAGAAGGTTGGTTTCTTGAAAACCTTTCTATTCTTTTGACAATGGATATGATTAGTGGGTTTTTGCCAAATAGCAAGATCACCCTTTTGCTTCAATTTTTTCCAACATAGGCTTCTTGCTACTGCCTCAATCGTAGACTGTTCACCCCCAAGGTCTCCACGGGTTCTATTCCACCCTTTCCAATGAATTTCCCAATTTATTGGTGGACCAGAAAATATCCAATACCCACCTGGTCGTAGAACTCTATCTACTTCAATTAAGTAAAGCCCATCTGCATATATTTTCGGTCAAATTTCCAAATTAGCCTAGAGATTAAATCGAGTATTTAGTCTAGATAAGCTAGACCTGATAAGTTAATCTTTAATTTTAGATGTTTAAAATATATATATATATATATATCTTTTTTGGAAGAATAACTACCATATTGTCCCCAAGGAATGAGGCAACGAGAGCAATGAGCCATGTCAAAAGCTCTAGCAGGGTAAGGAAGCCTATTGGATGCAAGTATACCAATCAAAGCAGGAACTCCTCTTTCAAGTGCAAATTGGACTTGGGCTTCATGGGTGTCTCTTGGTGCAAACGACATTGTTAATATGTCCCTTGATAATAGATAGGCTCCCCAACTAGCTACCTAATAAATGTAATTATAGAATTATAAAATAAAATAAAATAAAATTATATAGTTTTTAATTTTTTTAAATTTTAGGAATTATAAACATTAGTTAGTGATAGAATTAAAAAGATGGTGACTTGTAAATTTAGAATGGTTAAGTCAAATCAAATAGCTTCATAATTGTGCAAGCTAGCTAGCTAGCTAGGCTGGTTTATAAGTTGTAACCAACACTGAAGCTTCAAAATTATAACACTTTAATTAGTTATAATTTCAAAGCAATATTCATTACTAAGCAAATAAATGGAAAAGTGAATGGAACAAATAGATTTAATACTCCAATCATTAAAAGCTAGTTTATGGAAGACTTAAACCAACTAGTCATCTTCTCCAATTAAAAAGTATATATGCTCTCACTTTGTGCCACTTTACTTCATTCTAAAGTTTTATAACATTAAAGTTGGACCAAATCTAGTATTAGTGATAGTAAAAAAATAAAATAAAACCTTAGAATAAGTGCCCTACATAATAAGATTATTCGTAAAAACTAAGCAATCCACTGTTAATATAAAATTTAAATATTATTTTTTATTAATAATTTTATTTTTATTATATGTATTGAATTTAAAAATAAACTATTAAGATTTAAAATTTCACATGTTTAAAATTTATGTCATATTAAAATAAACTTTCGAATAAAATAGATGTATAGAAAATATTTGAAAATAAAATAATTAAAATGCATTTTTTCATATTATATTAAAAAAAATTATTATATTAATTTTTAACATCTTGTCTAGATTAAAAAATTTCCAACTTTTATAAAACTTTTTTAACTTAACAATAGGCTTACAAGCTTATTAAATAAATCATCACAAAATTGCTTGTGGCTTACTTTGAGCACTGCTGTGTAAGATAAAGAATGAAATCAACATAATTAGAAGAGTTTTTTACACGTAAACGAATTAAGTGAGAAGAGTCTATATATAAAGTTAGGACAAATATTAAATATAATTTTATATATATTTTTTAATTTCATATCATTTACATTTTAACACGTATTAATATTAATTATATAAAAAATAAATTGTTTTTTTTTAATTTTAAAAATAATTCCCACAGATGCACAATATAAAGATAGTGTGAAAAAAATGGAAATATGAGCACTTCTATGAAGCAAATACTATATCTAAAATCAAGTTTTCCGAAAGTACACTCAATATTTAACAAAGCAAAAATTGTTCGATTTTCGTAAAATAATAATTATAAAAAAAAATCTTAAATATTAATTACATATTCACGTTTTCACCGAGATTTAAAATTCAGAACTCAAAACTTTACAACTAATTAAAAAAATCAGAAAGAGGATTAATAGATCCCAAAAATTTAAAAAATAAAAATAGAAAAATGGTCAAAACTTTTAAGGAAATGCTTTATTTTCTTCCTATTAATTCCCTTGTTTTGCAAAAATGTAATATAATCTGGATTCTGCAATTGAATGCTGAACCAAAAATCCAGAATCATAAAAACATAAAATATCATTCAAATTTAATTTTCAACAAATTAAAAACCAAAAATATAATTCAAAAAAAAAAAAAACAAAACCAAAAATATTTGTTCAACCATCTTGACCTGCTAGCTCATGAACGCCATGGCCCATATCTATCAACATTGTCATGCTTGCGTATTATAGATTTGAAAAACACATCCAATATTATTATTTTATATTAATGAAATCAAAATAATATAAATAAACCTGGTAGAGTCTATAAACAAGAAATTTACGTACCCCACAACCAGTATCAATGGCAGTTCTTATAGACCCATCTCTGAGATTAATCAACTTAGCAATATCATCTATATAAGCATCGGCACCGTTCGGAAACATCGTGCCACCGCCGGGAAACCTGAACCGGTCACCCTTAAAATGAACCCAATTCTGATTCTTCTTCTCAATGGTCAATTCCTTATGAGGCACGTTAGCATACCAAACAGACCCCCTACTTTCCGGCCACCGGAACGGCACTTTATATCCATAAGGAGCAGGAATTCGACATTTCAAGACATCGTTTGGCTCCGGGCAATGCCTTTCTCTGTAAACAAGTCTTTTCCTATCGAATTTAAGAGACCTTTCGACGTCCTCACATGGTGTGTACTCGCTAAATTTGGGGCTACAAGGAGGGACGTGAAGTACACGCACCTCCTTGACTGGGAGATCTTCTGCGGTGTGATGGGCTGAGAAGTCGAGGTGGATTGTCATCCTATTTATGTGAGTTTGTGGGCATGGCTCGCCGGATAGGACATGGGTAGTGTCTGTGATAACGGTGGTGGTGCCGGAATGTTGCCAAAATCCGATGAAATAGCAAAGTGTGCAGAGAATTGTGACTAAGGTCATGTAGTAAAGGTTGGTTCGTTTGGTTTTGAATGGGAAAATACGAGTTGGGTTTGGAAAAGACATTGGAATAATTTCAAACCCAATTCACACTCAAACGAAGAAGAGAGAGTGGAAGACAAAGAGATATAGTTTTTAAGGTTAGGCGGGTGGATATATTGATTGGGAGTAGGAGGGTGACCAGTGATTTTTTATAATTGGACACATATATTTTAATAATTATATATATTTTAATTTATTATATATATATATAATATTTTAGTTATTATTTGAAAATTTTAATTTTTTTATTATTTTATTATTAAAAAAATTTATAATCGAATAAAATTTTATTTACAAAGTATCGATAGTTGTTTGAAGAAAAAAAATCACAAATTTTTTTTTTTTAGGTTTTCTTAGTAACCTATTTTTATTCTATTCAAACAATAATCCTATAACTATTAAAATAAGTAAATTTATCTTTATAATTTAATGTTATTGTTTAAAAAATGAAATTTTTGTAAGGATAAAATTAGAAATTTTTTTTAATTAAAAAATAAAAAAGATTACTTCTCAAAGGTTTACCAGCCACTCAAGGAAGAGTGAGCTCCACTTCTGCGGCTTCTTTCCTATTGGTGACTCTTTTTTAAATAAAAAAACATTGGACCCCATGATACAAAAAATAAACTCCCTCCAAAAAAGTTGATAGTTTTATTGTGTTATTAATATTTATATTAATAACTTTATCTAATGTATTAGTTTATGGTATTGACTTAAATATAATTACTTTATTGAGAAAAGATTAGTAAATAGAGAAATGAGAAAGACATTTATTTGATGGAAAAAAAAGATGGAAGAAGATAGAGTTTTTTAATTAAAAAAATTCAATTTTACTCTTATATTAATATTAATTTTAAAAAATTGACTAAACTAACTCAAAAATGAAATTACATAACTAAAAAACAAATTTTAATAACTACATCACTAATATATTAATAAAATTGACAAAAAAAAATGATTAAATTATTCATAAATATAATAAAAAATTAATTCAAAATAAAATTATAGAATTTGATTTTTTTTAAATCGAGATAAGTATTCTTTTTATCTTTATTATATATTTTAGATCTTAATTAAAATTACTTTAAAAAGTGTTTTGTTTTCAATTTATAAAATTTAAAACAGTAAAAACAAATGTGAGAATAATCTTTACATTAGTGGAAAATATTCATCGGTACCCAAATAAAACTAACATATTAATAGTATTAATTAAAATGAACAACGGAGATAAATGGGGAAATATATAAAAGAAAGGATGGAGATGTCGTAACAATGTAAACTAACATTAAATGTAATGTGAAATGGCAAAAATAAGTCTCAAAAAAAAAATATTCATTATTACTAAATCAAATTAACATGTCATTAAAATCAACAATAAAGATAAATATAAAATATAAAATAAATTTATAATGATATTTTAATAATATAAATTATTATTTTTATAAAAATATTTTATTAATAATAACAACATTAAAATATAATTAATATTAATTAAGAATAAAATATATATTTTATGTAATTTTATTATGATAATAAAAAAATTACGTGAATATATAATATAAAATATAACACTTATAATAAAACTCATAATAATAATAATAATAATAATATCTTAATAATATTGAATGAATTTATTAATAAATTTAAGTGATTATAAAAATTTTAATAATAAAAATATACGAGTTAGATATAAAATATAATATTTTTATAATTATAAGTTTTAAAATTATTATTTTTATTATTTTTTAAAATAAAAATAACGAGGTTATGCTTTTTTCTTTTAACATGTAACTTCTCTCTCATATTAATTAGATAGACTGTATCAAAAAACACAATCATTTTTATTTGTATTTTTTTAAAATAATGTATGAAAATTTTATTTTATTTTACACATTAATTTTATTATTTTGAAAAAAAATGATAAAAGAGCCTTAAATGAAATAAAGTTTACGTATTTCGGTTAAAAATGGTATAAATAAATAAATAAAAGTAATTAATAATTTTAGAACTTAGAAGAACTATCCAACCTACTAATAACTTATATCTTGTATTTGGAAAAAACTTTTATATACAATATATTATATATTAATATATATCTTTATTTCATTACACTTTTAATATTTTTTTATAAAATTAAAAAATCAATATAATTATTTTCTATTATCTATTTATATTTATATTTTTATTATAGGTAAGATGTTGGTGTGTGTTGTTGTGTCAGACACCAATAACTCAGTGGAGTAAAACATGGAACATAAAATAATGGTAGTGGATCCATAAAACATGGATATGCAGGAATTATGGTTATTGTTTAATTTTCGTTTTATACATATATATACCGGTATTGTACGAAATTATAACGAGAAATAATAATGAAATATCTTGATAATTATCGAGAATCTATATTTTGACATGGTATCGGAGGCAGGATATTGCTTCAATGAACTACCGAGTTTTTGATTCTTTGATTTGCAAATTTGCGGTTCTTTGATTTGTTGATCTACGATTTACGATTTACGAATTCGATTTTACGGTTTACGATTTCTAAATTGCGATTTACGATTTACGGTGGCCTCTTAATTGTAGGCTGATTTTCGGTTTTTGAGTTCGATTTACGGTTTATATTGACTCTTGTAGCCGTTTCAAACACGAACATGTGCGACTTCGAGAAATGAAAGCAAGATAGTTATTTCCACGATTATTTGTTCAGAAATTCAATAGAAGATTACGGGTTACATTTAAATATATATATATATATATCGGCATCTGACTTCTGAGAGTCGAGGATTGTGATCGGACCAAATTTACGTTTCTCTTCTGTGATTTCTAATTGGTGATTACTGTTTCTGTTGATTTGTTTTCACTCTGTGATTTTTGATTCACGGTTTACCAACACCTACGAATCGATTGCAGGGTGGCGATTTAGTTTACTGGTTTCCAAACCTTTGGTTCGATCTATGTGGTTGTTCGACTTACTCATTGAAAGCCGTGCAGAATTAATGGTTGGCTCGGTATTTGGTTGCCTCGATGCAGTTGGTTTCACCATCAGTTTCTTGTCTGCAAAAGAAACAGAACACAACGATAACAGGCGTTGATTGCTCGTTGGTGTGGAATTATCGCAGTTTCTCTACCCAGCAACATATATTTTGTGGTTTATCTACTTGTGTGGAACGAGAAGGAACTGCACAGAAGTTGCGTGAAGCCACAGTAGAAGAAACTGCGTTGAGAAACACAGTAGAAGGAGGCTTATTTGAGGAAGGAAGAATCATCTTTGAGGAAGAAGAAAAAAGGAAGAAGAAGGAGGCTGCGAAAAAAAATTGGAAAAAAAGGGAAATTTTAGGGTTAGCAGGCTAGCGAATGTGAAAAGGGAGGTTTAGGGTTACAAATTTTTCTTTATATAGTGTTGTACGAATTGTAAAAAAAAAAAAAAAAAGGAAAAACGAAAGGAAAAAAATTTTAGATTTCATGGCGGAATCTAGAGATTTAACTACCAATTTCATGTTGGAAGATTTGTGGCGAAAATAGCGGAAGTTTTCACTGAAAGCTCGGATCTCCTACATGACCTCTCTCGGCGAAGCGTGTTGCCACGTTAGTATCGAAGTTAGGAGGATCGACTATGCCTTGTGGTCCCAGGAGTGGTGGAGATGTATATCTCACGGCAAAGACATATTTGGGATATATTAATGGGGATTTTCCTCGACTGTTGGCTTGAGCCCCTGCATTCGGGAGATGGCGCTTTGAAAATGCCATTGTTAAAGGATGGTTGATCAATTCGATGGACCACTCCTTGATTGCAAATTTTATTCGATTCCCCGAGCTGCGAAACAAGTTTGGGATTACTGTTTACTGCCCATGATGGGACGAGGCACGTCTCGAGTGTATGATCTTCGTCGTCGAGTTACTCGTATGAAACGCAGGGGTGGATCCATTGAAAAATACTACAATGACCTTCGAGGGTTGTGGCGAGAAATTGATTTCCGTCGTCACAATCGATGGAGTGTGCAAATGACATACAAAAATACAACTCCATCGTCGTACAGGAAGATCGAGTGTATACATTCCTTGATGGACTTGATGACGGACTCGACAAAACTCGAAGTGATGTGCTTGAAATCAAACCCATTCCCACTGCGGTGGAACAAGCACATGGATTCGTCCCGGTCGGGGAAGAGGTCGAGCGAACCGTGATGATCACGGTGTAGATACGACACCGGAGCGGTTATGACTTTTAAAGGGGTCGAGGACACGCTGTCGAGATGCCGCCACCAACGGGAACCTCTTTAGGGTAGCAAGAAATCCTCGGGAAATCCACCATCTCTTGACGTGAAATGTGGCCATTGCGGAAACTCCAAACACACCGTGAAAGCGCGAAACTCATGGGTATCCGGTATTTGGTGGAATGATCTTGAAGCACGGAAGAAACGGGACACCAGACGGCACTGTGGCTACCAATAATGCCTACGCTATCACTACTTCCCAGTGAATCTTCCCGAAGATCCGGGTATTTCAAGTAAAGAATTTCACATCTCTACTCGTAGTGATAAAGAGGATTGGATTACGGACTACAGAGGCTACATATCACGTGACATTTGACCCAACGATCTCTCGATACAACCAGCCGAAGACGGAGCCCGTGTTACCAATGCAAATGGGGTCACTTATCGATTCTGGGGAGAGTGGAACGGTGATATATCTCACTCGTTATCATTATCTAATACTTTGCTTGTACCATCTCTGTCGGCAACCGACTAATATGCGTAAGTCGGAGTCCTTGGACCTTAGCGTAGTATTGATATATTACTACTTTTGCCTTACGGATATTCTCACCAAGGAGATCATTGGGCGTGGTACTAGGAGAGGAGGGGCTATATTATGTGGATGACCTCGATTCGGGAAGAGCGATCACTGCTGTACATCTTGTTGTGCAACGAGTTGGCTATGTCATTGTAGATTTGGGCATCGTCATTCGGGTATTTAAAACGCCTCTCACTGGTTTATTTTCAAATATCACACATTCGAGACTTGAATGTGATACTTGTATCCTAGCAAAAAGTCGTAGAGGCGTCTTATCTATGGCATGAATAAAAGTATGACTTTTGCTTTGGTACATTCGATGTTTGGGGACGCTTCCCGGTTATTACGTCGTGGTCATCGTTGGTTTGTTATTTTTGTTGATGATTGTACAGAATGACATGGCTTTATACCGAACATAAAGATGAAGTATTTGCTACATTTCACTGTTTCATATGATTGATTGATTTCTCGAAAAAAATTAAGATACTTAGGTCGATAATGGAGGGGAGTATGTTAATCAACAATTAGGACATACTTGGACAACCGTGGTATTCTCGCTGAAACCTGCGTATTCATGAGCCTGACAGAATGGAATTTGCGGAGAGGAAGAATAGGCATATTTTAGAAACGGCTCGGGCCTTACTAATCGGTGCACACGTATGCACAATAAATGCGGAGTGATCTTTGTTACTACATATGTGTGTATCTTGAATCGAATGCCCTGAAGACCTTACAATTTCGGACTCCGTTAAAGGTGTTATCCGATCATCTTCCCACCCCTCTTATTTTAATGCTTCAGCCAATTTTTGGATGTGTTGCTTTTGTCCACCTCCATAAAAATCAACGAACTAAGTTGGATCCGTATGTTTGTCGATGTGTATTCTTGGGGTATGGTGTACAAAAAAGAGAGTACCGATGTTATGATCCAAATTACTAAAAGAAACTATACTACCGTGGATGTCACTTTCCTTGAATCGAATGTTTTTTCCCATCGCAGGTATCCAATTACACTCTTGAGGAGAGAGTTATGGTGAAGAAACGAAATTGGCTTGATGTTGAAATATTAGACACTAGTCCAACATACTCGGATCGTGCAAATAATATGGAGGAGCCGTGTCCCCGAACAGAGCTTGAACTTCCAGTAGGAAGCGAAGTAGTAATTAAATCTCCAGAAGATGAAGTGGTTGATGTACCCCTCCATTCTCAGTACCCCGATGATCCTCTGCGAGAACACTGCGAGGTAAGCTATCTATCACACCTTTACAAACTAATGCTATAGATACACTGTTGGTTATGTTTTACCTTTCGGACACATGATCGAGGTAAACCTCGAATCGATACTCCCCAGAAAGAGAAGAACGACAACCCAGTATCCAATAGCAAATTATGTATCTACTCAAAGATTATCGAACCTATCGGGACATTCGCACAACAACGGCTGCATTCGTGTCAAATTCCGAGTAGCATTGAAGAAGCCTTATACGATCCAAAATGGGCTCGAAGCTATAAAGAGGAATTTGAGGCATTGCGAAAGAAATAACACGTGGGTGTTAAGCGAGTTGCCTCGAGGAGGAAGATGGTAGGATGCGAGTGGATTTTCTCCGTTAAGTATAAAGCGGATGGGTTAGTTGATCGTTACAAAGGCGAGGCTTGTAGCAAAAGGATATACACAGAAACATAGGATAGATTATCAAGAAACCTTCTCACTGTGGCTAAACTAAAAGTATGGGAGTTTTGTTATCTCTTGCAGCAAATTTAGATTGGCCATTGCACCAACTTGACGTGAAGAATGCCTTCCGTGGTGACCTGGAAGAAGAGATTTACATGGATATCCAGCAGGATATCTTTGTTACATCGAGAAAGCAGCGCATGTAGATTACTGAGCATTGTATGGACTAAAACAATCACCTCGGCGTGGTTTGGTAGGTTGAGTTCGGCAATGAAGAAATATGGGTTCCAACAAAGCAAGCTACGATCGTACCTCTTTTCCTAAAACATCGATTAGGGAAGATAACGGCCACTTATAGTCTGTAGGCGACATGATCGTACGGGGGATGATAAAGAAAGAAATCTACAGCTTGAGAACAGTGTCAAATGAGTTTGAAATGAAGAACTTGGGAGGGCTCGAATACTTCTTAGGTATTGAGGTAACAAGATCAAAACAAGGCATATGTCTTTCCCCGAAAGGAAATATACTCTGGACCTCTTAGCTTGAGGCGGGACTACTAGATTGTAAACTGTCGATATTCCAATGGTTCAAAATCATAAACTCGGAGAATATGTGGACCCAGTACAGCGAGATAAACGCAGGAGATATCAACGATTAGTAGGTAAACTTATATATTTATCTCGTACTTGACGATGTGCGTATCTTGTGAGTGTCGTGAGTCGATTCGTACCTTGCCCAGTGAAGACCATATGGATGCGGTCGTACACGAATGCCGTTACTTAAAATCCTCACAGGAAAGGACTTATGTTTTCAAGAATGGTCGATTAGAGTCCTTGGATATCTGATTCGGTTTGGGCGAGGGAATATGAAGGATAGGAAATCTATTCTTTGGTACTTTACTTTCGTGTGGGGGCAATCTTGTTACGTGGAGAAGCGAAAGCAAAATGTAGTTGCCTTATCGATCTTTGGGTTTGAATTTGAGGAATGGTCGAGGAATATGTGAGCTCGCTTTGGTTGAAAAACCTTAGCCCGAGATTGAGGTTGCTTTAAGCTCTGAAATGAACTTATTTTGTGATAACAAAGCGGCCATTGCCATCGCTCCTGATCAGAGTTCAACATGATCGTGACGTTGAAGTGGATCAGACTTCATCAAGCGAATCTTGAAGAAAAAGATTATTAAGCTTGTTAAATCGAGAAGATCGATTGGGCGATATCTCAAAATACGTATGCCTGTGAGGAAGCTTTTCAACCGACAAGTTGGGCGTAAAGAGACATATATCTTGCGCTTGAGGAGGAGTGTTGGTGTGTGTTGTTGTGTGACAGATAACTCAGTGGAGTAAAACATGGAGCATAAAATAATGGTAGTGGATCCATAAAACATGGATATGCAGGAATTATGGTTATTATTTAATTTTCGTTTTATACATATATCTCAACTATTGTATAGAAATTATAACAGAAATAATAATGAAATATATTCATAATTATCAAAGAAATACCATATTTTTACATAAGATTCTTTTCATTTTTGTAGTCAAGAGAAATGCGAATGAAGTCAAGCGTTTACAGTGTTTGCCTCTGTGAAGGAGTTTAATTCTCGAAGACAAAAAGAGCCTAGTAGGATTGTGTCCAAATTTGTACAACATACTTCTGTGCGTTCTCTCTCTTGGTAGGTTTTTTTTAGATGGTCGTTTTTCTTTTTTCTATTTTTACTATACTTAGATTTAATAATTTAAATATTAAGATTTAAATTTTATAAAAATATTGATATTTTTATTATTAACAAAAAATTTAAATTTTGTGAAAAAACTATAAAAATTCTATAGTATTTATTCATAAAATTTTATAAAATATTAAAACAATCAATTATTTATATTTTAAAATAGTTTCTTATTTAATACGTATATTTATAAAAATTGTAGTATTCAATTTAATCAATAATTCAACTAATTAATCATAATATTAAAAATTAATTAATTAAAATCTAAAAATATTATTTAAATTACAATTTTTAATATTATTATAAATAGATAAACCTCAACGTTACGTAATAAAATTTAGATTATAAAAAAATTATATAAGTAAATCTAGTAAATTAAATATAAAAATGAGATATAAATATATATATATATATATATATGTAAAAAAATATAAAATATTATCTTAAATAAATAATATTTTGATTAAAGATAAAAAATTACAGATAGATAAATTTAAAGAAAAATTATTTAAAAAATAAAAAATAATGAATTAACATGAAACAATTTTTTATCGTTATATGTAAACATTTTTTCAATAATTTTATAACAATATCTATAATATTCATCATATTTTAATAAAAAAATGATTTTTTTTACATTTATGGACAATGACATTTTGTCAATAATGTCACAACATTTTTGATATTTTAATTAAAAGTTACGAATATCATGTTTGAATATCGGGATATGTAAAAAAACAACAATATCGTAACAATGTCGACGATATTTTCAACATTTCAATCCTTGTACAAAAATGAATATACTTCATTTTTTTAAGCCTTTTACGCTACGAAATATTAATTTAAAAAACCTATATCTTAATTACAAATATATATATATATATATATATATATATATATATATATATTATAATTTTTAAATAAATTTAAAAGCTTTATCGGTTCATAATGTTAAATTTATACGAAGGAATATATGATGTAATAACAACTTTCTAATTAAAATTATTATTTTTCAATACACGTTAGGTTTTTATCCAGCTTTACAAGTAATTTTTTTATTTTTTATAAAATTTGTAAACTAAGGTATAAAATAAAAGGAAAAAAATCATTTAGCACAACGTATTTATCCTAACCGTATACGTACCGTGGTGTACCTGTCAAGTTTCTATTAGATGTTTTTTCAACTCTTTCCTCATAGATATTAGAATACTATCAGTCCCGATGTATTTTTACTCCGATTTGTCAGGCTACGAGTGGCTCATTTTTCAAAGCTTATCAATGAAATAAGAAATAATCAACATGAAACATACACATAAGCCGGTATAACTTACACCGTGCTTGAGCGTAAGAGATGAACCACAACTAATCGGGTTATAGGTGGCGTTTGGTTCGTGGAATGGAATCGGAATCGGAATCGGAATGGAATGGAATGGAAAGGAAACAATTTTGTTTGGTTCGACCACTGGAATCAAACTCGGAATTAGGATTACAGTGTTTGCCACACTGGAATTAACGAAAAAAGTTGTAAATGACCTTAATACCCCTACATTGTCAGAAAGTACAAATTGTGTCATTTAATTACTATTTTTACGTCAAACAAAATTCATTATTGAAATCATTATTTTTCTAAATAATTATTACTTAATTAAAAAGAAATATATTTTTAAAATTATTATTTTTTAAATAGGGTTTAGGGTTTTGAGGTTTGGGATGTGTGATTTGTTAGGATTTAGGGATTTAGGATTTGGGATTATATTTGTAGGTTAAGGTTTAGGGTTAAAATTATTATTTTCCTAAAAATGGTTTAGGGTTTTAGAATTTTGGATTTGGGGTTCAAGGTTTTAGGATTTGGAATTTGGGGTTTAGGGTTTTGGGATTTATGTTTTAGGGTTTAGGGTTTTGGGATTTATGTTTTAAGGTTTAGGGTTTAAGAATTTTGGGTTTAGGAATTTGGGGATTTAGGGTTTTAGGGTTTAAGGTTTAGGGTTTAGGGATTTGGGGTTTAGTGGCTTTATGATTTGAAATTTGGGGTTTAGGTTTAGTGGTTTTGGGATTTATGTTTTAGTGGTTTTGGGTTTTGGGTTTTGGGATTTATGTTTTAGGGTTTTGGGTTTAAGGACTTGGGGTTTAGGGATTTAGGGTTTAGGGTTTTGAAATTTTGGATTTAGGGTTTTGGAATTTTGGGTTTGGAATTTGGGATTTGAGTTTAAGGTTATATTTTAAGTGAGGGTAAAATTGGAAAAAAAAAGTTTAGATGGGAATGGAATTATGATTACCAAGGTGGGGAGAAAGAATTGTGATTCCTTCTCTTTTAATAATCTGATTCAATTCCATCCTCCATTCCGTCCAACCAAACACACAAAATGAAAGGAATCGATTCTGATTCCATTTCATTCTCTCCAACCAAACATGGGGATATAGTATTGTTAAACATTTTTAATTAGACTTTTATTTTTACTTATAATATTTTTAAAATAATACAAATGAATTTTATTTTTTTTGTACTTTAAATGCTAGGTTTAAAGTTTCAAGGTAAAATGTTAATCTATTAAAAAAAATAAATTATTTTAACTATATACATAATTTATTATTTATATTAATATAATGAAATTATATATTTTCATTTATTATTTTATATGTATCTATAGGTGTTACATATAGATATTAATCCAACACTTCAAAACTATTTAAAATTAATCTATTTTATTAATAACAATTAATGATAATATTTTAATTTCATAACAATTAATTCAACATTATACCTAATAATTCCCTAAAATAAGAACAGATTACTCTTTTAGCCTTCAACCATGACCAAATCTTAAGAATTAGTCATTTAATTGTATTCTTTAAACGAACATCCACGTTCTATCGAGTTCATATACATGATAAGAAATAATCAAAGAATCCACATCAACTTAATCAAATATTAAGAATCCAAATAAATATTGAATAATATCGTATAATTCTCATCATAAGAACTCACTATTCATTCAAACTTTGACCACATTGTTACCCATGGGATCCATTTTCATCTTAAGGATCCACCTTGTGGACTCACACAATGTAAATTAAGCCATAACTTCGATAATATTTGTGAAACTTGAGGTTCCAATTTAAAAGATTAATATATTAGAATGATTAATTTATATTAACCATTAATCTAGTTTGTTACTCATATATTTTAACTTGAGATTTGTTCGCACACTTAAAGATTAATTTTACTTAAAAATGTGAAAAAATTTAAAATAAAATAAAATGTACACGTATTATTTAAAAAAATTATATAAATAAAATTGAGAATGTTATTAACATTGTTGTTCAAAATAAAAATACGTGAACATTTCAATACTATTATCGGATATAATCCACTTGATAGAGTTCTAAGAGTCTACTGTTCTTTTAAAGCTGGAAATTCTATTAATAGGTGTTATTTATTATATTTAAAATATATTTTATTAATCACATTATTTATTAACTATTTTTTTCTATTTTTGTATAGACATTAGGGGTATCTATAAACCGGTTCGAACCGGACCAAATTGAAAAACTAAACTGGACTGAAATCTATAAAATTTTAATATATGTTATAAAAAATTCATACATTTTTTTTAAATTTATAGTATTTTTAGAATTCTTCGTCCTTTTATTTTCCACTTCTCTTTAACCATGCGTACTCATTTTTTATTGCATTAATGAACTAAGTACATGATGTATCATGCACTAATATTCATGTCACCTATGGACTACAACTTCTTTTAAAAAAATTAAATCACTCATTTTTTTAAAAATAATCACGTTAGAGGCCTCCAAGATTAATTTTATTTGCTTAAAAATTTATACAATTTAATTTTTATAAGAAACACATAAATTATTATATATATGACTAAAGTGTCACTTCAATCAAAGTTACGTGATTACAACATTCAAATTGTAAAGATTAAATGAATTATGTATTTTTTTGTAAAAATTGAAGGATCAAAATGTCCGAGTGATATAAACAAAATGGTTTTTAAGATAATTTTTACTAAAAATAAAAATAAATAGGATGAATGTTTCTCCATTTAAACTTACATGTAAATATTATTTAAAAATTATAAAAAAAAATAACACTCTTAAACTTATAATAACAAAAACAATATCATAATAATATTAAACATGATTCCATTTGTTGGCGTTCAAAATTGAATAAGTCTAAATGATCATTATTCAAATTGAATAACGTTCAGTATAAAATAATGTATTAGATATTTTTTATTAGTAAAAATATGTAAATGATATATAAATAATACTATTTTATTATTTTGTTTATATATTTTTCATTTTTTTAACAAAAAGATGTTTTTATTTATAGTTTTGAGAAGTGGTAGAAACTCAAGTCTAACTTAACCTAATAAGATCTCATTGAGTTAAGGGTTGTCCAAGTTTATAAGCAGTATTGTTGTCGAACTATTAACCGATGTAAGACTGAAGAAAACTTAACAGCCCCCGTTCATAAGGACATACGTGGTCTCACAAAGCCACGGTGAGACTATTAAGGATAAAGTCCAAGTCACCGATCAAGCCAAGCCCAGCTCTGATACCATATTAGAAACCTAGACCTAACTCAACCCAATGAGATCTCTCACATGGTATCAGAGCTGAGCCTGGCTTGATCGGTAACTTGAGCTTTGTCCTTAACAGTCTCACTATGGCTTTGTGAGACCACCTCTGTCCGTGTGAAGGGGGACTGTTAAGTTTCCTTCAGTTCCACATCGGCCAAGAGTTCGGAAGCAATACTACTTATAAGCTTAGACAAGCCTTAACTCAATAAGATTTTATTGGGTTGAGTTAGACCTAAGTTTCTAATATGGTATTAACGAGAACAAAAATCTCGTTTGGAACAAAAAGGTAAAAGCTCGTTTGATTCTAATTTTCAATATGAATATGAACCGTGAAAGCGTGGCCTATCAATCCTTTAGACCTTCAGAATTTGAAGTTAGAGGTATGAGAAAAGTTTCCACAGGGATAACTAGCTTGTGGTAGCCAAGCGTTCATAACGACGTTACTTTTTGATCATTTGATGTCGGTTCTTCTTATCATTGTGAAGCAGAATTCACCAAGTGTTGGATTGTTCACCCACCATTAGAGAACATGAGTTGGGTTTAGAACGTTGTGAGATAGGTTAGTTTTACCCTACTAATGACAGTGTGGTAATAGTAATTTAACATGATACGAGAGAAACCGTTGATTCACACAATTGGTCATCGTGCTTGGTTGAAAATCAAGTGACACAAAGCTACAGTGCACTGGATTATGACTGAATACCTCTAAGTCAGAATCCAGGCTAGAAACGATGCTTGTGCTCTACTCGTTTGCCTTGGCTGTGGTTTCGTTTCGAAACGACATAGGGTTGAATTTCAATGGATCGTAAAAGTAAGGCCACTCTATCACTTACAATACTTCATCGTGTATTTAAGTCATATGCAAAAGGTTCTACCAATAGAAATTACACTTCAAGGCAGTCATCACAACTAATCCGCTGTGAGTACTTCACCAACGACACGTGCCTTTGGCATAATATCGGAAGTGGGAAGGTTAGTATATAATATTGTCATTGGCATAATGGCATTGTATTTTAAGCTGAGTTTCTCATACACAAGCAAGATTTCTCCATCGGCTAAAGTCAAGTATGTCTTGTAAAGATAAATTAATAAGATAAAAGAAAAAAAAAACAAACAAAAATTACTGATTCCATCAAATTTAAGTACATTCTATAAAGTATAATGAATTAGGTAGAGTTTGTGAAATTTTCTCAGTCAAAAGGCAAGTTAATTAATGTATATTTGGCATTATACTTAGGTAGAGTTTGTGAAATTTTCTGAGTGAAAAGGCAAGTTAATTAATGTATATTTGGAGTACGGCAATTTTAATTTTTACATCCCAAACACTCGAATAATTAAATGATTTATTCCATTAATATAATTTTGTTATTATTGAAATTTTATGAATTAAAAGTGTTTTAAAATAAAAAAAAAACATTTATGTTTTAATTCATTTTTGAATTAAGTTTTTAGTTTATAAATTTAAAACTTTGATTTCGTGATTTTCTTTTTCGTTTATGATTTAATTCTACGGTTTCTTAAAAATCTGTTTACGTTTCTTACGAGTGTATATATTTATATATACACGTTCATTGAGGAAAAAAATCGAGTATCAAATAACATTTTTATATATAAATTTTAGTATTTGGCACCTTTTTGAATTAAATTAAATAATATATTTTTTAAATTTTTTTTTATTTTACTTCCAAAAAGATATCATTATTCAAAATTTCACACCCTCAAGTCGAACAATGTATGTATAAAGAGCGAACCATACTATTGTAGTGTGTACATGTTCTAAGATTGTAAATGAATATCATAATTCAAATCCCGAACTCACCTCAATTAATTTTTGAGAGTTATATTCTTATTTTAAAATAATGTTTTCAAAAACAAATTAATAAACCTATTGAAAGTAGTGAGTGTATGAACTATTATGCTTATCCTTTTATTAATTGTATATTAAAATGTGTGCATAGTCTCTTCACTTACAAAAAAAAATCATCACATTTTGCTCCATTATATACCAAGTTGACTAGTATATTTCACCTCAAAAAGTGTTGCAGGTAATGAATTAATTAATACTACATAATTAACCATTATCATAATATGAATTAATTAATACTACATAATTAACCATTATCATAATACTTTCCATGACTACTAGTTTTCTTTCTTGGATTTCTTTACTCCACCTCGATTTATGTTTTTATTTTTATCAAAATTCTATTTTTTTGAATTCAAACAATAAGTATTTGTTTTCTGTACAAGTTTTTTTTTTTTTTTTGTATAGGACATTAGGGTTTGAACATTTAACATTAAAATCATTGCAATATTATCAAATGATAAAAATCTTATTTGCAAAATAAATGTAGAATTCTTATATATTGGAACTTGTCCATTTCTCTATACAAATAAATTTCACGTATATAGCCTGGAAACACTCCAAAATCTATTGTGCAATGTCAGTGTTTTACAATCCCAAACTAGCAATTTTAGGATTCTTAATATTTATTTATGGGATTAAGGGTGGAATTATTCTTATTATTTTTTAAAATGATTGTTTTATTTATTTTGGGTTGGCTTAATTGATCCCGATTTTTTTTAAAGAAATAATCAAATAAATCTTAATCATGTTTTTTTTCGTTTAAATAGGACATAAAAATGCAATTGAGAGGTGTGTGATCTTCTTCTTAGTAAATATTAGATGAATTTTATTGATTTTGGTAACAAATGAAGCTATAATATCCATAAATTTTATTATTTTTAAATCAATTTTCTTTCTTTCTTTCCAAATTTTTTTAATTGTTATAACTCAAAATTATTAAGTTAACTTTACTTAATTAGACATGTATTTAAGAAATATATTTTTTATCATGTATTTTTTTTTAATTTCAATGATATTATATTAATTAGATTCTTTTTGATAAATTAAGAGATATAATTAACCTAATTTATTAATTTCAAGATTAAATTACATATTTTTAATAATTATGAAAATAAAGTAATAATTTTTTATTTATTTATGTTTATGTTAAAAGGGATTTTAGATATTAAAGATCACAGAAGAAAACACTTTCATAAAGAAATTGGATGCACTACTCGTAAATGGGAAACTGATAACTTTGCAATATCATTTATATTGATCATCAGAATCAGACTAAGGAATACCAATCCATTTCATACTAATACTATCAAATTAGTACCTTCATGGGTTCAATAATATGCTATTTTTGAGCATTGCAATGCTTTTTCAGTAATAATTTAGTACTTTTAAAAAAAATAATTTAATCCATTAACTTTAAAAAGTGAGTTTAATCTATGCACTCAAATTTTAAGTTTTTTTCTAAAAACTATTTTTTCATTTTTTTTAAAATGAAGTCCTAATATAAATATTTATTGAAACACTTTCAAAATAAAAAATTTAAAATAGAAAAACATAAAAATGATAATTTAAATTTGTGTTATATTTTTTTTCATAACTAATAAACTAAACTATCATTTTAAAAAAAAAACTATTGAATCTAAATGATCCATTCTAAAAACTAATAGACCAGTACTACCACCCCAACAAATATATATTTCTTATTATGAAAATTGATTCTCTAGGCATCTTTATTTTCAATGAATAAGTGCAATTTCTTATTAAAAAAACAAGAAAAAGATATATCAGTTCTACGTGACAAATGTTCCAGCCATTGATTTTAAACGCATATATATATATATATATATCATGAAATCTGACAGTGCTGCCCGCACATTTCACCAATGGAACTAACAGTTGAGTATTGTCTATTTAATTATTACATAATAAATTGACACCACTGTGGACATGGATTTATCTTACAAGACTAACATTATTAAACGACCAGTAAATCTTCTTCGCCTGTTCAGACAGAATTATCTTCAAGAGGTCTTGTTTTTTGGTGGTGATGGAAGCAACTGCATCATAAAAACAGGGGCATTAAAGGAAAAGAATAGTAAAAAAAAAATTGGCAATACCTAATATAGTCAAAAGATACAGAGAAATTCACAATGTAGTTCAAGTCAAAATTCTCAATGTAGTCACAAAAAATCCGTTACACACCAGGCGTTACACATGGGTGCAACCGCTTTTATAGACTACATTGTCATTTTCTCCATATCCCACGACTACATTTTGAGTTTACACACAATAAAAGGACCTCACATACTAACAAATACTTAGGAAGCAGCATGATCAATTAAAAAAAAAACCTTAAAATACTTGCTGATCACGCTGTTTATTAGTTTCTAATGACATTTAATGCAAATAATCTTTGCCTCCACAAAACTAAATATATCACTCACATTCTAAAGCAGAGAAATGACTAAAAGATTTTCATTGAAGAATGTATATAATGGATTAAATGATTTGCTTTTTCCTAATTAAAAGCTGGATCAGGTTCTTAGTTGTAAGCTTTAGAGAGTGAAGTTCTTGTTTTAGACACACTATGGCGTAGAAGTCTATATTTCTCACTGAATCAATAACAATCCAGTAAAAGAAAGGCCACGTTGGACTAACCCAAATTTTTCTTAATATTTCTCAAAGAAAATAACAAACAAAACCACAACAATACTTCAAAACTGGACCACAATACGTAGGGGCTGATCCCTTAAGTCGCAGAACAAAGCATAAAGAAATAAAAGAACTGTAGACCTAACAGAACCACAAAACATAAAGAAAGATATGCAAAGGCTAAAAGAGTAAAACAACTCTATTTATCTACTATGTAGATATACTCGGCTGCTGCATCAGATGCCCTCCTTTTGAGAAGGATTCGACCCCAAATCCCAAACTTCAATTGGAGCAGCGTCAGGTGGGAAGTACTCACACAAAACTGCTACATTGAAGGTCAACTGGAAGATCAAGGATGTAGACATTGTTGTTAATCTTGTGTAGTATACGTAATGGACCAATCTTCCAATCTTCCTGTCATGTAACTTAGGACAACTACCAGGGGGAAGACGAGCTTTGTTCAGGTGGACTAAGACAAGTTCGCCTTCAAAGATTATCTTCTAACGTTTGTGCCTTATACTCTCTTTATACTTGGAATTAGACAATTCTAATTGAACTTTAACTTCCTGCCGCATCTTAGTTGCTTCCTCTGCAATCTAGAGTGCTTGTTTACTTTTGAATGAAGGGAGCTCCAACAAGCCGAGAGTAAAATTAGGAGCTTTGCTATACACAATTGAGAAAGGTGATTTTCCCGTGGATCTATTCAACATCTGGTTAAAGGCAAACTCGGCTTGAGGCAGTGCAGTGTCCCATTGCCGTGGCTTGTCACTTGCATGGCATCTAATCATATTACTAAGAGTGCGATTGATGACCTTTATTTGTCCATGAGTCCGAGGATGGTAAGAGCTACTAAATTTCAATGAAGTGTCAAATCGTCTCCATAACTCTCGCCAAAAACGACTAGTGAACTTTACATCCCTATTATAAGTAATAGATTGAGGCACTCCATTCAAGCAAACGACTTCTTTAAAAAACAGATGAGCTGTCTAGCATCATTAGTTTTTTTTGCAAGAAATGAAGTGCGATATTTTGGAGAATCCGTCCACGACTACAAAAATAGAATCCGCACACCTCTGCGTCTTAAAAAGTCCTAAAATGAAATCCATACTAAGGTCTTCCCAAATAGATTCATGAATGGGAAGAGGGGAATAGAGAGACCAGTATTCTGGGAAGTACCTTTAGAAGTTTGACAAATGGCACAACGCTGAATGAACCTATTGTTATCTCTTTTAAAGTGAGGCCAATAGTACCTGTCTTCAACCAATGCTATTGTTTTGTCTATGCCCAAGTATGCAGCTAATCCTCCGCTATGCAAATCCTTGATTAGATGCTCTCTAAGAGAAGTACGAGGAATACACAATTGGTTAGCTTTGAACAAGTAACCATCTTGTAAGTAAAATTCACCAGTTGTTTTATGGTTCGAGCATTGTTTCCAGATAGCAGAAAAACCTGTCTTCAGCATTCAATTCAGGAAGGGTGTCAAAGCCAATTATCACAGTTTTGACAACAATGAGTAGGCGAGTAGGCGAGTAGGCGAGTCCTTCGACTAAGTGCATCAGCAACTTGGTTAAGCCTGCCAGCTCTATATTTAAAAACAAAATTGAACCTCTGCAAAAATAAAATCCAACGAGCATGCATTCTATTGATATTTTTCTAAGATTGCATGAATTGGAGAGGTTGACTGTGAAGTACAAACTCTTTATGCATATGATCGTGCTCCCAATGCTTTAGCGCTCTTACAATAGCATAAAATTCTTGCTCGTACGTAGGGCACTTTTGTCAAGCTTTTCTGAGTTTCTCACTGAAATATTCCATTGCTTTTCCTTCCTGGACAAGCATTGCACAAATTCCTAGACCATAGGGATTGGTTTCGACTTCGAAAACATTTTCAAGGTTGGGTAAGACAGGAATTGGAGCTGAAGTCAACTTTTGTTTGATGAGTTGGAAACTGTTTTGTTGTTCATCTAATTTTCCTCTTTTGAGACAATTTGTAATAGGAGCCACAATGATGCTAAATCTCTTGATAAACCTTCTGTAGAAGGTAGCGAATCGAAGGAAACTTCTCACTTCATGAACCGCGGTTGGGGTAGGAGAACCTTAGACTGCTTGCACTTTCCTGACATTAACACTCCTTGAGAACTGACCACAAATCCAAGGAATAGTAGGCTGTTTGATAGAAATTCACATTTCTTTAGGTTGATATATAACTTGTTTCTTCAAAGGGCCTCAAAAACATCCCTCAAGTCACTATTTTGATTGAAAATAAGAACGTCGTCAAAGTAGACAATCACATATTTCCCAATAAAACATTTTAGTACTTGATTCATTAGGCGTCTAAAATGTGCTAGAGGCATTGCACAACCCAAATGATATGACTTGCCATTCATAGAGACCTTTTTGGGTCTTGAAAGCTATTTTCTACTCATCTCTGGGCTTGACTCTTATCTCATGATAGTCACTGCATAAATCTAGCTTAGAAAAAGCTTGTGCATCATCCAGCTTATCAAGCATGTCCACCAAACGTGGAATAGAAAATCTATACTTAATTGTGATTTTGTTGATAACGTAACTGTCGAAACACATTATCCAATCACCAATTTTCTTAGGGACTAAGTTTTTTGTAACATATTTCTTTTGTAAATGATCTTCGACCTCTTATTGTAGTATTTCGTTTTCCTTAGGACTCATCTAATAATGAGGAAGATTGGGAAGAATGGAACCCAAAATCAAACCAATTTAATATTGAATACTTATTTGGAAGTTCCTTAGGATAGATGTCCTTATTCTTTCAACAAAGACTTTAGAATATCAAGGTTTGTAGGTGAGATAGGTTGGTTCCCTTTGGTGGCAAGTGCCACCCCTTTGTAACTTTTAACATCCTTACAGAACTCAGTAACACTATCACACAATAGTACTTGTTTTTTCGAGGAGCGAAGTGTGGTAGATTCACCTTTGTGACTGGCTGGAATAAGCACTACCTTCTTGTCCTTCCCAATGAAAGAATAGTGGTTAAGTTTTCCATTATGCATCGTGCTCCTATCGAATTAACATGGCCCTCTTAAGAGAAGATGACAAACATCCATATCAACAACGTTTTTCTTAGTAGTGTTTGCCTATGGAAAAAGATACTTAGCATCTCTCATTAATCTTAACTTCAATTCCCTTTCGAATCCACCCTATTTTGTAGGGCTGAGGATGTTTTTCAATCTATAAGTCCAAGGTTTTCACAAGGGATTTTGAGACAACATTATCATTACTACCGCAATCAATTATCACCTCACAAACCTTCTTTTTAGTGGTGCAGCGTATTTTAAATATGGTATGGTGTTGGTTGATAGTTGGTTGCTTTGGTGACAAAAGAAACTTCTGAACAATGCACATAATCCCTGTCACCAATCACCTAAAATTATTTCAGGATCATCAAATTTCCCTTGTTTTTCTAACCCAAGATTGCATAGTTGACAAGCCAACTTTTCTTCGATTAGCTTGTAGTTGATCCCACCATGCTAATACACTCCTTCTGAGATTATAGATTACCAAAAAGATACTTAGCATCTCTCATTAATCTTAACTTCAATTCCCTTTCGAATCCACCCTACGAGGATGTTTTTCAATCTATAAGTCCAAGGTTTTCACAAGGGATTTTGAGACAACATTATCACTACTACCGCAATCAATTATCACCTCACAAACCTTCTTTTTAGTGGTGCAGCGTATTTTAAATATGGTATGGTGTTGGTTGATAGTTGGTTGCTTTGGTGACAAAAGAAACTTCTGAACAATGCACATAATCCCTGTCACCAATCACCTAAAATTATTTCAGGATCATCAAATTTCCCTTGTTTTTCTAACCCAAGATTGCATAGTTGACAAGCCAACTTTTCTTCGATTAGCTTGTAGTTGATCCCACCATGCTAATACACTCCTTCTGAGATTATAGATTACCATTTTCACCTGTCTATCAATAGAAATTTTCAAACAATCGAAGAAAATTTCCATAGCTCTTTCCCATTCTAAATATTCTTCAATATCCATAGAGCCAGAAAAATAAGGAATCTCATTACAAATTTGAAAGTCATTGCATTCCAACTCTTATGCAATTGTGCATGGAATGAGTATCTTCTCCCTCCCAATCTCCAAAATCATTGCATGGTTCAAAGTTCTCTCTATAGGTTCTCTTGGGTGGAAACTATGGATCATCAAAGTAGGATCCAACTTGATTAATGAACACCCGAGGATATTTCTGGGTGGGTGTTCGCGTAAGTTGTTCGATGATCGACGAGGAACTACTCGTTCATTCTTGTTTTGCACAATTTCTTCTACTAAAGTACCGTTGTTGATTTGAGCTAGGGCCTGACACACTTTGAGCATAATCGCATTCAGCTTAGCCTCAAACTTTAGTTCAAGTTCTAAAATAGCACTCAACAACAGCTGAATACCAGTATCATCGTCACTGGTACACCGGCTAACTTTACCAAGAAAATGACATCGAGTTCAAGGAAAGACCAATCTCTCTAATACTAATTTGACGTTGAAGCCTATCTTTCTCATTGAATCAATAATAATCCAGTAAAGGGAAGGTCATGTTGGACTCAACCCAAATATTTCTTAATATTTCTCAGAGAAAATAACAAACAAAACCGTACTAATACTTCAAAACTGAACCACAATATGTAAGGCCTGGTCCCTTTTGTAGCTGAACAAAGCATAAAGAAATAAAAGGACATGTAGACATAACAGGACCACAAAACATAAAGAAAGAAATACAAAGGCTAAAAGAGTAAAACAACTCTACTTATTTAATATGTAGATATACTCAGCTGCTGCGTCACAATAGTAGATGAGTAATATAGTTCAAAAAATATGATTTGAAATAGGAAAGGTAAGTCTTATTGCTAGAGAGTGAATTTCTTGAAAATTCAGCTATTTAATCCTCTAGTGCTAGTGTTTTCTCCATGTTTCTCTCTCTATCAATTTCTCCTCAATGTTTCTCTAATTATCTCCTCTTCAACTCTCCTTCACTAATCTCTGCCATTTTTACTTGCTACTGAAATTTTCCTACAGTATATTCCTATTGAAATTTTCCTGTTATTTTGTAACAGCCTTCATGGGTTTTATAGGATGAAAAAGAAAAATCTTCCTCAGCAATAAAAAGAAATGAGAAAGTGGTATGAAAATAGGTAGTGACCTGATAACAAGATATAAGAGAGGAAACAAAGCCAACGGCTCCAGTAACACGGGGAGTGACTTTCTTAGGTGCCAACTGAAGCAACCCAAGTGCTACGACTATATCCATTCCGGCTTTAACCAAGGCCAGAGACCTCTCATTTGATTTCTTGAGTTTAGCACGAAACTGCTCATTCTGCATTCACAAATGTGCACATATGATAGAAAATCACCACCATAACATTTATTCAATTAACAGCTTTTTAAAGATACAAGTGGTAAACATACTTGATACTTATCACTGTCTTTAAGATCTTTCTCCATCTTTTTCATTGCTGTAGAAAGCCTTCCGAGCTCACCAAGCTGAGATATAGAGATCCATAGGAACATGTAATGACACAATTCTTCTATGTAGAAAGATTGAAGACAATAAAACTATTAGTTTCATAGACACACAAACCTCGACCAAAGTGGTGCAGATTGAGGAACCCATCCAACAGAAAAGAGATATTCGTCCAATTAGCTCAGCACGTTCTTTGTTCTAAATAACAAACATTTTCAAAATGTTTTTACAACTAACTATGATCCAAATCAATTTGTAAAAGAATAAATACAAAGAAAAAGGTGGAAATGAATACCTTATAGATTCCTGTTCTACCAAGCCAGACAATTTGATCAAGAAATAGAAAAGTTGACAGCAATGCATTTTTTGACTGTTAAAAGCATCAATGTAAGAAAGTGAAAAGACAAAAAGTGAGGAAAAAAATGGGACTGAGATATTTAGCAGACTTATATAATCACCTTTCCCAGAAGCAGAAGTGGAAGGGGGGTTCCTTGAGGAGTGGGACTAATAAGAGCATGAAGATCATTGACAAACTGCAGTTTAACATAGAACTCATTAAAGGACCCATAAAGAATACACATATTAAGGTACTTAAAAAATGATTCCTTCTTCGCTCTAAGAGTCGACATCAGTCAACTTTCTTACAAAGTGCAAAAGGACCAATAATGCTTCCAAAAGGTATTATTAGTTAATAATTTTCACATTTTTCTTCATTCTAACTAAGACAATAAAATAATCTAGGCATATAGTTATGATGTTTTGTCAGACAACAAATAATGAACAACACCCACATAGCCTTCTAAGGATGTGTTTAGAATACATGATCAAACAAGAGAACCATCCTGGCCAAAGCTAATCTACAAGACAAACTCTAACCTTGAAAAGACGGAAAACCTTCCTGGCCAAGCTAGTCGATTTGTCAACATTTTGAGCCGTACCAGGCTCTCCGTTACTCAAGAATTTTGAACCATATTGTATTGCCCTGCATATCTTGTCCCTGGCTTCAGCCTTATTCAGATATAAAACTGCAAGAGCAAGTTCTGCTCTTGTGGCATCCAACATACTCATCTCTTACCCTATATCTGCTACATGGTTGCCAAGTAAATGTGACTACACGTATAAGCAATTGATAGAATCATATAGCGTCTGAGAACGTGATATCATAAACCACTTAATCAAATACAAACACACTATGAGAATCATGTAGACGAGTAAGCAAGAAAGTGGGATTAATGTATCTAACATTTGATAAAGCAAAGTAAAAATGACTTGGGTTGGAGAAAATATCAAATTAGTATTTAGTATATACTTCGTTTTCAAGATATGAAATCACTGATTCTATTCACTAGTGTCATTTCCTCATGGCATGATAACAATAAGAAGGAAAGTTCAAACAATTCAATACTCAAAATGGTAACTAGCTGACAGCCTGACATGATTTTAAAAATGGTCTTAAACCAACACACTTAAATGAAAGAAAAAAAAATGCAAAAAGCCTAAAACAATTCTAAACCCACCAAAACAAAAGCAAAAATAAATTGAGAAATAAAGGTAAAGCCACAATGGTAGAATTGTTCAACAACACTCTCATGATAGTAACTTACATTCTCCAACAAACATAAAAACATTAAAAATAGATAAAAGATAGTAAAAGTTAAAGGAGGAACAGATAAAAAGGTTAAAGTTTCAGCAATATTCTTATAATGGCAGTTTTTACTATTCCAACTTACTGAAAGAACATGAGATGGATAGTGTTATCAGCTACATTCCCTACAGAGAAAAGCAAATGTTTTCCTCAAAACAGAAAATAGATTCCTGAAACAAGTACCCTTTATAGGAAAGCACATAAATTCCCCTAAATTAGATTCCCCATACAACTACAAGTACTTAGAAGTTCATTACTCCACAAAATGCAAGAAAACTTATGCCATAAAATATCTGAGGAAATAATTCTCTCCCATGTTTTCAGCAGCAAAGTCCATAGATGAACTCCAGAATCATCCATATATAGCCACATTAAAACAACAACTCTTATCATTGTAATATTATTCCAATATACATCACCTAAAGGCACATAGAATTTAACCAGGCGGGTGAGTAAGTAAAAGTATTACATCAACCCAATCAACTAGTAACCCCTTTGCTAAATTTGCTAGTAAACTATAGAGTTAATGTAAATGTCAACCTAAGTTGAGAACTTGAAAATGGAGGGACAATCACATTACACGATTATATCTTCTTTACGCTTCTCTCAGCCAGGCAGAAAGTAAAACTCAAGTGAAGTTAAATGAACACCAAAAATTGACTCATATGAACGGAGACAAATTACCCATATCAAAAATTTTAACTCAAGTTCACAACTCAAAACCAAATTATCAGGGGGAAAAGGAAAAATAGCTTTTTTTCTGAAACATGGGTCAAGAAATTGTTCCAACAAAGAGGTTTAAGAATAGATCAATTGCGTTCATTAATACCTAAAGAGAAACAAAAACGAAAAAGGGATATAATTCAGAGTACCAAAAGAAAAAAACAGCGATCGAAAAACCAAAAAGAAGGTAGTTTTATGTGTGCTACAGATGGAGAGAGATAGAAGTACCTGGCGAAGAAATAGTCTCGAAAACTGCCGACTCTAAAGTTTTGGTATGAGGAGGCTCACCTTCAGGTTGGCTTCCTTGAGGCCCTGATAAGGGATTGTTTGGTCCTCCCCTTTCCAAACTAACCAACAAATGAAATATCATTCTTCGAGGAAGATACGTCACTTTCGAATATTCCTAATTAAAAGTTTTTCTTCATTTTATTATTTTCTTTCCAAAATTTTATTCAAAGAAGTGTTCTATTTCTTTAACTGGTACTTTTTCAAGAGAGTATTTTTTTCTTCTTCTTCTCTTATAATTCAAAAAATAACCACAGGTTAAAAGTGACGATGATTTCATTCCTGGGATGGATCACCCATTAACAAAAATGCATTTATACGGATGAGTTGGGTTGTGCTCCCTCCACCTCTGTCAAGACCAATTATATGAGTTTAGAAAGAAAAAAAATCAATTTATATAATATAATGAATAACAATATATTTTTACGTTGATTTACTTGCAAATACCTTATATGACTATAATTATTTTTCTCCTAGATTCTTAATACATTAATTAAAAAATGCATTACAAAAGATGACAATCACTTGATGAGATAAAACAACTTAAAAAATAAAGATATCAACTTGATTATACAAAATCTATTTAATTAAAAAACAAACACATACTTATAAATATATAAAAAAAAATTATTATTGTGATAATAAATAATTTAATATTTTGTTTGAAAGTTTTGATTGATCTATAACTTCAAAACTTGATCAGATGATTAATAAAATTAAACTTAATAAGTATTTAATAATTGTTTCATTTTTTATAATCAATTTCTCTATTTATAAAATTTTTACAAATATAAATTTAAAAGAGCATTTTCATGTCAACTTAAATATTTAGTATATTATAAGATATCTTTACAAATTTCATTAGTAAAGATTAAAGAAAAAAGACAAAGAACATATCAAGTACATACAAAGGTCAAATAATATCAATTTTACATATTAAATGTCATGTTTTAAGCCGTAGATCAAACTAAAGCATACTAAAATTATAGAACACTTTCAACAAATTAACCATGCTACAAGAAAACCATAAAGTTTACAAAATTAAAAAGATAAAAATTAATATTCATTTTATTTTTATAGATCTTACTATAAGCTATTAACATAATATTTTTAACCTGTGAGAGTTTATAACAAATTTAGATCATTTTTTTATTCATTTGAAACACCTTCATGAGACAAAAGGGTTTTTTGAGATTGATCGATATTTTTATTGATTTGTAGTAAGATAAAGACTCTACTTTTAAATGAGAGAGATAATGAGATGATAATTTTTTAAAGGATTGAAATTAAACCAAAGAAGGAAATGTATGAAAAGAAAAGAAGATAAGGAAGAGAATGGATTGACAAAATCAAATATCTAGTTGAAAATAAACTATTATACAAATAAGATAAGTAACCTTGGGATATACCTATGGAAGGAAAAAAAATCTATTCTCATTGGATAAAGAACACTTTTGCAATTGGTAATCACATATTATATTGTTAATATTTTTAAATTAACAAGAATATCTTAAATTATTAAACTTAATTGAAATTATTTTATTTTTTATAATAAATTTATTTATGAATATATATTTTTTAATCAGTTAAATTTTTCAAATCCAACACATTTTCTAATACTAGTGAAAATTTTATTGATAAAAAAACCTCGTTAAGCGGAAGGGGTGGTAATATTATTTTACTACCTATATCATTAACTTAATAAGAAATATTAAATTTTAAGTTAACAAGAAAAAGTCTTGAAACTATGATCTTGTACATATAGTATCAATCGAAGCATTCTTAATTTGTACCTACAAACATTCAGTGGATAAATAATGACAAGATTTCACTCACGTTACACCCATTAATTGGCATCCCAAATTATCCAATTCATAAAATATTTCAATTTGTTACCATAATTTGAAAAGAACTATCTACCTTTCTTCAATCTCATATGCATGTTTTATAGGTGGACAAGTTTTGGTTTTTTAAAGTTGGAAAAAAGTTTGAGGAAAGGAGATCCACTTTCGCGTTACCTTTTTTTTATAATATGTGAAAAATGTTTATTATCTCATTCCTATAAGTAAGGGCTAGCAAACATATCCAATTTTTAAAAATAAGCCGCATGGATCATGCAATTTTTCACCCTTTCTTTGCTACAACTCACTTAGTTTTTGCGAGGCAAAAAGAAAGGAATTGCAATATGTTAGACTATTGGGAAATTACCAAAATTTTCGATAAGTTAGATTTATAATAAAACAATAATAAGAAAAATAACACACAATTTTGATAACGGAGTTCGGTCAATCTTGCTTACGTCTCTGGACATGTTGTAGATCTTTTTAATGAAAGAAGAGAAATTACACAAGGTGTTTACAACATTCATAACTTACAACCCATAACCCGATTACACCTAAGAAAATTACTCTCAATTTTCTCTCACAAAAGTTTTTCTCTCAATTGGAATGAACACTTGGTTGATTAATTCATTACAATTATACATTTATTTATAGTAAAAATCACTCCTTAAATTAATGGTTCCTTGAATTAAGCTCATTGTTTTGCTCCTTAGACATCACATCTTCTTTTATGAAAGAGCTTTGGTCAATAATTAAATGCCTAAAAGCCTTCGATATTTCATGATTGCACTCTCGTAAACATCATACAAAGGTTAATAGAGGTAATGTCTGTATCAACTAGTGGAGGAGTAGAAGAATATATTATTGGTCTTCCTTCATCCGTTGGATATGCTAGGGTTTAAGCCTTTAGTTTTACATGTGATTAACAAGTTAAGAAAATGATTGATTCTTGGGCAACAAACTTTTTATCTCCTATTAGTTGTAAAGTCTTTCTTCGTTCCATAGCTACTTTCATTTCAAGCTATGACATGTAATGCTTCTTATTATCTTCATCTATTTCTTAGGATCTAACAAAGTCGATACAGAGGTTTTTATGGGATACTTCGAATAAGATGGATACAATTGTTTAGTTATCTTGGAATGATCTTCTATAAGGTATAGATTTTGAGGGGCTTCGTTTCAAGGATTTAAAGCTATATAATGTAGCCTTGTTCGCCAAACAAGCATGGAGACTGCAATAAGCAAGATTCCTTGATGTTTCTTATCCTAGGGAGGAAATATTTCCATACTTCTACTTTCATGGAAGTTGGTTTAGGATATAAACCTTTTGAGGATAGAAAAGTATCATAAAAGGGAGGAAATTGTTTAAGGAAATAATTTTTTAGAATGTTGGTATAAACAGCTTGATGAGAGTATGAGAGAATGCTTAGATGGATGATATTGACTATCCTGAGATATCACAAGGATCCTTGAAAAAATTTCAAATAACTAAAGATTTAATAATTTTTATTCGAAATGCTTGAGATATTTAGATTGGGAATGATATTTTTTGGTAAATAGATCTTAAAAGAGTGATTCAAACTCCAATATGGAAGAGTGATTCAAACTCTAATATGGGTAGATATAGATCAACTAGCATGGAGGTTTAAAGATCACAAAAACTTAAATAATAATGAAAAAAACATCACCAAAACTTAAATAATAATAAAAAAAAAACATCACCAAATCTATTGAATTAAAATTATTTATCACTTGAATATATATTTAAAGAAACGTGGAAATTTGTTTTCGAATAGTATTACAAATTTTAGTTGCTCAATATCAAATCCTAGTGACGTGGATAGAAGAAGGAGATGGAAGAAGATTGGAAAATTAAAACTATCTATAACCCTAAAAACATTTATTTGGCAAAATGCTTAGTGACATCTTTCCTATTTTATGAGCAAAGAGAGTAAACAACTATTCACATAAGAAAATATTTGACGATAAAGGTTGTTAATATAAATTAAAGATTTAAGAGTTCATATTTTTTAAAAAATTTGGATACCTTGTTTAAACATTTTATAAATGAATTTTTTGAGAAATTTAAACTAATATATATTTATTGTAAGGTGAGAAAATACAAAATTGTTATAGCGAATTAAAGATTTGAGAGAATGTTTTTTTTTTAAGTTTGAATGCCTTGTTGAAACATCATATAAATAGAGAATTTTTTGAGAAATTTAGATTAGTAATATATATATATTGGAAATTTTGGAAAGAAAAAAAAAACCATAATTTTTTAAAAGAAATACTACAATCTTTGAAATGATTAATATCTATTTCTAAGTTGTTTAGAGAAATTTTTATTCGTCGTAAACTCACTCCAGAAGTAAAACTCATGCTATGAAATAATTTAATTTATTTATGTTATTTTATGTTTACATAATTATTTTTTAATTTCTATTATGTGTATGTGATAAACATACAAGAAGAAAAACTGATGAAATAGTTTAATTATTTTTGTTATTCTATGTTCATATAATTGTTTTTTTAATTTCTATTGTGTATATTTGATCAGTAACGTTTGAAGATATATTTATTGTTTATATAATAAATTTTACTGTTTAATTAATTAAAATTTATAATAATTATTAAAAAATTTAACTTATTTTTAATTGGAATTAAAGTGGAGTTGATATAAGAGTAAATATCTTCAGAATTTTCGCTACATACCACACCAATATGTTTGCTTTTACGAACGAAACACTTTTGAAGGAATAAAAAATTTTAAAGAAAAAAAGCTAAACTAATACACACGTGTCGCTTCGATTCTTCTCATCCAAGTCGTTGTCTTTCCCTTCCTCCATCAACAGATAAAGGCGGTGAAAAATCCAGAAACCAATTGAAGTCTGCCAGAATACGAGTTAGCCCATCGACCCAGTCAGTGACTCAATGTTCGTTCAGTAAAAAAGCAAAGCATAGAGAATGAGATTGATAATGGGGGTACATTTGGGAGTTATATCCCCTGCATTTTCCTTCCCTTCTTTGCCTCGTCTTCCTCGACTCTCTTTCACCCTAAAGTACACAACTTGTACAGGCAAGTATACGCAATTTACTAATATACAAAAAAAAAAAAAATCAGAAAACCCATATTGCATTTTAGTTGTCTCGGCTTTTGGAATTTACTCAATTACGAATTTTTGTTCTCTTTCTCTGAACTTGAATTTTTAAGTATTCTAATCGATTTACTTTGTTGAGTGAAAAGTTCAATCGGGTTTATAGGTAATCCAAAACTGGTTTTGAAGTGTTTCTCTAGTTGAATGTAATTAATTTGTTTGTTTTCGTGAAGTCAGTAAATTCGTTTTGAGGAATTGAAATTTCATATTCCATGATTTTGTCTGTGATACATTCATATTTCATATTCCATGATTATGTTTCTGATAAAGACAACTTTAACTTTCAAATGGATGGAAGAAAAATTATTCTTAAAAGGTTAGGAATAAGAGTAAAAAAGAAAGAATATAACTTTTTTAATATTATTATGTTATTATTTTCTATAATGTTTTATATAAGAATATAGCCTAGATATTTATGGTTAAAAAATTTCTAGAGTAGTTTTTAAAATTTATATGTGAAACTCTAGTAGTATATAAAAATTAAAACTCTAACAAAATAAACTATTATTTTAATAAAACTCTAAACAAAATAAACTATTATTTTAATATAACTCTAAACAAAATAATTTATTTTCTCTTTTCTAATTTTGTCCTGTATTATTCCACTCCACTTATTTAAAACGCGTCCTTGAGTTTTTTTCAAATGAAGATGAAAATACTTTAGCATTCATGATCCTCAAAATTGGTTTTTTGTTGTTGTTCCACTTCTTTGAATAATATTAATCAAATATTGTCTACATACTCACCTTTAAAATTAATATTTTCAACAAGTTTTGGAATAATGAAATATGACTTGGTATCTTGAACATGATTTGACAACTCTTGTTGTTTTGGAAAATAATTTGTTGTGATGTCAAATAATTGATTGTATTTGAAAGTAGTGAAGACATTTGATTCTTTAATTTCAGGAATATCTACAAATATTATGATATTTGAATCTTTTTTTATAAAAATAATTTTGAGATCTGAGACTAACTCACCTTGTAAAGAGATTTTCTCTTTCAATTCTTCTTTCTGAATTTGTATATCTCTAACATAGGTTTGTTGGCCTCAATAATATGATCATTTTTGTCTTCGATCAAAACTATCTCAGGAACTTTGTTTTCAAAAAATTGCTCTTCTATTTTTAAAATTTTAGGCGAGTCTTCATTTTTTGACGATTCATATTTAATGTTGTGTTGGATCATTTTTTCCACTCGAGCGATATCTTGATTTTGAGTTTTTTCATAACTTTTTTGAATAATAGCTTTATTCATATTTTTGTTTAATAATTCCAATGATGCAAACATTTTATTAAAAGCTTGATTAACCTCTTGACGAAATTCTTGAAATTATTTTCGTGAAATACCATTATTATGTTTCATTGGACCCATATGAATCTCGTTTTGATACCACCTGATGCAGGATGGAAGTGCAAATGTACCAATAATATGGAAGCACTTAGGAAATAAGAAATAGATAAGCAAAGTTTAGACTAACTAAACTCACTCTCTAGCAAAAAATACTCGTATTTGTGTTATGAAACAATCATAAGGAAACTATTATCTAACAAACACTCTAGCAAATTTAGAATAGGATAAGCTTAGTTGTGGTATCTATCTTTAGACGAACACTCTAGTAACTTTAGAGTAGGATTAGCCTAAAAATATTCTTTTATCTCACTGATAAGAGGACTTCAACTTCCAAATAGAAGAAAGAAAAATTATTCCTAAAATATTAAGAATAAGAGGAAAAAAGAAAAAAAGAACTTATTTAATATTCTTAAATTGATTGTTTTTTAGGATGACTTATACAAGCATAAAACCTATCTATTTATTGTTAAGAAGTCCCTAGAATAGTTAATAAAATTTCTATATGGGACTCTAATAGTATATAAAAATTAGAAATCCAACTAAATAAACTATTACTCTAGTAAAATTCTAAACAAAATAAATTATCACTTTAGTAGAACTCTAAACAAAATAAACTACTTTTTCTTTTCTAATATTGTCCAGTATTGAAAAATGTATCCCATAATTTTAAGAAGTGTATGTGACTGCAAAAGTGGCCACTAAACTACATTATTTAGCCACATATATTTCTATATCTGGCAGAATTTTTGCTGAGTTGGGTTGGCTGGATTTATGAGCTTGAGTTATTTGCAGTGGCAACCATGAGTGAGGATCCAATACGTGAATGGGTGCTCACAGAAGGAAAGGCAACACAAATTACGAAGATAAGTCCTGTTGGTGGTGGCTGCATCAATCTTGCCAATCGTTATGACACTGATGCTGGTTCTTTCTTTGTCAAAACAAATAGGTAGAGGGAGAGGGTTCATGTTCTGCTTGCTTGATTATGTCACCATCTCTATGATTGTGTCAATTGCTATTGCATATTTTATTTGATCTCAAAGCCAGACATTTTTTGAATTCTAATCAGGAGCATAGAAGCATCCATATTTGAGGCAGAGGCCCTTGGTCTTACTGCTATGTATGAAACCAAATCAATACGAGTGCCTAAGCCATTCAAGGTAAGGAAGTTCTATATCCTTTGACATGGTAGTGTCATACTTTATTGTCACAAATTTAACACGAGGATATGGATTTGAAGTTAGCTTACTAAGTTTTTTGAAGTTTTGTAGGTTGGGCCTTTACCTACTGGTGGTTCTTATATAATCATGGAGTTTATTGAATTTGGTGCATATAGAGGTAATCAGGTGAGGATTGAGAAGTGTTGTTGTAACTTAATGTTGTTGTTATCAGCTTGCATTTGGTTTTGATTGAATTAGTGGTTTCAGTCTGTTCTAGGAAAGAAGCTCGCTGAAATGCATAAAGTTGGAAAATCAGAAAAGGGCTTTGGTTTTAATGTCAACAACACTATTGGGAGGTAATAATATTGGATCAGTAATATGATTACCATTGCCATTTTTGTCCTTATAAGACTGTTTGTCTCCACACTATATCTTGGTCAATCTTCATTATTATTAGCAATATCCATTTCTCACTTCATCTTCCACTTCCTCTTCCTCTTCCTCTTCACATGTCTAGTGTCGACCTTGTTTCTGATTAAAGTGTGCTAATGCATGTAAGGAGAATTATAATTTCAATACGAACTAAATCAAGCTTTAAACAGTGGAATGAAACATATTCTCCTTCTTTGTGTTAATCTTTTAGAAAACAAATAAATAGAGCTCAAAATGAAACATGCACAAAATCAACACAAGTAATTTACGTGAAAAAACCTTCTCGGTGTAGGAAGGAAACAACCACGGCACTCCTCTCCAAAACTTCTACTATCAAGAAACAATTGTACAAAGTTCTCTCTAGATAAAACTAGAGGCAAACAATCGACAACATCATCAAGAATACAACTTCTTGAAAACTAACAATTATTTCAAGAAAATAGAGATATCTAACCCAATTTCGTAGTCACTGTTCACGGCTTAAATTTTTCCAAACCGGTGACCCAAATTCAAATCCCACCATTCAGATTATAGAGTCTTGAGTCGTGAACCTTTTTGCAAAATTTCAGCTCAATCGGACCTCAAACGAACTTTCATCAGAGCATTTGATGAAGACTTGCTGGAGAAGGAAAAACTGCTCTCTTTTTCTGCTAGCTGCTGCCCTTGCTGCTGCAGCTCTAATTCATTCTCTACCAACCCTAAATGGATTTATTAATGAAGCAATAAAATGGACAAAATTATCCCTTCTTTCTCCATGGGCCATTAAGCCATATGGGCCTTTTTGGGCTCCTCCAAATTAGAGGGAAAACCCAACAAATCTCCCATTTTCCCGATTAGATTGAGGGATCTGCCATCTCGACAAATGAACAACAAATTTCAAGTTTTTCCCTTGACACTGCTTTTGTCATCATGTCAGATCCATTTTCATCAGTATGGATTTTCTCAAGTTCAAATAACTTATTGTTAAGAGTATCCCTTATCCAATGATACCTCACATCAATATACTTTGATCTTGAGTGAAACCCCGAGTTTTTTGCTAGGTGAATAGAACTCTGACTATCGCAGAACAACACATATTTCTGCTACTTGAAACCAAGTTCTCTCAAGAACTGTTTCATCCACAACAACTCCTTACAAGCTTTCGTTGCTGCAATAAACTCTGCCTCTGTTGTAGGAAGTACAACACAATTTTGCAATCTTGACTGTCAAGAAACTACTCCACCAGAGAAAGTAATTAGATAACTTGAGGTAGACTTACGAGAATCTTCATCTCTTGTCAAATCTAAATCAGTGTATCCACTTCCAAAGCTAAGTGTTAACTTGGAAGTACTTCGAAGATATCTCATAATCTACTTTACTGCATCTCAATGCTCTCTTCCTGGATTCGAAATAAAACGACTAACAACTTCAACTGAATGAGCTATGTCTGGTCTCGTACACACCATTGCATACATTAGGCTTCCTACTGCTGAGGCATATGAAACCTTTTTCCATATCTTCCTTCTCTTTATCTGTTAAAGGGTCTTAACTCGATCTCAACTTAAAATGGTTAGATAAAGGAGAAGAAACCACTTTAGCTTTATCCATATAAAACCTTTCAAGTACCTTGCTAATGTACCGTTTATGTGACATGTACAACTTCTTTCCTTTCTTGTCTCCACAAATTTGAATACCAAGAATTTTTTTGCTAGCCCTAAGTACTTCATGGCAAAAGACTTACTCAACTGCTTTTTCAAATTATCAATTCTTGAATAATTTCAACCAACAATCAACATATCATCAACATAGAGCAATAAAATGATACAATCATCATTAGAAAATTTCTGCACAAAAACACAATGATCAGAAATAGTCTTCTTGTAACCATGCTCCCCCATAACTGACTCAAACTTCTTATACCATTGTCTAGGTGCTTATTTCAACTTGTAGAGGTTTTTCTTTAACCGACATACGTAATCTTCTTTTCCTTTTACCTTAAAGCCCTCTGGTTGTTCCATATAAATCTCTTCCTCTAACTCACCATGAAGAAAGACAGTTTTCACATCCATTTGCTCAATTTCTAAATCCAAGCTTGCTCTTAGACCTAGAACAACACGTATGGAAGACACCTTCACAACAAGAGAGAAAATCTCATCAAAATCAATACCTTTTCTCTGATTGAATCCATTGACGATCAGTCTAGCTTTGTATCGTGGTTGTGAACTGTATTCTTCTTGCTTCACCCTATAGACCCATTTGTTCTTCAGAGCTCTCTTATCCTTAGGCAACTTTACCAGCTCAAACGTGTGATTGTCATACAATGATTGCATCTCATCTTCCATAACACCAACCCAGTGTGTCCTATTTCCATCTTTCATCGCTTCTGCATAACATTGAGGTTCTCCCTCATCTGTCAATAACACATACTCATCTGTATCATACCATGTGGAAGGACGTCGGTCTCTGGTAGATCTCCTGAGTAGAATTTTTGGTTATGGCAACTGATCAGTAGTCTGGTAATCTGTTTTAGCTTTATAGAAGCATTTGCATCATCTGAATCCTGTTGGTCATCTTGAACATTTTGTTCCATCTGTATTGATAAAAGAACCGGATCTAGGTTAATTAAATCATCGCTATACTGATGGACTCATTTTTCTATCTTCTCAACATCTTGTATAGTTTGATCTTCTATAAATACAACATCACGACTCTTTACCAGTTTCTTCTCAACTAGATCATAAAATCTGTAGCCAAATTCATCCATACCATAACCAACAAAGATACATTGTTGTGTCTTCACATCGAGCTTAGATCTCTCATATTTTGGTATATGCACAAATGTCTTGCAACTAAAAACGCGGAGATGATCATAAGAAACATCTTTGCCAGTCCAAAATCTGTTTGGTACATAAAATTGAAGAGGAACACATGGTGTGAGATTAAGAACATGTACAACTGTATTCAAAGCCTCACTCCAAAAAGATCTTGGCAACTGAGCTTGCGAAAGAAGACATCTGACTCTTTCAACCAATGTCTTGTTCATTCTCTCAGTCAGCCCATTTAACTGAGTAGTCTTGGGAGGTGTCTTTTGATGTTGAATTCCCTAACGCCTGCAATATTCATCAAAAGGACCTAAATACTCTCCCCTATTATCTGTTTTGATGCACCGCAATTTCTTCATAGTCTAGTCCGTCTTTCAACTAATACTTGAAACTGTTTAAATATATCTAATACTTGATCTTTGCTCTTCAAAGTATACACCCATAACTTTCTTGCACAATCATCTATGAAGGTCACAAAATAACTGGCACCACCCAGAGTTCTTGTCTTCATAGGATCACATACATCTGAATGTACCAAATCAAGTATGTATTGTTTTCTTGAAGAAGGGGAACTCTTGAAAGAAACTTTATTTTGCTTTCCTGCCAAACAATGAGTACATCTTAAACCAAAATCGTTCATTTCAAAAAGAAGATTCTTTTTAGTCAATATTGTTAAGTCTTTCTCACTCATGTGAGGAAGTCTCTTATGCCATAATTTTGCTGTGAGCTCATTTGTCACAGCATTAATAACGCCTTTGAAGTCTTGCCTGTAGTATATACAAACTAGAATGCTTATTTCCACGAGCAACGACCATAACACCTTTAGTAAGTTTCCATTGACCATTATTAAAGGTATTGCAATATCCTTCATCATTAAGTTTACCTGTAGAGATCAAGTTCAAACGAATTTTAGGAATATGTTTTACCCATCTAAGAAGTAGCCTCGTGTTATTATTCATCTCCAAACACACATCTCCAATATCAATGACTTTAACTAAGCCGTCATTACCCAACTTCATTGTCCCAAAGTCACCTGCTGTATAAGATGTAAAGAAGTCCTTTCGAGACGTAGCATGAATGGAGGCTCCACTATCAATGACCCAACTGATCTCGTGACATGCAACATTAACAACATCTTCATCATAAACAACGAGAAAGTCTTTGAACTAGCGATGGCAACTCGATTATTTTCCTTACCAATATCACCCTCTTGTTTTTTGTCTTTCTTCTTGTTATCCCACTTCAACTGTTTACAATATTTCTTGATGTGCCTTTTCATGCCACAATGATGACACTCAATATTAGCAAACCTATTGGACTTGCTTCTTCCTTTTTCTATGCTCTTGAAACCTCTATTTTTACTCCTCTTTTTTTCTATAACCAAAATCTCTGACTGTTGAGAAGACCCATGTGATTTTCTTTTCATTTCTTCATTCAAAACACTGCTCTTAGTCAGATTCATGTTGATTACACCATTTGGAGCTGAGTTATATAACGACATTCTAAATGTTTCCCAAGAGTCCGACAATATACCCAATAAACACAACCCCTGAATCTCATCATCAAACTTGATACCCATTCCAGCTAATTGATTGATTATTTCTTGGAACGTATTCAAGTGATCTGTCAACGAAGTTCCATCTTGGTACCTTAAAGCCATCAACTACTTTATGAGAAACATTCTATTATTTCCTGTTTTTCGAGCATACAACTCTTCAAGTTTATTCCAGAGTGACCGTGCATGTGTTTCCCCACTAATATGATTCAAAATGTTATCATCTATCCACTACCTTATATACCCGCAAACTTATCAATGTAACAAAGTTCATTCTTTTTCAAACAACTTTTCTGACTTCTCAGAGGCAAACACCAGTAAATGAAACTGTTTGACATAAAGAGATCTTCAATTTTTCCTTTCCAAGTGTGATAATTAGAACCATTCAAAGTAATCATTATACTCAAATTTGTTTCCATTATTCAACACAATAAATTCAACGATAGTAACCATAGCTTTGATACCACTTTGTTAAGAGAATTACAGTTTCAATACGAACTAAATCAAGTTTTAAACAGCGGAATGAAACCTATTCTCCTTCTTTATGTGAATCTTTTAGAAAACAAATAAATAGAGCTCAAATTGAAACATGCACAAAATCAACACAACCAATGTACGTGGGAAAACCTTCCCGATGTAGGAAGGAAACAACTACGGCACTCATTTCCAAAACTTCCACTATCAAGAAACAATTGTACAAAAGTTCTCTCTAGATAAAACTAGAGGTAAACAATGAACAACATCATCAAGAATACAACTTCTTGAAAACTTAAAATTATTTCAAAAAAATGGAGAAATCTAACCCAATTTTGTAGTCACTGTTCATGGACCAGATTTTTCCAAACTGGTAAGCCAAATCCAAATCCAACCGTTCAAATTGAAGAGTCTTGAGTTGTGAACCTTTTTGAAAAATTTTAGCTCAATTGGACCACAAACGACCTTCCATCGGAGCACTTGATGAAGGCTTGTTGGAGAAGGAAAAACTGCTCTCTTTTTCTGCTAGCTGTTGCCCGTAGCTCTAACTCATTATCTACCAACCCTAAATGGATTTATTAATTAAGCAATAAAATGGACAAAATTGTCCCTTCTTTTTCCATGGGCCTTTAAGCCACATGAGCCTTTAAGCCACATGGACCTTTTTGGGTTCCTCCAAATAAGAGGGAAAACCTAACACTGCACACATTTTTTTCCCCTTCCTGGTTGGTATTTAACAAAGATGATATTTCCGTTGCAGCACTCCACAGATAAATACTTGGTCATCAGATTGGATTCAGTTTTACGGAGAGCATAGGTTAGGCTATCAGTTGAAGCTAGCACTAGACCAGTATGGTGATAAAACCATTTATGAAAAAGGTGATGACTAGAACCATTTATATTTCCCTTCTAATTAAAGTATCGTATATTCATTGCCATCAATAGTTGCTCTTGCATTTGACTAGAGATAATGTAACTTTGAAAAGGAAAATTTTGTGTTATGATAAATTTTAATAAGTGTTCAGGCAAAGGAGTCTGATATGTCTCTATCATATACTTTGAGTAATAATGTGGAAGGCCATTGCATACCTTTGTTGGTATAAATTTATTGCTGATCTAATAAGAATAAAAAAGCATTTGGTTTGATATATTATCATCATAAATTCATACTAAACAGGACAAAGATTGGTGAAAAGCATGGGACCCCTCTTTGATGGTGCATTTCTAGAGCCATGCTTGCTACATGGAGACCTATGGAGTGGAAATATCAGCTCCGACAAGAATGGCGAGCCTGTCATACTTGATCCCGCATGTTATTGTAAGTTGAAATGGTTTACATAGATATTCTCTCTGGATAGTTGACCTTGGAAACAAGTTCAATTCTCTTGTACCATTTAGCTGTGTCATTGCACGTTGCTAGTATCAATGAAGTGATATAAAAGTGAGCAGTAAAATATTAAAATGGTTTGTGTTATAATTTGATTGGTTACATACAATGACACACCAAAAATAGAACAAGTGAATTGAAATCCTTGAAAGAAAACTATGTTGCTTGTTTCAAGACTTCCCAGTTTTTATCTGTTGAAGAGTTGAGCTATTCTTTTTATCTACAACAGTAGAGAAGTGATCATTATTTGTTTGCAAGTTATTCCTTAATACTGCTGTAAGTTTTTGACATTAGTTAGCTAAGCTTCAATTGTTCAAAACAGCAGAATCCGGAGAGACCACACTTCATGTTTTTTGATTTTTTACCTTTATAATATTGCAAGATATCCATACCACTGATGCACAGAACTTGCGGTATGAATTAAATGTTGTGATTCTTGTAATGCACTTTAACACGTTTGTTTGTGTTACACCTTTTTGCCGCTGGCTATGATTGTAAATTGGTTTTCTTATTATTTTCATTTTCACAAATGATGAATTAATAAGAATTCACTATTGTGATAGGGAAAACAATAATCAAAGGGTAGAAAGAAACTATTGTATAAAGCATTAAGCAATATCTTATCATCTGTTGGTTTCTTATCAGACGGACATAATGAGGCTGAATTTGGAATGTCATGGTGTGCTGGCTTTGGAGGATCTTTCTACAATTCCTATTTCGAGGTACCATTGTTTCCAGAAATTTTTGAAAGAAATAAATTGTAATTCTTGCCTTTAGATAATTTGCACCTCCTACTATGGCGATGTGGCTGTAGAGGCTGCAGTATCTATTGTTTTTTTTAATCAGACGGTGGTGTGGTTGGAACATGTGGACTAGAAACGGGATTGGGGAAGTCTTATCCACTGGACTTGCAAGTGAACTACCACAATATCTATTTATTGAAACGAGTTGAAACTGTTTCGATCTCTCTAACACACAAAAACACACAGCAGCCGAGTTGTGCTTACTAATATAAAATTCATAAGTCTTTTAGTAGAAATTATGTTAATGATTGTGCTTGATCTTGCTTTTGTCTCTAAAGGTATTGAATTTTCTTTTTCATTCAATAATTTCTCATGTAAATACAGGTGATGCCTAAACAACCAGGGTTTGAGAAAAGGAGAGATCTTTATATGCTGTACCATTACTTGAATCACTACAATCTCTTTGGCTCTGGTTATCGTTCATCTGCCATGTCTATAATAGATGACTACTTACGGATGTTAAAGGCCTAGCTAGACTTTCATTGTCCTTTTTCTTGTGAATTTTCATCTTAGACAAATTCAAGTTCATTTGTATATATGTTTCTGCAGTTTGGTGCTTTTTCTTTCTTTTGTTGCTGACCTCTCCGTTGACTCAGAATCGGCAACTTCTGTTTTTTTGTTATGCATGCTAAGCTGTGGAATTATTGTAATTTTTAAGAATGTAATAATAATATGGTGCAATAAAACCATTAATTATCATTGCAATCTTGATAATAAGAAAATTATAAGCTTGTCTGAAGTTTAATATGTCAGACGTTAGAACATGGAACTTCGACCATATAGCCTAATATAATCAAGCGGAATGCTGATTGTCATGGTTACACTAGACAGCCTACTACGGTACGAGACAAATGTAGGTGGACGTTTATGTACATGTATAATTTTTAATCATTCGTTTTGTTGTGAAATTAAATAAATAAAAATAATATAATTATTTATGTTAGAAATACTTAATAATTGTATTCTATTTTATGAATAAATGAATATATATGGTGCCTTTATATAGGAGTTATAAATAAATTGGATATGTTAAAAGTAAAGAGATATACATTAGTATATATATATATTAATATATTACTAGATATACATTAACAGTCCCCTCAAACTCAAGGTGAATATGAGACAACTTAAGGTTGTCAATCAAATTACGAGTGCGTCCTTTGGGAAGTGCCTTAGTGAAGATATTTATAAGTTGATCGTTGGAGGAAACATAGAAAAGCTGGAGAGCACCATGGATAAGATGAGAGCGAATAAAGTAACAATCAATCTCGATGTGTTTAGTCCGTTTATGGAAGACATCGTTGTGAGCAATATGAATGGTACTCTGATTATCACAATAAAAGAGAGTTGCAGAGGATGTGGACACACCCAAATCCTTAAGGAGCCATCGTAGCCAAAGGAGCTCAGATGTGGTATCAGCAAGAGCACGATATTCTACTTCAGTATTGGAGCGGGTCACGAAAGTTTGTTTCTTACTTCGCTAAGAAATCAAAGAAGAACCAAGGAGAAAGCAATAACCTGTAGTAGACCTGCGATCAGTCGGATCTCCTGCCCAATCAGCATCAGAGAATGCACAAAGTACTAAAGGAGACTGAGCTGAGTAGAAAAAGCCATGGAAGATAGTGTCTTTCAAGTATCGTAGAATACACAGAACAGTAGCATAATGAGTCGATCGTGGAGCAGACAGATACTGGCTCACCTGATGAACAACATAAGAGATGTCTGGACGAGTAACTATAAGATAAACCAGGCTGCCAACCAATCGTCTATAAAGAAAGGGATTAGACAATGGTTGCCCCTCTGATGGTGTCAAATGCGCATTAAGTTCAACTGGAGTGTCAACAGTCTTGTTATCAGTGAGTCCAGCTTGAGATAAAAGGTCGGATGCATACTTTGCTTGAGTAATATAAAGACCATCTGTAGAACGAGTGATATCAAGACCCAAGAAATAGCTTAAATGTCCAAGGTCTTTCATCTCAAACTGCTGACTAAGAAAATCCTTAAGTTCTTGAATGCCATTGAGGTCATCACCAGTTATGATCATATCATCCACATATAGAAGAAGTAAAATGGTGCCTTTATCATTGTGACGAAGAAATAAGGCAGAATCATAAGGACTGGCAGTGTAACCCAAGAGAAGGATGGTGGAGCTGAACTTGGCAAACCATGCTCGTGGAGCTTGTTTAAGGCCATAAAGTGCACGTCAAAGGCAACAAACCTTATTTGTTTCAACAGAAAGACCAGGAGGAGGTTACATATAGACTTCTTCATGTAGATCCCCATTATGGAATGCATTTTGAACATCCATATGAAAAAGGTCTCATTTACTAGCAGCGACAACAACTAAGAGGGTACGAACAGAGGAGATACGGGAAATTGGAGTAAAAGTCTCTTCATAATCAATCCCATACTCTTGTGTAAAACCTCTTGCTAAAAGAGGAGCCTTGTAGCGATCGATGGACCCATCAGAGCGAGTCTTGATCTTATAGATCCACTTACTACCAACCACAGATTGACCAGGAGGGAGAGTAACAAGATCCCAAGTATGGTTTTTGGTTAATGCATCAATTTCTTCTTTCATTACAATCTGCCAAGAAGGGTTAGTAGATTCCTCACGATAGGTGTGAGGCTCATAGAGTGTAGCAAGGGCAGTGTAACAATGATAGTCAAGTAAATGTGTAGGAATGGATCTTACCCGGGTTGAGTGACGAGGTGGAATGTCTTGTGAAGGATTTTCAGGCGAAACAGGAGCAAGGGACCTATGTTCAAGGTGGGGTAGCTCGTTATCAACCTGTTCTTCTACGACCTGTCTAGGAGAATCATCATAAATATCTGAAGATTGAATAGTGAAGTCCAAAGATGGATTAGAAGTATCTGTAGAAGGAACAAAAGACTCATTTGGAAAAATTTCTAAAACATTTGAATTAGTTAGGGAAGAACGAAAGTGAGAAAGTTCAACAAATAAGCGGTGTTCCCAAAAGACAACATTACGGGAAACACGAAGATGATGTGAGACATGATCATAGCATCGATACCCTTTTTGAGTTTCACCATAACCAAGAAAACAACAAAGTCTAGATCGAGGCTCAAGTTTGTTGTGTTCATGAGGCTGAAGAAGAACAAAACAAACAGATCCGAATGAGCGAAGGTAATGATAGTTAGGAGATGATCCAAAAAGGCGCTCATACGGAGTCTGATTATGAATGACATCGCTTGGAATGCAATTAATGGCATAAACAGCATGAAGAGCAACTTCACCCCAAAATGGGGCAGGAACTTTGGCAGAAAGAAGAAGAGCACGAACAATGTCAAGAATATGACGAAGTTTTCTTTCGGCTCGACCATTTTGTTGAGAGGTTCCTGGACAGGTTAGATGATGTATTGTGCCATAGGAGTGTAACAGAGTTTGAAAAGCATTTTGAGTATATTCAAGAGCATTATCAGATCGAAAAGTTTTGATATGTTTGCAGAATTATGTTTCAACCATTTTTGCAAAGTTACTGTATATTGGTAAGATTTTAGAACGAGATTTCATTGGAAAGATCCAACTATAACGAGAATAATCATCAATAAAAACAACAAAATATCGAGATCCACCAATACTAGTAACAGGAGAAGGTCCCCAAACATCAGAATGAATTAACTCAAAAATACTATTAGAGATAGTTTTACTATTATTGAAAGGTAAAGTTGGTTGTTTTCCAAACTGACATGAAGTACAATCAAAATTGTCTTTGGACACATAACCCAATAGACCTTTAGAAGCTAATTGTTGTACCCGAGTGGATGGGGCATGACCAAGACGAGAATGCCAAAGTGCGAGAGAAGGTAAGGAAGAAACTGCAGCAACAATAGAGGCAGGAGCAGCATGTGGAAGATGAAGATTGTTTATGGGAAACATACGCCCGACCCTAGAACTGGTCCCAAGCTCTTGCCCATCCTCAGATCCTGCACAATACACCCAGAATAGTCAAAAATAAGACGATATCCTAGTTCAGCTAATTGTCCCACAGAGCATAAATTATAGGATAGGTTAGGTACATAGAAAACCCCAAGAACAGAGAGGGTAGAGGTCGAAACAAAACTAGACTATTCCCATGAATGATGGAACCATTAGCTATATGAATATTAAGGGGATGTGGTGCAGGGTCAAGTTTGGAGAATAAAGATGAGTGCGGTGTCATGTGATTGCAACATGTAGAGTCAAAAAGCCAAGTTTGAGACTTACTAGGCAAAATTGAGAGAGTAGTGGAAAGAGATGCATTACCAGCCATTTGAACAGCCTGAGTTATGATCTTCTGTAGTTCAGTAGAGGAGAGGTTGATAGTGGATTCAGAAGACTGGGACTCTGCTGAACTAGAAGGCATCAACGAAGTATGCTCAATATTAGCAACAACAGCAGTAGATTTGTTGCGACAGTAACAAGTCTCAATGGTATGGCCATGACGCTTGCAATAATTGCAGAACCTTTTATTACTCTGCCTGCGGCGATTGTAAAAGCCAGAGAAATCACCTGATTGCTGAGGTTGCTCATTGGCAGGAGCAGGAGGAGTAATAGTCAAAATATTAAGCTTATTTTGGGCTTGAAGGGTTGCAAGTCAAGCTTCTTCTCTAATCAACTCATTTACAGCAGTATCAAGAGAGAGAAGGAGGACTGCGATTAAGAAGCTGACCTCGGATTGGCTCAAATTCCTTATGGAGTGACATCAAGAGCTCATAGAGATGAAATTCATCCCTAATTGTAGCATATTGATGAGCATTTATTGAGCATGCCCAAATTAGATCACAAGGGTCAATTTGGTCCCAAAGGAAGTGAAGTTGATCAAAGTAGTCATTGATGGATTGCCTTGGTTCCTGTTGAAGTTTATGCAATTCAACTATTAGTTGATATTTCATGGATCCGTGAGTAATGGAGTACCTTTTGACCAACATATCCCATGCTGATTTGGCATCATCAAAGCTACCCAACAGATTGGAGATGGAAGGAATGGAAGTATTTCGAATCCATGTGAGGATCATGTGGTTGTGACCATCCCATTCAATCATGCGACGAAGGAAAATAGCATCTTCTTCACTTGCTCCTTTAACAGGAATGATAATTGCACCAGTACAATAATGCCAGAGCATACGACCCTTAAGAAAATTACGCATAGCTCAAGACCATGACAAGTAATTCTTGGTCCCCTACAATATAGTATTGATAGGGCAAGAAACAAAAGCATCCTTTTTATCCATTTGGAAACACAATATGCAAAAACAGACTGCAAAAATGAGGTCTATGCGAAAAACTGGGTAGGGTGGACTTGTATTGCAGAAGTCAACGGTCAACAGTCAGGTCGATGCACAGTCAGTGGGGGCTCTATGACGTCAGCTAAATGCGATGATGACATCAACCCTAGGTAAGTCACTTATGACATCACGGGACAAGAGCGCGGCGTGTGTTGCGCGTGGATCTGACGAGCTATTGCTGGCGCGTGCGGGCGCGTGAAGAGGAATTATGTTGCAATTCGCCCACGGTTGTGTAGATCTGGTTGTGGCGATCTCAATGGTATCTGCAAAAATGTCGTCGGAGTAAGATTTCATGGCGCATGAAAAGACATGCAGATTGTTTGGGTGGCACGTGAGGGAGCGTGCAATGTCCGATGGTTGCGATACTTCCACGGTTGTGTAGATCTGGTCGATCCGATCACAATGGTGTCTGCATAAAAATTATCGGAGCAAGATGCACGACAGCGACGGTGATTGGAGTGATCTTTGTGGTGCGAAACTCCTTAACAACGGCGACTGTAGGCCCGGAACCTAAAGACAACGGCTTAAAAATGTTGGAGGTTCAACGGTGATTGGTCAGACTGCTATTGTGACAAATGGTATAAGGGTTGAAAGAAGACTAGAAAAGATAAGACTACTAGAAAGATAATAGCAGTGTTTCTAATATCATGTTAAAAATATTTAATGATTGTATTCTATTATATGAATAAATGAATATACATGGTGCCTTTATATAAGATTTACAAGTAAACTAGATATCTTAAAAGTAAAGAAATATATATTAACATATATATATATATATATATATATGTAAACTAGATATGTCAAAAGTAAAGAAATATATATTAACATATATATATATATATATTAATATTAATATATTATTAGATATACATTAACAACTTAAAAATTTAAATATTGAAAAGCATGCATCAAAATCGTACTTGATATATAATTTAATTTATTTAATTTTAAATTATTAAATTATGTATCTTGAATTTTTCATTCTAAATTAAAAATAATATTATTTTTATTTTAAAATATAATAAAAATATAAAAATAAATTAAATATTAATTTAAATAAATTTTATAATAAAATTATTTCATTAATATATTTATAATTATTTTTATATGATTATCATATAATTTATCATTGTATATATTAAATATAATATAATTTAATCTAATATAATTATATTTAAGATATTCGATTTATCATACATAATAAATTAATCAGAAAAGATTAATTTTTTTTAATAATTTTATTATAAAAAATAGTATACAATGAATTAAATTAAATTTATTTTTATAGTTATTATTCTTATATTTTTTCATCTAGCACAGCTTAGAACTCGGGAATCTCTCCGATGTCACTTTCATTACCTCTAATTATTTTTCCCACGTTAGTAGGATGACACTTGTCAAAATACTGTATTTATTGAAATATAAAAAAATAATTATTTTAAATTTGATGATTAAATAATATGTTTTAATTTTTTAAAGAATTAGTCTTTTAAGTTTTAAAATTCTAAGAGTTGAATTATGTTTTAAACATTTATGATTTGCGTGTGAATTTATTAAGTTTGAAATAATAATATATTTTAAGTTAATTATTTTTTTATGTTTGATTATTAGGAATAATAGTTATTGTAAATAGAAAACTATGAATAAGAATTATAATTTATATTTCTTTATTTTGTGGTTATCATGTAATAAAAAGAATAATTTAATTTAATTTTTTCAAAATATTTAATTAATAATTTAGAAATATTTTTAGTACAAGCATATTAAAAGACATATTCTTTTAAGAAAAGAATAAATATTATTCTTATCTAATAAAAAATAATTATTCCTAGTCGAAATATATATTCTAATAATTTTTTTACCTTCAAAGTTAAAACTAACAAATAATATAGTAATACTACACGATGAAGAAAATAAATAAAAAGGAAAGAAAGCCCTACAAAATTCAAGACACCATTAGGACTCGAAGACAACAAAGATATTAGATATCCAACAAACTCACTCAGCTTCATTCAGTATCACACTTATTTGTTATTTCTCAGAAGAAACACAATTTTTGAGAATCTTAGTGATCGCATGGAACCCATGGAAGAAACACCACCGCTACTACTACCATTACCAGACCTTATAGTCTCTCTTGAGCAAGCAACCCTCATGGCCAAACAACTTCCCATCATTACTGACCCAACCCACCTCCTCCAAATCTACTCCTCACTTCACCAAACCCACCTTCACCTCTCCACCTTCCTCTCTAGAACCCAATTTCCTCAAACCAGTCTTGCCCCTACTGCCGAGAATTCCCTCTCCTCCGCCTCCGGCGCAGCCGCCGATGAAAACGGCGATGTTCAGATGCAGGCGGGAGATGAGGAAGAGAATTCCAGGGGCACCATTGAAAGAGTAGAGGAAAAGATGAGGGAATGTTTCATCAAGAATAAGCGACCCAAGCGGCATCTTTCGCCTTCCGAGGCGGCGATTGTGGAGGAGAGAAGGTTGATTGATGATGGGTTCGTGTCAGTGGAGAAGGGTTTTGATCCTCATGCCTCGAGGTTAAGGGCTTTGGACCTTGTGTATCAGTTCCATGGATAAGATTTGAAACAGAACAGAGACAGAGCAAAACAGGTTCAATTGCCTTTTGATTGATTCAGAATATTTGGCTGATGAAAAAAAAAACAAAAACAAAAAAAGTAATTTTGGTAACGTTGTTTCTTTTTCTTTAGTTCATCTCAAATTATAAGTATTTTGTGCTGTATAAAACCAAACAATAGTGCTGCGGCTTAAGAGGATTTTGGATTTGCTAATTGTAATTGTAGAGTAAGTTAAGAACATTAGCAATGATACAAGTAGTTTAATTATTAGTTCCTAGCATAATGGAATTATTTGGCCTTTTTTTCACCCATCTAATTCTAGAAAGTTGTTAAATTGAGCCCAAAATCGTAGGTTTTGGATGTTGCACAATGTAATACTATACATGAGTGATGAGTCACATACATGGTGTACACGAGTCACTTAGGTACATTGCGTTCGTAAATCGTGCTATTTAAGGTCAGAACTGTAATTTTCGTGGAGATGCCATACAAAAGACAGCAGATAATGAGCTTCTGACATATGAGTACCAGGAATCTTTTGAAAAATGGCTTCTTAAATCTGGTTGACGTGTTGATATGGAGTTCAATTTTGGGAATTGTTGAAGTCATTGTAGAGTAAAAGATTTTATGAAGAATCATATGTTGCAGAACCTGATTTTGCAGTTTCTCTTATATTGATATTCCATTGCATATTTTTGCAATCTAGAATATCAAGATAAGATCGATTAATATGAAACCTTGTAAATGGCTTAACAAGGAATAAACTTGTAAATGGCTTCAAATGTTTTCCTTTTAAAGTCCAGGTGCATTCATGAACCGAAGAATTCATATACCAAGCAAAATCTAGACAAGAGAAATATTATTCATCATTGAAAATTCACGAAGCTCTTACTCTCAATACCCAACACTGAAATAGCTTGCAAGAATCTGTCATGAAGATCATTAGTCCGGGTTAGCTTTGCTTTCTTCCCAACTGATGAGTCATCCATATCTTTCTCATATTTGAGTACTAACCCTCCTGCATTTTATCTCTTGTGCTGTTCATGACTCTCCTCTTTATTAGTTAACAATATTGGTTGTCTATAGTGGTTGACTTAATCGTGTTTTGGAAAAGACTACATTTTTTTAAGTCACATTATCGAACCAAACTATTGAACTAATAATCAGTTTAATCTATAAAAAAAAAAAAAGTGGTCGTGGGTATCCCATATTTGTTGCATACATGCATTAGTTCACTTACAGACACAGGAGAGTTGCAATTTCTTCGTAATATTTGCAAAATTTAATGTCATGGAAGTAACAAAAAAAATTCGATGATATTTTTGTAATATTTACAAAATTTATGGTATGGATTTAACAAAACAAAGTTAACGGTAGAAAAATCTAATTACTCTAAATATTTTACTCTTTAGACTGACCATTGTAATTGGTTTTACAATTAATTTTAATCCCGAAGAAAACGAGGAATAGAATATTGAACCAAGTATACATTTCTTTTATGCCAGTGATCTACTGTGTGAAAAACTATGAAAAGAGTCTATACCACAGAAAATGCTCAGATTACTAAGATAAAGAAACCAAACTTGTGTAATTTGTAATCTGCGTTGTGCAATTACCTTCATGTACAGGACTACTAAATATTTTCAATATAATTGTAAGAAAAGTAGTATAATTCCCGTTAACAACCAAAATACTAATGTAATCTTTTGTTTGATACCAATAAGAATGATACTTATAAATTTTTTGGGTATTTTTATGTGATTGTTAATTTAAAATGAAATAGAAGTAGTAGGAAAACTAATTCCTCCTGTACCCTCAAATAATAAGAATGTTGTATTTTATAATTTTTATTTCAATTTAAATATTATAGATTTTGTTTGTAGTTTTACTTCTTTTTTCACTGCTCAAACTATATTGTTTCTATTAAAATGAATTCTTATTAATATTATCTTACCCTTGGCTTAAACATTATCATCCGACCGATCTAAGTTGGACCTTTTCAACTTTCATGGCTTCAAAGGAGACCATATAAGACAAATACGATTTGTCAGTCAGAGGATTTAGATAGAGTATATTTGTATGTACACCAAAAGAAATAATTTACTGAAATTTATTACTTTCCAAACTTGATTTATGACTACAGACTATATTGATAGAAACAGAGTTATCGAATTACCAAGTGGTTTTACTTATCACATGAACATAATGTTGCTATTGGATTCTCTGTGAGTCAAGTTTCTTCCTTACATAATGATGACGGTTCATAAAACTCGCTAAATTGTAAGGAAGAGCAATTCTTGAAGATGACATGATTGTAGTAGTACTATAGTTATGTGTTGATATGATGAAATCATATATAAATGATCATTTTAGATTGATTAATATATATATAAACATCCAAACTATTTCGTATTAACAACAGGGAACTCAATTGAATAACCAATGATTTTAGTGTTGAAAACAATGTAATTCTCTTGTATTAGTTTATACCTAAATATTTATTTTTGTAGTAATATTAAGCAAAAAAATTTAATTTATTATTTTTAATATTTTTTATTTCAACTTATTGTTTAAATGTCTTTTAATCAATTACTTCAATTAAGTTCGGCTCATTTGATAAAAATATTTAAATCATTTATTTTTCACTTTATGTATTATAAATAAAAAAGATAAAGTAATAATTTTATGTATCATGCACATGATTTAAATTTTTCGATTAAATTAAATTTTTTTAATCAAAATAATTTACTGAAATAAATTTTAATAATAAAAGGTCTACTCAAATAAAAAAATATTAAAAATAATAAATTAAAAAATTTACATAATACTTTTAGGTATATGAATGTTTTCGGTTTATATGGGCAATTCCAATTATAAGAGCTAGTGACGACGATATTGTTGTTGTAAATAAGTTTGTCCAAATACCTCAAAATTAAGGTATTTTGAGTGATGAATTTTTAAAATTTTCTTTAATCTATATTTTGCTAAATTAGATTAGAAACAATTTTGACTTCTGAAGAAAAATAACAAGTGCAAGTTTTTTGGATGATTCAAGAAAGTGATTTGATTCTTTAGTACAATTCTAACAATATACGTGACAACAGCTTTATATACACGAAATAGCTAGACATTCAAAACAGTGTTTCTGGAGGAAGAAATATATCTCTAATCGCACCTTTAATTGAAACTCTAATTACAACAAAATATTAAATATACACATACACCGTAACAAAACCGAACCCATTCAGTAGAAATTAGCAATGATAATAAAATACCTAATATTAGGACCAGCCGAACAAAATAGAAAAACCAGTGCAATATGAGCGTATAATCTGGACAGAGCAACCCAAAATTATATCCATTGCTTCTATCTTTTCTTAAGCAGGCCTGTGCTTCCACAAATATATTTCTAGCCAAACAAAAGACGACGTCTTGCAGACTTTGGAAAGCTTTGATTTGATTCTTTTCTCTTTTCGTTTGAAGCGATTTCGCCCTGATTATCGATATTCTTGCCAACATTCTCTTTAGGTTTTGTCTGAAATTTGGTTGACTTGTAGAATTCAGTAATACTTAGCTGGATGCCTTTTGACTTCGGCCTCTCAAAATTTTCACTTGTCCCTTCAGATCTTAAGCTTTCCATCTGCCTTCTTTTTGATTCTTTAAGTTCCTGCAGTGTTTCAAGCAAAACATTTTATTCAGTATCGTATTCTTTTAGTAGGAAAAAAAGTCGTTCAACATGCCAAAAACAATGTGAAACTACTGCATGTGAATTCAAGAGCAAATAACACACTTAAGAAGGAAATAAATTAACTGCTGAAACTAAAGCAGAAGACATCACACCTTTTCTAGCAAGAATCTTTCAACTTTCTCGGGAAATGCAGCCTTAACAAGTTCCAAATTTTCCTCGGTCAATAAGAAGCAAGACCCATCATTGACACAAATCTTAGGGGCATCCACTTCTTCAAATAGATTTATAGATTCATCAAAATCCATCACATCTTGCTGCATATCAGGCTCTTCAGGAGAGATTGTACAGACAACATTTCCCTCAGAAGGAACCGGTTTTCTCCACCTGACCACGTAAACTGCATGACCATATCTTATTTTCACACGGTCTATAGAATCAAATTCATACTGATCATAGAAAAGAGAGTTTGCTGGAGTTAAAGCCAGTTCTCTCAAATAAATAGTGGACAGCATAGGAAGCAGCTTCTGCCGAATATATGATGGCTCCCACAGCTGATGAAAAGCCAAGAAATCGACCAGGAGTTCAGTTTTTGGACTTTTCCATGATAAACCCGGGCCATCATCTGCCTTATAAAAAATGCAAATGTTGATTCAGAGAGATATGCCTCTTATGCCCTAAAAAGAAAAACTAACAGAAGCAGATGTATACTTTTATCTGAACCAGGAAAAAAATTCTATGTTTTTGAGACCCCAGCTAGAGAAAGAAAGCTCTAAAGTCATTTTTTGAGCAAATAAACATATTATCAATGGACTAAAAACGTACCACTGATAAAACCATGATCATTGCTCAAATACATTTCAATAATTTTATCATTGGGAAAATTTGGCTGCATAGCCATCTTCGTGCAAACTCTTGTCTGCCAGCTCTCTCGCTTCTTCTGCTCTTTATCTTTCCTATTCTGCATTCAAAAAACATGAGATTTTTTTAGGTAAGGATGCAAAAAGATGCAATGCTGGATAAGGCCATGACATTGAATGTGACATTGAGGTGATGAGAAAGCATAAGTGTACCTTATGACATGATAAGCAATCACATTTAAATTTGTCTGGCTTTTTCAAGCAACCCTTGCCAGCTTCAGTACAGCAATATTCACAAGAGGACCTCAAATGAGAAGACTTGCTACCAGGGTGCCCACAGAAGGAGCAATGAGAATGTTTTGTTCTAGGTGAGCTGCTTTCGTGCAAAATGAGCAGACTATCATCGACAGATTCCACTCCACAATGAATGTTAGAAATATCCATGTTGCCTACTTCATGTAGTCTGCACATAGCATCATCTTCAGCATACAAGAATTTGAAACTATAAGCTCACATAAATTAAACCACTTAAAATATACCTGTTCAATATCTCATCTTCGCCAAAATTCTGAACAAAACGAAGAGCAGTATCAAGCCCAATCCCTTGCACCCCGTTTATATCATGGTCATTACCAACCATAAGAGAGATGGCAATCAAGTGTTTTCTCTTTAGACCAAGACCAGCCTCAATAGCTGAAATATGGTAGCATTCAAATGGTTCCTACAAAATGAAGCCATTAAACTTGCTAAAATGGAGAACCTGGCTCAAGAAAGTAGATGTTTAAAACAAAACTTAATGATTACAAGAATTCGTCAAAAAGGACCAAAAGAGGTTAGCGGCAAAAAAGAGAGGAAAGAAGTCAAGAACACTGCATTAAGAAAATATATATCTCGAAAGAGAAGAAAATAATCCTAACATTACAGGGAAAAACTGGTTTTGAGTAAGTATACAGACTATGAACTTACTTCTTCCGCATATTATATAGATTGTATATAAGTACTACCGTTACTTACTTTATTATTCGGCCTAATGCATTTTATCACACACTTAGCCCCATAGAGAAACGCATCACTGTCAGATGTAATGCAAGCATCCACATGACCTTCACGGTCTAATTGAGCACATAGTGCTTCAGCCTCTCCTTTTGCTTTTAGAACAGGCATCTCAAATAACTTAATGAGTTCCTGTTAAATCAAAGTTATTAATTAAATCAACCAGCATAAGAAGGGAACTACTTTATTCTGCATCATATAGAGCTATCAGAAAGAAGTAAAAAGTCTCAACAGAGAGGTTAAAAAATGATAAGAATATGATTTTTCCTAACCCTCCAACTCATAGATGCCTTAGGATTTCTCAGTACAATAAAAAAGAAGGCAGAATTAACGAAGCTCAGGTCTTTGCCTCATTTTCTAAAGAGTAAACACCAAGAAACACTATTTAGACACAAATTTGAGAAAATTCATAAAAAAAAATAAATGATAAACCAACCCACCACACATTCTTCAACACACTTCAAAAAATCACGGTTCCTCTCAACTAAGACACCATCGTCAGCGACAGGAAAGCTCGACAAATCAACACCAGAAGAACGAAAGAATCTCGCGATCCTTGCCTTTGATTTCAGAGGCGATGGAGTTCCGTCAACTACAAATACCGGGAATGCCCCAAACTGCAAAAAAGAACACTCTCAGAGTCCAGGACAATATTCTGTACTCGGTAACTAAACCATATATTACAAAAGTTTTCCTCTTTGGAACGCTATCAAAATGGCGCACATTAGAATTTCGGAGAAAATAAAAACATGGATTGAAAAGGGTTACCCAGAAAAGCAAGTCTTTCCATTCCAATTCATAAAAAAAATTCCCGGAAACCAAATAAAAGCAAGAATTGAACCTTGGAGAAGAGGTTGATGGTTCGAAAGAAAGTGAGCCTGATGTGTGGTTTTCGAGCATGAGATTTAATCGCCGTCTCATGCTGGACGATCCAGAAGGAAAGGTCCACAGCTACTCGTTTGTTTCTCAAAAAGTCGAAGCCTTCCTTTCGAGAGTAGGGTTTAAGCATGTCCCAGAAATTGCCTCCGACCCCCATTATCTTTTCGGCTTTTGCGAAAATGGGTCTTGGAGCAGAACCATAGACAAAGATCGTTCAGGCATTCATTGTCGAAATCGAAGACAACTTGAAATCAAGCAAAGAAAACGAAAAGGACTGTTGAAATTTTGAGCCGTTTCTATTTGATTTTTGCGCCATTATTGCCCTTTTATAGTGCCGGAGCTTTGTTTCCTATTTGGGCCCGATTAATGAAGGCCTTGAATCAGAATCACTTGTTCACCTCTACAAAATTTAAATTAGGTTTAGCTAATATTACGTAAAAAAAAATTAAATTTATTATTTTTATTATTAAGATAAAAAGTTAACAAATTTAATCAAAAAATTTAAATCACTCACACCACACTTAATATTATAATTTTATTATATTATTCATAACACACCTTAAAAATGGAAAACAAAAAATAGAAAAATAATTTGAAAGAAGATTTGATATAAAATAACTACTAAAATTCTTGTGTTATTTAACACGAGTTTTTGTATAAAAAATAAAGTACAACATACGAAGTCATCTCACTTCTTTATATACACTCATGTCAATACATTTTTCTTATTAAGAGAATCTCTCTAATAATCTTCTAATTGAATTAAGCTTACTAGCATACATTGCATGAGTTATTATCTTGCATTCCAAATCTACATGTTAATCAAATGCATGTCACTAGTTTGCACTATACCACGTGTTAACAATCTTGCACTTTAATGTTGCATTGACACATTACTCATCTATATGCTAGGGTTTTATTGCTTCAACAATCTAGTCATTGAATATCTCAACATCAATTGCATCACCTAACAATCTTACACTCAAATGTTGTATTGACACACTATGAAGAGTCATTAGATGACATTATTTGAGATTAGAAATCATCGCTTCAATTGAAATTGTACTTTTATTCATTGAACTAACAAATTGTAACTCTTATCCATTTGACAAGCTGAGCAAACATCAGTTTGTACATTTTAAGAATCAACATGTCTATCAAAATATTTAAGTATTACATTTACAAGCACTAGGTATGACCTAATAATTTATGCCACAAATGAAATTACTAGTAAAAAGTAGGTTAAGAATTTATGCCACAATTTTTCAAATGAGAAGATCTATCAAGATTAAGAATTTATGCCCTATATACTTATCTAGCTTTTAACACATCCTTATTCCTTCTAGAATCCAATGATAATTGGAAAGAATACAACTCATAATTAACCTTTGCTTGTAGAAACATTTGAGCCATGAGCTTTTCCTTTACAAAACAGGACTCGTGATAAATTTTCATATAAACAAAATTGTATTTAGTAAATTGTGACACATTGAGTAGATTTTTAGCACCGTTAGATACATGAAGAATGTTTTTGAGATAGAACTTTATGTTATGAGTAGTATCAAAAAATATATTCATACCAAGATTTGCAATTTATAAACCATCAACATTTCCCACAATCAATTATTGATTTCCCTCAAACTTTTGTTTTATAGCTAGATTAGTGAGATCAAAAGTGACATAACGTGATGCTCTTGAATCAGTGAACTGGGTTAGACCTAATGATGCACTTGGGACAATTGTATACATTATTGTTAGTTGTGGAATTGAATTCTGATTGGCCTATGTTTGCACACATATGGACTAATTTTGAGTTTGTATTGCATAAAGTATTAGTTGAGGGTAGATGTGTTGATAATTAAAGGTATGATATTGGTATAGATAAATTTTGAGATAAAAGGAATGATACATTATTTGGAACAAGTTGACAAGGAAAACTTGACTATGTAAATTTGGCTTGATGAGAGGTTGAAAAAGGATTCGTGTTGAAGTTATGTAAGGGTTAAAAGATTGCATTGAATTATATCCATAATAATTGAATTGAGGAATAAATTGAGAATTGTTATATTGGTTCATATTTGGTTGAGATGGCCATCTAGTTTGATCGGTAACATCAATATAAGATTGATTGAACCTAAATTAATAAGAACCAACAAAATGTCCAAATTTTCCACAAATTTTACATTGAGGCTTACTACCATTGTTGAACCATCTACCTCTGTCCTTGTTTATATAGTTATTGTAAGTTCTGTTGTTCTCTATATTTGTTGGCTTTTTGTTTACAAAACACGATATTTGTTTATTTTAACTTAGTGTTTTGTCTTCCTCTATCTGAGATTGATTGCTACATATTAGTAATGCACACACACAATTAGGAACACTGTAATTAAAAGCAAGTCTTTCACACACCATGGGGTGTCTTAGTTTGCATGCTAGGTTGAGAGTGAAGTGGTGGATTTTGGTTTTTTTCGGGTGTGGATATTTGTGAATTTTACTCGACATTTTTAGAAACAAAAAAATATCTCTTTTAGCACCTTGACATCACCCTCGTCACTACCCTTTGCCACCACCTTTGAGAGAGTATAAAATATAAGGTAGATTATTTTTACTAAATAGTGAGAATCTTATTGTAAGAGTTAGCTAAGTTAAATTATTTGAGTTCTTGTATCTCTTATTGTGTGCAATAAGAGATAAGTTGTTTTGAGTTTAAAGGTGATTGTTTCTTCCATGATATACAATGTTTAGATTTTAAGTTTATGGCTTCACCTAAGTTATATTATGTGGAAAACTTTACACATTTGAAAAGTACGCTACTTTATAAAAAATGCATATATTAGTCACTTTATTTTATATTTCTTTATTTTTTAAAAAATATATTGTTTGGATTAGTTCGATTTGCAGTGAGAGAATCTAGTGATAAGTTAAAGAATTTTATAGAATGTGTCAATCTCTTATGAGGTATATGTATATATAGAATATTATATGTACACATATCGATTACATAGGGGTACAAGAGTAAAAAAAACACATATAAAGTGATAACTGTATTTTATATAGTTATTTTCATCAATTTTAGTAATGATAATTGCTATGTTCTCTTAATATTTAGTTAATTTTTGTTAAATAAATTAATATTTTCCTTTTAAGTGCTAAAAATACATTTTTAATAAAATTAAATAATTTGTATCGAAAATGTACTTAATTTCATATTTTTTTGTCCAAAAATATAATTTCAAATAAAAGAGTTATTAATTGCAATTTAAGAAAGTTGAAAATATAATTTAAATTAAAATCGGGCTTAATTTCAATTATTAAAAGTTTAAAATTTAATTTAAATTACCAAAAGGGCTGTATTGCAATTAAATAAAGTTGAAAATGTAAATTGAAATATATTTGTGGGTCAAAATATAATTAATAAAAGTTTAAATTCTGCGCAGGAGAGAAGAAGGCCACTACCTTTATTCCAACGCTGAAATGTGGGACCGTCAGATCAAAGGATCAACGGATCGGTCGCGCGTGTTCATCATCAGGCGAGGAGAAGTGGGCTCGAGAGATCTTCCTTCGCGCGGCTCGGCGTGCCGTTGGGCCCCAATTGTCGCGTGGCGGCATCGAGAATGGGACCCACACGTATTCGCTGCAGATTCCCCGGGCGCGCACGCGGGACCGTTGGATCTCTTGAACAGTCCAGATTGAAGCGCGTGGAACCAAGCTGTCGCGCACTGAACCGTTCGTGTAGCAATCGTGTGTGACGCGGGTTATGGTAGCAGCATGCATCCTGAGTTTTTACAAAATAAGAAAATGCCACGTGTCCCACTAATATTTAAGCAAATCATGTTCCGACACGTGGCTATTTACAATGAATGCGAATGCACAGGATCAAGTCCTCGTTCCAGCCGTTGCCTCACTTTCTCGGCACCCCAATCCCGTGCTTCAGTTTCTACGTGCGCCAGTTCCTATCAACGAATAAGATGCGGCCACGTGTCCCACTATTTGTTTCAGCGAATCAGACGTTGACACGTGGCATGCACAAAGAATTAAAAAATGCAGAATCGGCGCCCCTGTCTCACGCGTGAATTAATTAATATTTTTCGATACAAAAATCGATACGCGTGATATTTGTTTTTCGATAAAAATTATTACGCATTTTTTTATGAAAAAATAAAATAAAAATGTAATATTTTAGATGTATTTTTTTGGCTATAAATAGGTGATATTATGATAGAGTTTGAGAGGTTTTTTTAGTTTAGAATTTCTGTGGTGTTCGGTTTTGGACTGCAGAACACGTAGAAGCCATTTTTTGGCTTTTGTTGTGTTCTGCGTGTGCCAAATATTTTCGTATGTGATGTTTTAATTTTCCTTCTTGTTCTTCTAATTTTTTTGCATATGTTGTAATTTTTATTTTAATTTAATGAAGTGATTTAATTTTTCTAGGGTTGCATTTGATCTAAATTTATGAAGCTTGGATTTTAACTATTTTTGAAAGATTTATAAGACGTTCGATTTGTTCGTTCTATTTTGTGCTTAATGCTTTTTGATTATTTACGAATTTTATCAAAACGATTTGTAGCATAAAAATAAACTTGAGAAAGGCATTTTTGTGTATATTGCTCGTAAATAGAATGACATGTATGATGAAGGATATTAATATACCCTAATTGTATGTGCGACCATTTGAGAACTTAGAACTTAATGAATCTTATTAAATTATTTCTCATAGAGATATAGTGAATTAATTTAACGAGGTGTGTTTATACGGAGCTCGGAAGAGATGTATGAATAAAAAAAGAAGTTTTTGGTTGACAAATTAAATGTACTAAAAAATATAAATCCAAAGAAAATAATATGATTGGAGTGGATTAGTTTGGTGAAAAATTGCAATCCTAGAGTTCTTTTATTTTATTTTTAAACATTTTCTTAATTAACGATTGTTTTGGATAAAATCAGAGAGATACAATTTTAGTACTCAACAAACTATAGTACAAATCTCCATGGGAACGATCTTTACTTACAAATCTTTATTACTTGTGACCGTGTATACTTGCACGATTTTTGTGTGTTGCAAAACAAAACAACATAAAGCTTGAGGTTAACCACACCATGGCTTGGTCTGGGATTCATCCTTTCTACACGAAAGCTCTTATGTGTAGGCAGGCCCATCCAATGAGTGTCATTGAGGGCACAGACATAGACATAGGCATAGGCATAGGCAGGTCCTCCTAGGCTGACTTGTCTAATGGCTTAGGGTGTTAATTGGATTAGACTCGAGGTCGATACATATGTTCAAACATCCAACCCCCTTACTCTTTCAACTTGGGTCCTCAACAAAGGTGGAAGAGTAGCAGCCGAGCAACGAATCTGAAATGTTACTTAATTAGAGAGAGAAATATACACCTCTATATAAGAAGGATCCTGGGTTTTTCTTCATTTCATCGTTTCTTCCATATCAAACAAAAATTGAAACAAAAAATACTTTGTCATCTTAACTCAAGCAATACAAGTTCTCAGCCTGGTGGTAAGAAAATCAATACAACATGTAGCTTATTTACTCTGGTTATAAAGTGAAAACTTCCTTTAAGTCTAACATATTTCTACTTTCTTTTCAAGTTAGTTTAAAGAATCACTCTTTTTTTTACTTTCAAACTAGACCCTAGGTAATTTCTATTTCTCTTACCTTACCTACAATATCCCACTTTCTTAGGCTAGGAAAAAAGTGATATCCTGGGATCCACCAATGAAAAAAGTACCTCGAGTGAATGGGAGCTATCTGAGCCTCATCCCTTCACGTCTTGTCTATAAATCGTACCTACAATTAGGTTGGCCATGTCTCATACCCAAATTTCTATCCTAAAGTCATGGAGGAAGAAGATGAGGAAGAAAGGAACCAATGAACACATAGGTCGTACCAAAGGTTAGGAAACTAAGGTCAAGACCAGTGAGTTCTCTCCCCAGGACGAGGAGAGGATAAGGAGAACATACAAAATTCCCTCATCAGGATGGATAGCCTTTTATAAGAAGGCCTTGTGGCTAGTGGTTATATTTTCTTTGTAGCTCTTTGTAAGGAAATTTTAGCAAAGACTCAGATCACATTAGGCCAATTGATGCCAAATAGGTAGAGATAACTACTCTACCTCATACTAATATGCAGAAAGCTCGAGGTTGAACTGGAGATGCTTGAGTTTAATAGGGTATATGTACCAAAGCAGAATCCTACAAACACGATAAGGGTCTACATGTTTGTGAAATAAGATTGGGGTATAAATATGATCCTTCTTGAGTATGAGAAAAACTAAAAGGAGTATTTCTTCTATGTATCTAGTTTGTATGAGACCCCAGATAGTGATGTCAGGCTGATAAGGAACACCTGGGATGATAATAAGATTGTGATACAAAATATGGGCTTATTTATCATGACCTTGAGCTACGAGGCCAAGAAATGATTGGATGATATCTAGAACTATCTACCCGAGAAGACTCAATGGAGGTAACTACTAAACACCCAATGTTTTATTGAGTGTAGGTTGATAAGGTGAGGCTCGGTAGAGCCCTTTCACATAATTATTTGTAAACCCAGGGTACCCTCTGATCGTCGAAGACTATGAGGTGCTCATTGATGACGGTGAACTGGCCTAGAGACCACAAATATTTTGCTTTTCATTTAGCACATGCTTGTAAAACTAACACCTTTTTATTTTTCTCTATAGATAACATGGAGTTCATTACCTTTAAGGTGTTTACACGGCTTTAGAGTAGAGTCTCTAGACAAGGGACGAGCTCTCAATAAGCTACATCTCCCTTCTAAGGGATGAGCTCCTCTAAAGAGAAAATGGGGAGCAAATTCTCTAGGCGGAAGGCCATCCCAAACTTGTAAAAAAAGAAAAAGAAGATGACCATTGATAAGCATGTGCTTAGGCCTACGCCTTTGAATATCATTGAGCCCTTACCAGCATCCCCAGTCAATATACCTCCATACTAGTCAACTCGGGTCAACAAGTACCTAACCCCCATGTGAGGGACTCAAGGAAGGGGGAAAAGTGTCATCGATGACCTCAGTATAGATGTTGAGGGAGTGACCCTATACAAGAGTATGGCACCGAAGAGGTTGGACCACTAAGTGGACCAGTTCCTCTATATGGTAGATAAGAGACAACTTGATGCCATGTGTAAGGATGTGGACTCTTGGGTCATGCTCATTCACCATCTATACTAGGCAAGTGTTAGTCTGACCTTGTATCTAGTTGAGTCTTGGGCTCTTTTTTTTAATATTTTAATGACCTCATGTTGTTTGTCTTGTTTTCAAGCCCAACTCATTCACGGATTGAACAGGGTTTGAGGTGTGGAGAGTTTGAAGCATGAGCTCACGATGGAAAAAGAGATCCATACTTTAACTTGGGCCAATAATGATGTATTGTTGGCTAAGGCCAACAATTGGGAGGGCGAGGCTATAGACAATGAAGAGAAGTTATCTAAGGCCATACACGAGCTGAATGATAACTCAAGGAATTTCAAAGAGATCAGAAAGTCCCAGAGGAAGGACGAGGTTGAGGTATAAGCCTATAGGCATGAGGTAGCCAATGCCAAAGAGAAAAATGCCTGAGATCAAGAAAAATCCAAGCGCAAGCTTGAAGCAATGATCGAATAACTCTCCTCGAGCGTCAAGATAGGGTATAACTTGGCCATAGACTCCTTCAAGGAATAGGATAAGAATAGGTGCATCGGAAAATACTACTATCAGATCTTGAATATCCCAATCATCCCTCAATACTCGCCCACTCAAACCCAAGACGAGGGTGAGGAACAAAACTCAGACTCTGGTGCGAGTGGTGATGAGCCCAGGGTGAGAGATGAAGAAGGTGGAACTATGGACCTTTGATATTAGCACTGGCCTAAGTATTTTAATTAAGTAGCCCATGATAGGCGCCAAAATGTTGGTATTGGTCCGATTTGTAGAGAGAGAAACTAGAGAAAAGTTAGAGAATTTTGTAGAATATATGGATCTCTTAAGGCTCGGACTCTGGTGTGAGTGGTGATGGGCCTGGGGTGAGAGATGAAGAAAGTGGAACTAGGGACCTTTGATATTAGCACTAGCCCAAGTCTTCTAATTAAGTAGCCCCACGATAGGCGTCAAAATGTTGGGATTGATCCAATTTACAGAGAGAAAACTAGAGAGAAGTCAGAGAATTTTGTAGAATGTATGTTGAGATTTCATGTGTATGCCTATATGGTGAAAATTTAAAATTTTCCTATCACTACTTGGCTCAATACACAAAAGACCTCATTTGTCTAACAATTGCAAACAAGATTTTCTCTTAAGCATTCCAACAAACACCTAATGTGTACTAAATAAAATAAACAAATCTCATCTACCTTATTGCTAGAGATGAAGAAGATTATATTTACCTAAAGAGATTGTCAAATCTCTTGAATAAAGGGAAGTCAATTTTCCTTCTAGATCTCTTGGAAACCACCTTTCTTTCGGGAGCACCTCTTGGTTCACCTTGAACCTAAACAACGAACTACCACACTTCTTACATAGATGGATGTAGAGTTCAAGGCTCAAATCTAACCACCTAGCAAGAAGAGATGAGATAAAGAGACTTTCGGCCTAGGGTTGAACCACCTAGGTTTTTGCCTTTAGCAAGCATTTCCAAGTTTTAGCCTAGAAGAAGGAAAAACTTGACTGTTGAAAATGGAAGATTTCGACTAGGGTTTTGAAGGCAGCATATTGGCTTCATATTTTCCTTAATTATGTCTCCTTAAATAGGCCAAAGTTGGGGCAACTCTTTATGTAAGGTTTGAATCAATTATACAAATGTCACTAGTCTTATTTAGCCATATTATATTATCTTTAATTTCAACTTGTGATTGATTTAATAAATTAATTTATAAACAAATAATAGTATTCATATTATTCTGTTATACAATGTTTCTATTATTCTTATAATGCATTCAAACATTATACCAAATAATATGTGCATAACTTCACAAATTTATATATGGTTTAAGCATGTCATATTATGACATTTTATTTTATCATTTCATCTTATGTATTTTATCTTATACATCATTATGAAATGTAAAATACTTGTTGTTTCTCTTCAGTTGGTGTGATCGTATAGATGATCCATATCATCTTGGCAATAATATAAAACTTAATATTATTGACTATAAGAAGTTCTATCATTACATTATAATTTTCCAAATGACATAGTAATTATTTACTCAATCCACTAATTTTGTGTCTATCCTTGTCACATGATATTATGAATAATATGTAAAATATGATCGTGTCACTTTTGCATTATATTCGTTTTCTTGATCTCTCAAGTAAATTATAATTATAACTACATCGATATAATTCTACTTTACCAAGTGGTCCAGTAATTTCATAACTCAAAATTGAGGGACAATGATAATATTAACATATAGATTTCTTTCGCACAGGTTGTACACAACGAACTACTATTTCATTTCTATCATAAGATAGTATTTAAATAACAATCACATTATATACTTCTCATGTGAAAAACCTACGCATCTCATATCTAAGATTCTAAAGACACAATGGAAACATCAATGACACAAAACACAATCCATATAATGTTTCATCTAGTTAGGTCATGTTCAATATATAAAATACACATTTTATATACTTATGTCATTAAATGATAATCCCTTATTAATATTTATAGAACTACAATGTATTTTTAATCGACATAATGATCTTTCACGGTAATCGATGTTCCTTCTTAATTACCACAATTGTGAACATATTTAAGATTACATGTTTCTCATTTTAAGAGAGTTACATGGTTCAAGAGCAAGTGCATCTTCTTGAACACTTCTAAAATATAACATGTTAATCTCAAGGAATAAGAATAAATAATATTCAAAATCATTAACAATACATAAATCTTTATAAAAAAATAACTTTTAAAACACACATCCTTAATAGATTTCTTATGAGGTTTATTTATATAAAACATTACATACATATCATTACATAAAGGATACACGTCACAGCATGTCAGAACGGCATAAGAGTAAAAAACACATTTAAAGCTTGAGATCGACCATGCCATGGCTCGATTTGGGGGTCGACCTTCCAACACCAAAGCTTCTACGTGAAGACAGGCTCATCCTACTAGTGTCGTTGAGGGCACAAACATAGGCAAGTCCTCCTAAATTAACTCGTCTGATGGCTAAAACTGTAAGTTAGATTAGGTTCAGAATCGATCCATATATTTAAACATATACATAAATTTTATTTTATTTGAAAAATTTTAAAAAGAATAAAATACTTTTTTATATAAAAAATATATATATACCTGCATAAACTTACACATGTATCACTTATATAATTTATGTGATATAATTATCTAAAAAAATAATTAATTTATCATTTTTAAAATTAGTTTTTCATTTATTAATATATAAGTTGTATAATTGTATAAATATGTATAAATTTAACATTTTTTATTTTATCAAATTACAACAAATATATCATCTAAAAATAAAGAAAATAAAGTATTTTTTATTTTAGCATAGAAATGGACCTAAGCATCACACATCTCTTATTTATTTATAAGTTGATTGCATTTTATGTTTATATTATATGAGTCAATTTATAAAAATATTTATTTTATTATAATTATACCTACAATATATGAATAACGATAAAAATATTCTTAATTACATGTATTTTTTAAAGTTATAATTATGTTTAAAATGTATAAATAATGATATAATTATATCTAAAATTAAATATATTATACTAACATAATTATAATTAAATAGATATTTTAAATATTTTTATAAATTATCTTGACATAAAACTTAGAACCCTTTATTCATTGTTGTGTAGTATTTAAACAAGTATTTCTAAATAGTTTTAATTTTGAAATATATAAAAAACGTTCGAATCCAACAAGTGCTTGGTTCATTTACTTTTATAATTTAATTAGTTACTTTTTAATTTTTACAATTCATTACTCTATTTTTTTTTCCTTTCTCAGAAGTCAGAACCGTGATTTCTGGTATCTTGTATGATTCTTTTCTCTCAATAATCAGACGGACCAAGCAACACTTTGCTCTCCGAAAGGTTTCTCAAAGAAAGTTGAGATTAAGCCAAGCTATCGTTTTTATATATGTTTTCTATTTTCTTGCCCAAGCCAGAGAGTTCAATAATTTTTGAAGTTTTGTATTATTTTCCTTTTGTTTGTTCGGTCTTCAGAGTATATGATATATGAGAAGAGTTTAGTTAAATGATTGCAATGAAATCTAAATTATTGTTTGGGTATTGTGCACCATGTGTTTGTTAATTTTACCATGACAATGGAAATTCATTATGTTTGTAATGAGAACTCTTTTCATTCCCCTACTTTCAAAGCTTCAAATGTGGCGCTGTGTCATTGTTGGGAAATAACGCAAATTCCCGATAAGCCAGATTTAAGAGAAAGCAAAAATAGAAAAATAACACACAAATTTGATAACGGAGTTCGGCCAATCTTGCTTACGTCTCCGGACCTGATGCAGATCTTTTTACTGAAAGGGGAGAAATTACACAAGGTGTTTACAACACTCACAACTCACAACCCAATTACACCCAAGAAAATTACTCACAATTTTCTCTCACAAAAGCTTTTCTCTCTAAGCTTTTCTCTCAATTGGAATGAACACTTTTGGATGGTTAATTCATTACAATTACACATCTATTTATAGGAAAATTCACTCCTTGAATTACTCCTTAAATTAATGGTTCCTTGAATTGCTCCTAGAATTAAGCTCCATGTTTTACTCCTTGTTTTGTTCCATGTTTTGCTCCTTAATTTGCTCCTTAAATTAAGGAGCTTTATAACAATAATCTCTAACAATCTCCCACTTGAGGACTGATTTCAATCTATATTCACACTGATCAACGCAGCAGCCTTTTCTAGTCTTTGTTATTTCCAGGACTCAACCGAAGTTTAGCACAACTTAAGTTTGTCAATAATCACCACCTTTGTTAACATATCTCATTGGATTTTTGCTTCCTCGAATCTTCTCCAAAGATTAACACATCATCTTCTAATGTAGATCCGATGAAATGATAACGAAGTCCAATATGTTTGGTTCTAGAATGAAATGCCAATTCTTCACTAAGGTATTGCACTTTCGATTATCACTACGCAGTAACATTCTTCTCGCTTCAATCCCAACTCGCTAACAAACCTCAAGCCATATCATCTCTTTACTAGCTTCAAGCATTACTACTACATACTCACCGTAGGATGAGTGACAATTTTCTCTCGTATTTGTGACATCTAACTAACCACCGTAGCTCCAACAAGAATATATAACCAAGGCTTCTTCTGCGATCAACTTCACCTCCAAAGTCCAGCATTCTACGTATCCATGTACTTTTAACTCTCCTTTACTAAAGTACAAACACTTTTCTCGTGGTGCTCGCAGATACCTCAAAATCCACTCGACCTGCTTCCCAACGAGTTTTCCCCGGATTTGACATAACCGCTAACAACTCCCACCGCACGGCCAATGCCTCGGTCTTGTACAAACCATTGCGTACATCAAACTTCCAATGGACGAGGCATAAGGAACCTTAGCCATGAATTCTCTCTCTTCCTCTCGTCTCGAGGGGACCGATCCTCGATAGGCGAAAATGACTAGCCGGGCGGTGTGCTAACCGGCTTGGCATCGCTCGTTGAATCTATGCAAAACACGATCGATGTACTCGCCCGAGATAACTACAAGGATCCTTTCTTCTTATTTCTTGTGATTTGCATTCCAAGAATCTTTTTACTGACCCAAGTCTTTCATGTCAAACTCCTTTGACAATTGATGCTTCAATCTTCCGATATCATCCATATCCGAACCTCGCTACTAACATATCATCAACATAAAGTAGTAAAATGATATAAATGGACCTATATCTCTCAAGTAGCAACAATGGTCAAGATTGCACTTCGAAACCTTCCTCAGGTACGGTTATCAAACTTTCTCGTACCATTGTCTCTAGGCTTGTTTCAGTGCCATACAAACTCTTCTTAAGTCCGCACACCACGTTTTCTTCTTCCCCTTTCTAAGAAACCTTCCGGGCCGGTACATACGTATATTTCTTCATCTAAATCTCCATGAAGGAATGCGCCTTCACATCCAACTCGTTCAAGATGAAGATCTTCGATGGCTACAATGCTCAATACCGACCGATAGTATTGAGCTTCACAACGGGAGCAAAAATGTCAGCCAGTAGTCAACTCCTTCCTTCCGTTGAAACCCTCGACAACTAAAGGCGGGCTTTGTATCTCTTTGAACCATCATACTCCTCTTCACCCGAGACACCCATTTGTCAGGAAGTTGCCTTCTTTCCCATAGGTAACTCGCCTAGTTCCCATGTCCGTCGAGATGCAGAGATTTCATTTCTTCTTTCATAAAGAACTCCCACTGAAATTGGAATCTCGAGTCCGACAAGCTTCATCATAGCATTCGTGCTCCTCCATCACCAAGAACATATAGTCATACGTATCTCCCGTTAGGCACATACGAGGTCGGTAAGACCTTCTCAATACAGAGCTGGAGCAAGAGGTCATGAAGGCTCGAATGACGTTACTACTTGTCCAACAAGTTCCTCCGTCGAGGACTTGTTACAATTGGTTCTCACAGGAAGTATCCGGACATCATCTCGCATCTACAAACACCGACTCATTCTCGCTTCCGAGTCATCATGCCTATTTTACGTACGTCCTTATACATCACCCTTTCGTTGAAAATCACATCTCTCGCCACGATAACTTTCTTCTTTCGTCCATCCCAAATGGATAGCCAAACTCATCTCACCATAGCCAATGAACTGTGGCATTTTGGGGATCGTTTCTATCTCCGCCTGATCACCGATACGCACAAATGCTACACAACCGAAAAAAACTTTTAGATGTGATAGTTTCACCTCTTTTCCGCTCCATACCTCTTCCCCGTATTCTACGCTCCAATGGAACAGTACGGGCCCTGCTGATCAAGTGTCGCCGCCGTGTCGATCGCTTCGCCTGCACTGTTTCTAGATTCCGATCGTATACGAATACTTCCGCTCTTTCTCGTCAACGTCGGCTCATACGCCCGCCTACACCATTGTGTCGAGGCGTGCCCGGCACAGCTCTTTCCATTCTAATCCCGTGCTCATAGCGTAAATTTTTGAATCCGTGTCTTCATATTCACCACCACATTCTGCTCGAAGCTTTTGATCTTTAAATCCGTCTCATTTTCCACCATAGCTTTCCATCTTCTAAAAGCCTCAAATACTTCGTACTTATGATTTAGAAAGTAAACCCATACCTTCCGAGAGCGATCATCGATGAAAGTCACGGCAAGCAGTGTTTCCCACCAATGTAGACGGCCGCCATTGTCCCCAAACATCGTAGTGAATAAGCTCTAGCCTTTCCTTCTTTGGGATTCTCGCAACTTTTTCCGAAAGTCGACTCTCTTTTGCTTTCCAAGTATGCAATCTTCGCACATGTCTATCTCCGTAGACTCTGCACTCAGAAGTTTTCCCTTTGAAAGGCATAATTTTCATCCCCTTCTCACTCATATGGCCTAGTCTCCTGCGTCACGATTCGTGTTTCATTGCTCACGCAACCGTAATTGAACAACGTGCCTCCGTCGTCATGTAAAGAGTGCCACTTTTCTTGCCTTCTAACCGCACATCGTATCTTTGAAATCTTCCAATCATCACCACGGAAGATCGTAAGGTAGCCTTCACCGGCCAACCGCCCCACCGAGATTAAGTTCCTTCGAGATCGAGAATAGCGTCGACATCCTTCGGCCTCCCAAACAAACTGCTCAACTTAATCTTCACTACACCTTTGCCAATAATAGCACATGGTCGATCATCACCAAGATATACCTTTCCAAGGTTTCCTGGGACATATTTCTCGAAGAATTCTTTTGCGGGAAGAGTACGGAACGCATGCTCCAGTAGTCTAACACCCAAGATTCTTCCTTGCTTTCCAAAGAGCATATCAATGCATCATCTCCTCCGTGGAAGTAACATTTGCCTCGCCTTCACTGCTTCATTCCTTCTGCATTCTTGCATTGATTTTCAGAAGTCTGCTTCTTCCACAATTCCAACACTCGATAGTCTTCGAGCTGGCGAGAATTATTAGGATTCCCGGATTCGACCTCCCGTCTTTCGATCTACCTCGAGTCGCTCTACCACGTCCATTTCCTTTGGTTGAATTTCTTCCCTCTCGATTCTCGTATGCAAACCGAAGAGGTTGACGATTCACCTATCTCTCTACGCTCTGATCTTCTTCACCGAGAACCAAATCACGAACATCACAAATTTCAACTTATCATTTCCCGACGAGCTACTCATGTACCGTGACAAGAGGCATTCCAAATTTTCTCCTGCAGAATGCAAAAGTATCAACCGCTCGTACTTCTTCATCGACCAATTTCCACCGAACTCAACCTGTCGTAATCGTGTCGAGTCTATCGAGATGTCGAGCTACCGGGATGCGCCTTTCGTCATCCGCAACCGAACAAGCCGCCTCATCAAGTGCACTTTGTTCGAGGTCACGGCTTCTCACATATCGGGAGTACCGCCATAAGCACCCGCCTCGTGGTCTTTTCCTTCGCGTTGCAGCAACATTACGGATAACGTCAATCGAATAACTCCGGTGTCATTCTGCCTGTAAGATTCCAATCTTCTTCTTTCATACCTCCTCGGCTTCTTCCCCCGAGAGGCTGATATAGATTTCTTGATACGTATAATCCCTCTATCCGCATTTTTCCAAAACCCGAAATCAGGCCATCAAATTTCTCGAGTTTCACCTTTCCTTCATCCGCGGCTATCGCCCCACTAAAATCCGACTTCCTCCTGATCAAGTTTCTCGATTATTTCTTAAAATTGACATAAATCACTACCAATACCGATACAAACTTGTCGTGGAAATAACGCAAATTCCCGATAAGCCATATTTAAGAGAAAGCAAAAATAGAAAAATAACACACAAATTTGATAACTAGCCGGCCAATCTGCTTACGCCTCCTGACCCGACAGAGATCTTTTTTACCGAAAGTGGAGAAATTACACAAGGTGTTTACAACACTCACAACTCACAACTCAATTACACCCAAGAAAATTACTCACAATTTTCTCTCACAAAAGCCTTTTCTCTCTAAGCTTTTCTCTCAATTGAATGAACACTTTTGATTGCTAATTCATTACAATTACACATCTATTTATGTGAAAATTCACTCCTTGAATTACTCTTAAATTAATTGCTCGAATCGTCTTGCACTAAGCTCCACGTTTTACTCCTTGCTTGCTCCATGTTTTACTCCTTGCTTTTGCTTCCATACGTTGCCTTAATTCGCTCTCCTTAAATTAAGGAGCTTTATAACAATAATCTCCAACAATCATGACTCATGAGGCGGATCTGTTTTGTTTTGTTTTTGTTTTTTTAACTATATTTTTGAAAAATATGAATAATTAATTATATTATCAAACAATTATTGAAGAAGAAATCCTTTGATGTATCCTCTTTGGTCTCTCCCATTTACTTGCATGTATCATTACAAAATGAAATGATTTGGGAGTAGAATGAAATGGAAGTTTGACTTATCTTTCTTGTGTTTTCTCTCTCTAGTTTTGTTTCATTTGGAAGAAAACTGAGGATCAGAATCGCTTCATTGATCAAAGCAATGGATTCTAGCAAATCATTAGTGGAGGTTTCTGTACCAGGGGAAGTTTTACAGCCATTGCTTAGTGCTTCAAATTCATCTACCCTGGAAAGCTCCTTGGAGAGTCTAATAGAAGTTTCCAAAACTGCAGACAGTCGTGCAAACCTCGCTTCTAAGAATATCCTTAATGTAATCCTGAGGCTTATCCAATCTCTCCCTTTCCCTTCTGGTTGTGGGTTACTCGTGTTATCCTTAAAGCTCTTGAGAAATCTCTGTGCAGGAGAGATTAAGAATCAAAACTCATTCATACAACAAAAAGGAGCTGCTACTGTTTTGAATGTTTTAAGGTCTGCAATGCTCTATTCTGACCCAGAACTGGATTCTGGAATGAATAGAATGGGGTTGCAAGTTCTGGCCAATGTTTCTTTGGCTGGATGCGAACATCAGCATTCTATATGGCACCACTTTTTCCTTGAAGGGTTTCTTACTCTTGCAAAAGTTATGAGTAGAGAGGTCTCTGATCCATTGTGCATGATAATATTTACTTGCTGTGATGGAAACCCTGAATTTCTAACAGAACTTTGTACTGATGATGGTTTGGCTATTGTGTCCGAAATCATACGGACTACTGCTATTGGTAAGTTGTCTATTTGATAGGTCATTTTATTCATTGCATTTATCCTGTTACTTGTTGGGTTTTCCTCTTATTTAGAGTAAAGGGAAGCCTACGTGGCTTAAAAGCCCATGAAGTAAGAAGGGCAATTATGTCATTTTATTACTTTAATTAATAAACCCATTTAGGGTTTTTTTTTTGTAGAAATTAGTAGAGAAAAACGTGTGCAGCAAAAACAGCCATTTGTGAAAAAGCGGCTATTCTTGCTCTCGGTTTTTCAGTTTTCCTCTCAGCCAGTCTTAAATCAAGTGTTCCGATCGAAGGCCGTTTGTGGTCGATTAAGCTAAAACTTTGTAGGCAGGTTCATGACTCAAGACTCTTTAATAAATGCGGTGGGATTTGGATTTGGCTCACGGTTTGAGAAGATGCGAGCGTTGAACGGTGACTACGGTGGGTTAGATTTCTCCATTCTTCTTGAAATAATTGTTAGTTTCCAAGAAGTGTATTCTGATGATGTTGTTGATTGTTTGCCTCTAGTTTTACCTGAGAGAAGCATTGTACAATTTTTTCTTGATAGTGGAAGTTTTGGAGAGGAGTCATAGTGGTTGTTTCCTTCTACTGTAGAGAAGGTTTTTACGTAAATTACTCGTGTTGATTTTGTACATGTTTCATTTTAAGCTCTATTTATTTGTTTCCTAAATGATTCACACAAAGAAGGAGAATAGGTTTAATTCATTTGTTTAGAGCTTGATTAAGTTCGAATTGAAATTGTGATTCTCTATGAAAGTGGTATCATTTGTGGTTATTATTGTGGAATTTCTTGTGTTGGATGATGGAAGCTAATTTGAGTAGAAGGATTACTTTGAATGGTTCTAATTATCATACTTGGAGAGGAAGAATGGTAGATCTCCTTTATGTCAAACAATTTCATTCATAGGTGTTTGCCTACGAAAAGCGAGAAAAGTTATACGAAGAAGAATGGACTTTGTTACATCGAAAAGTCTGTGGGTATATAAGAGCGGTGGGTAGATGATAATGTTTTGAATCACGTTAGTGGAGAAATACATACACGGTCGCTATGGAATAAACGTGAAGAGTTGTATGCTCGAAAAAGCGAGGAAATAATAAAATGTTTCTTATAAAGCAATTGATGATGGCTTTAAGGTACCAAGATGGAACTCAGTTAATGAGATCACTTGAATACGTTCAAGGAATAATCAATCAGTTAGCTAAGAATGGGTATCAAGTTTGATGATGAGATTCAAGGGTTGTGTTTATTGGAGTACGTTCTTGGGACTCTTGGGAAACATTTAGAATGTCGTTAAGTAACCTCGACTCCAAATGGTGTAATCAATATGGATCGGCTAAGAGTAGTGTTTTGAATGAAGAAATGAGAAGAAAATCACGTGGGTCTTCTCGGCGGTCGAGAGATTTTGGTTACGAGAAAGAAGAAGGGAGGAGTAAAAGCGGAGGTTTTAAGAACAAAGAAAAAGGAAGAAGCAAGTCTAGGTTTTCTAATATTGAGTGTCAAATCAACTTTGTGGCATGAAAGGGCACGTGAAATATTGCAGAGGCACGGTTGAAGCGGGATAACAAGAATAAAGACAAAGAACAAGAGAGGTGATGTTAGTAAAGAAAATGATCGAGTTGCCATAGCTAGTTCGAGAAGACTTTCTTGTTGTTTATAATGAAGATGTTGTCAATGTTGCATGTCACGAGGTCGGTTGGGTTATTGATAGTAGAGCCTCGATTTCATGCTACGTCTCGAGAGGACTTCTTTACATCTATCTGACGGGTGACTTTGGGGCCGGTGAAGTTGGGTAATGATGGCTTGGTTAAAGTCATTGGTATTGGAGATGTGTGTTTGGAGATGAATAATGGCATGAGACTACTTAACTTAGAGGGTAAAGCATATTCACGAAGTCGTTTGAACTTGATCTATGCGAGTAAACTTGATGATGAAGGATATTGCAATACCTTTAGTAATGGTCAATGGAAACTTACTAAAGGTGCTATGGTTGTTGCTCGTGGGAGCAAACATTCCGGTTTGTATATCTTTGCGGGCGAGACTCTTTAAAGGCATTATTAATCTTTGTGACGGATGAGCTCACGTCGAATTGTGGCATAAGAGATTTGCTCACGTGAGAAAGGCTTAGCGGTATTAACTAAAAAGAATCTTCTTTATGGAATGAATGATGTTTGTTTAAGAAGATGTACTCGTTGTTTAGCGGGGAAACAAAATAGAGTTTCTTTCAAGAGTTCCCCTCGCTTGAAAACAATACGTACTTGATTTGGTACATTCGGATGTATGTGGTCCTATGAAGACAAAAACTTTGGGTGGTGCAGTTATTTTGTGACCTTCGTAGATGATTGTTCGAAAGTTATGGGTGTACACTTTGAAGAGCAAAGATCAAGTACTAGATGTGTTTAAACGGTTTCAAGCCTTAGTGGAAAGACAAGCTGGGAAGAAATTGCGGTGCGTCGGAACGGATAATGGGGGAGAGTATTCGGGTCCTTTTGATGAGTATTGTAGGCATCGGGGCATTCGACATCAAAGACACCTCTAAGACTCCTCGATTAAATGGGTTGGTGAGAGAATGAGCAAGGGACATTGGTTGAAAGAGTAAGATGTCTTCTTTCGCGAGGCTCAGTTACTTAAGATCTTTACGGGGTGAGGCTTTGAATACGGTTGTACATGTTCTTAATCTCGCACCATGTGTTCCTCTTGATTTGATGTACCAAACGAGTTTGGATTGGCAAAAGATGTTTCTTATGATCATCTTCGCGTTTTTGGTTGCAAGGCATTTGTGCGTATACCAAAAGATGAGAGATCTAAGCTCGATGTGAAGACACGACAATGTATCTTTGTTGGTTATGGTCTGGATGAATTTGGCTCGAGATTTTATGATCAATTGAGAAGAAAGCTGGTAAGGAGTCGTGATGTTGTGTTTATAGAAGATCAAACTATACAAGATGTTGAGAGAAGATAGAAAAAGGAGTCTATCGGTATAGCGATGATTTGATTGACCTAGATCCGATTCCTTTATCGGTATAGATGGAACAAAATGTTGAAGATGACGACGGGGTTTAGATGATGTAGATATACTGGTGAAATAGATCACCGGACTACTTGTCGGTTGCCGGAGAACCAGAGAAATTCCACCCGGGAGGTCTACGAGACCGGCGTCCTATGTGGTATGATACAGATGAGTATGTGTTATTGACAGATGAGGGAGAACCTCAATGTTATGCAGAAGCGATGAAAGATGGAAACAAAACACATTGGGTTGGTGCTATGGAAGATGAGATGCAGTCACTGTATGACAATCACACGTTTGAGTTGGTAAAGTTGCCTAAGGGTAAGAGAGCTTTGAAGAACAAGTGGGTGTACAGGGTGAAGCAAGAATAACACAATAAGTTGCTTGAACTTGAGAAAATACATACTGATGAGAATGGATCCGACATGCTGACAAAAGCAGTGTCAAGAGAAAAACTTGAAGTTTGTTGTTCAATTGCCGGGATGGCGGATCCCTCCATCTAATCGGAAAAGGGGGAGATTTGTTGGTTTTTCCTCTTATTTGGAGGAGCCCAAGGGAAGCCTATGTGGCTTAAAAGCCCATGGAGTAAGAAGGGCAATTATGTCATTTCATTGCTTTAATTAATAAACTCATTTAGGGTTTTTTTTTTGTAGAAATTAGTAGAGAAAAACGTGTGCAGCAAAAACAGCAGCTGCAGCAGAAAAACTGCTCTCAGTTTTTCAGTTTTCCCTCTCCAGCCAATCTTCATCAAGTGTTCCGATCGAAGGCCGTTTGTGGTCCGATTAAGCTGAAATTTTGCAGGCAGGTTCACGACTCAAGACTCTTTAATCTGTGCGGTGGGATTTGGATTTGGCTCACCGGTTTGAGAAATTATGAGCAGTGAATAGTGACTACGAATTGGGTTAGATTTCTCCATTCTTCTTGAAATAATTGTTAGTTTCCAAGAAGTGTATTCTTGATGATGTTGTTGATTGTTTGCCTCTAGTTTTACCTAGAGAGAACTGTTGTACATTTTTTTCTTGATAGTGGAAGTTTTGGAGAGGAGTGTCGTGGTTGTTTCTTTCTGTTAGGGAAGGTTTTTCACGTAAATTGCTTGTGTTGATTTTGTGCATGTTTCATTTTAAGCTCTATTTATTTGTTTCCTAAAAGATTCACACAAAGAAGGAGAATAGGTTTAATTCCGCTGTTTAGAGCTTGATTAAGTTCGAATTGAAATTGTGATTCTCCTAACATTACTGTCATCTAAGGTTTGCCCTTTTCACATTTCTTTTGTGTTACTTGCTTTTGGGTGTATTTCCAGTTGGTTATACAGAAGATTGGTTGAAATTGCTTCTTTCAAGAGTGTTTAGAAGAACCATACTTTCCTTCTCTGTTCTCAAAATTATGCCTTAGTGGTCGTGATGCTATCATACAACTTGAAGATATGAATGAAGGAGGTGATGTTTTTTCATCAGAACATGCATTTTTGATCTTGAGTGAGCGAATGAGCGAGATCATTGTTCACATTGATTTTGTTATGTTCCTTCTTGCAGTTTTCAAAAAATCTACTAGTGTTCTAGATTGTGGAATAATATGCAAATCTGGACTTCCAACGGGATCTTCTAATGTAGATGTTCTTGGATACACACTAACAATTTTAAGAGATATATGTGCTAAGGAGAGTCAGAGAGGTAATGGTTGCCCAATCGATGATGCCGTTAATATGCTGCTATCCTCTGGACTTGTTGAGTTGTTGTTATGCTTGCTTCTTGATCTTGAACCTCCCTTGACAATCAGAAAAGCCATGAAACAGGGTGAGAATCGAGGGGAAACATACCATTGCCCATCAAAAAAGCACTGCCTTTACAAGGGATTTCGAAGAGATGTAGTTGCTGTCATTGGCAATTGTGCTTACAGAAGAGAGCAGGTGCAAGATGAAATTAGACAAAAGAATGGTATCCTTCTGCTCTTACAACAGTGTGTGCTTGACGAAGACAATCCCTTCTTGAGAGAATGGGGTATTTGGTCTGTGAGGAATTTGCTTCAAGGAAATGAAGAAAACCAACGGATGGTGGCTGAATTAGAGCTTCAAGATTCAGTTGATGTGCCTGAGATTGCTGGGATTGGTCTGAAAGTAGAGGTTGACCCCAAAACTAGACGTGGAAAGCTTGTAAATATCTAGTGAAGAAGTACCGATCAACCCCCTATAAGACTTTAGTTTAGCTAGTGCGAGTTGAAGATTCTGAAATTTTTGCTCAGTTCAGGTTCTGATTTGTTAAATTAAAATGCCCAGATATCCCTTTGTTTAGCTAAAAATGAACACATCAGTCTCCTTATTTACGAGGTATACATTTTTTGGGTTTGTTTTGGATTGGGAAATCTTAGGTTCAATTAGTACAAGAATGTTATAAAGTTGATAAAGCTTCAGTTTGGGCAAAATTAGTTAAGGCATTCAATTTAGGTGAAATTTCACAATGTAGAGTTAGTTGTGTAAAAAATAATACAAGTTACATAAGTGTGTAGAAACTTTACATAATCTAACCGTTATAAGTTCACCAATTTTCACATGCGTATGTTCCAATTGTGTGGAAGTGAAGATTGAGAGAAAAAAAATAGTAAACAATTCTATTCTAGATGATGGAAGACATCAAATTATCTATCCTGTAACTCTTAATGCGAAATACAATCTCGTGGTTCAAATTCATGTACGGTGCCATGAACAACTATTGGAAAATATGTATAAATAAACTATATAGTATTGTTTTAACAAAAACAATCAGAAATGTAACAATTTACAACTAAAGAAGTTGACACTAGGAATCTATGATAGACTGCCTAGACAAGTTATCACCACCTTAAGTTAGACGGTGAAAATATTCCAAAACTTCATTCTTCCTGATATTATTTTTTTGATAATAATAAACTATGTAATTAGTGGATCAGATGGTCAAGTTTTCTTGAATGCCAAGGAACGAGCCAACTATCTTTCCTCCAACATCGGGGAACTCTTCGTTTCCCGGAAGAGATCTCACCTTGCCTTGGATATCCACATCAACTGGGTACTTCAAAAGATGACCCCTCATCTCAGTTATCTCATCAGCAGCAAATTGTTTCCAGTTCATTTCCCCCATTGATCTTATTCTTCGTACGCATTCAATACTCTCCGGTTGTTGGAAGCAGTCCTCCACTGTTCCAAGGTGCTCTGCCCACAGCGACATCCGATATCCATAGATCTGTAAAGCACACAAGTTTACAATTAAAAGCCACATTTATACAAATTTTAGAATTTCTATCGTGTACGGGTTGAACAAGTTGTTGCTCCTTGTTTCCTGATAACACTACTTTTGTGTGTATGAATTTAAAACGTTCTAAGGAACACATAATCGATATCAAGGTATCAAAATTGCTGATCAAAACCAGAATTTGAGATGAGTTCGTTCACAGCTTACTAAAAAGTCTAAAACCATTTGGCATCACTTATCATTTGGGTTGAATGTGCTTTAAATGGACCAAAACACTTTTAACCGTGGTTGGCAATCTCCAAAAGAAATATATGGCAAATTTTGAGAAGCATTACTAGTGGTTTTAGAAAAAGTAATACTTTGAGAGAATTACGCTTTGTTCTTAAAATAATTACTAAAATGTTACTCAAAACAACTAATAAAAACTTCATGACAAACACATTTTTTAACCAAACTAATTCATTTCAAACCTATTTTAAAAAAGTCCATCCAAATAGGCCCAAAAACTTAAGATATTGACTAAATTAACAGGTTACCTGTCCAAGGGGATTAGTAAGCTTTCTTGCCCAGGTGTGATGAGGTTGGTAGGCTCCCATTGCAATTTCTGTGTCCCTTGTGCCTTCCATAGAGCGCTGGTTGATATTTGCAGACCCCAATATTACATATTCATCATCCACTATCATACCTTTTGAATGAACATAAATCATAAACCTCCGGTTTTTCCTGCTCAGTGCCTACAAAATAAATTTAAAAATAAACATTAACATTTAATCATAGCAAAATACTTACCATAGAAAATAAACAACATTGGTAACTCTTTAAAGTTTTGAAGAAATGTTAAAATATTAGTTACTCGCCAGTCGTAACTAAGCCCTTCTCCAGATTAAAAGTTAAGAAGATATGATTCACTTTGAGTTTATAGATATGATGCATTCAAAATACTGCCATAAAGTGACCTCTCTGATTCTTTTAGTATAAAACTTTTCCAATTTATGAACATAATTTATAAACGCAACATATAACAGTTTTTTTTTTTTTTTTTTTTGGGGGGGGGGTGTGGGTAGTTTGAGAATCAGCACTTGGCCGAGGCTGTACAGATACTAAGAGCCCTCGTTGGGACTGCTGCCTATAAAATTAACTGGTACCAAAATAAAAGTTGACATTTTCAGTAAAATCAGTACAAATATCAGCAAGTTCTATAAATAGAAGAGAGCTACCTGAGGACTATTTGCAGGAGGAGGAATTCCAGTGGGTAAACCCTCAGTGGGATCCACAGCCTCACGATTGCCAAGACAGAAGAAATTCAGATAGTCTTGGGGGGAGTATGCGCCCTCAAGCCCTACTTCCAGCAAAGCTTTGTATATAGTGTCATACATCATTTGCATTGTCTTGTGCTGTAATTGAAAACCCAGATAAAGAAAATGCAAAGCTGAAGTCAACTGGTTCAATTTAGATCCTAAGCAGTGAAGCAATTAAGCATAAAACCCAATAAGTTTGGAAAGTATTTCAAATACTCCACTTTGGTCCCTCTCTATCCCACCCAACTAATTGGATCAAATCTCTGGCTTGATCCTTTATTCTCCCTCCCTTTTAAACAAGGTAGCACGAAGATGGCATACCAGTGTTCGCAAAATTTTGAGGATTAATTAAAAAATTGTTACATATCACATATCGTAGAGTTAAATATATTTCAAGTGCTGCTTGTAACCTCATAGAAAGCATAAAAGGGTCACCAATATTGACTTATTTCAGTATCATTTCAATTGCATATAATGGAGGTACACTTCCAAAATAATGGTGTCAATAGCTATAACGCAGCGGGTACTACATGCAAATCCTTGTTGTTTAGCACTCAGTTTGTTCTACATTGCTTGAGGAAGGATTTTTCAAGCTATACAGATGTTGCTTCATCCTATAAGCCCTTTGTCCTTGTTGGATTTTACAAGTACAAATCAATTTATATTACATTCAAATATCAAATGGAGTCATAAAATCAGTAGGAACTAAGAAGATGTTTGCTAAACTTCCCTTCGAAGTTGGGACCAAGTGAAGTACAACACAAGGTTAAACGACTACTAATCATGCATAATGGTATAAAGAATTCATGGAGCTAAAGCATTTGAACTTTAGGGTTTCAGGAGCATACATAAGATCCATCTAACAAGATAGCATTATAACCTGCCAAAATAGTATTCTCTGGGTAGCAGCACCAGTGGGAACACCCTCTGGCCACATTGGGATAACAACATATGCAGTAAATCTCTCATTTGCTTTGATCTTTTCAGCAATCTTAAGTGCAATTTCCATTGGTATCAAATTATTAGCACCTGCAAAAGGCCATTATAACTGAATGAGTGTAACTCTGCATTCTGCTTAGACAACAAGATGATCAAAATAACGACACCACTTTTGGGTCAAGTTTGGTTGGGAGGAATGGTATAGAATGGAACTAAAATTTTGAATATTCGTTTGTTTGGTTTGACTATCAAAACCAAACATGACCTTAGGACTGAAGTCTTGTCCAAATGACCTTCCGAAAGAGAACAAAAGTACAAGAGTTGTGGCGGCATGACGTATTATAGTACATAGTGACACATAACACTAAAATACACATATGCTTATGCTGACTTGACTTCATGCAGACTGCAGGAACAAATAGTGAATTAGATGATAAGTACAAATCTAGCAACACAAATCATATATCTGGAAAAATGAAATATGTCTCCAACATCTTATAGATATAGTGACAGTTCTCTCCATGTGAAAGATGAATTCCCACCTACGTCCTTATACGAGGTCCAGTTGTAAGATGACCCAATGAAATACTGGTTCTCAATATAAATGAAGTGCTGGGCAGCACGTATTGCCTTCACATATGCAGTGTGTATACTCATGTCGATCAGTATATTCTTCCCACAGACTAGGTTCTGTTACGACAGCAATCAACGAGTTAACCACCACATCTACAAAATTCTCAATAACCACCACATCTACAAAATACCCAAAAGAAGCTCCAAAATACACTTATCGATATATGTTCTTTACCTTGCTTGTGGCCTCTTTTGGATCCTTGGGGAAACCCTTTACAGAATTTGAATCAATAGATCGGAAAATCTACATCAAAACAATCCAGTAAAATATTTTTCATTCCAAGTCATCAGCAAATAGATTAAAATAATTTGAAAGTGTAAAAGTCTTCCTGGTTATGGCTAAGATATGGCTAATAAATCTAACTCAAGATGCAAGTCCACCACAAAATCTCCAGTAAAAGCAGGGAAGCCAAAAAAAAGAAAAGAAAATGAAAGTAACCTGTTGAGCATAGTGAATGTATCAATAGTCAAAAGTTGATCTCTTACCTGAACATGCCAACCTTCGGGGTCATTCTCATTATAGTAAGAAGCCTCAGATACTCCAATAATGTCTGGAATCCTCTCTATTCTGAGTAGAGCATCATCATTAGACTTCTTCTTCAATTTTGAAACACCATGAGGTTTCGACGCCTTAATCCAACGTTCCTCAAAGTTAGTCAGAACATCATATGCAGCAGGGCCGTCAATTCTAGAGTGTAAATCATGCCATGGTTCTCTTGGACAACCAGAAACATTGCCCTTCAGGTGATAATAAACACAGGTAATCAGAAAATGCAAAGGAAAAAAAGAAAATTTGGCATTTAATGAAAAGTCAACACTAAATATTAAATTTTGACCTAATATGCCTTAGATGCTAATCTTTACTAGGATTTTCAAATGCTTCAATCCTAAGACCTACATGAAGTGATGCATGAATATTGAAGTCAATCATTCAAATCATTAGAGCAAATTGTTCCACAATAATTTACATTATAATTACAGCAATTTACATGGCATTGAAACAGGATTTAAGCCTGCATTTACATTACATGAAAAGTTTAAGTTTCAATGATTACTTCCTCCAAGGAGAAGCAATGATTCCATTTTCAGAAAAAGAAAAGTATAACTGAACCAAGTAAAAAAGAAGCATAAAGGAAAGCAAGGAATAGCAAATAGGTAACAACCGTGTAAGTAGGGTTGTGATAATCATCCTTATGTACTGTTTGCAATGTCCTAAGTAGAGGATGATATGGAGTGTCATAGCGCCCGTCGCATAAATCAAGTCCTCCAACAAAAGCTAGGATTTTTCTCTTATTATAGCCAGCATCAGCATCCACAATCACAGTCTTTTGATGGTGAGTATAAATTGTCCCAACTTCCTGGGATTTCAAAAGTACGAAGAAAATCAATGCAATACGCCTTCACAACAAAGACATTTATAAGTTTATTTAGTTTACTTACTTTGAATCCAAGTTATGATACTATTTAAAAGCCATTCTATAATTTGAATTTTTCAGCGTTTGGTGATTATAGAATGAACAGTATTGTCTCTCTCCCCAATTAGCTCTCTTCTCCTTAAACTCTCCTTTAATCTCTAACCCTAATTTTCCCTTCTTCTCTCTTCCTAATTCACTTTTCTTTCAAGTGCTACATGCAAATGTCTATTAGATTGTGCTAGGCATCGATCTATATGCTCAAGTTAATATTCTTTTAGAGTACATATTTGAGACGAAATATCCAATATTGTTTTTGCTGATGCAAGGAAACGAGCTGAAAACCAGAAACCAAAAGTTGATCACATAATAAGCAGTTTAACAAAGCCCAAGATTCTGATTGCTAATATTTTGGGTCACAAGAAAAATATCAAACAATACCAGCCAAATAAATAAAATATTAAATATTAGCCACTCGTGGTTTAATAATTCAATACTAGTTATGCCTAACCTTTTGCTTGATCCAGCTGTGTCGTTTTCCAGCAGAGCGGGGACATAGTAGCACTTGGACTGAAGAGTGCTTAAAAAAGCTTTTAGTTTCCTCGTCATGGGTTTGCATGACTCCATCCTGTGTTAGATTTTTTTTCCTATTAAATAGAGGAATTGACTTAAGATTTTCAAATACAAACCAAAGGGAAAGTCTCTGCACAATAATTCCAAAAAATATTTGAAGCAGCTTATAATGAAATACTACAATCAGGAGCAAAAAATATGCTAGCAGTAAATCTCTTCAGTTTTTACTCCATCGTATATCCACTACCTTCCCACTAGCCAAAGGTAACAATATGTCCACACCAGAGATGGTAGGAAAAATCACCCTCACTTCCTAACTTCGGTCATTTGGCCGAGTACAGAAGTTTTGTATATATGAGCTGTACAGTCACAGTGGAACAGTTACCATTTAGTTCTATTGATTCAACAATGAAAACTGCGAAATCATGCTTTTTTCCTATGCAACCTAAAGAAATTTATAATATTTGAATGAAAATTTTCACTATACAGTAAGATTTATTCTCAGGTGATGTACAGCTTAAACAGAACTTCTGCCCTGATATTGGAATAGAAAATCATTGTAAATTCAAACAAGGAAAATACTAACAGTTTTATAACCCAAGATGCTTCTTGAAGTCGGGTCATCCCAAACAAGCAGTAGCACTCTTACTCCTTCCTGAGATTTGGACTTAAGAATATCCCCCAAGGTGAATTCAGATGCATAAGCAGCATCCCGAATTAGTTTAACATTGTGCCAAACTGACCACCCAGTAATATAAATCAAACGGCGGGCGTGACGAATTGCATCAAAAATGTCATGCCAACACCTGCCATGTATGTATGGAGAGCCTCCCTCTAATTGGAAGTTAGGAAGAGATCCTTCCAAAACATGAGCATCTTGATAGAGAGTTACTTTCCCACCTTTCCTGAGGGGAAAATATGTTCCAGGAACACCAAAACAGTCAGGGCCTGCCCCCACTCCATTGTGGTAAATGCTCAGGTGTTGAATTGGAGTATACTGAATCGAAAGTCTCAAGGCAGCTCCAGGTTTACAAGGCTTTCCACTAGGATTCAGGATAGGATAAGTTCCCTCCACTCTAGCTCCTGAGTATATCTGCTCCACTGGAATTGCCACAACCCCAATAAGTTGAGACCCCAAAACATCACTGTCTTTAACAACAAATTGTGCTTCAGCAGAATAATGTGCTACAGGAACATTGAAATGCTGCATCCAAATTGGATTTTCAGAATTGCTAATAACATAAGTCCTCCCAATTACATCATTGGTTACTGAAATTGAAACATATGGATCACTAGTAATCTTATGCTTCACTTTCCCTTCAAGTTTGTTGCTCATACTCCCTGGTAGCTTAGAAAGCATATCCCCTAAAGTTTTATGAAACATGTCCATATTTGGCAGGTTTCTTGCATCATAAACCCATATGTCCAAATTCCCATGTAAAAGTAAGACCTTTAAGGATCCTTTAGTCTGCAATGGCACAATCTCTGTACACTGACCATGTTGTGACCCACCAAATGAATTTGAATGGGAATGAGCGACCATGACAGAGGAGTCCAGCCGACCCGAATAAGAGAAACCTGCAAATGAGTTATTTGGACGCCCATAGAACTCTTGACGCTTGTCATACCTTTCACTTTGAGCCGAACTTAAAAATGATGTTGAGGGTGCTGTAGGTGCCGAAGGTGTTGAAGGTGATGGAGGAACACTTTGGGGAATATGAGACAAACTAACATTGCCCATAAGATTCTCCAAAGTCGGGTACGCGGCATAGGAAGAAGATGTAGGTTCAATAACATTATCGTGACTTCCAGATGCCCCAATTCTTGAATAGTTCAGACTGTCCTGCCTGTGGTGGTTGGTGAAGCTATTGGCACGCAAATGGTCTTGAGGTTGGTTTTCAACTGCAGGGTATGTACCAGATTGTGGATAATGATAACGAGATGAACCATACTGGAAACTGCCATGATGTTCAAGAGTAGGCAAAGGACCACTATGGCTCATTGGAGGACCTGGACGGTGGTATGGAAATGGACGAGGGCTAGAATGAGAAAGTGGAGGGTTATGCTCTAAAGGTCCTGAATGGGAAATTGAAGGTGGTGAAGAATTTGCATATGGATAAGCATATGCAGAATTGTATGGATATAGATGTGATTGTGGAGGAGGAGGATATACATTTGTATTTGGAGGAGGTGAGTATACATCTGTATTTGAAGGAGGTGGGTATTGAGCTGGGTACTGATGAGGGTATACATATGGATTCTGGTAGGGGTTTGAAGATGAATAACCAAAATTATCCATTACCAACAAAATGCGTATATAAATTGTGCATAAGCAATCCAAGATAGGTTCTTTAATTACAGTATTAAATCTCAATTGTATTATGGATTGAAATAAGCTGAAGACAAAATGAGATATTACCAATCAAAGAGAAAATAAGCGAAAGAGAGTTTGATGATTGTTTTGGTTTGAACAATCAATTTTCACAGATACTAAGGACTTTTGATTCTTACTAAGAAAGATTAAATGGGTTTTTAAAATTATTATTAGTTAATATTGACAAAGAATCATGGATCATAAGAAAAGATCTAGAATTCTATAAAGCAGAAGCTTCTTGGAAAAAGTGGATTAGAGAGATACCTTGGGGTTATTGTACAATGATTTAAGATCAGTATAGAATGTGCTTTGTACCTTCAAAGAAGAAGAAGAAGAGAAGATGCAGTTTTGGAGAGAGAAAATCTGGAATTCGTCTTCATCGTGTTGACAATGACAAGCGAATTGGAATTACCGGCATTTTAAGTTACATCTGTCGGCAATTTGGCCCAAGTTTCCTATTAATTTTTTTTCTTTTTTTCCACCACCAGATAAAACCCACCTAAGATAGACCACAATATCTCCAAACTTCAATTACATCAATTCAACTCAACTAATACAAAAATATCTGATATATATATATATATATATATATTGCTAACAAATATCTGATATTGTGGCAATTAAAATTAATATTATCATTAAAAAATTAATAATAATAGTAATATTAAAATTAATAGGAAAATAGCATGCCACTTTATCTTTTGTTTATTTAGTGAGCTTTTCTACTTATCTATTTACGTATATTATAAAATTGTCCACTTCACATTACCTTATACTTAAAAAAACAACACAACTAGCCAACGGTTAATTGAGTTCGTACTCAACTCACATTCACGAGGTTGTAGATGTGATACTTAGTAAATGGTATTTAAGTTATATTTCATCTCCCCACTATGTATGATAAGTTATTTGGGATGTAGATATAATAGATAGATACTATCTAAGTTATATTTCATGTATGTTAAATTTATGATAAATTATTGTGTTGTTTACATAATTTATCGATCAAAGTTAATAATTTAAGATTATACGATTACATGTATACATTAATAAAATCTTTGTTTCAAATATTTAAAAAAATAATAATTTTATGGTAATTAAATAAAAAAGATTGTAATTATGTTATTATATTTAAAATACATTTTAATTTTATAATTTATATATTTAATATTTTAATTTCTATTATTTATAAAAAAAATTAACATTTTAGTATTATAGGAAATAATATATGAACAAACAAATTAAGAATTAAATTCTTTTATTAAAATTAAAAAAATACACAAATATAAATATATATTATAAATATAAAATTTAAATAGAGTAAAGAATCGAGGTTTATGTACTACATAATATCCTTAAGATAATTTTTTTATTCACCGTATATGTTAGAAAACGACGAAAAATTATCTCCCAATATACAACGATTAAATAATATTAAACTTACACCACATTTTATTATTCCATCAACTTCTAAGTATCTAAACTCTATTAGAGAAATATAAATCTAGATAAAAAAATACAAAAAAAAATATTTTTTTCTTTCTTTGTGTATTGTCTTCATTTTTCTCTTTCTTCTCTTTTCTCTTCCTTATTATTTTTCCTTTTATTTCTTTTTCTCTTTCTACCTTTTCTCTTCTTTTATATTGCTTTATTTTTCTTCTTTTTTCTCTCTCTATTTTTTCTTCTTCCTCCTCAATGAACGGATATATACACCTATGTGAAATGAAAGCAGAGCTTTAAGAGATGGAATAATCAATTTAGAAATGGAAAAGAAAATAACAGAAATAAAGCTTTAATTCAAAAGTAAAAAAAAAAGAAAGAACGTAAATAGAGCTTTAAATTCAAAAATGAAAAACTTAATTCAAAAAAATTATTTAAGATAAAAAAGTTTTTGATTTTAAAGCAATTTTAATTCAAAAAATTTCAATAATCTCCCACATGAATAAAAATTGACATAGATTTAAATCAAATTTTGGCATGGAAATAGAGTTCAACGAATTGAACCTCCATAGAATAGATAAGTGTTACCCGTTGAACATTTATTTGTGAAAGTATATTTACCTTATTGACTGACTAGTAGATGTGATATCCTTAAATTGTTCTATTATAAGCGATGACATACTCTACACAAGAGTCTTTCCTAACATAATTCAACTCTCACGGTTATATTCATTTTGGCCATGAACATACACTTGGTTCTATGAATGTCTCTAAAGAATTAAGCCCTATACAATTTTGTTTCGAAGCGACTCTACTCCTCCCTCACATAGATGATCTCTTATTTTTAAAAGTAATCTGTAAAGAGTGACATACATACTCCACTCGGTATTCTCTTCATAAGAATCATTAAAAGCCTTAACTTACCCTGTAACTTACAATTATCACTGTTTCCAACATAGGAATAGACTTGAAGGTAAATCCCTTATATCGATCTCACTAAGTCTTTACGATTAGGTTGTCCTTTTGAACCTAGATCTTATGATCTACAATCAAATAGGTTGGGTTTCCTTTGCAAATCATTATTCATTAACGGGCTTTAGTTTCATTCATCTCAATGACTTATCAACTAACTCTCGATTTAACCTTGTAGTTAAGAGATCTGCTATGTTATTATTTGACTACATATTGCTCTGTTCTTTCCAATAGCATATTGGTTATCACAATAGATGTATATTACAGGTACAAGTTTCACCCACTTTGGAATATTCTCTAAAAAATTAAATAGTCATTCGGCTTCTTTACCACTTTTATCCAAAGCGATGAACTCAGATTCCATCATGGATTTAGAAATACACATCTGTTTAGAGGACTTCCATAAAACAGATACACCACCCAATATGAATACATATCCACTAGTAGACTTTGAGCCTTTCATGTCAGTTATCTAATTTGCATCATTGTATCTTTGTAATATAGTTAGATATATTCTGTAATGTAGTCCATAGTTATATATACATCTTAAATATCTAAGTAGTCTTATAATATATTTCCAATAATCAGATTTTAGATTACTAGTATACCTACTTAGTTTGCTTACAACATACGCTATGTCTTGTCTTGTACAACTCATCAAGTATATAAGACTTCATATCACTCTAGAATATTCTAGTTGAGACACACTCTCACTTTTATTCTTACATAGGTGTAAATGTACATCTATTTTTGTTCTCACAATTCTAGAATCACCTTTGTTGAATTTCTCAAGTATTTTGTCAACATAATGACATTGACTTAGAATGAGACCGCTTGATATCATTGATATCTTAATTCCCAGAATTACATCAGTAGGCCTCATGTCTTTCATATCAAACCTTGAATTCAACATTGTCTTAGTAGATTTGATCATTTGATCATTACTACCCACAATTAACATATCATCAATGTAAAGACACAAGATAACATAATCATCTTCTTTGTCTTTGATATATACGCATTTGTCACATTCGTTGATTTTAAAGTCATTTGTCCTCATGACACTATCAAACTTTGTGTGCCACTATTTTGGTGCCACAGACTTTTCCTTCTTACCCTAGGCATAAAAAATCCTTTGGTTGGTATATGTAGATTTTTTCATCTAACTCTTTGTTTAAAAAAGATGTCTTTACATCCATTTGATGTATTTCAAGATTTCATAAAGCAACGATAGTAATTATCATTCTTATGGATGTTATTGTCATCATAGAAGAATAAGTATCAACGTAATCAACGTAATCAAGGTCGTATCATTGTTTGTATTCCTTAATTACAAGCTTGTCCTTGTACTTATCAATTAATCCATCCAATTTACGTTTTCTTGTGAACATCCACTAGAACCTTATTATTTACTACTTGAAGGTAAATCAACTAGTTTCCAAGTATGATTTTGCAGAATGGACTTAATTTCACTATTAATGACTTCTTACCATTGAGGACCTTCAGAAGAATTCACAGCCTCTTCATAGGTTTGAGGTTCATTTTCTAGCAAGTAGGTCAAAAAATGTTTTACCATAAGACGTTTTTTTCCTAGCCTTCTTGCTACGTCTGAGTTCAATCTCAACCTTTTGTTCATGTTCTTTATTTTGACTATCTTTATTCATAATCTCATACGTTCATTTAGACGAACTTGATTCTCCTTGAGATTTACATGGTAATACATATTCAAAGAACAATGCATTCCTTGATTCTAGTATCGTGTTCTTGTATATGTCTAGGATCTTTGACTCATGCACAAGAAACTGATAAGCAGTATTATAATGTGCATATCCAATGAAGATGTAATCTATCATTTTTAAACCTATCTTCATCTTCTTAGGTATAGGTACTGCTACTTTAGCAAGACACCTTCACACTCGTAAATATTTATAAGAAGGTATCTTTTTCTTTAAATAATTCATATGGCGTCATATGTGTCTTTTTTTGGAGTACCTTATTTAAAAGGTAGTTAGCTAACAAAATAGCTTCCTCTACAAGTTCTATGACAAACTAGAACTTAATAGCATTACGTTCATCATTTCTTTCAAGGTATGATTCTTACATTCAACAACTCAATTTTGTTGAGGTGAATAAGACACTGTGACTTCATGAATAACTCCATGTTGTTCCAGAATTCACTAAACGGTGCTTCATATTCACCATCACAATCACTACGCAGTACCTTGATCTTCTTGTTAAGTTGATTCTCAACTTATGTTTTATAAAGAATAAACTTTTCTATAGCTTCTTCTTTGCTTTTAAGCAAATACACATAGCAATATTTCGTGCTATCATAAACAAAAGTAATAAAATACTTATTATTACACCTTATTTGAAGAAATTTCAAATCACATAAATCACTATGAATTAAGTCAAGAGGTTCAGTGTTCCTTTCAATCGAATGAAACGATGACCTAGTCATTTTTTCCTCAACACAAGTCTCACACTTATGCTTTGAATCTATTTGGAATGCGGGTATGTGTTTCATGTTAATTAATCTACACAATGTATTGTAATTAACATTACCTATTCTATCATGCCACAAGTTGTAAGACTCGAGCAAATAAGTAGAAGAAATAATCTTATTGATATTCTTAGTGTTTACAGTCATTACATTGAGCTTAAATAGGTCATCAGATATATACAAATAACCTATTTTTGGTCACAACGAACTTATCGAATTTAAACACTATCTAAAAGCCATATGTGTTTAGCAATGAGCCAAAAACAAGATTCTTACTGATGTCTGGCACATAGAGTATATTTTTTAATGTAAGCCCTTCCCCATATGTCATCTTCAGTTTGATATGGCCTTGCCTTTGAATGGCTGAAGTGGCAGAATTTCTTATGAAGAGCTTCTCTCCATCTTTCAGTGGTTCAAAAGTAGTGAATATCTCCTTATATGAGCATACGTGCCTTGTTGCACCAACATCAATCCACCACTCCTTTAGGTTTGATCCTACCAAGTTTACCTCAAAAACAATTGCATACAAGTCAATATAAGAGATATCATTAGTTATGTCATCAACCATGTTTGCCTCACAGTTTTTATTTCTTTTTGGAAACTTACAGTTTTGGGCTTTATATCCTATCCTCTAACGATTAAAGAAAATCCTTCTAAGCTTGAATTCTTAAAAGTTGCTTCTTTATGTCCCAATTTAGACCTTTTTACCCAACTTGCCCTTGCCTTTATTCTTATTGTGCTTATAACTTTGACCATATTCCATCACATTAGCCTTAGGTATTGAAGGAATATACCCTCTTTTAGAAGAACCTTTGTCGTCTTTTTCCACTTTGAATCTTATCAACAGGTCTTTTAAAGACACTTCCATTTACTTGTGCTTAAGGTAGGTCTTGAAACCTATCCATAAATAGGGTAACTTTTCAATAATAGGTGCAATTGACTACATAGATATTTAGAGTCCACTATCTTATAATCAAGAAAACAACCAATCAAAAATTTCTTGACATCGATATTTTCAGTTTCATGCTTCTGATCCAATGATTCCCACAAGTCTTTAGTTGTCTTTTTCTTATTGTACCATTTTTACAATGAATCAATTAGACTATTGAGAACATAGTTTTAAGATAGATAATCACAATGATTTCGTGCTTCAATAACACTAGTAGATTGAAAATTTAGTTCACCTTTAGGTTATGAGCTTTTTCAATCAAAAACCTTGTCAAATTCAAGGTGGTGAGATATAACATCATCTTATTCCTCCATCTCTTAAAGTTCAAATCATTCAACTTTTTTTGTTTCTCTTTTACATAATTGTTCATAGGAACAGAACCCGATAACATTGAGGTTATTGCACGAACTACAAAAAGTCTCGTTATTTGGTTAACAATATAACCACTCATAATAGGGCAAGTAACATTTATAATTAGTTTTTTAGTTTGTGCTAACAGAGTGGTCATTTCAAAAGTTAAATTTTTTTCCTTTTTTAAAAATACACAATTAAAAATAAAGTTTTATAACCACAAAAATTATGTATAAAATAATTATAAACTATTTCAGGAAGAAACAAAAATTACTTATTGTAATAAAAATCATCAAAAAATGGCAACTTTAAAACATTTGCTTTTTTATATAAAAGCATAAACGGACATTTAAAAATTTGTCATAAAAATTCTGTAAAGCTAATTAAGATTAATAACGCACAAACCAAAAAAGAAAAATGAACATAATTAATATTAAAAACTGTACTCCATAATAATATATTAATTTCACAATTCACAAAAAATACACGCTGGAAAAGTAATAAAGTTATTACACAGTAAAAATAATAGATTTTTTTCTATAAGAGTAATATATAATAGTTTAAAAATATATTTAATTAGGATTTCATTTAAAATCGAACTTGATAAACAATTTGCAGAACATCTTTTTTTCTAACTTCCAACGCTTTTTTTCTCTCTCATTTTCTAATTACCAGCTACATTTTCTTCCTCTCTCCTTATTTAAAAAAGAAACAAAAAAAAATATAATCATCCACCAATTTTTAATAAAAAAATAATTTATATTTATATAATAAAAAATATATAATTTTTCATAACAAATAAATTATCAAAATTTTATTATAAAATAAATTAAAATAATTATAAAATTTTAAATTATTAAAATCTTTACTGGTTAAGGTTTATAATTTTTAAATATAAATAAATTATATATTTATTAATACGTGATAAAAATTTAATTATTATTATTATTTTAATTTATATTATAAAATACATATTATTTTTCATTTTTTATTTTCTTTATTGATTAGATTATTGTCTCTAATCAAATAATTTTTTAAAGTTATAAAAATATGAAAATCATAATATATTGTGATATTTAATTAATATAATTTTGATTATTATTAAGATAAAAAATATTTATTAATAATAATTTTATTTAAGTATTAAAATATAATTAATTAGATATAATTTATATTTTTTATTATATTAATAATAAAAATAATTATAATAATATCATATTAGATAATATTTTTATCTCAAAATTTGTGATATAATATTCTATGTTTGTATTGTATTGTGTAGAAAGCTAGATAGAGAGGTTTTACAATTTTTTTAATAATTTAATTATTTTTATGAATATTATTTTTTATATCATAATTATAATTAATATCATAATTATTTATTAAATATAATTATATTTATATTTATTAATAATAATAATAACATATTATATTATTTATGAATTACTAAAATGCCTAACATATCATTTTAAATATACATATAAATTTATATTTATTTTATTATAAAATAAATTATTTTTTATTTTTTAAAATAAATTTTTTAATATATTACATGATAAAAGAGATTTATGTATTTAAAATTAATTATAAATTTATAAGATGTTAATATTTTTTTATGTTTATAATAATAATGTTTGATAGAATGAAATTAATATATATTTTTTATATATAGAATTTGCTAAAAAAAAATTGCTTTTAAGTTTAAAGTTAGATTTTATTTATTTTTAAACTAAATCTCATTTAAACATTTTTTTTAAACTATCATTTGAGATATGACTCTTATATACAAAAATTTAAAAAAAACAATGACTACATTAAAATAATAAAGATTTAACATAAAATCAAAACAATTGAAAACTTTATCGGTAACAGATTATTAGACAGGTAAAGGAATTAATATATAATAAACTAAACAATATAAATAAAATAACAAGAATTACAATGATACAGTACTGATTATAATAAAAAAAAAGCAGTGGACACAAAGTTACAATAAAAAGCGTTAAAGCAGATAGTAACGAAAGAAAAAGAGAAAGCACCGAAGGAAAAAATATTAAATAAATACCCACAAATATTAAAATAATAAGAAGGGAGTTCCTGAAACAAGTAAAAAGAACAAAATCCTAGTAATTAAAATCATATAATACCTTGCAGAAATAGATATCAGTTTAACCTCAAATCAGTATTTCGAAAAATGCAGTGTTAGAATAACAAGAGTAAAATAAATTAAAAGTTATAATTTATAAAAAAAAAACTTAATTCAAAAATAAATTAAGACAAAAATATTATTGATTTTAAAACAATTTTAATTCATAAAATCTCAACAAATGTAAAAATTGATTTTCAATGGGATTAGAATTACATTATTTGAATAATTATAATACTCAAAATACTTATTTTTAATAATTATAAAATTAAATATATTCAAGTTTTATAATAATATGATTAATAATAATTAATTTTAAAAATAAATTCACATTTAGAAAAATATGAACATTTGTGCCATTCACCCGTACTTAAACAGTGTAGCCTCTCTCGACCTTCTTAATTAGTAATAGTATTCCTTTTTTTTTTTTCTTCTTCTTCCTCTTTCATTGTTTCCATTTTTGTCCCTTTACCAGATACTAAACAAATAATCTTCATCCGTATTATCTAGGTGTTAACAAGTCTTTCACAATGGGTAGACCTTTTTCTACACCATTCATTATTAAATTATTAAGTTCTTTCATTTTTAGAAGTTGTAACGCATCCTTCAAATTTCTTCAATTTTTTTTCATTTTTCTTTTTAATTTTTTTTAGGGTAAAATTTGAATCGATAGTTTAATTTTTTATTTTCTCTTATATATATTATATTAAATTATTAAGTATAATAATTCAAGTGTTATTTGATATTATATATTATTAAAAAAAACATTTATATTTATATTTTATTTATACAACTAAAATATGATGATGTTATCACGATATAAATTATTATTACATAATTATTTTTCATTGATAAAAATTTTATTCAATAATAATAACATTAAAGTATAATAATTAAAAAAAGTGTTTTATATTTTTTTATTGTGACATTAACAAATATATTTGTACTGTTAATGTATATCTAGTAACATATTAATGTATATATATATCTCTTAACAATGTATATCATTTCTTTAGGGATATACATATGTTGGTTCTTTAGATATATCTAGTTTCTTTGTAATTCACATATAAAGCGCGTGTATATTCGTTTGATTCTGAGAATAGAATCTGATCATTAAGTATTTAACGTGGTATCGAGCCTTTATTCTTGTCTTTCCCAACCTTGTTTTCTTTTTGGTGTTATCACGCTTTAACCTCAGCGTCTTTCGCTTTGTCCTTAGGTTCCGAGAATTATAGTGGCCGTTGTTAAGGAGTTCCGCATGTGTCTGAACAAGCTATTCTGATACTTTGTCGCCGTGCGTATTGTTCCGAAATTTCTTCTTATATACCTGTGACCGCTGCCGGTCTGTGACCGTGGAAATATCGCGACCATCGGACTATGCACGCAATCAGCGTCTTATGAAACCAATTTGTACGTCGTTCACGCGCCGCCGCAGCTAGTTAATCTTAACCCGACAGTATCTATAGATACCAACGTGACCGCCTACGAACATGGTCCACGCTCGCCACTCACTTTGAAGATCTCGCCAGCAGACATTCCATAGCCGCTCGGCGGGTAAGATCCTTTCTACCACGTTTACTTGAGTATCATTGTTACTTGCCGCACTCTGGCGGGCTCGGCCTCGCTTTATCGTGAGGAATCTTAACCGCTAACGGAAGATTGTAATGAAAGAAGAAATTGATGCATTAACCAAAAACCATACTTGGGATCTTGTTCCTCTCTCTCTGCAGTCGATACGTGGTTGGTAGTAAGTGGATCTATAAGATCAAGAACTCGGCTACGATGGGTTTATCGATCGCTTCTGAGGCTCGTCTTGTAGCAAGAGGTTTTACAAAGTATGTGATTGATTATGAAGAGACTTTTGCTCCAGGTTTCCGTATTTCCTACATTCGTACCTGCTTGGTTGTTGTCGGCTGCTAGTAAATGAGACCTTTTTCATATGGATGTTGAAAATGCTTTCCTTAATGGGGATCTACGTGAAGAAGTCTATATGTCATGACCTCTTCCTGGTCTTTATGTTGAAGCAAAATAAGGTTTGTCGCCTTGACGTGCAGCATGGCCTTAAACAAGCTCGAGAATGGTTTGCCAAGTTCGGCTCCAGCAATCCTTACTCTTGGGTTACCTTGCCGGTCCGCATGATTACTGCTTTATTTCTTCGTCCGCAATGATAAAGGCACCGTTTTACTTCTTACATATGTGGATGATATGATCATGGCGGTGATGACACTCGGTGGCATTCAAGAACTTCGAGGATTTTCTTAGGTCGAGTGGTTTGAGATGAAAGACCTTGGACATTTAAGCTATTTCTTGGGTCTTGAGATCACTGCGTTCTCGAGATGGTGCTTTACATTACTCGAGCAAAGTATGCATCCGACCTCTTATCTCAGCTGGACTCGCTGACGAGCAGGCGGTGACCTTTCAGGTTGAACTTAATGCGCATCGACACCGTCGGAGAGCGACCGTTGTCTAATCCTATAACATAGACGATTGGTTGGCGGCTTGGTTTATCTTATAGTTACTCGTCCGGACATCTCTTATGTTGTTCATCGGGTGAGCCAATATGCATGCAGCTTGTGATCGACTCGTTATGCTCTTGTTACTGCGTGATTCTACGATACTTGAAAGACAACATCTTATGGCCTTTTCTCTTTCGGCTCGGTCTCGCTGGTACTTTGTGCATTCTTTGATGCTAATTGGGCGAGGAGATCAGGCTAATCGTGGAGTCTACTACGTATGTTATTGCTTTCTCTTTGGTTCTTTTTGATTTCTTGGCGAGTAAGAACAAACCTTAGCGACCGCTCGATGCGAAGCAAAATATCGTGCTCTTGCGTGCCACTGTCGAAACCTTCACGGCACAGCTACGATGGCTTAGGATTTGGGTGTGTCCACGTCCTGCTACTCTCTTTATTGTGATAATCGAGTCACGGATTCATGTATTGCTCGATAACAATGTCTTTCATGAGGCAATTCATAGCGTCGAGATTGATTGTCGGCGTTACATTTCTCATCTTATCCATGGTGCTCTCGAAGCTTTTCTCGTTTCCTCGGCGTGATCAACTTGCGGATATCTTCGGCTAAGGCTTAGAGAGCATGTTCGTAATTTGGTTGACAATGTCTCGAGTTGGTACCAGCATCTGTGAGTTGAGGGGGATGTTAATGTATATCTAGTAACATATTAATGTATATATATATATATATATATATATATCTACTAATATATATCTATTTACTTTAGGGATATCTATATTTAGTTACTTTAGATATATCTAGTTTACTTGTAATTCCTGTATAAAGGCACCATGTATATTCATTTAATTACAGAATAGAATACAATCATTTAGTATTTATAACATGTACCAATATCATTACCCTTTAAATAAAACTTTATAATATAAATAATGAAATTAGCATATATATATATATATATATACATGTTTGTATGTACGCAGGATTGATATATTTGACGATATTGCTTATTATATATTAGGATAATTATGCATTCTTTTATAAACTTATATCTCATATTTAAACCTTAAATTTTAATATCTAAATTTTAGATCATAGTCCGATAAATCTTAAAATCCAAGTTTTAAATGTTAATTTTAAAGTTTGAAACCCTCATATCTAAAATATAAACTAAAAAAACTTAATTGTCATATAATATATAAATAACCTAATATATCATTTATACATAAAACTTCATTTCTATTCTTATTTTATCTCTCACTCCTACTTTTTATTTTTTCTTAAATCTTTAAACTTCAAGATTAAACTTATATATAAAATGAAATCATTTTTCTTTCATATTATCAGATCTTGAGTGTTGTATCTCTTCTATTTTTATATTAATTATAACTTATTTTTTTAATTAAAATATTTATACATCGTATAATAGTTGTTATTTTTACTTTTTGAATTATATAAAAAGTTTTCACCAGTACCATTCATTATTAAATTATTAAGTTCATTTTTAGAAGCTTGAAGGCATCCTTCAAATATCTTCAAATATTTTTTCATTTTTTTAGAACAAAATTTGAATCGAGACTTCAAATTTTTATTTTCTCTCATGTCGCCTATACTTTTTTTTAATAGTACTAAGCATTAATGTTTTTTAATAAATATGCGAGGCATGTGATGATAGCTAAACCAAAACAAGATACAGATACTTTTTTGTTTTTCATTATTTTGGTGGAAAATATTTTTCTTTTTTTTTCTATTTAAAAGAATTATCGACTAACTTAATTAAAGTTAAAAAGAGAATATTGGTCTTGTCCACTTGGAATAGAGAGGAATAGAAAAAGTCACCGTACAACTGTATGCAATTTAATTTAGAAAGAGAGAGAGAATAATAGTATTTTAAATTTTATATTATTTAATTATTTACATAATTTTATTTTTAATTTAATTTAAAAAAAATGTATATCTTGTTTTTATGAAATAAAATTTTTAAGTTTTATAAAAACAAAACCTATAATTTATTATAAAAAAATCGTTACTAATATATATTTTATTACATTAACTAATATAATAATTCAAGTGGTTTTTGATATTTAAAATTATTTTAATAAAATTTTATATTATTAAAATAACATTCACATTTATATTTTAGTTATTACTTATATAACTAAAATACGATGATGTTTACATGATATAAATTATTATTACGAACTATTTTTTGTTAATAAAAAATTTATTCAATGATAATAACTTTAAAATGTAATTATCTATAAGAATTAAAAAAGTGCTTCAAAAATTTTTCACTTTGACGTTAACAAAAATACTTATATCAATATCATTATTCTTAAAAAAAACTTTATAATATAAATGAATGAAATTAGCACGTGTGTATGTGTATATCTATTATATTTGGGCAATCATGATTATATATTTTTTTTATAAACTTAAATCTAATATTTAAACCATGAATATTAATATCTAAATTCTAAATTTTAATTCACAAAATATAAAATATAAATACTAATTTTAAAATCTAAATCATAAACTAAAAAAACTTAGTTATTACTTAATATATAATGGAATACCTTTCATAACATATCATATATATATATATATATATATATATATATATATATAAACTTATTTCTCTCAATTTTTTATTCAATTTTTTTGTTTTCTCTCTCTTCTTTCTCGTTCTTATTTTGTGTTATCTTTTAATTCTCTCAACTTCAAGTTCAAGTTTATATATAAGATGAAACTTTTTTTTCTCTGTACTAAGTAGATTTAATAGGGATTTTACTTCCTAACTTCTATATTAATTATGACTTGTTTATTTATTTTAAATATTTAGACATTATATAATAATTATTATTTTTACATATTAAATTATATTATATCATCTGTTGTAATAAGTATTTCATTTTTTGGATTGTAATTTATCCACAATAAATTGGAAATAGTTTGCATGTTCATCTTTTAAAGAATACTATAGGTTGGAGAGGAGATCAAAAAAATAAAAAAAAATATTAAAATACATTTAAGTACTCAAAAATAAAATAAAACTATTTATGTGGTAAGGTGGAAAAGGAAAAAAATATAAAAAATATTCTTCCCGAGCATATATTGATTCTACTGAAAAATTGCATTTAATATGGTTATCTTAAAATATTAATTAATAAAAAATGGATAAAAATAATAAAAGAGTACAGATTACTATGATGCCGACTTGCATTGAAAAAAAATGAGTCCTATGTTGCAGTGAACAGAACCCATATTACAAGCAGCGTCTCATCAAAAGATAAATATTATATCATATAAAAACAATAAAAAATAGTATTATCATCATTTTTTAAATAATATTTATACATTTATATAACCATGCATATTAATGTGCTTAAATTCACATTCTCATATTCTCGGGAAGAAAAACATATTATTTTATTATAAATAAATTTATATTATAATTGAATTTTAAATGATATAATATATATACAAATATACCATCAAATTATAATAATTATATAATTTATAAAATCTAATTATTATTTTTTTTCTTCGTATAATCTAATTATAAAAATTCTTCTTTTATATCATTTTACATGTTCTTATTAGAGGGGATCAAATTTCTACTAAATGTTTGTTATTATGTCATGATTCCTATGTGATCTAGTAACAATAAAATCTAACATTTATTACTATATCATTTGCCTCTAATCTTAACAAATCTCTAATAACATTATACTAACTATCTTAGGCTACTTTTGTTATCAAAATTTCTTTGTAATTGTTTGATCAAATTGTAAATTTTGCACACAAAAAATCTAAAGGTAATGGTAGAACCTAAATTTTTTATTCTAATGAATATAGAGTTGCAAAAGAATGATGGTGATGCACAAACTTATGTAATGTAACTTCAATTTATTATTATATCTTTTACGAACTCTTATCCAATAAACATGAATGTAAAATGTTTTAAGAATGGGTAAAATTTTGGGTTATTTTAAGTTTTTTTACTCTAAATTTGTATTCCTTCCACGGTTATTATTGATTAAAAAGGTAAAATTATTACATGAAAACCCACACAAGTATTACAGAGTAATTTTTTTCTGATACAATAATTCGTAATAAAAAACTTTAAATATTCAAAATTGTAGAAACGTCACCTAAGAAACCCTAATCCTAAATCATAACAAAGAAACAATAGAGAAAATTTCTCCCAAAAATAAATTCTAAATTATAAAATATTCATAAAATATTTCTAATAGAAGTTACTAAGATAATGTGATTAACTTTAATGAATGTTTAAAATATCAGAGAGAGAGACCCATGTTTGAGAGATTAAAGTCAAACAATCCACTAATGGAGATTAGATTTTGTCATTATTGAATTATGTAAAAATCATATAGGTGATTTAATAATAACAATTAACAAAAGTTTTATACCCATTAATAATAACATACTTAATAGTATAAACAAATAATTTTTATAATTAAATGATATAAATAGAATAAAAATATAATTTTAAAGATACAAATAATATAATTGTAATAATTAATTTTATATTTTTAAATTTTTTTAATCAAAACATACCACATTTAAAACGAAACGAAGAAATCTAAAATTTGTAATAAAATATTTTATGGAAACAAAATGTTGATATTAGGATATCACGTAACTCACATCACATCACTCCCAAGCCTAAAAAAATCAAAACACACCACAATTAAAGTGGAAAAAATCTAAAATTTGGAATAAAATCAAAATGTTGATATTAGGATATCACATAACTCACGTCCCATCACTCCCAGGCCCAACCCTACCTAAAGTGGCCAAAATGGGTTCGTTGACTAAGCATGACCCATCTTATTAAAATCATGGATTAGTCTATTCCAAGGTTCCTACCCATGTGAAATGTGTACCCATGTCAAGGCGAACTATTTGAACTTGCTTAAGGCAAGTTTTATAATCCATAATTAATTTTCAACCATATGTTCCATAGGAAAAGTAAAAAGGATTTGTAGACGTGTACGTGTAAAAATCTCAAACACATCTTATAGTGACAACACATGTGTGTCAAATAGTGTATAGAAATTGACGTTTCACGATGTAAAATTAGTTAAGATTGTGAAAATAAAAAATTATATTATGAATAATGACAACAATATATTATAAAATAAATTTAATTTAAACAAGACTATGAATAGTAATTAACAACGTTGTGCGTTTATTTATTTATTTATTTATTTTTACTTGACATGAAACCTCTATATTTGCTTCGGAGTAAAAAAAATACAGAGCAGATAAAAGCACCATACATTAGCCCTTTGTAAGAGTCTCACGTGCAAACCAGACAAAAACAAATCCCCATGGATATTTTAATAGGTATGTTTTTTAAAAAATAGATTTCTATCAATAGTAAACTCACCATAACGTTACTATCTACAAAAAGAAAAATAAAATAAATAAATAAAGAGAATTAGAGTTCCATTACTTAAAAATAATAATTTAATTCTATATTTATTTGATAGTATATTATAAGTTTATTAATTTTCAATAAGTATATACATAAAAAAATTAATATTTAATTAAAAAATTATTCAACTTTTTTTTTAAATATTTTATTTTAAAATTAAATAAAATTCTTAGTAAATTTTAAACAAATTTTTCATTGTCTAATATCAAAAGCTATACTTTGGACAATGAAAATTTATTTTAAGTTTAATCGAAATATTTGTTTAAAAATTTGACTAATTTTTTAATTAAAATTTACTTTATTAAATATATGTGTCTATCAAAAAATAAAAATATGTATGTGTCGTATGTATTATTCAGTTATATTTAACGAAAAATTAGATAAAAAATTAATTTTATCTTTATTTGACATATTTTTCATGAACAAAGTGACTTAAAAGTATATTTTATAAACAAATTGATTAAACAACCCTTAAAGTCTAGACAAAAGTATCTTTATTACTATTTTTCTATGTTAAAATTGACGCATGTAATAATCAAACAGGTATAATTTTAAACGATAAATTTTAATTCAATTTTTGGTTCAAATATTATTTTATCTAGAATTCTAGGTTCATGTTTAATTTTAAGGAGGAGTAATCCAACCCCTGTCCCAAAAAATTTATATTTATATTTTATTGAATATTATATTTTTATATATACGTATAGATAAAAATATTTATAGTTTCATATTTATGAGAAAGAATCAAATCAAATATAAGTATACATAATATATTATATTTTTTATTTGTAAATATTAATTTTTGTTAAAATTTATATTTTTGAATATTTTTAAATTAAAAAGATGTTGAAACTTGATTTTTGGAGCTTGAAACGGATAATAGTTAGTAAATGAAGATTTGTAATATTTATATCACAAGTTTCAATTTTAATTTTGGATAAAACATATCAATTTTGTTTCACCTTGTTGATGTTCCTAACCATTTTACCTTATATAGGAGGTATATAATGTCTTTCGAACCCTCAATTTTATTTAAATTAATTTCAATCAACGAGTGACTTTAATCGTAATTAAAAGTGTGTAAAAAATTCAATTAATTGATGAACCTAACAAATTCAATCCAATTTGTTAAATTTTGAATAACTTTGAGCAAATGATTAGTTTTGATAAACAAAATTCTTAATATGTTAAGATTGGATTGGTTTGTGAATTGTAACATCTATCATCAATTACCATCTAATATATAATGATCAAAATTAAGTAATATTTATATTTTGTATTATGAAACTATTTTTATATTTGTATCACTTTTTTGTCATTATTTTTCTTTTATTTATTTAACTTGTAAAGTCATATAAAGATTGTATGTCATTGAGTTCTCTCTATTCATATTTCTTAATTTTATATTTAACCTTTTTATTTATATTGAGTATGATATTGTAATATTAAATTTAGTATATACATTGTTGTTGCAATATTTATCTATATTGTTGTTGCAATGTTGTGATTTTATTATACATCAAATACTTTATATTGTATGTTGATGAAAAATTATAGTTATTAATTAAAAATGACTCAAAATGATGTAAAAGGGATTATAGATCGAATTGATCCTACTAGGGGTTGACATAATAACTATAAACCACACATATATGATAGAAATTGAATTTAATTAAATCAAATTTTATATTTTATAAGTATAAATAAGATAATTTTAGTTTTAAATATACAAAAATGGATGTAGGTTGTGCTAGTTAAGCTTTTAAAGCTTGCAAACCTACGTTTAATTAAAACAACATATATATTATTAACATACATATTTATTTTAAATTTTTATATGTTATAGTATATATATCATATATATTTATATTCAACTAATTTTAATTAAATTTTTATATTATTTGAAAAGATAAAATAAATTTTATTATTCCTTTGTTATATTTTTTTAAAAAAAATTATAATAATTGAAAAATCTAAATTATCTTTTTTCGTCACCAATTTATTTATTTTAAAGGTTATAATTTATTTAAAATTGATGCATAATTATGATTTAAATGCAAATATACAAATTTTTAATTAAATTATTGGTTAAGTAATAAATCTTATTTACTAATTTAATAATAACATAAAATAAAATTATTTAAATTAATTTAAAAAATAATTAAATTTAAAATGAAAACTAAACATATCCGACCGATATAAATATATTAGTTAAATGTTCTCCACCAATATTTTAAATGCGAGTTTCGATTTTTAATTTAACAAATATATATATATATATATATATATATATATATATATATATCAATTTGGGTAATATTTTAAGTCAAAATTAATTAAAATTTAATTATTTGATCTTATATCAGATTCAATTTGATATGTTAAATTAGTAGATTAGGTTAAATTGAATAAATATAAATTATAGAATGAAATATATTCAATTTGATAAATATAAGTCATTGGAACTAATTAGATTAAATGAGTTAAGATTAAATTGGATACCCTACTCATAATTTTCTTTTCATTACAAATATGTGAAAAGTGAAACGAATTCATGTTCCACGTCAACGTAAACTTTTATATTATAAATTTGTAATATATTTTAAAGGGTAAGGAGTGGAAATTGCTTCTTTGATTAAATTTTAAGTGTTACTTAATTTATTTGCTTTTAATTAATGTTATTTAGGCATTTTAAATGTTAAAAATATGTCATTTATTAATTTTTATTGTTAAATATATGTGTTGATTAAAGAAAATTTAATATTTTATATTATTTAATAGTTTGATATTGAAATAATAAATGAATAACATATTATTTATGAAAAATGGTAGTCTAAGTTTACTACTTGTAAAGAAATTATACTTTAATCTCTCACCTTTTAGTTGAAACATCACAAGTATTTTATTTTTATAAAAAGAGTTTTAGAAATAAATTTTGTAAAGATAAGGGATATTTGATGTCTTATTTTATTAAAAAACATGAGAAAACACAAATATATTTATCTTTATTGAATATATTTCTGTAAGATTTTTTTATAAAAATATAGGATTTATGATATCCTATCTAATAGATAAAATCTAAAATATACATTCGTTAAAGGTAATATGTAATAGGTATAGACTTAAAATAATTTTTTATTAAAAGTAACAAACTTGGACTAACATTCGTCCATTTATTTATGTACTTTTATGAGTTTGAAAATAGCATAAATGAAATGATAAGTTGATTGTATTAAGGGAAAAAACCTTAAATAAAAGTTACACATTTTAATGAATCTAATAAAAGTGTACAAAATATTATAACAATATTCATGTAACGATGTTTGACATCTTTTACAAGTAAAATGACATATTATTCAAAATTTCATAAGTAAAAATACTAAATTTACACAACTAAGTAATGTTAAATATATTAAATGACATCATTTATTAATTGATTATAAAATTAAAATGTTAAATAATAAAATAATTATACACTTAATTATTAGTTCGTGATTAATTAAAACTTAACATAAGAATATCATATAAAAAAATAAACTTACAAAAATATTATCGAATTATTGTATCTGTTTTATTCATATCATCAACTATTTTTCATCTCATTTATATCAATTAACTCAAAAAAGATTATATTTATGTCATTTTGTTAGTTTCCATCTAACATTTTTAGATGTTACTATTAGATTTGAAACAATTTTAAGAATTAAATGATATATTTGAAAAAATAATTTGTAATGCGATTTATGAATTGTATAGACGAGTTTTTTACGAATTAAATGGTATAAATAATACATAAAAATATTTTAATTATATAAACTAAACGAAGATATTAATTTATTTTATTTTTATTAGTTTAATTTATTAAAAAAACATTTTTAATAAAGTGATTAATAGTATTTACGATAATTTTACTCGTAATAGTGCTTTTTTTGTTTTTGTTTCACGAAATCATCGATGAGCCAAAAATGCATGGGGCCTAGCCTATATTTTCATAAAACGTTCCCGCAGGCCAGAAGTAGAATTACTTTTTTTTTTCATTTTAATTAATACATAAGTAATATTATTTTTAAAAAGTAACTAAAAAATTATAAAAAAATATCTTTAAAATTTATAATAATAAAAATGATATTAAATAGATTTTAATTGAATAAAATTTAATATTTTAAAATAAAATAAAATATTTAAATTTTTTAATAATAATAAAATATATAAAAAGATATTTTTCTTCTTTTTCGCAAAAGAAATAACAAAATTGATGTGCAAAAAGAAAGCGAGTCTACCACCCTCCAATTCGACAAAGAACCTAAAAGTTAACATAACAACCCCCTATGCGTTTTCAGATTCTGATTGGTTTACTATGTACGAAATTGTACGGAAGATGTTGACGTGCTTCCAATAATATAATAATCTGTCTTTCTTAATTTACATTGTTATTATCTTTCTCTTTAATTATGAATTTTACTCCCTCTTTTTTTTTTTTTCTTGTCATTTTTCACTTTCTTTATATTCCACTCCATCATGATAATATAAAGAATTGAGAACAAGTAACATCAGATTAGACATAAGCCACAAACTCTCCCCTCTCTTTCTTTTTCTTTATAAATTTCTCTTTTTGGGTTGTATCTAAAACTTTTACCAAAAGAGGCAAAATATTGAGGTTTCAGAAAATGCATATTTTGTTCACTTTTATTAGTTCTGTTTCAAGAATTTAACCATTAATGGAAAATAGAGAAAAAGGGTCAATCTAACACAATATCTTCAATTTATAAACCATATTTTCGCTTTTTGAAAGACAGAATATTTAAAATGATGTCGATGGTCATAACATCTTATTAAATTAAAATAAATTTTTAAGAAGATATCAAAAAATATCATAATATATATTTTAAATTTTTTTAAAATTAAATAATTGATTTATTCATAAAATATATATTTTATTGAAATATATAGAAAAAAAAAACAAAATAAAGTAAAGTTGGGTTTGGTTTTAAATTTGTGATAATGACCCAAGTTTAGAATACTAATTCTAGTCATCACCCAAGTCTTCTTCTGAGTCTCTTTTCTATATTGTTTCTTTATTTACATCTTCGTCCTTAACGCTGATATCGATTTATTCATAAAAAAAAAAATATCAAAAATAATATATTTTAAAATCTTCGTCTTTTCTATATTTTTACAAATGAAAGGCTAACAGTGCATCGGATTATTGTTTAATTTTTGATTTTAACGACTAAAAGTTAACAGTTGAGTTGACTCAATCTAATATAAAACATGACATCGTCAAGATTCGAACTACGTTTCAGAAAACTACAGTGACACCCTGGGCTCAATCGGTAATTGCTATTATTTCTATTTTTAGCTTAGTAATTAAAGGTTTTTGCTTTAACTTCACTACATACCCTTTTGCATAAACCAATGACTAATCGACAGGTCACTGCTTCAATTTCTTTCTTTTGATCTCATAACCTTCATGGGTCTTCTGGATTTGTTTTTCCATTTTAGGAATTTTTTTTTCTCCTCAAAAGCTTCTATTAGTCTTGCCAATTCGGTACTCAGTCCACCTTGACTTTTGTTGTTATTTCACCTTCCTTTCTATTTCTTTGCAAGTGTATTCATTCTAATTTATAATTTATATAAGAAAATCTTTGATTTGCTGATTTAGAATTATAATAATTGAAGACCTAGCTCTCTAGCTCTCTAGCTTCTGTTTTGTGTTTATTAACAATAAAGCCTCAAACTTTATCGTTAAATCTTAGTTTTGATCAAATTTTTGTTTGTTTAAACTCTTCTATATCAAAAACCATCAATTGGGTTTTGTTTATTTTGTAAGATTTGTTCATATTTAATTTTTTCATTAATTTTTTAAAGATTAATTGGGATTTTTTATTTTTGCATTATATGAATGTTTATGAGCTGATCTGTCTAAATTAAAAGGTGTAGAAAATGGTGAGAGGGAAGACTCAGATGAAAAGAATAGAGAACGCCACAAGCCGACAAGTGACCTTCTCAAAGAGGCGAACTGGGTTGATGAAGAAGGCCTTTGAGCTTTCTGTTCTTTGTGATGTTGAGGTTGCTCTCTTAGTCTTCTCTCCAAGAGGGAAGCTTTATGAATTTTCAAGTTCAAGGTATCGATTTTATTACTTAATTCTATTTAATTATTTATCTTAAAACTGTTTATTCAATTACTGTCTTATAAATTTCAATATCTTTTTTAAATTTGATTATTATGGATTTTACTTTCATTAGAATGGTTTTATACAATTAATATATAATTTCACAGTACATATATATATATATATAAATATCAGTGTTTTGCATCTTAGGGTTTTCTGGTCAACTATGTAATTTCTCTCACGTACTTGTAAAGCAGGCTAGTAAATCTTTTTATTTTTATTTTTAATCATTTTTATATATAGTAACAATTACGTGGTGTATTAAGTTTTATATTTGAGAGGGGAATCGTATATACGTAAAAAAAAATCAATTATTTTTTATTTTTAATTAAAAAAAGATAAAAGGGAGAGTATTATTTTAATAAAATATGTTTATATTATTGAATTTTTTAATAAATATTAAAAATTTAAAATTTAGATATTATATTTATAATTCTATTATATATATATATATATATATAATTTTTTATAATTTTATTAATACTACATCTAAAATTTTATTTATAGTGCATTTATCAATAACCCCTATAATTTGAGATTCACCATAATCCAGATATATATACACTTTTCCTCTTATTTTTTATTCTATTGAAGATTTTATTCAGTGCAGCTAGCTTGTTTCAATTCGTTTTTCTAACGTGGGTTTTTGCAATGATTAAATGATACTTCTTTATTTAAGCAATTTACTTTATCAGGGAACATTCAATTTAAAGGTTCATTTGAATCCGTTTGTTTATATCTTATGCAGATGATGATAAATAGGGAGAAAACTAAGGTTTGGAAATATAACATTTATATCAATATTTAAAATTTATATTCATAAAAACAACAACACACCTTATATCTATTTATATATTTTTATTAAATTAAAATTACTCAAATATTTTATATTGAATCTAATTAATTAAAAATTTTAGTTATTTAAATCTGTTTAATATTAAATTTTATCTAATTTGATCTTGTTTATAATTATAGTTGTTATTTTAATTATAAGTTTTAAGAGTATTATTTTATGTCATTTAAAAAAAATCATAGATGTAATATTTATAAAATTGTCTCGTTAAATATTTATTATAAATTTAATATATAATTTGAATATATAATGAGATAAATATAATATTATTTTATAATTTAAAATAAGTAGTAATTAACTTAAATACTCTTAAAACTTATAATTAAAATAACAACTATAATTATAAATAAGATCAAATTAGATTTAATATTTATAAAATTGTCTCGTTAAATATTTATTATAAATTTAATATATAATTTGAATATATAATGAGATAAATATAATATTATTTTATAATTTAAAATAAGTAGTAATTAACTTAAAGTGTTTTATTTTTATTTTAAAAAAGCAGCCATTTGATCATTGAAAATTTACGAACACACAAAGTAGCCAACTTAATTTTCACTGAAAAGTAATTAATGTAGAAAATAAATTGTACTTTTTTCTTCTTTTCGATAAAAAAATAAATTGTACTTGCAAGGGTTTTTGGATATAACATCCCTATTGACGGTAATCAAATTGCTTTTGTCTAATAAATCTCTCTACAAAACAACGTTTGTTGATTAAATTTAAATCTCCACTCCTAAACTTTGTCAAATATTGTGTGCCAGTTAGGACATAACAGTTTACTATTTGACTGTCCAAAAATATCAGAAAGGGAATACAATTTTCTTTTACTTATGTTGCGTTTTTTTTTCCTTCTTTCTCAAACTTATTTTTATCCATTAAATATTTTCGTTTTTTTAAATGAATGATTAAACACTCACCCTTTATATTTATTGGATGATGCTTGTTACTTGTCAACTCAAAACTCGTTTAGGGGGGACACGTTCGTTTCGTATTATCCGTGTTGTATTTTAGTATTAATTGTTTCGGATTTCTTATCGGTGATGCATGAAAAAATTTATTTGATTTTTTTTTGTATTTCTTATTTATAATACTAAGAAATAATAATATATTTAAAGATATAAAAAAAATATTGATTAATTATTATTAAATTTTTTATCCATGTCATGTTTGTATAGTGTATATTATCACCCATGTATGTGTTACTTAAGTATCCACTTGTAATATATTTCATGATACTATAAATTGATAAATATTTTCCTAATTGGCTATGAATGTAGTTGAGTTTTATGGCTGTAAGCATTACTATCAGTTTTATTGATGTGGTTTCAAATATTAAGGTGAAGCCTACTTCAGCTGTTAAAAAGACCTAAATGCATGTCTTTCAAAATTTTAAATACATATTTATCATTATTTTTTTAAACTTTCTATCTAGACAAAACCTTTTTTAAATTTGGAATTTTTCTTTTAACCTGACAATAGATAGGCTTATAAATGATTAGTTGTCGACTATATATACATATAGGATCAGTTGTCAACTTAGCAGCATGCATGATGTGTTTAATTTAGTAAGATCGATGTTACTGCATAAAATTGACAATTTCTTAAGCTTTTTAAGATGAAACCTAGTGAAATGTGTTTAATCTAACTTACACATATATATATATATACACTAAATCTAGAATTTAGTTCCTTAAATTGTATCTTAGAAGCTCATGAAGCTTAATTGTGATATAATGAGAAATGCAAAAACACACGTAAATTTACGCTCGCACCAATTATGGTATGTTATTGACAAAATTTTCTTCAAAAACAAATAACTTAATCTTTTTCAAAGTTTTTTAAGGACAATTTTGAGTGAAAATTTGTCTCTTTAGTATTCCTCGTCATATCACGTGTTACATGAGCAGTTGTAATCAATCACATATGAATGTTTGAAGCTATGAAGTAATTGTACTGAAAATTTTCATAACCTTAGTGTGCAGGCGACCATAGAACATTACAAGAGGCATATAAAAGATTCTCAAACCAACAACAAACCCGTTGGAGAAAATATCTTTCAGGTTTATTCATTTTCCCAACCTTAGCTACCAGCATTAATAGTGTGTTAGTTATTAGTCGAGCCAGTATTTCATTTATACATTCTTAAATTTTCTTCGATGAACTTTGTAAGTTAACACTTAAAATTTAATAATTGAGAGTGTTGGAGAAAATTTTAAGTTATGAATTGGGAACCAATGGAATGCTTGATTACAATTTCGAATCTTTTGTTGTATGTTTGCTTTAGTTTTTATTATTTTTGATGCTGAAACATTAGAGTATGAAAAGAGTATCATATATTGCTTAAAAGAATGATATATACTAATGTGGTATTGAAACATTAGAATATAAAAAAAGTCTCACATTATTTAAAAAAATGATATTAATGTGGTTTTTATATGTTTATGAGTCTTACTATCTCAGGAGTTGATCTTTTGAGAATGGACTCATAGCGCATATGACTATTAAAACTGACACGTATTAGAGTTTCATTCGATCATTAGCCTAAAAAAACTAATGGGTTTCTGCACACTAATGGTACTAATGTGGTGTTTATATGTTTATGAGTCTTACCATCTCATGAGTTAATCTTTTAAGAATGGGCTCATAGTGCATATAACTATCAAAGTTGACATGTATTAAACCTTCGTTCAATCATTGGCCCAAAAAACTAATGAGTTTCTACACACTAATGATATTAATGTGGTGTTAATATGTTTACGAGTCTTATCATCTGAGGATTTAATCTTTTAAGAATGGGCTAATGATGCATATGACTGTCGAAATTGACATGTATTGATGCTTAATTCGAATATTGGCCTGAAAAGACTAATGGCCTTCTATACACTATGATGTGACACCAATAAACCTATTGGAATTGGCATAATGATTGTGACATCTTTAGGTGAACTTGTAGAGCTAACGAGTCATAGCTCCTTAGGTATAAGAAGCAATACCAGTCACTTGCAAGACACTATTGGCATGCTTAAAGAAAACAATTGGAGAACAAGAGGTTTGTGGAGATAAAAGTCACATGACTCTTAGATATTGTAACTGGTGAGAATTGAGTGAATGTATAAGTGACTTTTTGGATAAAATTAGAGAAGTGATCTTGATTGTAATTAGTGAAAGTGTTGTGATTCTTGGTGGAGAAAGGAAGGAATAAAGTGATGCTCTTGGATAGTGGATTAGGCCTTTTTAGTGGTTGAACCACTTTAAAACTATGTTGATTGTGTGTTCTTGAATAATTTCTTGAGGTTTGTCGACTGATCAAGAAGGAAGATGTTTCAAGAATGTCTTCACTCAAACTCGATATTGAGAAGTTTGATGGGAATGGCGACTTTAGTATATGGAGGAAAAAGATGTCTGCTATCTTAGTTCAACAAAAAGTCTTAATTACCTTAAGTAATGATCTACAATTTGAAGAAATAATAACGGAAAAAGAAATAAAGATCTTTGACACACCCTTCACTAGCATTATTTTGAATCTGTTTGATTCAGTTCTATGCCAGGTAGATGATGAAACTACAACCAGTGCAATGTGGAAGAAATTAGAAGATCTCTATCTTAGAAAAACTCTCTTCAATAAGATCTATCTGAAAAAGAAATTGTTTGGTTACAAGATGGACAATGCAAAAACTCTAGAGGCAAATCTTGATGATTTCAAAAAGATTACCATAGAATTAATATACATTGGAGAGGTTGTGAGTGATGAAAATCAAATAGTTATTCTATTGAATGCATTGCTTGAGAGCTTTGATTGAATAAGAGCAGCCATAGAATATGGAAAGGAGGACCTAACTCTAGGAGTAGTATCCAAGGAACTTGATCTGAAATTCAATAATAAAATTATGTTTAGTAATGTAAATGGTGATGCCTTAACAGTTAAAGAAAGGAGTGAAAGAAAAAAATCAAAGAATAATAGATCATATTCAAGATCAAAATCAAGAGGTAAGAAATAACTTAGATGTTTCATTTGTCACAAAGAAGGTTACTTTAAATGTGATTACCCATAGAGAAGAAAAATATATAAAGATAAAGGTAGGGAATCATCCAAAGCAAAAGCTTCATTAGGCCATGATGGTATGAAAGTGCAGAAGCATTCACTATGGTAGATGACTATTGTAGGGAAGATTGGATACTTGATTTTGGGTGCTTATATTATATGACACCTTGTAAAAGCTGCTTCTCTGTCTTTAAACCCGTGGACAATGGAATTGTATGCATGGGAAACAATCAAGCCTGCAAAATTCTTGGCACAAGGACTGTTATAATAAAGATGGTAGGTGATTCTGAAAGAACTTTGCATGTCATGAGGTATGTGTATCTTTTCTAAAGAGAAATTTAATTTCACTTGGACAATTAGTTAAAGATGGATTTGTGTTTAAAGGACAAGGAGTTGAATTAAAGATAATGTGGGACTTTATGTTGTAATTTAGAGGATAAATAAACAATGACATTTACCTATTGAAAGGTGGAATTGATACTTCCTGTGTAGCAATCAGTGAAGAGGGAAAGGAAACAAGCATCCAGTTGTGGCACCAAAAATTAGCTCATATAAGTGAGAGAAGGTTGCATGAATTAAACAAACAAGGCTTACTTGAAACCTTTAATGTAGGAAAATTGTCATTTTGTGAACAATGTCTTCTAGGTAAAGTAAAGAGAGTTAAGTTCACTAAAAGTGACAAGAGCACTAGTGAGAAACTTGATTATATACATTCAGACTTTTGGGGTCCTACATAGTCCCATCACTTAATGGTTCCAATTATTTTGAGACTTTTATTGATTTTACGAGGAAGATCGGGTATACCCTGACTACTAAAGATGAAACACTAGAAAAGTTCAAAACATGTAAGACTCAAATTAGGCTACAAATAGGAAAAATAGTAAAATATCTTAGAACATATAATGGCCTTGAATACTAAAATAAGGAGCTTAATCAGTATTGTAGGGATTGTGGCATTACATGACACAAAATTGTCACGTACACTCCATAACAGAATGGATTTGTAAAGAGGATGAATCAAACTCTATTGGAACGTGTATGGTGCCTATTGATTAGTGATGATCTTTCAAAAAGGTTCTGGGCAGAAGCATTGCACACTACATACCTTTGAATAAATAGAAGCTCTTTTACAACACTGAGTTTTATATCACTAGGAGAAAAATGGATTGGGAAGCTTACTTCTTATGACTTACTGAGGGTATTTTAGTGTGTTACCTACATGCATAAAAGGATGAGGAAGCTTGAACCGAGAGTTGTGAAATGTCTATTCCTTAAGTATTCTGATAGGGTGAAAGTTTCTAAACTTTTGGAACCTATGAGTAAGAAGTGTGCGATAAGCAAGGATGTGGTGTTCATAGAAAATGAAATGCACATGCTACTGAGAAATGAACTTAACAACCCAGGGCAAGTTGATCAACAAATCAACTCTAAAATAGAGTTAGATCAATGAAGAAACATATAATGGTGACGTAACAGCCAAACAAACACCTCAAGCATATGCCTTAGTAGTGGACAAAGTGACAACTTGTTGTTTTTTAGAAAACCATGATACAACACCTAAACTTAACATGAATAGATAACCAGATGTACTCTTCCTGTCATCAGGGTCTCCAGCATAATCATTATCTGTGTAGGCAATTAATTCCTTGTTTCCTCCCTTCCTATAGAATATCCCAAAATCCAGTGTTCCTTTCAAATATCTTAGTACCTTTTTTGCAGATACCAAATGAATTACAGTAGGTGATTCCATATACCTGCTAATAAGATTCACCGCGAACATAACATCAGGTTGAGTGGCAGTCAAATACATAAGACTCCTTACAATTTGTTTGTACAATGTGTTATCCACTTTCATTCCTTGATCGTTCTTCATAAGTTTGAGACGAGAGACAATTGGATTGTGAACCTAATTGCATTCACCCATTTCAAACCTTTCTAGTACTTCCTGAGCATATTTTCTTTGACCAATAAAAATTCCTTTGGATCTTTATACTACCTCAATACCCAAAAAATACCATATCTTGTCAAGATCTGTCATCTCAAACTCATCCATCATAGATTTCTTAAATCTATCAAACATTAACTCATCATTTCTAGTAAATATAAAATCATCCACATAAAGGTAGATTATGAGGATTTTACCTTCCATGGATACCTGTTGGGATTTTATGTGTATGCCTATATCGTGAGAATTTAAAATTTTCTTATCATCATTTGGCTCAATACATAAGGATCTCATTTGTATGACAATTGCAAGCAAAATTTTCTCTTAAGCATTTTAACAAACACCTAATATGTATTAAATAAAATAAACAAATCTCATCTATCTTATTGCTAGAGATGAAGAAGATTATCTTTACCTTAAAAGATTGTCAAATCTCTTGAGTAGAGGGAAGTCGATTTCCCTTCTAGATCTCTTGGAAACCATCTCTCTTTCGGGAGCACCTCTTGGTTCACCTTGAATCTAAACAACAAACTACCACACCTTTTAGATAGATGGATGTAGAGTTCAAGGCTTAAATCTAACCACCTAGCAAGTAGAGATGAGATAAGAGATTTTCAGCCTAGGGTTGAACCACCTAGGTTTTGGCCTTTAACAAGTTTTTCCAAGTTTTGGCCTTTAGCAAGCCTTTCCAAGTTTTGGCCTAGGAGAAGGAAAAACTTGGTTGCTGAAAATGGCAGATTTTGGCTAGGGTTTTGAAAGCAACATATTGGCTCACATTTTCCTTAATAATGCTTCCTTAAATAGGCTAGGGTTAGGGCAACTCTTTGTGTAAGGTTTGAATCAATTACACAAATGCCACTAGTCTTGTTTAGCCATATTATGTTCTCTTTAATCTCAACTTGTGATTGATTTAATAAATTAATTTATGAACAAATAATATTATTCATATTATTCTATTATACAATGTCTTTATTATTCTTATAATGCATTCAAACATTAAACCAAATAATATTTGCATAACTTCACAAACTTATTTATGGTCTAAGCATGTCATATTATGACATATTATCTCATGTATTTTATCTTATATATCATTATGAAATGTAAAATATTCGTTGTTTCTCTTCAATTGGTGTGACTGTATAAAGGATCTATATCATCTTGACAATAATATAAAACTTTATATGATTGATTATAAGAGGTTCTATTAACATTATAGTTTTTCAAATGACATAATAATTATTTACTCGATCTACTAATTTTGTCTTTCCTTGTCACATGATATTATGAATAATATGCAAAATAGGATTGTGTCACTTTTGCATTATATTCATTTTCTTGGTCTCTCAAATGAATTATAATTATAACTACATCAGTTATATTGCATGCGATATAATTCCACTTTACTAAGGGGTCCAATAATATCATAACTCAAAATCGAGGGACAATGATAATATTAATATATAGATTTCTCCCGCACAAGTTGTACACAACGAACTACTATTTCATTCCTATCATAAGATAATATTTAAATAGCAATCACATTATATACCTATGTGAAAAACCTACACATCTCATATCTAAGATTCTAAAGACAGAATGGAAACATTAATGACACAAAACATAATCCATATAATATTCCATCTAGTTAGGTCATGTTCAATATATAAAATACACAATTTATATATTCATGTTATTAAATGATAATCCTGTATCAATATTTATAGAACTACTATGTACTTTTAATTGACATGACAATCTTTGACGGTAATTAATATTCCTCCTTAATTATCATAATTGTGAACATATTTAGGATTACATGTTTCTCATTTTAAGAGTTCTATGGTTCAAGAGCAAGTTCATCTTCTTGAACGCTTCCAAAATATAACATGTTAATCTCAAGGAATATGAATACATAATATTCAAAATCATGAACAATACATAAATCTTTATCAAAAAGAATAACTTTTAAAACAAACATCCTTCAATACCTTGGTGAACAAAGTATGCTCATAAGGACACTTCTGGAACCCTTCACTCATGAAGTAGCTTTCTATGCAACTGTTCCATGCCTGAAATGCCTATTTAAGTCCATAAAGGACCTTCTTAAGTTTGTACACCTTGTGTTCTTCTCCTTTAGTGACATAGCCTGGAGGCTGTTCTACAAACACGTTCTCACTTAGTTCACCGTGTAAGATGGCCGATTTCACATCCAATTGGTAAAGTGGCCACTCCTTCTGGGCAGCAAGAGAGATACCATTCGAATAGTAGACTTTTATAAGTTTTGAAATAATGTAGAGCTTATGTTTTTCAGCTAGGAAGAATACCCAAGTTTTTTTTGACTAAAATCATCAATAAAATTCAACAGGTACTTTTTCTTGCTGTTGGAAATGGGAGTGATTGGTCCACAGATATCAACATCTACTAATTGAAGAGTTTGAGAAGCCCTCCAAGTGTTCCCTTTTGGAAACTGATCTCTGTGGTGTTTGCCCACCATGCAATGCTCACATAGTATTGTAAACTCTTTGATAAGTGGTAGCCCCATCACCATCCCCTTTTGTTGAAGAAGTTTCAAACCATTGTAGCTTAGATGTCGATAATGATAATGCCATAGTCGAGACAAATCTTCTGTAAGCGAGTTGAAACATGTCTGTTCTATAGTTTGCTCATTCACTATTGTCGTTTGTCCTATCACAACAAACATTCTATTTTTGGTCATTTGACTGTTCATGATAAGTTCTTTCTCAAGGTGAAACATTTTACATATTCCACTTTTGATGACAATATCTATTCCTTTCTCTTGCAACTGCCCAATGCTTAACAAGTTGCTCTTTAGTTCTAGAACAAAAAATACCTAAATTACTACTTGTGTGAACCCATTTACCATCATCCTTATATTTTCTTTCCCCATTATTGTCATTTGAGAGTTGTTTCCCAGCTTTACTAATTCTCTGAAGTTTTCATTAAGATTAGAAAACAATTCCTTCTTACCACACATGTGGTTGCTGCATCCTGAATCAAGAAATCATGTTTCTTCTTTGCTTTATTTTTGCATATTCACATATGCCATCAACAAAACCTCTTCACTGGTTTATGCATAGTTGACCCTAGTATGTTTCTCCTTCTTTGGGCACTCATATTGAGAGTGTCCAAGCTCATGGCAGTGATAACATTCCACATAAGACTTATCAAATGTTGATCTGCCTCTTCTTATTCTTCCCCGTCCTTTGTAGCTTCGCCGCTATCCTCCAGATTGTTCATTATGAACTACCTTCAAAGCTTGCTCTTCCACACCATGTCCATTCATGCGTGGTTCATGGATAAGTAAACTTCTTTGCAGCTTATCGATGGACATTGTGTCTAAATCATGTGATTCCTCAATGGAACAAATAACATAGTCGAAATTAGGGTTCATAGAACGCAAAATCTTCTCGATGATAATGATATCTCCCATATTTTCTCTATGAGTTCACATTTTGTTGGCTATGGTGAGAGTACGATAGAAGTATTCGTTCACTGATTCTCCTACTTTCATATGAAGAATCTCAAATTCCTTTCGAAGAGCTTGAAGTTGGGCACGTTTAACTCGCGTTGTTCCCTGATACTTTTGCTTGAGGGAATCTTATTGTCTTTGGCTGTTTCTTTGTTCAAAATTGTCTCCAAAATAGAGTGATCAATAGCTTGAAATAGATAATTTTTCGCCTTTAGATCTTTCACTTTTAGATCGTCAATGACCTTCTTCTGTCCTTCAATGGGTTCAATGCCTTTTGTTGCTACAGGAACCCCAGTTTCAATCAAACCCAAAATTCCTTTGAACACAAAAAATTTTCTATGAGCATAATCTAGTGATCGTAGTGTCCATCGAACCTTAGGATTGCGGGTTGAACAAAACCTTCAGCTACCATTTGATAGGGAAATCATACAATTAGAAAGCTGTGGCTTCAAGTAGGGTTCAGGCCTCACGAGATGGCTTTGATACCAAATGTGAAATCTGTGATGAAGATTCAATTTGTTATTGAAAGTGAAAGCTAAATCAACTTTAAATAGTTACAAAAATGAACAACTAAGCACATCTACCACTCCTATCATCGTGGTAGAGAGCAAACTAAAAAACAAAATCCCTAAACAATTGGGATTATTCACAACAACTCTAAGACTAATTCAAAGCTTAATTGAAAAACTTAACTTTAATAGATCCCTTATTGGTTATCTGTTCATGTTTGGTGGGGGTTTGGTAAATTGAAAAGTAACTCTACAAAAGGTTATAGTATTGTCCTCTATAGAAGCTGAATATGTGACTGCAACAAAGGTTGACAAGAAGCTTTGTGGTTAAGGGGCTTGACAATGGAGTTAGGATATGAGCAAAAAGTTGTCATATTCTTGAAAACCATAGTGCCATAAACTTGTCTAAAAATCTACAATAAGGATGTTGTTGTGAAGTACCATTTCATCAGGGGTATAACTTATGATGGACCGGTGGTTCTAATGAAGGTGTATACAGATGGAAATCCTACAACTATGATTACTAAGGTAGTCACTTTGAACAAACGCAATTATTGTATGAGTTTGGTAAATGTGACGGGAAATATTGGAAAATAATCAATGGATGACAGCAAGAGCACCTCATGAAGGCTTTTTGGCACCAAGGTGGAGATTTTGTGATGTGACACCAATGACATCCTTAGGTGAATTTGTAGAGTTAACAAGTCACAGCCCTTCAACTATAAAAAGCAATACCAATCACTTGCAAGACATTATTGGCATGCTTAAAGAAAATAATTAGAGAGCTAGAGGTTTGTGGAGATAAAAGCCACAGGACTTTTAGAGGTTGTAGCTTGTGAGAATTAAGTGGATGTTTAAATGAATCTTTGGCAGAGATGACATAGGGTGGAAGCGCTAATGCACCAATAATATGGAAGCACTTAGAAAATAAAAAAATATAAGCAAAATTTAGACTAGTCAGACTCACTCTTTGGAAGAGGCCATTGTATTTGTATTATGAAACAAACACAAGGAAACTATTATCTAGACAAGCACTCTAGTAAATCTAGAATAGGATAAGCCAAACTATGTTATATATCTTTAGATGGGCACTCTAGCAACTTTAAAGTAGGACTAGCCTAAAGATATTCCTCTATCTCACGAATAAGAGGACTTTAACTTTCAAATGAAAGAAAGAAGGGTTATTCCTAAAAATTAGGAATAAGAGAAAAAGAGAAAGAAGAGAACTTCTTTAATATTACTAAGATGATTATTTTCTAGGATGTCTTATATAAACATAGGACCTAGTTATTTATAAATGAAAAGTCTCTAGAAAGACTCATAAAGTTTTCACGTGAGACTTTAGTAATACAAATAAAAAAAACTCTAAATAAATTATTTATCTTTTCTTCCTATATTCATTTGGTATTAGTCCCCTCCACTTCTTTTAAACTCATCTTGAGTTTTCTTTTAGATAGAGTGGTTCTAGTGAATGGTAATCATAAATATCTGATACATTAAACGTTGCTGATGGCCATATCTTTGGGTAAGTCTACTATGTATGCATTATCGTTGATCCTTTTCAATATTCAACATAGCCCATATTTCTTATCCTTTAACTTGTTGTATGTGCCAATATGAAAGCGTTATTTTTGTAAAAATACCATCACCATGTCTTCTACTTGATAAATTTTCTTTTTTTTGTACTTGTCGGCCGTTGCTATATACTTAGCATTGGACTTTGTAATCTTTCGTTTTACTTCTGAATGAATAGTTTAAATCTTATTTGTCATTTCATCAGCAGCTTTGCTTCTCTCATGAATCCTTGGATGATTAACCAAATCCAATATATGCTTTGGGGCTTTCACATATACAACCTCGAATGGGGTCTTTCCAGTTGAATTATGCATAGTACTATTGAAGGTAAACTTAACTTGTGCAAGAGTGAGGTCCCACTACTTTGGTTTGTTGCTACAGAGACAACGAATCATGTTATCAAGTGTTTGGTTCATCACTTCTATTTGACCATCTGTTTGAGGATGTACAATGCTATTGAAGTTGAGTGACGTATCAAAGCGTGCTTATAATGTCCTCCAAAAATGAGAAAGAAACTGTCTCGATCTCAAGTAATTGACCTTGGAACTCCATATAGATGAACAATCTCTTTAAAAAAGACATGCAATATTTGATGCATCTGTAGTTTTGCAACATGCGATAAAATGCGTCATTTTGAAAAATCTATCAACAATAACAAAAAATGAGTCTACACCTCTTTGGGTTCTTGGAAGTCTTAGCACAAAATCCATGGATAAGTCTTCCCAAATGGTTTCAAGGACGGGTAAAAGTGTATAATTTGGTATTTTGAGCTCGTCCTTTGGATGTTTGGCACATATAACACCTTTGGATAAACCTCTTAATATCTCTTTTCAACTGAGACTAAAAGTGCCTTTCTTAAACAAGTGCGATGATTTTGTCTCTTCCAAAATGTCCACTTAGTCCTCCAACATGTAAGTCTCGAATAATTTTCTCCTTTAGTAATGTCTTAGGGATACAAAGTTGGGTACCTCGAAACAAGTATCCCTTACGTATATGTATGTCTCTTGAATCTTGTTTTAGTTGACACTTTTCCTAAAGATTCTTAAAATATTCATCTTCAACATATATATCCCTAAGATATTCAAACCCTACAACTTCAGTGCTTGAAGTTAGGGGTGTCCATGGTCCGGTTCGATCCGGTTTTCCCTAAAAAAAATCTAACCGGACCGAACCGTTCATATTACTAGAACTGGACCAGACCGGACCGTTTGAAATGGTTTTAAAAAATAAAAACCGGACCGGACCGTTTGACTTATAAAACCGTTCGGTCCGGTTTAGTTCCCGGTTTGGTTCGGTTTTTTTATAATTTAATGAAGAATAATGTGAAATTTTTAATATATTATTAAATCGGTCCGGTCCGGTTTGAACGGTTTAAAATTAATACAAACCGGGCCGGACCGTTTGATTAGTAAAACCGTTCGGTTTGGTCCGGTCCGGTCCGGTTTTACGGTTTGGTCCGGTCCGGTCCGGTTTTACGGTTTGGTCCGGTCCAATCCGGTTTTTGGACACCCCTGCTTGAAGTGACTAAAAAGGTTTGCCTTTTGACTCAATGCATCAACCACTCTGTCATATTGACCAGACTTGTATTTTAGAACAAAAGTAAATTTTTGCAGATAGGAAGTCCACATGGCATGTGTCCTGCTAGGCTTAGTTTGACAATTGATAAAATTCAATGCCTTATGATCAGTGAACAAAACAAACTCCTTTTGGATGAGATAATGTTCCTAGTATTTCAAAGTGCGAAAACCTGCATAGAACTCAAGTTCATACGTAGTCCACTTTCATCGTGCTTTGCTAAGCTCTTTACTAAAGTAAGCCACTGATCGCCCTTCTTGAGATAGAATAGCTCCAATTCTTACTGTCGAGGCATCATATTCCACTTGAAAGATCTCATCAAAGTTTGGCAATGCTAACACTGGTGTAGAAGTCAGCCATCCTTTCAGTAACTGGAAACATTTTTTAGCTTCTTCTCCCGAGTAGAACTTTTCTTTCTTTAGGCATTTGGTAATTGGGACAAGAATAATGCTAAAATTATTAATAAACCTTCAATAGAAGGTTGCTAACCCATGGAAGCTTCAAACTTTGGTTATGATTTTGGGAGTTGTGGAGTCTTAAATTGCACATACTTTCTACTCATAAGCTTTAATTCCATTGACAGTTATAACAAAACCCAGGAATACCAATTTATCGGTCAAGAAGCTACACTTATTCAAATTAAGGTACAACTTATTTTCCTTCTAAATAGTGAGTACCTTCTTCAAGTGCTCCAAATGTTTTTTTGTGTTCGACTTTAAATTAGGATGTCATCAAAGTAAACAACTACAAACTTACCAATGTATAACTTCAAGACGTGGTTCATAAGTCGTATGAATATGTTGGGTGTATTTGATAATCCAAGGCATCACTAACCACTTGTACAATCATTCTTTTGTCTTAACACAGTTTTCCACTCATCTCCAAGTCTAATTCAAATATGGTGATATTGGCTAAGTAGGTCAACTTTTGAGAATATGGTTGCTTCAGAAAGTATATTAAGCATGTCATCATGACGTGGTATTGGAAACCTACATTTTATTGTTATCTTGTTAATAGCTCGACTCTCTACGTACATACACCAATCTCCATCCTTCTTTGGAACTAATAAGGTTGGTACTACACATGGATTCATGATTTCTTGAATCATCCCCTTACTTATTAACTCCTTAACCTTTTTCTGAAGAATTTTACTCTTTTTTGGACTTAGACGTTAATGAAGAAGGTTGGGAAGGCTTGTTTCTAGAATGAAATCAATGTGGTGTTGGATACCTTTCATTGGTGGTAGCCCAGTTAGCATTTCTTCGGGCATGATTTCTTGAAATTCATCAAGGATTGTTTGCATATAGATAGGAATGATGAAGGTTGACATGGCTTCTTCTTTGACTACCAAGGCAAATATCTCTTTACTCTGTTTTACTTCTGTAAAGAATAATGCTCAAGATATTGCAAGGAATGATTTTTCCTCCTCTTTTAAAGCTTTAACATCTTCGTTTGCCAGTAAAGGAGCCAATGTAATCTTTTTTCTCCCTAATGGAATATATAAATGTTATCTCTACTTTTGTGGGTTGCATTTATGTCTTATTGCTATGGTTTCCCCAATAGTATGTGACATGCATCCATATCAACAACATCACATACAACTTCATCTTTGTATGATTTTTCAATGGAGAACGAGATTCGACATATATGATTTACTTCTATTTCTCCTCCTTTTTTGATCCACCCAATTCGATATTGTGATGAGTGTTGTTCAATTTTCAATTTGAATGCCTTCATAAGAGCTTTAGAAACAATATTTTCGCTATTTCTACTATCAATAATTACACCACATAGTTTATTATTGATTAAGCAGCGAGTGCGAAAGATATTGTATCTTTGTGTCTTGCTTTGGTGATAAGAGGAGTCAAGGAATAACACAATTAACATTTTATCCTTCATCCACTTTAGCAAACTCGGCATCTTCATAGTCATAATATTCTGGTTCTTCCTCATTATCGTCATAGTCTTGCTCCACCAAGTTGATAGTTCTTCTCTTTGGGCATTGGTTAGAACGATGGCCTACTTGTCCACATCTATAACATTTTTCTGTTGGTGGGCATCCATAAGGGTTCCATGGAGGATTACGAGTAATGTTTTTCCTCTGATTGAGTTTGCTTTGTTTTTGATGTGCCATCCTCATATGCTTTTCCTTTGTTATATGTTGGCCTAATTGTTTCAACTGATGGCCTCGGTAGACCTTGTGATCTTGTACTTGAACTTGTCCTACCCAACTACATCTCGATTTTGAGGGCCATGTTATAGGCATCAGTGACTGTCCATATGCAAGAATACTCGATCTTGTATTGGTATACGACGTACACTTGCAACTTTTTATGCTTTAGATTTCGTCAAATTATTTCGAGTAGATAAACAGTGAAATTCTGTGATATATTCTTGAACTAAACGATTTCCTTATTTGCAATTTTGATATTGTTGAAATAATATTTGCTCATAATCAAAAGGAAGAAACATACGCATTAGATATCGCTTCATCCGAGGCCATGTTTTGATCGGAGCTTTCCTTTATCTTAATATATTTTTTTGGAGTTGGTTCCACCATGTTAAAGCTCCTTCTTTGAGTCGGTCGGCTACTAGCTTCACTTGTTTTTCCTTTGGATTGCCCATGACATCAAAGAATAGTTCTATTTTTGAGTATGTATGATGCAGTTTGTCTGCACATATCCCACATTATTTAGGAAGCTAAGTGGTGATGTTTTTATAAGGGGTGAACGCTGGCTAAATGACATGATGTGTTTTGAGATTTCTCTCTAAAAGTAAAACCATGAGGTCCCGTTGAACTGTCAGATCATGGTCGTAGGTCCGTTGAACTTGCAATTATGGATCAAGGACCTCTTGCTAGAGAGTAAGTATGACTAGTTTAAACTTTGTTCATATTTTTTTTTTATTTCTTAAGTGCTTCCATATTATTAATGCATTTGTGTTTTTATCCTGCATCAAGAGAGGTGATCTTGATTGTAATTAGTGGAAGTGCTTTGATTCTTGGTGGAGAAGGGAAGGCATAAAATGTTGATCTTGGATGGTGGATTAGGCCACCTCTCTTGATTGTAATTAGTGGAAGTGTTTTGATTCTTGGTGGAGAAGGGAAGGGATAAAATGTTGATCTTGGATGGTGGATTAGGTCCTTTTAATGGCTGAACCACTTTAAGTTTTGATTGTGTGCATAAATCATTATACTCTCTCAATTGCTTGTTTATAATATGTTTACACTTCATTTGCGCAACACACATTAATGATACTAATGTTGTATTTATATGTAACGAGCCTTACCATGGTAGGTGTTAATCTGGTGTTTTAACAAGATTGAAACATTTTTTTCTTTATCTATTAGCAATGAGTTTTGATTCATGCGGTATCCGTACTTAGAGAAGCTTTAATTTCCATACGTATCATAATTGTTTGATCAATCCATGGACTTTCATCTTGGTTTAATGATTATTAATTATCTAAAATGGCAGCACAAGCAAGAGGCAGTTAGCATGATGGAGAAGATAGAGATTCTTGAAGTTTCTAAACGGTACAAAGCCCATACTTTCTTTCCTACCTGACTTTTATTTTTCTTTTTACGATAACTTGGGAATAATATTGGGGAATAACCACAGGAAACTCCTAGGAGATGGTTTGGGATCATGCTCCGTCGAAGAATTGAAACAAATTGAACGACAACTAGAGAGGAGTGTTACCAAAATTCGTTCTAGAAAGGTCTATAAATCTCTTTTTCAGTACACAGTGATCTGATGATTCTGATTCACTAACTCAACTAATTCATTATTAATAACCAATTTGGTTGATCAAAACTATAGTGTATGTGGAAGGTCTACTGTTCAAATACTAATTAGGGAAGTTTCAAATTTAGGAAACATTTATCAAGTATGTTTGGAAATGCTTATCTTAAAAGTGGTTTAAAGAAAAATGGTTTGAAATGAAACACTTTGGTTAAAAGTGGTTTAAATAGTAGTCATTAGGTGTTTAGCATGAAAATTGATAAAAGTGATTTTGGTTGACACTTATAGTAATTATTTTAAAAAATGAGCATGTATTCAAAATTATTTATTCCAAAAGTCTTGAAAGTGCTAAGAGTTTGTTGAAGATTAGCCAAACACCTTTTAGAAATGCTTTGAATCACTAGAAACAACTTTTAACCAAAAGAAAAATAAGTAACTTAGGGTTTATTTAATATCAATTTTGATTTTGTATTTCTGATTTTTTTAAGTGATTTTCAATCAGGTATGTTTGGTAACAAATTCTGATTTCGATTTTACTTTTTTAAAGAATCACTACCAAAATATGAAGTGATTTATAAATCTTTAAATAAAAGATTTTTAGATTAGATTTTTGATTTTTTTTTTACAATTTTAGAGCGTAGATAACTTTTATATTTATAAGTATTTGAATAAAATGATTAAAAACATAAAATTTATAAATAATAACAAAAAAAAATCTTTATTTTTTAAGTTTTCGAAAAAATAAAAAATAAAACATTACTAAACAATTTGTAAGTGATTTTTTTATTTTTTCTTGAAAATCATTAAGTAAAAATTATTACAAACCATATTGGTAATTATTTTTATAAAAAAAATCATAAATCATGTGACCAATTATTTAATCGTAAATCATAAATCATAATTATTAAATTAGCCTTAGTTTTTTGTTTCAATTATTGTTTTACTTCTTAACTCTCATTCTCAACTTTTAATCTACTCTTTAGGCTCAGGTTTACCAGGAGCAGATTCAGAAGCTAAAAGAAACGGTAAATTCCCATCATGAGGTCGCTGTTTATGTACATTCATATGGGAGTTTCTTAATTCTGAAGCTGTTATCTAAATTGGTTTCTTATTATTCTCTTATTGTTGAGAATTTCAGGAAATGGCTCTAGTAGCTGAAAATGAGGAACTACGTGAGAAGGTGAGTTTGTATTTAAGTCACATGTTAAAATTACACTAATTGCTATTTGATAATAAAAAATTATGTCAAGTAACTTCTAAGAGTATTTTGTTGGTAGTCTTGAAACTATGTTTTCTTGCTATTCCATAAAAATGCACTCTTATTTCACTCTGCCAACAAATCCCTATTGTTGTTACACATGGACTGTCTCTTCAATAAGCTATTATTTGATACCATCTAGCTCAAGAACTTGCAACTTTAGCATCTATAGGTATATTAAATTATAGAAAACTCAATAAATTTAAAGAACTATATTGGAAAGATGTTTAAGAAATATTAAATAAATTAAACGAAATATCTTCCAGCAACTATAAAGTGCCTGTATGTTACTTTGTAATATTAATCCCCTGATTTGAGAAACTTTAATTTAATATACGTTGAGTCTGGTTTTTAACCTAAATTATTAACCCATTAGAAGGATTAATTCATTTAAGCTATATATCCAATTTGTTCTCTTTAATTTTTCAATGTAGAATTCGCTCGTATACCTAACAATCTTCTAGAATGAGAACACATTTAACACCCTTAGACTCGAAACATGCCCCTAAATTAAGGACCAATCATCTAGCTGTATTCTCCTTAATTGGGCATCCATATTCCATCAAGTGTACCAACGTGGTAAGATAGTGTCAAAGAACCCACTCCAACTAAATTACACCTTGAGAATCCAACAAGTCTAGAACAATATCGCGAAATTTTCATTGCGATCCAACAAGGATGTCACTATTCTATTCGTTCAGACTTGGATCGTGTGTGCAGCCTATACGAATCCATTTTCATTTTGGGGATCCACTTGTGTTCCCACTCAATACAAAATTGGGTTCAAGCTGTAGTACCACTTGTTAGGCCTAGAGTTCCAACTCAAAATGTAAATCTATTGAGAAGAGTAACTCATCTCAACTATATACCCAATTTGCTCTATATAATTTTTCAATGTGGGACTCGTTTGCACACCTAAAAATCCCCTTCGAACGAGAACACATCTAGCCCTCTTAGACTCGATCCATGCTTATATACTAAAGACCAATCATTTAGTCGCATTGTCTTTAATCAAGCATCCATATTTTATCTAGTGCACCAACATGGTAAGAAAGAGTCAAAGAACTCATACCAATTAAACTACACCTTGAGAATATAATTAGTCTAGAATTGCATCGCGTAAATTCTATTGTGATCCAATAAAGGTCCCATTATTTGTTTAAACTTGTTTAGACTTGAGCTACGTGCGTAGCCTATATTGGTCCATTTTTATCTTAGGATCAACCTTGTATTCACCTATATAATGTAAATTAGGTCTTTACTTTGATACCATTTGTTGGGATTGAGGTTCCAAATTAAAAGGTTAATCTATTAGGAAGAGTAACTCATTCTAACTATATACCTGATTTACTCTATAATTTTTCAACATGAGACTCGTTCATACTTCTAATAATATAAAGTAAAAATTCTTTGCTAAATTTTCTATTGCTTTTACTCCAAACCTCATCATGTATTACTCATACACAAACTATATATCTGTTAGTATGAGTCATGGCATAAGTCATAACATAATATTAGGAATGTAATATATTGTAATTATATCATAGTTAATACTTACCTATTGTATTCTTATAATTCCTTTTATTTTAATTATAACGTAATTAATATTTACCTATTGTATTCCTGTAATTCCCTTTATATATCTCTTCTTTGAGATGACTAATATATTAAATAATTCATTCTCTTAATCTTATTATATTTGACTTGGTAACAGTGCTAAGATCTGAAAAGAACTATCTTATTTTTTTATCGACTTCATCATTTAGTAGACCATTGTTGTTCTCCTTCATCTCCTGTTTCAAACTAAACTATTTTCAAGCCAGGCTCAACTATTTTTCCTTTTACTCGCCTATATCAATATTGTTATGTTTCTTTCTCTTATTTTGCTACAAATTAGTGTTGTCTATTTCAATGGAGGATTTAAGAGAAAATCAAGACTTTAAGACCAATGAAGTTCTAAAATTTGAGGTCTCTGTCAAGAGCTTAGTAGGTTTTTTTTGGGTACTAAACTCAATGATACTAATTTCCAAACATGGAAGAGGGTTATATTCGTTTATCTCCGTGAGGTACACAAGATGGGACATTTGACTAGAAACTTCAAAGCCCCTAGTGAAGATGATATGAAGGCCTATGCTAAATGGAAAGATGATGATAGACTTGTAATGTTAATTCTATTTAGAGCTATGACTGATGGTATGTTATAGATGGTGGGGTGTGAAACAACCAAGGCAATATGTAAAATGTTGGGAGATCTTTATACAAATGAGTCTGATTTCATATAGAGTTCAGTCAAACTTTATCAGCAAGGACCTCCATTAGGTTTTTCCAATTTCCTTCGTCCTTAATGTTCTTATTGTAATGATGTTAGGCATGTTTAAGAGACTTGTTGGAAACTAGACCCGCAACTTAAACCTAAAAAGCAAGTTTATCATCCTTAGGCGAAAGCAGCTACTGTTCAATTAGTCCAAGAACTAGACTTCTATGGAGTGGCTAGATAGGATCATTATAAAACAAGTGGGGCTACTCCCATAATCTCTTTAGCTTGTCATGGTAAGATTGGTTTGATCTTAAAAGTTTCTAACTTTGTTAGTTCTAATATTTGGATTATTAATACATCTGATCATATGCCTTATGATAAATCTTATTTTACTAATTTTTCTTTCCCACTAGTGTCTTATGTTACGAATGCTAAGGGTAAGACTTTTCTTGTGTTAAGGACAGGATCAGTCCATATTATCCCAACCTTACAACTCCATAACGTTTTATATGTGCCTAACTTATCTTATCATTTGATATATGTTCTATAGTTGAATACTGAGTCTAAATATTCCATCCCCTTTTATCTTCTATATGTGATTTTTGAGGGTAACAAAAGGGTAGATTGTTTCATTTGGATTAGACCTACGCAGGGGAGAAACTAGAAGCATAGTCTTGCACTACTTTGACTTCAAGTTCTGACTAGTTCATTGATATTTGGTTGCGGGATCGTCGATTAAGACATCCATCTTTTAGTCTTGTGAAAAAGTCCATGCCTACTTTGGTTATTAGTGTGAATGAGTTTGTTTTACTTTATAAAGCACGTGTCGTAGTCAAGAGCCATCATGTTACTTATTATCCTAGTAATTCTAATAAAGGTGTTATTTCTTGTGAGTTAATTCATTTTGATGTTAAGGGACCTTCTAGAGAGCCTACTGCATTGGGTATAAGGTATTTTGTGTCGTTTGTTGATGAAGTATTTCTAGCTTTTGAAAATTTTCATACTCTTGTTCAAATATAATATAATAGCACCATTAGAGTTCTACATTTTGACAATAGGGGAGAATAAGTTAATCTAGTTTTCCAAGATTTTTTTCCAAACACATGGGATTTTTCACCAAACTACATGCCCACAAACACCAAAACAAAATGGAGTATCCGAAAGAAAAAATTGTCACTTACTTGATATGGCTCATGCCCTTCTCTTTAGTGCTTATATGTCTAAGTATCTTTGGGGCGATGTTGTACAAGCTTCCTCTCATCTCATGAATCGTCTTTCATCTAGTGTCCTTCAGGGGAAAATCCCATTTAGGTTCTAACATTTCATGTATCCTTGACATCGTTTCATTATCGTTTAGCCTGTGTTTTTGGTTGTGTTTCTTTTTTCCATGTTCCTAAAAATCAAATGTCTAAGTTGGATGCTAGGGCGATTAAGTATGTGTTTGTTGGTTATGGAGGATATCAAAAAGGGTACAAGTGCTACCATCCACCTACCATAAAGTACTATGTCACTATGGATGTTTCTTTTTTTGAGGATATGAGCTATTTTTTTTTGCTCTAATACTGCTTTTCAGGGAAAGAATTCATATTTTGAAGAGTTGTATCATGGAAAGGGGGAGGAATTGAAAGGAGGTAAAAATAATTCATATTTTGAAGAGTTGTATCATGGAAAGGGGGAGGAATTGAAAGGAGGTAAAAAGGTAATACAGGCAGGAGACATTTTGATGAGTCTAATTAAGATTCTCAATTCGTCAAATCCATTAGTTGAAGAAGTAGAAGCTCATCTAGAAGTAGATGCTCCAAGCATCCAAGCACTAGTTTCAATCACTGAAACACAATTGTTTCCTTAGTTGTCGCTTTTACTTATGACCCATAGCTCCCTGGTACTGAAGATCACTTATCTGATGTATGTCCACATACTGGTACTAATAGTAGCGAGTCTAATGTTAGATAGCATGTATTACCAAATAGGTCTACTCGAGGTCAACCAACCAAAAGATATGAATCAATTGTTCATGCAAAATCAAAGTACCTAGTAACCAAATACATGTCCACTAGGAGATTATCTAGGTCATATGAATTATTTGTGAGACATTGATGGATCCAAAGTGGAGGAAGAGATGGAGGCATTGTATAAGAACAATACTTGGTAACTTGTGCCTCCACTACAAGGCAAGAAGGTTATGAGTTGTCACTAGGTATTCACTATGAAACATAATACAGATGGATCTGTGAATCAGTATAAAGCATGCCTTATAGCAAAAGGGTTTACTCATATGTATGGTATATACTATGAAGAGACTTATGCTCATGTTGCCAAGATGAATACTATTGGTGTTTTGCTTTCATTTGTTACTAGTTTAAACTGGTCGCTTAGACAGTTTGATGTCAAGAATGCATTTCTTTATGGAGAGTTACCCGAGAAAATGTACATGAGTCTTCCACTTGGTTATGTAGTTACTTCTCCTGGTAATTATGTATGCATATTGAGGAAGTCTTTGTATGGTCTCAAACAGTCACCTCGTGCTTGGTTTGGAAGGTTTTCACATTTTATGTTATTTTTGTGGGAGATAATTTGGTTATATTGAAGAGTAAGAAACAAAAAGTTGTGATACGATCTAGTGATGAAGCTGAGTATTGAGGTACGACTCATAGGGTGTGTGAATTGTTATGAGTGAGAAATTTATTGTGATTTGGGTTTCAAGCTCAAAAGTATTGTGTAGTTGTATTGTGACAACCAGATAACCATTGATATATCACAGAATCCAATACAATATGATCTCACTAAGCATATAAAGATTGATATCACTTTATAAAAGAGAAGCTAGATGTCAAATTTATTAGCTTCCTTTTTGTTTCTACTGAAGAACAATTTGCAGATATGCTTACCAAACGAGGTTTCAGGAAAACGTTTTATGACTCACTAAACAAGTTGAACATTGTTAATGTGTATGTATCAAATTAAGGGAAAATGTTAGCGTGACTCATGGTATAAGTCATAAGTCATGGCATAATATTAAGAATCCAATATATCGTAATTATATCGGAATTAATACTTACATATTGTATTCATATAATTTTTCTTTATTGTAATCATACCGTAGTTAATACTTATCTATTTTATTTCTCTCTATTGTAATTATACCGTAGTTAATACGTACGTATTATATTTTTATAATTGTTTTTATATATCTTTATTGTGATATAAATAATATATCACATGATTCATTGTCTCAGTCTCGTTATATTCCAATGTATCAATATTCAATATACAACTCAAGTCCATTTCAAATTTACTTCAAATCTTTTGGAGTCACTCTATATGCCACATATGGTTGACTAGTCCGTGGACAAATTGGTCAAATTTTTATACAATTTTGTTAACATTTTTAATCATTTTTATTCACGTATTTTGATTGTATTGGTGTCCTGCACAACATAAATAAATAATAGAGGAGAATTGGATTCTTATAAATTCTAATCAGTCAGTTTTGTTGGTTAGGAAAATTGGATTCTTCTAAATTCTAATCAGTCAGTTTTGTTGGTTGGACTTGCAATAGAGTCATAACCTCAAACCCTCTGCTACTGGAGACATTAACAAAGTAAAGCTGAGCTTGACAAACTTTCATGAATAACTAGGCATAAGAAGAAAATGTGAACCAAATATTAACCAATGATTGATAGTTCAGAAAATTAACAAATATATTTTGTTGAGATAATCACTTTTGAATGCTCTAAAAATAATTCTTAATGAGTTTATATTTAACTGTTCTCTCTCTCTCTCTCTCTCTCCCTTCATTGATATTTCTTGTTCATATCTTCTTGTTTCTTTTGCAGTGTGGTAATATAGCATTGCAAGCATGTAATAAGCAGAAAGATAACTTGCAAGAAAGAGAAAGTAGTCCAAGTTCTGAAGTGGAGACTGAATTGGTCATTGGACTACCAGAAACAAGAGTTAAGCGCTTTATCACACAGGGTTGATGAATGAGAAGATGACACAAATCTAGGCTTTATGATAAAAATTAAATTAATGAGATCTATATATATATATATATATAGTTTATAGAGAAATGCTATAGTAATCAAATTTGCACACATTTTTAAGCTTGTATTATTTATATTTTATCAAGTGACAGAAATGTCTAGAAAAATAGATAACTTTTCATTTTTCAAAACAATCTAATTAAGTGTCACGATAACGATATAGATGATGTGGGTGCAAATATAAATGCAAAAATATGTTTTCTTATATCAGTTCTCTAGTTTCCGTCACATGTTTTAGGTTGTTCCATTTCAGTATTATTACGCTGCAAAAATTAGTGCTACTAGCATCTCTAAGAAACCTCTAATGTCTTTTTGTTTGATTACAATTTGGGTGTTATAAAATATTGTATTTATTTGGATTTAAAGCTACTTTTGAATCACTATTTGTATAAAAAATAATTTATGTGCTAGTAAGATGTATTAAATTAACTGTTCAATTAATTTAAAGTTGTCAATATATTATAAATGAATTAGTTTGCATTTTTATATAAAAATATTTATATATATCACATTTTGATTAATAAAACTTATTATGAGTATCATTAATTTTTTTTAAATAATTTAATCTAATTATCTATATAATAAATACACCGTACTTTTTACATTCTTCAAATTTTAAATTTTTTTAATTAAAATTAATTATTTTTAGAATAATAAATTATAAATATAATGATTTAATTAGATATTAAAAACTAGAATTTTAAAAGAATTAAATTATATAATTATTTAACCATCTTTTCTTAATATTATTTTTGTAAAATTAAATACTATCTACTTTAATGTTTTACAAATTAAATTATAATTATTTAAATTTATTCTATATAAATTTTGATTTTAAAGCTATGAATGCGAAATAGAAAGTTGATGTTTCAATGACCTGCTTTTCAAATATTTTTGAATTTATTTATCTTATATCATAAAATATTATAATTTTATTAAGGAGTAAATTTATATTTTTATATAAAAATGATCATTCTATCTTCAAAAATAACACATCAAATTTTAATCGGTTATATCCACTTTAATATCAATATATTTTCTTGTATAACTTAACTTAACTATTAGTATAATAAATTTGTTATCCATTTAAAAATTCTTTCAAATTTTAATTAATTAAAAAAATATATTTAGTTATGATTTTAAGCTCCATGAATTAATAATTATTAGTTTATTACTAGCTAGAGAAGTAAATTATAAGGTGAAAAAAAATTACTTATTAAAATTATAAGATTAATTTTTTTTAAACTATCATATATTTTTAAAATGAAAAACTCATATTATTTATATCTATATCATATAATAAGTATATATATATACTTATAATTATACTTGTTAGTTAACATTCAAATAAATGAAAAAAATTAGAGAATAATAGGATATCCTACTAACAAATCGCGATACAAATATTAAGAATTTTAAAGATTATATTATTAGCTATAATATTACCTTTTTTATAAATAATGAGAATAATGAAACTTCGTAGAAGCAATTTTTTAAATAGTTAACTCAAGCAAAAATCATCTCTACGTTACCGAAAACGATCGAGTTTAAAAAAAGTTACAACGTAAACATAATCCGACTCCAATAAAATTTTCTACCACTCAAAGATGATAGCATATATCATCACATAAATAAGATTGCTTTCTTTTCTTCTTATATTTAAGATTTTTATAAATATCCGTTTTGACCCATCCATCTCGATAGATTGGTGATTTAAATTTGATAAATATATAATATTATTAATTATTGAGTAATAATTTAAATTATTTATTTTATAAAATAAAAAATAAGTGTTTGATCATAAATTTTTAAATTATTTTTATTATAATTAAAAACTGATATTAAAATATTTTATAAAGTGGTTTATAAAAATACTTTTAAAATAAATAGTTAACTAGTTTATTATTTTAAAGATGTATAAATATATAATAATAATTATTTTATGAGTAATAAATTTCAAATATAATATAAATATGAATGATTTATTATAACATTGATAATAATTGTATAACTTTATTTAATAAATAAGTCAAATATAAAAGAAGAATATATAAAATTATTTATTTAATATTTTTAATGTCTAAAAAGTTAATCCTAGTAGACATGACTTGTTTGGATTTAATAAGAATTTTTTCTTAAAAATAATTTATATTAGTTGACTACTATTTTTTTAATTTATATGATATATGATATGATTTCAACATAAAAATTATTAACTCAATAAAAATATGGTATGCTCATAGGTGGATTGATCGAAAACTCATTAAATGAGTAATCGTTAACTCTATAAATTGTTAATTTAATGTAATAAAAATAATTACATTATATAAAATAAATATTCATAAAAAATGTATTTATTATATATATATTTACCAACAATATGACATGCTTATGAGTGAATTGATATTTTGATATTTATTGGTGTAAAAGAAAAAAACTCTTATTTACTAAAGATTTGTGCTTTAGATTTATTATCTACACATTTAAAAAATATGATATAGTTACAAATAAATTAATCGAACAATCATTAAATAAGTAATCAAATTGTCAATTTAATGTAATAAAAATAATTATATTATAAAAAAATAACTATTCAAAAAATATATTTACTATATGAATATTTTGATATTTATTGATGTAAAAAAATATAAAAAAATTATTTATTATATGATTATTTTGATATTTATTGATTAAAAAAATAAGAAAAAATTATAAAAAATGAATTTATTATATAGATATTATGATATTTAAGTATATAATTATTTATATTACAATAATTCAATAATTGTCTTATAATTAACTACAATATTTTAATATTAACTTAAAAAATAGTTTACAAAACCTTTATCTTTTATTATATCATAAATTTAAAATTTATGATTTTATTATTTAATTGGACATAAATAATGTACACACAAAATACGATGGGGTATTACAAAAATTTCTTAAATTAAATTATTTGTAATATTTAATCTCTTAAATTATAAATAATATGATTTAGTCTATTAATTTTATAAAAATAACTAATTAAGGATAAATTATATTATTTTAATGATTTTTTTATTAATATATTATTATTATTTTATATTAAGTAATTAAAATGAGATGAATATTTGAATCTTTAATAAAGATAAAAGTAAAATTTAATATAAAATTATTTAAAGAAAAAATAAATAAAAATAAAATTCAAACAAAAATTTATATATATATATATATGCAAGTTTTTTTACTTTTTTATTTGTGTTTAACTTATTATAACTAATTATTAGTATATAATTTTACAACATTATGAATATTTTTCTAAAAAATAAATCACAATTTTTTTTGGTAACAGTCTCATTATAACTTATTAAAATAACTATATTATTCACATATTTTAATCAAGATTTAAAATTTAGATATTCTACAAGTAAGCTAGAAAGCATATTAGTAGAAATAGTCTCACTATCATTGGTACAATTTTGTTAGTAAGGGAGCATGTACCTCTCACACAATCAAAACTAGTGTTAGAATAAAAACATATTTACTTTTTATATTTTAACTTAAGTAAGTTAAATAAAAATATTTTTATAATATTAAGAAGTATAATTTTTTAATAATTATATTATCTTTATTTTTTTATTTAAAATTTGTTAGAAAAAATTCATGCAAACATTAAACACACTTTTGAAGCTCAAAAACTTTGATTAAGATTAAGAATGCTTATTATACTAACTTTTTATATGCATATATGCTTTTGTTAAAAAAATTACAATAATATATCTCTAAATGATTTTAAAAACTTATATAAGGTTATGAATATAAAATTATAAATATCTATTTCTCATTATGCCTACCTATTTGTAACCTAGATAATATTGCTTAATTTTGTTAAGAATGTGATACCCTAAGTTTATTAATAATAACCTTGGTTTAAAAAAAAAAAGATTGTGGTGTCAAATCACACTAAATATGGATGTTGTAAAAATGGATATTAGTTTTAGTGTTTTTATAAATTGAGCCGCCTATCTAATATCTATTTATTTATTTATTTATTTGGGATCTAAAAAGACTTATTTAGAAGGCAAACGTACATTTGGGATTTTGCGTCTAATTAGTGGTAGATTTTCTCTTTCTTAAATATACTCCAAGCGGTTGTCCAATTATTGAATTCCAATTTTTAGTTTCATTTATTTGCTTATTTTTCAACTTTTTAATCATATAATCATTTTTGTAATTAAATTCATTATATTTAATAAATTGTTATAATTTAAAATGAAAAAGTGTAAACTTTGTTAACAAATCATTAATTTATTATATTTAATAATGAGTAATGATTATAATATATCAAGATTTAAAGGGTTTATTTTTTAAACAAATATTTTTGGAACGTTACTTAAACTCCGGCAATAATTATTTGCTTGTTTAGTTGGTTAATACTCCCGTCTCATTTTTTTATGGATATTTATTGATTTGAATTATAAAAATTAAAAAAATTTAAGTTGTTATAAATTTATTTATATTATTTGAATATTTTTATCACTTAATTCTCATAAATGATACATAAGTTACTTTGAATTTATAATTAAAATAATTTATTTATTATTTAAATAATAAATTAATTTTTTATTAATAAATTCAATCATTTATTCAATAATACCTTTCAATTGAAGATAAAAATATCAATCTTTTTAACTTTTTAGTTATTTTTGACTGCTCTTCTACTTTATTTACTTGGCGTCAATTTTGAGTGATATAAAAACTTAAATTATTCAAAAAGAGATTGTTTCATTTGCCTCAATTTTGAGTGATATAAAAACTTAAATTATTCAAAAAGAGATTGTTTATTGGGAAAAAAATGAAAAAAATTAATTTATATATCATTTAAAACTGATGTATGTACGACTTAATAATAAAGATGATAAAAATAAAGGAAAAGTTGAAGATCTAATGGTTTGCTTTCAATAAAAAAATTATTATTTAATATATAGTTGAATTTATTAAAAAAACATACTTTTATTGTTTAAAAAATTATTAAAACGCCATAATTTTAAAATTTAATGAGATTTTTGGTAAAGAAGTAACAAAAACGTCTAAATAATATAAACCGAATAAGTATAATTTTATCCAAAAGTTTAAAGGATAAAACTAGATAATAAATGTCTTGTAAATGCCAATGAAAACGACGTCGCACGTAATGCCGTCTTTTAAGCAATAATTATTTTCACGTCATTAAAGTTAGGAAATAGGTCCATAGATCCTGTTTGAAAAAAGGAAAAAAAGAAGGCATTTTAATCTTTAATTTTTTAGGTATGGTATAAATATTATAGCTATTTGATTAATATTTAAATATGTAAAATTATATATTTTTTTCAAATAAAGCTATTTTCTTAAAGTTAAAAAAATACAGAGAAATATATCTATATATATATCAAAAAGCAAAATACCGACATTAAGCGATTTCTGTTCGGAAACGGAACCATCTGCGTCTCTCTCATCATTGTCGCTAGCTCGCTCACTCCTAGCTCTGCTTACATATTTTCAATGTCATTAATAGCCAAGTAGTGAGTGTTTCGTGTGCTTGTAAATCTGTGTCTTCTTCTGATTCCTATTGCGATTGAGAGTCTCATCCCTTCAATTTCTCGGTTTTTCTCTTCTGCTCATTCGGTAACTCACTTTCTTTTCAAAAACCTTTTCTTTCTCGTTCTCTTTCCTTTTCTGAAATCACTTTTTTTGTTGATGGGTTCAGAGATTTCGATCTAGCAATGGCGTTCCAGCGCCGACCATCAAGTTCGGCAATTCATAGGACGCGATGGTATGGTGGATCTCGATTCGCTATGCCCATTATCGCTTGCTTTTTCTTGCTTCTCGTTCCCTTCATTTTCATTGTCGGTCGTGGAGTGTACGATATTTCTCGCTCTGGTTTGTTCTTTAATCTTATTTGTCTTGTCTTTTTCTCTCTTTTCTTTATCAATACTTTCTTTTTTTTCCTGTTTTTTTATTTTTTATTTTTAATCTTATTCATAGGAGATTTGTAGATCTTGATTAGGTTTGCATTTCGGAAGTGTTTCTTGCTCTCCGATCATAACCCATAATGCTTCTTCCATTTTATTTGGGGGCGTCATTTCCTCCTTCTTAAGTTTGGTTCATAATTTTAAATTTAGGAATTATCCATAATTTCCAATTGTAATTTTAATCTGTAATGTGGTTTTTAGTTTGGTTTTCTTTGTGGGCATTGGTTCATTTTGGCCTCGACTGGTTTTGGTTTCGGTTTCCGGTAGAAGTTTTCTTGCTTAGGAGGCTAGCGTTTAAGTTGGGTTTTAGATGAATTCTGAATATTTGTTACAAGAGCCAGTTTGCTGAGATTCTTGTTCATTATGAACTTATTATTGCTATGATATGTACTTATATAATTCTTTATAACAAATATGGATGGAAAGAGAACAAGAGTAAATATGTACTTATATAATTCTTGTTCATTAGTGAAGTCGTAAGATAACATATATTCGTTTTACATTTTGCTATATGCATGAAGCACTTATAAATTTCCAGATGAGTTGGAGATTAGATACTAATTTTATCATAGATGAAGCATCTATAGATGCGAAGTTACTAAATTTATCACGTAACAGAATTTCATTGTATAAGCTGGTAGTTGTTTTTAGTGATTTTTGTAATCTTGTACTTGTAGATGTAGTTTTTGGTCAGTTGGAGTCGCAAGAATATTTGAAATTAATGTAATTTGCTAATTTGGTTTCTGTAATATGCATTTTTTGCTTATCTTAATGAGGTTAGTTGAAGAGCACGGGCATAATTATATCACTGAATCCTCTGCTATGCAGGTAGAGCCTATATGACTTTAACAGGGCTTGTAGATCCATCACACTCAAATAAAATAAAAAATAGAAAGGCATGATGCAATATAATTTACTGTTACCTGGTTAAAAGTAACTTATTTCTGATACTGCTAATGTATGCTTAGTTTTCCAGATAAAATTATTGGTCTCCAAAGAGGTAGGTTATCTATAAATAATGTTACCGCAGAAGAATTAGATTGTAATGCCTTGATGTTTCCATAAGTTGTCCTCAAGTTTATGGTTTTTGTTTCTACTAATTAAGTTCTCCTGTGAGTTCTCTTGTACTTTAACTTAACACACGTGTGGCACTGCATGCAAGACATCTTATTGCATTTAGATGACATGTGATGTCTGTTTGATCAATATTTGGTTATTACAATTTTTGCAGATCATAATAGCATTTTTCTTCGATCTGGGAAAAAGGTATATGTATCTCATTATGTTCTGTTTTTGTTGTCTTATCCCATATAAATTATAAACTGGCTTTTGGCTATTTCTTTTCATAAAATTTTAAAAAGAAAATCACTAAATGTTGTAGAATGTGGATTGGAGAGAAAAACTGGCACTGCAACACGTCAAATCTGTTTTCTCAAAAGAGGTAGGTGCAACTGCAAGCTAATTAAACTAGTTTTGACTTTTGGATTTTTCTTCTTCTCCTATTTTGGGCTTTGAAAATTATTTAACCTTTGTACTTGGTATTTTGATTGCATGACAGGTCATTGATGTAATCACAGCCAGCACAAATGATATGGGACCTTTAAGCCTTGATGCTTTTAGAAAAAATAATTTGTCTGCTTCATGGAGAGTTGCTGAAGGTGATGCTTCAGTTGCTGAAATTGAATCTCAGGTGAGGATATTTATGTTTCATCCTGAAAACCTATGGTTAGGCCTTGCTAAAGTGTTCACAAAAATGAAAATGATCAACAGCAATGGTGACCTCACATATTTCTGGCTATTATTTGCTCCCTTAGGCAAAACAAACAGCGTCTAATATCGGGCATCAAACACCAAAAGTCAAAAGGGACAGTTCTTCAGGTGGCAATATCTTTCCTGATATTATATGCATTATTGCCTTTAATTTTTTCCCCTCCATTTACCATAATTTTATTGTTATATGCACAGATAATCAAGCAGAACCTATTGATTCACCTGAGAAATTGGCTCGAAGGGTAAGTATCCGATTGTGCATTATTTGATGTTCAGAAAAAGTCTAGTTCATGATTGGCAGCGAAGAGAAAGATATATATACTTGTAGCATTACTCTTGGATATGTATAGGTTCTACCGGTGCATTTTATTGTGTTACTTTTATCATTGATTTTTCTTTCACTAAATACTGCAGCAATTAAGGGAGAAGAGACGTGAAAAACGTGCATTAGAATTATTACAACAGGATGATGAAGTAATTGTAAAGCTTGAAAATGCAGCCATCGAACGGTCTAAATCAGTTGACTCTGCAGTACTTGGAAAATACAGCCTTTGGAGGAGAGAAAGTGAGAATGAGAATTCTGATTCTACAGTTCGGTTGATGCGTGACCAAATCATAATGGCAAGGGTTTATTTAGGTATTGCAACAATGAAGAAAAATTCTGATTTGTCCCAAGAACTTCAGACCCGTGTCAAAGAAAGCCAACGTGCTCTAGGAGAGGCCTCTGCTGATTCAGATTTGCACTCAAGGTAGCAAAATTATGGGCATATATTTTATTATAATTATCATTATATTTCACTTGTGTGCATCATCCCTTTTATATGTTACTGATAATTATATTACCTTATTCCACGCCCAATTTACTTTTAGTGCACCGGCAAAACTGAAGGCTATGGGCCAAGTTCTGTCAAAAGCAAGAGAGCAGCTGTATGATTGCAAGTTGGTGACTAAGAAGTTGAGAGCAATGCTTCAAACTGCTGATGAACAAGTGAGGAGCTTTAAAAAACAAAGCACATTCCTGAGTCAGCTTGCTGCAAAGACTATTCCAAATGGAATTCACTGCTTATCTCTGCGCTTAACCATAGACTACTATCTCCTTACTCCTGAGAAGAGAAAGTTCCCTCGTAGTGAGAACTTGGAAAACCCAAATCTTTATCACTATGCTCTTTTCTCAGACAATGTATTGGCTGCATCTGTTGTTGTCAACTCAACTATAAGGAATGCGAAGGTGGGATGCTAAACTATAGCATTTTTTTTTTCATACTAGCATACTTAGGTTGTTTTTTTGGCTCATGTTTGAAAGCCTTTCTTAATCTTTTAACTGTATTTTATTTTTGGAGGCTGTCTTTAGTTTTGGGATGTCTTATTGTGTCTGGTTTATGAGGGTTGCAAAGAGATTTTAAGCTCATTGTACACTTTTTACTTGAAAAGAGAGATTATTTACATAATTCCATCCTGTATTTTCTTTTTGACGAGATCTTAATAGTCTTTAAGTTGGATCACGTGCGCCTCCTTTACAGCATTTCTTTATCCTTTTTTTTTCTTTTAATAGGAAACGAACATTAATAGTCTTTGTTCTTATACCTTGTAGTTTACTTACATATGGTGGTTGGTCAAATCGCAGGATCCTTCAAAACATGTATTCCATCTAGTTACTGATAAGCTCAACTTTGGAGCCATGAATATGTGGTTTCTTTTGAACCCTCCTGGTAAAGCTGCTATTCATGTTGAAAATGTTGATGAATTTAAATGGTTGAACTCGTCCTACTGTCCAGTTCTGCGGCAGCTTGAATCTGCTGCAATGAAAGACTACTATTTTAAGGCTGGTCATCCAACCACACTTGCCTCTGGTGCTTCTAATCTCAAATACAGGAATCCAAAGTATCTTTCAATGCTTAACCATTTGAGGTTTTATCTCCCCCAGGTGTATCCTAAGTTGGATAAGATACTATTTCTTGATGATGACATTGTTGTCCAGAAGGACTTGACTGGATTGTGGTCTGTTGATCTTCACGGAAAAGTGAATGGTGCTGTCGAGACTTGTGGCGAGAGCTTCCATCGATATGACAAGTATCTGAACTTCAGTAATCCGCATATTGCAAGGCACTTTGATCCGAATGCATGTGGATGGGCGTATGGGATGAATATTTTCGATCTTAAGGAGTGGAAGAAGAAAGATATTACTGGCATTTACCACAGGTGGCAGAACATGGTGAGTTTTTGAAAGCCTGGCATTTCTCTCATTGGGATACACATAATGAACAAGCTTGTGGAAACTCAGCAAGGATGGCTTATTATTCTATCTCTTTGAATATTCTGATTTTTACTCGCTATTTTCAGTTAACATAGTTATCAGTTTAAGATTTTTTTAGTGTCACGTAGTTATTCTCTGTTCCTTTTCTTTTATGATTGTAGAATGAAGAAAGAACACTCTGGAAGCTTGGTACATTACCTCCAGGGCTGATTACATTTTATGGACTGACACATCCACTTCAGAAGTCGTGGCATGTTCTTGGTTTAGGTTACAATCCGAGTGTTGATCGGTCTGATATTGAGAATGCAGCTGTCATACACTATAATGGCAACATGAAACCGTGGTTGGAGTTGGCAATGACAAAATATCGGTCATACTGGACAAAGTACATCAAGTATGATCATCCTTACCTCCGCAACTGCAGGCTTACTGACTGAACTCCATAGAACCACCTTCATTCCTTTGCTTGGTTGATATACTGACTGAAAAGGGAATGTCTGTTCGGCTAAAAAAAAAAAGGATGGGTTATACGAGTCACAAACTATGCTTCTCTTATCTATTTCTTGGTTTTTCACATTGTTTATTCTTCTACGTAATTCATTCCATTTATCAGTAAACAAGGTAACTACAAATTCTTTGCCTTGACCTGTAAAAACCCAATACCTTAATTTTGTTTTGGAGCTGGAATATGAACAGCATTAGGAGCTCGGTGTTGAATTACTGCATTCTTTTAGAAATTGGATGATAATGTAAATTTTAGTATCTACTTAGCTTAATTGCTCCAAACATTGATTTCTTTGTATAAACAGTTGCTTGAAGTGAAAATAATACTTTTTGTGACTGGATTACTAAGTTGTGATGCTCTCCTGTATTAGTTGTGTTAAATTTTATCTTATACTCTTGTATGAGATTACTGTTACATCCTCAATGGTTTTCACAATATAACTTTAACCTTAAAAATGCTGACATGTCATGAGATAATTGGTCGTAATTTTTTTACGTATTAATTAATTGTTATATTCTTATTCTTATAACTATTATAAAATTTTTAAAGGAATGAGTTTGTGCTTTCAAAATGAGATTATCATTGATAGTTTTTCCAAGACAATTTTAACCTTAAAAATTATGACGTGTCATAAGACAATTGATTTATTTTTTTTACATATTAATTTAAGTGAAATAAATTTAATTTTTTTAAATTCTTATTTAATTGTAGATTTGCATTTATAATTTTTTTTTGTAGAAAATGATGTTTGATTAATTGGTTTAATTCACATTTAGTTATAGCTATAAAATTCTTATTTAATTACAATTATATTAATTAATTGATTTTTAATTTATTTCATTTAAATTATTTAATTCATTAACTTTTGGGAAACTAAAAAAATTCTTTAATTGATTTTGTTAGATACACTAATAGGGGCAAAGAGTTTTAATTTTTTGATATTTTTCAAGGGGGTTTTCAAATATAGTCAGAAACTCTGTGGGTACATGTGATAAAAATTCTTCTTTTTTGGGTTAAAACTTAGTTATATTATTAAAATTGATTGCGTAAAAGCAATTATTTTTTATTTTATTTTTTAACAGCATCAGACAAATAGCATTTTGATTTGAATAATTACAGTTGAAAAATTCAGAAAAAGAAACAAAATATCTTTTTTCTTAGACTAATATATTTGACAATAAAACGTGAGTAAATAATTAGATTTTAATTTATTTAAATTGAGAAATTAAATTAAATTTGTTGGATTTAGATTAAATTTAATAGAAGTATTTTATAATCAGATTAAATTTAAATAAAAAAAATACATAATCTGTTGGGTTTAAAAATAAATAAATATTTTATTATTATTTTAACTATATCACAATTATATTAAATTATTATTTTAATATAAAAATAAATGTTATATTTTTATAATAATTTAAGAAGTTGATAATCATAAATACACGATACTAGCTTTCAATAAAAATACACAAAAATCTTATATAGGATATAAAATTACTCTAACTTTCAATAAAGTATCCGAAATTTCAATATAGTGCATAAATGTTATATAGTTTTCAAAAAAAGTACACATTGATATTAAATTGATAAATTATTATTTTTTTAATAAAAATAATTATGTGTAAAAGACATGATCATATTTTAAGAGATATTTTTAAAAATATAAATTAATAAAAAATAAACTAATTTTTAATATCAATAAAGCACAAAGATTAATGTTGAACTTAGGATCAATGTTCAATTTTTTTAAAAAAATACAAGATTTTTGTATACCATTTCTTAACTATTTGATTTTTATATACTTAGGATTCTTAGTGTTGTTCACGATACTTTAATTCTCTTACTCATAACTATAATTAATTTAAATGAATATCTATTAATTTAAAATTTAAATATTATATATATTAAAATTTTATATACAATAATAATTTTAATTAAATTTAAAAATTTTAATTTATTTAATTTTAAATTAATTTAAATTGATTAGGATAAAATTTGAATTAAAATCTTGAAATTCGAAATTCAAATCGGTGAAACATTAATGTGAGTACCATCCATGTAAGGGAAGCAATATTGGTGTGTAATTACCGGATTGTACTCATTAAGATTATCTACCAAATAAAAAACACATCAAATGTAACGTTTATAACAAAGATTTTTTTTATCTTACGTATATATATATATATATATAAACGGAATAAGTCGTAAATATTTTAAAATATAAAATATAAAATATAATTTAATAAAAATATTAAATATTAAATCTATAAATTAAAGAAAAAAATTATAACTCGATAATATAATGCTTATTTGAACGTATTGAAGTTATATAGTTCAAGTCTTAGTTAGAGGTATTTTAAAAAAAATTATATTTCATTTATTTAAATAAAAAATACAAGAATAATTAAATCAATAAAATAAAGAAAAAATTATCAAATTATTTTGTATTAAAATTTAATTTTGTTGTAAAATGAGAATAACTCCTTAATATTCAAATACTACAAAAAAGAAGAAGAAGAAGAAGTTATAGTTATTTCCTACAAATTGGATATAGTAGTTACATTTTTTAAAATTAATACACTTTAGTTATATTACTTTTAGATTTTGACTTTTTAATTATTTTTTATATCAATTTTATTTTTTAAGATTTTTCTGTTAAAAATTTAAGTTTAATTAAAATAAAGCTGAATTGTCTTATCTTATTAAGAGATGTTTGAAGAGAAAAAATTATAAAGCTAAAAAATGTGAAACATATAATAAATTAAAATCATCAAAATTTGATTAAAATGATTAAAGTGTTTACAAATACAAAAATAAATTGACTAAAAGGCATCGATTTAAAATAAAATTATTAATATATCAAATTTGAGAAAATAAAGTAACACTAAGTATAATTTTTTAATGAATTATCTTTAAATTTTATTGAAAATAAAAAAAATGTGATATATATACTAAAAATTAATAAATTATTTTGAATAAAATATTTACCAAATTAAAATCCAATATAACTTCTGAATTTATATGATAGTTTAATTAGTATTTATTAGTAAGTTATCCTTTTAATTATTTCGTACTTCTATATATCACTTAACTGCTGAGCCATATATCAATTTCTATGCTTTTTTAGTGGATAAACATGGAATATATATGCCTCACCAATTTTATTATAAGATTGTTTAATCGTAAGGAGAGCATTTCCAACCTCAATGTTCATAACTAAAAAAAATCTAATTAATTATTTTAATTAAAAAATAATTTAAATTAATAGTATTAATATTATCATAATTTAAATTAACTAATAACATATAACGAAATATCCATCATTAAATTTTAATAATTCAACTGTTTAATATAATTGGTTAAAAAACAAAATCCCATTTTTCTGACATATTAATATGGCATGAGAATTTAACGTATAATCTACTGCCTTATAATTAATGTATAGGAGAAAAGTTTAAAAGAAATTTATATAAAATAACATTCTTAATACTTAATAATAAAAATAAAAATTTAATTATATTAAACGGATTTAAATTAATAGAGTTTATTTTAAATCGATAAAAATAATTTTAATATAATTTATACGATATCAAATTAGATAATATTTAATATAAAATGAATATAAAATGATGAGTTATATCTTTGGATATGTTTTAAATAATAAAACATATATGGACATAACATATATAAATAGTGTTATTCTCGTGATTATAAGTAAAATTCTATATGTTTGGTTGTTGAGATAATATTTTAAATAAAATGTTATAAATCGTTTATATAATTTAATTAAGGTAAAAAATAACCTGGTTTTGAAAAAAACTAAAGAAAACACATAGATGGAGAATGAGAGACGGCATAATGATCATAGAAAAAGAAATAGTTTGCTTGGTTGCAACGTTTGATGATAAAAAGAAATTTAATTTACTGTATTTGAATATTGAGAATATTTTAAATAAAATAATCTTAATCATTTATACCATTTTAATTGAGATAGTAGATTATATATATGTTAAAATCTTAGGTTATATTAGTATGTAATAATCAATAATTAATTTAATCTATAAGATGAATATGTATTTTTATATTACTTAATTTTAAAAATTATTAATTAATTTTAAATTTTAAATTATGATTGCCATTAATTTAAGTCAATAATATATGTTTAAAATGATTCGTAAGATTTATTAACAAAATTGGTCTAATTACCTTCCTTTTCGATCTGCTCAGATATAAATGTAAAGTAAAATCCCATTTAATTAATTCATTATTTAGCCTCCTTAATTTCATTTTGTGAATATACACATATATTCTTTTATTAATTATCAACCCCCAGGTATTGAACTCATGAAATTAGTATAAGAAAAATTATTCAGGTGTAATGTCACGTTAACATAATTATATTTTATTTTATTTACATAAAATACCATATTATTAATTAATAATCCAAAATCAATCTATAATTAATTCCTCTTAGTATAATAAATAGACATCAATTCCCTGTGTTTCTTTAATTACCAAACCAAACGACCAAATTCAATAACCAATTAATTATTTAGGTTACAAACATATATATATATATATATATATATATATATATATATTTATATATATGGCTGTTACTTCAAAATCAATGGTTTTTGATTCTTCTGTTTTGCAGTACCAAAAGAACATACCTAAAGAGTTTATTTGGCCAGAACATGAGAAACCAAGTCCTGAAGATCACGTGTACCCAATTCTTGAAGTTCCTACAATTGACTTGAAGAGTTGTCTAAGTGGAGACACTTTGGCTGTCTCAAAGGCATGTCAATCACTGAATGAGGCATGTAAAAAACATGGTTTCTTTCTAGTTGTGAATCATGGAGTTGATTCTAAACTCATTGAAAAGATTGAAAATCAAATAGAGTTGTTCTTTGGTATGACACTCTTAGAAAAACAAAAGGCTCAAAGAAAACTTGGTGATCCCTATGGATATGCTAGTAGTTTTACTGATAGATTCATATCCAGACTCCCTTGGAAAGAAACACTTTCTATAAGATATTGCTCTTTTGATGATGAAGATTTCCAATCCTCACATATGGTTGAGAACTACATTGTTAATGTCCTTGGTGAAGATAAAAGAAAATCAGGGTAAGTCAATCTATACTTTAAATAGTATGTAATTAATTATTCATCATTATGTTTAAATTTGATTCTAAATTATATATTACGTAAATTATATATTATATATACAAAATATATTCATATTAATTTCTGCACTGGTATATAGCTGTAAAATTACATAGAAAGATTATGTACAACTGTACAAGGTATAAACTATGTGCAAGCAATTTTAAGATATTTTCATCAAATATCTAAAAGAACTATTTAGAAATTAAACTCTTATTTTACTCTATCTTTATATATATATATATATATTAGTAATAGTCATAAACAAGTGCGTTTCAGTAATTTATTAATATTTTAAAATATTTTTTAAAACAATTGCAAATATTTTTAATAATAATAATAATAATAATAATTTATTATTTAATTAAAATAAATAAATTATAAGGATAATAATAGACTTTATGGTAAAATATGTAGATATAAAATATGATTTAAATTTTTTTTATATATAGTATGGATAAATTATTATTTAATTAATGCAAAATATATCTTCATTTTGGTTATGAATTAATTAGTTTATTATATATGCGTTTGTAAATTGCAGGAAGATATTACAAGAATACTGTGAAGCTATGAACAATCTATCCCTTGAAATCTTTGAATTACTAGGAATAAGTCTTGGAATTGGAAAGTTTTTGAGAGAGTTTTATCAAAAAAATGATTCGGTGATGAGATTCAATTACTATCCAATTTGCCAAAACCCAGATCAAGCACTTGGGACTGGGCCTCATAGTGACCCTATTTCATTAGCAATACTTCACCAAGATCATGTTGGTGGCCTTCAAGTTTTAGAAGACCAAGTGTGGCACTCTGTTCCTCCTGTTCAAGGTACTTTTGTTATCAACATTGGTGACACATTGAAGGTAAATCTTTTTAAGGATGATAATAATCGTGTCGTATTTGAGACATTTATTTCTTCTCAATGTCTTAATAATCAAAATTCACGTTGGTGTTGGTATAATTTTACAGGCATTGACAAATGGGATATACAAGAGTTGTTTGCACAGAGCAGTGGTGAACAAGAAGTATGTGAGGAAATCAATTGCATACTTTTTATGTCCAAAGAAGGACGTACCTGTAATTCCCCCAAATAGTTTGGTGAATGCTGATAATCCCAGGCTTTATCCAGACTTTAATTGGTCTTCATTTCTTGAATTCACTCAGAAACATTACAGATCTGATTTGAATACCTTGGATGCCTTCTGTAATTGGGTTATTAATAATACCCAGAAATTATAAATGGGGGGCTAAGAATCCATTTAATTTTCTTAAATAAAGAGGACCCTTGTTGTATTAATGCTTTCTTATGCATGAAAAATATTTGGTCTTCTATCTCTATCTTATTTAAAGTATCAAGATACATTATGTGTCAATATAGCGATTGTATGTAACAATCTCACGAAAGATATGACCTTTAATGAAAACTACAAAATTGTTGCATCTACAAAATTGTTTAGAGAGGTGGAGTAAAAATTAAAAAAAATGACCTTAAGTTCTCAAAAACAATATCACTTATATATGATTGGAAATTTAATCGAATTAGAATTAGAAATGATAATAAGAATTAAATTTAATAAAAATAATAATATTTTTAATATATTTATTTAAGTAGTATAATCAAAATAATGATAAATAAATTATATTTATTTAAATTTTTAAGAGAATTTACGAGCAATCAACTTAAGTTTATGTTTTGTATTCCAACTTCAATAATACTGTATTGTAAAATATTTAACCTATATTATATACATAAAGGTTGGTTGGGCTTCTTTAACATCGATTTTGAATGTTTATCTTACTCTTTTAACATAATTATTTTTTAATATAATCTTCGCATCAAAATTTATTAAGATATACAAAAAAAAAAATTTATAATTATAAAAATAACATCTTTATATATTACTTACATATTTTTTAAATAATAATATTAAAACTTGTAATTATAAAAATAATATTCATTATATACAATTCACTTAATTTTACTAATAAAAAAAATATAATATTTTTTTACACGTTAAACATTATCTAATTAAATAATATTTTTGATTTAGATAAAATTTATATAAATGCATATTTTAAGTATTTACCCAATTTATTTTTATACTTCGATAGCCTATTGGATTACATTATAGGCACTTTTTTCTTTTTCTTTTTTTTTTCCTATCCATAAAGCTCTCTGAGCTTTCCCCTTTCGAAGGAATTGCATTTAAAATAGTCTAGCAGCAGAGAATGTACTTCACAAACAACAAATTTAAATTAATAAAAGCAAAATTCACCAAAAATTTGAATTTTCACGGATTATTAAATAAATAAAAACTGTATACATATTAATTAATATACATTAAAAATGTTACCCTCCTTTTGTAGACCGGATGGGAGAAATAAAAAGAAAAGAAAGAGTAATAAAAATAAAGAAAGAAAATGAGTGAAAATAGGAAAGTAACGACAGTTTTTCTCCGTATAAGTTAAGATTTAAAGTTTTATAATAATAATAAATTGATTATTATCAATAATTTTTTAAAGTATACGTGGTTATGCATTTCGTAAATTTCTTTCGGTAAAATAATTACAACAAAATTGGGAATATTATTTTATTTATATTTATTTTAAAATTATCGCAAATTTAGTTACTCAAAAAATTATCATTTTCTTAACAATCGGTATCAAAATAAGGTTAAAATATTATGATCTAAGGTCAACCATAGTCGAGACGAAGGAAATGTGAAACTTGAAAAGTTTGACCGCGTAGATTTTGGATTTTGAAAAATACAAATAACAGATTATTTGTATTAGAAAAATCTACATCAACTTCTTTCAAGAGAAAACTAAAAGAAATAAAAGATGAAAAATGGACTCTTCTCCACAGATAAATCCTTAGAGTCATTTGATTGAAATTATCACACAATACTACTTTTAAAATAGCAAAGAAAAAGCCTACATTAGAGCTTATAGTAGCTCTATCCAATATATATGAGAAGTCATAAACCTCAAATAAGGTACATCTTATAAGACAATTGTTCGATTTACGAATAACAGAATGTGCATCAATGACTCAACATCTAATTGAACTCAATATAATCATAACCTAATTGAGTTTAGTGGAAATTAATTTCAATGAGAAAGTTTGAGCCTTGATTCTTTTATCATCTCTTCCAGATAGTTGGAATGCTACAGTCACAACAATGAATAGCTCGTCAGGAAGTAATAAATTAAAATTTAATGATCTTTGGGATTTGGTCCTTAATGAATAAATCTGACGAAAAAAATTAGATAAAGCATTAACTTCTTCAATTTTGCATACAGTCTCGAGGAAGAACTAGAGAAAGTGGACTTGATAGATCTAGTTATTTTGGTAGATAAAGGGACAGAAGGTCTTAAATCCAAAAATCCTATCAATTCTTATAACTCTAAGATTGTTAAGTGTTGGAATTATAGGAACATAAGGCACTACGGAAATAAGTGCAATAATGCATTGAAAAGTCATGTGGCAAAGGTAGAAGCAAATATTACTTTCACCTCAAGTGGAGATAATGCACTAATATGCTCTTTATAGATCAAGCAAGAGTCTTGGGTGTTAGACTCTAGAGCATCGGTCCATGCTACTTTGTAAAAAGAACTTTTCAAGAATTATGTTCCCAGAAACTTGGTTAAGTATACCTTTGTGATGACCAACCTTGTGATATTGTTGATAAATATGTAGTGAACATTAAGTTGAATGAGTTTATATGGGAGTCAAAGGATGTTAGATATATTCCCGACCTGAGAAAGAACTTAATCTTAGTTGGATAATTGGCGACTAAAGGCTACACCACAATCTTTCACGATGATGATTGAAAGATCTCAAAAGGTGCAATGATGATTTCATGTGGCAAAAAGAGTGATACTTTTTATATGATATCAATAGTGTGTTGTTCAATTACAATTGCAACAGGTAACGATAATCCCAACCTATGGCACTAGAGACTTAATCACATTAGTGAAAAATGGCTTAAATTATACATTCAAAGAGGAGATTACTAGTTATTCGGTGAGTTGAAATTAACGTATGTGAAGACTTCATACTTAGAAAGTAGAAGAGAGTTATCTTTTAGACAAGTTTTATAGCTCCGAAGAAATAGAAGTTAGAGCTTCTTCACTCTGATGTTTAAGAACTAACAATTGTCTCATCTATTAGTAGTAAACACTACTTTATGAATTTTATCGACGATTACTCTAGGAAGGTATGAGTTTATTTTTTGAAGCATAAGTCTGAAGTGTTTGAAGCTTCCAAAATGTGGAAAGCTATGGTTGAAAATGAGACAAATTTGAAGATTAAAAAACTCAGAACTGACAATAGTAGTGAATATGAAGTCACCAAAGCAAGACATTTTGCTATGAACACGGGATTATGATTGAAAAAATCATGCCAAGTACACCTCAACACAAATTTTATGAATCATATGTTGATGGAAAGAGCCAGAAGCATGCATATGCAATTAGGTCTATAAAAGCAGCTCTAGACAGAGGTAGTTAGTACATCAACCTACTTGATCAATCAAGACCCATCAGTTCTATTGGAGCATAGAATACCATAGGAAGTGTAGAGCGAAAAAGAGGTAAAGATTTCAATATAAAAGTTTTTAGTTACGTAGCACATGTGCATATTAGTTATCAAGGCAATAATAAGCTTTATCCCAAGTCAAAGAAATACACATTCATCAGTTATGATGAGGATGATTTTGGCTACCACATATGAGATGATGAAAACAAAAGGATGATCCATAGTAGAGATGTGATATTCAATGAAATAGTGATGTATAAAGACAAAATAGAGTAGGTCAGTATATAGATGTGGAAGATGTCCCAGATAGTCCTATGAAAAAATAGATAGTTAAGAGTCCTAAATCAAAGGAACTAGTTGGACATAACATTGCATAATAGTCCAACACAACTCAAATTCATACTCTAGGCCTTATGTACCTAACATGAAATACATAAACTATATGTTGATGACTGATGAAGGATAGCCCGAATGCTATGATGAAGCATGCCATACTACAGATGCCAGCAAGTGGGAGCTTATTATGAAAGAGGAGATGAAGTCTTTGATCTCTAAACTAAAGTGAGAACTAGCAAAGTTACCCATAAGAAAGAAGTCATTTCACAAAAAATGGGTGTACTAGGTGAAAGATGAGCATGATAATTCTAAGAGATACAAAGCTCGGCTAGACGTCAAAGGATTCCAACAAAATAAAGGAATTGATTACACTAATATTTTCCTCTTATTGTGAAGCTCAATACTATTAGACAATCTTAAGTATTGTTGCAAATGAAAATCTTCATCTTAAGAAGTTAGACGTGAAGATTGTATTTTTACACAGAGGCTTAGAAAAATAGATATATATGTACTAACCACTAGGTATATTAGAAAAGGGCAAAGAGAGTCGAGAATGAAGACTAAAAAAGAGCTTGTATGGTTTGAAACAATTTCTGAGACAGTGATACAAGAAGTTAGACGTCTTCATGCATATGGAAGTTTCCAAAAGTATAATGGCAACCATTGTTGTTACTTTAAGATATTTGAGTCTAGTTATGTCATTTTATTACTTTATGTCGATGACATATTAGTAGCAAGTTCAAATATGAAATATATTAAAAGGTTAAAGCAACAATTGTTAAAATAATTTTACATGAAAGACCTCTAATCAGCAAAGAAGATCCTTAGGATGCAAATAACTAAAGATAAGCAAAAAGGAACTTTGAAGTTATTTCAAAAGGAGTACATCATACATGTTTTGTAGAGATTTAATATGAGGGATGAAAAGATAGTTAGCATACTGTTGGTCAGTCACTTTCGCCAATCCAAAGAGTAGTGTCCTCAGACAGAGGAAGAGAAAAGCCTCATAACTAAGGTTCTTTAAAAGACATTGGTCATGTAGTGGGAGTTGTTACGAGGATTCTATCAAATTTCATAAAGACTCACTAGAAAGCAATAAAGTGAATCTTGAGGTATTTGCGAGGCACCATAGAGAAATGTTTGTATTTTTTAAAGGAGAGTTAAAAGTACAAGGATATGTAGATGCAAACTTTACCGGAGAAGTCAATCATGGAAAAGGCACCATTAGTTGTGTGTTCAATGTGGGTACTACAACAATTAGTTGGATATTGTAGATACATAAGATTGTTGCATTATCTACTATAAAGGTTGAATATATAGCAATGACAGAAGCCAATAAAGAGATAATTTGGCTTCAAAGATTGTTAAATGAACTAGGTTTCAAGCAAGAGAATACTGTTTTGTATAGTAATAATTATAGTACAATTCATCTAGCATAGAATTCAGTATTTCACTTGAAAACCAAGTATATCAAATTTCGTTATCACTTCATCAGGTCTTTATTAAAAGATAGAATGTTAACACTTGTGAAGATCCTTAGTAGTAAGAATCCAACATACATGTTAACAAAGACTATGATTATTAAGAAATTAAAACTATGTTTAGTTTCAATTTGTTTACAAGAGTAACAAGACCGGAGAAGAGTTATTGCATTTATTAACATGTGAAGACATATTGAAATCAATCTTCAAATGGAAGACTGTGTAAGTCTCATCTATATGGAAGAGGAAGAAAATAAAAAATATAAGTACAATCCCATTAATTAATTTGTAGGTCCTGCCTACATGGAAGAGGAAGAAAATAAAAAATGTAGGTGTAACCCCATTAATTACATTTGATTTTGGTGACTACAATTTTATTTATAAATAGACAATGTTTTTGCCTTAGAGATACACACCAAAAGAAGAAAAGAAAAGCCAAAGGAACAATTTTCTTTGATGAAAAATAGTGTTACGTGTGTGTGTGTGTGAGAGATAATATTTTAGAAAAATATTTAGGATATTTTTAAAAAGGGAGTGAAAAAATAGTGAGTTTTTGAAATACTTGTGTGTCATTATTTTAGGTTTATCTCAATTTATTGTATTGTCTCTCACTTTGTACCCATTAATTTTATTAGTAGAAAAAATATTTTTCAGAGTTTGTCCCATTGACGTAGCCTAAATTAAAGGGTGAATCAAGTTAAATTTCCGATGTTATTATTTGACTTTGTTGAATTTATTTTATTTTTACCCGATGTGCTCCAACAATTGGTACCAGAGTTGGTCTAGTAAAATTCTCAATATGCTTTGGGGTTGCAACATAGGTTGATCTGCCACATCAGAAAATATTTTATTAGGTTCATGGCGTATTTATTTGTAGAAAAAAAAACACAACGAAGAAAAAAAATGTCAAGCCATAAGGTAAATATTGAAAATTTTAATAGTAATAATAATTTCTCTTTATGGAAAAGGAGGATGAAGGATATTCTCATTCAACAAAAGGTTTATGAGACGTTACTCGAAAAAAGAAGAAGGCAAAAACCGTCACTGAGGAATAATGGGAGGAGATAGATAAGATTGCAGCCAATATAATCTGTCTAAATCTCTAAAACAGTGTCTTGCAAAATATTGAATCAAAAAATTGCAAGACTGCAAAAGAAACATACGAGACTCTAGAAAACATGTATATGTCAAAGAACCTTGTCAATAAATTTTATTTGTAGAAGAAGCTATATCATATGAGAAAGGAAGATAATGTGATCATGATGCAGCATGTTAGCAATTTCAATAGCAAGCTTTCTCACTTAGCAAGATTCAATATGGGTTTTGATGATGAAGAGAAAGTTGTGATGTTGTTGGCATCACTACCCTCATCATATAACCATCTTACAACAACTCTAACTTATATGAAAGACAATATGAAGTTTGAAGTCGTTGTAAAAGCCTTGTTGTCATATGAGAAACTGAACAGGGAGAGAGATTCAAAAGTACAAGCCCTTATCACAGAGTCCAGAGGAAGGAGACAATACAGAGAACAAAAACCTAGAGGTAAGAGTAGAGGCAAATCAAACAAATATGCCAATGTTGAATGCCATCACTATAAGAGGAATGGTCACATCAAGAAATTTTACTGAATCTTCAAGAAGGAACATGAAACGAACAAAGGCAAAGTAGTAAAGAAAGACGACAGTAGTGATGATGAGCAAACAAATACCATAAACGAGTTCAATATCGTTTATGATGAAGATTTTGTCAATCTTCCATCACACGAGACCAATTGGGTGATTGATAGTGGTGCTATAATTCATGGTACATCGTGTAGAGAATTTTTCTCATCATACATACTTGGAAGTTTTGGTACTGTTAGAATGGGAAATGAAGACATGTCAAAGGTTGTTGGCAGAGGAGATGTTTTCTTGGAAATAGAGAATGAAACCAAACTATTTTTGAAGGATATCAAGCATATTCCATATATACGCCTGAATTTGATCTCTGTATGCAAACTTGCAAATGAAGGATATTGTAGCATTTCATTTATGACAAATGAAAACTTATAAAAGGCTCCTTAGTAGTGGCTAGAGGTGAGAAGCATACAACTTTGTATATAATGCAAGCAAAGTTCCCCACCAACACAGTAAATGTCGTGGAGAAAGATAGTGTAACTGAATTAAGGCATATGAGACCTAGTCACATGGGTGAAAAAGTTATGATAAGTTTAGCCAGGAAGAAGATACTGCCCAGAATGGATGAAGTATATTTAGAGAAATGTGTTGATTGTATAGTAGGAAAGCAAAACAAAGTTGCTTTCAAGAGTTCCCCTCCTTCTAGAATGAATAATACTTTAGATCTTATTCATTCGTAATTGTGTGGACCAATGCCAAAGTCACTTTGTGGTGCTCAATACTTTATGAATTTTATTGATGATCATTTAAGGAAGACGTGTGTATATATTCTGAAGACAAAAGATTGGGTGCTAGATGTCTTCAAAGAATTTCATGTCTCAGTTGAGAGACAAACTGAGAAGAAGCTGGAGTGCATTTGGATAGACAATGGTGAAGAACACACAGGACCTTTTCATGCTTACAACAAAAAGCATGGTATTCGACATCAAATGACACCTCAAAAGACACCACAATTGAAAGCTTAGCTGAGAGGATAAATAGAACTTTGATGGAGAGAGTCAAATTTTTATTCTCACATGCAAAGTTGCTTAAAACTTTCTGAGGTAAGGTCATACTAATAGTTGCACATGTGTTGAATCTTTCACCCTGTACTCCTCTCAAGATGGATGTTCCAGATAAAGTGTGGTCTGGAAATGATGTTTCTTAGGATCATCTGTGGGTGTTTGGCTACAAAGAATTTTTTTTCATATCCCCAAGGATGAGAGATCCAAACTTGATGCCAAGACAAGACGATGCATTTTTATTGGCTATGGTCAAGATTAATTTAGCTATAGATTTTATAATCTGGTTGCAAAGAGACTTGTCAGGAGCCGTAATGCTATATTTGTTGAAGATGAGAACATTAAAGATATTGTCAACATGAAGAAAGATGTTTCTAATTCCAATGGTGACTTATCAAATTTGGAATTAATTTCTCCAACATTAGTGATAAGAAAAATTGGAGATGAAGACCAGATTTATCTACCTGATAAAGATAATGCTCCCATAGAAGTTGGTTCTAAAGACGAGGGAAATGATGATGTTTATTATCCAGCACTAACATATGTAGCTTTTCCTGTTCCACTAAGAAGAAGTGATAGAATGAGATGATCTTCTACCACATATCCTCCACATGAGTATATAACTTTCATTGATGATGGAGAACCTGAGAGTTATAAAAAAGCCATGGATGATGAATCCAAACAAAAATAGATTGATTGAAGCCATGCAAGATGAGATGAAATCCTTGCATAAGAACAAAACCTTTGAGTTGATAAAGCTGCCTAAAAGGAAGAAGGCTTTGAAAAATAAATGGGTGTTCGGGTGAAGCATGAAGAACACAATTTCAGTCTGTGATACAAAGCCAAACTGCTTGTCAAGGGTTTCAGCCAAAGAAAAGGAGTTGACTTTGGCGATATTTCCTCACCAGTTGTGAAAATGACATCCATCCATATTGTGTTGGGGTTAGCAGTAAGTCTTAACTTGAAGGTTGAGCAAATGGATGTCAAAACTGTCTTCCTACATGGTGACTTAGAGGAAGAGATACAAATGGACCAGCCAAAGGGTTTCAAGCAAAAAGGAAAAGAGGATTATGTTTGCAAATTGAAGAAAAACCTTTATGGCTTAAAATAGGCACCGAGACAATGGTACAAAAAATTTGAGTCTGTTATGGGGGAGAAAGGCTACAAAAAGACTGCTTCAGGCCATTGTATTTTTGTGCATAAATTCTCTGATGATGTTTTCATTATTCTTTTGCTCTATGTGGATGATATGTTGATTATTGGCCGAAATATTTCCAGAATCAACAACTTGAAAAAGCAGTTGAGTAAGTCTTTTTCCATGAAAGAATTGGGGCTAACAAAGTAGATTCTTGGCATGAGTATTAATAGAAATAGAGGCACCAAGAAATTATGGTTGTCACAAGAGAAGTACATTGAGAAAGTACTTCAGAGATTTCATATGGACAAAGCTAAAACGATTAGTTGTTCTCTTGCTAATCACTCTAAGTTAAATTCTAAGCAGAGCCCTTCTACAGACAAAGAGAAGGAAGAAATGAAAAATGTTCCATATGCTTCAACAGTTGAAAGTATGATGTATGTCATGTTTGTACACGGCGAGATAACGTTCATGTAGTTGAAGTTGTGAGTAGATTTCTTTCAAATCCTGAAAAGGAAAAATGGTCTGCACTGAAATGGGTTTTCAGGTATCTTTGAGGTTCTTCCAAAATATGCCTATGTTTTGGAAATGACAAACCTGTGTTAATTGGATACACAGATGCAGATATGGCTAGCGATATGGATTCTAGAAAATCTACTTCAGGTTATCTAATTACATTTGCATGGGGAGCTATGTCATGGCAGTCAAAATTACAAAAATGTGTAACATTGTCCACTATAAAAGTAAAGTTTATAGTAGCAACGAAAGCATGTAAAGAGTGAACTTAGGTTGCAGCAAGACAATTACCAGTTATTTTGTGATAGTCAGAGTGTTATCCACCTTGGAAAGAATGCCTCATTTCATTCGAGATCAAAACATATTGATGTGAGATATCGTTGGATTAGGGATGTAGTGGAAAATAAGCTACTATAACTTGAGAAGATCCATACAAAAGAAAATAGATCAGACATGTTGACAAAAATTCTTCCAAGATAGAATTTTGAATACTGTCGTTTAGCTGCTAGATTGATAGAGCCCTCCATGTAGTCGGGAAGGGAAGATTTGTAGGTTCTGTCCACGTGGAATGGAAAGAAAATAAAAAATGTAAGTATAACCCAATTAGTTAATTTGTAGGTCCTGCTCACATGAAAAGAGAAGAAAATAAAAAATGTAAATGAAGCCCCATTAATTACATTTGACTTTTGTGGTTATAATTTTACCTATAAATAATCAATGTTTTTGCCTTAGAGATACACACCAAAAGGAGAAAAACAAAGCAAAGCAAAACCAAATAAATAATTTCTTTTGATGAAAAATAGTGTTATATGTGAGAGAGTGAGAGATAATATTTTAAAAAAATATTTGAGATATTTTTCTAAAAGATGAATGACAAAATAACGAATTTAGAAAATACTTATGTATCACTATTTTGAGTTTATTTTAATTTGTAGTATTACTTCTCACTTTATACCCATTAATTTTATTAGTAAAAGAAATATTTTTTTTGAATTTGTCCAGTGAATATAACTTAAATTAAAGAGCGAACGATGTTAAATTATGGGTATTGAATTTATTTTATTTTTACCCACTTTACTCGAATAGATTGTTAATTCACATACATTGAAAATATCATCCTCCATTTGTGGAGAGGATGGGAGGAATAAAAAGAAAAGGAAGAATAATAGATATAAAAAAAATGAATAAAAATATAAACATAACGAGAAAGTTCTCATCTGAGTAAGTTAAGGTTTAAAGTTTTATAATAATCGTAAATTGATTATTATAAAAAGACTCAATGTAATGAAAAAAAACGTGAGATGAAAAAAAAAGAGGAGAGAGGGGAGAAAAACAAAAATAGAAAAGAATTGTGAATAATTTTATTAAGTATAAGTGAGTTATGCATTTTATAAATTTCTTTTCTTTAGTAAAATAATTTCAGTAAAATTGAGCGTACTATTTTATTTACATTTATTTTGCACTGCTCCATTTTGATAACCAAAGAAGTAACTAACTGTATCAGTAAAATGAAGGTGAGACAGAGGAAACTTAAATAAAGCCTAAAACACTGTAGTACTTTATATAGATGATATGAAAATTAAACGAGAACATCTCAAACGCGAGAACAACACGAATTTACAAGCATAATTAACCACAATACCAACCATCTCATTCATTGATGCTCGACAAAAAAGTTCAACAAGGAACATACGGTTCAAATAGTTTCGTACAAGGATTTGGATGATAGTGCATAATCTCTGCGGCCCGCTCAAACTCCTCCCTCAGAACTCTAATGCCTTTGTTGTCCACGACACGCCCCAGGTTATGAGACGTCTCAAATGGATCCTCTATGCATATCAGGCGTCGATCATTACCAATCCTCCTTGTCCAATCTTTATCCCGTTTGCTGGTCATGTAAAACAAAGTTGGGATTTGGGTTAATAATGTAATTATAATGGCACTCTTTAAAGACAAAAAATCTAGAACTGGAGGAAAAATACTGAACAAAGCCTCACCTAACCACCAAACATCGCTAAGCAGTAAATGTTCAGAGTTTTAAACCTCACATATATCAAAGTGTTAAATTTATACTGGGATGAGGATGTGTGCGGCCAAATGATTCCCAAGATTTTATCAGAAACTTTAGTTACACATTAACTTGTGCTTCGAGTTCAATAATTGAACCAGACCTACTTGCCATTCTCATAATGTTTTCCTAATGATGGTAACAGAGGTAATGACAATCAGGTGTTAGAAGTGACTCTTATCATAGGAGAAAGAACTCATGTTACTGATCTGCTGTGACATCCTTATAAGATTGAACTAGTCTCATGAGGAGAAATTTTAAATCTTCTCAAAAACCTCGTGCTCCACTCGTTGTTTGAGAATTGTTTTAGGTAACAAATAAAGGTACTTCAATCTAAATCTTATATATCACAAGTACTTCAGGCAAAGACTTTGGGACTGAATATAACTACTCGCAATTATCACGAGTATAAAGGCCACACATAATTAGGATATTGAAATATTGTGCAAAGAATCACCACGATTGAATATATCTTACCTCATTATGCTCCCTGTACGAACAGATATGACAGAATCCGTATACTCATGGCAATATGCCCAATAATGGAAAAAACCCAACACAAGCTGAGCAATAGTTTCCTTGTTATGGCATCCAAAATCATGGAGTTGTTCAATTTGATCAAAGTAAGCACATTGAATATTGTCAACAGTAACAGAGTATGTTGCCTTCATTCGCTGAAAAGGATAAACAAATGCATTACCATCTAAAGCTAAATATAAAGCTCATAATATATGAGTTATCATAGACGGACAATTCTCAAAAAACAATAATTTTCTGCTACAGTGCCATATCGTTACAAATCATTTGTAATGTGAAAGAACAAAGGCTTGAACACATTAACATGGTATCAGCGTATGCAGTGCCCTTTAATGGGAAATTAATGTCTAGTAAATTGTCTCATAAGTATAATAATGAGAACTTGACTCTAAAAGAGTGACCAACCACATATTGACTTGGCGATTTAATATGTGTACTATTCAAGTTTTTGGAAAAAGAACTTAAATAATGGCTACTTTCTTAGCTAGCAAGAACGAAAAAGTAAAACTCCATTACAGTATACTACAGAAGGCTGCCAAGTTTTAGACTTTACTACAGAATCTTCCCTAACTTGGTAACGAAACCTATGAGATCAATTTGGTGTATCAAATAGCACACAACATTCAACAGAAGAGGAATCAAAGTAGGCCTTTTATATCTCAAAACAATGGCCAAAAAACTGTACCAAATGATCAAATGACTACGTCTCTAAAACCTACTGATGTATTAGCCTAGCAGATTAAGAATATACCTGTAAACACGGAAGGATAGCAGGTCTTCGCATTTGTAACAAGTGAATGCACATCAAAACATACCTACCAAAAAAGAAAATAAAGGAAAGGAAAACTTAACGGGATAAAAAAACAGAGAGATTAAAAGAAAATGTTGGGAAGCTGAGCTTAAAAGAAATTGACACAATCTCTTAGAAAATTTGATCACAGAGTTGAAAACACAATAAAAAAATATTAAAAAAGAAGAGTGTGTCTGTATATGTGTGAGCACACGTGAGAGAGAGAAAGCGCTTTAAGCAGCATGTTAGTGCTAATGTGCTACTATGTTCTCCCAAAATGGTATGTGTTCTTATTATCTTGTTAAAGTGAATCCTCAAAATTGGTTGCTAAACTTGACAATTATGGTAAGATTTGAAATCAAACTTACGCATAGCTGGAAAGGGTTCCTAAGTATGTTACATTAACCCCTCTTGATTTCGCCCAATGTTTCACAATAAAAGCCAGCTGCTGCAATCTCACATCTATTCGTGCATAATCCCGAAGAAGCTTTGTATTCACAACTGCCAAAACATTATTGATGCATATGTCGCAGGAAATTCCAGTAACTGGATCCATAAGCTTCACAATGGGGACTCTAGCCCAGGTGAGGGCCTGAAAACATATTTAAATTAGAAGTCCATTAAAAATGGGAAAAAATAAGATTATAATGATGATGGATGAATCAGTGAGCAATAATTCTGCCAATTGACCAAAACAGTAGGGCATTTTGTATGTTTTATGGGTGTTGTCGAAGTATGAATCGAACTCACCTTCACATTTTGGAGGTTGACTGATTGCAGAATATCAGCCAACTTCAGTAACACATCGGACTTGTTAAGCTCCACATCCTCAATTACCAAACAGAGATCAATATCACTTCTAGACACTCCAAAAGAGTTAGCAGAGGATCCATAGAGATAAAGGCAAGCTTCCGGCCATTCTTTGGTAACTAGCCTCTCTAATAAACCGAAGAGCTGCTGCTGCTTAGCCTTTTCTTCCTCCAGTGGAATAAGTGACTGAAATATTGCAAGGAAAGGAGCATTAAGTCTGTCTATATCACTCCGACATTGCATCTGTCGGTTGTAGATTCTTTCCCTTTGACTAAGTAGCCGCTGTCCTCTTGTGTCTGACCTCAAATCCTGATTGTATGTACTAACAGTTAGTCTCAAAGGTTAACTTTTTATCATCTTAAAAATTGAAACTTTCCTTCGGATTTTAAACTTGAAATAATTACGTTCATGCAATTCTTTCTTTTTGATACGTGAGTGGAACTAACTAGCTAATCAATTTCAAACCTACATGAACGGTCATAGTTATCTAGAAAATCATAATTCATTGACAAACAAACAAAAAAATTGAGAATGGTTTCACTCCATAAGTTAGCTCATATTGACTAAATTCAATTGATGGTTTGAATTCTTATAAATCCAGGCCTAACTCTGAACCCAAAAGCCAGCTTATGAGTTAGAGGATTATCCAGACTTATAAGGAGCACTACTGCCTTACTCTTAGCCAATGTGGGACTTAACATCCCCCTCCACATCGGCTAGAGTCCGGATTTACGGCACGAGGGCCGATGGGAGTACGAGGAAGCCAAGAGCCTAGCTCTGATACCATCTTAGAAACCCAGGCCTAACTCTGAACCCAAAAACCAGCTTATGAGTTAGAGGATTGTCCAGACTTATAAAGAGCACTGCTGCCTTACTCTTAGCCAATGTGGGACTTAACATGTGGTTTCCTGCACTGTGATAAGGGATGAATTTCTAACAACTTAACGAATTGATGCTGAAAAGAACTTCTTTATGTGAATTCTGAAATTATGATATTAGCCTGTTAGACCATTAGCTCCTCAGAATTAACTCCTTGAGAATTTGTTAGTTTTTACTAATCCTTCTTGGTCCCTGATTAGGTTCTCGTTCCAGTGGGTTGTATATACTTACTAATGCAGTTTTATTCTTTTCACTTGTCCTTCTCTAGTACATGAATCTAATCCTTTTGTTTAGAATTAACCCTTATAAATTCCAAATGTAGGTTGCCCAATTTCTTTATCCTTATTTGTTTGGTCCTGTTGCCTGACTAGGGTACCATCGATGGACCTTCCACAACATGTTTTTCTTTCCTCCCTTCTGTAAGAAAATTCCCTCTTTTTAACTATATACACTCTGCTAGGATGTCTTTTTCCTTTCTCCATCTTTTCTGGTTTTTGAGAAAGAAAAGTGGAAAAGGTTAGTGATAGTATACATCTTATGCTACTGCTGCTTCAGTTGTAGTACCGACCCATGTTGCTCTGTCCCATAGTTTGTCCCAGTTTGAGTCTTTGAGATTGCTTTCTATAGTCTTTCTATAGTCTTTGATCCTTGGAGGCCATTGATCATGCCAGGTTATTCACCAGGAGTAACAATGGAAGACATATTCAGGAGCTGCTTCCTTTGTGGAAAATGTTTTGAACTTTACCATTTCATACGATAGTTCCTCAGAGGAAGCCAAATGCAGTCCCTGATTAAAGTTTCTATTGTTTAGGAATGCTTTAGAATTATGTCTAGCTGTTATGTTGTAACCATGAATCCGTGTATTTGGTTGGTAGTCTATTTGTAATGTTGGACCTAGTTACATTTCGTGTTGCTATGTTATATTTAAATTGTGGCATTACCTTTTTCTATTAGCATTAATTGTTCATCAAAAAAAAAAATGTTAAGTCCCACATTGGTTAAGAGTAAAGCAACAGTACTCCTTATAAGTCTGGACAATCCTTTAACTCACAAGTTGTCTTTTGTATTCAGAGTTAGGCCTAGGTTTCTAAGATGGTATTAGAGCTAGGCTCTTGGCTTCTCATCTACTCGTGCCGTAATCCGACCGTGTCAGAATCCGACTCTAGCTGATGTGGAGGGGGATGTTAAGTCCCACATTAAAGAGTAAGCAAGAAGCCCTTCCTTATAAGCCTGACAATCCTCTAACTCATGTTTTTGGAGTTGAGTTAGGCAGGTTTAAGATGGTATCGGTAGCTCTTGACTTCCTCGTACCCCCATCGGTCCTCGTACCGTAAATCTGGACTTTAGTCGATGTGGAGGGGGATGTTAAGTCCCACATTGACTAAGAGTAAAGCAACATTACTCCTTATAAGTCTGTGCAATCCTCTAACTCACAAACTGACTTTTGGGTTCAGAGTTAGGCCTGAGTTTCTAAGATGAATGATAACTAAAACTTTCATAAAACATTGTAAGAGAAACAACCTTCCTACGAGATTTTTTATGTTGCTTGGATTCATTCTTCGCATGAGACTCATCCACATTTACCCGAGTGCTACCAAACCCAATCTCCAAACTCATCATATGTTCTTCAATATCTGAAACGGATACAGAAAGGAGATTACTTCCAGATGGTGGTACATGACGATCAAGCTGTGCACTGAGCCCCATTCTCCGACCCCCATCACGTTGAGCCGTAACCTTATCAGAGGAACCATCTCTACTATTCATCAAAGCACCATAATGACCCATCTCACGACCAGCATTGTTGCTTAAGCCCTTACTATGATTCCCAAAATCCCAATTCTCACCTCCGCTAGGTTTGTTAGAAAATCCCGGCGGCGGCGTAGTTCTGGGGGACTGTTTTACCCCACCTCCTCTTCCTTCTCGATCGAAAGAATCAAAATTTCCATGCCGAGACATATCCAAATTGGGCCAATGATTTCTATCGATAATCCCATTGTTTAACCTCGAAGTATCCAAGGGAGTAGTATTCGCATTCGAGAAAACCTCAGAACAAGAAATCCCGATAGGAAAGGAACCAAACTTTAGCTTGTGCTCTAACTGGGGAGTTTGCTCAACAAGCCCGTTAATAGAAAAATGATTAACACCAGTCGCAGACCCTAGACTTCTTAAATCATTCTCGATTTGATTTCCCGATGGAAATTGGTTTCGGGGAAGAGGGAAAGGGGTTTGAGATAATCCTAAGAGGCCACCATTAGTAGTAGACCAGAGATAGTGACTTGGAATATCAGGGCCGTTGGACGGCCACGGTGATGATGGATGGATGGGTAGGCTGGAACCAAATTCTGCCACAGCTGGATCGTGGACTAAAGGTTGTTGATGATGTTGCTGAGACGGCAATGGCGTCGGTGTCGTTTCGAGTTGTTGAGTCTGGTTGTGGAAGTAGTTGTGTGGTTTCTGAAGCAAAGAGAGAAGGAACTCGCCGCCATTGGATGCAGATGGTGGCCGCGCGTCAACCCCATTGCCGGTCATTGCGGGTGGGAAGTGGAAGAAAAGTTGGCAGTCCGAAGATCCTTCTCACTTCAGTTATCGACTTATAATGATTATGTATCTTCGTACGAATATAAAAATCAGATTCGAATATAAATTAATTCTTATTCCGAGAGTTATTTCTTCTCGCAGAAGGAACAGGGATGACAAAAAAAAATCAGGTTTGGTTACTCGCGGTACGGTGTTCATAAATCGAATCGGAACTAACTAAATCGTAAAATTGGATTAGATTAAATGGTTTTACAAATCAAACGATTTGATTTAATTTGTACTAATTTTCAATTATTTGAACCGGACCGAACCGATTTAATAATATATTAAAAATTTCACATTATTCTTCATTAAATGTATAAAAAAATTAAACCAAATCAGACCGAACCGTTTTATAAATCAAACGTTCCAGTACGGTTTTTATTACTTAAAATCGTTTCAAATGAACCGATCTGAGTAATATAAACGGTCTGGTTCGGTTAAAGTTTTTTAACTAAAACCGGATCGGACCGTTGGATACCCCTAATCTGTGGATAACCGCATCGTCGGTTCAGTTTTTATCCGTTTAATTTTGGAGACGATTTCAATTTTGGAAAAAAATCGAACATAAAGGAATGGATACAGTTCGATTATGATTATATTCAAAATTGTACCTTCACGTACCCGAAATTAATTATATTTATTTAAATAAATTATATATTAATTAGGGTTTACTTATTTTTCAGACGGTATATAAACCAACCTAAACTTTTTTTTATTTCACTCTATGTCGCCTCTCATTTAGTCATTTTCTAGCCTCTCTCAGTTCTCTCAAGTCTCAAGCTTCTCAGTTCTCACTGACCGCCAGTCGCCAACCGTAGTCGCCATTCGCAGTCGACAATCGCCAGTCGCTGAGTCGTCGCCATTAACGGATTCGCGTCACTGAGTCCAGTTGTTCAATCGTCTCTCTCGCTAGTCATCTCTGTCGCTCTCGATTGTACGCTTGTCGCCAACTCGGTTTGCTATCCCTTCTTCTTCGTGATCTTATCAGGTAAGTGTTTCCTTTTCTCGTATGAAGTAGATCTCTTGGTGGCTATCTGATTGATACATGGTTACTCTGTTTTGTGTATGACCTCACTGCTATGAGATTTTTGGTGCTCTGTTTCTTAAGTAGAATAGGTTAAATCTAACATATATTTAAATGTCTGAAGTCATGTGGAGTCTGGACAATGTATTATCTATTCATAGTATATGTGGAATAAATTGACTACTCTATTTTGTGTATGGACCTTCCTGTTATGAGACATGGCTATTGGCTACTTTGTTTTTGTCACAAAAATTCTAGCCATTTTAAGTGATTATGGTAAAATCTTATTTGATTTGTGCTTTGATAGATTTAGTCAGAGATTTTATTCTGTTTCTTGAGCAGAACAACTTCGACATAACATATTTAAATGTCTGAAGTCATCTGGATAATGTATTATCGATTCATAATGTATATGGAATAAAGTGACTACTCTGTTTTATGTATGGATGTATTATCGATTCATAATGTATATGAAATAAAATGACTACTCTATTTTGTGTATGAATGTATTATCGATTCATAATTAATTTATTATTTTGGTTTATGAAAGTGATTTTATATGTTTGATTTTTGCAGGATACTCGTGTTGTTGATGAATAATTAGAATAGAGAAGTTTTGATTTATTGTACTTGAAGTTTTGATTTAATTAGTTTTCAATATTTGTGTTAATTTAGAATATTTTATTTATATCTTGTGTTTTTCATTTATATGTATTTAATCTTATCTAGATTCATAGAAATATATATTATTAAATGTTAATTTTTTTATCAGAAACTCAAAATAAGAAATTGAGATAACAAGTTTAATAGACTTATCTATTTGCTTTAGGTTGATTGCATAGTCAAAATGAGTTAAATTGAATAGGATTTTTTTAAAATTTTAAAAAATAATTTTTTTTAATAACTGTTTCGAACTGTTATGTGCGAGTAAAAAAATATCTCCAAATTATGACATTTTTTGAGCGATTTCAAGGACAAATTTTATAATTCAATTTAGGGACGATTATATTAAAATCCATCCCCACCCGTCCGGTGACCATCCCTAAATATGGGGCAAAACAAGATACTTTTTGAAGTGAGTATCCTTACCTAATTCCATATCGTAAAGCTACAAATTTATTTTTTCCAAACTGGATAAGCATTTTATTTTATTTCACTACCCATCTGTTATTCAATTTTTTTTAAATGAAGCCATAAATGGAGGTGTGGGATTTGAACCAATGTATTAACTTGGAAAGTAACTAGCTTTTACCACTCTCAGAGGATGGTTGGTATTTGCAATTCAAATTTAGGGTAAGAAGGTTTTATATTGTTGATCATTAAGGTGTACTAAAAGACAAGGTGGAGATCTTTAGCCAAAATAAAATTAAAGTACAGGTTAGAATTGCTTGTTGAGTTTTATCTTCTATATTTCTTAAGGCACATTTAAGAATGAAACATTAAGTGATTTGTAGAGATCTTGGTAATTACCTCTATGTGTCCTTTTGACTTGCTTTATTTATATATTTTGGTAGGTATCGTGGTCTATAAAGTGTATTTCTTTAAGTAAAAAATAATAAGCTTTTAAGTGTGTACTAGATGCTGCCAATAAATCATTTTCTTTTTTACTTGATTTTTCCACAAAAACAAAGCTTTTCTTTATCTACTAACTTGTATTATTTATTTTTTGAGTTCCTGATATGGGAGAAATTGTCAGCTTAGGAGCTTACCAGTAAGTAACTTTAAAAATGCATTAATAGAAACATATATTCTCTTCTGTTGTTGTATGTTCTTGACTCCTCTTTATCTATTATTTATATACGTTTAGAGAGCATTTGGTAAAACTTATTGAGAACTAGTGATTTAGGGGAGATAAGAGGAACAATTAATGATTTACTACACCATAATGATATTTCATGATTTCTCTTAGGATCCATATATTGGTGCATGTCCAATTATTAGTTATAATATTTTGTGTACGTATTTATATATGTGTTTAAGGTTTAGAGCTTATAGTGTAATTATTATAAGCTATATAATGATATTTAATTAACTTGGTTTGAATGATTCATGTATTAATTAGTGTTACGAATTAACACTCGCAGAAGTAAAGATCGGGTCCAATTTTAGTTGCACAAATTAATAATAATGGGTAATGGAAAAAGTAATAAGCAGTAAGAAATTAAATAACACACAATGATTTAAGTGGTTCAACTTTTCAATGTGAAAAGTCTACTCTACTGACGACGGAACACCGAGGAAAAATTCACTAATAACCAAATGAAGATACAAACACCAATTTCCAGAGCTTCACAAATTATACCAAATTCCAAAATCAATCCACAAAATATCCCCTCTAATTTACTGGTAATATATATAGCAAGATAAATTAACAAACTTACTATTAAATCAAATATTACTGTACAAATGAGAGAAACACTACAAATGGCAGCTAAAATGGACAGCTTGTCCTTAGGCTGATTTTTCCTCTTTTGTGCTGGCTGCTTCTATTCTGCAGTTTCTATATTTCTTCTTTTTGTTCTCAAACTGGCTGCTGCTTTCTATTTTTTTTCAACTGCTGCTGAGAAATAGTGAGGAAGAGACAGGCGCAGAACAACAACAAAGAAAATGACGTAGAGGGTTGGATTTATGATCTATTCTTCCCTGATATCAGTTGCTGCTTCTTGTGGCTATTCACGCACCTGTTGGTTTTCTTCTTGTATGCAGATGCTATTTTTCTGCTTTTTCTCTGGTGGCTACTGTCCACCTTACGGAGAAACAAACATATAAATATATATAGAAGGCAGCTGAGGGTTTAAGAGTATATTGGGTTTTGGGCCATTATTAACAATTAGTTTTCAACGTATATGTATGTATATGTTTTCCAAGCATATATATGTGTGTGTGTGTTTGTTAGAAAGATGAACTTGTTGTGATAATTTGAGAATGAATGATGGAATTATTATGATGATTATTTTTATAAGTTTCCCTATTTTTGATTCAAAGTTTAATATTATCATCTGCATCTTTATTATTAATTATTGTATGGTAGTGACTCTGCTCGTGTTTGTTCTAGACTTAATGTTGGAATTGTTTCAAATGTGGTTTTAAATAGGTACATTTGGTTAGCTAGTTGATATGAAAAGTAACCATAACAGATTCATATTCGATGTCATTATTTAATGTATGAATTTTTTTTAACTACTTATTTTAGAATTATAGATTTTATCATTATACACTTATACTTATGTTTTTGATGATTTATTTATTTATTTTTGTAATTTATATTAGATGGAAAAAAACTCATTCTACGTGTAGTACACTTGGAACCACCAAAAGTGCAAGTGTTGCCTAGGATGTTGAAAACCAAGATAAGAATCCACAAAATGCTCCACTAGAAACTAAATATCTACCATTGAATGACAAACATGAACCTTTCACATATAGCTATTACGGAAAAGGTAAGCGAAAGTCTTCTGAACCTCCTTCTTTTGCTTGGAAATATTTTGATATAGTGAGTAAAGGCCTAGATCGCAAGGCGAAATGTAAATATTATTCAAATGATTATGTGTATGTATCCAGCAAGTCTGGTACATCAAACTTAAATGCTCATAATGTAATGTAATATAAATTATTTCATGGTATATCTAAGAAGAAGCAAAAGACTCTAGCTTTTGAAAATGTCACAAACAATAAAGAAGGTGTACTTGTTGCACACAAATTAATATTGAGGCTTGTACTTACAGAAATGATTATAGTTGATAAATTGCTATTTATTCATATTGAGAATGAATGATTTAAGAAGTATAGTAGAGTTTTGGATCCAAGGATCCAAGGTTCCAAGTTCCTTCTCGTACCACTATTACACGAGATTTCTTGAGTCTTTTCTTAAAGGAAAAAGATAAATTAAAAGAATTTTTCTCTAAATCATTTCAAAGAGTTTGTTTGACCATTGACATATGGATTTATGCTTAAAATTTAAATTATATGTGTCTTATTGCCAACTTCATCAATGATAGTTGGAAACTCTAAAAAAGAATCTTAAATTTTTGTGTGGTTCCTAGTTATAAAGGTGATATCCTTGGGAAAGCAATTGAGGAATGCTTGTTATATTGGGGAATTGATAAGATATTTATTGTTATCGTGGATAATGTTAGCTCAAATAATACATTAGTTTCTTACTTGCATAAAAAAATGAACAATTAAGGAGGTGTAATACTAGTTGGTCAACATATGCATATGAGGTGTGCATCTAATATTTTGAATTTGGTTGTGAGATAAGGAGAGGGCTTGAAAGAACATGATTCAAGCATAAGTAAGATAAGAGAAGTTCTGAAATATGTCAAAGGATCACCTTTAAGGTTGGTAAAATTTAAGGATTGTGTGGAGCAAGAGAAGATTGGTACTAATAAAATTTCATGTGTGGATGTAGTAACAAGGTGGAATTCCACCTACTTAATGTTAGAAGCTGCAATAAGATTTCAGAAGGCTTTTGAGCGTTTAGAAGATGATGATGTGATATTTAAGCAAGAGTTCAACATTGGAAAGGATAGTTGCAAAATTCTTGATATGTTTGATTGGTCTAATGCTCACGTATTTGTGAGGTTTTTGAAAATATTCTATGATGCAACATTGATATTTTTTGGTTCTGTGTATGTTACTTCAAATTTATTTTTGGATCAAATTTGCTTCATACACAACCAATTGAGTTTCTGGTGTGAAAATACAGATTTTGTGTTAAGCAAAATGGCGAAAGAAATGAAAACAAAGTTCAATAAATATTGGGAAGGTGTAGAAAAGATGAATGGTTTTTTATTTATTATAATTTTGCCTGATCCAAGATGTAAGGAACAAGATTTGAGAATTTTTTTTTGGATCTTCTGTGTGATAAAGATGATATTTTGGTTGGTTAAATGATAAAAAAATTTAGACAAACTTTGGATAATGTGTTTGATTAGTATTTAATTTTGTATTATGCAAATATGCAAGTTATATGCTTACAACTTTTAGACATAGAAAAAGTGGATAGTTGTAACATTGATTCATTTTCACTATGGATGTACCGTTATAAAAAGTGTGTCAAAGATGCAAAATAGATAGACAACCAAACTAAAGTGGATAAATATTTGGGTGAGAATGATTAGTCTTTTGATCTTTTAGGCTGGTGTAAGGTGAACCCATCAAGGTACAAAGTTCTTTCTAAGGTTGCCAAAGATGTTTTAGCTATATTTATATCAAAGAGTTATTGATTCTTTTAAAAGCTCATTGTCCCCAAAACTGCCCAAGAACTTATTTTTACTCAAAACTGGATTTGATCATCACCAATAATTAAAATTTGTGAGTCGTTTAATGATATCAAAGCAGGTAATATTATTTTAATTTTCATTACTAATTGATAGCATTCTCTTATAATTGATGTTTTAATATTTTCATCATTTTTTTGTCTTATATTTTGAGGATATGTTGGAAGACATTAAAGATATTACCCTTGATTGAGTATGATATATACTTATTTTATTTCATATGTATTTTGTATATTATTTTATATATATTTAGTTATCAATTTACTAACATTTTTTAAAATACATAGGTAATGAAATAATGAAGTTTTTGCTATTGCTTTCAAGACTCAAGACCCAAGATTATTTCCAAAATGCTCGATGGATGTTAAATAATGAAATGATCAACTTAATTTAGCTTTAGATTATTGTGTACTATCCTTTTGTTTATTGTTTGAATGAATTGTTAACTTTATTAAAATGACTATTTTAATTGGTATTATATTATTTTTGTTTTATATAGGTTTGACCGTTTGAGTCGTATTTTAACCTTTTTATTTAATATTTTTAGGTTTCTTTTAACTCAAATAAGTTTATGTTATGTAAAATTTTAAAGTTTTTATTCAAAAATATCAAAAATAAAGTTAATTAAGTTTATTAATCGGATTAATCGGATTCAACCGATCCAATCCGAACAAATTATGGATTGGATTGCATTGGATTTGAAAGGTGATCAGATCAGTTACGAATTAAGATGCTTCAATCTGATTAAAAGATCATATCGAATCAGATAAGTATAAAATCAATGATTTCGATACAATGTACATGCCTACTAAATACCACTATTATAATAGTGGCACTATTACTTAAATGGGCTAATACTCGGAGTCTATGATTCTAACACATTTTTCTCTTACTTATTTAGGTGGTAGATTTATTCTAACTATAAAAATAGATGATCTCATTAATCTAAATTTACAATTTTATCAAAAAAAAAAAAACAATTGCTTAATTAACCATATGCTCGGTATATGATCGATTTTTCTGTTAGTATTTTGGGTTTCTAGTTTTCATTAAAGATTTTTGGGAATAAAATTTGTGTAAAAACGGATTGATTAAAACAAATCAAACTAAAATCTATTTGGCCCAATAAATGGTATGAATAATCCTTTTATTAATTAAGTGTAATAAACAATACAATAAACATAAAACTTACATAAATATAATCAATTTTACCAAGCTATATAGCATGTTTCCCTTCTAGTGGTGACTCGATAATAGGTTAATATAGAAAACACAAAATATAACTCTTCTTTTTCATGTCGTCTTCCGAGTCACATTTAAAAGAAAAACATTACACTTTATTTGATAAAGTTATTATATTTATACAATTTTTGAGTTTATTATGCCTAGAAAAATGATTATCCACACCATTTATGGGCATAATAACAGGCTTTCTAAGTTTTTTGGATTTGATTTTTTTTAATTAATAGATTTTTTATATTAATTATTTTTTTTCATTATCGTAAATTGTTAATGAAAAATGGACACACAAAATTAAATGAAAATTTTAACAAAATTGTAAAATTTGGATTAAATAGATTATTTATTTAAATTTTTGTACTAAAATATGTTCTCTTAAACAATTATTGAACTAATGTATCATTTATTCATAATTATTGGACAATTTCAACTTAAAACCTTTTGAATAATTAAGTATAAAATTATTAAAGAGTGCAATTAAACTTATTATAATAAATTTGTAATAAATATTATTGTTATTGTTAAAACAAGAATTGATTGTATTGTAATTAATAGTATATTGTTACTATGAGTATTTAAAAATGTACATTTAATTATTATTAGAAAAAAATTCAATGATAATTAATAGATATTAAATATTTTTAACTTGTAGGGTTGAGATTCAAGGCTTATGAGTTGACCTGGAGCAATTAATGATGGATCCTATACTAAGTTAGAGACAGGGAGTAATTAATGATTTTTTCTTTAAAAAAAAAAAACTTATCCGGAGGGAGAATTGCTGTGACATTCTACATATCACTTTTTTAAATATTAAAAATTATAAGATATATCGAGAAAATTATTTCTACATATTCAATATTAAAAAAGTTCGAACCGTATATCTTATTATTCAATAAAATAATAATTCCCATTGTATATACCAAAACTTTTATCTCAATTATCCTACCATTAGTAGGAATAGTTAACAATTTACCTATTGATTCTGTTACATAATATAAAATGAATTTAGGTAAAGCGAAAAAAAAATCTCTCTTCTAAACTATTATTCTATATTTTCATTAATATGTATCCAAATAAAACATTAATGAAAAATACAGTAAGTAAATTATTGTATGTAATTTATATTTAACAAATATAATCGTTATTTTATTTTAATTAAATTTAAAAATAACAATAAATCTATAACTAATAAGTGATTTTCGTGCTAGTGATGTTATATAAAATTATTTATAAAATATATTAAATTGATATCCATATATATATATATATATATATATATATATATATATAATATTTTTGTTAAATATTGTGTAAATAAACAGAGATATATATATATATATAATATTTTTGTTAAATATTGTGTAAATAAACAGAGATAGTAACAGTTAGTAGGTACTTGATCCACATATTCTCCGAGTTTATGGTTTTAAACCATTGGAATATCGATAAGTTTACAATCTAATAGTTCTGCCTCTACCAGTAGCTCCAGAGTATATTTCCTCTGGGAAAGACATATGCCTTGTTTTGATCTTATTACCTAAATACCTAAAAAGTATTTGAGCTCTCCCAAATTCTTCATTCCAAACTCATTTGATAGTTGTTCTTGAAGTTTAGAGATTTCTTATTTATCATCCCATGTAATGATCATGTCGTCTACATAGACTATAAAGACTATTATCTTCCCTAATCGATGTTTTAGGAAAAGAGTATGATCAGAGTTATTTTGTTAGAACCCATATTTCTTCATTGCTGAACTCAACCTATCAAACCATGCTTGAGGTGATTGTTTTAGTCCATTCAATGCTCGTTGTAATCTACATGCAGTTTCTTTTCCTGATGTAACAGTATATCCTGGTGGGATATCCATGTAAATCTCTTCTTCAAGATCACCATGAAGGAAGGCATTTTTTACGTCAAGTTGGTACAATGACCAATCTAAATTTGCCGCAAGAGATAACAAGACTCTAACGGTTTTTAGTTTAGCCACAGGTGAGAAGGTTTCTTGATAATCTATCCCATGTTTCTGTGTATATCTTTTTGCTATAAGCCTCGCCTTGTATCGATCAACTAACCCATCTGCTTTATACTTAATGGAGAAAATCCACTTGCATCCTACCATCTTCCTCCCTTGAGGCAACTCGCTTAACACCCATGTGTTATTCTTCTACAGTGCCTCAAATTCCTCTTTTATAGCTTGAGCCCATTTTGGATCAGAGAAGACTTCTTCAATGCTACTTGGAATTTGACACGAGGAGAGTGTTTGTGCAAATGCCCTGATAGGTTCTGATAACCTTTGAGTAGATACATAATTTTCTATTGGATACTTGGATTGTCGTTCTTCTCTTTCTGGGGAGTATCGATTTGGAGGTTTGCCTCGATTGTGTCTGAAAGGTAAAACATAACCAACATGTGTATCTATAGCATTAGTTTGTAAGGGTGTGATAGGATAGCTTACCTCAGGAATATTCTCAGCAGGAGGATCATTAGGTACTAGAGAGTGAAGGGGTACATCAACCACTTCATCTTCTGGAGATTCAATTACTACCCTTTTTTTGTACACCATACCCCAAGAATACACATCAGACAGCACACGGATCCAACTTAGTTCGTTGATTTTTATGGAGGTGGACAAAAGCAACACATCTAAAAATTTGGGGCGGAAGCATCAAAATAGTAGGCAAGGGAAGATGATCAGATAGCACCTTTAATGGAGTATGAAATTGTAAGGTTTTTGTGGGCATACGATTCAGTAGATACACAGTTGTAGTAACAACATCATTCTAGTATTTATTAGGCATATGTGCACCGATTAGTAAGGCCCGAGCCGTTTCTAAAATATGCCGATTTTTCCTCTCCGCAGTCCCATTCTGTTGTGGGGTTTATGAACACGAGATTTCATGGAGAATACCATGGTTGTCCAAGTATGTCCAGAATTGTTGATTAACATACTCCCCTCAATTATCAGACCTAAGTATCTTAATTTTTTCATAAAATTGTGTCTAAACTATGGTGTGAAACAGGTGAAATGTAGAAAATACTTCATCTTTATGTTTGAGAAGGTAAAGCCATGTCATTTGTATACAATCATCAACAAAAATAACAAACCAACGATGACCCGTTGACGTAATGACCGGGGAAGGTCCCCAAACATCAGAATGTACCAAAGCAAAAGAAGTCATACTTTTATTCATGCTCATAGGATAAGACGTCCAATGGATTTTTGCTAGGATACAAGTATCACATTTGAAATCTGAATGTGTGATATTTGAAAATAAATTGGGGAGTAGGTGCTTTAAATACCCGAATGATGGATGCCCAAATCTACGATGACATAGCCAAATCTGTCGTTCCTTGTTACCAATAGTGTATTGCGTGTGATTGGCTCTTCCTGAACTGAGGTCATCCACATAATATAGCTCTCCCCTCCTATTACCACGCCTAATGATCTCCTTGATGAGAATATCCTGTAGAAGGCAAAAAGTAGAATACATCAATACTACACAGTTAAGATATAAAGTGACCTGACTTACAGACATCAGTCGGTTTGAAAGAGAGGGTACAAGTAAAGTATTAGATAATGATAATGAAGGAGATAAGGTCACTATTCCAGCTCCTGTAACTGGATAAGTGACTCCATTGGCATTGGAAACACGACTCCGTCTTGGCTCGGTTGTATTGGAGAGATCTTTTGGGTCAAATGTCATGTGATCTGTAGCTCCATAATCCAGAATCCAATCCTCATTATCACTACGAATAGAGATGTGAAATGCTTTACTTGAAATACCTGGATCCTAGAAAGATTCGGCCTGAGAAGTATGGGATAGTGAGGCATTATTGGTAGCCACAGCGCCTCGTCCAGTGGTGTCTCGTTTCTTCTGTGCTTGAAGATCATTCCACCATTCTAGATACCCATGGAGTTTGAAGCAGTTTTCATGGGTGTGTTTAGAGTTTCTGCAATGGCCACATTTCATATCAAGAGATGGTGGATTTCCCGTGGATTTTTTGCTACCCAAAGAGGTTCCTATTTTTGGTGGCATCAGATTATGGTGTCCCTTGACCCCTTTAAAAGCCATAACTACTCTGGGTGTCGTATCTATACCCGTGATCATCACGGTCTGCCGGACTTCTTCCCTAAGTACGAATCCATAGGCTTGTTCCACCGTAGGGAATGGTTTGATTTGAAGCACATCACTTCGAGTTTTGTCGAGTCTGTCATCAAGTCCATCAAGGAAGGTATACACTCGATCTTCCTGTACAATGGAGTTGTATTTTTGTATGTCAGTCACACACTCCATTGGATTAGGACGACGGAAATCAATTTCTCGCCACAACCCTTGAAGGTCATTGTAGTATTTTTCAATGGATCCACCCGCCTGCTTCATACGAGTAACTCGACGGCGAAGATCATACACTTGAGACATGTATGTCCCATCATAGTAGGAGGTAGCAGCAAAATCCCAAACTTGTTTCGCAGTTTTGGAATCGAATAGAATTTGAAATCAAGGAGGGGTCCATCGAATTGATCAACCATCCTTTAACAATGGCATTTTCAGTGCACCATCTCTTGAATGAGGGGTCAGTTTCAACAGGTTAAGGAAAATCCCCATTAATATATCCAAGTTTGTCTTTGCCAGAGATATACATCTCCACCACCTGGGACCACAAGGCATAGTTGGATCCTCCCAACTTGATACTAATGGGGGCAGTCGACGCTTCAGTTAGCGGATGTTGTGAGACGGTCTGAGCTCTAGTTAGAACTTCTGTTATTTTCGTCGTCAAATCTTACAATATGAAATTGGTGGTTAAATCTCTAGATTCTGCCATGAAATCTAATTTTTTTTTCCTTCGTACACTATATATAGAAAATTTTGTAACCTTAAAAATTCTTTTTCAAATTCGCGCAGTTTCTTCTTCTTCCTCAATGCAGTTTCTTCTTCTTCCTCAGCGCAGCTTCTTCTTCCTCCTCAGCACAGCTTCTTCTTCTTCCTCAGCGCAGCTTCTTCTATTGTGGCTTCACAGCAGCCATTTCTTCACGCAGCCTCTGTGCAGTTCCTTCTCGTTCCACACAGTATAGTTACCCACAAATGCAGATAGACCTACGGCTCCAACCAGTCACACGCACATAGACAAACCACAAAATATATGTTGATGCGTAGAGAGACTACGATAATTCCACGACCAACGAGCAATCTGTGACTCTAACTGCAGATACAAAGAACGCGACCTCAGCGCTGGTTATCGTTGGGTTCTATTTCTTTTTCAAACAAGAAACTGATGGTGGAACCGGTCACACTATGAGGCAACCAGCGTTGGAGCCAACCAGTTAGATCGGTACGGTTTCAATGAGTAAGTCAGAACGACCACTTAGATCGAACCAGTGTCAAGAAAAATGTAAACCAAAAATGGCCACCCTAGAAATCAGATTCAGAAGGTAAGTGTAAATCAGAAATCAGCAAAAACAGAAATTAGCAGCCACACCAGAATCAGAAATCAGAAATCAGCATAATAGGTAATTCCATTAGTCAGCAATAACTTGCTCGGATACCATGTCAAATATTATGTTTCTCTGATAATTATCATGTATCTTTCATTATTATTTATGTTCTGTTTTCTATACAAGAGTTTAACTATATGTATACAATAAAAACGAAAATTAAACAATAACTATAATTCATGTACATCCATGTTTTATGATTCCATTAATATTATTATATGTTCTATGTTTTACTCCACTGAATATTGGCGTATACCACTGTTGCAGCATGGATTATTGGAAGGGTTCTCGAGAGAGGAATTCGTAATTTTGAGGCATCAATTTTTATTTTCTTTTGATATTTTTGATTATTTTATTTAAATTATTGATATATATTTTGATTAATTTAAATAATAATTTTAATAAATTAATATATTTTAAAGATATTATAACGATTTAAATTAATTTAAATATAAATAATTTAAAAGTATTAATCGAAAATAAAATTTAAAAAATATATTAAAATATACCTAAAAAGTAAATAAAATGAAATTGTAGTACGATTAAATTAAAATTTAAAGAATCTAATTTAATTCGATTAATTTCAAAATTTGATAAAGTATGAACATGTATCTAAACAATTTTGGTACAAGTTTAAAATCTATCATTTATATAATATTATATATCATTATTTTATAATATCTTGTATGATTTAATTTCGGATGTTAATTTAAATTAGAAATCTTTTAATTTATTTTTACTGGCCAAGAATCCCCCTCTGTTATAAGTAGAAATCTTTCATTTATTTTTACTTAAAATTCTTACGGTACAAAATGTATACACTCAAACAATGAACAAATCTGTAAATCCATGTAATAAGTTGAGATAATTTTTTTTTTAAAGAAATTATCAATTTTAGTTTTAAATTCAAGATAAAAAGTACTATTAAAATTAATGTATTAAAAAATATATGATTATAAATAAAAGTTTAAAATCATTATTAATAAATTATAAAATAATATATGATTATTTTTGAGTGGGTAATTTAAATAATTTTAGTATAAGATTTTTAAAATAATAATAAACAATTTAATTAGTAATGAATTTATTATGAGTTATATTTAATGATTTATTTAAATCTTAATAATTATATCTTTTACTTTATATATATATATATATATATATATTTAAAATTATAATAAAAATGTATAAAATTTTAGAGAATGCAAACTTCATATTTATTTTGCCGTTATCTTTGAAACGGGATCTCATTCCCGATCCTCGTGACACTATTTTTTTTTAATCCACATTCTTGTATGCAATCAAAATAACTGCACGAATTTGTCCCCTTACAAAAAATTGAAAACCTTAATTATTAGATTATAGCTCTTTACTGTTTGTTCTCGGACCCAAATATATATATATATATATATATATCTTTACAGTTTGTAAGATTTTTTAAGCCTATTTCAATTATAATAATCACTAATATCATAATAAGATTTTTACTTTTAAAAATAGTATTTATTATTAAAAAAAATTACTAAAACCATTAGCGATGTTATTTACTTATGTATGAAAAATTATTATTTATGATTTTTAAAATATATCTCTCATCAATTATATTATTTTTTCTTTAATTTTTATTAAATATTTATTTTTTAAAAAAATTATATTAATTTTAAATTTTATTTACATAAAATAACATGTTATCAAAAATTTCTCTCACATGGAATATTATAATTTTATGAGATGTAATATTTGATTTACACTAATATTAAATTTACTTCATCTAAAATATCATATTATCACGTAAAAGAATAACTTCCATTAATATCATAATCGTGAACATAGTCAAATAAAGTAACTTCCATTAATATCATAATCCTGAACATCCTTAAATAAAGATGTGTTTCAATCTACAATAAGTCTTGAAAGTTAGGAAGAATTTAAAAGCATTTATAAATGCATTTAATTCACGTGGAGGTGTGATGTGTCAGGTGTTATTAATAGTATTTTATTTGGTTTTTTAACTTGAGATGGAAATTTGATCTAACGGATCGGGGACTATGAATACCCATATTCATTCAGGTCAGATTAAGATATAACGAATTAAGAAAAAAATTATTATTTTATTTTCATTTAAAAAATATAAAAATAAAAATTATACGTATCAAGATTTTTTTATCCATAAATATCACTCAATTTGAACCAAACCTATTTGATCTAAAATAATTTAATTCAAACAAAATCACGGATCAAAAGGTTTGAATCAAGTCTAACCTGAATTGACATGTTTATATTTTCAACAATGTCTTGTTGTGTATGTAATGCACAATACGTATAATATGTAACGACATAACTAGAACGAACAAGAAAAACCATGAACTCGATGTATAATATATTCATATTATATTATATATTAAGATAATAAAAATATAATACAAAAGATTTTATAACTATTAATATAATAACCTAATTTTATAACTATAGTCATGAACTCATAAGATTCTTTTATAATTATATAACTCATACATAATAATCATTTAGTGATTATAAAAGAATAATATTTTGAGTGGATACAAAATAGAAATTCATTTAACTTTGTATCCATCCACAATATAATTTTTTCCAACCCTACTTCTTAACACCCAACATAGTGCTTTATCTTTTTAGTCCTAAACTCCCACAAATGATGAAACAAATGCAATTTTTAAACATTTTGTAAATAGAAAGTAATTATAACTAGAAATAAAATAGAACTTATAATAGGTTCTTGCAAAGAAGCCTGATAAAACTAATTAAAACTATCTGAAAAATTGCCTACTGATCGGACACAAATTGTGTTCAATAAAGACGCAAGTATAAGTATCGTAATAAATAATATAATAATAAGAAAAGATTGTTCTTACGGAGATTAATGTTATTTGAAATTTATTTTTAAAACAAAAAGTAAAAATCAATTTTTTAGTGTTTTTATATTTTAAGTAAGCAAAATTAAAAGAACTAAAAATAAATCAAAATAATTAATTAAATCAAAATTAGTAGCTAAGAAAATATATACGAATACTTAATCTACTAATTTTTTAAACATGTGAATCACTGAAATTTTCTTGATATAATTATCAATTAATTATATGATCAATTAAATTTAATCTAGTATGTATTCCTCTCTTAAGTAAATTACACACTATATAATACTTAATTTAATCACATTCTCATGTCAATTAAATTGTATACTACTTATTAAGTTTATTAACCATTGATCACATACATAAGAATCATGCATCTATGCTTAGAAACTATGCATGTTATTTAATTAAGATAAATAATTAAATAATTCTCTTAAATCTATTTAATTGCTTCTATAGATCAATTGTTGGTCAAACAATTAATAACACAAAATCAGATTAAATGATATAATTAAATTAAAATCATAATTGAGGTAAAATATTAGATTATCACATGTTGAAAATTGGTTTCATAAGAACCCTAGATTAATAAATTAACTAGACATAATTTTGTTCATAAAACTCATGTTTTTCATAAAGAAAACATAAAAATTGATAAAGAAATGAGAAGACGAAGAAATAAAATCAATCTCTTGAATCGTAATATCAATCTCCTCTTCTACCAAAAATGTATATCTCTTTTTGATTTTTTTTGTGTTTTTCTCTCTTCTTGGCTCCAAAAATTGATAAAAATTATGTTAAATTAGTGGGGTTAAATTAAGCTAAGTAAAATTTGAACCATCAAATCAAGGGTTGAGATAAAAAAAAGAAAAATTAACAACCCCAACCAATAAGAGTACAATACGTGGCACATGGGTTTTACAAAAGGACTGGACTGGTCTAGTCTGGTCAATGCATACTAAGTCATTACCATATGGCATGACATAATTTGTGGTTACGGATGACATGGTGCGACGTTGGAAGGAATGGACGAACCACTTTACGACACGTGGTAAGACTTTTTAGAACGCAACCAACTTAGAATGAACGCCGTGCTGACATGTAGCATGGTGCTACGTCATTGGAAACACGCGATGTTTCGTGATTAGCACTCTCTACTTGCATGGTATTTAGGTGGCTTGACTGTCAGTTCTTATGTTTACTTGTCATCTATATGGCTTTTTTCTGATTAATCATACAATAAAAATTTATAAAAAAATTCAAAAATTATATTTTCATCAATTTTCATTAAAAAATTCATATTTTAATATTTTTGACTTAAAAATACTACTTATTTAATAAAATGAGTAAATATTAAGTAAACAGGTTTATTTATGACTCTATTTTCATAGAATCATCACTTACAAGTGATAAAAAATATTAAATATAAAACCAAATAAATCACGTTACATTGAAACTTAAGAAAATAAACTTTAAGTACACCTAATATTTTTCTACAATATCTTTAAAGTTTTATTATATATCTATATTATATTCATATAAAATATATAGTTATCATCATCCTCGTCTTGATATTCTCATCTCAATCTTCGCGATTAAGTTAAAGATATTCAAAATTGAAAAGATAATTTTTTTTATTATATGTGAATAAATTGAAAGCATATTAATATAGAAGAAATGATGAAAACTTCAATGAACAAAATTTTTTAATGATCTAAACTGTCTAAAACTTTCATACAAGCAGATAGAACTTAAAACTTCCTATGCAATTCATCTTCTTCTCGCTTTTCTCTAACTTTTTTTCTCACTTTTTCCTCCCTTTATCTCTCTACTTCTCACGGTACTTTTTCCTACTTTATGAACCCAATGAAGTTGGCATGTTCTACGTACTGCTCAATGTTCAAGTTTTGTTTTTGGATTTCAAAATAAATATTTAAAAAATAGCATTCAAATAAAAAAATATAATATTAGGACATTAATTTTTATAATAAATATACATAAAACATATTTATTTTATCTTTAATATCAATTACATATTAAATAATATTTAATTAAATAATATTTAAAATTTAAATAACTGTATTAGTTTAAAATGTTTTCAATACGGAATGATATAAAAATTTTCGATACTTTTATTAACTGCGTTAACATCTTTCATTCTCTTTAATAGCATAATTGTAATTAAAAAATGGAATATGCAGTTCTATCATCACTAAGTGTTTTGATATTTTATATTTAGAAAAATTATAAAATTAAGTAATATTAAATGTTAAGTTATATTTGATATTGTAATTCATTTCACTTGTAATACACTTGTATTACACTTCTATTATTTCACTTGTACTACACTTGTATTATTTCACTTGTATTACACTTCCATTATTTCATGCTTCTACTTGTCTTATACTTATTATTTCACTTGTAATAAACTCTTCTACACTTTCACTATTTCATCTTATCTTGTCTTCTACATTTATTTTACTTGTCTTCACATTTACAATCCTATAAATAGGTTTTTCTATGTACATTCTAAACACACAAATATAACATTAAATCATTCTTACTTCTTATCTCTCCGTACTCTTTCCATTAAAAAAATGAAATTTAGAAAAAAGATATGCAAAATCCGGAGCATGATATTAGAGGATTTTGTTCCTCTTCTTCAGAGCTTGAGTTTGAAAGTTTTTCCTGGTTCATTATCTACGACAACACATCATCAAAGTTTTATTTCCCAAACTTCCGCATGAATGCAGCTCGGCCGCCAAACCTCACCTTCTATATAGCCACATGAAAGTGAACAATTTTCTTAAAAGCTATTGAAATATCAAATCTTTCAACAAATTCTAAGGTATGATTATACTTATAATTTCATATATATTCAATAACTTTAATTATTAAATTACAAATATTTAAAATACATATTATATTATATAAAACCAATCCTTATAAGTAGTAATAGTTGTATAAACAATTTCCAATAAAAATCGGTTAGAGTAATTTAGTTACGAATAGATATCTATTTTCATATCAAATGAGTGTCTTGTATTAAAAATTGTGTTTGTAGTCAAAATCTTCCCATTATATCAGTGGGCTTTGATATAATTGTGAAATTCTCGACTATTCTTTTTCTAGAATATTTAGATATTGCTGTACGACTCCTTGTTGAATAATTTGAAGAAAAAAAATCTCACATGGTTTAGGAATAACTGTGGGTGTTGGTGTTATATGGGATATATAAATAAAGTATCATCCTTCACTTAAAAACCATCCTAAAAATTTGTATATATTCCTCTATTTTGTATGAATAATTGATTAACTCAGTCTTGTCCAATCAGTCGTAATTTTTTTAAGATAATTTAATTTGAAGATAATGGAAGTAGTTAGTGACGCCTAAGAATATTTATACCGAACCTCGTTAAATTTTTAATGTTCTTATTTTTCTACTTTAATATTTTATTTAATATCCACTTTAGTTTCTTTTAACATTATATTTTTAATAACATTATTTTTTTGGACTAATTTGATTTCTATTAATTTAAATCATAGTATTTACGAATAGTAACTACCTAGAATAAGTAAAATATATCCGATTTTTTCAACAATTTGTATTAGAACCGTATGTTTCTACCTAGGTATTTGTTTGTATTATGTTTGTTTGCTATTAAAATATAATTGCTAGTTGTTGTAATTTAAAGAAATTACGAAAGAAAAGTCTCCCTTAAACAAAGGCTAACCATCCATGTCATCTATACTGGGTAGAAAAACTATGATAAATGCAAGATTTAAGGTGGAGAATTTTGATGGAACTGATCATTTTAGCATGTGGCAAGGTGAAGTTCTAAATGATCTGTTTCAGCAAGGTCTACATATCGCCATTGAAAAAAAGAAACCAGATGGAGCAGATGAAGTCGAGTGGAAAAATATCAAGTGATTGCATATGGTACAATCTGTTCGTGTCTCTCAAGAGAACAAAAGTGCATTTTCATGAATGAGACATTCGCAAGTAAGTTATGGAAGACGTTAGAGAACAAGTTCATGAAGAAGAGTGGTCAGAATCGATTCTATTTGAAAAGGAAGTTGTTTTGTTTTATTACCTTTTAGGTACCAAAATAAACGACCATATTACTACTTTTAGTCAATTAGTAGTAGATTTGTTAAATGTGAATGAAATTTTTAAAGATGAAGATTTAGCCTTGATGTTGTTAGCCTCCCTTCCAGATGAGTTCGATTATCTTATTACGAGATTACTCATTGGGAAGGAGAAAGTATTTTTTGATGAAGTTTGCACTACTTTGTATAGTTATGAAATTAGAAAGAAAAGGTAAAGAAGAAAGCAATAATGAAGTAGTAGAGGCATTGTTTGTAAGAAGGCATCCACAAACATAACAGAAAGGAAAGAGAGGCAGATCTCGTTCGAAAGGAAGACTTGGTAAAGATGAATGTGTCTTTTGTCACAAAAAAAACCATTGGAAGAAAAATATTTCCGAAGCTATAGAAGAAAGGAAAATTTGTGTTGCTTGATGCATGTGTAGCTAAAAATAGTTCATATTCAAATTTTACATTGGTTGGTTCGTCAATGGCATCCCATCTTGGTGATTGGTACTTTGATTTAGCGTGCACCTTCCATATGTCTCTTAATAAAGAGTGGTTCTTTAACTACGAAGAACTAGACAGTTTAGTTGTTTTTCATAGGCAACGATTATCCATGCAAAATTTTAGGGATAAGTATAATTCGTTTGAAGAATCAAGATGATTCAACCATAGTCTTGACGGATGTTCATTATATTCCAGATATGAAGAAGAATCTCATTGTTTTGAGAGTCTTAGAATCAAAAGGCTTCACTGTGACCAAGCAAAATAGGAGATTAAAGGTTACTTCTAGAGCACTTTTGGCAATGAAAGATATTAGGAAGAATAGCTTGTACTACTACCTTGGTAGTACAGTTATTGGGACAACATTAGTAGTAGTATCAGAGGAAGAGAAAGATTCAAAAACTACCAAGCTATGGCATATGCGTTTGGGACATGTTTGTAAAAAAGCTTTGCAGATTCTAGTAAAGCAAGGCTTGTTAAAAGGTGGAAGAACCGGCAAGTTAGATCTTCTGTGAGCATTGTGTATTGGGAAAGTAGAAAAGAGTAAGCAAAACGCCTATTAAGGTATGGTTTGGAAAACCTGGTATAGATAACTATTTCTTACATGTGTTTGGTTGCATATTACCATGTCACAGAATCAAAGTTGAATCTAAGAGCCAAGAAAGCTATTCTTTTGGGGATCGCCTCTGGTTCTAAGGGATATTATCTATGATTCCTTGAAATGAAAAGGATAGTCTTCAATAGAGATGTTACATTTGATGAATTACCTTATTGGGAAAGGTAACTGAGAAGATCGATAACACTTTATAGCAATTAGAGAAAACTCTGAAGCAAGTGGAGTTTGAAAGTATAATCATTGACCCAGTTGGTGGAGATAAGATAGAAGCTAATCCTTCATTGGTAGAAGATGAATAAGATGAATAATAGGTTTTAACCCAAGAACTTCTACAGTTTTAAGGAAAAAGTTCAAATGATAGGTCATGATGACAAAATGTTAAAATGCCTATTCGATACAAGTATATGGAAGATCTACCTTCTCAATTTAAAATACAGTGGCCTATGAACTTTCAGTTGTGCATGATAATGTTCCTTCCATATATAAAGAAGCAATCAAAAGTTTTGAAGTTGAAAGATGGAAAGAAGCCATGGATGAATAATTGATGTCCCTTTAGAAGAATAAGACATGAAAATTGACACAACTACCTAAGGGTAAGGTAATTTATTATAAATGGGTGTATGCAAAGAAATAAAGATTTCCTAACAAAGATGGTGTTTCTTACAAGGCAAGGTTGATGGCTAAGGACTATTCTCAAAAAGAGGGAATCGATTATAATGAGATATTTCCTCTAGTTGTAAAGCACTCCTCCATTAGAATTTTGTTGGCCTTGGTAGTACATTTGGATTTGGAACTAGTTCAACTTGATATGAAGACTATGTTTCTACACAGTGACTTGGAAGAGGAAATCTATGCGTCTCAACGAGAAGGGTTCAAGGTTATTGGTAAAAATAATTGGATTTGCAAGCTGAACAAATCATTCTATAAATTGAAGCAATCTTCGAGGCAATGGTATAAGCGATTTGATCAGTTTATGTTGTAATAGAAGTACACTAAAAGTACACATGATCATTATGTATATTTTTGCAAGATACAAAATGAGTCTTTCATCTATCTTCTATTGTACATCGATGATATGTTGATTGCATCAAAGAGGCAAGCATAAATTAGAGGTTTAAGAATCAACTAAGTTAGAAGTTTGAGATGAGAGATATGGGAGAAGCCAAAAAGATTCTCAACATGTAGATAAGTAGAGATAGGAATAAGGGAAAACTTTGTTTGACCCAGAGTCAATATTTGAATAAGGTGCTACAACGCTTTGGTATGAATGAATAGATAAAACCTATAAGTACTCTACTTACTCCTCACTTCAAGCTTAATGCTCAATTGTCTCCTAAGAATTATGCATAATGAGAATACATGGCAAAGGTTCCTTATGCCTAATACAGTTGGTAGCTTGATGTATGCAATGATGTGTACAAGGCCTAACATTTCACATGTGATTGGAGTTGTAAGCAGGTATATGCGTTATCCTAGTAAAGAACATTGGTTAGTGGTGAAATGGATTATAAGATACATTCTAAATACTGTAGATGTTGGTTTAGTATTTGAGTAGGATAATATTATTAGTCAATGTGCAATTAAATATTATGATTCTGACTATGCATGAGATTTAGATAAGCGTCGATCAATTATTGGCTATGTGTTTACTCTTGTTAGAGTACCAATCTGTTGGAAGTATACCTTTCAGTCCACAGTTGCTTTGTTTACTACAGAGATACAGTATATGTCAGTTACAAAGGCTATAAAGGAAGCTATTTGGTTACGAGGTTTGCTCAAAGACTTATGAGCTGGTCAGAAGCATATTAAGGTTTTTGTGACAATTAGAGTGTTATTCATTTATTAAAGAACTAAGTCTACCATGCACGTATAAAGCACATTGACATTCGTTACCATTTTGTGCGAGAGATTATTGAATAAGGTGAAGTAATAGTTCAAAAAAATCAACACTATAGAGAATCCCACAGATATGATGACCAAGATAGTGACAGTAATCAAGTTCAAACATTGTTTGGACTTGATTTACATCCTGCGAATTTGAGTTAGTATCGTCATCGTTGATCTAGAGATTGAAAAAAATCGTTTAAGAATCACTAATTTTCCAAGGTGCATATTTATTGTATAGCTCTTTAGTGAGCAATTTGAAAAAAAAAATCTCATATGGTTTAGGAACTATGATGAGTGTTGTATTTTGGGTTATAAATAAAGTCTCTCTCCTCTATTTTGAAACCATTTCAAAAATGTGTTTCTCTTCATTTTTTTTGTCTAGGTAATTGATTAGCGTAGTTTTACTTAATCAATTATATTTTTTTAGAATTCATCTAATTTAAAAATAGTAGAAGTGGTCAACGACGTCCGAAAACATAAATAACATTTATACTAAATCTCGTTAAATTTTTAAGGTTTTTATTTTTCTTCTTTAATATTTTATTTAATATCTACTTTAGTTTCTTTTAACATTATAGTTTTAAAATTTTTTTTGAACTAATTTATGTTCTATTAATTTAAATTATAATATTTATCCCTAATAATTATTTAAAATAAAAAAAAACTATCACATTTTGTACACTGTTATCTTTGTTGTTATCGAAGAAGAAGATAAAACTGACCAACTATTTCTCCCTCATCAAATGGATTTCTTGGGATGAGATGAAAGAATAAAGACTGTAAGGAAAGAAAGAGACGAAGGTTTGACAAAGAGCAAAAAGTTTAAACTTTTTCTCTATTTTTCGTTTCTAAATTTTAATAATATGTTTTAATGTCAAATATTGTAATGAGTTTTTCCTCACCTCACTACAAAATTACCTTTTTGCCCTATAATTTTATTGTTTATTTAACTCTAGCTAATTCAGTCCATTTAAGAAGGTTTAAAGAGAAAGGGGAAGAGAGAGAGTAATAAAAGGGTCTATCAACGTTGAACCGAAATATCACGAGGCAACACTTCATCTAATTCCTAAAGACATTTGCATAAAAGAAGCATCTTATAGTGAGAAAGAGTGAGGGACTTTGGTAAACAATAAGTTTTCGGACACGGTGATATTTTAGTTTTTTTTTTTTTGTATGAATTTAGTTTAGATTTGTACTTTTACTTTAAAATAATTCATTTAGTTATTTTGTCGTAAAATGATAAATGTTATAATTATTTTAATATTTTAAACATTTTCAATAATTAATGAGATTTATTAAAATAAATATTTTAATCATTTAATATTTTCATCTCCGAACACAATCAACTCATCATTTTACTTATTCAGTCCCATCATTTTTGAAATTATGAATGATAAAAATCATTAAATAATATAAAATTATTGAAGTTCTTTCTTAATCATCATTTTGTTAACTATCAAAACTAAATGATATGTTTTTATTAAAAAAAGTGTTGATTAGTCTCAAAATTATACTTGAAATTATTATCTTATCCATTACAAATCCCATTACTTTTTTAATGTGTCAAATTATTAGTAAGAGTTGAATGAAAATAAATTATTTAGTAAATTATAACGGTAACACTATATAAATTAAAATGTAAGATAACCAAAGGACTTTTTTTCTCTTAACATTAATTTTTTATATGCCTTTTACCTAACAAAGTAAATAAAGTAAAAAAAAAGATTAAAAAAATAACACAAGAAAAAGGAAATAGAATAAATAATAACATATATTTTCCTATCATAAAATATCATACAAAATCTTTTAATTTTTTTACTATTTAATTATATTAGATTATTTTATTTTCAAAAATATATTCATAAGATATTATATTTCCAAAAATTGAAAATATAAATTTACAATAAAATTACCTTAAAAGATCTACATAATCCATTTTAATTCTTAAAATTAAAATTACACTAAAACAAGAGGAAAAATTGTTGGAAAACATTAAAAGAGAAAAAAATCTCATAAATATCATATAAAAAAAGATCACATACTTATCACATGTTCTTAGGTGATATTTTTTTAATCAAATTTTATAAATAGAACTAACGATGTATCTTATAAATTATAGAACTTAAGATGTAGAACACATATTCAAAATTCAACTAGTTTTTTTATAAAATTATAAGACATGTTGTCATGAAATCCATTTTTAACATTTCAAAGAATTAAGTGACACTTGTTAAAAATAAATAGATTAAATGACACCTAAAATTTAATTAAAAGGACTATCTTGATTAAAGGTGTCAAAGATGTCGGTCCGACTTGATACAGTATAACTCAACCCGTTAATTATCACATCGTGCCAAATAGACATATTTCCCTTAGGTGGCGTTTGGTTCGTGGAATGGAGTCGGAATCGGAATCGGAATCGGAATCGGAATCGGAATGGAAATGAAACAATTTTGTTTGGTTTGACTACTGGAATCAAGCTCAGAATCAGGATTATAGTGTTTGGTTTGCCACTGGAATGGAATGAAAAAAGCTGTAAATGACCTTAATACCCCTACATGCTGTGAAGTTCAAATAATGTCATTTAATTACTATTTTTTCGTCACACAAAATAAATTATTGAAATCATTATTTTTCTAAATAAGTATTACTTAATTAAAAAGAAATATATTATTAAAATTATTATTTTTCTAAATAGGGTTTATGGTTTTGAGGTTTAGGATGTATGATTTAGGGTTTAGGGATTTAGGATTTGAGGTTATATTTGTAGGTTAAGGTTTAGGGTTAAAATTATTATTTTTCTAAAAATAGTTTAGGGTTTTAGAATTTTGGATTTAGGGTTTAGGGTTTTAAGGTTTAAGGTTTAGGGTTTATGGTTTTAGGATTTAGAATTTGGGGTTTAGGGTTTTAGGATTTGGAATTTGGGGTTTAGGGTTTAGGGTTTAGGGTTTTGGGATTTATGTTTAAGGGTTTAGGGTTTTGGGATTTATGTTTTAAGGTTTAGGGTTTAGGGTTTAAGGATTTAGGGATTTAGGGATTTGGGGTTTAGGATTTAGGGTTTTAGGATTTGGAATTTAGTATTTAGGGTTTAAGGATTTGGGATTTATGTTTTAGGGTTTTGGGATTTATGTTTTAGGGTTTAGGGTTTAAGGTTTTAGGATTTTAGGATTTGGATTTAGGGTTTTGAAATTTTGGGTTTAGGATTTAGGGTTTTGGAATTTTGGGTTTGAGAATTTGGGATTTGAATTTAAGGTTATATTTTAAGTGAGGGTAAAATTGGAAAAAAAAAGTTTAGAAGGGAATGGAATAATGATTACCAAAGGTGGGAGAAGGAATTGTGATTCCTTCTCTTTTAGTAATCAGATTCCATTCTGCCCTCTATTCCGTCCAACCAAACACACAAAATGTAAGGAATCAATTCTGATTCCATTCCATTCCCTCCAACCAAACGTGGGGTTAGAGAAATTATTCATTACGTAATGAGATTAAGGTAAAACCATGAAATTTTCTTGAAGAATACTACTACACACTAACTTTTGAAAAGAAGAACCAATAAATTTGGTGGGACCAAGGAGTGCCATAAAATAACATATCTTCCCTTAAGGCCTCTAACTCCAAAACCCTATCTAAAGTTTGCTTCAGTGCCACAAAATTCAGAAGTTTATTAATTACAAAAATGAAAGATGATGTTATAGGTTATAGCTAAAAACTATATATCCAAAACAAAAGATGATAGGACTTGGAATCTGTCAAACGATTCGATAGTTAAAGGACTAGCAATAGGTATAAGTATAACCGTATAAGCAAGTTTTCATCTTTATTCCAATTTCATCCTGCCTGAACTCAAAACTGCCTAAAATATTTCAGCAACGTCTTGAATGTACTCAATAATCAACGTAAAACATGTAAAACAGTGGGATTTGGATAATTTGTACAATTTAGAGATTCCTATTAATCTTAACAGCTAAAAACAACATGAACCAGATATAGGATCGTACAACTCTAACAAAGTTGGGAACTAACAATTCCTGCGTCTCGATGTCATGATATTCCAAAGTAGCAGCAGATACAACACTTGAGAAGATGCATGAAGTACGGCCAGCTTAAAAAACAATGACAAACTCTACTACTCATTGAAGCAAAGCAAGCATAACACAGTGCCAATTTACAGCCTATTGTATGTAACTTACAGTGGCTTTGCCCCGCCATTTTCCTGGACATTATTCACTGGAGTTGTGGAGCCACTTTTCCGGGAGCTAGAATGACCTGTGAAAGTTCTGCCCATGAACTTCCCTGCTTTGCTGATACCACTTCCAACAACTCCAAATCCGGCGCCAATGCCACTCCCAACCAACCCAACTCCTGTGCCAATACCAGTACCAACCAACCCAACACCAGATCCAACTAATGAAGCCGCACCATCAAGAGCATCCATTGTGCTCCCAATAACTCCATCTGCTTTTAGCTTCTTTCTTTCTTCAAGGATCATTTTTTCTTCCTCAAGTGCAGCCAACTGCTCCTCGTTATTAAATTCATGATATAAAACCTGAAAACAAAACCACAATACTTAATTTAACAAAGGATGACCAGAGTAGAACAAAAGCAAATATACCCGATTACAGCACAGTTAAGAAAACCCTACTTACAATGGGACATCAGAAACAGAAACAAAAATTAGAATGATTCATAAATATCTATGTTCAACTACTGAAATTTTAAATTCAACACCACGGAGAGTCAAAGACAAACAATAAAGACATCAGCAGACATGAACTTAGACCTTTATTGTCAGGGTCCCTCTGTCTTTCTTGTCTTTGACTTTGAGTGTGTCAAGTGATGCTAGCAGTCTCAGCTCAAACTCTTTGACAGTTTCTGCTTCCAGGTCAATCAAAGGCAATTTTCCTACTCCCAATCTCTTGTCTTGCCCAATGTCCTTATCAAATACCTGTTGAAGAGTACAAAAACATTTTAGATTCTTTTTTCCTGCTAATATAGTAGCAATTTGAATCACAAGTAAAATACCTGTCATATCATTAAGGTAAAAAACAGGATGAGGGTGAAGCAATATCATGAACAAATCATTGAAGAATTCAAATAATCAACTCCATTTGTATTTACATTCATCTTGCATGTTAAGCATGAGATTGCAAATTTGAAGGGCTTTCCAAAATATCCATAGTCCATGTTAGCATTTTTTTTACACCAACAAAACCCCATTCATTTTGTTCATACAACTATTTCCACTAAAATTCTTACGGTTGCTTCCATCCTGTTGTAAGAAAATGTTGGAGGGCTGCATTACTCCTTGGGGAAAAAAATGCCATTGCTATTGGGAAGGATGTAAAGTACCAAGTAAACATTTGAGGCATTCTAAACAGAGATGCTACTCTTCCAGAAGATAAATGTTTAAGGGCACATTAAGAAAGTGAACTGATGAAGTGCGGAAGCAAAATAAGAATTAGGAGAGGGAAGAAAATAAGAGACTTGCAATATTAGAAGCCCTAGCCGACCAGTGGGCTTAAACCTAACGAGATATCATGTAACGATGGAAATAACAAAATATGACAATCAAACTAAATTCCTAAAATATTTATTGGTTTCGATATCTACGTAAACAGCATCAAACTGAGGAATAAAACAGAATGGGTATTTGTTGTTTAACCTCCAGAATAAGTGATTGTGTTTCCTTATCCTCGGCAATCAGCTCAAATGTTTGATTCCACTCTGGATTCAAGTTATTATCAATAACCTTAGTTTTAACCTTGAACAGCGGCCGAATATGAACAACAACATAAGGATCTGACTTTCCAATCATTTCCATATTTTTCAAACCACTAGCTTTGACAATGGTCAGGGTAAGCTTTCCCTGCGGTTTAAGCTCAAGTTCACTGCATAAGACCAGAAAACGCATTATATTCCTTCCCCAATTCTTTTAAGAATGAAATTGTGTTCCTTATTAAAAGAAAAAGAAGAAGAAGAAGTAAACATAATATGAAAACTCAAGTGCACAAAGAAAGGAAAGAAAATGGTAAAGTTGTATCAACAAGTAAAATCAATATTTAGGCTGGAATATGGAAACACTTGTAAGTCTGCTATAATCAATATACATGAAGAAAGAGTCAAGAAATCGAATGATAAAAAAAGATTAAAATTATGATTACCTAGTATCAACAGGTATACCCCCAATTGGAACAACTATTCTATGAGGCCACTGAAGCATATCCGTGACAATTGAATTCACTGTATCCTGATAAATTTATTGTAAAGAGATGAAGTAACACAAAACCTCAATCATAAAACAAAAAGGATTACATACTAATATTGGAACTTACATCAATCATATCTGAAAGTCCAGGAATGGCAGTTAAGCTTCCACCAATGGCCTTCAGAGTATAATCTATTCGAGGCTTTGGCTGATCAAATGTAAGACATTAAACATTTAAAAGTACTGCAATTGAGAATGTCATGCAATTGCATAATGATGAATATTCTCAGAAGAAATCAATTTTAAAGCATGGACCTAAAATTAATTTCATTGGGATAAGATTAGAGGAGCATCCTTCAGTAACTACATACAGAATGACTCATGCACCACTGCCTCATTAATGGAAGATTACAAAATTTAAAAGGGAAAAAAAAATAAAAAAATTTCCCTTGTGTTAAAAAAGGAATATCTCTAGAATTTAAAAACCACTAGAACACATGAATTGCAGTACCCCCATCAGATGGCGAAAAAATTATGCATGTACAGAAGAAGCTGTGCATGTTAACCAAGCTAACGATAATGATTGGATTAATAAGCAGGATAAATAATGTCTGGAGTTTTTTTTTTGTGTGTGTGTGTGGGGGTTGGGGGGCATGGTTCTCAATAACCCATGGAACTTATAAAACAACAGCAAAGAAAAGGCAAACTGAGAAACAGTCAAGACAGAAAACAAGTTAATTAGCTTCATGCTTTTGGAAACAGTTAGGAATAGATCACCTCTGCAAGTAGAGCAACAACAACGGCAGAAATACACGGAATCTCTTCAGAAAGTTGGAAGATAACACGAATAACAGAGAAAACTTGTAGGTCCTTCAACTGCGGCAAGTATCACCACAAGTCTTTAATAAAAAAAAACCAATACACTAATTATTTGCAAATAGGAAGACTATGCATAATATCAAAACAAAAATTGAAAAGCACAATCTTCCACAATTTCAATGCACCAACCTGAATAGGAATTGAAGCAACAAGTGCAGCTTCAACGCCTAATACAATGCTTGGATCACCACCCCAACGGAAATCAATGTCCATTGTGAGCTGACCTTTCTTAAGACTCTGAACACGAATACCTGCATTTTTTAATTGTGCATGGGCAGATGTTTAAAAGAAATGATATATTACGTTTATGATAAAGATGAATTTGCACTGTCATGCAGATCCATCATAAAGAGATTAAAGCACAAAGCAAGTTGCAAAATGTAAGAATCTATAAAAAATGGCTCAAGTGTTGTGCCAGGGAAGCATAAAAAGGGAACAACGCTATGTCATCATCCCTACTCCCAACCTACATTGAGATTCTTATCCCAGCACCAATACCCGATAATCTAAAAATCTTAAGTCTATGAAATTTGCATACTCAAATCTCACATACATACCCATCTTAAGGTCTTAATCAGTTGAGAGAAATTCCACTCTTTCAACTGAAACTATGGTGCAAGATGTTTGAGGCCAGAGTACGAAATCTTAGCAAGATTGATTCTCAAAAGTATCATAGGACTTAAAGACAAGAACATCCCCATTCAATGTAAAAATATAATCTATTTTTCCATACAAATTTTTTGCATATGTAGTAGCAAAAATCAAGAGTCTTTTTGTGTAATATCAAAAGGTTAACATAGTCATTTCATTCCCCAAAAAAAATATGAGAATTGAGGTCACTGCGTTCATAATAGTGAGAAAGACAATCATAGTCTCATAGAAAATGAGTAGAAATATTTAATGATTGATTTTGTAAATAGTAGTCGAAAGTGCCATAGTATTATCATTCCCAGAAAATCTGAGAATAGAGGTTGCTGCATTGATAAAAGAGGGAAGGAAAAATATAGAAAGCAGTCAGAATGTTACTTATACCTTCAATTTTGGGTGCTACAGTCCCAAGAGAAAACTTGTTGAACTTTAATGAAGTAATTCCTGGAGGTCGATAATCTTCCAGTATGGGTTCAACAGATTCTTTTATCACCATTTCTCCTGCCTGAGAATGAGTACATCCAGCATTTGTCAGAGAAGTATTCCAAAAACAAAAACAAAAAATGGAGTGTCCAATTTTAAAATAAATTTGTAATTTATTCATCTTGCAAATTTATTGCTCTCTCTTCCTTTTTTTAATCTAAGTTATGTTCTGTTAATGGATTCTCCTAACTGGATTTCATTAATGAAATAATTACTTGCAACACAAAAAAATTCTCCATTCACTAGATCACTGGTTCAAACTGATTTTGCGAGACTAGCCCAAATTTCAATTGTGGATTATATACAGTAGTCTCCATGTGCATATGAATTTAAAAATATGCACGACAGAGAAAAATTCATGCTCACTGCAATGTCATACATTCAGTAAAACCTATGTTATATAGACTCTTTTAAGACACGAGTGTTCTAAATTTTTGGATACATGTTCGACACTTATTTTTTTCAGTTTTCTTTAAATCTCCACCAATTTAGAGTGTTGAGTACCCACACCCATATCCATGCAGTATTGGTTGGACGTGGATACTTCATGAAAAATGAAGAGACCATGTAACATAGAGTAAAACATTTAAATAGAAAAATGGAAAATAAAATTATATTTTTTATTATGGCAAGTTGGCAACTACCAAACATGTATGGTAAGGAAAGCAAGAGAGTCTTACTTGGGCAATATAAGGCCACATTTTTCCGAGTTGCTTGTTCAACCATTTCACCTAAAAGAGCCAACCAAAGGAATGACATCATAACACAAAAACAATTCCTTACTTTCAAAAAATTGGATATTTAAAATACTAGAGTAAGGCTAAACCAATATGAAAACCAACTTGTTCATAGACAGGGAATGATATCCATTCGGGAAAACTATCGCCACAAATTTTCTTCAAATCATCTCTGTTGAGGGAGCCAAGGATTTTTATGTCAACTGCCTGTGAAGGGAAAATAAAATTTGCAGTGATAATCATGAAGTACTATTTGATTAGTTCAATTATCATATGAAGCTAATACCATGTAAATTTCGTATAGTGTATACGAACCATGAGTCATTTAATCATATAGGTTAACCGAAACAAAGTATGTCTCATACTACTCATAAGCACCGAAGACACTGCAGTGTATCTTTATTAATCAATATCGACATTCTTTTTATAGACAAAAAAACCGTTATCATCAGTTTCGAATATCTAACCAGGCGTATCAAACAAACAGTTATCTGAAAAGCATACCTTGGCGATTCGCTTAGAGCTCCGGTATCTCATCATTTGACGCCAACCAGCCATCATTGAAATCCCGAAAACCATACCCATCAAAATCCCCGAAATCAAACCCATTTTCCCAAATTACAAACTCAACCTACAGTCAACTTCAAACAAAATCAAAACATCAACAGCAAAAACAAAAACAAAAAAATTGCAATTAAAAGAAACAAATTACTTACCAGGGAACACAAAGTACCAAAAGGAAACAGAAACAATATATGAACGCAAGTAAATTAGGGATCAGACTCAGAAAGTTGAACAGCTATAGGTCGGGACTATGAAAAGACCCCCATAATAAAAATTCGAAATTAAATTTATATGAATAATGGACACGACCTCTCTTTTCTTCCACATAAAATAAACCAAAACTTCAAATTGGATAGAGAAAATAAAAAGCCTTTATAATGACCAGTTGGCCATCTAAAACGTGGTTGATGTTATCGATTCAGATTATTATAATATTTTAAAAAAGTATAGAAATGTATAAATATTATTTTTTTAAAAAAAATAATAAATATTCGATATAATAAACATAATTAAAATTGCACTAACGCTACCTATGATATTAATGTCTTTCCTTTTTTATCTTTTTTTTCTTTGTAATAAATTATCATTTATCGCCGTTTCTTGATTCTATGACTTTGAGAACGTTGGGTAATATCTTTCTTTCATTTTATCCAAATAATAATTTGTCTTTACGTTTCACGAATTTTATATTTCTTATATTAAGTTAAAAATACGTGTGAATTGTTGTATTCTTTTAATTTAATTATTTATTATTTTAAAATTTAAATTTTATTGAAAAATAATTTAATATAATCCCTTATCCTACTAATCACCTCCCATCTGTTTTTTTTTTTATATAATATAAACGAATTACCTTAAAATAAAAATATTAAAATGGTTAAAAAATTATAATATTATATTATTTAAGGTATTATGTACGTTATCAAAAGTACTTATTCACTTTGATTTATAATTAAGGAAAAAAAGGTAAGAAAAAAAAAACCAAATAGCAAGCCACGCTTCCCCAAAAGATATACAAAATCATTTTCTCATAATAATAGTTTTGAGTATGACTTAATATATATAAATTAATTATATATTATTTTTAAATCAATTTAATTTACATATAAACTAAATCGATATGTAAATCTTTCTAGTCGAGTAGAAATCGGCCGATCTTTTGACTAAATCCTCCTAAAAATCGTATGTGCGGGGGCGGGTCTCCATCGAGGTGGCTAAGCTCAACATTTATTCGCAAATCTTGTAATAAAATTGAGACAGCTTGATCTCGAAAACTAATTTACATGTAAAAGGTATCTTCTATATCTTACCATTAACTCTTTCTATTCATTCAATTTACTTTCTTATTATAATTTTTATTCCCATAACTAATAGATCATATATAACCTTAACTAATATGATACATAATAACTTCATTTAAACTAAATTTAACAAAAATAAAAAGAAAAAAATATCAAATTTATATTTAATTACATGAAATTTATTTTATAAATCTTATTTTATTTTTTAATTTTCTTTGTAATTATTTCATTTTATTTAACATATCTTTTATTTTACATCGGACTTATCATTTTTATAATAATTAAATAAATTTAACATAATTTTATAAATATAATGATATTGAAAAAAATAAACTGTTAATTACTAATACATTATGATAAAATAAAGATATTTTATATAAAATATGGTAAAAAAAAAGAGTAGGAATTGAGTTGTTTTGTGTTAAATAGGGTTTTGAGGGGTATTTCTTCTGTTTCTATCATCAATCAAGCCATGCCTAATCGGCTTTATAGGAAATTTAAAAGTTTAAAAATGTTTAAAAGGGTATATAAGTTTCAAAAGGATTATTAAAATTAGTTAAATATTGATAATTGATTATGAATTGTGATTATTTTTAATTATGTGATAGATTTTAGTAGTACTAATATCTTTATATTATATTTATTCTTATTTTGATATTTAGTGAATCTTTTTTTTAACTCGGACACGTTAGATATCTTATTAATTTTATGAAATAAATAAAATATCTTTATTTAAATTATTAATATATATTTTAGTCCAATTATATATGAATTACTCTAGATTTTAATATTATTATTAAATTAGATTAAAATATATTTTAATAACTTAAATAAAAATATTTGATGTATTATAATTAAAAATATAAATAAAAGATAATATTAAAATAAAAATAGAGTAATTTAGAGACACCCATCTTGATTTTGGTTCATTTTGTTACAAAATGAATTTTGATAACATCGTAAATATAAATTATAACTTTCGTTAATATTAATCATTTTATTCAATCTTTGATTTGATTATATTCTTGATTGATTTTGATCTATTTTATTATGAAATAAATTTGTCATCATCAAATATTCACAAAAATAAAATGTGATTTGGTTGGATAGATAGTATGTGACAAATAATAAAGGAATAACAAGGTGGTGCTTACGGTGTTCGCCGACACAAATGATTGTAAAAGTAGGATGTGATTATACGAGAAAATTGGGGCATAATAAAAAAAATTTGGCTAACATTATACAAACTACTTTAAAATCTTGCCAACTACTTGGAAATCTATAAATTTTGGTTATTAATGAAATGTGTTTTATGCAAAAATTCTTAAAATAAATGTGTAATGCATTTTTTTTAGGTAACATCGAATTTTCCTTCTTTTAATAATTAAAGTGGATCACAAGTAGGGATGGCTCGGACAGGGAAGGGTAACTTATAATTATATTGATATTTTAAATATTTTATATCACTAAAAAAAAATTAATTTAAATATTGGTATTATTTATATCATTCTTTAACAGTAACCAATTTTTTTCATACCTTTTTTGACTTTCTAGTGAAGTATTTTTATTTTATTTTTATGAAAATTAACTAAAGGTAAAAATAATATTTTCTTTTTTTTAAATGAGTTTAACATTTTCTGCTGAAAAAAATAAAAAAAATTATTAAATTTATGACTTCTAAAAACAAATAATATAAATAAGTATTAAGAATTATAATATTCCAACAACTTCATTGTTACACCATGAAAAATAATATTTTCAATGAAATTTTTTTTTCATTACTAACTGACAAGGATAATGATAAAAATATATTTTATAAATAATTAATTGAAAATATTTATATTATTAATGGTGTTAGAAAAAATAATTTTTAAAAATTAACAAGTCTTTTTTTTTATTTTTTTTTTAATTATAGTTAATTATCAAAGAGAAAAATCACTGATAAAAATGTCAAAAGAGTATTTTGAACAAAAAAAATTTAATTACTACTAAAAAAAATAAAAATAACATCAATAACTGATCATAATAAAAATAATACCGATAACTACCATAGTCTGTTGGATTTGGTTCATTCTTTTCATAAACTTGTCAAATAATAAAACATAATAAATTATAAATTAACATATTTCATGCTTAATTTTGAACTAATTTATTTTCAACGCATCCTTTCTAATGAATTATTTATCGGTCATGTAAATGTTTTATATCAATAGCATTCATAATTATAGAATAACAAATTAAAAAAAAGTTTAAAAATGAGATTATGTTTATTTTATTTTATTTTTTATAATTCTAAATTATGATTGGTCATAGATCTAAGACCATTGTATAAGTTTTTCATCATTCATGCCCCTTTGCAATGAATTGAAGTTTGGTTTAATTGCATATTACAATGTTCTTTATAAATTAAATTTTCATTTTAACTTTTTTTTATATATTTAAAAATATGATGCGCTTGTCCACGTGCACGTGTGTGTATATATATATATATATATATATATATATATATATATATATATATATATATATATATATATATATATATATATATATATATATATATATATAAAGCCTCTTAGAAAAAAACCTCCACCTTTGATCATCATATCAAGATCATGATCCAATTCCCTACTAATTAATATGATTGAATGTAATTTACAACATAATAGCAAATTCTTACTGTCAGTATGAACCACAATTTCTTACCTCCTTACCAATTATTGGTGTTTTTTTTTAATTTAAACATCAAATGTAATAGCGTGACTTTAACTTATGAATTTAATTTATTTAGAAGTAATTTTTTTCTACTTACAACAAGGCCAATTCCTATCGTGGAAAAAAAAAGAACACAATTACAATATTACCCAAAAAAAAGGTCAATTACTTTTAATTATTGATATTGTTAACATAAAAAATCTATTTTACAATAGCAATAACTTGTGTGACACATAATGATATATTAAAAAAAAGTAAATACAATTTACCTTAAATAATAAAGCATTGTCACATTAATTGTTGCAATTGTTGTTTTACAATAACTTATAATAAATAGAAGTGTTCTGGTTGACATATTACATAAAATGTAATTACATCAATAAAATTATTTACTTTGAAAATATTATTTTAATTTATGAATAATTTGTTAAATAATACATTTATTTTTATACCATATTTTATGTTAATATTTGATTCAAAATAGTGACTTTTAAGAAAACATAGACAATTTTATGCTATTTAAATTTGTTTAAGTATACATATTGTTAATTGTCGAGCAATAATTGATATTGTTATGCAATTCTTGATTTAAAAAATATCATTAAACATGATTTTTTAAATTTGATAATTATATAAAAATATTTTGATATTTATTAATATATAAGAAAATATAGAGAATAACTAATGAATGATAAAAACTAATAAAAATAAAAATAAAAGAGATATAAGTGCATTTGGATTGTTTTTGTGTATTAAATAAATAAGTAGAAACTAAAAAATTAGAAAATAATCAAAGTACACAATAAATTAACTATAGATAAAAAAATGTATTTGTTATAAGGATATAAAAATAACCAAAATATTGTTGCCTTTTATATATAATAAAAGTAATTGTCAAAGAAGAAACTTGGATACAGTATATTAAAAAACAATTATACTTGTGTTTTACATTTATAGGTTTTTTTGGATTTTAAATTGCCTGCAGTAAATTATTTATATTTTATTTAAAATGTAAAGTTAAAATATTGATATAAAATTCAGGTGGTGATCATATAAGGATTTTTTTATTGCATTTTTATTCATATTTTTTCTTTCAAGAAAAGGGATAGCACGAAAATAAATTATTAATACTTTTTTTATTTTTATTTTTTAATTATTATTAAGATATTATTTTTATAGATTTTCTTCAAGATAACTAATAATAATTATAAAAAAAAAATTGATCGTTTCTTTTGATACCATCATATTTTTATAACAAAAAAAAATTAATTTTTCTAAATTAACATGCTTTCTCGATATATTTGTCTATTCATTGTGTATATATATTACCTAATAATATTAATATATATTTGATTTCGATTAAACACAGTTTTAATATTACAAAACCGTTCTCACTCCACGTCTTGTCTTATGGATTATAATTATTTTCATGAAAAAATCATAAGATTTTTTTTTTACGGATAATCACAATTTTAGTTATAAACAATTGAAATAATTATCAGTAGTATGATATAACAGCACAAAGAATGGGTGTGTGGTCATCGGAAGTACCATTTTATTTTTAAAATATATTTTAATTTTTTAATTTTTTGATTAATTATTATTAATCTTAAAAGTGAATAAATTTAGTCCCATAAATATTAAAAATTAACACTTTAAGTTATAATCCAAAAATTAGGAGGATAAAATATATTTTTGTATATAATAATAAAAGTTTGAAGAATTTTTCTCAATAGAGAGCATAGGATGTATTAATGGTTCTCTATATAAAAAAAAAACAAAACAAGAACATGACTAAACCTGCAACTAGCAACGAGGTTAGGACAAGCATTGATCAAATTAATTAAAACAAGCACATGCCCTACATAATACTCATAGCCTCACTCTCAAACCCCAAAATGAACAGAGTTGGTTACCCATTCTCAATTGATCAGATAGATACCCTCTTCAACTAGTTGTTAATCACTGGCCAATACGAATGACCAAGTTATATATAAGTGCTTCAAATTATGATAAGGACATAAAGTATATATATACCTCGATGTCCATTTTGGTTATAAACACTTGTATTTAGTGGCCTCTCTAATTAAAGCACTTCACATGGGAGATGGTTATCTCTCGTAGTCTCATATAGGTCCTGACCCATGAGATAGTAATTAAATGAATTGACACGCATCAAATGAGTTTTGGACGCCAAACTTTGTTATTTGTCTACCTTTTTTCTTCATAGATTAGATTAGATTAGGTGTGTGTATGTTTGTTAATTTGTGATTATATTAAAAGTGATTTTAAATATAAGTGGTCTGAGACAGAAGCAATAGTAAATGAATTGACACACGTCAAATGAGCTTTGGACGCCAAACTTTGTTACTTGTCGACCTTTTTTCTTCGTAGATTAGATTAGGTGTGTGTATGTTTATTTGTGATTATATTAAAAGAGTGATTTTAAATACAAGTGTTTTGAGACAGAAGCACGTAAATGTATTTCTATAAGTAAGTATAAAATGTGATCAACCCTAAAAGTACTTATAGCAAAAAAATCATGTTTGATCTAAAAGCTCTTTTTACTACCATAAATGCTTTATAAAATCCAAAAAATCATAAACAAATAAACCCAAAATTAACTTTGAACATAAAAAATCTTCCATACGTAAAGTTCTTTTGCAATTTTCGGTAAATACTACCAACTAAATAATAATATTTTACTCAAATTTATATTCACCTTAATTATACAAGTCACGTTATATATTTTAAAAAAAAATTAAAACGTTATTAATTTTTATGCATGAAATGCAATAATTGAAAAAAATAATTTAAATCAATTATCTTTAATAAAAATATATTTTAATTTTGTATTTATTAGATTGATAAATATAATTTTAAAAAGATAACAAAAATTTATAAATTCATTCTTTTTATAAAATAAAATAAATTTAAGGGATATTTTTCATAAAAATAATAAAATAATAATTATAAATTTAAAAGTATATTTTACAAATATAGTTAAAGACAGCTGCAAGCATTCTTCTTGGTACACTTACGTTCATTTTGCTTTTACAAATTTAACTTTATAAATTGATATTCTAATTTTCCTGATTAGACGCATTAACTTTAATCTGTTCAATTTTGGAAGCATCTGATTTTGTTTGTTTTTTTTTTTTATTATAATGTGAAAGCGTTGAATTTGTTGGTATTGGAATGATGATTTTTACTGTAATTGGGTAGTTGATGACACCAAACGTTTGTAAAAAGAAGTTACCGCAAAGTTACCAATAACGTATTGATCATAACTGCCATTAACAAATTAATACGTGACATATTGGCAAAACATAATCCATTTAATTAAAATACAAAATCTGATAAACAAAGCTATAATCATTAACATGTCAACGTGTGAATTGATTTTATCTCTCTCTTTAAAATCCTTAAACTATAAGAAACAGACCTCTTCTTCTGATCTGTCGGTTAATATCTACACAAACAGAACAATTTTGTTATCACTTTGACTTTCACTAATCTTAAAATATATTCATCATTAATCAAATTATTATTATTAAAAAAAAAACTTTGAGATTAATGTAATTTCAATCAATTTTGTAACAAAAAGAAAGAAAGAAAGAAAGAAAGAAAGAAAAAATAGAAAAACAAATGAACAAATATAGGAGAAACACACATTAAGGTTATATTGTATTACTGGTCATTTACATTTTTAATTTACATTACGAAGGAAAGAACATGCAAGAAACCAGGTGAGCTATAAACTCTAAAACTAACCCAAAAGCTACAAACTGGTATTCTCAAAACCTTTCACTCTAAAATTCTAACCCAAGAAAAGATTAAAAAAAAAAAAGTTGAATCCAAAGAGTGGATTCTAACTTAAAAAGGAAAGTGATTCCGGGGACGTATCTGAAAACATCCCTCTGGTAAAATCACTTTTCCTACAATCACTTCTAAACCGAATTTAATAATAATCCACAGAACAAACTCAAGAAGATCATGAAAATCTCCAAATTTCTGTACAAACTACTAAATAACCTTTTAACCTTGTGTCTTCAAATCTTTGGACCCAATAAATGTTCCATGAAAACCGTAAGGAACTCTAGAAGGAAGCTTAATAGAAGCTTCCAACTTCAAATTCATGGCATTGATGATTTGCAATTCTGATTTCCATTCCTTTTCATCATGAAGAAAAGCAAGAATAAACCCATCATCTTCTCTTTCTGAATTGGGATCTCTTGGAAGAAACAGAGGCTCACCACCAAACCTTTGATCTCCATAGATATGCTTTTGTACCTCACCAGTTGACAAGTTCACTTTAGCAAAACCAGAAACTTTAGGCCAAGGCTCAGCTAAAGCCAAATAAGCAAATTGGGTTTTTCTTCCAAGAAGATTTCGATTGACCATTCCTGCTTCTAAATTGACCTGTTCTGTGTTTTGAATAATAGGACGACGTGTGGATTTACCTGTCTTGAGATTTAAACGAATTTCAGACAAAACGCTTTTCAAACTCTCATCACATTCGTTGAAAATTGAATCAGGTGGAGTCATACAAGACCCAATAACAACAACTTCATCATTTTCAGGTTCTTCCCAAGCATTCCAAAGATGGAAACAAAAACAATCTGGAGCTTCAATCCATTTAATCCCAGAAGCATCTTTAGCATTCTTATTCAAAATTCCAAATCTTGACATCTTTTTCTTGTCATAAATTACAGGAGAACCACCACGAATCATCTCAGGCAATTTGAAAACTACTTGTTGATCGGGAATTACAACAAACTGGTCTGTAATTGCAAAGTCATGCATCATAGTTGGTTGAGACAGAGGAATTTCAACGTCAGGGGATTTCTTACCATTTGGGGAAAAGTGAAAGTATTTTAAATAAGGCTTTTGAACAACATCGTAACTCAGGGAAAAAAGTTTCCCAGAAACAGGATCAACTTTTGGATGAGCAATCATTGTCGATTTAAGCTGCCCATTAAAATCATATCTTCCAACAGTTTTAAGGTCCCCTGTTTCAGTAACTTGAACATGGTAAGGTATGTCATCTTCAGACATGGCTAAAAGATGGTTGTTAAAGTAAACAAGACCAGCGTTAGCAACTCCAATTCCTTTGCTTGGATCAACAAGACCAAATAACCCACGGGCATAAAAGAGAAGCAAGCGAGCTATGCCTGAATGGCCATGAAATTCTCCAATTGCTTTTGGGAAGATGGGTCGACCTAAAGCTCTTTCTTGAACAAGCCTTTGAGTCTCGGTGAATCTACAGGCATAACTAGCTGATCCATTTTTAATATTAACGGCATGAACCATCCCATCTCCGTCGAAAAAGTGGTGGCCAGCGACGGGTTCGTGTAATGGGTTAGCGCCGTTACGAACATAGACGCCTTCAATGCATTTGGGTATTTTTCCTATGACTGGAAGAGAGTGTTGAACTGGCTGTTCAGGTACCGGAGCAAAGTTTCCGGCGATTTGAACTCTTGGGTCTGATGTTTTGGGCAGTTGGTGTTGGCGCTCTTGTGACACCAAAGCACTTTCAACTGCATCTAACGCCATGGAAGCAGCTTTTTGTAAGAAATTCCAATTTTTGGTTGCTGATTTTTCAGATATTGATAGTAAAGATTGAAACTTTTCTTCTGGGTTTGTTGTGGTACGACTGAAAATTTTAGTCGATGACGGTTGATTATAAGTTTCAGTTTGCTTTGGGATTTTGAGTGGGGCTTGAAGAGAACAACTTATGGTAGCTTTTTTTCTAATGGGTACGTGTAACATTAAAGAATTCATCAAAGAAGAGGTTGGAGAAGAACCAAGTTTAGGCTTAACCCAATTGTTCATGGATGTTACTGAAGCAGTAGAAGCCATGATAATCTATTTTTGTAAAGCAGAAAACCCAATAATAGATTTTAGCAAGTTGAGCGAGAAACTTAGTAGTTGTAGAAGTAAGAAATGAAGAATCTCGATTGGCTTTTGTTTATGTAATAGGGAAAGTTGAAGACAAAGAGAGGAGTGAGAGTGACACTGGCTAAGACTTGGTGAATTACAAAGTTAGGTGAGAGAGAGGGGTTTGAGGAGAGTGGGGAATTAAGAGGGGTTATATATAAGGTTTAGAAAGATGCGTGGAGGTCCACTTCAGACATTTATTAGAAGCCACGTGTTGGATTACTATAATGGGGACTTTATTGGATCGCCAATAATTTCTGCTAAAATTGGTGGGAGGATGTGTGTGTTTTTTGTGGTTTTTTGAAAAAAATATATAGAGAGAAAAGAGGTGGGAGGCTCTTGTGGGAGTGGAACATACATCTTCTTATTACAATGACACGAAACCGCCCTTCTCTCTCTACATTACATTTGATACGAGTTCGATTAAGAAGGTAAGGGTTGTACTAACACAAATTTGATCTCGTTTAATTTTAAATATATGATTAGATAAGTTAATTAAAATATTCTCAATTAATAATAATTTAATAATATTATAAGATTTTGTTTTATTCTTATAAAATTTTAAAACTATTATTTTTTATAATTTAATAAAAAAAAATTCTTGAAATTATTTAGATAATTGTGAATTTGACTTTTTTAAGTAGAAATTAACTTAAGTTAATATTAGATTTAAAATAATATAATAACTTATAAAATAATATATTTAAATTATAAAAAATATAAATATTTAATAAATTTAAACTTGAATTATACGAATTCATAGTACTAAAATTTGGTTTTAAATTTAAGTATAAAATTGTTCTAATATCATAATATTGAACTTTAAAATGAATCAAACTAAATTAAATTACTTATATCTTAAATAAATTGGGCTAAATTTACCTCTTAAAATGATATTATATTATTTTGACGACAAAAGTTTCTTAAATTTATCACACACAGTACATGATCACGACTTTGACGACAAAGAGGTAAGGATAAAAAAGTACTGATCCTAGCAAATTGCGATGCTATTAACATACAACACGTGTAAAATCGTGATTAAGTAAAAAAAAATATTTATAACAAATTAAATACATATATTTATATTTATTAAAATTATCAAATTAATTATAACTATATTATATAAAAATATTTTTAAATAAAATATATTAGTTATATGATTGAATACCACACTGATTTTTTTATATAATTATATATTAATTATTAATATATATTATATGGGACATCAAATATAAGGTAAATCGTCTTGTGATGCGATTGTTTAAAGAAAAGAAAGTTGGGATGCATAGTTTTGTTATTGGCCCATTTGAGTAGAAAAGAAAAAGAAAAAGGATGTTATGTTTTGGTATTTGGTGAGGGAGGGTCATTTGGTTTGTATTACACGTACAAATACAAACCCTATATACACGTGTCTCTTGATTTTTGAAGTTCTTAATTTAACTCCACGTGAAATACCCCACACGCTCACTTTATTAATTATATTTGTTTTTATAATAATCCAACTTTAAATTAAGAAAAAGTCAGGAAGCTTTTTCCAATAGTTATCTTTTCTTCTTTTTTTTCTCTCCCAAATAAAATTAAAATATAATTATCAACATCAAAGAAGGTTTTCTAATTTAAAAAAAATTAAAAATTTCAATAAATCTCATATATGAAATAGAAAAAAACTCATTAATATATAAATACATATTTATTGATTAAATAAAAATTATACAAAAATAGAATGATGATTATTTTAAAAGTATTACCAAATTATCATGACTTTTTTTTTTGTATTTTGTTTCTCTTTAAATATCTAATAGAACAAAGAGTAAAAAAAATATAAGAATATAATTAAGTGATAAGAGAAAGAGTAAAAACAAGATAAAAAAATAATTAACCTATTTCATTTAATTGTATTGAGTATACATATAAGTATCATTATCATTAACAACATATCCATATACTCCAACATCCTCGTAAACTGAAGGCCTACAAAAAATATAGCTTATTTTTAATTTCAATAAATCTCTGCTAAAAAGTGATTTAGTGAAGATATTAACTACCTATTCTTCACTAAGAGTATATTCAAAATGCAAATTATCGACAATGACTTTTTTTCTTAACAAAATGAAAATCAATTTTCACGTGTTTAGGACATGAATGTAGACCAAGATGCTTGGTAAGGTATCCAACACTCACATTGTTTCAAAAAATGAGTGGAGCATAAGTTGATTGAATCTGTAATTTAGTACAAATTTTTTGAATCCACGTAACTTTAACAACAATATAAGCCAATGCTTTAAACTTTGTCTTAGTAGATGACCTGGGTACCACTTCGTGGTTTCTATAATTCCATGATACTAGTGAATTTTCTATGTAGATAAAATAACCACAAGTTGATATTTTATCATCTGTGTAGTGCAATTTACATCTATTTATCCTATTGTATCAAAAGCATCTGACTTATATAGCATAAGCTCGTGACTAGCATTTCCTTTTAGATATCTAAGCAAAGGTCTACTAGCAACCTGATAGATAATAGTAAGATTTTTAAGAAATTGAAAAAATTTATTGATTGAAAACTAACTTCAAATCTAATTAATGTATAATATTAGAGAGTATCAATGACTATCCTAATCACCTTCATGCTTAAACATCATCTTGAAAGAAATCATAGAAATTAAAACATACTTGGATTCATTAAGTTAAATTTTGTCAAGTAACTCATTAATGTATTTGGATTGACATATGAAAAGGCCCTCTAAAGTATATGTAACCTTGTTATACAAAATAGTCAAATTTATCAATTTCTTTTGAGGAAAACACTTCATTCATTTTTTTGAATGATCTCTATTATCATACATGTATTCTTACTAGTAATAAGAATTTCATAAACATAGATGAAAAAAATGATGATATCATCATTTCAATTGTAAAGCACCATAGAGTCATTTGTATTGAATTCTTGAAAACCCAATTGAAGAAGAAAGTTATCGAGTTTGGGATACCAAGCTTGTTTGAGATCATAGATTGTCTTTTTTAACTTGTAGACAGAGATAGGAAACTAATAATTGACAAAATCGTCAGGTTAAACCATATAAGTCTTTTCATGAATGTCTCCATTTAAATGGAGAATTACAATCCAATTATTAAATAGACTAACCTTTTGATAAGATTAATGTCAAAACAATCTTTATAGTAATAGGCTTCATAAATAGACTGAGTATCTCCATATAATCAATATCTTCTGTTTGTTGAAATCATTTGACAACAATTTTGGATTTGTACTTGTCCAAAGTTTTATTAGCTAGAAGTTTAGTGCGAAACACCAACTTATTTCTAATGATTTTATCATGCTTGAGAGGAGAAAAAAACTCCAAGTACCATTCTTTAACAAAGATTCAAATTAAGACTGAATTGTAGCCGTTTATTCTAGCATAGATAAAGCTTCTTTGACACATTTTGTTTATGGTACAATAACAACATTCATATACACCTTTAGTTTAAAGACTTCTTTTTTAACTCGTTTGGTCATAACTCGAATTTTATTGGCTTAAAAAACCTTATGTAAACCAATAGGTGTGAAGGAAAGGAACAAAACATAACATGGCTAAATGGCAAGATAGATGCAGATAATGAGATAGACTTAGCTTATGTGACAATAATAGATGATAAAAAGGAGGAACCAAAGATGAAATTAGTGTTGGATAGATACTGAAAGGTACAATGTTAGTTTAGGACTCAAGGATAATGACAAATAAGCGGTGTTTGTACCAAGTGAAGACAAAGAATCAATAAGAAAAAAATGGTGTAGAGGTCTAAAAAGTAGCATAAACCATTAAGCATTTTTAAGAATGATTTCATATGTGGTTTGAGCTAAGAAATAAATTTGTTTTTATCAAACACCACATGTGATGAAATGTAAACTTTTTTAGATTGAGATTCTAGGCACCAAAATCCCTTGTATTAGGTAGCATATCCTAAAAACACACAAGGCATAGACCTTGGCTCAAATTTGTTGTGATTAAAAGGTCTCAAGTAAGGGTAGCATAGAAAACCATAGACTCTCAAGTAACTCTAATTTAGCTTTTTATGATACAACATCATATAGAGATTGAGATTGTTCAAAGTTTTGGTAGATATTTATTGATAAGGTAAACAACAATTTTGAATCCATAATCCCAATATTGCCTAAGGATACCAACTCTCATTATAATTACTAGATTTGTCTTGACAATATGTCTATTTCCTTTCTCACCTACTCCATTTGAGTGCATGAAATTTTGTTTGTGTTTGTGCCTTGAAACATGTATCATTCTAAGCATTTGAATTATGTACTTTTATCGTTATGAAGCTACTTAAATTGGAAATTATGTCGTCTACATGTCATAGTTTCAAATTGCATAAAAATTTAACAACTTGAGACTTGTTATTCATAAATCTATTATAATCGGTGCAAACATCAACAAATAAAATAAAATAGATAAAACTGTTATTGGTTTTGAAATATCAACATCAATTATCTTAAAAGGAACAATTGATTGAGTTAGAAATTGAAGGATATTAATATTAAGATTATAATCCTAACGGGATATAGAAGAATGAAAATGGGAGGAATAAGAAGAAAGAATAGAAAATATTTGGAGATTAAGAAGAGTAAATAGGATTTAAGAAAGTAAAAAGAAAAAAAAAATATAGTTATCATAAATAATTGGTAGGATTAATTTAATGAAAAGTCAAAGTTATCCTTAAAAAAGTAATCACATTCTTGTTACGTGACTACTTTAAGGACCTAATAACTCTTATGTTGCTTTTTTAAAAAATTAATATGATTTTTATACTATTGATAACAACTTAATTTTTGTGATTATTTTGTTAAAATTAGAAGACTTAATTGGACTTTTACATTTATATATATGAATTTATTTTTAAACTCTATATAAAATAATTGTGATAAAAAATATATGTAATATATTTTTAAACCAGTAAAAAATATATATTTAACTTATGAATGAATTATTTAATGCAATTTAACTAATTGAATTTTGTGAACTTATTTTGAATATATATATATTAATTTGTGGGAACTTGTATTGAATATTTCTACTAGCCACAAAAACCATCAGAAATCAAAATATAATATTGATGAAAATGATCTCTTTAGTAATTTAATTACCGTTTTTGTTGTTACTTTGGAGACAGGTGACAGTTAGTATTCCGTATAAGTTATAACAGCTCTATGACATAATTTTAATCTAAAGGTTAATTTAAGGTTAAATAATTCACTATCTAAACTTTAATATATTTTATACAGACATATTTAATTTTTTTACAAAAAATATACAAACTTTTATTTTATATACATATAAACATTTATTTGTGATTAAACCATGTCACATATATTAATAAATTATCACATCAATTAATTAAATAATATGTCAATTAATTAAGTTTTATTATATCAGTTAATTAATTATTGCATCATCTTATTAACGCTAATAAAAATCAATTATAAAGATATACTTATAAAACCTTGTGTATAATTTTGCAGGGAAAAAAACTTAGATATCTTTTATATATAAAAACAGTATTTACCCTTAATTTAAACTTATTATTTTATAATAATAACGTTAGTGACATATAAACTTATACTTATATATGTACTCATTTTTTTTAATGAACAACTTTTTTATTTATAAAGTTATTTAATCATGTATTACATCATAAACTCTATCACAATATTCTCTTTATATTATATTATTTATTAATGAGTTGGGAGTGTTATACCTACTTTTGTATTTTAAAAATAATTATACAAATTTGTGATAAATCACAAATAATATAGCATAACATTATTGATAAATATAATTAGATCCACGTAATTGTATCTAATGAAAAAATATCAAGTAAATTATAATTATGATACAATTGTGATATATAAAAGTTATAAAGAAAGAGTAAATACTAAATGTAAATATTAAATTTAATTAATACCGTGATATACACGTTAAAGACATAAAGTATTAATGGTTACTTTTAATTAATATGATATATTATCTCTAATATAATATTATAAAATAAGTATTTGTTACTTATAAATCTATTTACTTAATATTTTAACTTATTTTATTAAATTTTATTTTATTTAGATAATTTTTTTCGATGTTTATTTAATATCTTTTTTTAAAGAAGATCCAAGATTTTTGGTCATGAACGTTTTAATACTATGTCAAATCAAAGTCTAAAAATATTAACGTGTAGGTATTCATAATTTTCATAAATTTTATCGTAATATAATTTTAATGTAAAAATTACATGTAATACTATGATAATTTTTAGTTGCTGTTATTTTTAGTGAGCATCAATACTTTTGAAATATTTAATACTTATACTTATCGATCATGAGCTATTCAGCCAATTAACCAGCATATCTTATCTTATTATCCTCCTTTAATGTTCAGCCATAAAATACCAAATATATATATATATATATATATATATATAATAATTAAAGTGGAATTAATCTCCCTAATGTCATGGATGACCCTATAAACCTCGTGGATAAACCCCCCCAAAAAAAAATTGCAATATTTTACTAATTGTTTTAGTAAATTATTTTATATGCATTAACTAACTACCTAACTAAATTAAAGTTTTCGGTTTGATGAAGATGACCGATGTTCCAACATTTTATATTAAAAACACCTTGAGCACCATACGATGCAAATTAAATTAGGCCATAGTACATTAGTACTATATTGTTATTCTTGGCTTTCTTTTTTTGCTTCTTGTTATTCTTTTTTCTTTCTTTCTTAGAATGGGTTCTAAGCTCTATATATGGTTAGTAGTTCTAATATTCATATGGTTTAATTCTAAGAAATGACAATTTTTTTTATATAGATTTATTTTTAATTTTTTTAGAAAAAAAACATATATATTTATTTTACTTATAATATAAATAAATATATATATTTTTATAAGATTTAAAAATAAAATTAATTGAATAATTGAATTATAATCCCATTTTTTGATATATCACTTTGTGTAACACAAGTGGTTGATAAACATATGAATAAAAAGTTCACATGTTATACAACTAGTGTTCACATTTTTAATCACTTTTATTTATACGTTTGTTATATATTGATGGTACATATGATAACACATTGAAAATAACAAGTCAAAATTAAAATCTCGTGTAAAATACTATTTAAAGCTAGAAGATAAAAAGAGAAAAGGAGAAGAGTAACCAAAGAATTGATAAATGACGAGTTGTTATTCCACAAATTAAAGATAGAAATTAAAAATTAAATTGCAATTTGAAGATTACTTACAAATTTTGAGAGATTTGGGGAATGAAACTAGAGAACTTCCATGCCCTTGATTGTAGTAGCGTTATTTATACAAGGACGTTAACACACATATATATATATATATATAATTATTTTTAATTAAAAATATATTTTAAGTATTTTATTTTAATAAGAATATGTTTAATTTATTGAATTTTTTGATATATTAAAATTTTAAAAAAGGTTGGAATTTTTTTTAAAAAGGTTTAATAACCAGATTGCTTACAAGGACGGACTCGGGAAATTAATGGAGAAGGGGCATCAATTATTATTTATTTTCCTTTTATCGACTCAACAATAAAAAAATAATAATTTTAAAAGATATATTACTCTTGGTTAAAGAATGACACATGAGATACTATAAATAAACTATTTACAAAATAAAAATGAAAGATAAACTATATAACGTATTCTAAATCTAATAAAGATATTAAACCTTTTGTCAATGCATCTCTAATATAAATAATGAAATATTACTTTCCGTAATAAACAATATTAAGATGTTTAGATTTATGATATATTTTAGATTATATTCAAATAGAAAAGTTAAAAAAAATGATTATGATGTGATTTGTATAGTATAAAAATTAAAATATTAACTAAAATTAATCACAATATTTTAAAGCAGTTTAAAACGTAAAGAGTTAGTGTAACCTTGAATTAATTCAAGGTTTCTAATAAGGTTTTCAAATATATAATTAATATATGTAAATAAAAAAAAAAGTTTAAACACGAAAATATTCATACCCAATTTAAATTAAAGAAAGCTTTTATTTATCCCAAAAAAATAGTACATTAGTGGTTAGAAACATATTAATTATTATCGGTTCAAGTAAAAATTATTAATATATATGAAAATTAATTAACTCATTTCAAAAGTATATATATTTATTTCATTATTTTATATTTTTAACATCACTAAGGAAGAATGACATACAGTCACTAGGCATGATAAAGTACCTTTCCCCGTTATCTTTCTGAGTTCATCAACTATAAGCTAGTGCAGAAAATAATAATAATAATAATAATTAAAATAAATAAATTATCATTTTTATTTAATTTGTACTTATATATCTCGTAACTAAATTCTAAAGTTAATAAGATAATGATATTATTCCACCCATGTTTATTTATTCAACATATTTTCTTTAAGAATGATATACTTTTATGGACATTAATTAGTATTATAAATTGCATGTTAATTTGTGCATGATTTTTGAATAATAACAAAACAAGGTAATCTTATATGTTAACCACCTAGTTAATATTATAATTTAGTAATTGTAAAAGAAAAATATGGGGTCGGCAGGTTTAATTAGTTGATAATTGGATAGAATGGTAGTAACCGCAATAATTAAATATAATAATTAATAAAATTGTCAAACCACTTAATTAGTGACTTACTACTACAATATTAAAGTAGAAAACACATACCCGAGCCAGAATAAGTAATTTTTAATTTTTTTTTAAAAAAAAAGAATTATTAAATTACTCATGTCTCTTAATTAAGAATCAAATCCCATAATTTTTATATACCCAAAATAATTAATTTTAGTTTTCTTAATAAACAAGCCAGCTGCTCGTATTAAGCAATACAATCGCACTGAACCATAGTGCTCATTTTTTCCTACTAAGCAATGGATAGAGAAAAATACATTTAAAAAGAATAGAATAGGATTAATTACAAACTATATGTACCCTAATGTTAATTAGTTGTGTATATGATACTCTAATCTTTTATGAAATTTATACCTCTCATATTGAAGGTAATGCTATATGATACCCCCTAATATTTGAAATATGAAAATTATACCCTAAAGATAATATTATTAAAATATCTCTAATTTTTGAGATAAGATATTTATATATGTAATGTAAAAAGTATTGTTATTATAATAAATTTTAATTTAACCGTCCAAATGAAAATTATTTTTTTATACTGTTATTTGTAATATCAATATTTCTTACTACTTAAGAAGATATTAAGATTTTTCAAGCAATATAATATTTGAATCATTCTCCATTTCTTTCTAAGTAATTGATGAGACTTTTTTATACATTACTATTTATATTAAGATCCCTCGCAAAGAATAATAGCAATAAAAAAAATTCTCAATTGAAAGAAAGAAATTTTTGATGTCATAATATTAATTAGATATATAGCGAAAATAAGTAGAAAAATCTTTCCGTTTGGATTGTTAAATAAATTAAGTGAAAACATATCACAATAATATTACATAAGTGATATTAATTTCACATGTCAAATTTTAATACATCTTAATAATATTATCTTCAATGTTAAGAATATAATATTCAAATCTTAAAAGTTATCTATAATATTTTGGGATATAAATTTCACATGTTAATAGTTAGTTAGGAATATTATATACACAATTAGTAAACGTTGGGGTATAATTTGTAATTAAGGTTTAAAAAATAAGATAAAAAATACAAAAATGTTGAGGGTAAAAACAATATAGAGTCAATATTATATGTATTATTTTGGTCGCATCACTTTATATTTCAAAATTATACTATTAAACCATTATTGCATGCACGATATATATTCTCTTAATTAGTAAACTCTAATGTATATATACATCTCCTTGATTTAACAATGCATAAGTAACACTTATATATATATACTCTCAAAACATTACTATGGACAATCACATGTTACTTAATAATAATCATATGTTAATATTCAAAACAAAATTAAAATATAACATACGAATAAAGAGTTGATATTTAATGTTGTCAGTGTGCTTATAACAAAAAAAAAGTAAATTTAATCAAAATTGAACTTAGAATAATAAGCTAGATTTAAGAGAAAGCAAGAATAGAAAAATAACACACAAATTTGATAACGGAGTTCGGCCAATCTTGCTTACGTCTCCGGACCTGCTGCATATCTTTTTTATTGAAAGGGGAGAAATTACACAAGGTGTTTACAACACTCACAACTCACAACCCAATTACACCCAAGAAAATTACTCTCAATTTTCTATCACAAAAGCTTTTCTCTCAATTGGAATGAACACTTTGGATGATTAATTCATTACAATTACACATCTATTTATAAGAAAATTCACTCCTTGAATTACTCCTTAAATTAATGGTTCCTTAAATTGCTCCTTGAATTAAGCTCCTTATTTTGCTCCATGAATTGCTCCTTGTTTTGCTCCTTAATTTGCTCCTTAAATTAAGGAGCTTTATAACAATCTCCAACAATCTCCCACTTGAAGACTTATTTCAATCTGTCTTCACACCTTGATCAATGCAGCAACTTTTTAAATTAAGGAGCTTTATAACAATCTCCAACAATCTCTCACTTGAAGACTGATTTCAATCTGTCTTCACACCTTAATCAATGCAGCAGCTTTTCTAGTCTTTGTTACTCTAGCAGACCAAGTGAAGTTGAGCACAACTTCAGTTTGTCAATAGTCACCACCTTTGTTAACATATCTGCTGGATTTTTGTTTCCTTAAATCTTCTCGGTATTAACACATCATCTTCCAATGAGATTTGACGTAAGTGATAACGAAGTCCAATATGCTTTGTTCTAGAATGAAATGTTGAATTCTTCGCAGAGTTGTATCGTGACTCGACTTATCACTACGCAGAACATTCTTCTTGTTTGAATCCCACCAATTAAGAAACCTCAAGCCATATCATCTCTTTACTAGCTTCGCTACATACGTACTCGGCAGAAGTGATGTAGAGTGACAATTTTTTGTATTTGTGACATCCAACTAACAAATTGTAGTTCCAACAAGAAATATATAACCTGGTGCTTCTTCTGATCAACTTCACCTTCAAAGTCCGCGTCTACGCACCCTTGTACTTTTAACTCTCCTTTACTAAAGTACAAGCACTTTTGTGGTGCCTCGCATACCTCAAAAATCCACTGACTACTTCCCGATGAGTTTTCCCCGGATTTGACATAACCGCTTAACAACTCCCACCGCACGGCCAATATCCAGTCTCGTACGCCGTGCGTACATCAAACTTCCAATGGTCGAGACAAGGAACCTTAGCCACGACCTCTCTCTTCCTCTCGTCTCGAGGTGACTGATCCTCGGATAGGCGAAAATGACCGCAAAAGTGTCTAACTGCTGGCATCGTCCATGTTGAATCTTTGCAAAACACGATTGACGTATTAACGCTCGAGATAATCGCAATGATCATTTCTTCTTATTTCTTGTGATTTGCATTCCAAGAATCTTCTTTGTCGACCCAAGTCTTTCATGTCAAATTCCTTTGACAATTCTTGCTTCAACCTTTTAATATCATCCATATCTGAACATACGCTTACTAACATATCATCAACATAAAGTAGTAAAATGACATAACCGGACCTATATCTCTTGAAGTAGCAACAATGATCACATTGCACTTCGGGAAACCTTCCTCGTGGAATGAACGGTCACAAACTGTACCCGTTGTCTCGGGGCTTGTTTCTGTGCCATACAAACTCTTCTTAAGTCTCGCACACCATGTTCTTCTTCCTCTTTCACGAGAAACCTTTGGGCCGTACATGTATATCTCTTCATCTAAATCTCCATGAAGGAATGCGTCTTCACATCCAACCGTTCAAGATGAAGCTCTTCAATGGCTACAATACTCAATCTTGATCGGATAGTATTGAGCCTTCACAACGGGAGCAAAAATGTCAAATAGTCAACTCCTTCCTTCGTTGAAACCCTTTGACAACTAGGCGGGCTTTGTATCTCTTGGAACCATCAGCGATCCTCTTCACCCTAAGACACCCATTTTTTGTGCAGTGGCTTCTTTCCCTTAGGTCACTCAGCTAGTTCCCATGTCTGGTTGGAGATGAGAGATTTCATTTCTTCTTTCATAGCAAGCTCTCATTTGTTGGAATCTCGAGTCTGACAAGCTTTATCATAGCATTTAGGATCCCCTCCATCACCAAAGAACATATAGTTCATGATCTGTTAGGCACACGAGGTCGAGAAGACCTTCTCAATACAGAGGGTAAAGAGGTCGGTGTGTTGGAATGTTATGTCATCGTTTGTCCAACAAGTTCCTCCGGCCGAGGACTTGTTACAATTGGTTCTCATGGAAAGTATCTAGTGACATCATCCGCACCGCAAATACCGACTCATTTTGCTCCGAGTCACTGCGCTATTTTATGCATGTCCTTATACATCACCCTTTCGTTGAAAATCACATCTCTACTACGGATAACTTTCTTCTTTTCGTCATCCCAAATGCGGTAGCCAAAATCATCCTCACCATAGCCAATGAACGTGCGCATTTCTCGATTTGGGGATCAAGCTTATTCCGCCTTGATCACCGATATGCATAAATGCTACACAACCGAAAACTTTTAGATGTGATAGTTTCACCTCTTTTTCCGCTCCATACCTCATCCGGTATTCTATGCTCCAATGGAACATACGGGCCTCGCTGATCAAGTAAGTTCGCCGTGTTGATCGCTTCGCCCCGTAATTGCTTTAGGCCCGACCGTATACGAATGCTTCGGCTCTTTCCGTCAACGTTCGGTCTGGCTCATACACTCGCCTACACCATTGTGTCGAGGCACCGGCACAGCTCTTTCCATTCGATCCCGCGCTCATGCAGTAAATTTTGAATCTCGGTGTCTTCATATTCACCACCATTACTCGGTTCCGAGCTTTTTGATCTTTAAACCCGTCTCATTTTCCACCATAGCTTTCCATCTTCCGAAAGCCTCAAATACTTCGGACTTATGCTTTAGAAAGTAAACACATACCTTCCGAGAAAGCCGATCATCAATGAAAGTCACGAAGTAAGTGTTTCCCACCAATGTACGAGACCGTCGTCCGGGTCCCCAAACACGAGTGAATAAGCTCTAGTCTTTCCTTCTTCGGGGATTCCGCACCTTGTCCGAAAGTTGACTTCTTCTGCTTTCCAAGTATGTAATCTTCGCACATGCCTATCTCCGTACCGTAGACTGAAGTTTTCCCTTCGAGTGCATAATCTTCATCCCCTTCCACCATATGGCCTAGTCTACGGTGCCACATATTTGGTGTTTCCATTGCTTCATTTGCAACTGTAATTGAACAACAACCTCTCGCTATCACAAAGAGTGACACTTTTCTCGCCTCGAGCAACCGTCATCGCACCCTTTGAAATCTTCCAATCATCACCACTTGGAAGATCGTAGCAGCCTTCACCGGCCAACCGTCCCACCGAGATTAAGTTCCTTTCCGAGATCGGGAATACGCTTGACATCCTTCGGAGTTCCCAAACAGATCCGTTCAACTTAATCTTCACTACACCTTGCCAATAATAAGCACATGGTTGATCATCACCAAGATATACCTTTCCAAGGTTTCCTGGGGACATATTTCTCAAAGAATTCTTTGTGAAGAGTAGGAACCACGCTCCAGGAAGTCTAACATCCAAGATTCTTCCTTGCTCTCCAAAGAAGCATATCAATGCATCGTCTTCTCCCGAGTGCGTGGAAGTAACATTTTCTTCCGCCTTCACTTGTTTGTCCTTCGCACTCTTGCAGACCGATTTTGTAAGGTCAGGCTTCTTCCACAATTTCAACACTCGATAGTCTTTGGCATGTGGGAATTATTAGGGGATTCCCGGATTCGGGACCTCCTGTCCTTTGATTTACCTCGGTAGTCTGTTCTACCACGTCCATTCCCTTTGGTTGAATTTCTTCCTCTTGACTCTGTATGCAAAACTAAAGAATTTGACGATTCACTTGACTCTCTACGTCGGATCTCTACACTGAGAACCAAATCACAAACATCGTCAAATTTTAACTTATTGCTTCCTGACGAGCTACTCACAGCCGTGACAGTATTTTTGGTAAAGAAGACAAAAGTATTAATGCTCGTACTTCTTCATCGAATTCAATTTCCATTGAACTCAACTGGGTTGTGACTGTGTTGAGTTCATTGAGATGTTGAGCTACCGATGCGCCTTCATTCATCCGCAAATTGAACAAACACCTCATCGCGCACTTTTGTCTGAGGTCCGCATTACTCTCATACATATTGGAGAGCCGCCATAAGACCCGCCGTGGTCTTTTCCTTGCTATGTTGAAGGCAATATTACGGATACAATCGAATAACTCCGGCTTCATTCTGCCTGTAAGATTCCAATCTTCTTCCTTCATACCTTCGGTTTCTTCCCCCGAGAGGTTGATATAGATTTCTTTCGATACAAATAATCCTCATCTACATTTTCCAAAACCCAAAATCTCGTGCCATCAAATTTCTCGAGTTTCACCCTTCCTTCATCTACCCGGCCATTACCCCACTAAAATCCGACTTCCTCCGGATCGTTTCGACTATTTCGTAAATCACCGTGTATTAGAACACCAATAAACGAACAAATATCGTCAACAAAATTTCACTATTCACGTAATTCACTATTCACATAAATAGTAACATTGCACAGAAAATTGACAAATCACCACCAATATGCTCCGATACTTACTTGTTGGGAAATAACACAAATTTCCGATAAGCCGATTTAAGAGAAAGCAAGAATAGAAAAATAACACACAAATTTGATAACTAGGAGTTCTACCAATCTTGCTTTACATCTCCTAATTGCTGCAGATCTTTTTTACTTGAAAAGGAGAGAAATTACACAAGGTGGTTTACAACACTCACAACTCACAACCCAATTACACCCAAGAAAATTACTCTCAATTTTCTCTCACAAAAGCTTTTCTCTCTAAGCTTTTCTCTCAATTGGAATGAACATTTTGGATGATTAATTCATTACAATTACACATCTATTTATAAGAAAATTCACTCCTTGAATTACTCCCAAATTAATGGTTCCCTTAAATTCTTCGTTATCAATTAAGCTCGTTTTTGCTCCATGAATTGCTCCATGAATTGCTCCATGTTTTGCTCTATGTTTTACTCCATGTTTTGCTCCTTAATTTGCTCCTTAAATTAAGGAGCTTTATAACAATCTCCAACACACTTTATATTTCAAAATTATACTATTAAATCATTATTGTATGCACGATATATATTCTCTTAATTAGTAAACTCTAATGTATATATACATCTCCTTGATTTAACAATGCATAAGTAACACATATATATATACTCTCAAAACATTACTATGGACAATCACATGTTACTTAATAATAATCATACGTTAATATTCAAAACAAAATTAAAATAAACATACGAAGAAAGAGTTGATATTTAATGTTGTCAGTGTGCTTATAACAAAAAAAAAGTAAATTTAATCAAAATTGAACTTAGAATAGACACTTTAGAATTATTCTAGAGAAGAATTAACAACTAATTCTTCTTAAAATTTAAGTTTTTAAGAATCTAAGTTGATGATCATTTTATATGTTATATTTGGATATTAACAATTCTCTCGCTTATTAGATCAACATGTTTTAACATTCTCTCTTAATTAATGAGTTTTTAATTATACACTAAATATACGAATATGATGTATTTTTACTCGTGAAATGAATAAATTTTAAATGATTATCAACTAGCTAGGGTTGAAGTAGGGAAAAAAAGAGAGTTTTATTTAATATATTTCATATCGGTGAATATTTTGGATTGATTAAAAGATTCAAACTTAATTTATTTTGTTATATCTATGTTAACTATCAATTTATACCTTAAGATTTAACATATTACCTAATATATCTATGTTAACTATCAATTTATACCTTAAGATTTAACATATTACCTAACTTACTTACTTTAATGGTTAGAACTTAGTAGCGTTTGTCTTTTAACTAGGCTGTGCTAAATATCTTTAGATATTAATCAACTAGATAGCATAGAAACTATACATCACACCTCTTGTTATTAGAAAATATCCCAAAAAGAGAATTTGGGACCAAGGGACGTTCTTTTATTACCAGAAAAAACGGCCAATGACTCGACAAACAAACATAAATACTTTATTAAATATCGTGATGGTAACATATCAATATAATTATGCTGTTTTGGATCTAATATAAGAAGCAAAATATCTCACTTTTAAGATATTTAATTTAACTTTATAGAATTTAGTTATAATTTAAAATATTATTTATAAATAGTTGATATTTAAAAGTATAAATTTTTATATTATATTATTTATAAATATCAACCGTTTAAATATATATAATTAATTAAACGAAAAAAAAAGTAAGTGTAATATATTGAGGTATGATCGGATAATATATCACATATACATAATGGCCTTCTTCAAGGGCTACATTAATGTTCGACAAAAATGTTTATATATACAGAGAGAGCCCATCCTTGGATTGTCGATAGTCTTATGGCTATGTCTATGTCTATGTCTATGTGCATGCATGTATTTGCAAATGATAAGAAACAAATAATAAAGGGATGAGCGTTCGTGCTTCCTTAATTTTGTTTTCTCATTAAGTGCTTTAATATAATTTATGGGCTTTTTAGATTAATATAGTTTATTAATTCAGGTCTAGACTAATTTATATATATTAAGGGAAAATGATTAAATGAGAAAGGCTTGGATTCTTAGAACATGAAATAACTATATATGGCTTTTGTGTTGGAGAAAAAGAGAAATGGATATACCAAATGGTGATGAAGATGACCCAGTAAAGTAGACACTGTTTTGGAAGCATCCATGGGGAGGAGCACAATGAAATTAAGACTAACCAACGTGGGTTTGTTGGAATTTTTTTTTTTCTTTCTTTTTTTTTTTGGCTATAGGATTGGACATCATTTCCTCTAAATTAGTGCATTTATTTTCATTATTGAAAAACATTTAACCGACATATTACAAAGAAAATTCAAAAAGATGAGTGTCACTTCAAATAGTTTCCATCACCAACGTTAATATATAACAAATATAGATAATATTCAAATCAAATTTGTGTTAATTTGTTTGCTTTTCATATTTAGGTGTTCATCCAGGACAACTCTTTGTAAATAAGTTAAGTAATTAAATTGATTTATATTACTATTATAAATGTTAATTGTGAGTAAAATGAATACATGAAATCGAATTCCATCTATATATATATATATATATATACACGTGTGTGTTTACGTGGATATATTAAATGTTATTTATAAAAGAGATGAGAATAAGTAATATATAACTTTTAAATTAGTAAAAAAAATTAATAATAAGTTATAATCTAATTGTGTTAAACGTGTTAGTTTTGCATGTGTGTATTACCATCTTAAGCAAATAGACATACACCTACGGCATCTTCGACCTATTATTTTATTCTTTATCGAATTTTGTATATATATTAAATTTTTACTTCTTTTCTATCTAATATTAAATATTACACTAAACAATATTTTTTTTATATAAAATAGAATATTCTTTTTTTATTTTTTTATTAATTATTATATTCAACTAATTAAATAATTATATATTATTATTATTAGATAATTTATTACAAAATTATACTATTAAAAAAAATAAAAATTTATTAAATAAAATATTATATTTATTATATGAATTAAAAATTATATTTAATTAAAAAAATAAAAGTACATATTTTTAAAATTTCTCTAAATTGTTATTTTAATTTATATTAAATTTTTAACTCTATATTATATTAGTCTTTTTTTTAGTCATTTTGCATTACATAATTTTAATTTTTATATTTGTAATAAAAAATTTGCAACGTAAATAGTTGTTAATGCGATGAACAATATCGGGACAAATTTGATACAATACTATTCATCATATCAAATTTTATACAGAATTTTGAGTTATAAAGGTAGATTGTATAAAATTTTGAGTTATAAAGGTGGATCGGAGATGTTTTTATTATTTTTAATTTATATTATTTTTAAAATTTTAGAATATTTCACATGCATTCTTTAATTAATTTAAGGTAAATTATACAAATTATTCTTATAATTTTTTATATGTATTCTACACTTTTGCCTTTTTATATTTTTTAATTATTTGGTCCTCTTATTTATTTTTATTTTTCATACTTTTCTTCCCTTACTTTTTAAAAAAAAAAAATAATCCATTTTTTAAAAAAATTACATTTTAGTTCTCTTATTTTTTTATAAATTTTAAATTTTAATTGCAATTAATCTCAAATTTTGGATTAAATATATGAAAATTAAAAGATAAAGGGATCAAATTATAAAAAAAATGTAAGAAAAAAATAAAGTGATTAAATCAAAATAAAAATAATAAAGGGATCAAATAATATAATATATAAAATTATATAGAACATAGCTCAACTTCAAAAAATAAAAAAAGATATGGGGCCAAAATATAAAAATTTACAAATAAAGGGAGTAAATTTTAAGAAAAAAAAGGTAAGGGATCAACAATTAAAAACATAGGAATAAAATCATAAAAAAATAAAGAGTCCAAAATGTAGAATATATATAAATATAAGGACCATTTGTGTAGTTCACCTATTAATTTATTACGAAAAAATAACATTTATAACACCCATTGTAGCTATAAAAATATATTTATAAATTATTACTAATAAAAATATTTTACAAACATTTCACATTAAACGTCATCTAACTAGATATCATTTAATTTGAACTTCGATCATTTATACATATTTAATATTGAAATCTATATAATTTAATATCATTCAATATTATTAGAATATTATTTATATTATTATAAGTTTTAGATTTATTATTTTATGTAATTCTTGGAAAAAATCAATGAGCCCAAAAACAAAGTGAGGCTTTTTTAATGAAAAAAAATGTTATTTGAGTCCACATAAAAGGTTTGAAAAAATAATATTTATAACTTTCTTAAAGTTTGAAACCATAAAATAATATCTTTTATGTCTACCTTATAAATTTTTATAACAAAGAAAAACTTAAGGCCAAAATATTTATATTCATTTGTACGACGTTCAAGTTGAACTCTAATAAATTAGACATATTTGATGTTAAACTTTAACATTAACTGAATTACATTTAATATTATTATGTATTATTTTTATTGTTATAGATTTTAAATATAATATTTTATATAATTTCAGAAAAAAAATTTATATAAGGCAAGTATGCTTTCTTAATTTAAAAATTAAATTAAATTAAATTAATTAACAAAGGCAACAACTTTTCACTTATTCTCCGTGGCTTAGAACTATTCTTTCAAGAACATTATTGTTGTTCATTCTTAAAATGATTCTTTTGGTCATATTTTTATATGTTTCTATTGATAAATACTAATAAACAAACAAATATAAGAAACAAAGAAGAAGAAGAAGATATGATTCTTAAATGTGTATATTGATTACATATACAATATTTATAGAAGTGTATACTTAATTATTAAGGATAATTACTACTTACACTAACATAGTGCACACATATGCATAGGAATGATGCAAGCATATGGTCATAACTAATAACAACCTCTAACATGCCCCGACGTGAAATGATAATAAGTTTAGCTCTTACTTCATCAAATCGTTGCCCTAGTAAGGACTTAGTCATAACATTAACAATCTGTTTCTTAGTAGCATTATACTCGATATGAATGTCAACAACCACAACTTTCTCTTGAATGAAATGAAAGTCAATTTCAATATATTTTATTCTTGCATAAAAATAAGTAGTTTGGATGAGTAACCACCACTCAAATTGCCATACAATACCACTAGAACATCTTTCAAGTGAACCTATAACTCACTTAGTAATTTGCACAATCAAGTTATTTTACAAACAAAAAAAACAAGAGCTCTAAACTTAGCTTCTATTAAAGATCATGACATAACTTTATGTTTGCCTTAGTGCTAAGGGACTAAGGAGAATCCAAGATAAATATAATACCCCCAGACAATCTTTTATCATCAACATAAGTGACCTAATTAGTATATGTGAATGTTGTAGTCTCAAGAGTGTTAGAATTGTTAAGCATAAACCTATGATGTTGAGATAACAAAGGAACCTTTTGGTAACCATCCAATTATCTAAAGTTGGACAATGTAAGAATTGACAGAGTTTGTTTACTGAAAAAATAATTTCAAGCCTGATTAGTATGCAATATTGAAGTGCACCAACCGTAGTATGAAACTATGTAGCATCAACCAAAGATTCACTTGATGTTTTTAAGAGTTGTTGGCCAACAATCATAAGGGTTTAAAAAAGTTTTGAGTTACTGAGAACACCTCTATCCAACAAATCTCTAATGTACGTGGTTCGGGTGAGATAAAAACCTTCTCCAATTCGTATAACTTCTACTCCTAAGAAGTAGTTCAATTTGTAAATCAATTGAGCATTATTACTAGATATTATGATATCATTAATATAGATAAAAAAGATAATAAAAAAATTACCTTTGTAGCTATAAATCATCATTGAAGCATTTGAATTTAAGCCTTTGAATCCAAGCTCGTGAAGCCTATTTTAAACCATAGATTGCCTTTTTCAATTTGAACACATGAGTAGTGAACTCATCATTGATAAACCTCTTAGGTTGTAACATATATACTTCAGTTTTAATATCCCTATTTAGGAATGCACCATTTACATCAAGTAGTGGTACTAATTCCCAAGTGGCATTCTTCAATAAGGCATCATACTTACACTGCATTGTCACTTTCCATTTTGGAATAAGTTATGCCTCTTTAGTTGAGACTGGTTTGGGTAATATCGTAGTAACATAGGCCTTTGGTTTTGAAGATACCACATTTGGATCTAGTGACTATAGGATGATCATAGGAAATAGTGGGAGGTTGAGAAGGTAAAGGAAGATATAGTGGGAGAAAAAAAAGGTAAAACAAGAGGTGGGGAGGAAAGTGAAGTAGACGTGAACCAAGTAAGATTGTAAGATGAGAAGTGACAATAAGATTAGATATAGAAGTAGAAGCAAGTATAGATAAACAAAAAGGAAATGAAAGCTCATTAAATCAAACATGTGTGAAAACAAAGATTTATATGTGGTACACTCAAGGCATTAGTAACCTTTGTATTGAATAGAATACCCCAAGAATGTACAAAGAATGAATCATGGTTCCAATTTATGATATAAAAAGCACAAGCAACCAATGACCTTATAATGATCATATTGGGAAAAAGTATGAAAAAGAAGCTCAAAAGGACTCTTATGACAAATGTTTTTGAAGGTAATCAATTGATAAGATAAATTGAAGAACTAATAGCATACTCCCAATGTTTCATAGGCACACTAGCCTAAAGCGTCATAACCATTCAATTCTCAACTATATGACGATTCTTTCTTTCCTCAGCTTCATTTTGAAATAGAGTGTATGGATAGGATATATGTCTAACATATTCACCTTGAAAAAAATGAGTTTCAAGGCTTCTAAAATTAGTGTCACTATCATTTTGGAGCTACTTAATAAGTGTACCAAATTGTCATTGAACCATAACTTCAAAGTGTAAGAATAGTTCAGAAACCTAACTTTTATTACTGAAAACATAGAGCCACTAAAATCAACAATAATCATCATTAAATAATAAGAATTATTTCATATTATGAGCATAAAGTATAGAAGTAAGACCTCATAGATCAACAAGAACAATGTCAAATGGTTTCTGAGATCGAATATGAAAATTATTAAGTAATAGTCTTTTGAAATTCCTAACTAACAAGCATTATAGATTTTCGAAAGACTATAGACTTAACGGTCTTATGCATACTATGAACTATAGCTTTGACAACATCAAAATGTGTATGTCCAAGTCTATCATACAACAAAGTTCCATAAATCTCAGCTTGATTACAAATAGCAATTTAAACCTTGGAGGTTGTATTAGGAAGATCCAGATGAAGACACAATATAAAGTCCATCTTTGATACCATTGTCAAAATGATAATCTTGGTTGTTAAATCCTTCACATAAAAGCAATCGGAGAAGAACTCCATAGAAACAGTATTATCCTTACATAACCGCTTAACATATACAAGGTTCTTCTCTATATGCATTTCCTATATGAGAAATATGAATTGTTTATCCATTACCTAGCATAACAATTTAGTGACTTAAGGACCATATTGCTACACTAAGTATTGATTGGAAGTAAGGTGGATTAGTAGCACATGTTCCTAGGGATGTTAAAAAGGTTTGTGGTTGAAAATTAACAAAATGTGAAATAGGAAAAGAAAATACATTTTAAGGATATGAAGTGATCTCATCCTAATTGACAAGTTTTTGAAGTGACTCATCATTTTATTGAGTTTGTATGAAATGAGCCTAAGTTGAAAAGTCTTTAGGCTTGGTGTTGTTTAGAGAACCACTGTTTTTAGACTATAAGTATCTAAAATAATATATACTTATAGAATGTTCCATTTTCTTATAAATCTAACATTGTACATTGTTAAATATAGTGTTCTTTCCTTTATCTTGAATAAATAAAGACTGATTAGAAGTATTAGGAACATAAAATGAACGAGAACTAGTATTACCACTAGATGAAGTAGTAATAATGTTTTTACATGTAATTTTCTTGAATTATTTAAGGATCATGTAAACACGTACTTTTTCTCTATCTTTCATGTGTGCGCATTTTAATAAAGACCTTATTTAATCTTAAAAATTATCTTTTTATTTGTGATGTTAGTGACTTAAGAAGTATAATTGGAGTCTAGTCTCCTTAAAACATACAATACTTATTATTGATCACCTAATTGATCTTCGATTGCTAGTATATGATTAATTAAATCCTTAGATTTTCTAATGTATTGTTCAATACTCATATTACCTTTTTTTATAGACTGTAATTTTCATCAAAAATTCAAATTTTCCTTAGTAATTATCATTGAGTGTTTTCATACAGGCATTTCATTATTCAAGTGTTGTTTTTTTGTTAATCAAGTATTTAAGGGATCTAGGAAAAATTGAAAAATAAATTCAATTCTTAATTGTATTGTTTTGTTTGTCATATAGAGTGAATACTATGTTTTCATAAAAAAATTTGATATCTATTTGAACTCTATTTTAATAGTTGTATTAGTTTTTTTAATCAATTATTGAGATATAATAATATCTGGATTAATTAAGGAATGTAAGCTAAAAATAGAGATGATTTATTTAAAATGTACTTTTCAAAGGAGTTAGTTAGATTCATTTAACTTTATAAAAGAAATTAAAATTAATATGATAGGTTGGAAGATTCATCTCCATATAGTTTAATAAAATATCTCCATTATTTTGAGTTACAAAGGTAAAAGAATTAATGAATTTGAGGTTGCATTTCCTTATTATATGTACTGAAGATGTGGAAAATGATATTTATGAAAATGTATACTTAGCTACTAAGTAGCATTAACAACGACACTTAACATGTTGTGAAAAATACCCTCTAACAAACACATATATTAAATTATTAATTAATAATATGTTCTATTTCATCTTTTACGTTTTTAATGAATTTGCAAATATATTATCGTAATATTATTTTTAATTCAAAATTATCACCATAATATAGAAAGAAAGAAAAAAAATCCATATTCATCACCAGAAACATCAACAATCGATTATAGTTTATTTTGGGCAAATTCAATTATTTTGAATTCTCTCACAGATCAATAAAATACTACCTGGAACCACACTCTCAAATTCCTACTTATCAAGTTGGAGACTTGTATAACACAAGGAGACATGATGATACGTGGAGACATATGAATTATAAATTGGTCGTGCTGATAAAGTCTTAAAATTAAATATCACTCTTATTATTAATTATATTTAAATTTTATTATTATTAAATAAATTATTATAATATATATTATTTTAATAGTATCAATATTATTATTTTTTAAATATATTTTAATCTTTTTAAAATTATTGTTAAAATATATAAATAAATTATTAAAAATATCTCAGTAAACTTAATCTTTTAAAAAAAATTGATGATTGATACTTTTAAATAATATTTAAGTTCTTCAAATCAAATCCTTATAACATCTTTAATATAAATTAAAATTTTTAAGCCTGATTAGTCATATAAAATAACAAGTAAATTCACATTTGAAGATAATTCAAGAAATAAATCTGAACAAAGATAAATTAGTTTATACTTAATGTAAAATTATAAATAGTATAAATAGATTATTATGCCTATATTTCACAAACTTGGATAATTTAGAGAATTGGTGAATGATAATTCTATAATTATTATTATTAATTTAATTTTTTTCTATTTCTCTTTTTTCTTTTCTTAATTTTAAAACTTAATATTTAGAATTTAGAATTTAAATTTTAGTAAAAATAAATGTAAGAGTTTTTTACAAATAGATAGGATTATAAAAGAGAGAGAAAATAATAAAAAAGGAAAAAACAAAAAGTTTAAAAAAAATAAGAAAAAAGATAAATTAAAATTAAAATAATTAAGTTGTGTTTTATTTTTTATGTATAAAAATATTATTGTTGAAATACATACTTTTTAAAAATATATATTTTTAAGATAACAATAAATAATTTTAAAATTTATAAATATGTAAAGAAAAAATTGGAATTAAAATTTTTATAATTTTATAATTTATACTTATAATGATTGTATTAGATATTAAAATAGTTATAATTTTTTTAAAAATATCATAATATTTTTTTTATTATGAACAATTAAAAATTTTAATTCTATAATTTTATGATAGTTATATTTATTTTTATTATTTATAAAAAAATAGATATTATAAATATTTATTTTTAAAACTTTCGATGATTAAAAAATTATATAATTAAAAATATTTATTTATTATAATAATAATAATAATAATAATAATATATTATTTTAAAAAATTAAGAAATTTTAATAATTAAATCAATAATAATAAAATTAATATATTTATTTAATAAATTATCACACATCAATCAATTTTTATCATTGGTCGCCTTCTCCAAAGATATTTTAGCCTTATCGTCTATAAAGTAGGGGCCCTTTTACAAAGATATTAGTCTTTGTTTTTTTGTTTGTTTTTTTTTTTTTGGTCAAGAGAATATTAATGATGTTTTTCCATATAATTGGGGTACTTTATATAATGATAGAGAAAAAAAAGAGTTCATTAATTGATTTTATAAATAAATAAAGGAATTATTATATATTATAAATATATAAATATTTTAATTAATATAATTTAAAAGATATTATTATATTATATTTTTGTGATATATATAATTCTCTATACATAATATTTTTAATAAATAAATAAATAAATATTTTTATATTAAATTATTGTTTAATAATAATAATTAAATAATTAAATAATATAATTTAATCCATTTTATAACCAATTATTGTACGTTATATTTCTGCAAATAACTTTTACAAAAATAGATAAGACTTTACTCCATGTCAAACAAGTTTGTAGAAGTGGGCCTTCTTACTTTTCTGGCCATTGCGTATGGGGACCACTTATATTTGACCCGCTCCAGGCTTTTTGGGTTGAGGCTGACTTTTCAAAGACCCAAATAGGATAAGAAACAGTGTTAGGGCTCTGTAGTTTTCAAAAGACTGAGGTGCATTGTTATTTTATTAAAATTATTCATTACTCTAAAAAAAAAATTCATAAAGTTTAATATTAATCTAATTTTAAAAGAAAAATAAAAATAATAATAATAATTTTCTGGCTATTGGTACCATTTTTTAGGTACGTGTTTCGGAAAGGTTATTAAAATTTATTTTTTAAAAAAATTTAAATTATTTTTCATAAAACTTAATTATTAATTAATATATAATTTAATTTAATAAATATATAAGTTAATTAAATAAATATAATTAATTTTAAATACGAACATATATCATTATACTACTGATAACCATATTTTAATCTTATATTCGATTTTTACCAAAAAAAAAAAATTATATTCATCTTTAAAATTTATTGAATAAAAAATTAATTAATTATTCGAATAATCGCGGATAATCGAACATTTATATTTTCGCATTTCATTGTACTAACATCTGTTGCTTTTGGTTAGCGTTTAGTCCCGATGGAACTTTTAAGTCCACTTGGGCGTGGCTTCTTTAGCCTTTATATTTGAAAGAAATTATCGATATGTCTTGGTCGAGATCAATCAATATATAAGAGATAACGTTGATGGTTGCAACAGAAAGAAAGAAAAAAAATATCAGTTTGATTTAAAATCAATCAAAAATTTATCTATTAACTATAAAAAAAAATTTTGTCTATATCGACGTTCTACCTGTAAAGTATTGATGTGATATCATGAATTCTTAGCGGGAGTAATCAAATATACTTTTCCTAATAAATAATTACGTACATACACAAATTCTTTATTTTAAATAAAGTTTTAAATTTATATCTTTTAATAAAAAGTATTTATTATAAGTTATAATATTTTTAGAATTAATATACCAATTAATTATAAATTAAAAAATTAAATATTATTATTTTAATTAATGTTTATTTTTCATATCAACTATAATCCTAATATTATAAAAATTATAACACAAATAATTACTCTATCTTTAATACTTACTTAAATTATAAGTGAATTTTTATTATTTTATTTAAGTTAAATAATAACTGTGGCAATTAGAATACTTACACATCATGTATCAAAAATATTAAATTAATTAATTTAAGTGACATAATATATCATATAATAAAATATATTATTAAGTTTAATTAACTCATGAAAATAATTTATTTATTTTATTTTATATTGAATTAAAATATATAGATATAATGTTTATATTTTATAAAAAATAACGTATAATTTTAACTATTTTATATTTATGGGTTTATCGTATATCGATAATATATAAAATAATATATCAAAGGAGATTTAGACTTTTCAAATATCTATCTATATTTTCCTAGCAAAAGAAATTATATGCATTTTTTTTTTAAGAATATGATCAATTTATTTCTAAATATATAGCTTTATGTTGTATAATAAGGCAATGTATTTCTCGTTAAAGTGAGGTAAGTTGGATAATTTGCTCTATTTGTTTATTTATAAGTGTTATTAATTAAAAACGAGTACATTTGTTTTACAATTCCGGGGATCCTCCTTCTCCCTCCGGTTTAATTTATAAAATAATTTTTATGATTTTTATGTATTATATAATTTGTTTCAAACTTGATCATTTTATATTAAAATTATTTAAGTATTTTTAATTATTTATAAGAATAATAATTATCTTATTTTTAACTAAACTATAAATCTATAATTATGATGAAAAATAAAAGACGAAGGAAGGTGATGAAACTTAGAATATTCTATCGATCACAGATGATAAATAAATTATAAGAATATTCCATCGATGCCATTCGAATCAGGAAACAAGATCTGCTTTAAAAGAGTACTTCTTGTTACTTGGGGACAATTGATTGGTATGTTATAATTGTAGACACAAATTTTATATATTATCATTACGATAAATATATGATAATATATATTTAATTATATTATTATATTATATTATATTAATTATAATTTCTCTTGATATAATTAAACCTCTTATTTTAACCGATTATTATATGAACTAATACCACTGACTTCATCACACATTTTTAATAAATCGTCACAAGAATGTTTCCTTCGTACTACTACTATCTTCACATCTAGGAGGCTAAATTTTGATCGTTTGAGGAAGTAAAAATAATAATAATAATAATAAATAAATAAACTAAGAATCTAATTAGGATTTATATAGTTGTTGGAATAATTATACAAAAAAAATATTATAGATATATTGAAATATATTAGTTGAGTTGAATCACGAATGAAGTCATTTTCTTAAGACGTTTTACGATTATATTAAAATTTGTACAAATAAATACAACATTATCGTCTCCATGATAAAATAGTATAGAATCTTTGTTTTTTTATCTTAGAGTTTTATTATACGGATGAAGTCGAGAATGTTACATATTTAAAGTTTATATTGTTCAAAAAACTCTAAAAAACAATTTAATATCTTATTTTTTTCTTTCTAAGAATTATTTATAAAAATTATCTATGTAAAATGAGAGTTAAGAAAATCTATTTATAGTTTAAAAAAATGTATAACAATTATGATAAATAACGATCTTATTAAGTGAAAAATAATAGTCATATTTAAGTGAAAAAATTATTTTAATTAAAAAATTATTTTTTCAAAAAATAAAATGTCATCAACTCAACACTATCGACAATGATACACGCATGTGTGAAATTACATTTGTCTAAATCATCTTTCATTCCATAAAAATGAGTGTTATTTGGGGTACAAATTTAATAGTGATTCTTTCTCTATTTAAGTAGACAAAATTTTAAGAGAGTAAAATTTAACGTTTATTCTCGTTATTATTTAAATTCATTTTTAATTATTAAAATAATAATAAGATTTATTTTTTTTAAGTTAAGACGAATGAATTTATTTAGTATAGAAATATTATCATTCGTTTAATTAAGAAGTTAAATAGAGATCGTTTTTAGAATCGATCATGAAAAATCATAAAAAGGAAAATAATAAAAATAAATTGATCGAGAATAATCGTAGTGATGTAAACATTGTACACCTGTCGGTCAATTTGCACAATTATATGGGTATAGAAATAACTCCTTTTGTATATTTGTTAATTTTCAAGCTCAAGCATGTTTTATAGATACCATGATATAGTGATCTATTGATAATAGGCATTAAATATTCCTTTTAGCTCATGAAAATCACCCATTATTAATCATTTTAATTATTTAATATATCATACCTAGTGTGATCTTAGTCTTGGCATCTTTGTTTATGTTTCTATTGTTATAAAGCTCCTTAATTTAAGGAGCAAATTAAGGAGAAAAACATGGAGCAAAACATGGAGTAAAACATGGAGCAAAACATGGAGTAAAACAAGGAGCAAAACAAGTAGCAAAACATTGAGCAATTCATGGAGCAAAACAAGGAACTTAATTCAATGAGCAATTTAAGGAACCATTAATTTAAGGAGTGAATTTTCCTATAAATAGATGTGTAATTGTAATGAATTAATCATCCAAAGTGTTCATTTCAATTGAGAGAAAAGCTTAGAGAGGAAAGCTTTTGTGAGAGAAAATTGAGAGTAATTTTCTTGGGTGTAATTGGGTTGTGAGTTGTGAGTGTTGTAAACACCTTGTGTAATTTCTCCCCTTTCAGTAAAAAGATCTACAGCAAGTCCGAAGACGTAAGCAAGATTGGCCGCACTCCGTTATCAAATTTTGTGTGTTATTTTTTCTATTCTTGCTTTCTCATAAATCTGGCTTATCGGGAATTTGCGTTATTTCCCAACAACTGGTATCAGAGCTATTGGTGGTGATTTCTGTCAATTTTCTACAAGAAACAATCAGAAACGATCCAGAGGAAGTCAGATTTTAGTGGGAGCAATGGCCGCAGATGAAGGAAGGGTGAAATTTGAGAAATTTGATGGCACAGATTTTGGGTTTTGGAAAATGCAGATAGAGGATTATCTGTATCAAAGAAATCTATATCAACCTCTCTCATGGAAGAAACCAGAAGCTATGAAGGAAGAAGATTGGAATCTTCAACATAGCAAAGGAAAAGACCACGACGGGTCTTATGGTAGCTCTCTCCAATATGTATGAGAAGCCATCAGCCTCAAACAAAGTGCACTTGATGAGGCATTTGTTCAATTTGCGGATGAATGAAGGCGCATCGGTAGCTCAACATCTCAATGAACTCAACACAGTCCACAACCCGTTGAGTTCGGTGGAAATTGAATTCGATGAAGAAGTACGAAAGCATTAATACTTTTATCTTCTTTACCAAAAGTTGGAATGCTACCTTGTCACGGCTGTGAGTAAATGGCCGTCAGGAAGCAATAAGTTGAAATTTGATGATGTTCGTGATCCTGGTTCTCGGTGAAGTGATCCGACGTAGAGAGTCGGTGAATCGTCAACTTCTTCAGTTTTGCATACGAGTCAAGAGGAAGAAATTCAACCAAAGGGAACGAACGTGGCGTACCACTACCGAGGTAGATCAAAGAGGACAAGAGGTCCAAATCCAAGAATCCTAATAATTCCCATACCAAGACTATCGGTGTTGGAATTGTGGAAGAACCGAGCACTACAAAAAATCGGTACAAGAGTAATCAAGGACAAAAAAGTGAAGGCAGAGGCAACGTTACTTCCACCTCGTGAGGAGACGATGCATTGATATGCTCTTTGGAGAAAGCAAGGAAGAATCTTGGGTGTTAGACTACGTGAGCATCGTCTACGCTACTTCACAAAAAGAATTCTTCGAGAAATATGTCCCTGGAAACCTTGAAAGGTATATCTTGGGCGATGATCAACCATGTGATATTATTGGTAAAGGCAGGTAGTGAAGATTAAGTTGAACTGACTGCTTCTGAATCAAGGATGTCGCATATTCCAGATCTCGTAAGGAACTTAATCTCACCGCGGTTGGCCAAATGGGTTACACTCACGATCTTCCATGGTGATGATTGGAAGATTTCAAAGTGGTTCAACCCATTGACAGCTGTTCGAGGCAAGAAAAGTGGCACTCTTTACACGATAGTAGAGGCACGTTGTTCAATTACGCTTGCGTAAGAAGCAATGAAACACCAAATCTGTGGCACCAGAGACCAGGCCATGAAAGTGAGAAAGTGGATGAAGATTATGCACTCAAAGTGGAAAACTTCCAGGTCTACGGTCTACGAGATAGACACGTGCGAAGATTGCATACTTGGAAAGCAAAAGAGAGTCATCTTTCGGACAAGTTGCGTAATCCCAAAGAAGGAAAGACTGTAGAGCTTATTCACTCGATGTTCGGGACCAACGACCGTCCTCATCTATTGGTGAGAAACACTACTTCGTGACTTTCATCGATGATCACTCTCAAGGTATGGGTTTACTTTCTAAAGCATAAGTTCCGAAGTATTTGAGGCTTTCAAGATGGAAAGCTACGGTGGAAAATGAGACGGGTTTAAAGATCAAAAAGCTCGATAATGGTGGTGAATATGAAGACACCGCATTTAAAAATTTCGCTATGAAGCACGGGATCGAGAATGGAAAGAACTGTGCCAGCACGCCTCGACACAACGGTGTGGGCGTAATGAACAGACGAACCGAACGTTGACAGAAAGAAAGAGCCGAAGCATTCGTATATAGTCAGTCTACCAAAGCAATTCAAGCGTAAAATCAACACCTGTACTACTTGATCAACCGAGGCCCATCTCGTTCCATTGAGCGTAGAATACGACGAGGTATGGAAATGCGGAAAAATAGGTGAAACTATCACATCTAAAAGTTTTCGGTTGTGTAGCATTCAGGGTACACGCTGATCAAGGCAAGAATAAGTTGATCCCAAATCCAAGAAATGCACATTCATTGGCTAGTAGTGAGGATGAGTTTGGCTACCACATTTGGGATGACGAAAAGAAGAAAGTTATCCGTAGTAGAGATGTGATTTTCAACGAGGGTGATGTATAAGGACACGCATAAAATAGACGACAATGACTCAGACGTAACGAGTCGCATTTGCAAATGCGAGATGATGTCCCGGATACTTCCGCAATAGAACCAATTGTAACAAGTCCTCAACCAGAGGAACTTGTCGGACAAAGCAAGCACACATCATTCGACACACCACAACCTCTTACTCCACTCTCCTCGTATTGAGAAGGTCTTCTCGACCTACGTGCCCCAGGGAGATACATGAACCTATTATGTCGATCGATGGAAGGGAGCCCGAATGCTATGATGAAGCTTGTCGGACTTGAGATTCCAACAAGCAGTGAGCTTGCTATGAAAGAAGAAATGAAATCTCTCATCTCCAAACTGCATACTGGGAACTAGCTGAAAGCTACCTAACATGGGAAAGAAGGCACTTCCACAACAAATGGGTGTCTTAGGGTGAAAGAGGAGTACGATGGTTCCAAGAGATACAAAGCCCGCCTAGTTGTCAAAGGGTTTCACAATGAAGGAAGGAGTTGACTATACCGACATTTTTGCTCCCGTGAAGCTTAATACTATCATATCGCACGAGCATTGTAGCCATCGAAGATCTTCATCTTGAACAATTTGGATGTGAAGACCGCATTCCTTCACGTGGAGATTTAGATGAAGAGATATACATATGTACCAAATGTAAGGTTTCTCGAAAAGCGGGAAGAAGAATACGACGTGCGTACTTAAGAAGAGTTTGTATGGCCCGAAACAAGCCCCGAGACAATGGTACAATAATTTGATAGCTTCACGCACACTGAAGGTTTCCGGAAGTGCAATGCCGATCATTGTTGCTACTTCAAGAGATATAGGTCCGCTTATATCATTTTACTACTTTACGTTGATGATATGTTAGTAGCAGTTCGATATGAATGATATTAAAGCGGTTGAAGCAAGAATTGTTAAAGGAATTTGACATGAAAGACTTGTCCAAAGAAAAGAAGATTCTTGGAATGCAAATAACAAGAAATAAGAAGAAAGGATCCTCAGAAGTTATCTCAGGCAGAGTACATCAATCGTGTTTTGCAAAGATTCAACATGGGTGATGCCAAGCCGCTTAGCACACGCCTTGGCTAGTCATTTTCGCCTATCCAAGGATCGCCCCCACGTAAGAAGAGAGAGAATTCATGGCTAAGGTTCCTTATGCCTCGCCCATTGGAAGTTTGATGTACGCAACGGTCTGAGACCGCATTGGCCAATGCAGATGAGCTGTTAGCAGACGGCGTCAAATCCAGGGAAAACTATCGATTGGGAAGCGCCAAGTGGATTTTGAGGTATCTCACAGCCACCACAGTAAAAGTGCTTGTACTTTAGTAAAGGAGAGTTAAAAGTACAAGGGTAGCACGTGACGGCATTTGGAGGTGAAGTTGATCAGAAGAAGTACCCTTTGGTTATATATTTATGTTGAACTATACCGTTAGTCGGATGTCACAAATACGTAAAATTGTCACATCCACTACGTAGGTAGTATGTAGCAAAGAATAAGCTAGTAAAGAGATGATACGGCTTCAAGGTTTGTTAATCGAACCGATGCAAACAAGAGAAGAATGTTATAATAGTGATAGTCAAAGTCAATACACTTGGCGCTAATTCAAAGATTTCATTCTAGAACCAAACATATTGGACTTCGTATCACTTCCATTGATCTCTATTAGAAGATGATGTGTTAATACCGGAGTAAGATTCATGGAGCAAAAATCCAAGCAGATATGTTAACAAAGGTGGTGATTATCGACAACCGAAGTTGCTCAACTTCGGCTTGACCGCTAAATAACAAAGACTAGAAAAACTGCTGCATTGATCGAGGTGTGAAGACAGATTGAAATCAGTCTTCAAGTGGGAGATTGTTATAAAGCTCCTTAATTTAAGGAGCAAATTAAGGAGCAAATTAAGGAGCGAAACATGGAGCAAAACATGGAGCAATTCATGGAGCAAAACAAGGAGCTTAAATCAATGAGCAATTTAAGGAACCATTAATTTAAGGAGTAATTCAAGGAGTGAATTTTCCTATAAATAGATGTGTAATTATAATGAATTAATCATCCAAAGTGTTCATTCAAATTGAGAGAAAAGCTTAGAGAGAAAAGCTTAGAGAGAAAAGCTTTTGTGAGAGAAAATTGAGAGTAATTTTCTTGGGTGTAATTGGGTTGTGAGTTGTGAGTGTTGTAAACACCTTGTGTAATTTCTCCCCTTTCAAGAAAAAGATATACAAAGCAGTCCTGAGACGTAGTTAAAGACGTCAACTTCGTTATCAAATTTTGTGTGTTATTTTTTCTATTCTTGCTTTCTCATAAATCTAGCTTATCAAGAATTTACGTTATTTCTTAACATCTATAATTTTCTAAGGGTGCTTTTTAACATAACAATAAATCAGTGCAAATATTCTATATTAATTAATTTCAATAATACAATAAAGTTTATAAAATTATAGATATATAACTATTGTAATAACTTTTTAAAATTAAAAATATCATAATTCTTATATACTTTAATATATTATTAGAGTTTTAGTCGATTAAATAAAAAAAACTTTATACATTAATTCCCTAAAAAAAATAAGTTAAATAAATCTGGTTTAAAAAAATAATATAAAAAAATAATAATAAAATAGGTTAATAATATAAAGTAATTTTGTAAAAAAGTAATATCTATATTTTAATGAGAAATTAAAGGTATTATTTTAAATTAATTAAATATAACGATACGATAAAGTTATAATTGTTGAATTAAAATGTTGATAATTTTTATAAATTTTTAAAAATATGTGTCTTCGGAATAAAAAGATTTCAAAAGTAATTACTATTAGGAAATTTGGATAAAATGGTATAATCATAAATTCTCCCTCCCAAGATCTTCCTTAGCAGAATATCAAATAACAGATAAATAGATAATACACAACACAAGAATTATAGTGGAAACTCTAAATTAGAGAAAACCACTCCTCAAGTATCAAAAGACAACCAGAGAAAAATTTACTATGTGGAAAATTGTTACAACCACACTCTCAGTAATTTTCTCACACACCCAAAAGACAAGAGCAATTACAAGCTCAAGAGAATTTTTTCACAAAATTCTCTCACTTAAGAACTTCTCATACAAGCTTTTCTCTATTTTGGGATGATTATCAATGAAGAAATGAAGCCATATTTATAGCCTTCAAGTTCTCATTTCATATTCCAAACATTTCTTCATTCAACAAAATTAGGCTACCTAATTTTCCTATTCTTTATTCAAACAAGGTTAGGCACTTCCATATTTGACAATATGGTAAGCCACCTTCCATGAATTTTCTTCTAAATTAGGCATCTCCTATTTTGACTAACAAACCTAATATTATTTTTAATCAATCATAACAATCTCCACCTTGATTAAAAATAAACATGACACACTACAACACTCCTATTCCAATGGGCCATAATTTTCACATCGAGAATTATCATACTCCACCATAAAAGAAAGACACCCACTTAGAATTAATCACCAATTCTAAGAATTTCACATCGGCTCATGTCGAAAAAAAAAAACTTGCCGAATTTATGCAACTCTCACACTTGGTTTTCCCGAGAGTTCATCAACAATCGACATCCTTTCCACCACACACCTTGCATCTATACCAAGCCAACGCCTGTGCAAACTTCAGGACCCGCTACCAAGAACACACCATCTTTCATGGCAATATTTAGAGACTAGTGGCATGCCACGAGGATGTACACGCTTCTTTTCAAAGAGCATCACCATAGTCTTTGAAAACGGACATACTATTAACATCACCGTCGATATTGAGCTTCAGGATCAACTCCACCCTTTGGACAATATCTTTTGAGGTGCCCAGTGATTGTCTACACCCCCAAAGACACTATCTTCTTTTCATGAAATTGTTTTTCTTTCTATTGTCAACTACCAATGCCGTAGTTTTCAGTGCAAAACATTTCTTTCACCACTCAGCTTTTTCTTCGAAAACAATTTGCTAAGTAACTTCAAAAAAATTATTTTCTCCTTTCCATGAACCAAGATAGGTTTCCATGTGATCATGCTAAGACGGAAAGAGACCATGAAGCCTTAAAGCTATATCTTCATCATCAGTTTAACTCCAATGGTTTCCGGGCCGTAGACAATACCATTGCAGAACACTTAGATGATCGCATAATAGCTTCCTTCATTCATACGCAAAGTATGAAAATGCTCTTTCAAATACACCCGATTTGAAACACTACCGATACAATTCTTCAAGCTTTTCCCAGAGTTCTTGGGCCATAGATATTCCATGCACATTTGCAAGAATATTTTTTGGCCAAACAAAGCCGAATTGCACTCAAGCCTCTTAGATCAAGATCTTCCCAATCTTCATCACTAATATTGGTTTTAATGACTCGATACCAAGCATCAAGGCGGTTTCCTTCAATGCTCAGTATAACCCATATTGATCAACAAATCTTTGACTTGTACTTGCCACAAGCCAAAATTGATTCTCCTATCAAATTTCTCAAATGTCAATTCTGACTCGACATTTCTCCTTCTTTCTTTGAAATTGGCTCTGATACCAGTTGTTAAGAAATTTGGATAAAATGGTATAATCACAAATTCTCCCTCCCAAGATCTTCCTTAGCAGAATATCAAATAACAAAGAAATAGATAATACACAATACAAGAATTATAGTGGAAACTCCAAATTAGAGAAAAACCACTTTCGTTGTCAAAAGACAACCAGAGAAAAATTCATTATGTGGAAATTTGTTACAACCACACTCTCAGTAATTTTCTCACACACCCAAAATACAAAAGCAATTACAAGCCCAAGAGAATTTTCCCACAAAATTCTCTCACTTAAGAACTTCTCATACAAGCTTTTCTCTATTTTTGGGATGATTATCAATGAAGAAATGAAGCCATATTTATAGCCTTCAAGTTCTAATTTCATATACCAAACATTTCTTCATTCAACAAAATTAGGCTACCTAATTTTCCTATTCTTTATTCAAACAAAGTTAGTCACCTCCATCTTTGAAAATATGATAAGCCACCTTCCATAAATTTTCTTCTACACCTCCTATTTTGACTAACAAACCTAATATTATTTTTAATCAATCATAACAATTACATATCTCATAAATCAAATTTTAAACATAAAATCATTTGCACATGCATTATAAAAGAAGCTTAGAGTACTAAGCATACATTCGAAAATAATTTTTTACCTAACCAGCTAATTACTTCATGATGATAATACAATTGGAGACTGATTTCTTAAAAAATAAAAATAAAAATAAGAAAATTGATTATACACAATTAAAAGGGGGGTTGCAGCCAAAAAAAAAGGGTAACTCACAGTACAAGTTTCTGAGTTATGTATAAAAATGAGTTTAATTATTTTATTATTTTTTTACAGTTTAATTTTGTTATTTTAATAATTTAAAAGCTAAAGGATAAATAATCAATTATTTTCTTTTTTCTCATATTATTTTAATTATCATTGAAATACCATTTTTATAAATTATCTTTAATAATAGATAATAATAACTATAAAATAAATAAAATAAATAAATAAATTTAAAATTGTCTTTATATTAATATTTTTTTATAACAAAAGAAATAATAAAAAATTATTATGGAAAAAATAAATAGATTAAATTACTTTAAAAAAATAACTATTTTTGTGTTTTATTTAAAAAACTGGTATATTATTTGTTATTGTCTCATTTTTTCTTAAAATAGTTGATAAGAATAACAACGAAGCCATATCTTCTTTTTTTCATTTTGTTATGTCGAAAGTAGGAAGCTTTATTTGCTAATTATGATATCGATCTGATTTTCCAAGTTTTTTTTAAATCATAATTAATTTTATTTATTAAACTTAAAAAATATATTAATTAAATAAATATTAAATTATTTTGATATTTTAATATTAAAATATTAATTACTATATCTATTAATTATTGATTAAATCAGGTGCATAAATTTTTCATATGCATATTAAATTTGAATTCGTTATTCTCCTTAAGGAGTGGTGTCACTTAATTGGATTTCTTAAAAGATTTCAATTAAAAATAAAATATATTATTTTCATAATTTTTTATTAAAATATTATGTTTTATTAATTGATTAGTATATGATTAAAACATAATTATTAAATAATAAATATTAAATTTAATAAGAAAAAATTAAAAAAATTATAATACTATTCCAACAAAACAATTATTTAAATATATATATTTTTTTTATTTTAAAAAAATAAAAAAAATTCTATGAATTATTTTATATTAATTGTCATTTTATTATGGTGAAATATTATTATTTTAATTATATTTGATTTATTTTATCTAAAAAATAATAATTTAATATAAAAATATTATAATAATTTAATTTTTAATTAATTTACATATTTTTTTAATTTAAAAAATTAAATGATAATACTTATAATATAAAATATAAAATAACATAAATAACATCGGATAGAATTTCCTTTCACAATCACAAAACATAAAAACTCCAACGGCTTATAACTGCCGCCAAATGTATCGGTCGTCAATTTTCTGCCACGTAGCAATTAATATATGTGAGAATAGACCACAGTCACAAGCAAATAATGGACAAGTACTCCACTCAATTTACTTGTCTTGTTAGACATTAATTCGAGGAATGCTAAGATGGCAAATATTTGCAAATAAAATGTAACGTTTAAAATATTTTTTTTGTAAATTTATATATTTACTTTTAAAAAAAATTATTATTATCAATTTATGATTATTATTATGAAATAAATTTTTTGTGACTTGCCATTTTTTAAAATTTTTTATGTAACGGATATATGAGTAAAATTAACTAAAATTTTAAACATTTATAATAAAATTTATATTTTTTTTCTTCAATTTTTTTGATAATTATTAATAAAACTTAAAATTTATTACATGTGATTTGGAGTTTAGAAAAATAATATCATGAAATTACATATTAATTTATCGATAAAATAAATTATTATTTATTAATTTATCAAACATGTATTAATTCAAATGAATTAAAAAAATATATATATAATCATACGTGGGAAACAACAGGAGAAATATAAACATTTAACCGGATCTACCTTGAAGATCTATGTTTTATTACATTCACGTAAACACTTGTATTTAGTGATTTAATAATAATATTCTATTATTTTTCTCATTTTAAATTACAGATTCAAATAACATAAAAATATTATTTAAATTAAAAATGAGTAGAAACGTACGATATAAAAAATAAATAATTTTATACTTCTAATATACTCTATCTCCTAATAATAATTATAATTCTTATATTCTTTAGATACAATTCAAACACATGCTTTCATACTAAGGCCTCGACTATAATATTATTAGTAATTACATGGTAGAATTATTTTCATGCAAAATACATGGTTTTATAGGTATTATAATGTATTTAATGTTAATTTTAAAAAAACATAAAAGTAAAATTATTGTCGTAAAAAGAAATAAATAATAAAAAAAATTGAAAAAAATATATTAAATGTTTTGTTAAAAAAAAAACATTTGTGGCAATAACCCACCCAATTACATATGTATTTAGTATTCACCGTGTAATAATTTGGGTACTGTCAATAAGAAAAACTCTTTATATTCTCATTATTTTTTCATACCCATAATATCATACTAAAAATATATTAAATATTATAAATTATTGTACGTCTCACATAAGATCCAAGTATCATAACTATTGAAAAATGAATATGTTGGTGGAAGCGCATCCTCACTTGCTATAAACATAAATAAAATTTTAAATATAATATCTTGTATATTTTTATTACTATCTTAAGTTGATTTGGTATATTTTTTATTCTTATAAAAATAAATAAAATTTAATATAACTTTATTTTACTATTTATTCATGCTACTTTATATGCAAGATTGTCTCTAAGACATTGATGATTAGTCACGCTATCAACGAAGAAACAATAGCGTGTCTTGGAAGGATCATAATCACTTGAAATTTTTAGAAGTAATTTATTTTACTTTAGTCTAATTTTTAGTTATTAGTTAATATGTAATACAAATAAATTAATAATCAATTTAAATTCAAAAACCATAATAAAAAAAATCTCCAACAACAACTATAAAAAAATGATTTTTTTTGTTGTTAAACAATTGATTATAGAATGATTTCCGCTTAATAAAATTATAATTCTATTACTAATTAAAGTAGAGAATATTAAACTTTATTTTTAACATTGTAAATGTTTAATCTGATTCAACCATTTTTATTTAATTAGTTGGCTCCTTAAATTTTCGTGTAATATTTTATCCCTCGAGATTGTGCTGTGTGTAAGACTCCAAGTTTTTTTGACTTTTCAACTAACATTGGAAAACGTATATGAACCAACCACCTTATCAATTTGCTTCTCCTTTTAACTTTTGTCTAAATTTATGGATCATTTTTCCTTCTTAATTCTTATAATGAACTTTACCTACCTTGAGAATTGACTATATAGTCTATATAAACAATTGTCATTGTTTAGAAACTTCATAGTAACTCGTACCACCATTATTACAACACAAGGAACATACACACAAAGTTCTCTAAACGCCAAAAGTACATTCCACTGCATGTGAAATTACGTCCTAGAATTATATATAATAGCTTCTTTGAAAGTATAAGAAACTAAGTAAATAAATGAAAAAAATACTTTCTTTCAAAGACTAAGAAACTAAGACCATCTTTGATGCATGAAGTAAATAAATGAAGAAATAGCTTCTTTCAAAGTCTAACACACTAATATCCTAGGCAAGTGTATAGACTAATCTATTAGAATCTAAGATGTTTTGCAATTCATCATTACTAAAATGTTTCGCACACAAACGTCCTAGAACCTTTTAGTAATATCTACACATGTATTAGATTATACACAACAATTTTTTAAAACCTTCTAAATTTACATGTCACTTAAACATATTAAATATAAGTGATATCTTTATAAAAATCAAGAGTATTTTAAAATAATGGAGAGAAAGATGTGTAGATACTCTACACTTACTTTCTCTTGTTCCTCCTTTGTTGATCATGCCAATTTGATATCGTAACTCTTTAAACTTTACAATCCCAAATCCTTTGATAAATATATCTGGCAATTGGTTGTTTGTCTTTATTTGTTTAAGCTATATATCTCCTTGTAATTAATTCTCTTGAATAAAGTGAAAATGCACTTTCAAGTGTTTGGTTTGTGCATGAAACACTAGATTCTCCGTAAGATGAAGTAGTCAATAAGTTACCATGATATATTGGTACTGGAGACTCGATTGTCCAGCATAAGTCTTCAATGACTTGCATGAACCACATACACTCTTGAGGTGCCACTGTTACAATATGCTACTTCTGTGGTTGATAATGACACATGGGTTGTCTCTAGCTACACCAAGAGATCACTCATTCAACAATCTTGAAAACATAGCCGGTGGTCAGTTGATGTGTATCATAATCTCAAGCATAATTTGTATCACAATAACCAACCACCCTAAATTCTTTATTCATTTTGTAAAGGAAACCAATATCCAGAGTTTCTTACACGTATTAGGGTTTTGGTTGTATGACATTCTTTGATGCTTTATGATGCACACCAACTCACTATGGACTATAATTCTCTAAGATTCCTAACACTTTCTTCAGTGATCAAGTTTCGATCCTCATCCTCCTTTATCACAATAGAACTTGATGCCATTTGTAATGGCACTTGTGTGAGCTTTTTCTCATTCTCATGTAAATTATCTGCCAACTCTACTTAGCATTCATTGAGCTTCTCATCAAGCTTGTAAGAATAATTTATCAACTCTATCTGGCATTCATTGAGCTTATCGACAAGCTTATTGGAACAACTAGCCAATTCTTATTGGTCTTCTTAGAGCTTCTCATCAAGCTCATTCAAACAATTTACCACCTCTACTTAACTTTCACTAAGCTACTCCTCAAGCTTAGTTATTGCAAAGGATGCCTTAATATCCCACTCTTCCTCAGAAGGAGTAAACTTTTGATCATTAGAGGTTGCAATATTGTCTTCCACCATTTTCTTTCTATCTCGACAGTTTCTTACATAATGACCCATTTTACTGTACATATAACATGGGCTATTACACTTTATTTGTCCTTTGAATTGACTTCCCTTTTGTCATAAATGCTTTAAGCTTCTACCGCTTGAAAATCTAATTTTTTAAATTTATCTCCTTTAGATCCTCTGTTAGGTCTCCAATTACGTTGATCTTTTTTTTACCACTAAATAGTGCCTCGTCACTCTTTAGTGAGACTTCAGACATATGCTTTGCCGACTCTTCCTAATCGGTAAGCAAATTCTCAAATATCATCAAAGATGGTTAGGTCGGCCAATCTTACATGATAGTAATATTAACAATAGTATCTAACTTTGAGATCTCACGACATTGATTTTTTACCTTGTTGAAATAATCATTGATTGGCATCTTTTATTGTTTAACTAAAAAGAGCTTGTTCTCTAGAAGTTGCAACTTCATATCATTCTTCCTCTAGAATAGTGCTACAAAAGTATTATATATTGCCTTTGGTGTGTCACAATGCTTGATATGCTCCAATATTTGATCATTTATTGAGGCCCTAATTACGTAAATAGCCTTGCATGCTTTGATCTTCCACTTCCTTAAAACGCCATCATCTTGCGATGGTTTGACCTCCTTGCTACCCAGTATCTCTCATAAGTCATGGCCTTAGAGATAAGGTTTTATATATAATGACCATGTGTTATAATTATTGTTATTAAGCTTCTTATCTACCTCTCGTAGGTCTCCCAATATTAGGACTTAGAAAAGCCTCTATGTTATCGAATCAAGTTTCATCTCAAATAAACTTCATAATCCTCCGCAATTGTGCATGATCTTGTTAGAAGCTCCAACAAAAAATTAACACATGATCGACTCACTCTGATACCAAATCATTGAATTTAAAGTCACACATGTAAAATCAAATATTTTAATAAATTAACATTACATTATTATTAAATAATACTAGCACTCATCACTAACTTAACATTATACTACCTCACAAATTACCTCATTTATGCACACTATTTATCTACACACAACCTACATATATGTATATATAGGTAGATAGATCAACCTACTCAACTCTAAAATGTTATACAATTTATTATTTCTTAAGATGTTATACACACCAATCTCATAGAAACTTCTAGTAACATGAATTCTATTAATATTTACACATACATTTATATACATAGACATATACATATATATATATATATATATATATATATATATTAGATTATATACAAGAATTTCCTAAAAACTTCTATATTTATTTAATCTTCTATTATATAAAATATAATTAATATCTTTATATAACTAAAAAATATTTTAGAATAATAGAAAGAAATATGTGTAGAATTTAACAAATCTAACATCTTCTTTTTAGAGATATAAGTTAGAATGAAAATTAGTAATATTCAGCTACGTTAATCTTTAAGTTATTTAGTAAAAATTAAAATTAAAATAATAAGAAAAACCATCTTTTTATTTACTCTCATTTTACCCTTATATTTGGTTTTGCTAAATGATTAAATAAAGAAACGAATATATTTTATTAGTGGGAAAATTATTTTAAAAAGGCAATGCCTATGTTAAAGCAAAACTATTATGGTGATTAAAATTTATCTTCCTCCAATTTGAAACTCTCGAGTTCGTTCTAATAATAGCAATCACTATTTGATGAAAAACCATTAGAAGTGCTAATCTCGTGAGTTTGTGCGTCTACTTAATCTTTTGGATTTACCTTTCTTATAAAAAAAAGAATTTTTTTTGTTTAATTTTTTAAGTACTTTTTGGATGTGAAAAGGCAAAAATTATTCTTTATTTTTAAATTAATATAACTTTTTTATTAAAAAAATCAAATACTTATATCTTAACAATAATGAATAGCATACCGTGACCATGGGACAGATTTGTGGAATTTAATATATATTTTTTTCATTCTGTTTGAGAGATATGACAGAGGTAATTTTCTCTTTTTCATCTTTGTTGATCACTATGACAAGTGGAGAAAAAAGAGTAAAGTATATATATTTAAATGGTTAAATATTTGAAGAAATGATGAAAGAGATTGTACCTTAGACTAAACGAAAAAATTAAATTAACATTGTGAATATGCAAAGAATAGATATAATAATTAAAGTATTATTTAGAGTGTGACACTCTTACTAGCTTGCGTGAAGGATTTTAGTTAGATGACCTTAATTTTAATTTAAAATCAAAGACCAAAATTATATACATAATCAAAGTATTATGAATATTATTTGTAACTTTTTGAGAGGAAAAAAACATTCAGTGTACCCAACTATATATAATCGAGCAGTTTATTATAAAAAAAAAGCTATATAATTGAGAATGATTAATGGCCAATGTATATACTAAAGCTTTTTCTATCCCCAAAATATATATATATATATATATATATATATATATATAAAAAGTATGCTTAAAGCTCTTTGTTTATACTTAAATCAAAAGGAGAATTAGGTAAATATCACTAACATCATTACGATTCATCTAAATATCAAAAACGACTCAATAATTTCACTTAATATCAATTGCATACCTTAAGGTGTATGATTTAATATCGATATTGAAGCCTTACTTTCTGCGGAATGCCGCAATATAATAATAATAATAATAATAATAATAATAATAAAGTTGTGCATGTAAATAAGTATCTCACAAATAAATATAAAAAAATATTACCTTAAATTAAAAAATAAAAAAGCAACTTTCAACTAAATAACATTGTAATTTAAAGAAAACTTGGAAAATATAAAATACAAAGAAAATTACTAAAGACAAAGTGTTCTATCTATCTCCCAACAAGATAGAACTATGTCACGTCCCGCTCAAAATGTCCCAAAAAATCCAAATGTTGGTTACCTAAAGGATCTAAGACACATATAAAATTCTAGAGTTGCCAAGAAAAGTCTAGAAAGAGTTGGAGTTGGACGGACTCAACTCAAGCTTGAAGACCCTAGAATGTTCTAGAGCACGCTGGAGGGTGCTAGAATGGGTTGGAATGTTCTAGAACATGCCGGATGGTTCTAAGGATGTAGGTCAGAAAGCTTACGGAACATCCCTGAACGTAAGCGAGCTAGACAAACCTAGAAGACTCTAGAGTGGCACAAGATCCAGAGCCTCACAAGACATTGTACATAAACCTAGAACACTCTTGTATATTCTAGGCTTAGAATTATCTAGAAAGTGGTGGCACATTCTTAAGCTTAGAAGCCACACTATAAATAGACCTATTGGTCTTCATTTGCATTCATCTTTGAAATTCCTAACCATCCTTGGAAATCCTTGGGAATTTTTAGCATTTGTAACATAAACTCTCTAGAGCAATACAAAGCATTCTTTGCAAACTCTTTCTATTCCCTTTAGAGTTACATTTCGGATTCAAATATAGGCTTAATACAACGGACAGTGCTAAGTGCCGCACGATCGATACTCGAAAAATTAAGGTCGTGACAACTAATAATCAAGCTCCATTGATGAAACCTATACACGGTAAGCAGCAAGCAAACCTTAAAAGTTTTCATTTTAATTTTCTTTTGGACACAACGAGGAGGGATGATGAAGGTAGAGAGAGAGATTTTTTAACTTCTTAATTACATCCATTTTGTGATTCATTTATTTTATTTTTTATTATTTTATAAACTTAATAAAAAAAATATAATTATTAATTTATCAATACTATAAATTAATTAATAAATATTATCATAATTAAGTCTTAGAAGACCTTTTTGAAACATTTATTGTTAGAATAAAATTTATTGATATTATTTTTATAAAATTTGAAATTAATAGATAAAAGAAAAATCTTAAGAATATTATTGATATTTATCTAAAAAATAATGATGCCTGCCATTATTAGTACCCGTTCACCCTTATTGCTGCCAATAGTTTATTATTGCTTACGTTTCGAGGACGAAAGGAAACAAAGATAAAGCTCGAATCCACTCTTTCTCAACATGTTTTTTTACTTGGTGTAATTTTCATTTATAAGTAATACTTAAAACTACTATTATTATATTATTACCTTATAATACATTTATTATTTTCAAATAGTTAGAAAATCAGGTTTAACTCAACCCAATAATATCTTATTGAGTTAAGGATTGCTCAAATTTATAATCAACTTTACTGCCTTGTTTTTAGTCGACGTGGGATAAGGATACTTAACAGCCTCACTCTACACGACGAACAAATGTGAACATTAACGCCACGATTAAACTGTGGTAGAGCCTAATTAGGTTCAAACACATAGAGACTAGACTCAACTTTGATATCATGTTAGAAACTCAAACCTAACTAAACCCAATAAAATCTCATTGAGTTAAGGGTTAACTAAATTTATAAGTAGCTTTAATACATTGTTCCTAATCGATATAAGACAATGATACTTAACACAAACAATTTAACAATTTCAATATTTTCTTAAAGTGAAAAAATTTGAACGTGATTTGAAATATTCTTCAAATTTCAGGTCAATGTTTGCAAAATGCAACTTTTAAGATTATTTAACTTAGAAACATCAAATACTTATATTATATATATACATATGTGTGTGTAATTACATGTTATTTTTTAAGAAAATTGTCTAAATACTGTTCCAACTGTAGGAAAAAAGGAAAGAAAAAAATTAGTTGGTCATCTTCATCTTCTTATTCTTATCCTCACAATCTGCATCTTCCATTGAATCCCACTTGCTCTCCCACTAGATCTCTGCTTGTATTTTTTTATTCTTTTTTTGCACTTACATTTCATTTACATTACACTGTAATGTTGGAGGAGGAGACAACAAAAGGAAGCTGAGTGAAAGAAAGAAAGAAAAAAATACAAGCAGAGAGACCTAGTGGGAGAGCAAGTGGGATTCAATGGAAGACCAGATTGTGGTGATATGTAATAAGAAAAAGATGATCACTGATTTTTTATTTTTTTCTACCGTTGGAATAGTATTCAGACAATTTTACCCTTAAAAAATGTCAAATGCTTGACACGTGTAAAACAAAACAACTAATTTTAAAATATCATTCAAAATTTTCAAGTTACGTTTAAGTTAATATCATAGGATATATTTAATGTACGGAGAATAATTACATAAAATAAGAATATTTTAAAGATATCAATCCCAAGTTTTCTATTATTACCACAAATTTGTTATCAATAACAATGTTCAAAATAAAAATGTGAACATGGTTCATACGAAAACAGTGAATTATTTCAGGCGTATAGAGAGACATTCAATAGCTAAGTAAGTGGCAAGGCCTACCAATTTGGGTATGTTGGTGCATGTATACATGGCTCACTTAAATAAAACTTTAAGACTGTACGAGTTGTGCTAACTTGGTATAAATGTGAATGAAAGTTTTTTTTTTTATAATCAAAAATAAAATATATAAAATAAAGTAGAAGCTACATTTTAAATAATAAAAAAATTTAACTTACAAATAATATCATTTTATTTATCATTAAATACTAAACTTTAACCCCTAAATTCTATATATATATATATATAACCGGGTATTTCTAAGTATCATCATATTTAATTATTTTTACATTTACAATAGTACTAATATGATAAATTTAATATCCTTTTGAATTCTTATCAAATTTAAAAAAAAATCATCCTTAATATCTTTGATATTTATGAAATATTTTGTGAAAATTGAATTATCGATATATGGATACTTTTAACATTGAACGCAAATTAGAGAGGCTTCTCGAAAGGGTATTATCTATTTGGTTGGGCACATGTGAAGATGGTGCTTGTTATGGGCCTTCTCTTATACTTGGTGGGTCTTTTGGGTATTCTCTCATGCAGCATATTTCGGAGCCGTTTTGAACCACAGTTAAGAAGGGTTTTCAAATTCAGATGTTTTGAAAGCTCTTGCAGCCCGTTAGGTACAAACAAATAAATCGAGCTCGGTTGTAATTCCGTTAATCCAAAATTAAATTAAAAATATTATAAGTTCACGATAGATATCAAAAATATTATAATTTAAAATTATTAAAGTATATAAATTATTTTAAAACTTAATATTTAAATAATGATGTAATATGATATTATTAATATGTGTTTTTTCATGATCAATTAATTCTTGTAACATTTTTCACCATTTTTATTATTTTATGTAATATTGATTGTGCTAATAAGTTAACCTAAACAAAGTGATTAAGCATGCAATCATGTATAAAAATAAAATAAAAAAATAAAAAAATAACAAATAATTTTTTTAAGTGTAAACAATCTAAATCAAAATTGTGACTTAAGAAGAAAACCATCGGTTTATTGAATCATCTAACCTCCTACTTTAAAAATTATATGTTAAAGTACAAACTCGGTCTTATATTATCCTCTCTACGATACTGTCTCAATGTACCTTACTTATGAACTCCTTCTCTATTTCACAGTTTCTAAAATTAACGTGAACGATTTTCAAACCAATGTTACAATGAACTTTGCATCAATCAGATACATTCACGAATCAACTGCAAAAATATTAGCACAAAAACACAAATGCACCATGTATGTTCTATGAGAGATTTAAAAATAAAATAATACAAATTAGATTATTCAAAATATATGTCACTTAAATCAAATTAATTAGAAAAATTATAGAGTAAAAAGATTAAGCATAACTTCATTAAAATAAATTATTTAATATTTAATAATTAAATTAAATAATTATGATTGTTCGTACAACTATTAAATTTAAATATAAAATAAATCATCCCTTTATAATTATATTAATTAATATCTCTTTTTATAAATATATATATATATATATATATTATATGAATCCTCGCGCGAATATGATTATAATTGAAGGAAGTTATGCATATATATTACGTACATGATTTCTTCCCTTGCATTATGAAAATTATTTTGAGTTTCATTATTCAAAGTTTAAAAAAATTATTTTTAAAACACATCTTAAAAATATTAAAATATATTTAAAAAATATTTAAACACGTATATTTAAGAGATAATTAATTGATAATTTCGTAAATTAATTCAAATTTAAATAAATATTTTAGTACAAAAAATAATTTTAAATTTATAAAACATGTATTATTAAATGCATGAATACAATTTTATATATCATAATTTATAAAAAATATACTTGAATTAACATTATTTAAAACTCGAGGAGTATCTGTTTAATTTTTTTTTATTTTTAATAAATTTGATAATATACTTAAAAATAAATTTATAAGATATCAATTTAATATAAACTAATTTAAATATGGTCAAATTCGTCCAACTTAGCTGAATTGACATCCCAATGATAATAGGGAGGCTGAGAGCTTCTAGACGGAGAGTACTAGAGATATTTTAAAGGTTAAGAACGATAATGGGCTAACGTTGATGGTTATGGGCATTTGGTGGATACGATTTAGGATAAGACTCGCATGGAGGGTACTGTAAATGGAACAGTATAGCAAGTTACAAAATGATTTTTTTTTTTAACAAATTTTAACCTAATATCAGAATTAAAGAAAAATATTTACCTAAATAGTAGATATTTATTAAAAAATATTAATTTTATTTAAATAGTAAAAATAATTCTTAAAACTCACAATTTTGAGATATTTATTAAACAAGATTAATTTATTCAACTATTTTACTAACAAATTAAATAAGTGATTCTAACAATCATGGTTTACTATCTTAATTTATATTGGACGATCTTATTAGAACTTTGACAACGATCTTTGACAACGACCTTTGATTGCACTTAAAAAACAATTTTAATGAATCCACGAGACATGAGAAAACAAAACTTTAATACAAATGGTTTTTTTAATGAAAAAGAATAAAAAATATATATAATTCAAATGAAAACATACCCATCAGAAAAAATTTAGACACAAATTAACGAAAATAATCAAAAAGAAAATTAAAAAAAAACTAATGAAAAACCTTAATAATCAACTAAAAAGCTACTTAAATTAATATAAAAAAAATAAACAAAAATACCAGTGAATAACAAACCGAGCAAGAATGCAACAATACCTAAAAGCAACTCCCAAATGGTAAAAGTAAACGAACACTAAACTAAAATTCATAATAAACACACAAACCATTAACAACAGAATAGTGTAAATCGATACACCAAAAAAAAAATGCAATCTGAGGATTGTGGAATGCGAGTTATGGAGGAGAAGAAAAGGGTATAGTGGGTTTAGACAATAATTAAAATTTTCGATAATTATAATTAATGAATTATAATTGTTTGATTTATATGATATATAGAAACAATATTTATATAAAATTAACAAAATTGATTTCTTAATCCTCGTTACTTATAACAAACTCTAAATATTTACCATAAATATATATTATTTCGTTAATGTACATAGTTAAATAATTTTATTATTGTAAAATGCAATGTCAACATTTAAATGGTGGATATGAACAGGGGACACATGATTTTATTAGAATTTTTTTTTAAAATACCAAAAGAGAAAAAGGAAAATATTTATTTATTTTAAATGTACATAATTAATTTTAAAATTTAAAATTTATTAAATATGATAAATATATTAATTAATATATATAAATATAATAAAATTAAAATATATTTATAATATAAGTATGTTATGTTTGATTATTATAGATTTTATAAAATAAAATTCTTAATCGAATACAACTAGGTCTATTTTTTAAATCTTATGATATATACTAGAGATTAATCAAATTATAAGAAAAATTCATGAAATTTTTTTAAAAACATATGAACACACTGATTTTAGAATTTTTTTCGATATTCTTGGACTACTTATAAGTGGGTGAACCTAGAAGAGATATAGACTAGTATCTTCTTATGTATCCATATATTACTGATATTACTGATTTTACTTATTTTTTATTTTTTCTTTATACTTTTTAAAGGAATACATACTAGGATGATATAAAAACAAAAAACAAAATCTCCTAATTTTTAGCCATGAAAAATGAATTACAAAGTCAACTTTTTGGGTTCCATTAGAAGAGTCCAATTCTCATTGTGGTAACAATTACCAATATTTTTTCAATTTATTTTTGGTATCTTATTTAGCAAGACTATATTGCGAAAATCTTGCATTATGATTAATGCAAGCTTTTTGAAGGGCAATTAAGTCATAATACATAAGCATTTATAGTGTATACCAACCATCCACTTTATTACATAAATTGCTATCTGGTTTTGTGATTTTTTTTATTTTTAGTTTTTAAATCACAGACGTGATTCTCGTGTGAAATATTCCCACATTTTCCCTCATTTAAAATACAAACGTTATGATTCTCTCTCTCTCTTCTAAATAACAAAGCTGAGTCTCTTGTGAAATATGCTGGTGTGTGTTGTTGTGTCGAAATCTGGAAATCTTCATTGAGTAAACATGGAGGCATCTGATAATGGTAGTGGATCCCAATAAAGCATTGGATATCTGAGAATTATGGTTATTGTTTAATTTTAAGTTTCTTTGTATACGTATATACCAGTATTGTACAGAAACAAGATAGAAATAATAATGAAATATACTGATAATTATCAGAGAAATACAATATTTTGACATGGTATCAGAGCATGATATTCCTAATGAACTACATGCTCAATTATGATGAAACTACCATTTTTTGATTGTTGATTTGCAAATTCTTCGATTGTTGATTTCGATTTACGAATTCGATTTTTGGTTTCGATTTACAATTCTAATTTCGATTTACGGTGTGACTGCTTGATTGTAGGCTGGGTTTTTATTTGTTTGAGTTACGATCTCTGGTTTATATTCGGCTCTTGTAGTAGTTTTGAGCAAACAGAACATGTGCGTCTCGAGAAATGAAAGCAATATAGTTATTTCACGTTTATTTGTTCGAGAAATTCAATGAAAGAAGATTACGGGTTACATCTTAAAAAAATATATGTGTCTGACTTCTGAGGAGTCGAGGGATTCATGACGAAGAACCGTTGAAAGAAGGTCGGACCGACTTGGAAGCAGAGTACTCTGACAAGATTGATGTAGGTTTACGGTATAACGAGAATAGGTGGTTGAAACTACCATTTCGACGGGGCGAAGGAGAAGAGTTGTTGTGAAGAAGGCGCACAGCTGAAGAATACGAGAGAGAAGAGGGGGCTGCGAGATTTTTGGTGAGAAGAAATGGTGCGAGTTTAGAACCTGCTTAGGGTTTGGAGGCGAGAAGATCTTTGGTCGAGGAAGGCGAGACGGAGCTACGGCGAGACGCGGAGACTGCGCTAGAAACGCGGGGAAGCTACGTGACTTAGGAAGGAAACTACGCGACCAATCTGCGAAATCGCGGGAAGAAAGGGGGTAGCGAGAGAACGGCAAATTAGGGTTAGTGTTATAAGGGTTTTCTTTTTTTGTCATTTATATAGTGGCTACTTTGTAAAAAAAAAGGAAAAACGGAAGAAAAAAAATTTTAGATTTCATGGCGGAATCTAGAGATTTAACTACCAATTTCATGTTGGAAGATTTGTGACGAAAATAGCGGAAGTTTTCACGGAGCTGGATCGACTCCTGACCTCTGTCAGTGAGCGTCGGCGGAAATTTAGTATCAAGTTTGGAGGATCGACTATGCCTTGTGGTCGAGGTGGTGGAGATGTATATCTGCACGGCAAAGAATAAGCGGGATATATTAATGGGGATTTTCCTCGACTTGTTGACAGAGCCACTCGTTCGGGAGATGGCGTGCTGAAAATGCCATTGTAAAGGATGATTGATCAATTCGATGGACCCTCGCCGGTGCAAATTTTATTCGATTCCCAATTGCGAAACAAGTTTGGGATTACCTGCTTCTACGCATACATGATGGGATAGGCACGTCTCGAGTGTATGATCTTGGCAGTCGAGTTACTCGTATGAAACGTGCGGGTGGATCCATTGAAAAATACTACGATGACACTTGAGGGTTGTGGCGAGAAATTGATTTCCGTCGTCACAATCCAATGGGTGTGCGAAATGACATACAAAATACAACTCCGTGTGCGGGAAGATCGAGTGTATACCTTGACGATGGACTTGATGTGGAACTCGACAAAACTTCGAGTGATGTGCTTGAAATCAAGCCATTCCTGCGGTGGAGCAGCGTATGGATTCGTCGGTCGGGAAGAGGTCGAAGCTTGAGACCGTGATGATCCGCAGGTGTAGATACGACACCGGAGCGGTTATGGCTTTTAAAGGGGTCGAGGACACGTAATCGATGCCGCGCAAAAACGGGAACCTGCTGGGTAGCAAGAAATCCTTGGGAAATCCGCACCGTCTCTTGACATGAAATGTGGCACGTTGCGGAAACTCGAAGGCACACCGTGAAAGCGCTTCAAACTCGTGCCGTATCGAGAATGGTGGAATGATCTTGAGCACGGAAGAAACGGGACACAGTGGACGGCCGGTATGGCTACCAATAATGCCTCGTTATCCTCACTGCTTTGGGCCGAATCTTCCCGGGATCCGGTATTTCAAGTAAAGCATTTCACATCTCTACTCGTAGTGATAAAGAGGATTGGATTCTAGACTGCGGAGCTACGGATCACGTGACATTTGACTGACGATCTTTCCGATACAACCCGACGAAGATGGAGCGTGTTGCCAATGCAAATGGGGTCAACATCTAGTTACAAGAGGTGGAGCAGGTGACCTTATCTCCTGCATTATCATTATCTAATACTTTGCTTGTACCATCTACTGAGCCGACTAATGTACGCGAAAGTCCAGTCCTTGAGACATAGCGTAGTATTGATGTATTCTACTTTTGCCTTACGGGATATTCTACTTTGAGGAGATCATTGGGCGTGGTACTAGGAAAGGAGGGCCTTTATATTATGTGGATGACCTCGGTTCGGGAAGAGCGATCACGTGCAATCTTGTTGGTAACGAGAGCAGAGTTTGGCTATGTCGTCGTAGATTTGGGCATCCATCGTTCGGGTATTTAAGGAACCTGCCTCACTAGTTTATTTTCAAATATCACACATTCAGATTTCAAATGTGATACTTGTATCCTAGCAAAAGTCATAGGGCGTCTTATCTATGGCGTGAATAAAAGTATGACTCCTTTTGCTTTGGTACATTCGATGTTTGGGGACCTTCCCAGGTTATTACGTCATCAGTCGTCGTTGGTTTGTTATTTTTGTTGATGATTGTACATGAATGACATGGCTTTACCTTCCAAACATAAAGATGAAGTATTTGCTACATTTCACGTGTTTCACACCATGATTCGATTTTACGAAAAAATTAAGATACTTAGGTTACGATAATGGAGGGAGTATGTTAATCAACAGTGGGACATGCTTGGAATGACCGTGGTATTCTCAGCGAAACCTCGTGTTCCTGAGCAACCAGCGACGAATGGAATTTGCGGAGAGGAAGAATAGGCATATTTTAGAAACGGCTCGGGCCTTACTAATCGGTGCGTATATGCACAATAAATGTTTTGGAGTGATCTTTGTTACTACATTTGTGTATCTCTTGAATCGAATGCCCTTGAAAGACCTTACAATTTCGGACTCCATTAAAGGTGTTATCGATCATCTTCCCTTACCTGCTATTTTAATGCTTCACTTAGAATTTTTGGATGTGTTTCTTTTGTCCACCTCCCGTAAAAATCAACGAACTAAGTTGGATCATGTCTTTGTCAGATGTGTATTCTTGGGGTATGGTGTACAAAAATGGGTATCGATGTTATGATCCAATTACTAAAAGAAACTATACTACCTGTGGATGTCACTTTCCTTGAATCGAGAATGTTTCCCATCCCGGTATCCAATTACACTCTTCGGGAGGAGAGTTATGGTGAAGAAACGAAATTGGCTTGATGTTGAAATATTAGACACGAAGTCAAACTGTACTCGTATCGTGCCCGATAATATGGAAGAGCCGTGTCTAGACCCGAGCTTGAACTTCCGAAGGCGAAGTAGTAATTGAATCTCCGGAAGATGAAGTGGTTGATGTACCCTCCAATTCTACAGTACCCGATGATCCTCTGCTTGAGAACACTGCGAGGTAAGCTATCCTATCACACCTTTACAATAATGCTATAGATACACTGTTGGTTATGTTTTACCTTTCGAGACACTGATCGAGGTAAACCTCCCAGAATCGATACTCACTGAAAGAAGAACGACAACCCCGAGTATCCAATAGCAAATTATGTATCTACTCGAAGATTATCGAGAACCTATCGGGGCATTTGCCTGAAATACTCTCGTCGTGTCCAAATTAGGTAGCATTGAAGAAGCGCTTATCTTATCCAAAATGGGCTCGAAGCTATAAAAGAGAATTTGAGGCATTGCGGAGAAGAATAACATGGGTGTTAAGCGAGTTGCCTCGAGGAGGAAGATGGTAGGATGCAAGTGGATTTTCTCCGAATTAAGTATAAAGTAGATGGGTTATTTGATCATTACAAGGCGAGGCTTGTGGCAAAAGGATATACACGAAACATGGGATAGATTATCAGAAACCTTCTACTTTGTGGCTAAACTAAAAGCTGTGAGAGTTTTGTTATCTCTTGCTGACAAATTTAGATTGGCCATTGCACCGACTTGACGTGAAGAATGCCTTCCTTCATGGTGACCTTGAATAAGAGATTTACATGGATATCCGAGCCGGGATATCTTGTTACATCGAGAAAGCAGCGCATGTGTAGATTACAACGAGCATTGTATGGACTAAAACAATCACCTCGGCGTGGTTTGGTAGGTTGAGTTCAGACAATGAAGAAATATGGGTTCCGACAAGCAACTCTACGATCATACTCTTTTCCTAAAACATCGATTAGGGAAGATACTCTTATATAGTCTATGTAGATGACATGATCATTACGAGGGATGATAAAGAAGAAATCTCGGCTTGAGAACAATGTCGAATGAGTTTGAAATGAAGAACTTGGGAGGGCTCGAATACTTCTTAGGTATTGAGGTAACGAATCAAAACAAGGCGTATGTCTTTCCAGAAGGAAATATACTGCTAGGCACGTACTAGCGAGGCGGGACTAGATTAAACACATCGATATTCCAATAGTTCAAAATACGTAAAGCTCGGAGAATATGTGGACGAGTACCGGCGAGATAAACGGAGATATCACGGTTGGTAAGGTAAACTCGTATATTTATCTCGTATACTCGACGATATTGCGTATCTTTGTGAGTGTCGTGAGTCGGTTCGTACCTTTGCCCAGTGAAGACCATATGGATGCGGTCGTACGAATGCCTTCGTTACTTAAAATCCTCCCACAGGGAAAGACTTATGTTTTTCAAAGAATGGTCGATTGGAAGTCCTTGGATATCTGATTCGGTGGACATGGAATATAAAGGATAGGAAATCTACTTCTTGGGTACTTTACTTTCGTGGGGCGATCTTGTTACATGGAGAAGCAGAAGCGAAAATGTAGTTGCCTTATCCGGTCTTGGCTGAATTTCGAGGAATGGTCGAGGAATATGTGAGCTCGCTTTGGTTGAAAAACCTTAAATGAGATTGGTGTTGCTCTGGCTACGAAATGAACTTATTTTGTGATAACAAAGCGGCCATTGCCATCATTTCATGATCCAGGTTCAGCATGATCGTACGAGAGTACGTTGAAGTGGATCGGAACTTTATCAAGCAGAATCTTGAAGAAAAGATTATTAAGCTTCCATTTGTTAAATGAGAAGATCGATTGGGTGATATCTTTCCGCCAAAATGCGTATGCAAGGAACCTGACTCACTTGACAAGTTGGGCATAAAGAGACGTATATCGCCCAACTTGAGGAGGTGTTGGTGTGTGTTGTGTGGCGGACACGATAACTTCGATGGAGTAAAACATGGAGCATACAATAATGGTAGTGGATCCATAAAACATGGATATGCAGGTATTATGGTTATTGTTTAATTTTCGTTTTCTTTGTATACATATATCTCAACTATTGTACATAAACAAGATAGAAATAATAATGAAATATACTGATAATTATTAGAGAAATACAATATTTTGACAAAATAGTGTTTCCTTTCATGTTCGTAGACAAATTTAAAAAAAAATGTTTTTTTTAAGTTTGTGACACACAAATTATCCATGATATACTTTTCTTTAATTCTTATTAGTATTTTAAATTTGTCCAAAAAATTCAAATTCATAAATAAAATATAATTTAAAAATTGTAAGTTTTAATTAGTAGATAATAAAATTAAAAAATAAGTATTTATTTATGGAAAACACCATGATCATTTTTGTGTAAAAATCTTATTCAAAATGAGAGAAGATATATATCATAAGATAGTTATATAATTTTAAAACGTGATAAATACGTGATTAATCTTTTTATTTTATGTTAGTGTTATCTACCAAAACTTACTAAAAATAATTGATTTTTACTTCCTTAATTATTTACAAGCTTGATTTATGCCATAGTGGTAATTCGTATGGTAGAGGTGTACAACAATTTTTCGTGTAAGTGATGAGTAATACGTACAATATATATATATATTTTTGTTAATCTTTTTTTAGTATTTGATATTAACTATATATGTATAATATTTTAAAAAAATTAATATTATAAATTTAATAAATTAAATTTGATAATATTTTTTAAAATTTAATGTTACACTGATCTATTGACTCAATAAATATTATTAATACATATTGCAACTAGTTACATTTGTTGAAGGTTCTTGTCTTAAAGATAGTGTATTCAATAAAAATTATATTTTTATAATAATTTTAAAATTTATAATATCAATTTAAGAGTATTGATATTATGTATAAATAATATTTCAAAAAAATAAATAAATAACTAAAACGAAGATATCGAAGTCGAAATATATAAAAAAACAATTGCATTTTTTATATAAGTTATAGAAATTTATACTATAAATTCAAAAAAATAGGATTTTAAAAAACAATCTATACGTAATGATAATATAAAATCTCTTAAATTTATAATATGAATTTAAAAAATTAACTTTTTAAACGTAATAATTCAAAATTTTCATCATCATTCCTTTTTTAAAATTGATAAATTTTAAAAAATTAAATTTTTTACGTATTATTTATACATAATAATAATATCAAGACTCCTAAATATATACTATAAATATAAAAAATTAATTTTTTAAATGTAAAATATATAATGATAAAATGAAGGCTTAAACTTATGTTTTATAAAAAGCACTACGCACTAATCACATCATTGTGAAATTATGAATATGATTTTTATAACTCATATATGAAATAAATTGTATTTAAATTTATTTTTGCAATAATACCATTTAGATTTATAGTTCATTTTTATAGATTATTGGTTTAATATTTATGATATGTATTTGTATAATTAAATACTTAAAAGCATGCTCACACATTTTATACATATGATTAAAAAAATTATACTATAAAAAAATTTATAATGTAAATTTTTTTAAAAAAATTTGTAATGTTACTTTAAATTATATATTTGTATCAATTATATCATTTTTATTAAATAATTGTACATAAATATAAGTTAATTTTATTAAATAATTAACTAAAAATAGATTATATAAATTAACTTATTTATTTTCTTGACTACCAACTATATATTCTTAAAATATTATATTTTATTAATAAATATTAAATAATATAATAAATTTAAAGTGTATTATATATTTATATATGTATATACATTTTATATATTCTTACTCCATTAAATATGGGTCTAAGTTCGTGCATCACCACAAGCGCACGTATGGATCTATGTATGAATAAGGGAGACACATTCCCTACCTTAAATTTTAATTAAATAAATTTTTATATATAATATTTATAAAATTATAGATAAATTAATATATAAAATAGAAATATATATTACTTGAATTTAAATTTTAAACCTATAACATTTAATATATTAATAAAATTTAATAATTTAAACATATTTTTATTAAAATAAAAAATATATAATATTTTTCTATTAAAATTAACTAATATTATTTTTACTATATATATTTCTAGATATAAATCCTACTTCTATCACTAAACGTGCCAACCATCTTAATAATAATATAATTAATTCCTTTTTTGTGAATAATTAATGTCAATCATTTTTTTAACATATAGTATCTTCGTATTTTACTATCAATACAATATGTATACCACTTAATAAAATGATGTATATGATATTACTCATAAATATATTATATTTTCTTTATAAAATTCAATAAAAAATAGCTTGCATATCATGTAACTTAAAAATATCCAATTTTATAGAGTAAATATTCGTAAAAGTTCATATAAAATTTTGTTCGTAGTTTTTATTAGTGGTGTGTATCAGATCAAAATCGTTGATTTTATACTCATTTGATCGTATCATTTTTCAAATCTGATGCAATCCAATCCGTAATCTATTCAGATTGGATTGGTTGAATCCGATCAATTCGATTAATAAATTTAATTAACTCTATTTTTTATATTTTTAAATGAAAAATTTAAATTTTCACGTAATATAAACTTATTTTAATTAAAAAACCTTAAAATATAACTAATATAAAAACGATCAATAATAATATGACTAATATATAAAATATAAATATATATTTAAATATTTTCGGTCGGATCGTATGTAATCAGGTTAGATCAAAAACGTCAAAAAATTAACGGATCAAATTAGTCGAATACTTTATACACCCTGTTTTTTAGTAGTAAGGAAGGGAAACATGCATTTGTACAAATATGATTATTAAGAAATTAATTATGCATCTTATCTTTTGTAAACTAAGACAAGTTGTATCATAGAAGTAAGCCACCAATCAAACCCTATTAGTTTATATAAGTACTGTATTAAAAGCAAAACGGAATCATCTTATGTACATATTTTAGTCCCCATATGTATTTATTTATTCTAAGAAATAGTTCCCTATAATACTGTGATGTTAAATAAAAATTAGGTTAGTATATTTTACTCAGCTATATATTTTAGGATGAAAGATTATATTAATCTTTTTATTTATATAAAAAATATTATTTAGTAAAAGTAACATCTATTAATTTTAAATTATTTTAAAAAATTAAATTATCAAGTATATTTTAATTATAAGATGTAGATAAAAGACGATAATACTATTACTAGTTATGTTTATTATTTTTTTTTTGTCTAATAGAAGGAGGTTAAATGACCAAAATATCTTTACTAATATTTGTTTAAAATTTTTTATCGATAAAAGACTTTTTGTATCTTGTTTTATAAATAAAATGATTAATTAACACGTTTTTTTATAAGTAAAATAACGAATGAGTATCTTTTATATAAATAAAATAACTAATAATAAATTTTTTTAAATTATAAGATTAAACAATATTTTTAAGCAAAAATGATTCTTATAATTGGACAATGTGTTAAATTGGTATAGTAAATTTATAGCTTACAACTTCAGGATGAGTGCTTTGCTTCTTTGCTTTCATCATCCTCAATAAACCTTGTTTATCTAATATTTTCTTATACATTAAAAGAAATAGTATACCATACATGGAAAATTAGCTTAATGTTATCTCATTTCACTAATCATTTTATACATGCAAGTTAGCTTAGAATAAAAAAAAATGACAAAGAGTCATCTTAGCTACTTATTTTCTTTTTTAATAGAGTAAATTAATGTTCAAAAATTTCAATTCTCCGTAAATTGATACCTTTTAAAAAGAAATTTGTGAAACTAATCCCAAAATTATAATTTGTACATAACTAATGTACAATTTTATATAATTATGTACAAAATAAATGATTCATCAAATGATGTATTATATTAAAATTAATTATTAATTTTATTTTAATTACATTAATTATTATTTATAATTAAGGCAAAGTTACTTGTCAAATATTAAAAACCCATAACCTAGCTAACTCTTATCTCTTCTATATATCCCTCAAAGTTTTTCAACTTTCTTAATTTATTTTGTCGGAATGCACATCTCTTTTTCGTAGAAGCTAAGAAATTTCTTCATTGTATTCAGTTTTGTTTTTCCTTCTTTCCTTTCGTTTTTTTTAATAAAATATTAAAAACTTGTGCTCATATTTTGATGGAAAGTTGGATACTTAAAGATGTTATAATTATTTAATTGAAATGATTTAATTTTATAATTATTATATTAGATATTAAAGATTTTATAATTTAAAAAAAATGATAATAAATAAAAATATTTAATATTTAATACTTAATAATTTTGATAAAATAAAAGGGAAGTAAAAAATATTTTCTTCGATATATATATATATATATACACTCTTTTTTTGTGGTTGAAAGTAATCATGGATTAATGTATGTCCAAAATTTATCAAAAGTGCCAAACAATAAGATCACACCACGCGAGGAAATGAAGGCGTGTTAAAAAGAGCTTGTCGACAAAAAGATTCCTCATCAGTTCATGCTTGAAATATATATATCCATTTTCCAAATTGTGTACTCTAAAGTCTCTAACTGCATTTTTTTTTCTTTCATTCAAAACTTTAGTAATATTTGGATGTTTGGTTGTCGTTTTATTTAAACTTTGTATGTTGGTATGTTTCGTATTCAAAGGTGGCTATATTTTTTCAAAATTATCTTAAAATGCATCGAGTTCAAAATCCATATACATTGTTGATATCTTATTTTTTATAAGTTACAACAACACAGTTTTTTTTTATATATCAAGAAGTATAATTTAATCTATTTATTATTTTTATAACAAATTAATTGTATTTATCGACATAATATTAAACATTTGTTCTTTTGACTTTTTATTAAGATATTAATTTTAAAATAAATAAATTATATTAACTAACATTTTTCTCTATTTTTATTCTTTTATTAGAAAATGTCAAACAACTTCACTGTGTTACCCAGCACCATTCAGTGACAAAATCTCCGTGTCTCCTTAAACTTGATCTTGTTCTCTGATCTACCACTCTTCGCCTTATAAGACTTTACATGTTAGAGATTACTATAGCCGTGCTCATTATCGATTCTTAAAAATAAATAACGTGACAGAGAAAATAAAATTTAGATTATAATAAACATATTAAAAGAAAAATCATTATTAAATTAAACTCCATCACTATTCACTAACCCAAAACTTCATTGAATAAAATAAATGTGGGTGAAATTTTCTTCCCTTTTTTTTTCTCTCTAATTAAATTAAATAAAAAGAAATTAAATGGATATAAAATCTGATATATAATTATATAAATAATTATATTATAACAATTAATAATACTATACTAAATTATAATAATTTATGACTTGTGCATTTTTGCTTACTATATATATATACTACTATTACAGGCCTGAAGTCATCTTTACGTTAGCTCAGTCTGTGTCCTTTTTTTTTTTCTGCACTTGACAGTTCTGTTTCTCTTTCTGTGTGTTATTTTTTTTGATTTAATACATTCAGCTCCTTCCTAATACAACAACCACCACCGAATCAGACATTTTCTTAGCGAAATTCATTTTTGTTTCTTATTTTTACAATTCCTAATATAACCCTTGCCATTTCTGATCCTTTCTTTTTCTAATTCTCAATTTATTTAGTCTATAAACCCCTAATTTCTGGAGGGATAGGAATTTATAACTAGGCAAATCTTATTTATTTCTCTTTGAATTTACGATTACGCTTTTGTTGATTTTCGTGGGTTCCGATTCTATGGCTGCGGTTGCTGAGATTTCAGGTGAGTTAGCGCCTGCCATGAACTCTAACTTGGAATCCAAATCGAAAACGGAATCGGATTTCAATGTTCAAAAACTTGTTGATATGTTCACAAAACTCAATCCTTCAGCCAAAGAGTTTTTCCCTTCTTCTTACTTTAATTATCAGAATCTCAATGGAAATCACCAAATTTTTACCGAGGGTTCTATGGTTGCCTTTGACAAGCTGTCGGTCAATGATTATCAACCCAATAATACACGGGTATTCATCGCTCTTATTTGATCCCTATTTATTATTATTATTATTATTATTATTATTATTTTTAATTATTTAATTAAATATATGGGAATTTCTCTGTTTTCATAATCTTAATAAAACTGAATTCAATTTTGTCAGTGTAAATTTCTACTTGTTAGAATTGTGGATTCACAGTTTTTCTTTTGGGTTTCCTTTCTTTCGATTCTAAATTCATATGATCAGTTTACTGATTGCCCTTTGTGTATCAGAATTGGTTTGTGATGGTACTGCGATTCGAAAGAGGGTATTTGAATTTGTTATGTCATGAACTTGTTTTCCTTTTTTATTTTTTTACTTTCCGATAAATGTTTAGTTCCACTCTGAAATTAATTGATTTGTTCTATGTTTTTTCGCCACTGCCTTAAGTTGCTTACTTTTTTTCTTCCCCTTAACATTAGCTTTATTACACTATCTGTTAATTTTGTTTTATCCTTTTTTTCCTTTGGCATTTTGTTTTTTTTTTCTGTCCATTTGCCTATTCGTATTGTTATACATTTAAACCGTTGCTTGCTTTGCTTACACTGTTATTATGAAGTTAATTTTCGCGCTTTTCAATTTGGTTGTTTGTTTGAGCTCTTACATATATGATTGATGATTTGTGTAGAGTTTTCCACTGCTAGGAGAGCTTGTTGCTTGATAGATGAATTTGTTAAACTTTTTCTTGTTGTGAAAGAATTGATTAGAATATCGTTTGTGATAAGTGCTTAAGATTCATGTTTCATTAATTTCTTCCTTTGCACTAGGCATGTTATATAATTAGTTGTATTTTTCAGAGAAGAAATAACTTTAATCAATGGAGGAGAAGGCTGAATGGAAGGTCTTTGAGAGCTGACCGAGAAAGTAGTGTTAGACGAACAGTATATGTTTCTGATATTGATCAGCAGGTAAACGACTTTGCCAGTATGTATTGCATTTGTTGTACTAGTTTTTTTTTCATCTCCTTTTGGCATATTAGTTTTTTGTTTGTCTATTCCATTGGTTATTATATGAAAGTTCATGAAATTGTTCTGTTTGACTTAGGTCACTGAAGAGCAGCTCGCCGGTTTATTTAGTAACTGTGGAGAAGTAAGTTACTCTTACTCTCTTTTAACTCAAATAATTTACATTGCCATGATTGAAGAGCTTGGATGTTTTAATTGTTTCAATCAAGTTGAAACCTACAACGGAAAGTGCTACTCTTATTCCTGACTTTCACTTAAAAGTTATATTCAGAAATGATTGTCAATTTATTAGTATAAGGAATTTATTATTATTATTTTAACATGTTTTGGTACCTGAAATAATATCAGATCTGGCATTCAAAGTTTTCCACTATAATGGTTAATTTTATCTACATTAGATCCTCATCATTGCTGTTGTTGTACGTGTATGTTCTAATTAGATGGTCCATGTCATAGATTAGATGGTAAAGTGTTACACAATCTGAACTTATGTTCTATTCCTCGTATGTGAAGGTTGTTGACTGTCGAATTTGTGGCGATCCTCATTCGGTACTTCGTTTTGCGTTTGTGGAGTTCGCTGATGAGAGTAAGTTAACCAATTTCCCTACTTTTTTTCTTTTTTTTTTGTGTGATTTATGAGGGGAACAAGCAATTGGTTCTATCAACGACTTGAATTTTACGTAATTTTTTTCAACAGATGGTGCGAGAGCAGCTCTAAGCCTTGGGGGGACTGTTCTGGGGTATTATCCTGTCAGGGTCTTACCTTCAAAAACTGCTATCCTTCCTGTTAATCCTACATTCTTACCTATGGTATGGAATGCTCTATGGACCTTTTTGTAATTTAATCTGCTGCAGCTTCCTTCTGACTTCATTGGAGTTTTCACTAGTATCATTTTTTTAATGTTTGTGATGAACTGCAGTCAGATGATGAAAGGGAAATGTGCTCAAGGACAATTTACTGTACAAATATTGATAAGAAGGTAATTAATTACTCTTTTTAACATAATAATTTATTTGCAGTAATCTAAAATCAGAATAGTGTTTTTCATAATGCCCGTGCAGTGATTGCAGTCAAATGACTTTACCATGAAAATGTATTTCTGTAATTGCAGGTTTCTCAAGCTGAAGTGAAGATTTTTTTTGAAACAGCCTGTGGTGAGGTACGGAGATTTCAAGATCATTTTCTCCGTCTTTTACTTTCTGAGTATGTATGATGCACCTAGTTGTAACTATGTTTCCTTTTTTAATGTTGTCATTCTATTTTGCCTTTAGGTCACTCGTTTGAGGCTTCTGGGAGATCATATGCACTCAACTCGTATAGCCTTCGTAGAATTTGCAATGGTAAGTTACAAAATTAGTGAATTAAATGATGGAATTCCCCCTTCTATTTCTGTGATGCTTTGAAGCTTAAAATCATATCTTTATTTCCTAATTCCTATATGTGTTCTAATATTTTGTTTTCTTACTATATTGTATACAATGATGGCTTCTGGAGATGGGAATAGAGTGAAAAGGGGAAGGTTTGGCATTTAATCTTGTGTGCCTGCCTTCCCCTGTTATTGGCCCATTTCCATCCCCAAGGAAAGGATATATGTGGCCTGCTCCAAGAGTGATTATGTTTATGGATGCGTAAGTTAGATTGAGTATGCTTAAATATCAGGTAAAGGTTAGAAATAAGATGTATACGGCAGGATACCTATCACCTGCTTTTACCAATGCAGATTCTTGAGTTTAACAAGCCTTAGCAACTTTCCATCAACCTCTTTATCAATTTAATTCATTGTGCTTTAGCAATTGGAAATATGCATTAAGTGTGTGTCTTGCCGCTGGTGAAGATGTGATTATTAGAATTATACACCGTAGCTTATTTCATCTCAGTTACACAGAGATGCTCTTATTTCCCTGAGTAGTTGTAAACAGCCTTAGTGGGGTATCAAAACCACTTAGGTGGTTCTTTTAACTGGTTGGATTAAAGTTCAACTGATTTAGAGCGGTTTGTTCTTTTGACACAGATGACATTTAGTGGTTTGATGGGGATGTGAAGCAGTTCCCATTTTTTCCATTATTTTATCAAATAAGCATGGTCTAAATATTATTGTTATCAACATATTTGTAGTATTTCAGAAAATTACATTTCATACATTTCTTTTGATTTCACTATAGAAAACAAAAAGAAAGGTATCTGAAAAGAGAGTGCCACTGAGGTACATATCTCTAAAACTCTGAAAATAAAATTGTTTTTTGCTAGGGGGTTACAGGTTTTATTCAATGACATGAAGAATTCATGAGAATTTTATTTGCCCATTTGTTTTCTATGGTTTGTGCTGACTCTGCGATCACTCTATAGTTCCTGCTTTCTTAATTGCATGGCATGAATGCTATGTGTAGAATGGAGGCCTACTTTCCTGTTATGGCCTAAAATGTTATTTTCATCTTGTTACTGTTTTTGCAATTTGTAAATATTATGATAACATCTTTTTACTGTTTTCTGAATTTAAAACTCTGATATTACTTTCAAAATTGTTCTCTGATTAATTTTTTTTGAGAAAAATGCATCCCGGTCCTGTCACTTAGAGCAATTTAGTCACTTTGTTATGAAAAAAGTGATAACATAGACAAATGATCAAATTTCATAATTTTTTTATTTTTATTTTATTTTTTTAATCAATTTTGTAGTTATTATTGTAAATTGTTAAAGAAAATCTATAAAAGTGATCTCAATAACAATTAAAAATATGAGTAAAAAATAAAAAGAAAAAAGAAAAAAATTAGTCATTTATTCTAGTGTTTTCACTTTTTCAAAACAAAAGAACTACACTGTTACTAAAAATAGCAAAAGTATTAAACTGCACTTCTTAACATAATTAAGGTACTTGTGGTTAGCAAAATTATGGAATGTTGCATTTATCTGTTGAAAGTTTATCTTGTAAGAGGATAGTATTCATTCTTTAGGGAAAGAAACTTGCATGGGATGGGGTACTGACCGTTGGTAAATGCAACCCATCGAAGTGATTCATTTTTACAAAAAGAGAGTATCATTAATGATAATGTAAAGAACGAGTTTTATTAGCAGGGGCTTCCATTTGTTGGTCCAACTGATGTGGGGCAGCCACAAAGAAAAAAAAAAGAAAAAAAAAGAGAAAGAAGAAAGGAAAGTCTCTGGCGCCGAAAGAAAATGAAGAAAAGAAGAAAAGAAGAAAAGAAGAAAAAGAAGGTCAAAAATCTCTCCGTATAATCCGGAGAGAAGGATGAAGTTTTTGGCTTTATAAAGCCTTAGCTTCAATCTCAAATATCATCAGAAGCGGAGAAAACAAAAAAAAAAAGAGAGTTTCTGAGAGAAATTTTGAGAGAGAAATTAAGAGAGCCAATCTGTGAAGTTTTATCCACAAATTGAAGATACATATTTGTTGTATTTTTGTGAGAGATACACCTGAAGGTGAAGTGTGTAATCCCATCTTATTATAGTGGAAGTTTAAGTGGCCTACGGGTCCCGTGGTTGTTACTTTCATTTTGAAAGGTTTTTCCACGCTAAAATCTTGGTGTCATTTTTATTCTACTTTGATTCGGGAAATTATCCTGAGTGTCTGTGGAATTTATTTCTTTAAAACCTTCCATTTTTTCCAACAAAGTGGTATCAGAGTCAAGTTATTTTAGTAAGAGATCGACACATATACGAGACTATTCATATATCTTGTATTGTACTATTCGGATACTATTCACATAGTACTATTCATTGATACTATTTGGTGGAGTACTATTCATTGTCGAGAAAAGTATCAAGTTCGGTTAAAACCACGGTGATTAATGACTCGAATGGAGGAAGGTAATATGATAAAATTAGCATTTAATTATGCAATTTGGCAGAAGATGGAGGATCTTTTATACATTAAAGATCTATGGAAGCCAATTATAATGCCAAAGGAGAAAGAAATGCTAAATGGAGACATTGATTGGGCCGTTCCGAACCGAAAGTGTCTTCTTCCAAATCCGGACAATGGATCGACAAAAGCATTTTCAAAATTTTGCTAATGAACATGATGCCACGTTCTTTTGGCAAAAGTTGGAGAAAATGTATGTGAGGACAAGCCGCACGAATAAAGCAAATCTGACGATTAGTCAATTTGAAGTATAAAGACGGAAGCGGCGTATCGGAACATATGAGTGAGTTCCAAGAGCATTGTAGATCAACTCAACTTCTACATGAAGATGTTTGTAGATGACCAATACTAGCGTTGTTGATGTTGAGTTCTCGAAAAAGTTGGGATACTCTGGTTGTGTCATTTAGCAACTCGGCTCGACAAGCTTACCGTGGATATGTTAAAAGACGAGAATGTTAAATGAAAAGTCTCGACGAAAGATGAAGGATATACTCACGAAGCGCATTAATCATGCGAAACAAGGCAAGCAAGAATGGCGGGGGAGAAGTAAAAGTAAAAATCCCGTAACCAAAGTCAACAAAGAGGACGGTCGAAAGTCTAGATCAAGGTATGACATGAAGTGTCATCATCATGGGTTAACTGGACAACTTCATTCGAGAATGTAGAAGGTTAAAGGCGAACAATCTAGAAATCGGAGAACCCTTAGAACAAATGACACCACAATCGTCATCGAAGAAGTTGTCATCGTTTCGAGATGCTTATTATGTCAATCTTGCATGCGCCAAGACACTACTTGGGTAGTTGACTCAGGCGCTCTTTATCCATGTCACCTCACGACGGAATTCTTCTCAACCTACGCTCGAGGTGATTTTGGACGTGTGAGGATGGGAAATGATGATGCATCAAAAATTGTTGGCATTGGAAACATTTATCTAGAGACTAATCTTGGATGCGGATTACTTGAAAGATGTGAGCGTGTTCTTGATATCAGCCTCAATTTAATCTCTTGATATGCTTGATGATGATGGATCTGATAATTATTTTGGTGAAGGAAAGTGGAAGCTACCAAAGACAATCCGGTAATAGCTAAAGGCAAGAAAGATACATCACTCTAAATCACGAAGCCGGGGCTCGTGGCAGAGGAGAAGTAAATGCCAGGAAAGAAGTTCCTAAAGGCAATATAGCGACTCGGCCACGTAGTGAAAAAGGTCTTAGAATTCTTTCTAAAAATGAGGTCTTGCCGGGAATGAAAGGTACACCACTGCAAACTTGTGTTGAGCGTATTATGGGAAAACAACGTAGAGTTGCATTTCGTAGTCTCGCACCATCTAGAAAATATTCTAGATTTAATACACACGTGATGACAACGATGAGTTGTAAGTCATTAGGAGGTGCTCACTTTATTTTGTGATCTTTATTGATGACCATTCAAGAAAAGTATGGACTTTTGCTTTGAAAACTAAAGATCGAAGTGCATGAAGTTTTCAAGCGAGTTCCATGTAAAAGTGGAGAGAGAAAGCGCGGACGTCTGAAGTGTGTGCGTGCAGAGATAATGGTGGTGAAAGTATCGTGGACCATTCGAAGAAATCTTGCGTAGAAGTTTTTGGCATGGTGGAAAAATCGCACTAAAGACACCCTCAACACAACGGTGTCGCGAGAGAGAATGAACGGAACCATCTCGTGAAGAGTCAGATGTATGCTTTCAAATGCAAAACTACCAAACACGCTTTTGGGAGGGAACGCGGACGGCGTCGATTTAATCAACCTTTCTCCATCGGTTCATCTAAGCTACGATGTACCGGAAGAGTTTGGACGGGGAAGGACGTTTCTTACAAACACTTGAAAGTATTTGTCACAGAGCATTTGTTCACGTCCCGAGATGAAGCGATCCAAGTTGGATGGAAAAGCGAAAGCAGTGTATCTTTATGGGATATGCCCGTGAAGAATTTGTTTCTGTACTTTGGGATCCTATTAGCAAAAGGATTGTCGGAAAGCGAGACGTGGTATTTCTTGAAGACGAAACAATCGAGGATTTCTCAAAATCAGAAACCTGATCAGATGAAATTCCGGTTAATTTAGACCCGAGTCCTCTCACCATGATAAATCCCGATGACGGGAGTGTTACACCGGATACCGATGATGTCGATCTCTTGGTAGCGATTCGAACCAAAACAAGTTTTTGAACAAGTCCAACAGAAGTACGTACAAGGAAATCCACGAAAGTACGACAACCTAGTCGTATATATTCTCTAACGAGTATGTGATGCTCACCGGCCCAAGGGGAGAACCAGAGAGTTATGATGAAGCTATCAACCGATCGGCATAAGACTAAGTGGTTAAAAGCCATGTAAGAAGAAATGAAATCTACGTGAGAACCACACATTTGACTGATGAAACTACCACGGGAAGAAAAGCTCGAAATAATTGGGTGTATAGAATCAAAAGTGAAGAAAGCGGCTACAACCACGCTATATAGCAAAGCAAGATTAGTTGTGAAAAGGATTTGAAGCGAAGAAAGGCGTTGACTTGATGAAATATTCTCGCGATGGTTAAAATGTCTTCAATCAGAGTTGTTCTTGGTTTGCTGACTAGTCTTAATCTGGAGGTTGAACAACTTGATGTAAAGACCGCATTAACTTACATGGTGATCTTGATGAAGAAATCTATATGGAGTTCGGCAGAAGGTTTCAAGTCAAAAGTAAAGAGAAGTTGGTATGCGAGACTAAAGAAAAGCTTGTATGGCTGACGAAGCAAGCACCAAAAGGTGACAAAAAGTTCGAATCATTCATGGAGAAAAATGAATACAACGAACGGGCCAGTAGATCCTTTGCGTCTTCATCAAGAAATTCTCTGATGGTGACTTTATTATTCTGTTGCTTTATGTTGATGATATGTTAATTATGGGTCAAAATATTGACAAGATTAACAAGTTAAAGAAGGAGTTGAGCAAGTCCTTTGCAATGAAGGACTTAGGACCTACCAAGCAGATTCTTGGCATGGCGATTACCCGCAATAGGCAAAAGCAAAAGATATGGCTTTTCCAAAAACAATATGTTGAAAAAGTTCTTGAAAGATTCAACATGATCAAAGCTAAACCTGTTAGTTGTCCACTTGCAAGCCACTTCAAACTTAATGTGAGTCAATGTCCCTCAAGTGAGGAGGATAAATCAGAGATGAGCAAGGTGCCTTATGCATCGGCAGTTGGCAGTCTAAGTACGCTATGGTATGTACTAGACTAGACATTGCATCTTGTTGGCGTTGTGGTGATTCTATCAAATCCCGGAAAGGAGCATGTACGTTGTCGAATGAATACTCGGGGTATCTCATAGGAACCTCAGGTCATTGTTTATGCTTTGGTAATAATAAACACTGTATTAGAAGGATATCTGATTCGGGATATGGCTGGCGATGTAGATACGAGAAAATCTATATCTGGGTACCTAATAACATTTGGAGGGGGAGCTGTTTCATGGAAATCACGATTACAAAAGTGTATTGCTTTAAGTACCACAGAAGCAAAGTACATTGCAATTACTGAAGGTTGTAAGGAGATCCTGTGGATGAAAAAGTTCCTACAACAATTGCATCAGAACCAAGAAAATTATGTTCTTTATTGCGACAGTCAGATTGCAATTCATCTTAGCAAGAACCCAACCTTCGACTCGAGTCCAAAACACATCGACGTAAGGTATCATTGGATTCGTGATGTGTTGGAACATAAACTCGAAAGTTGAAAATGTTCATACCAATGATAACAGGCGTGTATATGATGACAAAGACCACTAGAGAGAAAACTTGTTATCGTAGAAAGATGCGAGGGTATGGAAGAGCATGTCCCACATACGTAAGGTGGAGGAGATTTGTCGTCCAACGGTGTGGGCCCACGAAAGAAAAAAAAAGAGGAAGAAGAAAGGAAAGTCTCTGGCGCAGAAAGAAAAGGAAGAAAAGAAGAAAAGAAGAAAAGAAAAAGAAGGTTAAAAATCTCTCTGTATAATCCGGAGAGAAGGATGAAGTTTTTGGCTTTATAAAGCCTTATCTTCAATCTCAAATATCATCAGAAGCGGAGAAAACAAGAGAGAGAGAGAGAGAGAGAGAGTTTCTGAGAGAAATTTTGAGAGAGAAATTAAGAGAGCCAATCTGTGAAGTTTTATCTACAAATTGAAGATACATATTTGTTGTATTTTTGTGAGAGATCCACCTGAACGTGAAGTGTGTAATCCCATCTTATTATAGTGGAAGTTTAAGTGGCCTACTGCGTGTGGTTTATTCTTTTCGTTTGAAAGGTTTTTCCACGCTAAAATCTTGGTGTCATTTTTATTCTACTTTGATTCGGGAAATTATCCTGAGTGTCTGTGGAATTTATTTCTTTAAAACCTTCTATTTTTCTCAACACCATTCCACCTAGGTTTTTTTCTTTTATAGAATACTATTGGCGAGAAGTTCAGCTAAAAGTGACGGACGTATTTTGGCAGGCTGTTTGGTCTACTGACCAGTGGCTGAGCCAACTTTAGAATTTAGAGGGGATACTAGTGAATAATCAAACAATCTTAAGTCATCACATAGGACTTAAAAACAATAAATATAAGAAATATGTTTGAAAAGAATTTTTTTAATTAAAATAGCTTCAAAATGTTGCTTTTGTTATAATTTTATTGGGTCAATGTTCAAAAAGAGTACACTTTACATGTAGAATTTGAGCTTAAAACAATTCACAATTACATTTTGGACTTAAAAGCAAGAGGGGTACCACATGTTAAATATGATTTAATTTTCATATAAAATACGAAATGTCACATGTAAAATTACACTTTCAACTAAATGAGAGGGAGCACGCCCCCCGGCCAAGTGGCTCTGCTACTGCTACTGACCTTGAAACAACTTAGATGTAAAGTTCATTGCTGAATGCTGACTTTCTTATAACGACAAAAAGAAGAAAGTAGTTGTGTTACTAAGCAAGACTGGAGAATTAAATATTTCTGATTCTACTTTGCAATGTTTTATTTTTTTCACTGTCTCTGTGCTCATCATAAAACTGTCCTTGCATTTGGAGAATTATTATAATGCAAAGTAAATCTAGGCATGCATAGATTTTTATGTAATTAATACTAAAATTCGAAGTATTATCGCTGGTTATTATCTAACTAGTGGTCTGTTTACATGAAACTTCTTTTGCTTTTCTGGCTCTCTTTTGATTTGCAGGCAGAAAGCGCAATACTTGCCCTGAATTGTAGTGGGATGGTGTTGGGAACCCAACCAATAAGGTGCCATTACTAGACCAGATGAATTGTGTCTCTAATGTTCAACTCAGTCAAGATTGTTTTAATAAAAAATGTTGTTCATTTTGCAGGGTAAGTCCTTCAAAGACACCGGTGCGACCACGGGTTTCTCGATCAACCTTGTATTAACTTGTATCAAAGATCAGAGGATGTACACTTTGGTCAACTTTCCAAATTTGAGAAACTTCAAAGATCAAGGATGGAGAACAACTTCAACTTTGATGTTTGGACCCAAGCTTCAATTGAAGTTTTACCTACCTCATATTCACTCTTTGTTTCTGTAATGTCACGTGTACTTTGGTTTCTTGTTTTCTGCTAGTTCTCGGTGCTTCTCTTGCCGTACTGGTTGTCTTTAGGCTATGATACGATATGGTCAGCCTTGAAAATTCTTATGAACTCTTGATGTCATGTTTCCTATATGATTCCGTATAAATCACCTGAAGCTGCTGCTACTTTGTGATTTATTTAAAAACTCTCAATACCCACCACACCTAAAAGTCTACAAATTTCGAAAAGTATCCATCAAACTTCGATTATTTTTACACGTTTGAGAAGAGATGCTGGGAACTCACGTACAGAGAATTATTTTTTAAAAATAATTGAATTACTTTTCCATTTTTAAAATTTTGATATGTGATAAGATACAAGTGTGTACAAAAGAGTGTAAATTTGTGTTTTCTTTCTAACATAATTATTTTATATGCTAAAAAGTAGAAGTGAGCAGCCGTATCGAAACCATTTGTTTTTTTTTATCAATTTGATTCCCATCAAATATGAATAAGATTTGAAAATTTTTAATTTAAATTTGATTTTATTTGAGATTTTTTTGGATGAAATAATGTCAAATTAATATTAAAATTTATTTATAAATTATTCTCGTATATAAAATAATATATGAAAAATGTTTAAATTTTAAATTATTATATTTGTAACAAAAGAATAAGAAATATGTGTATAATTATTAAATTATTATAAATATATATTTAGTTTTTAAGATAAACTGGTAATGTAATTAATTATAATTTTTTTATTGATGGTAATTTAATATAATTATGATATATATAATATTTAAATATAAAAAATTATAAAATACAATATGTAATTATTTATAATTATTTATAGTTTAATAGTAATTCGGTACAGATCGGATATAAAAAATTATAAAATATATCAATCTAAATATGAACGGATTATAGAATTATAAAATATATCAATCTAATTATGAACGGATCATATAATCAAATTTGACTCAAATCTAACAACTCAAAATGAAATTTTCAATTTAAATAATTTATTTAATCGTCACCTTAAACAAAGTTAATTACTTATTCACTTTTTGGCAAGATGCATAATATTAATATAATCTAATTGTGGAATGGTATAATTAGTTGGATACATACACCGAAAAAGCCAGTGTTTACGTTAAAAAGGTGTTCCTTCAAATTTTTTATATTTAAAATATCTTCTTAGTTATTAGAATATAAAATAAAATTATTTTATTAGGAGAAAAAGAAAATAGATTTTGTTTTTATGTAAAAAAAGAATATGAATATTTTTTTAAAATAACATAAAATACTGACACATCTATATTTACAGGGTTCGAAACTATTGCCTACAATTAGCCTGAAAAAATCATTCAGAAAATGGATCTTAAACAGTAATAGATTAAGATTAAGAAAATGGATCTTAAGCACTTTAATAGATTAGGATAGCCGCCATGGTAGGGTCTTGTCAAACTGTCTCTAGCAAAGAGGAAATGGGATTTCTTAAAATAAGTGTTCACTTTTGTTTCATGGATTTGAGAATCTGAAACATTTTAATTTGGAAAATGATATTTATCAAATCTTAGCCTTATCTTTAACGCTTAATTGGCTTTTGTTATATAATGGAATATATATGTTTCATAACTTTTAACTCTTTTACCAAATCTAACAATGATAATAATGATTTAAACAAATTATTAATAATTATTTATTTGAGTTTATTTAAACATGAATATATCTTTTAAATGATTTGTTTTCTTCTTTAATTTTAGTATTTATTTATTAAATTCAAAATTTAAAATATAATAATATTTATATCATTAATTTAAATTATAATATGTTTAAGATAGTTTATTAATATCATTTATTATATCTATTTATCTCTAAAATATTCAAGTAAAGATATAAAATTAACACAATCCGATTAAAACTCAAATGACTTGAACTTATCATACCCGACTCAAACTTCGATTTACTCGACTCAAACTTCTATTAGGTTCAAATAATTTCAATTGAGTCATTTTTGAATAATTTTAGGTTCAATACCAAATATTTATACTATAAACCTAGTTTGAAATGTAAGTTAATTTTAAATTTTATAAAATGTATATTTTTAAATATTACATATCATTATTTTATAATATATTACATAATTTAAATTTAAACATTAACCTAAATCAATTCAAAGTTAAAAATTTAGGTCCAAACCTATCCTATTCTTTAATATCTAGCTTTGATCTTTCATTTAATTTAAAAAATTTATACGACTAGACCCAAAAATATATATAAGGTGACAATAATCGAACCAAACTTAAAATTTTAAACTTATGTTAACCTAATTTGCACGAATTTACATCCATATATTCAAGTTTGGGATGAAAATTGCTAAAGAAAAAGTAAACGAAAAAAATGGAATACACCTACTTTAGTTTACAAATATAACGTGTTTTATAAAAGATTACGAGTTAATTGATTTTTTTAATGCAAAATTTAGATGTGTGAAATTTTTAAATCACCATGTAAAAAAAGAAAGTTAAGTTAAGTGGTGCGTATAAATTTTGCATACATATGTAGGTGAAATAAAATTAATTCAAAATATATTATAAATATTTATATAATTTAATTTGAGTTAAAAATAAAGCCAAATTAAAAACATTATCAAAAGTGTCTTGTTTGTATTTCTTTTTTTTTTAATATTTATATTTATTGAAATGAAGATTCTAAGAATAATTAAATAAAAAAATTAAAAATACATCAAATTATCATAAAAATCTTTAAAAATTATCTATAGTCCATGAAAAAACTTTTTTAGAGCTTTCTTCTCTAACTATTTGAGTTCTTCAACTTTTATGTATAATTTTTATAATTTATAAAATGATAAATCTTTAATATGACTTAATTTTTTATAAATTGAGATCTTCGATATTTGAATTACAATACACCTAACCTAAAAGCATTAAACGGAACAAAACAAAACATTCCAAATAATCACCATGTAAATTTATATGGAAAAAAAATCACAAAAATTAAGTATAATATATTTATTAAATTAAATTAAAATAATAATTTATTTGAAAGAGAGTAATAGGAGATTCTTTCTCCATTGATGAGTAAAAGTTTGAAAGATGCTAATTTTTTTAAAAAATGAAAAAAAAGAGGGAAGGAAAGATAAGGAGAAAACCACTTGTTTGTGAATTTAAAAAGTCCAAATAACAACGTTGTTAAAGATTTTTAGATTTTATTAATGTTATATAATTGATGTTCTTAATTTTTTTAGGCGGTTTATTATGTTGAGATTTATAAAGAATAAAAGGAGAGGGAAAAAAACTCCTTTAAATTTATATATAATTTTATAATATTATGAGTCATTAATCATAACCCTTTATTAATAATGTCATATATGATATAACAAGGCTATTACAGTTATTAATTTTTTTTAATTAATACATCCAAACTGCTAGGATGATGGATGCCTAGCTTCAGCGAATTGGTATTATTTGAAGAATTACTAATTTAATTTGAATTTTTTTTCCTTAACAAAAACGTTAACTAGTGTTCGTTAGTAGTATTCTATCTTCGTTTTTATTTGTATTTTGATTTTACTTTTCTACCAACTTTGAATGCATATGATTTAATCGTAATAAGAATCATAACTTTAAAAAGGTGTTATCAAAGAATCGTGTCACATTACGTCATCTTCTTTTAATTTTTAATTAATTAGTTTTTTAATAAATATATATATTTGAGGAAGATGAATTCTCTTACATACTAGAAAGAGTTGTCATAAAACACGTCGTGACCTTTCCCTTTGCTATGTTGAAAGCAACATTATGAGATAACGTCAATCGAATAACTTCGAGAGTTTGTCTGTTTCGAAGATTCTAATCTTTTTCTTTCATAGCATCTGGTTTCTTCCCTGAGAGAAGTTTATATAGATTTCTTTAATACAGATAATCGTTTATTTGTATTTTCAAAAACCCAAAATATGTGCCATCGAATTTCTCGAGTTTCACCCTTCTTTCATCTACGACCATTGCTCCCACTCAAATCTGACTTCCTCTGGATCGTTTCTAGCTATCTCTACAAACCACCGTGTATTAGAATACCTCCGTCAACGAACAAATATCATCGATAAAATTTCATTATTCATATAATTCACTATTCACATAAATAGTACATTGTAGGAAATTGACAGAAATCACCACCAAAAGCTCTTATACTAGTTGTTGGGAAATTATGTAAATTCTCGATAAGCCAGATTTATGAGAAAGGAAGAATAGAAAAATAACACATAAATTTGATAACGGAGTTCGGTCAATCTTGCTTACGTCTTCGAACCTGCTGTAGATCTTTTTACTGAAAATGGAGAAATTATACAAAGTGTTTACAACTAACAACCTACAACTCAATTACACCCAAGAAAATTACTCTCAATTTTCGCTCACAAAAGCTTTTCTCTCAATTGGAATGAACACTTTGGATGATTAATTCATTACAATTACACATCTATTTATAAGAAAATTCACTTCTTGAATTACTCCTTAAATTAATGGTTCCTTGAATTGCTTCTTAAATTAATGGTTACTTGAATTGCTCCTTGAATTAATCTCCTTATTTTGCTCCTTATTTTGCTTCATAATTTGTTCTTTGTTTTGCTCCTTAAATTAAGGAGCTTTATAGTAATCTCCAACATACACCTACTTTAATTACAAATTTAATGTATTTTATAAATGATTACGAGTTAAGTGATTTTTTTAATAAAGAGTTTATCGTGAAATTTTGAAATATCCATACAGAAAAGGAAAGTTAAATACGTGTATAATTTTTGCACATAACGTATAGTTGAAATAAAACTAACTCAAAATATATTATAAATATGGATATAATTGAATTTGAGTTAAAAAAAATAAAATCAAATTAAAAGCATTATTAGAAGTGTCTTGTTTGTAACTATCTTTTTTTAAACAATATTTATATTTATTTAAATAAAAATTACAAAAATAATTAAATCAAAAAATTTAAAATAAATCAAGTTATTACGAGAATTTTTTTCTATACGAAAAAGCTTTTTTGGAGCATTTTTCTTAAACTCTTTGAGTTCTTCCATATTTATGTATAATTTTTCTGGTTAATAAAATACTAGATGTAAATATATGTAAAGGCAAAATTACATTATATCAAAATTTAAATATAATATATTTATGAAATTAATTTAAAATAATAATTTATTAAAAAGAGAGTAATGGGAGATTCTTTCTCCACTTATGAGTAAAAGTTGGAAAAGATGGCTAGTTTTTTTTTTAAAAAAAAAACGAAAAGAACAAAAATAAAAAAAATAAAAAAGAGAAAAAAAGGAGAATACCCCTGCATGTAAATTTAAAAAGTCAATTTCTAATGAGTTTTAGATATTATTAATGTGATATAATTAATATTTCTAATTTTTTGCACATTTATTATGTTGAGATTTATAAAGGCTAAAAGAAGAAGGAAGGAAAAAAAAACTCCTTTAAAGTTGTATATAATTGTTTAGTATCAAGGGTCATTAATCATATCCCTTTATTAATAATATCATACATGATATAACAAGAATTTTTCATTTATTAAAATTTTTAATTAATACAATTTATTATAAAGCATTACATTTACAAATTTCTTCAACGAATTGGTATTATTTGAAGAAATAATAATTTAAATTGAATTTTTTTTTCCTTTATAAAAACGGGAACTAGTGTTCCTTAGTAGTATTCTATCTCAACCTTATTTATTTTTATTTTACTTTCTCTCTGCTAACTTTGATTACATATGATTTAATCTTAATATGAATGGTAACTTTAAAAAATGGTGTTATCAAAGAATCAGGTCAGATTATGTCATTTTCTTTTAAATTTCAATTTATCAAATTTTTAATAAATAATTATATATATATATACACAACTTTCGATGTGTTCGAACCCTCATCATTGTAGTATACATTTATAACGTATGCCATAAACTAATCTTTTTTTCTTTCTTCTATTCAATCATTTTTTTTTAAAAGCTTTAAATTTTAGTGTCTTTTTGACGATTGAAAATATGGTCTATGAATGTACACGCGGTACTGAGTTGGCCTTAGCCATGAGGCAAGTTATAAGCCATTGTTTGTGCACATTGTTTCACATAACGTGGTCCCAAGCAGACAAGGAAGGAACCAACATGTTTAATGCTCTCTGTTTTCCGTGGCTTATTGATATTCCATGCCAGTTATATAACCGTCCACGTAAACCTATTACCAAGTTTTAAAATAAAGAGACTTTATTCAAGTTTTTAAAATCTTTATTCATATAAAACATGAAAAATGTCTATGCATTTTAAACTGATATCTAGACTATTTCAACTTCTTTATAGTTAAATTTTATTGGATTATATCATATTTAATGAGTTTAAGTGTTATTTTTTTCATATATTTAATGAGATGAGTTACCAAAGAATTTTTTTTATATTACATCATTTTTATATATAAAAAGACAAATCAATAAAAAATTATATTATTTTAATAATTTTTTATTTAAAATATAATTATTTTTTATCACTTAATTAAAATACGGTTAAAATAGGAGTTTTTAATTAGCTAAAAGTTAAGTTTAATGTAAAATAGTTTAAGAAAAAATAATTAATAATAAAATTTATTTAAATATATATTTTAATTTTTAATAAAAATTAATAAAACATTAAAATAAAAAATAGGCAATTAATAAATACTAAAAATAATTTTTTTGTGAATTTTTTAATATTAATTGAGACTTTATCATTGTTAAATACTCGAATCTTAATTGCATTTACTCACTTGAAAAAAAAAATAATAACATTTAAAAATAATTAAAATAATAAAATTTGTTTTTAATTGATCATTTTTATAAAGATAAAGGAAACATAACATAATTTCTAATATAAAGGATTAAACAGCACATATAACCTAATTTAGATATTTAATGTAATATTTTTCTTTATTTTATAATATTATTTTATGTTACTTACCTTAAAATTATAATATAAGTTGTATATAATAACCTTTTGAACCTAGAAAGAAGTTTATCCTTTATTTTATACATTAAGGTTTATCCTTTATTTTTTATTCTCTTTTTTGTTTTTAATTATTCGTTTATAGCCTAGGTTCAACAAAGAAAAACAATATTAATGAAGTTGAGTTTTGCATTCACCTTGTTTACTAAAAATCTATTAACTCAATCTTAAAGTAGATGAACAAATATTCAAAATGAATGACATTATGAGATGTCAAATCCAATATGCCATCTAAGTCGGTACTTTAAGAAAAATTTAATTGAAATAATCGTAAGAATTAGAAAAAAACGTACATTATAATTGTATTATGATGTTATTTATATAAAGTTGAAATATAAATAAGATTTAAAGAAATATAATTAAATCATTTAATAAATAATAATATTTAATTAATTTATTAAATAATTATCTTAGAGGAAATGCACTATATATATATATATACTTTTAATTCAAACTTAAAACTATATGCTAATTTTGTAGTGTGATGGTGTATTGATTGTACTTTTTTTGACCATTGAAAGATAACATGAACCAATCAAAGGATGCCACATATACTTAATAAAATTTTTCCCCTTGGATCGTGAGTTAGATGAAGGGTTAAGATTGAGCTTGTGAACTCATATATAGGTTAAGCCTATATTAGTCTCATTCATCCTATTTTTATTTAGTCAATTGTTGGAGATTCTACAGAACGAATATCTTGCAAACAATTTTATCTTTGGCAACCCTTTGGTAAGTGGATTAAAACTCTTTTTTTTATCTTCAACTTTTCTTGAATTCTATATAAACATCAAGAATACAATGAACGCAAAATATAAATCTTTTATTTCCATACCACACTTGTGAGACTCTAGTTGGTAGGCTAGGAAATTGTCTGAAGAGTGTGTTCCCCATAGGTGCAATGTCTTGTTGCAATAAATTTGATGATTTCTCTCATAGGCACCCTAGGCCTGACATCAAAGAGCAAAGTCATACATAAAACACATAGATAGATCTCCCAAAAGGCCCAAAATGAAGAGTATAAGTACAAAAGGATCCAACCATAAGGACAAACATAAAGATGGAGATGGAGGCTCTAATAAGAGGATTTGTATAAGTATGGAGCTAAACGATAGACCAAACTTGATGAACTATTGGTTAATCGAACAAACTAGTTGGTCAACTGGCCAAACAAGCTCACTAAGCGGGCTAACTAGACCATCCAACATGGTACGAGAATTCTTATGTAGAGTGAGGAAATCTCATGGGCAATTTTCACCCAACTTTTTGAAAATTCTAGTCTCTTGTTAAATTTTGTGATAAGAACATAATTCGAAGTCAGACCCTATGGTCACAACAAATTTATTAAGGAGTTATGAAATTAAATAAAGTTTTATGCCTATCTTGGTTTATTGCAACTGGTGCCATTTATATGGTCTATCCTAAACTTGGCCCTACTTCCACCCAATTTATTCTTGGTCGTGAACATTTTATATGCTTGATCTTCACTTAAACTTAACTTTTTTTCATTCTTTTCTTTTTGGCATTATTTTTTATGGACATCTTTAATACATTTTGTAGTTCATTGGAAACACATTAAGCCAACTCTAGAGAAGAAAGTTTTTATTGAGGAGCTTTACTCTTTCCCTCCTGGTGATTGCCATTGTGAGCAATTTATGATCATCAAGAAGGTTACTTACTATGGATTACACCCTTCATCTTCGATTCCTAGGAATCTAAATGTTTCTCTTGTTAGAGGTACGTTGTTAGCAACCTAAAATACACTTGTAATATTTTTGCTCCTTTTTGTTTTAATCCTAAGATTTTCTCTACAAACATGTCTCTGTGGTATTTTGCTTCGTAGAAAAATTCATCTTCCAATGCCTTTTAGTTTGTTTCTCAATACTTGATACTTTTTTGCATTATTTTTTATGGACATCTTTGATACATTTTGCAGTTCATTGGAAGCGTAGTAAGCCAACTCTAGATAAGAAAGTTTTTATTGAAGAGTTTTACTCTATTCCTCTTTGTGACTGCCATTATGAGCAATTTATGATCATCAAGAAGGTTATATACTATGGATTACACCCTTCATCTTTGATTCCTAGGAATCTAAATGTTTCTCTTGTTAGAGGTACGTTGTTAACAACCTAAAATACACTTGTAATATTTTTGCTCCTTTTTGTTCTAATCCTTAGATTTTCTCTACAAACATGTCTATGTGGCATTTTGCTTCGTAGAAAAATTCATCTTCCAATGCCTTTTAGTTTGTTTCTCAATAATTGATAGGAAGTTTAGGAAGCCATACAAATGGTAGCCACATATTGAGGAGGAAAATAGTGTGCAAAACTACAACTCATCAGGCTAAGGTGATCGTGTGCCAAAAACTTGACACAATTTAGAATACGAAAGTATATGTAATCATGTACAAGTAATAAATAATTTTAAGAATTAAGGTTATTATACCGACAAAGATTGGTAGTAATATTAAGTTTTAAATCACTTTTATAATCTAAAATTATTTTTAAATTCTTAATTTTAACTTTAAAAGCCTATGTTTGCTTAGGATTTCACATCTTTTCTTACTTTGTAATTGATTAAAGGTCCACCTAAGATTTCTCATCTTTTCTTACTGTGTAATTGATTAAAAATCTATTTATTAATTAACCTAAATCCTAAACAACCTAGAGGTACGCTTATTAGATTTAATTTAGTGATTGCATTAAAAAAACATGATAACTAAACTAGACAAGATTTAAACAACTGTTTAACCTTTAATGAAGGTATTAAACCCTACTTTTACAACAACTACATGGTACCACTTCAAATAAGAATATTAAAAATTACGTACTAACATGTTAGACTAGATATAAACATATTCATGCAACAAAATTAACATTCAAACATAGAATTAAACACATTAAGAATCAGAAATAGTACAAATATTATGAAGATCTTCAAAATCTCCTCAAAAAGTTACCCTATATATGTTCTTTTATATCTCTTGTTTCTTATTGTTATTGTTAAATTGATTTTGTTAATTCTAATGTTATTCATATTTTGTGGGGTGTTATTTATATTTATAAGAGATAAAAATAAAATCTGAATATAAATTGGATTGATGATATTCTGGTAGAGATAGAATTAGTATACATCACATGTCAAAAGAATATGATAAGTTATAATGGAAATAAGGTGCTATAGGAATATACAACGATGTAGATAAATTTTTATGGGGATAAATTCCGATGATTTGTTAAATGCATCACTTTCTTTCTAAGTTAATCTACCTAACAAATAAAATTATAAAAGAAATCCTAAATAATCTAAAAAAACAAATATTTTTCAATATATATTTTTAACTTATTATACTAATAATAATATATGTAAATATAAAAGAATTAATATATAAAATAATGTTTATTGACGAGTGTAGCATCTAGCATCACTCAAGTCATATGCCCACGTAAGGGTGTTGTCATGATGATGGTTCCACCAACAACAAGTCCACCATGCAAACCATTTCTTGTTTTCATTCCTACACTAAGTGAGATTGAACCAGATGGTGATATTGAGAAAAAGTCTAAGAAGTTTAATGCTATTGAGGACTTTGGCGATGAGACCTTAGCCTGCATCCAACTTCTAGATGCTATTACGGAGAATACATGAAGTTTTTCTACCAACTTGTTCAATATATAGAGGTGTCATGTGAATGGCATGTAAAAAGGCATTAATCGTTAAGGAGTCAGAATAATTATATTTTAATTATTAAAGTAGTCGAAGATATCTTTGAGAGATTCATTATCTTTCTAGGTAAATCTCATCAATTGGTAAAGGCCTTTGATAGTATATTCTCCACCAATAAGTGAACTAGAAATTTTAATAGTTCGTGACTTTAAGATTATGTATTAAATTCAAGTTTTTTTATCAATGTTTTCGAAAAATCTTGATAACTGATAGTTGTTAGGAAATTTGGATAAAATGGTATAATCACAAATTCTCCCTCCCAAGATCTTCCTTAGTAGAATATCAAATAAAAGAGAAATAGATAATACACAACACAAAAATTATAGTGGAAACTCCAAATTAGAGAAAAACCACTTTCGTTGTCAAAAGACAACTAGAGAAAAATTCACTATGTGAAAAATTGTTACAACCACACTCTCAGTAATTTTCTCACACACCCAAAAGACAAGAGCAATTACAAGCCGAGGAGAATTTTCCCACAAAATTCTCTCACTTAAGAACTTCTTATACAAGTTTTTCTTTATTTTTGGGATGATTATCAATGAAGAAATGAAGCCATATTTATAACCTTCAAGTTCTCATTTCATATGCCAAACATTTCTTCATTCAACAAAATTAGGCTACCTAATTTTCCTATTCTTTATTCAAAAAGGTTAGGCACCTCCATCTTTGACAATATGGTAAGCCACCTTCCATGAATTTTCTTCTAAATTAGGCACCTCCTATTTTGACTAACAAACCTAATATTATTTTTAATCAATCATAACAATCTCCACCTTGATTAAAAATAAACATGGTTACCACTACAACACTGTCTATTCTAACAGTCATAATTCTCTACACCGAGAATTATCATACTCCACCATAAAGAGTACACCCACTTAGAATTAATCACCAATTCTAAGAATTTCACATCGGCTTATGTCGAGAAAAAAACTTGCTGAAATTTATGGTGCAACTCTCACACTTGGTTTTCCCAAGAGTTCATCAGCCATCGACATCCTTTCCACCACACACCTTGCATCTATACCAAGCCAATGCCCGTGTGCAAACTTGTGGACCCGCTACCAGTAACACACCCTCTTTCATGGCAATATTTAGAGACTAGCGGCATGCCATAAGGATGTACACGCTCTTTTCAAAGAACATCACTATAGTCTTTGAAAACAGACATACTATTAGCGTCACCGTCGGTATTTGAGCTTCTTACAGGATCAGCTCCACCCTTTGGACAATTTCTTTTGAGGTGCCCAGATTGTCCACACCCCCAGCACAATATCTTCTTTTTCATGAAATTGTTTTCTTTCGGTTGTCAGCTACCAATGCTAAGTTTTCAGGCGAAACATTTCTTTCACCACTCAGCCTTTTTTCTTCAGAAAACAACTTGCTAGTAACTTCTGAAAAAATTATTTTCTCCTTTCCATGAATCAAGATAGTTTTCATGTGATCATAAGAAGATGGAAGAGACCAGATGAGCCTTAAAGCTATATCTTCATCATCAAGTTTAACTCCAATGATTTCTAGTTCAGAGACAATACCATTGAGAACACTTAGATGGTCAGACATAATAGTTCCTTCATTCATACGCAAAGTATGAAACTGTTCTTTCAAATACACCCGATTTGAAACGCCTTTTGCCTGATACAATTCTTCAAGCTTTTCCCAGAGTTCTTTGGCCATAGATATTCCATGCACATTTGCAAGAATATTTTTGGCCAAATAAAGTCGAATTGCACTTGCAGCTCTTAGATCAAGATCTTCCCCAATCTTCATCACTTATATTGGTTTCTTGGACTCAATACCAATAACAAGCGCCGGTTTCCTTTAACGCCTTGTGTAACCCATATTGGATCAACAAATCTTTGACTTGTACTTGTCACAAGCCAAAATTGATTCTCCCATCAAATTTCTCAATGTCAATCTTGACTCCTGACATTTCTCCTTCTTTCTTTGAAATTGGCTCTGATACCAGTTGTTAGGAAATATGGATAAAATGGTATAATCACAAATTCTCTCTCCCAAGATCTTCCTTAGTAGAATATCAAATAAAAGAGAAATAGATAATACACGACACAAGAATTACAATGGAAACTCCAAATTAGAGAAAAACCACTTTCGTTGTAAAAAGATAACCAGAGAAAAATTCACTATGTGGAAAATTGTTACAACCACACTCTCAGTAATTTTCTCACATACCCAAAAGACAAGAAAGAAGCGATTCTCAAGAGAATTTTCCCACAAAAATTCTCTCAAGAACTCCTCATACAAGCTTTTCTCTATTTTTGGGATGATTATCAATGAAGAAATGAAGCCATATTTATAGCCTTCAAGTTCTCATTTCATATGCCAAACATTTTTTCATTCAACAAAATTAGGCTACCTAATTTTCTTATTCTTTATTCAAACAAGGTTAGGTAACTCAATCTTTGACAATATGGTAAGCCACTTTTTATTAATTTTCTTCTAAATTAAGTATCTACTATTTTTACTAAAAACCTAATATTATTTTTAATCAATCATAAAAATAGTATCATCGTAGTCATACAAGTTCATATAATCTCTAAAGGATTCCAAGTGATTTAAAAAATAAGTAGATAGTGTGAATCAATCAAAAAAATATCACATATTGATGAAGAAATTTCCTAACCATTAGTATTTTAGCAAAATGGTACAATCACGCCAAGTTATATTGTTGCCAACTATACACAGCTCGAAGCTTCGGTATTCACTGCGTTTCATCGTCTTTCTTTAACATGTAAAAAGGACCTTTTTAGCACTCAAAATCATTGACTCGAAATTGATTTTCCAACAACACTGATCGAGACCAAACCTTCCTCTTACAGTTAATGTAACTAAGGTAATTTTTTAATAGTATTAGGCTAGATTTTTTTTAATTAATGATAAATGTAAATTTTACTTACTTTTAAACTCTTTTTCAATTTTTAAAGAAATTTAATATATAAAATAAAATAAAATTTATACATATCACTTAAAAATAATACAAATAAAAATAAAATATAATTAAAAATCTTACTAGCATTACTCATTAACCAAGATCATAGTATCATATTAAACAAACATTCCTCCACCTTATTATAATTGCTGCCAACATGACAAAACAAAGAGGTTGTCACTTGGGTGGTTATTTTAGAAGATATAATAGATATATAATAAATATATTAACGACAAAAGGATGTTTTTAATAATTTTTAAATTTAACGTTAAATAAATATATAAATAACAAAATAGAAAAAAAGATCACATATCTGACGTGGACATGTATCTTGCTTAAAATTATAATTACCCATTAATTGAGTCAAGATAAAGGTCCACGTTTACTGGGTTTCATTTGAATCAACTTTATAGTTACTTTTTTTTGTTGTAGTAAATTTAGCCATAAATCATACTAAATTTGTAATTGCTAACAAATAATGTAATAAATGTGAAATATAGATGAAATAAATCTAAAATAATAATAATAATAAAAAGCATATAAATAAATTATTCCATATATGTGAAATATGATAAGCTCATATAAAAGTACTGAAAACCCAGATACAAAGCAAAAAGACTTTACATTATGAAACAGAGGGTGTTGTTGGTATTTTCTCAAAGTGACATAACCTATTATCAGACAATCTTGAATTATAAGAAGATTTTTTGTACTCAAACCACGTAAACTCTTTGTACAAGCTTTCCTCTCCTCGCATGAGACAGGTCAATGGAGCTATTTTCTCACTCAATGGTGGTCCCCCAAAATAAATCATTGACAATCTTGATTTGAAGCTGTTTGCCAAAACCCTATGCTTCACACTTTTGAACCTCCCATTAGTCATAACCTGTAATAATCCAATTTAATATCATCACACAAGAAAAACATTAGACCTATACACCGAGTAACTTAAAAAGTTAAATAGTAATTTTATATGATATTATTGGTGTATTAAAATCTAATATATCATTATAATATAAAAAAATCGTTAAATTATGACACATATGTCAGTTCCAGTAAAGTATTTTACAAAACTAAATTATAAAATTTAAAGTAATTGAAAATAACCCTTTTTTCAAAAAAAATTAATTAATTTTAACCCACACCAGTCACCACTCGCGGTAAATAAGCAAATAATAATAATAATAATAAAACATATAATAAGAATGAGTTGGATGAATTACCTGTAAAGAGTCTCCAACATTGATAAAAAATGAATCTTGATCAGGTGGGACTGAAATCCAGCTTTCATCTCTAGAACAAATTTGAAGCCCAGAAGTATTGTTGGATCTTAGAAGAGAAATAATTTGTGGGTCTGTATGTTCTCCAAATCCAATCACATTTTTACCACTCAAAGCTTGAAGCTCTGTACATGGTGGGTAGTGATTGAGCCTGAAAAAAGAATCGCTTTGTTCATCCATCAAAAGCTTACTGAATACATTCTTTTCTTTAATCTTTAATCCTTCAGCCATTATTTCAAGAATATCAAATGCCATTTTCTTCACAGCTGATATATACTCATTTATAGCAGAACTACAATCACAAAAAAATTCGTAAGGGGAAAAAAAGATTCCTTTTTTTTATTGTTATTATTATAAATAATAAATTAATGATGAGTTAATAACATACCAAAGTTTTTCCAGATTTTGACCAAAAGCTGATCGGATTCTTTGAGAAATCAACTCAGGATTAGTCATAAAAAGAAGATATTCAACCAAACCAATATCACCATTTAATCCAATATGCTTATTACCATATCCAAATGGATTAGAAGGACCTACTTTTTCTTTTTCAAGTGGTGGCAATGAGAAAAATTTGATAGCTTCAGATTCCAAATTAGAAATTAAGTCCATTGAAACGCCATGATTGATTACCTTAAAGAACCCAAATTCTTCACAGGCCTTAACTATGAGAAGCTTCGATTCTGGGTTTGATAAGTCTATTATAGGAATTCCAGAATGTAGTTTTGTGGGTTTGTTGTTTTTGATATAAGAGAAGTTTTCGATAACTGTTTTGGATAAAACAACCATTGTACTTAATCAGACTCTGTTTTTTTGCAAAAAAAAAACAGAGAGAATTAGAGGGAAAAATAGAGTATCTTAGAGATGGGTTGATTTAAAAACAGAGTATCTAAAGTATTGGTTAAACAGAGATAGAGTGAATGAGAGAAGAGAGAAGAGAGAAAGAGAGAGAGTTTGAGAAAATGGTACTGGGGTTCAATTGCTATTTATTTGAACTAGCTAGGAGGAGAGTTTGCGTGCGTTAACTATTATTCATTGATGATAAATGCAGAATTTTAAAAGATAAAAAAGTACTTTACTGTTATTTCAAACTGTAGCTGTTGTTTGTTTTATTTATAAAAAAATTTAATTATAAAAAAAAACCATAATCTTTGCTAAAGAAGAAGTCAAATCTCAGTTATAACCTCCCTGACTAGACTAACAACTGTATGTATATCTTTCGGCTAGCTCTTAAGGGATTTGTCGTCAAATATTGTCCACTGCAATGATATATCTACGTATCAAATAACTTTTCGTTATAAATAATTACGAGAAACATTCCTTTGGAAGTGGAGGTACAGTGTTTGAGACTTAAAATTCATATATTTTTTTTTATTTTACCCAGATTGTTGGTGTTTAAAATTATATAATTTTATAAATATATTTATATTGAATTAATTATGAGATAACTACTGTAAATATGTAAATACAGTTATAGATTTATAAAATTTTAATATTACTTCGGCTAGTGTTTCATTTCTGTCGAATTTCTTTTTTTAAGTAAATATAAATTATTATTTTTTATTATCCAGCGTACAGTAATAAAGGTAATGTTTGGGATCTTAAAATTCGTGAATTATACTTGCATTGGGAAGAAGAAGAAAAAAAAAAGGTTGTCGATGGTATTTATAATCATAATTTTTTTTTATAAAGAAGAAATGAATTCTAGTTATCACCTCCCTGAGACGAAGGAACTCCCTTTTTTTTTTTTTTAAGATAAAACGAATATTTGGTATCGATCATATTTAAAATTCAAAGTGGGAAATATAAATTTTACTGCCGCACTAATCTGATATCCACGAATAAAAAATATCAAAACTATATATTTTTAATCAAAATTTTTGAAAATATTTTTCTTAATTCATTAAAACTTATATTTATAGTCTCGAATTTTTGTGATTACACTAATGTAATATATACATATGGTTTCAAAAATTTAATCTTAATTTTTAAAAAAATCGAGACCATAAGATTTTGACATCGGTTATTTAAAAATTGATGTCATAAACATACCCTATTAATTTTCTTTTTTTTATCTTAAATATCGTATATTTTTATGATTTTTTTTTACTTTTTTCCCTCTTTTTTTTCTTTTTTTTCTCCCCTCGGCCCTCGATAGTGCTGGACATATTTGTTTAGGGTTTTCAATCATCACCATCTCAATCGATCACACTGGATACCTCGCACTAGCTGAATATTTGTTTAGGGTTTTTGCGTATTCATCTTCTCTGTCGCTCTTCGTGCCCCTAGACCTCGTTGTTATCATATCCATGGCCATCTCGCTCCTCCTGATTATGAAAGGTAATTTCTTTTTTTTCTTTCTTTCTTAGTAATTTTTTTTACTTTCTTTGTAAAGTTGTTTATGCTTTTGCTTATTCCAAATAACCCTAACTTCGTTCATATTTTCTGTTTATAAACCCTATTAACTTTTAACTTCGTATCCAAATTACTTGTAGATTGTACTTATTTTTTTTTAAATATTTTGTGCAGTAAAAAAGTTCGTCTCAACCACAAGGTTAGTGATTTTCGTTAATTCTATTTGTTGGGTCCTTCAATCATGTAAGACTATTTTGCTATTGATTTCTTTGGTCGTTTTGTTTGTGTATTGTTCTTGATTCTTTAATTGAATATTTTAGTTCAATTTCTAGATTAATGTTAAGTTTTGAGATAGGATAGAAAAAAGATTTTGGGATGATATAATATTTATTTGTTTAATTAAATATGCTTAAAATGTTTTTTTGGATAATAAAAATACTTAAAATGTTTGCCTGACTAACTTCTCTAATTATGAAGGTCATGTAGATTATAGATTATAGCAGTTTACATAAGGATAGAGATAATAATGCCTTATTGTTGATCCGTCTCTCCTAAAGCCGTAAATGCATGCACTAATATCATTTTCTTTGTTATCTCTTTTCTTTTAGAAATTTATGTTCTCGCAAATATGATATCACTTTCCTTTATGTGTTTTATTATTATTCCAAGCAATTTTTAGTATTTTTTTTTTTTGCCTCTTATAATCTGCCTTGTACAGTTTCATGGAAAATGCTTGTATATTTCTTATTGTACAAGTGTAATTATATCTCAAAAACATTTCTTACATGAAGAAAATAGTGCTAGTGCTTTCTTTTTGTATTTTTCTTGCATGAACAATATAAGAGTTCCAGGGAAAGGCACATCAATAGTATTTTTCTTGCATTAAAATGAATGTTCTTCTTTTATTGAGTATTGTTCTTGAATTGAATACTAGAAATTTTTTAACTAAATATTGTCGCTTTGTTAATTGTTCCAATATATTTGTGCATTGCGTTGAAATGATGTTAGGTTATGCATTGCGTTGAAATGATGTTAGGTTATGCATCTTTGGTCATTACAAAGTTATAAGTGTGCTGAAATTAAAAATGATGATATGTTAAGCAACTGTATTCTTTAATTGTTTTAACTTTTATCCAAATGGGTGTCCTTTTCTACCTATAAATTGATTAATTTTACTTTTCTTTGTAGGTTCGCTATTGACTTTGGCTGGAATGGGAAAAGAAGGAATGTCAATGAGTACTTAGTTGTCTCAATATGTACCTATGCCCTTATTTTCTTATTTGATATGTTATAAATTTAGTTTACGTGAGCATGGTACCATATTATGATATAATATTTTAAGTTCACTTGCTGTTGTGTTGAAGGTTAACGTATAGGGTCCATCTAATCTCAAATACATGGTTGATGCCATGAGGTCTTTTGTTCTAAATGCTTCCATGGTACTCACAAAGTACATTTACACATCCTCTAGTTCTTGTTGATGATGAGGTGGTCAAAATATCCTTTATTATTCTGCAACCAAGTTCCTCAATTTTGCAAAATCCATCAAAAAACCTAGAAGAGAAGATAGATTGTATTTGTGGACTTGTTAGTCCAAAGAGAAAATATACGTTTGAGGGAAAACCTGGTGACATGTTTGTAGTGTATATTTGTGAATTGCCTGAGATTAAGGGGATATTTAACCCTACAAAAGCTTCACCCTTTAGACTTAAACTTGGGATTGTGCTTGGTGCCTGGTGTTGATGCTAGTACTGGTGTTGGTGCTTGGCCTGGTACTGGTTCCTGTTGCTTAGCCTGGTATTGGTACTGATGTTAATGCTTGTTGTTTGGCTTGGTGTTAGTGCTTAAAATGTTTTTATTTTATTTTTTGACACTGTCTTTTGTTAAGGTATGCAAATATCATGACCCTTTAGGTTTGGGAACCTGATGCAAATTCTTGAGTACTTAGGTTCCAATGGAATTGGAAAATGAGAGATCATATAGGTTTCCTCCTAAATAATGACTATGCAAAACCTAGAATTTAAAACTACCAAATCAGAGTAACCTCGTGTCCTATTGTTCTTGCTAGTACTACTTGTTTTAAAGATATGTATCTTTAATTAGGCTCTGATATTAATAATTGAAATTGTAATATTATTTTGTTTTTAGGTAGTGGAAAGACCAACACCAACACTAGTGCACCAACGCACTAACACCAGCACCAGCTACTCCTAACAGTGCCTATGGTATTTGCTTTTTTTTTCTAAACTTATGATGAAGTCATTATGGACTTGATTATATTGATTTGAAGAAGTACACTTATAAATTATTGTAAAAGTAAGAAGTCATTTTGTAAGAGTAATGTTATTCTTAAAAGTCATTGTAAATATTAGAATTAGCTAGTAAGATTTTATTATATATTAGTGTATAAACTCTCAAATATAATTACATTTTTAATTTTAATATAATATGAATTTTAATATTATAATTAATAATTGTATTTTATTTAAATTTATGGTTGTAGTGTATGTCTATGGGCTCGTTTAAAAAATCGAGGTTATATGTAATATTTTATGGTTTCTCTCACTTATGCCTCGATTTTTATAACCGTGATCATAGACCTACGACCAAGGTTAAAAACCGAGACTATATGTATGTATTTTAGTAGTGCTAGTTATTATCATTTATAATAGGAATAAAAATAATATCATTATTTGTTTAAACAATGAAATCAAAATAACTATAAATATTAAAATAAAATTTATTAAATTATGTAAAATTAGAAAATAAGACTTATTCAAATGTGATGAAAATAAAGTATTATGGCATATTATTAAAAAAATGTGAAAAAAATGAACATTTTTATTACTATTATAATGATTTACATTTTATTCAAGATTAATAATTAAACTAATTAAATATAGAAATATATTGAATCATTTTCATTACCATTCTTATCTACGTAAATTACATATAACATAAATATGTAATTATTTTTATATTTGTACCCTTTATATAATATCATATACATTAAATTATTTTGAAAATTTGTAAAAATTATTTATCCTTCAAGATATATTTGTAATTTTATGTGAAGAGTTATCCTATAAGAAGACTTAAAAAAAAGAAAAGAAATTATACATTAATTAAATAGTAGTACGTGACGTGATCTAACTAATCTTACTAATTGTTATTTTAAAATAATAATAAGCCATGCATTGTATTTTTTAAGAAGTTATTATACTTATATTTTATCACGTTGATTTAAAATATCATATTATCAATTATCAAATTACTAATAAATAATTTTCTCTGAAAGAAATGGAAGCATATATATGAATATTTCTATCTATTTCCTTTTTATTATATAAATGAATATTACAAAAATAATGGTGAGAATATGATTTTAGAATCCACTTTTATGAGTAATTTTTTTTTAAATCACTGGGGGTAGTTAGTTTGATTTATTACTGAAAAGAATAATTTTTTTTTTAAATAGAGTTAGATAAGACTTTGGGGTAATTGAAAGAAATCTTTTATCATGTCAACACCTTATTGGAAAAGAAGGGATAATCTTGCTAAAAGGTGGAAGATTACAGCACGTTTTAAGAATTTATTATTATTATTATTATTATTATTATTATTATTATTATTATTATTATTATTATTATTATTATTATTATTATTATTATATTAATCGACTAAAGGAAGACAAATAAATCTTTGATAAGGTTCATTGATGCGATGATTTACCATTTTTTTTAATACCTTTTACACTATTTGGCCAGTAAAACTAATTATAATGATTTATCACCAATAAAAAAAATTAGCCACCAATTCAATATATATATATATATATATATATATATATATATATATTTGTTGCAACTTTGACTGATTTTTCAACTTTCAAGTTAGTTCAGATTCTTTTGAGTTGCTAAAAAAGAAATGAGATTAAGTGAACTGGAATGGAAATGATGATGTCCATCAAAGTAACACCGACTTTTAATTTATTTAAAAAATTGTATAAAATAATATCTTTAAATTTTATATTAATAAAAAAATATTAAAATTTATAAACATAAAAATAATATATTAATAATAATAAATTGATTTGTATCAGAATTTAACTTAATCATGACATTTAATAAAACATCATTTAAAATAAAAAAAAATTAGTTCAAATATTTTTTTAATAAAAATATATAAATTTAAATTTATTATGAGCATTGTTTTCCGATTTATTTTACCTACACAAAACGTGTAGATTCTCCAGCACACACGTCTTGGCCAGTTGAATGAAGTCAAAAACTTCTAAATTAAGCTAGAGTTGACACCATTTTCTATATCCTTATCCCAAACCAACCTATAGCACATAAGATTCTCCTTTCCAAGCTACCAATTTCATTCAATTATTAGAAACTCTATTAGATAACTCATCTCTTCTTTTCTTTTCTTTTTTTATATTCTAAACACATTACAAAACCAATTTCACACTATTTTTTTTTTATAAATAATTTCATATTAATTTTTATTTTTATCCTTTATTAACTAAATCAATATGTGTATTTATGATGTTTTCCATAAATTATTCTAAAATAGATGAGCAATCACTTAAAAAGAATATCATGGAAGGTGTCAATACTCACTATTCTAGGAAAATTTGAACTTAAATAGTCGTAAGAATTAAAGATTATGTATCTTATAAATGTATTATGAAGTCATTAATAGAGGTTAAAGTGATACAGATAAGCTTCAAAAAATATATTTATATCTCTTAATAATTGAGAATATTTCATTTATTTATCATATAAGTATCTTATGGAGGAAATATACTCTAGATATTCTCTATGTACAAATTGAAATATACTTTATGTGCTTGATGGCTTAAATAACACTTATAACTCACTTGTCACTCATGTCACTAACAAGGAAAATATTCTAATCTTAGATGAACTATTTACTAGAATGAGAATATATGAGGCAACGAGAGAAAATGAGCATGAAAGACCTCAGTGTTATTCAAGCAAATTATGCAAACAGTCATGCAATGTAAAAAAAAATCACAACACTCGTTTAACAATGCTCTTACTACCACTCCTCAAATAAGTGCCAATAATACCTCTTCATCAAAACCCTCAAGGTATGATAAGAACAAGAATGTCAAATATTTATGAAGATGGGACATATAGTAAGATGCTACTTCAAGTACTACTCACTCTAAGAATAGTGGATCTGCTAATTCACGAAAATCACGATGACCTCCTCCTTAAGCACACTTGTATCAAATAAGCAATGAGAATGATGATATCAATGTGTTTTCTCAAGACTCAAGTCTTATACCTTAGGCTTTAATTGCCTCAAATGTGACTCATACTATTTCTATTGATGTTCAGTATTAGTTTATGGACATTGGTGTTACACATCATCTTATCCTATATGATTCAATGCTACAAAATACGAGAACCTATATTGGTGTCTCATCTGTAATGTTAAGTAATATCTCTATTTTCCCTATCACTTTAATTGGTAATTTTTATCTATCTAGTGCTTCAAAGGCACTTCAATTGAGAAATCTATTACGTGTGCCATAATAACTACATAAAAACTTAATTTTTGTAAAATAACTTTGTGATTATTTGTGATGATAATCATATTTACGTTGAGTTCCACTGTAATGGTTTTCATATAAATGATCTTGGTACCGAAACTATTTTGACGGGGGACAGATGGCATGTACAAAATGCCTTTGCCTAGTGAATCCGGTGTTAAATATACAATTCAATTAGCCATGTGTTATAAAGCTGAGATAAGTAATGGTTTGTGATATAACCGACTTGGTCATCCACATTCATCAGTTGTACATAGTGTTATTCCTAGTGTAAAAAAGGCACCCAAGTCCAATAGCATGCCAGATCTGTGTAGTGTATGTCAACTATGAAAATCTCATAAGTTACCTATGTCTCATATGCATACTAGGTCTTCAAAACCTTTTGACATTGTACATGTTGATCTTTAAGAACCATCTCATGTGATACCTATCAACAATATACATTACTTCTTATTGCTTATGGATGATTACATAAGGTATCAATGGCTTTACGTCTTGTCTGATATATATATTTTTAGTTTGAATCAATGTTAGAGAAACAATTTATTATCAAAGTGAAACAATTGCACAACGACCATGAAACTATGTTACAAGCTCTTGAAAATCATTTGTTTCACAGTGGTTATCACACCATCTCAAAATGGTGTTGAGCACAAAAATAGGTATGTGGTTGAAACTGATCTAACCTTACTAATAAGATTTGGTATGTCCATGGAATATTATCCATTTGATTAATAGATTGCCTTCAACCATTCTTAAATCATGCATCCCTTTTGAATTTCTTTTCAAAGGCACACCTCACTACACCTATCTTATAACTTTTTAAGGTTTATGATTCTATTTCCTCATGCCTTATACTTATATAAAGCTTGACCTTCGATCCCTTTGATGTGTTTTTCTTAGATATGTCATTCAATATAAAGGTTTCTTGTGTCTTGATCCAGTTACTAAGTTCTATATTTCTTTTCATGTGAGATTTGATGAATGTAACTTCCTTATTTGAGCCTATCTAAGTGTGACACCAAATCCATGCATATTAATTTCATTTCTCCTTCTCCAATGTATGTATCCATTCCATATAGTCACACTCCCAAAAAAATTTACAATGTTTTTCCTTCATATTCCACTCCTAATTAAAAACTTATATCAATAGTTGAAACAAATCAAGTTCCCAATATGCATATGTCATTTTATTTGCATGTCCCTTTTGTCTACCTCAGACTATTCTGAAAATTTATCATTGTTTATTTCTCCCTTACCTTTGCCTGGTCCTACAACTCAATTTGATCAAACTCTATCATCTTCATCTTTATCCATGCCTAGTCCTATTTTCCCTTTACATTTCATCTCATCTTCTAGTGACACTAGTGTGTCTGATGAATCCAATCTTGCTCTAAATGACTCATGTTTTAATCTAGATGGCATAAACCTTAGTATTAATCTACATGGATGTTTTAATCCTCTACCTTGTCCTTTATCCTCCCATAATAATCATACAATGATTACAAGAGCTAAACATGTAATCCATAAACCTAAAGCACTTCTAGTTGTCTCGATACTCCCAAAACCATCTTGTGTTGAATAAGTCTTAAAAATTCTTGAATGGAAGCATGCTATGAAGTGTGAATATGATTCATTAATTAAGAATGGTATCTGTGAACTAGTTTCTCCCCTTGAGGACAAAAAAAACATTGGTCACAAATGGATATTTTGCAAAAAATTGAAACCTAATTGAACACTTGATAAATACAAATCTAGAGTTATTATGAAAGGCATGCATCAATGATGATTTATGACTTTGGACGTATCTTAATTGTTTTAATAATCTATGTAAATGACATTTTACCCAATGGTAATAATGATACAGTTTTCAATAATCTAATTATTAAACTCAATTTTGTATTCTCTCTCAAAGACTTGGGTGATTTGAGTTATTTTTTGGAATTGAGGTCACTCACTTCTATGGTGGATTACATCTCAATCAAACTAAATATATCAAAGATCTTTTGGATAAGGTTCAACTTAATGACACCAAAGCTGCCACTACTCCTATGGTAGCTCATCAATAACTCCCTAGACACTTTGGCAAATTACTCTCAAATCCCACATTGTATCATACAGTGGTGGGGACATTACAGTACTGCAGACTTACTTGACCTGATATCAATTTTTCTGTTAACAAATCATGTCAGTTTCTTCACCAACCAATTATTGCACATTGCATAACAACAAAGTGACTTTTAGGTTATTTAAAAGGATCTACTTATCATGGACTATTGTTGTATAAATCAACTTGTTTAATTGTATCTACTTACACAGATGTAAACTAGGCATCTAGTTGTGATAATCAACGATCTATTGAAGGGTATTGTATCTACTTTAGACCTTCTTTGATCTCTTAGCACTCGAGTAAGCAAAAGTTTGTTTCTTATACTCTTTCACTGAAGCTGAATGTCGAGCATTAGCTCATGATGTGTGTGAAATCATATGGGTACAAAAAGTCTTAACTGAGCTCAAAATTAGTGCTACATGAAGTACTTGTGATATATAGTGATAATGTGAATGCTGGTTACATAGCTAAACATCTAATATTTCATACTAGAATTAAACATATAGAAATTAATTTTCACTCTATACTTAAGAAAATTCTATTTGGGTTATTACATGTTGAATTCACTCCATGTCAATAACAAATTTATGATATAATGAACAAGGCCTTATCTCACACTCAATTTGATGAACTTAGAACAAAATTAACTGTCCTTCTCGAACCTTAAGTTAGTGGGAAAATGTGAAACCCTAATTTCAGTTAGTTACCCTAACAAATTCACTTAGAGATCAACCTAATCAACATGGTCAAGTTTACATCAATGTAAGGTTGTTACATATGCACATGATACAAGGGCGTATGTTAACTAAAACTAGCATTCATATATAACCATAGCATTATATATAATGTTGTATTGTAACAAATTTAGTGTGTTTTAATGCAATGATGAAATTCACTTTTAGTTATGCTTCTCCTTCTCTCTTCTCTTTCTCTTCCTTCACTCTTTAACTTTCACGTTTCAATAATTTAAACTTTGAAAAATATATTCGATCATAACAATTTTTTATTAGTTAAAGCCCAATGAAATAATATATAAGAGGATTTCTTAGTCCAAATTTTAATAATTTATGCTTCTTATATTCTAATTATATATTTATACACGTTCCCATTAATCAAAATTTCTTTAAATTAAGTTTTCTCATTCTATTATTTTTTTGTCTTTTTTCTTTCTTTTTCTTAACAATATATATACAACTACTTATAAAATTTGTACACACATGTAAAATATCCTTACAATGTTCTTAATATATTTCATACATTGATATGAATAAATGAAACATGTATAAAAAAGATTAAATAATGAATTTAAACTTAGTCTATCACCTACCACTCCATTATATAAGGCATAAAAACAACTAAAAATAGAAATTACAAGGAACAAAAAAATGTGAAAGTAAAATAAGCAATTGAAGAAGAATGTTAATTATATAATAATTTATATTTAAATTAATTACTTAATATCATGCGTTAAAATAATTATAAAAATAACCAAATTATTTTTTAAAATTTTGTTTTTACAATATAACATACTATATTAAATTTATTGTATTTATGTATCTCAATCTCAAATACTAATTAGGGAAGAAAAAAAACCCATAAACCATTAGATATTTGGTCAAGGAGAAGTATTAATAATATTTTAAATTACATCCTAATTTTTGTTTATATCATTATTTAAGTGATGTATGTAAAATTTAATTTCTTTTAAAAATTTAACTATTTGATCAATAAGCAATGCTACAATGCTAATGCTATTTGGTCAATAGTATAGTCATAAAGTCATGATTAAACTTGGACGCCATCTCTTGTGGATTTAGTATTGTTTTTAATAGAAAGATATTTCCAAGTACCATCTACTTTCCAACTAAAAATAAGATTTTATCATTTAACAAGTGATCGTACATATTAGCAAAAAACAATCGACCAAGATACAAAAGTTAGTCTATTTGATAAATTAGAGGATCTGCAGAAGTCCATAGTTTCGTTTTCTCTATTCAACATCCACCTAATATTGGTTTGAATTCCAAACGAAATTTTTGTCTCAATATAAAGTGAAAAAATATTAAATATATATATAAATTTATGATATGATATATATTATTTTTTTTAAATAGACATCCTCATAATGTTTAAAATTAACTATAACATGTGGCCGCATAAATAATATAAATTTATGTGTTCTTAGTTTATCTTAAAAAAATAAAGTTTTTTTAAATCTTTAATGTATTATTAACTAATTAATTATTTCTAGTAAAAAATGTGAATATAAATTAATGAAATAAATATAAAAATAACATTTATAAGTTTTTTTTTCAAAAGAAGAAATTTAATATTTAAATATTGAGAGAAGTAAAATGGTGGTCTCATAGCTTTAAATAAAAAAAACATTTTAATTATGTAACTTTTTTAAGTGGATTATTTTAGTTATATAATTTTAAAAATAAGTATAATTTATAAAATATTTTAATTAAAAATAACGAGATTAAAGTATTATTTTTATAAAAATTATTGGACATATAGTGACTTGAAAATTCAGCTAAATTTCTTAAAAAAATAGGAGTAACTTATAACTTGGTTTACTTAAATGTTAAATCCGTGAATTTATTAAAGTTACATTTTGGTTTCCAAATTTATATCCTAAATATTAAAGTTGAGACTTTTAGTGCACCTAATTTCATTACTTTTGGGATAAAAATTATTAGTACGAGAGATAAGTGTATTAAAAATGGATTAACTAACACACAGCAAGTTTGTGGACCAAAACGTAACTTTTTATTTGAGGATCTAAGTGAACAAAGATGGAAGTATGGGGACTTGAACGAAATTAATCTAAAGTTTAATTTTTAAAAAATATCGCGAAATAGAAGATGAAATATTTCATTCGCTCATTGTCCAACCTTAATCTAGCCTATCAGTTGATAAGGTTGACTGGTTTTGACATAGGTTGATGTGTCATTATTAGTGGTTGACAAGATGTTGATGTTGTTCGATCAATTATTGATTATTAATTAGATGAAATGAAATGAAATTGAATCGGGTGAATTCAAAATGAAGTAGATTTTAATTGGTTAAATCTAAATACAATGAGTTTAGTTATGGTTTAACTAAGACAAGTTAGCTTTCATCCATAATATATTATTTTTAAGTATATATGAATTTATCTTTTAAAAAAGTTTATATTTTAAATTTGAGTAAAATTTGATATATAATATTATTGATAAATATAATGAAACTTACATCTTTATTTTCACTGACAAAATTTCATGTCAATTATAATTGTGATATATTTATGATGTATTGATATTAATTTTTATCAACATCAATTAAGATTGTTTACCGTTAGAATTTTTAAGATAAATAAATCATTAGAATCTTAGATATCTTATGGGTGTTCTTTTAAGATATATTTTTTTATGTAATATATAGGGAAAAAAAATTGATAGGATAATTATCTTTGTTTAATTAAGATTAACTAGTTGTAACTTCATAAAAAGATACTTATTTATTGTACATATTTATCATTTATAGACATATTAGTTATGTGATTATATTAATTAAAATATATGTTTTATGTTTTTATATTTTTAAAATAATTAAAGAATAATCATTAGATATTTATCTATTTAATTTAATTATTTTAAGGTTATACTTATATTAAGAATAATTAGTTATTATACTTACTTCATTAAAAACTCTTTGAAAACTACGATCATTATTTAGCTGTCAACTGATATATATGAAATTACTCAAACATAATATGTAGTAGTATTGTATTGTATTATAAATAAAGTGGTAATAAAGCCTTCGTTCAAACAAATCGTAGGCAAAGGTTTTTCGCTAATTTTTGTATTATCTTAGTTCATATATCTAAATTAATCATATTTAATGTTATTAATTTTAAGACTTCCTCAGGAAATGTTCACAAAACTATTTTGTTACAATTAACAACTCAATTTTGATGCTATCAGTGTTGATAAATATACTATATTGAACAAAAGTTATTGTAAGTATTATACTTCTGAGCATAAACCCTAGCGGTTTTTCTATTCTTCGTCATTTTCATTTGTTAGATTTTGTTTATTGAAGAGAGAATTACTCTTATATTGGATTTGGCTTTTTCTGGAGATAATTTTTTTTTTAGTTTAAATAAATCCAAGTATAATATTACATAGCTACTTATATTTTGTATCTTTTTTATCAATATTTTTGAAGAGTTTTAATTTTATATCCATATTTGTTAAATGATTTTAAAATTAATAATTTTGAATAATATATGAGTTTAATTTAAAAAAAAATAACTAAGTTATCATATGTGACTTAAAAGAGAAAGATATTTTTATCATTTTATGTGAGATCAAAACCATTTTAACGTGAAATATATCCGTTAAATTCTCCAAATTAAGTTCACGTATAATTCAAAATTATTAATTTTGGATCTATTTAACAAACATTAATACTTTAAAATTCTTCAAAAATATGGGTGAAACTTTGAGTATATTTTGTCTATTGTAATTTTATAATATGCTTTAGTTATTGTTTTCGTATGTGTTTTTTATTTGTATATAATCTTTTAAATAGATTTGTTATTTTAATAATGAGAGATGATATTCTGAAGGTAAAGTTTATGGAATCAATAAAATTGATTAAAGTCATTAGTGCAAGTAATTCATGCAAACAAAAACCCAGTGAATGGTGTCAATTCTAACACTAGGATGATTCAGAAGAGTGATGGTGATTTAATATATGTTTGTATAATGTAATGTATTATATAAATTGAATTCTTTTTATGTTTTTAATTTTAATAAATGCAATAATATAATTTGTCTATATTATTTGTTAATTTAAATTATAATAAATAATAATTTAAAGAAATAGTATTAAAAAATCATATTGATATTTGAATGAAACTATTTAAAGATATAAATGTAAATAAATATAAAAACTTAAATTAATAAATCATTTTTAAAATAAAATAAAAAATTAATTATAAATAGAAACACGCATATATATATATATATATATATAATATGTTAGATTATCTTTATTTAAAAAAGAATATATTTATTTAAACTATTTGTATTATGAATTTAAAATTTATTTAGATCTCTTATTTTTTATTAATTAAGTAATAAATTATTAATATTTAAAATATTAATTATATATTTAATTTTTAAGATAATAATAATATTATAATTATAATTAAAATAGAATTTATTAAACTATTAATATAATTTCTTATGATTAATATATAAATGTGTATAATATGTTAAAAATCGGGTATAATTAAAGTCACATTTTCACATTATGTGTGGAAGATTTTATAGTTGAGATTCGATTTGCTACCTAACATTTCCTTATCAGACGGTTGTATATCTATATATAGAATGGACACACAACATCCTGATTATACTTATCTTTCCGTCCAAATCAGCACACTAAAACTTTTCTTTTATTTATTATTATTTTATATAAAACTTTTCTTTTATCAATCACACTAAACTACACATTAATAAAAATCTTTTTAAAATAAATTTAAAATAGTCAAATCTTAATTAACAATAATCTTTGCTTTGAAGTTCATTTTTTTTAATAATAAATAGTAAACATTTTATTAAATAAAAATTAAGATTATATTTTGAATCAATATTCGATTAATCAAATACATCAAATATATATAAACAAAATCAAAACTAACAAACTATCCAAATACTAATATTTATGTAAATGAATATAAAAAAGTGTTTTAAAATAAATTAATATTATAACTCATTTTAAAGCTTGATTGTATTAATTACAATACTAATTCTTTAATATCAGTTGATATCGAAGTATTATATTATATTATTTTTTTACTTATAAATTTAATTTTTTCTATTATATAATAACACAAATACAACAATAAACAAACCTAACACTCAAAAAATGATACAAACACAATTCAACTAGATTGTTTTTTTTTATCTTAATTAATTTATATTTATCATATTAATTATACTATTATTGTTTTAATTTTTTAATAATTGTACTTCATTCATTAATATTGAATTATTTTTCATAATTATCTCATCATAGTTTTTATTATTATATAATGACAATAATAATATAAAAATCATATAACGAGTTTCATCTACGGTCCTATAATTATTTGAGCCGGGCCGACCCCTATTATACGAGACATACAAACATTCTTGGGTGGTGTTTGTTAGCCCGTTGGATCTTGATCCGTTCCGAAGCCTCGGCCTCATCCCAAAACTTAGGCACGTGTTAATTTCCCTTCCCCTTGAAATGTAAACTGCAAGCTGGTGGGCCAGTTCTCATTGTCTCTCTAAAGCAACCATATATTAACAATTATCGATATTTCAAATATAATAAGAGAAGTCAAATTTAGCCATAAATATAAACTTTAATCCTTGTCAACCAAGGAATTTTTGTATGGTCACTATAACTTCAATAATTGAATCCTAAAAGCCCAGTATATATACGTAAACAATAATGTGCATTCTCTAAAATAGATATTATCAATATCTCTTTTTTTTTAATGAAGATATTATCAATCATGATAACCCACTTTAAACAATATATACATTCTGTTGTGTATAGGATTAACTGTTTTTTTTTATAAATTTAAATATTGAAACTATGATAAATGAACATGACATATCTTATAGAAAATTTAAAGATATATTATAAATGATGTGACTTAATATTATTATATAAATATAATTGTGTAATAGCTTTTATATATTATTCAGACATTTGAATTAAATTATTTAAAGATATAAATATGGATGATTTATCAAGTTAATAGGACATTTGAGTTAGATTTTATTTTATTTTACTAAAATGACTCCTTAGAATGAGATAAGTATTATTATAATTGTGATAAGGTGTTTTTTTTATTATGATATTAGATACTAGTGGTAATACATTTAATCAATGATTTATGTATTTAATGACTTCTTACATCAGGTTAATGTCTTATTATGAATTTTATTTTTTATTAAAATCGCTTTGAGTTAAGATTTATTACTATTGTAACAAAGTATTGTATCGTTATGTTAAACTTTATCATAATAGTGGACGGTATCATTGAATAAATGTTTTTTTCACATTGAATAAATGATTTTTTCACATTAAATAAATGGTTTACTATAAATGTTGCGATGATTTTTGTTAATTAATTTTTTCATATAAATATTAATAAATATTTTTAAAATAAAAATAATAATTAATTATAATTATATATATATATATAGTTAGATTGTATTTGTTAAAAAAATATATGGTATAAATAAGGGATGATATGAAAAATAGTTCAAAAGGGCATTCTAGCATCACTTAAACATCTATCCTATCTATATATCTATTAGCGCATTATTACTATGTATGACTCTGACTTAAATGAGTTGTGATTATTAATATTATCAAATTATTATTTATACGTAAGATAAGGCAAACTCCCTGCTCATTCTGGCAATATTAAATATATTTTCCGCGACTATATAAAGTCTACTTCAAACATTTTTCTTTCTTAACATTTTTTCTTAAAAAAGAAAACTACTTCAAACAAGCTTCACCGATTGTAGTTTCTTTATATTATGATTTATTTATTTTTTTTCCCCGAAGGCATTAGTTTCTCCATGTTCCCTTATAAATAATAGGGTAAATAGTCAGAATAATTGTAACATATTTTATTTGTTTTTAATCAATATTATTCATTCTTTCCCTTATTAAAAATGTATTATGTAGTGATTTTAAATTTTAAAAATTGTTGATTAACCATAAATTTTAATATTTTATATTATATAATAGTTTTCGTATAAAAAAGAAAGGAAAATAATAATTTATTTACATTTTTTTTAGACTTCAAAATAATATTAATGAAATCGGTCAAAATAATAGAGATGCACGTAACATGAGTTGGGTTCGTATTTGAGCTAAAATCTCAAATCTTACTTAAAATGATTATTTTAATCGTTTGTTTATTTAGAATGATTTGCATGTTAGAAAAAAATTATGTGTTTTAATCATGTCCTTGATCGGACAATAATTTAACTATGTGAATTAAAACTGATATCGTGTAAATTAAATAAGATATTTAGTTTTTAGTTGAATATATATGTCCAAAAAATTAGATATATATCAAATTATGTGTGTTTATTGATAAATTTAATTTTTTATCACGTTAATTTATTTTAATTACTTTACTCGCGAACAAACATAACATAACTCATATATTTTCGAGCAAATAGCATATTAACAAAACAAAAAAGAATGCCTAAAAAAACAAATTTGCATTCAAAATAGCTCTTAAACAACTCATTTAGATATGTTTAACAAAATACATAATTTCTCTGCTTTTTTAACCAAATCAATCCATAACATTGCTTAAAAGTTATTACTTTGTGATTTCATCTCTGAGTTTAGAGTCTCTTCAAAAGTTATTACCTAAAATAAAATCACATCTGAATTATTTTATCAACCAAATCATTTTTGTACGATTCAGACAAATGATTTATAAAACAATTAACCACAAAAAGATGAAAAGTCGACCACAAATGCATATAATAGAAGAGCTTTGAAATTATATTAGAAGAGAGAGAATTATGACTATGGGAAACAAAATCTAACGAGCAACAATCAACACTAGCTAAAGCAGGAAAAAAAAAGGTTGATATTGGACTCTATTGTGAAAATCACAGATTTTGGGTTTTCATTGTGAGAAACTCTCAAGTCAGATCTTGTCAATGGCAAGTTGAGCTTTCGAAACGTTAACTCTAGCCTCTTTCTCCGTTAATAACATCTTAACATGATAGTAAAATTGATGAGTCTACGTAATAAACTTGTTTGGTGCTTGAAAAAGAGGATGTCAAAACAACCATTGTCGTTGCTGTGTTGTCTTTGTTCATCGAAGCAGTCACTGTTTGTGGAAAGAATAGAGATCACGACTAGACATTTAGAGGATGTGAAATGACTTATTTGAGTTGATAACTTCAAAAATGTTAATATAAATATAATAAGGACAAACTTGAAAGTCTATAAAATAAAATAAAAAATGCAAATGGAGAGATCATATTATAATATAAATATTGAATGGTGTCTATTTCAGCTAATTTATCTATAAAAAAATTAGTATTAAGAATCTATCGTAAATATATTTTGCAATTTACAAATCTAAATCAACCCAATACATTATGAAAAACAAATAATATGAATTGAGATGGTTTTGGATTGTATGATTTAAATCGGATCAGTACTATTTTAACACCCCCGAAGAAATCACTCATTTAATGCATACCATCAATTGTTAAAATATTAAAATAATTATGTTTTATCATATTTTCTTTTTAATAACTACATTAACTAAATATCATCTTGTATCCAATAAAAAAAACATCTTACCACTGGCTTATAAAAAGTAAATAACATTACATCTAAAAAAACAATGAATCCGTTTGATCGGTCCGATCCAGTCCGATTTTGGAAAAAAATATTTAATCAGATTAGATCGGACCGTTTGAAACGGTTTTAATTATTATAAACCAGACTGTATCGTTTGATTTATAAAACCGTTTGGTCTGATCCAGTCTGATTTGGTTCGATTTTTTGGATATCTTTAATGAAAAATAATGTAAATTTTTTAATATATTTATTAAACTGGTCCGATCCGATTTAAATCGGACCAAACCGTTTGAAGAACGGTTTTAATAAATACAAATCGGACCGGACCGTTTGATTTGCAAAACCGTTCAATCAGATCCGATTCGATCCGATTTTACATTTTGGTCCAATCCTAACCGGTTTATAAACACCCAATCTTAAATAATAATAATAATGTTAGAATATTATCATCAATTAAATTATCCTTATAATAATAATAATGTAAATGTGTAATTAATAATAAAGATAAAAATAATATTTTATATATTATTATAATAATAATAATAATAATAATGTTATATATAACCCACGTAAATATATATTTTTAAAAATATTAATCTTATAATAAAAAATATTCATTAACTTTTAATAATAAATTATTTAAGATTAATAAATTTTTTTATAACAATTTAATCCATTAATTTTAAAAAAGTAATAATATAAGTATAAATAGTCTTTTTCTTCATTTTTTTCTATTTTAAAAAAAATTATGTTAAAAAAATGTTTCAATAAATATTCATTTTGAAACTTTCATTTTCAAATGCAGTTCAAAAAATTAAAAAAATAATTTTTAAAACCTAAAAGTTGATCATATATATTAAACTATTACTTTGTCATAAAAAACTATTAAAACTAAATACTTTAATTGCAATAACTAGTACATCTCACAACATTTTTCTCTATTTTCCCCTAAATAGAAAAAATTGCAAATTTCTGACACTGTTCTCCTGAAGCAAATTAAGAACCCTCCTATTTTTGTTTCTTCTAATTTCTCCATTGAATTATTCTATAAGTTTTTAGAGCTCATCAGCTCTGTCCATTTCAAATTTCAAGGGGATTAATGTATGACTAAGTTTAGCCATGGGAAGAGCAAGCAGCCTAGCATGACTGAGGTCAATCACTTTGGGGCACGTATAAGTTTACAAACAACAACACATGGATTGGTGGAACAATATAAATTGATGACATGAAGGCGGCAATAAAATTTTGACACGTATATATAATATAGAGTGATAAATCATAAATATGAGGCATTTTTTGCAATAAAAAACTCTACATATATTCTCAATAAAATTACATCACATTACATCCCACTTAAAAATAAATTGCATGTTTTATAAATACTTATAAATCTCTCCTAGTTTAATAGGAGAACCCATGTTTAAAAATCAATATAAAATCAATAAGTTAATGAAGTTTGTGATCCACCCATGATAAACAAAATTACACTTTCCCAACATATACATAATAGTGGCATGAGATCAAACTTAAAGTCACTTTTTGCAAAGTTATTCCTTGAGATTAATATATATTTTTCATTTAAGTAAATGCTATAAGATTAAGAGTCTGAGACATAACACAACTCATGCATTCAAAAATGTTATTTCACTTACTCTGTTAGAGATTCGGCCTCATCCAGTGAGAAGTTGAAAGTTAGGATAAGGATTGTTACTATTAGGCATTTTCGTTTCCATTTTCATTCAAATACATTATAGTAAACCAAATAAATGACCATTAAAATGGATTACTATTTGACTAATCAAAATGAAAAATGATACCTTATATTTGCACTTTAAGGGATAGCAATTCTCTGAATCTATACACTAAAAGAAGTAAAAACTTGCAAAAGCACTTCTTCTTGACTAGCATTTTATTCTTCTTCTTCAATTCTTCCATCTTCTATATGTCCTAACTTAAATCAGGACGAGCCACATCATACGTAGCATGTAGTCCAACCAACAAGTAGTACACAACCATAACAGCAGTACATATAAAGAATCTCAAGAAAGCAACATACCCCAAAGAACCAATAAGAAAAACATTCATACCAATCGACAACGATGGCAGCCATGGAACAAGAGGAACTCCCCAAACTCTTGGATCGCGTTGCTTCGGGAGCAATGCCATTCCCAAATTTCCCAAAAACCAAATCATACCAAACACAAAATAAGAAACCCAACCTTTCTTATTCACACTCCACATCACAGTAACTCCGATAGAAGAACCAATCACAACAAATAAACAAGCCAAAAACTTAACCAAATCAAGTTTAGTTGTTGTTTCCCTTGAATAATATCGCCTTGTGAGCAATGCCACAGCCATAAGCATAAAAATGGTTAGTGTGCTAAAAGAAAAAACACTAGACAACACATCCAAACTAGAAAAGAGAGCTACAATTGCACTAGTTATAGTTACCAACAGAGTAGCATTAATTGGGGTTCCAGTTTTTGGATGAACCAAAGCAAACCAAGGTGGAATCATATGTGATCTAGCAATCTGAGTAGTATAACGAGCTTGTCCCATGGATCCAACCAACAAACTTGTAGTCATTCCCTTAAGGGCGCATATATTAACAAGATACTTAGCCCAATTCATACCAATTTGTTCAAATGCAACTGAATAAGGAGCATCTTTATCTATTTCAGTATATTTCACCATCATAGTTAATGCCAAAGCCATAAAACAATATACTATAGTTATCATACTCATTGAACCAATCAAACCAATTGGTATGTCCTTTGATGGACTCTTTGTTTCTTCAGCCATAGTAGCAACCATATCAAAACCTGTATAAGACCAATATACAACAGCTGCTGCCCTAAAAACCCCTTTTGCTCCATATGGGAAAAATGGAACCAAATTTGAAACTTTTCCGTGAATAAAACCCATAACTACTATAAACACCATGATCATAGCACTAACAATAGAACTTATCCAATTCAATGCTGATGTTCTTCTGGTTCCACTCATTGCAATACTATTAGCAATCAAAAGTACTAAAACAGCAATTGGGTCTAAAAGATTGAAACCCTCAGAGAAAGATCTTACCCTGATTCGAAGAAAATCTGGGTCGTTTTTTATTAAGCTAGCAAAGTATGAAGACCATGAACGAGCCAACCCAGCTGCTCCAACAACGGCTTCTAATAGAATATTCCCAGCAGCTATAAATGCGACAAAATCGCCCAATTCGACACGGAGATACGAGAAGGAACCACCAGCAACTGGGATTTCAACGGCGAATTCTGTATAGCAAAAAACAGAGAGCAAAGCAGAGAGACCTGAAATGGCGTAAGAGAGAACAATTGATGGTCCAGCATCCTCACGGGCTTCTAACCCAGTAATGCTGAAAATACCAGAACCGACGACGGATCCGAAACTGAGCCAAACTAAGTCCCACCACGTGAGACATCGCTTCATTACATTCTCGCTCTGTTTTGGAAGGTCTACGAGTTCTCGTGTATCGGTAGAACGGTCTAGAAGACGATCTTTGAGACGATTGCAAGTTTGAGAAAGCGCGAAGCCGTAAGAAGAACAGTTTTCGAAAGAAGGTTCAGGGTAGAAGTCTTCTTTGCTCCATCTCCAGTAGCTTCTTTTGGGTGTTGTTGGTCTGGACTCTAGTTGAGGAGGATCATCTTGATTTAGTATATCCATGGCGGATTACAAGAAGATTCAGAGAATTAGAGATTATTAGAATAAGATGTTTGTTGTGAATATAGGAGATTCAAACTTTTTAGAATTTCTAATTTGATTCCGAAAAAAAATTAGTTGAGATTGGATTCTCTTACCTCCATTGAATTTGAGACGCAAACAAGGTTGGATGCATTAATAGAGAGGAATGCTTATCAATAAGGTTGTTATTAGATAATTTTATAGACTTCGAGATTATTATATTTATCGTTAAATATACAATAGATAAAAATAAAATCATTAATTAAAATATATATTTTATATTTTAATTAATAATTAAAGGTTTGATTGTGATGTAAATAAAAATTAAATTTAGGATTATTTTAAAAGTAATTTGAAGATTAAATTATGCTTTTTAAATTTTTGAAATCAATGTAATTAAATCTTATATTAATTAATTATCAAGTAATTTTTTTTTATGAATTAATAACCTAATACGTTTACAAAAGTTATACTTTTTTTACTTATTTGGCGCTACATTGTTGACTTTCTGTGTTCACTTTTCTATTTTTTCTTGTTAACCCACTCCAGCGAGACTTGAGATTCCACCATCGGTTGCCGTCTTAAGTCATGGCTTCAAAGTTCACCACCCTTTCTCTGTTAATCCTCATCTTTCTCAGATTTTGTTTGAACGATTTTAACTACTTATGAAATGCAAAAATGCACATCGCAGATGACATTACTTGAAATCAAAGCTCATCAGAAACATATGAGTTTAATTTCCGAATACAGTTCGCAAGGATTTGACACTTTCTCATGAATGTTCATGGTCATTGCCTCCTCACCATTGATGAAATGTAACTTTCATTTCTCAATACTCTATAAATAAACTTTCCATGTAAAAATCACCGATGGAAAAATATAAATTTAGAATTTTAACTAAAAGTTTGACAATAATTTTTTTTAACAAATAAGTATTAAAATATCGAATTTGTTATAATTTAATTGGATTATTAAATAAAAAATAATTAATTATAAACTTAAAATATTTTATATTTAGAATACAAAGATACTATATGTTAAATTTACTTAATTTTTACGTATAAAATTATATTTTTGATTAAATAATTAAGAAGAAACATGTACTATTTCAAGTACAATTTAGACATTCTTTTTTTTATATAATTTATCATGTTTAATTATATTTATTAAAGAAAAAATAACTACATTATGATTTTTGAAAAAAATCTAGGGCTAGATTTTAGTTTTGATTTATATTTGATTAAAATAATATGTATTGATTTGATAAATTAAAAATTGAAACCAATTTATAAAACATTATAGTAATTTATTTATGTTGGTTAGAAAAAATTAGAAAACATATTTAAGTCTGTTTTTAATTGAATTTAAATTATTTTGATTTTATATTAATATTAAATTAATTAATAAGATTTAATATTTATATAATTTAATTTAAAAAAATTATGTATTAATATTTAAATAAAATTATGTATTTATTTTTAAGTAGATAATAGTTCTTAAAAATGAATAAATTATTAAAAATTTAAAAATAAAAATAATTTAAAATTTTTAAATGAATATAAGAGTATAATATTATATATAAGTTATTTTATCTTCTCAATTACTATAAAAATTTAACTAAAATTAGATTATTGTAAATATATATGTATAGTAAATTTTTAAAATTAAAAATAAACACACATTACTAATATAAATCGATTAGATTAAATATTAGTTTTACAATTTTAAAAATTAATCAATCTAACAAAAATAATTTTATAAAAGTAAATTGGAGATTGATTTATTATTTATTATGTCAACCCAAAAAAAAATTACTTGAAAGCTCTCAAGAAAACATATAGAAAATTTCTCATCCATTACTTTAAAAATTATTTACGTTTTCATGTAAGTAATTCCCATACATAATGTTATAAAAATTATATCATAATTATTTATCTATATTTATATTATATATAAATATTTAAATTAATTAATTATATATAAAAATTACATGTAATGGTAAGATGAGTATTGTTATTTAAGTTCTTTAAATTTTAATATTTTTAATATATATATATATATATTAATAATTTTTAATAAAAAAAGAAAAAAATATAAAAATAAGATATTTATTAAAAAATAATTTATTTAATATTATAAACATTTTTTTATTTAAATTGTTTGGTTTAAACTTATTTTAATGTTTAAAGTATACTATAAAGAATAAATATACTTATTATTTTAAAATATAATGCAATTTTTATTACAAATTTATTTGTGTGATTAAGATATAATACTATCGATTGTAAGTAAAATGCATTAAAAATGCAAAAAAAATCTAAAAAGACATGATCCAATGGCATATTCTTGAAGCTTTAAGTTGACATTGTAGGTATAATTCATTTTTACCTTAATTTTTTTATTTCAATTGATTTGATACGTAAAAAACTATATTACATAAATCATATATTATTTTATTCAAATATTTATTATTAATTTTATCCGATATATTATAAATTATTTTCAATTATTATAAAAATTAATTGTAATACAAATATATTTAATTATTTGATATGATATATCAAACATAAACTAAAACAATACTTCAAATTAATTAAATTCGATATTTTTTAACAATGAAAAAGTTTTATTTTTGAAAAAAAAATTATTTTATATTTTATTAGTATGAAATATCAAATAAAGAATACTTAAGAGTCTTAATGATGTTTTTATTATTATAATGATAAAAGTATATTAAATATTTATTTTATCTATAATGTCTAATATAAATTCACATGAGATACTTGATTCGTATCGTAAGTGATCAAGTATAAAAAGGTTGGATTATGAATATTGCATATGAAGTTTTAACTGAAGTATGGTTAGTTCAATCGATCGAGATAGGAATTGATCGTGCATCAATCTAGAAGTTTTTGTCAAATTTTTTTATTCACGATTTAATAAGTTGATTGATCGATTGAATTTGTGAATTTTCACACAAAATGAAGAACACGTGCATGGGAATTTGCACATAAAAACTTAAAATTGAGTGGGCATTTTGGTAAATGTCCCAAGGGGAGTGTATAAGTACTCTTTTGTGTCATAGAATCATTTATAAGAGTAAATAAAACATTGGAGAGCTTAGAAAGAAAGATAGGTAAGTGAGGAATATGTTTTTTTCTTCCATTGAATGTATAACTACAAAAATAATGATATTTGGTATTGAAAATTTTAGCTACATTTAAAAAAAAAAATCGAGACCTTAGGGTTTTGGTTATAGTCTAATAAAAGACATGACTATAGTATATATATATATAGTATCAATTTTTATTATTAACCGTGACCATAAATTAAATTACAAAAATTACTTAAATATATATAAACAAATTTATATAACTATGATTATTAAATAATCGTTATCTAAATAAAATAATAGTGTCTTAGTTTTTTTAAAATCGAAATCAAATAATATATTATGTGTTATTCATTTAAAAAAATACAAAAATATTACTTTACAATTTTTTCAATTTCCTTTTAATTAATTTCATATATATTTTTATCCATCACAACACATCAACTTTTTTTTATTTTTCCCTTTATTTCTTTCTTTTTTCTTCCTCGCTCAACTTGCTTTTTTTCCACCCTTACTTTTTTCTTTCTTTTCTTTACCTGGGACTTATCTTTTTTATTCCTTCCTTTTCCCTAACTTCACAACTTTTCTCTTGTCTTTTCCATCACGATCCACCTTAACTCCACCCCCTTCTGTTGTACCTAGCTCTACCGTACCCTTATCTGTTTCTTCCCACCCCTAGTTTCATCGTACCTCCATTGACTTTCATCCTTCTGTTATTTCATGCTTCGGAACCTATCCCTTATCATTATTGCTGTATTACTCTTTATTTTTCTTCTTTTTTGAGTATTTTTGTATTTCCCCCTCTTATTTCATAAAGGATAAGTAGGATTATTACTCTCTCTCTCTTATTTTCATTCAAAAATCAACTTGTACACAAAATGAACAAAATTGTTTGGACAACTCTATTTATTATATTTTCTTCTTTAATCTTGATCGATATATGCATGCCAAAATAGGAACCAACTATTTTATATCACTTGTTAATTTTAACTTTCACCTTAAAAGAAATAAGAGGTTTTGTGTGTTTATATAATATGTGTTTAGTACTTATTAACGAGATAACATTAGGTTTTAAGTATATAGGCTACACTCTATCTCCTATACTTGTTATGGTTTTAGTCTTTTAGATATCTGTTTTTCTAACTTTTATTTGAACTTAACCACTTAGAGATTGTGTTTGATTAAAATTTTGTTAAAAAAATAACATATTAAGTTTATAGATCAAATTCAATAGATTCAACCGATCTAATCCGAACAGATTATGGATCGTATTGGTTGTAGATTAAGATTCTTTAATTGGATTAAAAGGTCGGATTAAATTAGTCTAAATTTAACGGTTTTGATTCTATATAGACACATGAATCCAAGAGTTGTGTTTTTTGTTCAACCTCTTTATATTTCGACCTTGAAACCCTACGTGCATTTTGCACTAAATTAATCATTTAGGGAGCAAATATAGACCATAAGCTTTCCCATTTTTTTCGTAGAATGTTTTAATTATTAGTTCATCTTATATTACATATATTTTGTTTATTTTTTTTTTCTCAAAAAATGAACATTTATATCTAAATGAGAATATTAGATGGGTCTTTAGAATTTTGATTTACTTTTACTATTATGTCTTAATTTCCATAAAAGTTATACTAGAATTTGTATTTTATAACCTATATATATAATAAAATTACAAAAGATAAGTTGATATTCTAGGTTATTTCTGCTCATGTCATTAAAGAACTGGATAACCATAGATAAAGTCTTATTCACTAGTTTCTATGACACAACCAACCCAAAGTCTTCTAATAAAAAATAGATCGATTGTTTCCAAGGATCAGATCATTACGTATTGATTGCAAAACTAGAACGTCAAGTTCACCATATGAATGAGTTACTTCACATCATTATGATCATATATGTATTATCTGAATAATACCAAACATATACTAAGGGAAAATTATAATTAATGATAATTTAGTTTTATAAATTAAATATATCGATCAACTTATTTTAAATTGATACATTTCCATTACCTTTAGTAATTTTAATGAATTTATTTACTTTATTTTTTAATTTTTTTGAACAATTTTCTATTCAAATATATTAATCTTATTAAGTTTCAATTCAACTTAACAATTTTTTTAATTAATAAAAGTGATAAAAAAAATCAAAATTATCAATAAATAATTAAAATATTTAAAAATATAATATAATAATAACCTCAATAAAATTTATTAATTATATATATATATATATATTATAAAAATAAATTGAATAAAATGGAATGTTATGTTTAGGGATCTAGTCATATCCTTTAATTATAGTTTTCATAAATTTTCGTCCTTTTAAGTCGAGTACATTTTATTCGATAATTTAAAAATATGATTAATTAAATTAATTTTTTTAAATATTTAGATTTTAAGCCTAAAGTATGAATTAAATATTTTATTCATAAAGAAAAATAGAAATAAATTAAAAAAAACACAAGCATTCAGGAGCTTGGCGGCCTTATCGTGTCTGTTCTTAGTTCCAGATGATTCAGAATTGGTTTTTAGGCAAAATGAAGAAAGATGTTTTTTGATTTAGATTTATTACTTGATAAACAAACACGTTAGTTTCTTGTTTTTCAATTTTCAATTGTATTTGAGATGACTTGCTCCTTATCACTTGACAATCAAGAAATAAAATTATAACGAGATGACTTACTCCTTCTTACTTAGATTATAAAAATAAAAAGATATTTATATTTTTTTAATTAATAAAATATTTTCCTTTTATTTTATTTTTTTTAAAATTAATTTAATTAATCATATTTTTAAATTATAAAATTAAATAAATTTATATAAAATATAACACTAATGCGTTTTATTAGAATTTTCTACTTTCAGTATTTTAACCCCTAAAATATTACACCTTGGGACTAGTGAGTTTAGACGTTATAACACTAATACACATAAAAACAAAAAACCTGTAGCACTAGAAAAGTTTAAACAATCAAAAAGTAGATCAGGCATTCACGGGCTAGCCCATAATATGCCAATTCTGTACGACACCAGTCAAATGTCATCACAAACCCAATCCCATTTCGCCTAGTATATATATATATATATATATAGTTACAAGTTATAATAATTAATAAAAAAATTAATTTAATTTTAAATAATAATAAAATAATAATGAGAATATTTAAAATTTTCATTTCTCGTCTACCTGAGGAACAATTATGCTACTCAAATATCTCACCCGTACACGTGCTTCTTATTGCTATTATTGGGAATATCATCCTTAGTCGGTCCCACCATAACCATTTACTATCAATTTATTATTTTGATCACCTCCACAGTAACAAACTCAAACTCTAGTTACATCCGACGGTTCTTAACGAATCGCTATCTGCCATTGTCGTTCCCGAAAAGTTCCCTAGTAGGACCCATAATACATTTTTAAATAACTAATAATAGGTTGACACGTGTATATCCTTTTACTAAGACATTCTATCTTTTGTGTGTGAGCAGATATAGAGGAAAATTTCTTGGTGTCAGTAAAGCGAAGAGGTGCGTAGTGTTAATCAATCGAAACAAGTTACTGGTGCAGAGGAGTATTGGGGGAAGTTTTTAGCTTGCCATCTGAGGAAAAAAAAAAAAAAGAATCTTTTGTGGAAGAAGACTAAGGTGAGAGGCTCAAAGTTATGTTTTCTTAGATTTCTTCGTTGTATAGTTGGTAAGCATTGAGCTCTTTCACTTTGTGTTCTTTATGATTTTGCCATTCTGTTTTTGAAATCGCAGATTTAAATTGGTTGTAAGTTTTATGTTTTCTGTACTCATTCAGATGAAATGGGATTACTGTTTTGTTATTTTAATTGTTTCTAGTTTTTTTTGTGCTTGTCCAGTTGATTTTTTTTTTTGTTGAGGTTGGGGCGGGGAGGTATAATTTACGAATGTTTTTCACTTTTAGCGAAAATGCTGGTTTGCTAGATTAGCTTGTTGAGGAGAGTGTCAAAATGTTTGAAAAAGTAAATGCTTTTCTTATCTGGGTTTCTCTTAGACTTTCATTTCCACAAAGGGGCAGGTTCATATACGAGAGATTGGTCTCACGTTTCTTTAATTGTAGCTTCGTAGCTTCGTAGCTTTAGTTAGTATTTTGTCTATATGGTTGAAGAGAATAAAATTTCAATATATATTACTTTATTTTAGTGAAAGAAAAGTCTTAGGGGGCCTTTTTTTTCCTTATCTGGAGTAGCTATGTCAAAGTTATGGAGGTAAGTAGGTAAATATGTGATTCGATGTTAAACAATGATGTTTTCTTTTGCGTGAAGATATAAGAAGTTAGTAGCCACACGGAAAGTGTGGATGAGTTAGTTCATAAGAGTATTTGGTTTCTAAAATATGCAAGATTTAACTTGGTCTGAGGCCTTTGGACGCTGATTCTATTTAATTTTGAGTCTTATGACTTGCTTTTGTAATTATACTCGAGTATGTTTTTTTTTTTACATGATAAACTCATGGAACTATCAGGTGAAATTTATTTCCATATTGCAACGATAAAGATTCAGGACAAACTCTATATGGGAAATTGGGCTTGAAACTAAGGGGGGTTGGTACTTGGTATTGCAATTAGTGGTTGAGATGAGAAAAATAATGCAAGTGACATGGGCTATTTTAGAACATAATTTGAACTTTAATTCAGGCTTTGTTTATAGTACATGTTTTCAAAATGTTTCTCACGTTTTTATGAATTTTATTTTCTCAGTAAGAAGACTGTAATGGTTTGAGTCCTATATTCTCAATGTTGTTTATAACTGCATTCAGAATGATGATAATAATGCTGAGTGCTTCAATTTGTTTGAGGCTAAGCCTTTTTTTTTTAGTTTTTAATTGCTTTGCACTCTCTCTGTATCTCAATGGTTGGTTATTGGTTAGTCTAGTAACAGTTAATGAATGGAAGATCTATGCCTTGTCCCCTTTACCGCGTAAAGGGTCAATTTGTTTTCATCCACTGAAGAAATTCTACCCTGGAATAACACTTTATGATTGATTTTGACCATAATGTAGAAACAAAAAACTGAAGTTGACAGGGATCATTCGTAGTATGATTCATCTCGCATTTGACTTTGTTGCTGCTGATGTTAGCTTATTTAGATGTATGCAGCTTTGACGGACGATCTCCTCAGCTGTGATTTTGACGTGATATAGGACATGAGTATGCTGGTAAGGACATGCTTGAGCCAAGGGAAGCTGATATACCCGCCCTGTTTCTCATCTTGGTTGTGCTTCCTTTGGTTGCTTATATACTTCTTGGGAAGTGGAGTGTGTATGCTAAGAAAAGAGAGAGAATAAGTTTGCTTGCCCAACTAGCTGCTGAAGAAGGCCTTAGGTCACAAGCAATGGCTATTCCTGATGTGATTCCTATTGTTTCTTCACCGAACAATGGACTTCGTGCTTGTGCCAGGTGCTTTAATCCAGCTACAACCCGCTGCTCTAGATGCAAGTCTGTCAGATACTGGTATACTTTATTTCATCCCAATGGAACATGAGATATTAGTTTTCCTTGGTAAAACAAATCTGTTTCCACTTAGTCTAAATTTTAGATACTTCAAAAAATTGACTTTTGGAAGTTTCCATGCAAAATATGGGGAGGGAGGGAGGGATTATTTAATTGTCTCATGTTAGGTTTTCACAAGGAAAAAATTTATTTGGTTGTCTCATGTTAGGTTTTAACAAGGAAAAAAAAGAAAAAAAAGGGAAGCAATGTATTTAGTTTAGTTGTGGACGTACACCCCAATAATAATGCTTATTGATAAAATCCATTGCGAATTTGTGTTCTTGTTCTTAAACTAAATTGGAAAATTATAAAAAATAACACTTCTATTATTTATAGCAACAAAAAAAAGAATAATATTAAATGGGGTCGAATTGAGCTGGTCTAAATGGCCGTAGTTCAATTTAAACATCATCTAATTGGACGGTGTTCAATGTGAAATGATGGGTTAGGCTCTTTGTTAATAGTAAAAATATATGAGTTGTACATAATGGATGATATTTTTGTTGTTTCCCAACTACATTCTATTACTATTCTCTTTAAAAAAATTTAGTCTCTACCTGTAGAATTACACAGCATGTTAAACATATGTTCTAGAGATTCAAGATTATACATTACTTTCATGTCCCTCCAGATTTATGTTTGATAATTATTTTTTTCCAGTTCCGGGAAGTGTCAAATAATTCACTGGAGGGAAGTTCACAAGCAAGAGTGTCAGCAATTGGAAACGGTTAGCTCAAGTTCATCGCCTGAGACTTTCTCTGTCAATGGATCCGTTAATGAGATCCTGTTCTTTAGTGACAGCATAAGTTCTCAGTATTTTGGATGCAATATCAAGCAGAATATGGTGGAACAAGCACCTTCAGATTATATGATGTATTCTTCTGCAAGGACTGGTTTCCCAGATACAGTGGATTCTTTAGTAACTGATGCCTCTCAGGTTTCCATGCTTGATAGAAAAACAGAGAAGTGTGCTTCTCGAAAGTTAAGAAGAAAGGGTGGCATTGCATCCAACACCTCTGCAGGAGCCTGTGGGAGTAGAGCTATGTATTCAACCCTTTCTGGTTCTATTCCCTCCAAAGAGGATTTTGTGGCGTGCAAGGTTTGTCATATAGCTATTCATCTTATCAATATTCTGGTTATCTTTTTATAAGTTGACATTTGATTGTTGCTAAACTACTTTGCAGTTAAGATTAAGCGACCCTTCTGCATTGGATGAATTAACTCCTGAGAAGCATGATGTCAATATCTCTGATGGATACATTGATGGACAAGCTACCTCAAGTACTACAATGCAGGAGACTTACAGGTATCAAAGACAGCATACGAATGTATTAGAACCCAGAAACCACTGTGGATTTCCATGCTCATCCCAATCGACGAAGTGTGGAACAAGTGAGCTTGAAAATGGGATGAGTCTTGTTCACAACAGAGGACACTTTCTGAAAGGGGAAAGTATTTCCAGTGATGAAACGATTGAGCCCAATTCTGAGTTGACAGCTCTTAAAGATGGTACAAAAGCTAAACGAGCACCGTATTCTCATACAAACAAGATTTCTAAATTGCCAAAATCGTCATTGAAAGAGACCGGAGAGACTCATTGCTCAGAAAGAGAGAAGGGGCAGGTTGCTGAAGAACGAAGTCAGTCATTTTGAATTTCTAACTCTTGATGTATGTTTATCTCTTGACAGTTCCTCTAACTTGGTATTATGATGCAGAATTCTTAAGTTTTGGAGACTCTGCTATAGAGGCAAGCAATGAGGTTGCAAACCCAAGGATGCTGAAAATGATGGGTTTAAGGAAGCCCACAAAACTTAGCAGGCAGGATCCACAAATTATCAGTTCTGGTAGACACAAAATCAAGGTGATTGACATTCTGGTTCAATACACCCCTGTTTGATTTTAGTTTTTGTAGAAATTAAATTTCTTATGTTTACTAATAATAAAAGAGTACATTGATATTTATAGGGATAATGTGACACTGAAACGTAGTCCTAATATGGCTCCTAAAATTTCAGTTAACTAAATATAGAATATTTTATTTTCCAAGAGTTTTAACCATCCCTTAATTTTATTTTTTGATTGTCCAGCATGATAAATTATTTGACTGTTTTCAGATGCTTTTTCCTTATGAAGAATTTGTGAAGTTCTTCCTGTGTGAAGTGTTGGACTTGTCACCTCGGGGCCTTTTAAATTGTGGAAACAGGTGCACTAGCAGGACTCATATTTTACTTGTTCATGAAAATAAGGATAGATTCCATTTACAATATATTTATTGGCATACACATATCAATGTTTACACTATTTTCGATCGTGATCTATTAGCTTAAACAGAAACTATCATTTACTGTGAGTTAAAATAATGCATGTGTCTAGAGCAGAGTTTATTTCTGTGTTTTCCTTGATACATATAACAGAATGTTGCTAATAGGGCAAAAAGATAGAAAAAAAAAAGAATAGAGTAAGAGGTAGAGAATATGGACTTTTTTGTTGTAAAATTGTTTAATGTGTAATGTCTATGATTTGTAAGCTTAACTTCATAACATACTTGCCTTGCAAATTTTGAAAGTGTTGAGTTTGTGTTTGTAATGTAACAATTTGGATCTCCTGTGTTCTCTATGTTTCTTGGATGTCACTTGGGTTGATTTTTTCATTTCTTCTTTGTTTTTGTCTTTTTTGCAGTTGCTATGCCAATGCCGTCTTGCAGTGTTTAACCTGCACCAAGCCTCTTACAATTTATTTGCTTCGCAAAACTCATTCAAGATCCTGTACTTACATTTTCTCATTTCTTATGGCAGACAGTTGTAGATAATTACCATTTTGTGGTTTTTTGCCCAAGTTCCAATGCCTCTAATTGTGTTATTATTTGCGTGTGCAGTAGGTTGTGGAAAAGATTGGTGCCTCATATGCGAACTTGAAAAACATGTAATAATGTTAAGAGAGAATGAGGGGCCTCTTTCTCCAAGCAGAATTCTTTCTCATTTGCAGAGTATCAATTGTCATATTGGTGATGGTAACCAGGAAGATGCACACGAATTTTTAAGGTCTGAAGATTTTACAGAGGATGCTTTTATTTTTGAAGCCGATATTGTTACGAAGATTAATAGTTTATGGAGATGCTTTTTTAGATCACCTATTGAAAAACACCGTGCTTGTTAAATGTGCAGTTCAAAATCTTATAATTTTTTAACACACTTTCTACCCATCTCAATTTCTAAATTTAGTTAAATGGACAGCTATCTCTTAAGAAATGGTTTCCACTTTCAATGTAATTTGATGCTTTATTTCTTCAGGTTGCTGGTTGCATCAATGCAATCAATATGCTTAGAGGGACTAGGGGAAGAAAACAAGGTAGATCCTAGATTGCAGGAGACAACCTTTATACAACACACTTTTGGTGGGAATCTCAGGTCAAAGGTGCTGAATGCTTGTGCTTATTTTTGAGCCAATTCATTACCTATCTTTATTTTAAATTGACTTATCTACATGGTTGGTCCATAACGTATTTAAGATATCACAATTTGGTCCCTAACCTTTCAATTCACACAATTTAGTTTATAATATTTTCAGATTTCATAAATACATCCAATTTAGCAGTTTTTTCTAGATTGACTTTACATTGTTAACTAGTCAGCGTCATTTGACCTTGCATAACCATCATTTTAATAAGTAAACCAGCACATTTTTGTTTGCTTTTTTTATTTTCTGGGTAACTATTGTTTAGATTATGTGTCGGTTTGCTTAAAATGATGGTCATGTGAGGTCACATGATGCTCACAAGCTAACACTGTTGGGTTAATCTAACAGAAATTGTTAGTTTTGATGTAATTTATGAAATCTGAAAACATTAGGAACTAAGTTATATGAATTGAAAGTTATGGACTGAATTGTGGTATCTTAAATAGGTTAGGGACCAAATGAATAGATAAGCATTTTAAATTTATTTATTTTTCCTATATTTTTCTTCTGTTGCCACTTCAGTTATTAGTATTTCGTTCTTATTTGAACCAGGTCAAATGTTTGAGCTGTCATAATGAGTCTGAAAGATATGAAAACATATTGGATCTTACATTGGAGATATTTGGTTGGGTTGAGTCCCTTGAAGATGCTTTGACTCAGTTTACAACCCCCGAGGATCTGGATGGAGAAAATATGTATAGATGTGGAAGGTTGGATGTTTGATCTCAGTTTTGCTTGTATAGGCCAAGTAATAAAGAAGCCCAAGTATGGGGTTAGCAATTTAATGGCTTACCGAATTTTGTTCCTGATTTTGATTAAAAAAAGGTGTGCTGCATACGTTCGAGCTAGGAAGCAATTAAGCATACACGAGGCCCCCAATATTTTGACTATTGTATTGAAGAGATTTCAGGTATTAACAATTCTCGGATTTGATATTGAAATATGATTTTGCTTTAAGTCTCTTAGAGAAGTGAACGTACTTTAAAACTTAATATATGTCTTGCTATGGAAGGAAATAGAAAGACACAGAATCCTGTTGTTAACATGTGTTGCTTCAGGCCTTTAGGCTCTAGCAATGCAAGTTGTTTTTCTATTTCATATATTTTAAAAAAATATATTGTATTTAAGCATATTGATGAGCAACTTGGTTTACTCATTTTTCGGCTGAAAACATGGGGTTTATTTAGAACTGCTTCTCATTTGGTTTGAAAGTGCTTTCAAATTGACCAAAGAACTTTAATGTGATTAGCAATCTCTAAGTGAAGTGTTTTTAAAATTTTGGCAAGCATTATTAGGGCTTTTAGGATGAGTAATTAGTTTAGAATGCTCTCTTTCAGTAATTTCATGAAACATCTAAATGCTTATCTTATAAGTTGGTACGGCTTTTTTCTTATAAAATTACTTGTGAAAAAAGCACATCCAAACAACAAGCGCTTAAATAAAGTAATATTTACTGTTGTTTTCGTACTATGTTTTATACTTAATCAGGAAGGAAGATATGGGAAAATAAATAAGTGCATTACTTTTCCTGATATGCTGGATATGATTCCTTTCATGACGGGGACGGGTGATATTCCTCCGCTTTATATTCTATATGCTGTTGTGGTGCATCTGGATACACTCAATGCATCCTTCTCAGGGCATTATGTTTCGTATGTTAAAGATATGCAGGGCAACTGGTTCAAGATAGATGATGCTGAGGTTAGTTAATCCTTGTCCACACATTAGTAATTTTGACAATTTCAAATTATTGTGGTTGGAACTCCATTCTCTCTTCATTTTAGAATTTTCAATGTCTTCACTTCATCCTCGTTAATTTTGTGATTATATGCATTATCCATCTAAAGATGAGATTAAGATGATGCTTCGTTAATAGGTCCAGCCTGTTTCACTGAGCCAGGTTATGTCTGAAGGAGCCTACATGTTATTCTATACGAGGTAGACCTTTTTCTTGGAAAATGTTCTTTCGTAATTACTTCCAAATTCTATCACTATTATGCATATTATATACTGATCCCAATTTACAATTTAGAAAATTACCTTATACCCACTTCTTAGCAAAACACAACTTTTCCTTGTATGTAATGTTATATGAGTACAACTCTGTATAAAGTGAACTTATGTAAAAGAAGGGGGAGAGGAAAAGGAGGAGGAGGAGGAGGAGGGGAGAGAGAGAGAGGGGTGGGGGGGATGATGACTTTGGTAATAAATGTGTATACAAGTCGATCACACTTTTTTAACTTTTGATACTCATGCCCGTGTGCTGTGTTCTGTGCTGCACAGTTCTATATATTTCAGTTTTTCTTTTGCTTTCTAATTCTACCACGATTACTGTTGTTTGGGAGCTTTAACTATATTTATTTTGTCAGATCCTCTCCCCGACCTCAAAGCACATTGCCTGGTAGAGCTACCCGACATCAAGTTCCAGATTCAACTAGTTATTGTAGCACATCAAGAGCTCAGAAACCTTATAGGCCAGTACAAAAGAAATCTAGCCGCCAATTTGTTATTCAAGAACCTCATCTGGATGACACCAGAGTTGATATTACTAATGGTTTTGCTAATCACACCTCTAATGACACCCTTAGGAGGGAAAACAGGAATGTCGTGTCAACATATGAAACCTACAATGAGCCCATCCGATTAATGGAGTTTTCTGATGCAACATCGAGTGATTGGTCTCTCTTCACAAGCTCAGATGAGGCCTCTTTCACAACTGACAGTGCTAGGGACTCTTTTAGTACTGTCGATTATGGTGATACATGCAATATAGAACCAATCTCATCAATATTTCATGCTATGTATGCTCCGGAGAATTCCCATAGCTCTTTTCCAAGTAGAAAAATTTCAAATAGTAGGCCACATAGTAGGTTTGTGTGTCAGGAGAGACCATCAAAAGGGGACTTTTCACAGCAGTCAAGTTCAGCAACTGAATTTTCTTCCGATAGTAACAGTGGTATGTTTGAAAGATATGGGAGTAACCCAATACATGGATTTGATCAAACATATGATCCTTGTAAACTCTAGAATTAGTCAGGTAGGAGCCATACCTCAATTTTGTTTTTACAACGTTTTGTTGATTGAGATGTATGGTTTATATGGAAAGGGGAAAAGCAAATATTCTTGTTTGCTTATAAAACATTTATGGAAAATTGGTGTTGGTATTATTAACTATAATGGAATTGGTATCTTTGAATTAGATATGTTATTGTTTAGGTATCCTAGCTTTATTTTTAACTAATATATTTAAAATATTTTTATTTAGGTTATTCATATTTATTTTGATCAATTTTATAAGTGATTTCAATAACAAAAGCGTGGACCATGTTCTTTTCAAGCATTGTGTACAAATTGCAAACACGCAATCAAACATATACCATAAAATTTAACGTTTCAATATCTCTACTAACTCAGTCCCATCCATCTTTTCCAACTCATCCTCCTATAGCTTCAGATTTTAAGGTCTCAACATCTCCTGTTTCAGTGCTACTCAATTTTTCTTGCAACCTTTCAGGACAGCCCTTCTCCATCTCCAGAAGGCCATTATCATTTGAGGTATTACTCTTAGTTACATCTGTCTGAACCAAGCCATCCTTAGAATTAAGTATTTCAATACTACGATGAGGTTTTACAACCTCATAAACAACCGGTACCTCTTTCCCAGAAGGGAAAGATTCCTCATCTGAAGAATCAGATTCCGGCATAATTTCTCTTTCTGGGACAGCTGAGGAACCATCTCGAGAGTTTCTAGACCCTTTCCGTGATATCACATGCTTTAGATTCCGTGCAGACTTCTCGGCATGTTTGAATATCATTTTTGCTTTGTCTTTCATATTAGTCTTGCCTGGGTTGTCTGGACTACTTCCCCCCGAACTTAATGCCACTTCTTTTGGAATCTCACCAGAGGAAGGGACATAATTGTCTTCTTCCACAACAAACTTCACACCAATCTCCTTCTCATTGGCTGCTCTAATGTTAGAATGTGGAGATGAAACATCTTCGCTCAAGTTGCTTAAGCGGTCCTCCTTGTTGTGTCTATGGAATGCTGAACCGATCTTGCGTAGACCCCTCCGAATTGGATTTGTGGAATGCTTGTCTTCGGCATTGTCATCAGTGCTGCTGGTATCATTATTTCGAGATCCTGAAGCTATTGAATTATATCTGCCTGAGGCATCATTAGGCTCCCCTTGAATCTCATTGTCAAGGCGGCGACTCCTTCCTTTCCTTGGCTCCCAAGTTTGTGAAACTTCCCTTCCTGGGCGATGAATCCAAACACCAGTTTCTTTTTGCCCTTGAACATTGATTGGCTCAAAATCATCTGCCACCTTTGGAGATTTCTCTGATGATACCGATGAGAATGAATCTTTAGCAGCAGTATCACTAGCAAAGGAACTTCTTATCTCTTCCATAGTTAATGATTCCCATTCCAGAGGTTGATCATCCTCCCGTGTCTGCATTGTCAGAGGTTCAAGTCAAGCTCTAATTTCTCCGTGAAACAACATTCTTATCAATACCAAAAATTTTCTTACTTTTAGTCGTTTCTTACTTGACGATTAGAACACAACAGAAAATTTACCTTTACAGCATCTCCAAGTACGGTTACTGCAAGACGCAACCTTCCTGTTTTGATATTTTGAAGAGGTAACCACATGTCATGTCTCTGGCCATCCCTAAAGTCACTGATGTTGACAGAACAATTCCTGGAAGTAAAACAATTTATGTTAAATAGCACCATATAAAGTTCAGAAATAAATGGATGAGAATGATGCAGCAGAAACAAACCCAAGAATATCGTCAACAAAGTGATCCTTATCCCGGACTTCAATAACTAGTATATTAGGTGATTCCCATGTGATAATAGGGATCTTGAATTCCTCTTGCCATTGTGGAGAAAGTGTTTTCTTATGTATCTTAGTCCGGAATCTGTAAGGGCCCAAATGACCTTTCACGTATGGATCGGCCAATCCTGAAAAAATAGCTTAACTGTCAGGAAAGCTCATCAACATAAAATGAGTTGGATAAATGAGAAAATTAATCCATATGTTATTAAAATCTAAACTAACCATTTGGATCAGATGGTTTCATTTCAGCTCCTTCAACAACTTCCACTCTAGCATAGGCTATAGGTTCCTTCTCATTCACAGAGAACCAACTTCCTGACGTTCAAATGGATGTTATTTCTTTGTAACAACCAAAAAAAGTGATATCTTATAATCAAGAACAAGATTTAGCAATGATATAAAAGGAATATTGAGTCCGTGATCACAAGTGGTTACATGGAAGTCAGAAACGGCTATTGAAGTATAAAACTGCACTAATTAGCTATTACAATATCCAAGCAAACCCCTTTTGAAAATAGGCCGATATCAAGAGTTCACTAATGTCACAAACTAAGGAATTAGTCAGCATGGACCATCTGTATATATATACAATTGTACAGTAACTTGATAGAGCAACCTCAGAGAGAGGGGCAGGGGGACTATTAAGCAGCAAAAGATGGAGTTTTCAAGAACACAAGAACTAATAACAACTTACATTTCCTTATCCAGCAAAAAAGCAAAGCTAAATTTACACACAATACTCCTCTGTATTCATTTATATGATTTATATCACAACAGTAAATATTTGAAATCACATTCTTCTTTCCAAATGATTTTGAAGCTGTTTTTATTTTACAGAAAAATTACTTCTCATCTTTTATTTCTTAATATTAGATCCCTTTATATATACATTTTTTATGCCTAATATACTGCTGGAAGTTATTAGTATATAGCTGTAAATCATCCTGAAAATCAGGAAACTAATATCCTAAAATCAGGGGTTGGTTTCACCCTGGATATCAGGAAACTGACCATACTCCTAGGTTGATTTCCTACACTCCCCTGGTAGGCAATATATGTTTTCCAAACCAAGTGCTACATTTAACTCTGTGAAATTAGGTCGAAACAAAACTTTGGTTAAGATATCTGTTACTTGTTGCCTTGATGGAACATAGTTGAGGGAGATCATCTTGCCTTCAATTTTCTCACTGATGAAGTGTCTATCAATTTTTACATGTTTAGTTCGATCATGGTGGACTGGATTTTTGGCAATTGCAATTGCTGACTGGTTGTCACACATGATTCTAATAGATTTTGAATGTTCAACCTTGAGTTCGTATAGCAGTCGTTTTAGCCAAATTCCTTCACAGATGCCCAAAGCCAATGCACGGAACTCAGCCTAGACTACTACGTCTACCACTGCTTGCTTTTTGCTACGCTATGTCACCAAATTTCCCCAAATAAATGAGCAATATCCAGATGTGGATTTTCGGTCACTAAGAGATCCCGCCCAATCAACATCAGTATAAATTTCCAATCTCCTATTGATTATTTTCTTGAACATGAGCCCTTTCCAGGATCCTTCTTTAAGTATCTTAGAATACGATTTATTGCCTCCAAGTGATCTACTGATGGGTTGCCAAGAAACTGACTAACAACACTGACTGAAAAACTTATATCTGCACGTGTATGGGTCAAATAAATTAACTTAACTACCAAACGTTGATGTGCCCCGCTGTCGGTTGCCAATTCATCGGTTCGAGGCATTAGTTTGGTGTTAGGGTCCGTGGGTGTTTCAACTGTGTTTACACCACTCATGCGCGCTCTCACGCAAGAGATCTAGAACATATTTGCGTTGAGAAACCGAGATTCCTTTGGTACTACGTGCCATCTCCATCCCTAAGAAATATTTCAAATATCCCAAGTCTTTAATCTCGAATTCCTTGGATAATAGCATCTTAAGTCTCTTTATTCCTCCTACACGTGATTTCTGTAAGAACTATATCATCAACATATACAATCAAAGTTGTGATTCTCCCATCTCCGAAGTGTTTGACAAATAAAGTGTGGTCCGTACGTGTGTCGAGTATATCCATCCCGTTTGAGGACCTTGGTGAATTTTTCGAACCACGTGCTTCAGGTGACTGTTTAAGTCCATGCTATAGTGCCTTTCTCAACTTGCATACCTTTCCTTGTGTATCTTTAGTCTCAAAGCCAGTGAGTCACATCCATGTAAACTTCTTCGATCAAATCTCCATTTAAGAATGCGTTCTTGACATCGAGTTGAAGTAGTGGCCAATCCTCATTAGCTCGCGATAGACAAAGAAGACACGACCGTGTTAAGTTTTGCTACGGTGAGCAAAAGTCTCGATAATCAATTCCATATGATTGGGTGAACCGCTTTAGCCACTAGTCGAGCTTTATATCTATCGATATTTCCATCCGCTCTCTTGTTTTACGGAGAATATCCATTTACATGACCTATTGTCTTCTTTCAGTGGTAAGATTTGTTAACATCCATGTACCATTCTTTTCTGCATTATATTCTTCTAAAGTTGCCTTGTGCCATTCGGAACTTTTAGAGCTTCACGACAGTAATTAGGAATGGATGTTGTCTGAGATGTCACAAATGTCTGAAATTTTGGGGGACAAATTTGCGTAAGAAATGTAACTTTGAAGAGGATGTCGAAAGTGCGTACGATCGAACGCCTTTTCTTTGTGGCAATAGGAAGATCTAACTCGAGTCGGAACCAAGTTTTGGACTAGATTCTGCTTTCATCTTGTAATCTTTCAGATTCGATGCGGTTCGGAGAGTTTCTTAGCTTTGTCGATTTCGCATGAGCAAGTCGGGATTTCTCTTTCTTTCATAAACTTTTATGGCATCGTTAGGAAGGAGAAGATGTCTAGGATAAACAAAGTGGGAGATTGATCAGGTGCTTGGTTTTTGAAGGAGAATGCGGAATGGGTATCGGGTTGGAAAGAGACAAGGTTGTGGAGGTAAATGAGATGATAAATTCGGTGCTCAATGAGTGATGACCAATCCCATTCTGCACTTCATTAGTGTGATTCTCCACCTAAATTGCAGAATTAGGATAGAATGGAGTTTCTTCGAAGAAAGTAACGTCCATGGAATTGTAAAACTTACGAAAGTGACGTGGGAGAGAAACATTTGTAGCCTTTTTGATTGGGTGAGTAACCAACAAAGATGCATTTATTGGCACGAGCATCAAGTTTGCCACGATATTGAATGAATACGACAAAACAAAGGCAACCAAAAACCTTGAAAGGAATTGGTGACACAAGTTGTGAGGTAGAATATTGACTCGAAGCACTTGTAAAGGTGAATGAAAGTTGAGAACTCGAGAAGGCATTCATTGATCGTCAAGTGTGTTGCAAGAAGAATGGCTTCACCCCAAAAATTTTTTAGGAACATTGGTTTGAAAAAGTAAAGTTCGGGCAACCTCAAGTATATGACGGTTTTCGTTTCTGGCCACAATCGCTTTTGTTGTGGTGTGTCAACGCAGAGCTTTGTTGGACAATACCATGTGATTCGAGATATCCTTAAGATCGGAATTAAAGAAATCCCTAGCATTATCGCTTTTAGGATTTGAATATTGGCATTGAACCCGAGTTTGGATCATGGCATGAAAAAGTGGAAATATGTGCTTGGTTTCGTGATTTGTCTTTCATAAGAAATGTCCAACATGTCCAGTATGATCATCCAGTAACGATGGGAACCATCGAGCACCAAGACATCGGGAACGCGACACGTCCCCAAATGTCACCGTGAATGAGGGAAAAATGGTGACTTGGTTTGTGTCGTGGTGAAAAAAGTGTTCCAGTATGTTTTGGTAACTCCACAAACTTCAGCGATGAAATAAATTGGGATTTTTATTGATGAATAAGGATGGAAACAAACGCTTTCAAATACGAAAAATTTGGATGACCTAGACGAAAATGCCACATCATGATTTCACTTTCCTTATTAGTATGACTATAGACTTAAGATTATGACTCAATTGACATTGATGACACCGTAATGGTTTGGAGTGTTGATATCAAGAACATGTAGTGATCGCACGTAAATCAAGACTGGCCAATCATTTTCCCTGACCAAGTCCCTGAAAAACACAAGATTTAGCCAAGAATTTAGTTTCTGAGTTAAGCGTCGTGATTTAATTTACTAACCGATATGTAAGTTATGAGCAAAATCCAGGCACAAATAACACAGATTTGAGAACGAGGTTGTTTGAGAGGCAAATGGTCCTGTTCCGACCATCTTGTGGTGCGAGTACCATTGGCGACACACATTTTTCAAGTCTGCATTCGCAAGGTGAATAGGTTGTGAAAAGTGATTGATCACTTGTCGTGATTGGAGGCACCGAGTCTACTTATCCAAGATGAGGAGGAAATTTTTCAAAGATGCTTTGTTGAATTACCGGAAATATGTGTGGAGTTATTCCCGCCGCTACTAAATGTGGTGTTGATATTTGCCTTTTGTATAAGTTGTTGGAGAAGTTCTTGTTTCTTAGTAAATGGGATAGGATTACCGGAAAATGCACTTGAATTTGAAGGCCGAGTTTGTCTTGATGGTTGGAGAGAGGGCGAAAAGATGCGAGGCCGAAATAGCTTTCTCGAGGACCCGGCATCGTGAGAAGGAAGCGAAACAACATTAATAGTTGCACCTTGTTAAATAGACCACCAAAAGGATTATGTTTAGGAGCGGGATCAAGAATGGATCCAAGCTCCAAAGTCGTCAATTTCCCATATGTGAATTCAGGTTCATTCTTTGTCTCTGGAACCTCTTCATCCATGTCATCTTCCAGTGTACTAAGTACATTTAAACTTTCAGTTTTTTCATAGCTCTCATGCCCAAAAGCTGAAACTTGAGTTGAAAACTGAAAAGGTGCATTCCTTGCTTGAGTATTTGAAATCACACTAGGCGAACTTACGTAACTAGTTGAACAAGAGGCTAAACTGACGGTTTATGAGCCTAAGGCTCTGATACCATGAAGCTGTTTTTATTTTACAGAAAAATTACTTCTCATCTTTTATTTCTTAATATTAGATCTCTTTATATATATATTTTTTATGCCTAATATACTGCTGGAAGTTATTAGTATAAAGTTGTAAATCATCCTGAAAATCAGGAAACTAATATCCTAAAATCAGGGGTTGGTTTCACCCTGGATATCAGGAAACTGACCATACTCCTAGGTTGATTTCCTACAGATTTCAAGAACAATAATTTCATGAGAAGTACAATTATATCATCAGTAAGCAATGGCCCGTGTTGTAAATCAACTACTGGAAATTAAAACACCAAAAGTTAGCGATTCTACAAAAGAGCAGGAACTTGAACACAGATGATTTTAAAACTCTAAAGCATTATCCATTCACTTTGAACGAAATCTCTCCCCTTAGATTAAGGTGAATGAAAACATATTCTTTAGCAAATTACCTTGATCCGTAGAAACAAACTTCTCCATGTCAACAACCAACATATTTGGCTGCAAATTTGCCATCAAGTAGATTAAAAACATTTATAAAAATAAAATTTTGTTAAGAGACACTTAAACAGCTTGAATCAAAAATGAAGTCACTGAGCCTCCGTAATTAATGTCTCACTTGATCTAAAGAGAAAATTAACAAGAGACCAAACAATAGAACAACAATCAAAAAAATATGAATGAAGTCACTGAGCCTCTGTAATTAATGTCTCGCTTGTTCTAAGAGAAAATTAACAAGAGACCAAACAATAGAACAACAATCACAAAAATATGACGTGTCCAATTTTTAAACTTTACCTCAACAAGTGTCTGCTCAAAAGCAATGGAAAGCAACTTATCCTGATCAGGAAATATTAAGAAGTAAAGTTAAATGTAAAAACTAGAAACAGCATGAAAAAAACCAAAAACAAATGGGCAAATGCCATACAGAGAGAGAAGGAAAGTTTGGAAATTTGAAATACAATATGAATGTACCAGCCAACCAGCAATCCCTGGAACTTCTGTAACATCAAGTCCATGAGGAAACATAGGCTTGACCGTCATCTGAAAGTATGGAGGCTCAGCAAAGCATACCCGCAGACGACCAAGAAACGGCCACTTGCGAAGGAACCTCACTCCAACGAGAACCTAGAAAAGGGGAGGTGTGACATAATAAGGTTCATAAGTTAAGGTCACAATTTCATCCTCACTGAAACAGCCATTTATGAAGGGAACAGAGCTCCAGTGAAACAGGAGAATAATAGGGAATGAATAATAGTATCTCAACTGAAATGCTGCCTACAATGGCCATAATACAAATACTATGCACCAGAAATAAAGCAACTGTTACAGTAGATGTAAAAAGAGAATAAAAATAAAATAAAATAACTCAATAAAAGTTTGATTGCTCAGGAAACTGTAACTGGCTATTTATAAGATCCATGCTAATTCTTTGGACTTCATAATTTAGTAATAGATGTATGTGTTTTCTATACAGAAGTGAAGCAAGTAGTAAAGGATACAAAATTTTAAAAAAGGTTTGGCATTTACACTATTGAAAATGACATTATAGATTATGAAGCACATTCATAAAATATAATAAAAGAATACAAACCATTATATTATACATTATTTATGAATATATGGCTCGTCATAATTCGCTGAACAACTTCATAGATAGTCACATTTATATCCTACCTTCCCTTCAACATGCATGCCAGTTATATGCAACTTGGCCCACATCCCAAATCCCAATCTTTTCCTTAGCTTCACAGCAAGTATTGCGCCCATATCATCGGCAGTGAGAAAATTCATTCCCAACTCCAAGACCTGCTTATACAATCCAATTTTCAAGCTTTCAATGTTTAAAATTGCTACCTTAAGGAAAACAACAGAAGATTTTAATACATGAAAAAGGAAGTGAAGCATACCAAGTGATCGTCATCATTAGACTGTCGAAGAACCCTCATTTCAGTAAACATAGGAGGATTTCTTCCCATGTATAGATGCTGAACATTGGCTTGTTTCTGCATATCGATGGAAAAAGCAAGGACCATGCAAAAAATTAGAGGTAGTCATTTATTGCAACCGTGAAAATTACTTTGTAATTTAGCAAAATCATTAAAATATAAATTTGATATAAGTGGTTATCAAAACTACAATGACGGCATTAAAAAACAATTTAAAAGCAACGTGGTACTTGAGAGAGAACTTTTTGTTCCATATATATTAGTCATCTTCCATCAATCTGTACGGATCACATCCATATTATGTGATCCATATTATGGCTATACGCAATTGGTTATCCATAAATCAGTCTGAATGCAGAGAAAAAAACTCTAACATTTTGATGGCATGCCACATTCAATCATAAACAGTTCTGTATATTGCAAGCCTATAAATTAAAACTTCAAAGCATCCCAAATATATACCTATATTTGAAGAACACTTCATCAAACCACAAACCACAACTAGGATCCGTTTGGAACCGCTTCTCCTTTTGATTGAAAGTGCTTTCAAATAGATCATAACACTTTCAAGTGTGTTCGGCAATCTCTAAGAGAAGTGCTTTTAAAAATTTGAGAAGCACTATTTGTGCTTTTAAGAGAAGTAATACTTACTTTTGGAAGAAGTTTTAAATACATACTTTCATCTTAAAATATTTATCAAAGTGCTACTTAAACCACTTCTAACATTTTTATCTCAAACACCTAAATGCTTATGTTAAAACCACTTTTAACTAAACCACTTCATTTTAAACTACTTTTATTGAAATCAATTCTAAAAGAAGCACATCTAAACAGGCCTTTAGTCTAGCAAACATAGCTGTATGAAGGACAAAAATTATAAAGAAGTTAAATGCATACAGCAGTCCATGGTTTATATTTCTCCAAGAACCAAGGAATAATAGGGAGGAGAATCTTCTGTGAAACAATCTGCTCCATGCATATGGGCCATATCTTTTCAATCATATGGTTCAACCATCGCACTGTTTCAGAATCAGAAAGTACCTGATGTATATAAAAAAAGACAAGAACCAAGCAAGACATGAATTCTATCTAGTAGTAGGAATCATTTCACAAATCAAAACGAAGTCTACTTAAAAATAATATTTAAAAAAAAAGGAAGGAGGAAGAGTGTACCCAATGAAAATACAAATGAGCTGCAAATCATTGAGAAGATATGTTTTTGTATATCATGTAATGATAACTCTGAAAACTTATCTTTGAATTCATTTTAATATGCTTAGTTTAATCTTTGTGGAACTTTATTTCCAACTATATAATGGAGAATGAGAATAAGCATCAATGCAATCAATCAAAGCCAAAAAGAGGGGAAAATAAATAAATTAAGCTTACCCTTTTTTGATTAGCTTGTTTGCTCTCTTCAAACTGTACTTTTCTCCGCAATCTTACAATATACCTCTTATGAAACTTCCAATATACACAAGAAAAAGTGAGAAAAATAAAACAACACTAAAATTTGAAAGAGACTTCAACACTTACAGAAAATAAATCAAAAGCAAATATACTGGTAACAATGATAAAGACCAACTTTACCATCCCTATCTGAAGGGGACAGCAGAAAATCATAACCCTTTAGGAATCAAATCAGATCAGTTACAGAGTACATGATTTGATTGCTAGAATTTTAAAACAATACTTCCCCTTTTTCATTATTCTAAAAGAAATTTCAATAGAAACATATAAAATCAAAAGGGGAATACAGATGATACCTACCAGATACAAATAAATCAGAGAAGCAAAATAAGCGACTGGATGGCAACACTGAAAGAAAGAGAGCAACCAAAGCATAAAAAGCACAACAGCTACATGATATATCAACGAAACTTCGGCTATATCCATATCTCCTTCTTCTTCAACAGTAAAAGCACCACTTTATACAAAAGCAAGCCCTGAACTATTTCTAATAATTCCTTTATCCCTTTCAACTTGGCAGGGCCCCTTCAAATTCTTAATTAATACTCTCACAAAGTCACAACCACTTGCAAGTGTTATTTGACCTAAAAATCCAATTCGAAAAAGAATAAAATTTCACAGATTCAAAGTGCAAAACTAGAGATGAACAAAGAAATCCCAAAAACTAAAACTCATTAAAGTTAAATTGAGCAAAAGAAAATATACAACAAACAAGCAAATTGAATAAAACTCATAAGGAAAGAGGGACACTCGATAAGGAAATGCTTGGATTGATGATAGGAGGAGGGATCAGGGAGTGTGACTCAACAACGATGAGACGATAAAATGAGAATCGTGAGGAGGAAGTAACCGGCGGGAACTACCCGGTGGGACCAATCGCCTGCACTAAAACTGGTGTCGTTTCTGAAGATTTCACGTCTGACTTCCTTTTTGAGCGCCACGTCTCGCGCGTCAGCTACGTGTAACCTGTATCGTATGCGTGTACCGGTTGAAGGCAGTTTTTTCAAATAACAACGGTCGGTTATCAATCAATAGTAATTTTTTTACAATTTAATATACTTTTTATTTTTATTATTTATTTAAAATATATTTAATTTTAAAAAATTAATTCTTAATATAATTTTTATTTTATTATTTTTATTTTTAATTCATTTGACACATATTTTTAAATAATATAAAAATAAAAATAAATAAAATTTTATCTAATTATTTTAAATATTACATGTTAAAATTATATTTTTATGTAATTATATATATATAAAATAATATTAATATATATTTAATTTAAATATTATATTAATTATAATCGTTTAAAAAATTATTAAATTTATGTAATTAATTATAATTTCAATTATCAACTATTAAAATACTCTATTTCTATTTGTGACCCTCCCTCGATTAATTATTACAGTTTCCATTTCTAATCTATCATTGCTCCTAAATACATCCTTCTATTTTCTGTTTAGTTTATTACTAAACTATTATTTAAATATTTTTCATTTTCATCTCATTATTTTAATGTCCTTTTTACACCAAAATTAACAATATTGTACTAAAAATTTACACTAAAATAAATTTTAGTCTTTTTTGAGCTTTCAGCCACTACATAATAAGTACACAGTATATATGTTTTTATTTTATTTTATAAATGTACATATAAATTTATAATATGGAAAGTATGTATTTAGTTAAAAATAAATTTATTTAAATTAGTAGGTTATATTAACACCAAAGATATATTATGTAAGCAAAATATGTTGATATTAAATATTTATGAGAAATTAAAAAAAATATTTTAATAATATTAAATAAAATTTAATTAGACATTATTTAATATGAAATAATATATCATATTTTTTTAATAATAAATATGTATGAATTAAATACAAAAATATTATTTTTATGATAATAAATTTTAATAATATTATTTTTTTATGTTATTAAGATTTAATCCATAAAAATATTCATGATAATTTTATTTTTTAAATAAATTTAAAGTTATTAAATGTCTCTTTTTAACGTAATTTTTATAAGTCAAAAAGATTAAATATCAATTTCTTAAAATTAAAAAATTAATAACTTTTTATATAAATAAAATGGTTAATATTATCTTCTATCCTAAAAAAAGTATTATTGTAATTTTCATTTAGTGATAAATTAACATGATCCTTCGGTATTTTTGGGCGGACTATCCGATTCAAAAGAAATTATTTATTGATTTAAAAAATATAATTAAGATAAATAAGATTTAAAATTATTATAAATATTTATTTAAAAAATAATATAATTGATAAAAATATATATTTTATAAATAATAAATAATACCTATTTAATTCAGTTGGTAACTTGGTATGAGTGCAAGATTTTCTTCTCCCACTACTTTATTCACATGTTTTTGTTTGAATATCGGATACAATTCATCTAAACATGTAGTAAAAAATCATTTTTTAATAAATATTAAATTTATATAATGAGAGCATATTTTCAAAATAAAAGTACCGACACAAGTTTTTAAAATAGTCATTAGGTATGATTTTTTCGCTCTTGATGAATTAATTAGCTCAAAAAGTAGTTGGCCGACAGTACAAATTGATAATTTTACTTACGAGTGAAAAATAACCAATAGCGATCAGACTGCCCAAGCTATTCCAGGGCTCTTAGCAAGACTTATAACATATATTTTTAATATAATATTTAATCATTTTTATAATATTTTAAAATTTAAATATATATATTTAATAATTTAAAATATAAATATTAAAACTTTGTATGATTGTGGTACTAATTTTTAATCACATTATTTTATCAAATACAAGTTTAAAAAAATAGATTCAAATATTTTAATTAATAATTATTTATTATATTAATTGTTGTTAAAATACGGTGTATAAAAAAATTCTCTTATTATCTCAATAATTAAAAAATTAAAAAAATTGATAAATTTTAATTAATTGACGCAATAAAATAATTTTTTTCTCCACAATTTACATAACTAAAGATTATAATAGTATTGACGGAAGCCTTTCTTTTTGAATTTTTTCTTAAACAAGTCATGGTTAAGTCATAGCAAATTTTAATACTTGAAGAAAGCTACTCACTCATGGCAATAAGCTCGCGATTTGTCTTTCCTCCTTCCCAAGCAAATGTGTCTTTGGCATCGTTAAGCTCGCGCTTACAAACTTCAATCTCAACTTTGAGTTTTCGGCGAGTCTTCCCAAGTATCTTAAAGTACCTTGAGTTGTCATTTAGCTCATATATGACCTTGGTTAGCTTTTCTTCCTTGTCTATGATCTTGCCCTTCCACTTGGTTGTCTTTACCAATAACATAGCATTCTTGGCTCAGGTGGAGGCATGTCACTCTTTTTCTACCTTGAGCTCGTGCTTCAATTTTTCAACATCACAAACTCTACTAAGCTCGTGAAAAATTGGACTTAAAAATGAGAGAAAAGAAACTCGATGTGAGAAAAATATAAACTCAAATTGAGTAAATAAAAGCTCGAGGTGATACTTACTTGATACGAGAGTCTACTGAGCACAGTCACATAATCAACATCCTTGCACATGGCATTGAGTTGCTTCTCATGTGCCATATAAGGGAGGTTATCCACATAATTATACCCTTATACAAGGCCATTCCATCAACGTCTACAATGAGGTCATAAATAATGCCTTTTTCCCTTCATCGAGTCTCTTATAGGTAGAATAGGTGTTTATTGGCTCAAGGTGATGGATGTTGGAATATGTTGACCTAGGGATGTTGGTGAAGGCTCGATAATAGTTAATGGAGTAGGCACGAGTACTGGCTCATCGATGGTCACATGTTTTTTTTCTTTTTAGATTGAGTGAGAATAGTCTCTTGCTTAGAAGACTTACTTTTCGCCTTACCTTTAGAGTAGCTCGTTCCTTGGGAGGGAGTTATACTTTTTAGGGATCTCGTTGCTTGTTTGGCAACCCTACTTTGAAGCCAGACTAATAAGGAATCAGCATTAAACTCTATAATACCTACAAAAAGAGAGAGAGAAAAGAAGGGAGTTAGATTTTCAAAGCTTGAGCTAAACAAGAATGGAAAATTAGAAGTAAGCTCAAGGCTCATTCACCATCATTATGGATAACTTTAAATTTCCCCTCAAAGTTAATGGGAAAGGTCTTATGTTTCTTAGGTGCTTGAGGTTTACAGATTATCCTATGGGGTGGCTCCATTGAGCCCTGTCTCATTAACCCACGGGCAACAAAGTGTGAGGTTTTTAATAGTTTCCTTCATAGTGTTTTCTCAGTATACAGTTTTGGATATTAGTCAACTTTTATTTAGCCTTCGACCTTAAGGTCGTAATAAAGGAACCTATATTCCTTATCAGAGTTTAATGTCAACTCAGGTGCTTCTTATCAACCTCGCGTCACTATTTGACACTTTCTACTGATCAGACACATTGAAATACTCCTTTCAATTCTTCTCATTCTTAAAAAGGATCATGTTTTTCCCCAATCCTACTTGATTGACATATAGACCCTACTCATGTCAATTCCAAACTCTCCACATATAAAGGTGAGATAGAGCAATTACCTTCACCCATTTGTCATCAATTTTCCTAGCGCGAGTTGTATCTTTGCCAAGAACTTTCTTATAAAAGGGTATAGTGGGAATCTAACCTCCAACCATAAGGCCTTTTCATGAAAAGCTATCCATCCAATTGGAGGTTATGCACTATCAAGAACGCCTAGCCTGGGGATCATTATTTGAACTGAGAAGAAAATATCATATATCTTTCTTAGCCTATTCTCGTTTTGGAAAGTTAAACCAGTTAAACCACTAGGCTTGACCTTGGCCTCCCAATATGGGTTCATCGATACCTTTCCTCTTGGATTTTTTCCTCCATGAACTAGACACCGATATCTGGGTCTGAGACATGTTCAACCTAATTATAAGTGTTGTGTGAGATTGAGATGTAGACAAAAAGAGAGGAGGCTTAGACATTTTTTCTTCGCTCGGGATGCTCGTTTGACTTAAGGATCTAGATGCATCAATTTTTGCTTGACACGAATAACTAAGGTATTGAGGGATTTCACAAAAAGAAGAGCCTCAAGAACATTAAGGCAAGGCTACTTTGTTAGTAGCCCATAAAGATACCTCAATATGCATGGTCTTTACAAACGATTATAGAAAGAACAAAATGGTAATGTACAAAGATATTGAAGTTACATAAATACGAGTTTTCAAAGTAAAAGATGAGTGAATTTAGAGACGACCTGAAAAAAAATTAGAAAAACTGTTAGACTCGAGGATTGATCCCTAAAAACTTGAGCAAAAGTAAGTATATGCTGAACTATTTTTCTTACCACCCGAGCAAAAAAAGTCATATGATGCAAGCTGAAAAGACAACATTTTTATTCCAAATTTTGTTCAATGCCCTGAAGATAATGAAATAAATAATACATTAGCTCCTTCTTATATAGAGATTCAGATATTCTCTCTCTTATTAACTGAAAAGCATTTATTAAGGTGCTCTGAACGTTTCAAATTTGTTGGTCGATTGTTACTTTTCCATTCCAGTTGAAGAACCGAGTTCAAAGAGTAGAGAGACTTGATGTTTGAACATATAGCTCGACCTATGAACAATCCAAGCTATTAAGTGTGTTGCTCTAAGAAGACTCAGTTTGTGTCTGCACTCACAACGATAATCATAGGGTGCTATTGCTTATATAGAATAATTTTGGGTATTAGATGGTCGACCATCGGCCCGAGCTTCAAAGTGATCGATCTTAAATTAAATTATGTTTTTTCATATGTACCATTCTAACACTGTGTAACGTAAACTCCTATATAATTGACATATTTATATGTAATATCTTATATATATATATATAGACTTCATATAAGATCCATACAATTGACTCTCAATTTTTAACTTTTCTTTATTGAAATTAGATCATCCCAACAAATGTAATACTACTATTCTACTTTCTTAATAGATGTTCCAAAATAATATGTTCTAAAAAAAGATATTGTTGTTTTTTTTGAATGATCACATGCGATTAAAATACGAGTTTTTATCGATCACATGCGATTAAAATACGAGTTTTTATCGATCACAAGATCATAAAATAATATAAAAGAAAATTCAAAAAATATTTTTTAATTGTCATTATTTTATTAATTTTATTTTTTTTAATATATATATATATTTAAATATTATTATTATTTAGTTTTTTAAAAATTATTTTATATTAAATTTCATTTTTATTTTTGTTAAATATTTGTATTTTATTTGTGTTTTAATTTCTTGATATAAAATAATTATATTTCAAAATAAAAAATCATTAGAATAATATAATTTTCCTTAATTTACATTTTTTACAAAATTAATGAATTAAATGATACTATTTATAGTCTGAGCCACTAAATGATACTCCCAGCTTTTTTAAAATGTTAAAAATGAAATTTGATTTCAAACAAAAGTTAAATAATACTTTTAAATTAAAATGATGTTTTTAATTTTAAGTTAAAGTGTTAAATAATAAGAATACAAACTAATAAATAAAATTAAAAATAAAGGTGTTACATTTTTATTTAATTTAAATATTATAAAACATAAAATTAGAAAATAAAAAAATTATATATATGTATAATGAGTAAATTTACCGATTAAGAAAATAAAATTTATATATATATAATGAATAAATTTTTTATTAATTATATGGTTAACAGTGAGAGAGAGGAAAGAGATATAAGTAATTAAAGAAATCAAGAAATTTATATTAATTTTTTAAAAAATATTTTTATTTTAAATAAGTTTTTATATTTTTATGTATTTCTTTCATTTTATGTAGATTTTTATTTATCTATAACAAGCATAATAGATAAGAGATAAATGCATACAATGTTTTTTTATTAAGTAAGTTAGAACAATTTAGTTTATTTGTTATTTTTATATCAGTTTAATTATTTTATTATATAAAAATGACTATAAAATGACATATAATCAAATTTTAATTTTTATCAATTTTATGGTTATTATTGTGTATTAATAAAGATAATATTTAAAACTGACGTCTTAATAATAGTTAAAAAAATATAAAAATAAAGTAAAAAAAATAAAAAAAATAATCATTTATTATTGTACTGTACCTTTTTTTTAAGAACTAAATTATTATAAAAATAATAAAGAGATTTTTTAAGAACTAAATTATTATAAAAATAATAAAGGGATTAAAATGGTCTTCTCGACGATGACTTGTGCTATCGTCTATCCAATAAATAAAGTAAAATTCATAATCTATCATCAAATTTTATATATTTATACAAATCTGTTACAAAAATTTTACAGTGTCAAAATCTATAACAAAACTTATATAAATCGTAACAATATACTTTTTCATTAAAAAAGTATATAAATCGTAACAATATATTTTTTCATTAAAAAAATTGTAGATACAATTTATATAAATTTGGTGATAGATTATGAAGTTTACTATAATTATATATACACATTTTTTTTATTAATTCTTAAGAGTATTTTAATGATCTAAACAAGAAAAAAATGAAGAAACATTTAAAAAATAATTAATGAAAATTTTAACATTATTATTGATAAAATTAATTGTGATAATATATTTCTTTCGGTATATAAATTATATAATTATTCGATATGATTTTATTTTTAATCTTAAGTAAAAATAAGTATGTTTATTTTCGTATAATATTAAAAATATATATATATATATATTTATTTACGTTTAAAAAAACTATTTTTTTAAGAAAATTGAAAAAGAAATTTCACCCATAAAAGAAATTATTACATGTAATTAAACAAATATATTTGATTCATTATCATTAAAGACTATTTTCAAAATGTTAATGGCGTAAAAATTAGTATAATAATAATGGGTAAAAAAATGAAAATATATGGGTAATAAGATATAAATCTCAAGTGTGTCGGTTACCATACAGTCAAATATAAGTTAGCCAACTGGTGTAAGACTATGGTATTTGGTAGTTAAATATAAGTTAGATCTGGGGTAAGACTTTGACATTTGGTTGGAGAAGGGATATTCTTTTTTTCTTTTTCTTTTTCTTTTTTCCTTTCTTTATTTCTTTATAAAACTAAAAAATCTCATTAAATTTAATTACATAAATAATAACAATAAACATATCACAATTTTCTTTTTAAATCATTTTGTTATTAGGATTGGTAATTTTCTTCTATTTTTAATGATCTTATTTATTTATTTAAATTGTTACTTAAATATATCAATATTTTCAACCAATTTTATTTACAGTGAAGCAAGAAATTTTATTCAAGTGGAGCTGAAATTACATTCTTTTGTTATAAAACCATACACATAAAATAATATATAATGAGATAATTTTCTTAGTTATTTAAAAAGTTTTCAACTATATTTGACTTATTATTTAATTGTTATGGATTATTACGTGCTATTTACAACTAATTAAATATGAAGATTTTAATTATTTTGACCTACTTAAATATCTTTAACTCGTCTTTATTAATATTTTGAAATAAAACATAAAAAATAATTAAAATTAAATATGTTCAAATGGTGGAAACTCTTTCAATAATATTAATAACGTGATTAACAACGAATTCAAATACCCCCATTTTTATTATTATTTCAGCTGCAAGGATATGATATCTTAATATTATTTTACTAAAAAAAACATTAAAGGAAAAATAAGTATTTATTCAAAGTTAAATTCAATATCAATTGAAATTTTAAAATCATGATTATAGATTAGAGCATATTTTAAAAAGAAAAAAAAGATATTTTACTTAAATTAACAAGTAGGTTATATATATATCAAATTAAGTGTTATTGTTAAATTATATATTAAATTAAAAATATAAGATGTTAAATTAAATATGTGATCACTTAATAACATGAATTAATTAATCATGTGAAAAAATATATGTTATGTTATAATAACAAATAAAATTGTAAATTAATACGTATTTATTTTAAATTTGGGAATTGTAGCTAGATACCAGCCCTGAGATGTTCCTCCACTTACTCTAAAAACTTGACTTTTAAAATATTATTATTTTTAATAAATAAAATAATATATCTACATTTAAAATTAGATACAAATAAAAAAATACATAATTAATAATAAAATCATACCAACAAATCATAATAGATAAATTCTATGTGATAAAATGCCACGGTAAATTTAAATCTAGAAAAAAAATCATAATTCATGGTTGATTTTATTCAATTAAAAATAAATAAATAAAGAAAATTTATATGAATAAAAAGAAAGTTTTGATACGAGAATAGCTCTCCCTTTGATAAAATTTGAAGAAGATAAAAATAAAAAGATAGAACACCTAAGTTTTTTAAGTCGTTTTCGTTATAAAGGAGTAGCTTTTGAGTCACACTTACCGGAAATTATTAGTTGCTAGTAAAAATCAATTAAATAAATTTATGATTTTAATTTTTAATACAATAATATATATTTATTGTAAAGGAGTGATTTAAGATCCACTCATATAAATGTGTAGACAATGAATGCAATTTTTTTTTAAAGAGAAAACAATTGATATAAAGATTATATTACTTTTATTTAATTTTTTTAAGGTTATATTTCTTAGAAAAAGAAAAACATATTATTATGAAAAAAAATTCAGTTTCTTAGATTAAGTATTACTAATACTAATGTACATTTAGTTACTCATATTTAAAAATATATTTTATAATCACTTAATTTTGATAAAAACATTAATTAAAAACCAATAATATTATTAAAATATTATTCTTTCGTATCAATGGATTAAAACTATATTTTTTAATAATGATAAAATGATAATTAATATAAAAAATAAATAAAAATTTATTTGATTACTATAACTATTTTATTAATTTTTTATAAATAAAATATATATTTAAATAATTTTATGTTAGAATGTTATTTTTATTATTATTTTCTTAAAATATATCATATTAAATTTTATTTTGTTAATGACTCGTATTTTATCACGTTTTAATTATTTGATAATAAAAAAATATTTTATTACATAAAATCATTTGATTGGTTGAAGTAGTTCATAAGTATTTTACCTGTCTCGTTATATATACTTTAAAATATAAATTATAATTTGAATTTATTTAATTTTTTTTTAAAAATTATAAGATAAATAAATTTTTTTTACCATCAAATTATGATAGTTACTAAAAGGTATAACTAAATTTTAAACCATTATAAAACTACTAGGTATTCATAAATATTATTCATAATAAAATTTATCAAAAATTAATAAAAGAAAAGGTTATGTAAATATCATTGTTAAACCGGTTATGTTAATTTTTTTTATAAACTTACTGCTTATTAATAATAATTAAAATTTGGTGCTAATTTTTATAATAATTTAATATTTAATGTTATTTCATAATAATCACTATAATATTGAATAATTGGTTAATTTACGCTCTATTCAATAAATAATTTTTATACGAATTATATTTATGGATAAGATAGAGAAAAATTTATTCATTATTTCATATAAATAAATTTAGAATTCATTTTAATGTAAATATAATTAATATATTTTTAAAATTATAAAAATTTATTACACAGTGATTCATCCAATAATTTTATATATAATTGGATTTAAAAGTATTAATTAAAAGAATTATTTATTTCATTTAACTTACAAAATTAAATAAATTACTCACTTAAGTTAAGAGAAACTCACCCTCTTATTAATTTTTTTTAACTAGTAGCTGATTTTTTTCAACTTTTTTCGACACTTTTTAATATATTTTTTTACAAACGATAAATTATTTTTCTTAGAATTTAAACACTTCTATATATTTATAATATATAATAAAAAGTATATTTATTATTTTTAAAATATTAATAATATGTTACTCTGTATAAATAAAATATAAGATGATACAAATTTTTCTATTATATATTTTTTAAATAACATTAGTTTAAAGTATCAACTCAACTTAATTGAGAATAATAGATAATTACTATAGTTAAATCAATAATTAATAAATAACACGCGTAAAGAGCTGATTAGTACCATATCGGGTAAGGTAAGCTAGTCCGCTCGATATAGTATAAAAATAGGAAAAATTCAAAATATCTATTATTATTTAAAAAAATTAAATTTCTATTTAACTTAATTTATAATAAATAAAAAATAGATAAAAAATATATTAACATGTAAAACTACTAATAAAAAACAGTAGCAACAGCTAAGCATGCGCGATCTTAATTGTACTTGCATACTGAGCTAGCAGCCTAACACTTATCACATTCATAATCACACCGTTTTTCTCTCCATCCATCTATAGTCTGAAGAAAGTTAGCATTGACTTAGGCCACTATGAGTGAAGAAGAAAAGAAGAGAGGGATAGTGATCGATCATGATCACCAGCAACCTCAGTACGGAACTTTTCAAGGTGTAGCCAGTCATCCTCCGCCACCTCAGCAACCGGCTATCGGCTTCCCTCAACCTGTCCCGCCTCCGGGATCATCGGATCCGGCCGCCCTTCCTCCTCGTCCGCCTCAACACCAGCCTCACTACTATGCTCACGGTTACCAAAGCGTTCCTGGTACTATCCAATTCTAAGTTCACTCTCTGTTCAATTTATCTATTTTTCATCGTAAGTATTGTAAAAAATTTAAATTGGTTTATTTTGCTTAATCGAAATTGAATCAATGAATTGCTCTATTGAGCAATAGGTTATTAGGTTGTAGTTGAATTTCGTATTTGATTAGTAAAAAATCAGATTTGCAATGACCATGACTGGGAATTACTTACTACTGCTAGCTTAAACAGAGGATCTGCATTTCCGATCTGTCTTTCGATCTTATTTTTCCAGGTTATACAGTTGCTGAAGGAAGACCGATAAGTGAGCGTCGTCTTCCTTGCTGCGGAATTGGTTTTGGCTGGTGCATGTAAGTTTTTTTTTCTTTTCTTTTCTTCTCTTCCTCTCTATGTCACATTGTCAGAAAATTATAGGATACTATTTTGTCTTGCAAGTTTTGGATCAAATATCTATTAGTGCTTTTTTGATGGGTGGACGCTGCAATTCTTGAGCTCAAATAATAATTTTTATCAAGAAAATAGGATATTATTTATGTTAAAAATACTTAATGATTGTATTGTATTTCATAATTAAAGAATATACATGCGTGTCTTTATATAGGAGTCATATGTGTGCGGTATAAATACAAATGTGTTATACAATCCTAAAACCCATAATATAATATACATTAATAACTCTCTTAAACTTGAGTTTGAAAGAACCATGAACAAGATGAAAACGGATAAAATGACGATCAATCTCAATGTGTTTAATCTATTCATGTAAGATATCACTATGATAAATATGAATGACATAAATCTCATAGCATAATATAAATTAACAATATGATTAAGTACTAAATATAGTAACCTTTAATATGTGTTAGACACTCCTGTGTTGGCAACTTATCTCTCCCTAGGTCCAAGCAACAAGCTCTTTTCTAATAAAAGATGCACATTATTAATAGTTTATTGTAAGGCGGTCTATACTTTTCGCCCAAATGGTGGATAAAAAGTTACTTTAATCTACCAGCCTACCAGCCTACCAGGGACAGAGAATTTTATTTACTTATTTTGGTTGGATTGGTCGCAAGGGTTTTTTCTTGAATTATTATTGCTCTTCTTTTAACTTATTCACTATTACAAATATAATTATCTGGGACTGTCTAACTGTTGTATAACAACAACATTTTGACCATCTTTTCCACACACTTCATTCGTACATTCAGTCTCTGTTCTGTTATGTGGATAGTCTTAAGGTGCTGATATTTTTGAAGGTTTATCATTGGTTTCTTCCTTGGTGCCATTCCCTGGTATGTTGGAGCACTTATTTTTCTTTGCGGCAGGATAGACCGTCGAGAGAGACCAGGCTACATTGCTTGCTTAGTTGCTGTGAGTAACTCATTTTTTCCCTTTCTTATTTTGAATTCGGATTTGCTCTGTTAACTATCTGGCAGTATATACCATCAAGAGAAACCACATAATGTTGCTTACCAAATTATATCTGGTCAAATGATTAGCTCTACTGATGTCTTGTTGTCCGTTTTTCACGTGATTAGGCTCTAAACAGTCCTCTTACTCTTTGATAAGGACACTTTAGTTCTATTTCTTTTAAATTAAGTAGTTTTAGTTCTATCATTTTTAAATAGAGTCAATATAGTCCGAACTTTTAAAGAATGTAAATTTTTTAAGGGTAAAATTGGATTTCACTTGAAAAAAATAAAAAATAAAAAACTATATCTTTTTTCTAAAAAATATTAATTTTCTCTGTTTCATCTCAATTTATCTCATTTTCTCTTCTTTTAATTTTTCTGTCACCTAATTTTCTTTCTGTCATCTCTTTCTCTCTTATCTTATTATATTTATGTATTTTTAATTTATTTTTATTAGCATTATAAATTTTATTTTTATCTTTGAATTTACAAATTATAAGAGAAAAAAAAAACTATTTTTAATGAGGAACAAAGAGATTAAGAGATAAATTATTTTTATTTGTGAACAAAGGAGGAAAAATGTATCTTTTTTGGTTTTTAATGTTTTTTAAGAGTTATAAATAAAATGTTATTTTTAATAAAAATCCAATTTTACCCTTGAAAAAATACAATTTTTTAAAAGACTAGATTGACTTTTTTTTAAAATTACAGGACCTACTCTAAAAGAAATAGGACTTAAGTGCCCTTATTACAGAATTACAGTACTATTTGGAGCCTAATCCCGTTTTTCACCCATAGATAGACCAACTCGATGTGTTATCCTCAAATCTTCCCTTCCCTTCCCTTCCATTTATTTTATTTTTATTGTTAGTTGATTACTAAATTTATTAGCAGCTTATTGATAAAAGCTCCCATAATTGTACAGCAACACATCAATTTTCATAATGTCTATATCCTGAATGGTTACAGTCTGATCCTGGTTCGGATTGATTTTTTTTTTTTGTTTCAAGTTTTGTGTTTTTCCTTTTGGATTTTTGCTCTTTTGCTTTTCATTTTAAACAAGCAGTTTATGTTGATATGGTACTTTAAAAAGTTGAACTAAATTTTGCCAAGTTCTACCCAAAAGTTCAAAATCCTACACTGTGCTACTATAATTGCCAACCGAGAAAGGAAGGAAAAGAATGTACAAATAGAGTATGGAAAGTGAGTTTTCTATGCATTTGGTACCACGTCTGAAATTTTTAATTGATTTTCTTTCTTTGTCTCTGATTATTCTATCCTTCAACCAGTAGATAAGTGAAGCAATTCTCTGTTTTCTTATGTGGTCACCGACTGTTTTGTAACACATACATGTGCATTGATAATCTTCTATTCATATCGTTACTATACCAGCCAGAAACTTACATCATAGAGGAAAGCCATTATTCTAGCAGTCCTTTTACTTTCTGAACTTCATAGGATAATTGGAACTATGAACTTCATAGGATAACTGGAACTAGTGTCCTCTCCTTTCTCCATCTGTCCTCTATATGCAGCATCCTCTTTAACATTATTTTCCTCATATATTATTATTCCAAGTCACCAACTGCCAACACAAAAAAAAAACTAATGTCTATAAGTTAACCATGAAATTGTATTCCTTCCTTTTAATGCCTAACTTGCTAAACAAACAAATCAGTTTCTTCATAGTTAACTCCGATGAATTGTGATTTACAGTCAATACTCTGTGCATGCTTATTGTATTTGGAAGATGATTTGTAGTTTCTCCTTCTACCATTTGTAAGATTCTGGGCTAAGAATCCCCTTCAAACTGAAGCCATAGCCTATAGGCATGTGATCTGTAGTAGTCAAACTTCTCAACATAAGTTGTAATTATGGACTGAACATTTCTGTCATCATGTTCTGTACAATTGCATTCGTTTTCAAATTGATGAAATTTACAGAATTTTATAGATTTTCTTTTTGTTCCTTTGAAATCTCCATCTGGTCTCATGTTGCAAGATTTCACTCATATTTCTAGGTGTTCCATTGTATGTACTACTAATGATGTTATGCTATATCAGTTATTTAAGGAGAGATAATAGCGTAAGTGTTCTTATGTGATAAGATGGTGGTTATTACTGTCTTAAAAATGTTGACACGCCCCATGCGATTGGTGGGACATAGAATGGAAGACAGTCAAATTGGACTCTATATTTTGTTCAATCTTTTTGAGTATTAACTTGCATAAATAAAATGGTGATAAAACATTAAACCCCCAAGCTATTCTATAGATATGATTAATTAAGCAGTTATATTTTATTTATTTGTATTGGGGGCTTAAAATTCGTGATAATACTCTATGTGCAGGCTATTATCGCTGCCGTTGCTATTATCCTGGGCGTAACAAAGGGAGTTCATGACTGGTAATCTCAGGTGAAGAGTTGTATATTTTGCAAAAGGAATATCCAGATGTCTACATTGTTATGACTACTATTGCTACCGCTGCTATTGTCCTGATAATGTTCTGAGATATCTACCTTCTTGTGACTATAAATGGGTGTAAATTCTTGTACCCGCGATGACTGATTATGTTTATCTAAAATGTCATGCAGCTAAAGATTCAAAATGTTAGAAACCATATTATTCCTGAAGAACATCAATAGGACTTAATAAAATCATTCATAGACTAGTAATTACGCCAATGAGACATAGATTTGATACTGCAGATGGATTTTCCACTCCTGCCACTGACTAGAGCTTAGCACTAGCTTTACTGGAAGATGAAAGAACAGAGCTAAGCACTAGTTTTACAAGCAGGTTATAGTATTATGATCTTAAGCAAATAGTGTTGGCGTGTGCAGTGAAAATGGAAGACAACAAAGTTAGTGGAGTTAGGAAATGGCAGACAATGTTGTTGGTGAACCATAAATTAGGGAAGTAGAACAGCTGGTAGGGTTAGAAGTATATTCTGTTTTCTTAGTATACATAGGAAGAGTTATTTGTACAAGAAAATACAGAAATACAGAAACTATTACAATTAACACCAATAGTTGACATGGTATCAGAGCAGGGTTATTGGTTGTCCTAATGAAAGAATAAGTTACCTGCTAAGCTGATTTGTCATATGCTCAACAGATTGTGTTAATCTGTGCATATTTGGCTGATTATTTGGCCAGGATTTGGGGTAGCCGTTCAATTGCTTTCGTTGGAGTCATCCACGGTTCCTACATTCCATTTGGTATTCTTGTGGGGCATTCATATTGTTCTTGACCACAATTACGTAAAAACAAAAAGACAATTTTTGCGGTGATCGGATTGATGATAAAGATGGTTCCAGTATTGATGAAAAGCGAAAGTGATAGAAGGAAAAATACGCAGCGTTAGTTCGATACTTGACTTGAGTTCCTTTTCTTTCTGTGAACCTTTTTTGGTTGATTGAGAAAATTACAAGTTTGTTCGTTGATCCTCCGTCGAAAGGAGGAAAGTGTTGCTCTTGAGGGTTCTTGTTGAGAAAGCGGTCGAAGAAGCTCTTAAGCGGTCGAAGAAAGGCTGAAAGCCTTGATCGAAGAAGGCTGCCTTGATCGAAGAAGGCTGCGAAAAGCCTTGATCAAGAAGAACTTCAGAAGCTGAAGGGCAGTCTTCGAGAGCGATGAAGGAAGCTAAGGAAATCAGGAAAATTTCTTGGGAAATCGGAGGAAGAATCGGAGGAAATCAGGAAGAATCGGAGGAAGTGCGTGAAGAGGAAAGAGGAAAAACATTAGGGTTAAGTAGCGGTTCTTGATTTGGAAAAAAAAATTAGGGTTGCGGGATGTTGTGTATATGGTGGTGTGTGGAGTGTAAAAAAAAAAAAAAAAAAAAAAAAGGAAAAACGGAAGGAAAAGAATTTTAGATCTCGTGTGGAATCGAGATTTAGATTTCATTTTGGAAGATTTGTGAAAATGTGGAAGTTAACGAGCTCGAATCAATTTCCTGAAACCTCCATTAGCAGATAAATCAATGCTCTGTATTAGTATCAAGTTGGGAGGATCCATTATGCCTTATGGTCCCAGGTGGTGGAGATGTATATCTCGGCAAAAAAAGCCCAGGATATATTAATGGAGATTTTCCTCAACCTCTGGCCGACCCTCATTTAGGAGATGGCCTATTTGAAAAATGCCATTGTCGAAAGGATGGTTAATCAATTCAATGGACCATGCGATTGCAAATTTTATCAGATTCCCATTGCGAAACGAGGTTTGGGATTACTGCTTACCACTTCTTGTGATGGAATGGAGACCGCGTCTACAGTATATGATCTTGTGTAGCCGAGTTACTGCGAAGCAAGCAATGGGTGGATCAATTGAAAAATACTATAATGACCTTGAGGGTTATGGCGTGAAATTGATTTCCGCCGTCCCAATCGATGGAGTGTGCGAATGATATACAAAAATACAACTCCATGTCATACGGGAAGATCAGTGTATACCTTTCTTGATGAACGATGATAGATTGGATAAAACTTCAGTGATGTGCTTCGGGATCGAGCCATTCCTGCGATTGGAACAAGCGCATGGATTACGTCGGTAGGGAAGAGTCAGTGACGACCGTAATGATCACGGTGCGAGATACTACCGGAGCGAGTTATAGCTTCTGAAAGGATCGAGGAACCACCGTAATCCGTCTACCAAAACCGGGGAACCTTTTGGGTAGAAATCCACGGGGAAATACATCGTCTGGCGTGAAATGTGGTCATTGTGGAAACTCTAAACACACGTGAAAAGCTGGCCAAACTTCAGGGTATCCCGAGAATGGTGGAATGATCTTCAAGCAAAGAAAAGAGGGAAGCCAGCGGGAAAGGCTTTGTGCAGCTACCAATACTACATCATTATCCACTTATTCTCGACCGAATAGAATCTTCCCAAGATCCGGGTATTTCAAGTAAAGCATTTCATACTCGTAGTGATAATGAGGATTGGATTTTAGACTGCAGGCTGAGGATCACGTGACATTTGACCCAGCGATCTCTCAAAACAACTTGACGAGACGGAATCGTGTTGCCAATGCAAATGGGTCACTTACCCGATTCTGGGAGCAGTGACACTTATCTCTTCATTATCATTATCTAATACTTTACTTGTACCTCTATCGAGGCTAATATACGTAAGTCAGTCGCTATGATCTTAGCGTGTAGTACTAATGTATTCTACTTTTTTCCTTCTACGGGATATTCTCGCGAGGAGATCATTTGGGCGTGGTACTTGAGGAGGGTTGTAATGCGATGGATGACCTGCGACTCTGCGGAAGAAACCCGATCATATACAAAACATTGTTGGTAACGAGGAGCAGCAGTTGGCTATGTCATCGTAGATTTGGGCATCGTCTTTCGGGTATTTAAAGCACTACTCCCAGTTTATTTTCAATATCACACATTGATTTCAAATGTGATACTTGTATCCTAGCGAAAAAGTCATAGGGCGTCTTATCTATGGCGTGAATAAAAAGTGTGACTCGCTTTTGCTTTAGTACATTACGATGTTTGGGGACCTTCCCGATCATTCGTCATCACGGTCATGCGTTGGTTGTTATTTTTGTTGATGATTGTACGAATGACATGGCTTTACCTTCTCGAACATAAAGATGAAGTATTTGCTACATTTCACTTGTTTCACCCATGTAGTTGAGACACAATTTTGAAAAAAATTAAGATACTTGATGCGATAATGGAGGGGAGTATGTTAATCAAGACAATTTTGGACGTCTTAGACAACCGACGTGGTATTCTCGTGAAACCTACGTGTTCACGAAACCCTTGTGAATGGAGATTTGGGAGAGGAAGAATCGGCATATTTTAGAAGCGACGGTAGCACTAATCGGTGCCACGTATGCCTAATAAATCTTTGGGTGATGCCATTCACTTCTGATTGTATCTCTTGAATCGTATGCCCAAAAACCTTACAATTTCGGACTCAGTTAAAGGTGTTATCGATCATCTTCCCTTACTACTATTTTGATGCTTCCTAGAATTTTTGGATGTGTTGCTTTTTGTCCACCTCCAAAAATCAACGAACTAAGTTGGATCCATGTCTTGTCCTTTGTGTATTCTTGGGGTATGGTGTACAAAAAGGGTTATCGATGCTATGATCAATTACTAAAAAGAACCTATATTACCGTAGGATGTCACTTTCCTCGAATCAGAATATTTTTCCCATCAGCAGGTCTCCCGATTCCCTTTGCGGAGGAGAGTTATGGTGAAAAACGAAATTGGCTTGATGTTGAAATATTAGATACTAGTCCAATACTCGGATCGTGCGATAATATGGAGGAGATAGTATCAGACCCGAAACTTGAACTTCAATGAAGGTGAAGTAATGATTGAACCTTCGAAAGATGAAGTGATTGATGTACCCATCCAACTTTCTACAGTACCCAGATGATCCTCTGCTTGAGAATACTCACGAGGTAAGTCATCCTATCACACCTTTACTGCAATGCTATAGATACATGTTGGTTATGTTTTACCTTTCGAACCTGATCGAGGCAAACCCTCAGTCGATACTTTCCCAGGAAAGAAGAACGACGATCCAAGTATCCAATAGCAAATTATGTATCTCTGGTTATCGAGAACCTATCGGGGCATTTACAGGCTTTCTCGCCGTGCCAAATTCCAAGTAGCATTGAAGAAGCCTTATCGATCCAAAAATGGGCTGTGTATAAAAGAGGAATTTGAGGCATTGCGAGAAGAACAACACGTAGGGTGTTAAGCGAGTTGCCTCGAGGAGGAAGGCGGTAGGATCTGAAGTGGATTTTCTCCATTAAGTATAAAGGATGGGTTAGTTGATCGATACAATGAGACTTGTAGCAAAGGATATACGAAAACACGGGATAGATTATCAAGAAACCTTCTCACTGTGGCTAAACTAAAAACCATTAGAGTCTTGTTATCTCTTGCGGCAAATTTAGATTGGCCGTACTGCACCAGCTTGACGTAAAAAATGCCTTCTTCGTGGTGATCTTGAAGAAGAGATTTATATGGATATCCAGCTTTGGGATATCTTGTTACATCAGGAAAAGAAAGCTGCGTGTAGATTACAACGAGCATTGTATGGACTAAAACAATCACCTAGGCGTGGTTTGGTAGGTTGAGTTATTGATGAAGAAATATGGGTTCCAACAAAGCAAGCTCCGTCGTACTCTTTTCCTAAAACATCGATTGGGGAAGATAAGTACTTATAGTCTATGTAGGCGACATGATAAATCACCAGGGGGATGATAAAGAAGAAATCTCTAGCTTGAAAAACTATCAAAGGAGTTTGAAATGAAGGATTTGGGGGCTTCAAGTACTTCTTAGGTATTGAGGTAACAAAGATCAAAACAAGGCATATGCCTTTCCCAGAAGGAAATACTGCTGGACCCTGCGCGGGGACCTGATTTACTTAGATTGTAAACACGTCGATATTCCAATGGTTCAAAATCATAAACTCGGGGAATATGTGGACCCAAGTACCCGAGATAAACTGAGAGATATCAACGGTTAGTAGGTAAACTCATATATTTATCTCATACTCGACACGATATTGCTTATCTTTGTGAGTGTAAATGAAGTCGGTTAAATGTGCCCAGTGAAGACCAGTATGGATGCGGTCGTACGAATACTTCGTTACTTAAAATCCTCTCACGGGAAAGGGACTTATGTTTTCGAAGAATGGTCGAATTGGAAGTCCTTGGATATCTGATTAATTGGGCGGGGAATGTGAAGGATAGGAAATCTACTATTAGTACTTTACTTTTGTGGAAATCTTGTTACATGGAGAGCGAAAGCAAAAAGGTAGTTGCCTTATCCGGTCTTGAAGAAAGTGAATTTCGAGGAATGGTCGAGGAATATGTGAGCTCGGCTTTGGTTGAAAAAACTTCCAAGCGAGATTGGTGTAGCCTACCTTTGAAATGAACTTATTTTGTGATAACAAAGCAGCCATTGCCATCTCGTAATCCGTTCAACATGATCGCACGAAGCACGTTGAAGTGGATGGCTTTTATCAAGCAGAATCTTGAAGAAAAGATTATTAAGCTTCCATTTGTTAAATTATCGAGAAGATCAATTGGTGATATACTTTCACAAAATACGTATGTACCGAAAGAACACATAACACAACGACAAGTTGGGCGTATAAGAGACATATATGCAACTTGAGGAGGAAGTGTTGGCGTGTGCGATGAAAATGGAAGACAACAAAGTTAGTGGAGTTAGGAAATGGCGGTGATGTTGTTGGTGAACCATAAATTAGGGAAGTAGAACAGCTGGTAGGGTTAGAAGTATATTCTGTTTTCTTAGTATACATAGGAAGAGTTATTTGTACAAGAAAATACAGAAATATAGAAACTATTACAATTAACACCAATAATTGACAAATAGTGGATTTGTAGAAATTTTTTTGAGGTTCACTTTTTTCGTCTGTTGGATAAAACTTTCATTTTCTTTTTCAAGAGACATGTTTGACTTCACCCTGCAGGAATGCAGATACATGTTTTTAACCGAAACTTTTTCACGACTGCAAGAATCAAAGAAAATGAAAGTGAGTTTTTGAATAATTATAATTGTTGAATAACAGAAGTGGTAAAACTACAAAAATACAATGACTAGTAGCTCACACCTTCTACATATAGTGCAACAGTCTATAACAAACTCTACACTTTACACTGTGGTAACACGTGTCTGCACACCACTGGTAATACAATAACAGTCACATAACAAACTCTGAACAGCACGTTACACACTACACCTAATACCCTTTTCAAACTGATGGTCTGCGAAGAACCAACAGTTTGGACTCGGAAAATCTGCTGTCTGATCTGAAGAAGGAACAAACTCAACCTACATACTACCCTTTTAATACTTTCAATAATTCCTCAAAAGATATTTAGTTTCAAGTTAATACTATTTTTATTAATTTTAAGTCACAAGTTTAATCAGATAGGAATCAATATTTAATTTTGAGAGAAAGACATGATTGAAAGTCCGAGGACATGTATGATGTGCAGCTTTAGTCTGTTGTCAATATATGAAAGGACATGTATTAGAGGGGTACTTCATATTTGCGGTTGATCTGAAAATTCCTTTGCATTTGTGCCCTCTTGCTCAAGCCATAGCTCTTTGACTGACAGAATTATTACTCAGTGCTTCAAGAAGAAAAAAAAAAGATCTGTTTTTTCCCCCTAATCGGCTTGGAACTGTATGTACAGTAAAACAGTAGCCGTCCTAGAGTTCAAATAGATGATCTGTGAGATAATTTGCAGTCTTGTGCTAATAACAAGGAACTACAGTATGTAACATCGATGGAGAGTACACTTTTAATAATATTGAAAATTAATTAAACAGTGTGATACTATGATTCAAATTCATGGGAAATGCTTGATAACCAATAAAGATCAAGCACCAAAGGTTAGAATAATAACATTGTATGAAGAATGTAGAATGATTTATGGTGCCTATAGATCGTAAAGAGTAATGGTTGATCGATCGAGGATCAAGTGTGCATCAATAAATGAGTTTTTGTTTAAATTTTGATTTTTAGTTTTAAAAGCTCGATTGATTGAATCAGGGCTTGAACAATTGAGCGAGTAAAGAAAAAAATAGAATAAATCATAAAAAGGACCATAGTTTTGGGAAAGAAGCTAGGGTTTTGATGGACATTATTATAATTGTCCATTTTGGAGGTGCATAAGCACTAATGTGTACCCTAGAAGCCATTGAGTGAGATCATTTGTGCTCGATAGTGAGAGCAGAAAAAAGAGACCATAAAAGGGGAAGAGAAAAAGCTAGAAAAGAGAGTCTTAAGGTTTCTACCATTGTTAGGATGCAAAGCTTATGTGAGGTCTCTTTGAGTGCTATTTTTCTTGAGTGAGTGTTTTTCTCAATTGTATTTGTAATCTTCATATTGAAACTAGTGGAACTCATCTCCCTTGGAAGGGTGAAGAAGTGGAATAAACTTACCACATTAGTTGGGTTTAATCATTATACTTTTGGCATGTTCTTACTTTATCTTTTCCTTGCATTAATTTTCATTACTTTTGACATCCCATTTCTAAGGTTTGTTGTGTGGTTGTTGGATATTCTTCGTTAAGGTGGTGTTGTTTTGAAAATTTCTATTCTTGCTTGGATTAATAAACATTAGCAATATCTTAGAGGTTCACATCTCATAACAAGTGGTGTGAGTTTAGGTGTATTCCCTGGTTGTTGTGTGTGTGAGTTTTTTGATGGTTAACATTGTGGTTGTAATTGTGTTTAGAAACAACTACATATTTGGAAATAAAGAAGTTGGATGGCATCAAGGATTTCCATATTGAGAAGAGTAAGATGAAGAGTTTGTTAGTTTAACAAAAGGCAGCTTAATGTCACGACCTTAATTTCTCAAGTAGCGATCGTGCGGCACTTAGCTCGGTCCGTCGTACTAAGCCTGCCTTTCAATCCGAAAATGGAACTCCAAAGAGAATAGAAAGAGAGTTTGCAAAGAATGCTTTGTATTGCTCTAGAGAGAGTTTATGATACAATTGCTAAGAATTCCCAAGGATTGCTAGGAATTTCCCAAGATGAATGCAAATGAAGACCAAGTGGTCTATTTATAGGGTGGCTTCTAAGCCTAAGAATATGCCACCACATTCTAGATAATTCTATGCCTAGAATATACAAGAAGGTTCTAGGTTTATGTACAATGTGCCACAAGGCTCTAGGACCTTCTAGCAAACTCTAGAGTCTTCTAGGTTTGTCTAGCTCCTTCATGCACCTTCCGGGATGTTCCGTAAGCTTCCAGCAGCTTCTACATCCTTCCGGGATATTCCGTAAGCTTCCAGCAGCTTCTACATCCTTCCGGGATGTTCCGTAAGCTTCCAGCGGCTTCTACATCCTTCCGGGATGTTCCGTAAGCTTCCAGCGGCTTCTACATCCTTCCCGAACCATCCGGCGCATTCTAGAACGTTCCAGCCCATTCTAGCACCCTCCAAAGGCGCTTCTGGAACATTCTAGGGTCTTCAAGCTATAGTTGAGTCCGTCCAACTCTAGCCCTTTCTAGACTTCTCTAGGCAACTCTAGAACTTTCCATGTAGAAAAGCCTAGATCCTTTAGGCAACCACTATTTATTTGGATTTTTAGGGACAGTTTGGACGGGACGTGACATTAAGCTCTAGATAAAACTCTGGAGCATCCAGATGATTTTATGAAAATTCAAAAGAAGTTGTCGTTGACGACTTACACCTTATTTCTCTTGCATTTGTACCATAATGTGATTTGTGAGGTTCAAAGTGCAAAGATCACAAAGGCATTATGAAGAAGTTGGACAAGATATACATGCAAAGGACGATGTATCAGAGGTTATATTTGAAAGAATTCAAATGGATATGTCAAAGGGTTTGGAGCTTAACTTAGTGGAGTTCCAAATAATCTCCAATGACGTGTCAAATATTGGAGAGGGTTTTACTGATAAGAATCTTGCCTATTTTCTATTACATTGATCGATACGAATTGTATACAATGGGTATACAAGTCTACGTATTGTAAACAAGTAATATGATAATAAAAAAGATTGTTTCAATAAAGATTATGTTATTAGAAATTAATTTTAAAACCAAAAAGTAAAGATCAAATTTTTTGTGCTTTGAAAAAACAAATTAAAAGAACTAAAAATAAATAACAGTAATTAATTAACTCAAAATTAACAGCTAAAAATATATATAAGAAAATATATAGGAATAATTAATCCTTTAATTTTTTAAACATTTGAATCACTAAAATTTTCCAATATAATTACAAATCAATATATGATCGATTGAATTTAACCTACCATGTATTCCTCTGTCAATAAACTATACAACATATAGTAATTAACTTAATCACACTTTCATGTTAATTAAATTGCATGTTATTCATTAAGTTCATCAATTGTGGATCACATACATAAAAATCATACATCAGTATCTGTAAATTATACATGTTATTTAATCAAGACAAACAACTAAATAATTCTCTCAAATCTATTTAACTATCTTTATAAATCAATTATTAGCCACACAATTAATAACATAAAAATCAGATTAAATAATATAATTAAATTGAAATCATAACTAAGATAAAATATTAGATCATCACTTGTAGAAGATTGGGTACATAAGATCTCTAAATTAATAAATCAATTAGATATAATTTTGTTCATAAAGTTCATATTTTTCATAAAAAAAATATAAAAATTGGTAAAGAAAATAGACAAATAATAAATACAATTAATCTCTTGAATTGTACCAAAAATCTCCTCTTAAATCTCTATCAAAAATATTTTTTTTAATTTTTTCTATATTTTTCTCTATTCTTGGCACCATAAACTAATAAAAAAATATGATAAATTCAACTCTTAGGTTTTTTTAGGTTAATTAGGAAGTTAAATAAGACTCACATGTAACCTAGACTATTAGATCCGTTTTAGATCAAAGATTGAGATGAAAAAAGAAAATAAAAAATGCTAGCAAATGGGATTGCAACATGTGGTATGAGAGAATCATTGGACGAATCAACGTACGACGTGTGGCGTGATAGACTTGTCATGATCAACACATGTTGAGTCAACACCACATTGTGCGATGTGATTTGTTAATCTGGATTGTGTATGTTTTATTTTATATATAATAATAATTTATAAATAAATTTTAATATCAATATGTTCTTATTCAATCCGAAAAAATCTTATCTATTCATATTTAGATCGATTTAGATTGAATATATTATCGAATCATATTTGTATTAAAAAAAATTTAAATTCATTCGAAATTAGATAAAATTTAAATGGATAAAAAAGTATAATTTTAATCCACTGTTTTAAAACCTAGTAAAATTTTTATTATGGAAATAAAAGGTTAATTTCGTGTCATATATTAGGTATATAAGCAAATAACAGCTTTATTTAGTCACCCGTCGAATTATATGGGCCTGTCTTGTCGGTTTTTGTAAATTAGACTAAGGAGCTATCCATGCCATAGACTAGTCCAGATGAATCAAATTTTTAAATCTATTTATGTAGATGAATGATTCACCATCTTTTAATTATTAAATATATTATTTTTTTTATTTTTTATTATTAAATATAAATAATTATTATATTGAATCTTTTACCCCTTGAATGCATCGTGATTCGAACAAGTAAAATTATTCACCCACGAGTCCATTGAATTTCTACTTGTGATCGTTTTAGTCTTAAATCGAACTATTCTTAATTTTCATTTTTATTTCTAGTCTTTATTTTGGGGTCCATCACCATTCTAGTGATTTTGTTGGAGAAACTGTTAGAAAATAATACAAATTCCCGATAAGTCAGATTTATGAGAAAACAAGAATAGAAAAATAACACGTAAAATTTGATAACGGAGTTCGGCCGTCTTCGCTATAGGACTGGCAGATCTTTTCTTTGAAATGAGAGAAATTACACAGGTGTTTACAACACTCACATGACTCACATGACGATTACACCCAAGAAAATTACTCTCAATTTTCTCTCACAAAAGCTTTTCTCTCAATTGGAATGAACACTTTGGATGGATTAATTCATTACAATTACACATCTATTTATAGAAAAATTCACTCCTTTGGTTGAATTTCTTCCTCTTGACTCTGTATGCAAAACTGAAGAAGTTGACGATTCACCTGACTCTCTACGTCGGATCTCTTCACTGAGAACCAGATCACGAACATCGTCAAATTTTAACTTATTGCTTCCTGACGAGCTACTTCACAAACAGTGCGGTAGTATTCTAACTTTCCGTAAAGAAGATAAAAGTATTAATGCTCGTACTTTTTCATCGACCGATTCAATTTCCACGAACTCAACTGGGTTGTCGCGTGTGTTGAGTTCATCGAGATGTTGAGCTACCGAATGCGCCTTCATTCATCCATGAGTCAACAAACGCTTCATCAGTGCACTTTGTTTGAGGCGATTAATACATACATATTGGAGTAGAGCTGCCATAAGACTCGGCCGTGGTCTTTTCCTTTGCTATGTTGAAGGCAACATTACGGATAACGTCAATCGAATAACTCCGAGTGGCTTGTACGAAGATTCCAATCTTCTTCCTTCACATGACCCGGTTTCTTCCCTGAGAGAGGTTGATATAGATTTCTTTGATACAAATAATCCTCTATCTTCATTTTCCAAAACCCAAAATCTGTGCCATCAAATTTCTCGAGTTTCACCGCTTCCTTCATCTGCGCATTGCTCCCACTTTAAAATCGACTTCCTCACGGATCGTTTTTGACTATTTCTTGCGTAAAATTGGCGTAAATCACCACCAATAACTCGATGCAGCTTGTTGGGAAATAACGCAAATTCCCGATAAGCCAGATTTATGAGAAAGCAAGAATAGAAAAATAACACGCAAAATTTGATAACGGAGTTCGACCAATCTTGCTTACGTCTCCGGACCTGCTGCAGATCTTTTTACTGAAATAGGAGAAATTACACAAGGTGTTTACAACACTCACAACTCACAACCGAATTACACCCAAGAAAATTACTCTCAATTTTCTCTCACAAAAGCTTTTCTCTCAATTGGAATGAACACTTTGGATGGATTAATTCATTACAATTACACATATATTTATAGGAAAATTCACTCCTTGAATTACTCCTTAAATTAATGGTTCCTTAAATTGCTCCTTGAATTAAGCTCATTGTTTTGCTCCATGAATTGCTACATGTTTTGCTCCTTGTTTTGCTCCATGTTTTACTCCATGTTTTGCTCCTTAAATTAAGGAGCTTTATAACAATCTCTCAACGAAGACCCGATTTCAACTGTCTTCACACTCGATCAATGCAGCAGTTTTCTAGTCTTTGTTACTCTAAGACCAATGAAGTTGAGCACAACTTGGCCTTGTCAATAGTCACCACCTTTGTTAACATATCTGTGATTTTGCTTCCTTGAATCTTCTCGGTATTAACACATCATCTTCCAATGTAGATCGATGAAGTGATAACGAAGTCCAATATGCTTTGTTCTAGAATGAAATGTCAATTCTTAGCCAAGTGTATTGAACTTTGACTATCACTACGCAGAACATTCTTCTCTTGTTTTTAATCCCATTTCGATTAACAAACCTTGAAGCCATATCATCTCTTTACTAGCTTGATTCTTTCGCTACATACTCACCGTACGTAGTGGATAGAGTGACAATTTTTTGTATTTGTGACATCCAACTAACAATGTAGTTCAATAGTAAATATATAACAGGTGGTGCTTCTTCGGTGATCAACTTCACCTCCAAAGCTGCGTCTTCGTACCACTTTGTACTTTTACCTCTCCTTTACTAAAGTACAAGCACTTTTACGTAGTGCCTCGCAGATACCTCAAAATCCATTTGATCGCTTCCCAATGAGTTTTCCCTGGATTTGACATAAATGCGCTAACAACTCATTTCATCGCATGGCCAATGTTCTCGTCTCGCAGACCATTGCGTACATCAAACTTCCAATGGTGAGGCATAAGGAACCTTAGCCATGAATTCTCTCTCTTCTTACGTCACCGGGGGACTGATCCTTAGATAGGCAAAAATAGCGGGCGGGTGTGCTAACTTGCTTGGCACGCCATGTTGAATCTTTGCAAAACACGATTGATGTACTACGCACGAGATAAGCGCAGGATCCTTTCTTCTTATTTCTTGTGATTTGCATTCCAAGAAATCTTCTTTGTCGGACTTAAGTCTTTCATGTCAAATTCCTTTGACAATTCTGCTTCAACCTTTTAATATCATCCATATCTGAACTGCTTTACTAACATATCATCAACATAAAGTAGTAAAATGATATAACTGGACCTATATCTCTTGAAGTAGCAACAATGATCAACATTACGCACTTCGGAAACCTTCCGGTAATTTAAGTCATCAAATTTTTGTACCATTGTCTCGAGAACATTTCAGGCCATACAAACTCTTCTTAAGTGCAACATGCCTTTTTCTTCCCTTTTTGAGAAACCTTCCTGGGGTACATGTATATCTCTTCATCTAAATCTCCACGTGAAGGAATGATGCTTTCACATCCAACTCGTTCAAGATGAAGATCTTCGATGGCTACAATGCTCAATGATCGATAGTATTAAGCTTCACAACGGGAGCAAAATGTTAGTGTAGTCAACTCCTTCTATTGAAACCACTTTGACAACTAGGCGGGCTTTGTATCTCTTGGAACCATCGCGTACTCATTTCACCCGGTACACCCATTTGTTGTGAAGTGCCTTCTTTCCAACATAGGTAACTCAACTAGTTCCTATGTACGGTTGGAGATGAGAGATTTCATTTCTTCTTTCATGCTTAGCTCCCACTTGTTGGAATCTCGAGTCTGACAAGCTTCATGCATTCGAGGCTCCCTCCATCGATCAATGACATATAGTTCATGTATCTCCTGTTAGGCACGTGAGGTCGAGAAGACATACTCAATACGGGAGGCTGGAGTAAAGAGGTTGTGGTGTGTCGGAATGTTGTGTCTTGCTTTGTCCAGCAAGTTCCTCCGGCCGAGGACTTGTTACAATTGGTTTTGTTGCGGAAGTATCTGGGACATCATCTGCACGCAAATACCGACTCATTCTCTGAGTCATTGCGTCTATTTTATGCATGTCCTTATACATCACCCTTTCGTTGAAAATCACATCTACTACGGATAACTTTCTTCTTTCGTCATCCCAAACGCGGTAGCCAAACTCATCCTCACCATAGCTTGAATGAATGTGCATTTCTTGGATTTGGGATCAAGCTTATTCCTTAAGCCTTGATCAGTATACCTGAAATGCTACACAACCGAAAACTTTTAGATGTGATAGTTTCACCTCTTTTCCGCTCCATACCTCCTCCGGTATTCTATGCTCCAATGGAACAGATGGGCCTCGGTTGATCAATTGGCCGTGTTGATCGCTTACGCCTGCAGCTTCGGTAGACCGATTGTATACGAATGCTTACGGCTCTTCTCTCAACGTTCGGTTCATACGCCGCCTACACCGTTGTGCCGAGGCGTGCCTGCGATTCTTTCCATTCGATCCCGTGCTCATAGCGTAAATTTTTGAATCTGGTGTCTTCATATTCACCACCATTACCTCGATTCCGAGCTTTTGATCTTTAAACCCGTCTCATTTTCCACCATAGCTTTCCATCTTCTCGAAAGCCTCAAATACTTCGTACTTACGCTTTAGAAAGTAAACCTATACCTTACGAGTGATCATCAATGAAAGTCACGAGTAGTGTTTCCCACCGATAGATGAGGCGGTCATTGGTCCCCCAAACATCGAGTGAATAAGCTCTAGTCTTTTCCTCTTCTTTAGGATTCTCGCAACTTGTTTGAAAGATGACTCTCTTTTGCTTTCCAAGTATGCAATCTTCGCACGTGTATATCTCCGTGACGTAGACCGGAAGTTTTCCACTTTGAGTGCATAATCTTCATCCCCTTCTCGCTCATATGGCCCAGTCTACGGTGCCACTGATTTGGTGTTTCATTGCTTCTTTGCAATCGTAATTGAACAACGTGCCTGTTGTCATGTAAAGCAGTGCCATTTTTCTTGTCTCGAGCAACTGCGTCATCGCACCTTGAAATCTTCCAATCATCACTACGGAAGATCGTAGTGTAAGCCATCGGCAACGCCCCACCGAGATTAAGTTCCTTCTAAGATCGGGAATACGCTGACATCCTTCGGTTCCCAAACAGATCCGTTCAACTTAATCTTCACTACACCTTTGCTAATAATAGCACATGGTTGATCATCACCAAGATATACATTTCCAAGGTTCTCGGGGACATATTTCTGAAGAATTCTTTTTGTGAAGTAGCGTGGAACGATGCTCCAGCCTAACACCCAAGATTCTTCCTTGCTCTCCAAAGAGCATATCAACGCATCGTCTCTCCCGAGGTGGAAGTAACATTTGCCCTTGCCTTCACTTGTTTGTCCTGGTGCACTCTTGCACCGATTTTTGTAAGCGCCTGCTTCTTCCACAATTCCAACACTCGATAGTCTTTGAAATATGGAATTATTAGGATTCCCGGATTTGGACCTCTTGTCCTTTGATCTACCTCGGTAGTCACGTTCTACCACGTTCATTCCCTTTGGTTGAATTTCTTCCTCTTGACTCTATATGCAAACCGAAGAGATTGTGACGATTCACCGACTCTCTACGTCGGATCTCTTCACCGAGAACCGCATCACGAACATCGTCAAATTTCAACTTATTGTTTCTGACGACTCTTCACACGTGACAAGTAGCATTCCAACTTTATGGTAAAGAAGATAAAAGTATTAATGCTCGTATTTCTTCATCGAATTCAATTTCCACCGAACTCAGTGGGTTGTGAGTGTGTTGAGTTCGTGAGATGTCGAGCTACCGACGCACCTTCATTCATCCGCAATTGAACAAACGCCTCATCAAGTGCACTTTGTTTGAGGCATGGCTTCTCATTACATATTGGAGAAGGCTGCCATAAGACCCGCCGTGGTCTTTTCCTTTGCTATGTTGAAAGCAACATTACGGGATAAGCGTAATCGAATAACTACGAGGCTTATGCCTAGAAGATTCCAATCTTTCTTCACGTCTTCCGGTTTCTTCCCGAGAGGTTGATATAGATTTCTTTGATATAGATAATCCTCTATCTGCATTTTTCCAAAACCCAAAAATGTTGTGCCATCAAATTTCTCGAGTTTCACCCTTCCTTCATCCGCTGCGCCATTTGCCCCACTAAAATCGACTTCCTCTGGATCGTTTCTTATTTCTTGCAGAAAATTGTGAAAATCACCACCAAATGAAATCTCCGATACCGGTTGTTGGGAAATAACGCAATTCTAAAGATAAGCGGTTATGAGAAAGCAAGAATAGAAAAATAACACGCAAAATTTGATAACGGAGTTGAAGCCAATCTTGCTTACGTCTCCGGGACACCTGCTGCATGATCTTTTCTTGAAATGGGAGAAATTACACAAGTTGTTTACAACACTCACAACTCACAACCCAATTACACCCAAGAAAATTACTCTCAATTTTCTCTCACAAAAGCTTTTCTCTCAATTGGAACGAACACTTTGGATGGATTAATTTATTACAATTACACATATATTTATAGGAAAATTCACTCGAATTACCTCAATTGCTCTCCACTCGAATTTCCGTGAATTCCATGTTTTGCTCCATGTTTTGCTCCTTAAATTAAGGAGCTTTATAACAGAAACTTGTTCCAATATTCAACAAGATCAAACAATAATATAAATTATAATTCAAATTTATAATTTATAATTTAAAACCGCAAAAAAAAATGATTCTCATTATTTAATTATTAGATAAATAACTTAAATTTATCATTTATAAATTATAATTTAATTTAATTCATAACGATTTTAATTCTTAATTTTTGATTTTTTAGAATGATTTTATAATTAAATATGTTTTTCGATAATTTTTAGTTTTCACTTTATATTTTTAAAAAATCATTATAAAAATATGGAGTGGTTTATAAATCTTTAAAAAAATTATTTTTTAATTAAATTTTTGATTTATATATATTTTATTTTTTATAGACATATTTTCTTAAAAATAAATAAAATCTTATAATTTTTATATGTATAAATATTTGAAAAAAATAATTAAATTTAAAATTTATAAATAATAGCTAAAAATTTATTAACTTCTTAAAATTTTTGAAAAAATAAAAAAATAGAAAATATTGTGGCATAATTTGTAGATGATTTTTATTTCTTTTCTTAAAACTTAAAACTCATTAGACATAAATTATTATCAAATATATTGATAATTATTTTTATAAAAAAAATTAAAAATTATAATATGAATTTTTAACCATAAATAATAAATAATAAATTAAAATAATTATTAAATATATTTTAATAATAATAAGTTATAATAAAATATAAAAAATTTGCCAGTAATTTTGTTTTCAACATATCTGAGTATAGTAGTATACTTGTGAAAATGATATCGCCAAACGTTTGAATTTCAGTTGTCAATTATGGACAGCTATTTTATTCCTTAATGACAGCCAAAAGATTCCACTCATAATTATTACATCTATAGATTTTTTTTAATCGATAATATTTATTATAAATTGTAATATTATTTTATTAATTATTTATTAAAATTATATTTTATTATATTAATTATAATTATACCTGATTATGTAAAATTACTCTACTATCAGAAATGTTGGGAAACTTTGAATAAGGAAAAAAAGGAGATAACATTGGGCAACTTGATGCAATAAAACGTGTTGATTAGATGGTCAAAAAACTTTAGTCCAAAACGGCAAGATCCGAGAAATACACTCACTTATTTTAATTATATAATTTATAATAATTTATTCATTTTGTTATGAAAAAATTACAATATAAAAATACTTAATTAAATTTTTATTTTTTTATTTTTTAATAATTTTGTAGTTATTATTATATATTATTATAGATAATTTATAAAATTTATATCTTAATAACAGTTGAATCAATATGAGAAAAAATAAAAACAAATAAAAAATTACTCATTTTTTGTTATATTATCATTTTTTTTAAAACAAAATAAATAATCTCATAAAAGAATAATTAAATTGTTATCCTTAATATAAATAAAGGATTTATACTATCATTTATTTTAATTTTAATTAGTATGGTTTTTTTTAATAGAGAGAGAGATAGAATATCATGTAAAAATATAGTAACTCACCGACAAAGCTTCTTTAAAATATCTAAAACCAAAACTCTTTTATTGATCATCACCCACCATCTATCTCTAACCAAACTTCCCATCAAACTCTCATCTTGTTCATCACCCTTCCACCCATCCATTACTCCACCCACTTCCTCTCGTTCTAGCCTTTTTTGGCAACCTCTAAACACCATCTCTACCACCCATGCACTATAGATGGTTCTATTACACTATAATCGCTATAATCGTCGATTTTCTCCAAAAGGGGTTGATCTCTTTGGCCTCACCTTGTCCAAGTTCTCACAATTGGCTATTTTTTCTTTATTTATTCTTTTGCTAAATCTTGTTGTTATGTGTAAAATAATTTATGCCATGTGGCATAATATGAGAGATCTCAGTCAATAATATAACTTACAAGCCAACCCATTCAATGATGAGTCATCAGATAAGCTTCAGTATCAATTAATTATCTAATAGATAAACGATCAGTATTTGAACTATTAATTATCCAAAAATAAGATAATTAAATGGATAAAACTCCAATATTTGAATGTAATTCTATCTCTATGAATAAGAGTCATTAATGGGTATATCTCTTATAAATATTCACCGATGCTTACCATTAATCACAATTTAATCACTTCAACACATATTAAACTCTCCTATCAATTAAAGACATTGAGATCTAGACTCTCTCTCACTAAATATCTTTCTCTATGTCTCTCTACAGGAGAGACATTAGTCTCATCTTTCTCCTCATTACTCGTACTTACTTAAGCATCGAAGAGCCAAACATCACTATACTTTATAATGGTCCAAAGTCCTAACGGTGTGTTCTCTATTCTTAAGTATATAAGAAGCAAGAAAAGTACCAATCATCAATGTTGACAAAAATTGCCATCAACATATTACACCGTCTGTGGGAACGAGTGTACTCTATTTGTTGAATAACAACTAAGAGATAGATCTACAATGTCATCCAACATTATGAATTAGGTGGTCCTTGAGAAAAGACCCTACAAACATTTAGAAAAAAATTTCTCTTGAAGAAATTTATGCTACACGGTCTCCAAATGTTGCATCTTTCTGTTCTTTCAAGATGAACCAATATCTTGACTTAGATAGTCGAGTTTCTACAAAGGACAATGAGATCCCACCTTATGTTCAACAAATTGTGTAGACACACCATAGATGGCTAGATCATGGCTAAACATGCCACGATTGGACACACTGTAGCCTGCCAAAAATGGGTCCCACTTTATTCGTTAGTCTTCCACTTAGTGACCACCTCACATGACCTGTCCTGACTCGTGCTTTCTTACCCTCACGATGATCAGATCTGATCCCTTCCATCAATGATCTCTTCCTTTATCATCACTACTCATGCAATGAAGGATGAGTGTAAATGTCATGGGGTACAAGATGTTTAGATAGCAAGAAAATAAAAGTTCTACCGTTCATCCAAGGAACTTGGAAAATAAATAAATAAAAAATTAAAAAGAATAAGGAAGAAAATTAAAAAAAAAAAGAAAAAGGAAAAAAGATGCACTCGCCAAACCTTGAAGCAAGCTCCTACTTTTCTCTCTCCCTCTCTCAAGTGTGTACTTTGAAGAATGGAATGCAAAATAATAAAGGAAATGCTCTATTTATATGAAGGATAAGGTGAGATTTTACCTGTATATCAAAGGACCCATCCAAGGGTCCTAGGTAATTGGATAGCCTATGGGCTCAAAACATCACACACTTTGATCCATGTCCTTTCTTTAACAATAGGGAAATGAACCTATTGAAGAGTGATTTTGGCATTGACATAACTTCTTAACTGGGAGTCTGATTCAGAATCTATAGAAATTGCTAACAATAGAAAATCATTGTGCACATGATGAATGCCCAAGAAAAGCAAATATTCGTCATACTTACGAGTAATGGCCACAAGAATGGATTTGACATCACTAATAAGGTTCAAAAAATAGTGAACCCAAATAGTGATGAAATAACAATAGACCTTGTAACCTATATACTAAAAGCCTAACAGATTTACGGGTTGATGTTGGGTGTAAAATAATTTGTAACACGTGATGTAATATGAGAGATCCTAATCGAAAATATGACTCACAAATTAGCCTATTCAGCATTAAATCATTAAAAGAGTTTTAGTATCAATTAAATATCTAATAGATAAAAGACTAGTATTCAAATAATTAATTATCTAACAATGAGATAATTAAGGAGATAAATTTATGACATTCAAAAGTAAGTCTATCTCTACATGTAAGAGTCATCAATAGGTATATTCTTTTCCATATAAATGTTCACCCTTCACTCACTATAAGAGAAAAACTCAAGAACAAAACAACTTAATCACTTTCAACATATAGTGACTTCTCATCTTAATTATGGACACTAAGATCTAAATTCGCTCTCTTTGCATCTCTCTACATTATAAGGAGACACACTAATCTCTTCATTCTTCTCATTATTCGAGCTTACTTGAGCATTGGAAGGTCAAAGACTAGCACATCCGGTAGTGGTCAAAGATCTTAACGATGTGTTCTATGTTATTGGTTACACATGAAGTGAGAGGTATACCGATCATCGATGTTGATAAAAATCGACATCAATAATATCCCAATTATTTTTTTACTTATTTTCCTTTATGAATTAAATACATCAAAACTAATATATTTTTCAAGATCAAGATTAAAGAACTCAAATATACTTTATGATTCAATATGCAATTGAAAAAAAAAATTTGTCCTACAAAGGCACGTTACTTTCAAAATGAGTTGGGATGGATACAGAGTTGTTCTATTTTTTAATATTATAATATGATTTTAAAATTTATTAATATAAAAGTAAGTATTATATCATATAAATTTTATTAAATTTGATAAAAAATTTATTTAAATTAATTATAGTGTATCAACTTTTTAAGTTATTTTTTAATTACTTATCCGATTAACTAATAGTATTTAATAGGTGGAAAATGTGATAAAATTGGGGATGTATTTTAATTTTTTCTAATTAAAATTATGGATTATTTTTTGAGTATTTTTTCTATTTAAAAATTATTTAATTAAATATAGGCTAATTGAAAAATATAAGTATATTATATATGTTATACATGAACTTTTATCTTAAATTTGTCTTTTCTTTAACCATTTTTTGAAACTTAAAAAAAAATTCTAAAATACATCTTCTAAGTTAGCAGGGATTAAAAATACTAAAATTCTTAACAAATGCACTTGTATAACTAAAAATTAATATGCCAAAGTGCGCTATGTGGTTTCATGATCTCTTTTCAAAAACAGAACGGGTTAAAAAAAATTAAAAATTTAAATAGGGAACAAAATAATACCAAATGCATAAATAGCTCCACACCTTATCAAGTAAACGTTAAGAATGTGAATAAATTTTCAAAATATTACAAAAACTGAACATATATTCAAGTCTTTATAAACATGTCTTCAACTACGTTTATAAGTTATAAAAATTTAAATATATGTATTCAAACACTTAAAAATTAAAATTCTAAGCATGAAAAGGGGTATGCAATTAAATAATTAATAAGCTATATATAATTTATATTATTTTGCTTGCTGATTATTATTGTCTTCTTTCTTTTTTTTTTTTTTTGTTGCAGTTTGCTACAAAATCTAATTGACTACGTAAGAAAGAAGCTTAATAATTTTCCTAAAAAAAGCAGTGTCATGGTCTATACTCTATCGTATTCTCATCGAGTAGCATTCTTTGTCTTGGAGTACTGAAAATTAGGGTAAGCAAATAATTTCATTAATTTGTTTTTTATCTAATCATATTCAAATCATATTAATAAATTTATATATTCAATTTTATCGATATACACAAAATTATTATTATTAAATTATAAATAAATAAATATTTTATATTATATATAACATAATTATATTTTAATTTAAAAAATATATATTATAATTTAATAATTTTATAAATATAAATAATAATATTAATATATGGGGTAGCTCGAGACGCCATTGTTTAGTTCGTTAATTAACATGCCATATCGGACTGTGCTCATGTATGGATTGTATCGTATTTTTATTCTTTATATGTGCTCTGTTTAACTTATTATTTAATAAAAGTTATGAATGTTAATCGCGGAGAAAAGTAAGAAAATAGTTTTATCCATTAGTTTAAATTAAACAAAAAATTTATTCTTAGATTATATTAATAAATTTTATAATCGAATTAGATTTAGATATAAAAATAATTCATAAAAATTTAAATTTATATATACCATATTTTATATATAATAATAATTCATAAATAAATTTTAATATCAATATGTCTCTATTCAGATTCAAATTAATACGAATTGATTATATCATCGGATCATATTCCGATGAAAAATCTTTAAATTCATTCGAATACGATCGGATTTAGATTAACTAAAAACATACTGTTTTAATTCGTTGTTCATCTCTAATGTTAACTTTATCTACTAAACTAGTAGACAATCGTATATAAATATATTTATATATTTAATTTCAAATTAATGGACTTGACATGTTACTAATCATAAGTCATGTGATGTATTGTATCGCGTTTTATCTTATCTAATATTTAACCGATTGTATCGTATTAATCGATTATATTAACAAATTAAATGTTTAATGATCACAGTAACTTTAGCAATAAAATACATAATTTGATTTCAATTTAAGGTAATACCAAATTACTTTATGTCCTTCCGAGAGAAGAAAAAAAAAAGTGTGTGGTAACTTTCATAGGCTAGAAAATAGTAGATTTGTGGAATTCAATTCCATATATATAACTGCTATCGGTCGGTCTATGATCAAATTTTTTTCTCATCTCATAACATAGTATATAGTAAATTATGTGAGTAAATTTAAACGTTGCTATAGTATTGTTGGTGTTTTTATCGTATGTGAAATTGTCAAAAGCTAACACTTTAACTATTTATTATATTTATAATTATATTTTTATGTTTACTTGAATTATTTTTTAATTTAACACATGTAAATTTTTTTATATATATATATTTATTATTTTAACAATGATGTAAATAAAAATGAAAAGATTGGTATTATAGTTATAAATACAAATAAGACGTTGGTTTGTATCATTTTTTGAGAAAATAGTAAAAATCAAAGCCGTAACTTATGACCACCCCAATAACGGTCAAACAAATTCACAATTTTTTTTTTCTTTTTAATTTCTTAATTTCAAACATGCATTTTGACTCTTCTATGGATTTTACTATAAAGTATCTCTAAACGGACAAAACAAAGATACATAAAGAAAGATAGAAATTAAATAATCTTTAATCACTTTGAAAGATAATCCAAAAAAATGATTTAAATATATATATATACGAGCAATTATTATTAGATAAGAAAAGTAAGCTACGCACGCACCTTCAACTTGAGTTGAAAACCACACACACACATATATATATATATATATGTATGTATATAAAACAAACTATTTACGTCAATAAGATACTTACAGCTTATACATTATTTATTATTCTTAATTATTTAACAAGTTATCACAAACTTACAAAATAATAAATAATTTTTGAGTATAAATATATTTTTTTTCTCTCACCGCATCATTTTATTGTGTATTATTACAAGTAAAATAATCAACTAATATAAACTTTCTTATAGGTCATATATGATATGTTAATTCATCTCCAAACTTTTAAGATAAATAATAATTAATACATTTTATTTATTTATTAACGTATACAAATAATATCTCGTATTAATTAAAAAATATATTAATATAGGGTTTATAAACGGTATAAAATTTATATTAATTAAAAGTTAACTTTTAATATTTTTTTTTATAATATTCAAAATTTACATTACTAATATGACATGAGAGAGAAAATTATGGTGTTAAAAAAGTTGAAAATAATTTGGAGTGAGTAGTTATAAAGTAATCAATTAATATAAATAAGTTAGATAGAAATACTCTTTTATAGCTCACCCATACATGCATCTTTCTTTTGTTTTTTTGACATCTCTTATTTCTAAAATAGATGGAAACAATATTGGAAGTCTCAAGTGTAAGAATTGCAATAACAATTGGTTTGATAGGGATAATAACGTGTGCATGGAAGGTGGTTAATTGGGTTTGGTTGAGACCAAATAAGCTAGACAAGTGCTTGAGACAGCAAGGCTTTAAAGGCAATTCCTACAACTTCTTGTTTGGTGATTTGAAGCAAAATGGAATTCTCATTAAAGAAGCCACGTCCAAACCCATCGACTTTTGCCATGATATTGTTGCTCGTGTCCTCCCTTTCGTCCATCATGCTGTGAAAAATTACGGTATTATAATTTATCATGATATAAATATTCTTTTTTTTAATTTATCTTTAGAATTTTTGTTAACAATCTTCATGCCCCTTCATGTGCTTTTAAGTCTACTTCTTAAAAGACATGTTAGTTATCATCTAAGTACTAACATTTTTGCATAGATATATACTTTATATAATTATGTTTCATAATAATTTTAAAAATTATAAAAAATTAATTAATTTTTTTTAAATAATATTAACACTTATCATAATATATATATATATATATATATAACATACAAGTAAATTTATTTCCTTGGAATTCCTTTCTCTAAAAATAAAAAATAAAAAAAAGCTGATTGAATCTCACCAGTCTTTTAATTAGTGTTTTTTATTCACTTAAAATGGGTGCTTTTAAGTTGTGTTCTTTAATTTTAATATAAAGCAATAAAGAAGAATTATTTATAGGATAAATGATCCAGACCAATAACATACATATTATAATTATATTGGTGGAGAAAATAATTTTATTTTTAAATTATAATTAATTTAGATAAACACATTAACATTAATTATCTCTATATATTTTTCATCTCGAAATTAAGTGAATTTGATATGAAAAATGAAAATGAACATGCAGGGAAGAATTCGTTTATATGGCTAGGACCAGTACCAAGAATGAATATAATGAACCCAGAAGATCTAAAAGATATATTCAACAAACATTTCGAGTTTCAGAGGCCTAATTTACATCCAATTACCAGGTTGCTTGCCGAAGGTCTCGCTAATTACGATGGTGAAAAATGGGCTAAACATCGAAAGATCATCAACCCTGCTTTCCATCTTCAGAAGCTCAAGGTAATATTATATATTCTGTATATATATATATATATATATAGACGAGTGTTTGGTACATCAACAACAACAACAACAACAACAAAGTCAATTAATTTGATCAAAAATGATTTTTTTTATTTTTATTTTAAAAAAAAGAAGCACTTTATTAGGGACAATAAAATATTTTTTCTGAATTCAGAAAGTAAATTTTTATTTTTTATTTTTTTTTATATATGTTTGGTAGTAGTCTTATGTTGAAATACATAATATGCAAGTCAAGTGTTTGTATTTCTGCTTGTGTGAAAAGGCTTGTTGGTTTCTTAATTAAAATATTTGTTGGTGTTGGCTCTTAATCAGCAAATGGTAGGAGCATTTCATGTATGTTGTGAAGAGATGATAAGAAAATGGGAGGAGAAGTTTGCAATCTCCAAAGACGGGTCATGTGAGATAGACGTTTGGCCTTATTTTGAGAATATGACGGCCGATGTGATCTCCAGAACTGCGTTTGGAAGTAGTTTTGAAGAAGGGAGAAATATTTTTCGGCTTCAGAAAGAACAAGCAGAAATCTTCATCCAAGCTAATCAGAATATTCCCATTCCTGGAGGGAGGTATACTACTACTACAAAATGCTTTCAACCAAAGCGATTAAAAAATATATATATATATATGTTAAGCTTATTTGTAAAATTGTTATAACAATAAAAATAATATTTTAAAATTCTAAATATACAAGTAAAACGATTTAAAAAAATTATATGCTAAATTTCTTTGAAAAAAATTACATAAAATAATATTATAAAATTTATAACAATAAAAATAATATTTTAAAAATATTAAACTAATTTTAATTATTTGGAGTTAAAATTTTAAACTAAAGCTTTTATTTGTGATAAAATATATATAAGATATGTTTTTTTTATTATTATAATATTTTTCCAACTTTTTTATGGGTATATAAATAAGGCACCACTTAAAAGGGTAAAGTAGTAATTTGGTACCTTTTTTTTTTTACTTAAGCTGTTTTAATATATATATAATTACACAAAACTTCTTATTGTTTTATAAATTTGTTCTTGTTTTTTTCCTCCTCTACTTTTTAAATTTTAAATTTTAAACTTTAAACTTTAATCTCTTTACTTTTGATTCTTATGATTCATGAGCATTTTATTTTTTTAATTTTCATATAACTAATCTAAAATTTAAAAATAACTTGAATTGAAATTCGTGTAAAAATAATAATGTAATTAAAAATAGGAAAAGTAGAAAATAAGTAGATCGAATTACCAGAAAAAAAGTGACTAGCTTGAGTATAGATTGAGATGGCAATTGTTTGTAATTAGTTATTTTAATCATGATGCTAAGTTCTTTTGTGTTGAAATGAAATGTTAGCTAGGTTTGATATATAAACAGTACAAAGTGTTTTTTAATTTAGGTAACGAAATTTCACATCAAATCTATATCTATTAGTTTGAAAAACATAAATATGTTACTTTTATAAAAAAAAATTAAAAAAATGTAACAAACTAATGGTATCAAACAGACCAACACGCTATTACTTGTTAAATATTTAACACATCACAGCACAACATGTGAGCAAAAATAATAATACGACACGTCTCGTGACTCGTAGTTAGTAACGGACTAGACTATGTTTACATATTAATACAATATTAAATTTTAAATAAATTAATATTAAATATATAAATATATTTATATATTATACTTTAATGGATGGAATTAATATTTATGGATGAGAAGTAGAAATTTCGACGATATTTTTTTCAAAATAATAAACTAATGCGTTATGAGCCGTGTCGGCCTGTTAAATACTACACAATGGTTCGAAAACTAGATGACATAATAAAACCCATGAACTTAGTGTTAATACGACCACAAACTAGTATTATCCACTAGCTAATGAGTTATTGGTCAGAACACACGCTAATTAACGAACTTAGTTATTGAATATTCTTTTTGACACCTCTAAATAGTATAAATTTATTATTATTATAAAGTAAAATTTTATAATCAAAGTTAATAAACTTTTCACTAAAATAGATGAATAAAATATATTTTTGTTAAACTTATTAGATTTAAATTACTCTTTTTCCTGTACATATTTGTATATGTTTTGTATTTATTTAATTAAGATTCGTTCAAAAGTATCTACCAACTAAGTATATTCTATTAAAAAACTGCATATAATATATAAGATTTAGGGTTAACATATAAAAACATGTGAAAAATGAAGCCAACATAATATATGATTGTGAACTGCAGCTATCTACCAACGAAATTGAACAAAAGGATGAAGGAAATTGACAGAATAGTACGAGCGTCTCTCGAGGATATTATTAACAAAAGAGAAAAGGCCTTGAAATTGGCCCAAGCTCCCAATGATGACTTACTAGGCATACTTTTGGAATCCAATTTCAAAGAAATCCAAGAACATGGGAACAATAAGGATGTTGGGCTGAGTCTCAAAGATGTAATTGAGGAATGTAAGTTATTTTACTTTGCTGGGCAAGAAACAACCTCAGTGTTGCTAGTATGGACTATGGTTGTCCTGAGCAAGCATCAAGAATGGCAAGAACGTGCAAGAGATGAGGTTTTGCAACTCTTTGGTGATAAAAAACCTGACTATGATGGGCTATCCCAATTAAAACTTGTGAGTATATATAGCATTATTGTTTTGGCATTCTCTGAATGTGTCAATATAAGAAAGTACTACTCATTATAAGATGTTTTAACATGTTTTGATATCATTACTATATCTCTTCTTTTATTATCTGCCAGGAGTATGTCAAAATTGATTCTTTTTGGCACTGAATATAGCAATAGCAAAAATTCAGGACCTAAATAGATGGATTTTTGAAAAATTGGAATATGTATATTCTCGGAAAGTGATGATTTTGGTATTTGTACAAGACCCCTAAATTATCAAAATGCGATTTTGAGACATTTTTCAGGGTTTAAAAACATGCTATTTTAGAGCGTCAAGTCAAACTCATAGCAATATGAACTTGATATCTTCCTTTGGGTTATCCAAGTTTTGTTAAAATCAAACTCCAAGCGCACACAAATGCATTACTTTATGTTTAATCTCATTGTTATGGTATTTATTTCTAAACTTGTACATATTGATTGTCATAGATGAACATGATTTTACATGAGGTCCTTAGGTTATACCCACCAGTAGCAATGCTCAATAGGGTTGTTCAAAAGCCGACACAACTTGGAAATTTGACAATACCAGTTGGAGTAGAGTTGTGCACACCAACATTACTTATTCATCATGATCGAGGACTTTGGGGTGAAGATGCCAAAGAGTTCAAACCTGAGAGGTTTGCAGAAGGAGTTTCAAAGGCAACAAAGGGCCAAGTTTCATACTTTCCCTTTGGCTGGGGTGCTCGTATATGCATTGGTCAGAACTTTGCTTTGGCCGAAGCTAAAATGGCCTTGTCATTGATATTGCAACGTTATACATTTGAGCTTTCACCATCTTATGCACATGCTCCTTTCAGTATTATAACTCTTCAACCCCAGTATGGTGCTCAATTAATTTTGCACAAACGTTAGATTTTATATATCAGTTATCATATGATGAAAGTTCTCTATTATTGTATCAAATAAAAGATACCTTCACTTTGCTTTTGAGCCCTTATTTGACTTTTAGATAAGCCACTTTTATATACAATGTATGTTGTAATGAACCATTTCATGGTACGGTATCAATAAAGAGAACTAGTTTGTAACTCAACAAAGGATTCTCCTATTATAGGCATATGAAATGAAAATCTAATCACCCAAAAACTCACCATGTGCGGTACTTATTAGCCTATTAAAATGGGCATGGAACATGTTGAACTATGTTTGGTTCAGATCAAAAAAGCTAGAAAGGTGCTTGAGAAAGCTAGGTTTTAACAGGAATTCCTATAAAGTATTGTTTAGAAATGAAATAGACTTAATGAGGTAATTAATTAAGGAATGTTCTATAGTCTATGCTTTGTTGGACAAGAGACCATCTCAACGAAGCTTGTTTAGACTATGGCTTTACTAAGTATTAGCATTGCTTTAGATAACCAAAACCCAAAATGTTGATGGACTGGCTCAACTAAAAAGGGTCACGATACAGACGACAATGATTATACATGTTAAATCCACCTGAAATTTCAATAAACCAAACCGTTCAAAGAGAAACACGTTGGAAAATTATGTTTACCAGCATTTGGACAAAGCATTGAATGATTGAAGCTAAAATACCCGTACCAATGATTTAATAGAACTTCGCATTAAAAGATTTCCCCTTGTTATTCACATGCTCCTTCCGATACCCATCATTTTGAAAAGAGGTTATGAATTAGACAGTTGATAGATAATACTTAATGGCAATCATGAATCATACTAGAGGTAATATGCTACGCAAATAGATGTTTGATTATCATTGTAAGGTGATCAGGCATCAAAAGTTAAGTTAGTTTAAGATCATTACATAAATAAAATGAAAAAAATTGAATGAATTCTAAGAAACTCGATCCATCGATCGAAACTCGATCGTACTTCACTTGCGTGAAGAGACTTAAACTGAATGAACATTTTGGTAAATGACCTTAAGATCGTGTATAAGCATAAGTTTGTGCTCTAAAATCATTTTTAATAGAGTAAAAAGCAAATTAGAGAGCTTAAAGGGAAAAAAGAGACCAAAAAGAATATGACATTTCTCTATTGAAGGTGGGGAAGGAGCTTGGTGTTATTGGATGATAACACCATTTATTTGTGCCTAAACGAGAACCCAGATTCATAACACTAGCTGGAGAAAGCAATAGGCATTAAATTGGAAAATAGATGAAGAAAAATTATAGGAAAAACAAAATTCCTTTTTTTCAGACAAAACATTACAACAGATTTAGAAAGGAAAACAATCAAATAATATGCTAGTAAAAGTAGAAACCCTTAGAAAATAAAGACAAATTTTCACGAATCGCTTATAAAAGTTGTAATAGTGGTATAAAAACTTAGGGCAGTTTTCGTAAATTAATGCATGAGAGAACATGTATAAACCTTTATTAGAGTCGAGGCTGCCCAAAAACACATATTCTGCCCAAAAACACATATTGGAAGGGTGAAATTGAGCACTCGTACACTTATTTCAAAACGAGAGCCCATTGGAGCCGCCATTAATAAATTAAGAAAAATAATAATCTAAAGAGTAGAAGTGAAAATCAGAATAACTGAAAAAGAGATGTATAAAACCTATCTAAATCTCTGTAAAGATATAACAGAGGAACCAATCGTCTTTGAACGAAATTGAAAAGGAGTTCAGAGAGATTTGTATATGCCGGCAACGGAACAACAGAACCACCGCCGTAGAAGCACAGACGAGTTGTTCTCTCAAAAGGCAATGAAAACGATAGCCTTAATTATCACTTCCATTTATGGTTGGTGGGTGCCTCCATTTTTCACGTTGTCGGCCCTATTATACATAATTGGGCCATATATTGGTTTTACGAGTAATATGGCATGAGTTTTTACATCTAATAAAAAAAATATATATATTTAATAATTAAAATATATAGCTTAAAAAAATAAATATATATATATATATACATTAATTTAAAATTTTTGTTTCAAAATTTAAAGTATTAATCCCTTACTTTCATCTATATAAATCTTAAATTTAAAACATATTTAAATATCTACCCATTAAAAAGAATCATTGACAATCTAAATATCGATCCCAAACATATTTACCAGGAAATATTAAATACTTAATTCTTTCAATACACCTTTTTTCATGAGCTGTTGACAATCAACATCATCAATCCAAGCTACAGATCAAAATAAGAAGCTACAAATCAGCTTGAAAAGCCATTACATGCATTGTGTGATGATTGAGGCTACAAATCATAATAAGAATTCAAAACCGAGTTGTGTATTAGAATAGTAAATACAAAGGCACGTGCTATATTTTTAAAATAGATTAAAAAATTTTAAATAATTAATTAATAAAATATATAACTGATACAAATATAAAAGTTTAAATAATATTATAAATTTCTTTATAATATAAGTTATTTTTTTTTGTGTGAATTATATGTATAAAATATATAACCGAATATATAATTGTTTAATGGTTTAAAAAATAAAAATAGAAAAAATTAAACTACTATTCAATAAAAAAATTATTGAATTAAATAATAATATTTTTTAAAAAATATATATAACATAACTTTTAATGAAGAGTTTACTACTGAATTGAATTATATCTATATTTAATTTTTAATTTTTTTTTATTTTGAAAATATAACTTGACCTGAAAATTAAAATTAGTATTTTTTTTTAATGTAACTAAATTATAAATAATGAAGTTGTTGAATTTAACAATTTTAATATATTTATTTAAAAGATATATGTATTTATTGTAATTGTATTAAGTGCTAATTTATACTTATTTATTTATTTTTATATTTTAAAAATTAAATTTAAATTTTAAAATATTATATAAGAATATAAAATTAGATTTGACTTTTTAAAGGTATTTTTTATTTGTTTACTTGTCTTTATAACAATATTATCAATTATAATGAAAATTAAAAAAATAAATTATAGTTATTTTGTATAAATAAAAAAATATTTAGGTAGTTAATATTTAAAAAACTCATTTAGTTGTGATTTGGTTTGTACACTAGTTAATATATTGTGAAAGACAAAGAACATATCCGTGATCCTTTACGAAAATGAATTTAAGTTTTTTAATTTATTTTTATTTGTTTATGGGTGTTTATAATAACATTTGCAATCCTTGGGACTTCAAACTAAAATAAATAGATTACACAACTTTTACGCGAATTAAAACATGCTTAAAGTTGTATGATATTAACATGTGAGATTATTGCAAAAGAAAGTATTATATTTTCCAATTATGTTATTTGATTTAAAAAATAAAAATAAAATTTATTTAAGTTATCATAAATATATATAAAAAAACTATTTATATATAATTTAGACAAAAAAAAAATAATAATTATAAACTCATAATCAAATACTAAGTTTAAAATTCTACGTGTAACAACATAAATTGAAATCTTGATTATGTTATAATAGAATAAATTAAAAAATATATTTAAGTTTTTTTTATTAAATATTAAAAATATTATATGGATGAAATTTAAACTTGAATTTACAATTGGATCTATAAAGAGTTATACCATTTATAGCACGAGTCCATCTTAAATAATAAAAATGAATAAATAAAATTATTTAAATATATTTTAATTTATAGAAAGTATACAATGATAATTTTATATTTAAGTAATATGTAAAAAAATACATGACTATAATTTTATAGTTAAATGGTGTCTATAATAGTTAATAAATTAAGTGGAAGGTATGAAAAAAAAAAGAAGAAGAATGCATCTAACTACAAAACCCAACTTGCTATCTATATAAGCTAATGAAATTAACTATTAAAAATGAATTTATATATATATTAAAATTTATTTCTATTATAAATATATAAATTAATTAAAAATAATTTTTTTATAATATTGAAAAAGGGATAGGTTAATTTTTTTTAGTTTTATACACAATTTATTAAAATTCTTTATCTCAATAATTAATACTTCTTAAAATAAAATATTTAATTGGTTCCATTAATATATGATATCTAATTTTTATAACATATATATTTATTTTTAATTTAATATTAAATTTAATTAATATAAATATATTATTTAATATATACATAAATTTAATATAAATTAAATTTACTATTAAAATTAAGACGTAAGAACATCATTTATAGGATTAATAGTATTGATTATGTAAGCATGAAAAATTCGATCCAATTTTTATCATACTAAGTTTAATCTATGCCGATTTGATAAACATGAATAATTTGATCTAATTTTAATATTTTTTTAAAACTATTAAACCAAATCGGACCACCGTATACATCCTTTCTCGGTACCATTTGATCGTAAGCTCAAAATAGTTGGCATATTTGACAAGCAAAACATGCTAAACTTGGTTATCTCATGGATTTATTTTACTTGAAAATTTATGAATTTATTTTGTAATTGTGTAATAAATCAAATTTGATTAAACAATACAATGAGCTAAAGCAATAGTTCAACGCTTTCTATAATCTATATAGAATGTAGAGCCTGTTAGTTACAAGCATTTTGTCATTGGAAGAAGCATTATGGATGTTCTGTGAATTATTGAGTATATACCGACCAGTAGCAGACGCCTCCAAATTAACCTTCCAATATAGCTGAAAGAAATCTTGTCTACACCATATCTTCAGTGAAGCATTGCCATATGCTTCAGAACGGGATGAAATCAAGTAATCCGTTCAAGATTATACAACACTATGTCCTCGAGACCTACCCGAAAGAGACTTTTAGGAAGACATTGAAGATTTTGTATTGCAAGAACAGCTTTATGTCTCGCCAAATCCTGTGCCTTCTCAATTCCCCCACAATTTTTGATCAATTGGATAGCTTCATCGAGTGAACCAGTCTCCGTGAACTCGGATTCAATTAAATACCTTAGCTTTGGCTCTTTCTCCAATGCAAATATTACTGGTGCAGTCAGGTTACCTTTTGCAAGATCACTACCGGCAGGCTTTCCTAGCTGCTCAGTTGACTGTGTGAAATCCAATATGTCATCTACAACTTGGAAGGACAGTCCAAGATTCTTTCCATACTCATACATTTTCTCGGATATATATCTATCAACCCCGCTAAAAATTGCAGCTCCTTTGGTACTTGCTGCTATTAAGGAGGCCGTTTTATAGTAACTCTTGATCAAATACTCCTCAAGTCTAACATCACAGTCAAACAAGCTAGATGCTTGCTTTATTTCGCCACTTGCAAAATCTTTGATAACCTGCCACAGCACTAATACAATTACGTGTAAACGATACATTGCACGTGTAAAACTATTTCTTTCCCATTTTCAAATCAAAATCTCCTTCAGAAAACAAGGTGAAATATTAAGCTTGCAGTAACTTACCTGACTGATGAGCTTAATGACTTCCAGGTTTTCAAGATTTGCAAGATACCACGACGATTGTGCAAACATAAAGTCTCCAGCTAACACTGCCACTCTTGTACCATACAATTGATGCACAGTTTCTTTCCCTGCAAACATTTAATATTGGGTAAAATGAAAGGGAAGGAATATTAAGCATTTATTTTTATTTTGTAAGTGCATCAGTTCGTAAAATTCAGAACAATAGCACAGTTTAGGTCAGTTAAGGTAAAGAACTGACAAAGGCAATTCAAGCAAGTGATCATCTGAAACTTTGCTGATGTTATGTTATATTATTGTTCTGAAACTAATATAACGAGGCTACGATACAAAAACTCGGATGTTACTCATTAATCAGAAGGAACTTATTTGTATGATTGTCTACCTAAGTTCCAGACGTACACCAGATCGTTTATTATGTGATGCCCATTACACAAGTGCTATATGTTTATACCAATATGTTATGTTGGTCAGCAATCCTCGCAAAATCTTGAGTTGTTATGGTAAATTGTGTCAGTCGCAAATCCATGCAAAAGCTGAAGATTTAGGAAAATGACAGACTTCTAACATGATCCTAAGATACACAAGAGGTACTCAATGTTCTGACTTGAACTTTCAGAAGAGAGGTGATAGAATCATGGAATTTGATGATTATATAAGCAGCATCTAATAATGATCAATGATGAATGACTAAAGACTAATTTAGACCAAAGACATCAAAGATTCAACCACTGAATACCAATGAACATGAAGAATACCTCTTCTCATATCACTCTCATCCAATACATCGTCATGTATAAGGCTTGCAGTATGAATCATCTCTATAATCTCTGCCAAACGCCTGTGCTCTTTGGTAAGTTCCCTAGAGAAGATACAGAAAGCTTATACATGTGCAACATTATAAAGTACAAAATAACAGAACTATGGAAGAGAATTATTCAGATCACACTCACTTCAATCCAATTAGTTCAGCTGTTGCTCTGGACACTAGAAAAACTAAAGCTGGTCTCATTCTCTTGCCACCAGCACCAAAGATCTGCTCGGCAGCAGACATCAAAACTGGGTTTTCTGCACCAACTATCTAGAGGTTCCATTTTCATCAGTCATCAGATACAAATGAAGGAAAAACTTCTTAATAGTGCACTTTTCTCTAGAGAAAGTAGTATGAAATCGAGGTTGATATGCATATAAGCATAGCAAGGAGCTCAAGATTAAAAGAAAGAGGTGTGCAAATGTCAAGTCATCACAATTTATCAAAATCATTAAGGAGCATATTATTGTATTGTAGTTATACTCTATTCAGAACATGTTCTCTAGCCCTCCTTGCAACAAAATTCAAATATCGAATGCAACACATAGTTATTAGATTATAACTAAAGTATCATCCTTTTGCATATTCTACAAATGAACTATCTTCTTCACTGTCTCCAACATCATCACATGACCTATGCACTCCAACATTTTTTACTCGTAAAATTCAACAAAAACTACCATACCACACCACAACACAGTCCACACCACTGCCAAAGTTACCACGATAACCAATTAGTACGGCACACCCTTTCTCATCATACAACAGATTATTGCTTACAAATCTGAAGCATAATAAATAATAACATCCGGTGCATAAATGACCAAATTATTTAACCGATTTCACTTTTAATCCTCCCCAAGTTAAAAAAAAAACATATTTTTATTTTTTTACGACATTAAAAACCGTATGTTTATTTACGCTATAAGAAAAATGAATATTTTTTCCTAACGAGGGTTAAAAATGAAACTCCACACATAAAGAGAGTTAAAAAACCATACAATACATTCACTTGCTTATAGTAGCTACGAGTATACGACTAAAACAATAACTAATAAACATCAAGGAATCACCACGAAGCATACTTGAAAGTTGTCTAAAAAGAAGTGTTTTTAATGAAGTAGTTTGGTAAAAGGAGTTTTAAGATAAGTTTTTAGGTATTTGACATAAAATTATTAAAAATGATATTAAGGAGCAAATAATAAGTACTTCTCCTAAAAGCATTAACAGTGGCTTCACAAACTTTTGAAATCACTTTTTCTTATATATTCCAAAAACACCACTTGAAGTAGTTGTTGAATATTGGCTCTAAAAGTAACAAATTAGTGGCATAATTTAGGGAAATTAGTGGCCTAATTTGTGGCATGATTCGTGGCATGATTTAAGGAAATTAGTGGCATAATTTAAGGAAATTGGTGGCCTAATTTAAGGCTTAAATTATGGCACACTTTAGGGAAAGGGAGCCTTTCTTCATCTATAAATAGGGAAGAGTTCATTCATTGAAGAACAAGGCAAAAATCGAAAAAATCGTAGAGATAAAGCAAACTCAAAGAGAGAAAATACTAGAGTTTTGGGAAACACTCGAGAGATATTATTAGGCAGGAAATCAGATTCCCGTATTCTCGTATATTTCCTACCTCCAAATAATATCTCACGCCTACTGCGGACCTGAAGTAATTGCCGAACCACGTAAATTTGTGCTATTTTATTGCTTTGATATATTCATATACTGCCATTTATTGCTTCCGCCCACAAATAAATTGGTATCGAGCCAAATATAGCAAGATATATATCAAATCGAAGCTCTTGACGATACGAACGCAACGTGAAAGAATCGCTCAAATCGGGAAAGTCGAATCACCGCGAAGCCGCCGAATCCCGTCACAAGAATAGGCCAACTCGCCGAGCCGACTGAGTCAACTCAATCACTAGTGATATTTGGACCGAGTTGGTGCTTTTTCATCCGTTTTCAACCGAGTTGAATCTATTCTTAGCTAATCGGGACCATTCCAAATTCAACTACTGACTCCGTTTTTCAAATAAGGTATAAAATTTGGAAAAGTACCGTTTTAAGTTGTAAGTGCAAAATTTCTATCGTTTGTACTTACGCCGATAAAGGAGAGATCGAAGAAGGTGAACAAGTTTCGACCATAGAATTTATGGCAAACCAAGTTCTACTGAAGCTTAACTATGTTGTCCAACGCAGTGCCTGAGGTGGAGAAATTGACCAAGACAAATAACTTTGGCATGTGGCAATGTGAAGTATTAGATCTATCGTTCGAGAAGGATCTAATATAGCCTCGAGACTAGGCCAGGAGATTATTCAAATGAAGATTGGAATTATGTCAACCGACAAGCTGTGGCACAATTCGACTACGTTAGGAAAAGATCAAAAGTACTTTGTCATGAAAGAGAATGTAGCCGCAGCCTTCCTGGAAGAAACTAGAGGGACAAATACATTTAACGAAAAGTATCGAGGAATCGCAGACTTTACTTGAAGAAGAAACTTTTCCGTTTCCAAGACAAGAAAGGTACCCTACGATTGAGCACTTAGATAATTTCAATAAAATTTTGGCCGACCGCAAAATTTATGTTGAAATTATCGATAAAGATAAAGCTTTGTTGTTGTTGAATTCATTACCCGAGAGTTACGAGCATTTAACCACAACCCCGTTATATGGAAAGGACGAGGTTAAGTTCATAGATGTTTCAAATGCTTTGGTAAATAACGAGTACCTAAGGATCAACATGATCACAGACTAACATCGAAGATTGACCACCTGAGGCAGGACTAACAACAAAAATCCGGCGATCAAATAATAAATCTGGAAATCTAGATCAAAGTCCAGGAGGAGAGTCATCCATAAGACGCTGCTGACGAGCAGTGTACTATTGTCACCAGAAGTGGCGCTCGGAAGAAAGATTGTCCAAACAAGGACAAGTCAAATGCAAATGTTGCATGTATGTCACGAAGACGAAGAATCGCTCTTTTCGCCATCATCAAAACCTACCGTATGCTGATCCTTGATTCGGATGTTTTATCATACGTGTCCAAACAGACATATCGTTTTCGAAGTTTTGAAGAGCTCGATGGAGAGTTTTGCTTTGGCGGGCAATCGACAATGCCCGTCGACAAAAGTGGATCGAACAATACGACTAAAGATGCACGATGGTACAATCAAACGACTTACAAATGTAAGGTATATTCCCCGACCTAAAGAAAACCTTATTTCTTTGTGTGTTCTAGATTCTCGATGGGTTACAAGGTAACATTGGAAAATGGAGTCTTGAAAGTTGTACGAGGTGCATTTGCAAGAATGAAGCGGTACTCAAGGCGAACTTGTATTTCCTAGACGGGTGTACACATGCGAAGCGTACTATCTCAAAGTAGTTCTCAAGAAAAGGCAAATGATTCTTCCTACCGTGGCAATACGCGCTAGTGGTGCTCATGAAAAGGCTTTTGCAAGGCTTAATGAAGCAAGGTCTTTTGAAAGGTGCCAAGACCTGAAAGTTTGATTTCTACAGCATTGTAACGGGAAAACAAACAAGAGTCAAGTTCTAAGACACGCCATTCATCGTACTATGGGATCTCTTGATTATATTCACACGGATGTTCAGGGACCTTCCAAGAATGCTTCACTGGAAAACGTTGGTCAGTGACTTTTATCGATGATTTCTCTAGATATGTCCGGATATACACTACAGTCACAAAGATGAAGTTCGGATATCTTTCTTAAATGGAAGAAAATGATCGAGACTCGATGTGCAAGATTAAAAGGCTCAGATCCGATAATGGTGAGTATAACCGATCATTTCTTTAAAGTTTGTCAAGATGAAGTGGATAATCGACATTTTTCAGCTCCTCGTACACCACAACAGAACGGGAGTTGCAGAACGAATGAATCGTACTTTGTCGAGAAAGTTCGATGTATGCTATCTCATTCCAAATCGAGCAAGGCATTGGGTCGAGGCTTTGTCATACGTAACTCATATAGTCAATGTGATTTCCAGCGACCGCATTAGATGGAAAACTTCCAAAGAGGTTCCGGACAACCCGCTATCGACATGACATTCATTGCGAATATTTGGATGTCCCGCATATTTTTACGTTAGCTGAATCCAAACTGGATCCGAGAGCAAAGAAAGTCGTTTTCTGGCTTTAAGGAAGGAGTTAAAGGATTTCGACTCTATGGTGAATCCAAGATCGCTCTTAAGCCGAGATGTTACATTCGACGAATGTTAATGCCGAGACAAACAAATTCGAGAAAGAGAATGAAAGTCCAAATACTCTTTCTAAGGTGGATGCCGAGACTTCGGAAGATCCAGAAAAGATTGCACCACCACTGATCGTGGGAAGATGAAATTGATGATCAAGAAGAGATCTCAATATATGGAGTGTTCTCTCACCATCACTACCGATTAATCAAGAAATGTAATCTATTACCACTCGACCGAGAAGTGAGACAGAAGCCTACCAAATACGTACATGGTAGCATTCGCACTTCCAAAGAATCGATGATGATGTCCCACGCACTTGCTGCAGGCTGCAAAAGAGTTGATAGTACGAAGTGGAAAATGGCAATGGATGAAGAGAGACAGTCTCTACATCGAGAATCAGACTTGGTTCTAACTTCCCAAAGGAAAGAAAACTATTGGTCAAACGGGTCTACGCGTTAAGGAAGTGTGCTCCCCGTAAAGACAACATCGATACAAAGCCGACCTGCAAAAAGGCTACGCCGTAAAGAATGAATGTACTCACAACGATGTATTCTCACCTATTGTTAAACATTCATCTATTCGGATACTATTGGCTTTGGTAGCACAATTTGATCTCGAAGTTAGCTCAACTCGATGTCAAAACCTTTTCTCCACGGTACTTTGAACGAAGAAATCTACATGTCTCAACCTGATGGCTTTAAAATTCCAGGACGAGAGAATTGGGCTTCGTAAGCCGAGCAAGTCAATTCTGACTTACGCTTGAAGCAATCACCGCGACAATGGTACAAGCGCTTTGATAGCTTCATCGTAGAGCGTAAGTACACACGTAGTCGCTTGATCATCAGGTATACTCGTAAACTCCAAGACGGTACCTTTCATTTATTTGCTCTTATATGTGAATGATATGTTGATTGCATCTAAGAAAGCATGCGGGAGATCGATGATCGCTGCTCATTGAAGTTAATTTGAAATGAAAGATCTCGGGAGTAAGCTAAGAAAATTCTTAGATGGAAATCACAAGAAATAGAGTTGCGGCAATCCTGTCTGACACATCAAGATCTCAAGAAAGTACTACAAAGGTTCGACATTGATGAAAAACCAAACCAAGAAGCACACCGGCTTCCTCACTTTCGCTAAGTGCATTAATGTCACCTAGCACCACCGATGAGAAGCAAAATGGAACGGTTCCATATGCAAATGCCGCTGGTGCTCATGATGCAATGGTTCGCACTGCACTGACATATTTCCCACGCCGTTAGTAGCCGAGCGTGCATAATCCGGAAATGACACCGGCAAGCGGAAGTGGATTCTACTTCGCATATCACGGTAATCGCTGGATATTGGTCTCAAGCTGGTAGACAAGACTCGGTAAACACCTAGTCGATACGTGGATTCTGACTACGCTGAGACTGATAAGCGTCGATCTACAACTCGGTTATGTGCTCACAATGGCAGAGGACCATTGTCGAGATCAACATTCAGCCAATCAGAAGCTTTGTCTACTACAGAGTCGAGTATACGGCCAGTAATGTACATTCAAAGAAGCTATACGGCTTCTGCCGACTCAAGGATTTGGGTATTGTTCCCGTAAGAACGTGGAAGTTTTCGCGACAAATGTAGTTGCCATTTGTTTGGCAAAGAACCAAGTTCATCAGCGGTCGCACCAAGCACATCGATGTTCGATTTCATTTTGTTCGGGAAATCGCTCGACGAAGGAATGTTATACCCGTAAAGTCGAACCTGCAGATAACCCCAGTATACGCTTACAAAGGTAGCTGGGATCAAGTTTCAACACCGCTGAACTTGATCAACATTTCTCGAGCTTGGGCGCCTTAGACATTTCGGGAGGCAATGGCGTATGAACTTTTTCGCCAAGTAGAGATTGTTGAATATCGCCTAAAAGTAACAAATTACCAAGATAATTTAGTAAATTAAGCTACTAATTTTGGTGCATTTATTTAAGGAAATTAAGATAATTTAAGAAAATCGCTACTAATTTAGCGCTAAATTATACACTTGCGTAAAGGAGCCTTCTTCATCTATAAATAGGGAAGAGTTCATGATCAAGAATGTACACAAAATCGAAAAAAATCAGAGAGATATAAGAAACTTAAAGAGAAAAATACTCATGTAGCTGTGAAACACTTCGAGAGATATTATTACATATGAAATCAGATTCCGTATTCTCGTATATTTCCTACTCAATTCAAATAATATCTTACCGTAGACCTAGGCGAATTGCCGAACCACGTAAATTCTGTGTGTTCATTTTATTGCTTTGATATATTCATATACCGCTATTTATTGCTTCCGACCACAACAGTAGTTTGGCTCATCTAAAAGCACTTTGTGATAAAAAGAAGCAGTTCAAATCAAGACATAGTCTTCTTCATTTTTCATGTAAATGGATACTCACCGACTGAAGATTTCGGTTCAAAGTTTGAAGGTCATCAGCAACCACCTCAAACATACTTGTCAGTGAAATGGGCCGTTTTGACTCCAAGTCCAACACTGGTGGAGGAACTTGACCAACACCTACAATGACCATCACAAAGCACCAAAAGAAAATCAAAACTAAGATTTAAATTTTCTAGTATCTTATTAATAAAATAGAGATGTAGATTGAATCAATTTACCATTAGACAGAGCCTCTGTCGTTTTCATAGAAGAAACCCGACAACGTGTTCGGCCCCGACGAGAAAGCAATTTCAAAGCCCCATAAATGTGATTATTGCTCTTACAAAATGATTTTCTGTGATTTTTTACTAAAGACTTTTCAAATGAAGCACTGGAAGAGCACCCACAAGCAACTAAATCTACCACAGTCCTTCCTAAATCAAGATTGTGGCATGACGATATCATTATGAGCAAGACCCAGAAACCCAGATGGAAAAAATTCTTATGCTATCATAAACCAAACGCCAGGTAGAGAATATTGACTAAAGGACATATGGTAAATGAAGAAGGAAGAGAGCAAAACCTCCACAGGGGTCCTTAGTTGAGAAGCTATTACACCTCTAAAACTAATACAGAACACAAGTTATATTTGTGGTTGAGTGGACCACGGAAGCCCACAAAGTCCTTGTTCCTTATCATTTGGAGCGACGTATTGAGAAACAGAGGGAAGAGTAATTATCAGATAATCACAATACAAGACATAGCCTTAATATAAATTAGGAAAAATTAGCTTTAAAAATTGTGTTATTTAGATACTTTATATAATTTTATAATTATTTGATTAAAATATCTAATTTTTAAAAAATTAAATTATTTATATGTATTTAATAAAATTATATGAACAAAATATCTTAATATATAAATAAAATATTTAAAGAATTTATCATCCTATAAATTAACCGAATTAGAGGAAAAGATGAATCCTCTCTGGGTCAAAATAGGCATCGCTAGTTATGAACTAAAAAAATCCAATGCTAAGAGTTGGAATAATCTCAATTTAGTATTTAAGTTTAAGAAAAATTTAAGCTTTTTTTATTTGTAAAAATATGTTATTTAATTTTTTATTATAAAAAACATGTACAATAAAATAAAATTAATTTTTTATTAAATATAATAAAATAAGAGTTATTATATATAATTAATATTAATCAAAATTAGTTAAATTTTTTTATTTCAAGTTTAAAAAATTTCAATAAAATTTTTATTAATTAATAATGAAATTTTTATTTAATTTTAATAAAAAAAATTTGTTAAAAAATTTAAGTATGTCATTATATATATTTATCGAGAATATAAACATACATGTATATATGTGTGCTATTTCATTATATCTAATAAAATATATAATAAAAAATTATATATATATTTATCGAGAATATAAACATACATGTATATATATATACGTGATATTTCATTATATCTAATGAAACATATAATAAAAAATTAATTTTGTTATTATTTGATTTTTTTTTTACAAACAAAATAGTTTAAATATATATTTTTTCTAAAAATCTATTTTTATGACTCCCCTAGAAATTGTTCGGGTACTCTAGTTTTTCGATTAGCACAAATAAATTACTATTTTAGAAGTGTTATAATATACTTATAAAATTAAAATTAAGTCAATTTATTGTAAAATTAAAATTTATTATTTTCAGAATAATATTTAATTGTTCTAAAAATAAAAATTTTCTAAACCTATTATCTCAATCATCATACTATCACATCTAGATGGCTCAATTTTAATGTTAATATAATTCAACTATTAAAAAAAAATCACTAATCCTATTTTACGAGGATAAAGTTACGTTGATTTTGTTCAATGTTATGAATTAGGTTTAGTTAAATTCATATTTTCATAACATATTGTTACTTTTAGTATAAATTTGATGATTTTTATATTTTATAATGATGCTCTATAATATGTAAAGCTAATCTATTTTTTATGTATTTCATTTGTATATTCAAATCTTTAATATTGCATATACAGTATTACTCAAATATATTATTTATATATTAAAAAGAACATTTATTTTTGGATCACTCTTCAGAGTTCAAGCTTCATTAATATTTTTAAAAAAATGTTATAAAAAAAAGGAATTTATTGTATAATAATACACATATTCAAAATTAATTATCTATTATTAATCAGTGATGTTACAATTAGTTTGTAATTATACATTTAAAACTTTGTATATAATTTTAATAACTGACAAAACAGCATACACAATATTTACATAGTGATAATAATACTCTTTTTAGAAAATATGATTGCAAAGCATGTTTTTTTCAAACATTAACATCTCTAAGTAGTCTGAAAAGACAAGCCAATATAACAAGTTGTCATTTTCTTGTTAAAAATAACTGTTTAACACAAAGTCATTTTCTGTTAAAAGTACATATATGGTTTGAATTTTGGAATTATATATTTTGATGTAAAATTTATAGTGATAAAAATTAATGTAAATTTATATAATAACCTGACATGTGTACGGTGCCAGGTGCCAGGTGCCAGGTGCCAGTTGCCATTAATTAAAAAAGAATTTTCGATTTTGAAATCACGAGGTGTTAATAATTGGCCCATTTTAATCGAAGAAAAACATTATTGCAATATATTATTATATTCGCTCATGGAAGATAGATATATCTTTAAATTAGTTTTTCGACTCAAATATTAAATTTTAAGCATATTTAATTAAGAATGTCAATCTTTAATGATGGATAAATCTTAAATAATTATTTAATTAAAGGTAAGGAACTGAAAAATAAAATAAAATAAAAAAATAGTAATCCAAATTTTATAGTATAAAATAAGATAATGATATTTTTCTTTAAAATTATATACTATATTTTAATAAATATAAAAAATTAAATATTTTTATAAATTTAATTACATTTACACTCAATCTACATTATATATTTTTTTATTTTATTAAAATATTAATAAATTATCTTTTATAAAAATTATTCAAAATATTTATTTAAATTCTAAAAATTTAAAATCTTATAATTATTTTATAATTTATTATTATTATTTAAACTTAATTTATTATAATAAGATACTCTCAATGTTATTTAATATAAAAATATTAAATATTTTTTGTTATATATATTTGATTTTTTTCTTTTTATACGATTATCATTTATTATTTATTATTTATTTATTTAAAATTTTAATTTTTTCAATATAAAATATTTATTATTAATTTATTATTTTTATGAATTTTTATTTATAATAAAAATTTAAAATTTAAAAAATAAAAAAATATTAAAATATTATTTAGATTCTCGTTCCTTATTTGTTGTTCTCGTTACTCATCGGAAAACCCCAATATATCTCTGCAAATATTTTAAACAGTGATAATAATTAAATTTTAAATTGTAGTATCTTTGGAGCATATAATACTTCAAAGGGATGATCTTGAAAAATAATAAAATAAGTGATATCAAATTGATTTATTTATTCATCTATAAAATTTAAAAAAAATGAAAAAAATCATTATTTAAACCTTCAATAAATTAATAAAAAATTATTTTAAATCATATTTTCATCAAATAATAATAACAAAAAATCAATGTAGACATATAAAATGAGAATGTTATATAATTTTAAATATTTAATATTTAATATCGATATATTTAATTTTTCTTTTAAATAAAAAATTTTAAGATAAAATATATATATAACTTAATTTAAATATAGTAACAAATTTTAAGATAAAATATATGTAACTTAATTTAAATATAATATTAGCAGAATTTTTTTAATATAAATTTATAATGAATATAATAAAAATATATAATAAAAATAACTATAATTAATTATTATCAAATATTATTTTTGTGTTGTTTAAAATATTTTTTTATTTTTTAAAATTTATGTATAAATATTATGTCTTTTATTTCTTTAATTTTAATTTTATTATAAATATTAAGGTACTGAGCTTCTGTCTACTTATCAATACTTAATAACATTATTTAAAATTTGTGTCACTAGAATACTCACTTTCATTCTTTATTTATACAATTAAAGAGTCAAAATTATAAATATAAAAAAAAACTAACAATAAACTACTCTCTAATCACATTAAATGATTATATATTCAAAAATGAGATATTTGTTAACTTATTTGTGATTATCCTTAGTATTTAATAAAAAAAGTAAGGGGACTTTATATAATTGTTTTTTTGGTTTTCTACCAAGTTTGTTTTATTGAAATAACTCATTTTTCAACTTATCACCCTAACTAGGTTTTTATGAGTTAATAAAAGCGATTTTATTTATATAATTCATGAATAAATAAAAATTTAAAACATAAAGGATTATATAAATTATAATTGTAAAAGATAATTCTTTTGTTGTAAAATTTAAAGAAAATAAAAATAAAGTATATTTTTACTTGAAATATAAGTCAAATTATCTCCTACCTCAAATCATTATAGATTTTAGAAAGAAAAAAAAATTTAACCCATGTAACACATATATTTTATTATAACTTGATGTATACATAAATTTATATACCATAATTTAATTGTCTATTGTTAATAAGCATTCTACAATAATTTTATCATCTTATATCCTCAACTTTTTATCCAATAAATAAAATATAACTTGATACATATAATAATTTTATGTACATAACATTGTTCAATTAATATTGTTTGTTCAATTAATATTGTTCGATAAATGTATAATTTATAAAAATAAATTATTTAAATAAAATAACATAAAAGTATTAAACAGAATATATTTTTTAAATAAATAGACAAACAAAATCACATTTATAATAATTTTGTAAATATAAGTAAAATTAATTGAAAAAATATTGATATTTTAGTTTAACAAATTTCATAAGTTTTTCGTATAACCTTGTCTTCTATACTCTTATTCTCTTTAAAAATAAAGTAATACATGATTAAAAATTTATGATAATACAATCTCTCTATAAAGTAAATATAAAATCTGACATTATTTTAAACATGACTTTGATTGAATGATTATCAACTCTGTCCATTTTTTTCCAAAGAAAAGAGTTGAATAGTTATTCATATTTTGAGAAACTTATGGCAGAGGCATTGGTAGATTAAGCAATTAGATTTTAGCAATTAAAAAATTAAATAAAAATATTTTATGTCATCAAAAATAAGAAAGCAACTCTATCAGTTAATTTTACGTAAGTGTAATTGAAATAAAAAATACTAAAAATAAATAAATTGATAAACGACATATAATCAAATAAATAGTTTCATCAAACAAAATCAACTCTTCTCTTTATAATAAAGTATAAATATAAAAAGCTGTTATGCTTGTCGTTGACTGTAGATTGCTTCCTCGCTTTTTTTTTTACATTTTATTATTTATTATGTAATAAATACTAAAATATTCGTATAATAAATATATTTTATATTTTATTATTATTTTTATAACAAAAAATTTTAAAATATCTATATAATAAATATAATTTTTATAAATAGATATTTTATATAATGCAATACTTTGATACTTGATCGAAAACCATAACTTTTTTTTCTTTTTATTATTGTTTATATTAATAAATATCAAAATATTTTTACGATAAATTAATTTTTACAATAATAAATTTCAAAATATTTATATAATAAATACATTTTTATAAATAGTTATTTTGTATAATGTAATTGTTTTTATTATATTAAAAGTAACAATTTATACGGTTAATGGTTATTTATTTAATAAGTATTCGATCAATTTACTTGTGAGCATATTATATTTTTGTTTAATGTTCATCTAATAAACACATTTTTAAGAATAAATACAACAATATTCATATAATAAATACATTTTTATGTTTTTTTACACCAATAAATATGAAAATGTCCATATAAAAAATACATTTTTATGAATAGTTATTTTATATAATAAAATTATTTTTATTACATTAAAAGTGATAATTTATACAATTAATGATTCTCATTTAATGAGTGTTCAATCAATTCACTTGTAAGAATATCATGTTTTTGTTGAATGTCCATATAACAAATACATTTTTATTAATAATATTTTGTATAACGTACTTATTTGGATTACATTAAGAATAATAATTTATACAGTTAATGAGTGTTCGATCAATTTACGTGTGAACATATCATATTTTTGTTAAATGTCCATTTAACAAATACATTTTTATGAATAATTATTTTGTATAATGTAATTATTTTTATTATATTAAGGATTATATTTTACACGGTTAATGAGTATTCATTTAATAAGTATTTGATTCATAAATACATTTTTATGAACATATCATATTTTTTTGAACTAATGAATTTTATGTCGAGATCATATTATATCTCGTATCAATTAAAAAAAGAACAGTATGTCAATATAAATTATTTTTAAGCATAAATATTTATTAAATTCAATCAAATCGTGTCTATCATTCATATAAAATTAACTTTTTAGACATTAAAAATATTAATTATTAAATAAGTTCATATGTTGTTTTATTATTATGTTTAACTTATTTATTAAATAAAGTTACTTAACTATTGTGAATATTATGATAAATTATTCATATATTGTATTTGGATTCTATTTCTCATGATATAGTTACTATTATATATTTATTCATCCCAAAAGTAACAAATTATAAAAAATACTTTATAAAATATTTTAATATTAATTTTCAATTACAATAAAAGTAACTTTTATATTTCAAAACTTACTTTTATATTTTATTTCATAAAACAAAAAATTCAAAATAATAATTATTATCACTTGATAATTAATACTATTATATATTTAACAAATTTGATACTCGGGTCCAAAAACTAATTTTTAATAACAAAAGGATAATTGATGAGTTTATGTGATTGAAATGTAACTTTAAAAATGTATTATTTTTTAAAAAATATTATCATAATTGTTTTTTTATTATAATAAAAATATATAAAATATTTATTTTATTTTTATTATTAATTACATTTATTTATTATTAGATAAAATTATCATTAATAAATTACTATTATGTAACAATAATTTTAAATCGTATTAATATCACCGTCCAAAAAATTTAGTAAAATAAAATAATAAATCACCTCATGCTCGAGATATGATATTTTTGTTATTGGAATTTTAAGAAGTTAGAAATGTTATTTTCTCAAAAATATAATTTGTCTCGTAAATATTAGAGTAAACCTACAAAAATATTGTTGAATTATTACATTTATTTTGCTCATACCATCAAACTATTTTTTATCTCTTTTATATCAACCAATTATTACATTTGTTTCAATTATATTATTTTGTTAGTTTTTGTCTAACGACATCGCACATCAGTTGATTAAGTAGTATATTTAAAATAATTCAGATAGTTAAGTGTATTTGGAACAATAATATTATTCTAAATATATTACTTATCTATATAAGTTGTTTCAAATCTACCAATTAATTATCTGAATTGTTCTGTATTTATCATTTAAATATTTGAGCTGTTCTAAATCTATCATTAATATGTGACGTATGTAGATAAAAATTAATAGAATAGGATGCATACAAGTTTGAACTCAATTTTTTTAATCTTAATACCCAAGCACTTTCAAGAAAACACAATAAACCAATACAGACCCATTGCTTTTGGTAATTTTATGTTTAAATTGATCACAAAGATTATATGAATGCTTAGGGTTATACGTTCACGTAATATGACTTAAAATCAGTTTGACTTTACATTATACCGTAACATTTATGATAGTATAGTTCATGCCTCTAAACGCTTTAACATTATACAACTCAAAAGTCATGGTATAAATGTAGCATTTAAAATTGATATTTGCAAGGCTTTCGATACTATGCGATGTGATTTCATATTAAAGGTGATGCAATACTTTTGTTTTGATAATATTTTATTTAGTTGGATTCAATATCTTTTTACTTCAATAAGAATCATAATTTTGAATAATTGTTCTCTCAATAGTTATTTTGCTTTTACTCTAGGTGTTTACAAGAGGATCCTTTTTCACCTCTTTTGTTTTGTATTTAAAGATTTTCTTAGGAAATATCTTTTTGTCCCTAGTTTATAATGACATATTTCTTTTGATTTTCTTGCCTATGGTATTGCAGTTCTTACTCACTTTCTATACTTTTATGATTTGCTTATTTTTGGTCAAGATTGTCCATCAAATCTTCATCTACTTTTCTATCATGTTTTGAAATGGTATTCATATATTACTCAAAATATTTAAAAAAAATCATTTAATACTCATAATGTTTTAAAATTTTCATTTTAAAAAATTTTAGTTCCATTTTAGTACCTATGTTATCAAATTTAATATCCTTTTAGTATCTTTATTTTTTGTCATTTAATGTATTAAAAGGATTAAACTAAAACTTTTTAGACATTTTGAGTATTATATGAAAACCATTTCAAAACATGTTTAAAAAGTGAATTTTTTGTCAAAAAAAATAGGTAGTATAAAAGTACCAAGTCCTTTCTTAATGGTGAAAGTTTTGGTTGAAATCGGATTCTATTCTACTTATACAGTGACCATTTTTAAGACTAATTACTTTATGTTCATAGAGGTGATACTTAACTTGGGTTGATTGTTTGGAGAAGAATTCTCACACAGAGTTTCACTACTCTAATATCTATAAAAAGGATAATATTGTAGTTGATAGTATAACTTATAAGGCTTTTAATATTTGCACTATAATTTTATGATGGGATGTACTATTATTCATTAATATTTTTGTTATTTTTAATGCTAACAACAATCCTATACATAGTTTTTGTTAAGGTTTTTATTATATGAATTCACTTTGATAATATTTTTTATTAAATAATAATAATAATAGTAATTAAGAATTAAATGATAAGGTGTTAAGATGTTTTGATGCACCTAATGATGCTTTATCATCAACAACTTTCATTAAAAAAATTAGCATATTTTTAAGGTGACTATATTAACACAATTGAAATTGATATTATAATTTGCAATTGAATTAAGATGTCTTAATATACCTATTACAATTTTCACTAAAAAATTAGCTAGCATATTTTTAAGATGAAGATATCTACACAATTGAAAATTATATTAATATAATAATCACTTTATTAAATATAGTAATATTTAGATGTAATTAATAATGATATAAAATTAATATTTTATACATTTTTACTATGATAATAACCTTAATTAACTCTATATTAATTTTTTCTTTCTTAATATATACTTAAAGAGAAATGTTAATAACACAAAAAATTGTATAAACTTTTGCACTCAAATTTTATAAATCATGATATGTAACATAACTATCTTGAAAATTAAGTAAATTGTTTTTTAGATAATTCTATTAAATGACGTGATTTAAATTTAAAGGTTTATATAAATTTGTTTATATTTAACATTATTTCATATTTAAATTATTTAACGGGTCTGAATTTCCTTTATCTATCATGTATAAAAATAACATTAGATTTTATTTACTTAATTAGTTTTATTTAGTGATTGATATTTAAAAATTTAGATATAATGATTTAAGTTAACATAGTATTAAAATTTCAAAAAATATTATAAAATTCACTATAACCATTAAATAAAATTAATTAAGTAAATAATATTAAATGATATTTTTATATGTCCAGAAAATCAAACCCATGCTACTTAATAATAGTTAGTTGGTATCAATTTTATCTATCTTTACGACACTCACATTTATTTTATGCATATTTGAAATCATTAATTGTGATACTATATTGTAAATTGATTGATGATAATATTATTACTCAAAATATTATTATGATAATGATAATATTATTAATGATCATTCTATCTAATAATAATAAAATTAATATATAATAGAATAAATATTTGATTTTAATATGGTGGTATATATATATATCATTAAACTCTCAAAGTTAAAAGTTTGCAAAAGTAATTGAAATTTTTTATTAATTAGGCTAATTGTTAAAAATGAAATAAACTTTAAATATATTTTTTAAAGAAATTTGATTTTTTTAGAATAATAAATACTATTATCAGAACAAATTATCTAATTTTAGATAAATTTATTTCTAAGTGTTAAGTCACACATTGGTTAAAAGTAAGTCAGCAGTGTTGCTTGTAAGTCTAGACAATCCTCTAACTCACAATCAGATTTTTAGATTTAGAATTAGAAACATTTATAAATCTAAGAATGAAAATTTTAACATAATATTGCACTTAAAATAGGGGTACCTACTTTTTTTGAAATTATGAATGGTTTTTTACAATGTTTTTCACATCGTTATACGATTCAGGTGCTTTTTTTTTTCCTACAATTCAGGTGCATAGTTATTTTCAATTGACTTTGAGAGCGAGGATTGAGATTCAAATCAAAGAAAATTAGAAAATGTACGCACATTATTTAACACAGTTTAAGGAGTTGTAAGTAAGTAGCAAAGTTAATTCAAAATTAGAAACCAATTTTCCCAACAAGATTTCTTGGTAACCACTTTATTTTTATGAATTATTTCAGGCGTAAATGCAGTTATCATAACCTGCAAATAAACACAAAATACAATTAATAATACCAATGTCACATCATATCGTTAAAAAATAAAAATAAAAATCAGAGCTTTAACTTTCATCAATTTTACAACAAGTAAGTGACTTACTTGGATCAGTTATGACGATGAGACCAGAGCCCCTGAAATCACAGTTCCATTGGTTTCTACCTTTAGATTGGTAGTAGAGATTCATGGCTATGGAGGCATGGTTTATTAGATTATCTGGTGAAAAACAGAGACACCCTTTTTGCAGAATATTGCAATCAGTTTGAGAACATGCATAGTTTATATTTCCTAACAGTGTTGCTTTGTCTGATGAAGGTTTGGCCACACACCATGTTTTCTGTACTCATTTTTTTTCAATTAATAAATTAATTTTCATCATAATATATTAAACTTAATAAATACAGTATTTATTTTTATTTCATAATATATTACCTGCCCATTTACTACCATCAAATTTCCTGCAGAAGAAGAAACAGAGTGAATTTTACATTAAAAAATTATCTGATTTAAATGCTGATTATGGAATAAGTACAAATAAATAAATGATCGTAATACGAGTTATATATATACTATACCTGCAAAGAGAGACAATAACAAAAGAGAAAGAAGGAAAGCCGTTTTAGAAGCCATAGAGAAAGATTGCAGTATCGCTATTCACTGTCAAGTCTAATTAGCTGCCACAGGTGTTTACTGTCTACTAATTTTTGGGGTCTTTGAGGATTATTTATCATCAAATGGGATTTTGAAGTCCATCGATCGGCTATTTTCATTACTGAGCCGTTACGAATACGGGACTCGGAATTTCTTCTTGGGGAGAAAGCCAAAGAGGTGCTATGTTAACCGTTAACAGTTAAAGCCTCAAAAGACGGCCACGTGATCCGACTCTTCCCAGGTTCCCATTCAATCACCGTCTTTCCGTTTCACTTTCTGCACCTCTTTCACTTTTTTTTTTAGTTTTGTTTAACAAGGCTAAGGGCATGTCCCATTGTGTCATATTTTTTTTTCTCTCATTTAACTTTGCCAATATATTATTCATTATTAATTATTATTATTATTATTAAGATATATTTTTTATACTTATTTTTGTTAGTCATTTTTAAAAAAAAAAATTATATTAATTTTAAATTTTATCATATCATATACCCTAAAAATAATTAATAATTTAAAAATAACTTGAATATAATACTAAATATTATATTAAAAATATAATTACTTATAAAATAATTAATTTTTCAATAATTATTATATTAAATAAATGAATTAATTAATAATAAACTTAAAAATTATATTTTTATAAAAACTTAAAAATTAATTAATTAAAATATTATATTTAACTTTATTAAAATCTTCTAAGATAATAACCTATTTCAATAGTAGTGGGTTGGAGATGGTATGTAAAAATTACATTAGATTTTTTTTATTCTACTATCTAGAACACTAAATATTATACTAAAAAATGTATTATTTTATAAAATATTTTTTTGTTTTAATTAATTTTTTAATAGTTATTATTTTTAAATAAGTTATATATTATTATTATTATGATTTAATTAATAAAAAAATATTATATTCTTAAGAAAAATTAAAAATACATCAACTAAAATATTATATAATATTTATATTTATTATATGAATTAAACTTTACATTTAATTAAAAAAACACAAATAGAGTACATATCTATGTTGTATTTAATAATTTTTTATTAATTTTATATAATAAATTTAATTTTAATTTATTATATGTAATAAAAATTAAATAATATTATTAAATAATGAGAGTTTTCTAGTTAAAGATCTAATTAATTAAACGGGATGAATAAATAATAAATTAAATTATGTCAAATTAAAATTCTATGAGAATCACACATGCAATTATATATAAATAAAATAATGTAAAAATAAATAAAGAGTTGATACATGATATTTTAGTTACAAATAACCTAGACCACAATAATAATTTAAGATGAAAATCATTAATCTACTAGACCAACTAACTATCTATTATAAAAATAATATTTGATTATAAGACTATGATTTAAATTATCTTAGAAGGTAATGTTCTTTATTAACCTACCTAGAAGCATTTAATTTCTTTCACAATCACTACAAGGAAAGGTGAATGTTAACACAAAAACACAAGTACAATGTGTGTTTTATAACAGATTCAATAATAAATAACCTAATTAAAATATTCAAGATTATATAAGTTAATTTTAAATCAAGTAGCAACTCTGTAATTAGCAGATTAAGCCCCAAAATACAAATATTGTAAACTTATTAATCAATCAAATACAACCATCAAATATTTCATAAATTAACTAATGGAAAACGCTTAACATAAATTTTTTTTTGCAAAATAGATTTAGAAAGAACATAAGTTGCAAAAATTAAAGTAATTGTAGTTAAAGAAAACAAAAAGGCATTAAATTATTTAAATAGAAAATATTAAAGCCCTATTATTAGGTTAAAACTCAACAAATTTGGCTATTAAGAAATTCAGAGACCAATAAATAATAAGGACAATATTATAATTGACAAATTTGACTCGAATAAACAATTAGGTTATAAGTTAAAGTCCTTATCGTTTGATCCATTGATATCGATCGAATCAATAAGATTGATTGATCAATTTAAGCAACGATTGATACAACCCGAGTTTATTTATATCGAATTCAGTTGTATCTCAAACTATCTAGTCTTTGATTGATCGAACCTACAACTTCGATCAATCTATTCCATTTAAAAAATTAATTTTGAGAGGATTGTAGATCAATTCACAATCAATCTACTTCCTCGATTGATCGAGTAATTGATATAAATGTTACTCGATCAATCGAGTAACATATGTGTAAAATATTTCTATATATCTTATATGAAATCTAACGTCCATAAATGTACCTAAGAAGTATTCATGTAGTTTTTTTGACTTGAAAAGTGATGTTGAGTGAAGGCCTATAAATTAAATTAGATTTAAATATTTTATTCACAAATATTGTTAATATTCATATAACTTATAAATAATAATAAAATATAATTGTAATAAAATTTAGTCAAAGATACATAATTATGGAGAAATATAAATTAAAAAATATTTTTATATTTTTTATTTAAAAAAATATCACATAAATAATATTATACTAAATTTAATGTGACGTTTTTCGTCGTGATATATTTGCTGAAAATGTTTGGCACTTTAGTGCTATATTGTAGCAACTTTTGCACCAAAGTTAAATCATTACGGTGTAATGGTGTTGGGTAGAAAGGCTCCACGTATACAAATATACATTTAAATTTAAGATAACAATATTATTAGATTATTAATGTACAAAAATATTTTAATAATAACAATTTTATTCAAAAACAATGAGAATAATGTATAATTGATATTAAAAATAAAATAGATATTTATTCTATTTTTACTATGATTTTAACAAAAAAGTATTAAAATATTAAATTGTTAAGTAAAATATTTAATTATTCTAATATTAATATTTTATGCTCTAAAAATATTAATTCAATAACAAAAATTATTACGATAATATTATAATATTAAATTTATACCTCACCTTATAAAAATAACTTTAAGACTATAAAATTATTTATTTTAAAGAAAATTCATCGTCTAACACTATAATTAATATAATTATAAATTTAAAAGCATGATATCTATTATTTTTATTTTATTTAAAATTAAATTTTTTTCATTATAATTTGAATGATTATGTTAATATTGTAATATCAAAAATATTCGTGAAAATTTGAGAGTTTCAATTAACTTAATTTCAAAATTTTAACAGGGTTAGATTTTGTAGAACATTATAGCTCAAATGTAAATTAGTTGAACTTATTCAAGTTAAATTTTAACTAATTAAATATAATTTAATTAGTTAAAATTTACGTAATTATATTATATTTTATTTAATGTTAATTCTAATTAATTAGTGTTATTTTCATTGTTATAAGTTTTATATATATTATTTGAAGTAATTTGACAACATATTTGAAGGATTTCAACCCAATATAAAACAATAGGTTACATTATATCATTACCCACCAAGTTTTATTATGTTCAATTATGGTTCATAAATTTAAAATTTATGATTTAGTTATTAAACTTCATGTAATTATTTCTAAATTTTTAAATATATGATTTAAAATTTTATTTATGAGTTCAAAAATTTAAATCACGAGCACATATCTTAGTTGTCAAACTTAAAACTATAAGTAGAGTTTTAAAATTTTGATTAGTATGCATTTTAAAATTTTAGTTATATATCCTTGTAAATTTTAAAGTTTTGAATATTATACAGAATAAACTAATAAATTTATTATCTATTTGTATCCTTCATTAAAACATATCAAATAGATTTTTAAAATATTATAGACATATCAAATAGATTTTTAAAATATTATAGAAATACTATTATTATCATTTAAATAACGTAAATTAAAGTATTTTTATGAAATGAACTTTCCTGTACTAACAAAATTACCACATAATTTTCATAATTTATTTAAATCTACTATTTAAATTTACCACGTACCATTCATGAGATAAAAAATGTTAACTTTATTACCTAAAAGAAAAAATATTTTTGTCACATTTTTTAGGAAGTTTATTTTACTTTTTATCGTACCTAAAAATTACAAAATATAAAAATTTGATAATAATTTTATTAATTTACTCAACTTAACTATATATTGTAAAATTTTGAGAAGCTAACATGAAATAGTTAAGAAAAAAATAGCCCTATTTCTAATAATTTTTGTTAATAATAATACAATAATATTTCATAATTATATGTACTGAGCATATATATATATATATTAAATGAATATAATTATATGAATTTAGTTGTAATTATTTATAATATTTTAATAAATTATTTAAGATTTATTTTAAATTTTTGATATATTGATTTTTTTATAAATTATTTTTAATATTTTAAATTATAATTGATATAATATATAATTATCAAATAAACAGTGGGATAAAATTTGTTAATTGTTATATTAGTTCAGGTCTAATAACATTTTTTATTTTCCATACGTATATCTTACTGCTCTTCTTTGTCAAATTACGTGTTCCAATATAATTGGCAAAATACATGCTCTTTCCATGTGATAATATCAAGAATCGCAAACTGCAAATCTACAATCGCCTCAACTAACACGGATTCGAGTACGCCTTATGTGACTTCCACATCAATTCTTCAGGATTTCATTTTTTACTTTCTAATACTCAAACACCGAGCTCTGCATAGAATTCATAACTGCGGAAATAAAATGTTTGGTGTTGAAGCAAAGTGCTTACCCATATGGGTTCAGTCACTCAATGCCTCCACAAACTGCATTTCCAAATCCACAATTTGTATCCCAAAAAGTTTCTCAAACCCAATTGTGGCTTTGCGCCAAACCCATTATTCCTCTCTCTTACTTAAGACCAAGACAATTCAGACCCACTTCTCTGTAAATGCTTCCTCAACTTCAGGTTAATTCTACTAACCACTTAAGTTCTTGGCATTTTGCTTTGCTTTAGTACTATATTTCTCTTAAAGGTTACGCTTTTTATTTATTTATGTACTTATTAATTTTGGTAGGTTAGAATCTGAAGCCACGTTTGAGAAATCACTGTGATTTTACGAAATCCGAATTGGGTTTTTGGGTTTCGAGCTCAATAATTATGTAGACCTTGGAGTAACAGTTAAAAATTTAGACTTTGGGGGTGTTTTTCAAATTTCTGGAATGATTCTCACTCTGGACATTGAATGAAAGTGACAATCTGTATAGAAAATATAGTAATAACAAGTGATATTTGTTATTAACTAGAAGTTTGGCAATGATATATTTTTATCTAATCAATGGCACAGATAGTGTCTTCAATTGTATGCATAATCTAGTTATCTGGAGAAGATAGGAATATAACCCTCAAAGGTGTGGTTTGAAATTTTTTCTGTTAATTTTAGTTACCTAGAATCTTTAAAGTTTTGATTTTTTGTGAAACCCTCTTATGATGAAAAATCTATTTAATGTGTTATATATTGCTCCTTAGTGAGAAAATTAGAAAAGTCCCACATTGGTTAGGAATGAAGATGGGTGTTGGATTTGGGGCTATAAATAAAGACCTCCTTCACCATTTGTAAACATCCCAAAATTTGTAAATCTTCCTCTCTTTTGTAAGGGTAATTGATTAGCTCAATTTTGCCCAATTAGTTGTAATTTTGAAGTTCATTCAATTGGAGATAGTGGAAGTTTAATGACGCCTTGAGGACTCAGGTAACATTTATACCAGAACCTCGTTAAATTTACGGTGTTATTATTTTTACGCTTTAATATTTACATTTCAATATCTGTTTTAGTTTATTTTAGCATTATATTTCCAATAGCATTATTTTGTCGGGTTAGTTTGAGTTCTATTCATTTAAATCGCCAAGTGAATAGTAAATACTTAGAATAGGGAAAATATACCCAGATTTTCCCAACAATTGGTATCGAAAATGAAGGTTTTCTACCTAGGCATTTGTTTGTATTAGTTTGTTTCTATTGGAATATAGTTGCTAGTTGTTGTAATTTGAAGAAATAGCGGAAGAAAATTTCTTTCAAACAAAGGCCCAGTCATCCACGTCAAGCAGACTATGGTGATGAGCCTTGCAAGGTTCGAGGTGGAGAAGTTTGATGGGCAAGTCGTTTCGGCGTGTGGCAAGCGAAGTTCAGATGCTCTGTTTCAACAAGGTTCAGACATCGCCGATTGAAGAAGAGAAACCAGGATGGAGGCCGAGATGAAGTAGAGTGGAAAAATATCGGCCGATTGGCGTGGGTACCTGATAATCCGTTCGTGTCTCTCGAGAACAAAAGTACACGTTCGTGAAGGAGACATCCGCAAGTAAGTTGTGGAAGGCGTTGGAGAACAAGTTCATGAAAAAGAGTGGACAAATCGGCCTGTTGAAGAAGAAGTTGTTAGGTTTGAATACCTTCGTAAAGTCTATGATAAACGACCACATTCTTGCTTTTAATCAATTAGGTTGTTAAATATGGATGAAACTTTTAAAGATGAAGATTTAGCCTTGATGTTGTTAGCTCAGCTACGATGAGTTTGATCATCTTATTACGAGCTTACTCGTTGGGAAGGATAAAGTGTCTTTTGAGGAAGTTTGTCTTTGCTTTGTATAGTTATGAAATTAGAAAGAAAGATAAAGAAACGAGGGAATGAAGCTGACGAGAGGCATTGTCTGTAAGAGGACGTCCATGCAAACACAACACAAAGGAAGGAGAGGTAGATCTCTATCAAAAGGAATACTTGGTAAAGATGAATGTGCCTTTTGTCATGAGAAAGGCCATTGGAAGAAAAATTGTCCAGAAGTCAAAAAGAAAGGAAAAGCATGCAATCGATGCATGTGTAGTGAAAGCAATTGATTGATTTTGCATTGGTTGGTTCGTCAACATCTCGTCACAGGTGATTGGATTTTTGATTCGGCGTGTACTTTCCATATGTCTCTAACAAAGAGTGGTTCTTTAACTTTGAAGAATCAGACGGTGGAGTTGTTTTCATGGGTAATGATTATCCATGCAAAGTTTTGGGAATCGGTACAATTCGTTTGAAGAATCGAATGGTTGACCAGGTCTTGAGATGTTCATTATGTTCCCGAGATATGAAGAAGAATCTCATTCTTTGTGGGAGTCTTAGAATCAAAGCTTTGTGACCCATACAAAATGGGGCATTGAAGGTTACTTACGGAGCACTTTGTGGCAATGAAAGGTGTTCGGAAGAATAACACATCTACTACCTTGGTAGTACGGTTATTGGGACGGCATCAGCAGCTGATTTCGGATATGAAGAAAGAGATTTAGAAACTACCAAGTTGTGGCATATGCGTTTGAGACATCTTTGGTGAAAAAGCTTTTCTGGTCTAGTAAAGCAAGGCCTGTTAAAGGTCACGGAAGGCAAGTTAGAATTACTGTGAGCATTGTGTATTGGGGAAGCGTAGAAAGAGTAAGCTTTGGCCTTTCGCTGCTTCATAATACAAAGAGGGCATTTTGGATTACATCCTGTGATGTATGGGGGCAATAAAGAACTCCCGTCCATGAGTGGCGAACATTATTATGTCACTTTCGTTGATGACTTCTCGAAGAGTTTGGGTGTATCTCATGAAGAAAAAGGATGAAGTGTTGGGGGATTTTCTCGAGTGGAAGAAGATGATCGAGACTCGAGATGGTAAAAGATCAAGCGTACCGAGGGTCGATAATGGCCTTGAGTACACAACGATCAGATTTATGAAAGTTTGTGAAGAAGAAGGGATAGTGCGACACTTCACTATTCGAAAAACAACTGACAAAGCGGAGTTGAACGTATGAGCAGGCTTTCTGAGAAGGTTGGTGTATGTTGTCAAATCTTTGGTTTAGGCAAGCAATATTGGTGGAGGTCATATTTGACATGCCATGCCGTCTGCCATCCATCGTCACTCTTGAAGGCAAAACGCCTATGGAGGTATGTGTGGAAAACCTGCTGAGATTACGATTTCTTACATGTGTTTGGTTCAATTGCATACTACCGTATGAGAATCAAAGTTGGACCCAAGAGCGAAAATTTATTTTTTGGGATCCTGCAGTTCTAAGGGATATCGACTATGGTGCCTTGAAACGAAAAAGATAATCTTTAGCAGAGATGTTACCTTTGATGAATCTGCATTGTTGAGAAAGGTAACTAAGAAGATTGATGGCAACTTTAGAGCCGAGGTGGAGCAAACTAAACAAGTGGAGTTTGAAAGCAAAATTGTTAATCCAGGTTAGTGAAGATAAGGCGAAGTTGATCCTCGCGTGACAGAAGATGAATCGGATGAAGAGGTTTTAACCTCCGAAAACCTCCGCAATGAAAGAAAGCTATGATTGATAGGCCACGGCCTGACAAAATGTCAAGGTACGCTTTCGATACTGAGGATTTTGAAGACCTACAAGCTCGAGTTTAAGAATACGGTGGCACATGCACTTTCAGTTGTGCATGATGATGTTCCTTCCATATATAAAGCAATCAGAAGCCACGAAGTTGAAAGATGGAAGGAAGCCGTGGATGAAGAACTTTTGTCCGCGAGAAGAATAAAACATGGAAGTTGACACTGACTACCTAAAGACAAGGCAATTGGATGCAAATGGGTGTATGCAAAGAAAGATGGATTTCTAACAAAGATGGTATTATTCGCTAGGAGTTGGTGGCTAAGGACTACCTGTCGGGAAGGAGGAATCGATTATAATGAGGTATTTTCTCCGGTTGTAAAACATTAACTTCCATTAGAATTTTGTTAGCCTTGGTAGCAAATTTGATTTGGAACTAGTTCAACTTGATGTGAAGCTGCGTTTCTACCACGGTGGCTTTAGAAGAGAAATCTATATGTCTCGGCCGAAGGGTTTATTGTTCTTTGGTAAAGAGAATTGGGTTTGTAAAGTGAACAAATCATTGTATGGATTGAAGCAATCTCCCAGCGATGGTACAACGATTTGATCGGTTTATGTTTACAAAGTATACACCGAGAAGCACTGCATGATCATTGTGTGTATTTTCGCAAGCTTCTGAAATGAGTCTTTCATCATCTCACCATTGTACGTCGATGATATGTTGATTGCATCGAAGAGTCAAATAGAAATTGAAAAGTTGAAAGCTCGACTAAGTCGGGAGTTCGAGATGAAAGATTTGGGAGAAGCAAGAAGATTCTCGGTATGGAGATAAGTAGAGACGGGAAGAAGGGAAGCTTAGTTTGACTGAGGAGTCGATATTTGAAGCGGATGCTACAACGTTTTGGTATGAATGAACGAATGGCCAAAACACATGAAAGTACTCCGCTAGTTCCTCAATTCAAGCTTAGTGCTCGATTATCTCCTCGAGGAATGATGCGAAACGAGAATATATGGCAAAAGTACCATATGCAAATGCGGTTGGTAGCTTGATGTATGCAATAGTGTGTACAAGACTGACATTTCACGTACGGTTGGTCTTGTGCAGTACGTACGTGATCCTGTAAAGGACATTGGTTGGGCTGTGAAATGGATTCTACGGTATATTATAAATCTTGTAGATGTTGGTTTAGTATTTCGGACGAGGATAATCTGGTGGTCGATGTGCGGTCGGATATTGTGATTCGATTATCACGGGGAGATTTAGATAAGCGTCGGTCCAACTACGGTTATGTGTTTACTCTTTGCCAGAGCACCGGTCGGTTGGAAGTCTGTGCAGTCATTGCTTTGCTGTCTACTACGGGAGTATATGGCGATTCTGTTGTGAAGGAAGCTATTTGGTTACGAGGTTTGCTTGAAGACTTGGGAGTTGGTCAAAAACATATTAAGGTGTTTTGTGATAGTCGAGTCTTATTCATTTAGCAAAGAACCAAGTCTACCATGCACGTACAAAGCACGTTGACGTTCGTTATCATTTTCGCATGCGAGAGATTATTGAAGAAGGTGGAGTCTAGTTCGAGGAAGATTAGTAAGACGCTGGAGAATCCCATAGAGATATGATGACGAGAGGTGGTACTTGACGAATCAAGTTGAGCATTGTCTGGACTTGATTAACATCCTACAAAAATCTAATTGGCTTACTTGGCGTCGTTGATCTAGCAATTGAAGAAATCATTTAAAACCACTAAGTCGCTAAGGTGGAGATTTGTTATATATTGCTTTCCTTAGTGAGAAAATTAGAAAAGTCGCGTTGGTTAGGAATGAAGATGGGTGTTGGATTTGGGGCTATAAATAAAGACCTCTTCACCATTTGTAAGCATCCCAAAATTTGTAAATCTTCCTCTCTTTTGTAAGGGTAATTGATTAGCTCAATTTTTGCCGAATTAGTTGTAATTTTGAAGTTCATTCGTTTGGAGATAGTGGAAGTGGTCAACGGCCAGGACCAGGTAACATTTATACCAACCTCGTTAAATTTACGGTGTTATTATTTTTAACTTTAATATTTCTGTTTCAATATCTGTTTTAGTTTATTTTAGCATTATATTTCCAATAGCATTATTTTGTCGGGTTAGTTTGAGTTCTATTCATTTAAATCATAAGTGAATAGTAACTACTTAGAATAGGGAAAATATACCCGATTTTCCCAACATAATGGTAGTTACACTTAGACTGCATAATGAGTAAGACACAAGACTTGCTTGATTCTTGTAATAGAAGCTTTGAAGCAAGAAACAACTCAAAACATTTTGGAGATGCAAGCTTTGAGGCAATACATAATTTATTTTTGTCATGTTCTCCCTCTTGAAGAAATGAAGATAAAACCAATGAATACTTTTGAAAACATACCATGAACTCCTTTCTTGCCTTGCTGTTATACATAAAACAAAAATCTGATTTGTTTTGCCTATTTAACCAAAAACTGCAGTTGGAAGTGCAGGACAGACTGAGGAACCTGTCTCCAAAGTGAAATTTCAGACAACTTTAAATTTGCCGGGTTGCCCGAGTTCGTTGTCATTGGTTGGGATTGGTCAGCTGCTTTACTATCAAATTACCTTCTACAAATGTGTGCATTTCTGATGCTAAGATTCTGAGTCTAATTTAAACTATTATCATATATTCCAAATTAGAGACTTTTTTTAAATAACAATCGTGGTTTGATAGAAACTCACTTTTCTGAAAATTTCTTTGCACTTATCTTTTGGAAAATATGTTGGTCATGTTAAATAATTGATTTGATAGAAATTCACCGTATGAAATTTTCTATGCACTTATCTTTGGAAAATGTTTTGTTCACGTTAAATAATTTGTGTCATTTAAGTCAGTATCATAAACTATATAATCATTGGTATAAGAAATATCTTCTTATCTTCGTAATTTAAAGCATTGTGAAGAAAATGAAAAGAGTCAAAGGTCTTAATTTGGTTCTTTCCCAGAGTCATATTAGCCTGAAAATATTTAGTGTTGGAACTTGGAACTTCTGTGATGACATCAGATTTTTGTTCAAATGCCTTGTCAGTATTGTTGGTGTGTGTTATGAGTTAACGTTGTTACAATTTCAGGATTCAGAGGGAACTTGGAACTTGTGTGATTACATAGATTTTTGTTCAAATGCGTTGTCAGTATGAGTTAATCTTGTTACAATTTCAGGATTCAGAGAAAAAGTTTTTGCATTTGTTGGTTTTAAGGTATATGCTGCAGGACTTTATGTAAATCCGTCCATCATAAGTAACTTGAACTCCTGGAAAGGGCGATCATCTGCTGAAATTCAGGAGGACTCATCCTTGTTCAGCTCCATCTTCCAAGGTAAGAGAAACTGGATGTTTTGTTCATTCGAGTGTTTGATCGGTAAAGAGAAGTTGCTTACTTATATTTCTTTCTTGTAGCTCCTAGAGAGAAATCATTACAAATTGTTCTAGTTAGAGATATAGATGGTAAAACTTTTTGGGATGCATTGGACGATGCCATTTCTCCAAGAATCAAATCACCTATTCCCGTTGATGAATCTGCTCTATCAACATTCCGTACCATCTTTCAAGGACGCCCCCTTAAGAAAGGAACTTTAATATTTTTGACTTGGCTCGGCCCCTCCAAAATTCTCGTAAGTCTGATTTATAACATTCATTTACAGCTGTCAGCAAGCAGCATACTAGAAGATTCTCATTTTCTTTCGTTCTATGCTTTTTCCACCCCTTTTTTCTTGTTATCAAAATGATTGAAATCAGTTAGATGCTTACAGTTGTACTTGCTGCAATTTAACTTTAAATGTACTTTCTTTTTTTTCCTGTCATTTTCCTCTGAAAAATCATCATCATTCTTATGCCAATAATTTATGATGGTAATTGTTATGCAGGTTTGTGTCTCTTCAGATGGTCTTCCATCTTCCGTGAATGCTACAATCGAGTCAGGAAACGTGGCCTTTGCTCTTTTTGATGTATTCTTCGGAGATGCTCCAGTTTCTCCCTCCTTGAAAGCTTCAGTCTCCAATGGCGTGGCAACAATGCTCAAATAGATGATTCGATGGTTCAAAAATATCATTGGTTGTGGCGGATGAACCTTTTACTATGTCATATTCTATGCTTTTATATATGTAATTAGTTTTCGGATTCTCAAATAAGCATATTCCGTAATTTCTTATAGAGCTTGTTTGTAGCTTTTCTTCCTACCAAGTTTATTTATTTTTAATCATCTTGTATAACTAAGATATGATCATTTACTTGAAAATAATCTAATCATTTCCAGTAGCTTGTAGCTAGGGGACTTTTTGTGGAGGCAATTCTGAAACTTTTTGGCATGTTTATGAATAATATTTTTCATGCTTACTCTATTAGTAGTCCATAGGTTGATTTCACAATAATCTCATAGATTGGATCAGAGGACCTGGGAAGTTTGCATACAAGGCATTCATGAAAACTTCAAACTTAAAGACATGCTTGAAGAAAAATATAAAAGGTATTTTAACAATGTGTTTCAACTTTTGTTGCTTTTATTTGCTCAAGCAGCTTGACAACCTCAGCCATGGTAGGCCTCTTGGATGGTTCTGGTTCAAGACAAATCAATGCTATTTTGAACACGCTATTAATCTCATCAATGGCAAAACAGCTTAGGGCTCTGTCAAGTACGTGCTCTTCCTTATTCTTGTTTACAACTGTTTTTACCTGTTTTAACATTTCAGATCAATGATTATATACAGGCAAGGATTAGAACACACAAAATGCAGAGCCATTTTGTCTCAGCAAAGCTACCACGTAAAGTGGGGCGCCAGTAAAAAAGGAACATGAAAAATATTGGTGATTAGTTTCCTATCTTGCTTACTTCAGATTGACAAATTTATTTTCAGTTGGATTGTTTGACACAATGAGGTCTCCATATCTATCTACCAGAGGCTCTCAATATACCCAAGAAAACAAATATGCCAAAAGTACCTATTTAGTCATTCGCTTTTTCACTTATGATTGAACCTATTAATTCGACCAATTTAGTCTGAAGTCTTTGTATATTCCAACCTATCTAGTCCAAAACTTTTTAATCGAACCAGTCTAGTTATTTAACTGTCAAATTTAGACCAATTTAATTTGAAAAAAATGGGTTAAAAATTTGAAAGGTTATGGACTAAATCAATCAAATTAAAATATTGTGTACTGAATTGGTCAAACATGTAAAAATTATCGAGTAAACCAGTCGAAAGTGAAAAGGTGGAAAAAATTGGTACTTTAGTCGAACAATTATAAAATGCAACTTACCCATGTTACAAGCTTGGTTCCCTCCTCAATAAATGCTTCATCAGTTGGCTTTTTTCCAGTTAAAAGTTCCAGTAAAACAACTCCGAAACTATAAACATCTCCTTTTGCTGTTGCTCTTCCAGTATCAAAATATTCTGTAAAGTACAGTACAGTTATTAATCATATAACTGTGAACAAGAAACTCAAGAGAGTTTGAGCAATATTTACCAGGTGCCAAGTACCCAAAAGTTCCAGCAACAAAAGTTGTAACATGAGTCTTATCAGGTTCTATCAATGTGGCTAGTCCAAAATCAGACACTCGAGCCTCCATGTTTCCATCAAGCAATATATTACTGGACTTAATGTCTCTGTGGATTATATGAGGAATGCAATCATGATGCAGATATGAAATTCCTCTTGCAGCACCAATAGCTATGTTGTATCTTGAAGGCCAATCTAATATATGCTTGTTCATTTCTTTCCCTGCATCATACATACGTTCATTTCTGTGATCATGAAAGCAATGCATGGTTTTAGGTTATGTTTGTTTTTACTTCTGATACTTTGTAAAAGTGCTTCTGACTTCAATAATGCTTATGAATTAAACGTGAATAAGGGTTCCTTTGAAACTGTTTTTCGTGTTGGTTGAAAGTGGTTTTTAATGGCTTAAAACACTTCTTGAGATGTCTGACAATCTCTAAGAGAAGTGCTTCTAAAATTAAATTTTGAGAAATATCATCAATGGTTTTAGGAAAAGTAAGTAATACTTTTAGGATAAGTAGTTTTAAATGCATGTTCTCTTCATAAAATTATTATTAAAGTGTTACTCAAAATCACTTCTATTATTCTTCATCCCGAACACTTAAATGCTTATCTTAAAACTACTTTTAATTAATTCACTTCATTTTAAATCACTTCTAAGATAAGCATGTCCAAATAGGTCCTATATATACAAAAAGTGGTTTTAGGGATCAAAAAACATAAAACTTTTGACATAAGTACAAGTTATGTTATTTCCTTCTAAAAGCACATTATTATAAAACCAATCTAAGGTACAAGCAAAGAAACACTTATCTATGAGAAAAATGAACTATAATAAACATTTTATTTGAACCTCTCTTTTTAGATTGATTAATTCTACTGTTTCAAATAGAAAAACAAAAGCTTTGAGTTTTGATTCTGGGAATACATACCATGAAGAAATGAATCCAAACTCCCATTAGGCATAAGTTCATAAATAAGAAGATTATAGTGAGGAGCAGTGTAATATCCATGAAGGGTAACGATATTTCTATGCTTTATATCTCCCATTGCTTCCAACTCTCTTTCAAAACCTCGGTCTCTTTCAGCGGTTCCTCTGTTTAATCTTTTAACTGCAAAAGCTGTGGAGTCATTTAATGTCAGCTTATAAACTGTTCCATAACCGCCTGATCCAATGATATCTTTGTTGCTCAATTTCAGTGTCTTTTTCAAGAATGAATCTGATTTTAGAGTCTGGACTGTTGGAGATCTAAACATAACCATTTTCCCACCTGCATATATAAACCTATTTTTACATATTAGCATATCTTCACCTTCCAAGATCTTTTTTTTTTATTTTTTCCCCCTTAATTTTCAAAAAAAATTGTTTGTATGGTTATCAACTATACCTGAAACACCATCTTCATAAATTAAGTGCCTTTTTTTCCATCTCCTGTAGAGCAGGACTGAAATGATGATCTTTGAAATAATAAATGAAACGCAGCAAATTGTAATGTAGAATGCTAGCATCTGAGGATTGGCCATTCTTGAAGAAGCTCACCAGAATATTGAGAGAGAGTAGGAATGAAGAGGACTACTTGATAACTTATAAAGTTAAGAAATCAAAAACCAATACAAAGTGCTTGTGCAAAGTCTTGACCATTGAAAGTTTGACACTTGTAAAATACTTTTTCTTAATTGAAGGTAAGCAGAGCTAATTTCCTTTTGTGTGTTCTCACCTTTTTGACATTTCATTTCTTCCCAAATCATGAGTTACATGTGACCCACGAGAATATTTTACCACGTCATATGCCTATTTGGGGATGTTGACTCATTGATTTCCAAAAATTAAGTGTTTTATTTGTTCATAAAGTTTCATTCTGATAGAGAAATTATTGATGCAATAACGATGATGTTGTACTCCATATTAATAAAGCTTAAATTAGTGAGATGGATTTTTTTGAGACTTCAACTACTTCGGCAATATGAATTACTTCTTCCTGCTGAGATGATATTCTGTTGAAATTATTGCTAAGCAGTACACAAAGTGGGCAATTTTATATGACAATAGAAGATCTGAATGCTTTAGAAGTACCTAAGATTGAGTTAACTATATAGGTGTCTGAAGTTCTCGTAGAAGAGTTTTATTTTTTATTTTTTATAGATTAAATAATACTTGATGTTGTTTGAATCTGCAACTTATAATAGGTAAAATGAGTACTATATAGGCTACTAGTTGAAACATCTTGTAGAAATTCTGAATTTGAAAATGTATTATGAAAGTAGGTGGTCTTGGATTCAATTTAAAATAGTAACATACACAAAATATTGGAATGAATAATTATGAGGTGCGTGAGAAAGTGAACTAATTGTATTCTTTATATCTTATCAGAGGAAAAAGAAATAAAGAAAGAAAGAAAAAAGACAAGTGTACAAGCCACAAAGAGAGGGTGAAGATAAGTAGTGTATCATGTGATCAAGGTATGTGCTGTCTTCATATCTATACTTGACCAACTGTTTTTCTGAAGATGGCAGTATCTCAAAGCTATCCTTGCTTTTGGAAAAAAAGTTGTATTATTTAATTTGCTTGTCCTTGTGGCCTATTTCCATACAAGTAGATACATCTAAAACCACTAAGAGTAGTTTGAACTCTACAGTACATATACACTTTCCAAGAGTCAAAAATCCCGATGATGATGGTAATTTTGACATCAGATCGGAATTTTTTTTTCTTTTGGTATGTTTAATACTAAATATCAATCATTTCAACGATATTTTAAATTAGTTGTTTGTTTTGTATAATAGTATCAATAGTTTTAAAATAAATTATAGTTAACTAAATATTTTGAATAATAATTTGTAACCTAATTTATGATATTATTAGACGAAAATTAATGAAATGAAATAAATTGAACATTTTATGAATTGAGTAGTATAAACAAGATAAAAAATAATTCAATTGTATAAACGAAATAAATGCAATAATTTGATGGTGCTGTTTTAAGTTTGTCCTATTATTTGAAAGGATACGTGACTTTCGAAGTCATTTTACTTGTATAATAGATTCTTTAATCACTTTGTTTTTACTTTCACAAAATAAACTTAAGTCATTTTTTAAATAAAAATAATATACGTTAGTCAATCATAATTGAAAAAAAAAATTGATTATAATATATCAACTACCATATCAATTGTTGATTTAAATTGTAATTAGTGGTTGATATGTAGTAGTCATTTTTATTTATTAGCTAAGAAGATGATAAAAATGATTAACAAAAAAATTATATAAAAAATGCAGATAATATAGTTTAAAATATTGATATTTTTATTTTTATATTTAAAAAATAGTGTCAAAATTGAACTAAAAAGAGAGTAAAATGTATAAATGAGAAAAAACTTTAAAATAACATTTTTGTTATTATGTAAGAAATTTCTATAAATAAAATAACATTATACTGTTTAAAAAATGATTAATTTATTTTATTTATATTAAAAAAATAAACTATTTATATTTTGTGAAAATAAATAGATGAAGTAAATAAAATGAGTAATTAGTCTTATATGATAAATTTTTCCTTTAATATTATATCAATAGATAAAAAATACAATTTAATATTAAATTTTATTTATAAGATGCTATCACAATACATACGTTACTTTCGCTTTTGCAATAGGTTTTTCTTTTAGCATGTGTTTGGAGAGCTACGAGTAAAACAAAATGAGAAAACACATCCTATAACAATTAAATGTATCATCTTTTCCGCGTGTAATTATGTCGTGCACGTCTTTGTAACTTTTTTTACTTAAATTAACATATTTTTAATATTATAAAAAATAAATTATTTTAATTAATTCTTTTATTTATAATAAAAAACACCTTAATATCTTTACCTTTGTAAAAAATTAATAATTAAAAATAATTAATGTCGGAAAATTCGAATGTCATCCTAATATCTCAGCATTCTTGATAAAAGAGGAAAACTCGCCAATATCATTTACAAAGAAAAACGATATCCAATAAGTCAAAAGATATAATTATAAATAACAGTCATTTTCCGGTGTGAAAGAAGAAAGAAGTCAGAAAGAGACAATGAGAGTACTTTGTTTTTATCTATAAATGATTAAAGCTCATATTATATTCTCTTGGGGCCACAATGCCATATGTTACCTAACTAATTTCATAGTACAGGTGCTGAATAGTTCCAACTTTATATTTCAGTTCGACCATGACTGTCTCATGTTCCCATTGGTTAACTTACGTTAGACTAATAGAAAAATTAACAATGAGATTTTTATTTTTTATTTTAACAATAATGAAGAGATTTAAATAGGTTAAAATTTCATAATATTGTGACTAAATTGGATACATGAACCATGTGATTATAGCTAGAGCACTTTTATTTCTTACAAGTATTATTGTCTTAACATATTTTTCACTTGATGTATTTACATAGATCCAAGTGAATATATTTAATCTAGGTCATATTGCTCACTTATATGCCCACAAATCAATACAATTTTTCTTAGCTAATGGAAAACATAGAATTAAAGATTGCACTCAAAACTAATCAAATGAAAAAATTGATGTTTGCATCTCTTTTTTTTTTTTACACTGTAAAATTAAACATAGGCTGATGCATTATTTGTAATTTACCCCAGTGGCGGCTTTGAAAAGAATAACTTAAGCTTTTATAGCTCAATTGTATATTGACACTGACTTGAACCTTAAAATCACAACATTCACATCTTTATCGTTTAATAAAAAAATAAAAATTGACAAGGTGGATTATCTTCTCATCCTAGGGTTGGTATGGTGATAACGAGGATGAGGGAAGTTTTTTTTTTTGGAGGTGGGGGGATAAATGGAAAGAGACTCTGCAAGTGTGGTGTAAGGAACGTCTCAAGCATTCAAAGGCCAAGCAAGGCAACATCATCTCAAATTCTTTCCCTCTCTCTCTTATGTCATTAGATTGGCAGATTCAATTGCTCTCCATTTAGACTTCTCAGACTTAGGTATTATAGTTTGCAAGAATTTAAATGGAAAGTTGTTAAGCAAGTGTGAGAATTCATGGTATAAGGAATGTATTGTCTCAAGCAATCAAAGGCCACAAAGCAACAACATTTAACAACATTCCTTTACTTCTCTGTTTCTCTCTTGGTCTTTTACTCTTATGTACAGACGGCCGAGCAAGCATTGAGAATTGGTCTCCTATTTGCATCTCTAGTGACTTCTTACTATCCTGCAAATACTCAGTCAACGGAATCTTTTTTAATGAATAAAAATAATTCAGAAAGACATCGTAAAGTTGCTAATCGAAAACTTGCAAAATTTGAACAAATGTCTAGGTTCGTTTAACCTTCCTAATCTTGAGAGTTCAGGCTCTGCAAGAAGCATGTCTTGTAGTGGTTTCGAGTCCTTTTCTCTTTTACCAGAACTGCAATAACAAAAAGCAGGCAATTTTTTTTTTTCAGACATCTCAATCAGGAAATAACTCTAAATCACGAATCATATAAAGATCCCATAAAAGTATTTTAGATAAAGATATGTTTAGGACTTCATTTTATAATTGTGAATAAAGAATGGTCAAATATTCTCCTAATTGTGCAAAAATGTTTACTTTAGTCCTTAATTTTTTGGGCAAGCACATATTGTCGCCTATTTGAGCAAAAAATGTGAACTTTACTAAAATAGAAAAAAGAGAGGAGGGACCATATTGTACACTCTTGTTTCCGTTTTGCATAAATAGGGGACTACAGATGCCCATGCTGAAAATGATGGGAGAGGTTAAAGTGCTCTTATCAAGAAAAATATGACTTGTGGTGCAAAGCACCCTAGGGTTAAGAGGTTCCTTATGTAGTATAACACGCACCTATGTATATGATCAAGAGAAAGTAGCTTGTGATGAATAGTGTAGTCACTGCCAACGTATGTCACAACTAAACTTCCAGCATCTGGATGGGGCCAGCTTCTTGAAGTCGGAAACCGGAGAATAAATGTTCCAGGTTCTTGAAGACCCCTAGGACCTTTAAGTGATGATTCGGCTTCTTCCTTAGTAATGAAACCTTCTATCCACCCGGGTGAAGTGGAACTCCAGATTGCATTTATCCCATCTCTTGATATTGTAAAAGCTACAGGATATAACCAACACCACATCCGCTCAAAATTCTCTTTGGTCATATATTCTTCGCATCCTGAAATTCTCCTCAAAATGTTCATGTCCTGAATTGATGAGCGACTAATTAGATACTAATATGCTTGTTAAGTCATAATTCCACATTGATATGTATGTATATAATCTTCAAGACACAAAATATTGCCAAAGATCTTTCACAAAGATTTCACTAGAAAGGTAAAATACTGTTCCATAATCTCAATAGAGGTTTTTCCAGATCTTTGGGAATATAAATTATAAAGTATTCAACTGTTAATTAAGATTTAAGAAAAGCATACATCTTGAGATACTATTTGCAACCTAGGAAATATTTTTCAGATAGAACATAAAGATGCAAAAACACCAGCTTTTTTCTCTTCATTTGTGCATGAGAGAAAAAGTGACAGAAGAAACCTGCTCCATGAGCGATCTAGAACTGCAACAAGAAATTTTCATGAATTGATCTTTTATATCAAAAACGATGTTCTCCCACCGGACGCGGTCATTCTTTTGAGAAATCAAATTCCAGGTATTTACCCCATCCTCTATCAACCTTTTTGCCATTGTTATTTGGTTCCTAATGAAATGAAAAAAAAATAACAAAAAAAATAATGAAATGAAAAGGAGGGGAAAAAAAAGGTTTATAATAACTGTACATGATAAAAGAACCGAGGAACTACATTGTACCTTGAGAGATACAAAGGATCACCACATAAGTAACCCTATTGTCAGACCAAAGTTTTTATTTTTAGAAATATTTGGGAATTAAATTGTTAAGAAATTTTTTAAATTGCTCTGTCATTAGTCTTTATTGTTCGGAAAATATCAACTCTCAAAAGAAATTAAACATACAAAATAATGGTTTCTACCAAAAAAAAATAGAACCATTACTAAAAATAATAGTCATATATTTGTAGTGTAAATAGTATTAATATACTTTTATTTAAAAAAATATATATATAGATTAAAAAAGTAATTATATTACAAATTTATATTTATAAATAATCATATCAATTTATTTGTAACAATATAACATTATGATTTCCGTAACATGCTCAGCATGGTGCTGTTATATGCTGGATCAAGCACAGAATCAGTCAGTAATACAATCATAAAAAGAAAAACGAAAACGCTTTTCGGATTACCTATGGTGTGAGCAACCTGAATACTCAGAAACCTGATGTGAAAAATACAAGAGTTCTTCATCGATAACAGAACTTGCAATCTCCTTGAGCATAAGGGACCTCTCAGGTAAGCTGGCTAGGCAGTATTTAAAGATGGTTATATCTGACACCGGATTCCAACTACTCGACATAGCCTTGAAAGCTGAACTTTTTGCTTCTACACTTTCTGAATCAGATTGGGATTTATGTTCGCCCTGCACATTCTTGGGATGAGATCGATTTTGTTGGGTACAGCGGGTAAAGATAAAATGAATTCAACAGAGTAGAATAATAACACCGGAAATTTAACGTGGTTCACCCTTTAATTTGGGCTAAGTCCACGGGACAAACTCCAAAAATATTTCTTCCACTAATAAGATTAATGGGTACAAAGTGAGAGGCAATACAACAAATTGAGATAAACCCAAAATAGTGTCACACAAGTGTTTCCCAAACTCACTATTTTGCCACTCTCCACACAGAAAAATATCCCAATATTTTTCTAAGATATTCTCTCGGCTTTCTCACCTGACACTATTTTTCTTCAAAGGAAATTGTTCCTTTAGCTTTTAGCTTCTCTTCTTGTTTGTTGTGTTGATGTTTCTCTAAGAGCAAAGACATTGCCTATTTATAGAGCAAATTGCATATCAATGTTAGATGCCATATACCATTGTGGTTGTACCTACAATTTGTGTTTTCTTCCTCTTAAATGTAGGAGGGACTTACAAAATCTCTAAGACTACGTAGATGGCTCAGCGATCAATGACTAAGCAGCGGTATTCAAAATTTTGTCTCGGGAGAATTTTTTGTTAACATGTCGATCCATTTTCTTACGTATGGATCTTACCGAGTTGTAATAGCTTGCAATTACATCCCTAATCCGGTGATATCTCACATCAATATGTTTTGATCTCGAATGAAAGGAGGCATTCTTTCCAAGATGGATAACCTACACTATCCTGAAAATAGCCGATAGCTTGTCTTGTTGCAACCCGAGTTCTTTCAGAACTTTTTCATCATGTAACTCTTTACATGTACTTAAGATTCTTTGCTATAAACTACTGTTTCGGTAGTGGACAATGCAACACATTTTTGTAACTTTGATTGCAGTAGCACGACTCACTACCACAAATGTAATTAGGTAACACTGAAGTGGATTTTTACGGAATCCACGTCACAGTTATATCTGCATCGTAATGTATCAACTAACAGGGTTTATCATTTTCAAAACATAGGTATATTTTGGAAGAACCTTGAAGATACACGAAAATCCATTTCACTATGACCCGATGTTCCCTTTCCAGGGATTTGAAAGGAATCTACATTCAAGCGTATGAGTGATATACGGCGGTGTCTGAGCCATGGCATACATTAGACTTCCAAGCTATTTGAAGCGTATGGAACCTCTTCCATCTCTTCCTTATAACATGCACGTATAACTCAGAAGTTAGCTTAAAGTGATTAGCAAGATGACAACTAATCGTTTTAGCCTTATTCATGAAATCTACGAAGTACTTTCTCGATATTATCTTACTCTGTACTAATAATTTCTTGGCGCCTCTGTCTCTAATAATAGTCGTATGCCAAGAATCTGTTTTCTTGATCTTTAAGTCTTTCATGGAAAAAAAACTTACTCACTTGTGTTTTCAAGTTGTTGATTAAAATATTTCGACGACAATCAGCATATCATCCACGTAGAGCAAAAAAGAATAATAAAATTATCATTAGACAATTTACGCAAAACACTGATCTGACGAAGTAATCTTTTTGTAGCCTTGCTCCACATGAGACTCGAGCTTCTTGTACCATTGTCTTGACATTTTTGTTTTAAGCGAAGTAGAGACTTTTCTTCAATTTGCGAGACATAATCTTCTTTTTCCCTTTTCTTTGAAAACCACTGTTCTTTCAGTGTATATCTCTTCTTCCAGAATCGCGTAGCAAAAAGCGGTTTTGACATCCGTTTGCTCGACCTCAAGTCAAGACTTGCTGCTAACCACTAACCTGACACGGATGGATGTCATTTTTACAAGCTGGAGAGAAAATCTCGTCAAAGTCAATACCTTTTCTTTGGCATTTGAATCCTTTGACAACTAATCGGCTTTGTATCGCATGATTGTGCGCCCATCATGCTTACTTTGAACACCCATTTATTTTTCAAGGCCTTAACTGCACTTTGGGCGGCTGACTCGAAGGTTTTGTTCTCGTACAAGGACTTCGTCTCGTCTTGCGTAGGCTTGATCCATTTTTGTTTGGATTAGTCATGTAGCTTTCTTATGCTCTCGGGTTCTCCCGTCGGTGAAAGTTACATACTCATCTGGAGGATATGAGATAGAGGGTCGTCTCGCATTTCATCACTTACCTGGTGGAGCAGGGAGAAGCCCGGTGTTAGTCTTGGATAATGAATATCATCATTTCTCTCAAATCTTGAGAACCAACCATGGGGGCATCATCTTGTCGGTGGATAAACACGGTCTTCATCTCGACTTGTCTTGGCGATGTTGGAGGAATTAATTCAAATACGATAAGTCACCATTGGAATTAGGAACATCTTTCTTCATTTTGATAATATCTTGAGTAGTGCGTCTTGACAAATCTGACATCACGGCTCACCGACAAGTCTCTTTCCTGTTGGATCGTAAAATCTATAGCAATTGATCTTGACCGCTAGCGATAAAAATACAACTGTTGTCTTGTTTTGACATCGAGTTTGGATCTCTCGTCGGCAGGGATATGAACAAATGCTTTGCGACGAACAATTTCTGCCCAGGATGATCATAGGAAACATCCTTTCACGACCACGCTTTATTTGGAACATCCCGTCTTGAGAGAGTACGGGGTGAAAGATTGACACGTATGTCTGTTGTGAGTATGGTTTCACCCAAAAGTTTTAGGCAACTTTGCGTGTGAGAGTAGACATCTAACTCTGCTCCGTGAAAGTTCATTCATCTCTCGGCTAAAGCCAGTTCAAATGCGGTTGCCTTTGGAGGTGTCATCGATCTTAGAATACCGTGCTTTTTGCGATAAGCATGGAAAGGTCTGTGTATTCTCCACGGGTTAATGCTGGGATGCCGACTTAACAATCTGTCTCTCGTGAGGCATGAAATTCTTTGAAGACATCTAGCCTTTTTGATCCTTTGTCTTTAGAAGATATACCAGCGTCTTCCTTGAATGATCATCAATGAAAGTCCGCAAGTATTGAGCACCGCTGATGACTTTGACATTGGTCCACTTAAATCTGAATGAATCGGATCTAAAATATTATTCATTACCTGGAAGGAGGAAGCTCTTGAAAGACCATTTTGCTTTCTGTGAGCAAATGAACACATTTCTCCCGAATGTACTTCATAATTCTGGTGATATCTTCTTTTTGGCTAGACTTGTCAAACCTTTTCACCAATATAGTGAGTCTCTTGTCTGCTTCATTTCTTATGTTATCTTTCTACATGGCATTCTGCGTGTCGGTGGAGAGCTTTGCTTGCGTTATATACGAGTTGTATCTTCTCACCTACAACCCATTATACTTAAGGATCTTTTGTAAGTTTCCATTTGTCATGCGTAAATGAAGAAATTTACAATATCCTTCAATTTGCTGAAGTTGCGCACAGAGATCAAATTCGAAGCACGTATACGGAATATGCGACATCGCCAGAAATAGTACGGTTCAGTTCTCTGTTTCCAAGCAAACGTCTCCTGCCTCTTACGCTTTGACATGCAACCATTTCCCGTTCTAACAACGAAAACTTCGGTGTGTATGATGAAAGAAAAATTCTGCAACGATGTAAGCGTGAAGCTATGCTTACCCTTATCGATACCGTGGTCTCGTGTGATGCAAGATTGATAAAATCTTCATCGTAAACGATATTGAACTTCGTCTATGGTATTTGTTTGCTAAGCGATCGTCATGCTTCGTTACTTTGCCTTTGTTCGTTTCTTGTTCCTTTTGAACACAGCAAAATTTCTTAATGTGGCGCTTTCCTTTACGGTGATGGCATTCAACATTGGCAAATTTGTTTGATTTGCCCTCTTTCTTGCATACGGGTTTTTGTTCTTTATGCGGTCTCCTTATACAGAAGCTGTGATAAGGGCTTGTGAATCTCTTTCCTTGTTTTGTTTCTCATTATGAGAACAAAACTACAAACAAGCTTCAAACTCCGTCTTGTCTTTTGCATAAGTCGAGTTGTTGTGATATGATTATATGATAAGGGTAGTGATGCAATGACATCACGACACTTTCTCTTCATCGCCAAAACTTCGCATTAAATCTTGCTAAGTGAGAAAACTTCTTTGTTGAAATTACTAACGTCTTTGCGTCGTACTTTCGCGTTATCTTCCTTCCTCGTCGATATAGCTCCTACAAATAAAATTTATTAGCAAGGTTCTTTGACATGTACCGCGTTTTCTAGAGTCTCATTGTTTCTTTACTTGATCTTGCAATTTTTGATTTAATATTTTCTGAAGACAATTTGTCAGAGATTTAGACGGATTGTACTAGGCTGCAATCTATCTATTTCTACGTTGTTATCGGTGACGGTTGCTACTTTCTTTTCTTTTCCAATGACGCCTTATGGACCTTGTTGAATGAGAATATCTTTCATCCTCGCTGCCATAAAGAGAAATTATGTGTGCCGTTAAATTTCTCGATATCTAACGCTGGCTTGACGTTTTTTTTATTTGTGTTTCTTTTACGTAAATCAATACACCTGGACCTAATAAAATCTTTTGATGTGGAAGATAAGTCTATCTTTGCATGACGAGCATATTAAGAATTTTACTAGACCCACTACGATACAGGTTGTTGGCGCGGCGGGTAAAGATAAAATGAATTGACAGTAGAATAATGACGAAAATTTAACGTGGTTAATACTTTTAATTTGGGCTAAGTCCGCGAGACAAACTCCAAAAATATTTCTTCGCTAATAAGATTAATGGGTACAAAGTGAGAAGCAATCTGACAAATTGAGATAAATAGAAATATGTCCCTGAAGTGTTTCCCCAAACTCCTTTATTTTGTCACTCACTTTTAGAAAAATATCCCGATATTTTCTAAGATATTCTCTCCTTTCTCACCTGTTTATTTTTCTTCAAAGGAAATTGTTCCTTTGGCTTTGTAGCTCTTCTTGTTTGTTGTGTTGATGTTTACCAAAAGCGAAAGACATTCTTATATTTATAGGCAAAATTGCATATCAATGTTAGATGCACCTACCATTGTGGTTGTACCTACCATTGTGGTTGCACCTACCATTTGTGGTTGCACCTACCATTGGTAGTTGCACCTATCATTTGTGTTTTCTTTCTCTTAAATGTAGGAGGGACTTACAGATTTTCCATACTAGCAAGAGTTGGTCTCATAAATTTTTTCCTTGATAGAAAAATCATTTAAAAAAAGAAAAAAGAAGGATTTTCATGCATCATGTTCATAGCCAACACCCAAGGAAACGTTAGCAAAAAGCTAATATGGTAGCTTTTTTACTAGTTAAGGCCATGTAGGTTTCCCATCTCCCACCCACACTTTTCAGAAAAGAATAAGAAGTGAATACAACCTGTAGAAAATGTTAATCCAAGCGTCATCTCTATATGGCAAGTACCATATGCCTTTCTTTCTCTGGCTAAGAGTTTTTACTCATTTTTCTAATTTTCATTCACTCTTTCAACATAATAAAGATGGAGCTGATAGTCCTTTTATATACTTTTCTCAGTTTAACGAGATTGACAGTTTCTTTCTTCTTCTTCTCGTTCTCTCTCTCTCTCTCTCTGTTTTTTTTTCTTTTTCTTTTTTAGCCTAAAAACCAATGTTATATCTCCAAATGACCAAAAACTAAAAGCCAAAGCTAGTTATTATTTTATGTTGTTTTTGTAAAAATGATCCTACCTGTTATGAAAAATTAAGTTGTAAACATATATTAAGTCTAGTTTCATTCTACACATATGCTTGCTTTTTTTTTTAATCCATGAAAAAATTGGGTGTTATTGCAGGCCCTAGTGAAGAAAATAAGTAATTCACTTTATGAAAAAGGAAAACATATTTTTTCTTTTTTAAATTCAGTTTATAGTTAGATGTTCATAAAATATATCGTAGAAAGAGTGATAGTTAAACTGAATAAAAAAAAACCTAATCAACAAGAAACTCCCCCAATCAATAGCCACTAGTTACAAGGGTTCTTTCTACAAAGCAAATGGTTAGCCTACTCCCATTAAAAGATTAAGACACTTACAACCTTGCTTGAAAATTTGGAGAATTTATTAAATAGTCATGGTTCAGTCCTAGCAATGGCGCAAAAGGAGTATTTTTTTTAATTTACTTATTAACAGAGTTAAAATGAGAATGCCTGAGGGAGTTTTTAATGGCAGAAGATGGTTATATTACCACCAGTTGACACCAGAACAATGTTTAGACAACTTAGAATTTTTCGCTTGTACAATAAATACTTCTCATAAAACTAAAGGGGGAAAATAATGAAGGGAAGAGAAGGGGAAATGAAAAAAGAAAGAAAAGAAAAATATGAATACCTCATTAGTAGTCTGGATTTCAGAGTTGCATTCCACATCAAGTGATTCAAAGGTTTGGTCGACCATTATGGTTGCAGAAGTTCTCTCTTGTCCTGATCTTAAACGCTTCGATGACAGACTGGATTTTGTTTCCTGTAAAGAATTGCACAGACCCTCCAAGGTATCTTCATCAAGCCTAGTTTGAGATGTGTTAAGATGGTCAGATGAGTTTGATCTTTTTGGTATCACAGACATCCGGGTATTTCGGTTCCTTGAGATGCACCATATTGGAGGGGAAACTGCTTCAAGAAAATGATACTTTTTCATCTTAGGAATGTAAAACCTAATCCGGAAAAACCGATTGTCACACTTGGATGAAAGCTGAAAGAGAAAATGAAGACATTGATAAAATAGTTGACAAATTCAAGCAGAATATGGAAACAAATGGTAGTAAACAGGCATGCAAAAATAAATTGAAAGCTGTTTTTTTTTTCTTTTTCTTAAACGAGCTTAGCACCTGAGATATCTTTAGCTTAAAAGAAGCACGTCCATGCAATACTTTACTTGGTCTATCATGAGAATCAAATTCAATTCCATCGTAGCTAGTTAAAAGAGGAGCTTCCCCATCACTTGTTCTCTCCACAGGTGCTTCATTGTCAGCATATACAAGTGACGCAATAACCTATAATCACAAAGAATGTGTAGAAATGGGTGTATCATTACAAAAGCATCTGAAGCACAAACAACCCTATCCCAGCAGCAAGAAAAAGACAAACTACCTCTATATCCTTGCTTACAAGGTGACCGGAGGCATTTGCAAAAACAACATCCAAAGAAAAATTTCTGCGACAAGATGCCTGAATCCAAAAAAAACAAGCAACAACATGCATCAGAGGAATTTAGAGTAATGATTAGTAAGTAAAAGTAGATCAGATTTGAAAGGTAATATTACTTGTACAATATGGTGTCCATATATATTATAGCAGCAAAAAGTATCCATTTATCATAAAACCAACCTTTGTAGTTAATGTAGAGAGCTTATAATAACCAGGATATATCACATGTAAAGTCAGACTAACCTTGCCACCAACAATACTCCAGACACCATCATTGCCTTCTTCTATTTCAGAGGCAGAGGAGTTGTCGATTGACAATTGTACAGGAGGGTCCTAACATGAGACCAATCTCTTTTATAAGAAGAAAAAAACAGATTTGAAAGTTGTGTCACTAATATTACAAGATATAAAAGGACGGTCCTCATTCAATTCAAAATGTAAATTTCTCCACACACCTTAGTGTAGTGATCTTCAATAGATAAAGATAAAGGCAAAACGTTCAGATTGTGGATATATCCCTGAATATTGCTGTCATCTCTCCCATTACCAACTAAAGTGATCTTACTTGAACCATTCAAAGTGGAAACTTTGTCAAATGCAGAAGATAAAGGTTTTTCTACTAAAACCTTGCCATCAATGTGCAGCCTTACAAGATTGGCAGACACCTAAAATAACTCTTCTACCATTAGAAACTGACAGTTTCAAAAGATAACAGAAAGAAACAAATAAATATATACATCATGCAACTAGCTATTTACAGCCAAACTCATATAATGTGAATGTGTAATGAATTATGCATAAGAAGACCATAGGTATAGACAACACTGGGCCACTCAAATCATCTTTCCATGCAAGAGATTTCCCTATGCGAAAAGAGGTTGACAACACGAAGTAAATCCATTCAATCTCTCATTAATCAGCATTTTGTACCTCAAATCCAAAATGAACCCACTTTTCCATAGGAAACTGATATCCTTCTGCTGTATGTGAAACTCCAGATGAAAGAGCGGGTCTGGAAGTATCATGAGCTTCTTTATGTGAAAAAACCAATGGAAGAATCATCAATTTCTTCTGATCATTTACAATGAGAAAAGGAGAACTTCCTGTGGCATCTGGATATACCTGCATACGCCAGAAAATATGTCCACTATCCATTATAAAGAAAATGATAGTAGACATAATAGTAGAATATGCTTATATTCTTCTATTGTTTCTCCAAATAATAACCCTTGTTTAAGACACATTATATTGGAGAAATATATCATTATTAGTTATTAGTGATTTGACGATAACACTCACATGTAAAAGTAGCTTTGATCTAAAAAATATTGGATAAATTACAGATGAACGCTACAAAACTAAATCACCTTCCACCTTAACCAATTGCAATCAAAATCAATTTTATATTCAGATGCCTTACAAGTAAATAAATACAATTTTTTTTACCAGGATTACATACTATACTGGATTCCAAAGCTCATATAACTACTAATGACACAAGTTGCCGCACTCTTACCACTGACATAAAAATATGAAAGTGAAACATACCAGAAAAAGAGTGAAAAAAAAACACAAAACACAAAAAACACTGGACAAACGCTACAGATAATGTTTTAAAATCTGTATAACAGAGGTTGGTACTACAATTAAACTTGGGTTCCCTAAACATAAAACAATTTGCAACAATCTAAAACTAAACTGCCAGAAAAGTGAAGAATCAACAAGTACCCAATACCCTTTATAAAAAAACACCCAAGGAACCATTAATGACTCGATAAAAGGGACAGAACTTACAAAGGGATATTCAACCCAAAAGCTTGAAATAAAGTAAATGGAACCTGATGGATAATTGTAGCAGGGAATGTAGGAGAGGACTTGAGGTAAAGCCAAAAGCAAAAAGAAAAAGTCTCTTGATTTCCTTCAATTTCAACTCTAAGATATTTAAGCGGCGAGTAAGCCTCGAATTCCATTGTTTCCTCACTCGTTGATTACTACCCTTTTGACCAACTAGCCCAATCGCTTTACTCCTTCGCTCGCAAAGCTATTATGTCTTAAAACCTTAAGAAATTTTTTACTGTTCTCCCTCTGCAGTATGTCCCCTCCTCTCTTTGTAGAGTGTAGACCGAGGAGAGAAACAGTTCTTTTTCTTCCCTCTTATTACTGTAACGTGTAATGCCCTTTTGTTAACAGGCGGTTGGTGGCAACAGCGTGGGTTCCGTTAGATTAGAGATTTTTTAAATTATTTTCATGGCAGTATAGAACTAACTTTAATTACACTATTTACCTTTAAATTTAAATTAAATTTATATTTAGTTTTTTAAAATTTTAAAATATATTTCACTAAATATTTAAAATTTCGTTTCCTTAAACTTTTACTCGTATAATTTAGTTTCTAAATTTTTAAAATTTTACAAACAAATTTCAAATTTTTAATTCGTAAATATATTTTTTAACTAAGATTTAAAGATAAAATTTTAAAAAATTAAAAATTTAATTATAGATTTTAAAATTCAAACACCCATGTATAAATTTATATAAAATTTGGAGAACAATTATATAATTTAGTTATTAATTTAACACATGTTAAGGGAAAAAATATTTCAACAATAATTGAAAAATTAATAAATAATATATATAAATTTATCATAATAAAAATAGTATTCATAATATTTAACAATATTAAATTAGATAAAGTTTATTAAAAGAATATAAATAATTATATTTTAATTTAAATGATATTTAATTAAATAATTTTTAATATAAATTGATGGATTTAATTTTTTAAAAATTACGAAAAATAATATTTAAATAATATTAAATTGTGTTCAATTAAACGTCACTTAAAACTATAATTCAATTTGAAAGGTATTTTAAGTAAAATGATACGTTAATTTTTCTAATAATAAAAATATATGAACTATTATCGTATAATTATAAGTTGTAAGTTTTATTTTTGATATTTTTAATAATAAAATATATAAGCTACATATAAGAATGTTTATTTATAAATTTTAATAATATTATTTTTATTGTTTGTTTTAAAGAAAAAAAATTAATAAAACTAATAGCCTTTAAAATTAATTATAAAAATAATATTTTTATATTCATTTTGATACATTTTTATTATTAAAAAGTAAAATATTATTTTATTTTAAACGTAATTTAATTAAAAATCATTCAAAATAAATTAAATTTATTTAAATTTATTCAATGTTATTCGATATTATTTTTATTGTTATAAATTATATTTTATTTTTAGATTTTTTTAAATAATATTAGGAAGTTAAAAAAATAAATAATAAAGAGAAAATAGAGCCGCTGAAAGAGAATTTAATTTCATATTTTCATATTACTTTAGCAATGGTTAGCTTCTTTTAAAAAATAATTTTTTTAAACTTCTAATTAATTATAAAATTAAACGTATCGTATTAAATTTTTATTATTATAAACCAATTAATTAAGAATACCACGTACATATGAAAAATAAATATTATTAATTAAACATCTTAAATTTTAAAATTGCGTTTAACATACACTTCTTAATTTTAATAGCGTCCATATTTGCGTCTAATAGTGTCATCTCCTTTGTTATGTTCTTCGACAATTCCCGAACAAATCTCGGAGAGAAGTTGTTGTCTTCAGATTCCCAATAAATATAACTCCTCCTTCATAAAACTAATAGGATTTGGTACGAGAAAGGCGTGAAACAATCATGAAAGCAATAGCCTTTTCAACATCAAATCAAGTTTTCCCCAAACCCCAACAAAATTCCACAAATCATCCCTGCAGAACAATCAGCATCAAACCACGAATTCAATTCAACAACAGCCAAAACCCATCAAATGGAAGAAACCCAATTCGTTGTTTATCAGTAAATCAATCAAGCAACCCAAACCCTTCAACCCCAATTCCCAGAACAATCCCACCACTAGTAGTAGTGGGATCAGCCAATGCGGATATTTATGTGGAGATTGAGAGACTACCCAAGGAGGGCGAGACAATATCAGCGAAAACCGGTCAAACCCTGGCTGGTGGCAAAGGTGCCAATCAAGCTGCTTGTGGTGGCAAACTTGCTTACCCAACTTATTTTATGGGTCAGGTGGGTGAAGATGCTCATGGGAAGTTGATTACTGAGGCTCTGGAAAATGGTGGGGTTCGACTTGACCATTTGAATAGGGTTTCTATGGCACCTACTGGTCATGCTGTCGTGATGCTTCAATCTGATGGGGAAAATTCAATTATCATAGTTGGTGGTGCTAATATGAGTTGTTGGCCTGAAGTTCTTCCTGATAAGGATTTGCAAATTGTGAGGAATGCTGGAATTGTTTTGCTTCAAAGAGAGATTCCGGATTCGGTCAATATCCAAGTTGCTAAGGTACAAAAATTACTACTCTCTCTCCCATTTGTAATTGTTTTGTTAACTGCACTAAATATTGCGCCCAATTTTGCACACACTCCACTCTATTTTCTACTTCAAAAATTCACAACTATTTTAATTTTCAAGAATATGGTGCCTTGTGGGCTTGTGGCTGCATTCTGATTGATTGTGTTTTAGTTGGAAAATTGGATTGCTTAGAAAACTATGAATATTACCATTACTTTTCCATCCTATTACATATTCATTCAAAAATAAACTAAAAGTTTCATTAATTATTGTGGGATCCATTTAGTTTGTTAGCGAGATCCTGACAAACAATAAAAAATGGACACATTAATAAGGATGAATGTAGGTACAACCGTACAAATAGAATTACTCAATTGCTAAATTCTTGCCAAAAGCTCTTTTTATCACTTTCTGCATACTTTAATCCACATGACACTAATTAATAAGTGATCATACAATCACTTTATCATTTCACATCCTAATTTTATATCTAATCAATAATTAACACATCACTTAATGCATATAACACTAGACAACTTGTACATATGAAACATAAAAGGAACATATTTTGTAGTCTTTTTTTATTGAAATATTCTTGCAAGTTGCAATGCCTCATTTAACTAGTGTAAATTTACATATTTTTTACTCGAAAAAGGAAATATGATTATCTTAAGATTAATAGATTTGAATGTAAGCTTTAAAGTCCATTTTATTCATTTAGACATTGTAGTTTGATAGAGTGCGATAGGGCGATCAAAAAAGAGATTTTAAGGACTATGCGATTTTTCTATTAATCTGTCATATTTCAAGTTTCAATCTGCAAAGGACTTGGAAATTATGGGGAAAATTTAAATGATATTACTAACTTAGTTAACGATATTACCTTCCATCCAAAAATGTATTTTTTTTCTTTTTTATGGCTTTGATATCAAATCGAAGCTAGTTGTATAACATTAGTTGTTAATTCTTGTATATTATTGATTGATGATAATTCTTTAATTTTCATATCGTGTTATTTTTATATTCATCTTTTTGTTTATCAATATTGTAAATTAATATATGTAAATATTTAAACATTCAAGATCTTTAATTGGTTTAAAAATTATAATTATTATACTAAATTTAATGGGTTTACCTTGATCTTTCCTTCTGTTTGTCTTCTCTTGTTACACTGCTTATGCCTTAACTTTCCTCAAGCTTTAACACCCTTATGATAATGATGAACCTTCTGCATCCGTACATAAATGGTGTCCAATTTAAACTTACTAGAAAAGAGACTCAACACTATTTTATTCACAATATAATAATTATTACAATTCTAAGATCAATTAAAAAACTTGAAAAGATTCTTACCAACTCAGAATTACTAAATACGTAATTGCTAGTTGGGAATTCTAAGGTAAATTTAAACACCATAGATGTGAATCATGTGATAGGAGAAGGAATTATTAAATCTAGGACTGGGATATAGGATTTAGTCCTTCAGTAAGTGTGTTTCAATATTTTGTTCTTCATTGCCTGTATTTTATTTTGATGGTCTTTAAAAATGCAAAAATTATATCATACACTAATACAACTGAATGTGCACTAGAGTTTAAGTTTATATAATTCTTAGATGCTTGCCTGTAGAGTCCCTTAGTTTATATATGTGAACCCTCAATATAGGAATTGGCTGATCTGTCTATCTTTTCTTTTATCTTTTAACTTTAGCATCTATACTTCTGCTTTAAGTTTTTGACTGTCTTCGTTGACTTTGATGTGTTATGCGAAATTTAACAAATCATGCTGGTATCTAGGATTTCGCAATTTATTTTGTGTTCTTGGCTCTATTTTGGTATTAGATATGGTACCACATTATGACTTCAAGTAGTTGATGAAACTATTTAAATGTGCTTGCACATGATTTGCATTTCTTCGTAAACCCTGATAGATCTTTCTACCTCCAGGCTGCAAGAAGTGTTTGTGTACCAATAATTTTAGATGCTGGTGGAGTAGATGCACCAATCCCACCAGAACTATTAAATGTTGTTGATATTTTTAGCCCCAATGAAAGTGAACTTGCTCGTTTGACAGGAATGTCTACCAGAACTTTCGAACAAATCAGTCATGCAGTGATAAAATGCCACGATATGGTAAGTGATTTTTTCTGTAATGCTTAATCTGTAATGCACTATCATTGCTATCATTAACATCTATTTCAGGGTGTTAAGCAAGTCCTAGTTAAACTTGGGGAAAAAGGATCTGCTTTGTTTGTTGAAGGGGAAGAACCAATTAAACAACCTATCATACCTGCTGGAAAGGTCCTTGACACTACTGGAGCTGGTGATACTTTTACTGCAGCTTTTGCTGTGGCTCTTGTGGAGGACAAGTCGAGAAAAGAGTGCATGAGATTTGCTGGTATGCTCTCAGCGATATTCCTTTAGGACCTGTTTGTTTCTACTTTTGAGGTGAACCAAACAAAACAAAACAAAAAACTGCTAGAAGTGGTTTCAAAGCTTAGAAAGAAAGCACAACTTATGTGCTTCTTTCTATAAGTACTCTCTCCTAAAACAAAATTTAATATAAGCACAAACAAGAAGACCCAAGCAGTATACCTTTTCATGATTCTTAGCCATTCATTTTTTATATTTCTTTAAACAGCTGCAGCAGCTTCTCTTTGTGTTCAAGTGAAAGGAGCCATTCCCAGTATGCCTGATAGAAAATCAGTTGTAAAGCTACTTCAGTCTCTTTGAGGACCTTACATCCAAGGCATATGGTCACCATGAGTGTGGACTTGAAGAGGACGCATCAGTTTGAGGTGATAAGCTTTTAGGAAAATCCCTTTTTGTGAACAAAATTTAGGTTTCACTGGAGAGTCAGATAGGAATAAACATTAACAGCTTATTAATTATTTATTTTTCTTCTGTATTTCTCAGTGTCCTATCATGTCACCTTTGCTTCTTAAGCTGGTACAAGATCGGTCTCATACTCTCTCTCTTTCCAGCCATCATGATGAGTAGAATTATTGTTTTACTAATTTCATCGAACGGGCATTGCATTGTAAACATTGTTGGGTAGGATGATTATATAACTGAAAAGTATTATTGCTTGAAGAATATCAAGATGAAAACACAATATTCGTGTAACAACATTAAATTGTGAAGAAGAAAAACAGAGAGGCAGTGATCCAATAGTCAGTTTATTTCAATCATCCAAGGCATATATGGTCACCATGAGTGTGAAATGCTTTTTTAAGTACTGAATAGTTTTCTTTTCAGCCGTGTGAGATGTAAACATTAAACTTTAACTTTAAAACACTTTAAAATATAATAAAAACAATTTTTAGTCTAATAAGTAATATTATTTGAGAAAGTAATTCAACTTTTTATTTTATAATGTTAAAATATTAATATAAGTAATTATTCATAAAATTAACTATAAAATACACAAAATAAATAATATAAGTTATGTAGTTGTATTGTTCAAATATCAATTTAGAACAAAAAGAAAATTACAAATATAAATAATGAATAATATAATTTGCAATGTAACAACTTAGTAATTGTTAAATGTACTCCGAGAGATAAGATGGAGATAATATGGAGTATGTATTCTCTGTTTTCTCTTCTTTTCTACAACACTATAATACAATCTATTTATAGAAATACAAAGTGTCCACTAATTCTAGGAATAGAGCAATTTTAGCAAATAATGAAAATACGATTGATTTACACTAACCTACTACATGTACAATGTGCACTAATATTCTCACGAAAATCTACACTCCTCGAGTTGGGTAATAGATATTAATCATTCCTAACTTGACTCAATTCTTCGAAGATTGTTCGGTAATGCTTTGGTAAGGATATACGCAATTTGATGTTTAGTAGATGTATATAGAGGTCTACACAATTTTTTCATCTATCTTTTCTTTAATGAAATGACGATGATCAATTTCTACATATTTGGTTCGATCATGATGAAGCTGGATTTTCGCAATTCTTATTGCAGTTGATCATGATCGCATCCGACAGTTCGAGAGTCGTGAAGTCGATTCGTTGGTAGCCTTCTTAACCACGTTCCTTCAGAAATCCCATGAGCCATGGCTCTAAATTCTACCAGACCGCTTTGCCGACTACGATTGTTTTTTACTTCGCCAAGTTACAAGGTTTCCCCATACAGATATGTACTGATATCGATGGTAGATCTGCGATCCACCATAGAGCACTTGATCAAGATCGTCCGCAAAGACTTCAATTTTTCTAGTGAGATTCTGCGGAAATATAATCCTTTTCTGGTGTCATCTTGAGATATACGATAGATAGGCTTTCCACGTGTGTTCTTGAGTGGACGTTCATAAATTGACTTACAACACAACTGAAAAACCAATATCCTGAAGTCTAGTGTGAGATAGGTAAATGAGTTTTCCCACTAATCTTTGATATGACCTTTGTCCCGCAGGGTGTACTATTTTCTTTGATTAGAGTTTTATTGTAGAATCCATCGGCGTTTACTGGCGGTTTACACCCCATCATTCGGTTTCTTTGAGAAGATCAAGTACATACTTCCTTTGAGATATAGATATGCCCTTTTTGTTCGTGCTACTTCCATCCACAGAAAATATTTGAGATTGCCTAGATCTTTGATCTCGAAATTCCTGGCAATGAGAATTCTTTGAGTTTATCCATCTCGATTGTAGAATTACCTGTTAGAACAATATCATCTACGTATACAATTAGGATAACTATTACGTCAATTTGGAGAAGTGTTTGGCGAATAGTGTGTGATCGATTGGCATTGATTGTACTCCGTATCTCTTGAACTTTAGAGAACTTATCAAACCAGGCACGTGGAGGCATTTCAATCCATATAAGGATTTCTTAAGTTTACGGTTTCATTGGTTGGAGCAAGGAGATTCAATTCCGGTAGGAATGTCCATGTAGACTTCTTCTTCGAGATCACCGTTAAGGAATGCATTCTTGACATCTAATTGGTAGAGAGGCCAATCCAAGGATTAGATCTTATGGAGAAGAAGAACACGAAATAGTGTTGAGTTTTGCTACAGGTGCAAAAATGTCTCCCGATAATCAAGCCCGTATATGCGAGTGAATCCTTTAGCCTGGCGAGCTTTGAGTCTTTCTACACTACCGTACCGCTTTGTGTTTGATTGTAAAGATCCATTTACATCGGCAGTTTGTTTTCCCGATGGTAGTTTCAGCGATCTCACGAGTCTTGTTTTTCTCAGTGAGCACCGAGTTCTTCACGAATACGTCTTCCATTCGGTGTATCTGAAATGCTTGTGAATAAATTTGGAACCTCTATTTGATCGAGGTTGCTAATAAATGCCTTATACCCTGGTGAGAGATTTTTATAGGAAATAAAGTTGTAGATGGGGTGGTTTGTGCGTGATCTTACACCTTTCCTTATAGCGAATCGGCAAAATTCAAATCATTAGGAGGTAATTCATAATATGAGGTTCGGTGGTATTACCTTGTGAATTGTCGGAGTGCTTTGTACTCGGGTTGGATTCTGGAATGGCTCGAGATATGCTCGGTTCTCTGCTCTTTCTTGAGTTGTTTTCCTTCTGTAAAGTAAAGGAGAGATCATTGTTTGGAATGACAAGGAAGTTTGGATCTGTTGGTAGAAAGTTGAGGATTCATTGGGAGTAGTAAGAGTATTTATTTGAGATATTGAGTCACTTTCTAGAGGTTGCGGAATAGGATTGGTGGAGGCCGAGTACTTATGATATTGGGCGGTATTCATTGGCTATGTTCTCCCCCGAATGACGGTTGGAATAGATACGGATATTGTTCAAAAAATGTGACATCCGTTGTATTATAGAATCGTTTTGTGATAGGAGAAAAACATTTGTATCCTTTCTCTGGTATGATGAATCCCACAGGAATATGCATTTGATGGCTCGAGGATCAAGTTTGCCACTATGATGTACGTACGGACATGTGAGAACATCCAAAAATTTTAAAGGAACATGGGACACGATTTTTGTGTGTGGTATGACTCAGTAGAGTATTGATAGGTGTTTTAAATAAGAGGACACGAGATGGCATCCTATTGATAAGATAGGTAAATTTGTAAGAAACGACATCCCCCAAAAATGTTGAGGGACATGAGTTGTGAACATGAGGGATCTGGCGACCTCGAGAAGATGCCTATTCTTTCTTTCAGCCACCCCAATTTGTTGAGGTGTGTCCAACCACGTGAGCTTAGATGGACATGATCCCTTGACTTAGCAGATAATCGGTAAGGGTGGAAGTGAAATATTCTTTAGCATTGTCGGATTTCAATACCTGGATTTTTGTTTGAAATTGAGTTTGAATACGTGAGTATTAAAATTTTTAAAAATTTGACATGCTTGAGATTTTTCTTTCATTAGGAATAACGAGTGGTTCGAGTATGATCATCCAGCAAATGAAATGAACCAACGTGTCTGTGATGTTTTTGCTTCGAGAAGGTCCCCAAATATCAGTGTGAATTAATGAGAAAGTATGTGATTTTTTACGTGGAAGATGAAGATATGAAGTTAACATGTTTTGAAAAATTGACATACTTGTATTGAAAAACTTAGAATTTTTATTTCTAAATGATGAAGGAAAAAGTTTCTGTAAATACTTGCAATTAGGATGACCTAAAATGATAGTGATTGACATGATTTCACCATCTTTATTGGACTTAAGGTTTAACAAAGCTTTATTCGATTAGAAACTTCGGATAGAACTTGGTGGGCTTGTCTTGTTGAAGGTTCTTCATTTGAGGAGATAGAGTCCCGAGCATTCCTGACGCGATCATCTTCCCCAGAATGCGATTCCTAAATTCACGTAGGTTATGGCGAACAAATTTAATACAATGCAATTTTTATCACGGGTGAGTTTAGTAATTGATACAAGATTACAATCAAGTGTAGAACGAAGAATGAGAATCTAGAATAAAGGAGTTTGAAATTTTGGTGAACCAATTCCTGTTACTTTAGATACCGAACCGTCGGCAATTCGGATAGTGTGTCGATCGATAGAATTTAAGATTTATGAGAAAGAGAAGCGTCACCGTCGTGTGAAGACAGGAATCAATAATCCGTGGTCTCCATGTAACTTTGTTTCACATTAAGAAGCGTTGAGGTGTTACACGATTGAGCTATAGTGGCCAGATGATGTGGTCGAGGATTGTCCAAATAGTGCGGAGGAGATCAATGCATTCCTTGCTACTTGAAGCGGTCGATTGATTCATTGCCTTGAGATTCAGGCAATTTTTCCATGACTTTCTTTGTTGATGTCTTTGTGTGGGTGGTTTCCAATCAAATGGGCTTACCGTGAATTTTCTAGCCAGTGTTTCCTTAGTATGACCAGTGTTTACGACAATGATCACACCAAGGTCTTCCACGCGGACGAGAGACGGACGGTTAATACGTATTATAAAGTCTTGATGGCCTCGAATGGCAAAGTGCATCCTTATCGATCAAAATGGTAGATTGAGAACCCATCATTGTAGATTGAGGACCCATCATTACTTTCTTTCGACTCTCCTCGACGGACTTGAGAGAAGGCTTCCGCGAATCTTGGGCAAAGGTTTTGTCCGAGAATTACGCCTTGTAGCCCATCATCAAGAATCTTTATGGAGTCGGTAAAAATTTGAAAACCCAGTTTCTTGTCAATACTTGTTTGTACAAGAATCTTTGTCTGTAGACCAGTCCGAATTCGTGAACACCGAAAGAGATCTAATTGTTGCTGACCGAGTGAGAGAGTTAAAGTATTGTGGTGACAACTCTGTGGCGAAGATCATGGAGATCTTTCCGATCTCAAATAGTTCGACATATTATCGACCCGGAATAAGTATCTTTAGGTGCATCCCGTATTCCTGGCGGTTTGTAGAGAAGAAAAATTCTCTCCCGATTCGTTTGTCGTGGAATTGATCAACCAAGACATTACCGTATTGTTTTCGCATTTCCATGTTACACGTATTGTAGATCGTCTTTGTTTGGAGTCAACAGCGATAAGGTAATCATCTTTCATTTTTCCACATATAAACATCATGACGGATTGAGACCAGAAGATAATTGTGCCCATTTAATTTGTGGCGGTGATGGGCGTAAGACTATTGTCAGTGGAACGAAATTATAGGTTTTCATTGGCCATTTATTTCTTGATTGTAGATTATCGTGGATTGAAATTTGTGGGTTTTTTTGAATAATTTGTTTGGCCAAGATCCGAGCGGTTTGACCGGGTCGAGCATGGTTTAAGGTGGGTAGTTGGCAGGTATTTGTTATATATTAAACAACTTACTCACGGAAACAAAAAAAAACAAAGCAAAATGGTATATGGTAGAGACTTACTATAGATGGCGATGATGATGATCGGCAAACGATGTGAAGACGGCGACGATGAGTCGAGATGGAAATTGCCGCGGTAGAAAATGGATTTCTACTGCGGAATGCTGTTCTTGTAGAAAATGGATTTACTGCTACGTTTGCTCGCTACGCTGCGGATTTACGCTACGCTACGGATTACGCTACTGCTTTCTAGATTGATTCGCTACGGATTTACGGTTTTGCTTTTTAGGATTGATTGGATTTCTCGGATTTACGGATTTAGTTTACGGATTTACGGATTTACGGATTTGGTTCGGATTTGCAGTTTCGTAATTTGGTGTTCCTTGGATAAATTGATATAACATAAAATTGGATTTCGGATTTCGTAAATACTCGATACCACGTTAAATGATCTAGAGATAAGATGGAGATAATATGGAGTATGTATTCTCTGTTTTCTCTTCTTTTCTATTTATAATACTGATCTATTTATAGAAATACAAAGTGTCATTAATTCTAGGAATAGAGCAGTGACTAGTGATAATGAAAATACAGCTTGATTTACACTAACTCTACAGCCTGTAAAACACTAATAATATTCTCTGAAAATCTACAGTAATTAATAAAATTTAAAATTGTTGGAGAGTAAAGAAAATAAAGATATTAGAGAAAGAAAGATAGAAAGATGTTAAGAAAACAACTTTAATCATATTTGTTCAATGAAACTATAAGATTCTCACTTTTATTTTTTTATCTATTATCTTTATCGCTTTTTTTTTTAATCTTGTAAAACTAAATCAAATTTTTTTGAACAACTCTTACTAACTTAAAAAAATTAATATTAAAACCTCAATCAACTCAAAGCATAAAAAGGTGTAAATCTCAAACTAAAAAAACATAAACCTTACTTTACCACCTGAGGTAGTAAGCCTCAAAACTTTTTTTTTTTTTAAGCCTCCACTTGAAGTAAGCCTTAAAATAAACCTCAAAATAATAATCTTTTACAACCAAACTTAGTTGCTCTCTCCAATCTTTTTTAAAACTTCCCAATAAATTTACTTTATTTAAGTTTTCTATGAAAGAGAGGTTATGTTTTTATTAAAGTCCCACTCAATTAAAATACTTTTCTCTCTCATTGTTTTTTATTATTTTAAATAAAACTATATTTATTTTTCTTAGTTTTTATCTTATTCTAAGCTAATTTTTCATTCACGTGTTAATCTATGACTTATTTTATATTTATATTTATTTTGTAAGAAATTTAAATCTTTAACTAAATTTGTTGTATTCAAAATCTTAAAAATTATAATATATTATCAAAATTTTAATAATTATAAAAAATATTAAATATATTACTTAAAACAATCAAATATTCTATTAAATAAACTTAAAACAGAAAAAACTCAACTTTTCTGTGTTTTCACAAATATATTTAATTTTGATTTATTAAATTTAATTATTAATATATTTAAATAAATGAATTTGATCTAAATTCTATATTTCATGTTTAATAATAAAATCTAACTTTATTTCGATTTAAAAAGTCAAACATATGACTGCATTATCCCTCTATCAATATGCTTTTTTTTTAATTTCAGTTGCCAGAGGCTCAGACTAGATTAAAATTTAACAAGTACAATAATTTAAAGGGAACATGTCCTGTAACTCAACGTCTCAAAGACAGAAAACCAGTTTACGAAATTCTAAGCAGCTTAATTTAAAGGTAACATGTCCTATAACTAATTGTGCTCTTCAGTCTTCCCTAGCCACAATCTTGTATTTTCCGGTTTGTTGTTGCTGCAAACAGATGAAGACCAAATTATCAAAATCAAAATTAAAAATAATAAATCATTAAATTCTTCAAAGAAATCTAACCTTTTCCCAAAGATCAGTATGACTTTTGCAAAACCCAGCAACAACAGCACCCTTTTTAATTCCTTCATTGTACTCTATACAAAGGCCTTTTTTTAACCCACAAGTTATATGAAAAGCCAAAGGACATTTAAGCTCCGAGCAATCAATAACACACCCCCTAGTCTTCTTGCAAAGGTAGCACTTGCCTAGCCACCTTCGTTTAAGAATTTGAGAACAATCAATCCCCTCTCGGCCTTCTGGGTCCAGAAAGAACACCTCAGGAACAAAAAGCGCACACACAATATGAGCCCATTGGCCATTAACGCTAGTGGACGTCATTGCCCCACCCTTGATCGGACACAGACAACAAGCAAAGCCTTTCTCAGATTGATAAGTCTTAGAAACAGAGCATTGGGTACAAAACCAATCCCCCTCTGGAATACCCTTTACAAGGGGATTTCCATAGCATGAAGCGTGAACCATTAGATCACACCCATCACAGAATACAATCGGATCTGATGGTTCTCCATCCGTGCTCTGACAAACAGCACAGACAATGCCATCATCGACGTCTTCCTCGCAACTATGAACACCTTCACCAACTATTGACTCCGTATCTGGTTGGGTACCTTCTTGTTTAAACTCCTTGGACTCCAAATTAAGGCCAAAATGAAAACGGTGCTTCTCCGAAATTTCATCGAGATTTAAAGCCCATACCCTTTTTTTGGTTGGTAAACAGTAGTCAGTTGTTGCAGTGAAAATGGATGAATTTGAATCTGAGATAAGCGAAGGGTCCCTAGATTCCTTGCGCTTTTTGGCCGGGAGTTGTTGTGGGTAGTGTTCTTCTTCTTCTTCTTCTTCTTCTTCTTCTTCTTCTTCTTCTTCTTCTTCTTCTTCTTCTTGGTGAATGAGTCCAAAACTCTTGTGGGGAGAAAGGCTACGAAATTTGGGATCCATTTTTCGCTGCTTCACGTTGATTGAGGGGAGTTTAATTTTTTCTATAGAAAGAGATTTGGGATTTTGGAAGGCTTTGATTTTGGGGGGAATTCAGAAATATTAGACTGAATTTGTGATTGGAATAAAAAAAAAGAAGATTTTTACAAAACTTATTTTTGAATTTTTGCGGGAAGCTTTAAATTTTAGTTTTATCACTTTATGAAGCTATTATTTTGGTATATTTTCCATCTCTTCATTTTAGTTTTTCATTGTTTCACAAAAGACCCGCGTAACATATTAGGTTTGGACATTTTAGGCGGGAGAATCGGTCAACAACTAAACAAGATCGTCAGAGGCGGCAAGCTAACGAGATCTGGATCAATCTTATTGGGCCGGGCCCAACTAATCAGGAACAAAAGTCGCACACACAAAACAAATTGTTACTTAACTAAACCGAAATACATATTATCGATAAACATTTTTTTTAATTTATAATTTATAATATGTTTATCATATACATTTATAACAATCTCATCTCATCTCATCTTATTTAAATTTTTATTTTATAATAATTTATATTATTTTTCTATCGTATTTATTTTTAAAATAGTTTACTGTAAATAATAGAAAATCTAAATTAATTTTTATTTTTAAAAGCTATTTTTTACTTAAAAATTAATACATAATTATATTTTAAATATTAATATATAATTTTTTAATTAAATTTTTTATTATTTTAACGTTAACTTAAAATAAAATTATTTAAAAAAATATATAAATTTAAACAATAAATTAAAATTATTCATAAAAAATTTATCAAATATTTTATAAATAAATTTTGATTTAATAAATAAATATACATTTTAGAATTTTATATCAAAATCTATCAAAACTTATATAAAAAATATATAAGTTTGAATATTTTTTAAATAATCATAATTAATTGAAATATTATCTTAATATTAAAATTTTAATTAATTTTAATTAAAATATATATTAATTATATATATATATAATATTTTTGATATTAAAATAGATATTATTGTACATTTTTATTTCTATTTTTCTTAAAAACATGTATTAGATATTTAAAAATATAAACTAATATTAAAATTATAAATAATTTAATAAAATAATTATTATGTTTAAATTTTAAATTTTTAAAATTAAATATTTTTAAATAAAAATAAATAAAAAATTTGGTTAAATTTTGTGAAAATTTTAACAGTTTATAATTAATGTTTAATACACGAATCTACTTAAAGTTATTACATGATAATTAAGATTATCAGTATAAATATCCTGTTAGTATCCGTACCCATCTCTAATTTCATTATAAAATTAACTAAAACATGAAAGTGAACAAAACATGAACGGTGATAATAAATTTTCCTTAAAACAACAGATAGTGGATATTAATTATCATTTACCGAATAATCACAAATTTCTGATTCAATGCGCCACCTAAGGCAATTAGTATACGAGGGATGGGTTGGTATTTCTTATGGATTAACAAGTTTTTTTTCATTTTTATTAAAGATTAATTTTTCTCGAAGATATATTAATTTTTAATTTTATATATAATCATATATTTTAAAAATAATAAATAATTTATTATTAATATAGATGTCAGATAATTACATTAACACTGACATCAACACAGACACATTATTTATTAATTTTGTAATATATTTTTTATCAATATATTATTTTATTTTTTTATTAAGTAATGGATCAATGAGTATTTTTTTAAGTTTATATTGATTTTAAATTTTATTATATGGAATCATATAACGAGTAATAAATAATTTTTTATTAAATTATTATTATTATTATATTTTTATTAATAATAATAAAAATATTAAAAATAAAATAAATATATATGTAATTTTATTATAATATTATCTATTTATATTTTAAGCTAATGGATCAAATGTGCTGTTACTGCAATGATAATGGCACGGATATTTCACATCTGAGTACGACCTGCGTGGACGCCTAAATTTTATTAATTTTTAGGTTAGTTGTGATGGACGAAAATTCATTATAATTAACGTGTAATAATAAATGGGTATTTTATCTATAAATAATTAGAATTTGTATGTTCGAAAAATTTGACGAGTTTTTTTTTTTTAAACTAATCATAACTAATTAAGTGTACGGCGAAAATAATCGTTATTATTTTTAATAATTTACTTTTATTGTTATAAAAAAATATCGTATAAAAATAAATAATTTTTTTAATTTTTTAATTATATTAAATAAAAAAATTTATAACTTAATTAAAATATAACTAAAAAAATCTAAAAAATAATAAAATAAAAATCTAAAAAATAATAAAATAAAAATCTAAAAAATAACTATTTGTGTTTTTACATTCATTTTTTTTATAATAACAAGATTAAATTGTTATAAAAATAAATACAAAAATTGAATATTATTTTTATAATAAATATAAGATTTTTACATTATATTTCATGATTTTTACAGTTATATTTCATATATATATATATATTATTTAAAATATGTTTTAAATAATTAAATAATAAAAAATAATGTGAATATCTTAAATAATTTAATTAGATATGTATAATATTATTTTTTTTACCTTTTTTCAATCTAAAATTAGTTTTTAATAAATATTTAAAAATATAAATCATGGTTAAATTATTAAAAAATTATCATCAATTTATAAGTGACAATTATTAATCAAAATTATCTAAAATATGTAATAATTTTAAGATAACCTTATCCGTTCTAAATTTATCATCAATTTATAAGTGACAATTATTATTCACCATGACCCATTAATTCTTTTAAGTAGCGTAAGATCCTTTTAACAAGGATCAAATGCTCAAGTGTGTTATGGAGTGCATGAATTGGTTCATAATACTTACAAAATATGTGATGTTAGGTCTGATGATTGTTAGGTAAATCAATTTACCAATCAATCGTTGGTAATAATTTATATTCGTGAGTGGCGTGTCCTTCAAGTTAAGTTTGAGCTTGCTGTCAAAAGAGGTAATGATCAATTTAGCATCGCTCATGTTAGCTTTCTTAAGTAAATATAGGACATACTTCCTTTGGTTAAGAAAGAGTTCCTTGTGTGAGGTTGTCATTTCTATACCAGGAAAGTATTACCACAATGTCTTTAATTGCAAACCTTTTTCTAAATGGACTGTTTGAGGTTGAAAATCTTGTCAACATTATAACTTGTAATTATTAGATCATCTATATAAATCAACATAACCAATTTGCCCATAGCTCATGTGCGAACAAATAGTGAGGAATCAACATTACTATTTTTGAAACCAACATTAGTGAGAACTGAGCTTAGCTTGGCATACCAAGCTCGTGGCGACTGTTTCAGGCCATAAATGGATTTGTGCAATTTGCATACTAAATCCAGTTCATTGCTTTAAGAATGTTGGGTGGAAATTTCATATAGACTTCTTCTTTGAGATCATCATGCAAGAATGCATTCTTCACATCCATTTGGTACATTGACCACCCATTGTTTACAACCATGGACAATATCACCCTTACTGTGTTCATTTTGGCAACATGTGCAAATGTTTCTTTGTAATCCACCTCGAATGTTTGAGTAAATCTTCGAACCACCAATCTTGCTTTATGCCTCTCAATTTATCCATCTGACTTGAATTTAAGCTTATAAATTCATTTGCATCCCACTACTTTTTTGCCTTTTGGAAGTTTGGTGATGCTATAGATGTTGTGTTGATATAGGTTTTAAGTTCTTCTTGTATGACTTCCTTCCACAACTTTTGGTTGTTGGCCTCATGAAAGTTTTGAAGCTCATTGTAAATCAATATAGTGCTAAAGAATGCGACATAGGATGGTGTCACTATATTGTATGACATACAATTGGAGATGGGATTTGTGGGTTTATAGGTGACAAAGTCTTGAAATCTTGTGGGAGCTTTCCTAACACGCATTGGATTACGTCGTGGAACAATAGGAGTTGTCTCACACTCATTCACATCTTGTACCATATTGTGAGGATCATCTTGGTTGTCAACATCTTCATGCAGTGTACCTTCAGGGTGAGACCCTTCATTGCTACTTTTAGTGAGAGATGAATCAATGTTGACATGGTTGATATCTTCTTATCGTGGAGCCTCAAGTTTGATTTTTGGTAGTAAAAACACATCCAAGATGCCATCTTCTTGATTTGTGATTTCACGTAACTTCCTGAAAAAAAAGGTTAGTTTCATAAAATTGAATATTTTTGGGCACAATCAATCTCCTAAGTTGGGGATCATATCATTTATATCCCTTTTGTATAGATGAATAACAAAGAAAAATACATTTAATAGCTCTAGGATTCAATTTATTTAGGTGATGAGATTAAATGTGTACAAAATAGATGCATCCAAAAACTCTAAGGTGTGAAAGGTTAATTTTTCTTCCTTTCATAACCTCTCAGGGGACTTGAAATCCAAGGCTCGGTAAGGTAATCTATTGATGCTGTAAGCAGCTACTATAACCCCTTGGGACCAAAATCTCTTTGGTACATTCATTTGTAGCATTAGTGTTCTAGTTTTTTTAACTCACGATTTTTGCGTTCGTTCATACCATTTTCTTGATGTGTACCAATTTAACTTGTTTGATATATAATGCTATGAATGTTCAAATATTATTTCATGATATAAGACATGTATTTGATGCCATTGTGAGACCTTAAGGTTTAAATTTTAGAGGATAAATGATTTTTAACAAGGTTATGAAAGTATTAACCCCATGTTTGGTTGTAGGGAATGGAATGGAATCAGAATTGATTCCTTCCATTTTGTGTGTTTGGTTGGACGGAATGGAATCAGATTACTAAAAGAGAAGGAATCACAATTCCTTCTCCCCACCTTGGTAATCATAATTCCATTCCCATCTAAACTATTTTTTTTTTCAATTTTACCCTCACTTAAAATATAACCTTAAACTCAAATCCCAAATTCTCAAACCCAAAATTCCAAAACCCTAAACCCTAAATCCAAAAATTCAAAACCCTAAACCCTAAACCTTAAAACATAAATCCCAAAACCCTAAAACATAAATCCCAAAACCCTAAATGCTAAAGCTTAAATCCCAAAATTTCAAAACCCTAGACCCAAAATACCTAAACGCTAAACCTTAAAACATAAATCCTAAAACCCTAAATCCTAAACCCTAAATTCCAAATCCTAAAACCCTAAACCCTAAACCCTAAAACCCTAAACCCAAATCCCTAAATCTCTAAACCCTAAACCTTAAAACATAAATCCCAAAACCCTAAACCCCAAATTCCAAATCCTAAAATCTTAAACCCCAAATCCAAAATTCTAAAACCCTAAACCCAAATCCCTAAATCCCTAAACCCTAAACCTTAAAACATAAATCCCAAAACCCTAAACCCCAAATTCCAAATTCCAAATTCCAAATCCTAAAATCTTAAACCCCAAATCCAAAATTCTAAATCCCTAAATCATTTTTAGAAAAATAATAATTTTAACCCTAAACCTTAACCTACAAATATAACCCCAAATCTTAAATCCCTAAATCCTAAATCCTACATCCCAAACCTCAAAACCCTAAATCCTATTTAGAAAAATAATAATTTTAATAATATATTTCTTTTTAATTAAGTAATAATTATTTAGAAAAATAATGATTTCAATAATTAAATGACATTATTTGAATTTTACAGCATGTAAGGGTATTAAGGTCATTTACAGCCTTTTTTCATTCCATTCCAGTGGCAAACCAAACACTATAATCCTGATTCCGAGCTTGATTCCAGTGGTCGAACCAAACAAAATTGTTTCCTTTCCATTCCATTCCATTCCATTCCATTCCGATTCCGATTCCAATTCCATTCCACGAACCAAACGCTACCTAAGATACTTCCATAACTTCATTCTTAGACTTTAGAAGATACAACCATGTGACTCGAGAGAAATTATAAAAAAATCTCAAAATACTTATAACCATTAAAAGATTCACTAGTTCGTCCCCATACATGTGAATGGACTAGTTCAAAACACTTACTAACCCTGGACAATGTAGAATTAAAAGGCAATATAATGGCTTTAGACAAGTGGCAAGTTTCACATAAAATTTCATCATTCCTTAAGTTTGGAAATAAAGTCGACAAAATGGGTGGAGAATGGTGAGCTAAACTTTGATGCCACAATTGATTATCTTAGATGAGGTTAAACTTGGCTTGAAACCCTTTTGGATTGCTCTTTGATATATAATAGAGACCATTTAAGTAAAACCCTTCACCAATCATCTTTTTGGTGGCACAATCTTGAAAAATGACATTGCGAGGAGAAAAAATGGTTAAGCAATTCAAAGTATTTGTGATTTTTCCTAAAGACAAAAGTTAGAAGGGAAAGAAAGGTACATATAAAAATGACGATCCAAATTCATCTAACATTAATTTTATTTTTTTCATTTTCTAAAACCTTTGCATTCTCACCATTTGCAATTGAAAGTAGGATTTGCTAATTTTTCAAACTTATAAGACTTTTACACATAGTTGGTTATATGATCTATGACACCCGAATCTACAACTCAAAAATAATGAAACATATTTATTTTAAGAGCAATTTTAAAGGCTTTTATGATACCTTGTATGTCTTCTTGTGGTATGATTTTTGTATCTGTCATGAAACCCGCAAACTTGCCTAGCAATGCCATCGAGTTTCCTTATTATATGCTATCTATACGGTCAATTCTAGCTTCTCATGTCTTGCCTTGAAGATACAAAATAAACTTATTCATGAGTTCAGTTCGATTCATTGTGAAGTTCTTGAATGGATCAAATCCATTAGAGGTAGAGGCAGAAACATGATTTGCACGATGTGTAGTACAGTTCACATTTTGTAAATCCTTGTCCTTCATAAAATCATGCTTTAGTTGAGGATGTAAAAAACAACATGTGTCCTTAACATGACATGTATAGTTATAGTGTTGACACTTCAAATTTGGATGCTTCCGTTTGTACTTCCTTTCATTAGTTAGATAGTTTATTGCCTCGAGTACACTAGCCGTTATACCCATGTTCATGACTTTCCTCCTTACTTCTTCACATTGAATTGTCGCACATACACCGGTGAAGGAAGGAAGTTCAATGTTCATGAGTATGTGGCATCGTAGATCTTCATATGTTGAATCGAGACTGGTCAGAATTTGAAATATCTTATCTTCTTTCATTCTCTTTCATAGCATAGATACATCGGTTGTACGAGAACAATATTTTTCCAACTCATTCCACATGCTTTTCGTGCTACTTAGGAGTTGTACAAAAGGCTTGCCTTCTTATTGCAAATTGGAGATGTCCTTCTTTAATTACAAATTTGTGCAACATTGTTTAATCTGTCGTATATTTCCTTGACCGTCTCCCATAGTTGGTATGCAGATTCAGAGTAACTGAATATTTCAATTAATTTACATTTAGTGGAATTTATAAGCCACAACATAACTAGCTGATCCTTATTAAACCATGATTTATAGGTTAGTGAGGAAACATTAGGTACTTCGATGCTTTCATTTATAAACCCAAACTTGGACCTTCCACCTAGAGCCAGGGATAATGCTCTCGACCAAGGTAAGTAATTAAACTCATTCAAGAAGATTGAGATTAATTTTTGATTTGTGTTGATATTCACCTTATGCAAATTCATGAAGGAAAACACCAGTAAACTTTCAGTTTTTGATCCTAGTTGCTTGTCTTTAACCATTTTAAAGATTTAATGCGCTTAGATAACAATAAAACATAAACAAGTTAATTTTCTTGGTCTATTACCATATTGAAAAAATAAGGAATAATTATACACAAAATAACTCTCAAGTTTGTATAATTTCTATCATATTTTCATTACAATTATGTAGTTATATATAAGGATATTGACTCATTGAATTAATAATCGTTTGAATTACTCATTGAATTGAGGATTTATTAATTTATTATTTAAATTAAAATCTTTGTTTTACTCTTTAAATTAAGGATTAACATTCTTTAAATTAAGGACTAATATTCAATAAAACAATAAGAAATGTTTACTTATTTGATTTTATTGGTTAATAATGGAAGATATTTCAATTTAAATAAAACAACTTATAGTTGAGATAGAACGTAAAAATAAATTTTAAGAAAACAAATAAATCGTTTAAGTCAAATATGAATAGCAAATTATGAAAATAATTTGAGCGGTTACATATCATTTGGACAAACAATTGTATTTTTGGCGAACAAACAATCATATATATTCCATGTTGCCAAAGAGAATGGATTTTAAACCACTATTATATATTTTTACGAATGTATATAATTATTATTTAAAAAAAACTATATTTTTAATAAGATTTTAGCTTTAAAATGACACTACTTTTTTATTTCTTTTTTCCACCGACTCGATGTTCAATTTTAATAAAGAATAAAATTATTAATTTTTAACTTCAACTAAAGAAATCACCCTATTTGAGGTATAAGTTTAACATATTTCATAGATAATAAGTAGTTAAAAGAGTTTATTAACATAAAATTTAAACATACATAATTTTTAGATACGTACTTATAAATGTAAAAATTAAAAAAATAAAACATTAAAATTATTAATGATAAAAACATATTATAAAATAATATTCATTTAAATTAAATTATAAATATTTATATAATTTAAACTTATTTTATTAATTTTTTTAATATTTCACATGTTATTTTTTTCACTTTTATTATAATTTATATATAATAAAATTTATTTCAATTTTATCCTATTTTAATTTCACTTTTCATATAAAAATAATTATATATTTATTGAAGTGTTCTTTTATTTAATGAATTAAAAAAATTCACTAAAAAACAATCTTTTTATTTTAAATGACATGTTGACCCATTTGGTTAAAAAAAGGATTAATAAAATATCTGATATGTCAGCAAAACAAATTTAGAAGGATAACATAGAGATGAACTTACGTGATCGAGACTCCAGAAATTTCATGATGGAGATACCTAGATAGCTATCTTTCCAGCTCAGAAGAAAGAAACAGGGTCCACAAGAAAATTGGCACACGTGGGTAAATTCCCAAATGTTGAAACAGCCAAACACAGGAAAAAAGTCTCTATTATTCTCCCTCTATAAAACCCTCGACTCTTACAGGCCTCAGTAATTTATTGATTGGCTCAAAACACTTGTCTTCACGATAATAAGAGGTAATTAAGAGGAATTTTTTTTTCCTTAATGAAAGCTTGTGTTTCCTATTTTTGATTTCTCTTTTACCCTCCTTTTATATATCCCTAATGCGAAACACTAAGTACCAGCAAGAAGGTTGGGTCGCATTTTGAGAAAGACAAGATTTTGAAGAGACAAAGCTCTGATCTTTAGGAAGAGGGTTAGTTTTGGTGAGTTGGGTATTGTTGGTTGGCGTTGAACTGATGATTCTTCCTACAGTTTCCTACTCTACCTACACAGTTTGCAAAGATGCAGCTGGAATTGCTGGTAATTTCTTCCTCTGCCCTTAGTTAAAAAAAATTTTTGGGTCATAAGAAATTTCTCGATTTCTTGTTTTCACAGATATTTGGAATTCTGGTTTGTATTTTTCGTTGTTGAATGAATCCGGGTTGGCGTTTGATTTTGCAATTTTTATAGCCTTTGCAAAGGGAAATACAATACCCATGAGAGAATTAGTGTTATAAATTTTCTATTCATCTGCTTCAGTTCTCATTTATTATTGCTTTTCTTTCAATAACTAAGCAACCCATTTTTTCTTTTTTTGGAAAAAAAGAAATAGTGATTGGGCGTTTTATTTTTGATGGGAAGCTAGTTTATGAATTTTTAGGTGTTGGTTTTTGTAAGGAGTTTTATTTTATGATGTTTGAAACTAATTTTCTGTATTTTAAGTCATTTAAAAAACAAAACTATCAAAAATTTGTTTGGTAAAAAGTTATGCTATGAAATAAATGAATTTGGAATATGATTTTAATTTTTTTTTTGAAGTTTATTTTAAAAAGTATAAAAATGAAACTTAGTTATAATTTGATTTTAAACTTAAAAATATAATTATTTACCTAACAATACTATTCTTGAAAAACTAGAACTTAAAACAGAGCTGGTTACAATTCATAATTCAGTCAGGTGTTTAATAACGAATCAGTTGAGGTTGTTGTGATTTTACTTTTTACTAGCATATTGTGATTTTATTTTATTTTAAAGATCAAACTGTAATAGATTTGTATTGAACACTTGATGAAAGTGAGTATTAGGGTCATATTATTAAAACATTTAAATTTTGGAAAATGTTGACTTATGTGTGCTTGATAGATATTAATGACACAAACTGTTCTTCTGTTGACAGCTTGGGAACTTCAACTTTCTGTTGAAGCTAACTTTTGTTAGCAATTTGAGACTCTACACGGTTAGTTGAAATGTTGAATACTCGTGGTCCTTGTGGAAGGGTAGGCCTTAGAAATTGGGGATAATACTTAGTTGGATCCTCTAATGAACTTAAATAAATTATGTGCTTGCTTGTAAAAGCATATATCAATATTTGAACTTGACTTTTTGCTGAAGAAAAGACGTAATAACGTGGGACATAGGAATCATATTTCGTTGGACTCCTCGTATAAACTTCCAAAATGATTAAGTATAACAAATAGATACCAAATGATGTGTGACTGCATTATTGTTAAGTTCAATGTATCCCAATAGAACTTATAAATTATCACGTAAGTTAAGATTTTGATAACACCCTCTAAACTTATATAAGAGATAAACGCAACCAAGGTCCCTTAATTATGACAATTAGAACAGTTTTATTTATTTATTTATTATTTTTTTGTAGTAGTTTAATCATTTTGTTATGAAAAATAATATTATAAGACAAGTGATTGAGTATTTTTTTTTATCAATTTTATAGTCATTCTTATTTATTGTCGAAGACAATCTATGAAATTAATATCTCAATAATAATTAAAAATATGAGAAAAATAAAATGAAATGAAAAAAATTGATCACTTCTACTTGTGTTTTCAGTTTTTCAAAATAAATTGACTAAATTGTTACAAAAATTAACAAAGAAACTAAAATTCTCTTCTTGACATAATTAAAGGACTTATGCTGTTACCAACTTGCTAAAATCATAGGCTGTGTTGACTTTTGTATTGAAAAACAGAAAATTGATTTGAAAAACAAAAAATCAATTTTAGAAACACAGTAAGATATTTTCAGAAGCTACCTTGCTGACTGATTTTTTCCCCCAAAACCAAATCCAATTTCAGATGCTTGTTTTTGGTAATCTGTTATCATGAATTGTCATGTATAATTTTTTATTGTTTTTTTTTCAAATGTGCTGTTGAACAATTGAAGGCATGAATTCAATATTTCAAGTTTTGCTAAGATGTTGAAGAAGATTGATTTTACTATAATGCAAATTTCTGTTTCTATTGCAGGTAATGTCTTTGCTTTTGGGCTGTTTGTATCACCAATGTAAGTTTAGCCTCCTTTAGGTTGACATTGGTTTGGAAAGATCAAACATCCACAAATTAAGAGGAACTGCAAACACCTTTTCTTTTTAAACTTTCAGGCACACGTTTCGGAGGGTCATTAGGAATCGTTCAACGGAACAATTCTCAGGCTTGCCATATATATATGCCCTCTTGAATTGCTTAATCTGCTTGTGGTATGGAACACCGATCATATCTCCAGATAATATATTGGTTTTTACTGTCAATTCAGTTGGTGCAGTCTTTCAATTGGTCTACATAATACTCTTCACAATTTATGCTGAGAAGTCAAAAAAGGCAAGATATTTCATAAGCTAATTTACACTTGTTTGATGTAGTTTTTGATAGTCTTGAGCATTTATAAAAAATGTTTTTCCAAATGTTGCGGGCAGGTGAGAATGCTAGGGTTGCTGCTGACAGTTCTTGGGCTATTTGCAATCATAGTAGTTGGGAGCCTGCAAATAGTTGATTTTGGAATACGACGAATCTTTGTTGGATTGCTAAGTTGCGCCTCTCTCATATCAATGTTTGCTTCTCCATTGTTTATAATTGTGAGTTTTTTCATGCATAGAGTTTTCACACTATGTTTCATTGTCGATGGTAGATCTTATATGTTGAAATGTTTGCTTATAATCTGCTAACCCTAGAACTTGGTGATCCGTTCGAAGAGCGTTGAATTTATGCCATTTTATCTTTCACTTTCAACATTCCTAATGAGCTTCTCATTCTTGCTATATGGACTCTTTAATAACGACGGCTTCATTTATGTAAGTATATAATTCAACACACCAACGTTACCATTCTTGTATCTATAACCATGTCCCTAATGTATATCATTTTCTTACTAATTTTCAGGTCCCAAATGGGATAGGAACAATTTTGGGGATTGTACAACTGGCTTTGTACTTGTACTATAAAAATTCGTCTAGAGAAGACTCGAGAGATCCTTTGCTAGTTTCATATTCATAAGGATATTTGAACAAAAGTTACTTATTTTCAAGTTGCGTTCACGTTTTTTCAATTCAGTTGCAAAGGAAAAACTGTATTATCAGTTATGATTATTTGATGATACGAAGCATGTCGCTGTCGGCTACATCTTCAATAACCGATTTTTTTTAATATTAAAAGCTTTGTTATTCCTGTTCCATGCCAAGAAATGTGATGGCTTCTTCTGCATAAACGAGTGATTATGTAAGTGTTTTGTCTTCTTGTCTTCTAAGCTTTTGAAGCTTCTTTGTAACTCTCATCTGCCCACCTCCTTTAAATGTCTACTGTATTTTTTTTCATTGCGTCGGAATGTGAATGTTTTCGCTAAAGAACAAGAATTAGATAAAATCTCTTATTTGTGCATATAAGATTCAATCGAGAGAGTAAATATATTATTTTTAATTTTTTTGAATTATAAATCCTTAACTTAATCATCATACGATTACGATTAGTACTACAAATGTAAATAATAAAATATAAAAATTAAAAATAATATATGATATTTTTAAGTGAATTAATTTGTGTCACAATGGATAACAAAACTATCTATTTATCAGATTATTTAATTTATTTATTATGAAAATTTAATGTTTAATTATAAATTATAGTAGTGAGAAGTGGCTAAAAATAAGAAGCATGGCACTGTTTGTTAGCTAATGGGGTATGGGTCGACAGCTTGGTCTCATTGATACATCTACTCCTTAAAGATAATGTCTTAAAAGTATTTTACTTACTAACATTTGTTTTAGTTTAACAGTTTTTAAGATCAATTTGAATAAATTTTAACCAACCTCTTAATTAGGTTGTTCATGAATCAATCTTAAAAAAAATATAAATGTTTATGTGTGTTTTAGATAAATTTGGTAAAAAATTGTTATATTAATTCAAAATATAGTTCAACAAATATAATACTAAAGTTAGCAATGATTTGAATATAAAAATAATATTTGAAATCCTAGTTCTAGTTATTAAAGGAGAAGTTTAAAATAATTTTACTTAATTTTAAAGCATTTAATTAAAAAAAAAAGATATGAGATAATTTCACTCAGAAATTAAATTAAAAAATATTTTTAAATCATGCTAAATGTTTTTTTAGTTCAGTTGATCGAGATGAGTTAAGTATTTTGATTCGAGAATACTCAATTCAAATCGATTGAATAAATACAAAAACAATCCAAAAAAAATTGAATAAAATTCGATTGAAAATTTCAATCGATAAATATCCTTAATTAATTGATTGATTAACTCAAATTTTAATATTTTGAGACTTTTTTCAATTGTGTTGATAACAAGTCTAAAATTTACAACCTTATCATGTCAATTTGACACCCACTCAATTAACTAAACTAATTGTTAATCATAAATATTACTTATATGAGACTTTTTTTAACATGATAGATAATTTTTAATATAATATAATAATTACAAGATCTTAAAAATGAAACTTAAAAAAAAATGATGTAACAGGTAATATAATTATTGAATCGGTTTTAAAGTATTTTGCATATCTCAAAGGTTGATTAGGTTGTACACTTTGGTGATGCCATATTGTTAATTAAGCAGCAAATCTCAATTAAGATTTAAAACTGATAAATATTTTTTTGTGTTTTTTTTAGGATGGTTTTGCAGTTTAGAACCTTAGATGCACCTAATTATATATTACACGACTTTACAGTATCAATAAAGATCATTACTCATAAAAATTACCGTGTCATGTACTTAAGATAATCAAGAGTAGTTGTTGAATTATAACAGCCTTGTTTAAATATATAGAGCTCTATTTTTACTAGCTACAGCTACTTCACCCAAAGAAAATCCGAGATTAAAGAGAAATAAAATCTCTGAGTGTTTTCTTCCCAATACCCTTTTGTTCCTGCACAAAAAATTAAATCATATTAATTTTCTTATAATATAAAATTATGTTGATTATAATGCTAACTTGAACACAAGGAAAAAAAAAAGTAATTCAGAGAAGAGTCTCATCCTAACATTTGACACATGATTATGAGTATGTATTTAAATTTATGAGCGATTAACATTTATCTTTTACCATTTTTTGACCGTCTCTCGAAGAAGTTTCCTTGGGGGTACCACAAAGAGGATAGCCTTGTTCATCATAGAGGATAAGCCCACTAAACCTTGGAAGTTCACACTTCTCTCCCATAAGAATAGGTTTTTTCCACAACGAAGAGTTTGAGTTGTGACTTTGATTTTGCCAACTCATGTCCAATTCACTCCCATTGTCAAGCAGGGGCAATGGTGTTTCCCTCCAACTCTTAAACTTTATTTCTTTCCATTTGTTCGGTTTATTCCGTCTCATTGAATTAATTAACGACTTTGTAATTGATTTCCAACCGCAATTAAGTTGAGAGTATTTTGTGACTTTAGAAATATCAATTGTATCATTTGCTTCTTGGTTAATGACCATTTGCTTTCTCTTGGACTTCCATTTTAGGCGTAGTATTGTAGTAGCCATGCATAGACCAATAACACCAAATGTAGTACATACTAATAGAATAAGTGCCCTTTGAGATGAAACCTTCCATTTGTCTTCTAAATTCCACAAAGCTTCCATGCTTTTTGTTATTCCAAAAGCGTGATAGAATTGAGTAGGTAGCAAAAAGTAAGGAAAAGAAGAAGCAAGTTTGAAGATATTCCAATTTGCATGGGATATATTTTGGAAAAGAATTTAGATTTGAGATGGTGCATTTATTTTGTAGGGTTCGGCTAGTTAACAATACTCACGTGAGGCCTACCGCTAGTTGGGCTTGGGCCCTGAGTTCCATACTAGTCGTGTTAACTTGTGTTTGAGGTTTTCTAGCCGTTGGGGTTATACCACACCGTTTAAAGCTAATAAATAGTCACCTGGTTCTCATGATGGTTATTAATTTGGACATTCTAAATTAATACAATGGCCATATACTAAGTTTGGCATACTGTACATACAATTTTCTATCTAAAAAAAGAAAAGAAAAGAAGAAAAAGTAGATACATATCACTATTAAATAAAATAATAATTTTATCCTCACATGATAAATATTCATTAAATATATTTTATTGAAATACATGCAGCAACTACTTTCGTATGTATATATAATTTACTAAATTATAATTAAGAGCGGGATAATTGAACATAATTTTCAATGGTATATTACTAAATCTGTATCACCAGGACTAGTCATATTTAGAATCAATTCACTTTTCTGTTTTTCTTTTTCCCTTGGCAAGTTATTTAGAGTCAATTAATTGATTTATTTTATTCCATATTTGAAAAATTTACCATATTGTCCAAAATATTGTATTACTATAACTATTTTATATATATTAACATTGAAAGATAACATTCACACCTTTTAAACAAATTATCGTAAAATTATAAAACTATATTTTATACTCGTGAATAATGTTACAATAAATTAATTAGAAGTTTGTTATAATTTGTTATTTATATTTAGTACAATTGGATGTGTAGTTATGCATTATAGCTTATAAGCTCTCTACACACCTATAAAACTATTACATAAAGATATTTAAATAAGTGTTCTATTGTATATAAATTATTTTAAGTAAAATAAGATTTTTATTTTTGATTATTCTTTTTTAGAATTTGTACTAGAGTTTGTATGATATTAGAGTTAACATTTGATCTTATGAACTTTGGTTATAGATTTTAAAGTAACTTTTTGAGATGTGATGTTATCATCATCGGTGAACTCTTTTAATACCATATCAACACTCAATACACATATGGATGGTGATAACGAGCATTCCAACACTTTCAACGAAAACAAAATGATTATTACGTTGAAAATGATTTTACATCAATTGTTCTAAGAAAGAATGAAAAACAATACAATTATTGATGTTCTTTCTCAATCTTTTTCTACTATGCATCCAAATAGCATTTCACTTTCACTAAGATTAAATGATCATAATTACCTAGTATGATATAAGAAACTAATTTGTTTCATCATGGTATATAGGATTTAAGTTTTTCTTGATGTTGAAATTTTAATTTCTACCATCAACTTACTACTTGGATTTATAGTTTAGTAAAGATATGGATTTACAGTTTAGTGATGCAAGGTATGAATGCATTTCTAATTGGTAATCTATCAACATGAGAATAATGGCTAACACTTGAAAAGAGATTCAGTCCAAGATTTATGGAATCATGAGAAAAATTACAAACTCTTGTAAAAAATGGCTCAATTGTAAGTGAATATAAGTTGAAAGTGAAGACTTTATCTTATCACTTAGCAGCAAAAGAGAAATAATTCCATAAGGTTCTATACATTCTCAATAGTTTGAGTCATAATTATCTCACTTTTGAGACTACTTTTAATGACTCAAAATCATTCTTAAACACTTAGCTTGAGAATTATAAAATAATGTTTTTTTTTTTCATTTGAAGGCACACATCTAGATTCATTAGTACAAGTTTGTCTCATTTTAATGATATTAATCATGCTCCAAAGAACAACAATAACATATTTAATGGTACTTTTGGCTCTATGGTTAGCAATAGAATTAAGTAAAAATTTTATAGTTTAATTATTGATAAATTGTTGTTATTGTTCAATTATTCTAAAAATTTCATAAAAATATCATTTTTTGATTAAAATATCTAAAATATTGTAGATATTTTCTTTAAATTATCGTCAAAATATTGATATAAGTTGAAAAATATTGATTTTATGTGTAAGATTATGTTGATTGGTCAACAGATAAATTTTTCTATTTATAATAATTAATATAATTAGATAATTTATTTAATTATTTAAAACCTTTTAACTATTTATTTTATAATATTTTTTCAAAAGATATATTTTATTATACAAGTATAAAATAAAAATAAGTTTAAAATATAAATAATTGATTGTTTCGATATTTTTTAAATTTTTATAAAAAAAATATCCATAACTTTGACAAGGTTTTTATAATTTTTGTGATTTTTTTTTAAAAACTATTTACAATAATAATATATTTAATATTTTTGTAAATTTTTTAACTCAATGCCTTAACAAATATTGACATTTTAAATATTGATTTTATTCAAGGTGGTAAGGATAAGTACCGGACCAGTCCTAATCTTTCAACTCCTAAATACCATTTGAACAAATATTTATAATGTAGTTGATAAAATCGTCTTGTTGTTGACGAAAATTTAAGGAAAAAATCTCATATCTTATCTTACTTATCACATTAAAAATGAATATTAATGTTGTAATTAAAAAACCATTATACTCTAAAGAAAAGTAAATTAATAAATGTATCTTTAAATTTAAAATATTTTTATAAATCTATGACTTAACTATTTTAAACAATCACATATCTACAGTTAAATTCATTGTAATTATTATAAATCTATTACTTAATTTTAAATCATGATTAATCTATTATTAAATTCTTTATAAATATTACAAATCTATTATTATTATTATTATTATATGTTTTAGTATTAATTTGTAATATTAACAAAGAATTTGAAGATAAATTTATAATATTAATACAAATTTTGTTTATAAATTTATCATAATTTAAAATTAAGTAATAAAATTATATAAATAATCGACATAATTTCAATGATATATTTATTAAAAAAAAAACTTATCAATGCAATTCAGCTGATAATTTGACTTCTAAAGTTTCCCATGTAATCCACGAAGACGTAAATTAAAACCACGCCTACTGCTTTGGCGTTAGGAAGGACAATAAAATATATATATATATATATATATTATTGTTTGTGTTTTTTTTTTAAATTTAACAATTATAATAATAATAATAATAATAATTAATTAATATAAAAAATTAACATAATTATAAATATGTATTTACTTTTTATTTAATAATATATATATATATATAATATGTATTTTATTTAAATATAAACATGTTAATTTATGAAATTTGTAATAATTTATTGAGTAATAAAAACTTAATAATTAAAATGACGATGATGACAAGTAGTTAATATTATTTGAAGTAAATAATTTATTAAATAATTATGTAAATCTTACGTTTAAAATGATATACATTATCCACTTTTGCCCAACTGTCATGGTTTTTTTTTTGTTTTGTTTTTGTTTTTTTTTTGTTTTTGTTTTTTTTTTGTTTTTGTGTTTGATAACTTATGGTTGAATACATCATTCGTAATCCAAAGTAAGGAATAATTTATATTTACCCAAAAAAAGAAGATAATACTGAAAAGTCTATGTATACATACTGTGAATCGTATTTAGACTTTAGGACATGAAATACAATACGTACCGAAAAGTAAGAGATCAGACATGTAGAATTTGTGTTGGTTTATGGGTCCATTTCAACTTTTAAAAGTCATTAATTTGGAAGTGAATCCACCTTAAAAACCAGGGCATACTCAGTCCCAGTGTCTTACCAATAAATTAAGGAAGTTTTAATAATTTGAGAAAGGTGACGACTGGAGAGGTAATAAGTTAACATCTGTTTGGCAGATTAGCTTTACTGAAAATGTAGTATTACGAAGACCAAAATGACAAGTTCTTGCCATCTAATAGTTGTAGTAGATAGTATTTATTCAACTAACTAATTAGAAGTTTAAGTTATATAGCATGTTGTATTTATAATTTTTTCGGTTACTTAATAATAAGAAAAATATTAAAATACAAAGAAAACTCATAGTAAAACAACAGATGTTCCAATCATATAATTTTTTCCCTTCAATACATTAGGTTAATTGTAAATATATCTCAATATTTCAATTGTTAAAATATATCATCAACTTATTATTTTGTGTTGCACACACATACATACATACATACATATATATATATATATATATATATATATATATATATTTATCAATTCTGTAAACAAAATTGATATTACAACATGTAATTTGATTCAATTCAATTAAAGTGAATGGGAAATTTTATTAGTGTTATCAAGATGTTTTCTGGCTTATTTTTGAACTTATTACAATTTCAAATATTATAAAAATATTTACATAAAAATCAAAATGAACAGATTTAGTGAATAAAATATGATTTTCTTAAATTTCTTATACTACAAATTTCTAAAAAGTCAACTTTTAAATCCATATATATTCATTTTCACTTTTATTTTATTTCTACGAGCATACACACTTGTTATATACAAGCTATTAAAATTTATAGTTTATTCTAACCTTTTTTTAATAGTAAAGAAATAAAATAACACAAATTATATATAATTTTAATGTAATTAATATTTGTTACGAATTGGCACTTGCGGAAGCGAATATCAGGTCTAATTTGGGTAGTTGCACAAATTAATTATAACTAGAATTCATGACAAAATAAATGTTAGCAGTTAAATTAAATGGCATTAACCCATGATTTTGGTCAACTTTTCAATATGAAAAGTCTACTCCATCGACGACGGTGACACCGAGAAAAATCCACTAATAATCAAAACGGAGATACAAACACCAATTTCCGTGAGCTTTACAAATTATACCAAATTCCAAAATCGACCCACAAAATATCCTCTAATTTATCGGTAATATATATATAGCAAGATAACTTAACAAACTTGCTATTAAATCAAATATTACCGTACAAATGGTAGAACACCGCAAATGACACCGGTGAAATGGACGCTTTGTCCTGGGCCGATTTTCTCTCGCTTCTCTTGGTTATCACCGGTTTTTCTTCTTCTTCATTGCACTCTTCTCTAATTTCTATTTTAATCAGCACTTTTCTTTCTCTAAAGGGTCGCTTTTAAAACCATATGCAAAGAAAGGAAACAAAATGAATATATATAAGAGCTGGCGGTTTATGTTGAATGTGGGCTTTGGGTCAAAAACTGCTTGGGGCCACAATTAACAAATCTCCACCTTAGTTCAAAACAGAAAACAAATTCTTCAAATGAAATTCCTGATTACAAAATAACCGCTATCCAAAGCCTCGGAGCATGATCATCTTCAACAAATACCAATCAAGTCCAAGCAATGCTTCAACTTGTTAAATGAAACCGGTTTGGTTAACATATCACCGGTGGATTCTTCCGTAGTGCTATTTTATTAACAACAATAAAGACTCCTGGGGAGACAATGTCACGAACTAAGTGATATCGACATCAATGTGTTTGGTTCTTTCTACGATGATAGCATTTCTTAGTCACAGTGTACGCACGACTATCACAAAATACAACAAGTATCTTCATTGTGAACCCAAATCACAAACCAAACGCCTAAGCCAAACGGGCTTCTTTCATCGTCACAAGCTTGCCATATATTCAAACCGTAGACAAAGCAATGGTAGATCAGAAAGTAGCCTTCTCCAACTAATGGCACAACGAGAAAGAGTGAAAACATAACCTGGTCGAGAGATCTTCTTCTATCCAGATCACCAAAGATAATCGGAATCCACATAACCAATAACACTGCATGACCAAGGTATTAGAACTTCCATCATATACCAAACCAAAATTAGATGTACCTCTCAAATACCGAAGTATCCATTTCACGCCACAATGACCCTTACCAGATTACCCATATATCTGCCGACAACACTAATCGCATGAAATGTCCTGGACGAGTACAAACCATAAGATACATCAAACTCCCAACTAAGACTAGCATACGGAACCTGAGAACGTACCGCTTCTTCTTCTTCCGAGCGTGGTGACAAATCCAAAGAAAAGCCCGAAATGCGCAGCCTAACGCATTCAGGTTTAGAATCTTTCATGCCAAAACGTTCAAGAACTTTTTCAATATAACTTTCCGAGTCAAATAAAGCTTGCGTCATTGCCTATCCCCAGTAAATTTCCATGCCTAAAATTTTCTTCGCCGCACCCAAATCTTTCATTTCAAACTCACCATTGCCGAGACTTTAATTTCGAACTTGACTTATTCTTAAGCAATAAGCATGTCATCAACATAAAGCAACAAATAAACTAATGAACCATCATGGAATCTTTTATGATAAACACAACTATCATAATCACCAGAGTAACCGTGATCAATCATAAAAGAATCAAACCGTTTATACCAATCGCCTTGGAGATTGCTTCCTACCCATATAAAGACTTTTTTCAATAAACAAACATGATCTTCCTTACCTGGGAACAACAAACCCCTCTCGTCATTGATGCATATATTTTGCTCCTCAAGCTCACCATGTAAGGTCATTTTGACATCAAACTCGTTCTAATTCCATGTCAAGCAATGCAACCATAGCAAGCAACACACGAATAGAGCTACGTTTCACAACAGAGAAAATACTTCATTGAAGTCAATACCTTTCTTCTCGACAATAGCCCTTTGCAACAACACGTGCCTTGAACCTAGTCGCTTTTAACCTCGTATACCTTCCTTTTTCTTGAAGCACCCATTTGTTTCCAACAATCTTTTGGCCTTGGCGGTTTCACCAATTCCCATGTGTATGATTCTTATGGCTAAGGATTCAATCTCTTCATTCATAAAGAACCAACCACCGAATGTGACTCATCACAAGTGACAACATGATAACTGAAGGTTCATACACCTCGATAGACTACTGCTACGTACAATGCAAAAGAAACTAAGTTCAGACCGCGTACCGGTGGCGTCGAATCTCTCTTATTCCTTTACCCTTAGCGACACCGTATGGTTGCCATGTTGCTTCTTCTACTACATCACGAAAGGTAATCATCTATCTCATCCATGATGGCCGATCCGTTGAGGCTCTCTCGCACCTTTCGACCAGAACTCCACTCTCAAGCTCCACCGCTCACCAACACCGTGGTCTTTATCTCGCAACAATAGACTCTTTTTCTTTTGCAACATAGAAAACTCATCAAACTTAACATCTCTCGCTAATCAAAAATTTAGGTGACTTGGGTTCAACACACCATAATCTATAACCCTTCACTCAAGGATACCCCAGAATATGCATTTCAACGCCTAGGCTCAAGTTTACCATCATTAATTACGAGCATACAGGACAACCAAAACTTTCAAATCGAATAATTAGCGTGAGTACCAAAGAATACCTCAAACTGAGTCTTCAACTCAATTACACTTGATGGAGACCATTTACCAAATAAATAGTACGGTTACAAGCTTCACTTAAAAGGATTTATCCAAATCAACTTGAAAGAGCATACAATCTACGAGCTTTTTCTACAGAGAATTCCTATTCATAATGCTCGCTACTCCATTTTGTCATTGCAGGGACGACACACATGTCTGTCTCACTATGCCATTTCTTTCACATAACTCATTAAACCGACCGTCACAAAATTCCAAACCATTATCGGTTCTCAAATGCTTGATTTTCTTGCTTGTTTGATTTTTCTATACAAGTCTTGAATTTTACAAATTTTGAGAACGCCATTCTTATTCTTCAAAATACACCCATACGAGAAGTCATCAATAAAAGTCAACATATACCGGCACCACCCTTAGACACAACACGAGAAGGACCAAAGATCCTAATGAATATAATCAATGGTACCTTTCGCTTTATGGATGGTCTGTATCGAATCGACCTGCGATGCTTTCCATAAACACAATGCTCACGTAAATCAAGCTTCCTGGCTTTCGCAAAGCAAATCCCGTTTGCTCAAAAATAGACATCCTCGCTCACTCATACCCAAGCCGCATATGCTGCATAATCGAGTAGACCGAATCTCGATCCGACGAGGATGAAACCCGATACACCGCCAATAACGTTGCTACCCTGAAGATATAGAGACCACGCGACAATTTCCCTTTAATAACAACGAGCACCCTTACTAACTTTTAAAACTCCACCTTCAATACATACTTATAGCTTTCATGAATCAAGAGATCTAAAGATATCAAATTCTTTTTCAACTGCGGAACATGGCGAAACATCTTTCAAAGTCCTAACAATACCATCATGCATCTTAATTCTGGACGGTACCAATACCAATAACCTCACAGACATATTGTTTCCCATCAAGACAACACCCCCATCAATAGGGCGATAAGAAGCAAACCAATCTCTTGGGGCACATATGGTAAGTGCAACCCGAATCAAGAATCCAAACATCTCCCGGGAGAACCAATAGATCGATAGAACATTTTCACCATCTGAACCAACTATCTCAGCAACACGACATCATTACATTGTAAGACGTTGTGGCGTATTTTCCTTTACCTTGAGTTTCTGGACAATTTACTTTCCAAGGGCTCTTCTTCGAGCTAAGAATAATTGCATTTATCTTTTCTTTTCTAGATTTGGATCTGCATCATTGCCTCTATTACTACTTGTGCCTTTTCTTGATTTCTACCTCTCGACAAATAAACCACCGCTATTATCATTGTCAGTCATAGACACCTTTTCTTCAACTCTCTGTAATTCAAAGTCGCTTTGACATCTTCCAAAGAAATAGTATCTCGCCCATATAGCGTACGGTATCAACAAAATGTTCAAATGAATGAGGTAAAGAACATAATAGTAATCCAAGGCCCGATCCTCATCATCAATCTTAACGCTACCATTTTTTAGATCACGAATAATTTTAGTAAATTCATCAAGATGATCATGCAAAGGTGTACCTTCTGACATTCTGAATGTATACAAACGCTGCTTCAAATATAACCGACTAGTCAAAGACTTGGTCATATACAAATTCTCCAATTTAAGCCATAACCCGCTATGAGATTCCTCATCACCAACCTCGCGTAATACCTCATCGACAAGGATAAGCCGAATTGAACTCAAAGCATTTTCCATCAATGCATCTTTTTCTTCATCACCAATTTTTCCGCAATTTATCCTTGCGCTTTCAAAGTTGTCTTAACGAGCCCTTCTTTAACTAATACTCTTCGCATCTTCATACGCTATAAACCGAAATCATTTCTACCATTGAATTTCTCAATTTCATATTTTGCCGCCATGACAAAAAAACCCAATATTAAATAAACAAGTACAACCCGTAAAATATGAAACCAATCGTATAACCAGGAAGCCTCAAAAATAAATCCAAAAGAGCAAACTTGATCGGCCCAATAAATACCAATAACCCAATAGCTTTGATACTCAATTTGTTACTTAATTGGCACTCATAAGCTTAATATCGTCCAATTTGGGTAGTTGCACAAATTAATTATAATGGGTAACTATGAAAATAAATAAGCAAAGAAGAAATTAAATGGCACATTATGATGATTTAAGTGGCTCAACTTTTCAATATGAAAAGTCTACTCCATCGACGACGCAGACACCGAGAAAAATCCACTAATAATCAAAATGGAGATACAAACACCAATTTCAGAGTTTACAAATTATACCAAATTCAAAATCGACCCACAAAATATCTCTCTCTAATTTACCAGAATATATATAAGCAAGATAACTTAACAAACTTGCTATTAAATCAAATATCAGACAAACGAGTAGAAACACCGCAAATGACAAAATTTAAATGGACGCTTTTGTCCTTGGGCTGATTTTCTCCGCTTCTCTTAGTTGGTTATCACGCTTGGTTTTCTTCTTCCATTGGCCGTATTGCAACTCTCTTCTCTAATTTATATTTTAACTGTAGCTTTTCTTTCTTTGGTGGCTGTTTTAAAACCATATGCAGCAAAGGGAAACAAAATGAATATATATAAGAGCCAAGGGTTTATGTTGAATGTGGGCTTTAGGCTGAAAAAACTATTTTGAGCCACAATTAACAATATTCTAACATAAAATGCCTTTTTATACATTAAAATATATGTAAAAATATGAAATATATCTTATATGAATTTCATTTGATGTATCATTACTATTAATAACTTGAATAATTGATACTTTAATGTTCATATCTTAAAAATGAACTATATTTGAGTCTAAAAAATCAAGTTTTAATTTAAAATTTTATATATAATATAGATATATATTTTATTTAATTCTTTTAAAATTTTAAAAAATCCTCAAATTTACTTTATCAATTAGTGATATAGTAAGATCGTACCAAACTTTCTCAAATTCTCTCCCCCACCCCAAACTACAAATGTAGATATCTTGGAAATTTTTTACATTACAAAAATATTTAATAAAAAATGAATGAATACAATGAAATTTTTTGATATTTTTTTCCTTGCAGAAATTCCCGTCTGTTGGGTTAGAAATATGAACCGACCCAACCTAGCAATAGGCCCAATTCCTTGACTATAGTACGAGGTTCAATTTTTAAAGGTTCAAACTTGGACTGGTCACCACCCTACGGAGCCAGTGTAAGAGAGAGTTATGGTGAGGAAGAAGCTTTTGTTGTTGTTGAAACCAATTGATTTTTACCCAATTCGTCAATCCGGAGCTCTCTCTCACATCAGCAATCATCGGGTAGTTTGATTCTCTGTTACTCTATTATGATTTTACTTGATCTTTGCTCGTGATAGCATCAACGTTTATGTGAATTTTCAAATGTACAGGTTCCATTATAATGGGTCGGTCTTCTTTTAGATCATTTCATGCTTATTTCCTTATTTTGACTAATTTGTTACGCTCTAGAGCGTTTAAATTGGTTGTAAATATGGGACGGTAAGATTATCTTGCCAGTATTGGAAAATGCGTCCTAGATGTTTGATTAATTGCCGCAGTTGCATATGTGTTTTCTGAATGCTCAGGTTATGTGTGGAAATTTGGAAAAGACCCCCCAAAACATAAGTATAATATTGAGAATGGGGTGTTGGAAGTGTATAGATTTTTTTCCCCTTCTCTTTTGGTTTTGTTTTGTTGCTGGTTTGGGTTGAAAAATGAAGATGAAAGGAAAGTCGATTTGTTCAACATCTAACAGTAATATTGCAAACAGTTTGGTAGCTTATATCCATTTTCATTTTATTTCTCATTGAATGTTCCCATGGTATGATTGGTATGATACTTTACATTTCTTTAGCCACAGAGTAGTTCTAGTTATGTGATCCACCACAACTTTCAGCATCTGTATTTGCTCTCTCTCAAGTTATACCTTTGATTTTAGTGGCCCACCAAAAGTACGGGTTTCTTAAAGCCATCAAGCTAGTTGTGACATGTGATGCAAATCTACGGGGATGTTTGAGAACCAAATTGGATGATCAAGCATCAAAAACTAGATTAAGAGCATTCTATGTGTGAATGGAGAATGAATAAGATGAATTTTGAACATCAGGATCTATATATATATAGGGATTGATTCCCTTATGATTGAGTGATCCCCCTCTGAGCGCACTAAAATCTCACTATTCTGTGTAGTTTCTATTTTCTTAGGTTTAGTAGCTTGATCAATTGAGCCGATCAAGCTTCTCGTGGAAATTACAAAAATGGGTGTAAGTTTTAGCATAAGGGGACTTGGAATTGATTGGTCATTCTTGTAATTGTCCAATGGGGTATGTATAAACACAAGATTGTGCCCTATAATCATTTGTGAAAGCATTAGAGTTACTAGAGAGAAAAAGAAAGGCAAATAAGAATATGGTATTTTTTCATTGGACGTTGGAAAAAGCTTGTTATTCTTGGACAACTCTTAGATTTATGTCACTCTAAGGTATTATTATCCCATTCTCAACCCATTGTTAGCATTGAAATTTAATTGTATCTCCATTGAAGAATGTGAGGTTTAGAAAAAAAAAAATTGGAGTTAAAATGGGATTGATTGATGCTTATATGATAATGGAGTAGATTATATTGCTTGATGAGAAGCATTGGTTGTAATTCTCTCGATTCATAGTGGAATATTAATGCTTAGCTGTAAATGTAAGTTTCATAATTTTATAGACGAATTATGTTAAATCTTGTGTGCTTGATGAGAAGCATTGGTTGTAATTCTCCCGATTCATAGTGGAATATTATTTGAATGCTTAGCTGTAAATGTAATTTTCATAATTTTATAGACGAATTATGTTAAATCTTGTGTGCTTATTTATTATTTATTGCTCATTTATTTCCTTGTTGATTATTGGTGATGTGGCTATGCATATATTATTGATATTGTTTTTGTTTGGATGGGTTTTCATTGGGTTCTCCCGTTGATTCATTATTTGATTGGATAACAATTGGTTCACGTGGTAATTCCGTTGTGAGCCAAGACATGACTATTCACAACAATGGTGCATGATTGCTACGATGCTATGTGTACATTGACACTCCTATATTCTGATCATATTGGTATATTTGCTAAGATGGGGCCTGAGTTGTTATACATCCAGTGTCACCAGTGCATGCATGTAGGTTTCTTGTTTGCTGTGAAAACTTTTTAAGTGATTTGCTTAATCCACTTTCTTCTAAAATAATCCATAGGATTCATGGATCTTAATAATAGTGGATTTAAGATTTCTATATAGTTTCTTACTGTAACTCAAAATTGAAAAGAATTAGTTCCTTTATTTTCCATTCAAAGATACTGTATATTTATATACAAAGCTAGGGACACTATTTGAGTCATTATTAATGATAGACACTTAATACACAACTAAGACACCTAATATACAACTAATATATCTAACACTCTCCCTCAAGTTTGAGCATAGATATTAATCATGTCCAACTTGTTACAAAGATAATCAACCCGAATTCCATTAAAAACTTTCGTGAAGATATCTCTTAGTTGTTCTCCAGTCTTCACATATCCTGTAGAAATCAAACCTTGCTGAATTTTCTCGCGAACAAAATGACAATCAATTTTAATATGTTTAGTTCGCTCATGAAACAAAGGATTAGAAGCAATATGAAGAGCAACTTGGTTATCACACCACAATTTCGTTGGTACTGAAGTTTTAAGACCTGTTTCATTCAAGAACTGATATATCCACGTTATCTTAGACGCAGATTGTGCCATAGCCCTATATTCTGACTCTGCACTCGATCGTGACACAACATTTTGCTTCTTGCTTTTCCATGAGACCAAATTTCCTCCAATGAAAATACAATAGCTTGATGTGGATCTTCTATCTACTTTAGAACCTGTCCAATCTACATCTGAAAAACATTCAATATGAGTGTGTCCATGATTTGCATACAAGATACAGCGTCTAGGTGCTCCTCTCAAGTAACACAAAATTCGCTCTAATGTTGCCCAACGATGAACTATTAGGGATGACATAAATTAGCTAACAACACTGACCGAATATGCAATATCTGAACGAGTCACGGTAAGGTAATTCAGCTTTTTAACCAACCTTCGATATCTTTCAGAATCTTTAAAGAGTTCCCCATCTCCTGTAAGGTGGATGTTCGGAGTCATTGGAGTACTACAAGGCTTTGTTCCCAATTTTTCTGTCTCAGTTAATAAGTGCAGGACATATTTTCTCTGAGATAGAAAGATACATTTTTTACTCCTTGTAACTTCAACACCCAAGAAATACTTTAGCATCTCCAAATCCTTCGTGTGAAATTGAGTATGTAGGAAAGATTTAAGAGATGAAATTCTCTTAGTATCACTTCCAATAATAACAATGTCATCTACATACACAACTAAAAGAATGATACCAACTTTTGATTGTTTGTAGAACACAGAATGGTCAGACTTGTTTTTCATGATACCAAGCGTTTCTATAGCTTGACTAAATTTTCCAAACCAAGCATGAAGACTCTGTTTCAAACAATACAAAGATTTGCAGAGACGACAAACTTGCCTAGACTCCCCCTGAGTAACAAAACCAGGAGGTTGCTCCATAAACACCTCTTCTTGAAGATCACCATGAAGAAAAACATTCTTGATATCTAGTTGATGCAAAGGCCAATGGTGAGTAGCTGTCATATAGACATAAACAACCGAATAGAGGTCAATTTAGCAACATGAGAGAAAGTGTCAGAATAGTCCACTTCATAGGTTTGACATATCCCTTAGCAACAAGACGGGCCTTTAATCGAACAACTGACCCATCCGAATTAACCTTAACTGTGAACACCTATTTGCATCCGATAGCCCGTTTCCTCGAAGGTAAATCAATTAAGTTCCAAGTACCATTTTCATCCAAAGCATTCATTTCCTCTATCATTGCATGAAGCCAACCAAGATAAGATATGACTTTGTGAACAATTTTAAGGATAGAAATATAATCAAGAGAGGCAATAAAAGAGCAAGAGGAAGACGACAAGCAGTTATAAGAAACAAAAGAAGAAATAGGATAAGTACATTGACGTTTACCTTTGCGTAATGTAATAAGAAGATCATCGTTTAGGACTTGATCTAATGACGAAGGAAAAAGTGCATGATATGAATCAAAAGGTCTATGTCTGGAGTAGACTTGAGTAATAGGAGGCCTCACAGGAGCTGGATCCGAGACAGGTTCAAATGATGTGATAGAATAGACTAATAAATCATCATCCTCCTTTTGACGTGCAGGAGGAGGAGAAGACGAAAAATAGGGTGTGTCTTCCATGAAGGTAACATCAATTGAGACAAGATATTTGTTAAGACTAGGACAATAACATCTATAACCTTTCTGAGGATGAGAATAACCAAGGAAGATACACTTTAAAGACTTGGGATCTAATTTAGTAACATACAGACGAACATCTCGAACAAAACAAGTGCTACCAAATATCCTAGGGTGAACCGAAAATAGTGACTTATTAGGAAACAAGATTTTGTAAGGAATCTCACCATGAAGAATAGATGAGGGTATACAATTAATAAGAAAACATGTTGTTGAAACTGTATCGGCTCAAAAAGGTTTAGAAACAATCATTTGAAATAATAAGGCACGTGCAGTTTCAAGAAAATGTTTGTTCATACGTTCTGCCACTCCATTTTGATATGGAGCATCAACACATGAAGTTTCATGAATCATGTTATTTTGAACCATATAAGATTGAAACAAAGCTGATGTATATTCTTTGGCATTATCACTTCGCAAAGTACGAATTGAAACATTAAATTGAGTTTTAATTTCAGCACAAAATGCGCATAAAATAAAAAACAATTCAGAATGACACTTCATTAAATATAACCAAGTTACACGAGAATAATCATTCACAAAAGTAACAAAATACTTAAATCTAGGTTTATACAAAATAGGACAAGGATCCCAAACATCAGAATGAACTAATTCAAAGGAACATTAGCACGTTTATTAACTCTTGGATTTGAACTAAGACGATGGTGTTTTACAAATTGACAAGACTCACAATCTAATGAAGACACCTTATTAAACTGAGGACAAAGTTTCTTAAGTATAGGAAGAGATGGATGACCCAGTCTACAATGTGCCTCGAAGGGAAAGGTTACACTAGAGCAAGCAATAGATTTCGGTATTGGTGTGTTAAGAATATAGAGGCCTCCAGACTCATGTCCTTTACCAATAGTCTTCTTCGTCATAAGATCCTAAAATAAGCAATGATCAGGAAAAAATAAGATGTAACAGTTAAAATTGCGAGTAAGCTGACTTACGAAGATCAAATTAAAGGATAAGCTAGGTAAATATAAGACAGATGACAAAGGAAGCAAAGGAGTAGGAGTAATTGTGCCAGACCCAAGAACACGAGATGGTGACCCATCAGCTAAGGTAACAGTGGAGGTGGAAGTGTGTGACTAAAGAGTAGAAAAGAGACTAGAATTACCTGTCATATGATCTGTGGCACCAGAATCAATAACCCATTTGGAAGATGAGGAAAGAAGACTCACATTTGGTTTACTTGAATCAGCAATAGTAGTGACAGAAGGTGATAAAGACTTTAGTAATTCTTGATATTGTGAGAACTTGGTAAATTCATCTGCAGAGATAAGAATCGATTTTTCAAAAGTATCATAAATGGATGCAATATGGATCGAGTGACCTTTTTTATTCTTGTACTGAAACTTTCTAAAATCACGTTTCGTATGTCCTGTTTTGCGACAATAGTAACACACAATACCTCCTGGGTCTTGTGGTCGAGTTTCAAACCTTTACGAGCTGCCTCCTTTGTTTCCTCTCATATAAGTTGACTGTCCAGGCTCATAATTATTATTTCGGCTGACCAAAGCACCATTTAATTGAGCAGGTGGAGGTGGAGTGCCTTCTGTACGAAGTACTCGACTAAATACTTCCTGTAAAGAGGAGATCTTAGAACCAAAAAGAACCTGTGACTTAGCAGTCTCAAAATTAAAGGAAAGATCGGCAAGAAAACTCATGACCGCCATTTGTTCCCGTTGGCTTTGCTAAACCTTCACATCAGGGCTAAAAGGCATCAAACTATTGAGTTCCTCATAAGTCTTTTTAAATTCCATAAAATAATTCGTGAGGGATTGATCTTATTTGTCTGCACGGTAAAATGCTTTGCATACCTCATACATGCGAGAAAGGTTTCCTTTACCAGAATATAAGAAATCCAAATAATCCATCAATTCCTTAACGAATTCACAATAATTGATCAAGTCAATTACATCGTTTTCAATAGAATTATGAATCTGCAGAAATAGGTGGGTATCTTCTCTAAGCCATGTCTGCTTTGAATCAGCTTTAGGAGAATCGTTAGTCAAATGAGTATATCTGTTGATACTTCTCAAATAAATTCGAATGGCCTTGCTCCAAGCCAAATAATTCGAGCCATTGAGCTTATGGTCCGTGATTTTAAACATCACAGACACCATATCCGTCACAACATTAGATTTCTTTTCAACCATAACTTCTACAAATTACAAGACAGTGAACAAGCGAACAAACAAAATCTAACAAGGACAGCGACCAAACACGCAACGAACAAGAACACAAAAAAACTTAAATTGGAAGAACCCAAACCTGAATAATCACAAAGCAATGAGTGCTAAACCACCACAGATGACGCAAGGGAACGTCAGAGAGCAACACGAGGACGATCGGAGAAGACTGTTGGAGGATACGCGTTGTCACGGGTCGGCACATGGGAAGATTGTAGAAATTCACGGTGGCACGTCTGGTGACCGGACTTTGGGGTTTGGCCGGTCGGCGGCTGGGCTTCCTCCCTGTGTTGGCAGTGAGAATAAATTTGCACTCCAAAAAGGTGTTCCAAGTTGGAACCCAAAAATGCATTAAACCCTAATTTGTGTTTTCTTAAAATAAGATCCTAATTTGAACGAAAAAATCCCAATTTTGTAACCCAAATGATCTTGTATCATGTAACTCAAGATTGAAAAGAATTAATTCTCTTATTTTTCATTCAAAGATACTACATATTTATATACAAAGTTAGAGACACTATTTGGGACACTATTAGTGAGACACCTAATATACAACTAATATATCTAACACTTACGATGATTGTGCCTCATTTATACTGTCTTTAACCATAACAGTCATAATTGGCTGAATTTTCTGCTGACTAAGGAATCACCTATTCATTTTCTTCAATATCAGTTAGCATGCCATAAGAATGTACAATAGACAGAGTCAACTTTAAACCACGACAGAAGATTTGCATGGCACCGTATATCCTTTTATATAAGATTTGTTCACTTGTTAAATCAGATTTTTTGAAGTAATTGCAGATATTGGGCTACTTGAAAGATAGGCATAAGGTGCACAAGGATGCTATAAATTTCTGCCAGCATATTTTGCGGAACAAACCTATTGAGTGGAAACGTATGTTCCGTAACAATTTATCTGAGCCCATCCACGGTGTTGATGTGGTTGTTACAGTTGGAGGTGATGGCACCCTTTTGCGGGCGAGTCATTTCATGGACGACACAATTCCAGTTTTTGGTGTAAATTCTGATCCCACACGACTTGAGGAGGTTAGTCTCTTTGATAGTTAAGCTTCAGGTTATTGAGTCCCATCGGACATGATAAATTGAATGCTTTTCCTTGATTATTGATTGGGGAAGACACCTGCAGTTTGAGTAAGCTCACCATATTTTTATGGCTAGGTGGAAAAGTTCAGCAATGAGTTTGATGCTAATAGAAGCACAGGCTACCTTTGTGCAGCAACTGTGAACAATTTTGAGCAAGTAAGATTTTTACAGTCAGCAGTTTAAAGTTTAATGGGTCGGAGATGAAACGTTATTAAGAAATATGTTTAAATTAATGAGTAAAGATAAAGCTCTCATAAAGGTTTATGGTAAAGCATCAAAGGTTCTAAATGTCTTTCCAAAATTACAAATTCTATTCAATTTTTATCGGTATAAAGCGAGCATTATTTTTATCAGGTGTTAGACAACATCATCGAGGAAAGAACTCTTCCTTCCCAGTTGTCAAGGATATCTATATGTGTGAACTCACAGATGCTGCCCACCCATGCTCTGAATGATATTTTGATTGCACATCCATGTCCGGCAGCAGTTTCTCGCTTCTCCTTCATGTAGGGTGTCCTACAAATTATATGAACATGCGCCATTATCTCTTCTCCCCGCTTATCATGCTTGATGCAATTTATTTTCTTAAGAAATAAATTGGACAATTATTTTTTGGTCTCTTGCAGAATCAAAAGAAATGATCAATCACTTTCGTCATTAATGCACTGTCGGTCAAGTGGTCTGCGAGTTTCCACAGCTGCTGGATCAGCAGCTGCAATGCTTTCAGCAGGTGGATTTCCCATGCCCATTTTATCCGGTAATCTTCAGTACATGGTGAGAGAACCTATTTCACCTGGAGCAGCCTCAAGCTTAATGCATGGAATGATAAAATCTGATCATTCCATGAACTTCACTTGGTGTTGTAAAGATGGTGCCATCTACATTGACGGTTGTCATGTTCGCTACTCTATCAAAAATGGGGATACAATTCAAGTAACTTCCATGGCCCCGGCATTGAAGATGTTCTTGCCCCACCATTTGTTAACGCAGGAGATTGATGTGGAAATTTGAGAGAGAGTGGGGGACTATATATATGATTATTGTATGTAATTTGATAGCAAATTTGTAAAGTTGTGTCCTTGAATTTATAGAATAGATCCCCACACATGTAGCAGTAGCGAATAGTTTCATTTACACTTCTATTTAATCTCATTCTACTAGGAAGGCACTGACATTGTTATGAAGTATTTTTGAGGTCAGATTTGACAAAATTTAAGCATGTGAATTCATAGTTTTACAGTAATCTCTATATTTAATTTAGGGTATATCAATTGCCTAAAATTAAAATTGAATTAATTGAATTGAAAATTTCAATGTATATTACACACATGCCTAAAAAATGAAGGGTAGATTTGTCTTTAAAATAATTAGATAATAAAAAAAGATTATTTAATCATTATTAACTAAAAAAATTTAATTTATCTCTGAAATGAAACAATATCTAGAAAAATTAATAAAGTTTGAAAAAAATACAAAAATATAAAAACTTGTTCAAGATGATAGTTTTATGAGAAAATCAAAGTGGCATGAATGGTTGTGGAGAAAAATTTGAAGTTTTTATCTCAAATTCTAATCTAACAAAGTTTATAGTAATTTTAATGCTATTTGAAATAGTGAGTTAAAGACTAACAAATGGTTTATTGATGGAAAGCGTTTTAAAAACTAGTTTCTCTTTTATTTTTGGATCATGTGCATGACAATTTTTAAATTATATACCTAAAATTAAACATAATAACTACTATTATACTCCGAAAATATGAGTTTACATGTAACATGTATACCTTTTATTGAATAAGCCACATTTTGTATTATGATAGTTCTCAACTTTTTTTCTTTTTCTTTTTTTTTTAAGAAATATGATTTTACAATTATTATATTTATTTTTAAAAAAATACATAAAACTTGTACTTATTTTTGTGACAATTTAATCATATTTTTATAAAAAAAAATAATTAAGTAAGAACAAATGATCATTTTTTATATTTTATTTATTTAGTTTATATTTTTATTTAATTTTTCTTTCATTTTTTCAATTACAATTTATTTAAATTAAAAAAATCACTATCTAATGCAACTGAAAAAAATAAAAAAAATAAAATGAAAAAAATTTACTCTATCATTAAAAAGTCACTTTTTTTAATAAAAATATGACTACATTGCAAAAAATAAATATAAGAATTAAGTATTATTTTCATAATCTCAACTTAATATTATGTATTTTCTTTTTATGAAATTGAATATTATGTATTTATTCTTCGATAGTATAATTAGCTTATCCATTAAAAATAAAATATAAGAGGACCTTGAATCGCAATTACGAGCAACATACCATGACCTTAAATCAACTTGTGTGGCATTTGCACCAGGCAAGTCAAATTTTCCAACATCTTTGAATCTTAGTAGAATGTACAAAATTTGTCTTAGGTATTGGGAAACATATACACATGACAAATGGGATAATATGTCCTAGATAATGTTCCAAATCTTCAATGTCAATGTTTCCTCTTTCCACAAAAAACCATTACCATTCATTCCAAATCACTAAACTATATGTAGAATGACCAAAGTGGGATAGTGCAGTAGCTAGTGCTACATACGAGCTCGAAACACCGAATTAACCAACCCATTACAAACATTTGAACGAGTGTCTTTTGTTAGCTCATGTTGGTATTCTATATATGTCGGTGATCTAGAGGTTAAATGCGGTAACCATTCTTTTCTCCAGTAAGATTTAAAGAGAGAGAAAAAAAAGGAAAAGAGATGACACTACGTGTAGGATGAAATTTTCTAGTTTCTACACACAAGGGGAGATTTCATTTTATTCATTTCAAAAAGTACATACCTCTAGTAAGCTGAGCAATTCAACAAAAAAAAATAATCTCTCTAAAACACCAACTTTTCTTCGGGATGTAATATTTTCCCAAATGTCCAGAAAGGAGAGAAAGCAGGTTAGAGAACATAGTATATGTATATTCTCAACTTCACAGTAGAGATTCCAGACATATTCAGCAAACAGCAAGCCATCAAACTAGAGCTACAGCCTGAAAAAAGAGTCGGTGAAAATATAGAAATAGCTACTTGAATCAAACTCAGCAAAAATATGTTTGTCACTCACGTAAACATCTGTTGGCGGTTACGCGAGAGTTGAGGCCGCTTAATCGGGGAAATTATCATGTTCCTTAAAGTCATTGAAGGGTTGCTCGCACCAGTTGCAAACATGGAAGGAGCACCAGCTCTTCTATTTCCGGGTTCAGCTGGAAAAGAAGATTGTTTTCCTAGTGAACCGACTGAGATGTCAAAGGAACCGCCAGAGTTCCCACTACTCTGTCGTGCTGGCCATATATCCTCTCTAGGCCCTGGAGTTTCAGGAGTTAAATTCGACCAACCTGCGAGAAATAAGTCAAATAGTTTTGGAAGTTTAAGCAAAAGTAGGTAATTAAACTAGTACAGGACAGAATTGAACTCAAAAATATGTTCGGTTCTTTCTGTCTTATACTCTATGTTATTGATTTACAAAATTTGGTATTTTCTCAAAAAAATAAAAATAAAAGAACACAGAATTCCTCAACCGTTGCAAGCTCCATGCTATTTATAATCTTTTCTTGATAAATAGAGGTATCGAATGAATTGTGTTGGGTTAGCTCGCTAAAGCTTAACTCATTAATGAGTTGGGTTGGGATAGTTCGCTGAAACTTAACTCATTTTAATTAAACTGTAGCAGTTAAGCTCATATACTTTTTAAATGAGCTCATTCATATGTGAACTTATTTGGACAGTTATTTCATTTTTTTATTAAACTTTTTAAAATTATTTAAACATTTAGATCGATAATCATTTCAATTTATAAATTTTAATTCTTGAATTTTAGAATTAAATTTTTAATTTCAAAATATTTTAGAAAAAATAAAAATTCTATGATAACCAATTTATAGTTTCAATTTTAAAAATAAATTGAAAATTAGATATTGTTTGTTTTATAATATTTTTTAACTTTTAACCTTTTAAGTTGAACTTGAGCGTAATTTTTTTAAAAAAATTCGAAATCACTGTTGGGAAATAACGCAAATTCCCGATGCTCAAACTTATGGAAAGTTAATATAAAATAACACATGAAATTTGATAACTTGAGTTCGCCAATCTTGCTTACGCCTCTGACTTTGAGATCTTTTATCGAAAGAGTAGAAATTACCTGAGTGTTAACTGGCCTTCATGACCATAACCAATTACACTCAAGAAAATTCTTTCTCAATTTTCTCTCAAAAACTTTGCTTTCTACAGCTTTTCTCTCAATTGGAATGAAAACTTTGGATGGTTAATTCATTACAATTACATCTATGTTATAGGAAAATTCACTTGAATTACTCCTTAAATTAATGGTTCCTTAAATTGCTCCATTTAATTCGCTCCATGTTTTCCTTGTTACCTTCTTTTCCATTGTTTACGTATTTTTGCTCGTTGCTCCTTAAATTAAGGAGCTTTTATAACAATCTCCCACTTCAAGACCGATTTCAATCTGTCTTCACACCTGTGATCAATGCAAGTTTTCTAGTCTTTGTTAATCATGAGACCAACCTAAGTTGAGCACTTCGGTTTGTCAATAATACCCGCCTTTGTTAACATATCCATTCGGATTTTTGCTTCCTTGAATCTTCTCCCGGTATTAACACATCATCTTCCAATAGTAGACCACGATTAAGTGATAACGGTTCGAATATGCTTTGTTACAGAATGAAATCTTGAATTCTTCGCAGTGTATTGCACTTTGACTATCACTACGCAGAACATTCTTATAACTTGTTTGAATCCCACCAATTAACAAACCTAGCCATATCATCTCTTTACTAGCTTGATTCTTTGCCGCTACATACCACGTAGTAGATAGCAGTGACAATTTTTCGTGATTTGTGACATCCAACTAACGGTGTAGTTAACAAGGTAAATATATAACCAGGCTTCTTCTGATCAACTTCACCTCCAAAGTCCGCGTCACGCACTTGTACTTTTAACTCTCCTTTACTAAAGTACAAGCACTTTTACGTGGTGCCTCGCATACCTCAAAATCCACTGATCGCTTCCCAATGAGTTTTTCCTGGATTGACATAACCGCTAACAACTCCCACCCGATGTCAATGTTGATATGCGGTCTCGATGGAACCATTGCGTACATTAAACTTCCAACGGCCGAGGCATAAGGAACGCCTTAGCCATGAATTCTCTCTTCTTCCTCGTCGAGGACCGATCCTCGATAGGCGAAAACGATCGGCCAAGTGTGCTTAGCGGGCATCGCCCGTGTTGAATCTTTGCAAAACACGATTGATGTCTTTCGCTCGAGATAACCTGCGGATCCTTTCTTCTTATTTCTTGTGATTTGCATTCCAAGAATCTTCTTTGTCTTGGACCTTAGTCTTTCATGTCAAATTCCTTTGACAATTAACGTCTAACCTTTTAATATCATCCATATCCGAACTCGCTTTACTAACATATCATCAACATAAAGTAGTAAAATGATATAATCGACCTATATCTCTCAAGTAGCAACAATGATCAAGACATTGCGCTCGGAAACCTTCCTCAGGTACGAAGGCATCAAATTTTTTGTACCATTGTCTCGTGGCTTGTTTCGTGCCATACAAACTCTTCTTAAGTCTCGCACACCATGTTCTTCTTTCCACTTCGAGAAACCTTGGTGAGTACATGTAAATCTCTTCATCTAAATCTCGGCTGAAGGAATGCGCCTTCACATCCAACTGCTCAAGATGAAGATCTTCATGGCTGCAATACTCGATGCGACCGATAGTATTGAGTCAGCCACAACGGGAGCAAAAATGTCGGTGTAGTCAACTCTTCCTTCTGGTTGAAACCCTTTTCGACAACTAGGCGGGCTTTGTATCTCTTGGAACCATCATTCTCTTTCACCAGGTACACCCATTTGTTATGAAGTTGCCTTCTTTCCCATAGGTAACTCACCAGTTCCCCGTATGCGGTTGGAGATGAGAGATTTCATTTCTTCTTTCATACAAGCCCCACTTGTTGGAATCTCGAGTCCGACGAGCTTCATCACATAGCATCTGCGCTCCTCCATCATAAATCGTGACATATAGTTCATGTATCTCGCGTTAGGCACGAGGTCGGTAAGACCTTCTCAATACAAGTGAGTTTGGAGTAAGAGGTTGTGGTGTGTCGAATCTTGTGTCTGCTGTCCAACAAGTTCCTGGTACCGAGGACTTGTTACAATTGGTAGTCTTGTTGCGGAAGTATCCGGGACATCATCTGCGTACGCAAATACCGACTCATTCTGCTGCAGTCATCGGGCGTCTATTTTATGCATGTCTTATACATCACCGCTTTCGTTGAAAATCACATCTCCGCTACGGATAACTTTCTTCTTTTCGTCATCCCAAATGCGGTAGCCAAACTCGTCCCTCACCATGCTTGCCAATGAATGTGCATTTCTTGGATTGGGATCAAGCTTATTCTGCTTGTGATCACCGATGCACAAATGCTACACAACCGAAAACTTTTAGATGTGATAGTTTCACCTCTTTTTCCGCTCCATACCCTCCGGTATTCTATGCTCGATGGAACAGGATGCCTCGGTTGATCAAGTAAGGTGTTGACCGTTTCCGCCTAATCGCTTCGATAGACTGACGTATACGAATGTTTCCGGCTCTTTTCCGTCAACGTTCGGTCATACGCCTCGGCTACCCACATCGTGTCGAGGCGTGCCTCGGCAGCGATTCTTTCCATTCCGATCCTGCTCATAGCGTAAATTTTTGAATCTGGTGTCTTCATATTCACCACCATTATCTGGCTCGAGCTTTTTGATCTTTAAACCCGTCTCATTTTCCACCATAGCTTTCCATCTTCCGAAAGCCTCAAATACTTCGTACTTATGCTTTAGAAAGTAAACCCATACCTTCCGAGAGTGATCATCGATGAAAGTCACGCAGTAGTGTTTCCCACCAATAGATGAGGCGGTCGTTGGTCCCCAAACATCGTAGTGAATAAGCTCTAGCCTTTCCTTCTTCGGGGATTCCCGTAACTTGTCTGGTGACTCTCTTTGCTTTCCAAGTATGCAATCTTCGCCATACGTGTACATCTCCGTAAAGCGTAGACACGGAAGTTTTCCGCCGGTATAATCTTCATCCCTTCCACTCATATGGCCTAGTCTCTCGGTGCCATAGATTTGGTGTTTCATTGCTTCACGCAATCGTAATTGAACAACGTGCCTCTTTGTCATGTAAAGAGTGCCACTTTTCTCGTCGAGCAATGTCGTCATCGCACCCTTTGAAATCTTCCAATCATCACCGTGAAGATCGTAGTGTAGCCTTCACGGCCAACCGCCCCACCGAGATTAAGTTCCTTCCGAGATGGGAATACGCACGACATCCTTCGCTCCCAAACAAATCCGTTCAACTTAATCTTCACTACACCTTTGCCAATAATAGACAATGGTTGATCATCGCGAATATACCTTTCCAAGGTTTCCTGGGACATATTTCTCGAAGAATTCTTTTGTGAAGTAGCAATGGAACGATGCTCGAGTCCCAACACCCAAGATTCTTCCTTGCTCTCAAACAGCATATCAATGCATCATCTCCTCCTCGAGGTGGAAGTAACATTTGCCTACTGCCTTCACTTGTTTGTCCTTCTGGTGCATTCTTGCACCGATTTTTGTAGTGTCCGGTTCTTCCACAATTCCAACACTCGATAGTCTTGAGCTAGGAATTATTAGGATTCCCGGATTTGGACCTCCCCGTCTTTTCGATCTACCTCGGTAGTCGGTTCTACCACGTCCATTTCCTTTGGTTGAATTTCTTCTTGACTACTGTATGCAAACCGAAGAGGCCGATTCACCGTCCTCTACGCTCGGGATCTCTTCACTTGAGAACCAAATCACGAACATCGTCAATTTCAACTTATTGCTTCCCACGAGCCACTCACTACCGACAAGAGCATTCCATTTTCGGTAGAAGACAAAAGTATCAATGTCGTACTTCTTCATCGAGATTCAATTTCCACCGAACTCAACCGGGTTGTAAGCGTGTTGAGTTCTATCGAGATGTTGAGCACGCGCTTCCGTCATCCGGCATGAATTGAACAGCGCTTCATCAAGTGCACTTTGTTTGGTGATGGCTTCTCATACATATTGGAGAGAGCTACCATAAGACCCGCGGGTGATGCTTTTCCTTTGCTATGTTGAAAGCAACATTACGGGATAACGTCAATCGAATAACTCAGGCGGTTGCACATGCCTGTAAGATTCCAATCTTCTTCCTTCATAACTGCAAGCTTCTTCCCACGAGAGAGGTTGATATAGATTTCTTTGATACGTATAATCCTCATCCGCATTTTCCAAAACCGAAATGCGTGCCATCAAATTTCTCGAGTTTCACCGCTTCGCTTCACAAGCGCCATTGCTCCCACATTTAAATCGACTTCATACGGATCGCTTTCGATTATTTCTAAAATTGCGACGAAATCACTACCAATAGCTCGATACCGCTTGTTGGGAAATAGCGCAAATTCCCGATAGTCAAACTTATGAAAGCAAGAATATAAAATAACACACAAATTTGATAACTAGGAGTTCGCCAATCTTGCTTACGCCTCCTGACCATAGATCTTTTTCTTGAAAAGAGTAGAAATTACACAAGGTGTTTATAACGCCATTTCATGACCCATAACCCCGAATTACACTCAAGAAAATTACTCTCAATTTTCTCTCACAAAAGCTTTGCTCTCTAAGCTTTTCTCTCAATTGGAATGAAAACTTTGGATGGTTAATTCATTACAATTACACATCTATTTATAGGAAAATTCACTCCTTGAATTACTCCTTAAATTAATGGTTCCTTAAATTGCTCCATGAATTGCTCCATGTTTTGCTCCTTGTTTTGCTCCATGTTTTGCTCCATGTTTGCTCCTTAAATTAAGGAGCTTTATAACAATCACAACATATAATATTTTTTAGAAATTAGATTTCTAGAACTTTCTAATTATTCATAATATTTTGTGAAGTATTACAATTTATATTTCAAAAATGAACAAAAAAATATTTTACCAAATCTTAACAATTAAGTAAAATGAGCATAACTTTCTATAAAAAACTTGAAATCACATACTGTAAAATTTATTATAAACTAAATTTCTAAAATTCTTAAATGATATATGAAATAATTCATAAAATTTTGTGAATTAGTGTAATTTATACTTTAAAAATGAATAAAAAAATATTCTTTTGAATTTAAACAATCATTAATAAAATGTGCATAGATTTGAAATCACAAATAGTAAAATTTATTAAAAAGTAAACTTTTAGAACTTTATAATGGTATATGACATGATTCATAAACTTTTTATAATGGTATATGACATGATTCATAAACTTTTGTAAATAAGTACAATTTATATTTTAAAAATAAGTAAAAAAATATTCTTTTGAATTTAAACAATTATTAACAAAAGGTGTATAACTTTTTATAGAAAACTTGAAAATCACAAACTGTAAAATTCCTTATAAACTATATTTTTAAATATTTCTAATAATATATGAAATGAATCATAATATTTTATAAATTAATACAATTTATATTTTAAAAATGTTTAATAGAATATGAACAATATTCAATACAATGAGGATAACTTCTCTAAGAAACTCAAAATTTTAAAATGTAACATTTTTTTAAATAGAGTATTTGATATTTTCTTATAAATTATTGAAAATTAATATAATTTAAATTTTAAAATTGAGTCAATGATCTTCTCTTTAACATCAGTTATATTATATATGTTTTTTAAGTTACTATTTATCTTATAATTCTATATTTATTAAAATATTCTAGTATAAGTTTTATTTTATTTTATTTTCAAAAAATTAATTATTATTTTTTTATTTATTAATTTGACTAATATTAACATTTTTGTCAACTTTGTAATAATAATTAATAATTATATTTTAATAACTTCTTTATTTTCTCTCTTATTTGTTAGTTTTTTTAATTCAACATGTTTTATCAAATGAGCTAGTGAGTTGCTCATGAGTTCAAGTGAGCTGCCCAATTAAGTTTGTAACTTAAGTGAGTTGAGTTTTTTTAGATATTGCTCATTTAAGTTTGTGACTTAAGTGAGATGGTTTTCTTAATCATAAGTTTAATAGAACAACTTTAAATAAGTTAATAAGTTGAGTTGGACTGAGCGGTTCTTTTGATATCTCTGTATGTAAATGATAAGTTAATAAGTTGAGTTGGACTGAGTGGTTCTTTTGATATCTCTGTATGTAAATGATACTCTGCTTGTTAGGGTTGAAGATTGTTATAAAGCTCCTTAATTTAAGGAGCAAAACAAGGAGTAAAATATGGAGCAAAACATGAAGCTTAATTCAAGGAGTAATTTAAAAAACCATTAATTTAAGGAGTAATTCAATGAGTGGATTTTCCTATAAATAGATGTGTAATTGTAATGAATTAATCATCCAAAGTGTTCATTCCAATTGCGAGAAAAACTTTTGTGAGAAAAAATTGAGAGTAATTTTTCTTGAGTGTAATTGGGTTGTGAGTTGTGAGTGTTGTAAACACATTGTGTAATTTCTCCCCTTTCAGTAAAATGATCTGCAGCAGGTTCGGAAACGTAAGCAAGATTGGTCGAATTCTTTTATCAAATTTATGTGTTATTTTTTTATTCTTGTTTTCTCATAAATCTGACTTATCGAAAATTTGCGTAATTTCCCAACAGTTTAAATGTCATGTTTTAGTTAGTAAACTTTGACACGTCTATTGACCGGATAGGTTCTCTCTTACTATAAATAGCTTGTACTGAATAAAGGTACGATGTTGTATAGAAAATACGAGCTATCTTTCTCATTGTTCTCTCCAATAGTTCTATCATTTTCTTGATTGTCTTTAAAGTGTTAAACTAGTGCAACTTGGGGGAAACATAATTACCTTTTCTAACGGCTTCTCTGTTATCCATCAGATTAGCTGGGTTAACAAATAAATCTGGCTCATTTCTTTGATAAAAATTGCTTTTTGGTTGGATCGCAGATCTTTTGATCGACTCATATTCACCCCTCAGTTGATCATACATTTCATCCAACTTCCTCTTCTGTCTGTTGAAGCAACAGTTAGTTCAAAATTAGTCCAAAGTAAAAAAAAAAAAAAGGACCCCAAAATAAAACTATAAGCCTCAGGAAAAATGGCATTGTTTTAAACCCAAAGTGATGAATACAATACCTGGATTTCTCCGCAAATTTTTCCTGAAGCTCTTGATTGTCTTTGGATAAACTTTCAATCTCTTGTTCCAATATTTGGCACTTCTTGGCCATTTTCTGATATGCGGTGTGCACCTGCTCCAGTTTTTCGGTAAATTTTTCTTGCATTGTTTCACATTTTTGCCGGCATTGGCCTACTATTCTGTTCATCTTGAACTGCATTTCCAACTCCTTTTGTCCGATGTAGAACATCACACTTCTGTATGCACTCTTCATCACTAGGTTTGTTAAAGGAAAGGTACATGGTTCAAATATTCTTTAACATAGTATTAGGAAACTCAAATTTTAACAGTCTCATTCAATTTGGTTAAGTTCCACAAATTCTAACCCCTGCTCAGCTATTTTTCACTAAGGTTACAGGTATCCCGCCTTTGGGCTCCCAAATTCCAACCTTATCAAAAATATATACAAATATAGATGCATGGTTAGAGAAAATGGATACATATCTGTGGAGACACTCCAGCCATGGCCATCTACAATGGAACACATTGGAAACATGAGCGAAAAAGAGCAACTTAGAGTGCAACAAAACTAAGCATTACAAGAGGAAAAACAAGAGCAGGGAACAGCGGGCAGAATAAACTAGGACATGTCAATAAGTAATAAAAAATTTAGAAGCAGTACAATACTACAATCTAATTATATATTTTTTTAGGAAAAATATAATTGCTTACATTTATCCATTCGTCGTTTGGATTGATGTCCACAGGTCTCATAAGACTGCATATGAAAATTAAAAATATGGTAAGCAGAACATAAATCATAAAATGGATGAATTATAAAAAATGTATTAGCCGTACATATCTTCCCTAGTGGTCCAATAATCAATATCCAAGTATTTAGTAATTCACATTAGTACAAATGACAGGTAAAAAAATCCCATCATTGTTTTCCTTCTTAAAGAGAAATAGTAGAAGTTACGTGGTGGAGGATAACATTCTCTTGTTTTATGTTCATTTAGGCGTGACAATTTTACACAATCAAGAATACTAAGGTTGAAGAATGCTACTCTCAAACAAATGTTGAGAAATTGCAAAACACTTACCTCTTAGAGAGCACTTGATCACAAACGGGACATGCTCCATCGTTGCTAAGGATCTTAGAGGCATCTTCTGTGCCTTTCACATTGTTAAGGAAAATCTATAACCATTAGCACATCTTTTAACAAATTTAAATACAGAATTACTGCATAGATTAGGATACACAAAAGGTGACCACATGTTGTGCAAATGGCTCGCCCTTCCAATTCTCTCCAACACGCATTGCATCTCATTTCAACCTTTGCGAATAATCACTACATCCATGGCATATCTGGAGCCTCGAGGGCCTGCAAATCAAGATTACTCATCTAAGCAGCAAATTAAAAGATTTCTACGCAAAATTACTGAGTTTCACATAATAAAATCTCTCTTCCAGTTCACTAATTGAAAAACAAGAAAATAACTAGCTATGAAGAAACGAATCCCTAGCGCAGGTCTCCATTATTCTCAAATCACGCACCCAACGTGTTCAAACTTCAACATCCAAAAAGACCAAAAGATGAACAATAAAATCAAAAAGTAAAATGATGACTCAATTATTATCAATCGAATCCTAATTACTTCAAATAACTTACCGAGTTCTTCGCAAAACTTTAATATTTTCCGAGTTTACTATGAGAAGCGTGAGACCTGTACTTATTCGATCACAGAAGAAGAGTAAAAAACACCTGTTCCTTTGAGAATGCGAGAAATTGAGAACCCCTAAAGCTTACCTAGCCACGAAATATGGCGGGAGAATTTCTTGCCGTAGCAAAATATGGCGTCGATTTGATCGAACCAGAGATGGCGGCAAAAGAGTTCGTAATGTTATTCTCTCCTATAATTTTCGATAGTTATAATGTAACGGGTAGGGACTAATTAAGAATAAAATAAATAAAAATATAGGGCTAATAAGTATCTATATTTTGAATAAAAGATAAGTATTAATTTATTGATAGTATTTTTTTATTATTTTTTTAATATTTTTAATATATATATATATATATATATTATTTTAAATAGAATATTTTATTGTTTTTATTTTTTTACTTAATGTAATACTTTTATTTTTGTGATTAGTGGTAATAAATGGTTATACGAGCCTCCGAGTCTCCGACGAAACGTAATTGGACCTACTTTGATCACAGGCCCATACAAAAGAAATTTTGTTTTCCTTAAGATAAAGAAAAAATAAATGCTTAACACGCAATATAATTTACGTTTAAGCAAGTAACCTAATTTAGTTATAGATAAAAAAAATTTAATTTTTTTTATGATATATATACATATATTTTTTATATTATAAAAAAATATAAAAATATTAAATAAATTATCTCATGTTTTTTTATGTCTTATTTAATATCCGAGATAAACACGTTTAAATCTTATTTAAAGTTTTTCTAATTGATTCATAATTATTATAAATAATCATAATTATTTTAGATAAATGTGTTTCATTTTTCATTATTTTTATAAATTTATTTATTATTTGATCCATTAAAGATAAATAAGATATCTTATTCCGATTGAAATATCTAAAAATATATATTACAAGTGTATTTATAAAAATATTCATATATATTTTTATAATAAAAAATATGTATTTTAGAATTAAAAATAAAATAATTTAAATATATATACATAGTGAGATAAATTTGATCTCTAAATAACATTATTTAAGTTCGATTTTAAATTATTCTTAAATTTTTAAATCAACTTGAAAAAATAAATAAATAAAGTGATTGTATTAAAATAAAAATAAAAGAATATCAAAATATCAAAATATCAAAATATAAAATAAGAAATTTTTATAATCAAATTTATCTAATATTTTTGTTATAGGTGACATTAATCAGTTAATATCATGTTAGTAGACCATTATAATCAACTCATTTTATTTATCTTAATATTTTTCTACCATCTTTTATTATATTACAGAAATAGTAGGAGCTATAAAAAAAATTAAAAAACTCCATTTGTTAATGTATCTTACCTTATATATAAAAAGTCATTATATAGTTTTCATCCACGATCGAATTTTTTAATGTTTTATATTTATAAATATTAAAATATTTATATAATAAATATAATTTCTATCCCTTTTATCATTTTTATACCAATAAATACTAAAATATATATTTAGTAAATACTTTTTATCGATAGTTATTTTATATAATGTATTATTTTTATTACATTAAGTATAACAATGCATACAATTTATTATTACTTATTTAATTAGTATTCGATCAATTCATTTATAAAACAAAATTTATTTTTTCTTAGTTTTACATCAATAAATATCAAAATATCCATATAATAAATATAATTTTTTTACTTGTTCTTAGTTTTATTAAACTAAAAAATACCAAAATTTTCATATAATAAATACAATTTGTACTCTTTTTGTTATTTTTTACACCAATAAATACTAAAATATTTATTTAATAATTTTTTTTATGAATAGCTAATTTTTATAATATATTATTTTTATTACATTAAATGTGATAGTTCATACAGTTTATGATTATCTATTTAATGAGTATTCAATCAATTCACTTGTGAACCAAACTTTATTTTTTATTAATTTTTTACACTAATAAATACCAAAAATGTCCATATAATAAATATATTTTTTACATTTTTTTACACCAACAAATATCAAAATGTCCATATAATAAATATTTTTTATGAATGATTATACTGTACAATTTAGTTATTTTATTACATTAAAAATGAAAATTTATACAATACAATATTACTTATTTAATGAGTGTTCGATCAATTTACTTATGAATAAATCATATTTTTGTTGAATAAATAATTTTTATATCAATATTATATCATATCTCAATATCAATTGAAAAAATAGATTGTTATATATATACTTCATGTTAGATTAAAATTTTAGATAGTAAAAATATTAATTGAATAAATTCATATATTGTTTTGTTTATTTGACTTATTTATTAAATAAATTTATGTAATTATTATCAATATCGTGACAAATGACTCATATTTATATTATATTTAGATTTTATTGTTCATAAAATTATTATTACTATATATTTTTTATCCTTAAATTAACAAATTATTTATTTATTTATTTTAAAAATTTGTAAACAACTTTATAATATATTTTAATTTTTTCCAATTATAATAAAAATAGTTTAAAAATTTCTATTTACAAACTTGGAATAATATCTCAAATGTTCCTAAAATTTAACATATATTTACTTATACCCTTAAGGTTTATAAAAATATCTAAAATGCTCCTAGATTTTATGATTCATACCATTGATGTCCTTAAGACCCAATGGTGTTAATTTTTCATATGTTACTATCCATATGGCTATAATACCAATTAGTGGGGTTTTTGATCGCCAAAAGTTGTTGTAATGGAATTTTAATCAATCTGACCTTAATGTAGTGGCTAAGTTACTATAACCTTAATAAATCATGTGTGTTGAATGTACATTATTTTATCCTATTCGTAGCATACAAACAAGTTTTTCTTGTATATACATAATGTATTATAATATTTAAAGAAGTAGTATCCGAACATTGAGTTGTTAAATTCTTGTTCTTTTATTCTTACATATTTTTAATTAAAATAATATCTTAATATCCTTGAACCAGGATGATCTATTATGTTTGTGATAGCTTTGATATAATTTGTATGAATATCTAATAAAGTATTAAACCTTTTAAAATTCAAAAGATAAGTTTCGTAATCTTCATTTTTAAAATATTCATTTAGAGCTAATAGATAGCATTTATCAATTTTCTCTAATAAAATTATATTTTTATCTTTCATTTTAATTTATTTTGGAACTAGTTATTTAAAAATACTTTCCATTTTTCTTGATTATTGATATTATAACTTGATGTAAGCAAGTATTTAAACATTCAAGATTCTTAGCTGACTTACATTTATAATTACTATACCTGAATTTAATGGGTCTACCATGCTCTTCCTTTTTGTTCGTCTTCTTTTGTTACACCGGTTATGCCTCTGTTTTGTTTAAACCTTGACACCCTTCTGGCAATGGTGAGCCTTCTACATTCATACAAAGATGATGTCCAATTTTTGACTTACTTGAAAAGAGTAATTGAACTCCATTTTATTCATAATATAATAATTATTACAAACTTAAGGCCAATTAAGAACATTGAAAGGATTTTTTGCCGTTCATAATTATTGGGTATATCATTACTGGTTTTAGATTTATAGTATAGAGGAGATTTCTATGCTAGAGTTTGTGTGTCTTTTCAGAGCAGAGTGTTATGGATTTCTGTGTGTTCCAAAATGAAAATAAGTGTTTCTTTTATAGCACAAGGAATTCCTATTTAGAAGAATAAGATTACTATTTTCTCCTTACTCTAATAATACGTTTGTTTTTTTGCTTTTCATAATAGTCATTGCTTTTTTCCTTGGCATATATTGTCGATTAAAATATGGGACTACATCTTTATTTTCTTCATCGTCTTCTACCGATAGTTTCTCTCTTTATTCTTCTTTGTCATTTTCTACCAATACTCCTTTTGATGATGTTGATAATGATGCATCTTCGTCTTCTCAATATTTGATGCAATAGATGCATTTGTGATCTTTGGTGGCTTTTTTGACATAAAAGTAGAATATATTCCTTATTTCTTGACCAATTTCTAGGTTATTATTATTAAAATTGGCTTCCTATTTGGTAAATTTTTCACCATCTTCCTCTAAAAGAGCCATAATGATGACTTTAATAGTTGACTAGTTTACTTTGATCTCAGTAGAGTTATTAATCTTCTTGAGTTCATAGTAAATTTGGCCTAACATTTGATCCCTTAGTGTATAGAGTTCTTCTGTGTTGAATTCCTTTTATGGAAGCGTCCTTGGTTTGGGAAATTCTCTGTTTTTATTAGAAATTCCTATCTTGATGAAGTGGTAGGGACTCATACATACTTTCTCATTCCAATCCATTAGTGAATTGAAAAATCTGAGATAAACAAGCTTGTCACCTACTTTGATCTTTTTTCTAAAGTTCTTAATTACTCTTTTGAAGATTTATGGTTAAATTATTTTCTGGATATATGTTTTCTGTTAGTTTTGTATGGAAAGCTTTGTAAATAAATATTGGATCAGCTCCTTCCAAGATATTGAATTTACTTCATGTAGAAAATTCCTTGTCTATAATGTAGAACTTCATATCTTCAATATGTTCTTGAGTAGATTTTATGTCCAAGTTATAGAGACTCAACCATTGTGGTTTGTTGAGATTTCTATATTAATCCTTCTCATCTTCAATAATTGGTGAATTTCTGGGGGATCTTTCCTTGAATAAGACTGAATGCTTTAGTGTCTTTGATGTATCTAGGAGAGACTATTCTCTAAATAGTACTTAAGGCCTTACTATTTTCCCATATTTGTTAATTTGTTTGGTGTTGTTGGTTGTTGTTGTAATATTGCAGAATAATTTCTTATTATCTCTTTTGAAGTTATTAATGTTGGTGTTTTGTAATTGGCATAACTGCCTTTAGCTTCTATTCTATTGGTGGAGGCTCTATAAGTTACTCCACTAATTCCTATAATAGCTTTACTGGCTTCTGGCCAATTGTTATAGCTTCTTAGTTTTGGCCATTATAAATCATATAAGTCTTTTCTGTTTTTTTTTTGTTTCATCTACCTAATTAAGCTTTTTTGTTTTAGAGATTTTACTATCTTTTGAACTGTTAGGTTCTTCCTTTTTATTTTGAATTTTTTCTTTATAAATTTCACCTTATTTAGATTGATTTTTTAATGAATATTCTTCTTTTGAATTTTTGGATTCTAAGAATTGTTTTAAACAATTAAGTTCTTCTTACTTATTTCCTATATGCATAAGAGATTTCTTGAGATATAAAAACTTGAGCTATTTCTGTAGGATTTTTATCTTGATCTTGATATCAAGATATTCCATTCCTAAAAGTATAAAAATAGTTAGAGGTACTAATTCTCTAATAAGAGTATCTACGAAGCTATTTTTATTTCTTTGAAGATATTTAACATCAAATAGGTGATATTTAATATTTTTGATGTATTTTTTTTAGCTATAAATAGGTGATATTATGATAGAGTTAGAGAGTTTTTTTTGTTTAGAATTTTTGTGGTATTTGGGGTTGGACTGCAGAACACGTAGAAGCCATTTTTTGGCTTTTGTTGTGTTCTGCGTGTGCCAAATATTTTCGTTACTTGATGTTTTAATTTTTCTTCTTGATTCTTCTAATTTTTCTGGATCTGTTGTAATTTTAATTTTTAATTAATGAAGTAATTTAATTTTTCTAGGGTTGCATTTGATCTAAATTTATGAAGCTTTGATTTTAACTATTTTTTTTTTGAAAGATTTATAAGACGTTCGATTTGTTCATTCTATTTTGTGCTTAATGCTTTTTGATTATTTACGAATTTTATCAAAACGATTTGTGGCATAAAAATAAACTTGAGAAAGACATTTTTGTGTATATTGCTCGTAAATAGAATGACATGTATGATGAAGGATAGGAATATACCCTAATTGTATGTGTGACCATTTGAGAACTTAGAACTTAATGAATCTTATTAAATTTAATTCTCATAGAGATATAGTGAATTAATTTAACGAGGTGTGTTTATACGGAGCTCGAAAGAGATGTATGAATAAAAATAGAAGTTTTCGGTTGACAAATTAAATGTACTAAAAAAATATAAATCAAAAGAAAATAATATGATTATAGTGGAATAATTTGGTGAAAAATTGCAATCCTAGAGTTCTCTTATTTTTTTGTTACCTTTTTCCATATCAACGATTGTTTTGGATAAAATTAGAGAGATACAATTTTAGTACTCAACAAACTATAGTAACAAATCCTCGTGGGAACGATACTCTACTTACAAATCTTTATTACTTGTGACCGTGTATACTTGCACGATTTCTGTGTGTTGCAAAACACACAACAAATACAATGTCTTCTTTTCTACATTCTTGTAGAATATTAATAATATTCAAATAATATTTATTTAGTTCATTACTGAAAACCAAAATACCATCTATATAAACACATCAAATATTTTGTAATTTCTTAAAAATGTTATCCATATATCTTTTAAAGATACTTGGATCTTATTTTAGTCCAAATGGTACCACAGTCCACTGGAATTGTCCTTACGGGCAACTAAATGCGGTTAATTTTTGAGATTCTTCATCCAGTCTTATTTGTCAAAATTTACTTTTGCAATAAAAATTAGAGAAGTATTTTTCCTTTTGGTAATGATAACAATTCTTCTTTCTTTAGAATGAAGTATCTACCATCAATGGTTTCTTTATTTAATGCTTTGAAATTTATTATCATTCTCTTTTTTCCTCTTCTTTTCTTAGCTTCCTTTTTGACTAGGACTGTTAGACTAAAGTGAGGTTAATTACTTGATATTATGACTTTTAATTCCAAAGGTTCTTCAATTTGTTTTCCAAATTCAATCCTATCTTCTAGAGTATAAATCATTGGTTTTACCCTTATAACCTTGTTAGGATCTCTTAGTTTTATGTTGATAATTTTCTTAGGTTTATTTATTTTTGGATCCAAATGATTTTCTAAGCTGACTATTTTTAATAGTTTTCTTATGCATGTTAGGGCTTTATATTCATGTATTTCATTAAGAAAAGAGTTTTGTTTCTCTTTTATATCCAATGAAATATTTTCTAAATAAGGTTTTGTTGTTTTATCTCATCATGTTTTTGCCTTTTATGTTGTTGCATAAAAGTTGGGTTTGAAACACCTAAAGCTTTTTTATTTTTGATACATAAATGGTATCATCATCTAGTGTTGTTAGACTTATTTTGTCTAAATATTGTGTGAATAGTTGATATAAGTTTACAAAATTATTTCTTATTAATAAATCAACTCATGTTTCATGTTGATATATGGTAGGAATGTGAAACTTTTCTCCTCTTATCATTGTATATGTATCTTTTAACATTTTATGGAGATTTATTGTAGTATTATTAACAATTCTTATAATTAAATCTTTTGGTGCTTGTTTCCAGTGTTCTTATGGAAATACACATTACTACACACATACTAGCTCATGTATCTATACATGCATGTAAATGATAATTGACATAACCTTTAAATTTTAGTCCTACTTTGATGTAGGTACTATTTGGATTTATAATACTATGCAAATCATTCATCTTCTGATGAGAAGTACTCATAATTTGAGTGTTCATATTATGAGTTAGTTGTTTCCTTCTCAGTTTCTTCCAATAAATAAATACTATAAGTATCATCTATATCAGATTTCTCAATTAGTTCTAATTCCATTTTAAAAGCGTCCTCTAAGATTTTTGCTTTATGTGAACATTCCTTTTTAAATTCTTTCCTATATTGAAGTCTGTTTTGACATTTGTTAGCATGATATTCTTCTTCGTTATAGATCTAATATCTTCATTTTTTCTTTCCTAAATGACAATAGTTCTTGTTTTCAGGAGTTTTATATATCTTTCTTCTAAAATATCTTTTCTCATAGGTTTTCCTATTAAATTTTCTTTTATATTTTTGGAAATCTTGTTTTCTGAATTTATATATTTTAAATCTCTTGCATTTTTATAATTTTTGTATTTTTTTTAAGGTTTTATATTACATCTATATTTTTCTAGTATTCTAAAATCTCTTGTATAATAACAGATTCTATTATTTCCTCTTATTTGTTTATATTCTTTTCTTTCTTCGCATTTAATAATTATCTAACTTTTATGGCTTCTTATTCTTCCTCCTAGGGTGTCTGGTATAGTTTCTCTATTTCTCTGTTCCCAACTTTCTCTCATAGTCTTATGTAATGCTCCAGGTAATTTTTGGAAAAAAACATTTCTTTATAAGTTGTTTGTTTCTTCGCATTTAATAATTATCTAACTTTTATGGCTTCTTATTCTTCCTCCTAGGGTGTTTGGTATAGTTTCCCTATTTCTTTGTTCCCAACTTTCTCTCATAGTCTTATGTAATGTTCCAGGTAATTTTTGGAAAAACATTTCTTTATAAGTTGTTTGCATAGAGGGTGATGATTTATGATAATACATTTTATATTCACAAATAAAAAAAATCTATGTAAGACATGTTACAGATTTTCATATTTGTTAGATGCCATTTGACTTCATTAATTTCATTTTTATCGGATTTAGTGATAGTTCTTCCTTTATCTTCTCCAATAAATTCCTTGTAAATTTCATTTATTACTATGTCTAAATATTCTCTTCTTATAAGAGCATTCCCTTATATTAATAAATGTTTTTGGTTGGTTAAATTTGAAAATCAAACTTTAACATTTTTTGTCATTTTGTGAGCTACTAATACCCTACAGATTGAAGGGTTTGTTTATGTAGTTTGAGAGGTTTGTATGAGTACACTTATACTACTAACCCATTCATTTAAGGATTTTTTCCTATATTTTATACAATTTAAATATAAAATATCAGACTTATGATTATCATGGAGTTTGAATTCCGGTGGAATACTAACTCTAGTTCCCCAATATAACCCTTCCTTCATTTTGGGTGGTTTATTCTTCTATCCGTGGCGTCAGGTTTCTCTATCCTTTGCCTATTTCTTTCTCCTTTATGTGAGTCAAATGTTCCTTCTTAATAAGGAAAAATGTAATGAAATTGGTTTCATATGATCTTTTAGGGTCATGATTTATGGTTCAAAATCATTCTCGTTGATTACTATCATATCTTCTTCTTCTTTATTTTTATAATTTTTTTCATTATAATATTCTTCTATTTCTTCATTAGTTAGGGTTAACAAACTAACTAATTTTTCTACATCCCTATTTTCAGGGTTCATGAATTTTTTCTCTAATTCTTTTATATACTTCATTAAATTGAAATTATATCTTTTCATTAGACTTTTCTTCATTTTTTCTTCTCTCATTTTTAGGAATCAGGGCATCTGATCTCCTAGGTGGTTCATTTTTTAATCCTTCTAATGGATCATATTTATGACCTACAATCTCATTATTTCTATATACATTTTATATATATCTTTTCTTAGTTATGTAAATTTCATGTGTATATCTTGTTGTAATTTATTATATGCATATTCTTTTATTTATTTTAATAATTCTTTTTGTGTTTCAATTATGTCATGTAGTTGTTTTGTGTTTGATTCTTGAACTAAATCAATTTCCTATGTTAAACTTTTCAAAGTTTCAATTATGTCATGTAAGTGTTTTTTGTTTGATTCTTGAACTAAATCCATTTTCTATGTTAAACTTTTCAAAGTTTCAAATAATGTTACTTGATTTTTTGCTACGCCTACTAGGTTTCATTTTACTTTTAACTGCATATTTTTTATTTTATCTTTAAACATTGTTATTTTCCTAATATAACATTTAAAACTAATGTCTTCATTATTTTGACTCTATCATTTAGTTTTTTAATTTCTTCCTAGTTAGATGTTTCTTCTTCATGGTTTATAAAAGTAAATCTGGACATATTATTCTTTTTAACAACATTATTTTTTCTTCCAATTATCATGGATTTTTCTTTGATACCTACTTGTCATTCCTCTAGTACTTCAAAATCTGTTCATATCTCTAGTTTTATTTTTTGTACAAGTTCCTTCAAGGTTTTGTCTATTTCTATAAATTTATTTTGTTCGTGTATTGAACTATTATGACTATTTGTTAAATCTTCTCTTTCAAATTCATAAGTTAGATTTAATATTTTATTTAGGTTTTTATCATGGATATTAATAGTAAACCTAGAGTATGCTATAAATTTTAATTTTTGGTATTTTAAGTAACAATGGATCATTCCTAGTAAAATATTTTTTTTATTTATTATTCTGTTATCTAGTAATACTATTTTTATTGGTGGTATCAATTTATTCTTTAAAATAAACATGTATTAATATTTAAATTCCTTCTAAAAGAATATATATCCAATTTTGTCTTTATCTTTTTTGTAAAATATTGAATAGTTTATTTAATATTGTTTCCTTTTCAATTAATATTATATTATAAATTACTTTTTCATCTTGATATTAATGTTCATTTATTTATTAATTATTTTATAATAAATTATGTCTTTCTTGAAAAATAATTTACTTAGAGATTAAAATGATGAATCTTTAAATCTATCTCATTCTTTAAGATTTAATTTTATCTTTTGAATTTCTTTAAATCTACTATTTCTTTGTTTATTATTTATTCTTTCCATTTGAAAATGTTACTATTCACTTCATTAAATTTAATTTCCGTTATATTTGAGGAATATTTTTGATTTTTTTTTAAACCATAGAAATATTTTGGAAGATATATCAAAATTTGAGGGTATTTTTGATAATAATTATTACAAACTTATTTTTTTATTTAGTTAATAAAATAATAATTATTATTATTTGATAATTAATATTATTATATATTTATTAAATTTAAATTATGTGATTAAAAAAAACTAATTTTGTTTGAATTTTTGTCACTTTCAATTAGGCAGCTATGTCATACCAACCATTTTGAATATTAATAATATCGGATTTATGGTACACCTACTACCATAGAAGGACTTTCCACTCACCAGTCACCACGCGGACACGCATTATCAAAACACTTCTGCACGGAAATTTTCTTTTCCAACCTAATTCACCGATATTATACTTAATTTAATCTATAATTTAAATTATACATGTACTCTTTTCGAATGCCTTAAAAAGTAAAATTATTATTTTTAATTCTAGAGTTAAATATAGTAGAAAAATGTCGAGATTAATTCTAATTACGATAGAAATATACAAGTTTTAATTTATCACATTAATTCCACATTTTAAAAGAAAATAACACATTTTTAAAAAAATACATCATTTTCTTTTAAAATTGTTTGCATTAAAATATATATTTAATTTTAATAAAAAATAATAAATAATAAAATAGTAACAATTAATAAATATCAAAAAAAGATATTTTGTTAATTTTATTTATATTAATTGTGACTTTATTATTTAATACTTATATTTTAATAAAAAATTTAAAATAATAAATTTTTTCTTTAATTAATTATTTTTTATAAAATTAAGAGTTAAATAATATAATTTTTAATCTAATAATTTAAATGATACATCACATTTCTAAAGGTATGGAATGAGACTTAACTCTAAGAAATATATTTTTGGTGTTATTTTAGAGAAATTCTTAGATACCTTATATCTTCCCACGAGATAGAGGCCAACCCAAACAAGATACAAGTCCTTGTCAACATAAGGCCTTTTACCCGTCTAAAGGGGATTCAGAAATTGAACGGAAGAATTGTGGCATTGAATAAATTCATTACTAAGTGTATAAACAAGTGTTTTTCATTCTTCAAAATGTTGAAAAAGAACACATCAATTTTTTGGAATAAATATTATGACAAAGCCTTTCAAGGAATTAAATAATACTTGAGTAAACCTTCTATCCTAATCAAACATCTCCCAAGAGAAACACTTTATTTTTATTTAACCATAGCCCCTTACACTTGTAGTGTCGTAGTCATAGTTGAAATAGACAAGGTGTAACACCCCGTCTACTATGTCAGCCAAATCTTGACAAACTCCTAAAGTAGGTATCCAAGGATCGACAAGTTGACCTTCACCCTAAAAATTAGTGCACGAAAGCTCAAACATTACTTCAATTTGCACACGGTGGTAATAATCACCTCTCAACCACTCAAGAATATATTGACGAGGCCAAAAGTCACAAGAAGGCTAGCATAAATTGCTATAAAGCTGAGTGACTGTGATATCAAGTATGTGCCTAGAATCGCCATGAAGTGGCAAGTGGTGGCTGAGTTATGTGGCGTGGATCAAGAAGAGAGCCCAACTTGGTAGGTATTCGTTGATGGCACACACAACTTTGATGAGCGAAAACCGGCATCGCCGATTCTCGCAAATACTTTGGTTTTAATATTTGTAAAACTCTCGCAAGTGCACGAATCATTTCGTAGAAAATGATAAGTATACTCCTGTGTCGATCTAAGGAATGTACGGGTTCTTAATTTATTATTCAAACTTTTAAAAACGAAATTAAATCCTAAACATCCCGTCACGATAGTTTGGTTTTTGTGTTCCTAATCTAATAACATAAAATAAACATATATACAGATTAATTAAATATAATAAAAAAAATAAACATAGATACAAATTCAATAAATAAATATAAATACAGATTCAATAAATATTCATGCAAATTTTATCTTTTATATTAATGAGTATTTATGGATATAATAACTAAATTAATTACGCTTGCTCATATTATCTAGGTTATTAAAGATATAAATTGATATTTTATCGATTCTCTTTTTGTATTTAATACCAATTTTGCGGGGTTAGATATTCTTTTGTTAACTAAACAAATCAATTAACACCCACAAAGGGGTTGATAACTAATTTTGTTAATTAAATTAATTCATTTTTTCTAAGAGATTGAAAATGAACCATTTAAATGCCACATTTGGTAGGGTTAGACATTTTAAACATTATTCAAGGTGTCCAAATTAAACCTACGAATTTAATTATCCGAGTACTAACTTTCAAGTTTTAAAACCATGACTAAAAATATGTTGTTAATACATTTTTGAATAATAGTTTTTATAAAAACTTTTAAAATAGAGCTTTACTCTAACTAGCGGACGATTGTACTAACAAATAAAAGAGAACTACTCTGAATCAGACTGGATAATTAAAAATTAAAATCTAATTTTTATATTCGAGTTTGTAATGAAAAATAATGTATTTCACTTTAACATCCTTAATATGAAAATCTTAAATAAAAACAAAATCAATTTATTTTATAGAGATGTTTTGCCTATTTAATATTTCGCAAACACAACAACGTTATTATTACATCATGTTTACTAAATACTAGCATGCTTAAATTTAATCACGTATTAAAATTAAATATAACATGTAAGAATAAAGTATAAAAATAATCAGAAGAAAAAATAAAATCCTTACAGTAACTTCGACGCTATTCCCGTCATAGAAAACCTCCAAGCCGAATTTGCACTTCCATTTATTGAATCAAAAAATCTAAATTATTACAAAACATTACAAGTTCCTTCTCAAAAAGATAAGAACTCTAAACCTAAGAGAATTGAACTAAAAACTAAGAGAAAGACTAAGAAAAGCTTAGAAACTAAGAAAGAAACTAAGAAAAACTCAAAAACTAAGAAACGAGAGAAACAAGGAAGAGAGAATGCGGTTTGAGGCAGGCTTTGAAGTTGAATGGAAGAGGGGTATTTATAGGTGAGATGGAGAGAAAAATGAGTAAAAAAATGTCAAAAAAAATATAAAAAATAAAAAACGCGGTAATGACATGCGCTGAGAATATCAATGACGCTATCATGACGCCATGTTGTGTCCACAAGGCTGCGGAAAACGGGTCAAAAACGCATACGCTACGGTCATTGGCATCAAGGCGCAGCTCGGCGCTGCTGAAGTTGCCACCGCTACAAGGCCGAATGGAGTAAGGCCGCTGGCGCGCGATGCCGGCCATTGGCTACTACAGGCGCATTTTCCTTTTTTGACATTTTTGACCTTTCGACCCATTTTGTCCAATTTTTCCATGTTTGTTGACGTTTTTCCACTTATTTATTAATTTATTTGTGATGTATTGCTTCAAGTATTCTTCTTTGAGTCTTTAAATTAAGTGCTTTTAAGCCAAAATACCCGAAAAACAATAAAATACGCGTGATTCAAAAAGACAAATTTATATAAATATATGATAAAACATATAAATATATATATTTTTAATCAATTAATGTGTATAAAATCATGGTTATTTTAGTGCTTTTGAAAGCACTCATCACAACTCCCCAACTGCCATAGTCCCTTAGCAAGAGAAAGTTTATAAAAACTAAAAATTAAACTATCCTAAATCACTTCCGTGGATTGACACGGTATTGCATTTAGCCTATGCAACATGCCTTTAAACCCCTTGCTGTTCTAGTGGACGAGTTTGAGTCTCGTGAGGGTTTTCAAGAATGATACCTACAAACATTGTACTTAATGTAAAAAGAAAAGAAACAATAAAAACAAACAACTTAAAAATTAAATTTACAACAACATCACAAATTATCAACATCTCACAAAATGTCTCATACTTTTTAATCTCCTTTAAGATCATAATTAAAATCTCAAGCATAAGTTATTTTAATCTCTTTTAAACAATCATGATTTATTATAATAATTAGCTCTAAAAATCATTTTCATATTTCATATCAAAAATGTATCAATTTAATTTCACCCAATTTCTGTCATGAATCGAATTCGTTCGACTCTATTCCTCACAAGTCAATACTCTCAAACACTGAATCCTATGGGTTCAAACACTCATACTAATTTATACGCGAAAGAGTTGATGTATAGAAATGAACTAATATGTTCGCATATGTATAAAGAATAAAGGCTCAAAGTGTTATTTTAACATTGATCTCATGAAAGGAATCAAATGTATAAATTATAAAGATATCAGATATAAAAATCATTTTCATGCATAAATCAAACTCATTAAGAAAGAATATCAAGATATAGCCTTTTTACAAATGAAGAAATTTCAATGACTTTTTAGGGAATTACTTTTATATCTTTATTTTGTAATTAGCCTTTACTCACAACTTTGTAGGCAATGCCAAGGTTACAAGATGTAGATGATACTATTTTTATCTCTCTTTTTTTCTATAGATATTTTCAATATGTGTATTTTTAGAGAGTCAAGCCACGTATTTATCAGACATTTTTTTGGATTTTGGGTGAGCGGGTTAATTTTTTGTGTTTTTCTGCTTGATGCCAGTAACCCCAGATATGTCTTTTGTTTTGCAGAAGAGTCGCATAAATGAGATATAAGCATATACTATCAATTTCTACTCAAATCATTTAATCTAAGCAAAAATAATAATCAAAAATATATCGATACTCTATTAAGATGAAAAAAATTCATACATTCAACGCTAATACCTATGTAGATCATCTAAAATTAAGAAATAAGAAATGTGTTCGAGAGTAAAAAAATATATATTTTCATCAATAAAGGAAATTAGGCTCAAATTATATCTCACAAAGGTAGTCTCCACTAAAAAACTCATAAACACTAATTTTGGGTTTAATATAATTTCTACATCTTATCAAGAAATACTAATTAATATGACAAAACTAACTAATTATCAAAAATAGTTACAAAATATTTCATGATATGTTTTCAAAAAAATTAATCTAACAAGACAAAAGACTTAACTATTTACTTAAATTTGATTTAAAGAAAAGATAAATTTTTGTGAAAATTTTTTATTCAAAAATTACTAAATCACACAAAATAGAAATAAAAACCAAACACATAAAAAATGAAAAAAGCATATATTTTTTTTAATTAATTAATTTTTTTATTTTTAATTAATATGGTAACTTTTCACCACCCCAACCTGTAACTTACATTTTCCTCAATGTAACAACCGTAAATTAAAGATAAAGATAGAAGAGAAGAAAGATTACCTATTTCCGAGAACGTGCAAGTAGTAATGGAAAATGCAGCGGCATCCATCATATTCATCATTAAAGCATAAGGTATTATCATCGTCAGAACTTCTAACATCTCAACAAATATTTTTAGTTTTAACAATTTAAAAATTATTCACATGTAATTAAAATGAAATAAACAACAAAATTAAGTAAATAAAACAAATAACAAACAAAAATTTTTTTTTTGTTTTTTTTTGTTTTTTTTTGTTTTTTTTTGTTTTTTTTTTGTTTTTTTTTGTTTTTTTTTAAAATGATGGGTTGCCTCCCATCCAGCGCTTAGTTTAACGTCTTAGCAAGACGTATCTTTTGGTGCTATGGTTACTCACCAAATGCAATCCATTTCAAAGAATGTTGTTCGTTCTTTCTAAATAAGGCTCGACACGTACGGCCATTGACTTTGAACGTTTTTCGTGGTCTCTGAGTCCAATAGTTCCACTACTCCATGTTCAAATACTTGAACTATTTTGAATGGTCCATCCCATCCTCGATCTCAGCCTTTCCTAGAAACAATCTCAAACGAGAGTTAAATAAAAGAACTTTCATTCCAGGGTGAAGAGTCTTAGGAACTAGCCTCTTGTCATGATAGCTTTTTAGTACGCTCCTTGTATAATTTGGCATTCTCATAGCTTCATTCCTAATTTCTTCCAACTCATTGCCGAGTAATCGTTTTTCACCGGCTTTATCTAAATCCATGTTTAACTCTTTAATTGCCCAATAAGCTTTCAGGTTCAAGTTCAACCAGCGTGGCATGCTTTCCCAAAGATTAACCCAAAGTGGCTTATCCCAATAGGTGTTTTGTAAGCGCGTATGCCCATAAGGCATCATTTAGCTTAAATGCCCAATCCTTTCCTTGACGGACGCAAAGGCGTTCCAATATTCCCTTAATTTGCCTATCGCTTCACTTCCACTAAACCTAAGTTCGAGGATGATACGGAGAGTTACTTTTACGTGCGATGTTGTACTTGTTTAGTACTCCATCAAAGAGTTTGTTACAAAAATGGCTACCTCCATCACTTATTATAGCTCTAGGCATTCCGAACTCATCGAATATGAAATCTTTCAAGAATTTCACAACAACATTAGCATCATTGGGTTTTGGGCGGGATAGCTTTTCTACCCACTTGGACACATAATCCACAAAGAACCAAAATGTATTGAAAAACCATTAGACGGGGAAAAGGACCCATTAAGTCAATCCCCCATACATCAAAGAGTTCAACAACTAAATTAGATGTCAAAGGCATTTCATCTCTTTTGCTTATGTTTCCTCGTTTCGACATCTATCACATCAGGCACAAAACATACGAGCATCTTTAAAAGAGCGTGGGCCAAAAGAATCTAGACTGGTAATATCTTACGGCTGTCTTTTCACCTCCAAAATGACCCCCACAATGAAGTTCATGACAAAAAGTCGAATGCTCTTATGTTCTTCTTCTCCTCGGTACACATTCTGATGACTTGATCCTCGACCAATCTTGTATAAATAAGTGGTCATCCTGCAAATAGTCCTTAATAGTTTTAAAAACCTTTTCTTGTCCCTGATATGTTGTTAGGTCGCAAAACACCAAAGTGGCAAGATAGTTTACAATATCGCATACCATGGGTTCGGACCTATGAAAAATAACCTGCTTCATCAGAAAGGTTTCAACTATATCGTCATTACTCTCATCTTTAAGAGAATTGAAGTCGAAATCAACCAGACAAACGGTCGCCTACTAAGTTTTCACCGCCTTTCTTATCCCTTGATTTCTAGGTCAAATTCTTGTAAAGAGTAAGACCCACCCGATTAATCTTGGCTTGGCATTTGGTTTACTTTAATAGGTATCTTAAAGCAAAAACATGATCGTAATGTACAATCACTTTAGATCCTACCAAATAAGACCGAAATTTGTCTAAAGAGAATACTATAGCCAAGAATTCCTTTTCGTGGTGTAATTCTATCTGGGCATCATTGAGTGTTTTGCTAGCATAGTAGATGACATGTAAACGCTTATCCACTCTTTTGTCCCGGTGACTGCTTCCTATTGCATAATCAAGCGTCACACATTATCTCAAAAGGTAAAGACCATTGGGTGCCATTATAACAGAGATGTTAGTTTCTCTTCAAGGTATTAAAGGAAATAAGGCATTGTTGAAGTCAAATTCAAAGATCTTTGGATAGTAAGTTACATAAAGGACGACTTATTTTAGAGAAATCTTTAATAAATCGTCTCCAGAAAATCCCGCATGTCCTAAGAAGCTTCTTATCCCCTTCACAGACGTAGGGGAGGTAGTTTGGATATCAATTCAACTTTTGCCTTATCAACTTCAATACCCTTGTTTGAAATTATATGTCCCAAAACTATCCCTTTGTTGAACCATAAAATGACTTTTCTCCCAACTATGGTTAGATTGCATTCAATGCATCTTTCTAAAACCAAAGTCAATTTATGTAAGCAATCATCAAACGAGTTCCCAAAGACATTGAGAAATCGTCCCATGAAAATTTCAATGAATTTCTCCACCACGTCTCGAGAAAATAGATATCATGCATCTCTCGAAAGTGGCAGGCGGGTTGCATAACCCAAATGGCATTCTCATAAAAGAAAATGTCCCAAAAGGACATGTAAACGTGGTCTTTCTTGATCTTCTGCTATGGGTACTTGATAATATCCGACAATTACCCATCCAAAAACAAAGAAAATTCGTGTCTACTAATCTTTCCAACATTTGATCAATGAATGGAAGAGGAAAGTGATCCTTTTTCGTATATAAATTTAGTTTCCTAAAATCTATACAAATTCTCCATCCAAAGGATTATTCTGAAGTGGGCACTAATTCACTTTATCATTTTTAACAACTCAAGTATCCCGCATTTCTTTGGTACCACATGACCGGACTAACCCACTTACTATCCGCAATAGGATGTATAATCCCTTCTTCTAATAATTTAAGGATTTCCTTTTAACTACCTCGCATGCCTGGGTTTAGTCTTCTTCGCCTCTCGCATGTGCTTAGCACCATCCTCCAAGTTTGATCTCAGGCATACACATTGTCGACTAATGCCTCTTATATCCCCTATACTCCAACCTATAGATTTCTAAACCTGTTTAAGCACTTTGACGAGTTCTTTTTCTTGTGATTTGGTCAAGGTTGAAGAAATTATCATCGGATATGTTTCTTCTTCTCCCAAAAACACATATTTTAAGTGCTCGTGTAAGTCTTGAGTTCAAGTTCGTGTGGATTGGCCTCTTTAATGAAGAACTCGGTAGATTTAAAAGTGTACTAGATTTTGTCATCACTTCATTATTGTCTAGTTGTTCAAGGTACCCCTTAATTTCTTCATCTAAATCTTCTTCAACCTTTTCAAGTGTAAGAACGGTTTCAAGCTTGTCTTCTATTCTCGTTTGGAAAAAGGGGTTTTGGACAAGATGATGCAATGGATCAACTTCGAATATTTCATCGATGGCGTAAATAGAAGGAAAGGTGAAGAATCAAAAACTTTGAAATGAACAAATTTCTCCTAAGACTATCATTGTCAAATTTCCATCTCTGACATCAATAATAGTTTTAGTAGTTGCCATAAATGGTCTACCAAGCAATATTGTATGCTTCTCTCATTCCAATGCCGATTTTTCTTGCATATCCAACCACAAAGTCAACAGTATTATCGCTTTGTCTACCCGTACTCAAAACATCCTCAACTATTCCTCCGGATATTTAAGAGATCTATCTCGCAAGTCAGTAGGACATAGTCAGGGTTTTAAATCCCCTCAGATCGAGCTGTGAGTAACATAGAGTAGCAGGCATCAAATTTATACTAGCACCTAAATCAAGCATTGTTTTTAGCAACCTTCCTATCCCCCATAGTTATGTTTATAATAAAACTTCCAGGGTCTTTCAACTTGGGGGTAGTTCAGGTCAAGTACACTAGAAATTTCGATACTACTACTGCTCATTCACCCATACCTCCTTTTCTTAGTGTTCAACTCTTTGAAAACTTGGCATATTTAGGCACATTCATGATCACTTCTAATAATGGTAAATTGATATTTACTTTAGAGAGCATATTAAAAAGATCATTGAATTGCTTATCATGTTTGGATTCTTTCAACCTCAAGGGGAAAAGGTACTTGCATCCGGTGTGGTCTCCGTTGTCTTTTGAATGTCGGGAGTGTCGACGACTTTCCCTAACGAGTTTTTCAAGGCTTGTTAAGTTTAACACTTGTTTCTCCTTTTTAAGTAGATTAGAATATCGCCTTCTTTGTTACATGAACTACAAGGTAGTTTAGAGATTTCGTGTAAACCGGGTATTGACTACCTTACCACTTCGAAGAGTTCTAACATCTTTTGCTTGTTCCGTCGACCGGGCAACTTTCCCGGTTCTTTCTTTTGCATTTGTTTCTGGCCAACAGCTTCAACTTTAGATTCAATTCTTTTAACCGAAGCTCTCCATGGTGTTCAACCTTGATTAGTCATCACTGGTTGTCAACGACTAACTTGAATAAAAGCATTCAAGCTATCTTCTAAGGTTGGTTTAAAAGATTGGCTTTAAGGGTAAAGTGGTCAGAAGTCATGCGATCACAGTGTACTGGATGATACTTTGAAAATATTGACTTCCTCTATGGCATCGACACTAGAATCACAAGTATTTGAATACCATGAGTACCATGCCCAATTGAACAACACACTCCACATACCTCTTGATTTGAAATTTGAAGTGAGACGTGAGGAATTTCACTTTGTTTAGTCAATTTAGCAAGTTGCAAGGTTATCTCATTATCAAAGCCGACTTCATTGACCTTTGCTTTCCTTCTACCACCTCTTTGGGAATTAGAACCCAATAGCTCATGTAGATTATAGGTTTCCTCAAGGGTCTTTTCTCCTACAAAGACTCTCCAAGAAGATTATCAACCATGTATCGACTCAGAAAGGTCAATCCATCGTAAAAGAATTGGTTTTGTAGCCGTGGGAAAGCTATGATTTTGACATTGAATGAAAAGGAGTTTGAATCGTTCCCAAGCTTCATGAAAGCGGCTCTTCATTCATTTGAGAAAATGTTGCTATCTTTGTTCTTAGATCAATGTTTTTGACGTGGAATAGACCTACCCATAAAAATTTCATAGATCGCCTCCCAAGTTTTAAGAGAACCTCGACTGCAGAAAGTAATGAACCACGACCAAGCTTTATCTTTCGAGAGTGTAAGGAAAACACCTCATCCTAAGTTGATCTTCATTAATTGCATGTAAAGTGGAAAGGTTTGGACAATAGCATAGAATTTCGAATGAAATGCAAAGTGGTCTTCATTGTGATACAGAAAGGAAGGCAACAAAGAATAATGAATCTTTTTCAATTCATAATTCCTCGCAGCCTCTCGCAATTGGATGCCGGAAGTTACATTGCCAATGATTGGCATTGTATAGTCTTTCATCTTTTTCCGCCTATCTTCAGCATCTCCCATGGTTGTTTGTAGTTGAAAATGATCCTCCTCCTATTGTGAATCAACATTTTGCTCTTAAAAACAATAGTAGATATCTCTAAAAAATGCAAGGAACCTAATTTTTTTTAATTTTAATTTAAACAAAGGGACACAATTTGTGAAACAAACGAATTTATTTCATTTGAATTTTTTTTTATTACACGCAAACTAAAACAAAGGAAAATACAATAATGGGTGACCTCCCATGCAGACTAAAATTTATCGTCTCTAGTAAGACGTTGCTCGAGACAAGTAGCACGAAAACTCAATGTCTCCTCTTCATTGAATTCATTTAAGTTTCAAATTAGTCTTTGCCTTTTTGCAAATGTTCAACTAACTGCTCAACTTGAACTTCCACCTTTTGATAAGCCACAGAGTCCAACCGTTGATTGGTTTTAGATTGATTATTCCTACAAACTTGAATAAAAGAATTCAAGTTGTCCTCCAGGGTCAAGGTTTATCGTGGGAATGCTTCTCGAATAAAGTGTATGGAATCACTGCCTCGGTTTGAGCTTTGGAGTTGAAAGCGAGGGTTGTTTTGCCTCCAAGAGAAATTTGGATGACTTCTCCACCTGTGATTATAGGTATTTGAATTGGGATCAAACCTTGGTCTCGTTGATACGCTCCCAACACATTAACCTACTCGTGTCCAAATTGTATCTCCTCGATACGGATGTGCTTCAAGCACTCATGTCCCACGTTGTCGTACAAACCATATTGTTCATTATCGGTGTTGTGTCGAGGTAATGGTGGCAACTTGTTTAGCCGCTGAACAAGTTGCCGTTGGAACTTCATTACCGGGAGTCGATTTCTACGAACACCCGCCTTTTCTCACCCGGAGCTTTTCTGGCTGGGAATTAGCACCCAACATCTCAAAGAGGTTATACGTGCTTCGATGCGCCTTTTCTCCTATCAAGCTCCTCCCGCAATATGTGGTTTCCACAACGAACCGACATTGTCAGTGTAAGTCCATCGTAAAAGAATTGGTTCCGCAACCTGCAGGGAAAGCTATGACGGGACATCGAGCGAGAAACATTTTGAACCTATCCCAAGCTTCACGGAACGGTTCTTCCTTCCATCCGAGAGAAAGAGCAATCTTTCCTCTCACCGATGTTTTTTGACGGGAATAGAATTTTCCCATGAATTTATCAGAATGCGACCCCCATGTCATCGCAGTAACCTCGGGGAAGTGACATCAACCAAGCTTTGGCCTTATCCTTTAAGGCGTGCAGGAAAACATCTCATTCTAAGTTCGATCCTCGCTAGAATACCGAGGGAATGTTTTGACCGTAAAGATAGAAATCTCTCATAAAGGAAAGAGAATCTTCATTAGGTAGCCCATAAAAGGAAGGAAGCATAGAAAAATGAATATTTTTAAGGTCATAATTCCCAGAAAGTACCTCTCCTAATCGGATAATGCGCTGCCGTGCCAATCACCTATTGGCCTTGCAAACTCCTTCATCGTGGTTTCCTAATACGTTGGTTTTCCTCCATTTCTTTTGGTTCTAGTAAAGGATTAAGACTCGTTCTATTGCTTCGCTCAAAATCGTGATTGATGGTAGATCCAACATTGCTATTACACTGCTTAAATTTATGAATATTATTTACATACGGTGTTACAGTGGTTTTCAAGCGATCTCCTACCACGCATAGACTATTTTTAAACGTAAATTTAAAACTCCTGTCAACAAAAATAAAAAAAATTAGAGAAAATTTCCATGGCATTTAATACAAAACACTAGACAAAACTAGTTAAATTTTTTTTTTACGAACGGTAATTTTATTTTACTATTCACGCTATCTTTTAACTTAAAAAATTTTTAAATGTTTTTTTAAAATATTTTTTTTTATTTTTTTTGTTTTTTACTATTTTTTTTTTACTATTCATGAACGGTGAAAACTTTTTACTTCAAATTTCGAATTTCTAAATTATTTTTTACTATTTATTCTATAATTAAAAATTTTTTTTTTAATTTTTTTTATTTATTTTTTATGAAATTTGAAATTTGATTAAAATTTTTATTTTTATTTTTATTTTTATTTTATTTTATTTTATTTTTTTTTAAAAAAAATCACAATTATTTACAACACAAAAATATTTTTAAAATTTTGATAAATAAATTAAAAACGCCATTCTTCCATTTGCAAGAATCCGCCAAAAACTTACGAGCGAAAAATCCAGATCGCTGATTCTCAAATACTTGGTTTTAATATTTGTAAAACTCTCGCAGTCGCATCTAATCATTTCGTAAAACGATAAGATACTCCTGCCGATCTGATCTGGCGAACGAACCACGGTTTAATTTATTATTCAAACTTTTAAAACTAAATTAAATCCTAAACATCCCGTCACGATAGCTTGTTGTTCCTAATCTAATAACATAAAATAAACATATATACAGATTAATTAAATATAATAAAAAAATAAACATAGATACAAATTCAATAAATAAATATAAATACAGATTCAATAAATATTCATGCAAATTTTATCATTTATATTAAATGCGAGTATTTACGATATAATAACTAAATTAATTACGCTGTCATATTATCTAGGTTATTAAAGATATAAATTGATATTTTATCGATTCTCTTTTGTATTTAATACCACCTTTCGCATGTGCTAGATATTCTTTGTTAACTAAACAAATCAATTAACACCTACGCGGCCGATAACTAATTTGGTTAATTAAATTAATTCCTTTTTCAACAGATTGAAAACGAACTATTTAAATGCTAATTTTCATGGTTAGCGACAGTTTAAACTTTATTCACAAGGTCCAAATTAAACCTAAGAATTTAGTTATCCGAGTACTAACTTTCAAGTTTTAAAACCACTACCGAAAACACGTCATTGCCGTCAATACATTTTCAGATAATAATTTTTATAAAAACATTTGAAATAGAGCTTCACTCTAACTACCTATGATTGTACCAACAAATAAAAGAAAGCACTACTCTAAATCGATCGATAACTAAACCTTAAAATCTAATTTTTCAGATTTAAGTTCAGAATGAAAAATAATATATTTCTCTCTAACATCCTTAATATAAAATCTTGAATAAAAATAAAATCAATTCATTTTAGAAATTTTCACCTATTTAATATTTCGCAAGCATAACAACGTTATTATTACATCATGTTTACTAAATGTACCAAGTACGCTTAAATTTAATCAATGCATAAATTAAATATAACATGTAGTTAATAAAGATAAAAAATAATCAGAAGAAAATAAAATCCTTACGTAACTTCGACGCTATTCCCGTCATAGAAAAACCTCCAAGCCGAATTGCACTTCCATTTATTGAATCAAAAATCTAAATTATTACAAAACATTACAAGTTCCTCTCAAAAAGAGTAAGAACTCTAAACCTAAGAGAATTGAACTAAAAACTAAGAGAAAAACTAAGAAAAGCTTAGAAACTAAGAAAGAAACTAAGAAAAACTCAAAAACTAAGAAACGAGAAAGAAAGAAGAGAGAAGTGTGGTTTTGAGCGCTTTGAAGTGAATGGAAGAGGGTATTTATAAAAGGTGAGGACGGAGAGAAAAATGAGTAAAAAAATGTCAAAAAAATATAAAAAAATAAAAACGTGGTAAAATGACATGCCGAAAGTCATCAATGACGCTATCATGACGCCATGCGGGCTGCCGCGCTGCGGAAAATGGGTCAAAAACGCTGGCATGCCGCTGGGTCAGCGGTCCGCGCAGGTCATACAAGACTGGCTGCTCGCTGCGGAAGGCGTTCGCTACGCGGCTGCCACGGTTACCGGTCACGCGGCGCGCGATTTTTCCGCTTTTTGGACATTTTTGACCTTTTCGACCCATTTTGTCCAATTTTTCCATGTTTGTTGACGTTTTTCCACTTATTTATTAATTTATTTGTGATGTATTGCTTCAAGTATTCTTCTTCGAAGTCTTTAAATCATGCTTTTTAAGCCAAAATACCAAAAACAATAAAAATACCCGATTCCGAAAAAGACAAATTTATATAAATATATGATAAAACATATAAATATATATATTTTTAATCAATTAATGTGCATAAAATCATGGTTATTTTAGTGCTTTTTGAGCACTCATCAAACTTCAACGACACCAGGCTAGGGGTGGTAATAGTTTATTAAAAGGAACATTGTTTTGAGTATGGTGTTAGGTTGGACTTTCAGGCAACTAACAATATCATAGAGTAGGAGGAAACTATATTTAGGGTCATGATGACAAATAAGCTCAGAACATATAGCATTACCTTGCATAGAGACTCGCGATTGGCCGTCAACCAGTATCTGGGCATGTTTAAGGCTAAGGATAGCAAGATGAGGATATATTTTGGAGAGACTAAGGAAAGAGTCCTCAAAATTTACCAATTTTGAGATCAAATAGGTAACTAGGAATGAGAATGGTCATGTTAACACTTTGGCTATACTAGCCTCCATGTGAGAGGCTAATTACACTCGTGTAGTATTAGTAACAATCATGATAGAGGCTAGCTTGGAGGAGGTTGAGAAAATAGTTGGGTGAATGGATATTGCCATAAGCTTATGGCTCACCCCAATCACAAACTTCCTAAAAATGGGAGGCCTACTCAAAGACTAGAAGCTCATGAAGAAAATTAAAACCAAGGCAAGTTCGTACATGATTAAAGATGATAAATTATATAGAAGGATCGCATTCGAACCCAAGCTCTTGTGTATTTCTAGGGAAAGGTTTGACAAAGTTATGTTCTTAGACTACGAAGGAGAGTGTGGAGCCTATTTTGGTGGAAGAAGGTTATCTCAATAAATTATAAGATAAGGGTACTATTAGACCACAATGATAGTAGACCCAGACATACGATAAGTGTCAAAGATTCACTTCGTTCTCACACGCACCTCCAATCAAATGACAGGGGTACTTAGCCCATGGCCTTTCTACAAGTAAGGACTTGACATAGTAAGACATTTACCCCAAGCCAGGGGCTAAAAGAAGTTTCTATTAGTTACCATATATTATTTTTCCAAATGGCTTAAGGCAGAACCACTCGAAAGGATACAAGAAGAAAAGGTAATTTAGTTCATATGAAAATCCATAATTTGTCATTTCAGTCTGCCCAAGGAGCTGGTTACTGATAATGGAAGACAATTCATGGGTCGTGATTTCAAAGAGTTTGCTTGCAAGTAAAACATCAAGGTATGCCACTTAACACCATATTATCCATAAGTCAATGGCCAAGACGAATCCTATAAGAAGTTGATAATCACCTTGTTAAAGAAAAGGTTAGAAGGCGCTAAAGAAAGGTGGGTTGAGCAGCTACTTGGGCATTATGGGCAATAAGGACTAGCCCCTGAGGGAGTACTAACGAGACCTTTTTTTCATTATTATATGGGACTAAGGTTGTGATACCAACTGAGATTGCAATGCATACCATGAGATTCGATCCTAACCGAGGACCAGAACGCCATAGGGAGAGCATTTGAGTTGACCCTCATAGAGGAAATGAGGGATGAATCCTTGAAAGGGATAGTCGAACAAAAATGAAGAGTAATGGACTATAACAACAAGGCCATGCATTTCAAAGCTTTTTCCATAATTGATTGGATTCTCAGAAGGGTCTTCCCTAACAAGAAAGAATGGATGGGCAACAAGCTTGGTGTAAATTGAGAGGGTCCATACCCAATAACTGAAATGACTTCAAGAGGGGCCTACTTATTGAAAAATATTAAGAGAGTTAATCACTTCGATCGTAGACTAGATATAACACTCTCTTACAAAGAGTTAAACACATTGGTCACAAACTATGTAAAATGCTCCCTTAGAAATAGTTGATCACCTAGGTCATATACCAGGTAGAACGCTTCCTCAAAGAGAGTTGATCACCTTGGTCATAGACCAGGTAGAATGCTCCCTTAAAAATAATTGATCACCTCGGTCAAAGACCATGTAAAACGCTTCATCTTAAATCAAGTAGAATGATTCCTCAAAAAGATTTTATCACCTCGGTCGCAGACTAGGTAGAACACTCTCTTAGAGAGAGTTGATCACCTTGGTCAAATACCAGGTAGAATGCTCATTCGAAAAGAGTTGATCACCTCAGTTATAGACCAGGTATAATACTTTCTTATAAAGAGTTTATCACCTTGGTTGCAGACTAGGTAGAATGCTCCCTCAAAAAGCGTTGATCACTTCAACTACAAACTAGGTAGAACATTCTCTCAAAAAAAGTTGATCACCTCAGTCGCAAACCATGTAGAATGCTATTTCAGAAAGAGTTGATCACCTTGGTCAAAGACTAGGTAGAACGCTCCCTCAAAAAGAATTGATCACCTCGATCGCAGACCAGGTCGAATGCTCCATCAAAAAAGTTGATCATTGATGAATGCTTAAAAAAAACTAAATATATGATGTTTTAATGCCATTTAATTAATAAAAAGGATTTGTATTTGTTTTATTATATTATATTATAGATAAATCTATTTGTTCAAATTAATGGGTATATTGTAGTGTTTTGCAAGTATTTTAATATATAAATATCAAAATAAAGAAAAATACTCGAAGCATGTTTACCACACTTTTTGGAGCTTAAATGAATATCATTTATTTGATATTATCTAAGGTGAAGAAAAGAGATAATGGAAAATAAAGAAGAAAAAAATAAGTGTATGTCGCGACATAAGAAGCTTTGAAATGGTGAAAAATTTAGTTGCAATTCAATTGCATTGCAGCGAAAACACAAGTTTTTTTCTATATATAGGATCTCTTGTATACCAAGAAAAAATATTTTAAGTTGCATTTTCAACAATTTTCTCTCCCCCTTTTTCTGTATATTTTTATATTTTTAGCTTTTAGAATTTATTTAGTTCTTTCCTCAATTTTAAGGAAGAACATATTATGTTTTAGTAGTTTTTAGTTTTTTATTCAACAAATTATGTTGTGTAATTACTATTTAAGTTTTTTCAATCTTAGAATCAACTCTTCAAAGTTCCGAAAGGATATTATTAAGATATTAATTATATTTCTTTTGCATTCCATATATCTGTCTTGCTTTTTTTGTGTCATTCTTGATGTGTTTGTGATAAATTATAACATGTATGACTGATAGTGAATATAATATAATAATAACGTTGTTACACTTGCAAAATATTATATAGGTAAAAAAACTTCTTAAAATAAATCGATTTTATTTTTATTCAAGATTTTTATAAAGAATGTTATTTGAAGTAGTACATTATTCTTAATAACAAACTTAATATGAGAGTTAAAATTAAGATTTAATTATGTGGATTTAATTTGGAGTAATAATATTTTATTTTAGAATTAATTATTTGGATATTTAGAGTAAAAATTCTATTTCAAAGGTTTTTTTACAAATAATTATTATTTGAAAATGTTTTAACAACATATTTTCTTAAATAGTTTTAAAACTTGAAAATTATTTTTTAGGTAGTTAAATTCTTAAGAATATTAGTTAATTAATATTAAACAAAATAATTTGAGTCATGACTAAGGATAACTTAATACCAAAAAGAGAAAATCAATAAATATCAATTTATATATTTAATAACCTAAATAATATGAGAAAACATAATTACTAAATTATTATCTCTATTATTCTCTATTGTTTATAAATGTATTAAATTGCATGAGTATATGTTGAATTCATGTTTATCTTTATCTTTATGTATTATATTAGTTTTTTTAAAAACCGAATTATTGTGACAGAATGTTTAAATTTAATTTTTTTTAAATTTGAATAATATTTAAAAACCACACAATATTAATTCTTTAAATCGTTATTAAGAGTATACTTATTATTTCTATAAATGATCTATATACTTGCGAGAATTAATAAAATTTCAAATGAATAAATATTTACTAAATTATTATTATCCCCGACTTCGTTCATCAATCACCTCAGTCGTAGACAAGGTAAAACGATTCCTGAAAAAGAGTTGATCATACTGGTTACAGAACAGGTAGAATGATCCCTTAAAAAGAGTTAATCATTTCGCTCATAGACTAGGTAGAATGCTCCCTCAAAAGAAGGTGTTCATCCTAGTCAATAACCAAGTAAGGAGCTTTTACCACCAAAATTAAAGCATATTAATTGAGTGTCATAGGTTCATCTTATTAAAACAAAAGTTTTATTGCTTGCGTTTTACAAAGATTTCAAAGTTTATAAAGGGAGAGCTCGGTCTCACAAAAATTTAAAAGTCATTTAGACGTTTAGACACACAATCAATGTTCAGGTCGTCGGTCTCCTTTACTAAGGGCAACAACTTCCCCTGAATCTTAACAATTTTCTTCTTAATATTGACCCCTAGTTCAGTAGGGGCTAGGCTCAAATTGAGTACAAATTGTTCCAATTCTTCAAAAACACCCATCATTTTGAGGAAAACCCCCTTAGATCACTTTATGTAGAAGTTTGCCCAATGGGACTCCCTGTTAATGAGGGCGGCCATCTTGGTCATATTCCTCCTCTATTGAGCTCAAATTTGTGATCTCTATTCCTTGTAAAAGGCAAGCTCACACTTGGTTTCTTTATAAAGGGAGAGCTCTAATCTGAGATTAGATAACTCAATCCCTAATTTCTCTACCTCGTTCTTAAGCCTACAATTTTCCAATTTTAAAGCTCAAGCTGAACGTCTATTTGCCCAGTCAAAATCCATAAGGATTGCACAAGAAAGATGGAGAAAGATTCCTAGCTATTTCAAGCAAATAGAAAGGATATTTGAATTTTACAAGCACTCATAACCCTTTTTAATAGTGAATGGTAATGAGACATATTTAATGACACATGTCCTCCAAGATAGGAAGGTGGGTTAGCACCATTAATAAATACTATAAATGTCAGAAATACACGAACAGATATGTGAGTTATTCCCAAAATCAATTTTTTCTCATTGATAATAAAAGGTTACAAGTGCGAGCTCTTGACCACACAATTAGTAGCTAGTGGCATCGAGCTTAACAAAAAGATACATTTATGTGGTCCCTAACATATTAAAGATAGCAAGAAGATGGGATTGGAATATAGGGATGCTAGACCCAATGCCAATATTAGAGGTCCCCAATACCACCATCTCCATCCCCAACCTGGGTCTATTATCACCCGCATCAAAGTTCAAGCCTTATTCATCACCCTCATCTTGGGCTTGGGTAAGCGAGTATTGGGGAGTGACTAGGATATTCAAGATCTTGTAGTAGTATTCTCCTATGCCCCTCTTATTGGCCTCGTCCTTGAAGGATTCCATGGCCTGGTTATGCCTTATCTCGACACTCGACGAAAGATGTTTTTCATCACTTCAAACTCATGCTTATTTTGACTATTCTTGAGTCTATAGGCTAACTTATCGGCCTGAGCCTTTCTCTTGGCCTCTTTGAGCTTCTGGAAGTGCCTCGAGGTATCATTAATCTTGTCTTTGGCCTTGGACAACTTTTCCTTATTGTCAATAGCCTTGCCCTCCCACTTGTTGGCTTTGGTCAACTACACGATGTATTTTACCCAAGTTGAAGCATGTCTCTCCTTTTCCATCGTGAGCTCATGCTTCAAACTTGCCATGCCCCAAGACCTAACTATCATATGAAAGAGTTGCATCTGAAAACAAGACAAACAACATGGGGTCATTACAATATAAAAGCTCAGGGTTCAATCGGAAACAAGGTCGAACTAACACTTACCTGGTACATGAGGTGGCTGAGAATGACATCAGCATCCACACCTTCTCGCATGGAATTGAGTTGTCTCTCGTAGGCCATGTAAGAAAGATGGCTCATGTGGTGGTCCAACTTCCCTAGTGCCAGGCTTCTATACAGGGCCATTCCCTCAATGTCGGTAGTGAGGTCATCAATGACACCCTTCCCTTTCCTTGAATCCATCATAGGGGAATAGGTGCTTGTTGATCCAAGATAATGGGTAGGGAAAGGTGTGAACTCAGGGACGCTGGAGAGGCATCAATGAAATTTAAAGGCATGAGCTCATCAATGGTGACCCTTTTCTTCATCTTTGGCAAGTTTAGGTGCCCTTTTACCTAGAAGACTTGCTCATTTTCTTCCCCGTGGATCTAGTCCTTCCATTTTGGGTGTGCTTACTCTAGAACCATGCCAATAACTAAGAGACACTGAACTCTATGATATCTGCAAAGATAGAGCAAGGGTTTTAGTTTTGCAAGAGTGAGCTAAATGAAATAGGCTAAATAAAAAGCAATTTATATGCTTTGGACCAATTCATCATCGTTTTGTACCATCTTGAACCTCCCCCCATAATCTGTGGGAGGGTTCCTATGCTTTGAGGGTGCACGAGGCTTACATATAATCCTATAGTGGGCTTCATCGTGCCCCGCCCCATTAAACCACACACAACAAAGCATGAGGTATTTAGTAGATTCCTTCAGAGGGTTTTCTCGGGCAAATAGTTTTGGATATCAACAGATCATTGCCTCATCTCTTCACTCAAGGTCGTGATGAAAAATCCTATATCCCTTATCATGACCTTGGTATCAACCCAGGAGCTTCTTATTAGCCTCGTGTCACTATGTGGAATTTCCCACCAACTTGTGACGTAGAAAAAATATTCCTTGCAATTCTTCTCGTTCTCAGAGAGGACTACATTTATGCCCGAGTCCTACTTTACTGGCATATATAAACCCTCCATGGGTCTGTAGGGTTTTACTTCAACATATAGGCCTCATTGAACTCGGGCATGTCCAGCTCTACCTCGAGCTCTCTACATATTAGTGTGAGACAAAGCAAGTACCTTCATCCATTAGGCATCAACTAACCCAACGCAAGCTAAATGCTAGCCAAAAATTTCCTTATAAAGCTATAGAGAGGAAATCTGCCACGAACTATAAAGCCTTCTCGTGGAAGACTATCCACCAAACTGGATATGGGTCACTATCACAAGCCCCCAACATAGGAATCATTATTTGAACCGATGAGGGAATGTCATATGTTCTCCTTATCGTTTTCTCGTCTTGAGGTGATAGACCACTAGTCTTGACCTTGGCCTCCTAACCTTTGGTACAGCCTGTGGGTTCCCTATCCCTTTGTTCCTTGTTTTCTTCCTCTATGACCTCAAAATTGATATATAAGTCTGAGACACGTTCAACCTAATTATAGGTACGACTTATGGATGAGAGATGAAAGTAGAGGATTGGATGGGGATATATTGCTTTCGCTTAAAGTGATTGTCTCATTGGTAGACCCCATGACATCACTTTCTTGCTGACCCAAAAAGTGGGATATTGTGGGCTCTCCCCAGACGAGCCCAAAGTCTCTTCTCTATACACAGTCTTTACAAAATATCATGAAATATAAGCAAGTTAAAGCACAAGAATATGGATTATCTAGGGTCGAGTTCGAAATAAAAGGGAAGAATAATTCTTTAAACCAACTTGAAAAGAAAGTAGAAACTTGTTAGACATGAGGAATTTTTCGTGAAAGCTCGAGCAAGTAAACTATGTACCAAACTAATTTTCTTACCATCAAACAAAAAAATCATATGGCTTGAGCTAAGACGACAAAACGTGTTTGCTTAATTTGTCTTATGTGCAAAAGATTATGAAGTGAGGAGAGGCCCAGGCTCCCCCTTATATAGAGGTCCATGTTTTCTCTCCAATCACCTCATAGGCATTTATTAGGGGAACTGAACGATTCAGATTCTTTCCTATGCAATACTCTTCTACCCCTATTTAGAGTTCGAGCTTAAAGAGTAAGATGACTGAATGTTTGGACATACGGATCAACCTGAGCTCTATCCATCTAATAGTCTGACCCAATTGTAGCTCAGTCTGTCAAGCGAGGTCATCTCAAGAGAAGTTGCGTCTGTCTACGCCACAACGACATCAGTAGTATGAACCTACCTACACGAGGAAGACCTGGTGTTAGAAGATCAACCTCCAGGTTGAACCATGGTATAGTTGACCTCAAGCTTTATATGTACCTTACTTTACTATTGTACCCCTCTAACACGCTATAACGTGTACGTCATATGTAATCAATACGTGTACATATAATATTCTATATATATATATATATATATATATATATATATATATCTAGTTTCGGTCTCTACCAATAAAAGATTAAAGCAATATCAAGAATACAAAGGAAATGGTGACCAAGATTAACAATAATTATAAGATAATATATAATATTTTTATATTAAAATAGATAAAAAAATAAAAAAATAATTATTATATCTTTTATTAAATGAATGTACAAATTTTTTATACTAGTTTAATCAAATATTTATTTTTTTAAAATAAAAATAATAATAAAATATCAAATCTAAAAAATATCAAATAATAATTAGATTTAATAAATAAGAGTGATATTAAAAAGGATTGAGATTTTAAATTAAATTTTATTTATTTATTTTAAATTAACTTGTAGGATAATAAAAGCATGAAAAATGAGATATTTTGTATTAAATGTTTACAGCCTTGCGAAACAATGGCGGTCTCCTACACTACGACACTTCCCACCAAAGACACGTGTACAAGGCCTTCGTAGCCGCAAAGCCAACTCTGAAATCGCGGAATGGACCCCGATAGCGGACCAGATATTAGACAAAAAGAACTGGGAGGGAGGGAGGGAGGGAGAAAAAATAAAATAGATAAAATTGTGAATTCCAATGAGAGAGAAAAAATAGTAGATTTTAGAAAGTGGATAAAAACGAGAAGACCAAGGATAAGATCATAAGAAGATGATGAAGATACAGTGTAGCGTTTGTGAGGCGGCGGAGGCTAACGTGCTTTGCGTTGCGGACGAAGCTGCCTTGTGTTGGGCATGTGATGAAAGGATTCATGCCGCTAATAAGCTCGCTAGTAAACATCAGAGAGTTCCCCTATCTACCTCTTCTTCTCACATGCCTAAATGCGATATCTGTCAGGTACCTACTGATTACTCTCTGATTCGCCTTTCTTTTTCTTTTTTATGTGGAAATTTCGATGTGATTCTATCTATGTTTCTGTTTGATTTGGTTTCTTAGAATTAATGAGAAAAAGAAATGGTTGATTGTTAAAAATTGAAGTTGCGGAGTCCAGTTTGCGTTCTTATCACTTCGCGTTAGTTTTATTGTTTCTTGATTCGTGGTTGATAAGTGTTATGGAAGTATTAAGGTTTTAGGTCTCCTAATTTTCATTGATTAGAAATTTAGAATTAGAATACGTGAGAATTAATAATGTTTTCCTTTAATGTAATGAATAATGAATGTTCTTTGATTTGTTTCGTTTGATTTATCATTTATATAATCATTGTAGTGCTCCGAAAGTCAAAATTCTCATCTTCTTTTTTGTATTTCACGGATTCAAAAAGTAGAAATGAATGTGCGTATTGTACAATCTGTGGCCTCTATGAGATTGCCTTTGTTATTGTCTTGTGTTTAAGATAACTTTTACCATAGATCTGCAATATGTAAGCTTTGGGATCTTTGGGCATGGTGAACTCACCTGGCATTTTGTATCTAATTTACAATCTAGGGTTTGATACTCTTTTAACATTATGGTGATCTACATTACTAAATGCTTTTGAGTTTCGTTAATCCATCCTGTTGGTAGCTGACTCCATGGCAGACCACCATAGTTTTTCATGATACTAGAGTAGTAGGTTCTGTCTCCAACCCCTGCCAACTCATTTCAGATGGCGTATATTACAGATTCCCCCCCCCCCCCTCTCTCCAATTTATGATATATAGGTAGAGTTCTTGCTTTATGAGAACTCATATATTTGGAGCATGACTTCCTTTTTCCTCTGACCTTCTTTTGCTATAATGATATTATTTCCAAGTAGTCAAATTTCCCTATTTAGCTAATTTTTTCTATTTCCTTAAACTAATCCATTTTTCTTGCACTGCGTTTCCATGAAATATCATCCTTATTAATGTCTTGCAGGACTCTGTTGGTTATTTTTTCTGTCTAGAGGATCGGGCTTTACTTTGCAGAAAGTGCGATGTAGCCATACACACAGCAAATACCTTTGTGGCTGGCCACCGGAGGTTCCTGCTTACTGGAGTTAGAGTTGGTCTTGAGCCTACCGAACCTGGTGCTTCATCATCCTTTAGCAAGTTTTCTGGGGAGAAAATGTCACAAACAAATTCCTGTCCTGTGTCTAGAAGGGAGACCCCGATGCCCCTTGATGGGGAGTACAATAAGGCATTCCAAAAGTCAGAAGCAAGTGCCCATCCTCTGTCTAGAAGGGAAACCTCAATTCCACTGGCTGGTGAGTATGAGAGGGTATTGCCTGTGCAGGCTGGTGGATTTCACAACTTTGCACCCTCTAAGGTGTCATTTACGGAGGGCTCTATGAATGGAAGTATTCCACAGTTCTGGAATATAGATGAATTTATCGGGCTAAATGAGTTGATTCAAAATTTTGATTGCACGGGTTACGAATCATCCAAGGTATGCTTTGAGTTTTAACCCTAACTTAGTTTATTTAGACGAAAATGACATGCATTTGCAATCACAAACTTGGGTCTACACGTCTCCCCATACTCTCTCATTGAGACTCTCAAGAAGAGTCATGTGTAGGCACTTGTGCGTGTATTTGCACATGCCACAAAATCAAGGGATCTAATAGTGTTATGATATGATCCTTGCTTATGATTATAGATAGGGCCTTTATTGGGGTAAAATATTGCTTTTTGTGATGACAGATAATGGTCTGTATTTTTTTGCTACAAACAAGCAAATGGTTCGTAAAGACTTCCTTCTCGTGGTTGATGCGATGTTCATGACACCCATAAATATGTAGAAAAAAATTCTAAATTTCATTTTGTTTTCAGATGTAAACTTGGAGGAACATACCTAGTAGCCTTCCTCTGAGAGACCATGACTAAAATTATATCTACCTTTTGTGGACCGTTTGAAATTGCGAGCTCTTGTTATTTGGTTGTAAAACATGGATTTTCTATTACCATTTGTTACTGGTGCGGGCAAATAGATTTGTAGAACTACTGTTCATGAGGAATAACATGACAAAATGCACTTTCTTAAGCAGTCTCCTTATTTTTCTTTGTTACTTACAGGCCGATATCAGTAAGCTTGGGGATTCAGACTGCTCTGGGTTTAAAGTTGCTGAAGATGAACTCGATGATGAGTGCTTAGGTCTGGTACCCAACTCATCCTGTAGAGTGCCACAGGTTCCTTCTCCGCCTACAACCTCAGGGTTATATTGGTTGAAGAATTCTTATAGTTCACTGGACCGCACGGCATTTGTTCCTGATATATGTGACAACCATGTGCAAGATGCAATAAATTGTGGTAACCTTGCTGAACGGAGGAAGAAGTTCTAATTCCTGTGTTTTGATTTTCCATTCCGACGAAGTTGGCACTCAGGAATATACAGCTATTTTGGATGTGCATGTGATAGAGCCTTGATTAAGATATTATTTTTCATTAGAACAAGTTGTGTAAGAAATTAGCTAGTGGTATGTAGGAGAGAAATTTGTCTCCACACTTTACTTGCAGAATTTGTAGCTTTATTGCTGTTATAGATCTAATTTTTTGTTTATTAAACGAATCTGTATGTGTATTAAAGGGATTTAATAGTATCTTAAAAAAAATACTGCTAAACGAATCTGATATCTCTAAGGCCACTCTGATGAAATAGGAGGTAATGGAAGAACAATTATCTTGTTTTTATTCATTTTTGCTTAACATACACAAAATATTCCATTACATGCCATTTTTTTCTTTTTCTCTTCTATTGTTGATATTGCCTCTCTCAGCTTCCTTAACAATGAGTTCCAACAATCTTTCATACATAGAAATTGCAGATTCAAGCATGTTAATAGCTCTATTTGTATCCCTTTCTGCCACCTTTAGTGCTTCTTCCATTTCTATTGTATGCTTCACAGGTAAACGCATCAATTCTTCAACAGACAAACCAAATACCGATTCACTAGACCCTTCAACACCATCACTCATTCTCATTCCATTCCCTACGCTATAATAATTGATTCCTGTGATTGCCAATAGGTCACTAATGGTTCCAATTTCGTTCCTAAGTACCAAGATCGCTTTCCCTGCATCAACTTCCCAAATCCAAATACTTCCATCTTCCGAAGCAGTCACCAAATTTCTTCTTTCATTCACTAATGCCAAAGATACAATACCCCCAATATGGCATTGATTCCATTTTACTAATTCATAACCTGGGCTTGTAACTTTTTTCTTCCCCACCTTAAGTAATACCTTATAAACTGAACCATCTGATCCTGCAGCATAAAATTTAAATTCAATTGGGTTTAACTCTATCGCCAATATACTACAAGGAAACATCACTGTATTCAAATGTGTCCCTCTCAATAGACTCCAAAATTTACAAGTACAATCCAATGAACATGAAACTATTTGAGAATTACAAAATCCCAAGCCAGAAATAATTGCAGTAACCGAACTTGAATGAGCAACAAATTTATGCATTATTAAATCCTCAACATTGTCATTTATTGTGGAGTTTAGAAGCTGAAAGATTGGGATGACAAAAATGGTTCCATCATCACCACCTGAAATTAGAAGTGACCCATCATCATTAATTGTGAGGCAAGAGACCGGTTTGTTATGTAGAGGTAGAGATTTTAGTACATTCCCAGATGGGATTGAGTGTGAATAAACAGTGCCTGAAATTCCACCAGCAAATAGATAAAGACCTTCAGGAGTGGAAGTAATTGGTGCAACAGGTTCAGGAACAGGAAGATTATATAAGGCTGTTGAAGACCACCAGTTATAGAGGTGGATGGAGCCAGAAGCAGTGGTGGGAGAGATGTGTGATGCAGCAATAAATGATTTTCCGACTAGGGTAAGTCCACCACGAGGTGACCGGCTGTCGGTGAAACGGGTTAGAGGAGTGCCTGAGGAAGCATCATAGGCAATAATGTGGCCATCAGGGGAGCTAATGAGAATAATTTCATGAGAGGAAGATGACATGTTATAAGATAGGCTTTGAGACATAAGTTGTGCTTGTGAGTATTGTTTTGGTACGAAGGGTAAGTTATAAAGGGTTGGCTAAACGAGAAACGCATTTCTATAGAGATTTTTTTTTGGGGGGGCGTTGAAAACAAGGTGCTATCACATTGTAAAATAAAAATCAATGTTATTTATTTATTGGTTACAATTTAATCTCTTAAATAATTATTTTAAATGTGTTATATGTATTTTATTTAAGTATAAATATGTTAAAATTATTAAATTTGTATTTAGTTTTTAAATTTTATAACACAAAATTTAAAATTTAGAGAATACATTTAAGAATACTTAAAAACTTCTTTGTCAACAAATGTGAGTATTTCTACACATCTGGCAATGTGCTCAATATCAAATTTTGGTTGCTGACTAAAATTTTATAGTGATTAAGATATATATTAATGCTATTTCTTTTTCTATCTAAAAAGTAAACTAATGTTAAAATTAACTTCTTATTTTTTAAATAATTTAATTATTTATAAACATTCATCTCGTAGGCAACTTATTTCTTTCTTAATTAATCCTTTTCTTTGTGTGTGTACATGTTTATTATAAAAAATATAAGGCTTTTCGTATTGGTTGTAAGCTTCAGTTACCGAGGAATCGTTTGTGGGCGCATTGCCTGCTTGGTGGTATCGGGCATTTCATCAAAGAAAGTTTAAATATCTTAAATTTATAATATAATAAAATTTAATTAAATATTACAATTAAATATATAAAATTATATTAGATGAGATTGTTGTAAATCAATTATATATATATCAGTGCTTTTTCTACGGTTTCTAGATTTATTTTGACCGCCATAAATGTGGAAGTTAGAAGAGGTGGGATCATGTACTTTTGACCCAAACCGTTGGATTAAGTTTTTGTAAGCATGGTGTTAATATTTTATTTGGTGAAATTATTCATTATTTTTATAACATATGAATTTATATTTTAGAGTAATTAAATTTAAAAATAATATAATTTTTTTAAATAAACTCAATACTTTATAAATAAAAGTGATATAATTTGTAAAAAATATATTCTATAAATAATAAATAATAACTTGTGTGCTAAATGTTAAATTTAAAAGGTAAAATGATAAAGTAATTATGAGATCATTTACTAAGACATGTTAATTATACGAGAAATTCTAACATTACATGATTTTGCATACAATTTTTCATACAAACTATTTATATCTCCATCTGTGATATAATTATCTAGAAAAATAAATGATTCATTTTTTAAAATACTTATATCACATGTTATCATATAAGTGATTTAGGTACAAAAATTAGTACAAATTTACATAATTTTAACAAATTCTTAATTATATTATAATATGTATATTGATGCATATATCAAATTGTATAAAATATATTTTCCTTATTTACATAGCAATTCTTTCGCCCGATTTGTTTTTATTTAAATTTTTTTAATATATCACAAAATAATTGGTTTTTATAAGTAAGTGGTATTATAGTTATTTCAACTTTACATTTTTATGGTCTAATTTAATAATGATAGAATATTTAATATATACAATAACTTAATACATTAATTAATATGTTAATATTAAATTAGATGTTAAATTAAAAATATGTATAGAAGTAATTATGAGATCGAAATACTAATATAACTAATATATAAATTGATATACGTACTTCATAAATAATATTTTCTTTTTTAATAATCTATATTTTATTTCTCCAACCTTTTAGATTTGTTAAAAAAATATCACTATCTAATGTGTTGCAGAATCAAATGACTAATTCTATTAGAAAAAATAATCATCAGGAAGTAACCAAACATATCAGGGATCGAGCTCATGTATATAGAGACTAAAAACAAAAAAAACAAACTTCATTTGATCCAACTCATATACCCTGCCATTCCCCATTCCTTCTCTACAAGCCCATATATATTTAAGCACACACATATAATTTCTGCTTATCATATTTTACAAAATTAATCGAAAATGACAAATGTCAATGAAATTGAATCATAGGAATCGTTAAATGCAAGAAACGAATAAAAATTTATGGTAAATTTGTAAGACATGGTATCTTATTAGTATTTATAGTTTTTGAGTTGTATTTTAAAAGTAACAAATTATTTAAAAGGTATTTATTGGTTGAAAAATTATGTACATAAAAAATTTAAGGGTACTTTAATCCTATAAATTTTTTATTATTATTTTACTATTTTTCTCTTTTTTTTCGATAAAATTAAATTTCATTAACAAATATCAAAGATACAATATATATCAAAACTCATTTATCTAAATACATCAATTATAAAATATAATAAACTAAAATTAATGACATTTGTTAGCACATGAAGAAAACCTAAGCTTTAATCACTCTGTGAAATTAGTGTTTGATTATTTCAATTAATATATTTGATATTTTAAAAAGAAATGAATCTTGATTTCATATTGTAACTTTTAAGATCTTAAATATAACACATCTAAATAATGATCTATACATTCAACGAAACATAAACAAAATGAACATAAATATAACGTAAAAATCATCATATATTAATATTTAGATAGAAAAATAACCCTAAAACAATATCTATGTTAATAAATATAAATATGTATTTTTATTCAAACTAATGAAAATAAGATAAAGAAAGCTAATATTTCTTTTCACTCTTTCTAATTCTACAGGTTTATTATTTAAATTTAGGGTTTATAATTAATATTTAGAGTTTAAGATTTGTAATTTAATAAAAAAGGAAATGAAAAAGAATTTTATACAAATATATAGAGGTGTAAGGAAGAAATAAGATAGAAAAAAAAACAAGAGGAATAAAATAAAAAAATTAAAATGACTAATGTTGAGGATGATCAGATTTAGAAAGAAACTAGAGATATGTTAGGAAAATAAAAATGAATTAGTGATTATATAAGAAGTGTAAGGAAGAAATAAGATAGAAAAAATAAGAGGAATAAAATAAAAAAAATTAAAATGACTAATGTTGAGGATGATTAGATTTAGAAAGAAACTAGAGAGATGTTAAGAAAACAAAAATGAATTGGTGATTATATAAGAGATGCACGTCACAAATGTATCAAATGGATACAATAGTAAAACTATAAACTAATCTAGAGTCAATTACGTTATCAAACTGAGATTGATGGTTAATCCTTAGACGTTTCAAACTTGATGACATTTGTAAAACCCAGATTCTAAACGTGAGCTTGATTTAAGATTGAAATACTGTGTATTAAGACTCTAGCACTATAAAGATTGGGTAACAAGTCATTCCTTATACTCAAGTAACTAAACTTTTATTTCTTTTATGTGTGTATAAAAATTATTTTTGACCAAATGGATAGCTTTTTAGAATATGAATATTTAAGATACCATTAAATAACTTTAACAATAATAAATACCAAAAAGATAATATTCTCAAATTTGAAATCTTTTTATGTGTCATGTGCATAAATATACGATGTATCTTGATAATTTAAAGAATATATACATTATTAATATTTTTGAAAACAACTTTGGTATAAGTTTATATTTAAAGGTAAGTTTTTTCTCATGGATATAAAAATAATTTCATTATTTGATAGAAGGCCAAATATAAATATATATTGAAATAAAACAATAAGGTAACATCTTAAATATTTTGAAAAAAATCATTAATAATGAGTAGATATTATTGGAGATTGTTATAAAACTCCTTAATTTAAGAAGCAAATTAAGGAGCAAAACATGGAGCAAAACAAGGAGCAAAACATGGTGCAATTCATGAGCAAAACAAGGAGCTTAATTCAAGGAGCAATATAAGGAACCATTAGTTTAAGGAGTAATTCAAGGAGTAATTCAAGGAGTGAATTTTCCTATAAATAGATGTGTAATTGTAATGAATTAATCATCCAAAAGTGTTCATTCCAATTGAGAGAAAAACTTAGAGAGAAAAGCTTTTGTAAGAGAAAATTGAGAGTAATTTTCTTGAGTGTAATTGGGTTGTGAGTTGTGAGTGTTGTAAACACCTTGTGTAATTTCTCCCCTTTCAGTAAAAAGATCTGCAGCAGGTCCGGAGACGTAAGAAAGATTGGCCGAACTCCGTTATTAAATTTTGTGTGTTATTTTTCTATTCTTGCTTTCTCATAAATCTGGCTTATCGGGAATTTGCGTAATTTCTCAACAACTGGTATTAGAGCTATTGGCGGTGATTTCTGTCAATTTTCTACAAGGTTACTATTTACGTGAATAATGAATTACGTGAATAGTGAAATTTTGTTGACGATATTTTTTCGTTGACGGAGGTGTTCAAATACAAGGTGATTTACAGAAATAGTCAGAAATGATCCAGAGGAAGTCAGATTTTAGTGGGAGCAATGGCCGCAGATGAAGGAAGGGTGAAACTCGAGAAATTTGATGGCACAGATTTTGGGTTTTGGAAAATGCAAATAGAGGATTATCTGTATCAAAGAAATCTATATCAACCTCTCTCAGGGAAGAAACCAGAAGCTATGAAGGAAGAAGATTGGAATCTTCTAGACAGACAAGCCCTCGGAGTTATTCGATTGACGCTATCCCGTAATGTTGCCTTCAACATAGCAAAGGAAAAGACCACGGCGGGTCTTATGGCAGCTCTCTCCAATATGTATGAGAAGCCATCAGCCTCAAACAAAGTGCACTTGATGAGGCGTTTGTTCAATTTGCAGATGAATAAAGGCGTATCGGTAGCTCAACATCTTAATGAACTCAACACAGTTACAACCCAGTTGAGTTCAGTGGAAATTGAATTCGATGAAGAAGTACGATCATTAATACTTTTATCTTCTTTACCAGAAAGTTGGAATGCTACTGTCACGGCTGTGAGTAGCTCGTCAGGAAGTAATAAGTTGAAATTTTACGATGTTCGTGATCTGGTTCTCAGTGAAGAGATCCGACATAGAGAGTCAGGTGAATCGCCAACTTCTTCAGTTTTGCATACAGTGTCAAGAGGAAGAAATTCAACCAAAGGGAATGGACGTGGCAGAACAGACTACCGAGGTAGATCAAAGGACAGGAGGTCCAAATCCAGGAATCCTAATAATTCCCATAGCTTGAAGACTATCGAGTGTTGGAATTGTGGAAGAACCGGGCACTACAAAAATTAGTGCAAGAGTGCACCGAAGGACAAACAAGAGAAGGCAGAGGCAAATGTTACTTCCACCTCAAGAGGAGACGATGGATTGATATGCTTTTTGGAGAGCAAGGAAGAATCTTGGGTGTTAGACTCTGGAGCATCGTTCCATGCTACTTCACAAAAAGAATTCTTCGAGAAATATGTCCCCGGAAACCTTGGAAAGGTATATCTTGGTGATGATCAACCATGTGCTATTATTGGCAAAGGTGTAGTGAAGATTAAGTTGAACGGATCTGTTTGGGAACTGAAGGATGTCAGGCATATTCCCGATCTCAGAAGGAACTTAATCTCAGTGGGGCAGTTGGCCAGTGAAGGCTACACTACGATCTTCCATGGTGATGATTGGAAGATTTCAAAGGGTGCAATGACAGTTGCTCGAGGTAAGAAAAGTGGCACTCTTTACATGACAGTAGAGGCACGTTGTTCAATTACAGTTGCAGTAAGCAATGAAACACCAAATCTGTGGCACCAGAGACTAGGCCATATGAGTGAGAAGGGGATGAAGATTATGCACTCAAAGGGAAAACTTCCAGGTCTACAGTCTACGGAGATAGACATGTGCGAAGATTGCATACTTGGAAAGCAAAAGAGAGTCAACTTTCAGACAAGTTACAGAATCCCAAAGAAGGAAAGGCTAGAGCTTATTCACTCTAATGTTTGGGGACCAACGACCGTCTCATCTATTGTTGGGAAACACTACTTCGTGACTTTCATCGATGATCACTCTCGGAAAGTATGGGTTTACTTTCTAAAGCCTAAGTCTGAAGTATTTGAGGCTTTCAAAAGATGGAAACCTATGGTGGAAAATGAAACGGGTTTAAAGATTAAAAAGCTCAGAAGCGATAATGGTGGTGAATATGAAGACACCAGATTCAAAAAATTTTGCTATGAGTAGGGGATCAGAATGGAAAGAATTGTGCTAGGCACGCCTCAACACAATGGTGTAGTTGAGCGTATGAACCGAACATTGACAGAAAGAGCCAGAAGCATTTGTATACAGTCAGGTCTACTGAAGCAGTTCTGTATAGAAGCAATCAACACGGCAGCTTACTTGATCAATCGAGGCCCATCTGTTCCATTGGAGCATAGAATACCAGAGGAGGTATGGAGCGGAAAAGAGGTGAAACTATCACATCTAAAAGTTTTCGGCTGTATAGCATTTGTGCATATCAGTGATCAAGGCAGGAATAAGCTTGATCCCAAATCCAAGAAATGCACATTCATTGGCTATGGTGAGGATGAGTTTGGCTACCGCATTTGGGATGATGAAAAGAAGAAAGTTATCAGTAGCAGAGATGTGATTTTCAACGAAAGGGTGATGTATAAGGACTGATGAGCAGAATCGTGATTGCCAAATACTTTGATGAACAAAAACTTGATGAACGAAAACCGGCATCGCCGATCCTGCCAATACTTTGGTTTTAATATTTGTAAAACTCTCGCAAGTGCACGAATCATTTCGTAGAAAATGATAAGTATACTCCCAAGGTCGATCTAAGGAAGGAATGTATGTGGTTTTTAATTTATTATTCAAACTTTTAAAAACGAAATTAAATCCTAAACATCCTGTAACGATATTTTGGGGTTTTGTGTTTTTAATCTAATAACAGAAAATTAAACATAGATTCAATTAACATTCATGCAAATTTTATCTTTTATAAATAGTGGATTATTTATGGATATAATAACTAAGTTAATTATGCTTGCTCGTATTATCTAGGTTATTAAAGATATGAATTGATATTTATTGATTCTCCCTTTTTTGTATGAATACCACCTTTGGTGGGGTTAGATATTCTTTGTTAACTAAACAAATCAATTAACACCTATGGTTGGGGTTGATAACTAATTTGGTTAATTAAATTAATTCCTTTTTCTAAGAGATTGAAAATGAACCATTTAAATGCCACCTTTGGTGGGTTAGACGATTTAAACTTTATTCAAGGTGTCCAAATTAAACCTAAGAATTTAGTTATCCGAGTACTAACTTTCAAGTTTTAAAACTACTACTGAAAACATGTTGTCAATACATTTTGGATAATAATTCTTATAAAAACTTTTGAAATAGAGCTTCACTCTAACTAGGGTGATTGTACCATCAAATAAAGAAAGACTACTCTAAATCGATGGATAACTAAACCTTAAAATCTAATTTTGATTTAAGTTTGTAATGAAAAATAATATATTTCTCTCAACATTCTTAATATAAAATCTTGAATAAAAATAAAATCAATTCATTTTAGAGATTTTTACCTATTTAATATTTGTAAGCATAACAACGTTATTATTATATCATGATTATAACTTGCAGTACGCTTAAATTTAATCACGGACAAATTAAATATAACATGTAAGAATAAAGCATAAAAATAGCGTAAAGAAAATAAAATCCTTACAGAACTTCGACGCTATTCCGTTGCTAGAAAAACTCTGCGGAATTTGCACTCCCATTTATTGAATCAAAAAGCTAAAATATTACAAAAACATAACTAGTTCCTCCCTAAAAAGGGAAGAACTCTAAAACTAAGAGAAATTAACTAAGAAAAGTTAAAAACTAAGAAAATATAAGAAAAACTAAAAACCTAAGAAAAAAGCGAAAGAAAGAGAGAACAGAATGTACTTGAAGGTTTTGAAGGTGTCTTTGAAGTGAATGGAAGGGGGTATTTATAGGTGAGGATGGAGAGAAAAAATGAGTAAAAAAATATTAAAAAATTAAAAACGTGTAATGGACATCTTGAGGTCATCAATGACGCGATGACGTCATGGTCGCTACATGAAAAGTGGGGGCGTTGAGCGTGCTTGGCGTATGGCTGTTGTATGTAGCGCGGCGCGGAATAGAATGCGCATTGGGCGTTAAGTAGGCTGAAATTTGGTATTACAATCGCGCGATTTCCGTCTTTTTGACATTTTTGACCTTTTCGACCCATTTTGTCCAATTTTTCCATGTTTGTTGACCTTTTACCACTTATTTATTAATATATTTGTGATGTATTGCTTCAAGTATTCTTCTTTGAGTCTTGAAATTGCGTTTTTAAGCCAAAATACCTGAAAAACAATAAAAATACCCGTGATTCCGAAAAAAGACAAATTTATATAAATATATGATAAAACATATAAATATATATATTTTTAACCAATTAATGTGCATAAAATCATGGTTATTTTAGTACTTTTTGAGCACTCATCAAGGATATGCATAAAATAGACGCCAATGACTCAGAACAGAATGAGTCAGTATTTGCAGATGCAGATGATGTCCCATATACTTCCGCAACAGAACCAATTGTAACAAGTCCTCAGGGAGAGGAACTTGTTGGACAAAGAAGTACACAGCATTCCGACACACCACAACCTCTTACTCCAGCTCATGTATTAAGAAGGTCTTCTCGACCTCATGTGCCTAACAGGAGATACATAAACTATATGTTGCTGACTAATGGAGGGGAGCCTGAATGATATGATGAAGCTTGTCAGACTCGAGATTCCAACAAGTGGGAGCTTGCTATGAAAGAAGAAATGAAATCTCTCATCTCCAACCAGACATGGGAACTAGCTGAGTTACCTATGGGAAAGAAGGCACTTCACAACAAATGGGTGTACCGGGTAAAATAGGAGCATGATGGTTCCAAGAGATACAAAGCCCGCCTAGTTGTCAAAGGGTTTCAACAGAAGGAAGGAGTTGACTACACTGACATTTTCGCTCCGGTTGTGAAGCTCAATACTATCAGATCAGTATTGAGTATTTTAGCCATTGAAGATCTTCATCTTGAACAGTTGGATGTGAAGACTGCATTCCTTCATGGAGATTTAGATGAAGAGATATACATGTACCAACCAGAAGGTTTCTCAGAAAGAGGGAAGAAGAACATGGTGTGCAGACTTAAGAAGAGTTTGTATAGCCTGAAACAAGCCCCGAGACAATGGTATAGAAAGTTTGATAGCTTCATGCACAAGGAAGGTTTCCAGAAGTGCAATGCTGACCATTGTTGCTACTTCAAGAGATATAGGTCCTGTTATATCATTTTACTACTTTATGTTGATGATATGTTAGTAGCGGGTTCAGATATGGATGATATTAATAGGTTGAAGCTGCAATTGTCAAAAGAGTTTGACATGAAAGACTTGGGGCTAGCAAAGAAGATTCTTGGAATGCAAATCACAAGAAATAAGAAGAAAAGATCCTTGCAATTATCTCAGGCAGAGTACATCAATCGTGTTTTGAAGAGATTCAACATGGGTGATGCCAAGTCAGTTAGCACACCCTTGGCCAGTCATTTTCGCCTATCCAAGGATTAGTCCCCTCAGACAGAAGAAGAGAGAGAATTCATGGCTAAGGTTCCTTATGCCTCAGCCATTGGAAGTTTGATGTACGCAATGGTTTGTATGAGACCAGACATTGGCCATGTAGTGGGAGTTGTTAGCAGATTTATGTCAAATCCAGGGCAAACTCATTGGGAAGCAGTCAAGTGGATTTTGAGGTATCTGCGAGGCACCACAGAAAAGTGCTTGTAATTTAGTAAAAGAGAGTTAAAAGTACAAGGGTACGTAGACGCAGACTTTGGAGGTGAAGTTGATCACCGAAGAAGCACCACCGGTTATATATTTACTGTTGGAACTACATTTGTTAGTTGGATGTCACAAATACAGAAAATTGTCACTCTATCTACTACAGAAGCTGAGTATGTAGCAGTAACTGAAGCTAGTAAAGAGATGATATGGCTTCAAGGTTTGTTAACTAAGCTGAGATTCAAACAGGAGAAGAATGTTCTGCATAGTGATAGTCAAAGTGCAATACACTTGGCGAAGAATTCAGCATTTCATTCTAGAACCAAGCATATTGGACTTCGTTATCACTTCATCAGATCTCTATTGGAAGATGATGTGTTAATATTGGAGAAGATTCAAGGAAACAAAAATCCAGCAGATATGTTAACAAAGGTGGTGACTATTGACAAACTGAAGTTGTGCTCAACTTCAGTTGGTCTGCTAGAGTAACAAAGACTAGAAGAACTACTGCATTGATCGAGGTGTGAAGACAAATTGAAATCAGTCTTCAAGTGGGAGATTGTTATAAAGCTCCTTAATTTAAGGAGCAAATTAAGGAGCAAACACATGGAGTAAAACATAGAGCAAAACAAGGAGCAAAACATGGTGCAATTTATGGAGCAAAACAAGGAGCTTAATTCAAGGAGCAATTTAAGGAACCATTAGTTTAAGGAGTAATTCAAGGAGTGAATTTTCCTATAAATGGATGTGTAATTGTAATGAATTAATCATCCAAAAGTGTTCATTCCAATTGAGAGAAAAGCTTAGAGAGAAAAGCGTTTGTAAGAGAAAATTGAGAGTAATTTTCTTGGGTGTAATTGGGTTGTGAGTTGTGAGTGTTGTAAACACCTTGTGTAATTTCTCCCTTTTCAGTAAAAAGATCTGCAGCAGGTCCGAAGACGTAAGAAAGATTGGCCGAACTCCGTTATCAAATTTTGTGTGTTATTTTTCTATTCTTGCTTTCTCATAAATCTAACTTATCGGAAATTTGTATAATTTCTCAACAGATATAGATCCAATCCAACAACGAAGACCTAGTCTTCGAGTTGCCAAACAACAATACACTTCTACATCAAGACGTAATCCTTAAAACTTTTCTTAAGTTAAGTGAAAAGATAAAGATAATTTAAGGAAATAAATGCTCTTGATCTTCATCATCTCTATTAATATTAAAACTTATGCTGCTAAATGTCACCATTATTGATGGCAAAAAATATGGAGTTTGGCAAAGAGAATTATCACTTATAAAAAGAATAATGAGAATACTTCTTTACATAACTAACAAAATATCGTTAGAGAAAATTTAAATCTATGAACATGGAGTACCATGTTTATTGAATTCGAAATATTATGATATTATTTGAAATTTTCTTTGAAGACTATTAATATTGTGTAATATAAAAAATAATCATGAATAAATAAAGTAGTGTTTTTTAATCTTATAAAAAATTAAAAAGTAAAACAAAATAACAAAGTAAAGTGTATTAAAGAGCAAAGTAATTATGGAATAGTTTTTGCATGTTTTAGTTTCATTAAATAAAACAAGAGATAGGCATTAAAAAATAATTTATTTAAAAACTACGATTAAACAAAATAAAATTTAAAAGAAGAGAAGTCTCAATTATATATTTTGGGTTAATGCATTTAATTGAGAACAACATAATCTAGTGAAAGAGCTTGGTACTTTGAAAGGAAAGATGAATTCTGACACTGTTGATAATCGTCGTGACAAGATTAATAAAGAACATAAATAATTAAAATATATTTTAAAAAAAATTAAATCATATCATACTCTTTTGCTTCAACTAGGTCCATTTTTTTATTTGAAACCAGTGGGTGAAAACGTAAATGATTATCCACTAAAGTCTTGAAATATGTCCGCCCATTATTTGAAAACTCTTGTTTGGAAAAGAAAAATAAATAAAAAAAATTGAAACAATATAATTTCCTCTTTGGAACGAGCCTATATGAAAATATGGACTTTTGGGAACGAATCTTAATCAGTTTTTAATTGAATTATGAAATTGAGAGACACCTAAGAAATAACTTATTTAAAATAACATTTATCTTAATTATCGTTAACTTATTTTTCCATATCATTATATAATCTAAAACCGAACAGATAATTTCACAAATAAGGGACGTTTTAAAAAGAAAAAAAGAATATCCTTGAAATTGATTTTTATTTTCACTCTTGCTCTCAGATTTGAAGGTAAGTTTGACACATTTTTGTTTTGTCCTTTTTAAAATAACATTAATGTATTTCCCCATCTCCCAAGTCCCTAGCATCTTATCCGCTTCAATCCCTCTAAAGCTCGACCGAGGGAGAGGTGAGTGGGAAAAAGAATGGCGATGCTATCCCTTTCATCATCTTCACTTTTATTATCATCTTCCTCATCTTCCTCTCCACGACTGTCGTTTGTATCTTCTTTCAATTCCTCTAAAAGCCCATTTGTTGGGTTCTCTGTGGCACTATCTAAGAAGCATTGCGTTCCAACTATCTTTACCACTAGCGATAGCAAATCTCCTTATGTTGAAAACAGAGGAAGGATGAACTTCCGAGTTTGTTGCCAAGACCTCTCTCTCGTTCCTCCTAACGAACGTTGGATGTTCGAGGAGTCCGAGGCTAACGGCCCTGTATGTTACCTTCATCCTCACTTCATATTTATCCCTGTCTACTCGTATTCGTTATTATTTCTTTCTCGATATAACGTAGAAATGTGGAAAGTTTGGATTTTTATCTACCCATTTAACGAATAAGCTTTAATTGTGTTATCGGCCTTTGTTTTTATTGAGTTTACAGCATTTCAACAAGTGGGTAGGTATTGAATTTTGTTAGATTTTTCCATGCATATAGGAATTCAAGTATAGGGTATCATAAAATTGGAGTTCACATTTGCTCTGATAGAGTCATAGCGATTTGAATAAAATTAACTGAGCAGTAGTTTTATCTATCAAATGTGTTGCCGCTTAACTGGAAATCACTTGTCATCTCAGTAATATGCTTTTCCACGATGTATTCTAGATTTTCCCTGTATCTACTCTGTATTCTTCCAATTTTCTTATGAAATTGCGTCACTTTTAAAGAAATACAGAATATGTGCGGCGGAAGTTTTATAGTTTTCAAACTATGAATGCATCAGCTTTAAAATTGTGGGTTTCTATGGAAGGTTGAAAGTGCTTTCAAAGGGGTTAAATCGCTTTTAAGGTTGTTTGACAATCTAAAAGAAGTTTTTTCAAATTTTCATTTCTTTTTTTTTGTAAAATCTTTGAGAATTACTATTTATGAAATATTTTTGTGTGCATGATCCATCTAAAGTAATGACTAAAATGACACTTCAAGCACCTAAAGCTTATCACTTCTGGCTAAACCACTTCATTTCAAACAACTTTCACTGACACCACTTCCAAAACAAACACATCTAAATGGGCCATATATATATGTCAAACCATATGTTGCAGATAATTGAAAGTTGAAACCATACTACACGTTTAGATTTTTTTAAAAGATTTGTGATGTCTATATATATATGCACTACTATCTTATCTCCATCAAATTTAGAGCTGCCTTGAAATGTATGGTTAAGGTCCTTCGTCAATTACTACAATTTGTCATTTGATTTTGATGCTTCCATGTTCCAAGATGTGCTACTGGCATTACAGTTGAAGCTGTGATTTTGTTGCTCTTGCTCTATGAAATCACAATTGTAAACTTGTTTTCAAGTGGAATATTTTTGCATATTCTAGGACATTTGGAATAAGACATGGTACCCAAAAGCTGCAGATCATGTGAATACAGATAAGCAATGGTATATTGTTGATGCCACAGACAAGATTCTTGGTAGACTAGCATCCACGATATCGATTTATATCCGAGGAAAGAACCTGGCGACATACACTCCTAGTGTAGACATGGGTGCTTTTGTTATTGTGGTATGTAGTTTGTATATTCCTGATTTATTTTCTTTATTACTATAGTGAAGTTGCAGGCTACATTTGATTATTTACTTTGAAATAGGGAGCGAACCATGGAGGTTCCTTAGATTAGGAAAATAGTATCATTTAGTCCCTTTGTTTATAACATGTGCTTTTTGGTTTCTTTGTTTTATCAAAAAATACCAAACGAGGACAAATGGTACTATCAAGATAATATTTTAATATTAATTTTAGTAGGGTTATTTTGTTATTTTCTTATTCCCTCCATAGCAAATGAAGATGAACCCGAATGGGCTCCATTTTTTTCCTAAATATTTTCATCCCAACTTTACCCCTACCAAATCACCTTATTCTAAAATAATAATATTTTTTGCCTTAATATGTTAAAATAATAATTTGTGTCCTTAATTAGCACATTTTATATAATTAAGGGGACTAAACAATACCAATTACAAACAAAGGGGCAAAATGACACTACTAGCTTATTCTAAGGGACCACAATGACATTTTTCACTTTGAAATATATAAAAATTGTCTGAACTCCAAATTGCAATTTTCATCTCTAGTTTGGATGAGACATGCTTTATGACTTCTTCATTTCTAGTCCCGAGTTTTGGATCTTTGTGAAGATGGATCATGTTATCGTAGTGGATATATATATATATTGGTTCAAATGCAGTGTATAAATGTTTTGACTTTTCATCTCTAGTTTTCACTTCTTTTTTTCTTTCTATTTGGAGGCCTAGAAACTTTTGTTATATGGATGAACACTATGCGGCACTTCATTTATTTGTTCACTTCCTATAAGTTCACTGTTTGATTTATATATCATGCCATGTATCTGGCAAGTTGCATATGCCCAGACTGTTCTGCCCATTTTTTGACACTTCACAATATCTCTGGTTTCTTTTATCGTTGTTGTATTAGGATTCTATCACCTTTCGTATGGAATGCCGTTTCACTTGTGAAAAGCATTTTCGTGCAGTAAAATTTGTTACTTTTTAGAAATCGATTTAGACACTGATGAATATGTGTGATTCAATCTAACTCTTAAGAATCTGGCATTTGCAATTTTGGTGCGTCGTTTGCATTCAACATTTGACTATACGTATATTTTCAGCATGTGCACAAGTGCATGTATCCAAATGCAAGTATGTAAGTACATATGTATGTATTATTTTCAGTATGCTCGTTGATTGATAGCAGGTCCTAAAAGAATTTGCTGCACATCAATGCAACAGGTGAATGCAGAAAAAGTTGCTGTATCTGGCAAGAAAAGGACCCAGAAGCTCTACCGGAGGCATTCTGGACGACCAGGTGGTATGAAGGTGGAAACGTTTGACCAATTGCAGAAAAGAATCCCAGAAAGAATTGTTGAGCATGCTGTTCGTGGTATGCTTCCCAAGGGAAGGGTGAGTTATTAATCCTTGAGTGACTCAGCCCATTTATTTATTATATAATGTCAAATGTCTTTGTTGCATGAGTGGGAATTAAATGAGTTTATGATGTTGCAATAAACTATGCAACGAAGCAGTTTCTAACGCAGACTGTCTTCTGCAGCTTGGTAGACAACTATTCAACCACCTAAAGGTTTACAGTGGCCCAGATCATCCACATGATGCCCAGAAGCCAATTGAGCTTCCTATAAGGGACAAAAGAATACAGAAGCAAACATAGATCCAAATCACTTCTCTAGCGCATTCAAGAAACAGTGAGCTCCCATCGTTTAACCCATAGTCTACAGGCCTTCATGCAATGATTCTAAGGGCTCTAAGTTTCATGCGGCAGCTAACTGTAAAATTCTGTCATTTGTGTTTATTTTATGATGATGATATTTTTAATGTCAATGTGAAGCTCGTTCAGTTCTATACATGATCTGTTAGAAAACTGACAAAGAGCTTATTTTGTAGATTGAATTTGTTCCATGTAATTCTATTTTAAGGCACTGTTAAATTTAACGACATTCTTAAATTTATTTAGTTGGGAAAATTGAACAAAGCGCTTTCTGTTTGTACGGTGAGAGTTTAAATGAAGTGTTTTTATAGCTAAAAGTGATTTTAAGTAAAAGAATAACCCTATGAAAAGTGCTTTCAGGGAAAATACTTTTATTAAAAGGGAAAACACATTACTTTGGCCTTAGTTAATGTGCACAAAATGTGCCTTCTGAGCTTTGAAAGCAATTAGTACAATTTCTTTCTTATGTTTGATTTACAAGTGGTTTTACAATATTTCAAAAGCAGAAACAAACCAGCCCAAATCACCAAGTTTAGTTATTCAGATGAAGTTCATATAAAGGAATAAATAAGGGCATAAAAAAATTTCTATATATCATAGTCTTACTGATTATTATTGATTAGCTGTATATTATTATACATTAATCTAAAAGAAACTTTTGATTTTGAAGCAATATTGCGTAGAGGAGCTCATTCCAAGCATCAGGAACACCAGGAAGACACCAATGGCTACAATCAACATATTGACTACCTTTGCCTGCATAAATGGAAGGGTGTCCATCTTTTCTTAATTGAGTAAGCAAAGTTATATCAAGCAACTCCACTTTCTCTCCTACCAAGTTTAAGACTTCCTTCACAATGACTTCTCCTGAATTTGGAGGACCTGGATACTTTGATCCCATCACAGGTTGGGTCTGTTTTAAGCAATTCTTTGCCTTTGGTTCTCCCCATTCTGAGCCTCTGGAACAAGTGAATCCATTCTAAGGTTATGAATTATGATCAAAGACATTAAATAACAATCCAGGCCCTAAAAAATGGGTTTTGAAGATTTTGAAAAGAAAAAAAAAATTTGTTCTAAAATTGTGTATGTATGTATAACGACTCCTATACAAGTTATATGTAGCCAAAACTTGCAATTTTGTGACATTTTTTGCTTAAACTCTCAAAATCTGCTATTTTGGGACGTCAAAACTTTTAAATGAATACAGAGAATTACAAAGAAAATGCAAGTAGCATACTCAATAAAACAAAAACTTAACTATTTTATTAGTCCCCTTTGAACAAATTATTTTTAAATTTTTATTACGATCTAGTCTTTAAATTTAATTTACAAATAAGTTCTTATTTGACAATTAAAATACATATTTACATGTAAATTTTTAAAAATTTAAAAATTAAATCGTATAATTTAAAAATTTAGATATTTATACGTAAAGTTTTAAAAGTTTGCAAATTTTTAAAAATTTTAGAGATTTATTTATAAAATTTTAAAATTAAAAGATAAAATCATATATTTTAAAAATTTGTCGATCAATTGTACAGTTTACAGTAAAAGAAAATAACCGACATGGCTGTTCCTTTAAAATTTGAGATGAGTTCTCACTTAATATGAATAGCAGAAACTCCCTGCTAGAAGACTAGGGTGTTTTTATGATCAATATTGGAATTAATCCAATTAGCCCAAGTTGTTAATGCTGTTTTGAAGGCTACCATACGATCCATTTCTGGCACAGTGATATTTCCTACTTGAAAATAGTCCCATCTGATAAATAAAAAAAACAAAGAAGAATAAGAACAAAGAAAAAACATTAAAAGTAGTCTATTTAAATCTTGTGATCATAAAAATAACACTCTTTATATTTAACTTATATTTTTTTATCATTAAAAAAATTCTAATACATTTTTTAATATTAAATATTTATAACATCGTTCAATTTTAATTACGATAATTTAAATTTATTTAATATTGAACATCGTTAGATTCAATTTTTTTAATTTAATTAAGTTGTTATTTTGAAATTATTTAGGAATGATATGAAAATTATATTTAACTACTTACGTTTTGGAACTCCCTGTATGAACCCACCAATGAAAAGTGTTGAAGATCAACATGTCTACTCCTTTCCAGTGGTCACCGGAACTTATGGAGTCAAGCTTCAAAACTATGCCTATGTCTTCATGAACTAAATCCACAAGGAATCCATTTTTCAAGAACATAATTGAGACTCCATATTCCTATCATAAGGAAAACAAAGACCTTGCTTAAGTTTTTTTAATCAAATGGTAATCAACTTAGTTCAAATTTATGATTTAAAGTGTCAAGAAATCACTTGTTAATCCATGACATTACATCTGTCAATATCTTAATAAGTTTAGTACATAAATGAAACCGATTAAGGTTTTTTATGAAGCGTATAAATGTGAGGTCATAGTCAATTTACCTGAAATAATATGGTGGATAAAGATTTACTTGTGATTAAGGTGTAATTGGAATTGGGCACAGCACTATGGAGCATACAAGCTAGAGACTGCCACATATTGTTGCTAAGGGAGTCCCCTACAAACATAATTCTCTTTCCTCTGTTTCTCTCCAAGAAATCTTCCCCTTTAAATCTGCTTTCATTTTTCATGTCACCAACATATTATCATTAGTAATTAGATATCACTCTTTAAAGCAACGTGGATACACAATGTTACATGAAAGATACAAAGATAGATACACAGGTCGCGCCAAATTTTGGACCAAATAACATACCCGAGTTAAGTCCAACCTAAAACAAAAGATAAAGTATCCTAGACATCCCATCCATGAGACATACCAAACTCAGAAAGAGGTCGACTAGAGTCTTATTCAGAAAGAAGTCGGCTAGAGTCCTATTCAAAAAGATGTCAGCTCGAACCCTATTCAGGTCAATCCCAAGATCAATATAAGTTCATTGACAGTATGAATAGTATTATACTTGGATCTCTGACACGTTGTATTTTAAGATAATTATATTCTCCTAACATACAATTACGTGTACATGTTATATATTTGACACTTATACATATAAATATGTTATAAATAGATGTATCACTTATGAGAATCAATATATTAACCTCTTTACATCCTTTTCTCTCTAACCTCTACAAGTGAGTTCATCGTTAAGAGTTTGAGTCTCAACACTAACAATAACATCTTATTTTAGATTTTTTATTTTATTTTTCTTTCGTAATATTTATTTGATAAATTTATAAAAATACAATCATACTATTACGTTTGTTTAGTCAATGCTACCGTACCATTTTTCGTTTTACTTGTACCACTCATCTAGTAAATGGATCCATTTCATGTTAATTTCTTTTTACTTGCTTTTCTTAGTGCATTCAAACAAATTTTCTTCAGCAGAAAAGGCATTAGTGATTACTCTATGACCTGAACCCTTAATTTCGCTCCCACAAATGTATAATTTAATTAATAATCAAGATGTGGAAATGTTGTTTAAACCAAGAGCAAAGGCATAACAGTTTATAAACGTAATTTAAGCAAAGACTAAATGACATAAAGAGTATGCATTAATTCTCTAACGCAATTGGCGTTCATAGAACGATAGATAAGGGCGGAATTTATTATTTTTTCTTTCTTTCTCCGTTTCATAGATAACCAACCCACTTATTTAACTTTATATTCTTTATATTCTTTATTATTTTTTAAAAAATAACATATGTTAATTATTTTCATATATTTAATACATTTTTAATTTAAATTTTTCTTACAAGTATTTTTCATAAATATAAAGATTAAAAATATTCATATTATAAAATAAACGTTTAGAATATGCAAAAAAAAAATGTAAGATGTTATATAAAATGATTATATGTTTAACTTATTTATAAAAATGATCGTATGTATAATATATTTATGAAACTATATTATACATATGTTCATTTAGTTATAAAAATAAATCTAAAACTTGAATTGAGATTAAATGAAACTCTATTTTGTAAAATATTAGGTAATTAAATCAATTTATTAGAATTTGTAATTTTTTTTTTTGGCTAATTCAATACTTGAGTGGGGTTGGAACTCAAGGAAATAGAAAAGGTTTACTAGTAAGATTCATAAATAAAATATGGGAAAGTGGTAACAACATTGTATCATATAATTTTGTTATTTACTATATTTTAGCATTAATATACAAGATATAGAAAGTTTTCCCAAAAAAATGAAAAAAAATGGTTTGATAATATGTCAACTAAAATAAAATATCATTTAATAATTTTGTACACACATTACATCGACTCCCGATGATTTCATAAAAGAGATAATTACAAAGTTTGACTTTGTTGGGTTCTTCGCCATCATCTCACATGTTAACATCACAGGCATAATGAACTTTCTTATTCTATATGAAACACTACGTATTTGGTTTGAAAATTTGAGTCCGAAAGATGTTATCTATCAATTATGAAATCACACAAAAGAATCAAATATAATTTCACATTTTATTAACACCCTAAAAATATAATTTAAGTTACACAGGTTATGAGATAAACCAAACTCAAAAGTTTAAATTTTCACAAAAACTACTTGTTTTCTCAAAATTTAATTTATTCCACCCCCAAAACGAGATGGTTAAGAACCACATAAAAGTATGAATTCACACACAAGCATCAAATTTATAATCACACAAGTTAATATAAAGTTTATATAATTAAGACAGAAATTAGTAGCTTAAAAAAAAACAGAGAATTAGAAAAGAGAGAAGTGGAAAGCAATATTTACCTAGGAAGGTCACAAGCGTTGGGCTTCCATCTGAAGTTGAGATAGTCAGTGTCATTCCTTCCATTCTTCAAACAATCGAAAGTCATGAAGGGGCAATTTGATGCATTGTAAAGAGGAATAGTATTTGTATACATTTCATTTTCAATCCAACTCCCCTCAAACAAATCACAGCCGTTTGTTTGTTTCAGTCCAATTACTAACACTTTTCTGGATAAGATTGTTAACAATAGAACAACAAATAGCTGAAAGTTCTTCATCGACTCCATCCAGGAAAAAAAAGGCAATACCAGCTTAAAGTGATAAGGAAATAGGAAGAGAGTGTTGAGAATTAAACCCTTGAGATTTTATAAGGGCTTTTTATATGCGTGCAACATAATTAATAACTTTCCCAATTAAAGAGAAATTATATATATATATGTGTGTATTCTACATTATATTAAGCAGTTTATGTCGTAAAATAAATAAATAAATTTACTCTAATTCCTACAAATCTCGTTAATTAGAAGAAATATTTATATGAATCGGAATAAAAATTTTCTTTTACTACACGAATATTATTATTTCTGTTAATTATTAATTATTTCATATATTTTTTATATGATTTTCTTTGTACAATAGTGTTTTTGTATTTGTAAGAAACGAAAAGGAAAAAAACTAAAGATTGTCGTCGGACACTTTTTGTTCCACTAATACACACACCTTACACGTAAGATCAACTAAACAAAATTATAATTGAATTTTAAACTCTTTAGATAAATAATTAACAATAAGAATGGTAACTATAATTTACTAATATTATATTTAAATAAATAAATAAATTATTTATATTATACTAACAATAAAAGACATTATAACATATTTTAAAGATAATTTATAAATTAAAGAGAAATATAAATACTTAAAAAAAAAATTTCCTATCTTACACTCAAACTAAAAATACAAATACTTGTTTATTTTTTATGTGATGAATAAATCAAGTACAAGGTATGATATTTATAGTCATTACCATACATTCTACCCGAAATAAATATAAAATTAAGAAATAATTTTAAACATACAAATTTTATCACATTTTATACACTTCTCTTTTCTACATCCTTCTAGATTTTTTCTTTACAAAAATAATTTTTCAACCACTATATTTATTAAGTTGGTGTTGTTTTTTAATAACGTTCTTCAACCACTTCATTTATTGAGTTTGTGTTAATTTTCAACAATATGTAACACATTTTTTACCATTAAATTTTAAAATATTACTGTTAGGAAATTTGGATAAAATGGTATAATCACAAATTCTCCCTCAGAAGATCTTCCTTAGCAGAATATCAAATAACAGAGAAATAGATAATACACAACACAAGAATTATAGTGAAAACTCTAAATTAGAGAAAAACTACTTTCGTTGTCAAAAGACAACCAGAGAAGAATTCACTATGTGGAAAATTGTTACAACCACACTCTCAATAATTTTCTCACACACCCAAAAGACAAGAGCAATTACAAGCCCAAGAGAATTTTCCCACAAAATTCTCTCACTTAAGAACTTCTTGTTGGGAAAAATGGATGGTTTTAAAGAAATAAATTCCACACACCCAGGATAATTTTCCAAATCAAAATAGAATAAAAATGACACCAAGATTTTAGCGTGGAAAAACCTTTCAAAATGAAAGTAATAACCACTAAGTAGGCCACTTAAACTTCCACTATAATAAGATGGGATTACACACTTCACCTTCAAAGGTGATCTCTCACAAAAATACAACAACATGTATCTTCAATTTTGTGGATAAAACTTCACAAAGTGGCTTTAATTTCTCTCTCAAAATTTCTAAACTCTCTCACTCTCTTTGTTTTCTCCGCTCGATCTGCTTGAGATTGAAGCTAAGGCTTTATATAGCCAAAACCTTCATCCTTCTCTCCTGGATTACACGGGAGAGATTTTTGCCTTTTTTTTTTCTTTTTCTTCTTTTCTTTCTTTTCTTTCTTTTCTTCCTTCTCTTTCAACACAGAGACTTTCCTTCTCTTTTTTCTTTTTTTGTGGACACGCTCACATTAGTTGGACCAACAAATCTCCCCTCCACCTTATGTGACGTACTCTTCCATACCTCGCAATCTTTCTACAGATAACAAGTTTTTCTCTAGTCAGCGATCTTTGTCATCATATCCGCCCATTATCATTGGTAATGAACCTTTTCAACTTTCAAGAGCTTTGTGTTCCAACACATCACGAATCCAATGATACCTTACGTCCAACGTGGTTTGGACCTTGAAGGAAGGTCAAGTTCTACAAGATGAATCGCACTCGACCATCGCAATAAAGAACATAATTTTCTCGTTCCGATGCAATTCTTGTAGGAACTTTTTCATCCACAGGATCTCCACAACCTTCAAATTGATTGCAATGTACCGCTTCGGGTACTTAAAGCAATACACTTTGTAATCGTGATTGCCATGAAACACTCTCCCTCTCCAAATGTTATTAGGTACGGGATATAGATTTCCTCGTATCTACGTCGCCAGCCACATATCCGAATCGTATATCCTTCTAATACAGGTTTATTATTACCAAAGCATAAACAATGACCTGGAGGTTCCTCTAAGATACTCCGAGTATCCATTCGATACCGCCCAATGTTCCTTTCCAGGATTTGATAGAATCGGACTCAACGCCTAACAAGATGTAATGTCCGTCTAGTACATACCATAGCGTACATTAGATCGCTAACTGCCATGCATAAGGCACCTTGCTCATCTCTCGATTTATCCTCCTCACTTGAGGGACATTGACTCACATTAAGTTTGAAGTTGGCTTGCAGTCGACAACTAGCTTTAGCTTTCTACGTGTTGAATCTTTCAAGAACTTTTTCAACATACCGTTTTAGGGAAAGCCAGATCTTTTGCTTTTGCACCGTTATCATTAATCGCCATGCCAAGAACTGTTTGGCCAGGTCCTAAGTCCTTCATTGCAAAGGACTTGCTCAACTCTTTCTTTAACTTGTTAATCTTGTCAATATTTTGACCCACAATTAACATATCATCAACATAAAGCAAAAGAATAATAAAATCACCATCGAGAATTTCTTGACGAAGACGATGTTGATCGCTCGTTGTATTCATTTTTCTCCATGAACGAGTCGAACTTTTGTACCATCGCCTTGTGCGTCACCAAGCCAAGCTTTTTCTTTAGTCTCGCATACCAACGTTTCTTTGCTTTTGACTTGGAAACCTTCGGCTCCCATATAGATTTCTTCATCAAGATCACCATGTAAGAATGCCTTTTACATCAAGTTGTTCAACTTCCATTAAGACTAGTCGCCAAACCAAGAACAACTCGGATTGAAGACATTTTAACCGTGAGAATATTTCATCGAAGTCAACGCCTTTCTTTTGCTCGAATCCTTTCACAACCAATCTTGCTTTATAGCGTGGTCGCGTTGCCTTCTTCACTTTTGATTCCAGACACCCACTCGTTGTTCGAGCTTTTCTTCCGTGGTAGTTTCATCGTGTCAAATATGTGGTTCTCGCAGAGATTTCATTTCTTCTGCACGGCTTTAAGCCACCTACCTTATGTTGATCGCTGATAACTTTGTCATAAGTCTCTGGTTCTCCCCTTCATTAAGCATCACATACTCGTTAGAGAATATATACGACTAGGTTGTCGACTCGGGTAGATCTCCTTGCTGTACTTCTCGTTGGACTTGTTTGAGACTTGCTCGTTCTGCCGAATGGTGGATTGACATCATCGCATTCGGTGTGACTTCCCCCCGTCATCGTGGATTTATTGGTGGAGAGACCGGATCCGGATTAACTCGAATTTCATCTCGACTATGGTTTCTGATTTCTCAAAGTCCTCGATTGTTTGTCTTCAAGAAATATCACGTTCCTCTACTGACAATCCTTTGTTAATAGGATCCCAAAGTCTCAGTAGCTAAATTCTTCATGGGCATATCCCATAAAGATACATTGTTTCGCTTTTCCATCCAACTTGGACCGCCATCATCTCGGGATGCGAGCAAATGCTCTGCTGCCCAAATACTTTCAAGTTGTTTGTAAGAAACGTCTCTCCCGTCCAAACTCTTCCCAGACGTCGTAGCTCGGGAACCGATGGAGAAAGGTTGATTAAATCGACCGCTGTCCGCATTGCCACCCCCCAAAAAGGTGTTTGGTAGTTTTGCATTTGAGAGCATACATCCGACTCTTTCACAGATGGTTCTCGTTTCATTCTCTCGACACCGTGTGTCGAGGTGTCTTTGGTACTAATTTTTCCACTCGATGCCAAAACTTGCAGCACTCTTCGAATGGTCCACGATACTCACCACCATTATCTCGTACGTACACACTTCGACGTACGCGTTTCTCTCTCCATTTTTACATGGAACCGCTTGAAAACTTCATGCACTGATCTTTAGTTTTCAAAGCAAAGTCCATACTTTTCTTGAATGGTCATCAATAAAGGTCACAAAATACGTAGCACCTCCTAATGACTTACAACTTCATTGTACACACATCCTGTGTATTAAATCTAGAATATTTTCCTTTCTGGGTGTGAGACTACAAATGCAACTCTACGTTGTTTTCCCATAATACATCAACACAAGTTTGCAAGGGTGTACCTTTCATTCTCGGCAAGACCTCATTTTTGGAAAGAATTCTGAGACCTTTTTCACTACGTGGCCGAGTCGCTTATGCCATAGCTCGGTAGAAACTTCTTTCCGTGGCATTTACTTCTCCCTCTACACATTTTGGCTTCTCGTGATGTAGAGTGATGTATCTTTCTTGCCTTTAGCTATTACCGCATTGCCTTTGGTGAGCTTCCACTTTCCTCCACCAAAATAATTATTGTATCCATCATCATCACATACGGTAGAGATTAAATTGAGGCGGATATCGTGAATGCCTCACATCTTTCGAAGTAATCTGCATCCAAGATTAGTCTCTAGATAAATATTTCCAATGCCGACAATTTTTGATGCATCATCATTTCCCATCCTCACACGTCCAAAATCACCTCGAGTGTAGGTTTCCCGAGAAGAATTCCGTCGTGAGGTAACATGATAGGAAGCGGCACCTGAGTCAACTACCCAAGTAAGTGTCTTGGCATGCAAGATTGACATAATCGCATCCAGATCTCGAACGATGACAACTTCTTCAACATGGCAGTTGTGGTGTCATTTGTTCGGGTTCTACTTCCGATTTCTCGATTGTTTCGCCTTTAACCTTCTACATTCTCGAATGAAGTGTCCGTGCTTATCGCAATGATGACACTTCATGTCATACCTTGATCTAGACTTCGGCCGTCCTCTTTGTCGACTTTGGTTTGTCACGGGATTTTTACTTTTACTTCTCCCCGCCATTCTTGCTTGCCTTGTTTACGCATGACAAGCGCTCTGTTGTCGGGAGTATAGCCTTCATCTTTCGTCGAGACTCTTCGTTTAACATTCTGTCTTTTACCATATCCATGGTAAGCTTACCGTCAGCCGAGTTGCTTAACCCGACACAACTAGAGTATCCCAACTTTTTGGTAGAGAACTCAACATCAACAACGTCAGAAATTGCCTTCTACTGTCATCTTCATGTAGAGTCGAGTTGATCTACAATGCCTTGAAACTCACTCATATGTTCTCGATATGCCGCTTCCATCTTTATACTTCAAATTGACTAATCGTCGCATCGATTTGCTTTATTCTCACATGGTTGTCCTCGCATACATTTTTCTCCAACTTTTGCCAAAAGAACATAGCGGCCGTGTTCATTAGCAAAATTTTGAAAAATGCTTTTTGTCGATCCATTATCTCCGATTTGAAAGAAAGACACTTTCGATTCATAACGGCCCATTCAATGTCTGCAGATCGGTTACTTTCTTTCTCCTTCGGCATTATAATCGCTTCCATGTAGATCTTTAATGTATAAAAGATCCTCCATCTTCTATTTCCAAATTGCATAATTAAATGCGGTTAATTTTATCATATTACCTGTGCTTTCCTCCATTTGAATCGTCAATCACCAGGTTTCGCCGAACTTGATACTTTTCTGACAATGAATAGTATCCGTGAATAGTACCCGTGAATAGTATCCGTGAATAGTACCCGTGAATAGTACAAAAGATATATGAATAGTACCGTATGTGTACACTCTCTTACTAAAAATAACTTGGCTCGATACCACTTTGTTTGGGAAAAATGGATGGTTTTAAAGAAATAAATTCCACACACCTGTGGATAATTTCCCAAATCAAAATAGAATAAAAATGACACCAAGATTTTAGCGTGGAAAACCTTTCAAAATGAAAGTAACAACCACTTTGGACCCGTAGGCCACTTAAACTTCCACTATAATAAGACGGGATTACACACTTCACATTCGTGGATCTCTCACAAAATACAACAAATATGTATCTTCAATTTTGTGGATAAAACTTCACAAATCGGGCTCTCTTAATTTCTCTCAAAATTTCTCGAAACTCTCTCTCACTCTCTTTTTGTTTTCTCCGCTTCTGATCTGTTTGAGATTGAAGCTAAGGCTTTATATAGCCAAAAACTTCATCCTTCTCTCCGGATTACACGGAGAGATTTTTGCCTTCTTTTTTCTTTTCTTCTTTTCTTCCTTATCTTTCGGCGCCAGAGACTTTCCTTCCCTCTTTTTTTTTCTTTGTGGATGGCCCACATTAGTTGGACCAACACTTCTCATACAAGATTTTCTCTATTTTTGGGATGATTATCAATGAAGAAATGAAGCCATATTTATAGCCTTCAAGTTCTCATTTCATATGCCAAACATTTCTTCATTCAACAAAATTAGGCTACCTAATTTTCATATTCTTTATTCAAACAAGGTTAGGCACCTACATCTTTGACAATATGGTAAGCCAACTTCCATGAATTTTCTTCTAAATTAGGCACCTCCTATTTTAATTAACAAACCTAATATTATTTTTAATCAATCATAACAATCTCTACCTTGATTAAAAATAAACATGGTTACCACTACAACACTGTTTATTCCAACAGTCATAATTCTCTACACCGAGAATTATCATACTCCACCATAAAGAGTACACCCACTTAGAATTAATCACCAATTCTAAGAATTTCACATCGGCTCATGTCGAAAAAAAACTTGCTGAAATTTATGGTGCAACTCTCACACTTGGTTTTCCCGAGAGTTCATTAGCCATCGACATCATTTCCACCACACACCTTGCATCTATACCAAGCCAATGCTCGTGTGCAAACTTGTGGACCCGCTACCAGTAACACACTCTCTTTCATGGCAATATTTAGAGACTAGCGGCATGCCATGAGGATGTACATGCTCTTTTCAAAGAGCATCACTATAGTCTTTGAAAACAGATATACTATTAGCGTCATCGTTGGTATTTGAGCTTCGGCAGATCACCCACCCTTTGGACAATTTCTTTTGAGATGTCCGCATTGTCCACACCCCAAAGACATTATCTTCTTTTTCATGAAATTGTTTTTCTTCTATCGACTACCAATGCCGAGTTTTGGTGAAACATTTCTTTCACTACTCACTTTTTTCTTCGTAAAACAACTTGCTAGTAACCACAGAAAAAATTATTTTCTCCTTTCCATGAATCAAGATAGGTTTCATGTAATCATAAGAAGATGGAAGAGACCCGGATGAGCCTTAAAGCTATATCTTCATCATCAAGTTTAACTCCAATGGTTTCTAGTTCGTGAGACAATACCATTGAGAACACTTAGATGGTCGACATAGTTCCTTCATTCATACACAAAGTATGAAACCGCTCTTTCAAATACACCCGATTTGAAACACCTTTGCTCGATACAATTCTTCAAGCTTTTCCTGAGTTCTTTGGCCATAAATATTCCATGCACATTTGCAAGAATATTTTTGGCCAAACAAAACCGAATTGCACTGCTCTTAGATCAAGATCTTCCCAATCTTAATCACTTATATTGGTTTTACTTGGACTCAATACCAAAGAATGCTACAGTTTCCCTTTAACGCCAGGTAACCCATATTGATCAACAAATCTTTGACTTGTACTTGCCACAAGCCAAAATTGATTCTCCCATCAAATTTCTCAATGTCAATCTCGACTCGACATTTCTCCTTCTTTCTTTGAAATTGGCTCGATACCGATTGTTAGAAATTTGGATAAAATGGTATAATCACAAATTCTCCTCCCAAGATCTTCCTTGAGAATATCAAATAATAGAGAATAGATAATACACAACACAAGAATTATAAATGAAACTCCAAATTAGAGAAAAACCACTTTCGTCAAAAGACAACCAGAAAATAATTCACTATGTGAAAAATTGTTACAACCACACTCTCAGTAATTTTCTCACACACCCAAAAGACAAGAGCAATTACAAGCCCAAGAGAGTTTTCCCACAAAATTCTCTCACTTAAGAACTTCTCATACAAGATTTTCTCTATTTTTGTGACGATGATTATCAACGGTTAATAACGTATTCATATTTATAGCCTTCAAGCTCTCATTTCATATGCCAAACATTTCTTCGTTCAACAAAATTAGGCTACCTAATTTTCCTATTTTTTATTCAAACAAGGTTAGGCACCTACATCTTTGACAATATGGTAAGCCACCTTCCATAAATATTCTTCTAAATTAAGCAACTCCTATTTTGACTAACAAACCTAATATTATTTTTAATCAATCATAACAATTACAAAATTATTACCAATTATTGTTAGTTTATCAAAATTAATTAGCAAAGTCATTTTTACGGTGATAATACTTGTTTGGTTTTTCTTTAGGTTATTTTTTTAAAAAAATACATTTACTTAACACAACTAATTTTTTGTAAAAAAATTTCAAACATTTTAAAATTTAGTGATACGTTTGTAACAATGGCCCTATAAAAAAATTTAATAACAACTCTATTCACGTATTTAGAGTAATTCGACAATTCTCCCAACTTTGTAAAGATTAAACACTTTTAGCAAAGATAATAAAAATTGATTAAAGTGTAAATTTATTACAAAAGTAAAACAATATTATTAACATCGATACTGTCGAATACAATCACTATATCCCAATCATTTATATGCTTGATTTAATTATTTATTATTACAAATCACTCAATTATCTCATAAATCAAGAATATGAATTATCCCCCCTTTAAATTATATATATTTATCAATAAATATTTGTTGAATTTATTAAAGAATGAGATTGTAAAGAATCTCATTCCAAGTATCAGGGACACCTGAAAGGCACCAATGGCTACAATCCATGATAGTTTTACCTCCAAAACCATAAATTGAAGGATGTCCATCTTTACGAAACAAAGAGAGATTAGTAATGTCCAACAATCGAACAGGCTTCTTCATTGTGTTTAATACATTCTTCAACACTGACAAAGCTGGTGGCAACTCTCCTGGATATATTGAACCAAACACTGGTTTGCTCTGTCCCACACAACTCTTTGCTCTTGGCTCTCTCCAATCACTACCACTACTCATACAAATAACAAAATTATATAAGAGCTATATTGTATCCAAAAGTACTGTTCATTCACATATTTTTTGCCCTAAATTGCACATTAATTTTTGGAGCTTAATATATACCATACACAGCTTGGTTTTGGTATTGGTCTTGTTTTACAAACCTTTAAATCATATGATTTGGTTCTCAAACTTTTAAAACTATAGAGTAATTTCTTAAAATTTTAAATCATATGACGTAGTTTTAAGCTTTTAAAATTTTATATCTAAATCCTAAATTTTTGATTTATAAATATGTATTTTAGTAGTTAATTTAGGATATATGTGTGAAGTTTTAAAATTTTGCAGACTAAATCTTACGTTTTAAAAATTTGAATACTTATACTTAAATTTAGTTAAAATTTAAGATGAGAATGATACATTTTAACCTTTAAAATAACAATTCATCTATACGACGAATAGGTGAACAATTATGTATGAAAACCCAGGTAATTAGACTAATTTTTGCTAAAATTAAAAGATTTCAAAACAGTTTATTTCATATCAATACATTTAGAGTCACATAAAACTTGTAATATATCACTCTAAGAAACTGGCAGTAATTGAAAATACAGATGTTTATGACTCTGTTAGTACTGATCTAGTGAGTATAAAAGTTATATATTTGGACTGTAGGTAAAATTTTCTCATGGAAATTTCAAACTTGGGTAATTAAACCTTGTAAATCATAATTAATAGAAAGTTTGGCAACTAATTAAAATCTTACTTGTAGTGAGATGGAGAAATTCCTTGGAAGAAAACCATAGTTTTAGAGGGATCAATGTTTTCATCAACCCATTTTGCCCATGTAGTGAGAGCTCTCTTGAATGCAAGCATACGATTCATGTCTTTCATTACCTTCTGTCCTACTTGTACGTAATCCCATCTGCAAAAAAATGTATTTCAACAGTATCACATATTTTCCAACTGTAGCTTAATGTTATAAAGTTTATTTTAACACATACAAGTTTCTAAAGTGAGTATTGTAACTATTTTAAAAAAAAAAGTCCATTTGTCACATATTTAGTAAAAGTATGCCTCATTTTGATTTTTTTTTCTTTTTGTTTATGTGGTAGGTTTAAAAAAAACAATTAAATCTCCTTTCGCCATTATTTATTACTTTTTCAAGGGGTATTTGCAAGAAAATTAAAAAATATAGGAAAACATATAGTAATAAAACAATAATGAAAAGGATGTAATAGTCTATTTTTCAAACATGAGGGTCGTGTTTGTAATTTTGAAAAATATTTTGAAAAGATATAAATAATTTTTAATTATGAAATTATCTAGAAATACATATATAAAAGAAACAATGATAGATATTTAAACATCTAAGTTTGGATATTTTTTAATTTTGAACATCTAGTATTTATTTTAATTTTAATTTTTTTTTTTTTTTTGTATTTATTTTGGAAGCAATTAAGAGGCATTGTACATACGGTTGAGAAGCTCCCCTACGACCCCACCAATGCCAAGTGTTGAAGACAAGCATATCAATCTCTTTCCATAGTTTACCTCCCTCAACTGAATCCAACTTGAGCACTCTCCCTATTTTTTGCCTTACAACATCCACTAAGTAAACCTTGCGGTCTAGCATCACTTTAACTCCATAATCCTTCAATAATAGTATATTCAAAGTATGAGGTCTAAGTAGTGCACAAAGATAATTATGAAAGGTTTGAAAAAGAAAATAATAATAATAATAATAACTAGCTTATATTAGACTCAAGTAGTGCAATCTGAGAGATGTAATTCAAAAGTTCATGCTTAATATCATTCCTAGCTAGAAGTTATTTTCCAATATGGGTGTGCTAATTATCAAATATCTCTTAAAAACAAGTTTAATAAAGCAACTAATGGTCTTCTAATAGAATGATAATTAAACACTTAATTTTCTAAAAATTCCATGATTTAAATCCATCCATTTAATTATTATATATTTTTTTAAAAAAAGTTCAACTCAATAAGATAAAACATTCACATTGAACATTAATGACTAGTATTAAAGAAGTGATTATATATTTATCCATTCAATTATAATATGTTTTAAGTGTTTATTAAACATCGAGAAGTAGGTACTATTAAAAACATATATATATATATATTCATAATTAATTATTTATTTACGTATTAATGGCACGTTATTTTTTTCTTATATTTATGTTTTTTTGGTTTGTTTTTATCTTTTGAAGGAATTACATGTTCCGAAAATATTGAAAAAAATTCTCTTACAATAATAAGGTAAGAAGTTTTAAGTCAAAAAATTACCATTATTTTTCAATGGATCCTTTCGATGTGGGAAAGAGGATAATATTTGTGAAATTAGATCGAATTTTATCTACTTTAAAATAATATAGATTAAAATAAATTATATATTGTGATTTCAAATATCAATTAATTTGAACAAACATAATAATAATAATAATAATAAAGAATGATATAGAATGTAATATGATTATACGAAAAAAATTATACTTATCACCTATACTAATTAAACGTTAGAAAAGATTATATTATTATTTTAGTTAATAAATATCTATCACATCATCTATATTTATAATATAATTTGTATAATAAATAAGTGTTCTATTTAGACTTTGGAATAGCAGGCCACTTGCCAGAGATGGGCAAATTGAAGAGAACCACAAGTCTCCAATTTCTATAATATTTTGGTCACTTACACACATGCGGTTGTTGGTGAAGGAAAATTTCTAAAATAGTATTAAAAAAATAAAATAAAATATATTTATGTATCCAAAAAATAAATTATAAAAAAAAATAAAGAAAGAGGCGGTAGCATACCTTGAGGTAGAAGATGGACACATCATCAACTCTGGAGATGTTGTATCGGGCATTGGGCACAGAAGAATGAAGCATGCATGTGAGGGACTGCCATTGGTTTCGGCTTAGTGAATCTCCCACAAACATTATGCTTTTTCCCCTTAATCTTCTCAACATATCCCTCCCATTAAATCTGATTTATGCAGATGTTAATTTTTTTTTTACTCTTATATTATATTTATTTATTTGATAATATTTTCTTTATCGTATCTTTATTTTTAATTATTGAACATTTTTATTTTACATCTTGTTATATTTTTTACATTTTATCAATTAATTGAACACGTATTTTCATCGAAATCAACAAAGAATCTCAACTTTAATGCTTTTAAATTTCTTCTCATAAAATATATTAATATATGTTGGTTATTTTTAAAATATATTTCTAATCAATCAAATCATTATTTATTTTTAATTTCTATTAAATATTTATATTCTTTTTTAAAAAAAATATTTTATTAATCTTAAATTATATTGATTAAAAATATTAATTAATTACATATTTAATAAAAAATAAAATATTTTTAAATATAATAAGAATAAAAAGAGTTTAATATGAGCGAATGATTGTTATTAGGGAAAAGGATAATAAAAAAAATGCTAAAAGTCAAATGGGCTCTCTTTTTTATATTATAAACAAATAAAGGTAGCCATATGGAAACCTAGTAAACGATTCCATGATTGTTTTTTGTGGAATTTAATTTATTAATTTGACATTTCCTTTCTCCAATATTGGGCTGTCCATCATATGCAAATATTAACTTTTTCTCTCTCCCTCCTATTCATTAATAGGATTAGGACCAAATATTAGTTCAATGGGATGGTAATTCTATAGATTTAAACGTTAATTTAGCTCTAAATTAAATTACTCCTCTTTCTTTTTTTTTCCTTTAATAAATGTTAGGTAGGGATGATAATCAAATTATATATTTTTTTTTTAAATTGAACACCTTTAACAGCTTGTTTGATGAGTTTAATTTTATTTATAAACTTAAATTAAGTATGGTTTTATTTATCAAGTTATTATAAATTTTTATTAGATACAATTTTATTAAATACATTATATTTATCATTAATATTCTAGTACTCTATTTGATATTCCTATCAAATTTGTCACACACTCAATACTTAATATTTCCGTTTCATTTATTTTTGGGCGGCGCCAACACAGAATAAGGAATATGAAAAAAGCATATGTCACATGAAAGCCACCACCACCATGTTCGTGAACTTTACGGCTTTAATCAAACCTAAATACCAAAAAACAATTGGAACAACGAATATGTTCTAGAGAGGATATCTATTTATTTATATTTTTTTATTCTCAAAAAATACATATTGTCTTTATTACAACATAAAATAAATATTATTTTATATCGTAAAATTCTTGATAAAAATTAAAAATAAAATTTTATGTATAAAATGATGATAAAAACTACTTAACAAATGTAATAATTTTCTAAAATTCATATATTATGAAACCGTTAAAAAATTTGTGGTTTAATTAATAATTAAAATTAATTTGAATATGTTAAAATTTTAAAATTTAAGTAATAATTACAAATATTTGAGTTTAAGTTACAGAAAAATATTTAATCTAAAAAAAAGTTACACAAATGCTTCATTTAAAACTTGAAAGTATTAGGTTCTCTTATTTTCTATCCTTTTTTGATTTCTTATTTTTTTTTCTTAGATACAACGTGTATATATATAAAAAAGAGTATATTAATTTCGTTATTTTTTATAAAATTATAATTTAAATATATATTTATTTAATAGAATAGAATAAAATAAATTTATTATAATTATAAAAAGATTGTAAAAATTTATTTTTAAAAAAATTGTCCTACAAGATAACACACACGTGATGTATGTCTAAAGTGGGACAACATTTTTTTCAAATGAATTTGTGTAAATATTTTTATAAAAAATAATATACTTGTGTTATATTTATTAAATAAATACGAATTTTAATTATAATTTTGATAGAGATGATGAGATTAGCTAGTCTTCATCGTATGCATATATCAATTTTTTTTTATTTTTTATTTACAAGAAAACAGAAAAACAAGGGGTCATCACACTATTCACATCCCATAAATATTTAGTAATAGCGTAAATCCAATCGACTCAAGAGGCACGTGAAAGTGTCGGGAAAAATGGATGTCAACCGACATATATTCACTGGGTTTTATAGCCAAAAACCCAGAATCTTTAAGAAAGGAAAAACATAGACAAGAACGCTAATTCACTACATGACACGCGCTCTGCAATATTTTTGCTTAATATAATATTTGTTCTCCTAAATTCACATGATGTCTGTTCTTACTTGTTTGAGAACCATTTGCATAACTCAGTTCATATTTATAAGTTCACACCGACATATGTTTACACAAGATGACAGATCTAAATCATATTCTATTGCATTTACCAAAAATTCTAATTCATGTAAAGTTAGTGATTTGGATTTAATAACCAATTAGGAAGTTGCTTTTGATTTATTTTCATTGTAGTACAATTCTCTTTTTGTTTAAACAGAATCTGGTACATTTAGCTTTATTTAATTTATTTATTTATTTATTTATTTTTTAACAATTTTCACAGAATCTCTGGCAAGCAACGGAAGTGCAAAGAAGCTCATATTATTATTATTATTTGTTTCAATTTATAATATTTGAGGTTTTTTTATAAAAATATTAATTGAGTTATCCAACCCAACAAGTGTGATATTATGTGTTTTATTAATACGTAGTAATAAATATGTTGATAAAATAATTAAAAATACTAATATTTATTACATCAAAAATATACCGTTTTATTTATGTATTTGTAAATTATTTATGACAAACAAATTATAAGTATAAAAATTTCAATACATAAATCAACAAATGAGATAGATATAACAATAAGATATGCAAAATAACAAAAAAAAAAGTGTATTTTTTTTCTTTTGTAGAGTAAGTGTAATTGCATACTTCTTGATTGGCTTAAAAAACAACACACAAAAAACTCGTAGGAACAACCAATAATTTTTTTATTTGGAGTCACCAAAACAGAGTCTAAAAAAAAAACTAACAATATGATCAAAAACTCAAAACCATAAAAGGAGGTCTTTCACTTTGCTTAAAAGAGATAAATACATATACTTAGCATAGGAAGAGCATAGGAAGAATGTAAGAGTTGGAAATAGAGAGAAGATTAAAAGCGTACCTGACTAAATTGCAGTCTCTTGGTTGCCATCTAAATTTGGAATAAAGCTGATCAGAGCGGCCATTTCTTTGGCAAGCAAAGACTCGCTCAATAAAGGTACAAACAGAGGGATTGTAAAGAGGATAAGATTGGTCCAAAACCCACCTTCCTTTGTATAAATCACATTGATTTTCTCCATTTGTTTGGTGATATTGAAGAGAGAGACAGAGAAGAAAGATAATAAAAACATAACAACTGCTTTCAAACCAGAAACCCATTTCTGAATGCAGTAAAATCTACCTATAGAAGAGTCTCTGTGTGAGTGAGTGAGTGAGAGAGTGAGAGAGAGAGAGAGAGGTCCTATCTTCCAATATATAGGCATGTAGTTATGTACATTCTGTGGTGGGCGTGTTTGAATTCTTATGGGAGAATACTAAGGTCAAGTTAGTCTTGCTTTAGTAAAAGGCGTTTTTTTTTTCTTTCTTTACTTCAATCTTTTTGTTTAATTATACAATATAATTTATATTTTTAAAAGAAAATATTGGAGAAAGCACTAATGATTGGAGACTCCTTTCATATTACAAACAAACCATAGAACACGGGTCAATAGATTGCGAGGCACGGTTTGGCGGAACATTAACCGAGGAAAGGGTTCAGAAGTGAGGCACGTTTTAAACTAGACAAGTCTTTTTTTTTTTTCAACTCTGTGCAAGGAATTTATTTCGAATTTTTTATTTTATTAAAAAAATAAATTATATACATAGCAAAAGAAAATAGAATACTAGTCAGTTTTACTACTTAATAATAAAATAAAATTATATTAAGAAATTATCTGAGGGATAATTACAGAAACATAAATTTGTTGCCACATCTTTGGCACCACCATAGCCATGAAAGTTTCAGGGTCACATGCTGGTTCTTTTCTTTTTTTTCTGCTCTCCCTCCATATCAAAAGTTATAGACGTGGGACATTCAACAAGTAAATAAAGGTTTGTTAAGAAATTGTGAGAGGTCAGTGCAATGAATCAAGGATAATAACGACAATGATGTTGATTTGATTGGTTCCAAAGTTTTAATTTTCACAACTAAAAGATTGGGTTGGCCATAATTCAAAGATTAAGTCACTGCCATTGTATTTGACCTTGCAACTCACTTACTCAATTATTTGCCTCCTCTGCCTTATCCTAACAGATAGGAGTTTAACACAAATTTATCTTAAATATAATCAGCGTTTAACATATCTTCATTTATATTTTTGATCTTATTAAAAAATGTTATAATAATCTTAGATTTTATGATTAATATCATTAATAATTAAATGTATTAATTTTTTCATCTATATCATGTTAATATTCCTATGACTCTCATATTAAATTAGAGAATACATATTTAACACTAGTTGTTAATGTCAAAATATTCTCTGATAATTATCATGTATTTTCATATATTTCGCTCGCTTTTTTACAAGTTAGCTTACAATGATATAGTTTAAAACGAAAATTAAACAATATCCATAAAACTCGGATGTAAAACCTGGTGACATCCAGGTTTTATTACCCACTAATATCATTGTCACTCCATCACGCTTTACTCCATCGAAGATTCGCCCGCCATCGCTTTTAAGCACACACCAACACTCCTCCTGCGCCGATATATGTCTTACGCCCAACTTGTCGGGCTTGAGCTGTAGGTTCCGCAGACACATGACATTTTCATGAAAGATATCGCCCAATCGATCTTCCGACTTAACAAATGGAAGCCTTAATAATCTTTTCTTCAAGATTCTGTTGATGAGTTCGATCCACTTCAACGTTGCTTCAGGCGATCATGTTGAACCTGACGGGTAGATATGGCAACGGCCGCTTTGTTATCACAAAATAAGTTCATTTCAGAAAGCTGTGAGCAACACCAATCTCGCCAGAAGTTTTTTCAACCAAAAGCGAGCTCACATATTCCTCGACCATTCCTCGAAATTCACTCTTCAAAGATCGGATAAGGCAACTACATTTTGCTTTCGCTTCTCCACGTGATAAGATTGCCTCCCACTGTAAAGTAAAGTACCCAAAGAAAGAGATTTCCTATCCTTCATATTCCCCGCCATCGAATCAGTATATCCAAGGACTTCCAATCGACCATTCTTTGAAAACATAAGTCCTTTCCTGTGAGGATTTTAAGTAACGAAGTATTCGTACGATCGCATCCATATGGTCTTCACTGGGCAAGCATGAACTCGACTCACCACACTCACAAAGATAAGCACATCGTCGAGTAATGCAGATAAATATACGAGTTTACCTACTAACCGTTGATATCTCCGTTTATCCGCCTACTGTCCACATATTCTCCGAGTTTACGATTTTGAACCATTGGAATATCGACAGTGTTTACAATTCTAGTACCTCTCACCGCAAGTAGTCCGCAGTATATTTCCTTCGGGAAAAGACATATGCCTTGTTTTTGATCTCATACCTCAATACCTAAGAAGTATTTGAGCCCTCCTAAGTTCTTCATTTCAAAACTCATTCTCGACAGCTTGTTCTCAAGCTAGAGATTTCTTCTTTATCATCCTCGTAATGATCATGTCCGTCTACATAGACTATAAGTGGTCGTTATCTTCCTAATCTATGTTTTAGGAAAAGAGTAATGATCGTAGCTTTCAGTTGAACCCATATTTCTTCATTGCCGAACTCAACCTACCAAACCACGCTCGAGGTGATTGTTTTAGTCCATACAATGCTCGTTGTAATTTACATGCGCTTTTTTTCTCGATGTAACAAGATATCCTGCGGGATATCCATGTAAATCTCTTTCAAGGTCGCCACGAAGGAAGGCATTCTTCACGTCAAGTGGTGCAATGGCCAATCTAAATTTGTCAAAGAGATAACAAAACTCTCACGCTTTTTAGTTTAGCCACAAATGGTGAGAAGGTTTCTTGACAATCTATCCCATGCTTCGTGTATATCCTTTGCTACAAGCCTCGCCTTGTAACGATCAACTAACCCATCCGCTTTATACTTAACGGAGAAAATCCACTCGCACCCTACCATCTTCCTCCTCGAGGCAACTCGCTAACACCCACGTGTTATTCTTCCTCAGAAGGCCTCAAATTCCTCTTTTATAGCCTCGAGTCCATTTTGGATCGATAAGGCTTCTTCAATGCTACTCGGAATCGGGACACGATGAGAGTTGTGCAAAATGCCCCGACAGGTTCCGATAACCTCGAAAGAGATACATAATTTGCTATTGGATACTGGGTTGTCGTTCTTCTCTTCTCGGGAGTATCGATTCCTGGAGGTTTACCTCGATCGTGTCTCGAAAGGTAAAACATAAACCAACATGTATGTATCTATAGCATTAGTCTCAGAAGGCGTGATAGGATAGCTTACCTCATGAGTTGTTCTCACAGTGAGGATCATCGGGTACTGTAGAACGGAGTGGTACATCAACCACTTCATCTTCTCGAGATTCAAGTACTACTTCGCCTTCGCCTCGAAGTTCAAGCTCCTGCCCAGATACAGCTCCTCCATATTATTGGCACGATCCGAGTATGCTGACTTGTGTCTAATATTTCAACATCAAGCCAATTTCGTTTCTTCACCATAACTCTCCTCCGAAGAAAGGGAATCGGATACCGCGATGGGAAAAAATATTCGATTCGAGGAAAGTGACATCCACGGTAATATAGTTTCTTTAGTAATTGGATCATAACATCGGTAATTTCTTTTGTACACCATACCCCAAGAATACACATCGGACAGCACATGGATCCAACTTAGTTCGCTGATTTTTACTGAGGTGGACAAAAGCAACACATCCAAAAATTCGGGCGGAAGCATTAAAATAAGAGGGTGGAAGATGATCAGATAGCACCTTTAATGAGTCCGAAATTGTGCGTCTTTATGGGCATTCGATTCAAGAGATACACAACAGTAAGAATAAAGATCACTCAAGATTTATTAGGCATACGTGCACCGATAAGTAAGCCCGAGCGTTTCTAAAATATGCCTATTCTTCCTCTCCGCAATTCCATTCTCGTCATGGTTTCATGGAATCACGAGGTTTCCGCTGGAGAATACCACGGTTGTCCAAGCATGTCCTAATTGTCGACAACATACTCCCCTCCATTATCGTAATTCCAAGTATCTTAATTTTTTCGAAAATCGTCTCGAATCATGGTGTGAAACACGTGAAATGTAGCAAATACTTCATCTTTATGTTCGGTATTAAGGTAAAGCCATGTCATTCGTGTGTACAATCATCAACAAAAATAACAAACCAACGATGACCCGATGACGAATAACCGGGGAAGGTCCCCAAACATCGAATGTACCAAAGAAAAAGGAGTCATACTTTTATTCACGCCATAGATAAGACGCCTCTACGACTTTTTGCTAGATACAAGTATCACATTTGAAATCAACGTGTGATATTTGAAAATAAACCAGTGAGCAGTGCGTCTTAAATACCCGAACGATGCGATGCCCAAATCTTCGATGACGACATAGCCAACCGCTGCTCCTTGTTACCAACAAGATGTCGTACGTGATCGCTCTTCCCGAATCGGTGTCATCCACATAATATGCCCTCCTCTCCTAGTACCACGCCCAATGATCTCCTTAAGTAGAATATCCCGTAGAAGGCAAAAAGAGAATACATCAATACTACACGCCATAAGGTCTCAAGACTCGACTCTACGTACATTAGTCCTGGCTTGACAGTAGATGGTACAAGCAAAGTATTAGATAATGATAATGCAGGAGATAAGGTCATCAGGCCAGCCCTTCAGAATCGGATAAGCGACCCCATTTGATTGGCAACACGCTCCGTCTCTCGCTGTAGGAGAGATCGTCAGTCAAATGTCGCGTGATCTCGTAGCTCCGTGAGTCCGTAATCCAATCCTCTTTATCACTACGAGTAGATACGTGAAATGCTTTACTTGAAATACCGATCTCCAAGATTCACTGGGAAGTAAGCGGATAGCGAGGCATTATTGGTAGCCACAGCTGCTCGTCTGGGGCCAGGTCCCGTTTCTTCCGTGCTAAGATCATTCCACCATTCTCGATACCCACGAGTTCGAAGCGCCACGGCGTGTTCGAGTTTCCGCAACGGCCACATTTCATGTCAAGAGAGTGATTTCCCGAGGATTTCGTCGCCTGCGAGGTTCCCCGTTTTGGTGGCATCCGGATTACGGTGTCCTCGACCCCTTTAAAAGTCATAACCGCTCCGGTGTCGTATCTACACCTCGCGATCATCACGGACTACCCGACCTCTTCCCGACTCGACGAATCCATGCGCTTCGTTCCACCGCAGTGGAAACGGTCTCGATTCAAGCACATCACTCTCGAGTTTTGTCGAGTCTGGCCATCAAGTCCATCAAGGAAGGTATACACTCGATCTTCCCGTACGATGGAGTTGTATTTTTGTATGTCATTTGCACACTCCATTGGATTAGGACGACGCAAATCAATTTCTCGCCACAACCCTCAAGCGTCATCGTAGTATTTTTCAAACGGATCCACCCGCCCTGCTTTCATACGAGTAACTCGACGACGAAGATCATACACTTGAGACGTGTCTCCGTCCCATCACAAGGTGGTAGCAGCAGTAATCCCAAACTTGTTTCACAATGGGAATCGAATAAAATTTGCAACCGGCGAGGGTCCATCGAATTGATCAACCATCCTTTAACAATGGCATTTTCTGCGCCATCTCCCGAACTAGGGGCCTGCTTTCAACAAAGCCGAGGAAAATCCCCATTAATATATCCCGCTTTTCTTTGCTGCAGATATACATCTCCACCACTGGGACCACAAGGCATAGTCGATCCTCCCAACTTGATACTAATTGGGGCCGACGCTGGGCCGGGACAGATGTGTCAAGTCGATCCGAGCTTTAGTGAAAACTTCCGTCATTTTCGCCGTAAAATCTTCCAACATAAAATTGGTAGTTAAATCTCTAGATTCCTAAACCTAACTCATTTTCGCAGCCCTTCGTAACCCTAAATCCCTTTTCCCCTTTTTTTTTTTCTCTCTCTCACTGCCCCGCAGCCCTCTTGCTCACTTCACGCCGCTCCTCATAGTCATTTCTTTCCGATGGAAGAACCCTACCCGACTACAAGTATCCAGCCGGAGTCGGCCTTCTACTTGGTCCTCCATCTCCGTGGAAGCCGGCGCTCTTCTTCTTCTCTCTTCGTTCCAAGTTTCTCCACGATGGCCGCTAGTAAGAAACGTCCGTCAACCGCGACACTTGCCGGGTGGTCTCGAATGAAAGCCAGACTAGCATTGCCCTCGGTTGTTCTATCGAGGTTGGTCCACCGCTGAACCGACGTCCGAGAAGAAATGGTGACTCCGAATACTACGGGTCGCAAAGACCGCGAGGCCGCACCGTCTACCTATCCCCTCAGGCTCATTGCTACGCCTACACAATATTCTTCAGACCGATATTGTCATGTTTTACTTGATTTTTTTTTTCCGTGTTGCAACACCGATCGATTTCGTAAATACGAAATCGTAAACCATAAAAATGCCTTCGGACAAATACAAACCAGTAGATCGAACTCAAAGAAACAAAAAAATGAAAACAAAGGTGCTACAATCAAGCACTCACCCGTAAATCGAAACAGACCAGTGAATCGTAATTCGTAATTCCGTAAATCGAAATCAACAAATCAAGAATCGCCAAATCGATTCGTAAATCGAATGGTAGTCTATCGTAAATCGCCAGTGTAGTTTCATTAGTCACCAATAACCTGGCTCCGATACCATGTCAAAATATTCTCTCGATAATTATCATGTATTTTCACATATTGCTTCCGTTTTTTTTTACAAGAGTTTACAAATGTATATAAGGAAAACGAAAAATTAACACAATATCCATAAAACCTGCACATCCAGGTTTTATGGCTCCACTAATATTGTTGTCTGCTCCATGTTTTACTCCATTGAGCATTTGTGTCTGCCATTGTTTTAGCACACACCAACAGTTAAATCCTATAATTCTTATATATTATTTATTAAAGATAATTTTTTAATTTTCTTATCATAAAATTGTGTTATTCTTATCTTCATCTTTTTGTTTATTAATATTGTAAATTGATATAAGCAAATATTTGAACATTCAAGATCTCTCGGTATCTTAAAAATTATAATTATTACACCTAAATTCAATAGATCTACTATAAACTTCCCTTCTGTTTGTCTTTTCTTGTTATATATATTATGTCTCAGATTTGATCAAATCATAATACCTTTCTTGTAATGGTGAGTCTTTTACGTCCATATATAAATGGTATCCAATTTAAACTTACTAGAAAAGAGTAATTATATTCTATTTTATTCATAATATAATAATTATTACAATTATGAGATTAACTAAGAACTTTGAAAAGATTTTTAACCACTCATAATTATTGGTTGGAATTTCTAGATAGAGAGAATTGCTATGCTAGAAGATGTGTTTTTTGAACCGTGTGCTTCGGTTTTTTTATGTCCTCGCAAATGAAAATCGGAGTTAATTTTATAGCACAAGAAATCCCTCTTTACAAAATGTGAATTAATCCTTACTTTAATAATTCATCTATTTTAATGCTTTTTGACTTATCAATTTTAGTCATTGTTTTTTCTTGACACATACTACCGACTAAAGATGTGGATATTACATCTTTATTTTTCTTTGTCATCTTCTACCGATAGTTTTTTCTCTTTATTTTTCCTTATCATTTTCTATCGATAGTCCTTTGGATGACGTTGATGATGATGCATCTTCTTATTCTTGATCTTTAATGTAGTAAATGTATATATGATCTTTGGCGGCTTTTCTAGCATAAAAGCAGAATACATTCCTTGTTTCTTAACCAATTTTTAAGTTATTGCTGTTAAAATTTATCTCAAATTTGGTGATTTTTTCACCATCCTTCTCGATAAGAGTCATGCTACTATAAGAAGTAATGATGATTTTACTAGTTGAATAATTTACTTTGATCTCAATATAATTATCAATTTTTTTAAGTTTATAGTTAATTTGGCTTAACATTTGACCTTTTAATAAACAGAGTTCTTCTGTGTTGAATTTTTTTCTTGAAGCCCCTTTAGTTTGAGAACTTATTTATTTGTGTTGGTCATCCCTAGCTTGAAGAAGTGGTAGGGATTGATTCATCTTTCCTCATTCTAATCCATTAGTGAACTGAAATATCTAATATAAATAGGCTTGTCACCTACTCTTATCTTCTTCCTAAAATTCTTGATTGTTTTTTTGAAATTTTTTAAAAAATATATTAATTCTAGATGGTATAAAGTTGATAAATTTTTTACCTATGCTTTTATTTTATCCATATGCAGAGTATCTTGTTCTTCCATTTTTATATATGATCTTTTTTCAATTTTACTTGTAAGAATTTTTGCATTTATGTAAGTTTCTTGATATATGCTTCAACATATATCAAATATCTTAGAAATCTTTGTGATTGGTTTTTGTTCTTTAATTTACTAGAAAAACCTTGAATGTTATTTAATATATGGAATTGTAGATTTTGTTTTCCATCTTTAATTTTCAATCTTAAATACTTAATTTTCTACTGAGTAATTACTAGTTTTCTTTTAGAGAGTTTAATGCCTTTTTTCTTATATTTTTGTAGAATATTAATAATATTCAAATAATATTTATTTAATTCACTAATGAAAACCAAAATATCATCCATATAGACACAACAAACATTTAAATAATTTTTTAAAGATATTATCAATATATCTTTAAAAGATACATGAAGTTTCTTTTAATCAAAATAGTATAACAGTCCACTAAAATTGTCTTTAAGGGTAACTAAATCCTGTTAATTTTTGAGATTTTTTATCTAATCTTATTTGTCAAAATCTTTTTTTGCAATCAAAACTCTAAAAATATCTATTTTCTTTTATTATTGATAATAGTTCTTCTTTCTTTAGAATAAAGTATACATTATCAATAGTTTTTTATTCAATGCTTTGAAATTTATTACCGTTCCTTTTTTCTTTTCTTTTTTCAACTTCTTTTTCGACTAAAAATGTTGCACTAGAGTGAGATGAAACACTTAGTATTATGATTTTTATTTCCAAAAGTTCTTGAATTTATTTTTCAAATTCAATTATGTCTTCTGGAGTGTAAATCATTGATTTTACTCTAATAAACTTGTTAGTGTCTCTAATTCTATGTTGTTAATCATTTTAGATTTATTAATTTTTGGATCTAAAGAATTTTTTAAGCTTACTGCTTTTAATAATTTAATGATACCCAATACTGCTTTATCTTCCTATCTTTAATTAAGAAAAGAGTTTTTTTTTCTTCTATATCTAATGAAATATTTTTTCAATAAAATTTTATTTGATTATTGTCCATCTTACCATGTTTTCGTTTTTTATGTTGTTGTATAAAAGTTGGGCTTGATACAGTCAAAAATTTTCTTATTTTTTGATACATAAATGGTTTCATCGTTTAATGTTGTTAGACTTATTTTGTCTAAATATTATGTAAATGGCTAATATAAGTTTAGAAAATTATTTTCTATTACTAAATTAACTCCTGTTTCTTATTGATATATGGTAGAAATATGAAATTTTTCTCATCCTATCATTATATTTGTATCTTTTAAAACCTTATTGAGATTTATTGTAGTATTATTAATAACTCTTAAAATTAAATCTTTCGGTGTCTGTTTTTAGTGTTATTCTGAGAATATATATTTACTTACTACACACATACTAACTCATGTTTCTATATATGTATGTAAACGATAGCTGAAATAACCTTTAAATTTTAATCTTACCATAATATAGGTACTCTTTGGATTTGTAATACTATATAAATCATTATCTTTTGATGAAAAATACCCTTATTATGAGTATTCATATTCTGAGTCGGTTATTTACTCCCCTGGTTCTTCTAATAGATAAATACAATGAGTATAATATATATATAATTCTTCAATTAGTTTTAATTCCATGTTAAAAGCTTCTTATAAGATTTTTATTTTTTATGGAAATTCCTTTTTAAATTCTTTCTTATGTTGATACATGCTAGGGCATTCATTGATATGATGTCATTCTTCATTACAGATCCAACATTTACATTTTTTTCTGAAGGATAATGATTCTTGTTTTTAGGAGGTTTATACATTTTTATTCTAAAATATCTTTTATCATAGATTTTCCTACGAAATCTTTTATATTTTTAAAAATCTTGTTTCCTGAATATATATCTTTTAAATTTCTTATATTTTTTACATTTCTATTTGTAGGGTTCTATATTACATTCATATTTTTTTTAGTATTTTAAAATCTCTTATATCATAACATATTTCATTATTTTCTCTTATTTGTTTATATTTCTTTATTTCTTAGTATTTAATGATTGTCCAGCTTTTAAGGCTTCTTATTTTTCCTCCTAAGTTGTCTGGTATAGTTTTCATATTTCTTTTATTTCAATATTCTGTTAAGGTCTTATGTTACATTTTTAGGTAACTTTTGAAAAAAAAATCTCTTATAAGTTGTTTGCACAGAGGATGATAATTTGTGGTAATGCATTTCATATTTGTTACATTTCACTCAACTTCATTGATTCCATTTTCATTGGATTCAGTGATGGTTATTCATTTATCTTATCCAATAAATTCCTTGTAAGTTCCATCTATTACTATATTGAAATATTCTCTTCCTGTAAGAGCATTAATAAATGTTGTTAGTCTGTTAAATTTTAAAATCAAATCTTAACATGTCCTATCATTTTATAAACTACTAAATACCCTACAGATTAAAGGGTTTATTTATGTAGTTTGAGAGGTTCATATGAGTACACTCATACCATTAACACATTCATCTAAGACTTTTTTATATCTCGTATAGAACCTAGATCTAGGATATTATATTTATAATTTTCATGGAGCATGAATTTTGATGGAATACTACCTCTAGCTCCATAAATGTAACAATTCTTCTATTTTGGGTGGTTGTCTTCTTCTATTTAAAATAGCTGGTTCTTCTAAACTTTTTCTATTTTAATCTTCCCTATGTAGGTCAGATGTTTTTTTCTTGTTAAGGAATTGATAATGAAATTGGTTTTATATAACCTTTTAGGGTTATGATTTATGATTCAGAATCAGTCTTGCTGATTATTATCATATCATCTTCCTATTTGTTTATTCAAAAAATTTCATCATAATGTTATTCTAATTCTTCATTAGTTAGTATTAACAAATTAATTATTTTTTCTATATCCTTATTTTCAGAATTCGTGAATTGTTCTTCTTATTCTTTTCTATATTCCATTAAGTTAGAATTATATCTTTTTCTTTAGATTTTTCTTCATTTTTCTTCTCTAATTTCTAGGTGGTTATACTTTTAATCCTTCTAAGAGATCATATTTATGACTTATAATATCATTGTTTTTATGTATGTTATATACTTCTTTTCTTAGTTCTCTAAATTCTATATGTATATCTTGTTGTAGTTTATTATAAACACATTCATTTATTTCTTTTAATAATTTTTTTTTTGTGTTTCGGTTATACTTTGTAGATACTTCATATTTGATTCTAAGACTAAGTCTATTTTCTCTTTTAGAAGTCTTAAAGGCTTCATTGATATTATTTAATTTTTTGTTACGACTACTAGGCTCTCATCTATTTCTAATTGTATATTTTTAATTTTTCTTTAAATTTTATTAACTTCCTAATATAACATCATGAACTAATGGTTTCATTTCTTGAACTTCTTCTTTTATTTTTTTTAATTTCTTTTTTATTATACGTTTTTATTTCATCATTTATAAAATTAAATATTGGTATATTATTGTTTTTAACTACATTACTTTTTCTTCCTAATATGAGAGGTTTTTTCTTAATATTTAAGTGTTATTCATCATGTATTTTAAGTTTGTTAATATTTCTAGTTTTATTATCTTGAAAGTTTTTATCTATTTTTATGAATTTATTTTGTTCATATATTGAACTATTATGATTGTTTATTAATGAATATCTTATTATATAATGTATTGAAAATGAATGAATTTTTTTCTTTCAACTTAACCCTTGATTTAAATTTTTATCATAAATATTAATAGTAAACCTAGTATATAGCGTGAATTTTAGTTTCTAATATTCCAAATTATGATAGATCATTTCTAATAGAGAATATTTTCTGTTTATTATTGTATTAACTAGCAATATTATTTTTATTGATTTATGTAGTCCTTATTTGAAATGAGTTTATATTAATATTTGAATTCCACGTAAATAAATGTATCTAATTTTTTCTTTATCCTTTTGAAAATTTTTGATAATTTATTTATTATAGTTTCTTTGTCAATTAATGATATATCATACATTTTTCCATTTGTAATAATACTCATTTTTTTATTATTTATTTCATAATAAACTGTCTTTTAATGGAAATAATTTTCTTAACGATGAAAATAATAAATCTTTAAATCTCTCTTTCTTTAAGATTTAATTTTACATTTTTAATTTATTCAAATTTCTTTTTACTAATTACCATTTCCTATAAAAAAATTCTGAAATGTTCTATATTTTAAATTCTACTATCCCTTAATTTCTTATTACTTTTTAAATCTCTATTTTTTCATTTTTATTTATAAAATATTACTATACATTTCTATTATATTTAAATTTTATTTAAAGGATATTTTTGAATTTTTTTAAAATCTTGAATTTATTTTTAAAGATAAATCAAAACTTATGGATACTTTTAAGATTATTCCAAAGTTTAACATTTCCTTTTCCTTGTATTCCCCTTGTTTGTAATATTGTATTTGTATTAAGACATTTCCTTATCAAATACTTCTTATCATAAAAAAAAGGAAGCTTACAACTAGTTTTGTTTTCAATGTTAGCACGTTTCCAATTGAAAGTTTTCAAATCACAACTTGGAATGAGATATCAGGTAGCAAACTTTAATTTGATAAAAAATTTGAACCCATTTTATAGACCAACTAAATTTTACCACTTAATTTGATATCAACTCTTAATTGAGATGAATAAAATTACTCATTCCATTTAATAATAATAATAAATAAATAAAAACAGATATTAACATGTTCCTTTAGATGGGTTTTAGAAAATGAGTCTTGGCAAAATGGGGAAAAGTGTTGAGCAAGCAAACAAAAGACAACAAACAGAAACCTATGCTGTTAATTCTTCAGAAAAAAATTATTTGAATCAATCCTCGTGTCAAATTAAAACGACCACATTTATTTTATGAATGTTACGACAGAATTAATTAACCAAGAAAACAACATTGCTATTTAAATCCAATAATAAAAAAGCTAATGAGAAAGTAAATTTCCGATACAGAAAATGTAAGGATCGATCAAATAACAAAACAAACATTTTATATTCACAAGTCAAATGTGGTAAATTGGTTTAGAAGCCAGAGACTATATACACTTCCACAAGAAACTATGAGAATTACAGAATCAAAACTCAATACCACTATTTATTTGTACAGAGAAGGAAGGTCGACCAACATTGGTAATAGGAGTATCAACTCTCAGAACTATGCCTGAGTTGCCAACATTTCCATTCCACTTCGACCTGCCAACCTGAAACAATAGATAGAACAAGAATTCATTCAACACATCAACTTGGGTATCAAGTTAACAGATTTCATGCATAATCTTGGGACACAAGCATAAAAATGCACGACAAAGGTAAACGACTTACAGATATTGATGCAAATGCTGAAGGATGTGTTGTTAGTGCGCAGCCACAGATCACGCTTAATTGTTCCTTCACCAAATGAATAAGTTCCGCCCTCATTCCGGGATTGCTTCCACCAAAAGTAGGACACAGACTGACGATATAAAATAGTGATCAGGTCATATTAGCACGCAAAATCATACTAATTAAAGACAACATATAGGTGCACAGCTAAATCGCTTAATAGATGATCAAGTTAAACAGAACACATGGACAACTAATGTCTGAGGGTTACATAAGAAAAGAACAGCATATTACATATATTTTATGTAGAAGCACCGTGTCACTTTTATGTGCATAGGAGCACGAATCAAAATAGAAATGTCCATGACAGTTGAGTAGTAGACAAAAAGTAAGTGTCACCGTTTCATCCCTAGAGGACATGGAGGATGTACTCGGGGCAGCCCAAGTTAAAGAACAACCTTTCAACTCTTAGCAAATATAAGTAACTAAAAGGATTAGGCACTTCTTCGTCTTGCTTAAAATGGGAAGGATACAAATAAATCATCAATTTAGGTTGTCAAGATTGAAACACATCCAACTATATCTTCGTCCTATACAATATGGAGCATATGAAAGCAAGACAAGTTTCAGCTTCTAAAATAGAAGCTGACACTTGATGGAACTAAACATGTAGAATGATATACGGAGAGAAAAACATAGAACTAACCTCATTTGGACTGTAGGCCTCACCATAAGACCTGATCTCTTCCAAGCCAAGGCTTGAGAAACACCTAATGCAAAAGATTTGTCTGGCCATTGAACCATGGGTGTGAACCGTGTTCCCCGCTTATTCTGATCAAGCAGTGACTAGAAATCGTTAGTTGCCTCAAAACCACAAGTTATCAACTTAATATTACTAACATCCAAAAATTACACTCGAGAGAGAAATATTGTACTGTGCTGTAAGAAGTTGAAGAAATAAAAATGCTAATATTAATACATTATACAAACCTTGCGAGAGAAGCTGACCCTCATTTCTCCAGGGAATTGACCTTGAGCCTGTAGTAGGCCTCCACAAAGAGGCAGGAAAGCACTTGTACTCAAACCCTCACCAGATACATAGGTCAATTGCCCATTTGGAAACTGTAAATCGACGAATGACTGGAGAGAAAAAGGAAGAACAGTTAAAATTGACCCCAAATAGCTAATAGGAGGTTCTATTTCTATTATTAGAAGTTAATGTTGCAGCTTGCTAGCCAGCTACAAGCAATCCACTTTAGAACTCAGAATATCAGTTTAGCAGAGAATGGAAAGAAGCCGAGAAAACTAGGATATTATAGTCATATTTCATCAAATGTTGGTAGATAGATATCATTCAATGTATATGTTCACCAATACCAGAACTTGTATAAATCTTGATGAAGAATCATCGCTAAAAATCAATCAATACCAATTATCAAATTCAAATACTTAAGCAAGAAGAATTTTGCAAATAATATCATTAACATAAACGAGCTAATGTACTAGAATCTTTGCTGGAATTGTAGGCTTACAAGTACATTCATGAATAAAAAACTTAAGGTGGCATGCACACTGGAGATCAAATATTCAAGCACATTTACCTATGTGGTCATATTATAAAATACAGTAAATCCATGACAAGCAGATAAAAAAATGTGTTTATAAGCAACAATACAAAAATATGCTTACTCACTCATACTTGACTGGTAATAAACGAACTTACACAGGCTAAGGGATTGACACACAACATTGACATTATGAGCCACCTCCTGTGCTTAGACCAGACAGCTGGACAAAGTGAATGAATCCCATTCTGACAATCAACAAATGAGAAAAGAACACCAGATTAGGAAAACAGCAAAATGTTGATGGTAACTTAGACAACAGGCATTGCATAAACCAAGTTAGAATACCAAAATGGATCACAAGATAACAGAAAGAAAGAGAGGAAAAACAATGTTGTGTGGTCAAAACAATTTTGTGGCCTCATAGATCATTTACCAAGTTATATTAACATAGCAAGTATCTTGCAGAATCAAGCATAACATATTGGGAAAAAGCACTCGAACCAGTGTACCATTCTAGGATTAAGTATATTGTTTTGCCAGTTATAGCCATTGGCTGGTCATACCTTCCTATCATAACCATACCAAATCAAGTGTTGCTTTGACAAATGGACAGGCAAAAGAAGAGTTGCATCACGAACAAAGAGTACAGGCCCAAGCTGGACAAGGAAGAGAGATGAATTGTCATTTCCAGATGAGGAATTGTTATGAGATGCTTCGACTCTCCATAAATCCCCCCTTGCAACCAAAGAACTTTCAACATCACGTGATCTACTATCATAAGTTGAAGTGATATTGATGATCCCCTACATCAAAAGAAATAAAAATAAATGAAGTGAAAAATAATGCTCACCTTACTCAAAAGTATTTTCCATTGCTCGAGAATATATGGTGTGATAATGTGCTCACCTTTCCAAATGCATTACTATGAAGGTACATGTAGTAAGCATTCACAAATATCATTCCTATAACAACCAGATTTAATTTTCTTGGTAGCTACACCACACACACACACCCCCCCCCCCCCCCCAAAAAAAAAGTTAAAACGATTAGATTTATGAGTTTATCAACACATGACAGTAGTGGTAGTGGATTACTAATTTGATTTAGCACTCCCAAACACCTCCTAAGCAAATTGAATGACCCAACTTCAAACTGAGTTTCATGGCAGCCACAAAACTCCGCTTAAGGATATTAAACACAATCTAGATAGTTTTATATCTTGAGTTATACTTAGAGAAATTAAAACAAGTAGCTTTACAAGTCTTATTAAGTATTAACAACTTATGCAACTTGCGGATTACTAATATGGTATAGCACTACCAAAACCTCCTACGCCAATTGAGTGACCTAACTTCGAACAGAGCTTAACCCTGGTCACTAACAGAAATTAATGACGTGATCTCATTTTCCATTCCATCTTTTTATTTCTTTCAATTCACCATAAGAGAGAACATGTTATTGTTTTAATTTTAGATAGGAAGTAAGAACATCTTTCCTGCCAAAACTCAAATTATTTGCCATCACTTGGACACCCTGTAAATGACAAATTTGTAAACTTCAACCACCTCTTTGATTCTGAACACTTTATATACAATCCTATACACATAGGCTTCACACTGATGACTCCCTATCTATCATTCAACAAGTAAAGAACGATTATCACATATCCCTACTACATTTTAATGGAAGCAATAAACTTATCAGGAAGCCACTATGTACTTGAAAACAACAAAAAGGGAGGGAAAAAAACCTACCTGCGGTCTAGACAAATGCCCAGCAGCTCTCATATTGAAACTATCAATTTCTTCATCGGTCAATCCTTCAGAGACAGCTGTATCAGTCTCAGCAAAACCAAAATCCTTCAAACGAATGGACAAGGATCCAATTTCTTCTTTAACCCTACTGCCAACGTCGCAACTTAGCCTATTCTTCTCTAAATCTATTTGTACCAGCGTAAGTGCACTTTCATCTTGCCGAAATGGTATGGGCAAACTCCTAAAGAACTGTTGAACCATCCCATTCAAGCAGGCTCCAAAATCCGCCCCAGCTTGCCCGATCCTGTTTCCAATATCAAAAATCGCCGAAACCCCATTAATTCCCGAGTAATCGGTCACAAGTGTGAAATCCCTCATACCCAGACTTTGGGACGGAAATTCAAGATCGAAAAGCTTGGATTTTTGAGGCTGAGGCCATGAGATCGAGGGTGGGTTCATGTGAGACTGAATCAAACCAGTGAAACCCTGTGCGAACCGATCCGCCAAGTCTTGACCGTGTCGTTGAACCTCCTCCCAAGCATCGAAGGACCTCTCAATCGACATCATAGCAGAGAATCTACAAAAGCTTGTGGCTTCTACAAGGACTCACAACCTCTTCATAGCTTCACTATACTTGTGAGCTTAACCTACGTAGATACGCGGAAACTAAAAGAGGAGCTGCACAGCTTTTGAGCTTCCCCAAAGCAAAAAAATAAAAGGCTTCCGAATTCCGCTTATAAGCGTCTTATATCAGAAGCTGCGACGTTAAAGAGATGGTTTTGAGCTCCTCGTAGTGGGAAACGAACGATGGAATAAAACGAGGAAATGAAATTGAATAATACCTATACCAAAAATATCAAAAACCATGAATTAGGGTTTCGATTAAACAGGGCGGAATTAGGGTTTCGATTTTATAGGGGAAGAGAGTGAACAGAGAAAGTAGAAAGAAGAAGAAGAAAAAAAACAATAACTAGTCTATGGAGGAGGAGGAGATGGTAAAGATAATTAGATAGGAGAAGGTGCATAACCTGCACAAAGCTTTCTCGTGAGGCCACGTAAGCGATTAAAGAGTGGTTTTGGGGATAGAGACTATTGCGAGTCAGCGACAGCGGCCGGGGGCGCATAATTATTACGCACTTGCGCTGTAACGCAAAGGGAACATGCCGTCAATGACACTTGGTGTCAATATTCAATTAGCCCTTAGCTGCCATGAGGTTATTTTTGTTGTTTGAATATGTTGGTTTAATAATAGGTAAAAAATTCTTTTTATTTTTTTGTTTGTATGCGTCTTACTATCTTATCCTAAATTGATAGGTAATAACATGTAAGTTTAATTAAAAATTAAAATTATTTTAAAAAAAAGTTACTAAAATTTCTTTTTCATTAAATAGGTAAAAATTATAGAATTTGAATTTAAAGTGGTGAAAGTAAAAATTCATACCGCTTAGACAACAATCTAATCCTAAAAGTTAAGATTTCATTGATAATTAAAATTAAAATTACTTTTTAGCTCAATAAATAGAATCTTTTAGGTCTATAATTATAGATTATGTAAATTTATTTAATTATATAATTTAAAAATATAACTAATTAAATCAAAAATCAAAAATTAAGATTTTTTATAAGTAAAATAATATTTATACATTTTATTAATAAAAGTATTTAAAAAAAATCAACCCTTCGCATTCTCACTCTCTCTCTCTCCTTTGGACTCTTTTTCTCTCTCCCTCTTATTCTTTCTCTTTCTCTCTCTATCTTAATTTTTTTTAATTAATAAAATATTAAAGATAAGAAAAGGAAAGAAAGAATACAAAGAGATAGAGATAGAAGATACTGACTTTTATTACTTTTTAAATTTTATTTATTAATAAAATATATAGACTCTATTTTACTCTTCAAAAAAATCTTAATTTTTAAAAAAATTAATTTAATTAATCATATTTTTAAATTAAAGATTAAATAAACTTACATTAATTGAATAGTTGTAATCTGACTCTATAAGAAATCATTTTTGTTCTTAAAATATGTGATAACTTAATATTTTAAGTCAATAAAATTTAAGATTAATATAATTTTTTTATTTTAAAAAAATAAATAACTAATAAAAATTTAAGAGAAAAATCAATCTAATTAGTAAGTAGTATGAAACATACTCCAAGACTAATAAATAACACATACTAACTCTATAGTCTGATAGAGTAATTTGTCCTTACATGGCATTATATTTAGGGGTATTAAAAAATTTATTTAAGCTTGTAAGCTTTTAGTGATGTGAAAACATACAATAGTAGGCCTAATTATGAAGGTTATTTGGCAAACTGATATCTTCGTTCGAGTTAGTTAAAGATTAATGGAACTAGGGTAGGTCTATTTTTTATTTTTTTTACATGCACTCTTTTATCTTATTTTTTAAAAGAAAGTAGTTTCAATAGTGTAATTATTATATAATTTCAATTAAGAACAAAATTTCTAAACGAATTATAAAAATTATTGTAAAAGGTTAAAGAAGAACTAGTTATTGTTAATGTAGAGACTTATTTGATGAAAAACTAGTTGGAATTAGAGTTAGTGGTGAACTAGTTGAAACAAGATCAATTTTTATTCTTCTACTTTGCCAAATTCATTTATGCACTGAACAAAGTCATGAATATAATATTGTAGTGCCAATTCATTTGCTCGACAACCAATTGAAACAAAAGATAAGTGATGACATGAATGTTGTGCATACAAGTGACAGTGAAGATAACATTGCAGTGTCATCTTTGCTTCTCAACAATCAATCAAAACAAGAGATAAATGATAACATGGATGTTGTGCGTACAAGTTGTGGTGAAGATACAAGCAACAAATTCAACAACAAAATGAATATGTTAGCTAACAACCAAAAGTAGTTACATAAGCATGAGAAATGAAATCAAATATGTAAGCGTGCCAACCTTGTGTAATATGCAAGCTGGTCACTTGAGCTATATACAGTAAAGAAATGACATGTAGTAGTAAGAAAAGTTTGTATTCAATAGACAATTTTGTGAATGAAAATGAAGGTTTTTGTATTTCTTACATCTTTTCTGCTCCCTCGATTCCTTATCTACATTTCTCTTTTATTTGTCATGGTATCAGAAAGACAAGCTACGTGAGCTTGTCATTTATGGCAAATCAAATACCAGTTGTTATCCAAACACCACCACAAATAAACTCATAAAATAATGACTCAATTTATATGGATTCAAATATTATAACTTTTCATAATATTTTAATTTCAATAAAACTCAATAACAACAATTATATAATCTAGAAACATCAAATTTTACAAATACTCAAAAGTCTTGAGCTAGAAAAGAATGTTTTTCTTGATACTACATCAGCTCAGTTCGTCAATGAAGGAAATGATCTTGCTTATAAGGTATGGAAGAGACAAGATGAAATATTGGGCTACTAGCCCATGTATTGTATGTCAAATGAGATGCTCAAACAGATTTTAGGCTTTGATCCAATTAAAGATGCATGTACTAGGCTAGAGAAATCAAAAGCTAGAGGCATTCAAGTGAGAAAAGTAATGCAAAGCCTGAGAAAAGATTTTTCAATAATTTTAGAGTACATGTTGTCTGGGGAAATGATTGCTAATGACCTAGAGATAGCTTGTTGTGGTATCATAGATGAACAAAACCTTACGACAGCTTTGGATGATTTAGACAAAAACTATGACAATGTCTTTTCCACTCTAAAAAAATGATTTTAAATAAAACAATCACCTTTGATGATACAAAAGCCTTCCTTCTAAACCATAAGTGTCATTTAGCTAGAAGGAAAACTATTAAAAATTTTCATTTACCAACAGCAAACATGAACCAAGTTATGGTTACTTCAAATGAAAACACTAAAATGACTTTTGTTGATACTACCCAACAACTTAATTAGTTGAGTTTAACCTATAAATGTGTTCAATGGAACGATACTTTATATGCAAGAAATTCACATATGAATGAGCTTAACAATCAAGTTTATTATCAAAATGATTTCAGACTAAGAGGTCGTGATATGAAAGAGGTAAAAAAATGACTCAATGATAACTTTATGGAAAAAAGGATCATATAAATTCTACGTACTTGTTTTGTTTTGATAAAAACTTTGTTGCACCAGTCCAAAACTCAAATAACACAAGACCTCTAACACAAACACCATAAGATTCAGGTCAGATTCCATATGGTCAAAATTTCAAGTTGGTCAACCTAGAGGTTTGGATCCATATCAAACATAGGCACTACTTGCTATTAAAAACTCATCAATATGCTCACCTTAAGCTCTTATTATATCACTTGTGTCATCTTTACAAAATACATCACATCATTCATCTTATCTTTATTCACAATATACTTAACCAACACCCTCATCTGTTTATCCTACACAAATATTACCCATCATTTTTCCTCTAAGTCACAATGGTACCTAGATTCATGAGCATCTTATCGTATCACCTATGGTGTTTAGAACTTGGTTGGAGCTTGAGCCTATAGTGGAACATATAAGGTGATGAAAGAAAATAGTAAGAGTATTTATATCTCATTCATAGGTTCTAATATTGTTCATTCATTTCTATCTCCTGATAAAACATTAATTCTCAAAAATATTATGCATGTTCCTCATATAGCTAAAAACCTTATCAATGTCTCTCAATTTGCTCTTGATAATAAAGTGTTTTTTTTTTTAATTTCACCCTTATACTAACTATGTAAAAGAAAGTGACGAATGTCATCATTATCAAAAGGCAAATGCATAATGGATTATATGCATTTGACATTACAAGGTCAGCTTCTAATCCATAATATTCTTATAAATCTCTTATTTTAGTAAAAATCAACTCAAACATTGAATTTTGTTTTTCCTTTTCCACAAACCTATTCAACATTTCCTTCCTCCACTTAATCTTGGCATATGACATAAAAGATTGACTTATACTTCTATTTAAGTTGTCAAGAAAGTTCTTATCCAATCTAATATCCCTTTTTAGTAACACTGTCAAAAATAATATTTTTTGTAAAGCTTGTGAAATGAATAAAAGTCACAAGCTATTCTTTCAATCTAAAACTGTTTATGCTACTACTCCCCTTCATGTTGTACACTCAAGATTTATAGGTATCTCCTATTATCTCTAAAAATGAATATCAATATTATGTCAATTTTATTGATGAATTTAATTGATTTTCTTGAATTTATTTTCAAAGATCAAAAGTTTTTATTGCTAAATCTTTTGTTCAATTTAAAAATCAAGTTAAATTGCAATTAAATCACAAAATCCAATTCCTTCAAAGATGAATACCAAGTTTTCACTTTCATTGTTCAATCTATTAGTATTCAACATCATATTTCATGTCCTTATACATATGAACAAAATGAGTTGGTTGAGAGAAAGCATAAGTATGTTATGAATTTAGGTATGGCTATGCTTAATCAAGCCTCTATACCAAGGATTTATTAGGACGAAACATTTTACACAAGCCCCTTTTTAATTAATAAATTATCTACATAACTCTTAAATGATAAATGTCATTTAACTATGTTATTTAATCAACAACCTCATTATCATATTTTAAGGGTCTTTTAATTTTTGTGTTGCTTGAGATCCTATAAAAGTCACAAACTTCAATCAATATCAGTTCCTTGTACCTTTCTTGGATACAACCCAAGACTTATGGTTACAAGTAACTCACATATTATATATTAGTAGAAATGTGACTTTTGTAGAAAATCAGTTTGTCTTTTCAGCTTTTTAATCTACACAAACATCTTAACTACAATATGCTCCCCAAAAGACAATTTTATCTATTTTCCATTGTAGAAAAATGATCACTCCATATTTGTCTTATACTATACCTTTCTCTACTTCATTCAATGTTTTATAATTTATTGTCCTTCAACGATCACCTACTCTTTTATTTAATATTTTAAACATTGTCATTGTAGAAAAATGATCATTCCATATTTTTCTTATACTCTACCTTTCTCTAATTCATTCAATGTTTTACAATCTATTGTCCTTCAATGATCACCTACTCTTTTATTTAATATTTTAAACACTGTGTCTTTAAAGAAACTCACGAGTTCACCTCCAATTTCATATGAATCATTATCAACTCCTTCACTTGATATTACCATAAGAAATATCAGCATTCCATTTTCCTCACGAATCTTTCATGTGACTCAACCTACTACTTCTTCACCTCCACCATTGTCATCTAAGCATATAAACAAACATCTTACATAGAGCTAAGGATAGAATACACAAACCAAAAACCTATCTTTCTTCCCTTGTTGACCATTTCATGATTGAATCAACTACCAACAAGCAAGCCATTATTGACCCCTATGAAAAGCCTTTATGCAATTGGAGGTTGGTGCCATACTAAAGAACAATACTTGGACTCTTATTCAAGCACTTTCAAACAGAAAAATAATAAGTGCATGGTCAATTTTTAAGCTCAAAAAGCTCTCTAATAGTTAGCTAGATAAGAGAAAATCAAGAGTTATGGCCAAAAGGTATGATCAAAGACATGGTTTTGATTTTATTGAAATTTTTAATCCAATTGTGAAACAAGTCAAAATCAAATAGTTCTCACTACTGTCCTCTCTAAAAAGTGGAATATATACCAATTAGACATCAACAATGTTTTTATAAATAGTAATCTTCAAGAGAAAGTATATGTGCAACAACCTCTAGGTTTTGAAGATCCAATTCATCCTTATTTTATTTGCAAACCGAATAAAGTTATCTATGACTTGAAATATGCATCCAAGGCCTGATTTGACACTTTGACTTAGGCATTTGTGTAAATAGGTTTTTCAAAATGACTAGTTCATAAGTCTTTATTCATGAAGACAACTTCAACTTCTTTTATTTTTTTCCTAATCTATATGGATGACATCATAATTAATGGAAGTATTGATGCTAAGATTAGAAATATTATTCATGTTTTTCATACTTAATTTTCCTTAAAATACCTTACGGTACTATGCTATTTCTTAGGTATTGACGTCACTACACTTCTTAATGGCGATTTACTCCTAAACCAAAGTAAATACATTTTGAAATTGCTTTATAAAGCACATATGCATCATTGTAAATCTATTACTTCTCCAATGACTACAAGTTTTCCACTTTCTACACATATTGGTCATTCATTACTTAACCCATATTTTTATAAAAGTATAGTTGGTGCGTTATAATACATTACTATCACAAGACTTGATATTTCTTATGTTGTTAAGAATATGTGTCAACTTATCTCATATCCACTTATTCCTCATTGGGATATTATGAAAAGAATTTTAAGATATTTAAGAGGGACCCTTAGCTATGGTTTATTATTTAAATCATCTGATAATTTTTAAATTTATGATTTTTTTTATGATGATTAGGGATCAAACGTTGATCATAAGTCTACTTTGGATATTATTGTTTTTCTTAGATAAAATCATGTTATGTGGAGTGATAAAAAACAATATTATTTCAAAATCAAGCACTGAGGCAAAGTATTGAGTCTTTGTTGATACTAACTCAAAGCTTGTTTGGATTACTTCATTATTACATGAACTGTAAGTGATACTCTCCCATCCTTCCATCATTTGGTGTGATAATTTAAGTATAATTTCCCTTGTGAAAATCCAGTTCAACATACACGTACAAAACATGTTAAACTTGATCTACACTTGTATGAAAAAGGTTTATAAAAAAAATGATGGTTTAACATATTTCTTCTATACATCAACCTATTAGTATTTCACTAAAGCAATATCTATTCAACAATTTTCATCGCACTAAATACTAAGTGTGATGCGCATACCATTTAATTTGAGGAGAGTTAATGAATATAATATTGCAATGACAATTCAGTCACTTGATAACCAAACAAAACAAAAGAGAAGTTATGACATAGATGATGTGGATACAAGTAACATTGAAGATAATATTAGACTAAAATCTCAACTTCTCAACAATCAATCAAAACAAGAGAGAAATGATAGCAAAAACAAAAATTGATTTGTCACAATGTTGCAAAAACAAAAGCTGATTTAGCTTTGGTGAGTAATAATAATAATAAATAATAAAAGCTTTGCTTAAAATTTTATTATATAGATCCACTTTAGTGAAATTAAGAGTCCATATCATTTTTATAAACTCGATTTTACCCTTTATAAATATCATTTTTATATTATTTTAGTAATTTTGTTCTTAAACAACTTTATCTAAAAATTATAAGACTCATTCTACCTATTTTAAAAGAAACATGACTAAAGCATCCATATAGTAGGGTTACAAGATAAAAAAAAAACCATAATCTCAAGATTAATATTATTAGATCTTCCGGTGTCTCATACAAGTTAATACATGTTCATTTTGTTAGTTAAAGGTTGTTTATAGAATTCTATATCTTAATAATACAATAATTTCATTTTTGGTATTTATATTTATCATGTGTCGTAATACTACTTACATTTACCCCACGTTTGGTTGGAAGGAATGGAATGGAATCAAAATTAATTCCTTCCATTTTGTGTGTTTGGTTGGACGGAATGGAGGGCGGAATGGAATCTGATTACTAAAAGAGAATGAATCACAATTCCTTCTCCCACCTTTGGTAATCATTATTCCATTCCCATATAATTTTTTTTTCCAATTTTACCCTCACCTAAAATATAACCTTAAATTCAAATCCCAAAATTCCAAAACCCTAAACCCTAAACCCAAAAATTCAAAACCCTAAATCCAAATCCTAAAATGCTTAAACCCTAAACCTCAAATCCCTAAAACCTAAACCCTAAAACATAAATCCCAAATCCCTAAACCCAAAACCTTAAAACATAAATCCCAAAACCCAAAACCCTAAAACATAAATCCTAAAACCCTAAACCCTAAACCCCAAATTCCAAATCCTAAAACCCTAAACCCCAAATCCTTAAACCCTAAACCTTAAAACATAAATCTCAAATCCCAAAACCCTAAAACATAAAACCCAAAACCCAAAACTCCAAATTCCAAATCCTAAAACCATAAACCATAAACCCTAAACCTTAAACCTTAAAACCCTAAAACCCTAAATCCAAAATTCTAAAACCCTAAACTATTTTTAGAAAAATAATAATTTTAACCCTAAACCTTAACCTACAAATATAACCACAAATCCTAAATCCCTAAACCCTAAATCACACATCCCAAACCTCAAAACCCTAAACCCTATTTAGAAAAATAATAATTTTAATAATATATTTCTTTTTAATTAAGTAATACTTATTTAGAAAAATAATGATTTCAATAATGTATTTTGTTTGACGAAAAAATAATAATTAAATGACATTATTTGAACTTTACAGCATGTAGGGATATTAAGGTCATTTACAACTTTTTTTATTCCATTCCAGTGGCAAACCAAACACTATAATCTTGATTCCAGTGGTCAAACCAAACAAAATTGTTTCATTTCCATTCCATTCCCATTCCCATTCCCATTCCCATTCCCATTCCATTCCATTCCATTCCATTCCACGAACCAAACGCCACCTTATAAAAATATATTAATTTGATACAATTTTTACATATAATCAAGATATATACTTCAAATTTAGGATATTTCTAACATTTTCTTCTCTTTATACCCTTGTACTAGAAAACTATGTTTTCTACGTTTTTGAATCTTTAAATGTAGATTTCTTATGTTTATTGAATCATTTTACCTCATCTTCATTTTAATCATTTTACATTTTCTTTTCAACTTCACTTCTTCACTATTATTTTCTTTTAAAAATGAAAACAAACCTAGCCCATAATCCTTTTCTAAATGGTTGGTGTGAAAACAATACCAAAGATTCTAAAATAAAAAATATTAAAAAAAACATAGATAAACATTAAGCAACAAATGTTTCTAAAAGTTTATTAAAAAAATGTTTCTAAAAAAACAAATGAGAAAATGTGTATAATTTTTCCAACCATATATGGGTTACTGATAATTTTCTTAGAAAGTTAAAACATTAAATTTAATACTAAATCAAAGAGAATGATCCGTATCTTCAATGTTATTATTGGGTGATTTAATTATTAAAATAAATTATCATTAACTTGTAAATCACGTTCCACGGGGTAACACTTGGGGAAAGGACTATAAGTGAGGTGTGTTTTCATTTTTAAAAGAAATTAAAAGTGAAGAATAAGGTTAAAGAAAAAGTACAAAAATAACTAAGAACAAGAAAAGATGAAGATATAAAATGAGTTAAAAATCATTAAAATTATGCATTTAAAGACTAAAAAATGAGAGGAAAATTGTTTCTGTTGTAGCGACAAAAAAAAAGATAAAAATATCAAAAATACTTTTCATTTAAAGCATATATGCCGGCTACATGTAAAAATTGCGTTAAATTGATATGTATTTGTAAATGTGAATACCACAAAAGTAACACTTAAAAATAATGATAAAAAAGTACCAAAAATAAAATTATGATACTGCTAATACACTGAATCCTTATTTCTGCATCCCTTAGTAAAATATCCGTTACTTAAATGACATGGTTAGCACTATTAGTTTTTTCTGGAAAAATGTACCAGATAAAATAGGTTATTTAGGAATCTCATGTAACATTTTTAGTCAATAAGAGACAATGGTAATTAATTTTACTTAAGAAGAAGCATGAGCTCACAATTTGTGAATAGCAAATCAATTTTTTTTTTAAATTTTCAATTTACACCAAAGAATCTAAACTATGGAAAAGAGAGATAAGTAGGACGACCTCAACGTTTTCATCTCGGGCTTTTTCTCGGCCCTTCCCTTTCTAAAACTAACGAAAACAGAGTGGACTCCATCAAGTAGCAACTTAGTGCTTATTGCCTCATTATGGTCGAAAGAATGCTGTTCTAGAGTTAACAATCATAAACCTGCAAGAAAAATCCTCAACAAAAACAAGACTACTAGATAACTTATGAAAGAACAGTTTAAATAGGATGGCAACTTAGAAAGATTGCAACCGCATAAGCACAAACAGGATGGACTTGCATACAAGTATGCACTCCTACAAAAGCAAGTCATGGAATATATCAGTGAAGTACACATAAGAAGGCCAATGGTCGAAAAGACTTGCCATTTTTGAGGGGATCAAGGATGGTACTTGAGTTCATGATTGGGTTGGCATCATTTGAAACAAAAATGGCTATGAATAAAGGGTGCCCCTCAAAAGTAATTCTCCTGAATTTGTACATATAAAAGCATCAACATACCAGAATCGTTTTGTGAGCTACTCATTGTGGGTGCTATAGGTAACTACAATTAAAAGGACAACAAGAAAATCAATTAACTATTATATAATTTGAAGATGTAGCATTAACAAGAAGAAAGAGCTTCGAATCCAATTACCTGGAACTTGGAACAATGTCATAGGAGTACTCAACCACCGTCATGAAGTTTGACTTAAACCTACAATCTCGTTCAGCAGTAGACTAATGGAAGCCTTTACTTCATCTGGTACAATCAGCTGTGAAGGTACAGCCTCCAAAGCATACAAGGTGATAACATTTACAACGTCAACCAAATCCAAAACCTTGTAGTGTTCATTCCATATGTTCTGATTTGCAAACTTGCATGATGGTTTTAAAACACACTTACTACAGACCTGACGACAAGGAATGTGTTGAATACGGAATATCAGAATTCAAAATCTTTATATCAGTTGCCAAGGTAAAAACATTGTCAGTAGGATGAGAAGAAAAGGTTAAAGTCAGCTCACAGTGTCTTCTGGAATTTGAAAAAATCTACGGAGTCTTTTCGCACTAAAAACTCCCCTTCTAGCAACGGAAGGGCAACCAAATAGTGCAACCTTTTTTAGTTCACTCCCTGAGACCCATCTGGAAAACAAGATGGGAATTTAAAAAAATATATATAAAATTGCATGAAAGACAATAGAATACTGAAAGAACAAAAACTACGGAGAATGCTGGAAGTGAATACAATATTAAATATCATGGTCCTGGCTCAATATTAAATATCATCACTCTTACTCTTTTTCCTAGGCTCCATTTGATGTTTTCTCAAGGTAATAATGTAAAAGAAATATTACAATGCAACCGTCAAGATATGTTCAAACAACAGTGAGCTAGCTTCAACTTAATATATCAAGGGCCTTGTGGAACTGCTTTTCTTGTGGTTGAAAGTGGTTTCAAATGGCTTGAAGCGCATATCACAAATCTTTTGACTTAAGCAGTTACTAAGCGTAGAAGCACATCGTTGATCCAAAATGAGAGAAAGAGAATACAGATTACACCAAACATTTACTTTTTACTCAAACAATGAAACTAAATTAAATTCAACTGTATAAAATAGGCTGCAGCTACTCAAAATATAGTCAGGACAACTTTAAATTATTACTTCTACTTGTAGATTTGAATTGTGTTAGCTTATCACTTCCTTCGAAAAAAAATAGAAATGAAAGCTAGTGGTAGTTGACAGGCTCATATCTGAACATATATTTCTAGTAACGTATAATACTCTTGACTTTGTACTCTCTATAGACTCTATTTGTAAAATTATCACTGCCTCCACTTGCAGATCCAATTCAAGTAAAATTTATTCTATTGCAATAGTAAATATACCATAAAGCACGATTCATAAACATACTGAAGAATACAAACCAAACCCAAGAAAAAAAGTTGAAGAAATAGAGGAGAAACATACTTTGCAATTTCTCGGTTTTCCTTGGCAAATATCTCAGCTGCATACTTTATAAACCCACGGCCATAACTATCCTCAAAGCAAGTAAAATCCAAGTATTTACCATTATTTTCAGTACGTGGCAAGAAATTGGCTTTTTTAAAATACCCTTCTTTGTGTAAATAACTGACAAACAATTCCATGTCTGGAGAAAGTTCTTTATGTACCCCTGAATCTTCTCTACAAATCTCTTTGCGTTCGTCGGAATCTCGATTCGTAAACACATCATATAAGCTTTTTGCCTTGGAATTCTTCAACTTTTTCTGTTTCGTATTTATATTGACGGCAATAGGTTTTGGTTCAAAGTTCTTAGATTTTAAACTCCTCAACTCTTCTTCCAACTTCCTCAAACCTTTTTTCAGCTCATTGTTATCTCCCTCGCTTTCTCTTTCGCAATTTTCTGATCTTGGAGATATCTCCACTGCCTCCTTGAATAGAACGGCCAAAGATTTTCGGGCTTTGCCATGATTTTCAGCTTCGTCTGAAAGTGATGAAAATGTTCGACAAACTGATATTAGTGATATTGATTTATCATTAATGTTTCGGGTTTTCAGGAGAGAGTAACAATGGCGGCGAAGAAGAAGGGTTCTGAACACAGACATTTTTTTCTTCCTTCTTCTTTTTCCTTTTTATTATTTATCTTTTACTTTACGCAGGTATAGAAAAGTGATGAACATTAAACACAAAAATTTGTAATTACTTTTAGACTTGGTAGTTATATTTTAAGTGTTAATACTATTAAAAAATATAAATTACTTTTAAATTTTTAAAATAATTATAATACAAAATAATATATAAAAATGTATAAAATGAGTTATTATTACATTTTATTGCATAAATAATTAAATTATTTTAAATTATTTATTATATATATTTATTTTTTTATAATATTAAATAATAAATATTTATTTATATCATAAAATATAAATATAAATATATATTATTTCATAAAATTAAAAATAAAATTTTATATATAAAAAAAATTATATCATAAAATCTTATTATCGTTTACAATTATTATCAAAAATACTCCTAAACTTTAAAGCATTTTCAAAAATATCTTTAAAAGTTTAAAAAATTTTAAAATAGTTTTTAAATATAACGGAAGTAAATAATAAATCTTAAAATTGAAAAAAAAAATAACAAACCATGGAATAACAGAATTATAAACATAAAACATCTTAAGATAATTTTCATATTAAATGATAATAAGTAAAACAAAATTTAAAAAATTAAATTAAATCTTAAAGAAGTATATTGATTTAAAAATATCATTTTTATTGATTTAAAGAAAGATATAATTTATTATATAATAAGTAATAAAGAAATGAGCATTAATATCACAGATACAAAAAACATGGATAATATACTATTAATTGATAAAAAATTATACTAAATAAACTATCCAAAATTTCACAAAAAGATAAAGAAAAAAATTAGATATATCCATTTAAGAAGAATTCAAATATTAATACAAATTCATTTAAGTGAATGAATAAATATGATATTACAAATAACATTACTAAATAACAGAATAATAAATAGAAATGATGATTTATTAAGAATGATTCATAGTAAAGAATACCAAAAGCTAAAATTTATAATATGCATTATGTTTGTTATTAATATCCATGATAAAAACCTAAACCATGTATTAAGTTTAACTTATGAATTTGACAGAAAAAATTCAATGAAAGAATAGAATCGTCTATTTTCAATACATTATCTCATAGCATATTTTTTAACAAATAGTCATAATAGTTTTAATACATGGATAAAACAAATTTATAGAAATAGATAAAATCTTTAAAAAACTTGGACAAATAATAAAACCAAAAATACTAAAAGACTTTGAAATAATAGAAGAATAGCACTTAGATATCAAGGAAAAACCTATGATAATAGGAAGAAAAAGTAATGTTATTAAAAATAATAATATGCAAATTTTTATATTTTATAGATTATGAACGAGAAACATCTAATCAAGAAGAAATTTAAAATATAAAAAATGAAGTCAAAATAATGAAGACGTTAGTTCATGATGTTATATTATGAAATAATAATATTTAATGACAAAATAAAAATATATATATAATTGGGAGTAAATAGAAACCTAATAGGCGTAGCAAAAAATTAAGCAACGTTATTTGAAACTTTGAAACTCTTAAAATAGTAAATGGATTTAGTACAAGAAACAAAAACAAAATACATATATTACATAATTGAAACACAAAAAGAATTATTAAAGAAAATAAATAAATGTTGTTATAATAAACTACAACAATACATACACATGGAATTTACATAACTAAGAAAAATATATATAATATACATAGAAATAATGATATTTTAGGTCATAAATATGATCATTTAGAATGATTAAAATAGGAATCACCTAAGAGATAAGATGTCATGATTTCTAATAATGAAAGAAGAAAAAATGAATAAATATATAATTTAATGGATTATAAAAAAGAATTAGAGAACTCCTAAAAGTAGGGATATAAAAAAATTAGTTTGTTTATTAATACTAACTAATGAAGAACTATAAGAACATTATAATAAAAAACTTTGTACAAACAAAAAGGAAGATGATATGACAGTAATCAGCGAGACTGATTCTTAACCAAAAATCATGACCCTAAAAGGTCATATGAAACCAATTACATTACCTATTCATTATCAAGAAATAACATATGACCTGCATAGAGGATAAATAAATAGGCAAAGGACAAAACAACCTGATGCCACAGATAAAAGAAGACAACCATCCAAAATAGAGGACGGTTTGCATTGGGGAACTAGAGGTAGTATCTCACCAGAATTCAAACTCCATGATAATTATAAGTCTGATCTTTTAGATTTAGACTATATAAGATGTAAAAAAAGCTTTAGATGAATAGGCTAGTGGTATGAGTGTGCTCATACAAACCTCTCAAACTACACAAACAAACTCAACTCTTTAATATGTAGGGTACTAGTAGCTCTAAAATGACAGAAAATGTTAATTTTTGGTTTTTAAACTTAACATACCAACAACATTTATTAATGCAAAATAATGCTCCCACAAGAAGAAAATACTTGGATATAGTAATAAATGAAATATACAATGAATTTATTGGAGAAGATAAAAAAACTTTCACTTAATTCAGTGAAAATAAAATCAATAAAGCTAAATGACATCTAATAAATATGAAAATCTATGACATGTATTACATAGATTCTTTTATTTGCAAATATGAAATGTATTATTATAAATTACCACCTTCTATGCAAACAACTTATTAATAAATGTTTTCTTCCAAAAATTATATGGAACACCACATAATACCTTAACAAAAAGTTGGGAGCAGAGAAATAGGAAAATTATATCAGACATCCTAAGAGGACGAATAAGAAGCCTTAAAAGTTTGATAATTATTAAATGTCAATAAAGAAATGAATATAAACAAATAAGAAGAAATAATAAAATCTGTTGTGATATAATAAATTTTAAAATACTAAGAAAACATGGATGTAATATAAACCAAAATATTTAAAATATAAAAAAATTAAAAGATGTAAATATAGAAAACAAGATTTCCAAAAATACAAAAGGAGATTTAATGGGAAAAACTTATAACAAAAAATATTTTAGAATGACTAGCTATAAACCTCCCAAAAAGATGAATTATTTCATTTTGGGAAAAAGAAAAAATGCAGATATTGGATCTATAATGAAGAATGACATTATACTAATGAATGTCCAAGAAGACTTCAACATAGGAAATAATTTAAATAGGAATTTTTACGAAAGCAAAAATCTTAGATGAAGCTTTCAAAATGGAATTAGAACCAATTGAGAAATTTGATATGGATGATACTTATATTATTTATCTATTAGAAGAAATCGATGAAGAAATAACTAACTCTGAATATGAACACTCAGATTATAGGTACTCTTAATGAGAATATGAATAATTTGTATAGTATTACATATCTAAATAGTACCTACATCAAAATAAGAATAAAATTTAAAAGTTATGTCAACTATCATACATGTGCACATATATATACAAGAGCTAGTATGTGTGTAGCAAGTATTAAAAAATTTAATACTACAATAAATCTCAATAAAATATTAAAAGATACAGATATAATAATATGATGAGAAAAGTTTCACATTACTACCATATATCACCAGGAAACAAGAGTTGATTTATTAATAGAAAATAATTTCATAAACTCATATCAACCATTCATATAATATTTAGACAAAATAAGTCTAACAATACTAGATGTTGATACCATTTATGTATCAAAAATAAGAAATTTTTTAGCTATTTCAAACCTAAATTTTATATAATAACTTAAAAAGCAAAAGCATGGAGAGATAAAATAGTAAAAACCTTATTTAGAAAATATTTTATTGGGTATAGAAGAGAAATAAAACTCTTTTCTAAATGAAAAACCCTAATAGGTATCAAAAAAATATTAAAAATAGTCAACTCATAAAATCTTTTAGATCCAAAAATAAATAAATCTAAGACAATTGTTAACATAAAACTAATAGACCCTAACAAGGTTATGAGGGTAAAACTAATGATTTATACTCCATAAGAAATTATTAAATTTAGGAAGCAAATTCAAGAAATTTTGGGATTAAAAGTCATAATATAAATTAATTCACCTCACTCTAGTCTAGCATTTCTAGTCAAAAAGAAAGTTGTAAGAGAAAAAAAAAGAATGGTAATAAACTTTAAAGCATTAAATAAAGAAATCATTGATGATGGATACTGTATTCCAAAGAAAGAAGATTATTATCGTTAATAAAAGGAAAGAAATATTTCTCTAGTTTTGATTACAAAAGTGGATTTTGTCAACTAAGACTAGATGAATAATCTCAAAAATTAATGGCATTTAGTTGCCTCCAAAGATAATTCCAATGGATTGTTGTACCATTTGGACTAAAACAAACTCCAGGTATTTTTCAAAGATATATGGATAATATCTTCAAGAAATTACAAAATATTTGTTGTGTTTATATAGATAATATTTTGGTTTTCAGTAATGAACTAAATAAACATTATTTAGATAATATTAATATTCTATAAGAACGTAGAAAAAAAAGTATTGTACTCTCTGAAAAGAAAACAATACTTGTTCAGTAGAAAATTAAATATCTAGGGTTGAAAATTAAAGATGGAAAACATAATCTATAACCCCATATACTAAATAATGTTCCAAGTTTTCCAAGTGAATTAAAAGACAAAAATCAATTATAAATATTTTTAAGATGTTTGACTTATGCAGAAGCATATATCAAGAAACTTGCAAAAATATAAAAACAAACAAAATAAAAAAGAAGATAATATCTAGAAATTGACATAAGAAGATAATAATAATTTTGGTTATATCTTAAGAACTAATTTTGCAGGTGATTACAAACATGTAAGATTAGTCAGATGGAAACAATGGTTCAACCATTACAATTTTAATGCTAGATATCTTCCAGGAAATAAGAATGACTTAGTAAATGCTCTTACTAGAGAATTAACATCTCTAACCATTTTTATGCTTTCATTAATGGAAAATCTTGATATCAAGATCAAGATAAAGGAAAAAGGAGACAAAAATCTTACAGGAACAACTCCAGCTATTATATCTCGAGAAATCTCTTATGTAGATAGGAAATAATAAGGAAGAACTTCATTTTTCAAAACAACTCTAAGAGTCAAAAAAAACTCAAAAAAGGAATCTTCATTACAAATTAAATCTAAAAAAGGTAAAACTTCTAAAGAAAGAATTCAAAATAAAAAGGAAATATCTAACATTTCAAAATAGAGTAAAATTTCTAAAACCAAAAAGCTCAAATGGGTAGATGAGGCAGAAAATGTTTATGTGGTCTATAATGGCCAAAGACAAAAAATCTATAACAATTGGGCAGAATCCAGTAAATCTATTTTAAGGTTTAGTAGAGTAACTAATAGAGTTTTCACCAACATAATAGAAACTGAAGGTAGTTATGACAATTATAAAACACCAAAACTAATAACTCCAAATGAGATAGTAAGAAATTATTCTACAGCATTACAACAACATCAAGCAGACTAACTAGTTTGGGACCTACGGTGCTATTTAAGGAATCATCTCTCCCAAATAAATTAAAAATAGTAAATCATTTAGTGCAATTTAAGGAGACATCCCTAAGAAATTCACCAATCATTGAAGATGAAAAAAACCAATATAGAAATCTCAGCAAACCACAATGGTTAGTCTTTGAAGTTTTATACCAGAGACAATGAATTTTCTACAAGAAGTAAATGATTTCCACACACGAAGTGTGTGTAATGAATATGCCAAGTATATGTATCACAACAAGTTATATAATGATAAGAAATGATCGTTTTCACATAAATTATTTTATTAGAAACTAATTTTTAAAACTAAGAAAATAAAAATCAATTTTTTTGTATTTTTATATTTTAAGAAAGTAAAATTAAAATAACTAAAAGTAAATAACAATAATTAACTAACTCATATTTAGTAATTAAAAAGATATATGAGAACATATATAGGAATACTTAATTCCCCAATTTTCTAAACATATGAATCGTTAAAATCCCCCCAATATAAAAACAATTAATTAAATGATCAGTTGAATATAACCCAGCATGTATTTCTCTCTCAAGTAAATTACATATCATATAATAATTAATTTAATCACACTCTCATGCCAATTAAATTTCATATTACTCATTAAGTTCATCAATTATGGATCACATACATAAAAATCATACATCTCTACCTAAAAACTATGCATGTTATTTAATCAAGACAAACAATTAAATAGTTCTCTCATATCTATATAATTGACTCTATAGATAAATTGTTGACCAAATAATTAATAGCATACAAATCAGATTAAATAATATAATTAACTTATAATTATAATTGGTGTAAAATATTATATCATCACATAGTAAAAATTAGGTTCATAAGATCCCTAGATTAATAAATTAACCATACATAATTATGTTTATAAAGCTCATATTTTTCATAAAGAAAGACATAAAATTGATAAAGAAAGACATAAAATTGATAAAGAAAAGAGTAGAAGAATAAATACAATCAATCTTTTGAATTGTAGTGTTAATCCCTTCTTAAATCTCCACCAAATTTGTATAATCTCTTGAATTTTTCTCTCTTTTAGCTCAAAAAATTGACTAAAATTATGCTAATGGAGGCCACTTAAGGTTTATGGGGTAATTAGGGGCTTAAATATTGCTCAGGTCCGATCTGGACAGTCATATCAGCTTCAGATCAAGGGCTACGATCAAAACAAGCAAAACTGATAGCTTTAGCCAATCACAGCGCGACACGTGGCATCATAAATTCATTGGGTGAATCAGAGTGCGACGCGTGGCAGGGGAGAAGGTTAATGTCAATTCCATGCAGCATGACGCGATTTGCAAAAACGAATGATGTGGCACACAGGTGGAACGTGTGGAGCAATGGTGTAGCTACACATGGTATGACACGTTAACCAATCTCCAAACTCAAATTGAACGTCGTGTTGACATATGGCACACATTTCATCCTCCTCACACATGCCGTAGCGTGATTTTCTCTCTATGCTTGTGTGGCTTGCCCAGTGCTCCCATGCTTGCGTTGCAAGCCACGTGGTAGTTCCTAATTGACTATGCGTTAAAATTTCATAAAAGATCCATAAAAAAAAATCAAAAATTATATTTTTACCCCTTTTCATTAAGAGTTTAAAGATGTACACCCACATCTTAGTTGGCAGCATGTGCTAAGAAAAAATCAATTACTATTATTTAAAGTAAAAAAAAAATAGATGAATTATTAAAGCAAGAAGAATAAAGTAATTTTAGTTTTGGAAACAAATATTTCTTGTGTTATAAAAAATCCTTATTTTCATTCTATGACATACAGAAAACTAGAGCACGAACTCTCAAAAACACACAAATTCTACAATAGAACTCCCTTATATCTAAAAATTTTAAACCAACAATTATATACCCAATAATTATGAGCAATTAAGAATTCTTTCAAGGTTTTTAATTGACCTTAAGTTAATAATAATTATTATATTATGAATAAAATAAAGCTCAGTTACTTTTTTTTAGTAAGTTGAATATTGAACATCATCTATATACGGATACAAAATGATCACAATTGTCAGGATGACATAGAGATTTGATTAAAGTCGAGGCATAACCGGTGTAACAAAATAAGACAAACAAAAGAAAAGATCGTGGTGGACCTATTAAATTTAAGTACAATAATTATAAATTTAAGCTAGATAAGAATATTGAATATTTAGATATTTGCTTACATCAAGTTATAGTGCTGATAAATAGAAAAATGGAAACTATTTTTAATTACACGAATAAACAACTAGCTCCAAAAGAAATTAAAATGAAAGATAAAAATATTATTCTATTAGAAAAATTTGATAAATGTTATCTTTTAAACTTAAACAAATATTTTAAAGATAAGAATTATGAAACTTGTCTTGAAATTTTTAAGAGTTTTAACAACTTATTAGATATCTATATAAATTATATTAAATTTATCATAGGCATAATAGATCATCATATTTCAACAACATTAAAAGATAATTTTAATTAAAAATATGTAAGGATAAAAGAAAAAATCAATAACTTAATATTTTGATACTACTTCTTTGAAGATTACAAGTATACTGAATGTATACAAAACTTATTTGTATATTACGAATAGAAAAAATAAACATTTAACACATATAACTTATCAAGTTAATAACTTAGTCAGTACATTATGGTCAAATTAACTGTAATTCTAGCATAGCATTATCTGGAGATCAAAACACTAAATTGATATAAAAGTCATATGAATAATAATGGATGAAAAAATTAACATCATTAGGTTTTGAGGACACTAATGATATTAATCATAAAATCTAAATATATTTTAGATATTTTTATAAACTTCAAGGATATAAATAAAGATATTTTAAAGTGATATTTGAGATATTGTTTTTTATTATTTATATAGAAATGGAAAGGTTAAGGTTGTGATTAAGGTGGAAACGAGTTTTCATAATTTACATAGAAAAATTGTTATTATCGTTCCTACAAATTCTTGGATGCTGTGTATATATTACGTACACGGTATGCATGCAGATAGAATCATAAATTGTTGGAAAATTAAGAAATACAAATATTATGCAAAATGTTACGAATATCTAGTAATCATTACCAAATAATTATATTAATTTTAAAATTATTAATTTTTTTAAATATTTTAATTTCTATAATTTATAACTTAATTATTATAAAACTTAAATATTTTTAATATTATAATTATTAAAATAAATATTTTAAAACCATCAAAATGTTAAAAATGAACATTTATGATATTTAACTTTTATAAATAACAAAATAATAGGTGTTTTATTTAAAAATTATAATATTAAAATCATTATATATACATTATAATAAAATTAATACAATTTTTTTTATAAATTATTGTACATTTGTTATCGAATACAAAATTATAAGATTTTTATGATTTAATTTTTAATAAATATTTATATGGATAAACATAATGATAAAAAAAATTGTAAATAAAATTTGAGTTTTATAAATAACAGTAAACTGTACATCATATTGTATTTATAAGAAAAATTCGTTTTTTCATAACATGTATTTGTGGATTTATAGGCGTTTATCTCCTCTAAGTATTATGTTCAATGAGAAATGATTACACACGAATGTATCTAAGTCATTTTTTTCTATAAATAAATTATTTTAGTTATTTTTTAAGTGATTTATTTAAATCATTTATTTTTAAAAATAAATAAATTTATTTCAATAATATTATTATATTTAAACTAAAAAATACATATTATTAAAAACTAACTAATTTCTTTCATTATTTAAAAGTTTTCAAAACAATTTTTACACAGATTCATGTTAACTTTATGGAGTTTATTTTTTGTTACAAACTTGCATATAATGTTAGATATTTGTGAGAATAAGATTATTGTATTAAAAATAATATTAAAAAAATTGATAAAAATAAAAAGATTAGTTAATTTTCAACTATATTTCTTGTTATATATCTATTTTTATATCATTTAAATATAATAATATAAATTAAAATAAATTTAATTATTATTAAAAATAAAATAACTTAAATGAACCATTAAAAAAATAACTAAAATAACCTATTTAAAAAAAATGCCCTTAATATTTGAGTTTTTATTTTTTTGACTTCTTTGGTACTAGTTTTTTTACTTTTATATACAAATAAATATTAAAATACTTATTATTAAATATATCATATCTCTGATGAATAGTTACATTTAATATTTTTTTATATTTTCTTTACATTATCATTTTATTTAAGTAATATTTACAAGAAAATTAGATATCAAAAATCTCATAATTATTTAATTTAAGTGGATTAAATTTATAATTATTATATTTGACATTAGAGGTACCATAATTTTTGAAAAATTATCACAATAATCACGTTATTTTGTACAAAAAAAACTTTAATCTTATAATTTTTAAATTTGACACTTATATTGTCGTTATTAGTGAAAGTTAAACATGAGTGCCCACTTTTAATACTTTTATTGAACTATAAGTGTTTATTTTAATAAATTATAGACTAAAATTATTTACTTTCTATAATAACGGTATCTAACTTATAAATTACAAGACTAAGTATTCATTTTAAAAAATTATGGAACCATTGGTATTTAACCCAATAATTATGAGACTAATGTACTCATTTAGTAAAAATTAAAAGACCTTAAGAACCTTTTGTACAATGTTTTAATCACATAAAATTTATTACACTTATGATTGAATGATAATTCGTGTTGTTCTTACATGCAAATTTAATGAATGAGTCGTGTTTAATCAATTTATTTATAAACAAATTATATTGTATTAAACTCACCATTTTTGTTTGATATTACAAAATAAAAACTAAAAAATATAAGCTAATATACATTATTTTTAAACAAAAATAATGTATGTTATTACATGATGCAATACAAACACGAATAAGTAGCACAATATTAACTCAATTTGTGTAGATAAATTAGTATTATGTCAAACAATAATAAGAGTTAACAAAATTATTATCTAAGATGTAAAAAAATTGATATAAATGAAGCGTTCAACATAAGTTTATGATATCCTTCTATTATTATATTTATTGACTACTAAGTAATTTTTATTTATATTATTTAAATTAAGTAATACAATTTAAAATAATAATATTTATGATTGAAATTAAAGGTGTATAAATAATACGATCAATTTGTTTAAATTGAAAAATTCAATCTGATCCATCGAATTCAGATCGAATTTGATTGATAAATTTTATAGTCGAATCAGATACAAATTGAAAAATATACTGTCAATTCATATTAACAAATTTTATAATACGTTGTATTCAATTCGAATCGAATTATTAATAAATTATAAATAAATACATATTTTATTTTATAATATATTATATATTAAATATTATTCATGTCATAATTATATTATATTATTATTTTAACTTAAAAAATAAATATAAATATTTATAATAATTTAATAATTTTATAGACATGTTTCTTATTCTTTTGTTTTTTTGTTGTGATTATAAATAATAATATTTGTTACAAAAATATCAATTTTAAAATTTAAATTTGTATATATCGTGTTTTATATATGAGAATAATTTATAAATAAATTTTAATATCAATTGAAAAATTCAATTTTAATCGGATTCAAATCGATTATATCATCGAATTAAATTTAAATTAAAAATCATTGTATCTTTTTACATCGTATCGAATTCGATATGCTACTTACCCTTGATTAAAACGATTCCTACAAAGCTCAACTCTATCTCGTAAATTTATATTTATCAATTAAGAAACACACACGTACATCTTATCAAACATGTCTTAATTCATTTAAAAGTCAAATAATTTTTTTCAATTCTCGTAACATTAATAATATTATTACAAAAGCACGTAAACAAATAAAAATACTTTAAAAATTCAAATTTAGTTTTGTATATAATATTTAAAATTTTCAAACATGTCTTAATTCATTTAAAATTCAAATAATTTTTTTTTCAATTCTCGTAAGATTAATAATATTATTACAAAAGCATGTAAACAAATAAAAATACTTTAAAAATTCAAATTTAGTTTTGTATATAATATTTAAAATTTTAAATTAATTTTTTTAATATATAAATACTAATTAGCACCAAATACAATGATATATATTCACAAATAATTTAGTTTTTTTAAAGGTGCCTATTTTAATTTTTTATTAAATAAAAAATACAATGTGAAATTCGAACTTGAATAAATAACGTTAAAAACTAAGAGTTATTCCATTTGTATCACAAATTAATCTCACAAATCATTTAGTTAAATTACATCAAATTTTGAGTTTAAAGATTTCATCGTTTACAACTTATTCACGTTATAAAATATTAATTTTTATTTTTATATAATTTTTTAAATATAATATTAAAATATAAAAAATAATAAAAGTGTACAGAGATTAGGTGAATATATATTTTTGGATTAATTGTTTAATTTTGTTGAAGTTATTTTACTTATTTTGGATCACTAAACAGTCTCATGTTATACATATAATTTTAACCGAAAATAACATTAGTTTGACTATAAAATAATTTATAATCCTATTTAAATTTTTTTAATTATTTCAATTGTATTAATTTGATTAAATAACTATCTCAATATATATATTTTAGCAAGTTTTATTATGTTATATAAAATAAGCAAATAAAACCAGATCAAGTTGTTTGATATTAAGATTTTAAGAATTATATTTATAATGTGATTTTTAAAAAAATTATATTTTCTTTTTTCTTTTTTCTAATGGAATGATTTTATGGTTTTTTTAACTAAAATATTATTTTTAAAAAGTATTCACTTATATTTTTAATATAAGTTTAAAGATGAAGCTGCAAATATGCTTAAAATACAAATTGTAAATCATAATATATATAAGAATTGGATATCTTTATATTTTCATATGTATTAAAATATAGATTAAACTATATAAATTTAAACATATACAAACAAAATTAGTTCTATTATAAATATGTCCTAGTTTTTTTTACGTGTTTATGTGTTAATTAATACTAGTTAATTAATTTGTTACTTTATTAAAGAATAAATATATAATAGTAACTATTTTATGATAAATATAATCTAAATATAATATAAACATGAATGATTTAATACAATATTAACAATAATTACATAAATTTTAATGAATAAGTTAAATATAACATAATAATATATAAATTTATTTAATATTTTTACTATATAATAAGTTAATCCAACATAAATGATAGATATGACTTTATTAAATTTAGTAAGTATTTTTATTTAAAAATAATTTATATTAGTTTACCATTATTTTTTAATTTATATGAGATGATATTGACATAAAAATTATTAGCTCAATAAAATTATGAACTACTTATAAGTAAATTGATCGAATACTTATTAAATGAGTAATTATTAATTATATGAATTTTCACCCTTAATGTTATAAAAATAATTACATTATACAAAATAACTATTCATAAAAACAAATAAAATATGATATGTTCATAAGTAAATTGATTGAATACTCATTAAATAAGCAATCATTAATTATGTAAATTATCATCCTTAATGTAATAAAAAGATTACATTATATAAAATAACTATTTATTATATGATCATTTTGATATTTATTGATATAAAAATTAATAAAAATGTATTTATTATATAAATATTTCAATATTTATTAGTATAAAAAATAACAAAAAAACTTAAATAAGTTAAATATAATAAAATAATATATAAAATTATTTAATTAATGTTTTTACTATCCAATAAGTTAATACTACGTGAACAATACATATGCCTTAAATTTAATAAGTATTTTTGATTAAAAATAATTTATATTAACTGATAGTTCTTTTTTAAATTGATATGAGATATAATATGATATTAACATGAAAATTATTAGCTAAATAAAAATATAATATGCTCATAAATTTATTGATATAATACATTAAATGAATAATTATTAACTATATTAATCGTTATCTTTAATGTAATAAAAACAAATAATGATGACTTTACAAGTCTTATACTTGTTCTAAAAATAATACTTAGGTCATATGATTATTTGTGTGATAATTTTATGAAAATATGAATGCATAAGAATAGATTATCATTTTTTATATCTTCATTTATTTATTTAATTTTTTATTGATTATTCCAATTATAGTTTATTCAAGTTAAAAAAAAATCACTATCTAATACAAATAAAAAAGCTAAAAAATAAAATGAAAATATTTACTTTGTCTTTATGTAGTTACTTTTTAATAACAATAAGATTAAATTATTATAAAAAATAAAAATAGAAGTTAAATGTTATTTTTATAATAAGTACAGGACCTTGGTGATATTTATATATAATAATTACATTATATAAATAATTATTCATAAAAATACATTTATTATATAAAAATTTAATAAAAAATTAATTATTCATAAATAAATTGATCAAATACTTATTAAATGAGTAATCATAATCATATGAATTATCATATTTAATATAATAAAAATAAGTATATTATATAAAATAACTATTAATAAAAACTAAAAAATATATATATTTATTAATAAATATTTTAATATTTATTGATACTAAAAAAATATATGGTTGAAGCACATTTTATATATAAATATACTAAACGTTCGTACTTTTTATCATGATTTTTTATTGATTTATTATAACTAAATGTTATCACTTGTAAGCATTTGAAACAATTATTCTATATTAAAAAAATGTTTTTTTTAATTGCATAAGAACATTGTGTCTATTGGAATTGCAATCATATCATTTTCATGTGAGCTAAAAATCTCTCGCGTCTCAAGTATCTCCTATAGGCTATACCTCTAATAAAATTTTATAAAAAAAAATATTTCATTTTTACTGCATCTATTAATTAATCGGATTCTTCATCTGTACTACCGACATCCAAAAAATAGTTGGGTATTTGGAAAATCTAAATATTCTATGAATCCTATCTATAAGCATCTATGTGTGTTTGTCGGGTTCACGGTGAATGTGGAGATAAAAGGGACGAAGGAAAAAGGAGTGGGATGTAATGAGTTTTTTAAATATAATTTTTGTTGGTGCAAGTGAATGTGAGGATGAATGGTGCTAAAATATGTGTTTTTTTGATAATTATCATGTATATTTCATTATTATTTCTGTTCTCTGTTTCTGTACAATAGTTGAGATATATGTATACAAAGAAAACGAAAATTAAACAATAACCATAATTCCTGCATATCCATGTTTTATGGATCCACTACCATTATTGTATGCTCCATGTTTTACTCCACTGAGTCATTGGTGTCTGCCACAACAACACACACCAACACTCCTCCTCAAGTTGGTGCATATATGTCTCTTATGCCCAACTTGTCAAGTGAGTTGTAGAAGTTCCTTGCAGACACAGATTTTGTGAGTATATCAGCCAATTGATCTTCTGATTTAACAAATGGAAGCTTAATAATCTTTTCTTCAAGATTCTGTTTGATGAAGTTCCGATCCACTTCAACGTGCTTCGTGCGATCATGTTGAACTGGATTGTGGCGATAGCAATAGGTCGCTTTGTTACCACAAAATAAGTTCATTTCGAGTTAGGAGCAACACCAATCTCAGTTAGAAGGTTTGTCAACCAAAGGAGCTCACATGTTCCCCTGACCCTTCCTCGAGATCCAGCTCCAGCACTGGATAAGGCAATTATATTTTGCTGCTTGCTTCTCCATGTAACAAGATTGCCACACGAAAGTAAAGTACCCAAGTAGTAGATTTCCTATCCTTCGTATTCCACCTTGATCTGAATACGTATATCCAAGGACTTCCAATTGACCATTCTTTGAAAACATAAGTCCTTTCCCAGGAGGATTTTAAGTAACGAAGTATTCGTACGACCGCATCCATATGGTCTTCACTGGCAAAGGTCGTGAACTGACTCACGATACTCACAACATACGCAATATCAGGTCGAGTATGAGATAAATATATGAGTTTACCTACTAACCGTTGATATCTCTATTTATCTGCTGGTACTTGGTCCACATATTCTCCGAGTTTATGATTTTGAACCATTGGAATATCGACAGGTTTACAATCTAGTAGTCCTGTCTCTGCTAGTAGGTCCAGAGTATATTTCCTTTGGGAAAGACATATGCCTTGTTTTGATCTTGTTACCTCAATACCTAAGAAGTATTTGAGCCCTCCCAAGTTCTTCATTTCAAACTCATTTGACAGTTGTTCTTGAAGCTTAGAGATTTCTTCTTTATCATCCCCTGTAATGATCATGTCATCTACATAGACTATAAGGGCTGTTATCTTCCCTAATCAATGTTTTAGGAAAAGAGTATGATCAGAGTTGCTTTGTTGGAACCCATATTTCTTTATTGCTGAACTCAACCTACCAAACCACGCTCGAGGTGATTGTTTTAGTCCATACAATGCTCGTTGTAATCTACATGCAGTTTCGTTTCCTGATGTAACAGTATATCCTTGTGGGATATCCATGTAGATCTCTTCTTCAAGGTCACCATGAAGGAAGGCATTCTTCACGTCAAGTTGGTGCAATGGCCAATCTAATTTGCTGCAAGAGATAACAAAACTCTCACAGTTTTTAGTTTAGCCACAGGTGAGAAGGTTTCTTGATAATCTATCCCATGTTTCTGTGTATATCCTTTTGCTACAAGCCTCGCCTTGTAACGATCAACTAACCCATCTACTTTATACTTAATGGAGAAAATCCACTTGCATCCTACCATCTTCCTCCCTTGAGGCAACTCGCTTAACACCCATGTGTTATTCTTCTGCAATGCCTCAAATTCCTCTTTTATAGCTTGAGCCCATTTTGGATCAGATAAGGCTTCTTTAATGCTACTCGGAATTTGACACGAGGAGAGTGTTTGTGCAAATGCCCTGATAGGTTCTGATAATCTTTGAGTAGATACATAATTTTCTATTGGATACTTGGGTTGCCGTTCTTCTCTTTCTGGGGAGTATCGATTTGGAGGTTTACCTCGATTGTGTCTGAAAGGTAAAACATAACCAACAGGTGTATCTATAGCATTAGTTTGTAAAGGTGTGATATGATAGCTTACCTCAGGAGTGTTCTCAGTAGGAGGATCATTGGGTACTAGAGAATGGAGGGGTACATCAACCACTTCATCTTCTGGAGATTCAATTATTATTTCAGCTTCAGTTCTTGGAAGTTCAAGCTCGGGTCTAGATATGGGCTCCTCCATATTATTGGCACGATCCGAGTATGTTGGACTAGTGTCTAATATTTCAACATCAAGCCAATTTCGTTCTTCACCATAACTCTCCTCCTGAAGAGTGTAATTGGATACCGGTGATGGGAAAAAACATTCTGATTCGAGGAAAGTGACATCCATGGTAGTATAGTTTCTTTTAGTAATTGGATCATAACATCGGTACCCCTTTTTTTGTACACCATACCCCAAGAATACACATCGGACAACACATGGATCCAACTTAGTTCGTTGATTTTTATGGAGGTGGACAAAAGCAACACATCCAAAAATTCGGGGCGGAAGCATTAAAATAGTAGGTAAGGGAAGATGATCAGATAACACCTTTAATGGAGTCTGAAATTGTAAGGTCTTTGTGGGCATTCGATTCAGTAGATACACAGCTGTAGTAACAGCATCACTCCAGTATTTATTAGGCATATGTGCACCGATTAGTAAGGCCCGAGCCGTTTCTAAAATATGCCTATTCTTTCTCTCATGATCTCCATTCTCATTGTGGGGTTTATGAACGTGCGGTTTCATGTAGAATACCATGGTTGTCAAAGTATGTCCGGAATTGTTGATTAACATACTCCCCTCCATTATCAGACCTAAGTATCTTAATTTTTTCAGAAAATTGTGTCTGAATCATGGTGTGAAACAGGTGAAATGTAGCAAATACTTCATCTTTATGTTTGAGAAGGTAAAGCCATGTCATTCGTGTACAATCATCAACAAAAATAACAAACCAACGATGACCCGATGACGTAATAACCGGGGAAGGTCCCCAAACATCAGAATGTACCAAAGCAAAAGGAGTCATACTTTTATTCATGCTCATAGGATAAGACGCCTTATGACTTTTTGCTAGGATACAAGTATCACATTTGAAATCTGAATGCGTGATATTTGAAAATAAACTAGGGAGTAGGTGCCTTAAATACAAGAATGATGGATGCCCAAATCTACGATGACATAGCCAAATCTGTCGTTCCTTGTTACCAACAGTATGTTGCATGTGATTGGCTCTTCCTGAACTGAGGTCATCCACATAATATAGCCCTCCTCTCCTAGTACCACGCCCAATGATCTCCTTGGTGAGAATATCCTGTAGAAGGCAAAAAGTAGAATACATCAATACTACACAGTTAAGGTCTGAAGTGACCTGACTTACAGACATTAGTCGGTTTGACAGAGATGGTACAAGCAAAGTATTAGATAATGATAATGAGGGAGATAAGGTCACTGTTCCAGCTCCTGTAACTGGATAAGTGACCCCATTTGCATTGGCAACACGGCTCCGTCTTGGCTGGGTTGTATTGGAGAGATCGTTTGGGTCAAATGTCATGTGATCTGTAGCTCCAGAGTCCAGAATCCAATCCTCTTTATCACTACGAGTAGAGATGTGAAATGCTTTACTTGAAATACCTGGATCCTGGGAAGATTCAGCCTGGGAAGTAAGGGATAGTGAGGCATTATTGGTAGCCACAGCTGCTCGTCCAGTGGTGTCCCGTTTCTTCCGTGCTTGAAGATCATTCCACCATTCTGGATACCCATGGAGTTTGAAGCAGTTTTCACGGGTGTGTTTGGAGTTTCCGCAATGGCCACATTTCATGTCAAGAGATGGTGGATTTCCCGAGGATTTCTTGCTGCCCAAGGAGGTTCCTGTTTTTGGTGGCATCTGATTATGGTGTCCCTTGACCCCTTTAAAAGTCATAACTGCTCCGGGTGTTGTATCTATACCCGTGATCATCACGGTCTGCCATACTTCTTCCCTACGTATGAATCCATAGGCTTGTTCCACCGTAGGGAATGGTTTGATTTGAAGCACATCACTTCAAGTTTTGTCGAGTCTGTCATCAAGTCCATCAAGGAAGGTATACACTCGATCTTCCTATACGATGGAGTTGTATTTTTGTATGTCATTTGCACACTCCATTGGATTAGGACGACGGAAATCAATTTCTCGCCACAACCCTTGAAGGTCATTGTAGTATTTTTCAATGGATCCACCCGCATGTTTCATACGAGTAACTCGACGGCGAAGATCATACACTTGAGACGTATCTGTCCCATCATAGAAGGTGGTAGCAGTAGAATCCCAAACTTGTTTCGCAGTTGGGAATCGAATAAAATTTGCAATCAAGGAGGGGTCCATCGAATTGATCAACCATCCTTTAACAATGGCATTTTCAGTGCGCCATCTCCTGAATGAGGGGTCGGTTTCAACAGGTTGAGGAAAATCCCCATTAATATATCCCAGTTTGTCTTTGCCAGAGATATACATCTCCACCACCTGGGACCACAAGGCATAGTTGGATCCTCCCAACTTGATACTAATGGGGGCAGTTGACGCTTCAGTTGACGGAGGTTGTGAGCTGATCTGAGCTCTAGTGAAAACTTCCGTCATTTTCGCCGTCAAATCTTCCAACATGAAATTGGTAGTTAAATCTCTAGATTCCGCCATGAAATCTAAAATTTTTTTCCTTCCGTTTTTCCTTTTTTTTACAAAATAGCCACTATATAAATGAAACAAAAACTTGTAACCCTAACCCTAATTTCTCATTCTCGCAAGCGGCGTCTTCCTCTTCCTGCGCGATTTCAGCAAGATGGTCGAGCAGTTTCCTCGCGCAGTTTCCTCTGCGCAGCTTCTTCTGAGTGCAGCGCGGCTTCTTCTGAGTGCAGCGCAGCTTCTTCTGCGCGTTCCAAACCCTAAGAAAAAATTCCAAGCTCGTGCAGCCTCTTCTCACCCAACTTCGCGCAACTTCTTCTCAACCAAATTCACGCAGCTTCTTCTGCGTTCCTCAGCCAACTTCTTCTGCGTTCCTCAGCGCAACTTCTTCTTCTTCTGCGTGGTTTCACAGCAACTCATCATTTACGCAGTCTCTGTGCAGTTCCTTCTCGTTCCAAGCTTGTCCGAGCTTAGGGAAAAAACAGTATGGTTACTGCCTACAGAGACAACCCACAAAATATATGTTGCTGCGTTTCAAGTGTCATAGAGGCAGAAAATCGGTTTCCACCATCGCTTTTTTCGAAAAAAAAGCCGAACACAAATCTTTGAGGTTGCGTTCTGTGTATCTGCAATTGGAGTCACAGATTGTTCGCAGTCTCTCTACGTCGGTGAGTAAGTCAGACCGAACCAGTGTCGAGATATCAGAAATGGCCACAATCAGCAATCACAGTCATCAATCAGCAAATGGCCACAGAAATCAGAAGCCACACCAGAATCAGAATCAGAAATCGGCAAAAAAATAGAAATCAGCAAAACAGAATTAGTAGGTAATTCCATTACTCAGCAATAACTTGCTCTGATACCATGTCAAAATATGTGTTTCTCTGATAATTATCATGTATATTTCATTATTATTTATGTTCTCTGTTTCTGTACAATAGTTGAGATATATGTATATACAAAAAAACGAAAATTAAACAATAACCATAATTCCTACATATCCATGTTTTATGGATCAACTACCATTATTATATGCTCCATGTTTTACTCCAGTGAGTCATTGGTGTCTGCCACAACAACACACACCAAAAAATAGTTGGGTATCTGGAAAATCTAAATATTCTATGAATCCTATCTATAAGCATCTGTGTGTGTTTGTTGGGTTCACGGTGAATGTGGAGATAAAAGGGACGAAGGAAAAAGGAGTGGAATGTAATGAGTTTTTTGAATATAATTTTTGTTGGTGCAAGTGAATGTGAGGATGAATGGGATATCTTACTTTAGTTAAATAATGTGAGTGACAAATTTTCCATTTATTAGTTATAATGTGTTATGTATCAAAATTTTATTAAAAAATTAAATACTTAAATTTTAAAATTATTTTAACACTTGTTACACCATAATTAATATAAGTATAAATTTATGTTTCTTTAATTTTTATCTTGGCAAAATATTAAAGTAAAAAATTTAATTATATGATATAATTCTTTTGTATATAGAGTTTTTTTAAACTTTGTATGCGTAAGGCACATATATTTTTTCATACAATGTAAAATAATATATATTTTTTGTATATTTAAAAATGTTGTTTTTATAACACAAAAACCATATTTTTAAGAGATCAAAAGTAAAATTAATTATACGAATAATTTGGTAGAATAAAAACTCTAGTAAAAATAAGACATTTTTTTACCTAAATAGTTTTATTTTTAATCCATTTCACCTAGTAATAAGAATTCATTTTAAAACTATAAGTTTTATGTTAACTTACATGATAAAAAGACCAAAAGATCATTATTTTATAACTTTATTAAAATAAAATCAAAATTATACCTATTGCATATTTGATAGCAATTGTTATTGATCCTATCGAAATTCCGACCGTTACGATTGACAGCCTCACCGAAGGTGCATGCAATATCTTATATATAAACACATTATAAAAAAATATAAATGAATATAACATATTACACGTAACAGGTTATAAAGAAAGTTACATGTATATGTAACATGTTGTATTAGGTTGATTATCAACGATTGTCCTCAAAACTCTAGTAACGGTGCTTACCATAGATCTTGTGAGATTTATTTTTATTTTATTGAATTATATTATAAAAATGTTTTGATATTTACTAGAATGAAGCTATAAATATTGAGATAATTTTTTACTAATTTAAGAAAATTGACATAAATGTAGGAATAGGATGAGATTATAGACCTTATTTCTGTTATGTGCCATGGTTTATAATTTATTCCCCATTCCACTTAAAAAATTTATAAGGATATATTTGGATCCTCGATGGACTCCCAAATAGGGATCGAAAAACTAAATAATATTTTAAAAATTATTTTATTTTTAATAATTTTTTATTTTTATCATAAAGGAAAATTATAATAGAAGTAAACTAAAAATAAATATTTTATAATAATAAAAATAAAATTTTGAGTCAATAGAAAATAAAAAAAAAATATTTAAGTAAAAAGAAGAAAAACAATATACATGTAACAATAAATATATAATATTTTTGTATTAAATAATATTGATAAAATCTTATCATAAATTAGTTTAAAACAATATCAATAAATAATAAAATAATTATAAGATTTTAGATTTTTATAATTTAAATAAATAGTTTAATATTTATGTTTTAGTAGAATAAAATTACAACTTAAGTTTGAAATATAAAATATATTATGCATTACTTATAAATATTTTGAGTTTAAATTTAATGTAATATAAAAAAAATATTTTTTTATATATTTATTAAAATAGGTATATAATTTCAGATAATAGAACAGTGAATAAAATCTCTATTTTTAACCTCATATTATAAAATAAAAATACTCATTTTTTTATTTTGTTATCTACTAATAATTTGTAACAAAATTTAATACATCAGGAAAAAATTAAAATATCTATATATTATATTAATATTTTTAAGAATATTTTTATATATCATAACGATATTATAATCAAAATTAACTTGGTAATATTTTATTAAATATATTTATATATATTCTATTAAATTTATCAATTATGATTTGTTATAATAAATAAATATTTTATATCCTTGAAAGAAAAAGCTAGTATGGGCGTACAAATAAAAGGTGAGTTCCCAGGGAAACCCACAAATTGGGCCGAGCTCAATGGTCTCGAAGACGAATGAGGCTCGTGCTATCCACGTGGAAATTAAACACAAAAAAAAAATTAAAAAATGCCTAATTATTAACCACAATCTCCATTCTCCAACCAGAGTCAGCGAAGCAGAGAATTGGCGGGAAAAGGAGTAGCGAATAGCGATTGGGAGGGAAAATTTTGGAGTCTCATTTGATCTGCGACGACTCTCATTCTCAGCTATTGTTACTGTTTGCTCCGTTCTTTCTTAAACGACATTCAATCGAATGGCCCAAATCGAAACCCTAGGTATACTCCAGGACATCGAAACCCTCGTCTCTGATCAACTTCAAGTGGTACATATTCTCTCTTCTATCAATTTCTTCTTCTCCTCCTCAAAAATTGTTATTATTCGCAATTTTTTATGTCTTTTCCATTCCACTTTTGAACTTCCTCGTCAATCTTGCTATCTCAATTTTGCTTTGATTTTGGTAATTTTGTCATTGTATTAGTCTATCACGTTTTCAACAAGGGTTTGGTCATTTGCTGTTTTTTTACTTTTTTTTTGTTTCTTAATATGATTGTATTATTCAACTGGTTGACGCCGTAAGGACTACGCTTCAGTGTTTTCAGCCGTTGGTGTGGGTGTGGAAATAGAAATTTGGGTGAGGCTTAAAGTATTTAAAATGAACTTATGTGCACCTTAAAAGTAAATAAGGGACTTACAATGCTTTCTTAAAAAAAAAAAAAAACTAGGGACTAAAAATGTACATTTTTAGAAGCTAAGGACTCCAATAGCTATTTTCACGAAATGAAACTTAGCTACAACCGAAGCCTTCATGCATTTTAACAGTATTTTTCCCCCCTCAGTGTGGGAGTTCAGTGACATATGCGTGATGTTCATATTTCGATCAAGAAAAGGTCCTTAGGTTTCGAATGGAGATGCCTTTAAACTGATTTAAAAGGTCTAAATACATTTACTTCTTTTTCTAGAATCAGAGTTAGTAATTACCAAACAGGAATTTCTGAAAGGATATTTTGGACAATTTTGCTGATATACGGCTGGAAATCTAGCATTTCAACTATATGGTTTTGGAGATTGTATCCAAACAAAACTCATCACAATTAAGGATGCACCTGCCTTCTTATTCTAATCAAGTGTTGGCTTGGTTGCATGTAGAACTTTCCCTGGAAAGTTGTCCTTACCATTCCAAGTAAAAATATTATTTTGACTTACCCTGACGTGTTCCATTAAATTTTTTTATATGGTCAGGTTTCTTACAAATGGCTGAGTCGCAATTACTCAGTGTCGTCAAATGTTGCAAAGAGGTAGGATTATGCTCTTATGGATTGAAGATTGTATCATATATATAGCCAACTTATTGAAAGGTGTTATTTGTAGGTTGCTGGAGGAGTTTGTTGTGAAGCATACAAATGGATTGGAAGTGGTTTATACATTGTCTGGGTGGTTGAAGTGTGACCCTTCTAGTTACCATATAAGGCTTGTTTCCGGGCCTAAAGTCACAGGTACCGAATTTTGTAGAAATTTAGTTATCTCATTTTGTTTATATGGCTATTATTGTATTCAGGATAGTTCTTTGAAGAAAAAGGAAGTAACATTGGTTCTTTTCATTTTTCTTTTAGCAGAAGCGAAACAAGATTTTGAAGGCAGTTGTTCTGTTCAGGTCTATAGTGTCCAATCATCCATCCCAAAGGATCTAGCTACACTCTGGAATGCCGAATTTGTACAAGCAGAAGAGCTGTTTAAGCAGCCTTCAATAGTTGGCAATTGCTTGAGAGATAATCGGTGGGTGGTATTATATTAAATATTTTCTATTGGACATGCTCCTTGCTTCCCGTGTACACATTTCAGATTTAAACTTTGGTATATAAAGTGTTTAGCAATTGCTTTCCTATATTTCTTAGCTTGTTTTTCATCCAGGATGGTTAAAGCTTCAATGATCCATAAGTGTCTTAATTGGTGCCCTCATAGCCTGGAAATGCACCTAAATTATCTTTATGGTCAATAATGTTGAGTAAATAGTTATACTTTCCAATCCTTGAACAATTTATGAAAGTATTCCCCATATATTTTAACCCATGCGTTCCAATAACACTTTGAGCAGAGCAGAAAAGTAAGGAATAAAAGGACAATTCAATCGAATTAATTTATTGATCAAATTTTCTTGTTGAATGCGAGAAACACTTTTTGAAATTATGATTGTTCCTTGCATTTTTTACAAGAGCAGCTTATGTTCTGGCTCTTTTTGCACGAAATGACCATGTTCTAGTGGAAGATTTCTATATATTTTTATCAATGTATGACTATGTTCACTGTGATGCTTCAGGTTCTGTGCTATTTCCAATTCTTTTGTAAAGCGTAATGTGGAGGAAACTCCATCTAGTTCATCTCCACACCTTAAAAGTGCAGGGCAAGGAACATCCAAAAGTGACTTGCCCGGCCAAAGTGTTACAGCTCCACTGCAACTGCAAAATAAAGGACATCATTCTAGTTCAAAAGTTGGTTCCAATTGTCGCAATGTTGGAGAAGATGTTAAAAGTGAAAGTAACAGCATTGGACATGGGCAGGCTAGCAAAGTGTCTGCAGATAAAGAAAATGTCCCTTCTAAGCCTGCTAACAAGAAGAAAGTTCAAAATGACAAAGGCTCTTCTGGTACTGGAGGTTCATTGGCCAATTTATGGGGTCGTGCATCTGCAAAGACAAAGCCTATTTCTCCACCGGAAAATAGTAACACTCTTGCAAATTCTATAGGTTAGTTCCATCTTGGATATACCATGTGCTAAAATTCTTCTTTCCCCTGCTGTGATGTTTTTCTTATTTATATTTAAGGTTTATACGTAGAAATCCTGTGTGATGGCATCATAATGCTTGAGAATGCATATCATTATGAGCTTGAGATGAATGTTATTAACAGTAATGCAGGAGAGTTATAGTCTATGCTGACATGTTATTCTCTATGATCTTTTACACTTCAGGAGTTAGTGCAGAGGCTCAAATAAATGCTCATGAAGCTGTAGAAGATGGGAGCAGTGATGATGATGGTCAGGATCTCAGTTTTAAGAGAGCTTCCAATGGGGAGTGCACTAAAAAGAGAAGGATGATTCTTGATTTTTCAGATGAAGATGACTTTGAAGATGCAGTCAATTTAGGATCACCAGATATTCCAACAAAAAAATCAAGTAGGGATCTGAATGAAGGTGCCAAAGTTTTGATATCAGAGAAATCTAATTTGAATTTTGCTCAGCTGGAAGAACAAAAACCAATGGTTAAGGGTGATCTGCCAAATGACCAAGGATCTAACCATCAACAGAAAGAAGATACTTTAGTTGTCAGCAATAGTATGACTGCTGGGCTTCCCTCGATAGAGAAAACACATAACTGTGCTGAAAATGATGTGAACAAAGACAACAAACAGACCAATGCTAATCCTGGTTCTCCTAAAAGGAGAAAAGTGCTGAAGACACAAATAGATGAGCGTGGAAGAGAAGGTACTTCATGCTTTAATTTAAAGTTCCTCAGTGCTTGAAGTGATTTATATCTCATATGACTTCGCATCATAATAATTGTTTTGGCTGTCAAAATTTTCAAAGTTGCCCCCTTTCAACCGAATTTGTTAGGGAAGGTAGATGCCAATATCTACTATAGTAACGGAGTTTTTTCCATGGGCTATCATCTAGTCATCATTATTGTTACTACTAATATGGTTCTCCCTTTCCTCTCTTTTTCACTCCCTCTCTGTGTAACTTTGTGGGTTAATCTTATGACTATGTAGTGTTACAAGTAATATTCATTGAAATTTTTTAGTGTCATATCAATATTCAATTTTCTCATTAGTAATAATTATTGTTGTTAATCTATTAACGTGTCCTGTACTACATGTTTTGTGATTTTTGGTAAGTTAAAGGTGAATGTGAACTGTATTTTCTATGCTGTTTGTGGTTATACTATAGTCAAAATCACGTCTGAAACTTTTCTATTAATCATTGTACTTTTCTTTATTTTCCACTATTTATTCTGTTTTAAATTCCTTCAACAGTAGCTGAGGTGGTATGGGAGGGTGAGGAGACAGAACGAAGAAAGATCGAAAATGGAACGACGAAGAAAGCAGACAGCAGTGCAGTAACCAGTATTGTTAACAGGTGAATTTTATCATTCATTATGTAACATTTTTGTTCTGTCATGGGAGAAATTAGACTCTGCATACCAGACTTGTTTTGGTTGAGTAAGGAAGGAACTTGCACTCTTTCCCCTCATATTTAAACTGTATTTACCTTTTTTTGCCCTTTCTTTCTTTTTGGTCTTTTAGACCTTTCTATATCATGCAAGTTGTAAAGGCCATGGCATGAGGATTTCTGTTCATTGCACATGAAAATCCCATCCAACATTTGCCGAATATATGAGTCAAAGTATCTGTTGCCAACTTGCCACTTTTTTGTACCTATCTGGGGAATGGCGTGTTTGCTTGCATTTTAAAAGATAAAGGAAAACAGAGCAAGCTACTATAAAAATATTGATCAGACCTCTTTTATTCTAGATTCTTTTAGACCATACTTTTTTAGGGGCTCACATTTTTAGACCATAATAAAATAATACACATGATTACTACTACTAATACGGGTTTTGAATTTCTATGACTGAAATACGAGTCAACGAGAGGAATTATGTGTTCTACATCCAATAACTTAAGTAGACAGTTGTGATAATTGACAAATACACTTCCTCAATTCAGGTCCCTTTATTTTGTTGTAATTGAAATATAATTAAACAACATTTGTAATTTTTGGGGTTTTGTTATCCCCTGATAATAGCTATCATTCTTCAATTCTAGCTATTCTTTCTCTCCCCCCCCCCCCCCCCAAAAAAAAAAAATAATTCTGGCATTCCAAAGCTGATTAGCGTTACTGTTATGTTTGTTTCATTATTTTATGTACTTTTTTTTTCATCAACTCAAACGCTGTGTCTTTCAATTATTTTCTACCTTAATAGGGTTATGAAGCATAATTTATATCCGTCTATTTATCTTCTTACAAGTCCAAACTCCTGGTTATTTTTTGTTTATATTTTTAATTCAGGCCTCCTACAACGAAGAAATCACCAGCTGTTGGGAACAACACTGCTCCATCAAATAGTGTTGGCAAAGGAGGAAACAAGAAAACAGGAAATAAGGATCCTAAGCAGGGAAATATTTTATCATTCTTCAAGAGGGTTTGAAGAAGGAATGAATGATTCAAATCTATTTCGTGTAAATATGTTTTTAATTTCAACCTTTCAATCTTAAGCAAGGGAGAAACACTTTTAGATGATATGGTATTGGTTTGAACTTGGGACTTGTTAGGGAGATAACACAGATCATTGGCTTGGACAAGGTTTGTAAAATTTGTGCTTTACTTCGTCTTTTTTAGTGTGTGAAGACTATAATCCCTTCTCCCTTTTATTGATTTTTGTGATATTTCCCTATTTTCTCCCTTTATTGGGCTATATAGTCTAAATTCTTTAGTCCCCTTGCACAATCCTATTCAGCCGATTGCTGCCCTCAGCGTAATCCTATGGCCATTTAATTCGTTTATCTATTTTACTTAATTTAATTGTAAATTATTTGCGTAGTGTTTCACTATTTAGCTGAGTGCAGTTTTTAGCCTTTGGTATATTTGTAACTTGAATCTACTCTACTCTTTTAAGCGACAGCCTAACAATTCAGAACAGAGTTTTCTTAAAATCATCTACGTCTTAGGGTTTTGAGGACCAGTCAAATAGTTAGCAATGGTTAATACTTGAGCTGTAGACTATCTGATAAAAGTTTTATACGAGTCTTGCACTAAATGGCACGTTTTTGTTGGTTCTAAGTCAGCATCTCCTTCTCATGTAACGACTTTATCAAACTGTAATGTCAATGGAGACAATTAACAACTCAGATTATTGGAACAGTTTGTCTATAAAGAATTGAGTACTGTATATTACAAATATGTTACAATCATAATTGATGTGATAGTTTTTGTGGAGTTAATTGTTCTCATCTAATATTACATCACATTGAAGTTTTGGCTGTCAAAACTGGGAAAAATATTTTTTTTAAAGAGAAACTGTAATTTCCCAGAGAATTTGCAGTAACATTATAAGCTGAAGCAGAAATTAAACAAGCTGAGCATAAGAGAATGCACGAAACATATACTTGATTTACATTCAATCTTTTGCACAAATTGTACAATGAGTCTACTCCACTATCAAGTGTCCCGAATCAAGTTGGTTGGTTCGCTCAAAACATACTTCGGTAGTTCATATTTTGCACCTGAAAATAATCATTCAGGGAAGAACAGCGATTTGAAAAGAAGGAAATATAAATTCAGAAAACAGCATATTTGATAATTTCATTTTGGCCCTTAATTTGAAAATCCATCTATCATGATAGGTTTGTGAGGACCTAGTAGAAAATGCACTTTATGTGGCTAAGGATTGCCTGTCCCTTGGAGTGGTATGCATGTTTGTGTTATGCTTGGGGAGAGGGAACATACCCTTCCGAATGGAAAAAATAAAAAATCAGTAAAATGAAGTTAGTACCTCTTTCATCATAACAAATAGCCAAATCAGCACTTTGAAGGATGACCCCAGCACTGTCTATAATAGCTTGTGCAAGTGTTAAATCTGCTTCAGCTGCAACTCGTAGTGCATCCCAAATTTCTAGCGTCAAGGAAAATGAAGTTCGTCCTTTAGACACATGTACATGTAAAACATGATATATGTTCATATAATGGTCAATTGTACCAACCAGACCTGCATTTAAGAAAGTTCCGTATTGCTTCTAGTTGCCTTTTTTTTTTCCAATTACAACAAACTAAGCTGGATAGTTTAAGGCAAAACGAAGAAAAGGCTCCATAAATGAAGGTTTCTGATGTGCATGTAGCATTAAGTAAAGGGGGCAAAAAAAAAAATCCCTTTGCCACTAATAGTTTTTTGGGGGAAAAATATATATGCATGTTTCAGATCCAAGAATTCTATATTCAAGTTCCTTCCCTTCACAATAAAAAAAGCTGGCAAGCTCTGCAAGTCTTAGTATGTTTAATGGACTCTTTTTAGAGCACCAGGTATGGAATTTTTTGATACATATTCAGGTGACAAACATGTCAATTTTTCTAATTTTTTTTGTAAATTTACACATTGGAGTGTCAAGTACCCATCCTTAGACATGGTACTTAACAAAAATTGAAGAGTGTAGGTAACATATATTAGGACTCCGTCAACATCATCGGGTTTCCTCCTCATGAAGGGCATTGCAAATGTAAGGATGTAACCGTGATAGTACTCTGGATGTTTAAGTCCCCAGCCTTTCTAGCTTTTCCTTAATTTTACTGGCCAATAATCCTTACTGCCTTAGGACTTGCTTATCTTGATGGACAAAGTACTATCTAGCACTCTATAAAGGGATTCTGACATAATTAAAGTAATTTTGAATGTACTAATGATACGAGACTCTAAAGAAAACAAGAAGAAACCAACAATACTGTCATTGATTCATTTGAATCAAGATGGTGTTATCCTTGAAATCCTGAAATAAAACCTGATCTCAAATTCTCTGCAAGCACAGATGAGATTGTTTTACCTATTTAGAAATATAATAGTCATTTGGAAGCATCAGCTCCGCTCAGGTGTTCATTTTGTCCTAAAAAGTTGATGCTTACTGCAAAGTCCCTAACTCAGTCATTTCATTTTTTCCTAAAAAATTTCTGAAAAGAATCAACAATTGATAGATACGAATCTCTAACTCAGTCATTTACCAAAGCTGGAGCCTAAAGAGAAGAACCTGTACTGGTACTCTTTCATGATGACCATATATACTACACATCTAGTTCATTAACTACCTACTACTACTAAATTGACCAGGCTAGTCTAAACAAGAGTAAGGTTGCCTTTGGATATATTTTTCATAAACATATTCTACTTTGAATTTGATTTATAAACAAGATTTTATCTAGTATTACTCTTGGTTTTTAAACATCTGATGAATTTCGGAATATTATATCAGACACTTGACCATTGATAACCAACGAAGTTTATTATTAATATCAGGAGTGCTAACACATTACGAAGAAACATTACCTTTTCTTCCACCATAGTGTGGAGCAGTATCCCAAAACTCGTCGCGCATTTGAACGAGTGCAGTCTTTGTTATTGGCTGAGGATGCTTCCATGGTTTTGGCTTCCCAATCTTTTTCACTTTACCTGTTTTATCAAAAAAGTCCCAACTCTCAATCAAAATATACACAACCATATAGTTAAAAATCAAAATAATAATTTTTTTCCAAAGTTAACTAAAAAAAATGAACTTCACATCCACGAACTATTTCTCTTATCCTCTCTCTAGCACTAAAGCTAGGTCAAACTACTTAATATGATCTCGATGTAAGGAACTTGGTTCCATCCAAAAAGATTAACATATTAGGTGGCCTAAGTCCTTATAAATCCATGAATCATCACATGTTTAAGTAACGTGGGACTTTGTTTGCACATTCCCAACACTCACTCATCATTTGGTAACAAAATTAAAAAATGGAGATGCAGATGCAAATGCAAATGCAAACAGAGGAATGCTAAGGACACAAATTTATACCTGTAGTACTTAGATTTTATTATGGGTCAATAATATCTAGAAAATTAAATCATTTCTCAAATTTTTAAAACAATTATGAAACATAGTAGGATATAAAGAATATGGGTGCAAAATTAAGTGATATTAGCATTTCTCATGCAGATATTAGGAAAACTCGGGTTCTCTGTAAAATGTTCATTCATACCAGAGCAACAGCACTGCCATGAGCTTTGACAACAAATCTTTTTTTTTTCTTTACGCTAACTAAGAGGCAACAATCTTTTTAGATCAAACAATACGTGTGGTTCGGAATATGACTTGAAATGATAGAGGAGAGTCTTATGGGTTAAAAACCACTAAGAAACACCTTAAACATAATTGTGGAAATCAAACATCTTAAAGTTGAGCATTTATAGAGAGATAGACTTTTCAGATATGCTGGTTGACAGAACGTATTTAGAGCCAAAATCCAGCATTAAATTAAAGTTCTAGATTTTCAAATCTTCAAGAAAATGCTACAAAGGAAAAAGAAAAAGAAACAAATAGTTTCAGTTTTTCGGCAACAAAACTACTGCCACATTCATGTGGATTATTTGCTCCCAACAAAAAAAAAAGAAAAAAGAAAAAAAAATCAATTGAATCCTTCACAGGGTTCAAGCAATATACGAATCACAATCCATACTACGACATGAGAATAATAAAATAAACCTAAAGACTCCGATTGATTGATTAATTACACCGTATTTCATTCAGGAAATACAAAGAACTCGTTAGCTTCTCTCAGTTAGCTTTGCTCAAAACCTCAGCAAAACATAGCAATTCAATTTACACTCCTACGAACTAAAACAATAGAAATAATCATAACTTTAGCTTCCATTACAATCAGTTTTATAGAGAACCAAAGAAGAGAAATCAAGAGAAGTATTGAGAATGAGCTCACCGTCTGGTTTGGATTCCTTTGATCCAGCACAACCCATCACGCTTTCTTCCTTTTCGATACGTAATTAGCAAAGCTCCCCCCTCAAGTCCAAAACAAATATATATATATATATATATAGGTTTAGGGGATTTGTACCATTTAATGCTTACATTTTATAAAAATATAGTGATAAGTTTTATTATTTATTTAATATATTAATAAGATAAAAATTTAATTATTTGATTAATATTTTAATAATTTTTATGATAAAATATCATAACAAAAAATTATTTTTATTCTTTTTTATTTATCAATAAAATAAAATATAGAGAACATAATATTTTTTTAAAAAAATTATAAAAATAAAAAATTAAATCACACATTCTTTGTAAAACATCAAATAAATTTTTTAAACTTAATCTAAAAGATATATATATATATATACACTCAAGTAAAAAAAAATAAAAAAGCGAAAATTCAAAGTTAAAAAATATAAACTAAAACGAAAAGGTTCCTACGGAAAAGTTAAAAAAGGGTAGCTTTAGTAAGATGCAAGGTCAAAACAGGCAAGTTAAGCAAGCCTCTTCACATCTTTCTCACACCAAAAGAAAAAAAAATGAGTTCCGGGTAGAATGCCTGCGGTTTTCCGGTGGACATTAATTGCTTGAGGACCAATCTGTAATCTGTAATTTTATATTATCTAATGATTGGTCCACCATTCTCTCTTTTCATTTCTTTTTCTTATAAAAGTTAAATATATATATATATATATATATAAATGTTTACATTTATGCTTATGTTGATTATTATTTTTTAAAAAAATTAATAATTTTCAATATTTTTTAAATGAATTTATTTTTTCATACGAGGTATCGTATTCCTCTTTCTTTCTTTTTCTCTTTTTAATATTTTAATGAGAGAGAATAGCGTTGGCCTGTCATATTCGTTGGTCGTTATTCTCGTGACTAACTTTTGTGGAGAACTGATAATTATATATTTTTTATTTTTTAAATAATGATTATTTTGTTGTACTTTCTGAGTTCTTCTAGTTTGTGTGGATTTTATAATAAATAAATCATTACAGCTGTAATATATAGGAAATTTAGGTAAATATGAAAATTCAAAATCGACAACTCTTTATGTTGTTTTGTAAGTAATAATTTAATTACGTATCAATTCATATAACACAATTAAATTAATTTTTATTATTATTAATTTCATAATTATATTATTATTCTACGTTTTAATTTTATATTTAATATTATATAATATATATTTCTTATTCAAAATATTTATTTCAATTTAATACATTATATATTTATTTTTATTTTATTAATATTTTATGTTAAATTTAAATAAAATAAATAATAAGAATAACAAGTGAGATTGATATAAAAATTCCAAACCCTTAAATCAATAGCTATAAATTATTTTACCAACATTAATTTAACTTCAATATAAAGCAAAATATTTAATTAAAAAACACTTATACTAGCAAATTAAAATTTGTTGCATAAAATAAAAAGTTTGCCATATATGATCAATAATTGTAAATACGTATAGCGTATATAAGAATTCTTATTTGTTGGAATTACAATAACCTATACTCCAAAATAAGTATAATAGCATGAACTGTTAAAGATTAAAATATAGTTTGAAAAATAAAAAAATAAATAACATTCGATGACTCATTTATTCAAATAGTTTTATTTTTAAATATTATTAAAAAATAAATGTTATTTTTCCTACAACATAATATATATATATATATATATATATATATATATATAATTTTTATTAAAAAAACATATATTCTCGTAATAAAATATGTTTTTTTATAAAAATAAATACATGTTGTTTTACGTAATAAAAAAAACAATATATTTATTTTTAATTAAAAGTAAAATTTTACATATAAAAAAATTATATTAAATAATTAAACTAAATAAATATTACAAATTTGTTACGACAAATCATACGAAAACACCGTTACAACGTATAATATTATAGGTAGCTATTTTTGTGCCAATGTAATAAACTAATAAAGTAATCGCATGCTACCAACAAAACATTAATGGTATCTTATTTTTTTTTTATATTAAAAATTATAGTAATTCCTTGCTCATTTTAAACATATAATATTAAATATTATATTAATATCTATATTATTTTATAAAATAAATTATTTTTTATTTTCCTTTTAACAATATTTATATTCAATCAATTAAACAATTATATATTACTATTAATTAATTAATAATAATAGAGTAAAAAAAATATTATATTTATTATATGAATTAAAAAATATATTTAATTAAAAAATATGATTAAAATTAGATATGGATAGATATTAAATCATTGTTTTACTTTATATTATACTCTTATCTTTAAGTTTTAGTATTTTTTTTTAGTTATTTTATATTATATATTTAATTTTAATTTATTATATATAATAAAATATTTAATAATTTTTTTATTTTTTTTAAATCGTTGTTTTAATTTATATTAAATTTTTAATTTTACATTATGTTAATAATATTTTTAATCATTTTGTATTATATATTTAATTTTAATTTTTTATATATAATAAAAAATTTAATAATATTTTTATATCTTTTAAAATAACTTCATAAGATAAATAGTATTATGCAAAATTTGATTCGACATGGTGTGTACTATTCCAAATTTATTGCAAGATTTAGTTAGAATTAGAGTAACTTTATATCAAATTTTACGCAAAATTTAAAATTATAGAACCGAATTGAAGATTGCCTAAGTTGCAAGTACCTTCTATGGTTCCATTATTTCTCCTTTTCAATTTCTTTTGACTAATAATTAAACAGATGAAGTAGATAGCTTTTTTTTTTTATTTTCAATTTTTTTATTAAGACTTCTATTTACATTTTCTCACGATAACTGATAATAATATAATACAGTAAAATAATAATCAATAAAAAAATAAATGAAACATAAAAATTTAAATAGTTTAATTTTTTAAAGTGAAAAATTTATTTCATTAGTGATAATATAATGAAAAAAATACATTATTAATTACAAATAATAATATCTAAAAAATTCTATAAAATTAAACCCTAAATATAATCAAATCTCTCTAAACAAATACAACAATACAAAGCAGACATACGACCACAAATTTTGGGAAAATAAGATATAAATTACATACAAATAGTATACGATAAAAACATAAAATAAAAGATGAATAAAAAGATAGCCTGAATGATGAATATAACTTTAATATTGTGTCTTTTTAATTTACGATCACGTCTCTCAAGTTCGAGTTGGAGTGAAATCCAAAATATATATATATATATAATGATTTAATTGATTAATAAATATATTATTTTAATAATAATAAATATTTTACTGTAAAATATATTATTTGAGTAAGAATTTTTATATTAATTGTCTTAATAATATTAAAAAATTAAATAATTAGTATCTTAATTTCACAAAGAAATAACAAATTTCGTATCTATAATATTATTAAAAATATAATCTTAATTATATTACTATATTTTAAAATCAATTAAATAACAATAGCTTATATTCGTGATATATTTTTTCTTGATAAATAAATAATTATTGTAAAAAATTGTTGTGAGATAATAAATTGAAAAAAATAGAGTTTTTATCCTTTTTTTTATTCTTAAATAAAGGTAAAAAATTTGTGATAAATAAAAAAAGAGAAGATAGTTTTGATAAACTTTGATGTTTTGATCAAGTTCAGCCCTAAATGCACGCTTACATGAAGGGTGCATTTTTATCAAACTTCTTTAACATATATAATCACTTATTATCATTTTTTTTCTTATAGCAAAGGCAACAACGTACTTACTTTCCTTTCTATATACCTCTTTCTTAAGAAAAAAAAAAAACTTTTTTAAGTTTGAGGAAATAGCCTCTTAATTAGGCCATATATCCAATTTCACTAATAAGACCACCCGAAACACTCCAAGGTGTGCAGAGACTAAGTAACAATAAATTTGTATAACGATTATGTTTAATTATTTGTATAATTTGATATAATTTATCATTTTTTAACTTTAATTTTAGTTTAATTTAATTTTACTTTTATTGATTTTAAACTTCATTATTATTATTTAAATTTTATTAGAAAAAAAAAACACAAAAAGAGAAACGAAGGCAATGATAGAGGAGAAAAAACAAAGAAAAGAAAAACCCAGAGTAGAACAGAAACAAAAGAACCAGAGGAACGGCGTTGACGCCAGATAAAAGAGGAAAAAAAAAATAGAAAGCAGATAAGAAAAGCATATCTAAGCGCAACAAGAAAACGAGAAAACAGATTATTTTTCCGATCCAATTTTCTTTTAATTTTTCTAAAAAAAAAATACGGCGAATTTGTTTATGTTTTTAGCATGAATTTAATTTTCTTTATTATAAAAAAAATGTAATTTAATTTTAAATTATGTCTAATTTTATATGTTAATTTAAATTATTTCTCCTCGTGTTTTTCTGATTTATTATGAGTTTATTGTTTCTAATTAACTGGTCATTAATTAGATGATTTTATTATTGTGATTTACTATCAAAAGAAGAAATTATATGATAGATCTGTAATATTTTGACATAGATAAATATAGATATTAAAATACTTGTATAAATCCGTGTAATATTAAAATCATTGATCTTAATGTTTTCTTGCTTTATTAAATTATATACTTTTATATGAATTAATGAACAAAAATATTTCTAATTGATCATTGAAATATGTGTTTGGATGTTTTTTTTATGATTACTAAAAAACATATATAATTAAATTCAATTAACTATATGAGTAAAATATGACGAGAGATTAGATGAAATCGATTTTTCAAAAGTATTTTTTCTATTAATTTGATTTTCGAATAACATCTTTATTTTATTTTGCATATTTTTTTTAAAATTGATTTTATTTTAAATTCTAATTACGATAACCTTAGTGGCTTCTCTAAATAAAATTGATATTAATATAATTTTGATATTTGTCAAAAATAAGTTACTAATACCTGATGATGATACTTTTCTTATCATTGTATTATAAAACTATGATACTATACACTAGGGGTGTCCATGGTCCGGTCCGGTCCGGTTTTTCTTAAAAAAAATCTAACCGGACCAAACCGTTCATATTACTAGAACCGGACCGGACCGGACCGTTTGAAACGGTTTTAAAAATAAAACCGGCCAGGACCGTTTAACTTATAAACCGATTCGGTTTTAATTCGATTTGGTTCGATTTTTTTATAATTTAATGAAGAATAATGTGAAATTTTTAATATATTATTAAACCGGTCCGGTCCGGTTTGAACGGTTTAAAATTAATACAAACCGGACCGGACCGTTTGATTAGTAAAACCGTTCGGTTTGATCCGGTCCGGTCCGGTTTTACGGTTTGGTCCGGTCCAATCCGGTTTTTGGACACCCCTACTATACACTTACAGTTTTACATCGATCAAAATTGTTTTGAAACTTGACTTTATTTTAGTTGAGGATTAAGAACGATTAAACTTTGTATTATAAATTATTTGTTGATAAATAAAGTTATATTTTATATGATAGATAAATATAAGATATTTTTTAAAATATAAAAGAATATATTACTTGTTTATTTTTATTTATTTATATATAAAGATGTGAAATATCTATTTTTTATCTTTAAAATTGTAAAAAAATATACATTAATAAGAAAAATTTATAGTTAGAGAGTCTTAATCCACCTTCATCTCCTAAGCTGAATGTGGGTGTATACTAATAAAGTTCTTTTTGTTTCAAAATCCCAACCATTTTGATAAGACAAATTAGACAAAGCATGAAAAAATTGCCCAAATAAGATATGAGTTCAACGTCAAGCAGTGGCGTATGCATTCGTTAGTTTGGAGGGATGCATATTCTATCTTAATTTTTAAAAAAAGATTTTAAGAATAGTATTTATTAAATTAATACATAAAATAAAATTATATCTCATTTAAATTTTAAATTTTAACACTATATATTAACAAAATTCAATAATTTAAACATATCTTTACTAAAATAAGATATATATAACATATTTTTTCAATTATGGATAAAAATATTATTTTTTTATTATGTATATGATATATCAACCGAATGTAAACTTGAGTTTGTCAACCAGAGAAATTATTAAAAAGTAAAAATGGTTAGTTTTTCACGCTTGACTATATTTGAAAAACTATACAACTAATTTGGAAGGAAACTGAGAGATTCTTGTAAATCATGTCTATTGAAACTTACAAGGACGGACCTGAACGAGAGCGTGAGACTATTACTAATTTTTTATTGTTTTCTTAGTTTTGGTAAGAGTTATTATATGTAATTAAACATTTTTTGGTAGCCATTTTAGAAGATTACCATATTAAGGACCTACGACCAAGTGACGTGGGTTATTTTGAAATGTAGCATCTTGTTGTTAGCGGGATTGGGAATTTTGTAATAACCATGTTTTAATAAATGTTTCAAAAATTGTTCATGTTTTAAAATGATTTATATTCAGATATTTTTTGATTTATTGTAACGTAATGAAATTAAAATTGATTCATTCTAATTTTATGTTTATTTGTGTTAAAAAGTGAGAATGAAATATAATAATTCTTAAAACAGAAATAACTAGAATTAATTCTCTCCCCCTAATGAATTATTATTTCATTTTTATCTTAATTTTTTGTTATAATTTTACCTAAATTTTAATTATAATCTTAAATATTAAACCCTATACCCTATATCTTAAACCCTAAACCATGAATTCTATTTAGAAAAATAATAATTTTAACCCTAAACCTTAATCCTAAACATTACACCATATACTTTATACCATAAACCCAAAATCTTAAATCATAAACTTTATTTAAAAAAAATAATTTTAATCCTAATTTCACAAATATAACATTAAACCTCAATCCATAAATATAATCCTAAATCCTAAAACTTTATCTCCTTCTTAACTATTTCATCCAATCCAGTTACATTTAGTGTAAAATTAAATGATACACGAGAGCCTTTCTCGCTTTTTTGTCCATTGTTTGGGCTAATCATAAGAAATAATAATAAAAAATGAAATAAAAAACAAAAAAAAATAAAGAGGTAGGATGACTATTTTACTCCACTTATATAGTACCAAATGATTTTTTTTAAATTCCTATTCACGTCATTATGTATATTATTTATTATTACAATGAATTGATTTTATTTAAAAATTATGAAAGAATATGTACATTGAAAAAGTTAGAGATAAAAGAATTTCAAAATAAATTGGATACTAAATGTAAATAATTTATATTATTAAATTTAATTTTTTTTTTTAAATAAGAGTTTATATTAAGAAGTGTAACATATAGCTTTTTTAGGTTAGGGCGTACATAGTTTATGTAATGTATAACATAATTAATTATATTTTTACATAATGTCAAAAGATATTATATATTTAAGGTTTAATTACATGACATAATTATTTTATAAATAAAATTTTATTTTTAATCATTTTATGAATTTTTTTTTCATAAATATATAATTTTTAATGTTGTACGAAAATAAATATATATTTTTATTAATAAATTAATGTAAAAATAAGTTGAATAACTGATTTATTTATGTAATAAATAAATTTAGTATAATTAAATTTTAAGACAGTACGGTCATTTATATATAAAATGCAAACTAGCTTGTTTTTCTTTATTATTAATAGTACAAGATATAAGATTCGTTAAAGTTATTTTATATCTTCAAATGAAAATTGTCTCCATCAAGTCGATTACTATGAATTCGTTTTACTGTTTTCAAGTAGCGTGTGAAGGGCCATCAAACCATGTATGTGTATTTAATTCATTGATTGATACGACAGCAAAAGCGAGAGAGTCGTAGGGAACGAAGACAAGCTTTGCCAGGGGAACCTGAATGTATTGTTTGTGATCGTTATGATACATGTGATTAGACAGATGATGAAATAAAACTGAAATCTCTCACTGGTATCATTTTTGCTCTCCATTTTACGCTTGCAGTATTTTGTTTCGCGTCTTTTGCCTTTTATTTATTTTTGCTGTAATGGGTATGCTTTTGCAGTTTTTCCCAAAAGATCTGGTAAGTTCTTGGACTTTTGATATCTGGAAATTCATTTTTATCCTTGGTTATGATTGCATTTTATTCATTTTATTTTTATAAATTAAATACACTAATCTTTATTAAAATTTGTACATTTTAATCACTTTACTGTTACATTTGAAATAATTTTGTCAATTTTGGATAATTCTTCTGGGGAAATATAAGTATATCTAGTAGATATTTGAAGGAAAAAATATCTTAAAATATTGAAAAATAGAAAATAAAATGATTAAAATGAACAAAATTAACTTAAAATGACTAAAATATCCTGAATATAACAATAATACAAACAAGTAACATGGTTCTGATGCACTCTTTTCTTTATCCTTTGCCCTGTTGATCATTAGGAAGAAGAATGACACTCTCTTTGTTCATTTTTCCAAGGATTTTGGCTTTGGCTTCAGGAACACTTGTCCTCTCTCTTTATCAATGCATTAATGTTTCGCTCATACTAATTTACTCAGTACTATCATACAAAATCATTCATTACAAATTGAAAGGCAGAAGCAGTTACCTTCTGGCCCTGGACATTAATCATCAAAGCATCCTACATCATCAAGTGCACGCCAACAGAATCATCCTGTCAAAACCCATCTGTAATTTTCTTTCCTAGGAACATTCTTGGTTAAAGATTTTGCTCTGCTACAAACTGGCCCCGAAAACGGAAAATGAAATGTGAGGAAGAACACACACACACACACAAAAGACATTCAAAGTTACAGAGAAAGTGTTAAAATTGACAATGTCAAATGCAACTGATTCTCCATCCATTCAATAGCGGTAAGAATCATCAGGCCCAAACTTGCTCCTCATATTGTAATGATTAAACTTTAGCTTGTCATAGTCCACTGTTTTGTTCTCAACAGGTTTTGGTTCAACTCCAGCTGCTAAAGAACTCACATCTCCATTCTTTTCTCGCTGACGATGCCTTGTTCTTTCTTTCTGGCTCTTAGATCTGCCAGGAGGAACCTCACCAGAGCCATAGAATTCTGCATACTCTTGTCTTTTTAGAGAGCGGTGCTTGCTCAACAAAGATGGATCTTTAAAACTGCTTGATTTCATCTTTGGGGGCTTCATTTCTGCATATTTATCACCTGTAGCTGGAGTATGGATCTGTCTAGATTCAGAAAGAGGAACAGGAGTACTTTGCCTCTGAACCACTGGGGACTCAGCTTCATCTTCTGGCATTATCAGAGAATCTTTTAAAGGTGTGAGCCCTCCATTCTTGGTTGTGGCACCATTGGATCTAAAACGAGAGGGGACTAAGTATAGAAGCGTGCCAGTCAATGCTTCAAGTCCAAGCTTTAATAGATCAATAATGAGCTGCCCAAAAGATGGCCATCCGGGTTCCACTTTTGTGCCTTCCAAAATGGATGTTGGCTTGTCCTTGCTTGGTGGTTCTTTAATTTCAGTATCTGATGGCTGATGTTACATCATTAATGTACTAAATTTAGCAGAGAAGTATAGATTAAGATTTACAGAAAAATTAAACAATGCGGCAATTCAGGCCCTAGACAACATTTTTTTGGAGTTTTGAGCAAAAATGTTTCAACCGCATAACTCAGTACATTACACGCATAGCTCATGTAGAGCTTGTACATAACCGAAACTCTTGTAATTTCCACTCAAACTCAAAAATAACATGATTTAGGGGCCTCATATCTGAACATAGGCCCCCAGAAACCAGATGATTGCATTCCAAGACCAATTACAGATAAATAGAAATAAAATAACTGGGTATTGGTTTACCACCTCTCAAAAGCCAATTTTAATAGTGTTTCCAATGCAACCTTTCTTCAGTAGTATAATTGAGAGAACTTCAGTTGGATAATGAAAAAATGTGATAGTAGCATGTGATGCAAATTTTAATGGAATAGGAAAGAATAATGGATTAGAAATTCAGATGAACTGCATCAACAAGAACATTCATAGATATATAAATTTTGGTATTATCACATCATAATAATCATACCGATCTTGAAAAGAAGGAAGATCCAAATCCTTGTTGAAGCATACATGTCACATAGCCTACCAAGATGGCTCCAACAACCATGAGGACATCTGCCAATAAGACCCGCCAAGTGTCACTCAAAATACCAAATGGAGTTCAAAGCTTTTACAATTACAAAACAATATTAATTCCATATTCCGAACATTGACCCACAAACATATAAAAATGAATCTACACCAAACTGATTTTGCAAGGTAAAAGAAAAATACCAGCATGGACAGGATGGTACAACTCTTTTAGCTTTGAATTGTCTTTTAAAATGTAATGCTGATTGAGCTACGTATATCTAGCAAAAGTTAACATCTTTACATGTTGGCAATGGAATGTATCTTCTTGTTGATATAATTGACACGGGCAAGATGTTTCTAACTAAGAAAATTGAATGTTGAAAAACCACGGAAAATTACTCCCAAAGAAAGGGGGAGAGAAAGATAAAGCATCCCATAAAATTTTATTGAGCACCAAGTTCTGTAAATAATAAATAAATGCATCTTTATGTTACATGAATTGCACGAGAAGCTATTCAAGTGATATACCAACCACTGATATTTGTTATTTGAGTTTCCACACCACTGATCATCAAAATGGTGATGTTTAACTTTAGGAATGTTAGAGAGTGAAGCATAAGTAGCCTTATAAACCAAAGAGGACCAGAGGACCAAACCTGTGGAGGAAATTGAGCTGTACTGATAATCACAATCCTCCTGATTGAGGGAGATCTGCCTAAGTGCAGCATTCCCTCTATCGACAACTAACAAGGAACAAGTAGGTTGAATGTAAACCACATCAAAATCATTAGAGAACTTGGCATCCTCGCTAGGACCATCTCTATAGCCAGCAACATTTGATTTTCCTCCTGCAATGGTTGTAACACCTGCCAAACTTTCAATATAAGAGATGTATTATGTTATTCATTATTATTATTATCCTATACAAGTTTTAAAGTAAATCCTTGCAACATTAACAGCTTTGATAGTCCACTTCTTTTCGATAGCACTTTCATGCTGCTATATGCAGGTAAGGTTCAAACATCTACTTCAACATAAATACAAAGACAACTGAAATTGTAGTCCTTCCCCAGCTTACATAATTATAAGCTTCAAACTCTATTAAAGAAATATTTTTACTGCATATACCAGCATCTCCAATCTTTCTGATGGCATGGTTCAAGGTGTCGGCAATATACACATTGCCTTTATCATCCATCGTTAGACCTTTGGGATGATTAAAACGAGCATCACTTGGTTTTCCATCCACATGTCCTATTTTACCTTGAAATGACCCAGCAACCAATCTTGCCCGACTATCTGCAAAGCACAAAATAAAGGTCAAAGAACTTAAGGGAAAAAGGTAGGTGATAATTCTACAAAAGTAGAGTTTTTTAGCCCATTTTGCGTTTACTATTTGATTTGTTTTGTATGAAATATCATTGTAGAGGCTTATGTTTTGGTTTTATTATGCAACTGTAGGTGGAACGACAAAGTTTGGAATCAAAACAAGCTACTCAGGGGATTTTCAATTATGCTCAATCGATCAAGCCTAGCTTGAGCTCTGTTGATCGAGGTGTTGGATTGATAGATCCTCTTCGACCCCATGCTCTTGGATTAACAATTTGGAAGTTCCCAAGGGTGTTTGATCGATTGAGTCTCAATTCATTCGATCCAGACACTGGATCAATTTATTCTTGTGTTTTCTAATACCATAATAAGTTGAAACACAAAACATTCATTCGTGATATGTGAAAGTAAACATAATGCTTCTGGCGGGTAATCCAGCATGATTTTCAACTAAGGTAACATTAGATAATATATAATAATAACAAAGTAAAGCTTACATACACTGTGACAACGGTGCAGTAATACGAACAATGTTGCTATTATCTGAATCAACAACAAAGAGTTCCCCATCCTCAGAAATAAGAATTTTATGAGGAATAACTCCAATGTCATTTCCTTCAACTACAGTCTCAACCAAGTATCCATCCTCAAATTGGAGATAATTCCCATCTGCAGATCAACATAGGAGACAAACGCTACTAAGTCCAATAGGCATTGCTCCAAAAAAAAAAGAGAGAATAAAAGATTAAGCAAACGCCAAGTTATGGAAATTACAAAACAAAAAAGAAAATAATTATCAAAAATTACCTGAATGGGTCGTCTTGGAGGCTGACCTAGTCCATTTAAGAAGAGAAGTCAAGTGCTTTATCAATGGTCCTGAGCAATCAAAGGGATTAAAAACTAGTGTGGCATGAAAAAATCCCACCAAGTAAACAGAAAGCAGGAACCAAAAATTAATCAACACAAAATCCTTAACAGAGAGAAACCCCTTTCGGATTATAACAGTATGAGGAATAAGAATCTATGCAAAAGTGGTGACATAATCGCATATACAAGAAGTTGAACCACAATAACTGAAGAAAATTTTCAGAAAATAAACATACCCATTACCTAAAACAGATCAATAGATTTAACTCCCTGGAGAAAGTGGAGATAAATAGAGGTAAAGAACAAGGTGAAAGGTACCTGCAGGAGCGGCGTGAGCTTGATACTGAAGAGTATAAGTGATGACAATTGATATCAAACAAAGGGAGAAAATGGTATTTTTCATAGCTTTAGAGCAAGCCAAACGAGAGACGAAAGAGAGAAATTATTGGGTTTAGAATTTCCAGAACCGTGTGTCAGTGAAGATTTGTACTCAGGAATGAAATTAGCAGAGGTTCATAGATTCAGTGGGTTTGCTAGTTAAAGCAGTGTAATCGCAAAGTAGAAAACAGGAGTGAAGGCTGTTCTTGTTCAGCAGAATCAGCACTTTGGGAGCTCTTGGTTATGGTGAAAAACAGTACAAGTTTCTTTACTCTCCTTTTCCGCTGAAATTCACTTTCTATTTGTCTTTCTCTCTCCATATTTCCCCCTTTTTAACTTTCAGTTTTCAAGTAAAGGGAATTTTTCGAGGAGTTAAATTATTTGTTTAATTTTATGATATAATTTTTTATATATAAAATTTTATTTTTAATATATTTTTTAAGATTATATGAAAAATAAATATATATCTTTTTATTAAAATTAAAAATAAAATTATATTGCATAAGTGATTTATTTATTCCGAAGTTAAATTATTTTATCATCCACTACATTATCCATCTTCCGTGGTCCTCCTATTATGAATTTTAACCGACTTTTATATTTGGGTAAATTTACAAAACTTACTATCCAATTATCCCCATTTTTTTAAAGATTTAAAAATAAAATTATGTTCTAAAAATTATTTAATATTTTAAATTGTATTTAAGTTTTTTAAATTGGAGTTTGTATTTATTGTTAAATTAAAGAGTTATTTTCATATTTTAGAATAAAAATAGTTAACATAAAAAACAACATTTAGTTATGTTCTAAAATCATACATATTTTTAAGATATTATTTAAAAATAATTTAACCAAACTTACATCCTTATGTTTTCTATTTCTTTTTCCAAAAATAAAAAAAATCAAATGCTATAACAAATCAAACCTTAAGTGTAACATTTAATTGTGTCGTGTTATAATAACAAAAATTATTTCAAAAGTTATTTTATTTACTTTAATTGGATGTTTGAATAAATCTAATATAATCCAATCTAATTGATTGTTCAAAAGGTTCATTTTAATTTGATAGAAAGATTAGATAGATTAAATCATGTATTAATTCGTAGATTAATGGATATTTATTATCGATTTGAATTTTTTAAATTTTTTTTATTTTTAATTTATAATATTATTTGATACAATGCATAACATAATTTATATTGAAATACAGTCAAAACAGTAATAAAATATTATATATTATAATAAAATATTTTTTACTTATAAAAAATATTTTTTTATTTAATTTTTTTTATAAGAATATGTGAGCTAAATAGAATTTGTGCAACATAAACCTTGAACTAAACAACTACCAGATATACTTATCAAGGCTCTTTCTGTTCAGAGGTTCCAGCCGCAAAGGAAGTAAGTGAGTCTTCAACAAGTGCATAAATCAATCCAATGAATTAGTCAATGGGGGAGCTAGGTTGTTAGAGTTTGTTATTAAGTTTTCCACGTGTAAGGTCATAATGAGTTTGTGATAATCAATGGTTGTAATTCATTTTCCTCTCTGTTTAGATTGTTATAAAATCAATGCAGTTAAAATGTATTAAACAAGTTCTTAAGTTACAAATCAATACACAGTTTTCATGAACGTTCTTTACATTTCTTCTCTTACATTCATGAATGCATCTCTCCCTTCATGCTTGCTTCTTGGTTCTCCAGCATGCTACATCAAGAAAATGAGTTTTTGTATGCTTAAGTGACACAAAAATATCATACATTTGATTTTACTTCATTTTTTAATGAATTAGAGACGCATCTTTTACGCGTATCCAACTAACCATTAGAAAACTCATGATAGTTCATTGTCAAATAATTGAAACTCATTCCATTTATCTTTTATATTCTTTATCCTCTCCCAATTTCACACCATACTAAAAAAATTATTAAATTAGAAAGTAAAATAAATTTATTGATACTATTTTAAAGATCGTTAACGAAAAACTTGATCATTGTAAAAACTTTGCTCATGGTTTGAATTAAAGATGTTAAAGTGGATAGAATGATTTAACTTACACGATCTAGTCTATTAATTAACATGATATATCAATAATTAGCATGTTATGTCTGATTTTTTGATTTATGGGTTTTATTATGTTATGTTGTGTCTAGTTTGTTTGGTCTTACTTGATAGGTTAAAACGAGCTGTGATTATTTAATTTAAAATTTGTTACTTTGAAGAGTTAAACTTTGAAAAAATTTGAATGACATCCACGAGATCAAGATTTCAATTACCTTCGAAGATACCTTTTACTCGAAAGAATGAACTTGAGTTAAATGTACAATGAAATTTATGGATAAAAAACTAATTTTATAATTAGGTGAGGAATTGTTGTCATACAATATTAAACCCTTTCTTCACCACGGCAACAAACTATATCTATCAAACTTTTTATAGAAGTAAACAACACAAGAAGGAAAAATGTTAGAAGAAAAAAATGAAAATACAAAGAAAGAAGCAGAATAATGGATGTAAGAATAGGATACTTCAAATTTTGCTTGGTACTTTGTTCTTTATTCTTTTCCTTTTCGTCTCTCAGTCATTACAATTATTAATGACACTCAACAATTAAAAGAATAATGTATCAAGTCTTCTTGTAAGTCTAAGCTATCAAAGTTCCTCTACCCAATAAAATAGAAGCAAACATTAAAAATGATGATGATAGGCTTGATAAATGAAAATGCTTTTGTTTAAAATAGTAGTGTTTTATTTTGGAATTTAGAATAGGTTTTCTAATAATATATATTTAGATTTTGTAAGTACCGTAATCTTTGTATTTTTGTTGATATTTTTATATATAAAATACGAAATTTGTTTATTTTATGTTGTGTATTTGTCTTCTTCTATGTAAGTTTGGTAAACATAGTTAAGTAAACTCTATTTTTAGGTATGTTTTACACACACTATGTGATTAGTTTTCTTAATATACATGTTAGGTTTTTATCTATGGTTTTTTGTTTTGTTGCGTCTACGGGTATTTATGAACAATTATTTAATAATTTTTAAAATAAAAATTGCACTTTTTAGTACTTCGATGAGCCCCTCGTCGAATCCTAACGAGGTGGTCAACAAGGGTGTTTGGGTTAGATGATTTTTTTTTATAAATATCAAATCTTTTTTTCCTCTTTTCTAAGCAAGCAAAATATAACGATATTCTGTAAAAAAATTCTCTAAATATTACTTTTGTTTCACAATTTATTTTGAGTGTATTTCAATATTTATGTTACATTTTGTGTGAGTAAAATAGTGTTTTAAGTGGTGAGGAATTGAGATTATTTTACAAATTTTTCTTGAAAACAAAACTATGAATTTGGGTTAAGTTTTAATATTATTTTAAGATTTTCATAACAATATTTGTTTGTTGTTGTGATTGAGGTGTTTTTTACATTTTTTATTCACGTTATTGATTATTAGTTACCAATCATGCTAGTTAGTGTTGGTTTTAGAGGAGAGTTGTATCTATGTGTGAGATCAAATAATTACATAAACAGCGAGCAAGGACATCAGTAGGAAGTTAAGTGAATTTAGCTCATATGGTGTTATGTATCTTTTGGTGCTTTGTTAGCGTATATGTATTAATGTAATAAGATTTAAATTCTAATTAAAAAGATTTTGTTATTTGTTGCGTGTCTCCAGCTCTATGAATATTATATTTATTATTTAAATTAATCTAACTATTTTGTGATTAATTTGTTATAAAAATTAATTTATTATATTTTTGTTATATATTTGTTATGTGTTTATCTTTTGATAGTGAATTTGAGATGAATATTTAAAAAATCAGTATTTACATATCTTAATTATGTATTGGGTTTCAGATTCTCTCGTATTTGAATTGAGTAAGGATTTTGTAATATTCTCATAATTGTTTGGTTTTTATGATTCAATTTTACTTTTAATTTTGGGATAAAAGGTTTGATATTTAATTTGTGGTGGATCTCTCTGAAATCATCCGAAATGTTTTTTTAATCCTTCCTTCCTGAAAAAGCTCACTTTTCAACTTAAGAATGGAAGAAGCACTTAGACTGCTCAATAGTGATCTCATTACCAAAAGAAGTTCAATCCCGATTCTACATATAGTAATACCACCATCAAATGCTCGCTTAGAGAAATTGCTACCGACTCAGGTGCTTCAAATGGTACCATGATATATCGTTCGTAAAAATGGTACCAAAGAGAGGTGTTGGTTCGGTACTTTTGACATTACTGAAGAAGATGTTTGTGCTTATGACCATGCAGTTCGATCCATGTGTGGTTACAAATTTTTTTAATGATTCCTAATTGAAATATTTTGGTAAATTAAAGAATAATTTGGGTTGTTTTTGTAAGTTACTCTTACACTGAAATAAAAATGTTAGTTACAAATACAAATTATAAATACAACCATAAATGTTAGGTATAATCACATTTGATAAATGTATCTAATATTGATAGTCAATGTCTTTACCTTAGATATATATCAACACATCAAATCAAGAAAAGAATCAAAACAAAGTCAAAATAATAATTTCTTTTGAAGAAAAATAGCATTGTGTGTAAGAAAGTGAGAGAGAATATCTTAGAAAAAATATTGAGATATTTTTTTAAAAGAATAGTGATAAAATAATGAGTTTGAGAAATACTTGTGTGATAATATTTTAGGTTTATCTTAATTTTTTGTATTGTCTCTCATTTTGTACCTATTAATTTTATTAGTAGAAGAAATATTTTTCGAAATTTATCTCAAAGACTTAACTTAAATTAAAGGGTAAATCACGTTAAATTTTTGATATAATTATTCTATTACGTTGAATTTATTTTATTTTTACCTTATTTAACTAACAGTTTTATCTTTAAATTAAAAACTTTTTATTTGCATCATATTGTTTTTAATTTGTTTATGACATTGCGGAACACTGAAATGGTCGGTGTAGAGTTTTTTTTATGGATTTTTTTTGTTTATTTATAATATCAATATTTTTCATGTTTTTTTATACTATTAATCATATTTATTTGAATATTGTTTTAAATGATTTAAAACTAATTAAGAAAATTATGGTTACTGGTTCTCACATGCATGAGTAGGAAGATAAGGATGGTTGAGAAGGCAAAAAGGTTTTGTCGTTCTTTTAAGATATTATGTAATTAATGGGTTTATTTACTTCCGCATTAAACGAAAGATGTTTTTAAGGATTAGTTAAAAATTGAGGTTTCTGTAGCTCATTATTCAAAGCTTGAGAAAATCTTTACGAAGAAACTTACTAAAATATGATGTTATATTTAGATAATAAATTATATTTTTGTAATATTTATTATAATTTAATATTTTATTTATAAATCGATAAAATTAGATAATATATTTATAATTTTTAAATATTTTGATAATTATCTTTTTAAAAATATAAAGATATTTATTTTAAAAAAATTATATTATGATATAGCAAAATTAACGTGAGTATTAGTATATTTATGGAATTTAACATTTTTGTTAAATTAACTTTGAAGTCTGTTGATATTAATACCTTTTCTCTTCTCCATTTTTAACTAAACATAAGTTATCAATTAATACTTAGTTGATATTTAAAATTATAGAAATTAATCTTATATCACATCTCTAAATCCACCTGTCCCCTTCTTATATATATATATATATATATAAATAGAAAACCCCTAATAAAGAACCTGCTATATACTAAGAAACACGACATGTCTCGGCTAGTTATAAAAATACATTTTAAGATATTTATTGTTATTTTTTTTTTAGAAAATATTATTGTTATTGAAAAGTTAAAAATAAAATAATGAAAATATTATTTAAAACATTGTCCAAATATGCAGCGTTTTGTTTAACGTGGTGCAGTAAAGAATTTATCTCTTTTATATAACAGTGAAGCAATTAATATCACGGTAGATAATGGATATACTGTTTTTAATGAATTTATAGAATACAAAAACTATTAAATTTATAATATATAGATGAAATTGGATGATATAGTGGTGATACAACTGATACTTTTCCATAATTCCAACCCAAATATAACTAATCAAAACAAAAGAAAATAATAAATTTAATTTTTAAATATCATAATAATAAAAATAATATTCTCATAGTATATTATTGTATAATATTAATTATATAATTTTTATATTATGATTACTTAAAATTTAATACTAATAATAAGAGTGGGTGTAAACTTTAATTTGTCTCAACTTTTAATTTTATCTTAAATTAAAATTTATTTTTTAAAATGTTATAAAATTGATAAATTGATAAATAAATTAAATATTTATTTTATTAAAATATTTATAATTAATTTTATTTAATCATATTATATACATTCTTATCGAATAATATACATAATATTTTTAATATAATTTAACTAAATATAATCATATACGTTATTATGAGTTATTTTTTTTATAATTTAAAAAACTAAAGTATTTGAACAAGTCAAACTTAAACTCCTCGTCACAATTTTTCTTAAACGTGTCATGCTATGATTGGCTTATCGTCGTGTCAAGAAAGACAATTTTCACGCGCTCCGATCTCTCTCTTGTTATCACGTCAATAAAATTAATGGACTTCTAAGAGCTCCATATGATTTTGAACTCTTACAGATCCAAATTTTCTCGATTCGAAATACCCGAGTGATATCTTGTAGAACATAGATAAGGTTTGTGGATTATTGAGCTGAAAGATCCTCCTTTTTTAAGGCAAGCTAAATTCTCTTCTATTCTCCCATTTTTCCTTATTCAATTTCAATCGGTTAACAGATCTGTTTGAATTTGGTGATTTCTCGATCCTTCAAATTATGGAATTATCTGCGCCTTTATGCCTGAATTTGTTCGTGTCTGTCTATTTATGGATGCATGTATATTGGTGTGTAGCTAGGGAATGGATCTGTGTATATTTGTTTGTGCGCGTATGTGTTATTTCTCGTGTCTCGATTAGTGCATGTCATGTATAATGCAATTACTCTAATATAGTTATACTTTAAAGAGATGATTAAATAAGCATGAATTGGGGATCTCATCAATTCCTTAAATGCAGTATCATATTTTAGTTTCGATTGTTGCATGGTCTTGAATTGAATGCGTGCAAGCAGATATTATGAAAAAATCCGTCTTAGGGGGTGGAAATATTGAATTATAGTCGGCCTATCATATGGTAGTTTCATTTACTTCTTCGTTCAAAAGTTGGAAGTTCTTACACCATGTTCAGTTGTTTCTGTTATCTGGCAACAATTTGCGTGGAAATAACTGTTCCTTAGTTGATTATATATGTGTGATTAACTTATATAAGCACTTTTAAGCTAATTTTGGAGGCTTGTTGCTACTTTTAAGGCATAAGCAGGCTCATGTTCTATTTTTGAAGCATCTTGCTCAGATCTAGGTTATTGTTACAATTTGCCAAGCCATTATCTGAAGGAGAAATTTTAAACAGAAAATAATCATAAATTAAATACTATTTTTCTACCTCGAGCCCCAGATAGGTTTATCTCTTCACAAATTCTCTGGCTTCATCTACTTTCATGTCGTAATTGACTACACTTTTTTCCGTACTATTGGTTCTGCAAACAATTATTGTCTCTAGACTCTAATGAATGGATTGTCACTTGTGTAGGTAAGAGTAGCTTAGCTTTGCTTGAAACAAGATGGGAGGTGGATTTCGAGTACTTCATTTGGTTAGACCGTTTCTTGCATTTCTGCCCGAAGTTCAGAGTGCTGACAGAAAAGTTCCATTCAGAGAGAAGGTTATTTACACAGTGATCTCCCTTTTCATTTTCTTGGTATGCAGTCAACTTCCTCTGTATGGCATACACTCAACAACAGGAGCAGATCCATTCTACTGGATGCGTGTCATCCTTGCTTCAAACCGTGGAACTGTAATGGAGCTTGGGATCACACCAATTGTGACATCAGGATTGGTGATGCAACTTCTTGCTGGGTCAAAAATTATTGAAGTGGACAACAATGTTCGTGAAGATCGTGCACTTTTGTACGTATCTGTTAAGAGCTGTATTTTATTTACTTCTCCCGTCTTCATTTAATCTTATGGATACCATTTTCGATTTTAGATTATCAACTGTTTGCAAGAGGCTGATGTTTTCACTGCTTTGGGGATATTGTTTCTCTTCAGTAGCCTTAGGAAGATTAATAGTTAGCACGGGATGCATTTATTTTTCTATGATGAAATTTGTGTACAGGTTCTTTTTCCTCAATGTGCTCTCTCTGCTTAAAACTAGTTCTTAAACAGCTGATTCATTCTGCAAAGTAATATCTTTAACATCCTAAGTATATCCTTTTGTTTCATTTGGAATGAGACAAATTCACTTTCTAAATTATTTCAGCTTCATCCATTGCGTCTAGGGTAAATTTCTTTACTTGTTTTCTGAAGTGGCATGTTAATTATCAATTTATGGATGTTGGCCATGGGTGCTTGTAGATTATTATTTCTCTATTTTTTTCAGAGGTGTAATCATCCTTAATGTGATATTGTTTTCATACTATCATACCTTTATTTTCTGGGGGGCATCCTTTGTGTAGTTTTTTTCATGTAACAATATGGTCTTGCTTATCCTTGTCAGGAATGGAGCACAAAAGTTATTGGGAATCTTGATAGCTATTGGTGAGGCCGTTGCATATGTTCTGTCAGGAATGTATGGAAGTGTTAACCAACTTGGTGTTGGTAATGCCATTCTTATTATCATTCAACTCTGTTTTGCGGGCATCATTGTTATTTGTCTAGATGAGCTGCTTCAAAAAGGATATGGTCTGGGTTCTGGAATTTCTCTTTTCATAGCAACCAATATCTGGTATGATTTTAATTCTTTTATCTTTGCTTCCCCCGTGGGATCCACATTTATATTTTTGTCAAAGAATTTGTTTTGAGGTAAGTAAATAATGGTTTCTGTTACTCTTTTCAGTGAAAGCATTATCTGGAAAGCATTTAGTCCCACAACGATCAACAGCGGACGCGGAGCTGAATTTGAAGGTGCTGTTATTGCTTTGTTCCATCTATTGATAACTCGAACGGACAAAGTTCGTGCTCTCCGTGAGGCTTTTTACCGTCAAAATCTTCCAAATGTGACCAATTTGCTTGCCACAGTCTTGATCTTCCTAATTGTAATCTACTTCCAAGGTTTCCGTGTGGTTCTGCCTGTCAGGTCAAAGAATGCTCGTGGGCAGCAGGGTTCTTATCCCATCAAACTCTTCTACACTTCTAACATGCCTATCATTCTTCAGTCTGCGCTTGTTACCAATTTATACTTCATCTCCCAGGTACTAGATTTTGAAGCACCTGTGGATGGGTTGGAATCCTTCTCTTTGACTTTACTGTTCTAACAATCTTGTCATTTTGGTAGTTTCTGTACAGGAGATACAGTGGAAATTTCCTTGTAAATCTCTTGGGCAAATGGAAAGAGTCCGAGTACTCTGGTGGTCAATATATTCCTGTTGGTGGTATTGCATATTATATTACTGCACCTTCAAGGTAATTGAACTTTTCTCTACCGTAGGGAATTGATTTTGTCTGCAATGAATCATGGTTTCCATTTTTGTTAGTAGAACTTGTAATGTGATTGGTTTTTCATGTTTAAGTTTCTTTTGTCGTTGATTTCCTACTGCTCCATGCTGACATTGTTGTTGAAATTCTGCAGCTTAGCTGACATGGCAGCAAATCCTTTCCATGCACTGTTTTATCTGGTATTCATGTTGTCGGCTTGTGCGCTTTTCTCAAAAACATGGATTGAAGTTTCTGGATCTTCTGCAAGAGATGTTGCCAAGCAGCTCAAGGTATCAATTAGATCTGAGAGTGGTTTTATCCTTTACTCCAGTCATAACTTATTTTAAAAGTTCTCTCCTTTCTGTTGTGTGCTAAATTATGTGTCAAGAATTTTCAAAAATAGCTCTTTTTTCTCCCCTGAAAACTTGATGTTATATCTTTCCAGATTAGGAACTGACTTTGTGATGTGAATTGGCCCTTTGGGCAGACTCTAGTTGCTCTATGGAACTTGATGGTTTAACCATGATTTTGAAAAGAAACCTGTCACTGTACTGTAGAGATTTATTAATGTAGCTTGTCCTATTTTGACTTAAGATGCTGACCCATATTAAAAAGGTGTAATATGATAGAAAATCATTACATGTTGACAGTCTCGTTTTTGAGTCATAGAGTATTGACGGAACTCTAGAGATGCCAATACATAAAGGAAAAGCTTCCTTCATTGCAAATGAATTGCCTAAATTAAATAACCACTCTTTGCTGGAGAGTTTAAAATACAATACATATTTAACCATGTTGATTGTTGACCCACATGTCACTCTTGATAATTTGCAGGAACAACAAATGGTGATGCCTGGACATCGGGAGTCCAATTTGCAGAAAGAGCTGAATCGCTACATTCCTACTGCAGCAGCATTTGGAGGCATGTGTATTGGTGCACTTACTGTATTAGCAGATTTCATGGGAGCGATAGGGTCAGGAACTGGGATTCTGCTTGCTGTTACAATTATTTATCAGTACTTTGAAACATTTGAGAAAGAGAGAGCAAGTGAGCTTGGCTTCTTTGGCTTCTAAGAAATCATATCGGTCATGTACGTTAACAATGCCAATGCTTCTGGCAATTTTGGTGTTTGTTTAGGGATGTAAGTAGATCCTTTAACACCGAAGGCTTGAGCCCTAGATACCTAGTGTAGCTTAACCTTGCTTTATTTTTTGGTCCAACACGATACAGATAATGCAATCTTTAAAACATATTTTGTTACTTGCCTTTAACCTTTCGTTCTCTACCCACCGCTTTGGTTTGCTTTCTCAATTATCATTTAATCCCTATGTAACTCCCAAGCTCTCTTTACTTGAGGGTTAATAGAGTAGTGTCAGCACAAGGTTTATTTTAACATATGCAGGTAATCACAAAATAGCGACCAAACTAGCTTCACTGGGTGAATGCAATGTCTTTCAGAAAAGAGTGAACCATTACTTGGGGATAGAGATTACACTATTCTATTCCAATTTAAAGTTGGAAAAGGGAGGACATTATTGTACTGTTTTCACAGTATGTGAGTAGAGTGATAGTGTAGTTGCTACTTGCTAGAAGTCCGTAAGTTCGGGGCAAGCTCTCCATTCTGCAGCCTTGATAAGAAAATAATTGTCTTTGTTTCTGCTTAACAGTAAAAAAGCTATTTTAAATAAAACATAATTTTTTTTTTGCCACAAGTGCCTTTAGTACTGAGAAAATACATTTTGTGCTTTTAGTACTGAGAAAATACAATTTGTGCTTTTAGTCTGAGAAAAAATACATTTTGTGCTTTTAGAATTGAGAAAATACATTTTGTGCTTTTGTACATAAACACGAATAAAAATTCTTCGAAACTTCTACCGTTCAAAACCAATTATTTTCTCCAATTTTCTGGACAAAATGAACAAGAAGATAAAAATTCTATAAAAATGCACTATATGAGCCATATGACAAATTAACCTCATCAATAGAAAATTAAAAGAGAAAAAAGAGCAATAGAATGTAAAAATAACTTCTCCTATTCATTTTCCTTCAGTTTCTAGACAACCAAACAGAACCTATACGGAAAGAAATGAGCATCACTCACAAGTTTCTCTTCTTTCGCTTTTCTTCAAACGGTCAAAAGTATTGCTAAACTACTTTATTCCACAAGGGAACCTAAAAAAATTGTAAATATAAATATAAATAATGGTTATATGAGAAAGGAAGAAGATGAAAAATAACAAGGGAACCTAAAGTCACTGTTACTTTTTTTTTTTAAATTGCAATGGATATCAACATTTATTTTTTCTTTGCTCTAATCTCACGTTATTTCACAGTATCTAAAAAAAAATTCGTTAATGAAAAATGTAAATATATTTGAAAATAAAAAATAAATATAGTTGTTGATATTTATTACAATAACCATTTAAACCAAAGGGTTGGCAGCTATTTGAATTAAAATTTTGAATCTTTTTTTCTTTTTTCTTTTTGTTTTGCTAAATACTAAAAATTCTGTTTAAAATGTTTTTCTGGACAATGAGAATATAAAACTGAACTTGCCAAAGTGACAGCATTTTTGTATACATCATCAAGTTGCTAAGATTAATATATTATTTTCTGCCTTTAAATAGTCTCTAACATGATGCAATCGTCATGAAATCATAGATTTCCTACTCCTTAATTTTGTAAACAAATGCACAAAAAATGAGAGGAAAAAAAGACGATTAAGGATCCTTTGTTTACATCATTGACCAATCCGTTGTATTTACTTGTTTTTTCAATGATTACGTTGTTTCTTCATTGACGAAATGGAGTGGGTACATGATTACTAGTTTTGATATACTTTTTCATCGAAATTTACTATGTATTAAATAATTCTATTTAGATTATTAATATATATTTTAATAATAAATCATACATTTAAATTAATTTAATTTATTAAGATTATTATTAAATTTAAGTAAAATATAACTTAAATAATAGAGATATTACATGTATATAAATTGAGAATATAAATAAAAAAACAGTATCAAAATAAAAATATTGATAATACAAATATAATAGTTTTTTAAATAAAATGCCAATAAAAATAAAAAAAAATATAATAAATCTAAGCAAAATGTTAAGAAGGTCTAAGCAATATTCTTAAATGTGACAGGCATGCTAAAACACACTCATATTTATAAAAGTTGATATTAATATAAACTAATAATAATACTGATATACTTTGGACCACTAAATCAAACGTGTTATTTGTATTATTCGAATATACAGAAGGTCTTGTATCTCTTATGGAAATAAAAAATAAAAAATTCACAGATGTTGAATTCAACAAACACTGCAAACACAATTCAACAATCACTGCACCGACGCCAAACATTTTTTCCAATATACACGGCGCTACTTACCAATCTCGCCAGAATCATACAATTCAATCACATACACACAAATAAGAATTAAGATTGGCTTCATATAAACAATGTAAATATCCATACAAATCAAGAAATTAGATTACAAAACGTTTATTTCTTCCTCTGATTATTTCTTCAAACATTAATTTCTTCACAGGTGAGCTTAAGCTGCTTTATACAAATTAAACCCTTCTCTCTAAACAAGAGATTTCTTTATCTCAAAAATATTTTTTTCTACCGAAAAATTTTCATTCAAACACCCTTACAAATATTAATTACAAACATCAATTTTTAAAGATTTCTCCCACCTAATTTTACCAGATTACTCTAAACACACCCGAACATTTCCGGTAAACAGAATAGCAGAAAACCCTCCATCGCCCACGCGCCCCACGCGCCGCCGTCCTGGAGGTCAAGATGATGACGTGTCATCCTGCAGGTTCGCCTTGCCTGGCTCTTGCTCTGGCTCTGCCGGCTCTGGTTACGTTTCGGCTGGCTACCCGCCTCAGGCTAGCGGCCCGCTGATTCGGGCTCACTGTTCGGCTCAGGTTGTCCGGCCACGGTTCGGTTGAACCCGGTTTGCTTGTTCACAAGCCATATTTTTGACCGATTCGGTCTATTTTAAAGGTCCAAACCCGCTTTTTCATCGGATTTCTAATGTACCGCCCGCTCAATATTTCAAGTTTTTTAAACCAAATTTGATTCGGTTTTATGGTTTTTATCATTAGTATAAATATATATTAAAAAACACAAAAAAAAAATATATATATATATATATATATATATTCTTTAGCCCTAAAATTATTACACCATTTTCTAGTTCGTTACTATAATATCATGACAGAGTATAATTTCATTACCATGAGTAATCAAATCCAAATTGTTGTAATAACTGCTCACCATATGGTTTAATGCCGAATTGTTCTTAATGAGACTAATTATGATGTTTGGTCTCAAATAATAGAAATGCATATTGCATAGAGAAAACTCTCTTATATTCACATGACAAAAATTTGCAACCCGAAAAACATCAAACAATTATAACAAGTGGTATGCGTAAAATCAAAAAGTGAAGAGATGGCTACTTAAGGCTAACGAAGTCCGTAAATCACGGCGAATATTTACGCATACCCATCGCTTCTTGAAATTGGGGTGCTTTGGCGAAAGCATTCTATGATGGAAGTTGATGAATTACGTATTTATCTTAAACCAAAAGCCTTTACTTCTAGACAAAATGGAAAATCACTTTCGAGTATTAGGAGAGTTAATCGAAATTTTCCAAGAGCTGATACCATCGTGTCATGGCCGGAAAGACCTCATGATCTAATATCATATCAAGAGTCCGTTGGAAAGACTAAGGATACATATTTTCCTCATTGATTATGACGATGAGTTTGAGCAGTTCAGGCGAAATTTTGCGAAAAGAAACTATCCCGCATTTAAAGGTTGTTATTCCTCGATTCGACGAGGTAGGCACGTGCCGAATCTCATCAAGGAAAAATCTAGAGATGTCGACGCTGGCCATGATATCTAAAAATCGTTTCTTTTTCCAATCGCCAGTTAACGAAAGCGCGACCGATAAATCATCATTTAAATGTACCCATTGTCATCAAAAGTGGTCATACAAAAGAACGATGTTTTGAATCGCGGATATCCCGACTCACATGTGATCACAACCGCGACTCTCGAAGAAAATCCACGACAGATGTCTATCGTCACACATTAAACAACAAAGGATCATGCGTTAACCTCCTCAAAGACATACGTTGGTAAAGATGCTTTAAAGTTTTTTCTCCTCGTTTTTAATAATACATGGATAATTGATTCGTAACCGATCATACGACATTCGATTCAGACAAATCTCAAAACCATCTTCACACAAAACTCGCTTGCACCGCTAATGGTAACACAACCCACTATCGGGGAAAGATCTTTGTCTCTCACTAGTACTTTGAATTTAGACTCAAGCACTAGTTTTCCCTCTTTAGAGTATAACCTTATATCTATTTTCTCAAATAACCACCGCTTTATCTTGTTTTGTTATTTTTTGGCCCGACTTTTGTGTGTTCAAGGACATTCAAACGAAGCAAACGATCGTCGTGGTGTTAGGCAAGGAAACTGCACATTATTTGGACTTGGATTCAACAAAACATGCATTGGTAGCAATCGGATCTAACAAGGATGAATCAAATATATGGCTATGGCAAGTAGAGATCGGTCACGCTTCTTTTGGATATTTGAAAAATTATTTCCAAGTTTATTTTCGAGCTAGATCTTTCTACTTTAAAGTGTGATGTCTGTGAACTAGCAAAAAGTCATCGCTCTCATTTCAGAACCTTAAATAAAAGTCCATCTCCGCTTATGGTTATACATTCTCGATGTATGGGTCCTTCCAAAGTCTCTACGTTGGGAGGATCACGCTATTTGTTACATTTATCGATGATTTTAGTAGAACGACTGTCTGCTTTAATGAAATCTAAAAGCAGGTAAACTTTATTTAGAAAATTTCATAAAATGGTTCAGTACTCAATATAAAACACAGATCCAAGTTCTAAGAAGTGATAATTATGAGAATATAAAAGTTCTGAAGCTCAAGAATATCTTCAATCGAAGGCATTATTCATCAAACTACCAGGTTGATACACCTCAACAAAACGGAGTTGCAGAAAAGGAAAATCGACACTTGTTGGAAGTTGTCCTCGTGTTCTCATTGATCGACGCTTAATATGTCATTATCTTATCGGGGAGAAGCAATTACTTCTGGCATATTTAATCAATCGGTACCTTCCATCCATTAACTTCCAAACACCACTACAAGCCATCATCAAGCAATTGTTGCACCAAATGTTCCCAATCTACCTCCTCGTGGTTCGTGTGGCATTTGTACACCTACATAAACAACAACGAGCAAGTTGGATCCACGAGCAATACGTTGTGTTTTTACGGGATATGCCATACAACAAAAAGTAGCATCGGTTACCATCCTCCTACAAAACAAATGATTACTACTATGGATGTTATTTTTCGCTTAAGATACAATGTATTTCTCCTCTACACCTGAATTTCGTGAGTACAACCATGCCGAAATTAGACTTACATATAAATTGCTTCCTTATGAAGAAAGACAAATTATATGTGAGGAAAATACAAATAACTTGAATTCAGTGGTAATAACTCTCAATATAGACAAGACTCAAGCGGAAATGGAATCAAGTCCTCATCAACTTCAAGATCATCAAGGAAGTTCCTACTACCACTAAATGAGTACGAGATTCCTTCTCCACAAACTCGCCGATATACCTAACCAATCGCTTGCAGAGGATGTTCCAACTATCAACCAACCGTAAAAAATACTTCCATCACGCCCCAACAGAGGTATTCCTAAAGCCATGTAATGAACCTCGAGATTTCTAGTAAAGTCAAATATCCCATGAGTAACTATATGTCTACCCAAACATCGTTTGTCAAAATCAAACGATCATTTCAGTGAATCAATTATCCGTCAGATCTTATTCCTAACAAAGCACAGAAGCTTTAGCCGACCAAAAATGGAAAGATGCTATGAATTTAAGAACTAAAATCTTTAGAAATAAATAGAACTTGGGAGTTTGTCGACATTCACCAACAAAGAAAATTGTTGGATGTCGATGGATTTTTTCAAGAAAATATCAAGCAGATGGTACGATTGAACGATATAAAGCAAGATTGGTGGCAAAAGGATACACTCAAACATACTGGGATCGACTATACGTAAACATTTGCACCTGTAGCCAAAATTAACATCGTTTCGGTCTTGGTATCTCTAGTCGCAAATTTAGATTGGCCATTATATCGGGCTTGATGTAAAAATGCCTTTCTACACGTGGAGATTTAATTGAAGAAGTCTACATGGATTTACCACCAGAATCAAGAAATCCACAATCCATGGAGAAAAGGTGTGCAAATTAAAAATCATCAGATGGATTGAAACAATCCCCAAGAGTACTGGTTTGGCAGGTTCACAAGGTCAATGAAGGCATTTGGCTACAAGCAAAGCAATTCAGACCATACTTTATTTCTAAAAAGGGGTATGGTAAAGATCATCGCACTTATTGTATACACGCTGTTGATGATACGATAGTAACAGGAAATGATCTTGAAGAAAGGAAAGCGCACAAACTTACTTATCCAAAGAATTCAAAATGAAAGACCTTGTTCCTTAAAATATTTTCGGGATTGAGGTTTCTCGATCAACCGTATGAATCTTCTTATCTCAAAGAAAGTATGCCTTAGATTTATTAAAAGAAACCTAAGATGTCAAAGATGTCAACCACCTAAAACACCAAGAGGAGGAAGGATTAAAGTTATGTATCAAGGTTGATCAAGTTCCAACAAACAAAGAAAGATACCAAAGGCTTGTTGGAAGGTTGATGTATTTGGCACACACAAGACCAGACCTTTTATGCTTTAAGTATTGTCACCAATTTATGCATAACTGGAGAACAACATATGAATGCAGCTTATTCGTATTTCGAGATATTTAAAATCAAGCCCTGGAAAAGCGAGTATCGTTTCACTAAGAACTCGAGTTTTCTAGAATTGATATACCCACTTGATCAATGGATCAATAAATGATAGACGATCTACATCAAAGTTACTTCACTTTTGTAAGGGAAATCTTGTAACATGGAGAAGTAAGAAACAACATACGTCAGGCTGCTCAAGCGCAGTAGGTCAATACAGAGGAATGGCACTCAAGCCATGAGGCCTCGGTTACAATCTCTCTTAAAAGATTTGACATATCCGCGAAAGAATCAATTAAGTTATTTTAGACAATAAAGCAGTATGATATTTACAAGATAATCCAGCTTCAACACGATCAGACAAAACATGTTGAAGTTGACGATTTTTTATTAAAGAAAAGTTAGAAGAAAATTCATCGAATTGCCAAAAATCAAGTCAAGATCAATCGGGTCCGACATCCTCACTAAAGCAAGCCTCATATCGAGTATTCACAGAAGTTTGCATAAGTCAAGCATGAAAGACATCTATGCACTAACTCGAGGAGTGTTGAATTCAACAAACACCGCAAACACAATTCAACAATCAAGACCGACGCCCAAACATTTTTTCCAATATACACGGCGCTACCAATCAAGTCAGAATCATACAATTCAATCATGGTGGTTGGTGAAATAGTAATTAGTATTTGTCTATATAAACAATGTAAATATCCGATACAAATCAAGAAATTAGATTAATGAAACGTTTATTTCTTCCTCTGATTATTTCTTCAAACATTAATTTCTTCAACAGAACCTAGGTGGGACTATGAGTAAGACTTGTCAACCAAAACCCAAAACTAGTTTTTATGCTTTCAATATTAACTAAAAGTTCAACATAACAATCAATCATAGCAGTTGTTTTCATGCTTGAAACAGGTAGTGTTAACATTTAAAATTTTAAAATTTTACATGTTAAACCATTTAAAATTTAAAATTTTAGATTTTACATGTTAAACCACAGTTATATTTTAGCACCGCATTCCTTTGACAAGCAACTATTTTTGTTCAAGAAATAATGTACAAACCTTTTTCACCTGAAACTTAATATCCACTTAAGTGCAAATTTTATTTGGATAGAATTATTAGACCCATTTCTATTAACCAATTAAATTTAATCACTTAATTTAATATATCATGATAAAAGTACTCATAATTGATGCCATTTACGCCATTTACGTCCATGTGATAACAGAAAACAAGTGAGGAAAGAGAAGGAACCAAAGCAAGGAGATGATTGAATCTATTGCATTTCATATATATTGATGTGTAGTTAGTGGTGTTTATTTATGGACTTGATATGCTCCACTAAACGTGAGAAGCCACTGTACAACAGCATATGGACATAATTGTTGAAAAATTATGCAAATTCTTGATAAATCAAATTTATGAGAAAACAAAATGGATAAAATAACATACAAATTTGATAACGACGTTCGGTCAATCTTGCTTACATCTCCAGACTTACTGTAGATCTTTTTACTAAAAGATGATAGATTACACAAGGTGTTTACAATACTCACAATTCACAACCCACGACCTAATTACACCCAAAAAAATTACTCTCAATTTTCTCTCACAAAAGTTTTTCTCTCAATCGGAATGAACACTTGATTGATTAATTCATTACAATTACACATCTATTTATAGGAAAATTCACTCCATGAATTACTCCTTAAATTAATGGTTCTTTGAATTATTTCTTGAATTAAATTTCTTGTTTTGCTCTTTAATTTGCTCCTTAAATTGAGAAACTTTATAGCAATCTCCAACAATAATAAGCTAAGATATTCTATTAGCATAACAAACAATTGTAATCACACAAGCATTTTATCACTTTCCATAATCTCAAGGTCTACACAAGACACCAAGTTTTGTTCTCTGATAAAAAAATATTTGCTATTGCATAGTGTGTATTCAACAATCATGCACCAGTTATAACCTTTTCTCGAACAAAGTTAAAATTAATGTTAACATGCTTAGTTCGTGAGTGTAAAACATGATGTTTGACAAGGTGCCTTATACTGACATGATCACATAAGATAAGAGGATGTTGTGTTAGTGTAATACATAGTTCTTTTAACACTTTTTAAATCCCAATGATCTCTGCAATTATGTGTGCCAATGCTTGAAATTCATCCTCTATGGAGTAACGAGAAACAACTTTATGTTTCTTAGAAGTCTAAGAAATGATTGAATTTCTCATATAATTGTAGAATCTAATGGTTGATCTTTTGTTATCAGAGCATATAATCCAATTTGCATAAGTATATCTAATGATATCAAGTGTATCATACTTGTATGATATAATACCAAGTTTTTTTGTGCCTCAAAGATATCTTAACAAGTGTTTCGTAGCCACCAAATAAACATTTATTAGATTATGTAAAAAATGGTACAATTTGTTTATAGGGAAATTGATCTCTAATTGAGTCAATGTATAGTATTGTAAAGCTTCAATGACAATCATAAATTGAATGGCATTTACAAGTTCATTTCCATCATGCTTGGAGAGTTATTTTCTTGTGATCATAAGTGTAATGACTTCCTTGAACTCATGGAATTGTACTTGATCAAACAAATCTTTTATGTATTTAGATTGGCACATAAGAATATATGCATTGGTGTGAGTAATCTCAACACCTAAGAAATATCTAAACTCCCTAAGTTCTTTCAAAGAGAATTCTACATTAGGATTTTGAATATTGGTCTTGATTAGTACATCATTATTTCCTATGATTAAGATATTATCTACTTAAAATAGGGCGATAACAATGTTTACATTATTGTTGTATGACATCATAGATGCATTAACATTTGATTTTTGAAAGTCAAGATGTCGTAGAAATCCACCTAGCTTAAGAAACCAAACTCTAGGGACTTGTTTAAGTTTATAGATTTTCTTTTTTAGTTTACACACATAAGTAAGAAATTGCAAAAAAAAAAAAAAATTGGCTTTTTTAAGATCAAATGAGAGCATATGTCAAATAATATTGATAAGGCATTGGAATTTAGTTAACATGTTTTTATTTTGCTTCCATAGAAGCTCATAATCCATCCATTATAAAATTGGAATTCAAATGCATTATGTCAAAACAAAAACTCCAAAATAAGTTTTATTTACTTATACTAGCTTTCCACATGTAATAATATGATAAAAGACTATAACTACTATATTATCAATATAAACACAATAACTCAAGTTATCAAATAATATTTACTTTTACTCTTTGCAAGCAAATAATATGATATTACCAATATAAACACAATAACTCAAGTTATCAAATAATATTTACTTTTACTCTTTGCGAGCAAATAATATGGATGTTTATATATTATTATTTCACGTGCAAGCTTTGTTTGTAAAGATATCATATGAAGGATTCATATACTAATTTTCCTATCAATATTATTTTATAAGATAAATTTTAAATTTGATATGAAGAATAATATTACCTTAAATTTTACTTGACATTGTTATTCTCTAATATATATACTTGGTGTGATAAAAAAAATGAAGTTATTTTTCAGCTTTATTTTTATAAAATAGGAAAAGATAATATAAATGATAATAAAATCAAACTACTACTGATATATATATATATATATATACTTAAGTAAGCAGATAGGAAAACACATGAATCTCCGGTCGAAGAGTTTAATAAGCTCGATTAATAGACTATAAATTATGGGATCTATATATCACTCATATTCGTCCCTATCTAGCTAGCTTATTCTCTCTCTCTCTCTCTCTCTCTCTCGTTCTCTTTCAAATCATTTCTCACAGTTAAAATCTTTAACGTTTCTCAGGTAAATCTTTAATCTTTAACGTACTCTGACTACTCTTCGTTTAGATAGATTCCAATTAAACTTGATTAATTCTATTAATTATATTAACCTTTTAATTTCTTCCCAAGAAATGATCGATTGGTCTTAATTACTTGAATTGCTTTATTCTTGATGAATTGGATTTTCTGATCATAATTACTATTTTCTGCTTATTTCTTTGATTTTAATTTCATTCTTGATCTATCTTAATTAATTAAACTTTAATTCTATATGTTTTTATTTCAGAAAAAAATTTCGAGTACTTAATTATCATCTAAAGATGGCCGGAGTATGTCAGTTTCAGATACATTAATTACTTTTAATTAAAATGATTTTCCATGTATTAACTATATATATACTACGTACTAATGAAATATTATTTATTTGGGGTTTATAAGAATTCAAATGAAAAAGCCCAAGAAGCTTCAGCAAATGTAAATTCTAATCAAGAGCAAGGCGAACAATCGTTGTCAATGCACGATATTTTGGTGGTAAGATGTGTCGAATTTTTATTTGTTATTTGATAAGCTCTGGTTCATGAATATTTAATGTGTAATTCATGTTTAGTACAAGCATTCATATAAATAATAGTAATAATTTAATTTATAATAACATATTATAAATTATTATTTTATATGTAAAAGTCACTATTTTATTTATTTATTTATTTATTCTTATTACAAGAATCACTATTTTATTTAATAATAGTAAAATATCATTTTTCATATTTAACATATAAGTTTTGTATTTTCTAGTGCAAAAATTTAATTGAAAGGTGTATCCAATTATACATGGGCAAGCAACAGATGGCTAAAGTTCTGTACCTTTGCGCTAAGATTGAACCTGCATTAACTATTGCAGGTAAGAATTTTTTTTAATTTTTTTTTATTATTATAGATTATTCCTATAATTGATCCTAATTAATTAATTTTATTTTATTTTTTATTTTTTAGTATATGAGTGTCTCGAAAGGGATAATCCAGAATTTTTCCATAAATACCACATAAGGTTGATTTTGATTAAACAAATCAAAACTTGTAACATTCTCTGGGAGCAATTAATGGAGCTTAATAATTCTAGAAATGCAAGTTCAACAAAATCGTCAAATAATAATCCAGGTAAATGAATATTTCTTGTCAATAATTCTTTTTTTAATTAAACTGTAATTGATGTGATTCTACTTTAACAATATAATGATGAGTCTTATGTCTTGTTTACCTAGTTGTTAGGCCGATAATGCAGCCTCTGTTAAAAGTTTTATAAAATTTAAAATATATGTATATTTTTAATATTTAATAGATATGTGAATAAAATTTAAAATATATGTTACATAAAAATATTTTATATATTTAAATTTAATTCATGATAATAAAATGCTAGTGTTAAATATTATAAAAAAAAGATAAAGAGAAAAGCATTATGAAAAAATTAAAAAACTAAAGCTTTTAAGATTTTTAATTAATATTATATTTAACTCTAAATCTTAATTTTATTCAATATTATGTTATTTTTAATTTATTTTAATAATTTTTAATTTTCTTTAAAAAAATTAATATTTTTATTTATTTTTATCTCTGTTATAAAACCAGCTCATTTCGTTGATTCAAGAAAACGGATGCAACAAACGCTAGTAAAAAACTAATTTTATTTATTAGTATTTTATTTTACAATAATATGTATTTTTAAATATACCTCCAATCTTAAAATCTTAAATTGCATATTTTCTTTATATTTTAATATTTTTCTTTAGTTTTAGTTTTCATACTTATATATATATATATATGTATGATATTAATACTTATTAAATTATTATATTTTATACTTTTATTTATATTAGATATTATTTATATTAGATAATATTTGGTATAAGTTAAAGTGTTCTAACTCTATATCTCTTATAACATGACATGAAAGTTTTATATTTAATTAAGAAAAATCTAACATAGTTGTTAGTCTCTTATTAGATTGATTTATACTATCATAATATATATTTTTACTTATAAATATATAAATATAATTTTTTATTTTGTATAAAAAATTTACACTTCAACCCACTCAAAATATATTTCTGCCTCCATCCCTATTTATGAAACATACACTAAAATATTCAGTAAAGAAATAAAAGATAAATCAAATTTTTAGTAGAGTAAGAGAAACTACAATTGTGACTTCTTCTTTTGATATTGGTCTAATAGAGGAATACATATTCTAATTGGGACTTCCTCTTTTGATCAGGGTTTTTTTCCTAAAATGAGCACTTGAAGAGTGCATTGTTTAAAAGTTAGCACTTTTATAACTTTAAAAATAGATTTATTTTTAATTAATAACTAATTAATACCTAATTTACAAAGTGAAAATATTGTGTTCTATTATACCAAATTTACTAAATTAAGTTCATAAGAGTTAAGTAATTAATATAATTTGTTATATATATATATATCAGTTAGTTTATTCTAGTCAGTTTGTGTCTCTTTAGTCATTATATTGTGGTATGTTTTACTTCTGGTGCTTATTTACCAAACATTTTGTTTAAGTCTTAATGAAATATACATACATTTGATTTGTAGGAAGCAATTAATGAAAGGACGAAGGAAAGACACTATATATCACCTATATTGTCTTAGTATTTTGATGATAATGGGTTTTTTTTTTATTGTTTACTACTCAAAGTATTATTAAGAAATACATATTAATCATATTTTGGTTTAACGTGATTGATTTAAATGATGAATTTAAGTTATCGAATACACTAAAAAAAATGAGGATTTTTAGATTTACCTATTTTCCTATTTTTCAACTTAAACTCTGATACAATATTAAATTTATAAAAATTATAGATATTTTGATACCAGAAATTTAACTACAAAGATAGTAAAGATTATATATATATATATATATATATATATATATATATATATATATATATATATATATATATATATATATATATATATATATATATATATATATTTGGAGTAGCGCCAAATATTAAAGACATTCATTGCAGCATGATAGGAAATATCATCATCCATAATCGATATTTTTTACTCAAATATATTAAAATCAATAAAAAAATAATTATAATTTTTAAGATGACACTGGTACACGGTTAAAGGTGACAAAGGCAGTAGATCTTCTTTGTTTTTGGTCGTAGATTTTCATGATTTCTTTTTATTAGTCCACTATGTGTACTTCATGTGTTGTTTGTGAGTGCGCCATAGTTATGGCTCATTGTACGTTCTGTGTCGGTGGCCATATTATTTTCCTTTTACCAAAGTGGTTCATGCACCATATGGTACCTTGTCTTCTTCTCCTTACATACCAAATCTAGAGTTGAAAGCCTGAAATTTAATTTTTCTACGGGCAATTTGCTCTCCATTTCAAGCGTTTCTTTCTTTGTTGTTGTTGTTGTGCGTTCAATTTGTTTGATGAAAGTACCAAAACAAAAAATGCAGTGTTTTTCAAATGAAGTTAAATGAAGTGTTAGGGTCTCTTATCAACTTCCAAAGTTGGACAATGTTTTCATCCGTTATTTTGTGTTTTTTTATTAAATATTTATACTTTAATTGTATTTAATTATTTAATAAAAAATAATTAAAATAATATGATGTTTTTATAATAGCTAATAAATCAAATAACATAATTTTTAGTAAAAAAAAAAGAATTAAATAATATAATATATTTTTATAACATTTTTCTTAAAATAAAATTTCTAGTCAGATCATAATTTCATGACCATTGGATTAAGCAAGGTCTTGTTCGAGACATAGATCGAAGTCTAGGGGTATCTATGGTCCGATCTGGTCCGATTTTTCCTAAAAACAATCTAACTGGACTGAACCGTTCATATTACTAAAATCGGACCGGACCGGATCGTTTGAAACGGTTTTAAAAAATAAAAATCGGACCTGACCGTTTGACTTATAAAACCGTTCGATCCGATTTAGTTCGATTTTTTTATAATTTAATGAAGAATAATGTAAAATTTTTAATATATTATTAAACCGGTTCGGTCCGATTTGAACGGTTTAAAATTAATACAAATCGGACCGGACCGTTTGATTAGTAAAACCGTTCAGTTTGATCCGGTCCGGTTCGATTTTATGATTTGGTCCGATCCAATTCGGTTTTTGGACACTCCTAAATCGAACGTGTAGTAATGCACCTTTTTCTGGGGACTCTGATTTCCTTCTTTAATGATGGATGGATTGGACTGTATAGCCGGTGTGATGAATGGAACGGTAGAATAAGGTAATCTTTAGTACGTTGGGTACTATTTGGTCCAACGTGGTTTTTCATCAGGGAAAAAAAATAAAGAAAAAGAAAACATGATTGTCTAAATAAGACTTAAATAGGATGGGTCCCACGTTACCCTTGTGAACTGCATATTGCAAGCTACTTAAAGACTTGGTATTTTGCTATTGTTTTATGTGGGCTGTCTTGGCATCTAGGAATCCAAAGGTCAATAACTATATACTGAGTTACACTTTTTTTTTTTTCTTCTCGAGTTAAATCAACATTTTTTTTTTGTTTTATTCGTTTTGTATGCTACCGATTGATTTGAAATTCTTGATTCATTACTTATATTATCATTTAGTTAATTGATTTTTGGATATCACAGGTATATATATAATTACACCCTTTTATTGAAATATCAGACATCAATTTTTTAAAAATTTAAAACTTATAAAAATTTGATGTAATAATTTATTTATACTTTTTTGAGTCACGAATATTTATGATCATAGAGAGTGAATAGAAGTGGAATGGACTAGTTGATTTTGTTCTCTTAGTTGCATTAGTTTAAGAATAAAAAATATTCAAGTGTTTTTATCTTCTTCTTGTTAGATTCATGACAAACGTGTTCTGGTTAAATATTTTATGTGTCATGTTAAAATATTAGCATGAAACAAGTTGTCGTTATAATCAAGGTTTCTAGTGTTCCATGATAGATATGTATTTAAAATCCTTAGACTCGTATATTTTTTTTATTTGAGCTTGCCCTTTTGAGTCTTTCTTCTACGGCCTCTTCTTCTTCTTTCTTTCATTCTTCTCTTGGCTTTTTTCTACATTAAAATAAAATTTTTAAAGCTTTCAAAAACAAAGTAAATCAAGAACATACAAAAAAAAAAAAAAATTTCCTATTTCAGTTAATGGCCTCGTTCTAAAGGTTTAAAGCATATATTACCCTATTGCTTTCTCTCGACAAGTTCATCATCATAAAAACACATCTTTATTCCTTGTGTTTTTATTTTCCTTCCATTGTGCTATTTACTTTATTGGATCAGCTTCCTGAAAATTTTCAATCTATATACAGAATATGGATTCAGTTACACGATCTGGTGTGACTCCAAGGAAGAGTAGATTGGCTCGTACTATTGCGAAAGTTCTTCATCTTCGAGCAGCTATAGGTATTGCTCCCGTTGATGGGATTCAGAAGTTGAAGTCCGGAGAAATCGGAATTAAGAAGGTGAAGTCTGGAGAAATTGGAATTAAAAAGGTGAAGTCACAAGAATTTAACATTCGTAAAGCTGTTGAGTCCCAAGATGATCTCAAGGATGATCAAAAAGTCGTCAAGTCTCGGTCTTTTGACCTCATTGAAGAAGAGCTTCGGGACAGAGTGGCCTTGGAAGCTCTACTTGCGAAATTATTTGCTACGGTTTCGACCGTTAAAGCTGCATATGCCCAGTTGCAGTTTTCTCAGTCTCCTTATGACGCTGATGGGATTCAAGCTGCCGATCATGTCGTGGTTGCTGAGTTGAAGAAGATATCTGAGATAAAGCGGTGTTACTTGAAAAAACAGTTTGATCCTTCACCCGAGAATGTAATGGTTTTGGCTGAGATTGAGGAGCTAAAGAGTGTGGCAAAAACATATCAACTTACGGGGAAAAAGTTGGAATCACAAGTGAAATTGAAAGACTCTGAAGTTATATCTCTCAAGGAAAAGTTAGAGGAAGTTAATAGACAGAACAAATTGCTTGAAAAGAAGTTAAACCAAAGTGGTCAGCTTTATGTGCTTGACAATCTTCATTTATCTGGCTTAAGTCCTGCTCATTTCATTACAGTTATTCGTTATACAATTCGGTCGATTCGAAGTTTTGTGATGATTATGATGAATGAAATGAAGTGTGCTAGTTGGGATTTTGATGCTGCAGCTTATGCAATTCAACCTGATGTGGTGTTTTGGAAAGAAGATCACAAATGTTTTGCATTTGAGTCCTTTGTTTGCAGGGAGATGTTTGGCAATTTCTGTTATCGAAATTTCTCTCTTCCATACGAAATTTTAAACAAAGGGAAACAAAAACAGAACCAAGATCTATTTTTCAGATCATTTATGGAATTAAAATCACTTGATCCAAAGGAATATCTTTCCCAGGATCCTAAATCAGCATTTGCAAGCTTTTGCAGGGTTAAGTATTTGCAAGCAGTTCATAAGAAGATGGAAACTTCATTATTTGGTAATTTAAATCAAAGAGACCTCATAAATAGTGGAGAATTTCCTAGTAATCCCTTCTTTGATTCGTTTGTTAAAATGGCAAAAATGGTTTTCCTCCTACATTGTTTAGCCTTTTCTTTTCAGACTGAAGCATCAATCTTTCAAGTGAAGAAGGGTTGCAGATTCTCAGATGTCTACATGGAAAGTATAGTTGATGAAACATTGCCTTCATCAAATGACACTACACTAGAATCTGAGCCACAAGTGGCTTTTACAGTTGTGCCTGGTTTCATGATTGGTAAAACTGTTGTACAATGCCAGGTTTATCTATCTCACTTCCAAAACCAATCCTAGAAATCAAAGGTTGTTCCTATAAATCACAGCTTGAGCTTTTGGTATTGTCTTGGTTCTTTGAAGTTGATAGGGAAGAAATGAATTACCTAGAAGCTTTCTTTACTTCTCTAGCAAGTTGTGGGAATTTTTGCAACTTGGTCACTTGGGTTATTTTGAAAAGTGCTTTGGACCGTTGTGTTTTGGGGGAACTGAACATTGATCTTGGTGTTTTTTTTTTTTTTTAAATAATTCTTCAAAGACATCCCTCAATTTTGTTCATAGAAGGTTGGTGACAGTCTGACGGAGGGATTGAGGTTGGTGACAGAGGGATTGTCTAGCTGTTTTGCATCATGTTCACAAGACAAATGCATGTTCTAATTTGTAAATAATAATATAATATAGATGGGACTTTTAATATGATTATTTTTGTTAAATTTCTCCCTAATTTTATTATTCTTCAATTTTTAGGAACTAGGTTAATCTTTATATGTGCATCTATTGCTTTGGATACTCTGCCATTTAGTGACAGAAATTGCTGTCCGGTTCTTTTCCATTGCTGAAAAACTGGTCGGATATATATAACAAAATCTTTTTGCATTAAATTGTTATAAAATAATTTATTTATTAATTTATTATAAGTTTATAAAAGTTACTGTAATTATCTAAACTAATAATAATAAATTGATATATCAATGGTGTACAATAACTACTTAATTAATGTATAATTGCTCTATTCTTAATGGTTAAATAATAAGGGAAAAGTACATGGCATTCTCATGATTTGGATTTTTTTGTTGGGTAAAAAGTCTCATGATTTCGATCCAAAGTACAATTTAGTTCCTATGATACTTTACCCATTATAAACCTAATTGCTGATTAACATTCGGTATTAAAACTTAAAAGAATTAAAGTGTCACTTATATATTTAAGGGTAAAGGCTTAAAACAACCTTGCAAAACTTATGGGACACAATGTCCCCCCATTAATTTATGACCCAAATGTCCCGCATTCTAAATAGGAACTATTAGTGCTAACCATCTTTTTTTTTTTGAGTATTTGGTAAAAAAACAAAAACTAACTTATTAAAATAAATAATTCATTTAATTATACACTTAATTTATTTTATATAATATTTTATTTTAAGTTTTTTTTACCAACAATCTCCCAAATAATAATCCATTTAATATCTTTATACTTGAAATACATTCCTATATCAAGAATCATCCATTTGGGTACATTTTTATTAACGAGTCATTTATATTTCAACACTAACGTCATAAAAAATGATCAAAGAACGTACTAATTTAATCACACATTGAGTATCCAATAAGTCTTAATAATCTAATAATTAAGAGTTATTAAATAATTTGATTAATTTGTATAAATTTAAAAATATGATTTTATCTATTTATAGTTGTATTCAAATCGATAAATATTATAATTCTATAATTTAATCCAAATCGAATCACTATTAAATTATAAATAAATATATATTTTATTTTATAATATATTATATTAAATATTATACATAATATAATTACATTAAATATTATACATAATATAATTACATTAAATATTATACATAATATATTATATTAAATTATTATTTTAGTTTAAAAATAAATATAAACGTTAAATCTCTATAACAATTTAATAATTTTTCAAGTATACTTTTATTTTTTTATTTTGACTATAAATAATAATTTTTTCTATAGATGTAACAATTTAAAATTTAAATATTATATATATATATATATATCGTGTTTTATATATAATAATAATTCATAAATAAATTTTAACCTATTAATCCAAAAAAATTGATATTTTTAGATTTATATTCAAATCAAATTTAGATTCTTGAAAACATATATGGTTTTGATTCACTGTTAACCCTTAATAATGTCATGCAATTTCTATCGCAATCCAATAACAACTCACTATTTGTTCAAAATGTGACTACTTTCGTAACCTACACATGTAAAATTTTACCTTGGGATCATTTTGTAAAATTCGAGATTAATATATGTGTTATTTACATTAAAGAATAAAATAAATAAAAATAAGTGTCAATAATTAGAAGTTATATTTTAAACAAAAAAAAATATTAACTTATTAATAATACTATTTTATTGGCCATTAAACCTTAAACTATAAAACTTAAATTATAAATCATAAATTCTAAATACTAAATACTAAACATTTAACCATAAATCTTAAACTAATTAGATTTAGGATATATATATATATATATATGTGTGTGTTTTTATTTTTTAAAATTGTTTGTTTTAATAATTAAACATGTTTTTTTATTTTTTTTATTTATTAAAATGTTATTTTCATCATTTTTACTATTAAATGTAAATATCTATTATATTGAATCTTTTATTTACATGTTTACTTAACGTTAATTAGTACATGGTTCTGATATCCGTTCAAACCAAAAATATTAACCTATTAAAATAAGTAATTAATAATATATATAATTTATTATTTTTAATTTTTAACGTGAAACTAGTTGGCATGTCAAACAAAATTCATTTTAAATTCAAGACGGTGTATAATTGAGTTTGTAGATAATAACTGAAAATATTTTTTTTTACATAATATAATACATATATCAATTTAGGTATATCATAATGTAATTGACATAATTATTTCAATACTATGATGTAATTTTATTAACATAACATTACTCTACTAAGAAAGAGTATTTTATTTGAGAGGTTGGATATTAAAAATTTTATAATTATTTAATTTAATTAATTTACTCATATAAATATTAGATTATGTACAGTATGTTACATAATTATTTTAAAATTAACATTTTAATCATAATTGGATATTTATAATTTTATTATTCATAAAAATTAGATAATATAAATCTTCATTTTTTATACTTTTAATAGACTAAATGTGTTTATTTTAGTAAATTATATAACTAAAAAAATTTATTTTTTATGAAAACAAGATTAATAATATGAAATTTATAAATTATAAGAATAAAATATTTATTTATAAAAAATTATAATTTTGTTTTATAAATAATCTAATAATTACATAACCTCTTTAATCTTTTTTTCTGCTTTTATTTGGGAGTATTTGTCTAAATGGGAATAGAATTCCTCAAGTGATAAGGTTAACTGCATTAAGGTCAAGTCATATTTATTTCAATTATGTAAAATGTATCAGTTTATTATTGGACCAAATATTTATTTTGCTGACTTTTTTCATTATTATTTCGGGAAAAATATCAGAAGCTCTAAATTTCCTTGGACTTTTTGTAAAATGCATGGCCATCCATGATAAAAGATTTGGGGAAAACCCTAAAATAAATTTCATGGCCCCCAAGAAAATGATGCTTTGGTTTATATATTAAGGGTCGGTGATATGGGCCCATTGTCGACAGATGTTGATAATTTATGGTGTCGATGAGGGAGAATACTGATATAGCTTCTTCTTTTTTTATTATTATTTTATCACATAATTCTTACTTTTTATATTTATTAATATTAAAATATTTTTATGATATAATTTTATAAAATTAAAGTTTTAAGTTACTTATCAAAATTTCGAAGATTTATACATTCATATATTTTTATTTTTATGTATAATTTATTATAATCTCGGGATCTAATAAATATAAACTATCATATTTTTTTATATAATATTTTAATATTTATATATATTTATGTGTATAATATGTAATATTTACATCTTAATTTATATATAATATATTACACGTATCCTTAATAGTATTCTTAATAATAAAAATAATCAATAATGATATTCGGATCATCCATCGTTAGCCATCCATGAAAATGTGTTAAGATATAATCACGATCTCATTTTATATAAGAAATTTTTTAATATTTATTAAATAATTTGTTAAAAAATTATGAATTTTAATATAAATTTTTATTGAGTAAAAAATAATTAATTTGTATTAAAATAATGGTTTATGAAGAGCAAGACATGTCACTATCGATCCTCTAAAGCACCGGGAACAACTTTGGGCGTCTCGAATATTATGAGGCCTAGATTAGTCGTAAAGGTGTATGATATTTTATAATTTTATTGTTGTAGGTTTAAAATTTATTTAATCATTTTTAAAATTTTCTACTTATTTTATTTAAATTAAATTAGAAGTAATTTAGTTAAAAAAGTTTAAATATTATGATGAGGAATAATATCAGAAAACACGCTGTTTTTTTAAATAAAATTTTAAAAATAAAAAAATTATCTATCAAAATTATTAAACTAAAATTAAAAATCTTTTTAAACAAATAAAAAATCTTAAACTTTTATTTTTTATTTTATCTTAAGATTATTCAATCGATTATTTAGTTTATACAATCGATATATTAATCGATATTTAGAAAAAAATAAAATTCTAATATTATATTATAATTTTGTGATTTTTTATATTACAAATCCAATAAAGATTTAAATTAATTATAAAATATAAATTTAAAATATATAAATAATAAAAAATATTATATAACTATATCTAAATAAAGAAATAAAATAAATATATATTTTATTTAAAATAACTAAAAAATTATAAGAAAAATAAATTAACTTCTTGAAGATTTTAGAAAAACCAAGAAACAAAAATATAGCATCTTTACTATCAATGAAAGTAGATTAGGTAAAAAAAAATATTTCCCTTCTTTTAAAAAAAAATGATGTAAATAAAATAATAATACATAAGTTTAAAAGTCATTTTTATCAATTATTTCTCTACTTCTCTTAATATTTATTTTTTAAAATTTATAAAATATAATTATAAAATTATCTCTTATTTTAACATTTTTAATTTTTAATTTTTAATTGTTACTTTTAATAAATAATAAAAATAAAAATAAATGAATCCCTTATAATTATATTTTCCTAATTCTAGTAAATATCCCATGTTATCGTAAAAGATTGACTTAAAATGGTTAGAGGTAGTTGTAGCATTGATTGAATTTACGGTAAAAATTAAAGATTTTATTCAAAACCTTTGATCAAGCCACGTGCTGGTGAGAGAAATAATGAATTTAGGATTTTATTATTATTATTATTTTACTGAAAAAGTTTTTAAATATATCCAACTATCCAAATAGTTTTAACTTTTAAGGATATTTGATAATTTTTGTGATAAATATTTTTAAAATTTTGAAAAGTATTATTTACATTTTTTTTAAAGGAAGTAAATAATATTTAGTTTTGAAATAATTAATTTTGAATGAATGTTTTTATAAAAAAAATAATAATAATAATTATCAAAATACTATTCAAAATTATTTTTAATATCTTCATCTCAAATATATAAATGCTCGTTTTAATACCACTTTCAAGTAAAACACTTCATTTTATACCACTTATTCAAATATTACTAATTCTAAAAAAATAAAAATGCATCCAAATAATTTGTTATTTTAATAATATCATAATTTTATTTTTGTATTTTATTTTATAGAGATTATATACTAGTGGTATTTTTATTTAAAAAATTATTAATTTATTATTTAATTTAAGATTTTAATATGTCTAATAATATTTTTATGATATTAATAGTATATTTTTAAATAATAAATAAATTAAATTATATTTTAAAATAATCAATTAATTGATTGTTTAAAAATAAGTAAGTTTATAATTTTATAAAAATCTTTAATTAAATAAATAAATAACATTAAATTGATATTTTTTAAAATAAAATTATCATAATAATAAAATAACGATTTGTTTAAGTTTTCATTTTCTTTGTTCCAAAATAAATGGAAGGTCTTAATGGCATTGGGGGTGATTAGACTTGTATTGAAAGAGTTAGATAAATATCACTATCCAAGCAATAAAGACTTCTTTTTTGAATGTCTATTGTCGGAGTAACAACTTGAGGAAGACGGGTTCTGCTATTGTTTATTATTATATTGGTTTTGAACAATTTAAAATTTTAATAAACTTATAAAATTTTATAAATTAGTCATTAAGTCTCTATAATGTTAATTTGGGTACGGTTGGTCGATTTTAAACTTTAAATTTTTAATTTTTTTTTGTTAAAACATTCTTTACAAAAATATAGAATGTGAAAATTTATTAGTATGGTATTGATATTCATAAATGTTTAAATTTATTAAAAGTTAAAATAATATATACCATATCTTAAATCATTTATAGAGTGAACAATGAAGTAACCACGTTAAATTTTTCAAGCATCCAAGTTGGTTCCGAGTTATAATTTATTTGGTAAGAATATTGAGACCAATCAAAATTTGTTTTATAAACTATTTAGTTGTAAATAAAATTATATGTTATATTATAGATAAATATAAAATATTTTATAAAATTTAAAAATTATAATAATTTTTTTTTACTTTTATTTAATAATAATAATAATTTTATCGAGAAACAAAATGTATTATTTTATTTTTAAAAATATTAAAGATAAACAATCCTATAAAAAAATATATATACATCGAAATTAGTTTTAAATTTAATAGTATTTTTTCTTGTAAATATGCCCACCCTTTGAAATTATTATATCAATAATATTTACTATATTTTCTTCCTTTTAAAAATATTGTTTTATAATCCTCTATTTTTTAAGAAAAAAAATATTTAGTACTTTTGATCTTGAGGTAGGGTTTTCTACAAAGAATAGATAAATTTATTTGGAAAAAGAAGAAGAACATGACTAGTTTAATATGGTCTTTTTTTAAATAAAAGGAACGAACAACTTTATTTCTAAATAAAATATATTAAATTAGAGGACTATAATGAAATTTTACCCTTTTTAATATTGACAAGTTTCAAATTTCAATGAAAATGAAAAAAAAAAACTAGCCCATTAGTTCTAGTAAATTAGGCTTATATTATATGGGTCCATGCCTTTCTCTAGAGACTTTGTGAGTCTAATTGCTCCAAGTTATGATACAGTAACAGAATTCCAAGCCCAAACTCGATCCTCTCAATTTTTTTTTTTGGACATGTGAAGTTATATTTTTAACTCTACTCCATGTAATATAATTTTTTTAAAAGATCAAAATAAAAGTGAATAATTTATTTATATAAAAACTAAAATGTTTTTTAAATAACAAAAGTAAATTAATTATTTATAATATATAATCGATTTGAATATTTTGATCTTATAAATTTAACGTGTTATGTTCTGGATTCGAAACCATATTAAACATTAGAAAGTTAAGCTCCTACTCTATCCAAATAATTTTAAATTGGACTTAAAACCAAGCATTACTACACTTAGTCTAAACTTTCCCAATTTTGAATTATCTATAAATTTTAACAAATATAAAATTTTTGGTATTATTTTATTATCTTTGTTTCATTTGAGGTGAGCACTTATTTAATTCAATTCAAAGTTTGATTATATAAGTTCAAAATTATTTAGTAACAATTTACCGGAATGCATTTAGAGTTAGGTTTTGTGATTTTATTTAATTTGAAAAACCTCATCTTCTTAATTTTACTGAAAATATATACAAAAAATCGACCAAAATTCAAAGTTTCAAGCTTGGAGAATACTAACTTGTTCGAATTTGTATCTTTATTAACAATTTAGGTCATTTTTTTTATGAAACATTATATTTATTTAAAGATGAGACTAGCTAATATTATTCAAACATTTTTTAATTAAAATATATATGTAGATTAATAACTACCCAATAAATAACATAAATAGTAGTGTACTTAACCTAAAAATTAGATATGGAAAGATATATATATATATATATATATATATATATATATATATATTTTCAACAATTTAACATTAGAAATAACACTATGAAATGTAAACTTCTTGTCAATTGATAACACCACATGCAAAGAAAAAGGAATGAAATTATGGATACACTATATATTGTAAAAGAGAGTGACGACTTTCATTGTCTAATTTCAACAGACTTGTTACCAAGTACTTGAAAGACAGTGTAAGAAGAAGATGTATAAATTATTATAAAATTTCCAAGAATATCATGTATAAACATGATTCACATATTTGAACCACTAAGGCTTATGCCCAACTCCAGGACTTGGCACAGACTGCAAAATCCTATCAATATTAACAAAATGAAGACTTAGCATCTTCTCGTATGCTATCACTGACTGACTTTTCTCACTTAGAGCTAGCTCTGTTGCTGAACCGTCTTTAGAACCCACACTTAAAGTGTTAGATATTATTGTTATAAAGCTCCTTAATTTAAGGAGCAAATTAAGGAGCAAAACATGGAACAAAACAAGGAGTAAAACATGGAGCAAAACATGGAGTAAAACATGGAGCTTAATTCTAGGAGCAATTCAAGGAACCATTAATTTAAGGAGTAATTCAAGGAGTGAATTTTCCTATAAATAGATGTGTAATTGTAATGAATTAACCATCCAAAGTGTTCATTCCAATTGAGAGAAAAGCTTAGAGAGGAAAGCTTTTGTGAGAGAAAATTGAGAGTAATTTTCTTGGGTGTAATCGTCATGAGTCGAGTGTTGTAGAACACCTCGTAATTTCTCCCCTTTCGCAAAAAGATCTCACAGTCCCGAGACGTAAGCAAGATCGTCGAACTCCGTTATCAAATTTAGTGTTATTTTTCTATTCTTGCTTTCTCATAACCGCTTATCGAATTTCCATGCTTATTTCCCAACAACCTGTATCGTAGCTATTGGTAGGATTTCTGTCCAATTTTCTCGCAAGAAATAGTCGAAACGATCCGCAGGAAGTCGATTTTAGTGGGAGCAATGGCCGCAGATGAAGCTGAAGGGTGAAACCCGTAAATTTGATGGCACGATTTCGGGTTTTGGAAAATGCGGATAGAGGATTATCTCAGTATCAAAGAAAATCTATATCAACCTCTCTCAGGGAAGAAGCGTAGGTACATGGGAAGAAGATTGGAATCTTCTGCATGCACAAGCCCTCGGAGTTATTCGATTGACGTTATCCCGTAATGTTGCTTTCAACATAGCAAAGGAAAAGACCACTACAGTCTTGGCTAGCCTCTCTCCAATATGTACGTAGAAGCCATCGCCCCTCAAACAAAGTGCACTTGATGAGGCGCTTGTTCAATTTGCGATGACTAAGGCGCATCGGTAGCTCAACATCTCAATGAACTCAACACAGCTTACAACCCGGCTTGAGTTAGGTGGAAATTGAATTCAGCGAAGAAGTACGAGCATTGATACTTTTGTCTTCTCTACCGAAGCCGGAATGCTACCGTCACTACCGCGAAGAGTCATCCCGGGAAGCAATAAGTTGAAATTTCGACGATGTTCGTGATTTGGTTCTCGTGAAGAGATCCGACGTAGAGATACTGTGTGAATCGTCAACCTCTTCGGCTTTGCATACAGAGTCAAGAGGAAGAAATTCAACCAAAGGAAATGGACGTGGTAGAATCGATCGAGGTAGATCAAAGCGACGAGGTCCAAATCTAGGAATCCTAATAATTCTATAGCTCAAGACTATCGAGTGTTGGAATTGTGGAAGAACCGGCACTACAAAAATCGGTGCAAGAATGCAATCAAGGACAAACAAGTGAAGGCAGAGACAAATGTTACTTCCACCTGGTGAGAGATGATGCATTGATACGCTTTGGGAGAGCAAGGAAGAATCTGCGTGCTAGACTCGAGCATCGTTCCATGCTACTTCACGTAAAGAATTCTTCGAGAAATATGTCCTGGAAACCTTGAAAGGTATATCTTGGCGATGATCAACCATGTGCTATTATTGGCAAAGGTGTAGTGAAGATTAAGTTAAACGGACCGTTTGGGGAGGGCCGATGTCGTGCATATTCCCGACCTCGAAGGAACTTAATCTCAGTGGGCTTGGCTAGTGACAGGCTACACTACGATCTTCCATGGTGATGATTGGAAGATTTCAAAGGGTGCAATGACAAATTGCTCGAGGCAAGAAAAGTGGCACTCTTTACATGACGGCCAGTAAGCACGTTGCTCAATCACAATTGTAAGCAGTAATGAAACACCAAACCTCGTGGCACCAGAGATTGGGCCACATGAAAGTGAGAAGCGGGATGAAGATTACGACTCAAAAGGAAAACTTCCAGGTGTCTACATTCTGAGATGGACACGGCGAAGATTGTATACTTGGAAAGCAAAAGAGAAGTCACTTTTCGTACAAAGTGGTAGAACCCCAAAGTTAAGGAAAAGCTGTGAGCTTATTCACTCGTGATGTTTGGGGACCAACAACCGCCTCATCCATCAAGGGAAACAATACTGTGACTTTCATCGATGATTCTCGGAAGGTACGGGTTTACTTTCTAAAGCATAAGTCCGAAGTATTTGAGGCTTTCAAGATGGAAAGCTATGGTGGAAAAATGAGACGGGTTTGAAGATCAAGCTCAGTGACGGATAATGGTGGTGAATATGAAGACACCAGATTCAAAAATTTTGCTAAGGCGAGTACGGGATCGAATGGAAAGAACTGTGCCAGTGAACGCCTCAACACAACGGTGTAAATGGTACAGCGTACGAACCGAACGTCGACGTAAAGAGCCCAGATACAAATGTGCCGTACCGGCGCTCTCGGGGCGTATGGGCCAAAGACTCGGCAGCCTTACTTCGATCAACCGAGGCCCATCCGTTCCATTGGAGCATAGAATACCGAGTGAGGTACGGAGCGAAAAGAGGTGAAACTATCACATCTAAAAGTTTTCTACGTGTAGCATTTCAGGCATACGCTGATCAAGGTAGGAATAAGCTCGATCCCAACCAAGAAATGCACATTCATCTGCCACATGAGGATGAGTTTGGCTACCGCATTGGGACGACGAAAAGAAAGAAAGTTATCCGTACAGAGATGTGATTTTTCAACGAAAGCGGTGATGTATAGCGACATGCATAAAATAGACGCCAATGCCTCGCAGCCAGCAGTCGAGTCAAGATTTGCCAGTACGCAGTATGATGTCCCGCATACTTCCCTCACCGTAACCAATTGTAATAAGTCCTCACCAGAGGAACTTGTTGACAGCACACACAACATTCCGACACACCACAACCTCTTACTCCAGCCTCCCGTATCGGTATGGTCTTCTCGACCTCAGCGTGCCTAACTGCGAGATACACGAACTATATGTCATTGATCGACGAGTGAGCCCGAATGCTACGATGGAAGCTCTGTCGTACTCGAGATTCCAACAAGCGAGCTTGCATGAAAGAAGAAATGAAATCTCTCATCTCCAACCGCATACGGGAACTACCGAGTTACCTACGGGAAAGAAGGCACTTCACAACAAACGGGTGTACCGGTGAAAGAGAGTACGTATGGTTCCAAGAGATACAAAGCCCGCCTAGTTGTCAAAGGCTTTCAGCATAGTGAGCGAGCTTGACTACACCGACATTTTTGCTTCTCACAAGCTTAATACTATCGACGCATCGAGCATCAGAGCCATCGAAGATCTTCATCTTGAATGCTTGACGTGAAGACCGCATTCCTTCACGAGATTTAGATGAAGAGATATACATGTACTACCAGAAGGTTTCTTTGAGAAAGAGTGGAAGAAGAACTACAAGTAGACTTAAGAAGAGTTTGTATGGCCCGAAACAAGCTCCGAGACAACGGTACGTAAAGTTTGATAGCTTCACGCACAAGGAAGGTTTCCAAGTGCAATGTCGACCATTGTTGCTACTTCAAGAGATATAGGTCCATTATATCATTTTACTACTTTACGTTGATGATACGTTAGTACAGGTTCGTATACGGATGATATCGAAGATCGAAGCATCAATTGTCAAAGGAGTTCGACATGAAAGACTTGGGTCCAAGAAAAAGATTCTTGGAATGCAAATCACAAGAAATAAGAAGAAAGGATCCTTGCATGGTATCTCGTGCAGAAGACATCAATCGTGTTTTGCATAGATTCAACGAGCGATGCCAAGCCAAGAAGACACCCTTGGCTAGTCATTTTCGCCTATCCAAGGATCGCCCCTGCATGAAGAGAGAGAATTCATGGCTAAGGTTCCTTATGCGCCCATTGGAAGTTTGATGTACGCAACGGTTCCAGACAAGACCGCATATCGCTACGCAGGTGAGCTTGTTACAGATTATGTCAAATCCAGGGAAAACTCATCGGGAAGAAATAAGTGGATTTTGAGTGTATTCATGTAGGCACCATTGTAGAAAAGTGCTCAGGATTTCTTTAGTAAAGGAGAGTTAAAAGTACAAGGATACGTGAGATGCGTACTTTGGCGTGGTGAAGTTGATCACCGGGTTAAGCACCACCGGTTATATATTTACCGCTGAACTACCGTTAGTCGATGTCACAAATACGTAAAATTGTCACTCTATCCACTAAGGTAGGTATAGGCCGAAAATATGTATTTAAAGAATCGAAGCTAGTAAAGAGATGATACGTTCAAGGTTTGTTAACCGGAGTCAGATTCAAACAAGAGAAGAATGTTCCGCATAGCGATAGTCAAAAGTCAATACACTTGGCAAAGAATTCAAGATTTCATTCTAGAACCAAACATATTGACTTCGTTATCACTTCATCGATTCTCTATTGAACATGATGTGTTAATACCGAGAAGATTCAAGCTGAGCAAAAATCCGCCAGATATGTTAACAAAGGTGGTGATTATTGACAAACCGAAGTTGTGCTCAACTTCTGGCCGTTAATAACAAAGACTAGAAAAACCGCATTGATCGGAGTGAAATGGTGACATACTGAAATCCGCCTTCAAGCGAGAGATTGTTAGATATTATTGTTAAAGAAAGCCTTTAATTTAAGGAGGCAAATTAAGGAGCAAACATGGAACAAAACAAGGAGTAAAACATGGAGCAAAACACGGAAAGTAAAAAACATGAGGCTTAATTCTAGGAAAGAATTCAAGGAACCATTACTAATGAGTAATTCAAGAGTGAATTTTCCTATAAATAGATGTGTAATTGTAATGAATTAACCATCCAAAGTGTTCATTCCAATTGAGAGAAAAGCCAGAGAGGAAAGCATGAGAGAAAATCGAGAGTAATTTTCTGTGTAATATTGGAGTGTGAGCTGTCAGAACACTTGTAATTTCTCCTTTCAAGAAAAGATCTGGCAGTTATGTCCAGGAGACGGTGTTAAGCAGATTGGCCGAACTCCGTTATCAAATTTAGGTGCTATTTTTCTATTCTGCTTTCTCATAACCGCTTTATCTTAGGAATTTGCGTTATTTCCCAACATAAAGAACCATCAATTCCCATCAATTTTCTGGCTTCAGAATGTGACAAATAGCATAACAAAGTAAGGAGGAAGATGATTGTTATGAAATGCTTGAGATCCATGTTAGATAATTTAGTAGTTCTAATAATATGCATAGATCATAATGGTGGGTTTGTTAGACTATATATAATAAAAACTATTACGTCGCAGAGAAAGAAATAAATAGAGAGACGTGAGAATCAAGTTAGTTGAACAATTCGAGGTGGAGTAATTATTCAGTGCTCTTGTATTTGAGTATTTTAAACGAATAAAATTCAAAATTAATGTAACAATATATTTTTTAAAATAATTAATACTCATAATAGAGAGAAAAAAAAATGATTTATGAGTAATATTTTTTATAGTTTGTTTGAATAATACTTTGTTATTTTTTCTTCATAATAGTCTCAAATAGAATTGGTCAATTTAGTACTAATGTCCATATAAATTAGGAGCCGCCTTTCCTCTAAGATTAATTTCCAATTAAATGGGAAACAATAAAAGGCATTAAGCTTGTTTTCTTTTATAATTCCACTCTTTATGCTTTTTCTTTATTCATGAATCTTGAATCATGTATATATATAAAGACATATTTTTTTTTAATTTTTTTTTCTGGGTTTATAATTTGCAATCTTTGTTGCTATTGGAGATTTGGAGTAAAGAGTAGTGTGCTTAGTTAAAGGCTTATAGTGGCAATAAGGCCTACACTTTTGACAATTATATGTGCTCTTTGTATTGGAATGGTGTCCTTTGCGTAGAAAGTTAAACTTGACCCAATACATTGTGTTTTTGATAGTGACAAGCTATATAATTTATTTAGTAGAATTTTGGGTAGATAGCTTTAGATGTTTAAGTTAGTGGAAAGGTGATGATATCTTACAAACCCACACACACATATATATATATATAGCAAAGAAATATTGTTTGAAATATCAAATATGCTTCCAAAATGTGGAAATACCAATTTGTTTCCCTTTCACACACCACACACGAGTCACACTATGTATGCTTTCTAGGAAGGAAGGAAGGAAGGAAGGAAGAAACTACTTATATGAACAAAATTGTTAACTAGTAGCTTATAAGAATTTGATTTTGAGAGTGAAATTAATATGTTTTATTTTAAATTATAAGTACGTGAAGATGTTTAGAATAAATAGTATATTGTTTCATGTGAAAACATGCAAAATGATAAATGAATGATATAAATATGAATAAAATTACATGTTAATATTATATCAGAATTTTAAATTGAAAATATGATATGTTAAATAATTATGATATTAATTATTAGTAAAAATTAATTATATTATAAATTAATGCGACATTGCATTATAATTAGTGAGATAAAACATTTTCCTACGTCTTTTCATGCGTTAGGTTGGGGATTGGACAATTGAAGAAGACAGGAAGCAGCTGCAAATTCAAATAAGCCAACTATATGTAGGATAAGTTGCGGTTTTGATTATATGGTTCTGCACTTCTATTATCTTTAGTTCTTTAATAAAAAATAACTTTAATGATATTCTTTTAAAAAATAATAATTATTATTATTTATAAGCGACTATTAATTTTTTTTATCACAATTTAAAGTATATTTTATTTTAAAAATTTATATAAATTATATTTACAGAGTTAAAATATTAACATAATACTTAATCTATTACATTATTTAAAATAAAAATATTGATGTATTTTAACTATTTATTACATGTTTTTAAATAGAATAAAAAAATAAGACTAAATAAAATTCAATATAATTATTCAAAATATTATGTATCATAATATTAAAAGTATTATTCTTTATGTAATTATATGTATATATAAAATAATATTAATATATATTCAATTTTAATATTATAATAATTAATCTAGTTAGTTAGTTGCTTAATCGATATTACAATTATTAAAAAAAACAATCAAATTTTTATTAATAATTATTAATAGTTAAAATATTCATCATCCATTGTATATATCTATATATAAGAGTAATTGACTCAATTATAAGACCCTAAAAAAATTATTAATTAATATGGATTAATGGTGAAATTATGCTTACCAATTATATAACAATTCCTAAATATATAATTACAATTTACTATTATATATAATTACGGAAATTTAATTATAATTATTAATCATACATTATCGTATGTTTAAATTGATGAATAAATTTTGCATAATCACTGACATTTTAAGATAACCATTAATGGGGGAACCAATACTTCAAATTTGAAATCTCATGTATTTTTTTTTTTTACTTTTCATCCCAACATCTTATTTTATACCGAATGCATTTAATAAAAAAATATTAATAGTTAACTTAGAACTAATTTATATATATATTTTTAAAAAAGTATAGGAATTTTATACACCACATAATAATTATAGAATATTTTTACATTTTTATTGAAAATTATATTAGCTATAAAATCCTTTACCTTTGAAAAATACTCACATATCTATCTTTCTCTCTGTCTTAGATGGTCTAATCTAGCAAAAATGTCTCCCTTGTACTTAGTATCTTAATTTTTTAAAAATTGTATTTTTATTTCTAATTTTTTAAAATATGTAATGTAAGTCCCATGTTTATTTTAAGGATGTATATAAATTTATTTTAAGTTAATTATTTTAATTTAACTACTATTTAAATATATAAAAAAATGACGTGATATATTGTTATCATAAATAAGAAATAAATTTATCAATACGTAAATATTTATTTTTCTCAAGAAATCAATAACTGTTAATTATTTTTCATTAATGTTATATTTATCTCTTATTTATGAAAGTAAATGATTTTTTTATACCTCGAATATTATCAAAATAAAATAAACTTATATACAACTTAAAAATAAATAAAATATATCTTTTAAAAAATTAAGGAATTTTTAAAAGCAAAGAACTCTGTTGCTATTTTTCCATCGAAAATGGAGAATATCACTAAAAATAGGTAAAATAATATTCGAACTCTAAGATGTTAAAATCAATACGTTCCACCCATCCACTTCGGTTAGAAGTTAGAAGAAGGTTGGTCTATCACTACCAGATCATCACGTCAAAATGATTAAATTTAATTTCAAATAATTTAAATTAAATTTCAAAAAATTTACCCACTTATATAATCCCATAATTTATTCTATTGATTACGTCATCTAATAGATCGAATTAGTTCGAATTAATTAAATATAAAATATCGTGTTAGTACTAAACTAAATTTAAAATATATTTAACGTTATAAATGTGAACGAAAGAACTCTAAAATATTAAATATTTTACCGACTTTTACCATTTAGGTAAACCGAGAGATATTGTATGCATGACAAAAGTGATAAAAATTCTTAAAAAATTGATATATGTAAAAAGTAAAAATAATTTTAACCTATATCGATTTGTAAGATAGATAGTATAATTTATCAACTCATTTGATTTATTTGATATTATTTTATTGATTTTGTTTATCTTATAAATATAAAATTAATATAGATAATTATTAATTTAAATTTTTTTATTATAATTAATATAAATCAATTAAAAAATTTATCTTATAATTAACATATATGATATAAGTGAAGAATAATGTGTTATTTTATTTGATACTTTAATAATATCATATTTAACAAAAGATATATATAGACTCATAATTTTATAACATTACATTAATAATTATTATGTTAAATTTTAAGTATATTAGTGGTTCAAAGAATTGAGAATTTAAGCACTTGTCATATATATATATATGTGCAAAAATTAAAATTAAACTTATTTTCAAAGCTATTTCTCGCAGAAAAATCACCTAAAAGTCTGCAGCTCACGTTATTTTTGTAAGATTTTCACATAAATACTAAATCACATGATTTTATTAGGTAATGTCAAATTATTTTTGTACTTATGTCACTCGTATATATGACATATCATATTACTAAATTATTATCTTTGTTAACATTATGACTTATGTTAGTTTTAAGTTTATTTTTAAATTTTTAGTGTTTATCTTTTGCTTTAAATGTATGGGAAAAATGCTACGTGTTTTTCAAACTTAAGTATTTAAATATTGTCTTCCATATATTTGTTGATTGTTGGGATTTTTTATTTGTATTTTTATGCTGTATAAATTATTTTACGTATCTTTAAGACTTTTTACTTACATGTAGTGTTGTGTGATTAAATTATTATGTTTTGTTGAAATTCTTATTTATTCACATTGTTAACACTTTTTAAGCATTCTTATTGTTTTTGGAACATGAGTCTTCTATTCTTTTTAGATATTTTAGTATAAGATAAAAGCCATAAGCTTTTATCACAAAATCATCTATCTCCCCTTTGGGTTTTCTGGAAAAAACATGTATTCGACGTGATTCAATTCTTTTAGAATTTGTTCAAAACTATCTCTCAATTTTTTGTGATCTATTTTATTTTGGGGTTTAATTAATTTTTCTTATTAATAACATTTAATGAACTTTTTATTTTTTAATTATTATAAAGATACCTTTGATTTTAATTTTTTAATAATGTATAAAATATGTGTTTAAAATTTTAATTAAATCTTAATTTTAAATAATTGGTATACATAACATATAAGTAAGAACTATTGAGAATATATATTCACATGCATATATTTTGTTAAATAAAGATACAATTGAAGTATCAAACTCTATATAACACAATTAACTTTAACTTATATCATATTTGCGAAGCATATAATGGAATACTTGATGTAAACCATAAAATTAAACCATTAGATTATTTGTATAACTTAATATTACTTTAAGAATATGATTACATACAAATACATTTTGGTTAAAATATGTACCACTTATGATTGAAATAGTTAAATGAACTTAAATTCATCGATTACAAATGATGAATAGTTAAAGCGATGAGATGTTGGTACAGATCAAATAACATCACCAATTATTTCATGGTATGTTTCAAGTAGATCAATGGATCAATGGATCAATGGATCAAACATAGACATAATTGTAATTTATTTAGATTGTTTAGGTATGAAATAAAAGGAATAACCAAATAAATTACGAAAAATGAAAGTTTCTTTGAACAATTGTTAATAAATTTTCCATTTGATATTCAATTGCAGTGAAACAAATTGTATTATAGATCTAACTCAATTGGCTACAATATTTATAAAGATAAATTTTTTATAATTCAAAAGTTTGTTAGATCAAAAATGATTTTCAATCTATGCCCAAAAATATATCAAAAAATAATATTTCTTAATTTCATAGTGTATTTGTTACTATTAATATTTATTTTATTTTATTAGATTTTATAATCAACTCCAAACAATAATTTAAAGTTTTATATTTATGTTTTATTAGTTAAGATTTATATTATATTTTAGAGTATAAAAATATCCATTTAGGATTTTAATTAAAATCAATCAAATTTAAATATAATTTTTTCTCATTAATTTATTTGAGAATTTTATTTAAATTTATTAAGAAAAATCTTGTGACATCATTCCATCTCTCATCTCCTCTCGAATGTGGTCTCTAAAAACACATTCTTTGATATCAAGGTTTATGATATAAGGTATAAATAATATGTTTTAGTTTTTATTTTTTTTATCTTTAAAATTTAATTTAAAAGGATATCTTAATATTTAAATCTTATTTCTTTAAATGAATTTCGTATTAAGCGAGTGGTACTGAATTATTAACTTTATATGCTTTTATTTATTAATAGTTAAGATTTAAGTGATAATTTTATCTATTTATTTTTTAATAAGTTTTAATTGTTAACATATAAAATGTAAAAAAAAAAAAAAACATAATTGTTTTTTTGGCAAATCATCGTGTAACATTATTAAAATATCCAATACTACACGTTACTGTCAAATATTTTTAAATTATTACCAATTGCATGTTTATATTTTGGTTGTAACTTGCAACAAGTTGTCATACTTGATTAACACAAAACGTAATATCAAGTATTTATAAAGGCAGTTTTCAACCGAATACAGCCTCAAAGATGAATAAAAATATTCGCTAATAAATTTCCTGTTTTCTGAATCTAAGAGAGCATTACGGCGGACTAGTAATTAAATCGATAACTGTTCTATAAAAAGAGGGAAGGTAATGTCCAGCACAAATATCAACACGACATTTCAGTGCTTATTGCAATTAAGTAAAAAAAAATATTTATTACTTTTTTACAAAAACATAAGTTTTAATTATTTAAAATAAAAATATAATTATTTTAATTAAAAAATAAAAAATATATATTAACTATGTTGGCAACAATAAAAATAATTAAGTAACCAATGAGTCATGTTTTCTATTACTTAATTTGTCGAGTTAAGTGAAGGTATCAATATAAATATAAATATATTATCTTAAAAATATCTTCTATAATATTTTAAAAAAATAATTTTATTTGAAGAAATAATTTTAAAAAAATAATACAAAATAATATATTTAAAACTAATAATTATAAAAATAATAAGTATAATATATAGTTTATATATATATTTTTTTAAAAAACTTCAACTCATCATTTAACTTTAAATATCATTTAATTATTCGTTGTTCAGATTTAATTATAATTATTCATATTTATTTAATATTATTAATTTTTTTTTATTTTTTAGTAACTTTTTATTTTGAAGATTTAGCTTACATTTTTAATTTTTTTTAAAAATCAAATCTTGTTAGAAAATCAACATTCATAATACATATTTTTAATTTTAATTTACAAATTTAAAAGATAATGATACTTTTATAATTATTTTTATTATTAATTATACTTTAATATTATATTATTATTGGTCAAAGTTGTTATTAGTTAATTATTATTGTGATAACAATAATTTAAATTATGACAATATTATTATCTAATTTAAATATCAATAAAATATAATTAGAAAAATAATAGGAAATAACTAATTAAAAAGGTAATAAAAAACAGTGACTCAACTAAGATAAATTTTGGATAAATCGGAAAGTATATTAAGAAGGGTAAATTAAAAAAATAAAAGATATTTATATAATTTATTGAAATTTACTATTAATGTTTTAGTATGTAAAATGTATCAAAATGTTATAAAAATATTATTGTATTATTTAGATAAACAAGATTTAATGTTTTTTATAAAAGAAAGAAAGAAAGAATGAAAGAAAAAAACTCTCCTAGACTCACAAAACTATTATTAAATGAAACTATTCTTAAATTTTCATGATTAGGTTAAACTTAACATGTGGGATTATCATGACAAAAGGGAAAATTCTATAACATTTATAATACTTAGTATTGTTCGTCAAAGAAGAAAAAACCTATAGATAATCATATATTATAAAATATATATTTATTTTATATCAATAAAAATAATATTATTTATAATTAAAAAGTATGATATCAAATTACAAATCATGTATCTGACTGTCACGTATAATGCAAACAGTCACTGGACTATCCGATAATATTTATAATAATTACGTTGATAGTATAATTTTGACAACCAAAATTTAAACGGTAGATTTTGAGAAATCGGTGTTACTTTGTTTTACCCTATTTTACGTATTAACCAAAAGGAGATTGCAAAAAAAAAAGAGTATCGAGAGACAACGCGCGATTAAGGTGGAGTACTTGGGGGATCATCATTTCTGGCACTAGTTTTGTTTAAAATAAAGTTTTCACCTTTCCCCACTTCATACTTCTCTGTCTCACCAACAAGCTAATAGTCTTCTACTCTCTGCAAATCTCAACTCTCTCTATCTCTGTGCAATCTTCATAGCACAGCTTAAAGTGAACAATGGCGGGGTACAGAGCTGACGAGGATTATGATTACCTGTTCAAGGTAGTCTTGATTGGAGATTCTGGCGTGGGCAAGTCCAATCTACTCTCCAGATTCACTAAGAACGAGTTCAATCTGGAATCCAAGTCCACCATTGGTGTTGAGTTCGCTACCAAAACTCTAAGCGTTGATAGCAAAGTAATTAAAGCTCAGATCTGGGATACTGCTGGCCAAGAAAGGTTTTTTTTCCCTCCCCACATCTCTGTTTTTTTTTCTCCATCTGCGTCTCTTTACTTTTCGATTTTGTTTTGTGGGTTTCTTTAATTTTCAAGTTACAAGTTTCTGTTTTGATGCTTTATGAATTTGTTTGGTGTTTACGTAGTTCGGTGCAATGTTTGAGTTTTAGTTCAATTCAAGAAATGGATTTAGCTGCTATTTACATCGCAGAAATTGTGAATTGGCGAAAGGCTATTGTTTAAATTTTTTTTGCTTCTGGATTTGATGAATGTTGACGGTGTGTGTGAAAATTGCGTTATTTGTGATTTACTATTTAATTCGTCTGATTTGATAAAGATGTAGGTTTCATTTAAGTGTAGTGTTGTATTGGGTTGTATTTTATCATGTTTAAACCTTAGCTCTCTACGTGTGGGTTTGTTAATGAATTAGTTAGCAAACGGGCTTGTCCCTTAGCCTATGTCTTTAGCCCATTCGATTATTAAGTTTTGTTTATAAAGGCACATATATACTAGCCGAGATGGTACCAGCTTGTTTTCTAAGTTCTACTTAAGGGTTAAGTCCGAAAAGAACGAAACAAATACATGTCAAGAAGGATCGTCCTATCTACTAATCTGTAGCTTGAGCATCAACTCCTGGATCCCACGTGAATATCCCGAAATGTCTTGTGTCAACCGTTGAACTAGTTAAGATTCAAACAATAATATCATATAAGAGATCAATTCCTGGAGGCAGCAAACAGGGAACGTGAGAGGAGAAATTCAGATTTCTCGTATTTTTCTATCAAAAACAACAAAACACATATACAATAAAATCTCAAAAGATAATATAGCAAACAGTTTCGTTAACACATATAAAGCAAATAATTCAATGTGATAATCTCAAGATTCTCCACACAAATCTTTCATGAATAATAATTAAACTACCAGCAAATAATTTAATCAAGATTATCAAGAATTCATATCCATGTCAACATTCATTTAGAAACTGAAACAAATATCTTTAAAATAAACATCAAGTGGAGAATGACTAACAATGCTATAACTCACCCAGCTTTGCTACACTATCCTCCATATACAATTATTTCAACACCTTGCAGTCACGTTCAGGAGGATACCCGATAAACTATGTCACAGAATTGCATACTTCCAAACTTTGGTTGTTTCTTTACAAAGACCTCTCATGTCATCCTCTCCTCAATTTTACAAGTATTGTACCTGATAGGATATCCTTGTAGACCCGTAGCTTTTATACAGTAGGGGAAGGCGAAAGGAACTCGTCGTAGCTCAGTTTGGAGGTAGAGTCCAAGGATCCCCCACTGTATTAAAGCTACGGGTCCACGAAGATATCCTAACAGTACTCATTTCATTTTATCGGAGAAAATACAACATTTTCTTTCACATTATACAACATTTTCTTTCACATTTTTCTATCGCTAAAACTACCAAGAAAACTATCCTATATCTTATACTAATGACTAGTGAGACTAGTTGGCTCACAAAAATAACAAACCACAATCTTGGTTTTTCAAAATAAAGATTAGAATTCATAATTCTGGACAGATAAAAAAATACATGAAACAACACCTGTTTTCACTCGGTTTAATTAAATAAAAAAACTGATTTATTTCTTTTCTATTTATACACCTTAATATCAGAAAAGAAATGCGACAAATTGAAGAGGAAGACCCAAAAACGATTTTACTCAAAATCTTGAACCAAAAAAGGTTCACCAACGAGACTCAAAAAACAGACTTAAATAAACATGTTTAAATTATCAAAAAATTCCCTTAACATAATCAAAATACTCGATTCATAAAACAAACAAAAATTAGGTTTCAACCAAAAATTTCAGAATAAATAAATAAATATCTAAAAATATTCATAATCATATTCAAAAAACCCTAAAAGAAAGTTGAGAAAATTCACAAATCATTACCGTGGAAGCTCAAACATGGGCTCTAATATCAATTGTTGGGAACTTTTGGTTCCAAAATGTAAAATCCAAGTTTTGAACTATTGTTTTTGTTTCAAGAACAAAGCCAAAAATCATTCTTTAAATACTGAAAAAAATCTAGAAACTAATACCAAATAGATATGGGAAGAAAAGAAAAAATAGTTTATTTTGTTTATAATTTTATTTTTTTGTACTACTATAGTCCCACGTAGAAATTTTTAGAGTTATTTTTTTTCATGTATTACTAGAGTGTCACATAGAATCTTATGAACTACTCTAGCAACTTTTGAACTATATATATAGTTAAGCCCTTTGCTTTTATAAGATATTCTAAAAAATAATCAATTTATAAATATTAAAGAAGTTTTTTTCTTTCTCTTATTCCTAATATTTTACGAGTAATTTTTCTTTCTTCTGTTTGAAAGTTGAAGTTTTCATCTATGAGATATATGAATATCTTTAGGCTAGTTTTACTCTAAAATTGTTAGAGTGCTCGTTAAAAGATAAATAATATAGTTAGACTAGTTTTAGATTTGTTAGAATGCTTACCTAAATAATAGTTTTCTTATGTTTGTTTCATAGCATAAATACGAGGACTTTTAACAAGAAAGTGAGTCTAATTAGTCTAAATTTTGTTAATTTATTTCTTATTTTCTAAGTGCTTCCATATTATTGGTGCACTAGTATTTTTGTCTTGTATTAGAAACGAAAATGGTAAATAATCAGAGGAAGAAACCAATGTAAATTTTTTAACATGGTTTGGAAATCTTACATCCAATAAAAGGTTCACTTGTAACTCTTTCTCAATTTTTTTTTATTTTCATTACACATTGAACGTCGTTCAGGTTGAACTACGATCACTTAGACCTTTTCAATATTGAACATTGTTCGGGATGTCTTTTTGTTATTATAAATTTTAGGGGTATTATTTTATGTAATTTTTTAAGATATTTGTATTAAAAATATAATAATAAATTATGCAGAATACATTGTTTTTTGTTATTGAGTTTATTCAAATATAGTTTTCAAATTGTTTATATAGTTTTCTTAGTTTGGCAACGTTGAGTGATCCCATGTTGCAAAAGATTTACCTTTCAAAGAACGATGGTATCTAATTGTTATACAAATTATTTTAACTGAGTTCCATAGAATGCATACCTCCATGTTTAGTTTTTGGATATTTTCTTTTAGGCCATAACAATCAATACATAGGGGAGGAACGAGGAATCAAACCTCTACTTTACCCTATAGGCGAGTGAATGTGTGGCTTACTATTGAACCAAAGGGTTCCATGTTTTGCTATTTATGCGAACTATGATATCAACTAAAACTATTTAAGAAACTAGATGTTAAAATAAAATTATTCATTTTTCCGTGGAACCCAAATCAAAAGCTTCCTCCAGCTGAACATTTGAGAAATTTGTTTGTTCATGTCTTCACTCTTCACTAAATTGCTTGTGTTTTGATTTTATTAGAAACTCAGGCCTAATTTAACCCAATAAGATCTCATTAAGTTAAAAGTTATCCAGGCTTATAAACAACATTAAGCAACATTGATGCTTTACTTCTAGTCGATGTGGGGCAATGATACTTAATAGCCTCCCTCCACACGGCGGATAGAGGTAGACATAAGCGTCACGTTGAGATTATAGTAGAGCTTAGGGTCCAAGTACATAAAGACTAGGAGCAGAGTTCTGATACCATATTAAAAGCTCAGGCCTAACTTAACTCAATAAGATCTTATTAAATTAAAGGTTATCCAGACTTATAAATAGTATTAAGCTGCATCGCTGCCTTATTCTTAGTCGATGTGGGATAAGGATACTTAACAAATTTATTTAATCACAGTTGAGATGGTCACATCCTAGAGTTCATAGTGTGTGGCTAAGTTGAGAGTCCATCAAAAAGATACTTATGTTGTAGTGTCTCATGCAGCTTTTCATCTTCCATTTCCAGAAAAACCAACTTCCTAAAATTTGCTTCTTTGACTTTGCAGGTATCGGGCAATTACCAGTGCTTACTACCGTGGTGCAGTGGGTGCACTCCTTGTGTACGATGTGACACGTCATGCAACATTTGAAAATGTTGACAGATGGCTGAAAGAATTGAAGAACCATACTGATCCCAACATTGTTGTCATGCTTGTCGGAAACAAATCAGACCTTCGTCACCTTGTGGCCGTTTCGACTGAAGATGGGAAGGCATATGCAGAGAAAGAGTCACTTTACTTCATGGAAACATCGGCATTGGAAGCAAAAAATGTTGACAATGCATTTGCTGAAGTTCTAACACAGATTCACCACATTGTGAGTAAGAAGACTATGGAAGGTGGAGACAATGGAAATGAATCTTCTCTCCCGTCTAAAGGTGAGAAAATAAACATAAAAGATGATGCATCAGCTTTGAAGAAACTAGGATGCTGCTCAAGCTAAGGACTCACGAGTCATGAGGAGGCATAATTTGTTTATTATTAATTCAATTTATTTAGCTTTTATTGTGCTGTATCAATTTAATATTTTCACAGGAAATAGAATCCGGAATGAATATCTGTGTCTTCTTTAGATATTAATCCCCACGGTATATGATCATCAAAAGAAGAGCTCAATAGAATGTTAATGGCTTCCAATACCATATTTGCTATTTTGCTATGAATTTATCTGCCGATCATCTTTTCTTTATTCCTTTTGCTATTTTTTTTATTAGTTTAGTAATATTGTTTTGAAAAAATGATAATAAAAAGAATAAATATTAATTTTTTTTCTCCTATTTTGTAGATATCAATTTAATAGATTATTTTAAATAATATATTATAATAATCATAAAATTGATAAAAAATTTAAATAAAAAATTTAAATTGAATTATTTATCATTATGTTGTATTTTGTTATAACAAAAAAAATAAAATTAAACTGTTAAAAAATAATAAAATAAATAAATTACTCTAATTATCGTAACTTTTGTTTATTTATTTATTTTTTTAAGGGAAGGGAGATTTATCCTTGGGAAAAAAAAAGTTCAAATATTTGGATGCAATGAAAAGTTCATGAACAATTACCGTTTTATTACAAAATTACGCTAATTAACTAAATCAAAAGATAAACAACAAGGAATGCTGAAACAAGATTTGTAATAATTCATTTATTCTCTGAAAATGGACATGTTTGAAGAGCGATCGAAGTATCAGTATCTGACTTGTTTTGCTCTTTATTGAGACTGGAGTCGGTCTGTCCATTCAAAAGACCTCTGAATAACTATGTTGGGTCATAATAAATTTCAAAATCTTCTGTTCTCATAGATTCATCAACTTGTACCAGTGTGGATATATCTTGTGAAATTGACTGTCTCTTTGAACATCAGCTTTTAATTTAATTCATTTTTAAATGATTTGTAGCCAATTAACTATCTCATTTGTATTTTTAAAAATAAAACAAAAACATAAAAAATATTTATAATTTTGTTTAAAAACAAAAATATTGGTATATATATAATTTGTATTATATTTTTATAAAAAAATAAAATAAAATAAAAATGTTATTATTTAAGTACGATTTTTGACAATGATATTATCATAATTAAAAAAATACTATTATTTGACTTATTCATTCTAGGTTTTTTTTTTCAAATAATAAACTCATTAGAAGAAACTTTAATGAACCAAATTAGACTTAATTATACCACTATTCAACATCATTAAATATACTATTAATTAGGTAAACATTTAAATGAAGCTTTAAAAAGAGCTGTGGTTTCATCTTAGTAAAGGGAAAATTTATTGTCATGTTTCCTTTCACATTATTTATTATTTAGTAAATGAACGACAAAGTTTCCTCTTCTTCTTCTTTTTTTTATGAAGATAGACAAATAAACATTAGTCCCATTTTTTCAATAAATACATATTTGGTCCTACTCTTTCAAAAATTATTACAAGTAAGTTCAATTAATACAATAATATTTCTCATTATAAAGATAGTACATTAATGTTAAAAAAATTGAGAAAAATATTATCTCTCTCTTTGACGGATACTTGCCATTTCAAAAAAAATACCATTACCCATATAGTTCAATTTTTGATACTTTTTTTAAAGTATAATACCTAAAAAATTATAGATAAATTAATGCATAAAATAAAAATGTATTTCTCTTAAATTTTAAATTTTAAGTTTTAACATTTAATATATCAACAAAACTTAATAATTTAAATATAGTTTTTCTAAAATGATATATATACATATATATAATATTTTTCTAATTAAAAATAAATAATAACTAAAAAATGTCGTTCAATTTAAAAAACGTTCAATCGAACAAAGTTTAAAATAAAATGATGTATAAAATATTTTATTAATAGTAAAAAAATGTAAGAGGTAAACATAAATTTAATGGTTATAAGTTTTAAATGTGTTATTTTTATTCTTTTTAAATAAAAAGAAAAACTTAAACTTTGATTTTTTTTAATGAATACTGTGAAAGTACCTTCATGATGCCAATGCCATAGAACTGTACCAATTCTCCAGTAGGATCATGTCCCATAAAAGGTCCCTCAAAATAACCCCAATGCCTGAATTTGTAAGAAATCAGAGGTGGCCCTGAATAAACACTAATAACTTCCCATGCAAATCCACGAGGAAAAGCTGATCGAAATGCATTATGGGATGATTCAAATGTTTCCTGATTTGCCTTGTAGTATTGAAACTCATTCGGAAGTGAGTTCTTCAACAATGCTTTGTAGCTTCCAAGTCTAAGAGTTTCTTCTGCTGATAATCCATCCCTATCTGCACTTAATTTATTACCATAAAATTATATATAAATAAATCATAAATTTCTATAATTAAAATTAATCTATTCAAATGTAATTATTCTCATGTTTTTCTTAGTATGCATTAAATTCAAATAAAAATTTTGTTTGTATTCTGTTCTCATCTATGTTAAAAATCATTAAGAGTTCCAATCTCAATTCTAACCCATTTCTTCCTAAAATTTCAATTTGATAGGATCCTATTTGGTTCAGATTGAATGTCTCTTTAGTTAGATTCAAATAAATTACTTTTTGGATTGATTTTGGATTGAAAATTTTCAATTTTATTTGGATTTGAGTAAGTAAAAGAATATGCATGCACTTTTGAAGTTAATTGCCTTATAATCTGTTAACAAAAGGGTTTTTATAACATGTTAATTGACTTATAGCCTAATGACATATAAGCATTAAGAAGATATGTGTTTAAATTTAAATTCATCCAATATAAACTGGTGTGTGAGTGTATAATTGTTTATTTAAAAAAAGTTTGTATAATCTAAACCTATAAGTGAAAATTGAAATTGGTTTGAATTGGATAGGATTACCATTAACAATAAGCTTGAATCTGTAAGGATTGATGGACTTGAAGTCTTTTAAACAAATCTTGTGAGATAGCTCCATTTCCCATGACTTCACTGCATTTTGAACTGTTTCTTCCAAGGACCCTTTAGGCCATTCCTGATTATACATATGAAAATAAGTTGTGACATGAAATACAGAGAGAGAATAAGAAATTAATGAAGGGTTCAATTGAAACCTTGGTTCTGCCATCTTCAAAGAGCTTGTTAACTGCATCAAATATGGGTGGCCCACCATGTCTCCACTTTGTGTTTTCTACTTCTTCTAGCAAAATTGAACGATACTTATCTGCTGCAATTTGAATCCCCTGCACTTCCTTTTTAAAAATTTTCCCTTCTTCCTTAGTAGTCATGATTTGCTACTGCTAAAAAATTGTAAGTGTGCCTACAAAGTTTATAAGGGCCCTTTTCTTTATCCCCTTTTGATCAAAGCTTATATTGGAAATTCCGATTTTATGATGTTTCTTTAACCATCCTTGTTATAAAGGATGAAAAAAGGGACGTTTTATTTACTCTCATTATTCTACCGTTACACTACCATGTTTTAATTGTTTGATCTTAATTATTATATCAACATGATCTACAATTAATCAATAATTCATCTCTTATTATATTCATGCATTTGTTACATTTAATCTATATAAAGTATAAATTATTACAATACATTTAGGCAGGGATTTCAAGGAATAAATTTCAAGAATTTAAGAATCATAATAGAAAGTAGTAAACAATAGTTACCTAAGAAGCCTTATGTATTAAAGTATCATAAAAGCATATACAATTTGTGCCCTTTTTGTAAAATTTTATGTGTTATGGTTCCATAAGGAAGTTATTTAGATGCTTCAAGCAAGTTAAAATAACATTTTAAAAATATAATATATTAATAATTATAAATTTATTAGACGAGTTATATATGAAATAAAAAATTGAGATGAAAAATTAAAAAAAAAATGAAAATAAAAAAATGAGGAGAGAATCCAAATCCTATCCAGAAAAAAAAAAGGCTTAAGTATCCTCGTTTTAGCCATTAAAGAACATCGATAATAGACATTTTAATTTTGAATTGCTTTTTACATTGTGATTTTTTGTAACCTTTAGTTAGTGTTATTTCATTATTCAGTTGGTTCATAATAATATGTCAAATTCTACGAGGGTCAGAAAGATAATGATAGAATGATAAAACTTTCACTTTATCTCGAAGACGTAAATCGTAATAAATAATATTATATATATATATATATATTAAATTGTTGCAATGTTAAATTACAAATATAAAATATTAAAGTAATTATGAGGTATTTATTAACAATAACACGTGAATTAAATAAAACTATGATAAAAAACATTTTTCATAAACATAATACATAAAAATGAAATTGAATAAAGAAGTAAATTGGTCTAATCATAAAGTTTTAGTTTCAAATTGAATAAGGTAGAAAAAATTAAATAAAAACAAAAATATAAAGTTTTGTTACTTGTTACGAAAATATTATTAAGTACAGCAAAAGCACAGAGTTACCATTTTTTTAATCTTTTCTTAGCAATTTTTTTTTCATTTTTTAAACTGCAAATGCTGTTGTAATTTGAATAATTGTAATTAAAAAATAAAATAAAAACATAGTCATGTGTTTATACAATTACTTTTTAAATACAGTTAAATTATTACAAAAAAATAAATATAAAAATTAAATATCACTTTTTAAAATTACAATAAGTATACAACCATTCTTCATTCAAAAAAATGCGAAATTTAAAACCAGACACTAAAAGTTTGTAACTTTTTTCAACATTCATAACGATACCATTAGCACCCCAAAGAATGATTTATTTATGGGAAATATACCATTCATAATTCATTAAAACATATAATCCAAAACAATATGAAAGGTATATTCAAGATCAAAACAACATAAAAATCTAAAAGTACAAAAATCCTTAGAACCACCAGCATGCAGCAACAAATCAGGGAGGAAAACACTCGGCAAAACACAAATTTCACCAAAGATTCTGGATATTTTCATGTTTCCTCACTTAGATCCTCCGTCTTTAGAAGTGGCTCATGCGACTTGTACTATGAAGATTTTTTTAGCAGTTATGATATTGTAAAAAGTTCAAACCTCAAGATCTTAAAGACCTCATCAATAGATCTGAAAGAAAACCCCACAAAACTGCAAATTACCCATCAAAAGTTCGATCAAAAACTCCATATAGAAACAGAAAGAAAACAAGATAAGGTTATTTATATACAGAGTAGGAGATCTACCGGAGACCCGGAGAGAGTGCTACTAAAAGTAGAGGTCCTCTCTCCGGTAAGAAGAGAACTTAGAAAAAAAAAATAAAGGGAAAGGGGCGATACACACGAGGGAGAGAGAGAAGTGACGTAAAAATAAAACGTTAATTTAAGAAGACCTCTAAAATCTTAAAATCACTGTGCTATAACTTATGAAAAGAATTGTCAATATATGAAACCATATATTCTGCCTTTCCTAAGATCTCTTTGGATGTTTTGAACTTCGAGCAACATCAACAATGTATTGATTCAACAACTGACCAAATATTCTTGTAGAAAACGACTATGTAACATGTTGCCGAGCTTGTTTACCCATTCTCTCTGCAATTTTTGGGTCTTGAAGATATTTAGCCATAGCCAAAGAAAACTCAAGTGGAGTAGGATCACAAAGAAATCCTGTTTCACCATTTTTAATAGTTTCGACAGGGCCCCCACTGTTGCATGCAATAACAGGTTTCTGAGCTGCCATTGCCTCTAGGGGAACAATGCCAAAGTGTTCGTCCTGCATAAGTTAAATATTCAGTATCAAATTTTTAGCTACGAATTGAACAAATTAAAAGTTACAACCATATTTTGCACACCTTGGGCGTATACAAGACACATAAACACTGGGAAAGAAGTGCATTTCTTTCAGCTGTGGAGCAAGACGTGACGAAACTAACTTGTTTCAACACTCCTTCCTTCTCTGCTAAATTTTTAAGCTCCTCCAAGTACTCCACATTCTCTCTTAGACGTTTATCAAAACCACCTGGAACAATAATTAGATATGAGGCTTCTCAATTCTACCTATGTAAAACCATGTAGTTAAGGACAATAGACAACATTCCCAAATCCCATCTGAATACATATACGCAGCATCTATTTTAAACCAGGATCAGAAGCTTGAAATGTTCCACAGTTTGGCATTCAATTTAGTACATGACAGGCGGTAACTCATATCAAGAAACGTTGTCCAGAGTTCCAAACTTCTACTACTATTCCCCCACAGATAAAAGCCATGATGTTAAATGATAAACTAATCAAGTTCATAGGGACTTAGTTACTCTGTTTGTACCCATGTGGTGCTTTTATGCATCTCTAAATGATGTATGGTGATGACAGAATGAGTTGTTAGACCATATGTAGGGGCTTGCCTGCAATAGTCAGTGAGGTTTTGGCCAAATTATGATCCTGACCTTCAAGGCTTCGTAGCATAGCAAAAGCTTTTATGGCCAAGTCTATATTCTTTTTCCTTTCAAAACGGTTGATAGACAAAAAGTTCAACCTGCAAATAAGAAAACACCAAAAAGAAAAACGGAAAAGAGTAAGCTAGGATTTTATGAATAAGGGGAATCATAACATCATGTCTTGAGCCAAAAAGAAACCGACAAATATAGAAACATGTTTTTTACGTGAAAGAATCAGATTCATCAAACTGATCCACATTGACTGCAGGGTAGAGAACAGCTGGCTGAATTCCTCGTGAATTAAGACTTCTAAATGTCCTTGCAAAAGTAGATGCTGTGAATCTGCTATTAACAAGAATTAAATCTGCCATCCCTGCAGTCCTAAGAGCCAAATTTATGAGAAACAGATTACATACATAACAGAAAAGGAGTAGAATAAGACAACGTAGATGTGGAAATTTGAAACCATACCATTGGTAATTTCTTCCAAAAAGTCTATAGGTTTCCTATAAATCCTTCTCAAAAAAGTTGAGTGTTGAGCCAACAATAGGTCTGGAAAATGACAATAAAATACAACCTGAACCCAAGGATGCAACTCATGAACAACCATTAAGGCATACATCCTGAGATAGGAAATGATATAAAAGAAAATTACCTTTGTTGACTTTTTAAGCTTCAGCACAGGAATGACAACAGAAACCTGATCTGCTAGTATTATATCAAATGATGGCCACATGAAAATCATACAAAGAGCAACAACGATGCACTGCAGATATGCACAAAAAGCATGAAAGCGGTAGAAAATATGTCGAGGTAGAAAATCACCATATACAGTAACTGGAAAGGAACCTGCAAAGTAGATTACATAAGACTTTATTCATGCTTGAGAAAGCTTAAGTTGCCGTTTATAGAATAAAAAATGAATGTGAATGGGAATGAATGAAAAGGAAACAATATTATTATTACATTGTTTGGTTTGACCATTGGAATCAAAGAAAGAATCAGTATTACAGTAGTTGGTTTACAACTAGAATTGAATAAAAAACACTGTATATTACCTTAATACCTCTATATTCAGTAAAATTTAAATAATATTATTTAATTGTTATTTTTTCATCAGACAAAATATATTATTAAAATCATTATTTTTTTAAATAATTATTACTTAAAAATAAAATATATTATTAAAATTATTATTTTTCTAAATAGGATTTTAGGGTATAGAATATAGGGTTTAGAGTTTAGGATTTAGAATATAGGGTTTTATGTTTTAAGGTTTAAGATTTTAGGTTATATTTATGAGTTAAAGTAAAACTAGAAAAAAAATTGCAGGGAAAAGGAATCATGATTACTTAGGAGAGAATATAAAATCCTTATTACTTCTCTAAGGAACAAGGATTCCATTCGACTTTCAATTTATAGTACAATCAAACATAAAATTATAAGAAATTAATTCTAATTTCATTCTATTTTTACCAACCAAACATGACTTAAATATGTACAACATGGAGGAAAAAAAAAGAAAAAAATTCTCCTGGGCTAAATCCACTTAAATAAACTGTTGGTCTAACAAGTAGCCCCCTTCCAAAAAAAAACAAAAAAAAATAAAGAAAAGAGTGGAAAAAAAAACACAATAACAATTCACAAACCAAAAAAAAAATAATAAGAACAAAAAAAATAATATAACACACAATGAAAAAACCCATTTCTAAATATGAGCACTAATTCCAATTCAATCACACCACGCAACTTATTCATTTTATTTCGGTGTTGACAGAAGCCACTTATACTACCCTTTTCAATGCATCAATGTAATTTGACTTGGGTTTCCATGCTAAGCATATTGGTCTCTTCCCATGTTCGTAACGCAACCTAAATTTGAATTTTCTTATAAGCAGGCCTCATATACACCATGTTTCGAAACAATTTCAAAAGAAGAAGGATAAAATGGCACATAATATGATGATCTCCTTTCATCTTCCTTCTGTTTTGTCTCAAATACAAAAGCAACACTAAAAGAAATTTTCCAAACTAGAGAGAAGAGAGAATGCAAGACATGCCAGATATAGTCTCCTCAAAGCATCTGTCTCTGTCATGATGAGCAGTAAAGATGTGAACATTATGCCCATGGGATATAAGTTGGAAAGCCGCATCAACAATCAGCCTCTCAGCTCCACCTAGAAATGCAGGATAAAGTTGCCAAGGAATGATTAAAAAATCACTGAACTCGTTCAGGTCAAGTCATAATAAATTAATAAGTAATCGTTCATGAGTGTGATTTATAACAAACCATACATTATCAAAGATAAAGAAGTTTCTATTTATAAGAACATGATCTTTATTTATCTTTGAACTTTTTTCTAGCAGGAGAGCATACAACTCAAGTTGCTAAAATTTCCAGTTGAAAAATGTCCCAAATGAAATGGAAAACAACACAAGACATAATTGATAACAATACCGACAAGGGAGGAAGAGATGGAGGATAAAAGCATACCTATACCAAGATCAGGATGAATAATAGCAATATTCATCTTTGAATTCCCTTTTTTTGCCATTGTAGTGCTCTTCTTTCTTGTTCAAGCCAGAGTTACACCTCTATTTGCAAATCAGAAATAGTTTTCAAAGAAAAGAAAGCTACAGGAGGACAATAACCTGTTGAATGATAGGCACTAATGTGTCAGAGTTCATAATAACAGCTTTTAATGATTCAAAGGTACATAAAGTATAATATCAAATCACAAAACTAGCTAATATCAAAATATTACAAGATCGGAAACCCTAAATCAAAGCCTTCACAGATCACGACAAAGGATTCATTTGATAATATAAGCTAATAACCCAAATTTGAGAAAGACAAACTAAGAAAGTGTCTTACATATCGCATAATAGGGGTTGGACTAATGGAGAACGACGAATGAAAGAGGTTGGAAGAGTAGACGGTGAAGACAACTTGCTTAGCTAACCGCCAATGGAACTTAGTCAAACTGCAATAGTGGAGAATTCTTGACCGCCTGCGTTGGTGTCAGGGAGGGAAAAAATGGAATCAGGTTATGCGGAATTGTATCAAATTGGGAACGACGTCCGGATTTTCTCTCGGCCTTCTATTTCCTGGGATGGGATGGATTTTTTATTTTCTCTCTCTCCCCGCGAAAATAATATATTATATATTTGATATTTTATCTTTAAGTTATATTTATATTTTATAAAAAATTATTTAAACAATTTATTTATATTCTAAAAGTATAAATTTTATGATTTATTGTTATTATTTCAAGTTAATTTATAACAAAATTATATCAATATTTTCTAATATAAAAAAATTATGTATTTATTGTTACATGTATTTTATTTTTATCTATTTTACAGAAATATTTTTTATTATTACCCACACAAAATTTTATTCTTTTCATTACACAAAATTTATTATTAAGTTATATTTTTTTATAAACTTTCATTTATAATAAAAGTAAAAAATTATTTTTAAAATAGATAACTGTTCTCTAATAAGCATCTTGATATGTAACCACTAGGAGTTTAAATAAAAATATAAAATAAATTCTAAATCCGAAAATAAGAAGGGGATAACCATGCCTTCATGCCAGGGAAATTTGTGATATAAGAAGGCAAGAAATTAATAGATATGCTTCTTGCCTAGTTTCTTTTAATAGCCCATTAAATCAAATCATGCGCTACATGCATAGTTTAATTTTCTTGGTATTGATCGAGATCATATTAAACTTACGCAGATCCTTATGCAATTTCCTTGAGTATACTTTCAGTTTGAGTGGAACATCTTGTCAATATATTTTCCCCTAGAAAATCATTTATAATTAATCACTTTATACGTTGTCTTCTTCTAAATACACTATTTTATTGTTGTATTGAAGCAAATATATATTTGAATGCTTCAAAGAAGGCTGCAACGATTGCATGCTTCTTTCACTGAGGTGGTGTATTGATAACATATCCAGGTGTAGATTGTTCTATTATGACTATCAGTTACTATAAAACCCAGACCTAATCTTCCATCCTGCCCAAGCTATATATATCCAAATTTACTTTTATTACATTTAATGGTGGAGGGTGCCAATTAAATGTGAACATTTACAAGTGTGAACATTTTTGGACTAATATCTTTTGACAACCATTTTCTTGGACGATCCAAAATGAAATTTGTATATGAATATATATATAAATCAAGTTTTTCAATGAATCCCCATTTTTTTATTTCATTTTCATTGAAATCACCATGATATTAAAATTTCACACTTTATGAAAAGACACTGAATGTCTTCTTCAGTTTCTCTGTGGTATAAAAAGGCTGTTGAAAAAACAAGAAATAACTCTACACAAAAAAGTTTTTATTATTTTCTTCATGTTTTCATTACAATTGTATAGTTATTTATAAAGAAATTTTATTCCTTCAATTACTCTTTGAATTAAGCATCCATTGATTTACTCTTTGAATTAAGGATTCATTGTTTTACTCCTTGAATTAAGCTCATTGTTTTGCTCCTTAAATTAAGGTCCTTATTTTATTCCTTGAATTAAGAACTAATATCCAATACTCCCCCTCAAGCTGGATCCAAAAGGTTTATGGATCCAAGCTTGGACAAAAGTCGCTGAATCACGATGCAGGCTGCTTTGGGCAAGATGTCACCTACTGGTCTGCCTTCTCAGTATAATGTGTCCGAATCACTTGTGGATTGAACTTGTTCACGAATGTAATGACAATCAACTTCAATGTGTTTCGTCCTATCGTGAAACACCGGATTTGATGCTATATGCACGGCCGCTCGATTGTCACAAAATAAGGACATAGGAAGAGTCAGAACACCTAAATCACATAAGACCTTTAAGCCATATCAACTCACACGTTAGCCAGTCATCAGACGATACTCGCCTTCAAGACTTGATCCGGCGATGACAAATTGCTTCTTACTCTTCCATGTAACCAAGTTTCCACCGACAAATGTGATAAATGGCTGGTGGACTTGCGATCGATCGTATTCCTCGCTTCAATCAAGATCACAATACCCCATGATTTGGTGTGTTGTCATTCTTCTTCACGATGATACCACGACCCTATTGATCCTTTTAAGTAGCGTAAGATCCTTTAACAAGGGTCAAATGCTCAAGTGCCTGGGAGTTGCAGAATAATTGGCTCACAATACTTATATGTACGCGTCAAGTCCGCGATTGTTAGGTAGATCAACTTACCAACCACCACCGTGGTAATAACTTATATCCGTGAGTTGGCGTGCTCTCTTCAAGCTAGGTTTCGAGTCATTGTCAAAGAGTGATAATGGCTAGTTTAGCATCACTTATGTTAGCTTCTCGAGCAAATTTAGACATATTTCCTTTGGTTAAGAAAAGAGTCCTCAGGCAAGGTTGCCATTTCTATACTAAGAAAGTACTTCAATATCCAAGGTCTTTAATTGCAAACCTTGTCCGAGTGGATCGTTTCGAGGTTGAAAATCTCACAAGATTATCACCTCGTAATTATCGATCATCTACATAAATCAAAGACAACCAATTTTTCCATAGTTCCCGTGGCGAACAACAATGGAAGAATCGGGTATCATGCTTTTGAAACCAACACTAGCGAGAATTGAGCTTAGCTTGGCATACCAAGCTGTGGGGACCTGCTTTCAAACCATAAATAGATTTTTGCAATTTGCACACTAAACTACTATCGCTTCATCGAGGATGCCCTCGGTGGTAATTTCATATAGACTTCTTCTTTGAGATCACCATGTAAGAATGCATTCTTCACATCCATTTGGTACATGGACCACCCCTTATTTACAACCACGTACGTAACACTCTTACCGTGTTCATTTTTGTAACAAAAATGTTTCTTTGTAATCCACCTCGAATGTTCGAGTGAATCCCTCGAGCCACCAATCTTGCTTTATAACTCTCAATTGATTCATATCCGACTTGAATTTGAGCTTATAAATCCATTTGCAACCCACAACTTTCTTGCCTTTGGAAGTTTGGGCGATGTCTACGTGTCAGTGTTAATCTGGGGTGGCTTTAAGTTCTTCTTGCATGGCTTCCTTCCACACCTCTGCCATTGGCCTCACAGAAGTTTTGAGGCTCATCAGAATCCTGATATGTTGGCCGAGGAATGCGGTACGGGTTGGTGTCACTCTCTTATATGACACATAATTTGAGATGGGATGCGTGGGCTCAGTAGGTGACAAAGTCTTGAAGTCTCATGGGAGGTCAGCTTAACACGCATTGGATTACGCCGTGGAAGAGAGGAGTTATCTCACACTGCTCACATCTTGTACCATATTGTGAGGATCATCTGATTATCACCATCTTCATACAAGAAATTACCACAAGAAGAGACCCTTCATTGTTACTTTCAAGGATAGATGTATCAATGTTGACGATGGATCCGATCTTGTAGAGCCTCAAGTTCGATTCTTGGTAATGGAAACACATCCAAGATGTCATCCCCTTGACTTGTGATTTCATGTGACTTGTTGAAAAAATGGTTAGTTTCATAAAATCGAACATCTTTAGACATAATTAATCTCCCAAGTTGGGGATCATAACACTTATATCTTTTTTGTGTAGATGAATAACCAAGAAAAATACATTTAACAACTCTAGGATCCAATTTATCTCGATGATGAGATTGAATATGTGCAAAACAGATACAACCAAAGACTCTAAGGTGTGAGAGGGTAATTTTCCTTCCTTTCATAACCTCTAGGGGAGACTTGAAATCCAAGACTCGGCTGGGTAATCTATTGATGATGTAAGCAGCTGTCATAACCCCTTGGGACCAAAATCTCTTTGGTACATTCATTTGTAGTATAAATGCTCTAGTTTTTTCAAGTAAGTCTCGGTTTTTGCGTTCGGCTACACCATTTGTTGAGGTGTGCCAACACAACTTGTTTGATGCATAATTTCATGATTGCTCAAATATTGTTTCATGATATGGGACATGTATTCGGTGCCATTGTCAGACCTTAAGGTTTAAATTTTAGAGGAGAAATTATTTTTAACAAGGTTATGAAAGTCCTTAAATACTTCCATAACTTCATTCTTAGACTTTAAAAGATATAATCATGTGACTCGAGAAAAATCATCAACAAAAATCACAAAATACTTATAACCATCAAAAGATTCATTAGTTGGTCCCCATACATCTAAATGAACTAGTTCAAAATACTTACTAGCCCTAAACAAGGAAGAATTAAAAGGCAATCTAGTGGCCTTAGACAAGTGGCAAGTTTCACATGCAATTGCATCATTTCCTAAGTTTGGAAATAAAGTTGACAAAATTGGTAGAGAAGGGTGAGCTAAACGTTGATGCCACAATTGATTATCTTGGATAGGGTTAAACTTGGCTTGAAACCCTCTGAGATTGCTCTTGGATATGTAATAGAGACCATCTAAGTAAAACCCTTCACCAATCGTCTTTTTGGTGGCACAATCCTGAAAAATGACATTGTGAGGAGAAAAAATGGCTAAGCAATTCAAGGTATTTGTGATTTTTCCTACAGACAGAAGTTGGAAGGGAAAGGAAGGTACATATAAAACCGCCGACTCGATTTCATCTGACATTAATTTTATTTTTTCCTTTCCTAAAATCTTTACATTTTCACCATTTGCAATTGAAACTTGAGAAGGATTTGCTAATTTTTCAAACTTATGAGACTTTTACATATGGTTTGTCATATGATCTATGTCGCCTGAATCTACAACCCAAAAATCATGCAATATATTTATTTTAAGAGCAGTTTTAAAGGCTTTTATGATACCTTGCATGTCCTCTTATGGTATGAGTTTTATATCTGCCAAGAAACCTGCAAACTTGCCTAGCAATACTGTCGAGTTTCCTTCTTCTATGCTATCCACAGTCAATTCTAGCTCCTCATATCTTGCTTTAAAGATACAACATAAACTCATTCATAAGTTCAACTGGATTCGTTGTGAAGTTTTTGAATGGATCAGACCCATTAGAGGTAGAGGCAGAAGCATGATTTGCACGGTGTGCTATACGATTCACTTTCTGTAAACCCTTATCATTTATAAAATCAAGTTTTAATTCTGGATGTAGAATCCAACATGTGTCCTTAATATGGCTCGTATAGTTGCAGTGTTGACATTTCAAGTTTGGATGCTTCCCTTTGTACTTTCTCTCGTTGGTTAGATAGGCTCTTGCCTCAGGTGTACTAGCCATTGTATCCTTGTTCATGACTTTCCTCCTTACTTCTTCACGTTGAATTGTCGCACATACATTGGTGAAGGAAGGAAGTTCAGTATTCATGAGTATATGTCATCGTATATCTTCATATATTGAATCGAGACTGGACAGAAGTTGAAATATCTTATCTTCTTCCGCTCTTTTTCGTAGTAGAGCTACATCGGTTGTATGAGGACGATATATTTCTAACTTATTCCACATGCTTTTCATGCTTCCTAAGAGTTGTACAAAAGGCTTACCATCTTGTTGCAGATTTGAGATGTCCTTCTTTAATTGAAAAACTCGTGCATCATTGTTTTGACTACCATACATTTCCTTGACCGTCTCCCATAGTTGGTATGTAGATTCAGAGTAACTAAATATTTCAGCTAATTTACGTTCCATGGAATTTATGAGCCATGACATAACCAGCTGATCCTTACTAAGCTAGGATTCATAGGTTGGTGAGGAAACATCATGTACTTCGATGCTTCCATTTATGAACCCCAACTTAGACCTTCCACATAGAGCTAGAGACATTTCTCTTGACCAAGTCAAGTAATTAAACTCATTCAACAAGACTAAGCTTAATCTTTGATTTGGGTTGACATACATATCATGCATATTCATGAAGGAAAGCACCGATAAACTTTCAGCTTCTGATCCTAGCGACTTATCTTCCGTCATTTCAAAGATTGAAGATGCTAAGATAATAATAAAGCAGAAACAAGTTAATTTTCCTGCTCTGATATCATGTTGAAAAAACAAGAAATAACTCTACACAAAAGAGCTCTTATTATTTTCTTCATGTTTTCATTACAATTGTATAGTTATTTATAAGAAAATTTTACTACTTCAATTACTCTTTGAATTAAGCATCCCTTGATTTACTTATCGAATTAAGAATTTCTTATTTTGCTCCTTATATTAAGGTCGTTATTTTATTCCTTGAATTAAGAACTAATATTCAATAAAGTTCTTGTAAATGTTTAAACTCTAGATATTCTTCTTTGTGCTCAAACAATTATTTTGAAAAAATTTATAATTTTTTTATGGAATTTTTGACTTTCATAGTTACCTCCAAAAACTAAAAAAAAAAGTTGTTTTGAGTTTTTTTTAAGATAAATGAGGTTCATCCAGTAAAATTTCCTTTCTCTGTCTCATGCCAAGTTAATTTATAATGTTGGTCCGTAGGAGGATTCAATCTCGTTATAAGTGATGTAATGTTTTCTCCAAATGCATTACTTAATTTGTATGCATCCCAGTTCCTTTGATGTTGACAGGTTATCTTTTGATTTATTAATGAATTAATTTTAAATAATTATAATCCTATTATATTTATAATTGAAATTTAAACTCAGATTTTTTACAGATCCAAAATAGTCTACGTTGATCTAAAAGCTCGTTGGCATTTATTAATACCGATAAAAACACGTATTTTGTAAGTAAATTGTCAATTTAATTTTAATTTTTTTGTTTAATTTGTACAATATATTTAAAATATATTTTTTAAAAAATATATTAGAGAACCTTGGGTTTTCAAAAATAGAAAAAAACAACCATCAACTTTAAAAAAAGGTAATTATATTATCTCAATTATTATTTTATTACAAAACTTTCTTTCAAATTTCTTTACTTTGATTTATTTTTTTGTATATATTTCTTTTGAAAAAAAATATTGAAATAGTGAGAAGGAGTATAATTATTATTTTTTAAATACCAAGGTTTTTTTGCTGTTTCATGAATCCTAGAGGGACACATTTGTATTTGACCAGTTATTTTTTATTCAAATATATATATATTTAATAAGTTTTAAAAAAATTCTATTTTTTAAAATTTTTTTAGCTGAATTTTCTAAAATTTACCATAAATATTAATGATATGATATATTATTATCTAAAATTATAAATATATTTTTGTTCAAAATTTATTTAATTATAGCTTTGATCTTTATTATATAATAAAGAAAAAATTTAACATATTTTTTGTACTTCAATAATTATTTTTGTACTAACTTATTTAATGATTGTATTTAATGTTTTATTCTTGAATGAATGATTAGATAATATATATTTTTTAAAATATATTAATTAGATTCAAGAAATGCAATTTTTTTTATCTTATTAAAATAAAAAAATATTAATTTTGTTATATATATATATATTTATCTCTTTCAATTTATCTTTATAAAAATATATAAAAACAAATATTTCATTCATCAATGTTCTAAAATATAGTTAGCTAATAAATAGAACATTGAACTCTAATCACAAATATAATAATTTAATAATTTTTTTATAAATTTATTCAATGTAATATGTCAATAACTAAGATTTTTGCCTTAAAAAAACTATTAAGATAAGAAAACAATTAGGTAATATTAATTTGAGATGAAGTTAACGATACGTTCTTTTATTAAAACAATGTTTTGAAAGTCACATTTAAATAATAAATCTCAATCTTGACTCAAACGTTATCAAGCTTTTAGATAAAAAATTCCTAAAAATATCAAATGATCATTACTCAAAACTTTAAAGCGAAATCATTTATTATAAACATCAATTAAGCTCAAGCAATGTTTAAACTTATTAATTGAAATCGTTTTGGTTAACATATTAACTGAATTCTTTGTAGTGATTATCTTGTTGACAATAATAAACTCTTGAGATACAATGTCACAAATAAAGTTATATCTGATATTGATATGTTTGATACTTTCGTGATACATATTATTCTCGGTTAAATGTATCGTACTTTGATTATCAAAAAATACAATATAAGTGTTTTGTTATAACTCCAAATCACAAACCAAATTTCTAAAACAAATGATTTCTTTCACTTCTTCTATGTTACCATATACTCTGTCTTTGTAATAGACAAATCAATTATAGACTGTAAAATGTCCTTCCATGTTCGAACTGATGGCATAATGAAAATGAGTGAAGACATAACATGTTAGAGATATTTTTCTATCTAAATCATTAGCATAATCATAGTCCATATAGCCAATAACATGATAGCAAGTATTAGAATTCCATATTATACCAAACCAAAATTAGAAGTGTCTTTCAAATACCAAAGAATTAATTTCATTGCTTTTTAATCACCCTTTTTAGGATTCTATATGTATTTATAGACAATACTAACAACATGTGGCATGTTTGGACGAGAACTAACCATATCGTACATTAAACTACCAAAGATATTAGCATATAGAACCTAAGGCATGTATTTCTCTTCTTCTTCTTATTGGGGTGACAATTTCAAAAAAAAGCGTAAAATGTGCAACTGGTGATATAATCACAGGTTTAGACTCCTTTCTACCAATAGTTTAAGAAATGTTTTGATATAACTTGTCTGAGACAAATAAAGCTTGCTCACTTGCTTATCGATATAAATTTTCAAGCTCAAAATTTTCTTCACTACACACAAATATTTCATCTTAAATTCACCACTAAGTTAAGACTTTAATTTATAAATCTCCTACTTATTCTTAGAAGAAATAAGTACTTACCAACATATGGCAACATATAGATAAATGAATCATCTTGAAACTTTTATGATAAACATAATTACCATAATCACTTCTATTGTAACCATCATTAATCATAAAAGAATCAAATTGCTTATGTGATTACCTAAGATACTACTTCAATACATATAAAGAATTTTTCGATACAAAAATATTCTTCCTTACGTGGAACAATAAACCTTTCTAACTGAGCCATATAAATTTGTTCATCAAGCTCATCGTAAAGGGAAAGTTGTCTTGACCTTAAGCTTATTTAATTATAAGTAAATAGTGCAACCATAACAAGTAACACAAGAATAGAGTTATGTATCACAATGGGTGAAAATATTTTATTGAAGTCAATACCTATCTTTTGACAATAGCCCCTTACAATAACATGTGCCTTGAACCTAGTTGTTTCAACCTAAGGTATACCTTTATTTTTCTTAAAGACCCAATTATTTCCAAAAAAATCGTATAGCCCTCTAACTTCACAAATTTTTTAAGTATGGTTCTTATAAAGTGACTCAATCTCTTCATTTATAGCAACCAATCATTAATTAAACTCATCACAAGTAGATAGCTTCACGATAACTAGAAGGTTCATACACCCTAAAAGAATCTAAGCCAACATTTGCATACCTCCGAAAGAGTTTAATCTATCTTATTCCTTTACCCTTAACAATAATATATTATTATTCCTATTGTTGCTATGCTACAATAGAATCATTTACCTCGTTCACAAATGGCTAAAATGAAGTTTTTCTTGCACTTGATTAGGTGTTTCACTCTCAAACTCCACATGCTTACTAACTTCTGAGTTCTTATTGTCAATAACATATTCCTTTTTCTTTTTCAACATGGAAAACTTATCAAATTTAACATCTATATTAATCAAAAATTTAAGTGACTTGAGTCCAACGCACTATTATCTATAACCATTCATCCTAAAAGGATATTCCAAAAACATCAATGCTCTAGGCTCAAACTTACTATTATTAATATGAGTGTATGAAGGATAACTAAAAACTTTCAAATTAAAAGAATTAACAGGAGTACCATAGAGTACTTCAAATAATATATTCAACTTGTAGTTTATGGAAAGCAATTCACTAAAGTAGGCATGGTTATAAGCTTCAATCCAAAAAGACCTATCCAAACCAGCTTGAAAAAGTATACAACAAGCTCTTTCCAAGAGAATCATATTCATCTATTATGTAACTCCATTTTGTTGTGTGTAATACGCATAGTGTGATATCTCATTATGTCATTTATTTTACACTCATTAAACTAAACCTTATAAAATTTCAAGCGATTATCGATCCTTAAATTCTTGATTTTTGTGCCAGTTTGATTTTTCATACAAGTCTTAAAATTTATAAATGTTAAGAACACATTATTCTTATTTTTTTTCTTCAAAAAATACACCATAAACAAAATAAGTCAACATATATCAGGCACTATCCATAGACATAACATAATAAGGACTCCAAAGATTTGTGTAAATATAATCAACAATACCTTTTGATTTATGGATAGATGTATTAAACTTTGCCCTATGATGTTTTTCATAAGTACAATGGTTATAGAAATCAAGCTTTTAAATTTTTTGACCACCAAGCAAACCCCGTTTGCTCAAAATATACATCCCTAACTCACTCATATGCCATAATCGCATATATTACAAGCAAATAGTATCTGAATTTGAATATAATTGGGATTAAATTAAAACGTTGCTAATTATAGTGCTATCTTGAAGCACATCAAGACCATAAGACAACTTTCACTTTAATAACAATTAAAGCACCCTTATTAACTCTTAGATTTTGAACTTTAACTATAAACTTATAACCATATGAGTTAAAAGTATAAAAATATGTCAGTTTCCTTTTCAAATTTGGCACATAATAGATATCACCAATCGCATGTGGTATCTCATTAGACAATGACAATTGATTTGAATTGAAAACATTTTTTATTACTACAACTTTTTCTTTATTAGTCAATTTATGGATAATTTATCATTACCTTGAGTGTTTTAACAAGCCATTACAGCATGCATCTTCATTCGCTAAAAGATAAAATCATTCTTATTATTAATAGAAACTTATACATCCAAAATTAAATAAATAAAAGTAAAATAAAAAAATATGAAATCAATCTAATAACCATAAGTTTAAAAATATATAACGGTGAATAAATTTTATTAATCACAGTAATAAACAATGGTGCATCTAAAGTTTTGATACCTATTTATTGATCATGGGATTTTGATTTAAAAAGTTAATTTATTAATAATAACAGTATTACATCTCAATTTTATATTTAATTTATTTTTTATATTCTTATAAATTACAATTGGTTAATACATTTAATATAAAATTAAGATAAATTTATTATATATAATACTTTTAAGTACATTAATATTATTTCATTTGTTTTGATCTAACTTTTACTTTTCATCAGGTTTTATGGGAAACTGTCAAAGAAATACCAAACATGATGTCAGACATTTAACCTCTTTTGCCCGCTGCGCTAGCTTCTTTCTCATGAAGTTAATAACAAAGCCCCTTTTCCTTCCTTTTTCCAAAACCTTACATAATATAAAAAGAGTAGTTTTCTATGTATAATATGTAGTATACATTGATGTATTTAATTTTTATTGATTGTTATACATAAAATTTGTTATTAAATCAGGTTGTATTTATAATAATTAATAATAAAAATTTTAATTTACTTTTAAAGGAGGATAAGATAATAATAGTTTAGAATTTTTCTTTATAAAAACCAAGTTACCAAACGGTGCCAACCCAAAAACCCCGTCTCTCTTCCCACATAATTTCTTTCCACGAAAAATAGTTAAATGCACAATGACTCAAGTTAGCAGCTTCACAGCCTTCAACGACGCATGGATGGAGACACTTCGACAGTTGTTAAACCGACTCTCCTCGGCACCAAAACCCCCCACAACAAAAGAGCAGCAGTGCAACCTCCGCCACCTCGTCCACAAAGTCGTGTCTCACTATGCCAAATACTACCATTTTAAGTCTTTGTCCGCCGAACGTATCCCTTTGTCCATGTTGACTTCCCCTTGGGCCACCAACCTTGAGCGCTCCCTCTATTGGATTTCCGGTTGGCGCCCAACCACAGCCTTCCACGTACTATACACCGAGTCCTCCGTCCTGTTCGAGTCGAAAATCATGGACATACTCCGTGGCATCCACTATGGTGACCTTGGCGATCTCTCCCCTGCCCAGTTTCACCGCGTTAGTGAAATTCAATGCAACGTGGTAAATAATAGTTTTAATTGCATATGTGATTGAATAAATTATTTTATCATCAAAATTTGGGATTTATTATAAAAATATCATTTGATTTTGATGTATTAGTTATATATCATCGAATTTCATAATTATTAAATTTTATTTTAATTTCTTTCGTATCATTAAAATTTATAAAGTGTTACAAAAATAATATTGATGTTGATCAATTAACAAAAAATTATAAATATATTATTAATATTTTTGTTACATTTGTAAAGTTTAATGTCACGTAAGTAATAAAGAATTTTTTATGATATTTTTGTAATATTTAATGATACTTAAGTAACAAATTAAAGTTCGATAATATTTTTATAACAATCCTCAAATTTAATAGTAAAAAAATCTATTTATTTTAACATATTTCATTTTCACTTTAGTAAAATATGTTTTTTTATGATTTTAAAAATAAAAAAAAGTTAAATAATTAAATCATATAAAATTATTACATAAATAATATTATTAAAAATAATTGATTTAATTATATAAATTTCTATCAATATATTTTCTTATATAATATAAAAAATATATATTCATTGCATTGCATGTAATTATAATTTTTTTCATAATATGAATAAAAACAAATTACCTAAATAAATAGGTAATATAAAAAAAATAGTGTGATAAATAAATGAGACAAATGTTTCTTGGTTATATTAGAGCAATTTATTTATTTATTTTTCTTGTATTATAATGTGAGTTGGCTTAAATGGAGTAATCAAGAAAGCTTATGTAAATGAAAGAAATGGATTTATTGATATGAATAAACGAATGTTTACAACCTATTTATACAAAAGAAAAGCAAATTTGTAATAATTAAAAATAAACATAATTATGAAGCGTGTTAAATGGAATGACTATCCTTTCCCCACAATTTGTTGGTGTTCAACTTTGGTGTGTTAGTTGTTACCAATTTGGATCTCATATTCTTTAACATTCCCCCATAGTTAGAATATATGTTAATTATTCCTAACTTTGTTAAATACTTTGAGAATTGTGGAAAACTTCGGGGATTTGGTAAATATATCTCATAGGCTTTCCACAATGTAGAGATATGATAAGTTTTGATCATTCCAGAATCTTTTCTCTTACTAGATGGCAATCGATCTATGTGTTTGGTTCGTTCATGAAACCTTGGATCACGATGTGGAAGTACAACTTGATTGTCCAATATAACTTGGTTGGTTGAGAGTGTTTGATACCCAAATCATCAAAATATATCGTAACCAGGTTACTTCGCAACGCTAGCGCTTACGTAGAGCGGTGATTACAGACTTGATCGTGAGACACTGTATTTTGTTTCTTAGTTTTCCAAGAAATTAACGAAGTTTCAAGAAAGCATCTGATATCCTGTGGTTGATCGTCGTGTATCTGTGCATTTTGCCAGTCACAAATCACAAAAAGCATTTAGTTGTAATGAACTAGTTCTTTGAGAAAAAGAGACCTTGCCACTGGTGTGTTCTTGACATATCGTAGCACTCGATTGAGCAACTTCCAAATGTGGTTGTCGTGGTTTATCCATATATTGGTGAGAATGTGCCTGACGTACATTAAGTCGAGACCTTGTGATGGTCAGTATATTAATCTCCCAACAAGTCTTCGATAGGATGTGGGATTCTTGATGAATTCTCCTTCAACCTTCTTTGAGGGATAAATTTTGTTCCATAGGTGAATTAGCGATTTGGCACCAAGATAACCCATATCCTCCAATATTTCAAGTGCGTACTTAGCGTTGTGAGAACAATTCTCACTTTTGGAACGTGAAACTTCTATGCCCAAAAATACTTTAATTCACCGAGATCTTTAAGCTTGAATTGTCTCGTGAGATGATTCTTAGTTTCTTCAATGTCTTGTATATTGTTTCTGTTATGATTATATCATCTACGTAGACAAGAAGAGAGGAAAGGAATTACCACGGGTTCGGACGAACGGTGGTGATCATACTTGGATTGGTTAAAACTTGACTTGCTTAAGTGTTGTTGATAGCTTGATGAACCATTGTCGTGAGGCTTGTTTAAGTCCGTACAAAGATTTATGTAACACGTACTCGCGTTTCCCCTTTCGTCCGAATCCGGTGGAAGGGACACGTGTAGACATCTTCGCTGAAGATCACGTAGAGAAAAGCATTGTTGACATCAAGTTGTCGAAGATGCCAATTTTGAATAGCGACGGCAAGCGAGAAGCCAGAAACGGTGACAAGTTTGGCCTACTTGGTGCAAAAGTTTCTTGGTAGTCAAAACCTTCAATGCCGTATCCTTTGGCCACTAATCGAGCCTTGTATCGTTCCACGAGCCATCGGGATTATACTTGATTTTGTAGACCCATTTACAACCAACCTGGTTTCTTGTTTGGAGGAAGGCCGTCACGTTGCCATTAGTTTCGGGCATCCGAGTTCTTGTTTCATGGCAAGCGCCATTTTGGATCATTGAAAGCTGAGAAAAAGTGGTTGGTTCCACGAGAATGGAAATAGAAGTAGCAAAGGCACACGATGTGCGAGGTGATAATTGGTCATAGGTAAGTACATGAGATAAAGAATGATACCTTTGTCTTTGGACGATCTTTGAGTGAAGACGAAGGGAAGGGCCAGAAGGTAAGGAAGCTTCACATGATATTTTGAAGGTAGCTAGGAACATTGGTGGATCGACGAAGCCTATGTGTGGTAGTGTTGGAGGATTGTGTGTGGTGGAGAAGTTGATGATGATGTTTCGAAGATGAATCTTGAAGATGAAGAAGTGTATGGTTTGATTGTTGGAAGGGCGGTGATGTATGATCAAGTGATATATTTGGATTGGTTGATTGACGAATGTTGGGTATGTCATCGTAGATAGTATCTTCTCGATGGAGGAAATAGGGTTGGAGTGTTTGACGGAAGTGAAATAAGGAAATACGTGTTCATGAAAGATAACATCTCGAGACACAAGTCTTGCTTGTTTCCAGTTGTAGACACGATAACGCTTGATCCCGGATGGATACCCAATGAATATGCATTTATGTGATCTAGCATCAAAACTTGGTGAGTCGATCATGATGTGCGGACACAAAACAAAGAGAACCAAAAACACGAAGATGTTCATACACAGGAAACTTTGTGAAAAAGGACTTCAAATGGTGTTTTACCGCCGAGAACGGATGTTGGAGTCGATTTATGAGGAGGTATGTGGTACGTAAGAATGGCATCTCCCACTGTTTAGGAAGATTGGCTTGGAAGAGCAATGAAACGAGCGACATTGAGAAGATGACGATGTTTGCGTTGAAACCCATTTTGTTGAGGGGTAGAACCACTGACTAGTTTGATGAAGGATTCCACTTGGTAGAAAACATCCGGGTCATAGAAAATTCGGTCCATTGTCACTACGAATGATTTTAACTCTGGATGAAAATTGTGTTTCAACAAGATTGATGAAGGTGGTAAGAGATGTGTGTATCAGTTTAGCATGTAAGAGATAGAACCCGTGTGCATCTTGAGTAGTCATCAGCAAATAGTGAGAAAATAACGTGCTCCGTTAAGTCTTTGGAATGTGATAACCACCCAAATATCGACATGAATCATTTCAAATGGTTGCTTTTGTATTGATGGAACTTAAAGGAAATGGATTACGTGTTTGTTTAGCTAATGGACAAATAGAACAATCACTAATGGAACAAAAAGGTGTGTTGATGGAAAGAAAATTACCTGTCATATTAGATAAATGACAGTCGTTGATGCCATAGATGAGAGTTCTTTAGGCAGTGTTTGAAACGGAGAAACATCCGACCTTTTCGAAAATAGTCGGTAGTAGAGTCCTGCTTTCTGGGTTCCATCCCGATGCCTTCTGAGCATTTGTCTGACAAAGCACATCTTGTTAGTGAAGGTGACATGAAATAATGAGGTTTGAGTTAGTTTAGCCTACGAAACTAAGTTTAATTTGAATGAGGAACACACAAGACATTATGGAGTATGAAATTATTTGAGAAATGTACAAAGTGCCAATATGTGTGACACGAGCGAGAACGATCGGGTAAATGTACATGTCGATTAGTGGCGGAATCTTTGGAGCTCGTAAGGTTTTGGGAACAGACCGTGTGATCGGTTGCCCCCATGTATCAAAAATCCAACGGGTTTACGAATGGAAAAACGAGTTGCACGTAATGTGTTACACCGAAGAAGTAGTTACTTGACTTGCCACTACGATTTGGATTGATTGAGAAGTGTAAGGAGCTCTTGATATTGGGAAGATGTAAGGTTGTGGAATGGTGTCTTTGTGGCTCGGATGACTTTCTTGAAAGTCGGTATGATGAGGCTTTGGAAGGAAGCCATAACTTGTATTTCTCTTATCTTGAATTGCTCCTTTCTTAGGCACGTATTTGATGTCATGTCCATTCAAACCACAAAATTACATTTGAGACGCTTTCGGCGAGTTTTCAAAATTGTGTCCATGAGACCACAAAAATCACATTTGAGGTGACTCGGCAATTCTCGAGAATTATGGCCTATATTATTGCATCGATTGCACTTGAGATGTGGATTCCTTGGTGGGTAATTTTGTGAGTATATTGTGGACGACTATCTCCAGGCAACAAGCAAGCATTCCGGTATCCTTCCCATTGCTTTTGCGTGGAGACAACTCTTTGCTTTTCATCTTGAACAATAAGTGAATAGACCTTATTCTGTAGGTAATGGTTCCACGAGCAAGATTTGTCCACGTGTCGATGTGTAAACATTGTTAAGCCACATGAGAAATTTTATGGTTGTTTGCTTTTGTTGATATTCTTGTAGTTCCCTTTCGGCATTCCCTCCATGATGTGGAAGAGGGACATAGTGCATCACGACTATCCCATAAGCTTTTCAATTTTGTATAGTATTCTCCGATGCTTACACCTTCTTGTATGCAATCAGTGGATCTCTTGTCGATGTGGAATAGCGCACTTATTTGTTGGTGTGCGAAAAACGTTCCTTTAATTCCTCCCATGTAACTCATGGTATCCATACATGACACTTTCGCAATTTTGGGTGATATAGTGTTGAGGATCCATCCTTTGACAAGAATGTTGCGGCCGAGTCCATTGTTTGATTTGTTTCAAGGTTTGTTGATGGCGCGCAGTTGTGCGTCGATGAATCCTTCTTTGTTTTTGGTTATTAGGGCCATGACGTAGCATTGCATGACTCCAAATGTGATAGTTTTCTTGGTTTAAGGATTGAGCTACGAGAATTATGCCTGGTTGGTCGAGTGGTGTAAATATAATGAATGGCTAGGGTCATCATACCATTTTGGTAAAGTAGGGTTGGTATTGGTAGTCAAAGACATGATTTGTTGAATAAATTCGAAATTACGGGATAGGTTTAAGTGTGTTTTTAGACAATAATGACTATTTATGAAATAAATAATGGTGAAATATGCTTTATCTTATAGAAAAAGAGTTAAGGATTACGAGCAGGAAATTTCACCGAAGAACTGGTCGGAAAGTGGGTGAAGGCGGTTGGAATGGTGAAAGCAGCCGAAATTCTTGACGGTGGAACAACGAGCAGGATGAAGACCCGGGCCGGGCCGGAATGGGATGAAGAAGCCGAACCGGGAGTGAACGACGCGTCGTTTGCTTGTGGCGCGACGACGTGTCGTTAGTCGTCTTCTTAGCAGCGCGTGTTGGCGCGTGTCTCCATTGGCGCGTGGAAACGGTGAGTTTAAACAAAGCGCGTGTGGTAGCGTAATAGGTATTTTGGCTTGATTTTAATTGGTGCTCGGATGAATGAATAATATGATGGGATGAAATTTAAATTATTTTGTGGATCGAAATTGGTTTTGGAAAAAAGCAGATTGAAGAAAAATGGGAAAAAAAAAATTTCTATGGTGAATTTTATGGGAATTGTTTCCTGCTACGATACTACTGAAAGAAATGGATTTATTGATATGAATAAACGAATGTTTACAACCTATTTATACAAAAGAAAAAACAAATTTGTAATAATTAAAAATAAACATAATTATGGAGAAGCGTGTTAATGACATGATCTATCCCATCATGTTGGTGGTGCTTACACATTGGTGTGTTGGTTACCAAATTTGGATCTCATATTCTTTAACAGTAAACAATAAGGATAGTTAATTACAAGTTAAAAAATAAATTTATTGATTTTGTTGACCTGGATCATACTGTGTAGGTGACGGAGGAGAATTCAATATCAGAAGAGTTATCGGAATGGCAAAACGGAGCGAGCGAGCTATTGAGAATGAATAGAGGGACTAGTACTGTTAATGGGAAGATATGGAAGTTGGTGAATATATTGCAAAAGGCTGATGATCTGCGACTTAAGACGTTGAAGCAGGTGATTGATCTTCTAACGCCTCAGCAAGCTGTGGAGTTCTTGATTGCAAGTACGGAGTTGCAGTTTGGTATTCGTGGTTGGGGAACCAAACATGATAGTCACCGTGCTAATTAACGCAACGTTAACGTCATCCTCTCTTTGAAGTTTGCTATGTGCTATGCAGTAACTATTAATGAATAATGATGTTGACTCCACTTATTATACTTTTTCTTAAGTATCTATCTTTTTAATAGAAAATGAAGAATTTTAGAATTTTAGAAAGAAAATCAAAATACATATCTCACTAACAACTGCTCAAAATTGCACGATTAAATCCAAAATTGCACAATTAAAGTGCGTGAGTTCAATTCTTGATAATGTATATATACGTGTGTTCGTGAGCTTGAGTGCAATATTATATTCTCCTTATAGTTACTAGAACTTGTAGAGTTTTAGTTTTTTTTAATTTGATTAAAGTATATTAATATTCCTAAGTTTTAACTAAATTAATACATAATTTTTTAACGTACTATTTAGTTATCAAATTATTAAAATTTTAAAAATAAATCCTCCAATTTTTATAAATCATATAATTTAGTTCTTAAATTTTTAAAACTTAATTTACATATAAATCTTAAATTTTTCATTTAGTTATTTTACTAGTTAAGTTATTACTTATGTGTGTGAAACTTTAAAATTTTTTGGATTAAATTGTATGATTTAATAGTTTAAACTTATGTGTAAAGTTTTAAAAATTTGAGACTAAATCGTAAATTGTAAAAGTTTGAGAAACTAGTATAAATTTAATTAAAGTTTTAAAATCATTATTAATATACTTCATCCTTATGATTTTGGTTTGTATTCTTACGAATCTTTATCAAGACTTACTGCTAATGAAAGTCCTTCGTATAGGATATTGTATAATATTAATAACAGTATCGATTAACATTTGACATGCTTTACCATAAATTCAATCCAGCAAGCAGATGAAGCTAGAGTTCACGCACAATAGAACCAAGAACTACAACTAAAAAACGTTAAAAAATAAACTATATATGCAGTCCTAAGATAGCACCAAAATCAACTTAAAAAAAGGAAGAGGAAGAGACTTTAGAAGAGTGGAATTAATCCTTCAAATTAAAGACAGAAAGAGTCTTCCAATTAATATGCATGTAACCAAGTGTGTAATTTTAATCATTTGAAATTTATAATAATGGGATAGATCTACTTAATTTGTTAAGAATGTTTGAGAAAATAAAATAAATTAAATAAATCTTGCAGTTAAAATATAGTAGTAATATATGAATTTAAAGATTCATAGTCAATTTCAGTCCAATCTTTTAAATATATATGATTTAATTGTCCGATCAAAACTTATGATATATTTTTGTATCAATTATTATACCTAACAAAATCAATGGTTGCTCTTTTGGTAATTAGTTGGTAAAATTCTTGAAATTTTCTACCTTCTTGGTCTGGTTCTTGGAAAGTATAATGGTTACATTTGGAGGACTTAATTTTGTGTAAAGTTTAACCTGTATTAATTTTCTTGAAAGATTGTAATTTTTTGCTGATCGTCTTTTCATCTCTAGACCGAGGTTAAGAGTTAGGATTCTTTTCTTGTTTGTACTTAAAAATAATTATTATTTTAGTTAATTATATTATGTCACTTTAGTTAAGAATTTATTTTAATTTGAAATATATATATATATATATATATATATATATATATATATATATATATATCAAATCTTTTATATTTTACAGAATATATTATTTATTTTCTAAATATTTTTATTTTATTTTTTATGTTGTATATGTTTTTTTTATATATATATTATTAATTTTAAATTAGTTAATTTAAATGTAGAAATGTATATATATGAAAAAACAGTATGTAAAATATATATACACATTTTAGTTTTTATTGTTGGTATGTTATAATTTATATCACATAAAAATATTTTAGATTTCATCAAATTTGAAATATGCTTATTATATGTTAGATTTAGTTGAATTTTTCAAATATTATTTTATATTTTAATTGTAGATAAATTATTTTATAATTTAAACATATGTTTATAATTGATGTAATAATTTTTCTTCCATGTATATATAAAAATGAATAAGTTTTGAATATGTAAGTGTAGAATTTCCGATGAATTTTTAAGTTAGTATATTTGATTAAAATTATTATTCATGATACATTTAATAACATTTTATATTGATTAATATACCATACAACATATCATGTGGTTAATTGTGATGATATATATATATATATATATATACGAATTTTTTACGGATAATAATTCATAATTTTGTATGTAAATCGTAATTTTATATTTAATTATTTTATTTTTTATGTTAAATATTAAAAAATTATAACTTTTTTTTTGTTAATTTCCTATAGTTTCAGAGTAAATTTCATACACCCAAACACAACTTGATCAAATAAATAATGAGTGGATGGCAGTATTCTTGTCAATCTTCTGTAGAAACCTAAGCTAACTGTAGTGTATCATAATGTGTAATGTTAAAATGTATATAAAATGTTTAGTTTAGGATATTTAAATTAACACTTATTAGATAAATATTTTGATTTTATTCAATATTTTTTTATTTTCATTTGGTAGAACATGTTAATTTGAGTGTTCTAGAATAAATTTGGCGTTTTCTATTGCTGTTAGTGTTGTTTTGATTATAAATGTTATCCAAATCGGTTAAATTTTTAGAAAATAAACGGTCTACAAAAATTTGCCAATTCTTGGAAACCAACGAAATTTTTAAATTTTTAACTATTTTCATGAATCGAAAAGAAATTTCCGTTTATTTTAAAAATAATCGATTTTAAAAAAACTGACGAAATTTTTTATACAATTTTAAAAACCAACGTAAAATTTTTTAGTTGTGCTTATTTCAACTTTTTCCTAAATCGAATTTTCTTTCTTCTTTTTTTTTTTAAAAAATGGACAAAACTGACAGATTTTATAGATTTTTATAAATATTTATAGATTAGAGCCTGCTTTTGACTAGCTTAAAAGGAATACAATATTATAATTTTTTATATGAAACTAACACACTACTAATAAATTAAGATTTTTTTTTCTAATTCATAATAAAAAACAGAAAAGAGTCAATTAAAATAAACTAATGGTAACATTTATTTATTTTAATTAATGTTGATATTAATTGAAAACATAAATTGTTAATTTAATATATTAAAGCAAAAAATATTATTATTCTCTACGTTATTGTTATAACAAAAAATATTAAACTAACAACTCATTAAAATTTTGTATTATAGTGATGAAACATATTTTTTTTTCGTTGTGTTTACGTTCATGTCTATATGCTTTCATGAATGTTTTTGGATCGAATTATGATACAACAATAATTTTATATATATTTTTAAAAGAATTACAAAATTATTATCTACAAACAAATAAACTAAATAATATTAAATAATCTCCGCTCCAAAGAATATTTTACGAGATTATCTTTTAAATAATGCTTTTATTTTTAATTTTTCTCTACTTTTGAATACATTCAAAAATATTTATTTTTATGACCCAAGCTTTGTTTTCGGTTCTCTAGCCAAAAAAATGTATAGCAAGTGAGCAACCTCGTACATATCGATCCATTTTTCTTAAAAGAATGTCGTCATGGGCCGAGGATGTTTAAAATATGAATGCACAAGTGTTGGCATAGAAGAGCCTTCAGATCATGCATGGTGACGCTTGGCTTTAAGGAGGCGTACGCGTCCATTTGAAAACTATACAAATATTGGAAGGTTGTTGGCATAGAACAACCTTCAGATCATGCATGGTGACGCTTGGCTGTATAAGGAGGAGCACGCGTCCATTTGAAAACTTTACAAATATTGGAAGGTTCAAAGAGATGATGGATGCTGTTTTATTTTGGTAACTTGTAGATATATAAGGGTTTTGTATGTTAGTAGTAAATTTTTTTTTGTTTTTATTCTTTTACGTGGTATTTTAATGATATATATATATTTAAGAAAATGTATTAATTTAAGTTTATTTTTTATTTTATTAAAAATTTTCATATTTATGTAACATATATGATTTAATCAAGAAAATTTATGATATTTTTATCTCTTTTGACTCCCGGAAAATTATTAGCTTTTTTCCAACAATTTTGAATCTTTAAATACATAATTTGACTCATTTTATCTATTTATTTTAAGCTTTTAAGGAGTGAAACAACGTTAAAATATTTATTTAAAGATTCAAAAATAGTGATAAAAAGCTGTTAATGTTTTTATGAACAGAAAACGATGAAAATATTGTAAATTTTTTAATTAAAAGTATATATATATATATGCGTGTGTTTTGCAAGTGTAAAAAATACACAATAAAATAAAATTTGTCCTGAATTAATATATAAAAAAAGTAAACAATAATACCAAAATAAAATTAAAAAAAAATTAAGTTACTAAAGATCAATCCAAGCGAGTAGAGCTACTTAGTTTTACAAATATTGAAAGGTATCTAGAGTATTAATATTGAGGACAGAATAAGTGACTGCTTGGGTAACGTGGATAAAGAAAATAAGGAAAAAACTTACATGGATTAAATTTCGGATACATACTATTAGTGTTATGAAATAATACATAATTTTTTATAGCTCATATATTAATAGTGAAGATTTAAAGAAATTAATTTTCTCTCTCTCTATAAAAATAAAGAATTTTTAACAACTGATTTATTATTAATTTATAATAAAGATAATAACACCTAAAATATATATTATAAAAATATCATGGATTTGATTAGTCTATATTATAAATTTTTTCAAAAGAATCGCAGTAGCTTTGGAATATATCCATTTGAATACCGTAATTTTTAAAATAAATAATTAACCATAATAAAGTATTAATTAACATTATAATTAAACTAGCACGTCATATACTTTGGTCTAACACTCACATTTTTTTTTAAATTCAAAAAGACAGAAGTTATAGTCTAAAAATTTGTTGTATTTGTTGAATATTGGCTCTAAAAGTAACAAATTAGTGGCATAATTTAGGGAAATTAGTGTCTTAATTTGTGGCATGATTTATGTCATGATTTGTGGCATGATTTAAGGAAATTAGTGGCATAATTTAAGGAAATTGGTGGCCTAATTTAAGGCTTAAATTATGGCACACTTTAGGGAAAGGAAGCCTTTCTTCATCTATAAATAGAGAAGAGTTCATGCATTGAAGAACAAGGCAAAAATCAGAAAAAATAAGAGAGAGTATAAGCAAATTCAAAGAGAGAAAATACTTGTGAGTTTTAGGAAACACTTGAGAGATATTATTAGTTAGGAAATTTGTATCTGTATTCTGTATATTTAATACTCAGTTCAAATAATATCTATTAACCCGTGGACCTAAATGTAGAACCACGTAAATTACGTGTGTTCATTTTATTGCTTTGATATATTCATATCCGCTATTTATTGCTTCATACACAACAAATTGGTATCGAGCCAAATATAGCGGTATTATATATCAAATCGAAACTCTTGACGATACGACATGACGGTGAAAGAATCGCTCAAATCGAAAGTCGAGAATCACTTGCGTGTACTGGAATCTGTACATGGTGAATCGAGTAACTTGAGTCGACCAGGAAATTCAGAGTCCAACTGGAGTCACTAGTGATATTTGGACCGAGTTGGTCATTTTTCACCATCCGTTTTCAACTGAGTTGGATCTATTCTTAGCTAATTGGACCATTCCAAATTCAACTACGGACTCCGTTTTTTCAAATAAGGTATAAAATTTGGAAAAACACTTTTTAAGTTATAAGTGCAAAATTTCTGTTATCATTTTGTACTTATGGCTGATAAAGGAGAGATCGAAGAAGGTGAACAAGTTGACTATAGAATTTATGGCAAACCAAGTTCTACTCGAAGAACTATGTTGTCCAATGCAAAGTTTGAGGTGGATAAATTCGACGAAAAATAACTTTGGCATGTGTGAATGTGAAGTATTAGATCTATTGTTAGAAGGATCTAATATAGCCTTGGAGACTAGGCCAGGGAGATTATTCAAATGAAGATTGGAATTATGTCAGCGAAGCAAGCTTGTGGCACAGATTCGATTGTGCTTAGGAAAAGATCAAAAGTACTTTGTCATGAAAGAGAATGAGCGCTGATTCTGGGAAGAAACTAGAGGACAAATACATGACGAAAGTATTGAGAGCAGACTTACTTGAAGAAACTTTTCGTTTCAGCAAAGAAAGGTACCCACATGATTGAGCAACTTAGATAATTTCAATAAAATTTTGGCCGATCTGCAAAATTTAGATGTTGAAATTATCATTGAAAATAAAGCTTTGTTGTTGTTGAATTCATTACAAGAAGTATGAGCATTTAACCACAACAAGTTATATGGAAAGGATGAGGTTAAGTTCGTAGATGTTTCCAAATGCTTTGGTAAATATGAGTCTGGGAAGAAGGATCAACATGATCACGAGACTCGATATCCCGGAAGCATTGACGGCAGAGTGGGACTATGACAAAAAATGCGGCGGATCAAATAATGGGGGAAATCTAGATCAAAGTCGAGGGAGAGTCATCACAGAAGGCGTCTACGAAGGACGAGTGTGCCTATTGTCACCGAGAAAGGGCCTTGGAAGAAAGATTGTCCAAACAAGGACAAGAGTCAAATGCAAATGTTGCACGAGGTAGATGAAGATGAAGAATCGGCCTTTTCAGGTTTCATAATCAAAACCTACTCGGATAAGTGGATCCTGATTCTGGATGTTCTTATCATATGTTTCCAAACAGGACATTGGTTTTCGAGTTTTGAAGAGCTTGATGGAGGAGTTGTGCTTATGGGCAACGACAGTACTGTCGAGATAAAAGGGATCGAACAATACGACTAAAGATGCACGATGGTACAATCAAACGACTTACAAATGTAAGGTATATTCTGACCTAAAGAAAAACCTTATTTCTTTAGGTGTTCTAGATCTGATGGTTACTGAGGTAACATTGGAAAATGGAGTCTTGAAAAGTTGTACGAGGTGCATTTGTAGCAGAAGGGTACTTCGGAAGGCGAACTTGTATTTCTAGATGGGTGTACGATTCACGGGGAAGGACCAATTTGTCTCAGTAGTTCGAAGAAAAGGCAAATGATTCTTCACTTTGTGCACGTACGTTTAGGGCGTGTCGGTGAAAAGGCTTTGCAAGGCTTAATGAAGCAAGGTCTTTTGAAAGGTGCCAAATTGAAAGTTTGATTTACTTGAGCATTGTGTAATGGGAAAACAAACAAGAGTCAGGATTCTAAGCAGCCGTTCATCGTACTAAGGGATCTGCGATTATATTCACACGGATGTTTGGGGACACTTCCAAGAATGCTTCAACGGGAGTGTAAACGTTGGTTTGTGACTTTTATTGATGATTTCTCTAGATATGTCTCGGATATACACTATGAGTCACAAAGATGAAGTTCGGATATCTTTCTTAAATGGAAGAAAATGATCGAGACTCGAGACGAGCGGGAAGATTAAAAGGCTCGAGATATGATAATGGTGGCAGTATAAATCGGATCCTTTCTTTAAAGTTTGTCGAGATGAAGGGATAATCGAGACATTTTTCGGTTCCTCGTACAATGACAGAATGGAGTTGCAGAATGAATGAATCGTACTTTGGTTGAGAAAGTTCGATGTATGCTATCTCATTCCAAATTGAGCCGACGTGTGGTGAGGCTTTGTCATATGCAACTCATATAGTCATGAGACTTCTGGATCGCATTAGATGGAAAAACTCTAAAGAGGTATGGTGCGGACAACTGCACTTGATTATGATTCATTGCGAATATTTGGATGTCCTGATATTTTCATGTTAGTGAATCCAAAGCTGGATCAGAGCAAAAGAAAGCTGTTTTCTTGGGCTTTAAGGAAGGGAGTTAAAGGATTTCGACTTTGGTGTGGTGAATCCAAGAAGATCATCTTGGCCCAAGCGAGATGTTACATTCGACGAGATACATCTTTGAGACAAACAAATTCAGGAGAAGAGAGAATGAAAGTCCAAATACTCTTTCTAAGGTGATGCTTGAGACTTCGGAAGATCCGGAAAAGATTGCACCAATTACGATCGTGGTGAAGATGAAATTGATGATCAAGAAGAGATATCACCGGTTGAGGTGGAGGTTCTCTCACCATTTCTGGAATTAATCCGTGACAGGAATCTATTGCCACTACTCGACCGAGAAGGGAGATTAGGAAGCTACCAGATACTGAGACATGGTAGCATTCGCCTTTCCAGAAGTGATGATGATGTCTCGTGCACTTACGGAGAAGCCGTGCGAAAGAGTTGATAGTATGAAGTGGAAAATGGCAATGGATGAAGAGAGATGAAGTCTCTACATCGAGAATCGGACTTGGGAGTTGGTTCGACTTCCCAAAGGAAAGAAAACTATTGGTTGCAAATGGGTCTATGCGAAGGAAGGTGCTTTCTTGGTAAAGACAACATCGGATACTAAAGCAGGTGACCGGTAGCAAAAGGCTATGCTCGGAAAGATGGAATAGACTACTGACGAGGTATTCTCACGTGTTGTTAGCGTTCATCTATTCGGATACTATTGGCTTTGGTAGCACAGTTTGATCTCGAGTTAGCTCGACTCGATGTCAAAACGACTTTTCTCCGTGAGTACTTTGAGCAGAAGAAATCTACGTGTCTCAACCGGGATGGCTTTAAAATTCGGGACGAGAGAATTGGGCTTGGTAAGCAAGTCAATTTACGGTTTGAAGCAATCACCGCATGACAATGGTACAAGCGCTTTGATAGCTTCATCAGAGAGCGAAGTACACACGTAGTCGGGTTTTGATCATTGTGTATACTTTCGGAAACTCCAAGACGGTACCTTCATTTATTTGCTCTTATATGTTGATGATATGTTGATTGCATCTAAGAGCAAGGTGAGATCGGCAGTTAAAGGCTTCACATTGAGTTCGAGAATTTGAAATGAAAGATCTTGGAGAAGCTAAGAAAATTCTTGAGATGGAAATCACAAGAGATAGAGTTCCAAGTATAGTCTGTTTGACACAGACTCAGTATCTGAAGAAAGTACTACAAAGCTTTGACATTGATGAAAAAACCAAACCAGTAAGCATTACTACTGCCTCACTCAGCTTTCGATTAAGTGCATTAAGGTCACCTAGCACCACCGATGAGAAGAAGCAAATGGAACGTGTTCCATATGCAAATACGTTGGTGCGCTTGATGTATACAATGGTTTGCAGGACTTGATATTTCTGTTGTTAGTATGGTGAGTCGGTGCATGTCCGGGTAAAGGACAACGTGACGGTGAAGTGGATTCTACGGTACATCTAGTCTTTATGTGGCTATTGGTTTGAAGTTTGAGAGAGACAAGGCGACCTGAAGGTAAACACCTGTTGGATATGTGGATTCGACTATCTTTGGAGATGCGGATAGCGTCGATCTATTTGGTTATGTGTTAACAATGATGGAGGACCGGTTGTTGGAGATCAACATTGCGATCAGCTGTAGCTTTGTCTACTGCAGGGAGTATATGGGCATAACGAGAAGCATTCAAAGAAGCTATATGGCTTACCGGGTTGACTAAGGATTTGGGTATTGTTCGGAAGAACGTGGAGGTTTTCTCGCGACGACCAGTGCCATTTATTTGGCAAAGAACCAAGTTCATCATGGTCGCGCAAGCACGTCGATGTTCGATTTCATTTTGTTCGGGAAATCGTTGATGAAGGAATGTTATACTCCGAGAGAGAGTCGAATCGGCAGATAACCACAACGGATATGCTTACAAAGGTGGTTACGGGGATCAAGTTTCAACACTTGAACTTGATCAACATCTCTCGAGCTTAGGGCGCCTAGGGCGCATTTGGGCTGGCGTTATGAACTTTTTCGCCAAGATGGAGATTGTTGAATATTGGCTCTAAAAGTAACAAATTAGTGGCATAATTTAGGGAAATTAGTGTCCTAATTTGTGGCATGATTTGTGTCATGATTTGTGGGATGATTTAAGGAAATTAGTGGCATAATTTAAGGAAATTGGTGGCCTAATTTAAGGCTTAAATTATGGCACACGTTAGGGAAAGGAAGCCTTTCTTCATCTATAAATAGGGAAGAGTTCATGCATTGAAGAACAAGGCAAAAATCAGAAAAAATAAGAGAGAGTATAAGCAAACTCAAAGAGAGAAAATACTTGTGAGTTTTGGAAAACACTTGAGAGATATTATTAGTGAGAAATACGTATACCGTATTCTATATATTCTACTCATTCAAATAATATCTGCCTCCGCGACTGCAAGGCGAATTCTTAACCACGTAAATTAGTAGTTTCATTTTATTGCTTTGATATATTCATATACCGCTATTTATTGCTTCCGGCCACAACAGTATTTTCAAATAATTTTATTTAGATATTACTTCTTTTATACATGTTAATTATTTTAATTTGTTGTTAAGTACTATAGATCAAGTGACCAATTATTTTTTTATTTTTAACATCTAATAAATTAATAAAATTAAAATATAATAGTTTTATAAAAATAGGAAACATTACATAACTTGAGTGTACATAATGTATATGGACTCTACTACTATCATCAACATCCATTCAAATTACTTATAGTACCTAAAGTTCGAAGTCCAAATAAGATGATTGACTTTCTGTCTGTTACCATATATGCATGGTAATCTACAAGATAATTTCGCAAGTGTTAGCAAATAGACTAAAGCATGTATTGGTTGATATTATCGATGAGGCTCAGAATGCTTTTTTTCCTGTGGTAGATAAATTATGGAGAATTACAATAAGGAGATCCCAAAGGAATAAGGGTCAAATCAGCTAGATACGAGCAAAGCTTAAGATCGTGTGGAGTGTAAGTTTGTGATACAAACCTCACGTTGCATGGGCTTCCCAGAACATTGGGTCAAACTTATCTGAAAATGCATTTCGACTGTTATCTATTAAGGTAAATGTATCCGTGGTTGATGACATTGACCCTATAAGATCAGTCTATATTTATTGTTAGGATCAAGTGCTTATCTAACTCATTAAAAGTGATCACTTGTAACAAAAATGTTACTTTATTTTCTTATACTCATAACACATAGTCAACGTTATAACTCAAACGCCAGTAGACAAGTAGAATGTTGGCCTATGATTAACAATCCTCCTAGCATCTGTCAACCTCAATTGCATGGTGTGAAGAGTATAGAGAGATAATAAGAAAGAAAGATTTAATGTCAGACGTATTGGTGAATAGAATATGCGTAGAACCCTATTTATAGGATTGTAACAAGTGTAGTACAAGTGTAGTGGAAGTGTAGTACAAGTGAAATAGTGGAAGTGTAGTACAAGTGAAATAGTGGAAGTGTAGTACAAGTGTAGTACAAGTGAAATAAATTACAAATTCAAATATAACTTAACATCCCCCTCAAACTCAAGGAGGAAGAGAAACAATCAACTTGAGTTTGGAAACTAATTCTTGAAATCTGCACAGTAGATGAGATTTGAGTGAAGATGTCACCGTTTGATCCGTGGAGGATATTGATTTGAGACAAACAAAGGTGTCTTGAAGAACATGTTGGCGAACAAAATGACAATCAATCTCGATATGTTTTGTTGCTCATGAAATACATTATCGTGAGCAATACGAATAGCACTGATTATCACAATATAGTGATAGTTGCGATTGATCGAGAACACCCATATCAGCAAGTAACCAACGGAGCCAAAGAAGTTCTTGAGTTGGTGTCAAGAAGAGCACGATATTCAGCTTCAAAGCTAGATCGAGAGTGAGAGATTGTTTCTTGCTTCGCCAAGATATAAGAGATTTTCCAAGAAAGAAACAATATCCGGTGGTAGGCGACGATCATTGGGTCACACCGCCTAATCGCATCGTAGTAGGCGGAAAGAAGAAGATTAGACTTGTTCGAGAAGTGGAAGACCGTGAAACACGGTGCCTTCGATGTACGAAGAATGCGAAGAATCGCAAGATAATGGCAGACGTGGGCGGTACATGAATCGACTAACCGGATTTAACAAAGACAGGCAATGTCGTAGACGAGTGACTGTGAGATAAACAAGGCTACCTACTAGTTGTCGTATAACGTGGCATCCGAGAGAATAGTACCATCTAATGGAGTAAGTTTGACATTGGTTTCTGCAGTGTTGATGCAGCTTTGCAATCAAGAGTGCCACCCGATTAAGAATATCGGAAGAGTACTTTGCTTGAGAGAGATAATATCCTTGAGAATCGGATGAGATTTCTAGGCCCAAGAAGTAGTGGAGACGACTCAAGGTCTTTCATTTCAAATTGATGACTCGAAACCGTCGAGATCAATAATTCCATTAGAGTCATTCCCTTATGATCATATCATCTACATAAAGCGAGTAAAGTGTTACACCAATGAGTCTTCCGAATAAAGAGACCGGAGTCATAAGAACCGGAAGTGAAACCAAAGTCGGTAAAGTGTAGGTTTGAATTTGGCAAACCAAGCTCGAGCGAGCTCTGTTTGAGGCCACATAGAGAGCACGACGAAGTCCGCATACTGGATGAGGTGAATGAGTGTATCCAGTGAGGAGGTTTCATATAAACTTCCTGCCATGCCTCTCCGTTGAGAAAAGCATTTTTGACATCCATTTGAAACATGTTCCAATTTCTGGCAAAGACGAAGAATGATACTTCGAACAGAAAGTAGTCGTAGCTGCTGTGTGCAAAAGTTTCTTCATACGATTCCATATTCCCGTGTAAAACCCTTTGCAACCAGACGAGCTTTATATCGCTCCAGACCCATCCGAATGAGTTTTGATTTTGAAGATCCACTTACAACCAATCAAAGATTTATTAGATCAAGATCAACAAGATCCCACGTACGTGCTTTTGTTAATGCACGTCAGAATTCATCTGTCAGCTACTTGCCATGAGGATTAGAACTAGCTTCTATAGTTTTGGGGTTCATGGCGATGAGACAAAATAGTAGAGAAACATTGGTAATCACGAAGATGAAAAGGAAGACTACTTACACGAGTAGATCGAAGTGATGACTCTGCAATCGTAGTCGTCTTCGGAAGATGTTGTTATGGTAGGATCAGCCAGGCGAGTTACATACATCGCAGGCCGTAATTGCATGGTGAGGGTAATGGAGTAATGTCGGGAGGAAATAAATCAATAGTTGGGTCATTAAAAAACGAGAGTGAGGTAGAGATGAGACATGAAATGAAGAAATAGAGGAAAACATTTTATGTTCCCAAAAGATGACATTTACGAGAGACGCGCAATCGTTTAGAGATAGGGTCCCAATAACGATAATTTGTGTTCTATTCCATACCCTAAGAAACAACAAAGACGAAACGAGGTTCTAATTTATTGTGTTCACGAGGGTGAAGAGAAGAACAAAACAGCACAACCAAATACTTTGAGTAGTTCATAAGATGGAGAAGTATACTATGTAGACGCCATATGGGGATTGATTGTGAATAATAGGCATGGGAACACGATTGATGGTATAAACAAACAGTAAGAGTCGCTTCACCCCAAAAGCGTTCAGACAAGAACTAGAAATGAGGAGAGTACTGAATAAGATAAGAATATTGCGTGTTTTCGCTCGCCTTTCTTCCATTTTGTTGAGATGTGCGGAGACAAGAATATCGAGAAAGAGTCCCATTTTGTCGAAGAAAATTTAAAAAATTTGTTTCTTTATATTCCATAGCATTATTCCGCTCTAAGCACTTTGATATTTTGAGAAAATTGGGCTTTAACCATTTCGGCAAAATCATAATAAACTTTGGGTAATTCAAATCTACGTTTCATGAGAAAAAACAATGTGCAGCCTGAATAATCATCAAAAAAAAAGACAAAAAAAACACATCCCCCCACAAGGTTGGGGATGGACCCCAAACATCGAATGAATTAAGTCAAAAGGGGGCATGTAAGTAGAATCACTTTTATTAAAACATAAAGCGTGTGTTGTTTTCCCAATTGACAAGGCAAACAATTTACATTATCGTAAATAGAAACAGGATCCTAATTTACCGAGAAGATGCTAGGGGACGAAGACGCCCCATGACGTACGTGGCCTACGAGCATGCCATAGGTTGATAGGAGTTGGTAGAAGCAACACGGAAGTGAGAAATTGGGTAGATGAAGGTTGATAAGTTCAAATAATCGCCCAACCTTACACTTATCCTGCTGGATCATTCCTTGTCTCGGATCCCGCACATGACAACCGAAGAGGAAAATGTAATAGTAAGACCAAGTTCACATAATCGACCAACAGAGATAAGATTTAGAGTAAGGTTGGGAATATGAAAGGTGTCGAGAAAGTGATATAGAAGATGTGGAAACTTGTCCTACAAAGATTAACATGCATACGTGAACCATCGCGCTTGAATTAAAGGTTTGGAGATGGAAGATTGTGATGGGAGAGAAGATGTGAGTATCATGAGTCATATGGTTACAACAAGCGTTAATCAAAATACCATAAAGATTTACCCGATGTGAGAGACAAGGCAAGAGATAAGCATTACTAGACGTGAGAGAACATGTTTAAGAGACACCTTCAAGTTCTCGAAAGTAGAGAAGTAAATTTGTCATGATTATCCTCGAAGCGTGACGGTGATAGATGAGTTACTATTTTTACCTGGAAGCATGTCGAGAGGGATTCCAGAGGAATACCAGGAGGATTCCCAGTGAGGAACGTTTGAGAGGATTCCGCGAGGAACGCCGAGAGGATTCCGTGAGGAATGGAGAGGGATTCCAGAAAGCAATCTCTATTAAAGTTGTCTGGACCCTTCTTGTGACAATATATACATACCCGAACGGGACATGTAAGAAGCTGTGATTGGGGTTATGACAAGAGGCACTTGATGTTCAAGTCCCTCTTTAGAACCTCGCTTGGGGCTTATAAAACGGGGTGGCAAGAACAGTAATCAGTATGATGAACTTTGAAAACCCCCATCCGAGTTTCTTCAGAAATAAGCTTCGATCCACAAAGAAAGATCTAAGGATGGAAAAGGACTCATGGAGTAAGGAAGCTCACAACGGAGTTCAAATCGATCACGGAGAGCCACGAGAAAAATAACAAGAGCGGTGATTACGGTAAGTTGCAAACATCTCAAGATCAATCTTGTTCGTGGCAAGCTTGGTTCGAGAGAATGTTGATCCAAAATAGTATGCATTTCGAGAGAAATTGGTTAATGGTTTGATCGCCCCTTTGCCGTTTGGTATGAAGAGTTGTTAAAAGTTGATATTGGTTGGCCAAATCATTGTAGTAAAGCGAGCCTCAAGAAATTCCCAAACTTCTTCGTTGTCAAAACGCCCCAAAATTCACCATGAATGGAGGGTAAAGTGGTGTTACGGAACCAGGTAATAATTTGATGATGTTTACTCTCCCGCCTTCAAGGCGATCAAGAATAAGGAGTTGTTTTCGGTGGTTTCTTGACGGGTATGAGATATCACCGGTTATGGAAACGCCATAGTCCAAGGCGTCCTTTCAAGAAACTTTTCATTGCTGTGCGCCTGTGCTAGGTAGTTAGTATCATCAAGGGTGGTAGAGATTGGTTTTGGGATATCATTTCGGTCCATTTTAACGAAATAATGGAGGAAATATAAAGCAAATATATAGAAACAAGATAAAGGAGATATCCTTAAAAATGAAAAAAAGCGAGTCAAAACAAGCTCCGGAACCGGGTTGAGGTGAGCCGGGTTGGAGTGAGGCCGAGGAGAGCTGAGTTGAGGAGAGCCGAGCCGAGTGAGCCGAGCGGAGGTGAGCCGGGTTGGAGTGAGCCGGTGAGGTAAGCCGGGATTTAGAGTGAGCCGAGTTGCGTGAGCCTAAGCCTGGGAGTGGGAGCCGGGTTGAAGTGAGCCGGTTTGGAGCGAGGAAGAGAGGCAGAATTTTGATAGAAATTTTAGTAGGTATATGCGAGGAGGCTTTGATACCATGTGAAGAGTATAGAGAGATAATAAGAAAGAAAGATTTAATGTTGTATTGGTGTGTTTAGAATGTACATAGAGAACCCTATTTATAGGATTGTAACAAGTGTAGTACAAGTGTAGTACAAGTGTAGTGGAAGTGTAGTACAAGTGAAATAGTGGAAGTGTAGTACAAGTGAAATAGTGGAAGTGTAGTACAAGTGTAGTACAAGTGAAATAAATTACAAATTCAAATATAACTTAACACATGGCATGACTTGCATGGGATTTGCTCTAATATCGATTGTTAGGATCAAGCACTTATCCAATTATTTAAAAGTGATCACTTGTGATAAAAGTATTACTTTATTTTCTTATATTCTAAGCACATAACCAGTGTCATGTTTGGAACGCCTGCAGGCAGGCAGAATGCTGACGGCCAACATTTATTCTGAACCAGCGGAGAGGGTCAATCTTCTTTAGCCAAGCGGAACAAGATAAAAAAAATTCAAGGAGTAAAAGTGACTCGTTTTGGGCCTAGTGTTTCTCACTTATTCTTTGCTGGCGACTCACTAACATTTTGTGATGCATGTGTGACTCAATGGCAGGCTTTAAAAATGGCCTTATCCACTTAAGAAAGGGCCACAGGCCGACAGGTAAATACCTTGGTTTGCGAAATTAAGCGTCACAAAAGGAGTGCTTTTCAAGTAATTTGGGAACGATGTACGAAGTGTTTGAGTAAGTGGAAAGAAAAAAATGCTCCCTAAAGTCGGTAAAGAAACACTCTAAAATTGATGTTTCAAGCCATCCCTACATATGCTGTAAGCTTATTTAAATTACTGTAAGTATAAAGTCTTGATGGTTTTACTAAAGAAAGTAAAATAACTGGAAATGCATAGATATATAGGATTTTGCTATGCTCAACTCACTACATCATTTTTTGGTTTTTTTAATATATATATAGAAGCAAATACAACATCATAACTGTTATATGAAAGGTTACATCCACTAAATAAAAAAAAATTGGAATCTAAATAACTGCTCACTAAAAATAACCTCTACTCTATTCTTAGCCATCCGCTAGGATTACTCTGACAGCCTACCTTGACTGAACCGATACCAGAAACAAAATAAACTTTGCTGAAATAAACATAATAAACCATTTACAACAAGATTAACTCTATCATTCTCCTCCTTAAGCTTGTTGTTCTTTATTGACGTTTTTCACACCAATCTTTCCTCTCATTTCTTGAAACTTTATCCTTGCTAGTGACTTTGTTAAAATATCAACACACTGGTCTTCTGTGCAAACATGCCGAACTTCAATCAAACCCAACTCAACACTGTTTCTGATATAGTGGAATCGAGTATCGATATGTTTACTCCTTTCGTTATGAACTGAATTCTTGCTTAAAGCAATTGCGGACTGATTATCGATCTTTAGAACCACTTTCTTAACCTCGGTCTTAAGCAAATCAGCCAACAATCGTCCCAACCATACTCCTTGACACGATGCTGCACATGCAACGATGTACTCTGCTTCACATGAAGACAGTGCAACCACTTTCTGTTTCTGTGAACACCAACTAATAGGATTTGACCCAAAGAAAAACATCAAACCTGAGGTGCTTTTCCTGTCATTAGCATCACCAGCTAAATCGCTATCAGAATAACCAATCAGCTCCGAATTTTCTTCTTTCTTCTCATACACACAACCAAAGTTCAATGTTCCTTTCACGTACCTTAGTATGTGTTTTACTGCGGCCATGTGTTCCATCGTGGGTTTCTCCATAAATCTGCTCACCATACCAACAGAAAAATGCCAAGTTTGGACGTGTGTGCAGTAGATATCTCAAACTACCCACCACACTTCGGTACATAGTTACATCAATAGGAGGATTGGTGCTTTCCTTGTTCAATTTCAGACGAGGCTCCATCGGAATGTGCGTTGGATTGCAGTCCTTCATCCCACACTTCTCTAACACCTTCTTTGCATATGCTGCTTGGTTTAGTGTAGTTCTTGTAGAAGACTGAAACACTTCAATTCCCAGATAATAGCTGAGTGGTCCAATATCACTCATGCTAAACAACCCTTTCGTCTGAGACTTAAACTCGTTAATGTCTTGATTGCTTTCTCCGGTGATAATTAAATCATCCACGTATACCCCAACAATTATCCTTCTTCCTTGATATTTGCAATATACTGCATGTGCTAAACTGTACTTCTCAAAACCGATTGTTTTTAATGTTTTATCTAGTTTTGAATGCCACGCTCTTAGTGCTTGCCGTAAACCATATAAAGCTTTGTGCAATTTCAGCACCTTATGTTCTTCCCCCTTTATCTCAAAACCCGGTGGTTGAATTACATAAACATCCTCTTCCAGATCACCGTTAAGAAATGCTGATTTTACATCCATATGATGCACTTCCCATCCTTTCTGCGCAGCAATTGAAATCAGCAGCCTTACAGTTTCTAACCGTGCAACAAGAGCAAATACTTCGTCAAAATCTATGCCTTGCTTTTGAACATACCCCTTCGCTACCAATCTCGCCTTGTGTTTCACTATTCTTCCTTGAGTATCTTTCTTCAATTTATAAATCCACTTCAAACCCACTGGCTTTTGATTTTCTGGTAATGCAACAGGTCTCCAAGTTCTGTTTTTTCTGTATACTGGATATTTCTTCCTCTATAGCTTTTCTCCAAACCGAATCTGTCTTGGCTTCTTCATAACTCGATGGCTCCTCCTCTCCTAAGAAACACAGCCCGGAGTATTCCAGTTCAATAGGGGAAGTTTCATCATATAGACTTTTGATATCTCGTTTTCCTCTTGGCCCTATTTCCGATGCTTCAGGTTGCAGATTTTCAGTTGACATTTGTTCAACAGAAAAAGGAATTGGAGTTTGTGCTACACCAGAATCGGACACTCTTGCTCTCCCACTGCCTGCAGGGGTGATTTCTTGATCAAACTCGGGTTGTGGTGATACCATGTCAGTATGTTGTCTCTCTTCTTCAATCTGCTGCCTTGTTACATCAGTTGAACCGGTGATAGGAAAATAAATCACAGAGAAAATGTCACTTCTTGCTCTTGTTTCTACAACAATTGTTTCAGACCAATTCCACTTATTTTCTTCATCAAACACGGCATCTCGTGTTACCACCACTTGTTTTGATTTAGGATCAAACATCCGGTAGCCTTTAGTGTTCACATCATATCCAATAAATACCATAGGCTTACTTCGATCTGCTAGTTTTGGAAGATGGGAGGTAACAATTTTCACATGAGCAATACATCCGAAAACCCGCAGATGTCCTACTCTTGGTTTTCGATTGTAATAAGCTTCATAGGGAGTTTTATCGACAAGGCTCTTTGTTGGTGCTCTATTCAACAGATAAATTGTAGTTGACACTACCTCTCCCCAAAATTCACCAGGAACCCCTTTGCTCTTTAATAAACTTCTTGCCATGCCGACCACCGTTTGATTCCTTCGTTCAACTATATCGTTCTGTTGAGGGGAATAGGTGCTATGAGGTAGTGCTTGATTCCCTACAATTCACAAAAACTCCCGAACTCCTTCGATGTGAATTCACCACCACGATCACTTCGAAAAGCTTTCAGCTTGCAACCCTTCTCCATTTCGGCTGCAACTTTAATCTTCTTGAAGGCTTCGAATGTCTCGTCCTTATTTTGAATCAGCACCTACCACATAAACCTCGTGCAATCATCAACGATCAACATAAAATAACGCTTCCCTCCATTTGTAATAGGTGTAATCGGCCCACACAAATCTATGTGCCACAGTTCAAGTGGTAACTCGGCTCTGTATTGTGCTTCTGCTGGGAAAGGTATTCGATGCTGTTTTCCAATCAAACACCCGTCACAGATACGGTCTTCTTGCTCGATCATCGACATTCCATGCACCATTTCCCTTTTAGCCAACTGCCTCAGCGCATGAAAATTAACATGCACGTACCTTGCATGCCAGCGCCATGCTACTTCTTTGCCTTTTGCTAGTAGACATTCAGGAAAAACAGGGGTGATGCGCAACATGTATAATTTGTTTCTTGAACAGCTGGCCTTTGCTAGCAGTCTTCTTGATAAGTCCAGTATTGACATTACTCCTTTCTCAATCTCAACCTTACATCCATTTTCATCTAATTGGCCAAGACTAACTATGTTGCTCTTCAACATAGGGATGTAATAGACATTTGTTAGTATTCGGTGCTCACTAGTAAAGCACTCAAACATTACAGACCCCTTCCCTTGTATTTCAATCACTGAACCATCACCAAATTTCACAGAGCCTCTGACTGTAGTATCAATCTTAGCAAATTTCTCAACCGAACCTATCATGTGGTTACTTGCTCCCGTATCAAGATACCAATCATTGTTTTTGTGTCATCAGGTTTCACTACCACTTCGTTCTTGTGCAGCACTTCCTCACTTGGTGCCGAGTGGAAAATTTCACAAATCTCAGTCATCAACAGTGCTGGTTCATCTTCGGTTTGCGTTGTGACAAGGTTGGCTCTCTCTCTTCGGTTTGGTTTGGGGCACTCTTTTGCAAAATGACCATATTCATTGCAATTGAAACACTTAACCCTGGATTTGTCGAAGTTACGTGGCTTTCGGTCTTCGTTATTGCGTTCAATATTTCCTCGACCTCCACCATAACCATGCCCACGACCACGTCCTCTCCCGTGACGTCCTCCTCTTTTGGTACTACCCGAGCCTTCATCCTTCTTCCCTTTTGAGTATTTAGCCTCCCATTCGGCTTGGGTGAATAGCAACTGCTCTCCTGTACTCTTTGTATGAGATCGCCCCTTCAATCTCTCTTCAAATGTTCTCAAACACCCAATAGCTTCTGAAACTGACATCGTGTCTACATCTCCAAATTGCTCAATTGTCCCAATGATTTGAAGAAATTGATCTAAAACCAAACTGAACAGCTTTTCAACAACTTCGCTTTCTTCAAGTTAAACGCCAAGTGATCGGATCTCACTAACCAAGGCAGTCAACTTCATCGAATACTCATTTACAGTTTCTGAATCTTGCATATGCACCTTGTACAATTGTCGTTTCAGTACTTGTACACGTGCCTTCTTGACACGATCTTCGCCAATTCGCATCTCCCTGAGTGCGTCCCAAGCCTCCTTTGCCGTCTGCTTCTCCGCGATTGCCATCATCACGTCATCTGGCACGGCTTGTGAAATGGCTACCATGGCGCCTTGATCTTTGTCGTCGTCTGTGTCTTCACCTTCGATCACTGACCATACTCCTAGCGAACGCAAGATTATCTTCATCTTGACAACCCATATGCCGTAGTTCGTTTCGCTTAACATTGGATAATGGATCGGGATTGAGGCTCCTCTTGCCGTCGGCTTGACCACTGCAAGTGTCTTTGATTGATCTCCTGTATCACTGGCCATTGCTTTTTCAACACGGCTCTCGTACCAATTGATGGTTTTACTAACGAAAGTAAAATAACTGGAAATGCACAGATACACAGGATTTTGCGATGCTCTGCTCATAGCATCATTTTCTGGTTTTTATATATATATATATATAGAAGCAAATACAACATCATAACTGCTATATGAAAGGTTACATCCACTAAATAAAAAAAATTGGAATCTAAATAACTGCTCACTAAAAATAACCTCTACTCTATTCTTAACCATCCGCTAGGATTACTCTGACAACCTATCTTGACTGAACCATACCAAAAACAAAATAAACTTTGCTGAAATAAACATAATAAACCATTTACAACAAGATTAACTCTATCAAGTCTGAGTTGGAAAGCCTTACGTCACATTTTTAGTGGTCAAATAGTGAAGATGGTAAGGGTATACATTGGGTGTCCTGGGGTAATCTTTGCAAGCCTAAATAACAAGCTGGTATGGATTTTCAAAACTTGGTAAATTAATTTTAATTAACCAGGCCTTATTAAGCAATAAGGTATGGCGCCTTCATCAAGACCCTCACTCACTTGCAAGTCGAGCGATGGATTCTAAATATGCTAGTGGTAAAACAACTTCAATTCACCAAGACCAATGGATTCCTTATCCTTTAAGTGGCTTTCGTTTACTGTCAATAGCTAGCCATCTACCTAACGATGCTTTGTTGTCAGATTTTACAAATTCTGTTACCACCAATCGACAGACCATACACTCTTATTTGGCACTACATGAAAAATGGTAGCTATACGGTGCATAGTGGGTACATGTTAACTTCTGATCTAAGAGAATTGAAATTGGGTGGCGCTTCTTCTCCATCTTGTAAGGCAATGGAAAAAACTTTGGTGTATAGATTTTGTGTTGGTTTTTTTCTCTTCAAGCTACTCGGCAACCAACCGAGCATTCGAGCAGTTGTTAGAAGTTGTTCCATAACTTCAATTACTCCATCGCTTATGTTTTGTAACTCCTTAAACGCATGTTCATTTGCTCTTTGATGGATAGAGCAATTAAGACGTGCATATATATATATTTCTCAATTTGACGTTTAAAATTGTTCTGAGTATTGAAAACTGACAGAAATTCAATTAATCTTTAGTGAATTGTTCTATGTATTATTGTGATATCTGATAAAAGTTTAGAAGCATCAAATAAAAAACATATTAGAATTTTCGTGAAATTGATGAAATTTGATCAATAATAGGAGATATATTTTCAATCTATTTTTGTTTGTTTTTGTTGTGTTTAAATTTGCGTTCATATGATTTCTTTTTATTGATCGAATTATGATCCAACATTATTAAGTTTGAAGATTATGGGAAAATTTAAACAGTTTTGCTGGCGAGTGTTAAAAGGTGTTATCCCAACTAATGAAAAAATTACACCGGTGACGAGTGGGTAAAAATTCAGTGTGCCCCATATGTAGAAATGGGATAGAGACCATAACTCATGCCTTTTGGAGATGCAATAAGGTGAAGGAAATTTGAAGAGGCAAAGTCTGGGCAAGTTTTCATAAACAAGTCAAACACATAGACTTCATTAAAATATACTGAAAAGCGATTGTTGATTTTCAGGAATCTAGGCTTGAATTTTTGTCTCCCTGATATATTGGATATGGAGAGCAAGATGCACCTTACAGTATAATAATAATCCATGGCTTGGTGTGGCAATGGGTGCATAGGCTTTGCAGCAGGTAGACGACTTCCATCAGCACAATCAAGTATATATGTCTGGCACTGTCACAAGTCCCAGTGGGGCATTGATCCTCGTCTACTGAAGATGTGTACAAGATAAATATGAATGCTGCCATATCTTCAACACAATTATCCGTGAGATTGGATTATGTGATTTGTAATTGGAAGGGGGAGGTAATAAGTGCTTTAATTGAAAAACAGAGGTACTCTTTTCCCTAACTATGCACATTGATATCACTAATGTATCCCAGCTACCTAGCAAGAAACTGAGTAAAACATATATATGTAATTCACTTACATAGATTTCAACTTTGTCCATGATAACTAGACAACAGTTTTTTAATGCTATATGATGAAAGATGTTCTTATCATTCCATTATTGGATTTGTTCAAGCATTTTCATGTTTATCAAGATCTCAACGGCATTAGATTTTCCTTCTGGCTTAACTCTTTTATTTAAAAAAGCTCATACAAATCTTTACAATAAAAAAGATATCCTCCGTCCTGGCTTCAAAATATAATAATTTGATGTTGTTAATTTATTAATAATTATAAAGAAATTTGATAATGTATTCTTTATTTTGAAATATATAATATTATTATAATTAATAATAAATCGATATATTTCTAATACCGTTTGTTTGAAATATAACAAATAAAAAAATAAGAGTCAAATAAAAAATAACCGTGATCTTGAATCTTATTTTTTATACTCTTATGTAATTAAAATGGATTAACAAAATATATAATATGTTTCACTATATACTAACTAATAAATGAAAATAAAAAATAATGTATCTTAATATTTTCTTGAATTTTTATCTCAATAAAATATTTTTATCATATACAATGATGATTTTTTTTATCTCTTAACCTCAAACTTTTGATTTTATAATATTTATATTTTGTTTCTCTCCAAATTTTAAGTTTTTAAATAATATCGTTTATACTATTTTACTTACTAATATTATAATAAAATATCTTGAATTGAGTATAGAAAGGTTTTATTTATTTTTCTTCCACTGTTTTCTTCTTCTTCTCTTTCATGTCCTCCTATCACCTTCACAAAGAGGAGGAATAACTTTTTCATTATACATGATCAAATTGTTAATAAATTGGAGTTTTTTCTTCTATTTGATCATGTTATTTGTACTGTAATAATTTAGAGAGTTTTTAATAATAGTGGATTTGAGAAAGATGAAGGTGTATTTAGAGGAGTTTTGATCTTGGTGATGAGTTCTTTAATATTAAAAATTATCATTAAAGGATTATTTGTTTCAGGTTCGAAGAAGAACACCATAAATAATAAATTTTAAATATTTTAAGGTTTTTGATTTTATTTTTAATAACTTACAAAGAGGTAAGACTTAGAGAATGATATGAATAAAACAATAGTTTTATTTGATTATAAAAATAAAATAAAATTTAATTTGATTATATAAACAATAACAAACACAATAATTTAATGACATATCTTATTATAAGTTTTATTCTAACTTTTTCTGTTGCTAAGATTACATCTTCATCTTGTTTTTAATAAAATATAATTAAAATTTAAGATATAAGAGATAAATTGAATATTAAATAAAAAATTAAATAAATAACATAACACAAAACACATTTTTATAAAAAAGAAAAAAAATGTCATATGGAACCAGTTGTCCAAAGACATTAATATCCATTCCTCGACAAGAAAATAAAGTGTTGTCGATTTGTTTTGTACCGATGAAGATAAGCAATTGAAAAAAATGTATTCCTGGGCCAAGAAATTACATTCTCTATCCTATTAAATTCTCAAATTCAAATTTTTTTTATAATTTTATAAAAACTTTTTATATATATTTTATTTTTATTATTTAATAATTATTAAAACAAATCATATACTCATATCTTTAATTTGTACGATATATTCAATATTTATTAAATATAATTTAAAATTTATATTATTTTCCAATATAAAATTTATTAATTTAAAATATAAATATATAATTAAATATATTTTATTTACCAGTCGGAAATACTCGACTTTTACAAATTCTTCGAAACTAAATCTAGTAATATGTGGATGTTAAACATATCACATTAACAACACTACAGTCCCGGCATTTACGGAAATGATAATTTTTTAGTTTTTTTTGTTATAAAATATCCAAATTCCAACCACTTCACTCTTAATTAACTTTGTTAAAAAATAGTTTAATGTGAAGTCTGTTTTTTAAAATAGAATAAGAATCGAAATGAGAAAGAAAATGGATCGAAAATAATTTTATTTGGTTTGATTACTGAAATTAAATAAAGAATCAGTATTATAGTTTTTTGTTTACAACTTGAATGAAATGAAAAACATTATATATTACTTTAATATTTTTATATTCAGTAAAATTTAAATAATATTATTTAATTATTATTTTTTCGTTATACAAAATACATTTTTGAAATCATTATTTTTTTAAATAATTATTACTTAAAAAGAAAATATATTATGAAATTATTATTTTTCTAAATAAGATTTAGGGTTTTGAGGTTTAGGATTTAGGGTTTAAAGATTTGGGATTTAGGGTTTAAGGTTTCAAGATTTTGGATTTGTGATTTAAGATTTAGGATTTGAGATTTAGGGTTTTGGGTTTTAGAATTTGAGATTTAGGGTTTAGAGTTATATTTATAAGTGAAGGTTTATAATTAAAATTATTATTTTTCTAAATATGTTTTAGTATTTTAGGTTATATTTATGGGTTAAGGTTTAAAGGTAAAATTATTGTTTTTCTAAATAAGTTTTTAGGATTTGAGATTTGTGATTTAGGGTTTTGGGTTTTGAAATTTAGGATTTGAGATTTAATGTTATATTTAGGGTTGAGGTAAAATTGAAAAAAAATAAATTGAGATGAGAATGAAATCATGATTACTAAAAAATTAACCTTTTTTTCAGAAATTGATTTCATTTTTGACTTATTTTTTACTCCAATCTATACACAAATAGAATAAATCAATTTTAATTCATTTACATTTCTTCGGACAAAACACAATATAGAAGGAGGAGGAAAGAATTATGTTTATGTGCTGAAAAGGCTGAAAATGATCTATTTAATAATATGAAATTAGTTTGTTCATTTGTGTTTCAAATTAAAAGTTCGAATGTATATATATTTATCAAAATAAAACAAAAAATTAATCGATATTCATTTGCAATGTACCCTGAAGGTGACAGTAGGTCACTTCATCTCAATTCAAACATAGTGGACTCAGTTAGATAAATTCTACTTAATATGTATTCAATTAGTTAAGTATCATGTCATCCGGACCGGACTTAGTAAAGATAAATCTATATTTATCAATTATATTTAAGCAGGTGAGGGTCACCTTACCTATATTAAAACACATGAACTTAACTTTATTTATATTAAATAGGTGAAGCTAAAATGTGACATTCCTTTAATAATCAATAAAAATCAATAATTAATTAATTTCCATGATCCAATTAACATCGGTCATTTTAATCACATCTAATTAGTAACTATCTATTTAAAATATTTAAATTGTAGAAATAAAATAAACTTTATCTACGATCTTACAATGATCATTTATTAAAATATAATAATTTTGATGAAAAAAAGCATTTATGATATTTTTATGCTATTATAAATTTTTAATATAGAAAGGTGGGTACGAAGAAAAAATAAATATAAATCTTATAATTAATTTTTAATAGAAAGGTGGGTACTAATTTTTAATACATTTTAATAGTATAATTTTTTAGTTAGTTACTATTAATCATGTTATTATAAAAAAATAAATATAATTAATCTTATAATTATTAAAAATAAATATTTTAGATAGTATAATTATTTAAAAAATATAATTAAGCTAATTTTTATAATAAATTATCCAAATTTCATCTGTAATAAAACTAAAAATTCACAACTTATAAATTAATTACTAAAGTATATTTTTTTAATTAATAATAAATTTTGTATGCTTTTTCACTTACAGAGATGTACCTTAGATTCTACTATTTTCTATGTAGGTAGATAGTTATCAAAATATATAATTTCTTTATCAAATATGAGTTAGGGACACGTGTAATATATGTGCTCTGTCTTTAAATATTTATTTAATAAAAACAATTCAATGGATATAAATATAAAATTAAAATTATAAATTGTTTATAATATAAATGTGATTAAGTTATAATTTAATAAATTATAAATAACGAAACCTTTAAACATGATAATTTAATATATTTAACTGAAAAACATTTGCATTGATTATGACTATAATTCGTTCTAATTATTAGTTACATATTCAGTTTTATATTAAACCTTTTATATTATAGTTTGAAATATTATATATTCATATAAAATTATTTTTTTTTACTTTAAAATATTTTTATTTGTTTTTATATCTTTATAACAACATTATTTGATAATATATATATAAGGACTTATTCATGTAATTAATAATTTTAAAATTTTATTTACTTGTAGTTTAGTTGATAAGTATTATATTTCTTAATAGTAATACTTGATTAAGATATTAGAATTAAAACATAATCAATAAATAAAATAAAATAAAATAAAATAATTATAATTTGATTGGTATAATTTTTATTAAGTATAATTTGATTGGTATATGATTACATAAATGAAATAGTTATAATTATATAATCTAATTGTAATTATAAAATATCATGTAAAAATCAAAAGTTCAAGTATTAATATTGTTACAATATATACTTTTGATATTATTATTTTTTGTATTTTTATTGAAAATGTATGTTTCAAAAATATATTTTTTACATCATAATGTAAATTTAAGTTTATAATTAAAAAAAATTATTCAGTATATGAGTAGACAAATATCATAGTCATAACTACATAATCTATTTATAAGTATAAAATTTTCTGTTTAAAAAAGTAAAAGTGTAAATATTAGTATCATCACATGACATAATTTTAATATTATTATTGTATGTATTTTTATTAGAAAATTGTACTTTAAAAATCCATTTTTTACATCATAGTTTAAATTTGAGTTTATAATTAAAAAAAATTACACAAATAATATAGCCATAACCATGTAATGTAATTGCAAGTATAAATTACCTTATACCAAAAGCAAAAGTTTAAGTTAAAATATTATTACAATACATAACTTTGATATCATTATAGTAAAAATTAATGGTATGATAGAGAAGAATAGTTGAACGAAGGAAATTAAAAAAATAATAATTTATTCTCTTCTAATAATTGGATTAAATAGTTCAAAGATGATCATAAAGTTTAAGAACCAAAATAAATAATTATAAGAAAGTAAGATCCTAATTTACTATATACAACTAAGACAATTATAACTAAGAGAATATACAAAAAAAAAGAGAAAAAAATAAATAAGGGGAGAAAAAATAAGAGACTGATAGGAATGATTTTGTAACATTCTCTCTCAAATTGGTGTATAGATATAATATATGCCCAAATTGTAAAGACACCTACTAAATGCTTAATTGGATATTGCTTTAGTTAGCACGTTTGCAAATTAATCTTCAGACTGAACATGAAGAACCTTAATATTTTATCTTCTAGTTTTTTTTTATGAAATGTCTATCGACTTCAACATGATCGAATGCTTAGTTTGATTATGTTAAACTGGATTATGAGTAATATCGCACGTTATTTTATTATTACAATATAATCTCATAGGATTGACCTGCCGAATATGTAAATCTTGTATTAAACTTCTAATATATAATAATTCACATATTCTTTTAGCCATCCCTCTGTATTCAACTTCAGCACTGAATCTAGCTATAACCTCTTGCATTTTACTACGCCAAGTAACTAGATTTTCACCCACAAATGTGAAATAATGAGATGTAGAACATCTATCTTCAATTGATCCAGCCCAATCAACATCAGTATACCCTTCAATATCCAAGCTATTTCCTTTTGTAAACATAATACCCTTTTTCAGTAGATGACTTTAAGTATAGAAAAATGCAAATAATAGCATTCACATGGTCTTTATTTGGAGAATGCATGAATTGATTGACAAAACTTAATGTATAAACCAAATCTGGTCAAGTATGTCCAAGATACATTAGTCTACCTACTTATCTCTAATAATGTTCTTTGTTAACATGGACACTATTCAAATCCATACTTAGTTTCAAATTTTCCTCCATGGGAGTACTAACTGGACTATAAGTAAACAATCATGTTTCATCTAATAAATCTAAGGCATAATTTTGCTAAGATAAGAAAATGTCTTTCTTTAACCTTGACACCTCAATTCCTAGGAAGTACTTTAATGGACCCAGATCTTTCATTTCAAGTTCTTAAGTGAGATGACTTTGTAACATAACCTTCTCTTTTGGATAACTTCCTATTACTATTATATCATCAACATACATAATAAGAGCACTGATTTTCTCTTTATTATGTTTCAAGAAGAGAGTATAATTCAAGTTATTTTGTTGATATCCAAAAATCTTCATGTAGCTAGTAAATCTTCCAAACCATGCTTTAAGAGATTGTTTTAAACCATATAGAAATTTTCTCAATTTGCAAACCTACTCACTTCCTTTAATCTGCATTTTACATCTTGGAGGAAATTTCATGTATACCTCTTCTTGGAAATCTCTATGCAAAAAGGCATTCTTTACATCAAACTAGTGTAATGACCAATCAAGATTTGTTGCCAAAGACAACAGGACACGAACAATATTGATTTGGAAATAGGTGTAAATGTTTCCATACAATCAACTTCGTAAGTTGGATAAGAAATACTATTTGAATTTAGATATTATTTCAAGTCTTGATTAACAAATTCTCCATCATTATCAGTGCAAAGAACTTGTATATGAGATTGATACTAAGTTTCTATCATCTTGTGCAATTTTTTAAACAATGTACTAACTTCATTTTTTTTATTTCATCAAACAAATCCAATTCATTTGTGTGTGATCATCAATAAATGAAACAAACCAACATGCACCATTTAAAGAAAAAATCTTTGCAAGACCTCATACATTTGAATGAACAATCATAAAAGATACTAGACTTTATTCATACTAATTGAAAAAGTAACACAATGACTTATAGCTAATTCACAAATATCACATTTAAAACTAGAATCAGTCAATTGGGAAAAGATTCTTGTAAATAATTTTTTTAAATATCCAAAAGAAACATGACCTAACCGCCTATGTCATAACCAAATTTATGAATTTTGTACATTGCCAAATCTTTTAATTAAGAATGCTTAGGATAATTTATTCAAACTCGCTAGAGTTAACTCAAGAAAATAGAACTTCCCTTTTCTAATATCATAACCAATTGTCCTTCGAGTCCGAATGTTCTTAAAAACACAATGGTTAGGCCAGAATATCACAATACAATGCAAAGTACACATTATTTGAGCAGCATATAGTAGGTTATAGTAAAGAGAGGGAACAACCAAACCTTAATTCAAGTTTAATTTTTTTGTAAGAGTGACTGAGCCTTTTCCAATCACTTGAAAATGAGTACCATTGGTTGTGGACACTGTAAATTGTTTGGACGATTTCATAGACTAAACATGATTAGTGTCAAAAGTCATATGATTCGTAGCTCCTGAATCAATTATCCAAGTACTATTACTATTAATTATAGAGATATGAAGAGTTTTACCAATATTACTTGAAGTAGTGATTAATGATGAAGATTCTTCAAGATTGTTGGAAGGTTCAATCACAGCAGCAGAAGCATGAGGCTTTGTTTTTGAATTCCATTTGGGTGCTTTAGTAGAATCCTACCATTTTGAATATCTAATCAGTTCATAACACCTTGACTTAGTATGTTCAATTCCACCACAATGAGTACACATGTGTTCTGATTTTGAAAAACCAAAATTTGTATGCCTTTGTTGAGGTTTATTTCATGACCTATCATAGTAGATGATCCATGATGATCAATTTATCCATTTAATGTTTTTCTATAGATAACATCGCGGCATACATATGCATATATTTCTTAAAAATCTAATGCTAGATTTTTTTTGAAAATCTCTCTTTTGAGTTGTTCAAATTCTACATCGAGTCTGTTAAGAAATATGTGCATTCTCAAGCGTTCAATTGATATTTTATATGTAACAACATCATTTGAGTCTTTCATTACAACCTTATCACGATAATCTAGCTCTTGAAAAATCTCTACTAGATCACTATAATAAATTGATAGAGGATGACCAACCTGTTTAGTAAAGAAAACTCATTGGTTTAATGAAAAGATTTGTGCTTCATCTAATCCATCATAGAAAACCTTGGACAAATCGTTCCAGATTTCTTGTGCTATGTGTAGCCTGAGGTATCGCTTCATAATTTCAGGTGACATGGATGTCAACAACCATCCTTTAACCTTTTTATTTTCTACATACTACTTAGCATAAGAAGTATCAATCTCTGTTGCTTAAGATGTTTTTTCCCATAATATACTCAAGTTTTTCACGCCTTGTAATATGAATCTCCATGATTTGGGACCATACATCATAGTCCACTTCATTTAGAATGATACCATCTTTGAAGTCAGAGTTTTCAGATTGCACATGTATGACTGGTGTAGGTAATTCAGACCTATTGTCAATCATTATACAAAGGATAGATGAAGATTCAAGATGTAATTACAAATAAAAGATGAAGATTCAAGATGTAATGATATGTATAGATGGCACAAATCTTACTCTGATACCAAGTAAAAATTATCAATATGATAGAGAATAAGAATTGAATGAAGGAAATTAAAAAACTATAATTTATTCTTTTCCAACAATGAGATTAAATAGTTTCAAGATACATGTATGATATTAAATTTTAGGAACCAAAATGAATAATTACATGAAAGGAAGATCCTAATTTACCATGTACAGTTAAAACAATTACAACTAAAAAAATATACAAAAAAGGAAAAAAGGAAATAAAATAAACAATAGGAGAAAAAAAAGGAGACTATAGCAATGATTTTGTGTAGTTTTTATTATAAAGTTATGCTTTAAAAATATACTTTTTCATATTATGGTATAAATTTGATTTTATAAGTAAAATAATAAGCGGAGAAAAATAAAAACAATAAATTTATGTGCTTAGATAAATAATGTAGATATAATCATATAATATAGTAATATGTATAAGTTATTATATATAAAAAAATTTAATATTAATATTATCATAATATATAATTTTGATATTAATACTACGTTTCTCCTTATCAAAAAGTTATACTTTAAAATCTAATTTTTTAAATTATAATATAAATTTAATTTTATAATAAAAAAGTTAGTATTACCGAAAACTAAAACTTAATCTTCTTGTATATAATATATTAATAAATATATAATATAATTATAACTATGTAGTTTAATAATAAATATAAAGTTTATTTTATAAAAATAAAAAAATTTAAATACTAATAATATCATAATATATAGTTTTAACATTATTAATGTACGTAATTTTCATTAAAAAAATGATACTTTAAAAATGAACTTGTTTACGTCATAATATAAATTTAAATAATTAAAATTAAAATATGAACACGAAGACCAGGATGAAAGTGAAATTTTTTGTATAAGTTAATAATACCCTTACCATATTAATTATTTAAAATATCTAAGAGTCAAAATAAAATCAAATGATATATTATATTAAAACATCAAGTTTATTATTTTAATTTTAATTTTAATTTTAATTTTAATTTTAATTTTATATTATTTATTACTCTTATCAATATCTAATTGATATGAAAGAGACGTTTCATCTAGATAGAAAAAAAAAAAATAGAAGACAATGTGAGAGGGGAGAGATAAAAAGAGGGATAGAGGAGAGGGATAGAAATATGGTTTGAGTGAAACATAAATTGAAAAGAGAAGTAAGAAAGAAAAAAACATATCAAAATATCAAAATATACTTTAAAAATATTACATGTATTACACATGTCAAATTTTTTAATTTAAATTTTAATTTTATACTTCATTAATATATTTATCATTAAAATATTAATTAATAATAAAAGTAAAAAGTAACACCAAAAATAAAATTAAAATTAAGTTCCTATCGCCAACCGAAATATCTTCTTGTACATTAGACAATTAAAGTTTAACCAAATCTCAAAATCTGAAGTAACCGGTGAAAAAAATAAATAATAAATAATAAATAATGCCGTACGCCCAAAAATACTTTGAAAACTGAAAACCAAGAATTACAATTTAGATATTCTTGATAAGATTTAAATTTATAATTCTAAATCTATCCGTATATTATCCACCCTACTTAGTTGTCAGTACTCTCCATTTATACTTACCTATTTTTTCTTTCTTTCTTTCTTTCTTACTATATATACTCCTGTATACAAAAATTTTCTTTTCTTCAACATTATACAGAATTTAGTAATTTACAGTCTTGGGGTTTGATACTCATTGAGGCGTAGGTCGAGTCAAAATATGCAACTTTTGCTAATTAAATAATTAAATAATCTAATTAATCTCTTTAAATTAAACAAACTTAATTTGATACTTTGAATTCAGATAAAATTGTATTAAATAAATAAATTTTGTAATAAGATCATATTTATATTAAAAATACTATAATTTATTTGGATTTAGATTAACAAATTTTATAAATTATGAATCGAATTACAGGTAAATTATAAATAAATACATATTTTATTTTATAATATATTATATTTAAATATTATACATATTATAATTATATAATTATATTATTTTATTTTAAAAAATAAATATAAATATTTATAATAATTTAATTTTTTTTTATTCTTTTTAGTTTTAATAGTTTTAATTGTGAATAATAATATTTATTTTGATATTTTAATTTATATATATCGTATTATATATATAATAATAATTTATAAATAAATTTTAACATAATTTTAAGATTATTCTATTTAAAAAAATATTAGAGAGATTCAAAATAAAATTAATTTGAATTAATTATATCATTTATACTATGCTTTCCTCGCTCATTACCAATCTCTCTTTAGTGGCATCGTTACTGTTACAACTCACAGCCTCGTCACTTTACCACTTTCATTTTCAATCTTCATTTTCGCCATCCACCTGGCCCACCCCATCTCTCTCTCCTTCTCAAAGAAACTCTCATTTGCTCCTCTCTCTCTCTCTCTCTCTCTCTCTCTCTCTCTCTCTCTCTGTATGTGTTATGATAGTGAAAACCTAATAGGCCGCACAAGCCAATGTCTCTGAGATTTTCATTCCTGTCTCGAAAGTTTTCCAAATCCTTCAGGGAATTCACGTACAAGGATGAAGATCAGGAAAGTCGACTCCGATTCGTCCTTGACTCGGCCGCGTCAGACCGTGAATCGTCCTCGTTATGGTCGCATATGCTTCCGGAGCTTCTCGGTGAGATCATAAAGCGAGTGGAGGGCGTTGACGATCACTGGCCTAATCTCCGAAACGTCGTCGCTTGTGCCTGTGTCTGCAAGCGTTGGAGGCATGTTACTAAGGAGATCGTTCGCACTTCTTCTCAGAATGGAAAAATTACCTTTCCTTCTTGTCTTAAGCAGGTTTTCATTGACAGTATCACTTTCTTTCTTTTTTTAAATTTCTCCCTGTGATTCTGATGCACTGTGATTTTGTACGTGTCTCACGTTACTTAGTAAATTAAGTGTTGTACGTGTCTCACTCGTTTTGAGGTTTTTTATTACAAGTAAAGCCGTAAGATCCCATTGGATTTGCATTTATCGACCAAAGTTGATAATCCACGTAGAGTGTATCCTGTCCTGCTTTAAGCGAAGCGGACAAATTAACCGAATTATATCAATTGGTATAAGAGTCATGATCATACTGGGCCATGTGAGCTTACGTTCTTACGAGAATGTTAGACTCCATAAGTGAGGGTGTATGATGCAGCGTGCTTGTACATGTCCTACATTATTTAGAAAGCTAAATGGTGATAAGTTTATAAGGGGTCAATTATTTAGATTAACGCGTTTTGGGATTTTCTTTAGAAACAAAGTCGTGAGGTCTCGTTGAATTGTTAGGTTATGGTGTTAGGTTATGGCCTTTGAATATGTTGAACTTGCAGTTATGAACCAAATCAAATTAACCGTATTATATCATATTTCAAATTTTTTTGCCTTTGATGTATTATGATTAAGAATAATGCCTTAGGAACAGAGTTTTGCGTGAAATTTTCTGTCATTTTGAAAAAATCTTGTGCGTTGTTTTGTAGTTGTGTATGTCGGTTATTAGTGGAGGGCTCTTCGAATTGCTATTTTTGGAATTGGGATGTATTTTGAATCATGTTAAAGCAAAAAATTAGATAATAGTTCTGTTGGAATCTAGGGTTGTTTCATTGTTTAGGTGATTAGGAAGTTTGTGTGCAGCAAATTTTACTACGGGCAGTACCGTATTATTGGCATTCTAATTTTGGGTTTTCGATCGAATTAGTGTGCGTCAATTTTCACTCAGATGACTTATGAGTCATCTCTGGAGACTGGTGCTCAAGCCTTTTTTTTTCCTGTCTATCGGTCCATTTTACTATAGCAAATATCAATATTGATTCGAGTTTTCTTATCAGTGAATTAGTGGCAATGGTGACTATTACGTAAAAGTTGAACTAATTTTTGATGTAGTGAATGGGAATATGTTCTTCCAACTAAATTCATTTTTATAAACCGATTTTCTTTTTTGTTTATTTTGTTTTTCGGTCTACTGTTTCTCATTTTTCCTTTCACTCCTTTATATGATGAGCAATGTGTAATTGGAGTTTACTTATTAAGTTGGTTTTTGTATCTTGTTTCCAGAATTAAATTTTGCTTTATGCGTAATGCAGCCAGGGCCTCATGACATTCCAAATCAGTGCCTAATAAAACGGGACAAGAAGACTGGGACATTTTACCTATATCTTGCTTTTACACCATGTGAGTACATGTTGGTGAACTGGTTTTCTCGACATGTTGGGTACAAAAAAAACCTCTTCTTTTGGTTGAGTTTGGACCCTTTTTCATAAGCTCTGATTATGCCAATTTTTCCTACAGTAGCTTTTCACTTGTAAACAGTTGGACTTAAAATAGTGTTTCAGTAGTATTGACTTGGTAAAAATTTCTCATAGATGCATAGTGATATGTGCATGCCCACTTACTGTGGGAAAATACTGCCTTTTTGAGTGTCATATACTATGAACATCCTCATTTAAAGAAACCGTCCCAGCCAATGTAGGTTTCTTATAAAGGAAATCATTTAAGAAGGGAATTAGTTGGACAGTGGAAGCGACTGAAGTTCTTCAGCAGCTGTTATAAGATTATGGGGGATGCAGATATGGTATTTTGGATGGTGTATGAATGACTATCTTTGCAATTGACCTTGACTGCAAAGTTTTTTTTGTAAGCAAGATACCATCGTGGCTTGTATCAATGGACTGCTAGAGTGCATTATATTTTTTACTATATTATCTCTACATAAGCTATTCTGGCTTCCAAGTGACTAGGATTATATCTGGTCATTTGTAGGATATTTTTTTTCTTTTCCAAGTAATAATCCAATTGAATGCTCTTTTCCAGATTCATTTGTTAGACATGATAGTAAGATTTGATTGAAATATATTTCTTATGAGAAAAATCAATGTGCGCAGAAAATCATTAATTCTCCTTTTCTTGACATATTATGGATGGTAGATTTGTCAAAGTAATCAGTTCGTTTGATAAGAGGGTAATAGAGTAACATTGCATTTGATGGATCAAATCTCATTCCTGATTAAATTTTCCGTTCTGTGAATTGTTGTTTGCACGTTCTGGCATACCATCCTTTTCTCTTTAGTCTTTCGTTTAGGTTTAAATCTATTGGTAACTATCTCAAATTGATGTGTGTCATTCTTCAAGTGTTTTATAGCTCCTAACCATGATGTTACATATTCCTCTTTTGGCATCTATCTTAGGAAAGTCTCTTTCTTTTTGACCGATATGATACGGTTCACGTTATCTATTAATTGGAATATTGTATGGGAGAATCGGTTATTTTCTCAGTAATTCTTATATTGTACATATTATAGTTTTCTTTCCTTGTTTTCTGGTAAATTGTATTCAACGTTCTCAAAAGGCATGGTGCATGAAATCTTGCATGATGCAATTTTTTTTATTTCTGTTGAGTTATTGTTTTGGTTCTCCTTTCTCAGCGTTCACAGACAAAGGAAAGTTCCTCTTAGCTGCACGGAAATATAATCATGGTATGAGCACCGAGTATATAATTTCACTTGATGGTGATGATATTTCACAAGGAAGTAGTGCTTATATTGGAAAGTTGAGGTTAGGCACTCTTTTATATTATTATCCTCGAATCCTATAATTGCATTGCATGTGTCTATACTCGACACTTATTTTCCTAGGATCCTCTAATTTCTCTTGCAGCTCGGACTTACTTTGCACCAACTTTACAGTCTGTGATAGCCAGTCTCCACGTGATGGTGCAAAGCCATTAAATAGTAGGTCTAGCCGCCGTTTTGCAAGCAAACAAATAAGCCCTCAAATTCCAGCTAGCAACTTTATGGTTGGAAATATTTCGTATAAGTTCAACCTTTTTAAATCTAGAGGTCCTAGAAGGATGCAATGCTCATTGAATTGCCCAAAGTCTAGCGACACTGCTAAGAAACCCGAAAGTGATGTTTCTGGCTGCACAGTTTTGAGAAACAAAGCTCCAAGGTGGCATGAGCATTTGCAATGCTGGTGTTTGAATTTTCACGGTCGAGTGACAGTAGCATCAGTTAAAAACTTTCAACTCGTTGCAATCTTGGACCCAAGCCAATCAGGAGGAAAGGGAGATGAGGAAACAGTTCTGTTGCAGTTCGGGAAAGTGGGTGATGATACTTTTACTATGGATTATAGGCGACCATTGTCGGCGTTCCAGGCATTTGCCATTTGCCTCACAAGCTTTGGTACAAAATTGGCATGCGAGTAAATTTTGTTCCTGTGAGTATGATTTACTTATCCATTTTCCGCATGTTGATGGTTTACTTATCAGAGTTTTAATTATATATAACCGTTTTAGAACGGATAAGAATGACGTTATTTTTTCTTGTAAATATTTAAGCAGTTACAGGAATGTAGATTCTAGTATTCAGTTCTAAATTAACTTTGTCATTATTCATTGAAGTGGTACTTGTTATTGTTTCTTCTCTCTCTCTCTCTTTTCCCTTCTTCTTCTGTTATGTCATCAAAAGTTCAAGATCATAAAATTTGTTTCTCGTTTCTCTACCTATGTTTTTTTCTAGAACAAGTATAAAATGCTTCATCCATTCTTTACCTTTTTGGGAAATTAATTGGAGCAATTGTTTTATAGGGCAATAATGTATGGTTCTTGTAGGTATTAAGAGGGCATTGGTTGGAATTCTGGTAAAGTATATGTATGAGTGTGGGTGTATGAGTATCTATTTCTTTTTTGAAAAAAAATTGATCAAAGAATGATAAGAAAGGGTCAATATTTCATTTTATTTATTTGTTTTGCACAACTTTCATTTATTATTTTATACTGTCATCTTTTTTTTTTAATAAATAAATTCAGTCAACTATACTTGATATGCGAGTGATGATAGTGCAGTTTTTTTTTTGTTTTAATAATATTTGTTAATTTACAATTGCAATTAAATTTTGAAAAGATTAGAGCAAATTTATAAAAAGTGAAAAGATTCATGCCAATTTTAGAGTGAAAATGTAATAAGTGTTGCACTGGTGTTAGGGACCTTGAATGGTTATTGCTAGCTAGTTGCTAGAATAGGTAAATCTTGTGGACGAATAACAAATCTATTACGTAGATGTATTTATTTAAATATGAAATGATTAATTTTAATGTAATTATTTTACTATTTTTCAAAATTAATAAGAAACAATCATGTATTCATGAAATTGACACATACAAATTACGTTAGAATTCATACGTTATTCCAATCATAATTGTTTGTTTTTAAAATGACTACCAGTTTTGGCGGTTGGGTGATACTTTATATATGAAATTAATTTATAATTTTAGATAATTATTAAAATTTTGTTCATTAGAATAATTATGTACAGCTGAATTAAATTTTTGATTCAAGTAACCAACCCTGGGATCTAGATAAATGATGAATGCATGTACCCATAAAACAATTTCATGAGCATTATTTATATTTTATACTATCAAACGATCCTTAAATTACAAATTCATCAAATAACACAACAAAATATATACACAAACAAAATATATTTAATTTAACAAACTACAAATGCAATCAACAAATAAGAAAAAATAATATACAATAAACATATTAGTGATAGTGTGCTTTGTAGATTCATATCTAAGCCAACAACATACATTAATAAGTCAAATAAAGCAAATATGTAAGAAAGTTATAAAAGATTTTCGATCACTTTAATATATCTTATATGTGTGAATATATTCGATAAATAATGATTGTACTATCACAACACACAATTATATATAACACATCATGTAATGAGATAAAATTATGTATGATCCAACTCTTATATAGTAACATCCTCAACTTGCTTGAAATAACTACGTAATAACAAACAATTAACTAATAAAAATAAATCAACAATTTACAACTAAAGGCTATATACGTTATCAATTAGAGTAACGAACTCAGTTGTGCCTAAGATGTTTTCACTTACTATAACACATCATATGAACCAAGGAAATTTGAACTTATTCCCGCAGCTCCATCATCACGTGATGTAATTAACTGCTAATGACTCAACCTCCTAATATGCATATATGTTACGAATTCGAAACACCAAACTAATTAACACATGTCAAACTAATTATGAGAGTTGTCACAACATAGACTCCTCACCTATGACAACAATTGTTATCTCTTAACACCATGTTGACACATGGCAGACCAACTCATAGAGCTACCACCATGTAGGCTCCCCACTTATGAACACTGTTGCGACCTTGCATCTCTCATTCGACATAAGATACCAATACATAGGTTCCTCATCTATGTAAACTATTACATCCTTGTAACTACCAACTAACACACGAAAAACTATCACATAGGCTCCTCACCTATAGGAATTATTGCATTTTTGTAGTTACTAGCGGAAAAAATAACTCAATCTTTAAAGAAATTCCTTAAAATGATATAGCTCTTCACTAACCAGCCATGCATTTTATCTCCCAATAAAACCTTACTCGACTTTACATTTTTTACACTCAATTCGGTGTTTGAGAAATATGGGAAAGACTCTTCTCTAATTTTGAACATAAAACTTACAAGGAAAACAGACCAAGAAAAGATCAGGAAAGTATGGCACCAAACGAGCAAAGTTTGGCCCCAAATTTTTACAAAAAAAAAGCAAATTAGAAGAAAATTTGTAGAAAAATTCAATCTTTTGAACCCTCGCTAATCACCATCACTGACTGCTTTGATAAGGTAAATATTATCGCCAAAACAAAGCTGCCAAAGCTTGATGATCACCTTGGCGAGCCCACAATGAAAACATCAACGAGCTCGTTGAATACCACACAGAAAAGTGTTTCACACATTGAAAAGTGTCAAGTTTCTAATGGGACAATACAACAACAAACAAACACCCAATAATGCAAACTATTTGCAATCCAAGAGAGCGAGTGTGTGTAATAAGCAAACATAAAAATATATCTTAATTGATATTGAGCCACCAGTAAACAACTTTACAAATGTCAGACAGAAACATCGAATAAAATACAAACGTGTTTTGCATACAAGAATGCCACCACCAAAACGAAAAAACTTACAATTACTTAATGACATAAAAATATACAATTAACATAAATGTGAAATTTCAAGTAGCATTATAAATACTTATAGTATACTATAACTACTTTTTGTGAGTTCAAATTTTAGTATAGAGGCGTATGTTTAACTATATAAGTCTTATTTTTTAATGTTGTAAGAAAATGAACACTATTTTTTTTATTAAAGAGATTAAAAATAAAATCATTTAAATAATTGGATTATTTACACACCATAAGTTAAAATAATTGCCTAATGATGACAATGTAAAGACATTACACAGCAATAAAATAATTGACTAATGATGACAATGTAAAGACATTACACAACAAAATCATCCGATGCAACTATTTGTAAGAGTATAATATATTTAATATATAAATATTTTAATAATTATTGGTATAAAAAATCAACAAAAATTAAATAAAAAATTAAAGCTAAAAAATTAAAAGAGATCTAAAGCGCAATAAATGAACAAAATAAATAAGTAAATTTTCATCAAACTTTATTACTTCTAAATTTTTATATTTTGGCAAAAAAAAATGTTATATTTTACAAGTTAGTATTTTTAAGCTTGTAGCTAAATTATATATACAAGTGAGTTACATTTGTAATCCATAAACTTTGCTCAATAGAACTGATTATTTCTTCCAAGTCATGTCCTCTTCTTCATCTTATCTCAATCATTTTTTAATCTCCTATCTTGCTTTCATTTTTTGTTCTTACATTAGGACTATAAATATAATCCATGATAACAGAAAAATAAAACATATATGAAAGATTTTTTTTGGTAAAAATAATAAACTTAGATTTCATGTGAATGAAGGACAGAGCTAGGAATTTTTTCATGAAGAGTTAATCTAAGCTTTTTATAATTTATTAACATGAATAAAAATTAAATACTTTATTAAGATGAATAAAAATTAAATACTTTATAAAAAACTTCATAAACATTATGATTAATTAAAATGTGTTTAAATTTTAACTAAAAATGATGCCACATTTATTAGTATTTATTCTAAAGCTTTGTCTAAGTGTGTTTTCTTGTGGAGAAATCTCAGTGAATGCCTATTTAGCAAGCTCCAAACACACTAATGAGCCCTACAACTCTAAAACAGACTGCATTATCTTCCTCCAATCTTCCAATACAAGACCAAATATACGAATACTTGAATAACTAAAATGAACACAATGGGTCCATCTACATAGCTTAGACTCCTATTCTCAAGCATTCTAAGCATTTATATAACAGCAAAAATTAATCAAAATTAATCTAGTGAAACTTTTTATTTTCCATTAATCTTTTACTAAATGATTGAATTCAAGTTTAGTATTGTTGAAAAAATCGGGTATATTTTTCCTATTCTAAGTAGTTACTATTCACTTATGATTTAAATGAATAGAACTCAAATTAATCTGACAAAATAATGCTATTGGAAATATAATGCTAAAATAAACTAAAACAGATATTGAAACAGAAATATTAAAGCAGAAAAATAATAACACCAGAAATTTAAAAATGTTCGGTATAAATGTTACCTAGGTCCTCGGGCGTCGTTGACCACTTCCAATATCTCCAAACGAATGAACTTCAAAATTACAACTAATTGGAAAAAATTGAGCTAATCAATTACCCTTACAAAAGAGAGGAAGATTTACAGATTTTGGGATGTTTACAAATGGTGAAGGAGGGCTTTATAGCCCCAAAACCAATACCCATCTTCATTCCTAATCAATGTGGGACTTTTCTAATTTTCTCACTAAGGAGCAATATATAACAAATCTCCACCTTAGCGACTTAGTGGTTTTAAATGATTTCTTCAATTGCTAGATCAACGACGCCAGTGCCAATTCAGATCTGTAGGACGCTAATCAAGTCCAGACAATGTTTGAACTTGATTGTTGTTACCACATTGGTCATCATATCTACGGGATTCTCTATCGTACTAATCTTCTGAACTAGTATTTCACCTTCTTCAATAATCTCTCGCACAAAATGATAACGAACGTCAATGTGCTTTGTACGTGCATGGTAAACTTGGTTCTTTGCTAAATGAATAGCACTCTGACTATCACAAAACACCTTAATATGTTTTTGACTAACTCCCAAGTCTTCAAGCAAACCTCGTAACCAAATAGCTTCCTTCACAGCCTCTGTAACTGCCATATACTCTGCCTCTGTAGTAGACAAAGCAACTGTGGACTGCAAGGTAGACTTCCAACTGACTGGTGCTCTAGCAAGAGTAAACACATAACCAGTAGTTGACCGGCGCTTATCTAAATCTCCTGCATAGTCAGAATCACAATATCCGACTGCACATTGACCAATGGTATTATCCTGCTGAAATACTAAACCAATATCTATGGTATTTATAATATATCGTAGAATCCATTTCATAGCCAACTAATGTCCTTTACCAGGATCATGCATGTACCTGCTTACAACACCAACCGCATGTGAAATGTCAGGTCTTGTACACCCCACTGCATATATCAAACTACCAACTGCATTTTCATATGGTATCTTTGCCATATATTCTCGTTCTGCATCATTCTTAGGAGATAATTGAGCACTAAGCTTAAATTGAGGAACTAGCGGAGTACTTACAGCTTTTTTCTGTTCATTCATACCAAAACGTTGTAGTATCCGCTTCAAATATTGACTCTGGGTCAAACTAAGCTTCCCCATCTTCCTGTCTCTACTTATCTCCATACCGAGAATCTTCTTGGCTTCTCCCAAATCTTTCATCTCGAACTCCTGACTTAGTTGAGCCTTCAACTTTTCAATTTCTGCTTGGCTCTTCGATGCAATCAACATATCATCGACGTATAATAGGAGATAGACGAAAGACTCATTTTGTAGCTTGCGAAAATACACACAATGATCATGTGTGCTTCTGGTATACTTTTGTTGCAACATAAACTGATCAAATCGTTTGTACCACTGCCTTGGAGATTGCTTCAATCCATACAATGATTTGTTCAGCTTACAAACCCAATTCTCTTTACCAGCAACAATAAACCCTTCTGGCTGAGACATATAGATCTCCTCTTCTAAGTCACCATGTAGAAACGCGATTTTCACATCAAGTTGAACTAGTTCCAAATCGAACTGTGCTACCAAGGCCAACAAAATTCTAATGGAAGAATGTTTTACAACTGGAGAAAATACCTCATTATAATCGATTCCCTCCTTCTGAGCGTAGCCCTTAGCCACCAACCTTGCCTTATAGCGAATACCATCTTTGTTAGGAAATCCATCTTTCTTTGCATACACCCATTTGCATCCAATTGCCTTCTTGCCATTAGGTAGTTGTGTCAACTTCCATGTTTTATTCTTCTGAAGGGACATAAGTTCTTCATCCATGGCTTCCTTCCATCTTTCAACTTCAGGGCTTCTGATTGCATCTTTATATATGGAAGGAACATCATCATGCACAACTGAAAGTGCACAGGCTACCGTATTCTTAAATTGAGCAGGTAGGTCTTCAAAATCCTTGTATCGAGCAGGTACCTTGACATTTTGTCGTCGTGGCCTATCAACTGCAGTTTCTTCTTGTTGCTGTGGAGGTTCTTGGGTTAAAACCTCTTCATCTGATTCATCTTCTGTCAATGGAGGATCAGCTTCTGTCTTATCTTCACTAACTGGATTAACAATTTTGCTTTCAAACTCCACTTGTTTCGGAGTTTGCTCCACCTGCTCTAAAGTGCCATCAATCTTCTTGGTTACCTTTCTCAACAATGCAAATTCATCAAAGGTAACATCTCTGCTAAAGATTATCTTTTTCGTTTCAAGGCACCATAGTCGATATCCCTTAGAACCAGAAGGGATCCCCAAAAAAATGGCTTTCTTGGCTCTTGGGTCCAACTTTGATTCTGTTACATGGTAATATGCAATTGAACCAAACGCATGTAATAAATCGTAATCTCTAGCAAGTTTTCCATACCATACCTCCATAGGCGTTTTGCCTTCAAGAGCAGACGATGGTAGACGGTTGACGAGATGTTATGCATATGTTACAACCTCAGCCCAATATTGCCTTCCTAAACCAGCATTTGACAACATACACCGAACCTTCTCCAGTAAAGTCTGGTTCATACGTTCTGCAACTCCGTTTTGTTGTGGTGTTTTTCGAATAGTGAAGTGTCACACTATCCCTTCTTCTTCACAAACTTTCATAAATGGATCGTTTGCGTACTCACTGCCATTATCAGACCTCAGATGCTTGATCTTTTTACCAGTCTGAGTCTCGATCATCTTCTTCCACTTGAGAAAAATCACCAACATTTCATCCTTTTTTTTCATGAGATACACCCAAACTCTTCTGGAGAAGTCATCAACGAAAGTGACATAATAATGTTTGCCACTTATGAATGGAGTTCTTGTTGGCCCACATACATCAATATGGATGTAATCCAAAATGCCCTTTGTATTATGAAGAGCAGTTCCAAGGCTTACTCTTTTCTGCTTCCCCAATACACAATGCTCACAGAATTCCAACTTGCCGGCTCTCGCACCTTTTAACATGCCTTGCTTTACTAGAATCTGTAAAGCTTTTTCACCAGCATGTCCCAAACGCATATGCCACAACTTGGTAGTTTCTAAATCCCTTTCTTCATCTGAAACTGCTGCTGATGCTATCCCAATAATCGTACTACCAAGGTAGTAGTACAAGTTATTCTTTCGAACACCTTTCATCGCCACCAGTGCTCCAGAAGTAACCTTCAATGCCCCATTTTGTATGATCACAGTGAAGCCTTTTGATTCTAAGACTCCCACAGCAATGAGATTCTTCTTCATATCTGAAACATAATGAACATCTGTCAAGACCCTCATTGAACCATCTTGATTCTTCAAACGAATTGTACCGATTCCCAAAACTTTACATGGATAATCATTACCCATGAAAACAATTCCACCATCTAGTTCTTCAATGTTAAAGAACCACTCCTTGTTAGGAGACATATGGAAAGTACATGCTGAATCAAAAATCCAATCACTAGGATGAGATGCTGTTGACGAACCAACCAATGCAAAATCTGAATTTGAATTGCTTTCAGCTACACATGCATCAGATTGCACAGCTTTTCCTTTCTTTTGCGTCTTCGGACAATTTTTCTTCCAATGGCCTTTCTCATGACAAAAGGCACATTCATCTTTACCAAGTCTTCCTTTTGATAGATATCTACCTCTCCTTCCTTTATGTTGTGTTTGTAGACATCCTTTTACAGACAATGCCTCTGCTGCTTCATTCCTGCTTTCTCTTTTATCTTTTTTTTTCAAATTTCATAACTATACAAAGTAGTACAAACTTCCTCAAAAGACATTTTATCCTTCCCAATGAGTAAGCTTGTAATAAGATGATCAAACTCATTAGGAAGGGAGGCTAACAACATCAAGGCTAAATCTTCATCTTTAAAAGTTTCATTCATATTTAACAAATCTGCTACTAATTGATTAAAAGCAATAATGTGGTCGTTTATTGTAGTACCTGGAAGGTATTCAAACCCGAATAACTTCTTCTTCAAATAGATTCGATTTTGTCCACTCTTCTTCATGAACTTGTTCTCCAATGCCTTCCACAACTTACTTGCGGATGTCTCCTTCATAAACGTGTACTTTTGTTCTCTTGAGAGACACGAACAGATTGTACCACATGCCAATCGGTTGATATTTTTCCACTCTACTTCATCTGCTCCATCTGGTTTCTCTTCTTCAATGGCGATGTCTAGACCTTGTTGAAATAGAGCATCTAGAACTTCGCCTTGCCACATGCCGAAATGACCGGTTCCATCAAATTTCTCCACCTCAAACCTTGCGTTCATCACCATAGTTATGCTTGACGTGGATGACTGGCCTTTGTTTGAAAGAAAATTTTCTTCCGCCATTTTTTCAAATTACAACAACTAGCAACTATATTCCAATAGCAAACAAATGGAATACAAACAAATGCCTAGGTAGAAAACCTTCGGCTTTGATACCAATTGTTGGGAAAATTGGGTATATTTTCCCTATTCTAAGTAGTTACTATTCACTTATGATTTAAATGAATAGAACTCAAACTAACCCGACAAAATAATGCTATTGGAAATATAATGCTAAAATAAAATAAAACAGATATTGAAACAGAAATATTAAACCAGAAAAATAATAACATCATAAATTTAACGAGATTCGGTATAAATGTTACCTAGGTCTTCGGGCATCGTTGACCACTTTCACAATCTCCAAATGAATGAACTTCAAAATTACAACTAATTGGGCAAAATTGAGCTAATCAATTAACTTTACAAAAGAGAGAAAGATTTACAAATTTTGGAATGTTTACAAATGGTGAAGGAGGGTTTTATTTATAGCCCCAAAACCAACACCCATCTTAATTCCTAATCAACGTGGGACTTTTAAAATTTTCTCACCAAAGAGCAATATATAACAAGTATTAATTTCACTTCTTCTTCCCCAATATTTGATCAATAACTTCTGCAGCTTGATTTTAAGGATTACTACGAGCATTCAAATGAGTCACCTTCATGCTATATAACCCCACGTGGCTTGACATATACACTACTTTCTTTGAAAATATGATAAGATAAGATTTTTTTCCCAACTATCTTTCAAACTATCATTCTATTTCTTTTCTTTCTGTTGTTTTGTTCACCTTTAATTAAACATTATATATTACAATCTAAATAAATAAAAGAAACACTTATTTAATAATTTAATTTTTATATTAATTCTTACCACCAGCGTTGCTTTCAAGTGCCTTTGGGAAACTATTTTACAGAACTACAAAATCTGTCCCTTTCTAGCTATCAGCATCAAAGAGACAAAGAATTGTGGAATTTGGATGATTGATGGTTCATATGATAGGGGTTTTGAGAAGCATGTTTTAATTCTTAAAAAAAAAAGCTAGTTTTGTTTTTGTTTTTTTTAAACAAACTAATTTTAATTGAAAATATAACCTACATCATTGTCCATCGGAAATGGAAAACAATAAGTTCATATGAACGAGTATAAGCAACCAATATGACATTAAAACAATCTTCATCAAATCAAACACATCCACCATTGAGAATAATTAGTTTAATAACGGCTAGTTTAGTAACAGCTAGTTTCTTACTTTCAATGTATAAATATAACATTAGACATTAAACCAAAATCAATTCAATAACTCTCTCAACAAAAATAAGATAAAATCAACATGGTATGAGAGCAGATTTGATCTTGCTCCAAATCAATCCCACAAACAAGAACTACATAAGTTTAAGAAATCTAGAAAATGTCACAACATATAGAGAGACTTACAATTGTACACGCTAAAATGGTAAAAATTACCATCTGGGCACGCCATGACTTTTGGTCTAACTCCAAGCAGAGACAAATTCGAAAGCATGTCACCAGTGAGAAATCAAAACCAAAAGCCGAAGATCCAACACAATCAATATAAGAAAGAAAGGAAATTTTAATGGAGAAAGAGTGACAATCTCGCTACAGTTGGTTATCGGCAACCACGGAACCCCATATCTTCTGATCTCATGACATATCTAGATACAAATGTAGATACGTGGTTAAAGTCGAGATAATGTTCAGAAGAAAAATTACTCTCTTATTTATCAACTTCAAAAGAACTTCACGCTACAATAGCAAAATCAATCCGTCCACCGAACTATTCATCAAAATCCAAAAAAGAATGATCGATTAGAGTGTATCGACTTCTCACAAATGATCTGATGAAATCAAAAGAAAGAGAGAGCAGGATGGAATTTTCACCTTCCTTTCCAAGCCTGATTCAAGTGAGGAGTACGCCACAAATTCTTCGTGGGCGAAATATGGTCATTGTCACGATGAGGTTGTCGATGGTTGAAAGAGAAGACAAGAAGAATAGTGATGGTACTCAACTACCCTCGACAACCCCGAAGCCAAGGCTTTCATCACCGCATCTAACCCTAGGCCGAACGTCGGGAGACCAAATACCACTGCGATTATTGTGTAAGGAATGACATAAGCGCGAGGAATGTCGTCACTCACTCACCAAGCGATTATTGAAGAAGGACACAAGCGCGTAGGAATGTTGGTGTCTCAACCTCATCTCCGACAAAGGGGAAGGCGGCGAGGTTTCGTCGTAGGGAGATCACACAAAATTGGGTAGAAAGAGAGAAAATGGGTTACTCGCAAAAAAGGAAAAGAGGATATGAAAGTACAAACTGAGCCGAAAAAGAAATAAAAGTAGGTGGATACGGATCAAACGAGGCAACAGATACACAATTATCCGTGATGTTTCAAGGAAAATCTCAAAAAACCTCTCGTATGATTACAAACCTTACTCAAAATTCTTTAAATTCCAAATGTATTCTTCATTCAAAGTTCAACTGATCACATAACCTGAAATAAAACTTACTCAATAATTACAAAAAAATTGAGACTAAATAATTTGTAATCGTCAGCAAATGGTGAAAAAAATGGAAATTTTAGGAAATGGTTCAATTAGTCTCCTTTTCAAGAAAAATTTCAAATGTTTTGTATGTGAATAATTGTACATCTAACTTGTTATCCATTAGTAAAATCGCACGAGACTTAAATTGTGAAATTACATTTACATCCAAAAATGTGATTTTTCAGTGAATTGATAACAAATAATATCATCATGGTTTTCTAGAAAATGGGCTTTATATTCTAAGTGAAGAAAAGTGCAACTTCAATATTAAAAAAGAAGAAGAATTAGGCACTCTTTGGCATAAGATAATTGGACATTCTTCCGATAAGATTTTAAAATGTATTTTTGATTTCAAACAACTAGATTGTAGTAGTTGTGAAATTTGCAAATTAGGAAAGCACACAAGGTTACCATTTAGTTTATCCAATTGTAAAAGGAAAAAACCTTTTGACATAATACATTCTCATGTGGTGGTTCCGCCTAATTTAGTCATTTAATGGTTATAAATACTTTTTTATATTTATAGATGATTTTTCAAAAACTACATGGTTACACTTGTTAAAAAATAAAAGTGAAGTGTTTTCTCAATTTCAAGAATTTTATAATTGTGTAGAAAATCAATATGATGCAAAGATTAAAACTTTTAGAAGTGATAATGGAACGGAATTTGTAAATCAAAATTTTACAAATTTTTTCAAGCAAAAAGGAATTTTACATCAAACAACTTGTATTTACACACCCCAACAAAATGATGTGTCAGAAAGAAAAAATCGACATTTACTTGAAGTAACAAGAGTACTTTTGTTTCAAAATAATGTTCCAATAATTTTTTGGTCGGATGCTGTTCTCACCGCAACATATTTAATTAATAGATTGCCAAGTGCCAATTTGAATTTAAAAAGCCCACTAGAAATCCTCTACCAAGAAAAATTCAATATCTATCATTTAAGAGTATTTGGATGTACATGTTACAGGCACAAAAATAAACAACACAAGTTAGATTATACATCAATCAAAGCTATTTTCTTGGGGTATTCATCTCAAAAAAGTGGTTATAAATGCTATGATCCGATTAACAAAAAACCTTACATTTCAAGAGATGTGACATTCTAAGAAAATGAGCCATATTACAAAACACTAGAAAATGAGACTAATAACCAAGAGGAACCAAATGAATTTACATTTCCATTTTTTATTCTCAAGAAGGAAATATAGTAGTAGAAAATGAAAATGAAATAATCAACGAGAATGAAGAGGATGAAACTTCTCAAAGTGCAGTGGGAAGATGGTACTACCGAAATAATACCATCAGAAGGTCTAATCTGACTCCACAACCTATAACTAGATTACGAGATTTTGTAACATATGAGGTAAAATATCCTATCCAAAATTATTTATCTTATGAAAAAATGTTACACCACAATATAGGACTTATTTGACCTCAATTTCCAAAGAAAATGAGCCAAATAACTAGGAAGCTAATAGCCAATGCATGGCAAAGCTAAATGGAAGAAGAACTTCGAGCACTTGAAAAAATGAAACATGGGTAGTCGTACAACTACCCGAAGGAAAGAAACCCGTAGAGATGCAAATGGGTCTATAAGATTAAGTTTAATAGCGATGGTACTATTGAAAGGTACAAAGCACGATTAGTGGCAAAGGTTACACTCAAACCTATGGTGTAGATTATCAAGAAACATTTGCACCCGTGGCCAAAAATGAATACCGTTAGGATTTTACTTTCCATACGTAAACCAAAATTGGACCTTACATCAAATGGATGTCAAGAATGCTTTTCTCCAAGGAACACTTCACAAGAAGAGGTATATATGACACTTCCACCGGTCATAAAAAAGAAAACAATTCTAGTCTGGTACAGAGGTTAAAAAATCTATTTACTTGACTAAAGCAATCTCCACGAGCATGGTATGGAAAACTAAGCTCTTATTTAATTTCTTGTGATTTTAAAATTAGTAATGCCGATCACTCATTATTTTCCAAAAATTATGGTACATTCACAACCATAATTCTAGTATACGTAGATGATATAATAATAATTACCGGAAATAATTTGGAAGAAATTAAAAAAGTGAAAATGAAATTAAAGGAGAATTCTTTGATATCAAAGACTTAGGTTTATTAAAATATTTTCTAGGAATAGAAATAGCACATTCACCTAAGGGACTCTTTATTTCACAAAGAAAATATACACTTGACCTATTGAAAGAAATCAAATTAGTGAGTAAACTAACATCTACACCAATAGATAGTAAATGCAAATTAAATATCGAGGATGTCGAACCCCAAGACATAAGCCAATTTCAAAGACTTAATAGGAAAATTAATTTATTTAACGTTAACCCACCCGACGTACATTTCTTTTTCAAGAAGCCAAATTAGTAAATTTACGATACACCTAGAACACCACATTTAGGCTATACATAGAATTTTAAAATATTTAAAAGTGGACACCTAGTAAAGGAATTCTCATGAAATGTAATAATTCTAATGAAGCGTATGTACTCCGATGCAGATTTTAATGGTACTTTGATAGAAAATCAACCACCTGGTTTTTGCACGTCAGAGCGGAAATTTAGTCACATGGAAAAGCAAGAAACAAAATGTCAGATGAAGTGCAGAAAGGTATCGACATCTAGCCACGCATCAACCTCAAGCGAAGTTAACTTGGATCAAACAACTTCTTTCGATACTCGGAATTAAAATTCAAGAACCAATGAAGATGTTTTGTGATAACCAAAAGGCGACACATATAGCATCAAATCCAGGTGTTTCACGAGAACAAAACACATCGTTGGATTGCTACTTCATTCGAGAAAAAATTCAAGCAAAGGAAATTGAAACTCCATTTGTGAGAAGTGAAAAACAATTGGCGGACATCTTCACCAAAGTTTTAGATTTAAAATCATTTGAAGAAAATTTAAGCAAGTTAGGGTGGACCGATATCTACACACCTAACTTGAGGGGGAGTGTTGAGAATAATTAGTTTAATAACAGCTAGTTAGTAACGGCTAATTTTTTCCTTTCAATGTATAAATATAACATTAGACATTAAGACAAAATCAATTCAATAACTCTCTTAACAAAAATAAGAGAAAATAAACGCTACAGTTAAATAGTTCCATCCATAGATATAAAACTCTTTGAGGATTTAAACATACCTTTCACTCTGAAATTCAAAATATGCAGTCGGAGATGTCCCAAAATCAGAATTAACAGAGACAGAATCTACTGTTGACTGTTGTTGTTGTCATGTTGAATAGGTAAGCGACAGCACTACGAAGAGGATGAGAAATAGGGAAAGATAGAGAAGAAGAGGTTATCAGGGATTCAAAGAAAGGAAAAAAAATACAAAAAAATCAAAATGATAATTGTATAAAATGGGGCATTAATGATAGATTGGTGAGTTTAATAAAAAATCAGCATCAGAAGCAAAATTGGAGAATAATATACAATGTGTAGAAAAGAAAGGAAAAAAAGAAAAGAAGAAATTAAAGCATGAAATCTACCACATTACCAATGTCACAATATTGAGCCATGTTTTTTTTTCTATTTTTTTTTATAATAAGTATCATTTTAATGATTAAATTACCCCTAACACATGAGGTTAACAGAGGGAGAGATGATAAATTTACTCAAACATTAAATAAACTAATTTTTATTGTCTGTCGAGTTTTTCTTTTTTAATTAATCTTGTCATTAATTTTTTATTTATTGTACTTTTTTTAAATAAAATTTTAAATTTTTTTTATCAAATAAATTAAAAATAAAATAAATATATAATTAATAAGTATAGGAATTTCCATATTATTGGACATAAAAAAACAAAATATAAATTTATTATAAATTTATGATAAATATAATATATAGAAGTGAGTATAATAAATATCCGAGCTTCTCACTCCACTCTCCAATACACCAAAGGGAAAGTCTTCCCCTGAAAAACACAATAATTTGTAAACACCAAAACAACCATTCATGGCTTCATCTCCAATCTGTTTTTTCTTTTTTCTCTCCTTCTTTTTTCTCTACCAACCACTAATTTCTACGGCTAATCTCCACAAGATCAATCTCCTGGGTACTGAAAGTCTCTCCAAACCCTCACCACTCAGTGACATCCCACCAACTCGCTATTTTGAAGTTACAAAACCCATCAATCTACCAAAAACCAAGCCTTGTACGCACCTCATTCTCACTCATGATTTTGGATACACATACGGAATGCCACCAGTCCTCGCGCATTATACCCCTCCTTCACACTGCCCATCTCAGAACTTTTCCAAGATTGTTCTTGAATGGAAAGCAACTTGTAAAGGGAGGCAATTTGATCGAATTTTCGGAGTTTGGCTCGGAGGGGTTGAACTTTTTCGAAGCTGTACTGCGGAGCCGAGAGCTACTGGGATTATTTGGTGTGTTGAGAAGGACATTACAAGGTATTCTTCGCTCCTTATGACCAATCAAACACTTGCTATTTATCTTGGCAATGTTGTAGATAGTACTTACACTGGTATATACCATGTAAAGATAACACTTCGTTTTTATCCTGCTGAAGAAAAATCAAATTTCAATCATTATAAGTCAAATTCAGAAAATTCAGCTTCTGGGTACCATCCTTGGGCCGATTTGATCGTACCCATTTCCCGAAAATTGCCATTGAATGATGGGTTATGGTTTGAAATTCAGAATTCAACAGATATTGCTATGGAGGAATTCAAAATTCCCCCGAATGCTTATCGGGTAGTGTTGGAGGTCTATGTTTCTTTTCATGAGAATGATGAATTTTGGTATTCTAATCTTCCAAATGACTACATTGCTGCAAATAATCTTACTGATACACCAGGAAATGGGCCTTTTAGGGAGATTGTTGTTAGTCTTGATGGTGAGATTGTTGGTTCAATATGGCCTTTTACTGTGATTTATACTGGAGGGGTTAATCCCCTGTTATGGAGACCAATTACTGGTATTGGGTCATTCAATCTACCTTCTTATGACATTGAGATTACACCTTTTTTAAGTCAAATTTTAGATGGAAATACCCATAAGATTGGTTTTAGTGTTACAAATGCCTTGAATGTTTGGTATATAGATGCAAATTTGCACCTTTGGTTGGACAAACAGAGTGAAAAAACAGAAGGAAAACTTTTAAATCATTTTAGCTTACCCCTTGTTGCTTCCTTGGTCTATGATTTTGTGGGTTTAAATGGAACTTTTTTGACAAACGTAAGCCGGTCTGTATCATCCACTGGATGGGTTAAGTCTTCGTATGGGAATATTACAACCCAATCTATTCAAGACTTCTCTTACAATAACTCTATGAGAATGGGAAACGATGGAAATATGCAGATACTGGATCAGATCATCCATTTCAATGACTCTGTTTATGCCGAGATGCCATTTTCGCATTTGTATTCTTTGCTGTCACACAAAATGTTTTCTCTTTACTTGTATTCCAACTACTTGAGTGACGAAAATGATACTTCAATAGCTGTTGCAAACCTCACTTTGGGATTCAATGAGAATAAGTCTGAGGGTGCTGGTTTTGGATTGTCAAATAATAGCTCATTGAAAAATCTGCAGTATGGTCAGGGCTCTATGGTTGTTAAAAATAACTTGGTAGTTAGTGGACTAGGGAGTACACAACAAGTGTACAAATATAATGAAGCTAACATGTGTTACTTTAGAAATGTAAGCAGCTCAAACTATATCATTCTTTATGATGAAGAGAGTGATGAATGCAAAAGAAAAACACAGTCTCATTTTGGTTTTGGGTTAAGCAGAGTATTGTCTTTACCCACTAGAAGGTCTTTTCGGGCAACAGATTTATTCGAGACTGATAAGGGAGTTTAAATTGATAAAATTGGGTATTTTTCAAATGCTGCTTCATAAGGTGTCTCCTTTTGTAAGATGTCCAAGTCTCTGTACCTTTAAGAATATTGTAACTATTTTGAGGGGATATAATCATTATTTTGCTAAGACTTATATTGAATTCATTTAAATTAACTTGCATTTGAAATGATTCTGGTTTCCTTTAGAAAAATAAAAAAGATGTGAGGAATTAGGGATTTGCCAGGAAGAATTGTAAAATTAGAAAGGTGAGAAATAATTTTTAATTTATAATCTGGTATGAAAATAAAAGTAAAACCATCGTCTTATTTATATTACTTTCATGATAACAAAATTAATCATGTGAAAATCAAATACACAAGTGTTAGAAAATAAATTTCCAAAATTATTTAAATTTTTAAAATTCTGACAATATATAACTATATCTAAATATATTAATTATCTTATTATTGATTCTTATCAACATGTTTACGTTTCTATTTAATGTATTAAATCCATGTTAACAATAATACTATGAGAAATAATATTGCTTAATATTCTTCACCTAGCCAAAGAGCTAGATGTTTTACTGTTTTAGTTATGTTCAATACTTTGTTTTCTTAGATGCTGCAGTTTCTTTCTAGTTATAATTGTTCATCTACTTAAGCGAAGTGTCATCCTCTTTTAATAGAAAAACATTCGGTTTAATATAAGGTTTCTACATTTCAATCTAGCTAAAAAGAAATTGGCCCTGAAATAACATCATATGGCTTCAACGAAAAACATATATATATATATATATATATATATATATATATATATATATATATATTATATAATATATGTGAGGCACTAAGTGAAATTTATAACTAGACTCTTATATATTACATTTAGTAATTTTTATATTGAAATTTTAAATATATTATAATAATTTAAAATATAAATATTACAACATGAATAAAAGATAAAAATACATATAGATGTTAATTTCTATTTAAATTAATATAAATACTACATTAGTTAAAAGATTTTTGGAATAAATAATGTTCCATGCTTTTTTAGTTTTTACCAATTGTGACAAAAAAAAAACTCTTACCAAATTAATTAATCGTTAAAATTAATAAATTTAAGACGATTGATAAAATTTATTTTATAGACACTGTCAAAAAAAAATTTTCTTCACAATTTATGGAGCTAAAAATTAAAAACTTAATTATAAAATTTTAAAAAATGGGATTAAGTATTTGAACTCATTTAGTTTAAAAAATTAGGTATATTTTTCTCTAATTTAATAAATTTAATTTATTAAAATACGGAAAGAAAATAATTTTTTTTCATTAAGAAAGTGTCTATTTATATGTACAAAATGATTGTTTTATAGAATTTAAATTTAGCAATATTTCCATCATGTAATTTTATACATGACAATGCCTATTCATTGTTCAATGTAAGAAAAATAATTAAATATTTAACGATTAAGTAAAACTATTGGAAAATAAAATAACCAAGATAGAATTAATATCATATATATAAATAAAGAGATTAAATATGTCTAATTTCTATTTTACATGGGGTCTATACACATGTTACATAAAATGTTCATTTATTTTTCACAATACTTTACATTAAGTTTGACAACCCCACATGTTTAATCGTAATTATATTATATTTGTGCATTAGGTTTGTGTCATATCGTAGTTGTGTTTAAATATTGGTTAATACAATAAAATATTTTTACAATATTTTGGAAGTAATTTATTTATAATAATATAAAATAATAACTTAAAATTTATAAAACAATTATAGATAAATTTTAATCTATCGTGTGTTTTATTGTTTAATAATTATGTTGGTGTTGTGTTGGCATATGTATATGTTGAGATTTTAACATGTACACTTTAATGAAAAGGAGAATAAAATAAAATAAAATATTTTTATTAGGGTCATATTTTATACTAACTTCGCATTAATTAAAAATATGATTTGGGTCCTCTAATATTGATGGAAAAAAATAAACCCCATATATCGTACATATATTACTCATAATTATGAAATATAGACGACTTTTTCTCAAACTCAATCATAAGACTCCCATCATAAGTGACGATCAATCCATTAGATCCCTTCGACGACTTTGACAATTGTGACAACACAAGTATTGTCATTATTGAGTTAAGTGTATCCTTGGCACGAGAGCTATGACACTATCTTGAATACGATTGCATAAAACAACTCTAATTCTAATGTGGTATTTTATATATTATTGGTTATGAATTTATTAGTTACAAAAATGATAGGAAATTAAAATAGAGAATCAAAATTCTATACAATTCCAACTTGATTCATATGTATTTGAGAAGATTTTTGCTACAAATGAACAAAAGATTAAGTAGAGATAAGAAACTTACAAGAGAAATTAAAGAAGTTTTGATTGATGTTTTTCTTTGAAAAAAGTTAGTTATGTGCTTTTATTTTCACATGTGTGAAGGTTCTTGTTTTATAAGTGTCTTTATTTTCTTTTAAGGTGTCTAGTTTGTAGTTGGACATATGTCCAATTCTGTTGTGTCTAGTTGGAATAGAGAATCGAAATGTTATACAATTTCAACTTGATTCGTATGTTTTTTGAAAATATTTTTGCGACAAACAAATTAAATACTTGTAGAGATAATCGACTTACTAGAGATATCAAAGAAGTGTTGCTTGATATTTTTCTTTGAAAAAAGTTAATTAGGTGTCTTTATTTTCACAAATGTGTGAAGATTTTTGGTTTGTAGGTGTCTATATTTTCTTTAAAGGTTCTTGGTTTGTAGTTAGACATATGTTCAATTCTGTTGTGTCTAGTTGAACATAATGTTTAAATGTATGCTTATTACTTGAGATAATAGACTAATTCAATTCAAGTCCAATTATGTAGTATAAAAGTGGACACATTTTTTTCGAAATTAAGTCGTTTGTTTTTAATTAAATATATGTTCGATTGTATTTGATCAATTTAATCTTCTTTCGTGTTAACTAGCCAATAAAAAAAGTGCATTATATTTTCCTTGTTGGTCCAACTAATGTGGGCCATCCACAAATAAAAAAAAGGAAGAAGAAACGAAAGTCTCTGGCGTCGAAAGAAAAGGAAGAAAAGAAGAAAGAAAAGAAAAAAAAAGAAAAAAAAAGTCAAAAGTTTCTCCTTTGTCTCCATCCTTTCATGCGTGAAGAATGGAGAAGACTTGAATTTTTGGTTTTATAAAGCCTTAGTTTCAATCTCAAAAATGTAATATAGATCAGAAGCGGAGAAAACAAAAGGAGAGAGAGAGAGTTTCTAAGAGATTTTTGAGAGAGAAATTAAGAGAGCCAATTTGTGAAGTTTTATCCACAAATCAAGATACATATTTGTTGTATTTTTTTTTATAGATCCACCCCGAAGGTGTGAAGTGTGTAATCCCATCTTATTATAAGTGGAAGTTTAAGCTGCTCACGTCCTGTGGTTGTTACTTTCATTTTGAAAGGTTTTTCTACGCTAAAATCTTGGTGTCATTTTTATTCTATTTTGATTTGGGAAATTATCCTAGGTGTGTGAAATTTATCTTTTTAAAACCATCCATTTTTCCCAACAAAGTGATATCAGAGCCAAGTTATTTCTAGTAAAAACTGTACACATATACAGTACTATTCATATATACTGTATTGTACTATTCACGGGTACTATTCATTGGTACTATTTGGTGGATACTATTCATTGTCAGAAAAGTATCAAGTTCGGCGAAACCTGGTGACTGACGATTCAAATGGAGGAAAGCACAGGTAATATGATAAAATTAACCGCATTTAATTATGCAATTTGGAAGCCAAAGGTGGAGAATATTTTATACATTAAAGATCTATGGAAGCCAATTATAATGCCGAAGGAGAAAGAAGTAACCGATGCAGACATTGAATGGGCCATTCTGAACTGAAAAGTTGTCCGCTTCAAATCGTACAACGGATCGACAAAAAGCATTTTTCAAAATTTTTCTAATGAACACGATGCTTATATTCTTTGGCAAAAGTCGAGAAAATATACGCGAGGACAACCGCATTTAATAAAGCAACTGATGCGACGATTAGTCAATTTGAAGTATAAAGACTAAAGCCAGACGTAACATATGAGGAGTAGTTTCAAGGTATCAGAGATCAACTCAACTCTATGAAGATGACTGTAGAAGACGAGCTACAAGCATTGTTGATGTTGATTTCTCTACCAAAAAGTTGGGATACTTTAGTTGATGTTGAGTTCTCTACCAAAAAGTTAGGATACTCTAGTCAGGTCGCTTAGCAACCCGCCTCACCGACGGTAAGCTTACCACGTGATATGGTAAAAGACAGAGTGTTAAACCAAGAGTCTCGACGAAAAGATGAAGGATATACTCGACATCAAGCACTTGTCATGCGTAAACAAGGCAAGCAAGAATGGCGGGGAGAAGTAAAAGTAAAAATCCCCGTGAACCAAAGTCAACAAAGAGGGACGGTCAAGTCTAGATCAAGGTATGACATGAAGTGTCATCATCATGTAAGCCTGGACACTTCATTCGAGAATGTGAAGGTTAAAGCGCGAACAATCTAGAAATCGTAGCGTAAACCCGAACAAATGACACCACAACTCACACCGAAGGTTAAGTTGTCATCGTTCGAGATGCCGGGACATGTCAATCTTGTACGCCAAGACACTACTGGGTAGTTGACTCGCGCTCCTATCATGTCACCTCACGACGAGAATTCTTCTCAACCTACACTCAAGGTGATTTTGGACGTGCTAGGATGGGAAATGATGATGCATCAAAAATTGTCGGATTGGAAATATTTATCTGTAGACTAATCTCGACGCAGACATTACTTCGAAAGATATTGAAGCATGTTCTGATATCCGCCTCAATTTAATCTCTACCCAAGTATGCTCGATGATGATGGATACAATAATTATTTTGGTGGAGGAAAGTGGAAGCTTACCAAAGGCAATCCGGTAATAGCTAAAGGCAAGAAAGATACATCACTCTACATCACGTAAGCCAAACTATGTAGGAGAAGTAAATGCCACAAGGAAAGAAGTTTCTACCGAGCTATGGCATAAGCGACTCGGCCACGAGTGAAAAAGGTCTCAATTCCTTTCCAAAATGAGGTCTCGGCCAGAATGAAAGGTACACCCTTGCAAACTCGTGTTGATCGTATTACGGGAAACAACATGTAGTTGCATTTCGTAGTCTCGCACCATCTAGAAAGGAAAATATTCTAGATTTAATACACACGTATGTCGTACAACGAGTCAGTAAGTCATTGTGAGGTGCTCACTATTTTGTGACCTTTATCGATGACCATTCTAGAAAAGTATGTGGACTTTGCTTTGAAAACTAAAGATCAAGTACGAAGTTTTCAAGCGCTTCATGTAAAAGCCGAGAGAGAAACCGGTAGACGTCCAAGTGGTACGTGCGTATAATGGGCGAGTATCGTGGACCATTCAAGAGTACTATAGAAGTTTTGGCATCAGCCGGAAAATCAAGAGAAAGACACCTCAACATAATCTGTCGCAGAGAGAATGAACAGAATCCATCCGTGAAAGAGTCGCATGTATGCTCTCAAATGCAAAAATGCCAAACTCCTTTTCGGGGGAGGCAAATGAGGACAGTTAGCCGATTTAATCAACCTTTTCTCCATCGCCCATTGAACTACGACGCACGGAAAGAGTTCTGACTAGGAGAGACGTTTCTTACAAACACTTGAAAGTATTCGGTCAGAGAGCATTCGATCACATCCCAAGAGAGCGAATGTCCAAGTTGGATGGAAAAGTGAAACAATGTATCTTTACGGGATATGCCCATGAAGAATTTGGCTACGTACTTTGGGATCCTATTAACAAAAGGATTGTCGAAGAGACATGGAATTTCTCAAGACCAAACAATCGAGGACTTTCGAGAAATCCAAGAAACCATAGTCGATGAAATTCCGCTAATCCTGGACTCGTCTCTCCACCAATAAATCCCGACGACGGGAGTCACACCGTATACCGATGATGTCAATCCACCACCTGCGCTCGTAACCGTAACAAGTCTCTCGAACAAGTCCAACCAGAAGTACAGACAAGGAGATCTACCCGAGTACGACAACCTAGTCGTATATATTCTCCTAACGAGCATACGTGATGCTCACCGGGGAGAACCGCAGAGTTGGCGACGAAGCTATCACCGATCAACATAAGACCGAGGGTTTAAAGCCATGTAGGAAGAAATGAAATCTCCGTACGAGAACCACACATTCGACCATGAAACTACCACAGGGAAGAAAAGCTCTCAAGAACAATCGGGTGTATAGAATCAAAAGTGTAGTTGAATTTCGCAACCACGCTATAAAGCAAGATTGGTCATGGAAAGGATTCGTTAAGAAAGCGCGTTGACTTCGATGAAATATTCTCACCAAGTGGTTAAAATGTCTTCAATCCGAGTTGTTCTTGGTTTGGTAGCTAGTCTTAATCCTGGAGGTTGAACAACTTGACGAAAGATCATTCTTACATGGTGATCTTGATGAAGAAATCTATATGGAGCCGAAGGTTTCCAAGTCAAAAGAAAAGAAACGTTGGTATACGCAGACTAAAGAAAAGCTTCAGATGATCTCAAGCAAGCACCGCGTAAGTGGTACAAAAATTTTGACTCATTCACGGAGAAAATGAATACAATAACGACGACCGATCATCAAGGCCTTTCATCAAGAAATTCTCGATGGTGATTTTATTATTCTTTTGTTTTACGTCGATGATATGTTAATCGGGGTCAAAATATTGACAAGATTAACAAGTTAAAGAAGCGAGTCGAGCAAGTCCTTTGCAACGGCGACTTAGGACCGCCATGCTGCATTCTTGGCATGACGATTACCCACAAACTGTGCAAAAGCAAAAGATCCGCTTTCCCAAAAACGGTATGTTGAAAAAGTTCTTGAAAGATTCAACACGAGCAAAGCTAAACCCGTTAGTTGTCCACTCGCAAGCCACTTCCAAACTTATTTGAGTCAACGTCCCTCCAGTGAGTGAGGATAAATCGAGATGAGCAAGCGCCTTACGCATCGCGCTGGCGCCTAATGTACTACGCATGGTATGTACGTAATTTACATTGCACACGTTGCATACAGGAGCCGATTCTCATCAAATCCCAGTGAAAGGAACATCGGGCACCGTCAAATGGATACTCGTATCTCGTAGAACCTCCAAATTATCATATGCTTTGGTAATAATAAACCCGTATTAGAAGGATATACAGATTCAGATATGGCCGGCGACGTAGATACGAGGAAATCTATATCCGGTACCTAATAAACATTTGGAGGGAGCTGCTTTCATGGAAACCACGACATACAAAGTTGTATCGCTTTAAGTACACGGTAAGCGAGTACATTGTAATTACTAAAGGTTGTAAGGAGATCCTGTGGATGAAAAAGTTCCTACAAGAATTGCATCAGAACCAAGAAAATTATGTTCTTTATTGCGATAGTGAGAGTGCAATTCATCTTAGCAAGAACCCAACCTTCCACTCAAGGTCCAAACACATCGACGTAAGGTATCATTGGATTCGTGATGTGTTGGAACATAAACTACTGAAAGTTGAAAAGGTTCATACCAATGATAATGGTATATGACGACAAAGACCGTGACTAGAGAAAAACTTGTTATTCATAGAAAGATTGCGGGATGGAAGAGCTATGTCCCACATAAGATTTATGAGATTTGTATTCCAACTAATGTGGGCCATCCACAAATAAAAAAAAGGAAGAAGAAATGAAAGTCTCTGGCGCCGAAAGAAAAGGAAGAAAAGAAGAAAGAAAAGAAAGGAAAAAAAAAGTCAAAAATTTCTGCTTTGTCTCCATCCTTTCATGCGTGAAGAATGGAGAAGACTTGAATTTTTGGCTTTATAAAGCCTTAGTTTCAATCTCAAAAATGTAATATAGATCATAAGCGGAGAAAACAAAAGGAGAGAGAGAGTTTCTGAGAGATTTTTGAGAGAAATTAAGAAGTTTAATTACAAGTTTTATCCACAAATCAAGATATATATTTTGTTTCTATTTTTCATGTAGCATTCACCGAAGGTGAAGCTAATCCCATCTTATTATAAATAAAGCTTTAACGCTTACTTACGAGTCCCGTGGTTGTTATTTTCATTTTGAAAGGTTTTTCACGCTAAAATCTTGGTGTCATTTTTATTCTATTTTAATTTGATAAATTATCCTAAGTGTGTGAAATTTATCTCTTTAAAACCATCATTCTTCACAACATTCCTTATCGGGAAAATGTTACTATAAAACTTAGCATTTCATTCTAATTTATTTCTAAATTGATTTTAATGAATTAAGTTGAAAAGCTTCTATTTGGATAACAACTTTAAGCTTTTGATCTTAGTTCATTCCCTGCTTCTACTTACATACCACATATATCCTTAAATACATACCTTCAACATTTTAAATGTTCAACCATGTGTGCCGAAAATAGTGAGAATGTTCAAACGGTATTTGCCAAACTCCGGTATGTGTAGACAAAACTAATCAAGTACCTGAGGTTTGCTTGTCCTTCATGACTTTCAAGATCGAACCACTAGCAATCAATTTATAAAAACATCAAGCTCAACCAATCTTTTGTTCATTATCAACCAATTTTTATATACAAAGTTTGGTTTTATTTGATAACGTTATATAGAAATAAATATATATATTTTTTTATTAAAAAATTAAAAATTAAATTATACTAAATAATTAAGTTATTTATATATAAAAAATATTTTTTTTATTTAATGATAATAATATTTAAATATAAAAAATTGTGAGAATATAAAAAATAATAGGATGACAACATCCTTACTTCTTTTATTTAGATTGTTACATAAAAAAATTTATTTCGTTCGTTTGGTGTTTTCAGTTAGCGTTATAAAGGTGGTGACTATTGATACGAAGCTTCAATCAGCGATATAATTAGATTCCAATGAGTAATGAATATTCACATTAAATTTCAATTATCTTTATGAATTAACTTAGTTTATAAAAATATTTAAAATAATTATTTTGTTTAAATTATATTCATAATATATATAAATAGTGATAAAAATATATTTAAAATTAAACATATTTTTATATTTATTTATATATTATAAATATAATTATAAAAATAAATATTTTAAATAATTTTATAAATTATTCTATACAAACATAAAATATAATTCACATATTATAATTAGATGGCCATGACTATTCACATGAAGCTTCAAAGAGCATTATAATTAGATTATCACGATTAATGACTCCACAAAAAAATCACTTTCTCTTTCGGTTGATTAAAAGGACCAATTTCAAAAATACAACGTACAAAACACCTATTAAAAATGTTACATAAATATAAATAAATATTAAGGATTAGGGATTAGATATTAATAATATTAAGTAAAAATATCTAATTAATCAAATATATATATATATATATATAATCGTTAAATTATTATTATTTTTTAGTAAATATGTATTTAATTTTTATTTTTATTTTAAAGTTAATAATTAATTTTAAATTTTAAATTATTATAACATCTATAATATTAATTTAAATTATTTTATAATTAAATTGATTAATTAAATTTATTGATTAATAACATTAATCTCTCGTATATATATACCCCAATATCTAATATTTTCTTGTTAAACAACTATTCATATAGGTTTTTAATAGAATCCTTAAAATTTGATAATTATAACGATAATACACTTTGATACAAGAAAGATATAGATAAGTTTTATTAATTATTTTATTTAATAAAATTGATTTATTAAGTTCTATTTTTTAAAATAAAATAAAATAAAAAAATTCTATTATTTAAATTTAATTTTTTTTTTTTAAATCTATCATTTCCCATCCCTCTCTCTCCTCACTTCATGTCCGGTGTCCCGCACGATCTATCCCTTTTATCTCTCGATATAAACATTATAATCCTAGAAGTGATACTTTAAGGATTGAGCTTTTTTTTTATACAAGTTTAATTTTATTATTATAAAAATTGATTATAAAAGTGTAAATAATTATTTTTTATGTTTTTATTTATTTTTTAAGTTATATTATTTTCTATCTAATTTAATTAAAAAATAAAATTATATTTATCTTTATCACTTTTTTATAAAAATAAAATAAAATAACTAAAAAACAAATATAAAATTTAAATATCATTTTATAATAAATAAAATATCTTACGATTATTTTTTTCTTTATTAAATTATAAAATTAATAAAATTTATCTAAATCTTTTAAGGTTATTATTGTAGTTATTATAACTCTGTAATTTCAAACCATTCATATATATGATAAGCAAGTATTGCAGTTTGGAGAGGTTAATACCTCAAACTCTACTCATAAAATGTCTTTCGATGCACTATAATTTCCTAGAATTCAAAATATAAAATTATAATCCATAAAAAAATAGGGAAAATAATATCTAATCACAATTAGTAAAGTTAATTTTGGGTACAGATCGAAACAGTACTAAAATTGTAAAAACCCAATCCATTGAAGTTGAAGGTCACAAAACATATATAAACTAAATAATAGGAGGCTACCAGCCACCCTGTTTGACTGTATGGCAAAGAAGTTGAATCTTGTGAACCCATGCATGTTTGTAATCAATCTGGCTATAACTTTTTTTTAATAATATACAATAATACTAACCTTATCCATTTGGCGGTAAGTGCATCCATCGTAAATGATGATTTTGATAAGGTTCGAATATTAAAATAAATGACGGTTTTCATGTAGCCATGGTCGAATTAGGGAATTGGGATGGATTATATTCATTGCTTCGGTAATTTTTTTTATTAATATATTTATATATGTTTACGATAATATTGTTATAAATGATTAACATTCTTTAAATAACACAATAAGTTGTGGGTTTTTTTCTTAAAAATAAAATCGTGAGTTTTCGTTAAACTATTGAGTCATAGTCGTTGATCTACTGAACTTACAGATATAGACCAAAGTGGATAATCAAATATCACATGGAGTGGGTTCCACTCTATTATAATCGGAGGATTTAATCGTCATATATCAACTGATATCAGAATCATAATTTTACTGGACTATATGGTCTTACGTTCTTAAGATAATGTAAAACTCTCTAAGTGAGATGTATGATGTAGTATATATATGTGTCACACATCACTCAGAAAGATAAGTGATGATATATAATGATGAGCACTCTCTAAATAGCATGATCGTGTTTTATAAATTCTTCTTAAAAGTAATGTTGTGTGATCCTGCTAAACTATCATGTCATGGCCTAAACCCTTTGAACTTACAGTAAGTGTCATGCGAAATAAGTCTTGTCTCACTATAAGCAGAGGGTTTAACCTTCATGTATTAGATGATATCAAAATTGTTACCTTACTAGGCATGCAGGCTTGCATTCTTACAAGAAAGTAAGATTCTCACTTTGTTTAAGAAGATAAGTAATAATATGTTTATAAGATGTGAGCATTATATAAATAATATGATACATTTTAAGGTTTATTTTTTTTAAATAAAATCGTGAAATTTTGTTAGACTATTGAGTTATGATCGTGTACCAATTGACTTTGTAGTTATAGATCAAAATTAACAATATCATGTTACATAAAGTGGATCTCATCATGCTCTAAGCGGAGAATTTAACCATCTTGTATAATATACAATTTTTAATATTTTTAAAAATAAAATAAAAAATTTGAACTCTTGTAGTATAATAAAAAATTCATTATTATATATATAAATAAAAGTAAAATAAAATAATTTTTTATATTTTTAAAAACATCTTATAATTATTGATTATATAAAATATAATTTTTATAATTAAATAGTTTAAAAGATACGTGATTTATCTCATTCTCCATTAAATTATTTGATCCTCCATAAAATTTCTTCTAACTTCTCCCATTGATGTAGCCACGTAATTTTACTTGATACGACATTTATGACTTAGAAGATCTTCCCCGCTATTCCCTTTGGAAAGAGTAGGCTTGAATTTGAAGGAACAATAAAATGAAAAGAAAAAAAATTAATATTTTTAAATCAATAATAATAAAAATAATGTTATTTAAATTAGTATATATTTTTTTAATGTGATGATTTATGGATAATTATTTAAGATAAATTTAAAAATAAAATTAAAATAAAGGTTTTGCCAGAAGGCCTGATGTGTTTCATGTTCCAATAAAAATCTAACATCACTTGCTTGATTTTCTATCTTATCAGCATATCCTTTCCCTTCCGTACTTTATGCTTATACTTTTGTGACAGCTGATTTCACAATTTTATAATAATATCGATCAAGTCAATTTTAAGTACCGTAAATATAATATAATTATAATTAATATAATATTTTTTTATTAAATATAATTATGTAATTTTAATTATATTTATTGATAATATATTATAATAATTTTAATTTATTATAAAAATATAATAAAGAGTTTGGAAACTCATTTACGTGGTTTAGAAAAGATTTCCTAAAAAGAAAAAAAGGGTTTACATAAGAATAAAGCTACTAATTATGGTAACGATTTTCTTAGGGAAAACAAATTTATGCTAATGATATATATCAAAATAAAGGCCACTTTCTTTTCACTGGTAGAGAAAATTATAGCATAATATATTATAAATAATTAATTAACTTTAAAGTACTTTAGGTTGTACGTATAAAGTTTTATCTCCCAAAACAATAAAAACAAACTTGTATGTTTAAAATGTACATAAAACATATATATATATATATATAATTTACTTATATTTTAAAATAATATGATTAATTTGATCATATATCATGCATACTCCTTCCCTAAAACTTAAATTCAAAAATATTTATACTATTCATCTTTAATTAAAACATAAATACTAATATTATACAATTTTATACCCATATTTTATATATATTCTTAAGTATTATTATTTTAAAAATTTTAAAAATAATTTAATTTTATAAATAATATTAACACGTATAATTATAATTAATTATCATTTAAATTATAGTAAATGATTTTTTTTTTAATTTCTTAAAACGAAAACAAAGTTTATTTTCTTATCATACACATAGCGATAGTTTTTAATCATTTTTTATATCCCAATTAAAAATAGACTATAAATTTGGATTGTTTAAAAAAAAAAAATACATAGCACAAATTGGTATAATTTCAAAGGTATCATCATAAAAATAGATGATGATCTAGAACATTAACCGAAGATTAAAGATATAAATCGACATCTTGATTTTAATTACTACTTTAGTGTCGGTAGATTATGATTATCTAAATGTCACTATAATAATCTAGTAACATGAATTCAGAAAAGACAATATAACAAAAAGTTTGCATTTTTATGATAATTAAAGCCACCTGTAACACAAGTATGCTGATGACAATAACTTAAACAAAGAATTGTCTGAAAACGTCCCTACTTTAACATTAACCAAGCATTTGCTCCTTATCCGTTTTATACAGACACAACTAAACGTAATCGAGCTGTTTCATGTACCTTGAGATATATTTTAATAATGAGAATTATTAACGACAAGTATAGAGGAGTGAATATATATATATATAATAAATTCATAAAAATATAGTTAAATTATTATATTTATTTTATTTATATTATCAATTTATTTTGTTTCAAGTATCATTCAAATATCTAAATTATTCAAAAATTTATTACTAACTAAATATAATAATTGAATAGTATTTTATTACATAAAAATCTTTTGTTGAAAAAGATAAATAAACTTCTACTTGGTCAAAACAATCATCATAATAATATAAAAAATAATATAAAGCTCATTGAGGTTTTAAAAATTATAAAATATTCTTTAAGTTTGATAAATAGATAATTATATCTCCTTTGTTATAATTTTATTGTAATATTGTCCATTAATTTTTTTTTATTTTTGTTAATTTATTTGCAATAACGTCCTCTAAAAAATAAAAATGTTAACAAAAGGAGTATAATTGTTATTTTTCTAACAAATAGGTGGCTTTTGTTATTTTAAAAAATCTAGAGAGATTTATTTATAATTTATCCATAATAATAATATTAAGAAATGTCAGGTAAAATTATTATTGGAGTAATAAATAATACATTATAAATTTGAAAAAAATATTATTAAAATTATGTAGGTAAGACCTTAAGTGATAATTTATATTAATTTTTTAGAATAAAAAATAATTCCTTGTTGATATTGCCAAAGAAATAATAATAAGAAAATAAAAAGTTAATTTTTTATTAAATTTACATTAAAATATTATCATTTCATAGACATAATTAAAATATATATATTTATTTAGGTAAAATAATGATACATTAAATTATTAAAATTGTTATTATATAACGAGAATAACGAATAGAATAATAATTTATAAATAAATTTAATTAAAAAATATCAAAAATTAATTATCATTTCTCCGCTCCCCTTTTTTTAAAACAAGAAGATAAAAAAATATTTTTAAAATATGTGATTAAATAATATAAATGAAATAACTTAAATAATTATAGCTATTCTTCGTCCTTTGGACTTTTTTTTATCTTGTTAAAGAACCACTAAATTAACTAAAACCACTGCTTCTCGATTCCCATAATTATATTGGTTTATGAAATCAAAAATCAAAGGAACTCTAAAAGGTCAAAAACTGCTTGCATATTTAACTTTGACTCATCATATTTTATCAATTGTTAAGTTTAAATCCGCTTTATGAAAGAGTACACGGCATTTAGAAAAGATAGCGTCGATTTATGACCAATCCTGATAGTAATTATATAAATCCAAAACATCATACTACATAAAAATACAAAAGAAAGTAAAAGCAGCGAGATCAAATTACAAAATCATCCTTTCATGTTCACTATAAGTAGACCTTTCCCTCAAGCGCTTAAACCACAGTCCAAAATCTACAAAACAATGTCCTCTTTCTTAACTAATATGTCATTGTTTAATTTGTTTTCCTTATTAATCCTTCTTTCACTCTTTCTTTCAATTGCTCAAGCAGATGTTCCCCAAAATGCCACTTTCAAGTTTATCAACGAAGGAGAATTTGGCCCATATATTGTTGAATATGGTGGAGATTATCGTACTTTAAGCATCTTTAACTCTCCTTTTCAACTCTGTTTCTACAACACTACTCCTAATGCTTTCACTTTAGCTCTACGTATGGCCACTACTCGTTCAGAATCACTTTTCAGATGGGTTTGGGAAGCTAACAGAAACAACACAGTTGGCGAAAACGCCACTCTCACATTTGGAACTGATGGAAATCTTGTTTTAGCAGATTTTGATGGCAGAGTTGCTTGGCAAACAAACACTTCCAACAAAGGTGTGACTGGTTTCAAGTTGCTTTCAAATGGGAATATAGTGCTTCATGATTCAAACAACAACTTCATTTGGCAAAGTTTTGATCACCCAACTGATACTTTATTAGTAGGTCAATCTCTACGTTCTGGAACTATAACAAAACTTGTAAGTCGTCTATCTCAGAAAGAAAACAAAGAAGGACCTTATAGTTTTGTTTTAGAGCCTAAAGGATTGTCGCTTTACTATAAGAGCAATAACTCTGCAAACCCACTTCTCTATTTCACATCTACTCAATGGCTTAATATTCAAGATCAAGGCTTCTTACAAAATGTGACAATAAAAAGTGAACCTGAAACTGACGAAGCTTATTCATATTTTGTAACTGTAGAGTTTCAAGTAGCCAACTCTTCAATTGGAGGAAATGTCATATTAGCTAGACCCAAATACAATGCTACTTTATCATTCCTAAGACTTGGAATTGATGGAAATCTCAAGGTTTATACTTACTATGATAAAGTTGATTCAAGGGCTTGGGAAGAGACATTTACTCTATTTGATAGAGACTCAATTTGGGAAACTGAGTGTCTATTGCCTGAGAGGTGTGGAAAATTTGGACTTTGTGAGGATAACCAATGTGTGGCTTGTCCATTGTCAAAAGGACTTGTGGGTTGGAGCAAAACTTGTGAACATGAGAAGCTAAACTCATGTAATGCAAGTAGCCTTATGTCACGACCTTAATGTTTCAAGTATCGATCGTGCGGCACTTAGCTCGGTCCGTCGCACTAAGCCTGCCTTTCAATCCGAAAATGGAACTCCAAAGAGAATAGAAAGAGAGTTTGCAAAGAATGCTTTGTATCGCTTCTGCAGAGAGTTTATGATACAATTGTTAAGAATTCCCAAGGATTTTCCAAGATGAATGCAAATGAAGACTGGTCTATTTACAGTGCTTTCTAAGCCTAAGAATATGCCACCACATTCTAGATAATTCTACGCCTAGAATATACAAGAAGCTGTTCTAGGCTTCATGCACAATGTGCCACAAGGCTCTAGGATCTTCTAGCAAACTCTGTAGGGTCTTCTAGGTTTGTCTACCAAGCTCCTTCACGCACCTTCCGGATGTTCCGTAAGCTTCCAAAGCAGCCTTCTACATCCTTCCGGATATTCCGTAAGCTTCCAAGCCAGCTTCTACATCCTTCCGGATGTTCTGCAAGCTTCACGGCTTACATCCTTCCCGAACCATCCGGCGCATTCTAGAACGTTTCCAGCCCCATTCTAGCACCCTCCAACGTGTTCGGAACATTCTAGGTCGCTTCTGAGTTCGAGTCCGTCCCAACTCTAGCCCTTTTCTAGACTTTCTTAGGCAACTCTAGAACTTTCCATGTAGAAAAGCCTAGATCCTTTAGGCAACCACCATTTATTTGGATTTTCAGGGACAGGGCGGGACGTGACACCCTCCCCCACTTGCCCGCGACGCCCGTCGCGCCCCTTCAAGCTTCCGAACCTCTCGATGTCGTCTTTAACTCGCCACAAAGATCCCCAGGTTCCCAAATCGTTTCTTCATCCGAGGCGTTTCTTCCATTTGACCAAGTATTCCCTATAACCCGTACGCCCCTTCGGCTTGGATCAAGCGGGTCCGCCCAACTTCGAGTCCACTTCTTTGTTGGAAGGAGGCTTCACGTGAGGTGCCATTTCTCTTGGATTCTCCCCTACTTATGTCTTCCTTTTCTCCATGAAAGGATTTTAGCATACTTACATGAAAAACAGGATAGATTTTAAGCTAGGGAGAGAGTCATAGCCTATATGACACCTTACCGACTTTCTAAGGACAGAAACGGGTCCCCGATATTTCCACAACAACCCCTTACAGCCTCCGCATGACTTCAATTGGGGGCAATAGTTTGACAAGGACTAGATCTCTTCCCGAAATCTCGACCCGTCCCTTCTTTTCGTTAGCCCACTTTTTCATCTTCTTGATGCCATACGCAAATAGCTCTGGGCCAACTCTCGCTCATGCTGTGCCTTGGCAAACTTGAAAGCACGGGCTCTTTCCTTCATACCGCGGGCCAAGGTACGAGGGTCACAGTCGAGGCCGCCCCCATGACGATCTCGGCGGACTCTTCGGTAGACTCGCCTTGCAAATTGTAGGAAAATTGGCACATCCAAGAACTTAGCCCAATCAACTGTTGATTGCACCGACAAAGTTGCCTAAGATACACCCAAAGAATGCATTGTCATGCTCCGCTTCGCTTACTGCTGGGGTGGAACCTGGTAGAGAAATTCAAGTCTGATCCCAATAGCTTGAATAGTTCAGTCCAAAATTTCCCCATGAATCGTGGGTCTCGGTCACTCACAATATTAGACGGGATCCCCCAATGCTTCACAACATTCTTGAGGAACAAACATGCCATCTCATCTGCCGTGCAGTCCATTGAGGCAGGTATGAATGTTGCATACTTGCTGAAGCGATCAATCACCACAATAATGCTGCCAAAGCCCTTTGATTTTGGCAGGTAAGTGATGAAATCCATAGAGACACTTTCCCACCTGCCTCCTCGGAACGGGCAGCCGCCTAGCAGACCTCCGGGCATGTGCCGCTGTCTTCCCTTTCGACTCGCCGCATCACCACCATGCTTCCGCCGCAACCTCGATTTTTCCACCGGCCAAGGCTCATTAACGGTGGCCCCGTGCTCCAGCTCCAACTCGACTTTCATGGTTCGCCTCCCTCCTCGGGAGGCAACCGTCAGCGAGGCCCCACGCATCACCCCACGGATTTATTCCTGTGGTACTTGCACTTCCGTTGGCAAGCTTGACTTTGTGACGCTCAAACATCACCCCGCTGACTTATCTCGACAACTTCAGACGTCCGTCCCAAGCAAGCTTGGCTTGGGTGACTCCTCCTCGTTGTACTCTTTCGAGATGGTCATAACCCCTTCGTCCCTCTTCAATCCCCTTTTGATTTGAAGTGCCGAGAGAGCTGTCAGGCGTTTGCGGTCCCGTCCTTCGCACACGCAAGCCTTCGAACCATCCATGATGCACATGGAGTTCGAGTACGGTACCAAGAAAGCTCTTCACCTGGTCCAAGAACTCCACGCCGAATACCATCGAGTAGTCATCATGCGCGCCATCGACAGTCTACTTGGCCGGGCCCAAGCACCAAGACTGCCTTAACTCGCGAGCAACTCCACGCAGTATGGTCAGCTGAGTTGATCGCTCTTAAGAGAACCCCCTCCATCGACAACCTTCAAGCCTCAGTCTCTTTTTGCTTCCTCCACCGAAACAAAGCATGCAGACGCACTCGTGTCGACCAAGGCTTTGGCGACCTTCCCATTTATGGTTGCATCTACGCACACGTCTCGGTCTTCGGCACTCCGTTAATGCACTGAAGAGGGCGCAAAGATCCCATCTTGGCACCATCGTCCGACTCACCTCCATCTGACCATGCGGAGGCAAAAGGCACTCAACGCCTTCCTTCGGACATTCACGTGCCCAATGCGGTCCGTCGCAAATGAAGCACGTTACACGGCTTGAGGCATTCCGATCCTTCTCCTTCCCTTTGTCCCGTGGCTTGAAACAGGGGTTGCCTTTATGATTTTGGAGCTCCGACTTTGGCATACGGCCTCCATTACCTTTCTCTCCACCAAACTTGCCTCGTGGCTTCGGGAGCCCTCCTTGCTCAGGAGTAGTCAATGAAGCTCACCGTCGCACGGCCGAAGATAAATCTTGGACACCACGTCGCTCGAGCTCAAGGTTAGCCCACGATCGGGAGACCGTCCACGAACAAGAATAAAGGGCATCCTCGCTTTCTACCGTGGTCGGGACTTCAAGGAAGAAGGTTGCGAACTCCTTCACATAATCCCTTATGCTACCCGCCCCTTAATCCGCCGCAATGCCGCTCCCTTGCCTCCTCTTCAGCGTTTACAGGAAGAATCTGCGTCTTGAACTCCCTTTTGAAGTCTTCAAAAGTGTCAATCAGTGCAAACCCCTCGTTGCACATCTCCCATGTCTCCGTCTCCACCACAACATCGCAGTTGCCTGATAAGTACATGGCTGCGTGCCGATCTACTGCACGGTCCGTTGCGCGTAGCCTCAAAGTATCGTTCAGCCCCCATAGGAAGTTGTCCCACTTCGGCGTTCCTAACGCCACAAAGCGTCTCTGGCTCGGGAACGTCCACCCTCTTAGCCTCACCGACGTGGTCGCATAGTTCCTCGCGCCATAGCCGCTTGCACAGTGCCAGATCACCACCCATATCCTCCATTCTGTACGCAATACATCGCGAGTTCTCTGACGAGATCTCTTACCTGACAAGTTCGGCTTTCAACCCATCAATTTCTCGCCTTAGCCCACCGTCTAGCCCGTTGAGTGACATCTTTTACCGCCGTACGTGGATCTCCACATCCTCGGCCCCAAGCCATTGCAACGCTCCTCTGGTTGTTCACTCGGTCAAACAGCCTCCCTGGCCCCGCGCACTCCCAACACGTGCTTCTAAGCTAGAAAGTATGTCTTTTGACTTGGCTCGGGCTTCTTTGATGGTTTCCGGTTTCCTCACGTCCACGTTCCATAGGTGGAACATCAACGCCGATAGAGATGGACCAACGTTCTTCATGGTGCTAAGAGTAAGATTGCTTCAACCCAAGGCTCGATACCAACCGTCACGACCTTAATGTTTCGCATCGATCGTGCGCCAGTGCACTTAGCCTTCCGGCCGCACTAAGCACCGCCTTTCAATCCGAAAATGGAACTCCAAAGAGAATAGAAAGAGAGTTTGCAAAGAATGCTTTGTATTGCTCTCTGTAGAGTTTATGATACAATTGTTAAGAATTCCCAAGGATTTTCCAAGATGAATGCAAATGAAGACCAAGTGGTCTATTTATAAGAGGTGGCTTCTAAGCCTAAGAATATGCCACCACATTCTAGATAATTCTATGCCTAGAATATACAAAGAAGGTTCTGTGTCATGCACAATGTGCCACAAGGCGCCAGGATCTTCTAGCAAACTCTGAGTCTCTAGGCTTGTCTAGCTCCTTCCGCACCTTCCGGGATGTTCGTGAAGCTTCCAGCAAGCTTCACATCCTTCCGATATTCCAGTTTTCCAAAGTTGCCTTCTTACATCCTTCCGGATGTTCCGTAAGCTTCCGGGGCTTCTACATCCTTCCCGAACTATCCTACGCATTCTAACGTTCCTAAATTCTAAAGACCTCCAACGTGTGCTCGGAACATTCAGGGTCTTCTGCTCGAGTTGAGTCCGTCCAACTCTAGCCCTTTCAGACTTCTAAAGAATCTAGAACTTTCCATGTAGAAAAGCCTAGATCCTTTAGGCAACCACTATTTATTTGGATTTTCAGGGACAGTTTGGGCGGGACGTGACACCTAGCTATTATAAAGTGGAAGGAGTTGATCATTTTTTGAGCAAGTATAATAGTGGAGATGATTTGAACGAGAGCGATTGTGGTAATAAGTGCACACAAGATTGCAAGTGTTTGGGATACTTCTATAACCAGGGCACATCAAGGTGTTTGATTGCTTATGAGTTGAAGACATTGATAAAAGTTGACAATTCTACCCATGTTGGTTACATAAAGACACCTATTTAATCATCAATGGGGTCAGATAATTGTCTTTGGGGTGTTATAGTATTATTACAGTCAAATAAAGCAACTAATGATAGGGAGATATTGTTGTACAATACTATAAATAGCAAGCTCCCCTTTTGTGTGCAGCCGGTTAGCTGTTGTAGATTATTCTCCCAATTTTAAATAATTGATTTTATACCTCCGTTACTTATTAACAAATATTTGATTTTATTTATTATGAATATTAAATCATTACAATTCAATAAATAACATATTAAAAGTTATATAAAAATTAATTTTCTTAAAAAGTTAAACTATTTAAAGAAGTATCAAATATTTTTTTTATGCGATAATTTTGAGTTCAAATAATATACAATATTGAAAGTAAATAACTATAAATCTCAATTCTCACATAATAAATTCGCAATTTCACACCCATTTCTTTACTCAATAGCTTCATATGTAGCCTGCAGAAAAGGATTGGATGGCTTACCTTAGATTATATTCTTGACTTCCTTCTTCTCTGCTTCTTTTCTAAGGGTAATGAAATTTCTGACCTTATACGATAGGAGAAATGATATCTAATTTTTTTTCATAATCTGCACTATGATTCCCTTAATTTTTTCTTATAATTTGGATTTTTTTTATTTTTTAAATTACCCTTTATTCCCTTTATTTATTTATTCTTTTTTATGATTTTATTTATTAATTTTTACATTTTAATGCTGTTAATTTTTTATACCATTAAAACTCAATTTTAAATTCATCTAAAAAAAATTAGTAGCTGTATATCTAGTTCAACGTAATGGAACAAAATATACTTTAAAGACCCACGCGTGAGTAGGCAATGCCTCTGGCTACAACCCCCATCAAGAAAGAAGCCTTTTTTTAATAAGTAATTCATAATTCATTACCATATATCAAAATGTGGATAATATCAATGTTGTGAAATTAAGAAAATTTTCTATAAGTCAGAATTATGAGAAAAAAAGAATAGAAAAATAACACACAAAATTTGATAACGGAGGTCGGCTAATCTTGTTTACATCTCCAGACCTGTTGCATATCTTTTTACTGAAAGGGGAGAAATTACACAAGTTGTTTACAACACTCACAACCCAATTACACCCAAGAAAATTACTCTCAATTTTCTCTTACAAAAGCTTTTCTCTCAATTGGAATGACCACTTTGGATGATTAATTCATTACAATTACACATCTATTTATTGTAAATCAAAGTGGTGCAACGTTAGTGAACCGTGGTGATGGTTCGGTTCGTCGGAACCGTACGTCGGTTCCGAAACCGAACGAGGTTCTTGATGGAAGAACCTTAATAAAGTATCGGGTCCTCTCACTATTAACTGCATAACAATTCAGATTACACCATCAATCGCGAGAGAATAAGTGTGAGAAGCGGTGAAAGCATCGAGCAATCGTAAAATCCATTGGAATTAGTGTAAGTCTTGAAATTTAATCAATGACGGGAGGTATGTTTTCAATCCAATTTTGTTTCATTGCATTTAAATTATGAGTTCAAGTATGGTTTTATGAATGTTTACGGATTGAATTAGTATCTAACATTTGGTATCAGGCGTTTGAAAACAACTCTGTTTTGCTCTGTTTCACGAGAACTGAAATTTTGGGTTTTTTATTTTGATTGTTTTTGATGCATATGGAAATTATAAAGTGTTTCAATATTGATTTTTGAGTGATTCTGTAAAATTAAACTTGAAAAACAATGAAGAAAATAAATCCATTTTGCCGTGGGTATTTATTTTCTTCATTAATTAACTTTTTGTTTAAAATGAAGTTTTTACTTAAAATTAAGATCATAAATCACTAAGAAATTGAATTCTGAGAATTTTGATAAAAAGAACGTTGGATTAAAATTAATAGGGAATAGAGATGCGGCCTGGAGTATCCGTTAGTGTAAAAAGCAGTTAGTATTGACTGACCGAAAGGTTGAAGATGAAGTTTAAAAAAAAAAATTTGTTTTGCCTGGGAATCGAACTCAGTTTACACCGATAAGTTTTTAATAAATTATCCACTTGACCACTGAGGCCTGTCTATTATTTTATGTAACAGAATATATTTATAGAGTCAAAAGTTAGTTTTATTAAAAAATCAAAAATTTGGATTGTCTGAGACTTGAACCTTGGTCTCAAGACAATGAATTCACAAGCCAAACCAACAGGCTACAGCAAAATATGCGCTGTTAATGTATAATATTTTATATATATTAAATATTTAATTTTTATTAAAACAAAACAAATATATATATATAAAATAATTCTGAATATAATTTTAATTTATGTTTATCATATGTATAATATTTATTATACATGTTATATTTATTTAAATAATTTTTGGACACATTAAAATTTTATTTAAATACATTATGCTTAAATTATTTGTTTTGTGTATTTATATGTATAAATTTTGCAATTGATTATACATATAAAATTTAGTTAAATAATTTATGCATAATTAAATTAATTTTTTTTAATGACTCTTATTGATTTAATTAGTGCTTATATTATTTAATTTTGCTTGTATAATTTATTGTCATATATGCAATTTAAGATAAATAATATTTGTACATTTGATATTAAATTAATATTGCTTATGGTTTTATGCAATAATTGAGCATAAGAATTTAATTAATATTTAAGTGATTCATATAGTTTGATTAATTAGGGAGTAGCCACAGCATCTTTAATTAATTAAAACTATAATAAAGTTTATTTAGGATCACATTTAGAAAATAAATATTAATTGTAATTAATCATATGTGATATAATAAATCTTATCCCACAAAATTTTTTATTATATTTTTGTGTGATTAATTAGGATATAATATCAAATTATATTTTCTAATTTACCCACGGGGATTAGGAAAAGGAACGTAATTTGATAGTTTTATCGTAAAGTTAGGAAGAATTTAATTGAATTAAAACTTTAGCATACGAAGTTTTATGTCACTAGATTCATATTATTCATGATTTATATTGGTAAATAATGACTATAGTTTAGAGCCTCAATTTTAATAAGCATATAATCTTTAATTGCCTTCTCAACCTGTAAATTTTTCGATATCGACTGTGATATTCCCCGTCTGAAAGGGATAACATAAAATATGGAAGGAAGAATTCTCGCTGATTAGGGTGGATGGATATTGATTATGCTATTAGGAAAACGAACCACCTAAAATTACTCGAAACCGATTACTCGGAGAATATCATGCTTTATGAACAACGGAACGATCTAATCGCCTTAGTATGATGTTCATTAAGACTAAAATCTCCTATTATTAGTGGTTCCGTTGATCAAAGATACCAATGTTCAAGACTTGCTAAAGGCCATTGATGATCAATTTGTCACTTGAGATAAGGCTTTAGCAAGCACCATTATAAAGTTCTCTTCTTTAAGACTACCAGAGTGTGAAAGGTGTGCGCAGCACATTATGCAAATGAGGGACATTTGCGGCTGACTTAAACATCTCGAGGTTGAGATGTCAAAAATCCTTCCTGGTGCACTATATCCTTAACACTCTCCCAGCGCCGATCTGCCATTCAAAATCTCGTACAATACGTAAAGATAAATGGTCAATCAATGAGCCCAATGACCGTGTGTGTACAAGTGAAGGAAGGGAGGCTTGTTATGGAATTTGGTGAAAGTGCAATGTTGGTACAGCGTACCCGAGAAAGGAAAATATCAATACAAGCGTAAAGGAAAGGGAATAATTCCATATCGGTGATATTAAGAAAGAATCCAAGTGTTTCTTTTGTAAAAAGAAGGGACAAGTGAAGAATGATTGTATCGATTCAGAAATTGCTGAGAATAAAGGTAATCGAACCTCGTTTGTTTGTTATGAATCTAATATGGTTAATGTTAATATTAACACCTGGTGGATTGATTACGGATCTGAAATCCATGTTGCAAATTCATACAGGGGTATGCAAAATCTAAGGAAGCTAGTGGGAAGTGAGCAATACATCTTATCCCAGGGTAACAAGATGGCCAGCGTGTAGAAATAGGGCGTGTAGTTTGATTTTAAGTAGTGGTTTTATTTTAAAATTAGAAAAGACCTTTATGTTCCAAGTTTCTCAGAAACTTGATTTCAATTTCAAGACTTGTACCTTATGGTTATTCCTTTCACTTTTGAAACATCTTTCAATTTATTTAATAAATACGATTGTGTTGGGAATGGTATTTTGTCGATGGATGGTCTCTTGCATTAATTTACAAAATAATGCCACTTTCATAACGCTTATTTATCATGTTCAAGCGGCACTAAAAAGTGTATTATTGACGATGACTCTTCTACGTTATGGCATAGGAGATTAGGACATATCTCCATAGAAAGAATTAAAAGATTAGTGAAAGATGGGGTACTTAGATGCTACGATTTTCTTGATTTTGAACATGTATTGAATTGTATTAAGGAAAGCGGACTAACAAGTCAAAGAAAGGTGCCAATAGAAGTTCAAACATATTAGAAATCATACATACGGATATATGTTGTCCCAGGCATGGACATTGAGTCAAAAATATTTTATCACCTTTATTGATGATTTTTCTCGATATATGTATCTCTATATGCTTCATAATAAGATGAAGCATTGGATGCCTTCAAAAGCTTTAAGGTTGAAGTAGAGAAACAATGTGGAAAGCAAATAAAGATCGTGAGATCGGATAGAGGTGGTGAATATTATGGTAGATACAGAGAATGAATGACGCCTGGTAGTTTGCTAAATTTCTTGAATACGTGGGATAGTTGCCCGATACATGTCTGGTTCACCGGACCAAAAATGGTGTAGCGAAAGAAGAAACCGAACACTTTTGGACATGGTGCGGAGTATGTTAAACTCGATCTTCATAAATCCTTGTGGATTGAAGCTTTAAAGACGGTTGTGTATATATTAAATCGAGTTCCCGACCAAGGGCAGTCTCGAAAGACACCATTTGAATTATGGAAAGGTTGGAAACCAGGAGTTTGCAACATATGCGCGTTTGGGGATGCCTTTCGAAGTGAGGACATATAATCCGGGAAGAGAAAAAGGCTGGACGAGGACCATTAGTGGGTATTTCATTGGATATCTTAGAACGGCGATTAAAGGTTATAGATTTTATTGTCCATCTCACTGACACTAGATTTGTGGAATCAAGAAATGCAAAATTTCTTGAGAATTACTTGATTAGTGGGAGCGATCGATCCCAGGGCATTGGTTACGAGAAAGATCATTCGGATGCTCAATGTACCACTTGAGTAATGGATGATCATTATTGTTAACAACACGCCGAGTCTGACACGTGTTGAAGAACCAGTCTTGGAAGTACCATGGTACAGATCTGATCTAGTAGATGTTGAAGTTCAACGGATGCCTACAATCGTTGAACAACTAGTTGAACAACATGATCCTGCTCGAGGAGAATGTTGATGCAACATTAAGAAGATATACTAGAGTAAGGAAATCATCGATACCTAATGATTATGTTGTGTATCTACAAGAATGTGACTATAATGTTGGAGCCGAAAATGATCCTGAGACGTTTTTACAGGCCATGAGTTATGAGGTTTCGAGCTTATGGTACAATGCCATGAAAGAAGAGATGGATTCTATGGCGTCTGGCAGAGTGCGGGATCTCAAGTCGAGTTTCTGATGGTGTGAAAGCCATTGGATGTAAATGGGTGCTTGAAAACAAAGAAAGACTACATGAGAGCAACATTGAGAGACATAAGGCAAGACTCGTTGCCAAAGGATTCACTCAAAGTGGAAGGAATCGACTACACGGAGACATTTTCTCCTGTGTCACAGAAAGATTCACTTCGGTGTGGTCGTGGCATTGGTTGCCCGTTTTGATTTGGATTTGCGACAAATGGATGTGGAAAACGGCTTTCCTTAATGGTAACCTAGAGGAAGAGGTTTATATGAAACAACACGAAGGATTCTTCTCTAGTGATGGTGAGCATTTGGTTTGTAAGCTTAATAAATCCATATATGGATTAAAGCAAGCCTACCGTCAATGGTATTTGAAATTCCATAATGTCATCACTTCATTTGGTTTTGAAGAGAATGTCACGGATGGATCAATGTATATACCCGGAAAGTTAGTGGGAGTAAGATTTATTTCTTGGTGCTATATGTGGATGATATTTTGCTCATAAAGAAATGATAGGGAGTTTTCTACGTGAGGTAAAACAATTCCTCTACAAAAATTTTGATATGAAGGATATGGGTGAGGCATCTTATGTCGTTGGCGTTAAGATCGTAGAGATAGACTTCGAGGTGTCGGGTTTGTCTCGGAAACCTATATCAATAAAGTTTTAGAGATTTGAATGAAGGATTGTTGACAAGTGTTGCTCCCGTTGTGAAGGGTGATAAGTTCAATTTGGACGATGCCCCGAAGAATGATTTTGAAAGAAACAGATGAAAACCATTCCGTATACGCTTCGAGTTGTTGGAAACACGATGTATGCTCCAAGTACGCAGGACGACATTGCATTTGTTGTTGGGATGCTAGGGAGATATCGAGTAATCCGGGTGTTGACCATTGGAAAGGCAAAGAAAGTGATGAGATACCTACAAGGAACCAAGGATTATATGCTCGTGTATAGGCAGGCAGTTGGAAGTAATTGGCTCTTTCCGATGCAGGACTTTGTTGTTTGTATTGATTCCACGAAAATCAACATCCGGTTACATTTTTATGCTTCTTAGGTGGAGTTGTGTCTTGGAGGAGTGCGAAACGGTCGTGTTGCTACTGTATGGAGGCCGAGTTCGTATCATGTTTTGAGGCCACATCGCATGGTGTATGGTTAAAGAGTTTCATTTAGGGCTTAGAGTAGTTGACTCTATTTCTAGGCCATTAAGATTATATTGTGACAACTCACTGGGTCTTGTATTTATGGCTAAGAACAACAAAGGTGGTAGTCGTAGTAAGCACATCGACATCGAAATACTTGGCCGTAAGAGAGCGTGTTAAGGAAAAGAAAGTGGTCGTTGAGCACGTAAGCGGCCAGGATTGATGATTACCGATCCTTTGACTAAAGGCGTACGACGATGAAATTCAAGGATCATGTAGAGAAAATGGAATTGGTTCCACTTTGTAAATGTATATATACAATTAATTAATGAAACTCTTATATATTGTGATATTTTCCGTATTCATGCTTAATTTATTTGAGAAAATATATATATTTTATTGGACCAAGAATAAATATAGGATTTATTCATTAAGTTTAGTTACCACATAAGAAACTAAATACATTGTAATACATGGAAGATAATACTACATTTCTTAGAGGACCTATCGTATGATTAAATGTGTTTTGTTACTCAGAAAATTTAAACGCGTTTGCGCGAGTGGGAGAATGTAAATCAAAGTGGTGCAACATTAGTGAACGTGGTAATGATTCGGTTCGTCGGGCAAATGCGTGGGATTCGAACCGAACGAGGTTCTTGATGGAAGAACCTTAATAAAGTATCGGTCACTCTCATTATTAGCTGCGCATAACAATTGATTACACCATCAATCAATGAGAGAATAAGTGTGAGAAACCAGTTGAAAGCATCGAAACGAGAAAAATCCATTGGAATTCCCGTGTAAAAGTCTTTGAAATTTAATCAATGGCAGGAGGTATGTTTTCAATCCAATTTTGTTTCCGCTGCATTTAAATTATGAGTTCATATGGTTTTATGAATGTTTCTGGATTGAATTGAGTATCTAACATTTATATGAAAATTCACTCATTGAATTACTCATTAAATTAATGGTTCCTTAAATTGCTCCATGTTTTGTTCCTTGTTTTGCTCTATGTTTTGCACCTTAAATTAAGGAGCTTTATGAAAATCTCCAACAATCACAGTAAAAACAATTTATATTATTATTCTATTATATTCAATTTTAAAAATAAAAAATCTAAATTACTTTTTATTTTCGATATTTTATCTATTTTTTAAATTTATTATTTACTTAAAAATTAATACACAATTATATATTAAATACTAATATATAATTTTTAATTAAATTGTTGATTAAACAATAAATATTATTTATTAATTGGACAATAATATAAAATAAAATTATTTAAATTTATTTTAAAAATAAGTAAGTTTAAATTGAAAAATAAATAAATTAAAACGATATAAATAGATTGATCTAATGTTCTCTAATTGAAATTTTTTACGACGTTTTCAATTTTTAATTTAACAAATCGATATAGGTCGATTCAATTAATATTTTAAATTAAAATGGATTAAAACCAAACCTTACTCATCCCAATTTTTTACATAGTAAGAAAAAAACAAGTAGAGAAAGTTAAAAATAAAATTTTATAGAAACATTTACGTTATCTAAATAAATCATAAGAAAAGACCGTTTTTATATATCACAATCATAAAAAATATGATAATTTTTCACTATATATAATTATGTGTATCCAATTCAAAATTATTATTACATGTGAATATGATTTGCTCTTGAGAGTTTAGACCCGCATTTGGCATCACCAAAAAATTGATTCAAGAAAAAAAAAGCTACACAAAAATATTTAAGTTAAAAGTTACTTATTTGATTCTAAATTCAAGTTATTTTTATGCCAAAGATACTTGGTGGAAAAAAAAAGCATAAAATTGTCCTTAATTTTTAATAATAATTTTTTTATATCAAATAATACTTTAGTGTAATTTGAATTTATTATAAAAATGAGAAAATAATGATTGATTAGGTTAAGGAGAATAGTTTAATAGTTTAATAGATTATCTACTTGACCACTTTTAATTTTTTTCTCATATTGTTTTAGCAAAAATTAAAATGAGTAAATATGACTTCAGAACTGCAACGACGGAAACGTTCGTTGAATTCGAACCTCAAAACTGATCAAAATACAAGTATTATCGAAACATTAGCAAAGACATCTAAAAAGAGACCTAATACTGATTTAGACAACCATTAAATTATATTCATTCCTTTCAACATTATTGCTATGTATCCTGTGCTTACAAATATGTTTTGGTTGGTCACGATTGTCTTAAAGAGATTGCTAAATTTATTAATGCCCAAAAGTTTAATGTAGCCACTAGTATAAGAACCTCATGAATTGAGTTTTGTTTGCCTGTAACATTCATGCCTATCATGTTCATGTACGTGTCAATAGACACAATAAAAATTAGACAGCTTTTTGTCATTTTAAGGAATAACTTGATCTTTTAATATACACAATAATTATTGAAAAAATTTAACTATGATTGTTACGGAATTGGCAACTGACGAATATCGAATTCCAATTTTGGTTGCTTGATTTAATAATAATGGAGTAACGGCAAAAGCAATAGTAAAAAAATTAAATGACACTTGATGATTTAAGTGGTTGACTTTTCGATGTGAAAAAATCTCTATCCATTGACGCTTGACGGCCTTGTAGGAAAAATCCACTAATAATCAAAATGGAGATACAAACATCGATTTCCAGAACTTTACAAATTATACCAAATTCAAAAATCGACGCATGAAATATCATACAATTTACTTGGTAATATATATATGAAGATAACTTAACAAAGCTGCTATTAAATCAAATATTACCGTCTGAATGAAACACCGCAAATGGCGGTGAAATGACAGATTTTGTCCTTGATTTGATTTTCTCTCTCTTAGTTGGTTATTGCTCGCTTTCTTCATCCTTGTTAACTATTTGCTTTTCTCTCTGGTGGCTCTTTGTTTTTCTTATGCGAAAACAAACATATATACATATATATATAGAAGCGGTGAGGTTTAAGAATATATTGGGTTTGCCTAATATTGTTTTAGACCATTATTAACAAATCTCGCGCTTGGCTCAAAACAGAAAACAAATTCTTCAAATGAAATTCCTCGGATTACCAAAAAATAACCGTCGTCAAAGCCCCAGAAGGTGATCATCTTTTGTAAATACCAATCAAGTCAAGCAATGCTTGAACTTATTAAATGGGCTTGGGTTTGGTTAACATATCGGATTGATACCAGTAGTGGCTATCTTATTAACAACAATATAGCACCCTGGGAGACAATGTCCGCGAACGAAATGATATCGACATCAATGTGTTTGGTTCTTTCATGATACATAGTATTCTTAGTCAAGTGTATCGCACCGACTATCACAAAATACAACCGAAGTATCCTGTTGTAAACCTAAATCACAAACCAAACCTCTAGTAAGCGAATGGCTTCTTTCACCGCTTACAACTGCTGTGCCGTATATTACGCCCTCTACGTAGTATGAAAAGCAAGCGTAGTAATAAAGTAGCCTTCCAACTAATGGTACGATGAGAAAGAGTGAAGACATAACATCGGAGATCTTCTTCTATCAGATCACCAGTATGTCGGAATCCACGTAACCAGATAACATTACTGACCAGGTATTAGAACTTCCATCATATACCAAACCAAAATTAGATGTACCTACCGAATCTGGAAGTATCCATTTCACGCTGCAATGACCGCACCAGGATTACCGTATATCTCACACGACTAATCGCATGTGAAATGTCGGGACGAGTACAAACCGTAAGCGTCATCAAACTCCCACGGACATTAGCATATGGAACGAGACATGTACCGCTCCTCTTCCGACCGGTGACAAATCCAAAGAAAGCCTGAAAATGCGTAACGAGCGTCTCACCAGGTTTAGAATCTTTCATGCCAAAACGTTCAAAGAACTTTTTCAATATAACTTTTAGTCAAATAAAGCTTGCGACATGCCTATCCTGTAAATTTCCATGCCCCAAAATTTTCTTGTCGCACCCAAATCTTTCATTTCAAACTCACCGTTAAATTTGAGACTTTAATTTGAATCTCGGACTTATTCTTAGAAAGCGATAAGCGTGTCATCAACATAAAGCAACAAATAAAGTGATGAGCGTCGTGGAATCTTTTATGATAAACACAACTATCATAATCACTCTGCAGATGCTTAGTGATCAATCATAAAAGAATCAAACCGTTTATACCCTTTGCTCGAGATTGCTTGACCCATATAAAGACTTTTTCAATAAACAAACGTGATCTTCCTTACGGAACAACAAACCCCTACGGTTGATATATATTTGTTCCTCAAGCTACTTCATGTAAGAAGTTTCGTAGCGACATCAATTTGTTCTAATTCCATGTCAAACAATGCAACCGTAGCAACACACGAATAGAGCTATGTTTCCGCAATGACGGAGAAAATACTTCATTGAAGTCGATACCTTTCTTCGACAATAGCCCTTTGCAACAACACGTGCCTTGAACCTAGGCTTCTTCAACCTCGAGGTATACCTTCCTTTTTCTTGAAGACCCGTTTGTTTCCAACAATCTTTTGGCCATAGGCGGTTTCACCAATTCCCATGTATGATTCTTGTATGAAGTGATTCAATCTCTTCGTTCATAGCAACCAACCACTTTGAATAGACTCATCACAGTGACGACTTCGTGATAGTAGAAGGGTTGTGCACCTTATAAATAGAACTGCCACGGACAATGCAAAAGAAACTAAGTGCAAATGCGTACAACGTACCTGCGAGGGCGTCTAATCTCTCTTATTCCTTTACCCTGCGATCGTATGGTTGCTCGCTTCTAGCTGGCTGTACATCATGGCGAGAATCGTCTATATCATCCTGAGATGGTTGATCCTGAAGTGCCCTCTTGTACTTGACTAGGAGCTCATTACTCTCGAAGCTCCACCTCTTCACTAACAAGTGGTCTTTGCTCTGTAATGATAGACTCTTTTTCTTTTGCAACATAGAAGACTCATCAAACTTAACATCTCTCGCTAATCAAAAATTTAGGTGACTTGGGTTCAACACACTGTAATCTATAACCTTTCACCCCGAAGGATACCCCAAAATATGCATTTCAATGCCACAGAGCTCAAGTTTACCATCATTAACATGAGCGTAAAGCGGGACAACCAAAAACTTTCAAATCAGAATAATTAGCGGGAGTACCAAAGAATACCTCAAACGGAGTCTTGACTCAATTACGGAGTTGATGGAGGCCAGGTTTACCAAATGCGGGCGTGGTTACAAGTCAAATTTCAAAAGGATTTATCCAAATCACTTGAAAGAGCATCTGACAAACTCTTTCTAAGAGGAAATCCTATTCATACGTTACGCTATTCCATTTCTTTGTGGTGTATAGCCTTACGGTGCGGTGTCTCACTATGCCATTTCTTTCACAGAACTCATTAAACTGTCGCCAAAATTCCAAACCATTATCGGTTCTCAAATGCTTGATTTTCTTGCTTGTTTGATTTTTATATACAAGCCTTGAATTTTACAAATTTTGAGAACGCATCATTCTTATTCTTGAGAAAATACACCCATATACATGACGAGAGAAGTCGTGATAAAAGTCAACATATCACAGGGCACCACCCTTAGACACTGAACACGAGAAGGACCAAAGATCGAATGAATATAATCAACGGTACCTTTCGTTTTATGGATGGGTACATCTTGAACTTGACCACTCGCGATGCTTTCCATAAACACAATGCTCCAATCAAGCTTCCGGTTTCGACCACAAAGCAAATCCCGTTTGCTCGAAAAATGACATCCTTGCTTCGCTCGTATACGCTTCAAGCCGCGTATGCCATAATCGAGTAGTGTACGAGATCTTGATCCGACGAGGATGAAGCGATACACTGCCAAATAACAGTATACCCTGCAAGTATATGAATACGCGACAATTGTACTTTAATAACAACGAGCAACACTTACTAACTTTTAAAACTCCACCTTCGCCCACATACTGTCGCATAGCCTTGTGAATCAAGAGTACCCAAAGATATCAAATTCTTTTCAAATCACGGAACATGGCGAACATCTTTTAAAGTCCAACAATACCATCACGATCTTAATTAGGACAAGGTACCAATACCGATAACCTTGCGAGACATATTGTTTCCCACGTCGAAAACACCCCCATCAATAGACCGAAACCAATCTCTCTTGGAGACACGTATACGGTAAGTCTGAACCCGAATCAAGAATCGAACATCTCGGAGAACGATGATGCGATAGAACATTTTCACCATTGGAACCGTAACTATCTATGACCGTGGATATCGTTAGTACCCGAGAAGACTTTGTGGCGATTTTCCTTTACACTGAGTTTCGGACAATTTACTTTCCGATTCTTCCCGACGGCAATAATTGCATTTATCTTTTCTTTTCTAGATTTGGATCTAGACTTGCCTCTATTCTGCTTGTGCCTTTTCTTGATTTCTACCTCCGACAAATAAACCACGCTATTATCATTGTTGCTTGTAGACACCTTTTTCTTCAACTTCTGCTAGAATTCAAACAAGCTTTGACATCTTCCAAAGAAATAGTATCTCGCCCAATATAGCATGGTATCAATAAAATGTTCAAATGAATGAGGTAAAGAACATAATAGAACTAAGGCACGATCCTCATCATCAATCTTAACACCACGTTTTTTAGATCACGAATAATTTTAGTAAATTCATCAAGATGATCGTGCAAAGGTGTACCTTCGACATTCCGAATGTATACAATACAAACGGCGTGCTTCAAATATAGCAGGCTAGTCGAAAGACTTGATCATATACAAATTCTCAATTTAGCCGTAACCCGTGGAGATTCCTCATCACCAACCGCGTAATACCTGCGTCGTACAAGGATAATTGAATTGAACTCAAAGCATTTTTCCATCGATACGACCTTTTTCTTCATCAATTTTTACCGGCAATTTATCCTTGCGCTTGAAGTGTCTTAACGAGCAACTTTAACTAATACGACGCATCTTCATACGGCAAGACTAAAATCATTTCTACCATTGAATTTCTCAATTTCATATTTTGCCGTAATGACCCAATATTAAATAAACAAGCAACCTTAAAAATATGAAACCAATCGGATAACTTAGGAAGCTGAAATAAATCCAAAGAGCAAACTTGATCACTCTCGATAAATACGAGAATAACCCAATAGCTCATACCATGTTTGTTATGGAATTGGCACTTGATAAGCGAATATCCAGTCCCAATTTTGGTTGCCGCAATTTAATAATAATGGGTAGCAATGTAAAACAATAAGCGATAAAAAATTAAATGGCACCTGCGATGATTTAAGTGGTTCAACTTTTCATATGAAAAGTCTCTTTCATTGACGGCCACTTAGCGAAAAAATCGGCTAATAATCAAAATGGAGATACAACAGCGATTTCCAGAGCTTTCTACAAATTATACCAAATTCCAAAATCGACCCATGAAAATATCCTCTAATTTCTTGGTAATATATATAGAAGAGATAACTTATGGCTTCTTGCTATTAAATCAAAATATTACCGTCTGAATGAGAAAGCAGCAAATGACGGTGAAATGGAGCCAGTTTGTCCTTGGTGATTTTTCCTGCTCTCTTAGTTGGTTATTGCTACTTCTTCTTCCTTAGGCTATTCTTTTCTTTCTCTGGTGGGCTTTGTTTTTCTTATGCAGAAACAAACATATATACATATATATATATAAGGCAGCTGAGGGTTTAAGAGTATATTGGGTTTTGGGCCTAATATTGTTTTGGGCCATTATTAACAATGATGTATTCTAATCGTGTCATATTCATGTTTTTCTTCCATATCGTGTCAGCAATTGCCACCCTACTACAACGTGGTTGAAGTTCCATTTTTAAGGGTGTGGATTGAGCTATTAATATAGAGTTATGTAGTAGTAGAATTTCACAAAGCATTTGTGTATTTGCACATAAAACAGCTGCCAAACATGGGTAAAGAAATCGAGGTTGTGATTCTCTCCAAAGAAATAGTTAAACCATCATCTCCAACTGCTCAACACCTAAGAACTCTTCAGCTCTCTTTCCTAGACCAGCTTGCTTCTATCCATTACATCACTTTTGTTCTATTTTATCCCAATACTCAAAACAATGATGCCAATACCATGTCGGCTGAATAATCACAACTAAAAAAATCATTGTCTGATACCCTCACTCACTTCCACCCCTTAGCAGGATGGTTAGACGACAATGCCTCTATAAATTGCAATGATGATAGGGCCGAATTTGTAGCAGCGCAAGTTAACTGCCCTGTATCAAAGGTTCTAGGTGTTAATAAACTGGCCCAAAACTTTCAGGCCCAAGACCCAATACTAAATAAACCCTATATTCACAGGAAATCAATCAAATTTCCACATTTTCCCACTATCTCTTTTCTTAGTTCTCCTTTCGCTTCAACATCATATGCATACTAATTTTCCCACACTGCAGAGAAGGAATATAACAGCTGCTAGAATAAGCTGTTCGCGTCGCCACTGCTGCTAATTATTTTCATCTCATTTGTACGGTAATATTTGATTTAATAGCAAGTTTGTTAATTTATCTTGCTATATATTACCAGTAAATCAGAGGGGATATTTTGTGGGTTTGATTTTGGATTTTGGTATAATTTGTGGTATCGGAATTGGTGTTTGTATCTACATTTTGATTATTAGTGGATTTTTCGGTGTCATTGTTAATGAGTGAGATTTTCGTTGAAAAGTTGAACCACTTAAATCATTGTGTGCTATTTAATTTCTTACTGCTTATTACTTTTGCTGTTACCCATTATTATTAATTTGTGCAACAAAATTGGAAGTGCCAATTCTCTAACACTAGGACAACCCAACATGGAGATTTTTTGACAATTTGTTCCATATCATGGAAATGAACCAGAAGAGACCTATTTTCTGCTACGTGTTCAAGTCAACTTCTTTCTTTGTGGTGGAATAGCAATCGAAATTGCTCTTTCACATAAGATTGCTGATGCTTCTACTATGAGCACATTCGTTAACAGCTGGGCTGCAGTGACAATGGGATCATCTGAGGGAGCGAAGATTCCAAAATTCAGCACTGCATTATCTCTCTTCCCACCTGCAGATTCCTTGAAATCAGAGAAAATCTGCATGGAGAAATTGGCTACAGAGAATTGTGTAACCAAGAGGTATGTGATTGACGCTTCAAATATTGCTGCTCTTAGGTCTAAAGCAGAGAATACTGAATGTATAAGGGGTCTTACAAGGGATGCAGCAGTGACTGCACTTATTTGGAAATGTGGCATAGAAGCATCAAAATCAAGTTCAGGGTCTTTAAGCTCAACTGTTTTAATACTTCCTGCTAATATACGGAAAAGACTACTGCCTCCCTTACCAGAGAACTCTGCTGGAAATCTTATTCGATTAATTTTTGCGGTAATGGAGGTTAAAAGTGAGTTTCATCTACGAGATCTGGTTGCCAAAATGAGAAGTGGGCTTGAGGAAATTGAAACCAATCTTGCTAAAAGACTTGGACTGTGCCAAGTGCAACAACCTAACTCAGGAAATGAGAGAACCTTTAGCGAAGATGGTATAAATCAAAAGTACTATTGCACAAGTTGGTGCAGGTTTCCATTATACAAAGCCAACTTTGGATGGGGAAACCCATCATGGGTGAGTCTGGTTTTGGGTACAGGATTTCACAACTTCTTTTGCTTAATGGATACAAGAAATGGTGATGGGATAGAAACATGGTTGACTTTGGACAAAGAGAAAATGACCTTATTTGAGAATAATGAGGAGTTTCTTCAATTTGCTTCCATGAATCCTAGTGTGATTCAGTAACAAAAGATTTCTGATAATTATGTTTCTGTTACAACTTATTTCTATACAAATGATTGGCCATTTCTATGTCCCCTATGAAACCCCTTTTATGACCATAGCACATGAAAGGAAAGGAAGTACTTTACCTTCCTGTGCCCATGTAAATAAAGAGGTTACTGGTTTATTTTGCATGTGTCTAGTATCGATTGGGTGTGTTATTTACATAGTTCACTTAAATAAATGTAGTTATCACGTGAATTTTATGAATTGATAATTGTTAGAATAAAGAAAATTAAGAGTCTCACGTTGAAAAAAATATAATAATTAAAAATGATATATAATTTGTTCAATTATTTTTTTCAATAAAGTTATCTTTTTGGGTTAGAACTCTATAATAAATATGAGAAGTTCGTTGACTTGTTAGCTTACATAAATTAATATGAGAATAGAATTAAAGGATTGTGAACACATGCATTAAACCCATAAGGAGGTCTGCGTTTAGACGTGGGTTTTGTTTGATAATTTTAAAAGAAACACGCATCAGATCTATACTGGTGATGAGCCTCGTCAACAAACAAAGTGGAGGGGACATCCAATCAGATTAGGCAAAATTTGTGAGTGAATTAAGAACTCTCAATGTGTTGAAGACATGGCCGCCATCTACTATATAATGATCTTGGAGTGTCTAAGAGTTGTGTTAGGGAATGTGTTATCACCCCTCTACCACATGTTGAGTTCAAGAGAGAGCTTAGAGCTTTATAGTTCAGACAAAAAGTCCTATCTAACTCTTTTGAGTAATGGTTTGTTAGAATAAAGACAAAAAAAAAATCTCATATTAAAAAATTTAGACAATCTAAAATAATATATAAGTGAATAGGTTACTTTTTTTTAATAAGTTTGAAATTATGGGTTGAAACCTTATAACACTTATGGGAGACCCATTAACATATTAGGCTTACACAATGAGATTTTTGATGCAAGTTTTATTTCTTTTTTTCTACGTTTTCAGTAGTTTCTTTTTGTGTTCTCCTAGACTGGTAAGCATGCTTTATCAAATGCTTAACAAACCACAAATATGGTAAAATAACAAATTGAGATCAACCATGATGATTTTTCATTTTCTCTTGTCCATTTCAACAACTGATTTTTTTTCTCTTATTTATCCAAAAGAGGGGAAAACAAAACAAATTAACAAAACTTTTGTTCACTTTTTTTCATTTTCTATTCCAAGAATTTTCTGCTAAACTGAAGACCCATTACTGGATCGTATGTCAACGGACAAAATGAACAGAAATCTTTGGTCGTAATTCACTTTTTATTCACTGCTAGCTTTACAAAAAATAGCTAAGAATGAAACAATAAGAACAAAATTGCTCCCTAAAACTTCATTGCAAACAAAACATTCCAATTTGTTCTTTCTGAAAAATAAAAGATACATATTTCACTTTAATAACCATATTTAAACCCCTTAAATCCATTTCAAGCATCCCAAATTTATGTTTAGATCAATTAAGTATAACCGCGTTAAATAAATTTAATTAAAATTGTAATTTTTGATTAAAATTAAAATATCTTAAATAAATTAGGTAACAAATTGATAAATAAACTTTTTTAAAAAAACAAATTAAATAAATGGTAAAACATGAAGTTGGGAAAGCAGGTAATTATAAAGATATTCTGCTTTTAAAAACTAATATTCAGAGAATTATAGTACAACAGTCTTAATTATTTATTTTCAAGCTTCTCTGAGACAAATTTATTATCCATTCTAGAAAGAAATTTCCAGCCATTCAATTTCATTCACATAAAAAAAATATAGCTATATTATTCAATAATGAATCCATTTCACTCTAAATTCATTACCAGCTCCAAAATTTTAATGAAAAATAATTCAAACAATAATTTGAAGGGGAAAAAATATTACTTTCGATATTAAATTTAAACAGTTTACAATTACCTTCGTATCCCCATTAACGAAAATGTGTTCTTTGGGAAAACCCATTAATAGCTTAACATCTTTTTCCCACCCGACCAGCCCTAAACTTTTCTGGCTGATTACACTGATACATTGTCGCGAACAGCCAATCGTGTTGGGAAATAGCGAATTAAGATAGCCAGGATTTATGAGAAGCGAAGAATAGAAAAATACTTAACATGAAAATTTGATAACGGAGTTAATCTTAACTTTGCGTCTCGGACCTGCTAACGGATCTTTTCTTAAAGGGGAGAAATTCTGTGAGGTGTTCAATGACTCATGACACATGGCCGATTACAATGAGAAAATTACTCTCGATTTTCTGCCATGCACCTATATACAGGCTTTTCTCCGATTGTATTGAGCAACTTTGGATGGTTAATTAGCATTCAATTCTGTAACGTCCCATTTATAGGAAAATTGACTCCTTGAATTACTTTCGGCTTAGAATTAATGGATTCGCTTGAATGCTCTACAGAATTAAGCTCATTATTTTACTCTTGTTTTGTTAAGTGTTTTGCTCCATGTTTACTCCTTGTTTTGTTCCATGTTTCTTTCCTTAATTTGCTTCCTTAAATTAAGGAGCTTTATAACAATAATATCTAACAATCTCCAGAAAATGATTTCAATCTGTCTTCACCTCGATCAATCGCAATAGTTTTTCTAGTCTTTGTTATTCTGAGTTATTTGAAGTTGGCCTGACTTGGGTTTGTCGATAATCACCACCTTTGTTAACATATCTGCTTCGGATTTTTCTTTCATTGAATCTTACCAGGTATTAACGTCATCTTAATAGAGATGCGATGAAGTGATATGAAGTCCCGATATGTTTGGTTACAGAATGAAATCTTTGAATTAACTTTGCCAAGTGTGTTACTTGCTTTTGACTATCATTATGCGAGAACATTCTTCTCTTGTTTGAATCTGACTCGGTTAACAAACCTTGAAGCCATATCATCTCTTTAGCCAGCTTCGCTTCATACTCGACCTCTGTAGTGGATAGAGTGACAATTTTACGTATTTGTGACGTCGACTAACTTGGTGTAGTTCAATGATAAATATATAACCGGTGGTGCTAATGATCAACTTCACCTCAAAGTCTGCATATCTACATATCCTTGTACTTTTAACTCTCGCTTTACTAAAGTACAAACACTTTTACGTGGTGCCTCGCGGATCTCAAAATCACTTGGCAATGCTTCCCGATGAGTTTTCCCTGTGTTTGACATAAATGCGCTACAAGCTCCACTGCGTAGCGATGTACGGTCTTGTACTGGAACCGTTGCGTACATCGAAACTTCCAATGGGTGAGGCATAAGGAACCTTAGCCATGAATTCTCTCTTCTACTGCAATACGAGGTGATCCTTGGATAAGCGAAAATGACTAGCGGTGTGCTTCAGGCTTAGCATCGCTTCATGTTGAATCTATGCAAAAACCACGATTGATGTCTTTCTGCACGAGATAGCTACGCAAGGATCCTTTCTTCTTATTTCTTGTGATTTGCATTCCAAGAATCTTTTTCTTGGAGAGTCTTTCATGTCAAACTCGGCTTTGACAATTGATGTGATCTTCGATATCATCCATATATGAACCTGCTTTACTAACGTATCATCAACGTAAAGTAGTAAAATGATATAAGCCGGACCTATATCTCTTGAAGTATGACAATGGTCGGCATTGCACTTAAAACCTTCCTTGTGCGTGAAGCTATCAAACTTTACGTACCATTGTCTCGGAGCTTGTTTGGACCATACTGAGCTCTTAAGTCTGTAGCGCCATGTATTCTTCTTCCCACTGCTCGAGAAACCTACATTTGGTACATGTATATCTCTTCATCTAAATCTCCGTGAAGGAATGCGGTCTTCGCATCATGTGATTCAAGATGAAGATCTTCGATGGCTACTGATACTCAATACGATGCGATAGTATTAAGCTTCACGGGAGCAAAAATGTCGGTGTAGTCAACTCGCTTCCTTCTGTTGAAACCACTTTAACAACTAGGCGTGCTTTGTATCTCTTGGAACCATCGTACTCTTCTTTCACCGGTACACCCGTTTGTTGTGAAGTGCCTTCTTTCCACGTAGGTGACTAGTTCCATTATGCGGTTGGAGATGAGAGATTTCATTTCTTCTTTCATAGCAAGCTCACGCTTATTGGAATCTCGAGTCGACATTAAGCTTCATCATAGCATTCGAGGCTCCCTCCAGTGATTAGCAACATATAGTTCATGTATCTCTGTTGGGCATATGAGGTCGAAGACAGCCTTCCGATACGAGGAGGCGGAGTAAGAAGGTTGTGATGTGTCGAATCTTGTGTGCTACTGTCGACAAAGTTCCTGCAGTTTGAGGACTTGTTACAATTGGTTACATTTGCGAAACTATACGGGACATCATACGCATCTGCCAAAATCTTGACTCATTCTGCTACGATTCATTGGCGTCCCCATTTTATGCATGTCATATACATCACCGCTTTCGTTGAAAATCACATCTCTGCTACGGATAACTTTCTTGTTTTCGTCATCCCAGTACGGTAGCCAAACTTCGTCCTCGCATGGCTAGATGAATGTGCATTTCTTGGATTTGGGATCAAGCTTATTCTGCCTTGATCAACGATATGCCTGAAATGCTACCTGGCAAGAAAACTTTTAGATGTGATAGTTTCACCTCTTTTCTCCACAGTACCTCCTACGGTATTCTATGCTCGATGGAACAGGATGGGCCTCGGTTGATCAAGTAAAAGGCTGCCGTGTTGGCTAACCTGCACTTGAGCAATTGATGGGCATTGTATACGGATGTACAGCTCTTCTGTCATCGCGTTCGGTTACGCTCGCCTACACCATTGTGTTGAGGTGTGCACAGCCTGAATTCTTTCCATTTTGATCCCGTGCTTTCATGGCGAGAAATTTTTTAATGCGGTGTCTTCGTATTCACCAACGTTATCGATTAGAGCTTTTTGATCTTTAAACCCGTCTCATTTTCCACCATAGCTTTCCATCTTCCACCGAAAGCCTCAAATACTCGAGACTTATGCTTTAGAAAGTAAACCCATTACCTTCGAGAATGATCATCGATGAAAGTCACAGTATTGTTTCCGCCCAATGGATGAGACGGTTGTTGGTCCCCAAACATACGAGTGAATAAGCTCACAGCTTTTCCTTCTTTGGGGTTCTACTCACTTGTCGAAAGGCGACTCTCTTTTGCTTTCCAAGTATACAATCTTCGCACGTGTCCATCTCTTTGTAGACACGGAAGTTTTCCTTTTGAGTGCGTAATCTTTATCCCCTTCTCACTCATGTGGCCTAATCTACGCGTGCCACGGGTTTGGTGTTTCATTTACTGCTTACAATTGTGATTGAACAACGTGCTTCTCGCATCATGTAAAGAGTGCCAGCTTTTCTTGCCTCGAGCAATTTGTCATTGCACCACTTTGAAATCTTCCAATCATCGCATGGAAGATCGTAGTGTAGCACTTCACTAGCCAATGCCCAGTGAGATTAAGTTCCTTCGAGTGGGAATATGCACGACATCCTTCGGCTCCCACAACAGACCCGTTTAACTTAATCTTCACTACACCTTTGCCAATAATAGCACATGGTTGATCATCCTTTGAGATATACCTTTCCAAGGTTTCAGGGGACATATTTCTCGAAGAATTCTTTACGTGAGTAACGTGAACGATGCTCAGGAAGTCTAGCACCAAAGATTCTTCCTTGCTCTCCAAAGAGCATATCAATGCATCATCTCCTCACCGAGGTGGAAGTAACATTGCCTACTGCGCTTCACTTGTTTGTCCGCCGGTGCGTTCTTGCGATTTTTGTAGTGCGGTTCTTCCACAATTCCAACACTCGATAGTCTTCGAGCTATAGGAATTATTAGGATTCCTAGATTTGGACCTCGTCACTTTGATCTACCTCGGTAGTCGATTACCTGCGTCCGTTTCCTTTGGTTGAATTTCTTCCTCTTGACTACGTATGTAAAAGCGAAGAGGTTGACGATTCACTGTCTCTCGTCGGATCTCTTGAGAACCAAATCACGAACATCATCAAATTTCAACTTATTGCTTCCCGATGAGCTACTCACCGTGCCGTAGTGACGGTAGCATTCCGGCTTTACGGTAGAGAAGACAAAAGTATCAATGCTCGTACTTCTTCATCGAATTCAATTTCCACTTGAACTCAATTGGGTTGTAAGCTGTGTTGAGTTCATTGAGATGTTGAGCTCTGCGAATGCGCCTTCCGTCATCCGCAAAATTGAGCAGCGCCTCGTAGTGCACTTTGTTTGAGGCGTGGCTCGTAAATACATATTGGAGAGAGGCAGCCATAAGACCGCCGTGGTCTTTTCCTTTGCTATGTTGAAAGCAACATTACGGGATAACGTCAATCGAATAACTCAGGGCTTGTCGATAGAAGATTCCAATCTTAACTTCGCCATCGCCTCACGCTTCACGAGAGGTTGATATAGATTTCTTTGATACTGAGATAATCCTCTGCGTTTTCCAAAACCCGAAATTGTGCCATCAAATTTCTCGAGTTTCACCTTCCTTCATACGCGGCCATTGCTCCACTAAAATCGACTTCCTCTGGATCGTTTCGACTATTTCTTGCAGAAAATTGTGAGAAATCCACTTGATAGCTCGATACCAGTTGTTGGGAAATAACGCAAATTCTAGATAAGCAGGTTATGAGAAAGCAAGAATAGAAAAATAACACACAAAATTTGATAACGGAGTTCGACGATCTTGCTTACGTCTCCGGACTGCTTTGAGATCTTTTTACTAAAAGGAGAAATTACCGAGGTGTTTACAACACTTCGCGACTCATGACGATTACAACCCGAAAAATTACTCTCGATTTTCTCTCACATAGCTTTTCTCTCACAAGCTTTTCTCTCAATTGGATTGAACACTTTGGATGGTTAATTCATTACAATTACACATCTATTTATTGGAAAATTCACTCCTTGAATTACTCCTTAAATTAATGGTTCCTTGAATTGCTCCTAGAATTAAGCTCCATGTTTTACTCCTTGTTTTGTTCCATGTTTTGCTCCATGTTTTACTCCTTGTTTTGTTCCATGTTTTGCTCCTTAATTTGCTCCTTAAATTAAGGAGCTTTATAACAATAATATCTAACAAATCGAAACCCCAAAAACCTCGTTGTCAATAGAATACTATATCGGTCTTACAATAGAGCCATTTTAGACATGTTTTTTGGAAATTCAAACTCTGAAATTAAAATTTGAATTATAGAATTATCCAGACTTATAAACAATATTATTGCTAAATTTTTGATTGATATGTGACTTAACATTCACCATTCACATCGATTGGAGTGAGTTTTGGTCGACACAGGGTGAGTGAGCCTTAGCCTAGATTGCGTTGCCAGGCAGTTAAGTGCTGATGGTATGAAAAAACCAAGAACCTAACTTTGATATCATTTTAAAAATTTAAGCCTAGTTCTGAACCCAAAAACCATCTTGTGATCTAGAGGGTTATCTAAACTTATAAATAATACTGTTGTCTAACTCTTAACCGATGTAAGACTGAATCTCGTTAACATATTGCGCTTACCTTCATGTCGAACTCGTCAGGAATAAACACGCAACTATGAATGGGATGCGGAGACCAATGGAAGGATTATGATAACAAGTATAAGTTGTATCAATTTTGCTACATATATTTAATAATCAAAACAATTATTTTAATTCTTAATTTATTATATTGTTTAAAATATTAATATTAATATTTATTTTTTAAATATTTAAAGCATGTTTTAAAGTAAAATAAAATTTAAATTAATTATATAAAATATTGTGTGTTTTATTATTAAAATTAAATTTTTATATGTAATTATATATATATATATAATAATAATTTAAATATATATTTAGTTTTAATTAATTATAATTTCGATATTACGATAATCATTTTCATCCCACGTCTTTTCAATTATGGTTATTTTTGAAAAAAAAATCATTAATTTTTTAAAAATAACTATAATTTTATTTATTCACGGTTAAAATATCAATCCTTATATATACTCGCGTCAATATCCTCGAATTTAACATTCAAGGCTTAATAATTTTTGAAAATAATATAGATTCATGTGTCTAATTAAAAGTAATATAAGGGTATTGTTATGCTTTTAATAACAAATAAAATGTAATAATTTTTTTGTTAATATTTATAAATAAATATTTTAATCTTATAATTTTTAAATTAATTATCTCTAATTATATTATTTATAAAAATTGGGCATGATAATATACAAATTAAACCTCTTTATTGGACTTTAAATATTCAATTTTAATACATTTTATATATTAAAAATGTTCATTTTAATAAATATAATATTGTATATTTATTTTCACAATAACAAAATTAATAGTTTTATAAATTATGAAATTAAAATACTTATTAAAAAATATACGTTTAATACTTGCATTCATTTTAAAAAAGCACTTAAATTTTCTTTTTTCATTAAATAAATGAAACATTATATGGATAAGATTTAAATTTGAGTCCATAAAAAGTCATATAATCTATTCCATAAATTAATCTTAAAAATATTTATTTAAATTATTTATATGAAATTATCCTTATACCTAATGATTAAAAAGTCAACGATATCATTGTATCGTCGATATTGTCATGATATTATTGTTTTTTACACCTTTCGATTTTGAAATATAATATTCATATATTTTGATTAAAATATCTAAAATATCTAAAATATAACAACATCGTCGAAAAAATATCATTATTGAGAAAAAAATACCATAGATATTATAGATATTGTCACAAAATTATCAATAAAATATTAACAAGTATCGTTAAAATATTTTTTTCATATTAATTTTTCATATTTTATTTTTTAAATAATTTACCTTTAGGTTTATCTATTTATAATTTTGTATCTTAAATCAAAATATTATTTATTTAAGACAATATTTTATACTTCTTTTAATATATATATTTTTTATTTATATATTATTTTTATATTTAATTTACTAATTTAATTTATCTAGTTTGTTTTAATAATTTAAATTCTATATTATATAAGTCTATTTATAATAATATTAAAATTTTTATTGTAAATAATTATTTTAAATTTTAATTATTTATTGTAAAATATTTTGAATAATTAATTAATTTATTAATCAAATTAAATATTATAATTTTTATAAATATATATATATATATATATTAAATAATAAATTAGTTTAAAAATATAACTAATAGACTATTTTGATATTTTATAAAATTTTATAAATAAATTTGATAGTTATAATATCTTTAAAAAGTTTATAAAATTTATTTCTTAATATCTAATCCGGTACGGATATTTAAAAACAAATTGCAGCAGCCGGAATCTATAAAAATTGTAATTATTGGGTCATGCTTTTTCTTTAAAACACATTAATGTATGATTAGAGTCGGACTTATAAATTAAAATATTTTAAATTGAATAAAATATACATAAATACAAAAAAAAAGAACTTAATTAGCTATTAGAGTTTATACATGTTTGGGAGCGTGGGTGTGGGGTTATAAAATTTATTGACATCGATTGATACTTTGTTTAAAAGTATTATCCCATTATTTTAAAAAAAATAAAACAATTATAAATAAAATATATTATTTTAATTATTATTAATTAAAATATTATTTTTTATTAAATCATCAAAATGTTATTAAAATATTAATTTTTAACAAAAATAAATATCAAATTTAATATAAAAATATTTAAGAAAAATCAATAAAATAATATTCAATCAAAAAATTATTTTAATATATATTTTATTTTTAAAAAAATAAAATATTAATAAAATAGTGAAAATTATAAAATACTGAAACAAATAATGTGTGACTTTTTTCGTATTAATTATCATAAAATTATTATAAAAGATTCGTGTTTTAATAACATTTTAATTAATTAATGAAAAAAAATATTATTTTAATATAAAAATATTAAAATAAATAGATTATTCTTAATTTATCGTTATATCAAAGCTAAATAATTAATGATATCACTTATATTTTAAGCAAGCAATTAATATAAATGATATGACTTTTAAGACGTTTTTTTCTATTGGTATTTGATAATAAATACATATTTTTGACTTCCATAATATAATAATATCTATGTTTAAAAGAAAGTATGTATGTTAATCTGTATTTTTATAATAATATGTTAATAATTTTTTTATTTAATTATATATATATATTAATTATTAATTATTTAAAATTGAGATTTAATTGAAAATTTTCATATTTGTTCCACGTATAAAAAAAGACAAACTCGTCTTTAAAACTTTTCATTTGCTAATGAACTATTTTCCAATTTTCAAATTGCAATTTTTAAGAGTTTTAAAATTGTCTTAAATTTTGTTAGGTATTAATTTAAGATAAAATTCTTAAGTTTATCTTACAAAGTCATCTATCATCTTCTTATTTTTATGGTAAAATCATCATCTTTAATATGGTTTGATTCCTTTAAAGTTTTTTTATTTTTTTATCAATTTTTTCATGATTTCATTTCGTTTTAGAGTTAATTTGAAAAAAATTAAGTTAATAATGATTAAATAATTTTTTTAAAGATAAATTTATTATTATTATTTATCCTATATATGTTACACCTACTCAAAATCATCAATTAAATTTTAAATTTTAATTAATATTGTAACTAAAATTACATATATAAATTAATAATATACTATTATAACTACACATAAAACCCATATTCCCGGTCAAATTGTGCACAAGAAATTTGCATATTTTTTTTTTTTAGGACAACCAGTTTGTGTCTTGTCCTGGTTGAAGAAAACCGGGAGCCAGTTTATCAGTAAATTTAATAAACATATGTTATGAATTTATGTTTGAGAAGACCTCTCTTATATTCAAAAACAGTTTTGTGTGTATACGATTACTTTAATTTTTCTATTAATAACATTTTGTCAATAGTTATAGTTAAATTCAATTTTATTTTTTAAATCTTGTAACACTTTGAAATAGAATAAAATAACAAATTTAAATGTTTGAATCGATCGTATATTTTTGATTTGATATTAAATAAGATAAACAAAAATTTGCACTTAAAATTAATTGAAGTAAAACATATAATAGAATAAAATAATTTAATTTAAAAAAATTGATATAAGATGAATAACACCAACATATATAAGCATGACTAAATTAAGAACAATATTATACATAATTTTAAAAATATAAATATTAGTTTGGGAACATGATTGGTTGCGTTTTTTATCACAATAAAATAATATCAAACTAACTAAAGAAAACACAAACAAATAAACAAATACTTTCTATTTACAAATATTAAAACCAAATCAAACCATTGATACATCTAATGAAATTAATGGTAGAGGCTGTTAAACGAAATTAACGATAAAGTATTGCTATTTTATTCCATTATCTTTTAAATTTTATAATATTTTAAAAAGATATATTTTAATCCTTTATTTTTAAGATATATACTTCTCCATTAATTCATTAAAATGTAATCTTTTAAAGTATATATATATATATAATGTTATCTAATTTTTTAAAAGTTTCAATCGATACCAAATATTTTTAAACAAAATACAAAAAATAATATTGTTTTTCATAAATAAATATTGAAAATTTGAATTTTTGTTTAAAAAAAAGTAACTGAGGTTTGAAACAAAAAAATAAAATTCTGAAAAAACGTAAAAAAAGTTAAAAATTTAAAAACACAAATTAAAATTTTCTTATTCCAAATACAAATTGAGTATGTATTTTTTTAGTGCTTTTTCCAAAATTAATTTTTTTATTAATTTTGATTTTTTAATTACTTTTTGAGTATTATTTTCAAAATTCTAAATTTATTTAAAAAAAAACATTTATATGATATCTATATTTGACTAGTTTGTTTAATCGAAACAGACCTTTAATACAGGGAAAAGATCAAAGCTCTTAGATCAAAGAAAAAGGCACATAAGGATTACACGAATGCAATTTATATATATATATATATAACAAAGTAATTATTATTTTATTTTTTAAATCAACGATATTTGTTGTGTTTAAAAGAAGAATATCATTAATGCTAATACAATATTTGTCAAAGTTGTCGTTTTACGCAACAGAACGTTGAAAATTTGAATTATACGTTACACGGGATTTCAAAAATGAATCTTTAAAAGATGATCCAGATCCAAATCAACATGAATTATTATATTATATAAGCAATAAAGCTTCAATTGCAATATTATCCTTCCCTTATCAGGATAATAAATAACAGCCTTTGCTTAAGCTCTAGAAAACCCAACTCATATTACAAAAATGTCTTACTCTTCATTCACCAAAATCTCATTCCATTCATCATTCCTTCTCTTCTTCTTTATTTCCCTTACTCAAGCTAATGTTCCCCAAAATGCCACTTTCAGGTTTGTCAATGAAGGAGAATTTGGTCCTTTTATAGTTGAGTATGGAGGGACATATAGATCTTTAAGTGTTTTCAATCCACCATTTCAACTTTGTTTTTACAACACCACTCCTAATGCCTTTACTCTTGCTCTTCGTATGGCTACTTCAAGTTCAGAATCACTTTTCAGATGGGTTTGGGAAGCCAATAGAAACAACCCAGTTGGTGAAAACGCCACTCTGACCTTTGGGACTAATGGAAATCTTGTGTTAGCTGACTCTGATGGCAAAATTGCTTGGCAAACCAACACTGTAAACAAAGTTATTGTTGGCTTCAAATTGCTTCCAAATGGAAATATAGTGCTTCATGACTCAAAGGGTAATTTTGTCTGGCAAAGTTTTGATCACCCAACTGATACTTTGTTAGTGGGTCAATCTCTAAGCTCTAATGGTGTAACCAAACTTGTTAGTCGTTACTCTGAGAGAGAGAACTCCAATGGGCCTTACAGCTTAGTTTTAGAGCCCAAAAGATTGGCATTGTATTATAAAAGCAAGAAGTCTTCAAAGTCATTGCTCTATTTTGCATCAACTGAATGGTTTTTCGTCAAAAATGGCTCTCTAGAAGTGACTTTTAAAAGTGAGCCTGAGACAGAGGAAGGTCGTGCATATTACGTAACTTTAGACTATACAAACTTCGGAAATTTCATCTTGGCTAGGACTAAATACAATGCCACATTATCTTTCTTAAGGCTTGGAATAGATGGAAATCTAAAGGTCTATACTTACTATGACAAAGTGGATTCAAGTGCTTGGGAAGAGACATTTACTCTTTTTGATAGAAACTCAATTTGGGAAAATGAGTGTCAATTGCCTGAAAGATGTGGAAATTTTGGTCTTTGTCAGGATAATCAATGTGTGGCTTGTCCATTGTCAAAAGGACTAGTTGGTTGGAGCGAAACTTGTGAGCCTGAGAAGTTGAAATCTTGTAGACCAGGTGAGTTCAAGTACTATAAAGTTGAAGGGGTCGACCATTTCTTGAGCAAGTACACTAGAGGAAAGGTAATGGATGAGAGTGATTGTCGGAACCAGTGTACAACAGATTGTAAATGTAAGGGATATTTTTGTAACCAGGACACATCAAGGTGTTGGATTGTTCATGATTTGAAGACCTTGATAAAGGTAGTTGACTCTACTCATGTAGGTTACATAAAGGCGCCAAAAGAATAATCAGTTCGGTTTAGTAGGGTGGCGAACCCTTGTGCTCAAATTTCAAACACTACCATGATAAACATTACAATTGTGCTCACAAAATTATAACTAATTTAATTATGTTACGTCAATTGTGTGCTTAAGATAGATAAAAGTGTCATAATTAAATTAAATATATGATATAGTAGTACTTGGTTTTTTAATGTGAAGCTAACTTCTATTTCCAGAGGAAACTAATTATACAACACTAGAAAGATACAAGTGACTGCAACCATCATCATCTCAAAAGTAGATCACTAACCTAAGCTTAATAAAATAAGCCAAAACCCATGTCTTCGTCAGATTCTTCCACAGGTTCGTCCTTCTTTTCTTCCTCTTTGGCAGCAGCAGGCGCAGCTCCAGTTGCAGGAGCAGCAACCGCGACTATAGCAGCAACAAACTTGCTAGGATCCTGCATTTCATGTGCAAATTAAACAATTTGAGATAATAATCATCTGAATAAGCGATAGAAGTAAACTACAAATAACTAAGGTCTATTTGATTTTGCTGTTGACGTAATGTAAAAGCACTTATGAACCAAATGGAAAAATTTTGACATGAGTGCTTTAAAGCTAAAGCATATTTTGTGTTTTTTGATATAAACACAAATCTTGTACTTCTTCCTAAAAGCACTTTTTATCTGAAATTACTTTTAATAAAAGCACAAGAAAAAGGATCCAAATAGACACGACCAAAGATGAAATATAAAAAGGGATACCTTTAGAATCTCCTTAACTTCCCTGGCCCGAGGGAAAGAATAATCAGTAGCAACAGCAACAGCATTTTTGTATGCATTAGTAAACATGTGTGGTGCAGCTGCCATTGTGGGATTAGAGATGGCCATAGCCAATGACGAGACCATGGAGACACCAGCTGCAAACTTCACAGCAAGATCATCCTCAGTCAGATTAAGCACTTCTGGGCTGAACACTGAACCATTCTCATAAACAGATTGGACAACAAGACAATAAGAGAAGGGCCTTATTAAAAGCTTTGCAACAAGGGCAGCCTCAGAAGAGCCAACTTTTTCTCCCTTCTTATTATGATTTCAACAGTACCCTTGTTAATTTTTGTAGGTATATTAAGAACCTGAAATATGAAACATGAAGGTGTAACAACAACGTGTAAAACTCAGAAAACTAACAGATGTTTCATAGTCAATGAAGATTACAAACGTGAAAGAAAGAGGTTTGTGAAGGATCAAGCCCAGTATTGCCAGGAGGAACAACAACATCTGTAAGAAATGGATTTATTGATGATTTATAAAAGAATGTTTACAATCTATTTATACAAAAGAAAAGTAAAATTGTAATAATTACAAATAAACATAATTATAAGAGGCATATTCTTGACAACCTATCCTTCCCCACCAAGTTGTTGGTGGCTACTTCCAGCTGGTTTGTTGGTTGTCACCAGCTGCATCTCAAGTTCTTTAACATTCTCCCTCAAGTTAGAATATATGTTAATTATTCCTAACTTGTTAAGTAAGCTTGAGAACTGTATAAAATTCAGGGATTTGGTAAATATATCTGCTGGTTGCTCTAATGTAGAAATATGATAAGTTTTGATCATTCCAATTTGAATCTTTTCTCTTACTAGATGGCAATCGATCTCTATGTGTTTGGTTCACTCATGAAACACTGGATTTGATGCAATGTGAAGAGCTGCTTGATTGTCACAATATAACTTGGTTGGTTGAGAGTGTTTGATACCCAAATCATCACAATATAACACTGTATTTTGTTTCTTAGTCTTCCAAGAAATTAGCGAGTTTCCAAGAAACATACAATATCATGTGGTTGATCGTCGTGTATCTGTGCATTTTGCCCAATCTACATCACAGAAAGCATTTAGTTGTAATGAACTAGTTGCTGAGGAAAAAAGACCTTGCCTTGGTGTGTTCTTGACATATCGTAGCACTCGTTGAACTGCTTCCAAATGTGGTTGTCGTGGTTTATCCATATATTGACTGAGAATATGCACGGCATACACTAAGTCGGGCCTTGTGATGGTTAAGTATATTAATCTCCCAACAAGTCTTCGATAGCATGTGGGATTACTGATGAATTCCCCTTCAACCTTGCTGAGGGATAAATTTTGTTCCATAGGTGAATTGGCAGATTTGGCACCAAGATAACCCATGTCCTCCAATATTTCAAGTGCGTACTTGCGTTGTGACAGAACAATTCCCTTACTGGAACGTAAAACTTCTATGCCCAAAAAATACTTTAATTCACCGAGATCTTTAAGCTTGAATTGTCTCATGAGATGATTCTTAGTTTCTTCAATGTCTTGTATATTGTTTCCTGTTATGATTATATCATCTACATAGACAAGAAGAGCAGAGAAGGAATTACCACGGGTTCGGACGAATAGTGAGTGATCATACTTGGATTGGTTAAAACCAGCTAGCTTAAGTGTTGTTGATAGATTGATGAACCACTGTCGTGAGGCTTGTTTGAGTCCATACAAAGATTTATGTAGCTTACATACTCGTGTTTCCCCATTTTCGTCCGAATCCAGGTGGAAGGAACATGTAGACATCTTCATGAAGATCACCATAGAGAAAAGCATTGTTGACATCAAGTTGTCGAAGATGCCAATTTTGAATAGCGGCAACGGCAAGGAGAAGCCGAACAGTGACAAGTTTGGCTACTGGTGCAAAAGTTTCTTGGTAGTCAAAACCTTCAATCTGACTGTATCCTTTGGCCACTAACCGAGCTTTGTATCGTTCCACAGAGCCATCAAGATTATACTTGATTTTGTAAACCTATTTACAACCAACTGGTTTCTTGTTTGGAGAAAGCTGTTGAAGAGTCCAAGTGCCATTAGTTTCAAAAGCATCTAGTTCTTGTTTCATGGCAAGCCACCATTTTGGATCATTGAAAGCTTTGGCAAAAGTGGTTGGTTTCCTGAGAATGGAAATAGAAGTAGCAAAGGCACGATGTGCAGGTGATAATTGGTCATAGGTAAGTACATGAGATAAAGAATGAGAAGTACCTTTGTCTTCGGACGATGCTGAGTGAGACGAAGGGAAGGACCGAGAAGGTAAGGAAGCTTCTACATGATATTTTTGAAGGTAGCTAGGAACATCGATGGATCGACGAAGCCTATGTGTGACTGGTGTTGGGGGAGTTATGTGTGGTGGAGAAGTTGATGATGATGTTTCTGGAGATGAATGTTGAAGATGAAGAGTGTCTGAGTTGATTGTTGGAAGGACAGATGGTGTATGATCAAGTGATATATTTAGACTGGTTGATTGACGAATGTTAGGTATGTCATCATAAATAGTATCTTCTGATGGAGGAAATAGAGTTAGAGTGTTGACAGCGGAAGTGAAATAAGGAAATACATGTTCAAGAAAGATAACATCACAAGACACTAAAGTCTTACTTGTTTCCAGATTGTAGACACGATAACCTTTGATCCCAGATGGATACCCAATGAATATGCATTTATGTGACCTAGAATCAAACTTGGTGAGTCGATCATGATGTGCAGACACAAAACAAAGGGAACCAAAAACACGAAGATGTTCATATCTAGGAGTTTTGTGAAAAAGGATTTCAAATGGTGTTTTTCCCTTGAGAACAGGTGTTGGAGTACGATTTATGAGGTATATGGCTGTAAGAATGGAATCTCCCCAGAATTGTTTAGGGAGGTTGGCTTGGAAAAGTAATGCACAAGCCACATTGAGAATGTGACGATGTTTGCGTTCAGCAACACCATTTTGTTGAGAGGTAGAGACACAACTGGTGTGATGCAGAATTCCTTTTCTAGAAAACAACTCGGTCATAAAGAATTATGGTCCATTATCACTACGAATGATTTTAACTCTGGATGCAAATTGTGTTTTAACAAGATTAATGAAGGTGGTGAGAAATGTGCGTGTATCAGATTTGGTGTTTAAGAGATAGACCCATGTGCATCTTGAGTAGTCATCAACAATAGTAAGGAAATAACGTGCTCCATTAAGTGCTGGAATGTGATAACCACCCCAAATATCAACATGAATTAGTTCAAAAGGTGCTTTTGTTTTGATGGAACTTAAAGGAAATGGATTACGAGTTTGCTTAGCTAGTGGGCAAATGGAAAAATCACTAATAGAACAAAAAGGTATGTTAATGGAAAGAGAAAGCTCACGCAAACTGTTATTAGATAGATGACCAAGTCGTTGATGCCATAGATGAGGGTTGGTTGGAGTAGTATTTGAAATAGAGAAACATTCAGCCTTCTTCGAAATAGTCAGGTAGTATAGTCCTGCTTTCTCAGTTCCCATCCCAATCGTCTTCCCCGAGCATTTGTCCTGAACAAGGCATATATTATTAGTGAAGGTGACATGACAAAGTGTAGTTTGAGTTAGTTTGGCTATTGAAACCAAGTTTAATTTGAAGGATGGAACACATAAGACATTATGGAGTATGAAATTATTGGAAAAATGGTCAGGTAAATGTACATGACGATTAGTGACTGGAATGCTAGAGCTCATAAGGTTTTGAGAACAGACCATGTGATCAGTTGCTCCTGTATCAAGAATCCAACGAGTTTCTGAATGGAAAACATTCGCACATGATATATTACTTGAAGAAGTAGTCATTTTTCTTACCATGCTACCTGATTTGGCTTGATTGAGAAGTGTAAGAAGCTCATGATATTGAGCATATGTAAGGTTGTGGGATGGTGTCCTTGTGTTGGAGTTGCTTTCCTGAAGATTAGTATGGTGAGCTTTGGAGGAGAAACCATAAGTTGCATCTTTCTTATCTTGAATTGATCTTTTCTTCCGACACATGTTGATGTAATGTCCATTCAAACCACAGAAATCACATTTGAGGCGTTTTTGGCAGTTTTCATAAATGTGTCCATTGAGACCACAGAAATCACATTTAAGGTGACTTCGATAATTTTTAGAATTGTGACCGATATTATTGTATCGATTGTACTTGAGATGTGAGTTCATTTGTGGGTAATCTTTGTAAGAATATTGTGTATGAATTTTATTGGTAGTTTCCGACATGATTTTTGAGTGAAAAATTCGAAAAAATGGGATAGGGTTTAATGTATTTTAGACAATAATGACTATTTATGAAATAAATAATGAACTGAAATATGCTTTATCTTATAGAAAATGAGTCAAGGATTACAGAACCGGAAATTTTAGCCGCAGAACCGGTCGAAAAGTGGGTGAACCGGCATTTGGAGTGGCTGCAACGGTGAGCGTTGAACCGGATGAAGACCAAACCGGGTGAACGACGCGTCGTTTGCTTCAGCAGCGCGTGAACGACGTGTCGTTGGAGTCGTCTTCCTCAGCAGCTGGCGCGTGTTGGCGCATGTGTCTCCGGTGAGGTGCGTGGAACGCCGGTGAGTTTAAACAAGGCGCGTGTGAGCGCGTAGAAAGGTATTTTGACTTGATTTTAATTGCCGATTGCTCGGATGAATCTGAATAATATGATGGGATGAAATTGAAATTATTTTGTGAATCGAAATTGGTTTTGAAAAAAAAAACAAATTGAAGAAAAATGGGGAAAAAAATTCTATGAGCTGAATTTTCTGGGAATTGTTTCCTAAGCTCTCATACCATGTAAGAAATGGATTTATTGATGATTTATAAATGAATTTTTACAATCTATTTATACAAAAGAAAAGCAAAATTGTAATAATTACAAATAAACATAATTATAAGAGGGATATTCTTGACAACCTATCCTTCCCCACCAAGTTGTTGGTGGTTGCTTCCAGCTGGTGTGTTGGTTGTCACCAACTGCATCTCAAGTTCTTTAACAACATCAATAGGTGCAACTAAACCAACACGAGGAGGGGCTCCAACCTGTTTAATCAATGACAATTTACAAATTTACCAAATCAATCACATTTTTGTAAAAAATAGTTATAACTGATATTCATATTATATCACAAAATAATTAAGTAAACATTAGAATCATGTCAATTTAGTTGAAAATGTTGAGTAAAATTTAGAATACAAAACTCTAAATTTATTAATATTGGATTCAAACAAATAACAAACTATTTGTATTATACCCACAATAAAAGATATTATAACACCTTTCAAAGACAATTCATAAATTGAAGAAAAATACAAACACTCAAAAAAAAAATTATCAACTCACACTCAAACTAAATATACAAAGACTTATTTGTTTTTGATGTGATGATTAAACCAAATACAAGTTAGACTATTTATAGTCCTCACCATGTAATCTATACCACACAAATATAAAATTAAGAAATAATTTTAATCACACAAATATTATCTACATATTTTTTTTTAACATCCTTCAACCACTCTATCTATTTTATTCTTCAATTATTCTATTTATTTAATTGGTATTGATTTTTAACCGAAAAGTTACCTAATAAAAATGACACTAGGACTTTAAAGTGATACATTGTACTTCGCAACCTCCTCACTCACTTCCTTCAAGTCACCCTTTGTGAAAATCAAACCGACATTTCCCTACCACCAAAAGGAAACCACAAAATCGTGAAACTTAACTGTAGAGAACTTACTAGAACTAGGCTTAGCCAGTTAAATGTGGTTTCCATCAAAATAAAAATAACATTGTATTTAAAGATGTCAATTGTGTCATAATAGTGTTTTTGTCATATTTTTCTACCCAAATTCACATTATTTTTAACATTATGAAAATTATAAATTATTATTTTATAATAGTATAAAAAAACAAATATGACTACAATAACAAAACAATTAGCACTAATTCATGTTGTGTCATGTTTGTTTTGTGCAACATGCCATAATTAGCATAAATATGACAATCCAAATCATATACGTACAACAAGAAGAGGAATGTGATTGAGGAAGGCTTTATTTCCGGTCATCTCAGAATGAATCCTGATGGTACGCTTCATCGTAGTGTTTTTACCCATGAGCACTACTGAGTCACCTCGCAGACCACTCCTGATGCTTTGAAGCTGGTTGGACCCAACATTGTCACCCAACAACAAGAATTTGACTGTACTCATCCAGAAGCTTTCACAACTTTGCGCCGTAAGCAATCTTCTTCTCGGCCTTAGAGGCTTTTGGTGCCATTTATATGCTTTACAACGCATCAGACAACGAACAGAGACCAAGTCAGTACAGAGCAAAGTAGGGATTAAATGAATTCGCAACGTTAATAATACAATAATTTAATTAAATTAAAGATTTGAAACGCACAGAAATCAAAAGTATACCTAGGACAACATAGTAATCTACTTTTAATTAGGAAAGTTTATGTCAGCTATAATTCGAACGTGACATGGTGCGAAATATCTCTAAAACTACAGACCACACCACAAAATAGAAAAATTATAAATCTGAAAAACGTAATCCCGTAATCTAGCGATCATGATATCAAAAATGGGATAATACTAAAAAATATAGAATTCATATAACTCGAATGAAATCAGAGGCAAAGTAATTACCTTATTAATCATACCTTGATTTCTATGACATAATTAAAATATAGAATTCAATGAATACACTTCTAAGTGACATTACTTAATGCTACAAATAAGTCCATAAGTGACAAAATTGAATAGCATAAATAAAACAGGAAAAAAAATAACACAAAAAGTCCATAAAAATTCTTCAAGAAATCCATCAAAAACAAGAAAATGCAGGTAAAGTAAGAAGATAGAAATGGATTAGAAATAACCTTTGATTTGGAACACTGATTGATCAAGATGTACGTACAAACCCTAACAGGCAGCACAAAATGTGATATAGCTTATTTTTACTTCTACTGCTTTCATTTCAATTTAAAAATTACTTACAATGATACGAGCCATTAGATTCATTATAATTAATCGCAACCATTATAATTAATTAATATATATATATATATATATATATATATATATATATATATATATATATATTGACAGTACTACACGACAAAAATTGAAAGGTAATAACGTACAATGGGATTGGTCGATATGTTATATAATATAATATTGTTAAATTATTATTGCCTTGGGGAATATAATTAGGCCTAATCAGGGCCCATAGTTGTGTTCTTCAAATCCAGTAATATTGGGCCTTATCTGGCATTTTCTTCAACAATCAGTTTTGGGCTCTAGTAATCGTAGGAATTCAGTAAATGGACCTTTTTTTTATTTCTTTACCCTCGCTACTACTAACTTTTTTTATAAAACCATATTTTCTTATTTATGGAAATAAATTAATATAACCCCGCATTAAACTTATTTTAACATGAAATTCTAGTATTATACTTGTATTTTTATATAATAACGCGCAAATGAGGTCAATTTAAAATAAAAATAGTAAAAATGATTTAAGTTAGCCTATTTTTTTCGAAGGATTTATAACATTGATTTCCAAAATATATATTTGTGTATATATAAATTATTTTGAACATTGTTTAGCAAAAAAAAATTAGGTTAAACAAAGCGTTACTTAATTTTTACCAATTTTATATTTTGATATTCTATTTTTTAAATTTTTTGTCCTTAACTTTCTAATTAAAAAAAAATACTTCAAATAAAGAAATTACATCGAAATTTCGTTATAACAATTAAAATTAACACATTTAATACTTTTTGAATTAATTTGTTAAAATTAAAAATTCAAGTCTTTCAAAGTACAATTAAGAAGCCAAAATATATGTGGTAAAAGATAAGGGCTTCATGTCTTTAGCAACCATTATAATAGTTCTATTTAACGTGTAAAAAATATTTTTCTAGTAATTTAATTCTTAACCTTTTAATTTTAACATATTTAACTTATTTTGAATTCAATTTGTTAAAATTACAAAGTTAGCCCGATGTAAAAAATTAAGGTAGTAAAATTTATATGACCATAAATATTGGTTAGCTAATAAAACTATTATATTGAGAAACTTTTTAAATACAAGGAAAAAAATTCAAAAAACATAATAAACTCTTATTTAATACAATTTTATAAATATAAAAGAGTGATAGGTGAATAATATGGAATAGGGAGTTTGGTAATGGAGTGACACATTAAATATTTATTTTCATTTACTAGTGCGTTCTTTGTATGATTACTGTGTACGAAAAATAATTTTTTATTAATAATTTAGTTAAATTTGATATAATGTCTATGAATTATATATTTTGAATTTAAATCTAGCAAAGCTAATTCTAACCGATCTATCTTGGTTAAGGATGTAGCAATTTAATATTAAATAAAATGGTCCCCTCATTTTCTTAAAATAAAATATAAAAAAAGTGAAACTACCACACTATGACAAGCACTAGCACATGGTTTATTTTTTCACTAGCATACGTGAGTAACAGTAGATGTAGAAATTATTCATTAATTTTGTAACATGTGATGAACTAGTATTTAAGGTTAAAGAAATTTAAAATTAATGTAATTTATTTTTTTGAAAAAAAAAATATCAAATAAATTAAAAGATGTAGAGAAAAATCAATTTAATTAATGAAAAATATATTACAAATATAATGAATAAGATTTTGTTTTTTTAATGAAATACCTATGGAATTTTTTTAAATGATAATTTATTATATAGTTTTATGTTTTTGAAATAATTTATTATATAGATAAGAGGGAAAATAATAGATTTTTCTTTATTTACTATTATAAGGTAATTTACTCAAATTCAATACTCATATTGGCCATTTGATTATTAATACTTCAAACCGACCCTTTTATAATTAATTGAGAAAACTTAACAACCTCCTTTGGGATGTAAATGAATAAATATATTATAAGTAATGTTTTATATTCCTTACTTAAATTACAATATTCAAAAATAGGTTATATAAACGCTGCACGACGAAGCCAGATCCCTCTCTAAATACAAACCTTTCATCGATTCTTATATGTAAAATGAGAATATATGTAATATTTTAAGATGTTTTTTTTTTTCAAAACGATTACTAGTTATAATTGTTAATATAAACAGTTTATAAGGTAATTAAAATCTAATCCATTCTATACAATGATGTCCAAAAAAAATTCTTTGTAAAAAGATACTTATATTTTTATTTTATTTATATATTGATATATTTTTGAGATTAATAACTATCATTTCAGTTTATTAATATTAATTAACTGACATGGTATAATATAATAAAAAAATACATTTATATTTGTATAAAATTAATAAAAATTTAAATATCTTAAAGGTTGTTTACCCATATTTTTATATGTAAAAATAGCTATATAATTATTGTAACTTTAGTATACAAATTATTTACTTAAGTAAATATGATACTTAACATGTGCATGCGCATGCAAAAAAAGATTAATTATTATTTTTTATGAATAAAAGAATAAACTAATTATAAACAAAGAAAAGTCTGAAAATTTGGGTTAAAAAAATCAATCGCCACTTGCACAAAATTGAAACCCTAAATATTTTATTAATAATAACTCATAATTTTGTCTCTAATTGATATTATATCCTCATATATTCAATCTCATTTATACTATTTGAGATAAGAAATTTAAAAAACTGTTATTGGTTATCAATAGATGAATATAATTTTAATTCGAGTTTTTTAATATATTTTTTTTGATAATGATGTGAAAGTAGAATATAATAAAAAAGATTTACATTTTATGTCAAAGGGTGACCAAAGCTTGTTAATGGACCGGAGTTTCTCTTTTTGTGTTCTGTATTCTATACCTAACGTATGTTTTAGTTTCTTGTTGTTGTTTATTGTTTATAAAATTATACTTCAGGCGCCTAGAAGATCTTGCCACAATTCTTTAGTTTTTACATCACATGTAAGAAATTTAAGTCTGATTGATAATAACTTTTTTTCTTTTAAGTATGCGTGTACAAACTTTTTCTTTAATTATTAATTATAATTATCAATTAAATTTAATATCGTAATACATATGTTAATAAATAACTCTCTATTAATAAATATATCAAAAATTGTTGGTAATTTCAATTAATTAATTATCAATTTTAAATTATAATATAAAATTATTTTCGATTAATCATCTAAATTTATAAAAAAATATATAAGTAATAAAGTCATAAAATCTACTAGATAAAACAACAAACATAATAACCTGATTAGCTTCAAATATGTGCATGATTAGTTTGTGGTAGACTTATTAAGATTGTGGCATCTTCAAAGAGAACGATGGAATATTTTCTATGAAGAAGAAAAAAAGAACAGTTGTCATTTTTACAATTATATGCGTAACATTTGACTTTTTGGGTCTTAGTCTAACATCATGTAATAAGGGCATGTATAATGCCTTAAGAGACAAAATTGATAACCTCTACCAATACTAGCCTGTCAGCATGAAACAGCTCCAAATAGCTGAAGGGTCTCAAGAACTCCTCATAGAGACATAACAGATTATTTATATATATTCTCTCCCGTTTTTTTTTTTATGAAAAAGAAAAATTTAAATGCCTATCTTAGACATAAAATATAAGCCAACGTAGTCCAGTGCAGTTCGTACTTTTGTAATTTGTACGTATCCTGTGTTAAAAATTATTTTATTTTATTTTTAATAAAATAAAATGATATTAATTAACATATCTTATTTGTAACTAGACAAATAATAATTAAAAATATGATAAATAATAATTTATAACATAAGTTTAATAAATAAATAATAATATATATAATTAAAGATAAACTCATTAAAATTATAATATAAATAAAATGAAATAATATTATACCATAAATATATTAAATATATTAAATAAAACAAATAATTAGATGAGATTATACATTTATAACAATAATGATGACTAGATAATCCACGAAATCATATAAAATACAAAAATACTTCTTATTTTTTAACAAGACACCTAGGTGTTATGTTATGATAAGATGTTTTAAATTAAATTATTTGAAAAATCGAATCATAACATATTTTATGGGCTGTTATATGATGAAAAGAATTGCTTTATAAAATATTATTTTCGAAAGTCAAATTACTCGACCAATTATATAATTTGTTTGTTCGTTTGATGTACCCTATATAATCGATAACATATAACTAACAGAAGAGAGCCTGTGATAAGCTATGCAAAAAGTAAAAGTTTTACAATAATATATAATCCGTTCTACTTATCAAATATCAATAACTAGAGAGAAGTACTTATCGACAAGAGGAATGTAGTCTATAACTATTGGAGATAAAATTAATGAATAATTTAAGGAGTAAATTAAGGAATGTGAACTTCTTAATTTAAGGAATAAATCAAGAACCTTAATTTAAGGAATAAATTAATGAGTAAATTAAGGAGTTCATACTTCTTAATTTACTCCTTAAATTATTCCTTAATTTTATCTCCAATACTAACATAACATTATGTGATATGTTTTGTACGTATAAATTTAACATTGTTTGTTAGTTTCTGTTTTTAGTTCGAAAATTAATTTCACATTTTAGTTTAATTTCAAAACTTAAAAGAAAAAACTTTAAAAAAAGAAGATAAAGTTTAGAATATAAATTCAAAAATAACTATTAAATAAAAAAATAAAAATAGAGAACAAAACACGAAAACAAGTTTCTTTAATAAATTAAAACATATAAAATTAGTTTAAAAAAAAAAACTCTAAAACAAACTTCTTAATCCAAATTAAAAATCTATCTTACAAGATATGTATCTTATATTCTTCCGATATTTATGTATGATGAGTAGTTATCAATATCAATTTTTATTTTTTTCATAAAATAAATTTAATAGTTGAGATCAGCTTAACTTATTAAAGGTTAAAAAGTGTGGTATATATATTACACTGGACTTAATATGGAATGACACAGAGAATATATTATTTTCTTACTGCTTTCAAGTATAAATTTTAGAGAAATGTTTTTAAATACAATTTAACAACTAATATTGACAGAACCAATAGTAACGAAGCAAACTCTAAAACTCAATGTAACATTAATTAATGATGCTAAGTTTTCACTTAAAACTTGCAAACAAAATATATATAAATAGATAATTTTGAAAATAAATTATATCTCTTTATTTAAATATGATCAATTATAATTTAATTTTGATAAGATATTTATTCAATTTGATCGATCCAAATTAAATAATTATCTAATTAAAAAATATAGTCTATCAATAACCTCATTCATATCGTAATGAGTTGGATATATATCAAACTGAACTGAACAATTATCCAACTTGTTAGAGTTTGGTCGATCGGTGGTTCTACTCGCCTGAACCGAGTTGAACACATATCTAACTAAATTAGATAATTATTCAATTGGTTGTGAATGGTAACCTCATTAATCGAAATTTGACACATGTTTAATTAAATCGACAATTGTATGGATCAAAGTTTTGTTGATTGTTAATCCTATTCGTCATAGCAAATTAAGACAAATGTCCGATCAGACAAGATAGTTGTTCAATTAGTCCATTTTTGATCGACATATGATCATTCTCACCAGAGTTTAGACACATAACTAACTGATTGAATTTCAATCAACATATATCCCTAATCGTTGGATTCAACATTGACACATATTCAATTAAATTGAACAATAATCTAACTTGTTATGTTTTGATTGAACGATTACACGACTCGTTGAAGACAAATTAGATAGAATTTGAAGATCCCTAATTTTCAATTAGACATAATAACGAAACTTTGCGGAACTAGGCAAGGCTATAGTCACTATTAAAAATTTTACAAAAAATTATTACATATATATTTTAATATTAAATCAATATTTTACTTGTAATAATATATTTTGATATAACATTGTATGTATTAATAATATTTAACAAACATATAAATAAAACTAATATAAATAAATCACGAGTAAAATGATTAAATATATGTATTTTTATTCATACAAACACTAATATCAAATATTATAAAAATAAAAAAGCAAGATAATAAACTTAATACTACAACTATTAACATATTTTATTCTCTAATATTATATTATTTCATATTTTATTTTATTAATTTTATTTTATTTGAATTTTTTTAATAGTTTTTTGTGTATTTTTTTCGCTACAATAAAATTAGTTTATCTCGTGGATTTAAAAAAAAACAAATGCAATTAGCTTTTATTTCTTAATTACCTATGTTTTTAAATATAACGTGAACCTTAAATTTTTAAATCAAATTTTATTTTTTAATTTTTAATATATTTTTTTAATTTTTTTTAATAATTATATATGAAATTAATACTTATTAAAATTAATTTTTTTATATTTTTATTTATTGTATATAATTTTTATTATAAATTATAATATTTTAACTCTATTTCTTTCTTATAACATAATATAAATTTTTTATCTTTGATATGAGTACACCATAACTCTTAACATCATGATATATTTTTTACTTTCAAATATTTAATTATAATTTTCTATTTTATTTAAAAAAATTACAGTTTAACCCCATAATATTTATCAAATTCTGTTATTTCCGATTGCACTTATATTATTTGTTGTTCTTTGAAGAAAACGACATCTATTACATCTTTATCTTTCATTTTATTATATGTTTCCTTTTTCACACGATCTATATTCTTATTTTATTGTTTAAAATTAAAGAATATTCCAAAACACGATTATAAAATCCTCCGTATAAAGTTAAACTTTAAACTAAGGTGGCGTTTGGTTCGTGGAATGGAATGAGAATCGGAATCGGAATCGGAATGGAATGGAATGGAAAGGAAACAATTTTGTTTGGTTTGACTCTTTGGAATCAAGCTTTCGAGAATCAGGATTATAGTGTTTGGTTTACCACTGGAATGGAATGAAAAAAGCTGTAAATGACCTTAATACCCCTACATGCTGTAAAGTTCAGATAATGTCATTTAATTACTATTTTTTCGTCAAACAAAATACATTATTGAAATCATTATTTTTCTAAATAAGTATTACTTAATTAAAAAGAAATATATTATTAAAATTATTATTTTTCTAAATAGGGTTTAGGGTTTTGAGGTTTGGGATGTGTGATTTAGGGTTTAGGGATTTAGGATTTGGGGTTATATTTGTAGGTTAAGATTTAGGGTTAAAATTATTATTTTTCTAAAAATAGTTTAGTGTTTTAGAATTTTGGATTTAGGGTTTAGGGTTTTAAGGTTTAAGGTTTAGGGTTTATGGTTTTAGGATTTGGAATTTGGGGTTTAGGGTTTTGGGTTTTGGGATTTATGTTTTAAGGTTTAGGGTTTAGAGATTTGGAGATTTGGGGTTTAGGGTTTTAGGGTTTAACGTTTAGGGTTTAGGGATTAGGGATTTGGGGTTTAGGGTTTTAGGATTTGGAATTTGGAATTTGGGGTTTAGGGTTTTGGGATTTATGTTTTAGGGTTTTGGGTTTTGGTATTTATGTTTTAAGGTTTAGGGTTTAGGGATTTGGGGTTTATGGTTTAGGGATTTAGGGTTTAGGGATTTGGGGATTTGGGTTTTTAGGATTTGGAATTTAGGATTTAGGGTTTAGGGATTTGGGATTTATGTGTTTAGGGTTTTGGGATTTATGTTTTAGGGTTTAGGGTTTAGGGATTTGAGGTTTAGGGTTTAGGGTTTTAGGATTTGGATTTAGGGTTTTGAAATTTTGGGTTTAGGGTTTAGGGTTTTGGAATTTTGGGTTTGAGAATTTGTGATTTGAATTTAAGGTTATATTTTAGGTGAGGGTAAAATTGGAAAAAAAATGTGTAGATGGGAACGGAATAATGATTACCAAAGGTGGGAGAGCGAATTGTGAGTCCTTCTGTGAATCGATTCCATTCCGCCCTCCATTCCGTCCAACCAAACACGCAAAATGGAAGGAATCGATTCTGATTCCATTCCATTCCCTCCAACCAAACGTGGGGTAAGGATTCACAAAGGATTACCACAGAACGGCTGAATATCCTTGTATAGTTTTATCCATGGGTGGGTGGAGCATTTGTACTACAGTTGAACAGCTTATTCTTTAATCTTTAATCATCCATAAAATTAAACTCAATTTAATAGGCTTTCAATTACATCCATAACCATAAAAAAAAATAATGGGAATTAAAAAAAATATTAAAATTTATAATAATAAAAATATGACCGGATAATAATGAATGGATTTTAATTAAATAATTTATAGTATTTAACGAATCTAATAAATCAACTCAATTTGAATGTCCTTTAAATTTAAATTATGTGTTATATTTTTTTTAATAATAAAAATGTATAAAGTATACATAAATGTATTATTTTTATGAATAAAATTTTTAAAAATATTTTTATTTATTTATTTTTTAAATAATTAATATTATGTCAAAGTAAAAATAAAATACTAATGGTGAATTTTTTCAACAATTTTTATTATTATTATAACTATAATTTATTAATAATTATTATATTTAATAATAACAACGTTAGTTAATTAATAATAGATAATTTATATAAAATTGTTATAATAATAATTAACATAAATTATTATAATAACATTATCATCTTAAAAATAGTAAAAAAAAATGTGAGTACATTATTTCAAAAATAAATAAATATATAATAGCGTAAAAGTACCTGTATAATATTAATGGTGATGCAAACATGCTTGAAGATTTATAGATATAAAGTGAGATTGGCTTAATAAAAATTTGAGTGATTTTAACAATTAAATCGATTGTTCTTAGTAAAAAAAAAATGCATGTAGTGATACAGTAGTGACAAAATAAATATTTATATATAACCAAATTATTTTATTTTTTACTTTAAAAAAATATTTTCGTTTTTGTATTAGAAAAAAGATGTTTAGCATTAAGCATGTATTATCAATTTAAAAAATGAAAATCTGAAATTTTCCAAAGTCCAAAATATGAACGTGGCACAAGAGAAGTTAAATTTAGGTAAGTAACTTTAATGAAGTGGGCACGATCACTCATGACTTATCCAGTAATAAACAAAAAAAAGAAAGATCTGGATTCCAAATATTGCTTATTGTTATCAATTTAGCACAAAAAAAAAAACTACAAAATTAAGTGACCAACTAGCCAACTAGTTAGGATATATATGTTGGGAAATAACGCAAATTCCCGATAAGCCAGATTTATGAGAAAGCAAGAATAGAAAAATAACACACAAAATTTGATAACGGAGTTCTACTAATCTTCTACGTCTCCTGACATTCAGATCTTTTCTTGAAAGGGAGAAATTACAAGGTGTTTTACAACACTTACAACTCACAACCCAATTACACCCAAAATTACTCTCAATTTTCTCTCACAAAGCTTTTCTCTCTACAGCTTTTCTCTTGGAATGAACACTTTTGATGATTAATTCATTACAATTACACATCTATTTATAGGAAAATTCACTCCTTGAATTACTCCTTAAATTAATGGTTCTTTAAATTGCCTTGAATTAAGCTCCTTTGTTTTGCTCCATGAATTGCTCCGTGTTTCTCCTTGTTTTGCTCCACAAGCTACCCATGTTTTGTTTCCACGTGTTTGCTTCCTTAAATTAAGCGAGCTTTATAACAATCTCCTCACTTGAAGGCGATTTCAACTGTCTTCACGCCTGATCAACGCAAGATCTTTTCTGATGCCTTTGTTACTGTGATTATGAAGTTAGCCTTCACTTGAGTTGTCAATAGTCCACCTTTGTTAACATATCACGGATTTTTGCTTCTGAATCTTCTCAAGATTAACACATCATCTTCCGAATAGCAGATCGATGAAGTGATAACGGTCGATATGCTTTGTTCTAGAATGAAATCGTCAATTCTTCGTAAGTGTATTGCACTGACTATCACTACGCAGTATTCTTCTCTTGTTTGAATCCTACCAATTAACAAACCTTGAAGCCATATCATCTCTTTACTAGCTTGATTCTTTAGCTACATACTCACCTGTAGTGGATAGAGTGACAATTTTATTATTTGTGACATCCAACTACCACCGTGTAGCTCCAACAAGGTAAATATATAGCGGTTGCTTCTTCTGATCAACTCCACCTCCAAAGTCGGCGTCTACGTGCCACTTGTACTTTTAACTCTCCTTTACTAAAGTACAAGCACTTTTACGTGGTGCCTGCAGATACCTCAAAATCCACTCGATTGCTTCCCGATGAGTTTTTCACGGATTTGACATAACCGCTAACAACTCCACTGGCTGCGTGGCCCGATGTCACGGTCTCGCAGGACCATTGCGTACATTAAACTTCCAATGGTAGGGCGTAAAGACCTTAGCCATGAATTCTCCCCTCTTCTTCCAGGGGAGTGATCCTTAGATAGGCGAAAATGACTGACCAGGGTGCTAGCGGCTTGGGCGTCGCACATGTTGAATCTTGCAAAACACGATTGATGTCTTCTGCACGAGATAACTGCAGGATCCTTTCTTCTTATTTCTTGTGATTTGCATTCCAAGAATCTTCTTTCTTTGGACGAAGTCTTTCATGTCAAATTCCTTTGACAATTCTTCCTTCAACCTTTTAATATCATCCATATCTGAACCTGGCTACTAACGTATCATCAACATAAAGTAGTAAAATGATATAGCGGACTTATATCTCTTGAAGTAGCAACAATGATCAGCGTGCACTTCCGGAAACCTTCCAATGCGTAGGAAGGCATCCAAATTTTTGTACCATTGTCTCGGGGCTTGTTTCGGAGCCATACAAACTCTTTTAAGTCTCGCACCATGCTCTTCTTCCCACTTTCCGAGAAACCTTACGGGCCGGTATACATGTAAATCTCTTCATCTAAATCTCCGTGAAGGAATGCGGTCTTCACATCCAACTGCTCAAGATGAAGATCTTCAATGGCTACAATACTCAATGCGATCCGATAGTATTGAGCTTCACAACGGAGCAAAAATGTCGGTGTAGTCAACTCCTTCCTTTGGAAACCCTTGACAACTAGGGGCTTTGTATCTCTTGGAACCATCGTACTCTCCTCTTCACCCTAAGACACCCATTTGTTATGAAGTTGCCTTCTTTCCCATGGTAACTGTTAGTTCCCGTATGCGGTTGGAGATGAGAGAGATTTCATTTCTTCTTTCATAAAGAAGCTCCCACTTGTTGAATCTCGAGTCCGACAAGCTTCATCATAGCATTCGTGCTCCTCCATCACCAAGAACATATAGTTCATGTATCTCTGTTAGGCACGAGGTCGAGAAGACCTTCTCAATACAAGTGAGCTGGAGTAAAGAGGTTGTGGTGTGTCGAATCTTTGTGTCTTGCTTTGTCAACAAGTTCCTGCAGCCGAGGACTTGTTACAAGTTACATTGCGGAAGTATACCGGGACATCATGCGTACCGCAAATACCGACTCATTCCGCTCCGAGTCATTGGCGTCTATTTTATGCATGTCTTATACATCACCCTTTCGTTGAAAATCACATCTACACTACTGGATAACTTTCTTCTTTTCGTCATCCCAAACGGTAGCCAAACTCATCCTCACCATAGCCATGAATGTGCATTTCTTGGATTTGGGATCGGCTTTATTCTGCCTTGATCACCGAGTATGCACAAATGCTACACAACCGAAAACTTTTAGATGTGATAGTTTCACCTCTTTTCCGCTCCATACCTCCTCGCGTATTCTATGCCTCAATGGAACGGATGGGCCTCGGTTGATCAAGTAGCGCCGTGTCGATCGCACGCCCCTGCAATTGCTTCGGTAGACCCGACCGTATACGAATGCTTCGGCTCTGTCAACGTTCGGTTCGTACGCTCGCCTACACCATTGTGTTGAGGCGTGCACAGCCTGATTCTTTCCATTCTAATTACGTGCTCATAGCGAAATTTTTGAATCTAGTGTCTTCATATTCACCACCATTATCGGTTCGAGCTTTTGATCTTTAAACCCGTCTCATTTTCCACCATAGCTTTCCATCTTTTGAAAGCCTCAAAGATACTCGGACTTATGCTTTAGAAAGTAAACCCATACCTTCCGAGAAGTGATCATCGATGAAAGTCACGAAGTAGTGTTTCCCACCAATAGATGAGACGGCGTTGGTCCCCAAACATCGAGTTGAATAAGCTCTAGCCTTTCCTTCTGGGATTACGGCAACTTGTCGAAAGCCGACTCTCTTTTGCTTTCCAAGTATGCAATCTTCGCACATGTCTATCTCGGTATACGTAGACCGGAAGTTTTCCGCCTTCGAAAGGCATAATCTTCATCCCCTTCTCGCTCATAAGGCCTAGTCTCGGTGCCATGTAGATTTGGTGTTTCATTGCTTGCAATCGTAATTGAACAACGTGCCTCCGCCGTGTAAAAGAGTGCCACTTTTCTTGCCTCGAGCAATGTCGCACCCTTTGAAATCTTCCAATCATCACCACGGAAGATCGTAGTGTAGAGCCTTCCACCGGCCAATCGCCCCACCGAGATTAAGTTCCTTATGAGATCGGGAATATGCCCGACATCCTTGGGTTCCCAAAACAGATCCGTTCAACTTAATCTTCACTACACCTTTGCGCTAACAATAGCACATGGTTGATCATCGCCAAGATATACCTTTCCAAGGTTTCAGGGACATATTTCTCGAAGAATTCTTTTTGTGAAGTAACGGAACGATGCTTTCCAGAAGTCTAACACCCAAGATTCTTCCTTGCTCTCCAAAGCATATCAATGCATCGTCTCCCCGAGGTGGAAGTAACATTCGCCTCTGCCTTCACTTGTTTGTCCTTCTGCACTCTTGCACCTTGATTTTTGTAATGTCTTAGGTTCTTCCACAATTCCAACACTCGATAGTCTTCGAGCTACGGGAATTATTAGGATTCCCCTGGATTGGACCTCCACTGTCTTTTCGATCTACCTCGGTAGTCGGTTCTACCATGTCCATTTCCTTTGGTTGAATTTCTTCCTCTTGACTCTGTATGCAAAAGCGAAGAGGTTGACGATTCACCCTGTCTACGCACGGATCTGCTTCACCGAGAACCAAATCACGAACATCGTCCAAATTTCAACTTATTGCTTTCCCCGATGAGCTCTCACCGTAGTGACAAGTAGCATTCCGACTTTCCGGTGCAGAGAAGACAAAAGTATCAATGCCTCGTACTTCTTCATCGAATTCAATTTCCACCGAACTCAACCGGGTTGTAAGCGTGTTGAGTTCTATCGAGGTTGAGCTTGGAGCTACCGACGCATCGTCCTCATCCGCAAACTGAACAAGCGCCTCATCAAGTGCACTTTGTTTGAGGCCGATGAGCCTTCTCATACATATTGGAGAGAGAGGCTGGCAGCCATAAGACCCACCGTGGTCTTTTTCCTTTGCTATGTTAAAAGCAACATTACGGGATAACGTCAATCGAATAACTCCGGGGCTTGTCCATGCCTGTAAGATTCCAATCTTCTTCCTTCATAGCCTCACGGCTTCTTCCCCTGAGAGAGGTTGATATAGATTTCTTTGATCTGAGATAATCCCTCTATCTGCATTTTCCAAAACCCGAAATCGTAGCATCAAATTTCTCGAGTTTCACTTCCTTCCTTCATGCCGACCATTGCTCCCACTAAAATCGACTTCCTCCGGATCGTTTCGATTATTCTTTGCGAGAAAATTAAATCGCTACCAATAGCTCGATACAGGTTGTTGGGAAAATAACGCAAATTCCCGATGTTCGCATTTATGAGAAAGCAAGAATAGAAAAATAACACACAAAATTTGATATGAGTTCGACGATCTTGCTTACGTCTCCAGACCTCTTCTTGAGATCTTTTACCGAAAGGAGAAATTACACAAGGTGTTTACAACACTCACAACTCACAACCCAATTACACCCAAGAAAATTACTCTCAATTTTCTCTCACAAAGCTTTTCTCTCTAAGCCTTTCTCTCAATGGAATGAACACTTTGATGATTAATTCATTACAATTACACATCTATTTATAGGAAAATTCACTCTCAATTACTCCTTAAATTAATAGTTCGCTTAAATTCTTTCCTTGAATTCAATTTCCTTGTTTCTTTCATGAACCGCCTCCACGTATTTTCCTTCCTTTGTTTCTTTCACGTGTTTTTTTCCAAGTGTTTCTTTCCTTAAATTAAGGAGCTTTATAACAATATATACCTTCTCATTAGCATTACATGTGAACCTAATATTCTAATTCATAAATATAAAATACACTAATTATTATTTAATTTATTAACTAAACATTTTAACTTTTATAGATTATGTTTATTCATGTCAACTTCATATTGACACTGGTTAGGTTATAAACATTGTTTTTATCGAAAGTGAACATTCTGTATTGATCTAATGTATAATGTGCTAGAATTTGTTAGCTAATTCAAATCCTGCCAAAAGTTTTTAATTCATGCACAAATTTTATTCTAGAATAAATTTAATTTTCATATCTCTATTTCTTACTTCTATATAATAAAAATATTAATATTTTTTTGTATATTTTATTATATTATATTATATTTATTATTGAAAAAAACGTTATTAATTAATAATAAATATAGAAAAAAATAATTTGCTATAAAAAATCAACCATTATTATTTTTTTATATATCATCGTACAATAATGAATTACTTATTGCACTCCAGTGAGCTTAAATTTTCTTTACTCATTTTAAGTAAGATGAAACACCTCACTAATCCTGTTTTTTTTTTCTTTTAATAAAATAGTGGATAGTTTTATTTTTAAAACAAGTTTTGTTTGTGCTAGTAAATTATCTTATAAATAATATTTTTTATCATGTTCACTTAAATTATTTAGCTTTAATTAAACTTGATGTGTACGGACGAATAAACAAGTAGACATTTATTTAATAAACAAAACTCTTTTTTACCTACCATACCCCTCTTTAACTTTAGAATTATGATAAATTTTTACAAAATATTACAAGTAAAATTTGTAAAAAATTATTTTGATGCTTGAAATTTAAATTTTGATTTTGATTTTTTACTATTTTATAAATTTTAACGGTTAAAATATAAAAATATAAAAAATAATGCCATTAATCATATACCTTAATTTAAATGCTATAATTTTTATATATGATTTAATTATTCAAGTAATTTTATTTGTAAACTTTCTTAAAAATATATATATTTTTACATTGTAAGAAGAATATACATATATATAACATATTATTTAAAGTTATATAGAAGAATAAAAACATAAGTGTAACATCGTACGATGGTGATTAAAAATGAAAATTTATTTATAAAATAAAAAATCATTTATAAAATGAAATTATGGTAAGCAATTAAATTTAACTTAAATCTCATATAATATGAAAAATAGTTTTATCCTAATTAGGTTAGAATAATTTCAACCTATGTGTTGCAAACTCTTAATACAAATGATTATAAATTTAAAAAATTACAAATCACATAACATATAACATAATCACATGGAAGAAAATATTTTTTCTATCGTATTAAAAATATTTACCATATCCACGTACACGTCCGAGCCGGTATATAATTTTTATATTATAAAATAAAGAGTTATAAGTTTACTAAATATTACTTGAAAAATTAAAAAAAGAAATAATACAACTCCTTAAAATTTATAAAAACAAATATAACACTACAATAATATTGAACAAGTTTAATTAAATAATATTTAATATTAAACGGATTTATATAATCATTTTTATTTAAAATGATGTTTGGTTTGAAATAATATATGTTAATTTTTTAATAAAAAATATACGAAATGGTCGTAAAATATACTATTTTATGATTATAAATTTTAAGAATGTTATTTTTGTTATTTTCTCTTATCACTTTGTCACTTAAGTTTATGATTAATCTCATATTTTTTTATGTTTTGTTTTCATTTTTATATACCAATCATAAATATATGTGTTTCACATCATTTATTAAAACTTTAAAAATAATGATTATTAAATTTTATTTTAATTAAAACTATGGTTATTATTATCTAAAAAATTTAGCATAAAAATAAAATTTTAAATAATTTTTGAAGATATTCACAATATTTAAATATTAATAATAAATAAAATTTTTAAATAAATTATACAAGAAATTAAGGATAATAATAATAATCATTATGTGTAATTTTGTGAAATAATTTATAAGATGTCATTTAAATTTTTATTTAAAGTATATATACATATATATATTAATTTTTCAAAATAACTGTTTTAATAATTATTATATTAAAATATACATTGTCAAATGTAATTAAAAAAAAAATAGTTAGTGTTGATAAGTTTATTGCTACGTTGTTTTTATTCTGTTAATTTTTTTAAATAAGTTTACTGAACAAACTCCAAGGAGTATATTTAAGAGCATATTCCCAATACCAACCATCAGTTGAAAAAAAGAGCTATAGATCAATCAAATCAAATCAAAACCAATTATAGAATAATGAGAGAAAAATAATTGCATAGTAACTTCTAAGGTTCTTCGGTTTGTACGTAAGTTTTAGTTACCGATCATTAAATCTTTTATACCAATCTGTATTTAATTTCTAGAGAAAAATAATAATTTATCTTTTAGTTTTGATTAGCTAGCTTGAACTTAATTTGCTGTAAAAATTATGGGAGAAGATAGAGATAATAATGCTGGCAATGAGAACGATGATAACGATGTTAGTGTTAAAAATATATATTTATATGGTTATATCATAAATATGTAATAATGTTAAAAAAATATTATTATAGATTTGAAGTTTTCTTTATCAAGTTTTAATGTTTCGTGGTTGATATAATTTTACTTCTAGTATTATTTGTCACTTTTAAATTATTTTCTAGAGTATTTTAATATGTTTTGTCATGTTTTTTTTTTTTTGCAATATACTTTTTAAAATGTTATATTTTTTTTAACTGTATATAGATACTTTTTATTAAAAAAAATATTTAAAAATGATATATATTTTGATGTTTGTGAGAGGTTTTTGATTAAATTAATGTGTATTATATTAAATAAACTAGTAAGTGGTACGAGTATTAAGAAATAAAATTGTGTTATCTTTTATTTCTTAATCATTCTTAATATTATTATCCTATAGTTATTTAGTGAATATTAAGTAATTACAAAATAATATTATAAATTTATAATTATAGTTATTAAATTAAGTTAGTATGTTAAATGGTCATAAAATTACTTGAATATGTGTTATTATTATAATAATAATATAATATGAGTTTATTAGGAAAGAGAAAAAAAAAATCAGTCGAAACACTTCACAAGAGGGGCAGTTTTGATATTTTTGCACTTATTTATAATATTTGTAATTTCTTACAAATTTTATTATATTAATAATACATATAGTAATTGTTGGGAAATAACACAAATTCCCGATAAACGCATTTAGAAGCGTTAGCATTAAAAATAACACTCAAATTTGATAACGAGTTCGGCCAATGCTACACGCCTCGACGCACTGCAGATCTTTTACCGCGAGGAGAAATTACATGTGCTTACAACACTCACAACCACAACCTAATTACACCCAAGAAAATTACTCTCAATTTTCTCTCACAAAAGCCTTTCCTCTAAGCTTTCCTCTCAATTGGAATGAACACTGGATGGTTAATTCATTACAATTACACATCTATTTATAGGAAAATTCACTACCTTGAATTACTCCTTAAATTAATGGTTCCTTGAATCGCTCCTTGAATTAAGCTCCATGTTTTACTCTTGTTTTGTTCCATGTTTTCGCTTCCACGTTTTACTCCTCGCTTTGTTCCACGTTTTGCTCCTTAATTTAAGGATGTTTTGCTCCTTAAATTACGAGCTTTTATAACAATAATATCTAACAATCTTCCCACTCGACATCGATTTCAATCACTGGCTCACACTGATCAACGCAGCACTTTTTCTAGTCTTCGTTATTTCCAATAGTACCAATCAAGTCGAGCACAACTTCAGCTTTTGTCAATAATCACCACCTTTGTTAACATATCCGCCGGATTTTGCTCCCTTGAATTTTTCTCCAAGATAACACATCATCTTCTAATGAGATCTCACTTGGATAAATTTAGTCCAATATGTTTGGTTCTAGAATGAAATGTCAATTTTGCCGAGTGTATTGCACTTGTTTTGACTATCACTACGCAGTAACATTCTTCTCGCTTCGAATCCCAACTCGCTTAACAAACTCAAGCTATCATCATCTCTTACTAGCTTCTGCCATCGCTACATACTCGGTCCAGAAGTGATGAGGACAATTTTCTCAGATTTGTGACATCCAACTACCACCGTAGTTCCAACAGAAATATATAACTAAAGGGTGCTTCTTCTGATCAACTTCACCTCCAAAGTTCCAGATCTACGATCCTCGTACTTTTAACTCTCCTTTTACTAAAGTACAAACACTTTTCGTGGTGCTCTCGCATACCTCAAAATCCACTTCGATCGCTTCCCAACGAGTTTTCCCGGATTTGACATAACCGCTAACAACCTCCCACCTGCATGGCCAATGTCCTGGTCTTGTACAAACTATTGCAGACATCAAACTTCCAACGGCCGAGGTACAAGGAACTTAGCCATGAATTCTCTCTTTCCTCTCGTCTGCGAGGACCGATCCTCGGATAGGCGAAAATGATCAGCCAAGCGCGTGCTAAGCCCGGCTTGGCATCGCTTCATGTTGAATCTATGCAAAACACGAATTGTACTTCCGCCCGAGATAACGCAAGGATCCTTTCTTCTTATTTCTTGTGATTTGCATTCCAAGAATCTTTTTTGTCGACCCAAGTCTTTCATGTCAAACTCTTGACAATTGATGCTTCAATCTTCTCGATATCATCCATATCTCGAACTCGCTACTAACATATCATCAACATAAAGTAGTAAAATGATATAATCGACCTATATCTTCAAGTAGCAATAACGGTCGCATTGCACTTCCTCGGAAACCTTCCTCAGGTAGAAGCTATCAAACTTTTCTCGTACCATTGTCTCTGGCTTGTTTCTCAGCCATACAAACTCTTCTTAAGTCTGCATACACCATGCGTTCTTCTTCCTCTTTTCTCGAGAAACCTTCCGTCGGTACACGTATATCTCTTCATCTAAATCTCCATGAAGGAATGCAATTTTCACATCCAACTGCTCAAGATGAAGATCTTCAATGGCTACAATACTCAATACCGACCGATAGTATTGGAAGCTTCACAACATGGTGAGCGAAAATGTCAGCCAGTAGTCAACTCCTTCCTTCGTTGAAACCCTTTAACAACTAGGCGTGCTTTGTATCTCTTGGAACCATCACGTTTTTCTTTCACCCGCAAAGACACCCATTTGTCAGGAAGGCCTTCTTTCCCATAGGTAACTCAAACTAGTTCCCACGTATGCCCGTCGAGATGAGAGATTTCATTTCTTCTTTCACAAGAAGCTCCCACTTATTGGAATCTCGAGTCCGACAAGCTTCATCATAGCATTCTGTGCCCCCTCCATCACCAAGAACATATAGTTCATGATCTCCGTTAGGCACACGAGGTCGGTAAGACCTTCTCAATACAGGAGTCGGGAGTAAGAGGTCATGGTGTCGAATGTCATGCATCGCTTTGTCCAACAAGTTCCTGGCCGAGGACTTATTACAATTGGTTCTCGCTGGGAAGTATCCGGGGACATCATCCAGACTGCAAATACCGACTCATTCTCGGGCCTCGAGGCATCGGCGTCTATTTTACGTATGTCCTTATACATCACCCTTTCGTTGAAAATCACATCTCGCCACGATAACTTTCTTCTTTTCGTCATCCCAAACGCGTGTAGCCAAACTCATCCTCACCATACCATTAACGTGCATTTCTGGATTGGGATCAAGCTTATTCTACCTTGATCAACGATACGCACAAATGCTACACCGAAAACTTTTAGATGTGATAGTTTCACCTCTTTTCGTCCCATACCTCCTCTCGGTATTCTACGCTCCAATGGAACAGACGGGCCCTTGATCAAGCAGCCGCCGTGTCGATCGTTTCCGCCTTAACTCGCTTCTGTAGAATTTCGATCGTATACGAATGCTTTCCGGCTCTTCTCGTCAACGTCGGCTCATACGCCCACTTACACCATTGTCTGAGGCGTGCCCGGCAGCAGCTTCTTTCCATTCGATCCCATGCCACAAGCAAAAATTTTTGAATCGTGTCTTCATATTCACCACCATTACCTGGATCCGAGCTTTTGATCTTCAAACCCGTCTCATTTTCCACCATAGCTTTCCATCTTCAAAGCCTCAAATACTTCGTACTTATGCTTTAGAAAGTAAACTCCATACCTTCCGAGAACGATCATCATGAATGTCACTAAGTATTGTTTCCACCAATGGACGAGACGGCCATTGTTGGTCCCCAAACATCCGAAAGTGAATAAGCTCTAGCTTTTCCTTCTTGGGTTCTACCACTTGTCCGAAAGCCGACTCTCTTTCGCTTTCCAAGTATACAATCTTCGCATTACGTCCATCTCTACAGATCAGACCTGGAAGTTTTCCTTTTGGAAGGCATAATCTTCATCCCCTTCCTCACACGTGGCCTAATCTCTCGGTGCCACAGTTGGGTGTTTCATTGCCTCACAATTGTGATTGAACAACGTGCTTACTGCCGTCATGTAAAGAAGTGCCACTTTTCGCCCGAGCAACCGCTATCGCACTCCTTTGAAATCTTCCAATCATCACTACGGAAGATCAGAAATAGCCTTCACTAGCCTAATCGCCCCATCGAGATTAAGTTCCTTCCGAGGTCGGGAATACGCTCGACATCCTTCACCTCCCAAACAGATCCGCTTAACTTAATCTTCACTACACCTTGCACAATAATAGCACATGGTTGATCATCACCAAGATATACCTTTCCAAGGTTTCCGGGGACATATTTCTCGAAGAATTCTTTCGGGTGGAAGTAGCTGAACGACGCTCCGCAGTCTAAGACCCAAGATTCTTCCTCGCTTCTCCAAAGAGCATATCAACGCATCATCTCCTCCCGACGGAAGCAACATTTGCCTCCGCTTTCACTTGTTTCATTCCTTCTGCATTCTTGCACCGATTTTTGTAAGGCCTTGCCTTCTTCCACAATTCCAACACTCGATAGTCTCGAGCCACGTGAATTATTAGGATTCCTAGATTCGACCTCCGTCCTTCGATCTACCTCAGCCACCACGTCCATTTCCTTTGGTTGAATTTCTTCCTCGACCAGTATGCAAAATCAAGAGGGTCGACGATTCACTGCTCTTCTACGCTGGATTCTTCACCGAGAACCAAATCACGAACATCACAAATTTCAACTTATCGTTTCCCGACGAGCTACTCACAGACAGAGTATTCCGAAATTTCTCTGCAGGCGACAAAAGTATCAACGCTCGTACTTTCTTCATCGAATTACTCCACCGAACTCAATCGGGTTGTAGAATCGTGTTGAGTTCATCGAGATGTTACCGAGCCGCGCCTTCCGTCATCCGCAGAATTGAACAAGCGTCTTTACCATCAAGTGCACTTTGTTTCGAGGTCACGGCTTCTCACATATTGGAGAGAGTCCGCCATAAGACCAGCTGGTCTTTTTCCTTTGCTACGTTGAAAGCAACATTACGGATAACGTCAATCGAATAACTCCGGGCGTTCTGCCTGTAAGATTCCAATCTTCTTCCTTCATACCTCCGGCTTCTTCCCTCGAGAGGTAGGTTGACATAGATTTCTTCGATACGTATAATCCTCTATCCTGCATTTTCCAAAAACCCGAAATGTGCGCCATCAAATTTCTCGAGTTTCACCCTTCCTTCCATCCGCGGCCATCAAGCTCCCACTAAAATCGATCCTCTGGATCGTTTCGACTATTTCTGCAGAAAATTGACGTAAATCCTACCAATAGCTTCCGATACCGCTTGTCGGGAAATAACACAAATTCGACAAGCCGCATTTTGGCGAGAAAGCAGTTAATGTAAAAATAACACTAAATTTGATAACTTCTACCAAATCTGCTTACGTCCTCCGACCGTCCACAGATCTTTTACCGAAAGTGAGAAATTACACAAGTGTTTTACAACACTACAACTCACAACCCAATTACACCTAAGAAAATTTTCAATTTTCTCTCACAAAAGCTCTTTCCTCTCTAAGTTTTCCTCTCAATCGACCTGAACACTTTGGATGGTTAATTCATTACAATTACACATCTATTTACAGAAAATTCACCTCGAATTACTCCCAAATTAATGGTTCCTCGAATCGCTTCCTGCACTAAGCTCCATGCTTTACTCCTTGCTTGCTTCCATCATTTCCATGCTTTACTTTCGCTTGCTCCACAGCTATTTCCTTAATTTAAGCGACAAGTATTTCCTTAATTTGCCTCGCTTAAATTAAGAGCCTTTATAACAATAATATCTAACAGTAATTATAAAAATATTCTAATTGAAAAATAATAGTGGTTTTTGCTTGATGCATTAATCAATTATGCATCATGAATTAATTGATATTTTATTAATAACTGATCACAAAACTTATTTATTATGGAGTATCTAACATCTCTAATTATTCATAATTAATATGTATTTTTTATACATATAATAATTTAATATATTACAATAAATAATAATAATAAATAAGAAACAATTGAGAGGAGATTATTAAAAAAATAAAATTTGAAAGGACTCCTAAAATATAAAATATGAAAAGAAAAAAGAGATAATCAAAATATAAAATAAAGGGAAAAAAAATAAAAATATCAGTCCTTGTCCCACGTAAGTTTCTCTGAGAGAGCCAAAATATTTACATGAAAGTAGTGGGGGAATGCTGTGTATAAAAAATACTACTACCTATATTTTATCTAACAAATAGACCTTCATATTTTTTCATATTTTAAAAATTTATAACCATTTATTTTATTATAAAAAAATTTAATTTAATTTTTTTTATAATAAATACCATTCAATTTAATATTCCTTAAATTAAATTTATTTAATATTATTCTACTAAATTAAAACCCATTCTATAATATAACTATTATTTTATTGTTATTATTTTATACAATTTTTTTTTTATTTCTTACCAACTTATTTATTTAGCTTCACTTTTAACTTAAAAAAAACATATATTGTTATGAACTACCGGACAAAATATGATGGATAATAATTTTTTTTGGGATTAAAAATAAAATTTAATATATAAAAAATTAATTAAATTATTATTTTAATTTTTTTTAAATAAAAATGAAAAAAAATCTTTATTATATTTAATAAAAATATATTTTAAATTCATACCATTAATTTTCTAAAAAAATCATAAAAATTTATTTTATCAAGATAATACATTTATACTTTTCATTTTTATAAAATTAAACCATCATAAATTTTTTGTTTTTATAAAATAAATTTTTGAATACTTTTTTTATAAATATAACATATTCATATTATCCATGTAAGAAGTAGGGGTTAAAGTTCACGTATCGTATTTTTGCTACCCTCTTTACAAATAAGAATATCATACAAAGCTGATATTTTGAATAGAACAGCTGAACAGGTACTGAGACTTTCTATATAAAGTCGTTCTCTGCTCCCCTATGGATCTCACACTCTCTCTCCCATTCCCTGCTCTCTTGTGACTCTTGTGAATCATCTTCATAGTCTTCTCTTGCTGGTTCAAATCTCACTTGCCCAGATTCAGGTACTCTGTTAACTACTATTATGCTCAATTTCTTTCACCTGGGTTCTTAAAAAATTGAAGCTTTATTGCAGCTATGTTTCTGAAAGCAATTTGGCTCCTTAAAGCTCCGTACTTTGTGTCTACACGTGGCATTTTGCTTTCAAATGTCCAAAAAATTTGACTTTTTTGGGATACAATAAACCCGTGATTTTAGCCTCTCATTTTTGTGTATTTAATTATGATTTTCCCCAATTTTCTGTTTTGGTTTGGTCGTTACAGAGCGAGAAGCTCAGTGGGGAGCAATGCCGAATAGGAATCTGGAGAAGATGGCGTCTATTGACGCTCAACTTCGTCAATTGATTCCGGGGAAAGTGGGTGAGGATGACAAACTGGTTGAGTATGATGCTTTGCTTTTGGATCGATTCCTTGATATTCTCCAGGATTTACATGGTGAAGATCTCAGAGAAACGGTGAGTCATTTTGATTATTTTTTAGTTTGAATTTATTCGGATTGACCGGTTTGGTTTAAACTCCGTTCTAATGATTTTTGGTTTGCTTTGAGAAGAGTGAAATTATACACATCCGTATATATTTTCTTTGAAGAAGGTGTGTCTATCTTAGCTATTGACAAGGGGATTAGTTTAGTATTGGCTTCTTCTATGAGAAGTAGTTTACAAGTCACTTATAAGATGTATCACATTACAGGTCCAAGAGTGCTATGAGCTTTCTGCCGAATATGAAGGAAAGCATGACCCTAAAAAACTTGAGGAGCTTGGAAACACTTTAACAAGTTTGGACCCAGGGGATTCTATTGTTGTTGCTAAATCTTTCTCCAACATGCTTAACCTGGCTAACTTGGCTGAAGAGGTCCAGATTGCTCATAGCAGGCGAAATAAGCTTAAGAAAGGAGATTTTGCTGATGAGAATAATGCAACAACTGAATCAGATATTGAAGAAACTATTAAGAGGCTTGTAGTGCAATTGAAAAAGTCTCCTCAAGAGGTTTTTGATGCTTTGAAGAATCAGACTGTAGATTTGGTGTTTACAGCCCATCCTACCCAATCTGTTCGTAGATCTTTACTTCAAAAGCATGCTAGGTCCGTTTTCTGTTTACATCTAATTCTTATCCTTTTGATTTTTTTCTGTCACTTAAAATATTTTACTTTTGAGATGATTTTCCAATAGAGGTTTTTACTTTGAGTATTGTCCTGTTCAGGATTCGGAATTGCTTAACCCAATTATATGCTAAAGACATAACTCCTGATGACAAGCAGGAGCTGGATGAGGCACTTCAGAGAGAGGTGATTGTCAGATTGCTTTTATTTATATTTTTCATGAAACTAAATCTCCATTTTATCAGTTAAAAGATTACGGACAATTGACTTTTGTTTCTTACTTCGATGAACACCGATTTTGGTTTTGTGAATGTCTATCTTATCCTTGTCGTGTTTTTTTTTTTGGTTCTTTTCCTTTATGCTACTTTGAGTACTTGCTTCCTTGTTGCATTTGTTTGATTTTGGGTTAGCTGCATAAATGGACAAACCGATTAATGTGTTATAAAGCTCCTTAATTTAAGGAGCAAAACATGGAGCAATTCATGGAGCAAAACAAGGAGCTTAATTCAAGGAGTAATTTAAGGAACCATTAATTTAAGAAGTAATTCAAGGAGTGAATTTTCCTATAAATAGATGTGTAATTGTAATGAATTAATCATCCAAAGTGTTCATTCCAATTGAGAGAAAAGCTTAGAGAAAAAAGCTTTTGTGAGAAAAAATTGAGAGTAATTTTCTTGGGTGTAATTGGGTTGTGAGTTGTGAGTGTTGTAAACACCTTGTGTAATTTCTCCCCTTTCAGTAAAAAAGATCTGCGAATAGGAGATGTAAGCAAGATTGGCCGAACTCCGTTATCAAATTTGTGTGTTATTTTTCTATTCTTGCTTTCTCTTAAATCTAACTTATCTGGAATTTACGTTATTTCCCAACAAATGGTATCAGAGCTATTGGTGGTGATTTCTGTCAATTTTCTGCAAGGTTATTATTTACGTGAATAGTGAAATTTTGTTGACGATATTTGTTCGTTGACGGAGGTGTTCTAATATACGGTGATTTACAGAAATAGTCAGAAATGATCCAGAGGAAGTCAGATTTTAGTGGGAGCGATAGCGCGGATGAAGGAAGGTGAAACTCCGTAAATTTGATGGCACAGATTTTGGGTTTTGGAAAATGCGCAGATAGAGGATTATCCATGTCAAAAAATCTATATCAACCTCTACAGGAAAGAAACCGAGAAGCTATGAAGGAAGAAAGATTGGAATCTTACAGCCAGAATGACTACTCGGAGTTATTCGATTGGTGTATCCGTAATGTTGCATGACATAGCAAAGGAAAAGATCACGAGGTCTTGTGGCGACTCTCTCAATATGTATGGTAAGCCACGTGACCTCAGCAAAGTGCACTTGATGAGGTGTTTGTTCAATTTGCGGATGAATGAAGGCGCGACGGTAGCCTAACATCTCGATAGACTCGAACACGGTCACTGACCCGGTTGAGTTCGGTGAAAAATTGAATGGTCGATGAAGAAGTACGAGCATTAATACTTTTGTCTTCGAGAAAGTTGGAATGCACTCTTTACTACCGCGAGTAGTTCGTCGAGGAAGCAATAAGTTAAAATTTGACGATGTTCGTGATTTGGTTCTCGGTGAAAAGATCCACGTAGAGAGTCGGTGAATCGTCGAAATTCTTCGGTTTGCATACGAGAGTCGAAGGAAGAAATTCAACCAAGGGAATGGACGTGGTAGAGCAATTTCTGAGGTAAATCGAAAGCGACGGGAGGTCCAAATCTGGGAATCTAATTTCAGCTCGAAGACTATCGAGTGTTGGAATTGTGGAAAAGAGCAGGACACTACAAAATCGGTGCAAGAGTGCAGAAAGGACAAACAAGTGAAGGCGAGCGAAATGTTACTTCCGCACCTCGAGGAGACGATGCATTGATATGCTCGGAGAGTAAGGAAAGAATCTTGGGTGTTAGACTACGGAGCATCGTTCGTGCTACTTCACAAAAAGAATTCTTCGAGAAATATGTCCACAGGAAACCTTGGAAAGGTATATCTTGGTGATGATCAACCATGTGCTATTATTGCGAAAGGTGTGGTGAAGATTAAGTTGAGAACGGATCTGTTGGGGCGAAGGATGTCGGCGTATTCCCGATCTCGAAGGAACTTAATCTCGGGTGGGGCTGATTGATGAAGGCTTAAGCACTGGCTGATCTTGTGGTGATGATTGGAAGATTTCAAAGGGTGCGATGAGTTGCTCGAGGCAAGAAAAGTGACACTTTTACACGACACAGAGACACGTTGTTCAATTACGATACGTAAGCAATGAAACACGAAATCTGGCACTGCAGACCAGGCCGTATGAGTGAGAGGGGATGAAAGATTATGCGACTTCGAAGGGAAAACTTCCAGGTCTACGAAATACGGAGATAAACACGTGCGAAGATTGCATACTTGGAAAGCAAAAGAGAGTCGGCTTTCAGACAAGTTGCGAGAATCCCAAAGAAGGAAAGACTAGAGCTTATTCAACTCGATGTTTGGGAACGACGGCCAGTACTCGTATATTGGTGGGAAACACTACTTCGTGACTTTCGTTGATGATCGGCTCTCGGAAGGTATAGGTTTACTTTCTAGCGTAAGTACGAAGTATTTGAGGCTTTTAGAAGATGGAAAGCTATGGTGGAAAATGAGAACGGGTTTAAAGATCAAAAAGCTCGAATAGATAATGGTGGTGAATATGAAGACATGATTCAAAAATTTACGCTATGAGCACGGGATCGAATGGAAAGAAGCCGGCCGGGCACGCCTCAACACGATGGTGTGAGCGTATGAACCGAACGTTGATAGAAAGAGCCGAAGCATTCGTATACAATCGAGTCTGCTTGAAGCAGTGCAGGCGTAAGTAGTCAACACTGACTTACTTGATCAGCAGGCCCGTACTGTTCCATTGGAGCGTAGAATACGGAGATGAGGTATGGAGCGGAAAAAGAGGTGAAACTATCACATCTAAAGTTTTCGGTTGTGTCAGCATTTGTGCGTATTAGTGATCAAGGCAGAATAAGCTTGATCCCAGTCCAAGAAATGCACGTTCATTGGCTATGGTGAGGATGAGTTTGGCTACTGCTTGTTGGGATGACGAAAAGAAGAAAGTTATCCGTAGCAGAGATGTGATTTTCAACGAAAGGGTGATGTATAAGGAGACGTGCATAAAATAGCGCCAATGACTCGGAGCGAGAATGAGTCGGTATTTGCGGATGCAAATGATGTCCCCGATACTTATGACAGAACCAATTGTAACAAGTCCTCGGCCCGGAGGAACTTGTTGAATGACGATACACGGCATTCGACACACCATGACCTCTTACTCCGGCTCTTGTATTGAGAAGGTCTTACCGACCTCGTGTGCCTAACGGGAGATACGAACTATATGTTGTTGGTGATGGAGGGGAGCACGAATGCTATGATGAAGCTTGTCGGACTGAGATTCCAACCAAGTGGGAGCTTGCTATGAAAGAAGAAATGAAATCTCTCATCTCGACCAAACATGAGAACTAAATGAGTTACCTATGGGAAAGAAGGCACTTCCAACAAATGGGTGTACCTGGTGAAAGAGGAGCATGATGGTTCCCGAGAGAGATACAAAGCGCCTAGTTGTCAAAGGGTTTCAATAGAAGGAAGTAGTTGATTGGCACCGACATTTTTGCTCACAGTTGTGAAGCTCAATACTATCGGATCGGTATTGAGTATTGTAGCCATTGAAGATCTTCGTCTTGAATTGTTGGATATATTTGCATTCCTTCATGGAGATTTAGATGAAGAGATTTACATGTACCAAACAGAAGGTTTCTCGTAGGGGGAAGAAGAACATGGTGTGCGAGACTTAAGAAAGAGTTTGTATGGCACGAAACAAGCCGAGACAATGGTACAAAAATTTGGACAAATGACTTTCCATGACAAGGAAGGTTTCCGGAAGTGCAATCTTTGATCATTGTTGCTACTTGAGATATAGGTCCGAGTTATATCATTTTACTACTTTATGTTGATGATATGTTAGTAGCGAGGTTCGAGATATGGATGATATTAAAAGGTTAAAGCAATTGTCGAAAGGAATTTGACATGAAAGACTTGGGTCCACCAAAGAAGATTCTTGGAATGCAAATCACAAGAAATAAGAAGAAAGGATCCTACACGGTTATCTCGAGAGTACATCAATCGTGTTTTGCAAAGATTGACATGGGCGATGCCAAGCTAGTTAACGCACACCCTCGCGATCATTTTTCGCCATCGAGGATCAGTCCCTCCAGACAGAAGAAGAGAGAGAGAATTCATGGCTAAGGTTCCTTATGCCTCGACCATTGGAAGTTTAATGTACGCAATGCATGCGAGACGGAACATTGGCCGTGTAGTGGGGAGTTGTTAGCGGTTTATGTCAAATCCAGGAAAAACTCGTTGGGAAGCAAATTGAAGTGGATTTTTGAGGGTATCTGAAGCCTGGCACGAGAAAAGTGCTTGTATTTTAGTAAAGGAGAGTTAATAGTACAAAGATGCGTGAAGCGGACTTTGGAGGGTGATTGATCATAGAAAAGCATACCGATTATATATTTCTTGTTGAATTACGGTGGTAGTTGGATGTCACATAATACTGAAAAATTATCACTATCCACTACTGGAGGTGAGTATGTAGCGATGTGAAGCTAGTAAAGAGATGATATGGCTTGAGGTTTGTTAATTGGTAGATTCAAACAAAGAGAAGAATGTTCTGCGTAGTGATAGTCAAAGATACACATGGCGAAAAATTGACAAGATTTCATTCTAGAACAAAGCATATTGGACTTGGTTATCACTTCATCGATCTCCTATTGGAAGATGATGTGTTATCTGGAGAAGATTGAGGAAGCAAAATCCAAAGCAGATATGTTAACAAAGGTGGTGACTATTGAAACTGAAGTTGTCAACTTTCACTTAGGTTAAGCTTAACAATAGACTAGAAAAGCTGCTGCATTGATCAAGGTGTGAAGACAGATTGAAATCAGTCTTCAAGTGGAAGATTGTTATAAAGTTCCTTAATTTAAGGAGCAAACATGGAGCAAAACATGGAGTAAAACAAGGAGCAAAACAAGGAGCAAAACATGGAGCAATTCATGGAGCAAAACAAGGAGCTTAATTCAAGGAGCAATTTAAGGAACCATTAATTTAAGGAGTAATTCAAGGAGTGAATTTTCCTATAAATAGATGTGTAATTGTAATGAATTAATCATCCAAAGTGTTCATTCCAATTGAGAGAAAAGCTTAGAGAGAAAAGCTTTTGTGAGAGAAAATTGAAAGTAATTTTCTTGGGTGTAATTGGGTTGTGAGTTGTGAGTGTTGTAAACACTTTGTGTAATTTCTTCCCTTTCAGTAAAAAAAGATCTACGTGAGGTCGAGAAGCATTGAATTGGCGAACTCCGTTATCAAATTTGTGTGTTATTTTTCTATTCTTGCTTTCTCTTAAATCTAACTTATCGGGAATTTACGTTATTTCCCAACATAATGATATCTGGAGCATTATACCACACGAAAAAAGAAAGCAGCAGTTACCTGACCTCCTTATAGTATCCAGCATCTATTCATTACCCAAAATGCTGACAATTTAAGATGGACGGTTATTGATTTTATCTTATCTATCACTAATGATGTTTCCTGCAACAATTGAACTGAACGTATTTTTGGAGACTTCTTGTTGTGCAAGGATGTTATAAACTTGTTATTTATGACTACATGTCTAGGGAAAAATTCATGTTGTTGATTTGAGGTTGAAATGGATTTAACACCAGAAAGCTATCCCATGTGAAAAAAAGGTACAACTTTTATGTTAGTAATTTAATGTCATCTTTCTTTGATTTCAAATTCATAGATTCAAGCTGCATTTCGCACGGATGAGATCCGAAGGACACCTCCAACTCCTCAAGATGAGACAAGAGCTGGGATGAGCTACTTCCATGAGACAATCTGGAAAGGTGTCCCAAAATTTCTACGCCGTGTTGACACTGCTTTGAAGAACATCGGGATTAATGAGCGTGTTCCTTATAATGCCCCCCTCATTCAGTTTTCCTCTTGGATGGGTGGAGATCGTGATGGTATGTGACCACCTTTCATGATATAACTCCTCTAAATTATGCAAAGTAGATTGTGAAGAGAGGGAAGAGAGGAAAAATGAATCACCAAATTATCATTTTTTTTCTCAATTAATTAGGTGGAGCTTTCCATTTTAATACACGCTTTTATGTTGCATAGAATCAGTTTTGGGAAGAAGGAACAGGATATGTTTCAAACTAACTAGAAAGAGATTTAAAAAATAAACAAGTATATATGATAATATCATCTGGATAGACATTTCTTACAATATTATCGTTGGCTATTGTTTCAATCTCATCTTTCATTTCTCTGACCTTAACGGTCAATACTTAATATCAGCTGCTGATGCTTCTCTCTCATTGTCCTCACACCTGGCTTAACATCTCAATGTACATCACATTATTTTGTATTGCAGGTAACCCCAGGGTAACTCCTGAAGTTACAAGGGATGTTTGCTTATTGGCTAGAATGATGGCAGCTAACCTGTATTATTCCCAGATTGAAGATCTTATGTTTGAGGTACTTACCTTATACATCTTCTGTTTAGTTTTCTCGGGGTATCTTGTTTGTTATTTTCATTTTCTTGGATGACCTATAAGTTTTGCATATTTCTACCTTTTATCAATAATCTTTGCATCCTTATTTTTCGCAGATGTCTATGTGGCGCTGCAATGATGAAGTTCGTGTTCGGGCAGATGTTCTCCACAGGTCCTCAAAGAAAGATTCAAAGCACTATATAGGTAATTATGGACCATAGTAGTTAGTTAAGGGTAGTGATATTGTCACAACTCAAATTATTAATGCCACAAACTTTTCATTCATTAATGACAATCTTATACAACAATAGTGCCATTAGGGTGTAATTAGTTATAGGGATAAAATAGTTATTTCACACTCTTTTGTTGTGGCAATATCCCTACCCTTAATCAATTGCAAATGCCTTTTCAAAATCTGTCCTTTTCTTCATGAAATATTACCATATGTATACAACCTAAGTAGTGTAAGTGTTGCATTTGAGATGCCTGAATAAGACCTAATACTACTAAGATACTGCAATTGTGTAGCCATTTTTATACTGCTGAATGAATTATAAACATTCAGAATCTACATATTATGATGAACTTGAGGTATATGCCCAAGAATTACCTTTCTTTATATTGCTAAATTACTAAAAAAGATTTAGATTGTTTATACTTGGATTGATGTGAGGCATATGCCTGACAAATATAGAGCCATGGAAATGTGGCAACTTCCTGTATACAATTTTTACTTCCTCAGGAAAAGAAAAAGTATTATGTTTTTGAAAGTACTTCCCACGGCTTGGTCTATTCTGTTATCCTATGATAATCATCACTATCCTTTCTTGATACAGAGTTCTGGAAACAAATTCCTCCTAGTGAACCATACCGCGTAATTCTTGGCGACGTAAGAGATAAGCTCTATCAAACACGTGAACGTTCTCGTCAAATGTTAGCCCATGGGTATTCTGACATCCCAGAGGATGCAACCTTTACAAACATTGAGCAGGTATCAGCACTTCTTTGGCTTTAGTTTTAATAAGTTCCTTTTTTCGTGATCTAACTAATTTGTCACATGCAAACACAATCTTACTTTTCATGCAATGCCTCAGCAGTATAGAATTGTACTTTTAAGACTTTTCAGCATTTTACTCTATCTACTGATTTACTGCCATGCCTTTTGAATTTATTCATCACACAGCATATATTTTTCAGTTTAAGCAATGTGTTTCGATGTCCCTTTTTTGTTAGCCTTTCAGCCATAACTGTATTTTTATGTACCAAAGGGATCCCCTTTCCTCTGTTTTTGAACTAAAACAGGAAGTTAAAAAGATGCTATTTTTGAGTAAAGGCTGTTGATGGCCTTCTACTTAATTTTACATACCACTGAATGGACGTCCACTTAATGAAACATATACCTTGCATCATATTATACTTTTGTTAAGTGGTTATGATACTAAGGAAAATCTATATTATTTTGTAGTTCCTGGAGCCTCTTGAACTCTGTTACAGATCACTCTGCACTTGTGGTGATAGTGCTATAGCTGATGGATCCCTTCTTGATTTCTTGAGGCAAGTGTCGACTTTTGGACTCTCACTAGTTAGACTCGATATTAGGCAAGAATCTGACCGACATACTGACGTCATGGATGCCATTACGAAACATTTGGAAATTGGTTCCTACCGGGAGTGGTCTGAAGAGCATCGACAAGAATGGCTTTTATCTGAGCTCAGTTGCAAGCGCCCCCTGTTTGGTTCTGATCTTCCAAAAACTGATGAGATTGCTGATGTGCTTGACACATTCTCTGTCTTAGCAGAACTTCCATCCGATGGTTTTGGAGCATACATTATCTCAATGGCAACTGCTCCATCTGATGTGCTTGCAGTTGAGCTCCTGCAGTGTGAATGTCATGTCAAGAAACCACTAAGAGTCGTTCCACTGTTTGAGAAGCTTGCAGATCTTGAGGCTGCACCAGCTGCTTTGGCCCGACTCTTCTCAATAGATTGGTACAGAACTCGGATCAATGGAAAGCAAGAAGTGATGATTGGGTACTCAGATTCTGGTAAAGATGCTGGACGTTTCTCCGCAGCCTGGCAATTATATAAAGCTCAAGAGGAGCTTATAGGTGTTGCAAAACAATATGGCGTGAAGCTGACTATGTTCCATGGTCGTGGTGGGACTGTTGGAAGAGGCGGTGGGCCCACCCATCTTGCCATTTTGTCCCAACCACCTGAAACAATCCAGGGTTCACTCCGTGTTACTGTCCAAGGTGAAGTTATTGAGCAGTCGTTTGGAGAGGAGCACTTGTGTTTCAGAACACTTCAGCGTTTCACTGCTGCTACATTGGAGCATGGTATGAATCCCCCAGTTTCACCAAAACCAGAATGGCGTGCACTTATGGATGAAATGGCAGTTGTTGCTACAGAAGAGTACCGTTCTATTGTCTTTAACGAACCACGATTCGTAGAGTATTTCCGTCATGTAAGTGTTGAAATCAATACTTTTGTATATATTTATCATTATACTCTTAATCACTAAAAGGAAGATCTCTAAGTAATAGTTAATTGCATCTTTATGATTGTAGGCTACACCAGAGTTGGAGTATGGTAGGATGAACATTGGTAGTCGTCCATCAAAGCGTAAACCTAGTGGGGGAATTGAATCATTGCGTGCTATCCCCTGGATCTTTGCTTGGACGCAAACAAGGTTTCATCTTCCAGTGTGGCTAGGCTTTGGAGCTGCGTTCAAACATGTAATTCAGAAGGACGTAAGAAATCTAAACATGCTGCAGCAGATGTACAATGAATGGCCTTTCTTTAGGGTCACTATTGATTTGGTTGAAATGGTGTTTGCCAAGGGAGATCCAGGAATTGCGGCATTGTACGACAAACTCCTTGTTTCTGAAGACCTATGGTCATTTGGAGAGCGGTTGAGGGCTAATTATGAGGAAACTAAGAGCCTTCTTCTAAAGGTAAAATGCTGTGAATTTGTTACTATCCGAGTTTCTCTATATGAGTCTTGAAATTCACCTCAGTGATTTCAACTACCAATAAAATCTTATCATAAATCAAAATTGTTTTATTGTAAAGAAGTGAGACGGCCGAGTATGTCTTGTATTAATTTATCTCCTACCTCAGTATAGGAGTAGTATTCATGGAAGATCGAGACATTCATGCTGAAATAATTGCTTGCCTATAGGATATTTTTTTGGCTACTATGCTGCTATGTTGTCTATAAACTGAATATTACTTTGTGATATTGGTAGATTGCTGGGCACAAAGATCTTCTTGAGGGGGACCCATATTTGAGGCAACGACTCTGCTTGCGTGATTCATATATCACAACCCTCAATGCATGCCAAGCCTATACACTGAAGCGTATTAGAGACCCTAACTACCATGTGAAGTTAAGGCCACACATTTCCAAGGATATTATGGAATCAGACAAACCTACTAATGAACTTGTGAAGCTGAACCCTACAAGCGACTATGCCCCTGGTTTGGAGGACACCCTCATCTTGACTATGAAGGGTATTGCGGCCGGCATGCAGAACACTGGTTAAATTTGTCTCTCTTTTAATCCCTTTGTTGTTCATTGTGTATTTTTCGTTTCGCTCAAGAAACCACCGAATTGGTTTTTCTTTTTTTCCCCTTAAAAGAAACCACTGAATTATACTGGAGGTGGAAGCCTTAGATGTCCGTCTAGATGTTAAAATTCTAGGCGACCACATCGAGCTGTTTTATCTGATTCTGTGCTTGTATGAACACAATAATTATTGTTGTTCCATAAGTTTTACTAAATGGAAACCATGATTAGGCTTTATCATGAAGGATGCATGATTTTATTATCTTTGGTTCAGCTTTCTTGCCCCCATAAGGGAAGTGATATAGTAGAGTTATTAGTAACTTGTAATTTACTGGCTTTTCATAAGGGTTCAGTTGTGATAGAAAGTTATCAAAAACTACACAAGTTACATGAGTACGGAATTAAAGATGTCTAATTAAATCAACACGAATTTCATATGCTATTTCGTTACATGGATTCTCAACTTTCTAAGCAGAACTTGGTAAGATTTAGTATTTTTTTTTCTTTTTCAAAATGTGATTTTAGAATAGAGTATTTGTATGAAGAATATTGGGTTTGTTATGTTAGCAGTTTCTTAATTTTATTTGATATTTTTTTATCCTTATTATAAATTAATGCATTAGTGATACTCATATTTTTTTTAAAAAAAACTTTAATTTAGTGTAATTTTTCAAGTAATTAGTACATGTACTTTTAATGAATAATTTTTTTGACATTTTGGTCTATCTTTGCCCCAATAGCAAAAATATTTTTTTTTATCATTTTTGAGTCTTTAAATACATATTTTATTTTATGTTTTTACTCATTTTATCTTCTCTTCAATACCTTCTCTTCATTTAAAGACATAAATTATTGCTAATTTACTGTGAATAAATTAAATTTCAAAACTATAAGCTTTTATGTAACAGTTCAACATACAAAAATAATTATGATACATTGATTAAATATCTAAATTAAATAAATGAGTCATAACTAATATAGAAATACAAGCAAACCTAACACCTACAACATATTCTTATGATACTGTTTTCTGGTTTTCATAGTAGATATATATTATTTACTTTTCAATGGATTAGGCCAGTTATTATTAGCGGCTAAATCACTTAAACCTTGTTTTCTTGTTCTTTATTGTTTACTTTTATCCTTGGCCTTTTTACGTTTAATGGCTTGTTGAAGGGTTATAATTTGTGGATTTGTGATCCCAACATGTTATTAAATAGTTTATTGGTGAATTTTGATTATTTCTTTAAAATTAAAAAAGTAAAAATTATTATCATGATTATTTTTTAAAAAAGAATTAAAAATCACAAAATTAATTATTAATTAAAAATCATAAATCGGGTATTAAATATTATATTTTTCTTTTTACTAATTAATAAATTAAAGAATAATTAATTCTTTATCTCACAATGACTATCACAAGAAGAGGAAAAGGAAAGGAAGAGGGAGAATAACTAAAGCAAGTTCTACTAGCTATTCAAACCTCAATATAACGTCTTATTTTGACGTTATATATGTTTATTTGGGGGGCCTCTCTCCTCTGAATTATGTTCAAGACGTGTGTTATTTTTTGTTGTTTGTTGTTAATTGTACGAGATTTCAGTGGATCTATTTCATTAACAACCAAACTCAAGTTGCTATGTTATTTTTAACTTTTAGGCACTTGTTGAGAGTTTTGGAAAATAACGTAAATTTTTGATAAGTCAAATTTATGAGAAAGCAAGAATAGAAAAATAACACACAAATTTAATAACGGAGTTCGGCCAATCTTGCTTACGTCTCCGGACCTGCTGTAGATCTTTTTACTGAAAGGGGAGAAATTACACAAGGTGTTTACAACACTCACAACTCACAACCCAATAACACCCAAGAAAATTACTCTCAATTTTCTCTCACAAAAGCTTTTCTCTCAATTGTAATGAACACTTTGGATGATTAATTCATTACAATTACACATATATTTATAGGAAAATTCACTCCTTGAATTACTCCTTAAACTAATGGTTCCTTAAATTACTCATTGAATTAAGCTCCTCGTTTTGTTCCATGAATTGCTCCATGTTTTACTCCATGTTTTGCTCCTTAATTTAAGGAGCTTTATAACAATCTCCAACAATCTCCCACTTGAAGACTGATTTCAATCTGTCTTCACACCTTGATCAATGCAGCAGCTTTCCTAGTCTTTGTTACTCTAGCAGACCAATTGAAGTTGAGCACAACTTTAGTTTGTCAATAGTCACCACCTTTGTTAACATATTTGCTGGATTTTTGCTTCCTTTAATCTTCTCCAGTATTAACACATCATCTTCCAATAGAGATCTGATGAAGTGATAACGAAGTCCAATATGCTTTGTTCTAGAATGAAATGCTGAATTCTTCGCCAAGTGTATTGCACTTTGACTATCACTACGAACATTCTTCTTTTGTTTGAATCCCATTTCAATTAACAAACCTTGAAGCCATATCATCTCTTTACTAGCTTGATTCGCTACATACTCACCTGTAGTGGATAGAGTGAAGATTTTCCGTATTTGTGACATCCAACTAACAGCTGTAGTTCCAACAGTAAATATATAACCGGTAGTGCTTCTTCGGTGATCAACTTACCTCCAAAGTGGCGTCTACGTACCTTGTACTTTTAACTCTCCTTTACTAAAGTACAAGCACTTTTCTGGTGCCTCGCAGATACCTCAAAATCCACTGATCGCTTCCCGATGAGTTTTCCCTAGATTTGACATAAATCCGCTAACAACTCCCACTACATGGCCAATGTACGGTCTCGTCTGGAACCATTGCGTACATCAAACTTCCAATGGTGAGGCATAAGGAACCTTAGCCATGAATTCTTTCTCTTCCTCTGTTTGAGGTGATCCTTGGATAGGCGAAAATGACGGCCAAGGGTGTGCTACGGCTTGGCATCGCCCATATTGAATCTTTGCAAAACACGATTGATGTACTCTGCCTGAGATAAGCTGAGGATCCTTTCTTCTTATTTCTTGTGATTTGCATTCCAAGAATCTTCTTTCTTTGGACCCAAGTCTTTCATGTCAAATTCCTTTGACAATTCTGCTTCAACCTTTTAATATCATCCATATATGAACCTACTACTAACATATCATCAACATAAAGTAGTAAAATGATATAAGCGGACCTATATCTCTTGAAGTAGCAACAATGATCAAGATTGCACGGAAACCTTCCTTGTGGTACGTGAAGTCAAACTTTACGTACCATTGTCTCGGGGCTTGTTTGGGCATACAAACTATTCTTATGTCTGCACACCATGTTTCTTCTTCCTCTTTCTGAGAAACCTTTTGGTTGGTACATGTATATCTCTTCATCTAAATCTCCATGAAGGAATGCAGTCTTCACATCCAACTGTTCAAGATGAAGATCTTCGATGGCTACAATACTCAATACTGATCTGATAGTATTAAGCTTCACAACGGGAGCAAAAATGTCAGTGTAGTCAACTCCTTCCTTCTGTTGAAACCCTTTGACAACTAGGCGGGCTTTGTATCTCTTTGTTGGGAAATTACGCAAATTCCCAATAAGCCAGATTTTTGAGAAAGCAAGAATAGAAAAATAACACACAAATTTGATAATAGAGTTCGGCCAATCTTGCTTACGTCTCCGGACCTGCTGCAGATCTTTTTACTGAAAGGGGAGAAATTACATAAGGTGTTTACAACACTCACAACTCATAACCCAATTACACCCAAGAAAATTACTCTCAATTTTCTCTCACAAAAGCTTTTCTCTCAATTGGAATGAACACTTTGGATGATTAATTCATTACAATTACACATCTATTTATAGGAAAATTCACTCATTGAATTACTCCTTAAATTAATGGTTCCTTAAATTGCTCCTTGAATTAAGCTCCTTGTTTTGCTCCATGAATTACTCCATGTTTTTCTCCTTGTTTTGCTCCATATTTTACTCCATGTTTTGCTCCTTAATTTGCTCCTTAAATTAATGAGCTTTATAACAACCTCCAACAGAGAGGTAGTTTTAAACAAAAATTAAAATGCTTCACAATGATGGGGTACTGAGCTTAAATGTTTAGAGTCTCCTTTGCTTGAAGGAGGTTATCTAAGCGGGATTTCTTTCCCCGACACAATTTCTCAAAATATTGTCATTGAAAGAAGAAATAGGCAAATTTTTAAAGCTAGTTTAGCCATGTTGATGAGGTGTAGTATGCCCATGGTGTATTGGGACTACAGTTTTAAAACTGCAATTTATTTCAAAAGCAAAGTTTTCTATCTTCCCGTTATTATTTAAGTGGTACTCAATTAAAAATATGTATCAATTTAATACAATTTTTTAAATTTAATATAAAAAATTGCACTAAATGAGTACCGATTTGATACATAAAATGTGATAAATTACTAATTTAAAAGATGTATTGATACTCTTTTTTAAAATGAAAATATCATTAAGGTATCACTTAACTATAAGGATAAAAAGTGATACCAAAAATTGAATTACAATATTGATAAGAAAACAATTCCATAATAAACAAATCACTTTCAAAGGTTATTTTCAAAACAATGTCCAACTATACCTATTTTAAGATTTGTAGCTACTTATGTTATCCATTTCTCTGACCTTACATACTTAATAAACTTGAACCAAATTCACTTCCGTGTATTTTAGGCTAGATGTTCACTACAACAAAGGGTTTTGATGTGTAGAACCTGCACCATGTAGGATTTATTCATGTACCTATGTATGTTTTGACGAAGATGTTTCCATTTCTCTTGCCTTTTTTTTGGGTCATCTAATCATTCTTCTCATAGAATTGTACCTACACATTCAGAGCTTTGTTTTGTTAATATTCTTATACCTCACTCTTTTAAGCTAGTCTATAATTTTCATCAAATAGTAACCATGTTCTTCACCTACGTCTGTTACACCTTCTAAGCCTACTACTTACTTTTATACGTCAATCTAGTCCACTTTTCCCGCCTACTCAACCTTTACTTATCATTAATCCTTCACCTCATAGTAGATCTCAGACCTCAATCCTTTTGTTCAGACTTTATTACACCTGTTACCTCTAGCCTACATAATACTCCTACTTTATCTCCTGTCTACATCACACCCTCTACAATGACTATTACTACTTCTTTTAAACGCTACGGTGAGATTATGCCAGAGTCAAAGGTCCAAGCACATAGATACCAAGAGTAGGGCTCTCATATGATGTTAGAAAATCAAGCTTAACTCAACCCAATAAGATCTCTTGAATTAAGGGTTGCCCAAACTTATAAGCAGTACTGTTATCAAACTCTTAGCTGATGTGGGACTGAAAGAAACTTAACATTCCCCTCCACACGAACATAGGTGGTCTTACAAAGGCACGGTAAGATTGTTAAAGACAAAACTCAAGTCACCGATCAAGCTAGACCCAACTCTGATACCATATTAGAAACCTAAGCCTAACTTAACCCAATAAGATCTCATTAAGTTAAGGGTTGCCCAGGCTCATAAGCAGCATTACTACCTTGCTCTTGGCCGATGTGGGAAAATGATACTTAACATCATGTCTTACTTTATCTCCTGCACAAGTTTTTAATCCTTGAGGGTTGATTTACTAGCACCTATTTCTATTGGTGTGCATTATCCACCACCTCCTACTAACACTCACTATGTGGTTACTTATGACAATATTGGTGTGTTTAAACCAAAAGGATTATTTTGAGGTGACATTTGGTTAACGAAATGAAATCAAAATCAAAATCTGAATGTAAATAAAACAGTTTTGTTTGATATAACTATTGGAATTAAAGAAATAATCAGTATTATAATATTTGGTTTATAACTAGAATGAAATGGAAAATATTGTACATTACTTTAATACTCCTATATTGAGTCAATTTAAATAGTATCATTTAATTATTATTTTTTCGTCAAACAAAATACATAATTGAAATCATTATTTTTCTAAATAATTATTATTTAAAAATAAAATATATTATTAAAATTATTATTTTTCTAAATAGTGTTTAGGGTTTTGAGGTTTGAGATTTATGATTTAAAATTTAAGTATTTAATATTTAAAGTTTATAGATATATTTATGAATCAAGGTTTATGATTAAAATTATTATTTTTATGAATTCCTAACCATGTAAATCTCAATAGAATTAATATTTTTAGTTTTCGCATTTTTTAACTTATCCTTAACTTTAGAAGTCTGCTCTCTATGTAACCAACATCGTCCCAATTTCATTTATTAAGGAATTGATTTTACTTTTAACATAGCTAAATCCAAGTGTACTACCTCCGACACAATCCTCCCAAGCATCCACCATTGTTTTCTTGCATTTAGAAATTTCAAATGAGTTGTTTAAAGTTAACTCAATTAGTTCAAAAGTTAAAAAAACACAACTCTCTTAACTTACAAGCTTAAATAAATAATTCATTAATTCATTTTATGTTTTTGGTTTAACATACCTTTTGATTAACATTTTTTTGGGTGAACTTCATTTTTTGGATAAATAGCTTTTTAGACCAAATAACGAACATTTTTCTTTAAACAACCAATATTTTTTTATTGATAAACGAATTAGAACCATCAATTTTTTTATCTAATTAATAATAATATATATACATCAAATAAGCTCAACAACAAAAACTATAACACATGGGCAACATGTATGGAGTCTTACCTACAAGGTCAAGACTTATGGGAGGTTATTGGTGGTGATGAAGTTACATAACCAACAGTGAAAGATGCAAACGGCATCTTGCAGAAGAGGAAAATTAAAGCAGGTAAAGCGATGTTTGCTTTAAAGACCACAATTGAAGAAGAAATGTTGGAGCATATTCGAGATGCAAAAACACCAAAGGAAGCATGGGACACTCTTGTTACGCTCTTTTTAAAGAAGAATGATACAAAATTGCAACTTCTAGAGAATGAGTTACTATCGATGGCGCAACGCGACATGACGATTTCCTAATACTTTCACAAGGTAAAGTCATTATGCCGCGAAATTTCAAAGTTAGATCCAAAAGCTCATATTGGAGAAACGAGGATAAAGAGAATAATTATTCATAGTTTGAGACCTGAATATCGAGGGTTTATTACTGCTATACAAGGATGGCCGACACAACCATCTCTTGTTGAGTTTGAGAATTTGTTAGCCGGTCAAGAAGCTATGGCTAAGCAAATGGGAGGAGTCCAACTGAACGGGGAAGAAGAAGCGCTCTACACTAGCAAAAGCATAGGCACTTTCAAGCAGTACAATTGAAATGGATATAAAAATGATGGTGACAAAGGAAAGGGAGGCTTTCGTCCAGGGGGAGCTTGGAAGAACCACAATAACAATAGAAATTTTGACAGTGAATGTTACAACTGTAGAAAGATGGGTCACATGGAAAAAGATTGTTGGAGTAGGAAAAATCCTGTTGAAAGCAATACAACTACTTCCAGTTCTAAGGAGCATAGCGAAGATGGTTGGAATGTCGAAGCATTATTCGCTATAGAGGAAGAAGAATTGGCTCTTACGGTGACAACATCAAAATAGATTGACTACAAGAATGACTAGATCGTAGATTCGGGCTGCTCAAATCATATGACAGGTGATAAACAAAAGTTAGAAAGCATGATTGAGTACAAGGGAGGTCGTGTAGTGGTGACAGCTGACAACTCAAGGTTACTGATAGCCCATATCGGTAAGACGATAGTTACGCCTCGATATAGTACTAACCAAGTACCACTTCAAGATGTTTATCATGTCCCAGGAATGAAGAAAAATTTTCTATATGTGGCCCAATTAACATCATCAGGCCACTATGTCTTGTTTGGTCCGCGAGACGTGAAGGTGTATCGTGATCTCAAAATCTCAGAAACACCGACAATGGAGGGGCAACGATTGGAATTAGTCTATGTGATGTCAGTAGAATTTGCATATGTAGACAAGACAAGAAGAAATGAGACAACAGATCTATGGCATATGTGGTTAGGTCACGTTAGCTATTCCTAGCTAAGTATGATGGTGAAGAAGTCGATGCTTAAAGGGCTTCCTCAACTAGACGTGCGAACAGACACAATCTATGCAGGATGCCAATATGGTAAAGCTCACCAATTGCGATATGAGGAATCAAAGTTTAAAGCAAAAGAACCATTGGAGTTAGTTCACTCTGATGTATTCGGTCCTGTTAAGCAACCATCAATTGGCGATATGTGATACATGGTGACATTCATTGATGAATTTTCAAGGTATGTGTGGATTTTATTTATGAAAGAAAAATATGACATATTCTCAAAGTTCAGAGAATCAACTGAAGGAGAAGTTGGAAAGAAGATCTGTTGTTTGCCCACAGACAACGGCATAGAATATAGCTCAGGCGAGTTCTCTCAATACCTAAGGGAATGTCGAATACGTCATCAGTACACTTGTGCCAACACGCCACAACAAAATGGTGTAGTAGAGAGAATGAACCAGCATCTTGCAGAAATTTGTCGAAGTATACTACATGAAAAGAATGTACCTGGGAGGTTTTAGGCTGAATCGATGAGGACTACAACCTTTGTGATCAATAGACTTCCTCAACCAAGGTTAGAATTTGTTTCACCCTTTGAGAAACTGTGGAACATGAAAACTACAATTAGCTACTTTCGAGTATTTGGCTATGTATGTTATGTATTTGTTCCTGATCATTTACGGAACAAATTTGACAAGAAATCCATTAGATGTATCTTTATGGGATATGATAGCCAGAGAAAAGGATGGAAATGTTGTGATCCAACGAGTGCAAGATGCTACACTTCACAAGATGTGGTGTTCGATGAAGCATCTTCTTGGTAGTCCTCAGAGAAGGAAGCATTGCCAGACTCAAGAGAATTTGGAGATAAGTTGCAACAAAAGATGGAGGATCATACTATAAAATTTCAACCAAGTTTAGATGAATCCAAAGATCCAGACAATGATGGTACCGAACAAAGAGTAACTCAGAATGATTGGAAAACTGGCATATATCAACAACTAAATGAAGAAGGTGGGCTTAGTGAAATAGAAGAATCAACTCCACAATTTCAACTCTGTAGGTCAACAAGAACAAGAAGGCCAAATCCCAAATATGCCAATGCAACCATAATTGAAGAAACAATAGAACCTGAGACATTTGAAGAAGCATCGCAAAGATCTGAGTGGATGATAGCTATGACAGAAGAGATCGATGCACTTCGGCAAAATCAAACCTAGGATCTGGTGCAAAAGCCAAGAGATGTGAAACCCATATCCTGCAAATGGGTTTACAAGATAAAGTGTAGACCAGATGGGTCAATCGATAGGTACAAGGCACGATTGGTAGCTCGTGGTTTCTCCCAATAGTATGGATTAGACTATGATGAAACGTTTAGTCCAGTGGCGAAACTTACAACTGTTCGAGTCCTACTTGCACTTGCAGCAAACAAAGATTGGAAGTTGTGGCAGATGGATGTGAAGAATGCTTTTCTTCATGGAGAGATGGTTCGGGAGATCTACATGATCCAACCAATGGGTTTTCAGAGCCAAGATCATCCTGAATATGTGTGTAAGCTGCGGAAAGCACTTTATGGATTGAAACAAGCACCCAGGGCATGGTATTATAAGATTGCTGAATTTCTAACACAAAGTGGTTATTCAGTAACACCTGCAGATTCCAGCTTGTTTGTTAAAGCCAATGAAGGAAAGCTAGCTATTGTGCTAGTGTATGTGGATGACTTAATCATAACTGGTGATAATGAGGCAGAAATTCTTCGGACAAAGGAGAATTTGTCAGTCCGTTTCCAGATGAAAGAACTTGGCCAGCTTAAGCACTTCCTTGGTTTAGAGGTTGATCGCACACAAGAAGGAATATTTCTTTGTCAGCAAAAATATTCCAAAGATTTGATAAAACAGTTCGGAATGCTTGAATGCAAACCAATTTCGACACCGATGGAGCCAAATGCCAACATGTGTGCACATGAAGGAAAAGATTTGGAAGATGCGACAATGTATCGAAAATTGGTAGGCAGTCTGATCTACTTAAACTTAACTCGGCTTGACATTTCTTATGCAGCTAGTGTAATGATTCGGTACATGCAAAATCCAAAGAAGCCATATTTGGAAGCAGTTCGATGAATATTGAGATATGTGAAGAGTACAATTGACTATGGTCTTTTGTACAAGAAAGGTGGAGACAACAAGTTAGTTAGTTACTACAATACAGACTATGCAGGAGATCATGACACTAGGAGATCAACAATTGGGTATGTGTTTAAGTTGGGTTCTGGAACAATTTCTTGGTGTAGCAAGAGATAACCAACGGTATCATTATCAACCACTGAAGCTGAGTATCGAGCAGCGGTAATGGCAGCTCAAGAGTGTACATGGTTGATACAGCTAATGAATAATCTACATCAACCAGTAGATTATGCAGTACCGTTGTACTGTGACAATCAATCGGCAATTCGTTTGGCAGAGAATCCGGTCTTTCATGCAATAACTAAGCATGTTGAAGTACACTATCACTTTATGAGAGAAAAGATTCTGCAAGAAGAAATTGAAATGAGGAAAATCAAGACAGATGATCAAGTTGCAGACTTGTTCACAAAAAGCTTAAGCGTTGGCAAGTTCAAAATGTTTTGCCGTCAGCTTGTCACAGTAAAAATATTGAGAGTTGGTGTTGAGGGGGAGTGTTGAAAATCAACACCAACATAATAATTAAGGATGTAGAGAAATAAATAAAGTAGTTGAAGGTTGTAGAAATAAATGAATTGGTTGAAGGTTATAGAAAAGAGAAGTGTGTAGATAAGATTTGTATGGCCAGGATTATTTCTTAGTTTTATATTTGTGTGGTGTAGATTGCATGGTGAGGACTATAAATAGCCTACCTTGCATTTGGTTTAATCATTCTATCAAAAACAAATAAGTCTTTGTATTCTTAGTTTGAGTGTGAGTTAATAGCTTTCTTTTTTAGTGTTTGTATTTCTTTTCAATTTGTGAGCTGCTTTGAAAGGTGTTATAGTAAGTATAATACAAATAGTTTGTTTACTTGTTTGGATCTAATATTAATAAATTTAGAGTTATTCATTCTAAATTTTACTCATCATATGTAATTTAATGTGTATCATTCTCTATCGAGATGTATATTAAAAGAGATACAATCCTTAAATAAAATCACGAGAGAAATAAAAACAAAAAGTATAAACTGGGTGTGAACTCACAACTCACTAATTAGACTGAAACACAGTACGTTTCATCTTCAAATAGCAATATATATATATTCATAATCATCATACATGTTTGCACGGAGAAAATCAAAACTAGCAAGAGAAAACAACGAAGAGACTACCTAGTATTGCACATTGAATACAAAAAAATTCATAACTCATAAGCATATCAAAGAATATTGGGCAAAACATGCTCATCATTTAAATGAGATATATTTTCTTTAAGAAACAGAACCCAAACAAAAAAAAAAGATAATTGTGATGTATAAATTATAAATGCTTGTAAATACATGAATTAATAATAACATAACAGTAAGTATACAGGAGGTTGATTTCTCATGGAATTACAGTGATTTTAATTTTTTTTATCTATTTTCTTAAAAATAATAAAATAATAAGATAAAATAATTCTAAACACTCTAAACATATTATTAAAAAGTTAAAAATAAAATTAAATAAAACATTTAATTAAATGACTAAATCAACGAAAACAATTGGATAACATGAACTCTCTATTAAGACAATTAATAAGAATTTTAATTAATTAATCAAATTTTGTTTTATTTAATTTCAGGTAACAATTGTTCTTTTGTTGTTGAAGTTATTGATTTTTTTTAATACTGTTGCATTATTTATAATTAATTAATTGATTTTTTATCAAGATAATTAATGAATTAATTGAAATAAACACTAAAAATTACAATGATTTAAATTAATACAATGATTATATAATTAATATATATTACTATTCAAAAGAGTTATAATTTTAAGTAGATAATCAATCATAATTTGAATTATTTAAATTAATGTAACAATTGTTCTTTAGTTAAATTTATTGATTTTTTTTACTACAACAAGATTATCTCAATGATCATGGTAATTTTTACTTATATTTAATTAACAAGTCTTTTTATTGAGATAATTAATGAATTAATTGAAATAAGTACCGAGAAATCACAACCATCTAACTAATACAATAATTATATAATTAATATATATTACTATTCAAACCAGTTATAATCCTCAAATAATCACTTTAATCATAGATATTTTAATCTAACATTTTTATTAAATAATAACTAAACTATCAAATCAAAATAATTATGATAACAAACCTAATTTTTCATACAAAATTTAATCGATTATAATTAATTAAATTCAAAATTATAAATAAAATTATCAAAAAAATCATTTTTATTGAATAAATCAAATAAAACTAGAGATAAAACATCTTAATGGAACAAATACACAAAACTTTGAATTAATTAATCTTCATCTTCCAAAAACTTAAATAAATTATCAAATAATAAATTCTTTCTGAGATATGTTGCTTCTCTATCAACTATTATCAAAATATAAAACCTAATAAAATTTAATAATTTTGACTCTATTAATAGTGTTTTATAAGTAAAATTTAGTGCAAAATATACAATAAATCTGAAACGTCGAATCCAAAACTAATCTTGTAGCCAATTTTTTTTATTTTAAAAAACATATATACCCAACACTTACTTCATGTTTGTTCGGAGGGAATTGAATAGAATCAGAATTGATTTCTTCGATTTTGTGTAATTGGTTGGACAAAATGAAATCTAATTACTAAATTCACGTTTGTTTGGAGGGAATGAAATAGAATCAGAACTGATTTCTTCGATTTTGTGTAATTGGTTGGACGAAATGAAGGACGAAATGAAATCTAATTACTAAAAGAGAAGGAATCAGAATTCATTTTCCCACATTTGGTAATCATTATTCCATTCCAATCTAAACTTTTTTTCTTCCAATTTTACCCTCACCTAAAATATAACCTTAAATTCAAATCCCAAATTCTCAAACCCAAAATTCCAAAACTCTAAACCCTAAACCCAAAATTTCAAAAACCTAAATCCAAATCCTAAAACCTTAAACCCTAAACCTCAAATCCATAAACCCTAAACCTTAAAACATAAATCCCAAAACCCTAAAACATAAATCTCAAATCCCTAAATCCTAAACCCTAAATCCCTAAACCATAAACCCCAAATCCCAAATCCCTAAACCCTAAACTCTAAACCTTAAAATATAAATCCCAAAACCCTAAACCATAAACCCCAAATTCCAAATCCTAAAACCCTAAACCCCAAATCCCTAAACCCTAAAACCTTAAACCCTAAATCTTCAAATCTCTAAACCCTAAACCCTAAACCTTAAAACATAAATCTCAAAACCCTAAACCCTAAACCCTAAAACATAAAACATAAATCCCAAAACCCTAAACCCCAATTTCAAAATCCTAAAACCATAAACCCTAAACCTTAAACCTTAAAACCCTAAACCCTAAATCCAAAATTCTAAAACCCTAAACTATTTTTAGAAAAATAATAATTTTAATCCTAAACTTTAACCTACAAATATAACCCCAAATCCTAAATCCCTAAACCCTAAATCACACATCACAAACCTCAAAACCCTAAACCCTATTTAAAAAAAATAATTTTAATAATATATTTCTTTTTAATTAAGTAATACTTATTTAGAAAAATAATGATTTCAATAATGTATTTTGTCTGACGAAAAAATAGTAATTAAATGATATTATTTAAACTTTACAGCATGTAGGGGTATTAAGGTCATTTATAGCTTTTTTCATTACATTTTAGTGACAAACCAAAAACTATAATCATGATTCTAAGCTTGATTCCAATAGTCAAACCAAATAAAATTGTTTCCTTTACATTCCATTCCATTCAATTCCGATTCTTATTCCGATTTCATTACACGAACCAAACGATACATTAACGTAGAGAGTAAAAAATTTGATTAATGTGGTGTGTTGTTAATTTTTCTTATAACTTTCTAGAAAATTCGAGTTTTTCTATGATTCGTAGAGAACGTATTTGTAAAATGGGTTAAAGAATTACACTCATTTTCCCTCCCATAAAATCTTTCTGAATTCAAATTTCTTGTAATTTTTTATATATTTACTAAACAACATACATTATAATAAAAATATAATTTATTTGAACTTTTTAACCACCATCAAGATTCAAAACAAACATTTTAATTATATCTATATATAATTTATATATTATATTTAATATATATATTAAAATAATTCTAATTTTATTTTATTTAGAATATTATATATAAAATTAAACACGTGTTATTCCTTAGCTATAATATTTTTCCCCACAAATTCTCGAAAACTGGGTGTAGAATTTTCGTCCCACTCTTGCAAAGATTTAGGATAAAAAAGATGTCAAACCCACACTGCCATGTTTTGTTGACAACACAATCAAAGAGTACGGAACTCTTGATGATAATGTTTTATTTATTATGCTTTTTTATGTTAATTGTGTAATAACTCACTGGACATGAACAAAAAATTGAGGCATACGTACATGAAAAACAATTGTGATAATCGCTTTTAGTACACGTAAATTTGTTCATATGAGAAAAAAAAAAACATAAAATGCTGCTTCAAAGCGTTTTCTCCTAAATTAATTTTAACAAAAGCAGAACTGATCTTAAGTATTCACACAAACACTAAAGAAACTAGTGTTAACCAAATACCAAACCAAATCAAAATTCTGAGAAGAAGAAAAAATAACTAGAGACTGCGGTTGATCATCTCCGCAAAACGCTGATCAGATTCCTGTCTCTGCAACTTAATATCATTATTGAACTTGTTGATAAATGCTTCCACTTTTCTATTCAACTCATCTTGACTCATAGATTTGTCCCTTGTAATTGACATTCTGTCCCTAAAAGTCTCTGACTTGTTTAGCTCCCGCCGAGCCCACCTGACAGTATCAAAATCATTAACACCGTCTATCTTTTCATTAACTCTCACCAACCTAGGAGCAACACCAAACGTTTCACTCTTCTTAAACTGCTTAGCCTTTGGTTTTGCTTGTGCTTCCATTATAGCCCTCCAAGTATCCTCCATTGTGTCCTCTATGGCAGACTTGTCATCCAAATCAGTTGAGAAACTATTGCTAAATTGTACTCTTTCTTTTGATTGGTCCTTCAAGTTGGGTTTTTTCTCAATTGATAATTGGTGTTGGATTGATAATTGGTGTTGGATTGATAATTTGTGTGGTTCGAACGTGTGACTCGAAACAGAGTTAGAAATTGTCTTATCCGTCAGATCAGTAGATGAGTAGAATGATGTAATTGAGTTCTCCTCCTTGGAATGTCTCTCTTGTTGGAAGTGAATTGGTTGGTAATTTTCATGCTTCTTGTTACCATCATTGGAAGTAATGTTGTTGGAATTGGAGTTTGAATAAGAAAAGGAATTGAAGTAGTTATGGTTTTGGCGTTGAAAGGTTGAAGAGAAAGCAATGGATAGAATGATGAAATTGACAATAATGTAAATATAAAGAGGAGATAAGAAGAAGGTTCTTAAGGAGGTCCAAATCTCAGGAAAAGTGGAAAGAGTGAGATGAACCTTGAATAATAAGAAGGTGGTTACAATTCCTATGAACAAAAGCAACAGCTTTGCAGCCCAAATTATGATCTGCAATCTGCTGCTGCAATGAAACCAATCCTTCATTTGGTATTTTGATATACTTCAGTTGAAACAAAGTTTAGAAAAATAAATAAATAAATAAATAAAAATCACTGTTCGAAACCTGATGCTTATTTTGTCATTAATCCAATCTCTTTATTTGTATGACTTAAATAAGAGCAAGAGTTTATGAAATCATATAGTTTCTGAGGACCAAAAAGCATGGAAGCACTTCATGATATTATTACCTTTTAAGTATTAAAAGCAGCAACTATAAAAGGATTAATTTTGAATTCCAAGTTTGAAAGTTGCTTATCTTCCTACACGTACATCATCCAATCTTGATGAAATCTCTGCCGTCCAATGCATTATGTATCCAATTAAAGTGTAGGACGACCTATATATATACAACAAATCATTGATATATTTAAAATGTACGTATATATACTTTGAATATTATTTTAAAATAAAAATAAAAAATTGTGAAAGTGTTGCTGGTGGGCAACAATCAATGTTCTTATCCTATTATTCACTTTAGAATGGAATTTTTATTTATTGAAAAAAGTGCTTATATCTACCATAAGTAGTTAAGTACAACAGTTTGGAACGTAATATCAGGTAGCTAATGGTTTGTGGGACACTAAACAACTTTTTAGGGCTTAACTAAGCTGCATTGGTTATTGGTTAAGCCTGAGCTGTCGTTTGTTGTTCTTTGATTATTATTCTTTCCAACATTTAATTCTCTTATTTTAAACAATTAATATTACTTATATATATATATAAATAACTTTTAAATACTGTCTATCATTAAAACAATATAATACAGTTCTAGCTAGCTCTTAAAAACTAATCAACATCTCTATTAAAAAATAAATTATTCGTAAAGAAGTATTAAAAAAAAATATCAAATTAAAAACAAGCCAGCTGTGTTGTTTGTGCCCCCAAAATATACGTTCCTCACCTTAAGATTTTTGTCTAATGAAAATAGCAAATGGCTTTCTCAGAGTGACCCCAGCAGGGAACACCCACCTAACCCACTCATGACCTTCATTCATTTCCCTATTTCAAGTTTTCTTCCATTACTCCATTAATATTTCTTACTATATATTATGCCTTACAAGGTCCATCTGCTTCTTTCGATCTCAACATAAAATAATATATATATATATATATATTTAATATCTTTTATATTATGGAAAGTGGAACAATAAAATAATTAAAGTTAATTCTAGAAAAAAGTTTATGTAGGTATTTTATCTTTTGCAAGAGTATTATTATTGTCAATTTCTCCCCCCCTCCACCCATTTCCTTTTGTTATATCTATTTCTTACTTTTCAACTGATGTCACAATTCATAATCTCAAATTATAATTTATTTATTATTAAAATAAATATACTACTTATACATTACATGCCTAAATGTACTAGACAAAGATTACTAAACTTTAAGTGTCTTAAATTTTAAAAGATTTGAGTTGAGAGAAATTGAAAATTTGAACACTAATAATACATTTTAAAGAATTTAAAGAATCATGTATAAATTTAATTAAAATTTGAATTATAAATATACATTTCAACCTACTTTTTATTCTTTATTTTAATTAGTATAGAAGTATATATCAACTTGTTAAATACCCACCAGCTACCGAATAATTTTTCCTTCTGCTCTAATAGATAATAACAACAAAGAGAGAGGCACTGGTGTGTGTACAAAAGTGGTGGGTGACTCAACACTAAACAAGGTTCGATCCCTTTTATTAACCGTACTTTTCAGTGTAATATGACGACATGACACTCACCTTCACTCTTACTGCGACAAAAGAAATGTCAAATTTCAATCTAATGGTTTTTGTTCTTTTATATATATATCAAATGGACCCCTATACACTTAAAATGACACAAATTAATGTAAGTACTTCACTATTTCTCATTACTAGCTGCTACTTTCTTTGTTGCACATTTTCTCACTTTTTGAATGCTTTTCTTTTCCACAAAATGGAGCTCCTTTGCGTGAGAATCTTCATAATGAGAAGTTTGATTTCTAAGAAAATCAAAAGTTTCATTAAAAATAGTTTGAAGCTATGGATGAAATGTACAGTTCATTTTAACAAAAAATAAAATAGACTACTCTTTGTTTTTGTAAAAATAAAATAATTCATTTATATTATTATCTTTAAATTATAAAAAAAATACCACATGATAAAAGATATTTTTAGAAATCAACTAATAAATTTTATTTTCTGTCAGTTTTTTAAAAACATTTTTTTTTACACAAATCTACCTAGATTTATGAAATTTTTTTGTTGTTAAAAACATTTACATTTAATATGATATATTTAAATGAACAGAAATGATTGTTGTGTTAAAAATAATTTAAAAAAAAACAGAAAAATATAAAATATATTAATTAATTTTCAACTATACTTCTTGACTAAAATAATCTATTTATGAAACTTTCATCGATAAAGCCACCTTAAATGAAACTAAGTTTATTTAATATAATTATGTGTACGAAACTAAAACAATTTACAATCGTTGGATGAAAACATTTTAATAATTTAAATATCAATGGAAAGAAAAATAAAAATACAACAATGGTCAAAAATTGGGAACTGTTTAGTTTTAACAAATACTTCTCTATATATAATTAATTGCCATAATAATATATGAATTCAATAGGGAAGCCAAAGGAAGGAAAAATAGTATTCAATAGGAGAGCATCTTCTTTAAAATATTTAATATCAAAAAGCTAATTTATTTATATTATTGTTTATATTAGTGCATAAGTAATCTTGGTGCTCACTTCAAAGTATTTTGTAACTAACAGAACTAAAATAAGAGATGTTATTATTTGTTTTTTAAATATACTCTTCATCTTCTTCTTTTTTTTTTTGTTGAAGTTCATTTCTTGATATCCATTTGCACGTGAATTTGTTGGCTTGATGAACACCCCTCTTCCCATTTATGAAGAGATATCACCTCAATTCATTGTATTATTATTTTAGCAAAAAAAAATAAAAAAAATCATTACATTATGTATTGAGAATAATGTCTGGTTGTCAAACCATCTCAACTTAAAAGAATATACAAAACTCTAAAAGAAAAGTATTACATATTTTATAGCAACGTCTATTATTGCATTTAATTAATTTTTAATTTATTTAAAAAATATTATTTTTATTAATTAAATAATATTATCAATTATACATTGGGACTATTTATTGAATATATATACATTCAACATTATTATCGAGGATATTGTTGTCTCCATTACGTAATAAATATTAATCTTATCTTAAGTATTTATAAAGAAGAGTCAACAACACCAACTATCAATTTTACATTTTAATTTCTTAAAAAAAATTAAAATTAAAATTTGGTTCATTAAATTCTTAAGTTTCATAAATTTAATCTAAATATAAAAACTTTACTATAACAATCAGATTTCACATATTAAAGATATATGTTTTTAGACAAATTCCATGAAAAAAAACTTACATGACTAAATCTAAACCAAAAAAAAAAAAACTTCTATGTTATTAAACCTATAAAAAATCAAGATCTCACCAAAAATGTTTATTAATCTCAAAAATATATTTATTGTATAAATTAAAGATAAAAAATTTAAAAAAGAAAATGACAACTAACGTGCAAGATATGTGTCTTTAACTGGTTAAAAAAAAATGTTGAGCATGTAGAGCAAAATAACAAACAATAAACTGTTGCTAAGTTTCAAAAATCAACCGGCTCTGAAACAATTTATCATGAAAACTTATGATAATAGGCCACTCGGAATCATGATAGGCAAGCAAATATTATAAAGGGACTCACTTAGAAGGAATGATAAGTCTATCACTATGTTACTCGAAGTCTTGGACTTGACTATTTTACAGTGTCGACATGCACGACACCACCGACACGGATAAAACATCTAGATAAGAAGACACTTGAGCTATGGGCCATGGACGAGAGAAAAGGGTCCAATTACAAACCACAACTTCAAAAGCAACACTGTTTTTCTAATTAAAAATTTATAAAGAAATTCTAGTCAAGGAACTGAAAGGTTTCCAATGGCCTATAACATAATTATATTCATTAAAAAAAACACACACACACATCTAGGGTGGAGAGCTTTTATGCACTCTGCAAATAAATTTTGAAACACTTTTAAAGTCTAAAAGATAGGAAAAACACACTTTTTCAAGTAAAAGAGTAGTTTGATATTATAATTTTGAAAAACAAATGTTAATTAATACTTTTATCCATAAAAAAAACAAATATGTTTATTAGTACTTTTATTTATAAAAGAAAAATCACAACAAGATTTATTAATAAAAAAATTCAAATATATATTGATAAAGATATTTTTGACATTTATTCTCACGCTATCAAAACCAAAAAATTTACAAACACAAAATATTGTCATCTTTTGTCTTTACTCTACTACTGAAATATTTCTAATAATTTTTTAAAAAATAAATTCAAAATTATTAAACGTTTCTTTTTGACAAACTTTATAAGTAAAGGAACTAAATATCAAATTTTCAAAATTAGGAGATTAAATTAAAAAAGATAATTAATTTGGCCTTCCACCTTAAATTATATGGTAAGACATCCTACCAATCCCAACCTGCCATAAGGTGTTATTATGTAATATGATGACAAAACAATATCTTGGCAATTGAAAGAACTAGATGAGTCTTGAAATATGTGAGCTTTGTTACAGAGTCAAGATTGAGAACCTTGTAAGCACTATACACTGTTGAATATGAGCCATCAGCAATGACCCGGATACCATCAGATCTCATAATATACCCATCCAATCTAATGTTCAATACATTTAATCTGCTTTGAACTGTAAATCAGATGAATCGGATTAATAAATACCTATATCCAATCAAAATTATTCTGATTTTTTTCTTTCTAATACTTTTGATAAATTAAAAAAAAAACATTATAAAATAAAGGAAAACACTTTCTTATTTTGTTAAGAAACTTTCTTTCTTATTTATAATAAATATATTTACTTTTATTTAACTTTTTCATTATAATCATATAAAATTCAAAAAAAATTAATACTTTTATAATAACTTTTTTAAAATTATTAATTTTATGACATCAATTTTAAATTAAATATAATTTCCACGTTCATTTAATAAAACAACGATAAGATTTTATTTTATTTACAAATAAAAAAATAAAATGAGTTAATTACTCAAAAATTAAAAAAATATATCATTATTTATAATAAATATAAAAAATAAATAGTTATAAAAATGATAGATTTGAGTTTTGATTTAACAAAATTTAACAACAATTGATAGATTTATAAAAATTGTGTGATGTGAGAGAAATTTTAAAAATAATTATTCAAGTGTAAACCTTTTCAAATAAATAATTGTACAAAATAAAAAAATTAGGTTGAAAATGAATAATTCTTTTAGTTTTAAAATTATATTTTAAAAAAAAATTCAAATTTGGATAGATCCATGAATCAATCTAATATGAACTTATCCAAGGATAAGTCCGTTCGGATCCATTAATCTTATATATGAATCATAATTAGATCAAATTCGAAAGTGATTAGTTTTGATATGATCTAAATTGGATCACATAAAGCAAATATTGGTGGAACTCCGAGTAGATCTTTTTGCCATCCCAGTTTTGCAACAAACCTTATTCTAGTTTATGTTTATGAATTCTGATGCCAACCATCATATTATTCAGCATTTCAATAACAATAAATGAAAATTCATCTGATAATTAACAAGGCATCCTGCAGAAGATGAAGGTGCTTTTACCTGCAAAACCAGCATAATGTTGGCAAGATAAATCAGTCAAATATCTTCTCAGGTGTACATAGCACAAGGAATAGATCAAAATTTATCCCAGACATATTCTCCAACATATTTAGCTAATATGAGCATTGAATGACAACTACTTATGTCAAAAAAATAATAATAACAGTCAAATATGACAAAAACTTATCTTAAAACATGTGAGAAACAGTAAAATGAACATGAAATAGACAAGAAAGTACATTGATGCCACCTCCAGAACTTGTGGAGAAACCATACTTATAAGTATTACGTAGCATATGTCCTCCGTTGTCCTTGGAAAAGTGAGCCCAACAACCAAAAAGAATTGAAGTTCACAACAGGGGACCAAACATCCCCATTATTAGATACAAACCTTGACTCTGTTAAGCAAAACCAAGTGGGTAAACACCCTAGTTTTGGGTGTGTGCCACGGTGTTTGTACTCCAACAGAAGGACATTGACAAGACATCATTGGATGTGTTTGTTTTCCCACCAAAATGCATAATCCAGGCACAAGAGAATGGCATTGGCGGAAAGCTGCTCTCAGGAATTTAATCAAACCCGTGGTATACAGCCAAATTAAACTCATAATGAAAGCTCCATTGTTGAGTCTTTGGCCCAAACTGTAAAATGGCTTAAGGCAGATTGACCTAATTTTTTATAACAGAATGATCACTCCAGCCCAATACTCCATTCTATCAATGAAGCTGCAGAGTTTCTTTCCACTTTTAGTTATATTTTTAAGAAATGGACAGAAAAGGTTGTTGTGGCAGGGCCAGCAAGGCAATCACGCTTTGGCTCACACGAAGAATGACATTTTGAAATTTCCAGGATAACAACTTTCACAAGCTGGTTCCTGAACCCATATCTCATATGTTAATGAGCTTAACACTCAATCAAACACTTCAAATATGTGACATTTTATACACCTCGAAATCATAAAACACTCATTGGATAATGGATAATGGAGACCTTATGCATCTTTCTCGGCAAAATAAACTATAATCCTTTTAGCCCTTTCGACAAGCTAGGCCCTGTAGAATCTAAGAAATACAATCTAAAACTTACCCATTTTAACATCCAAGGTTCCATAATAGCTGGGGAAATAATCTACATAACAACAGATCAAATATTTACAACGAGGAGAATAGATAGATCTCTTGTTTGTTGAACTAACAACCTTTAATCCCCAGCCCACTACCATCAAATCATCAGAAGAAATGTAAATTCCAAAATTGGAAGCCAACCAGTTGCATGCAATTATTTCGTAAATTCATATTTAGTTGTATGCCATTTATATATCTCATGTTAATGGAACGAAAGTAACCATTCCATGAGAACAAGGCCATTGATATACGGAGCGCTATGAGAAGAAGCAAGCTCGTGGCCCTCTGTTCTTCACTCGAGGCTCCATTTTCATAAAGACTTGGAAGGAAGACAATGATTCTTAAATCAATTTAACAAATTTTACAATTCTATAAAGATAATCGTACTTCTTTTTTTTAATCCGTATAGTTGATATCATTATCTTACTGAATAATTCTTAGATGGTATGTAGATCAGAACTTACACAAATGATAACGTTTGTATGTAGAAAACGGTACTCAGACCGATGGCTGAAGTAATTTGACAGGCAAACCAGTAACGAAAGGTACAACAGCTGGGGTACATTAGAGATGGGGAAGATTGGGTTTGATTCTTGATATTTAAAGGCGCCGAATATCAAAACAATCGGGCGACAACTTTAGGGTCTAGGGTTTATGCGAAATTTGCACTAAATACACCCTTTCGAAAAGCATAAAACCCTAACAGTACTAGCAAAAAATTAGAGAATATTTGTAACAACATTTTCAATTATATTTTTAGTTTTCACTTATAATATTCTTGGAGTTATACACATAAATTTTATTTCTTTTTACGTATTAACAAACTGTCGTATATGCAAACAAATAAAACGATAATTAATGCTCTTAAAACAAAATTTATTAACCTTCTTATATACTTCCGTATTATTTTTATGTAATAATCTTCCTATAAAACAAACAGGATGGTCATTAACTTGTTATTGTCTTGTTTGTTTTTTTACTCTAAAAAGGAGACCATACGTTTTGGTTCTTGATGTGCTTGTTTATATTCATTAGTTATTAGCTTGAATATTTATATTTTTTAATGTTTGTAGAATCATTTTATAATTGTAATTATACAAATCGAATATATTTTTAAAATGTTGAATTCAACGAACACTCTACCAACTCATTTAACAAATATCGTACCGACGATGACGTTTACCAACATACATGGTACCTATCAAGTCCTCATCAACTTCAAGATCATCAAGCAATTTCATTGCTAACATTAAGTGAGTACGAGTTTCTTACTCCACAAGTTGTTGATATACTTAATCAATCGTTTGTAGATGATGTTTCAATTATTAACCAGCTAGAAAAATACTTCGACCACGTTCTAACAAAGATATTCCTAAAACCATGTATGAACTTGAGATTTATAATAAAGTCAAATATCTCATAAGTAACTATATGTCTAAACATCGTTTGTCAAAATCAAACATGTCATTTATGAATCAATTATCTCTTGTATCTATTCCTAACAGTGTGCAAGAAGCTTTTAGTTTACCAAAAATAGAAAGATGATATGAATGAGAAACTAAGATCCTTAGAAATAAATGTAACTTGGGAACTTGTCGATCGTCTACCAACAAAGGAAATTGTTAGATGTCGATGGATTTTTTCAATAAAGTATCAAGCAGATAGTATGATTGAATGTTATAAAGCAAGATTGTTGGCAAAAGGATACACTCAGATACACTCAGATATACAAAAACATTTACACTTGTAATCAAAATTAACATTGTTCGAGTCTTGGTATCTCTAGCTGCAAATTTAGATTGGCCATTATATCAGTTTGATGTAACAAATTTCTTTCCACGTGGAGATTTAATTGAAAAAATCTATATGGATCTATCACCAGGAATCAAGAAATCCAAAATCCATGATGAAAAAGTATACAAATTAAAAAAATCAGTGTGGATTAAAATAATCCCCAAGAACATGGTTTGGTAGGTTCACAAAGTCAATGAAGGCATTTGGCTACAAGCAAAGCAATTCAGACCATACTTTATTTCTGAAAAAGGTATGGTAAGATCACTGCACTTATTGTATATGTTGATGATATGATAGTAACAGGAAATTAGAAAGGAAAGCTCTACAAAGTTATTTGTCTAAAGAATTTGAAATGAAAGACATTGGTTCCTTAAAATATTTTCTTAGGGTTGAGGTTTTTTGATCGAAAGAAGGAATCTTCTTATCTCAAAGAAAGTATGCCTTAGATTTATTAAAAGAAACTAGTATGTCGGCATGTCAACCAGCTAATAGACCAGTAGAGAAAGGATTAAAGTTATGTATCAAGGTTGATTAAGTTCCAGCAAATAAAGAAATATACCAAAGGCTTATTGGAAGGTTGGTGTATTTGGCACACACAAGACCAAATCTTGCCTATGTTTTAAGTATTGTCAACCAATTTATCCATAATCCTGGAGAACAACATATGAATGCAATTATTCATATTTTGATGTATTTAAAGTCTGCACCTTGAAAAGGAGTATTGTTTACTAAAAACTCAGAGTTCCAAAAAATAAAAGTATGTATTAATGATGATTGGGCTGGATCAATAAATGATAGACCATCTACATCGGGCTACTTCACTTTTGTAGAGAGAAACCTTGTAACATGGAGAAGTAAGAAACAACATGGTGTTGCCTGTTCAAGTGCAGAGGCTGAATACAGAGGCATGTCACTTGGGATTTGTAAGGACTTGTTGTTACAATCTCTCTTGAAATATTTGGGATATCCTGCTAAAGAATCAATTAAGTTATTTTGTGACAATAAAAAAGCATGTGATATTGTTCATAATCGAGTTCAACACGATCGTACAAAACATGTTTAAGTTGATAGATTCTTTATTAAGAAAAGGTTAGAAGAAAATTCATTAGAATTACCAAAAATTAAGTTAGAAGATCAATTGGCTGACATTCTCACTAAAATAGTCTCATATCGAGTATTCACAGAAGTTTCAGTCAAGTTGGGCATGAAAGACATCTATGCACCAACTTGAGGGGGAGTGTTTAATTCAACAAACACTGCATCAACTCATTCAACAAATGTTCACCGCGAGCAGGCACCGACGACAGGCACGACGATCTTGACGTCAGCGCAGCCCGACCTACGCAACTGGCTTGTACAGCAACAATGCGTTATAAACCATATGATTCAATCATTGTGTTTATTGAAATAATAATTAATATTTGTCTATATAAACAATGTACATGCTCTATACAAATTAAGAAAATATATCGGAAAAATCATTTATTTCTTCAATTTGATTGTTTCTTCAAATATTTATTTCTTCGTGAAATTGTTCATGAAAGAAGAGAAAAACCATTGGACTTTTAAATCTTACTAATGGATGATTTCATGTTTTCATGCAAAAAAAAACAAACAAACCAAAAGATCAACTTTGGTATTACTGTATTGTTGTAGCTTGTAACACGATTTACATTTACATCGATCTCAAACAAGAAAATGACATGAAGCAATCTCTACATGTTAATGTTATAAAGCTCCTTAATTTAAGGAGCAAATTAAGGAGCAAAACATGGAGTAAAACATGGAGTAAAACATGGAGTAAAACATGGAGTAAAACATGGAGCAAAACAAGGAGCAAAACATGGAGCAATTCATGGAGCAAAACAAGCGAGCTTAATTCATGAAGCAATTTAAGGAACCATTAATTTAAGGAGTAATTCAAGGAGTGAATTTTCTGTAAATAGATGTGTAATTGTAATGAATTAATCATCCAAAGTGTTCATTCCAATTGAGAGAAAAGCTTAGAGAAAAGCTTTGTGAGAGAAAAATTGATAGTAATTTTCTTGGGTGTAATTGGGTTGTGAGTTGTGAGTTGTGAGTGTTGTAAACACCTCGCGTAATTTCTCCCTTTTAGTAAAAGATTGCGGCAGTAGTCAGGAGGCGTGAAAGCAAGATTGGTAGAACTCAGTTATCAAATTTGTGTGTTATTTTATATTCTTGCTTTCTCATAAGTTTAGACATCGGGAATTTGCGTTATTTCCCGAACAAGCGGGTATCGAGAGCTATTGGTAGTGATTTCTGTCAATTTTAAGAAATAATCGGAAACGATCCGAGAGGAAGTTAGATTTTAGTGGGAGCGAATGGCCGCGAGATGAAGGAAGGGTGAAACTCGAGAAATTTGATGGCACGATTTCGGGTTTTGGAAAATGCGCAGATAGAGGATTATACGTATCAAAGAAATCTATATCAACCTCTCGGGAAGAAGCGGGAGGCTATGAAGGAAAGAAGATTGGAATCTTACAGACGAATTTACCATCGGAGTTATTCGATTGACGTTATCCCGTAATGTTACTTTCAACATAGCAAAGGAAAAGACCACGGCGGGTGCTTATGGCGGCTCTCTCCAATATGTATGAGAAGCCATGACCTCGAAGCAAAGTGCAACGGTAGGCGCTTGTTCAATTTGCGGATGACGGAAGGCGCGTCGGTAGCTCGACATCTCGATGAACTCGACACACTTACAGGGTTGAGGTTCGGTGGAAATTGAATTTGATGAGAAGAAGTACGAGCATTGATACTTTTGTCTTCTGAAGAAAATTTGGGAATACTTCTGTCACGCGAAATTTGTGAGTAGCTCGGGGAAGATAAGTTGAAATTTGACGATGTTCGTGATTTGGTTCTCGTGAAGAGATCGGCGTAGAGGCAGGTGAATCGTCGACCTCTGCCGGTTTGCATACGGTAGAGGAAGAAATTCAACCAAAGGAAATGGACGTGGTAGAGCTGACTACCGAGGTAGATCAAAAGACGGGAGGTCCAAATCCGGGAATCCTAATAATTCACATAGCTCGAAGACTATCGAGTGTTCGAATTGTGGAAGAAGCAGACACTACAAAAATAAAGTGCAAGAATGCAGAAGGACAAACAAGTGAAGGCGAGGCAAATGTTACTTCCAGCCTCGGGAGAAGATGATGCATTGATATCTTTCTTTGAAGAGCAAGGAAGAATCTTGGGTGTTAGACTGCGGAGCATCGTTCCATTGCTACTTCACAAAAGAATTCTTCGAGAAATATGTCCCCAGGAAACCTTGAAAGGTATATCTTGGTGATGATCAACCATGTGCTATTGTTGGCAAAGGTGTAGTGAAGATTAAGTTGAGCAACGGATTTGTTTGGGAGCTGAAGGATGTCGAGCGTATTCCCGATCTCGGAAGAACTTAATCTCGGTGGGGCGGTTGGCCGTGAGAAGGCTATTTACGATCTTCCGTGGTGATGATTGGAAGATTTCAAAGGGTGCGATGACGGTTGCTCGAGGCAAGAAAAGTGGCACTTTCTTTACGTGACGAGAGACACGTTGTTCAATTACGATTGCGGAGCAATGATAACACGAAATCTATGGCACTAGAACTAGGCCGTATATGAGTGAGAAGGGATGAAGATTATGCAGCTCGAAGGGGAAAACTTCCGGTCTACGGTCACGGAGATAGACACGTATGCGAAGATTGCATACTTGGAAAGAAAAGAGAGTCGGCTTTCCAGACAGTTGCGAATCCCGAAAGAAGGAAAAGTGCTGAGCTATTCAGCTCGATGTTTGGGGACCAATGACGGCCGTCTCATTCCCAGTGGTGGGAAAACTACTTCGTGACTTTCATCCGATGATCACTTCTCGGAAGGTATGGGTTTACTTTCTAAAGCATAAGTCTGAAGTATTTGAGGCTTTGAGAATATGGAAAGCTATGGTGGAAAATGAAGACGGGTTTAAAGATCAGCTCGGAACCGATAATGGTGATGAATATGAAGACAGAGGATTCAAAAATTTCTGTATGAGCGTGGGATTAGAATGGAAGGAAGCGTGCACGCCTCAACACAATGGTGTAGCTGAGCGTATGAACCGAACGTTGACAGAAATTTAAGGAACCATTAATTTAAGGAGTAATTCAAGGAGTGAATTTTCCTATGAATAGATGTGTAATTGTAATGAATTAATCATCCAAAGTGTTAGATTCGATTGAGAGAAAAGCAGAGAGAAAAGCTTTTGTGAGAGAAAATTGAGGAAGTAATTTTCTTGGGTGTAATTGGGTTGTGAGTTGTGAGTTGTGAGTGTTGTAAACACCTTGTGTAATTTCTAAAGCTTTTTGTAAAAAAGATCCAATGGTCAGGAGGCGTATGAAGATTGGCGAACTGGATTATCAAATTTGTGTGTTATTTTATATTCTTACTTTCTCATAAGTTTGGCTTATCGGAAATTTGCGTTATTTCCCAACAGTTAAAAGAAGAAAGAAGTTTGAAGACCACTTTATCCAACCAAACCAAATAAAAAAGAATAAAGAAGGTTTGCTTGCTTGGATTTAATCTAAGATGAGTAAAGAGTTCTTCTAAATCAGCACCAATTGTATATTTAACAAGGCTGAATAAAATCTTTTTAAAACGAGTATATTAAATGACATATATATACTAAAGAAATGTACTGTTTTGACCCTTTTCTCATCCAAAAAATATGCTCGCCAAACAAAGCCAGGTTTAATCATTTGCTTCTATCAAATATAGAATCAAAGCTCATAGTAGCATATGACATGGACACGTCTCCTGATAAAGATGTTGCAGTTGAAGATGTTTCTGTTTTACCCATGAATTGAGAAAGCATTCCAGGTTTTGTTATTATCTTGTCATCTATATCTATTTGACCAGTTAGCATTTCAACGACAGTAGACATTAGTGGTCGTAATTTCGTCAAGTCTTGTGTACAGAGAAGACCTATTTTAAGGAATCTACAAGCCTCGTCAGCATCGACATCTTCACGCATTGATGTGTCAACCAATGTTGCCAATTCTCCCTTCTCATATAGAGTCCATGCCTGCAATAGAAGGAATGTTCAATTTCACAAGCTATTAAGATACTAATATAGCTTTCATACAACAAAATTGAAATCGGAAACTACATCAAGGCTAATACAGATGCAACTTGCTGTGTTAAAGAGATGTCAGTTGGTGAAACAATCCTACTGAAACACAATATACAGAAACATAAATATACGGAACCAGTCTCATTGTCTGTTTGATTCTCCTTATAGTAAAAGTGATTTTAGGGGCAAGTGGTTTTAAGCATCACATAATTTGTGCTTTTGTCAGTAAGCACATAATTTGTATTTCAGCACAAAATGCACTTTTTGAACTCTGAAACAATTTTTGGCAAAAAAAATTTCTTGGGTTCAGAAGGATTTTGTTTCCTATTAGAAACACTTTTAAAATATAGCAAAAACATTAAACAAATTTTACCCCTTTAATTTAATTGGATATGGTACAGCGTTTCTTCAAAGATATAAGGCAATAGAAGAATGATTATAGATTGTAGATAAAAAGATATAACTATATCGATGATCTTTTTGCTGATGTTCACAAAAGTTATGCAGCTAGCCTTGACCGAGTTCATTCATTCCTATGAGAAAATATACTTTCATTAGAATCATTGAATTAGGACTTAAATTACACACTGACAAGCACATCCCTAAGTAACTAGTTTTAGTTGAAGTTAATTAAAACACATTCACATTGCCATAGAGATTTGCAAATCTGATTTGTGAGTTTATTGACAATGTGAGATAAAACTTTACGATGTGCAAGAACATCCTTGAACTTAAATAAACAAGTACATTGAAACATTTCTTATGGAGTTGGTAAAACAATGAGCTTCCTTGTGGAGTCATAGCCTGATAGTTCAGTCTCATGAAGAAGAAATTATCACTTCAGTGAATTTCAAGATGAATGTTACTTCACAAATAACATGAAATATAGTAGAACTAATTGATCATGAACTTTGAATTAACCATGGAGAAACACTATTTAATTATAACTCAAAATAATTCCATACCCTTTCAAGGAGATATTGTTCTTTGGGTGATAACCGCCTGTTTATGTTGCACCTCCCACAAACAATTTCCAGCAGTAAAACACCAAAGCTATAAATATCTGCTTTCTTTGTTACTTGACCACGTATGGCATACTCAGGTGCTAGATAACCTCTACATAAACCAGACAAGGGTACCAGAACACGTCAAGACAACAAAATATAAATTTCTCCTTTTTTCAAGTTTTGAATTATTTAAAAGCATACTTCATAGCTATGTTACTTAGACTCTTCGCATTTCGTTAAAAACCCTTGTCCAAACGATATAACATGGACATGGATGTGAGTATTTAAATACTCTAATTTGGTGTAAATTTACAAAAATAAAAAAATTGACCTATCTGACACCCGGACAACTCCCGGTGTCCTAAAAACGTCCGAGTAACATAGCTTCACAGTCCACACAAATCCATAAATTGAATTCATAATTTGATTGCTCGTATAAATGACAGTCAAAACATATTTGCTTACGCTGTTCCAGCAACTCGTGTACTAACGTGAGTCATGCTGTCCGGGATGAGCTTTGCTAAACCGAAATCTGAAATTTTAGGTGAGAGGTCCTTATCAAGAAGGATATTGCTTGCTTTGATGTCCCTATGAATAATATGAGGCTCGACTTCCTCATGAAGGTAAGCAAGCCCCTCTGCCACACCAATGCAAATTTTACGTCTTGTATGCCAATTGAAGTGGATGCTACTGTGGCTTCCATCTGAAAAGTACAGATGAACTAAGTCATTGACTCAACAATATTAAAGCCCAAGAGAGAAAAATATAGATCAATTACTTAGAAGTGTCTGTGCTAGGCTATTGTTTTCAAGATAACCATACACCAAAATTCTACTGTCTCCTTCTACACAGCAACCATACAGCTTTACCAGGTTATCATGCTCTATAATTGCAATCACATTGATTTCCGTTAAAAATTCACGAACACCTTGCCTTGATTCGTCTGATAAAACTTTTATAGCAACTGCAGTACCATCCTTGAGCATTCCCTATCAAGTGTCGATTGTAGTAGTTGAAATAAGAGTAAAATCAATTGTTATACAAAAAAAATACACTCTCGTTAAAAGTAGATTAACTTGTTTTCTATATATTATGTATTATGATAAACAAAGACATATGAAGTACAAACCTTGTACACGGAACCAAAGCCCCCCTCACCAATTTTATTTCCTTTACTGAAGTTTTGAGTAGCAATTTTCAGGTCATTGTAACTGTACATGATAACATTTTGAATGCCTGAAACGACTGCAAGATACAATTCAGTTATAGCTACAAAAGACTATAGGAAATTACACAAGCCAAAACATCAAATAGAATAATAATTTATAGGATGAAAGGTAACAATGTTCCATTATTTATGACAAATATGTAAAAAAATCAACTAATTTTTTGGTGGAATATTATAAGTCCACTAATTTTTGAAAGATAGACCAAAAGTCTACGAAAACATACATGTACGTGTTTCTTGAGTTGTTATGTGTTTATGAATCAATTGTTATGTTTTCAAACATATCCAAGTTTTTTTGAGTTACAACTCATTTAAAAAACATATAACAACTCAAAAACATTCACATGTATATTCCATTTATGACATTTTTTAAAGTTTTGAAATTTTTATGCACTTTTAATTAATTAATGGACTCATTGGATCTTGACCAAAAGTCATTAAACTTTTGTACATTTTTTTTTTTTGTAATTAGTAGACCATTGCTACCCTTCATCCTAATTTCTATGAGTTCAAGCAAAGCCAAGAAAGAAACGGAAATTACAGGGAGACATTAGAGATATTGAGCCGTGTACCTTCTTCAATTTCACAGGCTATACATGTATGTCTAACACGTGAAGCTCGCTTCTTTCTCAACAAGAAAGATAAACAAGTCATCACCACTTCTTAATCTTGATCAATAGTACCAATCAATTAAAATTCCTTCCTGATAAAGTAACAATTTTAACATAAACACATTATAATGTAACTCCAGCTATAAACACATTACAAAGTAACAATTAATATAAACACATTATAATGTAAACACTTAACACTTTCTTAAGACTAGATAGCAACTATTGCAAGGATCGATAAGAAGTCAAAATATATGGCTGTTAAGTGTTGCAGACTAATAATGTCTTTACACATCCTCAATGCCATGTGTATTAAGTGAAATTTCAAGAAGATATATCAAAGTAGGGGACAAATTTGATCAAGGACATACTACTCTAGCTATTAACTTAAAGAAATAAATGTAGGGAAAAGACCCATTTTAGTCATCAGTTTAGACTGCCTGTTTTCAAAATTGTATCAATCAAATAAATATTACTTTTATAAGGGATTAAATTGACTCTAATTTAGATTATGTAATTATAAGTTATTATTAATATTGTAATTTAAAAATATATTTAATTAAATCAAAAAAAATTAAAATTAAGTTTTTTTTAGATTTAAAAAGCAATTAAAGAAAGTCAACATCTCCCCATTTTCTCTCTCCAAATTTTTTTTCCCCTCCTATTATCTCTCTTTCATTTTCTCTCAGATTCTTTCTATCTTTGATATTTTATTAATAAGAATAAAAAAAATTGAGAGAAAAAGATGAGTGGAAGAGAGACAATGAGCGAGAAGGAAAGGGAGGGAGAGAAAGAAAGAAAGCTAAAGAGCAGGAGAGAAGGAGGAGATGGGAGGCTGAATTTTATTATATTTTTCTTTTTTAATTTTTTTTATATCTATTTTATCCTCTAAAAAAATTGTTTTAAATTTAATTGATATTATTTTTAAATAAATAGATTAAATATGATTGTTTCAATAATTACCTGAATAAAATGAATGAAATTGATAAGATTTAAGGACTAAATTAATCCTTGATTAAATTGATGTAATTAAAATTTAGACCACATTGTTGTAGCCCAATAACATCAATATACAAGTTTTGATTTTGTAAATTGTGTAATGTTTTTTTAGAAAGGGGAATAAAGAAAAAAAGGAAAGAGAGACTAGTAGTTATCAAGTTAATTGAGTTAGTAACCCAAAATAGTAATAATTTCCCGATAACTATAAAGAAGACTGACTACTCTTAACAGATATTGGATGGGGTTAAATGCGTGGCAGCTTTAAATCTGAGAATTAAAACATATAATCTTAAACATAAGATATTACATCATACATATATATATACAAATATTGTTAAATTGTTACCAACCACTTCTAGCATTACAAACAATGCAAGTAACATCAAAGATAGACGTATTGAAAAGAAAAGAAAAAAACTTTAATCCGTAATCTTTCGGGCTAATAAAAAGACCCAGTTTTAGTTTTCTGAGAAGAGAATCCCAAAATGGAAAATTTCTTACTCCGGACTCCATAGCCCTTAATACTTATACGTTTTCTCAGCAGCCAAACAAAAAGTAAAAGCAACCCAGATAAAATAGAAAGAAAAAAAAAACCTCATTGTACGTTGAAAAAACTTACTACCTTTTTATCCTATTCTTCCTTGAAATGATGCAATTGAAGCATAAACATGTAAAACACTTGATAGATTCTCAGGTCTCCTATTTTGCTGACTTTTTACCCGCAATTTATGTCTCTGGTCCGGTTTCAATGAAAATGGAGAGTATCCGATATAACAATAAACCTTGTCTATATATCAATTAAATATCTAATTGGCTTCGCGTTTAAATTTTTGGGATATAATTATTTTTATTTTTTTATTACTTTTCACTTCTGAACGAGGTATTATTAAATACTTTTTATTATAAAAATTTATATTAATATTTTAAAAATAATTAATAATTTCTTCGATAAAATTTTATCCGTTATGAAGGAGGTAGTTTATTGGTCAATATTTTCAGCCATAACATTTAGTATGTAGTTACGTGTGAAAGGCTATACCGCCCACGTTTTATGTGAAACAAATGGATCACGTCCAATTGTAATCACTCTTTAATTAGTCAAAATATTGTGCTATCATGATAAAATTAATTTATTAAAAATAATAATATATAGAAAAAAAAACCAAGTATTGACATATCTTGCTTCTTCTTCTTTTTTAAGACAAAAAGGTCAAAATTTCATTAAGGCCCATCTATACGCGGTGCGGGAAACGTATTATATGACCGTATCTTAAAATTAAATCAGTCACTTGCAAGGAGACTCTTCCACCCAAACCCATCTATACTCAGTAGATTTGATAGCAAGGTTTGCTAACGCAACGCACGAATATATATATATATATATATAATGAAAGCTATTTTTTTTTATTTTATATCTCATTTAATATATTTTTAATAAATTTATATTATAATATTATATGATTTTATTTAATATAAATATTATTACGTTTGATTGGTATAAATAAAAATAAAAATTGAATTGATTCAATGTTATTTTTTGTTTTGTTATAATATAAATTAAAAATATAATTAAATTAATTCTTAAAAGAAAATAAATAAGAATTATATTCTCTCCCTTAATAATCATGATTACATTTTTATGTTAATTTTTAATTTCAATTTTATCCTAACTTACAAATATAACTCTAAATCTTAAAACATACACCATATATCCTAAATCCTATACCATGTACCTTAAATCACAAACCCAAAAATCTTAAATCATACACTTAAACACAAAATCCCAAAATCTTAAACTCAAAATTATAAACCCTAAAACTCTTAAATTCTATATCCTATACCTCAAAACCCAAAACTTTAAATCTTAAATCCTAAACTCCAAAATCTTGTTTATAAAAATAATAATTTTAATAATATATTGTATTTTTAAGTAATAATTATTTAAAAAAATATTAATTTTAATAATGTATTTTATCTAATAAAAAAAATAACAATTAAATAAAATTATTCAAACTTTATTGAATATAAGGATACTAAGGTAATATACAATATTTTTCATACCATTTCAATTATAAAATCAAACACTATAATACTGATTTTTTCTATGATTACAATTATCAAACTAAACTACTTATTCAATTATAGAATAAGTAATTTAAAATTTTATAATAATTAGATGGATTATCTAATTGTATTAACTTTTATAAATAGATAAATCTTGATAGTATGAAAAAAAAAGATCTATTTATTACTTATTTTTAAAAAGTACTTAGTTAGGGGATATTATGAATCTTATCCTTCAATGTAATTTTTGATATTTTGTCAATTTTTGTTAATATTTTAGTGACAATATCCAAAATATTTATAATATTTTAGTTAAAAATAGACATTTAAACAATAATTTAACAATAACGATAATTTATCGATATTTTTGATAATTTTATAATAATTTAATTAAAAAATATGAATATCATATTTTGATATTAGAACGTAAAAAATAAGTACATAATTTTTAGGTGTCAAATATTTCTCTCGGTTTAGTTAGTATTGTATTTTGCTACTAAAAAAAGAGAAAGGAGGAGGAGGAGAAAAAAATCCAGGTTACAAATATATCAAAGTTTTAACTATGTGACAGTATTTTAATAAACTAATTTCAATAATCCTATGCTTGGTTGGATTGCTGGGCATCATAGGCGTGGAAGTATTTACTCTGAATGCTTGTGGAGGTGGGTTTTCGTGATTTACTGGTACATGTATTCAAGGAAAAAATGGAAACTTATATTTTATACATATAACAAGAATATTATTGATTATAATTTTAGAAAAAATAATATTTATAAAATTTATAACAATAAAAATAGTATCCGATTTAAGAATCGTTAAATATTAAATGATCTAAATAGTTGTAGTTTAATTTGTGTTCAAAATAAAATAATATATCATAATTTTTTTAATAGTAAAAATATATGAGTGAATATGAGGAATTTTATTTGTGGTTATAAATTTTAAAAATAATTTTTTGTTATTTAAAAAAAAATTAAAATTATAGATAAAAAAATTATGAAAATTTTAATGATTCTTTAAAATATTAAAGGTATATTTATTTATACACGATGAAAATTAATTAAAATCAGAACGATAAAAAATCAAAATAAATATATTAATTTCTTTTGATAATATTTAGTAATAGTTTATAAGAATCGGATTAATCAGAAGCATAATATCTTTAAAAGGTAAAGTGAAGATTTGAATGAAAGTTAATAAAAATTATACTCTATAAAAATATTATTGTAAATAAATTATTATTTATTTTAATTTTTAATTAATATATTAGTTTTATTTTAAAAATAGTTAATTTAATAATATCTTTAATTTTAATTAAAAATTATGTTTTACTTAAATCATCATCATTCTTTGTGAAAGATTTAGTTGAATAAATTTTAAATATAAATTAAGGTATGATTTGATTCAAATAATTAGATTGTATAAAATAAAATAAAATTTGAGTTCTTCTAAGGAAAAAACTCAAGCACGTATAAAATCGAGTCATTTTCTTGCAATATAAGTATTTAGAATATTATAATTGTTTTTAGAGGATAAAGTTATCTCAAAACTTATACTAAAAACGTTAAAAATGTTATGATTGATTAAAAATAATATTAGATTTGTTAGTCAAAATAGGAGGTGCCTAATTTAGAAGAAAATTCATGGAATGTGGCTTACCATATTGTCAAAGATGAAAGTGCCTAACCTTGTTTGAATAAAGAATAGGAAAATTAAGTAGCCTAATTTTGTTGAATGAATAAATGTTTCGCATATGAAATGAGAACTTGAAGGCTATAAATATGGCTTCATTTCTTCATTGATAATAATCCCAAAAATAGAGAAAAGCTTGTATGAGAAGTTCTTAAGTGAGAGAAAAAAGGTGTGGGAAAATTCTCTTGGGCTTGTAATTGCTCTTGTCTTTTGGGTATGCGAGAAAATTACTGAGAGTGTGGTTGTAACAATTTTCCACATAGTGAATTTTTCTCTGATTGTCTTTTAACAACGAAAGTGATTTTTCTCTAATTTGAAGTTTCTACTATAATTCTTGTGTTGTGTATTATCTATTTCTCTGTTATTTGATATTCTGATAATGAAGATCTTGGAAGGAAGAATTTGTGATTATAACATTTTATCCAAATTTCCTAACAAGAAAAGGGAATGAATCTTAAGGGAAGATTAATAATGAAATTTGAAAGCATTTGGGAATGAAAGAGGGATTTGTGAATCATTCCCATTTCCTTTCTTACCCGTTTTTTTTATCAAGTAAACATGATAAAAGGAAAATAAAAGATGAAAAAAAAAGAATTATTTCATTTATTTTCTTTCCATTTCATAATTGATAAACATATCCTAAAACAATCAAATATTTATATTTAAAATAATAATTAAAAATATGTTTAAATATTTATAATATAATTAATTTTATTGACAAAATAATTTCTATTTAAAGAAATAATCTAAAAAAATTAAAAATTTATTTAATGTTAAAAATAAATAATTAAGTTAATTGATTTTTATTAATAATATTCGATGTTATTTATATTATAAACTGGTTTTTTATTAATACTTTTTAAATGTTGATATTTTGTTGATATTATTTTCTACTGTGTGTACAGATATTAAACTTCAAAAATATCAATATTGCCGAGAAATTTTCATACTTTCATGAATCCGTGGCTCCTACGTGGTGATGATTTCGAGCCTACTTCCTTGTGCCATACAACTTTGACTGAGATGAGAATAGTACCGGTTGTTGGAAGACTCACTCTAATCTAACTAGAGAAGATACTTCTTGGAATAAATTATTTTTTAACACGAATATTATATTTATTTAAGCAACTTGTTATAAAGAAAGCTTTAAATAATATTAAACGTAGAATGATAATTTATGATTATGCATATAAATTATATTTTAATTAAAATTAATTATTAATTTTTTTTATTAAACGTAGAATGATAATTTATGATTATGCATATAAATTATATTTTAATTAAAATTAATTATTAATTTTTTTTATTATAAATTAATTAATTAATTAAAAATAACTTAATTTTTTATAATAATAAAAAATATGAAAAATTGATCTAAAAATAAAAAACATATATAAGTGCCATATGAAATAATTACGAAACTTATTTCACAATATATTGCTTGCATCTAAGGCTAATCAAAATCTCTTATCAATTGAAAAAATTCAATTGAATTTAAAAAAAATGAATTAATTTTCATCCGAAGTTGGATCAGATTCGAATTGAGTTTTAACAATCCGATTAAATTCAAATTAAAAATATTTAAATACATATAAACTAATATGATTCAATATATTCAATATATTATTTTAAAATATACGTAATAATATAATTAAACATGTATATATATATAAGTATATATGTGTTGATATTATTTGTCCAATTTATATATTATGATATATCATTTCATTCTATATTAAATCATCTTAAAAATTTATACAACAAAAATACAATTTTCCTTCAAAACCCTAATCCAAAATCAAAACATATTTCATTTGCATTTCTCTCTCAGACACGACGGTGTGACATTTTCTCTCAAGCCATTCCATTTCTCAGTCGGACGTCGTCCCTAACTGCCAGATTCCATACTCATTTGTTGTTCTTAATTGCTATTCTTCATTGATCCATCCCCTCCCATTGTTCATCATCTTCCCTGCCCTTTCCTGCCAAGGTCGTAGACTCTCAATCACTTTTCTTGTTTTTCAACGAAAGTAGGTTACATTTGTTTGATGGTTTTCTTTTTTTGAATTTTGATTTCAGATTTCATTTTTTCCAATGTTGAAATGCTCTATTTCATGATGTGCTATTTATATTAATTCATAATTTTGACTGTTCTATTTTTGGATTTTTATGAGTAGGTATGGTGCAAAAGATTATTGTGGATCATGAATTTTTTTTATCAATACTACACTATGTTTGGATTTTTTTGATATATTTATGTGCTTAGGTTAACTTATCGGATTAAAATATACATAGTTTATATAGTTTAGTATATGAGTTGTTTTGTGATAATTTAGTATGAGGTAGTTTGAATGAAACTTTTTTTCTTCTTCTTATACTGTTTTCATTGGATTTTCATCTGATTGTGAAATGCTAGTTGTTATAAACTTTTTTTGTAATTGGATCCTTTTTTAACATTATTTTGAAATATTTATGCTAATTATTTTGAAATGATCAGTTACTCAAATGGATCATGTCTAAACTTGATATCATATTTTTTTTTATCTAAATTGATCTAGGGCTTTCCACTTGTAAGTTTCCAACCTCAAATTCTATTTTTAGTTTTGCTTTTTAATTATCTTTTGGTTATGTCACATTGTATCCTTGATTAATGTAGACATGTATCAATTTTTGAAAATATCAAGGCAATATGTAGTGACGTATAAGTCTTGAAGTGAAAAGTGTTTGAAAAGGTGAAACTATTTCATGTTTGGAGTCATCAACTAAGCCTTATATGCCTATGTCTAATTCACATATGTCTTTTATATCTATTTATTATATTACACACATTAGGGTGTTAACTACTCTACCTTTTGCATGTGTTGATTTCCCTACTTTTCACATTATTTATTCTATTTTGACCATGTTTCACCAATTATTGAGTTTTCCAATGAAGATACTATACTAGTATTACCCTCTAATTTCCTACAGTTGTTACCTTCTTCTTATCCTTCCCTTTTCCTTAGTTGATAATGCCTTGGTGGGTACCAATGTTTCATTATATCACTAAGCCTAATACTCATAACATTACCTAATGTTCGAAGTTATGTCTTAGTCTCACTAAGCTTAAGTTTTTTTGTTTTCACTATCTATGGTATACCTTTTTTTCCTAAGCCTCATTTGTATAAAAAAGCTTCACAAGTGCCAACATGGTTCAGAGAAATGCAAGTTGATTTGAATACCTTACTTTTTAATGAGACTTGGGTGTTTTTTTAACGTAAATATGAATAAGTATGTAGAAATTAAGGAAAAAATTCAAAATAATAAATGTAGAGAGAAAGTGAAGGATTGTCTAGGTTACAAATATAATTGATTTTGTTTGGAAAATTTCTTTTGTTAAGGTTAAAAGTTTCTAGAGCTGAACATTGTGTAATATCAATTTTTTTCTAACATCTTGATGATTTATAGATTTTTTTTATATATTTCAATATCATTTGAAGAAAAATTTACAATAAATAAAGAATTAACATAAGCAAAACAACTGATTCTTCATCAGTTGCATCTAATTTAATATGTTTCTTACCATATGTTTTATTATTTATTTGAATAATATATTATTTATTGCTAAAGTCTAATACTTTTTTTCTATAACTATACAGATGATTTTAGATAAAGATAGAGATACACTTTATGTGACTGAGGAAGCAAATAAAGGTGAAAGTGAAATACAATCAACTTAAGCAGAAGATTCTATAAGTACTCTAATTCCTGACCTTTACATTGCTTCTAAATAAGAAGGTAAATTTTTTTCCTCTAGATCTAGTAGTGAAGCATGGACACATTTTAGCATAGAAGTGGTTGGAAAACGCCGGAAAGTTATATGCAAATATTGTAAGAAACAATATAAGTATATATCAAACAAAGCTGACACGTCAAATTTTCTTGCACACATTTCCATTAGATGTTATAAGTTTCCTGATAGAGTGCTTAAGAAGTAAAAAAATTAATTTTCCCTAAGTAAGGAAGTCTCGATGGACTATTACAAGAGATTGCTTGAATTTGTACGTTATTGAAAGAGTTGTTGAATAGAATTAGTCAAAGATTATGTCTTAGCACTAATACGTGAAAATCTTGTCAGAATTTATGTTATATGTATTTAACTACTCATTTTGTTGATAGTAGCTTGAAGTTACACTTGGTAGAGCTATTGAAACATGTTTGTTAGATCGGTGCATCGATAGGATGTTTTGTATTACAGTTGATAATGCAAGTTCTAATAATACTGCACTTACTTATTTAAAGAAATTTGTTAATGGTTGGGATAGTGCAATTTTAGAATCAAAATACTTGCACATGCGATGTGGTGCATATATTTTGAATTTAATTGTTGAGCAAGGTTTGAAAGACTATAATATATCAATAATAGGATTTGTACTATTGTAATATATATGAGAGGATCACCAATTAGACTTCAACAATTTAAGAGTATTATTGAGATGGAAAAACTCTCTACTCAAAAACTTGTTTCCTTAGATGTTACGACAAGGTGGAATTCCACTTTTTGATGTTGAATTCTACTACATATTTTCAAAAGGCATTTGAGAGTTAGAGATCACTGATTTGGGGTACTATCAAGAGTTTTTTCAAGGTGTAACTAAACAAGCTCTGACTACAATTGATTAGGATAGTGCAAGACATTTTGTCAAATTTTTTAAAGTTTGTTATGAAGTAAATTTAATTTTTTTTATCTTTGTATATGACTTATAATTTCTTCTTGGATCGTATTTGTTTTACTCATGATCAACTTGATACTTGGAGTAAATGTAATGATTAAATTATAATGAAAATGGCTAGTGAGATGAAGGTAAAATTTGACAAATATTGGGGAGGAGTAGCTGATGAGTGCTCAAAAAACACTAAAATTACCATGATTTTATGCACATTAATTGATTAAAAATATATATATTTATATGTTTTATCATATATTTATATAAATTTGTCTTTTTCGGAATCACGGGTATTTTTATTGTTTTTCAAGTATTTTCGCTTAAAAACGTCACTTAAAAACTCAAAAAGAAATACTGGAAGCAATACATCACAAATATATTAATAAATAAATGGGGAAAGCTCAACAAATATGAAACAATTGGACAAAATGGGTCGAAAATGTCAAAAATGTCAAAAATGTCAAAAAGATGAAAATCGGCGAAAGCGACCCGTCGCTGGCAGCCTTGTGACGTGGCGCAGCGTCCGCGTGCGTCAGCGCGCCTTTCTCCGATTCGCGCTGACCACGGCCTGTCGCTTGTTCGCGACGCGGCAGCTGCGCCCGCCCATACTTACTCCGCCGTGCGCTTGATGCCATTCCACCCCATTTTCCGCGTTAATCGCCAGCCCAGATGACGTCATCGCTGACGTCATCAATGGTAACCTCGCCATTTGCACTACGTGTTTTCATTTTTTAACATTTTTTCACCCAACTTTTTCTCTCCATTCTCATCTATAAATACACCCATTCTCTTCACTTGATACAACACCTAAAAAAGACACTTCACTCTTCTTTCTTTCTCTCGATTTCTTGGTTTTTAGTTTTTAGTTTTCTTATGTTTTAGCTAGTTTCTCTTAGTTTTAGAGTTCTTCCCTTTTTTGGGAAGAACTAGTTATGTTTTGTAATTTATTAGCTTTTTGATTCAATAAATGGGAGTGCAAATTAGTTTTGGAGGTTTTCTATGACGGGAATGGCATTGAAATCTTTGTAACGATTTTATTTTCTTTACTTGATTATTTTTTATGCTTTTATTCTTACATGTTATATTTAATTTGTATGTGATTAAATTTAAGTGCTAACTTATTTGTAAACATGATATAATAATAACGTTGTTATCAACGAAATATTAAATAGGTAAAAATCTCTAAAATGAATTGATTTTATTTTTATTCAAGATTTTATATTAAGAATGTTAGAGAAATATATTATTTTTCATTACAAACTTTAATCGAAAATTAGATTTTAAGGTTTAGTTATCGATCCTAATTTAGAGTAGTGCTTTCTTTTATTTATTAGTGCAAATCAATAGGTAGTTAGAGTGAAGCTTCTATTTCAAAAAGTTTTTATAAGAATTATTATGCGAAAATATCTTAATGACAATGTTTTCGATGGTAGTTTTAAAACTTGAAAGTTAATGCTTCGGATAACTAAATTCTTAAGTTTAATTTGAATGGCCTTGAATAAAGTTTAAGCTGTCTAACCCGCCAAATGTGGCATTTAAATGGTTCATTTCAATCTATTTAGAAAAATGAATTAATTTAATTAACCAAATTAGTTATCAATGGCATCCGTAGGTGTTAATTGATTTGTTTAGTTAACAAAGAATATCACTTGCATAAAGGTGGTATTAAGTACAAAAAAGGGAGAATTAATAAATATCGATTCATATCTTTAATAACCTAAATAATACTGACGGCATAATTAACTTAGTTATTATATCCATAAATACTCAGTATTTATAAAAGATAAAATTTGCGTGAATGTTTATTGAATCTATGTTTAATTTTACGTAATTAGATTAAAAACACAAAAACCCCGAAAATATCGTGACCAGGATGTTTAGGATTTAATTCGTTTTTAAAAGTTTGAATAATAAATTAAAAATAGCGGCATTATACTTCTTAGATCGATTGGAGTATAATTATCATTTTAAACGAAATGATTAGATGCCATTTGCGAGTTTTATAAATATAAAACCAAAAGTATTAGCGAGAATGGCGATCTGATTTCGTTTTATCAAGTTTTGGCAGATTCTAGGATGGCATCAGTTTTTAGCAGATTGCATAGTGGAGCATCGAAGTTTTAGTAGCCAGATTCTTGGCAGTGAGGAATAGCGTTTTTAATTTATTTATCATAATTTTAAAAATATTTTTGTGTTGTAAATAATTGTGATTTTTTTTAAAAAATAAAAAAATTTAATCAAATTTCAAATTTCATAAGAAATAATAAAATAAATAAATAAAAAAAAAATAAAAAAAAAAAAAAAAAAAATAAAAAAATAAAAAAATAAAAAAATAAAAAAATAAAAAAATAAAAAAATTAATTATAGCATAAATAGTAAAATAATTTAGAAATTTGAAATTTGAAGTAAAAAAAATTTACCGTTCATGAATAGTAAAAAAAAATAACAAAAAAAAGAACATTTTTAAATAAAAATTGTACCATGAATAATAAAATAATTTTGAAATTTAAAATTTTTAATTAAAAAAAAATTTACCGTTCATGAATAGTAAAACAAATTCAAAAATTTTAAGTTAAAGAAAAAACAAATTCAAAAAAAAATTATATTGTAAATAGTAAAATAAAGTTACCATTCATAAATACTTAAAAAAAAGTTTTAAAAATAAAAAATTCTAATTTTAAATTGTTTTATAAATATAGTGTTAATAGTAAAATAATTTTGGAATTTGAAATTTCGAAAAAAAATAAATAAAAATAAAAATAAAAATAAATTTTTTTTACTTAACTTAATTAACCTAGATTTTTACTTTAATTAACTTAGATTTTTATTTAATTTAACTTAATTAAGTTAGATTTTTATTAACTTAATTAACTTAGATTTTTTTTACTTCACTTAACTTAATTAACTTTTTTTTTACTAACTTAATTAACTTAGATTTTTTTAAAACTTTACTTAATTAACTTAGATTTGTTTTAATTCACTTAACTTAATTAACCTTTTTTTTAAACTTAATTAACTTAGATTTTCATTAACTTAAATTTTTATTTAACTTAACTTAATAACATGAAAAGTAAAGATCTAAGGGAGTTATACAGAGTAGTTGTTGGCAGCTTTGTCTTGATGCTTTGCACGGGAGCGTTGTTAAATGCAGGAGGATGGTTTTTAAGGAAGCCTTTGCTTGTAAATTCTTTCCTGGGAGCACTCTTGGTTAATACTAATTATGTTATTTTTTTTCTTAAAAACAAAAACAAAAATTTCTGAACTATCTCCAAAATTTTAAAGTTTTAATTACGATCTAAGTAGTTAGTTGCTTTGTTTGATCTAGGTACAATTATGTTTTAATGACTTAATTATTTGATTTGCACCTAGATGTGGGTTATCTAAAACCGTCAAAGTATGCCTTTAGTTTTAAGTACAAAAATAAATTTGAAAATCAATAGGGCATGACTGAAAAAGTATAGGCAGACAACCTTGTCTTACCTGAAGGTTTGAATGACTGATGATGAGGAACATTGAGTTTACTTAAAATGCAATCCCGAGTTAGGTCTTGCTAAGGCGTTAAACTAAGCGGCCCGGATGGGAAATGAACCCGTCATTTTATGTAATTTTCCTTTATTTCTTTTATTTACTTAATTATTTCATTTTAATTACATGTGAATAATTTTTAAATTGTTAAAGCTAAAAATATTTGTTGAGATGTTAGAAGTTCACAACGATTTGTTTGTATACACTTTAATGATGAATATGATGGATCTGCGTTTTCCATTACCTCTGACATTCTTAGGAAATAGGTAATCTTTCTTCTCTTTTCTCTTTATCTTTAATTTACAGTTGTTACATTGAGGACAATGTAAGTTCTAGGTTGGGGGTGGTGAAAAGTTAACATGCTTAATTAAATTTTTTTTTTGACAATTTAAAAATAAAAAAATAAAAAAATAAAAAAAAATATATAATAATTTTTTATTTTATTTTTATGTTCACATTTTCATTTTTTTTGTGTGTTTGGTTTTATTTCTATTTTGTGTGATTTAGTAATTTTTGAAAAAAAAATTCTCACAAAAATTATCATTTCTTTAAATCAAATTTAAGTAAATAGTTAAGTCTCTTGTACTGTTAGATTAATTTTTGAAAACATATCATGAAATATTTTGTAATTATTTTTTATAATTAGTTTGTTCTTGTCATAACTAGTATTTCTTGATAAGATGTAGAAATTATATTAAACCCAAAATCGGTGTTTATGAATTTTTTTTAGTGGAGACTACCTTTGTGAGATATAATTTGAGCCTAATTTCCTTTATTCAGAGTGAAATATATATTTTTTCTACTCTAAACACACAAGAATTTCTTCAAATTTTTAGATGGTCTCTATAGGTATTAGCATTGAATGTATGAATTTTTTCTCATCTTAATAGAGTATCATATATTTTTTATTATTATTTTTGCTTAGATTAAATGATTTGAGTAGAAATTGATAGTATATGCTTATATCTCATTCATGCCGTGGCTATTTCAAAAAAAAGACATATCTAAGGGTTCTGTAGAATCAAACGAGAAAAGCACAAAATTAACTACTTAAAATCAAAAAAAAAAAATGTACAATCTCTGTACATGGGTTGACTCTACCAAAATACATATATTGAGAAATATCTTCAAAAAAAATAGAGATAAAAAATATATAGTATAATCTACATACTATAACCCACAATGCCTACAAAGTTGTGAGTAAAGGTTAATTACAAAAGAAAGATATAGGATATAATTCCCTAAAAAGTCATTGCACTCTCTTCATTTGTAAAAGGCATATATCTTGAAATTATTTTTTAATGATTTTGATTTATGCATGAAAATAATTTTTATATATGATATCTTTATAATTTATACATTTGATTCCTTTCATGAGATCAATGTTAAAATAACACTTTGAGCCTTTATTCTTTATACATATGCGAACATATTAGTTCATTTCTATACATCAACTCTTTCGCATATAAAATAGTACGAGTGTTTGAACCCATAGGATTCAGTGTTTCGAGAGTATTGACTTGTGAGGAATAGAGTCGAAGTGAGTTCTGATTCATGACACTGAAATTGGGTGAAATTAAATTGATACATTTTTGACATAAAATATGAAAATGATTTTCGACTAATTATTATAATAAATCATGATTGTTTAAAGAGATTAAAATAACGTATGCTTGAGATTTTAATTATGATCTTAAAGGAGATTAAAAAGTATGACACATTTTTGTGATATGTTGTTTACTCTTATTCTTAAAAATTAAATTTTGATTTTGTTGTAATTTTAGTTTTTGAGTTGATTGTTTTTATTGTTTCTTTTGATATTTAAATTGACATTTAGTTCAATGTTTGTGGGTATCATTACTGAAAACCCTCACGAGACTCAAACTCGTCCACTGGGGCAACCTAGGGGTTTTAAGGCTTGTTACATAGGCTAAATGCAACCGTGTCAATCCACGGAAGTGATTTAGGATAATTTAATTTTTAGTTTTTATCGCTTCTCTTGTTAAGGGACTAGCAAGAAGCTGGTTGGGGGTTGTGATGATTGCTCACTAAAATTATGATTTTATGCGCGTTAATTGATTAAAAATATATATATTTATATAAATATGTTTTTCGAATCACGGATATTTTTATTGTTTTTCGGTATTTTCGGCTTAAAAACGTCACTTAAAGACTCAAAAAGGAATCTGGAAGGCAATACATCACAAATATATTAATAAATAAATGGGGAAAGGTCGACAAATATGGAAAAAATTACTAAAATGGGTCGAAAAGGTCAAAAATGTCAAAAATGAGAAAATCGCGCCACTAACAATCCGATCCCATCCCAGCGTACCGGTAGCGGCCTGACATGGCCTGGCGTCGCGCGCCTTCCTCGATTCAAGCGGCCGCGCTGTCGCTTGTTAAATGCGTCTTGTAGCGCCAGTGCCATTTCGTCCCGTTTTTTCACGTGCGACCCGTGACGTCATGTTTGGCGTCGTGACTCTCGCCATTTGCACTACTGCGTTTTCACCATTTTTAAAATTTTTTCACCTTTTTCTCTCCGTTCTCTATAAATACCGCCATTATCTTCACGTACAACACTAAAAAACACGCTTACTCTCTTTCTTTCTCTCGCGTTTCTTAGTTTTTAGTTTTTCTTATGTTTTAGCTAGTTTCTCTTAGTTTTAGAGTTCTTCCCTTTTGGGAAGAACTAGTTATATTTTTGTAATTTATTAGCCTTTTGATTGATAAATGGGAGTGCAAATTCCGTTTGGAGGTTTAGCAACGAGAATGGCATTGAAGTCTTGTAAGGATTTTATTTTCTTTGCGGTTATTTTTTATGCTTTATTAACTTACATGTTATATTTAATTTGTCTGTGATTAAATTTAAGCGTGCTAGTATTTGTAAACATTGATATAATAATAACGTTGTTATGCTTGCGAAATATTAAATAGGTAAAAATCTCTAAAATGAATTGATTTTATTTTTATTCAAGATTTTATATTAAGAATGTTAGAGAGAAATATATTATTTTTCATTACAAACTTTATATCTGAAAATTAGATTTTAAGGTTTAGTTATCCGATCTAATTTAGAGTAGTGCTTCTTTTATTTGTTGGTACAATGCGTTGTAGTTAGAGTAGGCTTCTATTTCAAAAGTTTTTATAAGAATTATTATCTGAAAATGTATTGACAATATGTTTTCGATGGTAGTAGTTAAAACTTGAAAGTTAGTACTCGGATAACTAAATTCTTACGTTTAATTTGGACACCTTGAATAAAGTTTAAATTGTCTAACCCACTGAAAGGTGGCATTTAAATGGTTCATTTTCAATCTCTTAGAAAAATGAATTAATTTAATTAACCAAATTAGTTATCAACCCCCACGTATGTGTTAATTGATTTGTTTAGTTAACAAAGAATATCTATGCAGCAAAGGTGGTATTCATACAAAAAAGGGAGAATCAATAAATATCAATTCATATATTTAATAGCCTAAATAATACGAGCAAGCATAATTAACCTAGTTATTATATCCATAAATACTCCACTATTTATAAAAGATAAAATTTGCATGAATGTTTATTGAATCTATGTTTCATTTTCTGTAATTAGATTTAAAACACAAAAACCCCAAAATATCATGAGAGGATGTTTAGGATTTAATTTCGTTTTTAAAAGTTTGAATAATAAATTAAAAACCACATACATTCTTTCCTTAGATCGACCTTGGGAGTATACTTATCATTTTCTATGAAATGATTCGTGCACTTGCGAGAGTTTTATAAATATAAAACCAAAGTATTGGCAAGAATCGGTTATGCCGGTTTTCGTTCATCAGTAGCTAAAATAAATATGATGTTATTTGTGTCTGTTTTACTTGATCTTAGGCACAAAAAGTGTTCTTTAAATCTAAGTTTGCTAGAATTGTATAATGTGGATGAAATTGAGCATCAATGAGTTCAAAAATAGTGAAAAAAACATTAGAAGATATGTTAGAGAAGTATCGTAAAACTTATTTTCCTTCAAACACAGAAAAATCTTTTCAACCTTTAGAAATAGATACAAAAGGTTTTAGTTTAAAACCAGATACATTTCAATTTTAAGCTTCTCGTAAGGAAAACCATTTAAAATAAGTTCATACTATGGAAAACAAATATAAGGTGGAAAAATACTTGCAACAATCATTGGTTGATATGGATGATGAGAAATTTAATCTTTTAAGTTAGTAAAATGTTCATTTCTCAATATTTAAGATTTTGTCTTTAATAGCTCGAGATGTATTGGTCATATTGGTATCTACTGTAACATCTGAATCTACATTCTCAATTGAGAATCGTACAATTGGTCTATACAGGAGTTCCTTATCTTGTAAAACTATGCAATCCTTGGTTTGTCCTCAAAATTGAATTCGTTCTTCTTTAATAATTGATATCCAAGAGTCGCTTGATGAAATTATGTTTTGAAATTAGGTATATTACACAAAACTTTCAAATACATAGTTTGAATATATATATATTTATTTGTTATCATATTATGTGAAAATGAAAGTGTTATACATTTTATTGTGTTTATTAGTTTATTATTAGCTTATTTATATTTCTACATTTTTAATTTTTCATCATGCATATGTTCTAGATGATATTAGTGGCTTAAACCTTGAGTGATTATCACAAGTGAACAACACTTTAAAAGTTTTAATTTATTTTGATGTAGTTTGAATTTTAATATTTTTAAACCTTATGTTACACTATGGATATTTGGAGTTAAATTATATAATTAATATTGAATTTTTTTCTTTTGGATTATTTTTCTTGAACTATTTTTAATCATATTGTCAATTAATGTTGATTTTGTATGGATAATACTTATTTTAAAATTTTCTTTGACTTTATGTATTTTTTTATTTTATAGATTGAAATTATGATTTTGACCCTATCCAATCCGATTGAATTCATATTAGATTTGTTTGGATTGAAATTTATAACGGATTAATAATTCATAATTTTTTTCGAATCATATTTGATACGATTTACCTTAAAACTAGCAATTTCAATCTGACGCTCAAACTTATTAAAAAATATATTTTTTATTTTTATTAATTTTTATAAATAATTGTTTTATATAATGCAATCATTTTTATTTCATTAGGATGATAATTTATATAATTGATTATATATTTAATAAGTGCTTAATCAAATCATTTATGATATCTTCGACCTCAATCTTTAGTTTACAATCTTTTTTTCTTTTTTGTTAGTTTTTAACATCAATAAATATCAAAATATTTATATAATGAATATATTTTTTCTTTTTTGATAATTTTTTCATAAATAAAAATTAAAATGTATATATAATAAATACATTGTTTATGAATAATTATTTTATTTATTACATTTATGGTGATAATTTATATAGATAATAATTACATATTTAATAAATATTCGAGAAAATCACTTATGATATCTTAAGCCTAAATCTTTGGTCTATGATTGTTTTTTTTCTTCTTGTTACTTTTTTTACATCAATAAATATTAAAATATTTATATAATATATACGTTTTTTTATTTTTTGTTAGTTTTTTACACCAATAAATATCCAAATATTTATACAATAAATACATATTTTATAATTTTTTTGTTATCTTTTGCTAAAATAAATGCCAACATGTCTATATAATACATATTTTTTTTATAAATAGTTATTTTATATAATAAAATCATTTTTATTATATCAAATGTGTTTTACTATTGATTAGTTTTCTATCAATTCATTTATGACATATTTATATATAAAAAGTCATAATCTTTGGTCGATAACCTTTTTTTTATTTTTATTCCAATAAATATCAAAATACATATATAACAAATACATATTTTATATTTTTTGTTATTTTTTACACAAATAAATATTAAAATGTCAATATAATAAATACATTTTTAATGAAGAGTTATTTTGTATAATACAATTATTTTTATTAAATTAAAAGTGATAATTCATAAAGTTAATAATCATTAAATGGGTAATAATATGTATCGTCCTATTATATTTGAGATTGTTCATTAGTAATCACATATTAAGTTCATATATATCATCCTATTTTATTTGATTCATTTTTATTAAATAAAATACGACTCATATTTAGATTATGTATCACTTTCATAAAGTATTATATCTATTTCTCATAAAAAATTATCATTGTGTAAATATTTTTCACCAAACTAATAAATTAATTAACTTTTTGCTAATAAAATACTTATTGTAACATTAGTTTTTCATTTTATCATAATTAAATAATTTTCTTTTTAAACATAAATTTTTTAGATATTTTATAATTATTATTGATCAATTAATACAATTATATACTTATTAAATTTAAATTATTGATACGTACATTTACACAAATCCAAAACTAGTATATATAAAAAGTGTGAATATGTAGTTGACTACCAATGATATTTTCTTTTTTTTAATATCAGTAAATATCAAAATATCTATATAATAAATATATTTTATTATTTTTTATTTTTATACCAATAAATATTAAAATAATCATATAATAAACAAATTTTTATAAATAATTATTTTATATAATGTGATTATTTTTATTATATTAATTGTGATAATTTATACAGTTAATGATTATGTATTTAATAAATGTTTGATTATTTTACTCGTCAACATATCATATTTTTTTAATATCCATATAATAAATACAAATAACGAATATTTGGTAGACAATTGTTTCTTTTTTTAAGTAATAAATATCAAAATATCTATATAATAAATACATTTTTATTTTTTTGTTATTTTTGCACTAATAAATATCTAAATATTCATATAATAAATATATTTATGAATAGTTATTTTATATAACATAATTATTTTTATTACATTAAAAGTGATAATTCATACAATTGAGGATAATTTATTTAAGGAATGTTTGATCAATTTATTCATGAAAATATCATATTTTTATTCAATATCCATATAATAAATATATTTTTTATGAATATTTATTTTATATATGATAATTAATTTTATTATATTAACTTATATAATTAATGATTACTCATTTAATGAGTATTCGATCAATTTACTTATGAGTGTACCATATTTTTATTGAGTTAATCATTTTTGTAATATTTCATATTAATTAAAAAAATAATAGTTAGTAAATATAAATTTTTTTAAGAAAAAAATACTTATTAAATCCAATCAAGTTATGTCTACCATTTTGTTAGGATTTACTTCTTATATAATAAAAATATTATTTAAATAAATTTATAAATTATTCCGTTATATTTGACTTATTTATTAAATAATTTTATACAATTATTATCAATATTGTAATAAATCACTCATATTTATATCATATTTAAATTTTATTGTTCGTAAAATAGTTACTATTGTATATTTATTTATCACTAAAGTATCAAATTAATTAATTATTTATTTTAAGAGTATTTCAATAAACTATTTTATAAAATATTTTAACATCATTTTTTTAATTATAATAAAAGTACATCAAGAATTGATATTCAAAAAAATACATTTTTATTTTGTTTTATAAAATGATTAATTTAAAACTATAACAATTATTGTCTAACAATTAACACTATTATATATTTATCAAATTTAAATTACCAATATGCATCAATCTGAAAATTATCCTTTCTATATATTTACTTTTGGTTTTTTTAAGCTTTAATTTTAATTTTCTCTACATTTACACTAAATTTATCGATATATTATAATAGTTATATTAATTATATTTAATAATTGTATTTATATTGACTTTACATTAACCTTGAATTATTATTTTTGGAATCATGAATTAATCATTTTTTATGTCGAGATTATGTTATATTTATTTATCTTCCTTTCTATATATTTACTTTTTTGTAAGCTTTAATTTTAATTTTTTTCTCCTTTTTCACTAATATATATCAATAAATTCTTATAATAAATAATAGTTGTATAATTTATATTTGATAATTTTATTTGGATCAATTAAAAAATTGTATTGAATTTGTGGAGCATTTGCTGTTAAAATGTCTATGGAGTGAAAAAAACATGGGTTGTTTCAAGTCTCATGAGATGAATGATGTACCCTATATTGGTATCTAGGTGCAAGAAAGACTAGTTGAGTTGAAGAAATATCCTAAGGGTAATGAGAAGGCAATTGTTGGCTTTTGCTTCATGCTATGGTCTATTTGACTTAGGAAGAACCAGGCCATTTTTGGGGAACAAGTTCCTTATCTTATCAAAGTTGTTACTCAAGCTCGAAGCTCGAAGACTAGTAGATGAGTATATGGATACAAATTATAAGGTCATTGGTGTGAAAGTAATTACTCGTGGTAATATTGAATGAAAGAGTCATTTGAAGGGATTGATTAATGTGAATTGTGTTACTGCTCTTGAAAATGATTAGTGAAGAGGTAGTCTAGGTATTATTGCTCGAAATGGTAAAGGTTTTTTGGTGGATACTTGTGGTGGTTGTGAGGCTATGCTTGCTATGGAGTATTTTGAGCTCTTTGTTTTGCACCCAGTAAGAATGACGAAGGAATAAGATTGAAAAAAGGTTATTTCGATACTGATTATCTATAGGTTGTTAGCTGAATAATTGAATTAATATCTATTAGGGATGAGAGATTGATACCTATTTTTTAGGATATTGTTTATTTTTATTTCTCTTGCCTTTGTTTGAGTAATATTATGTTAGAATAGAGGAGAATAAAGCTTTTGATGTATTGGCAAAATTTAAAAAAAGAAGAAAATTGTGTAATGTATGGATAAAGTATCCATTAGTGTTTTAAGTATCATTACTTTACTTATATGTTGTAATTGTTTGGATCAATATAATTCTATTATTGACCAAAAAATATTAATTAAAAAATAATTAATTAACCTAAATTAATTTTAAGCAAAAAAATATTCATAAAAATACTTATCAAGTTTGATCAAGTTTCAAAATTCATACGTAACATCTTGTTATATTTGATTTATTTGTTAAATGGAGTAACACTAATGTTTACGTTGTGTGACACTATTTTTTAGAAAATAATAATTATTGTGTATATATTTTTTATTAAAATAATAAATTAATTAACTATTTTTTAATAAAATAATAATTATTGTATATTTAATTTTCAATAAAGTCATAAATTAATTAATTAATTATTTTAATACGATTGTTTTAAAACCTTAATATTATTATTGATTAATTGTTTTTTAGAATAAAAAAATTGAAAATAATAATAATTATTAATTAATCAATATTAAATTATATACTTTCTAAATTTAAATCACAATGTAAGAATAAAAAATTAGTTTATTAAAAATTAGAAAGGAAACGTTAACCGATTAATCGGCATACTCAGTCCAAATCGAACTTAGCCAAACCAACGAGTCAAATTTATAGGTCCATGAAAGGCCGTTTCGGTTTCTGATATGTAAAAACTGAATTCAGTCAGTTGGTTTTGATTTTAGTAATAAAAGGTTGGTCCACTGTTAGTAAATGGACTTTAAAATCTCGATTTTGGTTCCTAATATAAATAACAGATTTATATGGGTCGAATAGTAATTAGACAAAAACGGAACCTAAGCTAACCACATCCACCCCCATTTAAAACTCTAAGTACGTATTTTCATCGCACATAGTTCTAATGATTTCATATGTATTTTATGTTTCATGAAATGTACTATAGATTAAATTGGACTATTATGATAACTCCAAGCCCATATGAAATTATTTATGGTCCAATGAGCCCAATTTATTTTTATATGAACCCAATTAGAAGAAAAGACCCAACCCAATTATCCATATACGGCAATGCCCAATATAACCTTTCGCCTTGTTCGCCCACTTTCCTTCGGATCTCTCATCCTCTCGCATTTTCTCTTACAGCCTCATGTTGGTACTTGCCTACTTGGTATAGGGTTAAGGTTTACTGCTTAGAACGTTCTAGAATCTTCTTCAGAGTCTCGACTTCGATTATGGACCTGATCAAGAAGCGCAAGATGGAGGAAAACGGCGTCTTTGTTACTACCGGCGACGTGGACGCAGCTTATCCCAAGCTCACTTCCGAGGACGTCCGCAAGCTAATCGAGCGATTGAACCCCGACCAGCTTCTTGACATCGTCCAACAAGCCCTAGTTCGCCACCCGGATGTCCTCGATTCCGTTCGATCGGTTGCCGATTCCGATATCTCTCAGCGCAAGCTCTTCGTTCGAGGCCTTGGTTGGGACACAAACACTGAGGGTCTCCATTCACTCTTTTCCGCCTACGGTGAACTTGAAGAGGCTGTGGTAATCCTCGATAAGCAGACCGGTAAGAGTAAAGGCTATGGTTTTGTCACATTTAGACACGTGGACGGTGCTCTCTTAGCCCTTAAAGAGCCTAGTAAGAAAATCGACGGCCGTATGACGGTGGCTCAGTTAGCTGCTGCTGGTAATTCGGGTTCTAATGCTAATTCCAATGCATCTGCTGATGTGTCGTTGAGGAAGATTTATGTGGCCAATGTTCCATACGACATGGCTTCCGATAAATTGCTTCACCATTTTTTGCAATATGGAGAAATTGAGGAGGGTCCCCTGGGTTTTGATAAGCAGACTGGTAAATGTAGGGGCTATGCTTTGTTTGTGTATAAGATTCCAGACGGTGCTCAAGCTGCCCTTGTAGATCCAGTGAAGACTATAGATGGGAGACAGGTGAGTTGTAAATTGGCTATTGAAGGGAAGATGGGGAAGCAAGGTGGTCCTATGGGTGATGGTGTTCAGGCTCAGGTGGGTGGTCCAGGAAGTGGCCACGGAGATGGAATGGGAGCGGCTCCACCGAGTTCTAATCCTGGGCACTTTGGTGGGCCTGGTGGAATGGGGTTTTATGGTGGGCATTCAGGTGGTTTTCAGGGTCCTCCACCCATGGGGCATCATCGTATGAACTCTGGTGGATCGGGTTTATCCTCAATGGGTAACCAGGCTCCAACTTCGCTAGGCGGTGCTGGAAGCTATGGTGGGCCTTATAGCGGCTATGGTGGGCCTGGGTCAACTGGATATGGTGGTATGGGTGGTTCTGGAGGCGGACTAGGTGGTGCAGATGGTGGATCTGTAGCTGCTCCGGCTTCTTCTTTGTATAGAATGCCTCCTAGTTCAGGTGGAATGCCTTCTGGTGGATATCCGGAGGGTGGTCACTATGGATTGTCGTCATCTGGATATCCAGATCCCCAGCCAACTGGAACATCATCTGTCCCAAGGATTCCACCTGGTGGAGTGTATCCGCCTGCTTATTACTGAGGTAAAATATCCAAACATTTACTCTATAGATTTGGGTTGCTTCAATCTCTATTGTCCTTTTCTATTCTTTGTTTCCCGCCCTGAATTCCAAATGTTGGGTGATAGTTGGCTTCTCCTTGCATTGCCTTATTTACTTAACAGTTCTATACTTGTATCTGTATACTTTTTCATTCTCCTTCTTTCGTATGTATTTATTTTCCTGCACTGTCTTTTTTGAGCATTTTGCGGCGTGACAAGTTGTTTCTCTTATTGCTAAAATGTGAACGATAATCTTGGAGATAGCTTTTGCTAGATGTTGAACATATTCTTTGTTACCTTTTTTGTTTACCTCGGATCAAGCCGTAGTAGTGACTTAGACCTTAAAATAGACGTTAGTTTTGTGAAGAGATGCTAGAGAAACTGGTGATAGAATTACTGGGTTTCGTAAGCTTTTAAGAAGTAATGGATATCTGCTTTAGAAGAGTACAATGGTGTAAATACAGAAATTCTATTTTGAAGAACTATAGCTTCATTAGTTTCCTCCTTTTCTTCAGTCAGAACAATTTTTCTGTTTGCAGCTTTAACTCTTGCTCTTTGTTTGACCTGGACCCCTGGGCAGTTTTTCCCTTACATTGACATTTGCCTATCATCTGTGTTTGACCTGTATAAAGATGATGTTTTATGGCCTCATCTTTACTTCTGATTTTTAATGTAAGAAATTGATGTTGCTATGTGCCAAGTGAATTGTCTTCCCTTTCATGCATTTTTTAACTTGACGTTCAAGGTCCAGTTACTTGTACAAGGCATTGTGTTAAATATTTCTCATAGTCACACCACTGTTTAACTCAATGCTTTCATTGTCTGTGTCATCCTAAATATTAGCCTGAGAGTAAGATGCGTGGTATAAGCATATGATATATGTGGATATATTGTATTGTTGTATGATACCAATCTTATTCAAAGCTTGCTACGTGTAATGTATAAATTATATCCCATGATGAGGGAAAATAGGTTTATCTTGGTTGAGCTTCCTTTTGTTGAGATTTCAAAGATATTTAGATATTTTGCAAAATGCAGTTTGAGAATTTTCATGATTTTAATTTCTAAAAATGATTGTGACCGAAACAAACTTTTAGAATGATATAACTTGGTATTTATTGGAATGTAATGATTTCTTATGTCTTCTGTATCCATATTAATAAGATTGTACATTGTTCTTTGGTGTGGATGAAGATGGTTTTACTATGAGTATTTTTTGTCTTATACTTTATTTTTCCTGAAATGATTAGTGAAGTGTTAGTTTTCTAGTATACATTACCTCGAACAATTTTTGTATTCATTATTAATGTTGTAACTTGTGAGATAATGTGATTACAGATTAATTGCATTTTGTTAGTTGTCAGAGTTCTAAAACTGCACAAGGATGCACTCTTGGTGATGTAGTCAAAGTTGCTATGCATATCCCACACTGTTTAGTTATTCATAAGGGGTGTGCCCTCTTTAATGGTATAACATGTTTTGGGTTTATCTCAAAAGCAAAGTTGTGTAGAGCCACTGAACTGGTGAGTTATGGATGTAGTTCCACTAAACTCGTTGTTATATCGAAGTGGACAATATCATACCGTGGAATGGGGCCTTATTGCATCATATGGTATCAAAGTCATGATCCAATTAGGCCATGTGAACTTGCACCTTTATGAGGGCGTAAGGCTCCCTAAAGGGATTGTGTGATGCAGTCAAAGTCGCTTCATATGTCCCACATTATTTATGAAGCTAAATAGCGAGGTATTCATAAGAGGTGTGCCCTCTCCAATGGTATGTCATGTTTTGGTTTACTCCAGAAGCAAAGTCGTGAGGGTTTGTTGAACTGGTGATTCATGGCCATGGGCCTACTGAATTCGCAATTATGGTCTAACCAAACAATATTGTATCAGAGAATAGGGCCTCCTTGCATTACTTGGGCAGCTGTTGGTCTTATTAGATGCATGCTAGGTGTTCTTGTTTAAAAGAGGCTTCAATTATTAGAAGTATATAGATTTTATTCCTCCAGTTATGAAGTATACAAGGAAATTCCTCATGTTAACTTTTTAGAGAATTATAGGATTGTTGATGATAATTGCAATTGTTTAGATTGAAGATGGAGGGTTAGAAAAAGAAAACACTTGAAGCATTGGTCTATGTGCAATGTTGTGTTTGATCATGCATTTTCTTTTAAATATTAATGTTTATGATTTCTTTTATTTGGAATTTGGTTATGCTTCTATTTTGATAAAACTTGTAGCATGTTTCTTTTGTTGCAACCATTGTTTGACATTTATTTTCTTATTTGATCATTTTAGTGTTATTAATTGTCATGATTACTCCCAGTTGTGGCAGTTCATTGATTCCAATTTTCCTTTGTTTTCTTGTCTGATGATTCTTTGACTAGGATTCTGGGTTGGGCTGCAAAAAAAATAGGGGTTGAGTTTTTTTATTAAAGCAGTTTAAAAAGTTCACGTTGTCCATTAGAAATGTATGAGCCGGTAGACTTACCAGTATGTATGTGCTTTCTTTTATATCTCGTATTGCATGATTGATGCATTGAGTTAGTGTACTTAAAGATTCATGTTGTCTGTTAGAAATGTATGAGCCGGTAGACTTACCAGTCTGTATGTGCTTTCTTTTATATCTCATATTGCATGATTGATGAATTGTGTTAGTGTACTTTAAGGTTCATGTTGTCCATTAGAAATGAGTGAGCCGGTAGACTTACCATTCTGTATGTGCTTTCTTTTATATTTCATATTGCATGATTGATGAATTGAGTTGGTGTACTTTAAGATTCAGTGGACTATGAATTGAGCTGTTAATGGATGTTTGATTCAGGTTGATGAACGCTTATTGGGTGCAGATGCTTTGTGTGGTTCTGGTGATTGCGTTATTGCAGACTATTTGCTCTGGTTTGATGATTGTATTGGCTGTGCTTTTAACTCAACTTTCTCCCTTCATATGCACCTTGTTTTGGTCTATTTTTGAGTTATTGGTAGACAAATAACTAAATTAGATTAGTCTCTGTATTTCTGGCACTTCTATTGTTAACATAGTATAGTGCAATGGATTTCTTATTGTTATAGCAATTTTATACTTTTGATGCGACTTTAAATGGTTTACAATTACTATCCTTAATGATGGACTGATGTATTTCAGCATTTTCATTGTGGAGAAATTTATTAGTCAGTTCTATTTTTGTATATGTCAATTTAGATTATGTTACTTTTGCCATCAAGTAAATTCTTGTGCTATAATGGGTTTACTCCTAGACTTGCTGATAAGTTCTTCTGAAATTTTTTTGGTCACCCTTTTCCCCTGGATTGCTTGGACTTTGCATATTTATGATACATTGGAATCAAGGATGTAATGCATGTTCTTATGCTCAACTGGAATATGTTGTGAGGATACTATATTAAATATACTTAAACTGACAGGTCCTTTTCTTTTATGACCTTGATAAGTCTTGATTCTGTTAAATAATGACCTTGCCTTCTTTCTTGACGTGCCACTTGGCCTTGTCATTGGGTCAAATATGTTGATTGCTGCTGTTGTTCGTGTGATCGCAAGTTACGCTGGTTTCTGTTTTATTTAGTCCCTATGGTCAACAATAGGTGGCTACCGTTGAAAATAAAGTGTTGTAAGCATATATGGATTCAAGTCTCAAGCATTGGGCTTGTTGGGAAATTGATTGGAAGCTCTGCTTGCATGTGTGTAGTTCTTATAAATGCTGATGATACCTAACTTGCTATTTTGTTTTACAAGGAATGTTTTCTAGTGGTGATAGTTTGTCATTTGCTTTCGTAATCCACTTGCACGTTGAGATAATCTTTTTCATTAAGTAAATTATTGTTATGTCCTTAGAGTATCATGTTAGACGTAGATGTGTAAATTTAGATCGAATGTTGATGAGATTCATGAAATAATCTATTAATTTTTAAAACTCATCTTATTCTGTCACACTTAATTTTAATGAGATGAGATGGTGTTGAAATAATATTAATTGAGATATTTTATTTGTCTCTAAGGGATTTATACGAGACAAGTAAAAATACAAAATAATAGAAAATATAATAAATGATAATGTAAGTTTAATAAGAAAAAAATGATATAATATATGTTTAAATTTAGGTCCATTAAGGTTATAATCTAAATTGAATGATATTTAAATCAAATGAGACAATATTACATTATAAGTCCATTAAAAACACTAAATGAGATATGAGATGATATAGTTTACTTTACATCTCTAGTTAGAATGTAGTTTCAAGAGGAGTTTATATTTATATTTATATTTTTTGTAAGGTGGTTATTGCTTTGGTTTGCCAGTGTTCGATTGTTGCTTTTCAATTGCATTGTGATCGCTCTGAAACACATTTAATATTTTTTTTAAAGGGTGGAGAGCTGAATTGGTCCCTTTGGTTAGACAATAGGTGTTATTTAGTCTTTTAGCTTAGAAAAAATATTTTTAAATTCATATGTTCGTGAAAAAGTTGTTCTAAAGTCCTTTTGCTTGTGAAAAATGTGTTAGGTAAGGACAAATAAAAAATTAATTTTGTCCTTTTTTGATATCTTATTTACAAGTAAAATTACTTAAAAAACATCTTTTCACAAACAAAAGAACTTAAAATACCTTTTTAAAACTAGAGGTTTAAAGAAGAAGACATTTTTAAAACAATAAAATGTGATTCTTGATCCATAAAAAATAAAGATGGAAAAACCATGATTTCAAGTGGACTCAGGTTGGTTTTTGTAAATTGAGTTGTCCTATTTTTCAATTTGCGAATTTCATGGTGTGATAGGTGAGTTTTGATTGGTTGGTCATGTTTGCATTTTCTGATAAATAAGACTATAAGTGATCTTTACTGATCCATGAATCGTTTAGTCGATGCAACAAATTTTGTATCCTTTAAATGATGTGATATGTTGGTAAATTTTCTTAAAAAATGATTTTTTTTCCCTTTTTAAAGTTGTTTAGTTGCTTGTGAAATCATGATTAATATGAGTATAAATTTAAAAATTTAACTACAAATTTGAGTAACCTTAGCATTACTTATCCTTTAATTACTTGGAAATCTTCTGCTATGTACTTGTTGCTGCACCCTTCAATCTGAGTGGGATGCGATTTGGAAGTCTAAGAAGTCAGGTGTGTGATCACCCTTAGATCTGGTTCTCGACGACCTGTGACTGACATCGTAGGTTTTGCCTTTGCCAAATATTGGCTGCTTTTTGTGGCACTACCAGCTGACGACGAGCATGTGGAAGGTTTTAATGTCAAGTTTTTCTTATCGATTATAGAGGAATGTTAAATGCAAATAAATTTATACATATAATCATAACAGTTATTGTATGTCACGCATCAATTTTTTTTAAATTTAGAAGTTATTTATTTTATTGGGAAAAACCGTGACGTGATATATCATAATTTGTAATATTACTAATTTATTGTAATACATTTTTGATACTCGTTTGTCTAACTGGAATGTCAGGCTTTAAGTTTGATTGCTAGTTTACCTTTTAAAGATAAGTTGGTAAAGTGGATTCTTTATGCGTTGTCAGTTGGCACGCCTTTGTTGGAACCTTTGCCTAGGCGGTCCAAGATTTGGCAAGGCTGTGTAGTCTGTAGGTGGAAGTTATTATTGGACCATTTTTATATAATAATAAATTTTGAATTTTAAATATTTTTTTTTATTTTTTTAAAGAATATTTTTATTTAGTGTTTGGTTCAACGTTTTATTAACTATTAGTCACACAAACGTCACAAATTAGCAACACCATTTATTTAGGGCATAAATTAACATTGAACGGTGAAATATGCATCACATTCAAAGATAAATATATTTTTAAATGTATGTAGCTAAAATGATAAATTGAGTAAACTTACAGATATACTATTAGAACTATTGTCTTTATGATATTTATATTATAGATGCTATTGAATTATTGTATTTGTATTGTATATAATACTAAATTAAATTTTATCTTCATTTTTATTATCGAATTAAACAAATGTTTTATTTATATCATTTTTTCAATCTTTCATCCATTAATACCATTAAAAATAAATTAAAAAAAATTAAAATCCTCTAATGGTCATCATTTCCAATGATAAACTAATCCACCACAAAAATCAAAAGTTAAAAACCCTTTTAAATACATCCTTTTCTTCTTCTACCTTAACTTCAACATTTAAAAACTTCTCCAAACCATTAGAACTCTTTGGACGGACTTTGATCTCCAAGAAAATAAAATAAAAATCCATTTAAGATCTAATAATTATTAAGTAGATATCTTTTAAATATAAAATAACATTCTCTACATGGTGTTCTAAGGTTTTAATAATTTATTCATTTTATAGATTTCAAAAAAAAAAAAAAATCATGAGTAGTGTCTACAAATATCAATATTAATATGTATTATCACAATTCAATCTTGAAAATCTAAGATATAAAATATTAAATTTTATTAAAGATCTAATACTCTATGTAATATACATATGATTTTTAAGGATTTTCGTGATTTTGATTTATGTTTTCTTTTTTTTAATCATTTTGATTTGAACGAATATAAATATATTTTATCAATTTTAAAAAAAAATAACAAAATCAATTTTTTCGCATGTGCTCAATATATACAGTTCTACAGCTTGTGTACAATTATATAATTAGGTGTATGCTTGGGCAAAAAATAGATATAGAGAAAAAAATTGAAGTATGTAGGATAATTCTCTTCTAATTAATTTGTTTTCTATTTTATAAGATTAATTAATTGTTTGATGGTATAAATAGATTTGGATACAAATTCAAGATAGGTTTAAGCAAATAAAAAACAATTATTACTTCCAAACTAATAAGAATTTTCTATTATCGGCCTAAATTATATTCGTTTTCTATTCAAAACAAGGCCTTTTTTTTATTTATGTTATATAATGATAATTTTTTGAATTCTCCTACTAAATTATATAACATCACAAATATTCAATAAAAAATTCTGATAATCGTTTCACAATTGTGTTTGTAAAAATTTCTAATTTCAAACGTCTTTAATTTGTTACAGTATTGATGATGTTTCATGAAAATTTAAATATTGTAAAGAATGTAATTAAAATTGTTAATCTATTAATTTTAAAACTATATCTATCCATCTATATTTATCTATCTATACATATTATATATAATTTATTACACATTTAATAAATAAATATTATAATAATTAAAGAAAATAGTAATCATTATTTTAAAATATTAAGGTAATTTTATCTAAAAATTTATATGATATGATTTAAAATTTTATATATAACTAGTTAAATTACTTACATTATTTACATAGATTAATTATTACTTAATTGATAAAAAAACTTAAGATAATACAAGAAAAAAAATGTTGATGTTACTTAAAATAAATAACTTTATATAAAAAATATAAATAATTTTCAATATTTATTATTAATTTATATTATTTAATTGATTAATAAAATAAGAATTCAAGATAATTAATAATTATTTATGTTACTTAATATAAATAACATTGCTTAAAAAAAGATAAATAATTTTAATCTAGATAGTTGTCAATATTTTAGATACTAGTAATTTATAAGTTAATTGATAAAAAAATAAAAAAAATATAATTAACTAGAAAAAATGATAATTATTTATGTACTTAAAATATATGGTATTTTTTATATAAAAAAAGACAAGTAATCATTAATAAAAAAATTATCAATATTTTTACTAGTTATAATTCCTTACTTAATTTATACTAATTAAATTAATAAAAAAAATTAAGGTAATTAACCAAATAAATGATAATTGTTTATATTAATTAAAATAGATAATTTTACATAAAAATGATAATTATTAATTTAAATTTAAATAAAGTTAACATTTTAACTACTAATAGTTCTATACTTAATTGATAAAAAATAATTATTAAGATAATTAATAATAAAAATTGATAATTATTTATGTTATTTAAGATAAATAATTTTACATAAAGGATTAAGTAATTGTATATTAAAAAATTATCAATAATTTATTATTTAATTTATATTATATAATTAAATAATTAATAAAAAATAAAAAAATATAATTAACCAAAAAATATTTATTTAAGTATTCTTTAAAAAATCAAAATAAAATATATTTTATTTTTCATTATAATATATTTTCAAGTAAATATATAAAAAATTATAAAAAAAATCAGGTTTAAAGATTTGATAGGATGTGATGTGTAATCACCTAACTTAACATATAAAGTTATTTTTTTTAACGAGTTATCTCAATTCTCAAGTAGTGAAAATTTCAAATATTCTATGCGGTTAACCACCCTGTTGTGGAAAATTTACAAAAATACTTTCAACATATTGGGCCATCTTTAATTGTAAATTATTTTAAAACATTAAATTGTAAAATTTCATAATTTTAAAACTCCAATATTTATAATAATATTTAATTGTTAAAAATATAATTAAATTTACAACAATACTTTTAACATATTGGGTCATTTTTAATTGTAAATTATTTTAAAACAACAATAAATTTGGAAATAAAATTTCATAAATTTTAAAATAAAAGTTTCAATAATTACAATAATATTTAATTATTAAAAATATAATTAAATAAGAATAGAACAAATTAAAAATTATCTGATTTAATTGATTTAAAATGGGAGTGGAATTGCAATCAAGTGCAACCTCTTAGTTTCCGTATACGACAGAATTGCTATAGAATATGACTACCTTTATCTCCTTGCATTTTATCTCTCTCTCTCTCTCTCTCTCTTTTTTACCTAATCTATAATAGAATAATCAACTTGAACTTATAAAAAAGAAAAAAGAAAAAAGAAAAATATATTTTAACATAACTTAAACTAATGGAACATGTTTATCATAAAATATAATTAAAATAAAAAGAAATAAAATATAAAAAGTAAAATATTTTATTATTTTATAATATAAGAATATATTTTTTAAAAAAATTATTTATACTTTTATTATATATGGTATAAATATACCGTTACAATCACGTATTTATACTCTTTTTTTTTTCTTGATAAAAATAGAGAAAGTGAAATATTAATGTTTTATCCCAAACTATAAACTACTAGGACTATGTTGTGTCCTTTTACCAATAATTTTATTGAAAAGTTAAATTTTTTAAGTAAAGTAATTCTTTAATAATCGAATTGTTGTGTGATAATAATTGATATGATCATTGTTGATACTAAAAATTATTAGTTTTATAGTTGTTATAAAGAAAAAAAAAGTGTTGTATAAATCAGATTATTTGAGTAATTTGATTATTAGATTTTAATTTGTGTTATTTAATATTTTAATTTTAGAAAAAAAATGATATAATTAAGAATAAATTATATTATTAATTTTTTATATTTAAAATATTACTTTAAAAATAATAATTTAATTAAAATAAATAAAATATTAAGTTGTATTATTTATAATCCAAATATCTAAATAGGGACATGATATATGTAGCTCTACTACGATCCCGGCTCCCTGTTATAAATAAAATAATTTAAGTCTTTTACAATTTTATAAAATGTGCAAACAACACAATTAAAAACATGAAAATCAATACAACAAGATTGAATGACACCCTTATATTATCTGGATAATTAATATAGGCTATGTTATTTTCATACATTGATTTTTGATTTTCTTTTGCAGCATCTAGACAGTTATTTAGAAAACCAAAAGGATACTTAATTGCCCTTAAAATATGTGATGACGATGTTCAAGATTTAACTACAGAATCCAATGCAATTGATCCTATTAGAAACCAACAAGATTTATTCATCCGATATGAACAACATATTTTAGATTCACCCAATACTCCAAACTCTCAGGACTCAGATAATTCAGAACCTGTCTTATCTCTGGAAATGGTTAAAGATATTGTTTTGAAAAATATTTTTGTCTCCAATGAATATTGAAAGAAAGCAATTAAAACAAGCCAGCATTAGATGGAGTTTTGGTACCTACTGGTCAAGTTATATGATAGAGTCCTCAGATCACAATAATGAAGACAAATATGTTATTTTGAGCCCAGATATGTCTAAGAACTCCAGGTCACATTATGGAGATTTCAAAACAATTAGAAACTTTTCATGTTAACTTTGAGGAGGTAATTGACACTAGGTGGTGTGTTCATGATGTGTCAGCTACATCACTTGAAACAGCTTTTTCAGTTACTTCGGGAGATAATTAATATTGTAGTAAGAGTAGATCAACAACTTAATACCTCCACTGCAATCATGAATCTTGTTCATCATAATGAAAGTTTGTCCGAAAAATCAGATAGAAAGGAGGACCCACTTACTTCATCTAATTGCCTGCGATCGTTGGAATTGATAGGTTTGTTTTGTATTAAAATCCTATATTATTCGTGTAATATATATAATTTACATGTTATTTTGTACTCAATTTCATTTAGTATAACCTAGGCATGCTATTTAAGTTAGAGACTTGTTAATTTTACTTACAACAATGTCATAGTTTGATATTGTTATTTTTTTGTCTTTTTTTTTTCGAGCTTTTCATATAAGTAAATTTTTGATAGGTGAAAACAATTCCTACAATGGTGAGACTATTCCTCTGCTTGAATCATCTGGAGAGAAGACTTCAGACAGTCATGAGACTCTTCCTCCTTTTAAAGTTCTGATTTCCTCTTTAGATTTGGGTAAGTTCTAACAATGTCTTTAATCAATATTGGACTTCTCTTTCATGCCTTGCTTGACAATCAGTGAACAATTTTCTCTTGGCATATGGTATAAATCTTATTACTAATGTTATTAAGCTTGTACAAGATGTGAAGGTGACTTCGATACAATTGATTTATCAACCAAGATAAATCTTGAGACGAGCTGTGTCCTTGTTGATGATCATAGAATACCATATCCTATTTCTAGCAAAGCTCAAAAGCACAAGTCATACAAGGTAATTTTATCTCCACTCCGTACATAACTTGTTACAATGTTTTGTAAGAAAATAAAAATTATGTTAATCTCTAAAAAGAAAAACAAATATCATAAATATTTATGTTTAGTTGATTTTGTGACACGTTAGAAAAAACAACTCAATTATTTTTTTCTTTTCTATTTTTTTTATTAGAAATTGATTAATAGAATTCTTCGTTCGAATAAGAGATTGTCCAAAGAATACGAGATACCAAGATGAAAACATTGTCATCAAATCCTACGAACAAATAGACCAAATTGATTATGAGTGTGAGTTTGTTTAAGTTAACATGTTAGTTATGTTATTATAAATAGATAATATGTATTATTTTTTTAATTATTTTGTGTGAATACATGATGATTAAGTATACATTTTTTGTTTTGTTTAGGCAGGTGATTTTTTTCAAGAAAATTAGATCAATTATAGTATTATATAAATGATTTTGATTGAAATTTGTATTCTTTCTAAAAACAAAGTTGTCAAAACTTTAATATATTTGTATAATATTATCTATTTTTATTCAATCTAATAATGAAATTGTGTCCTAAAACCACTTATGGTAAACTTTTTATGTTACATTCAAAAGTGTTTTTTGATATAGCATTTTTACATGAGTTCAGAAGCATATATAAAAACCTATATCAATTTAATTTAATTTGAAGATTTCATTCATTAGACTGATATCATTTAGTATACTTTACTAGATATTTTCAACTAATAAATAATATAAGTTTAATTATACATTTTGTATTCTAAATCAACAAACTTTGTGCTAAAAAACAAATAAACTTAAAATTATATTTAATATATATTAAATTTAATGTACAAATTATAGATAAAATTAAATTATTTATTTTAATGGTTGTTAAATAATTATAATGTATTTTCAAGTAAATATATTATAAATTTATATAAAATTTTTTAAAAAAATCGTATTAAGTGATTATCCCCTAACTCATCTCACAAATATATTTTCTTTATCGGCTTATCCCTATCATTGAAAATTTTAGATATTTTTCACTCGTTAGAAAAAGTTGACAACAATACTTCCAACAAATTGGTCATCTTTTAGTGTAAATTATTTTAAAACATTAAAAAAATAAAATTTCATAAATCTAAAATTTAAAATTTAAAGTTTCAGTAATTAAAATGATATTTAATTGTTAAAAATATAGTTAAATAAAAATACAACAAATTAAATTTTATTTGACTTAAATGAATTAAAATGGGAGTAGAATTGCAATCAACCGCAACCTCTCTTTCCGTTTATGTTAGAATTAACATAGAATTAGGATTATCTTTATCTACATGTTTTTTTTAATCTAATGGTATAATTAACTTGAACTTATAAAAAGAAAGACAAACTATTTTTTTAATTTTTATTTTGATATAATTGAAACTAATGGAACATGTTTTTCATTAATTTTTTCATAAATTATGTCATTATTTTACTATATAAAGATATATATATTTTTTTTAAAAATATTATAAACGTAATTTATATTTTTATATATAGTATAAATATACAGTTATAATCACGAATTTATTTATTTATTAATTTATTGGAATGATTGATTGTTATAAAATATTATTACTTATTATATCAAAATTCGTCTTAGGTTTAAAAAAAAAAGTATTATTCTCGTAGAAAAAGGTTTCCTTTTCATTCTAAATTAATAAAACGTGTCTTGTGTTTATTGATATTTTTTTATTCACTTTAATTTCAAGAGTAGAATTAATCGTCTTGTTATTCATGTTGTTTTTTTATCCTAATAAAATTATATTCTGATTTTTTGGTTCCCTCCGAGCTACCTTTTGAGTTGAAAGGGATGCATGTTTCACTATATTTACTTAATTTTGGGAACATGTCTCGTTACTGTTGAAGCTATTCTAATTATATGAATATTTACATTATTTTTTTTTAATTTTTTTTTTGAGATTGGATGTTGTTTTACCATTAATGTTCCGTGCATGCAAACTTATTAGTTTTATTATTATTATTATTATTATAAAGAGAAAAATATTTTAGAATTAACTTAAGATAGTTAATTTTAAATTAGTTAATTTGTTTTATTTGTTATCTAAATTTTAAATATTCATTTAATTTAAAAAAAATAGATTAATTAAAGATAAATTATATTATTTTTATATTAAAATATTAAAATATTGTTTTAAAAATAATGTATTTTGTCTATAAATGATTACTTTTTTATAATTAATAATTAAATTATATAATTTATAATCTAAAAAATCAAATAACATAAATTATTTAATTTAAGGACATTTATGACCTTACTACCTCCTATAAATAAATAACTTAATTAAAAATAATTTCAATTTTTCACAATTTTATAAAATGTGCAAACAACACAATTAAATACAATATGAAAATGTACAACAAGATTGACACAATTAGATATAAGTACTTGTCCAAATAATATAGATTTTGATATTTTTATACATTGAATTAGATTTTTTTTAACCATCTAGATAATTATTTAGAAAATCAAAAGGATACTGGCCTGCAAGTCTGATGATGATGTCAAGGTTTAACTACGAAATCCAATGCAACTGATCCTACTGGCAACTAGCTAGATTATTCACATGAATAACAACTTATTTTAGTTCCACCTTGTTGTAGCTATTTAGTGAGCAATTTTAAAAAAACAATTATATGAATTAAGAAGCATGATGAATTTTGTATTTTGTGTTATAAATAAAATTTCATTCTTCACTCTAAAAGCATTCTAAAATTTACATATCTTCTTCTATTTTGTAAGGGTAATAATTAACTCAATTTTGTTCAAATTAATTGTAATTTTAAGGTTTATTTAATTTAGAGATAATAAAAGTAGTAAACACTGTTCGATGATATAAGTAACATTTATACTGAATCTCGTTAAATTTATAATATTTTTATTTTTCTATTTTAATATTTGTTTTAATTTATTCTAGTATTATATTTCTAATATCATTATTTTGTTGAATTAATTTAAATTCTATTGATTCAAATCATAAATTCTACACCAAATACTTCAAACTCTTAATACTAAGATTTCAAAACCTATATTATCTTTGTGAATGGTTAATGATATTGCTTTGAAAAATATTTTGTCTCAAATGAAAACATTGAATGTAGTTTTGGTGCCTATTGGTCAAGCTGTTATAGAACCCTATAAGACATTGGTATTTAATAAATCCTCATATCATAATAATTAAGACAAAGATGTGTTGGGAAATTACGCAAATTCTCAATAAGTCAGATTTATGAGAAAACAAGAATAGAAAAATAACACATAAATTTGATAACGGAGTTCGGACAATCTTGCTTACGTCTCCGGACCTGCTGCAAATCTTTTTACTAAAAGGGGAGAAATTACATAAGGTGTTTACAACACTCACAACTCACAACCCAATTACACCCAAGAAAATTACTCTCAATTTTCTCTCACAAAAGCTTTTCTCTCTAAGCTTTTGTCTCAATAAGAATGAACACTTTGGATGATTAATTCATTACAATTACACATCTATTTATAGGAAAATTCACTCCTTGAATTACTCCTTAAATTAATGGTTCCTTAAATTGCTCCTTGAATTAAGCTCCTTGTTTTACTCCATGTTTTGCTCCTTAAATTAAGGAGCTTAATGACAATCTCCCACTTGAAAACTGATTTCAATCTGTCTTCACACCTCGATCAATGCAGCAGCTTTTCTAGTCTTTATTACTCTAGTAGACCAACTGAAGTTGAGCACAACTTCAGTTTGTCAATAGTCACCACCTTTGTTAACATATCTGCTGGATTTTTGCTTCCTTGAATCTTCTCTAGTATTAACACATCATCTTCCAATAGAGATCTGATGAAATGATAACGAAGTCCAATATGCTTTGTTTTAGAATGAAATGCTGAATTCTTCGCCAAGTGTATTGCACTTTGACTATCACTATGCAGAACATTCTTCTTTTGTTTGAATCCCAACTCAATTAACAAACCTTGAAGCCATATCATCTCTTTACTAGCTTCAGTTACTGCTACATACTCAGCCTCTGTAGTGGATAGAGTGACAATTTTCTGTATTTGTGACATCCAACTAACAGCTGTAGTTCCAACAGTAAATATATAACCGGTGGTGCTTCTTCGGTGATCAACTTCACCTCCAAAGTCTGCGTCTACATACCCTTGTACTTTTAACTCTCCTTTACTAAAGTACAAGCACTTTTCTGTGGTGCCTCGCAGATACCTCAAAATCCACTTGACTGCTTCCCAATGAGTTTTCCCTGGATTTGACATAAATCTGCTAACAATTCCCACTGTATGGCCAATGTCTGGTCTCGCATGCACCATTGCGTACATCAAACTTCCAATGGCTGAGGCATAAGGAACCTTAGCCATGAATTCTCTCTCTTCCTCTGTCTGAGGGGGCTGATCCTTGGATAGGCGAAAATGACTGGCCAAGGGTGTGCTAATTGGCTTGGCATCGCCCATGTTGAATCTTTGCAAAACACGATTGATGTACTCTGCCTGAGATAACTGCAAGGATCCTTTCTTCTTATTTCTTATGATTTGCATTCCAAGAATCTTCTTTGCTGGACCCAAGTCTTTCATGTCAAATTCCTTTGACAATTGCTGCTTCAACCTTTTAATATCATCCATATTTGAACTTGTTACTAACATATCATCAACATAAAGTAGTAAAATGATATAACTGGACCTATATCTCTTGAAGTAGCAACAATGATCAGCATTGCACTTCTGGAAACCTTCCTTATGCATGAAGCTGTCAAACTTTTTGTACCATTGTCTCGGGGCTTGTTTCAGGCCATACAAATTCTTCTTAAGTCTGCACACCATGTTCTTCTTCCCTCTTTCTGAGAAACCTTCTGGCTGTTACATGTATATCTCTTCATCTAAATCTCCATGAAAGAATGCATTCTTCACATCCAACTGTTCAAGATGAAGATCTTCAATGGCTACAATACTCAATACTGATATGATAGTATTGAGCTTCACAACAAGAGCAAAAATGTTAGTGTAGTCAACTCCTTCCTTCTGTTGAAACCCTTTGACAACTAGGCGGGCTTTGTATCTCTTGGAACCATCATGCTCCTCTTTCACCCGGTACACCTATTTGTTATGAAGTGCCTTCTTTCCCATAGGTAACTCAGCTAGTTCCCATGTCTGGTTGGAGATGAGAGATTTCATTTCTTTTTTCATAGCAAGCTCCCACTTGTTGGAATCTCGAGTCTGACAAGCTTCATCATAGCATTCAGGCTCCCCTTCATCAGTCAACAACATATAGTTCATGTATCTCCTGTTAGGCATATGAGGTCGAGAATACCTTCTCAATACAAGAGCTGAAGTAAGAGGTTGTGATGTGTCGGAATGCTGTGTACTGCTTTGTCCAACAAGTTCCTCTGGTTGAGGACTTGTTACAATTGGTTCTGTTGCGGAAGTATCTTGGACATCATTTGCATCTGCAAATACTGACTCATTTTGCTCTGAGTCATTGGCGTCTATTTTATGCATGTCCTTATACATCACCCTTTCGTTGAAAATCACATCTCTACTACGGATAACTTTCTTCTTTTCATCATCCCAAATGCGGTAGCCAAACTCATCCTCACCATATCCAATGAATGTGCATTTCTTGGATTTGGGATCAAGCTTATTCCTGCCTTGATCACTGATATGCACAAACGCTACACAGCCGAAAACTTTTAGATGTGATAGTTTCACCTCTTTTCTGCTCCATACCTCCTCTGGTATTCTATGCTCCAATAGAACAGATGGGTCTCGGTTGATCAAGTAAGCTGCTGTGTTGACTACTTCTACCCAGAACTGCTTCGGTAGACCTGACTGTATATGAATGCTTCTGGCTCTTTCTGTCAACGTTCGGTTCATACGCTCAACTACACCATTGTGTTGAGGCGTGCCTGGAACAATTCTTTTCATTCTGATCCCGTGCTCATAGCAGAAATTTTTGAATCTGGTGTCTTCATATTCACCACCATTATCGGTTCTGAGCTTTTTGATCTATAAACCCGTCTCATTTTTCACCATAGCTTTCCATCTTCTGAAAGCCTCAAATACTTCAGACTTATGCTTTAGAAAGTAAACCCATACCTTTCGAGAGTGATCATCGATGAAAGTCACGAAGTAGTGTTTCCCACCAATAGATGAGACGGTCGTTGGTCCCCAAACATCAGAGTGAATAAGCTCTAGCCTTTCCTTCTTTGGGATTCTGCAACTTATCTGAAAGCTGACTCTCTTTTTCTTTCCAAGTATGCAATCTTCGCACATGTCTATCTCCGTAGACTGTAGACTTGGAAGTTTTCCTTTTGAGTGCACAATCTTCATCCCCTTCTCACTTATATGGCATAGTCTCTGGTGCCACATATTTGGTGTTTCATTGCCTGCTGCAACTGTAATTGAACAACGTGCCTCTGCTGTCATGTAAAGAGTGCCACTTTTCTTGCCTCGAGCAACTGTCATTGCACCCTTTGAAATCTTCCAATCATCACCATGGAAGATCGTTGTGTAGCCTTCACTGGCCAACTGTCTCACTGAGATTAAGTTCATTCTGAGATCAGGAATATGCCTGACATCCTTCAGTTCCAAAACAGATCCGTTCAACTTAATCTTCACTACACCTTTGCCAATAATAGCACATGGTTGATCATCACCAAGATATACCTTTCCAAGGTTTCCGGGGACATATTTCTCGAAGAATTCTTTTTGTGAAGTAGCATGGAACGATGCTCCAGAGTCTAACACCCAAGATTCTTCCTTGCTCTCCAAAGAGCATATCAATGCATCGTCTCCTCCTGAGGTGGAAGTAACATTTGCCTCTGCCTTCACTTGTTTGTCCTTCGGTGCACTCTTGCACTGATTTTTGTAGTGCAGGTTCTTCCACAATTCCAACACTTGATAGTCTTCGAGCTATGGGAATTATTAGGATTCCTGGATTTGGACCTCCTGTCCTTTGATCTACCTCGGTAGTCTGTTCTGCCACGTCCATTCCCTTTGGTTGAATTTCTTCCTCTTGACTCTGTATGCAAAACTGAAGAAGTTGACGATTGACCTACCTCTCTACGTTGGATCTCTTCACTAAGAACCAGATCACGAACATCGTCAAATTTCAACTTATTGCTTCCTGACGAACTACTCACAGTTGTAACAGTAGCATTCAAACTTTTTGGTAAAGAAGACAAAAGTATCAATGATCGTACTTCTTCCTCGAATTCAATTTCCACTGAACTCAGCTGGGTTGTGACTGTGTTGAGTTCATTGAGATGTTAAGCTACCGATGCGCCTTCATTCATCCGCAAAATGAACAAACGCCTCATCAAGTGCACTTTGTTTGAGGCTGATGGCTTCTCATACATATTGGAGAGAGCTGTCATAAGACGCGCCATAGTCTTTTCCTTTGCAATGTTGAAAGCAACATTACGGGATAACGTCAATCGAATAACTCTGAGGGCTTGCCTGTCTAGAAGATTCCAATCTTCTTCATTCATAGCCTCTGGCTTCTTCCTTGAGAGAGGTTGATATAGATTTCTTTGATACAGATAATCCTCTATCTGCATTTTCCAAAATCCAAAATCTGTGCCATCAAATTTCTCGAGTTTCACCCTTCCTTCATCTGCGGCCATTGCTCTCACTCAAATCTGACTTCCTCCGGATCGTTTCTGACTATTTCTATAAATCATCGTGTATTAGAACACCTCCGTCAACGAACAATTAGCGTCGACAAAATGTCACTATTCACGTAATTCACTATTCACGTAAATAGTAACCTTGTAGAAAATTGACAGAAATCACCACCAATAGCTCTGATACCAGTTGTTGAGAAATTACGCAAATTCCTGATAAGCCAGATTTATGAGAAAGCAAGAATAGAAAAATAACACACAAATTTGATAACGGAGTTCGGCCAATCTTGCTTACGTCTCCGGACCTGCTGCAGATCTTTTTACTGAAAGGGGAGAAATTACACAAGGTGTTTACAACACTCACAACTCATAACCCAATTACACCCAAGAAAATTACTCTCAATTTTCTCTCACAAAAGCTTTTCTCTCTAAGCTTTTCTCTCAATTGGAATGAACACTTTGGATGATTAATTCATTACAATTACACATCTATTTATAGGAAAATTCACTCATTGAATTACTCCTTAAATTAATGGTTCCTTAAATTGCTCCTTGAATTAAGCTCCTTGTTTTGCTCCATGAATTGCTCCATGTTTTGCTCCTTGTTTTGCTCCATGTTTTACTCCATGTTTTACTCTATGTTTTACTCCATATTTTACTCATTATTTTGCTCCATGTTTTACTCTATGTTTTGCTCCTTAAATTAAGGAGATTAATGACAATCTCCAACAAGATGTTCTTTTGGACGGATACACGTCTAGAACTTTATATCACATTGTGGAGATTCCAAAAAAGAGTAGAAACTTTGCGTGTTAACTTTGAGCAAGTTGATACTAGGTGTGCTAATGATGTCAAGAAGAAAAAAAATGCATTATCTAATTCATAAAAGCTCTTATGGTAAACTATTTATGTTAGATTAAAAAAAATTGATTTAGTGCTTTTACATGAGTTAAGAAGCACAAAAACCTAAATAATTAGTTCAATTTAATTGAAGATTGCATTTAATAGGCTGTTACCTTCAAACCTTGCATAATGAATCTGGTAAACCTTATTTTAAGGGCAACTCTTTTTAGTAAAAAATTGAACCCGTCTCTAAAATTAAACAGTAAAAAACCGAACCGTTGGGACAGTTATCTACGGATAATCGAACCCGTGGTTATTTTGCTCATCCCTAGTTAAGAAGCACAAAAACCTAAATAATTAGTTCAATTTAATTGAAGATTGCATTTAATAGGCTGTTACCTTCAAATCTTACATAATGAATCTGGTCTCAATTATTTTATTTTTTTGACAAATCACATGTTTTACCAAATAAGGGCAACTCTCTTTAGTATAAATAGGATAAGAGACATTGTCCCATACCCATTGCCCTTCAAACAAATTGCAACTTCCATCGTAAAGGTACTCAGGAGAAACAATAACTAGTAGTTCTTGACTTTCACTTATTGGCCCTCCCGTATTTTTAAGTGTTAGAAACCCGAAACAAAGCTTTTGTTTCTTTTCAAGTTATTAATAACTAATCTTGCAGTCTGTTTGGGTCTATGTAGAGGAAGATTGTGACATACTCGTGTGTTTGATTGTTGGAAATTTTCTTGACAAAGTAATATGAGGGGTTAGCTTCTTTATATTTCTTTATCAATCAATTTCTTTAAATTATTATTGGATTAAAAACGAAATAAAAATTTAAAACTAAAATTTTTCCAAACTATATATACATTAATCTATATCATTATGACACAAAAAAAAATCAATATCATATGTTAAACATATAAGTGATAAAATGAACTAATATTACTAAGGGTTGTAAGGTGAGTGTATTTCAGTTTTAATCGATTTTGATTTTAAGTATTAATCGAATTTTGTTAAATCTAAAAGCAAACCGATGTATAAAATATTGATTATAAAATATTTGACCAACGTATTTATATCGGTGTGATAGTTTTGATTTACAGTTTAGATTTATTTATATTTAAAGAATTTAAATAATTTAAATAATTTTACTTTATATAATATTAAATTAATAAATAAGATTTATTGTTTAATAAAAAAATATAAACTAACATTTCATATAATTGTGTATCAATTGTCAAGTTGAAAGAATTTTTAAAAATAAATAATTGTTGAGAATAAAAAATAATTTAAATTCTTTATTAATTATGGTAAATTTTTTTAAGAATAAATATAAGAAAAAAAATATAAATTGTTTTATTTTGATATAAAAATTTAAGTTAAACTAAATTATTACAATCATATATGATATATATTCATTGTAAATATATAAAATTTAAAAATAAATATATATTAATAATATATATGTCTATTTGATTAAATATTCATTTATCTATGTTAAAATTTTAATTTATGTAATACATGTGATTTTTTATATTTTTAAAATAAAAAGTAACATATTTAAACTCATAAAACATTACCCTCGATTCAATCTGTCTTAATTTAGTTTATATAGGTTGATTAATGATTATTATGTACACGTGGTGCACTTGCGTTGTCAACTTTATTTGTAATTTTTCCCTAACTTTAGAAATTACGTTTTCTTTCGGCATTACATCGAATCAAAGAATAACAAGTTTTGGGCGTTAAAGCAGCATTATCCTCACTCTTGTAATAACATTATTAAAAAATTAAAGAAAAAAAAGAAAAATAACAAAAAGTAACAATAATAGTTTTTATAACTTACTTATATTTTTATTATTAAATTTTTTTCAATTAATATGTAAAATCGATTAAAAAATGTGAAATAAAATAAAATAAATAAAATAAAATTTTAGATGAATAAGAAAGTTGAGAAATAACATATTGAATAAAAATAAATAGATAATTGTATTTAATTTATTATAATCTGATTAATAATTACACTATTTAGTTCTATTAATAAGATTTAAATAAATTATAAATTAATTAATAAAATAATAAATAATAATTTAAATAATTAGAAGATAAATATAAATACAAATAACAAATATGAATTTAAAGATGAATAAATAATATGATATCTTAAAATAATAAATAATAATCTAACCTTAAAATAATTATTATCTATTATATTTCACGTTAACATCATTTTTAATTGAATAGTTTAATTAAATGCTTCAAAAATTAAATTATAATTATTTAAATATTTTTAATATTAAATATTATCTAATTTATTTTATTATAATGTTATTTTTACTATAAATTTAAGAGATGTTATTTTTTGTAATTTTTAGAAAAAAATTTATAATTATCATTGAATTATAGCATGAGATTTACAAAAATATTAATAAACTTTAAATTATTATAAAATTAACATCAAATTTTATATGTTATTAAATAACTAAAACTACTATTAAAATTTATCAAAACTAATGAAAAAAATGAGATAAGTATTATCATCTAACAATTTTCGTTAGTCTTTTTACAAATCTAACCGTTATAAAATTTATGTTTCACTAATTAAGATCTAGTGAAAATAATTTTATAACAACTAAAAATTTGGTGATAATTTTATAAATATTAATTAAAAATAGAAAAATAGAAAAATTAGATAACCAGACAAACGTACGAAAAAATTATGAAATATTTCTTTCTTTATCCGCTACAACTTAACAGACAGTCGCGCGCAGCGCCTAAAGTTCTTTCGCTCAAACCCCTTAACCAAGTCCCATACTCTCCTGAGTTTTTTCCGGAGGAAAAATGATAATTAGTAACAGAGTTTTCGATGGCGTCCGTACAAGTTTGCTCCGCCTCCCTTGCTCGACGGAAAATCTTTTTGTTCTCCAAACCGCTTCGTTCAGGTTAGCTCGCCGGCGGCGTTTCTTTTCCACCAAATGTTATGCTTCCGGCACGAAGAAGGAGAAGGTGATTGTCATATCTGGTCCCACAGGTTCCGGAAAAAGCAGACTCGCTCTTCAGCTCGCCAAGCTCATCAATGGCGAAATCATTAGTGCTGACTCTGTCCAGGTTTTGTTTTAGCGATTTGTATTTTTGGTGTTACAATTTGGGTTGGGATTTTAGTTCTTTGTGGTTTTCCAAGCATAAATATGAAAGATTGAATATTTGATGACATAATCTTTTTGCCGTCGCGTAGAAAGCGGAAAAAAATTGTGAAAAAATCGAGTATGTTTTGTTTATAATTTAAATGAATAGAAATTAAATTAACATGATAAAATAATGATATCGAAAATATAATGTTTAGTAGTAGATATTAAAACAAAAAAATAAAAACATCATAAATTTAATGAAGTTCGTTAGAAATGTTACTTACGTCATTGGACGTCGTTAACCACTTTTACTATCTCCAAATGAATGAATTACAAAATTATAACTAATTGTACAAAATTGAGCTAATCAATTACCTTTACAAAAGATCAAAAAATTTGCAAATTTTGTGATGATTTAGAAGTAGAGGATGGAGCTTTATTTATAGCCTAAAATACAATATCCACCTTCATTTCTATTCAATGTGGGATTTTTTTAATTTGCTCACTAAGGAATTATACAACAAATTTCTACCTTAACGACTTAGTGATTCTTAAATGATTTCTTCAATCTCTAGATCAGCGACTTCATTGCCAATTCAAATTTGTAGGATGTTAATCAAGTTCAAACAACAGTTGAACTTGATTGCCGTTATCACCTTGGTCATCAAATCTGCGAGATTTTTTGTAGTATTGATCTTTTAAATTAATACTCCACCTTCTTCAATAATCTCTAGCACGAAATGATAACGAACGTCAATGTGCTTTGTACGTGCATAGTAAACTTGGTTCTTTGCTAAATGTGTAGCACTCTAATTATCACAAAACACCTTAATATGTTTTTGACCAATTCCTAAGTCTTCAAGCAAATTTCGTAACCAAATAACTTCCTTCACAGCTTCTGTAACTGTCATATACTCTGTCTCTGTAGTAGACAAAGCAATCGTGGACTGCAAGATAGACTTCCAATTAAATGGTGTTCTAGTAAGAGTAAACACATAACCAGTAATTGACTGACGTTTATCTAAATCTCTTGCATAGTCGAAATCACAATATCTGATTGTATAATATTATCTTGCTGAAATACTAAACAAACATCTATAGTGTTTAAAATATACCGTAGAATTCATTTCATAGCCAATCAATGTTCTTTACTAGGATCATGCATGTACTTGCTTACAGCACCAACCGCATGTAAAATGTTAGGTTTCATACACATCATTGCATACATCAAGCTACCAACCGTATTTGCATACGGTACCTTTTCCATGTATTCTCGTTCTGCATCATTCTTAGGAGATAATTGAACACTAAGTTGAGTACTTACAGGTTTTGTTTGTTCATTCATACAAAACGTTGTAGTACCTTCTTCAAATATTGACTCTAGGTCAAACTAAGTTTCCCCTTTTTCTTGTCTCTGCTTATCTCCATGTTGAGAATCTTCCTGGCTTCTCCCAGATCTTTCATCTCGAACTTTTGATTTAGTTGGGCCTTCAACTTCCCAATTTCTACTTGGCTCTTCGATGCAATCAACATATCATCGACATACAATAGGAGATAGATGAAAGATTCATCTTGTAGCATGCGAAAATACACACAATGATCATGTGTACTTCTAGTATACTTCTGCTGCAACATAAACTGATTAAATCGTTTGTACCATTGCCTCAGAGATTGTTTCAATCCATACAACGATTTGTTCAGCTTGCAAATAATTTATTTTGTCTGACGAAAAAATAATAATTAAATGACATTATTTGAACTTTACAGCATGTAGGGGTATTAAGATCATTTACAGCTTTTTTCATTCCATTCCAGTGGTAAACCAAACACTATAATCTTGATTCTGAGCTTGATTCCGGTGGTCAAACCAAACAAAATTGTTTCCTTTCCATTCCATTCGATTCCGATTCCGATTCCGATTCCATTCCACGAACCAAACGCCACCGTATGGTTAAGACATAGATTTTCTCTTCCAAGTCATCGTGTAGAAACACGATTTTCACATCAAGTTGAACTAGTTCCAAATCCAAATGTGCTACCAAGACCAACAAAATTCTAATGGAAGAATGTTTTACAACGAGAGAAAATACTCCATTATAATCGATTCCCTCTTCTGAGCGTAGCCCTTAGCCACCAACCTTGCCTTGTAATGAATACCATCTTTGTTAGAAAATCTCTCTTTCTTTGCATACACCCATTTATAGCCAATTACCTTCTTGCCCTTAGGTAGTTGTGTCAACTTCTATGTCTTATTCTTCTGAAGGGACATAAATTCTTTGTTCATGGCTTCCTTCTATCTTTCAACTTCAGGGCTTCTGATTGCTTCTTTATATATGGAAGGAACATTATCATGCACAATTGAAAGTGCATAGGTCACCGTATTCTTAAACTGAGCAGATAGATCTTCAAAATCTTTGTATCGAGCAGACACCTTGACATTTTCTCGTCGTGGCCTATCAACTGCAGTTTCTTATTGCTGTGGAGGTTCTTGGGTTAAAACCTCTTCATTTGATTCATCTTCTTCCAATGGAGGATCAGTTTCTATCTTATCTCCACCAATTGGATTAATTAATAATTTTGCTTTCGAACTCCACCTGCTTTAGAGTTTGCTCCACCTGCTGCAAAGTGTCACTAGTCTTCTCAGTTACCTTTCTCAGCAATACAGATTCATCAAAGGTAATATCTCTGCTAAAGATTATCTTCTTCGTTTCAAGGCACCAGAGTCGATATCCCTTAGAACTGGAGGGGATTCCCAAAAAAATAGTTTTTTTGGCTCTTGGATCCAACTTTGATTCTGTTATATGATAGTGTGCAATAGAACCAAACATATGAAAGAAATCGTAATCTCTAGCAGTTTTTTTAGACCATATATCCATAGGCGTTTTGCCTTCAAGAGCATACGATGGTAGACAGTTAACAAGATGATATGCATATGTTACAGCCTCAACCCAATACTACTTGCCTCTTAACATTTGACAACATATACTGAACCTTCTCTAGTAAAGTTCGGTTCATACGTTCTACAACTCCGTTCTATTGTGGTGTTTTTCGAATAGTGAAGTGTCGTACTATCCCTTCTTCTTCACAAACTTTTATAAATGGATCGTTTGTGTACTCAGTGTCATTATCAGACCTTAGATACTTAATCTTTCTACCAGTCAGAGTCTCTATCATCTTCTTCCATTTGAGAAAATTTCCAGCACTTCATCTTTCTTCTTCATGAGATACCCCCAAACTCTTCTGGAGAAGTCATTAACGAAAGTAACATAATAATGTTTGCCACTCATTGATAGAGTTCTTATTGATCCCCATACATCAGTATGTATGTAATCCAAAATTCTTTTTGTATTATGGAATGCAGTACCAAAGCTTACTATTTTATGCTTCCCAATACATAATGCTCACAGAATTCCAACTTGTTGGTTTTCATGTTTTTTAATAGGCCTTGCTTTACAAGAATCTGTAAAGTTTTTTCACCGGCATGTCTCAAACGCATATGCCATAGCTTGATAGTTTTTGAATCTTTTTCTTCCTCTGAAACTGGTGTTGATGCTGTTCTAATAACCGTAGTACCAAGATAGTAATACAAGTTATTCTTCGGAACACCTTTCATCGCCACGAGTACTCAAAAAGTAACCTTCAATGCCCCATTTTGCATAGTTATTGTTATATATTGCTCCTTAGTGAGAAAATTAGAAAAGTCCCACATTGATTAGGAATGAAGATGGGTGTTGGTTTTGGGGCTATAAATAAAGCCCTCCTTCACCATTTGTAAACATCCCAAAATTTGTAAATCTTCTTCTTTTGTAAAGTGTAATCGACAAGCTCAATTTTGCCCAATTAGTTATAATTTTGAAGTTCATTCAATCGAGATAAAGGAAGTTGGTCAACGACGCTTGGACCTAAGTAACATTTATATGAACCTCTAAATTTCTCGGTGTTATTATTTTTTTGCTTTAATATTTCTATTTCAATATCCTGCTTTAGTTTATTTTAAAGCATTATATTTCCAATAAAGATTATTTTGTTTTGTTAGTTTCAGTTCTATTCATTTAAATCATGTTGAATAGTAATTATTAAAATAGGGAAAATATACTCGATTTTCCCAACAATTGCACGAGTCAAGGTTTTCTACCTAGGCATTTGTTTGTATTCCGTATTTTCGCTATTGAATATAGTTAGTTGTTGTAATTTGAAGAAATGGCGGAAGAAAAATTTCTTTCAAACAAAGCGCTACCATCCACGCTGCTGCATCCATGGTGATGAACGCAAGGTTCATAAGTGGAGGTTTGATGGAACCTGGTCATTTCGGCACGTGGCAAGGCGAAGTTCAGATGCCTCGCTTCAACAAGGTTCAGACATCGCCATCAAGGTTAGAAACCGTGATTGTTATGAAGAGAAGTAAAAAATATCAACCGACGTGATGTACAATCCGTCGTGTCTCTCAAGAGAACAAAAGACACGCTCATAGCAGCGAGACATCCGTAAGTAAGTCAGGAAGGCGCCGAGAACAAGTTCATGAAGAAGAAGGGACAAAATCGGCCTATTTGAAGAAGAAGTTGTTCCGGTTGAATACCTTCTAGGCAGATTACAATAACGACACATTATCGCTTTAATCAATTAGTAGCATTTGTTAAATATGGATGAAACTTTTAAAGACGAAGATTTAGCCCTGATGTTGTTTGCCTCTTCCATGAAGCCTGATCATCTTATTACGAGCTTACTCATGGGAAGGATAAAATGTCTTTGAGGAAGTTTGTACCGCTTTTGTATAGTTATGAAATTAGAAAAAAAGATAAAAGAGAAAGTAACGAAGCAACAAGAGACATTTTTTGTAAAGAGGACGTCCGCAGAAACACAACATAAAAGGAAGCGAGAGGTGATTCTATCAAAAGGAAGACTTGGTAAAGATGAATGGTCTTTTGTCACGAGAAAGGCCATTGGAAGAAAAATTGTCCGAAGTCGCAAAATAAAGGAAAAGTCAGGTAATCCGATGACTGAACAAAGCAATTCAAATTCAGATTTTGCATGTTGGTTCGTCAACAAAGATCTCATCCCTACTGGATTTTTTGATTCAAGATGATTTTCCATATGTCTCTACCTAAGCGAGTTGGTTCTTTAACTTTGAAGAATCAGACAGTTGGAGTTGTTTTCTACGGGTAATGCATTATCCATGCAAAGTTTTCGAATTCCAGACAAATTCAAGCCAAGAATCAAGATGGCTCAACGGTATATTCGATGGGATGCTCTTATGCTCCAGATATGAAGAATATCATTGCCAAGAGTTCAGAATCAAAAGCCGCTTCACCGTGACCATACAAAACGGGGTATCAAGGTTACTTTCGGAGCACTTGTGGCAATGAAAGGTGTGTTAAGAATAACACCGTACTACTACCTTGATAAGACGGTTATTAGACAGATCACACGCTGTCAGCGATGAAGAAAGAGATTTAGAAACTACCAAGTCAGGCATATGCGTTTGGGACATACGCAGGAAAAACTTTACAGATTCTAGTAAAGCAAGGTCTGTTAAAAGGTGCGAGAACCATCAAGTTGGAATTCTCAGGTATTGGTATGGGAAGTAGAAAAGAGTAAGCTTTGCCTCGCTTCTTCATAATACAGCGGCATTTTTGGATTACATCCATACCGACGACGGGGCCAACAAGAACTCCATCCATGAGGGTAAACATTATTATGTCACTTTCGTTGATGACTTCTCCGTAAGAGTTCGTGTATCTCATGAAAAAAAAGGATGAAGTGTCGGGGATTTTTCTCAAGTGGAAGAAGATGATCGAGACTCGTGACCGGTAAAAAGATCAAGCGTACGAGGTGTCCGAGCACGAGACCGAGTACACAAACGATCCATTTATGAAAGCTCAGGAAGATACGGATAGGTGGACACTTCACTATTTGAAAACACCACAACAAAACGGAGGTGCAGAACGTATTTAACCTGGACTTTACGAGAAGGTCTTGCCAGATGTTGTCAAATGTCCGGTTTAGTGCAAGCAAGATAGTCGAGTTGAACATATGCATGCCATCTCAACCGGCCTACCATCGTCGCTTCAAGGCAAAACGCCCATGGAGGTAATGGTATGGAAAACCTGCTGTAGATTACGATGATTTCTTACATGTGTTTGGTTCAATTGTATACTACCACGTAATGTAATCAAAGCTTGACCCAAGAGCCAAGAAAGCCATTTTTTTGGGGATCCCTTTCTGTCAAGGGATATCGACATGCTGCCTTGAAATGAAAAAAAAAAAAAAGATAATCTTTAGCAGAGATGTTACCTTTGATGAATCTGCATTGTGAGAAAGGTAACCAAGAAGATTGATGGCACTTTAGAAGCGAGCAAACTCCGAAATGTGGAGTTTGAAAGCAAAATTGTTAATCCGCTTAGTGAAAATAAGACAGAGTTCGATCCTCCATTGATGAAGATGAATCAAATGAAGCGGTTTTAACCCAAGAACCTCCACAAAGAACAAGAAGAAACCGCACTTGATAGGCTACGACGACAAAATGTCAAGGTACCGTCGATACAAGGATTTCAAGACCTCACCCGCTCAATTTAAGAATACGGTACACTGCACTTTCGGGAGGCAATGATGATGTTCCTTCCATATATAAAGATGCAATCGAAGCCCTGGGTTGAAAGATGGAAGAAGCTACGGATGAAGAACTTCGTCCCTTTAAGAATAAACATGGAAGTTGACACAACTACCTAATGGCCAGAAGGCAATTAGATGCAAACGGCGTATGCAAAGAAAGATGGATTTCTAACAAAGATGGTATTCGCTACAAGGCAAGGTCATGGCTACGCCGAAGCGAGGGAATCGATTATAACGTAGGTATTTTCTCAGTTGTAAAACATTCTTCCATTAGAATTTCATGGCCTTGGTAGCACGCTCGATTGAACTAGTTCAACTTGATGTGAAAACCAAGTTTCTACACTGACTTAGTAAGAGAGATCTATATGTCTCACGAAGGGTTTATCGTCACGTAAAGAGAATCGTCTGTGGTTTCCAACAAATCCGCTGTATGGATTGAAGCAATCTCCTAGGCAAGTGGTACAAACGATTTGATCATGTTGCAACAAAAGTATACTCGTAAGCACACACGATCATCAGGTGTATTTTTGCAAGCTACAAAACGAAGTCTTTCGCCTATCTCCTATCAGACGTCCGATGATACGTTGATCATCGAAGTGCCGTTAGCAGAATTGAAAAGTCAAGGCTCAACTAAGTGAGTTCGAGATGAAAAATTCGGGAGGCCAAGAAGATTCCTGTACGGAGATGCAAGCGCAGACGGAAGGGAAGCTTAGTTCGACCCAGAGTCAATATTCGGATACTACAACGTTTTGGTATGAACGAACAGACAAAACCCGTAAGTACCCGCTAATTCCTCAATTTAAACTTAGTGCTCAATTATCTCCCAAGAATGACGCAGTAACGAGAATATATGGCAGGCAAGGTACCATACGCAACGCAATGGTAGCTTTAATGTACGCACCTGTACAAGACCCGACATTTCACATGCGCGGTGCCGTAAGTTAAGTATATGTACGATCCTGCAAAGCGACATTTGGTCAGAAATGGGATTCTACGATATATTATAAATAATTTAGATGTTGGTTTAATATTTCACAGGATAATACCATTGGGTCAACGTGGCAAAATGATATTACGATTCGACCACGCAGAGATTTAGATAAGCGCCAACCACTGTTACGTGTTTACTTCACAGAAAGACTACCTGAAGTCTACTTATAAATTACATTGCAGCTTGCTTTGTCACCAGAGAGATAAGTATAGGCAAGCATGGAGTGTTAAGCTATTTGGTTACGAGGTTTGCTTGAAGCCACTTGAGAGTTAGTCAAAAACATATTAAGGTGTTCTGTGATAGTCGTAGTGCTATTCATTTAGCAAAGAACCAAGTCTACTACGCACGTACAAAGCACATCGACGTTTGTTATCATTTCGTGCGAGATTATTGAAAAAGGTGGAGTACTAGTTCGTAAGATTAGTACGACATAGAATCCCACATACGACGACCAAGGTGTAACAACAATCAAGTTCAAACATTGTCTCGACTCGATTAACATCCTACAGATCCTAATCGCACCGGTGTCGTTGATCTAGCAATTGAAGAAATCATTTAAAACCACTAAGTCCCTAAGTGGGAGATTTGTTATATATTGCTCCCTTAATGAGAAAATTGTAGAAAGTCCCACATTGATTAGAACGAAGATGTGTTAGTTTCATGTGGCTATAACATAAGCCTCCTTCACCATTTCAGAACATCCCAAAATTTGTAAATCTTCCTCTCTTTTGTAGGGTAATCGATTCAATTTTGCCCAATTAGTTGTAATTTTGAAGTTCATTCAATTGGAGATAGTGGAAGTGGTCAACGACGTCCGAGGACCTAGGTAACATTTATATCGAACCTCGTTAAATTTCTGGTGTTATTATTTTTCTACTTTAATATTTCTGTTTCAATATCTATTTTAGTTTATTTTAGCATTATATTTCCAATAGCATTATTTTGTCGGGTTAGTTTGAGTTCTATTCATTTAAATCATAAGTGAATAGTAACTACTTAGAATAGGGAAAATATACCCGATTTTCCCAATAGTTATAGTGAAGCCTTTTGATTCTAAAACTCTTACAGTAATGATATTCTTCTTCATATCTGGGACATAATGAATATCTTTCAAAACTCTGGTTGAACCATCTTGATTCTTTAAATGAATTGTACCAATCTCTAAAACTTTGCATGGATAATCATTACCCATAAAAACAACTCCACCGTGTAGTTTTTCAAAGTTAAAGAATCACTCCTTATTAGGAGACATATGGAAGGTACACATTGAATCAAAAATCCAATCACTTGAATGAGATGCTGTTGACGAACCAGACGGCACAGTTTTTCCTTTCTTCTGCAGTTTCGGACAGTTTTTCTTCCAATGACTTTTTTCATGACAAAAAGCACATTCATTTTTACTAAACATCCCTTTTGAATGAGATCTACATCTCCTTCCTTTCTGTTGAGTTTATGGACGCCCTTTTACAGACAGTATCTATGTTGCTTCATTCCTACTATTTTTTTATCTTTCTTTCTAATTTCATAATTATACAAAGTAGTATAAACTTCCTCAAAAAACACTTTATCCTTCCCAATGAGTAAGCTCGTAATAAGATGATCAAACTCATCAGGAAGGAAGGCTAACAACATAAAGGCTAAATCTTCATCTTTAAAAGTTTCACCCATATTTAACAAATTTGTTACTAATCAATTAAACGCAGTAAGGTGGTCATTTATTGTAATACCTAGAAGGTATTCAAAACGGAACAACTTCTTCAAATAAAGGCGATTATGACTGCTCTTCTTCATGAACTTGTTCTCCAACGCCTTCCACAACTTACTTGTGGATGTCTCTTTCATGAACGTGTACTTTTGTTCTCTTGAGAGACACGAACAAATTGTACCATATGCCAATCGGTTGATATTTTTCCGCTTGACTTCATCTGCTTCATCTAGTTTTTCTTCTTCAATGACAATGTCTAGACCTTGTTGAAACAGAGCATCTAGATATTCGTCTTATCATATGCTGAAATGATCGGTTCTATCAAACTTGTATACCTCAAACCTTACATTCATCACCATTGTTATACATGATGTATATGGTTGACCTTTGTTTGAGGGAAACTTTTTTTTCCGCCATTTTTTCATATTACAACAACTAACAACTATATTCCAATAGAAAATAAACGGAATACAAACAAATGCCTAGGTTTCTACCTTCGGCTTTGATACTAATTGTTGGAAAAATCGGGTATATTTTTCCTATTCTAAGTAATTACTATTTATTTATGATTTAAATGAATAGAACTCAAACTAGCCCGAAAAAATAATGCTAAAAGATATTAAAGTAGAGAAATAAAAACACCAAAATTTAACGAGATTCTGTATAATGTTATCTATGTCCTCGGACGTCGTTGACCACTTCCACTATTCCCAAATAAATAAACTCCAAAATTACAATTAATTGAGCAAAATTGAGAGAGATTTACAAATTTTGGGATGATTTAGAAGTGGATGATGATGCTTTATTTATAGCCTAAAATCAAATACACACCTTCATTCCTAATCAATGTGAGACCTTTTCAATTTCCTCACTAAGGAGCTATACAACAAAAATAAATTTATAATTGAATGTTGAAAAACTATGGATTTATACTCCTAAATAAATGTTTGTATTTCGGTTGAAGTTTTGTATTTACTATTATACTGATAAGTCTTATAAAGATGAAAATAAAACTAAAAGGAAAATATATAATTTGAACATCACATCTTAATGGTCTAGTAGGGTAGCTTGGTAGTGTTGGGAAATACAAGGAAAAACCTTTCTTTGGTTTTTCATTTGGGTCATGTTTGGTTCATTGAGGGTAAACGTGACAAGAATGTGAATTTTAATAAAAATTAAATTCAATAGAAACAAAATTACTATTATTATATTTTTTTGAACAATGAAATCAAAACATTGATAAAAATTAAAGAATTTATAAAACTTTAAATGAAGTAAAATTAGAAAATAAATTGTTTTGATTTTTAAATAAAAAAAATAATAAATGATTGGTGTCAGAGGAATGAAAATTCTTAATATTGATAGAATGCTTTACATTTTATTTCATATTAACGGTCAAACCAAACATAAGAATACCATAAATAATTTCTATTATCATTCCTATTATTGTCATAAAGAATTCTCTTTACAATTCTTACTATTTTCAAACAAACATGTCGGTAACAAAATATTTTCTTTATTAAAATCCTCTCCCTTTTTTCAGCCTTTTTAAAATGCAGATTTCTTAATTCAGACTAAAATGAAGTTTGCACAGTTTACAGTTATTTTTTTAGTTACTGCATGTAATTTGGTGTGTTATGCCTGAAGTGAATTAATTGATATGTACTTGTACCACAGGTGTATCGGGGTTTGGACGTTGGGTCTGCCAAGCCTTCTCCATCTGACAGAAAGGTACTTGCCTAGTTCAGAACTTCAGATACATACATTGATTAGGTTTGCTGAGGTACCATATACGACATGGCTTTCACTTTTCACCCATTACAATTGTAATAGTTTTGGTGCCACACAGAGGTTGAGAAAACTGTTCATGAACTCTGTCATTTCATGTTGCATTTGGGGATAAATTTGATTAGTTATTAACTGTGGAATGATCTTTTAGGAGGCTTCTGTTCCTTTAACTTCTGAGCTCTGTTATCAAATTATTATAAAAAATGATGTTGATTATCGAGTTTTTGTTCTGCTTAACGCCTTATAGTGCGACAGTGTATTCCCTTGTACACTTTGGTGTCCATCCACGGTATAAAAGTGTTTGTGAATGTGTAACCATTTATTAAAAGAAAATATCGTCTTGCCAAAATCTTAAAAGGACATTTCCTCTTAATATTTTTCATGATATATGGACTCTTTTTCTTTTGGGTGCAGGAGGTGCCACATCATCTGGTCGACATATTACACCCGTCTGAAGGTCTGCTGCCTTTCGACCTGCCGTTGCTTTTGTAGCATATGTCATCACATAATTATGTTTATATTTTGTAGAAGTTTAGTGAAATAATTGTCATTACTGGATATTATTGATTGATTTTTCAACTGCTAGATGTTTTTTATGTTTCCGTTCTGCCTATGAAAAACATATATTTGTTCTCCAGAATATTCAGTTGGACAATTTTTTGAGGATGCAAGGCAAGCTACAAAATCTATACTTGATAGTGGCCGTGTTCCCATTGTTACTGGAGGTACTGGATTATACCTAAGATGGTATGTATCCATGTGTACTTGTGTAATTGCTCTGTCTAGCTATCTTGTCTGAGTTCTTTTAGACTTTTATTTATTCCTTTTAATTAAATTTGACTCAAACATTCACACAATTATTTATTTAATGCAGTTACTGCCCTGTAAATATTAAGCAATACCTTTCATTCTGGATTTTGCATGCTGCTATTTTATCCTCTCCCCTTTAATTCAAGTTGCCTAGAGCTGCACTCAGAGTCCATCTGTTCAATTAAATGTTGGTTGCCTTTCTGTAATCTGTTGTGCCTCGCAACTACAAATATTAGTGGAATCTGTTTTTTGACTGTTAAATTTGAAAGAGTCATGCATTACATGTGGCATTATATGCTGTATTTGCAGCAAAATCCATTTAATATGTTCGTAACAAGTACCAATTTGAAACATTGTATACTTTACTGAAGAGATTTGGAATTCAGTCAGATATCTTGTCTCATTTGTACTTTGTCTTTTAAGGCACTTACACTTGTGCTGTTGTGCTAAGCACTTATCTTGAGATTTTTTTTAATCATTATGTCATTATCAAAAATTTGGTTAATTACTTCACTTGATTTCTTATAATGGTGTTGTGGGAACTTAATTGAAACTGACACCAATTTAGTGGTTATAGCTTTTTCTTTGAAATGCTGATTCTTATGAATTGCTCAATAACCATTTAATATGCTGATTCTTGAATTTTGGCACATTTGGCTTTGAAGCAATTACTTAATCATTTTTCTTCCTGTTGGATTGACAATAAAGTCTCTATTCTCAATGATAAAAAAAATATAAAGCTTTGGATTGATTACATAATCTCTATGATTTAAATATTAGGCTTATATATGGAAAGCCTGATGTTCCCGCAGCCTCTCACGAGGTTACCTCAGAAGTGTATGCAGAGCTAGAAGAGTTGCAGAGAAATGAAGACTGGGATGTAGCTGTGCAGTTAGTTGTCAAAGCAGGTGACCCAAAGGCCCAATATTTGGCTCACAATGATTGGTATAGACTACGACGCAGTCTTGAGATTATTAAGGTTAGCTCGATCCCTTAAGGTAGGACTTAGGATGAGAAATGGTACTGAACCATAGTCAGTGAGTTAGATTGATATCACTACTACAATTAATATATTTTTCCTTGGTATATTATTTAGTTGAAATATTCTTCCACTGTACTTGTACCTACAGAACACTTTACTTTGGGAAGACCGTTAGTCTTTTCAGTGTAGCTGTTAACAATTTACTTTTCTCTTGGCTCTGTCTAAAATCTGTTGGATTTATGTTAATATTTTCATGCTTTTTATACTCTTCATAATGACAGTCTAGTGGATTACCTCCGTCTGCATTTTCTGTACCATACGATTCTTTCCGGAATGGTCCAAGTGTAGCAGACAGCCCCCTTGATGTACCTTCTTCCACAGATATCGTGGGAGAAAATAACTTGAAGAAATTGGACTATGAATTTCTTTGTTTTTTCCTTTCCAGTCAAAGACTTGATCTCTATAGATCAATTGACTACCGTTGTGAGGATATGCTGTCAGGTAATTTAACTGCAGTACATCTTTACATTTTAATTATTGTGATTTAGTTTTCAGCATAAGCGTACAATCCTTAATAAACTAATAATCTATTGTTACAAGTTTGTCAGCATTTGATTATGTTTCTTTTCTAATATAAGAGGGTCACTGAGTTTCCATAAAGTTTTTTTTTTGAACAAATAGTACTTTGTGTGATTTGAACTTGTAACTTGAAACGGAAGAGGACTGAGTCTTACTATCAAACCACTAGATGCACGGCACTAAGTTTTGTTGAATTATGTTGAGAACATTTGACGATTTATACTTGGGTGCTTGGAATAAGGCATTTCTAAGGTCCTTTTTCATTTCCCCACTCGTTTCTCTTCCTTTTACCTTTTCTTATGGTGCAAACATCTTTAAATAGTAAGAGCATCAAACTGTTTTCCATAACACATAAGCAACGCAATGAAATATGTATTTATTCATAGTTGGCTTCTTTTGAGTGTAGGAAGGGAGGGCATATTGTCCGAGGCCAAGTGGCTTCTTGATTCGGGCCTGCTTCCAAATTCAAATTCTGCTACCAGAGCTATTGGTTACAGACAAGTATACTCCCAATATTATATTTTTCTATTCTCTGGAGCTGTAAACTGGCAAGCAATTGAACCATGTTTTAAAAAAATTTCAGGCGATGGATTATTTATTAATGTGTAGGCAGCAAAATGGTATGAGTTCTACTAAAGAGTTCTATGCTTTTTTATCTGAATTTCAAAAAGCATCCAGGTAAAGCAGTTATGTTGGTTCAATGCATATAATTTGAATTAATAATTAAGGAGAAAAGATGCAATCGGTTGATATCTTCAAATATTTCTTTTCTTTAACAAAGTTCACCATATCTGTAGAAATTTTGCAAAACGGCAGTTAACTTGGTTCCGTAATGAGAGAATATATCACTGGCTTGATGCTTCTAAACCCTTGGTAAGTTACCAGGTTCTGTTTTTATTATTACCAGTTTTTTTTCTTTTTAACCTCAAGTTGATATTCATGGTGAAAAAATATATGCAGGATAAGGTACTTAACTTCATTTATGATGCATACCATGACAACAGTGGAATAGTAGTCGTACCCGACTTTCTCAAAATGGAAAAAGAGTTAACAAGCCGCCGAGAAGTTTCTGAACTTAAGGCATACAGAACTAGAAATAGGTAATAGTTTGGGATGATGGAAAAATTGTCATGTTTTGATAATGCAGTGTGGTAATTAGTTTTGTTTACATCTTCAAGGCATTTCATCAGACGGGAAGATTGTTCTCATATTTTAGATTGGATAACAAGAACCCAAGCCGAACCAATGAGCAGCATAGTATGATTGCTATGATTGTGGATTTTGATCCGGCACAATATCAGGCTACAAAGTAGAAAAGTTCCCGATTTCGTGGAAGGTTAGTGAGGTTATTGCTTTATCATCATCTCTATATGTCAACTTTGAAGGAAAGCCAGACTAATTTATCGTTGTAGCATCTCATATAGACTTCATCAGTATTTGTATCATTGCTTGATAATTCATCATAAACAGTGGAAGCTTATTATTATTATTATTATTCCCTCGAAGGGCATTTGAATTATTTCGTATTCATAACAGTGACAATTTCTTATAATTTATGGCAAGTGTTTCATTGCAGGTGGATAGTTTATTTCATTGCTTTGTTTTTTTCACGCTGAATGGGTCTTTCTCATTATCGTTCCATTGCTACCAATAGTGTTGTGGATTCCTGAAAGGTGTGTCATTCGTGTTGATGATTCAAAGCTGGCCAACAAAACAAGTAAAGACAGAGAATATTAGTTTTTGTAGCTTGACATGTGCATGTCACGAGTCGACCTTCGTCCTTATTTTATTTTATCAAATGGTTGCGTGATTTGAATATGAAGATAACACCAAAAGCTATGGCTTTGGAACCAAAGTCTATCAAACTCAGAAAATACCCTAATATTTTGGTTTAAAGGCGAAGTATAATTTATAACTCCTTTTTAACAGGTTCAAGTTTTCTTTAGGCAAATAGGTGCAACTTTTTTTTTAAAATACTGCAAAAATTTGAACTTATAAACATATGTTTTGAAATATATATTAAATGCATGCTATAGTGATATACAAATTTCAATAAATATTCTATATACCAGAGATTAAAAATGAAATCAATGGCATGATTAGGTAATATATAATATGGAGCCTATAATATTTCGATTTCTTTTAGTTCCTTCCTTTAAAAATGAAATTATTAATATTGATTTCCTATGCCATAAGCGCCTCTCTAACCAAGCACCATTGCACAGCAATTTTTTGGATGTTACATATGATATTATTTTTTTGATAAAAAATTTAAAAATATTTTTTAATTTTTATAATAAAAATTAAACTAAAATTAATTACATTATACAAAATTAGTAAAAGAATACTAAATATAACATAATAATTGTTAAAAATTAATTAAAAATAAAAATTGTTTTATTTGTAAAGGAATATAGTTTTTAAAGTAGTATTTAATGTTATGAGCTAGAGATGATGAAAAATATAGTATAATTTTGTATCAAATTGGTGTAAAATATTGGTAAGAGCAATTCCAATCTTGCATTATCCCATTAAAATGGTGCAAAATTTGATACAAAAGTTGCTATAACTTTGTAGCAAATTTTGCACCAAAAATGATGCAATAAATAGCATGTTATTAAATTTGTCAAATATTATATGTAATTTTTGGGAAAAAGATTTAAAATATTGTTAAACTTTTTTATTAAAAATCATAAATTAAAATTAAGTATATGATATAAAGTTAATAAAAAATTATTTAAATATTTTTTTTACAAAATATTTAAAATATTTTTTTTACAAAATATTTAAAATATTTTTCTCTAAAATATTATTGAAAAACATAGACAGATACTCAAATCTTTTCTATTGTACCGATCGATCTTCTAATACGTTTGTAAATATCTTAAAAGCTTTTTAAAAGTAAGTAAGTAAAATATCATCTTGACGTAATTTTGAGAAAATTCGCAGTGAGCCTTACAATTGGTGATATTAAGTCAATAATATGTCATTTGTAATATTCTCGAAAAAATATGTTGTTCATAATTGCAGTGGAATATGCCTTTTTTAGTGGTTGGTCTTATGAAAGAATATGCTTGATATAACTTATAGGCTTAACTATATTACTATTTTTTCTTTTTTAAAAGGAACTTGTACTATTATTCTTAAAATTATAACTTAAATTATACATATATTTTTAAAATTTTAAAAAATATGATTTAATTTTTAATTTTCTAAAACTTTATATATAAATCTTTAAATTTTTAATCATCTTATAAACTCTTAATTTAAAAAAAAAATTAAATCATATAATTTAATTAAATTATAAAATTTAAAATTTAAGAATTTATATATAAAATTTTAAAAATTTAAGAATTTATATATAAAATTTTAAAAATTTAAGATTTAAGTTATAAGATTTAAAAATTTAAAAAAATCTACCTTTAAATTTACTTACAAATTAAAAAATAATATAACGAAAACATTTTAACAAAAAAATATTATACATTAAAATAGTTAATGATATTAACATAATTATTTTTATTATTATTTAATAAATATATATTTTATTTATATTATTATTTATGATGTTATTATTATTTAATATAATTATTAATAATAAATTATTATTATAATAATAATAAATTAAATTGTAAAAATATTATCTTATTAAAATTTATCATTATTTTATAAACTATCATATAATCTTTTTTGTAATGAAAACTAAAAATAATCAACCATTGAAATAAAACTAACCTAAAATTTATTTATTGTATTTAATCATATTATTGGGTTATATTAACGTAAAATCTCAATTTTCACCCTCAGAATGTGTAGATAAGTAGAAGAGTCACCCGTAAATTCAGAAAGTGTTCCTCGAGACTCACGAACAGCTAGTAAACTGCCAAAGCAAAACTCGTCTCTTTCTTCCTCTTGCAAAACGCAGAGCAAAAATGAAGGGATTAATGGTGAGATCGTTGCAAGCAGCCCTAAAAAGAACCTCAGCAATAGGAAATAGCCAAGTGTTTAGGCGTGGCTATGCTTCCGAGTCTGTGCCTGTTCGCAAGGTCGCCATTCTCGGCGCCGCCGGAGGCATTGGCCAGCCTCTATCGCTTCTTATGAAGCTCAATCCACTCGTTTCCAGTCTCTCTCTCTACGATATCGCAGGCACCCCTGGTGTTGCCGCTGATGTCAGTCACATCAACACCAGATCTGAGGTCATTTTCTCTCCCCCTAGGTTTAGATCTTTTTAACGTACATGTACTCAAGGATTATTTGGATTTTTTCTTCTAGGGTTTGTTAACCGAACCGTTTTTGTGTGATTCTGTTCGAGTAGTTTTTTCAAATGCTATTTGTTGTTGAATTTGAGCTAATACGAAGGTAAACTGTTTATGATTTTGTGTTTTTAATTATCAGGTAAAGGGATACGCAGGAGAGGAGCAACTTGGCGAAGCTTTGGAAGGATCGGATGTGGTGATCATTCCCGCCGGTGTGCCACGTAAACCTGGCATGACCCGTGACGATCTGTTCAATATCAATGCTGGTATCGTGAAGTCTCTGTGCTCTGCAATCGCCAAGTACTGTCCTCATGTGGGTTTCTTTCATACTTACCTACCATTAAATTTTTTTAGGGGGAATTTTCTAATACTGATGAAAGAAAATTTGGTATCTTTTGGACGAAGGGTTCTTGGATTGTTGTATTGATTGATTCGATCGATTTGAATTTTTTGTTCTCAGGCACTTGTGAACATGATAAGCAACCCTGTGAACTCAACGGTTCCTATTGCAGCTGAAGTTTTCAAGAAGGCCGGCACATATGATGAGAAGAAGTTGTTTGGTGTTACTACTCTTGATGTGGTCAGGGCTAAGACTTTCTATGCCGGAAAGGCCCAAGTCTCAGTATCTGGTATGCAAATTGATTTATTTGTTTATGCTTCAATATTTTTCTTCATCGATGCTTGAAAATAGTGGGCCTTTTGGCTTCTTATTGAAATGCCAAGAACTTCAGCGAGAGATCACACATGGAAGAACCAATAGAGTGCAGATTTGTTATTTATGACGTGAATTTAAACCTTTAATTTTTTTGATTTCTTGCAGAGGTTAACGTACCAGTTGTTGGGGGTCATGCTGGGATTACCATTCTCCCACTCTTTTCTCAAGTATTTCCTATCTTCTTTTGTTATCTTCTCCGTGGAGTTGTTTCCTCAAGCAGTTTGTTTGAGTATTTGGTGTTCTCTCTTTTGTTTTTTAAAAATTGTTTTGTTCAATGTTCATAGGCAACACCAAGAGCGAATTTGCCTGATGAAGAAATCAAGGCTCTTACCAAGAGAACACAAGATGGTGGTACTGAAGTTGTGGAGGCCAAGGCTGGAAAAGGATCTGCAACATTGTCGATGGCGTAAGTATTGAGCTAAACCCCGAACATGCGTACGATGCCTTTATCCTTTATGTTGTCAAACAGTATACATTCTGAATTTCAATTATGTTGCTTGCTTGAATGTCTGGCGGTATGAACTGGCCATATTTGATTCTTACATTTAAAGAAATTTGATTTCTTTCACATTGATCCTACATCTGTTCTATGATGTTTTTACCTTGTGCCCCAGTTTTTTTTATTTAATTCCATAGAAGACTGCATTGCCAATTTAGACCATAAGTATTCCTGGCATATATTATCATTTTTTTGCTGTTATTTATTGCTGACTTGGTCTCTCTTATTTGGATAGTGTCTACTGTTGTAGCATGGGACTGTCTAATAAACTTGTAATGGATCTTACAGCTATGCAGGGGCCCTCTTTGCTGATGCCTGTCTGAAGGGACTTAATGGTGTACCAGATGTTGTTGAATGTACTTTTGTGCAATCAAATGTCACTGAACTTCCATTCTTTGCTTCTAAGGTAACTGCCATCAACTTTTTAATATTGATGCCTATGAACTTCCATTTTTTTTCTCTTTATCAGAGAAGATGTTTTTAAATTTTTTGCAAGTGTTTTTGGTATTTTCTTTTACATGATATTTCTAGAACTGCCTATGTTATCTGTTGTTTTCCAAGAGATATAGTTTATTTCCCCTTCGGCTGTCTTGATTTAGCTAGGAAAGTAGGAATAGAAAATAAAGAGAAACAAAAAGCTATAAACGCATGTTAGCAGAAATGACTTTATTGCCACTGCTATGAGATTGTGGTTGACTCAATTGTATGCTTCATGGTGCAAGCAATGCTATCAATATGTTAAGTTCTACAGTACCTATGTATGAGCAGCGATGAAACTATTACGCATTTTTTTATAATTATTATTATTTTTTGGCTAAGAATTACGCATATTTGTTAGTACACACAGTACATGTAATTAACACACTTGATGTCTTAGGAAGTTGTTTCGCACTAGACTTCCCTGTTGCTATAGAATACATGGCCTTAAAATCTCTCATCTCAAAACATGCAAGCTTACTGGCACCTGCCAATCTATATTATATTTCACACCCTTAACTTTACCACATCCAGTTATCATAATACTTGCTGAACTATTCATATAATTTTGAAACTGACGAGTCCTTCACTGGGTATGCTCACGAATAACATGATAATCTGTTAATGATTGTAGGTGAGGCTTGGAAAGAATGGTGTGGAAGAAGTTTTGGGGTTGGGTCCTCTATCAGACTTTGAAAAAGAAGGATTAGAAAAACTGAAGCCTGAGCTGAAATCATCCATTGAGAAGGGCATTCAGTTTGCCAACCAGAGTTAGATGAATGTTGTTATTGGCTGGTGGATGATCTCTCTCCTTTTTTCCTCATAAAAACTATTCAAATTTTTGCATTCATTATGCAATGTTATATTGTTGCTGGCAAGCAGCACGGATTTTTCTGTTTTGACTAGAGTAGATTTAATTTAAAAATGTTTCAGAATTCTTTTTAATAATTCCAGTGGGATATGCTATGTGACATTTTCAGAAATTGGTGATGTGGCATTAATGTGATTGGACATATTCTATTCATCGGAAGAACAGTAAATTTATTTGAAGAATAGGATAACTTCGTTGGTTACTCCCCCCTCTCCCAAAAAAAAAACAAAAAACAAATATATATTAGAATAAAATTAATAAAAGATGATTATGTATGCTTATTTTATCTTATGATGAAATTCAAATTTAATTCTAACTCTATTTTACAGAAAATAATAATAAGTAGCAAAATTCATATTTCATAGATTTCTATTTTTTTTTCTTTTCTAAACAAGCTCGGGTATATCTGGCTATGGATGGTTGGTACACGATAGACAAGCCATGTTACGTCTCAAATAAAAAGGTGTTGGAGGAAGAACACTTCTTAAATATGTATTCTTATAAGTTTTAATTTTGAATACATTTTCAGTCTTGAGCATGAATATGCCAAAAAAAAAAAAAAAACTTCCAATTTATAATGGGTGAGAGGTTGAATTACTCTTATTATTTTTGAAAATAAGTAATATAGTTTAGTTATTTTTAAGGTTAGTCTAATTAGTTTCAAAGTTTTAAAGAAAAAACTAAATAAGTGAAAATCATGATTTTCTTTTTTAAATAAAATATAAAAATGAAGTTTTTTTTTTCATCTTTATCTAGTGAGGAAAGGGGATTATAAGTTCTTTGTTACATATAATTCTCTTTTTTTTTCTTTGTTACAACTGGAGTTTATTTAACTTTAGTTGATTAGATATTTGGTTAACAAATGATATTTTATTATATTATACATGATATTTTATTATATTATATATGATGTTTAATTTTAATTGAATTAATTTAAGTATTATAATTATAAAGTTTAATAAACTAAACTTAAAAATTATGAAATTAAAATACTTATTTTATAATAATTATATAACTAACAAAAAAAATTCATTTAAATCACAGTTCACGTTTCATTATTATCTTTTACGAAGCTAAACGTCTTTACAATTGGTAATATATAAAAAAGAATACTTATATTTATTTTAAAAATAATATTTAAATCTTGTGAAATTTAAAGTATTTACAATGTATAAAAATGATACTTATATTTATTTTAAAAATAATATTTAAATCTTATATTTATTATATATGAAAGTTTAGTTTTAATATTATTAAAAAAGTAATTTATATCATTTTTTTATTATAATTTATTTAAGTTAAATTTTTTTTATCTAATATAATTAAAAAATAAAATAATAATTTTATTTATAAAATAATTTTTAATAATAATAAAAATAAATTATCATAAAAATAAAAAAAATTAAATACTATTTTTCAATAAATAAGATACCTCGACTAATTTTCTCTTTAAAAAAATAAAAGTAAAAAGTCGGCATATATCCTATTGCAGTATAAGAAAATCTAGGCCCGTTACTTTTGTCATCCTACCTAGGTTGTCCCCGTTGACTGTTGACCATAAGTTTACTGTTCTCTTAAAACCCTACAATAGCACATCGTGCTTCAAGAGAAGTAAAACTAAAACCCTAGTCTTTCTGCACTTCATCCGACTAAACCACGCCACCAAGAATGGTACTTTCTATCTATTTCCTACTCGCCGTCCACATCAACCGTGATAGTCATGTTCTGATTATTCCATTGTGTTTGGATTGGATTGGATTGGATTGTTTGTATTGTTAATGGTTTGTTCAATTTTGCAGACTGGAGAGGCAGTGAATCCCAAGGCATATCCTTTGGCGGATGCTCAACTTACTATTACGATATTAGACCTTGTTCAGCAAGCTGCCAATTACAAGCAGCTCAAGAAAGGCGCTAATGAAGGTTTTACTTCTTCACTTTAGTTAATTAATTTATTATTTGACCAGTTCTTTCTCAATCATTTATTCGTTATTATTTTTTAATTCTTCTGGGATTTCAGCCACGAAGACCCTGAATAGGGGTATCTCTGAGTTCGTTGTTATGGCGGCGGATGCGGAGCCCCTGGAGATTCTACTTCATCTTCCACTTCTTGCTGAAGATAAGGTATGACTCATGTTTTTGACTATTGCGTGAGATTTGGTTTGTGGTTGATCATCAGCAAAATGATTTGTTCTGTTCTCTACTGAAAACTTATCATAGATAAATCTTGCAGACTAGAAGGGGTTACACTTACGAGTCATTTGTGTTCAATGTGGGAACCATTTTGGGTTGGATCTGGCTTATGAATTTTTGATAAATATGATAGTCCCAGATTTCTTATTTTGGGATGTGCATGGAGCTTAAGGTCATCCTACCTCCCTACTTCACATTATACCCTTTCATAATCTAAGAAGCCACCACAATTAGGCTTTAAGCCATTAGTCTTGGAAAATCATATCATGGTCATCATAGCAATTTCTCCTTCATGATCCTATTAGATGTGCCAGAACTTGTACGTTGTTTCCGGATGATATTACGTACAACTTCTTAAAGCTGAAATATTATTTTTTTCCCTGTTAATTCTGGATAAAATTTTCAGCATTACATAATTTATTTTTCACATTATTGCCAAAATTTGCAGAATGTGCCCTATGTGTTTGTTCCTTCAAAGCAAGCACTTGGTCGAGCATGTGGTGTCACAAGGCCTGTTATTTCCTGTTCTGTGACAACAAATGAGGGAAGCCAATTGAAGACCCAAATACAACAACTCAAGGTACTCTGCCTGCAATTATAGTCTTTATTTCTTTATTAAAAGGAAAATTTGTGAGGCGGGGGCTTCTCCTTTCCTACTGGTTTATGATTTTTTTGCCCTAATTTTGCAGGATGCTATTGACAAGCTCTTGATCTAAGTGTTCATGATTTGCGTATTCAGTGTGATAGGCCTATCCTCTTTCTTGTATTCTTTATGAGAATTTGTTATATTTGTCATGTAAACTCAGGAAGTTCTATTTTCTTTATATTTGGACAAATTTATTATCTGTCTTCTTTCTTTGTTACTCTGTTTGCATTTGTGACCCTAAAAGTACAAACTCCTAGCCCTGTACTTAATACAAAAAAAAAAAAAAACCTAAAACCTATGTTTCTGAGCAACTTGCAGTCCAAATTGTTGCTCTTTCTCTACATCCAGGAGACCACTGTAAGAGGGATGAAATTCATGAGATGACCGTAATATCCAAAATTCATTAATCGAAATTAGTGATATCTAAGTTTGCTTTGTTATTGAACTCAAGAACTAGTAAAGGTGAGCAGATTTATCCAAGATATTAGATAGAGAATACGAGGTTTGAATTTTTTAAGTAATAAAATCTTTGTAAGATGTTGAGTGAGATTGTTTAAAATGAATAAAAAAATGGTAGTCTAAATTCATTATCTTTATAAAAAATATGGGTAGTACAAGTTCATTACGGTTATTAAGTGAATTCAAGTGATGTTTTTTTTTTTTGTAAAAATAGTGTATTTATACTACCTTATTTAATAAATATGCATTTAAAGTACATTTTCATTGAAAGTAACATACTTTGAGATACCATTTTCATCTTAAAATAAAAATCTGTTTATGTTAGTATATTGTGGTCGTTTTGGTTTTTAAGGTTTATGAAATCTTGGATCCTAAACCGAACTTACTATTGGCAGTTTGGAGAAAAATTAAACTTTCCTGACCTATTAAACCTACATTAATTTTATAGCGAGTTTGCTTAGCTTCAGTTTGATCCGTTTTAGTTATATACTTGGAAATAGTCTCTAAAATGATCAAAGCGTCTCATGGCAGCTCTTTATGATCTTGTGGAAAAAAATGGGATAAGGATTTAGTCCCGTAATTTTTGGAATAAATACTACTAACCTTGGAACTTACTAGGTGAGTTTTATTAATCGTATAATTAAAAAAAATTGATTAAAAAGATAATTTTTTATATTAAATTTTCAACACTTTTCACCTGACATGACCTCTTACGAGCAGGTAACATACCTTCTAAACCATACCCCACTATACTTTCTCCTAAGCCAGCTTTTCACTCTTGGTTTTCGTATCATCTCATTGGACTTATTTCAAACAAACTCGTTACACTCGCTCCTGATTACACGGGAACGAAGAAAACTACATGGGAAGCACGCTTACACTTGCAAGAACAGAGGGTCTAGACCAAACCATTTTTAAAATAAAGTAAGTTAAGATAGAATCAGACATACAAAACCTTGCAAAATGAAGTAGGGTAGTGAGCCAGAGTGGCGACTGAACGATCGGAAACATAGCCAGGCAAACGTCCACTATGAACCCGCATCGTTCTTCTTTCCCGTGCTATCAAGATCAGGAGAGAGGATTTGCGCAAGAAAGAATGCTCAATCTAACTCTGAAGTCGGGAACTAGAGGCAATGAATATTGGAAGGAGTAATGCGCTTTCTTTTTCACCTACACATAGTAAATTGAGGACAAATTTGGGATATTAATTAAATGAAAAAAAAAATCAATTTTTTAAAAAAATAACAAGAAAAACCCATCAATCCATATCTTCATCGAATTCCAAGATGAAAATAATACGAACAAAACTCAAAAATTCAGATTTTTCGGGCATGAAAGCTAAGCTAGTAGACATAGCACTCACGAAATCTTGAGGCAAAGTTGCACTTTTAACGAACTAGTTATTGGTGTCAAAACCCAGATTTTGATTGAAATAACCATTAGAAAAAAAAATGATATAACAAGACGAGACCACTTCAATCTTGAGGGGAGTTTGAGAATGATGGAGAAATAAGCAAGGGAAAGAAGAAATGGCGTTGATAGAATAGGAAAGAGATAAATTTCTTAATAGATTTTTTTTTGAATAAAAAGGTATAAATAAATGTTAAAATAATTTTGTACATAAATTTTTTTAAAATTAAAATAATTTTGCATTAATATTAAAAATTAATGTAAAATTAACATTATAAATTATATATTATACTCATTAAAATTAGTTTTTAAATAAAAATAAAAGAAAAAAAAAACAAAAATGATAGATTGGATTTGAATTAACCCATTATTTATTAGATTAAGCCAAGCTTGACACATGGATCATCTTAAAAGGGTTTGGATTGGATTGGACAAAGTTTTTATATCACTAATGACAAATACAATACTTATCATTAATTTAACCTCCTGGTTCGTAATGTTATGTTATCACAATTCTTAATTTTAATTTCTTAAGTTTACTCTCATTTTTTGATGCCTTATTTTGATGTTTAATTAAAAATGATTGAGTTTGTTCAAGAGTGTTATTATGTATTACGATTTTAAAAAAAACTTAATTTATTATACATTACACATAATGTTATACGATGAGATTTGTTTAGATATTAAAGTTTAATCTATATAATTATATTTTTTTATTCTCTTAATTTAATTTTGTATTATTGGTTAATGGTTCAAACCTCCAAGTAAATTGCCTAAAGTTAGGATACACTTGTTTCTTCAATTTTTTTAAATATCTATACGCTTAGAGTAGTGTTTTCTCACACTCAAGTATATAAAGCATGTAATATTACATATTTTAACTTGATTTATTTAAAATGGATGTGTTAGTATTGCAATTGTTGTAATGTTGAGAATTGAAGAATATTCAAAGATTTTTATCAGCACTTTCCATTTAAATAGATTCACGTAAAAAAAAATCATTTCCCATATGCATTACTTGATGAAAAACGATGAGTTGTAGTTGTAACATAGGATAAAAGTGCTTGTGCACTAACTATTGAAAAGAGCCTACTTGTCTTATCAGATAGGAAGTTTTCTAATCCAATTCGACAGACATCTAGGTTTTACTTTGGTTGTTCACTATCTAGTCATATCTGTCATCTTCTTTTAGTTTGATAGGCCATTGACATTGTACTAGATTGTCATCATTCTCTTTCTAATAGCCACGCGCAATTTTGGGAGTCATGCTGACATTAGTTGTATGAAGATGTCATCATAAGCACGGTTGTGAAAATCACATATTCTTTCATCAGTTTTGTTTGTCTGCTTTCTTACATTTGATTTATTAAGCTTTACGTTTATTTTTTTTTATTTTTTTAGAAAAAATTACCTTAAAATAATCCAACCTATACTCGTGGCTTGTTGAGAATAATAATAACGGCTAGTTATTAACGGCTAGTTTAGTAACGGCTAGTTTAGTAACGGCTAGTTTAGTAACGGCTAGTTTAATAACGGCTAGTTTAATGGCTTGTTTAGTAATGGCTAGTTTCTTCCTTTCAATGTATAAATATAACATTAGGCATTAAGCCAAAATCAATTCAATAACTCTCTCAACAAAAATCAGAGAAAATCAATACGGTATCGTGAGAGCGAGTTGATCTTGCTCCAAATCAATCCCACAAACAAGAACTGTATAAGTTCAAGAAATCTAGAAAATGTCACGTACATATAGAGACTTACGGGTGTCTTTGCCGCTAAATGGTAAAAATTACCATCTTTGGGCACGTCAGTGACTTTTGGTCTAATCGGCAGAGACAAATTTGAAAGTATGTCAACGGTGAGAAATCAAAACCAAAAGTCAAGATCAGCCTTTTGAACAATAAGAAAGAAAGGAAATTTCGAGAATGGAGAAAGAGTGACAATCTCGCCAGCGTAGTTGGTTATTGGCAACCATGGAACCCACGTATCTACGATCTCATGACATATCTAGATACGCTCGAGATATGTGGGTTAAAGCGAGACAATGTTCGGAAAGAAGAAAAATTACTCTCTTATTTATCAACTTCAAGAAGAACTTCAACAGCTACAACAACAAAATCAATCACCGAACTATTTAGCAAAATCCAAAAAAGAATGATGAGATTAGAGTGTATCGACCTCTCGTAGATATTGATGAAATCAAAAGAAGAGAGGAGCGAGGATGGAATTTTCACCTTCCTCTCCAAGCTCGATTCAAGCTACGGGAGTACGTTCACAAATTCTTCTCACGGTGCCATATCCTGTTGATGAGGTTGTTGGGATGGTTGAAAGAGAAGAGACAAGAAGAATAGTAATACTCAACTACCCGACAACCCCGGCCAAGGCTTTCATCACCGTATCTAACCACAGGCCGTAACGTCGGGAGATCAAACACTCACTGCGATTATTGTAAGAATGAAGGACATAAGCGCGAGGAATCTTTGTCACTCACCAAGGCGATTATTGTAAGAAGGAAGGGACACAAGCGTGAGGAATGTCATGTCTCGACCTAAATCTCCGACAAAAGGGAAAGAAGGCGAGGTGGAGGCTTCGTCGTAGGGGAGATCGGCGACAAAATCGGGTAGAAAGGCAGAGAAAATGGGTTACTCTGCACAAAAGGAAAAGAGGATATGAGTACAAACTGAAAAAAGAAATAAAAGGTGAGGTGGATATGGATCAAATGAGGCGAGTTGTATACACTGATTATCCGTGATGTTTCAAGGAAAATCTCAAAAAACCTCTCGGTATGATTACAAACCTTACTCAAAATTCTTTAAATTCCAAATGGATTCTTGATTCGGGTTCAACTGATCACATAACGGAAATAAAAACTTACTCAATAATTACAAAAAAATTGAGACTAAACAATTTGTAATCGTTGCAAATGGTGAAAAAATGGAAATTTTAGGAAATGGTTCAATTAGTCTCCTTTCAAGAAAAATTTCAAATGTTTTGCATGTGAATAATTGTACATCTAACTTGTTATCCATTAGTAAAATCACACGAGACTTAAATTGTGAAATTACATTTACATCCAAAAATGTGATTTTTCAGGAATTGATAACGAAGAATATCATTGGTGAAGGTTTTCTAGAAAATGGGCTTTATATTCTAAGTGAAGAAAAGTGCAACTTCAATATTAAAAAAAGAAGAAGAATTAGGCACTCTTTGGCATAAGAGAATTGGTCATCCTTCCGATAAGATTTTAAAATGTATTTTTGATTTCAAACAACTAGATTGTAGTAGTTGTGAAATTTGCAAATTAGGAAAAGCCAAGGTTACCATTTAGTTTATCCAATTGTAAAAGCAAAAACCTTTTGAGATAATACTTTCTGATGTTTGGGGCCCTGCTCCAATTGAGTCATTTAATGGTTATAAATACATTGTTATATTTATAGATGATTTTTCAAGAACTACATGGTTACACTTGTTAAAAAATAAAAGTGAAGTGTTTTCTCAATTTCAAGAATTTTATAATTTTGTAGAAAATCAATATGATGCAAAGATTAAAACTTTTAGAAGTGATAATGGAACGGAATTTGTAAATCAAAATTTTACAAATTTTTTCAAGCAAAAAGGAATTTTACATCAAACAACTTGTATTTACACACCCCAACAAAATGGTGTGTCAGAAAGAAAAAATCGACATTTACTTGAGGTAACAAGAGTACTTTTGTTTCAAAATAATGTTCTAATAATTTTTTGGTCGGATCTTTGTTCACCGCAAAATATTTAATTAATAGATTGCCAAGTGCCAATTTGAATTTCAAAAGCCTTAGAAATCCTCTACCAAGAAAAACTCAATATCTATCATTTAAGAGTATTTGGATGTACATGTTATGTGCAAAATAAGCAAACAACACAAGTTAGATTATACATCAATCAAAGCTATTTTCTTGGGGTATTCATCTCAAAAAAAAGGGTTATAAATGCTATGATCCGATTAACAAAAACATTACATTTCAAGAGATGTGACATTCCAAGAAAAATGAGCCATATTACAAAACACTAGAAAAGGAGACTAATAACCAAGAGAGGAACCAAAATGAATTTACATTTCCATTTTTTTTATTACGAAGAAGGAAATATAGTAGTAGAAAATGAAATAATCAATGAGAATGAAGAGGAAGAAACTTCTCAAAATGAGGGGAAGATGGTACTACCGAAATAATACCATTGAGAGAGGTCTAATCGGACCACAACCTACAACTAGATTACGGGATTTTGTAACATATGAGGTAAAATACCCTATCCAAAATTATTTGTCTTATGAAAATGTTACACCACAATATAGGACTTATTTGACCTCAATTTCCAAAGAAAATGAGCCAAATAACTATGAGGAAGTAATAGGCCAACTTGTATGGTGCAAAGCAATGGAAGAAGAACTTCAAACACTTGAAAAAAATGAAACATGGGTAGTCGCATTACAACTGCAGAAGGAAAGAAACCGTAGGATGCAAATGGGTCTATAAGATTAAGTTTAATAGTGATGGTACTATTGAAAGGTACAAAGCACGATTAGTGGCAAAAGGTTACACTCAAACCTATGGTGTAGATTATCAAGAAACATTTGCACCGTACAAAATGAATACCGTTAGGATTTTACTTTCCATAGCGAGTAAACCAAAATTGGACCTTACATCAAATGGATGTCAAGAATGCTTTTCTCCAAGGAACACTTGAAGAAGGTATATATGACACTTCCACCTGGTCATAAAAAAGAAAACAATTCTAGTCTAGTGTGTAGGTTAAAAAAAATCTATTTACGGACTAAAGCAATCTCCACGAGCATGGTATGGAAAACTAAGCTCTTATTTAATTTCTTGTAATTTTAAAATTAGTAATACCGATCACTCATTATTTTCCAAAAATTATGGTACATTCACAAACCATAATTCTAATATATGTAGATGATATAATAATTACCGGAAATAATTTGGAAGAAATTAAAAAGTGAAAATGAAATTAAAGGAGAATTTTTGATATCAAAGACTTAGGTTTATTAAAATATTTTCTAGGAATAGAAATAGCCACGTTCATCGAGGACTCTTTATTTCACAAAGAAAATATACACTTGACCTATTGAAAGAAATGGTAAATTAGGGGTAGTAAACCAACATCTACACCGATAGATAGTAAATGCAAATTAAATATTGAGGATGGCGAACCCTGAAGACATAAGCCAATTTCAAAGACTTGTAGGAAAATTAATTTATTTAACGGTAACTTGAATCCAGATATTTCTTTTTCAAGAAGCCAAATTAGTAAATTTATGCATACACGCAGAACACCACATTTGTAGGCTATACATAGAATTTTAAAATATTTAAAAGCGGACACCTAGTAAAGGAATTCTCATGAAATGTAATAATTCTAATGAAGTGCTGTCCAAGACACAGATTGGGTGGTAGCTTTGATAGAAAATCAACCTTGGTTTTTTGCACGTTTGTAGGCGGAAATTTAGTCATATGGAAAAGCAAGAAACAAAATGTTGTGCACGATCAAGTGCGGACGAATATCGAGCCATGGCATCACCTCAGCGAGCTAACTTGGATCAAACAACTTCTTTTGGATATTGGAATTAGAATTCAAGAACCAATGAAGATGTTTTGTGATAACAATGGCGCGACATATAGCATCAACGTCAGGTGTTTCACGAGAGAACAAAACACATCGAAGTTGATTGCCACTTCATTCGAGAAAAATTCAAGCAAAGGAAATTGAAACTCCATTTGTGAGAAGTGAAAAACAATTGGCGGACATCTTCACCTTTTAAAGGTTTAGATTTAAAATCATTTGAAGAAAATTTAAGCAAAGTTAGGGTTGACCGATATCTACACACTAACTTTGAGAGCGTGTTGAGAATAATAATAATCCGCCATTAGTTAGAACGCTAGGGCTTTAATAACGCCATTAGTTAATGCGGCTACTTAAGAATCCGCTTAAGAACGTAGTTTAAGAATCCGACTAGTTTAATAACGGCTAGTTTCTTCCTTTCAATGTATAAATATAACATTAGACATTAAGCCAAAATCAATTCAATAACTCTCTCAACAAAAATCAAAGAAAATCAACTTATGTGTTAAAAAATAGAGTTTTGTCATTGGCTTAAAGTAGTTAAAATAGAGTTTTGTTTAGACTTATTACAAGGTTAATTAGGGAAATCTTTTCAAATGCTATTGTAATTTTAAAAGTTTGATACTGATAAATTTAAACAAAAATTATCAATTTTATTTTATTTTTATTTTTTTACTTTGTTCTATCACTATCATTATGCTAGGTAGCATCATTATGGTTTGAAATTTATAATATCAGAGAGTAACTCGTAAATGCCAGATTTGCCATGGCAGCTGAAAGCTTGAGATCATTTAGTTTGATCCTATCTATTTCTATACTTTATTGAATATAAAGGATAAGTATAAAACCAAAGTACATATGGGTAACTACTTGGATCTGACGTGTTGCTTTCTCTTTCATATCCTCTTGCTATAACATAATCGAACAACTTTTTTAAATACTGTCTATAAGATATAGACACTGATTCAAATACAGGTAGGATCGAGTAAAAAATTTGTGAGTATATCATATCTTACTAATTACTTTTCGGTGACAACAAAACGATTCACAAAATTAGATAATAATTAATTTTGGATAATTTAGATTAAATTAATCATGTTTAATTTACAATACCACTTATGAATATACTTGGGGGGAAATATTTGATCAATGTACAACTATTTACTTCTCCTAGCTTTTCAATACCACTAACACAAAACAAATTTCATTGTAAATATTTTCTTTTATGCAACACAACTACTACACTTTAATTGGGATGCGAAGAGATTCAACAAATCTCAATAGATTTTATGCCATTTAGTGTTTTACAAATTATTGTAAACTATCCTTACAAACTTAACAGCGCTTTAATATCTATGTTAAAAACTTAGACATAACTTAATCCAATAAGATCTCATTGAGTTAAGGGTTGTTCGAGTTTATAAGTAACATTGTTGCGTAACTCCTGACCGATGTGGGATTGAAGGAAACTTAATAATCTTCCTCCACACAGACATAGGTGATCTTACAAAGCCACAGTGAGGCAAGTCAGGCTCACATTTGATATCATATTAGAAAATCATGTTTAACTTAATCCAATAAGATTTTGTTGAGTTAAGGGTTCGCCAAGCTTATAAGTAGCATTGTTGCCGAACTCCTGGCTGACGTAGGATTGAAGGAAAATTAACAATCTACACATAGTTAAAATGGAGTTTTAAAATGATTTAGTTTTATAACTTTACTCAATTGACATTTATTGTGTTAATTTTAAGATTGAAGGACATTTATCTTAAAAATATCATATTTTTTCATTAAATGAACATGTACTTATCACATGTGCTTATATTAAAATAATAGGCATACCTTAATGTTATGATTGATTAAAAATAATATTAGATTTGTTAGTCAAAATAGTAGGTGTCTAATTTAGAAGAAAATTCATGTAAAATGGCTTACCATATTGTTAAAGATGGAGGTGCCTAACCTTGTTTGAATAAAGAATGGGAAGATTAGGTCGCTTAATTTTGTTGAATGAAAAAAATATTTGGCATATGAAATGGGAGCTTGAAGGCTATAAATATGACTTCATTTTTTCATTATTAATCATCCCAAAAATAGAGAAAAACTTATATAAGAAGTTTTTTGAGTGAGAGAATTTTGTTGAAAAAATTCTCTTGGGCTTGTAATTGCTCTTGTCTTTTAGATGTGTAAGAACATCATTGAGAGTGTGGTTGTAATAATTTTTCACATAGTAAATTTCTTTCTCTAGTTGTCTTTTGACAACGAAAGTGATTTTTCTCCAATTTGGAGTTTTTACTATAATTCTTGTGTTATGTATTCTCTATTTCTCTGTTATTTGATATTCTACTAAAGAGGATCTTGAGAGAAGAAATTTGTGATTATACCATTTGATCTAAATTTCCTAACACTTAATAGTTACATAATTGAAAATATTAATCGGATAAAGTTACAAAGGTTAAGTGTTGATTCTGTAAAGTTATATGACTAAATTGATCCAAAATTCATTTCAAATAAATACTAAGGGTTCATTTGGAACCATTTCTCTTTTTAGTTAAAAATACTTTCAAAGATGTTTGGCAATTTCTATTAAAATTGTTTTTAAAAGTTTAAAAATTACTATTTATACTTTTTAAAAGAGTAATTGTCATTTTTAAGAGAAATAGTTTCGAATGCATATTATCATCTTAAAATAAATAAAGTTTCATTTAAAAGTTAAAATCACTTTCAAAGTTTTGATCCCAAATACCTCAATTCTTATCTTAAAGCCCCTTTCGACTCAATAACAACTTCTCCTCGAACCATTTTTTAAGAAAAGCATATACGAAGTTATGAGAGTGTTTACCTCAGGGGCTAGAGGATGACAGTAGAAGATGGTAAGTAACTTTGTCTTTTCTTTATTAATCCAAAAGTACTTTCATCCGAAAATTCTTATGAGATTAAGAGTATATACAAGTGAAAACCATTTCCCACCACGATTAATTTTGCCTATAATTTACGTGGCAGAACTAATTTAAGGAAGAATAATGCTACGGAACATAGAGTAGTGCTCGCTTTATCATATCTATTGAAATTATGAGAACAAAGTAAAAATTACAATATATCAAAATTAAAGTTCAATGAAATAGAATATAAATGTTAATAATATATAAATTTGAACTCATTTTCCACACAAATCTATTATATTATTATTGGAGATAAAATTAAGGAGTGCCAACTCTTTAATTAAGGAGTAAATCAAGAACCTTAATTTAAGGAGTAAATCAAGAACCTTAATTCAAGGAGTAAATTAAGGAGTTGTGATCCTTAATTTAAGGATTAATTCAAGGAGTAAAACAATGAATCCTTAATTCAAGGAGTAAAACAAAGAATCCTTAATTCAAGGAGTAAAACAAAGAATCCTTAATTCAATGAGTAAATCAAGGAATGTTTAATTCAAAGAGTAATTCAAGGAGTAAATATCCTTATATATAGCTATAGAATTGTAATGAAAATATGAAAGAAAGAATACAACTTTAAGAGAGCTTGTTTTATTTAGAAAGGCCTTCAGGCCTTGGCCTTTGGCCTTGACGTTTCCAACACTAATTTTTCAACATGGTATCAGAGCAAGTCGATCTTCTTGGACAAAAATTGTTATTCCTCTACTCAAAGTGCGTTTGACACTCTATCAGAGCGATTTCTTATTCTATTTGTTTTTTCAAACCAAATTCTCTTGGTGATGATGGATTAAATCTCTCATGCAGCTTCTACCGACTTGATGTGGGGGAGAAGTATTGTGATAAAAGGAAAGGTCTCACATTGAAACCAAGCTCTTGTCGATGATGGATTAAATATCTCCTATAGCTTCTACCAACTTGATGTGGAGGAGGAGTATTATGGTAAAAGGAAAGGTCCCACATTGAAACCAAGCTCTTGGCGATGATGGATTAAATCTCTCCTGCAGCTTCTACCTACCTGATGTGGAGGAGGAGTATTGTGGTAAAAGGAAAGGTCCCATATTGAAACCAAGCTCTTGGCGATGATGGATTAAATCTCTCCTGCAGCTCCTACCTGCCCGATGTGGAGGGGAAGTATTGTGGTAAAAGGAAAGGTCCCGCATCGACAACAATATATATATATATATATATATATATTTTGCTATCGTAATCAGCATTTTTGTTAGTTTTACCTTTGATGCCTTGGCTTCTCATCAGTTTCAACGACTTATGTGCAAGCTTAGATCCATAAATCTTATGGATCCAGCTTGAGGGGGAGTATTGGAGATAAAATTAAGGAGTAAATTAAGGAGTGCCAACTCTTTAATTAAGGAGTAAATCAAGAACCTTAATTTAAGGAATAAATCAAGAACCTTAATTCAAGGAGTAAATTAAGGAGTTGTGATCCTTAATTTAAGTATTAATTCAAGGAGTAAAACAAGGAATCCTTAATTCAAGGAGTAAAACAAGGAATCCTTAATTCAATGAGTAAAACAAGGAATCCTTAATTCAAGGAGTAAAACAAGGAATCCTTAATTGAAGGAGTAAAACAAAGAATCCTTAATTCAAGGAGTAAAACAATGGATCCTTAATTCAAGGAGTAAAACAATGAATCCTTAATTCAAGGAGTAAATCAAGGAATGTTTAATTCAAAGAGTAATTCAAGAAGTAAATATGCTTATATATAGCTATAGAATTGTAATGAAAATATGAAAGAAAGAATACAACTTTGAGAAAGCTTGTTTTATTTAGAAAGGCCTTTAGGTCTTGACGTTTCTAACACTAATTTTTCAACAATTATCTTATATGTTACAATTATTTTAAAAACTAGAGAATTTATTCATTTTTTCTAGATAATTATAACATGTTTTATAATATAATCTATATAAATACAAAAATATGTAAATCTATTTTCGTAGCATTTTTGAAGAGAAAAAACAAAGAAATGGAAGATACTAATAAATTCGTCATGGCCCACGTCCAACATACCCTAGTCTCCACAGAGCTTGGATTTTTAATATTACATGAATTTTAAGAATTATGTAATAATATATATATATATATATATATATTTAGATGCAGATAGATTCTAGGTTAAACTTTGTTATTGTATATCTATATATGTGTGTGGGTACGTGTGATTGTGTAAATGCGACTTTCAAAAATTGCTTAGAATTTCGACTATCTATGAATTAAAGCAAGAGCTTAAAAAAAAAAACTGCATACTCCGTTTTCTATTCACTAAGTTCGAGGACAATAGTAGTATTCAGAAGAAACAGAACCTGCAGGAATTCTCAGAATTTTATATGTAAAATGAGCTGTATTTTTTCAATTTTCATATCTTTTTAATATCTTTCAATTCTCTGTAATTGTAGGCTTGTATTATTACCCAAATCAGATTTTAATATAATTATATGAATGAAAATAAATTGTAATAACAGAACATTTCATTACTTAAGTAACAAACGTTACTCTACATTACCAATATCAACTTATTGAAAGTTACATATATAGTCTCTCATAACACAATTTCAGTTCAAGTGTAGGCAACAACAGACAGAGAAAGAACAAAAAAGGTATCAATGATGGTGTGGATCAGGTCCTCCGGGACTTGATCTCTTTGAAACGAAATACATTCCTGCATGTCTATGAATGCTAGCCTTTAGCGCTTGTTTGGCACGTTTCATCATTATTTGGTTGCCCTTGGTTGAAGCTGATAAGCCAAGAGAACGAGTCTCAGAATTTGAAAAAAGACTAAAGATTAAAACAAGACACAAGCAGAGTTTAAGGCCTCCCATTGTCATATAGTTGAATCCAAGTAATGCTACTATAAGTATAGGATTAGGTGGAGAAAACTATGAGCTAGATCCTTCATTTATATAGGACCTCGCCATTGCTTTTTTTTTTTTTAATAATAATTTAAATATCAGAATTTGTTCAATATGACAAAGATTAATTAGTGCATGTAACTATCGCCTCATATATAAAGTCAAGAATTGAATTTTTTTCAATAAGCTTCTCTGAATCCCTTATTTTCTTTTCTTTTATACCTTTTGTCCTCTAGTCCATCTGTATGAACTCAAGATCTATTATAGGCTACATCTACATGAACCCAATGTTCGTTACGAGATCAAAAAGAGTTAAATTACGGTGTAAAGTGTAAAGATAAGGAATTAAAAATAATGTAAAACGCGAAGATAAAAAATATCTTTAATTAAAAAGAGTTAGATATAATGTGAAATGTTATAATAATAAAAAAAATTTATTAGAGAAGAGCAAAACTATAAGGTACTTAATTTGACATAAATATCCTTAAAAATGTACTAACAAAATTTTACATTTAGTAAATATTAGCACTAGTTTAGGGATTAATAATTATTTATATACATGCATGAATGTTAACTTTGGGATGAAAGTATAAGTTCCTTACCCTTTATAAGGATGGAGAATACTTCTTCTAATTAAGTCGATTATAGCTAGTTAACCACGTCCAACCTTGTCAATGGTCAGTAAACTTTAGTCAACAGCAGATCATCCATGGTCAAAGACCTGTCAATATAAAGTTGTACGCAAAGAGGTTCAGTAGCCAAGTCAAACTAAAATTTGACCTTATATGCAGCATGCTTCAGATTTTACTGTTAAAACTAGTTTATAATTAGTTATAGCCTATAATCTTATAGCTAAGCAATAGACAAATTTCTCTTTACAATAGCAACTTAATTATCTTGAGAGTGGTTACTTGGTCTCTCTCATGACACTAACTTCACTATATTGTGTTTCTTTGGGTGTTGTGTTAGCTGTTGATCCATTTCCATAAAGCAATTTTACTTTTATGTAATCTTTTTTATTCAGAATCTTCTGATAGCCAATATGAGTAATAGAAATTGGAGTTTAAGATCACTCTAGCACAGTTTGCAAAAATATTTTTTGGAAGAAAATAATAAAAAAAAACACTGTTACCTGATCACTAAATCAATGTATAAAAAAATATCAAATGATGGTTAAGAAAGATATTAATATTTCAAATATTATATTAAAAAGTATATTACTTTATAAAATATAATATTATTTTTATTACACTAAAAGTTTTACCAAAAATTACACCAAAAGTTATATTTAATAACTTATTTTACTAATTTTATATTATATATTTAATTTTAATTTATTATATGTAATAAAAAATTTAAATATTTTCTTAAAAGAAAATGGTACATAATGAATAGTATTAGCATAATGAAAAGGGATGCGCTAAATTTTTCGAAACATTATTCATCACACCAAATTTGATACAAAACTTATTTGGTGCAAGTTTAGAGCAATTTTGCACCAAATTTGGTGTTTTGGTACTGAATTGGAGACACTCTGAGTAACATGAAACTTACTTTAATTTGAGATTAATATTTTAAAATTTAATATCTAATATTGTTTATACACTGTATAAATTTACATGATAACAAAGTTTTATTAGATTAATGAAAAAAACTAATGAGCCTCCAACACACAAAAAAAATACATGGGTTTTGAAAAAAGAAATAAATACAAGTGACATAAATAAAATTAAAACATAACAAAAATATGTTAAAAACAAACTACATTTTAAAAAAGTGTTAGTGTATGTTAGAAATACTTAATAATTATATTTTATTCTGTGAATAAATGAATATACATGGTGCCTTTATTTAGGAGTTACAAGTAAACTAGCTATGTCTAAAGTAACTAGATATAGATATGACAAAAGTAAAGAGATATACATTAGCATATATATATATATATTATTAGATATACATTAACAGCCCCCCTCAAACTCAAGGTGGATGTGAGACCAACTTGAGGTTGTCAACCAAATTACGAGTACATCTTTTGGGAAGTGCCTTAGTGAAGATATCTGCAAGTTGATCATTGGAGGAAACATGGAAAAGCTTGAGAGCACCATGGATAAGATGAGAGCGAATAAAGTGACAATTAATCTTGATGTGTTTAGTCTGTTCATGGAAGACATCGTTGTGAGCAATATGAATGGCACTCTGATTATTACAATAAAGGAGAGTTGCAAAGGATGTGGACACACCCAAATCCTTAAGGAGCCATCATAGCCAAAGGAGCTCAGATGTGGTATCAGTAGGAGCACGATATTCTACTTTAGTACTGGAGCGGGCCACGAAGGTTTGTTTCTTACTTCGCCAAGAAATCAAAGAAGAACCAAGGAGAAAGTAATAACATGTAGTAGACCTGCGATCAGTGGGATCTCCTACTCAATCAGCATTAGAGAATGCACAAAGTACTAAAGGAGACTGCACTGAGTAGAAAAGGCCATGAAAGATAGTGCATTTCAAGTATCGTAGAATACGTAGAACAACAGCATAATGAGTCGATCGTGGAGCAGACAGATACTGGCTCACCTGATGAACAACATAAGAGATGTCTGGACGAGTAACTGTAAGATAAACCAGGCTGCCAACCAATAGTCTATAAAGAGAGGGATTAGACAATGGTTTCCCTTCTGATGGTGTCAGATGCGCATTAAGTTCAACTGGAGTGTCAACAGTCTTGCTGTCAGTGAGTCCAGCTTGAGATAAGAGGTCAGATGCATACTTTGCTTGAGTAATGTAAACACCATCTGTGGAACGAGTGATCTCAAGACCTAAGAAAAAGCTTAAATGTCCAAGGTCTTTCATCTCAAACTGATGACTAAGAAAATCCTTGAGTTCTTGAATGCCACTGAGGTAATCACCAGTTATGATCATATCATCCACTTATAGAAGAAGCAAAATGGTACCTTTATCATTGCGACGAAGAAATAAGGCATAATCATAAGGACTAACAGTGTAACCCAAGCGAAAGATGGTGGAGCTGAACTTGGCAAACCATGCTCGTGGAGCTTGTTTAAGGCCATAAAATGCACGTCGAAGACGACAAACTTTATTTGTTTCAACAGAAAGACCAAGAGGAGGTTGCATATAGACTTCTTCATGTATATCCCCATTAAGGAAAGCATTTTTAACATCCATCTAAAAAAGGTCCCATTTACTAGCAAAGGCAACAACTAAGTGGGTACAAACAGAGGAAATATGAGCAACTGGAGCAAAAGTATCTTCATAATCAATCCCATACTCTTATGTAAAACATCTTGCTACAAGACGAGCCTTGTAACGATCGATGGACCCATCAGAGCGAGTCTTGATCTTATAGATCCACTTACTACCAAATACAAATTGACCAGGAGGGAGAGTAACAAGATCCCAAGTATGGTTTTTGGTTAATGCATCAGTTTCTTCTTTCATTACAATTTTCCAAGAAGGGTTAGTAGATGCCTCATGATAGGTATGAGGCTCATGGAGTGTAGCAAGGGCAGTGTAACAATGATAGTGAAGTAAATGTGTAGGAATGGATCTTACCCGGGTTGAGTGGCAAGGTGGAATGTCTTGTGGAGGATCTTCAGGTAGAGAAGGAGCAAGGGACCTATGTTCAAGGTGGGGTAGATCGTTATCAACATGTTCTTCTATGACCTGTCTAGGAGAATCATCAGAAATATTTGAAGATTGAATAGTGAAGTCCAAAGATGGATTAGAAGTATCTGTAGAAGGAACACAAGACTCATTTGGAAAAATTTCTAAAACATTTGAATTAGTTAGGGAAGAACGAAAGTGAGAAAGTTCAACAAATAAGCGGTGTTCCCAAAAGACACCATTACGGGAAACACGAAGACGATGTGAGATAGGATCATAGCATCGATACCCTTTTTGAGTTTCACCATAACCAAGAAAACAATAAAGTCTAGATCGAGGCTCAAGTTTGTTGTGTTCATGAGGCTGAAAAAAACGAAACAAACAGATCCGAATTAGCGAAGGTAATGATAGTCAAGAGATGATCCAAAAAGGCACTCATACGGAGTCTGATTATGAATGACAGCACTTGGAATGAGATTAATGGAATAAACAGCATGAATAGAAGCTTCACCCCAAAATGGGGCAGAAACTTTGGCAAAAAGAAGAAGAGCACGAACAGTGTCAAGAATATGACGAAGTTTTCTTTCGGTTCGACCATTTTGTTTAGAGGTTCCTTGACAGGTTAGATGATGTACTGTGCTATAGGAGTGTAACAGAGTTTGAAAAGCATTTTGAGTATATTCAACAGCATTATTAGATCGAAAAGTTTTGATATGTTTGCAGAATTGTGTTTCAACCATTTTTGCAAAGTTATTGTATATTGGTAAGATTTCAGAACGAGATTTCATTGGAAAGATCCAACTATAACGAGAATAATCATCAATAAAAACAACAAAATATTGAGATCCACCAATACTAGTAACAGGAGAAGGTCCCCAAACATCAGAATGAATTAACTCAAAAATACTATTAGAGATAGATTTACTATTATTGAAAGGTAAACCTGGTTGTTTTCCTAACTGACATGAAGTACAATCAAAATTGTCTTTGGACACAGAACCCAATAGACCTTTAGAAGCTAACTGTTGTACCCGAGTGGATGGGGCATGACCAAGACGAGAATGCCAAAGTACGAAAGAAGTTAAGGAAGAAACTGCAGCAGTTGTAGCAGCAACAGAGGTAGGAGCAACATGTGGAAGATAAAGATTGTTTACGGGAAACATACACCCGACCCTAGGACCAGTCCCAAGCTTTTGCCATGTCCTCGGATCCTGCACAATACACCCATAATAGTAAAAAATAAGGCGATATCCTAGTTCAGCTAATTGTCCTACAGAGCATAAATTATAGGATAGGTCAGGTACATGGAAAACCCCAGGAATAGAGAGGGTAGAGGTCGAAACAAAACCTAGACTATTCCAATGAATGGTGGAACCATCAGCTATATGAATATTAAGGGGATGTGGTGTAGGGTCAATTTTGGAGAATAAAGATGAGTGAGGTGTCATGTGATTGCAATATGCAGAGTCAAAAAGCCAAGTTTGAGATTTACCGGGCAAAACTGAGAGAGTAGTGGAAAGAGATGCATTACCAGCCATTTGAACAGCCTGAGTTATGATCTTCTGTAGTTCAATGGAGGAGAGGTTGATAGTGGATTCAGAAGACTGGGACTCTGTTGAACTAGAAGGCATCAACGAAGTAGGCTCAGTATTAGCAACATCGGTAGTAGATTTGTTGCGACGGTAACAAGTCTCAATGGTGTGGCCATGACGCTTGCAATAATTGCAGAACCTTTTATTACTCTTCCTGTGACGATTTTAAAAGCCAGAGGAATTACCTGATTTCTGAGGTTACTTAATGGTAGGAGCAAAAGGAGTAATAGCCAAAGCATTGAGCTTATTGCTATACCTACGATGATTGTAAAAGCCAGAGGAATCACCTGATTGCTAAGGTTTCTCATTGGCAGGAGTAGGAGGAGTAATAGCCAAAACATTGAGCTTATTCTTAGCTTAAATGGTTGCAAGCTGAGCTTCTTCTCTAACCAACTCATTTACAGTAGTATCAAGAGAGGGAGAAGGACTGCGATTAAGAAGCTGACCACGGATTGGCTCAAAGTTCTTGTGGAGTGACATTAAGAACTCATAGAGACGAAATTCATCCCTAATTGTAGCATATTGCTGAGCATCTATTGAGCATGCCCAAATTGGATCACAAAGGTCAATTTGGTCCCAAAAGAAGCAAAGTTGATCAAAGTAGTCATTGATGGATTGCCCTGGTTCTTGTTGAAGTTTATGAAATTCAACTATTAGTTGATATTTCATGGATCCGTGAATAATAGAGTACCTTTTGGCCAACATATCTCATGCTGATTTGGCATCATCAAAGCTGCCCAACAGATTAGAGATGGAAGGAATGGAAGTATTCCGAATCCATGTGAGGATCATGTGGTTATGACTATCCTATTCAATCATGCGACAAAGGAAAATAGCATCTTCTTAACTTGCTCCTTTAACAGGAATGATAATTGCACCAGTACAATAATGCCAGAGCATAAGACCCTTAAGAAAACTACGCATAGCTTGAGACCATGACAAGTAATTCTTGGTCCCCTCCAATATAGTATTAATAGGGCAAGAAATAAAAGCATCCTTTTTATCCATTTGGAAACACAATATGCAAAAACGGACTACAAAAATGAGGTCTACGTGAAAAAATGTGTAGGGTGGACTTGTATTTCAAAAGTCAACGGTCAACATGATCAACGGTCAACGGTCAGGCCGGTGCACAGTTAGTGGGGGCTCTGTGACATCAGCTAAATGCGATGATGACGTCAGCCCTAGGTAAGTCACTGATGACGTCACAGGACAAGAGCGCGGCGTGTGTAGTGCATGGATCTGACGCGCTATTAATGTTGGTGGCGCGTGCAGGCGTGTGAAGAGGAATTAGGTTACAATTCACCCACGGTTGTGTAGATCTGGTCGTGGCGATCACAATGGTATCTGCAGAAATGTCATCGGGGTAAGATTTTACGGCACGTTTGGTTTCAGTGGTAGCGTGTGAAAAAAACGTGCAGATTGTTTGGGTGGTGCGTGAGGGAGTGTGCGGTGTCCGATGGTTGCGATACTTCCACGGTTGTGTAGATCTAGTCGATCCGATCACAATGGTATCTGCATAAAAATTATCATAGCAAGATGCACGGTGACGACGGTGATTGGAGTGATCTTTGTGGTATGGAACTCCTTAACAACGGCAACTGTAGGCTCGGAACCTAAAGACAACGGCTGAAAGACGTCGGAGGTTCAACGGTGAGTGGTTGCAGCGGCTATTGTGACAGCGGAAGCTATAAGGGTTGAGTAGCACCAGAAAAGATAAGACTGCTAGAAAGATAATAGCAGTGGCTCTGATAACATGTTAGAAATACTTAATGATTGTATTCTATTCTGTGAATAAATGAATATACATGGTGCCTTTATATAGGAGTTACAAGTAAACTAGATATATCTAAAGTAATTAGATATAGATATACCAAAAATAAAGAGATATACATTAATATATATATATATATATATTAACAGTGTATAAAAAAATATCATATTTTAATTAAGAAGAATGGTATCGTAATATTTATAAATATTATAAAACTTATCACCTTTTAAAATTAAATTTTAAGGATTGAATATTTTATTTTATTTATACACGGTACAAAAAAATTAATTACTCGGCAGTTTTTTTTCCCATCATAAGTACTTCTAATCTAGTTTAGGAAAACAGGGGAAAGAGATTAATAAAATCACTGTTTAAATCACCCCTTTTTTAGAAGAAGCTCGATGGACAAATTATAAATTGTCTTGCATAAAGCTTAAACTCACGATCTCTTTGGTGTGTAACACTTCCATTACCAAGTCTACGGGGACAATTATCTACGGCTCCTAAGCACTTAATGAGGTAAGAACAATTGCAGCACAAGGTTGATAATAAATTGTACGTGACACCCATCCAACGACATTAATTACATTATTTTTAAAAGTTTATAAAATATGTAATTAATTAAAATAGAGAATAATTTTTAATTTTTAATTTTTATTAATTTATAATTTATTTTTAAAAGTTTATAAAATATGTACTTAATTAAACTAGAGAACATGAATATATTGTTTTTAATTTTATCAATTTATAATTTAATAATTTAAACAAAGTCATCAAGAAAATCATCAGACATGCAATTACGTGTAAAAATAAAATAATAATATATGATATTTTTAGGTGAAAACAACCTAAGCTTGTAACTATAACTTAAGAGAAAAATCACTGGTCAACCAGACCATTTAACTTTTCACTATGAAAAACAAATGTTCAAATATAAACTCTATCTTATGCTAACTTACTTATGAGTCACTTTCTAGTTTCATAATTTCTAATATTAACATCATTTGTTTTCAAATTAAAGTTCAAATAAATTCTTTGTCAATAAATACACATGAATGGAATAGAGAATAATATATACTATCTTAATACTCGTATGTTTAATGAAATTTACATAATATCATTTAATTGTTATTTTCTCGTTCAGAAAGAATATATTATTAAAAATTATTATTTTTTAAATAATTATTAATTAAAATATTATTTAATCTTAAAAAATAAAAAATAAAAAATAAAAAGTATTTTTGATAATTTTTTCTTCTATATTATTTGTAAAATAACACATAAGTATCAATATATATGGTAGTAAAGTTCTATTGTTGATCCACCAAATATCATATAATCAAAATTTAAAAAAATGTTAGAATTTAGGGTTTTAAAATTTTAAGATTTTTGGGTTTTTAATTTTGAGGTTTTAAGTTTTGAGTTTTAGATTTAAGGGTTTAAAATTTAAGATTATAAAATTTTAGGGTTTAAATTTGACGGAAAGATTGAAATAAAAAAATTAAACAATAAATATGAAAATAAATTAACAATTTTATTAAGAGATGGTAGAATAGTAATCCTATCTCTAGTAGAAATTATTTTTATTCATATATATATATATATTTATCGATCAAACATCACATACATTAGATTACAGAACATAATCCATGAAGCAGAATAAATCTAATTATAAAATATCAAATTGTCACGAATTATCATGTACGTGGTTAAAGATAATAATTTAATACTTTGTCGCGATAATAAATATATTTAGTAGCAATTCCATTAATTGAGTAGTGTTCCCAATTAAAAACTCAAATATTCTCTTGAATAGAAATAACATGCATGACTCAGAATAATAAGAGTACAAAGTTTTTTTTTTTTACCCTTGAAAGCAAACGAATCTTCCATTTTAAAAAATAAATATTTTTAAAAAGAAATAATTTATTCTGATAATAATATTTATTGTTATAAAAATATCAATTTTTATTATTTTTTTCAAAAAAAAAGAAGAAGAAAAATCATAAAAATAACACCTTAAAACGTATAATAACAAAAATGGTGCTATGAAAATATTTTAATAATATTAAACATAATTTAATTGAATATCATTCCATATTAAATAGATTTAAATAATGTGTTTAATATAAAATGATATGACATGATTTTTTTAATAGTAAAAAATATATGGTAAACATAAACAATACTATTTTTGTATTTATAAATTTTAAGGATGTTTTTAAAATATATAAATAAAAAAACTCATTGCATTTTACTCACAAGTCATTGATCTACATAACAAATGGACGATAATAATTTTCCTCTTGCTAATGGTGATACATATGGTGGGTTTTGTCCTCTTGATCTCATTGGATTTTCTAATAATAAAAATGAAAGTCATTTATGAGCTTTTGTTCAAAAGATCACTTAAATTTGGAATTATGATATTGCCAAAAATAAGCAACTAGTCTTGAGATTAACAATTGTAAATGGAAATAATTTTAAAACAAAGTTTTATAAGCTTTAAATTATAGAAAATCTCAATAAATAAATAAAAAAGAGAGTCAAAGATGTGAAAAAACAGTCATTCTTGGTCCCTCTTGATTAAGAGGTTAGAGTCATTCAAACTTGAATGTGAGGCCTCAGGCCGCTTGTAAGACAAGTAGAGATTTTATCAACTACTCAGCTCTATTTAGATGTTTAATGGTAAATGACATCATTATTTTAGAGGGAAAAAATATATATTTTATCAACTAGTATACGAGTTAATCTCTTGTATGGATAAGAAGCCAAAAGGAAAGGGAGGAAAAAAAAACAGTTAAATGGCTTATGGATTGAAAATGATGTAAATAATTAATTTTTTATGGCAGCCAGCTTTAGATCAATAACTTATATATATATATAAAGAATAACAAAACTAATTTCATTTTCATTATTGGGATAAGATGAGAGAAGAAATTAAATATTGCTAATTAAATAAATGTTTTTTATAAAAAAAATTTATTTTCTAAAATTTAAAAATATAATAATAAAAATCAAAAAATCATTTATTTATTTTCCATTAAAATGTAAGAGACACTTTAAAACACATTCTAATACGATTATTATACGAGAATGAACATATTGATTAGAATTTATCATTAATTATTTTATATATTAAAAATATTATTTTATATTTAATAAATAATTTATTTAAAAAAATTGTAGGTAGTACCTCAACCTTAAAAAAAATCATATTTGTACCTTTCGGTCATTATATATGATTAAGTTGATTAATGTTTCTTTTTTACTTGAAATAAAGATAAAAAGATAATTAACAATAGATTGTAATATTATATTTTTGAACAAGTTGTCTTCTAATAGAGTGATAATTACATTTCAAGTGAAAATCTTGGTTCGAATTCCACTCGTTATTATAAGGAAAAAATATATTTATTTTTTTGTTTTTGAGGAATGCGTGGATTAGAAGGTTAATTCATACTTTGGATTATAACTTTCAATAATAGATAATAAATAATTCGTTGACTTTGAAAAGTATACTAACTTGGGTTGTATCTATCTATTCTTATGATATTTCTTTACTTTTCATAAAAATTTCTCTTTGAGAATTATGTTTAAGTGTTTAATAAATAAATATATCAACTTAATTTGTGTTTTCGTTTGCTTGTTGATTGCGTCACAACCGGCATTAATCCAAACTTTAATTAGGTAAAATTCGTTAAAAAGGGTACGCTCACCATCATGTTTTGACCTAACCGAGTAAACCAAGGGTGGATATACTTGTTGATTAGGTTAGGAAGCATGTGTTACTCATTCGTTTGTTTCGCAATGTAATTTTATAAGTAAAATTTTATATATTTTAAAAATTTAAATCATATTTCGTAAAGTTATGACCTCTCCCAATTTAACTTGTAAGTACATATTTTAAGTTTAAAATATTTAATGTTAAAAATTTATATACAAATTCTATTATTTTTTAATTAAAAACCAATAAATTTGTTATAAAAAATCACATTTGTTATAATGTTTAATTTATTTTTTATTTTTTATTTTTCATGCAAACTTCGTTATTCATTATTGATCAATTACCCTTCTAAATTTGAGTCTTAAATACAATACTAACATAAACACCTTCTTAAATAAATGTATTTTACATATGTTTTATTATAAAGTAAAAATATATATATATATATCACATAATTAAAAATATGATAAGTATTTTTTTTATAACATAATAAAATATGTATTTTTTGAGAGTTAAAAGTTAAAGTAACTTATTCTTTGAGGGTGAAAATTATCCACATAAATTGATCAAGATTAAATTTCTTGCAGGAATGAGACGAAACTTGAGTCTATGGTGCTTGGTTAATATATATGTTGATGGATGTGATCATATATCTTAAAGGCTTTCGAGATCAACTTTGAGCATTTTCCTAATATTCGGTCTTGTATAAGATGTACAAGAAAAAGAACAAAACGTTAAAAGGAGTAGAATTAAGAAGAAAATAATCTAGGACAAATTATTGACGTTAAAATGCGTATCTCTTCTTAATATATTCACTCCTCTTTCTCTCAAGATTTATTTTATTTGTATAAATTATAACTTTAATCTCTAAACTCTATCATATTTCTTTAGTTTTTTTTTCTTTCTAATTTTACATTTATGTATGCGAATTTTTACGCAATCATTATAAAACTTGAAATAAATAAAAGATGTTAAAACTCAATGAAATATACGTTGATGTAAATTTCTATATAATCACTATAAAACCTTAAATAAATAACAAATGTTAGAACCCAACGAAGTTGAATATAAGTTTTCTAAGGTTTTTAGCCATTGCGTCATTGCGATCGTATAGATAGCTAAATTAAGTTGTTCTTAGAATTTTTTGAAAAATTTAATATAGTTCATTTATATATGTTGAGGAAATAAATCTCACATCGATCAAGGAGAAGTCAACAGTGCTGCTTATAAGACTGAGGCACCTCTTAACCTACAAGTTGGTTTTTGGATTAAGAGAAGGGTCCGATTGAATAAGATTGGTATCAAAGCAGGACCTCTAACGGTAGAGGAGTCATCCTACACTACCACACGTGGCAACAATAAGACCATCATTGTCCGTCGACATAGTCGATGTGAGGGGGAGTGTTGAGGAAATAAATCCCACATCGACCAGGGAGAAGGTAACAATGCTACTTATAAGACTGAGGCACCCCTTAACCCAGCATTACTGCCTTCTCCCTGGTTGATATGGGACTTATTTTCTCAACACTCCCCCTCACATCGATTGTGTCGACGGACGGTGGTGGTCTTATTATTGCCACGGGTGGTAATGCAGGATGGCTCCTCCATCGCTAGGGGTCCTGCTCTGACACCAATCTTATTCGACCGGGCCCTTCCCTTAACCCAAAAGTCAGCTTGTGAGTTAAGGGGTGCCTCAATTTTATAAGCAGCACTACTGTCTTCTCCCTGGTCAATGTGAGACTTATTTTCTAAACACTTCCCCTCACATCGACTGTGTCGACGGACGGTGGTGGTCTTATTGTTGCCACGGATGGTAGTGTAGGGTGGCTCCTCCACCACCAAAGGTCCTGCTCTGATACCAATCTTATTCGACCTGGTAATTCTCTTAACCCAAAAGCCAGCTTAAAGCCAGCTTATAAGTTAAGGGGTGCCTCAGTCTTATAAGCAGCATTATTGTCTTTTCACTGGTCGATATAATACTTATTTCCTCAACAATATATAAACCAAATTACCATTTTATATTGTCTTTTATGAACTTTTTGAGAAGTTTAGAGATATTCATATTCTTTAGTCAACTAGAATTATTAATAGTTCGGATAGAATTAGATAAAGAGCGAGAATTTTACTTGTTTATCCAATTAGGTACGGAGATGAGTTCTTCTAATGATAGAACTCTTTTAAGGAACGTTGTACTAGATCTCATAAGCAAGTATATATGCTCCTAATAGAGGCAGGTTAGATATTGTTCTTGTTAAGTTATCTTGTTAAGTAGGCAACATCATGGAGAATGATATGGCTCTAGAAGCTGCTCTCTTAAGTTTTTCAAGGTTTTTAAAAGAGTTGTTTGATATCTCTACGGAGATGTAAGGAGCTTTCGTCAACATGGGAGAGTACTAAGCGATCTTTCGAATTATAGATGATATAATAGGATGTTAATGATTTTTATTTTATAACGAATCCTATTTTTTAAAATTTAATAATTTTAATCTAGATTTAAAGATAATGAATTAAATATGTTAGACTTTAAAAATTAATAAATTAAATAATGAAAGGATAAAAAATAATATGTTAATTCTGATTATTACGTATAATTTAATCTAATTTTTAAATTTAAATTAATCGTTTTAAATTTAAAAAATAATAATAGAAATAATATTAAAAATAAATTAATAGAACAAAAATGTTAAATCATATAATCTGTTTTCACTATTCAAGTAAGATAAAGTTTAGATACAACACTTGGGTTCACCCAATTATATTATATCCGTTTGAAATTTTTTTGCAAGCTCAAATTAAACTGGATGAGTCTAATTAATGATGGCGAGAATCAGGACCACCAGGGCTCAATCGTTTGGACACAAATGGGTTACCACCATTTCTTTCAATGGCAGATTCCAGTACTTCCACGGCAGTCTCCATTAGTCCCCTGTTTCTCTTATTGTTTGACCATTCTAACGTACCAAAACTTGAACGACTTTCAGAAACTGAAGAAAATGAAACCAACACAAACAAAATACACAACCATAACTTCAACTGATTGGCCATAATTCTTTCTACTGCTTTTGAAACAACTGTGATCAATATGGTTTTTTATAAAGTATGGGAAATTATAACACTCGTCAATATTAATTGCAAAGACTCTCAGTTGTGATGGTTGGATATATATAGGCAACAAAATGGATTATGGAAATGTCCTTTTTCAATTGGAAAATTACTTATATGGTGGATGATGATATAGTGCATGCGGATTTCATTTATAATTCCAAGTGGAGAAGTTTTTTTTTCATTCTTTAAAATATGGTATAAAGGCAAGAAGCGACAAAGTGATGGATGGATTTAATTTTGGTACAATATCAGGTTTAGCGTCTCGATAGTTCGATAGTTATATATATGAATCATGAAACGATATTTGAAGCAATCAACCTTATTTTAGAAGATTTATAATTCTATCAATGGTGATCTATAGTTTAGTGCATATATTGTCCCAAACCTAATAATTCTTAGTGTTACCCTTTGTATCAATGTTAACCGATATTTTTAAAGTAATAAAATAGTAATCTCTTTATTTAGTTTAAGTTTACAAATAATTTAAAATATTTTTAATTAAAAATTTTATTACATACTTGATACGTTTGATACAATTGGAGAATATTTATGTCATTCAGATGGTTTGATAATTTAATAGTATCATATTTAACAAAAATTAAGTACATGAATTCATGTTTTCATACCAATATATTAGTAATTATTATATTTAATTTTAAGTATACTAGTAATTCAAAATTAAGATTTAATTAAGAATTTAAACGTGTGTACACATATAGACAAAAAATTAAGAGAAAGCTCGTATTTAAAATAATTAAAGAATGAAAACATTTCATTAAAACATTATTAACAAAAAGAAATTAATCTATCCTGAAAACCAAACAAAATCACAAAAAAAAGTGAGAGAATTTCGAAAAAAAATCGAATCATGTTATGGATTGTGGTTCTATAAGAAAAATCAAAAGAGATTAACAGTTTTCATGCTTTGCTATTAAAAACATAGAGCTTTTATTTTATACTTAAACATCTATATAGAAGAGAAAACTTAACTTTCAAAACTAAAAACAAGAAACATGCTTAGAAAGAATAAACACTTAAAACCAATAGAAATGCCAACTAAATATACTTGTCTAGTTACGATAATACATAAAGTCAATCATCTTAAAAACATGTAAATAATCTATATGACATATAAAATAAAACAAGTATTGAGATAAAAAGAGATAAAACTCAAGTATTTAAGCTTGAAAAATACGCCTTAATTTTCTAATAAATGTATCTAAAACAAAGGAAAAGGAATGGCATGCAAAAGATAAATACTAAATAGTATAAAACAAATTCATAACCAACACAAAACATACTAGGTAATAAAGAGAACAATCTAATAAATTAGAGCATAATCAATTTATAAGATATCACATATGAATGACATGAATGTAAAAATAAAGATCCTAATACTCTATCATTATATGATGAAATCATATAATGTGATACTCATATAAAATGATACAAAAAAATGGTGAGTTAAAGACTTAAAAGTGGTTCCCTAAGAGAAAATATATTTAAAAACGAGTTTATCTTTAATTTTTTACCCATGTATATAACATATACTGAAATTAATAATTAAATATCAATTTTGAACCATTGTACATAAAACTTAATGTATGTACTACTAGTATTATGCTACGAAAATATGAATCAACTTGCTTACCTTCTATTAAATAAGGGTACTACCAAAGTACCAAACCTTCCAAATGACATAATTAACCTTCATTATATTATATGTGTTAAACATGTGCTGAAATCTCCAATTTAAAATATAAAATTCAATTATTTGTATAATTTAAAGTAAATATAAGGATTACTATTGTATTATTTTGAAAATATAAATCTATATGAATACTTTAGGGTTAAAAGGAGTACCACTAAGGTATAGAGCCCCTTATGAATATTGTTGTGTTGGTTTAAGTTATATAAAATAACACCTAAAAACTTATAAAAATAAAAACATAACACCTTAATAATATTAAATATAATTCATTTTACTAGAGGTTGATTAATATTGAACGAGTCTAATTAACCCGGAGTTTAACTTAAACATTATTCAATATAAAATTTTTTGGATTGAAAATTTTATTAATAAAATATATGAGCTAAATATAATAGATGTTATTCATGTGATTACAAATTATAAAAAATATTACAAATATAATTTTTTTTCGCAATGAGCTTTCATTTAGAAGGGTAAGTACCCCAATACTTAATCTTTAGGTTGGATGTTCTTAAATTTCGTCTAGTTAAAGGTATTAAAAAAATTCACCATTTATGGTGTGTAACTTTTAAATTTATAACAATAAAATAACACCATAATATAGAATTTAATTGGATAAAGTTTATCTTGAAAATGTTTAAATTATAATAAGTCAATTTGAATGTCATTCAATTTGAAGTAATAGAATGTGTATTCTTTAAGGAAAAAGTGATGGATGATTCTTGAAATTGTGCTTGAAAATATACTTAAATTCTAAAAATTTTGACTTGTGCATTACAAATTCCATTATTTCTTAAATTGTTTAAATTAATCCTAAAAGGATAAGGGGTTTAACTTATTAAGTTAATTATAATAGAAACCACTTAGAAGATTAAAGCGTGATATAATTAAAAGGATTTTATGTCTTTTTATCTCTAAAATTATTTTTTTTATAGTCATAACTAACTAAAAAAATTAAATGAAATAAAAAAAGATTTGCAAATATAAAATTTACAATGAATAATATTTTTTCTTTTGTCAAATTTTTTTATGATATTTTTGATCAATTAATTATATTAGTCTTTTCAATTTCAATAACATATTCATAACATATATGTTCTCAAAGACTAAAAAACATAAAATTTAAGATGAAATTGTTTTAAAAAACCAATATAGACTATTTCAAATTTTGGAGTCAAATTACATCAAAACATAAGAACAAAATGTTGGAAAACATTGAAAAAGTATAAATTCTTTTATCTCATAAATACCTTTAAGTAAAATATTATATGTTCTTCGATGTTAATTTTTTAATGAAATTTAAAAAATATAACTAATTTTAAATTTTCTCATAAATTATAGGATTTGAGATGCATAACTCACAAATCTCATAACTAAAATGTAGTTTTTAAATAACTATAGGATTTATGATGTCATGCATCACATTTTTTAAATAAAAAAATTATATAAGTGAATATAAAAAAATGTACTGTTTTATAGTTATAGATTTTAAAAGTATATTGTTTCCCAAATAATGCTTCAGTTTTTCGGAGAAATTAAAAAAATTAATATCTATCATGCAACAATGAATTGAAAATAAATATGGAAAAAAAAAATTGTAACTATGAGATTGGATATGTATTTCAACAGAAGTTATCTGGAATAAAGTAGATTTTAAGTAGGTCAACTCACTTCTTAGCAACAAAAATAAATAAATAATAACAATAATAATAGTAAAATAAATAAATTATTATTTGTAATTTAGATTTTTGGGCCTAGGCCCGTTACAAATGCTTCTAAATATTTTGTAGCGTCGCTTCTAAAACATTATGTAATATTATCCGCTTTGAATTTAGACTCATATGAGTTTGTTCTTTGCAAAAGTTATTTTTAAATTATAATTAAAAATAATCTTTAAAAATAATAAGATATTTTATTAATATTTTTAAAAATAAAAAAATAATAAATATGATTATATTATAGTTTTTTATAATATTATCATTTAATTGATAAATTTAATAATTTAATAATTTAATAATTATAATATGATGAATATTATTAAAAATAAAAGCTTCGGTGATTATAATAATTACAATTTCGTGAATATTATTAAAAAGCTAAAAAGGAAAAATAAATAAAAGATGCAAAGGTATATAAATTTTAAAAGAAAAAATGGGTTAATGTTATGCATGGTTTTAATTTTCTTAAAAAAAATGAAAACATGTTTATACTATTTTAACTTCTTTTTTTAACATATTGTTTCAGAAATAATAACTTAAAAATAATGGTCAAATATATTATTGTTGTTAAAAGCAAGCTTTTATTTTTAGTTACAAAAAATAATTTTTGAGTCATTCAACTAAATAGAATTTTGGTATTTTTATTTTTTTCATAAAATTTTGGTATTATTTATTAGAGATAATTTAATACATCGCATATGATAAATAAAAAGTAGTTTTAGTCGATAAAATATTTTACCAATCAAGTTAATAAAAAATGAATCATCATATAAGAATGATACAATATAATGAATAAAGATCCAATAATTATGCTATAATTATTCTAAGTAAATAATTATGAATAATGTCAAGGATACTATAACAAATATATTTATTTGAATAAGAGTTTTTTTTCAAACAAAATTATAATAATTTTATATATTTTTTTGTTTCAAAAATATAAATAATTATTTAAATTCAAGTAAAATTTAAATAAATTGGGATGAATGTATGTGAAATGTGTCAACTTTTCTTCAATTGCATACAAAATTTACTAATATCATGTGGCTTCTACGTGGTAACGAAACGAAAGATAAATAAAATTATAAATATGATAATTATAAAAATTATATAAAATATTTATTTTATTTTCATTATTGTTATAATTTAATAACTATAGTATTAAATAAAAATATTATTGCCATGATATTGTTATCTAACTAGCTACTTTTTCTATTTTAAAGGTAGATTTGTTTCTGATTATTTATTCATTAAAGTGATTATCCAGCTGTATAACATTAGTTAGTTAATATCAAATTAAATTATATACACAAAATTAAAGAAAGCAGGTTAAGAAGAGAATGAAACTATAATATATTCAAGGTCAAAGAAAAGTGTCTTTTGAGGGGTTTTACTTTTAAGAAGAGTGCAATACGACAAGCACCATGTTGTCGTTTTATCGATCTATGTTTTAAAAAGAATTTTCTGAGTGCGTAAATAACTTTTTTCGTGGATATCATCCAAGTTGTTTATTTCCTTTACTCATTTAAAGTTACTAACTTTCTATCAATTTATATTTTAATCCATTAAAAAAATTTAAAAATTAATTATTTGCTAGAACGAGCAGGTGGATCTATGCACGGGTTAGAAGGACTAGAACCCGGTCAAAACGTTTTGATAAGAAATTGATTGGTAATTAATTTTTGTGACTTAATTAAGTTATTTATCAAGTATAAATTTGATTAGTATTCAACTTTTTTAATTTATCTGATTTAAAATCTTAAGTTTTTTAATTGTACGAATGGTATTAAAAATCGCATAATTTATACATACAAAGTGTATAAAGAATTAAATAGATTTATTATTTTTTAAAAATTAACAAAAAAAAAATTATTTTAACCATTAAAATTAAGAAAAATTCTATTTATAAAGGATATATTTGGCATTAGTATTTCATAAACACTATATTAGAGTCAAACCCACTCACGTATATATACCTCATCTCTATCTCTCAAACCTCATGTTATCCATGGAAGGTGACCCACATTTTCCTCCACTCTTCTTGAACTACTACCAATCCAAGAAGAAGATTTCATGGTGTTTTTATGGAGGAACTCGGTTTAGAAAATGAGAATACTTTTTAAAAAATTCTTACCATAATATAGGGGATTTCGGGTTTCATTTTTACAAATTGGTTGCTCATAGTCCCATTTATAAAACAAATTGTTTTCTGCGTGGAGGTCCTCAAAGTTGCTAAGGGTACCAAATGGGTGTTCTTTTGGGGATTAGGTTTGATTTATGGGTATTTAATGGGTGTTCATTGGTTATATTTAGTAGGGGTTTAGGGTTTATGTGACATTGGATTGAATTAGTTGCTTTGTTAACTTGCTTATTTTTTTATTTTTTTTGTTTTACATAGGAATGGAAGTAATGAATACAACTAATTCACTTGAACGTACATAATATATAAAGCTTGCAAAGCCTGTAGTAATTTTCATATGCTTTTCTAGTGTTTATATGCATCACAAACAACTATAAAGGACAAATAAAACAAGAAGGCTACCTAACAAGCTATTGGAAGGTAATTAAAATTGGAAAAAAAAACTTTTAAAGTCACCATATCTATCGATATCCAACAAATTGTTTGTGTACATTGTCTCAAAATTCAACGTATCAAAATAGTTTTAACCCTTACAAATCAGTAATTAATAGTAACTAATTACATCTGTTATTAAATTTAACTATTAGTCTTTAATGTTTTCTTTCATTTTTTAAGTCAACAACTTAAATAAAATTAAACAAGATTAGATAATATTTTTTATGAAATTAAAATCAAAATATTATAATATATCCAAAACTAAAATCAAAATCGATGGATATAAATATGAAAAATTACCATCAGGTAATAATTATTCGTTTGGATTTCCAAAAACTAAGTTTCAATATCTTTTTATTTTAAAATTGATCAAAAATATTAAATTTTAATAAAAAGTGTTTACAAATTAAAAATAATAATATGTTATGTATATATAATATATTTTATTTTATTTTTTTCACAAATATTAAACTATAAATGTTTTTGTCTCTATATTCATGAAAAATGTAATATTCAATAAAATATAAATTTATAATTTTGGATAACAAGATCGAATTACCGCATCATAAAACTAAAACCAAACCCAAAATTTTAAATAAAAGAACAACCGAATCTAAAAATCAAACCAAAATTTACCACCCAAAACCAGACTCGTTCAATTATTATTCGTGATAACTCAAATTGCTAACAATTTTGTCATCCCTATTTGAGCCTTTCTCTTTGCATGTTTACCTCTTGGAGATTCTTGTTTTGTTACACCAACCTAAATAATAGACATAATTGAAATTTTCAATTTAGGTTTCAATAAATGACAAAACTCATTTACATGAAAATAGACATAATAGGGATATAACCTTGTAATATTTCCATATTGAGTGCTTATTTCTTGTGTAACAAGACATACCATGTCATCCATTTCCATATTTGATTGAACCTAGCAAGACAATTAACTAGTAGTTAATTCGCATGCAAAAAAACAATAATTAAATTGAAAAAATAAACTTATGCATATACCTTATTGTTACGTTGAGTGTCCATTTCTTGTTTAAAATGACCTACCATATCATCCATTCCCATCTTTTATTGAATCAAACAAGACAATTAACTAATAGTTAATTCATATGTGTAAAACAACAAATAAATTTGAAAAAGAATGATAAATTACATGTGATTATTTTACTACATCATATTTCTCTCTCTTGCATCTTTTTCGATTATGAACTTGTACTCTACGACATCACCACTTGATGCCCATTCTATTTTTCCCACTCTTGGTTCTCATATGCATTTCTCATTCTTAAAGTAGTCCTACCAACACTACTACAATACATACATATAGTCTCGTACATTTAGCCTCGGTTTTTAAAAAAACCGAGGCCATAGGGTTTTAGCCTCGGTTATTTAAAAACCGAGGCCATAGACATATCCTATGGCCACAGTTATTTAAAAACCGAAGTTATAGACATATCCTATTAATTTTTTTCTCATGTCCGTCCTCGTCTTGTCATCCTCGTTTTGCCGTTCTCGTTCCCTTGTTTCTTTTTCCCCCTCACACGCTGGATATGTATTTCCTCATCGTGCGACTGATCTGCACTTCGAATTCACTCTAGCTGAGATACGTATATTCAAATTTTGTTTATTAGGTAATCATCACATGGATGGTTTGCGTCTTGTTTTCCCTCCTACTGCAACATCTGTTCTTTGTTTGCCAATATGTCATTATTCCTTGTTTTTTTGTTTTGTCTCAACGATGAACCCATTACTGAAAATTCTTGTTTATAATTTTTGGGATGACTTTGATCTGATTAATGGAACCCAGGTTTTAATTTTTGGAATATCATATCATTACTCTTTGTTTTAGTTTGCATTGAAGCTGTAATCTCTAGTCATGTTGGCTCTTTTTTTCTGATAAATTTTTCTTAGTTCTCATTATGCTGGATAAGATCTAGATCCAAAGTTTAGAGCTAGTGAACCTTGGAAGAAGGTATTTGGCCCTGTTTTTATCTATCTTAATCCTACTCCAATGGTTGATAACTAGTCAGAATTTATGGAATCCTATAGTTTAATCCTCAACTGTTTAATCCTGAAAGAAGTAAATTCATTTTACTATTTGAGTTCTCATATAAATTCTTCTGTTATGATAAAAAAATATAAGTTTTGTTGTTGATTATAATTTTTTTTGTTTATAATATTGTAGTGGCATTTTGCCAACAATTGATGTATTCTCTGGCCATATATTGGTAGGGGTAAGTTAATGCTCATTCTTCAATTTTCTTTTATTAGCTTTAGATGCAAATTTCATAATTCTTGTACAGTTGTGGTGGTTAAACGTGTGTTACTACTAGAGGTTGTTTATGATGTTCTTTGGCTTCAGTAATAGGGTAAATACCCTTTAGCTCTCTCATTATGATAAGGCTGTTTTTTATCACAAATTTCAACTCTTATTCTTGAATTTGGTTCCTATCCCAAGTATGGTATCTTATTTCATAATTTTGTTTGGTTTGTGCAGAAAGTATATATGTATTTCAGGAGGTACAAATGAGATTATTTGTTGTTGTGATCCAATTACCCTTCGAATTATATTATATTTTCAGGCTGATTTTGCATATATATGCAATTAAAGATTTATACTGTGATTTTAAACAAGCTGCTGATCAATCATTGAAAGCCTATGAGGTAAACCAGATTCAACCTACAAGCTTCTTTTGTGCTTTATTTTTGTTACTTCTCTATCTACTTGTTCACAATATATGATACTTTGTCTTATTTGGCTCAGTTTGTAGATACAAGTGTGTTGTCACATTTGTCCTCCTTTTATTGCATATAAGTGTTTGGACAATCTTTCTAACTTATATCACCATCTTTGCATTGATCTATACACGAATGAAAAGGTATGTCCTCATTCCATATTTGCTTCATCTTGGAATTTAGGTATTGAATTTACATTTTAGTTATATCAGTGCTAACTAAGTTTCTGGTAATACATTGATATATCAGTCCTCTATGTGATAGGCTTCAAAATCCTCTGGTGATAAATTTTAACTTGCTTGCTATGCTATGCTATGCTATGTTAGATTGTGTTTTGAGTCTATTGTGAACAGTTTTTATGGTTCATTCTTATTTTATCTACTGTTATTTCTATTATACATTGTGTTTATGGTTCATTCTTATTTTATCTGTTGTTACCAGCGTAGCAGGCACACCAGGCAGTAGGTGCACTCATGTAGCAGGCACACCAGTGCACCAACACACCACTCACCAGGCAGCAGGCACACTGTTTTGAGTCTCAAAATAGATAAAAATAAATACTATACTTAAATTATTTCTATTGTACACTGTGCGTATTAATTTTTAATGTATAATAAACTCTATAATGTAATTATACTTTTAATTTTACTATAATATGATTTTTAATATTGTTTTTAATAAATTTATTATAATTTATATTGATTTAATTTTTAATATTGAAATTAATAATTGTATTTTTTTAATTTATGTATAACCTATAGCCTCGGTTATTAGAAAAATTGAGGTCATAGGGTGTATCTATGGCCTCGATTATTAGAAAATCGAGGTCATATGGTATATATATGGCCTCGGTTATTAGAAAAACTGAGGTCATAGGGTGTATCTATGGCCTCGATTATTAGAAAAACTGAGGTCATAGGGTGTACCTATTGACTCGGTTAAAAAATCAAGACCATAGGTTGTTACTTATGGTCTCTTTCACTTAGGCCTCGGTTCTTATAACCGTGGCCATAGATTTATGGTCACGGTTAAAAACCGAGGCCATATGTAGTTTTCGTAGTAGTGCAGGGGTGGCTTTGTCCAAGTTGGAGGATATATTGTGAATATTCTTCCTCGATGTCATATTTGGTTGGTAGAAATGAGAATGCAAATGAAATTTATTTCTTATAATTTTATGATTGGTTGTGTTATAAATTTAGAATTGAATGGAATCAATTCATAAAAGAAAAGTAATAAGAATTCCATCCTCCCTCTTAGGAATCATGATTTTATTCCCATGTTAATTTTATGTTAATTTTTGGTTCCAATTTTACCATTACCCACAAATATAACCTTGAATTATAAACCCTAAATCATATACCCTATACCTAAAACCCTATTTAAAAAAATAATAATTTTAATAATATATTTTATTTTTAAGTAATAATTATTTATAAAAATAATTATTTCAATAATGTATTTTGTGTGATGAAAAAATAACAATTAAATCACATTATTTAAACTTTACTTAATGTAAGAGTATTAAGATAATATACAATGTTGTTCATTCCATTCTAATTTTAAATAAAACAATATAATATTGTTTCTTTTTTTGATTTCAATTATCAAACGAAACAATATAATAATAATATTATTTTCTTTACATTAAATCCATTCTCATTCTTATTCTTGTTTTTTTTCTATTATGTGAACCAAACATCACCTAAAATTATTTCTATCATAACATTTTCACATATTTTATTGTATCTTTAACTTAGCATTAAAATGCATCTCATGCATGTTAACACAGAATTCTTGGACTTGTCAATTCCTTAAAAACAAATATAACAAGTTTACTGAACTAAAAGGTAAGAGAATAAAATAGTAAAATATAATAGCTAATAATTAATTATTCCATTTAAAAAAATCATGAATCTAAATGAACGAAGGAATGAGGGCTAACAACTAACTTATTAATTATTGTCATCTTGATGGAATAGAAGACATTTTATTATAATAAAATAAAAGTTTCTCGCATTGATTAAAAATAATATTAATATAATGTTTATAAATTGTATCAGATTTAAATTTTTTTAAAATTAAATGTTTTTCGATTCAGCAACTCTTTGTGTTTTTTTTTCTTCATTTTGTGGATAAAAAGATCATAGTGCTTATATACCACCAAATTCACCTACTTGTCAAGTTCAAGTCTTCAACTAATATTAGAATCTCACTATTCTATAACATAACATCCATAAATTTGGATGATTGGAGGTGGGTAGTACTTTAGATAGGGAAAAGAATAAGAAGTGGACAATAAAGCAAAGAAAAAGAAAGCATATTTGTTTTGGCGGGAAGAGAAGCATGTGTTATTGGGTTAGACTTAGATTTGGTCTCAAAAAGTTTTTGTTGGGCACAGAATTTAGACAAAGCAGAGTTACAGGCTCAGCTCTTCAAATAGTACATCTAAATTAGCCCACCATTTATCTAAATATGCCCACTTAATTATACAGTTTAAAATAATAATGTCTACTAATACCACATAGATTTTTAGCCAATCTTATTTTCATTCTTAACTCCACTCCACCCTCATTCTTCACTCTTCTTTTTGTTGGATTTCTTTGCATTTTTTACTTTTCTATTTATTTCAAAAAAAAAATTATATGCTATTTTTGTTATTGAATGTATGTTTATATATATATATATATATATATATATATATATATATTTGATAAACATAATCTCAGACATTAGAAAATCTAAAAGAAATTAATTTACAAAATAGATTATTATGTATTTTTGTGGAAAAGCACAAAATATAATTTATAAACTTTAATATATAAAAAAAATACAACAAAACTTATTCAATAAAGCGTTTTATATTGTAAAATACGCCTTTACATTAATGTTTAAAAGCAAAAGCTTTGTTTATATATGTTTAATATAGATCTACGGGTAATAACTGTAAAGTTGATGCATTGGAAGTATGTAATAAAAGTAAATTTTCTAAAATTGTGGAGGGTACAATCCCGAGGGTTTCATAATTTGGAGAAATTATTTATTATTAATAAAATATGAGATAATATGATACTTTAAATTAATAAAATTTAAAATTAGAATAATTTTTTTAAAAAAAGTAAATACTCTTAATAGAGAAAGATAATCTGATAAATTATGAAACTTAACCTTTCACTGCTAACAGAAGAGTTGAAAGAAAATGAAGAGGAGAGGAAAATGGAGTCAACATCGTCAATGAAAGCAATGTAACGCATGTCTATGATTCTAAGCATCGATCATCGATGACTCGCATGTATCCCTCACTTTTTTCAACTAAATACTTGGCATGCCTTAAAAGGTTGGCATTTTTTAGCATGCCTTTTGAGAAGTTAGCCACGTTACCCACCACCACATGTATCATCTACCTCTCATCACTTAGATGATCTCTTCTTCTCTCTTGTTTAATTCATTAGCATTGAATATTGGCTATCAAGTAAATTATATCAGTTATCTAATTTTTCTTAATTAGTAGTTTAATTTGTAACCTAATTTAAAGAAAATTATGGCTTAATTTATAACATAATTTAAGTAGAGGAAACCTTGATTCATCTATAAATATGAAAAAATTTATGCATTGAATAATAAGGAAAAATTTAAAAATATGATAGAGAATATAGGCAAACTCAAAGAGACAAAATAATGTGTTAGTGTAAAAATTTTCTATAAATTTAGGAAAACACCTGAGGTATATTATTAGTGAAAACTTTGTATTTGTATTATATATATTTTATACTCAGTTTAATAATATATATTAGTTCATGTAAATTTAAGCAAATTGTCGAGCTATCAAATCGTTGACCAAACCACAAGTTAATTTGACTGAGTTGTTGACTTTTGTTGACTTTTGACTATCAAGTAAACTCAATCATTAGTAAATTTTGGATTGAGTTAATCCATTTTTCACTTGTTTTCAACTGAGTCGGACATATTCCAAGCTATTTGAATCGTTTCGGATTTAATCACCAACTTTGTTTTTTCAAATAAAGTATAAAATTTAGAAAAATACTATTTTAAGTTATAAGTACAAAATTTCTGTTATTCGTTTGTATTTATGACTGATACAAAAATGATTGAGAAAGGTGCATAAGCTGACCTTAAAAGTTCTGTCAAACCAAGTTGTTCTACTCAAATAACCACGTTATCCAATGTAAAGTTTGAGGTGGAGAAATTCGACAACACCAATAACTTTTACATGTCACAATGTGAAGTATTAGATCTATTATTTCGAGAAAGATCTAATATAGCTTTGAAGACCATGCTAGAACAATGAAGATTGAAATTATTTCAACAGATAAGCTTGTGGCACAATTCGACTATGCTTATAAAAAGATCAAAAGTACTTTGTCATGAACGAGAATATAATTGCAGTTCTCCAGAAGAAGCTAAAGGACAAGTAAATGAAAAAACGTAAATTAAGAACCGACTCTACTTGAAGAAGAAACTTTTTCGTTTCCAATGCAACAAAGGTACCTCTATAATTGAACACTTGGATAATTTCAATAAATTTTTGACTGATTTGCAAAATTTAGATATTGAAATTATCGATGAAGATAAAGCTTTGTTGTTGTTGAATTCATTACCTGAGAGCTATGAACATTTAATCACAACTCAGGGATACTCAGATATGTTTCAATTCCTCATACACCATAGCAGAATGAAGTTACAAAATGAATAAATCGTACTTTGGTTGAGAAAGTTCAATGTATGATATCTCAATCTAAATTTAGAAAGGAATTTTGGGCTGAGGATTTGTCATATGCAACTCACATTGTCAACAGACTTCCTACGACTACATTAGATGGGAAAACTCATAAAGAGGTATGGTCTAGACAACCTACTTCTGATTATGATTAATTGCGAATATTTGGATGTCCTGTATATTTTCATGTTAGTGAATCCAAACTGGATCCTAGAGCAAAGAAAGTTGTTTTCTTGAGCTTTAATTAAGGACTTAAAGGATTTCGAATTTGGTGTAGTGAATCAAAGAAGATCATCTTAAGTCGAGATGTCATATTTGACAAGTCTGTTATGCTAAGACAGACAAATTCAAAGAAAGAGAATGAAAGTCCAAATATTCTTTCTAAAGTGATGCTTTAGACTCTAGAAGATCCACAAAATATTGCACTGACTATCAATCATGGTGAAGATGAAATTGATTATGAAGAATAGATCTCAATTGAGGTGGAGGTTCTCTCACCATCACCACCGATCAATCAATATCCCAAATCTATTACCACTACTCGACTTAAAAGGGAGATTAGGAAGCCTACCATATACATAGACATGGTAGCATTCGCACTTCCAGTAATTGATGATGATGTCCCATACACTTACAGAGAAGCCGTGCAAAGAGTTGATAGTATGAAGTGGAAGATGGAAATGGATGAAGAGATGAAGTCTCTACACCAGAAACACTTGGGATTTGGTTCAACTTCCCAAAGGAAAGAAAACTATTGGCTACAAATGGGTCTATACCAAGAAGGAAGGTGTTTTTAGTAAAGACGACATTATATTCAAAGTCAAACTAGTAGCAAAAGGCTATGCTCAGAAAGAAACAATAGACTACAATGAGGTATTCTTACCTATTGTTAAACATTCATCTATTAGAACACTATTGGCTTTGGTAGTACAGTTTGATCTCGAGTTAGCTCAACTCGATATCAAAACAACTTTTCTCCATGGTACTTTGAACAAAGAGATCTACATGTCACAACCAGATAGCTTTAAAGTTCCAGAACGTGAGAATTGGGCTTGCAAGCTGAGCAAGTCACTTTATGGTTTGAAGCAATGACTGTAACAATGGTACAAGCACTTTGATAGGTTCATTAGAGAGCATAATGGATGTGAAACAGAAAATCAAGAAAATAAATTGCTTGGCTTGTTATTCACTAAGAGTATAATATAAATACACCACCAACGCTTAACACACACTTACATATAGATAGTTACTGACGCTCTTTTAACAAACTATTTTCTCAACATTTTACGTTAACTCAACAAATTCTTGTAAAGATGATATTCAATGGATTAAGTATATTAAAAGTTATTTTGTTTGTGTTACTATGATATTTTAGTCACTTTTCTTAATAAAAATTAGACACTTTAATAACTTTTTAAATAATAAAATATTTGTTTTAATAAAAAATTATGACATAATAATAAAATAAATTTAATAAGATAAAATTGTTATTTTATTTTAACAATTTAAATTTGAATTTAAATACTACAATACTTTTTTATTTTTCTAGTAAACTATTTTTATAAATTTTATATTTTATGAAATTTTTATGTATTTTTTTAGTACTTCTCAATATCATATTTTTTGTAAGTATTGTATTTGAATAAAAATTGCAAATTTTATGATATTATAAATAAAGGGTACACATATTAGCAAATTACACGATTAGTAGTGTCGGAACCACACGAATAAGATCTATCATATCCACTATCTTCAAAGATTAGTATCAAAAGTTCAACGGTACACCTCTATTGTGTCGATCGAAGTTAAGGTAGCGATTTTATCATCCATGTGATCTTTGACAATGATGAATATCATAGAGCTATTATGTATGGTTGCAATGCCATTGAAATTGTAAAAAAAAATTATCTAAGTAGGCGTGTAATTTCTACTTTTGATATTATGAAGTCTTTAGTTTCGATCCAAATAAAATATCTACGGAAAATAGCATACAAAAAAGTGTTCAAAGAATACAAAAATATTTATAAAAGTAGTTTACCAAAAAAATAAAAAATATATATATAATACAATTCAAAGTTGGTTTTAAATTGTTAAAATAAAATGATAATTATGTTTTTATTAAATTAACTTTATTATCGTATCATATTTTTTTATTAATAAAATAATATTTTATTATTCAAAAAGTAATTAAAGTATTTTAAAGCGACTTCCATAGCCCCTTTGTACATATTTAATTAAATAATATGATATTTAATTTTAATAACTTCTTTCCTAAATTAGATATATTAGATACCTTTATTTAATTAAATAATATGATATTTAATTTTAATAACTTCTTTCCTAAATTAGATATATTAGATACTTTTTTAAAAATAATGCATTTTAGTCAAATTATTCTTACATTTTTTAATACTTTTGTCATTTTATCAAATTTTATTTTTTGATAAAAAAATTTAAATTTGATCCAATTGAATCTTTTTAGTAAGGGATTGCAATCATCTACCCTTAAAATCATTTCCATGATATATAGACGATTTTCAGAGAAGTGGAGGTTTAAATAAAAAACGGGATCTAATTGATATTTTAAATATTATATTTTTAGTAAAAGAAATTGAAACAATAATAAATATTTATAATTAAAACATTTGAACTAATAAATAATAAAAAAATTTATGTAAAAGAGAGAAAAATAAAATATTTATAAAAATAAATACATAATTATTTTATACCAAGCGATATCAATAGAATCTTGTTATAAATTAATTTAAAATAATAAAAATATATTATAAAATAATTATAAGATCTTAATATTTTAGAATTTAAATATATATGTTTAAAAGATTTAAAAAAAATTATTAACGTTTTAATACGATAAAAATAAAATATATAATATTTTATTTATGATTTGTTTGGATATAAATATAACTAAATATATGAAAAGTAGAAATAAATAAAAATACATATTTCTTAAATAGAATATATAAATTTAAAAAACGAGACGACAAATATAATATTCATCTTTATCCACTTTATATCATGAAATTCGATACTCATTTTTCTTCAAAAGATAACAATGATACTATTTTTATGCATAATATGTTAATTTTGAATCAAGAAATATAAATTATGTTATTACAAATAACGAGTATATTAAATCTCAAGGTTAATAAAAATAAATAGTTTAATGATAAAATTAATTAAAATTATATATTTTAATACCAAAATAAAAATATATTTTTTATATTAAAATATTTTATTTTTGTAAATTAAATGATTAAATTAACCCATAAATAAATTACAAAATTAAATCAACATATTTTACATTATAATAAAACTGTTATAACTTTTATCTATTTTATTATCTATGCCGCTAGAACTTTTATCTCTTTTATTATCTGTATTTTTTTCGTCCAATTAAATAATTACAAAATAAAAAAATTGAAAACCTTCAAATAGACGACGGTGAACAGTGATTTTTTGCTGCAGTAAGCTATACATACAAGCATAGTAAGTCTTTATAATCTAAATTATAAATAAGTTCTGAAAATCTCAGTTTCATAAAAATCAACGTTCAGGCTCGCTCTGAATTATTTCTTACAGTCCAAAATTATCTTGGAAACAGTGCCTAATAATGCCTGGACAAGCAAACGACAAACTCTCTCAGCTTTTTATGCAGTAACTTATTTTCAGTGATAGCATTGCAGTACTACTTACTAGTGTACAACACCACATGCTCATAGGGAGTAATATAATAATAAGAGCGGTCTTATATAATTTAAGTTAACATTTTAATACTTTATTTTTATAAAAGATATTTTAGTTATTTTTTAATAATAATTAAAAAAATTGAATTTAAAGAATTAAAATTCTTATTTTATTTTAAATTTTAAAATTAAATATAATATTAAAATATTTTATTTTTATTTTTATTTTTATAAATTTTATATTTTATAAAAAAATTGTATTTTTTAGACATTTTTTTACCACATTTGAGACATAATTGTCTAATTTTTAGAAATATAATGGAATTACAATGTTAAACTTTTGATATTATTCTTAAAAGATAATAGATAAAATGGAGTTTATTTGTGCGGTTTTAATGTCATTTATCTTATAATATTTTTACTCGTATAATTTTAATTTTGATATTATAATATATGTAATTTATAAATGATAAAAAAATAAAAAGAATATATATTATACTGTTTAAATTTAATTTTAAATTATTAAAATAAAATTATAATTTTATTTTTATTAAATTTATTTTATTATTTTATTTGTGAGTGAAATCTCTCATTTTTACGAACAGTAACTTAAATCCTCTCTATGAAAGCAAATTATTTAAAGTATCATTGTTAAAACAAAGTTAATAAAATATTTTAGTGAAAAAAACAAAATGATTACTAAAATACTTTTTGTTTTTTGTTTTTTGTTTTTAACATTACATAATAAAATAAAAATACTTAATGCGCACAAATGTATTATATAAGCATAAATTTAAGTATAAACTTATATATATTTAATATTTTCTCACAAATTGAAATGTAAATAAATCGCTCCAAATCATATTGTGAATCAAGTTAATCCATATAGAAAAAATCACACTGTAAAATTCCAATGTTAAAAGTGCATACATGAAATTCAAACTAATTTATAGAGTGAATTTTTGTTTCTTCTCCTCTTCGTTCTTCTGTTCGTCATCTTCCTCGTCTTCCTCCTCCATTTCCTTCCTTCTTCATTTTCTTTCTATTTTCCTTGTATTCCCTTTGGTTGGAGCTTTTTTTATCGGAGAGGAGATCTCTTCTTCTAGGAGCTCTCTCTACACTGCTTTTTTACGTAACATTGTTTATAAATAATTTATTAATTAAGATATTAATGTTTTATTTTGATAAATCTAACTAAGATTATATCGTATATTATATTATTGGTACAATTACGTGTGCAAACATCAAAGAAAAAAGGAAAGAAAAAGACATTTAACATTCAATAAAAATATAGTAGGAGAAAAAAAAAAGTCAAAAATATTACGTTCCGTGAAGAATTTATTTCATTCTATAAAAGTTTTTAGTCTTTATCTCAATATACAAATCAAAAATATTCTATAGTTTTGTAAGAGGAAAAATTAAGAGAGTTAATTTGTGAAATTTTATACAAGATGCATATTTATTGTATTTTTATGATAGATACAACTAAATGTGAAGTTTATAATCTCATCTTATTATAGTGAAAGTTTTAAGTAACTTACGAGTCACATGTTTATTATTTTCATTTTGTAAGATTTTTTCACACAAAAAAATTTAATATTATTTTATTCTATTTTGATTTGAAAAGTTATCCTAAATATGTGAAATTTATTTCTTTACAACCATTCATTTTTTTTAACATATATTATGTTTTTTTTTACTTATTTGACTATACGATTTACAAAGTTTTATTCAAATGCATATATTTTGTTTAATAAGAAGATTTTTTAAAATATCCATTCATAAAATTATGAACCACAAGAAACATTTTTGGAATGATTCTAAGTTTTTTGCAACAATTGAATATCATATTATCATATTTTATGAAATTATGATTTTGTACTAATTGTTATGATTAACCGTTAAAGTGATGAAACATGAGGAGCAAAAATAAAAGGTTCTGGTAGATTTATTTTGTGTCTTGCTATAGTTATTTTTAATTTACAATTTGATGCTTTAATGTATTTAGATAATTGAGAGCTGATTATTATTGTATGATATTTATATCATTAATTATTAATGAAATTTATCACTATTATATCATTTAAAAAATTTAAATTAATTTTATTTCACAGTACCTTTCCTCTTCTATCAAAACTTTTTTTTTTAAATACTAATTTAAGTAATTATCTATCTACATAAAAGGCAATAAAAATGAATAAATAATCTAGTAAATTCACTTATAATGAAAATTTTGATATTTATGTATGATTTGTTTGACAAATTCTGTAATAAAATTATATACATATGTATTAATTTATAATTAATTATAATTAGTTACATAACGAAATACTTATAATTATATATATATATATATATTATATTTAAATATTATATATCACGTAATTATATTAAATCAATCTTTCAATTTAAAAAATAAATATTAATATTAAATTTTTATAAAATAATAAATTTATTATAAATGTTTTAATTTAAATTTTTAATATTATGTATATGTTGTTTTATATATACTAATAATTTATAAATAAATTTTAACATCAATCGAATTTTATTTAATTTAAAAAATTTAATTTATTTAAATTTAAATTTATTTAAATTAATTACTTACTAAGTAGAATATGAATCGAAAATAAATTGATAGGACGAATTTTGATAGATAAAAATAAATAATTTTAATTTGGTATTCATCCTTACCAGAGACGTTGGTAACATATCCTATACAAGCTTATAAAAAAATTTCGTTACAAAAATTTGAATAAATATTCAATTTTTACGATAGAGAATCATAAATAAAATCATTCAAAAATTATATTATATGTATTACACCAAAAATATTATTTAATGTTAAAAGGGTGAATTGAATTATGTTAGGATAGAATCACTGAAACCCAAACATTATTTAATTTTTACATTCTAAAATACTTTAAAGATTAAATTAAAAAAAATAAGATTTTTTTCATATTTTTATAAATCTTAATTATTAAAATATAAATATAAAAATAATTATGCATTATATAAATTAATAATTGATGGTGATTAAATTTTGAGTGGGTTTTTTTGGCGAAATATTATAAAGTATGTATTATATAGATTTTCAAAATCTTCGTTGATAGAATATATGTATATATCTTTAATTATTTACGTTGAATATTTTATTTTATTTTAATTTAAGCAATCGTACAATTATTAATATAATTAAAATAATAGACGGAGAGAGAGAGAGAAAAATAAAAAAATAAATAAAAAAAAGTATATAACAAGTTGTCCTTCTTTACGACCTTTAAAAGTGATAGAGCAACTTACTGTTGTCCCACTTTCATTTTTCTTAATAAAAAATTTATTTTACTTATTAAAATAAAATTTATGCGATTTAAGCGAAATTCATTTTCACTTTGTATTTTTTAAAGGTGTGTATGTATCGTTAATCACAAATACGACTATTTTCACCATAAAAGAAATCCTTATTTAAATCAAACACACCCATATATGCTATAAATAATTTAATCAATTCTTTTAATAAATAATTGTAAATTAGTAATTTAAATTCATTAATTATTTTCTGGATTTTATTAGCTATCGGTTATATTCAGAAATATAATAGCATTCTTATAATTGAAAAAAATCATCTTATAGTTACTATATTATTAATATCATGAGGAAAATTTATTTATATAAATAACTAATTAGAAACAGATTTAACTATATATAGAATCATTAAAAATTAGGTGCTGTATTGGATTAAATTATTAAATAAATTATATACTTTAATCTATTAATTTATATAATATCTCAGAATTCTATTAAACTTATAAAATATGATATTAAAAATATTGATAGATCGTTAGCATCAAATTTTTTTTATAAATCTAATTGGTTTTTAGTATATCATAAATAATATATTAGATCTATTAAATTTAAAAAATAAAACAACAAATTTTCATTAAATTTAAAAAATATAATACCAAATTTTTTTACAAACTTTTAATACCATGTATTCTAAATTTAATAGATATCTACTATATTATATCCAAACTAAATAACTTAATTTTTCCCTTAAAAAATTTTCTTCGGACAAGAAAAAACTTCTTTTATATATATATATATATATATATATATATATATATAATATTTAAATTGTAATGACACCGAAACGAGGGCCCCCAATGGTTGTCAACACCCACGAGCAATGATTCTACATTTTAAAGCGTACTATTTATCAATAATAATAATTATTATTATTTTAATTCTTTTTATAAAAAAAATCTTTAACTATATAACATCATGTAAAAATAAATATAAAATTTTATATAAAAAAATATATAAAATAATAATTATTTTATTATTATTAAATATGTTACATAACACATAATTTATACATAATTAATATTTTATTTAATAAATGAATTAATAATAAAAAATAACATCATTTGAATTTAACAATATAAATAATATGATATCTTTTATGAATAATTTTTACTTAAAAATAATAGATATTAGTTAATTATTTATCAATTATTGTTAGATATAATGATACAAAAAGATATCACATCTCAATACAATTATAATGCTTAAATAATAATTAAAAATTAATGATATAAATTCAATTCATAATAAAATTATACAAAAGGAAAAAAGTAAACTTAAAACAAACAAAGGAAGGAAGGAAGGAAGGAAGCATATAAAATGACAAAAAAGGAAAGAAAAAAAAGTTGTAGCTTGGATAACGACCAGAATACTAAGTCCTTATATATATATATATAATTAACATAAAAAATTAAAAACTAATATATATATAAAGATCATCTGACTCATTCATCCTATTTACTATTATCCTTATATTTTTCTATTATTTATGATTATGTTCTAGTGATTTTTTATTTTCATTTTTACCACGTTTTAAACTATTGCTCTATCATGGATGTGGAGTAGTGAGGCAATTATTTTATTTCATGAAGGATGCAATTGTTATTTACTATAACAAGTAAAATAGATAAAAATAAATAAAATTTAATAATTATAAGTTATATTTTAAATAAAAAATATATTAATTCATTAATAGTAATAAACTTGATAATGATATGGATAATTATTATATTTAAAGTTATTTTAATTTTTTTTAATTATATATGTGTATTTTTTATAATTATATATTGTAATTATTAAATATATTATTTTCATCATTTTACCATATTGAGTATTTTATGAATACATATATTTATTCTCTTTTTTATTAATTTTATAGGACTTAATTATTAATATAATTTTAGTTTTATATAAAAATATATTTTTTTGTTATTTAAAAAATATTTATAACGCACATACATATATTTACTTATATTAAAAATAAATATACATGCATGTATAAAGAGGTCCAACATTAATTTTTAAAAAAAATAATATGTTATATAATTAAATATTTTATTTTTAATGCCTTTACCTAATGTACATATACTTTTATATAATTTAAAAAATATATATTTTTCACTTGTTAAAAAATACTATGCATATTTTTCTATAACATAAAAACATATATTATTTTAAAATATAAAAAATAAAATAATATAAATATTTTTCTATATGATTGGTAATGTAGGACAAAAAAAAGGTAATAAAATTGGATTGTTATCTTTAAATTATCTATATTTTTATTTTGATACTCATTTTTATTTTTATTTTGAACTTTGATACATCAAATATTTTATTAAAATTAATAATATATATTTTGGTTAATTTTAATAATAATTGATACCTTTGAGTTATCTTAATTTATTAAGATTACTATTAAATTTGACAAAAAAATAATAATTATAAATTAAATAAAGATATTTTATATACTTTACTTAAAAATAAAGATAAAAAATACAATAAATAAAATCCAAATACACAAATATACAAATTTCTATAAAATCTTTGGAGCTGTGATGTATATCTAAATAGACTAACTATTTGAGAATTGGGATAAGAAAATTACCGATAAATACATCAATTATTCTTTAATTTAAAAAAGGATTAAACACATTATTTTCTATAAAGAAAAGTAACATAATTCTCTTAATTTTCTATAAAGAAAAGTAACATAATTCTCTTAAGTCAAGATTAAAGAATTATTTAGTTAATTAAATATAAAAAAAATGCTTTTTATTAATCATTTATATTAAATAAATTTTTAATGATTCATAGGGATTAGAATAGTAATGTTATATAATACAATATGATCATTACTTGGTTGACTAGACCATCAAGTTATCTTGGTCAATATTCGAGGCAATATTTGAGCAAAATAAAATGCATGATTCATTTCGTATACGTTAATTCAAAATTAAATTATATATAAATTAATATTAAATTTATAAATATATCTATATATATATATATATATATATATATATATATATATATATATATATATATATATTCCACTTAGTAGAGTTAATGGATTAAACGCTTCACGAGTTGTATAAATCTGTCAAACACAATCCAATAGATTAGATACGTCACGACGTGATAAAGTACACGAATTAATAATAAAAATACGATATGCATCATAACTTATTGGGTTTGGCTGTGTTGTGTCGTATGCCTCTTGTTTAGAATTATTAGTTTTTAATAAATTTTTTTAATTTAGTGTTTAATATTTATAATTAAAAATTTATTGTTTAAATAATTATAATTTTATAAAAAATATTATTTTATTAAAAATTATTGAAACATTAAATTTTATCCTTATAATAAATTAAATTAATAAATAGTACTAATTTTTATAATTTTAACCGTATATATCACGTTACACCATTTTTAAAAATGAAAATTTGTATACAAGTATGAAAGCACTTGTAATAGACATAATATTACAATAAATATATCCTATAAATAACCACTTAATAGTTGTTGTTTTTTCTAAAAAAAATCCAAGGACACCTTATGGTTGGTTAATAAGCGTTTTGTTTAAATAAAAATAATATTTACTTAATTATGTTATCTTAATCATCGATTAATATATATTTAAATAATTATTTATATATATTTTTTATTTTTATTCATAAACTTATTAAATTTTATTTACTAAAAAATAATATAAATTTTTATTTTATTTTTAATATAAATCTTATTAATTTAAAACAAAAAATAAATATTTTTATTTTCTGAAATTTCAATAGAAAATACCATCTTAACTCCGTAAACATTTGTCCGTACTGATGTGGATATCAAAAAGAGTCTGGTGCCGTTAATCCCATCATTTGTACGCCAGAAACGATACGTGTTATACTCACTTAATTAATAATTTATTTAATAAATTTGTAATTAAATAATTAGTTTTATAATTTATATTTTTTTTTGTAAAAAATAGTTACTAGTATATTTATTTTTAAAAAATATTAAAAATTAGTTATTTGATAATGCTTTATGTTATTTATATATTTTTAAATTTTAAAAATGAATTTTTTTAATTATTATTTATAAATTTTGTATTTTAATCATTTTTAAAAAAATATTTGATAAAAAATTAAAAATATAATTTAAAAAATTTATTTTCAAAAATTTATGAATTAACAATATTCTAATAGTAATTTTTTAAAAAATTAAAAATTAAATTATAAAATCATTACTAAATATATTTAATCAAAATATTAATTAAAAAAAATCTAACATCTAGAATTTCATTCGTTAACAAAGTAATACGCATCTAATTTCGTATTAATTGTTATATAAATCTAAAACTTAATTCAACTCAATAAAATCTAATTTAATTAAAAGTTACTCACACTTATAAAACATCTAATCAACGTAATTCTTAAACAACCCCTCACATCGTACATTGATAACGAAATCACAAATCACGATAAACTCAAGGTCTAATTTCAATATTATGTTATATAAGCTTAACGTTTAACTCAACCCAATAAGATTTTATTAAATTAAGTGTATTTTACACTTATAAATTGTATTACAAGATTTTATTAAATTAAGTGTTTTTTACACTTATAAAATGTACTAGAGTCAAATATTTACTCTATTGTGATAATATAATCCTTAAACGTTATCTAGTAAAAAAAATCCTGAAATTAATACATTAAATTATGCTTTGCTCAAAGGTGAATTAGACTTGCTATAAACAAGCTCAAAAACTAATAGCTCGTAAATATTTTACGGATATAATACTAATTAATCTTACAAGTTATATAGATATTCGCACTTTTTTTATTACGTTATATTTTATTCTATTCTTCTGAATATACGTTTTGATTTCATTCTTAGGTCTATGTTTGGTCTTCCCTACCTATATAAAAATCTTTTCAAACATGGCGATATTGTTGACGGACAAGCACATTCCACGTACATCCCCGGTCCCCCTAGTAAATTTATCCTCAAACATTCAAAAAGCAAATCTAATAATCAATAATTAAGCTTAGTCTCAAATTTGAGGTTTCATAAGTCATGTCGTAAAGAAAATAAAATTAAAAAATTATATGAAAAAAATATTTTTAAAATCTATAATAATTAAAATTATATATAATAATATTAAATATATATAAATAATAATATTTAAGTTTAATCGAATTTCAATTTAACAACTTTTAAAATAATACAATGTATTAAATATTTTTTGTCAATAATAAAAATATTTGAGATATATATAATAAATATTATTTTTGAGATTTTATTTTTATTATTTAAAAATAATAATAAAGGAAAACCAAAATTTTCGCCTTATTATATTAGTTCTTATGAAAATTTATCCTTAATTTTTTATTTGTAAAAAGAATATCTTCAATGGTTCTTATTTTAAAAAAAAATTATCAGGCTGCATTCAACATGACAAATGTTATTTTATATTAATTTTTTAATAAAATAAATAAAAATCAATTTTTTTTAAAGTATACAGAATTACTGGGTGCTGGACATTTCTTTAACAAAATTAAAAGCTGATGCAAATTTGTAACCAACCTAAAACAAACAAACAAACAAACAAATAAAAAAAAAAGAGGGAAATGGGAAGTGGAACATAAAACATAATTTATACAAAATAAAATGTAGGTTTCATAAAAGAACTAAACGAGTTACGTTACATACATACAATATAAAATAGTACATATTTTAAATATTTATAAACTCCTTTTTACATAAATTTTAAATAATATTTATTTATTTTTATATTTACTTTAAATATTAAAATTATAATTTTTATACATATAATCTAAATACCCAAATATATTAAATATTTACGCTCACACACATATTAATTTTGATGATTTAAATTTAATAAATATATATTAATATTAATTATTTAACAATAATTATTGTAATAAAATATTTTTTTATAAATAAAATAAAAATAAGTTTTAAATATAAAACTTTAAATTAATTATTGGAATGTTAAAATGTTTATAAAATAATTTACCTCAATAATTTCAAAACAACAAGTTAATTAATTAATTTATTATTATATTATAAATAAATATATAATAGCAACAAATTTATGAAAAATAAAATTAAAATATAATATAATATGAGTGATTTATCGAATAATAATTTTATAATTTTATTTAATAAATAATTTAAATATAAAAATAAAAAATGAGTTTATTTGATAAATATTTTTATTATATAAAAAGTTATTCTTATACGAAAGATATACATAATTTAATTAAAGTTAATAAATATTTTATCTTTAAATTTTTTATACTTAATAATTATTTTTTAATTAATGTAAGATATGATATAATATGATTAATATAAAAAACATTAATTCAACAAAAATATGATCTACTTTGTAAGTGTATTGATAGAACATTTTGCAATATCATTATTAATGTTATAAAAATAATTACATTATATAAAATAATTATTCACAAAATAATTATTTATTATATGAATATTTTGATATTTATTGATTAAAAAATTAACAAAAAGTAAAATAAATAAATAAACTTATTCAATTAATATTTTTACTATATAAAAAGTTAATCGTATGAATATATATGACTTGATTGAATTTAATAACTACTTTTTATTTAAAAATAATTTATATTAATCGAATATTTTTTTAATTGATATGAGATATGATATAATTGAATGATATTTACATAAAAATTATTAGTTTAACAAAAATATGATATTTTTATATACTCATAAGTGAATTGATATAATAATCATTAATTGTATGAATTTTCACTCTTAATGTAATAAAAATAATTGCATTATACAAAATAAATATTTATAAAAAATGTACTTATTATAATTTTTTTATATATTTATTTATATTAAAAAAAATTAAAAGCATAAAAACGTATTTATTATAGGAACTTTTTTGTATTTATTGGTGTAAAAAAACTATAAAAAAATTAGAAAATAAAAAGAAAGAAGAAGAAGAAGCACAATTTTGTTATTGATAGAATTATTTTCAAAATAAAAATATAATTAGCTCATAAGTAAATCGATTGAATACTTATTAAATAAGTAATTATTAACTGTACAAATTATCACCCTTAATATAATAAAAATAATTATACTATATAAAATAAGTATTCATAAATAATATATTTATTATGTAGATATTTTGATATTTATTGATATGAAAAATTAATAAAAAACATAAAATGTATTTACTATATAGATATTTTGATATCTATATGTTTAATAAAAGATTAATCATTAAATATATGAATTGTCATCCTTCATTAATAAAAATAATTGCGTTATACAAAATAATTATTAATAAAAAAATATATCGATTACATAAACATTTAACAAAATATGAATAGCTCATTAGTAAATTGATCAAATAGTCATCAAATGAATAATCATTAATGTAACTCTTAATATAATAAAAAGAATTACATTATATAAAATAACTATTCATACAAAATGTATTTATTATATGGATTTTTTTATATTTATTTGTGTAAAAAACTTTAAAAAAACATAAAAATGTATTTATTATATCAAATTTTTGGTATTTATTGATGTAAAAAAAGTAAATAAGTTAAAACAAGAAGAAGAAGAAGTACAACTTAGGTGTCAACCAAATTCTTGTTAAAATAAAAATATGATTGACTCATAGAAGAATTGATCGAATACTCATTAAATAAGTAATTATCAATTGCATAAATTATCATCCTTAATGTAATAAAAATAATTACATTATATAAAATAAGTATTTATAAATGACATGTTTATTACGTAGATATTTTGATATTTATTGATGTAAAAAACTAAAAAAAAACATAAAATGTATATATTATGTAGATATTTTGATATTTATATGTTTAATAAATGAATAATCATTAAATATATGAATTGTTACACTTCATTAATAATAATAATTAAATTATATAAAATAACTATTGGTAAAAAAATATATTGAATACATGGACATTTAACAAAATATGAATAACTCGTTAGTAAATTGATCGAATATTGATTAAATGAATAATCATTAACTGTATGAATTATAACTCTTAATATAATAAAAAAATTATTATATAAAATAAATATTCTTAAAAAATGTATTTATTATATAGATATTCAAATAAATATGATTTTCTCATAATTAAATTGATCAATCACTCATTATACGAGTAATCGTTAATTATGTGAATTATATCTCTTAATGTAATAAAAATAATTAAATTATACAAAATAAAATATTTATAAAAAATATATTTACTATGTAGATATTTTTATATTTATTGATGTAAAATAATAACAAAAAACATAAAAATGTATTTATTATATAGATATTTTGATATTTATATGTTTGATAACTAAATAATCATTAATTATATGAATTGTTATTCTTAATGTAATAAATTAATTGCATTATATAAAATAACTATTTATAAAAATGTATTTATTTATTGACATTCGAAAAAAATATAACTATTTATAAGTAAATTATTGAAATACTTATTAAATGGACAATCATTAATTATATGAATTGTCACATTTAATATAATAAAAATTATATTTATGTTTTTGATAAATAGGTAATTACTAACTATATGAATTGTCACCCTTAATATAATAAAAATAATTATATTATATAAAATAACTATTCATAAAAAATATTTTATTATACAGAGATTTTGTCTAAAAAATTATGAGAATACATAAAAAAAATTTATTATATAAATATTTTGATATTTATTGGTGTAAAAAACGAAATAAAAAATAAATTAAAAAATTACAATTTGGTCGTCGACAAAAAATTGTTATACTATAATTTTTATTTTTAAAATTCTTTATTTTATGAAATCAATTAAAAATAAATTTTAAATTTCTTTTATTATAATTAAAAATGATATTAAATGTATTATAAAATGGTTAGTAGAAATACTCAAAATAAGTAGTAAATTAATTTTTTATTTTGTTGATAAATAAATATATAGTAGTAACTATTTTATGAATAATATAATTTAAATATAATATAAATATGAGTAATTTTCATGATATTAACAATAAATACACAATTTTATTTAATAAATAAATTAAATATAATATAACAATATATAAACTTGTTTAATTAATATTTTTAACATCTAAATTGTTAATCATAAATAAATTATGGATATGATTTGATTGTTTATTAAGCATTTTTTACTTAAAATTAATTTATATTAACTAATTATTCTTTTTTAAATTGATATGATATATGATATCTTAAAATAAGAATTATTTGTTCTATAAAAATGTCATATGTTTATAAATAAATTAACCAAATACTCATTAAATATATGAATTATCACTGTTTAAGTTTGGTTGAAATTTATCGTGTTTAAGATCTCGGGATATCCACGTGTACCCCTAGGTATTAATGGTTCCTCATCAACTTAAGACATGTTTTTTTTTCTCGCTTTTTCAGGTTTCGAACCTTGATCCTGACCCTTAAGACCTTATTATGGAGTAACCTAATATCAGCTTGTTTCCTAATAAGGTATTTAAGGGCTAATTAATGGGTTTGAGATCTTAAAAAAGGTGAAAAGAATACGTACTTTGACCACGGACATAGATTTTCCAAGTGTTAGGGGGCCCACGAAGATATTCAAATCCTGTATGATAGTTACAAGTAAAAGGGCATATTTTGATGTTTGAAATAAAGTCTCCAAACTCGAGATTTTTATGTGAGGCCAAGGTTCTCTCATTAATGTTCCGCATCGATATATGTTCATAGTGGAGTAGCCATAGCATAACACATATTTCTTTTGCTTTTCTCAAGTTTCGAACCATAATCTTGACCCTTAAAACCTTATTAGTGAGTGGCTTGGTACAATATGAAGAGAGCGAAAGAAACATGTGTGAGACTATGGTCACCCTACTATAAACATAAATCAATGTGGTGTATTAACGCCATAAACTTGGGTTTCACGTGAATATCCTTAGAACGGAGAACTCATGTTCAAATAATCATTCTTAATGTAATAAACATAATTATATTATATAAAATAAATATTTGTAAAAAATATTTATTATATAGATATTTTGATATTTATTGGTATAAAAAACTAACAAAAAGTAAAAAAATACATAAAATGTATTTATTATATAGACATTTTTATTATTTATTAATATGAAAATTATAAAAAATAGTGTTTGGTTAATAAATGAATTGATTGAAAACTCATTAAATATATATTTATGAACTGTATAAATTATCACATTTAATAGAATAAAAACTATTACTTTATACAAAATATTGGAGATAAAATTAAGGAGTAAATTAAAGAGTGTCAACACCTTAATTTAAGGAGTAAATCAAGAACCTTAATTTAAAGAGTAAATCAAGAACCTTAATTCAATGAGTAAATCAAGGAGTTGACACTCCTTAATTTACTCCTTAATTTTATCTTCAACAAGAAATGATGGGTGTTAAGGAGTTGATTGGATGGAGAGAAAAAGTTAGAGGAAAAGAGAGGATGATAGGAGATTTATGATACTATTCTCTTCTGACACGAGGGCTTTGAGGAAGGAGAAAACAAAAGAGAAATATATATATATATATATATATATATATATATATTTTGGTAAAAAAAAATATTGGAGATAAAATTAAGGAGTAAATTAAGGAGTGTCAACACCTTAATTTAATGAGTAAATCAAGAACCTTAATTTAAGGAGTAAATCAAGAACCTTAATTCAAGGAGTAAATCAAGGAGTTGTGATCCTTAATTTAAGGATTAATTCAAGGAGTCAAACAAGGAATCCTTAATTCAAGGAGTAAAACAAGGAATGTTTAATTCAAAGGAGTAAATCTCCTTATATATAGCTATAGAATTGAAATGAAAATATGAAAGAAACAATACAACTTTAAGAGATCTTATTTTATTTAGAAAGGCCTTAAGGCCTTGGCCTTGACGTTTTCAACACCAATTTTCAACATGGCATCAGAGCCAGTCGATCTTCTTGGACAAAAAATGTTATTCCTCTGCTCAAAGTGCGTTTGACACTCTATCAGAGCGATTTCTTATTCTATTTGTTTTTTTCAAACCAAATTCTCTTGGTGATGATGGATTAAATCTATCCTATAGCTTCTACCGACTTGATGTGGATGAGGAGTATTATGGTAAAAGGAAAGGTCCCACATTGAAACCAAGCTCTTGGCGATGATGGATTAAATCTCTCATACAGCTTCTACCTACATGATGTGGAGGAGGAGTATTGTGGTAAAAGGAAAGGTCCCGCATTGAAACCAAGCTCTTGGAGATGATGTATTAAATCTCTCCTACAAATCCTACATGCCCGATGTGGAGGGAAAGTATTGTGGTAAAAGGAAAGGTCCCACATCGACAACAATATATATATATTTTTGCTATCGTAATAAGCATTTTTGTTAGTTTTACCTTTGATGCCTTGGCTTCTCATCAGTTTCAACGACTTCTGTACAAGCTTAGATCCATAAACCTTAAGGATCCAGCTTGAGGGGGAGTATTGGAGATAAAATTAAGGAGTAAATCAAGAACCTTAATTTAAGGAGTAAATCAAGAAACTTAATTCAAGGAGTAAATCAAGGAGTTATGATCCTTAATTTAAGGATTAATTCAAGAGTAAAACAAGAAATCCTTAATTCAAGGAGTAAAACAAGGAATCCTTAATTCAAGGAGTAAAACAAGGAATCCTTAATTCAATGAGTAAAACAATGAATACTTAATTCAATGAGTAAATCAAGAATGTTTAATTCAAGGAGTAATTCAAGGAGTAATTCAAGGAGTAAATCTCCTTATATATAGCTATAGAATTGTAATGAAAATATAAAAGAAAGAATACAATTTTGAGAGAGCTTGTTTTATTTGATTAGGCTTAGGCTTTGGCGTTCTCAACATTAATTTTCAACACAAAATAATTATTAATATAAAATATTAACAAAAATAAATAACTAATTTTATCGTGAATTAAACATATATATATATAAATATAAAGATACATATACACAACAATGAATTATTTTACTATTCTTTTTGTCGAAAGTTGAAGCGATATATTGACATATCGTACGTACTCCTAAATTAAAAATAAATAAAAATCAAACAGTTGGAATTTCTTTTTCCTTCCATATTTTTTAATCAAACACGCTTGATCACAAATACAAAGATACAACCAATCGTTTAAACTTTGAAAGAGCTTCGTGATATAGTTATTGTTTTAATATCAAATGATAAAGTACTTATTTTTACATGAGTGACAAGTGAGGTTTGCTTTATAAATTTAATATAGATTATTATATTTATGAAAATTTTAATTATTTTATATTAATTTTAAATATTTATATATATATTTTTAAATATTTACCAACTTCCTAGTAATAGGATTCAATTCTATCAATTTAAATAATTAAAAAAATCCAAAAGAATTAAAATTAACAAAAAAATAATATTAGAATATCTAAAAATGTAACAATAAAGTAACGAAATTGTATAAATTTTAAAAAATATCAGTAATATATTTAATTTATAAAAATAAAATAACAAAAATATTATATTATTATTTATTTAATGTCGGAAGCCCCCAAATCTTTTCTTAAAATAACATAAAAAAAAATTCATAATATTAACTAACCTTTAATTTATGCGTTTAATAAGAAAGCAAATTAGTTGCCATGGTTGTTTAATTTGTGTATTAAACCTACGTAGCTCGCCCATTTGCAATCAGAGATTTGGAGAGCCACATATTTAGTTAGAATTCACAACACCTACATTTGGACTACAAAATGAATTTAAAAAAATAATATCTATAATATTTTATTAAAATTTATAATTATAAAAATAATATTATTTATGTTTATTTAATATATTTTTACTAAAAAATCTATAATCTATTGAATGTTTTCCATTATATATTATTAAAGTTGAATTTCAATTAATTAAAAATGTTATTAGAGTAATAATAATATTGTTGTAAGTTTTGATAGTTGATAAAGTTTAAATGAAGTTATTGATTTTTTTTTATATTCATTTCTGTTTTCAATAGGGAAGAAAATTAGTGAGGAGAATTTATCATATATTTTTTTAAATAAATAAACATATTTTTTAAGATCAGACATTTGTATTTGAAAAGTTATTTTTTTTTTTACTTTAATTATCAAATGATAATTGAATTATTTTTTCATAATTAAAATGATAAATGATTTTTATGAAACATAATATTACAACATATGTTGGTGTGTGCTAAAACAGTGCGGAACCGCAATGCTTTCCGATGGAGTAAAGCATGGAGCAGGCAATGATATTAGTGGGTAGCCGTAAAACCTGGATAATGTGCGGGTTTTATGGATATTGTTTAATTTTCGTTTCATACATACGTTGTAAACTCTTTGTAAAAAAGCGAAGCAGAAATATATGAAAATACATGATAATTATCGGAGAATATTTTGACGTGGTATCGGAGCAGGTTATTGGTGGTAATGAAACTACTGCGCGATTTACGATGGAGCCCCTACCATTCGATTCGAATACGATTTCTTGATTCTTGATTGTTGATTTCGATTTACGGTCCGATTTCGATTCACGAATTACGTTTCGATTCACAGGTGGTACGATTATGCTTTGTTTTTCATTTTTTCTTTGAGTTCGATCTCTGGTTTGTATTTGTCCAGAAATTTGTTTATGGTTTCGATTTCTTATTTAGAAGCCGTCGGTGTTCTGACACGAAAAAAAATCAAGTAAAACAACGACAACGATGTCGGTACAAAGAATATTGTGTAAGGCGTAACAAAACACGAGGGGATAGGTAGAGTGCGGTCTGACCTGCAGTCTTTGCGACCGGTAGTGTCAGTCGCATTTCTTCTCGACGTCGGTTCATGGTTGCAACCTCGATAGAACAACGAGGGCAATGCGATCTGGTTGCTCATTCGAACCACTCGTAGGCACATCGCGGTTGACGAGCGTCTCTTACTAGCGGCCATCGTGGAGAAACTTGGAACGAAGAAGAAGAAGAGAAGCGCTTCACGGAGGATGGAGGACGAAGTAGAGGGCCATTCCGGTGGATACTTGTGGTCGGCTAGGGTTCTTCCATCGAGAAGAAGAGAGAAACATTTGCGGAGGGCGGCGTGAAGGGCGAAGAAAAACGAGAAATTGCCCTTGTGAGAATCTGTGAGAGAGAAAAAAAAAGGAAAAGGGATTTAGGGTTACGAAGGGCTGAAAATGATTTAGGTTTAGAAATTTTTCTTTATATATCTTGTTGTCTGAATTGTAAAAAAAAAAAAAAAAAAGAAAAGAAAAACGGAAGGAAAAAAATTTTAGATTCGTGGCGGAATCTAGAGATTTAACTACCAATTTTATGTTGGAAGATTGTGTGAAAATGACGGAGTTTTCACTAAAGCTCGAGATCGGTGACTCCTGGCCTCTGTCCAGCTGAAGCGTCGGCCGTTAGTATCGAGTTGGGAGGATCCAGCTATGCCTTGTGGTCCCAGGAGTGGTGGAGATGTATATCTCGGCAAAAAGCCAGGATATATTAATGGGGATTTTCCTCGGCTTTGTTGAAAGCGAGCCACTACGTTCGAGGAGATGTGTGAAAATGCCATTGTTAAAGGATGGTTGATCGGTTCGATGGACCTGTGATTGCAAATTTTATTCGATTCCCAATGCGAAACAAGTTTGGGATTAACATTCTTACCACGCTACATGATGGGACAAACACGTCTCGAGTGTATGATCTTCGTCGTCGAGTTACTCGTATGAAACGGTGGGTGGATCCATTGAAAAAATACTACAATGACGCCATGAGGGTTGTGGCGAGAAATTGATTTCCGTCGTCACAATCAATGGAGTGTGCGAAATGACATACAAAAATACAACTGTCCGTACGGGAAGATCGAGTGTATACGCACCGTGATGGACTTGATGACGGACTCGACAAAACTCGAGTGATGTGCTTCAAATCGAGACCATTCCACTGCGGTGGAACAAGCGCATGGATTCGTCAGTCGGGAAGAGGTCGACGAGCCGTGATGATCGCGGTGTAGATACGACACCGGGAGCCGGTTATGACTTTTAAAGGGGTCGAGGACACGTAATCGAGATGCCACCAAAAACGAGGAACCTCGCCGGGGCGACGAAATCCTCGGGAAATCCTAGTCTCTTGACATGAAATGTGGCCATTGCTTGAAACTCCAAACACTGTGGCCTTAGCGCAAACTCCATGGGTATCCCGAGAATGGTGGAATGATCTTGAAGCACGGAAGAAACGGGACACGGCGGACGAGCAATTGGTGGCTACCAATAATGCCTGTTATCCCTTACTTCCACGGTGAATCTTCCCGAGGATCCGAGGTATTTCAAGTAAAGCATTTCACGTATCTACTCGTAGTGATAAAGAGGATTGGATTACGGACTGCGGAGCTATAGATCACGTGACATTTGACCCAAACGATCTCTCGATACAACCCGACGAGACGGGCCGGGTGTTGCCAATGCAAATGGGGTCGCTATCCGATTACGGGAGGCGCACGGTGACCTTATCTCCTCGTTATCATTATCTAATACTTTGCTTGTACCATCTGTCAAAGCCAGCTAATGTCGCCAAGTCGGAGTCGGCCCGAGACCTTAGCGTAGTATTGATGTATTCTACTTTTTGCCTTACGGGATATTCTCGCGAGGAGATCGTTGGGCGTGGTACTAGGAGAGGAGGGCTATATTATGTGGATGCCCTCGGTTCGGGAAAGAAACCGATCACGTACGAACATCTTGTTGGTAACGAGAGCAACCAGATTGGCTATGTCATCGTAGATTTGGGCATCACGTCGTTCGGGTATTTAAGGCCTTACTCCCACTAGTTTATTTTCAAATATCACACATTGATTTCAAATGTGATACTTGTATCTAGCAAAAGTCATAGGGCGTCTTATCTATGCGTGAATAAAAGTATGACTCCTTTTCTTTGGTACATTCGATGTTTGGGGACCTTCCCTGGTTATTAAATCGTGGTCATCGTTGGTTTGTTATTTTTGTTGATGATTGTACCACGAATGACATGGCTTTACCTTACTCGAAACATAAAGATGAAGTATTTGCTACATTTCACATGTTTCACGCCCATGATTCGGACCCGATTTTACGAAAAAATTAAGATACTTAGGTGCGATAATGGAGGGAGTATGTTGTCAACAATTCGGGACATGCTTGGACAACCGTGGTGATTCCATGAAACCTCGTGTTCATGAAACCCAGCTGACGAGAATGGAATTTGCCGGAGAGGAAGAATAGGCATATTTTAGAAACGGCTCGGGAACGCACTAATCGGTGCACGTATGCCTAATAAATCTTTGGAGTGATCTTTATTACTACGACTGTGTATCTCTTGAATCGAATGCCATTGAAGACCTTACAATTTGGACTCGTTAAAGGTGTTATCGATCATCTTCCCACTTACTACTATTTTAATGCTTCCGCCCCGAATTTTTGGATGTGTTGCTTTTGTCCACCTCAATAAAAATCAACGAACTAAGTTGGATCCATGTCTTTGTCCGATGTGTATTCTTGGGGTATGGTGTACAAAAAAGGAAGTACCGATGTTATGATCGATTACTAAAAAGAAACTATACTACCGTGGATGTCAACTTTCCTCGAATCGAGAATATTTTTTCCACATCCAGGTATCGATTCCACTTTCTTGGGAGGAGAGTTATGGTGAAGAACGAGAGTGGCTTGATGTTGAAATATTAGACCACAGAGTCAACTCGGATCGTGCCCAATAATATGGAGGAGCCGATGTCTGAACCCGAGCTTGAACTTGAAGCGAAGGCGAAGTAGTACTTGAATCTCGAGAAGATGAAGTGGTTGATGTACCCTTTCCCGTTCTACAGTAATGCGATGATCCTCACTGCGAGAACAACTCACCGAGGGTAAGCTATCCTATCACGCTTCTGGGGACTAATGCTATGATACATCTGTTGGTTATGTTTTACCTTTCGAGACACGATCGGTAAACCTCCCGAGAATCGATACTCCACAGAAAGAGAAGAACGACAACCCAGTATCCGATGTAGCAAATTATGTATCTACTCAAGGTTATCAGGAACCTATCGGGGCATTTGCCTGGCAACTTTCTCCTCGTGTCAATTAGAGTAGCATTGAAGAAGCCTTATACGATCCAAAATGGACTCGAAGCTATAAAGAGGAATTTGAGAGCCTTCTGAGGAAGAATAACACATGGGTGTTAGCGGGATTGCCTCGAGGAGGAGAAGATGGTAGGAGTCTCGAAGTGGATTTTCTCCGTTAAGTATAAAAGCGAGATGGGTTAGTTGATTGTTACTGAGGCGAGGCTTGTAGCAAAGGATATACGAAGCATGGGATAGATTATCGAAACCTTCCTGTGGCTAAACTAAAAGCGTGAGAGTTTTGTTATCTCTTGCGACAAATTTAGATTGGCCCGTTACCGACTTGACGTGAAGAATGCCTTCCGTGGCGACCTTGAAAGAAGAGATTTACATGGATATCCCGCGGGATATCTTGTTACATGACAAAAAAAAGCGCATGTAAATTACAACGAGCATTGTATGGACTAAAACAATCACCTCGGCGTGGTTTGGTAGGTTGAGTTAATGAAGAAATATGGGTTCCAACAAAGCGGCTACGATCATACTCTTTTCTAAAACATAGATTAGGGAAGATAAATGACCACTTATAGTCTATGTAGACGACATGATCATTACGGGGGATGATAAAGAAGAAATCTCTAAGCTTGAGAACAACTATCGAAATGAGTTTGAAATGAAGAACTTAGGAGGGCTCAAATACTTCTTAGGTATTGAGGTGTAAAGATCAAAACAAGGCATATGTCTTTCCCCGAAAGGAAATATACTGCGGACTACTTAGCGGTAATTTACTAGATTGTAAACACAGCCGATATTCAATGGTTCAAAATGTAAACTTCGGAGAATATGTGGACCCAGTACCGGCGGATAAACGAGAGATATCACGGTTAGTAGGTAAGCTTCGTATATTTATCTCGTACTCGACACGATATTGCTTATCTTTGTGAGTGTCGTGAGTCGATTCGTACCTTGCCCAGTGAAGACCGTATGGATGCGATCGTGCGAATACTTCGTTACCAAAATCCTCACGGGGAAAGGACTTATGTTTTTCAAAGATAATTGATTGGAAGTCCTTGGATATCTGATTCGGGCTAGGCGGGAATATGAAGGATAGGAAATCTCTTCTTTGGGTCTTTACTTTCGTGGGAGAGCAATCTTGTCACGTGGAGAAAGCGAAGCAAAATATAGTTGCCTTATCGAGTCTTTGAAAGCTTAATTTGAGGAATGGTCGAGGAATATGTGAGCTCGCTTTGGTTGAAAAAACTCAGCTGAGATTGGTGTTGCTCACAGCTTCTGAAATGAACTTATTTTGTGATAACAAAGCGGCCATTGCCATATCTACGCAATCAGTTCAACATGATCGCCTGAAGCACGTTGAAGTGGATCAACTTCATCAAGCAGAATCTTGAAGAAAAGATTATTAAGCTTCCAATTTGTTAAGTTAGAAGATCAATTGGTGATATACTTCGCAAAATGCAATGCGCCGAGAACCTACAACTTACTTGACAAGTTGGGCGTATAAAGACATATATCGCCAAGCTTGAGGAGGAGTGTTGGTGTGTGCTAAAACGGTGGCGGAGCCAATGATCTTCGATAGTAAAGCATTGGAGTAGACAGATATTAGTGGAGGCCTTAAAACCTGGATGTCACCAGGTTTTATGGATATTGTTTAATTTTCGTTTTCCTTATATACATTGTAAACTCTTGTAAAAAACAGAACATAAATATATGAAAATACATGATAATTATCAGAGAATATTTTGACAACATAGTCACAGTACATGGGCATAAATTACATACCATCGTGATATGATTTGTTACCCATTTTATTGGTCTGTTATCTAGTCTTTTTTTTTTTTATGTATCAATTATCACCTCCTCGAATTTTCTCAAAGTCAACCTCTTTACTATTGCATTTATCTCTCGTTTGACCGAAGCTATCGATAATAAAAGTTTAAGTGATAATGGTCAATTAAGTATGAGTTGTATCTTTTGTTTACTGTGAGACTGAACCCATAATATCATGAAGAGCTACGTATACTTCTGCCATGAAAGCTGGAGATAATGGAAGAACATTTAAACCCCTGACATTACACTAACCCAATCTGGACTTCATATCTCCTGTAGACACCTTCTAACCCACTTACCAAAAGTTTGAGAGTAGATAATTCAATTGGCAAGTGATTCAAGGGTTCCTACACCCAATAGACCGAGGCATATATATATATATATAGGGCAATGAGAGTGTTAATTATAGGATATATTGTCTTGCTTCCCAAAACTTTGACAAGCTATCAATATCAAAGGGAAACTACTTGTACCATGAAGCAGCAGGTTAGAGAGATTCCATAATTAATTCTTTAATTGTTAACAGCAGTAAGAATCCCAATTTAGCAATGCCGCTATATTACTTGCACTATGTAGTCAAATATTAACTGTGTATACAGTAGCGGAGTCAGAAAAATAGTAATTAAGAAGAAAAGTTAGAGTATAATTTTTTTAAATAAAATATGGAATTATTATATTTAAATATTTAATAGTCAACATTATATAATAATATAGATACAGTAAAATACTAAGAGTTAATGAGTTATTCTCAATTAAATATAGAACTTTCTTGTTATGTTACATGAGAGATATAGACTATAACGCATTAAAATTTATAACAAAAATTATCTAAAATAAATAAACATATGAAAATATAACAATTGAATAAATATTAATAACATACATGCATCTAAGTGTTAAAAATTAAAATAAATGTATTAAAATATAAATAATAAGATTTGATTTAAGTTTTTAAAATTGAGAATATATTTAAAAATATATATTATTAAAAAAATTAAAGATTGATAAATATAAATATTTTTTTTATCTCTACTTGTTGGGAAAAATGAATCGGTTTTATAGTAATAATAAAAATGAACAAAATATTATTAAAAAATATTAAAATTTTCACATTAAATTTTTTTAAGTAAAATAAAAAATTAATAAAATAAAATGTGAAATAATATAATAGAGAAAATAAAAATTTAAAATTAAACAAAATATGAGAAATTTTAAATATATGAACGAAAATTTTTAATAGATTTAGTTTTCAATTTATTATCATGTTTCTTTTTTATTGTAATTTTTATAATGTTTGATACTGATATTTTATTATTATGAATTAAAGTTAAATGTATAAAATATTTTTAAATTATACTATATGGACTTAAAATATTTTACATTGTATGAACTTAAAAAATATTTTTATATAATATATATTATTATAATTTTATGTACGTAATTAATTAATATTTGATAATTATGTGAATAAAACTAACTTTATTTAACCATTTTATTCACTATTCATTTATATAATTTTTGTCAACATATATGCTAAATATTATTAATACATATAACGATATATTAAAATATGCACATAAAAATTAAACATAATATATTTTTCACTACGATAATAAATGAATTTTTTAGATGATTTTAAATATGAAAAACTACTTAATCATCCTTAAAATTGTGATTTAAGGACGATTATAAGTGAAAATTTACTAAAATATTTTAATAACACTTACTTATTGTCCTTAAAAGGTCACCTTTTTTTTACGGTCAGCATTCTTAAAATGGTCGCTTTTTCCTTAAAATTTTTCACATTAATTTAAAAACACAAATTTCACTTTAATCTCTCACATTTGTAGTAACTATTATATATAAACAATTTTCCACCTCTTGACTCCCCATAACTACTATTAAACACGTATTTATTATTACAAAATGTCATATTTAAGTCGATATGTAAAATAAATTTAAAAAAAAACCAATTTATAATGATTTTAAAGTCGATTCGGTGAAAAATTGACGCTACACGTGGACGTACCGTTGGTTTGACGTGATAAATCAACGTTATCCATATGTGTAACGTCGGTTGACACGTAGAACCGATGCTACATATGTAGATAAATTTTTTTCTTTCTTCTCCAGATAGAAACTATTTTAACCGTTTCATAACTCTCAAAAACTCAAAACATCTTCCATTTTTCCTCTACTCTTTCTCATTTTTCGGCCACCTACGACCACCAATTCTAGCGCAGCTTAGTGTGTTTTTCTTAATCTTTAACTTATCTTTTAGATTCCTTATTTTTTTAAGCAAAATATTTAAAAAATTTATAAACATTTCTCACTAACAAAACACCATTTTTTTTCTTCATTTCTTTCATTTTGTCACTTCATTTACTTTTGTAAATATTTCTATTGATACTCCGTTCTTATTATTCATATATTGTTTTTGTATAGTATGTGTTATTATTTATATGTATACATTTTTGTATTATATATGTTGGTTTTGTATTATAACATCAAGAGAAAAATATAATGATCTTGAATAACATAGGATAATACCATAATAATTTTTATATTATTAATTAATATTTAATTTTTCAATTATTTATATTATTTAAAATATTTGTTAAATAGATTTAAGTTTTTTTTTTCTGATATTATGTAGTGATCGAATACAGGTTTTAATTTAAATATAATAAAAAATGAATACATTTTGAAAAAAAATAAAAATATAAAAATATAAACTTGATTCAAACGTATATTTTACATTTTTAATATATTTTTAAATAATTGTATTTAAAATCAGTTATTAATCGATTTTAGTAGTAAGTTTTATAGTAGCGAGTGTCACACAAAGGGGAACAACCCACCAAGATGCACCACCTGCAACAGCATCAGCAGTCTAGCTTCTTCTCCAGCACGAATTGGTTTTTTCGCGAATCGCTGGCACCAGTAGCTTCTTACTCTACTCAGCCTCCAACCTCCTCCTCAAATAACTGCGCAATATGTCCATATTGCAGGTAAACTACTTACCTTTCTTACGTGCCTGTTTGAAACGAAAATGCCCATATTTTTGTTTTTTTTTTCCTGTTTCTTTCTTCTTCTTCTTGTTATTTTTTATTGTGTTTCATTATTAACAAACTACATGTAAATTATATTATTTCATTCATTTAAATTCATTCATATTGTGTGACAAAATTCATCAAAAAAGTAATTTGCAGTTAAGAATTAGTGAAACTCAATAATTTATTGGTTTTTCAAGTGGTAGAAAGTTTTTAGATACAATAATTGTTGCATGGAATAACTTTTTTAGAGAACAATGAATACACATCATTTCTTCACATGGTTATCGATCATATGCATAATGGTGCGAACATTTGTTTATTTACTTTAAAATTTTCATTTTAGGTTCTTCACGTGTGATATGGGAGGAGAGGAAATAGCTGGTAAATAAGAAGGTGGTTTCTCTTGTTGTTGGCGGAAAGGTACTAAGAATAATGAATATTTTATTTATCTCATCAATAAAATAAAATAAATATAATATAATATTATTATTATTTTATTTAATTTATCAGAGATGATAACAAAGGATAAAACGAATACATATATATGAAAAGTATTTTTAAGTTTTAAAATTAATTAATTAATTATTATTTTTACATATTTAATTACGTATAATTTTATTCAAATATAATTATTAATATTATTTAAACGATGAAATTATCATTATTGATAGTGAATATTTAGAATGTAATATATTTTATATGTATTATAATTTAATCATAAGGTTTTAATTTTTTTTATTTCTTTTACTTTTGGGGAGGGTTATAACATCTTTAAAAGACGCGTGGAATAGTTTTTAAAATATTTTCCATTAATCGTCCTAAAAAGTAAATTTATAGTTGTTATTAAAATTTGTTTGAGACGGTTGTTATTTACCATTTAAAATGATTATTAATCGTTCCAAAAAATCGTATTTATAAAGACGTTTATATATAAGACGATTGTAATTGAAAAAAAAAAACAATCGTTCTAATACATTTTTATATGACAGAGACATTTAATAACCATCTCAATAAATGATTTTTATAATAATGATGGCAAGTAAAATATTTATTTAATATTAAAATATATGTATTTATTTTTTAAATACAAATACATTTAATTTTTAAAAGCAGTTAAATTAGCGGATAAAAAACTCTTAACAGTGTGGCATATGTATTAGCCAAATTATGTGAATTTTTAACTATCTTTCTAGTTTGGAGAATCTGATATTGGAAAATTGTTTTAATTTATCTCAAACCTTATGATTATTTTGATTTTATTAAGGGTGTATTTAACTCTCTGAAAACATAACGTTTGAATAATATATATATAAAGAACTTTAGATTATAAAATCTTTGACTTTTTTTCATTCACAACTTATTTGACTATTTTTAGTTATAAGTTATATAGTGTTATTTTATTGGTTAGCTCACATCTACATTGATTCATAATTCTCAATATATCAATTTACTTTTTTGACCCTTTGTATATCATCTAGTATATTTATATGTTAAAAAAATTACTAACTTGTAAGTGTTATTTCAAAATTTCAATAATGGGTATTGTTGAATTAAGCTTTGAGAAGTTATGTTCTCTTAAACATATGTTTAAAAAATAATATATATATATATAAGCATGTGTTAAGATAAGAAGAAAAGGAGTGACGATTATAAAAGCTATCTTATTTTTAAAAAATTAATTATGTATTAAATTAATAAATAGAAATAGATTATGAAAAGAATTCACGTGCTAGTGAAAGTAAAATTTTGGAAAAGAGGTTATATATGCATTCTTGATGTTCTTTTAGATTGATATTTTTTTAAGAACGATGTTTTTAGTTTAGATTATTATAAAAAAAATGAACAATTAGGATTGTGACCAATCCTCTTCAAGTATGTGTAACATCAACTTCAATCAACCCCACTAAAATAATTGGAAGGTAGGGTTAATACATGGTTAAGTTAACGTAACTTTTAGTCAGTCGTTGGAGCCAATTAATTTAGTTCATTTAGGAAACAAAAATGAACTTTATCAACTTAATATACGTATAAAATACACATTACAAAGTAATTTTAGTGGATAGTATATTCGTTTTATTATTATTGTAACAGTTTATTAATTTTGTTAAGAAAAAATATCATTGATCAAATTTTAAAATCATTTTATTTTTATTAATTTTATAGTTATTATTATTTATTATTAAATATAATTTATAAAAATAATATCTTAATAAAAGTTAAAAGATACAAAAAAATAAAATAAAATAAAATAAAATAATTAATCATTTATTATTGTATTATTATTTTAAAAAAATACTGAATTATTATAAAAAAAATAAAAATATTAAATTATTTTTTTAACATAAATAAAAAAATTTATAATATCACGTTCGTTTATAATTACCTAAACATCTATCGATCTTAAATTCCCATCTAATGTGTATGAATACATCCATCATATTTAATATGCCATATCAGTTAAATAGTATAATAATTTTATTCCAGCTAATTCGTACATGGTGTGGTGACACTTATAAAGTCCCTATTAGTTGTATATAGTAATATAAATGTTGTCAGATAAGCTATGTAACATTTATTCGTACAATGTTTTAATATTATAATTTATATTAAAATATTACCTAAATTTTTTTTATATAATTTTATTAAAATTTAAAATAATTTCATTTGGATTTCAAAATTTTGAAAATTGTTGTTTATTTTTATTTCCTATTAAAACTTGGGTAGAAGAATATAGAGGAAAACTTATTCTGATTAATAATAAACTAAACATTGATCACTCTGATTATCATTGACATTGATCGGGGTTATTTTAAACCAACGTCACCTTTTATACCTTATTTGGGCAACCATGTGTTGCTTAAAAAAGAAAGAAAAAACTACTTTTACCAAATTTATTAATTCCAAACTTTGTTTAAAAAGATTATATATTTTATTGTTTAAAAGAATTACGTTAAAACTCTATTGAAATAATATTATCGATAATTTAAAATGAATTGTTTGGGTTAAGTCGCGGATTAGGTCGCTCTTTTTAAGACGTTTCACGACTCTACTTAAATTTATGCAAGCAAATACAATCATGTCGTCCTCGGGATAAAATAGCTCAAAACCTTTTTTCATATCTCGGAAATTAACTGCACTAATGAAGACCAGAATACTACACCTGAAAAAATTTGTTGCTCATAAAATTCAAAAGTAATCTAGGATTGTTGACATAATTTTTTTTCTTAATGAGATGAGTTTTCAGATTGTTGTGTTGAAACTGAGAGCCGAGACCCTCTATTTATAGGTTTCAGAAACGGTGTGGCCATTATGATAATAACGATAATGTTTGGGGATGGAGAGCGTAACAGTCATTTTGAGTAACGAAGAGTAACGACCATTTAACAATCATATTTTGAGTAAAAGAAAACAACGGCCATATTCTGAGTAAAAGAAAATAACGACTATTTTTTCTGAATAAAAATGTAACAACCATTTTGAGTAGAAAAATATTTTAATATAAAAATATTTTCAAAAAATAAAATGCCACCTCACCTCACACACACACATGGGCTCAGCATGGTACGATCGGCAGCGACGTGCACGCGTGTGTAGTACCACATTTTCCTAGGTCATTTTCCATTCCATACAAAAGTGGGTACCCCTTTGGGGCCCAATCCCAATAGTCAACTCTTTATTATTTATACATCTTTTAAATAATGTAAAAAAAAAATGTGTGACAAGGGTAAAACTTGGCTTCACTAGTTTTTTTATAAACATTCAATTTTTTCAACAATCCCCCACTTGAATTTTATATAAAAATAATTTTCATCGAGCAATCGATTAATTAAAAATATAAGATTGTGCATAAGTAAAAAATGTTTATTGACTTGAACCTTTGCATAGTATTGATGCTTTACAATATATTAGAATAACTTGTAGTTTTGAACTCTTTCTCTAACAATAATTACACATACAACCTTTCCAAGGTGTAGTTCGAAAATCCCGTGCTTTACGATCATACACGTGTATCCCAATATAATGAACACTCTAGTAAATTTTGCCTAAAAAATTTCCATAGGAAGCGGCCATACTTCTACATTCACATAGGTGAGTCTATGAAGAGCACTCATGTAGCTATGTACTCCACTCCACATAGAGTATAGAACACATTAAGAGTTTAAAAATTAACTCATCCTTTTTTATCACTTCAAGACTTCATGCTTCTAACAATATAGAATGAGATTTCAAAATAGCATGATTCATCTCATATCACTTCATGACTTGTTATTACCTTTTGAACTTATTTCTTGAGATCTTTAGTCTATAAGTTGGGTTACCATCACAAATGACTCTTCATTCTAAGGACATTAGTCTCATTCCTTTTGAGGTTTTGAAAACCTTCTCTCTCGGTAATCCTTTCATCAAAGGATTTGTCAAATTTTCATCAGAACGTACATGATCCACTCTTACAGCTCCCGTAGAGAGAAATTCTCTAACAGTACTATGCTTACGATGTATCTGTTGTCTCTTGCCATTATAGTAACGGTTTTGAATCTTTGCAATAGCCGCGGTACTATCGATGTGGATCAAGGCAACAAGTATCAGTCTTTCCCATAAAAGGGATCTCAACTAACAGACTTCTTAACCAACTTGCTTCTTCACTAGCTGTGGCTAGTGCTATCATTTCAGACTCAATTATAAATTGAGCCAATATTGTCGGTTTCTTAGACTTCCAAGAAACAGCTCCACCAGTTATGTTAAATATATAGTAGCTAGTTGCTTTGGAGTCTTTTGATAAAGTGTTCCAATATGCATCATTGTATCTTTCTAGAACAGCGGGAAAATTTTTATAATGTAATCCAAGGTACATAGTTCTGTTAAGGTATCTCATAACCCTTTCAATAGCATTACAATGCTCTACACTAGGTTTATTGGTAAACCTACATAGTAGTCCCACAACATAAGCTATGTTTGGTCTAGTGTAATCAGTAGCATAACATAAGTTACCAATGATGCTCGCATACTCAGTTTGTCTAACACCGTCTCTGGTGTTCTTGAAAAACTTTACACTAAGATCATACGGAGTACATGCAAGTTTACAGTTAAAGTAATTATATTTCTTTAAAATATTCTCACTGTAATAAGATTGATCTAGAGAAGTTTCATTTTCTAACCTAGTAATCTTTATACTAAGTATTACACTCGCTTTTTCGAGATCTTTTATATCAAAGTTAACAAATAATGCGCAACAAGTCTAAAACTTGGCTTTAGTAGCTTTTTATAAATATTCAATTTAACAAAACTTGGCTTTAGTAGTTTTTTATAAACATTCAATTAACAGTATAATTTTATAAATCATAAATAATACAATATAATATAATTAATAAATATGTTCTAATTATAGGATTTTAATTTCTAAAACATTATTTCTTTCCGGTGAAGCAAGAGGGAGGAGAAAAGTTATGAAAGGTCTCTTTCACAAAGGCCGGTGATGGTGGTGGTGGTGGTGGGGGCGGCATAAAGTATAAAGAATCTAATCTACCAAAGCATCAAGACTCAAGAGACCCCCTCACCTTTCAGCCAGAAAGCGACGCTTCTAACTTAATTGGGTAAAAACTAAAAGAGTGCTACCGGTTATATTCATTTTACATTAGTTAGGTATTTTTCAACTGAACTCGTAATTTTTTCGTTAATTATTACATTAGCTCTAATTTAATTCATAATAAAAATGAGAAAAAAAGTAATAAAGATAAAATTCGAATATCAAATGTTTGAAGAAAAAAATTCAAATAAGTTTTTACTTCCTCTATTTTTTTTAAATTACAAATGAATTAATTTTTGTGGTTAAGATAATTTATTAATTATTTTTATATCTAATTCTTATTTTAATGTGAAGATAAAGTAAAATATTTCGATTATAAATTAAAAGATTATTGATACAATATTGATAACAAAACAATTTTACGAGAAATATAAAAATTTAACTGATATTTGAATAGTTTTTTTTGGTAAAAATAAAATTTAATCAATTCGTATAAATTTTTGTAAATAAAATTTTATTTTTATATTTTTATATAATGTATTCATTTTTCATATAGAACAAAAATATTTTTTACATATTTAATTTAATTTATATAATATTTTATAAAAGAATAAATTATTTAATAAGTAAATTATATAAAATAAAGAATTCAGCTGCTTGGGTTCGTATTTAAGAATATAATTTAGATTAGGATGGATAAAAGAGAAATTATTTATAAATATGTAATGATATGATAATTTTAAGATTAATATAGTTTTATTTTTTTAAAAAATAAATATTGAATAAATAAAAATAAAAATTCAATTTATAATAAATATATAAAAAATAATGACTAACAAATTTATATAAATAAAAGAACAGCAGAGGCAATGATGAGGTCACAGAGATCTTAAATCCCCTTTCTGACCAAGCACTGCCATCGTTAGTTCCTTGCCACTGGCATTCCTCAGATACTCCAATAGGCTTAGATAGCATTTCTCTTCCTGACGACCTATTTACTGTTCTACCCTTACCCCCCACAAAATATCTTTCTTCTTGCTTTCCTTCCTCCCTTCTCTCCCGGTCCCCCTCTCTCTCTCTCTTTCTGGAAAAACATGAAAAAATTCTGAGAATTTCCCCAAGAAAACCCCTATAGAAGTTCGAGAGTTTTAGTTTGTTTGGTCGAGGACTCAAGTTGGGAAAATTTATAAGAGAAAAGAGATGGGTTAGGCTGACAATATCTATTTAAAGGTGGGTTTATTAGCTTGCCTTCTGGGTTTTATTATTCAAGTGTGTTTTGGATTTAGTTCTAGCTTATGTAATAAAGGAAATTTTGAATGACAGGACCTTTTTGAAAAATATAAGGGTCCGAGTCTGGATCCTCAAAGGAATTATCACTATCATCTTCATCATCAGCAACATCAAAACCAAGACCCAATTCTAAATTCCAGACATGTAGGAGAAGAAAAGAGACAAAGAGGAGGTAATGGAGGAGAAGGAGAAGAAGAAAATGAAGAAATCCAAGATTCCAATTCTCAAAAAGAACATCACTTTCTTCTTCATCAGTATAATCAGCACCATATTCCACAAGCTATCCAAGTTAATCAGTATCCTAATTATTTTCAAAACTTGCAATTAACCCACCAAGATAATCAATACCTTAAAGATCACTTTTTTACTGGTTTTGACACACAGCTTCACTATCCTCAACCCACAAAGAAACTCTCTTCTTCTACGACTATAGCTTTTGGAGAGCAAAGAGTTGAACATGCGAGAAAAATGGTAGAGAGTCACCACCAAGCTTCAACATCGTCGAGATTAGGGATAAAAACCACAGATGGGGAGATCGTAGAGGTTCAAGGTGGCCACATTGTTCGGTCTATTGGTCGAAAAGACCGTCACAGCAAAGTTTGTACTGCGAAAGGTCCCAGAGACCGACGAGTCCGTCTCTCAGCTCACACCGCTATTCAATTCTACGACGTCCAAGACCGTCTTGGCTATGACCGACCCAGCAAGGCTGTAGATTGGCTCATTAAGAAGGCCAAAGCTTCCATTGACGAGCTCGCTAAGCTACCAGCATGGGTTCCAACTACTATGTCCAACTCTGCAACAGCTCCAAACTCTGCTTCCTATAAGCGCGCAAATGAGGAAAACAAGAACCCAATTGGTGTTCCTTCTTCTGCTAGCCGGAGAATGAATCCAGTTATGGTGAGTACTGTTGGCGAAGGTAGTAGAGTTGCAGATAGTACAAGAGGGCTAAATCTTCAGCGACAAATGGTCGAACACCATAGCAGCAATAGCTCTGCTTTTCTACCATCGTTTGATTCTGATGCTATAGCCGACACTAACCAGTCTTTCTTTCCAGTGGGTGCTTCAAATGAGACTTCATCGTCAATAACACAGTTTAATCAGAGTTACCCACCAGGTATCATATCAAGAACAAGAGGCCATAGCCAAGATCTACGTCTTTCATTGCAGCCCATTCAGGACCCAATTCTTCTTCAACACCACCAAGCAGCAGCTCAGACCCACGAAAATGAGCTTGCTTTTTTCTCTGGAACATTAACCCAACTGGGCTATGATGGTTCAGGGTGGACAGAACACCACCCTCATCAAGCTGATTCGAACCGGTTTCAGGGAATGGTAGCTTGGAATGGTGGAGATACTGGTAATGTCGGTGGAGATGATGGAGAAGGTAGTAGTAGGTTTATGTTCAATCCGTTGCCTACAACTTCACAATCACTGCAACAACCGCCATTGCAGCCGTCATTCAGCCGAAGCCAGTTTTTTTCACAGAGGGGGCCCCTTCAGTCCAGTAATTCATCCTCGGTTCGTGCTTTGATAGACCCGACTTTCACTGACCATCAAATTTCGTCTTCTATTTCGGGAATGGGATTCGCTTACGGCGGATTCCCTGGGTTTCATATTCCGGTACGAATTCAGGGTGAAGAGGAACACGACGGTATCTCTGATAAGCCGTCCACTGCTTCCTCTGATTCTCGCCATTGATTGAGCTTGTAGAAAGAGCCGAAATTTTCTCCTAAACGGTTGTTCTTTGAAAACCCAGATATGATTTTTCTTAAATTATCAATTCTATTAGTCTTGTTTAACAGGGATTTCAATGTTTCCTTGTTGATCAAATTGCTTTGCAGTGCTTGTCTTGATTCTGATGGAGACAGAGTTGTTTGGAGAAGATGGTCATCTTAGTTCAATGGCATGTTCCGTGGGAAGAAGAAAATCTAATTGTAGGTTTTTTCTATCCTTGGATTATTAAGCAGTTTTTAGCTTTTTTATCAGTTGCTCTTTTGTTTTTCTGTTTGGGTTGAGCTCATAAAGCTCAAACTTTTATCATGGTTCTTCTTTGTTGGATTTACTATGTTATTTCTGACGGTTGTGTTTCTAAACATTTATGCCTTTTGCTTAACTTTCTGTTCTAGAGTTAAATTAAATGAAACTTTCATGGTTTTATTAATTAGTTAATTAGATTCCAGGCCCAGAATTGGCATTGTGAGGAAGAAAAAAAGTATTCATTGAGAAAACCCGGATCACCAATTATTGGAACAATTTGGAACTTGGAAATTATAATGTCATCTAGTTTTGTGCTTATTTTCACGCTCATATTCTTTATATCATTTCGTATCTCATAATTATTTTAAAAATTTTAATTTTTAAATAATCGTAACTAGTGAAAAAATCTAAATGATGTGAGTACAAATCTATGTTTCCTTTCATTCTTTTCTGAACTTTTGTTCATGTGAAATGTATTTTTATGTTTAACTATTGTCACTTTTTGGTGCCTAAAATCTAGAGCAAATTGTAGACGATTCCTTGCATAGGTGGGATGGATAGTTTCTGTTTATAATTCTTTTGATATCGTACTGGTTTTCTTCAGCTCTTCATTCCTTCCATCAACTTCCTTAAAAAACTGCAAAATGAAATGAAGTACTTAATATTCATATACATCTCTGCAGTTGCTCTGGTTTTGGGAGCATCAAGAAAAGTCATTTTCCATGGACAGTGAAAATTGGTTGGAATTTGGAAAAAGAATGTGAGTCCCAACTGATTTCACTTTCCCCAGCTGTGGAATTTGAAAACTTGAATCCTCTATCTTTGCAATCTTATTCATTGGTTCGTCATATATTGGCTGACCACACCCAAAACCTATAGAATTGCCTACATCCCTAACTTGAAAGGAAAATTAAAGACAGTTGATCCCTACTTGTAAAAGTTGAAGACAATGTATTGTCATCAAAAACTTTCAACTTCAAAGAAGAATCACCATCAAAAGTCCCATTTTAGATTGTTTCTAGTCTCTCTTTTTTCTCTTTAGAATACATTCTCTTAATTTGATATATAAAGTAGAAATCCTAATACTAGCTTTAATATTAAGTCAGGTACTGGAGGAATCTGAGGTCATGGGTCTATTATGTAATCACTATTGAGTAATATTGGTAGGATAAATACATATAGATATTGGATTGGAGTGTCAAATTGGTATGCCTCTGCAAGAACCGTGAAATGAGATGATGGGTTGAAGCATTAGTATCAATTATAGAAGAATACAAAGATACTGCAAAAATGCAGCACTTGATCAAAATGTCTGTTTTTTGTCCCCCTACCCTGCAAATATCAATGTCTAGCTGAGTAGTTTCTCATTTTACACCCAAAAATAGAAAGAAATAAAGAAATAGAATAATTTTAGGGAAATTATCTAAAATAATACAAACTTAAAATAAAAATATAAGTATCTTTGTTTTGAATTGAGATGTGCATGAATTACCCCATGTTTGGTTGGACGGAATGTAATGGAATCAGAATTGATTCCTTTCATTTTGTGTGTTTGGTTGTACGGAATTGAGAACGGAATTGAATCAAATTATTAAAAGAGAAGGAATCACAATTCCTTCTCCCCACCATTCCTTCTCCCCACCTTAGTGATCATAATTTCATTCTCATCTAAATTTTTTTTTTCAATTTTATCCTTACTTAAAATATAACCTTAAACTCAAATCCCAAATTCTCAAACCCAAAATTCTAAAACCCTAAATCCTTAAACCCTAAACTTTAAAACATAAATCCCAAAACCCTAAACCCTAAACCTCTAATTTCAAATCATAAAACCCTAAACCCAAATCCTTAAACCTTAAAACCCTAAACCCCAAATCCCCAAATCTATAAACCCAAAATTCATAAACCCTAAATCTTAAAACATAAATCTCAAAACCCAAAACCCCAAATTCCAAATCCTAAAACCTTAAACCTTAAATCCCTAAATCTCTAAACCCTAAACCTTAAAACATAAATCCCTAAATCCAAAACCCTAAAACATAAATCCCAAAACCTTAAATCCCAAATTCCAAATCCTAAAACACTAACCCTAAATCCAAAATTCTAAAACCCTAAACTATTTTTAGAAAAATAATAATTTTAACCCTAAAACTTAACCTACGAATATAACCTCAAATCTTAAATCCCTAAACCCTAAATCCCACGTCCCAAATCTCAAAATCCTAAACCCTATTTAGAAAAATAATAATTTTAATAATATATTTCTTTTTAATTAAGTAATAATTATTTAGAAAAATAATTATTTCAATAATGTATTTTATCTGACGAAAAAATAGTAATTAAATGACATTATTTGAACTTTACAGCATGTAGGGGTATTAACGTTATTTACAACTTTTTTTATTCCATTCCAGTGGCAAACCAAACACTGTAATCCTGATTCCGAGCTTGATTCTAGTGGTCGAACCAAACAAAATTGTTTCCTTTCCATTTCGATTCCGATTCCATTCTACGAACCAAACTACACCTTAGTATTAGAGATGTTTTTTTTATAATTTTTAAGATTATTATTTTTGTTATAAATTTTAAGCATATTATTTTGTTGTTAAAAGTGAAAATATACTTTGTTATTTAGTTGCTCTTCAATCAAAGAAGTGGACATTTGTATTTTTTTCTCAACAAAATTATTTGCATTTTACCTTTTACCTTATTGATCGGGATTAGAACATGACAATTTTCAAGAGTAATGAAGGCGACATTTGCTTATAATTAGCACTGGTACTATATTTGTCGGATAATGGTTTAATGCAAAACCAGAACAGGCTTTTAGGTTTACTGCTCTTTAACTTTTAACATTGCTGTTTGGTGTCTGCTGTATTTATCTCGTGATATGCTCCCTGAGATTTATACAAGCACACGCCATTACCTTGTGGGTTTGAATCATTGAGTGCACGTATAGAGTGGTGGCTGGTGAGAGGAAACTCTAGTTCACTGTATAATTCAATTTCATCTACTTAGTGCCAAAAGATAAAAAGATGAAATAAATATAAGTAACTTTTATATATTTCTATAATAAGAGACTTAATAGTTTTTTATTAAATATAATTATTTGAAATTAGTTATAATAAATATATAAAAGTATAGTTGGTCTTTTATGTAATAACTTAAGATTTTTTAAAAAATTGATTTTCTAACTATTTTTAACATGATATCATAGTGTGCTCAAATCTCTAGTAACTTCAGTTGGTGAATTGTAAGTTTTAGAATATATGTATAAAAATAAACACTTGTAGAGAGTAATAAATGTATAAAAGTATAATTAATTTTTTTTTTCAATAGTTTAAAGTTGTGAGTGGGTTAGTTGTTTGAAATTCATTAAATACTATATTTACTAATAACACTACTATACATTGTTTGAGATTCATTAAAAACCCGTGATTATATATAATTTTCCAATAGATAGATAAACCAAGGAAACAACATTATAAATTCTACGAAGTATATATATGACTCAAGTCTGTGAAAGTGGTTCTTTTAAGAAAACCAAACATAGATGGAGACTGAATCAGAGAATGAAATAAAATAAAAAAAATTCCCTTTTCCATCTGGTCCCGGCGGGGCTCGAACCCGCGACCTTCGGCTCATAAGACCAACGCTCTAACCAACTGAGCTACGGGACCGTGCATTTTGGATCGTCTCTATAATCAATAAACTGAACTAAATTATTTGAGTGTATGTATACAAAAAGAAATCATTCGCTTATAAATATGCCAATTAATTAGCATTAAATTAATGAGAGAGAAATCATAGCAATGAGAATGAACCAAACTAAGAATGATTGATAGCTGGTTTTATTTAGTTTTAAATTTAATTGAATAATATATATACTTTATAGATGAATTTTTATTTTTAATTTAATTTACATTTTTTTTTATAAAATATAAAAAGTATATAATTTTTCACGTAAAAAAAATATTTTTAAGAATATTAAAAATGAAATAATGTGAATTACTATCATATATTTTCCTTCTTGGCAAATTTTAGTATATGTAAATAACCATCTAACATAGAAATAATATCTCACTTTGAAAATCAGTCATCTAAAATACAAATAATTCATGTGAAACTTACTTGAAACACGTTTAATGTCTCAGGTTCAAGTCCAAGCCTTGATATTAGTGTAAGTTTTGATCGTATGAAAAAAGAGAAAAAAAAAACACATTAAGGGTTCTTTACTTATATTAATTAGAATAATTTAGTTATTTTTTATGAAAAAGTTACGGTATCAAATTTCAAAATTTTATTTTATTTTATCAATTTTATAGTTATTGTTAAAGATAATATATAAAATTTATATCTCAATAATAATTTAAAAAAATATGAGAAAAATAAAAATAAAATGAATAAATTGGTAGAACTAAATTGCTATATAAAAAAAATAACAAATGTATTAAATTATTATTCTATAAGGCACTAAATAGCTATTCTTCACCCACTCATAAAAAAACAACTTACAAATACTTACTCTATTTGTTATAATATAAAGAGTGACGAGGTACAAATTAAATAATTTTTAATGAATCCACTTAACATTTTTAAATAATTATTACCTTAATCTTTTATTTGAGTTTTATCAATGTATGAATGTATGTACCCTAAGAACTCATGAAAATTTCTTCATGATAAGTCCTTTTCAAACCTGGTATCAACAATTTTTCAACTAATTAAAATAACTTTTAGTAAGCAAAATGAAAGAAAAAATAAATATTTTTAGTTCCTTTCATTATCAGTTGTAAATAATAGTAAAAAAATTATAAAAACACATAAATTTACACCCATAATAATTATAATTTATTACCTGACATAATTTTGTAAAATAAAAATAAAAAATTGAATAACTTCTTTAGCACATGACACACCTTTAAGGTGAGAATAAATTTGTATTCTTTAACGTTCCTAATATTAGTATTGGTTACAAGGCAATAACAATATTTGATTTGATAAAGTGATTCATTTAATTGTCTAATCGTAATATTTTCATTTTTTAAATCATAAATTTTAATTATATAAAAGTATTGTATGTTAAAAACAAAATTATCCCAAAAAAAATTAATGCATTTCTAAAAAAATAATGAAATTGTTAATTAAAAATTATATATTGAGAATGTATAAAAAGCCTCCAATATTTTTTAAAATTTAAAATTAAGGAGAAAAAATTGTCTCTTATCAATTTTAACATTTAATTTCATAAGTCATGGTTTACATTATTGTTAACAAGATTTAACTTTTCATTCTAAGATATAAATGTGTTTATTTTATTTCTATAACGTAAGAGGAAAAAAAATTAAAAAAAAACAATTTCTTCCATATGGTTCACATAATAAGCTGATGCTAAGATCCATTTTCTTGAAACACTACCCCTATATATTTTGGTGATGAAGTCGAAGTATGTGAATAGGTATCCAAAGCACAAGATGGTATTGGTTTCAAGAAGCTAAGGATTTTTAATCTAACAATGCTAGCTAAATATGGTCGGAGATTGAAATTTTTTATGGCATGGATAAGATGAATAAATAATTAACAAAAATATATTAAATTAAAATTTTACAAAACAGTTAAAAATACAATTATATATAAATAAAATAGAATAAAAAGATAAATATCACACGAAATTTTTTAATAAAAATAATTTAGGTTATAATAATGATCTAAGAATCACTAATTTCGATCGATCGAAACCCTTTTTTCGATCAATCCGAACAATAATCAAAAGAAGATTGATCTATATAAGATATTAAAAAATTAAATCCCAAGATCAAGAAAATCAAATGATATCGATACTTATCGATGTAGTCTTCAATCGTTCGAATATTAAACTTTGATCGATTTATCCTATTTGAATATTAATTCACTGATTCTTTTAATCATGGCAGATCAATTCTTAATCGATCTACATACTTCTATCAATCTAAACATTTTTCGATTGATCGAGTAATCTAAATACAGAATATTTTTATGTTTCTAATATAAAATCTAATATATATAAGAACATAATTGTACTTGAGATGTCTTCCTTGAAAGTTCGATAGTTGATTCAAATTGAAAACATTCTTGTAAGACATACTCGTAAACAATGAAATTGGTTCTAATGCTTCAATGGGCATGGATAGGAAATATACAAGCTAAGAAAATCGTAAATGATGGCATTCGGTGGCAACTTGAACATAATTATCTCTTTTAGTATGGGATCATTCCTTGCTTCCTCGTCCTAGATTGTTCAAACCTATCACACCAAGGAGAACTGATATATCCTTAATGAGAGAGCATGTGAACAATGAAAGCTAATGGTGTTGGGAAATAACGCAAATTCCCGATAAGCCAGATTTATGATAAAGCAAGAATAGAAAAATAACACACAAAATTTGATAACGGAGTTCGGCCAATCTTGCTTACGTCTCCTGACCGACACAGATCTTTTTACTGAAAGGAGAGAAATTACACAAGGTGTTTACAACACTCACAACTCACAACCCAATTACACCCAAGAAAATTACTCTCAATTTTCTCTCACAAAAGCTTTTCTCTCTAAGCTTTTCTCTCAATTGGAATGAACATTTTGGATGATTAATTCATTACAATTACACATCTATTTATAGGAAAATTCACTCCTTGAATTACTCCTTAAATTAATGGTTCCTTAAATTGCTCCTTGAATTAAGCTCCTTGCTTTTGCCTCCATGAATTGCTCCATTGTTTTGCTCCCTTGTTTTGCTCCATGTTTTACTCCATGTTTTACTCCATGTTTTGCCTCCTTAATTTGCTCCTTAAATTAAGGAGCTTTATAACAATCTCCCACTTCAAGACCGATTAATCTCAGTCTTCACACCTTGATCAATGCAGACTTTTCTAGTCTTTGTTACTTTAGAGACCAATTAACCGAAGTTGAAAGCACAACTTCAGCTTTGTCAATAGTCACCACCTTTGTTAACATATCTCACGGATTTTTACTTCCTGAATCTTCTCCGGTATTAACACATCATCTTCCAATGTAGATGCGATGAAGTGATAACGAAGTCCAATATGCTTTGTTCCTAGAATGAAATGTCAATTCTTCACGTTGTATCGCACTGACTATCACTACGCAGTAACATTCTTCTTGTTTGCAATCCTACCAATTAACAAACCTCAAGCCATATCATCTCTTTACTAGCTTCGCCATCGCTACATACTCACCAGAAGGGATAGAGTGACAATTTTACGTATTTGTGACATCCAACTAACATGTAGTAGTTCCAACAAGTAAATATATAGCAAGTGGTGCTTCTTCGGTGATCAACTTCACCTCCAAAGTTCCGCTACGTATTCACCTTTGTACTTTAACTCTCTCCTTTAAAAGTACAAGCACTTTACATGGTGCCTCGGGGCAGAATACCTCAAAATCCACTTCGATCGCTTCCCAATGAGTTTTCCCTGGATTTGACATAAATCCGCTAACAACTCCCACTCATGGCTTAATGTCTCCCGTCTCGCATGCATCATTGCGTACATCAAACTTCCAATGGTCGAGGCATGGAACCTTAGCCAGCGAATTCTCTCTTCTTCTCGTCTCGAGGACTGATCCTTGGATAGGCGAAAATGACTGCGGCAGCGGACTTCGGCAGTATCGCCCTACGTTGAATCTTTGCAAACACGATTGATGTACCGCCTCGAGATAACCGCAAAGGATCCTTTCTTCTTATTTCTTGTGATTTGCATTCCAAGAATCTTCTTTACTGGACCTAAGTCTTTCATGTCAAATTCCTTCGACAATCGTCGCTTTCAACCTTTTAATATCATCCATATCCGAACTCCGCTACTAACATATCATCAACATAAAGTAGTAAAATGATATAATCGGACCTATATCTCTCAAGTAGCAACAATGATCGCATTGCACTTCGAAACCTTCCTGTGCAGAAGGCATCAAATTTTTAGTACCATTGTCTCGGGGCTTTGTTTCGTGCCATACAAACTCTTCTTAAGTCTGCACACCATGTTCTTCTTCCCCTTTCTGAGAAACCTTACGGGTACATGTAAATCTCTTCATCTAAATCTCCATGAAGGAATGCGCCTTCACATCCAACCTGCTTCAAGATGAAGATCTTCATCGGCTACAATACTCAATACCGATCCGATAGTATTGAGCTTCACAACGGAGCAAAAATGTCGGTGTAGTCAACTCCTTCCTTCTATTGAAACCCTTGACAACTAGGCCAAGCCAGATCTCTTGGAACCATCACGCCTCCTCTCTTTCACCCGACACCCATTTGTCATGGAAGTGCCTTCTTTCCCATAGTTAACTCGCCTAGTTCCCATGCCTGGTCGGAGATGAGAGATTTCATTTCTTCTTTCATAGCAAGCCCCACTTGTTGAATCTCGAGTCCGACAAGCTTCATCACAATAGCATCTGCGCTCCCCTCCATCACCAAGAACATATAGTTCATGTATCTCGTTAGGCACACGAGGTCGAGAAGACCTTCTCAATACAGGAGTAAGAGGTCAGTGGTGTGTCGAAATGATGTGTACGCTGCTTTGTCCAACAAGTTCCTCCGGGCCGGGGACTTGTTACAATTGGTTCTGCTCATGGAAGTATCCGGGGACATCATCTCGCATCTCGCAAATACCGACTCATTCTCGCTCCCGAGTCATCGCGTCTATTTTACGTACGTCCTATACATCACCCTTTCGGTTGAAAATCACATCTCTACTACGATAACTTTCTTCTTTCCCTCACATCCCAAATGCGGTAGCCAAACTCATCCTCACCATAGCCAACGAACGTGCATTTCTTGGATTTGGGATCAAGCTTATTCCCGCCTTGATCACCTATATGCATGTGCGCACAAATGCTACACAACCAAAAACTTTTAGATGTGATAGTTTCACCTCTTTTCCGCTCCATACCTCCTCCGGTATTCTATGCTCCAATGGAACGGATGGGCCTCGGTTGATCAAGTAAGCCGCCGCCGTGTCGATCGCTTCGCCTGCACTGTTTCTAGACTCCAGCATACGAATGCTTCGGCTCTTTCTGTCAACGTTCGGCTCATACGCCTTCCGCTACACCATTGTGTGTCGAGGCGTGCGCCGGCACGCTCTTTCCATTCTAATCCCGTGCTCATAGTAAATTTTTGAATCCGTGTCTTCATATTCACCACCATTATCTGCTCGAGCTTTTTATCTTTAAACCCGTCTCATTTTCCACCATAGCTTTCCATCTTCTCGAAAGCCTCAAATACTTCGACTTATGCTTTAGAAAGTAAACCCATACCTTCCGAGAGTGATCACCGACGAAAGTCACAAGTAGTGTTTCCCGCACCAATAGATGAGACGGTGCGTTGGTCCCCAAACATCGAAAGTGAATAAGCTCTAGCCTTTCCTTCTTTGGGGATTCTACAACTTGTCCGAAAGCCGACCCTTTTTGCTTTCCAAGTACGCAATCTTCGCACATGTCTATCTCCGTAGACCTGCAGACCGAGGAAGTTTTCCCTTGAGTGCATAATCTTCATCCCCTTCTCACTCATATGGCCTAGTCCCTCAGTGCCACATGATTCGTGTTTCATTTCTTCTTGCCGCTGTAATTGAACAACGTGCCTCCGCCATGTAGAAAGAGTGCCACTTTTCTTGCCTCGAGCAACCGCTGTCATCGCACCCTTTGAAATCTTCCAATCATCACCATGGAAGATCGTAGTGTAGCCTTCCACCGGCCAATTGCCCCACCGAGATTAAGTTCCTTCGAGATCGGGAATACGCCCCGACATCCTTCGGGTTCCCAAACAAATCTGCTCAACTTAATCTTCACTACACCTTGCCAATAATAGCACATGGTTGATCATCACCAAGATATACCTTTCCAAGGTTTAGGGGACATATTTCTCGAAGAATTCTTTTTGTGAAGTAGCATGGAACGATGCTCCGTAAGTCTAACACCCAAGATTCTTCCTTGCTCTCCAAAGAAAGATATCAATGCATCATCTCCTCCCGAGTGGAAGTAACATTTGCCTCTACCTTCACTTGTTTGTCCTTCGGTGCATTCTTGCACCGATTTTTGTAGTGCCGGTTTCTTCCACAATTCCAACACTGATAGTCTTCGAGCTAAGGGAATTATTGGGATTCCCCGGATTTGGACCTCCTTTCTTTTGATCTACCCTCGTAGTCGGGCTTCTACCACGTCCATTTCCTTTGCGTTGAATTTCTTCCTCTTGACTCACGTGCAAAACTCGAAGAGGTTACGATTCACCTATCTCTACGCTCGATCTCTTCACCGAGAACCAAATCACGAACATCGGCCAAATTTCAACTTATCATTTCCCGATGGGCTACTCTCAGTAGTAAGAGCATTCCACCTTTCCTGGTAGAAGACAAAAGTATCAATGCTCGTACTTCTTCATCGAATTCAATTTCCACCGAACTCACCGGGTTGTAGAATCGTGCTGAGTTCATCGAGATGTCAGGCTACCGACGCGTCTTCCGTCATCCGCAAATTGAACAAGCGCACTTCATCAAGTTGCACTTTGTTGCGCCACGGCTTCTCATACATTGGAGAGAGCCGCCACAAGACCCGCCGTGGTCTTTTCCTTTGCTATGTTGAAAGCAACGCACGGATAACGCTCAATCGAATAACTCCAGGTATGTCTCAAGCATTCCAATCTTCTTCCTTCATAACCTCGCTTCTTGTGAGAGAGGTTGATATAGATTTCTTTGATACGTATAATCCTCTATCCGTATTTTCCAAAACCCGAAATCGTGCCATCAAATTTCTCGAGTTTCACCCTTCCTTCATCTGTGACCATTGCTCCACTAAAATCTCGACTTCCTCCTGGATCGTTTCTCTCGATTATTTCTTGCAGAAAATTGACAAAATCACTACCAATAAATGATACAGTTGTCGTGGGAAATAACGCAAATTTCCGATAAGTCAGATTTATGATAAATCAAGAATAGAAAAATAACACACAAAATTTGATAACGAGGTTAAACTACAATCTTCGCTCGTCTGGACCACCAGATCTTTTTACTGAAAGGAGAGAAATTACACAAGGTGTTTACAACACTCACAACTCACAACCCAATTACACCAAGAAAATTACTCTCAATTTTCTCTCACAAAAGCTTTTCTCTCTAAGCTTTTCTCTCAATTGGAATGAACATTTTGGATGATTAATTCATTACAATTACACATCTATTTATAGGAAAATTCACTCCTTGAATTACTCCTTAAATTAATGGTTCCTTAAATTGCTCCTTGAATTAAGCTCCTTGTTTTGCTCCATGAATTGCTCCATGTTTTGCTCCTTGTTTTGCTCCATGTTTTACTCCATGTTTTGCTCCTTAATTTGCTCTTTAAATTAAGGAGCTTTATAACAAATGGAACTATAATCTTATTGAAGACATAGCCTTAATATTGATGTGTATGTAAAAGAATCTACTCCATTTGCAAGGAAAACAATGAAGATTTGTTGGTTCGTGTATGTGTTCAATACATTGTTTGTTCAGGCTATAAAAGACCGTCACTCTCGAAGATGAAGGTTGGTGGGGTGGAGAATTGAGAGGCCAATGCAATCACAATTCACAACCATTCAGGTGGAGGTTTATGAAAGGCTCTGTGGTCGATGAAATTGTCTAGCAAGTTAAGGTCCTTCCCTCGGTAGTATAAGAACAATGTCCTAGCAACCATCTCTAACCTTATTCGTCGAGGTATGAATATTAATTAATTATGCCTTTTATGTAATTAAGAGTTAGAAACTGTGAAACATTTAATGGTGGAATGAAATGTCACTTTGAATATCCTATCTCTAATGGAATTACATGGAGTTCTACTCCGATTCTAAAGTTTTTCATGCTAGATTGGATGATTAAGTTATGGTAGGAATGGGATAAAAGATGTGAAGTAAGCTTGGGTGGAAAATAATAGTTGGAGTTATAATGTTTGTATTGTCTAAACTACAATTGCTAAAATAATAATTTGTTTGTATCGTCTGTCATTTTATCAATATATATCTTGGAGTTATAATGTTTTATTCTATCTATATGAAATCTGTTAGAAAGAAAAGGAAGGAAAAAAAAAACAATTTGATATCAATATATATCTTGGAGTTGATAATGTTTTGTTCTATCTTTATGAAATCTGTTAAAAAGAAAAGCAAGAATAAAAAGAAAGAAGAGGAAGAAGAAGAAGGAGGTGATCAGAAAGATAAATGGTTCCATTTTGGTGTGAATTAAAAAGCCAATCTAAAAATTAAGATACTCCAATAAAGAGAGGACTATGTTAAATTTGACATTGACAAACTATTAAGGTCTCTTAACTTGTTTTGAAATTTTCTTTTTGTATTATTTAATTAAATAAAAAAATTCCTAATTTAATTGGTTTTTCATAATGAAAAAGAGAGAAAACAAATTATAATTGTTTGATTAACTAATAAATATTTAGTAAAGAAACCTACTATATTTATCAATTTAATTTATATAACTATTAATAAATATATTACCAATATATAATAATATTAGTATATTTGTATATATTTTTTAAAATATACTAATAGAGTTGTTTTATTTTAAATTTATATTTTCAAAAGATAGTATAGATTTGCAAGAAATATTTATTTGGTACTAAATATGGGTCAAAAATTAATGTATTTTTGTAATAATATTAACTCTTTGGTTTTTTCTAAATTTGTATGAAATACGTGTATGTTTTTGAATTTTGAAAACTATATTTGTTTAGATTTTGTTTGATCTACCATCTTTTAAATATGTAAAAAAAGGATTACATTGATTTCAATTTTCTCAAACAATCAATTGAGTTTGAGAAAAAAAGAAATAACTTTAAAGAAATATATAAATTTATATCTATATTTATATTCATTTTTCTCATCATTTGTCGCGTATTAGTATTATTTAATAATTATTTTTTTAATTTTTAAAATAATTCTGACATATAATAAATAATTTTAAAAATATTAAAATATTAGATTGAAATAATAGAAAATAAAACAAACTTAAACAAGAAGTTGTTATTATTCCAAATCATCATCATCATGTGGTTACTCAAGCATATATGGGAGTATAGAAAATGTAAAGAATAGATAAAATAAAATATTAGCACCAAGTTAGATGTATCAATCCCCATTCAAGTGCGCATTAATCATCTTTTTGTACAGTTTTGAAGTTCTCAATTTAATATGGTATTCCAGCACCGCTTTGAGTTGATCAAGTACCTCAAAAGAATTGCTCGGAGACTAGGTGTAAAATGACTTGTAAGGGCATGGGTTTCTCATCAAGGGGCTCGAAATTACATAATATTATGGTAAATGTCCCTATGGACATGTATATGATTCCTATTTGGGCCATAGATCATTAAGAGAATTTGGCATTTGAGAGAGATGCTAGAAATAAGAGAAAGAAGATTTTCTACCAGTGTTAGGATTTGAGAGCTCGAGTGCTTTTCCTATCTATGTATGTATTATCTTTATGATATTTTTTTCTATTGTATTTATATTCTCTAACATTGAAGCTGAAAGTTTAAAAAATATGGACCTAATTAACTTAGAGTTATTTTAATTTTTATCAACTTATAATTTAGTAATCAAAGCAAATAAGTCAGACATGTAAACACGTGTAAGAATAAAGTTAATTAGGAACAACTATGATTGAAACAACTTATAATTTTGATTGAAACAACTTAAGCCACAACTATGATTTAAGAGAAAAACCACCGGTCTATCGGACCATCTAACTTTTCACTATTAAAAACAAATGTTTAAGTACAAACTCGTTCTTATACTACCCTCCCTAGAATATTTCCCCAATGTGCCTTACTTACGAGCCATAGCTATGTTTTCACAATTTTTAATATTAGCATGAATCGTTTCCAAACAAATGTTCTAATAAGCTTCTCGCTAATCAGATATGTTCATGAATCAATTACAAAAGTGTTAACACAAAAAACACAAGTATCCGTGTGTGTTCTAGAACAGATTTAATAATAATAATCCTAACTAGATGATTTAAAACATATATCATTTAAATCAAATCAACTAGCGAATCCTAGAGAATATTAAACATAAGTTCAATAAAAATAATTTTTTTAAAGATTAATAATCAAATCAAATTATTATGATATGAAAAATACAATTATTTAATCTAACAATTTAAGAATAAAAATAAAAATAAAGAAGAAGCTATAAAAACATATGATCAAAACATCATAAATTAATTAGGCTTATTAATCAGTCAAATACAATCACTAATATTTGATAGATTAAATAAATAAAGAATTATGATCTTATATTTGCAAAACAAGAGAGAGATTAAGAAGATGAAAATAATGTTCTTGTGTGATTGATAGAAATAAAAAGTAATGAGTTTTATTTATAGGAAAAATTAAAACCCTTAATCCTATTTAATTAATAAATATATTTTTTATTATAAATAAAATTAGTAATACTCACTAATTAAGAAGACTCCTATGTAATTGATAAATATATTTTTTATTATAAATAAGATTAATAATACTCACTAATTAAGAAGATTCCTATTTTAAAAAAAGATTTCTTTTAAAGTAGACTCATTAATCATGAAGATTTCTATTTAAAAAAGAATTCTTTTAAAATATATTTTATGTTATCCTTTAAGTTAAAATTTACCCTATAATTTAGGGTATATTTTATATAATATTTTAGCATATATCTTATTTTATATTTTAGCATAAATATTTTAGTAGCAAAAATAATTTCATATTTATGTGTTATTAAATACGTGAATACAATCTTATGTGTTATAATTATAACAAATATATCTAAAATTCGACTATTTGAAATTCTAACGTTTCTTAGGCTTTACTTGATAGACTTGATAGTGAGCTTGAAAACAAGTTTACATGCAAATATTTTGTACACAAAAATAACCAACACGTATAATCCTTACAAAAGTTAGTATAATTCATCTTTTTGTAGGGTGAAAAAAATGAAGTAAACTCACTACATTGGTTAGAACCATTATAAATTTTTAGTATGTTCTTTCTTTTACTCTTTCTTTACTTTTCATTGCTTTTGATATCCATTTTAGTGCTCGGTTATGTAGTTGTTGCATTGGTATTCATTGGTGGATACTTGGATATTTACATTGGGCTTTGATTATTTAACAATTATAACTTATAAGGTATTCATTTTCATAACGAGTGGTATCAAAATCTTGTTTTAATTTAGAGTATTTTGGTAGTTGTTGTATGTGAATTTGTTTGGTTTGATATTGTGTTTTGAAGTTGTCTTGAAACAACTTTGATATTGAAAATGAATAGAATGAAAATTGATAAATGGGAGACCTAAAGATACTTTCATATTTGGAAGAATAAAATAAATAATTTGCTAGTTCAACAAAAGGTAACTTAAGCTTTAGAATACTCAAAGATTTACGTATTATCAAAAGGAGAAAGTGTTGTTGACCACTTACACCTCAATATTTGTGCACTTGCATGAAAATGTTATAATGGAAGTGCAAGTGCAAAAATCACAAATGTATTATGGAAAAAGTTGGATAAGATATACATGTAAAAAATAATATCTTAAAGATTCCATTTGAAAGAATAATTATTCAGGTTTTTAATTAATGTCAGAAAAATTAGAGCCTAACTTGACGGAGTTTTGAAGAATCTCCAATGATTTGTTAAACAATAAAGATGATCTTAGCGATTAGAATCTCGCTCGACTATTGTGACACAATTTATTGTATTCCTATCGAGAAGCAAAGACAAGTTATTTTCTTTTTTTTACCACATTAGTGCACTCTACATAGTATGAATGTTTGATTAAGAAAAGTACGATTAAATGATAGGTTCTTGATATAGGAGTATGATTTGAGTTTAAAGCAAGCAATATGTTCTGTCTCGCGAGAATTGTTAGATATGTACACGTGTATTACATTAGAAAATTATAAAAATAAATTATATATATAATTAGAATAGATTATTCTTCTTAATAAGTTAAAATTTTAAATTGGAACCATGCTAAATAAAATAGATCCAAATGCCTATGAGGGAAAGGAACCCCAATTCATGTGGACTCATTTGACTGAAAAAACCATTTGAGTGAGACGACTATTCTGAGAAGTATTTAGTATTATCTAAATAGCAAGTACGCGATCATAACAACCTAAGGTATCTCCCTCATATGATAAAGGTAGCTCGTCTACAACGGTCTAATTTCTAGCAATCGATTTAGCTTTGATGACTAAGAGAAGTCACGAAATAAAAAGGACTTAGATAACCTTTACATATAAGACTTCAAGTAAAATGTATATATCAATCTGATCTTATATAAAAATTCTTTTTGTAATGTACTCTAACAATAACTTCGACATCTGTTTTGTTGGGTTTTCCTCTTATTTGGAGGAGCCCAAGTGAAGCCCATGTGGCTTAAAAGCCCATGGAGTAAGAAGGGCAATTGTGTCATTTCATTTCTTTAATTAATAAACCCATTTAGGGTTTGTTGTGTGTAGAGTTCTGCAGAGAAAAAAGGTGTGCGAGAAAAAGCGGCATTCTGTGAGAAAAAGCGCTCTCGGTTTTTAGTTTTCCCTCTCGGCCAGTCTTTAAACGTGTTCCGATCGAAGGCCGTTTGTGGTCCGATTAAGCTGAAATTTTGCAGGCAGGTTCACGACTCAAGCCTCTTTAATCTGTGCGGTGGGATTTGGATTTGGCTCACCGGTTTGAGAAATTCTGAGCGAGTGAACGTGACTACTAATTGGGTTAGATTTCTCCATTCATCTTGGAAATAATTGTTAGTTTCAAGAAGTGTATTCTTGATGATGTTGTTGATTGTTTGCCTCTAGTTTTACCTAGAGAGAAGCATTGTACAATTGTTTCTTGATAGTGGAAGTTTTGGAGAGGAGTGTCGTGGTTGTTTCCTTCCTGTAGGAAGGTTTTTCCACGTAAATTGCTTGTGTTGATTTTGTGTATGTTTCATTTTAAGCTCTATTTATTTGTTTCCTAAAAGATTCACACAAGAAGGAGAATAGGTTTAATTCCATTTGTTTAGAGCTTGGTTAAGTTCGAATTGAAATTGTGATTCTCCAACAAAGTGGTATCAGAGTTTGTGGTTATTATTGTGGAATTTCTTGTGTTGAATAATGGAAGCAAATTTGAGTAGAATGATTACTTTGAATGGTTCTAATTATCACACTTGGAAAGGAAAAATGGAAGATCTCCTTTATGTCAAGCAGTTTCATTCTTTGGTGTTTGCCTCAGAAGCTTGAGAAAAGTTATACGAAGAAGAATGGACTTTGTTACATCACAAGTCTGTGGGTATATAAAGCGTTAGGGTAGATGATAATGTTTTGAATCATATTAGTGGAGAAATACATGACGGTCACTATGGAATAAACTTGAAGAGTTGTATGCTCGGAAAACAGGAAATAATAAAATGTTTCTTATAAAGCAATTGATGGTTTTAAGGTACCAAGATGGAACTTTGAAAATCACTTGAATACGTTCCAGGAATAATCAATCAGTTAGGCGGAATGGGTATCAAGTTTGATGACGAGATTCAGGGTTGTGTTTATTGGGTACGCTTGCAGGACTCTTGGAAACATTTAGAATGTCATTAAGTAACTCGGCTCCAAATGGTGTAATGTCAGCATGGATCGGCTAAGAGTAGTGTTTTGAATGAAGAAATGAGAAGAAAGTCACATGGGTCTTCTCGGCGGTCGAGATTTTGGTTCTGAAAGAAGAGGGAGGAGTAAAAAGCGAGGTTTCAAGAACAAAGAAAAAGGAAGAAGCAAGTCTAGGTTTTCTAATATTGAGTGTCACCTTTGTGGCGTGAAAGAACACGTCAAGAAATATTGTGACGACAGTTGAGCGGGATAACAAGAATAAAGACAAAGAACGAGGTGATGTTAGTAAAGAAAATGATCGAGTTGCCACCGCTAGTTGGAAGACTTTCTTGTTGTTTATAATGAAGATGTTGTCAATGTTGCATGTCACGCAGGTCGATTGGGTTATTGATAGTGGAGCCTCCAATTCATGCTACGTCTCGAGAGGACTTCTTTACATCTATACGAGGTGACTTTGGGACGGTGAAGTTGGGAAATGATGGCTTGGTTAAAGTCATTGGTATTGGAGATGTGTGTTTGGAGATGAATAATGGCACGAGACTACTTCTTAGAGGGTAAAGCATATTCTGAAATTCGTTTGAACTTGATCTGCAGGTAAACTTGATGATGAAGGATATTGTGCAATACTAGTAATGGTAAATGGAAACTTACTAAAGGTGCTATGGTTGTTGCTCGTGGGAACAAACATTCCGGTTTGTATATACTACGGGCGAGACTCTTTAAAGGCGTTATTAATCTTTGTGACGGATAGCTCACATCGAATTGTGGCATAAGAGACTTGTTCACATGAGTGAGAAAGGTTTGGCGGTATTAACTAAAAAGAATCTTCTTTCGGAATGAATGATGTTTGTTTAAGAAGATGTACTCATTGTTTGGCGGGGAAGCAAAATAAAGTTTCTTTCCGAGTTCCCTCCTTGAAAACAATACATACTTGATTTGGTACATTCGGATGTATGTGGTCCTATGAAGACAAAAACTTTGGGTGGTGCAGTTATTTTGTGACCTTCGTAGATGATTGTTCAAGAAAGTTATGGGTGTACACTTTGAAGAGCAAAGATCAAGTATTAGATGTGTTTAAACGGTTTCAAGCCTTAGTTGAGAGACAAGCTGGGAAGAAATTGTGGTGCGTGAAGCAGATAATGGGAGAGAGTATTCAGTGTCCTTTTGATGAGTACTGCAGCATCGGGGCATTCGACATCCAAAAGACACCTCCCAAGACTCCTCAATTAAATGGGTTTCTTTGAGAGAATGAACATGACATTGGTTGAAAGAGTAAGATGTCTTTCTTTGCGGGCTGGTTACCGATCTTTCTAGGGTGAGGCTTTGAATACGGTTGTACATGTTCTTAATCTCACACCATGTGTTCCTCTTCAATTTGATGTGCCAAACGGAGTTTGGAGTGCAAAGATGTTTCTTATGATCATCTTCGCATTTTTGGTTGCAAGGCATTTGTGCGTATACCAAAAGATGAGAGAGAGCTCGATGTGAAGATACGACAATGTATCTTTGTTGGTTATGGTCTGGATGAATTTGGCTCTGATTTTATGATCGAGTTGAGAAGAAAGCTGGTAAGAAGTCGTGATGTTGTGTTTATGTAAGATCAAGCTATACAAGATGTTGAGAAGATAGAAAAAGGAGTCCATCGGTATAGCGATGATTTGATTGACCTAGATCAGGTTCCTTTACTAGTACGGATGGAACAAAATGTTCAAGATGACAGCGGGGTTTAGATGATGTAGATATACTGGTGAAACGGATCATCGGACTGCGATTAGTTGCCGAATTAGAAATTCCACCCGGGAGGTCTACCGAGATCGACGTCCTTCCACGCGGTATGATCTGGATGAGTATGTGTTATTGATAGATGAGGAGAACCTCGATGTTATGCGAGAAGCAATGGAAGATGGAAACAAAACACATTGGGTTGGTGCTATGGAAGATGAGATGCGATCCGTATGACAATCACACGTTTGAAATTTGGTAAAGTTGCCTAAGGGTAAGAGAGCTTTGAAGAACAAGTGGATGCGGGGTGAAGCGAGAATAACACAATTCCATGACCACGATACAAAGCTGGGCGGGTCGTCGAGGATTCGGTCGGAGAAAAGGTATTGATTTTGATGATATTTTCTCTCATTTGTGAAGATGTCTTCCATACGTGTTGTTCTAGGTCTAGCCTAGCTTGGATTTAGAAATTGAGCAAATGGATGTGAAAACCGCCTTTCTTCGTGGTGAGTTGGAGGAAGAGATTTATATGGAATGAGGGTTTTGAGGTTAAAGGAAAGAGGATTATGTATGTCGGTTAAAGAAAAAGCCTCTACGGGTTGAAGCAAGCACCTAGACAATGGTATAAGAAGTTTAGTCGGCTATGGGGAGTATGGTTACAAGAAGACTACTTCGATCATTGTGTTTTGTGCGAGAAATTCTCGACTATGACTTTATCATTTTATTGCTCTATGTTGATGACATGTTGATTGTTGCGTAAATTCTTCAAGAATTGATAATTTGAAGAAGCGATTGAGTAAGTCCTTTGCCATGAAGGACTTGGGGCCACGACAAAACAAATTCTTGGTATTCGAATTTGTCGAGACAAGAAAAGAAAGAAGTTATACATGTCACGAACGATACATCGACAAAGTACTTGAAAGGTTTCATATGGATAAAGCTAAAGTGGTTTCTTCTCCTTTATCTAATCAACTTTAAGTTAAGATCAGTCAAGGCCCTTCAACAGATAAAGAGAAGGAAGATATGGAAAAGGTTCCATATGCTGATAGGAAGCTTAATGTAATAATGGTGTGTACGAGGCCAGGCGTACAAATGCGGTTGGAGTTGTTAGTCGTTTTCTTTCGAATCCGGGAAGAGAGCATTGGGATGCGGTAAAGTGGATTATGAGATATCTTCGAGGTACTTCAGTTAACACTTAGCTTTGGAAGTAGAAAACCGATGTTAGTTGGATACCTTTGATTCAGATTTGGCAAGAGATGAAGATTCTCGTAAGTCTACTTCGGGTTATCTAATTACTTTCTCTGGTGGAGCTTTCTTGGCGTCAAGATTGCAAAAATGTGTTGCACTTTCTACAACGGAGGCGGAGTTTATTGCGACGGAAGCTGTAGCAGAGTTGTTGTGGATGAAACTTGATTCTTGAGGGAACTTGGTTTCAAGGAGCGAAATATGTGTTATTCTGCGATAATCGAGTTCTATTCACCTAGCGAAAAACTTCGGCATTTCACTCAAGATCAAAGCATATTGATGTGAGGTATCATTGGATAAGAGATACTCTTAACAATAAGTTGCTTGAACTTGAGAAAATACATCTTGATGAAAATGGATCACGACATGTCTTGACAAAAAGCGGTGTCAAGAGAAAAACTTGAAGTTTTTTGTTCAATTGCCGGGATATGGCGGATCCCTCAATCTAATCGGAAAAGGGGAGATTTGTTGGGTTTTCCTCTTATTTGGAGGAGCCCCAATGAAGCCCGTAATGGCTTAAAAGCCCGTAGGTAAGAAGGGCAATTTGTGTCATTTCATTTCTTTAATTAATAAACCCATTTAGGGTTTGTTGTGTGTAGAATTCTGAAGAGAAAAAGGTGTGCGAAAAAGCGGCGAGTACTGTGCAAGAAAAAGCTGCTCTCAATTTTTCGATTTTCCTCTCAGCCAGTCTCATCAAGTGTTCGATCGAAGGCCGTTTGTGGTCGATTAAGCTGAAATTTTGCAGGCAGGTTCACGACTCAAGACTCTTTAATCTGTGCGGTGGGATTTGGATTTGGCTCACCGGTTTGAGAAATTCTGAGCAGTGAAAAGTACTGAATTGGGTTAGATTTCTCCGAATTCTTGAAATAATTGTTAGTTTTCAAGAAGTGTATTCTTTATGATGTTGTTGATTGTTTGCCTCTAGTTTTACCTAGAGAACATGTACAATTGTTTCTTGATAGTAGAAGTTTTAGAGAGGAGTGTCGTGGTTGTTTCCACTCTGTAGAAGGTTTTCCACGTAAATTGCTTGTGTTGATTTTGTGCATGTTTCATTTTAAGCTCTATTTATTTGTTTCCTAAAAGATTCACACAAATAAGGAGAATAGGTTTAATTCCGCTGTTTAGAGATTGGTTAAGTTCGAATTGAAATTGTAATTCTCCTAACATGTTTAATAGGTGATATATAATCCTAGTGAGATAAATAAAAAATATGGTAATTATTAGTATTTCATATTTTTTATTAGAATCTCTAAAAGATCTAACGTACCAAATTCTCTTCAAAATAAAATAAAAATGTATAGAGTTTGATCAAATTTATAAACATTCGGGATACTCAAGGTGCTCTATGACACTATCCCTACCCAACAAAAAAAAGGTGTCCTTTGACAAATCAAACCCACAATATATATATACCAAACCTTAGAAAAGTTAAGAGAAATCTCAGCTTCATATCTAATTCAACCTGGATGAATATTTCAAAAACCTGTGTTCGTCAACGAAGCAATCATGGGCCAAACATAAAATATATAAAAAAAATGGAAAAAAAAAGTAACAAAATTCAGAATAAAGCTCGTCAAACTACAGTAATACATGACAGAACCACCGGTACACATGTTCAAGAGAAAATGAGCTCCCTTTTTTTCACTTTTATTTAAGTCTAGAAGACCATATTTGTCTCTCTACTCGTATAAAATATATTATTTAGTCTCTTAATTTAAAAAACATGATATTTAATCACTTTATTTATAAGAATCATACCAAAATAAATATTAATAGCTTAAAAATAAATAGAAATTATCATGGATATTACGATCATGTTTGCACTTTTCTTTTATTTGATAGGGTAAAAATAAATAACGAAAATATTCTCCCCAATATCTATTTAAAAAAATTTTATCAATAAAATTTTTTTATTACTCTTTTTCAAGTAAAATTACTAATAAACATTTTTATAAGTAAAAGGAATAATTAGTACTTTTTTTATAAGTAAAAATACCAATGAACAACTTTTTAATGTCAAAGGACTAAAAAACAATTTTACTCAGAAAAGTAACCCCTCGTAATATTTTTCCCTCTTTTTTAAAGCCTATGACCAGCCAAATACATAATCCAGAACATAGACCAGAGCAAGTGAGAATGGATAAAGCAGGTAAGCCACCGAACATGTCCAAAGAGGAAAAGTGGTGCGGAAGCTGGCAAAGGCACCCATGACAATGCAAACAATCAGAATAACAAGTACTTCTGCAGAGAAGTCCCATGTTAATCCCCTAACATAAACAATGGCCAAAAACACTGATAGACACAGGACATTGTTCATCGTTACCGCCCCATATAGCTGCAACAAGAAAATATGCGATCAGTACTAAAAAACATTTGGTTATTGCATTCTCAAGAATAAGAATGTCTGATAGCCAAACCTCAGAAAACGTTAATGAAGATGTTCTTAGTTTCTTTCTGCTAGCAAAGATTATTGCAGATACAGCTTCACTTGAGTTAGTAGCCAAAGGTAGTCCAATGAATGAGATGAAGAAAGTTGGGATACTCGTAGCATCTGAAAAATTGTTGACGGCATCCACTAGCGGATCTGCAAATACAGCTGCAATGAGAGTTCCAATTAACAGCATTAATGCTGCCTTGAAGGATGTCCATTTGGGATCTGCAACACCCCCAACAACTTCATCACTTTGATCACCAATACCAAGGAGATCATGTTCTTGCTTTGTCCGCTGCACACAAAATAATCAAGTGGTTAGTAGACGAGTAGAGCTAGGTTAGAAATTCATGAAAGCAAAACTTACCAGGTGAAAGTTTCCTAAAATTTTCACAGTGCGAGAGCCATCATAATCAGTAGTGATGTCCCCTGTACGTTTTGCCTCAAGAAGCCATCTAGAGATACCAGCAACAAACTCCTCCACATCAATTAGACGATCATTAGATGTGTCAAAATCAATCATCACCTTTTCAACAGCATCATCCTTGTCCAAATCTATCTCATAAAACCGAATCCCAATAATGAGTGCTTTTAGCTCAGAAGATGAGAGTCTTTCATCATGATCTGAATCAATTGTTACGAACAACCTGACATGACATCAATTAGAAGAGTAGCCTTAGATCTAAAGTTAATTAAAAAGGGGGCGGGAAAAAATAATAAGTAGAGAAAAACTAGTTACTTCATTTATAAAACTTACTTTCTTATAACTTCTTCATTGGGATCCCCATTTTCATTAAGGAGCTTTCCTAGTGAATGCTGCTTTAAATGTTGCAGTATCCCTGATATAACATGCTTGTGCTTTGCAAAAGCTAATCGTCGCCTCTGAATCCACGGTTGAAATACCTACAACGAAAACCAATACAAGACAAGCCAAGAATCAGCCTAAATAACTACCAAAATATAAAATATAAGCCCAACATCTAAGTACCCCCCGTGCCAACAAAACAAAGTTCAAAAGAAAAGAAGACAATAAGCAAATCAGTTTTTACTGAGTAAAACATGGTATTATCAAGTATTTGTATACTTTGAAGCTATCAGTTTTTAGTTTCACCGGCAAGAACCAGGTGAACCTCACACCCAAAAAATGTAAATGCAACACAAGTAGTTTTAACATAATTAGCATGAAAAGGCGACAACTATGAATTCAGACATTATTCATTTAAAATAATTGCATCCAAAATATTGTATACAAAGGTTACTTTTAAGAAAAAGTACAAGTTCTATTTCAAAAAAATAAAAGAGTACAACTTCTTGCGCGGGGGACAAAAGTAAGTTACCTGATAAAGGCAATAAGAAACCAGTAATGAAACAGAGACAATAAGAGCAATCAAAACTGCTAAATGTCTTCCAGAATTTGAATTGAGCATTTGAGGTAGTTGAACAATAACAAATGGCAGAATAGATATAGCCATGATCCTTGCAGCATAGCTAGTCCAAATATCAGTACTAACACCAGAACCTGCATTTATGAATGGTTCTTAAAAAATTCGTTTATGAAAACAAGACAGACATCATTCTTGTGATCAAATACTGAACAAAATTAGTATATCAACCCAAGAGTCAGGTCTAGCCTTAAAATTATTTTTTGGTCAAAGGTCTAGCCTTTATTAAAGCGTTAATAATCTGTCATGCAAATTAATTCATTTTCTGAAAGGTACTACGAATTGGAAAAAACTACATATACAAACATTTATTGGCATTGCTTAAATGCACAATTGCCTGAATATTAGCTTTCTTAATCACTATAAACTAAATGAATTTTCAAAAGATAGACCTACCAGTCAAGCTAAATCCTCTTGTATCCTTTGTATCAACTGCAATTGACCCATCAATATCAGTCTTGCCAACAATCACACAGGATCCCCAAATTACTGTTAGAAGCATTACAGTTGACCCAGCTAGTAGTCCCATTCCAACCGAGACCTGACTTTGAGCAGTTTCTTTGTTTCCGGAAAGTCCAGATACTATTGGAAGAATTCAAAAGAAAGATGAAAAGGCCAGGGAAGCCAGAAACTCAGAAAGGAGGTGAATAATAAAAAGGGTTAACATTTGGCATTCATTTGAATGCCAAGAATTATAAATCGGCCGCTTAAACATTTTTACAGGCGAATATAAGTGGACATTCTATTTATTCTTCTTTTTGGGGGAAAAAGGAAGAGAATTTTACTATGAATGCAATAATTCACAATATGAAATGAGAGTGACAATATGAATGTTTTCATACAATCATTAAAGAACGCATAAGAGAAATTATACATTAGTCTTTGGATAAAAGTGATATGGTGTTCTCTATTGATTTTAATGGTCATTGTTTTAAAAAAGTGGTGGACAATTATGTTTTTTTAATCATTCTACTTATCTTTCAACTCATTGACTATCAATACATTATCAACGATATAGGACCAATTTATAATTTCTTATAACTATAAATATAAATATATATTGAATGCATTTATTCATTATTCTAGAAATCCTGTTATTTCAAACCAATAAAATATAAATTTAGTACATTTAAAAAAAATACAAATATCTAATACTTGATTAAAAAGAATACCTACTATTAGTTACACATTAGCCCGCTATTTTTAAATAAGTATCATTGATAAAATATTTTTATAACTTTAACATACTCAATTAAAATTTTATGTCAAGTTAAGATAACAATTGTTTTCTTAATAGTAACAGACTTTTCTTAACATTGTAAAGCCCTTACATTCCCGATAAGCCCTTGGATCGAGGTGGTAAGACCTCCTCTTGGAATTCAAATCCTAACTAAATATCAATTGACCAAATATAAAAGTCATATTTTATGAAATGCTTTACATTTCTTCACAATTCTAATTTTTTTCCTTTCCTTCCGTTTTCTTTTATTTTCTTTTTCTCTTTTTCTTGATTTGAAAAAAAGTTAAAAAGAAACTAAATGAAAATCAAAACGAGACAGCGATAAGAGGAGCCACAAAGGCAGCAGACGAGGCAAAAAGAGATCCAAAGAATAAAGCTTGGAACGGAAAATAAATAAGATAATTAAGGAATATAATGAAAATAGAAATGTTAATAGAAATATAATTTAATAAAAATTATTATTTTTTTTAAATAATGAAATATGTAAAATTATAAATTAAATTAAAATATAAAAAAAATTATTTTTAAATAAAAAAATTATTATTATATAAATACGTAAAAAACCAAAATTATTCTAATTGATATTCCTGTTATCACCAAACATCACCTAAATCTATACATCACCTAAAGAAGAATAAACTTTCAACTTAAAAATGAAAGGTCCAAGGGCATCTCCAAAACACCAAATTTTGTACAAAGTTGATTCATCAGTACACGATACAGTTCATTTAACATAGTAATATTATTGTTAAATTTTTTATTATATATAACATATTAAAATTAAATATATGATATAAAATTAGTAAAAAATTACTAAATATAACACAAAATGAGTAAAACAGAAGGAATATGATATTTCATAAATAAATATATTTTTTAAGGTAATATTTAGTTTGTGAGTTTAAGGAGTCAAATTTTGGTGTAAATATGCAAAATTTAGTGTAAAATTGTGGGGCGGAGATGATATAAGAATGAGATCAAAATGCAAATGGAATATCTTTTTAAATTAAAAATAGCAAAATTTCAGCTATTCACCAGCCAGATCGCACTTTCTAGTTTCAAAAACTGCTGACGGAATCGCTTTCACAAAAAAAATAAAAATAAATAAATAGTTAAACTAAAAATGCAACTAAATCTAAGAAAAAGAAAAGAGATGTAAACTGAAATTGTCCTAACTTTCCTCTTCCATCACTTTCTCGCTAACCAAACAGGAAAAAAAAGAGTTATACCGAGAATGAGCATGGCATCAGGAAGAGCACCAAGGGCGGGAAGAAACAAGCCACCGATGATACCAGGACCGAGAATCTCAAGCAAAAGCTCGCTGCCATTGGAGAGATACGTTGCGGCTAAAAACATGAGGTAGCCATAGACGATAATCAGGAACAGATTTCCAATAACCGTTTTCGTACAAGGCATGAAGCCATAGGACTGTTCACAAGTGGCCTCTGCCGCCCAAAAAGAATAGTGGTTGAGGCGGAGATAAGTTGGGTCGCGGAGATGGTGGACCCCATCTGACACCAGATCAGACGATAGTGATGAACGGTGGGAGATTAAGCGGCTCTGAGCTTGACCGCAGGAGATTAGGAGGAGGAGGAGGAGGAGGAGGCAGGAATAGGGAGCTCTAGACATGACTGTAATACCATACCGGTCCATACCCTACACTCAAGATTCAAATCAAAGTGAGAGAAATAGAGAGGAATAAACGAAGATTTCGGAGATGGATTTGGTTTTATTGGCGTGTGAGGGTGACATGACTTCAGTATTTCGCTGTCAAAGCTTAAAAAAGTAACTGTAATATGTAATTTAATAATTAGATTGTTTTATTTTTTTTAAATTTTATTATTTTAAATTATCATATCTTCGTATATTTGAAAAGCAATAAATATTTTCTCTTAATATGTGTTTGGATACACGAGTTGTCGAGTTTCATGCAAAAAATTTGAAATTAAAAATATAATTTTTTATAAAATAGGTTAAAATATTGAGACAATTTAATTTTTAATAATATAAAAAAAATTTAATGATTAATTTATGTTATTGTTGTCTCATTTGAGATCGAACATTTTTCTAAGTCGCCTTTTCACTATCATTTTTAGCAAGCTTATCGAGGTCCTTGTTTTTGCCTCAGTAGGGCTTACTCCTATACCAATGTTGCTTGCTTTTGCCTCATCATGGTGGTTGATAAGGTAGTTGGTAAGGTAATCAACAATGTTTGATAGCTTTTCCCTTTATCGTGGTGGTGTTTAACCTCGTTGAGGTGGTCGACAAGGTCTCGAATAGGTTGAATTTTTTCTATAAATTTAATTCTCCCTCTCTTGGTTTCTTAACCATAATTTTTGGAGAAGCTCTACCGTTTGACACAAGATTTCATTGGTCCTTTCTTGGTCCATTTTTCTTCTAAGTATTAGGTCTAAAAAATTGTGTGCGAATTTGAAGGATATAGAATATCATAAATAAATCTACCTCATATTTCTCAAACATCGAGTTGAGTAGAAAACATATGAGATTGAATGAACTTTTGTTAAGAGTTAAAATACACGTTAGCCAGTGAAAAGTCATGTCATTATGAGGAGTATCTCTCAATGTCGAGTTTTCATGTGTCGATTGGTAGTGATAATGATGCAACACTTCCCATAGATGAGGAGCTTATGTGATAGTATGTCGTGTGTCGGCTGGATGTTGCGAGATTGCATTGTGATGCATGAGCAAGAAGCCTATATGTTTATGTTTTGTGTGGTTGGATGTTGCGGGATTGTAACGTGTATGCATGTTAAGAAGTTAAGCTATCAGTAGTCGATCACATCAAGTGGTGATGGAGTTTCGAAGAGGGCCTTAGATTTACTTGGATCAAGTGTTGTGTTGATAACAAATGAAGGTAGCTTAAGCATAGTTGAGAGTGGCAATGCAACTCATAAAGGTATTAACATATACTGTCTTTGGTTGTGAACTATTAATTTTCTTTAAATATTGAATTGTTTGTTGTATAGTCATTATCTTAAGCAACCCGAGGATATTACTATATAGGAGTTGGATCCTATATGGATTTACCACGTTACATGATATATTATGTATGATTGCATTTGTAAAAGTATAATTATCATTTATCGAGTATGTTCCCATATAGGAGATCTTGAAGTGGTTGAAATATTTTATAGCTTTTCCAGTATATTTGCTTGATCCTTGACAAGAGCTTATAAGATACACCATTACTAGTGTGTTTATCGTATATTATTCTTTCTTATTTGTTGATTGTTTTTGTAGTTTGTTAAATTAAACATGTTGTTTTAATTGTATTTTCATTATGATATCTGCTTAAATCATGTTGTGAGATCATGAGTTAGCATATCCACCTCTTTTGTAAGTCCTAGATGTCTATTTGGGTCAAAATTTTAATGCATAAATATGCAATTGTTCCAATGTATGAACTTCAATTTATATCAAAGTATGTCACTTTCATTTAGGCTTAATCGCTTGGATGCTCGATTCTAGAGCTCTATCTACACATACACACACCTTTGTATGTTTGTGTCCTTTGTCTCCAATGGAGTGTGTTGTTATTGTTTTATGAAATTTTGTTGATTATATCATCCCATTTTCATGCTAAAAAATGTTTGCTTTGTGCATCTCTCTTTTAAAGTATCCATTTTATTGTCAGGTCAGTATTCTAGAATTGAATTTAGATTGCATGTGTGATTGTACAATGATGCTTTATAGGTGCATATTTCATGAAATATTTGATGTATGTTTATTGTATATCTTATTTTCATTGCTTCTTGTCATGCATAGTATGTCACTTATTTTAGTTGTTGTTATGCATGTTTGTTTAATCCTTTAATAGTATTATCCTCTACTAGTTGCTTTAACTTGCTGTGTGTTTGTCTTTCTTTTTACTTGCATATGCTTCTGTGGCTTTTTACATAAGCATCACGTCACATAATTTCATCATATAGTGTCAAAATATTATAATTTTGCTTTCTACACTCATGTTATTAATATGTCATATCATAGAGACTACATATTTTATAATTTACTATGTGGTTATTTCTTATCTTGTGTTGGTTTTTTATTTTTCTTTTGTTGTTTAGTGCTCATCTTTTGCATGATTTTCCTTGTCTTTCTCTTTAGATGTCATTTTGAAGAAAATTAAGTGTGTTTCAAGCTTGAGTATATGAGTGTTGTCCTCTCTTTTCTCTATATACTTTGCTTGTTTGGGTTTTTCATGTGCATTTATATATCATATATATTTTTACCTATTTTTAGGACTCTTGACTTCTGTGCATTGTTGTGGCTAGACTAGTATATTTATTTGGCATTCTTGATGTTTGGATTGTTCACCCTTTTTAAGTATGTCTCTTGTTTTTGTGTTGAAACATGAGTCATTCTCACATGCTTAGATGAAGTAGTATTAGTTCACTGTTCTTCTTTCTCTTGCAAGATGTTATTTGGGTTGCTCACTAGTTAGTATGTTTCTTACTCTTTTGAGTAGCAATGATGTGAGTGTTGTTGATGATCTCTTTTGAAACAATTGTGTGTAGCTTATTGTCAATGATATATTTTAAGACAATCGTATATAATTTATGCCAATGATCTCTCTTAAGGCATATTCTTCTCTTTTTGGCTTATGATCTTATTTAGGACCATCTTTGTCATCTTATTCATTTGTTGATATTTTTTAGGAGATTGAATGTTTTGCTTTCTTACTAGCATGTTTCTTTTTTATGATTCTATGAGTTGCATTTATCTTAACATGCTTAGTATACTTCCCTATTTTTGTATTGTTTGTTATATGATGTCTATAAATGCTTTTGTTTTGGGAGAGTTTTGAGAGTGTAGGATGCATAATATTTTTATTACCTAAAATGCATACATTTAGTAGGAAATGAATGTGTCGAATATATGATATTTGGGGGAATGTTGTGTTTCTTTTGCATCACTTAGTGTTTTTGGTTGTCATGTTTATGATTCATTGTTATGCTTATATGTTCATAGTGATGCTTCTATATATTTTTCTCTTTATGACATTACTTTGTATGAATTATGTATAAATATGATAGTTAGAATAACATGTTGTATGCATAGCATACATTCTCTTATTTTATATTTCATCTTATGTGCTTACTAGCCTTCTTGTTTTGTAGTGTTTTATTGCATATTTCTTACATGTAGCAGATTGCCTGGTATTTTTTTTTGATGAATGATATATGTTTTCTAAAATAGACTATGATGTCATTTCCTTACGTATGTGCATAGTATTGGGATAAGATTGTAGGATTGAAAGATAGTTGGACTTCTAGTTAAGTTCTTCTTATAGATTTACTAACATATTTATTATATTTATTTGATATTGATGCTTGATTGTCCATCATGCTAATGTGTATTGTGCTCATTACAAGTTATTTATGCCTTTCCACATCATATAAAGACGTGGAGTTCTGTGCTATATATTGCATGGTAATGTTTTATGACTGCATTTTTTGTGATTTATTTATATATTCAGTTTGTTGTTTGTTACATGTTTTTACCTTCTTCTTTTTGTCTGTTTTGCATGCTTGTTAGTATTGCATGCATTTCTTTATGACTTCTTTCCTGCATATATGTGTGTGGTGTATTGCATACCTATGTATATGTTTGGTTTGACTTTTTATGTAAAAAAAAAGGGAAGAATTTATTAGGATTAGATGCATGAAATGCAAATAAAATTGTATTTTATTGCATAAAGTTTAATAAAAAAAATTACATTATTTTACTTGCATGTGTGTTATTTAATTTATTAAATAAAATGTCAAAGTCCTTATCATTAGTGTATGCTTAAACTCAGTACATAAGAGCATTTTCAAGCTCATCCTCACCTCATCGAGGTGGTTGGCGAGGTGGTAAGTAAGGTAGTCAGTGAAGTTTGGTGGCTTTTTCATTCATAGTGATGGTCGACGAGAACTCGCTGACTGATGACTCTATAAAAGTAGAATTATTTAGCCACTTCGAGCTAGTTATTTGTCTTATTTTGAGATTAATACTTTTAAAAAGATTTATTTATATTTAATTACAATGATATAGGTGAAAAGACCATTTGGTGTAAAAACGCGCAGATTGAAACAATTTAGGATCAATAAGGCTTAATCGAGGAAATATGACAATATGCCTAGGAATGGAAAACGAGAGTTAGGGAGATCGAGGATAGTATCGATTAATCATGCCTGAGTAGATTGGTCGAGCTTCGATTAAGCTTCAATCAAGTGCTCTTGGGTGAATGATGACATAGTTAGGAAGAATCAAGCAGGATCTTAATCAATCGAACATAGTAGATTTTGACACATCAATCCTGATTTGAAGTCCTATTTTCAATTTAACCTTTCAATTTAACCATTCGATCTAAGCTAGTACGATTCTTAAACTAATTAGGACCTATTTTGGCCTATTTAAACAACATTAAGAGGCTATAAACAAGAGAAATGACAAAGAGAATTAAAAGAACAAAGAAAGATAAAATAGAGCAAAGTTAAGAAGACAATTGAATAGCTAGTAAGGGATATTAAAGAAGGAACTGGATTCTTCATCAAAGTTGGATTTAATTCCTTTCTTCATCATTTTTGTAACTTTACACGCTTATATATTCTAATTATGATTTTAAGAGTTATAAGTGGCTATATTCTTATTTGAGATTTTAAATGAACCTAACCATAAATTATGTGATTGATTTTATTTAGTTGAATAAATTTTTCTATTATTAGTTGAAATAATATTTTTAATCTTAATGCTTTGGTTGTTTTGTCCAATAATTATATGATTTAAGATTCATGTCTTGGCTTGACAAAGTAGTTTTTAAAATTAGTCATGGAATTATTATCACATGAATTGAAATAATACGACAATATGGTTGATAAATGTATGACATGCTACATGTGATCATAATTGATGTGTGAATGAAATAGCATAGCAAAGATTCGTAAGTATATAAGAGCATATAATCAATCAACTAGGTACAGAAACCATTCAAAAATATTTGATATTGTGTATGGAGTGGTTTAGGAATTCATAGATCCAAAGTCCTCAAACGTTGTTTACTTAATCATTATTTGTTGCTTTGAATGAATATTATATTTAATTTGTATTTGGATAATTCTTCCTTATTACTCGTTCAGATAATATTGTGGCTAACATGCATTGATACTTAATTATAGAAGATAATTACTTTCTGTGGGATGATACTCATGCTTAACACTGAATGATGTGTGTTTTAAAAGTTATTCTTTTTGATAAAGATTTATGTATTGTTCATGATTTTGAATATTATGTATTCTTGTTTCTTAAGATTAACGTGTTATATTTTGAAAGTGTTCAAGAAGATGCATTTGGTCTTGAACCATAGAACTCTTAAAATGAGAAACATGTAATCCTAAATATGTTCACAGTTGTGGTAATTAAGGAGGAACATTAATTACCGTAAAAGATTGTCATGTCGATTAAAAGTACATTGTAGTTCTATAAATGTTGATAAGAGATTATCATTTAATGACATGAGTATTTAAAATGTGTATTTTATATATTGAACAATACCTAACTAGATGAAACATTATATGGATTTTGTTTTGTGGCATTAATGTTTTCATTGTGTCTTTCGAATCTTAGATATGAGATGTATAGGTTTTTCATATGAGAAATATATAATATGATTGCTATTTAAATACTATCTTATTATAGGAATGAAATAGTAGTTCGTTGTGTACAACATGTGCGGGAGAAATCTATATGTTAATATTATCATTGTCTCTCGATTTTGAGTTTTGATATTATTCGGCCCCTTGGTAAAGTGAAATTATATCGTATGCAATATAAATGATGTAGTTATAATTATAATTCACTTGAGAGACCAAGAAAATGAATATAATGTAAAAGTGACACGATCATATTTTACATATTATTCATAATATCATGTGACAAGGATAAATACAAAATTAGTGGATCGAACAAATAATTACTATGTCATTTGACAAACTATAATGTAATGATAGAAACTCTTATAATGAATAATATAAAGTTTTATATTATTGCCAAGATGATATAGATCATCTATACGGTTACACTAATTGAATAGAAACAACGAATATTTTACATTTTATAATGATGTATAAAATAAAATACATGAGATGAAATACTAAAATAAAATGTCATAATATGACATGCTTAGACCATAAATAAATTTATAAAGTTATGCAAATATTATTTGGTATAATATTTGAATGCATTATAAGAATAATAGAGACATTGTATAATGGAATAATACGAATAATATTATTTGTTCATAAATTAATTTATTAAATCAATCACAAGTTGAGATTAAATAGAGCATGAGATGGCTAAACAAGACTAGTGACATTTGTGTAATTGATTAAAATCTTACACAAAGATTTTTCCCTAACCCTTGCCTATTTAAGTAGGCATAATTAAGGAAAATTAGATCCAATTTTCTACCTCTAACCCTAGCTGAAATATGTCCTATTGAGCAGCCACTTTTTTCCTTCTCCTAGGTCGAAACTTGGAAAGGCTTACTTAAGGTCGAAACCTAGGTGGTTCAACCCTAGGCCGCAAAAGTCACTTCTCTCATCTCTTCTTGCTAGGTGGTTGGATCTAAGCCTTGAACTCTTCATCCATCTATCTAAGAGGTGTGGTAGCTCATTGTTTAGATTTAAGGTGAACCAAGAGGTGCTCCCGAAAAAGAGGTGATTTCCAAGAGATCTAGAAGGAAAATTGACTTCCCTCTACTTAAGAGATTTGAAAATCTATTTATGTAAAGATAATCTTTTTCATCTCTAGCAATAAGTTAGATGAAATTTGTTTATTTTATTTAGTGCACATTAGGTGTTTGTTGAAATGCTTAAGAGAAAATTTTGCTTGCAATTATTATACAAATGAGGTCTTTTGTGAGGTCTACTTGACTGAATTGAAATTGAGTTCGTAAAAATGTCTCATATTTGGCATGCCCACCCCTTATAGGTTTTGATTACTTATTTGAGTTTAAATTTTAATTTACATCTGTATAATTGTTCTGAACTATGAAACATTAGTAGAACTTTAATTATCCTAAATTAATATAAATTGAATTGTTTAATTGGTTAAAATTAGTATTGTTTTTTGTGTTATTCTAAACGTCAATTTTTTTTATTTTTTAATAATAAAATTTTTATTTGTTTAAATTTTATTTTTTAAATATTAATTAGGTTTAATGTTAAAAATATTTTAAATTTTTTCAATTAATAAATCAACAAAAAAAACATGTACGTCAATTTTATACCCTAAATAGCATAGAAACTAAAATAAAATATTACTATTTCATTTTATATCAATTAAACATAGGTTTTATGCAAAAAAAAATGTAAATTTAAACTACAATGTGATTAAATAAATATTAATAAGATTTATATGTGTATATATGCATGTAAGTATAATCCGTTTAAAAAATGTGACCACGAAGAAAACCCAATTACTTTTGTTATTCTCTTTTTTATCTAAAGTCTTCAGGAAGTTAATTTAGTTTTTTTTAATAGAGAGTGATCTTCTAGGAACAATTATTAGTTTTATTTTGCTTATATCTCTCTTTTTATTAGTTATTCTCAATAAAAATATATATTTGTGTTATTGATTCACCTAAATCTTTTTTATTGTGATTTTTTCTCGTCTAAGTATTTTTTTATGATGATTTATATCATATTTATGTTTATAAAATTTATGTTTTATTATTAATCTAGATATTTATCTAAACTTATAATGTTTAAAATTACGAAAATTTTAATATGATATCGATATTTTTTTTAAGTTGTAGCAGCAAAACAGTCCATTTAAGATTGATGATTAAGAAAAATTTTAATTTTGGTTTAAAATTTTGATTGTTAATTTATTTAAATTGATAAAAAATTATCTAAATTATATATTTTTATCTTTCATAAATTTCTATTTTCTCAAAAAATATAATCCATTAATAAAATAAAATAATTACATCAGACAAATGTCAATATTTTCAATCTTTTGAATTTTTATTTAATAAAATTATCATATAAAAATTAAAAATAAAGTAATTATTATTAATGAGTTTGATCGGTTAACACAAGATTGTAAATATCACCAACCAATCTAACAAATCTAAGATGGATTTTGAAATTTTACCTATATCAATTTTTATTTTAATATCTTAAATTGTATTCCAATTGCTAATATTATTTGACTCTTATGCCATTAGGTTAATTTGTTTGAAACAATGATTCATGTTGGATAATAAGATTTATTTCTATTTTATTTCAAGTTATATATTCAAATTATTTTATTTATTTATTTTTTTTTGTTTTTTGATCTTGTACTATATGTTTGTTGTATATCTTTCTCATATATTTAATAAAATTAGTAAAAAATAAATTTCATGGTATAGGTGTTAGGAGGTATCAACATAATTGTGATATCTTGATGCATCTATTTATATTTACCTCCTACCTCTTTCATTTAAAAAAATTTACATATTTAACTTGTATAAAATATCATTTATCTTTAAAAAAAAATAATTATTTGTTTCTAGCAATTTTGTCACATAAGCAAGGCATTCTCTTTTTTGTTTCCTCGTATACACTTGCATCTTGAATACCACGCAAGTTAAAAAATATAAATATAAATATAAATTTATTTATAAATATTATAAATAATGCCATTGCAACGAGATATGAAATAAGTTCTTATTTCACATATTCTTCATTTTTTGTCTCCTCAAATTTTTTTAAATGGTGAAAAATTGTGATAAGTTTTGAATTTGAGTTTGAAAATAAGATAAATGTTAATATTATTTAATTTTATAGTTATATATTTTGTCACGTATTAAAATTATTTATTTTGTAAAATAATATTAAGGCGTAATAAAATTTAAATTAAGAAAGTATAAGGTATGTATAATTTTCTTTCAAGAATGAAAGCTACAAATTCTATTTGTTATTATATATTATTCAAATTAACGAAATAAGGTACGAGTCAATTAATATGATAAATTAAATATGAAATTAAAATGTTTTAAGATACAAAACTAAAAGTTGGAGTACTTGAATCGGAGAAATCTTATAGTTTGACATGTGACATGCATGATCGCGCACCAATTATGTAACAGATGAAGAGTAGTGCTATGGATAATTGCACGAAGGTATTATATGTTAAATTAAAAAAATGGGATGTTAAAATAATTATAAAATATTAATTACCAATAACAAATTATATTTTGATAGTATATTGATACATTAATTAAATAACAATAAAATATACTTTTTAATGAATAATAATTTCATTATAAATTTAAACATCTATGGATTAACATTTCATAATTTAATTATTTATGTTAATAAATATTTTGTTATTTTATATTTTTAAATTTATATTAAATTAATAATTAACATAAATACATATAATAACTTCATTCATATGAGCGGATTTTTTTTCAATTAATAGATGAAATGAATTTTAAATAATTTTATATGTATATAGTAAAATTATATTTTCATTAATGTCTCCATTTTTATTAATTATAATAAACAGAGTATGTGATTAAATTAAGACTAAATAAGGGTAATGATATTGTAATAAAAAATATTATTATTGTTATAATTATTATTTATTAATGATAATATAATAATGTAATTAATTTTAAAAATATATTTTTTTAGGATAATAATCAAATTATTTATAATATTATTATTTAATATATTTTTATGGTATATATTTAAAATTTTCGACTCTTATAGATAGAGAGAGAGAGAGTCACTCGGTGTCTGAAACGCGTCGGTGATAAAATATTTGGATATCTAGAAAGATCATTGCTGGTTGGGAATTGATTTTTAAAAACAATAAAATTAAAATTTATTACCATAAACATAATATTTTAATACTAATGCACGGAGGCATATATAAGGAAGACACATATTCTACCTCAAATTTTTTATAAACATTTTTTTTACTATATTTATAAATTTATTTATTTATTTTATAAAAATACATAGTGTATCATTTTATTTCTTATTAAAATATTATATTTTTATTTTATTTTATTATATTTTATTATATTGCGTATTATTTACTATTTTTTTACATATTTTTCATTTTTCATTTTTCATTTTTATTTTATAATTATATAATTTTTATTAATTAAACTTTAATAAACTAATAAATGTTTAACATCTAATAAATTTTAGGTAAATTAAATCAAATAATACCTAAAATTTATATATAATAACAAAATTAATATCCCAATAATATTGAACGGATCTAATTTAAAATTACTTTAATATTGAACAAATTTAAATAATTATATTTCAATTTAAACTACATCAAAATAGAAAATATTTAGTGTTAAATAATATGTTATATTTTTTTAATAGTAAAAATATATAAACTAAATATAAGGGGTATTATTTTTTAATTACAAGTTTTAAATATATAATTTTGTTATATATCTACCCGCAAGTTATAAAAAAAATTATATTAATATTAGTTCATCGTCATTTTATCGATAATATTATATCTTATTATTTAAATTTATATTAAATTTAAGATAAATAATTTTTTTCCTAATTACAATCAAAAAATTATTTAACAAGATTAATTAACAGATATAAAATATAAGGAGAACTAAAATTGAGGGGGAAAATAAGTAGAATTTCTCACACTATCCTTATTGTATTCCCTCTATATTAATTGACGAGGACTAGTGATCGGGTAAAAAAGCTTATTATTCTAAAAATAGAAATTTGATTAATTTAATGATTATAACTTAATCGAATTCAAATTAAAATATACATTTTAATTGAATTTAAATTAAATTTAGATTAACAAATTTTTTTCATCTAATATAATTCAACCTGAATCGAATTATTATTAAAATTATAATTTAATATATATTTTATTTTATAATATGTTATATTTTTAAATATTATATATATTACAATCATGTTAAATTATTATTTTTAATTTAAATAATAAAACATAACTTTTAAATCTATATAATTAATCTAGTTTAATAATTCAATATACTTTTTATTCTTGTGATTATTTTAATTATAACTATAAATAATAAATTTTATTAAAAATACACTAGTTTACAACTAAAATATGAATATATAATGTCTTATCTATTTTAACTACTCATATATGAGTTCAAATCTTAATATGATTTTATTTGATTAATAAAATTTGATATATTCGATTTTAGATTGAAAATCTTCAAATATACATTAAATTAAATTAAATTTAAATTAACGTAAACAAGTGTTTTTGAAACACTACTAACCCATGATACCAACTAATATTTCCACTATGTTAATTATTTTCAAAAATAATAAATCTAATACCTTTAAAACTCGTAACTACAAAATAGCATCCTTAATAAAACATGTACCCTTATAAATTCGAATGATGTTATTTAGAGGTGAATATTGTTCCTCCATTACAAATTTTGTATATTTTAAAGAAATTAGATTGGATTGTTTATAGATATCAAATCAAATTAAATTAGACTTTTAAAAACTTATCCATTTCAATCTAGACCATTTAAATCTACAATTAAATTACTTATATTATCATAAATTAAGCATATAATTTGTTAGTTTGACTCAAATTTGAGTCTTTACAATAAAAAAACAATTTCTAAGTTTCAAAGTTTATATAAGAGTGTAAACAATTTAGCACAGTTTTAATAATTTAATCTTTTTACAAATAAGATAAATTCAAATCATATATCAAATCAAATTAATTTTTTCAACAATCCAATTCTTTAATTCGCCCTAATTATCAGTGTTTTTTTCTAAATTCAAAAGAAGATATTATTTTTAATTGTTATGAGTTTGTCCTTGACTTCACCTATCATTGTGCACCCACGAACACTATGAATCCCTTTAACAATCATGAGTTCAAGACTATTTCCTTCCCCCACCAATTGAAAAACATATAAGATTCGTTTCACAAATATTTTTTATTCGTTTCAAAAAAATACTTCCTCTCATGATTGTTACTTGTTTTTTACATATCATTAATGGTGTATTTTTGACTTTTAACCTCCTCTCTCAAGCCCATGTAATTTCATTTTTAAACACACCATCCTTTTAATGTTTGAACACATATTTTGAATTATTTTTAATTTTAAAACATTTTAAATTGTTCATGTGCCTTCAAATCTTTTATTTTTATATAAACTCAAATTCATCCTAATTAAGATTTGAATTCGATATTAATTTTTAATATATTCATATATTGTCATACACCTTCAAATTAAGCACACCATTTTAATAGATGTTCATTCGTTCAAGTTTTTAATATTTCTTCATCGGCAAATGGTACTAGCACAGTAGCACTCATTGAGAAAGCGACGATCCCAACTTGAAATTTAATAGTGACCAATAGTTACTCATGTATGAATTTTATAATCCATCATTAATCTATACATTAAATTCATTTGATCTAATCCTAAATTCAGATCTATTAAATAATATTTTTCATAATGACATAATTTTTTTAATAAAAAATTATGATGATTACAAATTCATATAAATCAAAATAGAAAACTAAAATATACTGTAATTAAATATTATAATCATTAATTAACTTTTGAAAATAACTAATAACTTTTAACGAACAAAAAAAAATGACATGTAAAAGGAAAAGTGATCTATTGAAAAAGTTTCTTTCAAGATACTTATAAATTCTATAGATAAATTAATAAATATTATTATATATATATATTAATGAGTTTAAATTATTTATTTTATATTTATCGAAAAAAATATCAATTATTTTTTTTAGATTTTTCTTAATTTTTTTATGATTTTTATTTAATAAATTACAAATAACTTATCCCGTTATAGTTCATCTCATTGCATCTTATTTTCATTATAATATGTCCCTATCGTAATTTATCGTATCTTTTTAACATGTGATGCATATGAATTATATCTCTATCAAAATATCAGTAATCTTATTTACATTATAATTTAATTTTTATCTTTTATAAATATAAAATATTATAATTAATAAAATTAATATAAAAATTGATACAAAGAACAAGATTGATGGAAGATTACATATAGACTAGGATAGCTTTTGGAAGAGATTTGTAAGATCTTCTAAGTTTTTTTTAATCAACTTCTTTTTGATTTTTTTATGATAATATTGTTGATTCTTATGAAATTTATTTAATTTAATCATGTGATAGTAGCTAATTTCAAATCTTATACTATAATTTAATGTCATGATAATTTTAGTTTTTACTTCTTAATTTTTGATATGTTCAATTTTATGTTTGAATTTAAAACTATGCATGTATAAATTAAAGTAATTAACTAATTTGTTACATGAATATTTTTATATCTAGGTCGTAATCGCTAATATTCTTATTTGAAATGGTATCTTACCATTGTTATCACAAGTAGTGTTGAATACTTCCATTAAAAGGTTAAACAATTGTTTCAATTTTAACTAATTTAATTATCATTTTTTTAGATTTTAATGTAACGAATGAATTAAAACTAGTAAAAGTATCTCTAGATTTTAGATAATAAATGAATCTTTAATCAATTATATGGTAAAAAAATAAGTAAAGTCTTAAACAAAATTAAACTTTTAAAATTAAAGTTAATAATTCAAGAATGATTATAAATTATGAAAAATAATTTAATATTTAAGAAATTAATTTATATTCATGATATGATTAATTAAATTGTAAAATAATGATAATGATAGTTACATGATCACGTACATCTTATAATTTTTTTATATAACTTATTTTTTTATTTTATATTTTTTTATTCAAAAATAATAAAAATCATATTTTATTAATTTTAATTAACTTACTAATTAATTAATAATTAAGAGTAAATATTATTATCAATTATCGTGGATAATATAATTATTATTTTTAAAATTATTTATCACTTAATTAACTTGTACATGATTACGTATATTTATATATTCTAAATCATGTCATAGATATAAAAATGTTATATTTTAAAAGAGAGATAAAATCATATTTATATAGATTTAAAAATATTAATTTATTATCTAATATATATAGTAGATTTTTAAAAAAATTATTCAATTTAATTCGATAAATCATTTACAATTTTTGAAAAGTAGATAGATTTTAAGAATGGATTAGATGAATAAATATTTTTTGCATCCTTATTAATAGCAACCATCTTTATAAAAAGAAAAAAAGAAAAATACAAACCAGCTTAAAGGTTAATTGTAGTCTTGTCAGTAGGTTGGAAAGGATTCATATGAATTATGAAGCATGTTCATGACTGACACGTTTAAAGTTTCTAGACATATCCAATTGGTATCAAGGACCATAATTCCTACTTTATCGCTTCCCATCTACCGCACATATTTGTCTCTATTTTGAGAGAAGAAAAAAAAAACCCATTGCTTAAATAAATTTAATTGACTCATTTAATTTAAATTTAATTCTTGATATATATATATATATCAAATTAGTTTATTTAAAATTTATGTAAAATAAATTTAATTTAACCCATTTTAAAGAAATCACATAGAGTGTTTATAAAAAGATTCATTTACATTTTAAAAATTAAATAAAAAAATAATTAATATTTTATAATTTTATGTAAAAATAAAAATATTATATTTATTGTATTTTTATGGAAAAAAAACTGAATTTTTTCATAATAACTGATTATAAAAATCATATGCTTCTCCTTTTTTTACTCGACTAGTTCCAATCAATAATACATTACACAAATTTGAAATCCATATGTGTCTATACAAGACGTGTTGATTTAATAATAGCAATCAATATGTTTTATGCTATAAAGTATTCATAATCTCAAATCACTTGAATCTGATAATATGTTTGCTATCTTTTTTTAAAAAAAAACATTAAATATTATTATCAAAAATAAAATCATACAATATATATACATTTATATAACAATTATCAAGACATGTAACCTTTATCCAATAATAAATAAAATTAAGATTATATTATTTCAAAAAATAATTAATCAATTAATATCTCACGTTATAGATCCATTAACATCTACAATATAACTTACAAAATCATATCTAAAATATTGATCAGCAGATTAAGGCCTCTGATGTAGTCTTTAATCTTCCTTTATCAATCAACATTTGTGAGAAATAGATGAATCTCAAAAAATATATTAATACAATAATAAAAAAAAAATAGAAAAAAGAGCATCGATGGGAATCAAGAGTATTGTTGGTAGTTCTACACAATGGAGAAACAGAACACCAATAGATCCGGTGGACACTACAAATACCGCATTACCATGCTCCATTTCAAGGTACTGCACCAAGTCCAGCAAAATTTTCTTAAAATTGGGCCACTTTAAATAACCAGGTCAAGTTATAAAAAAATGAAAACCACCGAAATTTTTTAAAAAAAAAATTGGATCGGTTCTTTTTTCAAAACTGGTGAAATATTTTGGGCCATTTTTTCAAAAATCAGTGAATTATAATTTTTTTTTTCTTCAATTTTTAATAAACCGGCAAAATATGAGTAATGAAAAGGGACAATTTAGTAATGGAAATTATTACTCCATAAAATCCACTATGTTGTAACCTCATACAGGTTGTTCTCTTTCACTAATGAGCTTTTCAAATCAATGCCATTGGATTCGAACCTGAACTTACCTCCAAGTACCTAACGCGGCATCATGGCCTTACTGTTGGAATGTAGGGGGACTAAGGGTGGGCATGCGCATGGATAACTACCAACATATACATCATACCAGGAACATAAAAAGCATTGTTCAGGGTGCTCTAAGAACAATTTAAGCAGTTTAACTTGATCTATACCAAACTAATTCATCAACCTCTACCATTTTTTCCGATGTTAAGCTCAAGAATGTAAGTACCTCCTACATTTAAGAGGAAGAAAACACAAATGATAAGTGCAACCACAAATGGTAGGTACAACCACAATGGTAGGTGCATCTAACATTGATATGCAATTTTGCCTATAAATAGGCAATGTCTTTACCTTAGAGAAACATCAACACAACAAACAAGAACAGAAGCTAAGCAAAACCAAAGGAACAATTTCCTTTGAAGAAAAATAGTGTTGTGTGAGAAAGTGGGAGAGAATATCTTAGAAAAATATTGGGATATTTTTCTAAAAGGGGAGTGACAAAATAGTGAGTTTTGGAAACACTTGTATGACACTATTTTGGGTTTATCTCAATTTGTTGTATTGTTTCTCACTTTGTACCCATTAATCTTATTAGTGGAAGAAATAATTTCGGAGTTTGTCCCGTAGACTTAGCCCAAATTAAAGGATGAACCACGTTAAATTTCCGGTGTCATTATTCTACTCTGTTGAATTCATTTTATCTTTACCCGCTGTGCACAACAAAGAATTCATGTTAAATACCAATTGCACTCTTCTCATGACTTTCAATTCCTCCACAAGTATAATTTCTTTTTGTATCAAATTCATGTTGGGCACAGCGGGTAAAGACAAAATGAATTCAACAGAGTATAATAATGACACTAGTAATTTAATGTAGTTCATCCTTTAATTTGGGGTACGTCCATGGGACAAACTCCAAAAAACTATTTCTTTTACCAATAAAATTAATGGGTACAAGTGAGAGGCAATACAACAAATTGAGATAAACTCAAAATAGTTACACAAGTGTTTCCCATACTCACTATTTTGTCACTCCCCTTTTAGAAAAATATCCCAATATTTTTCTAAGATATTCTCTCCCACTTTCTCACACAACACTATTTTTCTCCAAAGAAAATTGTTCCTTTGGTTTTGTAACACGTTCTTATTTGGTGTGTTGATGTTTCTCTAAGGTAAAGACATTGACTATTTATAGGCAAAATTGCATATCAATGTTAGATGCACCTACCATTTGTGGTTGTACCTACTATCTATGGTTGCACGTAACATTTGTGTTTTCTTTCTCTTAAATGTAGGAGGGACTCACAAATCTCCCCTCCGGAGCTACGTAGAGCTCAAATCCAAAGCCTAAACGGTATTCAAAATTTTGTCTAGGGAGAATTTTTGTTAACGTATACGATCCATTTTCTTACGTATGGATCTTCTCGAAGTTGTAATAGCTTCTTCTCCATTACATCCCTAATCCAAAGTGATATCTCACATCAATATGTTTTGATCTCGAATGAAAGAGGCATTCTTTCCAAGATGGATAACCTACTCGACTATCCGCAAAAATAGCGATAAGCGTCTTGTTGTAACCCAAGTTCTTTCAAGAACTTTTTCATCCATATGACTCTTTACATGCTTCCGTTCTTTGCTATGAATTACGCCGGTAGTGGACAATGCAACACATTTTTGTAACTTTGATTGCCATGACACGACTCCCGCAAATGTAATCAAGTAACACGAAGTGGATTTTCCGGAATCCGTATCACCACCATATCCGTCTGCGTCTGTGTATCCAACTAACACGGGTTTATCATTTCCAAAACATAGACATATTTTGGAAGAACCTCGAAGATACACGAAAATCCATTTCATCGCAGCTGATGTTCCTTTCCAGGATTTGAAAGGAATCTACTCACAATTCAATGCGTAATGAGTGATATCCGGCGGGTGTACAACCATGGCATACATTAGACTTCCAAGCTGGCTAGGCGTATGGAACCTCTTCCATCTCTTCCTTCTCTTTAATACGTAGAAGGGCTCGCTTAGAACTTAGCTTAAAGTGATTAGCAAGAGGACAACTAATCGCTTTAGCCTTATTCATATGAAATCTACGAAGTACTTTCTCAATGTACTTCTCCCGTGACAACCATAATTTTTGGCGCCTTGTCTCCTAATAATAGTCGTACCAAGAATCTGTTTCTTTGGTCCTAAAGTATTTCATGGAAAAAGACTTACTCAACTGCGTTTTCAAGTTGTTGATTCTGGAAAATATTTGACCAACAATCAATATATCATCCACATAGAGCAAAAGAATAATAAAATCATCATTAGAGAATTTCTGCACAAAAACACAATAGTGCGAGTAGTCTTTTGTAGCCTTGCTCCCCATCGTACTTAACTTCTTGTACCATTGTCTTGGTGCCTGTTTTTAAGCGCCGTAGAGACTTTTCTTCAATTTGCGGACATAATCTTCTTTTCCACTTTTGATGAAAACCCTCTCGTCGCTCCATGTATATCTCTTCTTCCAAGTCGCCATGTAAGCGGTTTGACATCCATTTGCTCAACCTCTAAGTCAAGACTTGCTGCTAACCAACCTAGCATAACACGGATGGATGTCATTTTTACAACCGGAGAGAAAATCTCATCAAAGTCAATACCTTTTCTTTGGTGAATCCTTTGACAACCAATCGGCTTTGTATCGTGAATTTGAGCGTGTCCTTCATGCTTCACCCTGAACACCCATTTATTTTTCAAGGCCTTCTTCCCTTTGGGCAGCTTCATCAACTCAAAGGTTTTGTTCTCATGCAAGGACTTCATCTCATCTTGCATGGCTTGATCCATTTTTGTTTGGATTCGTCATCCGTAGCCTCTTCATAACTTTCTCGGGTTACTCCTCCATCGATTGAAAGTTACATACCTAAATCGGAGGATATGAGATAGAGGGTCGTCTCGCTCTATCACTTGCTTCTCGGTTGAACAGGGAGAAGCCACAGGTGTTGGTCTTGGATAATGAACATCATTATTTCCACTCGTCTTCTAACCAACTTACATGGGGCATCATCTTCGTGAGTGGATAAAACCTGGTCTTCATGCTCGACTTGTCTTGTCGCGATGTTGGAGGAATTAATTCCAAATCGATGAGTCACCATTGGAATTAGGAACATCTTTCTTCATTTTGATAATATCTTCAATGGTCTCATCTTCAACAAATATAGCATCGCGGCTCACAAGTCTCTTTGCAATCGGATCGTAAAATCTATAGCCAAATTGATCTTGACCGTAGCCAATAAAAATACACTTGTCTTGTTTTGGCATCAAGTTTGGATCTCTCGTCCTTGGGGATATGAACAAAAGCTTTGCATGACTAAACACTCGCATGATCACAGGAAACATCCTTTCACGACCACACTTTATTTGGAACATCCGTCTTGAGAGGAGTACAAGGTGAAAGATTCAACACGTGTGCGTGAGTATGGGTTTCACCCCAAAAAATTTTAGGCAACTTTGTGTGAGAGTAGACATCTAACTCTGCTCCATCAAAGTTCTATTCATCCTACTCACTAAGCCATTCAAGTGCGGTGTCTTTGGAGGTGTCATCGATGCGAATACCATGCTTTTTGCACAAGCATGGAAAGGTCCATTGATGTATTCTCCACCGTTATGCATCCGTCGAGATGCACTTTAGCTTAACTTTCCGCCTCTGTCTCTCAAGCTGAGACATGAAATTCTTTGAAGACATCTAGCACCGATCCTTTGTCTTTAGAAGATATACCCACGTCTTCCTTGAATGATCATCAATGAAAGTCACAAAGTATTGAGCACCAAGTGACTTTGGCATTGGTCCACATAAATACGAATGAATCGGATCTAAAATATTATTCATTCCTGGAAGGAGGAAGCTCTTGAAAGCAACCCTATTTTGCTTTCTCGCTGAAAGCAATGAACACATTTCTCCAAATGTACTTCATCCATTCCAGTGCAATATCTTCTTTTTGGCTAGACTTGTCAAACCTTTTTCACCCACGTGTGGTAGTCTCTTATGCCGTAGCTTTCACAAGACTATCTTTCTCTACATGGCATTCTTGTGTCGAGAGAGTTTCGCTTGCATTATATACAAAGTTGTATGCTTCACCTCTGCCACTACTAAGGAGCCTTTTGTAAGTTTCCATTTGTCATAAATGAAGGAGCTACAATATCCTTCATTTGCAAGTCGGCGCACGAGATCAAATTCGCGCGCATATCCGGAATATGCGACATCCTTCAGAAATAGTACGGATTCCGTTCTCTGTTTCCAAAACGTCTCATTTACCTACTCGCTGTGGACCTTTCATTTCCCGTTCTAACAACACCAAAACTTCCGGTGTGTATGATGAGAAAAATTCTCTACGCGATGTAAGCGTGGAATCAGCGCTAAAGACTACTTATCAATCACCCAGCGGTCTCGTGTGATGCAAGATTGACAAAATCTTCATCATAAACGATATTGAACTCGTCATGGTATTTGTTCTCGTTTCATCATCGCTCTTGTCATCCTTTTTTGTTACTTTGTTCGTATTCGTTTCCTTCTTGAACACCCGACCAAAATTTCTTAATGTGACCCTTCTTCTTACAATGATGGCATTCAACATTGGCAAATTTGTTTGATTTGCCTACTGCTTCTTACTTCTCGGTTTTTTGTTCTTTATGCGGTCTCCTTCCTCGGGCCTACGTGATAAGGGCTTGTGCTTGAATCTCTTTCCTTGTTTTGTTTCTCATTATGAGAACAAGGCTTCTACAACTTCAAACTCCATCTTGTCTTTTGCATAAGTCGAGTTGTTGTGATATGATTATATGATGAGGGTAGTGATGCGATAACATCATGACTTTCTTCATCGCCAAAACTCACATTAAATCTTGCTAAATGAGAAAGCTTCTTTGTTGAAATTGCTAACATCTTTTCGTCATGCTCGCATTATCTTCCTTCCTCATCGATATAGCTCCTTCCACAAATAAAATTTATTGGCAAGGTTCTTTGACATGTACACGTTTTCTAGAGTCTCTATGTTTTTAGCGATCTTGCAATTTTTTGATTCAATGTTTTGCAAGACAGCATGCGAGATTTAGGCAATTGTACTAGCTGCAATCTCATCTATTTCCCTCCCATTGTTCCTCGGTGGCCAGTTTGCTACCTTCTTTTCTTTTCAATGAATGCCTTATGGACCTTGTTGAATGAGAATATCTTTCATCCTCGCTTTTCACATAAAGAGAAATTATTATTGCCATTAAATTTCTCAATATCTACCTTTTGGCTTGACATTTTTTTTTCGTTGTGTTTCTTTTTTTTTTCTATAAATAAATACGCCCTGGACCTAATAAAATCTTTCTCGATGTGGAAGATCGATCTTTCTGCAACCACGAGCATATTAAGAATTTTACTAGACCCATTTCGATACCGATTGTTGAAGCGCTGGCGGGTAAAGACAAAATAGATTCAATGGTAGTATAATAATGACATAGGAAATTTAACGTGGTTATTGCACCTTTAATTTGGGCTAAGTTCACGGGACACTCACCGAATTGTGGTTATGCATTTCACTAATTGGAGGTTACTACCGCATTGGTGGTTTCACCTACCATTGGTGGTTGCACCTACCACTTGTGTTTTCTTACTCTTAAATGTAGGAGGGACTCACAATTCACTTAACTACTTCTCTTTGTACTCTCAATTTCAGCCACCTATAAGTTCATGCCTCTATCAACCAATTCCACAACCTCTAAATTAACTAACTTGAGTTCATTTGAATACTTACCAATGATGGAGTGCCGGAAAACCTCAGGCAGACCAAATTCTGAATTATAAGCTTGTCAAATTGAGTCTCTTACCCTGTCTTCTAAGCAAGTCCGAGCCAAGACCACTGGTTTTTTCCCACCTCTTTTGTACGAACAAAGTGAAGAGGCTAAATGGTATTGTCGATGAAGTTATTATACAAGCTTCAAAGTTTGTATTATTCTTATTATTGATTCATATACAATGAAGCTTCAATTCAATGGGAAAATTACAGTACGATACCACCCTTTTATAATATTGTGCACTTTACTCACAACTTAATAAATAGACATTTTAATGCCAGAACTTTCCCAATAAATTGATACTTTAATCTTTTCTCTTAACTGGAATTGGAAAACTAACAAACATCTATTATGGGCAGTTCACATGATTGTCTCTTTTAATCACTTCACATTATTGACATCTTAACCACTAAAAAAGAAAGAAAAAAGTGTGACTGTTTGAAGTCAAACAAATTAAGAGGTCCCTTATGCCTATGAATATGATAACCACTAGCTCGCACCATCTCACAAAACCCAGATACCTATCATTTTTCTGCTGGTTCAAAAGCTTTTGCTCTTGGAGTTTTGGTAATAGAGATGCTTTTTCTCCTCAAATGGCTCATTTCTCTACTCCCGAGTAATTGTAGGATTAGTTTTACCAGGTTTTTGCGCAAATGGGTGGAGAGCGGGGCAGTTTGCCAATTTTTGTAGTGGCTAAGATGGCCATGATCTGAAATGATAAAATGAGAACCCATAATGAGTTCCTGTTAGTTTTTTTTTAAAGCCAATTAAGAGAATGGGACTAAAATGTATATTTTTTGGAAAAGTTTTGTTATTAAAATATGCATTTTTATAAATTAGTGGTACTATAGGGGTAGTTTTCCCAAATTCAATAACCCCAATATGCATTTGGTGAAGTGGTAAATTCCTTGCCCTGCCTGGCCATGCAAGATAATCATCAGAAACCTAATCTATTCAACTAAACATAAATATCATGTAAATTAATCACAAGTGAGTGTCTTAGGCATAACAAAAATCATAAACTAAATCCAATTAACTGAAGAACCACCATACTGACATTACCATTTTCATTGAGAGTAATTAAAGGCACAAACCACATATATCTAACAAGTAAAAACGAAGCAACTTAGGAGAAGAAACCAGTTGGTAAAATATTTTTTAACTATTTATCTATTTTATTTTTATCATAAATAATACTTATATAAATTCTAAATTCTAAATTCAATAATATAAACTCCCATATGCTTCCAAACTCCAAATTCAGGAATATAAAGGCACATGTGCTTATTCTTCTGAGCCAGCCTGTTTTAAATCTGAATGTGCCACTATAATGCTGAATAAAAGAGTTAATATAATGAATATTTATATTTAATTATTAAAATATATATTTAAAAGTTTAAAATAATCTTAAATTTAATCTTACATATCACCATTGAACCTCTAATAATCAATAAATGAGTATTATTGTTAAACTAATATTTTTCTTTTTATTTAAAAAGTGTATTCTAATTAAAAGAATAAATACATAAATATTCTTATAATAATATATTTTTATGAATAATTATTATTGGTAGTTTTATTATGTATTTACTTTACAAATAATTATTTTATTCATATTATGTGTGACAATTCATGTAGTTTATGCTTACCTATTTCACAACAAATTGTATCAAATCAATTTAATTATAAGTGAATCATATTTGTAATGAACTAATTATTTTTTCGTACTGATATCATGTCATATATGATATCAATTGAAAATAGTAAACTAACATACCTTATTTAATAAAAAAAAATGTATATAAGAATGATCATTAAGTTTGACTATGTCATATATATTGTATTCATGTAACATGAATTTCTTAAATATTAATAAAAAAAGTTTACATGTGTTAACATATTATATTTGATTTATTTATTAATTAGAGTTATACAAGTCTTATTAATATCATATCAAATCACCATTATTTGTATTGTATTTGAATTATATGTCATTATCACACATTCCCATACATATTGCACATAATATAGTTATTTTTTTAAATTTATTTTTTAATAAAGAATAAATTAATTACCTAATTATTTTAAGAGTATTTATCAAACTCGTTTTACAATATTTTAATATCATTTTTTCACCTTGTAACCTATTGATGCTCATTTTTTATAACACTAGATAAAATTATTTTTCGTGGATTTGGGAGATAGAGAAACTCATTAAGATCTTAGGGTGACATTTAGTCCTCTGATGCTTAAGTCAGTAATAAAATTGTATAACGAATAAGGGATCTAGGTCTCACACTACGAAGAATAGAAATAAGAGTATTTATGGCTATAGTTCTTTAGATTTGAGATATTTTAGTTAGAGAGAGAGAGAGAGTATAAGTAACTTGATGCCTATAACTTATCCATGTAGATAGCTTGTTATATCATCGTAATTATTACTTCGTAATTATTTCTTTCAAACAATTAGAAGGTAATTATAAGGACTATGAATATTGGTTATTTTCACGTAAATTTGTTTATAGGATCGTTATCAAGTTTATCAAACAAAATCTGAAAAAACGTTAGAGTTTTAGATAATCATAATTCAAGTATATCTTCTACAACTATCACACATATGATTATACTCATACATTTACTATCACATGCTTAAAACAATAATCAAGATAACATATATCGCATTATAGTCACAATGCTTAAATAACTCATATTCAAGTATTGTTACCTATATATTTAAGTACATTTAGTATAGGATTTTGGTTAAATCAATTTTGATGTTAAATGATTGAGTTATAAGCCTTTTAGATAAAGAGATGATCCCCTGATAGACAAATCAATATCACTTTGGATCAATCTTTAAATGATCCTCAATCGATTATGTCAAATTGAGTAGCTTTTTAAAAAATGAGGTTTGAAATGAGAGATTGATCCTCACCTAAGATAGATCATTCTTAACCTTATTGGTGTAACTTAATTTTGAGATAAATCTATCCTCCATATAGGGATCAATTCCCTAATAGATAAATAGATCCCCCGAAAGGGAACTAGCCAATTTCATCTTGAATTATGCATTTTTCAATTCTAGTCAATAGCCAACTACCTATTATATTTTTCCATATATGATGAGTGAATTTTTCTATTTAGTTTTTCTTTAAATATATCACTTGTCTCTTATAATTCATGCACATAATGGCAAAGTAATTTTAAGGAGTATGAAGTTTTCATAGTTATTTCTCACTACTTTTTTGCCCTTTTTTATTTAGGTTGAGTTTCACTATCTCATCTAATATATTAATATGATAATGCTAGCATTGATATGAGCCTCCTCATTTAGTTTGAATCTTTGATTTCATATAATTATGCTAGTATAGATATGATGTTATTTATTGAACTTGCGTTAAATTGAAGTTTTAGGATTTGCTAATTGATTTGATTTATTTTATATATGTTTTGAATCTTTTAGTTAGGATTATTTATTATTAAATTTTTTCTATAACATACATTAACACTTGTATTTTTTATGTCACCCTATTTATAGATTGATCCATGGACATGCCTGATTGGTGAGGAACTAATTAGAACGTTGGCCTAAATATTGCTCACGCTAGTCTTGAAAACTATGAAAATAGAGCAGGGGTTCATAAGTAAGGTATATTGGGATAGTATCCTAGGAAGGATAGTATAAGACTGAGTTTTTACTTGTACATTTAATTTTCATAGTAGAAATATTAAGTAGTATGGTAGACTAGTAGTTTTCCTCTTAGGTCATGGTTGTGGCCTATATTATTTTTACCTAAAAATCTGGTATGTCATTTACCTATGTTCAAATTTACTTTTAAAATGCGATTACATGCCTGACTATTGTGACCATGTTACATTTTTAAAAGTTGTTAGTATTTAAAAAATAACCTATTCATTCTCCTATAGGCTTATTAAGTCCATTTTAGAACTTTCAATTAATATCAGAGCCTATACTAGATATACTTAGTGATTTTGATTCATAAGGATACATATACTTACTAATAGATCTAATGAATAAGGTCGATTATCTGTTAGACCCTCACTTTTTGATGGGTATAATTACCCTTATTAGAAGACTCACATGTAAGTTTATCTCAAACAAGACAAAAAAGTATGGGATTACATTCTTGAAGGTTAGGAACCATCTTCTGTAACTAAAGATGGTGTAATAACCATAAAGAAAGAATCATTAGTGGATCAAACAAAAAAAAAGTTAAGTTTGTCTTTACTATAGTGTCAATGGACGAGTTCTATCGTATATCTGACTGTGAGACTACCGATAATACAAGGAATGCACTTGCTCTTTCTTATAAGGAAACTTTATAAGTAAGGCACACAAAATTAGGATTGTTATTTTCTCATTTTAACTCTCTTAAAATGGGAAATAGTGAAACCTTTGGTCAATTTTGTGCTCGTTTTTGTGATATTATTAATGCTTGCTCTACAATTGGTTAGAAAATTTCTCAACTTATACTTGTATGCAAACTCTAAGTTCATTGATATGAGATTATAAGATAAAGTTCACTACTATAGAGGAAAATAAGAATATGGATACCCTGAATATTGATGAACTACTTGCATCAATCCAAACATATGAGCTTACTCTTGAGCCACCCAAGAAGAAAAAAAACATGAAATTTAAAAGATCTAATAAGGTAGATAGTAATAATGATTCAAATGATGAATATATTGTTAGAATCAATTCAATGGTGGAATGTCAAAGGAACCTAACCCTAAGGGTTCACGTGGTAAGAAATCTAAACACATTGGTCCTCAATGTTTTACCTATAGTGGTTTTGACCATATATTTACAAAGTGTAAACAATAAGAAGAAATCTAGAAGAGTACTCAATACTACTCTTAATGATATGGAGAGCGAACATCAGAAAGAAAATAATTCAGAAGATGGTAAAACCAACCGTTATGCCTTCATGGTAAAAGCCATTATACGTTTAAATTACTTCGACACTAGCTCGAATGAAGATAATAAGGGAGTTAAATCTTCTTATTTTTTACTAAATATAATGCATCTAGTTTTGAAGAATTATTTAAGTATTACATAGGTGCTAAGGAAGAAAGAGACAATTTTTTATTCGAAGTCGCAAAGTTGAATGAAATAATTAAGGTTCACAAATCAAACACTTTTGACTTAGAAAAAATTTAAAACTATTTGAGTATATTGATACTCTTGATTTAAGTCTTATAGGAACAAAATAAGAAAACTATAAACTCAAAGAAGAACTTGTTGCAAAAGAAATAGTAAAAAACTTGACATTAAGTACTTAAAAACTAAAAAAAGTTTTAGAGTTATGGCAAGTCATATGATGACACACGTAGCCTTAGTTATAAAGATGAGAGCTCCATATCTTCAACATTAAAAATCCTTTTTGGATAACAAGGGAATGATCTTAAACAATACTTACACAAATACAAATTTGTCTTTAATTTTGACTTTTGCACACATATATAGTTTTACATATGTTGATCGATGTTGATATTAACTTATTCACATATTCACGAACACACATATATGTTATGTTTGAAGTTTATGAATTCTCTTAAAGACTCTAAAACTTCAACTAATATTGACAATAAAATTGTGTTGAGTTATATTTTTACTTTCTAAAAAAGACTAGGTGTGATTAGGTTAATTGTTAATTTTTACATTTTATTGTTTATACACGATTGCATGTATAGTTGTTGTGATTAGGTTACAAATTTATAATTTGATAAAATTAAAAATGACTTAGTCATCCATTCTAAGCTTATTATGTTCATATTAGAATTTCAACTATATCTTTTATAACTATCATACGTAGGATTACACTAACACATTCATCATAATATGTTCACAACATGAATTAAGATAACATGTATCGCATCGTAGTCATAATGCTCAAATGATTGATATTAAAGTATCGTTACATACATATTTAAGTGCATTTAACATAAGCTCTTATTGAATCAATTTTGATGTTGTATGATTTAGTTATAAGCATTTTTTGTTAATGAAATTGATCCTCCTAGTAGATAGATCGATCCTACTCTGGATCAATCTTTAAACGATCCTCAATTGATTGTGTCAAACTGCATGACTTAAAAAAAAAGATATGGAGAGAAAGGTCGATCCCCACTTAAGATAGATTGATCACTTACCTTATTGACATAACTTAATTTTGTGATGGATTTAACTACTTATAGAGGGATATTTTCCTTGACAAAAATTGGTCGATTTTGTTTTGTTTTATGTGTTCTTTTTAATCCCAGTTAGCAGTCAACTACATGTTATATTTTGTCACATCACATAAGTGATGTTTTCCTATTTAGATTTTCTTTAAATACATCACTTGTCTTTTATAAATCATGCACACAACGCCATAGTAATTTTAAGGAGCATAAGTTTTCACAATTAATTCTCTATATCCTTTTTCTCCTTTTTTTTAGGTTGAGTTTTATTATTTCATCTAATATATTCATTTGATTATGTTAGTATAGATATGATCCTGCTCATTTATTTTGAATATTTGATTTTATATGATCATGATAGTATAGATCTAAGCCTCTTTATTAAATTTGTGTTCTATTGAAGTTGTAGTATTCACGAATTGATTTGATTTATTTTATACATATTTTGAATCTTTTATTTAAGATTATTTATTATTAAATTTATTCTTGAACACACCTAAAAATTTGTGTTTTTTGTGCTAATTTTGTTTGCAAGTCGATCCATGAATATGTCTTATTGATAAGGAGCTAATTAGAACATTGATCTAAACATCGCTCACACTAGTGCAAATTTTGAAAATAGAGTAAAAATTAATAAGTAAAATACATTGGGACAATATTATAAGAAAGGTAACATAAAAATGAATTTATATTGTACCTTTGATTTCATAATGGAAAGGTTATGTAATACGATAAATTAATGGTTTATGTCTTAGGTCATAATTGTGGATTAAGTTGTTTACACGTCAAAATTTCGTATTTTACTTAAGTATTTTTATATTTACTTTTGATATTGGTACATATAGATAAGTGGTTGGCTGTCCGAAGAGGGTGCATGTTTAAAAATATAATATATATAATTGTTTTTATAAAAGTAAAATTATTTTAATAATTGATTAATGAAAAAGTTAAAATAAAATATAAATAAATATAATTAAAATAAAATTAATTCCAACTTCTTTCTTTTATAACTCACTATTTTATTTTGTTTTTCCCCTTTCTTTCAAATTCTGGTGTGCTTATACGGTGACATTGTATATGACTGGATGAAGTCGAGTCCCTTTTCATCCTGCAATGGCATTCTTTCTTATAACTTCGTGAGTTCGGAAAATATTTGACAGCATTATTAAATTATTAAATACAACTCACATGTCATGATATATTTAATAATCTATAAATTTAATTAAATCTACTTAATAGTCAGCTCTAATATTAACTTAGAGATTACGATATTTAAAATAAAGATTTAAATTAAGTATTATTTAAAAAAAGCTAAAGACTACAAAAATGTATGTAGGGGGGCGGCACGAAGTTACTTAACAGGTGGGTTAATATGAAGTTACGGTTGATGTAAACGTAAGGGCTTTCTTTTAAGATTAATATAACTTACTTAATAAGCGATTTCACGCTGCTAATGTAAACGTAAGGGCTTTCTTTTAAGATTAATACAATTTTTTTTAAAAAAAATTAATATCCAATACAAAATAGAAAAAAAACAATTTAATTAATAATAAATAACACATCGTAATTATATCACATAACACATCAATAAAAATAGTAAAACAGTTACATTTGCATAATAATTTTGTGGATCTTAGTATCATTGATCATTGTAATGTTGATTACTCAATTAATCAAGTATATTTGTATTTTATTTAAAAAAAATTATAAATTATAAATATAATTGACATTAATTAGTTCTGGAAAAATAAATAACTCCAAATGTTCTATCTTTTTTTTTTTGGGTGCTAACTAATTAGGAAGAGATGAAATCAACAAGCTTAATTAATGTAGGGAATAGAAAATACAAGTAACGTGAAAGCTCAGTTCTTAGAACTGGTTCAACAGAAAACCAAGTTAAGGTAAAAAGGATACAATTTAATAGAAACAATAACATTTGGATAAAACAATTTTAGTCCCCAAAACGGGGAGAAAGAAAAAAAAAAGAAAGCATAGAAATAGTTAAATACTTATTTCTCCTCGCTCCCACAAAGCAACCAGCTGTTGTTGACACTTGCCCTCAAAAGAATTAAATCCAAAAAAAAAAACATTTTAAACATAAATAAATTTAATTGAACTTCCTTTTCTGATCCCCAATAAACAAACCAATTAATCTAACCAATTAAAAACCTTGATGTGATTAGAGATTTTAAAACACTATCTTATACCTTCCACGTGTCACTTTATCTAGCCTTTAAATAACAAACTTTTGTTAGGGGCGGGCCCTACGAACATACAAGAGGAAATTAAACACACCATGTGAAACCCCCGCCCCCCCAGGTTAACGATATTAATATATGCACCTTATAGCTTCTCCCTCTTTCTTCTGAGCAGATGATAAAATGTTACTTGTTGTCCGTACAACCCATGGTGGTGTCTGAATTTGGAGACTGTTGATGTGATAGAGAAGGTGGAGTTTGAGCATTTTGGTTTGTCATTTTCTTTAAGTTCTGTTGGTGGTAGATTTGTCTTAACCTTTCTATTTCCTTCTTTAATGCCTCTTGATGAGCTGCAAAATTTATTTAGCAGTCGTTAACGATATAATCCATATATTTTACAAACAAAAATAATCCTTTTTTTTTTTGAGAGAGAGAATTATAAGAAATTACTCTCTCAATTTTGCCCAGATTGATTAGGTTCAATAAGTTTCCATTTTACACTTTGTCATTTTATAAACAATAACTCAATTATATATTTCCCCCAGTTTTGTAATGACATTCGTGTAAAACTTTTATTCATATTTTAAAGATTTTTACTTTAAATTTAAGGACATCGATGGTCTATTACATTTATTTCGATAATAGTAATCATTTAATCATCTAACTTAATTATAAAAAGTATTTTAAAATTCATTCATTTATAAAAAATGTGTTTTAAAGTTTATTTATTTGTAAAGCAAATAAAAATTTAATTTAATTCTTATAGGATACTTTTGTACAAATAAAGAAATTTTAAAAAATATTTTTACAGACTTAAAACACATTTTATAAATGAATGAATTTTAAAATACTTTTTATAATTAGTAATTAAAGAGACCGGAATAAATAGCATTATTACTCATTAATTAGTAATTAAAGAGTAATAATGATACTTTAGCTTCTAAAAGAAAATAGTTCTTACTCAAGTCTCAAAACCAACTGGGTAATAATAATCTCAATAATATACCACATATTAATTAGATTTGTGTGGCCTAAATTTTTTTTAAAAAAAATAATTAAATAATATAATTTAAATACTTAAATTTAAATGAAATGGAGTAAATTTTACTGTTATATTATAAAAATGATAGAAAATTTAATTTAATATATCCAATATAATGTCAATTCCTTATCCAATCTTTAAGTTAAGATCGTACTATAAATATATTTTTTTCCCTAATCGATAGAAATCATTACTTGATCATTTGTGAGAATTAAAACTTCTAATATATATATATATTAAATCACGAAGTGTGGATATGTAGCCCACGCCTTTACATTGAAGTTTGTAAGGTTGCGATGTATTAATTTTAAAGTTTAAAATGTGTTTATGGTTTCAATTAAAAAAACTGAGATATGTACTGTAAAGGAGGAAAAACATCATGATTTTATTTTTATTTTTATTTTTTGCAGGAAAATTAAATTAGGCAGATACTAATTAAATTCGTAGTTGATTCAACCATGCAATAAGTTTCTTTAAATAATCTTGATGATGACTAGTTTGTGAATTAATACTGTAGAACCTTTGACTTTTAAATAATTGTAATTCACGATAATTTGAAAATAACAAAGAAATTTATCAAAATAATTTTTATTTTATTTATATCATCTCTTATCATTATATTAATACGATATCAAATTTTATTTTAAATATATCACGTAATTATCTAAATTATTTATTATTATGAATTTGAATATATTATTAAAAACAACTTAATGATATATATAGGATAATTTGATAGTATAAATGATATTAAAAATAATTTGATTATACGAATATAATAATTTTATTGTTTTATACCGGTGTAGTATAGTGATAATCAATGTAATTGTAATTTCTTACCGTCTTTGAAAATCTTATCTTGAGCCAAAGCAGCAATTCGTTGCTTGAGAGTACTATTGTCCACGTTCAGAATCAACCTTTGGTGGTCGAGAAATGCAACCCTTGGTGACAATGCTGATACCTCCGACTTCCAAATAATATATAAATCAAACATAATTAATTAGTTTATCAACTCACAAATCAAAAATCAAATAAATTGTTAATATTTAATTTCATCTTTTTTTTTTAGACTCTAATTCCAATTATTTCAATAAAATTAATAATTATTATTTTTTGTAATTAATTACCTGTAATGCTGTCACACTTCTTTCAAGCTCAGAAATGTATTGCAGCTTTCTCACTCTGGACCTCTGTGCTGATTGCCGGTTAGCCAAAATTCTGAACGACAAATCAACCACAGATCCAAGAACTCGCTAATTAATTAATAATTACATATTATTATTATTATTTTTTAAAAAAAAAGAAAAAATTGTAATACAACATATATAATTATTTATTAAAATAAAAAGACAAATTCAATACAATAAATAGAAATTTTCTTTTCAAAAATATAATTATTAAATTTCCTAACCTTAGTTGATCCATGCAATTCTAAAACAGCTTTATTTAGTTATAAAAATTACCTTTTTACCCTCTTGGGGTCAATATTGATGGGATCGGCATAGGCAGACAAATTGGGTGAGGAGTTTGTCGGCGAAGGCTGAACTTGTGGCTGCTGGTCAGAATCGAAAGAGCTTTCAATCTCACCAGGCTCAACCTTTAGCATCTGACAATTGTTGTTGTTGTTGTTGTTGTTATTATTATTATTAAGCTGGTCCAATTCCAACAACATTGGGATATCGTCGTTGTTACTGTTCTGGTCAGACGGCGAAGAAGGATTAGAAGAAGAAACAGTCGTAGGAGGAACCGTGATGGACATGTCGTCAGATGAGAACATAGACATAAGTTGTTCGTCGTCAAAACGGTCAAAAGTAGTTCCATTATTATGAGACAATGGAGATTCAAACAAAGCATCGGAATCGCTCATAGAACGCTTGTGACCTACGCGTCTTGACGAAGATGTGAAATCGAACAATTCCTCCATCCAATTATTATTATTGCATTGTTGTTGCTGACGATGACTTGAATTGGTAATGAAATTTGGGAGAGTAGTATTGGTCATTTTTTGGTGTGGAGATGTAGGCCAATTTTGAGCCATGCTTGGAATTTTCGGAGGTAATTGTGCCATTATTGAATTTGAATTACTATACGATATACGAGAGATCGATGAAAGCAATGTTAAAGTAACAACCAATACAAAGTTCGCAAAACATGCAATTGCAATCTTTATCACTAAACTTTGGGACCTAATTCTATTAAAAGGAATGGAGAGAGAAGCAAATACATGGGAAGCAGTATACAGCAATCACTAGCTAGGTACATTTTCTAATTCCTTTTTTACTTATTTTATATATGATAACGAATTAAAACTCTTATTATTATTTCATCTTTGTATAATTTAATAACAGATTTTATTTACAGATAAAAAAAAAACTTTATGAGAATATATACAACCATACCATATACATATAAATAAAACCACTTAATTAGTTTTAAAATAATGGCAAGATTGAAGAGCTTTTAGGGGGGGGTTTGGAAGAAAGGAAGTGGGTCACATGTGTAGGATGGATATTAAGGACAGCTAGCTACAGCTGTTAATTAATTGGATGGAGGGAGGAGGAAAGAGGAAGACTCTGAAGAGAGTTTTCATCAATATATGGAAAGTTGCCACTTCAGTTTAATATAACTGGAAGGAATCAACCCACCACGTGCCGATGCGACCCCTCTACTTCACATCTCTTTCTTTATAATACAATAGAGATATTACTTATGTTTATATAAAATAAAATAAAAAGAATTTTTTTTTTTACTTATTTATTAACTCGCGGTTATTTAATCTATCTATTTAAAAAATGTGTTTTTTTTAATTTCATTTATGAAAAATGTAAAAGATAAGTATAAAATTAACATTCTATCTAATTTTTGACATGTAATATAAGTGTTATTTTGTTATATTTAATAAAAAAAAAAGATAAAAAGTTAATTTTATCTTTATTTTGGTATTTTTTTTTTTACAAACAAAGAGATTTCAAGACATTTTTTTTAACAAATAAAGAAATTTAAATATTTGACTTAAATAAAAGTTTCTTCTTATACATTATTATTACTCAGCTATGTCTTTTCTATATGCTCATGTATAGCATATGAGTTGGATATATACATTATAAATAGTCTCTAATAGATGCCCATATCTTTCTCTGTGTATATTTGTTACACATTTGTAAATGGATAAAATATATTCTAGTTTATGCCTTAAATATCTATTTACAGGTGTTATATTTTAGTTTCAAATCAATAACTTTATTATTTACATATTTGAATAGTTAAATTTCACTAGTTTTATAATTGCTTTGATCGATATGATTCTCTTAAATCTTTTTTTTATTAAATAAACGAAATATTAGGTGAATAATATTTGAATTTGGATTCAAAGTGATGAGATGAAATCATAACACATAAAATACAAATTAATTTCAACCTTATTCGAACTTAATATGAAAAGAAACTAAATGAAACTAATTTTTATTTTTATATATAATAATTTGAAAGGAAATTAATGAATCATATATATTACCGTATTAGACTTAGACACATGTGCACATAAAAACCAGGATAGATGTGTTTCAGTATCATGTAAGACTCTGATATGTATAAAAATGAATAATATATATGATGAATAACGATATGGTTTAAGTTGATAAACATATATACTCCAAAAACACAAAGTGTGTGGTAGTAATTAAAGCAGTCTGATTTTGATAGGATTAGATAGCATATGCATAAGCCATAAAGTCTGATATAAAAAGAAATAAAAAATTGAAGGATAGTAGTATATTAGTATACACATATGAGCTGTGAGGGTCTAGAGAGAATAATATCCTCCTCTTATTCCCATGTGAAGTGTTAGTAAGAGCCCACCTTTCTTTGCTTTGTCCCCAACTCAGTCTCACATGATGCCTAGCTCTGTGTCCCTTTTTTTTATTTTTTATATCTTCTCTCTCAATAAGTTTCTGAGTACCTTCCATCATCTCAAGAAACATTTTTAAGTTTTTCTGTTTTTAACCTGAAAATATTTAAACTAACTTAAAAGGTTTAAGGGACAATAGTAATGATTGGTGAAAATAACTGAAAATTAATTAGTATGCAGCATGCGCCTCTTTAGTTCATCTTTATATATATATATATATATATATATATATATATGTTAATTAAGGATGAAAATGCTGCAACATTGCATGTTGAGGTTTTAGAGGTATGGAGATCGATACATATTTCCTAAGCATGATAACATTGCATGTTGAGGTAGAGTAGGTAACTTTGTTTCGCTTTTAACTTTCGAAAAATTATATATATTTTAATTATTAGCTTAAATAATTATTCCAAATGATTTAACTATATATTTTATAACTTTTTAATTTATTAATCAAAATAAATATTATGTGCATTAATAAATTATATGTATTAAAAATAAAATTAGTTTTAACTAATAAGTAACCGATTGTTTTATATTTTAAGATTTATTCATATTTTCATAATTTTTTATTTTATAACTTTCATGATTTTTTTTTTAAAATTTATCAATAACAGCAATATTACTCACATAATTTAAACATATTTTATTAAAATGATATTTATATAATAATTTTATCTTATCTTTTTTTAATTAAAAATAATTAATTTATTTATACTTAAATCAACATATTTTATAATTTATTACAATTTAAACGGTATTAAATTATTATTAAACTTATAAATAAATTCATATTTTTATTTTATAATATTTTATTTAAATATTATATATTATAATTACATTAAATTATCATTTTAATTTAAAAATAAAAATAAATGTAAAATTTTTATAATAATTTAATAATTATTCAAACATAATTTTATTTTTTTATTCTTTATATTGTGACTATAATTAATAATTTTTTTATTTTTTTATTGTGATTATTTCAATTATTTTAGGCCAAAATTAATGATTTTAATAACTTTATTTTTATTTTGAATCATTTTATTTTTCAAATGTATTGATCCTTGCTTAAGTTTGCATTTATGTTTTTTTTAATAAAAATATCCAAACGAATTAAAATTAAAAAAATAATAATAATATAAAAATAAAGTGATTAAAAATAATTAATATATTTAATTTTTAAAAACAATTAATTAAAGCATCATCAACCTAAATAATACTTTTTATTACATTAGTTTTTGGATCCCAAAAATGATTGGAATTTTGTAGTTATTTTAAAAAGAAAAATGGTTGAAAACTAAAAATTACCGTACATGAAAGGAGAGAGAAAGGACTACTGTCCATTGTTGAGGTGATTATTTGCATTATTGTACGTAAATTGAGAAAATGAGATGTCTTCGTTAAGGTAACGTGTAGTTCGTGGAATAGAATCGGAATCGGAATCGGAATGAAAAAGAAACAATTTTGTTTGATTCGACCACTGGAATCAAGCTCGGAATTAGGATTACAGTGTTTGGGTTACCACTGGAATGGAATGAAAAAAGCTGTAAATGATCTTAATACCCCTACATGCTGTAAAGTTCAAACAATGTCATTTAATTACTATTTTTTCGTCAGACAAAATACATTATTAAAATTATTATTTTTCTAAATAATTATTACTTAATTAAAAAGAAATATATTATTAAAATTATTATTTTTCTAAATAGGGTTTAGGGTTTTGAGGTTTGTGATGTGGGATTTAGGATTTAGGGATTTAGGCTTTGGGGTTATATTTGTAGGTTAAGGTTTAGGGTTAAAATTATTATTTTTCTAAAAATGGTTTAGGGTTTTAGAATTTTGGATTTGGGGTTTAGGGTTTTAGGATTTGGAATTTGGGGTTTAGGGTTTTGAGATTTATGTTTTAGGGTTTTGGGTTTTGAGATTTATGGTTTAGGGTTTTAAGGTTTAGGGTTTAGGGTTTTAGGATTTAGAATTTGGGGTTTAGGATTTTGGGATTTATGTTTTAAGGTTTAGGGATTTGGGGTTTAGGATTTATGATTTGAAATTTGAGGTTTAGGGTTTTAGGATTTATGTTTTAGGGTTTTGGGTTTTGAGATTTATGTTTTAAGGTTTAGGGTTTAGGGATTAGCGATGTGGGGTTTAGGGATTTAGGATTTTGATTTAGGGTTTTGTGTTTGAGAATTTGGGATTTGAGTTTAAGGTTATATTTTAAGTGAGGATAAAATTGAAAAAAAAAATTAGATGAGAATGGAATTATGATTACAAAGGTGGGGAGAAGGAATTGTGATTCCCTCTCTTTTAGTAATCTCATTCAATTTCGTCCTTCATTCCGTTCAACCAAACATGGGGTAAGTATTTTTTTCTTTCTAAGATTTATTTTAATTCTATTATGATTAATAGGGTATATAATTATAATAGTAAAGAAAATATTTTATTATATAATTTATTTTATTATTATATCTTAATTACTGTAATTTATAAGAAATAAAAAAAATATTATTTTTAATTTTAATATACAACCATAATTTATGTGACATATAATTATTGATTAAAATATTACGATATATTTTTTAACCTATAATTAACTATCATAACTTATGATAAATAATTTTTTTTCTTGACAATAGATAGGGGGTAATAATTTGTACTACAACTCAATGTCTAAATAGAATACTAATGGAAAAAAAGATTTTAATTAAATTTGTATCTAATTTGTGTTAATTAAAATAACACAAAAATTAAGACTAGTTTAGGTTAAGCCTAATAACATAAAAATAATTATAATTATAATTATTATTATATATTATCATAAAAAAATTGATGCATTTTTTTGTTATTGTTATTGTATATATTTTTGCCTTCATATATTAATTGTTTATTTATTAATAAAAATTATATAATATTTTATCAATAACAAACATAATTAATTATATGTATTTTAAATTTTATTTAAAAATATATTTTTTGCAGTTTATTTTAAATTCATAAATTATTTTAAGTAAAATATTTATTATGAGTTTATTAATTTATTCCGACTTATGTTGAATTAGCTTATGATTTTTGTTGTTATTAATTAATTTTTTAAATATATTATTTTTTCCCGGAACATAATTACATTAATTTTAAATCTAACATATTTATTTGTTTTTATTGTAGGTAATAATTTATTAAATTGTTTTGTACGTTTAACATCCCATTAAATTTAGTTCAAATTTTTTATTGTTATAATTAGATTAAAAGTTATAAGAAAAATTATATATTTTAAATTAATATCATTAAATTTAGTTCAAATTTTTTATTGTTATAATTAGATTAAAAGTTATAAGAAAAATTATATATTTTAAATCAATATTAAAAAATATCAATTAATACATATAAATAAAAATTTAGATTAATTTAAACTATTATAATTTTTTTGTTTAAATTTAGGTTGATAATTCATAATACATATTAAATTTTAATCAATTTATACATTAATTATTTAAATCAATTCAAATTAACTCAATTGAAACGAATTATCAACCCTACCAATATCCATCATCTCTGATCTCCTCCTGACACCAAAAATGAAAATAATTTCATTACTACATTTAGAAAAGAAAGACACGGGTAGGTAAGAAAGGCGAAAAAAGACAGAACTTCATAATATAGGCGGACCAAGAGGATTTGAGTCTGTATCTCTCGCAGATGTATCCATCAATGACGGACCATAATGGAGGGTATACCGATATAGTCCCGTTAATTTTTTTTTTGCAAAAAAGCTAATTATAATTAATATTAACTTATATATTTAAAAAATATTACTTATTAATTAAATTGAATAATCAATTTAGTATTTAAATTTAAATAATTTTGTATCAATTTTTTTTAATTTAGCATTCTAAATAGGTTTAATGTCTATAAATTCTATAATTCTTCAAAATATATATTTTAATCCTCCAAGGTATAAATTTAAGATCTTATAATTCATTAAAATATAGTTTTATATATTTTAAGGTATGTATTTATATTTTTCTAATTCTTTAAAAGCTTCAATTAAGTCCAAAAATTAATTTTTTTAAGGATAAATTTTAAAATTTTAAAAAATAATACTAAAAAGGTAAAATCAAAAATCAAAAATCAAAAAATATTTAAATTATATTTGGAACGAAAAAATGATATTTTTTTTGTGCTTTGGAAACTTTTAGTTTTTTATATTTTCTTTTGAACTTCTAAATTAAAAATAATAATTTTTTATATATAAATTTAAAAAATATATTACTTTTTGTATTTTATTTTCAAAATCTAAATTTATCCTTAAAAAAATAAGACTATTTTGAATTAGTTTGAACTTTTAAAGAATTAGAATATCCTAAATATATACTTTAAAATTTAGAGAAATAAAGTGTATATTTTTTTATGAATTACATTACCCTAAATGTATACTTTAAAAGATATAGGATTGAAATATACATTTTAAAGAATTACATAACTTGTAAAAACCCAACCCTTTTAAAAAATATTTATATCGTGTAAGCATAATTTAACGACCCAAAAGCAAAACAAACAAACTAAAGAGATCAAAAACTTGTAAAGTCAAGGATCTTATCTCCAGTTATTGAAATTGTTCTCTAAGGTGCAAAACAAGCAAACTGTTTTGCTCTTTGTGTTTGGATCTTCTAAGCTCTCAACAACACTTAGATTAGATAGTGTATTTCAATGAAAATTATATGTTGACCTTAGGGACCATAACATTTGTTTTATAGTCGTGCTTTCCATCAAAACTTTGACAACATTACCATTTTTTAGCATAATGAGTTATGGCTCTTCAATAGCCAAAATGTATGGATCACACTAAAGAATACATTAAAAAATGGATTAAAATGAAATTGGATAATAGAAACAGATAGGTTAAATTCTCCTATTTGACCAAACATTCAACTAAATTCTAACGATTGTTTTTCTTAAGAAATAAACATATGAATCATGTCAATAGGTCCTCTAAAAATGAATATTATCTTCCATGTATTACAATTTATTTAGTTTCTAAAATATTATAATTTATGTGGTAACAAAACTTAATGAATAAATCATATATTTATTCTTGATCCTACACAAATATATTTTCTCAAATAAATTAAGGTGTATATGAATATGAAAAAATATTACAATATATAAGAGTTTTAGTACTAAACTATATATATACATTTACAAAGTGGAATCAAGTCCCATTTTTTCTATATGATCCTTAAATTTTAGTGGTAGTATACCTTTAGTTAAATGATCAACAATCATCAACTTAGTGCTAATGTGCTCAATGATCACTTTCTTTTCGTTAACACATTTTCTTATGGCTAAGTATTTGATGTCGATGTGCTTACTACAACTAACACTCTTATTGTTCTTAGTCATAAACACAGCAGTTGAGTTGTCACAGTAGAATCTCAATGGCCTAGAAATAGAGTCAACTATTCTAACCCGAAAATGAAACTCTTCAACTATACACGATGTGATGTATCCTTAAAGCATGATACAAACTCGGCCTCCATAGTGGAAGTAGCACTCAAGGTCTATTTCACACTCCTCCAAGACATGGCTTCACTGACAAGCGTGAAAATGTAACCAATTGTTGATTAACATAGTCAGGGAAGTCCACATCGGAGTAGCCAATCACTTCCATATCATCAGTTTGTCTATACATGAGCATGTAGTCCTTGGTTCCTTAAAGGTATCTTATCAATTTCTTTGCAACTTTTCAGTGGTCAACATATGGATTACTCTGATATCTCCCTAGCATTCCAAGAAGAAATGCAATGTCAAGTTTGGTGCAAACCTGGGCATACATCAGGCTTCCAACGGATGAAGCATATGAAATGGTTTTCATCTGTTCCCGCTCGAGCTCATTTTTAGGATATTAGTTTAGGTTGAATCTATCACCCTTCACAATAGGTGTCACATCTGGTGAACAATCCTTCATCCAAAATCTCTCTAAAAATTTATTAATATAGATCTCTTAAGACAAACCCAAAATACCTCAAGATCTATCCCTATGGATCTTAATGCCAATGATATAAAATATCTCACCCATATCTTTTATATCAAAGTTCTTTGAGAGGAATTATTTCACCTCATATAACAAATCCTTATCATTGGTTGCAAGAAAAATATCATCCACATATAGCATCAAAAAACAAATCTTGCTCCTACTGACCTTCTGGTATATACATTGATCCATGGGATTTTCAACAAATTTAAATGAAGAAATTACTCCATAAAATTTATAATAACATTGGCGGAATGCTTGTTTTAGTTTGTATATGGACTTATTAAGCTTACAAACCAAATGATCACCATTAGTAGAGAGAAATCCTTCAGGTTGTTTAATGTAAATCTATTCTTCTATGTCTCCGTTGAGAAATGTTGTTTTCACATCCATTTGTTGCATCTCAAGGACAAAATGGGATACTAATGCCAATATAATGCACAAGGAATATTTCTTAGATACAGTGCAGAAAGTCTCTGTATAATTAATTCTTTCTTTCTGAGTGAATCCCTTAGCAACTAATCTGGCATTTGTATCTTTCAATGTTGCCCAACAAGTCTTTCTTTTTCTTAAAGACCCATTTACATCCAAGGACTTTTGCACCATTAGGCAACTCAACAAGGTTCTAGACTCCATTACTCTTCATGGAACTCATCTTATCCTTCATAGCATCATACCACAATTCAGACTATTTGCAACTCATGGCTTGTGAAAAGGATTTGGGATCTATCTAAGTTTCAATGTTACAGTCAAATTCTTATAGATACACAAAATAATCACTAGAAATTGTTAATCTTTTAGTTCTAATAGATCTTCTTAATGTCGCACAATCATCTTCTTGTGGATGTCTCCTTCATGAACATGTATTTTTGTTCTCTTGAAAGATACGAACGGATTGTACCGTATGCCAATTGGTTGATGTTTTTTCACTCAACTTTATCTGCCTCATTTGGTTTCTCTTCTTCAATGGTGATGTCTAGACCTTGTTGAAAAAGAGCATCTAGAACTTCGCCCTACCACATGCCGAAATGATCGATTCTATCAAAATTATCCACTTCGAACCTTGTATTCATAACCATTATTTTGCCTAACGTAGATGATTGGTCTTTGTTTGAGGGAGACATTTCTTCTATCATTTTTTCAAATTACAACAACTAGTAATTATATTCCAATATCAAACAAACGGAATATAAATAAATGATTAGGTAGAAACCTTCCGCTTTGATACCAATTATTGAAAAAATTGAGTATATTTTTTATATTATAATTAGTTATTATTTATTTATGATTTAAATGAATAGAACTCAAATTGACCTAATAAAATAATTCTATTGAAAATATAATAGTATGTCATCATACATCGTTTACTAATTCCACTATCTCCAAATGGATAAATTCTAAAATTATAACTAATTAAGTAAAATTAAGCTAATCAATTATCCTTACAAAAGATAAAATGATATATAAATTTTGAGATGTTTCATAAATAGATGAGAGAGCTTTATTTATAACCCAAAATATAATATTCACCTTAATTCTTAATTAATATGAGAAATTTTTAATTTACTCACAAAATAATTATACATCAATAATTATAAAAAATGATATTAATTAAGTATTAACTTATTCAAAAAAAGAATTCAATAATAAATAATAAAGTTAAGTTGGTCACTAGTCAGGAACAGTTTGTACATGGTAGTAAAAAAACTTCTATTTTAGAAGACTTGTATAATAGAAATAAATATAATTACATGTTACGAAAAAAATTAATTATTTTAATTATGAGATCATTTATTGAAAAACAATAACTTATATTATAAATTGAAGTACTCATGGTATTATTGTTTTGCTCTTGAGAGGGAACCAGAGTAATTAGTACTTGCCGTTTTGGTTTTCGATCTCTCCTAATTTGTATTATATATTAAAGTAAGGACAAATACACGTAAATTTATATTCTTATTATTCATGTTATGTTATGTATTAATATTATTTTAAAAATTAAATTATTTTTTAAATTTATATAATAATTTTAGTATATGACATGATATAAAAAATATTGATATAAATAAAAATATAAAATTATGTAATATTAGTATTTTTATTACATATTGTTACTAATTCTTACCATATTTTCTTTTTTTTTATCCATAAGTTAGTGTAATAAAAAGTTTTTTTAGTGTGCAAACATGTAGCGTAAATCTTTGGATATCCGACTCAAAAATTTGAAACTACTACCATGTTCATGGAGATGTTCCATTAGCTAACTCAAATTTTCTCATCATATCTTTTTTAATTATTCATTTATCTTTGAATATATTATCTATTAATTAGATTATTTTTTTCTCTTTATTGAACATTTATTTTTTCAAAAAAAAAATTATAATGATATTGAATTTTATTGACTTGAAATATCGCATAATTTTCAAATAATACTATCTAACACCAACGGAAGAATCAACAATTAACACCAGTTGATACAAATCTAACCATTAATTAAATTTTAAAAAATAACACTGAACAATTAGATATACGATACATAGGTGACATCGAGTATTTCAATGGTATTTTCAAGTATTTTCCTAATTTCTCCTATTTTTTTGAGAATATTTTATTGACTATGGAGTGAAACAAACTATTTTAACCAATCTAAATTTTTCTGTATCAAAGAATTATTTGTGTAGTTTGGTTTTAACTTATAAAATAGCGATCTTGTATATGTTTGATCGATTTTTAACATAAATTTTTAGTTGAAGACTTAATTACATGTATAATACCAACGTTTACCTATATATTTATTACCGTAGACTAACATATGCAAATCTTAAATTTTTTTAGTTGAAGACTTAATTACATATATAATACTAATGTTTACCTATATATTTATTATTGTACTTGACTAGCATGTGCTTTGCACGTGCAGTCAAAACTAATTAGAAGTATAAAACGGATGTATAATGCTCAAAGAACGGATATCTTTAGAATTTGTAGTAGGGAAATCATAGTTTTTTAATCAATGGGAAATCATACTTAGATCCACATTTTTTCTAAGGACACCGAATATTGCTTCATATATAAAAGAAATCCAACTCCTCCCTTACCAACTAGTATATTGTTTTATTTATTTCCTAGTATATAGAAGGAAGAATTTATTGCAAAGTACTCAATACAATACCAGGAAATCAGTATAACTAAAACTAATTGAAACTACAAAATTAAGTTACGAGCTTCTTCTTTTATATATAAAAGTTACTTGTTTAAGAAGTCAGAATAAAAAATAATATTAATTGACAACTAGAGATTTCAGTTTAGATGCTTTATACTCTATTACAATTTACAACATTAAATAACTCTTTATAGATAGAAATACATTCATCTCCCACTATTCTCAACAAACATGTTATTCTGATATTATTTACACTACCGGCAGTTTTATTGTTTTGTATCTGCAGGTTTCAGAGCCTTGTATATTATTCAACCACAATACTGAAGTCACTGAGGAGTTTCAGTCTCACCTCCATCGTCATCGACGTCTTTGATCTTAGAATTTGTCCCATCGAGAGTAAAATGAGAGCGCAGACCAATCCAACACTGGTAATAATCATGATCCATGTATGGAGACTCAAGAGCCCAGGTGCATATCCGAGGAATCAAACATGATTCGAACATAAATGCCATGGTGTCCTTGATTTTCTGTGGTCCTACTTCATTTCCCTTTGAAATGGTAGCCTGGCAGATAATAAAGTATCATGGTCTTTTAGTTTCTTAGACAGAAACTACTGAACAAAATAAAAAAGAAAAATGCTAGTTGCACATAAATTCACAAACTTTTGCACTCACATAGTCACACCAATCATAGTATATCTCAAATTGCTTCTTTTACTCAAGTTCCATATTTTGAGGGGAGATGGGTTGTGAGACAAAAGCTTTTTTGAGGCTCAAAAATGGAAGAAAATTAGCCAGTAAGAAGAAGCCATACCTCATATGTTTTGGTATCAGGACCATGGGGTGTCATACAGCTATGAAGGCTGGCACCACCTGGGAGAAACCCGTCAGCTTTTGCCTGGGAAGTACACAATGAATTAATTACCTTTAAAAAGATTAGATGGAATAGCAATAGGTCTTTGCAGCAATATAAGGGAAGAATATTAATCAATCTGTATGATTTGGTTTTGGTTAATGAAACATATATTGGTACCCTTTATGGAGAGAAACACCCGTGTGACTCAATTTTGCTGATCAGCCATGCCATAGTAATATATATGGCTTGAAAAATGTGTTTGAGCCAAGCAAAATAATAGATATTCTCTTAAGAATGGTTCTCTCTTTTTCATACTATCCATAACCCTATGGACATCTATACCAATTACCGAGTCACATAGGTGTCCCCTTCAATGTTTATGTCAACAAGTTGGTAGCTTCATGCTGTGACGTTATAGCAAGACAACCATGCTGTGACGTTATAGCAAGACAACCGAACCAAAAGGAGACAATAGATTTACCTCATATCCACCATAAATGAGTCCCATAAATTCACTCATGCAGTTGCGATGGTAATATGGAGGTCGAAAGGTATGCTCAGCAACCAACCACCGAGGAGGAAAAATGACAAAATCAAGCAATGCAACCCCAGGTTTTTCAGTTGGGGCTGTCAATACTGAACCAATAAATTGCATATATCGGTCAAGATAGTTTAACAGAACCCATACGTATAGAGTAGAACCTAATCAATTGCATTAAATAAAATCAAAGGGTCTCATTTTACATACCTGTGTTAATAGATGGATCTCCATGATCAAATAAAACAGTGTTATAAGGGCAGAACGAACTTAGTTCATACTGCAATAGAGCATGTTATCCAATTAAGTTCTAATCACATATGGAAGTTACTTTAGATCAATGGTTATAAAGGTTTTATAAACTGAGAACAGTTAAAAATGACAGCTACAAAAAATTATTGCCAAGTATATAGAATGGAAAAATCTACAAACCCCAATACCTACCTTATATGGAACATAATTCCCATGCCATGCGACAACATTGAAAGGAGAAAAATCTTGTTTTGCAGTGAAAAGTTCACCACCATATTTTTGTACAATAATGTAGCCTGGACGGGGACACTCTTCAAACCATGCTGTGGAAACAAGGAAATTCCTTGGTTCAGCAAGACCATTAGCTCCTACATGTATCCCAAATTCAATATTAGCTCCGAGATGCATTAGAAAATCCTATTGAGCAATTATAATATTTCATAATTTAAATTTTAGTCTGTTTTGTCTATGAACAAGAAATTACATACCAATTGGTCCAAGATCAGGGAGTTGAAAATGGGTACCAAAGATCTCAGCCACATATCCACGAGATGGACCATCGGGCAAATCAATAGCAAAGCGAAACCCTTGAGGTAAAACAACTACTTCACCAGGAGAAACTTGTAATCTTCCACATTCCGTAGTGATCCACAGCCCTAAGAAGGAGATGTGACCAAAATGATGACAATGACCATTACACATTACTAGGGAAGGCTAACATGATCATAATTTAGCTTTCTTTTTGGGTAGATTTAACAAATAGAATGTGAAATGAATGCACTATAAAGTCTATTAAAGTCAAAACCAAAGCAATTATAGAGTAAGAGAACTCTAGAGGTACGAGATTACAGGTTGAGATTCATTGAATGGTTTAACAGGTACAAAAGCTTCTGCATATTATTTTACAAATTAGACTTTTCGTAACAAAATAATTATCAGGCACGTAGGCAAGATAGATATATTAGGGTTTGGTACCTTAGTGATACTCTTCCCTTATTAAACAAAAAATACATAATTGGACCCATATTATCAAATTAGTATTAGTTCCCTCATTTAAAAAAAGTACAACAACAGCCATTTAAAAAAAAAGGTTTTATAGAAAGGTGATTTTGTATTTATAAAAATATTTATTATTTTAAGTATTCTCTAATTTTTGACAATTTCAATAAGAAAACATCTGATACCACCTTATTAATTACCTCCAACCTCCATCATCCTCGTCTTCCTATCCCTGATATCGCTTTAACGACCGACAAATTTTCATTATTTACTGTAGAACAATTAAAAGTTTCTTTTTTTTACTAAATTAGTAATTAGGTCATTGCTAACTTATTTATAGTACCCATCTCTACTCCTAACCATTACTACCACCAACTCATTTCCTATGATCTCTATGCCCTTTCATCATTTCTAGAAGTATTTTTTATTGAACACAAGATGGTTGAAAAAGAATAAAAGGATTAAGAAGATCGGAGAGAATAAAATGACGATAGTCACAATCATTGACATAGATGATGCTTCAAATAAGTTAATTATCATCTAAATTTAATTTCGACAAAAATTACATTTTTGGATTTTTTTTACAATAAACAATGAAAGGTGGTTGGTGAATAAAAGAATTGGGTGATGTCCAGAAAAGAAGAAAGACGATGGTAGAGGTAGACATGGTTACTATGGTAGATAGGATTATTTTCGTAATGAAATGGGAAAAAAATATGAATGATGGCATAAAATAATAGATATTTTCATAAAAATAAAATTTTCCTTCTATAAATTAGGTTTTTTTTTTCATTTTATAAATTGGATCATTGTTATGCCTTTTGTTAAATTGATGGACTACTAGTATACTACTTTTAAAATATGGGTTAAAATTTATACTTTTTTGTTTAATAAAGATATTACTAAAGTACTGAACTCGATATATTAATTTCACTCATAACGCACTTCATTACATTAAATGTAATGTTCTCTTTGTATCAAACGATAATGCAAAATCATTTCCACATTGATAGCCAAGCCAAATGGGAGGCATAAAAGACTAATGCTATATAATTGAACGTTTAGTATTATTGGGCAAAAGGGGATTTGGGCTTTTCTTCTTTAAAAAAAACTTTTAAAATCAAAACATGAATGATGAAAAGGATCACAATTCCAACTTACTTCCTTTTTGAGGGATTATCAAAAAGTCTCCATCAGCATTGCAGAAAGCACAACCTTCCATTGATTTGTTTGCTACATACCTACACTATGTCAAAGTTCAAAAGAATGTAAATGTGAATTATGTGCTTTTCAATTATAATCAATTATAAGCTCTACTATACTATAATGTTTTATCAATGTGGGACTTTAGCTTGTGTCGTTTTCTTTTGCAAAAAAATAATTTATGAGGGGAGGCCAAGGTTTTTGGCTATGAAACTATAATACCATGTTAAAGTGACCCTAGGGTTACGTCCCGTTCAAATTGTCCCTTAAAATCCAAATAAATGATGGTTGCTTAAAGAATTTAGACTTTTCTACATTGGAAAGTTCTAGAGTGATCTAAAAATGTCTAGAAGGAGCTAGAGTTGGATGGACTCAACTCAAGTTTTGAAGGCTCTAGAATATTCTAGACCGTGTTGGATGATTCATGAAAAATTTGAAAGTCTCTAAAATCTTACGGAATATCCTAGAACTTGCATGAAAGAACTAGACAATCCTAGAAGACTCTAGAGTTGGCTAAAAGAACCTAGAACCTTGTGGTATGGTGTAGATAAAACTATAACACTCTTGTACATTCTAGACTTAGAAGAATTTAAAAAGTGATGGCATAGCTTTAAGTTTGGAGCCACACTATAAATAGACTCTTTGGTCTTCATTTGTAATCAATCTTGGGAAATTATAAGATAATCTCTCTCTAGAATAATACAAGACATTCTTTACAAATTCTCTTATATTTTTACTTTTATTCTTGAATCCTCTCAATCTTTAAGTCTTTTTCTAATATCTTTGGAGAGTTTCGTTAGGGTGAAAGTAGTTAAAGGACCGTATTAAGTGCCACACAATCGTTATTTTAAATTTAAGGTCGTGACACTATTCCAATACGAAAGGTATTAAGTATTAACCCAATGTTCTCCGCTCATATTTGATGTAAAGATCGATATAAATTTATATGGGAATAACATGATAGACAATAAAAAACAATAGAATACCAATTACATGTGAATAGCATAACCATGGCGAAGAAATGAGCTTCCTGCTCCACAGATCGTAAACAACCCATCAACGAAGTCGGTAGGAGACTCAGGAATGTCCACAGGCTTCCACCGCAACTGGGTTGGAGTAGCAGAGCTATTTGACGGATTGAATTCACTCAAAAGCTTCCCATGATTTGGCACCCGTGGCTTAAAGGGTTCATGGGTCACAGACGGTTTAATCCGATACAGCCAACTGTTTGATAAAAACAGAGAAAATAAAAGAGAGAGTTCTAGCAGAAACTGAGTTCGAAACACAAAAGTAACAGAAAATCCAAATGGGTATTGAAATTTGTTGGTACCTGCGAAGATTGAGCTTGCGTGGAGAGGTAAATGAGGTACCGGAGATCTGCTCGGCGTAAAGGCCATAAGGGCAGAGAAGAGGACTGTTCTGACCGTGGGGCAATGCTCCGGGAATGGCCTCGGAGGTGAAACTGTTGCCCAAGCCTGATTGATAGACGAGGTCGGGTAGGAAATCTTGGCTGTTTGTTTGGTTGACCATCACTTCCTCCTTGTTCACCATATCTTTTGCGGTGGGTTAGTTTTGGCTAGTCTGCAAATCTCGATGTGCGTTCCATGAATACAGCGGAGGTGCTTTTACGGTGATGAATCTAATGATGTGGCACGATCATCATTTCGAGAAACGTGTCGGGAAATTCTTTCATATTTTATTTTATTTTATATGATTTTTTAAAAGTAATACTATTTGTAACGTAAAAATTACCTGTACATCTTAAATTTGTAGCGCAATATGAATTCGATACAATTCGTAATTTTTAAATTATATAATTTATTTGTAAACAAATATATAATAAAAAATTATTAATTTTTTTTAATAATATTAACACAATAATTTTTAAGTACTATAAATTTTTTTATATAAAAAATATATATATTATTTCTAATTTAATTATATTTTAATATTATTATCTATTAAAATTATTATTAAAAAATCATTTTTATAATAATATATAAATAATATTTTAATATTATTATATTTTATGAAAAAACATATATTATAAATTCTAATATTCGTTATTGCAGTTAATAATAACCTAAAATAATAAATTATATTAATTTATTTAATAATTATTTATTGTAATAATTATAATTATACTTCCTATAAATTATTTGTTATTTTACTATATATAATTTTTATAATATTTTAAATTAATAAAAAAATTTAAAAATAAATAATAGATAACTCATGGTGTACCGACCTAAATAGCCTCGTCTGATCCGTTTGTTTGTTGACGTTATAAATGACATCTGTTACTGAAATAACAAATTTCTATTTTTGGACAAAGGAGATTATTGAAATAACATCTTTCAAAGTCAAAAAAACAAAAATTGAGTAATATTACCAGCCTTTTCTCGTGATCTGTCGTACTTTGGTGGAAGATAAATTCGAAAAGTAGATAGATAAATATAATAAAATTATAATTATAATAGGAATAAGAAAAAATGTGATAAAAATTCCCTTAAATTAAAAAATTATACGATTTACTCGATTTACATATTTTATAATTAAATTAAATTTATATTAAAAATACATATTTTTATCAAAATTAATTATAAATTTATATAGATAAATTTATAATACACATAAATTCAATCTAAATCTAATTACAATTAAAATTTTATTTTATTTTATAACATGTATTATCATTATATTAAATTTAAATTTAAATTTAAAAATAAATATTAATATTAAAAAAATTTATATATATATATATAAATAATTAGCTATCCTTCCCAATATAGTTAACATTTTAGGTTAAAATTCTATATCATTTACAAGATGCTTATTGACATATTGACTTCCACGAGTTAATATCAGGGGAAGATTAAAAGTTTATTGATACATATACGTGTGACTACGTGGGGATTTTAAATGATATCATATATTTTTCTAATATTTAATTATATTAACTTAGACAAATATATAAAAAGTAAAAATCTTATCATCTTCTAACAAATTCTTTGAATTAAATAACTTGTTAATATAACTCTTTTTTTGATAAACAATTTAAATAAACTCTCTAAATTTAATTTAGAAGTATTAAATTTTAAAAAAACAAATTAGATTAAAATTAAACACATAAGCTTCACTATTAATTCTCATTACAATTAATTGATTATTAATTATTTAAATTGATTAAGTGATTACATGTTCAATTAATTAAATTAATTAATGATGAATTAATTTAATTATTTAATTATACACTTAAATAATTAAATAAATTCATACAACAATTAAAATGAATAATTAATAATTATACACCAGTTCCACACATAAATAGGTGCAAGAGAATTACACTTTTGTTTTTTTCTAAGTACATCCACATATATTTTTAAGTGCATCTACTTATTAAATAAAAATTATAAAAAAATCTTAAAAATTTAAAAAATTAATATTTTTTTAATAAATATAAAATAAATAATTTTAACTTGTTATGATAATAAAATATACATAAATTTAAATAAATTGATATCTAAAAATGTATATAAAATATTACTTATTAAACTTACTCACATTTAATCTTTGCTAGTCATAGAATAAAGTCAAACACCTATAAGTAGAGAATAAATTTTTGATACTTTATCTTAAGGGCTTAATAATATTACGGTTTTAAATTATGATAAATGTTAGATATTATCTCTAATAATCTCTTTGCTATACTTACTATACAACAATTATACTCAAAGTGTGTAGTATTAATTAGCAATAATCAAATTATCTAACATAAATAAGTTGAAATATTATTCCTTTTTATAAAATATTACTATTCTTTTTAGAGTTGAATTGGATACTATAGGCTTCTTCTTGAAATTGTATCTCTACTAACTAAAAATATTCATTAAAATCAAAAGATCTTTCATTTGGTTATAATGTGTGACTATATTTATTGGTTCAATCAAATGAAAAAAAAACGAGAAACAAAATTTTATGAATCCATTGAGTAAGAGAAAAAGACTTATAAATAATACTACCATAAAATCAATTATGTCAATAAAATATGATCAAATTTTATTATTTTAGACTCGAACGTCATTATTAATTTCTTTTATTTTATTTATGCCCTTTTTGAATAACATATAGCTCTTTAATATATTTTTTAAACTTGTCCCCTTGTATATATAATATATACAATTTTTTTTGTTCTTATTTTTGTTTTGGAATATATTATAGTAGGTGTTGTTTCTGTATGTTAGACATTTAATCAATTATATTATAATTGACACTTTTAAATCTTATTCTAATATTTTTATAGAAACTATTATTTTTTATACATTTTCAATTATTCTTGAACTATAGAGTATTTGGTTCAAAGAGTAAGGAATTGGTACAAAAAATTGTCTCATGTGAACTTAAATTGGTTCTCTAAAATGGTTGTTCTCGAAAACAATAATAAAGAATAAGGAATTGGTACAAATAATTGCCTCATGTAAACTCACATTAGTTCTCTAAAATGGTTTTTCTCGAAGGAATAATAATACTAAGTTTAGGACAATTTAGCCAAATAAGTTAATTCTATTACCTTAATTATTTTTCAAGAAATACATTTAGCTTTCGCCTTTATTAATTTTAAAAAAAGTTTTTACAAACTATTCTTATTCATTAAATTATAGCAAAATTTCAAAGGGATTCACAACATTTTTCACAAATTTATGCATATAGATTATTTTATCACCAATTTAACTATTGTGCATGTAAGTTTTGAACAAAATTATCACAAAATTACATTCATTTAGAAACAAGGTTAAAACTATATCAACATTTATTATCTTTTTTGACATAATATTGTTTAGCTACTTTTATCATAGATGCTAAAAAATAAATAAAAAATATATGATTAATTCTAAACAATTTTATTAATACTATTTAACTTAAGAATGTAATAAATAAATACTAAAAACAAAAATTTATGCCATCTAAAGCATACTAATACTAAAACATGTTAAACTAATAAAACATAAAAATAAAGATAGTGAAGTGTTAACACTCCCTCTTACATTATCATCAATGTAAGCACATGCGATATGTAATGTAAAATTAAGTGAAAAATGAGTGAAAAACAAATCTAGTAAGTTGCCTCCCAAAAAGTGTTTGGTTTAACATCGCTAACCCTACATTGCCTCATGTGTTTCTTTAATCGTCCAAATCTATTGATTCGTGCATAGTCATCTCTTATATATTGATTGTTACAAAATATTAGTAGTATGACTTCAATTTGTGTTCATTAACTTTGAATCCTTTAATGGTACTCAGGCTTAATATTTCAATTACACCATAAGAGAAAACATTAATAATAAGAAATTGATCAACCCAACGAAAGCATAACTTATCTAAAAACAATTTAAAGTGTAAATGGAATAAGATGACTTTATTGCTAATGGTGAATTCTTTTCTTGATATCATACTTTCATGAAATGCCTTTGTTTTATCTTTGTAAACTTTTAAGATTTTATATGCATTATTTATAATTTCCTATAGCTTATTCATTTATATTTTTTGTTGTCTTTTGGCTTCGTCTAAGTCCATGTTATATTTTTTCACTACCCAAAATGCTCGGTGCTCTAACTCAACTAGTAAATGATAATGTTTACCATACACTAACCAAAATGGTGACATCTCAATTGGAGTTTTATATGTAGTTCTATATGCCAATAATGCATCGTTTAGTTTCAAGCTCCAATCCTTTCTATTGGGTTTAATTTTCTTTTTAAGATGGATTTCATATCTTTATTGGACACTTCAGCTTGTCCAATTGTCTATGGGTGATAAAGGGCGACGACTCTATGGTTGACATTGTAGTTTTTAAGTAAGGTCTAAAAAGTCTTATTACAAAAATGTAGTTAACCATAATGATAACTCTTGGTGTTCCAAACCTAGCAAAAATATTAGACTTTACAAAATCCACACCAACTTTATAGCCATTACTTCTGTTGGCTTTAACTTTTATCCATTTAGACATATAGTCCACATCAAGTAATATATGTAAGAAGATGGAAAAGGTCACATGAAATCAATACCCCAAACATCAAAGATTTCAACAATAAGATTTGGAGTTTGTGGCATTTGATTCCTAGGGTCCAAGTTTCTTGTTCGTTGATAATGATCACATGTTTTGCAAAAAGTGAAGGCATCATTGAATAGTATTGGCTAATATAATCTATTCTTTACGATTTTGTGAGCGGTTCATTTTGCTCCAAAATGTCTCCCATATGTATAAGAATGACGAAAAGTTATAATAGAAGTAAACTCAATGTCAAATACACACCTTCTTATTAATTGATCTGTGCAATGTTTCCAAAGGTATGGATCATCCTACACATATTTTGTAACGACTTTCTTTAGTTTGAATTTGCTAGCTTATGATAGATTTTGTATGAACTTTTTACTAACCAAATAGTTCAATAAATATTCCTTCTAAGGAGTAAACACTATAGTGTCAAGTAATTGTTCATCTATAAAGTCATATCTTATTGGAATTGATTCTTTTTTTTAAATTAACATATTAAGGTGATCTGCTATTATATTTTCACTTCTTTTTTGTCTTTGATTTCAAGAACAAATTCTTGTATAAGAAGAATTTACCTTATTAGCCTTGATTTGGCATTATTTCTTCCCGAGAAAGTACCTAAGAGCTATATGATTATAGAAAACAATTACTTTAGTTCCAATTATATATGATGGAAATTTTTTTAAAGAAACAATCACTGCTAAAAGCTCTTTCTTCATTGTAAAGTAATTGAGTTAGACATCATTTAAAATCTGTGATGTATAATATATTTCATTTGGCAGTTTGCTAATCCTTTTGTCTAAAAAAAACTCCAAGTGTATATTCATGTGTGTCACACATTAGCTCAAATGGTATACTCTAATCAAGTGGCTTAATGATAGGTGTTGTGGTTAAAATTTCTTTCCATATATTAAATGCTTTTAAGAACTCATTATCGAAAACAATTACCACATCTTTATGGAGTAATTGGCATAGATGCCTTACTACTTTTCAAAAATTCTGTATAAATTTTTGATAAAATCCTACATGATTAAGAAAAAAATGAATGTCCTTCACACATGTGGGAAATGGTAAGGAACAAATAAGATCTATCTTAGATTAATCAACCTTTATTCCCTCAAATGATATAACATGCCCTAAAACTATGCCTTGATCTACCATAAAATGATAATTTTTCCAATTAAGTATAAAGTTAGTTTCTACGCATCTTTCTAAACTTAATGTACAATTACAGAGGCAGTTATTAAATGAGTCTCCATATACAATAAAATTATCCATAAATACTCTTAAATTGCATTTTATGTACTCAAAAAATATATTTATCATACACCTATGGAAGGTAGTGGGAGCATTACAAAAGCCAAATGACATGCATCTATAAGTGAAGGTTCCAACGGGGCAAATGAATATTATCTTCACTTGGTATTCTGATGCAATGACAATCTTATTATAACTTGAAAAACCTTTAAGAAAACAATAGTGAGTATGGTCCGTTAAATTCTCTAATATTTGAGTAATAAAAGATAAAGGAAAATAATATTTACAAGCTATAGACTTAAGCTTTCAAAATTCAATGAAAATTTGCTACCTATTTTGGAGTCTAGTAAGAATCAAATAATTATTCTCATTATTCACAATTGTAACTCATGACTTCTTTAGAACAATTTGACTAGGTTAACCCACTTGCTATCTAATATTGAAAAAATTACACTAACTTCCAATAACTTAATAACTTAACCACTTCCATTATTGGCAGATTTAATCATCTTTGTAGTTCTCTTGTTTTGGCATCATTTCCAAGTAATATTCAATGCATGCACATAGAGGCACTGATTCCCTTAATGTCATCAATTGTTTATCCAATCGTTGATTTATATTCTCTCAAAACATGGAATAAGCTCTCTTTTTGAATAGTTGAAAACTTGGATGATATAATCATGAAAAATGTGTATTTGTCTCCTAATTATACATATTTGTCTCCTATGCTCTATCAATATCCCTTTCTTCATCTCTTAAATTTTTTGTTTTTATGTCGTCTCTTATGAAAACCTCTAATCGGTCTGTACTTTAGACATTAATCACTTGTTGCATTAAAGAATCAAGTATATCAATAGAAAATAAGAATTATAATCACTAGGGTACTTCATTGCTTCAAAGATATTGAAATGAATAATTTCTCCATCAAACTCTATAGTTAGTGAATGCTCTACCCAAAAACAAGGGTGTAGGCTTAATAGTGGAGTCATCGTTCATATCAAGCACATAAAAATCGATCGGGAATATAAGCTCATTAACCTACATTAAAACATCTTTCAAAACTCTTTTTGAATAAACATTATATCAATCAGTAAGTTGGATAACTATGTCGGTTTCTTTAAGGGACCCAACATTTAAAGTAGCATAAATTGAAAAAGATATAACATTAATTGGAGCTCTTAGATCTAGGATAACCCTTTCAAATTTAATGTTACCTACAACGTATAATATGGTGAAACTATTGAGATCCTTGCATTTTTGTGAAAGTTTTCTTTGTGAGACTACTAATACATTCTCTCTCATGTTCGCCACTTTAATTACTTTGAGCTTCCTTCTATTTTTGCATAATTCCTTTTTTACTTTCTTCTTGGATTTTATAAACCTATTAGGAAAATCAATAAGGGCTTCATAAGTTGAAATTGGAACTTCAAATTGTACCTTAAATGGTTGTTCTACTTCCTTTTTATCGGTTGTCTTGTTTTCCTATTTGTCAAAATTGTTTGATTGTTCTTGAGTTAGCTCATCCTTAGTTTCATTTTCTTTGGTTTATTCCTTGTGAACTTCTTTAAGATGTTTAATGTTTCTTAATGAAAAAGCATTGAATTTTTTTTAGGATTGATCATTAGTTGATAGGAAAGTTTACCAGATTTTTGTGCTTTTAGTTTACCAATGATCGTAGCTAACTGACTAAATCCATCTTTAAGGTTCTTGATAACATATTCTGTATCTTGTTGAAACTTGAGTGATTCTTATTGGAACTGAGCAGTGTTAGATACTATCATATGTACCAAATCCTCTAAAGATTTCCCTTGAGATGGAGGGGGATTTTGTAGTTTCGTTTATAAGGTTGTAAGTCTCTTGGAAAAAGAAAATCTGATGGATTACTAAGGTAATTACTTGATTGCCTTTAGAATAGCTAAAGTTAAAATGATCTTTCCGACCACGATTATATGTGTTTGAGTAGTAATCATATTTTTGTCTTTGTTATTCTTGATATCCATAGCATTTGCTTATTTCATTAAGATCTTGAATAATTGAACACATATACTAGTAGTAGTGGTGGTGGCGGCGACTGGGGTAGTAGTAATAGTAGTAGTGGTGGTGATGGTGGGAGTAGTAGTCATAATAGTAGTGTTAGTGGTGGTAGTAATAATAGTAGTGGTAGTTGTGGTAATAGTAGTAGTGGTAGTGGTGGTGATAGTGATGGTAGTAATGGTGACAGTGGTGGTGGAAGTAGCAGCATACAAAAAAAATATTAATTACACTCATATTTAATTTTAAAAATAATATTAATAAATTCAATTCAAATCTTTAATTAATAAATAAAAAATGGTTGGTGGAATGATAAACATATAATTTTTAAATTTTTAAATAATTAATTTTTTATTATAAAACACGAAAATCGGACATATAAAGATATTATGTTATAGATTTATTCAAGTCAAAATTATTTTATATTAAGGTTACACATATTATTCAATTAAATTAGATTTATATTGATTATAAATTAATTGATATTTAATATCATTTATAAAATTTTAAAAAATTAATACACTCGCGAAACTTTTTTATATAAAATCAAAATCAACGTAATTATATTATAAATAAATTTTAGTTTTATTGTATTTAAAATATTTATATATATTAATTAATATATTAATTATTTTTCATAAATTTTGATTTCCAAACTTTTTTGTTCGGAGTTTTTTTTAATTGAATTTTTTAATACGCATGGATATAATTTATTTATTATTTATTTTAAAATTTTAAAATTTTAATAATTTTTATTGTTTTTTTGACTTCTTATATATATTTTAAAATCTTTCTTAAAAAAATTAATTTTAATAAAATTAAATATTTTTAGACAGTAATATGTATAGAATATATACAATATTAAGAATTTTTGTTATTTAAGTTTAAAATTATCACAGGTAACAAATATCTCATATTATTTTTCAACGTTATTTTTAATATAATAATCTTATATTCTTAAATATATTATATTATATAGAATTTTTTTAACAAAAAATTAACAAAGTTATATGAATCTATATGTTTGAAAAATATTAATAATTAGTTGAGTTTTAACTGATAGTATATTTTTTAATTTAAATATAATAATATAAAATAAAATAAAATAATTTAAGATAAATCACTTAAAAAATATTAAAATAATATATTTAAAATAAATAAATAAATAAATAACTTGAACTGCACTACATTATGCGCTTTATTCCTCCTACAAAGGACCAAAGGCAAGGGTCCAAAATCAATCGACAGCCGCCAATTTCGGAGTATACACCATTAGTCGAAACTCCACCGCCAATTCAAACATTCATTATCTTAGCCGCAGACGTGAAAGATAAACCCCCAACACCCTCCATATTCCAACAATCGCCACCACCAACGAAATTCCCCAATCGCCACCAACTGTTTGATATATTACCACTGTGAAGCTTTAGCCAGCTTCAGCGCTTATTGAATTTTTAACTCTATACCTTTCCATATTATTGCTATTCCCGAAACTTCCCCGTTACTGTTCTCCTTAAACCATCGCTTAGCTCGAAAGAGAAAGTTGCTTCTGCGTCTGCGCAATAATTTGACGCAGAAGCGTTTGTTATACTATTATTCTAAAACAAATGTCTGATATTGAAACCCAACCACACCACCCAGACTGCGAATACGAACCCAATGAACGCAAGAGGAAGTCTACTGCAAGGAAAGGTGACGAAGGATGTCATGATTTCGTACCGCCAAGGCTCGCGAAACGCATATTTTTGTCGTTCACTAAACCCTCCTACGTGCTAGGGCTTGGGTCCAAGTCCGTGAGGACTGAGAGCCGTGTTAGGTTGACCCACCTCTTGCGCCGACTTGTCCTGCAGCACAATTGGACTGAAGCCAGTGGTGTTATGAGCATGTTGTTGAAAGGGACGTGCAAGGACAGGTCTCCGGTTAAAAATCGCTTCAAGTATTCGGTATTGAGTTGCTTCTGTTTTTCTCTTTTTAAATTTTGGTTTTATGTATGTGGTTTTTATATAATCAAAATGTGGTGAATGGATTTTTGAATTTGTAATTTGGGTGTCATTAGGTGTTGATGGAGCTTCTTGATCGTTTAGGGGAAGGGTATTTTAGAGAGTCGAGGATCAAGAACATGTACGATATTTGGGCTAGAAAAATTGGGCGAATGAATCATCGGCCAGCTGAGGTATGGTTTTGAAAAGAATGCACCTTCTGTTCTCAAATTTGAAAGGTGTTTTTTGTTATTATTATTTTATTTTTTTAGGGGGGTCTGTGATCTTATTTTATTGCAGAATTTTTCCATATCAAAACATGAATGAAATTTCACAAAATCCCTGGCAAGACAAATTTGTCTTTATGTAATTTTTGATTGATGAATAACTTTTGGAATTTGGAGAGAAATTTCAAAAGAACATTTAGGTTGCTTTTTTGTTTGCTTGGAAAATTCGTTTCTCTGTCTTCGGGTTTTTTCTTTTATTAGTTACTTTTTAAATTGTTTCCACTATTCACAAAATCCAGATTGAAGGTGGTAAAGCTAATTTGTTCATTAGGGTATATTTTCTCTCTCATGGTGAAAATAAGATGAAAGTTACATGACTCCATACATCTTCTCTAACATCAACTTTTGTGTTCGTCTATGGCCTTTTGTTTTTGTGCAGGAAAGGTTTACTGTTGATGTGGAGTTTATTCTTTTTTCTCTCTCACAAGGGGATGTTGAAGAGGCACATGAGGTGGCTCTTAGGTATGATCCTTTTATTCATATACTGTTATGGATGCAGGAGAGACTATATATAGTTGCATTTCATCATGCAGGATACTTAACACCATTTTACAACCCTTAACACCATTTTGCACCAACTTTTTTAACTTTTTCCAACCCACAACATCAAATATTACACTAAAATGTATTATATACTTAATTTTAATTAATTGTATGTAATACAAAATTAAGAATTTTTTTCACTTAAAAAAAATTGGTGTGTGAATACTGTTGGTACGATGAACAATATCGTCCTAAATTTAGCACGATGAAAATTTAGTACAATATTGTTCATCGTACTAAATTTGGTGTTTGGTGCAGGGTTGGAGATGCCTTATACATTATTATTTTTTTCAAAGAAACATCAAATGAATTTATCTTCTTTTGACAGTCTTATAGAAAAAAAGGACTTTGAGAGAGATGCTATGTCAAATATGATTGTTGGTTTGACATATCGTCAAAAGTGGTATTCCACTCTCCCTGAAGAGATGGTATTGATGGGCTCAGATCAGTTTTGCACCTCTAAACAATCAAAGGAACTACTTGCATATTCACTGGAGCATCATGCAGTTAACAGTCATGAAGCTGGCACTGCTTTCTCATGTGATTCAGGTGCTTCTGTCAGGAAAAATGATATATTATCTTACAACACTGATAGTGTCGGGCATAGTAGACCTTCTTTTGGGATTGATAACATGCAGATAGAAAACCTTCCACAGAACCCCCAGCCCGTTGACTTCTATGCTGATTCTGTTGAAAGTGCTGGAAACAAAGCTCCTCTCTTTAATTATGGTGATCAGATGCAATATGCTGCTGTTTTTTCAGCTCTTGGTAAGTATTGAATTTCCTTTACATTATGTGATCGTCATATTGCAAGGCCTAGCATTTTATCTTATTTGCATTTACATTTGATGAGTTTACATAACTATCAAAAATCACCTTTTGCTTTAGTTTTTTTATTATGAAATTTATGGTCTTCTCATGTTTGTTATTATTCCCCCCTCCCTCTCTCTGATTCGAACATGTTTTTCTTGTCATCAGTTCATGGTCAGTAAGATTTCTAATAAATCCATAATTTTTTTTTATTTGCCAGAGGGCTTGGATTCGTTTTTATTACCTTTAAGGTTGCCACATGGAGTTGAAAATTGTGAGGACCTGCTTGATTTGCATAGAGAAATACTTAATGAGAATTATAAGAGTTCATTGAAGTACTTACACCAAGCTCTTTACACCGAGCCACCCTTGCTTGTGGCCTTACTTCCTTTTATACAAGTGAGTCGTTTTTAAGAGAGAACATTTGTCTTAATATTTGTATATTTGCTTCGAAATCTATGATCACTATAATTTTTTAGTGATGTCATAGTCTTACTCTTGAACTTCATTGAATATCTTATCTTTGAGTATATGATTCAACTCTACATCCGGAAAGACAGAAACAGTTCTACCATTACTGGGTATTTCTTTAATCTGTCTACAATAGCATGCTTTCAGGGTTTTCCCCAGGTGTGGTAATAAGATCATTACCTATGAACTATCTTTTATTCATATCCATTCACTACCTCCTCTAGAAACACCAATATAATGAATTGTCTTATTTTTTTGTACTTATATTTTTAGCAGCATGGATGAGATTATTCCCCTAGGGTATTTTCTTATGCTGGTTGCTATGGCAGTTGTTGGTGATTGGAGGTCAAGTTGATGAAGCTTTTAACGAGCTTGAGAGATTCTGTTTTGATTCAGAAACTGCACTGCCTTTCCGGTACTAATTTCTTTGCTAAGATCCGTACTGTATGGTAACTAAGAACTTAGACAATTGGGAGGGTGGGGGCATGAGGAAAGGAAATGATTGATGCTTCAATGGTGTTAAGCTAATGGATCTCAAGTTATATAGGGAAACAGATGTGTAACTGCATCATTATTCTATTCTAGTAAAAAATATGTTCATATTTAATTAGAAAGATTCAGCTTCCTTTTAAATCACTGCATGCTATCTAGAGTTTGGCTTTATTGCATATCTCTTATTCTTGACTTTAAGTAGGTAAAATCCTCTAAAGTTAGTATGATATGCTAGTGCTTTCGATACTTATTATTTAGTATTTCTGGTCTCCATGTTCTGCTATTCAATATTTGATTGTTATGCAAATCAACTAAAACTGCATTTGTGAAGAGAGAAGAGTCGCAATAATTTTACTTTGTTCCTAATTTGGTCGAGCATGTTGACATGCTTATAGCTTTTGAATTTCCCCCTCCCTGCTGCCCCTTACATATTCTGTTCTCTTGTTACCTCTGCTCCATGTTTTGCAGATTAAAGGCTAGGCTCTTAGAGCATTTCGATTGTAACAACAGGGCCACCCTTTCAGCCTGTTTTGAGGATGTCTTAAAGAAGGACCCCACATGCTATCATTCATTGTTAAAGCTCATCAAATTGCATCAAACTGGTAAATCTTTCAAAAGTTGCCCTGTATATTATCTCCATGGATAATTTTAAGTTTATTAAAATGTGAATTTGTTATCTCCTTTATGTGATTGCTTCATCTATAACTCATATGATCTCCTCACTATTGGATTTATGGTGAAGAACCTGTTAGTTGTATATTGTCATAAGTTACTGCATCTGTGGAAGCTTATGTCCTAAAAAGGAAGGAAAATGTCTTGTAGATCGCAATGCTCACCCTGTAAGGTTACTTTACATAATGAGTAAACTAAAAAATGTATCACCGAACTATGATGTTTGTACAAATCTACTACCAAACTCCTACTTAGTATTACAAAATTATCATTACTGTTATGCTTAACGGGGATTAACGCCTTTCACCACGTGAAAGGCACATGCCTTTAAGAATTAAGGAGGCCATGTGCCTTTCGCATGGTGAAAATGTTAAATAGATAAAAGTAGTGGTAGATTGTCTTTCACCACTTGAAAAGCGCATAGCTCACATTGCCTTTCTTGCCCTGTTACATGATTTTGGGCTGTATCAAGATTCTATTGTTGAAGTATGTGACCATAGCTGCATGGTCTCTTATTTATTTTGATTTGCTATTTTCTCATTTTAAATTTGACTGGTTAATTAAATTTGATAGTTTTCCTTTTCCTCAATCTAAAGTTTGTGTACTTTTGGAATTATCGTATCAGTTTTGGGGTTGGTATGTATAGAGATGTCAAATAAGATGCTTAGCCTAGTTCAGTTTATTTATGGCTGATCCATTGATGGTTGGCTCATTGAGTTCATGAGTTAAAAAAACTTAGTTCATTTAACTCACGAATTTAAACGAGCAACCTACAACAATTCTTTTTTTGTCTTAACATATTATACTAAATATTGTTTTTTCCCTTCACATTTTTTGGCTAAACATATCTTTTCATTGAACATTTTTTTTTGACAATATATATTTTTTCTTAACTTATTTTTCTGAGTCAAATAACACCTTTTTTTTTACAATCATTTTATAATCAACAAACTTAAACCATCCAATTTCATTATTTAACTAAACACAATAAATATCACATCACTATCCAATATTAAAAAAATTAATATCATGAGTCTTTTTTATATTATATAGACATGTAAAATATAGTTAAGGCTAGATAACAATGACTAAATTACATCCATTATAGTATTACTAATGATAGAAAATGAGATATAATTAACATTTTTATCGATATAAAACTTCTTATGGTAGTTTAATCTGTTTGAAAGTTTTTATTTTTATTTTTTTAAAGTTTTACTATATAAATTTTGGTACTTATACTTTTTACCATGTATGTGAGGAAATATTAAATTCATTAATTTAATTTTTAAATTTTAGAAATTTTGAAATTAGGACGTTTAGTTCAATTGTTATTTTCTAAATTTTGAAATTTGAACAAATTTTAAAATTCAAAAAAAAAAAAAGTTATTTTTAAAATTCAATTTCTATTATTTTATATCTTGACACTAAAAATTAATAATTCAACCATATTAAATTATGCTCGAATTGATTAAAGAACCAAATTTGAAGAAAATTGATCAAAAATAATTTTGAAATTGAATTTTAGAGCTTAAATAGTTGAAAATTGAAAATTAAAAATTATTAATTAGTTATCAAACAATGAATATCTAATTTTCAAATTTTACTTTCCAAAATTCAAACTAGAAATTGGTTATAAAATAATTTTTATTTTTTTCAAAATATTTTGAAATTGAAAATTTTATTCCAAAATTAAAGAATTAAAATTGAAATAATTATCCAGCATGGTCTAAATGTAAAATAATTTAATTGAGTTCAATAATTTTTTTAAATATATGAACTGAATTTGAATGAGTTGAACTAGTCTAGTTCATTTGTGTATACTATAGTCACTTTAAAAATTGACACTTTGCTTTAAATAGGTACATTTTAGTCATTTTATTATTACATTTGTATACATTTTAGTCATTGTTTGCCAATTTTTGTCAAATCACTTACACAATTTCAGGCAAGTAAAGCAGCTACAAAAGCTTTGCTTGTCAATTGAATAGGTGATTTTAGATTAGCTCTTGGGATTTCGTGCTGTTTTATTCTCTTTCAAACAAAAAGACTTTTCAACCATTTTTGCTCATTCTAGCCCTAGAAATTCTTGGATTTTCCCACTTTTTGGGGCATTTTTCTCATGAACCATCTACCATTCCACTAACTTCTGATAGTAAAGTTAAAATCAATTATACGTAAGTTTTTTCAAAAAAAAAAAAAAAATCAAAGTTGGAAAAAAATTACTGAAGTTCCAAAATTATAACCGGTGATGAAAGTACATTTTAATCAAGTCAAAGGCCTTTCTTTTTCTAGTTGTTTGGGGCTCCAAATTTTATACTACTTTATTGTCTTCTCCCAATCAGTTTGTTTTTTGTTTTAGCAAAGAAAGTTCATTTTTTTGAGCTACTAATTTTCCAAATTATCTTATCTGGAAACACCATTTTGTGTCCTCAGTAACTAAAAAAACTGTATATCATCATGGATGGTAAACGTATATACATCGAGTACAGGATTTGTATATTTTTTCTTGATTACTTTTGCTCATATGACATTCTATAATTTTTTTGAAATTTACTCTTTTAACATTATATAGGAAATTATGGTCTTGAATCTCTACTAGAAATGATAGCTTTGCATCTGGATGCTACTGCTGCCGAGTACAGTGTGTGGAGAGAGTTTGCATTGTGTTTCCTTAAATTCTCTGAGCGTGAAGAGGATAGAATGTCAGTGTGCTTGGATGGAAAAGAAGGCGGACCTAAAAAACAGTATTCTGTTCGTTTCAATAACATCCCAAAAATATTTACAGAAGGTAGTGCTGGAAGAAGTTGGAGGCTTCGCAGCAGGTGGTGGTTGACTCGTTATTTTAGCCATGATATGCTTGCATCAGATATTGCTGCAGGTATATCTCATTTTAATCAATGCCAATTCTGAGATGCAGTAAAGAAAACTAGTAAAACTTGAACTGAGATTAGTTTAGTTCCTTGGCTTTATTAAGTTGACTGCTTAAGCTTAATATTCTCCCAGTTTTACATTCAATGACCGAAATTTTTTGCAAAGCTATTCCCGGTATATTACTAGATTTATTGTTGACACTCACTTTATCTTGAATTGAATAGTTTTATTCTATATATTTAAAAAAAAAGAATTTAATTGTTGTGTATTAAAGATCTCTCTTAAATGAATGTAGTTGATTATTTCTCACATTTGTCTCCATTTGAATTTGAACAGGTAATTTGCAGCTCCTGTCTTACAAAGCAGCTTGCGCATCTCATATGTATGGAAAACAGTTTTATTATGTAGTGGATGCTTGTACTTGTTTGGAGAAGGAAAATCAAAGGGATTTACTCCTTTTCTTGCAAAGGAACATGGAATACTCCCTCCATCTCTCTTCAACCACTAAAATGAATACCAAAATGAAATAATATTAAACTTTTGGCATGAAAGAGCTTGATCACTTGCTATATATATATAAATCCCCTTCCAACATTCATAGTTACGAGAAAATACCCCAAGGTCACTTTTTACAACTATGACAAGGCTCACAATATATAATGAGTGTCATGTGCAGCAGCGCACTTGATTACTGGATGATATCTTCTTTGGACATCAAAATTAGGGTAGATAGATTTTTTATTATTTACAAAATGAACTTATGGTGGGTGTAAAAGTATCATTAAACTTTTTATTCTTATAAAACTAACACCGACCTTTAAATTAGGTTAAATATCATTTTCATTAAAATTTATTAAAAACTAGTGGAAAAAAGTAACATAATTATCATTATTGTTAAAATTGTTCACTTAATTCTTTTTGACAAATGAACGGGGTTTGTATTTATGTAATAATTGAAATTTAGTGGTAATTTTGTAAGAGTTTAAAGTTTAGTGATATTTTACAACAATTATCTTAATTTGGTGACAAAATTTATTAACCTAAAAATTAAACGAAAAAATGTGCACAAATATTCTGTTATACATTTCATTTGCTTTCTTACTTTTGTAAGAGGCAAGGATTTGTATGCATTCAATTTGTAACCAAGTTGAACGATTACATAGCTTACATTCGAACAATTATTTTACATGTCATGTTTGTGTATTTTGTTTTCTTCAATCATTAATCTTGTTGGTGTGTGTTGTGGTGCATGCTGCAACAGTGTCAGACACCAATGTTCAGTGGAGTAAAACATGGAACATACAATAAAATTAGTGGAATCATAAAACATGGATGTGTAAAAATTATGGTTTGTTGTTCAATTTTCGTTTTCTTTGTATACATATATCTTATCTTTTGTAAAGAAACAGAACAAAAAATAATAATAATGAAACACAATATAGGGCAAATAAGATCAGAACCAAGCTGTTACGGTAAGTATGGCTGAAGTTAAAGCTTTTATTGGATAAAATGGTGTCAATATTTCTCTCCTTTTCTCTGGAATTTTTAATTTAAAAGCATTAGCCTTTTAAAAATTAATAACTAATATATTAACTAAAGTGATCGAAAAATAATAATAATTATGTACCCAGAGTGTCACTTTTTAATAAGAGAGTGTACTGCTGTAAAAAGAAAGGTACTTAGCTGCCCATTTATTTAAATTGACTTGTATGAATTAAAATTGATAAAAGAATTTTCATAAAAAAAAGTCAATTTTTTATCGTTATACTGTAAAGTGATTCTCAATTCCTAAAATGAGTGTTGATATCCCTCTCAAAATGTCTAATTCTATTTCTTCGTAAAAAATGATTTACACTCTAGTTTTTTTTATTAAGTGGTACTTACTAAGTTCATTATTTTATGAAAAAAATATATATTTTTGCAATCACATAATCTATATTATAACAAATGACATAATTATTTTGAAAAATGAAGTAAAATATTTTCTACTCCTATATATAAATGATTTAGTTATTTAATTAGTTTCATTTTTAACTCTTTAGGAAAAAAAAAATATTCATTTTCATACAATGTTAAAAAACATATGTTCATATTAGGGGTGTCCATAAATCGGTCCGGATCCGACCAAACAGTAAAATCGGACCGGACCCGACCAAACCGAACGGTTTTGCTAATCAAACGGTCCGGACCGATTTGTATTAATTTTAAACCGTTCGAACCGGTTTAATAATATATTAAAAATTTTACATTATTTTTCATTAAATTATAAAAAAATCGAACCAAACCGAAAATCGAATGGTTTTATAAGTCAAACGATCCGATCTGGTTTTTATTTCTTAAAACCGTTTCAAACGGTCCGGTTCGAGTAATATGAACGGTCCGATCCGGTTAAATTTTAAAAAAACCGGACCAGACCAGACCATGGACACCCCTAGTTCATATACATCGTAAGAAAAATGAATATTTTTTGTCCCGAAAGGATTGAAAATAAAACTCTATGTATAAAAGAAGTTATGTCATACAATTAAACTATTATTTTCTTATATAATTCTACCACATAAAATCATATAAGTACTATATGTGTAAAATTGGGTGCAAATTTATAGTAGGTGTAAGAATGTATTTTTAATATGCAAGAAAAATAACTATTTTATCCCTCCTAGTTTTTTTACGGAATAAAATTAAACTTGTGTGTATATTTTAAAGAAATTAGATACTAATGGAATACTACTATAAAATAAGACTAATGTATACTTTTATGTTAAAATAAGGGACTTTTTAAATATTTTCTAAATCCAATATATAATTAAGGTTACTATTTTATGTGTGTGGGAGCATTTTGTGGTATCCATATTATTGTTAATCCTAATTACATAGAATGCTATGGAGTTTACTTGTGTGGAATGCTAGCTTGCTCGTACTCCAAAATCCAAATCATAATCTCAATTTACTCATTATTTAAGAATAATGAAAATATTCTTTTTTCCTCCTTTTCCTTTCAAAATTTAATGAGATCTTAGTAAAGATGGACTAAGCTTTTATGTTATAGATATTAGCACTTGTTGATAAATCAATTTCCTCGATAACTTTTAATATAATATTAAAATTAGAAGTATTGTGTTGAAGTTTCAATAATCTCAATTGTTGAAATGTAAGTGTTTGATTTACATGATGTACAGATTCAATACTTGTAAGAAAATGATAAATATATAAAAACAATGTTGATTATTTTCCCAATAACTTAAGTTTTTGGGAGAGTTGGTTTCTTAACATCTAACAATAAAATCATTACTTTCTTTTAATATTATAGATATCATGCAATTATAATTACATACTATCCGGGGGCTATTGGTGCATGGCTTGTTTACCATGTATCTTGTATATGGATAGGTGATTGAAGGAGCTACATGATCACACAAATTCTAATGTTATAATAATGCTTCTAGACAACAAGGAAGACACGACATTTACATGCAATATTTTATAATGATGATAAGGCTTCTACTGTGAGAGAAGTATCTTCTTTATAAAGACATATGCCCTCAAGTTGTACTGATAAAGGCAAAAAAGAGTCTCACATTGAAAGGATGTGACAATCTAAAAGAGTATATAAAAGTTTTGATTACTCTTTTCAATATGATTGACCTTTTGGATTGGAACCTCTTAGCATTTACAGGAAATTCATTGACCTATTAGGCTTCCATAAATTAGTATTAGATTTAATAGTTAAAGGATCGTCAATACATGCATACGTGCCCATTTGGGACCTATATCAAGAAATGGGCCTTATTTGGTAATTTCGAAGAAGTCACGCAGTGGAACTTTACATGCTAGTGACATGCCCAATCAAACGGATTGGGTGCAAGTGAAACTAAGTAAGGAGTTTGTATAGGGAAGATCCAAATGAGCTGGGCAAAGTTTGTTGGTGAATTTGGAACAATTCTCAAGATGTTGGAGACATGACCTTACCTACCATGTAGTGATCTTGGAATGTGAGCTAAAGGTTGTGTCAGGGAATGTGGTATCACTTTTCTGCCATAGCGGTAATAACAAGAGACCATATGCAGAGTTTAAGGGAGGGCCTTATGATTTAATTAAGAGCCATGTGAATTCATTTAAGGGAGGGATTATAGAGATAAAGGTAAAGAAAATCCTACATTGAAAGAATATGACAATCTAAATCGGTATATAAATGCTTAGATTATTTATCCCAATAAAGTTGACATTATTATATTGGAATCCCATGGCGCTTATGAGAAGCTCATTTGCCTATTGGGCTTTCACATGAGTTGACAAATGTTAAGGATGCATTTACTGAAGTCCTAACTCAAATATATCACATCGTCCACAAAAAAGCACTCGAAGTTGGAGATGATCCTATAGTCTTGCGTATATACAAACCATAAATGTTTGAGACAAGGGTGATGTTTTGTTGTTAAGAAAATTGATTGAAGTTTAACCATAGTTAATGAACAAGGTTAACATGTTCCCTAACATTTTGGTGGCTCTCTAACTCTAAGATCATGTTTGTTTCATATAATAAAAACGTAATGAGAATAAAAAAGAAATAATATTATAGGAGACTAAGGTTTTTCTTTATAATGAATAGAAAAGAGAATGATTATGTTTATTATTCTCAATTATGATATAAGATCTCTATATTAGATATTGTATGAATGTATACAATAGTAAATACATATAAGAATTAAAGTAACTTGACGTGCATCCCTAAAACATTTAGATAGACTTATAGTAGTATCGTGATTATCTATACATAATTATCTCTTTTAGATAATTATGAGATATTTATTAATCATTTATTTCTTGTAAAGATTATCCAACATATATTCTCATTTGATGACTAATCTCTTATTAGGCTAACTTACCAGGCATTATGATGATTGGGATCAATCATTGTACACCATGTAACATGTATTAAATTATCTCAATATTGTGTTTATTTAAATTGTAGAATCAAAATAATGATAAATAATAAAATAAAACTTATAAAATTATAAATGAAACAAAATTGGAAAATATTTTTTTTTAAAATAAAATAAAATAAGAAAAATAATAATGATTATACAAATGTATAAAAAATAGAATCTTTTAGCATATTTATGAAAGATGTAAAAAGAATAAACATTTTTGATACTATTAAAATAATTTATTATATTTCAAATTAATAGTAAAACTAATAACAAAAATATCATGAATAATTTATATTACAATTCTTTTTATTATCAACCAAAACCTAATGAAATATATACTCTATTCACTTAATTCCATTGAATTGTACAAAGACTCTGTTAAGTTTTTCTATTTTTTATTTTTTTATAATAATAACTTGGATTATAGATCAGGAAGCTTTGGAAGTTATGGTTTTGTATACATCGAATGATAATTTGATGAACTAATCAAATTCTTGCTAATGGTAGAGATGTGCAAAACTTCAGTCCTTGATTATGAACAGATTTGAGTTCTCATCGGCCATTGTTCTTTGGATCTGGTTGCTTTAACGAAGGTACTAGTTTTTTTTGGACAGTTTATGAAAATGCTTTTTATTTCGCATATATTAATTGTTGCTTTTTAGTAACCTTTTCACCTTTTTCATAAATGAAAAGACATATTAAAGCTAAATAGGTAACTGACATTCCACTAGGCTCCATTAAACAATCAGAATCTGCACATTCACCTTTTTCATAATGAAAAGAGCTCTAGAAAGAGCACAGGTGAAATGTCCAAACCGTCCTCACCCCTTTTCTGCAAAAAAAGATTAAAGACTCGAAGTTTCCACGACACAAACCCGAGCGTCAATCATATGACTTGTTGAGTATATGATTTGTAAAGTGTAATATTGTTAGTAGGTTGTTAAGGGTTGTTATGCATCGTTAAATCTAGACTATACACGTGTATGATAGTCTCTTTACTAGGTGTATCAGCTTGCATTATAAAAGGCAAGTATAAGATATGCTTTATTCATTCTTCTCACTGCTCATATGCTCATTGTTTTTTGGTCTTGTGCCATGAAAACTGTAACTTTTTTAATCAACATATTGCCTACAAAAGTTTTGTCTGGATTATATCCTTTTGAAGTTTTATAGGGCAAGGCTCCTATGATGCACTAAAGGTTTTCAGTTGACAATGTTTCCCATGCATCAGGGATTACAATTATGATAAGTTTGACACTCGATTTGTTGAGTGTGATTTTCTTGACTATGCTTTGCATAAAAAAGGAGTATTTGTGTCTAGACAGATCTTATGGCAAAATAATTGTGAGTAGGCTATTGTTTTCAATGAAAGTAATTTTCCTTTTGATGAGTTGTCATATAAATTTTTTGCTCATCCTCATTCTAATGATGTTCTCAGTACTAGCCACTGTTGAGTGTCCCACATCAACCAGGAAAGCCAACTAAGTGTTGGTTATAAGGTCATGACAACCCTTCCTCTTTGAGAGCTCTTTTGGAAAAAGTTAAGTCATGGCTTTCTACATGGTATCAAAGCAAGTCTCTGGGTTCAACTGATGGTTCCCTCACAATCAATCGGTCTTTGTGGTGTCCCCGTCCGATATGAGGGGGGTGTTGAGTGTCCTACATCAACCAGGGAAGCCAACCAAGTGCTGGTTATAAGGTCATGACAACTCTTCCTCTTTGAGAGCTCTTTAGAGGGAGTTAGGTCATGGATTTCTACAGCCACCATACATGCTATTTGTCCTTTTCTTGTTGATTTGTCCTCTTCTACATCTCTATCCTGCTATTTCTGGAAATTCTAGCTCACATGTTCCTAACAATAGTCCCATTTCCAACTCTATTCCTAATTTCCAGTTGGTCTTCTTGAGATGTTTGATGTACCTAGTGTGCTTCCTGGCAATGGGCTAGTTGTTTTATATGAGCCTATGTTCTCATCTATTGATATTTCTCTATCATCCAATAATAACCTGCAACTTATTGTTGTTTTGCCAGAACCTATTGGTTTTATCATAATTTTTAATGATCATCCTATCGTTATAAGATCTAAGGTAGGTACGATTAAACCTAAGGTTTTCTTAGCTATATCTTACTCTTTTTTCTTCGTGAACACAAAAGCTAATAAGAAAACTTTGAAAATACCCGAGTGGAAAAAAGCTATGCAAAATAAAATTGATGCTCTAAATGCTAATAACACTTGGGTTTTCGTATCACTAACAAATGGGGTGTCTCCTATTATATACAAATGGGTGTTTAGAGTAAGTTTTTGGTAGATGATCCTTGGATAAATATAAGGCTAGATTGGTGGCTTATGACTTCCTTCAAGAGTGTCGGGTGGATTACTTTAAAACTTCTAGTCCAATTGTGACTATAATGGTTGTGCTTACTCTTGCTTTGAGTAACAGGTGGAAAGTGAGACAAGTAGATGTGATCAATACATTGCTACGTAGTGATTTTTTGAAAATGTGTTTTAAAATATAACAGTCTCTTAGCTTCGAAACATTTGGCTATACTATGGTGCATACTATCACGACCTTAATTTCTCAAGTAGCGATCGTGCGGCACTTAGCACCGTCCGTTGCACTAAGCCTGCCTTTCAATCGAAATATAACTCCAAAGAGAATAGAAAGAGAGTTTGCAAAGAATGCTTTGTATTGCTCTAGAGAGAGAGTTTATGTTACAAATGCTAAGAATTCCCAAGGATGATTGCAAATGAAGACCAAGTGGTCTATTTATAGTGTGGCTAAGCTTAAGAGCATGCCACCACTTTCTAGAGTCCTCATAGTCTAGAATGTACAAGGGTATTCTAGATTTATGTACAAGGTGCCACAAGGCTCTAGGACCTTCTAGCCAACTCTAGAGTCTTCTAGGTTTGTCTAGCTCTTTCATGCACCTTCCGGGATGTTCCGTAAGCTTCCAGCGGCTTCTACATTCTTCCGGGATATTCCGTAAGCTTCCAGTGGCTTCCCGAATCATCCGGCGCATTCTAGAACGTTCCAGCCCATTCTAGCACTCTCCAGCGTGCTCTAGAACATTCTAGGGTCTTCAAGCTTGAGTTGAGTCCGTCCAACTCTAGCCCTTTCTAGACTTCTCTAGGCAACTCTAGGACTTTCCATATGTCTTAGATCCTTTGGCAGTACCATCATTTGGATTTTTGTGGTAGTTTGAGAAGGGACACGACACCCTCCCCCCACCTCCAAGTTCGCGACGCTCTCGTCGCGCCTTCAAGGGTGAAACCTCTACATGGCATTTTTGAATTGCCATAAAGACTCCTCGGGTTCCCGAACTTATCTCTACATTTGGGCGTTTTTCCATTTGACCAAGTATTCCCTATAACTTGGTACGCCCTTCGTCTGACCGCGATCCGCCCAAATGAGTCTCTACTTCTTTGTCAATGAGGTTTCTGTCGCGGTAGGCGCCCTCTTGGATTCTCCCCTACTTATGTCTTCCTTAACTTCATGAAAGGATTTTAACAGGCTTACATGAAAAAAATGATACATTTTAAGCTTGGAGTGAGTTGCGACATATACGACACCTTACCGACTTTCTTGGGGACAGGAAATGGTCCCCGTATTTCCGCAATAACCGCATGAGCCTTCCGCAAGGTCTTCAATTGTTGGGGCAATAGTTTGACAAGGACTAGATCTCCTTCCTGTAATTCGACCATCCTTCTTTTCTTGTTAGCCCACTTTTTCATCTTCTTAGATGCCATATGCAAATAGGCTTGGGCCAACTCCACTTGTTCATGCCACGCCTTGGGAAACTTGAAGGCAGGGGGGCTCTTCCCTTCATAACTCGGGCCATGGCATGATGAGTCGCATGGGTTGCTGCCCCATGACGATCTCGAAGCGGACTCTTCGGGTGACTCGCTCCTTTGCAAATTGTAGGAAAATTGGGCCACATCCAAAGAATCCTTAACCCAATCATGCCGATTGGCACCGACAAAGTGCCTAAGATACAACTCAAAGAACGCATTGGCACGTTCCGTTTGCCCGTCGCTGGGGGTGGAAGCTCGGTAGAGAAATTCAAGTCCGATTCCAATAGCTTGAATAGTCTGGGTCCAAAATTTCCCCATGAATCGCGGGTCTGGTCACTCACAATATTAGACGGGATCCCCGTCTTGCTTGACATTCTTGAGGAACAAACATGCCATCTCATCTCGCCATGCGATCCGTTGAGAGATATGAATATCGCGTATTTGAAGTGGTCAATCACCACAATAATCTTGCCAAAGCCCTCCTCTCGATTTTGGCAGTAAAGTGATGAAATCCATGAGAGACACTCTCCCATGGTCTCCTGCTGGAACGGGCAGCGGTTCTCAGCAGGTCTCCGGGTGTACGCCGCTTTGTCTTCCCTTTCGACTCGCCGCATCAATCACCATGCTTTCGCCGCGCAACTCGATTTTCCACCGGCCGTGGCCCATTATTGGTGGTCTTGTGTCGAGCTCCAACTCGACTTTATGGTTCACCTCCTCCGGAGGTAACCGTTTGGGCGAGGCCCCACGCATCACCCCTTGGGATTCATCTGGGTAGCTTGCACTCCGTTGGCAAGCTTGACTTTGGTGACACCTCAAACATCACCTTGTGGGACTTATACGTGGCAACTTGCACGTCCGTCGAAGCTTGGCTTTGGTGACGCTTCTCAAACATCACCTCATGGGACTTATCTAAGGCAACTTGCTCTTCCGCCGCAAGCTTGGCTTTGGAGACTCTCCTGTACTCTTTTGAGATGGTCGGGTAACTCTTCGTCCCTCTTCAATCCCCTTTGATTTGAAGTGCCGAGAGAGCTTGGGTTGTGCGTTTGGTGGCCCCGTCCGTCGGTACCAAGCCTTCGAACCATCCACGATGCATGTGGAGTTTGAGTACGGCACCAAGAAAGCTCTTACACGGTCCAAGAACTCCATCGCCGAATACCATCGAGTAGTCATCTATAGGCGCGCCACCGATAAGTCCACTTGGCCGATCTACGCACCAAGACCGACCTTAACTCCTCGAGCGACTCCGTGTAATGGTAGTCTTCGAGTTAACCGCCTTGAGATCCCCTCCATTGGACAACCTTTAGGCGGAGTCTCCTTGCTTCTTCCACCGAAACAAAGTTGTGAGATGCTCCCGTGTCGACCAACGCCGCGACCTTCCGTTAATGGTGGCATCTACGTACATTAAGCCTTTGTGGTCTTCGCTGCGTCGCACTGCGAGGCGCAAAGAACCCATCTCGCACCGCGTCCGATTCGGTCGCCTCCATCACGGTTCGAGTGGAAGCAACTACGGCACTCAAGGCCTTCCTCTTTGAACATTCACGTGCCCAATGCGGTCCGTCGCAAATGAAGCACGTAACACGGGGCTTTGAGGCATTCCGATCCTCCTTCTCCTTCCCCTTATCCCGTGGCTTGAATGAGGAGTTGCTTTTGTGGTTTTTGGAACCCTGACTTTTGGCATGGCCTCCATTACTCTTCTCTCCACCAAACTTTTTATCTGAGGCCTTTGGACTCTCCTTGTTTGTGGAGTAGTCAATAAAGATTTCTGCAGTTGCGATGGCCGAAGACAAGTCTTGGACACCACGTCGCTTGAGCTCCAGATTAGCCCACGATTGGAGACCTTCCATAAACAAGAATAGGGCATCCCTTGGCCATTGTGTCGGGGACTTTCAAGCACAAGAAGGTTGTGAACTCCTTCCACATAATCCATGCTACCCGTTTGCTTTCAATCGTCGCAATCTCGCTCCTCCTCGGCATTTACGGGGAAGAAGCTGCGTCTTGAACTCCCTTTGAAATCTTCAAAGGTGTTAATCAGTGCAAACCCCTCGTCCGCACATCTCCACGTTCTCCTCCACCACAAAGACATGCAGTGTCGGACAAATACATAGCGGCCGATTTGGATCTGCATGGTCCGTTATGCAGCCTCGAAGTATTGTTCTAGCCCCCATAGGAAGTTCTCCACTTCCCACTAGCGTTCCTAACGCCATTGAAGGTCTCTGGGATTGGGAACATCCACCCTCTTAGCCTCGATTAAATTGGTTGTGCTAGTTACCGTGGTAGCCCATTGCTACAAAGAGCTAGATCACCACCCATATCCTCAACTCTAAGCAAGACATTTGCGAGTTCTCTTTGACGAGATCTCTTACCTTGGCGAGTTCCTTTTCAACCCATCAATCTCTTGCCTTAGCCCACCATCTAGCTCTTTGAGTGACATCTTAACCGCCGTACGGATCTCCATATCCTCGGCCTCCAAGCCATTGCAACGCTCCTCTAAGTTGTCCACTTGGCCAAACAGCTCTCCCCATTTGTCGTGCGCGCAGCTTCCCACACGTGTTTCCAAGCCAGAAAGTATGTCTTTCAACTTGCGCTCGAGATTCCTTTGATGGTTTACGGGTTTCCTCGTCCACGTTCCATAGGTGGAACATCAACGGCGCTTGGTGTAGATGGACCAACGTTTTTCATTATGCCAAGAGTAAGGTGTTTCCAACCTAACGCTCGATACCAACCGTTGTCACGACCTTAATTTCTCAAGTAGCGATCGGGGCACTTAGCAATCATTCGTTGCACTAAGCCTGCCTTTCAACCGAAATATAAATCCAAAGAGAATAGAAAGAGAGTTTACAAAGAATGCTTTGTATTGCTCTAGAGAGAGAGTTTATGTTACAAATGCTAAGAATTCCCAAGGATGATTGCAAATGAAGACCAAGTGAATTACTATTTATAGTGGCTCTAAGCTTAAGAGCATGCCACCACTTTCTAGAGTCTCCTCCTAGTCTAGAATGTACAAGGGTATTCTAGATTTACGTACAAGGTGCCACAAGGTTTCAGACCTTCTAGCCAACTCTGTGAGTCTTCTAGGTTTGTCTAGCTCTTTCTGCACCTTCCGGGATGTTCCGTAAGCTTCCGTGACTTTACATCCTTCCTAGGATGTTCCGTAAGCTTCCGGCGGCTTTCCCGAACCATCCGGCGTTAACGTTCCAAATTTCATTCTAGCACTCTCCAGCGTGCTCTAAAACATTCTAGGGTCTTCAAGCTTGAGTTGAGTCCGTCCAACTCTAGCCCTTTCTAGACTTCTCTAGGCAACTCTAGGACTTTCCATATGTCTTAGATCCTTTAGGCAGCCATCATTTGGATTTTTAGGGACAGTTTGGGCGGGACGTGACAATACGCTTCAAAAGACCTTATATGATCTAAAACAAGCCCCAAGGACTTGGTACTAGAAGTTGTGTCATTGTTTGCTAGGTATAGGGTTTGTTAACTATAAGATTGATACTTAACTATTTCTTTTGGATAATAATAAGGAATTGGGTGTCATTTTAGTTTATATTGATGGCATCTTAGTAACAGGATCAGACTTAATTTTTTTGGACAAGATCATTGTAGACATGAATCTTCAATTTGTTGTTGATAATTTAGGCACACTCTACTATTTTTTTAGGTGTTGAAGTTACTTATAGTCGTACTAGTATGCAAATGTCTAATCACAAGTTTATAAAGGAATTACGAGATGCGGTTGGTATTCTTGATGCCAAACATATTGCTACTTTAATGGCATCAAAAAAATTGCTCAAATAGGTGGATTGTTATTGATTCATCTAAATATATAAGACTATGTGAGATTGATATGTTCACTTCAATCTCACTATCACACGATCTGATACGTTTTTAGAATGAATAAGCTATGTCAATTTATGACATTATCTACTGAATTACATATGCCTGCAGCAAAGAGGGTGTTAAGGTATGTTCTTGGTACTTACCTAAATGGCTTTAATGATTCTAATTATGCAAGTTGTCCCGATAACAGATGTACTACCTTGACCTATTGTGTTTGCTTGAGTAAAATTCTAACTTCATAGCATAACTCTAAATAAAAAGTAGTGTCTTAAAGTATCACATAAAGTAGGTATAGGTCTATGGCTCTGGCATTTAGACAAACCATTTGGCTTACGTCTCTTTTAGTTGAATTATGCATCGTTCTTTCTCATGTTTCTATGTTATTTATTAATATTATCGGTGCAAAAGTTGTCTTACAAACATGTCTTTCATGCAAGAACCAATTACATTGAGTTGGATCATCATTTCTTTAGAAATTAAGTTGTTCAAGGTACATTGTTGATTGAACATATTTTCACAAATAATAAAATTGGTGATTACCTTGTCAAGCCTTTGCCAATTTCTTCTTTTCTATTTCTTACATTCAAACTCGTGGTTTTACCTAAACCATGAGTTTGCATGAGTTTGAAGGGGATGTCGAGCTGAGTATATGATTTGTAAAGTGTAATATTGTTAGTATTGTTAGGAGTTGTTATACATTGTTAAATCTATACACTATACGCATATATGGAAGTCTCTTTACTAGGTGTATCAGCTTGCTACATAAAAGGCAAGTGTGAGATATGCTTTACTCATTCTGTCACTCTCATAAGTTTCTATGTACAAAAATTTCAGATGTTACTTGTGACTTTCTTCTCCTCGTTCTCTTCAAATCAGTTCTTGATTTCATTGAATGAATATGTTCTTGTGATGCAAACAAACAAACCAAAAGTCTGTACAGTTTGAATAGATACAAGACGAATGGGGGTGAGGGGGGAAGCATTTCATACAGAATGGGGTTTTATAATTCTGGAATATTGAACAGTATTTAACAATATATAAATGAAGAATTATGTTCTAAAAGTTTATATCACATAAAACATTGTTGAGAATATTACAAAGTCTGTACAGTTTGAATAGATACAAGACGAATGTTTCAAGAAACCAAGAAATAAATGAGCTGAACACGTGACTCTTGGTCATATACGTGCAAAATTCTTGCTCCAACCATAAACCCATTTTTATAAACCCTTTATGTGGTGGTCAATGCTTCGGATTTGCAGACGGGGCAGACATTCTTCAAAAATAACCATTTCTTTAAACATTCTACGTGGTACTCATGCCCACAATCGAGAGTTCCAATCTTTTCAAAGCGCTTATAATTGTCCTGTGAAACCCAAGAGGAAGATAAGAAAGATTATTCTTTTGTTTAATACGCAAAAACATACTAATCATATGGCACAAAAGAGCAAAACTTATACCTACTTAAAGTCACAATCATGAAAGTTCAAATGTTTTCTTATCATACCTGGCATATGATGCAGACATTGGTTTCTTTTTCTGAAGATTCGGCGGTGTCTTCTGTATTCGTAATAGTTCCAGATGATAAATAAGTTTTTATTATTAACTTACTCATGATGATCTCCTCTGATATTCCAGTGTTCACATGACCAATCCTTTCCCCTAATGCAAGAAGTTCCTGCATTACACATTTTAGGATACAAAATCAGAGTTACTAAACCATCAGTTTGATTTGTAAACGGTATGGAGCCGAATTAGTCCCCCATAATTATTTAAAATGAGCAGTTCCATGACGTTTTTTAGTTGGGTCCAACTGGTCACAAAACTTTTAAAGAAAAAACCAAATTAATCCAAATTGTAATTTTCCATTTAAATAAAACAAAAGAATACATATAAAAGATGTGTGATTCTTCATGGATTTTGGATTTTAATCATTTTGATGCAAAATGAAGCTACAATATCCGTAAATTTCATCATTTTCAATTCGAAGTTTTTTTTATATTTATATCGAGGAAAAAGAAATTTCAAGTTTTTTGATCCAAATGAATCTTTTTTACAATTTTTTTTATTTATTGTAGCTTAAAATTACTAAATTAGTAAGCATGTGTTTAAAAAATGCATTTTTTGTTATGTATAATGCCTAACTTCGATGGTGTTGTATTAATTTGATCAATTTAACATTTTTTGTTAAATCACGGGACTTAATTGACCCAACCAAATAATTACATGACTAAAGTACCTATTTTACAATAATTATGAAACTAAAACTACACTTTCCCATTTTTAAGCATTCAAAAAAATAATAAAAATTAGTTTTAACCTTATTATTCAACAATATAACTAAGTTCCCGCATAAGATCTAATTGACTCAACTCACCTCGTAAGACATGTCCTCAATATCCAAGCGCATATCTCTATGGTGGTCAACAAAACTCCCAACCTCATAGAAGTTTGGAATCTCTAGCATAGCAACTTCCTGAAAAATCAACCAAAAGAGTTCAGCTAACATTTAACATTCATAATCAATAGATGCATCAGCACCAAACAAAAGTGAATTATGGTGAGCCAAAAGAGAACGGACAATGCAAATACATAAAGATGAAGACGAGAGCAGTGAAAAAGATATCTTACATCTGCTTGCAGAAGTCTCATCTGGGGAAGGTTCTGGTGCCTTAGAGAACTCTCAGGAGTTGCTCCACGTTGAGGACGGTATATTCTAAAGCCAGTTGGAGGAACAGTTCCTGATTGCCATCGACCTCCCATTTCCAAACCATTTTGAGAGGAATTAATATTGCTGCGTGACGAATTTGAGGGAATTCTGTATGAAGCTGAGGTAGCCTGAGGGTAGAAGTTTATATTATGGCCTCTAAATCCTTGCATGGGTAATGACAAGTGATGATTCTGCTGCCGGTGGTTGAGTGGAGGAGGATGCCAGAGACTTCGGGAATTTGTACTGCTACTTGTTTCATGATGTCTTGACAAACCAACACTCGCAACCTCTACAGGACCTACAATGACATTGACTCCTTCAAGTTAGGGAGGGGGAGAGAAGTTTGCCAAACATAAACAGCAAACAATATGACAGGTTGATCATTACAAGAGTATCAACAAAAGGTCTTATAAAGTCTACTTGTCAAAATATTTTTTAATTTTATTTCAAAGTCTCCCATTAAACAACTGAAAAACAAGAAAGACATAAATTAGAAATCTTATTACAATAAAATGAGTGGACTGAAAAATGAACTCTAGGAGGGGGACCTACAATGACATTGGCTCCTTCAAGTTAAGGAGGGGGAGAGAAGATTGCCAAACATAAACAGCAAACAATATGACAGGCTGATCATTACAAGAGTATCAACAAAGGTCTTATAAAGTCTACTTGTCAAAATATTTTTTAATTTTATTTCAAAGTCTCCCATTAGACTGAAAAACAAGAAAGACATAAACTAGAAATCTTATTACAATAAAATGAGTGGACTGAAAAATGAACTCTAGGAGTATTGGGGTGGTTGCCAAAAGGGTTGTTTTAAAATTTCTTTTAAAACATGGGGAGAAGGGATGGGAGGAAATTGAAACTTAGATCTCTTAGTCAGGGAAGGGGTGCCTCCAAAAAAGATCACCTCTACAGTCATTTTAGCCATAAAGTTTTGAAACCAAATTTTTTTACAACGTGCTAAACAGGTTTCATATCCAGAAGGTTACAAAAAGGGATGAAAAATATACCATGCATGAAAGGTATTCCAGATGCAGGGTTCCAAGCTGCAACACCTGCACAAGCAGAGCCATTGTTCGAATGTGGTTCCAACCAGAGGGAACCAGCTGGTTGAAATTGCTGTGCTATATAGTTCTGTTGAGGAATATTGTTATGGTCATGCATCAAAAAAGGTTCCATTCCAGAAGCAACCGGTCTCTCCCTCACACCACTTTGAGGTCCTGGTTCAATAGCTGGGTTTCCAGTTCCAATGTACTGTGGCAGGGAAAATGATGCAACATCAGGTGCAGCAACTACTTCAGTATGCCTTGTGTTTAAAGGAGCAACTAATGAACTTGGGCAGGCAGTTGCATTAAAATGTGGGCAATTTCCTAGGACACCTTCGGGAGTTTTTCTCTTGCATGGACCCCTTACATCATCAATGAAATGGTGGTTCCTCCCATACTCACACGAAGGAATTCCAACTCCATAACTGCTAGAAGATGGCAAATGATTGGAGGCCCCATGATTTAAAGAAAGGGGTAAAACACCAGCACTAGACGAAGGGGTTATATAAGGATAATAAAAGCTGGCTGGATCAAGATTAGGCTGATGCTGAACACCATTACACTGAGCCATCCCATATAACATTGAGGTGTTGTGATGCTCGGGCATATAATGGGTTTCAAAACTAGTAGAACTTCTTGAAGCAGCGACCATGGTACGAATGTTAGGCTGTGGGAAGTTTGTCGTGCCCCCAAAATGGATGGAGAGCCCAGGATAGACATAACCTTGGCCTTGTTGCTCCATTTCTGAGTCAATTATTGGACTAGTGCAGAGCACATTTCTATGACCCATGTTAATGTTGCAAGTGTCCCTGGTCAACAAATACCATGAACAGAAATCAGTCAGATCAATGGCGAAGGGGATGATTAACTATCAAGAAAGTTTTCTGTGCAATTTAAGGGGGGAAAATGTAGCAGTGAGCTATGCCCATACAACAATCACATTACGGTTTTCTTGGGGATAAAAATCAAATCTAAGGTCACATTCATCTCCTAACTTACAAATAGAACATTGCAACCCAGCAATTTCTCTAAAGTTATTTCCCAATATCAAATAGGTTACAAAATCAAAACAGAAAACATTTTTCTAGATTTCGGATCACTGCATGATCACAGTTGACTAAAAAAGTAATCATACATTCTACGCAAGAAACTCAGGGTACAAATACTGTAACAATTTTTTCTCTCTCTTATTTCAATAAGCATTATAAAGGCAACTGAGAATATTTGAAAACTCCAATGAATGCGAAGCCAAAACAATGTTCTAATAAAAACAGAATTGAAAATGAAATAATAACTATAAAAAGTACCTAAAAAGGGTAAGGATTCCTTTATAAACAAAAGGGAAAGTGTAGCACCATGTAGAAAACTTAATCACAAAAACCATAACTGCGGCGTGACAACAAAAATGAAAGCAAACATGATTGTAGAGCCAAGCCAAAAGGAAAAGGAGCGAATAACTAAAGACCTTGTGGTGGAATCCTCCAATGCATGTGGATATCCTAAAAAGAGATTACTTTGAACCTCACTATTAGCAGATAATTAAACACCCTTGAACCATAAATTCTAATTTAAACATCAATCACTCTAAAAACAAACAGGAGAAGAAAATTAAGCCGCCATTATCAGACCTGCATGCAACAATGCCGACTCACCAATATGGCTTTCCCCTACTAAATCTCACATACCTCCATTTCTTTTCAAAAGGAGGAATTTTAAAAGGAATTTTTTTTAAAATTTCTTTATAATGATCAAGAAACCCATAAATAATTCTTATAAAAAAACAGAAATAAAACGTCGATGATCGATCACTCAACAGTTCATTCCAGTTCCCTAGTTCTTATCCAGTTTTCGTAGCTAATTACCGCGTGGGTTATGATTTGACACCCATCAATAATTTAGCCAAAATAACAAATTCACATTAAATTAAGTCCCTTACCTTATTATCACGAACTACATTCAACCGACGAATATCCCCACCCAAATGATTTAGAAAGCCCCTGCGAAAAATTAAAGGGAAAAACCCTAAAATCACTAATTAAAAAAATATATATCAGAACAGATAGCCAAAACTTGCCATCAAGGAAACAAAGTATTCAACCATTAAAAAGATTATGGACAAAAAAGAAACAAATTTTGATCGGGAAAAAACCCATTAAAGAGATGAACACAAAGAAAGAAAAAAGGGAAGAAAAAAAGAAAGAAAGAAAGAGATGATAATTACCTTGATGGAATTGATCGGAACCAGAGTGAAAAAAAAAAATGGGATCTCTGGGTAAGAGATTTTCAGAGAGATAAAGATAAAGACATAAAAATTGGGCTTAGAATTGAGAGAGGGAGAGATAAAAGGAGCGAGATTGAAATTCCGGTTGGCTTGCCTCCGTTTCTTTTTATATTAGAAAAAGAAAAATATTTCTTTCTACTGGTTTCGCTTCTGGCTTTCCTAATTATGACCGTTATACTATTTTATATTTTATACATCGCCCCTAGTAAAAATATGTGGCCTTTTTTTTCATTTTTATTTATTTTTCTACTTTTAATTTTTTTAGGAATACTTTTATTTATATTGTTTAATCTTTAAAGCTTTTGCTGGAAGGAAAAATAAAGATGTAATTTTTTTTCTCCTTATATAATAAGGATAGTTCATCTAATCTAGTGCATATAGTATATAATTGGTAAATTTGGTAACAATTTAATTATGTTTGGCCTAATAGCTTATAATTTAGAAATAACATTAATTTCAAATGTAAGAATCACTTTGATCAATATATACATGAATCACTGCCTTCTTCTATGAACCAAATTTTATCTTTATTTTTTTAGATATATAAATTAAGAATATTATAAACTATTATTTTTAATAAAAATATATTTTAATTTTATATTTATTAAGTGAGATAGTATAAGTATAAAAAGAATAATATAAATCTATTATATTTATAAAAAATTAAACAGTATAAATTCATTATTTTAATAAAATAAATTTTTATAATATTTTTTTTATAAAAATGATAAACTTATATTATCTCAAATAATAAATACAAATATAAAATATATTTCATGAATTACTCGAAAATTCATCCCATAAATTATATATATATATATATTTAAAATATAATCACATGTTAAATACTTAAATATTTGGTAGATGGCATGCTAATTAGGCTAGAAAAAACGTGAACGCATAATTATCTTTTGCTCATCACCGAAAGAGAGATTTCTATTTTAGCGTTCATTACATTACAAAGTGAACAAAATTAAAAGGAAGCATTCATACTAAACATAATGATGACTAATAAAACTAAAATTGCTTAAAAATAACCTTTAAGCCGATGTTTAGTTTTTCCTGTTTTTTTTAGCTAGTTTAAATACTAAATTATTCTTCCAGTAAAAAAGTACTTTATTTTCAAATTACCTTGATATTTGATAACTTAATTTTAATAAATTAAATACATTAATTATTTTTTAAAAATTTATTCACTTTATTTTATATTTTTGTATATTTTAATTATTTCTTATCAATTTTAATTTTTTTAAATTAATTTAAACTTTCCTGGCATAAGATTGATAGCTGTTTAAGGGTGAAAATGTATTAAAAAATGAAAAAAAAGTGGACAATATAATGATTAAAATTGAGATATAATTACAACATTATTCAAAAATATATTACAATAAAATAATCAATATAATTTACTTATAAAAGTAATCCTATTACATTTTTATATTTTAAAAAGTAATACGAAGCCGCCGATATTCTATAACATTTGAAATATAACTTTACATCAATTTGTTTTCATAATTTTATTTTTTTAATACATCATGCCACTTTTGCTAGCTTTTAACTATTTTCCGAAGTGGCTTAACAAAAACCCACTTGTAAATATCACGCAAAGCATGCACATGAAACACCTAAGAAAAATAGTTGACAAATTTTTTTTTTTTTATAATAATTAGCATGCAAGTGAAAGAAACGTTTATCAACAGCCAAAAAAAAAAACAAGTAAAAGAAACGTTCATTGTGTTTTCTTCCTATTTTATTTATACTATAATTATAATTTCCCTGTTTCTGAATTATCATTTGGAAATATATATATATATATATATATGCTTGTCGTTTTCTGAGCAACATTGATTATTAATGGCCACAAAGTGTAGGTACGTATTAATCTCTAATAGAAATAACAAAAAAACGGAAGGTTCATCTTTGCAAAAAGAATATTCCTTTTTCTTTTGATCTTTTAAATAATAGGTACGGATGTACAAGCAATGTAAATAATCTATTGTATAAATATTTAATTGTTAAAAATAAATAAAAAGATAAATTTTTATCAATAATATATAAAATTATTTGAATAAATTATAATATTAGAAAAAAAATAATTTTTTAATGAAAAATCCGTCACTAAATTGAATGACATATATCTATTTTTTTATTTTTAAATTTTAAATATTATATTTTAAAAAATAATTTGATGTAAAATAAAAATAATATTTTATAATGGGTTTAAGTTATAAATAATGAAGTATTTGAACTCAATGATTTAATATACTTGGTTAAATAATGTGTGTATTTATTTTATGATAATTAAAATATTATAAATTTAAATTTAAGTTATTTTTATTTATTTATATGACTTTATAACAACATTAATGGATAATAAAAATAAAGTCATATTTATGCATCAATAATTTTAAAATACTTATTAACGTGTAGTTTTGTTTATAAATTAGTTAATATATCATAAATACAAAGAATATATTAATAAAATACGAGTTTTTTATAATATTTTTATTTGTATCTTTCTAATAATATTTTCAATCATAATATTACTTAAAAAATAATCTACTTTTAAATGTATGAATTAAGATATTTTTTATATAACCAAATTAAGATAAGTTAGATAAAATAAACATGTGACTTCCCTTAATGTATAAATCCATACATGTCAATGCAAGAGAGAGACTGATCCCTCACAGAGATTGTTGCAATCGAAAGTGTAATATTTTTTATCATTTATAATATTTGGTTTAGATAATATAAATAAAACTTACTTATTTAGCCAATAAAATATATATAAATAAAAGTTACTTATTTAACAAATAGACTTTTTTATTTAAGTGTAATTTGTTTCAAGTTAAATAAATGATATAATTATATCTCATACACCAGTGATAAATGTAAAATATCATATACAAAAAATAAGTTTAACTATTAATATTATCACAATGTAAATTTTAATTGTATCATTGTATGTATTTTCATTATAAATAATGCTTTAAAAACCAATTTTATCACATCATAATATACATACGCCTTTTCCCAGTTAAAAAAAGATGGATATATATATCAAAATTATTTTTATTATGGTCATAAAAAATATATGAATTATCTATTATATTTATTCAGAGAATACTTAATACTATAGGTTTTTAAATAACAAATGTTCAACTTCCTTATTAACGGGAGATATTTAGTATATATAGACATAAAACCTTATAAATATATTCACTAATATATTGGTAGACGTTTTAGGTAAGGTGTAGTAGAACATATCTCATGTAAGGGTAAATCAAGTGAAGACATAACTCATCATAATATATTAAAATATCAACTCGTTTAAAGAGGTTATCTTTATTAGATGATATAAAAATCAAAATTATAATTAAACGACGTTTAATTTAAATTAACCAAATCACATACAACAAGTCACTTAAAATACTCCATACAGCTAGCTCACTTAGTCCAAGTATTAGAAGGAAACAAATCACACCTTATTATTATTTTGTTGGTTTAGGTCATCTAATTTAGATCATTTAGAACACTTTACTTTGTAGCGTAAATAATATCAAATATTAATATTAATTTTATAGGAAAATGTAATAAATACTTGATTAGGGGTTACTTTTTAACTTCTTTTAAATCAGCCACACATAACCTGTATGTATCTTAACTTCACTAATACCCTAGGGCTAACTCCTTTGATTACAAGTAAGGAAACTCTCATTTTACCTTTATTTACTCCAAGTGAGATTTTTTACTTTTTTTTAATTTAGAGAAAATCATGCAGTTTGAAATACCATAGCAAGGAATTTAAGTCCGTTCATTTGATTTTTAGCTTGATTTCCAACGAAGTGACATTTACTCTTAACTTTTCAGTTTGTTAAATATTACCTTTTAAGTCTTTTTTTTTTTTAAAGGTGAGCTACTTTTTAAAGTTGGAATCTTGTAGCACTTCGGGCAGGGAGGGTGGATTTAGTATTCTTGTACTTCCCGCTGCAGCAACAGCCTTAGGGTACTTTGCCACTTCTTCCTTGGGTTCAAGCCGCTAGGCAAAACCATCACATAGAATTTGATGGTTTTCAATAAATTCCCTAGTTATTTCCTCAACCTCAACTGTCATTTGGTAGAATGTTGTGAAATTAATAGTGATCCATCCTATCAGATTATTAAAAACAAAATTAGTAGTCAAAAATTTGCATTCCTTTTTCTTAAAAAGATTAATATTATTATATAAATCATACACTACATGTAACAATTTAATTAACTTATGTTAGTAAATAGTTTAGTAAGTAATTTTACAATTAAGTTATTATTAAACATCTACTATTTTATATTAGATCAATTATTAATATATCATTTAATACATATATCACAGCTCTCTTTTTTTTCATTATATGCTTTGTACAAACATTACCATAATAAGGACAAGAAAAACTGACTAGTATGGATCACGTCACAGCCTAACAAAATACCCTTTCAATGGAAGGTGATGAAAAGATCATCACCTACAAGGATGCAACGTAGTACGTGTTATTAGCCAAAAAAAGAGTAAACCTTTTAGGTAAAGCTTAAGTTAGAAAAGCAAAGCCATTTACCATGGCATGTATCTAATTATCTGTGCTGAATCTGTTTGTGACTCAGTGAGTACATATCAGATTCTCTTCTTTCTCTAAAACATCAAAACGGGGATTTTGCAGTCTTTGCAGACAACTTTGCATAGCAGATTGCTTTCTTGATGTACTTAAATGTGTATTATAGTAATTATTTGTACAAGTTGCTATAAAAAATGATTTTGATAAATAACATTAACAAATCATCCTAACAACATTTACATAAAATTATATAAATATAAAAACTTAAATTAATAAATGATTCCTAAAATCAATAAAAATATTTCATTACAGTTAAAAATGCACATAGTTCAATTATATTTATTCAAAAATCGATCATTTGATAAAAATATTTATCTAAACCATTTATATTATATATATATATATATATATATATATTGAGAGAGAGAGAGAGAGATAGAGAGATGCACGACTAGCATCTAGAGATCGAGAGGGAGGGAGAGGGAGAGGAATTGGGTGCAACAACCGTCCAAAATAAAAAGGATTTTTTTTGTAAGGTCGAACCAAATTCTGAGAATTCTAATATTGAAGCTAAGCTAAGACAAAAGCTGTTACAGTTCACAACATGCTTTCTTTAGTACAATAACATTAACAGCTGTCATAAACTTTGATACACTCATAGGTTGAGAAATAATAAAGCATCACAATTGTGCGTCAATCTGATTTTAGATAATGAGAACATATAAAAGACTAATTATAACATTCAAATAAAGAAAAGACCAAGATTATCATCTGGGCTTTTCCACATCCTACTCATTTGCGTGCCTCAACCTTTTTCTGCTCCTTGGCTGATAAATTTTTTGAATAGTCAGTTTCTTGAAATCTAGGGTTAGACTCAGCTATATACGAGCTATGATTGCAAAAACACATGCATACACAAACATAACATAAACTCTGGTACAAGAGGCAGTAATAATATGTAACAGACAGCTTAATAGAGTAATGAGAACAAGTGCTATGAGAATCATACCAGCCTTTTCTTCTTCTCGCTTCTTTGCAGCCTCTGCCCGTTGTTGCCTTATCAGCGCTAATCGGTCTGGAAGACAATTTTATAAAACAAAGTTAGTCTTTGCAAATAGGGATAGATTTTGCTAATAGGGATGTCACTACTCGTCAGAGGAGAGACAGGGCTTCATATATCGCTAGACACTAATTAACATAAATGGAGAGAAGATGATGTAGGTATTAAAGGAACAAAAATAAAACGAATGTGTCTAGCATAAGCTGATACCAGTAAACCAGTTCTCTAATATTTTTCTATAGGTATTGTTACTTCAATTTTCACTTTATTGGTTTATAGTACACATATCATAAACTCTTAATATCACCTGCAATGGTGCTGTCAATAATCCTTGAGGCCTATCTATTAAAGATGAGTTTATCCTTCCCAAACAGAGAAAAGTTATAAACCTAAAGTAGCTTCCACTTTCAATACTCCTGCCTGTATAGCAAATTACTTATTCACCCCAAAACTTAATTTTCTTAACAACTTTACATAGATACTTTGGACAATTACTATATTAATTTGGCAACAAACAACCGCCCATTGTAGAATATGTATATTACAAAACATAAGACTGCCGAATTAATATTCTTACAAGAGACGGCACAGGTTTTCTTCAATTAGCTTTCATCCACTACAATGGGGACAATTATTTCTTGGATGGGAATCAAGGAAGTAAAACAGGTGAACACTGGCATAAAGAACACAAAATTTATTTTCAAGTACAAATACATCGAGTCATATTCACTTGCTGCAAACGTGGGGCATAAATCCAGTTAGAGCTTGGCAGGATGCTATTCCAATCAACAGAAAAAATTGACAATTTTGCATTATTACCTAAATCTTTTCTTGCTTGTTCTGTTTTCCCTTGTTCCTGTAGCCTCATGTATCGCTCATGAGCTCTTTGCTTCTCTATCTCCTCTCTGTAAACATTTGAATGAATTTAACAGTCATTAACAAGTATTATAAATCAAAGTTACTCACTGGTTGTAAGCAAATAAAAAACACAAACAGTGGCCTCCAATATAAACCAGTTTTCAAAATGATTAAGCTTCTAAGTGGCATAGTTTTATTAAATCATCAACTTGGGCTTGCATTCCAAAAGAAAAAATATTGCAACTCTTATATCACACCCATCTCACATTGCCAAATCTAGGATCCCATTAATAAGACTACCTTGTCCAGTCCAATTATTGGTTGTGACCCAATTTTACCATCTAAACATGCTACCAATGGAAAACAATCCTCTACTATCATAACCAGGAAATCCAAAAACCAATAGCTTCTGTGAAACTTTCCGAGAACAACAGGGACAAATAATCTTTAGCTTCTTATGACATGAACCCCTTCAAGTATGTTCATCAAAGTAAACACTGTACAATGTTAGCATCCACGAGCTGTATAAAAACCTAAAGCTAAGATTCAATACCAAAATTTGCTTTCCTGCAAATAAGATCATTGCATTCATCTCAAAACATAGTATTTAAAGAAAATTGGGATACCTTTCACGCCTTGATAGTTCAGTTGTTTTTTCAATCTACAAGATGAGAAATAAAATTATTCATGCATGTATAAGGACAAAGTGACAATTAGTAAACACAGTAAAAACCTCCTTAACTTACATCTAGATCTTTGGCCTTCAAATTCTTTGATTTCACTAAATTGGGATTTTCAATCTCAATTAGTCCCTCGGTGCCTTTTCGCTTCTGCCAAATTTGGTAACAAAGGTAAGAAAAAAACAATTTTGAAACCATCAAGTAATACAGATGTAACCAAACTAATTAAATAAAAACATAAAAGACCTACTAACATCAGATTCTTCATCACTGTCTTCTTCTTCCTCCTCCTCCTGTTCTTCAAACTCTACTTCCTTCTCTTCAACTTCTTCCTATTGAAAACGAGAAAATGGGAGATTGGTAGAGGAGAGAAACACAAGCAATAGAAAAATCATTGACATTTTGCTCAAAGCCTGAAAACATATGAGCACATGCATGAAACACAATTGACATAAATCATCATGTGACTGAAAAAATAAAAATAAAGCAAAGCAAAGCTCAAGCCCTATAACCATAATCTTGTAATCCAAAATCAAATTACTTCGATATAATCATGAAGAAATTCTGCAAATTTGTCTGACTCAAATATATGAAAAATTGGTCAGATAAATATGTGGAAACAGCTTGCACCTGATACTGGCAATCAAGTCACATGTCAAACGCGGCCATAATACACAAGACACTGCTAAATAGCATATTTTTTTATAGAATTATCTCAATTTCAGCTTAAGTTACTTCTCCCAAAAAGTTGTCCTTCATAAAGGAGGAAGAAAAGAAAGCTCAACTCTTATTTTATATTTAGAATAGTAATACTATTATAAAAAACTAATGAACAAACTCACTAAATTAACCCTGAGAATGATAACTAAGAAATATAATATCTACATGCGCTGGGCACAATGGCACATAATCATATGACATTCATGCCCACAGACAAAGTTTGAGCTCCTATGAAATTTTGCAACAAATATGGTACCATAGGAAACATGGAAGGGAAAACTATAATTCTCAAAACATGAGAATGTCCATGGACCATTTGAATGGATCAATGCCACAAGACATTGGTTTGCAAAAAAACGCAACATTAAAGAACATGAACATGGTACATAGTTTCCAATAAGAACCATTATATATGAAATATGCAACATTTACTCAGGCCAAAAATAAAAATTAATAAAAAAGAGCAACCAAAGCCATAGTGAACTGTATACGATGAGTGAGAGCATACCCTTCTGAAACTGCGTGGGCGAGTAGAGGTACCGGCAACTGAACATTTTAAGCACATGAATCAGCCCATGGCAGTGAAAGTATCATTGTAAATAACAACATAATTTCATAGAAAAATAGGGTAAGGAGACAAAGTGCTCACTCAATTCATCATTTCATCATTAAGAGGATGCAACATATTTTAAGCTTAACCAGCCTTATTATAGCATAATAATTAAAATCCACCAACTCAATGATAAAGAAAGTCAAGTGTTTGCTGAATTATGTGAATGATTGAGAATATAAAATATTTTGTAAGATGTACAATCAACTAAAATGGATATGCTGCAGATTTGAATCTATAGGATGAAGTTCCTCTCCTTGCAAAACACTTTTACTTTTGTTCAAACTTCTCAACCAAAACTCCAAATGCAACCATGATGCAGAGTGGCCCACTCCATGGTATGATATCGTCAACTTCAGACCATAACTGCGAGTTCAGCGACCCATGGCCATCACTCACCAATTCAACAGACTCTCACGGCTTTGCTTCTAGGATAAGCCTAAAACGCATCATATCATTAGAGAGGGTACATTCCTTATGAATACCTCATTATTTAGTTTTCTAAGTGATGTAAGATATGCACAATGATTCTGACTGCATCATACAACCCCTTTAGAGAGCTTTACGTATGTAAGCCTACATGGCTCAGTTGGGTCATAGTTCTGATACCATTTGATGCAAGGAGGCCTCACTCTACGGTACAATATTATCCGCTTCATACCAATAACTGCAAGTTCAGCCGACCACGGTTATAACTCATCAATTCAGTGGGCCTTTAGGGCTTTGCTTCTAAAGTAAACCCAAAAAACATCATATAATTAGAGAGAGCATGTCCCTTATGAATAACTCACCACTTAGCTTTCTAAGCCAAGTGTGATACCGGCAGCAACTGCATCAAACCATGAACATGTACATGGAGAAAAAAGGTTCAAAGTTCAAGCATCCATAACTATGTAGGCAAGAAAGCTTAGTTCAATTGTAAATGGTATCCGATAAATCTTCTCCAAATTTAGTATATTCATCCAACAAATCCGGTCCCAATTATGGGCAATTACATATATTAAATAGAAGCAGTCGTTGAGCCTTTTCATGCAGCTCGTTCAAATCTGAAATTACTCGATTTAAACCCGCCATAGCTAAAGTCAACTTTATCTTACGAGTTTCGCAATTAGAACAATAGTTTTAACAAGTATAAATTTCCGTGAGATCTAAAATATTATAAACAAGAACTAAGAAGCAGCATAAATATAGAGAACACATCCTTACACGCACAATCAGAATATGTATGCGAATAGGGAGGGAGGGAGAGAGAGCGAGAGCGAGATATTACGAAGATCCTCGCGAGTAGAGAAGCTGCGGTGGCCGGTAGGCTTGCCTTTGAACTTCCCTCTTCCCATTCTTTCGAAACCGACAACCAAAAAAAGGATCGGCGAGGAAAAAGATGGATAAAGTGAAAGGAAGTGAGAGCTTTGCTTGTTGTTTTGTTTATTGTGGTTTTTTCTTTCTCTCTTTTTTTTTTAATATCCTCCTTTATATACGAAACACTCAAGCCAAACGGATCGGTTCTAACAGGTTTCTGTAACTTTTAATTTAATGTATTGTTCTTTTATAATTTTTTTAGATAACTTTTATTAATCTTATAATTAAAAAAATTAATCTAAAACATAATTTCTTATTTTTTATTTTTAAATACACAGTAAATAATATTTTCGATATTTCATTGAACAAAGAAAAATTAAAAACACGCTAAACATCGTCCCCATATGTTGAAAATAACCTTAAATACACTCGCATCTGTTTCTGCAATCTCCTATGCCTTCTATCATACTTGTTTCGGAAATTATACCATTCACTTCCCATTTATCAATTTATCTTCCCTAGCTAGAGATATTTAAAAAGGTTTAGAGTATTACGAAATAAACTCTAGCTTTGAAGACACTAAAATGTTCTAGTAAAGGGTGATAGAATGGACTGGAATATTCTAGAACGTGCCAGATTGTTCATGAATAATGTAGAAACCATTGGAACATCACAGAACCTGCATGAAGGAGCTAGACAAACCTAAAAAACTCTCGAGCTGGTTAGAAAGTCCTAGAACCTTGTGACATATTGTAGATAAAACAAGAATTCTCTTGTATATTCTAGATCTAGAAGGATCTAAAAAGTGGTGGAATTGCCTTAAACTTAGAGCCACAATATAAATAGAAACATTGGTCTCTATTTATATTCATCCTTGGAAATCTTAAGAATTCTTAGCATCTTGTAAGATAAACTCTCTCTAGAGCAATACAAAGCATTCTTTACAAACTCTCTTTCTAGTCTCTTTGGAGTTTCATTCGGATTCAAAGGCAGGCTTAGTGCAACAGACAATGCTAAGTGCCGCACCATCGCTACTTGAAATTTATGGTCATGACAGTTGGTATCAGAGCTTTCGGTTAAAGCATTTCTACCTTTGGCATAATGAAGAACGCTGCTCCATCTACACCAAGCGTCGATGTTCCACCTATGGAACGTGGGCGTGAGGAAACCCAGAAACCATCAAAGGAATCTCGAGCCAAGTCGAAAGACATACTCTCTAGCTTAGAAGCACGTGTGGGGAGTGCACATGACAGCTTAGGGGAGTTGTTCGACAGGGTGGACAACTTGAAGGAACGTTGGAATGGCTTGAAGGTCGAGGATGTGGAGATCCATGCAGCGGTCAAGATGTCCCTTAATGAGCTAGACGGTGGCTTAAGGAAAGAGATTGATGGATTAAAGGCCAAACTTGCCAAGGTAAGAGATCTCGTCCAAAGAGAACTTGCTAATGTCTTGCTTAGAGTGGAGGACATTGGTGGTGATCTAGCCCTATGTAAGCAGGCTATAACCACGGGAACTAGCACAACCACCGTTATTGAGGCTAAGAGGATGGATGTTCTCAAGCCTAAGACCTTCAATGGTATTAGGAATGCTAGGGAAGTTGAAAACTTCCTATGGGGCTGGAACAATATTTTGAGGCTATTGGTATAACGGACCATGCCAACAAGATCCAAACTGTTGCCATGTATTTGTCCAACACTGCTATGTTGTGGTGGAGACGGAGGCATAGAGATGTGCAACGAGGGTTTGCACGATTGAAACCTTTGATGATTTCAAAAGGGAGTTCAAAATGCAATTCTTCCTCGTAAATGCTGAAGAGGAGGCAAAAGGTCGACTGCGACGGTTAAAGCAGACAGGTAGCATAAGGGATTATGTGAAGGAGTTCACAACTTTGCTGCTTGAAGTTTCTGACATGTCCAACAAGGATGCCCTATTCTTGTTCATGGATGGTCTCCAATCGTGCGCTAACCTTGAGCTCAAGCGACGTGGTGTCCAAGATTTATCTTCGGGCATTACGATTGCAGAAAGCTTTATAGATTACTCCACAAACAAAGAGAGCTCGAAAGCCACAGATAAAAAGTTTGTTGGAGGAAAGAGTGGAGGAGGCCACGCTAAAATTCAGGGACCCAAAAACCATAGAGATGGCTCCTCATTCAAACCACGGGATAAGGGAAAGGAAAAGGAGGATCGTGGTGCCTTAAAGCCCCGTGTGATGTGCTTCATTTGCGACGGACCGCATTGGGCACATGAATGTCCGAAAAGGAAGGCCTTGAGTGCTATAGTTGCTTCCACTCATGATCAAGATGGAGGCGAGTCGGATGAAGGTGCAAAGATGGGTTTTTTGCGCCTACTTGGTGTATTGTATAGCATCCCAAAGACCCCTAAAGGCTTGATGTATGTAGATGCAACCATCCACGGGAAGGTCGCCAAAGCTTTGGTGGACACATGTACATCTCATAATTTTGTTTCAGTGGAGGAAGCAAAAAGACTCGACCTTAAGGTAGTCCATGGAGGGGATCTCTCAAAGCAGTTAACTCGGTAGCACTACCATTGCATGGAGTCGCTCGTGGAGTTAAAGTCAGTCTTGGTGCTTGGATTGGCCAAATGGACTTATCAATGGCTGCTATGGATGACTTCTCTGTTGTATTCGGCATGGAGTTCTTGGACCAGGTTAGAGCTTTCTTGGTGCCATGCTCAAACTCTATGTGTATCATGGATGGTTCGAAAGCGTGTGTGGTACCGACGGAGAGGACCACCAGACCAACTATCCAAGTTCTCTCAGCGCTTCAATTCAAGAAGGGATTGAGAAGGGACGAAGAGAGTTACTTGGCCATCTTAAAAGAATACGATGATGAAGAGGCATCACCAAAGCCAAACTTGCCGATGGAAGTGCAAGTTGTATTAGATAAGTTCCAGGATGTAATGCCTAAGGCATTACCCAAAGGGTTACCTCCAAGGAGGGAGGTAGACCATGAAATAGAGTTGGAACCCGGCACCAAGCCACTAGCAATGAGCCCTTATCAAATGGTGAACTCAGAGTTGGTAGAACTGCGGAGGCAACTCAACGAATTGCTAGATGCTGGCTTCATAAGGCCTTCAAAAGCTCCATTTGGTGCCCCGGTGCTCTTTCAAAAGCAGAATGATGGCTCACTATGGATGTGCATCGACTATCAGGCTCTAAATAAGATAACAGTAAAGAACAAGTATCATATCCCTCCCATTGCCAATTTGTTTGATCAATTAGTGAATGCTAGATACTCTACAAAATTGGACTTGCGGTCGGGATATTACCAAGTCTGCATAGCCAAAGGGGAAGAGCCCAAGACCATATGTGTGACCAGGTACGGTGCCTATGAGTTCCTTATCATGCCATTTGGTCTCACTAATGCACCTACCACCTTCTGCACACTTATGAACAATATTTTCCATCCCTACCTCGATCGGTTTGTGGTAGTATATCTCGATGACATTGTGATATATAGTCGAACTTTGGAAGAACATCTAAAGCATTTTAAGAAGGTGTTCGAGGTCCTGAGGGAAAATGAGCTATATGTCAAGAAGGTGAAATGTTCCTTTGCCCAAGATGAGGTGATGTTCTTGGGGCATAGGATAAAGGATGGAAAACTGATGATGGATGGAGCTAAGGTGAAAGCCATCCAAGAATGGGAACCTCCTGCCAAGGTTCCCAAGTTAAGATCTTTCCTCGAACTTGTAAACAACTACAGAAGGTTTATCAAATCCTACTCAACGAGAGCAGCCCCACTGACCAACCTACTCAAAAAGAACAAGGCTTGGGAATGGACAAGTGAATGCCAAGCCTCATTCGAAGACTTGAAGAAGGTCATTAGTGAAGAACCGATGATTTGCCTACCAGACCCCTCCAAGATGTATGGGCTGCACACAAATGCTTCAAACTTTTCCATTGGTGGAATGTTGATGTAGAATGGGCGTCCGATAGCTTATGAGAGCCGCAAGCTTAACGACACTGAACGTCGTTATACGGTGCAAGAAAAGGAAATGACAACTATCATTCATTGCCTAAGGGTGTGGCGACACTACTTATTGTGTTCTTATTTTGTTATCATGACGGACAATGTAGGGACTAGCTACTTCCAGACTCAAAAGAAGTTGAGTCCCAAGCAAGCTCGGTGGTAAGACTTCTTGGCAGAGTTTGACTATAGGTTGAAGTACAAGCCCGGTAAAACAAATGTAGTGGCTGATGCATTGAGTCGAAAGGCAAAGTTAGCAGCCTTGAATAGGCCAAATAGTCTTTTGCTGGAAAGGATCAAAGAAGGGTTGGAGCATGATGCCCTTGCTCAAAACCTCATTGCCCTCATCAAGGAAGGAAAGACAAGGCGATTTTGGCTGAGTGACGGACTACTCTATTCCAAGCAGAATCGCATATTTGTGCAGAAGTGGGGGAGCTTAAGGAAGGAGCTTATCAAGGAGTGCTATGATTCGCTATGGGCTGAACACCCAGAAATGAGGCACACGCTTGCTTTGATCAAGTCAATCTACTACTGGCCTCAACTATGGGACGATATTAAAGCCTATGTGAGGACTTGTCTTGTGTACCAACAGGATAAGATAGAGCAGCATGCACCCGGAGGTTTATTAGAGCCGCTGCTTATTCCAGAGAGACCATAGGAAAGTGTCTCTATGAATTTCATCACTTGCTTGCCAAAATCAGAGGGCTTTGGCAGTATCATTGTAGTGATCGATCGCTTCAGCAAATATGCAACATTCATACATGCCTCAACGGACTACACAGTAGATGAGACGACACGCTTGTTCCTTAAACATGTTGTGAAGCATTGGGGGATTCCATCCAATATCGTGAGTGATCGAGACCCACGATTCACTGGGAATTTTTGAACGGAATTGTTCAAGTTATTGGGATCAAACTTGAACTTCTCTACAAGCTTTTATCCCCAAAGTGATGGACAAATAGAGCGTACCAACGCATTGCTGGAGTTGTATCTCAGGCACTTTATGAGTGCTAATCAACATGATTGGGCTAAGTTGCTGGATGTAGCCCAATTCTCTTACAACTTACAAAGGAACGAGTCTACCACAAAGAGTCCCTTAGAGATCATGAGGCAGCAACCCATGCTTATCATGCTTTGGCCACGAGTTATGAAGGAAAAAGTCCTACTGCCTTCAAATTTTCCAAGGCGTGGCATGAGCAAGCTGAGTTAGCCCGAGCCTATTTGAACAAGGCATCTAAGAAGATGAAGAAGTGGGCTGACAAGAAAAGAATGATGGTTGAATTTCAGGAAGGTGATTTGGTCCTTGTCAAACTATTGCCCCAACAATTCAAGTCCTTGTGGAAGGTTCACAAGGGGTTGGTACGAAAGTATGAAGGACCATTTCTTGTCCTCAAGCAAGTTGGTAAGGTGTCATCCAAGTTGCAACTCCCTCCAAAGCTTAAAATCTATATGATCTTTCGTGTAAGTATGTTGAAACCTTTTCATGGAGACAAGGAAGACATAAGTCGGGGATAATCCAAATGTCGCTTACCATAGTGGTAACCTCCTTCGACAAAGAGGTGGACTCAATTTTGGCAGACCGCTTGATCCGACGAAAGGGCGTACCAAGTTATCAGGAATACTTGGTCAAATGGAAGAACGCCCTGGATGTAGAGACAAGTTGGGAACCTGAGGATTCTTTGTGGCAATTCAAAGATGACATAGATAGGTCCAAGCTTGAAGGCGCAACGAGTGCGTCACGAACTTGAGTGGGGGAGGGTGTCACATCCTGCTCGAATTGTCCCGCAAAATCCAAATAAATGGTGCTTGCCTAAAGGATCTAGACTTTTCTACTTAAGAAAAATAGCGAAAAAAATAAAAAAAAAAAGTAGAAAAAAGTGTTAACTTTAAAATTATAATTTTTATCCCATCAAATATATTTTATTATTTAATTAAATTTGTTATTAATAAAATAATATTAAGTTATTCAAAAATTGATTAATCTAGTTCATTTTTATTGAGAATAAATCAAGATTGTGAAAGAAAATTAACTAAAATATCTTAATAATATAAATAAAATTATTTTTATGATTTTTAATCTTATATATAATCTCCTTTTTAATTTGTTTGATTTTACTCTCAAGAGTTCAATTGTCATGTAAAAGATCGAACAAAATAAGAAAATGTAAAAAAAAATGAAGCACAAATAAATCAACTCTCTGAGAGTAATATATTTTTAAAAAAATTGCTAATTTATCCCTTTATCAAATTATTGTCAACAAAAATCAAGAAAATAAAATAAAAACCTAAAAAACAATATTAAAAAATAAGAGAAAGTCTCCAAAGTTATAATATGAATTACATGGGAGCAACTCCCATTTTTACCTAAGAGTTAAGGGAAAAAATCAAGGAGAAAAAATAAAAACATTAGATAAACTAATATCAAATAAATCATATTCTTATTTTTTATATAAGAGTAATATATATTAATAAATAATTATAATATATATATATCTACTAACTCTTATATGTATATATATTATTAAATTTTTTTTACCAATACAATACATAATTAATACTTGAATACTTTATTTTAAACATGTTTAATTTAGCTTCATATATTTGAGTTATAACTCATTATCACTGTGTACAAAAATAAATAACAACCTATTTATTAAGCATTATGTGTTTCAAAGTGATCATTATTACAAAACATAAAATAATTGATACTGAATTAATTCATTTATTTTTCTATAAAATTTAGAAAGAAATAAAAATCAAATAAAATATAATTTTATTATTTAAATTTTTTACAAATTAGTAAAAAATATATTTTAAAACATAATTCCATAAAATAATAACAAAAATTACACTTAGATTGTTACATGATTTTAGGTTTTTAATATTTAATATCAATATATATTTTTTTAAAATAACAAATTTATTTATGCAATCTATAATTAAGATAAAAATATATGTGATTTAATTTAAATATATTATGAGTATAATTTTTTTATATAAATCCATAACAAATATAATTAAAGTATATAATAAATATAACTTTAAATAAAAATAAAATACAACTAATTATTAAATTTTATATAAAAAAATTTTTGTTGTTAAATATGTTTTAATTTAAGCAAAAATCTAACGACAATTAGTTGTTTGTTACAAATACACATAAATAATAAAATAATTTAAAAAAAGTTAAATTCAAATTTTTTTTTGTATATTTAATATTTTAAATTAAAAAATTAAATTTTTATTATAAAATTAAATACATAATTACTAATTAATACATAATAAGATTATAATTAATACGCATAATTTGTTAATTACATTACTTTTTTCGGTCAAAGTACTTCATTATTTATAAGTTAACCACCTCATAAATACTAATTTTTATTTTATTAAGTTGTAGACATATAATATTTAAAATATAAAAATAAAAACGTAGACATAGATATCAATTAATATATTGAATAACTATTTCTCAAAAAGTTTTTTTTTCAATTAAGATCAATAGTATTTTATAGTTTAGTTAAATTTTTTAATACTATCTTATTTGTATTTAAAGAATTGTACACTAAAAACATATTCAACCTTTCAAAATTTAAATTTATAAAAAATATAAATGATACTAAAGGAAAATATATAAAATATTTTTATTTTATAAAATAATTAAATTTAATTATATTACATAATTGAAATAAAACATATATTTATTTTTGTTATTACGAAAATAAACACATTTTTTAAATAAATATTTTTTTTATTAAAATATTAAAAAAAAATCACCGAGTTTAGCTAATTAATTCGGAGACGGAGCCGTACATTCCCAATCCTTGTATCATTTTAAAAGGCAAATAAGGAGACCTCTTTGTTGCGTTGGAGGCAATAATGGGTGTAACGATTCTGCTCAGCAGCTCGCTCAAAATTTGGGGTACCACCACAAGGGAACGAGCCGAAGAGGCGCACACATCATTCTCTGTTTGCCACTTCAACAAAAATGACCATAGAAAGCCATTTCTTTCGTTATCGTCAACGTTAAGACATAGTGTTTGCTTCGCTGTTTCAGCTTCGTCGTTTTCTTCTCCCTCTTCCCCTAAATCTTCCACCAGGCTATACGTCAGTGGTTTGTTCTTCTCCTCGTTATTTTCGTTAGCTAATTTAAGTATCTACTTTCATCTCTGTTTTGATTTTATTTGAATTTACATTTCTATTGATTTGTTTGTACGTTCTCAACTTCTTATTTTCTATTACGGAAGAATTTTCGACACTATGCTCCCTCTTTTTTCCTCTGTCGATTTGTTTGTTACGAAAGTTCATTCAGTTTCTGTTTCTACTTTGGTGGGATTGAATTCTGTCATAGATTTTTGTTTCATTTTTTCTTTCTTTTGTTAAAGGAACTAGTCTTCAATGTGAGTTAGCACCTTGTTATTTTTTACTTAATATTTATATTTAAATTTATTTAACCCCACGACCCAGGTGACACAAACAAAAGGGCAATTTAAAAATTAAACTTTATTTTTATTAAAAATATTTCACCAGTAATATTGTTGAAGTAATGGTCTAATCCTGGAAGGAATAATGAAAATTTTATTATTAAGTTAATTAAAGTTAATAAGGGTGATTTTGGGTTGATAGTAAAATAGATAAAAATAAAGTAAAAATAAAAAAAATAGTATAAATATGATTTTTGAGAATGAATAATGAAAAATATGTGATAACGAGAATATCATTAGTAATAACTTACAATTTAATTAATCATGTTATAAATTAAAATTAATTTCTCAAGTTTTAAATCAAATTCATAATTTAAAATTTTTCTTGTATTCTTAACTTTAATTTTAAAAATGTTATAATGCTTAAGACTTTTCACTTTTTCTCTCTGTGTAATTGATTAACAATTCAATTATTAAACAACTTAAAATTATGATTTCTAGATTTAATTCTTTCATTGTATTATGATTTAAAAAAGTAATAATTAAATTAGACAAAGTTAAATATGTTAATAATTTTAACCTAAGTATTCAATCTTAATTGTTATTAAAAATCACAATTTGTCACTTTAATCATAAGAATTAGTAATTTCATACCAAACTCATGATGTCGCAATAATTTTATACATGTAATAAACTAGTTAATTATCTTAAATCATAACATGTAAGATTTTGATATTCAAATATAAAATTAAACGTATCAAGGATCAAAGAATTGAAACTAAAATAATTCCACATTAAATTGATTAAATCATAACCTAAGATTTGAAAATTGTCCACGATCATGGTGAAATAACTAACGAAACATAGAATTATCAAATTCATAAGAATAACTAAATAATTCATAATAAATAGAGAATGAAAAAATAAGAATTAGATTTTATCCATGAATAATTGGAATCAAACCAAACAATTACATCAATCTTCAATCTTGTTCTTGAATTTTCCTTTAAAAATATCGTAAGATTGCACCAAATTTAAATTCTCGCTCAGATTAAATTGAGATTGTTGGATGATGAAAAATGGACATAGATCTGTTATGTCACGTGTCGTAGAAAGACAGGATGTAGCGTGGCCTAGTGCGACGACTGATAAGTGGCACCCGAGGCATTGTGCAAGGCTTCTCTAAGTTTGTTTACACTTTTCTAATTTAATCCACGTCATCCAGAAAAATCGGAAAAAATCACAAAAGTTTCAAAAAATTAATATTATTTCAATAAATATAAAATTAACAATTTTAGCATATGAAAACCATAAAGTAAATGTAAATATAAATGAATTAACATCTAAAAGTATGTATAAAATAAAACTTATCACCATGCATGAAAAACTGGGGCATATACATGAAATAAGAAGTGGGGTTAGAAAATTTAACCAGACCTGTGCGTAAAGATAAAACTAATATGGGATAGTTAAATGGAGAAAAATGCTTTAAATAAATAGGGGTAACAAAATTAGTGAAAATATGAATGAAGGTCATCTAGCTTACTTAACCTTTCTTTTAATCTATTTATGTGGTTGAGTGTTGGTAAATTTAATTTAGTTTCTTTTGGGTTTGTCACACCCAGTAGTTGGAATTGAGTTCCTTAATTTCAATTGTTAAGTCCTCTTCAAATTCTTGTAACCAATGTATCCTAATGGTTTAGCATTTCTACACTTGAGCGTTCCATGGTAACGTCAGTTTCTCTGGTGAATATAACTTTGCTTAATATTCTATTCCACTGTTTCCCGAGCGGTTGTAGTTCAAGGGAACCAAAGCCTCTTGTGAGGCATGTAATGAAAAGTCAAGGGTTCGATCACCAGAATGTGAGTTATGTAATGTTATTTAAAAAAAAAATCTGTTCCACTGTGCCATCAATTATTTAAAATTTCTTGACCCATGAATCAAGATGGCTATTTGGGCGTATTGTTATTATTTAGTAAGCCGTATAAACTTTATTGCCCTTTTCCCCTGAGATGAAATGCCTTTATAAACAATTAAACATAGGATCTTCTACATTTTCTAGTAATGAGATCAACTCTATAATTTTCAAGACATTTGTTGCTAAACTGTTAAATTCTCTTCTACTTTATATTTAACGTATTTGGTTTTCTGAAATAATTAGAAATTAAACTTAGAACATGATTCTTGGTTGTGATTCGTGAAAGTAGTAAAAATCTGAAATGTGTGTTGGGGAAAGGATTAAGCAGAAACTTGTGAGCTTTGAATCAAGGCAAAAGGTGTAAGAGAGTTGATAACTTAACTGCTCTGTATCCATTATTCTCTTCTATGCGCTATGACCATATTCTTTTTAGTACAGGGCTCTCATTTCGTACCACCTTAGACAGTTTGACGAATGCTTTTCAAAATTTTGGTCAACTCGTTGAAGGTGAGGGGCTAAATTTGATTTTGACATGCTGTCTGTGGTCGTTTTTAACTGAAAGAAAAGTCTCTTTGACATGCTCTGTATGTTGGAGAAATACTTTTTACTTCATTGTTTAGATTCTTATCTGTTTCTTCATAAGATTTAGGGCCTCTAAAAAGGATTGTTTTTTCTTCAGTGAATCTGGTGATGGATAAAGTAGCAAATAGACCAAGAGGTTTTGCTTTCCTTCAATATGCAACAGAGGAGGAGTCTCAAAAGGCCATTGAAGGAATGCATGGAAAGGTTTGTCCTAGACATCTTTATTTCGGTGAATTATCTGTACAGGAAATATTTTCATTGGAAGTAAAAAGAAAACCAGAATTCTATGGTTGTTTGGAGCTGGAGCTATACTTTGAATCATTTTGGTATCTATGGAAGGAAATAAAGGAAATTTCGAAAATCAACAAATTGATGATGATTAATTCTCTAAGAAGCCCCCACCCCCGCAGGGGGGACTCTGAAATAATTATTCTCATGTTTGTTTCATTCTTTGTTTTCCAACTCACCCACACAAAAAAAAAATCTAAATAAGCTGGAACCATTTCCCATCAGTTTTTGGATGGCAGGGTGATATTTGTGGAAGTAGCAAAACCGAGGTCAGAGCCTCATAAAAGCTTAAAGAAAAATCCATGAACATTGTAAGGTTGGTCTGCATCATCATCATCATCAATAATCCTAGTCCTGGAGTGCAATTTAACCCATCTATTATCTACAGGGCTCATAGTTTTTGTTGAATGCAGCAAGAGATGGTATGGCTCTATTTAATTCCCTTCTATCGTGTGTAATTTAAGAGTCTATATTGGTGTTTGAGCACGAGTTCAGAACATCCGATTTGGCTTTAGTCTGTTGGTCTAATATTTTCTTAAAAGCCTTAACAGTGATGTATACATGTATGCATAATTAAACAAACACTGCTGATCAAATATAAAACTGCTTTACAATGTGAAGAAGTTGATAAAACTTTAACCCGTTGCGCAGGCTTAAATTTGCCTGACTTCACCGTCCCAAAAAAATCAAGTATTATACTTATACGTGCATACGATGGATTGATTTGGATTTAAACTTAAAACGAAACTAAACTATTGTAGTTGGTTCTTGAAAAGGAAGAACTGATTTGATTAGGTCCAATAAAGATTATAAACCAATACAAAACCCAAACTTTGGATTGGATTGGGTTGGATAAATTGGTTTATATTTTTGTCTTCATTTTCCTTTTCCTTTTTGCCAATGGTCATTTAAAAAAATTATTTTTAATATTAAATAATTATTAATTATTGTATTAAATTTTATGCTATAATAACTGATTAAGTTGACCTAAACAACTATTACACAATGGAGACAGGAGTTTTGCACTGCTTGGGACTCGGGTCTCATTTACTAGTTGGAACTAAAAGTAGCTAGGGATTAAGATAGGATTGATAAAAAAAAATCATAATAAACTAATATGAACATAATACTATTACATCAAACAAACCTTTTCTTCCACTATTAATATTTGGACCACATTTCTTGTAGATGTATACCTATCATGTTTGACCCAACTCTTTAGCATAATTTGGATTTTTTTCTTTGCTTAACGAGGGAGAGAAGTGACCAAAATATAAGAAAATTCAAAAATAAATGGACTAAATTATAAAGGGGTTTAAAGTTTAGAATGTGATTTTTTTAATATTATTTGTGTAATTCAACATAAAAAACATTTAAAAAATACTTTGTGAATCAGATTCAAAATCTTCTTTTAAACGCTGATGTGGGTAACCTATATTGGTTAGACCTTAAACAGTCCCATAAAACAAAAAGGATAAGTGATACTACTAAAAGTGAATCGTGAATCACCTTAGCCTAAGTGATTAACGTGAAGCAAAATTTATAGGGTTATAAAAGTGCTTGTTTTTTCATATATTAAAAAATGAAGGATTTTAAAAAATAATAATTCTTTTGAAAGATTTAAAAAATATTTTTTCTTCCTTAATTCTTTAATGTAACAAGGGATATGTAATTTATAAAATTTAGCCAAATGTAAAACCACCATTTTTAAAACACTAGATTATCTAAGTGACATTTAGGTCCAATTTTGCCTACCAAGTCAAAATGATGGAAGGAAATAAGAAAGAGAAAAATAATAAAAAGGAAGTGGATGATGAATAATTTAAGTATCTTTAATATATTATCAGTTAATATTATATATACCTTGTGTAATGATTTATGAGTTCGCGTAACAAAAATTTGATCATTCTACATCAAGACTCTTCAAATAAAGGCCAAGTTATTTCCTTTCAAGTCTAAACATAACCCTGGTATAAATACTTTGATACTCCTTAAGAAAATAATAATGATAACTACTCTTGATTGAGTCTCGCACGCATGCAACATGACAATTACTTCTAAATATCAAGATTATTCCTGTAAGATGCTCATCTTATTGTAATATTCTTCGTCATCAAGGCAAAGTGTTGCACAATTATTTTTCCAATTGTACAAGTCATACACATTGGTAATAAGTAGTACAATAATATATTAAGATTTAATCAATTTCTCAATTTTCTTGTCGGGTCTCTTCATACACACCGTCAAATAGAAAACTTGACATTAAAGGATAACCATTTGTCAAAAAACAAACTTCATCTTGCACCTTTCGTGTATATATATTCAATTCTACTTAACATATTTATACTTAAGTTAATACATTTGTTAACTTATCCATATGTAAACCACGCAAACATATTTTATATGCAAGTAAGTTCAAATCACTTACACTTAGATGCTACCCAAGTGAGTAGCTTATTGATTTGAAGCTCACACTTGATGTCAACATCTTAGCATGTTATCATCTATTTTTGGGCCTACCAACATATACGTCCTTAATGCTTGGTCGAACTTTTAACCAATAGACATCCCCACCTAACATCAATGCTAGGAGTGTTACTACACTCATAATGTATGTTCCATAGAGCAACGCTTTCTTACTAGCCTTGTGCAATGCCACCTACAAGAAACATTATTCTCCCCACAAAGCTATCTTCACATGCAAATCGAACAAATCGACGGGTAAACCTTTGCTTTAATATAGTCTCCCGCATAGAAAAGATATGTAATATTGATCCTTATGCATCATCAATACTGTCCTTAAGACTACTTGTCTCAAGAAGACATTGACGTGTCCTTATAACACAACCAATGCCAACCCTATGAGCATTTTTAGCTCACAGGTAGCTCATTAAGCATATTATGGCCACAAATTATAAGAGTGATGAAAATCTTGACATCATATCTCTCTAAAAAATATCACTTTAAATGAGAAGACATAAATTCAAAATAATTCAATAATAATTATTATTTAAATCATCAAAGCGACATTCACACAACATAAGCTAAGCATAATAAAGTTAGTATCATTCTTTCTTATTTTTAGTATATATTTTAAGTAGATATTAATTTTTTAGAAGAATTGATTTCTTTCCTCAAAATATTATACATGAATAATTATATAATAAAATTATTAATGTTTTTATTTAAGGTTACAATAATTCAAAGCATAAGTTTTCTTAAATTTAAAAAAAAAATAAAATGATAATAAATCAGGTTGAAGAAATAAAGATACTGACATATTCAAAATTTTATTCTTAAGAGCTTAATTAGAATAAAAAAAATTGTCAAATTACACAATTGCAAGCTTGCAGCAACCTGCTTGAAACTTTTTTTTTTGGTCAAAAGTAATTGGGTCAGTTAAATTGTATTTTTAATGTGTACAAATTGAAGGATTTTGGTATATCTTCTTTATAGCGGTAAGTAACTGCACAATTAATTAGTTTGTTTTATTCTATAAATTTATTAATGAAAAAGACCAAAAAAATTCACAATGCTAAAATTTAACATTATACTTAAAGTGTGAGCTATTGAGTCATAATTAAAGAATATTAAACGTCAATTTAATTATTCACATTTAATCTCCTCTGCATATTTTTTTTATAATATAAATTCTATAAATTTATTAATGAAAAAAACCAAAAAAATTCACAATGCTAAAATTCAACATTATACTTAAAGTGTGAGCTATTTAGTCGTAATTAAAGAATATTAAAAGTAAATTTAATTATTCACATTTAATTCCTTTGCATATTTTTTTATATGTTAAAAAATACAAAGCATGTATGTTATTTTTCTCCTAATAACATAATAATATGTTTTTATAGAAGTTAAAAATAAAATTATGTATATAATTATCTTATATTAAAATTATAACGATCAAAAGTTTACTATGTATATAAGCATCTCTTAATAAAATTAGAAGGATCAAAAGATTATGTATAACTATCTCATATTAAAACTAGAAATATCAAAAGTTTAAGTATATAATATATATATATATATATATATATAAGAAGAATTGTTGATTTATGATTGAAAGAATGTCAAAAAGTTTAAGTTAAACATCATGAGTTAATATCATTTTTAATTAAGAGAGAGATTTATGGAGAGAGTCAGAGAGATATAGTGATGAAAGTTATTAGTTTATGATTGAATGATGTTAAAAGTTCACCTCAGCTTAAAAGTATTTGATATATTAAGGAAAAGAGAGAGTAAGCTAGCCACACTACACCAATCAACCATATCGGGGGTTAAAATAATCTTTTAACAAAATAAAAGATATAAATTCATTCTTTTATAATAATTATAATATATGACTATTTTTATTATAAAATTATAATAATAATATAGCATGAAAACTAAATTAAAAAAAAAACAATGTAATCAACAAATCGATAAAAGCTGTTAAATCTTTCATATTAAATTAAGCCTTGGTATGAGTTTGGCGTAAATATATTTTTTAATTCTTAACATTGAAAGAATGTGATAATTTTGGATAAATAATATTATTTGAATGATTTTTTTATTAAATTATTAAAATATTATTAAAAATTGGACCTTTAATAACGGTAAAGTGATGGTTAATATGAAATATTATTTTTTAAAAAATATTCATTTTAATATTTACTAATTATCACTATTTTATTTTTAAAAAAAATTGAAAAATATTTACATATAATTTTAATAATTTTCTATTATAATATAATTATTGTTAATTTTTTATTAAAGAAATTCATATAACTTTTACTTTTAAATTTACTAAAGTTTCGTATTTAAAAAAAATATTGTTTTAAAATAATATTACTTGTTATTACTTGTTGATTTTCTCAAACCTGTGAGACTAAAAAAAAGTTATAATCTATGGAATTAAACTAGGTAAACTTCAAAATCTGAACAAGTATCATAATTGCTAGAATAATATCATAACATCATAAAATAATTACATTGAAGTACCTTAATGATCATATGATGTCATACATTAATAATAATAATGACATCGTACTAACCTTCCACCTAATATAAAAGTTTCATATGTTTAATAAATACATTGATAAATTATAGAATTACAATGTAACTTAAATTGTTATTTTCATAACTAATATATATTAATTATACATATATCTCCGTATAATACCACAAAAATATATTAATTATAAAGAAAAAATAGATAATTCATGTATTATTAACAATAATAAATTTAATTATAAAAATATCACAACATAAATTATATTATATGAAAATATATTAATAATTGGAGACACATTGTTTTTAACGTATTACTTTCCTAGGCATGAAAGTACAAACTCTCTAATATAAAGCATTTAATCATAATCAATTAATTTTTTTTTCTATTGATTAGAAGTTTAGTAAATTCCAAAATATATGTTACGTTTAATATGTGCAGCTTACTATACAACCTATAATTATCTAAAAATTAATTTAATCTTAAAATTTGTATACTTTTCAAGCCCCATAATTTATAAATTTGTGAGTTAGACTTCTCAAGTAACATAATTTGTGAGTTAATTTTATTTTTTAAATTTAGTTAAAAATTAACTATAAAAAATGTGATAAATATATGATTTTCTTCTCAAAGTTTATTTGTGAGATAAAAAAAATTTCTTACTCTTTCGATTTATTCCCTTTGTTTTGATATAATTTAGAACTTAAATGAATTATGTTTTTTTAAGAAAAAAATTAATATAAATTTTATATTATGAATAAATAATTTGATCAATATATTTAAATTGAATAATCTAATTTATCATAGACTAGTTTTAAAATTATAGTCGTACTAGATTCTTATGAAAAATATAAAATCTAATGGATTCGAATTTAGATTGATAAATTTTATAATCTAGTGTAATCCGATACGAATCAAATTATTAATAAATATATATTTTATTTTATAATGTATTATATTTAAATATTATATATACCATAATTAAATTAAATTACTATTTTATTTTAAACAATTTAAAATATAAATTTTAAATTTTTATAATAATTTAATAAATTTTCAAGCATAATATTTATTCTTGTGATTTTTTTTAGTTGTGATCATAAATATTTTTTTAAAAAAAATATCATTAAATTAAAGTTAAAATATTGTATATATTATGTCTTATCTTTAATAATAATTTATATATAAGTTTTAAGCTAAATCCGATATTATTCTATCTAAAATATGTGATATACTAGATCTTTTTATTTATATCATCATATCTATTTTGAATTAAAATGTTAAAATTTGATTCGGAGTAGACTGAAACCAAATGAATAGAAAATATGTTTTTTGATCCACTATTCATCCTTAAAATATGCTATTGAAATTAAAATAGTATGATACAATTAAAGAGTTAAGAAATTGTAGTTAGGAAAAAAGAAAAAAAAATATGATTCATCTCGTATTGTATTCGTTTTTATTTTTGCTAATCTCTTTTTCTTTTTCTTTTTTTAATTTTTTAATTTTTTAATTAATTAAGATTATAAAAATAATAATATTAAAAGATAGAAAGAAATAAAATCCTTTTAATTATCTCATCTTTTAATCTATATGATCACTCTTATTCTTAATGGAATAAGCTAATGTCATTGCTCTTTTAAAACTAATTTGGTCCTTTAAAAAATATAATGAAACTTATAATGCATAAGTTCATAATTTTAGAACTCAAGTGCATTTTTAAACACAATTTTAAAATTAATTCAGTAATTTTTTTATGAATTTAATTCAGTAATTAAATGATTAGATCATACTTCATCAATTAATTTTTAACATATAATTTTTGATATTAAGATAATCATTTACCTATTGGGTTTAGGTAAGTCTTGATAATGAAAATTCAGATTGTGTTCCAAATTTGCTGCTACCATTACAATACTAAAATGTCATGTATACTGCTTCATTTTAAAAAAAAAAACGGTAGCCAAAGTAGTATTTTTTTCCTCCGCTGTTTTAATTTCTTAGGGTAACTGGTGGTTACCAAATTGCCAAAAATAAATAATTTTTTTTGGGCACTATGGCTTAGTTCATTTCAACAATAGCCAATAAACGAAGAAACAAATGGAACACTTTATTCCTTTAATTATATAAATTACGATAATTTAATTAGTTTGTTATATTTTGTAAATACTCAATTGTTTTGTTATGAAAATGTTATAATACAATAATAAATTATTAAATTTTAAAGTTTTTAATTTTATATTATTTTTATCAATTTTTTATAATAATTATCGTATATTGTTAAAAATAATCTATAAATATGATATATTAATAATAGTTTAAAAAATATAAAAATAAATAAAAATAAGATAAAAAAATTAATTATTTTTTATTATACTGTCATTTTTCAAAACAAAAACTTAAACATTTATAAAATAAAATAAAAATGATTAAAGTATTCTTCTCGATAAAACTAAAAACTGTTGCTATCATTTATTCATAAATAAATAAAAAATAATGTTATATATACGAAGTTGTTGTATGTATAAGTGATGCATTTGGATTATTCGAAGAAAAAAAAATCCAAAAGTTTAAAAATCTAATAGTGATGATAAAAGTGGTGCTTACTTCCTCTTAGATATGGATTAGAATATCCTCATCGTGTTTAAAATCAGTGAGTGCGTAATTGTATCCTAAAAAAAATTGCATGGTTAAAAAAAAATATGGAGTTGAATGTATGGTTGGTAAAGTAAGATGACAAAATAATAATATATCCATCAAATTTAAGTAAAAAATATTTATCAGAAATAAAAACTCAGTATATGTCAAAGTTGGAAGAAAATAATATATATTGACTCAGATTCATTCAATAATTTTTCTTCCAATTACTCTGTTTTTATTGCATTAAAGTAAAAAAAAATTGTGTTTTGAGAATATTTTTGGGATTGAAAATTTCATGTAATTCAGTTTATAAATTGTATGAATTCAGTTACTTTTTTTTCTTCTTAATATCGCTGTTAATAAAAAAATTAATTTATTTATAGAAAACTGGTATGAACGGAAAATTAAACTCTAAAATTATATTAATTATTATTTGATTTAAAAAAATTAATAATTTAATCCTAACACATATTCACCCTCCACCAATCTGATAATTAAAAAAAACTCACGTTATAAGCTATAATTGTATAAAAGCTAACAATATAGTTTAAGTTATATTTATTTAATAATGTAATGTAAGGTCAATGAGTGTTGGTTATTTTCATAAACAAAATATTTATCTGTAAATTTATTTTTAGTCATATTATCAAGTCTATCAAGAAAAGCCAAACAAATGCTCGAGTTTCATATAAATGTATTTCAGATATATCTTTGATAACTACGACACATAAGATTACATTTATAAATTTAATAGCACATGTTTATAAATCTGAAATTATTTTTAATGCTAACTATTGAATAAGATATATTAAAAGATATTAGATAAGATATACTATAAAATACAGTTGAAATATTTAGCATAAAAGATGACATAAAATTTATTTTAAAATATATTAGATAAGATATACTCTAAATTATATTTAAAATCTTTAGTATAAAAGATAGCATAAAATCTATTTTAAAAGATACTAGATAAAATATACTCTAAATTATATCTAAAATCTTTAGCATAAAATATAACATAAAATCTATTTTAAAATAAATCTATTTTAAATATTAGTCTTCTTAATTAGTGAGTATTACTAATCTTATTTGTAATAGAAAATATATTTATTAATCATATATGAGTTATCTTAATTAATGAGTATTACTAATCTTATTTATAATAGAAAAGATATTTATCAATTACATAGGATTAAGGGTTTTAATTTTTCTTATAAATAAAACTCATTGCTCATTATTTCAATTAACAACACAAGAGTATTATTCTAATCTTTTTAATTTCTCTATTTTGTTTTACAAATATAAGATCATAATTCTTTAGGCTTCTTTATTTAGTTAATCTATCAAATATTGGTGGTTATGTTTGATTGGTTAATAAGCCTGATTATTTTATGATATTTTGATAATATGTTCTTATGGCTTCTTCTTTATTTTTGTTATTAAATTGTTAGATCAAATAATTGTTTTTGTCATATTATAATTATTTGATTTGATTATTAATCTTTAAAGAAATTATTTTTATTGAACTTCTGCTTGATCTTTTTGCTCTAAGATTTGCTAGTTGATTTAATTTAAATGGCATGTTTTGAATCATCTAGTTAGGATTATTCATTATTAAATCTGTTATAGAATACACACGAGCACTTGTGTTTTTGTGCTAACTATTTTGCAATTACTTCGGAAACATATCTGATTGGCAGGAAGTTTATTGAAATGTTGGTCTTAAAACCGTTCACGCTAATATTGGAAACTGTGAAAACAGAGCAGGGGCTCGTAAGTAAAGTACATTGGGACAGTATCTTAAGGAGGATAGCATAAGACCGAGTTTGTACTTGAACATTTGATTTTCATAATGTGTTATTATTTTATTTCCACACTTATTTTTACACACGATTGCATGTCTGATTGTTTTGTTTAAGTTATTAAATTATAAATTGGTAAAAATTAAAAATAATTTATTCACTCCATCTAGGTTAATTAAGTCTATAATTTATAAACTTTCATGTATTATCTTGAAAATCTCTACACATCTCTGTAAAGTGAATGAATATGTCAATTCAAAATACTAGTTTGCGAAATATTCTTAAATCAAGCTTATATTTAGTTATTACTAAAAAAAATTAATTTCATTTTAACAAAATAGTCCGATAATATTTTAAATTCAACTAATTTTAACCAATTAATTATGAATTAAATTACCCAAAAATAGTAAGATGAATAACTAAATTATGAAAACCTTTTAGATGAACAACCCTAAGAACCCATGAATTTAAAGGAATAGAAACATTTGATTTGTTATGAACGTGTTAAAGTTTATCAGATTTAAACCTTAAGAAAACAAAATCCTTAAAGCTCCAATTTTGAGACGCCATAAAGATTGATCACTCAATTTAATAAGTTGAATTCAAGCATTCAATCAAGAATACAAGAAATCAAAATAAAAACTTTCTAAAATAAACTTTATAAGTAATAAAAGTTCTCCCTAAAATTGCATGGTTGCTTCTTTTTATAAGCAATAAATCCTAAAAGAAACCTAAACGAAATTATCATGTTTAGTTGTATACTGAGGCTAATCAATCATTAAAATAAAAGATAAAAAAACTTATAATAAATAAAATATAAAAGACACATAATTAACTAAAATAGGAATTGATTTCTAAAATAATATTTGTATCCAATTTAATCTTTTAAATCTATTTATTGCCTACAAAAATAATAGATCGACTATGTTGAAGCTTTAAAATCTTAGAATTTAATTTTAGATTCTTTTAATACAACATCTTTGTATTGCATGATCAAGTTTCATAAAGTTTCTTTCATCATCTTTGTCTTTTCATCCTAATTATTAGACTGTTAAATTCATTATAAAAGATCTTAAAATTTTTTAAGAATATCAATTTAATAAACACTTCGATATTCATTATTAAATTATTATGACATAAATTTATGAGTAATTGTATTAAGGGGTCAGGTAAAAAATGATGGAAAACATTAATTAGATTTCATAAGTGATTTTTTATTAAAAATATCTCTGAGTAAATTATGCAATCGATAATAATAATTTATTAAAATATTAATCAAATATTTATTATCATTTTAATTTATTTTTAACATTTTTATCCTATCAAATTTTTTCTATATTATATAGACTATAAAATCCGTTATATACTAAGAATCTCTTTTTAATAAAAAAACAATTATTAAATTTCAAGTGATACTCTATATCATTTTTGGCACTTTAAAGACAAAACTTTTGTCTCCACGTGGTTTAATGAATGTTGATAACTCAAATCCCTTCATTGCAAGTAGACTTACTAATGCAAGGAATTAGTGGGGGTTAAAAGGGAGGGCTAAATGAGATTTTACTCTTATAAATGTTCATATCATATTCGAATTATTTCCCATTTCCTAAGTTGATCGGCTGTTTATCAAAGTTGTAAAGTTATTATTAAAAATAATTTAATTAAATAACATTTAATATTAAATAAATTTAAATAATCGTATTTAAATTAAATAATATTTAAAATAAAATAATATTTTAAATATTTTTTCAATAATAAAAATATACGAGAATAATATAAATACTATTAAGTTTCAAGAATACTATTTTTATGAATTTTATAATATTTTAATTACTTTATTTTTATAAATTATATATATTAATTATATTTTAAAAAATTATAAAAAATTAATACTTTTAAAGCTTATAATAACAAGAATAACATTTAATATTATTGAACGAGCTTTAATTGAACTACGTTCAATATTAAATGTATCTAAATAGTAGTAATTTAATTTAAATAACGTTTAATTAGAAGATATTAAAAGTGAAATGATATATCAAACATTTTTTATAATTAAAATGCTGAGGTGGACATAATATGTTATTTTTATTTTTACAATTTTTTTAGAAATATAATTTCATTAAATATTAAAAAATACAATATATATAAGTTATTATCTGTACGTTATTATTATTATTATTATATGTTTTAAAGTATTATTTTTTTATTATATTTTCTAAAATTTGTATATTTAAAATGATTAAAATTTGACTAAAATGAATAAAATTTATACAAATATATAAAGTTATTAAATTGTATTCGTTTAAAACAAAATAACTATTATATTTAATTTGTGAAAAAAGTGACTATAAATGAAAGTTTTTCAAAAAATCTTTTTTCAAAAAATCTTTACCCATTTAATATTTCCTTCATATCTCTTGGTTATTTTTCGAGTAGTCATATTAACACAATCCAAATTATTATTATTACAATTATCTTTCAACAATAATAACTTTATCCAATAAAAATAATACTTATGTCTAATTAATTATAGAAATAAAATAAATAAATCATACATTTTAATTATGACAAAAATAAAAGTAATTGTAACAATATCTTTATCTCATTATTTTTTGAGATTATAAAAAATAATACTTTAAAATATATAATAATAAAAATAAAACACAAATAATATTAATATAAGATTGAATTAAATAACGTTTAATATTGATTAAGTTTAAACAGTTGTATTTTAATTTAAACGATGTTTAAATAAAATGATATATCAAATATTTTTTAATAATAAAATTGTATAAGATGAATTTAAAAAATATTATTTTTATTACTAATTTTTTTATTATTTTCTATTTAATATGATGTTCATAATAACAAGGGAAAAAAGTAATTTACATCTCATTAAATAGTTAGTTTTTCTTTGAAACTACATGACCTCATTAGCTAAAAAAAGGAAATCAGTGCAATCTAATTAAAAAATATACTATCATCTTTAGTATAAGACGCTCAAGTATTTTTCTTTTCTTTTCTTTCTAATACGTTTGTCTCCACTTTAATAATGCATTATTATTTTTACAATGTCACTTTATCACATACATAAATAACAAAAATAACTTTCAAAATTTATTATCATAAAAATAATATTTTTTATATTTACATAGTATATTTTTACAATTTAAAAAATATCAACATATTATTTCATTTTAAATGTAACTTAATTAAATATCATTTAAATTAAATTACGATTATTTAAAATTTATTCAATATTAATGAAATATTTATTATTATAAATTTTAAAAATATTATTGTTTTTTTATTTCCCAAAATTGTTAAGTAGTTCTGTTAATGTACTTTACTATTAAGTCTAATATTATATTGATTAAATACAATATGATGATAAAATTTATATATATTTATTAATTGAATTAAACTTTTTAGATTGAAATAATAATATATCTTATAAATTTTAACTTAGTATCAAAACTTCGTTGGATTGAGCGAAAGGAATTTTGTAACTCAAACCAAAAAAAAAATGAACCCTTGAAAAATAAAAGAATAAAATATAATAAAATATATTATAAAAATAAAATAAAATAAATTAAAAATATAAAATAATTAATCTTTTAACAAATAATTATCCACACTTTAAAAATAATATATATATTTTAAAAAATATAAAAAAAATAATATCTCATATTGATTAAATATAATACTGGAAAAACCTTTTATATAAACTATATATACCTGTATATACCTTCTATTTTTTTGCTATTAAATGGCATACAATTCTTATCAGTTTTGACACTTATGGCACTTTTCTTCAATTTACACTAAGCATGATAAGATTCCGAACCATGAAAGTCCCGTCCATCCCAAGACATGCCCACCTAGTCACACACAGGCTACAATACAAACTCTCATGACTATTAGGTGATCAGATTATTAAATCTTTACTGTATAATATGCAGTGATGCATTTGAAATTTTAATTTATCATAATATTTAAATTAATTTATATAAATTTTTAATTATAAAAAATTATATTTCATATAAAATAAAATTATTTTAATTAATTTTATACAATTATATTATATAACTTGTTATTAAACAATATACAGATTGATTATAATACAATATAATATAATTCATTATATGATACATTAAATATACCCTAAAGGCACATTTATTACACAATATAGATATTTTGATGTATAAATTTTAGATAATTATGTATTTAAATGTGAAGTTAAATCGTATTCTACGTAATAAAAATTATACAATTATATAAAAATTTAATATAAATAATGAATACAAACCTAAATAATACATAATAACACTTGATTTAACATATCTATAATTTTAAATATAAAATTATGTGTTTTTATTTTTTCTTTCATCTTAAATTAAAAATAATTTTTTAAAATATAAAAAATATATAAATTAAATATTAATTAAAATATATTTTTATAATAAAATTATTTTAATATATAAAAATAAATAAAATAAATTTTATTTCAAATATAAATTATTTTATTAAAATATATATAATTAATATTGTCATATAGATTATCACAAAAAATTATAACAAAAAATTATTATACAATTCAATACATATTTGAATCTAAAACAATTATATTTAACATCTTTAGTATGATTTACTAAACATATATATATATTATTTTATTAAAATATTTATTATTAATTTTACGTGATTATATTATATAAATTATTATCAAATAATGTATAAAATATTGGATGATAATAATATTTTTATAGCAACTTATCCTATTATAATAATAAAAAATATAAATTATTATTATTATTATATAAAATTATTTTTATAATCATTAATTTAATAATAATAATTTAATATAATTTATGGATAAAGGACAGTTCCGTCATTTACGCCACCCAACACCAATTGTTTGCATCTTGAAAAGGACAGATAGCTCTTGGTCACATTTCCAATTCCATTTAATGATCAAACCCTTCTTCACTCTCTTTCTCTCTCTTTCCCTCCCACTGTCTGAGTTTAACTGTATTGCACTCCAAATCATTTTCTTTTTTTATTAATTCCAAATTATTAGTTCAACTATTCAACCAGAGCAAATATCTTTATCCAGCAGCAGACTCCTTAGAAACTTTATTTGAGATTCCATCAATCACATTCCTCCTTTGGCTCCGTTAATGGCTGCAGAAACTTGGTGAAGCAGATGGAGATAGAGAGATCCCATCGTACCACAAATACAAGCGAGCTGTTTGTTTGTTTCGCTTCTCGTTTATCTTCTTCCTCAATGAAGATCTCTTCCAAGTCCATACTAAGTTCGGGCAGTGCCAGAGAACCATCACAAATCGCTCTCACCTCTTCTCTAAGTAGGAGGCTCAAGAGCAGTGGTAGCATCAGAGGAGGCCAAGCTTCACCAATGTTCCCAACTAGCGGGAAGAAAAGAGGTAATTTTGAAAACGCAGAACCATCTTCACCTAAAGTCACTTGTATTGGGCAGGTCAGAGTCAAGACAAAAAAACAGGGGAAGAAGATGAGAACTGGATCTCAGAGGAGGGTGGAGGCTAGTTTCAGAAAAACAGAGCAAAGCTTGCAGGCCACGGTGGGTCAAGATCATCATCAAGGTCAAGGCTTTCAGTTTCAGAATCCACAACATGAATGCTTGCCACAAAAAAATCAGAAATGGGTTCATCTTCCATTGACGATTTGTCAAGCTTTGAGAGCTTTTGGGGCAGAGTTCACCTGCTTTTTACCGTGTCGTTCTTCGTGTATGACTAGTGAGAGAGAAAAGGAAGATATAGGTGTGAGATCAGAGAATAGAAGCCCTTGTGGGTCAGCTTTTGCAAGATGGTTAGTGGCTTTGCAAGATGGAGATGTGAAAGGAAGAGAGATAGAGTTAGTGGTTGGAGAAGAGGACAGAATAGAGAAGAGTAGTAGCCATAGGAGGCATATGTTTGAGGGAATTGAGTTCAAGGAAAATGGTAATGAAGAAGAAGCAAGGAACAGCATGTGTATTCCACCAAAGAATGCTCTTTTGCTTATGCGGTGTAGATCTGATCCTGTGAAAACGGCTGCTTTAGCCAACCGATTTTGGGAAGCTCCACCAAACGATGATGATGAGGATGACCAACCATTGCAAACAGACATGGAAGAAGGTGAAGATAGGGAACTAACGGTTGAGGTAGCTAACACTGGGCTTAGTAAAAATGAAGAATTGTTCGAAAAATGTAATTTTTTTAGTGGTGAGGAGCATGGACGTTCTCAAGAACCGTCGAGCTTGATTATGCGGGAAGATAAGGAAGAGATGGTCGAGGGAAAAATAATCCAAGTGATTAAAAACCCAGAAAGATGCATAGGAATTGATGGGTTTTTGGAGGAAAGTGAAGAAGATCTAGAACAAATTGGTGAACAAGAAAAGGAATTCAAAGAAGAGGGACAAGAATCTGACGTAAACCCAGTAGCTGCATTAACAAAAGAAGCTGATTTTACTGATAATTTTGCTGAAATTCTTGTAGGTAATTCAGAAAAGATTGAGGATGAAGTAAATTACAGCCAATTAATTCATGAAAATGAGCATGTAAAGGAATTACCTTTGCAAAAAGATACAGAAGTAGAAGAAGAGAGAGAAAATAGAGCAAACACTGCTTCTTACTCTTCGGCCTTCTTACATTCTGGACAAGAAGAATCAATTGAAGGCAAACATATAGGAGGAGATGAAAAACAGGAAGGCCATGAAAAAATGCCGCCAGAGGCAAGAGTTACAGAAGGCTCAACGGAGCAGTTGGAAGATATACAAGAGACAGAGTCTACCCAGATGAGATTCGAATCCGAAAACACGAATACTCAAGAAGCTCAAGTGGGTTCCAAGTCAAAAGTAGAAAAAGAAAGACCCGTTTTACCAGATTGCTTGATGTTGATGATGTGCGAGCCCAAGTTGTCAATGGAGGTATCCAAGGAGACTTGGGTCTGCGATAGAGACTTTATCCGATGGCTACCAAATAGAGATAGAAACAGAAAAGTTAACAAAGTTGAGGGTTGTTCCGGTGAACCTAAGAAGCAGCTCAGTTTTAGCAAAATCAAGGCTACTCACTCGGAACAACGAATAATGCAGCCTCGGAGATCTTCTTGTTCTTTACCGGTGGCGGCGACCACTGCTTCTCAGATAGAGCAGAAGCTGGTGGGTTCTATTTCGCCGTCTGTGCTCACTCGATGCAAGTCGGAGCCAAGGAGGTTAGCGGTTGCTAAGCTTGTACCGGACGCTTGTTTCTGGAATAATCGGAAGCTGGAATTGGGTCTTAATTGTTAATTTTTGAGCCCGCCCTAAGACCTAATAAATTTAGGGTAAAAGTAATTTGGTCATTTGATTGTAAATTTACATTAGGATTTTCTCAAGAAATTCACTTGTTTATAGTGATCTTCGTAATTTTGCTGTGTGATTGTTCAAGCTAAGTAGTTTGTATTGTAATTGTTAAATCATGTTCTAGTTCTAGTAAAAATAAATAAATCAAAATTACCAAATATTCTCGAAACGAATAGTAGTAGTTTGTGAACTAGTGTTTTGGGTAGTGCTTGAATACTTCAGTTTCTCTCATCGTCTTTCATTATTTTGCTCAAGCAAAGTTTAAGGAAAAATATACATCAGGTATAGTAATTGTTTTACTTTACTTTAATATATTTTTAGTGGGGTTATTTTTTAACGTGGATTTTAGGTTAGTTTTTATGATTTTTAATCGTATTATTTTTCATTTTTAATTTTTTTTAGAGATATTTCTCTTCAAATATAATGGATCTGCAAATAAGTTCATTTTAATTATACTAAATCTACTAAATCTTTTTTCAAAAAAGAAAATACATCTGAAAAAACCAAAATTAAGAACAAATTAATAAAATGTTCAAAAAAAAAAAACAAAGATAATTAAAGTTCACGACTTTAAAAAATATAATCAATTTCTAAAAAATATATGTAGTATATTGGAATTTCTTTTAATAAAAGTATTATGTTTATTTCACAGAATACACTTAATTTTTTGTATTTTTTAACTATTTAATCTTATTATTATAAAAAATGAATATATAAGTACAAATAATTAGTTTTTATGTTTTTATTTTTATTTTTAATTTATTTAATTGTATTTTATTTAAGTTATAATAATTTTTATTGAATATAATTAAAAAATTAAAAAACTTAAATAAAAATTATAATTATCTTTATTTAATCACTTTTTCGTAACGATATAATTAAATTATTATAAAAAATAAATACATAATTTAAGTATTATTTTTTCGGTTAAAATATTTTTTTTATTAAAATAAATAGAAAAAGTAGTCTATTAGAATTTTAAATATTTTATGAATTTAAGAAATATACATAGTTAAATGTCATTTTTAATTATTATGAAAGGTAAACTAAAAAAAATTACCATTATGATTTGTTAAAATGTATTCCTTAATTTTAGACGTGATACATGACATTAATATTTTCATAATTATTACGAAAATATAATAATTGTCATTTAGATAATAACAGAAAACATTTTTTTTTGTCATATGAATTCTACGAGACCAATTTTAGAAGTAGATTTAATAGATTTAAACAAATGATAAAGTCTGGTAGTAGTTTTATTTGTCACATTAGTTTATTGTACAAAAACATTTACTTCTTTGTAACACTTGTTAGCATGCTGTAAATTTTGATAAATCTCGTTTTATTAATTTATTCTCTTATAAATTAAAAAAAATTATCATCTATATTTATATTAATATCTTCAATATTTTTATAAATTTAGATAATATCTAAAAATCAATATTTTATAGCATTTAAATACTTTAATGGAATAACTTTTATACTAAACATATAATACACTTAATATTTTAAACAATAACATGGGCATCGGTTTGAAACCGCAAGTTTTAAGTCAATTTAAATTCGATCCGATCTTAAGCAAATTATGAATTATTCGATCCGAATTCGATCCGTTATACATGTTAATCTGAACAAATTCGAAACCGTCAATTTTTAAGTCAATTTAAATCCGATCTGAAGATTATTCAATCAAAAAATTATTCAATCTGAATCCGCTTTAAATGTCAATTCGAATCCGATCCGTTGTACATGTCAATCCGAACAAATCTAAATCTACAATTTTAAGTCAATTTGAATCCGATCTAATCTGAAAATTATTCAATTCAAAATTATTCAATCTGAATCCGCTTTAAATGCCAATCCGATCAGACATGGTCAAAATTTTAATTTAAATCTATTAAAAAAATTACATAAATAAACAAATTATGAAATATCAATCCGATCTGAACCGCTATAAATGTCAATCCGAATAAATCCAAATCTGATATAATTTAAACATATAAAATACAAAAAAATCTAAAATAAAAATATTTTTCATACAAATTAAAAAGTAGATGACAATTTCATAAATTAAATATCAATTTTATAAATTAAATTCACTCTCCAAAATTAATAATAACAATAACTCTTTTTGATAATGATTCAAGGTTTAAATCATCAATACCATCAAGAACATCTACACGATAAAAAATTAAAAAGTTAAAAATATATATAAATAGTGAACTAATAAACATAATAATATATATTTGATAACAAATAAATTTATATATATTCAAAATATATATTTAAAAGTTTTATGCAATATATCTGATTTTAGAACCTCAATTTCATCAATTAACTCTTGGATATTAATGATCGGAGATGAACGAATCCAATTTTAAGTACAAATCAAAGATTGTATAGTTTTAGAAGATAAGGAACTACTGTATGGACTAATTGTACGACCACCAGTAGAAAATGCAGATTCAGATGCTAGAGTAGATACCGGTATGGCCAATACATCTCGAGCTATCAAAGACAAAATCTTAAATCTTGAGGAATGAACATTCCACCAACTTAAAAGATCAAATTTATTATCGTCCATATCAACCAATACTTCTTGTAAGTATTTTTCCAACTCAGATTTGTTTTCCATAATATGAACTTTTATTAAATGCTTTATCTTAAGAGAAGCATAAAGTTGGAATGCATCTGCTTCTAAACCAAAACCTTATGTACCCATTTCTAAAGGTTGAAAAGATTCTTCTGTGTTGTGTTTGATGGAAAATAAGTTTTATGATAATCCTCGTACATATCTTCCAAAGTTTTTTTCACCCTTTTTGAACTCATTGATGCCTCAATCTCATCCCCATTACACAATTCTAGCAAACTTAGATGTAAAGAACACTCTTTATGCCTAGGATCAAGTAAAATAGCCACAAATAACATCATATTCATTTTAGATATTTCTCCCCAATATTTGTCAAACTTAACCTTCATATCACTAGTCATCTTCATCATAATGTAATCCTCACATTTACTCCACATATCAAGTTGATAATGAATAAAACAAATATGATCCAAGAAGAAATTAGAAGTCGCATACAAAGATCCAGAAAACAATAATGTTGCTTCATAAAAAACTTTCAAAAATTGCACAAAATATCTAGCATTATCCCAATCCATTATAGTCGAAGCTTGTTTAATTTCACCTCGACAAAACTCATCTAAATCAGTGATCTCTAACTTTTCAAATGCTTTTTGAAAATAAGTTACAGAATCCAACATCAAATAAGTTGAATTCCACCTTGTCATAACATCTAAACAAACAAGTTTTAAAGTAGAGAGTTTTTGTAGTCTAATTGGTGATCCTCTCACGTATCTTACAATAACACAAATCATATTTATTGATATGTTATACTCTTTCAAACCTTGCTCAACAATTAAATTCAAAATATGTGCACCACATCGTATGTGCAAGTGTTTTGATTCTAAAATTGCATTACCTCAACCATTAACACATTTTTTCAAATAAGTAATTGTAGTATCATTAGAACTTGCATTATCAACTGTAATATATAATATCCTATCAATGCCCCAATCTAACAAACATGCTTCAATTGCTCTACCAAGTGTATCACCTTTATGATTTGGAACTTGACAAAAATTCAAGATTCTCTTTTATAAATTCCAACCATTATCAACAAAATGAGCAGTTAAACACATATAACATAAATTCTGCCAAGATGTCCATGTATCAGTGGTAAGACATTCTTTTACTATTTCTATTCAACAACTCTTTCAATTTTACTCTTTCAATAACGTACAAATTCAAGCAATCTCTTACAATAGTCTATCGAGAAGGGACTTTAAACAAAAGTTGTAGTTCTTCAATAAACTCTTTAAATCCTTCACCTTCTACAATAATAAATGACAATTTATCTTTTATTATCATCCTTACCAATTTTTCTCTACATCTTTCAACATTAAAACTGTGAGTACAAGACTTCCTTCCTTATGGAAAGCTAAAGTTTTTTGTTTCTTAAGAACTCTACTAGGAAACTTATCATATTCAATGACAATGTGTGCAAGCAAATTTGACGTGCCAGATTTGCTTGACACATACTTATATTGTTTCTTACAATATTTGCATATAGCTTTGTCATGTTGCCCTACCCATTCTATGGTAAAATGAGTCCATGCTTCACTACTAGATCTAGAGAAAACTTTTTTACCTTCTTCTTTAGAATCAATGTAAAGGTCGGGAATTAGAGTACTTAGAATCTTTTTTTTGAGTTGGTTGTGTTGCACTTTCATCTTTATTTACTTCCTCAATCACATAAAGTGTATCCTTATTTTTATCTAAAGCTACCTGTATAGTTGTAAAAAAAAAATATTAGACATTTGCAATAAATAATTGTAAAAATGTGCACATAGATGTGAGGACATGATTGTTCAATATTAATAGACCTCAATATTTTAAAAATAGCTTAAAATTTTTTGTAACTCAATTAAAGCATGAAAAACAATATTTTTTGGGAGAAAATTCTGGACAAATCGCCTTTGGCAGTTTTTCGTACCTAGATATCGAAAAGTTACATGAAATCAAAAAAACATTCGTCTAAAATAGACTTCCCAACACAAAGTTATGACCGTTCAAAGTTTTCTTATAATGTCACCCAATTTTTGTTCTACAATACCATCACATTTCCACTCAAACTCGTAATTTCATCTCATAGCTCTTGAAAATTACTATAAGAAAACCATAAATCACACAATATGTTCTAGATACATTTTTGCTTCACACATCCATTTGAAACAAAAGTAATAACTATCAATAACAACCAAAATAGAGCATTTGAATATTAGATCTTAAATCAAAATTTAGAAAAAGAAAAAAGTTCAAACAAATATAACCTTCTATGCAGGATGATAAAGAACAACGAAAAGTGACATGAGCAAACATCGAACAAGGATAGATTGCAGACGAACACCGATCAACAAGCAGTGACAATAGAGTAAAGACTGGCGAGCAGCGACCAACGAGTTGTGACCGACGAGCTACGATCGACGACAGTAGAGTAGCGAGCAACAGAACCTAAAACCATCAATGGAGGCAGTTGTAAAAAAAATTAAGTTTTATGTTAAGAGATGATTGGCGGCTATATTAGGTTTAACAAGTTAGGTTAGATACTTAGTTTTATTAATTATTATATATATATTTTAAAATAACACATAAATATATCGGATCGGATTGAATTATTCGGATTTAAATATTTTCAATCCGAATCCAAATCCAAATCCAAGCAGATTGATAAAATACAATCTAAATTCGATCCAATTTCATATCAAAACCACTCAATTTTTTTAAAATTTGTTCATATCGATAGTATATTTTGTTGCACCCTAACTTTGCCATACATACTATTTCAGACTTAATAAAATATCATGCATAGTGGACATAATGGATATTTTTGAAAGAAAAAAAAATTGTAAGAAACAAAACGTCTCTCCTTCGTCTCTTTTCACTGTTTCACAACTTTCTCTCACTCATAAACGAAAAAGAAATTGGAAACCCTCTTTGCGTTTGCCCTAACAGCAGATTTCAGCAAGCGGAAACAAATCAAGCTGATGATTTCAACAAGGAGAAGAGTTTGTTTCTTACATCCTCTGCCTTTTATGCTCCATTTTGCTTGGTGGATTCTTCTCAAATTTCCTGGAAGTTTTCGAGGCAAAATATCTTTTAGGTGGGTGAGCAAGATTGATTTTTAATTCAGGTTTGTGTTTTATTTTTGTTCATAGATTTATGGCCAACTTCTATATGCAGTCAACATTGTAAAGGAAAATGGTATATGTTATATTTGTTGAAAGATTCTCCTTCTTTCTCTCTAGTTGCCTTGGAGTTTGAGACTTGTATATTGCTTTAATGGATTCTTTAAATTTGGATAAAAATAAAGAACATGTTCGAACACTTCCATTTGTTGTTTATGGGGTTAGTTCAAGCTTACAAGAAAAACTATAGTATTAAAAACACAATTATCTTATGTCATGGGATACTATAATATGAAACATTTGAGATATTAATTAAATTACATCTAAGTTACCATTCCCTCATCTTAGAGTCTCTGTTATTCCCAGTCTTTTGCTTGACCAAGTACTCTTATTTATTCCAAAATTATGATCTAATAATTAGATTTTGTCTTTTATCCAACATTCCTATAGCAATTCCAATATATCTCCTTTCAAAAGTGAGTAATGTTATATAGCCACAGAGGTGTAACATTAGATTCTAACTGAGTGCCCTTTTTTTTTAATTATCATTAGAATATATACATATTAAGAACAAATACAATAATATAAGAACTCTTGAGTGGTTCCTTGCATAAAAATGGAGGCAAGCATTATAACAGTCTAACAGAGGTTGATAATGGAGGAAAACATGTAAATAGCATATTTGTCCCCAGTTAAATATGGTCATTTAATAGGTAGTACTAGATTTCATAATATAACAGTTATTTATTTTTAACAAAATGATTAAATTATATAAAAAATTTAAAAAATAAGGGATTTATGTCTTTTGTAAAATTACGTGATGATCTTAATCATACAAACAACTTCAAAAAAATAATCCTATTTTAATAATTTTAATCGTCATTGTAACAATAAATCCTGATTGTAACTTTTTCTTTTTGGGGACAAAAATCCTGATTGGAATTTGAAAATGCATAAGTTAAGAAAAAAAGTTGCTCAAATTTGAGGATAAATCTGCTTTTCGGTATAACTTGCAGAGTTTCAACTTTCAAGTCATTGGTTTCGCCTTCCCCATAATAATAAATGACCCGCGCTCATAGATTTCCAAAGCTGCAAATACAGAGATTCTTCTGACCATTCCAAGCCAAAAGCTTTTTCTTCACTATGGAGCTCTTTGTACCTTCTGTTTGTTATGAGGACTCCTTTTCTCACCAAGTAGAGGACAAAGAAAGAAAACAAAAAAGACAGTAAGATTATGGGTTTGTAGTTTTTTTTTTTATATTTGATAGTTTCTTTTTAGCTTCATTATCACATGTTAGCATTTTTTTTCCCTTGCATTTGATTTTGGAAAAGTATTATTGTGCAAACTTTTTCTTAAAAAATAAAATAAATTGATATGTTGTAGAAATATCTTAGATTAGATCATTTATGTCGTTTAATATATTAAATTATAAATGATTTCATTTAGTTTCTTAATTTTATAAAATACAAATTAATAACAAATTATATTATTTTAATTATTTTTATTTAAAATATCATTATTTTAAATCAAGTAATTAGAACTCGATTAAATACGAGTATTTAACAATAATAAAAATGAAATTTAATATGAAATAATTTAAGAAAAAATAAACAATAATAAAATTCAAACAAAAGTTATTCAAATATATATTTTAATTTTTAATAAAAATTAAAAATTAATAAAATATTAAAATAAAACATGTGATAATTAACAAATATTAAAAAAATTATCATTTTTTCATATTAATTGTGATTTCATTATTGTAAATACTCATGTTTTAATCGATTAATAAAAAAATAATAGTATTTTAATAAAAAATCATTAAAATGTTATAATTTAATATGTTTATTTTTATAAAGTTAAGAAACTAAATGATATCGTTTTAATCTCGAAATTAAATGACACAAATAACTTAATTTATAGGAATACTTTAGTATTTTTTTTCCTTATAAAATAAGCAAAGTTAGATCTCTCGGCCATTTTCTAATCAAAGTCCAACCCTCCTACAAATCCAACACACAATAACAACAATATTTTCACCCCTACCTACCATTAAGTTTTTTGGTACAAATGTTAAGGAAAAAAAGTTATCACTAAATGCCAAAACTTCTTACCCAAATTATTTTTTACAAAAATAACATCATTTTACACTTATAACAACAAAAACAATATCTCAATAACATTGAATTCTAATTCAATTAAATGATGTTCAATATTGAATCATTATATATGATCATAATTTAATTTAAACAACGTTTGTTATAAAATAATGATTAGACATTTTTTAATAATAAAGATATATAAACTAAACATAAATAAGTTTTATTTTTATAGTAAAAAGTTTTTAAGTAGTATTTTTATTGTTTAAAAAAAAATATGCCAAAATTTCTCTTCGTGCGTAAAGTTCCGAACATAGAGCAACTAGGACTATTTAGCACCAAAAAAAAAATCACCTTTTTAAGTGTAAACCATTCGGTACAAGTATATGTTAATAAATCACTAAAAGGTATATTAGTTGTATGCAACTAATATACTTTATAAGCTGTATATTAGTTGCATGCAACTAATATATTGTTTCTTAAAAACACTTTTAGGAAAAGCAGATTCCTTTTTTCTATATTTATACATGTATTGCAACTTAGTATAATATTATCTTGTAAATACATTAAGTAAATTCAATTTGGTATCAGAGCAGAAAAAAAAAAAAAAAAAAAACAAAAATATATATTTTACCGGTTTCTGAATAAGCACGCCTTGTTGATATGCGCCGTCCGTAGCGCAGCCGTAGTGATGCCGCACATTTAGCTGTGCTGTGATTTAGATCATTGTAATCGCGTCAGATCCCGGGCCATGGCCCCATTGTTAACCGGTGTCGTTCACGCGCGTGACTCGCGGATTCAACCTGCGGCCCCAGCACACGTCGGCTTGCGACCGCGACCGCGGTTCGGCCTCGCGAGGAGTTCGAGCCACGTTCGGCCCATGCGCAAAGCGGCCCTCGTGACCACGTGCGCTGATTCGGCCCCTTGAGAACCTGCGCGGCGTCAGCCCAAAACCGGTGTGCGGTTTCTTAAACTTCGCCGTCGGCCCGCGCCCATAACGCCGTTCGACCTCAAACCCTGCGCGGATTGATCCGCGCCACGTGCGCCTGTTCGGCCACACGCCCTTGCCCAATGAGTCGTTCACCACGGTGTCTTAGTTTCTTACATTTTCGATTTTTTTTTGTTTTTCCGGTAATGAAATTGGACTTCTGTTAGAGAAACTTAAACAGCGATGAGCAACATTAATAACCCTAGCCCATCACTTCAATTTTTTTTCTCGCAATTAATCTCAACTAATATACCTTTACCCATCATTAAAATGAAGCTTTGTTGATTCGTACGAAATTGGACTTTGTTTCTAGCCGATTCGGCCCGATCGCGACCACAGCCCGATTCGGCCATGAGCGCTTGATTCGACGGTTGACCCGACCACAGCGGTTATTTCGGTTAGGCCCAGCTTCAGCCCGTGACTCAACCCGTCTAATCCAAGCCCGTCTAATCCTGGCCATGCAAGCCCATTAGCACGACATTCAAGCGACCCGTTTATCGGCCAAAAAAAAAAAAAAAAATATATATATTATTATTATTATTCCAATTGCCTGATATACTTTGTTACTATTATTTCAATGGAAGATTCCAGAATGACATCGAGTTTCTAGAATTCATGAAGTTCCAAATTTTGAAGTTTAGTTAAGAGTTCGAGAAATTGGTTCTTTCGGGGTCTTAAACTTAATGGTACCAATTTTCGAACATGGAAAAAAGTTATGTCTGCATTTATCTTCGTGGAATGCATAAGATGGGGCATGTATCTGGATCGATTAGGGCTTCTAGTCAAGATGATATAGAAGCACACTCGGTGGGAAGATGATGATGGCTTTGTCGTATCGATCCTATTTAGAGCGATCGCGATGATATATTACAAATGGTGGAGGAATGTGAAGCTGGCTGAGGGTATATGGAATACCTTAAACGATCTTTATACAAATGAGTCGACTTTATTCAAGTTGGCGAACTCGTGTGCGAAAATTCTTGGCGTACGGCAAAAATGAAGCGGCAGTATCTCTTTTTTTTACCAAGTGAAAAATGTATGGTGAAATTGACCGAAACGCCCATGCAAAATTAAAAATCGAGAAGATCTTCTGTAGGTACCGAGGAGAAAGGAGAAGGAGCTTGAGCAGTACATGCTTTCTTAAGAGGCACTTGATATAAAACATAATAGTGCTAAAGGCGAGTGCTTGAGATGTCGGATCTCAGAGCTTGTAGCCTTTCACATACATCAAGTGAAAACGAATCTCGAAGAGAGTCTTCGCTCGAGACACGTGTTGAAGTATCGAGCCTAGCCATTCAAGCTAAATCAAAGGCACGCTCCTCGGCCAAACTCAATTTCATCTCATCGGCGGGGCCGCCGCTGGCTTTGATCGCCTCGTTCTCTCTGCTCTTATTGCAATGAACGAGGGACATCTCGCGTGAAACGTGTTGGAAACTATATCCAGCTTGAAACCAAAACGACAACGTGTGCCTCGTTAAAAGCAAAAGCGGTGCGGTCTGGGTGTCCAAGAACAGGACTACGCATGGACGAGAATCATCCTTTGGAATGTGGAGGTATCCTACGGCTTGATAGCTAGTCGTGGTAAGATTGGTATGACACTTAAATGTTTCTCGCTCTGTTGGGTCTAATACTTGGATTATTGATTAGGTGCATCGATCGCTATGACTTATGATAAATCTTTTTTAATAATAAGTTATCTCCACTTTGAGTGTCTTATGTTACAAATGCTAATGGTGAGGCCTTTCTGTCTTAGAGACGAAGTCGATTCGTATCAACTCCATCTTTCTGACTCAGCAATGTTTTATATGTACACGACTTATCTCGTAACTTAATATCATCCCACAGTTGAATATTGAGTCTAAATGCTTTGTAACCTTTTATCCTATGTATGTGATTTTTCGGGATCTTATACGGGAAATAATTGGTCGGGGGGTATCGAGAGGCGGTTGTTCCGCTTGGATCGAGCTACGGAGGAGAACAGAACACGGAGCATTGCGCATTGATTTCTAGTTCGATAAGCTAAGTGAAATTTGGTTGTGGCATCGCCGGCTGGGCATCCGTCTTTTAGTCTTATGAAAAAAACCATGCCTACTTTATTTATTGGTGTTAGTGAGCTTGTGTTGCGTTGTGAGACTTGTGTTTTGAGAAGAGGCGTGTTACTTATTCTCTAGTATTTCTAATAAAAGTACTATTCCTTTTGAATTAATTCATTCGATGTTTGGGGACCATCTAAAGAATCCACCATGTGCTCGGGTATGAGATATTTTGTTTCATTTATCGATATTTGTAAGGTTATCGTGGATTTCTCTTATTAGAACAAAAGATGAAGTTTTTTACGTTTTTCAAAATTTTCATACATTTGTTCGAGACAATATAATGGCATCATTCGGATCCTCAGATTACGACTGATGGGGGGAATATGTTAATCATGTTTTTCAACAATTTTTCAAAACAAATGGGATTATTCACCAAACTACTTGTCCTGAGCAAGACAAAATGGAGTGTACGAAAAGAAAAAATCGTCATTTACTTGATATGGCTCGTGCGCTCTTATTTAGTGCTTATATGCCAAAATATCTTTGGGGTGATCTTTGTCTGAATACGCCCGTCTCGTAATCGTCTCGTCTAGTGTCCTTAACGGAAAAATCCATTTGATTCTCGCATCTTACGTATCCTTATCATCCTTTCATAATCTTCCCGCTCGAGTATTTGGTTGTGTGGTTTTGTGCGTGTTCCTAAAAATCAACGTTCTAAATTAGATGCTCGGGCAATTAAATGTGTGTTTATGTTGGTTATGGAAGTTATCGAAAAAGGGTACAAGTGCTTTCATCCAAGGAAAGTATTATGTTACTATGGATGTTACCTTAACTTTGAGGACGTAGAGTTATTTTTCCTCGCACGATCTTGCTCGTCGGGGGAGAATACATATTTTGAAGAAGCTGTATCATGGTGAAGGGAGGCGTTAGGTGAGTCGCTGACTAATGTTTCAATGAGACGGATGAGACTTACATTTCTTTGCATCCGGTCATTGCGAGAAACGGATGCTTAGTATCAAGCACGGCTCACTACGTGAAATGACATTGAAATGAGCGTACCTCGGGTGTTCTCTGCCACTTGATCAACAACTCCGCAGTGCTTGAAGGTCGCTCATCGAGGTATGTACCTGCGATACTAATAACATTGAGTCTAATGTTGGACGGTATGTGTTACCAAATAGGTCACTCGAGGTCGACTTGACCAAAGGTATGAACCAGAATATTCATGCAAAAATCAAAATACCCAGGTAGCAATTTCATGTCCACTTTAAAAGATTATCTAAGTCATTACAAATCATTTTGTGAATCAAATATACGGTGTATCGGTACCTAACAAAGTGCGGGATGCGTTGGGAGATCAATATGGAGGAAGGCAATGGATGAAGAGATGGATGCATTAAAGAAGAACGATACTTGGCAACTTGTGTCACTGCAACTTGAGGAAAAAGGCGATTGGTTGTCGATGGGTATTTACTATAAAACATAATGGTGATGGATCAAGTAAATCGGTATAAAGCTCGTCTTGTAGCAAAGGGTTTACTCGAAACGTATGGTGTAGATTACGATGAGACTTTTGCTCACTGTTGCCAAAATGAACACGATTCGGGTTCTACTGCCATTTCTTTGCTAACCTAAGGCGCACCGGCGGTTTGATGTCGAAGAATGCGTTTCTTCATGGAGAATTAGCCGAGGGAGGTGTACATGAGTCTTCCTTTGGGTATGTAGTTGATTCTCTGGTAATTTTGTATGCAAATTGAGGAAGTCTTTGTATGGCCTCAAAGCAATCCCGAGCTGGTTTGGAAGATTTTCACAATTCATGCAAGGTTGGTTCTGGTGAGTAATTCGGACCACGCTCTGTTTGTCGAACATCAACGAGGGAAGGTAACGGCTCAATCATTTATGTTGATGATATGGTAATCCTTGGTGATGATACTATTGAGATGGATAAATTACAAAGAGACTGACTATCCTCACGAGATTCGAAATGAAAGACTTAGGTGAACTAAAGTACTTCTTAGGAATTGAGGTAGCCGAGGGAAGAAGAAGGGATATATCTTTGTCAAAGGAAGTACATTATTGATCTGTAACGGAGACGGGTATGTTGGATTGCAAACCTATTGATACTCACCATTGAACAAAGCCGTGGTTTAGCGAGTATCAGGATCGAAATACAGTGATCGAGCCAGTATCGGAGATTGGTTGGACGTTTGATTTACTTAGCTCATACTAGACCCGGATGTTGCATATGCAAGTGTGGTGAGTCGGTTTATGCACGAATCCAAGTGAGAACCATATGAATCTTTGTTTGAGAATTTTAAGGTATTTGAAATCGAACTCCCGGAAGGGGAGTAATGTTATAAGCCTGACAATCCTCTTGAAGTCTGTGGATTCACGCAGTCTGGATTAGGCGGGAAGTATTACGGATAGAAAATCGACATCGGGTTATTTCACCTTTGTGGGAGGAAATTTGGTTACATGGAAAAGTAAGAAGCGAGAAAGTGGTGGCGACGATCTAGTCTTGAGGCGAATATAGAGGTATGGCTCGTGGGGTTTGTGAATTCTTGTGGATAAGAACTTTGTTATTAGATTTGGGTTTGAACTCAAAAAATACTATCTTGAGATGTATTGTGACAATCGGTGACCGTTGATATATCACAAAATCGATCCTGACGTGATCGCTAGCGTGTAGAGGTTGATCGTCGGCTTTATAAAAGAGAAGTTAGATGCCAAAGCTTATTAGTTTCGCTTTTTATTCGCATTGAAGAACTGACTGCGGATATACTTACCAAAGAGTCTCCAAAGTCATTATATGACTTCACTTGCATGAAGTTAGGCGTGATTGATATCATCTTTGGCTTTTGAGGGGAGTGTTAATAAATGTTAAAAGGTATATTAGTTGTATCTGGTAATATACTTTATAATTTGTATATTAGTTGTATCTGGTAATATATTGTTTACTTAAAAGCAACTTTTAGGAAAGCGATTCCTTTTTTACATGTTATCGTGTATTACTGCAACTTAGTATAATATTATCTTGTAAATACATTAAGTAAATTCAATTGTATATAACAAAGGTTACTGGATACACTTTTATAAAGATCTAAACAGAGAAAATCAAAATGTGATCTGGAATGAATTATTAGCCCAATAGAATAGAATAGAATATAGGAGAGTTTTTTGTACAGGTACCAAGAGACCAGAATCTCACACGAGTATACAACTATAAAATGGAGAAACACTGTATTTAATGAAAACAAATCATCCCATAAAGAAATTGTGTGTCTGAAGTTCGTGACTATCAAAAGGATCAACCGATAGGGGACGGTTATCCTTATCCCTATTTAAATTCTACATCAAAGCTTCCATTTTTTTAAGTATAGAGAATTCTTCACTAATAAATAAATTATAATAATTTATATTTTATATATCATAATATTGATTTCATAATTAAATTATTTATTTATTGATAAAATATTATTTTTTATCAACATTTATTTTATTTAACTATATAAATCTTTACAAATATATAATATGTTTTTTAAAAAAAAAAATTAAGAAAATGGGAATCGTGGGATAGGCAAGGCGAAAAGGGTAATTCCCAACCCCATCCCATGAAGGCATTCCCCCATAAGTATCAAAATCGAGTTTTCCCATGAATTTCTATTCTTACGGGGGCAACCCCGCAACCCCTCAAGACAAAACGTGAAAAGATCTGTTTCTGTGAATGAAATAAATCTGCGCAAGTAGCCAGCAATGAAATTCATCCTCTATTTCCATCAAATTAGCAGTCCATTATGAATGTAATTGCTAGCTGTTAGATGTTAGAACTTAGCATCGTACAGTGGATTTATATAGGAGTTTTCTATAATACACTTCGATTGAGAGAACAAGAGTCCTAACCACTATGGCCAAGGCGAACTACTGTGTAGTAAGAGTTAATAAGCAAGTCATAGAGCAATCATCTTTATGATCTATCTATAGAAACAAAAGAGATAAAGAAAGAAAAAAAATATTGAAAAATTATACAAATTCCCGATAAGTTAGATTTATGAGAAAGCAAGAATAGAAAAATAACACATAAATTTAATAACGGAGTTCGGTCAATCTTGCTTCACGTTTAGGACTTCTGCAGATCTTTTCTTGAAAGAGGAGAAATTACAGCGAGGTGTTTACACATTTCATGACTCACACGATTATACCCAATAAAATTGCTACCGATTTTCTCATGAAAAGCTTTTCTCGATTAGAATGAACAACTTTGGATGATTAATTCATTACAATTACTGGCATTACGTATTTATAGGAAAATTCACTCTTGAATTACTCCTTAAATTAATGGTTCCTTAAATTGATCCTTGAATTAAGCTCGTTGTTTTGCTTCGATGTTTTACTCGCGTGTTTTGCTCGGCTTAAATTAAGGGCTTTAACGATCTCAACAATCTCCACTTCAAGGATTTCAATGCATGCACGCTTTCAATCATGCGTGACTTTTCTCTAGTCTTTATTGCCTAAGGTAGACCAGGTGAGTTGAGCCTGTTTGGTTTGTCAATAGTCACCACATTTGTTAACATATCTATCTTTGGATTTTCTTCTTTGAATCTGGATCTCCAATATTAACACATCATCTTCCAATAGAGATCGATGAAGTGATAACGAAGTCTAATATGCTTTGTTACAGAATGAAATCTTTGAATTCTTCGCCAAGTTGTATTGCTTTGACTATCATTATACGAGAACATTCTTCTTTTGTTTGAATCCCACTCAATTAACAAACCTTGAAGCAATATCATCTCTTTACTAGCTTCGATTCTTTCATTACCCTTCTGTAGTGGATATAGTGACAATTTTACGTATTTGTAACATCCAACTAACGGTTTGTAGTTCCAACTTGATAAATATATAGCAGGTGGTGCTTTCGGTGATCGACTTCCTCGATGCAACGTCTACGCACTTGTACTTTTAACTCGCTTTACTAAAGTACAAGCACTTTTCTCGTGGTACCTGGCAGATACCTCAAAAATCTACTTATTTGCTTCCCAATGAGTTTTTCCCTGGATTTGACATAAATCTGCTAACAGCTCCCATCGCAGTGCGTGGCCAATGTCTGGTCTGTGCAGGACCATTGCGTACATCAAACTTCCAATGGGCGAGGGCATAAGGAACCTTAGCCATGAATTCTCTCTCTTCCTGTTTGAAGGTGATCCTTGGATAAGTGAAAATAGTAGCCAAGGGTGTCTTCATGGCTTAGCATCGCCGTGTTGTCAATCTTTGCAAAACACGATTGATATACTCGCTCGAGATAAGCGCAGGATCCTTTCTTCTTATTTCTTGTGATTTGCATTCCAAGAATCTTCTTTCTTTGGACCCAAGTCTTTCATGTCAAATTCCTTTGACAATTGCCGCTTCAACATTTTAATATCATCCATATACGAACCTACTTCTTAACATATCATCAACCTTAAAAGTAGTAAAATGATATAATCGGACCTATATCTTCAGTAGCAACAATGATCAACATTGCATACGGAAACCTTCCTTATACAATACATTTGTCAAACTTTACTGTACCGTTGTCTCGGGCTTGTTTCGCCATACAAACTCTTCTTAAGTACGCACGTATTCTTTCCCTCTTTAGAAACCTTACATTTGGTACATGTATATCTCTTCATCTAAATCTCGTGAAGGAATGTGGGTTTTCACATCAAGCATTCAAGATGAAGATCTTGATAGCTACAATACTCAATACCGATGCGATAGTATTGAGCTTCACAACGGGAGCGAAAATGTCGGTGTAGTCAACCTTCCTTCCGTTGAAACCGCTTTGCGACTAGGCGGGCTTTGTATCTCTTGGGAACCATCGTACTCCTCTTTCACTGGTACACCCATTTGTTATGAAGTGCCTTCTTTCCCATGGTAACTCACTAGTTCCACGTGTTTGGTTTGAGATGAGAGATTTCATTTCTTTTTCATAGCAAGCTCCCACTTGTTGGAATCTCGAGTCCGACAAGCTTCATCATAGCATTCGGGCTCCCTCTGTCATTCAAAGACATATGGTTCATGTATCTCGTTAGGCACACGTGAGGTCGAGTAAGACATACCGATACGGTGAGCTGGAGTAAAGAGGTTGTAATGTGTGTCGAATGATGTGTCTTCTTCTGTCAATGACAAGTTCTGTGGTGAGGGCTTGTTACAATTGGTTATGTTGCGGAACTATACGGGACATCATACTGCATCGCAAATATTGACTCGTTCCCGCTCGACTCATTTGGCGTCTATTTTATACATGTCCTTATACATCACCGCTTTCGTTGAAAATCACATCTCCGCTACGGATAACTTTCTTCTTTTCGTCATCCCAACGGTAGCCAAACTCGACCTCGCATGGCCAATGAATGTGCATTTCTTGGATTTGGGATCAAGCTTATTCACCGCCTTGATCACCGATATGCACAAATGCTACATAGCCGAAAACTTTTATATGTGATAGTTTCACCTCTTTTCCGCTCCATTACCTCCTCCGGTATTCTATGCTTTCTAATGGAACGAGATGGGCCTCGGTTGATCAAGTAAGTGCCGTGTTATTTACGCGCGCCGGTGAACTTTGTATACGAATGCTTCGGCTCTTTCTATCAACGTTCGGTTCAAATACGCTCGGTACGCCCATTGTGTTGAGGCGTGCCTGAGCAGTTCTTTCCATTCACGATCCCGGGTCTCATGCGAGAAATTTTTCAATCTGGGTGTCTTCATATTTACCACCGTTATCGGTTAGAGCTTTTTGATCTTTAAACCCGTCTCATTTTCCACCGTAACGCTTTCCATCTTACGAAAGCCTCGAAATACTTAGGACTTATGCTTTAGAAAGTAAACCCATACCTTCCGAAAGTGATCATCGATGAAAGTCAGTAGTGTTTCCCGATAGATGAGGCATCGTTAGGTCCCCATAACATCGAGTGAATAAGCTACAGCCTTTCTTCTCGCGATTACGCAACATGTCCGAAAGTGACTTTCTTTTTGCTTTCCAAGTATGCAATCTTCGCACGTGTCTATCTCGCATCAGACTGGAAGTTTTCCGCTTTGAGTGCATAATCTTCATCCCCTCTCACTCGTATGGCCTAGTCTACGGTGCCACTGATTTGGTGTTTCATTACCTGTTGCAATTGTAATTGAACAACGTGCCTCTCGTCATATAAAGAGTGCCACTTTTCTTGCCTCGAGCAATTTGTCATTGCACCGCTTTGAAATCTTCCAATCATCACCATGGAAGATCGTTGTGTAACCTTCAGCGGCCAACTCGCACCGAGATTAAGTTCCTTGAGATCCGGAATATGCGACATCCTTCGGGTTCCCAATGACTCGTTCAACTTAATCTTCACTACACCTTTTCCAATAATATGCACATGGTTGATCATCGCAAGATATACCTTTCAAGGTTCAGGGACATATTTCTCGAAGAATTCTTTTTGTGAAGTAACCGCGAACGATGCTCGAGAGTCTAACACCGAAGATTCTTCCTTGCTTCTCGAAAGAGCATATCAATGCACGTCGTCTTACGAGGTGGAAGTAACATTTGCCTCTGCCAATGTTTGTCGCCCGGTGCAACTTTTGCACTTGATTTTTGTAGTGCTCGGTTTTCCACAATTGACACTTTCGATAGTCTTGAGCTATGGGAATTATTAGGATTCTGGTTGGACCTCCTCGTCTTTGATCTACGTCGGTGAGTACGTTACGCCACGTCCGTTCCCTTTGGTTGAATTTCTTCCTCTTGACTCTTGTATGCAAAACTAAGAAGTTGACGATTCACGCAATCTCTACGCTCGGATCTGGCGAGAACCAGGATCACTGAACATCGTCAAATTTCCAACTTATTGCTTCTTGACGAGCTACTCACTGTGTGAGGTAGCATTCAACTTACGGTAAATAAGACAAAAGTATCAATGCCGTACTTCTTCATCGAATTCAATTTCCACCGAACTCGGTGGGTTGTAAGCGTGTTGAGTTCATTGAGATGTTGAGCTACCGATGCGCCCTTCATTCATCCCACAAATTGAACAAAACGCCTTCATCAAGTGCACTTTGTTTGGTGATTCTAAATACATATTGGAGAGAGTCGTCATAAGACCAGTAGTCTTTTTCCTTTGCAATGTTGAAAGCAACATTACGGGATGGCGTAATCGAATAACTCAGAGAGCTTGCACATGCAGAAGATTTCAATCTTCTTCGCATGTAACCTTTTGGCTTAACTTCCCTGAGAGAGATTGATATAAATTTGTTTGATCTGAGATAATCCTCTATCCTGCATTTTCTAAAACCCGAAATCTGCCATCAAATTTCTCGAGTTTCGCCATTCCTTTATCTCGCTATTGCTATACTCAAATCTAACTTCCATAGGATCGTTTCGACTATTTCTATAAACCATAGTGTGTTAGAACACCTTCAGCGAACAATTATCGTCGACAAAATGTCACTTATTCACGTAATTCACTATTCACGTAAATAATAACCTGCGAGAAAATTGAAGTAAATCACCACCGATACGATGCACCGTTGTTGGAAAATTACGCAAATTCCCAATAAGTCACATTTATGAGAAAGCAAGAATAGAAAAATAACACACAAATTTGATAACGGAGTTCGAATCTTGCTTACGTCCTGGGACTGCTTGGCAGATCTTTTCTTGAAAGGAGAAATTACCTGAAGGTGTTTACAAAACTCACGACTCACTGACTAAATTACACTCAAGAAAATTACTCTCAATTTTCTCTCACAAAAGCTTTTCTCTCAATTGGAATGAACACTTTGGATGATTAATTCATTACAATTACACATCTATTTATAGGAAAATTCACTCCTTGAATTACTCCTTAAATTGCTCCTTGAATTAAGCTCCTTGTTTTACTCCATGTTTTGCTCCTTGTTTTGCTCCATGTTTTACTCTATGTTTTGCTCCTTAAATTAAGGAGCTTAATGACAATCTCCAACAAAAAAGGGGTTTTTTTTCCCTATGAGAATCCGCTATGAATGTTGAAGGGACAAATTCGGTTATGGCAGTTGGCTTTGCATTTCCTAATTGTCATGATGACTCATGCATAATCTTGCTAGAATCTGAATTTTGTTTTCTCTTGTAGGCTAAAAACTTACAACTGCTTTTGAATTCTAGACGGTCTTTGATAACAGTGCTTAATATCATGATGTAACCAAGAATGAAAAGTGATTGACTTGTGCAAGAATAAAGAGTTGAGTAAAAGACATATCCATGTCTAATCTTCCAAAAGATTGAAAGAGGTTTATGTGACGAACTTTTGGGACAGGAAAGATCAACGCTGATAACTAAAAAAATCTACATTCATCATCACATAACGGCACGGGAGATGAACATTAATAAGGAAGTCCATGTGATGAATTTCAAAAATAATTTACCTAGCAATGAGTTCCTCTGCTTTGTTATTCGTTAACTTCTTTATTGTGTTAAATCTGAATTCTGATCTCCTTTGCTACCGTCAATGTTATTTGTCGGATTCTCAGTCGTTGAATTCATGGAGCCTGACTGTTTTTCACCTTCACTGTCACTGTCATTTTCTTTATCATTGGATCCTCCTTGGACTAGGGAGTCGATGGTTAGTTTACCAGCATAAAGGAATAAACCAACAGAGTTGATGCCAAAAACAAAAGTTGCTAACCATTCACAATAGTTCTGCATTAATAAGTGGTAACAGTGAATTCTCAGAAAAAAAAGAAAAGCAAGCAAAGCACATTTGAAAGAAGTGGTAGTGTGACTGTGTAAGCTACCTTATAGTTATTGTAATCTGCTGGACCTGAAAAGTATGAGACCAAGTATTGAATTAAACAAAATAATGAATACTTAACCAAATTTTTAAATGTTTAATTCATGACATTCCAAAGTCCATTAAAGTTTTCATTCTTCTAGCAATAGGTACTATGAATACCACAAACTTTGTATGCCAAATTGCAACTCAGAGAAGTGTACAGTCTCAGTCAGTGATGATTTTGAAGCTCAGAATCAGAAACTAGGCTAGTAATCAAATTAATAAATAGGCAAAGCAAAAGGTTAGCTTTTTATCATTTTATCATAACAATCATTTCATTATTTAGTTTCTGGTTCTCCAAACATTCCTGATATTACTAACTTCGATTATCAAATATTTCAGCTTAACCCTTTTAAGGTTGACAACAGTATCAAAATTTCAATCTGTTTTACAGCGGACGAACAAAGAATGAAGCCCCCACCGTCAAAATACAATAACAAGTTTGCAGGAGGCGCAATATATATAAAGGTGTAATTGAAGCTCCTTGCAGCCTTATCAAATAAAAAAGTTGAGCCAAGTGAACAAATGTGAAGTAGACTTCAAAGAACAATTACAGGCTGTAAACACTAATTTATTATCTACAAGTAACAAACTTTTTGTCAGAAACATCAAATTTCATTAGTTTCCCCAAAAAGACAGTGCTTGCTAATAGCTATAGAGACATAATCAAGGAACATACAGAAAAGTTATCTGAAATGGTTTGGCGGTTTAAAGCTGCCTCAATTGTAGTGGTGAACTTATACAGAATAAGAGAAATAACACCTGCAGATAGTGCTCCCAAGAATGCCTGAACAGGTGAAGGTGTAGACTTAGCTTCAATTGTACTTGAGCCCAGTGCTTTTAAGCTATCCAAAGCTTCCTCTTTTAATGACTTCTTAACTCCATCAGACCTAAATTTCTAGACAAGAAAAAACTCATTTCATCAAAATACAAGTTAACTTATAAAATATACAATTTAACAACAAAATCTCCATAATACAAACTCTTGGAAGTAATTTCTAATATCCCACGTGGCAATTAAATAGTGGTCATAATCAACAAAGAACCTTATGTGTCAAGCTCAATAGGTGTCTAATCATCATACAAATATGAATGCAAGATAGTTATCCTAGATGAATAAAGACCTAATCATTATCTTTTAATTATCTTGAAGAGATAAAGGGTCGAATACTAGGGGTGAGCAAAATATCCGATCAATCCGAAAAATCCGATCAAATCCAAAAAAATTGAGTGGCTTCGATCCAAAGTCGGATCGGATTCAAATTTGATTTTATCAATTCGCTCGGATTCGGATTGAAAATATTCAAATCCGAATAATCCAATCCGATCTGATATATTTAATATATTATTTTAAAATATATATATAATAATATATTATAATATTAATATATTATAATTAAATCTAATATAAAACCGAAATTTCATACTCAGTTATCTCTAAAATCCCATCTCTTTCTGTCTCTCATACTCGATTTAATCTCCACGGTCGTCACGTTCCCCGTCGCTGCTTTCTCCTTCCCTTGTCGTTGTTCGTTTGTTCGTTACCAATCCAACTCCAACCGTCGTTCAACCTTACCCCCTTATACATGTGTTCGCTTCTGATCTAGTGATGAGCTATTACTTTTCAACTTCTTTGGGTTATATAATAGTTAGGATGTTTTGGCTTTTTTGTCTTTTATGTAGATCGACTTAGCCTCACACAACTCCTCTGTTACGGCCAAAAAGGTAAGATGGTGCTTAATATTTTTCTTAAATCTACATTTGAATCTGATTTGGTTTTACATTAGCAATATCCTTTGGTACATGAGAACTTAGTTTTTACTGGTACAAAGCTAATAAGAAACTTATTTTCCAATTAAAAACCTCAAGAGTCAATGGTTGCCAAGTTTATGATGGATATTTAGGATTACACAACTTTTGTTTCGGTGATGAGCCAACTGTAGGGAATACGAAGCCTGAAACTATACTTTGTCAACTTACAACCAAAAAAGGACATGTAATGTCTTGTACTCGCTTTCTTTTGTATTTGGAAAACTTGTCTTTAGTGAGAGCAGGTTTATACTTGAGAGAAACAAATGTGTTGATTTTGACTTCTTGTAAAGAAATTGCATTCTTCATTAATTTTTTGTTTTCCTCGCTGCTATTTCACTTTTATTGGATCTAACTGGATATTTTCCTCTAACTTTCCATGTGATTAATTAGGGCTCGTTTTGTAATGAGTTCTATTTTCTTGTGTTTGGAACTTGTTTTTGTTTTTTTAATTCAATTGTAAAAAAAATTGTTTGGTAACAAGTTCTGATTTCTGATTTCTGTTTTCTAAAAAAATGAGAATAGAACACAAAAAAAAATGTTCGACAACAAGTTCTATTTCAGTTTTCTAAATGAACACATAAACATGTATAACAAAATCTGTAGTGTAAGATTGTCTATATGCGCATAGAAATTAAAAGAATGTTTGATTTCCTGTGCATATTCGGTTTTGGTTTTGGTTATTTTAAAATTAATCATGCTTAGCTTTTGAGATTGGTGTTTTATGAATTCTGTAAAAAGCCATAGATTTTATTTTAATCTCTAATAAATTGTTCCTCTTTATTTTTCTTTTAGCTTGTTCTGGAAAACTTCATTTTTTTTAATTTTAGATAATTTCAGATAATTTGAGCAGAGAGGTTGAAAAATACAGAGTTCGGAAGAAGCGTAGCACCACATACATAAAGTGGATCATCTAATGAGGTTGTAGGTCACAGTGTAAGAGCTACCTTATAGTTATAGTTTCCAAAGAAGATACTTGTATATTTATATATCATGACATTTAGCTCATGGTAAATTAAAATTTGTATTGCAGTCCTTTTTATGGACAAAGATGTCCAGTGCTTCAAAGTGGTGCTAAAGCATTGTGCGATAGTGGCCTGTTTTTATTAGGAAGGGCAACCATTGAAGAAGCTCGTAGTCTTTTATATTGGCTAGACAATGAACAAGTATAGCATTCATGACCTCCATGCTTCGACCGTTCATTTAAAGGATCATGATTTCGAAGCTCTATTAAATGAATCATCTTCAAACCAACCCATATTGAAGATTTGTAGTGAACAACACTTTAAAAGTGTTGTTTTATTTTGATGTAATTTGAATTTTAATATTTTTAAACTTTATGTTAAAACTATAGATATTTTGAGTTAAATTATGTAATTTGTATTGAATTTTTTTCTTTTGGATCAATTTTGTTGAATTATTTTTAATCATATTATCATTTATGGTTGAATTTATATGAAAAATATTTTTATTTTAAATTTTTCTTTGATTTTATGTAAATTTTTATTTTATAGATTGAAATTACGATTTTGCCCCTATCTAAAAGGATTGGGTTCATATTTGTTCGGATTGACATTTAAAGTGGATTCAGATTAAATAATTTTTGGACTTGATCGGATTTGATTCGGATTGCCTTAAAATTGGCGGATTCGAATTGGCATGTACAGCAAATTCAGATTGAATAATTTTTTAATCGGATCCGTTTCAGATTGCCTTAAAATTGACGGATTCGGAGTTATTCGGATTGGTATGTACAACGGATCAGATTCGGATTGAATGATTCATAATTTACTTCGGATTGGATTCGAATTAACCTAAAATTTGCGATTTCGAACCGATGCTCAACCCTACCGAATACTATCCTTTAATTATTTTAAAAGATATTGAGGACATAATTAAGAATGCATGTTTACAAAGGATAAATATCTATAAAAGATAAGTGTGTACAAAGCTACAACAGCTCGATCTTAATTAGACATGGAATAATTATTAGGTTGATTTTTTTTCCTATATATATGCATACAACTGTTATCATAATAAAATACATCTTAAAATATCATTTGATCTCATAACAAAAAATCACAGCTAAATACACTTTTTTCACATAATTATTAGAACAAGATTGTAGATCTCCTATACTTTTCATCTTACAATAACTTACTTAAGCATCGAAGGGTTAAAGACCACCCCTACAAGGTGGTCCAAGTTCCTAACTATTTGTTCATCTCGCAAATTTTTAAAAAAACAATTCTATCTGGTGTTGACAAAAATTTGTATCAATACAAACTAAGTTTCTCAAGCTAAACATAGATTGAAATATAAAGGTAAAATCAACTTCAAAGTAAACAAAAACCATTAAAAAAAAGTTGCCTCTATAGTACATATGTAACTTGTATTTATTACTTAAAACTTATAACTAAGATATTAAAATAAATATCATACAATAAAAAGAAACTACTATATAAATGAGGTCTTTTAGTGAAGATTATACACTATGCTTATGTTAAAAGCAACATATGAAACAAAGTAATAATAGATGAAAAATGTTTTCAAGTCTAAATGCATAAAATGTATTTTTTTTAGCATTGAAAACACTTATAACAAACTTTTTGTTGTTTAGTTCATCCCCTTAAAAAACAAATGCAAACAAAAGCGCTTTTATAATGTGCTTCGAGTGTGCTTGATTTTTTCCTATTAAAAGTGATTTTAGTAAAAAATAACTTGACTTAAGAGGAAACCTGTTAGGAATATAGGTCAAAGTTGGTTTACAATTAAAGTGAAATTAAGAAAATGAATATAAAATAAAAACATATATTTACGTGGTTCATTCAAATTAATTAAGAGTTACTCCACCGGTAAAAACGGAAGGAATACACTATACTGAAATATTTATAATCTTCTCTTTAAATATAAGGAGATAACAAGAAATCTCTCTTGTAATAGGAGAATATAATTAACCCCCCTCTCTCAAAATGAGAAAAACTTTACAAGTTAAGGCTTTGTATTTGGGATGCTTGAGATGATTTTCATTGAATGGTTGATTTCTATTTATAGGTAAATATAGAACCTAACTATTCAAATGGTTACTTGAAATTAAGAAACCAAATTGAAATTTGGTAACCATCAAAAAGAAACCAAACCAATTTGAACTTTGCTAACCACCATAAGAAATTAATTTAGAATTTGCCACCAAATTCTCTAGGCCAAATTTGATTCTTCAATGTGAAAATAATTTCACATTACATACGCAGGACATCCAAAAATGTGGAGAAAAATAACACACTAAAAAGTCTACCAAACCAACTAAAGTTCAGTTAAAATAACCATTACAAAAGGATTCTTCTAAAGCAACACTAGAGCATGAAATATAAGAATCAGTTGAAGTTCAAACCTAAGTAGGATGGAGATCAACACATCACATATTAGAACAACTTGACAATCTGATTATATATTAGAGAGCAATATTGCATATAGTCTTCGAGCATAAGATAGAAAGCCAACAACTTTTGACGAAGCTATAAATAGTCTATATGCATCTTATGGGATGATTGCAATGCATTAAGAAATATAAGCTCTTCATAAGAACAAGATTTGAGAACTCATTCCACTACCACAAGAAAAGAAGGCTATTAGAAACAAATGAGTCTACAGGATCAACAAAGATGAAAATGATCAAATGGAAGGTATTGTGTTAGATTGGTGGTGAAAGGAAGAATATGCTCAGAAAGGAAGGATCAACTTCAACGAGATATTTTCTTATGTTGTTTGACTTACTACAATAAGAATAGTATGGGCAATGTGTGCATATGACTTGCATTTAGAGCAATTAGATGTAAAAATTGTATTTCTTCGTGGAGAACTTGAAGAAGAAATATACATGCTCCAACCAAGAGGATTTGAAGAAAAACGAAAAGGGAACTTGGTTTATAGGTTAACCAAATCTATATATGGCCTAAAGTAGGCACCAAGATGTTGGTATAAGAGACTTGATTCCTTCGTTATTAGCCTTGGGTACACCAGAATTAGTTCAGACTATTGTACATGCTAGAAAGATATGGTGATAATGACTTTATTATCTTACTGTTGTATGTGAATGACATGTTGCGGGAAGGGCCCAACAAAGAATGAATCCAAGAATTGAAGACTCAGTTGGCTATGGAGTTTGACATGAAGGATTTGGGACCAACAAAGAAGATTCTAAGGATTCAAATTCACATAGATAGAAAAGATAAGAAGGTTTGGCTTTCTCAATAGAACTATGCGAAGAAAGTCCTGTATTGCTTCAACATGCAAGACTATAAGCCAATCTCTACCCCACTTCTTATCAATTATAAATTATCCTCAAGAATGTGCCCTAGCAATGAAGTGAACAGGATGGAAATATCTCTAGTACCGTATGCATCAACGATGGGAAGCCTAATGTTTTCCATAATATGTACGAGGACAGACATTACTCAAGTAGTGGAAACAACTAGCCAATTTATGGTGAATCTTGTTCAAGAACATTAGAACACTGTGAAAAGGATCCTTAAATACATCTAAGGAGCCTCAAGTGTTAAATTATATTATTAAAGATCGAACTTTATTGTCACAAGATATGTTGATTCAAATTTTACAGAAGATCGTGATAAGAAAAAGTTTATTACAGGTTATGTGTTCATACTTGCAGGTGAGGTTGTAAGCTAGTTTTCAAAATTCCAAACAGTTGTAGCATTATCTAACACATAAACAAAATATATAACATCTACACATGCCTGCAAAAAAGTAAATTAAATAAGAGATTAAGATTAATGGAGGAGTTCAGACACAAACAAAAGAAGATTCATGTGTATTGTGACAGTCAAAGCGCCTTGCACATTACAAAGAATTTAACCTTTTATACTAGAACTAAGCACATAGATCTACAATATCATTTTATTCGAGAAGTAGTGGAAGGAGAAATTGTGTATATGTCAAAAATTCACATGAAAAGAAAACCTAGCAGATATAATGACAAAATTGATCAACATCGACAAGCTTATGTAGTGTCAATCCTCGTATGGTTTAGTAGAGACGTAAGCAGTAGAATTTGAGCAAAGGCAATCGGAAGAGCTCATAGTGAAAGATAATTTCAAGTGGGAGAATGAAAGTAAATGTAAAATCACTTTCACATTGTAATTACACATAGAAGAGTTAAATTTGACCCAAAGAATTTGGTAGCAAATTACAAATTGATTTCTCTTGGTAGTAAATTTCAAATTGATTTCTCTTTGTGGCTAGCAAAGTTCAAATTGGTTTCTTTTTTGTGGCTACCAAATTTAAATTTTGTTTCTTAATTTCAAGCCACCATTGGAATAGTAAAGCTTTATATTTGTCTATAAATAGGAAGTTAATCATTCAATACAAATCATCTCAAGCATCCTAAATATAAAGCCTTAGTTTATAAAGTTTTTTCCACTTAGAAGAATTCTTTCCTCATTTTAAGAGACAAAGAGGTTAATTGTATTCTTCATTTATAAGAGAGGTTTCTTGTTATCTCTTTATATTTAGAGAGAGAGAATTGTAAATTTTTCGCTATCGTGAATTCTTTCCGACCTTTGTCTGTGCAGTAACCCTTAATTAATTTGGGCAAACTATGTAAATATTTGTCTTCATTTTCTCAATTTCACTTTAGTTGTAAGCCAATTTTGACCCATAATTTCCTAACAATGGTATTAGAGTTAGGTTGCAAAATTTCAATTGACAGATACTATTCACATAGACGATATTATTCAAATATATGGGACTGTTAACTTATACTAAGTATTTATGAATTAGTATTTTGTTTAGTAGGCATATCAACAAAGTTTGAAATTGAAAAGTTCAACGGAAAAAATTTTACCTTATAGAAGATGAAAATCATGACACTTTTAAGAAAGATGAAAATAAAGACACTTTTAAAGAAGGACAATTGTTTAGAAGCAATCATGACACTTTTAAGAAAGATGAAAATCAAGGCACTTTTAAAGGACAATTGTTTAGAAGCAATGGAGCAAGATCGACAACTTTGACTAATGACAAAAAGTAAAAGAAAATAGAAGGAGATGCTATTGCAGACTTACATTTAGCACTAGTAGATGAAGTACTATCTAACATCGAGGAAAAGAAAACTCCAAATGAAATTTGGAATACTTTGACAAGTCTATACGAAACCAAGTCATTGCATAGTAAAATTTTCTTGAAGAGAATACTATACGCTCTACGAATGTCAGAATCCACGTCAGTAACAAATCACATCAACACCTTCAATATTTTATTTTCCCAACTCAATAATATAGGTTATAGAGTAGATGAGAATAAACGTGCTGAACTTTTACTCCATTTCTAGTCTTTAATGACGTTATAGTTTACGTCCTTGAAGAGGAAACGAGGGGTAAAAATAAGGAAGACAGTACATCAACTTCTCAGCAAGTTGAAGCTTGTCTATCACAAGAGGCAGGCGAGTGCGAGTTGTAGTCAAAATTGATCAAAGCCAAGTAGGAAGAAAACCATTAAATGCTACCAGTGGCAAAAGAGGCACTTAAAGAGTGAGTGTTGATTCAACAAGAATAGAGAGGGAAAACTCATGAATCAATAAACAACCAAAGTTGTATGGCAAGTAATTCAGATAATGGTTATGTTTTCTGCACTGAGATAACAACTTTTGAAGGTAGAAGACAACTTGCAAATAACTGGGTGATGGATTCAGGTGCAACTTGGCACATGACCTCATGAAGGAAATGGTTTCACAAATATGAAATAGTTTTTGGAGGATCTATGTCATTAGCAAATGATCATGTCTTAGATGTTATTGGAATTAATATCAAACTAAAAATGCATGATGTCACAATTCATACAATTTAAGAAGTCCATCATATCTGTCTACGTATAATAACAAAATGATGAAATCGTTGTTATCCTAAATAAACAATTGTACTTTCAATAAGTAATTATGGATATTTCTTATGTGTGTCTAAAAATATTTTTTTTATAAGCGTAAACAAAGGCACCTTGATGTATTAATGAATTATAATGCCTTAAAAATAGGTTTTTTCCTAAAAAAAGTAATACAAAAAAACCAAAAAAAAATTAGTGACTTTAGAAATGAAGTTTACCAAATTGTGATGAAGAGGGTCAATCCCTTTGCGTATAACGAGACATAATTCGCTCCACATGGCATGAGTTTGTTGTTTTATTCTATAACTACAAGTTCAGATGACCTACAACCATTACTCGATAGGTCACTTAGCTTTGCTTCTAAGAAAAATTTTAAAATACATCATACTATGTAAGAGTACTCGTTTTTTATAATTCCATCACCACTTAATTTCTTTATTAATATAGAACATATACAGGCACATTATATTATACAATCTCATTTAGAGAGTCTTACGTTCTTATATAAGAATACAAGTACACATAACCCAGAAGAGTTATGGCTCTAATACTAAGTGACGTAGGAGGGTCAATCCCTCCACTTATAGTAGTAAAGGACCTACTCACGTGTACAAATTTCTTCACTTTGGTCTATGAAAGTAAGTTCAGCAGGTATCCGACCATTAATTACTCAAAAGTTAAACGGAACTCACGCTTTGATTATAGGGTAAATCACGCTTTGATTATAGGATAAATCCAAAACTTATAATACCATGCAAGAGTGTTTACTCTATATCAACTAACCAATATGAAATATATATAGGCACGAATTCCCAACAAAGCCATCGCCTAAAAGTTTCAAAAGTTAAACAAAGAATACGCGAACACATACAAAAACTAGAGTAACAAAAATGTAACAATTACCAATTCTTTCGCACGCTTAGCGCGGCGCCTAAGAGAGCGAAAAAGGAAGATGGTAATGGACCCAGTGAGGAGAACACTAGTGGCCACTTGGAGAGAAGAAGAAGGGTCGTCAAACGTAGCAAAAATGGGGGAAGAGTTCGGAGGAAGTTCGATGGGACCCTCTTCCCTTGTAGTCGTCGGAGCACTGTTCGCATTGGTCGTGGTTGTGGGTTGGGAAGCTTGGGCTAGCCATGGCTCGGTTCTAGCTCCAATATGGGTTGAAACAGAAAATGGAGTGAAGGGTCTGTGGATGAAATTCAGAGAAGGTGAGAGGGTGGAAGAAAGAAAGTGGTTTGTGAGGATATGTTGAGACTGCAACATTTGAGCTACCATTTCAACTTTATGAAAGAAACTAAAAAGAAAAAAGAAAAAAATTTGGAAGATTTGGTGAACAAATATGCTTCTTTGGTTTCTCTGGATCATTTGGTTAATGGTAGATCTAGCTTTATTGCATGAATAGATTTTTGTGGAGACTGGGAATTGATATATGATCATATTTCCTTGCATTTTGGATTATTAACTCTTCTTATTTTTCCTTTCATTTACTTATACCTATCATTTTTCATTTACCTATACTAATCATCATTATGTGCATTGCACATGAAAATAACTACTCGTAATTAAAATAAAAAAAAATATTTTAAATAATAAAAAATTTATTTATATTATAATAATTTAATAATTCAACTCAATAATAATATAAATAAATTAGATAAATAAATAATATACGTATACATTTTTTTATTGGTGATATTATAGATATCTTATAACGATAACATTATAAAATGATCGGCAAAGTAAATATCTTACAATTAAATAAAATGTTAAAAGAAACGATGATAAGAGTATGCACAGTTAGATTTTGATCTATATTAACTTAAAATACTAACAGATATATATTAGTTTCTTAAATTAAAATTGAAACTGATATATAAAATGTAAGATATAAAACATTTGATTAAATTATTTAAGTCGATTTGATAAATTATGTTTACATTTTGAACTTTTTTATAAAGAATTTAAATAATTTTATTTTATATTAATATTAAATTAATAAATAAGATTTGTTATTTAATAAAAATTTAATTAAAAAATTATATATTAACATTTAAATTATAAAATGTATTAATTTTTAAACGAATAATAACTTTCTATGATAATTAAATTGTTAAAAACAAAAAATAATTTAAATTTTTTTATCAGTTATAGTAATTTTTTAAAAAATAAGAAAAGAATATTATAAGTTGTTTAACTTTTTCAAATAACATAAAAGTTTAATTATAATTATATAATTATAAATATGTATGATATATGTATTATAAAATTAAAAAAATAAATATATGTATTAATAATATTTAGTCAGTTATGTTTAATATTGATTTATAAATTTTAAAACCCTAATCGATCTAACAAATGTTATTTTTTGTATTTTTAAAACTAAAACTAAATTATTTAGATATATAAAACATAAATTTTGGTTTAATTAAACTCACCTTTTGTTATATGTAGGTTGGTTTAACATGCCAATTTTAGGATTTAATTTGTCATTTTTATATTAAAATACAAATTTATTCATTTATAAGATTATTGTTATTATAATATATAAAATCATTATCAATAGATATTAAGGGTTTCCAACGGTCCGATCCGATCCGGTTTTGGTTAAAAAACTTTAACCGAACTGGACCATTTATATTACTCAAATCGAACCGGACCGTTTGATTTATAAAATGGTTCGGTTTGATTTAATTCACGATTTGGTTCAATTTTTTTATAATTTAATGAAGAATAATGTGAAATTTTTAATATATTATTAAACCGGTCCAGTTCAGTTCAAACGGTTTAAAATTAATATAAACCGAATCGGACCGTTTGATTTGTAAAACCGTTCGGTTTGACCTGATCCGGTCCGGTTTTACGGTTTGGTCCTATCCAATCCGATTTATGGACACCCCTAATAGATATTATGTAATATAATTCTCTTCGTAATAAAGAGCTAGAAATAATACAGAACAAATCATAAAAATTTTAAGAAGAATAGACATCTTGAAAAATTTATGAATAAGAGAAATTCAAAATAAATTAAGTATTAAATCAAAATAAATTATATTATTGAACTTAATTCTATTAAGAAATGTAAAAATTTTAAAAAATTTAATCTTATATTTCATTTAACAGTGTTTTGTATTTCTTCTTGTAAGTTTCTTCCTAGTTAAGTAGTAAACTAATATAATAATTAATAATATAGATAAATCAAACTAATATAATAATTAATAATATAGATAAATCAAAATATATGAAATGAGTAATCATAATTGATTATATTTTTATGTATTAATTGAAATTATAAAAAATATCAAAAGATGTGATATATATTCAATATAAAATATTTAAATTAGATTATATAAAAAAATACATTTATATTGAAAATTAAATTTTAAAATGTCATTTTTTAGACCAACTTACTTAATTCATGGAATGTATAGTCATAATTAATTATATCTTTAAAATTAGTTAGATTTTTAGAGAATATTCAAAAGTAATTAATAATATTTTACTATTAATTAAAATTTTATAAAATGTCAAAATATATATAATATATTTAATACATGAATAATTAGATTAAATTATACGAATAATGCATTGATATTATTAAATATCACATAATCACTTTTGTGGCCAAAACAATTATTTAGCAGAGTCAGACAATTGGAAGAAGCCTCTCTGCATTATAAACAAATTTTTATTTATTTATCTGTATAGCTAGCACTCCTGACGCACATTAGAGGCAACAGATCTGGCCCAAAACTTAATTTGAGCCTTCATATCTTCATGTGAACTTGTAATAGCCAAATTTGGAGCAGGAGGGGCACAACTCTGTACTAACCATGCTTCAGAAAGATAAGGCCTTTGAACCTTTTCTGGGTCCAAATCTTCTGGCTTTTTTTCTTGCAAACCAGGAAGTATATTAACTACACTTGGGTTTAAGTCTTTGTTGTCAAATGTGAACCCCAAGTCTTTGAACCCTTGTAATTCTTCTATTTCAAGATCACTTAGACTCTTCTTTATCTTCTTTTCATTAAGATATCTGCGTCTCATTTCCTTATAGCCTTCTGTATTAATGCTTTCAATGTCTCTGATTCTTGGTGGTCTATATCTTGAAATGCCCTGCAGTATTCAACATAACATTGTTAAAATGAAGGGGAAAATGTGGTGGATGTCCTTTTTGTTTTGATGAAATGTGTTGTTTAGTACTGAAGTTTATAAAATGTTTTATTTAATTATTTTTTTTATAAAAAAAATACCATTTAGTTATTTTTCTTAAGAAAAAAAACTATTTAAGGAATTTTGATAATGAATTTTAATAATAACCTTAATATTGTTTATTAAAAATTAACTTTTGTAATCTAGTAACTAAATGAGACTTTTTTTCCTAATCAACAGTTTACATCTTCACCCTAAAATAAAAGGAGTTAACTCAGAAGACAATAGCAAATCAATTTTCATATCGTTTTTAAAGTTTTAATCGGATGCCAAAATTGTTCCTTTTAGCGTAAGCAATACGTATGAATCATTATCATGACCAAAGCTATACATATATAAAGGTTTATTGGTTGGTGTTTATGTTAAAATTTGTTTTAAAAGAAAGTGATCTTAGTAAGAAAAAAAAACAAATAATTTGTATCTTTACTAGAAAACGCAAAATGTGATTTGGATTCATTTAGAAGTGTTTCTCTTAGAAATGATTTTAAAAATTATGCTTTGAAATTAAAGTGGTTTCTCAAGTATACATTTTGGCATGAAAATTTTAAAAGTTGTTATACAAGAAAAGTGACAATCTTAGTAGTTTTTTTATTTATTTTTATATTTGCATTCAAAACTAATTTTCTTAAAAACAATAATAATGATTATCTATACTTTAAAAACTTTTATTTGAAAATACAAAACACTATTATGCTATGTTTTTTATGCTTCTAGTAACCTCTAAAAGTGCTTCCAAACCAAAAACAGGAAGAAAAATTCAAAAGCACTTTTATGACTCAAAATAGCACATGTTATGCTTCCTAACATAAGCACACATACTAATTCCTAGTACCGTTTTTGTCTTAAACCACTTTCAACGTAAGCAAAAACAAACTTACCTTAGAAGTGTTTCCAACAATTTGAATGCCCTTTTAATTCAAAAGTGGAGTTCCAAATAGCAATTATGGAATATTTGTGATAAATTGTGTTGGAAAAACAATAAAATTGACACATTTAAAACTTATAACTACAAAAACAATGTACTCTGATTATTTTCACTTTATATATTTTTATTATTAAAAAAAGTTTTACATATTATTTATTTTAAATACTGTCTCATTGAATGTTGTTCAGGTTAAACTACAATTATTTAAATCCATTTAATATTAAAAGTTATCCAATTATATTTATTCAATATAAAACATTATCTAATTAAAACTTGTTCAATATTATCATGATATTATTTTTATTATTATAAATTTTATGATTTTTTTTTTAATTTCTCAATAACAAAGTTTTGTTTAATTCATAAACGCTTTACTTTTACAATATGAGAAAGTATAATCCAAAGAGCCTAATTCAATGAAGATATTTGATTTGTAGTACCTCATGATGACGATTAAACGATCCATGTTGAGCAAAGTGACTAAACTTTGTATCACTTGATTCCCCGTAATAATTCTCTTCCCTTCCAATATATGGTGGCAAGGATGGTGCTCTTTGCAATTTGGTATTCATTGACTGCCCTACTACTTTCTTCTTTCTAAGGTCCCTCTCTCTTTCTTGGGTTCCTTCTTTATTGCCTAAAGAAGGTGGCAATATTGGAATTGAATTAAGTACTTTCTGACGTGATAGTTGCCTATTTAATTTGCTCATTCTCTTATCGTGACTTTGTAATTTCTCTTCTCTCCCTATATTGGGTGGTAACGAAGGAGCTCTCATCAAACCAGAACAAGAAGAAGAAGAAGAAGAATTGTCTTTTTTGGGGAGCTTACTTGTAGAAACAGAGCTTTCTAATTGATGTGAAGTCTTCACAAACATGTCATGACTAAAATTTGAAGAAGGACAAGGATCGGAATAACACCTTAGCATCTTTGGTTTTACTTTAAACATATTATTAAAGAACCAATACTCCTCTAAAAGATCCGTAGTGTCTGTTCTATCTTCATCTCTTATCGAAGATGTTGATTCAGAAAGAGAATGGTCAGCAATAAGCTCCATACTTCTACAGCTTCTCAATAGTCTTTCAGCAAGTTGAAAACATCTCAATACTACTACATGGGCAAGTTTGCTTTTTTTCTGATTCACTTAATATCTTTTGTCTCTCTTACCAGCTGTATAATAACAGCTAAGTAAAAAAGAAAAAAAAAAGCAACTTGCCACGCGATAAAATCATGTGGAAGAAGGGGAACCATGTGCTTTAAGCTTAATCACGTAAGAGACGGCTTAACGATTCATTTATAGATTTTAATATTATTCCTGAGATGTAAATTAATTTGTTTTTATAAAAATCTATCAATTCAACTATCTTTACGTAGTATTTTCTAGTCTTTTTATAATAACCATAAATTCAAAAATTTTAATAGATTAAAGGATTATTATAAAGATTATATCTTATAAATTTATTATTCTATTAACAAATGTAAGATGATAATTTTTCAAAAACACTCATTTATTAAAAGAGGGTTTAAAATTTAGAATAAGATGTAGTAAAGTTTTTATATATTCAAATATTTATATTAATTAATCTATTACGTTATAAAATATGTTATTTAGTTTCTTATATTTTGTAAAGTGTATCAAAGAAAGATAAATTTTAATATTCACTCAATATTTTAATAATTTTATGATAAAAAATTTATTATTCATTCAATATTTTAATAATTTTTATGATAAAATATCATAACAAAAAGTCAAATTTATCCATAAAATAAAGTTTTAAAAAAATAACATTATTTTATTGAAGGTATTAATAAAAAATATTGTCTTTTTTCTAACATTTTTTACAAAAATAAAAGACCAATGACACCCTTTTTCTAATAAATTAAATAACCCCTTTGGTTTATTATAAAGGATCTATCAGACATTTTTCTATAAAATTTACTTATATTTTTACATGACCGTCCTAACTTGCACATTTTAGAACGTTTACATAAAATGCTCAAAATTGCGACTAAAATGTATGCACAATCTTACATAATTCATGTATATCCCATGGACAAATATCGTAAATAACAGAAACTCACAATTTTAAATCACAAAAAAAAAAAAAAAAAGCGGCGGCTCAAATCTTATTTTTTTTTATGATATTCTCAGAGACAAATTATAAAGAAATGACAAGACGTTTCCAAGTTGGCATATGCTCAAATCTTATTTTTTTTTTTTTTGTCATATGCTTTTAATTAAGCGCATATGACAGGGCATGGCAGCTCACTCCTCATGTGATAAGAGGACTAATGTTTAGGAGAGGGTGCTTAAGAAAAGGGTCTCTTATATTTGTTTGTCTGTTTTCCTACTCATCATGTGACAGATAAGGTTCCAGAACAGCTGTTGAATTTATAACAAGAAAGAGCCAAAAGGGTTTCTATCTTTTAACTTTGAATTGTTTTATCAGATTAGGATGGAGGAGGCTCTTATAACTTTTTCTGCATTTTTATAGTAAAAGGTTTATTGATCTTTGCCCAAGTTTTGAGGCACCGATTCCAAATTTTTGGTTTCTGTACACAAGAAAGTTCAGTCGGAGCCCCCTAAAAAGAAAGTGAAAAATCAAAAGGAACAAACGTAGAAATTATAGGTACAATAGTCGGCAATAGATAGACTTTGAGTTCAAGTTCAAGAATTAACGGCTCTATTTATCCCCTTAAAGCAAACTCTAATTATTAGAGGACTTGATTTAATGTAATTGTTACTTTAGTAATATGTGATTATCGATGTTATATACAGCAGCTTAAATGTCGGCATGATTGGGATATATTATAACATCATTTTTATATATAGGTGTAAATCTAGGTTAATACTGATCAAAACTACAACAGAAAACAAAAAAAAATACAGATAAAAACTAACAAACAAGATTGGAGTTAAGGTCTTGACGTGGAAGGAAAAAGGAACATAATTTTTAGATTAAAAAAGGAAATAATTTGAACATGTAACTTAAAACCAAAAAGAGATGAACCTTATCATAAAATCTATTTCAAACTTATAACTTAAATTGTACCGCTAACACTGGATGAATCACAAGAAAAGAAGAGAATTGGGAAATATAAGGGGAAGAATTTAAGGTTAAAATTAGAATTTTTTTTCTTTTGCTTTCTTTTCTCTGTCAATCCTCGAACCTGTGACCTTGCATTAAGGCATAGCTACCACAAGGACTAGTCTGTAGATTAGGTATTTCCAATATAATATAGCTTGAACTTTTGAGAAGTCTGTAGGGAAAAAAATTAAAGCAACTGTTCTTCAAACTTTGCTCAAAATAACTCAGAAGAATCACTATGGGACCAAACTTACTCTAACAAAATTTTAATTACATCCTTTGAATCTCTCAGTTTTCACAACTAATATTCCCGCAAGGGCATAAACATAGAAGATATGTTATAGCAATCAGAACAGTGAAATCAATCAAATCAATCAAAAGGCTGCATGGTCATCACTATTGATTCTATGAGGGAACATAGGCACAATGTCTTGAATTTACAATGAAAAGAAACATAATTGTCAGTATCATCTGTATGAAACAGTACATCATCCCTGAAAGTAATTTTTATGTCAGGCCCAAGTGGAGCATCCGGGTCAGCATTTCGAACTGCAGTTGCATCATCACTCGTAGGGTGACAACTGCATTCCCTCGGCACAAAATCCCTATCTGATTTATGGCAATGACAAGTTTCCATTTCAGGACATGCGGGGAACATTTTGTTCTTTATCTGTCTACGATTTCTATCGAAATGGTTGCTGGCATTTCCGGTAGGAGTGACTCTCATAATAGCTGAAAGAAGATCCATGGATAGTGATGCAACAAAGTCATGAATATCCTCTATTTTCCAATGACTTGAATTCAAAAACCAGGCATGAAACAGAATTTTTCGCATCAACTCATGGAGCTTGAGTGTGCATTCAGAGCAACAATGATATTCACATAGAAACCCAGATTTGATAGGAATCTCTGTGGAGGACATACCATGAATCTGGACAGGAACAAATTTAGTACTGGGAAACTTGACACCACAAAATTCAACAGAATTAAGACCATCCTCAGAAATGACAGTGGACTCAGTTTGTGTAAGTCCATTTGAGTGTTTCAAGGATCCAGGATCTCCATCAACCATCACATTATTTCTGTCAATTTCAGTCTCACTTGGTCTGGGATTTATCCCATTCTGCTCGTTCAATGGTTGGCATTCCAACTTGTTAGCATCATAAGTACAATGAAGAGATTTAACTAGGGAAGAATGACAAATGCGAAAAACTTCCTGTGAAGACTCATCTGGAACTGCAAGTCCACCTTCCAGGTTAGGACAACTTAAGTTACCAACTTCTTTGTTAAAGTCAATGCATAAACTCTTTTCAGCAGCAAATCCTTGTGAAGTTTCTTCCAACACTTCAGGTTCCTTGTAATTTTTACTAGAAACGTGGGGATTGCATTCTTCAATTTGGATTGGATTAATCATGCATTGATTGTCAGAAGATACAATCGCACTTTGCCCAGAGTTTTTCACCATAGTTGGAGCATCCACTTCTAAACTGAAATAAAAGGAATAGCCATTAGGTGGTTCCAACAAAAAATAAATTCCAGAAATATAACATTTCAGTGGCAACATTACCTCTGAAGTGTGTATGCCCAGCTGTTTACCACGTCTTCTAGATAAGCCACCTGTGACAGTAGGCGAACATATAGATACCTATCTTTTCCGGCTTGAACTTTTGCATTGATCTCTCGAACTAAAAGCTCAAGAACCTTCCTTACTGCAGATGCGACTTCTCTAAGAGATGTATAGTCAGCTCTGTACGCTGATAAACCAACAGCTATTAGACCTGTCACTACACCAGTTGTTTCCTTGCTTTTAACATTCTCAGTGTTGCATCCAACAGCCACCTTTTCCATTGAGTTATTACAAATGATACAAGAATTAAACGGCCAGCCTTTCCAAGGTCCACTTATGTTTGCAGAGGGACCTTCTTTAAGTTTTGACGTGACCCAACAAAGTTCAGCAAAATGAGGATATAGTAGAATTTGATAGCCAAATGAAGTTATTGCTAGCAACAAGTTTGATCTTCCCTTGACAGTTCTATAATTAGATGGGGGCAGAACTTTATCAAAAGTTCCACGGCCTTGCTTTCTACAATCAAGTGCATCATCAGATCCATGATGTGCATTGTCACTTCTCATCGCTCTCTGGCTTTGCTTGGAACTAAACATTCTATACTCGGGTGTTTTCTTGTGAATGTGAGATCTTTGATGAATTAGCTGAACCAGGTGTTGAACTACATCCCTTGATAACTTCACAGCAGATTCATTTATCACCATATCATGATTGAAGTCCCCATCCATATGCACAGCAAAACAAGGAGCTCCTTGCTCCATGGGAGCTAACTGCCTGCAGCTTGATATCTCCTTCATGAAGAACTGCCTCACTTTAATCGGAAGTATTGAATATGGGGTTTCTGATGTGGCCTGTTAGTAAATTAAAAAAAGAGGTTTCAAATTTTGGAAAAAACAGGGATTTAATTCTATTTCACGTTGAAGAGAACAAGATATGGAATTTATATCTGTAAACAAACGAAGTTATGAATAGAACATAACAGAAAAAATACCTTTATGATGTACTAGTAATAAATACATTATTAAAAGGAATATGATAATAACATGAGCAATGTTTCAAAAAGTGTGCATTGAGACGAGGCCTAAGCCTAGAGGCAGTATGAGGCTTAAGCCTTTAAAACAAAATAAAAATAAAAAACTTTTAAATAAAAAAATAAATTTATCACAAAATAACATCATAATAATCATAATAACTTAATATAGTTCCTAATATAACAATCTAATCAACACTAAACATTTAAATATGATAAAGTTAAGATCCATAAAAAGTTAACTAAAAAAGACATTAATAAAATTCACCAAAAATCTTGCAGCCTAGCATATCTCTTGTGTTTAAAGTCCATCATCATTATCATATTATTCAATCTTAAATGCAATCTTACAAAGTTTCAAGTTATTAAAACTGCTCATATTTGTTTTCCTTTTTCTGTTATTCATTTTATAACAAACAATGAGATATAAGATGTATAAACAAACATTCATAGAAAAAAAAAACTTTAGCAACATAACAACTCAGCAAATAAAATAAGAAAAAAAAGAACAAATAAGGAGGGAAAAAAGGAGAAGCAGAGAATAAATTAAAAAAAGAAACAAGAAGAAAAAATAAGATAAATATAACAAGAAAGAATATACATGCTTGTATTTTTCGAAAACTGCTTGTTAAAAAGAACATAAGGTTGCTGAAAGAAAAAAGAACCAAGAAAATCAACACCGGATGAACAGGAAGAAAAGGGCTGCTCGAAAGTTCTATCGTAAAAACTAGGCTTTTTTCATTTTTCCTTTCACTTTGTAGGCAGTTTTTTGGTTTTTTTTCAACTTCTATTTTACTTGGGCCAAAATATTAATGGGTTTTATCTGTGTTGCCTTAATTTTGCACTCAAACCCACCAATTTTTCTTTTCCTAGTATGAAACAAAGGCTTAACATCAGTGCATGAAAAAAGGCTTAAGCCTTAACAACAAAAGACGTATAATTTCTTTAGCCCTTAATAAGATAGACTCAAGGCTGCCCAGGTGGAAAAAACACCATGATGTGAGCCTTGAGGTTAGCCTCAAAATATTTTTTGAAACCATGAATATGAGTACCAAGGAAAAATAAGCTCTATGTATTTGGGGTAGAATTTGAAAATCATCATAAAAGCCATCTTGTGATTGGAATATTCAGAATGCCAATTGGACCAAAAATAATCATGTATATGGTACAAAAGCAAGCCACTGTGGAATAGTTTTCTATCACCATAATGAAGTAAAATTAATGATAACTTCCACTGTGTTTATAGTTGATGGTTTACATACTTTGGCAATGTATTGTTACCAAAATAAAAGTATAAACCCAAACATACCAGAATCATCAATGACGTGGAAACACAGATAGATTCCACCTGTTCAATGAAAGAGTTCCATGCATGAGAAGCACCTTGGGCAACAAACTCATCTCCCACCATCTCTGCTGATTGTCCCTGTGAATCAAAATTGTCTTCTCCCACAGTAACTTGACCATCTGTACCAAATGGATCTTCCTTCGAATGTTGATAATTTATTGAAGCGCAATTACTTTCCTCTAAGACTTCATGGGGCACCTCTACAGCCCATAAATCAATTCTTGGCATGAATACCAGGCATGATCCAACTCCAGCACATTTCCCTGCCACAAAAAGATAAAGAGTGATAATAATTCGTCCATCATATCTAAATAGTAATTACTTTCAGCAAACACATGCTCATGCACAAATATTTTCGGGCACACATGGCACAATCAAACTCTGAGATCAAGGGGTTTATACTGAAAAATTCAAACTGCAAAATATATTCTGCACCGGTGATGTTGGAACAAACCAAACTGCTCATGAAATGCTACCAAGAAACATGCTATGTATGGTGTAACATAGCTTAATTTTTGAATTTAATTACACAGTAGAAAGTAGAAACCCTTACAGAGGCAGAGGCAGAGGCAGAATAGAGAGGAGAAAAGAAAAGGAACCAGATAAGCCTAAAAGAAGGGGAGGCAGAAAGGCTGCTTAATAAGGATAAAGGCCTAAACAACTTGGCCGTAAGTGAAATAAAACTTGGACTAAAAGTAGTTTACTCACACACATTTCTTTGTTTAGCACACATCAGGGTAAATCCCAGTTAAAGTAAATTCATGATCAATTAGGCATGCAGGGAAAAAAAGATCAATAAGGCATGAATGAGCAAGTTATATGCACAAAATTCATGTAAGATGAACTTGGTATAAGCCCCAAGCTTCCGTAACTATAATCAAGCTATGAATATGCAACAAAATAATATACGCTACATATATGAAAGAGAGAAGGTACTTAATATATGTGCGATCCCTTGCATCACATCTCCTCGTCCTTCTTGTGAACTAGTAGCCAAATCAACCTTTAGAATTTCAACATTCCCAACAAAACAGTGAATAAGGCAGGAAGCAAGATGCCTTTGGCCACATTTGGGACTACCAGAAATCAATATTCGAAATCCTGACATTTTTCTTGATGAAAATGACAAGTATTGCAACAAATTTGCATGGGTTCCACCATGATGTTTTAGAGAAGGTTCAGACTTCAAAGAAGTATCATGAGTGACATCATTGGATTCACTACAACCACTAACATTTGCATCACTTAGTAAAATGCCATTACACAAAAGTTTCCTCTCTATTTCCTTCACAACCTCTGCTTCTTGGATAAAATCATGAACATAGGACCACCAAGAATCGCTGGGAATTTTCCTCCTCTCTAAAGTAGAAACGATTACTGTTTCAATTATATTTGCAGCTTTAGATAGAGAAGCTGGCAACCAGAGGCGTTCATCAAGATAGAGGGAAACAAGCAAAATGGACAATGGTTGCAACAGATAAGGAGCTAGATAGACAGGAAGAGGGGATGATGCCACATCATTAGCAGCTATTCCAGCTTCCCTGCGAGAGCAGGGAGGTGGGGACAATGATAGAGCTTCCAACCAATCCCTCTCCTCAACTGTGAAGCTAGGAAGAGGAAGAAGTTTACCGCAGGAAGCACTCTCCCCAGCAGCAGACAAAACATCTTCCAAAGGGAAATTCCTCTTCAGAGCAGTGACGGCTGCCTGAGAACAAAGTGCCTGCAAATCCGCACCTGCAAAACCTGTGGTTCTTGTCGCAACCCACTTGAGCAACAATCCAGTCACAGGTTTTGGCCATGTTTGAGTGTGAAGTGAGAGAATGGAAGCTCTATCCTTGGATGAAGGAAGAGGAAAATAGATCTCTCTATCAAATCTTCCAGGGCGCCTTAAAGCTGGATCGACAGCATCAGGGCGATTAGTTGCACCGATCACTACAACAGAACCTCGAGATTTCAAACCATCCATCAAAGCAAGTAACGTAGACACAACTGAACTATGTGTTTGATCTTGTCGTCTTGTGCGGCAAGGTGCCAACCCATCAATTTCATCAAAGAATATAATAGAAGGCTGACATTTCTCAGCAACTTGAAACAAAAGTCTCAGTTGCCGTTCTGCATCACCCACGTACTTCCCCAAACAGTCTGCACCTTTTCGGGCAAAATATGCTATCCGTTTATCACTGCGAGCACATGCACCTATCAATGCTCGCACGACTAGAGTTTTACCTGTTCCAGGATAACCATGGAGAAGAACACCCCTAGGTGGTGTAAGGCCAAGACTATCAAAGAATTCTGGATATAACAGAGGCAATATGACAACTTCCTTCATGCACTGTATGACATCTTGCAAACCTGCTACAGATTCCCAACCCTGAAATGATTTTCCATTTTTAGAGTCCGAACCTCCAATATAAACAGGTGCAATTCTCAGCAAATCTCGATGAAGCCTCTTACTCTCACGCTTTAAAAATTCTTCATCCTCACCACAGTTCTCCAACCATTTCTCTTCTGCTTCAATATCTTTTCTGCAAGCATCACTTGAAAGTTTCCTTATTTCCAACTTCATTTTTTTAGCTTTCATTTTCTTTATCCTGGCCACATACTGATTACCATGAGGTTGGAAGAGAAACTTATGATCTGTGCAGGCTATAAGAAATTTGTGATGATCAAAAACACAACCATTAGCACGTGCACAAGGCTGCAAAATCAGAACAGGATTTTGTCACAGAATTTTGATGTATGTTATGAGGATTAAGCATTGTATACAAACTCTTATAAAAGTAGGCACGCTTCAAAATTTTCCTTCTATGGCAAAGAGAATAACTAACCAAGTGGTAAGTTTTGGGACACCGATCAACACGACACCCAATAGTAGCTCCTGGCCTACTGCAAATAGTGCATTTTAATGCTTTTCCTCTACAAAGGGCAGCCCTCATGTTTTTCAAACAACCTAAACCAGCAAAATAGACCTGCAAAATAAATTATAATGCACAGATTTACTGTGAAGCCATTGTTGATTTAATGTCAATCTAACAATTATCAAAATTGTTCATATTTAAAAGCAGATTCATCAAGATTTATCAATCCTATAAAAGGAAAAAATAACTAGTTCTGTACCCATGAGTACATAGATCTAGATTTTCAGTAATCGAACAATAATATTGTTGCTTACTTCCCACTAACGTGTTGCATCACTAGAAAATACAATTGGTGATGAAATATAGATCCCTAATTACCGCATAAGTAAAAATTTACACAAAAATATATGTACAATTGCAAATAGTAAATGGAAAATAAAATCAGGCAAATTGATCATTATTGCTATGAGTTCAATTATAAACAATACAACAAACCATCTTATAGTGAATACAAGTTGAGGCTTACGAACTACAAATATACAAAACATGAAAAAGTCATAAAAAAAACAGACCTCTGGACTCCATACAGCACAGTGTTGATGAACCCAAATACCAGCAATTCCATAACGATCATTAATAGGACCCAAGAGACGTCCAAGCCATCCAGGTTCGTCACCAAAGCCATCCCACATGTCATAATGAGGTTCCTCAGAAGTTGAACTGCCACTGTATGCTTCATTTTCACTCTCACCTGTATCCTGAACTAATTTCTTTGGAGGTTTACCATCAGTCCCCCCACCACATAAACCACATCGCCTTCCCTCCTTAACGTGAGGTTTTCCAAGTTTAGCACCTGCAACACACTTGGACTTGTCTGCCTTCACATCATTCTCATCTGCTTGAGGTTTTTCGTCAAGGTTGGCCGGTTTTGCATCTTTCTCATCAGAACACCCTGCATCTTCTACTTCATTGGCTGAAGTTGTAACAACTTCTGCTTCCTTATTTATATTTTCCCCATCAATTGAACCCTCTGATTGTTCTTTGTGTTCATTAAAATTTTCTATGACCTCCATTTTATCCACAGTTTGCATAGTATCATCACAGATGCTTCCATCATCTAACTGCAAACTCTCCTCTGCCACATCTAGCTGGGTGCTATCACCATCCACAGTTTCCCTGTTACTTCCATCAGCCATTTCACATCCCACTTCAGGAGGAGCAACCTCTATACTATTGTTCTCAGAACCCTCAGAGTCTTCCTCCATGCTTTCATCTTTTGGAAGATGCAACACATTCTTCTGCTCTTCATTCTTTGAACCAATTGTCGCCTCAATCCTACCTGATCTCTTTGACTTCACCACCGCAAACTTAGCAACTCCCACTTCAGCTATTCTGTGAATCACTTCTTTCTCCACAACCTTCTCTGCATGTCTATCTCCACCCAATTCTTTTAAAAGGCTTCTTTTCCCTTTTGGCGAGCCCCTGTGATTTACTCCAAAATTCAAATTCTTATCCCTGGATCTTAATCTCGACCTCCAACCAAGCGTGTCAAAACCATCCACACCACTATTTACTTTTGGTGGAATCTTTACATTCTTTTCAACACTCAAAGTTATATCTATTATACCAATTTTAGGCCGCTTCCTTTGAGTTGACGGTGAAGTATCAAGCAATACCGGAGGCCGGCTGAGCCATGAGCTCCTGCGAAGCTCCAAATCAGCACCAGCCGTCCCTGATCCACCATTATCATCAATAAACTCAGCATGGTTACGATTATACTCTTCTTCACAAATTGCATCAAGCCGCTTGTGCTTCTTCCTCAGCCTAGGGCCGGAACAACTATAAGCCTTTGTTTCCTTAAAAGATGACGGTGTCACAGATGCTGACGAATATCGCATGACAACGAAAACCACAGAAATGTTCTATACTAATGTCTATGTACATGAAAAACGATCCTATCTACAATATCAGCAGAAATTTTATGTCTGTTAAAATGGGTTTTGATCGATCGTTTTCTTGCCCAATTGGATGGTCAGATTCACTAAATAATCATGTAAGTGAGTAGAACTGAAGCACTTACCAAGTGATGACTGAGTTGCAAAAGCCCCATATAAAAAATCTACGGAATGCAAAAGAAATTTCAGAAATAAAAAGAAACCCTAAAAACTGATATTGCCGAATCTTTCAGCTTTTCATTGATACGCTTCTGAATCTCTTCTGTATGCGAAGATTGGTTTCAGGATTTGGGTCTCTCCCAAGCTTCTTTCTGTTTTTCTCCATCTGTATCAAATTTTCTTTTTCGCCTATGTTTTTATAAACATCACTAGGGCGTTTAGCGTACAGGAGAGAGCTTCCTTGTAATTCCCTGATATTACAACCACGATCCTTTCCGCGCGTGGAATGTTTGATTCGTTTCTTTGGCTTTGAAGTCTGGGGTTAGGTGAAAGTTGAGTCATACGCTCTTTATGAGAACGTGAGTTTTTATTTATTTGGTAAATATGACTTTTGCTTCTACTTTCTCATCAATTTTTTTTGCCGCCAAATAGGTTTTGTGTCTATATACAGTAGACACCCAGACAACACAGAAGCTAATTTAGTATTATTGTTTAATATTATTTTTTAGTTGTAATTTATTTTTAATTGGAAAAGAGATATATGTATTTTATTTTAATAAAAATATGTTTAAATTATTGAATTTTTTTAAATATTGAGTATTAAAAACTTAAAATTTAAATTAAACGTAATTTTATTTTACGTATATAATTTATCAATAATTTTATAAATATTATACTTAAAAACTTATTTAAATAAAATATTTATCATACCTAAACTCTAAATAGATCTTCCTTTGTTCGTAACGAAAGATAAAAATTTTAATTGCCCTGATTTTACAATTATTTTTAACATGTTTTTTAAAAATAAAAATAAAATTAAAATTAAAAATTAAAAAATATAAAAAAAAATATAATCTTTAAAATTTGTAATCATAAAAATAACATCACTTATATAGTTCATATATTTATTACCATTAAAAAAATTTGATATATTATTTTACTTTAAAATCGTCTAATCAAAAGTTGTTTAAATTGAAATATAATTATTTAATCTAGTTTACTATTAAATACTTTAAAATTAGATCTCGTTTAACATTATTATTATATTATTTTTATTTATAAGTTTTAAGATATTATTTTTTTATAAATTTTATAATATTATTTTTTATAATTTTTTAAAATATATATTGTACGAGGCCTAATACAAACAAAACTTTTTCTAAAGAAAAATTGTTTATTGTATTCGAATAATACAAATAACATATAAAATAATTAAAAGTAGAAAGTAGAAAAAAATTGACTAAATAAAATACTTGTCTCACTTGTAATTCCTAGATGATAATACACTAAACAAAACAAAGGGAATTCGTATTTAGCAACCAAATGTGAAATAAGGCTTCCACGTTCAAATGGGCAACAGCTATTTTTAGTGCCAAGTAGTATAATAGCTCTCGATTTTCCTATTGCCTTCTCTCTTTCTTTTCTTTTTTTGCGCAAAAGTGATGAGAAAGTATCCACCAATAAATTAACAAACTTTGTACTTGAATATATCAAAAATATGTTTTTAAACAATTCATTTTGTAATCTTAAAAATCACATCATTCAATCATTTAAGGTGTTAAAATTTAACAACAAAGTAATGATTAATGCTTTTTTGAGAACAAACTTGTTAAGATATCATACAATGATTAATTTACTATTAAAATTACTTATACAATTTGGTATACTTATAATATATAATATAACGTCATATAATATATTAACATCCTTCTTAGGGTTAAAAAACAACTTCATCTAGTATCCATGTTAGTTTTTCTTAATTTATGAGTGCTTAAAAAGTATTAAAATTATCATGATTTAATTGATTAAATAGATTTTATATTTGTATGATTTTATCATATTTTTATATAAATTTACTTTTCAGAATCACGGATATTTTTTATTGTTTTTCAGGTATTTTAGTTCAAAAATAACTTAAAGACTCGAAAAAAAATATTTGAGACAATACATCAAAAATATGTTGAGAAAAAATCAAAAAGATAAAAAAAATGAACAAAATAAGTCAAAACGATTAATAATGTCAAAAAGACCAAAATTCTAAGCGCAACCACCCATTCACATCGAGTCCCGTGCTTACCAACCCACGCTCGCATGCCTAGAACACACCCAAAACACGTATGCACGTAGCCGGCACACACCCAGCACACGCCACATGATTTTTGCATGCACCAGCACACGCCCATGCCGTGTCCCACGTGCATTAAACGCTCATCTATCGCATTTTTTGCGCCCCACATGCATGTCAGCTTGTCCAAATGCATCCAAAATCAATTTTTGAAATATTTTTTTGCTTTTTTTTTTTCTTCACCTATTAAAGAACTTTCTTTCCCCGTTATAAAACACACAATTTCTCAACTATTTATCTCTCTAGCTTTTTCTCTCTATAAAGTTTTCTTATTTTTTAGTTTTAAAGTTATTCTTTTTTTTAGAAGAACTAGTTATGTTTTATAGATTTTTAATTTTTGATTCAATAAGTGAAAATGCAAATCCGTTTGGATATTTTCTAACAACAGAATTAGCATCAAAGTTCTGTAAGGATTCTTGTGAGGTATAATTTTAAAAATAAATTCTTTATAGTTATTTTTTTATTTTATTCTTATATGTTATGTTTAATTTGTCTATGATTAAATTTAATATGGTTGACTGTTTGTAAATATGATATAACAATAACATTGTTATGCTTGCGAAATATTAAATAAGTAAAATAAATTAATTTGATTTTTATTCAAGAATTTATATTAAGAATGTTAGAGAAAAATATATTATTTTTCATTATAAACTTAAATTTGAAAATTAAATTTTAATGTTTAATTATCCGATCTGATTTAGAGTATTGTTCTTTTATTTGTTAGTACGATCGTCCGGTAGTTAGAGTGAAGCTCTATTTAAATTTATTTTTTATAAGAACTATTATTCGAAAATGTATCGACAACATATTTTTAGTAATGGTTTTAAAACTTAAAAATTAGTACTCAATAATTAAATTCTACCAGTTTGAAAGCATGTTATAGTCTAAAAAAACTTCCTATAAATAGTTGTCTCGTAGTAGAAGTGTGCGTAATTCCTTGTTGTCATTTTGTGACTTGATGTAAGCCTAATGCAATTCTACAACTTGTTGTTGTAGCTTTTCCATCTTAACATATTTTTTCAGGGATGCATCCTTAAAATTAATGTTGATTGAGCTAGTGACACGTAGGATTATCTTTGTTAACTCAAACCTCTTAACTCTTGGGGTTAATGGCTAACTAGAGTTGTACCCTAGTCTATGATGAGATGTAAAATAGGATGCCTGGTGAGGTATATCTTTAATGCGGACATTTTTAGGAGCTTGATACATAGGGTGATTATAAAGATTATTGCAGGTCATGTTAATAGGGGTGAATTTTTCTATGGCATGAGGTTATTTTCTTAATTTTCTAATGAAAGGTCTCAAATTCTCAAAATAGATTGAAAAAATTAAGGTCCTGTTATGAGTGCCAATTGCGTGGAGAGAATTATAAGTGCTATAGGGTTTTAGAGAAATCTAAGTGAGAGATAGAGAGAGTCAGCTCACTTTAATAGATTACACAAATCCATATATATAGGCTTCATTACCTCCATGTGTTGGCACTTTATTGGAATGACCACATTTAACTTATGCTGACACAAAAGTAAGTCAGGTTATGCATATGTATCCCTACAATGTATGTCTCTTTGTCTTTTGACTAGGTCAAGTACATTGTTGCTAAGCATCTTGGGTTGGGTACCCCATGTATCTTGTATAGCTCGTGTACTTGACATACCTTGTACAGTTCGTATACCCGACATATCTCATGTAGCTCATGTTATCTCGTATACCATAGGTAGGTCATAAGGTACCTTGGTCCGTGATACCCAAACATGAGGCTTCGGTGATATAGATTTGGACTTCAAATGCTTTCTATACATCTTTGTATCAATTGGGGATGGATTTCAAGACATCTTCACTAAAGATCCGGGAGAAAATATAAAAGTCCTCAAAAGGAGTTATTATTTGAAGAAGCAAGTTCCCTAATACATAATAGAACTCTTGTATCTACAAGCAATTAGTCACTTACTTACACCATTTATAGCATATAAGATTTTATGTAAGATAAAAGTAATAATTTATGATATTTAATAAGTTATTAATCTTAATTAACTAATTTTAATTTGTTTTTTTCTATTATATGTCTATATAATATTATTGTATTAATATGTATCGAAGAAATTGTGTAAAAAATAAAAATAAATTACTGATAATATAATAATTATTTTTTTGCTTTCTAATAGTAATATATCAATAACTTAAAATGGATTCCAAGTTGAAAAAAAATGTTGTCTTAAATTAAAAATCATATTCTCTATGTCACTGTTGTTGGTATGTGTTGTGGTGCATGCTGCAACAGTGACAGACACCAATCATTAGTGAAGCAAGGAATGACAGACAATAATGTTAGTGGAACCATAAAATATGGGTATGCAGTAGCTTTCATGTGTACAGCTGCTGATAAGGTTAGGTTTTGTTTTCGTTTTTCTTAGTATACATAGATGAATACTCCTGTACAGAAACAAAACAGAAAGGATATGAAATATATATGATAATTATCAAAGAAACACAATATTTGTCATGGTATCAGAGCAAACTTAATGTTGTCCTAATGAAATAAAATAGCTACATACTACGCTGGAAATAAGTTGATTTCTATTCTCACTTGACACTGGTTTGATCTGATGTGCTATGCTGATTTATGTTCCTCTCTGAACTGGTTTGATCTGGTGTGCTACGCTGATTTATGTTCCTCTCTAAACTGGTTTGATCTGGTGTACAGACGCTCAACAGATTGTATTAATCTGTGGGTATTTGGCTGGGATCGGGGGTACCGTTCTAACTGCTCTGAAGTTGAGTCATCAAAAACCTTCTCCAAGTAGAAATGCTTTGAGAGAAGCTTCACTGTCAAAGGATCAGAAGAATACCTCGTCTACCATTATATTTGCTAACTCCTTCTGTATCCAACTTCCATCCAAAGCAAGCATATGCTCAATAGATGAATTTAGAAAACCTAACAAATATCCAAAACCCAATAAAGGCATCACTTCCTCCTGAAAGATAAACCACAGCAAACTTTCAAAATTTTGAAGTCACAACCCATCCAATACTTCACCAAATAAAAGCCCCAACAAAGCTACGCTACTCTGATCAGCCTTGCGCTTGGGGTCTAAAGTACGACTGACCTCCCAGCTCCGAAAGCAGCCGAAAGTGATGACTGGCTCGGACACATGGACATCTGCTCCGTTCTAAACCTCCAACTGTACCATTTCGGTTGATCTGAGAAAAGAGAAAACGAAGCTCTAGATAAGAGAGCCTGCAAAGTTGAAAAAAAACATGGAACGCAGTAGAAGAAGCTGCACGAATTAAGGAAAGGAATTCAGGTTACCATCGTTATGAATATTCTATATATATGTGGCGAGTGTAAAAAAAAGGAAAAAAAGGAAGAAAAAAATATAGTATTGATAGATTTCATGGCAGAATCTGGCCATTCAATCACCAATTTTATATTGAACGATTTGACTACAAAAATGACTGAGGTTCTAACTAAAGCCCAGATCGCCTTACAACCTCCGCTAACTGAAGCGTCGACTACTCCTATTAGTATTAAATTGGGAGGATCCAACTATGCCTTGTGGTCTCAGGTGGTAGAGATGTATATCTCTGGCAAGGACAAATTGGGATATATTAATGGGGATTTTCTTCAACTTGTTGAAACCGATCCCTCATTCAGGAGTGGCGCACTAAAAATGTCATTGTCAAATGATGGTTGATCAATTCGATGGACCTCTCCTTAATTGCAAATTTTATCCGATTTCCAACTGAAAAAAAAAGGTTTGGGATTCTGCTGCTACAACCTACTTTGATAGGACAAACGCGTCTCAAGTGTACGATCTCCGCCGTCGAGTTACTCGTATGAAACAGGCAAGTGGATCCATTGAAAATAATACAATGACTTTCAAGGGTTGTGGCAAGAAATTGACTTTCGTCATCCTAACCCAATGGATTGTGCGACTGACATACAAAAATACAACTCCATCGTACAGGAAGATCGAATGTATACCTTCCTCGATGGACTTGATGACCGACTAGATAAAACTCGAAGTGATGTGCTTCAAATCAAACCATTCCCTACGGTGGAACATGCCTATGGATTCGTACGTAAGGAAGAGGTCAGGCAAACCGTGATGATCACGAGTGGAGATATGACTCCCGGAGTAGTTATGGCTTTCAAAGGGATCAAGGGACACCATAATTCGATGCCACCAAAACCAGGAACTCTTTCTTTGGGTAGCAAGGAATCCATGGGATATCCACCCTCTATTGATATAAAATGTGCCCATTACGGAAACTCCAAACACACATGTGAAAATTGCTTCAAACTATATGGGTATCCAGAGTGGTGGAATGATCTTCAACCATGGAAGAAGCGGGAAACCACTGGAAGAGCCGTTGTGGCTACCAATAATGCATCACTATCCCTTATTCCGCAGGCCGAATCTTTCCAGGATCCAGGTATTTCAAGTAAAGCATTTCACATCCCTACTCGTAGTGATAATGAGGATTGGATTCTCAATTCTAGAGCTACAGATCATATGAAATTTGACCCAAAAGATCTCTCCAATACAACTCAACCGAGACGGAGCCATGTTGCTAATGCTAATGGGGTCACTTATCTAGTTACAGGGGTTGGAATAGTAAATTTATCTCCTTCATTATCATTATCTAATACATTACTTGTACACTCTCTTTCAAACAGACTAATGTCTATAAGTCAAGTTACTTCAGATCTTAACTGTGTAGTATTGATGTATTATACTTTCTGTCTTCTACATGATATTTTCACCAAGGAGATCATTGGGCGTGGTACTAAGAGATGAGGCTTATATTACGTGGATGACCTTAGTTCAGGAAGAGCTAATCATATGCAACACACGGTTAGTAACAAGAAGCGAGAAATTTGGTTATGTCATCATCGATTTGGGAATCCATCATTTGGGTATTTAAAGCACCTAATCCCTAGTTTATTTTCAAATGTCACACATTCAGATTTCAAATGTGATACTTGTATCTTATCAAAAAGTCATAGGGCATCTTATCCTATGAGCATACATAAAAGTATGATTTCTTTTACTTTAGTACATTCTGATGTTTGGGAACCTTTCCCGGTCACTACGTCATTGGGTCATCGTTGGTTTGTAAATTTTGTTACTGATTGTACACGAATGACATGGTTTTACCTTCTCAAACATAAAGATGAAGTATTTTTTACATTTCACTTGTTTCACACCATGATTCAAACACAATTTTTTGAAAAAATTAAGATTCTTAGGTCTGATAATGGAGGGGAGTATCTTAATCAACAATTTCGGACATACTTGGACAACCATGGTATTCTCCATGAAACCTCATGTTCACAAACCCCACAATAGAATGGGACTACAAAGAGGAAGAATATGTATATTTTAGAAATTGCTCGGGCCTTACTAATCAGTACACATATGCCTAGTAGATACTGGAGTGATGTTGTTACTACAACTGTGTATCTACTGAATCGTATGTCCACAAAAACCTTACAATTTCAGACTCCATTAAAGGTATTATCTGATCATGTTCCCTTGCCTACTATTTTGATGCTTCCGCCCTGAATTTTTGAATGTGTTGCTTTTGTCCACCTCCATAAAAATCAACGAACTAAGTTGGATCTATGTGTTGTACGATGTGTATTCTTGGGGTATGGCTTACAAAAAAAGGGATACCGATGCTACGATCCTATTACTAAAAGAACCTACATTACCATGGATGTCACTTTCCTAGAATCTGAATGGTTTTTCCCATCATCAGTATCCAATTACCCTCTTTAGGGGGAGAGTTATGATGAAGAACGAAATTGGCTTGATGTTGAAGTATTAGACATTACTAACAATCCATCATACTCAAATAATGCCAACAATATGGATAAGCCAGTACCTAGACCGAACTTGAACTTCTAAGAACTGAATCTGAACTAGTGATTGAATCTCCAGAAGATGTAGTGGTTGATGCACCCTTCCACTCTCTAGTACCCAATGATCCTCCTGCTGAGAATACTCCTAAGGTAAGCTATCCTATCACACCTTTACAAACTAATGCTACAGATACACTTGTTGGTTATGTTCTACCTTTCAGATACAATCGAGGAAAACCTCCGAATTGATACTCTCTAGACAGAGAAGAACGATAATCCAAGTATCTAATAGCCAACTATGTATCTACTCAAGGGTTATCAGAACTTATAAGGGCATTTGCACAAACACTTTCCTCATGTCAAATTCCAAGTACTGTTGAAGAAGCCATATTTGATCCAAATTGGGCTCAAGCTATAAAAGAAGAATTTGGGGCATTGCAAAAGAATAATACATGTGTGTTAAGCGAGCTACCTCAAGAGAGGAAGATGGTAGGTGTATGTCTTTCTCAAAGGAAATATACTCTAGACCTACTAGCAGAGGCATGATTACTAGATTGTAAACCTGTCGATATTCCGATGGTCCAAAATCATAAACTTGGAGAATATGTGGACCAAGTACCAACAGATAAATAGAGATATCAACGGTTAGTGGGTAAACTCATATATTTATCTCATACTTGACCTGATATTGCTTATGCTGTGAGTGTCGTGAGTCAGTTCATGCACTGCCCAAGTGAAGACCATATGGATGCCGTCATGCAAATACTTCGTTATATAAAATCCTCCCCTGGGAAAAGACTTATGTTTTCAAAGAATGGTCAATTGGAAGTCGTTGGATATACAAATTCAGACTGGACATGGAATATCAAGGATAGGAAATCTACTGCTGGGTACTTTACTTTTATAGGGGGGCAACCTTGTTACATGGAGGAGCAAGAAGCAAAAGGTAGTTGCCTTATCTAGCGCTGAAGTTGAATTTCGAGGAATGGTCAAGGGAATATGTGAGCTCCTTTGGTTGAAAAAACTTCTAACTGAGATTGGTGTTGCTCCTAACTCTGAAATGAACTTATTTTGTGATAACAAAGCAGCCATTTCCATCTCCCATAATCTAGTTCAACATGATCGTACGAAGCACGTTGAAGTGGATCGGAACTTAATCAAACAGAATCTTGGAAAAAAGATTATTCAACTTCCATTTGTTAAATCAGAAGATCAATTGACTGATATACTCATAAAATTTGTGTCTGCAAAGAAATTCTACAACTCATTTGACAAGTTAGGCATAAGAGACATATATGCATCAACTTGAGGGGGAGTGTTGGTGTGTGTTGTGGTGCATGCTGCAACAGTGACAGATACCGATGTTTAATAAAACAAGGAATGACAGACAATAATGTTAGTAGAGCCATAAAATATGAGTGTGCAGCAGCTTCCATGTGTACAATTGCTGTTAGGGTTAAGTTTTTTTTAATATACATAGATGAATACTCTTGTACATAAATATAATAGAAAAATATAAAATATATATAATAATTATCAAAGAAACATAATATTTATCGACTATAAATAAAATTACATAACATATCAAATATTTATGGACTATAAGTAAAATTACATAACATATCACGTATTAAAATAATTTTAAAAATAGTATTTTATTTTGAATAATTATACCACTTAACACATTAATACACTGATATGTTTAAAATGCGTGCCGATACCACCAAATTTTTACACCCGATGGTCTCCTTCCAAAATAATTCATTATCCTGAAACAAAAACTCCCCAAATCTACGACGAGCCCGCCAATCAACCAACTTGTTCGTTCAAACCTGTTTTAACGAAACCCTAGATATCCCGGATGGCGTCTACCTCTGCTGCTCGCGCCGGAGGCGTTACAAGCCGAATCCGAAGTGCTGCTTCGACTCTGCACTCCGACAGCCAATCTCTATTCGCCGTAAGGGCTTTATTTTTCTTGTAGTCTTTTTCTACTAGCTCACTTTTATATTTTCATTACTTTAGTCGTTTTCTGCTTTACTTGCATTGTTTTTGACTATTTTTGTGAAAGTAATTAACATTAACAGATATGTGTTTTGGGTTTTCATTTTATTTTGTTTTGACTCACCGTTTATAAGAAACAAGAAGAAAGCTCGAATAGTGCCCTTTTGGGTGTTATGATTGTTTGTTGCTGTTTATCAAATTCGATGGCTTTGAAATTTGGTGTCAGGATATTAGAAGGGCTTTGACCGTGATGAAGGATGTTGCTGTTGATTTGGAGACAGACAATCAATCTGAGATGGTATCTTCAAAATTTATCTCATAATAAAAACATTATAAAAATTACTGTAAATTTGATATGTATGGGCCGTTAAGATTTAACTAAACATAAATAATAGGCTAAAATAAAACTTAAGATTCTGAAACTTTAAGTAATAAGCTCCTGCTTTTTTTTATGTTATATCTCTTTCTAATTGCTGAGAAAACATTAGCTGGTGCTGTATTCTCAATGTTTTTTTGGGTGCATATATCTCTAGCATGCTGGTATTCGGCATACATTTCATCATTCCAAGCCTTTATTTGAGTTTTTTGATTTATTTAATTTTTTAATTCCGTAACACAACATACATGGACGGCAGTGAGATGTAACATGCATAGGATTTATTATAGAATTTTCCATATATCAGACTGGAACTTTGTTTTTGTCATTCATGACTTGTAGTTGGATCGAGAAAATCCCAGACTTACAAACTCTTATTGTTATATGAAGAAATAAGTAGTTTATATTTGAAAATAATGAGAATTCTATTTATTTACAAGGGCAGGGGAAGCAGCTAGAAGATGGTTTCACTGAATTGTTGGAATCTTTTGAACAGTATTCACATTTCTTATCAGCAATTCAATCCGTTGGAGAAAAATACCAGCCTGAAGAAGAGGTTCATTAGTTAGTTTTATACAGTTATTATTTGATTCATTTATTGATCATTATTAATTACCCTTTCCCCTCTTGTTTTCCATCACGACTTATTTCACAATTTTATGTTTCAGCTAACTGATTTCAAGAAGTTATTTGAGGATGAGATTTCAAAGACCAAGGCTAGCTCATCATTACCATCTCCACAAAATAATAACCTGATGCGACAATTCAAGGAAGCTATTTGGGTATTGCATTTTTTCTTATTTCAACATTATGCTTTGAAATGTCTTTTGTTATCTGTCATTAAAAGAGGAAAAGAAACAATAATGTCTATGGGAAGAAACAAATGAAAATTATTATATTGTTACTTTGCTATTTATATTCTTTATGGTGCTGTTAATATTTTAATCCAAAGCTCGTGTAGATTGGAGAACCAAAGTACATGAAATAGTTAAAATCTCTAGATATAACTATCCTAATTTAAATTTGTAGATAACATATTCCATTATAATTATATTTAGTAGTATGCTATTCCTATATTGCATCACAAAGACTTGTCAATTGTGTACTTAAACCAATTAGTACGTCATGTTATTGTCCTGCATCCAAGATGAAAGGAGTCATAATTGCATTCCATATATGAAACGGTCCATGATTTTAAAGGATTTATATCTTCATTGCATTTATCTATTAAGATTTTTGTTTACTGTCTTCATTTTATGCCAATTGTTGCATATTTTAACATTTAAGTAATAAGTAGTTTGTTCTGGTCCCCTAAACTTAGGTCATGTTGACATCCTGCATAAGCAAAATTCTCATTTTCTTTCTATAGAGAGTTCATCATGCAGGACAACCTATGCCTGGCGAAGAGGAGGAGGACATTGTGATGACCAGTACCCAATGCAATCTTCTTAATACTACCTGCCCATTAACTGGAAAGCCTGTCTTTGAACTAGCAGATCCAATCCGTAGGTACTCAGAAAATACATGCAAACTCCCTCCGTCTCTCTCTACCAGAACAAATGGTTACAGGTTTTTTTTCCATATATATGGCAAGATCTGTAACCCCTGTGTTTACATTAAATATTACACTATTTTCTAGCCTTTAGATCTTCTATATTTTAAGGTTCTAGATTTAATGTAAAGAGCACTTATTTTGATTACAAAACACATCTTTAATATACACACACGCATAAATGTTATAATGAGCAAAACACTTACAAATTTAAGGACAATTTAGCTTAATTTTAGTTAGGGTTTAACTTTCACAAGTTAGGGTTATATCATTTTAGGATATAAATATGTTGATTTTTTGTTTCATTTTTGTATATTTATTATTTTATTATTTATAAATGAACTTTACTGCCTCTATGGAGCTTACCTTATGTAGAGCAGCAGTGCTCACAACACTACTCATATATGTATGAGTATGTGCTCTTTCACTACCGAAGTTTGGTTCTCATTTATGTTCAACATACTGTGTTGTCATAGCCACTTGGTTTAATGTGACCATTTTTGGAAAATATTAGAATGCTTCTAGGAGTTATTGTCCTGAATTATGATATCCAAATATTAACATGCAGTTGGGAACTCTCTGAGTTGAGTTTATCTATCAGGAGCAATGCTTAATGCTTAATATGCATAAAGCAATAACGTGTCATATGTTTTTTATATCAATTATACATCTAGGAGAATTTCCTTGAGTTCTGTTGCTCTGGGGCAACCAATTTTTGCTCCCTTATTGATTGGCTGAAGCCTGAAGGATTGTTTTGTAAATACAGAGGTGTAGGAATCATCACGGCCAATATAATGCCTTATATCTTTTAATTGTTTTAATGGTTGATCTCTTCAACATTTTAATATTCACAGTTAGAGTGTGCATTAAGAGTAAAACTTTGCTCATCTTCATTGTTTTTCCTATGTTTGTTTTGCATCAATGCAGTGTGGCATGCAAGCATGTTTATGAGAAAAAGGCAATCATTGTCTACATACGGTCAAAGAAGAACACACGCAACCAGTGTCCTGTTGCAGGTACCTAAATTTCCATATGATATATACTTAAAATGTGTGATATGTCTCTGCCAGTCTAAAGTTTAGGAATTTTTTTCTATCAGGGTGCCCGAAGACATTGCAGGAAGCAAATTTGTATTGTGATCCATTTTTACTTGTCGAAATTGAGGAATTGCGCAAGATGAATAAACAAACTGATGAGACTAATGTGATAGAAGATTTCACCTCACTTGATGAAGTAGAGGACGTTGAATGAAAGTGATTGCATCGTGGGACCTGGGAAGTTTATTGAGTTTTTCCTTGTTTTAAGATGAACTGACCCGTTGTATATCTTGACATTTCCATGATGGTGTTGTTTATAATATTTCAGTTTCTTGCATCTTGGATGTAGTAGTTAGTGGCAGCTACTTCATGATCCATGATCGTACATTAAGATGGAAATCATAGGTGGGCTTCCAAAAATATTTTTCCTGATGTTTTGCAAATATTAAAAAAAAAACACTTTTCGAAGTTGGTTAGGAATTTTACGGTATTCAAACTTGCATCAAACACAAGTCTACACATTTATTCTTCTTGTTGAGTGATGTTGCTGCCTCATCTGCCAACTTCGCATCCTCTCTATGATTAAGTTGAAGTTATATAGTTGGGCAAACTCACTATTTAACCCAAGAGAAATGCTAGACCACTTTCTGATGCATTCTTTTATTTGATTGAATAATATGGGTTCATAAGATGTATTTTTTATTTTAATAAAAGTATAATTTTAGAATGAAATGACACATGTAATTCATATAAATAAGTCAGCGAATGAGGAAGTGCATGTATAAATTTCTTAACATTTCAATTAATCTAAATATTTACAAATTAATTTGAGTTATCTACATTTATATTTGCAAGGATTACATATACTATTTATGGAAATTTCTATTTAACTTTTTTTTTTTAAAAAATTACCTTAAAAACTTACATGTTGTGAAATATGCATGTATTTCACACGCTTACAACGAACTCTATATAGCATGTGATTCATTGAATAATAACAAGACTTACCATTTTCTTATTTTTAATTCATTTGTATTTTAAAAAAATATTTTTAAAATTTATATTTATATAAATAATATTTCATATATTTAATTAATTTATTTTTATTATTAAAAAAATTTAACACATTATTTTATATTAAATATTATTTAGTTTATTACTATTCATTTAAACCGATAACTTTTAATATTATAAAGTATTATTATAAATTTAAAAAATGATAGGAGGAGCATTTACAAGCTTTCATTGTCAGTTGTCACCGAAACATCCATTTTAGTAAAACTACAATTATTTTCGGTTCGTTACGGGCGCCTCCTCGATTCGTCTATGGAATTGCTAATCTCGCGTAGAAAAAGACCTCCATATTCAGGTACGCCGTTTTTAGGTCTCAGCTTCTTTCACATAGTAAACGTGCATTGATTATACTAAGGTTGAGAATAATATGTCGGTTAGTCACCACACACACAATATCAAATAGCTTTCAGGCAAGCCTTTTACCCTAGCGTTGCAAAGTGCAATTATCTCTAAACTTCGACCTGAGCAGAGGCATTGCTCGATTATTCAGATTGAGAATCTTTGACTTCATCGTTTTCTGAACAGAAAATGGTAATTTTTAATTCCCATTTTCTTCTTTTTCATGTATCTTTCTGTGGGGTTTTAAATCCCCCTGTTTTCTTTATGGATTTCATGCAAAGTTCCTTTCACTTTCACATCCAGTTACTTTTCAGGAGAATTTAAGTAATTCGTACATGGGTTTTCGAAAAATTTGACATTTTTTGGATTGCTTTTTCATCTGGTTGTGTTCAGTTGTTCTTTTCGTACTTTAAGGAGTTGATTGGCAGAGAAGTAACCGTGGAGCTCAAGAACGATCTTGCACTTAAAGGGACACTGCATTCGGTTGATCAGTACCTTAATATCAAGCTTGAGAACACTAGGGTTGTCGACCAAGATAAGTATCCTCACATGGTATGAATCAAAGACATGTATTTTCTCGGTGCTTCTGTTTTTTATATTTTCTTGGTTGGATTGCTACTTTTGTGTTGATTAGATGACATTTCTAGTTAAGTATGTGACTGGAAGCTGGAACTCACAGTTTAGAGTAAAACGTTGCTCCTTTTATTTCAATATGAAAGATTGTCTGCTTTGTTTTCTTTTTATGAGACAATTGTGCTTTTGATATTTCTTGATTCTTCAGTTTGTCTCTCAATCTATCTATCTAGAATAAAGCCAGCCTCTTCAACTGTAGGAGTTAGGTTTGTTAGGTATAATCTCTCACGTTGATTAAGTACAATACTATGGTAGAATTTATAAAGATTATGATTGTTTCTCAATTGAGTTAACCTTTTGAGATTAAAAAGCCCATTGGATTAACCATTTTGGGATTGAAAACCTCATACTATAATACTATTGACAAGGTTTCCTTTTGGGTGGGGGGGAGCTTTAGGAGTTAGGTCTGAACCATTCCTTGGTATATATAGCTAAAAGAAAGACATGAAATGATTTTGTTTGAAGATATTTTGTTACTTTTAGCTTTGTGCAAGTGGACATTGTGCCTTTTTATACAGAAAAACAAACATTATACACGGATTGCTCAAAACATGAACTTTTTGTTGGGTTGGGGGGAGCTTTAGGAGTTAACTCTGAAATGGTATATATAGCTAGGAGAAAGACATGAAGTGATTTTGTTTGAAGGTATTTTGTTACTCTTAGGTTTGTGCAAGTGGACATTGTACCTTTTTATACAGAAAAACACACATTGTACACGGATTGCTCAAAACATGAACTTTTTGTACTATAGCCTAAGCCTACTAATGGAGAAATGCTAGTATAATTGTATGCTTTTGGAATGATGAAAAATACTTTAGGCTAAACAAAGGTTGGATTTAAGAATATTCAGTGGTAGGTAGATACAGGTCATTTAAGTTAAGATTAAGACTTTAGGATTACGATGAGGCTCAGACGAGCTTCAAGTGTGGCTAAAAATGGAAGAAATAACCCTACTCTGGAGAGAACAGGGAGAAGAGGAATCATAAGTCCATATGAATATTAATAGTCCCATAGTTCTTTGTATGACAGCTCGGTGTAGGGTTGTGCCCCAGAAACCCAAGAGAGGACCACTTGATTGGAGTGATAATATAACATAAACACCAAGGGAAACTAAACTCTAAGTTTGACCATGCTACCAAAAGTGAAGCCATAATCAGCAGATTTCATAATTCCCCCTATCTTTTAAAAGTTAATGAAACTGGGCAAAAAGAAAAACAAAAAACACAGAAACATGGTATTGTAAAGAAGACCCGTGACATTAGCTAGTACCATGCTCGGTCATAAGATTATCGAGATAGTTCAAGATATGTTGGATTCTGCTGCAGTTTTCCATGGTTAAAGTTGTACAGTGACGATTTTTCTTTGAATGTGAAGTTTGTTTTTGCCATTTGAAATTTATTTGTTTATCTTAGAACTCTCGGCGGGCTCCTTATTGTCTTAATTTTGGTTCAGTTACCAACCAGTTTTATCATATTATTTAAAGTTTTGCAAGATTTTATGTTAGTTTACTTCACATTTGAAGACACTCAATTTTTCCATTACATTGGAGTTTTGTTTTGTATATTAAAAATCATTTTAGAAGGGAAAACAAAGTCATTGACTTGTAGATTGATGATATCCTGCGACAGTTTGATTAATTTGTTTTTGGTTTTTACATTTGTTGTCCACAGATTTTATCTACAAGTTCTTTGTGCTGCTAGCCTTGTTTCTGTCTACAACTGAAATTGAATACCTTGTTCTAATCTTGTCAAAGGCTGAAATTTGTATTTGATGCATTTTTTTCAGCTTTCAGTGAGGAATTGTTTCATTAGGGGATCAGTTGTGAGATACGTTCAACTCCCGCCTGAAGGTGTTGACGTAGAGCTGTTACATGATGCCACCAGAAGAGAAGCTCGTGGTGGCTAAAACTAATGTAATTCAGGTGCTGCTAAAACTCTCTTTTGTGGTATCAACAGAAAATGGTTTGGACCTTTAAAAATTTGGAGTGTTAAAATTTTTATATTCTCAATTCTCGCTGGTAGCAATTATATGATTTCAATTCAGTTGTGATCTTATTCCAATCCAAACATTTGCTCTTAGTTTTTCATGAATTTTCGTTTACTTTTGACCTTTTTAATATTGCAAATGTGTTGATTAGTCTCTCTTAATAAAAGTGTTTTTAAATACTTTTATTTGTAAAAAAAGTGTCATTGAAAAGATACCATGCAAAGAAAAAGTTAACTTTATATCCTTACATATGTCATATGTGTACTTATATTTTTCAATAATAAATATATACGTAAAAAACTAATATTTAATTAAAAAATTATTTGAACTTTTTTAAAAAAAATTCTTTCAAAATTAAACAAATTTTCATTGTTTAATATTCAAAATTACTCATTATATAATGAAAATTTAATTTAATTTGGGTCAAAAGATTTGTTAAAAGATTTGACTCATTTTTTATATAAAAATTATTTTATTAGATATATGTCTATTGGAAAATAAAAAAATAAACATGTATAAATCACATATAATATTTTATTATATTTAACGAAAAGTTATTTAAAAAGTTAATTTTTTATACCTTTTTCACAAATAATGGAACTTTAAACATATTTTTTAAACAACACTTAAAAGGTTTAAACAAAATACCTAATGCCTTTTCCCTTTGCTTGAAAAACTTCATTAACGTACTTGGTAATCTCATTTTCTGTTCTAATTGAATCAGTGGTTCTTGGTGGAAAATATTTTCTTTTCCATTTCAATTAACAAATGTATTTGACAATTATTATAATAGATATATCAACAAATTATTGTGATAAATGTGAATATATTACGTAATTTTATTGTGCGATAAAAATAACATTTAAGTATTATTAGTAAAAATTTACTATTGTAATCAACCTATAACCAAGTTTTTTTGTTAGTGAGTAAAATTTTATATTCAATTTTTTTATTAATTATATAAATCCATTATTAAAAATATAGCATAATTATTAAAAAATAACATAGTGATATATTTATATTATTAATTATAATTAAGTGTTATTTGATAAATTTAGATGGTATGTACGAATTTTTACTGTAGCTTAAGTTTACTGTTATTTTAATGTTTCAAATGAAGCAGCGGTTCTTATTGGAATGGTTGATAAGACTTTGTTTTTCATAAATTAATAGATATATTTTATTGTGAAAAATATAAATATATCATTTAGTTTTGTTGAGCTATAAAAATAACATTCAAGTGAATTATTAGTAGTATAAATTTACTAATGATGTGATAAATATACTATTAAATTTTTTATTAGTTATATATATCTATCATCGAAAATATATTGTATTTAATGTATTTGTCTCATTAATTATAATTTATTATTATTTGTATTACACGATAAAATTAAATGATATGTTTAAATCATAATAATTTTTATTAGTGATAGAAATCCATCGTTGAAAATGTTTTCTTCTAAAAATCAATTCTCGAATAAAACTACTTTTAGTATTGAACTTAAGGCTTTCATGTGAAGTGAACTTATTCCTCTACTTTCGTTGAGCCGATTTGTCAGGTGGATCAACGAGTTGAAATGTTGTTGATTGCTAAAGACTCAAGGGCAAAATAGTCTTTACACGTTTTATGTATATATATATATACACTCTTTTAAGGTCTTTTTTTTTTACTAAAGTTTATTTCGTTGTTTTCTCTTCGTCTTTGTTCACTCTCTAGTTTCTGTGTGAATGCTTGAATTTGGTATCTTGTATGTTTCAAGCTATCATACGTATAATTTTGTCAAATTAAAAAATTACCATACATAAACTTGTTAGAGTACATGACTTTGTTAATAATTTTTTGTACTAAAATTTTCGAAAAAAAAAAGTTATAGTTATTAATTGAAAAATAAAAAACGTAAATAATAATTCTAATAATAAAAAGTTTATAGCTAATAATTTATTAGTTAATGTATTATTCTTCCATGAATGCACATTTTACTACGAAAACAAAATAAATATTATAAATGACTTAACGCAAAAATAAGACTTTAAACGATATAATAATATTAATCCCATTGCAAATGACAATATTTTCATATTATTAAAATATACGAATATTTTCGTTTTAAAGAATTTTAATACATTGATTTCTTCCTTTCAAAAACGAAAAAAATATATATATACTAAGTCTCTGTCTAGCAAATATATATATATACACGATATTAGTGTGACTTATACATACATATATATATATATATATATATATATATATAAGTTAAATTACTTATAAATGATTTCTATAACTTTTTTTAATTTTATTTTGTACTTTAGTTCACTTTTTTTTTTTAATGATTTTGTATATTTATTTATTTTATTTTACATTTAAATTTTAAAATTTGAGACAAATTTAAAATTAAAATTTAACAGTATAAAAAAGTTAAAGGAAAACTAAATGTGTTAAATAATATATAGATTTTAACTCTTACTTTTCACAAATTTAAGTACTTTCAATTTTACATTTTAAAAAGAATGAATATACGGAAGCACACGTAAATACTAATTTAATATATTATAAAATAATATATATATATATATATATTTATAATTTAATGTATTATAAAATTTATGAATTTAAATTATTTTTATATTAAAAAATTGATTATCAACGAAACAAAAAATATATTAATGTTTAAATTTATTAATTTGAAGTTGAGGTTATAGAATAATAAATAACTTGTACACAGTGAGGAGCTTTGTTGGATCTGACACACGCAAACGAGATTCTGCCCTAAACCTACGATTGCCATTGAAATCGGAGCTCCGATATACGAAAAATTTGGAGGTGCGTAATGCCTCAAAATAAAGAAGAAAGTTATAATAAAAAAAGCCCTTCTGTTTCTGTCACTGGCGGACTCGCACTACAAAGTGCCGTAGGAGTAAGGCGGCGCGCTTACTTAACATTTCGTCACCCGCAATCCTCTCTGCAATCTTCTTCGTTACACGTAATTTTTTTTGGTTCTTTGCTTTCTTTTTTCTCAATTTCAACTGTGCTAACAAAATCATAAATAAATAAATAAATAAATAGGACAAGCCTGTAACTTTTGTCGAGCTAACTTTAAAAATTATAAATTTGAAAAGATAGCTGTTGTGTTAAAATCATCATATTTTTATAATATAAATTATTATTATAAATAAAATATATATTTTAAAAAATTATAATAATTTTAAATTTTATTGATTTAAAATATTATTATAAATAATAAATAATTTTTTTTTTGTTGGGAGATAGAGAAATTAGATTATACATATCGAATAGGAGATGATGATGATGATTTGATATAAAGCATGCGGTAGTTGTGAGGCGTTCATCTCAAAATCCGAGCATGATGTGTCAAAATTACTCTTCTGGATTGTGATGGATGGATAGATGGGATTCGTCTTTAATATTTTTCTAATGAGTAGTTAATCTGTGTTGTTTCTGAGTGATTTTGTATTTAAAAAAAATATAAAAAAAACATTTAATTATTAAATTATAAAATATTTTTTTATTTTAAAAATATCAATTCTTTTTTAAAATGTAATGATATTTTATTTCGAATTATTTGAGTCCAGAATCTGCATTTTAAAAATAATATTAAATTATAAACGTAGACATTGTTTGGTGTACTCATCGTCATATAAATATGAATTTCTCATAGGAAATAATATATATAAATATTTTTTATTTTATTTTTTAATTTTAAAAAATGTATGTATTAATTTTTGTATTTATAAAAAGAGAAGATTGATTTATCTTATTTGATTCCTGCGCATTTTTACTGAAAAAATAATAGCTGCCCTCTAAATAAAGCATTTTTTCTTCGAATTATTAATCAATCACTTCATATAAAAATACCACAATACCTCAAGCTTGATAGGCAAAAGATTGAAAATTTAATTGACATTACAAAAGGTCAAAAAAAAACTGGAATATTGTCTTAAGGGTAAATTGGGTTTTGAATTCAATTTTATTTGGTATAATTATAAATTATATCTCAAATATGTACTAATTATGCTTATGATATCTTTACCCTCTCACTATTAAAAATTAATGTTATTATAATACTTCTAATTTTTGAAATATAAAATTTATATCCTTAATATTAATAAAGATATTATTATTATTAATTATTTTTATTTAATTTAATTATCCATCCAAAAAATAATATTTTGTTATCTTATTATTATCATACCAATATTTCCCCCCACCTAAGAAGATATTATGACACTAAAATTATTTTTCTTCTAAATTTTTTTACTATTAATATTCTTAATAAGAGATCTAAATATAACTAAAAATTGGCCTCACTAACTAATAGAAAAGATCCAAATGAATAGGTCTCATTGCTTACTATAAAAGATACCCATGATATATTACTTAAAAAATCTGAACAGATATTAATAACAAATAATATAAAATAAATAAAAAAATATAAAGTCACTAGTAACAAGAAAGTATATTACTCATGTGATTGCATATTTATTAGTAAAATTAGATATATAAATACTTCATTTATAAATTAAATTATGTTTAATCATATATCAATCTTTTTTTAATGTTTGTAGTTTTATTTTTTACATTAATTTATCTTTCTTTATCTCTTCTTATTGTTCAAACAGTACAACATTTGAATATTTTATTATTTTACTTTGTAGATAATTAACCAAATCAGAATGTTATCCTTGTATATATTATTATTTTATACTAAGATATCTTATTGATAATAATAAAAACTATAAAAAGTTTAGGTTAAAAGGAAAAATATTTACGCTATAAAATTAAATCATGAAAACATATTATATTTAGGCTATTAAATTAAATCATGAAAACATATCATAATATTACCTTCAATATTAATAGTATAAATTTTACATGTTAAGATATCATAATAACATTTTCTAATATTAAGGACATAAATTTTACATATTAAATTTTAGAGATATCATGATAATATTACCTCTAATATTAGAGGTATGAATTTCATATATTAAAGATTAAAATATAGTATGCACAACTAGTAAATATTATGAAATAATTTATAGTTAAGTCATTTTATTTTTAAGTTATAGTTTTAAACTGCAAAAAAATTTAGAATAACGATTATTTTAATAATCATTTTATTTTTAACTTGATTAAAACTTGTACAAATAAGATAATTATAAATGTATACCTTAAAAACTAAAGAATTAAAATATATATTTTAATAAATTATAATATCTTATAAAATAAAAAATTTAAAAAATTACAAGGTTTATAAAGCATTTAACCATAAAAAAAGTCCACTAAGTTTTAATTAAGATGACCTCATCATCAAAATTCGCTAATTATAGCATATGACCAAACAAGTAAATTGAAGTAGGAAGTTAAATGCGTATTTTACAACCTTAGAAAAAATATTATTAAAATGTTTAAATATATTTTATATTCTAATCGAGAGCAGTATCAAAAATATATTTCACAACCATGTAAATTAGTAGTAACATGAGATTGTGTTTAGGAATTGGCACGGGGACGGGCGGAGACGGTTTTTGATATAACCGTCCCCGAACCGAATTTTAAAACCTATAACCGAAACCGCCCGAAAACCGTTACGGTTTGGGGACGGTTTTTTACCCGTGGGTAATGGTTCGGGACGGTTATGAAAAAAACCCGAAAAAAAAATCGAAATATATATAATTTAATTTATTAAATATATATAATTAATTTTTTATTTATAATTTAATATATAATTTAATTAATTAAATCTAATTAATTTCGGGTACGGGCGGGTACGGTTTTTAGTATAACCGTAACCGTTGTTTCATATTCGATTTTTCCCCGAAACCGTCCCCATCTCCGAAATTTATCGGTTAAAAACCGAACCATCGGTTCGGATAACCGCGGATAACCGAATCCGCGGTTTTTTTGTCCATCCCTAATTGTGTTAAGGAATTAACACTTTTTTAATAATTATATTTTGATAAAAAAATTTAAAAATTGATATAGGATTTATATATAATATCTATAATATTTAAAAAAATTAATTTAATTATTTTTAAATAACATCAAACAAGTAAATCATTTAACACTATTTGAACAGGAGTAAAATGATTAAAGTACCTCCTTCCCCTACATATTTCATTCCCTCTAATTATATTTAGCGTAAAACAAAATTTTATGCAAGTCTCTTTCTCATTTTTTGTCTGTTGTTTGACTAATTATAATAAAAAACAATGGAATTAAAAGAATATTATTTTTGTTCGTTGTTATTTAAAAATAATCAAATATAAATTTTTAAAATACGATGGATGTATAAAATTATGGATTATATAAAATTACCGATCCGCTGTCCGAGATAGAAAGTTTCTATACTTTGTTATTTAAAGTTAACAAATATTTAATTAAGAAAAAAATAGAGGAAATATTTAATTAAGAAAAAAAATAGAGGAAATATTCAACATGGCTAAGGGCATCTTCCACCACGGTCCATTCTGAATTAAATTTTATATTAAAAATTACATTAAATTTTTATTTTTTAACCCCATAGAATTAAATATTATATTAAAAAATATTTATTTTTTAAATAAAATATTATTTATTTATTTATTATATTATTAAAAAATTACAAATTATCCTATTATTAAATCTTTATTTAAATTTATTTTATATTTTTATCCATACATTATATTAATAATTTTTTTAATCATTTTGTATCGTACATTTTATTTTAATTTATTATATAAAAAAATTAATAATTTTTTTAATTTTTTTAAAATATTTATTTTAGTTTATATTAAATTTTTAACTCTATATTATATTAATTATTTTATATTATATATTTAATTTTAATTTATTATATATAATAAATTAATTTAAAATATTATTTTAATTTAATAAGTGTTATATTGATAATATTGAATCAAATTTAATACAATACTATTAATGTCATTAAATTTGATACATAATAAATAGCATATGCATTTATTAGTTAGTAATGGCATGTGTTTCATCTCATGTTTTAACAAAAAAAAAATTAAGTATAATATTTAATTTATTATAGATAAATTAATGTATAAAATAAAATTTTATTTTAATTGATTTTTTATTTTTTATTTTTGAAATTAAATATTTCAAAAAAATTTAATAATTCAAACATATTTTTAATAAAATAAAATGTATATAATATACTTTTAATAAAATAAAATGTATATAATATATTTTTAATAAAAAATAAATAATAACTATAAATACTTTTTATTGTATACATGATATATTTTAAATATAAATCTTAAATTTTAAAAATTAGAATATCACTAATTTTTGATCAAATTTAGCGTTTAGTGTAGGGTCAAAATTGGTATAAGTACACCCAAGAGTGAATTGTTTTTTTTTTTTTTGGGAGTGAATATTTACCCATGACGAAAAAAGGAATGAAAAAAGTAGTGAATATTTTAGCATGGCAAAGTCTTTTTTCCCACCCCCCAAAAGTATGGCTCTGTATTTTTGTTTTTACCGATCTTAAAAAAATATGGATCTGCCATTTTGATTATTAATATTTTGTACTATGCTGACAAATGAGATACGAAACAGCTTTATTGATGTATGTGTAAAAAAAAATAATCTATTAAAGATAAAAATAAATTTTTATATCTATATTATTAGTTATTTATTTATTATTAATCAATTTTTTTAATTTTATTTTAAAATATTCATATTTGATAAAAAATAATTATTATGTATAAAACAATGAGAAAATTCAGTTATTTTAATTTTTCAATTTTTTTCTTTATTTATCTTTCCTCGTTACTCTTTTTTTCTTACTTTCTTAACATTAAACTCTAAATTCTAAACACTACTTACTAAGTTATAAACCTTGAACTCTAAACAATACACGTTAAACTTTTAACCCTAAGTGAAGTAAAATCGATGAAAAATTAACAAAAAAAAAGAATAATAATAATAATAATAATATTAAGCTAAAATATCTTTTAATTTTTTATTTACATATTTATTTTTTGATCAAATAAATATTTTTTATGTAACACTTAAGAACTTATACAATTATAAATATTAAAAAATTAATATAATTATTTATAAGATATCACACCAAAAAGTAAGACTTAAAATCTATAGATTTTATTATGTTTAAATGTGATAAATAGATTTAATTGAAGTATAATTATATGATAACTTATATAAATCTATATGATAAGAATCGCTCATATATTATATTGTATTTTAAATTATGTAAATTTATCAAATAATAAAACTTGAGTTACATAATTTGCATCATAGGAATTTTAAAGAATAAGGTATATAAGTCTTGCAAAGAAACTAACCATTTTGTAATGACAAGCAGGGCATGTCACAGGAAAGAAATAAGTAGGTCACAACGTACTCATTTCAGTATGAGTTTACTGGGTAAGTAGAACAACCTATGCCATAGTGTGAACAAAGTGGGTCATGATGCGACTTCTTTTGTTTGCAATTTGGTGTAGCTTATCGTATCTCATACCGTGATAATGGAAACCAAGATCATGGTCTGCATTCAATTATTCAACTCTACACCTTTCTACACAAACATTTTCTATAAATAAATCAATCATTTAGGTTAAATTAAATGAACGTAGAGAATATAATACTTTTTGTTTTCAGTAACCGTATATTTTTAGTTTTAATTGCAAAACTAGGTTACTCATTCCATCATATATATATATATATAGATAGATACAAAAATAGATCCTTCTAATTGTAAAAGAACATACAAAGATTTAGAAGAAAAAAAACTATTGAAAATTTGTTCAGAGATTTTAAATTGTCTTCAACAAATTGAATATTTTTAATTGTTATATTTTTATTTTTTTATAATCTGATTTTTTTCATAGTTAAATTGATTTTTGTTAATTTAGTTATGATTTATTAAATTTGAATATGAGATTTAATTTTTGTTTTAAATGAGTAGAAAAATAATTTTGTAATTTAAATAAATAAAAGCGTAGATTTATTTATTATTAATAAACTTAAGATCATTAATTATAAATTCATGGTAGATAAAAACTTAATCTATGATTAAAAAAAATATTTTAAAATTAAGTATTATACATATTATCTGTGCTCAATCGTTCATAACAAATAAAAATTTATTTTAATTTCATTGATTTGTATTAATTTAGATGATTGAAAATAACTTTAATTACAAATACAAGATGAATTAAATCTTGATTTGTAATTAAAAAATATATCTACTTACATTTATCAATTTTTAATTTGAAGTATAATTAAAAAAATTATTAATTAATTAAAATTTTTAATTTATATATATATATATATATATTTAGTTTAATAATTAATCAATTTCAATCTTAGTCAAATAAAAATCGATTAATTTAATATTATTGAAAACTCATCATGTTTTATAGGGAGTTTTATTTAAAAATAAAATAAATCAATAAATCTAATTTATATTTAAATCACTTAATTTGTTATGTTTACGAAGATTTATACTCATATATATATATCTATTATCGTAGGTTTTGTTTTAGTTTAATTTATCTTTTTAATTTTCTAATTTTTTAAGATATAATTTAATTTAAAATTTTTAATTTTGTTGTAACAAAAACAAAATTTGTTAAATTGTTTAATTATTATTTTTCTTAATTATATTATAAAATAATTTAATTTTTTCAAACTAACGCAATTTCTTAAGATCTTAGATCTTAAGTATACTTAAAAGTTTTTTATAAATACAAAATTTAACTATTACATTTTTATGCATCTATAAGAAACCAAGAGAAAGAAACAAATAGTGATGGTAGGGATGAATTAATCAATATAAATGAATCACCTATATCTAGTCTAACTTCTTCACGATTAGAGAGAGAACTTTTATTATTCAGCTTTGATAACATGATGAACAATAAGGAGGAGGAGGAGGAGGAGAGAAATGAAGAAATAGTAAACATGAAGTGGCAAATGTATATTTCATTTTCGTATAGAAAAATGAATACAATATAATATAGCATCATATGTTGAGATGCATTCTATTAGAGTCCTAACATGGTGTAACAAGCACATGTGTGCTCACATGCATGCATGCTAATGTGGTGTAACAGTCACGTAATCAGCATAGTTATCACACTCAATTATTTCTTTTATCTGAAACATATGATTATCATTAAACAATAGGACCATCACCTATAAAATCCATCCCATCTATGTACATCCAAACATAAAAATCTTAGAAAGTGACATTTGATAGGTTAAGAGCAAATTTAGCAACTCTATGACCTACTTGATTATTCTGCTAGATACATATTTAAAAATAACATTTAAATCCTTCAATTAATACTCTCCATATCTCTTCAACCACTACACCCTCAGGAGCAAACTCCTCCACCAACATACTAATTGAAATTAAAGTTTTATTGTGCCATATAGGCTTAAAAAATGTAAACTAACATGACAAATATTATATTTTGAACTAGACGTTGAGATCAAGTTTCATAGATTAAAAGCCATACATGCATGCTTCTTTCTTAATTTGTTCAATAAATATAGATTGTTTTCGTATTACATATTTTATCCACGTTACATTTCTAAAAGATATGTTTTTGACACATACATTTGGAGGTCCACACCATGCATTACGTGCAATTTGTTTTTTAATTTAAATGTTAACAATGTATTTTTATTTTGTATTAATAAATTTTTTTAAAAAATATATAAAATATAGAACATTTTTATTTAAAATCTTACATTAAAAAATCTAATTTCATATAACCAAGTATAAAAAAAAAAAAAACCTTTCGCCAACGTACATGGCTTACACAATTATTTTTCTCCCTTTCCTACATTTTTCTACACTGACATGTATATCACATTTTTTCAGGCATGCACGCATACTCTATACAGAACCCCCCAAGCCCCACTCCTCTTCTCGATACATACATCACCCCTTGGTTCCTTCTCTCTCTCTCTCTCTCTCTCTCTATCACTCTACCACTCTATGATCTCTAGAGTGAAAAATAGCTATGAATATTATAAGGGTCTTGGCAGAGAAAGAAAGAGAGAGTTGATCAGAACTCAGAAGCAACAGAACAGGACATTGCAGAGTTAAAAAAAAAAACAGAGGTTCTCTCAGCCATAAAGTCCTCGCTCTGCCATTCAGATTTATCAAATCCTCACTAAACTCATGTAACACTAGTAATCGTCTCAAGTTTCTAGCCAAGCCTTTCATCAAAATTTCAATGGAGTTGGGTTACAGTACCAGTCATTTGGAGAACAATGACAACACTAACTTGCCTCCTGGTTTCCGATTTCACCCAACTGATGAGGAGCTAATTACTCATTACCTTCTAAAAAAGGTGTTGGATAGTAATTTCATTAGCAGAGCCATTGCTGAAGTTGATCTTAATAAGTGTGAGCCTTGGGAACTTCCTGGTAATTACTTCTTAATTTAATTTGCTGCATAACCCATAATTGCTTTTTCTATTTTGATTGATGAAAGAATGTCAAATTTTGAAACTTTTTTTTTATAGACAAGGCGAAGATGGGTGAGAAAGAATGGTACTTTTTTAGTCTGCGTGATAGGAAATACCCAACTGGGCTTAGAACTAACAGAGCAACTGAAGCTGGATACTGGAAAGCAACTGGTAAAGACAGAGAGATTTATAGCTCTAAGACTTGTGCACTTGTTGGGATGAAGAAGACTTTGGTGTTTTACAGAGGAAGAGCTCCTAAAGGAGAAAAGTGCAACTGGGTTATGCATGAGTATCGACTTGAAGGCAAATTTGCTTACCATTTTCTTTCTACGAATTACAAGGTTCTATCTTTTTGCTCTTTTTTATCAACCATATTTTATTTTTCTAGAAGCTTCTGTAAGTTCAAGATATACCAATCACAGCTGAATTTGTATATATATTTTTTATTAATAATTATAATATTGTTATCATTTAAAAAGTTACGATTACTTCTCTCCTTTTTAAAATAAGAGAAGTTGATTATAAAAGTTATATAATTATTTTAAAAATATTTATTTTTTTGTAAATACAATGATAAATAATTTTTTACGTTTTTATTTTTCTTTAATTACAACATTCTTTATATAATATAATTGTAAAATTAAAAAAAATAAAATGAATAAAATTTATTTTGTATTATAGGATTAATTTTTATTAAGAGTAAGATTAAATACTTAAAAATATAAGGATGGGATTTAAGTGTTATTTTTAACATTAGTGAAAAAAATTAGATGTATTTTTCTCTAAAAATAATTCATTAAGATGTGAAATATTTTAATCATTACATGCTATATGATGTGAAATGATGATTGTGGAGGGCTACTCTACTACTTTATAGGGGCAAGTCAGTTTTGATTTTATTATTATGTGCCGACTTAAAAAGCTGAATTATTAGTAGAACATAGATTTTCTAATATGATAACCTCATGAATACATTAAGGATATATTTTTTTAAATAACATTTTATAACTCGTGTATTTTGAGATTAAACTTCTTATCTTACATGATTATACTACTATTACTACAAATCAGCAAGTACTATGAGAGTGCATTTTTTTCCTTGCCATTCTTAGGTTGTAGTGTATGTATTAAAAAATAAGGAAAATACTTTAATGTTACTCTTGTAATATTTATATTACTCTTTTATTATGCATTATTGAGGTTTTTTTTAATAATAAATTCCATATCATATACTTTATGACAATAAATAATTTCTCTAAACCAAGACACTCGTATTTGTCAAATGGTGGCAACAATTATCAATCAACCTTTCTCATGACTAATATTAAATTCTCTTATGATCCCACCTTGAATTCCTAAATACTCTTTTTACTACATTTTTAGATTTAACAAAGAAATTTGCTAATTTTATTTCAAAAGTGATAAACAGGACGAGTGGGTGATATCAAGGGTTTTTCATAAAATTGGGTCATCAAGCAACATTGGAAGTGGATCAAAGAAGACCCGAATGAATTCCGGATCAACAGCTGGTATGTACCCAACAGAACCAAGTTCACCTTCCTCAGTTTCTCTACCACCACTCTTTGACTCCTCTCCATATCAACCAAACACCACTACCACTCCCCTCACTGACCGTGACAGCTTCTCTTACGACATCCGAACCCCAAGAGAGCACGTGTCCTGTTTCTCCACCGTGATAGCCTCAACAGCTGACATAACTGCTAACAATTCTAATTTTAACCCAATTTTCGATCTTCCCTTGGAACCCACTTCACGATTTCCGAGAAATGTTGGAGTGTCAGCTAATTTCCCAAGCCTTGGGTCTATGCAGGATAATCTTCAAGTTCAACTTCCGATTTTTTCCTCACCTGGTATGACAGGTCATGAGAGTTTTAGAAATGGGTCGGGTTTGGATTTGAGTGGTTGTAATTATGCTGTGAATTGGGCACCGGTGATTGAGGAGCCTAGGTTGAATGGTCCTACTGAGTTAGACTGCATGTGGAGTTACTGAGGTTGAAATGATATTGGAGATGAATTTGGATGGGGTTTACTATTAGATTATATTTCTACTCTTTATTGTGATGTTGATGTCTGTTAGGTTTTTGTTTATTAGTGTGTTTATTTTGGTAGTAACTATGTTCTTAAATATGTATTTTAGGGCACTGTATGTATTCTTAGGTAATGTCCTGGGAAAATGACTCATGTTTCAGTTGTATCATGTGTATGTTTGCCTTCATTTTCCAATGCTTATTTTAAGGTTTTTGTTTTATTTATCCTCCTATTAATACGACTAAGTTATTCTATTAGTTATATTTTTAACCTTATTTCAAAATATAAGTTTTTCATTTATATATTTACTGTACAAACAAATGTATGTTAAATTTATTTTTAGAACATATATTTAGCATGCTTAAAAATACTTGAAAATAAAATTTTATTTATGATACATTCTTTTAATTTTTTGATAATCACTTGATATCTAATTTTTTATTCGAAAAGGGTGTCCCGCAAGTCTTTTACTATCTTGAAATTATTATAATGACACTTTTAGTCAAAAATAAAAATAAAAATTTAAAGGTTATCTTATTTTTTGAGAAATTATTTAAAATAATATTTTATGTATTAATTAGTGTTTAAGAGTTAATTTTATTGTTATGTTTTTTATGGGTGTTAGTTTTGTGATTTTTTTTTATTTAAAAATAAATCAGATTTTTCTTTAAAATCACTTTCCCTTTTTATTACTTCTAAAAGTAGCATTGAAAATTCATAAAATATGATCTATCATTCTTTTTACTCTCAAATAAAAATACATACTCTGAATTGAGTTTCTCACTCATATAAGTAACTTTATTTTTCTTTATTAAAAAATGCTATTTCTTCTCTTTATTAATTTATAAGTGAATAATTTTATACGCAAATAGAATGTAACGAAATAAACTAAGGCTCATAAAGATTAAGAGGATATGAAATAAAGTGTTTTTAAAATAAAAAGAAAAATGTAATATTTTTTTTTTTTTACATTTACTTGATAAAAGATGCACATGAAAAGAAAAGAAAATGATTGATAAATGCTTCTATCATTTTCAAATTTTTTTCAATCAGGATTGTTTCCATCTCTTATTTTTTTATTTTCATTTTATATAAATTATAGGATTGTTTTACCTTTAAAATAAAATAATATTTTTTAAAATTAAGTTGAAAGTAAGAAAATAATATATTTATTTAAATGATATCTTTATACGTATTAATTAGATTTTTATTACTTAATTTTTCATATAAAATGATAATAATTTAATTTATTTAAAATTATAGATATTATTATATCAATTATTTTAAAAAATAAATAATTTTATTAATTTTAAATTAAATATAAATAATAATTATTTAAAAATGAATGTTAATTTAACATTTAAAATAATCTATTTTTAGTTATTTTGAATTTTACAAATTGTTATTAAATACTATCAAATAAAATTAACACATTTATTTTAATTTTTTATCGTTTTGATTTCAATTGATTTTCGAAACGAATTAGAAAATACATCTTAAAAAGACAGATTGAAATTGATTTACATGAGGTAGAAATAATGTAGTTTTTAAAGAATAGAGTTTTATTATTTTTATTTTTATTCTCAAGGGAAATTCAATTTTATATTTAAGAAGTTAAAAAATTAAATAATAAATTTAATTGAATTTATTTAGAATATAATAGACTAAATATATTTATTTAAAAGCAACAGAATAAATTATTTTTTATTGAAGAGTTATAAAAATTGTAAATAAAATAAAGAAAATATTTTACTATGTTGTTTGAGAAACATGACATTAGAGATCTTCTATATATATATATATATATTTAAAAAAAAAAAGCGGAGGTCTTTTATTTATTTTTTATTATCTATCATCTTTTTTTTTATTTTTAACGTTTTGTTTGATGGTGTTTGACGGAGCCATGGAGGCGGTAACTGAGATTTTGTGTTCTACTTGTGTTTTATTTTGAGACGTTAAATTTGTGATAATATAATATTTTTAATAATAAATAATTATTTTTATAATAATTTAATGCAATTAATAAGAACCTAAAATACTAATAATAAAAGATCTACAATTATTTTATAATTCTATATATTTAGCTTTATATGATTAATAATGAACTCATATATATATATATATATATATATATAAACTTACAGATGTGCATATAATAATTAATTTAATTTAATAAATCTATCAAGAAAATTATATCATTTGTATAAATTTATTACTTAAATTTAGATCTTAAAAAATTTACCATCAAATTTTTATTAATATTATAAATTTAACACATTTGTAAAACAAATAAAATTACGATACCTTTTTAACATTATAAATCAAAATTGCAATACATTGTTAATAGTATAAATCCATTAGCAAGTGATAAGTTTGTAATAATTATAAAAAAATTAATGATAATTTTATCATAAAAAGGGTAGATTTAGGGTACTAAAAAATTGATAATAAATTTGTCTTAATTCAAAATTAAATAATAAATTTTTATAAATATTTTAAATTTGATAATATATTTATTAGTTTAATCTTATTTTTAAATTTGTGTAGCTGACGAGCATATAGAGAGTGACTGACGCTTGGAGTAGGATTATTGTAAACCTTCTCAATGATGTTATGTCATTATTAAGCATCTCACCGAGCTTTTAGCTTGTTTATTGATTTTTTAAACACACACGCATATATAAAAAGGTTTCTTAATTTGTTAGAAACTTTTTATTATTATTTTTATGTTATAACGTTATAATTTAAATTAATAAAATTTAAAATTAATATTTTAAAAAAATAAATAGTTAATAAAAAGTGTAGAGTGAAAGAAACATAATTGATAATAAATATTGTACATGAATAATGAATAATAACTCTTAAATTTAATCTTTAACTTTTTAAATAAAAAGGGATTTATGTTTTTAAAATAATACAATAGTAGTTATTTATGTATTTTAGGGTATATAAATTGCTTAATTTTATGTTTAAATTAATGATTTTATTTCATAAAATAAAAATGTAATTATATCATTTAAAAGATTTGACATTTTATTAGTAATTTTATTTAACAAAATGTATTAACCATGATTCATATTTTTATAGTATGATAGTAATAATCTTTATATTTAATTTTAATTATACCAACAATGATAAAAAAATTAAGGATAAACTTGCTTTTAAAAAATAAATAAAAATAATTAATACATTATTAATGAAAAGAATTAGTTTAATCTCAAAAATAAAATGAAATCATCAAAAATTGAGAGAACATTAAAAAATAAACGTTTTTTCTAATTTTTGATTTTTTCACAGTATTGCATTAACATATGCTATCCTTATAAGATAAGTTAGATAACAGTAAGGTGTTTTTTTTTAGTTAAAGAACTTTTTTTTTCATCGCAAGGTTAAGTCAAAATTCTATCAGGAGGTTTTGGACAAAGATGTCGGATTTATGATTTTGGATTATTTTTCAAATTTAAAATTTTTTATTATGATTTTTTATTTTAATCGCTTAAAATTTTGAAAGTAGGGTTTTTCTTTAAATAATTTTAAAAATTAAATAAGTTTTATAATTTAATCACATTTTCTCCACATATTTCTAGAGCAAACAAAGTAGAATGACTTACACATGCACGAGATAAATATTATTATACAAGAGAAACTAAATTTATATACATAATATTATTTAACTGGTGACCCGCATAATGTTTAATTGAAAACTAAGCAACATTTAGATATGTTTGTTATAAAGCTCCTTAATTTAATGAGCAAATTAAGTAGCAAAACATGGAGTAAAATATGGAGTAAGACAATGAGCAATTTAAAGAACCATTAATTTAAGGAGTAATTTAAGGAGTGAATTTTCCTATAAATAGATGTGTAATTGTAATGAATTAATCATCCAAAATGTTCATTCTAATTGAGAGAAAAGCTTAGAGAGAAAAGCTTAAAGAGAAAAGCTTTTGTGAGAGAAAATTAAGAGTAATTTTCTTAGGTGTAATTGGGTTGTGAGTTGTGAGTTGTGAATGTTATAAACACCTTGTGTAATTTCTCCCCTTTCAGTAAAAAGATCTGCAGGTTATGCTCGAGACGTAAAGATCAATTAAGTTATCAAATTTGTGTATTATTTTTCTATTCTTGTTTTCTCATATATCTGGTTTATCGAGAATTTGCGTTATTTGCCAACAATGTTGTTTTAGTATTCTATATTTTATTTATAAGAGTTTTTATTTATTATTCTTATAGTATATATTTTATTATTTTTTATTTTAAATTATATCAGTATTTATTTTTTTAGAAAAAAATGTAAAAAATTTAAATTTTATTAGTCTAAAAATAAAACATAATTACTAAATTTTGTACCTTCTTCGCAGACGAAACAACCCTGGCTCTCTGCAGCAATTACTCAATTATTATTGCTTCTCACCTTTGTGTCCACAATTTCAATCATACACTTGTTTTTCGTTGCTTCTTTGGCTCTAATATAAGCATGTGTTGTTTATTTATTTGTCTTTTTAGCTATTTACATGTGTATTGTTAAGCATTAAGAAATATAATTAACTTACAGGTTCTTCTATAGGAAATTAACTTCACGAATAAATTTTATAAATTATCATAATCATTACATTTTTTCCTTCGGTGAATGTTATTATGTTTTGAATTTTAAAATTATTAATGGTTGGGTTGATTTATAATTGAAATATTTTTTTTATTGCAAATGACGTGTATAAATAGTTTTAGTGTATCAATATATATGTAATTAATAATTGTCAAATATATTGACAAAATATTTCAACTTTTATGCAACAAAATCATATTTTAAACATTTTTTCCCTTGTTTTTTTTTATATATTTGTAATCATAAAAAAACTGTAATCATATTTTTTTAAATTTTTAATTATTTTATGAAAATCTCACTACATAATTTAGTCTCTAAGCTCTAACCAGCTAAGATGTACTTTTTTTCTAATTATCTTTTTTTATTATTATAAAACAGATAGAATGTCTTAGTCATTGTATGATTAGATATAAAGTATGAATGCATAAAAAAGTTAAATTGGGCGAGTTAAACCCCTTTATAATTAGAGTTGTACATCTCACTTCTTGTTAACTATGTCTTAGTCAAATTTCATGAATAAAAGTATAATTATCATATTTTAAGTGTAACGAGAAAAATCCTATTTTGAATAATATGGAGTTATTTAAGCCTACAACTCAAATTTTTTTTAAACTATTTAAATTAATATTTTCAAAATTTATAATAAAAATACACTATAATGATATTATATGAGTTTGATCGTTAAAGTTTTTAAACTATAGATCTAATTAGCTAAAGGAAAAGGGTGAATAGATAATTAATATAAATATATCAAATTAAAATTACATAGATACTCAGATATGTATTCTCGTGTAAATAAAATAATACAAAAAAATATATTGATATATGTGATTTTTAAGTATAAATAATATAAGTTACAATAGTGACTTAAGAAGAAAATCATTGGTTAAACGGACTACTTAACTATCTATTCCGAAAATAAGGTCCAATTATAAAGCTATGACTTAAACTACCCTTCAAGATAATGTCCTTAAGTAATCTACTTACAATCTTCACAATAAAGTGTTTATAATTAGACTAATGTTTTGATAACTTGAATCACATAAGCAATCAAACTTGTTCAACCAGCACTTAGCACAACATCACAAGTGTAAAATGTGTATGATAGCAGATTTAACAATAAACAACCTTAACTACAAGATTCAAGAATATATCAATTAATATTAAATCATCCAGCAACCCTATAATAAGCATATTAAACAAAATTCAATAAATATAGTTTTTTTAAAGATAAATAATCAAACCAAAAAATTATGATATTATACACATAATTATTTGATTCAATAATTTAAGAACAAAATAAAAAAGAAGTTTTATGAACATTTAATCAAAATTTCATAAACTAATTAGGCTTGTTAATCAACGAAATATAACCACTAAAATTTAAAAGATTAATTAAAGAAAAAAAACATAAAGAAATATGATATTGTTTTTGTAAAGCAATTTGAAATAGAGAGATTAAGATGAAAAATTAATGCTTGTATGTTTGAAGAAAACAAGAGATATTAGGTTATTTAAATAAAAAATATTAAAAACATAATGTTAGGTTAAGCTTCAATTACAAATTTGTCCGTTAAATAATTCATAGATCAAATAATAGAGACAATATTATAATTGACAAGTTTAACTTGAGTAAAAAATTAGGTTATAAGTTGAAGCCATCATCACTTGATCGAACCAATAAGGTCGATCAATTGCAATCTTTTTCGATCGATCAAGGTAACGATTAATAAAACCTGAGATCAAGTAGATCAAATTTAATCATACCTTGATTGATCGAATCCAAAACATTGAATGATCTACTCCATATTAAAATTAATTTCAAGAGGACTTAGATCATAGTAGATCGATGTTCGATTGATTGATCTAGTCATTACTTGATTGATCAAGAATATATATACCAAAAGTTTTCATGTGTTTAATATGAAATATAACGTGCATAAAAACAAAAAGTATGCCTAAAATATGTTCATTTGAAGTTTGATAGTTTCTTCAATTTGAATAATAATCTTGAAAAATGTGCCTAGAAATTAAATTACATTTAAATATTTTGTTCACAAAAATCGCCAATACTCATAAACCTTACCATCTCTCCCTTTGGCATATTCGTGTGACAAAATCTCTCTCTCATTACATCAGGCTTATAGGAAGAATAATTTTACATAGTGAAACTATCCTATGATTCAACGAAACCATCTTCGCTTGAAGCTTAACATCTCACATGTACACTGGAAAACAAAAATACAAATAGGCACTCAACTTGTCTCAAAAGACTAATTATTTATTAATTCAGTATATATAATAACAAAAAAACAAAGAAATAAACATAAGTGATTAGTAACAATAGATACAATATTTAAGTATTACTCCCCCTATATGAATAAGTTTGAACATTCAATATGTTCTCTCCCTAAGTATAATCTGTCCCAAATAAAATTTTCAATTAATAATTCTTCCTCCTGATTAACTCTCTCTATTTATATATTTTCAATTAACACTTAATAACTCTCCTTTTGTTTTTGTCATACGAATAAGTAACATATCAAATTAAAATTTCATAGACGACTAGACATGCAATCGTATGTAAATAAAATGATACATAAAAATAAATTAACACAAGAGAATTTTATGTGAAAACAACCTAGGTTACAATAATGACTTAAGAAGGATCAATCGGACCACCTAATTATCCACTTTGAAAATAAGGTCCAATTACAAGGCCATAACTTAAATCACTTTCCAAGATAATGCCCCTAAATAATATACTTATAAATTGCGATTTTCCTTCACAGTTTTCACAAGAAATATATTCGGACCTAGACCAACGTTTCAATAACTTGAGTTACACTAGCAATCAAACTAGTTCAACTAGTATCTGAAAAGCTAGTACAAGAACACAAGTATAAATGTGTTATAGAGAAGATTCAACAATGAAAAACTTTAAATAGAAGATTCAAGAATATATCAATTAATATTAAATCACCCAATAACTCTAGAACAAACAAATTAATCACAAGTTTAATAAAGATAGTTGCTTTAAAGGTAAATAATCAAACCAAATTATTATGATATCACACATATAATTGTTTGATATAATAATTTAAGAACAAAATAAAGTAGAAACTATATGAACATTTAATCAAAATATTAATAAATTAAATAGGTTTATTAATTAATTAAAGATAATAATATATATTTGATAGATTAATTAAAGAAATATTAATCGGTAGTTTCTTCGACATGAATAGTGATTTTAAAAAAAATGCTTAAAAACTAAATTATATTTTAATGTTTTATTCATAATTATCGTTAATACTCATGAACCTTATCAATTAAACAATATTCAATATTTAATATGTCTAAATAGTTGTGGTTGAATTTGAACAACATTCATTTTTAAATGATATATTGGATTTTTTTACATATAAAAAAATGAAATATTTTTATGATTATATATTTTGAAAAATTATATTTTTATTGTTTTTCAAAAAAATGGTGTCTCATATATAATTTCATTACGCATTTATAATACAAGGGAATCATACTTTTATATCTTCGTATAAAAACACTATATATCTCTATTACTTTAAATTTATAACCTATCTGTTTTGTACTTGGCTTTGCCGAACGAGTTCGTCTGTTTTGCTATTGATAGCAAGAAATAAAACAACAAATTCACATAGATAGGATACAAATTCAAGTCATGTCAATATGATTTTGGTTTTTAAGGGGATAAATTATTAATTTTTATAATTCATCTCGTTTAGTTTATTTATTTTTTAACGAGATTAAATTATAATAAAATAATATTAATAGATAACTTTTATAACTCATCTCGTTTTATTTTATTTAATTTTTAATCCGATTAAATTTTAATAAAATAATACTAATTAAAATATTCCATCTAAATTAAATATATAAAAATATAAAAAAATAAAAAATATGATAAATAATAATTTATAATTTAAGTTCAATACGAAAAATGATATTATATATTTTTAAAATTAGTTCCATTAAAGATACAATTTAAACGAAAGATGAGAAATGCGATGAAATAAGATAATATTTAAATGAAATTAAATAATATTGATACATAAATTCATTACAAATATTAAATAAAATATAAAATAAAATGAAAAAATAAATAAGTATAGTTTAATTTACATGATATATAAATCAATTTACTTATTATTATATGTTAGTAAGTATCCCTATAATCATGTGTCACTGTTATTTTGGATAACGACAGAGTTTTAAACTGAGAAAGTATTTATCATAAATACTTTATTGGGTTTTGAAAAGCAGTAACCAAATACACACCAAAAACAGAAACTTGAGCAAAAATATATAAAAATTTGAAAGAAGAGACAAAATGAGGATGTCACATGCAGAACCTAGTTTTAAGCTGAGCATGGAAAGCAGCCCATAAAAGGAAACTTGATAATGATCGATGGCGATGATGATGATATGCTCTGAAGAGCAATCAAGTAGATAAGCATGTACATAACATTTAGGCAAATTAAAACCTATGTGTCTATGTTTCTGTGTCCATTTGTGTCATGACAGCAATTTATGCATGGGAATAGCATTGCACGCTATGTGCCATATTGGGGCTGCTTTTCTTTTAATCTGGACTTTCTTACATTCAGTTTAAAAAAAAAATAAAGTTTTTGTTGTGTCTTAGTAGGCTTAAACAACATTGTCATACGATGAAGATGTCACCTTATCCTGCTTAGAGATAAAAGGTCTTCTTAACCCAAAAAGAAAAAGAAAAAAAGTCAGCATATTTTTCCGAGGTTGGGAAATTAATGATTTCCATTAGAGAAAGATCCAAACACTGAATGCCAAATTCCAAAAGCTGATCTTCGGAATCAATAAGATGATAGAAGTTAACAATTATGAGAGAGTCCTTATGAAGCAAATTGTCAAAATTACTTTGATGGTCTGATGTACTTAGCAAGCATATTTTATGTGTATAATCCTAACAGGAGAAACTTTCATATGAGAATATATGGTTCATCAATTCATTTTTGGTGACATGATAAACTTTAAAAAACAACTGTATTTTAAATAAAAAAAAGTGATAATAAAATAAGAACTCTTCGTATTCCTTTTACTTCACAGCAACAAAAATCAGGAGGATCTATACAATTCTGAGCATCTCCTGGAAATCCTACATATACCTTTTTTATTGCTTTCCGCTTCATATTCTAAAAGTGTTTAACAAAGGAAAAAAAATCAAAATCACGTAAAGATTAGCTTAGAAATAAATATTTTAATTTCTATAATTATTTAAAAAATATACTTCTAGTTTGATTAAGGGATCAATTTTTATATTAAATTGTTTAATTTTTATCAATAGTAAGATTAAAAATATTAAGTTATAAATTATAAAATTAAAGTATATTATTATATAATAATAAAATTATTATAATTTTTTTATTTTTTTTCATTTCTGTCTTTTTTTTTCATAAATAAAATTTCTTCACTTCATTCGAGACAATAGTACATTATAATATGAAGTTTTCTCACTTCCTTTATCCCATTCTTCATCCTAATTAAAATCTTTAGAATGCAAATATATACAAGTTAATAATAAATATATATTTTGACTAAACTAATGGATTTGTTACTATGGATGAATTGATAAATCTGAACAGTTTAATATTAGTAATTATTTAAACCGACCCATTCTGGTCCCTTTTTGCCTTTTTGTATTTCGTGATGTTAAGTTATATTTGATATTGTAATTTACTTGACATTTGTACTCGACTTATTATTATTCACTCATGCTACTACACTCAGCTACACTTCCACTTATTTCACTTCAGACTTACATTTTATTACACCTTATTTCACTTACTCACACTGCACTACACTTGTACTTACACTTATTACAATCCCATAAATAGGGTTCCATGTACATTCTAAACACACCAATACAACGTTAAATCATTAACTTTCTTCTTATCTCTCTATACTCTTCCACGTGGTATCGAGCCTCTCCATATACCTCTAAAATTTCTATCAAAGTGCCGCCTCTCTTTCCTCAGCAAACCCATTTCGCCTCAAACGGCAGGCTGCCTCTCAACCCGGCTCATTCCAGGCTCTCAACCTCGGCTCACTCAACCCTTACCAGGCTCCACTCGGCTCTCTCGGCTCCCAGCCTCGACTCTCCTCAGCCTACGACTCTCAACCACCACCAACCGGTTCCAGCTTGTTTTCAACTCTTTTTTTTCATTTTTAAGGATATCTCCTTTATAATCTTGTCTCTATATATTTGCTTTATATCTCCTCCAATTATTTCGTTAAAATGAAGAAATGATATCCTAAACCAATCTCTACCACCTCGATGATACTAACTACCTAGCCTGTGAGCACAACAGATGAAAAGTTTCTTGAAGTGGCTTATGGCGTTTCATAGCGGTGATATCTACATACCCATCAAGAAACCATGAAAACAAGCTCCTTATTCTTGATCGCACTTGAAGGCGGGAGAGTAAACATCATCAAATTATTACCTGTTCCGTAACACCACTTTACACTGAATTCATGGTGAATTTGGGCGTTTGACAGCCGAAGAAGTTTGGGAATTTCTTGAGGCTCGTTTTTACTACAACAGATTTAGCCGACCAATATCAGCTTTTAACAACTCTTCGTACCAAACGCCCAAAGGGCTAATCGAACCATTAACCAATTTCTCTACGAAATGCATACTTGTTGGGATCGGCTTCCTTCTTTCTCGAACCAACTTGGACAAACAAGATTGATGCCGAGATGTTTGCAACTTACCGTAATCACCAACGTCTTGTTATTTTTCTCGTGGCTCTCCATGATCGATTTGAACTTTGTTCGGGCTTCCTTACTCCCATCAGTCCCTTTTCCATCCTTAGATCTCTTGTGGCCAGAGCTTATTTCTGAAGAAACTCGGATGGGGGTTTTCAAAGTTCATCATCCTGATTCATTCTTGCCCCCTTTTATCGCACTGCAAGGAGGTTAAAGAGGACTTCAAACATCAAGGTACGCACTCTTATCTGACCCCAATCATGAGCTTCTTACATGTGTCCCGTTCGGGTATGTATATATTGTCACAAGAAGGGTCCGGGACACTTTAATGAGATTGCTTTCGGAATCCTCTCGGCGATTACTCACGGAATCCCTCTCGGCATTCCTCTCGGAGATCACTCTCGCATTCCTCTCGAATCCCTCTCAGCGTGCTTCGGGTAAAAATAGTAACTCATCTATCACCGCTACTTCGAGGATAATCGCATGACAAATTTACTTTCTCTGCTCGAGAACTTGAAGGTCTTAAACATGTTCTCTCACAATCTAGTAATGCTTCTCACTGCCTTGTCTCTCACATCAGGTAAATCTTTATGGTATTTTGATTCTAGCACGTTGTAACCGTTAATGACTCGTGATACTACATCTTATATACATGTGATCTTCCATCTCCAAACCTTTAATTCAAAGCGCAATGGTTCACGTACGCATGTTAATCTTTGTAGGACAAGTTTCCACGTCTTACATATCACTTTGACACCTTTCATATTCCCAACCTTACTCTAAATCTTATCTCCTGTTGGTCGATTATGTGAACTTGGTCTTCTATTACTTTTTCCTCTTCCGGTTGTCATGCGGGATCCACCAGACGAGATCCTCGGGATAGCGCGTGTAAGGTTGGACGATTATTTGAACTTATCAACCTTCATCTACCCCGATTCTCCTCGCACTTCTGTCATTTCGCTACCACTCCTATCAACCTATGGCGTACTCGTCTGAGGCCGTACATCATAGGACGTCTTCGTCATAGCATCTTCGGTAAATTAGGATCTGTTTCTATTTCGATAATGTAAATTGTTCGCCTTGTCAATTGGGGAAAACAACCTCTTTATGTTTTAATAAAAGTGATTCTACTTCGTCTCCCTTTTGACTTAATTCATTCGATGTTTGGGGTCCATCCCGCGTCCTACTATGGGGGGATGTGTTTATTTTGTCATTTTTATTGATGATTATTCAAGATTCACGTGGATTTTCTCATGAAACATAGATCTGAATTACCCAAAATTTATTATGATTTTTGCCCAAATGGTTAAAACCCAATTTTCTCAAAATATCAAAGTCTTAGAAATGATAATGCTATGGAATATAAAGAAACAAATTTTTAAATTTTCTTCGACAAAATGGGACTCTTTCTCAATATTCTTGTCTGGCACATCTACAAAATGGAAGAGCGAAAGTAAAATACGTACATATTCTTAATACCGTTAGTACTCTCCCCATTTCTAGTTCTTGTTCCGAACGCAGCTTGGGGTGAAGCGCCTCTACTACTGTTATACCATCAATCGTGTTCCCATGCCTATTATTCACAATCAATCCCTTATAGCGTCTCTATAGTACTTACTCCATCTTATGAACTACTCAAAGTGTTTGGTTGTGCTGTTTTGCTTCTTTCACCCTCATGAACACAATAAATTAGAACCTCGTTCTCGTCTTTGTTGTTTCTTAGGGTATGGAATAAACAGCAAAGGGCTATCGTTGTTGGGACCACTATCTCTAGCGATTGCGCATCTGCGTCGTGTCATCTTTTGGGAACATAAAATGTTTTCCTCATTTCTTCATTTCATGTCTCATCTCCTACCTCACTCTCATTTTTTAATGACCCAAACTATTGATTTATTTCCTCACGACATTGCTCCATTACCTCACCATCGTCGTCACTACGGCTTCTCACGATGTATGCTCCTTATCTGATCCTACCATAACAACATCTTAAGAGAAGACGACTACGATTGTCGAGTCATCACTTCGTCGTTACTACTCGTGTAGTAGTCTTCCTTTTCATCTTCGTGATTACCAATGTTTCTACACTATTTTGTCTCATGTGAACCCCAAAACTATGCAGCTAGTTCTAACCCTTATTAGCGTAAGTTAGCCAGAGATGAATTACGAGGCATTAACAAAAAGCACGTACCCATGGGATCTTGTTGATCTTCCATCTAATAAATCTTTGATTGGTTATAAGTGGATCTTCAAAATCAAAACTCATTCGGATGGGTACGTAGACGATATAAAGCTCGTCTGGTTTGCAAAGGGTTTACACAGAATATGGAATCGACTATGAAGAAACTTTTGCACTGTAAGCTCGACTCACCTCTGTTCGAGTATCATTCTTTCATTCTTCTTTGCCGGAATTGGAACATGTTTCAAATGGATGTCAAAAATGCTTTTCTCGATGGAGACATAAGCGAGGAAGTTTATATGAAACCTCCTCCCTGGATACACTCATTCACCTCATCAGTATCGCTGGACTTCGTCGTGCTCTGGCTCAAACAAGCTCGCCGAGCTTGGTTTGCCAAATTCGGCTCTACACTGACTACTTGACTTTGGTTTCACTTCAGTTCTTATGACTCCGGTCTCTTTATTCGGAAGACTCACCGGTGTAACAACCTCGCTACCTTATGTAGATGATATGATCATGCTTAGGGAATGACTCTAATGGAATTATTGATCTCAAGCGGTTCGAGTCATCAATTTGAAATGAAAGACCTTGGTCGTCTCCACTTCTTGGGCTTAGAAATCTCATCGATTCTCGAGGATATTATCTCTCTCAAGCAAAGTACTCTTAGATATTCTTAATCGGTACTGGCACTTACTTGATTGTAAACCGCATCAACACTACAGAAACCAATGTCAAACTTACTCCCGTTAGATGGTACTATTCTCTCGGATGCCATATTACTCTGACGATGACTAGTAGGCATCCTTGTTTATCTCACCACGGTCGCTCGTCGACATTGCCTATCTTCGTTCATCTCGGTTAGTCAATTCATGCCCGCGGTCCACCGTTATCTTATGCGGTTCTTAGCATTCTTCGCTACATCGAGTGCCTTATGTTTCGTAGTCTCCATTTATCCAAACAAGTCTAATCTTCTTCTTTCCGCCACTTTCACGATCTTGATTGGGCCAGGTGACCAATGATCGTCGGCTACCACCTTGGATATTGTTTCTTTCTTGGAAACTCTCTTATATCTGGGCGAAGCAAGAAACAATCTCTCACTCTCGATCCAAAGCCTTGAAGGTCGAATATCGTGCTCTGCCGACACCACTTTCGAGAACTTATTTGGCTCGGATTGGTTACTTTGGCGATGGGTGTTACTCGATCAGCTGAACTATCCTATATTGTGACAATCAGTCTTATTAGGATTGCCACATAATGTATTTCATGAGCGAACAAAACATATCGAGATTGATTGTCATTTTGTTCGTCAAACATGTTCTTCAAGACACCTTGTTTGTCTCAAATCGATATCTCATGAATCAAACACGGTGACATTCACGAAATCTCATCTACCAGGTAGATTTCAAGAATTAGTTTCCAAACTCAAGTTGATTGTTTCTCTTCCTCTCGAAATTTGAGGGGGATGTTCACAAGTTATATTTGATATTGTAATTTACTTCACATGTACTACACTTTATTTCCTTGTACTACATGTACTCGAGCATGTATGACACTTCAACCATTTATTTCATGCTACGTTTGTACTGCAACTCATTATTTCACTTGTGCTACTTGTATCACATCTTCTGACATTCTGTTACAATCCTATAAATAGGGTTCTCTATGTACATTCTAAACACACCAATACAACATTAAATCATTCTTTCTTCTTATCTCTCTATACTCTTCACACGTGAGATGCCTCTCCATAATATATGATTCGGTCTTAACTAGAGTTGCGTAAAAAATCCGAACAATTCAAAACTTTAGTTTTTTAGGGTTTCGATATGACTATCTGATTGGATTGAATAAATTTTTTTCAATCAGTTAAGTTCGTATCGGATAACAGATTTTATTATATATCATTCAATATTATTCGATCTGGTCGAAAATACTTAAATATATATTTATATTTTATATATTAATCATGTTTTTATTGATCATTTCTATATTAATCATATTTTAAGATTTCTTTTAACTCAAATAAATTTAAGTCATATAAAAATTTAAATTTTTTATTTAAAAATATCAAAAATAAAATTAATTAAATTTATTAATCGGATGGATCGAATTTAAAAGATATAATTCGATTTAGATTATAAATAGCTCTCTTAATGTAACCCAACATTTCCAACCACTAGTATTGTACGGAAAACTCAATAATCCCAATTGAAAAGATAAATCTTTGAATAACCAAATCAATTTATTGGATAAGTAATAGTAATCAATTTATTGGATAAGTAATAGTAATCAATTTATTGGATAAGTAATAGTAATCAATTTTTCAAATATTTAAATGGTTAAAAGGTTTAAAATTTAAGTTTTCAACCAAATTTAACTTGAAATGTTTTAATTCAGATGATATCTAATATAAAAGTTTGAGTTAATTTTTTTATAATAAAAATATATAAACATATATAAAATATATCATTTTTATAATTAAATTTTTTTAAAAATGTTATAACGTTTTTAAAATTATATAATTAATATTTTTAATAGAATACGACAAAATAAGAGAATTGCATATAATATTTTGAATAACAATATATATATATATATAATATAGGAATTTTATTTACTTAGTCAGGTCATTCTCAAATGTAATATCAAGTTAAAAGGTTAAAAAAATAATCATTTTACGAATTAGGACATTTTCGGAATAGGGAACATAAGCAAGCATCGTTGGCATGGTGAGAGCATTGAAATCCTGGCTAAGTGTACAAATCAAGGAGTATCCAAACAATCTCCAAGTCGGGGACAAAAGAGGAGTTTTAAGTTATTCCAGTTCTCCTCCTTTGGATAACATAGCACAACGCACCAAACCGAAGAGCCCAATTTCTAAGGGAGAGAGTCAGAGTGTGGGAAAGATGGCAGTAGCTGTTCACTGTCTATCTTCTTGCTTAGCCCTTCCTTCCAAATTTATTAGCCTATCCATTGAAGGCTCTTCTTCTTCTGCTATTATGTCCGCTCCAACCCACTTCAGGTCTCTCAGTTTTTCCACTCACCTTTCCAGCACTGTCTTCTCCAGAGGTAGTTTGTTATCCATATCTTCTAATTTTACATTTCGGTACTTCTTCTTATATCGAATCTCGATTTGATTTCGTTGGAGGAGCTGAAAAATTTCGATCTTACTCTTCATTTACTTAGGGAAGACATCATTTTTCATGAATTATAAGAAAAACCCAATTGAATCAAGTCCATTAATGTCTAACTGGTTCTGGAAAATTGGGTTTTTTCTAGTATAATTTCAATTAAAGACTCGGTATTACAACTTATATCCTTACCGAGCCTAATGTAAGAAAAGTTATGGACTTTTTTGTGTTATCAGGTTTTTTGACAACGAGCACCGTACAATCGGCAATTCGCCGCTCTGTGGTATGTGAAGCTGCTCCGACGAAAAAGGCTGACTCTGCTTCCAAGAGAACTCGGCAGAACGAGAAAAGGCGCATTTACAACAAAGCCCGAAAATCAGAAGTTAAAACCCGGATGAAGAAGGTACCCTCTCTCCTTTTATTTTGATCTTTAGATATTTAATCCATGGGTTTTGTTGCTCTTGGTCATGTGTTACATGCAATGGGGGGCTTATTCTGTTAAAATTTGTGCTTAGTCATGGAACAGTTTATAAAGATAGTTTTTTTTTTTTCAATCTGTCTTGAAACCATAATCATGCTTTTGTATCTAGATACTGTATGCTATTCAGGGACTGTTTTTCCTCTACCTGTTAATTCAAATTTTCTTCAACTCTCTCTACCATTTCTAATCAACTATGACTTCAGTTTTGGATTTCAATGCTACATTTCTTTCTTAACTATCCATTGGTTAAACTGCAGCAACCATCAAGTGCCTAATCAGGTGTTTGCCTTTTACCATGTTCTCTCTGGTTCTTGAGGGGGTTTGTATCAAAGTTTATGATAAGACTAGGTAATTTCAATTGACATGATGTTAGGTTGATAGAACCTACTGGGACTTGATTCAGTTCAAAGTACATCTATGTTAGGTTGATAGAACTTACTGGGACTTCATTCAGCTCAAAGTACATCTTATCAAGTTCAAGTACAAATTATAATTTTTTTCCCCCATAAACAACTTGTATGCAATGGTTTATATCGTATTGCAAACTATATTGACCCTTTACCTTGTTTATTCATTTTGGTAAAATCTTTAAGTTGAAATTCCATGCTACTGAACTCAATTGAGTGCAAAGGTTAGGTAGATGCCTACCCTTACTCATTAATTTTTCTTACAAAGTTATTGTCCAAATCTGTTTTGTCTATTCGTACAAATCATGTAATTTTCTCTATTTATATTATGATGTGTTTATTCTACACATATTTTGCAATTATCTTTTGTTATAGTAGTACTGTCATCAGTTACGACAGTGGGGAAGAAATGTGGACCAGATGCTGGTGTAAATCTTATCAAGCTTCCCCTGACCTTTGGTTCCCGTACTTATTACTAGGTTTTGGAAGCTTTGGATGTCCTTAGAAAGAAACCAGATGCTCAGGCAGAAGAAGTTCTTGTTGTAGAGAAGCTCATTGCTGACGCTTACTCGATTATTGATAAAGCTGTGAAGGTCGGAACATTACACAGGAACACTGGAGCACGGAGAAAATCTCGGCTGGCCAGAAGAAAGAAAGCTGTAGAAATTCACCATGGCTGGTATACCCCTTCTTCTGTAGCTAATGCTTGATCAAACCCCAGTATTTGGTTGATGTTGTAGAAGAGCAGTTGTGATTCTTCATTTTTGTTATATATTGTGTTAATGGTTGGTGGTGCACATAATTAACACCCTTACCTTCTTTATCCCCTGAACTAATGCTTTGCAATTCCGCTTGGGGCATCTATTTTCCTTTTTCAAAATGATTACTGATGAACCAATTTCATATCAGAATTTTAACTTGTATAATGTCACCAATTAAATGTTAGTGAGAGGGGGGGACTCAAGAGAATTGGATTTTGTTCAATTATGAACACCCGAGGATCGATGCTGCATATTTTTTACAAAACTCTGCATAAAATTTGCGAAGTCTTTTATGTAGCAAAACATACATAAAAAGTATTGGATACACAATTTGAAGTCAAAATAGTATGATTTTGTTGTACCGGAAGAATGTGTAAAAATGCAATGCAAAATTTCACAAAATGAAAGGGACTGCCCTTTGTCGTTTGTAAGAAGACTAAATACATTGGTGCATTTAGTTGAGGCATCAGGATTGGCTAAGTGAAATTTCTCAATACCCTTGAAAAGGTGGTAGGCTTTATCTCTGCCTTCCTTAACTTGGTCTTCATTGATTTCATGGCCGCTTTTGGTGTAATGTATCGTTGTTTTTTAACAATGGAGCCTCTGTTCGATGATACCACTAACTTCGTCTCGTACAAAATCTTCTCAATAATGTCTCTCTGGACATCATCACCTTCAATCACAGTAGAGCATCCATCCAATGATATCACCAATTTGGTGTAGTATGAAATCTTCTCAATAATGTATCCCCATATATCATCACCTTCAATTATACTAGAGCCTTAGTCTGATGGTACCACCAATTTGGTCTAGTACAAAATCTTCTCAATGATGTCTCCCAAGGCATAATCACCTTCAATCACACCGTAGTTGTTTGTGGAATTTTCAATCGAATCCATTGATTTAGTGCTTCACATGTTTGAACATATGCCTGCAAAAACAATTAGATTGCTTGTTAGTTATTGTTAAGTCACACATTAGTCAAGAGTAAGGCAATAGTGTTGTTTATAAGTCTGAGTAACCCTCTAACTCACAAGTTGTCTTTTGGGTTCAGAGTTAGACCTGAGTTTCTAAGTTGGTATCAGAGTTAGGCTCTTGGCTTCTTCACCCCTTTCGGTCCTTGTGTTGTAAATCCGGATCTTGTCGTAAATCCGGACTCTAATTGATGTGGAGGAGTGATGTTAAGTCCCACATTGGCCAAGAGAAAAACAACAGTGTTGCTTATAAATCTGGACAACCTCTGACTCACAAACTGATTTTTGGGTTCGGAGTTAGGCCTGATATTGTCCTTATTCCCGTATAGTTTTTAGAAAATAAAGAGACTTGCCTTCACCAAAGGTCCAAAGGTGGTTTTCTTAATGATTCCAGTACCTCTATTGCCCTCAACGATCTCAGTTCTCTCTTGATAGCCTGAGGTGTGATTTTGGGAACAAGGTTGTCTGCATCAAGGACTTGTGCCTTGAACAACCTAGTTGGAAGGATGAATGTTCTGAGCAAGATTTAGTATAAAACTGAATGAGGTTTTGGTAGATTTGGGATATGGAACATGTTAGTTTTTGGGGTGGTGATGGTATTTATAGACCGACGCTGAAGACAACTCAACGATACTTCGGAGATAAGAGCAATGTTCTTCTTTTTATAGAAGCAACGAACTCAAAGGCTCCCTTAAAAGGAGATAAGAGCTCAAGCTCCATGTATATCTTGCTTGGATACGTTTGAGAGATGTAAAATACCGCATATTGCAGAAAAGAAAACTGAGTTACTAATTATAATCATTCACAAAGAAGAGGGACAAACTGAATGGAAATAGGATATCATATGTTAAGATAAGCGGAGCACATATTGAATAGAGATAACAAAGGTTGTGAAGGGAAGTTATAGGCAAGTGTCTGATGCCTTATCAGATAGTACAATTACGTCGAGAAGAAGTACAAATCTCGTGGCCTGCTTATTGTGTCGTCAGTTTCTACTTTTCTTTGTACGATGTCCCACATGGAAAGAAGCCTTAAACTATGCTACTGAACACTTGTTATATAAAAGTGACCTGTTTTTGAGATTAACTTACGCAGCCACGCGGTGAGTACAAAGCGAACTATTCTTTCGCCTTTTACTAAAGAATACCGTGTGCTCGCCGCATTTTGTGGCATACGCCTATTTTTGGAGGGTTTCTCTTCACCGAGTAACCCCTATAACATCAGTTTAAGTAATTGTTATTGTAAACGTATAAAGCTACGAATTGAGAATAAAGTGACCAAATGAGAGATATTGCATATTTTGATAATTTAAACTTATGTTGCCTTACTGTTAATATTAATATTAAAATGTAAGTAAATAAGGTCAAATAATTTATTTTATGTTTTTTATTTTTCTCTACTTTTTTACTTGTAATTTTCTTTTATGTAATTTATATAAGTTATAATATTTTTTATCTCCATAATTGAAAATATTACAAAAATAAGTACAAGTTAGTTCTAAACGTAATTTTTTGAAGTAAAAGGTTTTGGGATATTTTTTTCTTTATTTATTTTATATTTTCTTCTTGTACTATAGGCTGAATTTTATGAGTTATATGTACCATTCAGATAACAACATTTATTATATTCTGTGATTCGTCTAATGAGGTGATAAATTCACTCTTCTATTTTAAGTCGAACCACACCGCATCAATTAAAAATAAATAACTGTATTCATTGAGTCTAAAAACAATGTTACAAGATTGCTCTCCGCTCTTGAATTTGACACCAAGCATCTGATTTTTTTTTTCCACAATAGACCAAAATGTAATTAAAAGCCAACACAAAATGAACAGTAATATAGAAGAGAGGAAACAATAATGTGCTTCAAGTGTTTAAGACAATACATTTGTATCATTTGGTTGTATACATCAGGATTGGCCAAGAGGTAGGTCTCAATACCTTTGAATAAGGCCTTCCACCTTTTCTTTGCCCTCCTTAACTTGTTCTCCATTGATTGTTTTGTGTGATACGCGCTGCTACCTTTTACAATGGAGCCTCCGTCCGTTGATGCCACCAATTTGGTCTCGTACAATATCTTCTCAACGTCTCCCAAGGCATCACTTTAAGTGTCTAATTCCATTGATTTTGTTCTTCACGTACTTGAAGCAGCTACTGCCTTCCAAAAAACAAATAGACTACTTGTTATTTGTTAGCTTATGAATCATTAATGTGACACAAGTATTGTGGATCTACAAATTATTACACATCTTTATACCGATAATTTATTGGATTGGGCTTGGTAATTTAGTAGTACTATTATTAAACAAAAAATACACATTTAAATTCATATTATTAAATTAGTACTCTAGTAGAAGCCATTTAGCATAAGATATAATAATGATCCAGTTTTGAAAAAAAACCTAATTTATGTGACTATTTTCTTTATAAAAATATTTTATTTTATACCTTGTCATTTTATTTTGTCTATTTCATTAAAAAAATAACTATATTCACCCTAATAATTATGTCACATTTACCATCTTTTGTCTTATCCTTTACATTACCCTATTTTTATGCCTTCTAACCACCCTCCACTATTTGTTGCAAAAATATAAAAAAATAATTTTTTTATCGAAATTAAAATTAGATAATTATTAACTCATTTGAAACATTATTTTTGTCAATAACCACTAATATTAATTCATTTTATCTGATTTTCTTCATTTTTTTATTTTTTTTCAACCATCTTGTGTTTACTCAAATTAAGTTATTTTTAGCTTATGTTTGATCAAGTATAAAGTGGTCAGAAAGAATGAATTTATAATAGTGACGGTAAAGAATATAGATTGGTACTACAAACAAGTTGGTGATGATTTAAATATAAATTTGATAAAAAAAATATTGTTTTGAATTGTTTTTGTAACAAATAGTGAAAATTGATAACCTATAAAAAAAAATAAAGCCATATCAAAAGTAGTAAGAAGATGATGATAGATATTGGAGGTAATCGTTGATATAAAATGTTTTCGTATTGAAATGAATAAAAGAAAAAGATAATATATAAAATAAAATATAAATTGAAATACAAATTATCCTTTCTATAAATTAATTTTTTTTCCTTTTAAATTTGAAATGATGATGTATTGAATGAAAAATATTAATATACTAATTTAATAATATATATCCAAATGCAAACCATTAGTTTAATAGATATAACACTAAACTACCAAACCTGACGTATTACACTTACGAAACGAAACATGAATTTATCACATTAATCTAACTAGTTGGTAACAGAATGTTAAGTTTATCTACAAATAAGGAATTTTAACTTCTCATATACTGTCTTTTTTATTGCAGCAATGAATTTCAAGGCCTCCTGAAAGGGAAAACAGATATAAGTCCCACCAGTGTCTTGCCTTGCCTTGAGAGATGTAAAATATCAGAGATTGCAGAAAAGAGAGACTATATAAATCATACGAAATGGGAATAAAAATGTGTTGGGCACAGCGGTTAAAGACAAAATGAATTCAAAATAGTAGAATAATGACACCGGAAATTTAACATGGTTCACCCTTTAATTTGGGCTAAGTCCACGGGACAAACTCCGAAAATATTTCTTCCACTAATAAGATTAATGGGTACAAAGTGAGAGACAATACAACAAATTGAGATAAACCCAAAATAGTGTCACACAAGTGTTTCCCAAACTCACTATTTTGTCACTCCCTTTTTAGAAAAATATCCCAATATTTTTCTAAGATATTCTCCTCCCACTTTCTCACCTGACACTATTTTTCTTCAAAGGAAATTGTTCCTTTGGCTTTGTAGCTTCTCTTCTTGTTTGTTGTGTTGATGTTTCTCTAAGGCAAAGACATCATTTTATAGGCAAAAATTGCATATCAATGTTAGATACACCTTACTCTGTAGCAGTTACCTACCATCGGTGGTTAGCAGCCTACCATCGGTGGTCACCTACCATTGGAGTCAGTGGTACCTACCACTACTTGTGTTTTTTTCCTCTTAAATGTAGGAGGACTCACAAATCTCCACTCCCGACTACATGTAGGCTCTACTAATCCTGCCTAAAACCCACGGTATTCAAAATTTTGTCTCGGGAAAATTTTTGTTAACATGTCCGATCCATTTTCTTCTCGTATGGATCTTCTCAAGTTGTAATAGCTTCTTCTCCATTACATCCCTAATCGGTGATATCTCACATCAATATGTTTTGATCTCGAATGAAAAGAGGCATTCTTTCCAAGATGGATAAGACTTCGACTATCACAAAATAACCGATAACTTGTCTTGTTGTAACTCCAAGTTCTTTCAAGAACTTTTTCATCCATAACAACTTCTTTACATGCTTGCTGCTATGAATTCTACTTCGGTAGTGGACAATGCAACACATTTTTGTAACTTTGATCGCATGACACGCCTCCACTGCAAATGTAATCAAGTAACCAAGTGGATTTTTTGGAATCCATATCACCCATATGTCTCAGATTTGTGTATCCAACTAACACCAGGTTTATCATTTCCAAAACATAGACATATTTTGGAAGAACCTATAGAAGATACCCGAAAATCCATTTCTTTGCAGCTCAATGTTACTTTCCAGGATTTGAAAGGAATCTACTCACAATTCCAACTACATGTGAGTGATATCTCGCCGTGTACAAACCATGGCATACATTAGACTTCCACTGAAGCATACGTGGAACCTCTTCCATCTCTTCCTTCTCTTTGTTTGTAGAAGGGTTTCGCTAGAACTTAACTTAAAGTGATTAGCAAGAGGACAACTAATCGCTTTTAGCCTTATTCATATGAAATCTCCAAGTACTTTCTCAATGTACTTCTCGCGTGACAACCATAATTTCTTGGCACTCTGTCTCTAATAATAGTCATGCCAAGAATGTTTCTTTTGGTCCTAAGTCTTTCATGAAAAAAGACTTTTTCAAGTTGTTGATTTTAGAAATATTACGACCAACAATCAACATATCATCCACATAGAGCAAAAGAATAATAAAATCATCATTAGAGAATTTACGCACAAAACACAATGGTTTGAAGTAGTCTTTTTGTAGCCTTGCTCCCATATGCACTTCGAACTTCTTGTACCATTGTCTTGGTGCCTGTTTTAAGCCGTAGAGACTTTTCTTCAATTTGAGACATAATCTTCTTTTCCCTTTTGATGAAAACCCTCTGCTACTCCACGTATATCTCTTCTTCCAAGTCACCATGTAGGAAGCGGTTTTGACATCCATTTGCTCAACCTCCAAGTCAAGACTTGCTGCTAACCCTAGCACAACACGGATAGATGTCATTTTTACAACTGGAGAGAAAATCTCGTCAAAGTCAATACCTTTTCTTTGGCTGAATCCTTTGAAAACCAATCTGGCTTTGTATCGCGAATTTGGAATATGTCCTTCACGCTTCACCTCAACACCCATTTATTTTTCAAGGCCTTCTTCCCTTTGGGCGCCTTCATCAACTCAAAGGTTTTGTTTCCTAATGCAAGGACTTCATCTCATCTGCATGGCTTCAATCCATTTTTGTTTGGATTAGGTCATCCACGGCCTCTTCATAACTCTCGGGTTCTCCCCCATCGTGAAAGTTACATACTCATCCCCGGAGGATATGAGATAGAGGTCGTCTCACTCTATCACTTCTTCTCGAACAGAGGGGAGAAGCCTGCAGTGTTGGTACTGGATAATGAACATCATTATTTCCCTCGTCTTGAACCAAACACATGTACGGCATCATCTTCATCGGTGGATAAACTCCGGTCTTAAATCTCCAACTTGTCTTGTGCACCGATGTTGGAGGAATTAATTCCAAATCACGATGGTCCATTGAATTAGGGAACATCTTTCTTCATTTTGATAATATCTTCAATGGTCTCATCTTCAACAAATATAGCATCACGACTTCCCGACAAGTCTCTTTTGCAAGCCCGGATCGTAAAATCTATAGCCAAATTGATCTTGACCATAGCCAATAAAAATACACCTGTCTTGTTTTGTCATCGAGTTTGGATCTCTCATCCGTGAGGATATGAACAAAAGCTTTGCCAAACACTCGTAGATGATCATAGAAACATCCTTTCCCGACCACACTTTATTTGGAACATCCATCTCGAGAGTACAAGGTGAAAGATTCAACACACGTGCAATCATGTTGTGAGTATGGTTTCACCCCAAAAGTTTTAGGCAACTTTGCATGTGGTAGAGACATCTAACTCTTTCCATCAAAGTTCTATTCATTCTCTTAGCTAAGCCATTCAACTGCGGTGTCTTCGGAGGTGTCATCTCGATGCCGAATACCATGCTTTTGCAATAAGCATGGAAAGGTCGATGTATTCTCCACCATTGTCCGTGGGATGCGACTTTAGCTTCTTTCCAAAGATGTCTAACCGAGGCATGAAATTCTTTTGAAGACATCTAGTACTGATCCTTTGTCTTTAAGATATATACCCATCTTGAATGATCATCAATGAAAGTCACAAAGTATTGAGCACCGCCCAAGTGACTTTGGCATTGGTCCATAAATCTGAATGAATCGGATCTAAAATATTATTCATTCCGGAAGGAGGAAGCTTCTTGAAAGCAACCCTATTTTGCTTTCCTCGCTAGGCAATGAACACATTTCTCCAATGTACTTCATCCATTCCAGGCAATATCTTCTTTTTGGCTAGACTTGTCAAACCTTTTTCACCCGTGTATCGAGTCTCTTATGCCATACCACCGCACTATCTTTCTCTATGGCATTTAATGGGCTAGAGAGTTTCGCTTGCATTATATACAAAGTTGTATGCTTCACCGCCTCGGCTACTAAGGAGCCTTTGTAAGTTTCCATTTGTCATAAATGGAAGGAGCTACAATATCCTTCATTTGCAAGTTCCGCCGCAGAGATCAAAGCGCATATCCGGAATATGCCGACATCCTTCAAAAATAGTCTCGGTTCCGTTCTCTGTTTCCAAACGTCTCCTTTACCTACTACATTTAATCCCATTTCCCATTCTAACAACACCAAAACTTCGAGTGTGTATGATGAGAAAAAATTCTCTACGTGATGTAAATGTGAATCAGTAGACCACTATCAATCACCCAATGGTCTCGTGTGATGCAAGATTGACAAAATCTTCATCATAAATGATATTGAACTCGTCATGGTATTTGTTTTCATCATCATTTCTTTGTCGTCATTTTTTGTTACTTTTCCGTGTTCTTGCTTCCTTCGAACACCCGACAAAATTTCTTAATGTGACTCCTTCTTCTTACAATGATGGCATTCAACATTGGCAAATTTGTTTGATTTGCCTCCATTTCTCTTCTTCTCGGTTTTTGTTCTTTGTCGGTCTCCTTCCCTCCAACTGTGATAAGGCTTGTGCTTCAATCCCTTTCCTTGTTTTGTTTCTCATATGAGAACAAGGCTTCTACAACAACTTCAAACTCCATCTTATGCCTTTTTACATAAGTCGAGTTGTTGTGATATGATTATATGATGAGGTAGTGATGCCAATAACATCACAACTTTCTCTTCATCGCCAAAACTCACATTAAATCTTGCTAAGTGAGAAAGCTCATTTGAAATTCTGCTAATACGCCGCATCACGCTCACATTATCTTCCTTCTCATCGATAAATAATTTCCACAAATAAAATTTATTGGCAAGGTTCTTTGACATGTACACGTTTTCTTGAGTCTCCTATGTTTCTTTAGCAATCTTGCAATTTTTTGATTCAATGTTTTGCAAGACACTACGAGAGATTTAGGCGAATTGTACTAGCGCAATCTCATCTATTTCCTCCCATCGTTGTTGCTCGGTGACATTACCTTCTTTTCTTTTCCCAAAGAACGCCTACGACCTTCCGTTGAACGAGAAATATCTTTCATCCTCCTTTGCATAAAGAGAAATTATTATTGCCGTTAAATTTCTCAATATCTACCTTTGGCTTGACATTTTCTTTGTGTTTTTTTTCTGTAAATAAATAAATACACGCCCGGACCTAATAAAATCTTTTTTTGATGTGGAAGATGGTCCATCTTTGCAACCACAGGCGTATATTAAGAATTTTACTAGACCATTTCGATCTGAGTTGTTACACGCGGGTAAAGACAAAATGAATTCAACAGAAGTAGAATAATGACACCGGAAATTTAACGTGGTTCACCCTTTAATTTGGGCTAAGTCCACGGGACAAACTCCGAAAATATTTCTTCCACTAATAAGATTAATGGGTACAAAGTGAGGCAATACAACAAATTGAGATAAAACCAAAATAGTGTCACACAAGTGTTTCCCAAACTCACTATTTTGTAACTCCCCTTTTAGAAAAATCTCCCAATATTTTTCTAAGATATTCTCTCCCACTTTCTCACACAACACTATTTTTCTTCAAAGAAAATTGTTCATTTGGCTTTGCTTAGCTTCTCTTCTTGTTTATTGTGTTGATGTTTCTCTAAGGCAAAGACATTGCCTATTTATAGGCAAAATTACATATCAATGTTAGATACACATACCATGTAGTTACACCTAATATTGGTGGTTACACCTACCACTTGTGTTTTCTTCCTCTTAAATGTAGTAAGGACTCACAAAATGCAGAAAAGAAAATGCCTTAGTTTTTGCCTATTTTCTATAAAAAATAAGATTAATATTACCAGAAGTACAACCATTAGTAAGGATTATTATTACCAGGAACCATTATTTTACAACATAATAAATATTTGCTCTGAAAAATAATCATCAATCATTTTTATTAAAGCTGATAATTTCTTTTATTGAATAAATTTAAATTTATATAGTAGGGGGTTCCTAAGTAAAGAGAAACCACCCTCAAAAAATTGACGTATGCCACTAAATTTGGCGAGCACACGGTATTCTTTAGTAAAAGGCGAAAGAATAGTTCGCTTTGTACTCACCGCATGGCTGCGTTTGATTGATTAACCTACAGATAATAATTATATATCATGTGTTTACCGGTGTAGTTAAGGACTCTTTTCGATGTGGGATAATACACAAGAAAGAGTAGACAGCTTAATAAGGCAATAGATATGAGAGTTCATCCTTGTCGTTATTTTCTCCATAGTTCTCTCCACTTGGTGTAGATATTCTAGTTATTTGTTCCCCATTCCAAATGCTATTATCTGCATTTTAAAGGATTAGTAACCAAGTTTCTCTTTTCTGCAATCTCTCAAACACGTCCAAGCTTGAACGAAAAAAAAAAAAAAAATTTCTAAGCAAATACTGTTTGGGCTTAATTTGTTTTTACTCTTTAAAGAGGACCTTGCAATTCCTCGTTGCTATGAGAAGGATGTACCATGCAAAACACTTTCTAAGAAAAGAAATACGATTGTTTTTTATTTATTTGTTTATTTTATAAACTTTGCTGTCATCACTTTCTTTTACCAACTAGCTAGCTAGTTGGGAATTGGTATTGTTATGAACCTATGATACTGCAAGTTTCTCTCGTAAGCATGCTAAAGTTTTGACTTATAATTTGCAGAACTATGTGGTGTCTTCATTCCAAAATGAACAGAATATTTTAATTATTTTATTTTTACAATATAATATTACTGTATTATTAAAAAAAAATTAAAATATTAAAATATTTTTAACGGGAGTAAAATTATTATTTTAAATTTTTCTCTCCTTTATACTCTTCCATTCTGTGATTGTGCCTTTTGTTTTGGCTATATCTCTAGCTTTTACCATTTTCTACCATAAAAAATTAGGAAAAAAAGTACTTCTCTGAGTTTTTGTAAAATCAACGATAGATATAATTAAAATATTAAATTTATTTTTTAATTTATAATTAACTTACACAAAAAAAAATGTTGTGATATTATCACACTTCAAACTTTTCTACGAAGCGACACCAAAGTAAACTTTAAATTAAAAGGCCTCCAACCTCTTCAAGCCTGTTAAAATACATATGTATTTTGTGGTGAAAAATTATTAAAATCACATAAATTTATATATAAATATTTGTTTTTATATCAATTATGGTGTAATATTTGTCTGCATTTTCTTAAAAAAATAATCATTTTTTCATTTTTAAAATTATTTAATAACGTGTCATATCATAATTAATGTAAAACAAATATGATAGTAAATTTATGTATCCCTAACTAGGGATGTTACTCCTATTGTATTATTTTTATCATGTTTTAATATTAATCATATCGAGATCTTGTGTTAGTTGACATGTAAAAAAATTTACTATACTTTTTTTCTTGTTGTATATTTATATTAATAAAAAATAATAACTTTTAAAAATTTATAAAAAAATATTAATTAATTCTTACTAATATTTTTTATTCATATTACATTATATTTATACCAAAATAATATAATAATTCTATTTGTAATAAGTTTTTATAAAATAATAATTAATATGATAATTATTATTAGTGGATCAAATTCTACAAATTTTTCTTAACATGTAGAAATGTATTGTATAACTTATTGTATGACAATAAGTTATTATCATTTAATGTAAAGTAATTTTATACGTAAATAATGAGATTAAATTTACGTTAATATATTTATTTTTATTAATTATTATAAATAAGATTTATTTTTAAATAATATAAAAATGATAAAAAAACGAGTTTATTTTTAGATGAAACAAAGTAATAATAAAATCAAAAAGTCAAGGAGATACGATAGGATTCTATAATTTTTTCCTTTTTTTTTACTATTTAAAATTTATTATTTATTTATATTTAAAATTTTTATAAATACATATGAAATATTTTAAATATTGTTTTTATAAAAAAAATATAATAGATAATTATATATAACCAAATTAGATTCCGGTATAGATTTTGGAAAAATATACAAGTGGAAGAAATAATAGTGGAATGTATAGTATTTTCATTTAACGTGATACAATATTACGTATTTCATCCGACGTGTCTTGTTTTCATTCGCTGATCTTAGTCACTGCTCTTGTTTTGTTCAGACCAAAAAAGTCGAAAACTTCCGCTTATTCCTTCCCTTCCTCACATGAATCACTGAAGCTCATCGGAGAAAAGGGGTTTTATTGTTTGTTACCAACTCACTCACTTTGCTTCTCTCTTTTGTTGGGTTGCTTGCGTTGCCGAATTTTTCAACTTCTTAGTCGCCGAACGGTCATCCGAATCCTTTGCAATTTTCGATTTGTAAGGGAATACTAAAGGCAAAATGCATTCATTTGGGTACAGAGCCAATGCTTTGTTTACCTTCGGACTCACCATCTTGGCTCTAATCTGCGCTATGGCTTCCTTCTCTGATAACCTCAACCACCCAACTCCCACCGCCGAAATCCAGGTACCTCTTAATTCTCATTTTTATTAATATTTTAATTCTAGATCATGGTTTCAGATTCCTGTTATTTCGAACACCCAATTCCATTTTTTAATAATTTATTGTTTGTATTTCTGGATTTTTTTAGGTGAAGAACATTAATTGGTTCCAGAAGCAACCTAACGGCGACGACGAGGTATGTTTTGTTCTGCGGCCTTCTCAGAACTGATTCTGGAAGTGCCTGGGGTGCGCTTGATGGGTTTTCTTTAATTTATGCTATCATTACCTTTTTCTAATAGCACGTTATGGAATTTTGTGCCTATATACATGTCATTACTTTATTTTCTTGAAATTATCCAAGATTTTGTATATTAGATTTATGCTTCATCTGATTGAATGTGAATGTGATTGTATTTACGTGTACTGGAATTGGAGCACAATATTGTTGGAATTAGGGTGTAAAGATTGAGTCTTGGTGCATTTTGTTTATTTGATTGAACTCAAGTGGTAATATGCCCAGCATTTGACATAGTTATGGAATCAATTTATGTCCTGACGTTAGAACTAGAAATGTAGAAAACTAAAATTACATTACTAAGTGATAAAGTAGTGACCATCATCTGAAACAAGTATTTTTGCTACTTTGTAAGAATTATCAAGCTTATCATTATTTAGGGTAGGGTCAGGCATTTTGATGCTTTCATTCTTTCACGGTCTTACCTCAATTGACTGAAAACCAAAACCAGAGATTTTCCACAAGTGTAGATGGTGATGATCAGACACAAATTGTATTCGATAAATACGCAAATATACGTATCGTAACAAGTAATATAATAATAAGAAAAATCGTTCCCATACAAATTTTATTATTATAAACTAATTTTTAAAAAATAAAAATCAACTTTTTTTTGGTGTTTTTATATTTTAAGAAAAAAAAATTAAAAGAACTAAAAATAAATAGCAATAATTAATTATCTTAGATTTGAAAACTAAGAAGATATATGAGAAAATATCTAATAATACTTAATTTCTTAATTTTTTAAATATGTGAATCACTAAAATTCCCCCAATATAATTATCAATCAATTACATGATCAATTGAATCTAACCTAACATGTATTCTTTTCTCAAGTAAATTACACATCATATGGTAATTAACCTAATCACAGTCTCATGTCAATTAAATTGCATATTATTCATTAAGTTCATCAATTATGAATCACATACATAAGAATCATACATCTTTGCCTAGAAATTATGCATGTTATTTAATCAAGACAAATAATTAAATAATTCTCTAAGTCTATTTAATTGACTCTATAGATCAATTGTTGGCCAAACAATTAATAACATATAAATTAAATTAAAATCATAATTGGGGTAAAATATTAGATTTTCATATGGTGAAAATTGGGTTCATAGGATCACTAGGTTCATAAATTAGGTTAATAAATTAACTAAATATAATTTTGTTCATAAAGTTCATATTTTTCATAAAAAAAGACATAAAAATCGATAAAGAAAGTAGAAAAAGAAGAAATATAATCAATCTCTTAAATTGTAGTAGTAATCTCTTTTTGAATCCCTATCAAAATTGTATTTTTTTTTTTGAATTTTTTTGTGTTTTTCTCTCTTTTTGATTCCAAAATCTGATAAAAATTATGTTAATTTTGACTCATTAGAGTTTGTGGGGAAATTAGAGGGTTAAATATAACTCATGGAATTTGGAGCGTCAGATCAACTTTAGATAAAAAAAAAATTAATAGTGCCAGCCAATAGGAGTGTGCCATATGGCATGAAGAAAAGGCAGAACCAATTAGTGCGAGACATGTGGCACGGAAGACTAGTCTCAGTCAATGCACGCTAACTCAGCGACATGTGGCAATCTGTGATTTACAATTATGGCTTGAGTGGTACATGGGTGAAAAGAATGAACAAATCAGATCATGATGCATGTTGAACGCATTGACCAAGTGGTGAACTTAGAACGAATGTCGTGCTGACATATGGCATGATATTGTGTCACTGGAAACACGTGGCATTGTGCAATTGGTCTTCTCTACTTGTGTGACATCTACGTAGCTTGTTCGATCAGCTCTCCTGCTTGCATGGCGTTCACATGGTAGCTTCTTATTAGTTTTGTGTTATAAATTTATAAAAAAAATCCATAAAAATTCTAGAAAAATCCCAAAAAATTTATTTTCACCCCCTTTTCACTAGAAATTTCATATTTTAATATTTTTAACCCTAAAAATACTATTTATTGAATAAAATGAACAAATATTAGAAGAAAAATGCACCGATGACTCTATTTCTCTATTTCATAGAGTCATCACGTGTAAATAGTAATAGATGTCTATATGATAGATGCTATAAGTTTTTACAGTCTAAATGTTGGAATTCTCTGATACATTCCCTCCAGAAAAACAGCTTGGAAGCTAACTGGTCGTTTATCTTGGGGATATTTTCCCTCATGTACCTGGGAAACTTGGTAGTTAGATGTATGAGCGTCTGATAGGGTCCTTAAGTTTGGAACCGCATAATATTTGTATACTGACAAGTGTTTTATGGTTTTTCATGCTTGAGTCAAGAGTTCCGCTAAAAAGCCATTGTATTTGTTTCTTTTCTAATTTACCATCTTGTTTCAAATTTGCATTGGCTACCTGTACATTCAATGTGAACCAACATGTCTTCATCTTATGCAGGTCAGCATGAGTTTGATTATATCAGCGGACTTGCAGTCATTGTTTACATGGAACACAAAACAGGTTTACCAGTTGATGAATTTTTGTCTTACTTTAGCCAAACTTTTCATTGTCATCTTCTTCATTATTGTATTTTGTTGCTATGGATATGCTTAAGGTTCTTAAAAACACATTGATGTCGCAGTATGATAGTCACAACCAAATTAATGCATCGCTGTTATACGGAAGGATTTGAGTCATTTAGCCAGTTGAATAACTATTTATTTTAACTTTAGAAAATGCCTTTATTCACGTACGTACAACACATATTTGTGATCTTTTTCCATTTCATGTATGTCCTATAAAATTCAAATTATATGAGACACAAGACAGCTCAAATAAGGAAATAATCCTTAATTCACTTGTCCGTTCAATTACGTGAACAATTAATCTGATCCAATAAAATTTGAAGGAAAATATTGAACGATCCATTTTACAATTATTGGCAGGTTTTTGTGTTCGTGGCTGCTGAGTATGAAACCCCAAAGAACTCCTTGAATCAGGTAATATCTTGTCCATATGGTAGCTCGGTTGCACAAAATTTGATTAATCGTTTTACCTTTGAATCCTACTTCTGAATGCATATCCACATTCCATATTAATATGGTTCTTCATTTGTTAAATATTTTTTGTTCATACTGGTTCATAGTGCTTCCCCATCTCTCTCTATTCCTATTAATTATTTGTCCCTTGTCTGTTTTATATCTCTACAGATCTCCCTTTGGGATGGTATAATACCTTCCAAGGAAAATGCCAAATTCTCGATTCATACTTCAAACAAGTATCATTTCACTGATCAGGTGTGCTAGCTTTTGTGAAATAGCTTTCCATTTATGTTCATTATCTTTATCATCTTAGTTCAAATCTAACTATTTTCGACTTTGTAGGGAAGCAATATGCGCGGTAAGGATTTCAACTTGACCCTACACTGGCATGTCATGCCCAAGACTGGGAAGATGTTTGCAGACAAACTAGTTACGTCTGGATACCGCTTGCCCGAGAAATATAGATAGGGTTTCTTTTATACCTTGTTCTTGTAACTTTTAACCCTTCAAATACTATGGGGTATCGATTTTTCATTTGAATTAGAAAGGTAGAATTGGGACGTCCTCATCTTTGAGAAAGTATGAAAAAGAAAAATACTCAGAGATTACTATACTTTGTGGCCAATTCCAGGACGCTATCCCCACAAGTGAAAGGAAGAGTTCTGCAGTCCACAGGTATATGAATGAGACATTTGAAGAACATTGTGACATGGCAATGCTAACTGTTTATGTTGAAAGAACCTGAATCTCTATTTTAGGCGGTGTCTTTTTAATGTGTGAGTGTTTAGTCTAATTTTGATACTGCCATTAAACTTGCCTAATGTTGTACTCCTACATTGGTTGCATCTCATCTTTCTGTACCGTGTGACTCATTAGCATCTCCATTTGCTTGCTTGGGAGGTCATTTTTCCCACTTTTTAAAAATTGGAACTCAACTATAAAAGATACCTAAAGGTTATTAAAGTTACCCATTAACACTTCAACTGAAGGAAATGGAATGATAGTTATAAGTAGATTAAAGCATTTTGATACAATCATTAAGAGTTAAAAGCAATGGATATAATTGAAAATGTAATATACTAGTCAAAGTTAGGTTTAACTATTTATTCATGGAAGTTACAAAGGGTAACAGAGAAGGATTTAGAAAAGGGATTTTTTTTTGGTCAAAAACCAAAAAATGATGAGAGAATGTATAATTTCTATCTCCTTAAAACTCTAAACAATACATATAATACCCTTTCCCCTGGATAGTCTCTCACCATTAATTTGGAACATTGTATCATAAAATTAAAGTAGTTGTCGGACCGAAATGTTAGAAAATTTGGATAAAATGGTATAATCATAAATTCTCCCTCCCAAGATTTTCCTTTGAAGAATATCAAATAACAGAGAAATAGATAATACATAACACAAGAATTATAGTGGAAACTCTAAATTAGAGAAAAATCACTTTCGTTGTCAAAAGACAATCAGAGAAAAATTAACTATGTGGAAAATTGTTACAATCATACTCTCAGTAATTTTCTCACACACCAAAAAGACAAGAGCAATTACAAGCACAAGAGAACTTTCCCACAAAATTCTCCCACTCAAGAACTTCTCATACAAGCTTTTCTCTATTTTTGGGATGATTATTAATGAAGAAATGAAACCATATTTATAGCCTTCAAGTTCTCATTTCATATGCCAAATATATTTCTTCATTCAACAAAATTAGGCTACCTAATTTTCCTATTCTTTATTCAAACAAGGTTAGGCACCTCCTATTTTGACTAACAAACCTAATATTATTTTTAATCAATCATAAAACAAAATACTCATCTAATGGCTAGTGATGTAATGAGGTGGGGGTGGTAGGTTATCCCATCTCCATTTAGATATCATGGGGATAGAGAATTTTACATTAATAAATAAATTAAAATTAATTATTTTTTATGTAATTAAATACAATAAGTTTACATTTAGAGTATAAATTATAACTATAAATAAATATTTTATTTTGTTAGTTTAATAATTATTATCTTATATATCATATTATTAAATTTTTATAATTAAAATATTAATTTATTATTAAAAATATTTTTTTTTCAAAATTTATTTTATTTATTTAAAATTTTACAAGCATAGTATATTTAAAAAAAATTAATGATCGAGAAATAGATGGACATGGAGGATAATTATCGACACCTCGTTCTCCATAAGGGCATTCCACGTTGGTGTCAAAATACAGATTTCTTTACAAATTTCAATTCATACATAACAAATTGGCATTCCTACTAATGGCTCCTATTTATCAATTTTTTAATGTTAGGGTTTCAGAAATTTAGGTGATTTATTGTGTTACTTTTTATACATTAAAAAAATGAAAAAAATTGCAAAATGGTAAGAAAGAATTTGAAAATTAAAAAATAATATTATAATAACATTTAGCGAATCTAATTGATTTGGAAAGTATTAAACTAAATGGCATTAAATATGAATTTTTTAGTTTAAAATTTTGGTTGTAATTGATGAGTGCTCAAAAATCACTAAAATTACCATGATTTTATGCTCATTAATTGATTAAAAATATATATATTTATATGTTTTATCATATATTTATATAAATTTGTCTTTTTCGGAATCACGGATATTTTTATTCTTTTTCAGGTATTTTCGCTTAAAAACGTAACTTAAAGACTCAAATAGGAATACTAGAAGCAATACATCACAATTATATTACTAAATAAATGGGGAAAGGTCAACAAATATGGAAAAATTGGACAAAATGGGTCGAAAAGGTCGAAAATGTCAAAAATGAGAAAATTGCGTCCGGGCTTGACCCGTCCATGTCGGTGGCAGCCTTGATCGTTTCAGCCTGCAATTGTTGTAGCGCCACTCGTAGCGGCGCCGTGCCATTGCAATTTTTCACGTCTGGTCACGCCAATGTATCGTCATCTTTGACGTCATCAATGACATCGATATTTCCATTCTGGCGTTTTACATTTTTAACATTTTTTTACTCATTTTTTCTCTCCATTACCTATAAATACCCGTATTCGTATTAAAACAACCTCAAAATACGCCTATATTTTCTTTCTTTCTCTCCTTTTCTTATTTTTTAGTTTTTTTTTTTAGTTTTTCTTATGTTTTATCTAATTTCTCTTAGTTTTAGAGTTCTTTCCTCTTTGGAAAGAACTAATTATGTTTTTGTAATTTATTAGCTTTTTGATTCAATAAATGAGAGTGCAAATTAGTTTGGAGGTTTTATAGCAGCGAATGGCATCAATCTTTGTAAGGATTTTATTTTCTTCAGGTTATTTTTTATGCTTTATTCTTACATGTTATATTTAATTTGTATGTGATTAAATTTAAGCGTGCTAAGTTTAGTAAACATGATATAATAATAACGTTGTTATGCTTGCGAAATATTAAATAGGTAAAAATCTCTAAAATGAATTGATTTTATTTTTATTCAAGATTTTATATTAATAATATTAGAGAGAAATATATTATTTTTCATTACAAACTTAAATATGAGAATTAGATTTTAAGGTTTAGTTATCCGGTCTGATTTAGAGTAGTGCTCTTTTATTTGTTGAGTAATCGTAGGTAGTTAAATTGAAGCTACTATTTCAAAAGTTTTTATAAGAATTATTATGCGAAAATGTATTAATGACAACACGTTTTCGGTAGTGGTTTAAAACTTGAAAGTTAGTATTTCGGATAACTAAATTCTTAGGTTTAATTTGGGCACTTGAATAAAGTTTAATGTCTAACCCCTTGAAAGGTGACATTTAAATAGTTCATTTTCAATCTGTAGAAAAAAGTAATTAATTTAATTAACCAAATTAGTTATCAATACTACCCATGGTGTTAATTGATTTGTTTAGTTAACAAAGAATATCTAACCCGCACCAAAAGTTGGTATTAAATACAAAAAAGGGAGAATCGATAAATATCAATCCATTATCTTTAATAACTAAATAATACTGAGCAAGGCGTAATTAACTTAGTTATTATATCGTAAGTACTCCACTATTTATAAAAGATAAAATTTGCATAAATGTTTATTGAATCTATGTTTATTTTTATGTAAGTAGATTAAAACATAAAAAAACACAAAATATCGTGACAGGATGTTTAGGATTTAATTTCGTTTTTAAGAGTTTGAATAATAAATTAAAAACGCTATTCCTTCTGACGGCCCCGAAAACTTGATTAAGCGAATCGGGATTATGGCTTGATGCCATCCCTTGCGGAGTCATCCCGACAAGCGGTGCCAAAAACTTGATGAACAAAACGCATTGCGCGCGATCTTTTCATTCATCGCGCAGTCTGTAGCGGTATCCGTCAGCGCCTGGTCTGTTGTAGCGAATGCGCATTCATCAGCGCCTGACTCTGCGCCAATTTCACTCCCGTAGCGCAGCGGCGCCATATTCGCCCCATTTTTCACGCGTGTAACAGCCCCGTAGCGTCATGCTGGCGTCATCAATGACCTCACCGTATCCATTACGTTTTACATTTTTTAACAATTTTTTAACAATTTTTTACTCATTTTTTCTCTCCGTCCTCACCTTTATAAATACACTTCCTTAACTTTAAAAACACACCTCAAAACACACACTTCTCTCTTTTTCTTTCTCTCGATTTCTTAGTTTTTAGTTTTTCTTATGTTTTAGCTAGTTTCTCTTAGTTTTAGAGTTCTTCCCTCTTTGGGAAGAACTAGTTATGTTTTGTAATTTATTAGCTTTTGATTCAATAAATGGGAGTGCAAATTCCGTTTGGAGGTTTTCTAGCAACGGGAATGGCATCAATCTTGTAAGGATTTTATTTTCTTTGTAGTTATTTTTATGCTTTATTCTTACATGTTATATTTAATTTATGCGTGATTAAATTTAAGCTGTGCTATTTGTTAAATACGTAAACATGATATAATAATAACGTTGTTATGCTTAAAGAAATATTAAATAGATAAAAATCTCTAAAATGAATTGATTTTATTTTTATTCAAGATTTTATATTAAGAATGTTAGAGAGAAATATATTATTTTTCATTACAAACTTAAATGCGAAATTAGATTTTAAGGTTTAGTTATCGATGTCGATTTAGAGTAGTGCTTTCTTTTATTTGTTGGTACAATCGCGGGTAGTTAGAGTGAAGCTCTATTTCAAAAAATTTTTATAAGAATTATTATACGAAAATGTATTGACAACATGTTTTTCGGTATTAATTTTAAAACTTGAAAGTTAGTACTCGGATAACTAAATTCTTAGGTTTAATTTAGACCTTGAATAAAGTTTAAATTGTCAACCCCACCAAATTGGCATTTAAATAGTTCATTTTCAATCTCTTGAAAAAGGAATTAATTTAATTAACCAAATTAGTTATCAACCCCACCACGTAGTTGTTAATTGATTTGTTTAGTTAACAAAGAATATCTAACCCGCTTAAAGGTGGTATTCAAAAAATGGAGAATCAATAAATATCAATTCATATCTTTAATAACCTAAATAATACGAGCAAACATAATTAACTTAGTTATTATATCCATAAAATACTCCACTATTTATAAAAGATAAAATTTGCATGAATGTTTATTGAATCTATGTTTAATTTTACGTAATTAGATTAAAAACACAAAAACCCAAATATCGTGACGGATGTTTATGATTTAATTTAGTTTTAAAATTTGAATAATAAATTAAAAATCACGTACATTCCTTCCTTAGATCGACCTTGGGAGTATACTTATCATTTTCTACCAAATGATTCATGCGAGAGTTTTATAAATATTAAAACCAAAGTATTGGCAAGAATCGGCGATCTTAGGTTTTAGTTCATCAAGTTTTTGCGTTGATTGCAAGATGACTCCGTACGGGGATGGCATCAAGGTTGAATCATTTCGTAGAAAATGATAGATTATACTCCCAGTCAAAAAGGAATGTATTTGGTTTTTAATTTATTATTCAAACTCTTAAAAAGCGAAATTAAATCCTAAACATCACTTGTCGCGATATTTTGATTTTTTGTGTTTTAATCTACTGCGTAAAAATAAACATAGATTGATAAACATTCATGCAAATTTTATCTTTTATAAATAATAGTATTTATGGATATAATAACTAAGTTAATTATTCTTGCTTTCGTGTTATTTAGGTTATTAAAGATATGGATTGATATTTGATTCTCGCATGTGAATCTGTGCCACCTTTGGTGAGTTAGATATTCTTTGTTAACTAAACTAATCAATTCTTTGTTAGCTAAACCGTCAATTAACACTTTTATAGGGTAGGGTTGATAACTAATTTGGTTAATTAAATTAATTCCTTTTCTAAGAAGATTGAAAATGAACCATTTAAATCTGCCTTTTAGTGGTTAAACTTTTATTCAAGGTATCCAAATTAAACCTAAATTTAGTTATCCGTATTAACTTTGAAGTTTTAAAACCACTTCACTGTTGTATTATATTTTCGGATAATAATTCTTATAAAACTTTGAAATGAAACGAACTAATTGTGACCAACAAATAAAACTACTATAAATCAGTGAATAATAAACCTTAAAATCTAATTCTCAAGTTCAAATTTAAAATAATATATTTCTCTCAACATTCTTAATATAAATCTTGAATAAAACAAAGATCAATTCATTTTAGAAGATTTTACCTATTTAATATTTGCAAGCATAACAACGTTATTATTATATATCATGTTTAACATAACACAGTTTAAATTTAATCCTTGAACAAATTAAATATAACATGTAAAATAAAGCATAAAAACAACTACAAAAAAATAAAATCTTTGATGCTGATGCCCGATTCCCGTTCTAGAAAACCTCAGCCTTTTCACTCCGTTTATTGAATCAAAAATAATAAATTACAAAACATAACTAATTCTTCCCGAGGGAAGAACTCTAAAACTAAGAGAATTAGCAAAAGATAAGAAAAACTAGCTAAAACATAAGAAAAACTAAAAAAAACTAAAAACTAAGAAATGGAGAGAAAGAAAGAGAGAAGTGTGTTTTGAGGTGTGTTTTGAAATTGAAGGAAGGGGGTATTTATAGGTGAGGATAGAGAGAAAAATGAGTAAAAAAATGTTAAAAATGTAAAAGCAGGCGTAATGGAAATCTTGATGTCATTGTAAGCGTTAGCATGGCGTCATGTAAACGCTGTGAAAATCAAATGCTCGTATGGAGTGAGGAAGGCTGAAGCGTCTTGGTATGTCTTGTGGATGAACGATCTATGCGTCTTAACTTCAACCTTGGTATTGTATTTGTGTAGGAGGATAAGCAACTTGGTAGCGATTTTCTCCTTTTGACATTTTCGACATTTTGATCCATTTTGTCCAATTTTTCCATATTTGTTGACCTTTCCCATTTATTCGTAATATAATTATGATGTATTGCTTCGAGTATTCCTCTTTGGAGTCTTTAAGTTCACGTTTTTAAGCGAAAATACGAAAAACAATAAAAATACGTGATTCGGAAAAAGACAAATTTATATAAATATATGATAAAACATATAAATATATATATTTTTAATCAATTAATGAGCATTAAATCATGGTAATTTTAGTGCTTTTGAGCACTCATCTAACACGTAGAACTTGCTTAGTCCATGCATGAAAGAGAGCGATAAAAACTAAAAATTAAACTATCTAAATCACTTCCAGTGGATTGACACGCGGTTGCATTTAGCCTATCTGAGCCTTTAAACCCACAGGTTGCCCAGTGGACGAGTTTGAGTCTCGTGAAGGTTTTTAGTAATGATACCCATGAACATTGAACTAAATGTAAAAATCAAAAGAAACAATAAAAACAAACAACTTAAAAAATTAAATTTACAACAAAATCACAAATTAACAACATCTCACAAAAATGTCTCGTACTTTTAATCTCCTTTAAGATCATAATTAAAATCTCAAGCATAAGTTATTTTAATCTCTTTAAACAATCATGATTTATTATAATAATTAGTCGAAAATCATTTTCATATTTCATATAAAAAATGTATCAATTTAATTTCACCCCGATTTCGATTATGTGAATCGAAATTCGCCGACTCTATTCCTCACGAAGTCAATACTCTCGAAACAGAATCCTATGGGTTCGAAACACTAAATACTAATTTATATGCGAAAGAGTTGATGTATAGAAATGAACTAATATGTTGGCATATGTATAAAGAATAAAGGCTCAAAGAGTTATTTTAACATTGACCTCATGAAAGGAATCAAAACTATAAATGATAAAGATATAAAATATAAAAAATTATTTTCATGCATAAATCAAACTCATTAAGAAAGAATTTCAAGATATATGCCTTTTACAAATGAAGAGAGTGAAATGACTTTTTAGGGAATTATTTCCTATATCTTTCTTTTGTAATTAACTTTTACTACATGACTTTGTAAGCGATGTGGGTTATAGTATGTAGATTATACTATATATTCTTTATCTCTCTATTTTTTTCTGAAGATATTTCTTAATATATGTATTTTTAGAAATCGACCCGTATATGATTGTACATTTTTTTTTGATTTTGGTGAGTTGTTAATTTTGTGGCTTTTGTTTTGATCTTGGTTTAGGTAACTCGAGATATGTCTTTTTTGTAGCGATCATGCATGAACGAGATATAAGCATATACTATCAATTTCTACTCAAATAATTTAATCTAAGCAAAAATAATAAAAAAATATACGATACTCTATTAAGATGAGAAAAAATTCATACATTCAATGCTAATACCTATAGAGATCATCTAAAAATTTGAAGAAATAAGAAATGTGTTTGGAGTAGAAAAAATATATATTTCACTCTAAATAAAGGAAATTAGGCTCAAATTATATCTCCTGATGATATAAAACTAAAAAAAATTCATAAACACCGATTTTAGGTTTAATATAATTTCTACATCTTATCAAGAAATACTAGTTATGACAAAAACTAATTAATTATCAAAAAATAATTACAAAATATTTCATGATATGTTTTCAAAAATTAATCTAACAGTACATAAGACTTAACTATTTACTTAAATTTGATTTAAAGAAATGATAACTTTTTTGTGAAAAAGTTTTTTTTTTAAATTCCAAAAATTACTAAATCACACAAAATAGAAATAAAACCAAACACACAAAAAATGAAAAAGTATATTTTTTTTATTTTTAAATTGTTAAAACTTTTTTTTAATTAAGCATGGTAACTTTTCACCACGCTGACCTAGAACTTATATTGTCCTCGATGTAACAATTTGTAAATTAAAGATAAAGAGAAAAAGAGAAGAAAAGATTACCTATTTCTTGAGAAAGTGCAAGTAGTAATGGAAAATGCCGTCATCCATCATATTTATCGTTAAAGTGTATCACAGACGGTCATTTGTGAGCTTAACATTGTCTTAACAAATATTTTTAGTTTTAACAATTTAAAAATTATTTACATGTAATTAAAATGAAATAAACAATAAAATTAAGTAAAAGAAAATTACCTAAAATGACGGAGTTACCTCCCATCTGTAACAGTTTAACGTCTTAGCAAGGCGTAACTTAAAATTGCATTTTAAGTAAACTCGATGTCATAATCATTGAGTCAATCAAACCTTCGAGGTAAGGCAATGTTGTCTACCTATACTTTTTCGGTCATGCCTTATTGATTTTCAAATTTCTTTTTGTACTTAAAACTAAGCGTACTTTGTGAGTTTTAGATAACCCACGTCTAGGTGCAAATCAAATAATTAAGTCATTAAAACACCATTGTACCTAGATCGAACAAAGCGACTAACTCTTATATTATAATTAAAACTTTAAAATTTTGGAGGTAGTTTGAATTTATGTTTTTTTTGTTTTTTAAAGAAAAAAAAATAACATAATCGATGTTAACGAAAGTCTCGGAAAAAATGGTGGTCTGCAAAAACCATCGCCCTGAGCAAATGATCGCGTTCGGAAAGACTAATTAGTACCTGAGCTTGAGAACTAGTCTCTGAAATGACTCACTTAGATCTTTACTTTTCATGTTATTAAGTGAAGTTAAATAAAAATTTAAGTTAATGAAAATCTAAGTTAATTAAGTTTAAAGAAAAGGTTAATTAAGTTAAGTGAATTAAAAAAATCTAAGTTAATTAAGTTAGTAAAAAAAAAGTTAATTAAGCTAAGTGAAGTAAAAAAAATCTAAGTTAATTAAGTTAAGTGAAGTAAAAAAAATCTAAGTTAATTAAGTTAAGTAAAGTAAAAAAATAAATAAAACTAAGTTAATTAAGTTAATGAAAATTTAAGTAAAAACCTAAGTTAATGTTAAAAAAGAAATCTAAGTTAATTAAGTTAGTAAAAAAAACTAAGTTAAGTAAGTTAAATAAAAATCAAGAAGAAAAAAAATAGCTAACTAAAGAAAAATAATAAATAATAAAAGAAAATAAAATTGAAAAAGGTAAAAGAAAATAAAAAAAATTATGATTTAAAATAAATAAAAAAATAGTAAAAATTAAACTAAAAAAAAATTAAAATTTTGGTTTTATTTTATTTTATTTTTATTTTTTATTTATTTGTTTTATTTTTTAACTTAAAATTTTTGAAATGTTTTTTTTAATTTTTTTTACTATTCATGAACGGTAAAACTTTTTTTTAATTCAAATTTTAAATTTCTAAATTATTTTATTATTCACGCTACAATTTTTTTTAAAATATTTTTTATTTTTTTTATTTTTACTATTCATTAACGGTAAAAAACTTTTTATTTCAAATTTTAAATTTCTAAACTATTGTCCTATTCACGCTACAATTTTTTTATTTTTTTTTTTTTAATTTTTTTTAATTTTTTTTAATTTTTTAATTTTTTTTTAATTATTTCTTATGAAATTTGATATTTGATTAAATGTTTTATTTTATTTTTTATTTTTTTACAAAAACAAAAAAAAAAAATCACAATTATTTACAGCACAAAAATATTTTTAAAATTTTGATAAATAAATTAAAAACGCTCTTCCTTCCTTTATGACATCGCGAAAACTTGATGAAGAGAATCGGGATTGTAAAAACTTGATGACATCCGCCAATGATAGGTCGTCCCGCAATGCATAAAAAGCTTGATGAAACAGCGAAGCGTCACGCCTGCAACGATACTTTGATTTTATATTTATAAAACTCTACATGATGCGAATCATTTAAGTGAAAATGATAAGTATACTGTAGTCGATCTAAGGAAGGAATGTATGTGGTTTTTAATTTATTATTCAAACTTTTTAAAAGCGAAATTAAATCCTACTTGTCGTATACGCGATATTTTGGGTTTTGTGTTTTTAATCTACTTACGTAAAAATAAACATAGATTGAATAAACATTAATGCAAATTTTATCTTTTTTATAAATAGTAGAGTATTTATGGATATAATAACTAAGTTAATTATGCTTGCTAGTATTATTTAGGTTATTAAAGATATAAATTGATATTTATTGATTCTCATTTTTTGTATGAATACCAAACTTGGTGGGAGTTAGATATTCTTTGTTAAAGCAAAAATCAATTACTTAGCTATTATGGGTAGGGTTGATAACTAAATTCTTAGGTTTAATTTGGATCTTTGAATAAAGTTTAGTGTCAATGCATACGAAAGTGGCATTTTAAATGGTTCATTTTAAATCTCTTGAAACGATGAATTAATTTAATTAACAAAATTAGTTATCAGCGCACTTCTTGTAGGTGTTAATTGATTTGTTTAGTTAGCAAAGAATATCTAGCACGAAATGGTATTAAAATAAAAAAAGGAGAATCGATAAATATCAATTAAATATCTTTAATAAGCACAAATATCTGACGGCGTAATTAAACTTAGTTATTATATCGTAAATCTTCATTTATTTATAAAAGATAAAATTTGCATGAATGTTTATTGAATACATGTTTATTTTTATGTAAGTAGATTAAAAACACAAAACGAAAATATCGTGACGGGATGTTTAGGATTTAATTTAAGTTTTTAAAAGTTTGAATAATAAATTAAAAACCGAAATACATTCGCCGTTAGATCAACTGAAATACTTGCATTTTACTGCGAAATGATTCGTGCATTTCTGACGAGTTTTATAAATATAAAAGCCAAAGTATTGGCGATCAGCGATCTTTTTTAGATTCATCAAGTTTTGTATAGTATGGCCGATAATTTCTTGAGGATGGCATCAAATTTTTGACAATCCCGATTCTGCTCATCAGTAATAAAACATATATGAGTTTATATTAAAAGTGTTATTAATACGACTTAATTATTAATATGTTTTTATTTTTAATCTTATTTAAAAAAATATTTTTTATAATCTAAAAAATATATATATGTATGTTATGTTTTTAAATATAATATATATATTATCTTGAATAAAGTTAAAAGTAAAATCTGATTTAAAAATGAAATTATTTTATACAATTAAACCAAATAAGTATTTTTTTTGTTCAAGTAAGAAATCAAATTTTGCAAGGGACTAATTTGCAAACATTGTGAGAGCGAGGGGAAAAAAACGAAAAGAAGAGAATAAATAAACCCACCACTCACTCTAGCGCATGTTATCTTTCCAATCTCGCATTCTCATTTCACAAACTCTTGAACTACCATTCCCAAATCCCAATTGTCACTAACCCCCTTACAAGCCGATTACAAATCCCTTTCTTATTTTCTCTTTCTTTAGTTTTGTTTTCTAATAATGTTTTAGGTTTTTATAGTGTGCCTGTTTAGTGTTTGCAGGAAAACCCAAATGGGCAAATCTTCTTCTTCTCGCAGGAAAAAGCGTTCCAAGGATTCATTGAAGGTTCTCATCCTCTCTCTTTCTCGTTTTTGTGTCTTAGGTTTCGACGTTTAGTGTTCAATTTTTATTATTATTTATAATTTTTTTTTTCTATGATCTACGATTAGATTACTTTCATCCTTCGTCACACTCTTTGAGCTTACCTTTCAAGGGCTTGTATGTTGCGAAATTTCACCAGAAAAGAGAATATAAGAAAAATAATTCGAGGATTATGTTTCTCCTTGGGCACAAATAGTTCAGTGTTGTTATGCTTCAATTTTATTGAACTTTATATCTATACCTGAGCCATATATCATTCATTGAATTGCTAAAACTTGAGTTTTTATTTTTCAAAATTCGTATTATTACATATTTCTTTTTCACCAGTGGATTAAGTGTTAGGTTTCAGAAGATGTTGCGGGACGTGATGTTCTTACAATATGTTTACTGTTATTGTTAGTTATGTATCTAAATATTTATATATGGCTGATTAGGCTCGCAAGAGGAAGAGTAAGGTTAAGAGTAGGAAACATAAATCCAAGAAGCTTCGTCATCATGATGATAGTTCAAGTAGTTCAATGTCAGTATCACCATATTCTAGTAGTTTCGTTGATAAGTACAGAATCAAAAGGGCTCAGTCCGGCTCTCAAAAGTCTGCAAAAACTAGTAAGAAGAGTTCTAGGAGACGCTTTTATAGCAGTAACACTAGTGAGGATTCTCCCCGTGTGAGAAAGAGAAAAAATTCGAAGAAGAATCATGATCATGAGGATAAGAAAAAGGCTCATCCAAAGAAGCCAAGGAGAGATCCAAGTATTAGCTCCACAAATAGTGATTCTCGGAGTTGCTCAACTTCTTCTCGGGGTGGGAGCATCAGTAGCCATGATGTACACAAGAAAAACAGTGGCAGGTATGTTAAAGAAGAGATAGATGAAAGAAATTTGAGGAAGGTTAAAGGTGGGAGCAAAAAGAGTAGATATAGGTCAGGAAGTCGTTCTTCATGTAGTCGATGTAGTGAAAGTAGTGAGTATTTCAGTGATGAGAAAGTTTCCACAGATTCCTCATGGAAGAGTTTGAGGCGGTTGAGATCAGTTATCACAGTTGTAGAGAAGGATGAGGATGGCAGAGAATTAAGCAGGGGTGAAGATAAGGAAGAGATTATACATTTCCAGGATGATTACCCTTCCTATAGAAGCAATGATAGTAATGATGGGGAGAGCAAGAGGGAGGAAGATCATAATGTACAGGTTGTATCCGAGCAATCTATAATGCTAGAGGAAGATAAAGGGGATGAAACTGCTGTCTTAAATGTCAAGATTACTAAACCAGAAGACGTAAACAAGGTTTCTAATCAGGATTGTGTGGGAATACGTGGTGGGAATTACGCCATTAGTGACAAACACATTGATGAATTCAGGACAATGCATCCAGTGAATGAGAAAACAAATGAAGTGCCTGGAGTTGCTGGTGGTTTAAAAGGCGATGACTTAGAGTCACTTTTAAGACATCGGGCTTTGGAGAATTTAAAAAGGTTCAAGGGAGGGCAGAAAGATAAGAATCACAGTAATATGAAGCAATCATCAGGTGCAAAGGCTGAATCAGTTCAAACCAAACACCCCAAGGAGGATAATTCTAGGGTGGCTGTAAAGTCTATAGAGACAGCCAGTGCTGAAGTAGTTAGTTCAACCAAAATGTTAACTGTAAAAGAGACCCATGTGCCTGCTTTCAAGAGAGATGCTATGAATTCTTATCAAAATGATCGAAACTTTCGAGATGCAAGAACTTGCAACCATGAATCTGCTTCTGCCAAAGAAACTAGCCCAACTGATCAGATAGCTGGTTCTAGCAATCCAAATATAGAGGTCAATTTGCATGCTCAGGCTGTACAACCTGAGTCCACCACACGAGAATTGATGAGTCATTCACTAAAAACTTCCTCCAGTATGAACCAAGAAGCTATTTCTTCACAGGAACCTCCTCAAGCAAAGCCATTTGTTACTGAGACAAGCTTAGATAAGACCCTTAAAGTAGGGGAAAGAACCATGATAGGAAGGAGTGGTAATGACAATGCAGTGCCTTATAAAGATAGGGCCTGTGGTTCTACTGCTCCTGGCTCTTCTGGTACCCCAAAATCTTCATTGGTTGAGAAAAAATCTGATAATCCTCAGGATGAAGTTAAAGATGCGTCCCAGTTTGAGCAGAAAACAATGTCCGTAATGCGCGGTGGAGAAATGGTGCAGGTGAGTGCTATGTTTTGGCATATTGTTTCGTTACATTGATTTTAAAATATGTATGCTACAGTTGCTCCCTATGTTTTGAAAGTTTTATTTATATCAGTAATATAATAATATAGATAGCTAATCACTAATCAGTCTCACTAATGATGTATGCTAGGTGAGCTACAAGGTGTACATCCCTAAGAAAACTCCTGCTTTGGCTAGGAGGCAACTCAAGCGTTGATGTTTTGTTCCATCGGTCCAGTACGAACAAGTAACATGTATCAAAGTTTTACAACTGCAAATGATGATCCTATTATGGACCGATGTGGCACAAGGAAGTTTTAGGTGTGTATTTCACATTTTATATTACCATCACAAAATGGTGGGAAATTAAAAGAAATGAGGTTCTGACAATTATTGTATAATTTCTATTTGAAAATTGTTATAATCAGTGAATTTTGGATGGCATCAAACCATGCCATTTTATCCACAGCATGTATCACTTTATTCGCTCGTTTAGGATCTTGTTTCTTTCTATTTTAAACATAATCAAATTCAAAACTACTTCTTGAATTAGACCAAAAAACCATTTGAAAGATAGTCTTTATCTGCGCTCTCTTGCTCTCTATTTATAAGTAGATTATGTGTTTGATCACCAGGGGGTTTTCTTCGCTCAAAAAATAGACTCAAGTTATACAAATATTACAGAGTGTAATTTTTTTACATATACATATAGTGGTAAAAAAATTATGTTTACATATCAATGTAAATTTTACACATGTGTATATAATGGTGAAATTGTGGTTATATGTTCGTGTAACTCTTTTAACACGGCTGTGATTTTTTTCTTCCCATGTACCACAGTTGGTGGTGTTCACAACTTTACTAAATATTTATTGTGAAATTTACACAACTTAAACTACATTGAAATAATGTAAAATTCGAGATTATTACCGATTATCATTTGGGACAAACGGTAGCATAAATTGAATTTTGCTCACAAAAGACATTAACTTGTATACTCATATGCAAATTATTTTACTTCGAAGACTATTGCAATGAAGGTAATTGTTCAACCAAAAAAAAAAAAAACAATATAGCAACATCTCATATGTTAATCACATAATAGATTTTTATTATTATTATGATTTTTTTCTTTCTTTCTTATAAAAAAGGTTAGATCTTTAGAAAATGATAGTGATATCATAAAAACAAACTCAATGAAAATAACAACGCAAGGAACTAACTAGAAGCTCTAGAACATATACGAAGTATGAAAATTACAAACAGTACTCTCATCTCATTTCTTTTACAGACAGACAGTCAACAATATCTTTAGATGTTTCACATGCCGAAAAAAGAAGCCATGTTAGAGTGTACTGCCATAAATCTTTGACGGCATGCTAGATTCAAAAGAACGCCTTTGATGAACTGAAGCAATTATTAAACCTAATTTGAACAAAAAACAACTATTACTTTATTATTCTATTACTCCAACTAAGACAAATTTAGTGACCCAGCGGCAACTGAAATCCAAAAAAATTTGAATTCAAATCATACATATTAAATTTTTGTTTGCTTTGCTTGGGGATTAAGTGAAGTGTTTATGATTACTAATTTTTATTTTTAGATATTTTATAGTATATTTTAATAAAATACTTGTATTAAACAAACATATAATTGATACAGACTATCATATAATCTATATTTACGAATAAAGAATAATTTCTCCATTGTAGAACGAGGACATGTGTCTCCTCTTCTCCCCAACTTTAATAGCTTTAGCTTTAGCTTTCGCTTTAACTTTTACTATCACAATAATTTCACAACCTTGTTTCTTTTCTTTTCTTAACCACTAATCTATCTTGCTTTTTATTGGTGCCTACTACCACCAAGTAAGTTCGTCCTATATGAAACAAAGTCTCCCAAACCCACCACCAGTAATTTAAAACTATTTGCAATCCTTGTGCGGTTGTGCCTACCTAATAAACAACCCCATATAATTTTCGCACACATTTCATGCCAAACTCTGCTTTTAAATTGCTTTTGCTATTTCTCTCTTTATACGAACATAATCCAAGTACATTTTGGTCTTCTATTGATATTCAATATTTATATATATATTTATATATTTTACCGTTGATTTGATCTTCTTATAACATAACAATTAACAACCTTCCATCATAGCCAGAGGTCGAGATCATGGCTCAGAAGAAATCATACTCGGCAATATTGAAGAAGATAGTTGCAGCTTTGAGCTCAATAGCAAAGGCAAAGGCCCTAGCTTTTAAGAGCAAAACCAACGCAATCAAGGCACGAATAGTCATATTCTCACTGCTTAACAACAAGAAGTTTGCGATGAGCTCCATTTCTCACAAGTTCCAAGATTTACTCACCCACCACCATGTTCATCAAGAACCCGAAGCCGAATTAGCTGATGAAGAAGATGTCATGTCCACAGATTTAAGCAATGATATTAAAGCACTTGAAGCACTCCACAGCAACGACGACGTTAATGCTTTGGTACACGAAAGCATACCAGATTATGAACAATATCAGGGCTACGTAGGCCCAATGGCGGAACAAGAATTCAAGGAAGACTTCAATGTCAATGGCGATGGTGGAGATGAGTACTCGGAATTGCAGACGCATGACTCAGTGCCGGAGATGGAGGATGTGGAAATGGAAGGAGGAGGAGATAAAGGAGCAGGGTCGGTGATAGAGATGGTGAAAAACTCAAAACAAGAGAAAGGAGAGGAATTCAGATTAGAGGACGAGATAGATCATATAGCTGATCTCTTTATACAGAGGTTTCATCACCATATGTTGTTTCCGAAGCAAAACTACCGTAAGAGGTTAAGTTCAGATCAGAATATGCTCCAGTCATGTGGAGCCTGACTTACAATGCCCAAACTTGATGTCTCACACCTCTCTACTGTATCTGTTTTTTTTTTCTTTGTAAAACTCTACTGTATCTGTATGAATATGATGTAAAGTAGTAATATTGTATTATTTAAAAAATAATATAATATTAGCTTCAGGCTTCGGTTATTTATTTATTTTTTTTATGCAACATCAACCTATGCTCAACTGCTGTGTGATCACAAATGAAAGTTCTACTATTGATTTATTTCATAACTATTTGGTGGAATCAGAGAAATTTATCCACCTACGAAGTTGGTGTGGTGTGGTGGCCCTTACGTTGTTACTTTTTTTTTCTTGATTTAATTACAATTTCAACAATCATAATAATTGAATCACATTGTTTACGATTACTTTCTTCGATATATTTTCTTAATTTATATAAAGCATGTATATTATTTATATAGATAAATTTTAATTATAATTTCAACAACTACAATAATTGAATCACATAGTTTACAGTTGCTACCTTATCAAAAAAACATCTTTGGTAGGTGTCGTATATGTTGGTAGGTGATGGTGCATTATTTGTTGAATGAGTTGGTACAATGTTTGTTGAATTCAACACTATCTCTCAAGTTGGTGTATAGATGTCTTTCATGTTCAACTTAACTGAAACTTATGTGAATACTCGATATGAGACTACTTTAGTGAGAATGTCAGTCAATTGATATTCTGACTTAATTTTTGATAATTTCAATGAATTTCCTTCTAACTTTTTCTTAATAAATAATCTATCAAATTCAACATGTTTTGTACGATCGTGTTGAACTGCATTATGAGCAATATCACATACTGCTTTATTGTCACCAAATAACTTAATTGATTCTTTAGCAAGATATCTCAAATCTTTCAAGAAAGATTGTAACCACAAGGCCTCACAAAGCCCAAGTGCCATGCCTCTGTATTCAGCCTCTGCGCTTGAACGGGCAACACCATGTTGTTTCTTATTTTTCCATGTTACAAGGTTTCCTTCTATAAAAGTGAAGTAGCCTGATGTAGATTGTCTATCATTTATTGATCCAGTCCAATCAACATTAATATATACTTCTATTCTTTAGAACTCTGAGTTTTAGTGAACAATATTCCTTTTCCAAAAGCAAATTTTAAATACCTCAAAATAGGAATAACTGCATTTATACGTTGTTCTCCAGGATTATGCATAAATTGGCTTATAATACTTAAAACATAGGCAAGATCTGGTCGTGTGTGTGCCAAATATATCAACCTTCCAACAAGCCTTTGGTATATTTCTTTATTTGTTGGAACTTGATCAACCTTGATACATAACTTTAATCCTTCTTCTACTCATGTATTAGCTGGTTGACATGTCGACATACCAGTTTCTTTTAATAAATCTAAGGCATACTTTTTTGAGATAAGAAGATTCCTTCTTTCGATTGAGAAACCTCAATCCTAAGAAAATATTTTAAGGAACCAAGGTCTTTCATTTCAAATTCTTTGGACAAATAACTTTGTAGAGATTTCCTTTCTTCAAGATCATTTCATGTTATTATCATATCATCAAAATATACAATAAGTGCAGTGATCTTACCATATCTTTTTTTTTTAGAAATAAAAGTATGGTCTGAATTGCTTTGCTTGTAGCCAAATGCCTTCATAGACTTTGTGAACCTGCCAAACCATGCTCTTGGGGATTGTTTTAATCCATAAAATGATTTTTTTTAGTCTGCACACATTTTCATAATGGATTTTGGATTTCTTGATTCCTGGTGGTAGATCCATGTATACTTCTTCAATTAAATCTCCATGTAGAAAGACATTTTTTACATCAAACTAATATAATGGCCAATCTAAATTTGCAACTAGAGATACCAAGACTCGAACAATGTTAATTTTGGCTACATGTGCAAATGTTTATGTATAGTTGATCCCATATGTCTGAGCATATCCTTTTGCCATAAATCTTGCTTTATAGCATTCAATCATACTATTTGTTTGATACTTTAATGAAAAAATCCATCGACATCCAACAATTTTCTTTGTTGGTGGACGATTGACAAGTTCTCAAGTTCCATTTATTTCTAAGGATCTTAGTTCCTCATTCATAGCATCTTTCCATTTTTGGTCAGCTAAAGCTTCCTGCACACTGTTAGGAATAGATACAATAGATAATTGATTCACAAATGACATGTTTGATTTTAACAAACGATGTTTAGACATATAGTTACTCATGTGATATTTGACTTTGCTAGAAATCTCACGTTCATACACGGCTTTAGGAAATAACGCTTCATGATTTCAATACTCAATGACATAAGTAGCCCATCTCTTTACTTTTTGATTTTCTGTATACCACTTGTTATAATTTTCTAATGTTTTTTTTTGTTGCAAATTTTTGTCATGAATATAAGAGAGTTTTTCCCTCTTTACAATATGCATTTTTATTCTTTGAGACCAAACATCATAATTAGTTTCAGTAAGAATAATTCCAACATTGAAAACACATTCAGAATGGACATATTGTACAATAACTTGAGTTGATTTCTCCACATGTAATAAAATTATGCCCTCTGTCATGATGTTATGGTAAATAAACTAGAAAATGGTGTAATAATTTCAAAACTGGAAAGAAAAATGCAAGAACCAGTATAAAGAATATTGAACCGATGGTTTTTTTAAGAAGAAATGGACCAAAACGGATAAAAAACACAAAACCGAGTAAAAAATTGGTTTAAAAACCTTAAAAACTGGACCAAATTGGTTTTAAAAAGACAAAATTGGGAAAAAATCGAGTTCAAATCTTTAAAATGGACTGAATCGGTCAAATTTGAAAAAAAAATGCAAAAAACCCAAGTTCAGACCGAACCGCCGGTTGAGCCGAACCAAACTTGAGGTGCGGACCGGCTACGTCAACGAGCCGAATTGAGCCAACCCGTACGACCATGTCAACGATCCCAAGCTGAGCGAAATCAACACATACAACCGCGTCAGCGTCTTCAACCTCCAGATGGCGCATGACAATGCGTGGATTTTTTTCTTCCCTTCTGACGGCGCGTGTAGGCCCATACTGACTGTTTTTGCTACCTTATATTTACCAAAATGCTCTTAATTGTATTTGGAATAATCTGGTAAAATTAGGTGGGATAAATACTGCTTCAAAAATGGTATTTTTAATTAATATTTGTATGGGTGTTTGAATGAGATTTTTTTACGAGAAAAAATATTTTTCAGAGAAAGAAAACTCAGTTTAAGAGAACAAGGGCTTCAAATTTATATAGAGCAACGACTTGGCTCTGATACCATGAAGAAATAAATATTTGAAGAAACAATTAAACTGAAGAAATAAATGGTTTCTTAGATATATTTTCTTGATTTGTATAGGACATGTACATTATTTATATAGACAAATATTAATTACTATTTCAACAACTATTATGATTGAATCACATAGTTTACAACTACTTCCTTATCAAGAAAACATCTTTGGTAGGCGACGGTGCAGTATTTGTTGAATGAGTTGGTGCATTTTTTGTTGAATTCAACATTTCATGTGTCACCAGCATTTCTTTTCTTAGTACCATGTACACATGCCCAATCATCCCTCTCAGAAACTGATATGTCTTCCAAGAAATTTGAATATCTTTCCATTACATAAGGAACCTACAAGAAACCCAATTTCAGAACAAATTCAGGTCTTGAAGTTGTCTACAACATTCATGTCCAGAAAAATTTAAAAAAATGTTAGAAGTTACAGGTCACCAACTCTCCAATCTCTGTTAGGAGAGTTGATTTTCAAACAATTTCTATCATGGTATCGAAACTGAAGATCTTGTGTTCAAATCCTAATAATTTTAATTGTTGAATTACAGATGTTTGACCTACAAAGTGCATAAAACCATCACTTGTGGAAGAGTAATAGAATATATAAAAATATAGTTGGTTTTTCTCCCAATAGTTTAAGCTTTTGAGAGAGTTGTTTTTTTAATAACTTTTAACATGGTATCAGAATTGAAGGTCCCGTGTTCAAACCTTAATAACCCTAATTATTGAATTGTAAGTATTTGATATGTGTGATGTATATAACCAAAACTTGTGAAAAATAATAAATTAAAAATCTAGTTGGTACTTTTTCGAATAGCTGACAAAATTAGTTTTCTAACTTACTTCTAACAAAATCATCTTATATGAGTTGGTGCTGAGCAGTGATGTCCACAAATATACACACATAAATATTCACGTGTACGTGTTTATGTGTGTGGGTACACCTGCGTAGCTAAGCTCAACTTGTATAATATGTGTCATACGCTCAAATATAAAACCATTTAGAAAGCTAACCAAGAAGCTATATTTATTTTACTAGCTTTAGACAATACTGATAACAGATTGACCTGAAGCTCATCCGACTAAGTTTGTGTTGCAAATGAGTTTCTATGTAGGATACCAACTTACCTTTAAGAAAGGAACACAAAAATATGATATTTTTTAAGGGATATACCACAAGTTATTTTATTTTAAAAAATGTAAAATTTAATCCAAAAATGACCATAAAAAGATAGTTTGATCAAGTTTAACCAATATAAAACAGTATTAATTAGTTTTTTTTAAAAGAAAAAATGATAACATTATTAATTTGTCATTGACAATTCTCACGTTCATATTTTTCAAATATTTTTCAATGAAAGATCACTGATGTACCTCTCATTAAAGTAAGGTATTAATGATATATCCATGTATAATTTTGATACTAATCTGTATATTTATAAAAAGCTAAGTTACATATAAAACTTTTTCCCGATGGGTATCACTGCTTGAGGTTGTGAAAGCTCAAATCTATGAAAACATTTCATAAGCTTTGCATGTTGACAAAATCTTCATTTCTACTATTTCCTGTTAAAAACCTATCAAAGCAATAACTACGTATATCATGTAAGGAGTAAATACCTGTTCGGATAGAATTCCAGAGAGACCAACGACTCCCCCAGGTTTGACATAAGATATGATATTTTCGGCTAAATCCAACAGAGGGTTCAACAATATATTAGCAATTACTATATCATACTTCCCTAGTTCTTCAATCTCCTCCCCATCTTTACATGATTCCATCAAATGAGAGTCGGCTGTGCTAGGAACCAAGTGTAATTGCATTTTCTCAGGATCTACATTGTTCAGCAAAGTGTTCTGACGTGCTGATGCAATCGCTTGAGGATCTACATCAGTTCCAACTGATGAGGCAGCACCAAACTGTTTTGCCGGGTCAAAACGAAAAAATAAGATCTCATTCTTAGTTAAGAACAACCACTTCAGTCACTACAAATCCAATGATAATTATAAAAAAAAATACCAGTATATTCTATTCAGAATCAATATAGTACACAACCAGAGTTTTAGTAGAAAATGGAAAGTTCTCAAGAAATTTAGGCCAGAGCAGCAAAGATATTAAAAACAATACCATAAAATAAACGCATACCAATTACATAAATGAAATATCATTCTATTCTAATTCAATTTTTGCATGTAAATAATTTTATAATGTTACAATATAATCTTATAACTATTATAAAGGACGATTTTTCACTTTCATATAAAAATAACTATATTAGCCCTATAAATGATATGTCATATTTTGATTTTGATTGTGAAGTCTACTCTGAGTAAAAATATATTTTCTAGTATAATATAATACAATTATAATTTAATTTTAGTTAAATTATTTTATAAATTATATTCAGTATAAAAAATAATTGATTATATGTAATTCTTTTAGCGAGGGAATTAAAAAAAACAAAAGACACCTAAAATAATTGATTTTACGTAAATAAATTTAAAATTTATAAATTTTTTCTTAGTGGGAATTTAAAAAAAATGAATTAAAAGACTTGTCATTATAATAATTATATATTATTACTTAATTAAAAGGGAAAACCAAAAGTCATCGTGTTAAATTTTAATTTAGTCTCTAAATTATATTTGGTGTAAAAATAATTAAATATATGTATTAATAATTACCTTTTAGCGGAAGAATAAAAAGAAAAATAAAAAAGATTCTTAAAATATTTAATTTTTTAATGGAATACTTGATTCTATGTGAAAGAATTAATGAAATTTACAATTACAAAGGAAATAAAAAAACTCATGAATATTATAATAATTGTTTATTATTATGGAATGAAAAGATAAAATCTTAAATATGCGTTAAGTACTTAAAAAAAATATACCGTAAGAATCAATATATTTACTCATATAATATAATCCAACTATATTTTAATTTTAGTTAATTTATTTTTTAAAATTATATTTATTGTAAAAAATAATTGATTCTATGTAAATAAATTTAAAATTTATAAATTCTCTTTTAGTGAAAATTTAAAAAGGGAGAATTAAAAGACTTGTGATCATTATAATAATTGTCTATTATTATTGAATTATAAAAGAAACCAAAAAAGTCTTCTAAATATATATTAAATTTTAATTTATTTCTTAAATTATATTTAATTTAAAAATAATTGAATATATGTATTAATAATTCTCTTTTACTGAAAGAATAAAAGGGAAAATAAAAAAGACTCATAAAATATTTAATTTTTTATGCAATATTTGATTATATGTGAAAGAGTTAATAAAATTGATAATTATAAAAAAAATCAAAAGACTCATAAACATGATAATAATTATCTATTATTACAGATTGAAAAGAAAAAATCAAAACTCTCTGAAATATATGCTAAATTAGTACTTAAAAAAGTCTACTATAACTATCAATGTATTTCCTCGTATAATATAATCAAACTATAGTTTAATTTTAATTAATTTATTTTCTGATTTATATTTAGTGTAAAAAATAATTGATTATATGTATTAATTTTTTTAGTAAGAGAACTAAAAGTAAAAAACCAAAGACACATAAAATAATTGATTCACGTGAGTTTAAGATTTATAAATATCTTTATGAAAATTTAAAAGGAAAAATCAAAAGATTCATAATTATTATTATAATTGTTTATTATTACGGAATTAAACGAAAAAAACAAAAGTCTCATAAATGTGTTAAATTTTAATATATTTTCTAAATTATATTAGTGTATAGATAATTGATTATATATATTTTAGTTGGAGAATTAAAAAAAACTTCTAAAATATTTGATTTTTTTATGCAATATTTGATTATATATAAAAGAGTTAATGAAATTGACAATTACAAAGAAAATCAAAAGACTTATGAATTTTATAACAATTGTATGTTATTATGGAATCAAAAGAAAAAATCAAAATTTTACTATACGTGCTAAATTAATCTTCTTAAGAAAAATCGACGGTAAGTATCAACATATTTCCTCATATAACATAATTCAACTATAATTTAATTTAGATAATTTATTTTTAAATGATATTTAGTGTAAAAAATAATTGATTATGTGTATTTTTTTATTGGGTGAATTAAAAGGAAAACCAAAAGACTATTAAAGTAATTGATTCTATATGAGTTTAAAATTTATATATTCTTTCTTAGTGAAAGTTTAAAAAGGATAAATCAAAAGACTCGTGACTATTATAATAATTATCTACTATTATAGAATTAAAAGAAAAAACCAAAAGACTTGCAAATATATATTAAATTTTAATTTATTTTTTAAATTATATTTAGTGTAAAAATAATTGATTATATGTATTATCAATTAAATTTTAGTAGAAGAATCAAAAGGGAAAACCAAACAACTCATATGCTATTTGATTATTAACGGAATATTTGATTCTATATGAAAGAGTTAATAAAATTGATAATTACAAAAAAATAAAATTAAAAGACTCATGAACATTATAATTATTTTCTATTATTATAGAATTAAAAGAGAAAAACAAATTTCTCCTAAATATGTGCTAAATTAATATACTTATAAAATTACAATCCATAAAATGTGATTAAAAAAATTATAAAGAGTTTTTATTTGCTTCTATAATTTATAATGCGTTCAATATTTGAGAATTTTAATACTTTTCACATTTTCTTTTCCTAATTTTGAATGTAATGCATTAAGGTATATACATATACATATACACATATATATATATTACAAACAAGCGATATGATATTAAAATGATTTTTTTTTCTATGTTTTAGTTTGAAATGTATTGTGCAGCCATACATACAAGAATAGTCATTTTAATAAATGTGAAATTTAAGTGTTTAGAGTATAAATGAAGCTTTATTTAATTAGTACATGTAAAAGTTGCAAAAATCATTTAATGTAATTATTATTGCTTGTGATTCTATGTCTTTGTATAAAATTAATTATTGTACATATGTTTGATTAGACTTCTTACTTTATGCATTTTTGGCCTTTTGAATGAATAATGTCACAAAATCGAGATAAATAAAATCTCATAAATCTAAGACACTAAAAAAATCAAATAACTATCCGTTAAACTCTATGTATTTTTAAATTAAATTTTATATGTGATTTAAATTAATTATACTATACAAGATTAATTGCAATATTTAAATTCGTGCAACAGGTTTTATTGACTAGTTACCTTAAGTGCTGCAATTGCAAGAATTCCAGATCCCGTGCCATAGTCAAGAAAGAGTTCTCCTCCCTTGATCAAGCTGTGAAGCAGCAAGAGACACAACATTGTTGTTGCGTGCTCACCAGTCCCAAAGGCTAAGCCAGGATTCAAAATGATATTTGTTGCTTGCAAATCCTATAGCATATTTTATAATTATTTTATTTCACATGTAATTCAAAACTATGGCATTACTCTTTCCCTAGGAATGAACCATTTGTTCAAGTTAAGAAATATCCACAACTGTGTTTCATACACGTGAACATGTATGAGCATGTGCTCTTGTTTGTGTGTGGATATGGTGTTTGAACAAAATAACTTTCAATACCTTTCTATAAGCTGCAATCCTACACAATTTTGGTCCTGTTTTAAGTATAAGCAAATGCTAGAACGTTTTAAAAAGCACTATGCACGAGAAAATTTGCAACAAAGCCTTAAAAAAGAAAGATCATTTGGCATAAAATCATACAGGGGGAGTTGTCCATTCAGGCACAATCCAGACTCCTTTGGTAACTTCAACTGGTTGGAACGATTCCTATAAGAATGAAATATCAAAATGAGAACAGAAAAAATAAAAATAGTGACATATGCTACCAGGCTATTACCATTACATAAAATTTCAATATGGCACCAAATATTCATTTCATAGAAATTCAAAGACTGCTGCACATATGAAAGGACAATTCAATCATGTAAATCATGCTTTTAAATCCAATAATGCATTTAGAAGTAAAGTAGAGAAACCAGGATCCATCATCATCAGCAAATACTAGTTTATAAATACTAAGTAAGATTGTTTTCAGGTGTTCAGGAATCTATAACATTAGCAGCATGCTTCCACAGTTATTTCACTGTCTAATAAAAGAGTAACATGAAAAATATTGTTTCCTTACCTAACTTGTATCAAGGCTACCTATAACAATTTGAACACATGTGAGAGCAACTGTTTTACCTGCTTAGAGAGGGTCATCGTAAGCCCCAAGTAATTCAAAACAGCATTGCCCCCTTGGCATTATTATGGGGCCTTTCTGCTTGGACTCAATCATCCTCTCACCCCCCCACCCATCCCTTCCCCCCAAAAAACCAACCTCTTCTATGACCACCGATAAAGTATTAATACTTAAATCAAATTCGTCATGGCAGTACATTTGTGCAAAAAAAGAGGTCATCAAAGTCAATTTTTTTTCCTTCTGGTTTCTGTTAATAGACTTAGATTTTATCCTGGCTATTAGGATTATGATTACAGAACACAAGCATGAGAATGAAGTGACCACAGTTCTACATGGAAAGTTTACTTCTATAAATCATCATATCATAAGTTCCCGTGCATTTAACAAGGAAGACAGAATCGAGAAAAATGTAGAAGAATGCGATTGAGTTCATTTGAGCACACCACAAGAAAACAAATCCATCATTGTGTTAACGAGTGATATCAAGATACACACAGGAGTAAAGACAATAAGTTGCAGGCCACTTCAATAAGAATAAGAAGAGAAGGAAAATAAAGCACAACAACCTGAGTTTTCTTTAACCAATCGTATTGCTCGCCTATCTTAACTATGTAGCTTGGTATCTTTGTCAACCCTATTGAATCGGAAGCGCTTGAAATGCATAGTTTCACATCTCTGTCTTCAGGAAATATGGAACTAATACAAACCTGTGAAAAGGTAATTGATATATATGATAACTACTTTATATATCGTTCTCTCATTTCCAACATTAAACAGTAAACTAAATAGCATCTTCTTGAATGGATTAGAAAAGATGGTAAACCAATATAACTTAAAGATAATTAATATCACTTTACTACTAAGACTAAAAAAATTAACAAAAATCAATAGAAATAATTATTTTTTTCAATCAAGAAGGAGAAAAATGAAGTTCAGAAAATCGAATGAATTAAAAAAAGAAAATAAAACGTTCAAAATTAAATTGCATCTAACATAAGCACATAACAGGACTGGATTTCACGAAGATGGGATTCACCTCACCAACAATGTCATCAGCTTCATTTTCTTCTAGTGTTACAGAACTTGCACCAAAGCATAAAAGAGCGTCTGAAAGTTCATCCTGACCAACAAAAAGATATTAAGGATATTCTTTAGTTTTAACTCAAATAAAACCAACTCAATAGCTATTCAAATTTAACAGTGGAAAAAGGAAAATGCCTGGGATCACTATTTGACTACTCAATGCTATTTGTCATATATCTGATGACTATGTACATTTTTCTAAAATTTAATTAATGGTCAAATTTATATCCACCTGTGTTGCTTCCTACTGGTGCTAATATAGCATTACTTGTGGATAAATGGAATAACAAAGTCGAATGTTCACTAGTACCCAATAAATGTTACTCGATTTCGGGTTCAGTTACCAAGCAAGCAAAATCACAGATACGATCAAATTAAAAACGAACAAAAGTATTATAATCTTTATTCTTTAGCGAAGATGTAGAATGAAAAAGCTCACCACAACATCCTTATGACAACGAATGTCGACCGAAAGATAAGGCGAAAGGTAGGCATTGATTATGGGTATGTCGCTTGTTGGGGGAGTCACCGAAGAGGTTAGCGAAGTAGAAGAAGTGGGAAATTTTGCAGTAAATGAATAAGATATTTTTGAGAAGAAGAAATGATGGCAAGGCAGTGGAGAGAAAGATGGGTTCACGAAAAAGCAGCGGTAGCTTATAGTGTGCGAGAACTGTTTGAGAAAACGACCGACCGACATTTCTTTGCGCGCGAATACAAAATCGCACTCTGAACGTTGTTAGCGATTGGCGACGAAACCAAGTTTGCTACCTGTTTATCATTATTGTTTTTAAGGTTCGCAAAACACATTTTATATCATTATCATCTTTATATATATAAAAACCCTTGCGTTTGGTAGTTATCCGTGCCTTTATATCTTTAATTTTATTTTTATCAATATTCTTGTAATAAATAATAATTTTATAATTTTATTTATATTAACTTTAGTTATAAACCTAAAATTATTATTTTATGAGTCATAATTTAATTGAATCTATATATTTTTTCATATCAATATCATGTTATATGATTAAAAATAGTTAATTAACTTATATTAATTTTAAATTATAAAAATACTTATGAATTTCGATAAGTTTTATTTATCGTGTAAATTTTATATGTATTTATTATATTTTATTTATTTATTAAATCAATTATCATTTATATTTATATTATATGACACTGTAACAAAATAACATATATATTATTCATAAAATAATAATGATTATTGTGTATATATTTTCATTAAAGTAATAAATTAATTAATATTTATTAATAAAATAATCCCTCGTTGAATATTATCCTTCACTTAAGGTGATAAATTAATTAAATATTATTTTTTTAAATATTTATATAAAAAAAATTAAATCAATTTTGTATCTTGTTAATCTAAAAAAAATTATATTTAAAGACTTTTATTTTCTTTTATTTTTTTAAAATAAAAGATATTGAAATTATAACAATTATTATTGATCAATTGATATTACTATATATTATGTATCAAATTTAAATCATTAAATTTTACATTTGTACATGTCCAAAACTAATTATTTATAAAAATCTTTAAAAGTTTTGTCCTTCTCTTTACGAACATTTTTTCTAATTTTTTTTTTGTTATATTTTTTATAGGCTAATAAATATATTAATATTTTTATAATAAATATAATTTTTATTAACAGTTATTTTTATAGTTTTATTGTATTATTACTCTTAAATAATTATTTTAATCATATATGGTTTACAATTGATGTTATTTATGTGATGAGTATAATCATATTTATATTAAATTAATAATTTTTGTATCTTATATCTCATGTAACTTAAAAAGATTTAACTAATATATATTATTTTTATGAAAAATTTTTTTTTATTAAATTCAATCATAATGAATACCATATTCATGTTATATTATCTTCTTAAATAATGATAAAAATATCAATTAAATAAATTTATTTATATTATCCTATGTTTGACCACTTATTAAATGAAATTATTAATTTTTTGTCAATATCATGTCATATTATTCATGTTTTTATTGTATTTTTATTGTAAATTATTGTCACAAATTATCATATTTATTATCGTGGATCCACTTACTAACAAGTATAATAATATTGCGTAAGGATCGATGCATATATCATGATAAAAATATTCTTCAAAATAGTTATTATTAATTTATTTTTATTAAAATAATAAATAAACAATTAATTTATTTTAAGAGTAATTTACCATACTTTTCTACAAAATTATAATATCAATTTTTTACATTACCATATAAATTCAACTTAAAAGAAAAAATTATATTTAAAGTTTTTTTTTTCAAAATAAAAATTTTTATAGCAATATTAGTTATTGTTTAAATATTAATATTTTTATATATTTATCAAATATAAATCAATGATTGTACGAAGGAAACCAAAATATCAATATACATTTATCAAATTTAAATTAATGACTGGGGAAAACACATGGATACAAAACAAGTTTTCTTAATAAAAAGCATTGATTTCATTGAAAGATAATTTAAAAATAAAGCCCTTTTAAGAAATAAATAAAAAATTGAAAAAAACTTAAAAGCTATTTTGATAAGTAAAATTCTTGTTTAGTCTTGAAGTATTAAAGTCTGAAAACATAATAAAAAACTCTTAGTATATATTACAGATTAATGTGCTCTTCCCGACATCTTATTTAAATTTCCGATTTTCTATTTTTAGCAAGGAAAGTACTTTCAAACATGTACTTTAGAATAGTATTTTGGAATACTATTCAATGTTTTGTTAGGTCAAAGAACATTATTCAATGTTTACATTTCATTTTATTACTTATTTTACTAACTTTCCCTAAGATCACTTATTTTCAAGTATGTTTGAATTCTAAACTTTTTATATATTTAAATTAATTTCATATCATTGAGTTACAACTGGTTAAATCTTTATTTCTTAGATATATACGTAAGTAATTTAAATTTAATTTATTTTAAAAAATAAAAAAATTAAATTTCTTTATTTCTTAGATATATACGTAAGTAATTTAAATTTAATTTATTTTAAAAAATAAAAAAATTTAAATTTAATTTTTCTTTTAGGTTTCTTTTATCATACCAATGTGAAATATCGTATCAAAATTTTGTAGAAAGATTTTTAAAAATATTATCAATTAATTAATTTATTACTTTAATAAAAAATAAATACATGTAATGATTTATAAAAGTGACTTACAATCAAAATATAAGTGATTTGATATGATATATAAAATATAACAATATAACGTAAATTTGTCACTATAGATATGATTTGATTAAATTTAATAAACATTTTTAGAAGTATTTTTTGTTTAAAAATAATGGATGTTAATTGATTATATTTTAATTAATAAAGATATAGCATAAATTTTTTACAAAAATGCATAATTGGTTAAACATAAATATTATCGGTTAATAACGAATTGACTAAACTCGACCTATTTATTAAATAAATAATTATAAATTATATGAATTTTAATCCTTAAAAATCAAAATAGCTATTCAACAGTAATAATTTAATATAAATATAAAAAATCAAAATAATAATTTATAATAAATATATTTATTATATCCATATTTTTGATATTTATTGATGTTACAAAAAAATATCAAAATATTAAAAAAATATGTTTTTAAAAAATAAACATTAACGTGGTGAACTACCAAAGCCTTGTTACCTTTTATATATAAAGAAACAATGTAAGTTAAATAAAAAAAATACAAAAAACAACAATTTATAAAAAATATAGCTCTTAAATGTGTGCAATTATTTATTTTAAAAAATAGTCTTCGGTATCTAATAAAATAAATAATTTATATATAATTATGTAATTTTTGTGTGTATAATTAAATATATAATAGTAAAAAAATTATATAAAAAAGATATTTAATACTGTGTATGGGTAAGTTAAGATGACGATGAGATGAGATGATATGAGCAGTGGTATAAGTCCTATAAGATGCCGCTCAGAAGAGACTAAACTAGAGAGGATAAGGCACCAATGCCGAAAAACAAAAGGCTTAAAACAATTGTAGATAGGTGCTGTGGAATAGTCCAATATACATGTTTGCAGATATTTTGTAATAATATCTGTCATTTTTTTTTCTTGGTCATAAATATTTATTAATTTGAATACCATAAAATATTGATATGTCAGCCGAGGAAGGAAAAGAAAAAACAATAAATGAAACAATTATACTATGAATTATATCTAAATCACACGGAATAAATTCAAAAATCTTTATATTTTTAAATAATTATATATCTTATCCTTTATATTTATTTTTAAATTTTGAAAAAAAATGAAGTTAAAAATCTTATAGCAAACACTCATATAATTAAATTATTTTTCTAATAAATATATTGTTCTTACATTATTTTAAACTTATTAAAAAATAAACTTTAAAAACAATTTTAAAATTCAAGTTTATCCTTATAGTATCTATTTTTTATACATATGTATGCTTTGATTAAGGTTTTTAGACTAATAAATCGGTAATTGACATAAGAATTTAAAAAAATATAAAAATATTTCTAAAATTTATAACAATAAAAATAAAACTTGAATAATAATGAAATGCGATCAATTTGACAATGTTTAATATTAAATGTATCTAAATGATAATAATTTAATTTAAACAATATTTAATTAGATAATTTTTATTGGACAATAATGTGCATAATTTTTTAATAATAAATATATGATTTTAAAAATGTTATCTTAGTTATTATTCCAAAAATTTAAAATTTATACTTAATTTTTTTTATTTAATTATCATTATATTAAATATATTATAAAATTAAATAAATAATAATTTTATTTCAAATGATTATTTTTTTAACCAATAGATTCTAAATTATGGAACTAATTCAATCAATCAAAACCAACTCAACTTAATTTTATCAATTTAAAAGAATTTTTTAATTAGTTTAATTTTAAATTTTAAAAAATTAAAATATGAAATGATTCGGTTTTCAAAAATAAAAAATTAATCAAAAACGAACTAATCTACATACATTATATATTTAATCTATTTTTTTCATTATATATTTTTAAGTTGTACATCTTTCCTTCTATTTAAAATTTCAAAATCTTAACATATATAATCTTAGACATCTATAATCCTAACTTTATTATTATAATTATAATTGTGTGCATAACATGGATAAAAATATTCAAATTAGTATATATTCATAAATTACATTAAAAGTTTAGAATTATATAACTTATACATTAACAATGATGATATTATATATAATACAAATTATAAGACTTAAAAGTTTTTATAATAAAAAATATATAGCTACAGTTTACAAAAGAAATAAAAATTTCAAAAACCAATCCAAATTTTTGTTTTGGTTTGGTTTGGTTTGATTTAGTTTTTATTTTTTAAGAACCGATTAGATTGGATTGGTTCGAATTTTATAGAAACCGAACCAACCTAACTTTTCACACCACTAAATACCCAAAAAAAAAATTAAAATAAAAATGAGTTTTTGTTATTAAAAAAAATTATACAACGAAGATAACACTATTTCAAGCCCGCATGGCGAAACATAAATGTTGACATAAAAATGATAATAATCAAAAAGGGGAAAGAGAAAAAGTTGTTACAATGATACGTATAATCAGTCGGAACAAATGCACAAACAAGAATCACTTCATAAAAACTAGCTATTGACGTCCCAGACTCATCTTAAATCGGGTTGAGATCTCGTGAAACCTGGCCTTGCCATCTGCAGCAAAATATTAATCAATTTGTACAGAAAGTAAAGTCCATGCAAGTTGGCCAACTCTGTTAAAACATATATTGCAACTTTTCTTTGGTGGGTCGAAAATTTAATTAGAGAACCTAAGTCGAACAATGAATCTGAAGCCAAGACGAAATTATATCATCATTGAAAGAAAAAAAGCAAAATTTTCAAGTTGTTATCATTTGACCAAACCTTGAGAGTAGAAATCTTGCAAGTGGACTTAAATTAGTGTTTGAATGAAATTCATTCTGCTGCTGTCTTTTCTCGTTATCAGATTCCACCTTTTCTTCTGAAGCCACCTTACCCCTAGCATAAAGTTGGACCGCCAGTTCATTCAGATCTTTCAATGAGGATTCCTTTGAGCTGCCATGATTTTCATCTATGTTAGTTTTTTGAACTAAGTAGAGATGAGATCTTGATCAGGATGTAAATGAAAATATGAAAAAACAACTTTGGACCTTGACGAACGCTGAAGCAACCTACTGATAAGAACTTCACAAGACCCTGGATTAGATCGCTCCATTATTGTGAGAGAATTTGCAACCGCACATGCTAAAGACCCCCTTCTGGATCATCAGAAACTGCCTATATTTCACATAAACAAAGGTAGGGATTTTCTAGCTGTAAATGCACCCACAACTTAAAAATGCATTCACACTAATAAACAATCTCCTGAAGCAACTTGTGGAATGAAGGTTTGATACTGAGATCCCAAAATATTCTCGCGTCTAGAAAAGTGAAGGTTAACAACAAGACTACATTGATCTCTCTGAAGAAGCTGATCCACCAAGAAAAAGAAAACAGCAAAAACAGAACTAGAATAACATGTGTGCATAGACAGCAATCAACCTTTAATAGGGTACTTGCTATTAGCATTAATGAGCTTAATTATGCTAACTTAAAATTAAAGTGTCAGATGACCTTTTTCAATTTGTAGTGCTTGGTTAAGGTGTTTTAGCACCACACAGAAAATGAACGGTGTTTTGCCTCTTGCTTGAAACGCCCACATATACAGAAAGTAAACTGTGTTTTGCTTCTTGCTTGAAACCCCACATCCACATATACAGACAGCACAAGTAACTAATCTCATGTTTTTTTTTGGGGAGAAAAATCATGTGCCAAGACAATTTCAATCACTATAAGATGCTTTGCATTTTCGTTGAAAAATTCAGTACTACAGGAATTTATTTTTCTTTTGGTCCTGTCTTTATGAGGGGGCATTGAGGAGGCATCAGCAAAAATTTCGGAAAATACAAGAAAGAGTAATAAAATATAACACAAGGAATGCAAGGTTATCTCCATTCAAGTAAATAGAAAAGGTGAAGTCGAGAAAGTGCAAGTAGTACTGAGTGCTCACCTCTTTCAAAGAAGGAATAAGCAGCAACGATAGTGGTGCACAAGACAATTTTACTTTTGCATTTTCTTCATCATCACTAGGTTGGTGTGATCTTGGCAATGATCTTTGTAAAGTGAAACAAACATGATAAGCAGAGAATGTAAATATTGTCCAGAAACAAGTACGTTAGATCCTATAGGACAAACAAATAAACCATATAACGGATATGCTGGAAGCATCTAAGCAAACAAATACACCTGGGAGAAACAGAACTAGTCATCATTTTCCCCACTCTTCTGTTATCAGGCCCATCATTGTTTAACTTACCCAAGGCGGACCTTTCTCTAGGATTACCTTTCCTAAACCCTGCTCGAATTGCAGCCTTTGCCTGCATACACAGTTACAGCCAAAATAAGCTTTAATCAGTTTGGATTTGAAGTTAACACCACTTTGCAGTTTACTCCCTCTCTTTTCATAAAAAATAGGAAAGAAAATCAGGATATCGATGGTAAAAATTATTTTAGGAAAAGAAACCTTTATGATAGATTGGAGTTGGGAACGATACAAACTTAAATAAAGAAAATATTCCAAAGGAAACACTAGAAAGTCACAATTGACCAAAGAGTATTGCATTCTTATCAAATTGTCAACTCGTAACAGAGAAATGCAACATAACTATATAACAGGTGAAAAAACCACAGATTGAACAAGTAATCCAGAAAACTTATTAACAACCTCAGCAAGGTTCATGGCACTGTCTTCAATTGAGGCACTTGAAGCTTTCTCTTGAATTCCCAGCCTGGATTTTGGAGTTCGTGGAGACTCATGATCATCATGCTGGTTGTGAAGTACAAAAGTTCCACTAAGAGAAGCATCTTCAAATGAGGCATATGTGCTCGACAACTGCACAGATAACAGAGAGCTAATGGAACAAATGGCTAACAAAGCAGGGAAGATTACAAAACTATTTTTACTTCCATTTTTCTAAAACATATAGAAAGTATACCAAAGAGCTTTGATCATGATATTGAGAAGATGACTGCGAGCCTTTAAGGCTTCTTACAACCACAGTTCCTGAGCCGCTAATAGGAGACTCTTTCTGAAAGTTAAGCACTTTAGGTTGCAAAACATTTAATCAAATGAGATATGTTGAGCTAAATAGTAATTTAACCCTAAAGACTGTTTTTTGTTGTGAGAAAATTCAGCTATATGACAGGCACAGAGTAATGGCAATTGACAAGTTCAGTCACTTTATGATTATGATCTTCCTGTTGGGCACAGCTTCTTCAAGATGGTTAAATACATAAGCACAATTTTTCATTTTTACGTTGACAAAAGCATAATTTTAGGAATCCAAATTGTTTAGGTTTAGAGTGTTTCATGTCGTTTCTTAACGTTAATGTTAATCGCAGGTCATTTCAATAGTAATAGAAAGAACCAGCGCCACATCAACAGTCAGAAGGAGGTTTCAACAGACCAGTCACGGGCCAATCCTTGTCTTTCTGATAAGTGATAATGTACTAAACCTATTCAGCCAACTTTTGAAATAAGTTAACAATCTTAAGAGCCTCATATTATCCAATGAACCCAACCTAAGTGAAAACAAGCATTAACTATTGAAGGAAAGAAGAAACAATGGACACCAAAACTTGGTATTTTTCCACAAAATCCGATTAGCAAATTAACAGATCAAGTGGTTAATATCATTGTCTCAGAGGATTAGATATGCCCAACCCATCTTCAATAAGTGATAAGTCTAATTTTCATTTGAAAAATTACAAAATAAATACACGATTGTCACAAAGTCTTACGTCTTCATGGTTGGTCTCCTGATGTCTAGCATCTTTCACCAACAAATCTGCCGGTACATTTCCAAAGGCTGGTGATTGTTGGCTACCACTCTCTGAAACCTTTCTAGTAGTCTGATTGTATGGAACTTCTGGCTTTCTTTCTCTAGCTTGAGGCGGCTTTGGAGCACTTTTAACTGTACCTGTAGTTTGTGATCCATCAATGTTGAAATCCCATCCAGCGTTTTTCATTGTTTTTCCCTGGTTACTGCAAATAAGAGCTAACCGGTAAGTGTTCAACCACACAACCAAACATAGTAACGAGCAATATTAACCTACCTAGCTCGAACAGTTTCTTCTCTTGGGTTTCCTGCCACTTTCACTATATCAGAACCCTCCCCTATAGCTCTAGGACCATTTCTTATAGTATCTGCATCTTCCTTTATCTGGTATTTTGGACGCTCTCTATTAGCATCAACAAAAGGAATAGCATTAACACAGTTGTAAACTATCATAGATAGGTACTCCTACTTTAGAAATATTTTCCTAGTATCATGTACTTATAGATGTGCATTAGAATTTTTAATAATAGTGACACCTGAGATGCCATTGTCCATATTTTAATTTACTATTTGCCCATATTTTGGTTCAGGCATAAACCCATGTCAGCATATTCATCCCACAAAGATCACTATAAGAGACTGCTGATGAATACAGATTAAAAGGAAATAGAAAAATTCACTACACCTTATTCTCTCCAGAAGCCTTGGGCTCTTCCTTGCATTCCTAATAAAATGGTGCTTCAAGAGTTCCTTCGCACTTGCTCGCTGAAATTAAAAATAAATAAATAATTGGGAGAGAAGAGATCAAACAGAAATTGCGATTTCTCAAAGCTTCCCAAACAAGATATTCTATCTTATCAAAATAATGCATCCAGAGGTTATAAAATAATTACCTCAGCAGGTGCCTTGTTTAAACAAAGTGAAACAAACTCTTTCATAGGTCGAGAGAAATGATCATCCAACTGACACAACAAGTGCAAAAGAGTGAACATCTCCAACTTTTACTGGTTTTAACCCCATTTAATCTGCAAGTATTTTCTCATTTTAAGTACATATTTGAATGCACTACTTGTAAAAGTGGTTTTATAAGAAACATATATGGTTAAAAGTGGCTTTAGATAAGAGTAGTTAGCACTTTTTGGGGAAAAAAAAGCACTTTCTTTGTCTGTAAAAATACTTTCTAACTGTTTGCCAACAATGCTTTAAAATTACTTTTTTTTTGTTGTTATTAGTAAAAAGAAAAAACAGGCATACAATATAAGTGAGTTGGTAAAGTATAAAAATTGGAATCTTACTAAATATTTGAGCATTAAAAGGGAATTCCACCTTTTTAGAGAAATTTCCTTCACAAAAAATTACGAAAAGCGCAACAAAAGTGAGTGCACTTCTTTTGAAAATGCTTTCATTGTTCATGTTGTATGCACAAAAAAGTGCTTTGATAGCTGAAACTGCTTTTGAATGGTGCATCCGAATGCACATTAAATCATCTAAAACCAATCACCTGAGGTGGATTTTCTCGAGGAATAATGAAGAGAACTCTCAGTGGGGGGAGATCAGTAAGTGGTGGTTCCCCTTTTGCCATCTCAGTAGTAGTTATGCCTAGAGACCAAATGTCTGCCTACATAATTTAAAGATTCACAAGCTTAACAATGCTGAAAGAATAAAACGTCAGGAAACAGGACATGAACCCTAATGCTAGATGAGAGGGGAGGCACAACAATAAAAATCAAAAGACTCAACAAAAAAGTAAATGCTCGAGAAGATACCTTCTCATTAGATCCATCTGAATTTTGAATCACCTCCGGTGCAATCCAGAATGGAGTTCCTACAAGTGTCTGGTGTTGTGAAATGTATTAGTACAACAATCTAATGCAAAAGCCTAATATTGCAAATAAACCTTGGCCAAGAGAAATAACGTGAAAAAGAAATAGAAAGTAAAAATTAGCTTTGAAGTCCACATTGGAGGTAAAACGATACAAATTTGACAGGAAATAACATAACCTAGTTTCAGCCACTGGAAGAAGTCTTTGCTTACAATACAATACCCACAACGGCAACTCAATTTTTAAAAGTGACAAGCAACAGATACCTTAGGACCATAGCTAGAGAAATTGCTGAGACAACAGGGACACATGTTCATGACACTGAGATGTAAAGAACAAAAAAGAAAGCATGATTTTGAAAATCTTTTCCATTTAGTAAATGAACTGTATTAATTAGTATTTTCTTTTTTCCCTAAAATGTTCCATTGAGTGAGTTATACATACCCAGCTATGTTGTAAATAACATGCCCATTCATCATATTTCAATTTAAAAGTAAAAAATTATTCAAAAAGTTAAAGCAGTTATTTGTTAAAGATAATACCTTCCTCCTTGATATAGTCCTAGTTAGTTGTGCAGATACACCAAAATCTGCAACCTGTCACAAGTCATAAACATAATTGAAGAGAAAGCAATTTATATGTTCATATATACCTTTTTTTCTCCAGTTGATCACGTCTACATACTAGTTCAAGTGCGTATAAGCATAAAGAAATACCTTAACATCACCATTCTCTGTCAACAAAATGTTTGCCGCTGCAAGAGAAAAAAAATTTAACGCCAAAAAGATATACTATAAGAAAGAACTTCAATTAAATAACAACAGAATAATGGTTACGGAAAACATGCTACCATGCACCAGATGTCTAGTATTTAAACTAGCACTCTATCAGAAATCAGAAAATATTTGAAAAGTGTCAAGATACTCATGTGACACAGATAATTAATAATCGAGTAAGGGAGTAAAAGAGTCAGAAATAACCTTTAATGTCTCTATGAATCTTCCCTTCATTATGTAAATATTCAACTGCATGAAGCAAGTCACGAAGAATGCAAGCAATTGATGTTTCATCAAGAGGTGGACCTGTCTGGAGCTACATGAAGAAAAGGGTTATCTTAGTAAAAAGTATCTCCTATAGCATAACCCACATAAGGCACAATATAGATGAGGAAGCTAATGCAATTGAACTTATTTCATTAATTATAGAAGATAGTTTGCAGTTTGTCACTTGTCATGGGTGCGCACGGGGGAGGGGTGGGGGAAGAATACTAAAGAGCACAGATTATTAATAAACATTTTCAATGCATATATTAAAATCAAGAGCTGTCACTACGGAAAATATAATGTTAACTTTTTAGACCAAACAATAATTGGTGTATAACTTGAAACCAACTTAAACTAGGAATGGACTTAACCACAAGGCCAGCAAGGGAAAATAGAATTTCAATCACTTGGAGGATAACGTACAAGTACACACTGTAAAAGTGAATGACGTCTTAATCCTTAAATAAGCAGATATAAAAAGTTGGTCCAACAAAATAACCTACTCGGTCAGCAACCGAGCCACCAGCTATGTATTCCATTACTATCCATAGTTTAGTCTGGTGAAGGTAGGAAGCATAGTACTCTGTAATATAAGGAGATCGACATTGTGACAACATAGAAATTTCCTGGCAGATATTTGGGATATATTAGCAAACTAAGCTTCTCTTATTCCCATGATAAAAGTAGTTGTGGATCAAGAACGTGACATGGTACCTTTTGTATGTCATCAATTTCATCTTCTCTGCAAAAGACGTATTAAAAGTAGCACACTTTAGAAGTAGTAGTAGAGTTTGGAAATGAAAAGAGGAAGGGTATTCAACACTAGGAAGATAATTCACAGAAAAAATCATACAGCAAGAATTTATCCAAAGCAAAACATTTTTGTCGACAAAAATCATGACAATGTTCCAACAAAACATTACTTGGCAAGAACAACAAAGGCAACACAAAGTTGTTAAGTAATAAAAACATTATCATGCAAAATAAAACCACATTTAGAAAAGTTAGTTGACAAAGGGTTCATTAGCTGCAAGTTTCATGGAGTAGATAGATTAATATGGAAAATTTTGCACAATTGGGTAATTGTCATGTAACCAAGATTGCATTACTCTAACTATAACATGAAGGGTTAATGGAAACAGTATAGAAGCCATATGATTCACTTTGGCATCAGTATATATATCCTCAACTAGCACAGAATTTAAACTGAAAATGAAGCTGTTTTTATTTTACAGAAAAATTACTTCATTTATTTCTTAATATCAGATCCCTTTATATATACATTTGTTATGCCTAATATGCTGCTGGAAGTCATTAATATACAGCTTCAAATCACCCTAAAAATCAAGAAACTAACATCCAGAAAACAGGGGTTGGTTTCACCCTAAAAATCAGGAAACTAGACTCCTAAAATCAGGGGTTGGTTCCACCCTGGAAATCAGGAAATTGACCATACTCCTAGGTTGATTTCCTACACTCCTCCTCAAGCTAGGCGATATATGTTTTTCAAACCAAGTGCTACATTTAACTCTGTGAAATTAGGTCGAAACAATGCTTCGTTAAGATATCCGCTACTTGTTGCGCTAGATGGAACATAGTCAAGGAGATCATCTTGCCTTCAATTTTCTCACCGATTTAAGTACCTATCAATTTCCACATGCTTAGTTCGATCACGTTGACCGGATTTTTGGCAATTGCAATTGATGACCGTTGTCACACACGATTCTAATAGATTCTAATGTTCAACTCGAGTTCAGATAAGAGTCGTTTTAGCCAAATTCCTTCACAAATGTCCAAAGCCAATGCACGAAACTCACTTCTATGACTGCTAAGTCTACCACCGCTTGCTTTTTGCAACGCCATGTCACCAAATTTCCCCAAATAAATGAGCAATATCCGGGATGTGGATTTTCGGTCACTGTGAGATCCAAATGACCGTCGTGGTGATAAATTTCCAATCTTCTATTAATTGTTTTCTTAAACATAAGCCCCTTTCCAGTGATCCTTCTTCAAGTATCTTAGAATACGGTTTCATCGCCTCCAAGTGATCTACCGATGGATTGCCAAGAAACCGACTAACAACACCGACCGAAAAACTTATATCCTGACGTGTAATGGTCAAATAAATTAACTTACCTACCAAACGTTGATATTGCCTTTTGTCGCTTGCCAATTCATCGCTCGAGGCATTAGTTTGGTGTTGTGGTCCATGGGTGTTTCAAATTGTGTTTACACCTCCACGCCGCCTCACGCAAGAGATCTAGAACATATTCAAGGCTGAGAACCGAGATTCCTTTCGTACACGTGCCACCTCCATCCCTAAGAAATATTTCAAATATCCCAAGTCTTTAATCTCAATTCCTTGGATAATAGATCTCAAGTCTCTTTTATTTCTCCTACATAATTTCCTCGTAAGAACTATATCATCAACATATACAATCAAAGTCATGATTCTCCCATCCGCGAAGTTGTTTGACAAATAAAGCGCGGGTCTCAGATGCTGCTCGAGAGTATCCATCCCGTTCAGACCTTGGTGAATTTTTCTCAACCATGCTTCCAGCATCGTTTAAGTCCATATACCTTTTCTCAACTTGCATAACTTTCCTCTGTATCTTTAGTCTCAAAGCCAGTGAGGCACATCCACGTAAACTTCTTCGATCAAATCTCCATTTAAGAATGCGTTCGACATCGAGTTGAAGTAAGTGGCCAATCCTCATTAACCGCATATGGACAGAAGACACGAACCGTGTTAAGTTTTGCTACAAGAGAAAAAGTCTCTTGATAATCAATTCCATATGATCGGGTGAACCCTTTAACCACTAGTCGAGCTTTTATATCTATCAATATTTCCATCTCCGCCTTTTCCGTTTACGTAGAATATCCATTTACAACCTATTGTCTTCTTTTCCAAGTGGTAGCTTAACATCCATGCACTATCTTTTTCAAGCAGCATTATATTCTTCTAAGGTTGCCTTGTGCGCTATTCAGTGAACTTTTGCAGGCTTCACGATGCACTTAGAATCTTGATGTTGCTCCAGTGATGTCACAAATGCCCGAAATTTCGTGGACAAATTTGGTAAGAAATGTAACTTTGAAGCAGGATGTCTGAAAGGTATGATCGAACGCTTTTTCTTTCAGTGCACAGGTGAAGATCTAACTCGTGGTTGAACCAAGTTTTGGACTCAGATTCTCGCTTCATCTTGTAATCTTTCAGATTCATCTCCGGAGAAGCTGCTTGGCTGATTTCAGGGGCAAGTCGATTTCTCTTTCTTTCATAAACTTTTATGGCATCATTAGCGAAGGAGAAGATGTCTAGGATAAACAAAGCGGAGATTGATCGTTTGGTTTTTCAAGAGAACTGGAATGGGTATCGTGTCGGGAAGAGGACAAGGTCAGCGAGGGTAAATGAGATGATAAATCTCGGCTCAACGATGACGATTTCAATCCCAATTTCGCACTATTCATTAGTGTGATTCTCCCCTTGAATTGCGTAATTAGAATAGAATGGAGTCTCTTCAAGAAAAAGTAACGCCCACGGAATGGTAAAACTTACGAGTTGATGGGAGAGAAACATTTGTAGCCTTTTTTCGATTGGCCGAAAGTAACCAACAAAGATGCATTTAACGGGCACTGCATCAAGTTTGCCACGATATCAGCGAATGAATACGGATAAAAACAAGGCAACCAAAAACCTTGAAAGGAATCGACACAAGTCATGTAGGTAGAATATTGACTCAAACACTTGTAAAGGTGAATGAAAGTCGAGAACTCGAGATGCATTCGCTTTGATCGCCAGTGTTGCATTAAGAATGGCTTCACCCCAAAATTTTTAGGAACATTGGTTTGAAAAAGTAAAGTTCGGGCAACCTCAAGTATACGACGGTTTTTGCTTTCGCCACACCGTTTTGTCGTGTGTCAACGCAGGAGCTTTGCTGGACAATACCACGTGTGATTCGAGATATCCACTAAGATCTAATTAAAAATCCCTAGCATTATCGGGCTTTTAGATTTGAATATTGGTATTGAACTCGAGTTTGATCATGGCATGAAAAAAGTGGAAATATGTAGCTTTCGTTTTAGATTTGTCTTTCATAAGAAATGTCCAACATAATCGAGTACGATCATCAACTAACAAAGAAGAACCATCGAGCACCGCACATTGGGGAACGCGACACGGTCCCCAAATGTCACCGTGAATGAGGAAAAAAGTGACTTAGCGTGCAGGAAAAAGTGTTTCGAGTATATTTTGCCAACCGACAAACTTCACAATGAAATAAATTGGGATTTTTATTGATGAATAAGGATGGAAACAAACGTTTCAAATACGAAAAAATTTGGATGACCTAGACGAAAATGCCACATCATGATTTCACTTTCCTTATTAGTACGACTACGAGACTTAAGATTATGACTCAATTGATATCGATGACTAACATAATGGTTCGTCGAGTGTTAATATCAAGAACATGAGGCCCGCACGTAAATCAAGACCGGCCAATCATTTTCCCCGAGTCTGTGTCCTGAAAAACACAAGATTTAGCCAAGAATTTAGTTTCACGCTTAAGGTCATGATTTAATTTACTAACCTGAGCATGAGATTGCAAAGAAAATCCGTGCACAAATAACATTGATTCGAGAAACGAGGTTGTTCGGCAGGCAACGGTCCCCTGTTCGACCACTGTATGAGTACCATTGGCGACACAATCGCTTCAAGTCTGCTAAAGGTGAATAGGTCAGTGAAAAGTTGATTGATCACTTGTCATGCGAGAGCGACACGAGTCTACTATCCAAGCATTTCAGTAGTGGAAATTTTTCAAAGATGCTTGTTAAATTACCGGAAATACGCTGAGTTATTCCCGGCCGCTACTAAATGTCAGGTTGATATTTTCTCTTTTGTATAAGTCATTGGAGAAGTTCTAACTGCTCCTTAGTGAATGGGATAGGATTACTAGAAAATACACTTGAATTCAAGCGCTGAGTTTCAGACCGATATTGGTAGACCGAACTCAAAAGATGCAGACTCAATTAGCTCTCCTCAGGACCGGGTAATCGTTAAAAGGAGTAAGCAAAAACATTAATAGTCAGGATCATAAATACTTCCACCAAAAGGATTATGTTTGTGAGCCAGTGATCAAGAATGGATCCAAGCCCAAAACTCCACTGAATTTCCCATATTGAATTCGCTATGTTACTTGTCTTTGGAACCTCTTCATCCACGTCATCTTCCAAATAAGTACAAGAACATTTAAACTTTCGGGCTTTTTTTCATAGCTCTGCCCAAAAGTCAAACTCGAGTTGGAACCGAAAAGGTGCATTCTCGACCGAGTATTCGACATCATACTAGGTGAACTTACGTAACTAGTCAACAATGTTATACAAGAGTTAAGACAGCTTACGAGCCTAAGGCTCGATACTCAATGAAGTTGTTTTTATTTTACAGAAAAATTACTTCATTTATTTCTTAATATCAGATCCCTTTATATATACATTTGTTATGCCTAATATACTGCTGGAAGTCATTAATATACAGCTCCCTTTATATATACATTTGTTATGCCTAATATACTGCTGGAAGTCATTAATATACAGCTGCAAATCAGGAAACTAACATCCAGAAAACAGGGGTTGGTTCCACCCTGAAAATCAGGAAACTAGACTCCTAAAATCAGGGGTTGGTTCTACCCTGGAAATCAGGAAACTGACCATACTCCTAGGTTGATTTCCTACAGAAAATATCTAATTGAAGGGAAGAATTAAATGGATTCAGTATAAAGTAGCTTTTACAATATGTTTGCATTTAGCAGGTATTTTTGAAGAGGTTTAGTGACAGGCTGCAAAACTTTCTTGTTTCCTGATTATATCCTTGATACCAGATTACCCCTTCAATCAAAAAGCCTAAATTTGAATTAACAATCTAGACTGCAAGTAATGCATAGCGTTATTTCAGCAAGCAAAATTTGTACGTGCCCACTTATGGTATGACCTAACCTTTCCAATGCATTTTTTCATTATATTTAACAAATCCACTCAAGAAATTCCGTTTAATTCTACAAGTATTCACTCAATTTAAAACTATGTCCTTTTGCACTAAAGAATGAACAGGTTGGCCTCACGTGAGCCTTTTCTTATAGGACATGAAAGCATATTTATTTCAAGGAGAAACGTTCTATTAATGAAGTAATGAGGACAATGTACACATGCAAGCAATTTTTATATGCTCTCTTTCATGCATTCTTAAATCAGAAAGAGTGAACAATTTGCGCCCTCTAAAAAAACAAGGAAAATTAGAAAAGGGGGAGGGGGAGGGGGAGAGGATCTTGGTTAAGATGTTATTCACTTGCAAAAGTGAGCTTTTTTAGAAATAACAAGCTATTGTATGCTGTTACCTACAAATGAAAAGAGAGTCAAGTACTTACGACTCTTCTAAATCAATTACTTTAATGGAAACTTCTTTATCAAGCTCCTTATCAAACCTGCACGTCAAGAAGATATCAAGGAGAAAAAGTAGCTCCGTTTCAATCATTTTTGGACCAAGTTCATTTTTGGACCAAGTTCATTTTTGGACTAAGTTGATGCCCACACATCCCCTAAAACAAATTATCTATTATTTATCTACAATAGCATTTAATTCAAATGATATGGTCTACTAATTATCATGATCACACATAAAATTAGCCAAGGTAAATATTATAAATGTAGGACTTACGCTTTATATACATCACCAAAAGATCCTTTCCCAATTAGCTCTCGTGAACTAAATCTTGATCCTGCGGCCTCTGCTAGGCCTGCTGTGTCATCCATTTCCATGCCGAAATGCTTACACTGCACAATTCCCGCTTTCAATTTACAACCCCATATTCATAAAACCCAATATCAAAACTCTATAATCAAAAATTGCCTTCAAACACAATATCTGAAACAGCATTGGCAAACACAATCAGTAGTAAGCCCATCTATGCCTTCAGAGTAATCCTACATAAAATTACATTCTGACACGAACATAGCCAGTAAAGAAGAATAAAATCATAGGAAAAAATTGAAAATAAGCACACGATCAGTAGTAAAGCTATCAAAGTTTACAGAGAAATCCCACACATTCTCACGCTAAAACTAATTCACGACCAGTGAAGAAGAACAAAATTGAAGATAAGTATCTATAAAACATGATGCATAACAGGCTCATAGACTCAAAGCAAAGCATAGGGGTCTGACTAATCCCCCAAACACTTGTTATGTGAAGCAGGATTAGCTAAGTGAAAGAACAACAGTATTGTAATCCAAGATATAATAGAATTCCCATTGGACAAAACGAAATAATAAAAGCAATAACCCAAGTGTTCCTTCAAAACAATGTATATGAATTTCGTCCATTTCACCTATCATTATCAAAACAGTTTCACATATTGGACTCAGATTGAGATTAGAAACTTACCCATAAATGGTATACCAACGTATGCGTGGCAGAGTAGCTATTTTTTTTGGCATTGGAGATTAACGGATCACTTCCTTTTATTCTTCGTTTTCTATATTTATCGTTCTCTATTGCTATGCTCGATCCTCGTCTCGTTGACTACAGCCTTTGGGAGCTTCAGAGAATTAAAGCGGTAAAATCATGGAAGAGAAATAGTTGGTTTTCATTGTGCCCTTTTGATGTTTTCTATTGAATTTTGGTCGTTTTGTGGCGTAATTTTACTCTATTAAGTAGTTTTATTAAATTTAATAAATATATAATCAGTAATAATAATTTTTATTATTTTAAACTTTTATTTTATAAAATAAAAGAATAAGTTTAAATATAATTTTTTAAGTTATTTTCTTTATAATTAAAAATTTGGTGTCAAAATATTTTATAAAGTTGTTTTGAAAATTATTTTTAAAATAAATAGTTAACTAATTTGTTATTTTATTTATGAATAATTATATAAGAGTAAATATTTAATGAGTAATAATTTAAATACAATATAACAATTATTTGAATATATGGATTGACTTGGAATCTGATCTACGAACAACCCGAGCTATCAGATATGTTAACTTAGGAAGATCTAATTTGTGCATGCACCCACAACGATACTCATAGGGTGAATATGTCTATGTATAGTAATATTGGGTATTGAAGGAATGACCACCAAGCCATAAAGTGGTCAACCTCAAGATCAGATTGTGTTTTTACATATGTATCCTCATACACTCTATGACGTGTACCCTTATATGATCGACATGTGTACATATAATATCTTATATATACGGACCTCTTAAGAGATCCATACATCCTTTTAATTTTCTAACCTATCTCTAGTTTCTTTCTCTAAAAATTGGACCATCTTAACATTTTGGTGCCCACAGTGGGGCTTAGGATTCAAAGGTTGAGTCTTAGCTTCTAACCCCTTATTTTTAAGGATTTACTACGAGTTTTAAGAGAGAGACCTCGTAAGCAAGATCCCTACATTATGTTATTTAGGATTCACATCTGTTATAGTGGGAATGTCAACTAAGGAAAGATTAGACTAGAGAACAAAATAACATCTTCATTACAAGACCATACCTTGTAGCCCTTGAGGAGGCTCGAGCTGGGATCAACCCCCATCAAGATTTGACACACCAACTTATCTAGCTAAAAAGAGAGCTCGAGGAGAACCGGTAAGAAAACAGAGCACTACACTCACAATCAAGCTCGAGCATTTTGACGGGTCAAGCCACTAATTTGGTTGGTGAGTTTGGGCCAACTCCTATAGTAAATGAGCTTACCCAGGTCGAGAACATAACAGAGGGAAACCCTCCCTCCAATGCGATAGGGCTCAACAATAAGCAATTGTTACAAAAGTGAAAGAGTTGAGAGTCACACTTCCAGGTATTAGAGGAAACAAATAGAAAGTAAGACCATACTCTCAAAGAAGCTAACAAAAGGCAGGATAAGAGCGAGGAACAATACGATATGGACATGGATTGTGAGCAATTATATGTCTCTCCCTTCCCTGACAAAATAGAGAACAGTGAGCCTCCAACCAAGTTTAGTGTTCCTAAGTGTCTAGTCTACCAAGGAATAAAGGATTCGGTAACTCACTTCTAACATTTCAAGACGACTATAGCTCTTGTGAGCCTTACTTGAGACAAGAGAGATGTCATGATGTGCAAACTATTTTCTACCACTCTATGCAATGGTGCACAAAATTGGTTTAATAACTTGGCACCCTATATCATAACCTCATTCTCTCAATTTTCCAAGTTGTTTATCACTAACTATGCCTACAAAAAGCCTCTAAGGAAAGAATCTCACAATTTTTTTCTTTATCATCTATCGAAGTGTAGAGTCTATTGAGGAATTCATGAGAAGGTTTAGAGAGAAAAAACTAGAAATAATCTTCCCTAACTCTATTGTGATAGAAGCTTTCAGACGAGGTCTACTAACGAATTCTGATTTATTCACAAAATTAACCAAAATAGTTCCCTAGATGGTGAAAGAAGCTTACGAAAAGGCAAGAAAGTTTGTTAATTTGGAAAAGGGAGTTAGGGTTGGACAAAAATAGTAAAGCTATGGTAGAATCTTCACCAGAGAAGGAAAATAAGAGAAAAAGCCCAGACATATCAAACCAAGACAAAATGATTAATAGAAACAAACGTTTTGCCTAAAATCACAAGGTGAATGGTCAATAGCCTAGGAATATGGGGCCTTGGGATAGGTCATTATCCCCCTTTAGGGGTCTACCTTTGAGAGTGAGTCTATCTCAAACTATGTTGAGGATGAACAATGAACAAAATGTCAGGTGGCCATAAAAAATGAGAGCACCTTCTAGGGACACATCTAAGTAGTATGCCTTTCATAAAGATGTAGGACACGAGATGTAAGATTGCAGACATTTGAAGGAAAAAAATAGAAGATTTGTTGTCCATGGGTATTTAGGTGATCTCGTGGGAAGCAATAGTAAAAGATTTGATTGATAACCTGAACACAAAATGTTGAGGCTACCTGTTCCACCAGGTAATGGGATAGGCCATACAATGAGGCTAATGCGAGAACTATCCATACTATACATGGAGGATTTGGGCTCAATAGGACATTTGTACAAAATATACGCTAAAGACTTGTGCAGTTTATAATATATTTATAAGTTGGATAAATGGATGTCCTTTGTTGTAATCACCTTCTCTGGGAAGGATAAGGCCTCATCTCTCTATAAAGACCCTTTGATAATCACCCTACGAATAGGATCCTACGATGTCTGTCAAATCATGATTGATATTGGGAGCTCCGTCGACTTTCTTTTTTGTCGACAATAGAGGCTCTAGGTATAAAAGAATGTGACATTATGAGGAGAGAGCTACCCCTAGTAGGATTCAATAGAAGCACTACCTATGCAATTGGAACCATGATATTACTAGTCATGACGATGAGATCTATAATCATAACCAACTTTATGGTAATTGATGTCCCAGCCCATTACAATACCATTCTGAGTAGACCATGGATATATAAGATGAAAACAGTTCCATCTACTTTCCACCAAGTCATCAAATACCTAATCGTGGAGGGCATAAAAGATATAAGGGTGACTAAGAAAAGGTTAGAGGTTGTTATAATCCTACAATAAGGGAGGTGGTTCCCAAGTAGCAATAACAGTATGAGCCTTGTTAAAAAAGGCTAGAGGATAGATGCCTAGCAGAGTCGGTTAATTCAAAGGAAGTTAGAGATTTACCAATCATAGATAAGGAAGATCATTCTTTAAAATTGAGTGCTGACTTAACAATAGAGATTAGGGAGTAGTTATCTCAATTCCTAAGAGCCAATTCTGATATCTTTAAATGAAAGCATGTCGATATGCTTAGGATTGACCCAAAGATTATAACCCATATATTTAATGTTGATATAAAAGCTAGACCTATCAAGAAAAGGAAGAGAAAGTTCTTACTAGAAAAGAACAAAGTGATTAAAAGTCAAGTTACCATACTTAAGGAGATGAAGATTATTAGAGAGATAGACTATCCAACTTGGTTGTCAAATGTATTATTGGTGAAAAAGGCTTGTGGATTACCCTACATATGTGCAACCTTTATAGACTTGAATAACACATGCCCGAAGGACTGTTTTCCCTACCAAGTATTGATTAGACGATCTATACTACTATCAAGTTCGGTTTAATGAGCTTCCTAGACATATATTCTAGTTATTATAAAATCCTAATGCACAAAAAATATGAGGAGAAAACATCTTTGATTATTAAGGAAGAGACCTTCTGTTACACCAAAATTCCATTTAGTTTAAAGAATGCAAGAGCTACGTATCAACGCCTTGTCAATAAGATGTTTGTTGACTAGTTGGGGAGAAATCTAGAAGCATATATGGTCAACATGGTAATAAAGTCAGCACAACCATTAAACCATGTCAAAGACTTAGAAATATTTCATGCAATTTGAAGGTACACTATGCGATTAAACTCTAAAAAATGTGTTTTTAGTGTGGCCTCAGGAAAATATCTAGGATATCTCATATCTACCCGAGGAATTGAGGCCAATCTAGATAATAAACAAGCATTGGTCAATATGAAACCTCCCACTAGCCTGAAAGGGATTCAACAATTGAATGGAAAAATAGTGGCACTCAATAGATTCATTTCTAAATACACAGACAAGTGCGTACCATTCTTTAAAGTGTTAAGAAAAATCACATTGATTTTCTAGAACGAAGATTATGACAAAGCTTTCTAAGGAATTAAATAGTACATAAGTAAGCCTCTAGTCCTAGTCAACCCTTCCCCAGGTGAAAAGCTTTATTTGTATTTGACTGTTACTCCCTAAACTTGTAATGCCATACTTTTGCTGAAAGAAACAAGGTCTAACTCCCCGTCTACTACATTAGCCAGATCTTGACGAATACCTAAAGTAGATATCCAACGATTGATAAGTTGACCTTCACTCTAAAAGTGATGGCACGAAAACTCAGACATTACTTTGGCTCACCTACAATGGTAGTACTCACCTCACAACCTCTTAAGACCTTATTGACAATGCCAGAGGTTGTAGGGAAACAAGAGCATATTGTCATAGAACTAGGAAAATATGATATCAAATATATGTCTAGGATTTCCATCAAAGAACAAGAACTGACAGAGTTTGTTATTGAGTTTAACGAGTCACCGGAGGCCACCAATGATACAGTAAAGGTGAAGTATATGGCATGAAAACTATTTTGAATACTTTGTTAGGATGGACTTCCAAGAGAACAATAACATTGTAGAGTATGAGGTGGCTATATTTGGTGCCATGATTGTGAAAAAGCTCGAAGTTAATGGCATTAGCATGCACAATGATTCACAATTGGTGGTTAATCAATACTTAGGCACGTTTAAGGCTAAAGACAGCAAGATGAGGAGATATTTGGAAGGACTAAGAAATGAATGCTCAAAATTTGCTTGCTTCAAGATCAAACAAAAATCTAGAAATTAGAATGGCCATGTCAACACTTTGGCCACACTAGTTGTTTTACGCGAGGCCAACCATAATGAGGTAATTTCTATAACAATCCTAACGGAGGTCGGTTTAGAATAGGCTAAAAAAATAGTTGCAAGCATAGATGAGGCCACCAGCCTATGGCTTACTTCTATCCTTAACTTCCTAAAAAGGGGAGATCTATCTCAAGATTGGAAGTTGGCAAAAGAAATCAAGACTAAGGCAAGTTAATACATGATCCAAAATAATAAATTATACAAAAAAGGGCCCCTGGGCCATTGCTCTTATGCATAGGTAAGGAGTGGTATGCAAAAATCATATTTGAAGTCCACAAGGGATAGTGCGGCTCCCATTTGGGTGGAAGAAGGTCCTAATGAATTATAAGGTAGGGCTACTACTAGCCCACTATGCTAGCAGATTACACGAGGTACACCCAAGTATGCGATAAATGTCAGAGGTTCGCCCCATTATCACATATGCCATCAACCACAATGATGAGGATAGTTAGTTTGTGGCCCTTCTACAAATGATGGCTAGATATAGTAGGACTCTTACCACTAGTGGTAGGCCAAAATAGGTTCTTATTATTCGCCATAGCTTATTTATTCATATGGATTGAGGTAGAGCTTTTAGGAAGAATAAGGGAAGATGAGGTAATTCAATTTATTTTGAAGTCCATAGTTTTTCAGTTTAGCCTATCCAAGAAGCTCGTTATTGATAATAAAGGCAGTTTACGGGCCATAACATCAAAGAAATTATCGTCAGGTACAATATCAAAATGTGCCATTTAATGCCATATTAACCACGAGCTAACGGTTAAGCAGAATCTTCTAATAAATTAGTAATCAACCTATTAAAGAAAAGTTGGATAGTGATAAAAGAAGATGGGGTTGAGGAGCAAATTTGTCCAAGCAGACCTCACAACATTAATTAAGCAGATAACATAGTGAAAGAAAACAATATGCATAATTGAACACATAGTTAAAACAACTAGTAGATGAGAAAACAACAATCTGTGGTAAATATACAAGTGATAGTATACCACACAGACTTTTATCCAAACTAACAACATACATAAGCATGTCAAACATCATACATCATGTGAATCACGTATACATACATGAAAAGATTTTCAATCATTTCAAGACTTTACATGTTAAAACATATTTGGTAAATGATGATTGTACTCTCACTCCATGCAATCATACATAAAATAGCATATCAAAAGAAAGAGTTTGAGATCTAATACCCAACTAAAGTAAGGAGATACAGACTCTTAAATGACTTGTACCCCCCCCAATAAGCAACAAAATAATAAAAAGCTACTATAGAAGTACAATAGTCTCAAATAGGTAGTTTATTTTAACAATAAGATAAATTAATCATAGGTTATACAAATAAGAAATAAATCATACTAAACAGGAAGAAGTAGCTTTCCAATCGAATTCCTAGGCCTATATATGGTAACATATAATATCAAGACTCAGATTGTACTCAAAGCAAAGTAGATCATCCAAACACAACCCACTAAAAATAATAAACTGATACAACTTGATGGAAATATAAACTCAAATACTTTTAGCAGTCGAGATATCTACCTTAAAATCCTATTACTACCTCAACAACACAAACTTGATTTTCCTCCACAACCAACACCCTTCAATATAGTGTAATAAGTGATCAAAGATCAATAATGTGAATAAAAAAATGTGAACTACCAAGCGTGAAAGACATGTTCAATCATGAAAAATCAATAATAACCAATCATGGCAAGAACACTCAACCATAAACCCACAATACTCAACCAAACATATGGCTCACCACTGTATAGGCTCCTTACCAATGAAAATGTTACATCATAGCAACTACCAACTGACACACGACTCACCACACTAGTAAAATAGTCCTAGGTGCTCACAACTTGAGAATCCTATTTTACTATCACAAGAACGTGATATAAACACCAAAATACACTCAATGTGATTTATGAAATAGAAATATATATCACCTCACCTAAAACCCACTATCCAACACGCATCGAGTACTCACCAGTTAACAGCATAGTTTCACTTATACAGTTATGAATCATTAATATTGAATAAATACTCAAGGTATTGTGATCCAAAATAAAAAAAATGAGATGTTAATTTAACAGAGTTTTGCTACATTTTTCTCATTGAGAAACATAAAGAGTAGGGGTATTTATATCCAAAAGTCAAGCTCACGTGATACCACGCCTAGGGTCTTACCGACCCCTAACAAGGTTCTGACGAGATGGTCCGATGAGGCAAATAAAAATTCCAATCTTTGTTTCAAAAAACTACCAAGTAATTTTTATAAATACTCGCAAACACAACAAAAAATGATAGCAACAATATCGATGAACGAGCTAGCCAAAATTCACAAAACTTTACCTAGCATACACACTACGAAAACCAATACCGTGGTATATGTAAACATTCTTGCATATAAAGTGTACATAATTATGTGTGTGCATTATTGATTGTCAGTAACCAACTTTACATAGAGAAAGATAAATATACGTAGTAAAATAAATAGATTTTGTGTTTTACACATGAGAAATCAACAAAGGCACAAAGGACTTCAGGACTTACATTGACGAAGATCATTCATTAGTTATATCAACTATGTACTCTCTTAAGTTGACATTACTACTGCTCTATACTCTACTTCTATGATTGATAAAGATACAATTAGTTGTCTCTTACTACACCATGAAATCATTCCTTAACCAAGCATAAACATGTACCCTGTAGTTGATTTATGAGTGTTATGATCTCTTGCATAATCAGCATCACAATAACCAAATAACTTGTAGTTTTCACCTTTCTTGTATAAAAGAACATAATTAATTGTACTTTTTACATATATCAAAATACATCGAACTATTTCTAAATGAGACTTATTTGGCTTTTGCAAATGTCGACTCATTATACCAACTATATAGGAAATGTTAAGTAAATTAAACTACATACCAATTGTTGATACATTATTGCATCTTCTAAGTCTTTTCCTTCATATGCACACATTTTGACATTTCTTTCCACTGATGTCGAGATTAACTTGCATTAAAGCATCCCAAATTTCTTCAATAAATCTTTAGCATATTTTCACTCACAAAGAAATATCACTTCTTATGGGCGATCAACCTCTATGCCAAGAAAGTGTGTGAGTTGTTGATGTCTCTTCATTTGGAAACAAATTGCCCTTTGTTTGAAGAATTTATGCCTCATCATCACCAATTATGATTAAATAATCCATATACACCAACACGATAGATAATTTTCCTCCATTAGCTTTTACAAATAAACTGAAATTTACAAGTGTCACTAAATGACAACTTTTATTCAAAAATTCAACAATCTTACCATACCACGTTCTTGGTGCTTGCATCGATGTCTAAAATACTTTTCATAGTTTACATGCATACTTAAGATGATCTTGGTTCTCAAAGCCCTTTAGTTGAGCCATATATACTCCTAGATCTAATTCTCCATGAAGAAAAGCGTTTTGCATATCCATTTGCCATAAGTTCCAATCTTTATTAGCCGCAAGCGTAAGCAAAACTCATATAGTTGTATGCTTCGCTATCGAACTAAATGTTTCATTATACTCTAGTTCATATTGTTGAGAGAACTATTGAGCCACAAATTGAGCCTTGTACCTCTTGATCGATCCATCTTGACGATGCTTTATTTTATAAACCTATTTGTATGATATGGGTTGCACATCTATTGGCTTTGATATCTTAGTCCAAGTTTGATTTTTCAAGCGCATTGATTTCTTCTTCAATAACTTTAATCCACTTAGTACTTTGTTATGCTTCAACATATGTCTCAAGTTTTTTTACAATTGCCTCTTCAACTATGATTGCATTGACATATTTGAAATTTGGTTTTCTCAAATTTTTAACCAGGCGTAATATTTTTAATCCATTGAGTCAAGTTTTTGATATTAATATTTTTATTATCGATAACTTTGAGTTGTTGATCATTACCACCACATGATTTTTCTTGTACTCAAATAGATTATGTAACTTTTCTTTGTTACCTATTTCAAGTAGCCTGAGTTAATAATCCAATCATTCTCATAGTTAATTTGTTCCAGCATTATTCTTGTGGGAGCTAACATGTCCAACATGTCCTCCTTCATAGTAAATGATGCTTCAACTTCCCAATCGTCTTCAATTTTATTTTTTGAGGTGGAAGTAGTTGTATTATTTTTAACATTCTTTTCATTAGGCCAAGAATCTTTTGCCATATGACTATTATTTCTACAATTATAACATTTTTCCTCAAATCTTCTATTTTTCTTGAATTGATAGTAGTTGCCATGTTTCTTTGGAGCTCTTCCTAGACTAGAGCTTTATTCTTTTTAGTAACATTTTGCTGTCACCATCTCTTTTAAATCCACCACTATTATATTGTTTATAATTGCCTTTAGTTTTTATTGTTGTAGAGTACTTTCTCTTCACCCTTCAATGATACTCCTCGTATTTTCTCAATCATAGTATCTTAATCGACAAATAAATTCTAAAACTCAATAAATGATGATTTTGTTAGCCATCCCTATATAACAGCAACAAAACCTCTATATTGAGGTCTTAAATCATAAATAATAACTTTTATCCTAATATCCTTAATAGTAACTATTGGATCTAACTTTAAAATTTTATAACATTGTTTTTACTTTGTGAAAATTTGAAAGATTGTTATATCACATTGTACCATAGATAAAAGTCCATTCTTAAGAAGTTGTAATTTTGTAATGTTCTTATTTGGAAAAAGTGTAGCAATATTATGGGAGAAAAATGTTTAATAAGTATGTAAATTTAACTTAATTTTATTTGACTCAATTCAAAACTTGATTACACTTGAAAAAGTTTATTTCAATTTCATCCAAATAATTTTAAGTTTGAATTTAAATCTAAATATTTGTATTATAAGTAATTGAATATGAAATAAATCCAAATTCAATTTAGAATTCGATTTAAGTTTAAATTTTATAAAATATTTATATATTTTTATGAAATTTTACATTATTTGAATTTATCAAAATTCTATTAAATTTAAAAATTAATTAATATTTTATCGTTAAATTTTAATTCCGTAAAATTATAAGAAAATTAATTAACATGTTCTCATCAAATTTTAAATCGGTAAAATTATAAAGAAAATAGGATGATATGATCCTTTACTGTTATTTTTATCCTAGACCCCAATTTCAATAATATCTATAATTCCAATTTTACCCTTTATTTGCATATGAAATTAACCAGCCACTAAGTCGTCCCTTTCTCTCCTTCGCAATTCTTTGCTCATCGTCATCGTTATTATTTTTCGCTGGTCCCAGGTCACCTCTCATTACCATTGCCCCTTTCTATTTGGTTCTCGAGAAAGTTGGTGCCTTTTTAATTTGCCCATATTATACCGAAAGCACGACGAGGAAAGCAAAACCAATATGTCAATGTTTTTCAGCAAGTTTATTGGAAAAAACCATGTTTTAAGGATCAATTTGTAGCACAAAGTCAGAAAAGGGGATTCTTTTTTTGTCTCTAAATAAGAAAATATTTTAATAACTCAGATACAAGCTCTCTCTTTGATACTTTAATAAACTCGGCAAGTGGTTTTTAAGTTACAGCTGTCGTCGATGTTATGTTGTCGAAAGCTCCACCACACATTACATAATTATTCGAGAATTAAATTGGATTATTATTTTACATTTCTACTTGACACAATAATTTTAAATATATATTTAACTAAAAATAAAAGATTTTATTTCAAAAACATACATCTAATTATACATTACAATTTTCTAAATAATTTAGAAAAATAATCAATAAATTAAAATTTAATTAATCATATAATTATTCAATTTAATTGATTATGTATTTATCTATGTTTTAACAAATATGTTTATGAATGTGTAAAACTCCAATTACTTGAATAATTATTTATTTAATTGGATATATATTTAATTTAACTGTGTAGTTATTGATCAAATTTAATTAATTAAATAATTATTTAATTTAATTAAATATGTATTAAATTCAATTCTTTCACTCATCTACTAAAGATGTTTAGTTAAATTAAATATACGTTTAAGTAAGTTCTCACAAATAAAGTTACTTATTAATCAAATTTTAATTACTTATTAATCAAATTCTAACTAATTTATGGATGAATATTAAAGAAAATTTTATCACTTTTTTAACAAAAAAGAATAGTAAAGTATCATATATATATATAATTTTTTTAATATAGAATAATCTCAATATATAACTAAATTATAATTATAAAATATTCAAAAGTATTTTATATATATTGTTTTATTTAATTTATGCTTTGGATCGGGTTTTATAGGATATAGTCGAGCTTTAAGTAAAATTGAATCGGGTTGGATCATTGAGATCGGATTAGACTAAATTTAGGAGAGGAGAGGACGTGTCAACAGTTGCACGATCCTCGTAATCACTTGTCAATCTTTTTTTAATCTCTTTCTTCCTTGGTAGTTAGACATAAGACCCGCACTGTTCCTAAACCCTTTGTTTGTACACCCATTTCATTCCGATCCAACACATCTTCTTTACTAACATCACTACAAGTAGTGCTTACTACTTAGGAACACCATGTCCGGTCGCCAAATCCTCAACAAGATGCAGGTACGCTCTAATTACACTATTACTTTAATTTACTTCCTTCTCGCTTTTTGTTTCATGCTTACCAATTCATATTTCGTAAATGGTTGCGATTATGGATCATCGTTATCTTTTAGCTTTTTCTTTTCTTAATTTGATCCCTGACCTATTAGTTCAATTTCATTCACTAGCTAGCTTTACAACTTAATTTCAAACTCATACATTTGATTGAAATAAATGGTTTCTTTTACACCAGTATCGATCTTGGTAATCTGAAGTTGTTATATATTGTAGGAAAAGCTGGGATTAAGTTCATCAGATGTTGAATCTGGCAAAGGAAAGAGCAAAATGGAGAAATCAATAACACATGGCTATTACTTAGTGAAGGGGAAATCAGCTCATCCCATGGAGGATTATATTGTTTCAGAGTTTAAGCAAGTTGATGACAATGAATTGGGACTGTTTGCAATATTTGATGGCCATTTGGGTCATGAAGTTCCTAATTATTTGCGTTCTCATCTATTTGAAAATATACTAAAAGAGGTAACTTTTGCAGTTTTAGGCCTTGGTTTCCACTACTTTGTAGTAAAATTGTTTTCTCATTCCTGTATTGATTGGTTGATGCAGAACGATAAAGATAATAATAGGAAAACATACCAGAATTGGAACAACAAACAATAATTAGGGTTAGTGATTCAGAAGAATACAAAGTGGGATATAAAAGACAGTTGGGAAATTATCAGAATTGGTCCATATCCATGATTGTATTGATTGCATCTATGTCTAAACAATAGACGTGACAATTTGGGACAACGTGAACACAACTGGACCGAAATTAACTTTATGCTATAATTGATTGCTAAACACAATGCGATTGACACCCCTATCTAAGAATATCCTTCATCTCCATGTGATTCACAACTATCTGTATGAATTGTAGTGGTGATATCAATAATTGTCCTTTATTGAATCCTTTTTTCTCTTTTTATAGCCTGATTTCTGGACAGAAACTGAGAAGGCAATCAAAAGGGCATACCGCATAACTGATACTACTATCCTGGAGGAGAAAGCAAAGGATTTAGGCCCAGGGGGTTCAACTGCAGTTACAGCCATACTAATTAATTGTAAAAAGTTGGTAGTAGCCAATGTTGGAGATTCTCGGGCTGTTATTTCCAAGAATGGCAAGGCCAAACCACTATCAATTGATCATGAACCGAATATGGAAAAGGAAAGAGAAACCATTGAGAACAAGGGTGGTTTTGTTTCGAATTTTCCTGGTAACCAGATTTTTTCTAAACAAGCTAAGCATGTTTTGATTCACACAACTTGAAAATTTTCTCGACTTTTCATTCCTTTAAACCCATTTGATTTCAAGTTTTATATTGATAGGAAAAAGCAGATGTTTTTGGTGCTAATTATCAAATGCTATATGGTTTCAAATTTCCAATTATGTGATATATAAATGCAGGGGATGTTGCTCGTGTTGATGGGCAGTTGGCAGTTTCAAGAGCATTTGGTGACAAGAGTTTGAAGATGCATCTCAGTTCAGAACCTACTGTGTTTATGGAGATAATGGATAGTGACACTGAGTTTCTTATCTTAGCTAGTGATGGTTTATGGAAGGTTAGTTTGGTTTGAATCCTGCCACTTATGTATCATATTTATGTCTAAACTATATCATTGGTCCCTAGCCAGACATTGGTGTCCAGACATGGATCCCAAACTTTGACTACATTTGCACATGTTTTACAAACTTTTAATCAAACTTTTAAAGTTTTATACATAGGTTTTTAAACTTTTAAATCGTATCATTTAGTTTTCAAATTTTTAAAACTTTAAAAATGAGGACTTAATAATACGTTTTCTATTTATAAAGTTTTAGAAATACCATGATCGAATCATTTTAAAAGTTAAGTTTAGCTTCGGGTAGTTAAGCCTATATTCATATTCCTTTTTTCATCTGCTACTTGTGTTGTATATTTGTTTGGCTTCCTTGTCTCAAAATAAGACAGGCAATTACACCTTTTCTTTTCTTTTCTAATTTTCTTGTACTGCCTTGTATTGAGGCTGTTTTGAGTCTGGGCAAAACCTGCCTAAAACCTTGATTTATAGCTGAAATTTTCGGTCAAATCTCCATAATCGAACAAATGATTTAGGACCGAACCATATATGTTTTATACCATTTATATGGTTTAAATGGGCATATTTTTGGTCATTTAATTGATTTCAGGTCATGTCAAACCAAGAAGCGGTAGATGCCATCAGGCCTGTAAACGATTCTCGAGCAGCTGCAAAGCACCTAACTGAAGAAGCACTTAATAGGAATAGCGGCGATGACATTTCCTGTGTAGTCGTAAAATTCTCTTGATTTAAGTTGTTTCTGTTTAATTAAGCTTCCTTTGCTATTGATGATGTATTAACGATGTTGGATATTCTCAAACTGATATATAACTTAAAGTTATGTTTTATCATTTAAGTCTAATTCGTGTCAGTTTGGTTTTTGTTTTTTGTTTTTTTTAATTTTTTTAATAAATATTTTGTATAATGAATAAGCATGAGTCATACAGTCCTGAAAACAATACAACAATACATCACTAGTATTTTTAGTAATCAATATAAGACACTTTTTTTATACACTAATTTCTTTGGTTTGGGTTTGATCCAATACTTTGTATTTTTAATTTATTTTATTATATTTTATATATTTAGATCCTTTATTTTTTTTATCAAGGTTCATTTATTTTTATTTTTTTGTTTTTTTGTGTGAGAAGTCTATTAATTTTTCTTCTTAGTCCATTGATTAACTGAAATTTTAAAATTATGATACCATATAAAATTTTGTATAATGTATAAGCAAAATGAGTCATTTAATTTTAAAATGTACGATGATTTTTTCATAAACTAACATTCTTGCTTTGTAGCTGGGTTGTCACTCCTAATTTTATGTCTAGAACACTTACAGATATTTTTCAGTTGTTGGTGCTGGCTGATAGTAAAACGGTTTTCCTGACATTATTCTCTATCAATTTCATAGGCTTTTCTTTTTACTGAATATAACTTGTAAAAATGGAAAAGTTCTTTCTTTCCTTCCTTTTTCTCCCCTAGCCAATGTGAAAGGCAAAGTTATGTTGTGTTGGCCGTAGCCTTGTATTCGATTATTAGTGTCATAAAACTACTCATAATCCTATGCAAAGTTTGGTTGTGATTTGATCTTTATTCCTCTCTTTTTTATTTGTGCTTATACCAAAAGTTATACTAGGAAAGTCTGCTTTTATAAATAAGCACACAATTTCTGCATTTTAAAATTTTCTAAATCTTGAAAGTACTTAAGGTATTAAAAAAAGAATTCTTTTTTAGATCAAAAACACTTTTATTGTTAAAAGCCCTTGTACAATGCTTCAAAAGCATAAGCAAATACACTCAAGGATGAGTTACATAAGCATTAAAAGAGAGTTTACAAAAGTATGCAGCTCACAAATAAAAGCACCCAAATTACCTGGCAAGAGTCAGATTATATTCCTCTTTCTAACGTGACACATAAATTATGATAAGCAGGGCTATAAGCCTTATAAGGAGCCACAGAGGATGACAGAAGAGAGGGAGCTACAAATCTATATAGTCCTCATGTGATATGGAGATGCTTGTAATTAGAGTTCCCAGAATGTGTAATTTGAACTCTGTTTCTTTGATCACTTTCTCTCGAGCCTCTGCGGCTCGAGCCTTCTCCATTAGATTCAGTTATGCTCTTCCGTCGCCTCTCATTGTGTCCAGCTAGACGCCTGCGGCAACTTCTTTTTGTTTCATCAAACTCTGGTAGCTCATGGAACCTGAGAAAAATAGTTTGACATTGAATAAAGCACATTTTCCTAATATTCACTTGAATAAGAAAAAGGAAATTGGTATCGAGAAACCTGCTACATTGTTGACAGAACCGTTGAGGAAGCCCTGAAACGATCACAACCGGTGCCTTTGAATGAAACTCGCATACCTTATGGCGACGATGATACCTTTTCGCATCAGTCAAATCAACACCACACCTTTCAGCTTGACAAAGTGGTGCCAAAATTGCAATTCCACCACCATTATTAGACCCTCTGCCAGAAATTGCTGCTAATCTATTTCCATCAATGGCCTCTTCTTCGTCATTATCATGATCCTCTACCCTATCGTTCTTGTTAGTCGCTTTTTCTTTCCATGCTTGCCTGCACTCAAAGTTGTTAGCCTCCATATAGAAATGGTCACAAAGTGAGATAGGAGCTAACTAGCTAGTGATGGCACAATTGTAGAGCAAGATTGTGAAGCTTCAAGTAATATAGGAAAGAATGTGAAGACAAGGTACCAAAAGGTGGATGGACCACTGACTACATTTTCATTATATGCCCGTGTCAGCGTTGAATGGTGATATGGAATACTAATTGAAAAGTACATATAAAGAAAAAGGTTGAGAACTTGTTTGGTTGATTTAGCTATTAGCTTAATTAGTAACTCTATTAAAGAAAATGACAGTCTTATTTACCCCGACTAGTTTTACTACACAGTACATTTACCATTTGAGATTGAAATTCAAGATCTATAGACTTATCCAAACATATAAGGTCGTGTATGTACCGGGACATATACAATTTTCCTTAAAGAAAAGGTTGAGAACTTTGGCATAACACTAAGCTAAACTAACACCATTAAATTTTGAAGCCATTTGTTTATATTTCTGCTTCTTCTTCTTATCTTACTAGCTCTGAATGAATCAAACATGATTGAAGCAATAGGTAAGAAATATAGTAGTAGAGATACCAAACTTATGATTTGGTTTAAAGGGTCACTAACTTAGCCACATGAATTCAGAGTACACGAGTCATTTGTTTGTTGACTTAGAAATATCTCGTACCAACCATAATATGCCAAAATTTATGCAAATTTTTTATAATTATTGTGGTCCTCAAGCGTATATAAAACACTGGAAAAATTTGCATGTGAAAGTGTACTTTTTTTTTTCTCTTTTATGAAAACTATAAGTATAAATACAAGGGATGCAATCTTATTCGATATTCAAAATAATTTTTCTTAATAATTGATATTTTATAGTTATTAATATTTTTCTTTAAAATTGTAGACTTTTCTATTAAATTTATTGAATTTCGAATGACGAGATCTTTATCGAACTAACATCAACTTATATAAATGTGATAATTCGTGCGTGTTATATGTATTCGTATTGTGCGTATTTATGTTTTTTATGTTAAATTCTCGTAATTTTTACTATTATGAAAAAATAAATTATTTATGGTAATTTATTTATTTATAACTTTATCTTGATAAAAAAAATTAATATTTTTACTAACAACAAAATAATTAATAGTTAATTTTAATTAAAAAATAATAATTTGTTTCTTATAGGATTTGATTGGTGTTCTGAATTGTAAACCAAATTGTAAATATAAGCAATTGATTCAACTATGCTTAAATAAATTCTCTTCCAAACTAGTTAATTTAATTTTTTATAATATTAAAAAATTGTGGATTTTGGTTAGAAAATATCAATGAGTTTAACACGCACAATATAATTGACACGAACTCTTTATATAGCTCATATTCCATTTTACAAATTACAAATAGTAGTAATTTGTCAATCATTTGTCTTATTGATTCCTTGAATATTTTATTTCTCACAGCAGACAAAAAGGTTCCCGAACATTTTATGCTATTAACATTGAAACAGCTTTTGTAGAGTTTAATGGGCAACAAAATATGCTAATGTTAAGTTGTTAATACTCTAATTCCAGATGTTTTGTTTTGAGCTACACAAACAAATGGTTCTGCAATTGGACCACACTGGTCCTATGTTCACCTGACTTCCACCAGCTTCCGCGTCTTCTGTTTTTTCCTTGTAACCAGAATCAATACGTCAAACCACATTGTTTTCATCTCAGTACTCTGCCCATCACCTTCAGATCTTAGTTGAGTTTTGGTCCCAATATTCTTCCCGGATTCTTTGTTGGGGTGTTAAAAAAATGGACGAATCCGATCCAACACAGTCAACTCAATCTAAGTTATACGGTTTTCTCACTGTGATTGAGTTAGTTTATATTTAGAAATTATAAAACCAATCCATCATGAGTTGTATCCATTCTTGAAGTTAAAATTTTTATAAGAAACGATCCAACCCATACTTATATTATATTATGTATATTTTTATTTTAATACAATAATTTTATTCAATAAAAAGTTAAAAATATAACAAAACTAATAGTTTTTTTCTAACTACTTTGCACTAACACATTTTGTATTTCTAAATTTCAATTAATCATTCGTTACTTTCTTAACCTAATTCAGTAATCTTATCTAATTTCTTAGTCCCAAGTCCCCGTTGCATAGAAGAAGAGATCCCAAACCTAATGTCAAGCCATTGACCCTTCAATTTTCACATTTTTATTTTTTAAACTAAACGCTTGTTTACGTATGTAATTCATACTTAAATTTATACAAAATTAAATAGTAAATACTTGTGTTATTTAATCTACTATTTAAAATTTGGAATTGAGTACATAATCTTTGTTTATTTCTTGTTTGGAAAAAATTAATATCCTTTTAAGTCAAAATTTTAATAGATTATTAAAGCATAAATTTAAAATAATAGTTGTTTAGTTATTAAAAACTGTAAGGTTTATTAAAACATACAAATGTAATTTTATTTTCTAGGTGTGTCTTTCAAGAATACTTTAAGTCAAAGAAACTATCAAGTTCTAATGAACACATATCCCATATATATTTGTTCTTATACATGTCATATTTTATATTAGACACATAAGAATATTTTGAATTTAGTCTAATCGATTAATCTACTCATTATAAAGTCTCTAATTAATTTTTTAATTGACTAGATCGATTGAGTAATTAATGGTTGATCGATGGAGTACTAGATTGATCCATTAATTACTCATATCAATCTACCTTGGTCAAAATTAATTATTTATTATACCAAATTAATAAGGGATTGACTGGATCAATCAACCATATTTTGATCGTTGTATTGGATTGATCGATAATGATTTCGATCGATTGAACTATGTGTTCGATCAATCGAGCATATGTTAAATCGATCGAGTGACTAGGGTTTCAATTTTAAAACATATTTCTAACTTGAATCAAAATTGGTTTATTATTATATTATCATCATTCTTTTAAACTCTTTTAATTGATTTTGTGGGTAGGATAATAATTTTTCTAAACATATTACTTCAAAATATTCTATTTAAACAAACCTAATCACACAAATTTATTAACCACACAAGAGCATTATTCTCTTCATTTTAATCTCTCTCTTGTTTTGCAAAAAACTATTCAAGTAGCCTTTTTATCTACTTAATTTTTCAAACATTTTATGGTTGTGTTTGATTGATTAATAAACCTATAATATTTGTGATATTGTGCTTAAATTGATTGTTCTAAGGTCGCTAGTTAATTTTAATTTATTTGATATATTATTAAATCATTCAGTTAAGGGTATTCATTATTAATTTTTTTGGAATACACATTTGTACTTATGTTATTGTACTAACGTTTCAAGTACTGGATGAACGGATTTGATTGTTTATGTGACTCAAGTTATCAAAACTTTGGTCCGAATTTGAACACCTTACTTGTAGAGACTATGAAGGAAAGAATCAGCTTAAAAGTAGATTACTTGGGGGCTTTATCGTGGAAGGTAGTATGAGACCTAGCCTTATTATTGGACTTTATTTTTCATAGTGGATAGTTAAGTGGTTCGGTGGATCGATGATTTTCCTCTTAAGTCATTAGTGTGCCCTAAGTTGTTTTCATCTAAAAATCTTATGTGTCGATTTATATTTTGGTATTACTTTATTTACATGTGATTGCATGCCTGATCGTCTGCGAAAATTTTAATTTTTTATAATTTTGTTGATTATCTATGAAAGTTTATAAAGTCCTTACAGTATATTCATCCTTATTTTAGCCAATTAGATTCTTAACTAAATAGAACTTTTATTTGGTATCAAAGTCGGTCACTAGATATACTTAGTGTTTCCTAAGACCTTGTTATGGATAATCTTATTAAATGTGATATTTTAAATGACGGGGAAAGTGATGCTTAATTTATACTCAATAAATTTAAAGTAAATAATCTTGATAAATTGCTTATTGATTTAGTTAGTAGTAAGAGATAGAAGAATTCAATAAAGTTTAGGTTAGGAAAGATTATATTTTTTTGGTTACCTAATCAGCCCTTAATGCTTACCTAGTTACTTTTGTTTGAGTGCTTAATTAACCCCAGATAAGCATCTTTAGTTTGTTTATTTGTTTCATTTTTATTTTTATTGATGTTTCTTTAGTTTAAAAGAAAAGAAGAGAGGATGAAAGTAAATTGCCTTAACATTGACTTGAATATTACATACCACCTTCATATTTTGATGGACTTTATATTGCTTAAATGAGTCTTTTGACTTGTGCATCCACATGTTTTTCACTTATGGTAATCGATGTTGACACGAACATACTCGCACACTCACTAGACATATATGTATGTCATGTTTGAATTTTATTATTAATTATGTGAGATTTTAGGGTTCGAGATAATCTTAACTGTTAAATTGTGTTTGAACTCTATCTCTCACTTTACAAAGTGTTACTATAGAGAGACTGATCGAACACAAATTCTGTGCAATGAATATGCAAGTATACATATCGTTAGAAGTAGTATAATGATAAGAAAATATCATTCCCATGAATATTATGTTATTATAAACTAATTTTTAAAACTTAAAAAATAAAAATTAATTTTTTTTGTGTTTTTATATTTTAAGAAAGCAAAATTAAAAGAACTAAAAAAATAACAATAATTAATTAAATTAGATTTGACACCTAAGGAGATATATGAGAAAATATCTAAGAATACTTAATCCTTCAATTTTCTAAATATGTTAATCACTAAAATCCCACAATATAATTATCAATCAATTATATGATCAATTAAATCTAACTTAACATATATTACTCTCTTAAATAAACTACACACCAACAGTAATTAATCTAATCAAACTCTCATGTAAATTAAATTCCATACTACTCAATTAGTTCATCAATTATGGATCACATATATAAGAATCATATATCTGTGTCTAGAAACTATGCTTGTTATTTAATCAAGAAAAAAAATTAAATAATTTTATCAAATTTATTTAATTGCCTCTATAGATCAATTGTTCGCTAAAAAATTAATAACATAAAAATTAGATTAAATAATATAATTATATTAAAATCATAATTGGGGTAAAATAATAGATCATCACATGTTAAAAATTGGATTCATAACACCTCTAGATTAATAAATTAAGTAGACATAACTTTGTTCATAAATCTCTTATTTTTTTATAAAGAAAGATATAAAATTGATAAAAAAGAATAAATACAATCAATCTTTTGAATTGTACCGCGAATCTCCTCTTAAATCTCCACTAAAATTGTATATTATTTTGAATTTTTCTATATTTTTCTCTCTTTTTGGCTCCAAAAATTGATAAAAAAATGTTAATTTCTGTTTATTAGGGTTTATGGGGAAATTAGAGGGTTAAATTAGGCTAAGGTGGAATCTATTTCATTAAATCAACTTCATATCAAGGGTTAAGATGAAAAAAAAGAGAAAAGTAACAGCACCAGCCAATAAGAACATGACATGTGCATGGAGAAAAGGCGGATCCAATCAATGTGTGATGTGTGGCATAGGTGATTGGTCTAAGTCAATACACATTAACTCATCACCATATGGCAATCTGTGGTTCTCGGTTATCTCTTGCATGGCGCATGGGTGGGAAGATTGGATAAATCAGGTGACAACATGTGACGTGCCCGTTGACCTCATTGTGATACTCGGAATGAACGCGGTGTTGACACATGGCATGACACTACATTACACAATACATGCGGCTTTGCTTGATTGGCCCTTTCTGCTTATGTGGCATCCACGTGGCTTGCCAGTTAGCTCCTTTGCTTGTATGGTGTCCACGTGGCATCTTATGATTGGTAATACATTACAAAATTCATAAAAAAATCAAAACAATTATAGAAAATTCCCAAAAAATAGATTTTCATCACTTTTCACTATAAAGTTTATATTTTAATATTTTTAATCCCAAAAAACTAATTATTGAATTAAAAAAGAAAATATTAAGTAGAAAAGTGCACTTATGAGTCTACTTTCATAAAATCATTAGAGATACCTAATTTTGAGAGAGCTACCTACTACGATATGCAAAGATATTGCAGTGAGCAAAGAAGGTTACCTCATAACTAGTATGCAAGTCGTCATACTAGGTATAATGACTTGTGCATATTTTCTTCACAAGAGAAAAATTATATGATAAAAGAAATAGTAATATACAAAAATTAACTGAATGCATAAAAAAGAGAGCCATAAATAGTTATATAAAAAGAAAAATAAATAGACATTCCTTCATAAAAAAATATAAAATAATCTAATTTAAATAAATAATGAGAGATAATACAAAAAATAATAATTAAAGTTCTCTCTTAATAAGAAATTTTTTCATATATGCAAGTATGAATTCAATTGAAATTTTTGCGTAATAGGTGATGCTCCTTTGTTTAAATATTTCATAATTTATCATAAATAAACAAATTGACATCCTATTTAATTCTAACATATATTTTACTTTTGATGATTTTTGATATGTCATCATATATGTTAGTATGTCTGTGTGTCTTATGTACATATATTCATATTGTAATGGATAGTCACACATGTTGTCAATGGATAGTCATACTTTGAATAAAATTAATTTTATCTTTTGTGTGTACTGTTGTAATCATGTTTAGCTACGTATACTACCATCAATTAAAAAAATTATATATATATATCAATTCTTATAAATTTTTGTTTTGTTTTAATTTATTTAGAGAAGTCATAAAACTTTTAGTGAGTTTATTCTTTTTTGAAAAACATATATTTTTTAGCTCTCTATTTTGATCTTTTTAGAATGTGTACTTTTCTTTTTAGTCATCAAATACATTGTTTGCTTGCTCAACTTATTTGTCATTACTTTATGATTATATTGTTTATTTGTATAAAAAAATGTGAGAAAAATTGGACTTTAAGAAAAAAAATAGAACATTATAATGTAAAATATATAAAAAGTAAAGAACTAATTTAAAGAGATAATTAGTTTGAAAATATTACGCATATGGGGAGTTGTATTTTTAATTCCTATTTGATGATTACCCACACTTATGAACATTCTTCATTTTTCCTATTATTATATACACTAAACTAATGAATAATTAGCATTTTATGAAAAAAAAATTTGGTTTTTTATATTTTTATTTTTCAGTGTATACATGAGCATTAAAGACTCAAGCAAAAATGGTTTTAATGGATCATAGGATAGTTTTACTGTGTAAAAATTTATTTTTTCTATGAGCGTTATGTAGTGAGAGAGAGATTTTGTCACACGAATATATCAAAAGGAGAGATTATAAGGTTTATGTAAGTGTTGACGATATTAGTGAACAAAATATACAAATATAATTTTTAGTTTCTAAGTGTGTCTTTCAAGAATATTTCAAGCTAAATAAACTATCAAGATTTACCGAATACATATCAGGTATATCTTTATTTTTATACACATTAGATTTCATATTAAACATATAAGAATATTTTGAATTTAGGCTACTCGATCGATCAATAATCAATCTACTCAATTTAAAAAGTCTTGAATTAGTTTTTTTAATTGACTAGATCAATGGAGAAATTAGTAGTCGATTGATTAAGCACTAGATCGATCGATTAATTACCTAGATTGATCTACCCTAGTTAGAATTAATTATTTATTATACTAGATTGATCATAGACTGATTGATTTGATCGAGCATGTTTTAATTGATGTATTGGATTGATCGATAAGGATTTTGATCGATTGAACTGTGTTTGATCGATCGAGCATATGTTAGATTAATCGAGTGACCAGGTCTTCAATTTTAAAACTTATTTATAACTCGAATCAAAATTGGTTTATTATTATATTATCCTCATTCTTTAAAACTCTTTTAACTAATTTCATGAGTAGAATAGTAATTTTTTTAGACCTAGTGCTTCAAAATATTCTATTTAAACAAGCCTAATCACACGAATTTATTAACCACACAAGAGCATTATTCTTTTCATCTTAATCTCTTTCTTGTTTTACAAAACACTATTCAAGTTGACCTTTTTATTTAGTTAATTTTTCAAACATTTCGTAGTTGTGTTTGATTGATTAACAAGCTTACAATATTTTTGATATTGTACTTAAACTTATTGTTTTAGAGTTGTTAATTAATTTTGATTTATCTAATATATTATTAAATCATTTAGTTAGGGTTATTTATTATTACATTTACTTTAGAACATACATTTGTATTTGTGTTATTGTGCTAATGTTTTAGGTAATGGTTGAATGAGTTTGATTTCTTGTATGACTTAAGTTATTGAAACGTTGGTCTGGATCTAAACACCTTATTTGTAAAGACTATGAAAGAAAGCATCGAGTGGATACTTAAGTGGTCTGTTGAACCAGTGATTTTCTTCTTAGGTCATTGGTGTGACTTATATTGTTTCGCCTTAAAAATCTAGTGTATTGATTTATATTTTCACATTAATTTATTTACATGTGATTGCATACTTGATCATCTGTGAAAATTTTAATTTGTCATATTTTTACTCATTATTTATTCATCTGCTCTAGTTAATTAGATTCGTAACTAAATAGAACTTTCAAAAAAACATATTTTTTTTAAAAATTGACAATTCTAAAAAATAAAAACACTAAAACACAAAATTCAATCCACTCAATCCAATCTAACACAATCCGAAGGGTTTAATTTGGACTGATTTTATAGATTTTATTGGATTAGATCAGTTCTTACTTTTTATGAACAAACATTATTAGTTCGGTTATGATTTTAGCTCAAATTTGAACCAAACCATGGTATGTATACAGCTAATATTGTTTCGGATTAGCTCAACCCTGATACTACGTATCATGTGTCGGTTCGAATTTAATCAAAAATTGAAACCGAACCAATAATTTAGGTTCCTAAAATCATATGAACTGATTTAATCCAATAAAACCTATAAAATCAATCCAAATCACTCCCTTCGAATTGGGTTGGATCATACTATAAATTTTTTATATATATACAATGGATAATTTTTTTTAAATATTTATTTTAATAACTAAATAATTATTATTTTAAATTTTATGATTTAATAATGGATTGAAATTAGGACGTAAAATGATTTTGATTTTTTTCAAACAATAAATAAATAAATATAATGTACTAAATTCAAAATTCAAAATAGCATAAAAATTGACAAAAATATTTAATATTTAATTTCGTATCGATTTAATCATATATTGTTTAATTTAAAAAATAAAAATGTGATTAAATAAATAATAACATGATTTAGTTTATATGTTATTTTTAAATGCAACAAAGTTATCCAAAAAGTTGTTCGTTGATGTTACTTAAAATAAAAACAATTATTAAACGTCATATAACGTGTATTTACATAGACCAATGGTAATAAGCTTTTATTAACAATGGAAAAAAGCACAACCTGTTAGCAAAAGAAAAACTCCAACTTTGATATAATATATAAGAAAGCATAAATAATTAATGTTAAACAATTTTATAAATTAAACCTTATATCAATAAATTGCAAATTTGGATCATAAATTGCCATTTTGGTATATACTTTACCAAATTTCAAAAACTTATCTTTTTAGGGTTTAAAGTGCATACTAAGAGCTTGTTTCATAACTATTTCGATTTTGGATTTCTATTTTTTAAGTGATTTTTCAATTAGGATATTTAATAACGATTTTTAATTTTGATTGTCATTGAGTCACTACCAAGATATGACTTGGTTCATAAAACTTTAAAATAAGATTTTTGAATTAGATTTTTTATTTTTGATTTTTTTTTTCATTTTTGTTAAACATTTTTTAGAGCTTAAATCAAGTATTACGAATTTTGCATTTAAAAATATTTAAAGAAAATTATTAAAAACTTAAAATTTGTAAATAAAAAAACTTTATTTTTTTAATTTTTCGAAAAAAAAATAAATTACCACCAAACAATTTATAAGTGATTTTTTATTTTTTTTCTTGAAAATAACAAAGTATAAATTGTTACAAAATATATTGGTAATTATTTTTTTTTTTACGAAAAATCATAAATAATAAAATCAATTATTTTACCATAAATTATAATTTAAAATCGTTATATAAACAAAACCTATTCATCATAATTAAAATGATGACTGATTTGTGTTAGAAAATAGAGAGACACATAGAAAGGGGAATTGAAGCTTGAAGTCATTGGGCTGGAAAGAAGCTACTAGAATCTGTAAAGAATGATACAGCTTGCTTGATAAAATGGAGTCACTTTCTAGTTTCAAGTAATATGAAATGAATTGGTCCAATGGTCCCTAGCTAGCACTTCAATTTTGGAAGTATTTATAAACTGTAGTCCACATTGATAGAGTTTCACATTACACCATCATAATTTATTGATGCCTTAAATGACTCCTTTTTTATCTTCACACCAGTCATTGCTTCTTTCTTGAGCTGCTTTTGTATGTTGCATTTCTTTTTTCTTCTTTCATCCTTTCAGACTTTTATTCATCAATTTCTGAAAAAACCAAGACTCATCAGTATCAGATTCCAGAACACATCTGTTAGGTAGCAAAAAAATGTATTTTATAATCCTAAAAGTATTTATGTTAATTCTTTATTTGATTTAAAGCGTTTTCTTTTTTTTACTGTACAATGTATCAAAAACTAAAAAGGGAACAGACAGATCAATTAGTATTAATCTAAAAGTTAAATATCATTGCTTAGGTTAAAATTGTTGGTATTATCCTAACCCTTTTTTTTCTTTACTGGAGGACCTTTCTAACTCCTTCATATGCAAAATACACAAAATCCAAAAGAAATACATTATATAAGAAAGTTCTTTAAAGTTTGTTATGGTGATGATGTTCTTTTTAATATTTGCAAGGTTTTCAATACTTGTATACTCAGTTATGTCATTGTCAACAACGTTGTCTTCTAACATTCTGAGTAGTCTTCATGGCAGAATCCAGCAACTAAAGTGTCTTTTAATTAAAATTCTGAGCAGTCTTTTTAATTAGCATAATCCCAAACACTGTTTCCATAGTCTCTTTAGCTACTTATGTTGCTTTTACTGTGCTTTGTCACTCCACTCAAATTATCAATTTTATTTATTAACATTTTCATCACTTTCTTTTGTAATTACTAATTGGTTGATGTGGTTTTTTTGCTCGCAGTCCTGAAAGGAATTTTTGAAAGAGGGGTGGAGTATAGTAGTACTAAGAAAGAAGAAAAATCTAACATCTATCCTTCAATACTTGCGTCTCCGCAATGTTAGGGGCCATCAATTATAAATTATAGGTTATAAGTAATATATAATAAGTAAAAAAGGCTGTACATTTATAAGAGAGATTATTATATTCCTTTAATTATCTCTTTCGTCTAATTAAATATATTTATCAATATTAATCATTTAGATTATTATCAAAAAATATTAAACATTTAGATAATACTGATATGATCAACTTAACCCTTATTGGATTGATCTATTTGGCATGACGTATGAGTCATCTCTACTAAGCCAAGCCAATCATCTCTTGGTATATATGTAATAATTTATTTTATAAACAAATAAAATATTATTAAATTATTATATTTGTTTCACTCGTACAATTAAAATATTATATTTATTTTATTCATATCATCAAATTATTTTTATCGCGTTTGTATCATAACTTGTAAAAATTTCTATTTATTTCATTTTAGATAGTTAAGTGATATATTTAGAATAAAAAATTATATTATAATTTATGATGTCGTTAGACGTAGATTAAGAAAATAGTATAAATGAAACTTTGTACGAGTTAGATGGTATAAATAAAACAAACACAATAATTTAATGATATTTTTGCTTCCAACACTAATATTGTCGTCATAGTTTTTTTTTCCTTTAAAAACAAGGCTTTTGGTGCATCATATCACTCTCTAATTTTTTTAATGTATCAATGGAACGCTAGTTGATATGTTATGACTCAGTTCGCTTTGGATAAGTAGTGATATATAACACTAGTAGTATACTTCTACATTTATGTAGAGTCAAGATATGGAATGAGGTTAATATAACAATGACAAAAGATTTGTGAAATTTTGACTCCTGAATTGTATATGAATAGTATAGTTGTGAAAGTCCATAAGAATTATGGACCTTAAGTCCATAAAAATTATGAACCTTTCAAACTCAAAAAGTTAACCCAGTGAGTAAAGACACTCACAATCCTTATAAATTCTATAATAAAATTATACTTAATTAATGTAGAATATTACTTTTTATCAAGGATAATAGAGTCGTACATTGATTAAAGAGAATACTATGGTGGAGTCTATAAGAATTATGAGTATCTCTATCTATTGGGTTAATCATTTGGGATTAAAAAGTCCATAATTCTTATGGACTTTGATATAATATTAGAACTTTATTTGATTGGGTAAAAAATCTTGGACCTCATCTCACAAAAAAAATTGAATTGGGCCTTGTATAAAAAAATTTGACAAGTGACCCGAGAAAAATATAATAAAATAGATTACAAATGATGGGCTTTACCAAAGATAAAAACCCATATTTTGAGTGAGGATGTCAAGGATAATAGAGTCTTATATTGATTAAAGATAATTATGGTAGAGTTTATAAGAATTGTGAATGTTTCTCCCAATTAGGTTAACCTTTTAAGATTGGAATACCCATAATTTTTATGGATTTTGACACTCTTAGCATCCACATTTTGTACTTTTAACTTATTTTATTTTATTTTATTTTATTTAAATCACTTGTTTCTTTTTATTTTTATAAGGCCCATTTCATTTTTTTGTGAGATGAGACCTAAAGTCTTTAGCTCAATTAATTAAAGCTCGAATACCATGTCAAAGTACATAAGAACTATGAGTTTTCCAATCACAAAAGATTAACCTAATGGATGAAAATACACACAATCATTATAAACTCTACCATAACATTGTAATAATCAATGTAAAACATTACTCTTAAAAATAGTTGATATATAAGACATGTTTTCATGATCATGAACATTTGATAAAGACTAACCATTGAAATTAAACTAAAGTTAAGACAATAAAATATAGAATATTTAAAACACTAATTAATTAGAACTCACATCCTAGGACAAGAAAAAAATTAAAAATTAAGACGGAGGGAAAATTGCACAACATATATTTATGAATTAATCATCTCTTTTGTCATATCTATGAGCACGCTTCCTCAAATCCTCAATGTCATCTTTATAAACATTTTTGTTAAGCCCTTCAATTTCTTGTTCATCATCTCCGACAATTGCATCTTTAAACTATCTTGTTGTTTCCTTGGTAGCTTTACATACTCTATCCATGGTGTCTTCGTCATTTCAACCATATTATTCTCCTTATCACCTCTTGCTTCTTTTACTGCATTACTACCCCAATATTATATAATTTAACATCACCACAAAAGTAGGTTAGAATATAATTAATCACTATATACATATCTATTTATATTTATAAAAAAAAATCAAATTATCATCACTTTAATTCATATATGACTCACTTATTTAAGTAGTTTTATTTTTAATCTATAAAAAAACATATATTATTTAGGTCATGGAAAAGAATGATACATATATAAAAAACATACACAAAAGATTACTTAATGTACTTAAACTAATTATCAACAATATATAAATTTGGAATTCTTTCAAGTAATTTTTCCTCAGAACATTCGAAGGCGTTGGAGAAGCGAAGCCAACTTGGTGACAAGTAAATATTAGTGGTGTTGCATAGTGGCAAGGAAAATATTTTTTCAAAGCTCCTATTACCCTCTTAACTATTGGAAATGTTATTCATTATTCATACTTAATAATCAAATTGTTTTCTCTTTACTTTCTATTAGTTATTCTTTTTTTCAAAGAAAAAGTTACACTAATTTTAAATTTTATTGATATAGTATCACATCATCACACACTAAAAAAGTTATGTCACCTCAGTACAAAGGTTGTTGACTCCGGTGCATCCTACCATATTACTTCACAAGGTGAGCTCTTCATAACCTACAAGAGAGGTTACAAATTAGTACTCAGAGATGTTAGACATGTTATAGATATCTATCTCAACTTGATTTCTACTGGTAGACTAGATGATAATGATTATAGTATTCAATTTGGTAAAGGTAAATGAAAGCTCATCAGGAGTTCCCTAGAAATTTTCACAAGAATGAAGAAAGTCACACTTGACTACTTGCATGGCAAGTTAAGTAAAGGAGAAATGAATGCAAATGAAAAATACTTTAACATAAAGCTTTGGCACAAAAGTTTTAGCACATAAGTGAAAAAGGATTACATACACTTTCCAAAAAGAAGCACTTACCAAGCTTGATAGGTACACATTTAAAAACCTGTGTCCATTGCTTAGCTGGTAAAACATATAAAGTTTCTTTTCATAGTTATTATCCTTCTAGAAGAAAACATGTTTTAAATTTGATTCACACATATTATGTAGAATTGCAAGATAGAACACTTGATGGTGCATATTATTTTGTCATTTTTATAGATAATTATTCTAGAAAATTGTTTACATATGTAGAACAAAAGACAAAAGTGTTAGTGTCTTTAAAGATTTTCATGCTATGGTGGAAAGAGAAACTAGGAAGACATTGGAATGTGTTAGATCAAACGATGGTGGTGAATATAGATGACCATTTAAAAGTTATTATAGAAGTTATGGTATCAAACTAGAGAAGACTGTGTCAAAGAATCCTCGTCAGAATGGTGTTGTATAAAGAATTAACCAATATTAAAGAGAGAATTAGGTGTATGCTCTCCGATGCCAAGTTACCTAAGTCATTCTAGGGTGAAGCAATGATGACTGCAGTTGATTCGATCAATCTTTGTCCTTCAGCTCCTTTGGATGGTGATGTTTCTGATAGAATTTGGAAAGGAAAAGATGTTTCCTATAAGTAGTTGATAGTATTTAGATGTAAAGCCTATGTCCATATCCCTAAAGATGAAAGATAAGAAGTTGGATGACCCAGCCAAGGAGCTTATCTTGTTGGGATACTTACATAATGACTTTGGGTATAGATTATGGGATCCAGTTTGCGAAAAATTGATCAAGAGTACATATGTGACATTTCTTAAAAATTAGATAACTGGTGTTGATGGAGTTAATAAGCTCTAATCCTTTATTGAATTTCATTTTAGCTTGGAGCCAATTTCCAAGCCTCTAGCTCACAATGATCATGAGGGAGCTATAGAAGAAAACTATGATGGTATTCATCTTGAAGTCCCTATAGCAGATAATTTGGAACCTACTAGACAAGTTCAAGAAGAAACTTCATCGTTAGTAGAGTCTGTACTTAGAAAGTCAACCAGAGAAAGCAAGCCATTTACAAGATACCCTCAACATAAGTACGTGTTAATGACTGATGAAGAAGAACCAAAACTTACTAAGGAGCTATGTGCAACTAGAAGCAAAAAAGAGTGGTAACATTCCACTTGGATGGCACTTCTTGGTTAGGCATCTCTTGGCTAAAGATACTGGGCCTAGGACTCGGGTCCTATCTCAGATGGTCATCTTTCCAGCCAAGCCTAGATGACTATAGGCCTAGCTTATGCATTATGGGCATTGGAAGATGCCACAGGGATGTACTCTGGGACGAGGAATGGCCCTGGAACTGGTGGCTCTAGTAAGCAGTCTATAATGGTCTGGAATGCATTTTTCACCATCTCTAAGGGGGTATGGATTTAAGCTTTCCTTACCTTTTAGCTAACCTTACTTGTTACGTGCAGACATGTCCAGGTGCAGTGCTAATATTTTTGGCAAGTTGTAGTGGAGCTGGAAGGTTCGTCTACTAGTTAGCAGGCTGGATCTTCTGACTAGTGGTAAGGGTCTTAGAGGTGAAGCTATTTATTTGATTCATGACTCTTTTTATAAGTCTATAAAGTAAATGTAGATAAAGATAGTAGATAAGAAGATTTTAATGTTCTCTTTTCAAAAAAACACTATTGCTAAGGTCTATAGTCTTTTTTTTCTTTCAAATATCTCTTTTTTTTCTTTCTTAGTAGATCAAGGACTTGGAGAACTTTTTGAGAGTCTTACAATTTTGTAATTTTTTTAGCCAAATAGAACACATTTATTTTCCACAAACGGTGTCAAATGTTGACATTGATTTTGTCAACACTAGGTAGAACTGTTCTCTGTAGAATTTACAAGACGAACAAACTGTTAAAACTTTGGACCACTTTGTGAGAGGTAGTCTTCGGCTCTACGATCTTTAAGTCAATAACTTTAAGATGAAGGGTATAGAAGATCTTAGTTTCCCTCTAATAATTATATATAAAAAAGAATGTTTAGTTGTAATTCTCTGCCATGAGATGTATGATATTATAATATTATATATGATATTATGTTATGCATATGTAACTAAATATAGGCAAAAAAATAAACATGGTAGCTTATCATTTTCTAATTAAAATTGAGCTTTTGAAGCTTTGTGTATAACTATATGTTGTAAAGATTCATTATATGTAGACATTTATTATTTATTATTTGTTAAATTATTCTTTAAAATAACTATAGATAATGATAATTTTTAAACATTTAACTCTTCAAGATAACTAAAGAATAATTATTGAACTTATATTCTTTTAAGATAATCATATCGCGTTCACACTTATAAAGTAATTAGTCACTTATTTGACTTGGTCTATAAAGATATTTATTTACTAATTAGGATTACTAAATTGTAACATATTATGTACGAAATTATCCTCAATATGCATATTATTAAATTACGTTAAAAATTATTTTATTAATTATTTTATTATTTTTTATTTTTATTTTATATATTTAATTAATTGTACTATTTTAATTATATAAAGAGGAAGGATTAAATTTGATATTTTTTCATGTTACAAATTAAAAAAAATGTACACGTTTCTCGTTTTATAAATAGATGGCAATTTCAATAAAAATAAAAATTTTCGCGAGGAAAAACAGTAGCGCTTTAAACATGTTTCATTTACTGCAATTTTCAGGAGTTCACCCTTAAAACCAAGGCCCACGTCCAACCTTCAGATCTTTTGTAAGTCCCTTCATCACAAAACAAATAGTTATGGAAAGGCCCCAAAAAGAGCACAAAAATCCATCGTTCCATTCAGACTTCAGCTGATGCTTGTATTCAGACGCTGAGGTAGAAAATTTTTATTGACTTCAGCTGATGCTTGTATTCAGATGTTAGGTAGAAATTTTTTATTAATGTTCGAAGTTTAATTTTTTATTATTATATTTTAATATAAAATTTAGAGTTTTTATATTGATATTTTATTAAAATGTTTTATACAAAAAATTATTTAAAATAAAAAATAATGTAATAAATTTCATACCCTAATTAATAATCTATGTAAATGTATAAATAATTAAAATTATAGAAAAGTGAGGATTAAATCATACGTCATCAAGAATTAAGTAGTATTGTACGAGGAACCATTTAATTCGTAAGTTATTTCTTAAGTTTAAAATTAGGCTTAAGTTTTTAAAATATTATCAGAACTAGGTTTTTACTTCTTCGTCTCCCACCAACGTTTAAGTGTCTGGCGTCACTTAGAGTTAAGATCTTTTCATCCTGTGTTGACCAAGATTCACTCTAATCGATGTGAAGAGGGATGTTAAGTCTCTTATCAGCTAAGAGTTAGGTAGCATTATTCTTTATAAATCTGAATAACTCTTTAACTCATAAATTGATTCTTCTGGATTTTTAAGAGTAAAAATAAATATGTTAAAATTTTATTACTAATATATAATGTTAAGTATCCTTGTCCCACATCGACTAGAAACAAGGCAGTAAAGTTGTTTATAAGCTTGGGCAACCCTTAACTCAATGAGATCTTATTGGGTTGAGTTAGGCCTGAGTTAGCTCGAGTTTTTAACATTGTGATTCATGGCTTACTTTTATGTGTTTGACTGGTGGGTTCTACTACGCCTCACCGTACATGTTAATGCTCATTTGTCACGTGGAGAGGATCGTAAGTATCCTCGTTCCACATCGACCAGAATACAGAATAAATCGCTTATAAACTCAAGAACCCTTAACTCAATAAGATCTTATTGAGTTGAGTTAGGCCTGAGTTTCTAACATATAAAATAACACACTTAAAATAAAAAATCTTCTATTCAATTAATTTTTTGCAAACAAAAAATTTAACTGCAGGTACAGTACCGTCTAACCCCATACTTAGCTCCGCCCTGCTTGTATTGCTACTTGGTTGAATTGATTGGGTGGACCCATTTCGGCATTTCCACGAACACCTGAACTGTGAAACTAGCAGCAAGACTAAGCGTTTACGTTAATGGAGGAATTAGAACAATCGAATATACGTGTCTTTTTGTAGAAGACAGAATTACCTTTGGTTTTTATACGTGTCTTAACCAAATTGAGAGTTATAATGAATGAAAATTAATGCAAAGAAAAAAGATACCAAAAATTGAGAATTACTAAGTTTTGACTTGTATAACAAAATTCGAGTTTATAAAGATCTTTAGAAACTTGAATATTTTAGTTTTATGGTTTATCAGTAAGGGTATCTTCAGCAAATTTGTTAAATATGTTATAACAAAATAATCTTTAATAAAAATTATTATTTAAAAATAATTTAAGAATGTTTATGTTATATCACAAGAATCAAAAATAAAATATGAAAAAATGTAACTGCATTTTAGTTTTTTCTGATATCATATAAGAAGAATAATAATACATCTGACATAAGGATCACAAACATTATATGTATAGTTAATAATTGTATATCTATTTTAATTTATCATTAAATATATATTATATCCTAACATTTTTACACATTAAAATCCAACATCTTGTTACATACATTAAAACTCAAATTACTTAAAATTTAGTATATTACTTTTAAATAGACTTAATCTTATACGACAGTGTATAACACATAATTATTCACATATAAGCCCAACGTTGGATCAAATATCCAACAATCTACCACTTGAACTATATATGTAATCTTATAATTATACATTGCAAAAATGACCATATGAACTCAATTTTTCTGTTGTTATCGAAATGTATCTATAACTAATCAAGTCCATCAATTATATCAACATAGGACCAATGGTCAAGTATATTGCTACGTGTGTAGCATGAAAATTTCATTCAGTGTGATCTTAACATGCTTATTTTCAACTGATCTAACCTTAAACCTTAGTTAAATTAAACCATATCAAAATCAAAGTGTAAATAAACCAAAATTTTATTCTTGCAAAAAATAATCTCAAAATATTCATAATTTGAAATAAATGAAATTGTGTCTATCAAAGAAACATTTAAAATTATAAACTTTCATTAAAGATGAATATCTTCAAATGACATGACACCCATATGAGTAGTGTGCTCATGAAACACTATAGGTGGCAATCCCTCGGATCCACAATCATGGAGCTTGTATCAATTTGTTCTATAGACACTTGAACACTTTGAACTCTTTCTTTAACAACCAGAAACTTGATCTCTATGTGTTTTCACTTCATCAAGATCCTATTATTAGTAGAATATAGCACTGGTGACTTATTGTCACAAAATAACTTAAGTGGTCTTTCAATACCATCTACTATACGTAACATTGTGACAAAATTTCGTAACAATATTTCATTATTTGATGCCTTATAACATGCTATGAATTCTATCGCCATGATAGAAAAGGCTATAATAAGATATTATTTAGCACTCTCTTAAGAGATAACACCCCTAACTAGCAGGTAGAAATAGTTTGACATAGATTTCGTACTATCTTAACATCCGGCAAAATATAAGTTATTATACCTAACGATCAGAAGTTGTTCTGACCTCTTATATTTGAGCATATAGTCTTTTGCTCTTTATATTTACCGTAAGAATTGTTTGGTTTCCTTTCAATAGTCTATTCCTAAATTGCTTAAATATCTAACCAACATCCCAACAATGTATGCAATATTTGGGCATATATATACCTGAACATACATAAGACTCCTTATTGCTAATGTATAAGGAACCTTGTGCATTTATTTTTCCTAAAAATCATTATTAGGGCATGAATTGAGATTAAATTTTTCTCCTTTAGTAATAGAGGTATCACTTGGTTTGCAATTCTTACTACCATATCTCTTGAGAATCTTTTCGATCTAACTATTTTGTAATAATACTAGAATACTCTAAGAATGATATCTTTTCGATCTAACTCTTTTGTAATAATCCTAGAATACTCTAAGAATGATATCGAAATATATGTATGTCTAATACAAAAGAGGTGTCACCAATATCTTTCATCTCAAAATTCTTAGCCAAAAATCTCTTGGTTTTATGTAATAAGTCTATATCGTTGTTGGTAAACAAAATGTCATCAACATATAAAACCAAAAAAATATACTTGCTCCCATAGAACTTATGGTAAATGCAATCATCAAATAAATTCATCTAACAACCAAATGAGATTATCACTTGATGAAACTTGAAAAACCATTGTATAGATGCTCGCTTGAACCTATAGATGGATTTCTTAAATTTGCAAACCATATATTTTGGGTCCTCCAACAAATTTTTTTATGGTTGCATCATATAGATCATCTCATCAATGTTACTATTGGGAAACATCATTTTTACATCCATCTAATGTAACTCAAGATTGAAATACACTACTAATAACATTATAACCTTGAAAGAGTCTTTCAAAGAAATCAAAGAGAAAAGTATCTTTATAGTCTATGCCTTTTTTTTATGTAATGTCCTATGTGACAAGACGAGTAGTGTATCTTTCTGCATAGCCTTTTGAATCCCTAATGGTCTTAAATATACATCTATAATCAATAGGTTTCATACCTCTTGGTCTTGAGGTGGTAGAGTTTGTTCTTCTGGGAACAATTTCTTGAATGAAGGTTCTTCGAGACTCTCTTAATTTATTATGTTTTGATCAAAGTCAAGAATGTCATCCTAATTGATATCAATAACACCTTTAACAATATCAACATATTTCTCTTCAAAGACAAAATTCCTAACTATATTTACCCAATAAACTCAACATCCTTAAAGAATCGAGCTTTTCTTAACTCGAAAATAGACTTAGACGTAGGATCATAAAACTTATACCCTTGGATTTTTCAAAATGTCCAATAAAATTGTAACTCATCATTTTTGAGTCTAGTTTCTTTTCATTAAACTTATAAAAAATTTCTTCAATTAGACATCCTTCATATATATATAAGTGCTTTAAACTAGGTTTCTTATCCGTTAAAAGTTTATAAGGGATTTTGGTGGTTGCTTTAGTTGGAATCCTAATAAAGATATATGCTACAGTCCTAAGTGCTTCTCCTTGTAGTGGTTCTAACGAAGTTAAATGACAAATCATACTCCTCGTCATGTCAGGTAGATGTTGGTTAAAAAACTACAAATGAAAAAACAAATCGGAAGAAATAATGATGCAATCCCTCAAAGACATACCAAAAAACGGGTTTGGATCATTATAGTCCTCACCCTCCGTATCAAACATGTCAAAGAACAAAACAAAATAGATGAGAAAATAATAAATATCCACTAGATTGATCTAGGGAGAAGGGTAGTTCTAGAAAGAAGAACTCTTAGTGAAGAATCTATAGAAATTGATGGCAATGGATGATGACAACGACAGCGAAATTGGGTTCCAATGGTAGCAGCAGAGGTAGCATTGGCGGCTGGAAGGCACACAAATGAATTTATATCTATTGCAGAGATGGGCAACGGTATGAAGAGAATTTTATGTAACTGTAACAATTTAAACATATGACATTATTGCAAATTTGCAATAGATGATGAGAAAAAGCCTTCTAACTTTATCATGTCTGTAGATCATTAAGTTTGTGGGATTAACGATGAAAAGTAAGATCTGAAGTTGTTATAAATAACTAAATAAATATGGCCTCTGCTTTGTAAGTGATGGAAAAATATCCTCTCTTGTTATATAATATTTCTTAACATTCTTTTAACATAAATAATATTATATATACATAGTAAATTTATTATAATATAAATTTTATATAATAATTTTTTATTTAATATAACTTGAATAACAACATCATTTTCCATTTATATAAATTTGGTATACATGAAATTTTACTTTTGGAAACTTTGGGTAAAAGTAGAAGATGTGATTTGAAAGCATCTATATGCAAAAGATTTTACTAGTTACTTTGTAGTAAAGTGTTTCACCTAATTAGTTTCATATGTATCCAAAATTTTGATGGATTAGAATTCACATGGCTTTGCTCAACTTTATAACAAGACTTTAGATCAATAAAGGCCATAAAGTCGTATATACCACATCATATATCATGTAAAAGTATTGCTAGATGCAAATTACGACCAACAAACATCATTGTAGGGTCTATATGGGATAATAATTGAAATAAAAAACATTAAGTATGAAAACAATGATTGTACTTTCTATTTCTTTAATATATTTGCCAAGAAAAATATGTCCAAACTATTATTACTACTACTCAATCACTCGCTCATCACTAAAAAAAAATGCATATATTAACTTAGAACTATGCCCATTGAAACAAAGTAGGAGGTTTTATAACTTGTTTTTAACCCAGAAATTAAATTAGATTCATGTCTAAATGTGATTAGGACTTAATTTCTATTAGCATAGATCCCTCTTAATATTTTAACTAATTAAAGTGGATATTTAAGATCGTGATCGAAAAGTCTAATCAAATACACGTAAGTAAAAACTTGATTTTGATGAATTAAAAAAGAAGAAGAAGAAGATAATTTCTATAAAACGGGTGGGTCGGATTAGTATCTGTTTATATCTTGAACCCATTTAAAAGTTTCGGAGTCAGCAAATTGTAGTAATTTTGATTTGTTTATATACAACCCATTAAACCCCATCCCAAACATGTCTTGTCTTAATTAATAAAGAGAAAATGAAAAATCCATATAATTTGAACGCAAATTGTGTTGTAAAATTTTTGGCTCTAGTCATATTGGTTGCCAGCTTCATATAATCCCTTTTTGCCCCCACCAAGAGCTGGAATGATAAATAAAGCATCTTTTTGTTGATGCTTGATAGTGATTGGAGTGGAATCCAAGAAAAATACAAAAAAGTAATGACAACATTATTAGAGTGAGAAAGAAGGATAAAAAGTAAAAAGTAATGTGAAGGGAAATAAGTAACTAGCAAAATTATTTTCTATATACATAAGGGTACATTCTGAGAATCTGGGTGTGAGGAAAAAAGGGGGATGAAGTTCTTATTTCAGTGTCCATGTTGCTCATGTTTTTGCTTTATGAAGCCCAAGGGAGGGCCTCCAAAGGCTAAAGAAGCACCCAAGGAAGAGAAGAAAAAGGAAGAGAAGAAAAAAGAGGAGAAGAAGGAGGAGAAGAAGGAGGAGAAGAAAGAAGAGAAGAAAGAGTGACAATGCAGCCAGCTAAATCTACTTCAATTGTTGCTCAACCTCTCTTTCTTTATTTCTTTCTTGATGTTGCTCAGTAATTGTATCTCCTTAATTAGTGTGTTCAGACTGAAAATGTATGTAACTTCTTATTAAATGGCCCAAATTCATATGGGTTTGTCCATCTTCATACTCTAATGAATGTGAAAGAATAAGTTTTTATGAGTGAATGTGACTTTATTTCTCTGTTCATCACTCATGTTGTCACTGCATAACTCACCTTCTATGAATATCAGTCACTTTCACAAGAAAACCTTATATATTATATGCTCATTATTAATATCAATAGTTACTTCTAACGCTAATTAAGATTGTCTCTTCCTCCACGACTGAGCAAAAATGTATACAGATTTGGGTTTTGTGTGTACGGAACCTCTTAATTGGTTGAAGCACAAGGAATTGAAGTGATCTTATACATAGCACCCTAATTGGTCAAATGTAATTCTAATTTTGTCTAAAATTAATATCTAAGATACAAAAATAGTAATTGTCAAAGTATAATTTGGTGAAAGGCAAAAATGGATCTCCTAGTAATACACATACACAATGTTCAAGGTTTAATTTAGTTAGCTAGCTCTTTGTTTTTTTAAGGTTTCAAGAAAATAGTAAAGAAGAATTAATAATAAGAATGTGTTCAAGAAAATAGTTGTTAATGGTGGGTTGGTTCCTCATAACCACGATGGGTGTTGTTTATGGAAGATGGAGAAGCAAACCATAAGGCATTGTGAGAAGGAACCATACTATAATAATTGCATAAATGAGCGTGCAAAAGGTTAAGAAATGTCTTCTGATCAGCAGTGCAAAGAAGAACGCATGCATGCAACCCATTATGCAGAGAAGTTGCTTGTTTCTTTTGTGGTAGCTTGTTTGGCCTCAGAATATAGACAAGAGTATGTATGTATGTATGTATATATATATATATATATATATATATTAGTGGTATTGGGGTTTCACAACAGTAGAGGTAAATGTTGATATAAGGGTTGCGGGGGCTAATTAATTAATGTATAATATTTTACTAAAATAATGTTTTATTCAAGTAACTTTCACTTTAAATGTTTTAATTTAAAAACTTTAAAATATATATATATATATTTTAAAATCTAACTCATTTGTTATCTTTTTGAATTAAAATATACATATTTTTTTTTCTTCAAAATTAATACATATGCTTAAATTGATTAAATTTATCAATCCGTTTGTATATTCTTGATGTCTTATTCTATTATTTTTAGGGAATAAAACAAGAGAAAAAGTCTTTTTTTTTAATGCATTTATTGATTATTGGTTTTGATACTCTCTCTCTCCCTCATTTTTCAACTATTTTGTCATTTCAAAGAATTAACTTGTCAAAGTATGAAAACTCCATACAAAATCAATTAAATTTTCTAGAGAGATACTAACCTTTAGAAATTATCTAGGTGAAACCAATTTTAAATATAATGTAAATTCATTATATATTATAAATGTTATATGAAGATAAATTTTTATAGTTTTTACTGCAAAAATAAAATTGAGTATAATAATAATAATAATAATAATAATAATAATAATATATTGCAGTTTTTACTGATTCAACGAGTTATTAATATTTTAGATAATTTTCCCTCTAACCTCTCTGCCACTCCCCTGCCAACCTAGTGTCGGTATCCTTTCTTCTTTTCTTTGATTTTTTTTTCTTTGATTTTCTTGTTCCTCTTTTCTGCTCCTTCTCGATTTGTTTTGCTTATCAATTTCTTCTTCCTTTGCTCCTCGATTTCTAGCTTTGCTTTGAGATTTTCAAATTTCCCTAAAATTGACCTAAGTTGATTCATGCGATGAATGAATTACGAATTAGCATGGATCATCTAGATCTCACGACTGAACTTGGAGATTTGATTGAAAAAGTAACTCCTAAACTCGCGATCGTTGTTTGATTGATGTCTCAAAGGTTGGTGAATATGGATCCGTGTGCTTCGTAAAAATTGGACGAAGAATGGTGGCCTTGACCTTAAAAGGTACAAATTGGAGCACTTTCATCTTCGATTTTGGAGAGAAAATTGAGTTTAACTGAGTCTTTCAGAGAACTTTGATGGTGACTTGCTAGCAGTAAATATCCTTCTTCCAGATATGGAGGTTGTTGCAGCAGGTCATGACAGGGATGACCTTGTGCAAATTCTAGGTGATTTTGCTGGGTGAAGGTCTTGTGTTGGTAATGACTTAATGATATTGATGTTGTTGGTATTCGATTATGCCTACACTGATGATTTGGTTGCTGTTTTGATTCGATTTTAGTTCTGTTCGTTAGTGTTGGTAAGTTATGATTTCAGATCATCAACTCTTTATACTGGTCTTGATTCGGTTTCCATGTTCTTGTTTTAGTTTTATATTGTTGTGTGTGTTTGTTCTAGTTTGTGTGTCTTGTGTATTTTGTTTTTCAATCTGGTATATATGTTTTTATTGTGTTATTTTGCATTATATTTTTCAAGCTAGATAACACTGGTTTTGATATGAATTAATGCTCTACAAGCCTCTCATTAGTATGGATTACTATTAATGTTAAGTCTAATTTCTTGTGACTTTGACTGTGACTGCTTTCTTGCAGTTTGATGCAGGAGCCCTTTAGGTTATTGTGTTTGGTTCTGTGGTGTTTTCTTTCTTTATGATTTCTATACTTAACTTTGACTATTAGAGCCTTAGTGAAATTTCCCTCTACTTGACTAAAGTCTCGAAATTTAATGGCTCAATGGAGGGAAAGGCAATATAATTATAGGTAGAAGATTTTTTTTTTAAATATAAATAATTATAGGTCAAAGAAAAAAATATAATTTCAAACGTAAACTTGATGGCATAAGGAATAGTGCTTTGCTTGAGGATGTAAGAACAAAACAATTTGATGAAGACATGAAGTCATATATTAAACCTAATAAAAAAATCAATTACTACGACAACCCTATTTACGATTAAAAAAAAATACACTACAAATACTAAATATGATAAATTATAAAAAAAAAATTCAATATTCACCTTGAAAAAGTAGAAGAGGGAAAAAAAAACTTGAACCTTAAAGCACATTTGATGTTAATGAGAACACTCATTTAGTTTCTAACTTTGTATGTACCAATGAACCTAAAGATCACATGAGAAAGCAAACTCTCATTGTATTGTACTAATTTGGCCAAAAAAGTTGAGGACTTCATCTACTATTGACTTGGTTTATACGGATGGCTGGGCTCTCTGCCTGACTCTATCACCTCTTATACATTGGGGTTTGTTCTTGACTTTCATAGGCTTTTTACAGATCAGATCCACCCAAGTCCTCTAACACTTTTTTTTTTTTTGTGTGATAAAAGGTCTTCCAACTCCTATTCATTAGGTTTTGTGACAGTGGGGTTACTATTGGTGTGCCGAATCTGGCTGGGTGGAAAGATATCATTCATGTAGATTAGTAGATACCCTACCTACGGATGACAATTCCTACTAAATGAAAGTGGGCTGTGATTAGGATTACTTTTTTTTCTTTTTTAAAGCTTTGTGGGATTATGATTTTATTATATCCTTGAAATCATAAAGAGATCAAATAAATGATAATATAAAATAATATTATTATAAAAATAATTTATTAGTAATAACTTTAAAAAATAATAGTTGTATTAAGATGTAATTATTATTAAGAGTAAAATAAATATTTATATATTTTTATTATAATTATAATAAAAATTATTGTAACTCTTTAAAAGAAATAGTAAAATAAATATGTAAATTAAAAGTGATGATAGAGTTATTTATGATACAACACTCGAAAAGTTGTGTTTCTAATTATTTTCAAAAAGAAAATTGATATTCACTATGTGTGTTAGACTATAATTAAATATATATTATTTAAAAAGTTATCATATTTATTATTTAATTTATATTTTGTTTAATTATAATTTTATACATAAATAATTGTATATATCAACTTTACTCATTCGAATAGTAATACCTAACGTTACTCGTTACGAAAATAAAAAGAGTTTAAGAGATGATAAATTAAATGATTTATAAGGTTTTGAATTACTCTATAAAGATAAATAACATTAGTTTTGTATTTATTACAAAAATAAAATTTATATTTTATACTTATTTTTTATAATAATTTAGTCATATTGTTATTAAAAATTGATTGTATGGACAAATTATTATTTTTTATTTTATTTTATGATTTTTTTAGTTATATTAGATAGAGATTATTTTAATTTGAAAAAATTATGATTGAAAAAATTAAATAAAAATATAAAATAAATATTTGTTTTTATGCCATCACTTTTTTATATAACTATATGATTAAATTATCACAAAAATAAGTAAAGTATGTAAATGTTATTTTTAAAATAATTAGTACATACGCAGTCACCCTAGGGTGATTTTAAACTTCATATATTTTTTTTTCTAAAAGTGACACCTAGGTTATTTATTTTTTTAACATTTTAATCATATTTTTATAAATATAATTGACCACACAAGAGCAAATAATTATTTTTTTATATTTTTATTTTTAAATTCTTTTGATTATTTTTTTCCTAATGGGATTGAAGATAACGGGGATAATAAAATAGAAAGTAAAGAACGAAAAAATAAAAATATGTATTTTATAATACGAAGTTAAATAAGGATTAATTGTTTTTTAAAACTATATATCAAATTTTAATAAATATATAGATTTATTTAAATTATAAATTCAAAATAATTATAATTAGTGTATTAAATATTTTAAATTTCATCTTTAATTTATGTTTTTATTTAAAATCTAAAATGTTATCATTATTTTATGATAATTTATAATAAAATTTTATCAATATTATTTAGGATGAAAGAATTATGTATTTATTATATATATATATATATATATATATTCCTTTTACACAATTATTATAAATTTTTATTACTCATTAGCTCCAAAAAAAAAAAGTCTTTCTCGTTATAAAATAATAATTATTGTCTTAGTTTTTTTCTATAATTTTTTCTTTATAATAAAAAATTACTAATTATTTTAAAATAATATTTAAAACAACACTTAGATCTCCGTTATGGAGTTTTAGTTCTCCATTGAGAATTCACAATATATTCTTGTAAGAATTTATTTAAATTTAAATTTAAATAAATTTAAAATCTCATATAGAAAACAGAGAGGTACCTAATCTAACCCTATCTTGCTCCGTCGAGGATATTAAATATAAATACAAAAATAAATATAAATTTATATAATATTAATATTTTTTATTAAAATTCATTTAGCACGTAAGCGAAGATGCCGAACAAATATAACCCAAAAGGTAAAATGGGGGGGGAGGTATAATTTTTATTCTTATTCGCCATAAACAAAATTCGATTTTCTTAAATTCTAGGATAAATTCGGTGCTTTTGTGAGGCTCCAAGTCATAATTCACGTACCAGTAAACCTGCATGCACCTTACTTAATGATTACTTTTATACGTATATATATAGTTAATGGTGGGGTTTTTTTTTTTTTTTAATAAAAGTTGTCGTAAAGAAGATACATTTTTAAAATAGATGAAATTTATAATAATTAATAAAAAAAATTATTTATTTATTTTTAATAAAAATAAAGTAAAGAAGAGATAGATAATAGTGGAGATATATTTAAAGTTTTACTTAATAACAAAATTAATAAGTTGGGTCACTTATATATTAACACGTGTAAAATTGTGAAGCTAATTAACATATGATCAAACGTACAAAATACGTTACACAAACGACAGCGGAGTAACCGACGTTAATCAAAGAAAGTCCCCTTTTCTTTAATATTTTCTACAACGGTAACATATCCTCCTCTTATAAACATAGAGTCTCTGTCACTCTCTCTTTCTCTCTCTTTGTAATTTCATAGTCTTTGCCAGCTTCAATTTTCATACAAGTGTGAACTTCGTGTATCAACTTCCTATCACTATCACTATAAATTGAGTTTAGCCAAGCCTAAATATATTTGTGTGTATATATGCTTATCTTTCTATCATCTTATCAAGAATCAAATTAAATACCTGTCTTCTCATTGTTTGCTTAGCTCCGTCTCTCTCTCTCTCTCTCTCACTCTCTCTCACTCTCTATGATGAAGTTTCAGAGACTTCTTTACCAGTTCTTCATCTTCATATTTTCGATTTGTTATTTTATTTCTTGTTGTCAAGCCAACAAAGTCTCTGTGGGTGGTAAAGATGGTTGGGTCTTGAAACCCTCTGAAACTTACGATCAATGGTCTGGGAGAAACAGATTCCAAGTCAATGACTCCATCGGTAACAACTCTTAATTCATTATTTCCTACAATTAAGTCTCTGTTTTTTTAATTTTGTTTTCTTTTTTCTAATTTTGGGATTTTTGTTTTTGGGGTAAAAGTTTTCAAATATAAGAAAGGTTCAGACTCTGTTTTGATGGTGAACAAAGACGACTACAACAGCTGCAACACCAAGAACCCAATCAAGAAAATGGAGGATGGTAATTCAGAATTCAAGTTTGATCGTTCTGGACCATTCTATTTCATCAGTGGAATTAATGATCACTGTGCAAAAGGACAGAAACTGTTGGTTACAGTTTTGGCTGTAAGGAAGAAGAACTCACCTCCAATTCCAAATGCTCCAGTACCTCAAGCTCAGCCTCCTACGGCGAATCCACCAGAAGGGTTGGGACCCATTTCACCATCTCCAAAATCACAAGCTCCATCACCGGCTGAGATGTCACCAATTTCACCATCTCCAAAATCACAAGCTCCATCACCGGCTGAGATTTCACCAATTTCACCATCTCCAAAATCACAAGCTCCATCACCGGCTGAGATTTCACCAATTTCACCTAATTCATCTTCACCTTCACCTTCACCATATGCGGTAAGTCCTCCGAGTCCACCAAACTCTCCAGTGCCAGCTGCAGCACCAGCGCCAGGGACATCTGCTTCATCTCCGTCGTCTCCCGGACCGGCACCTTCAGGAGGAGGGTCGTCAACGAATTCTTCATCATCTCCACAGGCTCAGAACCAGAAGTCATATGCCATGACTGTAACTCCATCTTCTTTCCTGGTGTTGTCAGTTACTCTTTTAGTCACCATAATTCTGAGTGGGTAGTTTCTTGGCGGCGGTGGTATCTGAGATGAGATAATAGAGAAGTTGTAGGCATTTATGTAGCCTCTGATCTTTATTTATTTCCGCATGTGGTGTTGTTTGTATTAGAATTTTTACTCATTCTTCCCTATATTTATATTTATTTTTGATTTCAGTCATTGTTGTTCTTATACAGATGGTTTTGATCCATGTAAATTTCAAAGTTGTGATGCTGTGTATGTATTGGCAAAGACTTCATGAATAAATGAACCATCATCATATGTATGGTATTTAGTCCAAGTGAAAGAATCAGTCTATAATTGTGAATTTGAGCTTCATTTAAGACATTATTTTTTAAAAAAATAATTCTTTATAATACTAGTTTTTTTTTTAATTCTCTCAAATAATTTGTTTTTCAAAAAAAAAAAAAGTTCCTGCTATAAAAAGTATTCTTTCGTGGAAAAAAGCACAGGGGAGATTTCAATGCATATGATTAATTAATTAACTCTCGAAAAAAAAAGTACTATTATTTGTTACATGATTAATTAGACTTTTTTTTTTATTTTTGAAAAAAAAAGTGGATTATTTGGTTTCCACGTTTACTTTATATATTCTTTTATTTTTTTTATTAACATCCTTAAAATTTATGTTTGATTTTCATATTTTATTACTTAAAAGATTTTATATATTATTTAATTAGATGTTTTAAATTAAAATATAATATTTATATGTTATTTTTATTATTATATATTTTAAAAATATTATTTTTTATAATTTAAAAAAAATCTATTCGATGAATTTTTTATGCTATTATTTAAGCTATGATAATTACCTTATATATTAACGAATCAAACTAAATAAAATCTATAATTTTTTTTTCATTATCATTCTTAATCTTATTAGTGTCATAACTTTTTAAAAAACCCACCCAATTAATACTACAAAAATTAAGGAAAACTTTGATGGATTTATTGTGGCTTTTTTTTTCTTTCTATCTTTCATATTAGGAACGTATATTTTTAAATAATTTTATAATATTTTTTGTATATATTTAATTTTTTTTATAAAATAGTTAGAATTTCAATTAAATGTCTTTAAATTTTAAAATTCTATAAGATTTTAATTGTGGTTTTCAGATGGAATGTCTTCAAAATTTAGACTTGGGTGAAAAAAAAATATTTAATATAATTTGTGATAAATTATAATTAATATAGTGCAACGATATTATAGTAAATATAATTATATATAACAAAAAATATTATATAAATTATAATTATAATTATAATATATAATAAAAATGATAAAATGGGATGATGGTATTGGAAACCGGGGACAATTAACATATACAAGTAGCCAATGAAAGCTAATAAAATATTAGTTCATGCATGTACACGTACTTAACTAAAAATAGACCCTAAAATACAGCTTATACTTTATAGTAACGTACTCGCAAGTCGTAAGCTCCACGTTGAAATGAAAGAACATACTCGATGCTCAAGACTTTATTATGTCTTTATCAATTGTTCGTAAAAATCAAAAAAATAAAAATAAAAGAAAAGATAATTGAGAGTTTTTTTTAATTAAAAAGAAAGAAAATAACTAAAATTTGATAAATTAATGAAAGAAAATAAGAAAAGTTTATTTATTATAAATTATTGATAAATTATAATTAATAAAATTTAATATTACTAATAATTATAATTAAATTATATAATTATATTTAATAAAAAATTATTAATTAATTATAATTATGATATATAAAAATATAAAAAAAAATATCTTGAAAGAAGTTACTACGTATAGTCATCTCAATTATTTAAGTTAGTGCTGTTAGAAAAAAAGAAAAAATATATATATATTTCAAGCTTTTCGATTATTAAAAATATTTTACAAAGTATTGTTTCATGTGATATATTATTAAAAGATTAAAATAATATATTGATTTTTTTATATAATTAAATTAATATTAAAATTATATATTAATATATATAACTCACATTATATTTAAGATACGTACTGTATCATTTTTATTATTTATCGACATGATTGAGATCACATTTTTAACTTAATCAAAATTGTTAACTAAATTAACGGCATATATATCATTTAATTAAATTATGTTAGGGAAATTCAGGAAGATGACACATAAGTAACACAAAAGCAACATCATATATACATATTTTTATACAAAGATGATCATGTATAATTTTATAAATAATATATTATATTTTTATCGGTAAAAATTATCATAAATATTAATATATTTTTTAAATTATATTTAATATAAAAATAATTAATTATATATATTAATTAATAATTACCTTTTAACAAAAGAATAAAAGAAAAATAAGTTATATAAAAATATTTAATTTTTACGTCAAATAATTAATAAAATTAACAATTAAAAGAGTCTTAAATATTATTGATTGTCAATTATTATGATATAAATAGAGAAAATCAAATTTACACAAAATATGAACTAAATTAGTATACTTAACAAAAAGTATATTGTAGGTATATATATATTTTATCATATGAAATAATTCAATTATAACTTAATTTTAGATAATTTATTTTTAAAAATATGAAAAAAAATTAATTATATACGTTAATAATTATTTTTTAGTGTAATAATAAAAGTATAATCAAGACTATTAAATATTATTTAATATTAAAATGATTAATTATATGTATATTAATAAATATGTTTAAGTGGAATAAAAAAATAAAGAAATAAAATATTCTTAAAATATTTATTTATTTTTATGAAATATTTGATTATATATAAAAAAAATTAATAAAATTTACAATTAAAAATAAAATCAAAATATTCTCTTATCAACAGGGTTACCACCTGATTTGTAATAAGTAATTTAAAAGGTTTAATTAATTGTGTCTCAAGAACAATTAATTATATAATATCCTATAAAGATATAATAAATAAAACAAGTTAATATCTATGTGAAACCAATAATTGGCGTCTGCTCAGCATATAATTGAAATGGATCGATCTTTTACCCTAGAAAATCTAAGTGCACTAAAAAAGTCATCGATAAATTTTAATCATCAATTAAACTTTTTGTTATATATAATATTAAAATGATTAACGGAAAAGGTCTATATGGCCCATATTTCAACAATAAAGGAGCGTGGTGAATTTTGTTTTTCTTTTTTCTTTTTTCTTTTTGTGTGTCGGTCTTTACTAAATACAACTACTATTACATCATAAATTTATCGTTAATTATTTTATAAATATAAAATATTTGATAAAAATAATATTTTATCATATCAAAATATAAAAATAATATGAATTAAATATAAAAATATGATATAAACACGAGAAATCAATACGATAATATCACAAAACTATTACAATCACCTATATATTATACAAGTTTTTCTCGCTCCTTTATATTAAATCACAATAAGACATATATATATATATGACTTCTTTTATATAAGCAATGACCCAATACTGTTTTTCAATATTGATCACAAAAACTCCTTGCTTTCGTTTTCATGGAACAGAAAAGTAAAGGAGATAATTAAGAAGATAAATTCAATGTCGGCAACAAGTTCAATACATGCAAGAGAATAATTAACAACAATTAATTGAGTCAAGTCAACTAATGATTTTTTTTTCCTTTTAATTTTATCGATAATAAATTTTTTATTTAATTATATAAAAATTCCAATGTATTTTAACTAAGTTTAAATATTAATATTTTAAAATTCAGTAAAAAAATAATTAACAGATATCCATCTCCTGACTTGTGAGTTATACATATGCATGCTTATGCAGTAAATTTTTTTTTTAAGAGTACTACGAATCTAATATTCCGCTGCAATTACAAATGTTAAAACCTCACGAAATCATATCAAAATTTACATAATTTATTTAGTGATATGGTAATATAAAAATTTTCCGGCCGACATAAATAAAATGGAAAATCCTAGACGTATCTCATTCATTGAGTCATAATTTTTTTTTAAATTAAATCATTTATTTACTCGAATTATATTATTTAATTTTATAAAATAAGTAAATTAAAGATAAATTATATTATATTAATATTTTTATATTATTTTTTAAAATATAATATTTTAATAAAATATTCATTAAAATAATATATTTTTATCATCAATTTCCTTAAAAATAATAAGATTATGTGATACTATTTTAAACTAATAACAACAATAATATAATATCAATTTTCTGAAAATAATAAGATTATGTGATACTATTTTAAACTAATAACAACAATAATATAATATCAATTTTCTGAAAATAATAAGATTATGTGATACTATTTTAAACTAATAACAATAATAATATAATATAAAGGATAACTACAGCTACGTATCTATTAAATAATACCATTTTGTGTTCTTATCTCAATAATATCATTTTGTTAAAAAAAATATTTTCATAAAATAATAGTACACATTAAATTCTCGTACTCTGTTAGATACATGGTAGTCTTTTAGATACATCAAAGTTTAAATTACTTAAACATTATCATATCACTTTTAAATGTATTTAACCTTATATGACAGTATACAATACATTATTATTCATATATAAGTTCAATGTTAGATTAATAATCAAACCATATTTCACTTGGGTTATATGTATAACCTTAAAATTATATATTATAAAAATAATCGTATGAGCTCAACTTTGTTGTCATTACTAAAATGTATCTATATCTAATTTGGTCTATCAATCATACTAACATAGGATCAAAACGGTCTTCATTACATCTAATGTAACTTGACCCATCCATGGTCACGTATGTTGATACAATTAAATGAAGTAAATCATGATGTGAATGTATAGCATGAAAATTTCATACAATGTGATCTTAAAATACCTATTTTCAACTGGATCAAACTTAAACTTTAGTGAGATCAAACCATACCAAAGTCAAAGTGTAAATAAACAAAAAAAAACTTTAATATTGCATAAAATAATCTCAAAATATCTATAAACTAAAATAATTGAAAGTGTGCCTATCAAATAAATATTTAAAATTACAAACTCTTATTAGCATTGAACATCCTCAAATGACATGATACTCATATGACCAGTATACTCATGAAACATTTTGGGTGCCACTCCTTAAGCAAGTGAATCTATAACATGGATTTTGTATCGATTTGTTTTATAGACAACCGTACACTTTGAACTTTTTCCTTAATAACAAATAACTTAATATTTATATGTTTCGATTTTTTTAGCTATTATTGTAAGTGAAATATAATACTGTTGACTTATTATCATAAAATAACTTAAGTGGTATTTCAATATCATCTACTATACACAACTTTATGACAAAATTTTGCAATCATGTTCTGTCATTTGATGCCTCATAACATATTACGAACTTTGTTTTCACGGTAGAAGAGGCTATAATAAAAGGCTATTTAGTACTATTCTAGGAGATATCACCCCTAGCTAGCAGGTAGACATAACTCGATGTATATTTCATGCCATCTTGACATCTAGCAAAATTGGAGTCAGTATACAAAATGATCTCAAATTGATTTAAGCTCCGATACGTGAGCATATAGTCTTTTGTTCTTTGTAATTAGCGTAAGACTCGTTTGGCTACCATCTAATGGTTTATTCTTGAATTGCTTACATATTTGCCCAACATCCCAATAATGTACACATTATCTATACGTGTACATACCTCTGAGCATACATTAGACTCCTTACTATTGACGCATAAGGAATCTTGTACATTTCCTTTTCTGCAAAATCATTATTAGGGCACTGATTGAGACTAAATTTTTCACCCTTAGCAACAGGGTTACCACCTTATTTGTAATTCTGTATCTCATAAGAACCTTTTCGATATAGCTCTTTTGTGATAATCTTAAAATAATCTAAGAGCAATCTTGAAATATCTATATACTTAATACAAAAGATGTGTCACCAAGATCTTTCATCTCAATTTTTTTATCTAGGAATCTCTTGATTTTGTGCAATAAATATATATCATTGCTAGCAAGCAAAATGTCATTAACATATAAAATAAAAAATATACTTGCTCATACATAACGTACAATATATGCAATCATCGATCAAATTTATCTCAAAATTCAACAAGATAAACACTTGATGAAACTTGAAATACCATTGTCAAGATGCTTGCTTAAGCCCATAGATTGTTTTTTTAAGTTTGCTACATTCTTTGGGTCTCCCAACACAAAGTTTATTGGTTATATCATATAGATCATCTTATCAATGTCACCATTGAGAAATGCCATCTTTACATCCATCTGATGTAACTCAAGATTAAAATGCATTACTAATGTCATTATAATCCTAAAAGAGTCTTTCGAATAAACATGATAGAAAGTTTCTTTAAAGTCGATGTCTTCTTTCTATGTAATGCCTTGGGCGACAAGATGAGCAATGGGTTTCGAATCTCTCTTAGTCTTAAATATCCATTTACAACCAATGGGTTTTGCACCGACAATGTGAGAAGATTCCACACGCCATTGTCCTTCATCGACTTAATCTCCCCATTCATGTCATCAATCCACTTTTGAGAGTTAGGACTTTCCATGGCTTAACAAAAGTTAATCGGATTTTCTTCCATTACTCCAATATCAAAGTCATGTTTTTGGAGAAATACAACGTAATTATCTAGCAAGGCACTTCTCCTTTTCCTGTTGAATCTCTTCAATGGAATGAGTTCATAAGATAATAGAGTTTATTCTTCTAAAACAATTTCTCGAATGGGAGATTATTTGAGATTGTCTTGATTTGTTATGTCTCGATCAAAGTTAGGAATATGATCTTCATCAGTGTCAATAGTGTTGGCATTTGAGTTGTGTGGCAGATAACACTGCAGTAAAATATGGCAGATAACAAGCAAATGTGGCAGACAAGAATAATAGTGGAAATTAATAATGTTGTAATTTGTTTCCTTTCCGTTTTTCTTAGTATACAAATACTATACTCTTGTATAGAGAAACTAGAACAGAGAAATACAAAAATACAGAAACAATAATTTGACATGGTATCAGAGCAGAGTTATTGGTTATCCTAATGAAAGAATAAGTTACCTGCTACGTTGATTCTGTTCTCCTTTGGTTGATTTGGTGTGATATGCTCAACAGATTGTGGTAATCTGTGAGTATTTGGCTGACTATTTGGCCGGGATTTGGGGTAGTCATTCTAGCTACTGTTGTGGGATAACCGTACTATTCTTCAGCTTTGCAATTCTGTAAAAAAAAACAAAGTTGAAGCAAATTCTCAAAAGATGTTCTAGCTTTGGGAAGAAAAATGGGGCAAAACAACTTCCTGAGGATGGTTCCAAGGATCGACGACAAACTGAAAGTAATAGAAGGAAAAAACCTAATGAAAGGCTGTACCATCTCCACTCATCAGTTCCTGTAACATAAAACAAAAACAAGCAGCTTTAGCTGCTTTGCTTTCTGTGAATATTTTTTCAAGTTTAGAGAACACAAGTCGTACAAACGGCTCTTCTGAAGGTGGAAGCTCCATTTGGAAGTTGTGGTTGGCTAGGGTTCAACCATCTTGATTGTCCATCAGAAGAAGAAAGGCGCTGCTTCACCGCAAGCCTTCAGCAGCTGTGGCTTCACACCAACTGGAAGTGATGACTGGCTCGGACACAGTTGAAGAACTCAGTTGAGGAACGCAGTCAGAGAAGCTGCGCTGAGGAACGCAGTCGAAGAAGCTGCGCTGAAGAGGCTGGGCTGAGGAAGCTGCGCGAATTTGGAAAGGGAAAATTAGGGTTACGCAGAGGAAGCTGCGCGAAGTGAAAAAAAAATTCTTTAAGGTTACGAAAGTTTTTATATATAGTGTGTGTGAATTGTACGAAGCAAGCAGGTGGATCCATTGAAAAATACTACAATGACCTTCAAGGGTTGTAGCGTGAAATTGATTTCCGTCGTCCTAATCCAATGGAGTGTGCGATTGATATACAAAAATACAACTCCATCGTACAGGAAGATCGAGTGTATACCTTCATCGATGGACTTAATGATAGATTGGATAAAACTCGAAGTGATGTGCTTCAGATCAAACCATTCCCTACGGTGGAACAAGCCTATGGATTCGTCCGTAGGGAAGAGGTCAGGCAGACCGTGATGATCACATGTGTAGATACGACACTCGGAGCAGTTATGGCTTTTAAAGAGGTCAATGGACACCATAATCTAATGCCACCAAAAACATGACCTTCCTTGGGTAGCAAGAAATCCACGGAAAATCCACCATCACTTGACATGAAATGTGGCCATTGCGGAAACTCCAAACACACCCGTGAAAACTGCTTCAAACTACATGGGTATCCAGAACGGTGGAATAATCTTCAAGCACAGAAGAAACGGGACATCACTGGGAAAGCTGTTGTGGCTACCAATAATGCCTCACTATCCCTTACTTCTCAGGCCGAATCTTCCCAGGATCCATGTATTTCAAGTAAAGCATTTTATATCTCTACTCGTAGTGATAAAGAGGATTTGATTCTGGACTATGGAGCTACAGATTACATGACATTTGACCCAAACGATTTCTCCAATACAATCCAGTCAAGATGGAGCCATGTTGCCAATGCAAATGGGGTCACTTATCCAGTTACAGGAGCTGAGATAATGACTTTATCTCCTTCATTATCATTATCTAATATTTTGCTTGTACCATCTCTATCAAACCGACTAATGTCTGTAAGTAAGGTCACCTCAGACCTTAACTGTGTAGTATTAATGTATTCTACTTTTTACCTTCTAGAAGATATTCTCACCAAAGACATCTATATCTTAACCTATTAACTCAAATCTATATTCATATTTTAACCTATTAACTCAAATCTATATTTTTAAATTAATAAAATATTTGTGGGTTTTAAAAAATTATATTTTTGGGCTTAAATTTAATACATCAGGAAAGAATCATAAAACCATAACTATAATTATTAGTTGAAATATTATTTTTGAGCTGTTAAAAAATATTTATAAACATTTTTTTTAATTATATAATAATTAAAACCTTATTTGTTACGTAAAAGAAAACATAATTATAATAAAAAGAAAACTTAGCTAGACAATAAGTCGCCGCTAAGTCTATTACGCCAGTATCAAGGGCTTCAAATAAATCAACTCTTTTACATCAATCACACTCTTGTTATTATCATCAGCAAATATATTATCACCATTTTCTTTTATCAAAATTCCGAAAGTCCATTCTCTGCGTAAATACCACTAAATTAACGCTGGTCACTCCTTTTATAATCATAATAACAATAAAAAAACTTTATCACACTGTTTTTTAACACAAATAATATCGAAAATATTTTTTTAGGATTTTTTAATGATAGAAACTTTTTTCATATTAAATCCAAAATTAAATAATAATAATTATAAAATATTTTTAATTTAATTCTATAATTTTAGAAGAAAGTAACAATTATTTTTAAACATGATAGTGTTAAAACTAAAATCATTAAATTTAAAAATAACAAAATTATCATAAATTAATTATAAATTTAATTCTTAATGATTTAACATAAAAATACTCTTATAACACTTGATATAATAAAATATTTTTTAGTAAAACTTATCATTTAAAAATAACTTAAAAATATTTATGATGTATCACAAAGAATCAAATATAAATATGTAAAAACGTATATAAATTTATATTTTATTCTATAATTGAATAGTTAATATTTTATATCTGTAATTTTTTTAAAGAATATTTTAGTTTTCTCACAGATTATGGATATTATCTTTGAATCTCTACACAGTAAAGGTTTACACCTTATTATATAAATTAAAACTCAAATTACTTAAATCTTAGTATATTATTTTTAAATTGAATTAATTTTATATAATAGTCTATAACACAATTATTTATATATAAACCCAATGTTAAATTAAAGATATAATATTTATTTACATAAATAAAATTCAATTTTATATAAATATTAATAATATATTCTTTAAATTATAAATGACTCAAATATAATAAAAAAATTTCTCGAAATTAACACTGCCTACAACAGATATTAACACTATTTCCTAATTTCTATGCAAATTAATACATAATAAGCAAAAAGCATAGAAATGACAAGCATAGTCATGATTGCGTATGGGTAAAAAATTGCTCACACTGGCATCAGATGATGAGAAGAACCAGCATTTCCATTGTGCCGAGTCACCTGAAACAATTACAAATGAAAGTGAGAGAAATAGCATATTATCAGGATTTGACAAATGTTTGGACCATTAACATGATAGTAGTGTTAAGTTTTAAATTTAAAAAAAATGAAAAAAAGCAATAAAAAATTTAAAGACTAATTGCCGTTCAATTTTGTACGTATATTTCTTTTTTTAACCTGAATAATATTTTTTAAATAATTTGAATATTTTTAACATACTATTTAATAAGAATTTGATACTTTGATATACATACAATCTAATTTAATTTGGTATGTTTTGATTCGTAAATCAAATAGATTGAATCATCCATATAAATCAATTGATATACATAATCGGATTTAAATTATTTAATTTTTTTTACGATTAAACTATTAATTGATATAATGCATTACATATTTTGAATTAATAAATTAAAAAAATAAAAATAAATAAGATAACGTTATGTATTATAGGAAAACATTTCTTACTTCTCTTTTTAGTAACTTTAATATTTATTTATAATAATTATACTTAAACTTTTATTTAACATATTTTTTAATGATAGAAATATATAGATTTTAATTTTTTTCATAATTTTTTTACATTATTAACTTAATACTATCTAAAATTATAAATTAAATATAATTTACACTTCATTCACTAAAATTGATGAGATTTTCTTTTATTTACATATAAAAAAATAAAATTTAAGCTAATTACTCAAAAAATTGAAAAAGATTAATATCATTTATAATAAATATAAGAAAAAATAAATAGTTATGAATATAATGAGTTTTGAATTTCATTTAACAAATTCTAAACAATAATAGATAAATTTATAAAAAATTTAAGAGAGAGTTGTAATTATAAATATGTAGGAGAAAAAAATTTAAGAATGATTAATTATAATGTAAATTTTTAGAAATAAATAATTGTAAAAATTAAAGAAGTATGTTAAAAATTTGTGATTCTTTTAATTTTAAAATTATAGTTTTAAAAATATTTAGATTTAGATTGATCTACGGATCAATTCGATTTGACTTGATTTAGGGATCGATCCTTCCTGATCCGATCCGATCTTTTAATCATGTATGTAGATCATGATCCGATTTGATCTAAAAGTGATTTATTTTGATCCAATCCAAAGTAAATGACATAGCAAAAATATTCATAAAGCTCCAATCTAGTGTATATTTTTGTCATCTCGAATGCTAATAAGGTACCACTTCTTCTATCATCCTTAAAACAAGGGTGAGGCTAGGGGGAAAAACTTATTATGACGTATATTGATTACATATTGTTGTTGATCTTTGTCAATTCTAAGTATAACTATCATCTGTGGATCTACGAGATAAATCATTATGACCTCAAACCACCGTATTGAGGTGGTATTTAGCCCTCTTATACTCAATTCAGTAACAAGATGATAAAGTTTAGAGGAGATTTACAATATTGTTCTGTGATCGAGAAAAATATGATATTTGGATATTATTATCTATAATGAAATTCAACTCATCTATGATTATAAATATAGGGGATAAAATTAACTTGATAGCTATTCCTTATTAGAATGCGATTGATTTGTTGTAACATTGTAGAACTCTAAACATATATGCGGATTTAACAACAAGGGAACACAGGATTGAGTTACTTGGTAACTGACTATTAATGTAAGGTAACTCACAGTTGGATTGGATACAGGCATACCATTTCTGCAAAAATAGATGAAGCCTTAGCACTACAAGATGCAGTCCATCATGCTAAGCAATTTTTATCACATGTCATTTACGTAAAAGGAGATGCAAAAGCGATCATTGAAGCATTACTATATATAAGATGGGATCGGGTTTCAGCAACTAGTAGAGAGATTCTTGAAAACATTAATGTTCTGCTTGATAGATTTGTGATGATCTCTATTATATGGATTCCAATGGAGAAAAATAGTAGTGTCCACAACTTCAATTTAATACATGATCTGGTTGATTTTGTTATGATTATATATGAAATGTTTCAAATTAAGCACTTTATTGTAAAACCTTTGTGTTAAGCTTGATCAGAAACTAGAATCAAATTGATTATCTATAATGAAATTCAATCCTCTAAAGCCCCATGCACATAGCCATTTTATCCTACACCTGCTCCCTCTGCCTTCCAATCTCCTTCTCAGCCTCTGATGACTACAACAAAATCACCATGGAGACCTATGTTCCTTTCACCTCCCACACGCTCCATTGGGACCATACCTAAGGAGCTCTTCACTTTCTTCCATGACATGGTGCTTATGCGTCGTATGAAGATCGTAAAGTATTCTATATAAAGCCAAGTTGATTCGATGATTTTTCGGTGGATACAACAGTCAAGAAACTGTTGTCATGACCAATTTTCATTTAAGTAATATTCTGTATAATTTCTCCAAGGATTTGGTACTATTTGGGGTCATTTTTGCAGTGTTTGTGTTGGTTTTCTCTCTATGATTATGGTGTTTGTGGTTTTGAAGTTGAAGTTTGAATGAAAACTGGTTGTCAAATGAATGTTATCAAAAAGGATTGATTTCCTTTTGGTGTTATTGAGGTTTGTGTATGCTATGAGGGGTGAACTGTCATTGGGCCTAGGAGAGGCTATATTTTGGTTCATGTTAAAGTTTTGACTTGGTTTTGAGTTTTATTAGTGTTTTGATATTGATTATGATATGTCATTGTGTGGTATAGATAACGCTAGTAAAATATGGATATTTTTATATTCATTGTTTACAAACTTTATTGCTAGAAATTATGGGTTATGTAGTCTCCATAGTCAGCACATTGACTTGTTGAAGATGGAGTCTTCATATTCATTACTTTTTTTTTTTTTTGGATTTTGCTATCTTGTAGATTCTCTATTTAGGTAGGTGGTTTTCATTCTTAGGATTATCAGGTTATTATTAATAAATTTTTGTCTCTTATTTGAAAAAAAAAACAAAACTATATTCAGTAAGCTCTAGCAATAAATAATACACTCAGATCACCAATGTAGAATCATATCCTAGCTATCAAATGTTTTTTAAAAAAATTATACTACATGGCCTCATTTTTTTTTAACAAGAATTCTAATTTTTCTTTTTCAATTTTTGCCCACTCATATTTTTAATTATACAATGATACACTAATTATAAAATTATATAATTAGGCATAAAAATAGGCATATGTGGAAAAAAATGCAATAAATATACGTCATTTTTTTTTGCCTTTTCCTTTTAGCCACAAACAATGAATTTAAATTTATAGATTAATGTAATGCGTAAGTATCAAAAGTTTTTTTTTATCAAGTTGTAAAATAAAAAATAAGAAAAAATAAGGTGATAGTTTATTATAAATTAAGTAAAAAATATATTCAATTATCTTAATCAATAATAAACTCTCATATCAATTATTATTTTACAACTTTATACATGTATAAGTGATATTAAGTATATAAATGTTCAAAGGAGAACTTTACCATTCAGAGAAGGAAAAAGGAGGAGTCTTAAACTTGAATAGAGACAATCATTAAATCATTTTTTTTACTAAAAAGTATTCATAAAAAATTTAGCAATCTAATCGAGCAAATAAAAACCATGTATCATAGCAATATATTACATTGTTATGTGATAAATAAAAAGAGATTTCGGTGGGCAAAATATTTTATGGATCAACCCGACAAATGATATATTATTAAATAAATATGATTATTAGATAACTTTTATAAAAATATAAATAATCATTCATTATCTCTTAATAATTATTCAAAAGATATCATTACATGGAGATAATAACGACTATACAACAAATTTATTTATAGATGAAATTAAATCGTGTATATTTTTATATACTAAATATTAAATATAAAAATCATAAATTAAAAATAATGAGTTATAACTCAACAATATGAAACTCATTTAAATATATTGAAGTTATAGAATTTATGTTTTGATAAATTTATTTTTCATTCATTCAAACGAAAAATATAAAAATAATTAAATTAATAAAATAAAAATACGTTAAATCATTTTATATTAAAAAATTAATTTTATTATAAAAGGAGAGTAATCACTTCATAGCCCTCAAACATTAAAAAAAAATAAGTTACAATTATTTCTTTCATAACGAATATGTAACACGTCAATGATTTCACTTTCACAAATTTAATACATTAATTATACTTCTTAAAATTAGTACACCTTAATCATATTACTCTTATATTTTTAACACTAGTCATTTCTAACTTAAATTTTTACTTTAAGATTTTTTCATTCAAAAGCTTAAGTTAAATTAAAAAGAATATTACTAACATGGAACTTGTAACTACAAGTTTGAAAACAAAAATGTCTCCATTTTTTTTAAAAATAAAAAATAAAATAAATTAAAATCATAAAAATTTACCTAAAATAACTAAAGTATCCACAAATGTAAAAATAATATAATTAAAATGTATTAATTTAAAGTAAAATTAATAATGTATCCGATTTGTGAAGCTAAAATAACTTCAATTATAATTTTTTTAATAAATTACTTTTAAGTTTTATTAAAATCAAAGAAAATAAAATGATTTATAAGTGGATTAAAAGCTAATAAGTTTTAAAAAAACTACAGACCGAAACTACAGCTTGATCAGCCTCCAACATACCTATGCCACCATAGATAAATGCTATGTATTAGGTCATTTCTACTCTCTATATATAATCACTATTATATATATTCACATATATAATATCAAATCTCATAACAAAAAACAAAAATCATAAATATTTTTTTTTCGTATTTATCACATAACATGGCCTAAATTTCCCTATCTTTTACGATCCTATTAAAAACTTAAGTATTAGAGGGTTAAAGACCACCACTCCTCACAATAGTCCGAGACCCTAACAAATTCTTTATCTCGTAGATCCACTTAAAATAATCATATTTAATGTAAATAAAAATTGTCATCCATGTAAGGCAAATTAAGCTAGGATAGAAATAAGAACATATGGAAAATGGAGGTATACACTAATAATCCTGGATTACAATTCTTACAGGCTAATTAATTATTTTACAGTATCTTCGATTCTTGTTTTGAGTCTTTAATTATATCAAGAGTACTTTGATGTTCTTATTCGTAACATAAGTAAACTTGTCTTATTTTATATTTACTAAAATACTTGTCAAGATAATAGTTTAATTGTGTTTATTTCATAACACAAATACAAAAAAACTTGTTAAAAAGTGAATCTAGCTAGTCTAAATTTTACTAATCTCTTTCTTATTTTATAAGTGCTTTCATATTATTAGTGTATTCACGCTTCTTTCCTACATCAAGTGATATCAGAACGAGATTCATGTGGATTCAATAGTAATAGAGTTATTCCAAGAAAAAATTTCAAGAATTTCGTCAAAAGATTAATAAAACTTTTAATATTGTTTGCATCATTGACAATATTAAATAAAAATATCAATCAAGCTCCTATCTAAAAAGATTAAAAAAAAACTCTATCTAGATCTTAAGTGAGTAAAAAAAAAGGATACAACACAACATTAAATATGAACCATAAAAAAAAAGACTCACTTAAAGCTTTAAAATTAGGAGAACAATCTTTTGAAAACAAAATTCATGAAATAGTTTTAATTGAAAACAAAAATGATCATATTATTGAGACCAACGAATATACATTAGAGATCATATAAATTCAAAAGATAGAATTTGAATAGGAAATCTCTTTAGAAGGTAAGTTAGTCTCAAATCTCAAAATTCCATAAAAAAAAGATTTAAACAACATGTTTAAAGAATCAAATATGTTCACTACTTTTAAATGCAATCAATTATTTAACATCACAATAAATTATTTTTCAAAGCAACAAGAATTGTTAAATCATCTTCAAAACAATAGTCATATTCCATTATTACATACTTGTTAAAAATAATAAACTTAATAATATTAAAGAAATTATTTTTTTTCTTTTTTCTCTTATTTATATATTTTAAGAATAGTTGTTCTTTATTTCATTTAGAAGTTGAAATCCTCTTGTCCTTGAGATAAAAAAAAATATTTTTAAGCTAGTACATTAAAATTATTAGAGTACTCATCTAAAGATAGATAACATAGTTCTTATCCTATTTTAGATTTGCTAGAATGATTGCCTAGAAAATGATTTCTTTGTATTTATTTCATAACACAAATACGATGACCTCTTAAGAGAGAATAAATCTAACTAATCTAAACTTTTCTTATCTCTTTCTAATTTCTTTAGTGTTTCAATATTATTGATACATTTACACTTTTGTCTTATATAAGATAGAAAAGCATATTCTTGAGCATGAGAATGCATCTCGAGTCGAAAGACCTAAAGCAACCAGAATTAAAATGAGAATTTATGAACTTTAATGGAATGATATCAATAGAAAACAAAAGGAAACTTTTTTAACAATAGGAAATTAATGAGTGAAGTTCATCCATAAAAAAAAAAATACTTAATTTTCCAAATGACTCATTACTGTCATTTGTCGAACCAAAAATAGTATAGAACAAAATAACTATCACAAAAACATACTTCTTTCATGTTCAATAGTATGGCCTAGGGGCATGACGATTTGGCTTCCCATGAATCTTGTTGGCCTCATTCCTGGATAGGCATATGAACCAGCTTTTAGTGTTGTAGCATAATAGGCATCAATATTAAGTCGGTCTAATCGGAACAATGCTCCCTCCCTCAAGAAGCGAACCAAAACTATGAGAAAATCCTACATATAACATGTTATATCTTCTATATTAATATAAATCGTTACTCTTGTTATTAATTTTGATACATTTTTTTTATAAAAATGAAAAGTTAAAATGAATTCTTTCCACTGCATATTTGTATCCCTATTGTATACAAGATTGAGGCAAGTTCTCGAAGTCAACAAAAAAATAAAAATAAACAAAACCTCGTCAATCTAAGATAGAAATCAACATAGAAAAATCCTTTTATCTTCTCTACTTGATTTCAGAATTTCCAGTAAAAAGAATATGACATATCATGAACACAACCATTGCTATTAAAAGTAACCAAATATATAGCAATAGCAAGGTACGGCTAAACCCTATAATATAAATTATGTTACTCAATGAATGATCTGTTCCATTTGTAAACAATATCCCACAATTTTTCACGGAAAATTCATGAAGATAGCATAGAGATATTAGATACTCATAACTAAAAACTAATAGTTTAATTATCAACTTCATCAAGCAAAAATCAAAGGAATCGCATCCAGAAACCTACCTAACCAATACTGAGAGAGAACATGTTCTTTAATCAAACTGAAATTATTTACTTTACCTATTTTATATTTTATTAGTCGATTATCTCAGCAGATAAACAATGCGTAAAACGAAAAATTAGAAAGGCAAAAAACAAATATGAAAGAAATACATGTTTTTATGGGGTGCAAATGATAAAATCGATAATGTGGCGAACCCGGTGAATCTAAAACAGACGGTTTTTAGTGTTAATAGTATCGTCCTGAAGCACCTTCATTTTCAGCCGCTAGAACTGCTACACCTCTTCGTGAGTTGCTCAAGACACTTCAAGCAGCGCTGACGCCATCATTGCTTTTATCTAGCTAGCTTTGTCTTCTCTACAAACCCCACCCTCTCGAAATCGAAAATGCAAGTTGGGTGGCTACTGGCTAGAGTGTGGAGGCGTAAGGGGGTGTTAGGGTTGGTCAGAGAGAGAGAGAGGAAATAGAAAGAAAGAGTATAATAAGAAGGAATGTTTGGGCTGATTAGATTTATTTTAAATTTCTCACAAACTTTTTATTTTTTATGTATATATATATATTTTTTGTTATTTTTGCAAAAAGTTATTTAAGTAATAATTATATATCTTGACGATTTTTAAAAAATCTATAGTATATTATATTTGATTATTTTTTTAAAAAAATTAACTATAAATTATATATTTATTGAATAACATGCTTCTTATTTTTATAAAAAATACAAAAAAAATAACCCTAATACTCATTTGTTTTCTTAAAAAAAAAATCCCAGTTGAGAGTTTCTTTTCTATTTTTAGAAATAAGTGAGTACTGAGTAGCTTACTTTCAAAGCTCAGTCATTTATTTATTTAGTATTATCTAATTGGTATTTTGTTATTATTTACTTATTTTTTATATTTATTTTAAAATTTTAATTATTTATTTTATATTTAATATATATAATAATTTCTAGCAAAAATGTATATAATAATTTAAAATTATTAAATAATATTTTCATCATTAAATTATAAATATATATTTTAATCATTAAATTATAAATATATATTTTAAATTAAAAAAGTACCCAAAAAAATAAAATTATTCCACGCCGTAGACTTGGAATTACCCCATTCAATTATAGTTCGGCCAAAAAAAAAAAAAAACTTCTCTCTACCAACCTAAGGCGGAAGCTCTTGTTATGGCCGCGAACGGAGTGAAGTTGCAGACAACATCGCAAGCGTATTTGGAGGGCAAGGCTGTAAACGATACGAAGGCTCTGATTTCAGAGCTATGCCGCCAGTTCTACAACCTTGGGTGGGTCTCTGGCACTGGTGGAAGCATCACCATCAAAGTCCTCGATGACTCGATTCCCAGGCCCCAGCAGCTTGTCGTCATGTCCCCTTCTGGTACTCTTTTTACTATCACTCTCAATATTCTTCTTCTGGGTTGTTTATTTTTCATCCCATGTTTGATTCTTTTATGATTATGTATTGCTTAAGAAAATCTAGTCTTTTTTGTGTTACCTTCGTGTTATACAAGTTCGGTTATTTTTTGTGCACAAATGTGATCTTCATTCCTTTTTCTTTTCTTTTTTTAAATGCTTGATTTATTGGCATTTGAAATCATCGCTCTATGCTCATTCTTCAGCTTGGATCCCCCTCTCAGATTTTCGATTTATGGGTTCGTGTTATCTTTGTTCAAAAAATCTTGTCTTATATTCCCCTTTTTTTGTTTGTTTTTAGAGCTAAATTTTCTTTTGCATTTAGAATTTAGAGCAGATTTCAGCCCTCGATAGTAAGGATTGATTTTATTGTCTGTAATCAGCTGGTGTGTTTCTTTCATTAATTTTATTTTTGAAATTATACATATCAAAGCTTTTGCTCTAACCCTTTTTCCGTCTGATTTATGTTTTTACATTCATGCTCAAATGTCAACTTTTGTTTTGCATATACCAACTGGTTTTCTGTTCTCAAAAGCTTAATTTTTGTATTTTTGTTTTGTTTCGAGGGTAGGTGTTCAGAAAGAGAGAATGGTACCGGAGGACATGTACGTGTTATCTCCAGATGGGTCTATCTTGTCTTGTCCATCACCAAAGCCATACCCACATAAGCCTCCCAAGTGTTCTGATTGTGGCCCACTTTTTATGAAGGTATCTATTCTCCATGCTTCTTATGTATTACATAACGTTAAGCTTTTGATATTTGCTGAAGTGATTAGTCAATGTAAAAATCTAAAGAAGAATGCATATCAAACTTGGAATGCCATATCTAATGGTTAGCCCATTTCCAAATTTTGTGATCGAGTTAATGCCAATTTCATAGGATTACTTACCATGAGCGTAAAGACTGCCTGTAACTTTGCCCTTCTTTGCAGCGGCAGCCGGCATTAAGGGAACCATACCTGAAACTCACTGAATTGGATATATTGTTTTTAGTTCTCTTCTTTTTATCCTTTGTTGTTTTGTATCGTCTGCCCGTCCCTCTGTTTGTCCGAAATAAAATGAAGGAAAGAGAAGACCTATGTTGTGCAACATTAAGGTAGCTGTTGATGCCAAACTTGAACTGGTTGGAGTATTTAGTTCCTCCAAATTACCCTTTCATTTGTTTAGCTAGCACAATATGCACTGCTGAAAGTTTTGATTGCGGATATTGGATTAGCCAAGAGAAGGTTGGTATCTTCAAGAAAAAAAAAGGTCAAGAAAACTAAAATGCAAGATATAGGGAGTCTGAATTGGAACATACAAGATTTTGGGTGTCATGATAAGGTCCATGAGAATCTCTGTAACCCAACATTGCATTGTTCTGCATAGAAGTTTGAGACCATGTTTTTGATTGAAGCCTTGGAAGCTTCTTTATCTTTTAGTTTGATATTCAAATGGAAAATGCTACTCATATGTTGGAAAAACATTGTGTGTAATTTACATTTCATTTTCTTGTATCGTTTTGAACTTGCAATTCTATTGAGTTATTATGGTTCTATTTTGGCTTTTTGCTGATGAATTATTTTTTTCCAGAGTAAATTGCTGATGTGAGCCTCTTCTTGATGAGATTTTCCAATCTTGGAAAGAGGCATAACTTTATTACTTTTTATGGGTTGTCTTTCTTACTCTAATTCATCTTTGATGTTGATGGATTTCTAGGCATATGAGATGCGTAATGCTGGAGCTGTTATTCATAGTCATGGGATAGAATCTTGTCTTGTAACAATGCTTAATCCATCTGCAAAAGAATTTAGAGTAAGTTTTGGGGATTTTATATGTTTTTTTGAGGATAATATAGACTGGTATTTCCTATTTCCACTCACACTTTTGATTTTTGTTTCTAGTTAATCTTCTTACAATATTTTTTCCTTGTATATGCAATTGGTGTACAATTTGCAGATAACTCATATGGAAATGATCAAAGGAATCCAAGGACATGGTTACTATGATGAACTTGTGGTCCCCATTATAGAGAATACTGCTTATGAATATGAGCTCACGCAATCTCTTGCCATAGCTGTATGTTCAATTTGTTCTTTTGACCCTACGGAATGGTTATATTATCATGGTAATGTTAGGCTTATGAGTTGTATGTGAGAGAGGAAGTAATTTTGATCCCATCAGATTTGACTTTGCAATCACACAAGCATATAGGCACAAATATTGTTTGTTTTTCCTTGGCATAAAGATATTTGTATAATTTAGCTTGACTAATTATTTCTCGCGTGAATTTCCATATACTCTCCTGAACCACATGAACCACATGAATAACTTAAGTCTTAAATAGATTCAAGATCTCAAATATATTTTTTTATTTGTATTCTATTTGAGATCTCTTATTTCTCATATTTTACAGATTGAAGCGTACCCAAAAACAACTGCAGTGCTTGTTCGCAACCATGGCGTCTATGTATGGGGAGATTCATGGATCAATGCCAAAACTCAGGTGTATTTTGACCTTAGATATATTTTAATCCCAGCTAATGAAATGCAGTGGAATTTTATAGTTTACTAATAGTCATGCTGAAAGTCCGAAAGTTGTGTTACTCAAAAATATTAGTTCCGTTGAATCTCCCATTGTTTACTTTAGGACAAATATGATCATCCAAATCCATTAGTGTAACTCCAACATTGTTCTTTCTCATAGTTCACATTTTGTGGATATTGTTCATTTGTTGTAGTAAATAAATAGTATTTCTTTGTTGACTGCATGAGGGATAGTTATACATAGACGTCCCCATGATTGGTTATATTATATGACCAACAAACTCAAAATTGCCGGGTGTTTTATTGGTTGTGAAGGTTATACACCGACATCCCCATTGAGATTTCTCATAAATAAATTACTCATGTTGTCAGGCTGAATGTTATCACTATCTCTTTGATGCTGCTATCAAACTTCATCAGTTGGGCTTGGACTGGTCTACTCCTGAACATGGTCCTATTCTCAACAGAAGTATATCTGCCAAGGCTGTTACTGCTTATTCAAATCGTGAATTAGAACAATCACAAGTGAGTTTTTCTGTTTCATTAGTTTGTTAAGCAGCTTTCTGAGTTTAATTAACTGCCAATATATTCCTTTGGGTTGAGACACTCTATTATTACTTATCCTCCCATCCCAAAAGATGAGGAGTAAAAATTACATCCTGATCATATTTTGTTCTTTTCTTTTTGTATGGCAGCGTTGTATTGTTCTTGATATTGAAGGAACCACTACGCCCATATCATTTGTTACAGACATTCTCTTTCCTTATGCTCGTGATAATGTTGGCAGACATTTGTTTGCTACATATGATACACCAGAAACTCAAGATGATATCAATTTGCTACGGGCTCAGGTAAGATTGTTATCTCAATAAGTATACATTTGATGCTTGTTCTTGTGTAAGATCCACTTTAATTGGATTCACCAACTGGTGTGTGAAGGAGCCATTATACTGATAAATGGGAAAGACATCCTTACATCGTAGAATTTTGTGATGAGCTTCATCCAATGCATTAAGATCAAGACTACTTAATTTTGTTGCCAAAGTTCAAAATTTACATCTGTTTTTGTTTGGCACCAAGTCTTATCTCTTTTTCCCTTCCATGTCATTTTGGAGGGATATATTTTCATAATACTTGCAATTAAAAGCATTGAATCACAAGTATAAAAAACATTGAATCCAAGTAAAGCAGAGTTAAACAATGCAAGCCAGCTAATCCTGTCAATATCTGAGCAGCCCAACTGGCTAAGAAGTCTCAACTTATTACTAAACACATTATCTATATGAATAAAATATTTCTATGTTCTTATTACAGGTTCAAAATGACTTAGAAAAAGGTGTTAGTGGCGCTGTTTCCATCCCTTCTGATGATGCAGGGAAAGATGCAGTCATTGCAGCTTTGGTTGCGAATGTGGAAGCAATGATAAAAGCTGATCGGAAGATCACTGCCTTGAAACAATTACAAGTAAGGAAAATTGGAATATGGAGGAGTTTCCTTTAGTATATCTTGATGATACAACCGACTTCTTCTCATTCAGGGTCATATATGGCAAACTGGGTTCAAAAATAATGATTTGAAGGGTGTAGTGTTTGAAGATGTACCTGAAGCTCTTAAGAAATGGCACGACTTGGGAATAAAGGTTTTTTTATTTTTTATTCATTTATTATTATTAGTTCTTTTAGATTATTGAAACCTCCTAGATCTGGTATTTTACAAGAAATTGCATACTTTGATGACATCCTTCTACTAAGTTACAAGTGAGGTTTTGCATGACCGTGCTCAAGTTTGGTGGGGATAGCATCTAATTTCATAAGAGCATAATTTAATAACCTATAATTTGTAGAAATTTTGAAATGCTAGATGTCTTATATTTAGCTTCAATGCTACATGAGTAAGTGCTACGAGCCTACAATTTAAATTCTACAGTGAAAGGGGGATAGGTAATCGATGTGGGGACTGTAAGCCCATTTACCACACCTTGTTAGGTTTTCCAAGTCTGAAGTAATTATTTCTATTTGCCTGGTGTTTAACATTATGTAACAGCTGATCAGATATGATCTCAAAAATAATTGCATGTTCTTAGGATGCATTCATTTTCTTGTTCACAAATGGTGTGCCTTTTTCTTGTAGGTGTATATTTACTCTAGTGGCAGCAGGTTGGCACAAAGACTTGTATTTGGCAACACAGACTATGGGGATCTGAGAAAATATTTGTCTGGATTCTTTGATACCACAGTGGGGTACGTATTATTACTCCATTGTTTTCTGCTTTAAATGATTATCCTCTCATTTGCTTGTTCTCCTGACTTAATTTTATCCCCGCTTCACTCTCTTAGGAACAAGAGAGAAACACGCAGTTACATTGAAATTACAGAGTCTGTTGGAGTTGACAAACCTTCGGAGATTCTATTTGTTACAGATATCTTCCAAGAAGCAATAGCAGCAAAGGCAGCAGGTAATAATATGTTTTTGGTTCTTCTTTCCCTTCTCTTTTAATTTATCAGCATAGCAGATAAGAAATGTAAAGTTTCAGTAGCCCTCCATAATGCCAATTTTCTATCTGAGAATTTCTTTCCTTTATGTTGGATCTGGCCTTTGTGGCTATGGTTACTTGATTTACATGTTTTAAAGGCTACTAAACTAGTTATTAATAATAATTTAGCAAGATTGAATGTCGCATGTGACTATTATAACCTGCAATTAGAAGAAGGGAAAATTTTAAATGATTATAACAATGTTTAGAAAGTTAACACTACTCAAGAGTATACTTTGTTATGTTCTTTTTAGGATTCTATAATGTGCTGGCTGGTGGCTAGAATAAGAATGCCCTGTTCACGGCCATACTTACTGTCTCCTTGAAATTCCCTTTGGTTGCTTTTTTGCATTTTCTTAGGGGTAGAGACTAGAGAGTTTTCGTATTATATGTGTGGACCTACGTATAGTGCCTCCTTTAGAAACTGTCTTCTTCGGCTTGTAGAATAGAAGAATGCCTTTAGGATTTTACTGTGACACTATAAGTCTTGGTAATGATAATTTTGAAAGAAATTTGTTAACTAATGCCATAAGATGCAAAGTGTCCATTGAATAATGTATTTATGTTAGAATCCAGATGTTTTGTTCCAAATTGTTGTCCACTGAGTCCTTTCAATAAAAAATTACCACATGTATTGCCTTTTTTGTAAAAAACTTTAAACAACTCTGCTTCTTACCCATTAACTCGTTCTAATTTCTCTTAATCTTGAACATCTATTAATTAAAAAAGAAAAAAAATATATGAAAAAAAATAAATTTATATGCTTATATACCCATCAATTCTACTTTTTCATATAATTTTATTTTCTTTTTAATTAATACTTGTTTGAAATTAATGGAAGGTGTAATGAGTTAATGTGTAAGAAGCATAGTTGTTTGGCGCAAGAAAAAAACAGTACATGTTGCAATTTTTGATTGAAGGGACAGGGAGGGGGGCATATAATATCGAGACTATATTTGTTATAGAGGAGCATCTTTACCCATCCTTCAAAGTGTTACAATTATAAGAGTATTGTGAAATGATTCTGGATATTAGAAACATTTACAATTCATGTGGCCATTTGAAGAAGAGGCACTATTATCATAGTCTCCTTGTTTTCGTTATACCTAAAAAGAGAAAAAAAAGTTTACTTGGTTCCTGTTCTGCACTTGTATAACATAGTACCAATTCATCTTTCAGGGTTAGAGGTGATTGTTTCAGTTCGTCCGGGAAATGGACCTCTTCCGGAGAATCATGGATTCAGGACAATCAATGCTTTCATGGAAATTTGAATATGAATTTTTGCACCTGATATTACACACGTACCCTGTCCACGGGCTTGTCTGTAAATACCATAAACGGCTTATACTGGCTTGTCAATTGCAACTTTGCATCAAATAATCTCTCTACGGCATTGCTTAGTACTTGTATGTTTTGTTTTGTTCTATAAATTAGCCAGACAAGGAGTTTTTCTTTTGAGTTAAAAATGTTGTAATAAATTTGCATTTGTGTGTGTTCAGTATATTGAATTCCCTTGCTATTCTGCTGTACTTTCCCTCTGGCTTACTGCTGATGTGGCTAACTGATGAGGTTTGAGTTTTCACAAACAGTTGACAACCTAAGAGAATGACATTGGATGTATATCCACTAATTTATAACTAACTGCATTGTCTTGAAGCTTTCACTGTAACTTCTTTTTAATCTGATGTCTTTTTAATGGGAAAATGAGTCTGCATTGTCTGAATTAAACAACCATCTTCTAGAACATTAGACTAAAGCAACCACTCTTCGAGAAAGTTAACAAATTTCTGAGACAATCTAGTCTATTATTCTCGTCCGGATTTCCTTTCCCCTATTAGTGGAACTGGACCTTAACATTGTAAGAATTGTAATATATAAATATATATAAATTCAGATTTAAAAATATGATGATATAATTTGATTAATCAAGGTTTGTTAATATAATTTGTTAAATCTATTTGTTTTTAGAACGAACTCTTCAATTGAAAAATATAATAACACGCTAGTTTTGAATTATTTTACAATAGTAATTGTAAATATAATTTGTTAAAATTGTCTTCAGAACAAACACATTATTATACCAGGTTTTTCCCAAAAAAATAAAAATAAAAATTATCTTCGTAGTATAGCAAAGTAACATAACGTTTTGTGGATGAATCGGAAATAGGGTTTCGACATTATTTTTGGTGTCAAAATAACTTCAAACTTCCACCAACTTGACATAAAAATATGAAAACTGTAAACGGTTGTTGGCTCATAACTGCATTAAGATATAAGGCTTTCCAAATTACACTGTTAGATTCTTCACTTTGCTTAGTATCAAGGTTTATTGAGAACAATTTGAATCCCCAATCCACCATCAGAAAGTTACCCGTTTTAAAACAATTAGCAATCTTAACAAACCTCCCATCCCATTCCTCATCCATAAACCAACCTCCCATGAAAATTATGATTATCCTGCCTGTATACAAAAAGCAACTTCCCATGTCGAAAAAAGTTCTCCGTTCGTTGGTCTGAGCTTTCTTGCATTGCAAACTCCTCATTTTCTTCATCAAAATACGAAAGGCAGGCATTTGATCTATTACCATGTGTGTTTTATAGGCGCTTTGATTGCCGATGAAGAACCTCGTTCACAAAAACTCCAATCCTGCAAAAACTACTTTTTGAGTTTGGAGGAATTACAACATCAAATGTATACCGAATATCAACTTGACTTTCCTACCCAAATTGATAAGAAGGGACAAAGTGAATATATTACAAAGAAAACATATGATTACAAGGTGGTAGCAAGATGGCTTAATAGCATTACAATATATATGGGGTATCCTTCATGCATTTTGAGATCCTACTGGCTGGAGGGAGGGGCTGAGGGGTTGAAAGGGCCCCAGATATGACAAAAAGATATGCAAATGTAAATGCCCTATAAATTACACGTATAAGCTAATTCCCATTCTTACAAGCTAATTTTGCACTCCTACGTTTTGCTCAATGAGAAACTGCACTGATATTGTCGAATAAAGCAAGGGTTTCAACATAAGGACTGATGAAACGATAATTGTCATCCAAAAACGTATAATAACATTGTTTGGTCTCAAGGTCCACCGATAGCAGCTCGGATTCATTATATTGCACAATCAGCATGTTAGCCATCATCCGAATAGACAAAATGTGTGGTATCCAGCCTGCCCAGCCTACTGGTAGTATTGGCCCTATGCTTAACAGCAACGTCCAAGACTCAGGAACACCATACTCTTGCATAGTCCACACACGAAATCCATCAGGTTCATGCCGAAATAGAGCAAGCAACCCTCCAAATAATAAGGCATCATCTCTTATGCCCATTGGTAAATCTCCTTCCATTTCTGAGTTTAAGACTTTTGGCACCGGAAGCTCCTTAAATAACTCACTTCCCAAATCAAAGGACAAAATGAAAACCTCTGAACTTTTGTCATTTTCATTGGGTTCATGACATGCCACCCAATGAAGAAACCCATTCACAAAAGTTCCACTAGAAGTTTTCAAACAATCAAGTTGAGGAACAGAAACATTAATTGTATTCCATAAACCTGTATTTGATGAATAAACATCAACCTTATATTTAGAATTAAAGTGATCAGGATGATCAAATTTGAAAATTCTCACAACCTTATAGTCAAACTTCTGACTATCAAAACCAAATCCATAATGAACCCGAGAACGCAGTTGAGTAACATTTTTGGGAATTGTTAAATTAGGAAGGGTAAGAAACTTCCTAGTGCAAGGATTCCAGAGCATGAGAAAGAAACATTGATCAATAAAAAAATCAGCAAGACATACCAGACCATTACAACTGCCCACCACTAAAGATAATTTTGAGCTTGTCTTTGATATGGCAGAGAGTGGGGATCCTCCTAATGCAGTGTACTCCTCAGATATAGGATCATCCAAATGCAATGAGAAAAATTCACGAGGGTACTTTTTAGTTTTTATTTCTTGGACCAAGAAAAGAGTACTATTGCTTCCTTCTTGAGATTGTATTGAGTGGGTGTGAATGAAGTGACAATTTCTGATGAGAGACCTCCACGAATTGCATACAGCAGTGCATTTTACCAAACACTTGACGGGCAGTCGAAGAAGAATTTCGCGAATGATTTCAAGAGGAAAATAGACACACTTTTCACCCGTGCATTTCATTTGAGGATTATAGTCAGACATTTTGGTCGAATCCTCTGCCCTAGAATGAAAAGTTAATGGGAGAAACTCCAAGAGACGAGGTACATCACCCAAATTGCGACTTGAACTTTGCTTAAACCCCAAGTGTTGACGACTGCTAACAAGGTAATGATTGCAAAAAGAAGCCAAGAACTCTTCCTGCCAGAGATTGAAAAAAAACACACACACACACAAAAAGAGTAATTGGTGAGTTGTGACAGGTTCTGAATGGCTTTAGGACTCCAATCAATAACTAGAATTTGAAAATCGAAAATCATAAATGAAAAATGAAAAATAAGCACACTAATTTGTTGTTATTCCGGGAATGAAAAAATATAAATTAAGTTATCTTCAATGCCTCGCCCCATTCGCCCAATTCTATCTTCTTCTTTTTTCTCAATGAATACCTCAAAATTTCCCTCAGAAACATTTTCTTGGCTACAAGAAACTTGTTTCAGCTATCTCTACACATGAAGGAAGTGAAAGGGTTGGTTCTCAACTAAATATTGTTATATCAATCTAAAAAGGGTTTGAATTTAACCTACAAGCGTAACCTTTCCCACATAATAATAGCTAGTATCGCTTGTTATTTTCTATGGCTGAGATCTAACAGCATCACATGAAATGGTTGGGGTTTTGAGAATCATACCTTAAACCAGCCGACCTGACAATGCCGCACTGAGATCGAGTTGGTGGTGACTGGTGGTAAGTTGCAACCAAAAGGAAAGATATTTTCAAGATTCTCGGTTTTTGATGGCCGCAATATTAATGGACCGACGTACCTATCGTTATCCTGGTTACGCAAAATTTATCATGGGATGAGTTCTTGAATATCCTTCTTTTATTATTATTATCTTACAACTTTTGAAAAGATCTCAATTTTTAATTAAGTGTTAATATTCACAACTTAATTTATTATTATATTAAAATAATTATAATTTATTTAATAATATTAAAATATAATTAATAATATTGATAAAAATATTGCGTCAAACACTTTCAATATTTTTATTTTTATTTATATAATTTTTTATATAATATCTGCAAATTTTACATAGATTTTTTTTAAAAAAATTAATATATAAAAAAATAGAGTTTATAATATCACTTAAAGAATATTATAAGGGAAAATAAAATTGTAATTAAGAGTATTATTAATATTATTATTATATTGATAATAGCAATAGAAAACACATTTAATTATATATATTTTTTAACTTATATCATTTTATAATTTTTATTTATTTTTAGATTCTTTCCAATAACTTGATTTATCGCATTGACTCGATATATAATAGTTATCGTATTTGATAAAAATTTCACTTAAATATAAAGAATATTACAATAATCTAAAACAAAAATACCGTTTTTGAAAAATATCAAAATAAACGTCATTTTTCTACCAAAAACATTACAACTATTATGATATGACGTGCATTAAATATAGGCAAATATAGTTTTTTATTAAAAAGTTATTTTGTATTTTTCAATTTTAAATGATCTTTTTAAATTTATTTATTTATAGTTTTATATCATGAATAATCAAATCCTTATTTTTTTCCTTTTTTTTAAATAGTTGACATTCATTAATTCACTATATCTCTATGAGAATTAAATTTAATAAGATTCATTACGTTCTAAGTTTTCAAATGGCCACACATACAATTAGGGTATATTCTTATCCTTCATCATACATGTCATTCTATATACGAGCAATATACACAAAATGCATCTCTCAAGTTTATTAATGTGCCACAAATCATTTTGATAATTCTAATTCACTTACTAATCAAAATAAATAACATAAATAATTATAAATATACATAATAAATAATAAAACTAACTTAAAGCTTCATAAATTTAGATCAAATGTAACCCTAGAAAAATTAAATTACTTCATTAATTAAAATTTAAATAACAACAAATACAGAAAATTATAAGAAGCAGAAAGGAAATTGAAACATCTAAAATGGCAAATATTTGGCACACGCAGAACACAACAAAAGCCAAAAAATGGCTTCTGTGTGTTCTGCAGTCCAAAACCGAACAACACAAAAATTATAAACTTAAACTCTAAAAAAGTAGACTAAAAAAAAAACTTTTTCACTCTATCATCTTATCCCCTATTTATAGCTAAAAAAATACATCAAAATATTTAAATTTAATACACGCGGGGGACAATGAAGTGTGGGAAAATAATAAATCAAAACACGTGGGGGGACAAAATGTATCGAAAATGGAATCGAAAAAGTGAGTGTAGATGCTGCGCGTTTCTGTTTTATTTTCCTTCTATGCTGCCATATGTCGCGTTATGATTCGCGGAAACAATTAGTGGGACACGTGGTAGCATATCATTCGTTGAAGGGAATGGGCGCACGCAGAACTTGTCGCACGGAATTGGGGCGCGTGACACGTGAGGCAACGGCTGGAACGAGGGCGAGATTCTGCGCTTTTGCATTCACCGATATGTGCCACGCGTCCTCTAATGATTCGTTCAAGGGGAAATTGGGACACGTGAAAGACTTTAATTCGGTGGAAGAACGATTGCACGTGGTTCAGCCGCACAGAACAACGCCCTTTGGCAAACGTGTAACGGACACATGGGTCCATGCCTGCACGCCAGGTGGGTCCCACTTGGGCACCGAGCCGCGTGAAGAGGAATTCTGCACCCACTCGCATTGGTCGGGTGTGCTTGTAACGCGCGCATTTGGCTGTTTATTTTCTGATCGGACGGTCCACGTTGCGCGCTTGCATAAGAGCGCGTGGCTTCTTCTCACTTGCGCAGAATTTAAAACTTTCCTTAATTATATTTTCACCCACAAAATATTTCAAATTACATTTTAAACTTTGGTTAATTGCAATACAGCCCTTTGGTAATTTAAATTAAATTTTAAACTTTTAATAATTAAAAATTAAGCCCGGATTTAATTTAATTTGTATTTTCAACATTATACAATTTAAATAAAATAATTATTTCATATATTTTTGGACGAAAACTTGCAATTAAATGCGTTTTCGATACAAATTATTTACTATTAATAATAAAAAATAATTATAATAATATTATTATTCTCCTAATTTTATAATTTTTTTAATAAAATAACATATGTTGTGTAGATATAAGTCTTTGATTTTATTTTTCTCTCAAATAATTAATTTTTTTTTTTTGTTAAATACAAGCATATTAATCATATTACAAAAATAGTCGTGCACCGCTTATTTCGCATTGATGGGCACTTAAACCCACAACATTGGAGAATTCACATCAAATATGCCATTGTAATATAAGATGTAATATAAGATAATTGATAATTTTAATTACTTTTATTACTCTTTTAAGTCTTTTAATCATCTTTTTAGATCTTGCACCAAAGAGTGAATTTTGACACCTTAAAAGCAATTAGTCCTTCACATTCCACCATTAGTGTTGAGTTAGCAAGTGATTAATCATGTCTTTCAAATAACAGTTTCTGTTGCAAATGAATTTAAATAAAAAAATATTTTTTATTATTTTACGACCATTATTTCATAAATTATGTAATTGTTATTTTCATAATTATATGGCCGTTATTTTCATAATTATGTGATTATTACTTTTATGACCGTTATTTTCATAATTACGTGACCGTTACTTTTATGACCGTTATTTTTATAATTATGTGATAGTTACTTTTATAATCGTTATTTTCATAATTATGTGACAATTATTTTCATAATTATGTGTCTTTTATTTTCATAATTATGTATCCATTATTTTCATAATTATGTATCCATTATTTTCATAATTATATGATTGTTACACATATTTTTCAACTATAAATAGGGGCAATAGCCCTCAGTTTAGAATATAACTTAACCACTCAAAAAATAGTTCTACGATTTTCATAGCAAAATCAAAGAAAAGAAAATTCAGATTTGTTTTCTCAGATTTTCGAGCAACATAAATATTTGAGAGGTGTAATATTCCGGACTTCATCAGTGCAGTGAAGTTCCGAGACAGAAAAAAGATTTTGGGAATTTTATCCTCGGACGACGGCAATTTGTGTTTGCTTGCACAAGTTTGGGCAGAGCCGCGAAACGTCTTAAAGAGAGCGGCCTAGTCCGCGACTCAACCCAAGCAGTTCATTTCAGATTATCGGTAATATTGTTCCAATACTATTTTAACATACTTGTCCCAACAGTTTCCCTTTACAATCTTTGACCATAACCACAACCACAACTCTACCAAAGTGAGCCCCCTAATCCCAACTACCATCGCAATTGAAAACTATCTAACTTGGAAGAAGAGGCATCCAAATAGAAATTGGGAAGTTATGCATATCAACTAGGTGGTGGTTAGAAGGATGTACCTGATCATTTGCCTTAATATTTATAGCTTGATATACTTGATCATTTGCCTTAACATTTATAGCTTGAAATTCATAACAAACGATGATAGCTTGCCTATATACTTTACATGGAAGTGTACACCAAATTAGCATGGAAATCAACAAGAGAATTTCATTCATTCGGTCCATCAATGAAAAAAAAGCAATCATTCATGAAAAGACATGACAACATTATGCATCTTGTTAGAGAAAGGATTGTTAAACCAAAAAGGGCGAACCGAGTGGCATGTAAGGAAGAGATTGTTAGGAAATTTGGATAAAATGGTATAATCACAAATTCTCACTCCCAAGATCTTCCTTAGCAGAATATCAAATAACAGAGAAATAGATAATACACAAAACAAGAATTATAGTGGAAACTCCAAATTAGAGAAAAACAACTTTCGTTGTCAAAAGACAACCAGAGAAAAATTCACTATGTGGAAAATTGTTACAACCACACTCTCAGTAATTTTCTCACACACCCAAAAAACAAGAGCAATTACAAGCCCAAGAGAATTTTCCCACAAAATTCTCTCACTTAAGAACTTCTCATACAAGCTTTTCTCTATTTTTAGGATGATTATCAATGAAGAAATGAAGCCATATTTATAGCCTTCAAGCTCTCATTTCATATGCCAAACATTTCTTCATTCAACAAAATTACGCTACCTAATTTTCCTATTCTTTATTCAAACAAGGTTAGGCACCTCCATCTTTGACAATATGGTAAGCCACCTTCCATGAATTTTCTTCTAAATTAAGCACCTCCTATTTTGACTAACAAACCTAATATTATTTTTAATCAATCATAACAAAGATATTCCAAGGTCTCTTTCCCCATCTCAAAATAAGGACAAATGAGACTTGATGTAATACTCCATTTTTGTAGGAGATTCTCCGCAATTAAGCCATTATTTAATAGTTTCCACAAGAAGACCTTAAGATAAGCCAGTGCCAAACTTTTTATTTTTCTTCAGAATTAGAAGGCCCAATAATACCCAATCCTAACTTATGCAGGTGATACAACCTTTTGTAACAACTCTAAATAGAGGAAATCTATGTTTGTTATAAGGCTATACGATACAATCATTAACCTCTTTAAAGATTACATGAATTTTTTGGATATGATTCACTATAATGAGTGAAAACAAAACAGTGTATTAGTGTTCAATCTCATACTAGGAATAAGCAAATATGAAACATTAGTAATTGTTACATATTCATATGAAGCCAGAATAATTGGTTTGGTACTCACCTATCCCTCTAGATCAATATTGCCCTTCCATTACCAAAACTCTTAGTCTAGTTGTCATGGATTATTTCTCTCCCATGCAAATAAACTTTTATAAGAATTTCATATGTAGGAATAATCGCACGAAGTTCATTGTTATTCCAACTCAAATAGATAATACAGCCTTAAATGAGAGAAAAAAAGTGTTAATTTATGAAATCTTTTCGCAAACTCTATACCAATTTGGCTAAACAGGTCTCATAAACGTGAATTAATAAAATAATACAACAGAAGTTCAAAACAACATGTTCAATTCAAGACACAACAAATACAACCAACAATAAGAAAGAATAAACTACTGTAAATACATTAGTGATGGTGTGCACCATAAGCTCTTATCTAGACTAGCAATAAGCGTAAGCATGGAAAACAATAAATAGCATGTGAGACAAGAATACATACTGGAACAACAAAAGATTTTCAATCACTTCAAAATTTCATATGTGGAAACATATTTGGTAAATGAGGACTGTATTCTCATATCATACGATCATACAAAATATAACAAACTAATTAAAAAGTCCAACATCGTGTACACAATCAGGGTAAAGATATACAAACTCCTTAGAGACTCATACCAAATTCACATGCAAATAAAATATTAAAGCAATATAAATTAATCAAGAAACTGGTAGATTAATTTGATATAGTAAAAATATTAAACAAAAAGCTATTAGTATGTTACAAGTTGTTTGGATAACTGTTAATGTGTTAAAGGTTATAATGCACTGTTAGAGAGAAGATATCACTCAGATACTTTATTCATCTAATCAACGAGGTATATATAGGTATACAAGAGGTAGGTGTCAATGTTACATTAGTATATACTCTATCAAGGCATCATTGTCAACCTAAGCATGATAATTTACAACTATAACCCGTATAGAAAAGTCAAGTCGTTGTCCTGAAAATCAGGTCATTGGAGTCATGCATCCTTTGCACAGATGTAAGGTAGAAACATGAAAAGCCAATAGGATGCTTAACCAAGTGTCTACATGGTCAGGTTGATAGGAAAAAATAATGCTTTCAAGGAACTCAATCGGTCTGTTACTCTAGTGCTAGGTCACGACACTAAAAGTGCTCATTCAATGGACTCTATATCCAAGTGAGGTAATTTTGTTAGATAAGATCGCACACTCCTTTACACACAACATACTTAACATAAGTAATGGAAAGAAACCATGCAACTACACAAAATTAATAAGATTTCTAATCAGAGTCTAGATCTAGTATGTTTGCACATACACAACAAAAATTCAGATGATCCTAACACAAAAATTTAATCATGCATTACAATATTGAAAGAGTCCAAGACCCAATACACAATCAGGTTAAGGAGATACTTACTCCTTAAAGACTAATCCCAAACATGCAAACAACATAATGATAAACAATTGGTAGATAATTGTTGTGTATTTTGCAACACACAGAAATCGTGCAAGTATACACGGTCACAAGTAATAAAGATTTGTAAGTAGAGTATCGTTCCCACGAGGATTTGTTACTATAGTTTGTTGAGTACTAAAATTGTATCTCTCTGATTTTATCCAAAATAATCGTTGATATGGAAAAAGGTAACAAAAAAAATAAGAGAACTCTAGGATTGCAATTTTTCACCAAACTAATCCACTCCAATCATATTATTTTCTTTGGATTTATATTTTTTAGTACATTTAATTTGTCAACCGAAAACTTCTTTTTTTATTCATACATCTCTTCCGAGCTCCGTACTAACACACCTCGTTAAATTAATTCACTATATCTCTATGAGAATTAAATTCAATAAGATTCATTAAGTTCTAAGTTCTCAAATGGTCGCACATACAATTAGGGTATATTCCTATCCTTCATCATACATGTCATTCTATGTATGAGCAATATACACAAAAATGCCTTTCTCAAATTTATTTTTATGCCACAAATCGTTTTGATAAAATTCGTAAATAATCAAAAATCATTAAGCACAAAATAGAACGAACAAATCGAACGTCTTATAAATCTATCAAAAAATAATTAAAATCAAAGCTTCATAAATTTAGATCAAATGCAACCCTAGAAAAATTAAATTATTTCATTAAATTAAAATAAAAATTACAACAGATGCAGAAAAATTAAAGGAAGAAGAAGGAAAATTAAAACATCACGTAGCGAAAATATTTGGCACACGCAGAACACAACAAAAGCCAAAAAATGGCTTCTGCGTGTTCTGCAGTCCAAAACCGAACACTACAAAAATTCTAAACCAAAAAAAACTTTTAAACTCTATCATAACATCACCTATTTATAGCTAAAAAAATACATCAAAAATATTAAATATCATAAACGCGTTAAAATTTGTATCGAAAATAAAACCCCGACATTCCCCTTAAAATCTGCGGTCACGCGAAAACCAAAACATATTTTAATTCACACGAAACAAAGAGCCGTTTCTCAATTTTTTTATTCATTGCGCGTGCCACGTGTCAAAATCTAATTCGCTGCAAGATTCCCTAAGGCCATGTGGCAGCATATCATTGGGTGAACAAACCGGCTGCACGTAGGAACGACGCACAGGATAATGGCACGCCGAACGTGGGAGACAACGGCTGGAACAGGGACTTGATCCTGCGCTTTCGCGCTCATGATAATATGCCACGTGTCATCACATTATTGGATGAAATATAGAGTGGAACACGTGGCAATTTCTCATTTCAGGAATGGATTCAGGTGGACACGTCGCAGATTCTGATTCGCTGAAACTCCGGTTTCACGCTGAGATCAACGCACGGGATCAGAGGCGGGCGTGCGTGGGGGACAGCGGCTGGACGCGTCAGAACGTGGGTCCCACTCTACACGCCGGCCTGCACGACAGGTGGGCCCCACTGGCACGCTGAACCGCGCGATCGAAGATTTGTAACCACTCTCCTTGGTCGGGCTTGATGAACACGCGCGAATCTGAGCCGTTGATCCTTTGATCGGACGGTCCACGTTTCGCATTTGGAATAGGGCGCGTGGCCTGCTTCTCTCCTGCGCAGAATTTAAACTTTTATTAATTATATTTTGACCCACAAATATATTTCAATTTACATTTTCAACTTTGTTTAATTGCAATACAGCCCTTTTGGTAATTTAAATTAAATTTTAAACTTTTAATAATTGAAATTAAACCCGATTTTAATTTAAATTATATTTTCAACTTTTTTAAATAGCAATTAATAATTCTTTTATTTGAAATTATATTTATGGGTACAAATTAGCATTTAAGTACGTTTTCGATACAATTTACTTAATTTTATTAAAATATATAAAAAACAGTATAGGTGAAAATAACTATATAAAATACAGTTATCAATAATCATAGTAACAATATAAATAATCATAAACAGGTAATATAATAAAGTAGAAGCAATATTCAATATTCAAAAAGCAGGTAATAAATCATAAAAGCTTTCTAACGAGAGTTTAAATTTTATTATCTATAGACATATAAAATCTAAACTCTGATTGTACTAGTCAAATGTTATAGCATGCATAACACTATATAAAACGACTTAAACCCACATAAAATCTCTACCTATGTGGTAACATCTTTGGGTTACTTATGAAAATCACTCGGTAGTAAACAAATCTACTAAACAATAAAACAATTATAACCCTAACAAAAATAAAATCTCCATTACATCTATCAGTCGAGACCACTATCAAAACCACATATTACTGCCTTTACTTGTTGCCTCCGTAATAGCTTTGTTTGACACACGAACCCAAAATACTACTCTATATGGTGTGATAAAAAATTGTAGATCAATAATGAGTAATGTGAATAATCAATAGAACCACTCTCGACTAGAAACACCCAATAATCTCTGTAAAACACATATACATAGGACACGCAATCAATCCACATATTACATAGCCAAATATATGAGAACTCAAGCAATTATGCTCAATCCATTCTCATAGAGTTATTCTTATATATAAAAAGTTACACAAAGGCAAAAACCTTTCGACGTATAGCTCACACATAAAACCCACTTGAAAACACCGTTTCAAGAACTCATCACTTAAGAGTACAATTTTACTCACTTAGTGACAAATTATTAATATCGAACAACATTTAAAGTAATAGTGATCCAAAAATAGAAAAAACGAGATGTTAACTTGAGAAAACTCTGCTATATTTTTTCTAGATGCAAAATACAAATAAAAAGGATATTTATAGACATTACCCAAGCTCAACGACCAACCTCGTCGTGGGTCCTCGTTATGGGCCTAGCTAGGGGTTTGATGAGGCTTTTATCGAGGTGCCAAAACTTTCATTTTTTATTCAAAAAATTGCCTATTAATTTCAAAAAATACTTCCACTCGAAACAAAATAAAAACATGAGCTATAAAGTCGATGAAATAATAACTATATACATGTGTGCATTACTGATTCACAATAACCAACCTTACATATAGAAAGATAAAAAATTGAGTAAAATAACCATAATATGTATTTTGTATATGAGAAGCTAAAACATAGACATAAAATACAATAAGACTTACATTTTCCAACACCAAGAAGTTTTTTTTAGGAGGAATAGCATCCCACAGAGAACAATTATTAAAATATAAGCCTCTCAAGACCTAGATCAATATGCATTTGGGGAATGAACAAACCGCCATGCTAATTTTACCAAATACTTTTTGAGATGCCCAATTCAGAATAGGTGTCCTCGTGTTCACCAAGTTATTCTCCGAAAGTAACTTAAAGTTTCACACTCAATTTGATTGGGAAGGAGGAAAGTGAATATCTTTACTAGCATTTAGTGATTGGCTAGATAATCAAAACATTTCACTACAAGGAGGAACAAGATGACTTAATAGCATCACAGCATATATGGGGTATCCTTCCTTCAACCATAGTGATCCTTCTAGCAGGGGAGCCCCAAAATTGTCAAAAAAGATGACGCAAATGCAAAAATCCATAAACTACACTTATAACTGCATTATAAGCTACTAACCATTCTTATAATCAATTTTTGTACTGATGAACATTCTTAAATGTTTGCTTGGTAAGAAACTGCACTGACATTGTCTAATAAAGCAAGGGTCTCAACATAAGGACTGCTGAACGAATAATTGTGATGCAAAGATGTATAAGAACATTGTTTGGTGTCAAGGTTCATTGAAATCAGCTCAGATTCATCATCTTCATAGCGCACCATTAGCATATTAGCTCTCATCCAAGTAGCCAAAATGTTTTGATCAAAATGTACAGGTGTTATTGTCCCTATGCTAAACAACAACTTCCAAGACTCAGGAACACCATACTCTTGCATAGTCCACACAAAAAATCTATCAGTATCACGCTGAATTAAAGCAAGAGACTCGCCAAATACAAAGGCATCCTCTGTTTTGTGAAGTGGCAAAACCCCCTCCATTTTTGGCACTGGTAACACCTCAAATAACTCATTTCCCACATCAAAAGTTAAAATGAAAGACTCTACATTTCTGCCTTCATAGAGTACATTATATGCCACCCAATGAAGAAACCCATTTACAAAAATTCCAAAATATGTTTCCAAACCATCAAGTTGAGGAATTGCAACATCAAGTGTATTCCATAAACCCTTAGTTGTTGAGTAAACATCAACCTTAACGTTAGAAGTTAACTGATAGGGATGATCAAATATGAGAATTCTCACAACCTTATAGTCAATCTTCTGACAATCAAAACCAAATCCGTAATGCAGACGACCATTTGCACGAATAAAATTATTAGGGATTGTTGAATTAGGAAGGATAAGAAACCTCTGAATTGAAGGGTTCCAAAGCAGAACAGAAAAATATTCAACCATCAAAACTTCAGTTAGACATACCAGACCATTACAAGTGCCTACCACTGAAGATTGTCTAAATTTTGCCTCTGATATACCAGGGAATGGGGATTCTCCTAATGCAGTGTATTGACCATATATAGGATCATCCCAACACAAAGAGAAAAACTCACAAGCTTTCATTTGACTCCTAAAAAATACTTCTTGGACCAAGAAAAGGGTATTGTTGCTTCGTTGTTGAGATTGAATTGAGTGGGCATGAATGAAGTCACGATTTCTGATGAGAGACCTCCATGCCTTACACACAGCAGTGCAATTCACCAAACACTTGATGGACAATCGAACAAGTATTTCATGAATGATATCAAAAGGAACATACAGAGACTTATCACTTGAACCTTTCATTGGAGGATAATGGTCAGACATTTTGGTTGAATCCTCTGCTGGAACACTTGAAATGAGATGTTTGTGGGAGAAACTCAAAAGGACAGTTAACAAGGCAATGGTTGCAATGGCTCAAGCAAGAATACTTCCTGCCAAAAATTATAAAAAAACACAATAGTTAGGGTGTTGTGCCAGGTTTTGAAAGACCTTAGGCCTCAATTTAGTAATAAGAAATTGTAAATGGAATATCATAAATAAAAAATAAGTATGCATTATTGTTATTCTGGGAATGCTTCATCCAAATGTAACATATTCATTCATAGAAACATATAAATTAATCTCTATACAAATACGAGCCCTCAACCAATTCCCTTACAGCAGATTTTGTTTTTAACACACATTGTACACTACTTTCTAATTTTGTCCCCTTAGTCAATTTATACTCAAAAGTGAACAAGTGATAAAAATGAAAATCATTTAAACGCATGTTTAAGAGTACTACCTATAGCCCATAAATTTTCTTGGAGACATAGTATGAGTTTTCGGTGTTTCGATAATTGTCTGATATAGGAATTGCTAGAACTCGACCTTTGTACTTTTGAATACATGTACAAAAAAATAATTTATGAACATATGATGAATAGTAGTGAGGAAGTTTCAAGCAATATTATCATTCCCTAAGTGCTTTTTCTCAAAGAACGCCTCAATTTCACCAAGAAACATTTCTTGGCTACAAAAATCTGTTTCAGCCATCTATGCATGAAGAAACTGAAAGGTTTTGTTTGGATCTTGTATTCTGAAAGGAAATACATGTTGAAGAAATGTAGAGGGTAAAAAACTTAAGGCAAAGAAAATTGAAAGTTTTTCTTGTGTTTGGTTTGTCTTAAAGATTCTAAAGAGAGCTGAAAAACAAAACAAAAATAACATCTCTTATGTCCACTTTATGTATTTTCACAATTAGAAAAAAGTTTGGCATATAAAAATTTGAAAGTCATCCAATTGAATATCATTTAAATTAAACTACAACCATTTAGATCCGTTCAATATTAAACGCCGTATAATTGAACCTTATTTAATATTATTAGGGTACTAATTTTGTTATTATAGGTTTTAAGAGTGTTATTTTTTGAGAACTTTCAAATAAATTAAATCACTATAAACTTAAATATTTTGACAAACAACAAAAATAACATCCTTAAAACTTATAACCATAAAAATAGCACTTTTTATATCTAACTCATACATTTTCGTTATTGAGAAATAGTTCAGTATATCATTCACAGTGAACATCGTCCTATTGAACACCATTCAAATTAAATTTAGTGGCTATTTTGACATATTTAATATTGAACACCATCTAATAGACCTCGTTAAATATTATTAGGGTATTATTTTTATTGTTATAAATTTTAAAGGTGTTATTTTTTGTAGTTTTTCAAATATCTTTTTACTAAAACATTTACGATATTTTAGTACACAACTTTTCATACTTAATTTCCACTCTCATAACCCTTATAAATCTGAATGGTTGATATATGAGGGTGAAAAAAATTGTATAATAAACGGTAGCCATTGATCATATCCCTTCCAATTCAGAATGCTAATACCAATATTTTAAAGCTGGTACACATGAAAGCAAAAATTCTTACATACAAAATATGCATCTTACATTATATCATTCACCATATGCTGGGTACTTAATCAAATTAAATTTTTTCTTAAATAAAGTTTGTTCAATGAGATTAAAAATAGGAATTTCTTAATCTAATAATCATAATAATCAAGCAGAGAGCGAAAGATGGGTGACATTGCATTGATGGACATAGTATTTGAACACTTTAATTAATGTAAATTTACATAAAATTTAGAAAATATACGTATCACTAAACAAGCCCATATAACATAGAAGGGAAGGGTATGAGCTAATGTAAAAAAGTGCAATTTTTTACGCTTTAAAAAAAATATAATTTTTGTTATAAATACAAGTTTTAAAGGCATAAATTTTGCAATTTTTCAAGAATTTTCCTAGAGAGTAATTTTCCCCCGGTTTTATAATAGAAAAATGTGAGAAATTTTATTCAGTAAAGTTTCCTCTCATTTTCCTTTATACTCTCCCCCCCCCCCCCACCCCCACCCCTGCTGAACCTCAGAATTTCATTTTCCTTTTCTTTTCTGGCCCCCTTTCCTCGCTAAAATTCAGACTCCAAAGGTTTCGATTTTAACCTAAAAGCGTATCCTAATTCCTGCCCCGCATTTTAATAGGCACAGAGCTTGCAACGCTCGTTGTTTTCTATGGATTCAAATATAACAACTCCATGAAATGAAATGGTTAGGATTTTGAGAATCATACCTGGATCCTGGTACGAGCCAACCTGACATTACATCCCAAAGACCGGTTTGTTGGCGGCAATTGGCAACGAGAAGGAATGATTCTGGGTTTCGTGGTGGCAATTGTATGGATCGAACCTCGCCTGTTCTAGCCTTTAAGTAAAATGTTTACTCTAGTAGCACAAAACTTCTTCGATAAGTTAGCTTACCAACACATTTATTTGCATCTTTTTAATTGACAATAATTTATTATAAAATAATAATTAATATTTATTAATTAAAATAATTATATTTATTTTTTCTTAACCTATCATAATTTTTCCATTTATTATGACGTGTAATGCTGGCGCTACTTGACATCTTAATTTATCAACACGTGGATAACGGTTGCTTTGCATGCACTTATTTTTACAAATATTTACACTACTTCCGTTCTTTCATTAAAAGTAATCTTTTTTTTTTCAAAATTAAAAGTACTCTTTTTTTTTCTTTATAAAAATGATAGAAAACTTACAAGTACTCTTTGAGTTTATTATATACATTAGAAAAAAAAATTATTGTTTTAAAGTTTATGTACAATTGTTATATTGTATTATTATATATATAAAATATTTATACAATTATTTATAAATTTTAATCCATTAAAAAGTATGGGCGTAAAATCGTACATGACATTAAATTTTATTTGTTTAAATTTTTAGTTATAAAATTATGTTTATTGATTTTTATTTATTTTTAAATGTAAAAAAAATAAATTAAATATTAATTTAAATAAATTTTTATAATTAAATTATTTTATTGCATAATAAAAATATATAAAAATACATAATATTTTAAATAATAATTATTTTAATTAAAGTAATTATTATTAAATTTATCCGATTATATTATAATAAAAATCACAAATTATAACGTCTTTGTCCCAAAAATGGTTTTTCGTGATTCGTTTAAATCGTCAATGATTTTTTTTTTTTTGCATTTAAGAACTTTCGTGTCACGTTAGATTTCATTTTACTTGTGACATGCTAATTTAGACAAAAAAAAATTAAGTACACATAATAAATTAATGGAAGGTTGTGAATAAATTTGTAACCAATTAAAAATTAAAAGAATAAAACATAATTAAATGTAATAAAATAATAAATTGATTGAATTACAATGACTAAAAAATTGAAGAATCCAAAGTAAATATCATCAATGTGTCATTAAATTAAAATAACAATTATAATATAGGATTGTCTTGTAATTTAAACACCATATTATTTTATAATCAAATTTGAATCTTATATGTATAATTTTTACTTATTTAATAAAAAAAATTAATACCTCTTTAAAAAACATAACAATTATAATATAAAGGATATTACTAGCATAGTTGTTATTAAAAAAAACATTAAATTTGATTGAAATAAAATTAAAATATATAGTATAATTTTTTATAAAAAAATTATTTTTAAACTTTATATATATATATATATATATATATATATATATTATTTTTTATAATGTAAAAAAATATTTTTCTAACAGGAAAACATAAAAAATAAAATCAATTAACTTGATTTTACAAATAAAAGGTAAATAAATACATAAATATTCCTCTATGATTATTTAAAATAAAAAATATTTAAATGAATTGCATAGCTTATTTTTAGATATAATTTTATTTTTAATTTCTTTCTAAGTATTAAACATATGATTTTTTTTATGTTTAGTGTATTTTATAATTATGTTAAATATATATTTTTAATAACATAATTAAATATTTTATTTTTTAGGAAATTAAAAAATAATATTGATTAAATAAGAGATTATATATAAAATGGAACAAAAAACGCACACATCTTTTCTTAAATTTTTGAAAGTAAAAAAAATTCTTACAATTGATAATGATAAAAGAAATTTTTATGAGCAAAATTTTTCATCATTCCAACACTGAGCCACATCATAATAATCAGACAAAACTCTTTAACTCTATCACTTTGTCTTACAATAAATCTAAACGGTGAAACTTTTGGCACATGTTATATATTTTATAAAAAATACCTACAAATTTACTTATGTTTTAGCTACAATAGCCAAAATTTTAGTGAGTCATTGGTAATAGTTGTTGGTTTTTCACCGTTGTAAATCTTGTACATATCTCTTTCTACTATTATTTTATTAAAATTATATTATAAAAATATTTTAATTATTTTATTAAGTTATTTGATACAAAGGTTTTAAGTATTGGGATAATATTTTTTACAAAAATCCACCAAAAATTAAGAAAAATAAATAAATTTTTTACTTATATATATTTTTTATTATCAAAGTATTTATTTCAATAATAACATCAAAAAGTGGTGGTAGTTACTATAAGGAGTAAGAAACATCAAATCCAAGCTAAACAGGATAAATCATAAAGGTCACTAATACAGCTACAATCAAGATAACCTGGTTATTAGTTAAAAGTCTTAGTAACCAACCTTAATTCATAACTAATATAAACAATAATCAAACAATTAAGGATCAAATAACTCTTGGTTGAAAATCACCTTAGTTCATATACTTTCATATGCATAAAAAATCAAGAACCACTTTAGTAGCAAGTAAACTCTATTGGCATGTGAGTAATATGGTAAACAACAAGCAGACAACACTGCAGTGAATTATGGCAGATAATCAGCACCAATATGATAGACAAGAATAATAGTGGAAATTAATAATATTGTAATTGATTTTCCTTTTCGTTTCCTTTTGTATACAAATACTATACACTTGTACAGGATTATCAGAACAGAAATAATATGAAATATATATGATAATTATCATAAAACACAATAATTGACATGGTATCAGAGCAAGGTATGGAATTATCTACTATGTTGTTTTCTGTTCTCAGACAATTTGATTTCTGATTTCTGGTGTGACCATTCTGGCTTACACTTACCCTCTGGTTTTTTATCTCTGATTTCTGGTGTGGCAATATTGGTTTACTCATGAAACTGTACCAATATTATTTCCTCGAAGCAAAATGAATCACAGAGATTAACAGTGTCGCACCATAGAAGTGGTTCTGGAAAAAAAATTCAAAGTAAGCGCCTTTTAGGCCAGAAGCCGCTTGATGTGAATCGCTGTTTTTTGTGTATAGTTGGCTGAAAAAAAAACTAATCAATTGTAATATTGAAAAAAAGGAAAAAAAGAGGCATTTTTTCGTATTTTGGAAATCTGAATAGAAACAAACAAAGAAGAATAAGAAAAGACAGAGAGGAGCATCCAGCAATACCTGTTTTCTAGAGAAAACTATCATTTAGAAAAAGAAACAACGCACTCAGACTTTCCAATTTAGAGCTCAATGTAAACGACGTACTGAGGTCTCGGTTAGTAGCTACGCAGTAAGCTCATGTGCGCAAAGGATAAACGGCTAATCGAGGTCGCGGTTGTAGCTGTGTCCGTTGGGCGATGTACTATCACGAGAGACGGAGGCACGAGACCGGTGGGTCGTGGTAAAACCGTCTTAACCTCTTAAAGTACACCATTTTGGTGAATTTGATAGAAGAGGAAAGCTTGATCGATTCACACAGGGAATCAGAAGAAGAAGGGCGCCATGTGCTGAGGAAACTACGCGACTTTGTAAAAAAAAAATCAACGTTCGACCAGCTTGCTGAAATCGCGCAGGAAGAGGAAAGGTGTCGCTGCGTGAATGGGAAATTAGGGTTAGGGTTACAGTTTTTTTTTTACATTTATATAGTGGTTCGTTTGTAAAAAAAAGGAAAAAAAGAAGAATTTTTTTTTAGATTTTATGGCAGAATCTAAAGATTTAACCACCAATTTCATATTGGAAGATTTGACGACAAAAATGACGAAAGTTCTAACTAGAGCTCAGACCGTCTCACAACCTCCGCTAACTGAAGCGTCAACTGCCCCCATTAGTATCAAGTTGGGAGGATCCAACTATGCCTTGTGGTCCCAGGTGGTGGAGATGTATATCTCTGGCAAAGACAAACTAGGATATATTAATGGGGATTTTCCTCAACTTACTAAAACTGACCCTTCATTCAGGAGATGGCGCACTGAAAATGTCATTGTTAAAGGATGGTTAATCAATTCGATGGACCCCTCCTTGATTGAAAATTTTATTCGATTCCCAACTACGAAACAAGTTTGGGATTCTGCTGCTACCACCTACTATGATAGGATAGACACGTCTCAAGTATATGATCTTTGCCGTCGAGTTACTCGCATGAAGCAGGCGGGTGGATCCATTGAAAAATACTACAATGACCTTCAAGAGTTGTGGCAAGAAATTGATTTTCATTATCCTAATGCAATGGAGTGTGTGAATGACATACAAAAATACAACTCCATCGTACAGGAAGATCGAGTGTATACCTTTCTTGATGGACTTGACGATTTACGGCCTGACAAACCTGGTTGACGTGCTTCAAATCAAACCATTCCCTACGGTGGAACAAGCCTATGGATTCATACGTAGGGAAGAAGTCTGGCAGACCGTGATGATCACGGGTATAGATACGACACCCGGAGTAGTTAAGGCTTTTAAAGGGGTCAAGGGACACCATAATCTGATGCCACCAAAAACAGGAACCTCTTTGGGTAGCATGAAATGTGGCCATTACGGAAACTCTAAACACACCCGTGAAAACTTCTTTAAACTCCATGGGTATCCAGAATGGTGGAATGATCTTTAAGCACGGAAGAAATGGGACACAATTGGGCGAGCCGTTGTGGCTACCAATAATGCCTTACTATCGATTACTCCTTAGGCCGAATCTTCCCAGGATCCAGGTATTTCAAGTAAAGCATTTCACATCTCTACTCGTAGTGATAATGAGGAGTGGATTATGGACTCTGGAGCTACAGATCACATGAGATTTGACCCAAAAGATCTCTCCAATACAACCCAGCCAAGACGGAGCCGCTAATGCCAACGAGTCACTTATCCAAATATGAGTTGGAAGAGTGACCTTATCTCCTTCATTATCATTATCTAATACTTTACTTTGCCCTCTCTTTCAAACCGACCGACACCGTAGAGTCAGTCACTTCAAATCTTAATTGTGTAGTATTAATGTATTCTAATTTTGTCCTTCTACAGGATATTCTCACCAAGGAGATCATTGGGCGTGGTACTAGGAGAGGAGGGCTATATTATGTGGATGACCTCAGTTTAGGAAGGGCCAATCATATGCAACACACTGTTGGTAACGAGGAACGACAGATTTGGCTATGTCATCGTAGATTTGGGCATCCATCATTCGGGTATTTAAAACACCTACTCCACAGTTTATTTTCAAATATCACACATTCAGATTTCAAATGTGATACTTGTATCCTAACAAAAAGTCATAGGGTTTCTTATCCTATGAGCATGAATAAAAGTATGACTCATTTTGCTTTGGTACATTATGATGTTTGAGGACCTTCCCCGGTTATTACGACATCGGGTCATCGTTGGTTTGTTATTTTTGTTGATGATTGTACACGCATGACATGGCTTTACCTTCTCAAACATAATGATGAAGTATTTTCTACATTTCACCTGTTTCACACCATCGTTCAGACATAATTTTCAAAAAAAATTAAGATACTTAGGTCTGATAATGGAGGAGAGTATGTTAATCACCAATTCCGGACATACTTGGACAACCATGGTATTCTCCATGAAAACTCGTGTTCACAAACCCCACAACAAACGGGATCAAGTGAGAGGAGAAGAATTGGCATATTTTAGAAATGGCTCGAGAACCTTACTAATCTGCACATATGCCTAATAAATATTGAGTGATGTCATATTACATTTGTATTCACCGAATCGTATGCCCACGAAAACCTTACAATTTCGTACTCTATTAAAGCGTGCTATCTAATCATCTTCCCTTGCCTACTATTTTGATGCTTCAGCCCCAAATTTTTGGATGTGTTGCTTTTGTCCACCTCCATAAAAATCAACGAACCAAGTTGGATCCATGTGTTGTCTGATGTGTATTCTTGGAGTATGGCGTACAAAAAAAGGGTTATCGATGCTATGATCCAATTACTAAAAGAACCTATATTACCATGGATGTCACTTTCCTTGAATCAGAATGTTTTTTCCCATTACCGGTATCCAATTACACTCATCAAGAGAAGAGTTATGGTGAAGAACGAAATTGGCTAGATGTTGAAATATTAGACATTAGTCCAATATACTCGGATCGTGCCAATAATATGGAGGAGCCAGTATCTAGACCCAATCTTCCAAGAGAAGCCGTGAGTAGTAATTGAATCTCAGGATGAAGTGGTGATGTACCTCCACTCTCTAAGCACTCCACGATCCTCCTCCTGAGAATACTCATGAGGTAAGCTATCCTATCACACATTTACAAACTAATGCTATAGATACATCTGTTGGTTATATTTTACCTTTCAGACACAATCGAGGTAAACCTCCAAATAGATACTCCCCAAAAAGAGAAGAACGACAATCCAAGTATCCAATAGAAAATTATGTATCTACTCAAAGGTTATCAGAACCTATCAGGGCATTTGCATAAACACTATTCTCATGTCAAATTCCAAGTAGCATTGAATAAGCCTTATCTGATCCAAAATGGGCTCAAGCTATAAAAGAGGAATTTGAGGCATTGCAGAAGAATAACACATGGGTGTTAAGCGAGTTGCCTCAAGGGAGGAAGATGGTAGGATGCAAGTGGATTTTCTCCATTAAGTATAAAGAAGATGGGTTAGTTGATCGATACAAAGCGAGGCTTGTAGCAAAAGGATATGCACAGAAACACATGATAGATTATCAAGAAACCTTCTCACGTGTGGCTAAACTAAAAACCGTTAGAGTCTTGTTATCTCTTATGGAAAATTTAGATTGGCCATTACACCAACTTGACGTAAAAAATGCCTTCCTTCATGGTGATCTTGAAGAAGAGATTTACATGGATATCCCACCAGGATATACTGTTACATCAGGAAAAGAAACTGCATGTAGATTACAACAAGCATTGTATGGACTAAAACAATCACCTCGAGCATCGTTTGGTAGGTTGAGTTCAGCAATGAAGAAATATGGGTTCCAACAAAGAAACTCGATCATACTCTTTTCCTAAAACATTGATTGGGAAGATAACACCACTCTTATAGTCTAAACGACATGATCATTATAGGGATGATAAAGAAGAAATCTCTAAGCTTCAAGAACAATTGTCAAATGAGTTTGAAATGAAGAATTGGGAGGGCTCAAATACTTCTTAGGTATCGAGGTAACAAGATCAAAACAAGGCATATGTCTTTCTCAAAGAAATATAATGACCCATGGGTAGAGGCGACTACTAGATTATAAACCTGGCCGATATTCCAATGGTTCAAAATCATAAACTTCGAAGAATATATGGACCAAGTATCACAGATAAACAAGAGATATCAACAAGCAGTTAGGGTAAACTCATATATTTATCTCATACTGACCGATCATGTCATCTTTGTGAGTGTCGTCGAGAGTCAGTTCATACACGCCCAAGTGAAGACCATATGTTTTCAAATGCGAATACTGTTATTTAAAATCCTCCTGGAAAAGGACTCATGTTTTCAAAGAATGGTCAATCGAAGTCCCTTGGATATACGTATCTCAGACCTGCAAGGAATATGGATAAGAAATCTCTTGACGGGTACTTTACTTTTGTGGGGTAATATTGTTACATGGAAGAAGCGAAGAGGCAAAAGGTAGTTGACTTATCTAAGTCTTGGAAGTTCTAATTTAGAGGAACGGTCAACTAATACGTGAGCTCCTTTGGTTAAAAAACTTCTAACTAAGATTGGTATTGCTCCTAACTCACGAAATGAACTTATTTTGTGATAACAAAGAAGCCATTGCGCATATCTCTCACAATAGCTCAACATGATCGCAAGAAGCACGTTGAAGTGGATCTAACTTCATCAAACGTAATCTTGAAGAAAAGATTATTAAGCTTCCATTTGTTAAATCAAAAGATCAATTGGTTGATATACTCACAAAATCTTTGTCCCAAGAAGGAACTTTTACAACTACTCGACAAGTCAAGTAAGAGACATATATCACCATTGGCGGAAGTGTTGTCATGTGAGTAGTATGGTAGATAACACTGTAGTCAATTATGGCAGATAATCAGCACCAATGTGGCAAACAAGAATAATAGTGAAAATTAATAATGTTGTAATTGGTTTTCCTTTTCGTTTCCTTTTGTATACAAATACTATACACTTGTACAGGATTATCAGAACAGAAATAATATGAAATATATATGATAATTATCAGAAAACACAATAATTGACAACCTCCACCGATCAAAGATATACTACATTGAAAAAAAATCACCATAAAAGTCCCTAAACAAACCATTAGCATATTGTTCGAAGGAAACGAAGACATAGGATGTGTAGGATAGTGTGAACACTATGACATCCTATCAACAAATTTGTAACAATTTCACTAGAGCACCCATAAAGAAGACATCTAATCATCTCAAAAAGACCTCTACGATGGAGAATAAAGTGTCTAATGTTAATGGCATCATGAATTCATCCATATGTACAAGTATAATAGTTTAGAAAATTTAAAAAATCACACTTTTTTTTAACTAAAGTTAAATACTAGGGGTGAGTATCAGTTACTTAAGTTAATTTTTAAACCATTTTATACGTCGATCTTATCTTACCGATTTTAAAAAACTCAAAACCCTAACCGATTTATGACTCTTTAAAAACCAACTTTCAAGTCAACCTATAATATCGATTTGAGGGAGGTTGATTTGATAGTTTTAGACTTACAATCATAATATGATATAAAATTCTTATTTAATTGAAATAAAAAACATATTACATAATTTAACTTAAAAGTTAATATCATTACATATTTTATTTATTTAATCTTTTATTACTAAGAAGTGATTAAAGATTTCACTAGAGTACCCACAAAGAAGGCATCCAATCACCTCAAAAGAACATATACGTTGAAAAATAGAGTGTCTAACGGTAATGGTATCATGAAATCATCCCTATGTATTATAAAAATTTAAAAATCACATTTTTTAATCATTTTATAAGTTAACCTTATCTTAGAAATTTTAAAAAACTTAAAAATTTAAGTGATGTATAGCCTCCCTAAAATCAACATTTAAGTCGATATATAATATCAATTTAAGTGAGTTTGATTTGATAGTTTTAGACTAATAATTATAATATAATATAAAAGCTTATTCTAATTAAAATAAAAAAAATATCGTATAATTTAACTTAAAAATTAATATCATCACATATTTAATTTATGTAATCTCTTATAATTAAAAAGTGATAAGATGGTTATAGTATGTATTATGTAAATATAGAATTATAATAGTTTTTGAAATTAATCATTAAAAACTTCTTATAGAACAATTATAGAAATTAAGTGTACTTAATAGCTTACCAAACATAAATGTAGCTATAAATTTAAGCAAAATTTTATATTTTCAATCCAGAACATGTAATCTATATAGTAATGTAGGGAAAAAATTATTAATTTTTTTATAATGCAACTCACACTACCATCTCAATTTGTTATAATTGAAACACTTAGTCACATCATATTAACCAAAAAAAACTCTTAACTGTACCACTTTGTCTTTCAATAAATCTAATCCATGAAAATTTAGGCATATGTCATATATTTTCTACAAATATGTACAAGCTTACATATGTTTTAAGTTATAATTGCCAAAAATTTATTGAATCATTAGTAATAATTGTTGGTTTGTCACCATCGTAAATCTTATTCATCTCGTCTTATTATTATTTTATTAAAATTAAATTATAAATTTTTTTAAATTTTTTTATTAAGTTATTTGATACAAAGCTTTTAAGTTTTGAGATAATTTTTTTTATAGTTAAAAGAAATTCACCAAAAATTAAGAAAAAAAATTGTTATATATATTTTTTATTATCAAGCTATAAGGTATTTATTTCAATAATAACATCAAGAAGTGGTTAGTTAGTATAAGGAGCCAGAAATATCAAATCCAAACTAAATAGTATAAATCATAAAGGTTATTAACACATCTATAGTCAAGATAACCGTCATATTAGTCAAAAGTCTTAATAACCATCCTTAATTCACAACTAATATCATCAATAATTGAACAAGGATCAAACAACTTTTGGTTAAAAATCGCCTTGTTCCTATGCTTTCAAATGTAATGAAAATGAAGATCCACTTCATTAACAAGTCATATCCACCTATCAAAGATCTACTATATTGAAAAAAACTTACCCTAAAAGTCCCTAAAAATACCATTAGCATATTGTTAGAAGGAAATGAAGACATAAGATGTGTAGGATAGTGTGAACACTACGACATCCTATGAACAAATAAGTAACAATTTAATTGTAGCACTTATAAAGAATATATCTAATTTAATTGTAGCACTCATAAAGAATGTATCCAATCACTTCAAAAAGACATCTACATTAAAAAATAGTGTCTAACATTAATTGCATCGTGAAGTCATCTCTATGTACAAGTACAATAGTTTGTAAAAATTTAAAAATCACACTTTTTTGACTAAAGCCAAATACTTTGAGTGAGCATAAGTTATTTAGGTTAATTTTTAAACCATTTTAAAAGTAAACCTTATTTTAGAGATTTTAAAAAACTCAAAACTTTAACTGATTTATGATTCTCCAAAAACAAACTTTCAAATCAACTTATAACGTCGATTCGAGGGAGTTTGGTTTGATGATTTTGAACCTATAATCATAATATGATATAAAAATTTCATCTGTTTGAAACATATTATATAATTTAACTTTAAAGTTAATGTCATCATATATTTTATTTACTTAATCTCTTATCCTTAAAAAGTGATAAGAGATTTCGCTAGAACACCCACAAAGAAGGCATCCAATCACCTCAAAAAAACATGTACGTTGAACAATAGAGTGTCTAATAGTAATGGCATCATGAAGTCATCCCTATGTACAAGTACAATAGTAATTAAAATTTAAAAATCACACTTTTAAACTGAAGCCAAATACTAGGAGTACCAGGTTAGTTAGGTTGATTTTTGAATCATTTTATAAGTCAACCTTATCTTAATAATTTTAAAAAACCTAAAACTTCAAATGACTTATGACTTCCCAAAATCAATCTTTTAAGTCAACCCATAATATCATTTTAAGGAATGTTGATTTGATGGTTTTGTGACTATCATCATAATATGATATAAAAGCTTTATTTAATTGAAATAAAAAATATATATTATATAATTTAGCTTAAAAGTTAATATCATTGCATATTCAATTTAATTAATCTCTTATAACTAAAAAGTAATAAGATGGCTCTAATATGTATTATACAAATATAGAATTATAGTAGTTTTTAAAATTAATCATTAAAATTTTTTTATAGAAAAATTAAAGAAATTAGATAAAGTTGTAGATTCAAGTAAATTTTATACTACCATTCAAGAACTTGTAATCTATATAGTAAGGAGTATATGAGTGAGAGTCCTTACTAATTAAGTTTAAATTTTATAATTTTAAATAAATTTAAATTTATAATTATAATAAATAAAATAACAATTAAAAATATATTCCAAAAAGTATATATATATATATATATATATATATTAAAGTTTTTAATTTAGTTATTCTTTTAGCCTATTTAGACTAACCAACTTCAAATATATATATATATAGATAGGTTCACTTTGATTTTAGACTTAGATAAATTGGCTTATTTTAAAAAAAAATATCCATTATTACAAAACATCATCATTTAAAATTTGTTAGTTTCAAGAAAAACTTAATTTATAATTACTATTCACTCCTTTAAAATTTATATTTCAAGTACATAATATTGTCTTAATTTAATTTGTGTGTATAATTGAGTTGTTCTTAAAATAACATATGAGTATAAACATAAATATATATAGATATATATATATTTAATTTATGTACATTGTATACATATATTATATGTACACGTTAAGTACAACAAATATATTATTTTGAGATTAATTTAATTAAATACATATTATAAATGTTATTTATGGCCCGAACTCTTGAAGTTGATCGGCTAAAAAAAAACTACTTTAAAGGTTATCCTTATAAAATACAAATGGGAAAATAACAAAAATAGTAGTATTATTAAAATTTATAACTATAAAAATAACATCTCTTATATTTAACTTATATATTTTTTACTATTAAAAAAATTTAACAAATCATTTCACATCGAATGACATTCAAATTAAACTATAATCAATAAACTTGTTCAATATTGAACGTTGTTCAATTGATTCCGTTCAATGTTATTGAGATATTATTTTTGTTATCATAAGTTTTAGAAGTTTTATTTTCTTTTAATTTCTTAATAAAATTTTAATAGTTATTTTTCAAGTTTTCCTTCTAATTTTGCATATTTTTGTAAGAAATATTGTAGTGGATAAACAAGTTTTTACTTTGTATATATACTAAAATGAATCAAAACACAATAATAATATAAATTGTGAATTTATAATGAAAATAAGAAACAAAAATTAAAAAAAGATCGAATCTCGTGTTATATGGTTGCTTTAAAAAAAAATCCCTTTACACATGTGTTATAGAGTAAAGGGAAAAGTACCTCTCAAAATAAAATTATCAAGTAGCAAAATTTGAACACGACTAAACGTTGTTACGGTGAATTGAGAAAGTAAATGTTCTCTATCACACTGAAACATAGCTCTATAACTCTAGAATAATTTTTTGGAGAAAAAAAGTTTGGTGAGGAAAAAATCAGATAAGGATAACTTTTGTATTCTCTATATAGATTTTTTTATATATATTGAAATAATTATAGTAAATTTTTGTTTGTTATTTTATACATATTTATTTCACATTCTCATAAATTTTAAGTGCTAAAAAAATTATAATTATCTTAACATATATAAAGGTTTTGATATGTTGTTTAATTTATCGTTCTCAATTTTTTAATGAATAAATTTTAAGATTTAATTTTTTATTCATTTTAATATTATTTTAAACATTTAAATAGTTGATACATAACCTAAAACAATCAATAACACACATTTATAATAAGTGAACTTCACTGCAGCCTGTTTAAAATCCCATTTTTCAACTGTCTACGTTATTTTTTTCATGTTCAAAACTCCATGGCTACAACTTTAGCATCGGTCTTATATTCTGAGAAAAGTTATATTTTAAAAGACTAATGAGTGTAATCACTCATAAATTCATGATTCTATTTTCTATCTGAATTTTAAACTTCAACTATAAGAACAATGCTTTATATGGAGGAATTTATAAATAATTTGTTAGAGGAATTTATGAATTTTTTATACCCAAATTCACTAGAAATTATTTATTAATCTCTTTGAGTATATGATTACGTGTTATTTCAAACTAATAAAATTTAAGTTCAGTATAATTTTTTTTTAAAAAAAAAACAAATATCTAATAAAAAGTGTAGAAAAAACAATCTGATTAGTTGATAATATATTCTAAGAATAATGAATAACATCTACGAACTCACATACATAACACTTGAACCGTAGACTTTAACAAATCAGAGTAAATTTATTGTCGTTGGACACACCTCAATCACAAGAATTTTGGAGCTTTTCAAACTTTAATTCAATTGCCTTGAGGAGTGCATGTGGATTGAGATATGTGATTTAAAAATTTCCTTATACCAAACTTAGAAATAGTATCTAACCATTCCTACCAAAAGCTTAAGCTGTCAGTAGGGGGCGCCAATATCCTTTTATCCAGGACCATCACACTTGACCCAGGTTTGAGGCCACACCACACAAGTGACTTCTAAATGATAGCTTACTGTATTAATTTGACAAAGAAACATAAGCGTAGAAAATAACTTTAATTAGCTAAAAATTCAAGATCGGATATTTAGGCAATTTTCATTATTTTTAAAACTACCAAGGAAAATAACATATGATAATCTCTCTTTTTAATTTTTCTTTTCTTTTCTTCTTTTCCTATCCTGTACGAGACATTCCAATGATCAGTACTAAAAAGCTTTTACATTTTTCTATAAACAAGAAGAGTATGGATATTATCATAATTCTATAACACATTAATTTCTAATTTTAAAAAATAACATATATATCCTTCCTTACAAGGAATGTGAAGAGTTAAAACAAATAAACTATATAAAAATTACATTAAAAATATAAGGGTATTTCTATCACTTTTTAAATTGACTATTAATATACCATAGAATCATCAAATATGGTTATATCATTAGTAAATGATTTAGGAGTTGCATTCAAGATGACACCATATACACGTAAAAAAATAATACTAATTATTTTCAATTATTATTTATTTTAAATTGAAAAAAATATGTTTTATGTATCTTATTTTGATAAAAATATATTTAAATCATAGAATTTTAATGATATATCGAGTGTTAAAATTTAAAATTAAAATATATACAATTCTATTTTTACGTTAATTTATTTTTAATTTTTTATATATCAAAAAGTTTAGATAAAAGACGTGTAACTCCTAGCAACTAAATACATCCACTCATAATAACAATATCCCCTCACAACGAGAAAACCTTTATATTTATCACATGTGTTGTTTTGATTTCCATCAGTAGACAAGGTTTCAATAACAACTAGGTACATCTATACCTCAAAGGCTCAAACATGCACATTCAAGTCTCTAAATAGGGCTACCTCATTCATGGGCAACTCCAACCATATATTGACTATGAGTTGATTGTCAAATTTTTTTTGTTCTTTTGGTTAGAAAGAGTTGCTTGTCTTTGGGGGCAAATAAAATGTAGAATATTGCAATACAAATTTAACAACTCAGACATAAGTTCATAATATGACCATTCCTTTAGGTGGAAGCTTCAACTTTGTACTTTTCCTTATAAGCTACTTGTTGAATTGGTAATGTGGTCCTCGTCCAAACCAACCCAAGAAAAACAACTCCCCTGACACTATGTTGACTACTTCTGAATGAATCATCTCTCTCTCTCTCTCTCTCTTAATCTTAAATTACTGTACATCAATGTCACTGTTTTTTTTTTTTTTTTGAAATATCCTAAATTTGGAATCTCCTGCCTTAGGTATTGAAAAAACAAAATCTTACCCTTATTTTGACACTAAACTTATGGACATCTCCCACCATACAACATCTCGTTAAAATAATATAAAATTTGGGAAAAAAGGTTGATCCAACCCAGAATTTCCCACAAAAAATGATGCAATGATTACATCAAATTTGACTGATATTATTCATTTGATGTATAAATGTTATGTATTTTTTTATTTTAAAATTATTGTTAAATTTTTTATTACATATATTAAATTAAAATTAAGTATATAATTTAAAATTATTAAAAAATTACTAAATTAATATTTTATATAAAAAATATTTTATTTTGTAAAATAATATTTTTTTTTAGTGTAATAGTTAGTGTTATGTGACGAAGAGGTGTAAAAATTTAGTGAAAAATAATACTAACAATTGGAGTTGGTATAACACGAAATTTTGTTGAAGCCTACAATCTATTTTCTGAAATATCTTCTCTGACTCATAAGTCACACCAACCCATAAAAACCGAATTTTCATGAAATTGTTCTTATTAAATGAATGAAAAATCATTCACCTATGTAATTTGAGAAAAGAGAATTGAAAAAAAAAACCCGATCAAGTGATTCTGTTTTCCAATGTGTAGAGCAATCAATTCTTAATATCGATATATAATTTTATCCCAAAAACAGTATATAATATGGAAAATAATAATAATAATAAAGAAGTGAAGATGTTAGATGTGTAAACAAAGGCTTTTGTCATTCTATGGAAGCCAGAGAAATCAAATTGTACAATTGGAACAAGATCAATACCTGTTAATGAAAATCATCGAAAACCCATCAATTAATTACCATCATCTTATCTTCTCAATCACAGCTCACAATTAATTAATAACCCGATTGCAAATATGTATATAACCAATCATGCTCTACTCAATTTCAATTAAGAAGATGACCCAGAAACTTTAGGTGAAGTGACAGGAAACAAAGGCAAAAGCTGAGGCTGAGAAGTTCTAGGAGTGTTCATCGGAGATGGATGAAAGTAAAAACCCCTTTCTGCAATTGCTTTTTCTTCTTCAGATGAATTTCCTAACGAAGGTGAAGATGACGATTTATCAAATGGGTCTTCGTTTAAAGGCGTAACAGGGCTAAGAGTGAGCGAAGGAAAATCGAGCAAACTCGGCGACAAGATCTCTGGATTGCGTGGCGAAAACCCAGAATTGTGAGCAAAATTGGGTACCAAAGTGTTGATGATGAGACTATTCTTGAGATTATTCCTCCTTTCGTAAAGCTTGAAACTAGTTTGTTTCTTGGGAGCAGTTTTGATGGGTGGGATATTGAAGTTCTTAGAAGAAGAGGGTATTATTGGATCTTGTTGATGATGGTTGATTGGTTTAGGTGATGATTGTTGTTTGATAGTTTCTGAAGAACCAGTGAGCATTTGAACTACGTGTTTGAAATTAGATGAGTCAGCTTGAACAAAAGTTGTTGGGTATGGATTAGATTCAGATCTGGGTGTGAGTTTTGGTGTCAGAGGTGGGGTTGGGATTTGGCCACAGCCATTATTGTTGCTGCTACTTACACTGTTGGTTCCATTGCTGTTTGGGGAGTTTATTGGAGATGGGTTCTCTCTTTCATGTGGTTTTGAGATGTATTCCATTGATGGGTCTGAATCAGAACCAGAGACACACACACACAGAGAGAGAGAGAGAGAGAGAGAGAATAAAAAGGGAGGAAGAAAGTCTTTCAGTTTAGAAAGAGTGAAAAACAAGGCTTTAATTTGATGAGGAAAAAGGGGGGGTTTGCTTCTTAGCTATGCTTTGTTTTGTTGGGCAACTCTTTCTCTTTTTCTATCAAATTTCTCTCTCTAGACTTTTTTTTTATTTTGTATTAGATTCAAGTCTTTAAAGTTGGAAATGACTTGCTTTTGTTTTTACTGAAGGTTTATATCATTGTTGGATACATAGAAAATTTCCAACTGTTTTTAAGATGAGTAAATGGTATAGAGAAATAAATTTATAAATTTTATATGTATTTGTATTAATATTAATATTAATTATCTTTTTTGAAATAATTATGATATTAATACATTCAGATTCTAATTTTAGATATTTTAATATATTTAAATAAATTACCTATTATTTTTTTCAGACATAAATTAATTTACACAATAATTACATATTATTACTTGTATTTATGTTAAATTAAATGTGGATTTTTTTTCTTCATTTAAGGGTGAGTTTTTATTAAATATTATTATAGAAAGAAAGAAAAAGTGTCATTGACTTCAGAGCCATGACTGAAGAGACTCTTGTGTTGTGGGATGTGTGTGATGGGAACATTTGATCAGATAACCATGATATATCTCATTCATTGGATCATACAATAACAGCGCGTGTTTTGTACGCTCCAATTGCATTACAGGTTCCAAAACATGTTGAGGTGCCCTATAGAGGTTGGTCATCATAAAGCTTTACCACGTTCAAACTTGTCACCAAAAGAAAAATACTAATAATAATAAATTTTATTAAAAAATAAAGAATAAAAAGAACAGTTCAATAGGTCAAATCTTCAAGTAGACTAGGCACCCAAAAATGCACCAAGTTTCACAATTCCCTTGCGAATTCGCAAATAATCTCGTCATTCTTTTTACACATTTTTGGTCAGACAAACTAGTCAAGCTAATTGAAATTTTAGATGACAATTAGCAAGGGTAACGATTATATGCAGGGACAATTATTAATATAATTTTCTCTTAATTGAAATTATAAAATTTATATCTAAAATTTTTCAAAAATCGTTAAGATTCGGGATAATTTTTTATCTGCATTTAACAGTTCAAGACAATTATTAAAAAATATTCGAAAAAAACTGTTTTTTTTTTAATTTTTTTAAAATTTTTTTAATAAACTTTAATTATTAATTAATATATAATTTAATTTAATAAATATAATTAATTTTAAATACAAGCAGATACAATTATCAGTATAATCGTACTCGTTGTTTTATGTTCGATTTTACCTAAAATCGTATCAATTTTCAAAATTTATCATATAAAAACCAAATAAACAGTACAGATAACCAAACCTATAGTTTTTAATGATAATATTTTTACGTCACTTTTAAAAAATTAGCTAATTTATAATGCATGAAGCTAAAAGTCTTAAACGTGCAAGCAATTTTATTTTTTTAAGAAAATTGTCTTATTTATAGAAATCAAAACTCAACTCAAAATTTTTATAATCCACTTGTTTGGTAAGGTAAAACAAAGATATTGATAGTTCTATTGAACTTTTTAATTTTTAGAAATTATACTAATATATATATATATATATATATTGTTAGGATATATTCGTGGATCCTATATTCTACCGTAAGAGGGTCCGTAGACACAATCTTCAATCCAAGGTATGTTAACAAGTTCTTTTCGCTTTCTCCAAGTCTCGAACCTCGGACCTAGTCCTTAAGTACCACAGATTCATAGAGGTTGGTACCAATTGAGACGCGTCTCAGTTTGTACGAACTTCTATGAATCTGAGATACTTAAGGGCTAGGTCCCATGTTCAAAACTGGAGAAGGGTAAAAGAAATGCATTGTAGCTCAGTTGGAGATGGAGTCTACGAACATTGAATTGAAGCTATGGGTCCACACAAATAACCCTTTATAAAAAGGCGTCCTTTTAATGTTAGGATATACTCGTGGGCCTTATATTTTATTATAGGAGGGTCTGTAAACTCCATTTCCAACCCAATATGTGTCACATCGAACAGAGGTAGACATAAGCGTTGCGATGAGACTGTGGTAGAGCACAGGATCCAAGCATATAGAGACTAGTAGCCCAACTCTGATACCAAGTTAGAAACCTAGGTCTAACTCAACCTAATAAGATCTTTTAAGTTAAAGGTTACCAAAGCTTATAAGCAGCATTGTTGCCTTACTCTTGACCGATTTGGGACAAGGATAGCCCCCCTCCACGCAGTGGATAGAGATGGACATAAGTGTCACGGTGAGATTGTAGTAAAGCCCAGGGTCTAAGCATATAGAGACTAGGAGCCCAACTCTAATATAATGTTAGAAACCTAAACTTAACTTAATCTAATAAGATCTCTTTAAGTTAAGGGCTCTATGAATCTATGGTACTTAAGGACTAAGTCTTAGGTTCGAGGCTTATGTAAGACGAAAGAAACTCGTTAACGTACTTTGGATTAGAAATTGAGTCTATTGATCCTCCCACGGTAGAATATGAGACCCACGAGGATATCCTAACATATATATATATATATATATATATATATATATATATATTATTTTTAATGTTACATATATCTATAATTTTAAAAATATTTTATTTTCAAAGTATAAATCATGTTAGGCTTTTAATTTTGATTAATTGTTCAATAAAATGTTTTAAGCAAGTTTAGTATGGTAATGATAGAATTGCGAATCATATATATACTCAATGTCTTATCTAAATGTGTAGAGTTAGTATACATTTGAGGTTGTCAAAAATATATTTTCAAATGTGTCTTAACATATTAGAATTGTGAAGATGATAAAATTCAAGGGCAAAAAGTTATTTCTCTATGCTACTTTCTATAGTTTTTGTCATATCATAATTATTTGATTTGATTATTAATCTTTAAAGAATCTATTTTTATTTAACTTGTATTTGATATTTTTGATCTAGGATTTGCTAGTTGATTTAATTTAAATGACATATGTTTTGAATCATCTAGTTAGGATTATTCATTATTAAATCTGTTCTAGAACACACACGGGCACTTGTGTTTTTGTGCTAACTATTTTGTAATTACTACGGGAACGTATCTGATTGACGAGGAGCTTATTGGAACGTTGGTCTGGAAACCATTCATGCTAATATTGGAAACTGTGAAAACAGAACAGGGGCTCGTAAGGAAAGTACATTAGGGCAGTATCCTAGTGAGGGTATCATAAGACCGAGTTTGTACTTCAACATTTGATTTTCATAGTGGAAATTTAGGTGGCCCGGTGGACCGGTGGTTTTCCTCTTAGGCCATGGTTGTGGCCTAGGTTGTTTCCACCTAAAAATATCATGTGTTATTATTTTATTTCCACACTTATATTTACACACGATTGCATGCCTGACTAGTTTGTTTAGGTTATTAAATTAGAAATTGGTAAAAATTAAAAATAACCTATTCACCCCCTCTAGGTTAATTAGGTCCATAATTTATAAACTTTCAATTGGTATCAGAGCCAACACTAGATACACTTAGTGTTAGTCCTACGGATTTTTATTATGGATCATTCTATTGAGGATTATATCTCAGATGATGAAGAACTTGATTCTTCTTTTCTCGCTAAATATAATGTTAAAAGTTCTATAGAATTAGTTTTTGAATGTCTTAGAGTCATAGAAGAGAATAATAGTTTAAATACAAAAATAGAAAAATTAAATGAACAACTTGAGGAGCAAGAAATTTTTTTATAATAAATTAAAAGAAACAAAAAATATTTGGAAGAACAAAATAATGCTTTGAATTTGAGTCTTGTAGGTTTGAAGAAGAAAATAATAAGCTTGTTCAAGATAATAAAAAACAAGTGCAAGAGCTCAAAGAATCATGTAAAATAGTAGAGAGACTTACCATTGAAGCTCAACAATTAGATAAAACATTGAGCATTGGTAAGTCACATTGTGATACAGATGACTTTGGTAATAAGGATGAGAATTCCACATCTTCAACATCAAAGACTATATTTGTAAGGCCCTTAAACTCTACTCCTACTGTCACCACTTATACACAAAGAACTATTACACCTATGATAGAAAAAGTTGTTAAGTTTGTACCTGTCTGTCATCATTGTGGTAGAAAATGTCATATAAGATCAAAATGTAGATTTTTTAGGAATGTTCTTGAACTTAATCATTCTTTGCATGTTTCACATAATAGGACCCATAAGCATCATCCATCTATGCATGTTACATCATATTCAAGGATGAATAGAAATTTTAATAATGTGTTCAAAAATTCTACTATGAAGCATGAAGTCTTAGGTTTAAAGAGGGAAGTAAAATTCAGTACTTTTAATGCAAGGACTCATTATCATCATCCTACTATGCATAATGCATCTTTATTTGGAATGAATAAGAAAATTATAGCTAAGTCCAATAACACACTTATGAAACCTAAGTTTATTGAGTCTCAACCCAATTATATAGAGAAACCAAAATGCAAAAAAATGTGGGTTATGAAAGGTTGTTTTTTCTCGGTCACCTGACCGTTTTTTATTAGAATGCTTAAATGACCCTAGGTGAGTAATCTTTATTATTTTTATTTTATTAGTTAAACTTAAAAAAGAAAAAAATAGAGGTAGCATTCTTATCTGGCCAACACGCTATTGGACTTATTTAATACTTCCATATACATAACCTCATTTTAATGACTCGACTAATTTTGACATTTATTATATAAATGATTCTACAATTTTTACTTATGCACACACATATTCTTATTCATGTGAAGATCGATGTTGACATAAACTTCTTCGTACACTCACAAACACACATATATGTTATGCTTGAAGTTTATGAATTTTCTTGAAAAACTCTAGGACTTTAACTAATCTTGATTGTAAAATTGTGTTAAATTCTACTTTTGCTTACTAAAATTTTACCGTATGGAGGCACCTAGTATTCAGAGTGCTACCTACCATGATGTGTGAAGCTACCGCAATGAACGGAGAGGGCTACATCACAACTAGTGTGAAATTCATCATGCTAGGTTTATGGCTCATGGAAAAAAATAACAAAGAAAGAAAAAATTATGCAAAAAAGTGACTACTTATAAATCTTGTATATTGAATGCACAAAAAGAAAGAGCCAATAGAGGTTATAAAAAAATATATAATTTACCTCATATGTATGAAAAAAAATACAAAAAAAAAATAATAATAAATCCTCTTTTAGAAGATATATTTTATTTTGTAAGATTGAAGACTCGATTATAGTTTTACATGATAGGTGATAATTTTTTTCTTTTGAGTCTTTTTTGATAGGTTATAAATGAATTAATTGACATATTTGTAAAATTTAAACATATATACTACTTTAAGTAAATGTCAATATGCCATTATATGTGCTTGTGTGACTCTTATACTGTACTTATTTATTTATATGATAAATAATCAAAATTGAAGTTAAAAAATGATGAGTTCTTAATTGGTTGTGTGTTCATTTGTGATTAAATGAGTTTAATACCTAATATGGCTATTTATAAAAAAAATTAATTAGATTTCATATATTACCTTTATAATTCTTTTCTAAGTTAGAGAGTCATAGAACTTAGAGGGAGTTTAAAGCATATTGCACTTTTGCATTACTCTACTTTTACATTGCTATATCTTTAGGAGGAGTTTGACTTCATTGCTTTGTTTAAATGTTTTGTCCTTCTCGTATGTCAAAAAGGGGGAGAGAGTAATGTGTTATACTTCCATTGTTTTATTTTGTTATGCATATAGGGGGAGAACATATTTAATTAAGCTTAATTAATATGAATGCATACTATATGACTATTTTTTATACTTAACTTATTTCTATGTAAACTGAACTAATATATAATGAGGCTTTCATGCCAAGTTGTCTTATGCTTTATCAATGTCATTTCAATTATAAGCTTGTCAAGTTGCAGCGAAGATGGATCTATCGGACCATAGGATAGTTCTATTATGAAGTCTAGGACACCATTGTATTTTATCTTATTCCTATAAGTGTAATGTAGTGAGAGAGAGGTTTTATCACACGAAAATGCCAAAAGGGGGAGTTTGTAAGGACTATGAGTGTTGGTTATTTTCGTGGACAAAATATTTATCTGTAAATTTTTTTAGGCCTACTATCAAGTCTATCAAGAAAAGCCAAAAAAATGCTCGAGTTCCAGATAATTGTACTTCAAGTATATCTTTGATAACTACAACACATAGGATTATATTTATGCATTTAATAGCGCATGCTTATAAATCTAAAATTATTTTTAGTGCTAAAATATAGAATAAGATATTAAATAATATATACTCTAAAATAAGATATGTTAAAAGATATTAGATAAGATATATATACTCTAAAATAAGATGTGTTAAAAGATATTAGATAATATATACTTTAAATTATATTTGAAAATATTATCATAAAAGATAGCATAAAATCTATTTTAAATGAAATCTATTTTAAATGAGAGTTATCTTAATTAATGAGAATTATTAATCCTATTTGTAATAGAAAAGATATTTATCAATTACATAAGATTAAGGGTTTTAATTTTTTCTATTAATAAAACTCATTGCTCAATGTTTCAATCAAATACACAAGAGTATTATTTTAATCTTCTTAATTTCTCTCTCTTATTTTGCAAATATAATATCATAATTCTTTGGGCTTCTTTATTTAGTTAATCTATCAAATATTGGTGGTTATGTTTGATTGATTAATAAGCTTAATTATTTTATGATATTTTGATAATATGTTCTCATGACTTATTCTTTATTTTTGTTCTTAAATTGTTAGATCAAATAATTGTTTTTGTCATATCATAATTATTTGATTTGATTATTAATCTTTAAAGAAGTTATTTTTATTGAACTTGTATTTGATATTTTTGTTCTAGGATTTGTTAGTTGATTTAATTTAAATGACATATGTTTTGAATCACCTAGTTAGGATTATTCATTATTAAATCTGTTCTAGAACACACACGGGCACTTGTGTTTTTGTGCTAACTATTTTGCAATTACTACGGGAACATATATGATTGGCGAGGAGCTTATTGGAACGTTGGTCTGGAAACCGTTCACGCTAATATTAGAAACTGTTAAAACAAAGCAGGGGCTTGTAAGGAAAGTACATTAGGACAGTATCCTAGGGAGGGTAGCATAAGACCGAGTTTTTACTTCAACATTTGATTTTCATAGTAGAAAGTTAGGTGGTCCAGTGGACCGGTGGTTTTCCTCTTAGAGCATGGTTGTGGCCTAGGTTATTTTAACCTAAAAATATCATGTGTTATTATTTTATGTCTGCACTTATATTTACACACGATTGCTTGCCTGACTGATTTGTTTAGGTTATTAAATTAAAAATTAGTAAAAATTAAAAATAACATATTCACCCTCTGGGTTAATTAAGTACATAATTTATAAACTTTCAAAATTGTTTTAACTTTTATTTACCAATCGACACGAAGACACAAAACGACATTAAGTTGAATGTATAAAAGCAATCGGATACTTCTCCCACTAACTTAAAATTCTAAGATACTAGTTTTTTCGATAACTTTTAACATGTTATTAGAGTTAGAAATATTGTGTTTGAATCCTAATTAAATTTTAAATATTTTACATACATAATACATATAATCAATATTTATAAAAAAAATACTTAAATATATATAAATAATATTAATCATTCTCCTTGTATTATTAACTTAAACCTTTTAAAGAATCGATTTATCAATAAAATTTAACATAAACTCTGACACGCAAACATAACAGAAACTAGACATGATTGCCACCACGAGTAGATAACTATATTTTTATTTTTTATTTTACTATAATTTTGTATGTGAATCAGTTCGGTTTTCTAAACGTGTGATACCATGAGCAATAAATCAGAATCAATTTTTTTCTTTTCTTTTTAGTAATAATATTTAAATCTATTATATTATTCTGTATCCACATTGTTAGTGGTTCTTGATATATATATATATGTGTGTGTATGCGCGCGCGCTTAAATATATGAAAACAAGCTAGAAAGGAAAATAGAACCAAATTCTATTTACACGGTAGGAACTAGGAAGAAGAAGAGAGATGGGGACCAATATTCCATTATGAAAAAGCATTGCTTCAAAAAGAATTACAATATTTCATAATTATAATTATTTGTTATCCGAACTTTGGAGTACCTTTTAAATATTGCATAACAACAAGTAAAACAATTGTAATTATTAGCTTAACTTTTACGATTTATTAATAAATCATTTAGAAACCCTGAAGGTACATACCTATCTATATATATATATATATATATTAAAACTTGCAACTTCTCCCAAGCAACTCTTCATCAATTAGTTTTAAAACAATACAAATTAAATAAAACAAGAATTAATATTTGTTTGCTTGATCATAAATGAAAATCATTTATCTAGAATATGCATTCATTAAAATTTCCATTACTCTTTAGATTAAATTAAACAGCTAATCTTTGTTTTTTTTTTAATTTTATTGAATGGTGGTAGGTGGTAATTTTTTTTATCAAGTGTTCTATGAGTTTTTTTTTTTTGTTACTGTTATATTTTAGTCACTTTGGTTTGTGATAATAATTAATTAACTCTTTTAAATAATAAAATATTATTTATTAATAAAAAAATATGATATAATAATTAAAGGAATTAAAATGAAAAATTGTCATTTTATTTTAATAATTTAAAATTAAATTTAAACATTATAATATTTTTTAATATATATTTTTTTTATAAATTTTATATTTTATAACGTAATATAAAAATGTTCTCAAAAAATACATAAAATTTTCATAAAATATAAAATTTACAAAAATATTTTACCAAAAAATAAAAAATATATTGTACTATTTAAATTTAGCTTTAAATTATTAAAATAAAATGATAATTTTATTTCATTAAATTTAATTACTTTATTATTATATCATATTTTTTTATTAATAAAATATTATTTACAAAGATAATAATCTAATTTTCCCTCGTAAAAATTATTAAATTTATATATTTTTACTGAAAAAATAACATAAATATTTATTATGAAAACAAAGTTACTAAGATGGTTATTCACTTATCTGTACGTAATATATATATTAATTATGTTATGTGTTAGCTAGAAGGAGTAGTTATTAATTTCCCTGTAAGAAATTTATTCTTCGAGTATTATATATATTTATAACAATATAAAAGTAACTATAATATAGAGTTTTTTAAGGCCATAATTAAAAATTTTTTGATAAGGAAAAATTAGATTTTTCCTGCTCATTTTATTTTGATACGAAATATTTTTTTTAATCAAATAATAGTTTTTTTTTTAATTTATATTTCATTTATTCAAACAAAAAATAAAATAACAATTAAATTGATAAAATAGAAATACATTAAATTATTATAAGCATCAATAAAATTCATTTATAATATGATTCTGGTTTTATTCTTTAAATCTTTCAATTCTCTAAATAATATATGATTATATTTATTGATAAGAAACATATCTTTAATCTAATTTGACAATATATATATATATATATATATATATATATATATTGAAATCTTTGTATTTTGAAATGTATAAATATATAAAAGAAAAATATAAGATCTAGAAACAAAACAAATCAAAACATAACAAATATGTCTAAAATTATTTGAAGATGTAAATATATGTGAGAAAAAAATCATACTAGATTGAAATTTAGATGTAATACACGTGTTATTATAATATGTTTTTACGTAAATAAACTAAATAAAATAGTCAATCTAGGATGCTATTAAGAAGCGAAAACAATTTTGTTTTTTTTATTTATTTAAAAAAAAGGGTGAAAATGTAATTTAAATATACTATTAATTAAGTGATAATCAATAAGAATGTATAAAAATATTACCACTCTGTTATAAAGAATTATGATAATTCTATACATAATACTTTAGTCAGTTGGTTAAGATGAAAATTGAATAAGTAATTACCAAAATTTAGAATATATCACTACAAAAATACTTTTGTGACACATATTCAATAAAAATAAATATTATTTCTTATAAATTTATGAAATACTAAACTTAAACATTATTTCTTAATTAATATTAATAAACTTAACTAATACCATTAATATTTTCGGAAAATTATATTTTAAAAATTAATATTTATTAAGCATTAATAATAATAATAATATTTTATTAATTTAATTACATAACATATTGAAGTTTTATTTAAAATAAAAAAACATATATTTTTTATTTCAAAATTCAGTGTACATATATTATTTTTATCCAACTTAAAAGATTTTTTTTACGGGATTGAAAGTAAAATCAAGTAAATAATTAAGTTATATAAAAACAAAAAAAAATTATTTTATATAATTAATCATATGAATTTAAAATAAATATTTAATTATTACTAAATAATAAAAATAATTTATTTTTATAGTATTTCTTAGGAATATGGTTATTGACAGTAAAAATATATATTATGTTGAGGAAACTCATTGAAGTAATATTAGTAATTTTCTTTTCTCAATAATTAATATATTAAATTCCTAATTTATATATCAATGAAACGTACCATCAATTAAAGTATATAATAAATGTAAAAGTTGAAAATTAGTAATATTCGTACATATTTTGACTCCAATTAACGTATAATAAATGTACAAGTTGAAAATGCAGTACGTTGAAGCATGTAGGTCGGAAAACAAATAACTGAATAGACGAGTAAGCATTGAGCAGATAGCAACAAAATGAAATTAATAAATGATTGCAACATTTTATCTTATAACACCCACTTATGGCTTGTTGCAAATATATTATGACTCTTTATCTCCAATATATATCTAAATTTTTATATATATAATATTTTTTTATTTAATACAAAATAAATTTTAGTGTTTTTTTTTATAAAGTTATATATTAGAAAAAATATATCTATCATAAATTAAATGATGTGGTATATTATTATTGATAATTATAATTAAATTTATAAAATTTAATCCAATAAAAAATTATAATATTAATTATAATTGTGATATAATTATAAAATATATATTATTTCATCACAGTGATTTATTGGGATTTTTCACAACAACGCTGACTTTAGACTTGCATGGCCATCACAATTTCAAAATCTCATCAATTGAAATCAAGAACCAAAGAAAAAGAAAATAAAGAAAAAAAGAGGCTTACAGTGAAGAAAAGAGACAAAAATTAATAACTCTCATTCATTATTATTATTATTATTATTATTATTATTATGATTTATGAGGGTGAAGAAAAGTGTGAACCCATCCTCAATAAAAACTTTTTTCTTTTTATACATCAGACAATCATTGATATATATACCAAAACAAAGTGGAATATAAAAAGCAAATTATATATCACAAGCGAGACCTCGATTTGAGAGAAAAATATTAATAAAATTTTTTCATTATTATAAAAATAATATTTAGATTTTAAACTTATAATAATTTAATTTTATTGTTATAAAAAATAATACATAAGAATAAAAATCAAAAATTATATTTCAACTTTTAATTTTTTTTAATTATATTAGATAGAGAATGTTACAATTTAAATAAATTATAATTGAAAAATAAAAAATAAATTAAAATATAAAAAAAATAGTTATTTATCATTGTGTTATTACATTTTTATAATAATAAAATTAATCCATTAAAAAAATAAACACATGATTTAAGTATTATTTTTAAAACAAATATATGATCTTTATAATCATATTCTCTAAATTTAAAAGTGATGCACATATGTGATTAACTATTTAGCAAAATATATTTTGAAGTCTTTTTATTTGTTAAAAATATGATAAATAATGTTAAAATTATTTTTTTATTAAATATAACTGAATAATATATATATCACATGTATATTTATATTTTTTCTATAGGTATATATACGTAAAAATATTCATATTTAATTAAAAATTATTCTTACTTTTTAAGAAATTTTTCTTTCAAATTTAAACAAAATTTGAATAAAACTTTAAAAAAAATTACAATAGATAATATTTAAAGTTATATATTAGATAATAAATTTGTTATTTAAGTTGATTAAAAGAATTTGTTAAAAAATTGAGTAATTTTTTTTAATTAAAATTTACTTTATTAAATATATGTCTATAAAAAAATATAAATATGTATATATTTTATATGATATTTCGTTATATTTAACGAAAAATTGGATAAAAAATTAATTTTATCATTGTTTGTACATTTTTTTTAAAACACTAAATGGAATTGAATTTTTTTTAAACAATAGTGTAAGGAATTATGAGTGTCAACAATTTTTGTAGACAAAACCTTGATTTTAGGCTCGTATTAAGTCCATCAAGTTAAGTCAAATAAACACTCATGTTTTGAATAGTCGTATTTCAAGTATATCTTTCATAATTATCATACATAGTGTTGCACTCATGCATTAACTAACACATAATCACAATATTTAGAATTACTTTTTATGCTAAAAGTTGCGTTAATTAATTGATCGAGCTTCAATCGACTCCTATCAAGTCCCTCTCGAATTGTTTCTATATTTACTCGATTGATCAGCCTTTGATCGACTTCAATTAAGTACTCTCGTGTTAAATTTATAAATGTATCTCGATCAATCAATTAAGAGACTCAACTGAGGGACTCGATTGAACGAATAATTAACATGATTTAAAAATCATTTTTTATAAATTAACCATGGTGTAAAATTACATAATAACCTTATTTTAATTAAGTGCTTTTAAATCTCGTAAAAAATTTTAATCTTTTTTATTGAAGTCTAGGTTTAGGGTATCAAAACTCTATATATATGCAGTCGTTGACTCATTTTAAAAACACACAAAATATAAATAGTTTTTAAGAGGCATCATTGTCTTCTTCGTACTTTATCACTATGTAATTATTTTGGTCATATTTAGTTTAAATTTATATACTTATTTATTATTTGATACTCAAATCACTACCTATATTACTACTATATTATTTATTCTAAAAAAATTAGTTTCACATTTATTTATGTATGTTTTGAATTAGGGTTGGGATTTGTTTCTTATTGAAATCTATCTATAATAAACACAAAAACTTATGTGTTTTTTATGCTTGTTAAGAAATTTGGATCAAATGATATAATCACAAATTCTCCCTCCCAATATCCTCCTTATAAGAATATCAAATAACAGATAAATAGATAATACACAACACAAGAATTATAGTGGAAACTCCAAATTGGAGAAAATCACTTTCGTTGTCAAAAGACAACCAGAGAAAAAATTTACTATGTGAAAAATTATTACAACCATACTCTCAATAATTTTCTCACACACCCAAAAGACTAAAACAATTACAAGCCTAAGAGAATTTTCCCACAAAATTCTCTCACTCAAAAACTTCTCATATAAGTTTTTCTCTATTTTTGGGATGATCAACAATGAAGAAATAAAGCCATATTTATAGCCTTCAAGTTCCCATTTCATATGCCAAACATTTCTTCATTCAACAAAATTAGGCTACCTAATTTTCCTATTATTTATTCAAACAAAGTTAGACACCTCCTTCTTTTACAATATGGTAAGCCATCTTTCATGATTTTTTTTTCTAAATTAGGCACCTCCTATTTTAACTAACAAACTTAATATTATTTTTAATCAATCCCAACAATACTAACCACGTTATAGATTGATTTATTAACGTGTTTGATTTATGAGGAGCTAATCAGAATAATGATTAGAATTCGATCACGTTAATCTTTGATGCTGTGAAAATAGAGAATAAACTCGTAAGTAAAATACATTGAGAATTATCCTATGAAAAATAGTATAAAATCGAGTTTAATTATACTTGAAAATTAAATTTTTATAGTAGATGAATTAGGTAGTTCAATGGATACGTAGTTTTACTCTTAAGTTATGATTGAGGTTTAAGTTGTTTTTATCTAAAAATTTCATATGTTATTTTTAATTTTTGTATTTCATTATTTACACACAATTGTATGTCTTGATTACATATTTATAATCTGATAAAATTAAAAATAAAATATTCATCTATCTATTCGATCCATTTTATAATTTTCAAATGCTACTAAACAATTCCTAATACTTAAACCAAACACTCTTTCCTAAATTTAATGTTATTCTTTATCATATTTGTAATGTAAAAACTGTATTAATATAACAAGTTTGGCACCATTTTGAAAGAATCTTAAGTTAAATAAATTTTTTATAACAAATAATGTTATACTTCATTATTAAAAAAATATATAATTATCTATCCTTATATTTAACCGACAAGAAGATGAAATACAACAATACATGCATTTTTGTGATACACCCTATAAGCATAAGTGTGTTAGCAAAAACATGAAAGCAAGTAAAAAAAAAAAGAAAAGAGCACAGGTTTGGCCGGCTTGAGTCTTAGACCTAAAAGTGTAAACAAAGTGAATATTAGGTGTCATTAATTATTGTTAATTCTTATGCTGTGAAATATGACAATTTTGAGTATTGATTTTTTTAGAATATCTATTTTGATTTTTGTTGACTTTGTAGGGTCCGCCGATTCCCTCAAACCTTATTAAAATACCACCGTCGCAGCCGTTCTTTTTAAATGTTAGGCACATGTTTTGTCTAATAATCCGGCAATTTATTAATTTTAACTTTAATTTAACATTTTAATCAAAAAATATCATATATATTAAGACTGTAATCTTGAGTAGGAACAAAATTATTTTTAGCTGTCGACAAGTTATTGGCTCCTTTCTGAAGAAAATATTTTTAAAAAGTCAAGAATGGTATTTGTTTGACTTTTCTCATTTAAGAGAGATACCTCGTTTGTTTTTTTTAAAAAATATTATTTCAGTTTATTTTATATTATTTTATCTTTGATATTAATTATATCAAGTTTTTACATAAATAATTTACTTAATTTTTTTTATATTATTTATTTATAATAATAAAAAATAATAATTTTTTTAAAATTATTCATTAATTTTTATTATTAGATATTCACACCCAAGTGCTTGACGTAGAAATTATATAAAATATAGGTTTTTTTTTTTAATTTGATTTTGGTAATGAATGTAGGCTTTTTTTATTGGTCGTCTTTTGGCATATTAGGCCTCACAGTACTCGAGTGTGTCTCTAAGTTTTTTTTTTGTTTTTCCTTGTTTACTTGTTGTTACGCTGACATGGTCATTGATTATGTAGTTTTCTCTGGATTTTTTTCCCCCTTCTTTGAGTACTATACGAATAGGATAATATCTTTTTATAAGTGTAGTCTTATTTTGAAAAACTAACACAAATATCATATTTTAAAACTTTTTTCGGTATATAAATAATTTTATTTTATTTTTTAGTAACATATATATATATATATATATATATATATATATATATATATATATATATATATATATATATATACACTTTTTTACTACATTAAAAAAAATATTTATTAAGTTATAAAAAAATAAACATATATTTTTTAAAAGAATTAAAAATGAAATTCGATATATAAAAAAGTTATATTTTACGATATTATTTTATATAATTAAAAATGCAGTTGAACATTTAAAATTTCTAACAATAATAATATTATTTTTTATATTTAATTACATTTATATTAATTCAAAAAAATCAACACATTATTTCACATTCAAATCGTCCAATTGGTGTATAATGTTAAAATTGAACTAAGAAAACTTAAATTCATTCAATATTATGCCTCGTCTAATTTAATCCCCTTGAATATTATTAAGTACTATTTTTATTACTATATATTTTACGATGTTATTTTATGTAATTTTTTTTCTATTTTCTTCATCTATATTAAAATTTGATAAATTCATGTTTAATAATCATTTAATATTTTATTTTTAATCTTTTAGTTTTAGAATTGAATTTTTCATTTCAAACTTTTTGGAAAAAATAAAAAAAATTGATAATTAATTTCTAGTTTCAATTTTAAAAAGTAAAAATTGGATATTGTTTGTTTGAAATAAAAAGTTCTTAATTTTCAATTCTCAGTTTCTAAATTTTGAAACTCTAAAATTTAATTTCAAACTTATTTTCACTCAATTTTAATCAAATTTTAACTCTTTAATCATTTTGAGAATGTTGAGTATGATTTTTTTTTAAATCAAATAATAATTTAATGTGATACAAACATGTGATTTGAAACAAAAAAATAATAATCTTAATACTAGATAACTAAATGAATCACCTTAAATATGGTTAGTTTATTAATATTTAATGTAAATGAATTGAAAATAAGTTATCAAATGCATATAATTTTAAATATTTAAAAATTAAAATTGAGAATTAAAAATCGTAATAATTATGGTTATTAAATTTTTTATAATTAAATTTGATTAGATAACCAATAAAAAATAAAATTGTTACATTATTTATGATAAATTTGTGATGTGATATGAAATTCTTTTAACATATATGAATATATGTTGAATACATCTTGATGAAAACATTAAATGAAATTATATTTAAAGAAATCTTTTCAATTAAACAATGAAAATTAATGCGTGTATCATTATATATATTACAACATAAATAGTAATCGATTAGTGTTCATATTGCAACATCTCATCCTATTATTTCAATTAACATTTAATTCAATACTAACTTATCACATACCATTATTCTTATAAGTTAAAGTACGTTAGATAATAATTATGATTTATCTTTAAATATATATTTTTATAATTTATAATATTCTTTTTTATAAAATAATCACCAATATTTTTAGTAATAATTTTTATTTAATGATTTTGAAGAAAAAAAAATCAAATAATACATACAAATTATTTGACAATGCTTTATGTTTTTTATTTTTATTTTTATTTTTTATGAAAACTTAAAAAATAATTTGTTTTTGTTATTATTTAAAATTTTTATGTTTTTAATTATTTTCTTCACATATTTATAATTATAAAAATAATAAAACTTATTTTATTCTAAAAAAAAAGTTTGATGAAAATTAAAAAAAATTAAAAAATTTAAAATTTAATTCAAAAATCTTGTTTTTTAAGATTTGTGAATTTCTTGATATTGTATGAGTGATTTTCTAAAAAATAAAAATAAAAAATATTACTACACATAATAAAAAACTCATTAAAAAATCAAAAACTAAAAGCAAAAGCAAATAACAAACAATTCTTTTAAGTTTTTCAGTTCATAGAACTGAATCTTTCAATTTCATAATGAGGCATGTGTGAAAAGAACATCAATTGATTGATCCATCAATCAAGAAATTTATTAATCGGACTGACAAAAATATATTAATTTATCTGGTTTTTGTTAAATACTATTTGATAATTATTCGAAAAGTGCTTCGATACAATCATAAAAGTAATAGAGGTTCTGGTCTCACAGAGCACGATGAATTTTTGTCTGTATTAATTATGTAATTATTTTAAAATAATAATTTAATTATATAACCTTTTAATTAGATAAACTCCAATTCTTTTATTAATAATATATATATATATATATATATATTAAAATTGTGTTATAAAAAAAAGTAAAGGATTGAAAAATAAAAAAATAAAAAACATAACGCGTATTCTCTGCGGCTCTCTATTTCTAAATTCAATCAGTATATTTTTTCACTTTTACAATATATTTTTACATATAACAAAAGTAAATTAAAATAGAATCATTTTTTTATTATATTATTTTATATTAATTTGATGAATAAAATATCAATTTTTATAATATTTACGTAATATCAAAGTTATTTATTTTTTATTATTGAGTTTAGACATGATAACTCCATGAACATAATTAAGATGAACATGCTTTTCCCATCTAATATGGTATTTCAGTTCTTCACGTGCCTTCCAATTTACTAAAATTAATACGTTGATAAAATTTATCAACCTATATGAGAAAATGGCTTATGTAGTTCTGTTCTTTTATCATTATTTTTTGGATATATTAGAAAATCTTGAATTAAAAATTTAATTTTCAGTTTCGTTTTTATTCCTCTTCTCTTTCAATTTTTCCGTTACCTATGACAATTTTGATTTCTTCCTTTTATAGATTTTTCTTATGTTACTCTGCAAATTGATTTCTTTCGTTTGATCTTCCATTGCTCTTGTTGGAACGAGAGACTTTAATTTTCAGTTATTTTGTTATTCTCATTGTTATATAAAGAGAAACAAACAGAAAACTGAAGAAGAAAAAACCAAGAAGAAAACAGAGAAAGAAGAAGAAGGGAAAAACAGAGGGAGTTGGGAAAAGATAAAAGAAAAGATGAAAGAAAAAAGTAAAGATAAAAGATAAGAAAAGAGAGACAGAGAGAAACAGGGGAAAATAAATTTTTTTATTATCTAAAGTTATTTTTATTTAATAGATTTCATATCTACTTTAAATTTTTAGATGATGTAAATTTATTATTGTTTAATCATTATATTTTGAGAGATAAATTTTTAACGTTCTTAAATATTCATTGTGAGCGAAAAAATTATCTTAAATACATTATATGATACATAGGTTTCGATTTTTTTACTCTATTTAAATTTTATATTTATAATATATATATTTTCATTATGTATTTTTAAATTTAAATAAATAATTTTATTTTTAAATTTGTTTTTCTATGTATTATTTTCTACGATCTTAAGCTAATTTCTCCTCCTCGTTTTTTTTGGACAAACAAATATTTTGAGACAAATGAATTATTTATAATATGTTATATTTATTTTTTCTAGTATATATGTTATATTATAAGTATCGTTCAATTTTTATATATTTATTAATTCCATTCATCATTTATTAATATTGTTTTTATTATTTTATAATTTATTCTCTATTTTTCTTTGTTACTTCATATCTATCACTGTTTTCACTATTTTCCTATGTTATTTACTATTTATTTGTTTTCTTTACTTTATATTTGTATTTTACTTTTATTATATATATATATATATTTACTTTTATATATTTATGTTTGTTTATTTAATAGAAAAAAAAAGAAAAGAAAAGATTATGAAATCTGAAATAATCACTCTAGTATTCCAAATTGAAAACCCAATTATGAATGTTGCTGACATTATTGTAAGTGGTTTTATTATGAACCAAATGATGAGACCTTACGTGACTCATGTGATAATCCAAATGTTATTGATTTTTGTTTCTATGAACCATAATATGACATAAAATAGTAGAAGTTTATGGTTTGAACTTCAAGAGATGTAAGAGTAAGATGCCGTTATATCTAACCACCTTCAATTTGGAAAGGTTCTTGACCAAAGAAACTCATAATCAACCTAAGGGTGAACAAGATTTCAAGTTTGCTAGTGCTATAGAAGCATTTTGATTATCTATGTCGGAACTATGTTCTAAATATTCTAATAAATTCCTTGTACAAGTACAATAAGAAGAAGACAACTAAAGACTTATAGGAATCATTAGACCGTAAGTATGAAATTGAAAATGTCGATGCCAAGAAATTTTTGGTTGGTCGCTTTCTTGATTATAAGATAATGGACTTTAAATCTATATACAGTCAAGCACGTGAAATCTAAGATATCATAACAGAGATATATGATGAAGGGATGACACATAGTGAAACATTCCAAGATGCAGCTATTATAGAAAAGTTGTCCCTTTCATAGTTAGGGTTCAAGGCCTACCCTAAGCACAAGCAAATGAAAGTATCTTTGAAAGACTTGCTAATAAGATTCAAAGTGGAAAAAGAAAACAAGCCTTCTTCTAAAAGATGGTATATTTTGTCAGCACCTAAGGCTAATGTGATGAAACATGGTCAAATTTCCAAGCACAATAAAAATAAGGGTAAGGAAAAGCTAGGTAAAGAGTTTAAATTGGGACCTAAAGAAGCAAATTTTTAATAATTCAAACTTCAAAGGGATTTGCTTTAGGATAGGATAAAGCCCCTGACTGCAAGTTTCCAAAAAGAAATAGGAACCCTGCGGCAAACATGGTTGATGACATCACTCATGACATCTTCGATATTGACTCGAGTGTAATAATTTCTGAGATGAACTTGGTGGGATCAAACCCAAAGGAGTAATGGATTGATACTGATGCAACAAGACACATATACTCAGATAATGAGTTATTCACTACTTTTGAAGTAGTGAAAGATGGAGAGAAGCTCTTCATGGGAAATTCTGCCACATCAACCATTCAAGGGCAAGGCCAGGTTAAACTGAGGAAGACCTATGGGAAGGAGTTTATATTAAAAAATTTACTCTATGTGCCAAACATCCGTAAGAATTCTATTTCTAGCTCATAATTAAACAAGCATGGCTTTTGAATAATGTTTAAATCCGATAAGGTCATTGTGACAAAAAAATGGGATGTTTGTGGGAAAAGGATATGTATTTGATAGGCTATTTAAACTCAATGTAATGACTGTAAAAGATAAGAATGTTAATAAGATTAATTCTTTTACTTATTTGCTTGAGTCTTCCAACTTGTGGCATGGTAGACAAGGTCATGTTAATTACGATACATTGTGTAGACAAATTAACATGAAATATATACCCGCATTCCAAATAAATTCAAAGCATAAGTGTGAGACTTGTGTTGAGGTAAAAATGACTACGTCATCATTTCATTCGATTGAAAGGAACACTGAAAACCTTTAACTTAATCCATAGTAATCTATGTGATTTGAAATTTCTTCAAACAAGGGGTGATAATAAAATTTTTATTACTTTTATTGATGATAACAAAATATTTCTATGTGTATTTGATTAAAAGTAAAGATGAAGTTGTAGAGAAATTTATTCTTTATAAAACAAAAGTTGAGAACCAACTCAACAAGATGATCAAGGTACTACGTAGTGATCTTGATGGTAAATACGAAGCACCATTTGGTGAATTCTATGCCCAATATGGAGTTATTCATGAAACCATATTGCCTTATTCACCTCAGCAAAATAGAGTTGTTGAGCGTAAGAATCGTACCTTGAAAGAAATAATGAATGCAATGCTATTAAGTTCTAGGTCTCCATAGAACTTATGAGAGGAAGCTATTTTGTGAGCTAACTATCTTTTAAATAAGATGCCTAAAAAAAAGACACATAAGATATCGTATGAATTATTTAAGGGAATGGTATCTTCCTATAAATATTAACGTGTATAGGGGTGTCGTAGAAAAGTGGTCGTACCTATACCTAAAAAGGTGAAGATAGATCATAAAAATAATATATTACATCTTCATTAGATATGCATACAATAGTAGTGCTTATCATTTTTTTGTGCATAAGTGAAAGATCCCAAACATATACAAGAACACGATAATAGAATCAAGGAATACATCATTCTTTAAACATATATTTTAAGGTAAATCTCAGGAAGAATCAAGTTTGTGTAAACGAATGTATGAGACTATAAATAAAGATAGTCAAAACAAAGAACCTGAACAATACGTTAATGTTGAACTCAGACATAACAAGAGTACTAGGATATAAACGTCCTATGGTCCATATTTTTTCACCTACTTTCTAGAAAGTAAACCTTAAACCTATGAAAAGGTTGTGAATTCTTTTGAATATCCTAAATGGAAAGAAGCCATTAATAGTGAAATTGAGTACATTATACAAAATCACACTTGGGAACTAGTTAATTTAACTCTAAGTAATAAAACACTAGGGTTCGAGTGAATTTTCACAAGAAAACATAAATCAGATGGATCAATTGAAAATTACAAGGCCAAGCTTGTAATTAAGGGATTCAAAAAATGACATGGCCTTGAGTACTTTGATACTTATTCTCTTCTAATAAGAATAACATCCATAAGGATGATAATTGCTATCGCTGCTCTATGAAATCTTGAAATACATCAAATGGATGTAAAAACAGCCTTTCTAAATGGAGAGTTAGATGAAGAAATCTATATGGATCAACCCAAAGGTTTTTTATGTCTAGAGCAAGAAGGAAAGGTGGGTAAATTGGTGAAGTCTTATATGACTTAAAATATGCACCAAAATAGTGGCATGAAAAGTTTGATAATGTCATAAGGACAAATGACTTTAAAATCAAAGAATGCGATAAATGTGTATATGTCAATGACAAATAAGATGATTATGTTATCTTGTATATTTACATTGATGATATGCTAATTGTGGATAGTAATGATCAAATAATCAAATCTAATAAATTTATGTTGAATTCGAGATTTAATGTGAAAGACATGAGTCTACTGATGTAATTCTGGGAATTAAGATATCAAGGACATCAAGGACATTAAGGACATCAAGCGATCTCGTTCTAAGTCAATGTCATTATTTTGACAAAATACTTGAGAAATTCAACCAAGGATGATTATGAAAATGTGAGAACACTAGCAGATGTAAATCTACACCTATCTAAGAATAAAAGTCAAAGTGTGTCTCAACTAGAATACTCTAGAGTGATAGGAAGTCTTATATACTTGATTAGTTGTACGAGACCAGATACAACTTACGTTGTAAGCAAAATAAGTAGGTATACTAATAATCCAAGATCTGATCATTGAAAGGTATTACAAGACTTCTTAGATACTTAAGATATACATGCAGTTATACAATATACTGCACAATATATCCAGCTATATTAGAAGGATACAGTGATGTAAATTTGATATCTGACATGAAAGGCTCAAAATCTACCAGTGGATATGTGTTAAATTTGGGTGATGCAATTGTTTCATGGAATTCCTCTTAATTGACTTGCATTTCTAGATCCACGATGGAATTAGAGTTCATCGCTTTAGATAAATGTGACGAAGAAGCCAAATGACTGCAATTTTTTAGAGGATATTTCTAAATGGGTGTAGCTTATACCTAATATATGCATTCATTGTGATATTCAATCTACTATTGATAGGCACATAGAAATATATATAATGGTAAGTCTTGACATATACGTCATACACATAATACCATTAGATAACTACTCTTAATTGGGGTTATTTCTATTAATTATATGACGTCAAAGAATAACATAGTGGATCCCTTAACTAAAGAGTTAAATCGAGAGTTAATTGATACCTCATTATGAGAAATAGGACTGAAGCCCATGAATGTATAAGGATATGCAAAGGAACCCAAATCTCTTTGATTGGAGATCCTAAGATCTAGATTCAAAGGAACAACCTAATTGTAAAGACTTAATGAGATCATTGTGAAGGTTTACCCTCAAGTCTATTCCTATGATGAAAACAGTGATACTCGCAAGATACAAGATAAGTTAAAACTTTTAATGATTCTTATGAAGAGAATACCAAGCAGAATATGCGAGTTACTTTGTATGGATTGCTTTTAAAGATAACATATCACCTATGTGAGGGAGGAGTGAGACTGTTTTGAAAAAGAATTATATAGGGCTCAATTCTTTAGAGACTCTCACATAACTAGACATATGTTAATGATCAAAATGAACATAACAGTGAGAACTGAATTGTGTCAAGAAAAACTTTTATGTGAAGTATGTCATTGCTTACATAAATGATATAACATTTCAAGGACATCGTATATACTGGTCAATTAGTAAGGTAAATATACTTTCACAGTGAAAGGTTCAAAGGGTAACACCTATCTATCATACCAAGTTTCAATTCATTGAACTTTATTTATGTGTCAAAATTTGATTCAAAATCTATGCCACTTTTTATTCATGCGAAGGATTTTTAGAAAATCATGAATTAAAAATTTAATTTTTAGTTTCATTTCCATTCTTCTTCTCTTTCTTTAATTTTTTCGTTACTTCTGCCGATTTTGATTTCCTTTATTTACGTACGGCTCGGCTTGGCTAGGATGGTTCGGCTCGAGGACGTAGCCGGTCTGCATCTCGGTTCGGCTCATATTTGGTTCAGTTCAAACAGAGGTTCGGTCTGAACTCGGTTTTCTCGATTTTTCACAATTTTCTCAAATTTGGCCGGTTTAGTCCATTTTAAAGGTTTGAACCCAGTTTTTTTTCCCGGTTTTGACTTTTAAAAACCGGTTTGGTCCAATTTCAAGGTTTTTAAACCAAGTTTTTATTCGATTTTTGTTTTTTATTCGGTTTTGTATTTTTTATCCGGTTTAGTCCATTTCTTCCTTAAAAAAACATTAGTTCAATATTCTTTATAACGATTCTTGCAGTTTTATTTCCAATTCTGAAATTATTACACCATTTTCTAGTTAATCTACCATAAAATCATGACAGAGGGCACAATTTTATTACCTATGGAGCAATCAACTCCAGTTATTGTACAATCTGTCCATTCTGAAGGTGTTTTTAATGTTGTGCTGAAGTCCCACATCCACTGAGCATTATGTTTCTACTGCACTTATAAGTCTATGACAACCCTTCATCTTTAAGAGCTCTTTTGGAGGGAGTTAGGCCATGGATTTCTTCATGGTATCAGAGCCAGGTGAACCGGTCGGTACCCAATCGGTTGTAAGGGATGGACCCTGCGTCGGTGTGAGAGGAGGCGTTCTATATCCCCGGTCGGAAATCAATGTGAGGGAAAGTGTTAAAGTCCCACATCGACTGAACATTGGGTTTATATTACACTTATTAGTCTATGACAATCCGTCCTCTTTAAAAACTCTTTTGAAGGGAGTTAGGCCATGAATTTCTTCACTAAGACCCTCTATTTATAGGTTTTAAAAATCTTGTGACCATTATGATAATAACAATAATGTCTAAGAATGGAGAACGTAACAATCATTTGTGATAATTTTTCTATGAATATGTTTAGAACAGTTATAGATATCACAAGACATGCCACATCGAGGTGGCACGACAAGATTGATTTAACTAGGATTATAAATATAAAAAAATAAAAGTTATTTATGATTAAATTATAAATTTAATTTTTTAATATATTTATGATAATTATTATGCTAATATATTTAGAGAAAATATAGATAATATAAAATTTGAAAATAATAAATGAGTTGATGTGATGAGATTGATTGATTTAACAAAGAATAAATTTTGTAAGAGTAAAAGAAGGATGAAATCAACGATACAAGAATATAGATTAGGAGTTCATACCTCTCTTCAAAATCACGTACCTTTTAGTACTCTACTGATATTTAAAAAAAAAATCCATGGTACATCTAGGTTGGTAGATTGGTGGAGGGGAACTCACACCCCTTTTATAATGGTTCATGAATAGTTCTGCTATTTGTTTTTCTCCCTATTAAATTCGTTCTAGTGATATTTTGTAGTCTCAAGACTTTTAAAATGAGTAGGTTCTGACAAAACATCAACTTCTTTCCAAATTCTAAGCAAAACTATACCTTTGAAAAAATTGGCATTAAGATATTTGGAGTTACTATAGGATTTGAGAAAAAAAAAGATATTTGTTTTTCATATGTTTTTTTAAAATTTATTTAAATATAAATTATGTAAGTAATATCTTAAAAATATATTATGGTTTTTAAAACATACTAAAGTCCCCTTTTTTAATTAAAAAAATTAAATTTAATAAAAAATTCAAATTCAAATACAACTAAATCTTTTTAAATAATTTTTAAATTATAACTTTATTTTTAAAAATCTAATTTTGAACTATAAACAAACTGGCTCAACGTTGCAATATGTTTTTAAGAACTAAAAACTCTTCTAAAACAAAAGAGTATACATATTATTTGATATTAAATATGTAACGAATATACGACCTCATGAATATAGGTATCCCTTTAAGATAAAACGAGTACATAAAGCTAGCTACACAAAAGACTTGCCCCCAATAAATTTGGAAAAACACATCAACCTAGTTTATAAAGCATCTCCTCATAAAAAAACGAGATTTTGGATGACAAGACTTGATAAAGTTATGATATCCCTAATATCGAGGTCGTCATCCATGAACGACCTGTATATAATACACTTCCTTTATTTGTAAATACTTGTAACGAACGTTCTAAATTTTGTAAATTAGTTTGTATTAATCAAGTTGTTAATACACATTCCGTTATGTACATAAAGGTACTTATATATATACCTTTTAAACGAGTAGAATGGGGGGCGAATATTTAGTAAATATCATTTCTTATTTCTTACTAAAAATTACTAAAATTAGATATTTAAATTCTCTCAAAACACGTATAATTATAAATTATTTTCCAATTTTTTATTCTCTTTTTAATAATAGAAAATAAAATAATGGCTTAAAACAGTGTTTCGTGTGAGAACCTACACCGATATAAAAGTTTGAGTAGCTAGGAAATACAAGCTCACGAATGATAGTGATATTGACAATTTGTAGTAAAGCAATTTGGAAGCAAGAAAGCGAACTCGTAACTGAATGAATATTGGTGGTCGGGACAGAACCGGGTTGATGCTTCACCGGTTCAAAAGGGGTCTACAGACTCCAATCATATGTTTGTTCTACCTCACCTCACCTTACCTTACCTCACACCACCTCACCTGTTTATGCATTCCAAAAAGACCCAACAAAACCCAAAATTCAAAGTAGATAAATTGAAGAGAACAACCTATAAATAGTTTGACCAGTTGAATTTCGATTTGGGAGAATAAACCGTAAATTGGAGTTTTGAGGTTTTGAATTGTGGGAAATATTTGAGTTTGGGCTGTTCTAAAATTTATGGATCATGATTCAGAATGTTGGGCTTAGAAAAGTGTTTTTATGTCTTTGCCCATTAAGAAAATATTTGGGTTGTTTTTCTCGATAGTTCTCCAACAGAACAACACCAAAATGGAAATAAAAATTATGGAATATACATGATTAATTATTTTTAAAATTTTTTATATGCGTTTAAAAGTATAGATTTTAACGAAATTTTCGTACAATTCTTCTTGCTTAGTTTATCTCAATTTTACTCGAGTTCTTGTATGATATCAAAGTTGTTTTATTCTGAATAATTTGTAGATCGTTTGAACAATGGTCAACTCTTATATTTAAAATCAAGTAATAATTAGTTTTTTTTCTAATCAACTAGCACAATTTGTTAAGATTGTTTTGCAACCAAATGTTTGAAATTTGATAATAATAGTTTTCTAATTTTAAAAGAGTAAATAATTGGTTTAATCTATATAAATATATATGGTGTAGAAGAGTACATGGATAGATTAAAGAGAGAATCATCCAAGATGAATGAAATTAATACTAAACTTAATAGTCGGTGCATACTTTGGAGTCTTATTAATAGTGTTGTTTAGAGTTGGATTTATAGTTTAATTTTTTTTTGTGTATGTTTAGTTTAGTTTTTGAAAAATCTATTGTTTTTATCTAAAAAAAGATCTTGAATACAATTTTATTTCTTTTAAAATAATAGTGGTGAAAATTAAATTTCAATTATAAATACAATAAAAGATAACCTACTTATTTTTTACTATTTTAATAAAATTAAGTTACTAACTAACGAGATAATTATTATTAATAGATTTGTGGATGATGAAGAGTTGGTTATATTAATTCTTGGAGGACTAATAATTAGGTTTAATAGTTGTATTTGTTCAATAAATTGTAAAAATGTCTCTTTTGATGATACAAAGAATTAATTGTTAATTTACGAAAATTTATTGATTCAATTAAGTTTATTAGTTAAATTATAAAAAAATAAAAAAAAATCCCTAAAGTTAATAATATTTTTAAAATTATCCACGTGGTTTAAAAAAAAGCCATGATATCCGAGAAGTTTGAGATATCTTCAATGTATAAAAAAGTTATAAAATCTGTGAAAAATAACTAACAGTGTTATACAATGTCTGCTCTACCCCTATAATACTATGCCAGCAATGAGAAGTAGTGGAGGTGTGGAAGATCAGGGAAATCCAAGCAATAGAGGAAATCAAAAGTACAGTGACAGCAAAAATGGCGGTGGAAACACTTCTCCATCTCCATTTCCGACATCGGGTTTTGTCGTCCCGAGACGATCAGCGAGGACTGTGATGGTTTTCATTTTGAGAATAGTAAGGGTTTTCATGTTTGTCGCCATTAACAAAATGGGTATCATGAAAAGATGAAGAATTCAACACCCGAACAACATCACTTCCTCCTACCATATGCTTACCCGCGATAATCTTCAGCAGAGTGGTCTTCCCTGCAAAAGAATCAGCACAAAATAATATTAAAAGGAAAAGGAGTGAAAATATTAAAAAAAGTTAAGTCATGGAAAGTATTCATTTATGGCTCTATCTTCAAGTATGAAAAGATAACGTAGAGATTTTTTGTTGGGTTTTGGAATTGTGTAGTTTTGCATTTGCGATTTTATCTATTTAATTTTGAATTATTTATTTATTTATTTTGAGTCTTTAAATTATAGTTTAGCAGCACTCGAGTGCAAATCAAAGATTTGAATGAAAGAGACGTTGTAGCTCCATAGACTCTTGTTGCTTTCTCTTTGAGACTTTTCTTTTTAGAAAGACGCGAGTGTATTAATATGCATAAATGGAGAGAGAGATGAAGATAGATAAATTAAAGAGTGAAAAGGAAGAAGATGGAATTTCCATAACAAAGTGAAGAGGAAGAAGATGTATTTAGATAACAGCATTGTATGCGAGAGTGATTAAATGAGTTTTCCTTTTTGTCCCTACAAATAGACGATGATATAAAGTGATTATGCTATAGGATATTTCTAATATTATTCAAATTACAAGGATATTTTTAAATATATTCTAAATTTTACGGGTATTTTTGAAGTTTTTTGGTCAAATTATATATATATACATACAATGAAACTAAATTTTATAATTCTGACGCTTCATAATAAAGGCAGAGGTGATCGTAATAATAAAAGAGATAGTGGTGATTGAAGTAATATTTAGTAAAGACATAAGGCTTCTATTTGCTACACTTTGAAGAATTTTCTCTTGTAAACCAAATAAGGGAGGTTATAGAATAAAATTGAATCCTGTGAAAAAAACTCTAGCACTTACACATCTTGTACATTGGCTAAACATTTAGGTTACCTTTTGTTTCCTTTCATGTTAATGCTACAAAACCTTTTGATCTTGTATATATTAATATTTGGGGATCTTCTACTCAAATAAGGGTAAATATGAAAAAATAATTTCTATTGATTGTTGATAATTGTACAAGGATTTGTTGGACTTATTTTTTACATATTAAAGATCAATTTGTCTTATTTTTCTTAAATTTAAAACAATGGTTGAATGTCCATATAATACTAAGATTAAAAATGTTCAGAGTGATGATGCATGTGAGTTTAAGCCTTTGGCTAGGAATCTTGAAAACTCTGATCTAATATATTTTTTAACCTATCCTCGTATCTCTAAACAAAATGATATGATTGAATCTTGTCATAAATGAGTAGTTTATGTTTGATTAACCTTATTATTTAGATCATATATAAGTATGTCCTACTAGCCTTTTGCCAATAGGGAAGCAATGTATACTTTGAACAAATTTCCTAGCAAATTGTTAGAATACTTATCACCTCGTTCTTTTCTATATGTTTCAAATCTTTATTGAAATCTTGAAGTTTTTGGATGTCTAAGTTATTCTTTTTAGAGACTTTTCAACAATAATTAATTACAAGTAAGATCATATGTTTGTGTGTTTCTAGGGTATGCCTCCAATCACAAAGGTTACCTATATTTACATACAACTTATAAGAATTACTATTAGACATGCACTTTTTTTCTTTTATGAAAATGAGTGTTTTTTCATTATCCTATTTTATCTTCTTCTTAAATTGTACCTTTTGACTCTGGTGTAGTTCATGTTCCTTCTTGGTTGTCTCCATAATTTTCTTTTCCTTTTATGTATGTTGTTAGTGGTGAGCATGCTTTTTTCAAATTTATGTCAGTGTCTAGCCCTATGCCAATGTCTAACATTTATAAATCTATTCTAGTAGATGGACGACATGTCTTTGAGTTTAGTTCTTCATACAACTCTATGCATTTCTCTCATAATACAAAGTCACCATCTTATACTCAAATTTGTTCAGTCTTTTAGTTGAATGCCTAAAGTTGCAGTCAACTTGGCATTCATTTGGAAGTTTCTCTTCCCAATTTCTCTTCTGATACTATTTCTAACTCTCACCTAATGTTGACTCATTCTAAAACTAGTCACTCTAAGCCTAAGGAATTCATTATCTTTGTGGTTAAGCTTGCTTTCCTACCTGATCCTAAGTAATTTAAAAATTCCATTAAAGTTCTAGAGTCGTAAGAAGTCATGTTTGTTTAATACAATGTCTTGGTTAGAAATAAAACTTGATATTTGTTGGTTCCTTCTCTTCAAGCAAAGGTCATGGTAATCTATGGGTATATAGAAGGGAAAAAAACACATTAAACTCTAGACATATATAAAGCTCATTTAATGGCTCTAGGGCATTTGTAAACACTTATTCTAGTCTTTGAAGAAATATTCAACTCAATTGTTAAACTCTTTATAATAAGAATTGTTCTCTCTATTACTTTACAATTTGACTAGAAAATTAGGTAGCTTGACATCAACAATTTCTTTCTTAATGGTGATCTTGAGGAGTTAGTTTACATGCACTAACCACTTGGTTCTAAAGATCTATTTTATCCAACAAAGGTATGCAAACTTCACAAGGCTTTTTGTGGCTTAAACCAACAATACATTTTCTTTCTTAGGGATTTGTGGGAACTAAGAGTGATAGCTTGTTTGTCAAACTGGAAGTTACATATGTACTTATCTATGTTGATAATATAGTATTTACTAGTTCTATCATACTTTATAAGTTGTTGTAATAGCTCTACGTGACAAGTTTGCCTTAAAAAATGTGGATTCCCTTAAGTTTTTTAGGCATTTAGGTCACTAGAACTTATCAAGCACTTCATATGTGTCAAGCCAAATATGTGAATGGTTTATTTCATCAAGTAGGTTTAGTTCATTCTAAGCCTACCTCTACACCCATGGCTTCATGAGGAGTATTTGGTGAAAATGATGGTGTTTTGTTAAAATACCTTCTTATTATAGAAGTTTGGCAGGTGCTCTACAATAATATGTAGTTTCAAGAGTAAATATTTCTTTTTCAATAAGTAAGTTATGTTAATTTTTGAGTGAACCTAGTGATGTGCACTTGAAAGTAGCCAAAAGGGTGCTAAGGTATCTAAAGGGAACTATTGGCTATGGTTTGGTGTTAATGAAACCAAAAGAGTTGGATTTGTATGGCTACACTAATTCATATTGGTACCAATGGTTACTATATGGTGTTTAGTGGTAATATAATTAGTTGGTCCTTTACAAAAACAAAGAGTAATATCATGGTTTTTTTCTAAAGCTATATATATAATAGTATCATGCTACAATCTTTTCTTAATGAGATTGGCTTTGCTAATGTAAGGAAATTTAGACTATTGTGTGACAATTTAAGTGCACAACATTTTGCTAGGAATCCTATTCAACACTCTTATACCAAACACATAGAAATAGACTATCATTTTGTGAGAGATTTAGTTTTGCAAAAAAAAAAAAAAAAAAAACTAACTGGATATAGAATATTGTAGTTTAACTTATAAATTAGCAGATATATATTTACAAAGCCATTACTTAAACCTAATTTTATTTCGACAATATGCAAACTCATGGTTTTGTGTAAATTGTAAGTTTTTGAGGGAGTATTGACACATGTAAGTATATTAGTGGTTTGTTGTACCTAAATTATATACACAGAGGTTATATGCGTTTTGTTATAATAGAATAGCAACATCGTGAGTTCAACTTGTATATAACCAAAAACTACTCATCGTTGAATGTATCTTGATTCATTCATTCTCGTACAACTCTTCTTAGTAATGAAAATTAGGTATATAAATTGAGACATTTCACATTTTTCTATAAAATTATGTTTTTTTACCATTATAGATCTTTTTTACTATTATAAATCATTATGTTATAAAGTTTATGTAAATTTTTAATGTGATAAAAATGTGAATACCACACTTGTAATCATGGTTTTTTTTAATCAAATGATAACTTGTTAATTTAAACATATGACTTGAATTAAGAAAAAAAAATATACATATTTTTTTTATTCAAATGATAAGCATACATTTTAGGTAAGAGATAGTTAGATTATGATACCAAGGACAACTCACAATTGGTATCACTAATCACCAACATATATATCTTAAAAAAAGTGCCAAAATAAAATATAGGTACAACAATTAAAATTATTACACCATTTATGGTACTTGGAAATTGAATTCCTTAAGGCATGTAATTTAAGTGATTTAGATTATTTACCTTAAATCTTGTCTTAATCTTTATCTTATTAACACGATCATGATAAATTATTTAAAATATTATCACTAATGTAATGTTTTTAAAAACTTGGGTGGCTTTTTTACATAATATGTTATGATCTTATAAATAAAACCATGATTCACACAAATTTTAAAGAAATATTAAATTAAGATAAATTGACATATACATCATTCAATTGGACTAAATAATTTGGTGAAATAATTTATTGAAAATATTGGTATATATTATTTTCAAGAGGACGAGAATGGTCACTTAATTTATGTATGATGATGTACAATCTTACTTAACATAGGCATAACTAGTCCATAATTTATACATAGTAAAAATACACAACTTTTAAATCAATTTTTTTAAATAAAAAAACTACCATTTCGAAAATTGGTAGTATTATGATAAAATATTATTTTATACACATTTTTATATATTAATTCATTTATATTTATATATATATTATTATTATAATAAGTTAAAAATATTTATTTTATATTTATTGAAAAAATATAAATTTCTTGGATTTTTTTAGGTTTTTTTTAAATATTTTTATGGATTTTTTATGATTTTTATTTAATACGTGGAGTAACTTAAAAAGGACGTTGACGGATTTAGAAAACCATCGCAACATATCCTTCATTTTGACCGTTGCAACTTATCTCATTTTGACCATTGTAACTTATCCTTCACAAATTCAAAAAAATAGCAATGATTGATTTGTTAAGAATGTGTTGAAGATGATCAGATTAACCCTAATCTTGGGATGCCACAAATGATGACCACTCCTTTTGATAAGTCGAATTCAAGCATTCAATCAAGAACACAAGAAAGCAAAGCAAAAGCTTTCTAAAATATACTTTTCATTAATGATATTCGTTGTTGCCTCCAAATTACATATTTGCTCTTTCTTATAAGCAAGAAACTCTAATAGAAAAACCCTAGTTATATATTGGACTTAATCCATCTTTGAAAAATAAAAGACTAAAAAGACTTATGATAAATAAGACATAAAAAGCCCACAATTTACAAAAACTAAATTTGCTAAACATAAAAGACCCACAATTATATAAAACAAAAAAGTGCTTTCTAAAGTAACCTTTTCACCCAACTTGATCTTCTAAATCTATCCCTAGTCATTGGACCACCAATTCCTTGCAAAAGATCTTGAGAATATTTGAAAATATTAACTTGATCAGTACTTGGGAAAATCAAATTGATCACCACCTCGATCTCAATTATTTCTCTATTAAAAAAGATTCATCTTCAAATTTTAGATCTATAAACAAGTTGATTTAATATAATGGATCCATGTGCGAAGTCTATTTGATGCTCAATTCCTCTCAAAAGACGTAATCCATGGGGAGTATCTTCAAAAATTTAGTCCTCAAAGTCCTGCAATAAAGATACAATGACACTAGGCAAAAATAAATTAATATCGTTAGTAGAAAGATAAACATCCTTGTACATAAGTACAAGTACTTGTTGCCTTCCCATCATTGCACTCTTAATCTTTTTTTTAGCAAATTCACTCATTCTTTTATTTGTCTCTCCTTTTTGCTCACTTTTCTCTCCTCTTTACTCACTCTTATCTCCTTTGTGCTTACTTTCTTCTCTTTTTTGCTCACTTTTCCCTCAATTATGGTAACTTTTCTCTCCATTTTTTCTCTCTACCTCACTTACTCATTTTTTATATTTCTTTTGCTCACAACTTTATCTTTCTCACATCTTGCACTCTCTTACTATCCTAATTTGGTTCTCATGAGCTTGCAATAGTTTGATAGGGGCTAATACAAATTTTTGGTTGTCCATTTCAAAAGAATATCAAATTTTGTACCCATCATGTGATACCATCCTATCACACTACCACGATCGACCTAGCATTATATGACTAGCATACATCGGTGCAACATCACAAAGAACCTCATCTTCATATTTTTCAATTAAAAAAGAAACCCAAACTTGTTTGTTAACCTCTTCTTCTCCACAATCATTCAGCTATGGTAGCTTGTACAGTTTGGGATGCTTATATTACTTCAAATTTAACTTTTCTACCAACAAGGTACTAGCAACATTAGTGCAGCTCCCACTATCAATAATTAACATGCATACCTTATAATTCATGTGGTATCTTGTGTGAAAAATATGATCACAATGCTTCCCATCTCCTTCATCCTTAGGCAGTATATTCAAGACTCTACTTGTAACAAGTGAATATCCATTAGGAATAGGAAAAAAAACTGCGGGTTCGGTTATCCACGATAATTCAGATCATTGATTCGGTTTTTAAGTTATAAATTTTGAGGACGGGTGCAATTTTGGGTAAAAAATGAACATGAAGCAATATGTATGGTTTAGGCATAATTATACTAATAACCGTACCCGCTTGTACCCGAAATTAATTATATTTATGTAATTACTTTATATATTCATTAAATTAAATTATATATTAATTAATAATTAGGTTTTATTGGTTTTTTGCATAGGTATATAGAATTTTTTTAAAAAGTTTGAATTTTTTTTTGGTATTTTTTAATAATTGTCATGAACTGTTATTTGCGGGTAAAAAAATTTCCCCGAATCGTAACAATATTTGGGCAGTTTTGAGTATAGATTTTATGATTCAATTTGGGGATAATTATATCAATAACCGTTCTTGCCCGTGCCCGTTGTTAATCTCCATGCATAGGTTTTTCCACAATATCAAAACTAGCACTTTCGATTTCTCTATTTGTCTGTACAACCATAATATTTTTGTCCCATTTATAATTTGCTCTCTCTTCCACATTGGAATCAAATTCTTTTTTGTCTAACCCATGTCTTCTATGTCTTTTTCTATGTTATTTAGAACCGGGAGAGGATTCTACATCATCTAACCTTGCATTTAGCTTCTAAAATTGGTCATTAAAAGTCTTGAAGATGAATTTTAAGTCAACCTCTTATGGTTCTCTTCCTTCCTTACTCATGTTTTCAATATATAGAATAAAATAAAAGGTAGTATTTCTCACCCACTTTCTCATGTGTTTGCTCTCAAATCAGATTGTTATCACTCTTTTTTTTCACTCGGCCTCATTTTTCATCAATATTTTGGCCTATTTTTTTCATTATTTGGCCTCTTTTTTTTATCTCTCCTGCTTTTTGTTACTCAAAGCTCAAGCCAACATTCTTTTGTGTTCTTAACAAAATTAAATATTCAACTAATCTAAAGAAATATATAGTTTATGGGTGACAGTCTCAAAAATTAGAATTTTAAAAACATAATGACAAAGGATGACAGAAAAAAAAGTTTAGTTAGGACTCTAAAGACCTAAGAAAGAATCTTTTCAAGATCTTGAAAATCTTGAAAATCAAAATTTTAAATACTTAATTGCAAAGAATGACAGAAAGAAAGTCCAAATAGGACTCTAAATAAATACTCTTAACCAAAATATAATTCCCTTTTTTTAAGCATATTTGGATAGCAAGTTTGATGATTCTCTAGAATAAAATAGATGAAACTAGAATAAAATAAAGGAAAACCAATTTCAACATGAACAAGAAAACTCAACAAGAAAATAAGAATTATATTCTTGAACAATTTACTACTTTGTTCTCCTTTTGTTTTTTGACTAATGCTGCTACAATGAATATAAAATTCACAAAAACAAACTCACAACCCTAATCAACAAGAACTGAAAACAATGTAAAAAGGTGCGACAAAACTTTAACCCCATGGTAAGTGGTATAAATGATAGAATTTGGGATAAAAAAATGACATGGAATGGAGGCTAACGTATGTTTAATTTATAAAAATCAAAACGTGCTTCGATTTAATATATTATAATAGTCGTTTAGATACACGAGGCAAAAGTTATGGTTGTTTAAAGTTGTAACATCGATTTATCAATTTTGTTTTTTGAAACTGCGAACAACAACCCTCTTAATTTTTTGTTTTTTAAGAACAAAGATAAATTTAACACATAAATAAATAACAAGAAAAAGATACGAAAAATTCAAAGAAAACTATGAAATGAAATCCAAAGACAAAAATAATGACAACGAAATTGAAAGAAAATACAAGACTCAAAAGGACAAAATTTCTTTGTTTTTTTTGTGATTTATGACTTAAGAATGTAGAAAATGACTAAAACCAAATAAGATGAATTTTTTTTTAAATCATGAATTCAAAAAGAATATAGATGAAGATAGATAACTAGTTTTCAACAATGAAAGCTTTGAAACCAAATGATGCAGACCCTCTAGGTGAATAAGCCTAGGAACCCACGAACTCAACGTAATAAGAATGATTGATTTGCTAAGAATGTGTTAAAGATTATTAAATTAGAATCCTAAGGAAACAAAGTCTTTAAATCCCCAATCTTGAGACGCTGCAAAGGATGATCACTCCCTTTGATCAGTAAAATTAAAACATTCAATCAATAATACAAGAAGGAAAAAAAAAGCTTTCTAAAATATACTTTTCATTAATGATATTCGATGTTTCCTCCAAATTACATAGTTATTTTTTTTATAAGTAAGAAACCCTAATAAAAAAACCTTAGATGAAATGGGCCTATGGGCTTTATAGTTATGGATTAGGCCTAATCCATTTTTAAAAAATAAAAGACTAAAAAGACTTATGATAAATAAGACATAAAAATCCCAAAATTCACTAAAAAAAATTGCTTCCTAAAGTAACCCTTGCACCCAACTTAATCTTCTAAATCTATCCCTAGTTATTGAACCACTAATTTCTTTCAAAAGATCTTGAGAATATTTGGAAACATCAACTTGAATAACACTAGGGAAAATCAATTTGATCAACGCTTCGATCTCCATTACAATTGTAGCTTATCCCTCTAATTGATCATCCTAGTTATCCCTCTTGTTAACACATGGTACATAATAATTCTATCTCTATCAAAATACCAACAATCCTATTTACATCATGATTTGATTTTTATCTCTTATAAATACAAAAAAAACCCACAAAATAAAGAGAATATCATAATTATCAAAATCAATAAAACAATTGCTACAATGAACAATAGAGATCAAATAACATATCTAAGTTATCATATTCTCTTTAGGTTTCAATTATAATAATATTGATTCTTATGGAATGTAACTAATTTAATAATATGATTGTGAGTAATTTCAAGCTTTAGACTATGATTTAATTAATTTAATGTTATAATAATTTTAGTTTTAATTCTTAATTTTTGGTGTTTTCAATTCTAATGCTTAAATGCCAAAACTATGCATGCATGAATTAGAGTAATTAACTAATTTAGTACATGAATATGTTTATATATAATCTAAAATGTTAGTACGTAATCATTAATATTCTTATTTGAAATAATACCTTGTGGTTGTTACCACAAGTAGAATTGAATACCTTAATTAAATTTTAAATGATGTTATAATCTTACCTAGTTTAGATATCATCTTTTTAGCTTTTAATGTAATATATTAATTAAATCTAGTAAATATGCCTCTAAGTTGTTTAAGATTTAAATTGGTTAATAAGCGATCTTTAATCAATTTTACTGTAAGAACATATGGAAAGTCTTAAGTGGACTTGAATTTCTAAAGTTAAAGTTAAAAATTCAAAAATGATTTTAAATTATAAAAATGATTTAAAATTTAAGAAACTAATTTCCATTCATGACATATTTAATGAAATTGTAGCATAATGGTAAGAATAGTTACATGATCACATATCTCTCACAACTCTTGTACCATTCACTTTTATTATCTTATTTTATTTTACTCAAAAATAACAAAAAAAAAAACTCATTTGATTAATTTTAAGTAATTTACTAACTAAATAGTAATTAATAACATATATTGTTACCATCCTTGTTGGTACATGACCCTTGTTTTTAATTTACTTATTACTTTTACATGATCACATATATTTGTATATTCTAAATCATGTCAAATTATAGCTTGATCACTTTACACTCATAAATTACATTAATCATATTTATTAACACTAATACAGTCATCCATTATTGTAATTTTGAACATTTTAATTATTTCTTGTCAATTTTTATTTTTTGGATTTTTTGGGGAAAATTAAAGTACGATGAAATTGAACCATACTAACAAGAGATGTTAGATGTTTAAATAGAATATCTCAAAAAGTGGAAAATAAAGTCACCAAAATGACAAAAAAATCTCAAAAAGTCTAAAGAGTTCACAAGTGTAAAAATAATATGACTCAAATAGATTTTTAAAGTAAAGTGATCAATGTGGTCAATTTTTAAAAAATAAAGCTTATAGTACACACTTTTAAATTGTCTACAAATATAATAATAAAGTGATTAAAATAATATAAAGCGATTTGACATATACTGTTGGTTTATTAATTAAAATATGCTTCTTATATGTAGAAATTATTTATTACTTTTGAAGTATGTGATAACTTATACTAATGAAATATAAAACTAAAGCTTTAGGTATAGTTATTAACTAACCTAGAAGTTAAGGTTTACCAAAAAGTTTTCAGAAAATAAAAAGAAAAAAAATTATGTGATATTTTATTTTTAAATACAATCAACAACTATAGCTAAAACTAATACATTTAAAAATGAGATAAAGGTTTTAGTGGTCCCTTATAACGTGAGATGAGTCAATTTACTCCTATAATTTATAAAAATAAGAAATTTTATTGTAAAAATTGTACTTTAGTCTAAGGATGAAAGGGTATGATTTTAAGTAATTATGAGACTAAAATGTACTCACTTTTCATAATAATAAGACTTATAATACTTGACCCAAAAATAACTGGACTAAATTAACCCATTTGATTAAAAAATAGAACCATCTGACGCAAATTAACTCACTTTCATCATCTGACGTCTTGGCTTGGTGATGTCTGGGTAGAATTCCTTGCAGGTGGTCCTGGGTTAAAGGGAATTGTGATACCATTATTGATAACTTAAGCTTTTGGTAGGAGTAGCTTATCAGTTCTCCTTTGGTTTGGTATCAGAGCCTGGTCAAGGGTTCGAATCCTGCATGACGTAAGTTAGAGGTCGAACTTCTTTTGAAAAGAGAGATGATGTGATATCATTTAACGTCTCAGCTTGGCAAGGCTTGGGTTGAATTTCTTATAAGTGGTCTTGGGTTAAAAGGAATTATGACAATGACACCACTACTGACAACTTAAGTTGTAGAAAACCAAAGGAAGTTCGACCTCTAACTTGCGTTAGGTGGAATTTGAACCCTTGATGAGACTCTGATACCAAACTAAAGGAGAATTGATAAACCAATTCTAACAAAAAACTTAAGCTATCAGTAGGGGCATCACAATTCTCTTTAACCCAGAACCACCTACAAGGAATTCTATCCAGGCCTTGCCAAGTCGAGACTTCAAATGATATCACGTCAGTGATAAGATTAATACAATTATTTTTTAAAAAACATAGATAACAAAATAATTAATAAGAAGGGTAATATGGTTAGTAAAAATTATATTTTATAAATATTAAATAATTTATTATATTATAAGTGTTTAAAAATTATCCGAATCAAATCAACCCAATTAATTCGAACCAAACCAACTTAATTTTGTTAGTTTTAAAATATTTTTAACCTAGTTTGATTTTAAATTTTAAAGAACCGATTAAGTATATGTTGGTTTGGTTTTGAAACTGATTGCAAAAGAGGAGAAATCGACCACATTAAAATGACTCTCTATGGAGGTCCATTTACCCTATATGAGATATCACATTGTTCGAGAGAAACTAGAAAGATATTTTGATTTTTTACATTTTCGTAAACAAGATTTTAGATTATATAGAATCTATTTAATATATGATGATTAATGAGATGGTGTTTTTTTAACTCTCTCAAAATGAAATATCTTTCAAAAATATATGTCATGGTTTCTTATTTTGATAGAATACAAATACCGCGTATTTTTTAGATAATCTCCTAATTATTCTAGAGCAACTAGAAAGATATTTTTTAACCAAATTTAAGTGATTGTTTGATTTTTTTTACCTTTGTTGTTAAAAACTCACGCTAAAAATAATATTACATATATTAATTTTATTATATTTAATTTATTTATTTACTTTTAGATTTTTCATATTTTCTTCAATTTAAAAATTTAAAATCTTAATATATAATATTAATAATTTATAATTCTAATTTTTTATAGTTATATTTGTGTACATGATATAAATAAAAATATTTAAATTAATATATTTGCATAGATTATTTTAAAAATTTAAAATTATTTAACTTATACATTATTCATTAGGATATTATATATATATAATTTAAATTACATATAATCAAATTTATTTTCAATAAATAAATATTTATCGTTAAAATTTATATAAAAAATAAAAATCAATAAAATCAACCTAAATTAACTCAAGTTTTTTGATTTGATTTGGATTAATTTTATACTTTTAATTAATTTAATTCTATTTTTATTTTTTAAAAATTAATTAGATAAATCGATTCAAATTTTAATTTAAAATCCAACTATTCTAATTTTACACAACTATATTATAAGAAGAGAAATTAAATTTCTATTAAACAGATTTTACATGTATAAAATGTCATTCATAAACCATGTGTAGCTAATATCATTTTAAATTTCCGCACGCACGGAATAAGATAGTCCAAGCAGAGTGGAACACGTGTACTAAAGTATAATAGCTGGGATTGTACTGTTCGATAACGTGACAAGCCGGTGACTTTAACGCACTTGCCGCCTGGAAAGAAGATCCCTATGCGTGTATGATCATGAACCTTACTTATCTTATGAAAAAAGAAACAAAGTGCCCTTTACTTCTCTTAATGATTCTTTCAAGATAGTATTTGACTTAACTCAAAACTTTGATTCAAATCTTACCCAACATTGCGCTACTTTTAGTCTCATTTCTCATTTTTCCTAAATTAAACATTCCACTTGTTAAAAATTATTATGTATTATTTTGGGGTGTGAGACAAGTATTTATTAATAATTAAAATGTGTGTCATTTAATTTATTTTATGTAATAAATAAATAGTGATAATAAAAAAAATCATATAAGTTAGTTTGGTTAATAAATATTTAATCATCAAATAAATATAATTATAAAATAAATTCTAAAAATTAAAAATAAAAAATAGATTGAATAAACTTAGAGGAATATGCTATTTTTAGTTTTATCATAATAGTGTTTTTTAAATTGTTAACTTAAACATAATAATCAAATATATAATCGTATATAAATAATAAAGTTAAAATTAAACATAACACTTGAGTTTTAGGTGAAAATAATTTATGTCATAATAATCATTTAAGATAAAAACCATTAATCTATCCGACCATATAATCTATTCGCTATAAAAATTTAATGTTTAAGTACAGACACAACGGATAAAGTCTTATTATATCTTACTTACAAACTCTTACTCTATTTTCAAAGTCTTCAAGATTGGTGCTAACAAATTCTCTAACTAATGTTCCAATCAACACCCAATCAATTAGACAAGTTCACGTAACACTCAATAATTTGAGACCGATGAAAGCAGCAGTAAAACAATGGAGGCACATAGAAACATATAAGAACTGCTCTTTTTAAAATATCGTGTGGTAAGAAAGTACAAGTAGTAGGTTTGTATAAGTAGGATATGAATTGACTTTTGATTACCATAGAATACAAAGACATATAACCCTTTAAAATATTTTGAGATCACTTTAAAGTGAAGGATACATGGTAGTTTTACAAATATGCTTGAGTTAAAACTAAGATTTTCAAAACAAAATTCTCGAGCTCGTTCAATCATCTGGCAACGACAAGCCACATTTGAAAAATGTCCTTAAAGAATTCAATCGAAGTTGAACGAAACTCGGTCGATTTAGTTAAAACAAAAAATCACCTTAAAGGTAATAAAAGAGATAACCACAATGCTACAACAAGTCTCTTTTTTTATAGAGAACAATAATTAAACACTCTCTTTTTTATTCATCACAAAGCAAGATATTAATCTCCTTTATCTTCTACAATGTTATTACTAACTTAAGCCTCAGAGGATTAAACATCATAACCCTCGTGATTGTCTGAGGTTTTAACGAATTTTTTGTCTCATAAATCTACGAAGAATCGTCAGACTTGTTGCTAACAAAAATCGATATTAACATAAAATATATTTCCTTAGTACTTTGAATGCAACCTTTATTTTTAGCAATTAAAAGTAGCTAAAATTGGTATAAAATTAAAACAAATAGCTACAAAAATTTGTACTTACAACACAACATGATTCCACTTTCTATTAAGAAAACATGAAAAATATTAAGTTTGCTATATTAGTAATACCGTAATTTTATTTTTAATATTGTTTTTACCTTTATTATTAATTGAAAATTTTGTGATACCCATGTTTTAAAAAGGTACCAATCTAATGCAAAATTCAAATTCAAATTGAAATTTTTAACAATTATACAGTTATATTCATGATAGATCATGTCTATCCATGGTCGGAACCATGGGCATGGTGTAGGGGCATGGCCACCGTACCTATATGGGAAATTTGATATTTATCTTTCCATATAATAAGACGGTTTTTTGTTTTATATATATATTAGTAAATACTAAAAAAAATTATCAATAATAAATATATTTTTGAAAAATTATAAAAAATAATATTCTTAAAACTTAAAATAATAAAAATATCACTCTAATAATATTAAATAAGATGAAATTTAATATTGAATGGGTCCAAATGGATGCAGTTCAATTTGAATGTCCCAAATTGACGGTGTTCAAAATAAAACGATGTGTCATATTTTTTTAATATTAAAAATGTATGAGGTGTATATAAATGATGTTATTTTTATAGTTATAAATTTTAAATAAGTTATTTTTCTATAATTTTTTATGTATAATTATTTTGATAGATAATGTATTGACTTTACATTTATTAATTGAATAATTGTTTTAATATATTAAAGATGAAAAATCATATAGTGTATGTCTAATCATATGATGTATGTTTATATTTAAATTTAAGGAACTAAATAATTACTAAGACTTGAGAAATTTGACTAACCATTTTCTCTATTTATTAATATCTAAATCATTAAATAGTTTCTTACTATCATAATTTGTTAATATTATTTGTATAAATTATTTATATGGTAGTATTATATATATATATATATTAACCATAAATTTAAATGAAAGATTATACAATTTTGTTTTAGGCATGAAGATATTAATTAATTAGAAAATTAAGAAGATATATTGAAACAATCATCCCTTCGTATAAGAGGAATAAAAACAAAATAAATAAAAAGAGCTTAACATAAAATGAGTATAATGAGGAGAGTTTTCTCTCCTTAATTCATAGTATGATATTATAATATTGTTATATGTAATATTATATAAGGCATAAGAATTTAGAAGTTCAATATATTTTAAGAAAAGAGATCATAGTATGATATTATAATATTAATATATGTAATATTATATAAGGCATAAGAATTTAGAAGTTCATTATTTTTTTAGAAAAGAGAAAAGAGGGATGAGAGAGAGAGAGAGAGAGAAAAAGCTTAAACAAGCATGCAATTTTTGGTTGTGAATATTGTAATTCTTTTTCTTTATTGAAATAATTGTAGTAATTTTTTTATTTTATCCAAATTTATTTTATATTCTTGTAAATTTTTTTGATTAAAAATTATTGTTTTTTTAACAATGGGTATCAAAGCAAGGTTAATATATTACAATTCAAAGGCAATTATATTCGAGTGTGAGCGATGGCTACAAACGAAGAAAAATTAAAACTAAAAAAGTTCAACGATGTAGATTTTGGATTCTGAAAAATGAAAATAAAGGACTATTTGTATTAGAAAAATCTGTATCAATCTCTTCTAGAGAAAAGATAGAATAAATGAAAGAAGAATAATGGGTTATTCTTGACAAACAAGCCCTTGGAGTCATCATATTGATGTTATCACGTAATGTTATTTTTAACATAGCAAAAGAAAATGCCACAAAAATTCTTATTGAAGCTCTATCTAGTATGTATTAGAAGTCATCAGCCTCAAATAAGGTACATCTTATGATGTAGTTGTTCAATTTGCGGATAATAGAAGGTGGTTCGATGGCTCGACATCTAAATCAACTCAATACAATCATAACTAGTTCAGTTCACTGGACATTAAATTCAACGAGAAAGTTCGAGCCTTGGTTCTTTTATCATCTCTGGTATGCTACAGTCACAATAATGAGTAGCTCGTTAGGAAGTAATAAGTTAAAATTTAACGATGTTTAGGATCTAGTCCTTAGTGAAGAAATATGACAGATAGAGTCAGGTAAAGCATCAATTTATTCAATTTTGCATGTAGAATCTCTAGGTAGAACTAGAGGAAATGGACACAATAGATTAAGTTATCATGAAAGATCAAATGATGGAATGTCCAAATCTTAAAATTGAAGTAATTCTCAATGAGTCGTTGAATGTTGGAATTATGGAAGACCAAACACTACAAAAATTAGTGCAATAGTACAACGAAGAATCATTTGGAAAAGGTAGAAACAAATGTTACTTTCACCTTAAGAGGAGATAATACACTAATATACTCTTTAGAAAGCAAGCACGTATCTTATGTGTTAGACTTTGAAGCATCATTTCTTGCTACTTCGCAAAAAAAAAAACTCTTCAAGAAGTATGTGCTTGGAAACCTTGGTAAGGTATACCTTGGTGATAACCAATATTGTGATATTGTTGGTAAAGATACCGTGACGATTAAGTTGAATGGGTCTATATGGGAATTGAAAGATATTAGACATATTCTCAATCTGAGAAAGAACTTGAACTCAGTAGGGTAATTGGCTAGTGAAGGTTACACCATGATCTTCCACGATAATGATTGAAAGATTTCAAAGGGTAAAATGATGATTGCACATGGCAAGAAGCGTGGCAACAACAATCCTAACTTGTGGCACCAAAGACTTGATCATATAAGTGAAAAGGCTTAGAATTATGCACTTAAAAGGGATGTTACCAGATCTTCAGGAAATTGAAATTGACATGTGTGAAGACGGCATACTTGGAAAGTAAAAGAAAGTTAGCTTTCATACAAGCTCTAAAACCCCAAAGCAAGAAAGGTTAGAGCTTGTTCACTTTGATGTTTAAGGACCGACAACTATCTTGGTAAATACCACTTTGTGACTTTTGTCTACGATCACTCTAAAAAGGTATGGGTATATTTTTAAAGCATAATTTCGAAGTGTTCAAGACTTTCAAAGTATGAAAAGCCATGGTCGAGAATGAGATAGGTTTGAAAATAAAAAATCTTAGAATTGACAATGGTGGTGAATATGAAGATACTAGATTTAATACATTTTTCTATAAGCATGAGATTAGAATGGAGAGAATCGTGCCAGGTAAGACTTAACACAATGGTGTAACTAAGTGTATGAATTGTACGTTAACAGAGAAAGCCAAAAGCATATGTATGCAATCATGCCTACTAGAGAAGTTCTAGGTAGAAAAAGCTAACATGAAAGCCTACTTGAACGACCAATGCAATCGGTTCCATTGAAAAATAGAATCCCATAAGAGGTATGAAGTAAAAAAGAGGTAAAACTCTCATAACTAGAAGTTTTTGGTTACATAAACTATGTGTATATTAATGATCAAGGCATAAATAAGTTTTATCCTAAGTCAGAGAAATATGCTTTTATTGGTTATGGTAAGGATGAGTTTGGATACTTCATTTGGGATGACAAAAACAAAAAGATGATCCACAGTAATGATGTGATCTTCAATGAAAGAGTGATGTATAAGGATAGAAATACTACAAATGCTAGTAACTCATAACATAATGAGCCAGTATATGTAGTTATGGACGTGTCCTAAATTATTTTATAGCAAAATAGATAGTTAACAATCCTCAATCAGATGAACCAATTGGATATGGAAGTACGTAGTAATTTGACACAACTCAACTTCCTATTCCAGACCTATTCAACTTAACCTTCTAGGCCCTACGTACGTAACAAGAGATACATGAACTATCTATTGATGACTGATGGAAGATATCATGAATGCTATGATCAAGCATATTAGACTAGAGATGTCAGTAGCTGGGAGCTTGCTATGAAATATAAGGTGAAATCCTTTCTCTTCTACCAGAGTGGGAACTAACAAAGTCACTCATAGTAAAAAAGGCCCTTCATAACAAATAAGTGTACTAGGTGAAAATGGAGCATAATGGTTCCAAGAGATATAAAGCTTAGCTAGTTATCAAATGATTCCAAAAGAAGGAAGGAATTAACTGCAACGATATTTTTGCTCTTGTTGTAAATCTCAATACTATTTGATTAGTCTTAAGTATTATTTCTAGTAAATATATCTATCTTAAGAAATTGGATGTGAAAATTTCATTTTTTCATAGAGACCTAGAAGAAGAGATATATAGGGTTTTTTTCAAAAAAGAAGGGCAAAGAAAGTCTGGTATACAGATTGAAGAATAAGTTGTATGGATTGAAACAAGCTCTAGGATATTGGTACAGGAAGTTTGATAACTTCATGCACAGGAAATGTTTTTATAGGTGTAACATCGACCACTATGCTACTTATGTCTAATTATATCATCTTACTCATTTATATTAATGATATATTAGTAAGAGGACCAAATATGAAGGAGATCAAAAGGTTGAAGCAACAATTATCCAAAAAGTTTAACATAAAAAACCTTGGATCAAAAAAAGAAGATTCTTGTGATGCAAATCATTAGAGATAAGCGAAAAGAGACTTTGAAGTTATCTCAAGAGGAGTACATCAAATGTTTTTTGTAGAGGTTTAACATGGGTTATGCTAAAGTAGTTAGCATACCATTGGTTAGTCACTTCACCTATCCAATTAAGGATCAGTGTCTTCATGCAAAGGAAGAGAAAAGCTTCATAACTAAGGTTCTTTACACTTCAGCCATTGGAAGTTTGTTGTATGCAATGGTTTGTACAAGACCAAACATTGGCCATACAGTGGAAGCTGTTAACAGGTTCATGTCAAATCTAAGAAAGACTTACTGAGAAGCAATAAAGTGGATCATGAGGTATTTGCGAGGTACCACAAAAAAGTGTTTGTATTTTGTTAAATAAGTGTTAAAAGTATAAGGGTACGTAGATACAAATTTTGTAAGAAAAGTCAATCATCAGAGAAACATCACTGGCTATGTGTTCATTATAGGTATTATAGTTGTTAGATGGATGTCACAAATATAAAAGATTGTTGTACTATACACTATAGAAGTTGAGTATGTAGTAGTGACAAAAGCTAGAAAATAGATTATTTGGCTTCAAGAATTGTTAATTGAGTTAGAATTCAAATATGAGAATAATATTTTATACAATGACAATTAGAATGTGATACATACGGAAAAGAAAAATTAACTGCATTGATTAAGATGTGAAAATAGATTGAAGTAAATAAAAGATTGTTAATTAATTAAAATGTTAAGAAGACATTGTGTGGAAGGGAAGAAAGGAAGAAAAACAAAGATGAAGGAAAAGACCGTAAAGAGAAATGAGAAAAATGAGTAGGGTTTTTTCTCCTTAATACACTTTATACTATTATAATATTAGCATGTATGATATTATAAAAGGTGTAAGGATTCAAAAACTCATTATATTTTTAAAGAAGAGAAAAAGAAAATATAAATAAAAAAAAGGAAGAGAGAAAAAAATAAGCTCAAAGAAAAAACTTTAACGGTGTATATTGTAATTCATTTTCTTTATTGAAATAATTCAATAAAATTTTATTTATTCTTTAATCCATATTTATTTTGTAAATTTAATTGCTTAAAAAATTATAATTTTCTTAATAAAAGAGACAAAATTACACAAGGATTGAGGGGAGCAAATATATATAAAAAGGAGATTAAATTTTAAAACAAGAATTTTTAGAGCAATATAATGTATAATAAATTTGTTATAAAGATGAATGGTACACAGTTATCAATTAATAGACGTGAGTTGAATTATACTAATTAATAATACATCGATATGTGATTTGTAATATATGATAAATTTGTGATTTATTGGTTTTTATAATTTATATTTTTCAAGTTAATAAACGTAGAAAAATTTAAATACATATTATTTTCAAACCGATTACGATCTTACATGTAAGATTATTTTATTCAAAATAAATAAATGCTACTTTATAAAATTATTTTAACATTTAACACACATTAATCAGTGTACGTGATGAGTGTAAATGTATAACTTTCTTCAAATATTTATATCATATTCATAAGTCAAATTCTCGTTGGAATAAACAAACATGTAATTATAGATATCATCAATTAGAGGAAGAATTTTGGGTTATAAAGCTATTATATATATGGCAGGCGATTTAGTCAAGTTCTTACCGAGAATCTGGAGCACCAAATATGAAACATAACATGCTCAATTCATTTTAATTTCAAAGCTTGCCATATGATTATTAATTAACTAAAACAATTAAATTTATGGAATATTTTAACATAAAATCTCTCAATTTAAATAACCCTCCAATGCTCTCCCTTATCTTGCACTCTTGTATATTGTCAAGAACACACATCCTTGAGAGAGAGAGAGATAGAGAGAGAGAGAGAGAGAGAGAGAGAAAGAAAGAGAATGGCTAATATACTCATCAACCTCAAAACCATTTTCTCTCTAACTCTTCCATTACTACTATTACTATCACTTTATAACTCTCAAATGGGTTTCTCACAAGATATTGAAGATGATGAAGCGTATGTTTTAGACAACCCAATTCCAAATTTCACATCAAGAGGTAGATTCTTAGCCAATGTGATAAAGAAAGGTACTCATTGTGATCCCATTAAGAATAACATATGTAATGGGATCTCAGCTAACAAAGGGAAGAGCCTTCTTTATTGTTGCAAAACGCATTGTCGTAATGTTCTTGGAGATAGGAATAATTGTGGCAAATGTAAGCAAAAGTGCAAGTTTGGAGAGCTTTGTTGCAATGGAATTTGTACTAGTGTTGGTTTTAATAACAAACATTGTGGAAAGTGCAATAAACAATGCAAATCAAACATTCAATGTCAATATGGATCTTGTGGGTATGCATAAAATTAATTAATACAAGTAAATTAAGAAGGATATATATATATTAATTAATGTTTTTCTTATTGGGTCCTTTAATCTTATATATTAGTGTCTGTTGGGAGTAATTTCGTAAGAATAATTGATATCAACACTACCTTTAATGGAAGGACGTCGATATTTATACTTATTTATCTAGATTAATTTAAGTTTATTAATTCCATGGATTGTTGCTTTACTATATTATTGGGTATACGTAAGTTAATGTTGTTGTACAATAAAAGATCCTTTTTAAACAAGGTGTTCTTCTTCTAATACTTTATTATATGTGTTATTAATATGCTCAATATATATCAGAGGCACTATCCTAGTTTGGGAATTGGAATAAAATGATATATCCTACTTTCTGCTCTCTCTTTTTTTTTTATTATTTTTCTTTTTCTCTAACAAATCTGATATATTAATATAATATAAAGTACAATATATGACACTAATTCAATACCTTTCTTTATATAACAAAAATAAGAAATCAAGAATTCCTTCCCCATTTTGCAAATCTTTTCAGTCCCACAACGTAACTTGCTTAATCTTTTCAGTCCAAAATGGTAAAAGACCAATCCGGTTTTCAACTTGTAAATGTTGATACAAATGCTGTATACAAATATTTTGTCTGTGAATTGCTATAACCAAAAGCATCATAGAATCTATATAACATTATTTGAGTTTCTTATTTGAGTTTCTTATTTCTCGTTATAAAAATACACGTGATTATTTTACTTTTAAAAATTTAATACATGATTATTTATTTTATTTTAAATTGATGCATTAATTTAGTCACTTGTAATCGTGAATATAGTAATAAATTTAGTTTAATTTTGATAATTTTAATAATTTTATTTTTCTTACTATTTTTTAACTTTATGGAGCATTTTTCTCAAACACCATTCTGTTGCATTTCTTATAATTGTTTTATACCGTGGAAGTCTGTTAAGAGTTCTAAAGAAAAGAAAGAAAAAAAAACCCTAAAATGATATTTATATATAAAAGAAGCCCCTAGAAAATGAAAATAAATCCATGTTAGAGTTCTGAAAAAGAAATAAGCAAAATCTACGATCCAATATTGGGGGGGGATACTGATTTTTTATGTCACTAACCAATTAACTAATTAAATCAGTTGTAAATTTGATTTTAATAATTAATTTGTTAAAGAAAAAAATATATTCTCAACTGTATTGCACTTAAAATTTTCCTCTATTTTTTTTAATAATATAACTAAAAATAACACATTATTTTGGATGTAAAGCATTTAAATGTAATAAGGTTACAAAATTAGAGATATTGTTTTAATAAATTAAAAATTAGAAACATCAACATAAATATATAGTTGTCTTCATTAATTACGAAATAAATTACATCTCAATCACACATCACGCTACATTTTTATTTATTTATTTAATAAATATTCAATTATATTCACTTTCAAATTATATTTACTTTTTAATACTAAATAATAATATGTTTCACGTTACTACATGATTTAAATTACTAAAATAAAAGGGTAAAAGATAAATTATACAATAAATTTTAATTACATATAATAAATAAATAGTGGCATGAAACAAAATAACTTTTATGATAATATGCAATTTTTAGGAAGAAAGTGGACAAGCAGGAGAACCATACTCAAAAATACCAAATCATTTTTGAACTTTTGGTTTAATCAAAATTGCACCAACCATTTTGCCTAGTCATCTGCTTCCATTGAAGTTGTACAAGCAATTTCATTTGATCTTCTTTCATTTATACGTTTACTTGAGCCTCGGGCTTATCAAGAAGATTAGAGATTCAAAGATTTTATATACAGATCTTGACCATTTAAAGATCCTACCAAATTATATATAATTCGAAATATTGAAACATAAAAATGATAACACCTATAAAATAATGCTATTGAAAATGTAATGCTAAAATAGATATTGAAACAGAAATATTAAAGCAGAAAAATAATAACACCAGAAATTTAACGAGGTTCGGTATAAATGTTACCTAGGTCATCGGGCGTCGTTAAACAATTCCACTATCTCCAAATGAATGAACTTCAAAATTACAACTAATTGGGCAAAATTGAGCTAATTAATTACCCTTACAAAAGAGAAGAAGATTTACAAATTTTTTGGATGTTTACAAATGGTGAAGGAGGGCTTTATTTATAGCCCAAAATCCAACACACATCTTCATTCCTAACCAATGTGATACTTTTTTAATTTTCTCACTAAGTATCAATATATAACACTTATGTTGAATGATATAATATGATAATTATTTTTTATTTAAATTTAAAATAAATATTTATGATTGGTTATATATTAATTAATATTTTATATTAATAATTTAATGTGATATTAAGATATCATGAATACGATTATCTAATATAGTTCATTTTAATTAGGATTTAAACCAACCATGAAAATAATGAATATAAAATTTAAATTCAATAAATTTTAAATATATTAATTCTTTTTTTTTCAATATTATTTTTACATACCATAATCCCAAAAACAGCCATGGAGGGTGTTACATTAGTGGTAGCAATTTAAGTAATCATACCGGTTCAAACTTAGCATAAATTATTTTTTAAATAAAATTAATTATTAATTATTTTAATATTTATAAAAATATTTTTATTATAAATAAATAACTCATTTAAAATAATTTAAATTCTTTATAATATTAAAAAAATACTTAATTTTAATTGAAAATTCGGAACATAAAGATGCAAAAACACTATTGGATAATTAGATCGTATTTACTTGTAGGGATATAAATTTAAGCTTCTCACCGAGCTTAGACATTGTTGGATTATATACATTTTTATATCGGACTAGATCTAGTTTTTTAAATTAAATAAAAGTTTAAAATCTATTTTTAAAATATTTGAGTATATTTAATTGAGTTGAAATTTTTGAACTTTTAATTAGCTTAAATCAATTTTTAAATTTAAATTATAAAATAATATTTAAAATATTTATATTTTATGAAATTTTAACTTAACTAATAATATTTTGTATTGAATGACAAGCATAAATATTTTTTCTTAAATCTAAATCCAATCACCCGTGCTGCAATCAACTTAATTTTACATGCTTGCTTTTATGATAATTTAATATCTTATGTTTTTTTTTAAATAAAAATATTTTTTATCAAATTAATTCATATTTTAATTTATATATCGTTACTTTTTCAAAAAAAAAAAACCACTGTTTTTGATTTTTGGGTTGTGCAAAAAGTGTGGTAATTCCAAAAACAAAATAAATAAATAAAGTGACCGTTCATTGTCGTACGAGAGCGTCAGAATCTCGGAGACGTGTGCGTAGTGGAACGTACGGTACGGAGTGGGTTTTAAACCGTAATGCTCACCAAACACAAGAGGAATGAAGTTCAGTTCTAGTGACTTGCCGAGCTTCATCTAAGATAACGTGGCATTTTCTTTGAAGCTGCCTTTCTATTTGTAAAATGTTCGCACATGTTTCGCAATTGTAAAGACATTTCAGCCTTTGTCAGATCCTTACAAGTATATCTTAAACATGCGCGAACCATTGTTCTATAATCATGTCTACAATTGTTGAAGTCTCTACTACTACTTTTCGTCCTCCATTTTGATGAAAATGAAGAACTTATGTTATAAATTGATAATGCTGGATTGTCGTTGAAAATAGTGGTTTACACTTTAAATTTTGGGATTTCTAATATGGAAAACTATAATTTTTGAAGGATATTTACTATATTCAAATGTTACCCAAAAGAAGAAGAAGAAGAAGAAGAAGAAGAAGAGGGTTTATAGCAAACTTTTTTTTTACTTTTGGGATGGGGGTTGGGATTACAGTAAATGATTATTGTTACTTGAATGTTAAGGAAAGGGTCCATTTTGTTTCATTAAGATTTTTTTTTTAAGACCAAATGTTACTTATACTTGAAATGGGTCAAAGGTTAAGACTCACTAGATGAATCACTCTTTACTCTTTAGTTAAGATTGCCTTAAACATTATTGGAACTTTAATTTGGTTTAATATTTCCCTTTAAATATAGATACTTTTTTTTCCTTCTCTTTTTTAGTTTTAAACTTTTCTGTTTTTGTTCTTTAGTAAAATACTATCTTTGTTATTATTCTTTTTAATATACAAGTTTAATTTTTAATAACAGTGCCAAGGAACCTTACTAAATATAACTGAATCCCCTGAAAATTTCTTTCATAATCCTATGTTTGCTTCTATTGAGCATCCTTTGATGCAGCCTTGCGTTTCCGTCTTCACCCTGTCATTAAGGATTTCTTCTTTCACTTTGAAATAGCTCCAAGTCAACTCCTTTCAAATGCATGATACATTGGTTCCATTATTCTTTGGAGACTTGTTAGCTTGAAAAATACTTGTATTACTTTAGATTAAATTTTATACATTTATTAATTTAGAGAAAATGATACTTCAGGTCGAAAATGAGGGGTACTTGTCTTGAGGGATAGTAGAAACTTGGTTCTTAATGTTAGGGTACTTGTTTTCGAAGGACAGTAGAAACTTGGTTCTTAATGTTCCTTCGTCAATTAAAGATTGAATTATTCGGATAGGAATTATCAGTTTCTAGTTACTGAATCTAATATAAAGAAATTTTTACTTTCAAACTTATCTTCGACCCTTTGTACCTCAATTATAAGTATTGGTTTTATATTTCGTTAAAGTTTATAATTTATTGACATAAGTTGTTCAAAGAAATTGATTCTTTAAACCTATATGTTTAGGTTTGAAGATGACAATCAAGAAAAAATTGAACAAAGAACGTCATGAAAAAGACATATCAAATTCCACTCTGAATTTGAAGAAGATCAAAACTTTTTCAAGTACAAACATAACAAAGCCTAAACCTTGTGTAGAGAAGCTAATTATTAAGTGTCTTGTTGAATTTCCTAGGAAGCTGAACTCTGGTTGTGCTTCCATTGCTTTCACTATTGATGCATTAAAATCTAAAATTAAAAGTTTGTGTAAACAAATTATTTATTTTGATGACATCATTGAGAACTTTAACCCTAAAAAGGATGCATCCACTTATATCTTTTACTTCATAAAAGTACATATCTTATAAAGCTTGTGTAATTGAAAAGGAAAACATTATTCAGAAATTAACTGATGAGCTTAAGGATTTTAAGTCTTCTAAATAATACATAAACTTTAATGTTAGATTTTACATTCTAGGCTTTGAAACATGCTCAAAAGGAAGTACCCATATATAGGTTGGCATCTGATTACTTCTACTCATGTCATACACGCATGCACTTTCTCTAGTGCTTGTTTTTGGAACATGTAAAAGGAAAATTATGATGGTTAAGTTTCTGGTACATTGGACCATTGCAAAACCCGAATTTTAGACAATTTGTAAAATGGTTCTCAATCAATGTTCAATTCAATCTCAAAAAGTTCAATCTTTTATGTCACATTGAAGAAAATATATTTTGTATCTCAGACACTTCTACCCTAAACACCGCCGATGATCTAGAACTTTTACCTCGGAGAAAATCCCAGAAATTTTTCATGATTCAAGTTTATTGTCTTGGACTTTCCTGTTTAAACAATTAAACTTTTGGCACAAGGCAATTGCCTCTTTAACTTTTGTTAACGGGTGTTATAAAGCACAAGTACTCGGTGGAATACTGAGAAAAAGAAAGTAAAAAACATGAGTCAATCTCAGTGGAAGACTAAGAACTTTCCAAGCCGGCCTAATTAAACACCAAGAAGTGGACTCTGTCAAACATGCCTACAACTATATTTAAAGGAAAACAATTGTCAAAATCAACTCAAGAAATGATATGAAAATATTTAAGCACAGAGCACCGATACCCAATGAGAATGTGAAGTGCTGCCGAAGTCAAAGTAAGGGATGACTACAATTACAGTACAAGTGTAACATTGTGTAAGATTTTCTAATCAAGTAAGGTATCTTTTTGAAGCTTGGTGAAAATTTCATTCAATATAATTTTTCTTCATTTTATATTTGTCTACATTTTTTTTAATTCAAACAATTAATTTGAATTTAAAGCTTAGTAATAGTTTTGATAACTAATCAAATAATTTTCTTTTCCTTAAGAAAAAAAAAATTTACAATTTGAGATATCAGGACTTAAAGATAAGGACTTTTACATTCAAACAAAAGGAATGAACAATAAGAAGGTCAAAAGACAACTAATCATAATTTTTGACTTAAATATAATGGGTTGTTTAGAGAGTTATATATAAAGAAGATTAATGTTATATGTATTAAGTTGTTGTATGTATCAAGTAACATAATTACTTACTAAAAAGGGTCAATTATGTTATGAAATGTAAGTTGTTGTGTGTATATGATTAAAAGAAAAAAAGAGAAATTTGAATGGTATAGATCCTATTTGTATATCACTCTTAAAAGCGAAAAATGATCTTTGGTATCAAATTTTCAGTCATAATTCCAAATATTTCTTCGTATCCAAATATAATTTTCATCTAAGTTCCAATAAAAGATGCATTGATTAGCCTAATATTTCCTTCTCCGAATATTTACCCACCAATAGATAAATGATTCAATTATTTAATATATTTTTAATTTTAACTCTCTTAATAAAAATAACTTATATTCATTTTCGTACAAAATTAAAAAATATATGCTTAATAAAAATGAATATATGTTTTTTTTAAGATAATTAAAAATAAAAATGTGTATATGAAATACGTAATATCATACAATTAAACCAAATATTATATTATAGATCCAATTGTGCAATGTCATTTGCTTCTTGTGGACACGTGTGATGTGAGTTCAAACCCTGCCAACAAGTGCACTTGCATAGGTGTGTGAGCTGTTATCGTTTATTTTAAAGAACCGCATTCACCTCCTCTTTGCTCCTCTTCCCTTGTGTCTTTAATCTATAGACTTCTTCACAAATGAATAGCATCAAAGCTACAAGTGCACTTGCGTAGAGAGCTGTAATCGTTTATTTTAAAGAACCACATTCACCTACTCTTTGCTCCTCATCCATTGTGTCTTTAATCACTATAGACTTCTTCACAAATGAATAGCATCAAAGCTAAGCTTCTGTTCGTCCTACAATTTCTTATCTTTTTAGAGCCTTTTAAGACCCTTCTCTGTAATGAACTAAATGTAATCTCAGCAGGCCAGTCCATCTCTGAAAATGAGACCATAACATCAAAAGGTGGAAGATTTGAGCTGGGCTTCTTCAAACCAGTTAATTCCACAAACTATTACATAGGTATATGGTATAAAAAGATACTGGTTCAAACTGTTGTTTGGATAGCAAACAGAAATCAACCTCTTACAAGCTCATTCTCTTCAACACTAAAACTATTGCAAAATGGTGTTCTTGTCCTTTCCAATCAATCAAAAATCCAAGTTTGGTCTACTGGAGCACCCTCAAATTCAATAAACTCCCCAATTGCAGAATTGGAGAACAGTGGAAATTTGATATTCTTCAGCTATTGTATGACAGAGTTTTGATCACCCAACTGATACTTGGCTTCCTGATGCCAAGCTTGGATTGAATAAGCTCACCAAAAAAAGACAAGTCTACAATTCATGGAAAAATGAATTTGATCCAGCACCAGGAACTTTTTCACTTGAGTTAGACTCAAATGGAACAAAGCAATACTTTATTATGCACAACAATAATACCCATTGGACTTGTGGGTTTTGGCCTGGTAGAATTTCTGTCTTTGGTCTAGACAAACTAGCAGCTAATCATAGCAACATGGTTTATGTGACAAATGAGAAAGAGAACTATTTTACCTATGCAGTCACAAATGATTCCATTCTCACTAGATTCATGATGGACTCATCTGGGCAGCTAAGGCAACTAACATGGGAAGCGGTGTTACAACAATGGGAACTGAATTGTGCTCAGCCAAAGCAGCAATGTGAAATATCTTCATATGACACTGAGTGCTTGATATGGAAAGAAGATTTGTGGAATATTCAGCATGTCTCATTTAGTGACAATCTCGGAAGAGATATTCATCTCAGACTAGTAGATAAAGAAGTGAAAGCTATTAGAGATCAAACAAAGCAAAGATTCAAAAGAGTAATTTTGGGTGCTGCTTTTGCAGGTACAACTATAGGTCTAATTTTGGGGCTTAGCATCTGGGTTTGTAAGATGAAGAAGCTATCTTCTGAAGTAAAATCAATAGATAATTCTCTAATAATCTTCAAGTACAGTTATCTACGAAGTGCAACAAAGAAATTTTCGGAGAAATTAGGCAAGGGAGGTTTTGGTTCTGTTTTTAAGGGAAAGCTGCCCGATTCAACTGCAATAGCTGTAAAGAGGCTGAAATGTTTATGTCATGGACAGGACGGACTGAAGTCAGCACAATAGGAAAAATTCATCACATAAATCTCATTCAACTACGTGGGTTTTGCATCGAAGGTATGAAGAAGTTTAAGGTGACAAACATTTTAGACTGGAAGACAAGGTACCATATAGCACTTGGAACAGCTAGAGGATTGGCATACTTTACATGATAAATGTAGAGACTGCATAATACACTGTGATATCAAACCAGAAAAAATATTGCTAGACTCTGAATTCAATCCTAAAGTCTCGGATTTTGGTCTGGCAAAAATTTTGGGATGAAACTTTAGCCGGATTTTGACAACCATTAGGGGGAACTAGAGGCTATCATGCTCCTGAATGGATTTATGGTGGAGCTATTACACCTAAAGCTGATGTTTTTGTTAGATATTATTGTTATAAAGCTCCTTAATTTAAGGAGCAAATTAAGGAGCAAAACATGGAACAAAACAAGGAGTAAAACATGGAGCAAAACATGGAGCTTAATTCTAGGAGCAATTCAAGGAACCATTAATTTAAGGAGTAATGTGTAATTGTAATGAATTAACCATCCAAAGTGTTCATTCCAATTGAGAGAAAAGCTTTTGTGAGAGAAAATTGAGAGTAATTTTCTTGGGTGTAATTGGGTTGTGAGTTGTGAGTGTTGTAAACACCTTGTGTAATTTCTCCCTTTACATTAAAAAGATCTATGACGGTGCAGGAGGGCGTAAGCAAGATTGGCGAACTCCGTTATCAAATTTTGTGTTATTTTTCTATCCTTGCTTTCTCGTAAATGCGGTTTATCGGGGAATTTGCGTTATTTCCCGACAAGCGGTATCGAGCTTGTTGGTAGTGATTTAATCAATTTTGTAAAGAAATAGTCGAAACGATCGGAAGGAAGTCAATTTTAGTGGGAGCTTGATGGCGCGAGATGAAGGAAGGGTGAAACTCGAGAAATTTGATGGCCGATTTCGGGTTTTGGAAAAGAATGCGAGATAGAGGATTATACGTATCAAAGAAATCTATATCAAGCCTCCTGCGGGGAAGAAGCGGAGGTATGAAGGAAGAAGATTGGAATCTTACAGGCAGAATGACGCCGGAGTTATTCGATTGACGTTATCCGTAATGTTGCTTTCAACGTAGCAAAGGAAAAGACCACGGCGGAGTGTATGGCCTCTCCCGATATGTGAGAAGCCGTCGACCTCGAACAAAGTGCAACGATGGGCGGCATTCAATTCTGCGGATGACGGAAGGCGCGTCGGTAGCTCGACATCTCGATGATCTCGACACGGTTACAGCCCGGTTGAGTTCGGTGGAAGTGGTCGATGAAGAAGTACGAGCATTGATGCTTTTGTCTTCTGCCGGAAAATTTGGAATGCTCTTGTCACGGGCGTGAGTAGCTCGTCGGGAAGCAATAAGTTGAAATTTGACGATGTTCGTGATTTGGTTCTCGGTGAAGAGATCCGACGTAGAGAGACAGGTGAATCGTCAACGGCCTCTTCGGTTTTGCGTACGAGTCGAAGGGAAGAAATTCAACCAAAGGAAATGGACGTGGTAGAGCGGCCCTACGAGGTAGATCGAAGGACGGAGGTCCCAATCTAGGAATCACAATAATTCATGCGGCTCGAAGACTATCGAGTGTTGGAATTGTGGAAGAAGCAAGAGCCTTACAAAAATCGGTGCGAGAATGCACCGAAGGACAAACAAGTGAAGCGGAGGCAAATGTTACTTCCACCTCGGGAGGAGATGATGCATTGATATCTCTTTGGAGAGCGAAGGAAGAATCTTGGGTCTTTAGACTGGAGCGTCGTTCCATGCTACTTCACGAGAAAAGAATTCTTCGAGAAATATGTCTGGAAACCTTGGAAAGGTATATCTTGGTGATGATCAACCATGTGTTATTATTGGCAAGGTGTAGTGAAGATTAAGTTAAACGAATTACTGTTTGGGAGAGTGAAGGATGTCGGGCGTATTCCCGACCGGAAGGAACTTAATCTCGGTGGGGCGATTGGTAGTGAGAAGGCTACACTACGATCTTCCATGGTGATGATTGGAAGATTTCAAAGGGTGCGATGACGGTTGCTCGAGGCAAGAAAAGTGGCACTCTTTACACGCAGCCGTGACGAAGCACGTTGTTCGATCACGATTATAGCGAGGCAATGAAACACGAGCACTGTGGCACCGGAGATTAGGCCACGTGAGTGAGAAGGGGATGAAGATTATGCCTTTCGAAAGGAAAGCTTCCGGTACGGTCGTAGAGATGGACATGTGCGAAGATTGTATACTTGGAAAGCAAAAGAGAGTCGGCTTTCGGACAGAGTGGTAGAACACGAAAGAAGGAAAAGCTAGAGCTTATTCACTCGGATGTTTGGGGACGACAGCAATGAGTCCGTCCATTGGTGGGAAACAATACTTCGTGACTTTCATCGATGATCGTTCTCGGAAGGTATGGGTTTACTTTCTAAAGCATAAGTCCCGAAGTATTTGAGGCTTTCGGGAAGATGGAAAGCTATGGTGGAAAATGAGACGGGTTTGAAGATCAAAAAGCTCGGATCGGATAATGGTGGTGAATATGAAGACACAGTATTCAAAAATTTTTGCTATGAGCGTGGGATCGGAATGGAAAGAGCGTGCCGGGCACGCCAGCCTGATGGTGTAGGCGGCGTATGAATCGAACGTTGACGAAAGAGCCGGAAGCATTCGTGTCTGATCAGTCTACCGACGTTACGGCGAAAGCCGGTCAACCACGGCGGCTACTTGATCAACGAGGCCCATCTGTTCCATTGGAGCATAGAATACCGGAGAGGAGGTATGGAGCGAAAAAGAGGTAGAAACTATCACATCTAAAAGTTTTTCGGTGTGTAGCATTTGTGCATATCGGTGATCGAGGTAGGAATAAGCTTGATCCCAATCCAGAAATGCACGTTCATCGGTATGGTGAGGATGAGTTTGGCTACGCGTTTGGGATGACGAAAAGAAGAAAGTTATCCGTAGCGAGATGTGATTTTCAACGAAAGGGTGATGTATAAGGGCGTACGTAAAATAGACGCCTTGATGCCTCGGGCGGAGAATGAGTCGGTATTTGCGGTGCGAGATGATGTCCCCGAGATACTTCCCCAATGAGAACCAATTGTAATAAGTCCTCGACCGGAGGAACTTGTTGGACAAACGACGTTACCTGACATTCCGACACACCTGACCTCTTTACTCCGGCTCTGTATTGAGAAGGTCTTACCGACCTCGTATGCCTAACGGGAGATACATGAACTATATGTTCTTGGTGATGGAGGAGAGCACGAATGCTATGATGAAGCTTGTCGGACTCGAGATTCCAACAAGTGGGAGCTTGTATGAAAGAAGAAATGAAATCTCATCTCGACGGACATGGGAACTAGGTGAGTTACTATGAGAAAGAAGACGCTGACAAATGGGTGTCTAGGGTGAAAGAGGGCGTGATGGTTCCGAAGAGATACAAAGCCCGCCTAGTTGTCAAAGGCTTTCAACCAGAAGGAAGGAGTTGACTCTGGCGACATTTTTGCTCCGTTGTGAAGCTTAATACTATCCAGGATCGGTATTGAGCATTGTAGCCATCGAAGATCTTAAATCTTGAGCAGGTTGGATGTATGCATTCCTTTATGGAGATTTAGATGAAGAGATATACATGTACCAACCATGAAGGTTTCTCGAAAAAGAGGGAAGAAGAGCATGGTGTGCAGAGACTTAAGAAGAGTTTGTATGGCACGAAACAAGCTCAGAGACAATGGTACGAGAAGTTTGGTAAACCGTACCTGAGGAAGGTTTCGAAGGGTGCAATGCGACCATTGTTCTACTTGAAGAGATATAGGTCGATTATATCATTTTACTACTTTATGTTGATGATATGTTAGTAGTAGGTTGAGATATGGATGATATCGAAGATTGAAGCATCGATTGTCAAAGGAGTTTGACATGAAAGACTTGGGTCAATGAAAAAGATTCTTGGAATGCAAATCCATGAGAAATAAGAAGAAAGGATCCTTGCGGTTATCTCGGGCGAGAGTACGTCAATCGTGTTTTGCATAGATTCAACATGAGCGATGCCAAGCCGGTTAGCACACCGCACTTGGCTAGTCATTTTCGCCTATCCGAGGATCGGTCCCCTCGAGACGAGAGGAAGAGAGAATTCATGGCTAAGGTTCCTTATGCTCGGCCATTGGAAGTTTGATGTACGATGGTACATGCACGAGACTAGACATTGGCCGTGCGGTGGGAGTTGTTAGCGGTTATGTCAAATCGGGGGAAAACTCGTTGGGAAGCGATCGAGTGGATTTTGAGGTATGCGAGGCACCGCGAGAAAAGTGTTTGTACTTTAGTAAAGGAGAGTTAAAAGTACAAGGATACGTAGATGCGAGACTTTGGAGGTGAAGTTGATCAGAAGAAGCCGCCCAGTTATATATTCTTGTTGGAGCTACGGTACATTGAGTTGGATGTTGCATACGAGAAAATTGTCACTCTATCCCCTTCGAGGTGAGTATGTAGGCGATGGCGAAGCTAGTAAAGAGATGATATGGCTTGAGGTTTGTTCGCGGGTTGGGATTCAAACAAGAGAGAAGAATGTTCTGCGTAGTGATAGTCGAAGTGTAATACCCAACTTGGCAAAGAATTCGACATTTCATTACAGAACCAAACATATTGGACTTCGTTATCAACCGTCGGATCTCATTAGAAGATGATGTGTTATCTTGGAGAAGATTGAGGAGCAAAAATGGCGGAGATATGTTAACAAAGGTGGTGATTATTGACATGAAGTTGTGCTCGGCTTCGGTTGGTCTCTTAGAATAACAAAGACTAGAAAAAGCTGCTGCGTTGATCGAGGTGTGAAAGACATATTGAAATCGGTCTTGAGTGGGAGATTGTTAGATATTATTGTTATAAAACTCCTTAATTTAAGGAGCAAATTAAGGAAGCAAAACATGGAACAAAACAAGGAGTAAAACATGGAGCAAAACATGGAACAAAACAAGGAGTAAAACATGGAGCTTATTTCTAGGAGCAATTCAAGGATTCATTAATTTAAGGAGTTATTCAAGGAGTGAATTTTCCTATAAATAGATGTGTAATTGTAATGAATTAACCATCAAAGTGTTCATTCAATTGAGAGAAAAGCTTAGAGAGAAAAGCTTTTGTGAGAGAAAATTGAGAGTAATTTTCTTGGGTGTAATTGGGTTGTGAGTTGTGAGTGTTGTAAACACCTTGTGTAATTTCTCCCCTTTCAGTAAAAAGATCTGCAGCAGGTCCGGAGACGTAAGCAAGATTGGCCGAACTCCGTTATCAAATTTTGTGTTATTTTTCTATCCTTGCTTTCTCATAAATCTGGCTTATCGGGAATTTGCGTTATTTCCCAACAGTTTTTAGCTAGGGAACGTTGCTGTTTGAGATTATATCAGGACAAGAAACTGGTGTGTGAAGGATGATGACAATTGTGACTATTTCCCTGCTCAAGCAGCAAAGGTATTAAGTAGTGGTGTTGAGGTTTTAACTCTGCTGGATCCTAATTTAGAAGTAAATGCTAATAAAGAAGAGCTATTAAGAATCTGCAGAGTTGCATGTTGGTGTATTCAAGATGACGAGAGAAATCGATCATCAATGGGTCAAATTGTTCAAATTCTGGAGGGCCTTGTAGAGGTAACTACACCACCAACGCCAAGATTCCTCTATGATATTGATGTAATTGCTATAGGCTTTGAAGTTTCAAAATGTAAAACAAGTGCCTAGTTCTCTCAAGAAGTTGACAGAATCATTTCATCAGCATTTACTCTGGTATTGAGTGGCATTGGTTCGAGCCCTGTATAAGTATGTGTGTGTATGCACGTTCAAACGTGCATGATTGTGTAATCGTTTATATTGACATAACTCCCATATAAGTATGTGTGTGTATGCACGTTCAAACGTGCATGATTGTGTAATCATTTATATTGAAATAACTCCCACTGTGCTACTATATAATGCCCTTTGGCTTCAAGGAAATAATATTTCCGTACGTTATTACGCTCAAAACAAAATCCTTCTTATCACAAGCACAAAGAATATGCTTCTTCCTGACATCACGTTCTCATAAAAAAACGCAAACATTTAGTCAAGCCTGTCTTTGCAAATAGGTTTGTTTTAGCCATAGGTGTCTTTATTGGAAAAGAATGAGCATGAACAAAGCCTAGTTTACACAAAAGGGTATTATTACTACTCAAGATTGTCACTTCTTGTCTCTTCACGAAAATCCAAGGGATATATATATATATACATATATTTTTGTGCTATACTCTGAAAAAGAATATCCAAGATTAAAAAAAAAAATATTGCACGGTCATATATGATGCATCTGGCTATGAAAAGCAAGTTAAGAAAGAAGACAAAACCATAAAATTATCCAAGTCAAAATTTCAAATTACATTCAACCAAAGCAAAAGTATATTTGTCCTTCCTCAAGGTAAACATTCTGGACCGACTAAACTACCTCCAACATTATGAGATTCTAGACCATCCGACAGAGGATGTGAAGAACAAGAATTAACTTAATATTAACTAATATAGACACTCACAAGCTTGTTCTGCTGAAATGCAGGCTCATACCTCATATTTGGTTACAATATCACTCCTTCAGAAAAGGTAATAGTATCCAAGAGCTAGAACCAACAAAACTAACACAGCAGTAGGAGCAGCCCACATCCAGTAATTGCTTGACTTTTTCCGCTTAAGGATGACTTTTCGAACTGTCTCCGGTCCCTTTGGTCTGCTTCGGTGCCTAAAAGAAGTCTCCTTTTGCACCTTCTCCTTTGTTGGAGCCAGAGCTTCGACATCTTCAGTGGTTGCCTTTTCTGGTTGCACAACCTCTACCTCTGCTTCTTCTGGTTCTTCAGGATTGGTATCAGGAGCCGATTGTGAAGCCTTCTCTTTTTTCTTAGCCTTCTTTTCACGCTCCTAAAAACATTTGGGATCAAATCAGTTTTAAAATTTTCAGGTCCAGTTTCACAAGGGACGAGAAGAGAAAACAAGAATACAAAACAAATTAAATATTTTCCTTATTCTTCTTCTCAGCCTCCTTTTGAGCTCTCAATGTTGCTTTAGCTGCAGCTTTCTCAGCCATTTTTCTCTTTCGCTCCATGGCCTGCTTAGCTTTAGCAATTTCCTCTTCTCGTTTCATCTCCTTCAACTTTGCTTGATCAATTTCCTTCTCTTGTTTAGGAGTATCCTTCAGCACCTTATCAGACAAGGAGATCTCTTTGTCTGCCACCTCTGTGTGATCCAAAGAAGGTTTCAACTCGGTGGGTTTCTTTTTGGCTTCCTTCTGGACCTTCTGAATGGGAGCTGCAGGTTCAGATGGTTTAGACTCCTCCTTAATCTGTTTTGAATTAGCTTTAGTCATTAACTCTAGGGCGAGTTCTTCAGGTGCTACCAGTGGCTTCTCATTAGGATTTCTTATCCGTCCATCTCGACTCATTTGCCGGCTATCCAGAGATGACAAAATTCTTTTCTCATAATCATCCCTAAAAGCCTTGTTACTGCTCCAGCATGACATAAATTTATCAACCTATTAAAAATTTAAAAGAATATTAATCATAATTCCATACAGGTGGGAGTTTCTACTTTCTAGGAAAGCACCAATTGGACAAACCTCTGCTTGAGAAAGATCCTCGAGAGCCTTAACATCTTTCTTTGCAGCAAGCTCCCTTGCTTTGTTCATGATTGCACGGCTTTGATAAAAATTGGCATTCTGGAAAATTGTATATTTAATGTAAAGCAACAAAGAAACAATGGTAAAAATAATATTTCAATGCATACTGAAAAATTGTAGATTTAATGTAAAATGACAAAGAAACAATGGTAAAAATAATATTATAATGCATACTTAACTAGAAGACTCAATGTAGCATTAATGACACGAGCGAAGAGAACAATTTTTTCACTATTATGTGAAATGATTCACTAACTGTGATATGACATGTACGCCAACAAAAAAAGGAAATACTTTCAATCTTGTGACAGAACATTGTTCCTTTCTCTGGGTGCCTCTTTGAAAATAAAATAATGAGCTTTTCTCACATTGGTCAATCATTGCCCACATTGAATAAACAAATTTAGTTATATGTTAAGCTGATAAACAAAAATTGACAAAATATAACTTAAGTTTCAGATTCCAGCTTCATAGTCTGACTTGATAGAGGTGATAGAGGAAAAATACAGATTGCTTAAGCTGAACTATGATTTTAAAGTAATAAACTTCGAACTATGTTTAGCAAATCTACCTCAGAGGTTTGTCATTTAAATGTTATAACTTAAACAAATGAAATTTTTAGACACAGCTGGCCTGCACATAAAGCAACACAACCATTGCACGAGCAACAATTTGAAACTAGAATTCCATCTTCCATCATAAAAAGTATTCCAACAAGTTTAAAAGAAGAAGAGACTAAAAGTGAAACAATATAATGAGGAGATTATTCTCTAGTTCAACAAGAACTGACCAGCCCAAATAAAGAGATTTAGTAGCAATTCACAAATTAAAACATACATCCTCATCACGTTGTTTCCTGAGCTGGTGAACACTTTCACGTGCTTTATCTCTCCTCTCAGTGACAACTTTCAGCTCATCCTGTAGGGACGCAATATCTCTGTCTATTGCTTTCAATGTATCATCAATCTCCTTAATTTTAGCCCTAACTGTTTGTTGTTCCCTTCTTACTCCATCCAGATTCCCACCTATAAGCTATAATTGCATGTTTTAGACCATCATCAACTGTGTTGCAAAATAAGCACAGAAAAGCTGAAAGAAAAATACGAGACACTTGAATGAGTACACTTATAATCTTATTTTTTACTTACTTTAACGTGGTCTTGAAGAACTTCTTTCGGGACCATTGAATCTTGAAGCTGGGCTCTCGTAGCTGCATTAGCAATAACCTTTTCCCTAGTTCCCTCGAGTTGTTTGATTTCTTTAAGAATCAGCTTTTCCTCAGACAATGGAATACTTTCATGTTGTATCCGGTACTGGAAGCTGTGGATCTGCTTCCAGCAACATAAAGTCAGAGAAAAAAAGGAAAAGTAGTCAGAATAGATCAAATCAGAGAGAGAAACTTCAAATCCATAAAAAGATTGAAATTGAATTATACAGTGGCATTAAGCTCTTCCTCGGATGAGCATAAACCACCATTGCGACTAGCACTGTTTGCATTTCGAAGCTTTCCCAAGGCCTGCTGTAAAGGTTCAATCTCCTTAAGTTTCTCATCCACAACAGACCTAAACTGCCTGTTATCATCTTTCAGAGCTTTAATCTGAGAAATCAACTCTGCTCTGTCTGACTGCAGTAAAAATGGGGTGAAATATTGAGTTAATAGTTAGTTCAGTGTGTCCGTGATACATAAGAGTACCAATTATGAAGCTGGTGAAATCATATTTTTTAAAAGAAGACATCAAAACAATAAAATCTATATATAGTTACCATTAAATATCCAAAAAAGAAGTTCATAGATCATCTCAAACTAGCTCACTATCACTTTTGACGATGAGAACCTAAATTGTTCTTCCACTACATATTATTGTATAGCTCAAGCTTATGCATGTGCATATTTAGCTTTTTCTTCTGCTTCCGAGTGGTATACAAATACTTAATAAAAATTCTCGTGGAATGACAACTCTCTCCAACTACAGATTAAAGACAACCCATCATGGGGCAAGCAACATGAGGCAAATTGTATCAGTTAACATGTTCGTATCGGGTTTGTCTCCTGTTAATGTTATCATGTCAGTAACATGGAAACAAATGGCATGAATTGTTTTTATCTGGTTGTAATAAATAGCAGGGGATATTAAGACATTAAGAACATAAAATATTTAGCAATCAATTATGAAAATTGTGTCAAGTTAACGAGTCATGCAGAGATGGCAATCCCTGCCACCCTTAGACAGGATTTAGAACCTTCTCCCCAATATTATACTTCATAGATTACAAAGCGTTACCAATTGGGAAATGGGATGCCTAGGCATGTTTTTGTGCTTGTATTAAAATATTATCAATATATAAATTATGCATTGAGGTAGTACAGAGTGATAAGGGAGAAATTTTAGTCCACTAACACAAGAACATCAAACTCACCCTCTTTGCCTTTAGTGCATCCATGAGCTTAAGACGAGCTTGAGTCCTCTTCTCAATCTCAATAGCAGCCAGGTCAATTTTAGCTTTAATTTTTGGATCATCGAATGGCCTACACCTGATGAAGTAAAAAGAATGGATTTGCTTAGGTGCAGGCCATTCATCAACTGCATCCTTGGGAAAGTTATTCTCTGCAACACCATTTTCTTTCTCTTTCACTGGTTCTTCATCATGGGAACCAAATTTTATGGGCACATTAACCCCAGTTTCCTCATCAAGTTCTCCATTTTCTTTCATCTCTACTCCAGTTACAATTTCTACAGGTCCTTGCACCATCTCAAAGCCCACTACTTCAACCCCCATTCTTCAAAACAGCAGCCTCACAATCAAGCCTGTAGGTTAAGACAATTCCTATGATCAAATACAAGGAACAACCATTTTCTCGATGAGCAAAGAGAGTAAAAACCCAAATTCTTTTTCTTTTTCTTTAGCATGTTTACTACCTGGAATTCATCGAAATAATGGTATAAACCATCAAATAATGACACCCGAATACCAAATTAACACTAGAAAATAGAAAGAAGCCAAAAACGTAATTCCCAGATGTAAAGATCGGATCTTTGAATCAATGTCACAAAAACTAATGAATTAATAAATAAAAAATCTGATCAAAAACCATGCAAGATAATTCGGTAAATGAGCAACCTTTAGTCGATCCTATCTAATCAGATAAGAAAGAAAATGGAAAGACAAAACCCACATAAGCATGCATTAGATATGACAAATTCCAAGTGGAAAAGTCCAAACAATTCTACCGCCGTAGCAATCAAATGGCAGAATAAATTTCAACAAATCAGAAGAATTATCTATTAAAAACAAAGAAAGAAAGAAAAAACGATCTGAAAGCAAAATCTAGAAATGAATGATAGAAATCGAAAGGATCAACTGCAAAGAACACTTCATGGCAACAATAAAAATAATGGAAATACATAAGAAAGTGGGCTTATTACCAGGATAAAAAAAAAATCGAAAGCAGAGAAAAATAAAAGGAGAGAAGGAAGACCCCTTTCGTTTCGAAACAAAAGGGTCCAAATATACCGAATACGGTCGGAGCTCCTTCTCCTTTTCTTCAAAGTCTCTCCCCGCACTTTGTTTTTTCCTATTTCATTTACCGTAAGATTTAACACTATTTAAACATGGAAAGATACTGAAGAGGGTAGAGATTTTTCAGGTAAATAAACTCTAAAAGATTATGTGGGCGTTTCTCTTTCAATCCTTAATTAATGCTTTGTTATGGAAATTTTATACTTAAATATATACTGATATAGTTAGATAATTTTAATAAAAATAAAATAAAAAATTTTAACCAAATATCACATCATTATTAATATAAATATAAATTTATATAACACTAATATTATCCCTTTTAATTTCTAAAAAGAATTCTTTAAAATAAAAAAATCTTGAATAACATCTTGTTCTTTTGAAAATATTTATTTACAATAATTTATTATATAATAATAATTTATGTTATATAAAATGATAGATGAAAAAGCAATTTATATTGTATAGATGTCACATTAATTATTACTTTAAAATATCTTTTTTCTAATAAAAATATTTTATTATTTTATTTACTAAAAAAAACAAGTTTCTTATATGAAAAAGAAAATACACAATTATCCTCATTTTTAAAAATCTTACAAATTTAACACATGTTAGTTATTGAATTGTGTTAATATGAATTATATATATAAAAAACAACTTATCATGCCATTAATCACCGTATTATTCCATCATCTATCTAGTAATTATATTAAATTTGATGAGTCATTCTACTAAGATGTCATATACATTTCGTGAATTTAAGCCATTAGATTTTTCAATAAGTTTGAATTATTAGATTTTTTTTCAAATTAATCACAATATAATTTTTTTAAAAATATATATTTGAATTTAATAATTATCTAATAATGGTGGGTAATGAGGTAACATAAAAGAATCTATAGGATAGCTTTTTCCTAAATTTGATATGTTGATTCAAATTATATTATAATAATGTATAAATATTAATAGGAATTTTTGTTAATGTAAGAATATTTTATAACGCATGATTATTAAATAATAAGATTATATTTTCAATTACTATTTAAAACAACAAATTATAATATATATATATATATATATAATTTAAAAAATATATTAATTAAATGAATTAACATAATTATTTTTTATTTATTTTTTTATTTTTTCTGAAAATGAGTTATTTTTATTTTCTTTACACATCATTGTTTGACTTGTTATGCAACTGATTCTATGCTAAAATTAGGATTATAATTAGCATATATATATTCGCATGTCTTTATTTTTAGGTTATTTATGAACTTGCATAATCTTTTTAAGAGAATATGTTTAGTTTTTAAAATAAAAATGATAATAGAAATTAAATTCAACAAATTATAGGCATCTTTTTACGGATATTTAATTTATACAATCATGTAATTTTATAATTAGTGTATAATTAATAGAGGTGAAAAAAGATACTACAAAAAATAAAGTCATTAGAAAAAGTGAAGCATGTAAGATAACTTTCGGATTTTTTTTTCAGATAAAATGGTATATTTATACTTTATAGATATGTTCAAAAGTCAAATGACGCATCTACCCTAATTTCAGATAGATTGGTATAGACCGTATCCATCATATCACACTATAATGATATTGATAAGCAGCTTGGTTCTCTCTCTCTCTCTCTCTCTCTCTCTCTCTCTCTCTCTCTCTCTCTCTCTCACTCTCTCTCTCACTAGAAGATTTTGGTCATTAAAAAACACTTTTGGTTATTAAAAAAAAAACTTAAGTACTTTTTTAGTATCAAATTTACGTAAATTCATATATAATTTTTTAAATTCTATAATTTAATTTTTTAATTTTTAAAATTATATAAATATGTATCTTAATTTATAAATCTTAAAATTCTCACATATATATTAAGTTTTTTTTTAAATATATATTTTTAAATTAAAAATTTATATTCTACTTAAAATTTTAAAAATTTAAGAATTAAATTATATGATTAAACAATTAAAAATTAAATTATATGTTTAGAAATTTTAAATATATATATAAAGTTTAATTATACAGTATTACGTATCTTTATATATAAAATTAAAATTTTATTTTTAATATCTAAGAAAACACATATATTAGTTTTTTTTTCAACATAAATAAACGTATATTTATTAAAATTTTATAAAAATAAATATATGTTTTTTATTAAAAATTAAAAGTAAAATCATATGAAATAATTGAATCATTTATATAATAAATCATAAATTTTTAATTAAAATTTAAGAAATAATTATATAATTTAATAAAAATTAAATTAAATTAATAAGCTTTTGTCTACCTAGTCATTAAGGTCGTTGCGGCATGAGTTGATAACGAGAGAAATATCTATATAATGCATGTATTGTATATACATATTATTAAAGTTTGATTTAAATTAACTTTAAACAAAGTTAACAACTACTATGTTTTATCATCAAATCAGTAATTAAACTTATATAATATTTGTTTTTACGTCATTATTTATCTTTTTAAACTACTTTTATATTAATTATATTCAATAAAAAAAATCATATCATATGATCATAATTCAAATTATTTTCATCACTTATACTTCATCGAGACCTCATAACTTTATTTTTTAAAAAAATCTCAAAACACGTCATGTTATTTAGAGAATATTAAATACAAGATAGTTAATCCATTCGCTTACAGTATATTTTGGGACGAAACAAACTCTACGTGACATGAGATTCTCCACTTTGATCCATAATTACAAGTTCAATAGACCCAAGATTATAACTTGATAGTTCAACGAGACTTAACGACTTTACTTCTAAGACAAAACCCAAAAATATGTCATACTATTTAAAAAGTATTCATCTTTTATAAGCACATCGCTATTTAGCTTCCTGAACATTGTTTGATGATAACCCGTATAATATAATCAGATAAAATTAATAATAAATATTTAAATAAAATAATTTATATTTAAAAAAATATTTAATTTATTTTAAGCAATTTTTTACTTATAAAAATTTATTTAAATTAATATTTATTTTTTATTTTTTTTATTTTAAAAAATATTTTTAATTTAAGATTAAAAAATCAACACATATTATTCTAAAATTAAATTTTAAATATTTTAAATTTTATACAATTATATAATCACATTTTTAATAATACTTAACAAACTCATCTCTTAAAAGTCAAACTATTTTATTAGAAAATAAAAAAGACTCTAGTCATTTAATTTTTAGTATACAAATATTAGATGCCATAATTAGGAATTTTGATAGTCACAATTTTTGATATAATTTTTTTAAATTAAATTATAAAATCTTTATTCGAAATCGTATAAAAATTATTATAATTTGAGATGATTTTTTACTTGCGGTTGATGGTTCGAGACGATAATTAAAAAATATTAAAAAAATGATTTTTTTATTTATTTTTAAAAATTTCTTGATAAATTTTAATTATTAATTAATATATAATTTAATTAAATAAATATAATTAATTTCTGGTAATCATCTAATTTATCTAAAATTTTCCAGCATTTAAAATGATAAATCACTCACGTGCATCGCTAAGCAGATGCGGTAGATCCCTTTAAATCAGAACCCTATATTGATACTGCATCTGACTTGTGATTACATACATACATGGTCAGAAATCTCCACAATTTGCCGTACTAACCGGACAAACTATCACGTCAGCAGTCGATATAATCCTTACATCTCAATGAGGAATGTCTTATTTTTCAAAAGGTAATATTGCAATCATATATTCAGTATAATTATTTTTTAACATAGCTTACTATACTTATTTGAAAAATAACAAAAATAAATGATTTTTTTATATTTTATTTATATTCTTTCAATTTTTATTTATTTTTTAAGTGTAATAAAACACATAATTTAAATAAAATAAAAATGATAATTTATTATTCCTTTGTTAGTTTTTTAAAAAAGAAGTAAATTAAATTTATTTAAAAATTAATAAAAATAACTAAATGCTCTAACTTGAAAAAATTGCTCCAAATGCTTAAATTTTAAGAATTTTCTCCTAAAAATAAACATTAAAATCATATTTCACCAAGATAACATGTATTAAAGAATTTATATAAAATATCTTAAATGTCATTACAATCTTAAAATATTTTCAAATATACATTACACGTAGTGGTGGGAATATATTTTTTAAAAATCTACCAACCGATTCAAGATCATGACAAAATAGAGTCTATACCTTCTTTTTTTTTTTTTTAGAAATTTCTTAATTCAAGTGGATATTTCCAAATATATATTACACGTAGTGGTGGCAATTTTTTTAAAAATCTACCAAACAATTCAATACCATGACAAAATAGAATCTATACTCTTCTTTTTTTAAGTTTGTTGATTCAAGTAAATCTGAAAATTATGTAAATTAATTTGGTAGATTAGGTTGTGAGTTTTAATAATGACAAAAATGACAATTAAATTGACCTTATTTTTTTAATATAATATTTTTTAAATATTTTTTGTTATTTATTTATATATTATAATTTTTATTGTTATTAAATTATAATTATATTAATATGTTAATAAAATATTTAAATAAACTGTAAATCCCAATAAACATACAATGCAACCATAACTATTCTAAAAGAAATATTTTTTTTTTTTGAATGATAATTAAAGTTAGGAGACTTTTTTATTGAAAAATAAATCATTTTTAATAGAGTGAAACAATACAGTAGCTATGATGTATCAAATTATAACATTTAAATATTGAGAGAGTAAATTGAAGTTTGGCCAATTAACTATTAGGATATTTCTTAGAAAGATATTAAAATTGTATCTTTTATCGAAATGTTGATAAATGTATAAAAATATAGTGTATCATTCTCTAAATAGTTTAATTTTTAAGATAGTTGGTTTACCAATAATTTTCGATATGATATCAAAACAAGTTTAATATTATCCATTCAAACACTAATTATTTCAATTATCGAAATACAAATATTTGATTTACGTTGTGGATATAGTCAATAATTGCGTGAACGTGATAAATATATAAAGATATTATTAATTATTCTTTCAATAGTTAAAACTATTAAAAGAGTTAATTTTTTAATATATTCTAACGTGATATCAAAGCTAAATGTTATGTCTTCAAATACTAATAAGTCGAATTGTTAAGTTATAAATGTTTAACATGTATAATGTACATTATTAGTATTTGTAAGTGAATAATAAGTATATAAAATTATAATTAATAATTCTTTCAATAACTATTAAAAGATATCATTGCTAAACAATTTTTAATAGTATGATTGGTTTAGCAAATCAATTAACTTTCAATTTTCAAGTATCAAAATTTTTTCTTCTGTCGAAACTTAGAAAGTTAAAAAACCAATTAGCATATGTTGGTTTAAATACTAGTTTTGGATCCATGTTTTTACCGGGTGGGTAATTTAAATTTAAAAAATATATAATAATATTAATTATCAACTCATAATTAGTATTATTTCAGTAAAATATATAAGTAATTTAAATATAATTTTTCTTCTAAATTGTTTTTAAAATAAATAAATAATTAATTAATTACTTTATTTAATAATAAACATATAATAATAACTATTAATGAGATATGTGTTGATAATTTGTAATAATATAGTTCAATCTAAATACGATACAAAATATGAGTGATTTGGCATAATATATATTGATAATGTATTCGTAACTCTATTTAATAAATAATTTAAATATAAAACAAAATAGATGAAATTGTTTAATTAATATATGTTTATTATTATTTAAGAAATTAATTTGAAATAAACACTGTAAATATAATAAACATTTTTTTCAAAATAACATATACTAGTTGAATTTTTTTTAATTTAATTAAATAAAAATGATTAGTTTAACATAAATATGATTCACTCGTAATTGAATTAATCATATCCGACCCATTTATTAAATGGGTAAGCATGAACTACATAAATTGTCACTATTAACTTGATTAAAATAATTATCTAATGATAATAATGTAATAACAAAATTACCAAATACAACTAGTCATAATAAATATATATATTATAACAATATTTTGATATTTATTAATGTACAAACAAATCAACAAAAATAATTTAAGAAGAAGAAGAGAAATAACGATGATACTTAAAAACATTCACTTTTTGCAAAATATAAATATATGCAAAAGAATATCATAGATATTCTAAGAATTAGATTATCTGTGTAATTTAATTCTAAATGATATCATACAATCTTTTAGTTTTAAAAAGAGATATAAATTAAAGATTTGATGATTTTCACAATTTTATTGTAATTTTTATTATCTTTAAACAAGTTAAAATATATATTTTAATAAAAAATTTATTGAAATATTATTGTTGTTGATTTTTTTTAAATAATTTTAAATTAAATTTAATATTTATCATTATTAAATACTTGTATTTTAATCACTTCATAGAAAAAAATATTAAAATAATATTTTAAATCTTTAATTGACTTATTTTTCTAAAACAATGTAAATAAATAATACAACTTCTAATTTAATAGACTATAATAAACATCAATATCTTAATTTAAAGACTTGTAAGTCACGGTCACTTATAATATAATAAAGAAGTTATGAGTATTTTAGTCTTATAAATTTTTTTATTAATTATTTTCTCTTTTTCTTCTTTTTTTTTCATTATCTCTTATTGAATTTAAGATGTATAGTTTATTGTTTAAAATTTAAGGTTTAATATTTAGTATTTAGTATTTAGTGGAAAAGGAAATAAATTAAAATTTTATACAAATAAATAGAGGTGTAAGAAAGAGACTAGAGACAATGAAAAAAGAAAAAAGAAAAAAAAGGAGAAAAAGAGAAAAAAATGAAAAAACTAATAAATAAATTAGAATGATTAGTTATCTTTTTTTTATGTATAAAAATCATTTTGACCAAATGAATACCTTTTTAAAAATATGTATATTTTTAAGATAACATTAAAAAATTTAGACAATTATAAGGTACTAATAAGATAACTATCCCAAAATATGTTTTGGTAAGAAAAAAGAAAATATGAAGGATGATGAATTATTAGAGATATTATTGGCTTAATTTTGTAAAAAGAAATATAGACTTAATAGATGTAAGTATTTTTTTTATATTTCAACAAATTCAGAAAATAAAATTAAAAAATATCAAACAAAATACTTCTAAAAAATATGTAAATTATTTGATACTCTTTTATTATTATTATTATTATTATTATTATTATTATTATTATATAGTAATCAAAATGTATTAAAAAGGAAACAAGTTAAAATGTATAATTTGTACATCTTTAGTCTTTTAAATAACTTTTTATTAAATTTGATGTGATAAATATTATTGAATTAAATTTGATATAATACTATTCATGCATTAGTTTTGTTGAATTTTTTTAAAAAAATATTGTTAAATCGTCCATTATATACAATAAATTAAAATTAAGTATATAATATAAAATTAGTAAAATAAAATATTAAATACAATATAGAGTTAAAAATATAATATAATTGATTGATTGATTAAATATAATAATTTTTAAAGAATTAATTGAAAAAAAAATTAAAAGAAATATTATAGTTTATAAAAAAATATAATATCTAACATCCACGCTTTAAAAATAATAACACAGTAAAATTTAAGATGTTTTAAGAAAACAAAGTATTGGTATATATCTTTTAATTTATTTGAAATTTAATTTCGATCACTTATGTTATTAATGTGTTGGTGTTAATTATTATGATATATAAATTAACCTACAAAAATAATACATGTAATTTTAGAGTAAGTTATTTATCATCCAAGGTTGAAAAAAAGGGGTCAAATCTCGCAAGTTAAATTCAGCAAGTTGGTAATTAATTTCCTTGATGTAAATAACCTGCCAATATTGGTAGTCATGATAATTTAGAAGTACATGGAATTTAAAAGTAAAATAAAATGAGTTTATTATGGCGTAACAAAAATTTTATTTTTTATAACTTTGAATCACATAAAAAATATATATTATTTAATAAAAATAACACATAGAGTGATTTTTCTTTTCTATGTTTTTTTTTGTAAGAAATATTGTGACCTAATTTAGACACCAACGTTTTTAGGTCTACATTTTTGTCATGTAAATTTTTATTTTTATTATATTTATGAAAATTAAAAAGTTAACAAAAATACCTAAAGTGAGAAAAATATAAACTGGTATATCATTTATTTTTAATATCTTGTTTTTAAATTTAAGTTTTAGTTTTTATAAATAACTTAATCCCATAATTTTTTTTAATTTATTTAAAAATAAAAAAAAATCTTACATATAATAAAGATATAAATATATAGTGTAATAAAATAGTTTTAATTCTTTATTTTTATATAAAAAGTACTAAAATCGATATTAATAAAAATATATAATATATTATACTTAATAATTTTTTTTCCTTAAAAGACATTTTTATATTATATAAAAAAAGCGAGTGCTCCTTGTTTTTAAACATTTAAAATACGTTTATTTTTTTACATTAGAAGATTACGATATATTATTAGACCAAAAATTTATAAGAAAATCATACGAAATCTCTTTTGTCTCTCAAAATCTGTATTATATTGCACTCAATTTCTCTCTCTTCTAATACTACGTTCCTAACGTGCAAAAAGGTTGTTTGCTCTTCTGCAGATACAGGTATTCTATATGCTTATAAAATCTCAACCCTTCTGAATTTTTTTTTATTCCTCTCTGTTTTGGTGTTTTTTGCTTACATTGTATGCTTGTTCCAACTTACTGGAAATTGAATGTTATGTTTCTCGAGCTTAAGATTTAAGCTTCATCGCTTGTGATTGGCATTCTGTAAGGTTATATTTTTAGTCTTCCCGATCTTTGTTGGTGTTGTGAGGATTGAAATTCTGATATTGATTGGTTTCTTTTGAATGCGTAAATGTTATTTTTAATCTTCCATGTGATTACTTCCGATAAACTTCAAACAAACAAATCAACCCTTGAAAAAAAAATAAATCATCTACAACTGTTATGAGAATTTGTACCCAGAAATCAAAATTAGGAATTTTCTTTATTCTTTGAGAATTTAGACCTCATTTTTTTTTAAATGGGTTAGTGCTCAAGGGGAAAGAAGAAAAAAAGAAGTTTTTTCTACGCGTTATTATATTTCTATATTTTGTTTGATTTCCATATTGTGGATGTACGATTTTCTTGATGTACTTTTGTCTCTTGTTTGAAAAGTAATTAGTCCCTAATTTTCCATACCTATTTCATATTATATAATTCTCTTTTATTTGCTGTAGCACTTGAGTTAGCTGTTTACGCAACCTGTAATTTGTTTGTTCTCTGTTAATTAATTATAACAGTTTATGATTCAATTCATTTATTTAATTTCTGGCGTTTAATTCAACAGGGTTCTCTAAAGACTGAGTTTGGAAATATTTATGAGTTTGGTCTCAATCTGAATTTCAACGCCCTTAAGCCTAATACTTTAGTAATTGATCAAACTAAGTATGAGAGTATAGTTCTTTGTTTTTTTATGTTTAAATTCTGTAATGGGATCTCTAAACTTTGAGAAGAAATGGCTATTTCCTCTTATCACAAGTTCTGTACTATGCATAGTCCTTCTGGCCACTTCCTTAAACATGGGTCTTGTTTCTTCCCTTCATACAATCAATTCAATCTTTTCAATTTCATCTCGAATATCTTTGAACCAAAAGAGTCCAGATTTTGCAGAAAATAAGCTTTCAAACTCTCAACCTCCTCCTTCTGGACCATCCATTCCTCGTTTCGCTTATCTAATTTCTGGTTCCAAAGGTGATTTGGAGAAGCTTTGGAGAACTCTTTTTGCATTATATCATCCTCTAAATCAATATGTTGTTCATTTGGATCTCGAGTCACCTGTTGAGGAAAGATTGATGCTTGCTTCAAGAATAAAGAATGAGACTATGTTTGCTAAAGTTGGAAATGTACACATCATCACTAAAGCTAATTTAATCACTTATAGAGGACCTACCATGGTTGCTAATACTCTTCATGCTGCTGCTATTCTTCTTAAAAAGAGTAAGGATTGGGATTGGTTTATCAACCTTAGTGCTTCAGATTATCCTCTTGTGACACAAGATGGTAAGTCCTTAGCATATGAGACTGTAAAGTTTATTAATTATCCGCCCGAGGCTGTGAGGTTTTATGCTAAACCCAACTCTTTGTTATACATGCAGATCTGCTTTACACATTTTCAACTTTAGATCGCAAATTAAATTTCATTGAGCATACAAGCCGGCTCGGTTGGAAGGAGTAAGGACTCTCTCTCTCTCTCACACACACACACTCATACGTAGAGACACATCACATACACAGGGATAACAAAGCTATGCTCTCTCTATGTTTTAAAGTTATAATGGTTGATATCTTTTATCGAATGGACTCTGCAGAGATAAGAGAGCAATGCCATTGATTGTGGACCCTGGTCTCTACTTGTCAACCAAACAGGATGTATTTTGGGTCTCCCCCAGGAGGACATTACCATCGGCATTTAAATTATTTACTGGTAAGTACCTTTTCCAATTGAAAACATATACTTCAATCTTTAGGTTACTCATTGTGTATGACTCTTAAAATATTTGTGTTTAACTGGTTGGAGAGATAGACGTCAAGTCCACATAATGCATATGAAGCTTTTTGATATTTGCCTTTATATCCTTTTTATCTTGAAGACATTTCCAGGCTACCAAATTTTGTGTAAGAGCATGGAAATAATTTGGAACACCCAAGCATATTCTTTGACTAATGATGTTTTGTTGTAGCGTGATTACCAAAAGTTCATGAGTCATTCTAGATGAATTTCACTGTAATTGGAGATTGCCACACCTTCAATATGATTTATGTCATTCTGGAGGCTCAATAATATTTCAGTGTCATTATCGCAATCATCTGGATGAGCCGAGTGTAGTTTCACTTTGACTTATGATGTTGTCCTCATTGACTAATTGGTGTTGTTTGTTCTCTTGACAAATCAATACTATTACTCATATCAGAACGGTGTTATTAACTGATTGGTGTTGTTTGTTCTCTTGACAAATCAATACGATTACTCATATTAGAACGTTGTTATCTTGCAATTTTTGCTTTGCATAAGACATGTTTATAAGTTGTGACATAGTTAGAAATGAAATTCTTTCAAAGTATCTATGTTAGTAAAACCTATTTGAGCTCTGAAAAAAGTCAATTTTTGACACATCCTTATTTGAGTTCCATACTGTTCCATTGTTTCGGATTTCAGTCATTGTATTCTAGGAACTAATGTTTTGTTAAGAAACAAAAAAAAAAAAAATTTGCATTTGACATGCAAAGCTCTTTGCAGGTTCAGCATGGATGGTTCTTTCTCGTGCTTTCGTGGAATACTGCATTTGGGGTTGGGACAATTTACCAAGGACTCTTCTCATGTACTACACAAACTTCCTTTCTTCACCAGAGGGTTATTTTCAGACAGTCATATGCAACGAACCCGAGTTTGCTAAGACTACAGTCAACCATGACCTGCACTATATTTCTTGGGATGTTCCTCCGAAACAGCATCCACACACCCTTACACTCAATGATAGCAACAGGATGATTGCAAGCATGGCTGCCTTTGCTCGAAAGTTTAAGCAAGACGACCCTGTTCTTGATAAAATTGACAAGGATTTACTTCACAGAAAGAAGGGAAGATTTACACCTGGTGGTTGGTGTGTTAGTCCTAAATGTACCAAAGTTGGGAATCCAAATAAGCTCAAGCCAAGCCCTGGTGCTAAAAGGCTTCGCATCCTTGTCTCTAGGCTAACTTTGGCAGCTAGGTTTGGTCAAAATCAGTGTAGATAGATTTTACAAAAATTATTGGAGGATGGAAATGAAGGATAAAGTGAAGGAAATATAACGTTAGGGAACAATTCTGTTGCCATCCACCTTAGAGTGAAATAGGAAAACATTATTCTGAGCAGAAACATACTTGTCACGATTGTTGAAAGCACATTAGGTGCTTGATGATCTATCTTTTAGTAGCTTTATCACTTATGTAGATCTTGTGTGGGATATTCATATAAGGACTTAGATCACGTGTACTATTTTTGGCGTGCGAAGATCTACCTTTTATCCGTGTTAAGCTTTACGACACAGTAAAAAATCTGAGTTTGAGTGAGATTCAATTACTATTTTTTATATATACATTCACACAGAAGATCACCCCATTTTTAGGTGTCATTTAAACGATCGGTGACCTTGTAAAAGGTTCAAAATAATAATTAAAAAAAAAATGTCATAATCTTTGGACCTTTACAGTTTTATTTTATCTTGTTGTAAAAATAACACTTTTTAGATAAGATGGATGATAATCTCGTTTCATCACTTAGATCATCGTAGTGTAAAAAGAGATCAAATTTTTAGGTTAACAGGAAGTCTAATCGAAGTGTTTAAAAACAACCACGTATCTAATTTTGAAACTGTAATCTCATACATATAACACCCATTGAGGTACCAATTGGATTATCCCAAAAAGTTGATTTTAACCTTTACAATTTGAAGAGCTCAAATGGTTTTCCAAGGGTCAAATGTTCCAGAAGTTGAAGAAAACTGCTTACAGTGAAACTGAAAATGACAATTCTCCTGAAAGAAATTAAATAAAGATCATCTCGCTAGCTATATCTTAAAGACACCCTAATATAAATTGCTTCAGTCGGCTAATTCCATACATGAAAAGTTTCAGTAACCAAATGCTAGTTTTAGGAGTCAATGATAATATTTGACCAATAAGAGATGATGTTGATTTTCTTTAGTTGACATCCTTCTGTATCAGATATGGGATTGTCCTTTCATAGAAGTTTTTCCTATCCAAATTTAATTAGACACAAATTGCATTCTAAGCACCCTTTTTTTGTCATTTTTGTATGCCAATTTGGTATTTTTATATGCCTTTATTAATACTATTACCTCTTTTATCTTTCTCTCTTTCTTTTTTTTATAAAAATGAAGAATTTAAATAAACTTGTTCAGGTGAAAGATTATAAAGATATCGACACTTCATAATAATTTAAAAAAAAATGTCAAATATACTTATAAATTTTTAACATATATTTCTCTAAAATTTATAAAATAGCTTTACACATAAATACTTGTACTTTCTTACATTTTTATATATTATAAATTTTAAAATTTATAATATTAATCTAGTAGTTTAAGAATTTGATAACAAAGATGGAAATGCTAAGATAAAATAGATCGAAAACATCACTTATATAGACAACAATTTATTATAATATTATAATTAATACCAAAATCATTTATTGAGAAAGAGAAAATAAGTTAAGATACTTGATACTGTTTTTTAATAACGAATAGATGAATACTATATTAATTGTGGTATTATAACAAGTTATTGTAAATAAAATTTTTGTATTAAAAAATAATACTTTTAAAATTAATAATCCTCAAAATAATAATTTTTATTATTAAAAGAAATCTTACACATCATTCCATATTTAAAATCATTTAATTAAATACGGTTCAAATTGAACTACAATCATTTATATTCGTTTAATGTTTAACATTATCTAATTAAATCGCGTTTAATATTATTAGATATTATTTTTATTGTTATAAATTTTACGAGTATGATTTTTTTTTTAATTTCCCAAATATATTCATAGATAATTACATTCTCATTTCTTCACCACCTACCATAACTTTCGCTCACGATACTCATTAGTCATTAGTAATAACTCTTTCAAGTTGGTTAAGCTGGGAAGTATTGTTACATAGTACTCAGCAAAACTTCAACATTTTTTATTTGTACTAAAACTCGTTACTAGAACTTCCTACATAATTTATTACATGATGATGGGAGTAATGGCTACTAATTATATTGAAAGGTAAGAAAGTAGACTAAGTAGATTATTATAAGTTTATTAACTTTTGAGAGTATTACAAATTACATTGAATATCAAATAATAGATTAAAATTTAAAAAAATATTAAAAATAAAACATGTAAAAATATACATATTTTTTTGAGTTATTATGTGTTATTAAGTCAATTGATATCAAAACTATCCAAGTTTTTATTTATTTATTTTAATTGTAATTAATTGAAAGAACACATAATAACTTTAAAAAAAAATACTTACATATGTGCTCTTTTTTAATATCTTTTTAAAGTTTTAAACTTTTGATTAACTTTTTAATACTTAACAAATTTTTAACACCATATTCAAAAATTATTAAATTTTTATAAACTTTTATGCTGATAATTGTTATCCTTTTTTTTAATATATATATATATATATATATATATATATATATATATATATATATATTCATTGTAACTTGCACAAAAATGACCACAATCTTTAAAAAAAAACATAATTTAAAGGAACATTTTAGAGATCACTTAGAGGTGGAATAATTGTTGAAATTCTGAAGCTTGCATTAAAAAGCTATTTGTGGTGCTTGAAATCGGGGGAAAAACATATAAAATTGATTTAAAAAATGAAGGTAAATTTCTTGAATCCTATAATACCTTTTAAATTACTAAATGATGGAGTTATGTACGACAATTTTCATATTGTCGTACATAAAAGTACATGTTTGCACCTTAATTTTACTTTCTTGGTTATCTATATCATTATTGGCTTCAATAAACATCAACTCTTCCACCAAAAAAGAGGTTATACGATGGAATTAACCAGACTTGGGGTGGAGGAAAACAGAAAGTAGAGAGTGAGACAATTACAACATGCTTATTTAAAAACTATGCTTGCTGTCAAATGTGAATTTTAAAGATATATTAAGCAAGAGAAATTACTTAAAGAAATGTTAGTCAATCTTATTAACAATTGCCAAAGAATGCTAACCTCTTAAAAAAATATTAATTAATTGACATTAAGAAGAGAAAAGAAGAAAATTAAATGATTGTTGCAGGAAGAAATAATAGAGCACAAAAGATTAACTTGGTTTGGTAAATTATCTAACCTATATCCAAATCTCAAAGAATTAACTAACATTAAATCTTGAATGCAAAATCTTAATTCAATATCCCAATACATAATATATTTCAAGAATAATATTAAAAATCTAACACTCTCAAAACTAAATATTATAAAAATAAGATTCAACTGGTATCTTTTGTTGAATAAAGATATTATTAAATTACCAAACCTTTTAAAAAAACACATCCTAATAAAAAACTTCAGAAAGAAATCCAATTTACGAGCTATGTCAATAGCTTAAGCAACAATATTATACTTCGCAGGAAAAGAGGTAATGCTATTGCCTCTCCGACTAAGAACAACACCAGAGAACACATAGGAAGGTACTCATATTCTACCAGAACATGTTTTCAGATGGATGAATCCATTTTTACTCTCTGCATTACAAAAGCAATATCATATTTCCCATGTTTATAGCTCATGACCAAATAAAAAGATCTACCGGAATGGGCCATATATTGACAATATAAGTTGCAAAGTGGAATGACAACCCGTGCGAGATCTCTTTTAAAAGAACATGTAGAGGTAAGAGAGAGAGAGAGGTATCTAAATTATAAATTAAGCTATGAATGACCACCAGATGCCCTTGTAGGATTGGCCTCTACACAAAAAGACAATCCCAACCCATTAACTGATATGTATTTCACAGGAGAATCATACAGCTAACTTGTTATGCAGTCATTTTGATGATGACACTTCACGTGGTATCTATAAGAATCAAATCACTGACCAGAAGCAAATAATAAATTTGCTGATGTTTGGATCCCCTCAATCTGACTTTTTTTCACCTTTGCCTTGTCAATACGAGCTCGTCTAACAGCTTCTTGAACCTGGCGATCATGGTCCTTCATCATCTGATCCATGTTGCCAGGAACAATTAACGGACCAGAGTAGTGTATTTTCTGACCCTTTGATCCATAACCAATCTGTGTGCAACAAACAATAAGAAACGTAGCTGTCAAAACTAAACACTGAGGATACTTTCAAGTACGAAATTGAAAAATTAACGAGCAAAATATCTGATTGGAAGATCACACAGGCATCAGTCAAATATATTATATATGTAGCAACTGTAAAGCTAATACACACCAACCAACTAAAAGGACATCAAACCTCAACAATGTAGCGTTAAACTACTTGGGAAAGCAAATCTATTATGGTGCTCAAAAGAAATTGATCATGAATGAACAAATTGAACATCTGAAAAGAGAACACCATACCTAATAAACTATTGGTGCAAATTGTTCATAATTTACAAGATCAATATACAGAACCAATATTAAATAAAACATGGCATGGTTAATACATAAGGGGAAGAGAAGGAGCATAAGCCAAACTACTCACAAGAATTGGATCTTTGTTACTAAGTCGACCATCTTCTCTTTGATTACCACCTACAACAGGTTGCATATGAGGCTTTTGAGCTTGAGACAAGGAATCGGAGACTTCCTTGAATGAACCTGGAAACCTTCCTATTACTTTTGTAATATCTGATTGTGAAGAATTAGATCTTGCTCTACGGTCTTCAGGTAGCCAACCTTTTCTAGCTGCCACTAAACCTGACATCGAGGATAGGTCAGCCCCAACAGAAACCTTCGGAGCATCTTCCAGGTTCTTAGAAGCCTTTGCACTTGCAACTCGATGAACCAATGGCCCTGAATGTGATGCTCTCTTATGGTGATGGCCCTGGGGTTCAGCACTTACTTCTATAGTTTGTGACTGTCTAGGTGGATCAATTGGAAAGCCAGAAGCAATGTCCTCTGGATGAGAATTGAATTTCTCACTCCTGCTCTTAGAATTGGACTGGCCTTGTCTTTTCTGTAAAAGGAAGTTCGTATCACTGAGATTCATACCATATAATATGAAAGCTAATTTAAGAAGAAATCAACCTTCAATAGGTTTTGGCATGAATAGAGTAAAGCTTAAGCAACTTGAAAATAAAATAAAAAGAAACTAAAATTCAGTACTTCATTGTACTGAAATTGAACAGACCGTACAGGTTCTCAAAAAGTTAAAACAATTAATTTATTTTATAATTTAAAAGTGAAATCAGGCATTGATAGGTTAATGAGTTTTAGTTGAGGACATAACATGCAATACCTGCATTGACAAGGCTAATTCAGCATTGGCATCAGGTGCTGGGACAGCTCGAGACTCTCTTGCTGTTCTCCTCTCAGGGACAAGTCTTTGGCCCTTGCCTCCTGCAGCCCCTTGTCTAGAAATGCACATGAAAACAAAACTATAAGCTTCTACTTAATCCCGATATTAAAATAAATCTCAGGTCAGAAAAATTCAATTTTACACCTTAAATGTCCTCAAAAAATTTGGTTTGTTACTTTTTTAAAGGAAAATGCCATTCATTTCCATGGAAAAGAGAGCAAAACAAGCAAATGTAAACAAGTTTATTAATGTGATTCAAATCTGCCTAGGGCATCCTTCTCCAGGCTATAAGCCAATGAGCTGTTATTACCACTGAATTGAAATAATAAACTATTTAAGTAATGTAGTTTATAGAGTGGTGCCATTAAACTGTATATTAAGAAAACTTGCTCCACGATAACATTATCAACCAAAGCCTGATTCACTGCTCACTGGCAGACTCTCAAGGATTCACATTTTACAACATAATTTATAACCAAAAATGGCCCTGACACAAGATATATTGTTATCACAAAAACCAGGAAGCATCCAATTCCACAAGCTTTATCTTCTTTTCCTTTGAATGTATATAACATAGTAATACAGAGTTCCTTCAACAATAATTAACAAATATAACATACATATATTACTAATTTACAGAACAGTGTGGTTTAGAAAGAAATTTTTTTAGAACAATATGAACCTTCTAGCTTCTTCGTCCCGCAATTTTGCATCAAACTCTTTGCTGGGAGGATACTTTGGCAAGCTTGATGGATCACAAGGAAGAGGCTTTGTTGCAAAGAACTAAAAATGAAAGGAGTAAATAACCAGAAGAATAAAGTTCAAATTCTGCATCATTTATCAGAATAATAAAAAAATCATTCAAGTTTCATCTTTTTCTTGGCAGCCAAAAACAATTCTCAAAACTAAATGTTTTTGGATACCTCAAAAAGAAAGGGAGAAAAAAAAATACTAAATAATGTCCGGTCTTTCACATATGATTGTTAAGAATAGCACTTCATTCACAAAGGGGAGAAAGACTATTGCAACCATATGACCAAATACTGCACTTATTCTTTAATCAAGGTGTCAGAAGAATACTCAAGCAGGAAAATCATAAGCAAAGTTACAAAGTAACATGGCAACTAATATGCCGCACGTTAAGATCATAAGGTGGTTAAACGACAAGCATTCAGAAGTAAAAAAGTCAGTCTATCAGAAAACACCACTGGTTTGTCAAATGCCCTTCCCTCCCCTTCCCTCGAGAAAAAGAAAATTGATTATTGTGTTAAAAAATATTGATTGAAGCAGACTACCCAAAAGATGTAAAGTAGGCTATATCATCTCATCTCATCTCCCATTTAGTGTCTCTAATGGACTTATAGTTTAAAATTGTCTCATCCCATTTAGATTGTAATCTTAATGTGTCTCAATTTAAACATAATGTTCCATCAATTTTCTTTATTAAATTTTCACATTATAAATAATCATGTTTCATATTTCTTATTATTTTTGTATTTTTATTTGTCATATTTAAGCCCATTTAGGACAACAGGGATATTTCAACTAGTATATTCCCATTACCATCTCATCCCATCAAAAATTAAATGGGTAATAGCATGGGTAAATGGGGCATCTCATCCCAATTTATACCTCTAGACTACACTATGCCACTTTAACCCCATGCATTTGCACAAGTATTGCAAATAATTATATACAGAAAAAAAATACACAGGTCATAAGTGAAAATATTAACATAACTCATCAAGGTACAAAAGAATGAACACCACTTTAAAATGAATTAACACATGGAAACTACATACCTCACTCCTCAGAGCAGTAGCTGCTGATCCACGATCAGAAGGATCTATAGAAAGAAGGACCTCTACAAGTGCTAAAGCTGGTGGGGGAAATTCCTTAAAAGTCTCTGAAACACAACGCCTATAGGGCTGTTGAGGCTTAAATATCGTTGCATGTGGCAACTTGGATTTCCTCCAATAATCCTCAGAAGGTGAACCACAAAGTTTGAATATTTTATGCAGCTGCTCAACCTAAAAAGCAGAAGAAAACAAACTATAGTCCTAGATAAAACATAATTACAGTATTCCCTGTATAAAAATACAGCAGGTATTCTGTTTGTTCATGCCTAAACCTTACCTCAGTTCTTCCAGGCATAATAGGCTTCCCGGTATACAATTCAGCAACTATACAACCTGTACTCCACAAATCTACGGCAGTCCCATAGTATGTGGCACCAAGTAAAAGCTCTGGTGGTCGGTACCATAGAGTTACAACACGACTTGTCAATGGCTGATTTTCACGGGGATCAAAAAAACTTGCAAGACCAAAATCAGCTATTTTTAATACACCGTTGTTATCAATAAGGAGGTTGGAACCCTTAATGTCACGATGCAGAACACCACGAGTATGACAATGATCAAGTCCACGTAAAAGTTGTTGGATGTAACATTTAGCCTAGTTATACATGAGCACTGGTCAGTACTCAAATGAAACTATCAGCATCAAACATACATGAAGCCTCTGCGTTGATTGTTGAACAATACAAAATTGACTAGACTTGCAAGATAAATACTCCATGCAAATAAGGGCCATGTTAAGCAAAATAAACAACATACTCTGATCCTAAATCCTTAATATTGACAAATACACTCAGCCGAACCAGATCATTCAGCTCGGATGACACAAAACAAAAGTCCGAAAGAAGAGAAATGACAGTTCTTATCTGCAAGTAAGAAAAAAAAGCATTTTATGAATACCTGTGCTTCTGAAAACTTGAGGCCAGGGTGTGAAGCTAGTCCTGCTAAATCATGTTCCATGTACTCAAAAACAAGGTATAAGCTGCAAGACATTCTTGAGGTAACTAAACCTTCTAGTTTTATTACATTTGGATGATCAAGCCTCCGTAATATGTGAATTTCCCGTGCCATAAATCGAACACTCTCAGGCTCCAGATTGTCGAACCTCACTTTCTTCAAAGCAACAATTTTCCTTTGCTCAAGATCACGGGCCCTATAGACATTACTATAAGTTCCCTGGCCAATCTGCATAAACAAATGTAATTTAACAGTAAGGTTCCATCAAGAGGTATATAAACCAAAATAAACTATTGCTAGAAATCTTGCGGATTTATTGAGGAATATAAATTTACTTGGTTATATCCTATTTAAAAATTTCATCAGGTTCCATGTAATAACATCAAAGTGCTAGACAACTACATACAAATATGAACAACATGGTGCTCAAAGTATATTAAACTAAAGCAAATAGAACATCCCAAGCAATAAGTAGGCTGACTTTTAAACATGAATTTAATTTGTAACTTTTGTGACTTTTACGAATTATTTTGCATAAAATGTTGGGAACTTGTAAATGGAGATCTGTAACTATTTAGGATCACATGTTTTCGGCTCACTATATTAGAAGATAAGCCCCTTTCAAACCAATATTAATCCTCAAATAATTGAGGTACATCGGAAACTTCTAGTTACTTTCTCTTTCCTTCCAATTGAAGTCACTTCATCTTTAAAAAAAAATTCAGTGGCCTGGAGCGTTATATTTAATCAATGGCCATATAGCTAGAAAGTTGTGCTGTATTGATCTATATATGGATTGATTATGCTAGATCACAGTAAAGGAAGCGTCAAAAAGTTCAAAAACTAATCATTTTTTGCATGAAAATTATGACGGAGTGCCTCTTTTTGGTTAGACTGTATGTTCCCAAGTGAATAATAAGAATTAGCACATATTTTGCTACATTTACTGAATCTAATTATAAGAGGTTGCATATGCTTCTAGAATTAGCAAACTACAACGCAATATGCAAGTAACTTAATCAACCCCATCACAAAGCTAACATTTGGTCCAAGTTACAACTAAATAAAGCCCTGTACACTGAGCAGATGCGACAAATATAAAGTTCCACAAAAACAAATTCTATATTAATGGATTACTCAAGAAATCAAACAGGAAAAGATTATGAAAACATGGACATTAGCAGCTAAGAAGTACATTAAAAAAGAGACATACTTTATCAAGCTTCTCAAATGAGTCTGCACGCCGAGGCACCCATCCTCTTATAGCTTCTCCTGCTACTGCAGTTAGCCAAGAAGGCCACCCGGCTGCAACTTGTTCTCCTTCCGAAGCTTTTGGAACACTGCCCATTCCTGGATGTTGAGCAATTATATACTCCATCTTCTCCCTCTTTCTCTCAAAATCCCCACTATGCAGTCTAACATCCCCATTTGCTGGCTTATCAGCAACCACTACTCTTCCATCATTGCTGTCCTGTCTGTCCTTTGTCCGTCGTGATTCTTCTCTTCTTGATGAAGTGGCCCTCACAACCCGCGAGTCCAATGCAGCCTTATTGGATAACCCCTCTCTGGGGCTCTCCTTGCTATCTTCAATTGCAGAGGGCTTGCAACAAATGCAACCCATTATCGACCAAAACCACCCCCAACAATTCCCTCCTTTGGAACCAATGTTCACCCCGTTAAATCTTGCATGCTACAATAAGTTTTATTTCCACACTGTTACTAACAATTCAATCCCAAAACCTCCCACGATAGATCTCAATAGAGAGGAAACCGAAGGGGCACGTGAGTACTACTAAAACCTGGAATCAAACTCATTCGTATGGCAAGGCTCATCAATCACCAAATGAATACCGTACAATCGTCCCATTCACCAGTTAGGCAGCTAGGAAAAGGGGGAGACAAGTTAATAGATTCGCAAGAAGCAAAATGAAAGACCTGTAAACGTCACAGACCCATAACTTCAGCAAAAAATAAATAAAATAAAATAACTCACGAACCCAGAAACCAGAATCTTGAAAACATTTAGAATATCGACAAAAAAAAAGGAACTTCTCGCACGCTCTTTAATCTTTACTCACAACGACGAACAAAAACCAGGATTATCCACAGTAACTAAAACCCTAAATTACAAACACCAAAACGTTATTACCTTCACAAAAAGAGAGATTAATATTAATAACATTAACAATAGCAACAAACTCAAAAAGAAAATACCTTGAAAATGGCTTATCTTGTGGATTAATAATACTGATCCAATTCAAGTACAAAACCACAGAGAGCAAGGGTAGAAGCTGAAATCCGCTGACAGTGATCTAGGGCTTGAAGAATCCAGACATGGATCTTGGGCTCAGGAATTTGAAAGTCACGTAGAGTAGTAAGTTTCAGAGAGATACTGATAATAATACACAGTAATTAAAAATAGCAAAAGCTTGAAAATTTAAATGTGTATTGATAAATGATAAAAAAAACAACAACTGAAATTAGAGTGCGACTGTGCGAGTAAGGAAAGGTGGGTCAGTTGCCGGGAGTGGCACTGATAGAGCTTTCAGTGATGAGAGAGAGAGTGAGGGGCTTTATGAAACACAATGCATTAAAACATTCTTCCTCTACCCTCTAGATCTAGTGAACTTTCTCACGCGCCATTTTTTTTTAAATAAAGAACGTGATTTCATGTATTATTCTCCATTTCCATTAATCTCATTAATTATTATTTTATAAAAATAATTATATTTTTTAATAAAAATTGTTACAATTATGAACCTAAAACTAAAATACTATATTATCAATGATATATAATTTTCGTCTTTGCTATCAAAACAATGAAAAATAGTCCACTCAGGAAGAAAAAAAAATTCAAATTATTAAGAACAATACTTAAGAAAGATTCTTAATTAAATTAATTAATTGACACTTCCGATTGACTAATCGTATAATCAATTAAAAATTGTTAGTCGCTGTTAGGTGATTAAAAGTTTTTTTGTTTTTTTATTTAATCGGCGTGATTTGATCTAAAAAGGTGGAATAGAAAAATAGTGGTTACTTAAATGCTAATTTTATATTATATTAAAATAATAAAACATAATGTAACTTATTTCCTGACTTTTAGTAAGATAAGAACTTGATTTAGTGATAAAATTCGAACAGTTTTTTATAACTATGAGTAATTTATTTTATTTAATTCATTTATTTATCCATTAGTATTATAATAATCTTAATTCTATTTTTAAATATTTATTCCATTTATTAGCACTAGTTTATCTTTTCGGTTAAAAATTCTCATAAATATTAAAATAAACATAATTTTCAAATATTTTACTGTTAAAACCTAATTATGCACACAAATAATAATAATAATAAAAAACTATAACAATTTCGTACAAATAAACCATAAAAAAACTAAACAAACTGATTATATTTAAATACTAATGAAATTGGTCTAATTCTCATCAAAAAAAATAATAATAAAAGTGGTCTAATCAATTGTGCAAAAACGGAATATATTATTAATTGGAAAGGACATATAAATGTCATAAATCATATTATAATAAATAATATATATTGGGATTATATAGGATGAATGTTACGAATATATCAAGATATTTTGATACATATCTATCATTTATAATTTTTTATTAAAAATAATAATTTAAATTAATTATATAAATGATTATATTTTTAAATTTAAATTTAATATACCTTTAAAATTTAAAAAAAAATTAAGTCAATAAAAATGTAAATTCATAAACTTAAATTAATAATTAAAAATAATTTATTAAAAATATTTATTTAATTGGTTGAAAACGATTACCTTATTAATTTATAATTTTTTATAATAAATAATAAAGTTTTGAAAGAAAATTTATATCAAATAATATGTTATTTATAAAAATTGTATAAAATGTTTTTTTAAACAACACATTTTAATAGTTAAAAAGGATTTTTATGTCAAAAATAATGCAAAATGATAGATTAGTTTTGTTTTTCTTTTACCACCTTAATACGTCAAATAATTGATATCAAATACTAATTGGATTTATTTAATTGAAATATATATGAGATAAATAAAATTAACTGAAATAAAATTTTATTTTATTTTATTTGAATTTAGATGAATTTTACTCCATCATATTTGACTTTACATGAATTCTATTTCATTTAGATAAATTAACATTTATTCGATTTAATATAGGTGAAATTGTATAAATTGAATAAAATTATAATCATTAATACATTTCATCAGATAAAATAAATTGTAATATATTAAGATATAATTAATATTTTTCATTTATATATAATTAAATTATTTACTTAATCTCATTTTTAACTTTTTAAAAGATATATTTTTACGTTATAAAAAAATTATTATTGTATCATAATTTTTTTATCAATATTACACCATATTTTAAATATGTATTTAATATTTTTTTTTAAAATTAAAAATAAAATTTAATATATAAAAAAGAGTTACCCTTTAATTACAAATTTGATAACTTTTATAAGAAAAATAGCTAAAATAATTATCGTAAAAATGTAACTTAATAATTTATTTAAATTAAATTATTATATTAATTTTATTAAAACTCTAATTAATTAAGAAAACCTCAAAATATAGTAATTTATTCAAGTAATTGAAGGAAAAAACTAAAATATATAAAAAAAAAACATTCTTAGGTTATTAGAACACATCCACCTCTATTCAAACTCATTTTCATTTAGCTTCGTTCTAATGAAACTCACTATGTGTCTAAATATGAACTATTTTAAACTTATTTAATTTTTTTATAAAATTAATGTCTTATTTCGCTAAGCAAAATAATATTAAAATATATATTTTTTAAAATTACATAAAATTATTATGCACGAATCCCAATTTTATAGTATTTAAGGAAAAGTCCATATAAAAACAAGTTACGTGTAGTAGACACGCGTGAGAGAAGCTGGGGTTTTATTTCCTTATTGAATGAAAAGCCGTTGGCTTTTACACTACTTCATGGGTTTTCTTCATTGATGACTAACTGGTTTAGTGAAGGGAAAAAAATAGTTACTTATCAGTAATTTTATATCAAAACTTATATTTTATTCGTATATCTTAAATATGCACGATCGTGTAATTTTATAATTTATTTTTTATATATTTACTATCATACAATAATCTTTAAAAAATTCAAATTAATTCAAATAATTACGTAAAATAATATTTATAAAATTTATAATAATAAAAATAACACATTTAATTGTATTGAGAAATGTATAAATTAATATTAAAAAATATTATTTTTATTATTATAAATTTTAAGATTATTAGTATTATGTTTCTCGGATGTTTTTTTTCAATGGTAAATTCAATTTTTAAAAAAATAAACATAAAAGTTGAAAAAAATTTAAAATTTTAAAAATAATAAAAATTAAATCTGAAAATCTCTTAAAAGTAGAAATAAAAAAATCATTCAATTTATTAAAAAATTAAAAACAAATTTACAGAAATTTTTTTTAGTGCTTTTAAATATTTCACTTTTTTTATTTGCATTTAAACATAAAGTTAGGTGTTGAATGTAAGGTACGTGAATTTTGAAATATTATTTAAAAAAATTCTTTGTTTACATATTTATGTTTATTTAAAATTATAATTTTTTAGACTTATGCATTTTTATAAATAAAAAAATATTTTTTTATTTTAAATCTTTTTTCTTTTACTTTCTTATATTTGAAAATTATGATAGATTTATAAAATGTAGTAAATTCCACTGTATATTTGTTAATTTTTTTAAAAATAATTCCATGCATATCTATACTAATTAAATACTGTTGTTTATGCAATGGAATTACATTATTTGAAAATATGCTCATAACTTTTTAATATTTAAAAATATGTTGAATTTCACTTTTATCAATTTTTGTGGTTGATTATAAACTTAAGACTAACTAAGAACCTTAAAGGAATTCATAAATGCTTATAATTACTGAATATATCATTATTGATTTGAGATTTTTAGATAAAAAAAGATTTTTATGCTAGAGTATTGTGTCTTTAAAATGAAAATAAGAATTTCTTTTATAGCATAAAGAATCCTTGTTTACAAGACTAAAATTACTATTTTCTTATTGCTTTAATTTTTTGTCGGTTTTTCTACTTTAAATGGTAGCTACTACTTTTTTCCATGGCACATGTTGTCGACTTAGATGTGGGTCTACATCTTTATTTTTCTTTTGTTGTCTTCTGCCAACAGTTTCTCTCTTTATTCTTCTTTGTCGTTTTCTATCGACAATTCTTTTGATGATGTTGATGATGATACATCTTCGTCTTCTCTATTTTTGATGCGATAAATGCATTTGTGATCTTTTGTGACTTTTTTGGCATAAAAGCAAAATACATTCCTTGTTTATTAACCAATTTTTAAGTTGTTGTTGTTAAAATTGATTTCATATTTCGTAATTTTTTCATCATCTTCCTTTGAAAGAGTCATGCTACTATGAGAAATAATGATGACTTTATTAGTTGAATAATTTACTTTGATCTAAGTAGAGTTGTTAATCTTTTTGAATTTATAGTAAATTTGGCCTAACATTTAACCTCTTAGTACACATAGTTCTTTTGTGTTGAATTCATTTTCTAGACGTGCCCTTGGTTTGGAAACTTCTCTATTGTGTTGGAAATCACTATCTTGATACAGTAGTAGAGACTGATACATCTTTCCTCATTCTAGTCTATTAGTGAACTAAAAAACCTTGAGATAGATAGGTTTGTCACCTGCTTTAATTTTTTTCCTGAAGTTTTTGATTGCTCTTTTAATTTTTTTTGGGAAATAATTTAATTCACTTTAATGATTTCCTGTGTATATGTTTTCTATTAGTCATGCTTAGAAATCTTTATAAACAAATATTATATTAACTCATTTCAAAATATTGAATTTACTTTCTGTAAGAAATCCCTTGTTTGTAGTGTAAAACTTCATGTCTTCAATGTGTTATTGAGTAGATTTTCTAGACAGGTTGTAGAGTCTCAACCATTATGGTTTGTTAAGATTTCTATATTGATCATTTTCATCCTAAATGATTGATGAGTTTATGGGGGATGTTTCCCTGAATAACACTGAATGTTTTACTATCTTTAATGTTTCAGGGAGAGATGCTAAAGTTTTACTATTTTTCCTAGAGTTATCAATTAGGTATTGTTGGTAGTTCTTATAGTGCTGCAGAATAATTTCTTACTACATACTCTGAGTTATTAGTATTGGTATTTTGTAATTGGCATAACTACATCCAACTTTTATTTTGTTGGTGAATGCTCTATAAGTTACTCCACTAAACTCTAGAATAGATTTACTAGCTTTATCCCAATTGTTATAGATTCCTAGTTTTGGATCATTATAGACCACATAAGTCTTTTTCATTTCTTCTTTTTTTGCTTCATCTGCCCAATTGAGTTTTTTTTGTTTCAAAGATTTTACTCTCTTTTGAATTATTAAGTTTTTCCTTTTCATCTTGAATTCTTTCTTTAAAAGTTTTATCTTTCTTAGATTGAATTTTTAATGAAGACTCATCTTTTGAGTTTTTGGACTCTAAGAGTTGTTTTGAACAATTAAATTCTTGTTGTTTATTTTCTGTCTCCGTAAAAGATTTTTTGAGATATAACACCTTGAGTTGTTCTTGTAAGATTTTTATCTCTTTTTTTCTTATCTTAATCTTGATATCAAGATATTCCATTCTTGAAAGCATAAAAATAGTTAGAGGTGCTTGTTCTCTAGTAAGAGCATCTACTAAGCTATTCTTATTTCCTAGGAGATGTTTAACATCAAAATTGTAATGGTTGAACCATTGTTTCCATCTGATTAATCTTTCTTGTTTGTAATCACTTGCAATATTAGTTTTTAAGTAATAACCAAAATTATTATTATATGTTCTAACAATGAATATATAACTTATAACATGTATTACAAATTTCTTAATAGCTCTTTTAACCGCTAAATATATTCTTTTTTCTTTATTGTGGTAATTTAACTCTAAATCTTAGAAATATCCTTATATATATACCTACAAATATATTCATCTTTGTCATCTACTTTTGCTTTCAGAATTGCTCCCTGATACTCTTGTGAAACATCTATTTCAATTATCATTTTATTATTTGGTCCTATAAGGTATAAAGTTGGTAATTTTTTTATATTTGCTTTTACTTTATCCATATACAGAATATATTGTTCTATCTATTTTCAGATATGATATTTTTTCAATTTTGCTTGTAAACGTTTTCTCATTTATGCAAGTTTTTTGATATATGCTTCTGCATATGTCAAACATCCTAAAAATATTTGTAATTGGTTTTTATCTTTTAATTCACTAGGAAAATATTGGATGTTATTCAATATATGGAGTTATAGATTATGTTTTCCATCTTCATTTTTCAATCCTAAATACTTAATATTTTGCTGAGCAAGTACTCTTTCTTTTCAGATAGTACAATGATTTCTTTCCTACATTCTTATAGACTATTAATAATATTCTAATAGTGTTTATTTAGTCCAAATGGTACAACATTCTATTGAAATTGTCCTTGAAGGCAACTAAATACCATTAATTTTTGATATTCTTCATCCAGTGTTATTTGTCAAAATCCACTTTTGTAATTAAAACTTAAAAGTATTTCTTTCCATTTCTTAATGATAATAATTCTTTTTTTGGAATATAGTATCTATAATTAATAGTTTCTTCATTTAATTCTTTAAAGTTTATTATCATTCTCTTTTTTCCTATTCTTTTTTTTTTAACTTATTTTTCAACTAAGAATATCGGAGTAGAGTGTGATGAATTACTAGGTATTATGATTTTAAACTTCAAGAGTTCTTTAATTTGTTTTTCAAATTCAATTCTATCTTTTGGAGTATAAATCATTGGTTTTACTCTTATAATTTTGTTAAGTTCTCTTAATTTTATATTGGTAATTGTCTTAGATTTATTTATTTTTGGATCCAAAATATTTTTTGAGCTCTGTTTTAATAGTTTTCTGATGCCTGCTAGGGCTTTATCCTCTTGTATTTCATTGAGAAAAAAAATTTGTTTTTCTTCTATATCTAATAAAATATTTTCTAAATAAGTTTTTGTTCCTCTATCTAACCACGTTCTCGCTTTTTATGTTGTTACATAAAAGTTGAGTTTGATACAGTTACATTTTTTCTTATTTTTGATACATAAATTATATCACCATTTAATGTTATTAGATTTATTTTGTCTAAATATTGTGTAAAAATTTGATATAAGTTTAGAAAATTATTTTCTATTAATAAATCAACTCTTGTTTCTTATTTATATATGATAAGAATATGAAACTTTTCTCCTCATATCATTATATCTATATTTTTTAAAATCTTATTAAGATTTGATGTAATATTATTATTATTATTAACTCTTACAATTAAATCTTTTAATGTCTATTTTCAATGTTATTCTAGAAATATATATTATTTTGCTACACACTGATGAGTGCTCAAAAAGTACTAAAATTACCATGATTTTATGCACATTAATTAACTAAAAAATATATATATTTATATGTTTTATCATATATTTATATAAATTTATCTTTTTCGGAATCACGGGTATTTTTATTGTTTTTCACGTATTTTCGCTTAAAAACGTAACTTGAAGACTCAAAGAAGAATACTGGAAGCAATACATCACAAATATATCAATAAATAAATGGGGAAAGGTCAACAAATATGGAAAAATTGGACAAAATGGGTCGAAAATGTCAAAAATGTCAAAAAGGAGAAAATCGCACTCGGACCAAACCCATCCCGCAGACGCAAAGACGTTAACGCCGCGCGCAGATCCGCGCGCTTCCTCCTTCGCGCGCTCCGTTGCCTTCCGCGCGCGCGCCAATCGCTCTGCGGCCGACGCCATTTCGCCTCACCATGTGCACTACACGTTTTCACCATTTTTTAACATTTTTTCACCCACTTTTTCTCTCCATTCTCACCTATAAATACCCCCCTTCTCTTCACTTCATACCACATCTCAAAACACACTTCTCTCTTATTTCTTTCTCTCCATTTCTTAGTTTTTAGGTTTTTTTTTAGTTTTTCTTATGTTTTAGCTAGTTTCTCTTAGTTTTAGAGTTCTTCCCTTTTTGGGAAGAACTAGTTATGTTTTTGTAATTTATTAGCTTTTTGATTCAATAAATGGGAGTGCAAATTCCGTTTGGAGGTTTTCTAGCAATGGGAATGGCATCAAATCTTGTAAGGATTTTATTTTCTTTAGTTATTTTTTATGCTTTATTCTTACATGTTATATTTAATTTATGTGATTAAATTTAAATGTCTTGTTTGTAAAAATGATATAATAATAACGTTGTTATGCTTAAATATTAAATAGGTGAAAATTTCTAAAATGAATTGATTTTATTTTTATTCAAGATTTTATATTAAGAATGTTAGAGAGAAATATATTATTTTTCATTACAAACTTAAATCTGAAAATTAGATTTTAAGGTTTAGTTATCCGGTCTGATTTAGAGTAGTGCTCTTTTATTTGTTGATACAATCGCCCGGTAGTTAGAGTGAAGCTCTATTTCAAAAGTTTTTATAAGAATTATTATCTGAAAATGTATTAACAACATGTTTTCAGTAGTGGTTTTAAAACTTGAAAGTTAGTACTCGGATAACTAAATTCTTAGGTTTAATTTGGACACATTGAATAAATTAAAAACCACATACATTCCTTCCTTAGATCGACCTTGGGAGTATACTTATCATTTTCTACGAAATGATTCGTGCACTTGCGAGAGTTTTATAAATATAAAACCAAAGTATTGGCAAGAATCGGCGATGCCGGTTTTCGTTCATCACACACATACTAGCTCATGTATCTATATATGTATGTAGATGATAGTTGGCATAGCCTTTAAATTTTAATCCTACTTTGAAGTAGTTACTATTTGGATTTGTAATACTATACAACTCATTCATCTTATATTGAAGAGTATTCATATTCTAAGTTCGTTATTTCCTCCTCATTTTCCTCTTATAGATAAATACTATAAGTATAATCTATATCTGATTCCTTAATTGGTTCCAATTCCATATTAAAGGCTTATTCTAAGAATTTTGTTTTTTGTAGAAATTCCTTTTTAAATTCTTTCTTATGTTTAAGTCTACTTAGACATTCGTTGGTATATGTCTTCCATTACAGATCCAACATCTACATTTTTTCATCCCTAAAGGGCAATAATTGCTATTTTCATAAGGTTTATACCTATTTCTTCTAAAATATATTTTCCTATAGGTTTTCCTATTAAATCTTCTTTTATATTTTTGAAAATCTTGTTTTCTGAATTTGTATTTTTTATAATTTTTATATTTATTTTTATAAGGTTTTATGTTACATTCATATTTTTCTAGTATTCTAAAATCTCTTGTATCACAACATATTTTATCATTTTTTCTTATTTGTTTATGTTAATTTATTTATGGGCATTTAATAATTATCCAACTTTCAAGACTTCTTATTCTTCCTCCTAAGGTGTCTGGTATAATTTTCATATTTCTTTTATTCTAACTTTCTGTTAAGATCTTATGTATTATTCTAGGTAAATTTTGCAAAAAAAACATTTCATTATAAGTTGTTTGCATAGAGAGTGGTAATTTATGGTAATACATTTCATATTCATAGATAAAAGAATATATGTAACACATGTTACATATTTTCATATTTGTTAGATGTCATTTGGCTTCATTGATTTTATTTTCACTAAATTCAGTGATAATTTTTCCTTTATCTTCTTTAATAAATTCTTTGTATATTTCATTTATAATTATATCCAAATATTCTCTTCTCATATGAGTATTTCCTTGCATTAATAAATGTTGTTGGTCTATTAAGTTTGAAAACCAAAACTTTAACATTTTCTGTCATTTTATGATATATTAATACCCTACATATTGAAGGGTTTGTTTGTGTAGTTTGTGAGATTTGTATGAGTACACTAATCCCACTAGCTAATTCATCTAAGGCTTTTTTCCTATCTCTTATATAATCTAGATCTAAAGATCAGATTTATAATTATTATGGAGTTTGAATTCTAGTGTGATACTACATCTAATCCTTCAATGCAACCCTTCTTTCATTTTAGGTAATTGTCTTATTCTATTTGAGATATCAGACTCTCTTGATCTTTGCTTATTTCTTTCTTCCCTATGTGAGTTAAATATTTCTTCTTGATAAGAAACTGGTTATAAAATTGGTTTTATATGATTTTTTAGAGTCATGATTTCTAGTTCAGACTCAATCTCGTTGATTATTGTTATATTAGTTTCCTTTTTATTTGTACAAATTTTTTCATTAAAATATTCCTCTAATTCCTTATTAGTTAGTGTAAACAAATAAACTAATTTTTCTATATCCTTTTTTTCGAATTCATGAATTTCTCCTCTAATTCTTTCTTATATTTTATTAAATTGAAATTATATCTTTTTCATTAGATTTTTCTTCATTTTTTCTTTCATTTTTAAGAATTTGGGCATCTAATCTAATAAGTGGTTCTACTTTTAGTTCTTCTAGGATATCATATTTAAGACCAACAATATCATTATTTCTATGTTATATATATATTTTTTAGTTCTATAAATTTCATGTGTATATCTCGTTGAAGTTTATTATAATCACATTCATTTATTTCCTTTAAAAAATATTTTTTGTGTTTCAATTATACCTTATAAGTATCTCGTATTTGATTTTTGAACTAAATTTATTTCTTTTGTCAAAAATTTCAAAACTTTCATTAATGTTATTTGGTTTTTTGTTACTCCTACTAAGCTTCTATCTAGTTTTAATTGTATATTTTTTAATTTATCTTTAAACATTATTATTTTTCTAATATGACATCATTAATTAATGCCTTCATTACTTAGACTTCATCCTTTAGTTTTTTAACTTCTTTTTAGTTAGAGATTTTTCCTTCGTGGTTTATAAAAGTAAATGTTGTTACATTATTGTTTTTAACAAAAATATTTTTTTTCATGTTATTAAGGGTTTTTCCTTGATATTCAAGTGTCATTTATCTTGTATTTCAAAGTCTGTTAGTATTTCTTATTTTATTATTTATCCAAGTTCTTGAAAGGTTTTATCTATTTCTATAAATTCATTTTGTCCATGCATTGAACTACTATAATTGTTTGTTAAAAAAATACACTACTAGGTAGTATATTGAAAATAGATTATTTCATTCTTTCATTAAATCTTCTCTTTCTAATTCATAAACTAGTCTTAATATTTTATTTGAATTTTATCATAGATATTAATAACAAACATAAGGTATATTGCAAATTTTAGCTTTTGATATCTCAAGTTACCATGGATTATTTATAATAAAGCATATTTCTTATTTATTATTTTGTTCTATTCCTTCTTTGAAATGAGCATGTATTAATATTTGAATTTCTCCTAAATGAATGTATCTAATTTTTTTCTTTATACTTTTAGAAAATTTTAAATAATTTATTCAATATAGTTTACTTGTCAATTAATGATATATTATACATTTTTTTGTATCTATGATATTAATGCTCATTTTTTATTTCTTATTCCATAATAAATTATATTTTTCCTTAGGAATAATTTTCTTAAAAATGTAAATGATGGGTTTTTAAATCCAACTTTATTTAAGATTTAATTTTACTTTTTGAATTTCTTTAAATTTCTTTTTACTTATTACAATTTTCTATTAAAACCATCCCGAGATATTTTTTATTTCTAATTTTACTATTTTTTCAATTTTAATGGAATGTTATTATTCATTTTCATTAAATTTAACTTCTGTTATATTTGGGTTATTTTTCAATCTTTTAAAACTTTAGAGGTATTTTTAAAGATATCTAAATGTTTGAGGATATTTTTTATATTTATGTATATTTTAAATTTCAAAATATTGATAGCATTTTTGCGATCTTCTTAAAATATTGGAGACAAAACATGATGGTTGAGCTCTTATAAATTATGAGACAACTTATTATTAACAAATAATAAAGAATTTTTTCAAAATAAATTGATACGGTAAAAAGAAAGAAAAAAATCACTTCCCTACGTTTTATCACCATATAACTTTAGTGATACTCTAATGTTGTTTTAAGCCATGTGATTAAATTTGTTATCCACGTAAATAAGCTGTAAGTAAATAATTTGGGTGAGTTGATGGTTATTATAGCATCAAGAAGATCTTTGTTAATGTAATCGCATGTAAAAATGTGGACGTCGACATTGAATTAAATTTTATAAAATATTAAAGATATTATAGTTATAATAAAACTTTATAAATTATTAAAATAGTTAATTATTTATATTTTTTAAATTATTTTCTTATTTAATGTATATATTTATAAAAATTATGGTATTCAATTTGATTAATAAGTTAACTAATAAATAAAAATATTACTTAATAATTAATTAAATCTAAAATAATTATTTAAATTATAATTTTTAATATTATTATAAGTGAATAAATTCCTATAATACATAATATAATTTTAATTATGAAAAAAATAATTATATAAGTAAAATTAGTAAACTAAATATAAAAATGAAGTAGAAATAAAAAAAAAATATATATGGAAAGAAACATAATATATTGTACTAAATAAATAATATTTTTATTAAAGATAAAAAATTATAAATAAATAAATTAAAATAAATTTTCGGTCCCGATTGCAAACAAAAATGATTAGAAACACTTTCAAATGTCTTTTATGTTTTTAACTTAGACTAATTTATTGAGTCAATGTAAATTGCAAGATAAGAGTTATATTGTAACTATATAGAAGGAAATATATGCTAAAATCGAATTTATTGAAAAAAAAATGGCACATGAGAGTTGACTAATTTACTCAAGGGTAAAAAAAACTATTAAATTAAAATAGATTTACAAACTAAAATTGAATGAGAAAGGTGAAATAGACAAAAATAAGATTCGTTTCGAGCAAAAGAAAACAAGCAAGAGTGTGATATATGATAGAAAGATGTTTTTGATCCAATTGTAAATCAAGACGCAATTGGTTTGTTAATCTCTTTAGTAGTTCTAAACTCTTGGCCTATGTTTTAATTAGATGTGAAATCTAATTTTTTACATAGTGAATTAGAAGAAGTATTTTTATAGCAACTTCCAAGTTATATACAACAATGTAATGAGAAGAAAGTTTTTAAACTAAAGAAAGTATTATTTATGTGCAATAAGGTAATGAGAAGAAAATTCTTAAATTATAGAAAGCATTATTTATGTGAAGAAAGTTCTTAAACTAAAGAAAGCATTATATATGAGCTAAAACAAGCACTATGAGCTTGGTACAACCATATAGATGCCTACTTTATCAAACAAGGTTTCCAAAGGTACCCTTATGAACATACTTTGTACGTTAAGGTCGATGATGAAGGTAAAATTCTCATCATATGTTTGTATGTTGATGATTTAGTTTACATCTAAAGTGGTGTTAATATGTTTAATGAGTTTAAGAATTATATAAGGAATGAGTTTGACATGGTTAATTTAGTATTGATATACTACTTATTTTCTTGGCATTGAAGTAGTACAATCATCCCGAGGTATTTTTATTTTTCAAAAAAACTATATCCAAGAAACTCTTAAAGAAATTTCAAATAATTAATTACAATCACGGGATACCAACTTAATTCGGATTGAAGCTAACTAAAGAACTTGAGGGCAAGAAAGTTAATAACACTTTCTAAAAGTAGATTGTTGGAAGTTTAATGTATGTGACCTAAACAAACCTTAGCATCATGCATGTTAATTTGATTGGTCAATACACTTCTAACTAAGATGCATCTAAGGAGAATACTTTGATACCTAAAAGTCATATTAGATTATGATATTTTTTACAAAATGAGTGATAAATAATTTTTTTATGGTTTTATTAACAATGATTACTAAGGTGATAATGATGATCAATTCTAAGAACATTTTTAAAAATGTGTTCTTAATGAGTTTAGGAAGAATTTTATGGTCATAAAAAAAATATAACACTTTTTAGAACTAAAGTTAGAGTTTTTATTCCTATCAAGCCATATGGTTGAGAAAATTATTAAAATTTCTTGATCGAACACAAAAAGATCCAATAAAAATATTTTGTGATAATAATTTTACTATAAATCTTTCAAGAAATTCAATTATGCTATGGCAGAAGCAAACATATAGATGTTTGTTACCATGTTTTGAGAGATATTTGCAAAGATGGTGTGATTAAGTTAGAATTTTACAAAAGTGAGAATCAAGTAGTTGATATTATTAGTAAATCTCCCAACACAACAAATATTTGAGAAGCCTAGAGGCTTGGAGTTTGATCTTTGAAGGAAGTCATTCTAGGGAGGACACTTGCATACTATAGACAATGTTTGATTACTATACAAATATTTGTTTGTTATCCATAAAATCTTATTTGTTAGAAAGTTTGGTTTACCTACTCTATAGGAGGAGTATTTCATGTTAATAGGGGTATTAGTTATTGGTTGTTAGTTTCCCAAAATATTAAGAATTGTTAGTGACAACTGGCAAGCCATGATTTTTCAGTTCATGGAATATGGAGTATTCCAAAAAATCAACATAGTGGATGCATATTACTTGCTGGAGTTGGTTTATCTTTTTTCTTCTTCTTCTATAGCTTCGATGAATTTTAAAACAATTCATATCAAAATATTTCAACCACATTATTGTTCAGTTCTTTGCTTTTGTCTTTAATATTTTTCTTAAAAGATGTATGTATGAAAAAGTTAGATCCATTTAATTTTTTTTTTTACTATTATCAATTAACAATAATTAGTATATATTGACGGTAAAACAAAGATATAACTAAATTGAATGAAATTTTGAACAAATAACAATAATGAAAGAAATTTGATTATTTTCTTTAATATTTTTCTTAAAAGATGTATTTTTTAATAAATCAAATAATATGATATGTTATAATTTTTTTAACCGTAAAAATATATAATATGTATTTAAAGGGTATATATATTTTTATGATTATAAATTTTAAATATAATATGTTTATTATTATCTTAAATAATTTAATTTATTATAGTGCTATTCAAATATTGTTAACTCTAGATTAATATGAAGTAAGTCAAACTTAATATTTTTTTTAAAAAAATATATGTTATTTTATTAAAAATTTAAATACTATGACAGTGAGAAACAATTTTTTTTTGAAGGTGTAATAAAGTTTTTTTATTAAATAAAAATATATTTTATAAGTAAACCATCTCCCTTTTTTTCTAACAAAAAAATTAAAAATTAAAATAACATTTATATATTTACGTATGTATATATAATAATGAAGTTTGAATCTACGTCTTACTAAAATTTAAAAAATATATATTATTATATTACAAATTAATTAATGGCAACACAACTATTAACTAAGTAATAAATAATTTACGGTGGGTAGTTGAGATGGATGGCAGTGCCCAACCTCTGACAATGAAACAGAAAACGGGACCCACTCATAATATTGAGCCCGGTCTTTATGAGAGCCTACTCATTTTGGGCCCAGTCTTTCTGAGAGCCTACTCATTTTGGGCCCTTGCTATTTAATTCATATTATATTTATATTTAAAAATAAGTTAAATATTTTATTAATTATTAAAGGTTTCATTTGATTTATTTGTTGATTTTATAAATAATAATTAATAAAAAAATTGTAAGAAGGAAATCTCACTAAATCACTATATTAAAAAAAATCTTTTTTATCCAATCCAAAAAAGAAATACCTATTGTAAACACTTTAGAACCATGACTCACGAGTTGAATATCTACGTATATTATTTTTTTTTAATAAAAAAAATTGTATTTTATTGATGTTTTTATCATTATAATTCATTGATAAAATAACAAAAGTAGCTTAGATTCATAACAATTAACGTATAAAAAATAGATTTGATTATTTGCTCTTAAGCTCATGCTAAAATAATTGAACATTTTATCTAATTATTTAATATTAAGATGTTTTTAAAAATATAAAATCTGTTTTGATATTAATTAAAATTGCTCCGACATTAATAAAAAAAACTATTTCTTATCCTGCAAATAGACAGAAGCAAACATATGAACGAGATCCAACTAAGTTAATGAACTTTTCAATTCAGCCAAAAATACTTTTACCTTTATTTATAAGTAATTTTGTTTTAATAACTATATTATTCATTATTTTTTAATTTGAACTCAAATCTTAAATTTTTCATATGTTAAAGTAAATTATATATCATTGAATTATAAACTCTTTAATATTTACAGGTAAGTTAAATTCATTATTTTTAAATTAATGAATAAATTGATAAGATTTGATTAATTTCTTACGAAAAATATACTATATAATTGAGATATCAAGTTGTTCATGTACTTTATAAGCATTTGAAATTATGTTGACAATATAAAAACTCATATGCATGTTAAAAGTAGTTGTTACTACTGACTTAATTTTAGGATTGTTATCACCAATTCATGTTTTCATAAGTGGTGTGAACATGAGTTCTTAGTTTTAAGGAGTGATGTTTTCCACTCTTGAAATTCTATAAAACTATTGAAATTTCATCAGTTTGTTCCCTATAAATAGATGTAATAAGAAGCTGAAAACAATAGTAGAAAAACTGTTCTTAATCTCCAAAATGTGTGTGAACTCAATCTTCAAAATTGAGATAAACAAGAGAAGTGTTTAAAAAAATTACCCAACATCTAAGAGAAAGAGTTAGAAAACTAACCTAACATCTGGCATCAGAGCCAATAAGAGAGCTGGAAAAAAAATCACAACAACCAAAACTTTACAACAGCAAAATGGCTACAAAAAATGAAAGTTTTGTCTAACCAGCTATTCCCAGATTTGATGGTCACTACGATCATTGGAATATGTTGATGGAAAACTTCCTAAGATCTAAGGAATTTTGGGATCTTATAGAAAATGGGATTGGAAAGATTAAACTGGATAGTTTAGAGGTTTTTGCTCAACATAAGCAGAAAAATGATGCACTGAAATTGAAGGACCTGAAGGTAAAGAATTACCTATTTTAGGCAATTGACAGGTCTATTTTGGAGACAATCCTTAACAAGGATACGCCTAAGGACATCTGGGACTCTATGAAAAAAGTACCAGGACTCCAACATAGTGAAGCAAACATAACTTCAAACTCTCAGAAGAGATTTTGAAACTCTTCAGATGAAGAAAGGAGAAACAATAAATGCTTACTTTGGAAAAGTGATGACAGTGGAAAACAAGATGCGTCTTCATGGTGAGAAAACCACATATGACATTATGGTTGAGAAAATACTAAGGTCCTTGACTCCCAAGTTTGACTATGTGGTCTGCTAAATCGAGGAGTCTAATATAGTTGAAGATATATCCATAGATGAACTACAGAGTTCCTTGCTTATGCATGAGCAAAGAATTAACAGGACCAGTGTAGTTGAAGAAATGCATGCATTAAAGGTTTCCACCTTTAATGAGTCTTCAAACACAAGAGGAAGAGATCGATGACAACACTCTTACAACTGACACTACAAAACCGATGAAGATAGAGAGTGGATTGAAGAAGGAACTAAATCATTTTCTCAAACTTGAAGGGATGATGATCAAAACAAGAAGAGACATTTTGACAAATCAAAGGTCGAATGTTACAAATGTGGGAACTTAGGTCATCATAAAAATGACCAAAGAGAATGGTGAAAGATTCAACTTTGTAGAAAAGGAAAAGGAGAAAGAGGTGGAGACTTTGTTGATCGCCTTTCATGCAATGGAAGACACGGATGAAGAAACTTGGTACATGGACACAAGTTGTAGTAACCATATGAGCGGTTGTAAGTTATCATTCTCTAATCTAGATGAGAGTTTCACCACTTTTGTTAGTTTTGGTGATCGATCAACTGTGAAGGTTGAAGGAAGGGGTGATATTCAGATAAGAACTAAGAATGAGTTCATTGAGGTAATATCTAATGTATTTTACATACCTGACCTAAAAACAAATCTGCTTAGTGCTGGCCAGTTACAAGACAACGGTTACACTATCACAATTAAAAAGGGAAAGTGTGAGATTTATGATCCCAAACGTGGATCAATTGCAGTGGTGCAGATGACAAGAAATCGACTCTTCCCTCTCAAAATTAAATCAATGCAAACATGTTTGATGGTCAAAGGAAATGTTTCAGTGTGTAGATGTCGTGACAGATATGGGGACCTTCATTTCATCGACCTCAGGACTTTAAAACAAAAGCACATGATGGAAGGATTACCTGAAATCACAATGGTTTCCTCAACAACATATGAGAACTGCATCATTGGGAAACATGACTGTGATATGTTTCCTACAAAAAAATCAACAAGAGCTCATAAGATCCTGGAATTGATTCACTCATATCTTTTGTGGTTCAATGTCCCCTACATCTTATGGAGGTAAAATATTTTTCCTAACCTTCATAGATGACTACAACAGAAAAGTTTGGGTGTATTTCTTGCAGGAAAAGTCTAAAGCTTTTGAAGCTTTCAAAAACTTCACTTCTCCAGTGGAGACACATACAGAAAAAATGATCAAATGTCTAAGAACAGATCGAAGAGGATAATTCGGAGTTATACAATGAAAAAGGAATTAGGAGACAGTTGAAAACAACTTATACACCACAACAAATGGTGTAATTGAGAGGAAGAATCGTACCATAGTCAATATGGTAACGAACACGCAACAGGACAAGTTCTCAAAGTTTTCTGGCCTGAATTTATTTGTTGGACAGTTCACATTCTTAATAGAAGTCCAACATTTTATGTTAATAACATGACTCCATAAGAAGCATGGAATGGAAAGAGGCCAACTGTAGATTATTTCAAGGTATTTGGTTGCATAGCATATACACACATACCTAATTAGAGAAGAAAAAAGTTGGATGATAAGATTGAGAAATGCGTGTTCTTAGGGGCAAGTGAATTGTCAAAAGCTTATAAACTATTTAACCCAATTTCAAGAAAGATAATGATAAGTCATGACGTGGTGTTTGATAAGGGCAAAAGGTGGAATTGGGGAGAATAGCAAGAAACACCAAAGAATATGCCAGTGGAAAGTGAAGTAGATGATGAAAGGACAACTATGGTGACTGAGAATCAATTCCCTCAGCCACTAACATTGCCACAGGAGCCTCAAGCTCACATATCAGCTCAAAGTGACAAGTAATATAAAGAAATGAGGGTTTACAATATGAGAAACCCTTAAACGTTGATAAGGCCTCCCTAGATGATGGACTATGAGACAACTTTCAGTGGTTCAGATGAAAACAATGCCAACTTTGCCTTGTTTGTTGGCAGTGATCCCATCACCTTTGATGAAACTGTGAAGGAAGATAAATGGAAGGAGGCAATGGACAATGAGATACTGTCAATTGAGAAGAATAACACTTGGAAGCTCAATGATTTACCTAAAGAACAAAAACATATAGGGGTAAAGTGTGTATTAAAAAAAAGTGAATGAAAGAGGAGAGGTTGACAAATATAAAGCTCGTTTGGTGGCTAAAGGATACAGAAAAAAGTAGGGCATAGACTATAATGAAGTCTTTGCACCTTTAGCAAGGCATGAAACCATAAGGATGCTCATATCCTTGGTTGCAAAGAAATCCTAAAAGATTCTACAGATGGATGTAAAGTTTGCTTTTCTCTATTGAGAATTGCAGGAAGAGGTTTATGTTGAACAACCTCATGATTTTGTTCAAAAGGGAAAAGAAGAAAAAATGCTAAAGTTGAAGAAAGCACTCTATGGCTCGAAATAGGCTCCACGAGCATGGTACATCAAAATTGACACCTATTTTGCCTAGTTAGGTTTTGGGAAATGTCCCTTAGAACATACATTGTACACTAAGGTTGGAACTTGAGGTAAACTTCTAATCGTGTCACTCTATGTTGATGACCTAATCAATACAGGAAATAATCAAGAAATGCTGAATGAGTTCAAAAACTCAACGATGAGAGAATTCGAGATAACAAATCTAGTACTGTTGCACTACTTCTTGGGGTTAGAAGTAATTCAAAACTCTTTTGGTAACTTCATTTACCAAAAGAAATATGCACATGAGGTGTTTGAAAAATTTCAGATGGAAGATTGTCGAGCCATTGAGACTCCAGTAGAACATGGATTGAAAATCAGCAAGGATGAAGGAGGAAGAGAGGTTGATAACACTTTCTTCAAACAAATCGTTGTAAGTCTCATGTATCTTTCTTCAACTAGACCAGATATCATCTATGGTGTGAGCCTGATAACTAGATACATGTAAAATCCAACAGAGTTGCACCTGAATGCAACAAGAAGAATTCTAAGATACGTAAAGGGGACACTAGATTATGGAGTATTCTATAAGAAAGTTGACAACTCAGATTTCTATGGTTACACTAACATTGATTATGCAAGAGATCTAAATGATAGAAAGAGCACATTAGGCCATGCTTATATGTTAAGCTTAGGAGTTATCTCATGGTCTTCAAAGAAGCAACCTATAGTCACTCTATCAATTACTGAAGCTGAGTATGTGGCAGTAACATCAAGCTCCTTCCAAGGGATCTCGATGAAGAAAATGTTTGAAGTCCTAGGAATGAAGCAAGATAGTCCTATGATAATCTATTGTGATAACATGTCTACTATCAAACTGTCTAAAAATTCAGTAATGCACGGAATGAGCAAACACATAGATGTCAGATTTCATTTTCTTCGTGACTTATGTCAAGATGGGGTTATTGAGTTAAAGTATTGTAGAAGTTTAGAACAGGTAGCAGATATTCTAACCAAATCCTCAAGCAACCAAGTTTTGAGAAACTTAGGAAGTTGCTTGGAATGTGCTCAATCCTCAATCTTCAATCTCGAACAAGGGAGGATTGCTCAAAGTTAAAGACTAATCAAGAAAATCCTAAACTATTTTTTGAGTAGAAAAATCAGTTTAAGGGAGAATGTTGAAAATAGTTGTTGCTATTGCCTTAATTTTAGGATTGTTTTCAACAATCCATGTGTTTCATGAGTGTAGTATTCCATGTGTTTCATGAGTAATGTGAGCATGAGTTCCTAGTTTTAAGGAGTGGTGTTTTCTACTTTTGAAAATCTGTAAAACTATTGAAATTTCAATAGTTTGTTTTCTATAAATAGATGTAATAAGAAGCTGAAAACAACAACAAAAAAATTATTCTTAGTCTTCAAAATGTGTGTAAACTCAATCTTCAAAATTGAGATAAACAAAAAAAGAGTTTAGAAAACTAACCCAACAGTGCATTCATAGCTGGGCTCGTTGAATGTATAAAGACGCACAATTAAAGACCAAAAACGACAATTATAAAGACAATTATAGTATATTTAAAGAATTTCACACAAATTCTTCTTCTTTGACAAAATAAGAATGCTTAAGCCTTGAAATGTTTATTAAAATCTATAAAAAATAAAAGTTTTTTATTCTTAAAATGTTAATTCTATTGATAGATACATTTATAATTTTTATAAATTCTATCTTATGATTAATGGATAGCTTCAACACATCTTCAAGATTTGTCTTTTATCTTTTATATATTAAATCATTTTATATATTTCACATATCTTATTATATTTTTAAATTATTTATCTTTTTTTTTATTTTTACAATATACCTTTAATTTAATTTAATTTGTTTTTTATTGAGATTCATATTTTTTGATACAATCAATTAAAACTCGGATATTATATCAAAGTTTATAAAAACTATAAGTTTTTTAATCTTAGAAAATTAACCCTAATAAATTAAGAAAATTATTGATAATTTTTACAAACTTCTAACAAGGTTAGAGTGACTTTAGTCAAAGATCCAATATTAAAATCTTAATCTTACGTCACATTGTTTGAATGAATACTTGTTGTATTCATAATAACTTCTTCTTCTTTTTTTTGGTTGTATTCCTAAGTGCCGTAGCTACTAGCTAATGGTTCTTTTTTCTCTGCCAAGTAACCAAGACAAGATGAATTTTGGATTAGACAAGAGTCAAATTCACGTGCTAGAAAATTCTCTTCTCTCTCGCTTTCGCGTATTCCTACGGTTTCTTTTCTTTTTATTGTTGGGGAGGGGGCCTCCTTTTAACAAATAAAAAATAAAAAATTTTCAGATAGATTTTCTTTTTCTTTTTCTTTTTCTTTATTTTTATTTTTTATATCTCTTTAATACGAACTTTATTTTATAAATAATCTAATAAAATTATTAAAAAATAATATTTTTTAATTTTTTAATAATAATAAAATATCTTAATAACATTTAATGATATCTAATTAGATTATATTTAATATTTAACGAATCTAAATTATCGTATTTTAATTTGAATAATATTTAAAATAAAATAATATATCAGAATTTTTTAAGTTAAAATGTATAAAATAAATATAGAAAGTGATATTTTTATGATTATAAATTTTAAAAATATTAATTTATTATCTTTTCAATCTAGATATAAGAAATTTGAATCCTATATACTATAGTGATTTATTTATTTATAATAAAATAAAGTGTTTAAATTGTTACTTTGTTTACGTAAATTGTGTTATTTAATTTATTAATTTACAGAAGTGTTTCTGAATCCATTTATCTCGGAAAAATATGTTATTAAAGTTCATTTATTTGTTAAAAGTACCTCAATTAATGATAAAGTTAATTTTTTATTATATTTTTCGTTAAATATAACGAAATAACATATGTATCACATATATATTTATATTTTTAGATATGTATATGCATACAAAATAAATATTTCATAATTAAACAAAAATTTCAATAAATTTTAAATAAAAATTTTATTATCTAATATCTAAAGTCACGTATTAGACAATAAAATTATAATTTAAGTTTGATAAAAATATTTATTAAATTTTTTAACATTTTTAATTAAATATTATTTATTAGATATATGTCTATTGAAAAATAAAAACATGAAGTAGTACATATTCTATATCATTATATTTAATAAAAATTAAATAAAAAATTAATTTTATTATTTTTTGACATTTATCAAACAAAAAAACTTAAAAACACTTCTTATAAACAAATAAATTAAACAATATTTAATATCTAAACAAATGAAACAACCATTTTTTTATAATAATAATAAAAATTACAATATAAATAACTACACCCTATTTTAATTAATTATTTTATAATATTTTAATTAATTAGTTAATATATTGATCAAATTAAATAACATATTTTTTTATAAATATACGTATTAAATATAAAATTAATTTAAAAATATAAATAATTTATTATTTTGATATTTTGTAAAATTTTATAAATAATTTATCTGATTTAATATAATTTTAGTGATTTTTTTTAAATTTAAAGTTTTTATTGAAAATGATAATATTTTTTTATAAAATTTTAATTTTAATATTTAAACCGATATCTATATTTTAAATATTAAATTCAATTCAATTCAACTATTAAATTAAAATATTTTTAAAATACGACTGGAAAAAGAAATTAATTACTCTTATGATATTGTAAATTGACGGCATAATTCCAGGTGTTGTTTCCTTTTTTTTTTCCTGTCCTTTTTCCTTTCTCGGCCTTTTAGATAAAAAAAACCTTTATGCTATATAGCTTGCGTAGGGGGGCGGCTTACGGGCTAGGGATTAGGGACTAAGTCTAGACAGATAAGACGATCTATCATACTCATTAATTTTCCACACGCAATTTTTAATTTATTAATTTTTAAATGGATAAATTTAAATTTAATAAATATATAATAATATTATTATAATTTTAATTTTTTTTTATTTTATAAAATAAAAAATATAATTTTCTAGATTACTTTTATTATAACATTGTTGAATTTTAATGTTAAATTTTTGTAAAATATTTTACATATATTATTAATTAATTTTTTATTTTAAATAAAAATAAACATATAATAATTATTATTTTATAAACAATATAATTTAAATATAAAATAAATATTAATGATTTGATATATATATAAACTTGTTTATTAATAGCTCTATTATTATTTAAAATTAAGTCTACGTTGACATAGAATTATACAAATAATAAATGAATATTTAATACACAATAACATTATTAAAGTAATTATTTAAAATAGATTTGTTTATTATATAAATATTTTAATATTTATTAATAAATAAAAAACATGACTTTGCTAAAAATAGTGAAGCTTTCTACACATAATATTTACAAAAAAAGTATCTATGTTATAAATTATTCTATACATGAATAACTATTGTGATATATTACATTGATTATTATATAATAACTTGGTATATAAACAATTATTCTAATATTTATTATAGGTTAACTAACGTTTGTAAAAGCAACCAATCATATAAATATAAACCGAAAAACTCAAACAAAAGTAATTATTAATAACAAAAGTTTTTCAAAATTAACAAAAAAAAAATTTACTCTTGTAAAAAGAATATAACATAATCTTTTTTCTAAATATAACATGTTATTTGCATATATTGTATACGTACATTATATTAATATATTATACATAAAATACATTTATCTATGTATATATATACACCTTATATAAATTAATACATTATTTTGATATCAAATCATTACATGTAATGTAAATATAATTAAATTAATCTTAAAATAATATGTTAATTATATCTAAGGTGAACATATGTTATATTTATACATTGTACTTAATATGCATTCATCTATGTACATAATGTACACGTTATATATAAACTAACATGTTATTTTAAGATTAATTTAATTGTGTACAAATATGTATATCATATTTCATATATTTATTCAACGTTTGTTAGTATTGGTGTACAACAAATGGAGATAGCCTATTTTTTACCAACCCTAAATAGAATTTGAAGATTTTCAATTCGAATTTGATTTGATGATATATTCAATTTAAATCAACTTAAATTAAAGATGATTGAATTTTTATTTAGATCATATAAAGTCAAATTAAGATTATAATTTATTTATAAACTATCATCATATATAAAACATAATATATATATATATATATATATATACACGATATTTAAATTTAAAATTTATATATCTTAACTAAATTTATTATTTATAATCACAGCTAAAACAATTAAAATAATAAAAAGTATGCTTAGAAACTAATTAAATTATTATAGAGATTTAATATTTATATTTATTCTTAAACTAACATATTAATTTAGGTATATATAATATAATATAAAATAAAAATATTTATTTATTTTATTTTAATAATAATTCAATCTAAATTAGATGTTAACAGAATATAATATAAGTGAATCTAATGAATTATATATTTTTTTAATTTGATTATAAAATCTATCAATTTAATTTAATTTAAATTCTATAAGTAAAATTAATTTTTTTTAATTTAATTGGATTGTTTAGATTATTTAACTTATAAATAACATGAAAGCATATCTTAAATAATAAAATATATAAATCATGAAAGAAATATATAAAAATAGAATGATATTATTTGATTGTAGTCGAATTTATTTATTAAATTTAAATAATATATTATTAATATAAGGGTTAAAAATATATAATTATTATTTTTAATTCAATCTTGGTGAAAAAAAAGAGATGAGATTTGAATACCAAGATACTTATTGATTGATTATTTTAAATATTGTTAAAAAATAAATAATTATTTTAAATATCATTAAATTCATCACATAAAAGTAAAAATTGAGATTTTAAAGTTTAAAAAACAATTAACCAAAAAATAAAGTTTAAAAATCAATTAACATAATAGAGAAAAAGTATTTGGAAAAAATAATAATATGTTTTTAGAGATTCACGGTATAAGGTTGCAAATTATGCTGGATTCCGTGGGAACACGATCACGCTCCCAGACTTTTAACATGTGATTCTACGAGTACATTATCTAAAATATTTATTAGGCTGCAAAAATGATAATACAAATTCATTAGATTTTTAAATTTTTTTAAAATATTTTATAATTTTATAATTTTTTAAAAAATATAAATAATACTATTTTAATGATATGTAAATATTTGTTATTAAAATATTATTAATTCATGATTAAAAAATGATTAAAACTCAATCATTTAACAATAAATTTTTTATAGATAATTTAAAATAAAATTTACAAAATATTTGTTTTAATTTTTTTATTATATATATATATATTTAATATTTTATTGATTTTTTATTTTTAAAAAATATACATATATTTAAATAAATTTTTATTAGAATATTTTTATCAATCATTTATTCCTTAAATAATTTCATACTAAATTTTAATTTTATCATTGTTAATAACTTATATTTTATCATATTTTAATTATTTTATAGTTAACAATAATATTTTCAATAAAAAATGATAAATATTTTATTGTGAAAAATTTAATAATAATATCATTTATTAATAAATATTAAAAAATTAAAAATAAATAAAATATATAACAGAATAACTATTCTTCTAAAAATACTACTAAATTAAGAATTCTTTAATATTGTATTTTAAATATCTCTATTATCAATTATAATTATTTGAATAGCTATGTAAATAAAAATTCATTTTGAACAAAATATTTATAATTAATTAAATTTTTATACATAATTATATAAATATATAAATGTCTGTCTAATAACAGATATAATACTTAAAAAACTAAACCATTCTATATAAGGATAGCTATGACAAATATTACTTACCTACAAATATACATTGTTCGTTGAACCTGTGAATGTAAATTGTCTGAAAATAGGATACTCTAAATTAGAGAGTACAAGAGTTTTATAAATCATTCTTAAAATGTGAATGAAAGATACCACTTAATTTAATTAAACATAAACTTACTGAAAATTTGTTTCATTATTAAAGGAAGTTGGTGTTTTAATAAGAATAAATATTATTGTTAGATTAAATTATTTACTTTTAAATATTTATTTTTGAAAATAATAATTTTATTTTGATATTAATGATTATTGTTTTAAAATTATCACTATCCTTATTCAATTAGCAAAATATAATTACTAAAAATTGAGTAAATTTTTTATTATTATTAAAAAATAATTGTTTTTTATGGTAATAAATATTATTATTAGAGTAAATTATTTATTTTTTAAAATAATTTCCAATTAAAAATAGAAAACTTTACTTTAATAATCACTAAAATAAAAAAATAAAAAAAATTAGTAAGGGAGTGCGAGAGAGGATAAACCGCGGGAATGGCAATCCCCGGACGTATAATAGATTCCAAGAAAACCTAGAACAACCCATCGGAGAAAACCTAGCTTAAGATAAGCCTTATTGATTTGGATAACAATTTGATATCGATTCGTCGACACGCAGGTAAGGAAACACCAAAATTTACGTTTTGAAATTACGTTTTGTCATTATTTTGGATCGATTTGGTTACTCACAACTAGTGAAATTCGGTCTGGCAACTGATCCCCTTGAATTGGTCCTCGGCTTTTCAGGTTTTAACTCATTTGCGGCTAAATAGATTGAGTTTTGTGTTTTAGAAGGATAAGTGGTTTAAATGGGCGGTTTTGCCTGGAATGAGTCAGATGATGTTGCTTTCTAATGCAGAATTCAATCACATTGTAATTTTGAATCTTTTGATTGAGTACAAACTCAAAATTTTGTTCAAGTGGGTTATTTCAAAGAATTTTCGATTTGCGTCTTTTATAGAATCGAGGGTTGCTCGTGAATTGGAATTTGATTAATGGCAGCTATTTTTTTACTTACATATTTGAAGACTTATCTAGGATTTGTTAATTGGAGACCAGAGGGTGAGGGTTTAAGTGAATTTCAATTTTTAAGTTTGTGTTGAGTTGGTGGCTTGGGCATCTGCAAATTTAGTTATGGAACATAATTTTGGTTTTCTTCAATGAGAGTATAAAGGAACGGAAATGAATGGAGAATATCTTGGTTTGATGATACAATGACTGGAGCATCATTAGGTTCCCGAACGGCTAGTTATGGATCACTTCAACAACAGTCACAGAAAGGTGTTTTGCATATTCGGGCAACATCAATTTTTGTGCGCAAGAACACAAAACCTCTTACGAGTTTGAGGGAGAAGGAAAAATGCCGGCATTTTATTTGTTGTCATTTTGGCCTAAGGAAGGTCGCAGTGCTCCTTTTGGTGGCCCTTGCTATTTTGGTTTTTGTATTTGGCACCTATACTGGTAGTAGAGGTATGCTTTATTTACTTAGAGTAGCTTATATTTTGTCCTCTCTTTCATACCGTAAAGTTGATCTTTGCGTAACATTTTTTTTATCTTCAACTTCATATCTTTAGTAAAAATACAGGGATAGTCCTTTTTTGTTGATTATAACATTGATCTGTGCTGGTAGAGTTGACCTGTTTGCATTGTGAAGCTAGCTGCTTCGCAGTAATGCCACCACCTTTATTTGCTGAGGATGATTCTGAATTATTTAATTATAATAACTAATCATATTATCCTTATGCTTGCTTTCTCTCTGATTATTGAGCAGAAAGCAGTAACATGATTATCATTCAAAGTATAGAAGATGTGACACCTCCTGGCATTCGGATGCCAAATAGTTCAGGAACTATCATGAGAATGGGGGATACTAGAAGTGAGAATCAGTTTGAACATTATCCCCATCACCATCATCTTCCCCTTAATACAGCTTCTCATATGGTTCATGGAAATATGCCTCCATCTGTTCATATATGTGCAAAGTTTGCATTTCCTCCCCCTCCAGTTAATCCAAAACGGTTTGGACCACGTCGTGAGTTCTTATTAACTTTATGTTTTGTAATTTTTCATTCACTATGAGTTCTTTTTATTGCAATAACTAAAACACCTGCAATCTTGAAGGTTTTTCTAAACACTTTAAACCTGAACATGAGAATTTCTTAATGATTATATTATATTAGTACAGGTTTATCTTCTTTGTTTTTTTGGTCATTAAGAGAATTTTATTACGTAGTCTAATACAGGTTTATCTGTAGTGCCATTGATTTTGCTGTTGCTCATTTTCTTTCAGCATGTCCAGTATGTTATCTTCCCGTAGAGCAGGCGGTAGCTAGCATGCCAAGTTCCCCATCAGCATCACCTGTTATTCATAATTTGACATATGTACTTGATGAAAATCCAATTAAAACTGAGCCATATGGAGGCTCAGAATTTGGTGGTTATCCTTCACTGAAGCAGAGAAACAATTCATTTGATGTAAAGGAGTCTATGACAGTCCACTGTGGGTATGTTTTTCATTTTCTTTATTTTTTAAGGATGATATATAGACCGTCTTTGATGTGGTGTTTACATTATACAAATGTATCAAATCAGTGACTTTGGATTCTAATCTTTTCTTGTATTGTTAATTTCATCTATGCTTTCTTGCAATGTGCTGTTGCTGTCCTTTTTTGTAGATTTGTCAAAGGAAGCAAACCAGGGTATCAAACTGGGTTTGATATTGACGAAGCTGACCTTATGGAGTTGGGGCAATTCCACGAAGTAATTGTTGCATCAGCTATATTTGGTAATCACAATTGTAGGACGTTTCATGATGTTTGCTATCTGTCATTTACTTCTTTTTTTGCTTTCCTCAAAGCTATACTTTTACTAGGAAATTATGATATAATACAACAACCCAAGAATGTTAGTGAGCTGGCAAGAGAAACTGTTCCTTTCTTCATGTTTATTGATGAAGAGACAGAAGCTTATTTGAAGAACTCCAGCATACTAGATAGCAGTAAAAGGGTTGGGCTATGGAGAATTATTCTTGTTCGTAATATTCCATATATGGATCCAAGACGTAATGGAAAGGTTGTTTTCTTTATATTTTGTTTGTTTGCTTCCTTTTCTTTTTAGTTTCATCAAATAAGATAAATCAGATCAGTTACCTTCTTCATTTTTTCCCTCCAGTATTGAGCATCCACAGGGATTTGTCAATTCTGGTTGATTATAATGAGAATTGTTATTGTAACATGGCAAGATTTAGTAGGAAGGTAACCATAATTATTCTAATTGAATCTTTTACCTACCCAGCCAATGGGTATTTTAACCCTCAACCAAGATTCTTCATTCCTAATCTTTAGTAGTGACGATACAAAATAAAAATCTTTTTCTCTTAATCTGATGATTTGAAGGTGCATTGTATGAAACATTTTGGAAGTTAATATTAAGAAGTAACTCTGGAATCTCTGCGGAGGGAAGAAAAAAAAAGTTGCTGAAAATTGCTGTCATGCTTGTACTTGTGCAGATTCCGAAGCTTCTCTTGCACAGGATTTTCCCCAGTGTACGATATTCTATTTGGATTGACGGCAAGCTCCAGCTTGTTGTGGATCCTTATCAAATTCTTGAGAGGTACACTCCTTCCTTATTGTCATTGACTTCTTTTCTTCTCTCCCTAAGATATTTTCAGTGGAATACTTGTAAAAGTTGATGTTCCTGTATGGATTTGAATTATGACCACATTCTAGGACCAGTTCATTCTGGACTATCAGTTTTAGTCTCATGTCGATGTTTCACGCCATGGAGCAATATATAGATTAAAGAGTTTTTGAGCAGTCAGTTTCTTTCTTCTTTTAGAAACTTAGATTGGCTGTAAGGATGATGTATTGAATTTTCGTAGCATGAATGTTTATTTGGTTTTGAGTTATTCATTACTTGTATAATATTTTAGCATTTAGAGGAGATTGCAGTTAGCATGGTTTACTATATTTTAGATGCATCCTCTTTTTGCCTTTATCTGGTCCCTTATAGTTTATTCTCTAGCCTTTCCTTGATTCTTGTGGTCTCTTAAAAAGCATGTGTCATAAAAACAAAATTTGAAGTTTGAATTATTTTTCCTTGCATATTTTATGTTAATCCATGATAACTCCTTACTTGTTGAAGCTACTAATAATATTAAAATCTGTGGAGTTTTGAATGCCTTGCCTCTCGTTTTGTTTATGATAGATATCAAGAATTATGTTCTTGAAAGATTTTGGTTCTACTGATTTATCAATTATCAGTCTGCTTTTCTATATGTATGCTTTTGAACTTCAAAAGTACTTTTAGTGCTAAGTATTCTTCATTTACTATATCCAATAATTAAGGCATAAATCTCAATATTATTTAGGTTTCTGTGGCGTCAAAATGCAACATTTGCAATTTCAAGGCACTATACACGCTATGATGTTTTTGAAGAGGCAGAAGCTAATAAGGCTGCCGGAAAATACAGCAATGCTTCCATTGATAGTCAGATTGAGTTTTACAGGAAGGAGGGCTTGAAACCATATTCAAAAACTAAACTCCCTATAACTAGTGGTAATTGCTCTGACAACAAAGATCATATTTATGCATGCATACCTGTATTTATTTAATTTTGATAGGAGCATGCATATCTGTATTTATTTGTTTGCATATTTAATCTCTTTCCTATGTCTCCTTATCAGTTTTCTCTAATGATATCCTGCAGATGTTCCTGAAGGTTGTGTAATCATGAGAGAACATATTCCAATCACAAATTTATTTACCTGTCTATGGTTCAATGAAGTTGACCGTTTTACATCCAGGGATCAGTTGAGTTTTTCCACAGTGAGGGATAAAATTATAGAGAAAGCAGCATGGAGCATCAATATGTTTTTGGATTGTGAAAGGCGGAATTTTGTAATACAGGTGTGAATTTCAGTTTATCTACTGGTTCTGAGAATTTATTTTGAACATTTCTCCTTACTTGTTGTGCTTGTTTGTTACCATGTTCAATAAACTTGTCATATAGGGTGCATAATTTACATATCTACATCTCTAGGCCACTGTGCAGGACCCTTCTACGTACCATATGGTTACACACGCCCAAGGGAATTTGGAGATGCAATTCTGCATATTAATGGTCCAATGTGCAATTAGAATGGAGGAGAATAGGCTTGTCAAGATGCCCTTTTCAATTCTCTCCGAGTTCACTTGAAAAACAATTTATCAAATAGTAATTGTATCATGTGTGTCATCTGTATTGTTTTTTTGGGTCTTTATAGCATTTGAATGTATGATTACTCTTTTTGAAGATGCCGGCTTGACAGGAATGATCCTTGGTCATGAAGGTTGTAGGAGCCTTTAGTTTACTGGCCCAGGGCTCTATGGATATATGTCATGATATGATTTAACTTTGTCTTGATGATTTTGTCGAGGGCATCTCTCTGTCAAATACATTGTCTCATTTTGTAGTTACACGATCAGAGTGATCTTGAATTGCAGGCATACCATCGGGAGTTATTGGAACACATGCCTCCTCCAGCTCCTCCTAGGATCCATTTTCAGCGAGGTTCTGGCAGTAACCTAAATGTAAAGACTTCATCTGGGAAAAAGAGCTCTACCAGGCGTGGAAGAGAAAGGAAATCTGGTTCAAAACGCAACCGGAAAATCAATGCTGGTAGAAGTAGAGATAACTCGTTCTAATCGTTCATTTTCCTTTTTCCCTTCTCCCTTTTTGTTGGTTTTCCCCCTCTTATTGACCTAAAGGAAATGTGATTTTACCTCTCACAAATTATACATGATTGGTTAGATATAACTGTTTGTCTCTGTAGGATACGGGAGGTGAAATACTGTTCTATTTTTTGCCTGAGAATTGTTGATAATATTCAAATGTCTAATTTCTTGTATATAATATTGTACTTGAAGGACTTAAATTCATGTTTCCTTGGTGCTTCTGCAATATTCCTCTATCGTGTTCTTTATTTCTTGAAACCAATGATGTTTATCCATATAAGGTCGGGGCATACAAGCTTGGAACTTATTGCTCGAAACATGCGAGTGTCCTGTACTGCATTCAGGTTGGCATTACCCTTGTCTTCATTTTCAACCCTTCATCATTTTTGAACACAAGTGCAGAAATATTTTTTTTGTACATGCGTTCAGAATTGCCAAAGACCATTGGAGTTATAGCAATTCCGGCTACAAATGGCTACCAAAATATTGACAAATCATGCTATGTTTTAAAAAAAAAATTAGAATGAATATTATTTTTGAGCATATGTTTATTTTTGAATATAAATTTACCAAGAGCTAAAAATGAGAGGTACTTTACTGTAAAGGGGGTAAAGAAAAAAGTAAAATTAATATTGTTATTACTATTACTGTAAAGGGGCTTGTACGTGACATGCACCCAAAAGTCGTACCTTGATTTTTTCAGGTAATATCGTGTCATGCATCGAGTAAGGTGAATGTAATATGAAGTGCAATAAGCATTCTTCTACTCTATGCACTCTCATATTTCATATAGAGAGCTTAAAGGCTTTTCTTGGGAAGAGAGAAATGTACCATTTGATTTGTTTTGTCGTGGATTTTGATAATATCTAATATTCTTTTTTGTTTTTGTTTTGTTTTTTGTGGCTTAGATTCTAGATAGTAGTATACTTTGTTTCTGTATATACAAGCTGCTATTTCTTCTGGCCCTGAGCCTTCGGTGGGCACAAAGTCCATAATCTCCTCAACCTTTTGCTTGTTTTTTTATATGGTACCATTTTTAAAAAAATGACAAGTAACAGGGTGATGATAAATCTAAGATCTGCAGACAACGATGGTATCCTATAAGCACTACAGTTAGTGATAATATAACATCTATTGTACTGGAAGTGTTCTTCCAACAGTTGCATGTACTTCCTTCATGTATTATGTGGGATCTACTAATAGCATGTGAGACCTATAAGATGTTATGTTTACACACAAACACAACAGTTTGTGTTGTAGGAAAATACTGGTTCAAGTTTTGGGTTTTCGTTGGATTATCTAAATCAAATCCCTGGTTTTGGTTTGTTAGGTTTTAGTATATTTATATGTTGTGGGTAGATCAGATCTCCATGGAATCCATTATTGGACTTCCAGTCACATATAACTGTGGCTTGGATTATTCTATGAACTGAAAGGGACGCTATAAACTAATGGCTTAAGCCACCGTTAGAGCTGTTATGGAGGTCTCAGAATCATGATTTTCTGATTTCAAAAATAGGAAATATGATTTTCTATTTGTAAAGCACTATGTACATATGAAGTATATGATATCAAAATAGAAAGATGTGTCATTGGTTTGGCATACAAAACAAAGCTATACAGCTGGGTTGCTTATTTAATATCCCAATATGACTTTACAACCATTCGATTATAAATCGAGTACATCTTTATAAATTATAATATCAAAGGCCACTTGGAAAATGAAAAGCAAGTCTGAATTCTGAAAAAATATTGCAAGTTGGTTTTTAGTTTAACATGTCATTTCATTTTTTTCCTTGAAAAAAATAATTTTAATAATAATAAGCTAACGTTATATGTAAATCATATACTTTATTTAAGTCATAAATATAAATTTTAAATGAAAAAAATATCAATTTAATCTTTTTAATATTATATAGGGTTAAAAAAATAGCTATAATTTGATCATTTTCATGATTCATACGTCGGTAAAATTAAAGCATTAATATTGTTACCAATATATTTTTATTCTTGATTACACCAACTATTTGAATATTTTTTTTTAAAAGGCCCAAAAAATGTGAAAGGAGAAGATAAAAAAAAAGTAATCTGTCATAATTAGTAAAGAGTAGAGATAATTATTTCATCATACTATATCATTAATTTTATATTTAATTAAATTAAAAAATATATAATAAATTGATGTATATTACTTAAGAAAAAAAATTATACAATAATTTATTTTATTGTAAGCAAAAAAAATTATTTCAAAAAATTAAAATAATATCATTAAAATTTATAATAATAATAATAATAGATTTTACTAATATATTGCGGTTTCTAATTCAATAACGTGATAATTTTTTTTTACAAATTTTTTTATAAAGATATTATTTTTATTTTTATTGTTTTTTAATATTTTTCACCCATAAGTTCATAACACATGGATTCATGACCCCACATATTTTCAATTGCTCTGCAGAACAAGGAAGCCAACAGAAAAGCATGGTATTTTGTATGGAAGGTATGGAGGATGAAGAAGGAAGCAATCTCCATGATATTTAAAGCATTGTATTAAATGAAATTACCACTTTTGAACACTATTATTCAATTCCAAATCCACATGAGTGAAAGTGAAAAATCCCTTCAATTATACGCATTGATGTTCTTGAAAGTGATATTCCCATGAAAGCCAATTCCCCAAACTCACTCCTTCTTCTCCGTTAGAGAACAAAGGGAAAGTTTCTCTTCTTAAGATTCTTACCTTCAGTTCCTTTTCACCTCAATGTCTCAGTTATAGCATTACTTTAGAGTTTTGTACCCAAGGCTTTTTCCTTGAAAATGAATAAAAAGGAAGCTACAACATTTGTGATGGCTTCAATGGGTTTTCTACTTTGATCGCTGATTATGGAACAAAGGGGAAGAAGATCCTGAAAGCTCATCATCGAGTTCATTTGGGTTCTCTTCTTTCAACCACAGAGTAGATTCAAAGAGGATTTTTTGTTTTTTGGGACCAATCTGGTGTTCGGTACCCTTCTGGTGCTTTTGAAGTCCTAGAAAGAAGAACCCGGATCAAAAGATGGTATTTTGAATTGAATATAAAAGCTGTAAAAGTTTGAAATCCAATAAGCTGACTCAAATTTTTATTATCTTAATTAATAGGGGGGAAAAGAAAGGGTTTTGATCAATGGCCTTATCTGGGTTTTTCATGGTTTGTATGCTTCATTCTTTGATGTCTGTGACTTGTGGAACTCTGATGATGTTCTACTCCAAAGAGTTCACTGTGTTTGGTCATGGCACAGAAACAGCTAGTAAGCTCCAAGGATCCACATCCCATGATCAACTTTTGCTTCGAACCGCTGATTCTTTTTCAGGTTTGCTTCTCTTTGCTATTGGGTTCATTCTGTTCATGATAGCTTTTATTAAAGACAGAAAGTTTCAGAGTTTCTTTGCTAAAGGGTGTGTCCTGCTTCACATTGCTATGGCTATCTGGAGAGTATATTTTGAGAGCAAACTTGAAGTTCTTGCTTGGGACTGGCCAAGATTGGTTTTTGGAGACATCGCATTAGCACTTTCATGGGTTTTCCTTCTTTTTTATTCATGGAGGGAGAAGTATGATTAGTGAAGAACTTCATTTTACTTGGTTACTTGGCTACAGAGCAGAGAATGATATCTCATAAGCATTGTTGGCATTGTTGTTCCACTCAACTATTTCAGTAACAAGGCATATAGCCTAATTCTGTTTACTATTTCAAAACTGCTCTCATGTTAATGCAATCTTATATTGCCATCCCTATATGAGGCATTTCCATTAACCCCTCAGTGTTAAGACTTGGGCTTGAAATGTCTCATTTTTCTCTAAATTTGATTGCTTATGTTATTTGATCATGATATATGAAATCTATATCTTATATCTTGGTGTAGTTTGAACTTTTTTAATCTTTGTTTTTTTTTATTTATTTAAAAAATTACACATCTTAATTGAAATTTAAACCCCAGAACTTTTGTTTGTTCTTTTCTAATCTTTGTTAAAGATGGATTTTTTTTCTGTCTCTCCTCCTTCGCCTCCTCTTTATCTCTCCTCCCTGATACAACATTTGAATGCAATTCAATTTTTTCTCGATAAAGAAAATCTACAATTAAATCCTAAATTTATAATCCACTGCTTTACATAAACTTAGCTTGAAATTAATTATTATCGTCTGGTTAACTTTTCTCCCATAATTTTAGGTCTGCTGAGCTTAAAACATGTTTTACATAGAGAATTTTTACTTAAAGTGCAAAATGTAGATAGGAGTCTGAGTCTAAGAAATACATGGGTTTTGACATGTAATTATGAGTATATATTTTTCATTGAAGTACGTTTATCTGCCGTATAAATTCACAAAACAAATCATTCTTCCTTCCGTTATTATGATCGTGTTTGCTAATTCAAGGCATTGCGGTTTCTCTTAACTTGATTAGGCCTCACAGATCCTAACAGGATCAAAATTTGATCCGTCTTTGAACGATTCCTAACTTTGTATGCTTGCTACTGGAAAATTACGTTTTATGTTAATAACAAATATAATCATAGCATATAGATTAGGATATAAAAATAGGTATTCTTTTGCAACCATCGGTTATGGGATAGATGAGATGGTACTTAGGAGTGTGCAAAAAATCCGATCAATCCGATCAATCCGATTCGATCTGTTGATTTTTCATCCGATCCGATCCAATCTGATGGTCGGATCGGATAGAGATTTTTTTCATCCGTTAAGTGCGGATTGGATGGTGGATTTCATTACGATTCATCCGATCCGATCCGACCGAAATTAATAATATATATTTATTAAATTAAATATATAAAAATAATTAAAATATATATTTATTTAATTTTTTAATGTTTTTTTTAAATCAAATAATTTTATGTTATGATTTATGTAAAAATTTAAAAAAATTATTTAAAAATACAAAAAATAGAGTTAATTAAATTTATTTGTCGGATTGATCGGATGTCATCCGAATAGTTTACGGATCGGATTGAGTGGATGTAAGAAGTGATCGGATCGGTTGCGGATTAGGATGTTTCAATCCGAGCGGATGGTCGGATCGGATCGGATGACAGTAAAATCAACGGTTTCGATCCGATGAACACTCCTAATGGTACCGCATCTAGTTTTATATGCATCAAGTTAAATTTTTTATTAGTTTCCATAACATATAGATTAGGATTAAAAAAAACCAATATTTGTTAAATAGGTGAGATGGTAATGCATCTCATTCTATAAGCATCAAGTTGTGGGTTAGAGATTGTGAAAAGGTACGTAATGATTACTAAGATTCATCCTTTTATGTCTTTTGTTAGTTCATGATTAATACCCTCTATGTGAACAATGATCTGAGTGATGAAATACAGTGATCGTCCCTTCCATCCCACTAAGATTTTTCCTCTTTTAACTAACAAAAATTGCAACCATTTATGAGAGTATCCGTTTTTGATGGCGTCTATTCAAAGTAGTAAAACGAGGGTAAAGCCTCGTCGAGTGGAACAAAGTACTTCCCTTTTGAGGCAGAGTGTCACGATCTCAATAAGTATAACCCAACCAAGGTTTGGGCATATGAATTTGAAAAATTGAGTAGGGAAGGCAAATTGAGCAAGGCATTCGTGAAGAAGGCTTTAAAGTTTAATTCTGTGGAGGGAGATAATCGACTTGCATAATAAACAGTCACACATCAGTGAGATACAAATTAGTGTTTCTAGGTAAACACATACGGAACTGTGTTGCCAACTTCAAATTCTCTTTGCAGCTAGATACAATTGAAATGTTTATTTGCATCTATTTTCTTATCCTAGAGGTTTTATCCTCTGATTTTTGTATTTTGTATTTTAGTAGTATTTTTTTTAAAACAAAATGTATATATTTAAACTAATATTATCAAACTAATACATTAGTAGTTCTCTGTTTAACAAAAGATACATTTATTGTCCAATTTTTTTTTTAAAAACCTTAATTTATAGAAGAGTAGTTTTGTTTCTATAAAAATATTTATTATTTTATATATTTTCTTATTTGTTTTTGTTTATTTCAATAACAAAATATCTCATACTACCCTAATAATTATCGTCAACCTCCACCATCCTCTATCTCCTATCCTTAATATCGTTTTATTCTTTTATCAATCAACCAATTTTTAATATTTGTTGCAAAACAATTTGAAATTGTATTTTTTAAGGAATCTATAATTAGAACACCATCAACTCATTTGAACTAACTATCTCTGTTTCTAATTGTCATTACCATCAGTTCATTCTCTTTGATCTCACTAATCCCTTCATCATTTTCGATCACCTTATATTTGATGAAATTTAAAGTGAAAATAACTTTGATCGAACACAAAGTAGTTAAAAAATAATAAAGGGTTCAAGAATATCAAAGAAAATAAGCTGATAATAATCGTATTCATTGAAAGAGATAATGTTTTAAATGAGTTAGTAGTTGTATAATTTAAATTTCGACAAAAAATGAATTTTTAAATTATTATGCGGAGAAAACAATAAATGATGGTTAGTAGGCAAAAAAAAATGGAGTGGTGTCAGGTGTAGAATAAAGATGTTGGGGGAAGTGGACATAGTTGCTAGGGTTCATAGGGTTGTTTTCGTAATAAAATGAACAAAAATATATAAAATAATAAATATTTTCATTAAGACAAAATTACCTTCCTATGAATTAGGTTTTTTTAAAAAATTAGACTACAATTGTACCTTTTGTTAAATAGTAGAACTAGGGGTGTGCAAAAAATCCGATCAATTTGATCTGATATGTTGATTTTTCATCTCATCCGATCCGAACCAATCCGATAGTCGGATCAGATGGAATTTTTTTTCATCCGTTAAGTGCGGATTTTACTACGATTCATCCGATCCGACTGAAATTAATTATATATATATATATTTATTAAATTAAATATATATTTATTTGATTTTTTAATGTTTTTTGAAGTCAAATAATTTTATGTTATGATTTATGTAAAAATTTAAAAAATTTATTTAAAAATACAAAAAATAGAGTTAATTAAGTTTATTGGTCGAATTGATCGGATGTCATCCGAATAGTTTACGGATCGGATTGAACGGATGTGAGAGGTGATCGGATCGGTTGCGGATTAGGATGTTTCAATCCAAACGGATGGTCGGATCGGATTGAATGAATGTAAAAACAGCGGTTTCGATCCGATGAATAGCACTAAGTAGAACTATTAGGTATTAATTTGATAAAAGAGGTTTAAGTGTAATTTTTATTTAATAAAGGTATCCTTAGAGTTTTCAGAACCTTTAATTTTTAAAGCTAGCTCTGTAACATACATACATAAGTTAAGTGAAACTATCATCTGTTGTCTTTCTATCCTATCTATTTATAATAATCATCAATTTCTTCGGGTGATGATTAAGAGTGTTATGCTAATAACAATAATGCTGCTTTATGACCTTTTTTTTGGCATTGTTTTTGGTTTTATGTTTCATTCCTTTACGCTGCTTTGAATTTTTTTAGGCCAAAAAATACTATATGTGTTAGGAAATTTGGATAAAATGGTATAATCACAAATTCTCCCTCCCAAGATCTTTCTTAACAGAATATCAAATAACAGAGAAATAGATAATACACAACACAAGAATTATAGTAGAAACTCTAAATTAGAGAAAAACAACTTTCGTTGTCAAAAGATAACCATAGAAAAATTCACTATGTGGAAAATTGTTACAACCACACTCCCAGTAATTTTCTCACGCACCCAAAAGACAAGAGCAATTACAAGCCCAAGAGAATTTTCCCACAAAATTCTCTCACTTAAGAACTTCTCATACAAGCTTTTCTCTATTTTGGGATGATTATCAATGAAGAAATGAAGCCATATTTATAGCATTCAAGTTCTCATTTCATATGCCAAACATTTCTTCATTCAACAAAATTAGGCTACCTAATTTTCCTATTCTTTATTCAAATAAGGTTAGTCACCTCCATCTTTGACAATATAGTAAGCCACATTTCATGAATTTTTTTCTAAGTTAGGCACCTCTTATTTTAACTAACAAATCTAATATTATTTTTAATCAATCATAATAATATGGATTAACGGGATGGGGAATAGTGGAGTCAATCATGATTCTCTTGATTTGACAGTAGTATGCTCAACCAACTAAGTCATCAGGTGATTCCCTTTGCCCTGCTTTAAATTGGTTACCATGTTAATGATTTTCCCTTGTTCAGAGAAGGCGTTTCATTGGAATCATAGAATTTCTCAATTTTACCTTATGACATTTTACTTGAAAATGGGCTTGTTGTGTGTATGTTTTTAATGAATTTGTAAAGACAATAAATGTTTATAGTAATAGTAATTTCATTGAACCACACAAGGCCACATAGATGGTCATTACATGCATGACTGAAAGACACTCCTTCTGTATGCATGGATTTTGCGTAAGAACGCGTTTTAATCGGCTGACCAATTTTCTCTCTCTCCATGACATATGGTATAATAGATATGTCTCCATTACATCAATAACTGTTCTGATTTAATCTGAACCCAAAAACTTAATGTTTACAATATAAATACTCAAACAACACCCCTCATTTTAAAAATACAATATAATTACACAAAAATTCAAAAAAAATTCAAATTGGTGCAATATTTCAAGAATTTTGAAGGGAACTTCACGAATAGTGTTAAAGATTGGTGCAATTGTTTTATTTTTCTCTAAGTATTTATCAATAAAATCAGATTCTTTTTTTTTTCCTTACATCCTTGTACGTTTGTTGTTAGTTTAAAATATTATTACATAAGTATTAATATTCTCATTTAAAGTAACAAATTCTAATTTTTTATTACAAGTAATATTAACTACTTAGTTTAAAGATCTTTTTAATATTATTTAATATAGTTATTATTATTTTTAAATCTTAATGTAATGAATAAATTAATTCTAATAATCATAATTATTTATCGTTCAAAATTTAAGTTGGTTAATAATCAAACTTTTAATCAATTATATGATAAGAAATCTTTAATGTACTCATATTTTTAAAGTTAAAATTAAAGATTTAAAAAAGGTTTTAAATTATAAATTTGATTTAATTCTTGTGAAAATAATCTTCTTAATATGATTGGTTGAATTGTTAACTAGTGTGTATTATAATCTCGTGATTACAATCCTCTTATCATTTTTGTATAATTTTTTTTTATTATTTAAATTATTTTTCGCTTTCATCGCAATCAACCAAATTCATATTTTATTAACTTTAATTAATTTACTGAAAATTAATTAAATTTTTTACCAATATGTTAATCATTACTTCAATTATATTCCTACAAATAAAATAATTATTTTAATAAAAATAAGTTTAATTTTTAAGGTACATTTTTGGAGTGATCAATTATGTTTTGTATTATTATTCTATCTAAACTATTAAAACTAGAAGAGAAAAAGTAAAAATAAATAAATAAATATGCAAACTAAAATTCAGTGACATGAAACACCACTATAAAAATCGTCGCATTTTTTCATATATGAGTATAACAAGTAAATGATACATGAAAAGGTGACTAATTTACAAATTATCAATAGCAAGCCATATCCTTCATTGGTAACGATCCATTGTTATTTTTTTTTCCAATCAGTTTATTCCTTTTTTTTAATAAAAAAAGTAACAATATAAGTAGAGGTAAACAACTTATTGAAATTATCTATATTTGGTAAATTTGAATTCGATTCATTACGAACAGATTTAAAGATTTTCAATTGATATAATCAATCATATTAGTATTTTGGGGTCAAATAAAATCATATTGATATTGAAATTTATTTATGAATTATTGTTATATATAAAATACGATATGCACATATTTAAATTTTAAATTAATTTTTTGTAACAAATATTATTATTTATAATCACAACTAAAAAATTAAAAGAATAAAAAATATATCTGTAAAATTATTAAATTATTATAAACATTTATATTTATTTTTAAGCTAAAATAATAATCTAATATAATTATGGTATGCATAATATTTAAATATAACATATTATAAAATAAAATATGTATTTATTTATAATTTAATGATAATTTGATCCGAATCGAATACATTGGATTATAAAATTTGTCAATTCAAATCCGAACGAATTGTATAATTTTTACTTCGAATCCCATCCGACTATAAAATGTTTCAATCTAACAGATTGAATCAAATTTCACAATTTAAACAGATTAATCATATTATTTTATCACCCTTAAGTATAAGAACAAATAACTAATTTTTTTTATTTTTTCGAATATTTTTCAACTCTTATTGAGATATCGATTTTATAAATTATCTTTGACAACAATTGATACAATATTGATTAAAAAAACTTAAAATTTGATTATTTATTTTTATACTATCATTTTTCATAACAAAATAACTAAATTACTATAAAAAAAATAATAATAATAAATTAAACTACTATAACCAACGCAATTAGAGGTGTTCAAAAATCAAATCGAACTAAATTAAACTAAAAAATTGGACCGGATCGAATCGATCTGATCCGATTATATTAATTTTTAAACCGATCGGACCGGATTAAACCAGTTTTAATAATATATTAAATTTCTAATATCACTTCTCATAAACTATTGATTAAATTTCTTGTATTTTAATCAAAGTTATATTATTAAGTGTATCATATTTATCTATTATTAAATGAACCAAATCGTTAAAAACCGTTTGATTATAATATTTTTAAACAAACGGTCCAATCTAGTTCGATTTTTAGTAAAAATTGGACTGAATTAAATCGTAGACACCCCTACCCTAAACGCAGTAATGCGGTGTCTCTTTAACTTCCTGCAAATTTGACTCTTCGAATTAAGGTCAGCCAATCAAGATCCAAAACGCGACCAGTGTTAACAAAACATTCGTGTTTCTTGAGAACATACCAACAAAAATTACTCTGGAGCAAGTCTTGCACAGATGAAACTTAACAATTGCTTCTCAACACCAAAAGACACTCGCACCAATGTACTCGTCAAGGATAATGCCTTTCATTTCTACTGAACTAAGAAAGACAGGTGTAGAAATATGTTAATAACATCATTTTAATAAATTTTTCAAGGAAAACACTAGGATGAAAAAAATGTCAGTAAAAATTCAGCATAGTGCCATTATGAAGCTATAAAATTGAAGAAACGATTGATTATTTTCCAAACGGATTTTGACGAAGTTCTCACCTTAAAAATTCAATAAAATAACTTTATTTAATAAGATTCGATGTGAATAATTATAAATACTTTAATTTTCTATTAAAGATTTTCTATTAATTTTCTACTTTTTTATTGAAACAGTTCTCTAATTTTTAGAAAAGTGGTACATGTAGTCACCTCGCAAAATACAAATCCAAAACACCATATTATAGATTCGCCCACTAAAAATATTTGCACAAAACAACCAAGTCCTTCAATCTTACATAAAGTTCACTTAAGGGGGAAAAAAAAGCACTAATGATTCCTCCTCCGCTTCCGCTTCCTACTCCTTGAATCTGGTTCTGATTCTGATTCTGAATCAGAATTAGTATCCGATTCAGAAGTATCATCAGAGTCATCATCTGACTCTGATTCAGAGCCTGACTCAGGATTTTGTTGCTGTTGTTGCATTATAAGGCGTGGCATATTCTTCAAGTACTCACGGAGACTTTCTGTGATCCCACCAAGCCCAATGGAAGTAAAGAAATTGATAGAAAATCGGGTGTTCTTTGGATTATCCTTGGGAAAAATGGACTCCAACGAATCCTGCATTGCCGGGTCTTGAAGCCGCTCATTAAGCAATCGGATGCCAAGATGCTCGGACATTTCCTGTGAAAGAGTAAAATTAAATTACTACACACGTGCAATGAATCTATTACAAGTTCAAATGGAGCAAAGAAAAGAAATGCATGTGTAGTTTCACTAAGACGCTTATACAGTGAAGGCAGACAATTAACATAAAAGCAATGACAAAACATGAAGCCAGGCCAGTCAACCAAACAGATAGAGAGGAAGTCTAGTTACCTGAAACAGGATCTTAATAAAGATTCTAGAAGAAGATGTGGTATCCTCTTCTGTCAAACGTATATAAGCTAAAACATGCCAAGGGAGGGCATCAGTTCCAAGCAAATGGGCAAAAAACTTTGCAACATTACGTAGTTTGTTTGTTTCAAGCCGGTGGATCATTGAATACTGCTGCACGAAACATTTCTCAAAATTCTCTTGGTGTATTTTGTTTATCATACAGAAACGCTGTCCCAGAAGACCGTAATATCTGAGGTACGTCCTTTCTTGGCTGCAACATTCCAACAGCATGATACAGAGCTCCATCTGCATGAATAGAACCAAGAAAATTACAACATATTCCAAAACAGAAAAAACTGAAAACTTAAAATAATGTTTAGCAAAAGAATTTCATCCTTTTACACCAAAAAGAGTGGGTAGCAAAAGCAACAGAAAGCAGAGTTGGTATAACATACCTCTTGCCCAGGCTCCAGCTTAATTTTGAGAAGCTTATGACCAGCCTCCTCAAAGTCAACACTTGACATGATTGTTAAATAGATGGTCCTGCGAAGATTAACCAAGTTTGTCTCTGTCTCATCCTTGATTTGCATTCTTTCCTCCTCTTCTCCATCAGACTCCTCATCATCATCATCATCATCCTCACCATCTGAAGCAGCATCAGAGCCTTCCTCATCTGACTCCTCCCCAAGTATGCTTCTCTTCAATTCTTCATAGCGCTTCTCACTTTCAAGGAAATTTGAATCCGGTTTGAAGATATCTATCAAGGACAATGAAGAAAATATAACCCCCCCAAAAAAAATCAAATCAATTAATCCCATTTATAACAAGCAAGAGCAGCTAATCCAGGTAGCTGCAGCAAAGAACTATTTGACATACCAAGGGTGATTTCTGGATCTATTTCCTCTTGAAGAGAAATCTCATGAGTCAACTGGTCATCCGGCTCCACAAGGTCCAATTCTGGGCGAACAGCAGGGTAACCCTGAAAATGTAACCTCACAAGTTACATTGCAATAACAGGATATTCTATCTAGATTTCTAGTTACTTAAGGAGGACAACAAATTACCTGAAACTTTGCTTTTCGCAGTGCAAACAAACTTTCTATCTTAAATTGAACCTTCTTATCTATTTCACCTTCATGAAGAATTCCTCGGAAGCGCTCAAAGATACCTATAAACAATCATACATAAGCAACATGCAAGTGCCAAATACAATTATCTGGTAAAGAAAACAGAACCAAAAAGAATGCCATGATAAAAAATCACATGCTCAATAACTGAGCAATAACACAAACGTAGACCATACAAGCATGGCATTAAAACATACATCACTTATCACCCAGCAGTAATTTCGTTCTGATAATTTCCTAACAGAACAGCCACTATTAATATGAAACCAAAAAAAAAAATGTATTCTCTAATATAACTATGACTTTAGATATGTTTGCTTATGCTTTTGAGACTCGCTAAAATAACTTTTGACAGAAAAAAAAAGCTTTAAACCAAACAAACAAAAAGAAAGTAAGAAGTGCTCTCAGGTTCCAGAAAAGCACATTCTTCTAAAACTACTTTTAACAAAAATGCAAGCAAACATACCCTTAGAACCAATACTCCCATGATGTGATATAGAACAAATCCATGGCTACGTGCAGTGTAAACTGTAACATCGTGAAACTCGAAAGGAGGCGAAAATAATAATTCAAAACATTCATCTCTTTCACATGCACAAAAGTAAATTTCTACAACATGTCTTTCTATTTTTAACAAACATGCTAATTACATATATCCATAGTCACTCCAAATAAATGAAACAAACACAAATATAAGTAAGATTCATACCTTAACTACAAACACATATGACATCCTCATGAATATATATGGGACAGCTAATAAAACCCCAGTGATCTCCCCGAAGAGAAAAGGGAAAAAAAGTACTTATGAAGTGATTAAAACAATAACAAAATAATAAGTGAGGGGGAGTGTGAGACAGAAAACTCACCATGCAGCCCTTTTGGTGAAAGGTCCTGCAGAATTGATCCACACTGCGTGACAAAATCAACAGCAACCTCAACACTGTCATCGGTGGGGTTCTCCAAGAGCACAGTGAGTAATTCTAAAGCAATTATTTCGTGAGCCACTTGCTGGTTCACTAAATGTGCTATAAATGTAACAGTAGCAAGTAATTGTTGCTGGCCATAAAGAAAAGAAAATTAACAGTTAGACATAAAACCCTATATAAGTACAAATTTTTATAGGTCAGATTAAGTTTAAAAAAAACCACTCAGATTAAAAATTGATTCACACCTTGTCATTTCGCTTATATGCTCTCTTCAACTGTAAGACAACTCTTCTTAACAAGAGATCACCAATTTCAGGAAACTTGGTGTTGACAACTGCAACTAACGCAGCAAAAACAGAGGTGAATTCTCGAGCTGCCATCTGGGATTTCATACATGACCGGCAAAAAAGGCCTCTTCCACGAATCAGGTTCTCTTGAAAAAGTTCAGGAGTGATATTCTTTATATTAGCAGCATTGACCTTGTTTACAAGCCCATTTATGCTTTTTCTGAGAGCATCCCATGTCAACCGCTGATACTCGACGCTGCTTTTGTCTTGGACCTCCTTCATCATTCGTGCCAGCTTGAATGGAGGTATGTAAACACCTCCACTCTTACCTAGAATAGATGTGTCAGCATTCTTTGTCTCTTGTGTTGTTGACTGAACTTGAGGTTTTGAACTTTCAAGAACTTTGCCATCTCCCTTGCTTTTTTCCCTTATACTTTCACTAGCTTCCTCACTTCTATACCTACCCTGCTTATCATCACCTTTCTTGTCCCTTCTCCATGTTGATTCCCTATGCTCTTCCCTGCGATCATCATCCTCTGGATGATGACGTCGAGAAGAGTTTTCTCTATGTCTATATCCCTCCTCAGTTTCCTGCCTTCTACGCCCACTTTCACGATGATGACTCTTCTCCCTTCCTCGTTGATCCCTCGTCCTTCTTTCACTCTCTTCTTCAGTATGTTGATGATATCTACTTATTTTATCACCTTTCCTAGTTTCATGATGCCCACTGTCATCATCATCTTGACTGGGTATGTATCGTTCCATCTGATCTTTATCTTCATCAGTCCTTAGTTGAAATGTCTTCGTATCTTGATTTTCAGTTTTCTTTCTTCCATTTTCATTCTTAGCATCTCTCCTACCCATCCTTTCCCCATCCTTATCACCCCTACTTGTGGCTCTTTCTTTATCTTTATCATCACCTCGACGATTATTGTATCTCCCATACCCCTTGGTCCTGTTTCCTTCATCAGAACCTGAAGAATCACTTTTATCAGCATGATCACGGCGAGTGTCTGACTTTGAACCATTTTTAGCATGAGTACGATGATGTCTATCTCGTTGATCTCTCACATCATAATCACTTGATTCACTGCTGTACTTTTTAGCCATATCTTTAACAAGTCAAAGCTCCTATCTCCAAGTGATTGAAATAAGAAGCCACTACCTAATACCTATTTGTGCAAGAATTGACAGGAATACAAATACCTGTCATAACAGAAAACATGGAAGAGACAGTTAAACGAAGATTTCATGGATCAGCTATATTATGACAAACACTCAATATAATCAGATAAAATTAATAATGCATCATAAAAAAATGTAGGTATAGTATAACACAGTATCTAAATCAAATGATAAACTTAATAAGTAATAGTGGAGACTAAGAAGAACGCAATATGGAGCTAAGATGAAATCCCCATCATATAGTTCAGTGCTATTTTTATTTCTGGCTATTTATCTCTTAGATCAATTTCTTACAAGGAAAATATAGCTAAATAGAACTAAGATGGTCACGTTTATAAATAATAAATCAAACAAATTAATGACATAAGAAATAAATCAGACACCTAAAAACATACGTGTAAGAAACATAAATACAGTGAGAAATTAACTGAACAAACATCTTTGGAAGACAAAACACTGAGATTCAGTAGCCAAAATTGAAGAATTAGGGATAAGTACAATACGTGTTGAACTTTTGGGGGAAAATGGGAATCAGTAGCCAAAATTAAAGAAATAGGAATTAGGAATTCGAGATTTCCCTATTTTCGCTTTTTATCCACTTGGGTTTGGGGGTTTTAGATATGGCTTTGGGTAAGGCTGTCAACTTTTCTAAAACGTAGACATTGAATCAAATTAACAGTCCCCATCTCTAGCCTCTCTTCAAGTTATATTCATTTTCATCCAAGAGCGGCTCAAGTGTTTGTGAGGCCCTCGACTAGGCAGCCCTTGAAATCCAGTGGGAAAAAAAATGAAATGCATTCGAAACTGAAACCATTACATTAAATCAAAACCCAGACCAGTTACATACATTTCCTGTTACTAAAAGCAAACTAACCAAGCAGAACATCGAAAACAACAAACCAACGACCCAAATAAAACATCTATCTAAATGAAACTTGGAGAGGTTTTCTTTGATTTGCGAGAATCATGAAACGTAACAAATAAAACAAAATCATTGAACGATTGGCTCAAAAAACATATATAAGAAACACAAATGAGTGGCTTACATATAACAAAATAGACAAACGGTTAACGGAAAACGGCAAGAGACTGGACTGTGGAGACTATTGGCTTAGTTGAATGGTCGGCGACAATGGATCTGGAGGATTACTTGAGGAGCGGTGATGGTAAGTAGACGGGAGAAAATGAAATTAGGAAAATTAGGGTGTGGTCCGAGTGGATGCGCGATTATTTTTATTTATTTTTAATGTATTCTAATGGATATGAGAAACAAATTCTAAATCAAAGAGCAAACATTACAAATAAAATAAAATATAAATATTAACTCAATTGAAGCTTGAAACCAAAGCCTTTTAACTCTTTCTTTAAGAATTTAAAATATGTAATTTTCAAATTTAATTATACATTAACTAATAATATTTTTCAAAAAATAATATTTAATCTTGTTTCATATGTAACTTAAAAAATAATTTGAAATAAAAGAATAACGAATGTTACTGAGTAAATCACCTAATAATAAAAAATTTAAGATATATGTAAATTTATAATTTATTAATTTTTAAATAATTTTTAGATAACATATACTAATTAAATTGTGTATTATTTTTTCTAATTTTTCAACTTAAAAATCATATTTTAAAATTCAAAATTCAATTTATTTGGTTATTATTTGTAAATTCTCAATTTTATGTAATTTTCATATTCTAAATATTATATATAATTTTATTCATATTGGTGCAAAAATAAAAGAAAGTTGTTTATTAAAAAAAACAAAAGTTTGAACTGATTTATTTCTTAACTTTTGATTGTTGTTTCTAACTTTTACATTTATTGTTATTTTTAGATGAAATCATTTAGAAGAAAAAAAATGTATTATTTTCTTTCTTTATTCATAATGCCCATAAACAAATTTAAGTAAATTAAAAAAAATAGAAAAACGAGGCACAAAAGTGTTTTAACTATTTAAAAATAAACCATGAATTAAAATTCATGACTTATGGATATAAATACTTTATTTTTAATTAAAATTACACATTTTTTAATAAATATACAATATATATATATAAATATGATATGAATTGAAAATATATAAAAAATCTGAAAATGGAAACAATTCATATATTATAGTTAAATTTATTCATTTTTTTTATTTTAAATCATATATTCGAATTAAATTAATTAAAAAAATTAATATTACTATAAATTTTCATAATAAACTATTAATATAAATAAAAACTAAAAAAAATATTAATAGTAGAGGAGAGAATAATAAGTAACGAATTGCTCTCTAACCACTTGGTATAATTTTTTTTTATTAATTCAACCGAGTTACGTTATTTTTTAAAATAAATAAATTTACTTAAATTTAAATCGAAGAAAAACCACACATGATAAAAGATATTGAATCTCATCTCTCATTTTTTTAAACGTTTCTTTTAACATTTCAATTAAAAAAAATCATCAAGCTATATGGATCCACTTTTTTACTTTTTAAAATATTATTAGTTTTCTAAGAAATTATATAACTATTTATTATTTATTTTGTTAATAATTATAATAATTAAATCAAAGAAAGTTGGTTTTTATACGAAGTTACACATATTTTTACGCGCTTTCTATAAATAATTTATTCCTTAAATTTATCAATTGTACTTTCATTACGTGGAAGTGATTCAATTTAATTCTTATAATCATTGAAAAAATAAATAATTATTAGTTATTAATAAAAAAATTAATTATATGCATCCACTTAAATTTATAAATTAATTTTTTAAAAATAAAAAATTACATATAATATGATATATTTGTAAATATGAAATTATAAGGGTAGAAAAATATTTAAACATAACTACACAAATAAAAGAGTTAAGTTAATTTCTAATTAATATTTCTTATATTTTTTATATAAAAAAATTTAATAATATCAAATAAATTTATTTATTTTTAAATAAAAATATTTGGGATAAATCACACAAAAAATGATTAAAATAATTTATAATTTAAATAAAGTGACGGACCTCATCCAAATAATTTATTTTATATTATATATATATATAATTATAAATTATTCTTTTTAAAGTTTTGAATAAAATTATTTATATATTTTAAAATAATGATTATTATTATCTTTAATCTTTTATTTATTATATGATTAATATAGAACTCTTATTAATCTTGGTGTTTGTTAAGCGTAATTCATGAATCATGTCACAAAACATAATGTAAATATATATATATATATATTAAGAATTTAATATTTTTTAAGTAAATTTATTAATATAGAATGATATATATTTTTATAATGAAAATAGTTGAAAATGATAAGAATAAGTAAAATCTTCGTGATTCAAAGTTAATATCATATAAAAAGGATTTCAGTTATAGTTTTCCTTACATTAATCCGAGACAATGAGATACTTGTAATATTTATGCTTAGGATGCATTAAAATTAAAGTTTAATATTTACTATTTTTACTATTTTAATAAATTATATAGATTTTTCTTTATGACTAATAATAGTACAATTTGTTTTGTACTTCCTTCTAATTCTCTAACCCCCCGTTTGGTTGGACGGAATGGAATGGAATCAGAATTGATTCCATCCATTTTGTGTGTTTGGTTGGACGGAATGGAGGGGGGAATGGGATCGGATTACTACAGGAGACGGAATCACGCGATTCCGTCTCCCGCTAGGAATGATGATTCCATTAGGATATAAAATTAGCGTACTAATTTTACCCTCACATAAAATTATAATTACAAAATTGCCATCCGCTTTATAAGCGAAGAAGCGATTGAATGCGCCTCAAATTTTTCTCACCCAACGGCGTTGCGAATTTCTTACTCGACTCTCGCGCTACAACCATGTCGCGATTTCTTCTCCATTTCGAACCTACGGTCGCCTCGCTTGGTCTCGCGGTGGTGGTTTCCACGACATTCGAGGTGAGTTCTCGTCTCATCTCGTGTCTTCGCTCATCAGTCTGACCCTAATTTCTTCACGAGTTGTTTTCTTTTTTGTTTTTTGCTTCTCAACTTTGAATACCAACTATTTGTTTCTTGAAATTGTGGGTTTTCCTTTGAGATTGTTCTATGTTACGTAATTTTGAATCGAGCCTAATTTATTTCTATTTTGAATCGAACTAATTTATTTCTATTTTAAATCGATCCACTAATTTTGTTCTTTGTTCTAATGTGATACATTGTTCGTCAGAAATGATTCTACATTTTGTTGAAATTTATTTATATTTTGAATCGATTCAAATGTTTATTATCTCTGTTTTGGTATTACGGTATGTGATATTCTTTGTTGTTTTCTTTGAATCAATTTAATTGGTTTCATGAACTCAAACACAACTTCGATATAAACATTCCTTACACTTCCGTAAAGCGATGCGATATTGTTTCTAACAATATCAATATTGATATTTGCTAGACTTTTCGACTTAATGTCATAAATTATTGTTAGGATTAATTTTGATAGTTTAGGTGTATAATATAACTCTAACTTTGGTTTAAACTATCGATTGAATGCGTAAACTAATTGTTATGCTTATGAATTCAAAAAGCGCCTATTAATACTTGCGAGAGTATGCTCGGTTTGGAATGCATTACTTACTTTCATAAAGCTTGTTTATTAATCTTGCGGAGAGGTATTGTTTATTCAAAAACTATCTATTGTTATAGTGATATAATCAATTATTTTCTACAATATTTAATTTTGTGAGTTTAATATAATAGGTATATTTTATCAATTTTATGAGTAAATTGTTGTTCCTAATTAAGTATTGTTTTTGTTTGTAGTTTAAGGTAAAATGGATGATCATGCTTGAATGTGGAAGAGGTGGATGCTATTGTTGTGTACTTGATGCATATAATGTATATTGTAAAATTCTTTTTGAGTTGGTGGTGGATAAAAACAAGACAATATCTTTAAGGAGACAATTGTATGAGCTTGATTTTTTTTCAAATAGGAAAATTGTCATAGATTGTGCTATGAGAGTGACATTACTTGTATTAATCAAATTAGGATGAGTGTGAGTGCTTTTACCAATTTGTGTGCAATGCTTGAAACTAGAGGGAAATAAAACAATCAAAACATTTGTTAGTAGATGAAGCGGTAGCGTGTTTCTTCATGTAATTAATTGCATACGTGTGAAAAATAGAGTTATAGCGATCGATTTAGAAGATCTGGAGAGGCAGTTAGTAAGTATTTCAATAATGTATTGCATGCTATCATACGGTTTGCATAAGGAGTTATTGAAAAACCCGAAACCTATTCTTGGCGATTGTGATGACGATAGGTGGAAATATTTCAAGGTAGATATAATGTTTAATTTCTTTTTTTTCCTTATTACCATGTAATATTTCTAATAATTAAATGATTTTACTTGACTTATTGGTACTAGGGTTGCTTAGGAGCACTTGATGGTACTCATATTAGAGTAAGAGTTCTTGTAGGTGATAAGTCTAGGTATCGAAACCGAAAGGGTGAGGTTACCACAAATGTTTTGGGCGTTTGCTCTCCTGATATGCAATTTATTTATGTTTTACCCGGTTGGGAGGGTTCGGGGTACCGATAGTAGAGTTTTACGTGAAGCTATGCGTGAAACGAGAATGGATTTAAAGTCCAACTTGGTAAGTAATATATGAATTGATCAATTTTTAAATTCTATGAATATGAAATTGAATTGTAAAATATATTTAATATATAGGGCATTATTATCTTGTGGATCTTTGGGTATGCAAATTCCAATGGATTTCTTGCTCCGTATATCGTAATTGACGCTATCATTTGAGTGAATGGAGAGATGGTTCATGACACTACTTAATCCACGTGAATTTTTTAACATGAAGCACTCACATCTAGGAATGTGATCGAGAGATGTTTTGGTGTGTTAAAAATCGATGGGCTATTCTAAGAAGTCCATCATTCTATCCGATTAAAACTCAAAATCGAATAATTATTGCTTGTTGCTTACTACACTGACTATATAGAAAGGAAATGTCATATGATCCATTTGAAGAAAATTTGGAAAATCTTGAAGATAGAGATGGGGATGTTGATGAGGAAGATACAATAAGAATTGTAGACTCTACACGTGAATGGAGTGTATTTAGGGACAATACGGCATCAAATATGTACAATGAATGGAGAGAAAGGAGAGAGGATAGATGATGAGTGTTTAGGTTAATGGAAGTCGTGTTTTCTTATTTATGCTTGATTGTGGTTGTAATGAAGAGATTGTTTGATTGAAATTATTTGTAATCTTGTAAAACATTATACTATTGGTCGTATTCTTTTAATTTTTAAAATTATTCTCATTGGTAGCTAGGCTGACAACTTTAATATGTTTTCTATTTCTATTTTGTTAAGCTTAGTAAGTATTTTTGTACTTACTTTTAATTTTAGGATGTCATCTTCGCGAAAGTTTTACCTCGAAATCGAGAATTCGGACGAGAATAAAAGATTTTGGACAACAACATTAGATGAAAAAATTAATTGAGTGTCTTACAGAGTTACACAATCGGGGTTCGTATAGAGTGATGGTGGTTTCAAACACAGTTACTTAAATGCTATTGAGAAATCACTACTTGAAAAACTACCATTGTAATATGAAAGCTAAACCACGTATTGAGTCTCGATTGAAAACATTGAAGATTTCGATTTACTACTACGTGACATCTTCTTGGTCGCATAATAGTAGTGGATTTAGGTGGGATCCGGTGAATAAACATGTAGGCTGGCACCTGTTTGGGATGTGTATACGGGTGTAATATTTTCAATTTGATTATTAATCCATTTGATTATGAATATTTTCAATTTGACATATTTTTATATTTTTTAGAGTCCTGAAAATTTCATTGGAGACATAGGTCATTTCCTTATTACGAGGACTTGGCTATTGTATTTGGTAAAAACAGAGCCACGAGGAAAAGATGCGAGACTCGAGATGATGTTGTTTTAGAACTTGATAATGAGCGGGATCAGAAACGTGAAATGAAAGCTGATCCATTACATCAAGCAATTTCTGAGCCAATGAAAACTTCAAATGTTTCATCTAAAAAAGAAAGAGAACAATTGGAGGTAATGAATATGGAAATTGTTGAGAGGCGGCTTGATACTTGCGAGAAGAGATGAAGAATGTCAATGCCTTTTGAGTCGATCCATCACAAAAGAAGAACAAAAGAAGAACAAAAGAGGTTATGCAATGAATTACAAGGACCACGTCACTTAGACGATGAGCTTGATGTTGCTACAATTATTCTTGTTGACAAACCATGAGAATCAATGTATTTTTGGAGGATGGCATTAGTAAATGGTTGGATTAGGAGCCTTCTTAGACGTGAAGGTGCATTATATTAAGTTATGGATATGTGTTATTACTATATGAATATTTGTTTGTAATTGTTATATTAGCCTTGTTTTGGTATCTAACTTTATATTAATTAGGCTAATATCAATATTTTAATATAGTGTTTTCAACACTTGTATTTTGAACACTTTTAAATATGAACATTTGTGCTTCATTGAACATATGAATCTGAAAGTATTATGATCAACATCGTTTGTAATTCTGTTTATATTGATAATTTATTATTTTGTAAAAATGAATAGCATCAGCGTCTGTGAGACAATCACATCACTGATTTCAATATATTGAATACTGTAAAAACAATCTTAATAACATCATTCATCTACATAAAAGTTAATATATAATTAATTTTTTATGATATAAAAAAGAAATATATATTTCTTACTTAAAAAATAAAAATAAAAATTTTTATTTAATTTTTTATGACTAAAACTAGTAATTAAATTACATTATTTGAACTTTACAATGTAAATTATTGGTCATTTCTGACTTTTTCATTCCATTCGGTGTCAAACCAAACATTGTAATCACGATTGAGCTTGATTCGGTGAATTGAGCCAAAGCAATTGTTTCCATTCCATTCCATTCCATTCCCATTCCGATTTCGATTCCGATTCCATTCCACGAACCAAACGCCACCTAATTGTAATCAATATTAATTTTGCTTAACAAAGGTGCCTTGTCATAGAGTTTAATGTATGAACTTTATTTCTCTATTTTTTTCTCCAAATTGTTTTTTGTTAAATTTTTTCCTATTTTCTGTTCAATAAAATAAACATTTTTGATTTCTTGCGAAGAGTTTCAAACTTTTAATAGGAAGCAAACCCTGACCACTCGATCTATTGATTGCTATAAGTTTATTTTCTTAACTCTTTATCTTTATTTTACTTGAGAAAGGTTACATATACGTTTTCATCAAGCTTGACCATGTGACTTCAAAACCACATTAGTGATAAATACCACATGAGCTATTAATTTTTCTTTTTTGTATAATCACTAGATTGACTAATGAAGCCATCGTTAATACTAATGAAAGAAGCTATGATGATTCAATGATTAAAGTTAATTGATAGTATTGAAATATGAGAACAATTATTTAATTGGATTCTTGTAAAAGTTGTAAAGAATTTTAGCATCTAACATTAATGAAAATAATAAACATAAACAACAATGAATATGCTTTCTTGTGAGTATTGTACATAACATTGAGCACTAACATAGACCAACGATACAATTGTCAAATCAGTGCTCAATGAAAAAAGTTGTCAAACAATTGCATTTAAAAGAAAACGACATTATTGAAAGGAAAAACAACAATAAAACTAAGTTGATAAAATAAGCTGATATTTGTTAAGTACTCACTACATCATAGCCCTTTTCTTCAATAGAATTTGACCTCAAATTCACTTCCAACAAATTAGCATCATTTGGTATGAAATAAAGTATGTATATCTAAAGCATTAAACATGTTAGAAACTTGTCGGTCGCTAGGGAGGTTAATAATGCATGCATCATCATTTATATTTCTTGCAATTCTAAATATATCATAGTTCTTTGACTGAAGTTTAATACAAAGTCTAAGTGAGAATCATTATTTATTCAAATGCACCATAACTAATTCACCAACTTGAAAATGCTTAGGTTTTCTATGTTGATCATCTTGTATTGAGAATTCGTCATTTTTATGTGCTTTTTAATATCCAAATGGAATTGTGCTCAATATTTAGCTTAAGAATTTTCTACTCTACTCTTATGGATATGAATAACCAACAAAGCAATAGAGAAGTCAAGGACTTTGGTATAAATAATAAAAATATAAAAGGATTTATGCTCCTTTTGGTAATGTAAAGAAAATTTGACTTGTGGCAAAATAAATCACATTGTTTAGGTTTCTCATTGGCTAGACATCTAAGCATGCTACCCATTGATATATTTATGAATTCAATTTTTTCATCGAATTGAGGCAGTATACACTATTAAAATTCAATAAGATTCAAAGTGTTTACATAGTTTCCTTCATAATTAACTCATGAACTGGACATCTTTATCAGATGTAATATTTTTTGATATCTCATGAAACTTGACAATTTCTCTAAAGAAAATATAAGTTATGTAGATAGAATCATGAGTTTTCTTACAAGTTATAAGATGATACATCTTGGAGAATCTGTTCACTACAACCAAAATGTAATCTACTCTTTTCTAGGCTAATGGTAGTCTTAGGACAAGTCCATATCAAGGTCCTCCTAGATGGTGGAAGGTATGGGTAAAGAAGTGTAGAAACCAGTGTTTTAAGTACCACTGTTAGTTCTTTGAAAAATAAAATATTTTTGAACAAACTTAATCACATCTCTTCTCAAGTGAGGCAAGTAGTACATTTATTCAATTAGAGTAATTATTTTATCTCTACTAGTATGGAAACAAGTCTACCAGCATATAGTTCTTGAATGAAATAATCCCTTAGCATAGTTTCAAGAATGTAGAACTTTTAAACAAGTACCTTTATGAACATGGAAATCATCAACAACTTATTGTTTGTTGCACTATTCCCAAATAGTCCTAAAATCTTCATATGTGGAATACAACTCACTGACTTAGGTAGAGAATCAAAACTTCTTATTTCAGTTTGAAGAATAGTAATTTGCTCATGTCTCCTATTGAGTGCATCTGCTACCTTATTTTATTAGCATGATCTGTGTTTAAACATATAGGTAAATCTTTGCAAATAGATCATCTTGTGTGAGCACAAGATATATCTCTTTGTGAGTTAATCAATTTGAGTGATAAACGATCACTGTGAATGATAGATTCTTTAGAAATTAAGTAATATTTTCAATTTTTAAGTGCTCTGGCAATTACATAAAATTCCTTATCATAAGTAAACCATTTTTGCCAAACATCACTCAATTTTTTATTGAAAAATTCATTAGGTTTACCACTCTATGAGAACATTACCCCAATGCTACCATGGAAGTCTCAACCTCAAAGACTTCGTCAAAATCAGGTAGCATAAGTATTGGTGTTGAACATGATTTTTGTTTGATGAGTTTAAAACTACATTCTTACTCTTACGCCCAACCAAACTAATCATTCTTTAAATAGTTGGTGATTGGTGCCATTATTAAGTAAAATCCTTCACAAATCTTCTATATAAGGTAACCAACCTATGAAAGCTTCTGATTTCTTGAATGGATTTAAGTGTGGGCCAAGATTGAATAACCTCTATTTCTTATTGTATACTGAGATTCCTATAGAATTGATGACAAAACCTAAAAAGAGAAGTTTGTTAGTCAAAAACTCACTTTTTAAGGTTGAGAAAAAGTTTTTTTCTCTACATGTATGTAAAATAGTTTGAAGATGCTCCAAATAATCCTTCTTGTTCTTACTATACACCAATATATCCTCAAAGTATACAACCATACAAGTCATATCAAAGGGTTTAAGAACTTAGTGCATTAACGTCATTAAAGTGCTTAGGGTATTGCACAAACTAAAAGGCATGACAAACCATTCATATAAGCCCTATCATATTTTAAATGCATTTTTCATTCATCTCTTTTTCTTATGCGAATTTGATAGTCACCACTTCTAAGATCAAATTTAGATAATATCATGGATTATTGTAGCTTATCTAACATATATTCTACCTTAGAATTTGGAATATGTATTTAATGGTAATTTTGTTGATGACTCTTCTATCAACGTACATCCTCATGGTTCCATCTTTCTTGTGCACTAAAAATGTTGTAAACATAATAGTTTTTTCTCTTATGAATCAAATTTTTACTTCATAAATCCTTTATTATTTCTTCTAACAACTCATGTTCCTTAGGAATTATTATATAATATGATAGATTAGACAAGTTGTTCCAGGAATAAAATCTATCTGGTGTTGAATTTCTCTCGGTACCAACTCATTAGGAAACTCTAAGGGTGATAAGTTATTGTATACTTCTAAGAGTTAAACAATTTACTACGAGTTTTGTGAATGACTTAGGTTTGTTCTTGAACTGCTAAAGCTAGAACCATATTTGCCTTCTTTTTCTCATTCTCAAATTGGTTAATATTTGGGCTTAAAAGTACTTTCTGTTTAAAATTGGAGTAATTATATACTTTATCACTCTATTTGGTAGGCAAAAGAGCAATTTTTTTACCTTTCCATATGAAGATATATAAGTTTTGTTTACCATTGTGAACAACATCTATATCATATTACCAGTGTCTTCTCAAAAGAATTTGACAAGCATCGATCTTCACAACATCCCAATATACCTCATCCTTATAAAACTTGCCAATGAAAAATGGGACAATACTTGATACATCATATCTTGTATGGTTATGAGTGAGGATTAGTAGTCAACCCTAATGCCCTAACTAGAACCTTGTTAACAATATTATTTATGTCTCTATTATCAACAATTACATCATAAACTTTTTGTTGAAAAATACATTTGGTTTTAAAGATAACATGTCTCTAAGATAGCATAAGCCGCTTATGTATTAGTAAGACTTTATGCACATTGCAATGAATAGCATTATCATCTTCATCACCTTCAAATGGTTATGCATCTTCTAGTTCTTCCAAGCATAAAGGATCAAATTCATATTCTGAGTGTTTAAACTTATTAACTAAATTTGTTATATGACTTTGTGGGTATTCAGTAGAACAATGGCCTTGATGATAACATTTGATAGGTAGTATGGTCATTTTTTGTTCTTGGGAAATGTAGTTTTGAGGATTGGTTATGCTTCTGTGGTAGGTTGTTGAATGGTGGCTTTTGGGGACTTTTTGAAAGCTTTGTATGGTGTAAATTCAACATATGAGGTCTAAATAGGGTTAACTTCTTTGCACGAGAAAGTTTGTTTTTTACTTTCAATGCCATGTTATTTGGCTTCGTTTATAGTCCAGAGTGCTTGACTGAGCTCCAATCTCTCTCGAATGGGTGAGTTTAGGCCCTAAACATATCTTGAAACTTTTTATGGCTCACATTCCCACCTATTAGCAAAAATGCCTTACCTTATAAAGTCCTCAGTATATTCATTAACATTTCTTATCTCTTATTAGCATTGGTGATATTTTTGATACAAAGTTGTTCATGATCAGCTAGAAGGAATTGTTGTACCATAAGTTTCTTTATGCGTTCCCAGGAAACAATTGATGGCTTTCCCAAAATCTCTTCTCTTTACACATGATTCCATTAGGCAGATGTACTACTTTTGAGTTTAAAAGCAACAAGCTTCACCTTATTTTCTTATGGTATTTTTTACACTCAAAGAATTTATCCATAATAGTTACTCAGTCCATGAACTTATCCATATGCGAATAGCAATTAAAATTTGAAGGATCAATATTGTGCTTGTGATATTGTCTCTTTATGTGCTTAGGGTAGTGTTCACTCATTCATTCATCACTCATCTATTAACCCATTTAAAAAGTGTCACCATCAAACCCAAAAACCTTTTAAAATTGGTTTACAAGGTGATATAATTTTGTCATCAGAATTGAGATGAACTCGACGAAATGAATGAATGTGTTTGAGCCTAAGTGGTGTCTAAAGGTGCTAGTGGAGCTTCACGTTAGATTTCCCTTCCTTTTGGTCTCACGCTTCTTTGAATCTCTTTCAACTTGAAGATAATTTTATTAGTAAAATGTTGAAATGATTGTCAAAAGTCTCGTAACACTTTATCACTTTAATATGCTTTCTAGACCAACCATAGTAGTTCATATAATTTTTGCAAAGTTAACTTCATCACTAAAACCTTGATTGTCATTGATTATGGTTTCCTTTTGAGAATAGGAAAATTCCTAAGTTCTAAAACAAATTATGACACATGAAGTTAAGATTATTCAATAATTTATGGTAGTATTGATATATTAGAACAATTATTTGATTGAACTCTTCTAAAAAGTTAAAAAGATTTTCGGTCTCTAAGAACAAGGAAAATAATAAGCTTAAGCAATAATAAATATGCCTTCTTGTGTGTGCATAACAACCCTTAACACTAATGTAGATCAATAATACAAGTCAACGTCGACAAAAATTGTTAAACAATTGCACTTAAATATAAAATGATTCTATTGAAGAGAAAAACGACAATCAATCTAAACTAATATTTGTCAAGAAAAAATTATACACAGTTTTTGAAACAAAGTTGATGTAATGTTATGAATAATTTCTTTTGCAAATTTTAATGGTAAAAAAAAGGGGTTCATTTTTAATTTTTTTTAATTCCTTCTATATGTGATAATTACATATTATTGATTTAGATAGTTGTCCTAAACCAATGAATAATTCTTCTTGAGGGTGTATTCAATTAATATTTAAAAGGATTTTGATATATTTTAAATTCTAAAAAACCTCTATATTTTATTAAATTTTTAAATATTTCAACTTATATTTTATTAAATTTTTAAATATTTCAACACATATTTTATTAAATTTTTAAATATTTCAACACATATTTTATTAAATTTTTAAAAACTCTATGTAAAAAATGGTGTATTTAATTAAAATTTAGAGAAACTTTAATAGATTTTAATTTTATAAAATCTACATATTTTAATAGAAGTTTAAAAAATTTAACATTTATTTTATTAAACTTTTAAAATTTTTATATAATTTTGAATAAATTTGTATGAATTTATTTATAAACTCTTTTTTTCATTCTATAAACTTTTATAAAATTTAATATATTTTAAAAAAATTATCATACTCACGATTTTTTACCGTACTATTTTTTAATGAATCATTTATAATTATAAAAAAAAATACTTAATATGCTATTATATATTTTGTTTAAAAATTAATAAAACATATATTATTCTTTAAACTACGAAAATATCCAAAATTTTCATAAAAAAATATGAGTTTATATTAATTAAAAAAGAGTATGTAACTAGTTTAAATTATTATGGTGAGATTCTATCTATCTAATAGCTATTAAAAAAGATTATCATTTATAATTAATACATGAAATTATAAAAAATAAAAAACTTTTACAAAATATTATTTGTGATAAATTTTATTTGTACATACAAAATGTTTAAAATATTTAAAAGTTTATTATTAAAGTAAAATTTTTAAAAGTTTAAATATACGTAAATTTGTATAAATTTTTAAAATATCTTAAATTTTTTAAATAAAAATAACTAAATTTATATAAAATCTTTAAAAAAATATTTTTAAAATCTCCCACAATCCTATCTCAATACAGACTTCTAAGATAGTGCAATCCTAATCCTGTTTCAATACAAATCTTAATTTTTTTTATTGAAAATAACTAAATTTGTATAAATAAGTTACCACAGTACTAATCCTATTTCAATACAAATCTTAATTTTTTTTAATTAAAATAACTAAATTTGTATAAATTTTTAAAAGATTTTTAAAATCCATTAAAATATATCACAAACCTAAGTTACCAGAATCCTAATCCTATTTCAATACACACTTCCAAGTTACCAGAACCCTATTTCAATACACCAATCTAAGTATCCACTGCATCAGATACCCCAAAGCGTCTCTCCCCGCTTTTCCTTTTACTCATTGCTTCCAAAAAATTTATCTGGCGTGACTTTCCTCTGAATTTTCTCTCACTTTCTCGCTACACAAACAGGAAGCGGTTGTATTCCGGGACGAGCTCTCTAATCTCTAATCATGGATGCCGACGTTGTAGAAATTCCACCTCGGATTTCTGTAACTCCTCCAGCTCTTAAAGTTGATGGGGTTAGTTAATACTCTGGATCTTTTTTTTTTCATTTTTATTAAATTACATACCCGTCGAACTCAAAGTTGTCTTCGGTTGGTTTGATCATTGAAATTAGCTGAAATTAGTTTCGGTTGGTCATTTTGTTTGGTTTATAATTATTGTTTCCGTTGATCGCTGTTCTGGGTTTAGTTCATATGGTGCAACTGTTTTTTCTCAAATGACCTAAATGTCCGATACGATGTCGAGTACTTTTATACGTTCTTATTTGTTTTTACGGTAATGGGGACGGGACTTGAACTGCTTTCTTTGACTCTCTTTCTATTAGGGTTTTACTCAGGTTGGTTGTATGAATTTTCTTGTTGAGTGAATGGATTTCTCATGCAAGGTCGACATGTTTCTGGAAGAGGATTGTAAATGTTTTTGGTGAAGCTTGCAATGACTTGTCTTTCTGAAATATATGCTCGGTACTTATAACCTTTCTAGATGTTGTGTCTTGATTATCATTTTCATTTGTCTCCAACACTTCTTTAAGGGACAATTTAGATTGCAGTATTTGGTTTGCTTATGTTGTTTTTCTCAACACTGTGATTAGTTTCTTGCATATAAGTTCTGATGTGCTGCAGAATCTTACGTTCTCCATTCTCTGCCCCTTACTCTGCCAACCTTCATCTCATTAACCAAAAAAAAATCTCTGTTAGTGTTACCATCGTCTCTTTTTTTTGTGCTTTTCAGTTAATGGTAGATTCAATACTCCACTTATGTATTGGATATTGTTAGTATCTCTCATGGTTTTTATGAACTGCTTGTAATGTGCTCTCCTCGGGGAAAAAAACAGATTGCTCTGCCCGAAATAATTGAAATCAATGAAGATGAAGATTCTGCTGATATCATGTTGATTGATGGAGCTGAAAAAAATAACAAAGGGAAAGCAATACAAACTATTTTTGATGATTACTTTGTTGATGTGGACAAGGTTGGTGTTTAACATTATTGATAATATGGTTGCTGATTGGTATGTTTGCAATTTGATGAACATAATATGATGATATATTTACATTATGTTATATTATCTTTTAAGGAAGCTACGGTCAATAAATTTCTTGTACCCTCTAGTGTGGAAGCGAGTGAATCAGCAAACAAGGTTGAATCTTCCAAAACTTTTGACACATCTTCACATGACATCATCGACTTAGATAGTCCTGGTTCTGATCAATTTTATGATGATGGTGATTATAATGTTCTTTTTGCCGATGATTTCATGGATGTTGACAAGTATGCACAATTACAATCATATTTTGACAATGCAAACATTCCTCCTGGAATAGAAGCACCGGTTCCTTGGTTGGCTGATCCTTCCGAAGGTAAAAGAAACCAGCTACTGGAAATAGTTTCGTTCGTTTGAATTTTCAGATGCAATATATGCTGTTGGTGCCAATTAACTAACATGCTACATCCCCTTCTCTTTTGTCATCAGTGCCTGTTCATTTCAGCAGAGACCCGAAACCTGAAGCTGGTTCAACTACCCAGATTGGTCACAAAGATGCTAACAGTCATCCCCCTGTGGTGGATTTATCGTCAACAAAGTTATTTAAACAATTTTCCCAGAGTAAAATGAAATCAACTAGTTTGCAGCTGGGATTAACTGCTCCAAAGAACCCAGACCCAGCTAAAGTAGAATCCTCTAAATCTCGGTGGCAAAAACCTTTCAAGTGTAGAAGGAAGACAGCTGTTTCAAGTAGTTCAATTAATGATACTTCTATAAATCAGTTGGATGCATTATCTCATGCTTTTGGGGTTAAGCCACCTTCCTGGAAAGAGCACAATCCTGGCAATTTAAAGACCAGTCGGATTAACTTCTCTACCTCAACTTTTTCAGCACACACAAACATAACTAATCCTCCTCTTGGATTGGAGCCATCTATGTCTATGATACAACCTGAATTAAATTTTCAGTCATCTTTTCTTGACCATACTGTCTATACAAGTATTTTTGGATCATTAAAATATGCAAATCATCCTAATGGCATGGAGGTACCATGGATTGATTCTGGTCATAGTCAAAAGCATAAGATTGCCACTGATGATAATAGTTCAACAAGTGCTGTCCAGGCAATCTCTAGTTCAGAAAGAGATGAAATTTTGACGAATTTCCGGCTTTTTAAACAATTTGATACTGTTGAGGATTATGCAGACCATCATTATATCAGCAATTCAGCCAAGCATGTGAGTTTAGATTATGCCATGCAGTTTCTTTAAACTATGTTCAATTTCCAATCTACAGATTTAGATCTTCGTCTTTCTGACAGCCATCAAAGAATTGGGTAAAAAGAATTCAGGAGGAATGGAAGATTTTAGAGAAGGATTTGCCTGGTGATAATTCTAATCTTTGTTATTCTGTTGTAATCTCTTTCATTCATTGGTCTTGTTATTTTTGCTTTCTATAAATAAATGTTTCAATAACTGAATAATTTTATGAAATGCTGAATACTCAAAAGATCCTGACCCATATTCCTTTCTCTCTACTCCATACTTTGTATTTAATTTATGACCTTACACTTTTGTTTGATCTCTTCTTGATTTGTTCTTCCCATCAGATACTATATTTGTTAGGGTTTATGAGACAAGGATGGATCTTTTAAGAGCTGTCATTATTGGAGCAGAGGGCACTCCCTATCATGATGGTCTGTTTTTCTTTGATGTTTTCTTCCCTAGTACCTATCCTAAATCACCGCCGGTAAGTGATTGGTGTTTGTACTTGTGGCATTATTTATATGTTTACAGTAATGTACTAACTGTTGCGTCCTGCTTGTGCCAGCATGTCCACTACCACTCTGGTGGCCTTCGGCTAAACCCAAATTTGTATAATTGTGGGAAGGTATGCCTCAGTCTACTTAACACATGGTCAGGGAGCAAGAATGAGAAATGGATCCCAGATGTGTCAACCATGCTACAAGTTCTGGTCTCTATTCAAGGGCTCATTTTGAATACGAAGCCCTACTTCAATGAGCCTGGATATGCACATTCCAGTGGCTCACCTAATGGTGAGATGAAGTCCCAGCAGTACAATGAAAAAACATTTATCTTATCTTTAAAGACAATGGTGTACACAATTAGGAGACCTCCAAAGGTATATGATTCAGTTTTTTTTTTTAAATCATTAATTTTGATGAAGGTGGTGGAAAGTATCAATTTTAGCAGAAATAGCTTGACTTGCTGGTTGGAGGCTGTGGTTTGCTAAATATTTATGTCTGTATGAATTCGATGGGAAAACTTTCAATGTTTCATAAATCATTGCAGCTAGGCAGGCTTCTTGAATACGTAAATGAGTGCTGTAAAATTCTCAGAGCCCATATATACAATTTTAATCCAAAAGCATTTGCAATCAAAGCCTTAATACACCTTAAATGAATGACGTGGCTTGTTCTGAGGTTTGAAGTTTTTTAAGATCCAGTAGTTAGGCTTATCTAAAGGAGTTGTAATTGCTAGTCTGAGCTTTTTTGAAAATATTGTGAGCATTGATGCACGATCATGTTAAAACATGTTTCATAGAGATGTTCATTGCAGTTTTTAAAGAATTATTCCCTGAGATTATCCACAATAGGAAAGTGTCGTATCAAGTTACTTTTTTAATTTATATATTTATTAATTGTGGGTTTAGTTTCATGGTCTACTGGTGCCAATTATTATGTGCATCAGGTGAACTGATATCATCTATGTTTTCAATTTTACGGATACCAAACTTTTTGTATTGTATCCCACTGCAGCATTTCAAAGATTTTGTTGTGGGGCATTTCTATCATCGTGCTCATAATATCCTGGTGGCATGCAAAGAATATATGGATGGGGCTCAAGTGGGGTGCTTAGTTAAAGGTGGGGTTCAGGATGTAGAAGCTGGTGACAAGAGCTGTTCAAAGCACTTCAAGGAATCATTGTCTACTTTCATGCATAATCTTGTTGAAGCATTTTCGAAAATTGGAGCTGACTGTGATAAGTTCTTATCTTCGACAGTAGATTGGAGTATACAGTAATTCTTTCATGTTGATTTGGGACTTGATATAAAAGAGTAACATCTATATGACTTGCGAGTTGGGACTCACGACTTTTTCTGCATTGGAAATAGATTTAACTTATAGAGTATAATTTCGTTTAGAACCCCTCCAATAGGATACATGTATTTATGGATATGTATATAGATGCAAACATTGGTGGGAGTTACTAATCTGTTGATGTAATTGGAACTTTTAGAAATGTAAGTTTTATGAGCTTCAGTGGTCAGTACTGAGTATATATAATGAAAATGTCAAACTGCATGAAACTATGAAAGCATATTATGCTATTCAAATGGGTATTTTGGTTCTGTTTGTGTTCCCGGACCAAAGGAAGTTGTTTTTGGCACCAGTTCGCTTGGAGGACTATGACAATTGTAGAAGTTGATTTAGTAATCATCTAACTTATGATTTTAACTTCCTTTTTTATTTTTTCGTTATTTTTTTTCCCACTTTCTAGGGCAGATTCAATATGTTTTTTTTTTCGTTGTTTCTAGAAGAGATGCAATTTATGATGTCAAATATTGGTAGTATCTTAATCTTATTTGTGACGATGAGACACAGGATGATAGGGACCAATTTTCATACAATTGTTTCTTTCTAAACCAATTTCAATACTTCAAATTTTATTTGGATGATGACATTACAACTATTTTTATTATTATTACAATAAAATTATATAAAATATCTATTATATTCTGATAATTAATTATAATAAAGTGTTACTATTGTTTTATAACATTGCTATTAATGAATTCTTGTTACTACAATAATTTAAATTAGGGCAATGTTGTCACCTTTTTATTTTTGTTATGGTAAGTTATAACTAGAATCGTCAATTTTTTCTATTTGGATAAATTTGTGTGGATTTTTCGACGGAAGGAAAAAGGATAATAAAAATGAAAAGTGTAGAATAAAAGTTAATATTTTATATATGAGGTTGAGTAAAGATGAAGATTATATTCTTCTCTTAATTTTAAAAATTATATATATCACTTTAATATATATTGTATATTTTATTCTTTTAAAATATTAATAAATTTTTTACTTAAATTTTACAAATATAAAATATTATAAATATTTTATAGTTTATTACTATTATTATGTATTTACATAAATTTTATTTTTCTTATTAAATAAATAATATTTATTGATTAGAAATTTTCTTTTCCTTCGCATTATAATTTTTTTATCATTGCATTAGTTTTTTTTTTCTTTATAATAAAATTAAAAAAATTAGTATTTGAAATATTATTTTGATATTTTTTTCTCCTTTCTTCTTGAGAGTCCCATCCTCAACTAAAATCTTTGTTATAACTACAATAATTTTAAGTGAAATGAGGAACAAATTTTAAATGAAAAAAAAAGAAACTGATGAGGGTTTTTCCCTTGACAAACTTAATTATGACTAATTTTCTTTGTTTAATAATAAAGTTGTTTTCATTGGAAACATTTAGGCTCTCCAAATGGAAACATCTCGGTTGTATCGGAGTTTGGAGTTGGGATCTACTATATGGAAGGTTTGTAGTTCGAACTTTGATGATTTATATATTACATATCATCAATCTTCAATATAAGTGTAAGCTTCTCTTCTTCTTCTTTTTAACAATAAAGTTGGTTCTTAATTTTATTTTATTTTGCTGCAATTCCATTATGTCACCTTCGTGACTTGGTTTTTATTTTTTTAAATGGATATATGTTATTATTCTTGGGTTGTGGTATAATTATTTAGAAAAAAAAAGTTTGCTTTATAATTCAAATTATTTATTGTATAATATTTTTATTAGAGAAATTATCTAAAATATAACTCTAAAATTTATAACAATAAAAAATATTATCTTAAATTGAAAGATTTATAAATTAGTATTATGACGTTATTTTTGTTATTATAAATTTTAAGAAGATTAATTTTATAATTTTTCATATTTTTCTTAATAATAAGTTTATATATAATAATAAAATTGTAATATTGAAGATATTATATAAAATTGAGAAATTATAAAAATAATACACTAATAACTTTAAAAACAATATACAGAATAGATTTGGATTGGGGATTCTTAACTAATTTTTTTTTATTTTTATTAAACGATTGAAATACTAATAGTTTGTCTTGTTTTTGTTATTTTATTCAAGGAAAAGGAATATAATGGCTAAAATGAATTTCTTTTCTTTTAAAGACTTTGAAGAGGAATAGAAGATCCTCTTCCAATCCTAACCCAATCCATCTTCATATCAAGAATCAAACGCAGTGAAACTGAACCAACCAACAAAGGAACAGAAAAACAGAGAGCAAAGGCTTTCGAAAATGTTGAGCTCTGCTTCTTTTCAACGCCCACCTCTTCACCACCATCACTCTTTTCTTCCCAAAACCCTAACCCCATGTCTCTCTACTCTCCAAGTACTAACTTCTCCAAAGTCACTTTGTCATCTTCAAAACCTATCTTTCGTCCTAACCCATCAATCCACTGCCAAGCGCGGTCTTACCCTTTTCATCACCACGGCTAAGTCCCCAGTTTCTTCGGACCTCTCGGAGCAGAAGTTCAGCCAGGAAGGTTTGGTCACCGAGTCGCTTCCCAATGGTATGTTTCGTATTCGATTGGATAATGCAGACACCATTATTGGCTATATTTCTGGAAAAATTCGAAAGAGTTTCATTCGAATACTACCTGGTGATAGAGTCAAAGTTGAAGTTAGTCGCTATGATACTACTAGAGGCCGTATTGTTTATAGACTCCGTAGCAATAGAGATTCCTCGTAAAGTTTGCATCTTTGCTTGTTTATTAACTTCAATTTTTGTTTATTTGGGAAATTTCAGTTAATATGAAAAGTTTGGTTTATCCATCTATTCTAGTTGATTATGGAAAATGCGATTCCTGATGATTTACATATTTATTTTACTTTTTGTATTCTCTCTTGATTTGAATGGATACTGCAGAGTAGCGGTAGGTGCTGCAGAACATGACTTTGGTCTTGTTGCTAACTTTACTAGTTGATTTTTTTCTTTGTGAATTCTAAAGAAATGTTGATGGAATCAATTTCACCGCTGTTGAATGGTAAGTGTATTTGTGATTCCTGAATGTAAAGCTGTAAATTTGATATTCTTACCCTTTGATAACATTGATTTTTCTCCTAGTATTACTTTTCAAAGATAACTGTACGGGTATATTTTGTTATCAATTCTGTTTTGAAGTTTTAATTTTTTAACACAAGATTTCAAAAATTGTGTTGATTTGTAATTTAATTTCATTTTTATGTTTAAAATCATGTTGGGACTCAGTTCTATTTTTACATAACTTTATACGAAACAACTTTTTGTTTTTTTCTGAATGAATTAGAAAATATAAAACTAGTTTTGAATGCAATAAAAATATAACTCATTACAAAAACAAATACTAAATTAGAAACACTCAAACGGCCTAATGGGACTTCTCAAAGCTTTATGGCACTTATTTTCTGAAGAATGCATTTATTGGTATACTTATTTATGAACAAATACTCATTTCCTAGACAAATGAATAATCATTTGGATTCTTGATTAAAGTTGTTTACAGGAAACGAATGATGCTTTTTTTTTAGTGCAATTTGATTTCGTTTCACAACTTCTGAAATCAAAGGAATTTGGTCTTGTCTCTAAGATCACCTAGAATTAAGAATGTGGTGAGTGCAAGGATTGACTAACAAAATAAAACTATAGAAGAGAAAGTTCAGATACATAGTTAAATCAAAATGACAAAGCCCATGAATTAACAATGATTTGGGGTTGAGGAACAGAAACTTGAGTGATCATTCTATTCCAATGATATCCAAAATTCTGAGTTCCTGCATTTATCTTTCATGGTTGACTTTTTTGTGGTGAAATTGAGGAAAATGTCTAATATAACAGCCTGGGGTTTTGCTTTCAATGAGCATAGAATTATTCATTTCTGAATTATCTTTTTTTCCCCCCAGCTAAATAAGAGAAAGAAATAAGATGAACCCAGAAATGATTTTTTTTAGTCAATTTTTTTAATATAATATATAGGGTTATGATTATGACCAATGAATCTAACCAATCAACTTTAACAGTTGAATTACTTTCAAAATATGTGATTTTATATTACTTGATTTTTGCTTTGATTTTAAGAGTTGCTAATTAGTTTCAAATTTCAGTACCTACACATTGGTTTAAATTACTTGGATTCATTGATTTCTGCAACCGGCTTGTAATTCGTATTGTTAATTTGCTTAATTTATGTTTGTTCCTGCATTCTTGTTCCTCTGTTCTCGTCTTGAAAGAAGTGTTTTATGATTCATCACATATTGAGGAATAATTTCAGGCAACAAAATCTGTGTCAGTATCATAAAGAAAACAATCCAATATACACAACAGAAAAGAAAAGAAAAAACATTTTGCCTTGAAAATTAGTATACAAAAAAGTATTCAGGGAAAAAAAAAGTTTGATAAATGTACACTATATACATTGATTTTCCTCTTGAACCACATCTTTTCAAATGACAACCAACTATCGATACAATTAGAATGAAACTCAATCATCTGAAATACAACTTCTACAAATTGGGCAAGTTAGATTTTTCTTCGACCAACTATGAATACAATTAGAATGAAAAATATGATTACACATTGGATAAGCTTGATAAGACTCCCCTGCCTCAAAATCAACCAAACAGATAGCACACACACTAGTACTTGCACATTCCAATTCTTCAACTCCATATTTCATTGGTGGATGCATTTTTTCTAAAGCTTTTTGTATTCTCTCTTCTATTCTTTCTTTCCTTTCTTCAATAGCTCTAATAATCCTATTCAACATTTCCATAAACCTCATATTATTTTCTATTATAGCTTCAGTATTTTCTTCAATATGTTGATCATTTGAGTAAATAAGAATGTTTTGGTATCTCCCTCTTCCCTCTTCTTCAACATCTTGTTGCCGCCTCGGTTGAGCAAAAGGCCACAAGAGACACTCACAAGATAGATAAATTGCAATAACCACTGAAGAGAGCATTAGTGAGAAAACAATTATGCAAATAAAGATAAAAAATAGAATACTAGAAGAGATTAAAGATATAATAGAAGGATGAAGAGGAGATGATGAAGAAAGAAAAGATTGAGTAACCATGTTTTTGATTTTGGGATTGTGTTTGATTCATCACATTCACAGGTTTGATCTCCTCACATGGTTCTGATTAATTAGTATTTGTTTATCAGTTTGTTGCTAATCAAACAGCTAGCACCTTTGTTTAAACAAACTTTTTGTAACACATATTTGTTCAAAGTTTAAAAAGATTAACTGTTTAGAAATGTAAAGCTTGTGAAACTTCATCAATTGCATGAGTAATTTAGTTTGAGGAACGCTATCAACTAACTGGGAAGAAAAGAGCAGGTTAGTTTTGTTCTGTTTTTTCGGTTGTGTTAATTACTAACTGTTTTGTGACAATCTTGGTTAATCATAGTGTCAAAGTTGATTTCATATACGCGTCGATGAGCTGGTTAATAGGTTTTTTATATTAAAAAAAACAAATTACCTCCATGACCAGATTCTCAAAGTTTAAGCTGGAACTGGTTATTAGTTTTCACATTATAAAACGGGGAAAATGTGGAGGGGTTGTTTTAATTTTGTGAAATGTTGTGTTTAGTCCTTTAGTTTAAAAAGTGTGTTATTTTTCTTATGAAAAAAGAGCTAGTTAGTGATTTTTGATATTTATGTTGAATATTTTATTATTAATTTTGATAATAAAATAATATTAAAAAATATTAAATATCCTTACTTAACACTTTTTTCATAAATGATTAAAAATCATTTTTTGTAACTTAATCAACTAAATAAAATTTATTATCTAGTTTAGCTATTTGACCTATAAAAATTAGTTTGACAGAGTATAAAACATGCGTTTGAGAATACTCCTTTATTTTACATTAATATTTTTTTATAACATCAATTATATCATGTTATGTGTTTGTATTGTGTTGTGTTCTTGTTTTTTATTTTTTGGTCTAATTCACATTTTTTTTCCAATAGTGATTTTTTAAGTTTTTGGAAAGAAATAAAGATTACAAACAAAAAGCGATGACGAATTATTTGTAGGTAATTTTTGATTTTTTTTTGTGAAAATTATTTAAAAAAATTATTATTAAATATTTTGATGATTATTTTTATAAAAAATTTAAAAATTAATAAAATTAATTATTTTTAATTAAAAATTATAATTATTATTTGACACGATAATACTTGAATTTTTGCCCTTAACAAATCTAATTTGTTATGAAGGGCGATGTTGGAATTTTATTGGACAATAATAACTATCAAAAGAGTCCTCGTATCTTGGGTTTTATTACAGGAAATTATTATTTTTCCATAAATTTGAAATAGAGCGATGATTTAAATTTGATGAATATATAATAGTATTAATTATTTAAAAAATAAAGAAAAAATATTTAAATATAAATTTTATTTTAGATTGTTTTTATTATACAAGGTAAAAAATTGAATTAAAATTTTAACGTTCGTAAAATTAATTTATTATTTTAATGAAAATTAAATATACAATTGTAATTATTATATGAATAATAAGTGTGATAATTGGTAATAATGAAGTACAAATAAAAAATGAATGTTTTGTTATTATATTGATAAGATTTGTATAATTTTATTTAATAAATAAGTTAAATATAACATGATAATGTATATTAATTAGTTTGATTAATATTATTATTAATGATTTCTTTTATTTAAAAAGATTATATATTAATTGATATAAGATATGATATGATATCAATATAAAAATTACTAGATAAACACAATTATGATTCATTTATATATAAATAAATTAGTTAAATTACCCCCTTCGATGTGTAAACATAAACCACATAAATTATTACACTCTTAAGATTAAAAACAATTATTTTAGAATAATAATGTAAATTAATAGAAAATAAAATTAATAAATTAATTATTTATAAAATATATTTATTTTAAAAATATTTTAATATTTATCGGTAGAAAAAAAATATAAAAAAAGGAGTAGGACAAAAACATAGAAACTTTTTTATATAAAGAAATATGTTTAAATGCATAGAATGTGGTTCACGTATTATCTAGCTCATCTGATGTAAAAATTTTAAAATCAAATAATTTTCATATAATTGAATAACGCTAAGTAAAAATAATTTTACTATTAAATTTTCATCTCAATCTCACACGCGTGGAGGCATTCTTATCTATTCAAAATCAAATTCTCTCACATATTATCACTCAAGTGAGATAATTGACCTCATTAATTATAAGAAGATAAAGAGTTTTTTTTATAAATAAATAATACATACATATAAACAAAATAATTTAAAAAATAATATTATTAAAATTTATAATAACAAAAATAAAATTTTAATAACATTAAATGAGATTCAATTAAATGATATTAATATTAAATTAATTTAAATAACAATAAATTAATTTTAAATTATGATTAATTAGACGAAATTGAATGTAAAATGATGTGATATATTTTTTTTAATAATAAATATATATGAAATATATATTAATGATATTATTTATATAGTTATAAAATTTAAAAATATTATTTTTATCGTTTTTCGAGAACTTTTAACATGTGAAAATAGAGATAAGTTACTTTTGTAGTATCTTAATTTCATTTTTGATACATTTTTTTTATCATTATTATTAATTAATAACTTATTGATATTATATTTAAAAAAATATCAATTTAATAAAAATTTAATATTCAAATTAGAAATTTTGAATCGTGTAATACACATGATATTTTTTAAAGGTTATTTTTATCTTTTAATATTTTTTTATTTCCTCTCAAACTCTATGTTTATAACTTTTCTTTCTCTCTTTATTTGCATATCTTTCTACACTTCAATATCACATTTAAATAAAAAATGAAATTATATCTCTTTCATACAAACAACTTTTATGATATAGAAATTTCTTTTACTTTTAGTTTTGTTCTATTTATTTAATTTATATATTTAAAAATTATATAATAATTGTTAATCGTGCTTATTAAATTTGTAATTTTTAGAATTCAATTCACATAAGTATGTAACTGTTTGTACAGTTAATTTTTAAAGGAAGATGAGAAGTTAAAAATGATGTAAAATGAGTTAAAAGATATTAAAATCTACATTTAAGGATTCAAAAATAGCAACAAAATTACATGTACTAATCAAATGAAAAAATTACATCAAATTAAAGTCTTATATATAGATATAGAATTAAAGATCTAGCAACCGGAAGGAGTGATTATTGAACCTGAGCATGATAGTAGGATAAAATGGCAAGAGCTAAGTTTTAATTTTTGTTTAGAGTCCATTTTAATGGGGGTAATGCAAGTACTTTGCAACCAAAATTGAAAGTGGAACACGCCAATATCAAAGACATTGACATTGAAATTTACAAGCATGTTTGTTTTTTCTTTTTTTTTTGAAATTGATGGAATCCATTTTTAACTTTATTCATTTGCATTTTATTCAAAGACATTGACAATGAAATTTACACGCGATCAAAGTGTTATCATTAGATTTTTGATTTGAAACAAAAAAAAAAGGTGTAATAGTATTCATTTGCATTTGTATTGTGTTGTGTTATTGTTTGTATTTTTTTTTTTGTCTAATTCCCGTATTTTTTTAAGATAGTGAATTTTAAATATAGTGATGATTTAAATTTGATAAATATATAGCAATATTAATTATTAAATAATAATTATTATTACTTTAAAAAATATATTTAAATATAAATTTTATTTTAATTTTTTTTATTATACAAGGTAAAAAATTGAGTTAAAATTTTGTATAAATATTTGTAAAATTAGTCTTACATAAATATTTAATTAATTTATTATTTTAATTAAAAATAAATATAAAATGATAATTATTTTATGAGCAAGAAACAATAAGAGTGACGTACAAACCAAAAACGAATAATTTGTTATTATATTGATGATAGTTGCGTAATTTTATTTAATAAATAAATTAAATATAACATGATAAGGCATATTAATTTATTTATTTAATATTATTATTAATTTTTTGTTTTTACTTAAAAAAAAATATATTAATTGATTATCACAAACCATAAGTTAAATTGAATTATACTTTATTTAATTTCAACACAATTATGATTCATTTATATATAAATGAATTAGTCAAATTATCCCATTCATTAAACGAGTAAAAATGAACTACATAAATTATTAGACACTTTTAAAATTCAAAACAATTATTCAATGTAAATTAATAGACAATAAAATTAATAAATTAATTATTTATAAAAATATATTTATTTAAAAAATATTTTAATATATATAGGTAGAAAAATAAAAAATATATATATATAAGAAAAAGGAGAAGTAGATCAAAAACAGAGAAACTTTTTTATATAAAGAAATATGATTAAATGCATAGAATGTGGTTCACGTATTATCTAATATCTAGCTCAACTAATGTAGTAATTGTAGTTACTGTTCAAAATTTTCATATAATTGAGTAACGCCAAAAACAAATAATTTTACAATTAAATTTTCATGTCAATCTCACACCCAGGGAGGCATTTTTATCTATTCAAAATCAAAGTTTTCTCACATATTCTGAGTCATGTGAGACAATTGACCTAATTAATTATAAGAAGATAAACGGTCTTCTTTTTATATATAAATAAATAAGAAATATATAGAAACAAAATAATTTTAAAATTTTTAAAAAATTATACTCTTAAAATTCATAGTAACAAAAATAATACTTTAATAACATTAAATAAGATCTAACTAGAGTGTGTTAACATTGAATGAGTCTAACTAACTATAACTTAATTTAAATAACGTTTAATTAGATGTGTAAAATGATGCGATATATATATTTTTTTATAGTAAAAATATATGAGATATATATATCAATAATGTTATTTTTATAATTATAAATTTTAAGAATATTAGTTTTGTTATTTTTTGATAAATTTTAATGTGTGTAAATAGAGTTTTGTTTTCGTAGTATCTTAATTTCATTTTTAGTACATTTTTTATCAATATTATTAATTAATACTTTTAATTATGTAATACATGTGATATTTTTTAAAAGTTATTTTTTTTCTCTAAATCTATTTCACTCAAATCTCTTTTGTATGTGTAAGACTTTTCTTTTTCTTTTTCTCTTTGTTTTTATTTTCTTTTATCTCTCTCACTTTAATATCACTCAAATCTCTTTAGTATGTGTAAGACTTTTCTTTCTCTCTTTATTTTTATTTTCTTTTTTTTTTATTATATTAACTGTGACCTGTTTATTCAATCAATTTTTATATTTAAAAATTATATAATAATTGTTAATTGTGATTATTAAATTTCTATTTCTTAGAATTCCATTCATAATTCTGTAACAGTTTGTGGGGATAATTTTTAAAAGAATATGAGAAATTAAAAAAGATATAAAATGAATTAAAAATTATTACAATCTACGTTTAAGAATAACAATAAAATTTATTTTTACGTAGAAGTAGGAAGAAACAAAAATACTAAAATTACACTTCAATAAAATTATATGTACTAATCATACTAAAAAATTACATCAAATTAAAGTTTTTTTTTTAATAGATATAGAATTAAAGAATCCGAAGGAGTGATTATTGAACATATTAGGACAAAATGGGGAGAGTAAGTTTTAATTTTTTTTTTTAGAGTCCATTTTAGTGGGTAATGCAAGTCCTATACAACCAAAATTGAAAGTGGAACACGCCTATATCAAAGACATTGACATTGAAATTTACATGCATGTTTTTTTTTTTTTTTTGAAATTGATGGAATCCATTTTTAACTTTATTCATTTGTATTTTATTCTCTATTTTTATGGTACTATCAAAGTGTTCATTAATTGTTTTTTAAATCAAATAATATTTTTTTATTTAAAATTTTTGATTTGAAAAAAAAAAGGTGTAAAAGTTATCATTAGATTATTAGTGGTAGCACTTTAAACTATTAGACTAATCAAAGTGATCTTTATTAGTCATAGAATCTGCTGCTTTCAATTTTTTTTTTTTTAAAAACACTTGCTTTTTGAACCAGTAGCTGTATTACGGGGTTATTGGACAAGCAAAAGTGATTAAGATTCTTGCTTTTAATTAGAATCTTGAAAAACAAATCATTTCTATTTTTTAAGTACAAAGTTATTCCAAAGAGCCACATATATTGCCACACTTTTAATTATCATATTAACTCTCTCTCTCTCTCTCTCTCTTATTTCGTAGTTAACACATTTTTAGAAAGGATAATTTTGTAGTTGGTATTATAATCTCCAAGGCTCTTCAATATTTATACAAGGATTTGATGGTAAGATATCTTATTATTTGTACGTTTTTTTCTTTTTTAATTTTACTGTCTTGTTTGTATTTTATACTTATTTTTGTATTTTTCTCTTATATTTAATAAAATTTGTAAAAGATCTACAATAATATTAACATTAATATATTTTGATGTATCTACTCTTTTATATATATATATATATATTATATCAAGTATAAAGAAGTTTTTTAAAGCCACATATTATACCACATTTTTAATTATTATAGTGGAGAGGAAATGGTTATGTTTTGGGTTACTCGATCATTAGTATGCGTTTCTTTATCTATATTAAACATATATATTTTAATATTTTGATAAATTGAATTGATTAAATATAAATTATATTATTTAAATATTTTTTTATTAAAGTTATTTTTACTATTAAAATGATTAAAATTTAGCTATTTAATAATAATAAAATAACAGTTAATATAATTTTTTAATAAAATATTTATTTTAATATCGATGATCGTCACAATTTTTAATTTTTTAAAAATATTTATTTAAATAAATTTATGTTATAATATTATTATTGTTAATTTTTAATGAAATTTTATTTTTATTCTTATTAATAGTCCATGTTTTATTGTATTTTAATCAATTAATGAAAAAATATAATATTTTAATAAAAAAAATAAAATAATATAATTTATCATTAATTATCAACTTTTTCCAAACGATGGATTTAAAAAAACATTTTTATAATATTGAATTAAAAGACATAAATTTTAAAGATTTCTATTGTATCTCACATATATTACTTTTATAATAAATTTTACGTAAATATAAGTATTATTAATGAACATTATTGTGATAATAAAAATAACATGTATCAATATCATCAATTATTATTATTTTATTTTATTTTTGAATAATGTGCAGTGTTGTCTAACTTATCACACTAAGTGCACAAAACTCTTGTTTTTTTTTTCCCGAAGGAATCACCCTATGAAGGAAAAAAAATATTTGAAGTGGAGTTAGGTATTACATTATTTCTCTCACCCCTCATCAAACCCATTTTTCTTACAATTAATTTTATAAAATTTTAATGTATTTACTTATAATTTCAACTATTTTTAATTAAAATAATGCATTATTCCACAAAATTAAGTTTATGTTACAATATATAATTGAAGGTTCCAATTTCACTATCGATCATCTAAATAGTTATTCTCTCCAATTTCACAAAATTAAGTTTATGTTACAATATATAATTGAAAATGATTTTTTTTTATTTCAAACTTATTTTGTCCCTTATTATGATTACAAATATTATTGATATTAATTTAATTTATATCAATAATATATATTTCATTTAAATATGTAAAAGATATGATATTTGAATTTAAGTCATTATAAGTAGTAATTATTTGAGGGATATAAAAGAAGAGAAAAGAAAATGAAGATAAATTGATACATATTGCAAAAGCTAAACCCAAAGTCATGCGAGACCAAAGAAGCTAACATCATATATATACTTTTTTTTTCCTCCCTTTTTTTTAAGGGTCATGCACTTTCTTTACACTCTTCGATAAAAAAAATTAAATAAAAGAAAAGAAAGCAAAAGCTTATAATTATAAAATACCATAAGTAACTCTTTCGTATTTTTTTTAACATAATAAGCATTAAATCTACTCGTAATTACTAAGTTTGAGGCTAACTTTAACTATTAACATCTTATATGTAGAGTAACACAAGTCAAACGTATATCACTCGAGGCTAGCCAATGTAAATTTTTAAATATACGCACTTTTTAAATAGAAATTGGTCAAATTAATCCAGTAAAAACTAAGTGAATTACAATATTCTTAGAAAAAAAAAGAACGAGAAGGATACTAAGTATGATAAAAGGATATAAACATTCATTAATTTTTGGGTTGCATATTAAAGTTAATCAATTATAAAAGTATACTAAAAACCTAAAAATTAAAAAAATGTAAAAAATATAATACATGAATACTCATATGCGTATTTTTTAAATTATTACATATTTTTAAAAAAATTATTATGTATTTAAACCTACCTAAGTTCATATTTTTTGAATTATAATTAATTTAATAAATATATAATAACACAAAAAAATACGTACATGTATATTTCATTGTTCTGTTTATGACTTCTTTTTTTTTAGATTTTTGATATAATTTTTCATAATTATTAATCTTATGATATACTGTCTAAAAGTTAATGAATTTTTATATACTTTTCTCGTAATTAATATCCTTATAATATCCATTACCTATATTCTTATGTGTCAAAATTTGGATTTTTAGGGTATTTTTTAAGTAAAAAAAATTGAAGTGACTATCTTGAAAACTTAATGACTAATTGTGTGTGGGAAAATAAATATTAAAGGAATAGTCTAACTTTTATTCAATTAATTAAATGCAACCATCACCATATTTTAAGAGAGGTAAGTGCTAGTTGCATGTATTTAATTCTCTTAATTTAATTTATAGGATATATTGAATGTAGTGCTGCACTCAAAATTCATGACTTTTAAATTTTCAATATAATCGCCACTTAACATGTGTAAGGTAGAGTGAGTGCCAAATTAGGGCCAATAGCATTAAGAATGTGGTGTTTATATATATATAAAGCTATAATGCATGGTAGATGACTAAACTTAGGATTTTTATTTTTTTAAGTTTTTAATATTAATAAATAATACAAATTCATATAATAAATATATTTTTATATATTTTTGTTATTTTTTTACATTAATTAATATCAAAATGTTTAATAATAAACATATTTTTTTATGAATATTTATTTTATACAATGCAATTTTTTTATTATAATAAGTGTGATTATTTATACGGTTAATGATTACCTATTTAATGAGTGTTCGATCAATTTATATATATAAATTGACAATGTATGATAGATGACTAAATTGAGCTATTTTTTTTTTTAGTTTTTTTACACTAATAAATAGCAAAATACTCATATAATAAATATATTTTTATTTTTTATTAGTTTTTCTATACTAATAAATATCAAAATATTCATATAATAAATATATTTTTATGAATAATTATTTTATATAATATAATTATTTTTATTACATTAAGAGCGACAATTTATACAATTTATAATTACATATTTAATGAGTATTCGATCAATCACTTATGAACAAATTATTCTTTTTTAACTAATAATTTTGATGTCGAAAATCATATCTCATATCAATTAAAAAAAGAATAATCATTTAAAATAAATAAATTTTAAATAAAAATTACTTAATAAATTCAATCAAATCATGTCTATAATTTATGTAAGATTAACTTTTTTGATATATAGTAAAAATATAATTGAATAAGTTTGTATATTATTATATTATATTTGACTTGTTTATTAAATAAAGTTATGCAATTATTATTACTATAATAATAAATCACTCATGTTTATATTGTATTTTGATTCTATTGTTCATGAAATAGTTATTATTATATATTTATTCATTATTAAAGTAACAAATTAATTATATATGCAAAAACTATATAAAATATTTTAACATTAATTTTTTAATTATAATGAAAGTAACTTAAAAAAATTTATATTTAAAGATTTATTTTAATTTTATAAAATAAAATAAAAATTTAAAACAATAATAATTATTGTTCAAGAATTAATAGTATTAAATATTTATTAAATTTAAATTATCATACACAAGTATATATATATCCATTAGATAAGATCATTAATGCCTATAATTTTTTACACAATTTATTATACCATAATATCCTAAACTTTGAGATTTACAAAAAATGAAAGAGAAATTATTATTTTTAATCTCAACTATTGAAATATAAGTGTAATAAAAAAGACAAAATAAAATAAAATGTGTCAACTTTCTCTCTATAAATATATATATATATGTTAGACAACTTTTCACCTATCATATCTTAATATTTATGAATAATAGAGAAAATTAATCGTTTAAATCTTAATCGTTGGGATATAGGATGTAAATTCGTAATATACTTAAACATATAAATGTTTATATGTTACAAAAACTTGAATAAGCATTTTGTTTTGGGGAGGAAATTAGAAATAAAATTAATTAAAAAAAAGAGTTATATATAAACCGTTTATAAATCAAGGCATAGTTAAAATAATGAGATGATCGATTGATTTATGAACATTATTTGTGCATTCCAACGTTAATATTAAGTCATCAAATTACAACATAGAACTATAATTGGGATGTGAATTTAAACCAAATTAATTTCTAAGAAAATATATATATCACTCTACTAGAATACAGTTGACATCAAACACATTGAAACTCCACGTTTCTGTTACCATCTTCTACATTCTTCCTGATCTTTCCATTTGAAGAAAGGAAATCCAGTTTATAAAGCACAGGAACCATTGTAGCAGAGGAAAGAAACACAAGCAATGGCCCAAAAATCCAAAGCAGAAGTGGAATTGCTGCATAGAAAAGCCTATTTCCAACAGTGTTAAGAACAGACCCTTTTTCTAAAAGCTCACATAGATATTCTGGAGTCAACAAAGAGTTCATTGGACAACAAATAAGAATGCTAGCTTGGTTGAGAAATCTAATGGACAAGCTGTGACAGAAAAATGAGAATAGAAAAATGGTAAGCACTGTAACATATTTTAGTGAGACCATAAATTCCCCATTAGCTCCATAAACTTGATCATTCAAGGCTTTTTTTGCACTGTAAGTACTGCTTATTACTGCTGCTAAACCAGCACATAGAAGGATAGATGTGGTTGCCATTAGGGTTGAACCCATGATGTTATTTCTTAGTGTTTGTACTGCTAGTATGTTTTTCTTGTCAATGTCCTGAAAGAAAAAAAAAATATTACGTCAGTCGCCTACAATAATATACCAGTTTAATTCTCATGTTTTTTTTAATATAACAATATATGTGTCATCAATATATGGTAAACATGTCTATAAAGAGACTGAAAAATAATTTTTTTTATAAGAAAACGTTTGTGATATTTATCAGACCACTGAGGTAATCTTCTTCTTTTTTAAGCGTAGTGGAATGCTGATGATATCAGACAATCTTGTAATACTTTCTGTCACGATGCATCAAACAGATGGCATAATTTAATTCATCTTTGTTTGCAAGTTACTTCATAGTACATCCAATAAATAAAAGTAAATTGATATATACAACAAATTATACATATACAAATATGTATCTGATGAAACAATATGATATTGATATAAACCTTATGTTTTACTATTACGATCAAATATAAAATATATTAAAAGTGTATTATTTAATAAATTTTAAAAAATATTAAGTTATTGAAAAAATAATCAATAATATTTTTATACATCTATCATATTCATTCGTGAATATAAATTTATACAATTTCAACGCTTAAAATTAATGGTATTTTAATAGAAAATGTTAAGTTCTTATAACATATTTGAAAACATATTATTCATATACTTTCCCAAATATTTTAAGTTATTTGAAGAGGGGAAAGAAACAGATCATTTTTGATCCACTCCAGAATAGATGAAGTGAGAAATACATATGTCATTGTCTCCTAAAGGAACCTGCAATAATGCAGATTGGGTGGATAAAACTATACTAAAACTTTAATGAAATGCATGCATCTTTATTAAGAAAATTACCCATCGGTTTTGTCTTCTGAATTTGCATGCTTCTTAATCTAAAACTGGTCTCAACTACAATAATGCAATTTAGTGGATCTGTTCATATATATACTTGTAAATCTCCAACCATACTACTTAAAAGTAGTGCATGGCTGACAACAAGCTGGTTAAACATAATATTTTTTTTTTGTCGAACATATTTGTCGATGAGAAATTTAGAATCAGGAAAATTGTCAAGTTACTAACTGTACTATAAGACGACTGGCTCTTATATATAATATCAAGTATAAGACATAGGATATATATTAGTATAAATAAATATAAATATATAGGAACATGTGATTTCATTATTTGAAAGAATAAATTCTCTACTTTTATTTCTTAATCAAATAGAACCACATTCAAACTTTTGGATTAGTATTATTCCATCTAATTACTATACTTATGGATATGATTATATGCCTTGATCAAGATAAATTATTACTTAGAGAATAAAAGCAAGTATATTGCTTTATATAAATAGAAAAAAAGAAAGAATTATATGTAGCCTTCTTATAAGAAAAATAATATATATATTCCAACAACAGGAGCATGTGTGTGTGATCTTATATTATGCCAGCTCCTCTTTAATATATGTGATTACACCAAAATTTATGGACAAATGTTATGATAATCATTTTAAATTTTAATTTATAACATTTTGTTTCATATGTAAAAGCTTTATTCTTCATCTAGTTTCACATCTAACTCTTTTTAAAAAATTGAACATTTGTTCAAATTTTTGTAACATAATAAACATTGCGTTTAGCAGATTTTTTTGAAATTTAATTTCTGGATAGTAATTTATACACTCCAATTTTTATTTTTATATGATCCATTATTTTCATGGTGTCACTTTTGATTTTTTTTAAATGTTTTTTATGTTATGAAATGTGCATTAAAAAAATGTGCATTATTTGAAAGGATTAAAAATAAAATTTTATTTATAAAAAAAATTATTTCATGTAATTAAACCAAATATATATTCAAAAATATTAAGTTTTTTAAAAGTTCATATTATAAAAATAAATAAAGAGATCTTGTTCAGCTATTTAACTATCTTGTTAATCTATGTTCAGGAAAAAAAAAACATCTTGTTAATCTCTTAATAATTTAAAAAATATTATAAATGTGAGTAGACAAAAACACATCTTCAAAATGTGTGAATTGCTATTATTTTTAAAAAGTTTCAATTAATTAAAAAATATTGTTTAATTTAGTCCAAGAGGTATTAGTAATTTAAATTTGTACAAAAACACAGTTGAAATTTGTGGTGACTTGACGTATCAAAGTAAAAAAAAAAAAAACGAATTCATTGATTTATAATTTATATTTTTTAATATTTTAAACTCTAAAATTCAGTTACACATATTTTATTAAATTTTAAATATTTAAACATTTTGATTAATGTTAAACATGATTGAATCAGATAAGAGTAAGTTATTACTTATAAATATTAAGGTATTAAAAAAATGAATTGAAATCCAAAATTAATTTTTTAAAATTTTAGAATTTTACAAAATTTTAAAATTTATATATAGGAAATATAATTTAATAATTATTATTAAATATATTTAATTTAAAAAATTTAAAATTTAAATATTTGTAAAAAAAAACTTAAGAGATTGGAATGCCAGATAGGTACATAGGATCACCTAAGAGTTTTATCAAGTAAGCATTTTAATATAATAAATTTTATAATTTGAATTTGATAAGTTATAGTTATTTAACTGATTATTTTTAATATAAAAAATATTTTTTTACTTTATTAAAAAAGCATATATATATATATATTATATTTTAAATACATATTAAATATATACTTTTTTTAAGTTATAGATAAAATCATATGTACACCCACGTAAAGAATATTAAACATAAATATAACTACATCATAACTATTACAATTAAACCTAAATAATAACTACTTCATATTTGTAAGAATAACATATTATAAAGCAAATTATATAATTATTTTTGTAATTAAAAAAATATCATTAGGAAATGCACAAGTATTTATAAAATCTCAAATCATAGATTCAGGTCGATAAATTATATGAACACCACAACGATCCATTATAATTAGAGTAGAGATAAGATAAAAAAAAAAATTTAAAACCATCCATCAAAACTCAAATTCATATTTTTGTCTCTATTAATTGAACTATGATGTCAACTAAACTAAACTAAATTATGATTGATGTAAATAATATAAATGTTCGAGAAGAAATAGAAGCAAACATGAAACATAAAATAATTTGGATATATCAATTAGCAAGAATTGAAAGCTAGGTAGGTAGGAAGGGGCACTATTACCTGAACCATGGCAGAGACCCATAAACGTCGTCCTCTAGCATTTAAGCCAATAGTGGTGGTCAAAGGTTGAGTTCGAACCTTGTATAGAAGCCAAAAGTGATAAGTGATACTTATTATAAGACCTAATGGTACCATTATCACATCCAAGTAACATTTTCTCCACTCCATTCCCACCACCTCTTATCTCTCTTCCTCTCTATTGATTTTTATGCTTATATTTATTCTCAATTTCTTAACTACTCTAACGCTCTTATATATAATGCTCTAGGAACATCTACCATGTAATCTTTTTATGGGACCCCTTCAAGTCATTATGAGGACAACCCAAATTCAAAAAAGCAAACCGATAAGGACCTCTCCCTTAGTATTGCCTGTATATTATATTCAAGTACAATCATATTGGGTAGGAATTCTTAATTATATATACTGTTGTAATATTAAGGAATCAATCAAAAAATACACAACTATATGAGATAAAATTAAGAAATAATTTAATGAGTAATTTAAAGAATAAATTAAGGAGTGTTAACTTCTTAATTCAATGAGTAAATCAAAAACCTTAATTTAAGAAGTAAAATAAAGAGTAAATCAAGGAGTTATCATCCTTAATTCAAGGAGTAAAATAAAGAATCATTAATTCAAGCAGTAAATTAAAGAATAAATCAAGAATTAAATCTCCTTATATATAGCTATATAATTGTAATAAAAATATGAAAAAAATAGTACAATTTTAAGAGAGCTTGTTTTATTTAGAAAGACCTTTAGGCCTTGGCCTTTGGCCTTGGCGTTTTCAATACCAATTTTCAACATGGTATCAGAGCAAGTCAATCTTCTTGAAAAAAATTATTATTTCTCTGCTTAAAGTGGGTTTGGCACTCTATTAGAGCGATTTCTTATTCTATTTTTTTTCAAACCAAAATTCTTGGCGATGATGGATTAAATCTCTCCTACAGTTTCTACCTGCCCGATTTGGAGGGGAAGTATTATGGTAAAAGGAAAGGTCTCACATTGAAATCAAGCTTTTAGCGATGATGGATTAAATATCTCCTATAGCTTCTACCAACTTGATGTGGAGGAGGAGTATTGTGGTAAAAGGAAAGGTCTCACATCGAAACTAAGCTCTTGGCGATGATGGATTAAATCTCTCCTGCAGCTTCTACCTACCTGATGTGGATGAGGAGTATTGTGGTAAAATGAAAGGTCCCACATTGAAACCAAGCTCATGGCGATGATGGATTAAATCTCTCTTACAGCTCCTACCTGCCCGATGTGGAGGGAAAGTATTGTGGTAAAAGAAAAGGTCTCACATCGACAACAATATATATATATATATATTGCTATCGTAATCAACATTTTTGTTAGTTTTACCTTTGATGCCTTGGATTCTCTTCAGTTTCAACGACTTCTGTGCAAGCTTAGATCCATAAACCTTTTGGATCCAACTTGAGGGGGAGTATTGGAGATAAAATTAAGAAGTAATTTAATGACTAATTCAAGGAGTTATCATCCTTAATTTAAGGAGTAATTCAAGTAGAAAAACAAGGAATCCTTAATTCAAGGAGAAAACAAGAAATCATTAATTCAAGGAGTAAAACAAGAAATCATTAATTCAAGGAGTAAATTAAGGAGTAAATCAAGGAATATTTAATTTAAAGAGTAAATCAATAAATGTTTAATTCAAAGAGTAAATCAAGGAATGTTTAATTCAAGAAGTAAACCAAGGAATAAATCTCCTTATATATAGCTATAGAATTGTAATGAAAATATGAAAGAAATAATACAACTTTAAGAGAGCTTGTTTTATTTAAAAAGACATTTAGGCCTTGGCATTTTGCCTTGATGTTTTCAACACCAATTTTCAACACAATCGACTTGAATATTAAGGACCTCTCCCTTAGTGTATCATTTATTTTATTTTTATTATATATATACGACGAGTTGTAATAGAAATCCCTCAATGTAAAATTGATGTTATTTAGTCCTTTTATTTTGTAAAATATATCAATTAAATTTTAAGTTAACTCGAGCCTGATAACTTATTTGGCAAAAATATATTGAATTAAAAAGGGGTAATAAATGTTAAGAAATTTGGATCAAATGGTATAATCATAAATTCTCCCTCCTAAGATCCTTCTTAATAAAATATCAAATAATAGAGAAATAGAGAATACACAACACAAGAATTATAGTGGAAACTTCAAATTGGAAAAAAACCACTTTCGTTTTCAAAAGACAACTAGAGAAAGAAATTTTCTATGTAAAAAATTGTTATAACCACACTCTCAATGATTTTCTCACACACCCAAAAGACAAGAGCAATTACGAGCCCAAGAAAATTTTCCCACAAAATTCTCTTACTCAAAAACTTCTCATATAAGTTTTTCTCTATTTTTTGGATGATTAACAATGAATGAATGAAGCCATATTTATAGCCTTCAAGTTTCCATTTCATATGTCAAACATTTATTCATTCAACAGAATTAGCCTACCTAATTTTCCTATTCTTTATTCAAACAAGGTTAGACACCTTCATCTTTGACAATATGGTAAGCCACATTCTATGAATTTTCTTCTAAATTAGGCATTTCCTATTTTGACTAACAAACATAATATTATTTTTAATCAATCACAACAATTTCCACCTTGATTAAAAAATAAACATAGTTACCAATACAACATTGTCTACTCCAACAGTCATAATTTTCTACACCGAGAATTATCATACTCCACCATAAAGAGTACACCCACTTAAAATTAATCACCAATTCTAAGAATTTCATATCGACTCATGTTGAAAAAAAAACTTGCTGAAATTTATGGTGTAACTCTCACACTTGGTTTTCTCGAGAGTTCATCAACCATCGACATCCTTTTTCACCACACACCTTGCATCTATACCAAGCCAATGCCCGTGTGTAAACTTGTGGACCTGTTACCAGTAACACACCCTCTTTTATGGCAATATTTAGAGACTAGCGAATGCCATGAGGATGTACATGCTCTTTTCAAAGAGCATCACTATAGTCTTTGAAAACAGACATACTGTTAGCGTCACCGTCGGTATTTGAGCTTCTTATCGAATCAACTCCACCCTTCGGAAAATTTCTTTTGAGGTGCCCAGATTGTCCACACCTTCAGCCCACTATCTTCTTTTTCATGAAATTGTTTTTCTTTCGATTGTTAGCTATCAATGCTAAGTTTTTAGGCGAAACATTTCTTCCACCACTCACCCTTTTTTTCTTCAGAAAATAGCTTGCTAGTAACTTTTGAAAAATTATTTTCTCCTTTCCATGAATCAAGATAGGTTTCATGTGATCATAAGAAGATGGAAGAGACCAGATGAGCCTTAAAGTTATATCTTCATCATTAATTTTAACTCCAATGATTTCTAGTTCAGAGATAATACCATTGAGAACACTGAGATGGTCAGACATAATAATTCCTTCATTCATACGCAAAGTATGAAACTGCTCTTTCAGATACACCCGATTTGAAATGCCTTTTGCTTGATATAATTCTTCAAGCTTTTCCCAAAGTTCTTTGGCTATAGATATTTCATGCACATTTGCAATAATATTTTTGGCCAAACAAAGTCGAATTGTATTTGCAGCTCTTAGAACAAGAGCTTCCCAATCTCCATCACTTATGTTGGTTTTACTAGATTCAATACCAGTAACATGGGCTAGTTTTCCCTTTAAAGCCTTGTGTAATCCGTATTTGATCAACAAATCTTTGACTTGTACTTGCCACAAGCCAAAATTGATTATTTCATCAAATTTCTCAATGTCAATATTGACTCCTACCATTTTTCCTTCTTTCTTTGAAATTGGCTCTGATACCAGTTGTTAGGAAATTTGGATCAAATGATATAATCACAAATTTTCCCTCCTAAGATCCTCCTTAGTATAATATCAAATAATAAAGAAATAGAGAATACACAATAAAAGAATTATAGTGAAAACTTTAAATTGGAGTAAAACTACTATCGCTATCAAAAGACAACGAGAGAAAGAAATTTATTATGTGAAAAATTGTTACAACCATACTCTCAATGATTTTCTCACATACCCAACAGACAAGAGCAATTACAAACCCAAGAGAATTTTTTACAAAATTCTTTCACTCAAAAACTTCTCATATAAGTTTTTCTCTATTTTTGGGATAATTAACAATGAAAAAACGAAGTCATATTTATAGCTTTCAAGTTCCCATTTCATATACCAAACATTTCTTCATTCAACAAAATTAGGTTACTTAATTTTCTTATTCTTTATTCAAACAAGATTAAACATCTCCATTTTTGATAATATGATAAACCACATTTCATGAATTTTCTTCTAAATTAAGCACCTCTTATTTTGACTAATAAACCTAATATTATTTTTAATTAATCACAACAATAAATAAGTGAAAGAATGAAGAAATTGTTAAAATTTAATTATTAATTATTAATATAAAGTTGACAAAAATGTTAAAATAAATTAAATTAATAAATAGAAAAACTAATGATTGATTTTTTGAAAATTAAATTAAATTTATATTAAAATATTTTAACAAATATAAAATTTTAAGAAAAATATTAACTTAAAAAGCATACAAAATATAATTGAAGTTAAAGAGATGATCGATGACTCAGTTTTAAAATTTAAATATTATATTAATTTATAATTAAATCTAATTATTATTGAAAATATCATATATTCTATCTTATAAGAAATGTTAAAATTTAAAATTTTCAATTTTTCATAGAAATAATGCTTATTTTATTTAATATTATTTATATTTTATTAAATATTTTTGAAATATAAAATGTACTGATTCATAAAATATTATAATTCATTTCATATATCACAATGTTGAGCTTTGAAAATTCATTTGAATCGCGATGGCGAGCAAGAAATCAAAGAGGATTCTTTTTTTTATTTTCTTATATTTTTATATTTAGAAAACTGGTGAATTTTGGTATCACTAGTAATAGTGTTGTTGGCCATTTGTCCGCAATTAGGAACTATAAGAGATCGCAACAACTTTAATTCCTCTTGGGATCGAAATCAATATGATTTTATTTTATGACACCTCCTCTCTCATTGTTGATGGTTTGTTATTTTAGAGAGAAAATCAGGTATGCTGATAATGGAGGGCGAGAATGAGAGATGAAGAAGGAGAGCTTTAGGGTTTATACTTGGTTGAATTAAAAATTATGTCTTGATTAACTTGTGTATCATTGTTTAGCACAAATCTTTTGTTTTTTTAGTGGCACTAAACATATGTTTTCTTTGAAAATTTAATTTAGTAGGTAAATTTTGTGATTAAGAGAAATTAATTATTTTAATTTATTTTAATAAATATGTTAAAAACCATGGAACATGTTAACTTAGACACGACCTATATCTAGATCATCTTGTGGACAATGTAACCTATTTAACATTAAACCTATTTAACATTAATACCAACTCATTCAAAATTTTCAAATTTGTGTAGGGTTTGCATATTAGTATACATGTTTTATTTATGAATTGTATATATGTTCATAACTTATTAGCAACAATGGAACTAATTCATTTAACAAATTGATTAAAATAGGTGAATTTTTATGAATTAATTCATTTATTCTCAATAAAAACCTATGAAAAATCATCACCTTTGTGTTAGGTTGGTAAGTTATGTCAAAAATTATGAATATCATTTAACACTATGGATAAAGTCTATTTAATAGTCCTTTGAAGGTGATAAGGATATTTGGTTAGATATTTTGAAGAAATTATTGTAATTTCTTATATGCACTTTTTTTTGCTTTTTAATCTTGATTTATTTTTTTTACCATTGCATAAGATAAAAGTAGTGTTGGATTAGTTGTTATCCTATCATATTGCATCATGTTATCGTATTATATTTTGATATTAATCATGTCGTATTTATATGTTAGTTAATATATGAAAAAATATATTTTTTTTGTGTTGTCTATTATTAATAGTAATATCTTTACGGATACGAAAAAATTATTACTCAATTCTAATCAAATTTATATGTGTTTCATAATATTATCATGTTATGCCACGTATTATCAAATTTACCATTGCAAATTTTTATTTTATTTTAAGTATTTTGCCTTTGTATATTTTCTTTTTTAAAGGATTTTATTTTAAATTCTTTTAGAGAGTTTTTATGGTATTTTATATAAAAATTATATATTTATTGTAACTTTTTATAGAGAGAGTAAATATAAAAATTCTATACTTATTTTAAATTTTTTAACTCATGTACTTATTTTTTGTGATTATATGATCACATTATTATTAAAAAGTGATAGCATAATGATAAATAATTATTTTTATTTATTTATTTCATTTACACCTTATTTAAATTAAAACAATCTATATGAGTTAAAAATAAAATTTTAAAAATAATTGTCTTTAAAGTTTCTATTTTTAATAATAGATTAACTTGTACTATAGGTCAACAAAATTTAATTAAATTTACAAGTAAGTTCTTAAATTATAAAATATATGATTTAGTCTCTAAATTATTAAAACTTCACACATAAGTCCCTAAATTTTTAAAATTTACAATTTAGTCCCTTCCCACATAGGTTTTAGCTTAACTATTAAAATACATATTTATGAATAAAAAATTTAGGATATATGTATGATATTTTAAAAGTTTTAGGACTAAATAGCATAATTTAAATTTTTTGGGACATATATATAAAGTTTTAAAAATTTGAAGATCAAATCGTATATCTTAAAAGTTCAATAACGTATGTGTAAATTTAGTTAAAGTTTAGTGACAAATAATACACTTTAGCTTAATAGAATTAAACTGTTGTAAAAAATAAATACAAAACTTAAGTATCATTTTTGAAATAAGTAAATAGTCGTGGTGATATTTTTGGGGTGAATTATCAATGGTATCCACGACGCATCAATAAAAATTCAAATATACCTCTTATTTGTGAACCGTTAGTAAATTCATTACTAGGACAGTATTTTTAAAGAATCTGACCCAAATTATATTTTTTCCCTCTTAGCCATCTCCATCTTCCTCCTTATATCTAAACCATAGAAACCAAATCTACACTTCCATGTGAACCAAATCCAGAAACAAAATATTTAATTTGAATTCTATACTAAAAACAAATTACATCCATTAAAATATGCAATTAATTTTTCTCAATCCAATCATAATAAAAGAAAGTGGAGCTGATAGTTACAGCAATATTGAAGGACATTTCATCTTGTTAGGCACTGATCAGTTCTCAAATTTGAAGCTTGAACTATTGCTTCAATAGATTTTTGATTGAATTAAGGTTGTGGCTAGCATAGCTTTGCTTAACCAGGTCGAGGAAGAAATTAAAAGCAAAAAAATGTGAAAGAGATTGGTGCATAGAAAGACCTTTACGAGGCTTTTGATAAAATTAATAATTATGACACTACTACACAAGGGATATTTAAGTCGATATGTAAAGTCATTTTTTTTAAAAATCGACTTATAATGAATTTAAAGTTGGTTTGGTGTAGAACCGATGCTATCTACGGCGTAGTAGAGTCGGTTGACGTGTCGAACCGACGCTGCACGTGAACGTAGCGTCGGTTGACACCTGGAACCGACGATACGTTTACTGTGGATAACGTCGGTTGAAATGTAGAACCAACGCTACACACGTGGATAAATTCTTTCATCTTCTTTCTTTCCCAGACAGAAACTATTTCAAGCGTTGCATAACTCTCAAAAATCCAAAACCTCCTCCACTTTTCCTTCACTTTTTCTCATTTTTTGATCACTTATGACCACCAATTTCAGTATCAATTAGTGGATTTTATTCCTCTCTAATTAATCTTTTAGATCCTTTTTTTAAGTAAAATAATCAAATTTTTTATATCCATTTCTCACTTACAAAACACAATTTTTTCTTCATTTCTTTCATTTTGTCACTTCATTTATTCTTGTAAGTATTTTTATTAATCCTACGCAATTATTATTCATATTTTTTGTATTATATATATAGGTTTGTATTATAACATCATGAGAAGAGTATGATGATCTTGAATAACATAAAACAAAACCATTGTAATTTTATGCTATTAATTAATATTTTATTTTTTAATTATTTGTATTATTTAAATTATTTGTTAAACAAATTTTATTTTTTTCTGTTATTATTTAACGATCAATACAAGTTTTAATTTGAGTGTAATAAAAAATGAATAAATTTTAATACAATTTTTGTAATATTGTGATACAAGTAGTTTCTATTGTTCTTCATCCGCCGCTGGTGCTTTCACTTCTTGAATAACATTAAGCTTTTGGCTTGTAGATTACTGATACATAACACTTCCAAACATAAAAATACATACCAAAGGTCCAATAGTACATCAAGTGTTGAATGCTTGTCCCAAATAACTAAATTAATCACCACTGTTAACAGCTTGTTCACTATAGCAAGAATAGTAAAATCGATAGGTGAAATTTCTCTTCGACAAGAGAATTTAAAGAACGAGATTGCTAAATCAAACAAATATGATAATCCCATTTGCAAAATTACCCCAAAGGAATGCTAATCTAATTCATCTGTGATCTTATGCTTTATCTTCTTCAATTCATTCATAATGAGAAGCTCCAATGGAAACAAGAGAAGAGACCCAAGGTTGATAACCAAAAGTGGAGAACAAACCACCCATACGGAAAGAGGAGAACTAGATGTAAAGGTTTGGTTATGCGATGAAAGGGAGGAGATGAAGGGTTTTCATTAGGTATGGAAATTACTCTTAAACCTTTCTTGAATATCTCATTTAACTTTATTGTCATGCGAGAGTATCTATGACATTTTATATACGCTAGGGATATCCTTTAAGAAAAGCAAAACTTCATAAATACCATTGATAATTTCCCTATTTTTATCCTTTGTGTAATGCAGATAAGCTTTTATTATATATAAGCAAAGTTAAGTGCACCATTTGTTCCAAAGAAGAAATGTCACATGCACCAAAACTGGTAATGAAAAAACATGGGACAGTATCTCTCTAAAAGGAGCCAAAAATGACAGAAAATATCACTCAAAATCTTATATGTGTTTTTTTTATTGAATTAGGACACAAACAAATTAGTGTAACATGTACAATAGGTTATTAAAATATTGAATTTTTATAGTCCACTACTTTTTTATTTATTTCAATACTTTTGACCGCATCAACTTTTTTTTATTTATCTTAAGCGACCAATTATTTAATAGGGCTAGATATTTTTATATTAATCATGTTTTGATATAAGTTTCATGTAAGTAGTGTCATTTTAGTGTTTGTATTCTCATGTGTAAAATATAATATCTATATTTTATTTGATATTTATGTATATTATTTGTAAGATTGGTTATTAGTGACTTAGTATCATTTAAAACACATTTTATGTTTCTTTGTTACATGCAATTGTTAGAATGCATATAGTTTATATTGTTTAGTGTTTATTTGTGTTGTATTGTCTTGTTGGAGATTGGGTATTTATTCATGTTTGAAATGCCTTTTGTTAGCTCGTTCACTGACGTTCTCACTGTTAGCTTTCTGGGGTGCTCACCACCCCTGCCATTGTGGGGCAGAAAGTTTGGAATAACTATTACCCTTGTCGGGGTATAGCTACTACTCTTTCTATCTTAGCCGATGAAAAAGACTATGAGGGTTCGAGAAATTGATTTTTTTTATAAATTCTCCTATCATCTTTCTTATTTTCTTGATCAAAATCCATAGGGAGGCTCTGGCCGTTTGACACCTTACTTTCCCAATCTATTATTGATTTGTTTTTCTTTTGAATGTTAGGTCTAAAAAATAATGTATAAATTTGTAGGGCATAGAACATCGTATAGGGTCAAAAATGTAAAATTGAGTGGGGTTTTATTGAAAGTCAAAATGCATGATTGGCTAGTGTAGAGCCACATTATTTCAAGGAGTTTCTCTCAAGTTGTGTTGTCATATGTCTGCTGGATTATCGTGTGTTAGTTGGTTAATATGTGTCAACGTATTGTTATAAAGTCGCAACGTTGTCAGTAGATGAGGAGCCAATGTGTTGGGTTGACATGTGTCGGTTGGTCGTAGTGTGTCATGGGAGCATTTCGAGGCCTTAACTGTTTCCATAAGTGAGAAGTCTATATGTTTGTATGTCATGTGTCAGGTGGGTGTTTTGAGATTGTAATGTATTTACATGTTAAAAAGTTGAGCCATTAGTAGTCGATCACATCACATGATAATGGAGTTTTGATAATGAGCTTGGATCTATTACTTGAATCAGGTGTTGTGTTGACAACGAACAAAGGCAGCTTAGGTGCAATTAGAGTAGGTATCCCAACTAGTAGAAGTGTTTGCCTCTATACTTTTATTGAGTTGTATACTGTTGATTTACTTATTAGTGAATTGCTGGTTGTCAAGTGGTTCCCTTAAGTAACCTGATGATGTTACCACATAGACAAAAGGTTTTATATAGGTTTACCTCATTACATGTCGTGTTATATATGATCGCATGTTATGAAAATACAATTATCATTTACCGAATACATTCGCACATAGAAGGTCTTAGAATGATTGGAAACCTTTTATAGTTTTTTCAATATATTTTCCATATTAATACATGTAGTTAGTTTTGACATGAGCTTGTACGACACATCATCACTAATAGATTCAACGTAGATTATTCTTTCTTATTTATCGATTATTTTTATGATGTATTAAATTAAGCATGTTATTTTATTTTTGATGTGTTATATACTTAATTCACATTATGGAGTCGGCTTGGATTTGATGGAATAGGGCTCGCGAAATTATTTCATGGATTGGCATATCCACTCGCCTTATAAGTCCCAATTGTCTATATGGGTCAAATTTCAATTAACACATATGTAATTGTTCTGTCTCGTTCCATAAATTAACCATGCTTTGAAAATGTCCCATTTAATACCAAAAATACTTTACAAGTTCAATTTTAAAAAGTTTAGATCCCTTCTAATATTAATGTTATCAAATTTAATACCTTTTTAATATCATTATTCTTTTGACATTTATTACTTAAAAGGATTAAATTAGAACTTTATATACATTATGGGTATTAAATTAAAACCATTACAAAACACGGTTAATTCCTTGAACTTTTGTTAAAACATGGAGACCGTAAAAGTACCGATATAATTATAGCTACTTAAAATTAATTTGGATTCATTTTTAATAAAAAATCACATATAAGATCTAAGTAAAATCTTTCCCCAATTTTATCTCATTTAAAGGTAAATACCTATGTATACTTAGATTTGGTATTGTACTATTTTTATCAAGCAAAAGTATACATTTGGATTTATATTATTAAATTAATAAATTAGTAGTCCATGTACTTAATAAAGTGTATATTAATGGTACAATTTTGAAAGAAAAAAATTAATTTATAAAAAGATACTTAAATATTTAAGAAAATATTTATTATTTTATACATTATCTCATTTGATTTTGTTCACGTTAATAATAAAACATTTTATACCATTCTAACACTTAGTCTCAAATTACATCATCTTCTTCGTCCTATCTTAACATTGTTTTATTCTTTTGTCTACTAATTAATTTCCATTATTTATTATAAAATAATCAAAAGTTGTATTTTTTTAATGAATTAAGAGTTATGTCACCACCTATTTATTTAAAGTATACATCTCTATCATTGATCGTTATTATCACCAACTCATTTCCTTTAATCTTATTGACTTATTCATCATTTTCGATAATCTTATATTTGATCAAATCTAAAATAAAAGTGTTTTTGAAAAAAAGATAAAATGGTCAAAAAGATTTAAGAAAATGCGTCGACGATAGTCATACTCCTTGATAAAGATGATGCTTAAAATTAATTGATAATTATTTAACTTTAATTTCGATTGTATTTTTAGATTGTTCTACCATAATTAATAAATGATGATTATTGACAAAAGAATGAGATAATGTTACGTACAGAAAGATAACGATAGATGTAAACAAAATTAAGAAGATCCATATAGTTATTTTTGTAATGAAATGGACTAAAAAAAATTACATGAGAAGACAAAATAATAATTTTTTTATAAAGATTAAATTACCTTGCATAGATTTGTTTTTTCAAAAATTACATCATCCTTTATTAAATAAGAATCGCTATTATAGTAATTGGATAATATATATCCAAGATACAAATGTTTTATTTTCGATGAAAATTTCATGCCAGTATACTTTCTGGAAAAAAAAAGTGCCAAAAGTCCAAAGCCCTAGTTCTTAACCGCCGTCTTTGGTATACGCTCTCTGCTCTCTCTTCTCAATGGAGGAGAAATCCCAAAGCTTTCTTTACGAAACCCTAGGTCCTATCTCTGTCGTGACGGCCGTTCAATCTCAGACGACCGATGAGGACGAGCCCTATTCAGTCTTCCGGAACGAGATATCTCTGGACAACCTCCAATGCGTTTCGCCTACCACTGCTGCACCTGATTTCTTCTCGCTAGATGTTGGCGTCGATGAGATTGAGCCATTATCCGCATCTCCGGTGACTCCTAGCGTATCTGAACTGGCCACACCGGTTCTTGAAGCTGAGCGGAGCCTTGAGAGTGGTTGGTTCCGGGGCAATAGGAAATTCAGGAGTCCTATGCTACAGCTTCATAAAGGTACAATTTTTATTTCTTTTTGTTAAAATTTGAAACAACTCAATTGGAGTCTTAGTAAATTAAATTATTTTACATGGAAAACTGACTGTTGAATCATTACTTAACAGATTCTATGAGTCTTATGTTATCAATTATCTTCGATTCACTGGGTGTATGTTTTTGGTCTATCAATTCTACATGCCAAGTCTTTGGGCTTTAACAGTCAACTGTGCAAGTGTTACTGAAATTAGTGGCACTTCTACTTGGAGGGATTGATAGGATAAACGGGATGCATCAGCCTCTCTTAAAAATATTCTCATACCCCATGTTAATTCATTATTGTCGGTCACTTGATGTGTCTTTTTGTGTGTGGCATTACAGAGATAGTGGATTTTGTGGAGTTTCTGTCTCCATCTATAGAAGAGCAAGATGTGCGTGACTCTGCAGTTCAACGTGTCTTTGAAGTTGCTAACTACATATGGCCGAACTGCAAGGTAAAACAAATTGCCTCTATGTTCTTGTTTTCGGTGTGTTTATATTATTTTTATTTTATCTTTGAAATAGAACTGTCTGTGCATATTTCTTGATTCAGTTTCGTAAAAGTTTATAGTCTAGTGTGGTTATTTTTGTCCTTTTTCTTTGAAGGTAGAAGTTTTTGGCTCATTCAGCACGGGGCTTTATCTTCCAACTAGTGATATCGATGTAAGTAAAGTTATCTTCCATCTTTTAAGAATTGTGTAATGTTGTTGAAATATATAGATTGGCAATTTTTTTGGGCGTATTTTTTGAGTTCTAAAGTTGATAACTTGAAATATTGAACTCAGTAAATTGTATATTTATGTTCTTGACGGGAAAAATCATGTATCTTAGTTTCTCAATTTATTTCACTGCTTGTTATTACTGTAGATGGTGATTCTGGGATCAGGTATTCCAACCCCTCAGCAAGGGTTGAAGGCTCTTTCAAGAGCATTATCGCTAAAAGGCTTGGCAAAGAACATACAGGTACATTTTCTTTCTGTTTCAAATGTTGTTTTTAAGAAATTTATCATCCTTTTTATCTTGATAAGAAAAGAAAATCATAATTATTTAATGTTTTTACCAGGTGATTGGCAAAGCACGTGTTCCAATTATTAAATTTGTGGAAAAGAGAAGTGGTATTGCTTTTGATATAAGGTTTGCATATGTACCTCTTGTGATGCAGTATTTAAAAAAAATGTTTTATAAATTATTTTATATGGTGGTAGTTAATCATGAATATTAGATAATTTCATAGACAGAAAGGTCTTCTTTTTGTAAGGAAATATACCTTTTTTAAGAGTTGTTTATGTGTTTTCCTTTCTTTTTGGAACACATCAGGTTCACTACTGGCCTACCTATATTTTTGTAGTTTATCTGCTTTATATTCGTTGGAGGTTCTGGATGGACGAAATAGGACTAGAGAAGCCACATCCTGCCCTATATAGGTCATTTTTTTCCTATATCTAACATTATTTTTTATAAACTGATTCACAGTTTTGACATAGAGAGTGGACCCATAGCTGCTGACTTTATCAAGGTTTGTACTACTCTTATACTATATTACTTTGATGCGTTTCAGAGCTGAGATTTTACCAAAGCTAGAGGATGGTCTTATGTTTCTAAGCTAGCAGGATGTTTTGATTGTTTTGTTTCTCTCTCTAGCCGAATCTTTTTCTTTATGGAATTATACTTAACTATCCTGTTTAGTCATGCTTATTTGTGTCTTTCTTTCTTTCCAGGATGCAATAGCCAAGTGGCCTCCTTTAAGGCCATTGTGTTTGATCTTAAAACTCTTTTTGCAACAAAGGGAATTGAATGAGGCATGTGCTTTAGTGTAATATTAACACATCTTATTTATTTATGCAATATTGCCCTGTAGACCACCTAGTTTGATGTTCTGGGCATTTATGTAGGTGTATTCTGGCGGATTAGGCTCTTATGCTCTCCTTGCCATGCTCATGTCAATGCTGCAGGTTAGATTCAATATGTTATTATGCATTTTGAAATATTATTCAGTTAATCTCATGCACATGCAAATTCACCATAATTGTGGCTTCTGGTTGTCCCTGGATGAATGGCTTTTGGTTGAAAGTTGCAGTATGCAAAGATTTTTGTAGAGTATGAGTTAAAGCCTTATTTTAAAAGTTCATTTTATCTATAAAAATTTAGGATAATTTTGGTTAGTTAAATTTTTTCCCTTTTATATTTAATTCATATTAAGATGTCTTTTCTTTGAAACTTAATACATATCTTGTAGGTCATCCTATAAAATGCTTGCTATTTGAGCTTCTATTCTATTCTATGCTGTGTTTTGTTTTCTCTGATCGGCATAATGGATAGAAGTAACGTAGAGTTGATGAAAACCTTTAACCATCAAACTCTCAACTCATTCTGTGTTAACCCATGTGGAGTGAAATATAGTTGTCAGAGTTACTGTATACTTATGGGGAGAAATTTTGTGAGCAATTATAATAAGGTGAGAAATTGAATTAAGAAACAACTGATGTATTTTCACGGACCCAAATTTTATGGTTTATTTTATTAAGTAGATGATTTTTCCAGAAGTAGTTATATCTGTGTTGATCAATTATATAACTAGTATCACTTGTTTCTTTTATGTTACATTTTACTTAAACCAATGCTTATAATTATACTACATATATACACACATGTACATTCATTTTGCAGAGCCTCAGAGAGAGTAGTAATGCTATGGAACAAAACTTAGGAATCTTGTTGGTATGTACTGTTTACTTATGGCTTGTTGCCTTTTACTTTCAGTTTTTGACATATGTAGATGAGTAAACACATGTTAGCCAAAATATTTACTAAAATCATAGCCCATGATTTTCCTGAAGTTGATGGGCTGCAGAAATTTGTAAAGCTCCAGAAGGCCTTGCCGTGTCTTCCCTAAATCCAAAAAAGTTCTGGAAGTTTTTCCAGAATATTCAAAAAATTGGCAAAATAAAATTTCTGCTAGGCTTAACAATAATTTTTCAAAATTCTTTGGCCTTCCAGAATATTAAAACAGGCAAAAGTTGTCTGCAAGGCTATCTAGAATTCTTTAAAAGTTCTTAGAAGACCTCCAATAATGTGCAAAACAGTGCCGTGACATAATTTTAGGAATATTTTGAAGTGATCCTCCTAAACCTGCAATCTGGAGTCACTAATATCTTTTATTTTCTTGTACTAGCTTGAGCTAAGAGGAGTTACATCCTTAACATGAGGAACGTACGTAGCTACATATATTCACTACATTATAATCATATGAAAGAGACCATATAAATTATGGGGCTCTTGAATTGCAATCTAATTTTTGTATTTGTTTTTTCAGAGCTTGAAACTGGATCATATTGAAAAAGTTCACGTCTAAGCTTTTGCATCTTAATTCATTTGTTTCTTCTTGAATAATAGGTAAACTTCTTTGATTTTTATGGGCGCAAACTGAACACGTCAGATGTTGGTGTGTCTTGCAGAAGTGGAGGCACCTTTTTCTCAAAGAGTAGCAAAGGGTAGAATAATATTTCTTGATGAATATGTTTACGTGTTCCTTCCATCTCTTTTGAATAATTTGTAGAAGCAAAATGGTGGTACATTTATTTGTTATTTTGTTTTCTCATCTTTAGTTTTGATCAAAGTAGCATTTGTCTAATATCAGCTGTCTGTCTTCCTTATAGGTTCATCAATAAAGCACGGCCTTTTCTTATTGCCATAGAGGATCCACAGGTATATTGCAAATGATAATCTTTTGTATAGTTTTCTGTTTTCAAGACTACTTCAAGTAACATAGGTTGTCGAAGGAGTAGTAGATTGAGTCATTTCTGATCTAATGTCTTTGGATGGTTTTAATATGTTACCTGGATAAATCAGAAACACTGACATGCCACTCCATTCCTTTCTGATGCTCTGATCTGTTTTCAACTGGCTGATCATCTAATATTAGGGGAGAGAGAGGAGGTCATTTACTTAAAATAGGAATAAAAAGAAGTAAGATGAGGAATTTTTTCTTAGTTTCCCGTGCACTGTTTGAATTGTTCGTTGTATGTCTTCGGGTTATGAAATACAGTTGAGGCCATTTTTAATGAAAGTTATTTTTCCCCCCTTTCTCTGGGATTGACCATTAATACAATGTTGTTAATTTCTGCCTAAAAATACATTTCTCTTTGATATTTAATTTAAACCTTAGCTTTCTAGTTGTTCGGGATTGACACGATTTTGGTGTTCATGAGAAATTAAGGGAGATGGATAACTTACTTTAGGCTTTTAATTAATTTCTACAATTTATAATTAAACCCAAAGACCTATGCAATATGAAACTGCTTCCAGCCATAGTATCTGTGATGACTTTATCACAAATTTATAGAACTTTGACTCCCCTGGCTTAAGAAATATTAGGATAAGACGTCCAGGAAACTAAAATATGCATCTTATATAGATAATTTTTCCTGAACTTCTTTACATAACAAAGACTGGTGTTACTTTTTTATTTTTTTATTTTTCCCTCAATCAATTAATACCTACTTTCTGTTGATGGACTAGGCGTCAGACAATGACATTGGGAAGAGCTCCTTCAACTATTTTCAGGTTTGGCATCTAATAGAGTTTCTGAAGCTTCTCTAGACTAATTTATTTCTGAAGGAAATGGAGTGTCTTGTTATTGCTATTACTATGGTTAGTTGAGCTGTATCAAAAAAACGTTGTATTCAGTGACTAAAATTTTCTCCATTTTGTTTGTCTGACACCTTTTCCCTTCACTTATATATATATATTACTCCTTGATATTTCTCTAAAGGTTGCCTTTATCTGTTGCAGATTAGATCAGCTTTTTCTATGGCTTTCACGACGTTGACAAATCCAAAGATAATTTTGGGTTTAGGTCCAAACAGGAGTATTCTTGGGACCATAATTAGACCTGACCCTGTCCTGCTTGAGCGAAAAGTAGGCTTTAATGGCCAAGTGACATTTGATAGCCTGCTTCCTGGAGCTGGCAAGCCATTACAGTCACATAATGATCAGCATGATATTCTTTGCAATTGGCAGTTGGATGATGAGGAGCCCCTGCCACGGGGAGGGGATGCTGCAGGCGAAAGAAGCGAACGATCCTCTGGAAAGAAGAGAAAATCTTCTTCCAAGGATAAGTGGGGAGGGGATGCTGCAGGCGAGAGAAGCGAACAATCCTCTGGAAAGAAGAGAAAATCTTCTTCCAAGGACAAGTCTCGTAAGAAAAAGAAAAAGCTTAAAGATAATGGAGAAACAGTGAAGATCAGAAATGAAGAAAATGGCTCTAGGAAAGAAAAAAGATCAAAGAAGACTCGATCCAGACATAATTCCCATGATGTCAATGGTTTTGGACAGTATGTTGGCAGTTGGAGTAATTAGAATGCTTTCATGGTTCCATAACTTGAATAGGTCTATTTGGTCCTTGTCCATGCACTCTGCAAGCAATGTCATTCTAGGGATCAACCGTTTTCGCAAATAGTAACATAGATGAAAGCCGTCAGATGAAGGCCAACTTTGGTCTTCCCATATGTGTCTTAGGGAAAGGTTTTTGCAAGTTCAAGTAATTGCCAGTTTTGACACCGCGGTAGAGTTATTTATATCTTAGGCCACATTTGGCTTTCAGATTGTACTCTTTATAATAGAGATCAGATGACCTTGATATGAGACTGCACTGAATTGGGTATTTGTTCTGGCAAATAAAGGGAAAAGAGACAAAGAAGATCATGCATAGTTCACCACCTTTGCTTAACCACTGCGAATCCACGATGAACATTAGTTATATTTAAATCACAATTGCTAACGTTTTTTTATTTAGTTTATACTTGCGGTCCAAAAATAAACAATAAATACTACAAATTCTAATTTTATGCGATATAACCATTAATACAAGTGTACATATTTATACATTTAGTGTTTAGATTGTTATAAAGTTCCTTAATTTAAGTAGCAAAACATGGAGTTTAATTCAATGAGCAATTCAACTAACCATTAATTTAATGAATAATTTAAGGAGTGAATTTTCCTATAAATAGAAGTGTAATTGTAATGAATTAATCATCCAAAGTGTTCATTCTAATGGAGAGAAAAGCTTTTGTAAGAGAAAATTAAGAGTAATTTTCTTGGGTGTAATTAGGTTGAGTTGTGAGTGTTGTAAACACCTTGTGTAATTTCTCTCCTTTCAGTAAAAGAATTTGCAGTAGGTCCGAAAACGTAAGCAAGATTAGCCTAACTTCGTTATCAAATTTGTGTGTTATTTTTTTATTCTTGCTTTCTCATAAATTTGATACATCGGAAATTTGCGTAATTTTTTAACATTTAGAGGATAGGTAAACCTTGTTTATGGGAGACCCAATTTCCCATTTTCATCCTATTATGTTGTTGTTGGTGCTTCGTCGGCATCGCCGGGCCTTTACACCCAACCCAGTGAAGGAAAAAAAATAGGTGATAATATTTTGAATTCTACGGAAAGCAATTGAGATCTTTAATGGAATTAGCAACCATATTTTGTAACGAAGATTAACCTTTTCAATGAACTAGTAGCTAAATATGAAACCCACTTTAATATATTGAAGATTTGTGAGTTGCTTTGTATTCTGAAAAACAAATGATGCAACCCAACATATTATGATATGAAAACAAAAAAATATCAAAAAAATAAAAAAGAATAATACTTTTAAAACTTATAATTATAAAAATAATACTTACATTCATATTATACATTTTCATTATTAAAAAAAATTGACACATCATTTTAAAAAACTTTCAAATTTAAATTCATTCATTGTCAATGTAATCTAATTGAATCCTATTCAATATTTGGGGTGACTTTTTATAATTTAAAAAAAAACAAAAAGGATGAAAGCAAAGCAACAATACAGAAGGCTGCTAAACAATGCAATCACAGTCCGACTTAATAAAATCCTAAATATTTTCAAAATGAAATGAAATTAACAATCCAAAACGATTGTGTTCATTGTAATCATTTAACATGCATCGTCTAATCTCAACTGTTCTGTTTTCTTCCAATTTTTTTCCGGCCTCCACTTTGTATGCTTTGTTGACCTTTCACATCATTGTTGCTTCTAATACTCAGGAAGCATTTCCAACCCAGCAAGCCTAAATATAATCCATTGGATACATCCTACTATGGCTTTACGTGTTCTCTGATGAACTGCTCAACCTGAGATATCTCACTGGTCAAACCAGAAGCTTCTCCAACGACGACTTTGTTGTGGCAATGTGAGAATGAAAACACTTCTCCAGGAACCCCAAGGGAAAAGTCATTTGAAATATCAGCTGCTGATATTGCACTTCTTGATGCTCGCAACTTTTCACTGCAAAACAATAGAAGGCAAATACAAATATATTCACAACGCAGCAAATAAATTGTTACAAACAATACCCGGTACCAAGCAATTGGGGCATGTAAGTGACAAACAACTGTCTCACAAATAGTCAAAAATATGATAAATGAGCCAACCAACTACTTTAAACAATATAATATTAGCCAAAAAATGCAGCTGAAAGTCATAGAGCAACAATTGTGAGAATCTGAACTCTTACATTTCCTTCTCTAACTGCTTTCGTATAAACTCCTTGGTATGAGCTGTCACCTTGTCAGTTTTGTTGCACAGAATAAGCAATGGAATTTTCTTCCTCACAACACTTGCTTTAGTCAGTATATCATATAGGTACCTTTTTCATACAAAATAACAAATGTCAGGAACCTTCTAGGTGAAGATCAGGGCCTGTGGATTGTCTGTCTGAATAATAAAGTGAAACATGCATGTAAACTTTTATTACAAATAGTGGTGTGGAAGCCACAAGAATTGCTCTCTTACTAGAGGTAGTAATGGCTATAAAATGTGGAAATAAAAATCAGTATTCCGTCAATATATGATAGTGCAGACAAGGAGGAAAGTATTACTCTGAAGCAGCCCGACAGTTTGGCAGGAATTCCAAAGCATCCACAACGAAAACTATACTAGCTGCTTGGGGCAGAAATTCATCTAGTTTGGTTCGAAGACGAGAATGACCAGGAACATCAACAAGATGAACCGGATTTATCTTTTTATTCTGACAATAACACCCAAAACAATGGTAAAGGAGTGTAAGTCCGACCATTTCTATGAATAAAATACTATAATTTTTCCTACAATAAAATAACTAAGAGTAACACAACTTTGCAACTGAAATTGTGTAAGCATAGAATGTATGTAAATAACAAAGTATGCTTGCAATTGTTAAAATACAAAATAAAATTGTGATTAATAAAGTACAGAGTCACATATTAAGCAAATTATTCAGTTATGTATCTGAGCCCAGGAAAGTTGAACCGCATCACCTTCGTTTTTTCAGAATGTAGAATAAAGGTGCCTTCATTTGGTTCCATTGACGTCACAGTACCCTGATGAGAAGAACCATCTCGCAGCTGGCACAACCATCAATTCGTGCATTTAAAATTAGATCAAGAACCATGAAACATATATTCTTGGACTTTTTAAAACTGGTTAGCTCTCACACTGGAGTATTTGTATGATTACTATTAAAATAAAGCGATAATAATAATAATAATAGTTAGTGATAAGCTTGCTAAACCCATCTAAATTTCCATACATAAAATGATCATTATGTTCCAAAATTCCACGTGCTATAAAGCAAGAATATAATCAAATAGGTTCCCCAATAAATAATAACAATTAGGTGAAGTACAAGTTCCCTTTCTCAACAAAATTAACAAAGTATGGTCCAGGCGATTGCATTCAGCAATTTTGAATAATTGATATCAAAAACTAAAATTGTGGGTTTTAATGTGAGTAATTCAAAGTGGAAGGGGGGTTCAATAACAGTGATGCCGGTAGTATATGTATGTATAATCAAATTCAAAAGTCTCAAAGGAACAAAAATGAACAATGGCTGATTGCAATCTTTACCTGATAATAAAGAGTCGTCTTTCCACTGCCACTAAGCCCACAAAGTACAATGGTGTTTGATTTTGTACGTTTAAACAATCGAACTGCAACATAAAACATTTGAGGAAAGCAAACAACTAAATTTGAAATTCTTATGAGCAAGCCATCAATAAAATCTAAATATATCAAACGCCAAACATATGCCAAGAGGATCATAATGTGAATGAGCAAACTTACTGAGGAGGAAGAAAAGAATTGTGAAAACCAAGACACCAAGAGCAGCGTAGAGCTGATTTGGAGGTATCTGATGAATGTAGTCAATGGCTTGATTGTACCACTGTTCTGCCTGAGAATTCCATTGTTCTAAAAGTTTAATTTGCTCATCTGAGAGTTTCAAATGCTTCAAGTATGGTGCATTTTGGATTTCTGCCATTGAACTAGACCCTCTGAGACAAAAAAAAAATTTGAATTAAAGGAATTAAGGCACGCACAAGTTTCCCAAGACTCTCAATATAAGCCTCCACACAGCAATAGAAACCAGTGAAACTGTTTCTTAAAAGAAAGAAAAAAATGTCAACAAAAAAGAAAGAAAACTGAGAGCTAGCCAGAATTTAAAAATATAGAGAAAAAGGAGTCAAAACTCAAAACCCTAGATAGGTTATAGGTACCATGTTGGACATTTGTTCAACTTCAGGAACTTCAAGAGGTCACAACTCCCAAATCACAAGCACAAATGATAATCCCCACACTATGACCAGCCCCAAACAAATCTCCTCTCCACAAATAATACCATCGGCAAAACTCCATTTTTTGTATATAAAATTGCATTATGATCCCTAATGTCTTGTTAATTACTTCATAATTATATATACCCAAAACCCTAACTTTGCAAATATAATAAATTCAATATCATTTGCTTATGTGAGATTCGTATAACAATAGCATTGTCAAATTATTAGAACATACCAGTCGCAGATTCGTTGCAGTGATAGGTGTCTAACTTGTGAAATTGATGGTTCCTTAGCTCAACGGAGAGCGAGAGAAAGACAGCGAGAACTACAGATGCTATAGACAAGACGATCTGTCTGGCAGTTGTTTTTAAAATTTGAATCATTATGCTTCTTCTCTTCTGTATATATATTTTTTTCTTTTTCTTTTTTTAAATAAAAATAAGGGACTTTAAATCTTATAACAACGTCGTTTTATATCTAATTTATCTATTTTTATTATTAAAAAAATTAATATATTTTTTATTAAATATTATTTAAATTTAATTAATATTAAAATCTAATTAAACAAAGTTAAATACTATTTATATGTATTATTTTATAAAAAAAAACTTTATACCAATAGTTATTATTATATAATAATTAATATATTAAATAATTATTAATTAAAATAATATAATGTTTTTTTTAACGTACTTATCATACTTTTTATTTTACATATATTTTTTCCTTTTTTAAGTCAATTAAAAACTGAATCTTTATTCGGTAAAAATCACAGGCTTGTAATAGAAAACAACTTCTATTTTTTTAAAATAGTTACTTCTTTGTCACTAATCATTTCTATTAAAAGATATGCATAATGAGATAAGAAGTACATTATTTTTTTAATATTTTTTTAAGAAAAGTAGATAGTTATCATCTCTTTTAAAATAATTATTAAAATTTATCTAAAATATATAAACTAACTTTTTATAAATAAAATTAATATTTCAAAAAAATTTATTTTTAATCAAAAAGTAAAGAGAAATAAATATTTAAAAATTATTTTTATTCAATATTACGTTCTAATCCATCTTCTCACGATAAATAATCTCAATTATATCGGTCTAAAAGTTAATTTTTTATTTACTTATTATTTTAAATAATAAATTATTCATTTTAAAAAAATATTTAAATATTTACTTTGTTATTTTTGGTAAAAAATTATTTTTTGTTTTACAAAATATCAATTTTATCTCTAAAATTTTGTGATCAATCTTTTTGATAGAATTTGGTTACCATTTTAAAAGAGATAACAAATTGTACTATCACACCTAATAATTAATAAAATAAAATATACTTTTATCAAAAATAATAAACTTTAATTACCCTTTTATCCTAAAAATACCATCTTTGAGTCAAAATATATCACTGATACCATAATTCGTAGCATTAGTTAATTTGCATGTATTCTAAGTAAAAGTTGTTGAATTTAATTAAGAATAGTAAAACAAAAGCTTTTTCAATTACATTAAAATGAAAATAGATCGGCTATAAATAGCTTAACAAAAGCTAAAAAATAGCTATCATTGTATCATATAGCTGCTATCCTCAAAGACATGATAACGTCTTGTTGACATGATCAAAGAACAAGTTAACTTTCCTAAACAATAGGACTTGTAATTGATCTTAATTTGTAACTATTGTTGCGGCCACTAACACCACTATCATACTCCCTTAAACTATATTGCAGTAGCAATTAGTTTACACATAAAACTAAACATACACCCATTATTTCTCACAACTTGGAGAAAATATCAAGCTTTAATGGCTTGGTCAATGCATTTGTAACCCAATCTTGTGTAGAGCAATGAACCATTTCCACAACTTCATTCTTCATAAGCTCACAAAGAAAATAAAACCACACATTAATGTGCTTACTGCGGCCGTGTAGCATAGGATTCTTCGACAACTTAATTGTTAAACTATTGTCACAATTCACTTTAGTAGGAGCTTGTTGTGCATGTCTAAGTACCTCCAACATCCTTCTTAACTAAATAGCTTGACATGCACATGAAGCTCCTACGATGAATTCAGCCTCAATGGTATAGAGAGTGACCACAAGCTACTTTTTCGAGGACCAAGACACAACACCTAATCTCAACATGAATAAGTAACCTGAAGTGTTTTTTCTATCCTCAAGGTCTCCAACATAGTCACTATCTGTGTAGACAATCAACTTCTCATTTCCTCCCTTATTATAGAATACTCCAAATGAAAAGGTTCCCTTCATATACCTCAACACCCTCTTGGCAACTGCAAGATGCAACTCAGAAGGAGATTCCATAAATCTGCTAATTAAACTTACAACAAACATGACATCAAGACGTGTGGCAGTCAAGTACATGAAACTTCCCAGGATCTACTTGTATAAGGTGCTGTCCAATTTTACTTATTGCTCATCCTTCATGAGCTTGAATCCAGGAACGATGAGATTGTATATAGAATTATATTCTACCAAATTGAACCTTTTTAACACCTCCTGTGCATATTTTCTCTGTCCAATGAAGATTCTCTTTGATCCCTGTATCACTTCAATGCCAAGAAAGTACCTCATCTTCCTAAGATCATTCATATTGAATTCATCCATCATAGATTATTTAAATTTAACAAACAACTTCTCATCATTTATAGTAAAAATCATATCATCAACATAAAGACAAATCATCAGAATTTTACCTTCAGTGGACACCTTGGTAAACAAGGTATGCTCATAGGGATACTTCTGAAAGCCCGTATTCTCAAAATAAGAATCTATACGGCTGTACCAGGCTTGAGGAACCTGTTTAATCCCATATAGGGCCTTTCTCAATTGGTATACCTTTTGCTCTTTACCTTTTTTGATATATCCCAATGGTTGCCCAACGTACACATCTTCACATATTTTTCCATGTAGAAAGGTTGATTTCACGTCCAATTGATAAATTGTCCATTCCTTTTGTATAGCAAGGGATATCACCAAACGAACTATATCTAATCTAGCTATAGGAGTAAACACCTCTTCATCATAGTCAATTCCATGTTCCTAAGCATACCTTTTTGCTACAAGTCTAGCCTTATACTTGCCCACATTCCCATGGTCATTGAGTTTAGTTTTATAAACCCATTTTACTCTAATCTTCTTTCCCTTTGTGGTAAATCTGTTAATTCCCACGTGTTGTTTCTTTCTATAGCTTCTATTTCCATGTCCATTGCCTTCCTCCATTTTTGAATTTTTACTACATCAACATAAGAAGTAGGGTCACTAAATATAAACATGGCTAGATAAGCCACTTCCTTCTCTAAAGAGAGGCATTCTTCTATTTCATAATCCCTCATCCAGATTAGTGGTCTTCTGTTTCGTTCTTCCCTGGAGCTGCTGGAGTTTTCTTCTGTGGTATCATGTGGAACATCTTGCTCAATTCCTTCTTCTAATGTGTCACTAGGGTTAGAAATATTTTTTGCAATGTCATCATCTTATTCACCATGTGCAGCTTTTGAGGCATAATATCCCCAATCTAGATTTGCAAAGGTCACCTTTTTGTGATTCTCATCCCAATTCCAACCTTTATCCTTATCAAATACTACATCCCTACTCATTATTATCTTCTGAGAAATTGGATCATACAACCTGTATGCTTTTGAATCTTCACTGACTCCAAGCAAAACACATTTTATGCTCTTATCATCAAGCTTTGTTCTTTTGTCATTTGTTTTGGATCCTTTCTATGCTTCTTCTGGATTCATGTTTTTCACAATAAGAGTTGGACTACAATTCAAAACGTGAACAACCCAGCTCATTGCTTTGAGCTAGATCATTTTTGGATTTTTCCTCTTTGCCACACCTTTTGTTTGTGGTGTGTATATAGTTGTTAATTTCCTATGTATTCCATTTTATTTGCAAAAAATGGTGAATTCATGTGATGTGAAATCTTCACTTCTATCTGTACGAAGACATTTTAAGCATGCACCAGTTTCCTTTTCAACATGACTTTTTGAAGTGTTTGAAAGTGCTAAAGGCTTCTGATTTTCCTACCAGGAAATATCAAGTCTTGAGGTTGAAATCATCAATAAAATTGATTAAATACTTTTTCCTGCTTTTGGATGTAAGAGTAATTGGTCCACATATGTCAATATGCACTATTTGGAGAATTTTTGAAGCCCTCCACGTGCTTTTTGGTGGAAAAGGATTTATATGATATTTTTCCATTACATAGTCCCCATATACATTTGTAGGGATCTTAAAGGTTGGTGGTCCACTTACCATCCCTTTTGTTGTAGAAGTTTCAATCCATTGAACCTTAGGTGTTCATATATGTAATACCATAATTGAGCTGGATCATTTGTGAGAGAATTGAAGCAAGTTTACTCTATAGATTCAGGCTGAGTAGTCAGAACAAACATCATGTTTTTGAACATGATAGTGTCCATAATTAAGCCTTTTTTAGGATGTAACAGCTTACATCTTCCACACTATATGACAATGTCAATTGGACATGATAATAGATTGTTCTTTAGGTCTAGAACATAAAACACTCCAGTAATTTTTTGGAAAAGACCATTTATTTGTAGACACACATTGCCTTTTCCGATCACACACATCATTGAATTGTTTCCCAACTTCATAGATTCTCTAAAGTTTTCATCAAAATTAGAAAACAACACCATTTTCCCACACATATGGTTGTCGCATCCTAAATCAAAGAACCAGGCCTCTTCATTGTTAAGCTTTGGCGTGTCCATATAAGCCATCAACAGGATTTCTTCATTTGCTTTTGCATAATTAGCCCTCATTTGTCTCTCTTTCGTTGGGCATTCAAATTGAAAGTGACCATATTCATAACAATGGTAACACTCAATTGATGACTTATCAAAGGCTTATCTAAATCTAGCTCGTCCTCTTCCTCTTCCCTGATAACTTTCATGACCTCTTCCTTGATAACTTTCACGACCTTGTACTTGTCTTGACAATTTATCACCATGAGTGATCTTCAATGTATGTTCCTCCATGACATGGTGGGTCATACGTTATTCATGTATCAAGAGGATACTCTGAAGCTCATTGATAGATAAAATATCTAGATCATAAGATTCTTTAATAGAACATACCACATAATCAAACTTGGGGCTCATGGATCACAAAATTTTCTTAACAATTGTAATATCCTCCATTTTTTCTCCATGAATTCTCATCTTATTGATTGTGGTAAGATTTTGAGTAAAGTACTCATTCACGGATTCACATGTTTTCATATGAAGAGTTTTTGAAGTCCCTACAAAGAGCTTGAAGTTGAGCTCGTTTCACTCGAGCATTTCCTTGATAATTTTGCTTCAGGGAATTCCAGATGTTCTATGCTATGTCCTTTTTGAGGATTGTCTCCAGGATGGATCAATCAATGGCTTGGAACAGATAATTTTTTGTCTTCAAATTCTTGAGTCTAAGATCATTAGTGGCTTTTCACCGTTCGTCAATAAGTGCCACATCCCTTGTTATTGGAACATCACTCTCTATGAGTCCCCAATACTCCTTGGAACATTGGAAATTTTCCATGAGCATACTCCAGCGATCATAGGGGCTATCAAACCTTGGAATTGTCAACTGAACGTAACTACTTTTTGGTGCCATTTTACGTTTTCATATAAAAGAGAATTGTATTCCTATCATGTAATCAGGCCTTTTGAAGTGGCTATGATACCAAATGTTTAATTTAGCTAGGAATTGCAAAACATAAGCTTTTTCATTTACATTAAAATAAAAACATATTGGCTATAAATAACTTAACAAAAGTTGAAAAATAGCTCCCATTACATCATGCAGTTGCCCACTAAAAAGCTAATCCCTAAAGACGTGATAACGTCTTATTGACATGATCAAAAGCAACCTAACTCCCCTAGATAATAGGACTTGTAACTGATCCTAATTTGCAGGCTATTGCTATGACCACTAAAACCACTAACAAAAATAATATGCAAATGTGATATTAATTTTTACTAATTTTACTTATTGGTTCCTTATTTACTTTTTTTTAGTTTTTATTGCTAATTAATATTCATAAATTTAGTCCATAATAAATTATGTGTTAAATTTAAAAAAATTAAAGATTAAATTATAAATAAAAAAATAATTTTAATTTATTAAATCTAATTGTTATAATTAATTTTTAATATCAATTTTTCTGAGTTCATAGTAAATTATACTTAACATTTGACCTCTTAATACATAGAATTATTCTGTGTTGAATTTCTTTTCTAGAAGCACCATTGGTTTGAAAAGTTCTCTATTTGTGTTGAAAATCCCTAGCTTGATGAAGTGGTAGAAACTAATACATCCTTTCACATTTTAGTCTATTAGTGAGCTTAAAAATATAAGATAAATAAGCTTGTCACTTGCTCTTATCTTCTTCTTGAAGTTCTTGATTATTTTTTTGAAATTTTCTTGGAAATAAATTAATTCACTTAAATTAAGTCCCCAATTTATATTTTTTATTAGTCTTGCATGGAAAGCTTTGTAAACAAATATTGATTAGCACTTTCTAAAATATTAAATTTACTTCCCACAAGGAATTCCTTTTCTGTAGTGTAGAACTTCATATCTTCTATGTGTTCACAGATAGATTTTCTAGCTAAGTTGTAGAGGCTCAATCATTGTGGTTTACTGAGATTTTTATATTGGTCATTTTCATCTTCAATGACAGACGAATTTCTGGGGATGTTTTCCCGAATAGTGTTGAATGCCTTATTATCTTTGATGTCTTTATGAGATATGTTTCTTTAAATAGTATTGGGTGCCTTACTATTTCCCCTAGGATTGTCAACTTGCTTGGTCATGTTGCTTATTGTTGTAATACTACAGAGTGATTCCTTACTAACTCATTTAGGGTTATTAGTTTAGGTACTTTGTAATTAGTATAATTTCCTTTAGCCTCTATTTTATTTGTAAAGACTCTATGGGTTATTCTACTAAACCCAAGAATAGATTTACTTGCATCTATCCAGTTGTTAAAAATTCTTCATTTTGGGTCATTATAAACCACATAAGTCTTTTTTCTGCTTCATCAGCCCAATTAAGCTTTCTTATTTCAAAGACGTTATTATCTTTTGAACTATTATGTTCTTCCTTTTCATCTTAAATTATTTCTTTAGAAGTTTTATATTCTTTAGATTGAATTTTCGATTAATATTCCTCTCTAGAGTTTTTGGACTCTAAGAGTTGTTTTGAACAATCAAGTTTTTCCTATTTATTCTCTGTCTCCATAATAGACTTCTTAAGGTATAACAACTCGAGTTGTTCATGTAAGATTTTTATCTCATTTTCTTTTATCTTGATTTTGATATCAAAATGTTCAATTCCTGTAAGTATAAAAATAGTTAGAGGTGTTAATTCTCTAATAAGGACATCTGTTAAACTATTATTATTTCCTAAGAGATATTCGACATCAAAATTATAGTGGTTGAATACTCTGTTTCTATCTGACTTATCTTCCTTATTTATAATCACATGTAATATTAATTCATAAGAAATAATCAAAAAAATTGTTATCAGTTCTAACAATGAATTTGAAACTTATAACATATATTGTGAATTTCTTAATAGCTTTTTTAACATCTAGATATTTTTTTCGTTACCGTGATAATTTAATTCTGGACTATGAAAAGATTCTAATGTATATTTACAAAGATATTCATCTTTGTAATCTATTTTTGCTTTCAAAATTGCTCTATAATACTCTTATGAAGCATCTATTTCAATTATCATTTTATCATCTGACCATGGATGATATAAAGTTAGTAAATTTGTTATCTATGCTTTTACTTTATCTTTATACAAAGTATCTTGCTATGTCCATTTTCAGATATGAACTTTTTTGAATTTTTCTTATAAAGGTTTTCGTATTTATGCAAATTTTTTCATATATACTTCAGCATATGTCAAATATCTTAAAAATCTTTATAATTAGTTTTTGTCTTTTAATTTACTAGAATAATCGTGAATGTTATTTAATATATGGGTTTGTATATTATGTTTTTCATCTTCAATTTTTAACCCTAAATACTTATTTTGTAATGCTAACAATATCTAAGTAATGTTTAATTAATTCATTACTAAAAACCAAAATATCATCTATATAACACAATAAATATTTTGTAATTTTTTAAGATGTTATACATATATCTTTGAAAGATACATAAGGCTTGTTTTAATCAAAATAGTACAATAGTTCATTGGAATTATCTTTGAAGACAACTAAATGCCATTAATTTTTGAGATTCTTCATCCATACTTATTTGTCAAAAACTACTTTTGCAATCAAAACTTGAAAAATATTTTTTTCTTCTTTTTATTAATGATAATATTTCTTATTTCTTTAGAATAAAATATACATTATCAATGCTTTGAAGTTTATTATTATTCTATTTTTTCAGCTTCTTTTTCGACTAAGAATGTGAGAGTAGAGTGAGGTAAATTACTTCTTATTATGATTTTTAGTTTCAAAAGTTCTTGAATTTATTTTTTAAATTTAATCATATCTTTTAGAGTATAAATCATTGGTTTTACTCTAATAACATTGTAGGTCTCTTAATTTTATGTTGGTAATAATTTTAGAATTATTAATTTTTTGATCCAAAGGATTTTCTAAGCTTATTGTTTTGAATAATTTTTTGATACCTACTAAGGCTTTATATTATTGTATTTCATTAAGAAAATCGTTTTGTTTTTCTTTTATATCTAATGAAATATTTTCTCGATAAGATTTTTGTTGCTTTGTGTTTGTCTCACCACGTTTTTGCTTTTTATGTTGTTGCATAAAAATTGGGTTTGATACAGTCAAAACTTTTCTTAATTTTGATAAATAAATGGTATCACCATCTAATATTGTTAGACTTATTTTGTCTAAATATTGTGTAAAAGATTGATATAAGTTTAGAAAATTATTTTCTATTAATAAATCAACTCTTGTTTCTTGTAGATATATGGTAGAAATATGAAATTTTTCTCATCTTATTATTATATCTGTATCTTTTAATATTTTATTAAGATTTATTTTAATATTATTAGTAATTCTTACAATTAAATATTTTGGTACATGTTTTTAGTTTTCTTCTAAAAACACGTATTTACTTGTTACCCACATATTAACTCATATATATATATGATAGCTATTATAGTCTTTAAATTTAAGTTTTACCTTAATATAAGTACTATTTAGATTTGTAATATTATACAAATAATTCATTTTCTGTCGATAAAATTAAATCTTGGTATGTTATTATTTTTTTCCCTATTATTAGAGATTTTTCCTTGATAACTAAATGTCATTCCTCTAGTATTTTTAGTTTTATTATTTGTTCAAATTTTTGAATTTTTTTTCTATTTCTATAAATTTATTTTATCTATATATTAAACTATTATGACTGTTTGTTAATGAATATTATATAAAGTATTAAAAATGAATGATTTTTTTCATTAAATCTCATATTTCAATTTCAAATTAATAAGCTAAACTTAATACTTATTTTAAGTTTTTATCATGAATATTAATAATAAATCTAAGATATGTTGTAATTTTTTTGCTTATGGAATCCCAAATTATATGGATCATTCATATTAAATCATATTTTCTGTTTATTATTATATTATCTAATAATGTTATTTTTATTGATATATGTATTATTTTTCTGAAATGAGCTTGTATTAATATTTGAATTTATTTTAAATGAATGTATCAAATTTTTCCTTTATCTTTTTAGGAGATTTTGGATAGTTTATTTAATATAATTTCCTTATCAATTAATGATATATTATACATTTATTTTGTATCTATAATATTAATGTTCATTTTTTTTATTTATTCCATAATAAGTTATGTCTTTTATTGGATATAATTTTTTTAAAGATAAAAATAATGGATATTTAAATAAATCTCTTTTTTTAAGATTTAATTTTACATTTTGTATTTATTTAAATTTTTTTAATTACTATTTTATGTAAAAATATCTAAGATATTTTTTATTCTAATTATAATATTTATTAATTTTTGGTTCTTTATTATTTATTATTATTTTTATTTATAAAATATTATTATTAAATTTAATTTTTATTATATTTTTGGAATATTTTTAAATTTTTTAAAATTTTAAGAATATTTTTAAAGATGCTTAAAAACTTGGTATTTTGGTTATTCCCCCTAAATACATCACATTCAGAGTCTCTGTCCTTCTATTTGCTCTGTTGTCCAAATCCACACCTAAAACCAAATCTTTCTGTTAAGAAATTAAGCCAATGTCAATCTCCTCCACCCCATCATCACCTTCATCTTCATCGTCGTCTGGATCTTGGAGCAACACCAAATCATGGATCGTTCACGGCATCATCGCCGGAGTTGCAGTTGCAGCGGCGATTGGAGCTCGCTCTTATCTAGGTCGAGCCAGAAAGTTCCGGAGTCGGGTTGTCGGTATCATACCCGCTCGTTTTGCTTCTTCTCGGTTTCAGGGCAAGCCTTTGGTTCACATTCTCGGCAAGCCTATGATCCAGGTTCCCAATTTGCTTCGCTATTTCTCTGATCTTACTCTCGCACTATACCCTGTTCAGTTTATTTCCTGTGAATTTCTTTTTTTCCTGTAAAGTAGAAACTTTGGTTGCTAACTTGCTATGAAGGACGTTTTTTTTTGGGTAAAATTAGAAATGGATTCTGTTTACCTGGACCATTTAAAGTTGTTACTTGCCAGTGGTAGATTCAAGATTCTGTTTCCCTCGGGAAATTCTGAAGGATGAATTACAGAGATTTACCTTGAGTGACAGGAAAATCACTTAGTTTGAGTGACATTCTTGAATTTCAAGTGTTAGCTGCATGATCTTACAGGCGTATATGTCAAATTTCATTTGAATTTATAGGAAATCTCAGTTGTTCATAAGCTTTTGCTCATTGTCACTTTTGCTATGTTCAATGTGGATTTGATATTCTGAGTTTTTAACATTTTTGTTGTTTTAATTAATTATTATTCACATTGAGAAACTAAAATAAATTATATGTTGGTCTCCGCAGAGAACATGGGAAAGGGCAAAGCTTGCTGGCACATTGGATCATATTGGTAAGTAGATTCACTTTACTTCATGTTACACCATGGAGGAGAATGTATATATTCACACAATTTATTCAGACCATATTTTATGATATTGAAAGGCTAGGCTCCTTTTACTTGCACTTATTTGTGTTGGAGCACATTTCTCACTAACCATAGAAATTTTTTTATGCAGTTGTTGCTACGGACGATGAAAAGATTGCTGAATGTTGCCGGGGTTTTGGTGCCGAAGTCATAATGACCTCAGAATCTTGTCGTAATGGTAAGCACCATATACTCATGAAAACAATTCAAGTATTTGAGTTGGATTTTATGATAATTTATAAACATTGCTTGTAGGTACTGAGCGTTGCAATGAAGCTCTTCAGAACCTTGGGAAGAAGTATGATATAGTTGTCAATATTCAAGGGGATGAGCCTCTTATTGAACCTGAGATAATAGATGGCATTGTAAAAGCTCTACAGGTAAACTTTTTGCTTTTTATATTTGGTTAGACGTACACTTGGGTCGCTTGTGTATTTGGATACTTTAGTCTCTTAAAAGTAAGAGGTACTTTAGTCTCTTAAAAGTAAGAGGTATTTTAGTCTCTTATCTTCCAAATATTTTATGATGTGATTAGTTACTTAACTTACTTTTACGAGGGATACTTTTGTCCTTTACCTTTTAAACATAAGGACATTTCTGTATGGACTTTAAGCTTTCAGGCAAGTATTGAGTGTCCAAATGTTTAAAAAGTAAGTGAATCAAGTGTTCTTAACTCTACTAAAATATTCATATGTTTAGAGAGTAAAGGACCAAATGTCCCAAATAAGAACTAAGAGATTAAAATGTGCATACAAAAGTTGAGTGACTTCTAGGGTAGTTTTTCCTTTATTTTCCATATTAATGGTTCGGTGTCTATTATTGACTGAATGATTTTTTTTACATTGTTGTTTTCGTTATTTCTGCCAGGCCACCCCAGATGCCGTATTTAGCACTGCAGTCACATCTTTAAAACTGGAAGACGCATTTGATCCAAATCGAGTGAAGTGTGTGGTGGATAACCGTGGTTATGCAATCTATTTTTCTCGAGGGCTAATTCCATATAACAAGTCAGTTTTACAACTTAATCAGTTTATCTTTACATTAACATCTTTTGTTTTATGCAACTTAGCTTTTAATGTAAAAAAATGCCTTCTTTGGAGCATTTTACATATGGCTGAACTATCAAACCTGATCTTGCTTAGTAAGACTTGATGAATTGCTCACTTTCTTATCCAGGTATGGAAAGGTCAGTCCTCATTTTCCATATTTACTTCATCTTGGAATTCAGGTCTTGAATTTACATTTTAGTTATATCGGTGCTAACTAAGTTTCTGGTGGTACATTGATTCTTATTCTGGGAATTATGGTTCTTTGTTACCAGAGCTATGATGCTAAGTTTCTCAAAATATATTCTGAGCTTCAACCTTCACCACTCCAACTAGAAGAGGATCTGGAGCAGCTTAATATTCTTGAGAATGGATACAAGATGAAGGTACAGTTGATTTTGCCTATTTAGTTACTCAGCATCATGCTGGTTTAGAAGTTGATGATTTCATTGGGGGTGTCAAAATTTGCATCCAGAGACATTATTTAAGTGCAATTGAAATGAGCATTTCGACTTGAAAGTTTTGATATTTATGTTCCTGCTAGCTAGATCCAACTTCAAATGTCCTCATTCTCCAGTTGGACTCTTTAATGTAAACAACACCCATGACTACAGCTCTTTACTTTATGGAATGTCCACAGGAATTTTTCTGTTTGCAATTTCTTATTGTCTGCCTGAAGGAGTAGAAATTCAAACATCAAAACCAATAGACATCGTATGATTTATTTTATTTTCTTTCTTCTTTCTCATTTTATTCTTTTATGCTGTGAAAAATTCAATTAGTCACCGTATTTTTTTTAATTATTATTTGGAAATATGCAACTTATGGGCAGTATATATCCTTTGTGGTCTTACAAAACCAGTAAGCTAGTACCTAAAGAATATAGGCGAGCATTCAATCAAGCAGTTTCTCATGAACTTGAGATGGATTTGACAAATTTCAGCCTCATAAAAATAGCTCCTTAATAATCTGACATGAAATTTAGTTTACTCTCAAATAGATTGTTACAAATATGAACATAAATAGAGAAAGCATGTCTTTGGCAGGTTTTGTAGTTGAAATTTCGATCTTAAAATTGGACATACATCTATTTATGCAGGTGATTAAGGTTGATCATGAAGCCCATGGTGTGGACACCCCAGAAGATGTGGAGAAAATTGAAGCCCTCATGTGCCAGAAGAACTTGTCATAGTTCTTACAAATGCAGACAACACAATGACAGAAGATCAGCACGTTTACGATTCTCACCACCATAGGGCTCCATTTCTACTTGAGACCCATATGGCTGTACCACAATGCTGTACATGGTTGTGCGGTTCATGGTATATGATGTAGAATACAATTTATTCATTCATTATTTAAGGTTATGTTTTTATTGTTTAACTATAAGTTATTCTTTGTAGGACAGCTTTGGTAAATCCCTATAGCCTGAATTTTTTTTGGGTGCTTGATTGTACTTGCAGCATGTGCTTTCTCAGTATATGTTTGTGCAATATCATACTAGTTTTATAACGACAATAGCTGCTTAAAAGGACTAGTTCGTTACATGCTTGTGAGTATTATTTTTTTGCATTCAATGAGTGCTAGTCTTATTGATGGAAGGTAATTTTCATTTTGAAGCTAGTCTTTTTACACTACGGGTTCAAATCCACGCTCTCATGCTCTTTCATTAACTATAAGGATCATGTACCCTTATGAAGTCTGTCTTTAATAGTGTTAGGATATCCGTGTGAGCCCCGTACTCTACCGAGGGAGGGTTCGTAGACTACATCTTCAATCCGAGGTACGTTAATGCGTTCTTTTCGTCTTTCCCAAGTCTCGAATCTGGGACCTAGTCTTTAAGTATCGTAGATTTATAAAGGTTGATACCAACGGAGACGCATATCAATTTCTATGAATCTGTGGTACTTAAGGACTAGGTCCAGGTTCGAGGCTTGGAAAAAACGCATTAACGTACTTCGGATTGGAGATAGAATCTACAAATCCTCTCATGGTAGAGTACGGGTTCATGCATATATCCTAACAAATAGTAACCTAGGTTGATGGATTGGAAGGTGGTATTCAATTTATCGTATTAATGTTTGCCATTTACACTTGTTTATAATTGGCCTCACATGCATTTTTAGTATTGAGTGGTATGAAAACTACTGGTGTGAATGTGACTAGTCAATGATATTGATATTCAATATGTGGCCTTTAGTCGTTTATTACCGGCTATTGAAATAAGCCATGCCTGTTTTGTCTTACAAAGACGCATTATTTAGTCCCTACTATACCATTGAATTGGTGAGGGTTTCGGGATTTTTCGGCCAATGACATTTTTTCAAGAAGTTATTGATTGTAACAAGGAAATCGAACTTTATGTAAATTGTTATATGCATATTTTATTAACGATAATTTTATGTAATAATAATAGTATTAAGATGTAATTAATATTAAGAATAAAATAGACATTTTATGTAATATTTTGTGATAATATCATTTTTTAATTTCTTTATGGTAAGAGTAAAATAATTTGAGTGGTAACACAAGTCTGATAGTGGGCTATGATAAAAATTTGAAAAGTTGAATATTCAATTAAAAATTTTAGAGTTACATATCTACTCAAAAAATAATGAATAATTTTTTCAATTAATATTTCTATATATCATAATTAAAAACAAAGGCCCTGTTGATTAGCTTAGAGCTTATCTTATTATGTTATTATTATGTTATGTCTAGAGAGTAAGATCACAAAGACAAGAAGAGAAGCTCCAATTTCTTAATACGTATTCAAATCATTTACGTCTAAGATAATAAGTGGGTACAATAGTAAAAGCTTTCAAAGCTTGCTTAAATAGATCCATTCTTCTCTCTCTGAAGCTAGTTTTCAACATTTTGTTTCCCGTAGCTTGCTTTTTTTAAATTATCTATTTTGACGGAAAAAATTAAAAGAGAAAACTTCTCTAATTCGATACCTTACACATTATAATCAAAATTTACTTAATAATTTTTTATCGAATACAATTATATGACATCTAATATACTTACTAATTATATTACACCATCGATTATAATAAATAGATTTTTTATTTGTTCGGTTATTATAAAAAAGATTGGGGGATGATTTAGAATTAAAAAATCTATTTATTATAAATTTATAATAAATTATAATTAATATGGTATATTATCATTAAATATAATTAAATTTATATAATGGTATATAAGAAAAAATTAACATATTAATTATACTAAGTTGTTATATATAAAATTGATATTTATAGTTTCATAAACACAAAATTTTGAGCTTTGGGTTGGCGTAGGATCCTAGGCTACTAACTCCTACGCAAACCTCTAGAATGATATCATGCTTAGTCAAACCATCCAAACAAGTTGACGTGACCTGGCCTGAACATTTTGAACAACTCTCTTCGTTTTCGAAAGGACCAAGTACCAAATCAAGAATCAATTTCTGGAAAAGTCATTAACCAAACAACACAACACAACACCCGTAGATAGTGTCTGATTGTTTCTTTGATTTTTTTTTCTCAATACACATACAATTTAATACCAGTTAATATATATATATATATATATATATATATATATATATGCAATTATCAATTCATAATAACATTTTCTTTGTATATTTATGCTGATAAAAATAAATAATTCTCTTAGCCTAACTACAACTATATTTCCTTTAAATTCTGGGTATTCAATCAACAAGTTGTAGTCTTTTCTGATATCTCAATAACATTAAAGAAATATTAAATATAAATAAATTTATACTCGTATTAATTTTATTACGTCACTTATATGAGTTTTTTTTTTAATATTTTAAAATTTATAACACTTGATATAAGTTGATTAATATAAGGGTAAATCTAATTATCAATTAACTTTTCTCTTAATTATGTATGTGGCAACATTTTCTTTAATTAAGCACCTAATTTCAATTGCGTGACCAAGTGAACTTCTGTCTTAAAAAGTAGAACCGACAACGAGTCAATGGAGAAGTAAACAAACCCACCCGGCGAGTGAGTCACGAACGATCCGAAACTCTTTCCAACCACACAGTGCCACGCTGGTCCGTATAACGAGTCAAACTCCTGTTGACCGTCGTCCCAAAAACCCACAAACATAAACAGATATATATATATATATATATATAGGGAGTCATATTTTCATAGCAATAAAAAATAATCCTAGCTAGTGTAATTAAAAAAAATTCCTTTCAATTTAATGTTTAAATAAGTTTTTAAAAATAAAATTTTTATTCCGATAATTAAATTATCACGATAAAAAAACAAAGAAGAAAGAGATTACCTTTTTGAGAGCTCGAGCCACTTGAGTTGGATTTGGACGAGATGTAGAGTCAGCTGCAGAATCAAGGAATGATCTAGTGGAACGCAGTGCACGCTCTTGCATGTTAGGAGGCATGTCGGACGATCTCAACTGTACATTGATGCCGGTGGCTATGGTAGCTAACTTGACGTCCTGATCATCTGATCTCCGATGAGCAAGGCTTGGCTTTGTAATTGACACTTGTTTGTGATTGTGGAGCTGCATGGGTTTCTTTGGTTTCATTTCCATTGATCTCAAAATTAGAGTCTTCAATGCTAAGCCAAAAAGCTCCTTAGGGACCCTTACAAACTGAGTACAAATGTGAGAAATGTATTAAAGACATAAAAGAAAAGGCCTTTTAATTAAGGTTTTCAGACAGAGACAAAGATAGAATGAGAGATCTTATCAGACACCCTGTTGGTGAGTGTTAGAAGTTTGACTTTGGAATTTGTAATGGGGAGGAAACTCACGAGACTTTTACATCATGCACTTTTTTATAATTTGTGATACAACGTATTAAAAGTATCATCGGTAGTTAGTATTAAAGATTTTAAGTACTTAATTTTTATTTAATTATTTATTTGATTTGATTATAAAATAAGATGGTATTGTAAAAATCTATTAGGATGAGAGGGTATGCGTCTAAGTATTAGTGCATAATTAATTTAATTTTTATTAATTTTTAATTATAAAATTATATGTATTGATTTTTTATCTTAAATTAAATATAATATGTTTTATTTTAAAACATAATAAAAATAAATTAAATATTGATCGAAATAAATTTTATGTTTATTAAAATATTTTAATTAATTTTATTTGATTATATTATATAATTTTTATAAATTAAATATAATTATATTTAATTTATTTAATATGTTATATTAATAAATAATATTTTTATTTATAAAGAAAAATTATTAATTTAGAAAGGAGAAATATATATATATATATTTTTTGTAAAAGTAAGTGCGAGAAAACTTTAAGTTTATTAAAAAAGTATTCAGTTAGAATCTATTGAAACTGCAAAATTAGGTTTGTACAAGAAGTGTCTTTGATAAGAAAATACGGTCCGGGTGAGGGGTTAGGATACTGATTACTGACACGAGGAAGGCATGGAAAAAGGATGACACCTTTCTTTTGCTGACCCCTTTGACCTTTGCTCGTTACGGTCTATGTTTTTCTATCACATTATACCTCGAGAGAAACACAACTTTTTATATTATAGATTACTATATAATAACAATTAATTTAATAAATTATTGTTATTAAAAATAATAAAAATTATTTTTTATATTATAGATTACTATATAATAACAATTAATTTAATAAATTATTGTTATTAAAAATAATAAAAATTATTTTTTTAATAGTATGTTTAGGTTATCTCATCAATGAAATATATATAAATATATAAAATATAAATATCAATATTATATTAGTAAGAATAAATATTAGTAAGTATTCTGTAATAGTGTTATTATCAACCTAAATATAACATTTTATAATAATAACACGTTTAGTAAAATCAGATCGTTATCTCAACAATCAGGTTATTAGAGTTATATATCCCTTGCATGGATGTGAGGTAGAAATGTGAAAAGCTACCAAGTCGATAGGTGAAAGTAATACTCTGAAGGAACTCAATCGAATTGTTGCTCTTCAGTTCCAGGTTGTCACACTAAAACTGCTCGATACAACAACTCCTCTCTAAACAAGGTAATTCAAGACGTTAGGGTTACACACTTCTTTACATGTAACATACCTAACATTAACTCCAATATTTCTTAGGCTTTTGAGAAATCTAAGGAATATTCCAAGATATTAATTCTAATTTTAACATACAAACATTTCGTCTTCCATCCTCAAATTTCTTCCTCTATAAATAGTAATTTTTTTTTTACTTTTTACCTATTGATGTTCTTTAATTAGCCAAATTTTCTTAGAGAATCTCATCTCGGTATACCTTCTTACACTATAATTCTGCACAGCCAGCCCGTTGAACACACACTTAGTATGGAATTCAGTCTATTTGGCTAGCGATTTCCATAATTGAATCAATCCGCTTTATTACTCTCATGTTGTTCATCATCAGTTCTGCAACCCCCTTCACCAGCTAGATAACTTCTTCATCATTTTTTTCTCTTTTTTACAATGTCTTTTGATAACGGGAAAGGTATAGTTCGCCAAACGTCTTCCAAAGATATCCATGTAGGCTGCACAAAAAGTGTTCCATTAAGGATAGGAACACCCTGAGAAGGATCTCTTGACTCAGTCCGCTTGCCAACAAGCCCAGAACAAGTTGAGTGACCTACTTAAGCTTCCATAGGTCGAGACGAAAGATCGATCAAAATAGGTGGTGTTTTGATTAAGGAAAGCGTCCTAGCCTTCCTTGCATCATCTGGGGCACACCTTGTTTCTTCATCATCTTTGCAAGGACTGATGCCTATCATTCGAATTGCCACATCTACAGAGGCAAAGGTACCTCACCCCAAGAAGACGCGTGATAACAAGGATGAGCCCACCCATTGAACTAAGGACAAGCATTATATCGAAAAAATACCAAGACATTTAACTATCGATGACCTAGTGGAGGTTAGGCATAAGTATGACGAGTATACAAGGACATCTTAATTGTAGCCTGTTTGAAAAAATCTAGGGACTGTAGGAACTACACTGACGAGTATACATATCATCCTTCTATAAAAAAGGTAAATACCATTTTTGATAACATGGTTTGTTGAACTAATTTTTTTTATTTATTCTTACAAGTGTAGACTACTCGAACATAGACCTCAGAGACCTAATTGACACCTCAGTTGTTTAAGACCTTGTACCTAAGTATTCTTAACCCATCCCAACCTCGCCATCTCTCATGGGGTACTTTTTTTCCTATAAATAATGAGCCAATCGAGGTGCCTTTACCATCCACAGTGTCCATCTTACCTAGTTCGTCATCTCTACCCTCCAGGCTGAGGCCTTTAAGAAAAGGAAGGTAGGTGAACACCCAACTCCCCATATTGAATCAATGGAATTGGACGAATTTGAGTTTGATGAAATTGTTCTGAGGGACATTGTAGACACCCGAGTGACCTATTTTGATGACGGTGTGTTTGGGCAGCCTAAATTAAAAAGAGACCTTTACCATCACTTTGGGAGTGACACTAAATGGGCCAGGGTCAAAGAAGCTCATAAGAGTAATAGAGGGTCTAACGGGGAGTTGATGGCTGATCGTTTGATTGAGGTGAATTATGTACTTTGAGATTTACACCTCGTTTCACACTTGTAATACTAATTTTGAATATTGATTTTTGTTCATTTTAGGTCTTATCATTGGCCAGGAAAGGCGAGCTATTGCTCAGGGCATACAAGCATGAAAGCAAGTCGCTTGTAAATAGTAAAGTATAAGAAGGTTGTGGAGGATAAAGATGCTCTTTTTGCTGAAAATGGTGTCAAAATCTTGAAAATTTTAGGACGACTTGCTTGATAAGTCCAAAAAGTTAAGAAAAATGGATAGATATTGTTTTGAGTGGAGAAAGGGAGCAAGCCATTTTGGAACAGGTGGATGAAGAGGTTGAAGAGACTGCGAGCTCACTAAGGGATCAAATGAGCTTGTTTTCTGATCTGGTAGAGACACTCAAAGTGGAGTGCACCAAAGCTTACAAAAATGAGGTAGGTTTTGTGGTAAGTAGCCTGAAGACCCAGGCGGAGAAGATGGACCTGACTATTCCCTACTTCACCTTGATGTGAGATTTTTAGAGTAGTCGGAGAAAAGCACCTCCAACAAGCACTCTGTTTCCTTTACCTCATGGTGAAAAAGTGATGCAGGTGGCTTGGCTTGAAGGTTTGGTAAAAAAAGCCACCTCGTAAGTCCTTATTCTTATAAGCATCCCTTAGAGTGGCCTTTTGCTTCTGTGATATCACCGTCAACACCTGAGCGATTGATAGGTTCCCTATTCATTGAGGCCTCCATCAACACCTGAGCGATTGATAGGTTATGAATTTTAGGACATAAAAGAGTGACTTTGATGTAATAGAGGGTATTTACCATTTGAGCGACCATACTTATTGAAATGTACAATCACAAATTATGCATGTATTTGAACTAATAAAAAATGTATTGTATTTTCCTCTTTATATTTGTCACGTAGTGATTAAATGCTCCCAAAAAATGTCTCATATGTTCCTCTATTTTATTTTTTTGCCTCATTGTGTTTCTGTCTTTAAAACTATTTTTCATTCTATGAATGTTTGAGGCCACATCTTGGTATTGTAAGTTCCATTCTTGGATTCTAGGTCATTTCAAACTAAAAAACCAATGTAATTGAATGAATTTTTAGGCTACCAATTTTAGGTCACAAGTCAAATGGATTACTTACAAATTGACCAAGATGACCTGATTGAGATGGGATCATGTTTTTCTTGTACCCCAAATATCCTTCTACATATCACTCAAAAACACCCTGCTTTTCCAACCATAAGTGATTAGGTGAATCAAATGTCGCATGAAACTACATAATTGGGGAATAAAACCAAGAAATCTAGCATGTCCCTGACATCATCCATGGATTTAGACAAAAAGGCTAACTCTTAGCAAGTCTAAGTTACTTCTTCTACAAGAAATGGTATAATAGAGGACTTGCTTGGTCTACTGATGGGTGGGAAGCACCTTGAACCTACCCTTATAATAGGTAGTGATCAAATAACAAGGTATGTTTCTCCTAAATAATTTTCCCTATTTGGGGAAGACATAAGTTCATTGTAAAGTATTTTTCTCGTCAAACCCAAATAGGGTGAAAGTAGTGGCTGAACGGTCTATTTGAAAGTGGCATGTTTAGTAACCTTGAAGCTTAGAATGAGTTATATCATCGCTTCAGGGTGCTTGTAGATTGATCAAACATTTATGCAACTTGTAAGTGGAAAAATGGACGATTTGGTACCTCATGGCATGACGTGTTCTTGATATGAGTAAACTAGTACGCTGTTTATGGAGATGTACTTGCTAATGCGTACTTTCCAATCCCTTCCCTTATTTTTTTTGTTTTTTAGATCATGTCTATTACCATGGACTCAGAATGAGAAGTAGATACTTGTCAGGTAACCATCGAGTTTGTTGAACAAGAATTGTGTGGCTTAAAGGCTCGCTATATAGGCATGGAACAAGATTTGAAGAACACTTGTATTGAGTTGACCCACACATTTAGTCAATAGGACAAATACAAGGAGGAGAATGATGAACTACATAAACTAGATGAGTACTGTAAGCAGAGCACCGAAGAAGAATTCCTATAAGGCTCCTATGATCAAAAGTACTGGATCATACCCATCTTGATAAATAAAATCCAAACTTGATTTGTGATCCTTCGGTTAATTTGTAATCTCTTCTTTTTTTAGATGTAACTTAAACAATATGCTAGTAAATCATTTCCCTTGGTTTGTATATATATATTTTTAAAGGAAAGCCCCCAATTGATGGACTCAATACCATTTCAGAATGGGCAACACACCTCTTATCCCGCATCCTAAGTAGAGGGGTCCATTTTGCAACCTCATTCCGTACTTGGGGGTTATCACATTAATTTTTTGCTAGACAAGAGACATGTAAGGGTGAAAATGAATCCTACCCCTACATCCGCTTCCTAAGGAGGGGGTTCACTTTGGTCAACTCAAGACTCTTTTTTAGGGTAGGCGACACGCCTCTTATCCTACATCCCAAGTAGGAGGAGGTCCATTTGGCCATCTCACTTCGTACTTAGGGGTTATTGCATTATTTTTTTGCAAGACAAAAGACATGTAAGGGTAAAATTGAATGCTATCCGTACATGTGTTTTCCAAAGAGGGGGTTCACTTTGGTGAACTCAAGACTCTTTCTTAGGAAGAACGACACATCTTTTATCCCACATCCCAAGTGAGGGGTCCATTTGGCCACCTCACTGGGGGTTATCATATTAATTTTTCACAAGACAGGAGACATGTAAGGGTGAAATTGAATCATATCCCTGCATGCGCTTCCCAAAGAGGGGGTTCACTTTGGTAAACTCAAGACCTTTTATTAGGATGGGAAACATACCTTTTTATCATGTATCCCAAGTTGAGGTGGTCAATTTGACCTTCTTACTTTGTACTTGGGGGTTATCGTGTTAAACTTTCATGAAATTAAAAACAAATAAGGGTGAAATTTAATCCTACCCCTACATGTGCTTCCCAAAGAAGGGGTTTACTTTAGTGAATTAAAGATCATTTCTTAGGATGGACAACACTCCTTTTATCTCGCATTCCAAGTAGAAGTCCATTTTGCCACCTCACTTTGTATTTCGGGGGTTATCGTATTAAATTTTCATGAGATGGGAGACATGTAAGGGTGAAATCGAATCATATGCCTACATGTGCTTTCCAAATAGGGGATTCACATTAGTGAACTCAAGACCCTTTCTTAGGACAAATGGCATACCTTTTATCTCGCATCATAAGTAGGGAGGTCCATTTGGTCACCTGACTCCGTACTTAGAGGTTATCTCATTAATTTTTTATGAGATAATATAATGCACCTAAATGACCCAAAAATAGATTTATTATTTATCATTATATCTTAAGTGAAGTTTAATACATAATATTTATTTAAATGTTCTCCATTCCAACTTACTTCTCTCTTATACCTTGGCTTTCTATTCGATACAACCCTTTTGGAATGATTTCATATACTTGGTACGAGCCTTCCCATGTTGCAGCAAACTTTCCATAGGTAGCTTCAACTTTATTTCCCAACACTTTTCATTAGACCCAATCCTTTATAATGAAGTTCTTGTACCTAATGGATCAGTTATATGACCTTTAAACTATTCTTTTTTGTGACTCGATCCATATCACAACATTCTCTCTTTTTTCTTCTTCTAATAAGAGGTCATATTTTTTGAGGTCATCATTATCCTCTTGCATTATTTCCAATCGAAGAGCGGGTTTCTATATCTTCGATAGGATTACTACTTTTGTGTCATATATAAGAGAAAATGTGCTTTCCTTTATTTTCATCCTTGGGGTTATTCCCATTTCCTAAAGAATTCCAGGTAGCTCATTGACTCATTTTCCTTTCGCTCCTTCCAAGCTTTTTTGCAATATATTGATAAGGGTTTTATTTGATGACTCTACCTAACTGTTTGCTTATGGCCTATAAGGAGTGAAATGTGACAACTTAACGCCCATCTCTTTACATAAAGACACCAACCGATGACTTGTGAATAGGCAACCATTATTTATAACTAGCTACTGAGGTAAACCATACCGAAATATTATATTCTACCAAATAAATTTTTGCACGTCAATTTCTTGGATTCTTTCCAATGACTTAGCCTCTATCCACTTAGAAAAATAATTAGTTGTAACTATTAGAATTTTTCGTTATCTTAGGGTAATAGGTATGGGCCAACAATATCTAACCCCTACTTTTGGAATGGTCATGGGCTGACAATAGACTTTAGTTCACTCGCCGATTGATGTGGAATACTAGTATATCTTTGGCATCTGTCACATTTTTTTATGTGGTTGATGTAATATTTTATAAGAGTACACCAATAGTAACCATACCTGATGATTCACTGAGAAAAAGGTTCTACCTCCTAAATGAGCCTCAAGTCGTCATTCATGTAATTCGCTCAAAATTATTCACGCTTCTTAATTAGGTAAGCACTACAGCCATGGTCGACCATAGTTTTTTTTATAGAATTCCCATTAGACAATGGTGTAATTCCTCAATTTCGTTATAATTTTGTGCGCCTCATTCTTATAAGTAGGCCAAATTTTGTGAATGAGATACTCCAGGGATACAGCCAACCAAGAGGTGCGTGTTGAGGAGTTTGTGCTTGTCTAATTTTTATCCTTATCACTTTCTCCTATTTTCCTATGCCTTGACAGGCATGATACATGGATGACCCTTTTCAACTTCGATTTCACTACTGACGCCAAAGTAGCCAAGGAGTCTGCATCTTTGTTTCGATATTTTCTTGATCTTAAATGCTTTAAAAATTTCCCTTGCTTTCTCCACCTTCTACATATAAAGCTTCATCCTTTCTTCCTTGACCTCATACTTATCATTGACTTGCTTCACTACAAATCATGAGTTAATGTGGACCAACACCCTTTTTAAGGACTTCAATTGGCACAAAGTCAGGAGAAACACTTCATACTCTGCAACATTGTTAGTTTCTTGGAAAGTGATATGGATACATTGCTCTATTAAGCCTCCAGTGGGAGTGAATATCACAATTCAAACCCTCGATCCTCTTGAATTTCTCGCCCCATCAACGTATGCATTCCACAAATTTGGAATAGGTATTGTCGTCATCGAAATTGGCACTATAGATTCTATTTCAGATGTGAGGTCTTAAGTCCATTCAGTGATAAAATCGACAAGAGCTTGTCCCTTGATTACTTATAAGGGTTTATAATGTATCTCAAGCTCTCTTAATTCAATAACTTTTTTAAAGAGGTGACCATATTTGTTCTACTTTCCCATGATATTATACATGGGATATGACCAGAGGACAACTATCTTATATGCTCCAAAGTAATGCTTTCATTTTGTGCAACCATTCTTATTGTAAATTCTATCTTATCCAACGAAGGATATTATTGTTGTGCTCCTGTTAGGGAATGGCTCATATAGTATAAGGGATATTGTCTCCACCTCTGTCGACCACCAATATAGCACTAGCGACTTTATTTGTTAAGGCCATGTACATATGTAACACCTCACCTTTAGTAGGATTGACTAAAGGAGGAACCTTCCCCAAGTATTCTTTTATGGACTGAAAATCTCATTCATAGTCTGTATTTCACATGTAGTCCTTGTTTTTCCTTAGCCACTAAAGAAATGGTAGGCATTTTTTCGTACACTTGGAAATGAAACGACTCAATGTGGCTATGCATTCATTTAGTTGTTGGACCTCCTTAATACAACTTGGAGACCTCATGTTTATTAGAGCCAAAATTTTGTCAAGATTGGCTTCTATCTCTTAAAGACATTAAACAACCTAAAAACTTATATGAGGTTACTTCAAAGACACTTTTTAGGGTTGATATGCATCTGTTATCCCCTTATTATGGCAAAGACCTTCTCCAAATCAGGGAGATGGTCTTTATTCTATTTTGTTTTAATCATTATTTCGTTTAAATAGACTTTCATATTTCAACCTATATGATCCTCAAACATTTTTTTGATCATCCTTTGGTAGGTATCCCTCACATTCTTCAATCCAAAAGGAATCATTGTAAAATAATAGGTCTCTTTTTCTATGATAAAAGCTATTTTTTCTTCATATTTGAGGTGTATTTGGATCTGAGGGTAGCCTAAGTACGCATCTATAAAGTTGATCATTTCAAAGCCAACCATAGCATCAACCAACTGGTCAATGTTTGGAAAAGGGAAGTATTCTTTTGACGTAGTGGTATTAAGGTCTGCAAAGTCGATGCACATTCTATACTCTCATTTCGCCTTATTTTCAAGCACAATGTTCGATAGCCATGTTAGACAATCGACTTCGTGAATCCAACCTAAGGAATTAACCTTCTTCTTAATGATATCACTTTCATCTTGAGCAAATTTTCACTTTCTTTATTAGCTGGTTTCTTGGTGTGATTGATACATAATTCATGAGAAATTATTTTGGATCGATGACTAACATGTCTTCTATCTTCCACGTAAAATGGTTTACATTATCCTTCAAGAAATTGATGATAATAGCTTCTCACTAGTGAGCGAGTTTAGAACTGATTTTTACAAATTTATCCTCTCCTATTTCCCCCACATATACTATTTCATAATCATATGGGTAACTGTTATGGTTTGAAATTCCTACATGTTGCATTGTTCCCTGGTTCAAATGTTTTTCGTTCTTTGGTTTCTACTTTGACATAAGGGGTAATGCACTTTTCGTGGAAAAATTGTAACAACTCCTTGCCTTGTCATATTCTCCCTTTATCTCTTTCATTCCTTTAACTGTGTGATACTTGACAAGCTGATGATACGCGGAGGGGACCACTCTCATTTTCTTAATCCATTGTCTACCCAAGATCGAGTTGTAAGAAGTAGAGGTGTTAAACACTACAAAATTAGTAGGGATGATTACTCCTTCCATAGAGACTGATAGACGTATGGTCCCTACTAACATGGTCACACTACCATTAAAGCGCATAAGTGGAATCTACTACTATATGATTTCTGTAGGGTCTATCCCCATGTCCAACAAGGTGGATAAATATAGCAAATTAGAAAAATTACCATTATCCATTAGAATTTTTCGCACCTTACAATGTGCCATCTTGATTGTGATAACCAATGGATCATCATGGGGTGGTAGGACTTATCTTCCTTCAAAGATGATATGATGGACAAGACCTTTATGCTTTAGACTGTATATAACTTGATTTGTGTCCCTTTCTTCTTGCGCATACCTCTTCCTTGAATTACTTAAATAACCTAATATAGTTGGTTTTATGTGCACGCCACCTCGACGAGGTTGATTTGATCTATTGTTGTCCTTGAGAACAGGATTTAGATATCATCAAAATTTTGGGACTTGTGTTGAGCTCACTTAGATTGCACAACTCCAAGAAAAATTTAAAGATCACACCTATATGAGGTTGTAATCTAGGCTATATTTATTTGCTTGTTACAAGAAGCATGTCAAGCAAGTTGGTTGGGAGACCAAAGGCTCTAAAAACTATAACCTCGTGAGTCGACCACCTACTATTTAGGAAACTTTCAAGAAAAAAAGCAAGCAAAGTATTTTCAAGACTTAATAACAACTCAAAAACAACCAGAAGAAAATACCGCCCAAATCTTAGCGAATTTTTTGGCATCTTTAACACAAAAAATAGAAGTCGTAAAGGAATGATATATCATAAAATTAGAGTAGCATGTGTCAAAGATTGAATGTTGGGTCACTACTAGAGCACGTCGTCGAGCGATCAGAACAAGGATCGCCAGCCGTTGTGTGTAAGGGTTATGATCGGTAAGCACCCATCCTCCTACGCCATGACTGACTAGCCCCTGGCCCTACGATTGATCAACCATCCAACTATTACTACGTTTGCCACTAATTAGCTCGCCTACAACCTTCGATCCTACCCTGGTTCATTTGTCCTTAGTTCCATTTTATACCACCTTTACCACCATCCGTCTTATCGAGCGCTCTCTAGGACTTTTATATTACCACAACGGATGTATTGTGGGTCGTTAGAGATCCTTCATTTATAGATTGCCAAAATTTGCAAAATGTTGTCATATGTTTCTATATGATCTTAAGGTTACTATTCAAATACTTGGCTTAATCCATAATTTTGAATCAAAAATATAGTACAAGTAATTCTGGAGCTCAAAGTGCCAAAAAAATAGTGAAGTCTTATTTATTAATAGATAAATAAATGCTTCTGGAGTTACATGCTAAATATCGAATTACTACATGCACTTTAGCATGGAAATAATTAAAAACGAAACTAAAAGGCAACCCTAAATGAAAAATACAACATTTCTAAGACTTAAAAAATAAGCTCTCAACTGTATCATTTAGGATAACCACACCAATGGGATTTGTATCTTAAGTCTAGTAGGAGGACTAAGGTTGAGGTTACACTACATTCTCAACCTTCATGGGAACATGGGGCACCACCTTAGTTAGGATCTTACCATTCTCAACATCTGAGCCATCATCATACATAACATATTCTATTGTAGCCTCTGAAAAGAAGATGGAAGTTCAAAAATAGAACAATTAAGAATTAAGACTCTGAAACGATGGGTTCGTAGTAACATCACGATGCTACAATGGTAGAACAACGATGTTAGCTAATGGGCCCATAGGTTACAACCTTTTAACCACCATCCTCCTAGGTATTAGTCGACCAACTACCTAACTAACCAGAAAAGATTGTCAGAACCAACCAACTGACCATACTAGGTAGGCCAGCTAACCAACCGGCTAGCCACCATATAGCCAAGCCACGATTGGATCTTGGTTTGCTCCCTTCTATTGGTATTGCTTTTGGTTTTATTGCTACATCTACCTATCCCATTGTTTATTTCCCAAAACCTTCTTGACTTTACGTCACAGTCTGACATCAAAGTTTGTCTACCCATTAAAACATTATAATTTCTACTTTGCTACTCTACTTCTTGAGTCACAATTATCTCAAAGTTGTTCAAGTAATGAGCCAATGTCTGACTTTTCCAAAATCATGGTTCAAAACATCATCAAATTTGTTCGTGTTAGGCCGATGTCTGCCTCCTCAGAATCTTACTTCAATAATCGAAAAATATGCCCAAATATTGCTTGAGTGCTAAGCATTACCAAATTCCTAGTGTACAAACAAATCCTAAATGTGAAGAGTGATGAGACACCATAGACAACATTATAAAAAAATAGGTAAGTCTTATCTAGTATACCAAGGACCATATCACACACATAATTAAAGAAAAAAATGTCTAAAGTACCAAGATTGATATGGAAGAATAATTCCTATAGAAGCATAAGATTTCCTAAGAGTAATTAAAAACTTTTGGAAGAAAAAGTACTACAAAAACACCTTGAACAAACAACTTCTATGTCAAAATGAAATTTCTAGATAGAAACTGACCAAGCACATGAGTCATACAAGAAAATCACCAAGTCATTTATGTTTTTCTTGTTCCTTTAAAGCTACACCAACAGTTTCACTGGTCCTTTGACCAATTGAAGTTGTACAAGAATTTTCTCTTGGTTTTCCTCAAACGTTTTGTTCAAATATTTACTTGAGCATCGAGTACATCCTTGTCATCGTGAAGACCAAAAATCTAGCTACTCATAAGGTTTGCATCCAGAGATTCTATTCATTTAGAGATCCTGGTCATTCCTTCATACCCTAGTCATCTAAATATCCAAGCCATCAAGTTACATCCTACCAAATTACACTTCAAAAGGTTGATTTTTTTACTACACCCTTTGACAGACCATAAATTTTCAACTAGGATTCCCTTTGATACAAGGAAATAGCCATTGGAATGCTTGGAATATCATGATTGCAACTGCATAAAGAGACAAGGGATACCACCTCTTTAGAGAGTTAAATAATTTTTACAAGACACAACTGTGTTGTTTTACCCAAGTGAAGTAGCTAGACCATTTAGATCGCTAAAGAAGATGCATAAGGCCTAGAAGGTTGATGTTGGAGGATATTTTCACCAGGTGTGTGTGGCACCCTCTAAATCATCTACATCATCATTAACTGGACAAAAGAGATACAATCAATGCATAATCAATAGATAGATTTAAATTTAAACATAAAGTATATCCAGAATATTTTTTCCATAAGATAATTTTCTAACTAATAAATTAGATAATATCATGTATTATAAGAGTTGCATATATTTTCTAGGTCAGTTTTGTCCCTATAAATATCCTTTTTAATATAGTTATTAGATATGTTTTTTTTCTAATCCTTTCCACTATTTCAATTAAATATGTTTTAAAAAACTGATATGAGAAAGGATTTGACTTCTCTAAGTCATTTCTTATCAAGAATGAATTCGTAGATATATAATGAATGTATAAATCGACTTCAATATTATTCTACATTATATTAACGTAAATTACCACATTAACAATAACAACGAATAATTTCTCTAGAAATTAAAGAAAAAATGAAAAACATTTTTTTATTATATAGGGTTCGTAGACTTATCTACGCTTATGATTATTAATGAGGTAAAGTAGAGCCAAAAAATTGGGCAAACTTACTCCATTTTCACTTAAAATCATTACAAGACATATTTGGAGATTCGAGAAGGGAACGAGGAACCCCGTGTGATAATAAGATTTAATTAATATTTTAAATATTATTTTTCAAGTTTTTGGTAATTTATTTATTTTTATTATAAAAGTAAAAGTAAAAATATAAAGTTAATGATAAGAAGAAAAAGAAGCTAATAAAGAATAAAAGAATAGAAAATATTCATATGATAAATAGAAAAATAAAATATATGTAATAAATAAATAATCTCTTTACAATAATAATTTTATAGAATCTTATTACATAATAATTTAAATAATACGAATAAATTATAAAATAATTATATGAATTTAAGTTTTAAAATTTAAGTAAATAATTTAAATGATTTTTTTAAAGTTATAAATGTTTTGAAACAATTAAACCATATCTTAAAAGATAAAATATAATACATATCATACTTTACTTAAAATTAATTTAACCAAACTAAATTTTATAAAAATATTTTAAAAAATATAAATAACTTTATATATTTATTAAAATGGGATATATAATTTTAAAAAATAGAATAAAATTTATATTCTTATTCGTATTTATTTTAAAAATGATATTGAAGTTTTATACTTATTTTGTATAAAAAATTTAATTCTATTATTATTATTATTAAAAATGACTATTAATGACAAATGATCATTTTTTAATGTTTTTATTTATTCTTTTTTTAATTCTTTTTGTTATAATTTATTTAAATTAAAACTTATCTTTAATGTATTTAAAAAAATTAAAAAAATAAAATGAAAAAATTTAACCTTATTATTATTAGATTATTTTTAATACTAATAAAATAAGTATTATAAAAAATAAATATTAAATTTAAATAATATTTTTATAATAAAATAATGATAATATTTTTATCTATAAAAATATAGATTTCATCCCATCTTTTTTATACTTGATAAATATATAAATATATACTTTTAACAAAATTTCTATATTATAATTTTAAATTCATATTATATTAATAAATATTATTTAATCTATTAATCGAATGAAATCATCGCGTCTCTTGTTATTAATTTTATTGTCCACTTCCTCACCAGCAACGAAAATATCTCGTATAATTCGCCCCGTTTGAAAGATTTACAACCGAATCCGCGCGACAAGCCCACTATTTCTCGTCATCCATTTGTTATCCGAACTATCTCCACCCATTAACCTCTCTCTCTCTCTCTCAAATTTTCAGTCTATCAGATCTCTCTCTCTCTCTCTCCTCATTGTTAGGGTCCTCTGAGAACATGGCTACAATACTCGAATCCATCACAGTTCCTCGCAGTTGTGCTCTCCCTTCCAATTCTCTCTCCCCGATTAATGCTTCGTCAGTTTTATCGCTTTCAGGTTGCCGGAGCTTACCTCAGTTTAGAGGTCTAAAGGTCAGGCCGAGCCTTCCCACTCGCTCTCTCGGCTCGGTGAGTTTCCGCAGTTCGAAGGTAGGTCGTCGTGGCGAAGCCATCATGTGTGAGGCTCAAGACACCGCCCTTGAAGGTCATTTTTAAAATTTATTTTATTTTGTTTCATTAAATTTGTTGAGATGAGTTGGTAACGAAATTTTAATAAATGAGATATAATGAAATTAAATTAGACAAGTAAAATACAAAAAATAATAAATAATACAATACGTTATAAATAACGTGAATTTAATAAGAAAAATACAACATTACGTACGTTTAAAGGTACATTAGGATTAGGATTATAATTTAAATGAGATTATACCAACAGTAAATTTTTCATTTTTACCGAATAATAATAGTATAACTTTGACGTGCACTTGAGTGCAACTACATAGACGATGCACTAGAGCTCTTTTTAGGACTTGACATGTGTCTTACCTAAGTGCTTTTTGCTCAAAGTTATGGGATTACTAGTATGTATCTCTCGAGATAGAATGCGGTCAACAGTCCATGGGGTTTACCGAAATATCTTGATCTGCTTGCTGGGAGGGCTTAAAAATATCCCCCCCTCCCTATTGTCGAAGACTTGAAGTGGTGGAAGAGGTGAAAATTTTATGTGGATGTTACGAATTGGCACTTGCGGAAGCGAATATCAGGTCCAATTTGGGTAGTTGCACAAATTAATAATAATGGGTAACAGCAAAATAAATAAGCAGTAAGAAATTAAATGGCACACAATGATTTAAGTGGTTCAACTTTTCAATATGAAAAGTCTACTCCACTGACGACGACACCGAGAAAAATCCACTAATAATCAAAATGGAGATACAAACACCAATTTCCAGAGCTTTACAAATTATACCAAATTCCAAAATCGACCCACAAAATATCCCCTCTAATTTACTGGTAATATATATAGCAAGATAACTTAACAAACTTGCTATTAAATCAAATATTACCGTACAAATGAGAGAAACACTGCAAATGACAGCTGAAATGGACAGTTTTGTCCTTGGGCTGATTTTCTCTGCTCTCTTAGTTGGTTACTGCTGGTTTTTCTTCTTCCTTGGCTGCTGCTGCACTTCTTCTCTAATTTCTATTTTAACTGCAGCTTTTCTTTCTCTGGTGGCTGTTTTAAAACCCTATGCAGCAAAGGGAAACAAAATGAATATATATAAGAGCCAAGGGTTTATGTTGAATGTGGGCTTTGGGCTGAAAAAACTGTTTTGGGCCACAATTAACAGTGGACATGTCAAATAGTATGAGACAAACTTTTATTTACCTATTGTATTATATATATTTTTCATTAAAGCGAATATTACTTGCTTAATATTAATCTATAAGATACTACAAAAAAAATTGTACATCTTGTATTTTTGCTGAAAAATAATATCAGAATTTTGTTGCAATAAGTAATTTATGGTAAACAATTCAATAGATGTTATATTATTGAGCAATCTGCGATTGATTTTGAAGGTAATATTCATTATTTGCATTCGATAAGCAAAAGTGCAGCTCTAAGAATTATGATATAAAAGTTGAGGTTATGTGTTGAAGTCCCACCTCGCTCAGAGAAGAGAAGAGAAGAGAAGCCAGAAATGGGCTGGTTATAAGTCTGGAAGCCAATTTTATGCATACTGGATGTTAGTACTTATTTTACTCGTACCTTGCTCAAAAATCCATAACGTGAAGGCCACCATGCCTTGAGGCATTATTATTTTTATATTTCCTCTTCAAACATCTGAGTTTGTTATTATCTTTGCTCTCCGTGGCAGCATGGCCATACGAAAGAAGATGTCTTAATGAAATTGAACTTGTGAAAACTTTGCAGTGGGTGCTGTCACTGATGCATCTTGGCAGTCGCTTGTCCTTGAATCTGAATCTCCTGTTCTAGTTGAATTCTGGGCTCCTTGGTGTGGTCCTTGTCGTATGATTCATCCTATAATTGATGAATTGGCAAAGCAGTACGTTGGCAAGCTCAAATGCTACAAAGTTAATACTGATGAGAGCCCTTCAATTGCAAGCAAATATGGGATTCGAAGTATTCCAACAGTCATTATCTTCAAGAATGGTGAGAAGAAAGATGCTGTAGTTGGGGCTGTTCCCAAGTCTACTTTGAGCACAAGCATAGAGAAACTCTTGTAGAGGTAAGAAGCTCTGCTGAAAAAAAGTTATGTTGTATTGTTGTTCCCAAACTTTTATCTCAATTCACACTTTAATCCCAAAAATATTTTATTGGATTTGTTCCCCAACTTTTTTTTTTCTTTTTTACAAACTTTGGTTATTCGAGTTAAATTCTTGATGGTAATTATAAAGGAACGTTTGGGACCAAAAGAGTTGTTTAGCATTTCTTATCCATGTTTTCGCAAGCCGAAATACTTGGTTCTTTTTCTAAAACCACATCTACTCCTGTATAGTTATTTTATGTGGCTGTATTTTATGTTCTGTCAGAACAATATTTCTTATACACTTGTCAACTAAATGTCATATTTTCAAGGTTATCGTGTAAAGATACTAAGTGTTGATAGCATGTGTTCTTTGTATTGAAGGGCATTGTAAGCAACTAAATGGACTCATGGTGTAGAAATTCTGAAGTGATTGGTCTTAGTTGGTTCATACGAATTCTGAAGTGACACTACCGAGGTAATTTGTCAAATATGAAGAATTCATGCATAGCTGATGCTGGCTGCTACTCACTTTCATGTTTTTTAGTGCAATAGCTAGAACTATTTTGAGGTGCCCTCCTGTGGGTAATATAAAATCTTAAGCAAGATGGTGCGCCGAAGCTGAACTATAAGTCTATAATAGTTGGTGAAAGTGGGTGTCTTAATGGATTAAAAATCTGTAATTTCGTTATATGCTTTGCGTTTCTGATAATATAGATGCTAAATCGATAAAAATCTTTATAGTATGAATGTTAATCATTGTCTTTGATGAATATGGCAAGTTAATTATGGATTACGTAAATGGTAATGCAGAATGTTTGTTAGCTTCAAATATCAAGGACTTTATGAGTATTTTTAAATTAGATTTTGAAGGAAATGTAAAAAGAAAGAAGTTTTTCATCACTGATTTACTTTTATATAATTGGAAACTACTTAAATTAATTAAATATATAACAAGGAATTAATATTTTACGTAAATATTCTCACAATATTTTTATTTTTATTTTATTTATAGATTAAAAATTTTTGAAAACAAAAGTTTTAGTTATAAATATTTTTATCATACTTATTTAAATAAAATAAATTATTTGTATAAGAAAAAATAACATTAATATATTCTTTTTTTAATAGGAACTTAAAGTAAATTTCAATTTAATTAAAAGATAACTCTAATTTGACATAAGAAAAAATATTTTTGAATTGTTAAGCTAGGTTTGGAAAATAATTTTTTTTATTTAGTTAAGAATTAAGTTGATGTTAGATAGTAATCAAATTCTTGCAAAATAATAATTTATTTTTTAATACTTGTATGTGCCCTAATTACATAAAGGTAATATTTATTTGAAAGGGATTGAAAAAAAAATGAGTAAATTAAAAATAAGAATAATCGAAATTAAATTAATTTTAATCGTGTTTTCTTATATTATTTTATAATCAAAATAAAATACTTATTTTACTAAAATATTTTGTTATCTTAATAATAATAATTATTTTTGGAAATGCAAGCTTTGTATAATTTTACAGGAATTTAGTTGGAGACTTTCCCAGGGGAATCAATTTATTGAGGGGATAACACTATATATTTATCATTTTATTTTTATTAGATATATTATTATTACATTTTTTGATATTTTAATCATTTTTAACTAATTTAATTTTTTTGAATTTTGTTTGAAAAAATTAGATGTGATCGAACTAAATTTTAATACTGTATGTTTAGTAGATATTTAAAGAAAAAATGATTTAAAAAGTTAAAAATCAAATTTAAAATATAAAATAAAAATAATTATTTTAAAATGATTGAAGTGTTAATAAATATAAAAATAAAGTGATACTACATGTCATTTTTATTTTTGTACGGGAATAATTCCCTAAATTAAAATTTGTGAGTGTAAAGTCTACACATTATCGGTAATTTGATTACTAAATATTTAGACACATACCCACACGCACGTATAATAGTGACGTTCAGACTCATATATTCATAATACCTACCAACAACATATATTATAACACTTCAATGCAATTAATCTTTAAAATCTTATTTTATAAGTAAACAAATTAAAGGTAATTATTACAAATAATTAAATTTTCTTTTTTGATAAGTAAAGATGGTGAAAGTATTATTTAACAAGTATACAAGGACATTAAAATAATGTATTTGATAATAATTTTAATGGATGATTTTAAATTTTTAATTAAATAATTAATTTTATAATTTTTGATTATTTTGTAAAAATTAATTACTAATATATTTAATAGTAACTTTTATTTAATGATTTTAAAAAAAATAAAAAATCATCTATAAATTATTAGGTAACATTTTAATTTTTTTATTTTTTTAAAAACTTAAAAAATTAATAAAAATTTGTTATTATTTTAAAAAATTAAGTTTTTAATCTTTTTTTCAATAAATATAAATATAAAAGTTATAAGATTTTATTTACTCTCTATAAAAGATATTTGGTGAAAATAAAAATCGAAAATAAGATTTAAATTTTTCAAATTTATAAATAATATTATATTTTTGTAGTGATTTTTAAAAAATATAAAAATTAAAATTAAAAATTATTATCAAATATACTCAATTAAATAATAATTAAAAAAATTTAAAATTAAAATAGTTATAAAAAAACAATCCAATTATTTAGTATTTATTAATATTTATTTTTAAAGTTTTAAATTATTATTTTTACATTTATTAATTATCATTTTTTTTATTAAAAATTCCTGTAAATAAGAAATTTAATAAATAATAATCTTCCATCGTCCCTCCCTTAATCACCTCTTCTAAATTCTTTTGGCGATTTTCCATCAATTTGATATCAGGGGAGAAATAATTTTGTTCTCTTAAAGGAAATTTCCGATCAGGGGAAGAAAAAAAAAAAGAGGGAAGAACCCAAAAGCCCGTAAACAACCCACCCCTCCAGCAACAGCCCATCGCATAACGGGCCTCTCGTATTGAACATCGCCACAATCAACCGTCACCGACTGTGTCGCATCTCCACCACTGTTGGACTTTCCGTGTCTTGGATCTCCACCGGCGGCCAACGACGAAAGGTCCCCTCCTTAGGAAAATTAAAATTGATTATCCCAAGTTTGACGAACGGATCCTAATACTTTTTTCTAGATTGATTTGTGCTATTGAGGATTACTTTGGATGGTATGATATGTCAGATGCGATAAGAATTAGATTTATTATGATGAAATTAGTGAATCAGCGTGTAAATATTGGCAACTTCTTGAGCGTAAGTTTGAATGGTTATTAGCAGATGCATCTATCTATCTATCTATCACGTTATGGATTGAGGTGAAACAGAAGCTGAGGAAGAAGTATGTTCCCTCATACTTTCACGATCACTTACTTTCATAATTTCTCAACCTTAGACAAACAACTTTTAATGTTACTGATTACATCTTCCGCTTTTAGAGTTTAGTGCTATGATATGAGCTTCAAAGAACATATGATATTACGATTGCTAGGTTTGTCAATGGATTCAGAGTTAACATTAAAAGTGAGGTACGAATGAACACCTTTATGAACACCTCTCATTTCCCCTTAGATCAACAAGTGACTCTTCTTACATGGGTTCTAAAGGTCTACTCCCCAACCCCTTATTTTTACCCTCATATCTAGGCTAACCACCGACCCCAATAGGGATTCCTTTTCCAATTCTTGCACCACTAGAGAATGTCATCTCACCCATGTCCCCATTGCGCATTTGCTATAGAACATTTAAGTAGCAACCTTTAAAACCAAGACATTGTTGGCTCTCATGTATACCCTTTAGACCATACCTTAGATAAGGATCCAATTGATGTTCATTCCTTTAATCTTATTATTATGTAGTGTACTCTTATAGATTTGGATGAATGGAAACACACTGCAAATTAACTTGTCATTGATGGAGGCAACATTGTAATTATTGGGTCCGAATTAGTCATTACATGATTTGGCATAACTTCATTTAATAAAACTTATATAATAGTTACCCAAATATGCCTTGTCCCTCTTACCATTGTCTCGTCTACAAAGGAAATTTATTGTGATGTGTTGTCCATGGAAGTTGCTCACATCCTTCTTGGTCACCCCTCACGTTGTGATCATGATGTCAAAAGTTATGGTAGGTTGAATACATATGTGTTTTGACATAAAGCCATGCCTAACTAAACCACATCAATCTAATTTTCATCTAAAGATAAATCCTAATCATCGCATACACATAAATAACCAAAAATATTTTGCTAATAAACTTCATCGATCACACTGATATGATTTACACTCTTAATGCTCGAGATGGCTCCCTCGTTTAAACAAACCTTATTGTTTTCTTTCTTTGTTGATTGAATTTAGTGATGTAATTCCTTCTAACGAGCTACCTAACGAATTACTCGTTAGCTCACATGTAATGTGGAGAGCTTATTGAATTCAATAAGTAAATTTAATAAATGTCTCATTCAATATAGTATTATCCCGTGTGTTAATTTTGTTCTTTTCAAGAGAATGTATATTGGTAATATGATACTTAAATAAGATTATTTTTAATGTATATTTAGTAGTAGTAGGACAAAATAAGAACATATTTACCACTTGTGCTAAGTTGTTTTTTTTTTTCGCGATAAATTATATGTTAATTTTAAGAAGTGGAGTGCATTCTTGGAGTTCATAATATTGATTCCTATGCAGGGCATAACAGCTGACAGTGATAAGGTTACATCACACACCCCTAATTATCGTTACTAATATTGATTGATTAATGAATATTGTTTTGCTATTGACTTTTATTATATTTCCCATTCCACACTACGTATTACTCAAAGATGTACACTTTACGCAAACTCTCGATGTATATAAGTACAAAGAAGATAGGATTTACTAGCCTCACTGCTTGAAGGAAAAATGATTTATCTCAAGTTCTTAAATATTTGACGTTTCTTAATATAATTGTTTCAAGGTTAATAAATAATTATTTAAATATATTACATGCTAATTTTTTTTTCCTTAAATAATTTATTACTCTCCAAATTTTAAGTAAATTTATACATAATTTTTTAAATTTTTAAAAATTTATGTATAAATTCTTAAACCTTTAAATCTTATAATTCAGTCACAAACTCCTAAAAATTTACTAGTTTTAACTTAATCATTAAAAAAAAGTTTGTGAATTAAAATTTTATGATGTATATACTAGAGTTTTAAAAGGTAAGAGATTAAATTTTATTATCTGAAATTTTAAATATTAAATTGTATAATTTAAAAAAAATTAAGAATATTTGTATAAAGTTTTAAAAATTTGAAAATAAAATTATATATTTTAAAAGTTTAAATAATTATGTATAAATTTAATTAAAAAATAAAATAACATCTTTAAATTTTATGTTAAGTAAAGAGCAAGTTAACGATAGCATTGCTACTACTTCAGCGATGCAAATCATTGATTTTTTGGATTCACACATCATTGATCAGCTTTGGATACCATCAAACTTTTATTCTTTGCATAGTGCCATAGTGGTGGTTGTGTTGATCCGATGTTGTCATCTCATCCGCGGTTAATATACTTATGCCTTTATGTCAATTTCTTTCGAGCTTTTTTTTTTAAAGAAAATAAAATTAGAAAATTAGAAAATTATAATAAATAAGATAATTAAAATTATAACAATAAAAATAATATCATAATAATATTAAATTAAATGATATTAATTATTAAACATATATAAATTATCATAGTTTACCTTAAATAATATTTAATTTAAAAATATATATTATTTTTTTAATAATAAAAATATATAAATTTAATATAAAATATATTATTTTTATTATTATTAATTTTAATAAATGTTATTTGTGTTGTTTCGTCACTCCAAAACCCTTAAATTTTGTCAATATTTTACCATTTAAAATAAAAGTTTTTTCGGTTCAGAAAAAGTGTTGAAAATCTCATCATCCGATCAATCCGATTCGATCCGTTGATTTTTCATTTGATTCGATCCAATCTGATGGTCAGATCGGATGTAAATTTTTTCCATTCGTTAAGTGCAGATTAGATGACAGATTTTATTACGATTCATCCGATCCAATTGAAATTAATTATATATATATTTATTAAATTAAATATATATATATATATAATATTTATTTATTTAATTTTTTAATATATTTTTTAAATCAAATAATTTTATGTTATGATTTATGTAAAAATTTAAAAATTTTATTTAAAAATACAAAAAAAATAGAGTTAATTTTGTATATATTAATTAAACATATAATACAATTATATTTGTGGCACATTATAGTTAGTTTGTACCTCATTCAAATATCGGTCTTTGGGGCACATGACCCAAAGTCTAAAAATATTATTCTAACTTCTATAAAAATGCTTCAAAGCTTACTTTTTTTCAAATTTATTAAATTAAAATTTGAAAAATTTATTTGTAAATTTTATTTTATTTTATTTATTCTATATATTATTATTTTTTTAAGGATTTCGGTATTTATGATTTCTTCAATTTATTAGGTATATATAATGTATATACTTATCTATTACCCCCAATTCATCAATTCTTTGAGTCCGACATCTTTCTAAGATTGATAAGAATATTGTGATTTAAGTATATGCTATATTATTTTATATTTATAAGACAATAATAAAATAATACAATCGTACTTTTTTGATAATATAAAGAAAAAAAACTTATAAAGTATAATTCACATACCACTTTATCAATTGAAGAATTATTATTCCTAAGGATTTTTATTATATATCTTATTACATAATAACCAAATGAAATGTTATCCAATTGTTAATCCATATATATTATCAGAAAATATACCTTAAATATATTCTTTCAATAATTCACCTGAATTATAGGAAACTTTAAGACAAGTTATCCTATATACTCTTTTTTTTCTCTTAAAATCATAATATATTAATAAAAAAAATACATTATAAATACTAATAATTTCTTGTTGAGATTAAACAACATAATAAATAAATATCTCAATTATACAGAGTCTATCTAACTAAAATAAAAATAGACACACGTATAAACATACGAAGAAAACTTATTATTATGAGAATAAAAAGTTCAATATTCTACTTGAAAGTTTAGGTATAACTATAATTTCAAAATTTGATGAGATATCTAGCGAAAACAAGTTTAAAAAGTTTCGTCAAATGCTTGATAACTGTTCTATTTTTAGAGATCTATTTCTCTATTTGATGAAATTTTTACAAATGTAAATTTAAAAGTATATTATTGCTAACTTAGATCCTTTAAAACTTAAAAAAAATTCAAGAGCATGAAATCTTTACAAGTTTCATTCTTGAGTTTGACTCGAGAAGAAAGACAAAGAACATACTAAGTACATATAGAGATTAAATAAAATAAATTTCATGTATTGAAGATCAAATTTTAAGTAATATCTCAATTAAATGATACAAAAATTGCATAACAATTTGAACAAAAGTAATTAATTTTATTATAAGAAAAACCATAAAATATACATATGAAAATTAACCTTAATTTTATTTATATAGATCTTACCATAAATTATTAATTAGCAAAATAAATTTAACACATATTATGATAAGAGAATAAATTTAGATCATCTTTTTTTTTAATCTAAAATAACCTTTGTGAGATAAAAAAGTTTGAAATTGATGAATAGTTTTAAGAATTTGTAGGAAGATAAAGAATATACTTTTATACGAGATTGATCAAGGAGCTTTAAAGAAAGAAAAATTGATTTTTTTTACTTGGAAATAAAGGGTTTAAAGGAAAAAGGTAAAAGATAATTTTTTTTTTGTTTAATTAATTGGTATATAGATACAAAGAATGTATGAAGAACAAGGAACTCATACAAAGTCAAAGACAAAGAAGAGAAAATTCTCTCCCCTCAAACTTTCTTAATCAAGTATGTATATATATATAACAAATTTTAACTAAATTTAGTATATAACATATATTTTCAACTTGATGACATAAAATATATAAATTATAATCTATAAATAAAAAAATAAATCAAATGTATATACTTTTTTACTTATATTTTTTTTATAATATATATTATTACAGAAGACAACAAACAAGCTGCAATTAACAGAATCAAAATGATCGGTTAAAGCCAGCTCAGCACAACGTACGTAGTTAATTAATCAAGAGCAGAAACTTAATTAGCCTCAATAGATTGTTTGTACTGAACCATTGCTATTGAAGATATTTTCCTATATATATATATGTGTTTGTTACAAGGGGTTTCTTCCTCTGTGATCAAGTTTAGTGTAGCTACCAAGAGTGTCATTTACTTTGGTTATATAAAGCTTGCTTATGGTGTTAAATGTGTAATTTGACAAAATAACAACTTTTGATCAATCTACAAATTTTTCCTAGATTTTGAATAGACATTTTATTTTTATTTATTTTTTACTACTTCCATTTCAAATTTTACCAGCTTTGAACCTCTAAAAAATACAACACTCCAACTTTTGAGTTTATATCTATCAACCTAAATGCGTAATTAACCAATTGAGATAACCAATGGATATTAAGATTTTGTAATGATTGTAATGTAATGATTGTTTAAAAACAAAACAAAAAAGAGAGAGAGAGAGAGAGATGAAAATTCAACCTAACATCTCAATCGATTGAATCGAACAAGCTACCCCACAAAAGGGACTAATTATCGAAACAATTACAAATGCTGAGTAGTTGGGCTTTTGTAGTTTTTAATTCCCACCTAAACTTACGTGTCCACTCATTTTACGTGTACGTACTTAAGAGAGATCATCACAAATATTCTCAAGATTATCCAAAATAAATCAAATGCTCAGTTAGTTAAGGTGGAGAAAAATCATTTGATCACAATAATAAGTTTTTTTTTTAAATAAATTAAACACTCAAATAATATTGTAATATGAATCAAATTAGATTACATATATATTACTCAATAACATTATAATGATCTGTTTTTATCATTATATAATCATTATCGAATCTCACTTTTATTCCTAATAACATAGCGAAAGCCTTAATTAATTTCAAGTTTTTATGTGTAAATTATTAAACTCTTATTCGTTATTACACGAGAAACCTAACATGTTTGAATAATCTATCCCTCCTCTATCTATCGATAGACCATTAATCCATCAAAAATGATATATGTAATAATCTTAGTCTAAATGTTTGATTACTTACGTTAATTTTTAAATATTTTCATAAATTTACATCAAATATTACACATTTTTTAAAAAAATATTATTCAAATATACCGTGCACATATAAGTGCTACATGAAATACATTACCCTCCCAAGTCCTCCTATATCAACTTTTAATATAATGTAACAATTTGTTCTTAGTTTGATTCATCTCTCTTTTACTCACAAGGTGAAGCCAAAAGAAGTAGTCATGATACAAATTTCCTCTAAATTTCATTTTTATTTATTTATTTATTACAAAAGCAGTTATTTTGTGCATGATATATGAATTGATATTTAAAAGGTATCCTAGTTTATTTATATCAAGTATAATTTCATTTAAAAGATATTATTTCATAAAAAATTTAAATTAAATATTACTAAGTATTTCTTTTTTGACTTCTTATTAAGATTTTTATTTTTTATTTTTTGTCCTCTAATAAACTTACAATCAAAATTAAATATATATTAAAAATGATTCATTTAAACAGTCTTTAAGAATTACTACTACAAAAAAAAATGTCTTTTAAACGTAGCATAATTCGTTCTTGTGCCAATGGCCATTTGCTGTCAAAGTTATTGGGTTTTCATGCATTAGTGCTTTTAAAATAATGATGGGATAAAAATATTAAAAAAAATACCCCATAATGGATTATTTCACACAATATTCTATAAAGAATCTCGAATTTGATATCTTATGTAAATTTTATTTTTAGTATGTTTTTATTTTTATTTTTATTTATCAGATGATATCTTAAAGATATATATATATTTTAAAAAAATTATTAATTTAATATAATTTTTGTTTTATTAAGAATTTTTTTGTGCAATACTTACACTTTTAATGAAAATAATCTGTAATACTTTTGCCTTTTTATATTCTTGGAATATTTATAACTCCTTTTTTAAACAATTCAATCCATAATTTTTTTTTATTTTTTACGCTTAGATCTTAAATTTTTATTTTATCCTTAAATTAAAAATTTTAAGTTGACAATTGATCATAGATAATAATAAAAATTTAGGATTTAAGTGTAGAAAATGATAAGTTTAAGAATTAAATTATTAGAAATAATTTGAAGATTTAAGTATAAAAATTAAAGATTAAATTAATAAAAAATTAAGGATTTAAGTTTAGAGTCTCTGCACTTAAACCTTAAAATTATTATATTAATTTGGAAATTAGGTAAAAAGAAAAATTGTCAACGTTTGTGCTGATCTCTCATAAGCACCATATGTTAGAGAGAGAGAGAGAGAGAGAGAGAGAGAGAGAGACTCTCTCTCATAACTCATAATAAGTACCGTTAAAAATTAGTGGCCTAAATAGTTGGGAATTAAAAACTACAAAAGCTCAATAATGCATATGGTTTAAAGTACATCTAGTGGCTAAAGAAATAAATGACGAATGATGTCATGCTGATATCATAGATCATATTTTAGCAGGATAATACTATGAATGGTATATTTTATTCTGTATAATATTATAATTAAATATAATTAAACTTATATTATTATATTAAATAAAAAATTATTAAGTAAGTTATTATTCTTATATGATTATAATATATAAAAATATTTTAAATACTAACTATAACTAGATTTACAAAACATTTTAAAAAATAATAATTTTATACCTCTGTATCATTTTTCCCCTAAGAACTTTATATACCTATTTATAACAAGTTTATAATTATTATAAATAATATGTAAATATTTTATTATAATTTTTTTTATATAAATATTTACTAAGTTAGTAGCAAATTATAACATTTCATTTGTAATATCATAAAATATATAATATCTAACATATTTTATTGTTTATAATTCTAAGTAGGTACCAAATTCTTAAATATTAATATTATAAAAAATTTATTCCATTATAATTCTATGACATTTATAAATATATTATCTTCAAAAATAAATATAATATACATTTTTAAGGGTAAAATTATAAACAATATTAGATACAATTATTACAAGCATAGTTAAATTAGAAACAACAAAAGTGGTAAAATTATGATCATTGTTCCCCTCATCCTCTAACTTGAGCTCTACATTTTGGGATTTGAATATGCGATGAGATTTTGATGTCAAACTTAAGAATGTTTATTTGATAAGAAGGGTATCTAAAAATTGAACTAAATCGAATTAAATCGAAAAAATGTATCAAATCGAATCGATCTGAACAATTTTATAAATCAAATGATCTGGTACATTTTATATTCATTAAAACGATTTTTTAAACGATTTGGTCAAATTATATTAATTTTTAAACTAATCGGATTGGATTGAAACGATTTTAATAATATATTAAATTTTTCATATTATTTCTTACAAACCGTTGATTAAATTTTTCATATTTTAATAAAAAGTATATCATTAAATGTATTATATTTATGTATTATTAATCGGATAAAATAATTTAATTTAATTTTTTTAATAATCAAACGTTATGATCCGATTTTAAGAAATATACAAATTTATTTTTTTTTACTCTAAAACCAAAAGTTTAAGCTTTAAGTAAAGGGTGTCCACAGCATTTATCCCCTTTATCCAAGATATTCACTCACTTACCCATTTTATTTCCTCACGGTGATGCATTGATCGAATTAACAAATGATTACGCGAATCCTGAAACGCATCGTTTCACGAGACTTAAAACCCTCTTTTTCGTTTAAATTTAAGTGCAAGTCATAATAAACAATATTTACTTAATGCTTCAAACTCTATGACAATCCTCTTTATTATATATAACAACCACCTTTGTACTAAATATATGTGTTCATATAATATCAATATTTTTTTAATTATAAAATTCTTCTCAAAATTAATATTTTATATATATTAATCACGAATATAATATTTTAAAATTTATTAAAAACATCTTATCTTTATTAACAATATTATATTTTAAATATTAATTTAAACTAAAAATAATATTATTTTAAAATTTTAGCACGAATTAATAACTAACCAAATTTTTAAAAAGTTGTTGATATTTACGGTAATAGCAGCACATCACTTGAGATGTAATCTATAATATTTTTTTTAAAAAAAAAAAAGAAATTGACTAAATTGGATAGGTAACTGATAATTTTTATTTTCTAAATTTTCAAGTTTAATTTGAAAACTTGAAAAAAATTTGAAATCTTAAAATGGTTAGTTTTAAAATTTAATGATGTTTGCACTTTTTTTTTTTTTTAAAAAATAGTACTTAAAACTAGCTAATAACATAAATATGCTTTCCTTAAAAATAATAATAAATAAATACGGTCACTTATATTCAATATAAAAAGTCCTGATAACCAGTCGGGTACGAGGCGAGAAGGGTTCGAATTTGACATCCCATCCCATGTTATAGGATTGATATTTTTTTATAGAAGTTCTGAAAAAAATTTATAAAGATTGAGTATTTTTTATTGATAAATAATATATATTTAATATTATAAATTAATAAAATTTATGTTTAAAAATAAAATAAATTTAAAATTATGTTTAATAATATATCTAAATATAATTAAAAAATTTATTTTAATAATTTTATTTTAAAATTAACTTGTTGAGCTTAAAAAGTTAGAAATTTTATCATCAAAATACAATATTTTATTTTTAATATCTAATATTTGATTATGAAACTATAAATTAGACAATTAACTGGGAAATAACTTTTCAGGTTTCTCTAATAATTTAGAAATTAAAAAAATTAAAATTTAATTATCTATTGATAATTCACTTATATCATTTCGATATCTTGGTAACGTAGTTTTTATATGGGATATATAGGTCATTAAAAATTTAAAAATAAGAGCCATAAATCACTAAGCTCTCCTTATCCTAATTTTAAATTAATTAAAATAATATATTTTTAATACTAAGGTTACTTAACGTGTAAAAACTAAAAGATAAAATTAATATTTTAGAAAATTAAACAACAGAAACGGATTAATTCATTTTGAGCTTCCTTCTCGTGCCTCTCTCTTCGTGTAACAAAGAAATTGATAGATATACTTTTAGCAAATAATAAAAATTAGGATCAAAATGATTTTAATAAACTAGTTCCCGGGGTTAATTGGAGACCATTAATTATCATTATTTTATATCGAGTAAGAGTAAGATGTTAATATTTTTTATAAAGATAAACAATCTCCACAATTCATTTAGTAAGTATTAGTTTCTAATAATAACGAAAACAGTATACATATTTATTGTTTCAATGAATATATGAAACTAAGAATTTTAACACTAATTATATTGTGTAGTGTACATATACATTTTGTTCAGATATGATCGGTGGAAATATGTCTCCTTACAGTTTTCAATAGTTGAAATTTAATGAAAAAAAAACAGTTTTACCTTTACTTAAATATGTTAATTTAATAAGTTAGATATTTTAATAATATCTAATTTTTTCAATAGTAAATAAAATAACTTAAGTATCATAAATTTCATTTTTTAGTGATTTATATGTTTTATATAAAATTTATATGAATAAAATATTCTAATAACATAAATTAAGTAACCTGATCATCTTTAAAATATTAAATAAATAATAAAATTTTTCATTTTTAATATATTTTACATGATGTACAAGAAGTTATTTGATAACAGCTTAAAGTATCTTTAGCACGCACATCACACACATATATATATATATATATATATATATATATGTGCGCTAATAACGGAGACATACGTTCTTATATTTGATCAACTATGTCTTCCTCCTCTCGCTCAACTCTGAAAATGAAAATGGGTTCAGCTTCAGCCCATTGAATACAGATGATTGACATTTTCAGGCAAGAGAGGATATTAAGACCAAATGCACTAATTAAAATGTAGCTAGGTTCCTTTCACTTACGGCTCATTGGTCTCATACTCTCAACACAGCACACACGGACTTAATTGGATGAAATTAAGTTGATTTAGCTATTTGAATTTTAGTTTATATTTTTTAATCAATGATTTATTTTTTTTTAGTTTAATATAGCATATTTTATTAAAATAAAAAAGTATCACATAACTGATAACATAATTCTATATATAATAATCACAACAATAAAATAAATAAATAAATAAATCATTTAAAAGCAGATGCAATGAAGAAAAAACAGAGATTTGACGACGAATATTGGCGATTTTCATCTAATTGGTTGCCGTTTGTTGAGTATAAAACGTTTATAATATTAATCAATTGACTACCCACGCTTAGAGATGATTTAAACAACACATGGTTAACAATGAACTATTACAAAACTAAAGAAGCATATATATAATATGCAACAGCCAAAAAGCATATAGTATAACTATAAAAGGTTTGTTTAAGAATCATTTATTTATTTTAGTTAAAAGTGATTTCAAATTTATCATGACATTTTCAATTATGTTTGAAAATCTCTATTAAAAATGCTTTCAAAAATTTAAGAAGTAATATTTGTGCTTTTAAGATAATCAAATAATATTTATTTATTTATTTTAAAAAAATAACTTTGAATGCATATTTTTATCCTAAAATAATTATCAAAGTGTCCCTGGCTTAAAATTACTAATGATATTTTAATTTAAAATACCTAAACGTTTCTCTTCAAATTTTTTTTAGGAAATTACAAAATAATAATAATAATAATATCTTTAAAAATTATAACAATAAAAATAACATTCTAATAATTTTAAACATGATTTAATTATACGACGTTTGTTTAATATTAAACGTGTTAAAATAATCGCAATTCAATTTAAATATCGTTTAATTAGACTGTATTTAATATAAAATTATGTGATAGATTTTTTTAATAATAAAAATGTATAAATTTAACATAAATGATACTGTTTTTATAATTATAAATTTTAAACATAATATTTTCATTAATTTATTAAATAATTTTTAACAATACTATTTTATTTTAAACCTCTCTTAAAATAAGCATATTTAAACCGACCCTAAATATTTTAGGAAAATTGCTGGTCAAATACGTCTAAAACCGAAAGGTAATAATAAAAAATAAAAGTATGAAAAACAGCTGCAGCAGCCGCGGTTATATATATGTATTATGTGTTTAGGTTGATCTATATATTTAATTGATACCTCCTTTGTAATATTATAATTCTAATTCTAATTTTTTAATTTACATAAATTAATTCATAGCATTTTTAAATTTTATATAAAAAATTTAATTTTTTTAAACTAATTTAATAATATTATAGTTAGCTATTACATAACTAGTAAGGAGTACGAAGTACGAGGAGAAACAAAAACAATTATGCTAATAATTATAATAATTTTTTTGTCATTTTTTCGATTAATAACAACGGTAATAAGTTAATAATAATTTTTTCACAATTTAACACACTTATTATTTTTTTAACATTTATTTAAAAATATATTTAATTTTTAAAAAATAAATGTTAAAATATTCTTTATTCTATTATATTATTTAAAATATTAAATATTATTTTTTATTTTTTAATTATTTATCACATATTTATAAGTAAAATAAAAATATATAAAAATAAGAATAAATAAAATTTAATCTAATTATTTTAAATATTGTGTGTTTTATTATTGAAAGTATATTTTTATGTAATTATATGTATATAAAAAAGTAATATTAATATGTGTTCATTTTTAATTATCATAGTTTCAATATTGTAATAATCAACTTCATCTTACGTCTTATTGGTTATGGTTATATTTAGAAAAAAATCATCATATTTTTGTAGATAGTCATAATTTCAATTATAATGGTTAAAATATTCGATTCTAAATACAACTTAATTTTTTAATTCATTTGGTCTCAATCTATTTCAAAATACATAATTTGATTACTTAACTTATGATAAAATTTATAATTTGATTCTTGATATTTCAAATTTATTTTTATACTCTAATTCATATATAGATAAATACTTCAATAATTTTAATATATATATATATATATTTGTCAAATATTCAACGTTGTTTTTATGTAATATTTACAATGTTATTGCGAAAATTTAAGATAAAAAATATTAATATTATATTAATGGTTATTAAGGTTAACGTCTTTTATCTTTGATTATATTGTTCAAAATATTACGTCATCGATGACATTAGAGTAAATAATTATTTAATATTTTACAAATTTTGAACTAAATTTAGAATATTTAATCAAACCTAAAATTTCAAAAGCTTTCTTATATTCTTAATAATTAAATTAATTTTACTTTGCACGAGGTTAATTCATTTGTTAAGAATTTATAACCCTCTTCCTATAAAAAAAATTGACAGATAATTTGCCAAAAATTTGATCGTTTTAATTTTCTTTTTTATTTCTCGCAACATCCCTATAAATTTTGACCCATTTGCCATGTTACATACTTTAGACCAAAAAAGAAAAAAAAAATTCATGATTAGAAGGATATTAATATTTGAAATGAGTTATTAAAATTAAATCCATTTATATTTAGAAATTATATGAATGCATATCCATACCAAACCCATTTATGTTTAGGAATTATTATATATAAATAATAATGCAAAGCATAAAGATACATACTAAAGAGCCATATTGGTTTGTGTAGTTTCGTTCTCTTTTCATCAGCTTTCGCTCGTCATCGTTCTTTTTCCATCAAAAGCAATCCAAATTCTTCACTTTTTCTCCAAAATCTCTACTCATCATATCTTCCATATACAGTTTGCTTCTAACGCTTTGATAAGTTGTTGCCTGGTTTCATCTGTTTCGACTCCCTTCTTATTCCTGAGGTAACATCACTTTCTCTCATGGTTGTGTGTTTCAAGTGTTATTTCTGTTTCGCAAGTTCTTGAATTTGTTATCATTTGATTGTTTCTATGCTCATGTTTTGTTAATTATGTGTTTTCTGGAATCTTTGACCCAGTTCTTGTTAACTTTTGCTGGCGAAAGCTTTATTTAGCAACTTCAATTACATTGGGTATCTACGGCCTAATCAAATGTTGTTATATATATAACATTTTGACCAAAAAAATTATTTTATGAGTAATTTCCCTCATTTCTAATTATTTCCAAATTTCTAACCATCAAAGGGTTTTAGCCTCTGTTTATGGTTAGCCATTGAAGTTGAAAATGATGAGGGTTTGTTTCTGGGCTTTGTATCTGCGATGTGATATATTTTTTTTGAATTTAAATGGGATTTATGGTTGCTGTAAACTTGTAAGCTAAAAAATACATCATGTTTTCTTTTTCACTCGGTTGCTCATAATCTCTTAATGAAGATGTTGGAAACTTCTTCGTCACTTTATCTTTATTCGTTTCCTATTCGATTATAATCTGGTAGTTTGACATCAAATTCAATAGATCTTAACTCGTAGCCTCATTTCAACTTTAACTATGCCTCATTTGGTCACTCCTTGTAAGTTTTTCACTCGACTGTTATGGGAATCATCTGCTTCTTTTTTTTTTTTAATGATCGTAGCCTTTTGTGCAAAATTCAAGCCTTCTATGCAGCCGTGCTTAATTCTTCCAAAACACCCATCAAATGTTTTTTTGTCTATTTATTTTTGAGCAAATTTTGTAGTTGGAACTATATTATTTCATGGTTTCATGTTATATGCATTTGGACTGTAGCATTTCTAAAGAGGAAATGGGTAATCGTACTACTTTTGAATTACTAATTACATGAAAGAAATGATCAAGCTTTTAAGGATTTTTAACAAAGGAAAATCCAGCTTAGGATTGTTTTCGTTCTAAACTTCAGATTTTTTTTTCCATATAATTGTCTACTTCTCAATTTTGTCAAGATCTGTATCATCTGCTAATCATTTAAAACATATAGATCAAATAACTATATGGTAGTTTCAGGTTATCCAAATTACTTTTTTATGGATCTGGTGAAAGAAGTTGAGCTCTATTGTTGCTTTCTTAGAACATACAATGGTGAGCCATTGTCTTAGGGTAGGCAGTCTTTTTCTGAAGACTAGAAACAATAGAATACCAAAGAGCTGTGAGAACGTGTGAAAGTGAAGTGTCCCTACCGTCTTTGAGATTCTAAATGAAAAGAGTTTTGGGATCCCCAACATGGATCATGATGTTGTTAGGATGAAGATAGACAGGATCCATAATTTATTCTTATCAATCACTAGTGTGCTGAGGAGTAGAGTAATAACATCTGCCTTTTGCTTTTCATTTAGTTTATTTTAGCCAGACTGGCAATTGAGAACATCTTTATCCTTTTGTTGGTTTGTTCCTTAGAAAATTTAATTAGAAGTGTTCGACTTTTTGTGATTTTGTAGTAGTTACTAAATAAAATGCCTGTTTGGGTAGTATACTGGGTTCCACCTTCCTGTTTTCTCGCGTGCAAACGCTGCACATGCCTTCACTAATGAATACTAGCACACAGCAATATGAAATTTTCGTTGTACCTTTTTTTATATTTTATTTTGTGTATCATAACATTCTAAGACCTTTTTTTCGATTTTGGTAATAGATTGCTCGATTATGGAGAACAACTTTTTCCAGCCTGAGGCACACTTTGAACTGGATGATGAAGTTTCACTTGAGCAGAAATCTAAATTTGCCTCAACTCCCTCGATAGTCTCAGAGGACGAGATCAGTTACTTTGAGTGCAACATATGTTTAGACTCAGCACATGACCCTGTAGTCACCCACTGTGGTCATTTGTACTGCGGGCCTTGCATTTACAAGTGGCTTCGAGTGCAGGCCTCATCTGATGAACCAGACCAACAGAATTGCCCTGTCTGTAAGGCTAGTATTTCCCACGCCTCGTTGGTTCCACTTTATGGCCGAGGGACATCAAGTTCAGGTTCTAAGCCAGAGAGACGCTGCTTGGACCTTGTTGTACCTCGCAGACCATCTTCTGCAGGGTTGAACTTGAACCCCTTAATTACTTCTGCTACAACCTCTACATCACATCCAAGTCGACAATTTAATCCGAATTATTTTGAGTCTCGGTCACAGTCATTCCACCAGCAATACCTTCCTCATTCTTATGCAGCAAATTCGTCATCATCGTATCTTGGAGGTTCAATAATGACTACTTTATTTAATCCCACAATTGGGATGTTTGGAGATATGGTTTTCCCTAGGATGCTTGGGAGCTCAGCTAGGAATTCATTATCGTATCCCCATGTGAATTCTTACACACCAACAGGTATTAGCAGTCCTAGGATAAGAAGACAGGAAATGCAGCTTGACAAATCCCTTAACAGAGTGTCCATCTTCTTTTTTTGTTGCTTAATTTTGTGTCTTCTTTTGTTCTGATCTTATTTTGCTTTTGCCCTGCTTTGTATAGTCTTCACAATATACGGTGATACGGTGATCTGTTCATAATTAATACAAATTCTGGTAAAGAGGGGACTTAGACATCATAATCAAAATCTGTATACAAAGGTCTTCTGAAGGAATTTGTATTCCAAGTTATTGACTCTGTTTCATGATATGGTTATTGTCAAATTATTATGATTGTATTTCTGTATTTCTCTATTCTAAGATTTCATGTACAAGCATCTCCTATGTATATTAAGAAAAACGAATATAAAACTCTAACCCTAACAGCTGATGCACATCCATAATTTCTGCTTCACTAAACTTTATTGTCTGCCATTTCTTATTCTATTAACATTGTTGTCTGTCACTTTTACTGCACACGTCAATACTCCTCCTCAAGTTGGTGCATATATGACTCTTATGCTCAACTTGTCAAGAGAGTTGTAGAAGTTCTTTGCAGACACAGATTTTGTGAGTATATCAACCAATTGATCTTCTGATTTAACGAATGGAAGCTAAATAATCTTTTCTTCAAGAATTTGTTTGATGAAATTCCAATCAACTTCAACATGATTCGTGTGATCATGTTGAACTGGATTGTGGGAAATGGCAATGGTTATTTTGTTATCACAAAATAAGTTCATTTCAGAGTTAGGAGCAACACCAATCTTAGTTAGAAGTTTTTTCAACCAAAGGAGCTCACATATTTCCTTGACCACTCCTCGCAATTCAGCTTCACCGCTAGATAAGACAACTACCTTTTGCTTCTTCCTCCTCCATGTAAAAAAATTACCCCTCACAAAAGTAAAGTACCCAACAGTAGATTTCCTATCCTTGATATTCCATGCACAGTCTGAATCTGTATATCCAACGACTTCCAATTGATCATTTCTGGAAAACACAAGTCCTTTCCCAGGAGAGGATTTTAAATAACGAAATATTCGCATGACGACATCCATATGGTCTTCACTTGGGCAGTGCATGAACTGACTCACGACACTCACATCATAAGCAATATCTGGTCGAGTATGAGATAAATATATGAGTTTACCCATTAACCATTGATATTTATGTTTATCTGTTGGTACTTGGTCCACATATTCTCTAAGTTTATGATTTTAAACCATTGGAATATCAACAGGTTTACAATCTAGTAGTCCTGCCTCTGCCAGTAGGTCTAGGGTATATTTCCTTTGGGAAAGACATATGCCTTGTTTCGATCTTGTTACCTCAATACCTAAGAAGTATTTGAGCCCTCCCAAGTTCTTCATCTCAAACTCATTTGACAGTTGTTCTTGAAGCTTAGAGATTTCTTCTTTATCATCCCATGTAATGATCATATCGTCTACATAGACTATAAGGGCTGCTATCTTCCCCAATCGATGTTTTATAAAAAGAGTGTGGTCCGAGTTGCTTTGTTGAAACCCATATTTCTTCATTGCTGAACTTAACCTACCAAACCATGCTCGAGGTGATTGTGTTAGTCCATACAATGCTCGTTGTAATCTACATGCAATTTCTTTTCCTGATGTAACAGTATATCCTGGTGGGATATCCATGTAAATCTCTTCTTCAAGATCACCATGAAGGAAGGCATTTTTTACGTCAAGTTGGTGCAATGGCCAATCTAAATTTGCTGCAAGAGATAACAAAACTCTAACAGTTTTTAGTTTAACCACAGGTGAGAAGGTTTCTTGATAATCTATTCCATGTTTCTGTGTATAACCTTTTGCTACTAGCCTCGCCTTGTATCGATCAACTAACCCATCTGCTTTATACTTAATGGAGAAAATCCACTTGCATCCTACCATTTTCCTCCCTTGAGGCAACTTGCTTAACACTCATGTGTTATTCTTCTGCAATGCCTCAAATTCTTCTTTTATAGCTTGAGCCCATTTTGGATCAGATAAGGCTTCTTCAACGCTACTTGGAATTTGACATGAGGAGAGTGTTTGTGCAAACGCCCTGATAGGTTCTGATAACCCTTGAGTAGATACATAATTGGCTATTGGATACTTGGATTGTCGTTTTTTCTCTTTCTGGGGAGTATCGATTTGGAGGTTTGCCTCGATTGTGTTTGAAAGGTAAAACATAACCAACAGATGTATTTATAGTATTAGTTTGTAAATGTGTGATATGATAGCTTACCTCATGAGTATTCTTAGCATGAGGATCATTGGGTACTAGAGAGTGGAGTGGTGCATCAACCACTTCATCTTCTGGAGATTCAGTTACTACTTCAGCTTCATTTCTTGGAAGTTCAAGTTTGGGTCTAAGTATTGGCTCCTACATACTATTGGCATGATCCGAGTATGCTGGATTGTTACTAGTGTCTAATATTTCAACATCAAGCCAATTTCGTTCTTCACCATAACTCTCCCCCTGAAGAGGGTAATTGGATACTAGTGATGGGAAAAACCATTCAGATTCTAGGAAAGTGACATCCATGGTAATATAGGTTCTTTTAGTAATCGGATCATAGCATTGGTAGCCCTTTTTTTGTACGCCATACCCCAAGAATACACATCGGAAAACACATGGATCCAACTTAGTTCGTTGATTTTTGTGGAGGTGGACAAAAGCAACACATCCAAAAATTCGTGGCAGAAGCATCAAAATAATAGGCAGGGGAACATGAGCGTATAATACCTTTAATGGAGTTTGAAATTGTAAGGTCTTTGTGAGCATGCAATTCAGTAGATACACAACGGTAATAATAGCATCACTCTAGTATCTACTAGGCATATGTGCACTGATTAGTAAGGCTCGGGCAGTTTCTAAAATATGCCTATTATTTCTCTCTGCAGCCCCATTTTGTTGCGGGGTTTGTGAACATGAGGTTTCATGGAGAATGCCATGGTTTTCCAAGTATGTTTGAAATTGTTGATTAACATACTCCCACCCATTATCAGACCGAAGGTTCTTAATTTTTTTAGAAAATTGTGTCTGAATCATGGTATGAAACAAGTGAAATGTAGAAAATACTTCATCTTTATGTTTTAGAAGGTAAAGCCATGTCATTCGTGTACAATCATCAACAAAAATTACAAACCAACAATGACCCGACGATGTAGTTACCGGGGAAGGTCCCCAAACATCAGAATGTACTAAAGTAAAAGGAATCATACTTTTATGCATGCTCATAGGATAAGATGCCCTATGATTTTTTGCTAAGATACAGGCATCACATTTGAAATCTGAGTGTCTAACATTTGAAAATAAACTAGGTAGTAAATGCCTTAAATACCCAAATGATGGATGCCCAAATCGACGATGACATAACTAAATCTAACATTCCTGGTTACTAACCGTGTATTGCATGTGATTGACTCTTCCTGAACTAAGGTCATCCACATAATATAAACCTCCTCTCTTAGTACCACGCCCAATGATCTCCTTGGTGAGAATATCATGTAGAAGACAAAAGGTAGAATACATCAATACTACACAGTTAAGATCTGAAGTGACTTGACTTACAGACATTAGTCTATTTGAAAAAGAGGGTACAAGTAATGTATTAGATAATGATAATGAAGGAGATAAAGTCACTATTCCAGTCCCTGTAACTGGATAAGTGACCCCATTGGCATTGGCAACACGGCTTCGTCTCGGCTGGGTTGTATTGGAGAGATCTTTTGGGTCAAATGTCATATGATCTGTAGCACCAGATTCTAGAATCCAATCCTCATTATCACTACGAGTAGAGATGTGAAATGCTTTACTTGAAATACTTGGATCTTGGGAAGATTCGGCCTGAGGAATAAGGGATAGTGATGCATTATTGGTAGCCATAGTGGCTCGCCCAATGGTGTCCCGTTTCTTTCGTGCTTGAAGATCATTCCACCATTCTGGATACCCATATAGTTTGAAGCAGTTTTCACGGGTGTGTTTGGAGTTTCCATAATGGCCACATTTCATGTCAATAGGCGGTGGATTTCCTATGGATTTCTTGCTACCCAAAAAAGTTCCTGGTTTGGGTGGCAATGGATTATGATGTCCCTTGATTTCTTTGAAATCCATAACTACTCTGGGTGTCGTATCTATACCCGTGATCATCACGGTCTGCCAGACCTCTTCCCTACGGATGAATCCATAGGCTTGTTCTACCGTAGGGAATGGTTTGATTTGAAGCACATCACTTCGAGTTTTATCTAGTCTGTCATCAAGTCCATCGAGGAAGGTATACACTCGATCTTCTTGTATGATGGAGTTGTATTTTTGTATGTCAGTCGCACACTCCATTGGATTGGGACGATGAAAATCAATTTCTCGCCATAACCCTTGAAGGTCATTGTAGTATTTTTCAATGGATCCACCCGCCTGCTTTATATGAGTAACTCGACGGTGAAGATCATACACTTGAGATGTGTCTATCCCATCATAGTAGGTGGTAGCAGCAGAATCCCAAACCTATTTCGCAGTTGGGAATCGAATAAAATTTGCAATCAATGAGGGGTCCATCGAATTGATCCACCATCTTTTGACAATGACATTTTCAGTACGCTATCTCCTGAATGAGGGGTTGGTTTCAGCAGGTTGAGGAAAATCCCCATTAATATATCCCAGTTTGTCTTTGCCAGAGATATACATCTCCACCACTTGAGACCATAAGACATAGTTGGATCCTTCCAACTTGATACTAATGGGAGTAGTCGACGCTTCAGTTAGTGGAGGTTGTAAGGTGATCTGAGCTCTAATTAGAATTTCCGTCATTTTTGTCGTCAAATCTTCCAATATGAAATTTGTGGTTAAATCTCTAGATTTTCTTCCTTTTTTCCTTTTTTTTACTCTTCGTACACTAGCTATATATAGAACATTTCATAACCCTAATTTTCTTTCTCTAGTCGCACAATAGCTTCGTTCTTACAAACTACCTTTGTTATTATTATTTTTCCACTATTTCTCTGCTAGAAATATCAGCTTCAAGAATACAGCACCAACACCTTTGTCGTTGGTACCACCACCTTCTCTATGTAATATCCTGGACTAATCAGGATGGTAACGTTCACTCTGTTATTCTCAGAAACTGCATCAACAGCTGCTTGTACGGACTTGAAATCGCTAGACCTATTACTGTCGACTGTGAGTACTCGGTTTCCAATGGGTCTGACCCACTTTCTATGGTTCTTGGCTGAGTTGGTGGAGCGAATCACTGAGTTAATAATGTCAAATAACTATCTTGCTTTGATTCTTGCACGCGCTTGATCTGGGATTCTATTCTGAGCTACACAAATAGAACTGAAGACAAATAGGTAGAGTGAAACAGCTACAAGAGTTGACTAACTGAAGATGAACTCAAACCACTGCTCGATGTTTGAGGGTAAAACAGTGGAGGTTCGACAAGCTGCTTAGGGACACCAGCACACAAAAGCACCGTTATCGAGGAGACGAACGGAGTAAAGTCAACCAGATCGGCCAAAAAACAAAAAAAAACATCATCCTTGATCCCATATCAGAAACTGATATGCCAAACCAGATTGACCAAAAAACCAGTATCGTGAGAACAAAAAATACGTTGTAATAGGTAGCAACGTAGCTATTTTATTTCTTTAGATAATCTGCTCTGATACCATGTCAAATTATTATGATTGTATTTCTGTATTTCTTTATTCTAAGATTTCCTGTACAAGCATCTCCTATGTATAATAAGAAAAACGAATATAAAACCCTAACCCTAATAGCTGGTGCACATTCATAATTTCTATTTCATTAAATATCATTGTCTGTCATTTCCTACTCCATTGACATTATTGTACAACTTTTAATGCACACGTTAACATTTATATTTTCTCGACATATTGCAGTAATGGTGAAAGCTAAAAGGAGGGCTAATCGTTAATATGCGAGGAAAGTTTTGATTCGGATTCAAAGTCTTGCAAGTGAATTAGCTTCTTGTCTTTTGTCTTAGTGAACCTTGTTATTCTTAAACAAGGATGAAAGTATCTTCAACGTATTTGATAATGTCTCGATAATACATTGCTCACAATAATGTTAATAAAATTATCGTCAATAAAATATTAATGTCGAAAAAATAAATATATATTATGAAATACTCTTAACATCTTTTTATAAGTTTTTGATTTATTAGTCAAAAATAAATATGATATAATGTATTTATATTATATATATGCATTAAATAAGACAATTAGTTTTAAAAAGAAGTAATTCATTATATTAATATTTTAAAATGTGTTAAAGTTTTCATAATTTTATTAGTTGTGAATTTTAATTATCTATTTTTTTTTACGATATCAACTCAAATAGTTCTCAAAATGTAATAGGATTAAACCTCTTAAGAAGTTAAACAAACAAGTTAATTGGCTAAAGGAAAATGAATGCGTACATTACAGCAAAACATATCCAATAGACTCAACAAAAAAGTGAAAAAGTGTATCTGATCTGTTATACGGATTTAATAAACTAAGGAACTATTTATTAGGAGTAAAGTTAATAATAAATGAAAAAAGAAATGCCATTCGATTTTTTTTTTATAAATAAGAAAATAAATAAAGAATACAATACAGAATGCCATTGGAGCTTTCAACAATTACGATCAACTATTTTTTAATTCTTTAATAATGATTTTTATTTTAATTTTTTTTTAAAATTAAATCAAGTTTTCATACTTTCCTACGTATAATTAAAGAGTATTATTATATATCAATAATAATGCAATATATTATTTGAAATTCATCTCAAATTGACAGTAAATAAATTTTTACATAATTATAAGAAGATTATTAGAAAGATAAGTTTTTAACGGTAAGTAAAAATTATTAATTTCTTATTTTTAAAAAATAATATAAAAAATTACCAAACAAATTTGAAAATCAATATACATAACATGCTATCAGAACAAATGGATGATTATTTTTACAAAATATCTAAAGTCACAAAATCAAAAATTAAAATTTTTATCAATAATATTAAATAGTTTTTAAGAAGTACCATATTAAATAGTTTAATTGGTTAAGAAATTTATATTTTTTGAAAATAATTGTTTTTAAGGAGTCACTTAAATGTACGTGTTTATTAAATAATTTTGTTGGGAAATAACGAAAATTCCTGATAAGTCAGATTTATGAGAAAGAAAGAATAGAAAAATAACACACAAAATTTGATAACGGATTTCGGCCAATCTTGCTTACGTCTCCGGACATGATGTAGATCTTTTTACTGAAAGGGGAGAAATTATACAAGATGTTTACAACACTCACAACTCACAACTCACAACTCACAACCCAATTACACCCAAGAAAATTACTCTCAATTTTCTCTCACAAAAGCTTTTCTCTATAAGCTTTTCTCTCAATTGGAATGAACACTTTGGATGATTAATTCATTACAATTACACATCTATTTATAGGAAAATTCACTCATTGAATTACTCCTTAAATTAATGGTTCCTTAAATTACTCCTTGAATTAAGCTCCTTGTTTTGCTCCATTAATTGCTTCTTGTTTTGCTCCATGTTTTGCTCCTTAAATTAAGGAGATTTATAACAAATTTTACCTATAGATAGTTTTTGAAAATAATATTCTATAATATTAGATTTTTTGTATTTGATATTTTTTATAATAAATCGAGTTAATTTTATATGAATAACCTAGGTATAAAATGATTAAAAATATATGATTTATAAACAATAAGAAAAGAAATTCTTTTTAATCCTTTAATTTTTTAAAATTTTATAGAATCAGGGAGTGAAATCACATAATTTATAAGTTATTTTTTATTTTTTTTGAAAATTATCAAATAAAAATTGTTATCAAATACATTAATAAATATTTCTTAAGAATAAAAAATCTCAAAATCAAGTATTAAACTATAAAGCTTTGGTTAATTGGTTATTACATATAAATTATTTATGATTTTAATCAAAACTATTTTTGGACCAAAGTTTTCTATTCTATTTGAGGTGTGGTTTGAAGTGAAGAGAAGGGGGGTATTTATAGGTGAGAATGGAGAGAAAAAGTGGGTGAAAAAATGTTAAAAAATGGTGAAAACGCGTAGTGCAAATGGTGAGGTAATTGATGACGTCGGATGACGTCAGAGGGTACCGGCGTGAAAAATGGGACAAAATGGCGTCGTTGTACGGTGCGTTGGGCGCACGACGGGGATGAAATTATTCCGGCGCGATTTTCTCCTTTTGACATTTTTGACATTTTCGACCCATTTTGTCCAATTTTTCCATATTTGTTGACCTTTCCCATTTATTTATTGATATATTTGTGATGTATTGCTTCCAAGATTCTTATTTGAGTCTTGATTCGTTTTAAAGCGAAAATACCTGAAAAACAATAAAAATACCCGTGATTCTGAAAAAGATAAATTTATATAAATATATGAAAAAACATATAAATATATATATTTTTTAGTCAATTAATGTGTATAAAATAATGGTAATTTTAGTGTTTTTTGAGCACTCATCAACTAGCAATAATGTAGTGCCATTTTAGAAGAAAGATAGAACAAAAAGTTAAAAAAAATGGAGAGTATGTGGTGTCAATCATATTTAAATATTGATAAGATATCATGTATACGATGGTATATAGGATATGTATTAGGTTGATAAATTTAGACAACATTGCATCCTAAATTGAAGCTATTTAATTTATACTTTGTTAAATTTAATCTATCTAATTTATGATTTTTAAAGGAAAAAAGCTAATTAAAAATATATAAGGTATTAAAAGAAAATAAAAAGTGTATATTACCCAAATCTAAGGTGAATTTTAAATTATTTGTTAGATAAGTATTAATGAAAAATATATAATAATTATTAAAAAAAAATGTTTTCCATCTAAACTTTATAGGATAGTTCATGTTTTAAAAGTTTTTTCTAAGCCATAAATCTTAAAAGTCTAAGATTCTAAGTTTTATTTTTTGTTTGGCTCTCTCGTGGGTTACTTGAGAATTTGGTTACATGAAAATTTTCCTTTCACTTATTATATATACGTTAAATTAGGCTTTATTTTGACCGAATAACCCAAATATGTCAATGTATAGTGTGCACATTGATAAGTATAAATCACCGAGTCATAAAGTTCTAAATGATTTTGTATATATTTTTATACCAATATTTATTATATTATGTCATTATCAATATTTATTTTATAATTTTTAAAATAATTTTAAACACAAAATAAAATATAAAAAGTATTAATTTAAAAATAATCTTAATATTTATTTGATAATAACATTTTTGGTCCCTAATAATTGCTAAAGCAACCTAAGATAACAATTTGGTGGGATAGGATTTAGCTTATTCTCTTATAGCCACAATTTTAAAGCAACCTTGTCCTCTGTGGGTGATAACAATTTTAGCACTCATGTGGTACTCCGTCCAATGTATATATGGATCAATTGGGGTCTTACTCGTCAATTTTCTATTCAACTTTTTACCCTTTTATGTAAAAATAATTTAAGATATTATTATATCATTTAATATTATTTACGTGTTATAAATTTAATAAATTTTTTTTTTGTTAAATATTGCTTATAAACTTGGGTAATTCTTAACATGGTATGAAAAATGAACTTGGTTTGATCGGTGATTTAGATTTTGTCTTTAACAATATAATCGTAACTTTATGAAATCACGTCTGTCTGCGTGGAAGTGATTGTTAAGTTTTATTTAGTCCATATCGATCAAGAGTTCGACAGCTTATAAACTTGTGTAATTCTTAACTCAATAAGATTTTATTGAGTTGAGTCACTTATGCATTTTTAATATTTTTAATTTTAATAGAATTTAATAAATATTTACAAATATATGTTCATAAATAAAATTATTCTGAGCTAAAACTCTGAAAGAGACAAATTAGGTGTGACTAATGACTTTACTGTATCCAAAAAAATTATAGCAGAGTACCAAAAATATGGTTTAATTTTAGATATATACCAAAATCTCTAACATTTTGTTATCTCTTCTTAGGAGGCCAAGACATTAACGTGTAATGGAGATATATATATATGTACACATCTTTGGATAACCACACAAGAGTCGTATAGAATCTGCATGAAATTGATTCTTTTAATGGGTAAAGATGTCAGGCAAAGTTGTCAACATATTTGTCTGATTCATGATTTGGGTTGAATCAAACCCTTACATTTCATGTTTTAGTCTTATTCTCTTACACGGAATTGGAAAATACTTTTCAAAGCATTTCACTTTAATTAATTTGAAGGGTGTATATTATAAATTTCGTTAGTTTGTTTTAGAGGTGTAAATTGTGGCTTACGTGTTTATGTTCGTTTTTTTATTGTAAAATAAATTTATACTATATATAAATTTTTTTAATAATTTCAATTATAATTTTAGATAAAAATATTTTATTTTAAATTTTAAAAAATAATTAAGTTAAGCAATTTAACTAAAAAAAAAATTGTATGATATAAGGAATTTATTTAGGTTAGTTAATAATACTTATCATACATATTTACTATATGCATTTTTTAACTCACTAAAAAACTCATGGTTAATTTTTGTTATTTATTTATTTATCATTGTATCTCAAATGTAATCTAAGTAAAGGTTAAATATTCAAAAATCAATTCTACATTTTTTTCATATTATATTATCTTTATTTCATTATTTGATTTAACATATAAAATCTTAAATCTATTTTTATTTATGGGATACAATTGAAATAGAAATATTATAATAATAATAATAATAATAATAATAATAATAATAATAATATAAATTTAATTTTGATATTCAATATAAAACTTCATAATTACTATAAAATTTATCAATTTTATTGTCTTTGTATACGTTGTAAATCAAATTTCAATTTGAATATACAATGACAAACCATCTTACAAGTATTTATAATAGAAAAAAATAATACATTTAAATCTATAAAATAATTAATAATAGATTTTAAGTACAATTTTAATGCATCTTATATACATGTGATATTAGTATTGATACCTCTAATTTGTTTTCCCCAGTAATTACCACAAATAAAGAGGAGTGGTTGCACTTGATTTGATTGAGTTGTTTTACAAAGAGATTTTATATTAATAATATTAGAAAAATTAAAACCTTAGTAAGCCTGTAATTTTATTTTTAAAAAAATATCAAATCCACTTGTCATTTTACACCTATAACATTTTATTGAAAATTAGCTCATAATAGAACTTTGCTCTCTATAGGAACCAAATGTTTACACTACACCAACCAACTTATAATATAAATTATAACATTTGTATAAATAATATAAATATAATAAAATTAAAATATATATTTTAAACCTATAATTCTTTATCAAAAATTAGTTTAAAATATAACTCTCTTTTTTATATAAAGACAAAGATTTATATATTACAAAATAACATATAAAATAAATTATAATTTAAGAAAAATACAAATATATGAAATATAATATATGTATAAATATATAAATATAATAAAATTATAATATGTATATAGATAGATTGTTTTTTTTTAATTTTGTTATAAAATATTTAACCAATCTAATTAGGTTAGTTTTTAAAAGTTTTGAACCTACAATAGACAACTCCTTATAAATAAAAAAAGTGTAGACTCTGTTTGATATTGAATTATGTTGATTAGTCAATTTGTTTCAATTACATTCGAGCTTCAAAAGTCCTCGCATGAGTAGGTAGTATTTGATGTATTTGTAAGAGAAGGTAGAAAAAGGAGGTAAACGGTTTTTAAAATAAAAACATGTTTAATAACGATTATTTTAAAATATGTACGAATAATAATACAATTATATCTAAAAATAAAAACATGTTTAATAACGATTATTTTAAAATATGTATAAATAATGATATAATTATATTTAAAGTTAAATATATTTTGATCGTTATTAATATATTATGAATATAATTAAAATAAATTAAATATTTTTATAAATTATTTATGCTTCAAAGAGTATAAAATATAAGTTGCTTAATCATAATTTTTTACAACCAGCTTAAAAGAATGGGAGTTAAAAAAACATAAGTTGCCCCTTCGAGTATGTTGTCATAAATTACCATTAATTATTTTGGGTTGTGCTCTTGTATCTACTTGATTGAAAAGTAATAGACTCGAGGAATGCTACAATTAAAAATTAATAAACACAGGAAAAAAAATCTATACTAATCAAAAATAATTTTTATATAAACAATAAATAACATTTTAGTTTAATTTTTATTATTTTTCTTTTCTCTTTTTTTACATGAACTTTAAATATTAAATATTAAATCTTAAATGATAAATTCTAATTCTAAATCCTAAACAATATTCGGTATATATAGATTTGTTTAGATTTAGATTAAAAACAGAAATAACTTAATTCTTGGAAAATAATAACCAATTCAAACTAATAAATTTAAAAAAATCAATCTAAGTAGAACTAATTTGATTGGTTTGTTTTGAGTTGGGTAAAAAAAAAAAAAATTCTCATTATTTTGCTAATGGATGTTATTTATTAATCTTTTTTTTTTTAATTTTTTGTTAACTTTTGAAGTATAATTTTAATGTTAATTTTATTATAATTTTGAACTTTTGTATTATCATTTCTAATGTTTTTAATGAAACTTCCACAAATTAAGAAAAACTTAAGATGCTATCGTTGGGTATTGTATTGTAGCCGTGGGTGAGAATTGAGGAAGCTGTTTATTGAAATGGAACAACTCGTGCATAAGAAAAATAAAAACCTAAGGAAGAAAATGATAAAAGTAAAGAGGCAGAGAGGGCGAGGAAAAAAAAAAAAACTAAAACATAGGAAGATAAAAGTTAAAAAAAAAAATTAATTATATGAAATTCATTAACCTTAAATAATAATATAAAAATTTAAATTTAAATAATAAAATAAATAAATTTGATTAATTTAATTTTTAATTGATTTAAAGAAATTAGAACCAAAGCAATTACATATTTATCATTTAAAACTAATTCAAACCAATAAAATTTTAAAACATAAAATATTAAGTTGATTTGATTTGTATATATTTAATCAAATAGATTTTTCACTTTAAACAATAATTCAAATAGAGATAATGAAGAAAAATAAAAAAAAATAATAAATATTTATTTGATAACTTTTAAATACTTTATATGTATTTTCAAGATATCATTTGCAAACTTTAACGATAATAAATACAATTATAAATAAACTAATATGAGTATTAATGAATAACCCATCAAATTAGTGAAGCAAGATAATGCCAAATCCAGCTCTTTCAAAGTCCAACTCCTAAAATGAAGGAAATAATTTTTATTGTGTCTTCATCATTCACGTGCTCACGAACTAGTGCCGTTCGTTTATTATCGTTCAAGTCATTTTCTTCGTAATTGTGAAACAAAATTCGAATTCAAAATTCAAAAAAACACTATTGACCAGGAAAACGATCAACTATTACTAAAAATGGTTCATTAGAATCATAGATTAAAACTAGTAGTAGAGACTATTTTGCCTGGGCTTGATCTTTTGTTAAAACTAGTTTCATAATAAAACTCAGGAAAAAAAAAACAAATTTTTTATGTCAGAAAGCATAAAATGAGTTTTCGGTGTCTTAAAAAACAAATGTTTATTTTTTTTATTATCAGAATCAATAATAAACAATCAGAAAAATACACAACATATTATATTACAATAATCCGTGTCAAATATTATAATTGTATTTCTATAATTTTCTGTACAAATGTATAATATTTATATACAAAAAAAACAAAAACAAATTATAACAATATTAATTTTCACCTACATTGTTGTTTCATTGTTGTCTAACATATTACTCACGTGCCAACAAAATGTTCATCAACCAAAATGAAAAATAAACCAAAGCAAGAAAGACAGGAGAGAAAATGTATCCGATGATTTAATTAAATCTGAGAAAATACACCATCTTACTTTATTTAAGCGTAACAAAGATCAAGAAAGGTAAAAAGTAACTGAGCCTAACAGCTCCAGATTTAGAGAAGCTCAGTTCCAAAAGACTTGAAATAGAATTATAAGAGAAAATGATCAGCTACAACTATAATTTGATGATAACTGAGAGGCTTCACCTGGAACATTATGGTGGGTTGGTTCTAGAAGTAGCAGCACCATCAGAGACAGAACTAGTCTCCTCCCTCTCTTTTGAGGGAAAATCAACATTGTCAGATTGGTCTCTAAACTTCTTGTAAATATCACCTTTGTAAAAATTTCTAGTTCTTAGAACCAAAATAAGAGAAACAAGAGCACCACATAAAGTAGCAGCAGTTATAATAATAAAGGCCAATCTAAAACAATGAACTCCTTTACAAATTAACTCCTGCCCATCATTCCTCCGAAGACCATGAGCTTTCAATTGCTTAAGAGCCTCTTTATCGTATAAACCACCAGCCACTTTCACATTCAAAATATAAGCCCCAACTGGACTAGCTATTCCTCCAAAATTATACAAAGTTGCATAGTACTTTAACCCAAATATTTCAGATATAATAGCAAATATCAAAGGCCATTGAGCTCCAAAGCAAAAACCAATAATCACAGAAGCAAAATACAGAGAATTTGGTAGAGCAAAGGCAATTAAGATATGACCAACACATGAGAAAAGAAGAACAAAAGTGAGTAACAATGGACGAGGTATTTTATAATTTTTCAAAAGGTACTCTGACCCAAATCCAGAGGCTACTCTTCCAAGATAATTCCAAATACTCACAAGTGATACAAATGTTGTTATGCTTTGATTTGGATAGCCTAATGAACTTCCAATCTGCCCCAAATTGTCGATGGCTGTTAATGTCCCGCCGACGCCACAAGCTGTTGCTACAAATATTATGAGCATGTCAATGCTAAAAAGTCCCTGCAATATAGTGAAGTCCTCTCCTCTAGGGGGTGGACTCAAAATGTTGCAAAAGCAAGAAACTTTCTTCTCTGTTTCATGAACTTGTGAGGCTAAAGATTGATGAGTTTGAGGCACTGATTGCCCTTGATCTTCATCTAGGTTCACTATTTTTAACTGAGGAGAATTACCCAGATCTTCAAATTTGGTTTTCCAAAGATGGTATTCTTCTTTTATTACAATAACTAAAGGCAAAAAAAGTAATAGAGCCACAACCATCATACCACTTCCAATGTACTCAAGTCTGGAAAATTTGAGCTTATTTTGTATAATAATCAAAACCATGATAAACCCAGCAAGGCTTAAGGAAGTATAAAGGAAATGAAAGAATACTCTAAGCTCATTTTGTTGTCTAACGAGCTTTAATATTCTAATTACTCTAAGACAGATAATAGAAACAGTAGCTGGAAGCCAAGCCATGAGTAAAATGAGTGCTTTTGGGTTATTACCATAAAAAAAGTGAAAAATTTGTGTTAAAATAGCACCACTTAAACCAACTAAACCTTTTAAAAGTCCTAAAACACTTCCTCTACTTTCTGGGAAATTTTTAACACAAGGAACTAAAGCTCCTGTGTTAGAAAATGTTTGAGAATTTGCTCCTATACAAATGTAAAGGCACATCTGCCATACATGAGGTTTAGCTGAACGTTTAGTAACAGCAAGCCAAATCATGAAGTAACCAAAGAAATTCATGATTGATCCAAGTAATAGAACCGTCCATGGTGGCCAAATTTCAGAGAGGAGTCCTGAGACTAAACCAACATTACCACCTAAGTCTTTGAAGAAGCTAAGAAGATCTATTGTTGTTTGATCATAACCTAATGATGTTTTGATGACACCTGAGTAAAGACCAAAGATATAAGTTGCCCCAGACATTGACATGATTAATAGTGAAGCAAAAAGCATGAACCATCTTCCTTGAAGAAGCTTTAACATGAAGTTGTTCACATTTGTTCTGCTACCTAGGGCAGAGCTTGGCTCAGCTACCATTTTTTTTTTGGGTTTTTTCTCCAACTCTGTTGAGTTTGTATTTATGTTGAAGACAGAGGAAGTGTATATAATAAGGTGGATATTAATGTCGGCTGGAATGTGAAATAAACTCTTTTTTTAAGAGTCACTGGCCATAGTTAATAACTCGGTGTCATTGAGTAATTAGAAGGTGGGGTTCTGAAATTTGCAAGGAGATAAAAACAAAACGCACAAACAACATTTTACATCCTTTTTGTTTTCAATTAGTAACAGTGTTGTCCCCTCAAAGAAGATTGGAGGAAGTGTATCACAGGATTATTTGTGATCTCACAAGAAATTGATAATTACCTCAAATACTTACTCAATAAAATTTATTTGATTAATATCATTCATTCATCGAGTCGACGTAACATGAGTAGTAAACCATTTTTAGTTGAATTTATACAAACAATCTGTGAATTTCTTCATATTTTATAATTTAGTTCTCTTATCATAATTTATAAATAATTTTTAGTTGAATTATACAAATGATGTGTTTTGACTTTTTATACTCATTTTTCTTATTATTTTGTTCTCTATTTTTAATTTTTATATTTTAGTAATATTTTTTTAAAAATTATACATATTCATTTAGACTAAAATTTGAGACTAATTTAAAAAAATAAAAGGGTACCTATAAAAAAATAAAAAATAAAATAAAAGGACTAAATTGTAAGAAAAAAGTAAGATGAACATTAAAAACTAAAAAAAAACTAATTTAACTTCGTTTTATATATAATTCACTTATTTAACTAGTTTATTTTTAAAACATCCCAAAAAAATCATATATTTTTTATTTTCATTCATTTTGAATATATGTTATACAACTATTTTCAATTAAATTTTTTGATATGAGTATGTTTTTATAAATATAAAGTTTAAAATATTAATTATAAAATAAAGTTAAGAATATGTAATAAATATATGTTTAAAATTTTACAAAAATTGAATATATGTTTAACACATTTAATAAAATGAATTAAACATATATTTATAAAAAAATTAAACATGCTTAAAAAAAATTAAAAATAAAACTCTATTTATAATATAAGTTATATTGTAATTTCTTTTGAGAAAAGATGCTATGCACTTATTCCTTCTAATTTTTACAAATTTGGCTTGGGACTGATCTTAACATTTACTGATTCTCCAAATTATTATTTTGTTTTAATTAATTTTAAAGTGGATTGAAGTGTCACCCAGACGGGATGTAGATGGAAATTGGACCAACTCTCACATCTTGTAGTGTGGCCCAAGACCAAGCCCAAGCCCGCTTAACCACAAACTATAATGGCCTCCACCGTTCTTCACATTCAAGTTCCCATGTCTCAGAATACTCACAAAGCAAAATGGGAAAAGATCAAAATGGTGCGCTGCTTGAGAAACAGGTAAAGATTTCATACTCAGACGACGAAGAAAATATAAGAAAATCGAAGAAAGTGCGAGAAAAATGTTTTTCCGATTCACAAGAGGATAGAATGGGCAGTCAATCTAGAGGAGAAGCGCGGGAAAGTTCCGATTCGGACGAAGAAGAAGATATAAAGCACAGAAAAAGTAAGAGAAGAAAGAGAAAATCAAGGAAACGATACAGCAGCGAGGAATCTGATTCCGGTTCTGAGTCGGAGTATAGCAGTTCAGCTTCGGAGTCGGAGTCCGAGAGCTCGGCCGGCAGTGAGAGGAGGAGGAGGAAGAGGAGAGAGAGGAGAAGAAGGAGAGAGAAAGAGGAGGAGAGAGAGAGGAAGAGGAGGAAAAGAGAGAAGGAGAAGAAGAGGAGGAAAGGGAGAGAGGAAGAGAGAAAGAAGAAAGATAAGATGAAGAAAAAGAAGGAAAGAGGGAAGACTGGAGCTGTAACTAACTCTTGGGGGAAGTATGGGATTATCAAGGAGACTGATATGTGGTAAGCATCGTTTTTCCTTTCTAATTGGAATTTCTGTTTGGTTTCTCGGAAACTATAAGAAAATTCTAGATGATTTTTAAGGCTGTATAATTACTCATAATTTTATAAGTACACATATGGCATCTTAAAGAGTAGAAAAACTACATTGTTTATGGTATTACTGCATGTAATAGGAGGTATGTTTTGTCAGTGAGGATATACATGTAGGGAAGATATGATTTGAAATCTCTGAAGGTTTTTGCAGTGAAGATTGTTAGAATTTGAGGGATTTATCTATACACTTATGAACTATCTCATATCTGACCCTTTCTGCTAAGTTTGGTGCATTTGCTTTTGTAAACTAAAAAGTAATTCTCTACTTGAAGATCTTAGGAACTTTTTGGATGTAGTTTTTTTGGAAGTGATTCAAATCGAACTAGTTCGATTAAAAGTGATTTTAAGATAAGCAGATGTTTAAATGGAAATTGTTAGAAGTGTTTTTAAGCTGCACTTTAGTAATTATTTTAGGAATATTTTATTAAGAGCATTAATCCAAAACTACTTCCCTTGAATTACTCTTATGTTATTGTCTTGGACATTGCCAAGCACCTTAGAAATGCTCCGGTTCATTCGAAAACACATTCAGCCCCAAGGAAGCTGCTCCATTTCCAAAATGCCCTTAATTTGTTGTATTTTCTTTTTCAATTTGTTTTCATATGTGATAATCTGTATTATACAGGAACAAACGGCCGGAGTTCACTGCATGGTTAGCAGAAGTAAAACAAGTAAGTTTATCACTTATTTTACTGTCTAAAATATTAAACAAGATCATATTTACTTTCCTTATTATTCTAATGAACAAACTGAAGCACATGCAATTTGTGTTTTTCTTGAGTACGAACAGCGGAGGGTTTTAGTGTGTAGATTCTTCTTTTTCCTCTTTTGTTTTTCACTTTTATAAGATGCTTTCATTTCAAGGCTAATTACTGGCTAATATAATAGAAAAGGATCTAGACGAGTACATTGAGAAATGTTGTTCCCTGTTCTTTGTGCGAGTATTCGAATTGCACTTGTGGTCTTGAGTACTGTAATTAACATGCTTTATTGGATCTCTCTTTTTAGGTGAACCTGGAACACCTATCAAATTGGGAAGAGAAGCAGATGTTTAAAGAGTAAGCTTATAATTGTTGTTTTTCTTTTAGTTGTAGAGCTTTTCATGATCTGATTAAAGAATTTATCAGTATTTTAATTTAGTTTTTAGAGTAATTTTCACTCGAACTTTCTGATTTTTAAGTTTTTGCTATCCAGATTCATGGAAGATCACAACACAGCAACCTTTCCTTCCAAAAAGTAAGTGTCAATCCTGTCAGTTCTTCTTCCCATCTCATTCTTTTGTAGATGAAGTTATGAGTATAGGGGCATCGACGAACTCAGACCGATTCTTGTAATTGTTGTTGATGAGCTTGGGTGCAAAACAAGCACGTTACATTTGATCTCTTCTTTGCATCTGACGTAGAATTTAACATGTTATTCACTTTTAGCCTCTTATCATTTTGTATCACATTTACCTTCCTCTTAGTGTTCCTTTTGAACCTCTTATTGTACCTTCTCATTTTAACTTATCGGGTGCATCTTGATTAGTGGTGTAAAATGGGCCGAGCAGCCTAGGCCCAGCACATCCTAGCCCATTTGAAGCACGGCTTGTCTCGTCCTGTTTATTTATGTGCTAGACTTTGTTTAATCCATCATCTGCTGTGCTAGAGCTGGGCCAGTGCAGTAGCTCGTTTATTTTTAGAAAAACAATAAAAATAACACCTTTAAAACTTGTAACCACAAAAATAGTACCCATTTAGTCCACCTTATATATTTTAACTGTTAAAAAAAGTATGACATATCATTTCACTTTGAACGCCATTCAATTCCTATTCAAATTAAACTACGATTATTGATATCTGTTTAATGTTGAATGCTGATTAATTGACACCCATTTCATGTTATAGGGATGTTATTTTTGTTATAAGTTTTAGTTTTTTTCCTTCTGTTTTTTGGTAACTTCCCTTTGTTTTTCTATGTCACTGCATATTATCTTCCTCTAGAAACCATTTTTCTCTTTTCTTTGGTCGTCGTTTTTTGGTGCTTCAGAACTTGGATTCATATGCTTTGTCTTTGGGCATCCTCGGATTCGCACTTTGATCTCATATATATATATATATATATATATATATATATATTCAGGAAAACATGGAGAGGCCCATAGTTTTGGATGACTCTCGTGGACTATAGTCAAAATTTTGGATTGGAGCATGAACATTTGATTAAATTTTCTTGTTCAGTTTGTTTCTTTTAAATAAAATATTGGACTTGGAGGAACAAATGGAAAAAAAAATCAGAAGGGTTGTAGATTGATTTGGGCAAATGGATTGTTTTCTGTGTTTCGATTCAAAGGGGAAAGACAGGTTGAATCCCGAGAAACAAAGTAATGATCCAAAGCAGGTTCAACCAGGGGCGAACTCGAGCTTCTCTAGACTGTCGCCTGGTAACTTCTTAGTTTTTTTCCCAAAAAAATAAAGAAGTCCTTGCTTTGGTGTTTTTTACAATCGTGTACCTTATGTAATTGATTGGTTTAATCTGAGTTTTGTCTAATTAATTTAAAAATAATTATTGGCTTTTGTAAAAAAAAGTTCCAGGCTTAAGCTTGAGGAGGAGGAGACAAAAAGAGAGAGAGGAAGTAATAAACTAATGAACCAGTCCATATTTGAAAAGGGCTGGACTGATCCAGTTCATATTTTAAATGGGACGGGCCAGGCCTGGCACTCAAGCACAATAGGCTCCTATTATTCTGTCAGCATGGCCCATTTCACACCACTAAATTCTCGATTAACAATTTCTACAATATACGTGTAGATATTAAATCATGAATTGAGCTTCTGAAGATAACAGATTGAAATATATTACTTAAATTTTTGTGGTTGCAGGTATTATAATCTTGATCAATATCACAGGAATAAGATTGAAAAGGCAATTAAGAAAGGTATGAAAAAGGTTCCAGAAACAGAGCGTACTGTTTTCAATGATGAAGAACAGCGCAGGTATTTTTTTGCAGCTGACATAATCGAGATTCCTTCCAATTTCAGTGTGATTTTGCATCTTAGGCCTTATGCTGTTTACTATTTTGTGTGTTTTGTTGTTTAATACTTTATGTTAACTGAAATTATCAATATTTTTTTGTAGTAGTTGGTTCATGTTCAGATCTTTTAGTTGTCATTAGTTCCCCCAATCTTATGTTTCCTTTTGTGTGTGTGTGTGTTTTTTTAAAGTTGCAAGGCTCTAGCTTCAAGTGGTAAATTAAGACTTACATTTTTTTAGTTTGAAGCTTACGTTGTTAGGCTTTTATGTCTCAAGGTGATTAAGACTTTAGCCTTAAATGGTTAATTTTTTAAATTGGTTTATGGGTTACTTAAAAAATTCAGACCCGATTTCACAAAATTAAAAAAGATAGAAAGTCATAGATAAGAAAAACAAAAAGGAATCACAATCTTCCTTCACCTGTTACCTTTCTTTTCCTCCGTCTCCGATAATTCCAAATTTTATTAAATTGTAACATTGTAAGTCACATTACCTCTTTATTTGACTATTTATACTTGTATTTTTCCTTCTGTTTTAAATTGATAGTTGAGCAATAGAGTCATAGTTTATATTGTTTACCTTGTGTATTTTATGGTTATTTTCATGATTTATCGTTTATATTAATGTTTTAACATTATTTAAAGTTAATGTTTGAGTTACTTTCCATGACATGATTTAGATATTTTTTAAAATTAAAGTTTGAGACTTACACTTTGGACCACCTTGAGGCTTAAGCCTCGCCTTACTTAAAGAAAATGCCTTAGATACTTAAATAGCCTTCTACGTTATTTATGGTTTGAAAATAATCTATTACATCTATTTAATTCTGTTCCTGCCATTGTGAAGATATAGTTTCACAAAAAAGTGTATGACATCTTCCTTCACAAACAATATACAAAGATAGATCCAAACGTTACCAAAATTTTGTTTGATTGTTGAAACTTGAAAGAAAGGGGTAGCCTATATGAGTCCTGAATTATTAACACTTTCTCCACCCTGGTGCCAAAAAAAAAATGTCATCATCAATATCATAATATTTTATTGTGTTCTTTCCCTATCTTCTTGACTTTAAACCTTTTTCCCGCTGGGTTGTAATTAATTACTTCTTTCTACTCCTAAAAGTCTCCTTTTTAAGGAGAAATCATATTTTCTCATCATGCCTTTAGATACAACCTCATCAATGTTAGTATTTATAGTGAGGCAATAATGTTTAATTTGAAGACATTGTAAGAAAACCAGTATGATGCATCGTTACTTACACATGATGGAAATTATTTATTTTATTCTTTTTTATAGTGTTGGTTTATCAGTTTTTTGCAACCCTAGGATTTAATTATGTAACTTTTCCACCATTTTTTCCTTCTATTAGGAGCTAGGAATGTATTCTGTTTTCAGTTTCTTTAAAATATTTGTGATGATGTGGGTAAGAAAAAGTATATCGTGTGTAGAAGGCAATAAGTTGAATGAGAACATTAAGTCTGAGTGAATCTTTTGGCTTTAATTATGGACAGTTTTTACTTTTTTTTTATTTTTTTCCCCCTTTAACTTCCTTCTATCTAAAAGTGTGCCTTGTTCCAATTCAAACGGTTGCATATTTTTTCAATTGGGGAAAGGGGATTATGGTTGCCATGAAGACATCTATCTTTATCTATTTTACACGTAACCAAAAGGAAGTTATTCGTCTCAATGATATTTTTTTGGAATTGAAATATGACCATTTGGATGAATGGAATGGACGTTGTGGGTTATGGATGAGTAGTGGTCTTTTATGGTTGACACTTGCCTCAGCTGGTGAAATTATCTTGGCTTTGAATTGAGCATTGAATATGTGAACTCTGGCGGTTCTAACTACCTTGTGCATGTGAGCTTAATATGAATTTTGCAGGCAAGAGCTAATGCAATTACGGGAAAAGAAGAAGGAAGAAGAGGTGGAATCTTTGAAGCGAGAAATGCAGAGCGGATTGGTTTGTGTTCTTCCCTCATATTGCTTTGCTTTTTGCATATTGTTTGTTTCGTTTCCCATAAGACTACAAATCTCTTTGTTATGCAGGCACAGGCGATGAAAGAGCAAGCTCAACTCAGGGAGGAGATGGCTTACCAGTACAAGATTGGAAATTTTGAGGTAAAAATAGCAAACTCCCAAGTCATTAGATGTCTGTGTATTTTATTCCGGCCTATTTAATGATAATTAATCATTTAATTATTAGTATTATTATTTTAGGCTGCAGCTGCTATTCAGAGAAGATTGGACCCAGACGTTCCTATGTGAAGATGATTCACTTCGTCATCTTTCGTGGCCGTTACTTGTTGTTGCTTAGCTAGTTAATTGGTAGCATGTAATACCTTTGCATGTGACATTTGTTTGAAAATCATTTTTGCAGATATGAAGAAATTATGAAAATCTTTGACCTGTCATTGTACGAAGCTTGTTATAAGATGGACTCTATTGCTTGGAGGTCCCATAATTTATGTTTCAGTTTTGTTTTAAACTAAAAATGTATAATGTTATTGTTATTGGGGCTGCTTGAATCTTAAGAGTCCTTAGATGTGCTTGTTCATGTCACACTTCTGAAGTGATGGAGATATGTACGCCCGAGTCACCCAAGTGCTTGTAGTTCACGCCTAATGAAATAGAGCTCACAATTTTACATGTTTGCAAGATAATTTGTGTACGTGTGTTTGTAAGATAAGAAATTTCGTTCAACTGAAAACGGAGATTCTATTTGTAGAATCAGTTATATCTATCTACGAGAGTGAATAGATTTTTTTACTATTCAATTTTGGGAGTCTAATAAAGATACCATCGAAGTTTAATTTGTTATTTTTATATCATTAAATTTTATAATTGTTACAAGAATATCATTAATTTTTTTTGTTATATTTGTATTATTAAGCTTTATAGAATATACAAAGGTATCATGATTTGTTTAAGGGAGTTAATAAAAAATTATATATGTTATGGTAATTTTGTGACATTTTATAAAATTCGATAGTATAAAAGTAATAAAAAATAAGTTTCATGGTAATTTTATAATATTTGTAAAATTTAATAATATGAAAGTAATAAATTAAAATTTTTTATAATTATTTTTAAAGTTTGGTCGTAAAAAATATCAAAATATATTTTTGTTATTATAAATTTTAAGTTTTTGTTTAAGATAATCTTTTAAATAATTTTAGGTGTAATTTAGATTTATAAGTAATATAGGCGTATGCATGAAGACCCAAAAAAGCAAAGCAAGTAATACTAAGTGTGAAGTTGTTTAGGGTAGTTAACGCTTATCTTATTTTTATCGGAAATTACATGCTATTGCTCCTTATCAAGGAAAATATTCTTTATTGATATTTTTCTTTTACTAATTTTGGTATATGATAAAATATTGCTCTAATGATAGCGTATTTACAATACATAAATAAATTTCTTTTGTACAAAATTATCCCTAATATAATGTTATTTATTTTAAATAATATAAATAATAATTAATTTTTTTTATCAATGAAACAATATAAAATATTTAATAAATTATTAATAATTTTTTAAATTATAATTATTTATTTTTTTGTAAAAAAATATTTATCTTAAATAATATAAATATTTTTTTTGATTAATTATCTTAAGTTTCTTTTAAAAATTAATTAATAAATTAACATTTTAAACTTTATTTACTTGATAAAATAAAACATAAATATATAAATTTCGGACCATTTTAACCTGTAATTTACATTCTACGATACATAAACGTAATAACATACCACCTTTGTAAATTACAACTTAATCCATCAAAAATTTCTTTTATTACTAGCATTGTATTAATTTATGTGTTTTCAATTTTTGTAATCAAATTCAAGACAAAGCTAACCTTTCCCAGTCGTCCCCAAGGCCCTTACCATAATTTTTAGTCCCTAAAAAGTTCCAAAGCTGTTCTCTTTTTGCTTTTTGTCCTGTCTGTGTATGGATCAGTATGGCTCAATTCTTTCATCTCCGATGGACCTGAGAAAGAAATAGAATATATTGGGACTGGAACGTCTTTTTTTCAGATTGCTTACAAATTTGGAATATGGGGTTGGATAACGCCTCGAAATCGAAATCCGGATTTGGAGGGGGTAATGGAACCAGCAATCATGAGACCCAAGTTTTTCTGAATGTCTATGATCTCACCACCATCAACAATTACACATACTGGTTCGGCTTTGGAATCTTCCACTCTGGTATTGAAGGTTTGGATTTGATATTTTCTCTTTCTTTTCTTCTTTTTTCCGCGTTAATCATTTTTGTCTGATTGGATTCTGACATTTTATGCATTACCTTTATATGGGCTGTGACCGTATTTTGATTCAGTTTTTGCAATGTGTTGGACATGTATTTTGATTCAGTTTTTGCAATGTGTTGGACATGTATTTTGGTTCTCTTTTTGCAATGTACTGGATATGTATCTCTCTCTCTCTCTCTCTTTATCTTTTCCTGAGAACTTTTCATCAAATGGTGAATGGGAGTTTGTATTTGGGTTTTCTTGGATCCTAGATAATTTTAAGCTTAGCGATTTGTCCCTTGAAGATTTCTTTCTTTATTTATTTATTTATTTTGTTGAACAAGCACAGAGATATTCAGCTGTGAATATTTATTTTGGTTTGAGTTTGGGGTTTGATGTTGAGTTTAAGAGAAAAGCTTGCTAATTTAGATTATTGAATTTTTTGTTTGTTTGTTATTATTCCAAACAAAATGTAAAATATCTGTTGTAAAGATTGACAAACTAGTTAGGTTCAATAGGAACCTGATGCTTTGATTTTCTTTGCTTCAACAGTCCAGGGTAAGGAGTATGGTTTTGGAGCCCATGAATTTCCAGTTAGTGGAGTTTTTGAAGTGGAACCGAAGAACTGCCCAGGCTTTATTTACCGATGTTCTGTCTCTCTGGGTCGCCTAAAGATGCCGCCCTCTGAATTTCGGATGTTTATTGAAAATATAGCTTTAGAGTACCATGGGGATACCTATCACCTCATCTCCAAGAATTGCAACCATTTTACAAATGACATGTCATGTAGGTTGACAGGAAGACAGATTCCTGGGTGGGTGAATCGGCTTGCTCGGCTAGGTATGGAGCATTTTCCTGCTGTACATATCTCCTCTTTCGTTTGCTCAATATTGTATATAAATGGTCAATGCTCAATGGGGAAGGAGGTTCTGGAGGTGGGGGAAACCACTAGGCTAAACTGAACCGAATGAGTAGTTTGTTTGTCATTGTCTCATTCATTCTTGCAAGACTAGTCCAATTGTTTTGTTGGTTTCTTCTTCCTGTTATCTGATTACTTTTCACCCCTACTTCTTAGAAAAGTCATATGGATTACCATTGTACTCTTTCTTAGTTCTCTTTCTGGACACAGATGGATAATAGGTCAATATTTTAGTTATATAGCCATACAATCCCTTAGTCACCAAATCCACTTTTCTTGTTGAAATCTCAGGTGCTCTTTGCAGTTGTCTACTTCCTGAAAGTCTTCAAGTAACTACTGTCAAACAGCTACCAGAGTATCATGAATGTTCTGGTTAGTATTTTTTGATAGCATTTCGATATGAATACATAAATTCTATATTTATGACATTTTCTGTCGATTCTTGTAGAAGCAGATGATTCTGAATCTCACTCAAGCCTCACTCCTCGTGAATCAGCAGAAATAGATGACGATCAAGAGAAGCGCCTGTTATCACCGTTGGCAGGAATTTCTCTTTCTTCTACAAGTGTGGATGTGACCTTCATTAAAGAGAGATTTACAGGTGAAACATAGTTTCTCTTGTTCCAAAAAGGGGAGAAATTACAAGCACTTTTCTAGTTTAGTTGCAAATAGCTACTAGACTACATGATTTTTCGGGTAGCAGAGACTCCTACTATTGTTTTATTGTTTATTTTATTTGGCTGAATTGAAGAATTTGCAGCTAGCTTGTAGTTTGATGTAAGTGTAGTTGTAAATCCGATTGTTGGTATGCCAACTACTGTTGGTGGTTTGGGTGGTAAAGATAATCGTCAGATGATGACAAGGTGTATTTACAATGTCGTCAGCGCGCATGATCCCCAAATGGACTTTTCTACATCAATTGCAGTTTCCTTTTTTTTAATATAATAATCAATTGCAATCTCCTGATGCTGATGGTATTACCTTGCCCTCTTATGCTTGACATTTGACAATTTTGGAAAGTTGTCTACACTATGAGGCTTGTCATTTTGATTCAATGTTACCACCATTATACCAACAGTGAAATATGAATTTCGGATGCTTATTCATTCATTCATCAACGTCAGAACTCAGAATAATAATTTACTTTCTGCGATAGGGTTGTCCTAGAAATGATTATGGAATCTCTCGTTTAATTGGACAATCACAATCTGGCCCAACCACTGAAAATTGCAAGGCTAATTTTAAGTTCATTACCAAAACCTATAAGCACATGTTGGTGTAAAGGTACGTGTTTGGATTGTATACAATCACGTAAGTAACTTTGTTGAGGAGCAGACCGGATTATTATATGTATTGTCCGAAGTGAAGATCAAATGTGTTTGTTAATTTGTGCTTATTTAAATGTATGTATTGAAGTTGATTTTTGTAAGATTACGCCAAACTCTTAAATGTTTGTGCAATGTATGTAACCCCTGTGTATATGCTCAAAGGAATACTAAGAGTCATAATCATTAATTGAATATTTACTACTATTTTCTACTTCGTTTCTCTAAATTCAAATTCAATGGATCTTCCAAAAATAGTAGTAAATATTCAATTAATGATTATGACTCTTAGTATTATAAGACATGATTAATAGAATTTGATGCTTCTCATTTTTAGATTTATTGATAGTTTAGATTGAGCTCACCTATCAAGCAGAACTCTAAAATCATGATTTAAACTAGAGCTTTTGAAAGGACCAGATTGATTGGTCCCTAAGTTGAAGTTGTTACTGACAATCCCCCTTATATAGAAGAAAGGGTTGTAGAAGACAAAAGTAACGGTGCTATCGAGGTTGAGAATCCGAATCAAGAATTGCTTTCACAATTTTTAGACATGAAGAAATCCAAGGAGGAGATGTGAAGTGAGATGAGGAGAGAAAATTTGGAATTGAGAAGGCAAGTTAAAGAAATGAGTTAAGAGCTCCTTGCACAACCTGCGCTAGAGCTTGGTCGTGAGAATGTATAGATAGGAAGGGACAAAGATGAAGAGATCAATAAAATATTGGTTGACCATGAAAGGAATACAGAGTTGCATGATCGAGCAAACATAGCTCGTAATCTGGCATATCAAAGATCGCAACAACCCAAGTGGTCAAAATAAAGGGTGTATGTCCCTTAGGGCAGCCCGACATGGAACTAGAAGGAAATTTGTTATGGCAGAACAAAGTATTGGCCTTGGAGGAACAAATAAAAAAATACATCGAAAACACAAACTAACCTCAACATAGTGTGTAGGCAAGTCACCAAGTCACGCCAACTAGAGCCTAGGAAAGAATATACCAAGTCACCCAAGTCATGCCAACCAGAGCCTACATCCTGACTACCGTGAATGGTCATATTGAAGAAATGAGTTGGAATGCTTGCTATTTGAAAAAATCACTTTTGAGTCCAACAATGTAGTCGACAAGACAAATACTTTTATCCGGAAATTTATGTTGTGTAATATGATTCGATATCAGATGATCCACTTTTGATAAAAAAACATTATGTATCACTATGCATAACATTCATAAAATGGGTTGTTCACTTGGGTAAAGAACTAGGTTGAGCATTCGGGTAAAGCCTTGGAAAGATGGTGTCAACCAGCCCCAAGCTAAAGGGGCATCCATATTTAAAATGATTTGAACGCCTATGCAAAGAAACAAGTAGAGTACTCGAGAAATGCCTTAAGAGGCTTGAGAAGTTGGCATCAACCAGCTCTAGGCCAAAGAGGCATTTACAAGTTGATTGCGTATGTAAAAAACCAGGCAGAGTACTTAGGCAAAACCTTATGAGGCTTGGAAAGATGGCATCGACCAAATCCAGCCGATAAAACTATGATAAAACAAGCTTGTAAATTATATCTGTCTAGAATAAAAATGATGATGAAATGAGCAAGACATATAACATGCTAGTTCATAAATTACATCATTTAAAAATAAAAATAATGATAAAACAAGCAAACATGCAAACTTTCATTTATTTTGAAAGTGCTAACTTGTACATTACATTGGAAAGAAGAGAAAGTAGACAAGCAAACATGTAAAGTGCTAGCTCAAAAAATTACATCAATTGGGAATGAAAACTAAACATCATTCTAATTAGTCAAGAAGCACCTCTCAAACATTTGGCTTCTAGACGAACTTGTGGAAATATCTTAGCATGAATCCCATTAACAAACGAGATCAATTGCTCTTGAATATAAAGAGGGAAAAACTCAAGATTCTCAAACTATCTTTCGAGATCCTGAGTGATTTTTATCACTTTCAAAAACAAAGCCTCTCTATGTTTAAGATAATTGGTTGTTTAATGGATCTCCTCTTTGACACAACTGGTCAACGCACTAATTGCTTTGTCATGATAACATGCCTTGTACTTAAGTTGATTTCCTAAAAGGTTAACTTCATTTTTGAAGAGGTCGATGTATGTCTTGTGCTTGTTAACCTTAATCTTTAATTGCTCAACTGTACTCTCAAGTTTCAAGTTCTCTCTCTTAAGTAAACGAGCTCAAAGATGAGAAGAGCGATTTGTAGCCATAAAGAATGAGCAAAAATTTGTAACAAAGTTTGAATAATAAATGGGGACAATGTTTGCAACTCCATTCACTATAGAGAGCACCCATCTTTTTTGTAGCCAAGGATGGATCCCACGTGTCCTTACACTTTCTCAAAATTAGGAAAACTTTGTTATTTTCATACAAAGACAATTTCAATTTTAAAGTGTATAGAATAATGAGAATATGTATTTGTTAAATTACCAAAAAGGTATATTGATTATTTCTTGGAAAAAAAATACGAATAGAAAGGAAAAAAATTTACAAAAACAAAAAAGGAGATAGTTCCTATCTACAAAAATACTAGTTTACTTTAGGTTAGAAGAAAGATAAGTTGGTATCCTCTTCGCTATCTCCTTCGGGCTCTTGATCTTCTTCTGTTAGAAATATTTAATAATTGTATTGTATTATGTATCTTAAGGAATGTACATGATGCTTTTATATAAGAGGTACAAGTAAACTAGATTTTTCTAAAGCCCATAACATGTATATCTATTAACAGATATGATATACATTACATTAACAGTCCCCCTCAAACTCAAGATGGATGTGAGACCAGCTTGAGGTTGTCAACCCAATTACGAGTGCATCCCTTAGGAAGTGCCTTAGTAAAGATATATGCAAGTTGATCGTTGGAGAAGATAGGGAAAAACTTGAGAGCACCATAGACAAGATGAGAACGAATAAAGTTAAGAATTGCCCAGACTTATAAGTAGCATTTTTTCCTTACTCCTGGCCGATGTGGGACAATGATACTTAACAACTCCCTCCACACTGCGGATAGAGGTGGACAAAAGCGCCATGGTGAGACTGATAGAGTCCAAGGTCCAAACACATAAAGACTAGGAGTAGAGATATGATAACATGTAAGAAATATTTAATAATTGTATTGTATTCTGTATCTTAAGGAATATATATGGTGTCTTTATATAGAAGGTACAAGTAAACTAGATTTACCTAAAGCCTATAACATGTATATCTATTAATAAATATATATTACATTAACAGATATACATTAACAGCCTCCCTCAAACTCAAGGTGGATGTAAGACCAGCTTGAGGTTGTCAACCAAATTATGAGTGCATCCCTTAGGAAGTGCCTTAGTGAAGATATCTACAAGTTGATCATTGGAGGAGACGGGAAAAAGCTTGAGAGCACCATGGACAAGAAGAGAACGAATAAAGTTAAAGGTTTTCCAGACTTATAAGCAACATTGTTGCCTTAATCCTAACTTATGTGGGACAAGGATACTTAACATCTTTTTTTACTAAGGTCTGAGGAGATTCAATCTAAGGTGGAAGGAGGTCAAGGATTTGAAAGTAGTCATCGACTCTCTCCTTTGCTGTAGCCTTCACCTTAAAACACTGCCTTCACCTTAAAACACTCCATAGCTTTGTCAAAGCTAGCTTGGAGGACCTCTATAGAATGCAACTTGACCACAACCATTTTTTAACGGGCTTCTCTTCAGCAACTTTCAGCCTATTAAAGTCTTCCCTTGGTTTGTAAAGTTTCCTATTTGACTCCTCTTAGGCCTTTAGGACGGCTTCCTACATTGTGCTAGCTCAAAATTTTGAGTGTGCAAAGTTGTTACCTTGGATAGGGCAACAAGGTGATCCTTTTTACTTTCCTCAACTCTCTCTTCATCCATTCTAATTCTAGCACCTTGTAATAATGAATGAGGGTCATCTTATAATTGAGCAAAATGGGATGAAAAATAATTCCTTGATCAACTCATAAGATAACAGTTTGAAAGTAAGAACATATAGTAAGCTCACCTCAAGAACCTTCATGTTTACCAATGTAAGGGCATCAAACCCCTTACACATTTTAGGCAAGGCATCCCCATCTGGCCCAGTGGGCATTAGATTGATAAATTCATCCTAGGTAGTTATATTACCTATAAAGGGTGTATTGAAGTCAGGAAAGTCTGCAAAATTAACATACTTGTCTTCGCCCATTGTGACTGGGGAAAGAGAAATAGATGGCACTGGAATAGAGCTCGATCTAGGGAGGCCCTCAGTGTTGGATGGAAGAGTTGGCTGATTTTGGGAACCCGTCCCCACTGCACTCTTACTCTTAGGCATAAACTTCATCCTTTTTGTCTTGGAAATAGGAGCTAGAGTCTTTGGGTGGTTGCAAAATTGTTGATGAGGTCATTTAGAGATAGGATTCGAGGTCCATATATGCAAAACAAAAGGTAAAACATGGTTAGTTGAGCAACAACTTGAAAACAAAATGGAATTTTCTAAAAGGGCTATAACCTTTAGGGAAGACACGTGAAAGAATGACCTCTTTAAAATGGTCTTTATATTGCCCCAGATCGAAGGTACCAAGTTACTCCCATCCTCAAACTCCCAGTTACTATAAACATAAAAAAGAATTGTTTCCAATTTTTGTCGTTGTCCAAAAGCATAACATTCACACGTCAATCCTATTTGGATAACATATATATACATCGTGGGTCCAAAGGGTTTTGTTTAAGATTGTATGCTTTGTTGAACTAGGGTAACCCAATGCACACATTGAGCTCTTTTCCCAATAAGGTAATTCAAAGTAGATACCTCCACCCATTGGAAAGCAACTGTCCATAACTTATCTGAGTATGCCTCACGAAATACCTAATGAAGTTGGGGAAAGGAAAACGTAAACCCAAGAATATGGGCTTCTTATGAAAGCATCCCAACCTCAAGAAGAATGTCACTGTCATGAGCTATCATACTAGAAATTTGGATTTAGATGGTCTCTAGGATGTCATAGGCGAGGATGTCATAGGCGGCCCTTAGTTTAACTTCATCTTTCAGACTGAAAGCACATGGTATGGGTTCAATGGTCGAAGTAGGTATATGGATTGAAGTGTTGGTTGATAGTTGGGCTTTGCTCACTAAAGGTATGGTCACTGTCACATTTTTCGATCTACCTAAGTCATCCAAAGAGCTTATATCAAAAGTTAATAAGCCCGAAGCTTATAAAAACATGGATCCCTTAAAGCCTATAGATTCTTCCTCGCTTTCACAAACTATAACATTATTCGCTCTGAGGATGTTCCTAAGTTTCTTACCAACTATATTTATTATAGGATCCTAAATTTGGGGTTAACCTTTGTAAAAGAAGGTAAAATAGGTAACAAGACAAGTTCTATAGAAATTACTTGAATACAAAATGTAATGATGTAAGTTAATATGAAAATTGATCCGAAATAAAAAAGATCTATTAAATTTGATCTAAGAAAAAGAAACCTGTATTATACTAAGAAAAATCAAACAATGAATGCTTATTCTCGAGCTAAAAACCAAAAATTCCATGCAATAAATGCAAATATCCTCCCTGAAACAATTAAGCATCAAGAAATAGCAATAGAGAGAATTTTTGGCATAACGAGCTAATAGAAAGAAAAATTAAATAAGATCCTCGAGACTATTGACCCATATTTATACTTTTTCATCTCTCATTGGACGTTTTGAATTCAAAAATCAAACATACATGTGTATATTAGGGTGTCACACATAAGTAAAATTAAAAAATAAAAAATAATTATTTATAATAATCATGAACCCACCAAGGAGAACTTTGGAGAGAATAAATCAACCTTAACCATAAAATAAAAACATTAAATTAAACATAAATGGAATGTAATAATGTTAAAGAATTGGCACTTGCGGAAGCGAATATCAGGTCCAATTTTGGTTGCACAAATTAATAATAATGGGTAACAACAAAAGTAATAAGCAGTAAGAAATTAAATGGCTCACAATGATTTAAGTGGTTCAACTTTTCAATGTGAAAAATCTACTCCAATCGACGACCAAGACACCGAAAAAATCCACTAATAATCAAAAGCGAGATACAAACACTAATTTCCTATAGGCTTCACAAATTATACCAAAATACATAATCAACCCACAAAATATCCTCTAAATTACCGGTAATATATATATATATGTAGGTTGTGGTACAGTGGAAATAATAGATGGGCTTATAAAGCTCGATGTTTCCACAACAATAAATAACAAATCTCCACTCGCTCAAAACAGTAAAAACAAATTCTTCAAATGAAATTCTGATTACCAAATAATAGTCGTCCCAAAGCCCCGAAGGATGATCATCTATCGTAAAACCAATCAAGTCCAAGCAATGCTCGAACTTATTAAATGGAACTGGTTTGGTTAACATATCACTGGATTCTATGTAATGACTATCTTATCGACAAATAATAGCACTTCGAGAGACAATGTCACGAACGTAAGTTGATATCTCGACATCAATATGTTCGTCTTTTTCACGATACATAGTATTCTTAGTCAAATGTATCGCGACTCGACTATCACAAAATACAACAAGTATATCCCGTTGTAAACCCAAATCACAAACCAAACCTCTAAGCCAAATGGCTTTTTCATCAAGCTTCGATCGCCATATACTCGCTCGTCAGACAGCAAATCAGAACTGAAAGTAGCTCTTCCAACTAATGGCACAAGGAGAAAGAGCGAAGACATAACGTGTCGAGATCTTCTTCTATCCAGATCACCAAAGATAATCGAATCCACATAACCAATAACACCGCAACCAAGCATTAGAACTTCCATCATATACCAAACCAAAATTAGATGTACCTCTCAAATATCGAAGTATCCATTTCATCGTTGGCTAACGATTACCAGGATTACCCATATATCTACTAACAACACTAACTACATGTGAAAATGTCCGGACTAGTACAAACCATACAGACATCAAACCGCTAACAAGACTAGCATACGGAACCTGAGACATGTACCGCTCTTCTTCTTCCGACCGTGGTGACAAATCCAAAGAAAGCCTTAAATGTGCGCTAACGGCGTACTCACAGTGTGTTTAGAATCTTTCATGCCAAAGCGTCAAGAACTTTTTTCAATATAACTTTTCTTCGAGTCAAATAAAGCTTGTCCGCTTTGCCTATCCCCGTAAATTTCCATGCCCAAAATTTTCTTCACAGACTCCAAATCTTTCATCTCAAATTCACCAATAAGTCGAGACTTTAATTTCTAAATCTCGGACTTATTCTTAGAAGCAATAAGCATGTCATCAACATAAAGCAACAAATAAATCGATTTAACCATCATGGAATCTTTTATGATAAACACAACTATCATAATCACTCATAGAGTAACCAATGATCAATCATAAAAGAATCAAACCGCTATACCATTGCCTCGAGATTGCTTCAAATTTCATAAAGACTTTTTAATAAACAAACATGATCTTCCTTACCTGGAACAACAAACCCCTCTCGATGCATATATTTGTTCTTCAAGCTCACCATGTAAGAAGGTTTTCTTGACATCAAGTCGCTCTAATTCCATGTCAAACAATGCAACCATAGCAAGCAACACACGAATCAGAGCTACGTTTCACAATAGAGAAAATACTTCATCAAGTCAATACTTTTCTTCCGACAATAGCCCTTCGCAACAACACGTGCTTCAACCTAGTCAGCTCAACCTCGTGTATACCTTCCTTTTCTAAGACCCATTTGTTTCCAACAATCTTCTCTGCCCTTAGCGGTTTCACTAATTCCCATGTACGATTTATCTTTCCCATGAAGTGATTCAATCTCTTCATTCACAAGAACCAACCACTCGAATGCACTCATCACAACCGATAGCCTTCCATGATAACTAAGGTCTACGCACCTCAATCGACTCGCACGCACAATGCAAAAGAAACTAAGTCCAGACCGCGCACCTCCGAGGTGTCTAATCTCTCTTATTCCTTTACCCTTAGCGATACATCAGACTGGTCAAGCCATGCTGCTCACATCACGAGCGTAATCGCCTATCTCATCCACGTATGGTCGATCCGCCCTCTCGCACTTGACTAGGACTCTCAAGCTCCACCCGCTTCACTAACACCGTGGTCTTTATCCGCAACAAGACTCTTTTTCTTTTGCAACATAGAAAACTCATCAAACTTAACATCTCTCTAATCAAAAATTCTAAGGACTTGGGTTCAACACACCATAATCTATAACCTTCACCCCATGGATACCCCAAAATACGCATTTAACGCCCTAGGCTCAAGTTTACCATCATTAATACGAGCATGCTGGACAACCAAAAACTTTCAAATCGAATAATTAGCAAGAGTACCAAAGAATGCCTCAACGAGTCTTCAACTCAATTGCATTGATGGAGACCGATTCACCAAATAACAAGCACGGTTACAAGCTTCACCAAAAAGATTTATCCAAGTCACTTTGAAAGAGCATACCACGAGCTCTTTCTAAGAGAGTCCTATTCATACGCTCGCTTACTCCATTTTGTCATGGTGTACGACGACATGGGTGTCTCACTATGCCATTTCTTTCACGTAACTCATTAAACTGATCACAAAATTCCAAACCATTATCAATTCTCAAATGCTTGATTTTCGCTTGTTTGATTTTCTATACAAGCCTTGAATTTTACAAATTGCGAGAACGCATCATTCTTATTCTTCAAAAAATATACCCATACATGACGACGATAAGTCATCAATAAAAGTCAACATATACCGGCACCACCCTTAGACACAAATACGGTAAGGACCCCAAAGATCCGAATGAATATAATCAACAATACCTTTCGTTTTATGGATGGTCAGACCGAACTCGACCCCGCGATGCTTTCCATAGACACAATGCTCACGTAAATCAAGCTTCTCGCTTTCTCGACCACAAAGCAAATCTTGTTTGCTCAAAATACATCCCTCGCTCTCACTCATACGCCTCAAGCCGCATATGGCATAATCGAAAAGAGTGTCCGACCCTTGATCTTACGAGGATGAAATTGATACACTACCAATAATAAGTATACCCCGAAGCATATAGAGACCACGCGACAATTGCCCTTTAATAACAACGAGATCACCCTTACTAACTTTTAAAACTCCACCTTCAAATTTACATACTTATAAATTTCTCATGCGAATCAAGAGCATCTAAAGATATCAAATTCTTTTTCAACTGAACACGGCGAACATCTTTCAAAGTCCTAACAATACCATCACGCATCTTAATTCGACAAGACTAATACCAATAACCTCAGACATATTGTTTCCCATCAAGACAACACCCCATCAATAGACCGATAAGAAGCAAACCAATCTCTACCTAGGCATACATGTAAGTGCAACCCGAATCAAGAATCCAAACATCTCCGTGAGAACCAATAGATACCGATAGAACATTTTCACCATCTAAATCCGTAACTATCCGCAACACCAAAGAACATCATTAGTACTACAAGACGTTGTCGCATTTTCCTTTTACCTTCAGTTTCGATGCTTTTACTTTCCAGGCTTCTTTCCCGACCAAGAATAATTACATTTATCTTTTCTTTTCTTGATTTGGATCTAGACTTACTCTATTATCGTTTCTCAGGCCTTTTTCTTGATTTCTACCTCGACAAATAAACCACCGCTATTATCATTTGCCAGTTACCTTTTTCTTCAACTCTTGAAATTCAAAGTTCGTTTTGACATCTTCCAAAAAATAGGTTCGCTCTATATAGCATAAGATATCAACAAAATTTTCAAATGAATGAAAGAACATAATGTAATCCAAGGCCCGATCCTCATCATCAATCTTAACACCACCATTTTTCAAATCACTTAATAATTTTAGTAAATTAATCAAGATGATCGCGGCAGCAGTACTTTCTCGACATTCTCAACGTATACAAACGTTGCTTCAAATATAACCGATCACACAAAGACTTGGCCATATACAAATTCTCCAATTTAAGCCATAACCAAGTAGAGATTCCTCATCACCAACTTCGCAGAATACCTCATCGACAGCTAATAACTCGACCAACTCAAGATTTTCCATCAATGCATCTTTTTCTTCATCATTCAATTTTTCTGGCAATTTATCATTGCCTTCAAGTGTCTTAACGAGCCATTTCTTTAACTAATACGGCCCGCATCTTCATACGCCAAAGACTGAAATCATTTCTACCATTGAATTTCTTAATTTCATATTTTGCCGCCATAACATAAAACGCAATATTAAATAAACAAAAACACAACCCAAAAAATATGAAACCAATCAGATAGAGGTATCAAAATATAATACAAAAGAATAAACTTTAATAAATAACAGAATAACCCAATATCTTTGATACCAATTTGTTAAAGAATTGTGACTTGTAAGTCGAATATCGGTCCAATTTTGGTTGACAAATTAATAATAATGGGTAGAAAAGTAATAAGCGATTAAGAAATTAAATGACACGATGATTTAAGTGGTCAACTTTTCAATATGAAAAGTCTCTTTCATCGACGACAGACAGAAGAAAATCCATTAATAATCAAAAGGAGATACAAACACTAATTTCCAGAGAGCTTCACAAATTATACCAAAATACATAATCAACCCACAAAATATCCCTTCTAAATTACTGGTAATATATATATATATATATAGAAGCTAGGATAGGCTGGGAAATAATAGATGGGCTTATGGGCTTGATGTTTTGGGCCAACAATAAATAACAAATAATCCCATTTGACATCTCTATCATGGTACCAATCCCCTCCTTCCCTGTCTTTAAGTGTGACCTAAAGTTTCATCTTAGTACTTGAGTCCCCAAATAAACAAAAAAGAGGACATTTTTAATCACTATAAGTATCACACTTAAATAACTTGAAAGTTGAAACTAGTACGCTTAGAGACTTGGACACAAGTTCCCCAAACTATACAAGTTTATGGCAGAAGTGTAATGCTCAACAACTTTCGCCTTTTGGGAGTATATAATTACTCCAGATTTATTAACCATCCAAAATGGTATCAATTAACTTGTACTCACCAATGAAGGCAATACACTGTTTATTTTCAGTTCCAACAAAAACCACAATTTTATAACAAACCACCAACTTGGTTCTTTCTAGGCTCTAACCAACCACAATATTAAGTCATTCATAAGCAACCCATCTGGGTAGTGTAGACTAATTTTCAAATTTAAGATGCACATCTAAAACTTTGTTCATCATCCTTCTCTTACAACTTTCAAGACGTTCTTTTCCATTACATTCCCTCGCCTACTTAGTTTATTCCAAAATTTGAATGTTGCATTATGAGCTTTCAATCCCCAATTTTGACCTTAGCCAAGCACAGACCTCGTCCATTTCTTCGGGAATTGTGTAGTGGCCAAGTCTGCATATTCCAAGAATAATTTGAGAGATTTTTCTCATTTCCAAAGTCAAATTCAATGAAATTCAAGTTCGAAATAGTACCCCCTATAGGATTTGAATGTCACATCTTGAAAACCAGTAGCATTCAAGGCAAATGAAGACTTTTCACCAAATTTATAAGCAACTACATCATCAGCTGCAAAATACTTAAATTAATGTTAGTTCATGTTCACTGCTTAGATGAATTGCATGAGTTCCAACATGATAATCATAATTATTCTTAAACAGATGAATGGCAGTAAGAGTGTTTACTTTTATGCTTTACTTAAATTCTGATGTCTAAAAAAATAAGAAATACTATTGAGTGAAGACCTTTTCCATGACATAACAAAATGGGCAAGGATGCAGCTCGCCTCTTTGCTTCATTCTCAGCTTCGAGTTTATTACTCAAAGTCCTGGAAAAGAATGGACATCTATCAATAAATAGCAAATGTATCAGAGAAGAGCATGAAGAAAAAAAAAGCATGAGCTCATACTTTGCGCATGGAAGCCATCCACTCAATCCCACAATAGCACTCAAATTGGCAGGATATGGACTACCAGTCCCATATTTTCCAGCTGTAAAGCAGGTTGCTGAGTACAGGGCAATGGCTGCACCCATGCTGAAACCTCCTACTCCCAGTTTAACTGTCAATTATGAAAATAGAACATCTGAACACAGAATTTAACAGTAATATAAACAGCAGTTATATTATATAAGGATCCTCATTGATCATAGTTTGAACATACCATTTAATGAATAACTACCGTGAGTATCTGATAAATGCTTAGTCATCTTAAGATAGAAAAGAACATATTTACACCAGATCCATGAATTTTGTTCATAACCACTTAGTTTATGACAACACTTAAAGCAGTGTCGTTGATGCCTTATTGAAGATTGGAATGGAAGTTAGAACATATTGTTCTTTGTATTTTCTTAATATATTTTATACAAAACTAGCTACTAATTTATAGTAATTGTATGAATGAAAAAGGAAATTAAATATCCTAATTTATGAGAATGATACCTCCAATCAAATTCCTAATATTACCATAATTACAGATTTCCTAATAGTCAGTATTTGAATAATTGAACCTGCCAAAAATCAGGGATTTCAACACTTATTTACCCCCATCCCACACATAACTTTCTTGACTACGACATTTTAACCAAAGTTTATTGTGGCTGATAAAGGATGGACCCGCCATTAATATTATTTTAGTACTGAAAATTTGCTAAACAGCACAATAAAGAAATATTGGTAAAGACAGAGACAAACTTAAAGCAGTGTTGTTGACGCCTTATTTACCCACATCCCACACATAACTTTCTTGAGTCAGACATTTTAACCAAAGTTTATTGTGGCTGATAAAGGATGGACCAGCATTGATATTATTTTAGTACTAAAAATTTGCCAAAAAGCACAATAAAGAAATGGTAGACATATCAAAGCATAGACACACTTCCAATCCCAATTTCAACAGTGAAAACATAAAAGGCAGATAAAGTAAAATCCTGTAACACTTTATATTTAATTTGAAAGTTAGTAATGCCAATAATGGTTTAAATGAATAAGAACAAAATAAGAAAAGAATGAAAATGACATGCAGATACTTAACATCAGAATCTCAGTGGAGGCGTTAACTGGGGGAAAAACAAAAAGGAGTATAAGGATTTCGAATCACCTACTACTTCTGGTGTGCCACCAATTGCCAAACATATGAACAAAGGAAAAGTTTATTTATTACAAATTTGCGGTAATTCACAAATAATCTGACAAATTATTATTAATAAATACAGTCAGTCGGGTCCACATAACTATATTTAAAAGGATCTACTTTTATGCAATAAAGATGGGCCTTTTCAACCACATTTATCCACGTGTTTGCTACATGTTGGTGACACATATAGTAGCACACGAGAATGAGACTTGGAGGATAAGGAGGCTATTGTTCAGAAAATAAGGTCTTCCTCCAACAATCTATAGCACTACTAAATATGGTAATTATTGAAACAAAACAGTCATAGTGATAATATATAGAAGGAAAAAAAGGAGAAAACCTACTATCAGAAGGCTCTGTTGAAAGCAAACTTGCAACATGAGCTGCTGAAGCGTCCAAACCCACTAAGTCATCAGGAGCATCTTCTGAAAGGTCCCCCACATCAAACCCTGATTCATATCCAAGTAGATATTCATATCTAGAACTAGCAAATTAAAGTTCAAAGAAGTAACTAAGGATTTTAATTAACAAGTTCCATCTCAAGAAACTTACAAGCAGTGGACGGAAAGCCACCAAATAAAGATATTGGTTGAGTGGGAGCAGTAGGGCATATCCATTTTATCTGCATCACATTATTTTGATCATGCATTCATATGACTGATGACATCATTTAACATTAGCATTTGGAATTGAAACCAAAAAAATGGATCCTTAACAATTTAATTGTACTTATTCATAATTCCATACATACATTTGGAAGAGGAAGGGCCTCTAAGAGTTGGGACCAACTGCATATAATAAATGAGCAACATTTCAGTGAATATTCATGATGTCAATCACTACTGCCGTAATTCAAGCAATGAAATTGATTTTCTTGCGTGAATGTTGAGTGAAAAACAATATGGAGAGGGGGTGAGACGAGACCCATATTTTTAGTATTAGTAAAAAATGTGGTAAGTGAACCATCTAAAAAGTGGATAATCAACAACATAATTAAGTAGTACCTTGAACCATTATCACCAAGGCCATGCAGCCAAACTACAGTGGCTTGGTGCCTACCTTTGGGTCTGACTACATAGGTCCTTCCAAACTCAAAAGCTCTCCTGGCAGTTCTAGCACCTTCAATGGGGTCAAATATAAATCTAATGATAAATTAGTTTCCTTAATAAAAATGGTGAATTCAACTAAGAATAGACAGGAAGCTCAGGTAACCTACAGATATAAATATAACTTCAAGGAATATTATTATTCAAAAAGGTTATCATTTGTGCAAGTAAAGCAAACACATGTAAATAGAATGAAAAGATAAAGAGTCCTCACTAAATATAATAAAAAATTACAGAGGAAATAAAGGAAATTAAAGAACAGTAACATTCATGAATGTAGCAAAGAGTCCATGATGAACATTTAACACTATCTTTATCAGATTAGAGGGAGGAAAAAAAACGATAGACTAACCAGAACCCACAGAAGGCCCAGTAAAGCTCATAGCAGCCACCCAAATAGTATAGCACAGACCCAACAGGAGAGATTTGGAAGAGCAGAAACCCTGCAATGAGGATCCCCCAGATTTTAGATTTTTCATCTATTCCAGCTTTTGGACAAAATCGGACTACTTGTCAAACTTAGATTTCTTTTTCCCCTTTATGTTTAAGAATCAAAGTAATACAGGGCTAAGTTTATGGGGGTTTCACATTATTTACCCCTACTATAATTAATCACACTGTTGTAAGATGAGAATGTTGCATTAACAAACAATTTATAAACATTAGAGCTCATCACCTCAATAGTTAAAGGTGATGTCCATATCGTTAGAACTCTGTACCCCTAATCTAGAGTAGTTAGTGAGTGTGTATCTCAAAGTAAATTGTACCGTTTGAAAAAAAAACTATAAACATTAGAAGAACACCTAAAAGACACCTCAAAACCTCAAGCTCCAAAATTGCTAAACTGAAAAGCTAGAGACCTGTGTTCACTCTTTCAAAATTTAAAATTTTTGCTAAGATCAAGTAAACCATGAAGAATAGATAGGTATCTAGGTACAATTCCAAATGTTAAGAATAGCTTAAACGACTACAGACTTCGTCCAATTTCCTGAGCACCTAATTTATACTAGAAGATAAGCATGAATGAAAACACTCATCTGATTCAAAAGAAAATCTGTAATGAACAATAAAAGATTTCCTTTTTCAAAATAATACAGTACCATCTCTTTAACCCCCTAACGCTTATAATCTGGAAAGAAGAAAAAAATACTTCATGTGTAGCATGAATCAACAAAGTAATTCATATGAAACACATCAAATAAAATCAAAACTGAAGTTGCATAAGATACCCCTCTAAATATATATGTAATAGCAAATTAGGTAATGGTTCCAAAACTCAGAAGTTATAATTGACTCCTGGAGAATCCAAAGTACTCAAATTAACAATAAATACAGAAGCATAAATCAACATTATATAAAAAATTATATTAGAAACGTACGATACGAATTAAAACTAAGATTAAACAAGAATTAGATTTTTCTGGTCTTAGGCTTTTAGGGCATTACCAAAAATCTGAGTTCTCGTCGAAGCTCTGAGAAGTCACCTTCTCTCTCTCTCTCTCTCTCAATGTGTGTGTGTGTGTGTCCCCGTTTTGTGGTTTCCTCAACATCGTGCCAGTCGTTTAATAGGGAAATTGACTACTACAAGGTCTTCGCCCAAGAAAAGATAAGGTACGGTCAGCTTCAGCTTGCATCTTGTATAACTCGGTGATATTTATTTATTTAATATTATGAGTTGCGCTGTCACTTTATTTTTGCTTATGTTAAGCTAATTAACTTAATTCATTTAAATTACATCCGTTTAATTTATTGATATTATTATTAAATAAATTAGGTTAAAAATTTGTGGATTAACTTATTTATATTTTTTAAAAATAAAAATTAATAAATAATATATATAATTTTATTTAATGATAAAAATATTTTTATTATATTATGATCACGACTTTAATATAAAATATATATAATTAAAGTGTGTTGTGAAATGTTTTATTTATTAATATAAATATATTAGTATTACACATAATTTATAATTTATTTATGAAATGAGCTAAAGAAAACACCTATAAATAATTTATTTATAAAATATTATTTTATTATTATAATACACAATATCAATATATTTCTCTTAGCTATTTTTGGGTGATGTTATCAAGAACACAATTTAATACCGAACACAACCTAAGACAAAGTAGATATTTTTAATTACATTATCCAATATTCATATCTATTAAGATATCAAACTTTAAATTTATATTATAATAAGTATAAAGAAATTTTTTATACCAAATTTGCCCTTATTTTCATTATTTGTAATAATGATAATTTTATTTTTATTTCGTCAAAAAAATACCAATAAAATAATTTATAGTTTATGTTATATGACGATGTTTGACACAAAATAATACAAATGACAACATCATTGTTATCTATATGATATACATTAATTTTAATTTTATAATTATTTAATTTATATATTTTAATTTTATAATTTTTAAGTGAGTTATAGAAATATTATAATTTAAAAATATAATCAATTATTTAATTTATATATTTTAATCTTATAATTTTTAAGTGAGTTATAGAAATATTATAATTTAAAAATATAATCAATTATGTAAAAAAAAATTAAATTTTTTTTGTTCAAAGATAAAATAAAAATTATATATTTTATTAATAAAAAATATTTAAAAAAAAAAGAAAAAACAACTACTCTTCCATCACTATCTCTTTCTTTTTTTCTTTTCCTTTTCCTTTTCCTCTACCTTCTCCCTCCTCCCTCCCTCCTTTAATAATTATTTTATTAATAAAAAATAAAAAAATAAAAAATTGAAAGTGAAAATAAGTAAAAATAATAAATAATTATATAGATATTTAAAAAATATTATATTTTTACATATTCTTAAAAGATACTAGAGTAACGTTAATTTCTATTTAAACAATATATTTATATTTTTACATATTCTTAAATGAAATATTTTTACAAACAAAAATTCTTCAAAATATATTCTATAGAGCAGAATAATAAACAATATATTTATCCTAAAGAGATGAACTTTTCGACTCTTCAAATTCTTTTTTTTATTTATAGTGAAAAGATTATGGTTTAACATGAGAGAGATGTTTCATATTATGAAAAATGACAAAAAAAATTGTATATATAGTTTTTTTTACAGATGTATACTTAATATTTAAGCATCAAGATTTTATTCTTTATTATTTTTCCAATTTTTGGTTGAAGATTTGAAAAAAATGATATATCATTTGCGTGTAAATTGAATTACTAGTATTATTCGTCAAACATAGTTACAAAACAAACTATATAACTCCAAATAAACATCCATACAACCAAATTTCTTCTATTAGTGAAAACCATCAAAATTATCTCATGTTCAAATTCTCGAGATTCTTTTGAAATTTTTATAGATTTTTTATTAATTTTTAATACAAAATCAATCAAAAACTGTCACATGTCATGCAACGTAAGTATGAACAATGAATCACGTTGCGTCACGTGTGAGGAAGATGAACCGTACGTCACATGGCAGCATGACATTCAATTCTAGTTCGAAGATTGATCAAACTATAATGCCATGTGTCGCCACGCGATTGCTCGTCGCATTCCACCCCTGCACCACATCATCCGTTATCGCGAATCACATTGTGTGAGTCAGTGAGACGTTAACTCGGATCGATCTCCTCTGTCACACGTCGCACTCTGATTCGCCCAGTGAATTATGTGTGCCACGTGTTGTGCTGTGATTAGCTGATGCTGCCAGATTTGCTTGTTTTGATCTCAACCATTGATCTGAAGTCGATTTAACGTTCCAGATCGCACATGAGCTATGTTTAAGCATCTAATCACCCCATAAACCTTAAGATGATGTCATTAGCATAATTTTGATCAATTTTTGGAGATAAAAAGAAAGAAAAATACATAAAAATTCAATAGGGGATACAATTTTGGTAAATATTAAATAAGAGATTAACACTTCAATTCAAGAGATTGATTTTATTTCTTCTTCTACTCTTTTCTTTAATAATTTTTATGTCTTTTTTTATGAAAAATACGAACTTTTTAAACACAATTATGTGTAGTTAATTTATTAATCTAGAGATATCATGAACTCAATTTTCATCATGTGATGATTTAATATTTTATCCAAATTATAATTTTAATTTAATTATATTATTTAATTTGATTTTTATTTTATTAATTGTTTGGTCAACAATTTATTTATAGAAGCAATTAAATAGATTTGAGAGAATTTTTTAATTGTTTGTCTTGATTAAATAACATGCATAATTTTTGGGTAAAGATGTATGATTCGTCTGTATGTGATCCATAATTGATGAACTTAATTGGTAGTATGCAATTTAATTGGCATGAGAGTGTGATTAAATTAATTAATATATGGTGTGTATCTTACTTGAGAGAAAAATACATGCTATGTTAGATTCAATTGATTATGTAATTAATTTATAATTATATATGAGGGATTTTAGCGATTTGTATGTTTAAAAAATTGAGGGATTAAGTATTCTTAGATATTTTTTTATATCTTCTTAGTTATCAAATCTGAGTTAATTAATTATTACTATTTACTTTTAGTTATTTTAATTTTTATTTCTTAAAATACAAAAACACAAAAAAATTATTTATATTTTTTTAGTTTTAAAAATTAGTTTATAATAAAATAATCTTCTTGGAAATGATATTTTCTTATTATTATATTACTTGTTGCGATACGTATATTTATGTATTCATTGCACATACTTCATATGTGACGATCATGTATTCTTCCTCATTAAGTACTTTGTTAAAAGTTCAACTCCTTATCTACGTCATGGACAAAGTCCATACATAAGCCAAGAGTATAATTTATCAAAGTCTACTAGGGCACTAGTTCTACCAGGATTTTCAGGTGATCAAAATATGATCCCTACTTCCTGGATTGTCTAAAGGTCTTTTGCCTTCTATAACTCCATATAACTTCATCCCTATAATAAATTTGAGTACATGAGTTAAGAAAAAGATTACAAAGAATAGTTTAAGTGTTAGAGAGTAGAGGTACCTACGAGATCAATACCATGGGTGCCCATACTTATTCAAATCCTTCTGAAAAGAAGGAAGTTATCTCGTTGACGGATCCTACTAGGATTTTAGAATTGTCTTTATAGACATAGCCAAAAAAGATTGCATTGAAGAATTAGACCCATCAATTAATCTAGACCAACTAGAACATCACCAACCAAAGGAATGAACCGACTAGGAATAAGCTAACCAAGATCTCACCACCCAAAATTTTATTGTCCAAGAAATCACCATCCAGGACTTGGTTGGCTAGAATTTTGGTGGCCAAGACTTAGTTGTCCAAAGCTTTGGTGGCCAAGACTTCGTTGACCCAGACTTGGTTGGTCAAAACATTGTTCATAAGATGTTGCGACACAAGAAAGCTTCCATCCAGAGAGCTATCACCTATAAGATTACCAACCAGAGGGTGCATCCAGATCGTCGCTGACCAAGGAAGTACAGCCTAAGTAAGAACGGGAATGAGAATGATTGGGGATGGTTATGCTAATAATCATAATAATTTTGTACTAATTTTGGGTACATTTGTATAATAATTATTGATTATGAGACGATAATAATTTTTTTACATTTTAACCAAGCTTCCTACTTTTTAACATTTATTCAAAAATGTATGTAGTTTTAAAAAATTAAATCTTAACATAATTCTTACTCTATTATATTATTTAAAGTATTACATTAATTTTTATTTTTTAACTAATTTAGCATATGTATCTAAGTAAAATAAAAGATATAAAAGTAAAAATAAATAAAATTATATGTAATTATTCCAAGTATTGTGTATTTTATTATTGAAATTGTATTTTTTATGTTCATTTTCAATTAATCACAATCTTGGTATTGCAATAACCATTCATGCCTCATGCCTTATCGGTTACGGTAATTTAAAAAAAATCATTGAATTTATGTAGTTAATCATAGTTTCAGTTATCTACAATTAAGATACTCATCCATACAACCAAGGAATTTCTACCCAAACCATTGTCAGCTAGATCATCGTCAACCAAGGAACCTCTGACTAGGGCTGATGCTGGCTAGTGTGGAATCTACCATAGGTGGACCGACCATGCCTTCATCTGATTTCCATCAGTTTTCCAACCTTCATCATCCACATTGATCCTTGCCCATATTGACGCTTATCCACGATAGCCAGATTTGATCTTGTACATTCCTAGGCCAAGTATCTGTCACTTTCTATGGAGGAAAATATGGTATAAGTGTCATAGAATGGAAAATTTTTAGGTGATAAAAAATAATTATCCTACATTGCATGAAGAAAAATCAATTATCAAGATATATTAGTTAATCTTAGAGGGATTAGGCATAGGGTTTGAATTTTGAGCTTCTCACAAAAATAAGTAAATATTTGACTTCCTTGATACAAATGTTGACTTCAAAGTAACATTCCAACCAGACATTTGATTAAAAATTTGAAGAAATCATTGGCCTTAAAACATCATCATGCACATTTCACATGTTTAGACATGGTGTAAAGTTTTGGATGGGTAAAAATCACTGTGATGATAGGAATTACAATCAAACCTTCTAGTCCAAGGGCCATAAAGGTTTGAGGGTTGATATTGGGGATGATTTCACATATCCCACGTGATAATCAAATAGTGGTCTTAATCACTATATAAATGTAAAAGCAGTATAATTATCTTAAAAGATAAAGGCTCATTAATTATTCTTTAGTTATCCTAAAATAGTAAATGCTCAAAGATTATCTTTATCTATTTGAATAGATAATATAACAAATAATAAAGGTTAGATATCTACAGACAATGAATATCTACAACAAATAACTGTCTATAATACTACGACAACTTAATCTTAATAAAAAATGATAAGTTATAAGGTTTATTCTTTTCCCTATATATAGTATCGTATGCATAACATAATTTCATATCTTAGAATCAATATCATAATATCATACTTCTCATATCAAAGAATCACAACTAAACACTTTTTTCTTATAATTACTAGAACAAGATTAAGTTCCCCTCTACCTTATATTTTACAGTAACTGATTGAAGGATCGTAGAGTCGAAGACCACTCCCCACAAGATGGTCCAAGATCCTAATAGTTTATTCATCTTGTATATTATACGAAGAACAGTCCTACTTGATATTGACAAAAATCGATATCTACATCAATATTATTGTGAGTAGCATCCATTACTCTACAACATTGTATTCTCGCATCACCCATATACAAAACTTATCATGTAAACCACTCTTAAACACAACAAGGGACTTCTCATAATCTATAATGTAAACATTGTCTCTAACTCCAATGTAATATGTTTCCTCAAAAACAATTAGGATGTCAAATGAGCCAATAGCCAAGTCAAAAGACAAAATACGAAGTACTAAATAGCCATTAGCATTGTTTATATCATCATTACAAACCTTGAGATACAAAAGGGATGTAATCCAATGAAGAGATCTTCAACAAAAGCTGGGGGAATGAACTAAATATGGATCAAAAGGAGGAATACCAACATTAACTTTTTCCAAAGAGCAAGTCGTCAGAGAGTAAACCTCAAACTTAGAAATGCATTCATATCCTAAATTGTCATCAAACGTGAGAAATACGACCACCTTATAGTCATGGTTCATAGAATCGAACCTAAACCCCTAATGATCGATAGAAGTTTCATAACTCGATATAAATTTAATAGCTTTGGTGACAATCCTATCCCATCCTAAAGGTAGTCGCATACGTGGACAAAATAACCAATAAACTAACTTGTTAGGAGTGCACAATAAATCAAATCCATAAAATTTTAGTCATTTTATAATTTGATCAAATTCAAACAATTTATGAATTTTATAATCCTTGATCCGCATATTATAGTAATCTGATTCGTTATACATGTGAATTGGTTCAGATCAATTTGCACGGTCTGTAAAATAATATTTTTCATAATCATATTTTTTAATAAAAAATTATAGAAATTATAAATCCTAATAACTCAAAATTGAAAACTATATTATACTTGAACAATAGAATTGTTAATTAAATTTGAAAAATAACTAATAATATTGACAAAAAAAAAGGGAAAAGAAAAAGGAAAAATGTTTTATTTAATAATTTCATTTAAGGTGTTAAAAAAATTAAATGTAATGAATATATTTTATTATTATATGTAGTAGAGTATTATTTGTGATTGAGTCTAGTAAAATTATTAAAAATACTCATAAAATCTATAAAAAATATGAAAATATTATATTTTTAATATATGCGAGTCAAAATTAATTTAGAAAGATTTAAAAATATTAATCCATTGTCCGATTTGTACCTTGTGGATTTTGAAAATTTTCATCTAATTCGATCCAACCATTGGATAGAAACCATTAACATTTTTTTTGAATAGTAATGAATTTTTTGAATTGATATGATGAATAGATATTTCATACACTCCTACAACCTACCCAACTATTACTCCACTAAAATCGAACTTGATTGAACTAATTTTGTTTGCTTTATAAGTTTAAATAGTTTGGTTTCAATTTTAAAAATACAAAAATTGACTTAATCTAATTGGTTAAAGGTTTTAAAGTTTGAAAACCGACACATAACCTAATCGATTTATATATTGCTAATGCAACATATTTATTTTGAGTTTATACATTCACAATGTATATAAATTTAATATAGTTTTAATTAATAATCATTTTTGTAAATATTTACTATAATTAACAAATATCTAATTGAATTTTTATTCTCTAATTGTGAATGATCCACTCATCTTCAAGATTTATTATGTATTTAAAAAATTATGCACAAGTAAAGTTTAGATGCAAAGAGAACCCTTTTTTATTTAAAATTTTTATTAAACATTAAATCTTAATTTCTTAATTTGAGGTTAATATAAAATTATAATAATTTAATTAGATTTGAATCACAAATCAAATATATTTAACCGTAATAAATAAGTAGATTTAATAGATATTTTATAAACCGATTTTAAAATTTAATTTAATTAAATGATATGTGTCAATTTAATTAGTATTTTACTTAAAAATCGATCCAAACCAAGCGCGTGGATCCGTATGCAGTACAAAGAAGGTAAAAAAAATCGAAGTTTCCCGCGGATCCCGCCTTGGGGCAAATTTACATTCCAACTTATACACTACGAGAAGGATTTCGCGTACTAATATTCAAAACGAATATACTCCGAATACGTCGTTTTGTCGGGAACGTATAAGATAGTTCGTATCAGTGAATAAATAAAATATGGTGACTATAATCAATGAATTATATAATTTTATCAATAATATATACTTTGAATTGTAAAATAAACTTGACAATATGAAATAAGAGAGAGAGAGATAATGTAAAATATGGATCAAGAATATACATTAATTATCGACGAACATACAAAAAATGTTGAATATATAAGAATATAATGGTGGTATTGGATGACTAAGCCAAAGACATGTTTGAAAGGCGACTAGGAGTTGACCGGAAATTAAAGCAACGAAAGGTAAAAGGACGATTTGGAGGAGTCAAAGCTCTTCTAATGATCTCTTTGTTGGCCTTCTTGTTATTCATCATCGTCTTCTCTCTTAAACTTGAAGGCACCACATAGCCCTGTCGACCACAAGAAGAGACTGACCCAGATGGCCGATTGTTGGAGCACGACCTTGTACGCATCCGTGATCTTGGACTACTTGCCTCTGTTCTTGCTCTCACAAACGATGAACTTGACGGAAATTGAAACCTCTGTCGGGTTTGTTTCTGCGCTATTCTTTGCATTTTGCTGTATTATTTGGAACCGGAAATAATATATATATCCAAAGGTTTTTGCTTTGCTTTATAGTTGCGTTGATTTCGTAAAAGTGAGAATGATATGTGATTAACTTGGGTTTGATGGTTTTTGGGTTTCATTGGTTTTGGGCTTTTTGTATAATGGATTGAGGAATTAGATCGTTCGCAATGCAAGTAAGGACTTTTTCTAGATTCAGAAAAAGGCGTTTTCAATACATTTTTGTTTTATTTGACTCAACTGATTAATTGATTGACCCGGACTTCATATCATTGATCCACTTGGTTGCCAAGAAGAAGCCGAAACATTTGACTATTCCATTCCTCCTTCTCTTCCTTCCTTCCTTCCTTCCTTCCTTCCTTCTTCTTCTTCTTTCATATATAAAATCCTTACCACTTTTGTTTTTACCTTTTTCTTTAAATCGTTAGTTAATTTAATTTCCTTTTTATAGTACATATATCTTCTTCTACGATACTTCATCTCTAATATTATTGGAGATAAAATTAAGGAGTAAATTAAGGAGTATCAGCTCTTTAATTCAATGAGTAAATCAAGAATCTTAATTCAAGGAGTAAATCAAAGAGTTATCATCCTTAATTTAAGGATTAATTCAATAAAAAAAATAAGGAATCTTTAATTATATATTTATAATATTTTTTCATCTATATTTAATTCTAAAATGAATTTTCTCATCTATGTATTCATCTATGATAATTTATACAATATTTAAAATTTATATTTTATTATATTAATTTAAATGTTTATCTAGATTTGTAACGTATAATATCACGAAGATTATAATATATTATTAATTTTTTAATTTTTTTAAGAATAATTAATATATCAATTAGAATAATCAAATAATAAATTAAAGTATCTTATAATAGAATAAAATATAAAAACTTAAGTTTAAGAAGATTTTTAGTTTTAATTTAACAATTTTAATTATTGATATATTTAAATGGTGATTTTTTATTTAAGTTATAAATTTTAATTTTTAATTAAATTATATTTTCTAATTTTTTTATCACATATTACATTAATTTGTTATCAAGAAATAACTTATTAAAAGGAAGTGATACGTGAATAGGTTAAATATATTTAATTGATTTATAATTGAGTTATATTTTATTTGATGATAATCTCCTATAAAATTAATAACTAATATAAATAAAAGAGATTTTAATCAATAAAAATTATTTAGATGAATAAATTTATCAAATAATTTTGATTTTTAAATAAACACAATCTAGATATATATGTATTTTTAGTTACAATTAAATATTTCTCTTGATTTTAAAAATTATTTATTAATTTAAATTTCTATATTTATTAATATTTATATATTTAAATAGTTTCATTCAAATATAATTATCATTTATCAATACTATTTATCTAAATTATTTATCATTAAAATGGATCCATTTAATATATATCGGATGCATGCAAGAGGTCTTATAAGTATTATGATTTATTAGTGTAAATATATTTTTTATAATATAAAAAATTATATTTATATTATATTAAAAATATGATGTAAATATATATATATATATATATATTTTAATTGTTAGAAATACTTAATAATTGTATTCTATTCTGTTATTAAATTAATATACATGTTGCCTTTATATATAAGTTACAAGTAAACTAGATATGTCTAAAATAACTAGATATAAATATGCTTAAAGTAAATAGATATACATTAGCAGATATATATACATTAATATGTTACTAGATATACATTAGTAGATATATATACATCAATATGTTACTAGATATACATTAACAACCCCCCTCAAACTCAAGGTGGATGTGAGACCAGCTTGAGGTTGTCAACCAAATTATGAGTGCGTTCTTTGAGAAGTGCCTTAGTAAAGATATCTATAAGTTGATCGTTGTAGGTTACGTGGAAAAGCTTGAGAGCACCATATACAAGATGAGAGTGAATAAAGTGACAATCAATCTCGATGTGTTTAGTCCATTCATAGAAGACATCGTTTTGAGCAATATGAACGACACTCTGATTATCACAATAAAGGGAAGTTGTAGAGGATGTAGACACACCCAAATCTTTAAGGAGCCATCGTAGCCAAAGGAGCTCAGATGTGGTATCAACAAGAGCATGATATTCTACTTCAATACTGGAGCGGGCCACGAAGGTTTGTTTCTAACTTCGCCAAGAAATCAAAGAAGAACCAAGGAGAAAGAAATAACTTGTAGTGGACCTACGATCAGTGGGATCTCCTGCCCAATCAGCATCAGAGAATGCACGAAGTACTAAAGGAGACTGAGCTGAGTAGAAAAAGTCATAGAATATATTGCCTTTCAAGTATCGTAGAATATGCAGAACAACAACATAGTGAGTTGATCGTGGAGTAGATAGATACTGGCTCACCTAATGAACAGCATAAGAAATGTCTGGACGAGTAACTATAAGATAAACCAGGCTACCAACCAATTGTCTGTAAAGAGAGGGATTAAACAATGGTTGCCCTTCCGATGGTGTGAGATGCGCATTAAGTTCAATTGGAGTGTCAACAGTCTTGTTGTCAGTGAGTCCAGCTTGAGATAAGAGGTCAGATGCATACTTAGCTTGAGTAATATAAAGACCATCTGTGGAACGAGTGATCTCAAGACCCAAGAAGTAGCTGAGATGTCCAAGGTCTTTCATCTCAAACTGCTGACTAAGAAAATCCTTGAGTTCTTGAATGCCATTGAGGTCATCACCAGTTATGATTATATCATCCACATATAGGAGAAGCAAAATGGTGCCTTTATCATTACGACGAAGAAATAAGGCAGAATCATAAGGACTGGCAGTGTAACCCAAGCGAAGGATGGTGGAGCTGAACTTGGCAAACCATGCTCGTGGAGCTTGTTTAAGGCCATAAAGTGCTCGTCGAAGGTGACATACCTTATTTGTTTCAACAGAAAGACCAAGATGAGGTTGCATATAGACTTCTTCATGCAAATCCCTATTAAGGAATGCATTTTTGACATCCATTTGAAAAAGGTCTCATTTACTAGCAGTGGCAACAACTAAGAGGGTGCGAACATAGGAAATACGGGCAACTGGAGCAAAAGTCTCTTCATAATAAATCCCATACTTTTGTGTAAAACCTTTTGCTATAAGACGAGCCTTGTAGCGATCGATGGACCCATCAGCACGAGTCTTGATCTTATAGATCCACTTACTACCAACCACAGACTGACCAGAAAGGAGAGTAACCAGATCCCAAGTATGGTTTTTGGTTAATGCATCAATTTCTTCTTTCATTGCAATCTGCCAAAAAGGGTTAGTAGATGCCTCACGATAGGTGTGAGGCTTATGGAGTGTAGCAAGGGAAGTGTAACAATGATAGTCAAGTAAATGTGTAGGAATGGATCTTACTCGGGTTGAGTGGCGAGGTGGAATGTCTTGTGGAGGATCTTCAGGCGGAGCAAGAGTAGGGGACCTATGTTCAAGGTGGAGTAGCTTGTTGTCAACCTATTCTTTTACAACCTGCCTAGGATAATCATCAAAAATATATGAAGATTGAATAGTGAAGTCCAATGGTGGATTAGGAGTATCTGTAGAAGGAACATGAGACTCATTTGGAAAGATTTCTAAAACATTTGAATTAGTTAGGGAAGAATGAAAGTGACGAAGTTCAACAAATAAGCGGTGTTCCCAAAATACAACATTTTAGGAAACACGAAGATGATGTGAGACAGGATCATAACATCGATACCCTTTTTGAGTTTCACCATAACCAAGAAAACAACAAATTCTAGATCGAGGCTCAAGTTTGTTGTGTTCATGAGGCTAAAGAAGAACGAAATAGGCATATCCGAATGAGTGAAGGTAATGATAGTCAGGATATGACCCAAAAAGGCGCTCATACGGAGTCTGATTATGAATGACAGCGCTTGGAATGCGATTAATGGAATGAATAGCATGAAGAGTGGCTTCACCCTAAAATGGGGCAGGAACTTTGGCAGAAAGAAGAAGAGCACGAATAGTGTCAAGAATATGACAAAGTTTTCTTTCGGCTCAATGATGAGCAAAAACCGGCATCGCCGATCCTGCCAATACTTTGGTTTTATATTTATAAAACTCTCGCAAGTGCACGAATCATTTCGTAGAAAATGATAAGTATACTCCCAAGGTCGATCTAAGGAAGGAATGTATGTGGTTTTTAATTTATTATTCAAACTTTTAAAAATGAAATTAAATCGTAAACATCCTGTCACGATATTTTGGGGTTTTGTGTTTTTAATCTAATAACATAAAATTAAACATAGATTCAATAAACATTCATGCAAATTTTATCTTTTATAAATAGTGGAGTATTTATGGATATAATAACTAAGTTAATTATGCTTGCTCATATTATTTAGGTTATTAAATATATGAATTGATATTTATTGATTCTCCATTTTTTGTATGAATACCACCTTTGGTGGGGTTAGATATTCTTTGTTAACTAAACAAATCAATTAACACCTATGGGTGGGGTTGATAACTAATTTGGTTAATTAAATTAATTTCTTTTTCTAAGAGATTGAAAATGAACCATTTAAATGCCACCTTTGGTGGGTTAGAGCGATTTAAACTTTATTCAAGATGTCCAAATTAAACCTAAGAATTTAGTTATCCGAGTACTAACTTTCAAGTTTTAAAACCACTACTGAAAACATGTTGTCAATAAATTTTCATATAATAATTCTTATAAAAACTTTTGAAATAGAGCTTCACTCTAACTACCGGGCGATTGTACCAACAAATAAAAGAGCACTACTCTAAATCAGACCGGATAACTAAACCTTAAAATCTAATTTTCAGATTTAAGTTTGTAATGAAAAATAATATATTTCTCTCTAACATTCTTAATATAAAATATTGAATAAAAATAAAATCAATTCATTTTAGAGATTTTTACCTATTTAATATTTCGTAAGCATAACAACGTTATTATTATATCATTTTTACAACAATTAGCACGCTTAAATTTAATCACAGACAAATTAAATATAACATGTAAGAATAAAGCATAAAAAAAACTGCAAAGAAAATAAAATCCTTACAGTACTTTGATGCCATTCCCGTTGCTAGAAAACCTCCAAACGGAATTTGCACTCCCATTTATTGAATCAAAAAGCTAATAAATTACAAAAACATAACTAGTTCTTCCCAAAAAGGGAAGAACTCTAAAACTAAGCAAAACTAACTAAAACATAAGAAAAACTAAAAACTAAGAAATGGAGAGAAAGAAAGAAGAGAGAAGTGTGTTTTGAGGTGTAGGGAAGGGGGTATTTATAGGTGAGGATGGAGAGAAAAAATGGGTGAAAAAATGGTGAAAACGCATAGTGAAATTATGGAGGTCATTGATGACGCCAAGATGACGTCACGTGGGCCGCACGTGAAAAATGGGGCGAAATGGCGTCGGCGCGCGCGGAGGGCAGCTGGCGCGCGCGAGGTGGGCTGCTCCGGGCGCGATTTTCTCCTTTTTGACATTTTTGACCTTTTGACCCATTTTGTCCAATTTTTCCATATTTGTTGACCTTTCCCCATTTATTTATTAATATATTTGTGATGTATCGCTTCAAGTATTCCTTTTTGATTCTTTAAGTGACGTTTTTAAGCAAAAATACCTGAAAAACAATAAAAATACCCGTGATTCCGAAAAAGACAAATTTATATAAATATATGATAAAACATATAAATATATATGTTTTTAATCAATTAATGTGCTTAAAATCATGGTAATTTTAGTGCTTTTTGAGCACTCATCACTCAACCATTTTGTTGAGAGGTTCTTGGACATGTTAGATGATGTACAGTATCATAGGAGTGTAACAGAGCTTGAAAAACATTTTGAGTATATTCAAGAGCATTATCATATCGAAAATTTTGATATGTTTGGAGAATTGTGTTTCAACCATTTTTGCAAAGTTACTGTATATTGGTAAGATTTCAGAACGAGATTTCATTAGAAAGATCTAACTATAATGAGAAAAATCATCAATAAAAACAACAAAATATCGAGATCCACCAATACTAGTAACAGGAGAAGGTCCCCAAACATCAGAATGAATTAACTCAAAAATACTATTAGAGATAGATTTACTATTATTGAAAGGTAAAGTTGGTTGTTTTCCTAACTGGCATGAAGTACAATCAAAATTATCTTTGGACACAGAACCCAATAAACCTTTAGAAGCTAACTATTGTACCCGAGTGGGTAGGGCATGACCAAGACGAGAATGCCAAAGTATGAGAGAAGGTAAGGAAGAAACTGCAGCAGCAACAAAGGCAGGAGCAACAAGTGGAAGATGAAGATTATTTAAGGGAAACATACGCCCGACCCTAGGACCGGTCCCAAGCTCTTGCCCCGTCCTCGGATCCTACACAATACATCCATAATAGTCAAAAATAAGGCAATATCCTAGTTCAGCTAATTGTCCCATATAGCATAAATTATATGATAGGTCAGGTACATGGAAAACCCTAGGAACAGAGAGGGTAGAGGTCGAAACAAAACCTAGACTATTCCCATGAATGGTGGAACCATCAGCTATATGAATATTAATGGGATGTGGTTTAGGGTCAAGTTTGGAGAATAAAGATGAGTGAGGTGTCATGTGATTGCAACATGTAGAGTCAAAAAGCCAAGTTTGATACTTACTGGGCAGAACTGAGAGAGTAGTGGAAAGAGATGTATTACTAGCCATTTGAATAGCCTGATATGATCTTCTGTAGTTCAGTGGAGGAGAGGTTTATAGTAGATCCAGAAGACTGGGACTTTGCTGAACTAGAAGGCATCAACGAAATAGGTTCAGTATTAGCAACAACAGTAGTAGATTTGTTGCGATGGTAACAAGTCTCAATGGCATGGCCATGACGCTTGCAATAATTGCAAAACCTTTTATTGCTCTGCCTGTGACGATTGTAAAAGCCAGAGGAATCACCTGATTGCTGAGGTTTCTCAATGGTAGAAGCATGAGGAGTAATAGCCAAAACATTAAACTTGTCCTGAGCTTGAAGGGTTGCAAGCTGAGCTTCTTCTCTAACCAACTCATTTACAGTAGTATCAAGAGAGGGAGAAGGACTACGATTAAGAAGTTGACCTCGGATTGGCTCAAAGTCCTTGTGGAATGACATCAAGAACTCATAGAGATGAAATTCATCCCTAACTGTAACATATTGCTGAGCATCTGTTGAGCAAGCCCAAATTGGATCACAAAGGTCAATTTGGTCTCAAAGGAAGCAAAGCTGATCAAAGTAGTCATTGATGGATTGCCCTGGTTCCTATTGAAGTTGATGCAATTCAACTATTAGCTGATATTTCATGGATCCATGAATAGTGGAGTACCTTTTGGCCAACATATCTTATGCTGATTTGGCATCATCAAAGTTGCCCAACAGATTGGAGATGGAAGGAATGGAAGTATTCTGAATCCATGTGAGGATCATGTGGTTATGACTATCCCATTCAATTATGCGATGAAGGAAAGTAACATCTTCTTCACTTGCTCTTTTAACAAGAATGATAATTGCACCAGTACAATAATGCTAGAGCATACGACCCTTAAGAAAACTGTGCATAGCTTGAGACCATTACAAATAATTCTTGGTCCCCTCCAATATAGTATTGATAGGGCAAGAAACAAAAGCATCCTGTTTATCCATTTGGAAACACAATATGCAGAAACGGACTGCAAAAATAAGGTCTACACGAAAAACTAGGTAAGGAGGACCTATATTGCAAAAGTCAACGATCAACAAGTCAAAGTCAACGATCTCTGGTCAATGAAAGTCAACGGTCAGTGGGGTCTCTATGACGTCAGCCCTAGGTAGATCGTTGATGACATCAGCCCTAGGTAAGTCACTGATGACGTCAGGGGACCAGAGTGTGGCGTGCGTAGCGCGTCAGATTCACGCGCTGTTGTTGTTGAGAGGCGCGTGAGGGAGCGTGCGGTGTCCGATGGTTGCGATACTTTCACGGTTGTGTAGATATGGTTGATCCGATCACAGTTGTATCTGCAGAAAAATTATCGGAGCAAGATGCACGGCGGCGACGATGATTGTAGTGGTTTGTGTGGTGCATGATTCCTTAACAATGGCGATTGTAGTCCCGGAACCTAAGGACAATGACTGAAAGATGTCAGAGGTTCAATGGTGAGTGGTTGCAGCGGCTATTGTGACAGCGGAAGCTATAAAGGTTGAATAACACCAAAAAAGACAAGACTACTAGAAAGATAAGAGTAGTAGCTCTGATATCATGTTAAAAATAATTAATGATTGTATTCTATTTTGTCATTAAATGAATATACATTGTGCTTTATATAGGAGTTACAAGTAAACTAGATATGTCTAAAGTAACTATATATAGATATGACTAAAATAAATAGATATACATTAGTAGATATATATACATTAATATGTTACTAGATATACATTAACATTAATAATATATAAAATATATATTTTTTTACGAATTAAAATTGAAACCAGTTCCATAGTCAAAATATATATGAAAGTATGATCTGTTATTTATCAGATGTAATATAACTAAGTTTACGGATTTAGAATTAAAGAGCCAGATCATCTTAACATGAAATGAGATAAGAAGTTATACAAATAAATAGGTTAAAATTTGACAAGAGATTGATGATTATATATTATGTCACTATTTTCGCTCCCAAACTCACAGCTTTCGAATTGATGATTATAAATCTAAACCAGATGGTTCACACAAATATTATTGGACTAGTTGCAATTTTGTTTTAGATAGCAATAGCATCTTTTGGTATACAATAGTATTTCATCACACATGAGATTAAAAAAAATTAAATTGCGTAAGAAGTATTAGCCCAAGCACACAATCAAGTTGGTAAAAGAAATGGCACACACAAAAGATTTTGTGGCTTCGAGTTTGATTTGATGTAAAATACAATCGATGCATATATAGTTAGATACAAAGTTTAACAAACAATCCCATCAATTTATTTAAATTGTGAAATTGAAAACAATCTGTTAACTTCGGATAATATTATATAGAAATATTTTATAGTTGAATTAAATTTAAATTCAAAAACATACAATTAATTTAAATTTGGATATGATTTTGATTCATTGATAGTATAATTTGTTGTAATTTTATCTTAATAGAATTATTATTAAAAATTATAAATAAATCCATATTTTATTTTATAATATATTATATTTAAAAATTATATATAACACAAATATATTAAATTAATGTTTGATTTTAAAAAAATAAATATAAATATTTTATCTCTATAATAATTTAATAATTATCAAAATACATTTATTATTTTTTTAATTATGATTATAAATAATAAATTTCGCTAAAGATTGATTAATTTAAATTTTAAATGACATGTATAATGTGTTTTATATATGTTAATAATTCATAAATAAATATCAAAATTAATTTAATCTTATTCAATCCTAAAAAAAATTAACATAATTAGATTTAGGTTTGATTAGGTTGATTATATTATCAAATCAAATTCAGATTAAGTTTTTTAAAATTATTGAATTGAATGGGATATATATATATATATGTGTGTGAAAAACAGAAAATAATAATTTGTTACTCACCCTGATTATATAACAAACGAAAAAACCAACCTTACTATTCAATATGCAAACTGCCCCATGTTAATAAATGCATCATATCTTTATTTCAAAAAAAAAAAATTACATTGTCTCTTAAAAAACCACTATGTTTTTATTTATATTTATTTTTAAAACCTCTAATTTTTATTTTATTTTTTATACACTTTATTTTGTGTATCTGTCTCCAAAAACTTTTCTTTTGTCATATATTTTTACCTCTAAATCTTGCCATAATTTACTATGGAAGAACTTTAAAAAATAATGTTCATATTTTCAAAATTTATCTATTAAGAATGAAAAATTTCATTACTAATTTTAAGTAGAGATTGTTATATTTGAGCATAACTAATATAGAAGTGAAAATCTTTCAAACTTTTATATTTATGGATAGTATTAATTCATGGATTTTATATTAAGACTTAATTGTTTTTAATAAACATTATTTTCTTATTTATGTGCATTTTCTAAACTCATTCTTAAATTAACCAGTAAGATTTGTTAAATATCTACTTATATGTTAGATATAATGTAACGATTTAAATTGTTTGTATCCCAAAGAGTAATAGATTGATATCTCTCAATTGAATTCGAATTAAGTGTGTCTCCCTTGTTAATGAAAATACATTTTCATGTAACATTCATAAATTATATTTGCATTTAAATATCTTATTAAAACAAAGTAAGTATTCTCGTTAAAAAAAAAGAAGACGAAGACAACTTTACTATTCCACGGGATCTCTTCCATATATTTATTATTAAAACAAATTAACAAACTATTCAACTAATTTGACGTTTTGGAACCCCAATTTTCATAAGAACTCTATAAGCAATAAGCCTATAAATTAATGACAACCATCATTGCCAAGGCAAATATAGAAAATGGCATCATCATGAAGCCCTCCACTATCTTTATTGGTAAATAATCTCCAACCAAACAATCTCTATTACTATTGTCTTAACGAGGATTGTGTCACTTGCCTTGTACTATGATCCTAAGAAGAGCTTATATGAATGGTGAGTAATTGAATGTACATCTCCCAAGCTATAAACGTAGGACATGTCGAACGTAAAAATCCACCAATCAGACTGACCTTTGATCCATTACTAATGCACCAATAGCAAATCCTGAGCCTTGAGCTACTAAAACACTATAGATAAGGTTAAACAAGCTAGCATCTCTCATAGTCAAAGAATTGTTGGTTTCGGTCCTGAAATATTCCTCTGGATCGTTTCTGATTATTTCTTGCAGAAAATTGACAGAAATCACTACCAATAGCTCTGATACCAGCTGTTGGGAAATAACGCAAATTCCCGATAAGCCAGATTTAAGAGAAAGCAAAAATAGAAAAATAACACACAAATTTGATAACGGAGTTCGGCCAATCTTGCTTACATCTCCTGACGATGCAGATCTTTTTATTTGAAAGGGGAGAAATTACACAAGGTGTTTACAACACTCACAACTCACAACCCAATTACACCCAAGAAAATTACTCACAATTTTCTCTCACAAAAGCTTTTCTCTCTAAGCTTTTCTCTCAATTGGAATGAACACTTTTGGATGGTTAATTCATTACAATTACACATCTATTTATAGGAAAATTCACTCCTTGAATTACTCTTTAAATTAATGGTTCATTGAATTGCTCCTTGAATTAAGCTCCATGTTTTACTCCTTGTTTTGTTCCATGTTTTGCTCCATGTTTTACTCCTTGTTTTGTTCCATGTTTTGCTCCTTAATTTGCTCATTAAATTAGGAGTTTTATAACAATAATCTCTAACAATCTTCCCACTTGAAGACCGATTTCAACTGCCTTCACACCTCAATCAATGCAAAGAACTTTTCTAGTCTTTATTTATACCACAACCGAAGCTGAAAGCACAACTTCATTCAATAATCACCACCTTTGTTAACATATTCTGCTTGATTTTTGCTTCTTGAATCTTCTCCAAGATAACACATCATCTTCTACTGTAGATCCGATGAAGTGATAACGAAGTCCAATATGTTTGTCTCTAGAATGAAATGTCAATTCTTCGCCAAGTTGTATTGCACTTTGACTATCACTACGCAGAACACTCTTCTCGCTTGAATCCCAACTCGCTTAACAAACCTCAAGCCATATCATCTCTTTACTAGCTTCAAGCCATCGCTACATACTCACCAGAAGGGATAGAGGACAATTTTCTCAGATTTGTGACATCCAACTAACAAATTGTAGTTCCAACAAGAATATATAACCAAGGTGCTTCTTCTGCGGATCAACTTCACCTCCAAAGTCCGCATCTACGTATCCTTGTACTTTTAACTCTCCTTACTAAAGTACAAACACTTTTCAGGTGCCTCGCATACCTCAAAATCCACTGACCGCTTCCCAATGAGTTTTCCCCGGATTTGACATAACCGCTTAACAACTCCCACCGCATGGCCAATGTCCGGTCTTGTACAAACCATTGCGTACATCAAACTTCCAATGGCCGAGGCATACAAGGAACCTTAGCCATGAATTCTCTCTCTCCTCTATCCGAGTGGACCGATCCTCGGATAGGCGAAAATGACCGGCTGCGGTGTGCTAACCGGCTTGGCATCGCCCATGTTGAATCTTTGCAAAACACGACACGTATCACCGAGATAATTGCAAGGATCCTTTCTTCTTATTTCTGTGATTTGCATTCCAAGAATCTTCTTTGCCGGACCCAAGTCTTTCATGTCAAATTCCTTTGACAATTGCCGCTTCAACCTTTTAATATCATCCATATCCGAACCCGCTACTAACATATCATCAACATAAAGTAGTAAAATGATATAACTGGACCTATATCTCTCAAGTAGCAACAATGATCAGCATTGCACTTCCGGGAAACCTTCCTCAGGTAATTTAAGTCAAATTTTTTTGTACCATTGTCTCGTGGGCTTGTTTCAGCCATACAAACTCTTCTTAAGTCCGCACACCATGTTCTTCTTTCCCCCTTTCGAGAAACCTTCGTCGGCTGGTACATGTATATTTCTTCATCTAAATCTCCATGAAGGAATGCAAGCCTTCACATCCAACTGCTCAAGCATGAAGATCTTCGATGGCTACAATGCTCAATACCGATCCGATAGTATTGAGCTTCACAACGGAGCAAAAATGTCAGTGTAGTCAACTCCTTCCTTCCGTTGAAACCCTTTGACAACTAGGCGTGGCTTTGTATCTCTTGAACCATCACGCTCTCTCTTTCACCCTAGACACCCATTTGTGTGGAAAGGCCTTCTTTCCCATAGGTAACTCGCCTAGTTCCCATGTCCGGGTCGGAGATGAGAGATTTCATTTCTTCTTTCATAGCAAGCTCCCACTGTTGGAATCTCGAGTCCGACAAGCTTCATCATAGCATTCGTGCTCCCCTCCATCGCCCACAACATATAGTTCCATGTATCTCCCGTTAGGCATTACGAGGTCGGTAAGACCTTCGACATGGAGCCGGAGTAAAGAGGTCAGGGTGGTCGGAATGATGTGTACGTTTGTCCAACAAGTCCTCCGCCGAGGACTTGTTACAATTGGTTCTCATAAGAAGTATCCGGGACATCATCTCGCACCGCAAATACCGACTCATTCTCGCTCCGAGTCATTGGCGCTCATTTTACGCATGTCCTTATACATCACCCTTTCATTGAAAATCACATCTCTACTACTGATAACTTTCTTTCTTTTCGTCATCCCAAAATGCGGTAGCCAAACTCATCCTCACCATAGCCAATGAACGTGCATTTTCTTGGATTGGGATCGCTTATTCCCGCTTCGATCACCGATATGCACAAATGCTACACAACCGAAAAATTTTAGATGTGATAGTTTCACCTCTTTCTCGCTCCATACCTCCTGGTATTCTATGCTCCAATGGAACAGGATGGGCCTCATTGATCAAGCAAGCTTACCGTGTTGATCGGCTTCGCCCAAAATTGCTTCTGGTGACCTCGACCGTATACGAATGCTTCCGGCTCTTTCTATCAACGTTCTGGTTCATACGCCGCCTACACCATTGTGCCGAGTGCGTGCCCGGCACGCTTCTTTCCATTCTAATCCCGTGCTCATAGCGTAAATTTTTTGAATCTCGTGTCTTCATATTCACCACCATTATCTGCTTCGAGCTTTTTGATCTTTAAACCCGCCTCATTTTCCACCATAGCTTTCCATCTTCTCGAAAGCCTCAAATACTTCTGACTTACGCTTTAGAAAGTAAACCCATACCTTCCGAGAGCGATCATCGATGAAAGTCAATGGCGAAGTGTTTCCCACCAATAGATGAGAGACGGTCATTGGTCCCCAAACATCGAGTGAATAAGCTCTAGCCTTTCCTTCTTGGGGATTCTGCAACTGTCCGAAAGCCGACTCTTTTGCTTTCCAAGTATGCAATCTTCGTATGTCTATCTCCGTAGACCGTAGACTCGGGAAGTTTTCCCTTTCGAAAGGCATAATCTTCATCCCCTTCTCACTATACGGCCTAGTCTCGGTGCCACAGATTTGGTGTTTCATTTGCCACAGAATCGTAATTGAACAACGTTTCTCCGTCATGTAAAGAAGGCCACTTTCTTGCCTCGAGCAATTTTCATTGCACCCTTTGATATCTTCCAATCATCACCACGGAAGATCGTAGGTAGCCTTCACCGGCCAACCGCCCCACCGAGATTAAGTTCCTTCGAGATCGGGAATACGCCCGACATCCTTCGCTTCCCAAACAAACTGCTCAACTCAATCTTCACTACACCTTGCCAATAATAGCACATGGTTGATCATCACCAAGATATACCTTTCCAAGGTTTCCTGGGACATATTTCTCGAAGAATTCTTTTTGTGAAGTAGCAATGGAACGATGCTCCCAGAAGTCTAACACCCAAGATTCTTCCTTGCTCTCCAAAGAGCATATCAATGCATCATCTCCTCCCGAGGGAAGTAACATTTGCCTCTCGCCTTCACTTGTTTGTCCTTCGGTGCACTCTGCACCGATTTTTGTGTTGTCCGGTTTCTTCCACAATTCCAACACTCGATAGTCTTCGAGCTACGGGAATTATTGTGATTCCCCGGATTCGGGACCTCCTCGTCCTTTGATTTACCTCGTAGTCCTGCTCTACCACGTCCATTCCCTTTGGTTGAATTTCTTCCTCTCGACTCGTATGCAAACCGAAGAATTTGACGATTCACCCGACTCTCTACGCCGGATCTCTTCACCGAGAACCAAATCACGAAAATCGTCAAATTTTAACTTATCGCTTTCCCGACGAGCTACTCACAACCGCGACGCAGCATTCCAACTTTCTCGGTGTTAAAGACAAAAGTATTAATGCCTCGTACTTCTTCATCGAATTCATTTCCACCGAACTCAACCGGGTTGTAACCGTGTCGAGTTCTATCGAGATGTCGAGCTACCGACGCGCCTTCCGTCATCCGCAACTGAACAAGCGCCCATCAAGTGCACTTTGTCGAGGCCACGGCTTCTCATACATATCGAGTAGAGCCGCCATAAGACCCGCCGTGGTCTTTTCTCATGCTATGTTGGAAAGCAACATTACGGGATAGCGTCAATCGAATAACTCCGGCTTGTCCGTCTGTAAGATTCCAATCTTCTTTCCTTCATAGCCTCCGGCTTCTTCCCCGAGAGAGGCTGATATAGATTTCTTTGATACGTATAATCCTCTATCCGCATTTTCCAAAACCCAAAATCAGGCCATCAAATTTCTCGAGTTTCACCCTTCCTTCATCCGCGGCCATCGCTCCCACTAAAATCGACTTCCTCCGGATCGTTTCTCGATTATTTCTTGCGTAAAATTGACAAAATCACTACCAATAGCTCGATACTCACCATTGGGAAATAACGCAAATTCCCGATAAGCCGCATTTAAGAGAAAGCAAAAATAGAAAAATAACACACAAATTTGATAACTGAGTTCTACTAATCTGCTTACATCTCCTGACCGATGCAGATCTTTTACCGAAAGGGGAGAAATTACACAAGGTGTTTACAACACTCACAACTCACAACCCAATTACACCCAAGAAAATTACTCACAATTTTCTCTCACAAAAGCTTTTCTCTCTAAGCTTTTCTCTCAATTGGAATGAACACTTTTGGATGGTTAATTCATTACAATTACACATCTATTTATAGGAAAATTCACTCCTTGAATTACTCCTTAAATTAATGGTTCATTGAATTGCTCCTTGAATTAAGCTCCATGTTTTACTCCTTGTTTTGTTCCATGTTTTGCTCCATGTTTTACTCCTTGTTTTGTTCCATGTTTTGCTCCTTAATTTGCTCCTTAAATTAAGGAGCTTTATAACAATAATCTCTAACAGAAAGCATGTACATGTTGTACATTATTAAAACTAATAATTATGTGATATTTTTTACCAAATCTCTAAAAATCTATATAAATAATTCGAATTCACAAGAACGAGTTCATAATTATACCACAAAATTGAATTTTGAAATGAAAATTATGCAAAAGAGTTTAAACATAATGTTGGTGTCTATTCTCTTTGACTCCTCTTTTGAGCAAAACACTAAAATGTTGCCACCAAGTTATAGGCCACTCTTCGTAGCTTTTGTCATCAATATTTTTTCCATCTTGAAACTGTTGGTAGTCAGTTTCTCGAAACTCAGAGTTCAATTTCTTGTATAAATTACACTTATAGGCTAATACCAAGTTCTGTTTAAATGTTGCTTGATCTTCATTTTTATCAGAGAAGGTAGAAAATCAGAAGGAGCACAACCAATGCTTGCAAAATAATCCAAAGCAGCAGTTCCATTTCCAAAATATAAAACATTGTCTTTTGATAACAACATAATCTTAATTACATAATACATCAATCTACTTGATGGCTGATGAATTGTCATCACTAAAGTCCTTCCTCCATTTGCTAGCTCCCACAATTTTGAAACAATTATTTGAGCTGTTGTTGAATCAAGTTCTGAAGTAGGAAAAGCAAACTAGGATTTCTGAGCATTTCTTGTCCTACATATACTAACCTTTTTTTCTCTCTCCCCCTCAAATACATCTGAATAATCATCCTCCAATTATAGTTATTACTACAGTCCATGATCATGGGGTCACTTTGCATCTGCTTGAGCTGGTGCATTGGTTGAAACTTTTCGAGGGAAGATATGTGTGTAATTTTCACCTATATGGTACTTGACAATCAAATTACTCTAAAAGTTAGTTAAATAGCCTTATATGCTAAGTCTAAAAAATAATGAATTCTAATATAAGCATGATATTAAGATAATCTAAATAAAGAGATAAAATACACTTAATATTTTTTGTAGTCGCCATCATTCTTGATTTTATGACTATACGTATGAATGTGATGAATTCATATATTTGGTCAAAATTAGTTGATAAAATAACATAGATTCAAAAGGTGTTAAGTGAACTTCATATAAAACAAAAATATGCACCAATTTTGTATTGTGAGTACAGAACATTTGGTTCATAATAAAGGTCAAACATGTTGAAATAGGCTTTTACAAGAACAAGTGACAAATATCCTCACAAAACCACTTCCAAGTTTGAAGTTTCAGTAGCTACGAAAAAAACTTACTATTGTTACTAGGCCTTGATTTATGGAGAAGTGTAGAACCAAAAAGAAATGTGTTACTAAGTTTGTTAGTTTGTTATTGTATTCTTTGCACAATCTGATACACCATACATTCATAGTTAGTTACAAGAGATATATTAATTTACATACACCACAATACACTTTACTACCATACACTTTATGTACGGTTTATAAAATAAAAACAATTATTAAAAAAAAATACGTTGTATAAGCATGTGAAAACAATATAAAAATAATATTATCGATATATTGAAATATATTGTTTAGGTTGAGTTGTAGATTAGGTCTCTCTCTTTAAGATGTTTTACGGTTATGTTCAAATTTATGCAAACAAATACAGATTCGTTGTTTCAAGATAAAAAAAATGCATAATTTTTTTCCTGTTTCAGAGTTTTACTACATTGATGAAATCCAAAATACTACACCTCCAAAATATTTATGTTTCTCGAAAAACTTTAAAAATCATTTTTGTATATTTTTCTTTGGTTTGCTACAAATAGTAGTTTTTGAGTTGTTAAGTTGTGTAATAAAAATGAGAGCTATTGTTTTTTATTTATAGTTGAAAGAAAACGTAAAATATTTACATAATTATGAAAAGAACGGTAATATAATTAAACATTTTTTTTCATCAATTTTTTTATTTAAATTCACACATAATTAAACATTTTTTGTCATTAATTTTTTATTTAAATTTACAGTATTTCCAACAAAATCAGATTTGTCGTGTAAATTTTCTTCCATACTGTTCATATTCTTTAGGATGCTTTTGTACTCTAAATCTGGCCTTTTGCTACTAAAGTCATTTTTAATATAGCATGAAGTATTCTAACTTTATCACAATGTATTGAGTTACAATATTGTAACCCACGTATCATTTTTCCATTCGAACTCCTTTGCACACTATATTTCATTTCCAATTATCGAGTCAATTTATACTCCAAATTTAAATTTGAACACATATTCTATAATGGTATCTATGATTCATATTTTTTCTTTAAAATATATCATAATTTAATTATTGGTGTTTTGGGTGATCGTCTGTTATTATAGTTGCTAAAACTCTTATAATTCTTATGCTTTTGAATGAATGTATAAAAAATATTTATGATTATGTATTTAAAAATTAGAAAAAAATGTAATAGAAATTATTTAGATTCAATGTTTATATCGTTTAATTTTTTAAATTAAAAATGATTTTATTTAATTCATTAATTACGAAAAATATCAATTAAGAACAATTATAATATTTTAGTAACTTTTTTATTAAAGTCTTATTATTTATCTTTCATGTAAATAAACGTGATTAAAATAAAAAAAATTACAATAATAAAGTGATAATTAATATAAAAAAATTATGTTAATATTTTGTTAATTGATATTATTTTATTTATATTTTAATTTTTATTAGAAAATAAAATAAATTTTTATTTGAATATTATTATTGGTGATTTTTAAAAATAATTTTATACATTCAGTTTTATTTTTATTAAAGACTAATATTTTAATGTATTTTAATAATTTTATAAAAAATAATTAAAATAATATAATTTATTTTTAAATAATTACTTTTTTTATAATTAAAAGAATAAATTACAGTAGATAACTAAATCCTAATATAGGAACCCTCGCCTTTAAAGGTATTTAATAATGGAGCTGCCTAGCCGGCTCCTAATACGCTGCGTGGTTTCAGCCGTCACTTTTTTTTTTCTTCTAAAAAAAGTAATAATTTTTTTTATTAAATAAAAAAATATTATATGAATGAAATTTAAATTTAAATTTATGGTAATTAAATGAAAAGTCAAAAAGTAATATAACCTTATTGCTGAACTAATAAATTAGATAATATTTATTATTAATATAATTTTAAAATCATAAAATCAAATTTTATTGATTCATTATTATGAAATATTATTGGACCAATAATTGAATGCTTTTTAAAAATAATTTTTAGAATATTATTTGGTTATTTATAGATAAAAAAAATTATCATAAAATTAAATGTTGTTGCCTTTTCAGAATTAATTGCGAGTAACGTACCATTCTAGAGCTAGATGGGGGAGATTATAAGTCTATAGGTACATTAATAACACTTAATGATATTTTAATAGTTATTTAACATTCTAGAGTTTTTTTAATTTTTTAAGAAAAATATATTGTTTTTTTTACAAAGTTAAAATATTTATATTTTTGATAAAAATATATATTTTCATAAAAGATATATGTTATATGCTATATTTTTTTCTTCATAATAAATGGATTTTTAAGAAGATTAAAAAGCATAACTATTAAAGTATTTGAATCATGTATTGAAGTATTTTTTAATTAATAGTTCATAGAGTTTCCTTTCCTTCTTAGGAGACGTATATAATAAGACGTAGATAACTAAGTTCTAATTAAAGTACATATTATTCATATAATCTTACTTATATTTATATTATGGTATTATTATATAGTATTTTGTTATTAAACTTATCGTATTCTCGTATTAATTAATATATATATATATATATATAATTACTTAATATTTTTTTTGATGCTTTCTTCTTGTAGTAATAAAAAATAAAAAAATCTTTAAAAACATAAAAAAAATGATTAGTTAATTTCGACTAATTTTTGTTTATACATATGGCATCGTATTAAATAATCAATCTATCATCGTCCCAACATTGAGTTATGGACCTAAAAATATTATTAGTAATGTAATATAATCTTTTCAAGTACGATGCATCTTATTGTTATGAACTGGGCGATATCTTATTGTGAAATTATCACAAAATAATTTCAAATTCTATTTATAAGAATAAATAATAAATTAAATAAATATAAATTAATTAATAATAATTTAAATATATCAAATACTAGTTAAATAAACAAAATAATTGATAATTATTAAATTTTAATAAATATATAGATGGATTTACATTAATTGTTTTTTATTGAAAAAAATCAATTCTTCAACTCTCAAGGAGTCTATAGAATTATGTATTAAATAGTTGAAGTTTTAAAAAGGACGATAAATATGTACATTTATGATAGATCATATTAAGTAGACTATAAAATAAGAAAATATTATTGGTTGAATTATATTCTTGATTTTGTTACGAATTAGCACTTGCGGAAGCGAAGATCAAGTCCAATTTTGGTTGCACAAATTAATAATAATGGTGAATAGCAAAAGTAATAAGCAGTAAGAAATTAAATGGGACACAATGATTTAAGTGGTTCAACTTTACAATATGAAAAGTCTACTCCACCGACATTTGTGACAGCTTGCACCGAGAAAAAATCCACTAATAATCAAAATAGAATCTGATACAACGATTTAGCTTCGAGCCATAAATTATGCAAATTCCAAAATCGACCCACAAAATATCATACAATTTCTTAGTAATATATATAACAAGATAAATTAACAAGCTTGCTATTAAATCAAATATTACCGTACAATGAGAGAAAACACTACAAATGAAAGCTAAAATGAATGTTTTGTCCTTGGTGATTTTCTCTGCTTTCTTAGTTGGTTACTACTTGTTTTCTTCTTCCTCGTCATTTCTTCCTTTTTCTTTCTACGGTGGTTCTTTGTTTCTTAACATGCGTAAACAAACATATATACATATATATATAAGGCGGTGAGGCTTAAGAAAGTATATTGGGTTTAGCCGCCTACAATATTGTTTTGGGCCATTATTCGCAAATCTCCACCTTAACTCAAAAGCAGAAAACAAATTCTTCAAATGAAATTCCCTCGGATTACCAAAAATAACCGTCAGTCAAAGCCCTGAAGGGTGATCATCTTTTGCAAATACCAATCAAGTCAATGATGCTTGAACTTATTAAATGGAACTGGTTTGGTTAACATATCACCGATTCTAGTGGCTATCTTATTAACAACAATGATAGACCTGGGAGACAATGTCACGAACGAAATGATATCCGACATCAATGTGTTTTGTTCTTCATGATACATAGTATTCTTAGTCGAAGTGTATCGCACTTTCGACTATCACAAAATACAACAAGTATCCTGTTGTAAACCCAAATCACAAACCGAACCTCTAAGCCAAAATGGCTTAACTTTCATCGTCATTGCCGTATATATTCGCCTCCGTCATGTATTAAAGCAATCATTTGTAAGCGTCAGAAGTAGCCTTCCAACTAATGGCAGCGATGAAGAGTGAAGACATAACATGTCGTAGATCTTCTTATCGGTCGCATCACCAAAGATAATCGAAATCCACATAACCAATAACACTATGACTAGTATTAGAACTTCCATCATATACCAAACCAAAATTAGATGTACCTCTCAAATACCGAAGTATCCATTTCACTGCCACAATGACCACTTACCAGGATTACCCATATATCTGACAACACTAAGCGCATGTAAAATATCCTGGACGAGTACAAACCCGTATACAGACATCACGTGAACTCCCAATGGCATTAGCATATGGAACCCGACACATGTACCGCTCTTCTTACATTTGTGGTGAAAAAATCCAAAGAAAAGCACAAAATGCGCTAACGAAGCGTACTCACAGGTTTAGAATCTTTCATGCCAAAACGTTAAAGAACTTTTTCAATATAACTTTTCTGAAAGTCAAATAAAGCTTGCCCGTCATCATCCCCCGTAAATTTCCATGCCCCAAAATTTTCTTATTGCCGCCGAATCTTTCATTTCAAACTCACCATTAAGTTGAGACTTTAATTTCAATCTCGGACTTATTCTTAGAAGCAATAAGCAGTATGTCAACATAAAGAATAAAAATCGATGAACGTCATGAAATCTTTTATGATAAACACAACTATCATAACTCCTGTGAGTAACCATGATCAATCGTAAAAAGAATCAAACCGCTTATACCGGAGATTGAGACCCAAATTATAAAGACTTTTTCAATAAACAAACATGATCTTCCTTACCGGAACAACAAACCCTCCTAGGTTGATGCATATATATTTGTTAGCGAGCTCGCGTGTAAGAAGGTTGTCTTGACATCAAGCTGTTCTAATTCCATGTCAAACAATGCAACCATAGCAAGCAACACACGAATAGAGTTATGTTTCACAACAGGAGAAAATACTTCATTGAAGTCAATACCTTTCTTCTCACAATAGCCCTTTGCAACAACACGTGCCTTGAACCTAGCTGCTTCAACCTCAAGTATACCTTCCTTTTTCTTGAATACCCATTTAGGTGACTTGGGTTCAACACACCATAATCTACAACCTTTCACCCCAGAAGGATACCCCAAAAATATGCATTTCAATGCCCTAGGCTCAAGTTTACCATCATTACTTACGCAGACAACCAAAAACTTTCAAATCGTAATAATGTGCGAGAGTACCAAAGAATACCTCAAACGGAGTCTTCAACTCAATTGCGGATTGACGGAGACCGATTCACCAAATAACAATGCATGGTTACAAACTTCTGACCCAAAAGATTTATCCAAGTCGACTTGAAAGAGCATACAACGAGCTCTTTCTAAGATAGTCCTATTCATACGTTACTCGCTACTCCATTTCTTTGTGGTGAATGGTGCACGCGCGTTGTCTCACTATACCATTTCTTTCACGGAGAACTCATTAAAACCGACCGTCACAAAATTCCAAACCATTATCGGTTCTCGAAATGCTTGATTTTTCTTGCTTGTTTGATTTTCTATACAAGCCTTGAATTTTACAAATTTTGAGAACGCATCATTCTTATTCTTCGGAAAATACACCCATACGACGAGAGAAGTCATCAATAAGAGTCAACATACGGCACCACCCTTAGACACAACACGAGAAGGACCCCAAAGATGCGAATGAATATAATCAATGATACCTTTTGTTTTATGGATACCATTTGTCTTGAACTTGACCTGCGATGCTTTCCATAGACACAATGCTCACATAAATCAAGTTTCCCGGTTTTCGACCCACAAGCAAATCTTGTTTGCTCAAAATAGACATCCTCGCTTTCCTCCTCTTGCCGCATACGATACACTACCAACAATAGTGCTACCTCAGAAGCATATAGAGACCACGCGACAATTGCCGCTTTAATAACAACGAGCACCCTTACTAACTTTTTAAAACTCCAACCCCTTGACTACATACTTATAGCCTTGTGAATCAAGAGTACCCAAAGATATCAAATTCTTTTTCAACTGGAACATGGCGAACATCTTTCAAAGTCCTAACAATACCATCACATCTTAATTCGGACAAGTACTAATACCAATAACCTTCAGGGACATATTGTTTCCCATCAAGACAACACCCCCATCAATAGACCGGTAAGAAGCAAACCAATCTCTACCGGGGCACGTATATGGTAAGTGCAACCCGAATCAAGAATCCAAACATGTCTCCAAGAGAACCAATAGATACCGATAGAACATTTTCACCATCTGAACCGGAACCTATCCGCAACACCGACATCATTAGTACCGGTAAGACGTTTGCGGCGATTTTCCTTTACCTTTGAGTTTTGGACAATTCTACTTTCCACACTTTCCCGACAATAATTGCATTTATCTTTTCTTTTTCTAGATTTGGATCTAGATTTACCTCTATCAACATTGCCTTTTTCTTGATTTCTACCTCGACAAATAAACCACCGCTATTTTCATTATTGCTTGTATTAACCTTTTTCTTCAACTCTCGGGAATTCAAAGTCGCTTTCGACATCTTCTAAAGAAATAGTGTCGCCACATCCATAGCGTGGTATCAACAAAATGTTCAAATGAATGAGGTAAAGAACATAATAGAACTAAGGCACGATCCTCATCATCAATCTTAACACCACCATTTTTTTAAATCACGAATAATTTTAGTAAATTCATCAAGATGATCATGCAAAGTGTACCTTTCCGACATTCTCAATGTATACAAACGCTTCAAATATAACCGACCGTCAAAGACTTGGTCATATACAAATTCTCCAATTTAAGCCATAACCCCAATGAGATTCTCATCACCAACCTCGTGTAATACCTCATGGACAAGGATAAGCCGAATTGAACTCAAAGCATTTTCCATCAATGCATCTTTTTCTTCATCATTCAATTTTTCGGCAATTTATCCTTGCTTTCAGTTGTCTTAACGAGCCCTTTCTTTAACTAATACGGCTCGCGCATCTTCAAATACGCCATAAACCGAAATCATTTCTACCATTGAATTTCTCAATTTCATATTTTGCCATTACGCATTAAAACCCAATATTAAATAAACGATACAACCCGTAAAATATGAAACCAATCAGATAACCAGGAAGCTTCAAAATAAATCCAAAAGAACAAACTTGATCAGTTCCAATAAATACCAGAATAACCCAATATCTCTAATACCAATTTGTTACTAATTAGCTTTAAGCGAAGATCGGTCCAATTTTGGTTGCCGACAAATTAATAATAACGGGTAATAGCAAAGTAATAGCGTAAGAAATTAAATGGGACCATGATGATTTAAGTGGTTCAACTTTTCAATATGAAAAGTCTACTCCACCGACGACAGACACCGAGAAAAAAAATCCACTAATAATCAAAATGAAGATACAAACACCAATTTCCAGAGCTTCACAAATTATACCAAATTCCAAAATCGACCCACAAAATATCTCCTCTAATTTACTGGTAATATATATAACAAGATAAATTAACAAACTTGCTATTAAATCAAATATTACCATACAAATGAGAGAAAACACTACAAATGAAAGCTGAAATGGACAGTTTTGTCTCAAGGTGATTTTCTCTACTCTCTTAGTCGTTATCACGGTTTTCTTCTTCCTCGTACCTTGCTTCTTTCTCACAAATGGTAGCTGCTTTTCTTATGCAGAAACAAACATATATACATATATATATAGAAGGCAGCTGAGGGTTTAAAAGTATATTGGGTTTTGGGCATAATATTATTTTGGGCCATTATTAACAGATTTGAATAGTGTCATAAAAGATAATTTAATTTTCTTTCACTTAAATTTGAGAATTCAATTATATTTGAATAAATATTATCAAAAGTTACAATGGCTAAAGAATTTTGTTTTAATAGGTTGCATAATCACATGTGTATAGAAATTTTTGAATAAATATCATTGTTCTCTACTAGCTTTGGTATTAGGATAGTAACTAAACAATTATCCTCGTTCTCTTACTTGTTTACATTTGATATTTGTTGAAGATTAGAAACCAATATAAACCTTATGGTTTGATTAAGATTTTGGATCATACATGATTCATCAACTATCTTATTTTTTTTTGTTTATGCATTAATTACAATAGGTGAAGAAAATGACTCATCTATATCTGAAATATTTTTCTCATTTTAGCCTTAATTGTATCATTCATGTCATTTTTAGAGACTTAACGAAATTAGTTAAATCTTCAACTTTTGATTTGTGGGTTATGATTTCTTTTTCAAGGTCTTCAATCTTCATGGTAAGATAAAATTAAATGTCTAAAAAAAATTCTTTTTATGTTAACTATTTTTTTAAAAAAAATCAGGTCATGTTGTTGATAATGGTGGTTGTGTATGAAACAATCATCTAACTTTGAGGTTTCGTTGTTAAGGTGGTCAGAGTTTTTTCATAAGATTGATTATTGGTATCGACAGCAATGATGGTGGAACTATAACAGCGACGATCATGGGATTCACATTAATCCTTTTTGTTTCGAAATAAGCCAATAAAGGTAGTGTAAACCAAATAATGGGTTGGCGACGACTGTTTAGAATGGTGGATGATGATAGCAGGAACGATGCTTAGTGGTTTTTTTTTTTTTTTAAGATATGATTTTCTCTTTTTCCTTTTCCAAGAAAAAATAGGGATAGATAATTTCTTTTTTAAAAAATAAACTTTTGTTGGCTCAAATACTAAACTGATGTATAATAGATAGAGAAATAGGAGAGAAAATAAATGAAAAGGAAGAATGATAAAATAAAATAGAGTTAAAGATTTATACGAATAACAAATAGGAAAAATAGATAGATAATTAAAGGAAAGAACAAATATTATCATTTAATTTATTCAAAGTCTTAGAAATAATACTTCACTATGTAATATTTATTGTAATAAAATAACAAATAAGATAAATATAAATTAATTAATTAATTTTTTAACAATAATCTAAATAACTAAAACATAAATCTAAATTCAAATAATATAGATGAATAAATTAGATAACTAATATTTATTAAATTTTTATAAATTTATAGTTGAATTTACATCAATTAATTTTTCAATAACTTCTAACATGATATTAGAATTAAAGGTATTCATGTATTGAAACCCTGACCAACTCCAATTGATGAAGGAATATGATCATCTACTTGTTCTTATTTTTCTTTGTCTATTTAAACCATACATTTTTAATCTAAGAATTAAAATATTATTTTTGAATATTTATAAATTATGAACCTAATTAATCTAGAAGTGTTGAATATGTTATTTTTAATTTTTATCAATTTATAATTTAATAATATAAATAAAGCGGTCAGACATGTAATCGCGTGTAAAAATAAACTACGAAAATAAAAGAATAAAATACGATATTTTTAGGTGAAAACAACATAAGTCATAATCATGACCTAAGAGGACAACATGTCCATCGGACCATCTAACTTTCCACTATGAGAAACAAATGTTCAAGTACAAACTCGTTCTTATATTATCATCCCTAAGATATTATCTCAATGTAACTTACTTATAAACTTCTACTCTATTTTCACAGTTTCTAATACTAACATGAACATTTTTCATACCAAAATTTTAATAAACTTACTACCAATCAGATACATTTCCGAATTAACTGTAAAATAGTTAGCACAAAAACACAAGTTTTCATGTGTATTCTAGAACATATTTAATAATGAATAATCCTAATTAGATGATTCAAAATATATGTCAATTAAATCAAATCAATTAGCAAATCCTAGAACAAAAAGATGAAGCACAAGTTTAATAAAAATAGTTTCTTTAAAAATTAATAATCAAATTAAATAATTATGATATGACAAGCACAATTATTTGATCTAACAATTCAAGAACAGAAATAAAAAAAAACTATAAAAACATATGATCAAAATATTATGAACTAATTAAGTTTATTAACCAATCAAACATAACCATCAAATATTGATAGACTAATTAAATAAAGAAGTCTAAAAAATTATGATCTTATATTTGCAAAATAAGAGAGAGAAAAAAATTAAGAAGAGAATAATGTTTTTGTGTGATTAGTTGAAACAATGAGTAATGAGTTTTATTTATAGAAAAAATTAAAATTCTTAATTTTATGTAATTGATAAATGTATTTTCTATTACAAATAGGATTAACAATACTCACTAATTAATAAAACTCTTATATAATTGATAAATACATTTTCTATTACAAATAGAATTAATAATACTCACTAATTAAGAAAACTAATATTTAAAGAAGAGTAATTTTAAAATATTTTTTATGATATTAAGGCTAAGATTTAAGCTATATCTTATTAAATATTTGTAACATATATATCTATATTTTAATTAACAGCAAAAATAATTTCAGATTTATAAATATATGCTATTAAATACATGAATATAAACTTATGTGTTATAGTTATAACAAAAATACATAAAAGTACGATTATCTGACATTTTGATATTTTTTTAATTTTGTTTAATAGACTTGATAATAAACTTAAAAATAAGTTTATATATAAACATTTTGTCCGTAAAAATAAAAAATACTTATAATTCTTACTATTTTTATTATTAAATTGAAATCAATACATGTATTGGATATAAAATAGAAAGTTAATATTTAAAATCAAATACAAATAATTAGAAAAAAACAAACTAATGATTCTAATCCATTCTCCAAGAACTCTATAATACATAAAACTAACAATTAATTGTGAATGGTAAATGTATATAAATATTAACGAATATTTTCTTGATAAATATATAAAAATATTAATTAATCTAAATGAAAAAAATGAATATAAACATACCTAATAGAAATATGATGACAAAAATGCCTTTCATAGTTGATCGAGCTCGTGAGCATAATTATTTGCAGAGAGACAATGGAAAGTATATATTTTTATAATATCTATAAAATAAAACTATATCAAATATTGTTCTATTTTGAATGAAAAATTCCAAAATATTAAACTATAGTTACCCCAATATACCCTTCTTTCTTTCACCATTATAAATAAAATCACATGAACTTTCACTTTTATGACCCCTCCTCACTGTTCTTGTCCTAGCTAGCTGTGATCCTCTCTTTAAATACACATTCAAAACTCCACCCACCCATCCCAAAAAAAAAATTAAAATAAATAAAAATAAAACACCAATAAAATTAAATTAAATTTAAGAAACACCAACTACCTTTTTTCCACCACAAATGACACTATTACCAACCCCATCACACTTATTATTATCATTATTACTATTCAAATTAACCCCATGAATCTCCTCCTTCTCTTTCTTAAGTATACACAACACTTCCTTCAAATCCCTTGAATGAACATTAACCATTAACCCATATTTCATGAACAAAGTCAGAGACATTTTTTGTTCCACTTTATGTCCTGGCATTACACCAATACGATGTCGTAATAGCACAGCCGCAGCAATAGACTTCATTTGCAAATAAGCCAAGTCCTTTCCCAAACATATCCTTGGTCCTGCATTAAATGCCACGTATTTGTAACTTTCTTGCATTTCAAATTTCTTACCATCTTTGGATAACCATCGCTCTGGCTTAAACTCCATACAATCATCTCCCCACGTGGACTTCATCCTACCCGTTGAATATATCGAGTATGTGATTGATGATCCAGCTGCCACATAGGTTCCATCTGGCAATACGTCGTCGTTCACCACATGTTTTGAATCTTCCGGCACTGATGGATACAATCTCAACGTTTCGGACAATGCTGCTTTTAGGTATGTCAAACGGTCTGCTTCTTCGAAAATCAAAGGCTCTTCTATCCACTTGGCCACGTCATCTCCACGTGTCTCTATCAAAACGGAGCAAATCTCACGGACAATTTTGTCCTCCACTGCTGGGTTTTGAATGACCAACCAGAAAAACCAACTCAAGGCGACGGATGACGTGTCACGTCCAGCTAGGATAAAATTCAATGCCACGTGTTGTAAAAATTTGTCCGAGTAGGATTCTTTTCTCTTCATGAATCTAGACAGCAAATCATCATGTGGGTTTCCATCTTTTGTGTGATGATTTAACTCAAGCTTACGTGAATCGATCACACTTGATAAATACTCTTCAATATGTTCTAAGTTTCGGCTCAAGCTGACTTCCATTCCGAGCCGAAGCCATTTCTTCAGCTTCCATAAAACCTCGGGGAAAATAAATCTCTGAAGTGTGGCTTCAGTGGCTCGATCAAAAGCCGAAGCGAAGCTGTTTTCTGGTAACCCTGGTGCACAAGTCTGAGGGTCTTTGCCAAAAGTCAATCCACAAATGTTATCAAAAGTCAACCTCAGTAATATATCTTGAAGATCAATAGCCATGCCTTTGAGCTGAGCCGATTTGAGAATTGGACAGAACCTGAGCTCAATGGATCGGCTCACCCATCGAGCCATGGCTTGACGGAGAGTCCTGGTGGTGAATTCAAGTGCGGCCGTTTTTCTTTGAAATAGCCACGTGTTTCCATCAGAATTAAAGATCCCTTCTCCGAGTAGATCGTGAAAAACAGCTTGCCAAGTGGGTCCCTTAGGGTAATTATCGAACCGGGTCTTTAATATGTGCTCAAGATTTTTCGGGTCGCACGTGACAGTCACAAGACCTTGTTTCCTTGCAAGGAATGGGATTGCACAGATGCAAGTCTGGTACGTGCCACCACATGCGTGGAGGTTGTCGCAGATCCAATCATGCATACGGTCACAATTCTCAATAAGTCCAGGAAGACTACCCAATAATGGCCACACACGTGGACCTTTAAGTGACCGTGAGATGAAGGTGAACCAAAGTAAATAAACGGTGATAGCCGTTAGAATCAGGAAAGCTGTAAAAATCTCCATCTCTGTTACTAATTAACTGTCTAACCTCCAAACCCAACCCCACAACGAATCTGATATTCTTGGCTATCTATGTTCCGGGAAAATGTTTTCTCAGAGAAAAACCAAGAAACTTAAAAAAAGAACGTACCTATAAGTACCCTTTTGAGTGATTGAAAGTCTCAAAACTTAACTTCTTGGTAATGTATATATATTTACGTATTTTTGGTGAAATTTTGGAGATTGGAAAACAAGAAACTAAATTTATAACTCACCTGGGAAATGTGATTATGAAAAAATTGAAAGCTTGAAGGAGGTGAGAGAATCTCAAATTGAGTTTAATTTTCATAAAAAAAATGGTGGGTATTTAAAATTGAAGTTAATAGATGATAAGGGAAGGAGGTATAAAGAAGAAAAAAGTGAGAAACAGAGTACTCAACAGAGAAAACAGAGGAGGAGGTTGGAGTAGTAAGACGAAGTGGAGAATAATGGAGATTGGTTTTATAGGTGAAATTAAATTGAAAAGCAATTATGAGAGCCAGACTGGTCCTTATTGAAATTGCATTATCGATATGTTTGTTACTTTCTTTCTATCTCTCTCTGTGACTAATGACACCACCATAAATGACCTGCAAAGTCGTTGAAGTTCTTTAAAAGTAAAAAGAAAATAAGAAGATAAACTTATTACCTATATGACACGACAAAACCACTTTCAAAATAACAATTAATTATAAAAATGCGATCTTTATCATCTCCAAAGTCCAAACAGTAACTACTTTTTAATTTACAGGAAATGAAAGTGGGTTGGGGAAGGTCTTTAATTCAAAGCATTCAATGAAGAAGAGTTAATGAAATTCGTTGAGGAGCTAAGACAGGGAAGACACAAGGGCCAGGCCAGCCCAGCCAGAGAGAAAAACACGGAACAAGAAAATAGAGTTAATTTAATTGAAACAAAGAAAATAAGAAATTCTATACCTAGATATATAGATAGGTTGTGATCTGTTTTAGATTATATATTTATAAGTAAGAGCTATATTATTATTATTATTATTATTTTTACTGGGGTTTTCAAATGAAGGTCTTAAATGAAAATTGAGGAGGTCATGTGGAACGTTATTGGTTTGGGTTGGGTGAGCAACCCACCAACAATTTAATGGCCAATTTGCTTGCGTGACTGTTGTTTCTGGCTAGCTTCCTCTGATGTATACAAAAATATTTTGTCTTATAGGGTTGAGTTTGTAATCTTACGTAATATACACACCAAAAAAATAGAGTAAATTTATTTTTGAATTATTAATTATTTTAGTAAAAATATATTTAAATTATTGAATTTTTAAAAGATATTTAGTGTTAAAAACTTAAAATTTAAAATCCAGATAAAACACAATTGTATAAATATATAATTTATTTATAATTTTAAAAATATTATATTTAAAAATTTATTTTTTAAAAATTAAGGTAAATAAATGTCCTTCTTTATATCCAAATAGATTTATCTCTTACTGAAAATTGCAGATAAGGAGATAAAAGAAGAAGAAGCAGAGGATAAGTTGGGTTTAGTGTAAAAATCTCTATATCTTTTTTTTATTTTTAAGTCAATTTATATATAGTCTTGTGAGAACAAAATTGATGAACAAATCCTAACAGATTTTTGACATTTCTAACAGAATTCTTAGCCCTAATTTATTCGGTGGTCCATTTTTTGTTTTCCTAATCGAATTTGCGCGCCTTCCTCTGCCTCTATCCTTCGCGCGCAATGATCTTCTGATGAGGATGAGCAAGACGAGTTCATATCATTCCTCCCTCCCTAAAAGAATCATTGTTCTCAAGGATAAAGTTTGGATATGTTTTCAGAAAACGCAACTCATTTTCCCAAGTAGCTTCTTCGATTGGAATGTCTTTCCATTTGACCAAAATTTCTGTCTTGGGTCGATATTTCCCTTTTTGGGTTACACGTCGGTTGAGAATGGTTTCAGGTTGAGGAAGAATTGTTGCTTGTTCAGAGACTAGAGGAAGTTGGTTTGAGCTTACTGGTATTTCCCCTTCGTATTTTTTAGCATGCTTACGTGAAAGACGTCATGTATTTGAGAAGTGATTGGTAGTATGCAGTTGGTTACCTCAGTTTGTCCATCGGTCTGAGGATGGTAGCTAGAGCTCATGCACAATTGAGCTCCTTGTAAATGAAACAACTCTTTCCAGAAAGAACTAATAAACACCTTATCACGATCACTGATAATAGAAGTAGGCATACCATGCAGTCGCAGGATGTTGGACACAAATGTCTTGGCCACAGTAGGAGCTGAAAATGGGTGCTTCATAGGAATGAAATGAGCATATTTACTCAAGCGATCCACAATCACCATTATAACTGTATGTCCTTTTGAAGCTGGTAATCCTTCCATAAAATCCATTAAGATATCAACCCAAATCTTCTCAGGTATGGAAAGAGGTTGAAGCAACCCTGCTGGTTTTATAGTTTCTGTTTTGAACCGTTGGCAAGTGTCACATTCCTTGAGGACTTTCTTCAACATTTGGCGCAGTTTGGGCCAGGTGAAGTTGTTTTTGATGCTTAATAGGGTTTTGAGGAGCCCAAAGTATCCCCCCATTGGGGAAGAGTGGCAATCAGCGATGATCTGAGGTATAAGGGAGGATTTAGGGCTCAGATATACCTTGTTGTTTTTAAACCATACCCCATCTCTTGTAACAATTTATGAACCATTGTAGGAGTAGATTTGGCTATCAGGTCTCTGTAGAAGGGATCCTGCTGAACTTCCTTATGTAGTTGTGGCCACCAATCCATTTGTGGCTGAGATATACTTAAGAAGAAGAATTCCACTACTCGTTAAAGAGAATCATCCCTTTGGTTTTCCTTCCCACGTTTGTACTCAATCTTATAATCATATCCAAGTAGCTTAGGCAACCATCGTGCCTGTGCTGGGGTGGTGATGCAATGCTCCAACAGATACTTGGGGCTCCTCTCATCGGTAGGGATGGTGAATGGTTTTCCTAATAGGTAAGGACGCCATACCCATATAGCTTTAATGATAGCTAACATTTCTTTCTCATAGGTTGATAGAGTCAATGCTGAACCCTTGAGAGAGCTTGGCTGAAGTAAGCTATTGGCCTCCCTGCTTGAGTGAGGATAGATCCCAACTCGATGCCACTGGCATCATACTCAATTACAAATCTTTGGGAAAAATTGGGAAGGCTTAAAATTGGTGGTGTTGTTAAGGCCTCCTTTAGCTGTTTAAATGAGTTTTCAGCAACTGTATTCCAGTTAAAGCCTTCCTTACTCAAGAGACGAGTTAAAGGAGCTACCAAACTACCAAAATTACGCACAAATTTTCTGTAATAACCAGCTAACCCCAGGAAGCCTCTGACTCCTTTAGATATGGTTGGGGTTGGCCATCCCTTAACAGCTTGGATCTTTGATGGGTTCACAGAGACCCTTTGATTTGAGACCACATGGCCCAAATATTTTATTTGTTTCACCCCAAATTGGAATTTGGTTTCCTTGGCATACAATATTTTGGTGGCTAGAAGTTGAAGGGCTATCTTACATGCTCCAAATGGCCATCTCTTGATTGGAAGTAGATCAAAATGTCATCAAAGAATACCAAGATGACCTTTCGAAGGTAAGATTTAAATAGGTCATTCATGAGACCTTGGAAAGTAGCTGGGGCATTAGTGAGACCAAATGGAACTACTAAGAATTCATAATGGCCTTCATGGGTTCTAAAATCTATCTTAGGGATATCCTCTTGATAAACTCGTATTTGATGATACCCTGATCGCAAATCTATCTTGGAGAAAACATGAGCCCCGTGGAGCTCATCCAGCAGTTCGTCAATCATAGGGATGGGGTACTTGTCCTTAACTGTGTAATCATTCAGAGCTCGATAGTCTACATAGAATCTCCAACTGTTGTCAATCTTTTTTACTAACAACATTGATGAAGAAAATTGGTTGTTGTTGTACCTGATTAGCCCAGAATGAAGGAGTTCCTTAATCATCTTCTCAATCTCTGTCTTTTGATAATAGGGGTAGCGGTAGGGTCTGACATTAACTGGCCCTACTCCAGGCTTCAGAGGGATACGATGATCTTGTTGTCTTTTTGGAGGTAGCTTTAAGGGTAGCTCAAATATATGAGAGAACTCTGTTAATAATTGTCTCATTTCTGGAAATGAGGACACATCCTCAGGTGGTTCATGATCCCATATGGGAAAATTTTTAAGGAACAACCCTATATTATGTAGCTCAATGCATTCCTTGTTGGTTAGGGTTGCACTATTAGTTCTTTGTAAGCCTTGGAATGTATGAGTGGCTTCTCTTATCTTGAAGTAGATGGTGAGTCTTTTATAATCCATTTCTATTGGGCCTAGGGTTTCAAGCCACTGAACCCCAAACACTAGCTGACATGTAGCTACTAGTAGCACAAAATAATCTATTGAGACCGTATACCCTTGAATTGAAGGAGTAAGGCCCCTGTATTGTCCTTTGCACTCAATTTTTTCACAATTCGCTATCATAACTTCCAATTTCTAATTCTTAGTGATAGGGAAGCCAAACTGGGAAACCAAGGTTTGATCAATGAAGTTATGCGTATTGCCCCCATCTATCAGAACTAGCACTTTCTTATTTCTGAGGTTTCCCATAACTCTAAGTGTTTGAGGATGATTAGTACTTGTTATTACATGAAATGAGTTTGGCATAAGCTCCTCAGGTCCTTGTTCAGGGTGTTCTTCTTCTGGAGTTACAACAGGGTATTGAGGCAATTCCTCTATCATATACATTTAGGGTCGGGCGCAACGATGACCTGCAACAAACTTCTCATCACAGTAGTAGCACAAGCCCTTATCTCTTCGTTCTCGTGCCTCATGATTTGTGATTCTTTTAAAAGTCATTGGTTGGAGGGGGTTGGGTCATTGTAGAGGTGGGGGTCCTAACACACCAGCATGCCAGTGGTTTGTTGTCTTGGGATTGCTTGTGTAAGATTGGTAACGTGGATTCTGGGCAGATTTCCTATGCAACTGATTTCTTTCTTCAATGAGCCTTGCTACTCCAATGGCCTCAGCCAAGGTTTTAGGCTGTTTGATCTTAACATCGAGGTAGACTTCATCTTTTAACCCAGCTATAAAGCATCCTATTAGGAATGCTTCTAGTAGTTCATCCACTCTGTGTGACAATCTTTCAAAGGCTTCTTGGTATGTTTCTACATTGGTGGTATGCCGTAGGCGAGTTAGAGCTTCTGAGGGGTCTTCGTAATATGTTGGTCCAAATTTAAGCTAAACCGCATTGGTGAATTCCTCCCCCAAGTGAGAGGTCCTCGAAACTTGGTCAACCAGTGATGCCACTGCAACGCAATACCTTCCAGATGGAAGGATGCGAGTTGCACCTGTTAATCTGGGCTAACATTAGTGAACTCAAAATATTGCCCAGCTCTATAGATCCATCCAGTTGGATCTTCACCAGAGAATCTAGGAAATGAAAGTTTCAGGTTAGGGTGGGGGATGTCTGTGGTTGATCGCGAAGTATGTGGGTAAGGTCACAACGTTCCTTCTCGTGCGAAGGGGTTAACCTCTAAGGGGTTCTGAGTTGCTCAGATTGCCTGTAACTGAGAGAGCACAGTGCCGAGGGTTTCCATAACCTCAGTGCGAAATTCTACATTGGATTTTCCCTGAGTATCCATGGTCGAACGACTTTGATACCACTGTTACAGAAAATTTCAGATAAGAGGATAAAAGAAGAAGTAGAAGAGAAACTGGGTTTAGTGTAAAATTCTGTATATCCTTTCTGATTTCTAAGTGGCTTTATTTATAGCCTTGCGAGAAAAAAATTGATGAACAAATCCTAACAGATTTCTGACATTTCTAATAGAATTCTTAGCCCTAATTTATTCGATGGTCCTTTTTCTATTTTCCTAACCAAATTTGCACGCCTTCCTCTGCCTCTATCCTTCGCGCGCGATGATCTTCTGATGAGGATGAGTAGGACGAGTTCGTATCACTATCCAAATCTCATACATTTTCACATGTCTTTGAGAAACCTTTCTCGATGATCAAAGTAATTCTATTTAGTATAAATTGGCATCAAAATCACTCAATTAAATGAACTGTATTCATCGATTATATTTTATTCAAATATAAAAGATTGTTAAATTTATGATATATATAAATAGTGTTAAATAATATAGTAATGTTCTTAAGTATTTTATGTGATGAAAAATGACATAGTTAAGAATGCACCATCGTTTAGCCCATCAAGTAAATCCCATCCTTTGGTACTCGGTACGGTTTTTGACATCTCACCCTAGGTACGATTAAAGATTGAAATGTCAATGATATTATTAATATTATCGGTTTTTTATACATCTTAACATCGAAACGTGATGTTCATATATTTTTGTTAAAATGTCTAGAATGTTGTAACATTGTCGATAAAATAACAAAAAATCATTATTTTGTCAAATATCGTTGTTGAAAAATATCAAAAAAATCATTATTTTATCAAATATCGTGGATATTGTCGACAAAATATCGATAGATATTATTTCGTATTAATTTTTTATTTTTTATTTTATAAATAATTTATCTTTAAATTTATTTATTTATATTTTTTTATCTACTACCAAAAGAATATTTATTTAGGACAATATTTTATATTTCTTTTTATATATATTTTTTTTATTTATATCTCATTTTTATATTTAATTTACTATTTTTACCTGTACAGTTTCTTTTGAATAATTTAAATTATATTATGTATCATCAAGATTTTTTCATTTATAATGATATTAAAAATGAAATTTAAATAATTATTTCAAATTTTAACTAGTTATTCTGTATTTTTTTTATTAATTAGTTGATTTTTGGATAAAATTGAATACTATATTATTTTTTATAAATATATGTATCAAATAAGAAACTAGTTTAAAAATATAAATAATTAATTGTTTTGATATTTTATAATGTATTATAAAAAAATTCTATGATTTTAATAGATTTTCATAATGTTTTTAAAAAACTTAAAATTTTCGTAAAAAAAAATAATATCTATAATATTTATATAAAATTTAAATCTACTTATATATTTTAACATCATGATAATGATCACATGACCTTGTATTAACTACGTAAATAACCGTAAAATCTCTAGCACTTGATCATTACTTTCTCTAAGGTAATCTTGATTGTTCTGAGATTGCCACATGTAATATTTCATACTATAATTTGGGTTATATTATATATATATATATACCTATTTTAAAATATGGTATTTTGAATCCAGTTACACACATATATAATCAAGTTATTCATCACTTGCGCAGGTAAGTAACAAAATTTAAAATGAAAAATCAAACCTCAAATCTACCTTGTAAAACATTTGCAAACTGAATCCTACTTCATATGATTTAAAAATTACGAGAAACGATAACTACACAATTTTAAAATCAAAACATTATGTTATAACCATTGCAAATTATTAATAAAATTAATTTTTCTAAGAGCTTAATTTATTAAATTATATTTTTATATATTTATCATTACATTCGTACATACGAAAACATTTATTTATAATATTATGTTAAAATTTAAATCAATTCTCAGTTATAAAAAAAATATATAACTATACACTATACATTTATCAATAACATCTTACGTTTTCTTGGTAATATTAGTGTAAATTTGCGTTCTCTTTTTGTTATTTTTAGGGGTATTTTACAAGTTTGACCCTTGAACTATTAATGCACTGTGTTTAAGGAAATGTATACCGCTCTGTACATAAAAATATGAAAAGTCAAGATGTCATGGCAATTAGTGCCTCTGACCATGCATATATTAATAGATCACCATGTACACGACTTCTTAGTTCAAAAAAAAATAAATAAATAAATAAAAATCAAAGCCTATACTTGCCATTTGTAAATATTAATCCCTGTTAACTTTCACTCTTTCTTTTAACTTCTGTCATTGGTTCTCAATATTATTTACAGCCTTGTTTTAATGCTAAAAAAATAGTTTTAATTAAAAAATGGTTTTAGGAGTAAACATGTCAATCGTCATCTTGTATTTTTATCGTGAGGTACAAAATGTAATTTTGAGCATTAAAAGTATTTACGGAAACTTTTTTTGGTTTTTATAAAACATGTGTTTTTTATTGCAAAAAAAAATTTAAAAAAAATAATTAAATAGAATTATGAAACCTATTTTAAATATATATATATATATATATATTATTCTTAAAGTATAAATACTCTAGGTTAATAAAATTTAAATTTATATAACTTTTTTTTAAACAACAAAACTTAATACTTGATAAAAATATAAATATATGAAATTAGTAAAGAGTTATGTAATTCATAAATAATACTTAGTAATTATAATATATCATAATTAAATCACAAATCAACTTATTAAGTTATATAATTATGATATTTTATTATGTTAATTTATATGCTCAATCGAGTAAGTAGTAAGTAGAGCATTGTATATAACTACATTCAAAACAAAATACCTAATAATTAGTAGTCTTTCTAATAAGTATTACCACAAGTAATCATAGAGGTATTTTATTTTTTAAAAATAAAATATTTATGATTACTAGTTATTTTTGTGATATTTTAATTGATGAACTTTAAAAAAGTTACAACACAAATCTAGTAACTCATTTTTTTTACAATATCTTCATTTTTTTTCTTTTATTTTTACAACTTCATTTAAAAACGAAGGTGTGAACATAAATAAAGTCTTGTACTTCCATATTCTATGGCCATACTATAGGCATTAGAAGATACTACATGGACGTTATTTGGGATGAGAAGTAAACTTGTGGCTTTGGAATGAATTCTAAGATGATCAAAAATGTTATCTTCGTTATTTTGAGATGAGTGTCTATATTCACTATGGCTCATCTTCTCTCAACCTATCATGCCTATTGTGGGTTGAGTGGGAACAGTTGCAAGTTCTACTACTCTAATAGGCTATGGAAATGTCAAAGAGACTAATGGTCAATTAGGATTTATGATTCTTATATGAATGTTAGAATTTATTGATCATTTTATTTTTTTTAGAAGGATTGTCGAATTCTTTTTAAAAATCCATTAAATGATGAGTTAAAGAGCATGTAATCTTTTCACAAAGATTTTTTAGACACCTTTAATAAATAGAAGGATAAACTATCATTTTCCATAAATATTATTACTTGAAGGGGTGAATAGTCTCTTTTCACACATATTTTTATAATATCATCTATATACATATATCGAACAATGTCAAAATTATTATTGTTGGGATTGTCTCGTCGAAAGGATTCTGGAACCGATCTTACTTCTACTAGAATCATCCAGAAGTGGGTGAACAAGACCTAAATCGATTTCACTTTCCAACCGACCAATCAGACCAATTTTGGCCTTCTTTTTACATGGCATTATTTTGGCCAGCATCCACTCATGCTAACAATGAATGGTGGTATGTTTGACTCACTTTGGTGTCCATTAGCCACCAAATTTTGGAAGTTGGATGATAGGAACATGCTTTGAGGCCCTATTTAGGTAACATCACTATGGCCAAATGGATTGGATTTTTTTTCGACGACCTGTGACGCTTCATTTACTGAAGGTGTCAAAAAATGAATCCTCGTTTGATGGTGATGACCATGGTGCATGTGTCGTATTCGTTGACCGAGTTATTGCACGGGATGTCTTTCCTAGACTCCCTTAGGACCAAAGTCCAAAAACTTATAAATTTATCCCTTTTGTTAAAAGCATAAAAAGTCAATCTTATAGGTTGTGTAGAACTCTATTTTGGATGCCAAGAGACGTGTCCGCTTAAGTAATCCAAATGTAAGAACGTACTCTAAAGGAGGTTAAGTTCTTAGTCATGCATAATGATAGGTGGCACATTATGAGACAGTCTGTAAAAACTATAGGATAAGGGTTGACGTAGCAAGCGATTCCAATTAGACCATGCCCTAACTGATTGTGCCTATCCTGGGTGGCTTTCCCTGGCCAATCATATCTTAGTCGATGGTGCTTGAATTAGGACTTGGGTCCCATTATGGACGATCATCTTGCTAGCCAAATCCTAGATAGTTGTAGGATTGGTCTTGTGCACTCTATATATTAGAGGATTTCACAAGGACATTTTCTAGGACAATGAATGGTCTAGGAATCAATGGTACTAAAGTGTAGTTTTCATCATGTTCAAGTGAGCTCATGCCTGGACTAGCCTTGCTTTTTAGACCTATCAGGCTTGTTGTAAGCAATCAGGTCCAAGTGTAGCACCTATATTTCGGGTAGATTGTGACAAAGTTGGAAAAACTAGTGGATGAATAACCTACTAGTTGATAGGCTGAATCTCTTAACTATTACTTCGAGATTAAGTGTTGGAGCTAATTGTTTAAAAATCTAGAGGGTCAATAACAATGATGGACTAGATGATTGTAAGGTTTTCTTTTTAAAAAACTTTGTTACTCCATGGTCTCTTTTTAAATATTTTATATTTTTAACAAATTTAGAACTTAGATTTTTTTTTTTTTTTAGAATTCTATAATTTTTTATTTTTTCATGTGAGTATAATACACTTCTTTCACATAAACACTGCTAGATGTTGATACTGATTTTATCAGCATCATATAGGACTTTTCTTCCCAGATCAAATGATGAACAAATATTAGGATTTTTATATAAAAATTATGTAATTAAAATATCTTAATAATATAAAATAAATTATCTCAAAAATTTATCATTTGATGAAAAATTAAGTTTTTTTTTTAGCAATGAAAGTTAAGGGTTTTGTCTGTTTTAAAGTTATCATAATTAATAAGTGTTTAGTGATATATGAAGTAAAGTTATTTAATATAATAAGAAAAGAAAATTTATAAAATTTTGATACTTAAATGTTATAGAGTGAAAAATAAAGCGGGTTTTAGTAATGAATAATTTGTAGTTTTATTATATTTCTATTAACTTATTCTTTTTTATTAAAAAGGAAGGTTTATTAACGTTGTTCGTGGTCCTGGTGTTTAAAAAGAAATTTACTAATAAAGTTAAATTTAATTATAAAAAATTATATTTTTAAATATATTTTTAATAAAAAAATAAACATAATAATAATATTAAAATTATATATTATAATAATAAAAATATATGTAATAATAATATAAAAATTACATATTATAATAATATAAATATATGTAGTGATAATATAAAAATTATATATTATAATAATATAAATATATGTAGTAATAATATAAAAATTATATATTATAATAATATAAATATATGTAGTAATAATATAAAAATTATATATTATAATAATATAAATATATGTAGTAATAATATAAAAATTATATATTATAATAATATAAAAAAAAATTATTATTTTAATATGAGATTTTACATTCATTGCTAAATTATGTAATTATTACTATATTATTTATCTATTTTTTTTACCGATTTATAAATTATTATCTATATTTAAAATTCAAATAGGACAAATAGATAGAGACAAAGCAGAATACATAAAATTAAAGTAGGTAAACTATAAACAAAGCAAGTTATCAAAAAGCTAGTTATTATTAGCTATAATTATGACGTACTTTTCAAAATTGAGTTTAATAAGTCTAATCGTACGATCTAAATGTATATGTAATTTTTGACGATATTAATATGAAAATTATGATTATAATATAATATTAATATTTAAATTAATGTTTTTTATAGCATATTTTAATTGTATTACTATGATTATGTTATTTGTTTACTAATATAATAAATAATTATTTAAAAAAAATTATGAAGGTAAATTTATATTATTACGTAAAAAATTAAATTTTAAGGCACAACTTTTTAATAAAAATACACACAATAATAATATTAAAATTATGTATTGTGATACTTTTAACTTTTATGTTTTTGTATATTACACTTTAAACTTACTAGTAACTTAGGTGTTTATGATTATGTTATTTGTCTATTCATATATAAAACTATTTTTTCTTTAATTATAAATTCAAATTTATACAATGATGTGAAAAAATGAATTTTTAAAGTATCATTTTCTAATGAAAATATACACAATAAAAATATCAAAATTATATATTGTAAAAATATCAATACTTAATTTTTTTCTTTTTTATATATAGTATTTTACACTTATTAATTATGATTATAATTTCTCTAATGTACAAATTAAATTACAATTAATTTATATTTTTTATGTAACACATATATGAATTAAGTTAGACTCAAATAATTTTTTTATTATAGTTGTTGAGATTTTTTTTTAAATTTTTTGTAATTTATACTATAAATTCTAAAAATTAATTTTTTAAAGCACAATTTATTTACAATAATAATATTAAAACTATTAAAGTTATATTATGAATTCAAAAAGTTAGAATTCTAAATATAATTTTTCAAATTCTTTTTTTTTTAATTAATAAATTTAATAAATTATATTTTTAAAATATCATTTATACACAATGATAATATCAAGACTCTAATTATAATATAAAATTTAAATATAATACATATAATGATAATATAATGATTTAAATTTACGCAGTATATAAGACGCGCTACATTTATCATGTCACCGTAGGATGATAACTATATTTTTTTCTTAAATCATATATAAATTAAATTAAATTTAAATTTATTTTTTAAATATTATTATTTAAATTAGTAGTTATTTTTTTATAGGTTAATTGTTTAAGTTTTTTGATATTTCTTTAAATAATTAAATATTTACCTACACATGCACACACTTTATATATATAATTAAAAAAGATTATACTATAATAAAATTTATAATTTCATTTTAAATTTTATATTTATATCAATTGTATTATTTTAATTAAATAATTATCTAAAAATAAATGATATAAATTAACTTATAAGTTAACTTCTTATTTGTTAGCTAACAATATATATGTTACTAAATTCTAAAATAGTATATTTTCTTTATAAATATTAAATAATGTAATATATATTTATGTATTTATATATATGTTATATTTTATTACTCTATCAAATAGGATCTATTATATCTCATTACTCTATCGAATATATGTCTAACTTTGTGCCTTACACGAGTCAATTAACTTAATGTTTAACAAATTAGTGTTAATCGTATTGTTATTTTTTTGTATTATTATAAAAAAATATTATTATTTATTTTATTTTTATAAATAATTATACTTTAATATTATTATTGTTATAATAACAAATGTATTTGTTTCAGTGAAGCTCTCACAAATTAATTAGAAGATTAAAACAAGGAAAAATTATTAATTCCTGTTAGAGTTTGGGATAATATAATATTTTATATAAATGAAATTTAAAATTAGTGAATTTTTTTTAAAATAATAAATATATAATAGAAGGTGTAGAGAGAGTAATTTAATTGAGGTATTATTTATTATTTTTGGAGTATATTTATCAATTATATTGCTTTCTCTCTACACATTTTATTGAGTATTTATTTTTTTAATAAAAAATTTATATTAATTTTAAATTTTACTAGTTTGAAATACCACATCATCATCATATGATACCATATAATACATACAAGAGTATTTAATAAATTTTTAAAATAATTAGTAAGTAAGATACTCTAAAAATAATTAAGAACAGGTCATTACATTTGATGATGTGTTATTCATTGTTCTCGGGAGATGTTTAGTTCAAATAATGGAAAAGTAAGGGAATGTGAACAGTAATATAAATGAATGGAAAGAAAAAAATAGTGTAGTATTTAGTTTATAATTAGAATGAAATGAAAAATATATTATTATAATTATTATATTTTTTTAAATTATTATTAAAATAAAATATATTATTAAAATTATTATTTTTTAAAATAATTATTACTTAAAAATATTAATTATTTGTTTAAATTATTATTAAAATAAAATATATTATTAAAATTATTATTTTTACATAATTATTACATAAAATATTATTTATTTTTCTAAATTATTACTAAAATAATATTCAATTGTTAATTATTTTTCTCTATATAATTCTTATGTTTCCAAAATTTAGAATAAAATTGAAATAAAAATAAATACGAGAATGAAATAAGGATTAACAAGTGAAGTAATAGAATTTTTATTCATTTTCTTTTAGAAATTAATTTTATTCTGTTTTTAATCTACAATACAATTAAATATAAAAATATATGAAATTATTTTTATTCTCATCTCTATCAAACAAATATGTTATTAGAATATATTATTCACTAATTAGATTATATTTTATATTAATCTCTTGTAATTTAAAAAAAATTATATTAATCTTAATTTTATGAATATATAATATTAATTTATCACGTAAAAGAATCATTAATTTTTCTTACATTGTTACAAAGAAAGAGAATATTAAATATTTTATAAAAATGGTCAATGTAGATCGACGGTGTTGTAGTTGGATGTAGTATTTTTATATAGTCGGAGAATATTAATATATGAAATTACAATACGTCCATGTAGTATTTTTCTATATATTAATTAGTTAACACGTATTATTTATTTATTTATTTATTTATTGCTTTGTTTCATCAAATTAAGCAATATTATATTTGTTAGCGTCAACTGAATGGGATAATTTTGATTTTAAAAATATAAAAATTAATTTACTTAAGTTTGATTAAGATATTAAAATTTACAATAATCAAATCGATTTATATATTATTAATAAACATGTGTATGTATTTAATTAAATTTATATGCTAATCAAAAAATTAAAAATATTTACATTATTTTTTTCATTTAAAAATTACTATAATTAATAAAAAAATTAAATTATTTTTTATTCTAAAATTCTCATTAATCGTTAAAGAGTTTTTTTTTTAATTAAAATTTTCAATACTTCTTTTCGGTTCAAAAATTTATATATAGTTTTAATTTAATTATTAATATATAATTTTTTTAATTAAATTATTGATTAAATAATAAAATTTATATATTAATTTAAATTAATATAAAATCAAAATAAATAAATTCACTTTTTAAAAATAATTAATTTTAAACTTATCATATAAATTTATCATTGATATAACAAAATCATATAAAATGCTATAATTTTATTATTGTTGTCATAAAAGCATATAAAATATATATTTTACTCCCAATTATCTTATAGAGTAATTACTATTAAATAAAATTATCATTAATAATTTTTTATTATAATAATGATAATTTATATTATGATAATATTTTCACACTAAACTTATACACTAAAAATAGTTAAACATCACTTATACGATAAGTATTAACTAATTTGGGTTATCATTACGTATTTAGGGCTATTATTTACTATTATTTTTAGAAATTTACAGTTTATTACTTTATCTTTTTTTCTTATTGATGAATTTAATCCCTTATTTCTTCAAAACCTATTCATTTAATATCATACCTTTCGATATGAATACTTTTTTCAATAAAGTCATCCATATGATCTTTTGTTTGAGATAATTATTTTATATATAAAGACCTCAAAAATGAATCTTTGGTCGTTCTCCGTGCTCTCCTTCTTCCCTTTTATTTTCCTCTCTTCCTCTCTCTATATATATTTTTGCTTTTTAATTTTAATTTTTTTTTCTAATATCAAAATATTTTTATAATAAATAATAGTTATAAAATTTATTTTTGATAATTTTATTTATACTAACTTTACGAATATTTAATTATTATTTTAAGAATTATAAATGTATTGAACTAATCATGCTTTTTTTTCATATCGAGATTATGTTATATCTATTTATTCAATATCAATTAAAAATTAATCAACTAACATATATTACTTATAATAAAAAAATAATCATAATTTTTTTATTATAGATCAATTTTTATTTATCATGTCAAAATCATATTTATTATCCTATTATATTTTATTTTTTAAATAAAGAATCACTCATTTAAATTATACGATACAACCACAAAATACAACACTTATTACTCATAAAATAATTATTAATATGTTTATATTTTTTTACTAAAATAATAAATTAATTAACTATTTGTTAATAAAATAATTATTGTTGTATATTTATTTTTCAATAAAATTACAGATTAATTAATTATTTGTTTTAAGAGTATTTTTTTCAAATCTTTATATAAAAAAATAGTAAAAGCAACCTAAACAAAAATTATTTTTGAAGATTTTTCTTTTATTTTTTTAAAATAAAAAAATTAAAAGCAATAATAATTATTATTGGTTATTGATACTGTTATATATTTATTAAATTTAAATCAACGATATATATAAATATATAGTACAAAACTAATAATAAAAAATATCATGAATATTAATACATATATTCATTTTTAGTTAAATTAACTAAAATAATAAGTAACATATAATTTGTGTTCTTATTTATAATTTATTTGAAATATGAATATTCACACCGTTACTTGATTGTTTAATTTTTTTAAAAAAAAACCCTGATATTAAATTTAATATATAAAAATAAAAGGATATCATTGAGTAGCCTTATTTTGAAATTTCTTTTTGGTAATGTAGCTATATTTCTATTTTTAAATAAAATTTGAAATTTCTCTGATTTAAGGATTTTTTTTTTGTCTAGAAATTTCAATTGCCTTATCATATCATGTATTATAATATTTAGGTGTAAAGTTAGGTAGGTTTGGTTTTTAACTAAAACTCAAACAACTTAATATAATTGGTTTTGAAAAAAATTAAAATTTGAACTAAATTAATGTAAACCAAAATTTTACGTTGGTTTGGGTTAATTTTATTTGTTTTTAAAAATTTTATTTTTCTTTATAAATTATAGTTATAAATTTTTATTCCTTAAAAATAAATTTATTTATACAAACTTTAAATTTTATAGTTTGTATTATATATATGTTTGTATAGTGTCATAAATGTTAATATAGAAATGAGATAATTATAAATTTTCAATGTAAGATAGTTCGTTGGAATATGGTTAGGAAGTAATTGTGCCGCCTAGTTAGCATTTTTATTTATCTGTACCGTAATTTCAATTTTTATTATATTATTATTTTTATATTAACCGATCACACCAAATAATATTTATATTATACCTTATATATATTATATTTATTTATTTAATTTATCTATTTATTATATTAATAAAAAAATAAATTTTAGAGACTTTAAACTTAAATTTCTTACTTATATATTAATACTCAATATTATTAATCTACTTTCATTTTTGTTCATTAATATTATATTAAATATTTTTTAATTTATTTTAAAAAACCAATTTAATTTTAGATTTTATTTATTAGTCGTCCCGTTTGTTACCGGTAGATAAAAATAAATCCAAACTGTAACGATTTTCAGACAATTTTATATATATATATTTTGATTTCGAGAACAATTATATTAAAAATTATCCCTACTCATTCTCGTACCCATTCCTAATTATACTCATATTATACCATCTGTATAAATTAATAAATAATACTTATATTTTTTTAATAATTTTAAACTTGTAGAAAAATAATTATATTTTTGAATTAAAAATATTATAAATAAATATTTTTTTAAAAGAATTATAAATGAAAATATTTTAATTATGAAATATGTTTATTATTATTTCTACAATACAATATTACATAATTGTTAGGCAGGCAAAAAAAAAGAACAAATAAGTCACAAAAAAATTTATAAATTAACCTATTTTACACATAAAATTTTAAATAAATTTATTAATATAATAATTTTTATCTAATGTTCAATACACCAAGTATCTAAAAAATAATATTAATAACTCGAAATTATACTCAAAGTCAAATTTCAATTACACGTATATATTATGCGCGCATACATAAAATAAAGAACAAAAAAATAACCACTACATATTCTTTGTTTTGCCGCACCACAAAGAAGAGATATAGATATTGTTTCTCGATTCAAAAAAATGAATGAGAATACCAATATATATATATATATAACTATTTAATAATAAAAATTATTAAAATTAAATTATATTTAAAATAATGAATGAGAAGTCTTATCTATCGTACTATTATACCGATTATGTTAAAAATAAAATAAATTTAGTATCGGTAGTTAATTTATCTAATTATAAATTATTTATATTAAGCCTATTATTATTATTTTATATTATTATGATAAATTAAATAATATCTTATATTTTTATTAAAATATATACATATTATTAAAGCATATTTCTATAATAAAATTTTCAAAATAATGATTAGTAAATTTATGTCAAATTTTTGACATATTTTTATATAAAATATATATTATATCTGTACTTACATTCGTCCTAATAATATTTATCTTTTGCTAACTATTTGTAATTTATGCCCACGAATTAATAATTGAGATTATATTTCAAAATATTAACAGTTAAAAAGGTATTATTTATTTATTGTTTTGTTTTATTAAATTAGGGTTTAAAGTTCTCATATTTGCTGGCATCAATCCAATGAATTACTCACAATTACAATCCAAGGCGTCTCTCGTAAAAGTGACAACTGTGTATTTATTTATTTTTTGTATTCAATAAAGTAAAAAAATTTCTAATGTATCAATTTTGAAACATGAATTTTATTATTAAATTAAATAAGATTTAAAAATATTTTTAAATATAATCTCAATTATAATTTGTAAATTTACTAAGCGAATTTAATGATGCAAACACAGCCAGTTTGTAGGGTTTATTGGACATTTTATTGGTAGCTTGTAAACGGTATGAGAAATGTTAACAGCACTCTTAATTAAATTTTTATTTTTATTAATTTTTAAATAATAATATACATAGATTTTACTTTATTGACATACTTTTTTCATTTTTTTAAATTAAAATTTATATGTATCACTTAAAAAATGATGTAATTTAAAATAAAATTATTGTTAACACCCTCTAAATAGAGTATATAACATGGGAATATATATATATAAAACAATATGTACTATAAATTTTTATGAATCTCACTTATTTAAAGGTGATATTTATATTTAAAAATTAATATAAATTTAGTATACCTATAATATTTGTGTCTTAATAAATAATTATTTATTACGTAAAAACTCAAATATTTTATTATTTTATTGTTACGAAATATAATTAGTTTAGCAATGATTTAACATTGATGTCGTACAGATACTTTTAGTCTAATTTTAATGCATTGGAACCAAATAATTCAAATAATTATTTTTAAAAACATTATACTACGATATGACAATTGAAAAGAACCATTTTTACAATATATGCATTAATCTTTTAATTAAAATTTACTTTAAATGAAAAATTCATTGTTTTAAGTATCATATCAAACTTAACGAAAAGAATGTAATATGTTATTTATCTTTTGTTTGAATTGATTATTTATAATAGTAAAAAATAATAAGATATTTAAGAACTTAAAAAGATATTGATCAATTTTTATTAGTAATGTAAAATTTACACACATTAAAATAATTAACCATCACTTATTTATGATAAGTATTATCTATATTTAGGTTATCGTTACATATATTAAGTATGTTATATTATCATTATTTTTAGAAGTATATGACTTGGTACAATCTTATCTTTTATTGATGATTAGTTTAATCTCTTGTTTTTTAAAAACCTATTAATTTAATATTATCATTTTTAATTTGAATACTTTTTCTCATTTTTGATAATAATTACTTAAAAATATCGTGTCTAATACATGTATTTTATTTTTTTGTGAAGTTAACTAAAACAATAACTACATAAGAAAATTGTCTTTTTTGTAATTAATTTGAAATATGAGTTGATGAGAATTACTTAATTGGTCATTTTAAAAAGAAGAAGGAAAATTTCTATCAATTTTGAATTAATAAGACTAAATTGGTTTAATAAAAAAGTAACGTGTCTAATTTTTTTTAATACCCTATTCGACATTGTCATATCATGTTTAGTAATGTTACACTTCCTTTCCTAAATTATGAGTCTTGTGAACATCCCAAATTTGAAGTAATATGCTACCATTTCAGCTATCATTTAGTGTAATGGCACGTTTTAAGAGGACATTAAAATGACATAGAATCAAATCTTGTCCATTGTAATGGTTTATTAAGTGTGTAATATGTTATTAAAAAAATAAAAAAAAAAGTTGACATATTAGTTGGTATTATCACGACTTTAAATATCTTACATTTTTTTTATTGGATGAAAAATATTCATAATAATAATAAGAAAAAAATGTGTAAATCTTAATTGGCTAGAAATATTGGATGGTAATTAAAGTGAGAATGATAAGGTATTTCTTAGCCACTAGACAAAAGTAAGTCTAAAATCTAAATTGCATAAATTTTTGCATGAGAATTGTTGATAAGTAGTAAGTTCTTGCATAATTGCAGTGTTAATGCAGGGTGGTGAGTGAGCTGTTAATGGCATTTGACAAAAGTGTGAGGATCGTAATGACGCACAAGACAATCTCAGTTCTTTTGGTTTTAAAATGTGATGATAATTGATGATTAGGTGCATTTTCAAATTGTAATAAAGACAAATGTCATATTTGGTTGTTGTATATCACGGGTTTGGATAACTTTTCAAATACAACAAGCTGTATGTCATTGTTGGTAATAATCCATCATTTTATTTTAACTTCTAACATTTTTTTTTTCTATAAAAATAAAGTGTTAACATAAATTCGTTTCACCACTTATTAATACTCATTGTAGGTAAGAATCTCACCATGGTTTCTACATAGTTGCTATTGTATAACGATCCATGATTTATGATAGAAAAAATTAAATATCATAAATTTATGATATATTTGAAATAATAATATAGATTGGGATGGAATTTAACAATTAAGCACATCAATAATAAATTTTTTGTTGTGTTTGTGATAAATATGTAATACATGAAAGCCATATGGTTAAGGATACTCTTATGCACTATATTGTATCATTATACACTAATTTACTTCTTTGATTAATACGTGATATTTTTCAATTAAGAGAGTATTTCGATAATAAGACTCATTCTCTCAGTATCTTTTCTTAATTTATATTGAAGGGGTTCTTTGTGATGTTACATTGGGAAGAGTGTTGTCAACTTATTTTATCAGTAAAGTTTTTTGTATCAATGAGTTGGTTTCAAGCTAGATTGTGAATTATTTCAATTTCATTGTCTTGATTAGTTCTAATATGAGTGTACAGGATAAATAAGTCATCAAATAGGAGTTGGGTTTCTACTATAATCCGAGATTTTCACGATATTTTGGTCTATCGACTTTGTTTAGGAAGGATAAGAGAAGTCAATTGAAGTACGTTTTGGATAAGTTCTATGGTAAGTTACAATCTTAGTTGGAGCAAATTTTCTCTCTCTCTCTCTCTCTCTCTCTCTTTAGGAAATAAGTTCTTCTCAAGGTTTTTAGGTTGTGTTATGCCTAACTTTGATATGTAATGTTTCCTCTTACATGTTTCTGGTGGAGTACTATTGAGAATTCAATAAAGATCCATTGCCTCCTTCGAAGGAAGTTGTATGATTGACTGATTGTTGAAAGTTTGGCTTTTAAAGACTTAGAAAGCTTTTAATTTGGCTGGCCCAACAATGTTAGCAATTGGTCAAGCGCCCAAATTCTCTTTTTGCTCGAATTTTTAAGAAGTATTTTTGCCTTGGTTCTTTTTTTACTGCTAAGACAAGTGATTCTCCTCCTTAGAAGTGGCAAGAGTTATTCGAAGGCTAAGAAGGTACTTTTGGTTGGTGCACAATCAGAGATTGGAATCAATAATGGAATTTATATTTGGTATAAATTCTAGTTAATGACTCATATGTGCATATTCGTTAAAAACTATCCTATATGTAAGAAATGGTTTTATTGATGATGAATATATGAATGTTTATAACATATTTATATAAAAGAAAAACAAAATTGTAATAATTAAAAAAAAAAACATAATTATGGAGAGGAATGTTCTTGGACAACCTATCATTTCCCACCAAACTGTTGGTGGCTGCTTCCAACTGATGTGTTGGTTGTCACCAGTTGGATCTCAAGTTCTTTAACATTCCCCCTCAAGTTGGAATATATGTTAATTATTCCTAACTTTTTAAGTAAGCTTGATAACTGTGAAAAACTTAAGAATTTGGTAAATATATATGCTGGTTGCTCTAATATAGAGATATGATAAGTTTTGATCATTCCAGCTTGAATCTTTTCTCTTACTAGATGGAAATCGATCTCTATGTGTTTGGTTCGCTCATGAAACATTGGATTTGATGCAATGTGAAGGGCTGCTTGATTGTCACAATATAACTTGGTTGGTTGGGAGTGTTTGATACCCAAATCATCCAAAATGTATCGTAGCCAGGTTACTTCGCAATATGTTGCTGCCATAGAGCGGTATTCTACTTCGGCATTTGATGGTCAAACTGTAATTTGTTTCTTAGTCTTTCAAGAAATTAGCGAGTTTCCAAGAAACATACAATATCATGTGGTTGATCGTCATGTATTTGTGCATTTTGCCCAATCTGTGTCACAGAAAGTATTTAGTTGTAATGAACTAGTTGTTGAGAAAAAGAGACCTTATCCTGATGTGTTCTTGACATATCGTAGCACTCGTTGAGCTGCCTCTAAATGTGGTTGACGTGGTTTATCCATGTATTGACTGAGAATGTGCACAACATACACTAAGTCGGGTCTTGTGATGGTCAAGTATATTAATCTCCCAACAAGTCTTCTATAGGATGTGAGATTATTGATGAATTCCCATTCAACCTTGCTAAGGGATAAATTTTGTTCCATAGGTGAATTGGCAGATTTGGCACCAAGATAACCCATGTCCTCCAATATTTCAAGTGCGTACTTGCGTTGTGACATAACAATTCCCTTCCTGGAACGTGAAACTTCTATGCCTAAAAGATACTTTAATTCACTGAGATCTTTAAGCTTGAATTGTCTCATGAGATGATTCTTAGTTTCTTATATTGTTTCCTGTTATGATTATATCATCTACATAGACAAGAAAAACTGAGAAGGAATTACCAAGGGTTCGGACGAATAATGAGTGATCATACTTAGATTGGTTAAAACCAGCTAGCTTAAGTGTTGTTGATAGCTTGATGAACCATTGTCATGAGGCTTGTTTAAGTCCATATAAAGATTTGTGTAGCTTACATACTCGTGTTTCCCCCTTTCGTCTGAATCCAAGTGGAAGGGACATGTAGACATCTTCATGAAGATCACCATAGAGAAAAGCATTGTTGACATCGAGTTGTCAAAGATGCCAATTTTGAATAGCAGCAACGGCAAGAAGAAGCCAAACAGTGACAAGTTTGGCTATTGGTGCAAAAGTTTCTTGGTAGTCAAAACCTTCAATCTGACTATATCCTTTTGCCACTAACCGAGCCTTGTATCATTCCACAGAGCCATCAGGATTATACTTGATTTTGTAGACCTATTTACAACCAACTAGTTTCTTGTTTGAAGGAAGTTGTTGAAGCGTCCAAGTGCCATTAGTTTCAAGAGCATCTAGTTCTTGTTTCATGGCAAGCCGTTATTTTGGATTGTTGAAAACTTTAGCAAAGGTGGTTGGTTCCCTGAGAATGGAAATAGAAGTAGCAAAGGCACGATGTGCAGGTGATAATTGGTTATAGGTAAGTACATGAGATAGAAAATGAGAAGTACATTTGTTATTGGACGATGCTGAGTAAGACGAAGGGAATGACCTAGAAGGCAAGGAAGCTTCTACATGATATTTTTGAAGGTAGCTAGGAACATTGGTGGATTGATGAAGCCTATGTGTACTAGTGTTGGAAGAATCATGTGTGGTGTAGAAGTTGATGATGATGTTTCTGGAGATGAATTTTGAAGATGAAGAATGTCTGAGTCGATTGTTGGAAGGACATATGATGTATGAGAAGTGATGTATTTGGATTAGTTGATTGACGAATGTTAGGTATGTCATCATAAATAGTATTTTCTGATGGAGTGAATAGAGTTGGAGTGTTGACAGCGAAAGTGAGATAAGGAAATACATGTTCATGAAAGATAACATCACGAGACACTAAAGTCTTGCTTGTTTCCAGATTGTAGACACGATAACCTTTTATTCCATATGGATACCCAATGAATATGCATCTATATGATCTAGCATCTATGTGATCTATCATCAAACTTTGTGAGTCGATCATGATGTGCAGACACAAAACAAAGGGAACCAAAAACACGAAGATGTTCATACTTAAGAATTTTTTGAAAAAGGACTTCAAATGGTGTTTTACCCTTAAGAATAGGTGTTGGAGTATGATTTATAAGGTATGTGGCTGTAAGAATGGCATCTCTCCAAAATTGTTTAGGGAGATTGGCTTGGAAGAGCAATGAACGAGTAACATTGAGAAGATGACGGTGTTTGCATTCAACAACACCATTTTGTTGAGAGGTAGAGACACAACTAGTTTGATGAAGGATTCCTTTGGTAGAAACAACTGGGTCATAGAGAATTCTAGTCCATTATCACTACGAATGATTTTAACTCTGGATGCAAATTGTGTTTCAACAAGATTGATGAAGGTGGTGAGAAATGTGCGTGTATCAAATTTGGTGTTTAAGAGATAGACCCAGGTGCATCTTGAGTAGTCATCAACAATAGTGAGGAAATAACGTGCTCTATTAAGTGCTAGAATGTGATAGTCATCCCAAATATCAATATGAATTAGTTCAAAAGGTACTTTTGTTTTGATGGAACTTAAAGGAAATGGATTATGAGTTTGCTTAACTAGTGGACAAATAGAACAATCACTAATAGAAAAAAATGTATGTTGATGGAAAGAGAAAGCTCACGTAAATTGTTATTAGATAGATGACCAAGTCGTTGATGTCATAGATGATGGTTGGTTGGAGTAGTATTTGAAACAGAGAAACATTCAACCTTCTTTGAAATAGTCAGGTAGTATAGTCCTACTTTCTTAGTTCCCATCGCAATCGTCTTTCCCAAGCATTTGTCCTTAACAAAGCACATATTATTAGTGAATGTGACATGACAAAGTGTAGTTTGAGTTAGTTTGGCTATTGAAACCAAGTTTAATTTGAAGGAGGGAACATATAAGACATTATAGAGTATGAAATTATTGGAAAATTGTACAGTGCCAATATGTGTGACACGGGCAAGTGAATGGTCAGGTAAATGTACATGCCGATTAGTGACTGGAATGCTGGAGCTCATAAGGTTTTGAGAACAGAACATGTGATCAGTTGCTCCTATATCAAGAATCCAACGGGTTTCTGAATGAAAAACATTCACACATGATATTTTACCTGAAGAAGTAGTCATTTGTCTTACCATGCTAACTGATTTTTCTTGATTGAGAAGTGTAAAAAGCTCATGATATTGAGCGTATGTAAGGTTGTGGGATGGTGTCCTTGTGTTGGAGTTGCTTTCCTGAAGATTAGTATGGTGAGCTTTGGAGGGGAAGTCATAACTTGCATCTTTCTCATCTTGAATTAATCTTTTCTTCCGACACATGTTAATGTAATGTCCATTCAAACCACATAAATCACATTTGAGGCGTTTTCAGCAGTTTTCATAATTGTGCCCATTGAAACCACAGAAATCACATTTAAGGTGACTTCGACAACTTTTAGAATTGTGATTGTTATATTGTTGTATCGATTATACTTGAGATGTGAGTTCATTTGTGGGTAATATTTGTAAGGATATTGTGTATGAATTTCATTGGTAGTTTCAAACATGATTTTTTTTAGTGAAAAATTCGAAAAAAACAAGATAGGATTTAATGTGTTTTAGACAACAATAACTGTTTATGAAACAAATAATGAACTGAAATATGCTTTATCTTATAGAAAATGAGTCAAGGATTACAGAACTGGAAATTTTAGCCGTAGAACCGGTCGGAAAGTGGGTGAACAGGTGTCTGAAGTGGCTGAAACGGCGGCTGCAATGCTGGAGTACTGAACCGGATGAACGACGCATCGTTTACTTCAGAGGCACACAAACGACGTGTTATTGGAGTCATCTTCCTTAACAGCTGGCGCGTGTGACTCCGACGAGGCGCGTGGAACGCTGGTGAACTCAAGGAAGGCGCGTCTGAATGCGTGGGTTGGTATTTTGGCTTGAAATTAATTGAAGATTGCTCGGATTCTTCTAGATATTTTAATGGGATGAAATTGAAATTATTTTGTGAATCGAAATTGATTTTGAAAAAAAAATAGAATGAGAAAAGAAGAAAAAATTTATGTGTGAGTTAAATTTTCTAAGAATTATTTCCTAAGCTGTGATACCACGTAAGAAATGGTTTTATTAATGATGAATAAACAAATGTTTAATATCTATTTATACAAAAAAAAACCAAAATTGTAATAATTAAAAATAAATACAATTATAGAGAGACATGTTCTTGGACAGTCTATCATTTTCCACCAAACTGTTGGTGACTGTTTCTAACTAGTGTGTTGGTTGTCACCAGTTAGATCTCAAATTCTTTAACACAATCAACCAAATCTAAGGCTAAAATGAACATATATATTTTTCTTATAAGTTGATTGATATATAAGGTAACAATAAAACTAAACCAACCTATTCATATTATAAATATATTTTAATTTTAATATATTTATAATATTTATATATATATATACTACAATATGTTTATCAATTTCAATAAATTTTAATTTATAAACCTAATTATCTACATATAAAATAAGTATTTTTTTTTATTTTCAGCGAAGATAAACTTGTTTTAACAAAAAATTTTAGTAGTTACTCACGAGATTTATTATTAATGGTTTATAAATTTCAATCATTTTTACCATCTTTATTATTGTGTTTCATTCTCTATGGATTTAGAGTATGGTGTATATAATAAAATATTTCTTAATAATTTTAATTTAAACAAAATTAAATATTTTTAAATAACAATAAACATTAAAGATACATCATGCTTAGAATTATTCTTCATTCTAAGTTATACGTTTGTGAATAAATTTTTAACAAAAGTATAATAGGTTCAAAATTGACATAATTTTGATTTTTCAAATATCGTTAACATAATATTAATTTATAAAATAAACCATCACCCTAAGGGACAACACCCATCCTTAGCATAATATTTGCTTGCTCAATTGCTAGCGTGATATATTAATAGTGTGGATACTTTGTGTGAGGTTATTTTGTATTATTCACGTGTTACTTTGTTGTAATTTTCCTTTTATTAATTAAAATATCTTACTGATTGAGCTTAAAAAAAACAAAAAAATATATTTTCTAAATAATGTATATTTTATTTAAAAAACCTATTTTATAATTTAATAATGCATTTCAAAAAATGTGCATTTGTTTAATATGAAATCCTCTTGGGGGCATTTACATATAGATAAGGTACAAGAAAACTTCTTTAGGGCATTTAAGTGAATTTGGATACGAGAAAAAAGACCAACACGTGCATACATACATTTTATATACAAGCAATAAAAATTTAAATTAACAATTTTTTCAATATCTTGTAAATAAACATAATAAATTATTTATAATTCTGATTCAATTAATATTCTAACATAAAACATATTTATTACACATTAAAATACATGTAACGTTATAAATATAGTTCAAGAATTTCAATTAATATATGATACTATTTATAACATCATCCATAATTTTATTCTTAAAGATAAATTTTAAAAAAGGACAATAAATATTATTATCTTAAAAATTATGGATATTTTTGCTCATTTTGCGTGATTTCGTCTTTTATATATAGATTTATGATGATATATACGAGTGCGTCTATGGTAAGCTTAAAAACAGCTTAACCAGCTCAGCATAATAGGCTTTCCATTTAACTATTCCAAAATTATGTCTTGATCTACCCAATGATCAACAACAATCACTATGTCCATCCAACAACAATGCTTATGATGCTCCTATTACATTGCAGGCTACATGCAGAATAAAATGGGACATGAGAAGCAACTGAACTTTATAACTCGAGTAACATGAACTTTTCATTGTATATATTCCCTTGTTAGATCAATTAGAGAGAGAGAGAGAGGTTAGAAAACCAAGCTATAAATCTCTAACTACTACATCAAACTTATCTCCTATATAAATAACTTTTCAGAGGAAAGTTAAGGCTCTTTGCCACCTGCAAAAATCGAACATAACTTATAAATATATTATTCAAGCGCTTCATATTTTAAACAAAAAGGAAATGTGAAAATTTCAAGACCAAAAGGAAAAAAATCACCTTAACAGCCATATCTTCGGTAACTGTAGATCGATATCGAGTTGAACCCTCTAATGGACAGCTTCCTCCTTTGACAATAAAATTAGCATTGCACAAACTGGATAATTGCAAGAGAACATCAGACATAAGGCTATTATCCCCACCACAAACTCCTTGACGATTAATTCCTTGTTCATCCTCATCAATGGAAACCTCTGATACAGATGTAATACATTGAAATATGGCTAACAATCTCTCCAGAGGAAAAGTACCGGGACCTTTCGTCAGTAATTCCTGTTCTGCAGTTTCTTTCTGTTCCTTTGATTTTTCAGATGTCCTAAGCATGAAAAATAACATTTTCAGGACATTAATAACACTGATCTATGAACAGTTCCTATGATGGTACAGTATAACACGTAATAATGACATTTAACAATTGTTTCCAAGATGCATAATTGAATAATAAAAATATAAAGATTAAAGAGAACTATAAGAATAACAGGCAGTAATGTAAATTTGAGGTTTCATAAGCACAAAGGAAAGCAGAAATGTAAGCAGCTCTCCAGAAAGACTTCAAAAGCAGATACTAAGAACAAACGTGACACTGACACCTTAACTTTTGCCACCCGCAAAATTTGTCATACTAATGATACACTACATAGATATTTTACAAAGTGAAAAATTAAACATGTGTGATTTATTTTTGTTTTTTTTTCGTGGGGGGGTGGGTAATAAAAGTTGTACTATGTTATCCTGCTTCTTTGAAGAGGCTATCAATCAGTTCCAAGGTACAGATCATGCTAATAACTAGAAATCAAATATCAATGCACTTACTTTCTCTTTCGTTTGCGGTTATCTGAACCCCCAGTAGAATCAAACAGTGATGCATCAAGAGTTGGTGGGTTTCTTGAAGCAAGGAATGCTGAAAGTAGAAGATACTTGGCAGAAGTACACATATGAAAATTTAATTGATCAGGAGCATCCCATCCTGATTTCCTAACACTATTGTTCTGCTTGGTGGCCCCATCATCTATTGAAGGCTGAGATGATACCTTAAATATCTCATTCAAAGAAGGAGCTATATGAGGTTTGACATCACGGAACAATATTCTTTTCATTTCTTCATTTGGAACCACTTTCAGATCACTCAACGGTTCACAATACTTTTTGTACAACAGTGAAAGGACGACAGATAGTTCATCCACTCGTCTAGTGGCTTTACTGCAATATCCAAGTACAACACTAACAAGATAGAAGAAAATGAAAATAAGTGAAAATGCATATAGGACATTTTTAACATATAGGAAAAGATAAATGAGCACCAATAGAGAGAGGATTTTTACCTGAGAAAAGAGGAATAAAGTTTCTTGTTAGATTGGGTTCTCATGAAAATTTGTTGAAGATCATCTTCTACATAATCAGGAAAATATACAGGGACAGGTTCAACAAAACCCATACTTGAATAATATGTATCGGGGGATGTGTTGCTAATAAAGATTACACCGATCTTAGGAAGTTTTAAAACGTCATAAAGATTGAAAAGAAATGGCAATATAGTAGAGCTTTTCTCCCACTCTTTAACAACCTCCAAATTATCAAATATTAAGTAGATCATATGTCCACTAGATCGTGCCTCCGAGGTTTTGGAGCTGGAACACCCCTTCTTCCCCCAAAAATCATTAATTTTGTTAAGTAAGGCTTCACGAAGAAAATTAACAAAATCAGACGGCCTTTCACAGCGCTTAGCACTCAAATAACCATTGGTTGCGTTCTTTCTGTGAAGCAACAGTTGATTCAGAATTGATTCAAATAAGATCCGTGGATTATAACAGGTAAGACAGCTTGAATAGACAAATGGCCGTTTAAGATGCCTAAATATCTGTAGAATGATACTGGTCTTTCCAGTAGAAGTACCTCCATAGATAAAGAGAGGAAGCATGGGGCAATTCAAAGGACCCAAATGGCGCACAATCTCTAGAATCTGTATTCGTCTACCTGGAAAACTAGAAAACAAATCATCCGGGCCAATAGGTTTTTCATCATCTCCAAACTGAAGACCATTCAGATTTGAACTTTGTGGGTCACTAGCTTTTGTTGCCTCAAGTGCATTGGGTGAAACAGAAGCCAAAGAAGAAGCCCTAGTCATTCTTCTCATAATGCTTGATGTTTCCTCTTCCTTACCCATGTCCTCAAAAGCAAGTATGAGGTAATTTTAGGTAAAAGAGAAAAAATACCCTAGACAATCAAAAATGAAAGTGTAATAATAGTTAAGAAGTAAGTATATAACATTAGGGAACGATCTGCATGTTCTATAAAAAGTAATACCCAGACGTAAGCAATCTGAAATAATCAACCTTGACGATTATAAGCTTGAATTGACTTGGCCCAATGAAGAGTTGCAAACAAAATCGCCCAAACATATAATTTTATGAAGGCATCTCATCCTACCACCATATGAAGAATGGGGATGCTAACTAAAAGCATAAATTACAACCAGTATCGAAACGAAGAAAAATGTGAAATATGCACATTGTCTTAAGGATTTAATCAGGGGTGGCTCAAGAGCTTGTGAGGCCCTAGACTGCAATTAAAAACGAGTCCCTTGAAATGTATTGAAAAGTTGAGAATAACACATTTGAATGATTGAAACGGCCATAAATCATCATATTAGATCACTAAACTAGCTAAATCACAGTATCATATATAAAAGGTCGGCAATTCTAAGATAAAAATGAAACCAATAAATCAAAACAGGGCAGAGATTACCACGCATTATACTTCACGTGATTGGGCCGGCGGCAACAGAGTTGGAAGATACTTGACGGGCACCGTTGGTGTGGAAAAGGGGGAGAGTGAAATTAGGGTATGTGAAATCCAATATACAACGCGGGGGCTTTTCCTGTGATTTGTTTTTTCAATTTTCCCCAATATTTTCCCTTTTCTACTTTGCAACCTTTTTTCATTTTTTTTAAATATTTTTTTACAAAATTTTAAGGATGTTTAATCGGTAAAATTAATCGGCAATCAACGAATTATAAATGAATTTTATTATGGTATAATTAGATTTGATGAAAAATTATAAAATATAAATTGAATAATGATTAGTATTTAAAATCCACCTAAAATTAATCAATCCTGTATATATTAAATTAATTTTTTTATATATTTTTTTTATGAATTATACGAATTTTTAATAATTTTATCACATTCAATCAAAAATTATATTTTAATATATAATAATAATTAAATGATTTTTTTTCTTTTTATTATCTTGAATGAAATTATTTAATAAATTATTTTTATTTTTTTATTTTTATTTAATCTTTGTAGTAAAAAGTTATTTGTGTTTTTTTAAAGTCAATTAAATAAATATAATATTATAATTTTAAATTTTAAATTGGGTGGATTTATGATTTGTATATTTTTATATTAAAAAATATTTACGTGATCATTACATATTATTTAACAAATTGTGTAAATTAATGCAAAAAGAATTTATATATATATATATTATTATTTAACAAATTGTGTAAATTAATGCAAAAAGAATTTATATATATATATATATATATAATAAATTAGATTAATATATATTATAAGCGGATAAATTATTAACTACAAAATTAATGATACATAGGAATTGAATTAGATTTCAGATGGAATAAAATTATGCATATTCCATATAATGTTCCCCGTACTTATATTTATTTTCCTAATTTATTATGTTATATTATTTTTCTATTTATTATATATATATATATATATATAATTTAATAAAAATAAATAATTATTTAAACTTGTTAAGAACACTCAATCATTTATATCATTGGTAAAATTATTTTAAAAAATAAAAAAAATTATTTTTTTAAATAAATACAAATTCATATTATTAATATTTTTATTAAATTTTATTAAATTTTATAAGATTTAATAATATTTATAAGTTAAATAAACAATTACTTTTTAAAAAAAGAATATGAATTATTTTGTTTGTTAATTGTGTTTGTGTGTATTAAATCATGTAATAGGGTTTAGTCCTACATACATCAGTATGGGCTTAGTCCCAGTGCGTAAAAAAAATTAAATCTCATTTTTTTTTAAATCAATCATTTAATAGGAAGAATTAAAAAGAAGATTGGATAAAATATATTTTTTAATTAATTTTTTTAAAAAAAATTATCTCTATTTTGATTTCTGAGCCCTCGTTTTACGTACGTCTTCCCTTCAATTTTTGCCATGACAGCCATTTGGCTTCAGAATTTTGGTGGAGAATATTTTTATTTTCTGTATTCCAACGACTGAAGTCGGGTTCGAGTTGGAGTTGGGTCGGTGTTGTGGATGAGACATGTTTTAAAAATTTTAGAGGAGATATAATTAATTATTTATTTATGTTATAAATTATCATAAAATTATAATTAATAATTATTAAAAATCATAATATTTATTTTTTAAAATTTATAATTAATTATCATATTTTAATAATATATATATATATATATATATATTTTAAATAACATGTAGTTGGGTTGGGTTGGATGTATTTTTTGCGGGAGTTCCCTCCATTGGTAGTTGGTACGATATCAGAACACGTGTGTTTCATTTTGCGTCATGTTAAAATTAAAATAATAATAATAATGAATGGATTGTTTGAACTCACATCTTCGTATCATCACTATATATTATTGCATTATTATTTTTATTTTTTATCAATAATTGCATTACTATTTTATATTTTTATTATCAATACTTTAATAAATAATTTAGACTTTTAAGAATATTATATTTAAACATGTATGCCGCAATTGTAATAAAATTTTCAAAATTTATTAAATTTTAGACAAAAAGTATTGGAAAAATAATAAACTTTATCGTCCCTAAAATTAATAACATTAAAAATAATACATTTAATAATTATATTCTTTTTATTTAAAAAAAATAACATTATTTTTTGTTTTACAAAATTCTCAAATAAAGACTTATTATTCATGATTAAGGGCATACTTATATCTAGAATCATATTAGATTGTGAGCATGCTATAAATATGAGTTGGTTTTGGGTTAAAAAGAATCATTCATTTCTTATAAGGGGATGGAATTTGTAGAGATATAATTCATTTGACAAGGTTTCACGTATATGCGAAAGTATTTTTTCTCAAATTAGGATACATTTTTTTGTTAAAATGGGCTTCCAAGGTTTTGCCAAGAATGAAAAATATCAATTTGAGATATCTCACTAGAGTGAAAAACAATTTTCAAGCGTTGATAGCTATATAAAAATGTTGATTTAATGTATTAAATTAAGACTTAAATTCACCTCAAAGTTAAGTTTATTTTAAATTTGTGAAACCTTATAAGGTTTTTTATATTTGATTATATTACGCATATTTGTTATATGCATAACACAAAAACAGATGTTTATGCATTTTATTTTCATCCATCATAGAATGATTATTTAGTTATATTTTCATCTTTGAATTATGATTTAATCAAAAAAATTTGAATTATCCCCATTTATTTAGAAGAAATTATTTGATTTTTTAACTATGATGAAATCGTAATATTTTCTTTCATTTTTATACTACTATAATTTACATTTGGACGAAATCTACTCTTCATCACCTAAACCTACAATATATTTTAAGGGTTGGACTATTCGTCGACTAAAATAGTACGTGAATTAGGTTGAGGCACAGTGTACAACACCTGGTAATTATATTTCAGCTGTGTATATTTTAATTATTTTTTAAATAAATAATTCAAAAGTTCTAAGTGGTATAACCTAGTTTATCCATGTGATATTATAAAAACTAAATCATATCATTATTTAACAAAAACCAGTGGTTAAAGGAGGAGGGTCTTAATACAAATTTTTTTCATGCAAGAGCTTCACTGAGAAATCGAAACAAGAAGTTTATAATTTATTTGATTTGACAAGAAATTGGATTCAAGAAGCTACCCAGATTTTCCAAATAATGGTTAATTTCTTTGAGGTGGTGTAACATCTAAATCTAGATAAGGTCCTTGATCCAGATGGTTACCAAGAAATGAAGACATAGAAATAATTTTACATACAATTCATTCTAGAATTACTCAAGAAATGAATTCTAGCTGCTCTAATAAAAGAAGTGTTAGAGATAAAGATACTTGAGGTGGTGTAACATCTAAATCTAGATAAGGTCCTTGATCCAGATGGTTACCCAGCAGCCTTCTTCCAATCTATATGGTATGTTGTTAGTAGAGATGTGTTGGATGCTGTCAAAACTTTTTTCATGTACATGACTCTTTCCACAAGTATGAATTATACTTTCATTAGATTGATTCCCTTAATAGTACATTGAATCACCTAAGACCTATTAGCACTTGCACTACAATTTATAAGATTATTGCTAAGATATTGACTAATAGACTTAGGAATGTGTTGTATTTTGTAATATGTATATATGAACCATAATGCTTATCTTCTTAATTGGTAGATTACATACAATATTTTAATTGCTCGTGAACTTTTTTTTATATCTAAAATCTAAAAAAAGAGGAAAATACCACCATCTTGGTCTTAAGATCAACATAAACAAAACTTATGATCATATTGAATGATATTTTCTAACGAAGACGATATTGAAATTGGGATTTTATGTAAAATTTGTATCTTGGGTATTTGCTTGCTTATCATCTATTAATTACTCCTTAGTATTAAATGATGAAATTGTGGGTATTTTAAACCAGAAAGAGGACTCATGCAAGGGGATCCCTTTGTTGAAAATCAACTCTAAAATAATAATTGAAGATGTAGAGAAATAAATGAAATGGTTGAAGGTTGTAGAAATAAATGAAGTAGTTGAAGGTTGTAGAAATAAATGAAGTAGTTGAAGGTTGTAGAAATAAATGAAGTGGTTGAAGGTTGTAGAAAAGAGAAGTGTGTAGATAAGATTTGTATGGCTAGGATTATTTCTTAGTTTTATATTTGTGTGGTGTAGATTGCATGGTGAGGACTATAAATAGCCTACCTTGCATTTTGGTTTAATCATTCCATCAAAAACAAATAAGTCTTTGTATTCTTAGTTTGAGTGTGAGTTGAGAGCTTTCTCTTTGAGTGTTTGTATTTCTCTTCAATTTGTGAGTTACCTTTGAAAGGTGTTATAGTGAGTATAATACAAATAGTTTGTTTACTTGTTTGGATCTAATATTAGTAAATTTAGAGTTGTTCATTCTAAATTTTACTCAACAATTGGTATCGAAGAGACGATCGGGTGGATCGTTCTTGGTGAGTTATCTCTGAGTCATCGCTATTTTATCGAAGCGATGATGATCCTAAATCGCTGGATCAATAGACTTCCTCAACCAAGGTTAGAATTTGTTTCACCCTTTGAGATACTACGAACATGAAACCTACAGCTAGCTACTTTCGAGTATTTGGTCATCAGGTGTTATGCTTGTTCCTCGATCATTTACTGAGCAAATTTGACAAGAAAGTTGTTAGATGTATCTTTGTGGGATACGTACCCAAAGAAAGGGTGGAAATGTTGTGATTCAACGAGTGGAAGATGCTACACTTCACGACGTGGTGTTTGATAAGCATCTTCGGTAGTTCTCGGAATAAGCATTGCCGACTCAAGAGAATTTGGAGATAAGGTGCAACAAAAGATGGAGGGAAAGATACTATTCAATTCTAACCAAGTTTAGATGAATCTGAGATTCAGACGATGATGGCCAACAAAGAGTAGCTCAGAATCCTTTGCAAACTGGCATATATCAACAACTAAATGAAGAAGGTAGGCCTAGTGAAATAGAAGAATCAACTCCACAATCTCAACTACGTAGGTCAACAAGAACACGAAGCCAAATCCCAAATATGCTAATGCATCCATAATTGAAGAAGCAATAACCTCGAGACGACGTTTGAAGAAGCATCGCAAAGATCCGGAGTGGATGACATAACCATGAGAGAAGAGATCGATGCACTTCATCAAAATCAAACTTAGGATCCGCGCGAAAGCCAAGAGATTTGAAATCCATATCCTGCAAACGGGTTTACAAGATAAAGCGTGTAATGATGGGTCAATCGAGAGATACAAGGTGATTGGTAGCTCGTGGTTTCTCTCAACAAGATGTGGACTAGACTATGATGAAACGCTTTAGTCCAAAGGGCGAAACTTACAACCTGCTCGAGTCCTACTCTTGACTCGCAACAAACAAAGATCTGTGTGGCACAGATGGATGCGAAGAATGCTTTTCTTCACTGAGAGTTGGATAGAGATCTACATGATCCAACCAATGGGTTTTCGTAGCCAAGATCATTCTAAATACGTGTGTAAGCTACGGAAAGCACTCTGCGGATTAAAACAAGCACCCAGGGTGGTATGGTAAGATTCTTGAATTTCTAACACAAAGTGGTTATTCAAGGTAACACCTGCAGATATTCCAAATTGTTTGTTAAAGCCAATGAAGGAAAGCTTTAGCTATCAGAGCAGTGTATGTGGATGACTTAATCATAACTGGTGATAATGAGGCAAAAAATTCTTGGAAGAAACGAGAATTTGTCAATCCGTTACCAGAGGAAAGAACCTGGCCAACTCAAGCACTTCCTTGGTTTAGGTTGATCGCGACACAAGAAGGAATATTTCTTTGTACGCTGAAAAAATATTCTAAAGATTTGATAAAACGGTTCGAATTCTTGAATGCAAACCAATTTCGACGCCACGGAGCTAAATGCCAAATACGTGCGCACAATGGCGAAAATATTTGGAAGATACGACAATGTATTAAAAATTGGTAGGCAGTCTGATCTACTTAACCTTAACTCGGCCTGACATTTCTTATGCAGTAAGTGTAATGAGTCGATACATGCAAAATCCAAAGAAGCCACATTTAGAAGCAGTTCGACGAATATTGAGATATATGAAGAGTACAATTGACTATGGTATTTTGTACAAGAAAGGTGGAGACAACAAGTTACTAGTTACCGTGACGCAGACATGGCGAGATCATGACACAGGAGATCAACAACTGGTACGTGTGTTTAAGCTAGGTTCGGAACAATTTCTGGTGTAAAGAGACAACCAACAAGATATCATTATCAACCACAGTTGGTGCATCGAAAGTGCTGGCAATGTTATAGCCAAGAAAGGATGGTTTGATACAGCCTAATGAATAATCTACATCAATCAAGAGATTATACATCATTGTATTGTGACAATCAATCAATGCAATTAAGCTTCGCGGTAGAATCCTATCTTTCATGCAAAGAACTAAGCATGTTCAAGTACACTATCACTTTATCAGAGAAAAGGTTCTGCAAGAAGAAATTAAAATGAGGCAAATCAAGACAGATGATCAAGTTGTGGACTTGTTCACAAAAAGCTTAAGCGTTAGCAAGTTCAAAATGTTTCGTCATCAACTTAACACAGTAAAAATAGTGAGAGTTGGTGTTGAGAGGGAGTGTTGAAAATCAACACCAAAATAATAATTGAAGAGGTAGAGAAATAAATGAAATGTTTGAAGGTTGTAGAAATAAATGAAGTAGTTGAAGGTTGTAGAAATAAATGAAGTAGTTGAAGGTTGTAGAAATAAATGAAGTAGTTGAAGGTTGTAGAAATAAATGAAGTGGTTGGAGGTTGTAGAAAAGAGAAGTGTGTAGATAAGATTTGTATGGCTAGGATTATTTCTTAGTTTTATATTTGTGTGGTGTAGATTGCATGGTGAAAACTATAAATAGCCTACCTTGCATTTTGGTTTAATCATTTCATCAAAAACAAATAAGTCTTTGTATTCTTAGTTTGAGTGTGAGTTGAGAGCTTTCTCTTTGAGTGTTTGTATTTCTCTTCAATTTGTGAGTTGCCTTTGAAAGGTGTTATAGTGAGTATAATACAAATAGTTTGTTTACTTGTTTGGATCTAATATTAGTAAATTTAGAGTTGTTCTCAAGGTTTATCATCTTTACTTGCTCATGTCGAAGAAAATGAAGCAAATCCAAGGTTTGAAGACTAGTAGATCTAAACCTTTTATATCCCATTTGCTTTTTGCGACGATTCTCTTATATTTTGCAAAGTTTCTCAAAACAAAGTTCACATGGTTAGAAGTATTTTTTATTGGTATGGGGTTACTTTGGGACAAGAAGTCAATTTTCATAAGTCTTCTTTATTCTTTAATGCCAAAGCTTATGTGAATTTGAGAACAAATTTGCAAACTTTTTTGGGTGTGCATACAATATATTAAAATGGATAAATATATTGGGCCTTCCGACATTGGTTGGTAAATCAAAGTATCAAACTTTTAAATTTATTAAAGAGAAGCAAAGCAAAATGCAAGGGTGGTGTAAGCAATTTTTTATCTACTGGTAGATAAATTCTCCTCAAATCAATTTCCTCAACTTCAAACTTCGCAAGGAGTTGTTTCCTTCTTCCTAAGACTCTTTGTAAAGAAATTGATTATTTAATAGGTCATTTTCGGTGGTCTGCTTCGGACTCAAAAAATAAAGTTCATTTTTGGAAAGTTTTATAAAAATTGATTTAAAGATCTTATGTTTTTTTAATTTAGCCATGCTTGCAAGTAGTTTTTAATTTGTAACTCTTCTCTTTTAGAGCAAGTTTTGAGGCACAAATATTATAAAATTGCTCCCTTATAGCTACCAAGATTGGCAATAATGCTTCTTGTGCATGGAGAGACACTGTTGAAGCTCGAAAATTATTAAATGATGGGTTAAGATGACAACCGGCTAGGAGGAGTTCTATTTACATTTGGGACAAGCCTTGGATACCAAGACCAAGGCTTTTTAAACCTTTAACTCCAAAAAACTTTTTGGTTAAATTTGTTGATCTTATTAATATACAAGAAAATTGGAACAAAAATATTCTTGAGAGTATCTTTCTATATGATGATGTTTGTGTGATTAACATTTTTATCGTTCATTCTCATCTTAAAGATGTCCCTATATGGTACTATAGTACATATGGATCGTACATTGTTAAGTCGAGTTATTTGAGAGTAATGATTATTAATGAAAAATGACTTATTTAATTGGACAAAACAATTCTGAGTGTAATGACAAAAAAAATTTAAAGCGTTAATACTCTCTCAAATTACTTAGAAAATTATTTATTTGACAGTGTGCTTAGGATAGTCTTCCTACTAATTGCAATCTCATCAAAAGGGAAACATAGGTAGACTCACTATGCCCACTATTCATAGAAGAAAATGAAAATAGTAGGCATTTGTTCATAAATTGTATGTTTTATCTAGATGTTATGTCTAATATGTTTTTATTGATTAAGTAGTTATTCAATCTAAGATTAGATGGATTTTTAAGCAAAAGAATGGAAAGATAAAATGGATGTGGAGAATCTATAGCTCAAACTTATTATTACATGGTGGAAATTTTGAAAAGTTAGAAATGAAAGAATTTTTCTAAATATTTTTAAACTTATTAGGATAGTCTTATTTTTCATCAACAATCAATTATCTGAACTTGATCATGTTTTGATGTAATTTTCTTTTATGTTTTTGCAATTCTATTGTTATATTGGTTAGACCATTTTTTGATCTTTTACTCTAAGTCTTTGTTCTATCTTAATGCTTGGTAACTCTTACTTATTTTAATGAACCGATATTCAGTTCAAAAAAATAGAAAACAAAAACCAGATAATATGGATAAGAATAATTTAGTTTTCCAATTTAGTTTGGTTTGTACGGTTTCTTAAGAGTTGAATGGTAGTGACATCATTTTTTTTAATCAAGTTGACTCAATGTTAGAATTTATTTCATAGAAATATCACGACCAATCAAATTTTGTATTATAAATTATTTAGTGGTAAATAAAGTTATATTTTATATGATAGATAAATGTAAGATATTTTTTAAAATACAGCAAATTTTATTAAGCATTTTATTTTTATTTTCTCATATATAATAATAACAATTTTATTGTGACATGAAGAATCAAATGTTATTTTATTTTTTTGCATATTAATAAAAAAATTATCGAGTTTGTAGATCATAGTACACCCTCAATCCCCTATCGAGTTTGGAGATCATAGTACATCCCCAATCCCCTGTCGAGTTAAGAGACCCAAATCATTCGTTAATTTACTTTGAACAATCAAATCGATAATTGATTAGTGTTAGCTCTAGTTCTTTTCTTTTTTTCTTTCTCAACCTACAATCTGTCCCATTAGCTTTCTATCACAAACAAACCAGGCAACTTAAATTCTAGTTAAAAAAACACTTCTATTTAAAACTCCTCTAAATTTCTATTTTCTACTACATTCATTCAACAATGCAAACACAGGATGGCCATTTTGAAACAAACCAAGATTCCCAAGGCTATTGTTGTCATTTCCACCATTTCCATCCTCATACTTAGCATCACCTTGCAAAGAAAAATAGCGTACGAGTATCACCCCCTCCAACATGACCGAAATCACCATTTCTACCAAAACAACTATTAGGACTTTGAGGGTTAGAAGATCTACTCTTTTGCTACAAGTCATATTCAATGGTGCACCCTTGTTAGTGTTTGAAGTCTCATTATGGGCCTGATCATCAACGTTTGCATTATCCATGTCAGCGAATTCATCGGAAGCTTCACCATTTGTCAATGCCAAAAGAGAAGGTTGTTGTTGAGATGCAGAGGAATTGAAGTCCTCATGAGGAGCTACCTGAACAATAGAATCTTTTGGGGAAAGTTTGGCAAGGTCACTAGCAATTAGAGTAGAGCTTGATCATATTCTTTTAACATTGTACCTATTTATTGTTGAATTCAACAAATAACTGCAACACAATTCAACAATCACTGCAACACAATTCAGTAAACACTGCACCGACGCCAAACATTTCTTCCAATATACACTACTACCAAGTACGCCAGTAAACCATGCAATTCAATCACGGTGAAATAGTAATTGATATTTGTCTATATAAACAATGTAAATATCCGATACAAATTAAGAAAATATACTCAGAGAACATTTATTTTCTCTTCTGATTATTTCTTCAAATATTGATTTCTTCATGGTATCAGAGCCAAGTCGTTGCTTTATACAAATTTAAAACTCTTGTTCTCTAAAACAGAGATTTCTTTCTCTGAAAATCCTTACTCTCCTAAAAAAATCGCAAACACCCGTACAAATATTAATTACAAACATCATTTTTTAAGCAATATTTGTCCCACCTAATTTTACCAGATTACTCTAAACACAATTCTGAACATTTTGGTAAAATTAGAGTAGAAGAAAACCTTCACACGCGCCTTCACGCGCGGCCCGGGCGCAGGGTCCATTGCCCACGCGCTCCACACGCCGTCCTGGAGGTCAAGATGACGACGTGTCATCCCGGCTTCGGTTCACTGACTTTGCCGTCCTGGCCAGACAGCATGCCCGGGCCCTACCGCTCTGCCTGGCCAGTGTCGTCCGGCCAATAGCCTTGGCATGAACCCGCTTTCTGCTAGCGCTTTCCTATTTTTGGCCTGCTCGGTCCATTTTAAAGGTTCAAACCCTGCTTTTTTTTCTGCTCGGATTTCTAAAACCGTTTTGGTTCATTTTTTCAAGTTTTTAATCCAATTTTAAACCAGTTTACTGGTTTTTTATCCGGTTTAGTATAAATATATGTATATAAAATAAAAAATAAATAAAAAATTAGTTCTAAAATTATTACACCATTTTCTAGTTTGTTTTCCATAATATCACGACAGAGGGTATAATTTCATTACCTATGGAGCAATCAACTCCAACTGTTGTACAACCTGGCTCACCAAGGCGTGTTTAATGCCGTAATTGTTCTTACCGATACTAATTATGATGTCGTCTCAAATAATGGAAATGTATATTGTAGAGAGAAAAATTCTCTTATATTCATGACAAAAAATTTGCAATCAGAAAAACATCAAACAATTACAATAAGTAGGAAGAGAAAATCAAAAGTGAATGTATGGATCCTGCGTCAACGAAGTCCGTAAATCACGCTAAGCATATTTACGCATACCCATCGCTTCTTGAAATTGGGGTGCTTTGGCAAAAGCATTCTACGCATTTAATTACTACAAGTATTTGTCTTAAACCAAAAGGCATTTATTTCCAGACATAAATGAAAAATCACTTTCGTGAGTATTGGCTGAGTAGTTGATCAAATTTTCAAGAGCTGTAATTCATCGATAAGCGTGGTCATGAAAGCACTTAATGATCTAATATCATATCAAGAGTCTGTTGAAAGCACTAAGGATACATATTTTTCTTACTAGATTGATTTACGAATTTGAACAGGTTCGCGGAGAAATTTTATGCGAAAAGAAACTATACCAGTATTTAAGGTTGTTATTCCTCGATTCGACGAGGTAGTACGTCCGAATCTCATCAAGGAAAAATACGGAGACGCTGACGCTCCGCCATGATTTTCTAAAAATCGTTTTTTCCAATCACAGTTAACGGCGGTATGATCGATAAATCATCATTTAAATGTACCCATTGTCATCAAAAGCGGTCATACTAAAGAACGATGTTTTGAACTCGGGATATCCTCGATCAAGGGATCACAACCGTGACTCTCTAAGAAAAACCCACGACATAAATGTCTACCGCCACCATCATTTAAACAACAAAAGATCAAAGGTAAACTCTCAAAGAAATATTGGTAAGATACTTAAAGTTTTTCCTCCTGCTTTTAATAATACATGATAATTGATCGTGTGCAACTGATCATACGACATTCGATTCTTGCAAATCTCAAAACCATCATCACACAAAACTCAAGCCAGACCGCTAATGGTAACACAACCCCAGCCATATCGGGAAAGATCTTTGTCTCTCACTAGTACTTTGAATTTAGACTCAAGATTGTTCCCTCTTTGAGTATAACCTTATATCTATTTCTCAAATAACCACTACTTCATCTTGTTTTGTTATTTTTTTGGCCTGGACTTTCAGCGTGTTCAAGGACATTCAAACAAAGCAAACGATCGTCGCGTGTTGTGCAAGGAAACCTCGTATTATTTGGACTTGGATTCAACAACCGCATTGGTAGCAACCGGATCTAACAAGGATGAATCAAATATACGGCTATGGCATAAGAGATCGGGTCATGCTTCTTTGGATATTTAAATTATTTCCAAGTTTATTTTCGAGCTTCCGATCTTTCTACTTTAAAATGCGATGTCTGCGACCTAGCAAAAAGTCATCGTTCCTCATTTCCCCGTAACTTTAAATAAAAGTCCATTTCCGTTTACGGTTATACATTCTCGATGGGGATGGGTCCTCCCAAAGTCTCTACTGGGAGGATCACGTTGGTTTGTTACATTTATCGATGATTTTAAAGAGAACGACTCTGGGTCCGTTTAATGAAATCTAAAAGCGAGGTAAATGTATTATTTAGAAAATTTCATAAAATGGTTCGTACTCAATATAAAACACAGATTCAAGTTCTACAAAGTGACAACGAGTGAGAATATAAAAGTTCCGTAGCTTCAAGAATATCTTAAAATGTATGGGATTATTCATCAAACTACTTCGTGTTGATACACCTCAACAAAACTAGTCAGAGGAAAAAATCGACACATTGGAAGTCATTCCGCGTCCTCATCGATCGAAGCTAATATGTCATTATCTTATCGTAGAAGCAATAACTTCACGGCATATTTGATCAATCGGGTACCTTCCGCAAATCTCCATTAACTTCCAAACACCACTACAAGCCATTACCCAAGCAATTGTTGCATCGTTGTTCCCAATTTACCTCCTCACGTTTTCGTCAGGTGGCATTTGTACACCTACATAAACAACAACGTAGCAAGTTGGATCCACGAGCAATACGCTGTGTTTTTACGGATATGCCATACAACAAAAGGGTATCTGCATTATCATCCTCCTACAAAACAAATGATTACCACCACGGATGTTATTTTTCAGCGAAGATACAATGTATTTCTCATCTACACCTAAATTTCAGTGAGTACAACCATGTCCGAATTAAATTCTTACATATAAATTGTTTCTACGAAGAAAATCAAATTATATGAGGAAAATATAAATAACTTGAATTCAGATGGTAATAACTCTCAATATAGAAAAGACTCAAGGAAATGGAATCAAGTCCTCATCAACTTCAAGATCATCAAGCAAGTTCCTTATTACCACAAAGTCGAAGACGAAGTTCTTCTTCCACAAATCATTTATATACCTAACCAATCGCTTGTCGAGAATGTTCCAACTATTGAACCATCCAGGAAAATACTTCCATCACGCCCCAACAGTAGGTATTCCTAAAGCCACGTATTTAACCTCGAGATTTCTAGTAAAGTCAAATATCCCATTAGTAACTATATGTCTAAACATCGCTTGTCAAAATCAAATGTATCATTCAGGAATCAATTATCTCGTTGTATCTATTCCTAACAGCCATAAGCTTTAAATGATCCCAAATGGAAAGATGCTGTTAATGAAGAACTAAGATCCTTAGAAATAAATGTAACTGGGAACTTGTCGATCGGCCCACCAACAAAGAAAATTGTCAGATGTCGCTGGATTTTTTTCAAGAAAGTATCAAGTGATGGTATGATCAACGCTATAAAGCAAGATTGGTGGCAAAAGGATACACTCGCATATACGTGATCGACTATACGTAAACATTTTCGCTACCGTAGGCCAAAATTAACAATCGCTCGAAGTCTTGGTATCTCTAGCTACAAATTTAGATTGGCCATTATATCGTGTCGATGTAAAAAATGCCTTTCTACACGGAGATTTAATTGCGTAAGTCTACATGGATTTACCACCAGGAATCAAGAAATTCAAAATCCATGATGAAAAGGTAAATTAAAAATCAACGTACGGATTGAAACAATCTCTCAAGAGCATGGTTCGTAGGTTCACAAAATCAACGAAGGCATTCGCTACAAACAAAGCAATTCGCACCATACTTTATTTCAAAAAAGGATATGGTAAAGATCAACGCACTTATCAGAGCATGCTGATGATACGATAGTAACATGAAATGATCTTCAAGAAAGGAAAGCTCTCCAAAGTTATTTGTCCAAGGAATTTGAAATGAAAGACCTTGGTTCCTTAAAATATTTTCGATCGAGGTTTCTTGATCAAAAGTTAAGGAATCTTCTTATCTCAAAGAAAGTACGCCTTTAGATTTATTAAAAGAAACTGGTATTGTCAAGATGTCAACCAAATTAATACACCAAGAGAGGAAGCGGATTAAAGTTATGTATCAAGGTTGATCAAGTTCCAACAATAAAGAAAGATACCAAAGGCGTTTAAGGTCGATGTATTTGGCAATACACATAAGACCAGATTCGCCTATGCTTTAAGTATCATTACCAATTTACGATAATCCTCGAGTAACAACATATGAATGCGCTTATTCGATTTTGAGGTATTTAAAGTCCGCTCCTGGAAAAGGAGTATTGTTTAATAAAAACTTAGAATTCCAAAGAATAGTAAGTATATACTAATGCCGATTGGGTCGATCAATAAATGATAAAGTATCTACATCGTGTTACTTCACTTTTGTAAGTGGGAAACCTCAGTAACACGGGAGTAAGTAATAAACAACATGTCACGCTCAAGGCTGCGTAGGTCAATAGCAGAGGCACTGGCACTGGCTTTACGAGGCCTCAGGTTACAATCTCTCTTGAAAGATTCGTGGGATATCCTTCTGTTAATCAATTAAGTTATTTTGTGACAATAAAGCACACGTGATATCGCTTCATAATCCGCTTCAACACGATCGCATACAAAACATGTCAAGTTGATCGATTCTTTATTAAGGAAAAGTTAGAAGAAAATTCATTGAATTGCCAAAAATTAAGTCAAGATCAATTGGTCGACATCCTCACTAAAGCAAATTCATCGAATATTCACAAAGCAAATAAGTCAAAAGTATGAAAGACATCTATGCACCAACTCGAGGAGTGTTGAATTCAACAAACAACCTGCAACACAATTCAACAAACACCGACCGACGCCAAACATTTCTTCCAATATACACGGCGCCTACCAAGCATGCTGTAAACCATGCAATTCAATCATGGTGGTTGGTGAAATAGTAATTGATATTTGTCTATATAAACAATGTAAATATCCAATACAAATTAAGAAAATATACTCAGAGAACATTTATTTTCTCTTCTAATTATTTCTTCAAATATTGATTTCTTCACTTATATCAAAGTTTGTAACTGCACTTGTGCCCCTAAACTTTATTGCTGTGATGTCATAGGTCTCAGCTGCTTCCTCTTATGTAGTAAAAGTACCAAGGTTTGTATCCTTGTTTCGAGCAACCCTACCAATTCTAGCTTGCCATCTTCCACGTTGATGATGTCTTGTTACTCCTCTTTACATAGAAACTCTTCTTGAAAACACACTACTTTTTCTCAAGTTGGCAACAAATTTGTGTTGTCATATTCTTCATCTCTTCAATCCCCAATATTTGAGTGTCGCTAAATCATAAGCTCTACCTGCTTTTCTACCTTGTCATTACCACCATGATATAGTGGCGACGTTTCAAAGATCCGAAGTAGATACATGGGCTGACGGAGGGACAGGGGCTAACTTCGTGTGTTGATACTTAAGAAGTCCTGCTATATAGCACGGGTACAAGTACTCACAGATGACACGGCTTGTAGAACTCTTAGTCTCTTAACTTTTTGGCTTTTCATTCAATGCTTAAACCCCTCAACGATAAAAGATTAAGAGTAGTGCACAACACTACTAGGAATAATTCTACACTTAAATATACAGTTAAGATGTAAAAAGAGATTAATATAATGAAAAAGTGGTTATGAGATTTTAACACTTAAATGGTATTTAGCAGTGTAGTTTAACATTTTCAAACGATTAAAGATCACTCACCAATAAAAACTATCCACTAATGCCTTGATAAGCCGTGAGTATTCGAAACCTGTGTTGAATAAAGTTTCACCTGACAAAAGGGTTTTGCATACTGGATTGGGGATGTGGGAGGTTCTGCCTACGAATGAAATGAAAAACTAGCCATTAGAGCTATACATGCTTCATTACCTTTTTTATTTTTATTTAGAAAACTACGTTACTCACACATCTATAAATGATATTTGAACTTGGAACTTTTACAAGCTCAAATAAACTTCATGCTTCTTCGCCTTATCTTGTTAAACATAATCGGTACAGATGCCTGAAAAATTAACAATTAAGGCAGAGAGCATGGCCGGTACTCCCACAAACGACTATTTAGGTAAAATCATATTTCCATGATACACATGAAGTGACTGATCCCTGAGAATTGAGATCTATACAACACCAAAATAATAAGCATTTACACATCATACATCCAAGTAGCTAACATATAGATCAAAGATCCCAATCACACCAAACCAAGAACTAACGCATCACTATTGACTCAAATTTTTCATCATCATCTTAATTGTCAATTGAGGAGCTCCCCCAGATAAAGGAACCCCGGAGCTGGCTTCCCAATATTACATCCTTAAGTCGAAACACAGGGCCAACACTCCTGCCAGTTTTCTGCCAAAATAGGAAATCAAATACATCGGTATCTTTGAAAATAATACACATATTAACCCATAACAAATGAAATCATAATCATTATATTATGTATTTCCATTATAGATATTTATTTGATTTTAATTCCAGCAGCAGAAGCCAAAGAAAAGGATAGAGTATAGCTCTATCATCACATATATACCTCATACGCATGCTAATTCATCTCAAAGTATGGCATAACATTCTATGATAATCTTCTAATGTTTCACCTAGGCAAACTTATTGAAAAAAAGCATCAGATATCCAACATTGTTGTAATTGATTAAAAATAATATTAGGTTTGTTAGTCAAAATAAGAGGTGCCTAATTTAGAAGAAAATTCATGAAAAATGATTTACCATATTATAAAAAATGAAGGTGTTTAACCTTGTTTGAATAAAGAATAAAAAAATTCAATAGTCTAATTTTGTTGAATGAAGAAATGTTTGGCATATAAAATGAGAACTTGAAGACTATAAATATGGTTTCATTTCTTTATTGTTAATCATCCCAAAAATATGAGAAGTTTTTGAGTGAGAGAATTTTGTGAAAAAATTCTCTTGGACTTGTAATTACTCTTGTCTTTTGGATGTGTGAGAAAATCATTAAGAGTGTAGTTGTAACAATATTCCACATAGTAAAGTTTTTCTCTGGTTGTCTTTTGACAACGAAAGTGGTTTTTCTCCAATTTGGAGTTTCCACTATAATTCTTGTGTTGTGTATTCTCTATTTCTCTGTTATTTGATATTCTACTAAGGAGGATCTTGGGAGGAGGAATTTGTGATTATACCATTTAATCCAAATTTTCTAACAATTGGTATCGGAGCTAATTTCAAAGAAAGAAAGAGAAATATCAAGAGTCAAGATTGACATTGAGAAATTTGATAGGAGAATCAATCTTGGCTTGTGGCAAATACAAGTCAAAGATTTGTTGATCCAATATGGGTTACACAAGGCGTTAAAGGGGAAACCAGTCACTGTTACTGGTATTGAGTCCAATAAAACCAATATAAGTGATGAAGATTGGAAAGATCTTAATCTAAGAGCTGCAAGTGCAATTCGGCTTTGTTTGGTCAAAAATATTCTTGCAAATATGCATGGAATATCTATGGTCAAAGAACTTTGGGAAAAGCTTGAAGAATTGTATCAGGCAAAAGGCATCTCAAATCGGGTGTATCTGAAAAAACAGTTTCATACTTTGGGTATGAATGAAGGAACTATAATGTTTAACCATCTCAGTGTTCTCAATGGTATTGTCTCTGAACTAGAAACTATTGGAGTTAAACTTGATGATGAAGATATAGCTTTAAGGCTCATCTGTTCTCTTCCATCTTCTTATGATCACATGAAACCTATCTTGATTCATGGAAAAGAGAAAATAATTTTTTCAGAAGTTACTAGCAAGCTATTTTCTGAAGAAAAAAAGGTTGAATGATGGAAGAAATGTTTCACTTGAAAACTCAGCATTGGTAGCTGATAACCGAAAGAAAAACAATTTCATGAAAAAGAAGATATTGTGCTGAGGGTGTGGACAATTTGGGCACCTCAAATGAAATTGTTCGAAGGATGGAACTGATTCGGTAAAAAGCTCAAATACTGACGGTGACACTAATAGTATGTATATTTTCAAAGACTATAGTGATGCTCTTTGAAAGGAGCGTGTACATCCGCATAGCATGCCGCTGGTCTCTAAATATTGCCATGAAAGAAGGTGTGTTACTGGTAGCAGGTCCACAAGTTTGCACACGGGCATTGGCTTGGTATAAATGCAAGGTGTGTGGTGGAAAGGATGTCGATGGATGGTGAACTCTCGGGAAAACCAAGAGTGAGAGTTGCACCATAAATTTCAACAAGTTTTTTTTCGACATGAGCTTATGTGAAATTCTTAGAATTGGTGATTAATTCTAAGTGGGTGTACTCTTTATGGTGGAATATGATAATTCTCGGTGTAGAGAATTATAACTGTTGGAGTAAACAGTGTTGTAGTGGTAACTATGTTTATTTTTAATCAATGTGGAGATTGTTGTGATTAATTAAAAATAATATTAGATTTGTTAGTTAAAATAAGAGGTGACTAATTTAGAAGAAAATTCATGGAAGGTGATTTACCATATTGTCAAAAATGGAGATGCCTAACCTTGTTTGAATAAAGAAAAGAAAAATTAGGTAGCCTAATTTTGTTGAATGAAGAAATATTTGGCATATGAAATGGGACCTTGAAGGCTATAAATATGGCTTCATTTCTTCATTGTTAATCATCCCAAAAATAGAGAAAAACTTATATGAGAAGTTTTTGAGAGAGAATTTTGTGGGAAAATTCTCTTGGGCTTGTAATTGCTCTTGTCTTTTGGGTGTGTAAGAAAATCATTGAGAGTGTGGTTGTAACAATTTTTCACATAGTGAAGTTTTTTTCTGGTTGTCTTTTGACAACGAAAGTGATTTTTCTCCAATTTCGAGTTTCTACTATAATTCTCGTGTTGTGTATTCTCTATTTCTCTATTATTTGATATTATGTTAAGGAGGATATTAGAAGGGAAAATTTGTGATTATACTATTTGATCCAAATTTCCTAACAGATATGAAGTATGAAGAATCGGCAAAAGGTCCCCCCTCCAAAACATCTTTAGCAAAATAAATTGCCCAGGAACTTTATCATCATTCTTTACCCTTGGTACCAAACCAGATTTTTGTGGGTCCCTTTTGAGCTCTCATGGCTCCACAATGCACTATTGATTCAGACATTTAAGTGAATTCCAATATAGTAACTAAAATACAAGTTCCGGTGTTTAACCTATTGCTGCAAACGAGATCAATATCCTATCCTTGCATCGCTTAACCTTTTCAGGTAGAGATCAAAATCCACCTTCAACCCCTCAAATACCAAATATAGTTGGGCAAGGAATCTCATCAACCATCCATGTCTTCAAGCAAAGAGAAGAGCAGTCCTTTAGGATCCATTGTACCATCTTTTATTGTCTCATATTTCTTGATACTATGGTTTTGGAAAGTTTGCAAACATATGAATAAAAAGTTAGCTATATCACCATGTTATTTTTCTTCAATAATACAACACCCTTCTATTCAGAGTCAGCAAGAACAATATCGTTAAATCGTACACCCACCCAATTGACATCCAGCAATTATTTTATCTTGCATGTTATTAGATGATAGGTTTTTATCCCTTACTTTCACATGCCACTGAATTTTAAACCGGTAAACCAGAAAGTTCAAGGTCCTTTCTTGGACCCACTTTGTGAGAGAGATGACCAATAAAAGGCTGGAAACTAAACAATACATCCATTAGTCATCCATAATAAACTCGTGAACCAATCATATAAGTAAATAAAAACAAGAAACGTTGTTTTTTTACCTAGAAAAGTATAAGCAAACCCCCATATCACCCTTATAAACAACAAAGAACACCTATTAATGCCCCTGCATACCATACTCCAATTATAGTAAAAAAATCATAAGTGAGGGCTTCAAAGCATAATAATAACTATCCATTATCTGATCAAAATGGGGGGATATGCTACTGATACTAATATAAAAATATAAATTGAAAAGAGAGGAAAATGGCAATTAAGTCACCTCATTATTAACACTTGACTGCACAGCCTGCCACCTCTCTTGCTGCCACCGCTGTCCAATTATCACAAGGCCCATAACAGCTGCAGCAACAAAAATAGACCAAAATGCATTTGCTTCTTTTGCATGAGCATATACAGAAGCAGCTCTTCTTCTCCACCAAGCTCCAAAACCACAAGGAAGGCCAGAACCATTACATTTCCCATCTTTTGAAGGAATTGGGAATTTTGTAACATCCCCAGAACTAAAGCCTTGCTCTGATGGTTCAATTTGTCCAGGCATGGCTCCTTCCTCCCCATAAGAAGTAGAACTACCTAAAGCTGTTTCACTACACAAAGAACTATATTTAGCAGCATCATATATACTCTGTTCTCGGTCAACCAAATTTAGCCCTTGAAGGCTCGGCTCTTTGAAATCTCCTGTGGATAACCTGTTAGCTATCTCATCAAGGTACTGAATTCCTGGAAACTCATTTGGTATAGCCAAGCCTTTCAAAGTCAAGTGTTCTTCATCCTTTCCACTGGATATATCCCCTTCTTCAGCACCCAATTCATTCAGCACACCCTTGTTGCTGCGATCACTCTGATTACCACTGTCTTCAGGTTCCAAAGGCAAATCTTCATGCTGGCTGGGTGGAGAATCAGGTTCCAAAGGCAATTCATTCACCACACCCTTGTTGCTGAAATGACTCTGATTACCACTGTCTTCAGGCTCCAAAGGCAAATCTTCATGCTGGCTGGGTGGAGAATGATGTTCCAAAGGCAAGCTTTCAGGTTTATTAGGTGGGAAGACAAAGTGCCTTGACATGATCAATGAACGAGAAGTTCCAGCTTCCTCTCCATGTGTGTTACCATTTTCATTGTCCTTCAACTCAATTGGTTTTGGACCAGGAGCAGCAGCATATGCTGATGCTGTAAGGGACACTACTTCCCATTCATTCCCACGAGAAGTGTTCTCCTCTCTTTCCTCCATATCTGCCATCGTCCAAGATTTGCAGTTCTCTAAGTTTAAAATCAAGAACTTTTAAGAAATTAAAGTAGAAAAAAGTGTAAATTTAATAATAGCAAGGGGAAATTTTTTTATATATATAAAAACATAAAAGAAAATAAGCGTTTACTGATTTAGTATATACTAAGGGGAAATTTGTGTTTTGGCTTAAATGGGTATACGGGCAATTTTTACAGAAAAAATATTGATCTCGATATTCAGCTGCAGTCTGCTTCCCAAAATTGCAATAATTCTTCTGATAGGTAAAATTATCCCTTTCAGACAAATAACCTAAAAGCCATTTTCTTAAATCAAAACCCCTTCATTTTAATGAAAACAATTTTAGAATTTGGTCAGTGATAAGATATTGTTCCAACACTTCAAACAATAACTTTTGCTCTCTGTATGAATTACGCAGGAGAAACAAAGAAATGAAGAACAGTGCAAATGTAACCGTACAAATAAATATTAAATAAACCTCAAACTTCATGGTGGAAAATATGCTTTGATAGTTCCGAATATGAAATAATTGATATGGCAAAAAGCAAAAGAACAAAGAAAATTTCGCAGTCACGATATCCCAGGTCTCCAAAATAAAAATTAAAAAGCGTCCTTTATATGTTCGCTTAACAACAAAAAAGTAAACGTTTATTTTGATTTTTATATTATATAAAAAAATTAATTTATTACTTTTAGCTTTTTTATAATTTACTAATCATATCATTATAATATTTTTCGATAAATATTCCATTTAAAAAAAATTAAAAAAAATTTCCTCCATTATCTTTTTCTTTCACTCTAATTCAAATCCAAACATACATATGAAAAAAAAATTAAATAAGTATCTTTTTCTTTCATCGTGATTATAATCCTAACATCCATCTAAACTTTTAAAATTCATACTTATAAACAAAATTAAATGAGTATTAGTCATTTTTTAAAAATTTTTAATAAAATAATTGATTAAAAGATTCCGTAATATCATAAGTAATAAATTACACTAAAAAATAATAAATTAAAAATATTTGTATAATATAAGTATTAAAATAAAGTTTTAGCAACAAAACTACAAATCGTAACCAACAAGGAACAATTCAATTCGAAAAAAAAATCCCAAAGAAACCAAGAGATTGAACATCATATCAATCACAACATATCACATAACGACCCAAACGACGAGTACCACTCATCAACCAGAGGAAACAACCTAATTGTTGAAGTTACTTACCAAAACGAAGAAAGCACGAGATCTAGAGACCGATTGGAGACGAATACGATGGCGTTTTCTATGAGTTGCGAATACTTGAAAATTGAAACTTGCCTGGTTTTAGCTTTTTGGGTAAGGATGAGTGGGAAATCGGATTGGATTTGACGTTATACGGAAAGATAATATGGAGGAAGAAACTAGCGGGTACCGGTAAAAATGAATATCATCTGGATGACCGGCTGTAGTGGGTTGAATTGTTGGCAAGTGGAGTAAGTGATTCCAGGCGATGAGTCCGTACTGTGTGGATTTTTTTAAAAACAACACTTTAAATATGGCAAATAAAAGAATAGCTATTTCTATAACAGAAATTATTAATATTAAAAATAATTAAATATTTTATCTTATAATATAATATTAAAAAATACTTTAATTTTTTTATTTATTATAAAAATAATATTTATGTCATATATTTATTTTTTATAATAATTTAATAGTATTATTATAAAAAAATGATCGCACAAGATACAGATACAATTTCTTAATTTTTTCAATTATAAATTAAATAAATTATATCTGAAAGACTTTTAAAAAATAAATTAAAACATAAAAAATAGTTACTTGTTCTTGTGCCGTTATTTTTTTATAACAATAAAATTAATTTTTTGTAAAAAATAAATACAATATTTAAGTGTTATTTTTAAAATAAGTATAAGACATTTATAATCATATTACTTTTAATATTTTATGATTTAAAAATAAAATTATTGTTATGTTATTAATAAAATTTACTCTAATAATAGAATTATCTTTCTTTATGACATAAATTGTGACATAATGTATCAAATAATTATTGATTAAAATAACATATTTTTTTTTATTTTAAGCCTATAATTAAATGACATATCAATTATATTAATATCATAATTTATAACAAATAGAATTATTGATTAAGGATTATAATTTTGAAGTGTAAAATTGAATATTATAATTAGGTTAAAAAATTGTGAAAATAATATATATAATATTTTTAAAATTTATAACATGATAATATTTTAATAATATTAATCATAATTTAATTATATATTGTTCAATATTGAATGGTTTAAACAGTCATAATTTAATTTTAATGATTTTTAATGTAAAATAATATATTCAATTTTTTTAATAGTAAAAATATATAAGTTAGATATAAGAGGTATTATTTTTTTTATAAATTTTAAGAAATATTATTTTTTTAACAATATTTTTATTTTTAACTCATATTTTTTACTAAAACAACTCAACGTAAATATTTTATAATTAAACGTAATTTAAAATGGACATAACTATTATATCAATTTTATTGTTGAACTCTAATAGATCTAATATAATTTAATATTATTTTTATTATTATAAATTTTAAGGACATGAATTTAGTAAAAAAATTATACTTTTTGCATTTTATAAAATTATATTCTACTACTTTAAACATTTATAAATATTTTTAAATAAATATTCTCTATTAAAAGTATATTATATTACATAATTAGGATTTCTTTTATATTATAATATTTTGTGATATTTAATAGTATTATAATACTTTTATGATAGTTACAGAGTTTATTATGTGTTAACAAAATTGCTTGATGGTTATAGTATTAAAAATAAAATATTTCCTTATTAAATATTTTTGAAATAATAATTACAAATTATGTACTCATAAACATATAACATATATTTTGAGAGTTAATTATATTTTATATCATAACCTATGAGATTAGTTGTAAATATATTTAAAATGTTTACTTAATTTAGGCATATTTACTTTATAAATATAATTATAAATTTAAACATGTTAAATAATGGGCATGTTTTTATCCTTATAGATACATTATAGAAATAATTATAACTAAGTAAACATTTTGGACATATTTACAACTACCCATTTATGTTGTAAGAAGACATCGTAATTAATTTTGTATATTGATTATATTTGAATCTGTAAGATCTATAAGTGTTGGCGTATTCGTAAATAAACTAGTTTTTAGGCACATTTACTCGTCTGTTATTATCCATTATTCAAATTGAAGAAACGTTTGAGTTTCAATTTAATGTGCTTCAGATATATAATGTTTACTTAACATATTAGAATTGAGTTTATACACATAGAAAAATATGGTATATATATTTTCAGTCAACCGATCAAGTATTAGGTCGATCGATCTTATACAACCTAGTTGCTTTGGGGTTGATTTTTAATTGGAATAGATTAATCGAAGTTAGGTTCAATTGATCGAGGATTGATCATATTTGATCTACCTGCTCTTGAATTTTTATTAATTGATCATGTTTGATCTATTTCTCGATCAACTGAGCATGGTTTGGATCGATCGAAAATAAATTTTAAACTTAAAATCCTTTTGCTTACTCGAGCTAAACTCATAGATTATCATATTGCCCTTATTCGTTATTGCTCTATAAAGTCTTTTATGGATATAAGGGTATTGCCTTTTGACCTAACATTACATTAGGGTTTCAATTCTCCTATATAAACAATCTAATACTTATTGTTTAAACAACAACATTTATTCTACTTATATGATTACTTTGTGTTTCATCTCTCAAAACATTTTTTAAAAACTATATCATATTTCTTTAAATGTGCTCTTGATTTAATCTATTAAACATATTGTATGATTATATTTGATTGATTTATAAGCATATTTGTTTTATGATATTATGCTTTTAACTTTTATTATTGGGTTTACTAGATGATTTAATTTATACGATTTACATCTTAAATCTTCTAGTTATGATTTTTTTATTATTGAATCAACTCTAGAAAATACTTTAAACTTTATATTTATGCAACTTTTCGTGTGCTTGCTAAACAGATTTGATTATTTATGTGATTTGAGAGATTAAAATGTTGGTCTAGATCCGTACATCAATTTTGAAGACTATAAAAAAGCAAAAGATCTTAAGTAAATTACTTTGTATGTTTTATCTGTGAATGTTAGTTTGAGACCTAGTTTTATAATTGAAATTTTTTTATAATGGATAATTAAGTGGTCTTGTAGGTCGATATTTTTTCTTTAAATCATTATTGTGACTTATGTTGTTTTCACCTAAAATATTGTAAGCCATATTTATCTTTATTTTCAAATTATATTATTTACAAACGACTATATATCTTACTACTTGATACTTTTTAATTAAAAATAACTAGTAAAGTTATCTATTCATCTTTTATACATTAATCACATACTTAACTTAAATTTTAAGAATTTATCCTCCCAATAGAAAGAGCCATTGATGCAATTAATTATAGTTATTCTATAACTTGATTCTTTCTTCATAATACTTTAGTGAAAATTCTAGGTTTTATTAGGAAAATATTAGTGCCTTTTGAGTTGGATTTATACTTGTAAAAAGGTGAGTATTTGCGAGTGGGTAAAGTTTTGAGTAATTCTTTATTAGTTTTTAAATACTAAGTTCATTATTAAATTAGGTGTACCCATCAACATTTATAAAATTTGTAGTTTATTTTTAATTAGTGGGGATCCAGTAAGAAGGATGAAAAAATAGATCACATTAAGAAGAGGGTAGTATCAACAATACACAAATGGGTAGGAATATAAATCTACGTATCTCTTTATATAATAGGAGGTATGATATTAAATTGATATTTTAATTATTTTATTTTCAAACGGGATATTTAGGTATCTTTTTTAGAAAAATTTAACATATTATTAATTTTTTAAATAATATAATATTATTTTATTAATAAAAATTTATGACACAATAATAAATTATATTTAATAGAAACAAAATTATTATTTAATTTTTTTCTCATTTATACCCTTATTTCATTTTTTTAGTTTAGTTTTGAAGCCTTTTTTTAACTATAAAGTTAAAAATATAAGTATTTTTCGATTACATTCTTTATATTTTTTATATTTTTTGTCAATCCTTATTATTCTCTTTCTAGTTGAAAAATAGAATAAATTACAATATATAATCCAACGATAATAATTGGTGTGATGGTTGATATATTATAATTCATTCTATTTTTTAAATACAGATAAAATAGAAATGGACAAAATAAAAAATCTATAAAAAATAAAGATAATATAATTAAAAATATTATTATTTTTTAAATTTATAACAAAAAAAATCTCAAAAACTAAATCTTAAAAGGGTGTAAGGAGGAATCAAAACAACACAAGAAGAAAAGGAAATGAACATAAATAAAGGCTTATTAACACAAGAAACGAATTTTGAATTATAGAAGTAACGCCTATATTCCTTGTGAAATTATCAAAATAAAAAGATATGGTTGCATTCTTTGAACAAAACAATTTCAAAAAATTATAGAGCTTTAATTCAAGCAGGAGGATGAGGTCCTTACAACTAATATCAAGTAAAAACCTATGTCTCATTGAAGAGTCGTACGTCGTATATTATGTTAGATCATAAACTTAATCTATTATTGGAATTCAAACCCAATCAAATTGAAATTTAAATCCATAAATTAAACCTTCTACCTAGAATCTTTTAAGTTGTGTTAGTTGTACATGTGAATCATTTGATAACTTAAAATATTATTAGAAGGATGTAGAAGAATGAGGTGTACGATTATTGTAATTTTGGATTATTTTATTTGTGTGGTGTATGATTGTTCTTAAGTAGTATAAATACTTCTCTCCATTTTAATTTAGACATCCAGAAAAATTAAGAGTTTTTAAGTGAGTAAATAAACAAAATTTAAATAAAAGTGAGTTGTACTATCTTATATTTTGAATGAGAGTACTTTTGTACTATTTTTTTAAATTTAAATAAAAAATTATTTGTATGAATGTTTCATTTCCAATATATCGGCATAATTTTCAAAGATGGGAAGTCTAAAGACAAGGATACCATTTTGTGCATATCATAAAGACTTTGAAAATGTAGTGGTTGTTCCTTTCAAAACCCTACTTCATTCCTCGTAATATCTCATGTATAACATGTGTGTATTCATTAGTATATATATTATATGTTCTACAGGTGAACTAAATAAATTAACTTTCAAACTTTACGTAGTTTGTTATGACATTCCATTTTTGATAGCCTCTACTAGTGAGTAGTATGTTCAATAAATATGAAAATAATATTCATTGATTATAAAACAAGTATAAGAAGAAAAAAGGCAACATAAAAATTTTTATTTATCAATTATAAAGGATTACAAAGATAAATGCAATAATAGATGTAACCTAAACATGTTAGAAAAGCTTAAACAACTCATCAAGGCAAGCAATGAGAATGGCAACAACATGTGACTTTTCTTCGACACTTAGGTTTGTGTCTCCATCAACCTCTGTAAGTTGCTCACGAAGAGCTTCCTAATGACGTTCAAAGGCAACCAAAATCTCCTTACAAGTACGAAGCATGGCACAAGTATCCTCAATCCCACCTTTCATCCTATCTCAGCTTTCAACTTGGCAATCTCCTCTAAACATTTTTTAAAGAGCAATTCAAGATCATAAAGTCTATTTTAAAGTATGAAGTTTTGAAGCTTTATTTTGAAATGAGAAAGTTTTGCATCACTAAACCCGTATTTAAGGTATAGAGAAATGTTTTTTCCCAACAACACCATAATAAATGACTATAACTTCCCAGAGCATTAAAGAACATAACCCTCAAGGGGTTTATTAAATACTAAAAGTTGAATCGACTAAAGAAAAAGGAAGAACTCAAAGATTATCGATCGAGGGTTCACAACCTTTGGATCCATAATCTCTGTCAAATATTGGGGTATCCTTTTTCTATAGCATTACATTTTAACCCCCCCATCAATGATTTGATTATCTAGCTCTTCAATCCTAAAGGATTGCTCAGCGATAACCTTATCTGTTGAAAAACAAGAAATAATTCTACACAAAAGAACTTTCTAGTTTGTATTATTTTATTCATTTTTTCATTACAATTGTATAGTTATATATAAGAAAATTTTACTCCTTCATTTACTCTTTAAATTAAGGATTCATTGTTTTTTTCCTTGAATTAAGGATTCATTGTTTTACTCCTTGAATTAAGGATTCATTGTCTTACTCCTTGAATTAAGGATTCCTTGTTTTACTCCTTGAATTAAGCTCCTTGTTTTATTCCTTGAATTAAGCTCCTTATGTTTATTCCTTGAATTAAGCTCCTTATGTTTATTCCTTGAATTAATGACTAATATCCAATACTCTCCCTCAAGCTGGATCTAGAAGATTTATGGATCCAAGTTTGGACATAAGTCATTGAAACTGATGAGAAGCCAAGGACTTGGTGAAGATGTTAGCCAGTTGGTCGAAGCTTCTTGTATAATGTGTTTGAATCACCTATGATTGAACTTGTTCACGAACATAATGAGAATCAACTTCAATATGTTTCATCCTCTCGTGAAACACTGGGTTTGATGCTATATGTATGACTACTTGATTGTCACAAAATAAGGACATAGGAAGAGTTGTAGGAACACCTAAATCACATAGAAGACCTTTAAGCCATATCAACTCACACGTAGTTGAAGCCATTGCACAATACTCAACTTCGGCACTTGATCTGGCAATGACAGTTTGCTTCTTACTCTTCCATGTGACCAAGTTTCCACTGATAAATGTACAGTAGCCAGTGGTGGACTTATGATCGATTGCATTCTCTGTCCAATCAACGTCACAATACACCATGATTTGTGTGTTGTCATTCTTCTTCATGATGATACCATGACCCACTGATCCTTTTAAGTAGCGTAAGATCCTTTTAACAAGGGTCAAATGCTCAAGTGCCTGGGAGTGCATGAATTGGCTCACAATACTTACAAAATATGTAATGTCAAGTCTGGTGGTTATTAGGTAGATCAACTTACCAACCTATTGTTGGTAATAACTTATATCTGTGAGTGGTGTGCCCTTCAAGGTAGGTTTGAGCTTACTATCAAGAGGGGTAATGGCTGGTTTAGCATCACTCATGTTAGCTTCCTTGAGGAAATCTAGGACATATTTCCTTTAGTTAAGAAAGAGTGCCTTGTGTGAGGTTTTCATTTCTATACCAAGAAAGTACTTCAATATTCGAAGGTCTTTAATTGTAAATCTTTGTCTAAGGGACTGTTTGAGGTTGAAAATCTCGTCAACATTATCACCTGTAATTATCATATCATCTACATAAATCAGCACAACCAATTTGCCCATAGCTCCTGTGCGAACATATAGTAAGGAATCGACATTGCTGCTTTTGAAACCAGCACTAATAAGAACTAAGCTTAGATTGCATACCGAGCTCGTGGGGACTATTTCAAACCATAAATGAATTTGTGCAATTCGCACACTAAATCCAGTTCATTACTTTGAGGATTCTTGGGTGGCAATTTCATATAGACTTCTTCTTTAAGATCACCATGCAAGAATGCATTCTTCACATCCATTTGGTATATGGACCACCCCTTGTTTACAGTCACGGACAGAAGCACTCTTACTATGTTCATTTTGCAACAAGTGCAAATGTTTCTTTATAATCCCACTGATGAGTGCTGAAAAAGCACTAAAATTACCATGATTTTATGCATATTAATTGACTAAAAAATATATATATTTATATGTTTTATCATATATTTATATAAATTTATCTTTTTCGGAATCACGGGTATTTTTATTGTTTTTCAAGTATTTTCGCTTAAAAACGTAACTTGAATACTCAAAGAATAATACTGGAAGCAATACATCACAAATATATCAATAAATAAATGGGAAAAGGTCAACAAATATGGAAAAATTTGACAAAATGGGTCGAAAAGGTCAAAAATGTCAAAAAGGAGAAAATCGCTGCAGAAAGATATCCCACGCGCCACCGCTGACATCACCACATCGTCACACGCGTGTGTACGCCTACTGCCCTCCGCACGCGCCGACACCATTTCGCCCCATTTTCACGTGCATCCGCCCCATGATGTCATGCTGACGTCATCAATGACCTCCATAATTGCACTACGCGTTTTCACCATTTTTTAACATTTTTTCACCCACTTTTTCTCTCCATCCTCACCTATAAATACCCCCCTTCTCTTCACTTCAAAACACACCTCAAAACACACTTCTCTCTTCTTTCTTTCTGTCCATTTCTTAGTTTTTAGTTTTTCTTATGTTTTAGCTAGTTTCTCTTAGTTTTAGATTTCTTCCCTTTTTGGGAAGAACTAGTTATGTTTTTGTAATTTATTAGCTTTTTGATTCAATAATTGGGAGTGCAAATTCCGCTTGGAGGTTTTCTAGCAACGGGAATAACATCGAAGTTCTGTAAGGATTTTATTTTCTTTATAATTATTTTTTTATGCTTATTTCTTACATGTTATATTTAATTTGTCTGTGATTAAATTTAACTGTGCTGGCTGTTTGTAAAAATGATATAATAATAACGTTGTTATGCTTGCGAAATATTAAATAGGTAAAAATCTCTAAAATGAATTGATTTTATTTTTATTCAATATTTTATATTAAGAATGTTAGAGAGAAATATATTATTTTTCATTACAAACTTAAATCTGAAAATTAGATTTTAAGGTTTAGTTATCCGCCTAATTTAGAGTATTCTTTTATTTGTTGGTACAATCGCCCGGTAGTTAGAGTGAAGCTCTATTTCAAAAGTTTTTATAAGAATTATTATCTGAAAATGTATTGACAGCATGTTTTCAGTAGTGGTTTTAAAACTTGAAAATTAGTACTCGGATAACTAAATTCTTAGGTTTAATTTGGACACCTTGAATAAAGTTTAAACTGTCTAACCCCACCAAAGGTGGCATTTAAATGGTTCATTTTCAATCTCTTAGAAAAAGGAATTAATTTAATTAACCAAATTAGTTATCAACCCCACCCATAGGTGTTAATTGATTTGTTTAGTTAAGTTAGATTTTTTACTTCACTTAACACATAGAGCAAATGTTTCTTTGTAATCACACCTCGAATGTTTGAGTTAATCCCCGAGCCACCAATCTTGCTTTATACCTCTTAATTGATCCATCTGACTTGAATTTGAGCTTATAGATCCATTTGCAATCCACGACTTTCTTGCCTTTTGGAAGTTTGGTAATGCTCTACGTGTTGTGTTGATCTAGGGCTTTAAGTTCTTCTTTCATGGATTCCTTCCACACCTCTTGGTTGTTGGCCTCATGAAAGTTTTGAGGCTCATTGTAACTCGATATAGTGTTGAGGAATGCGGCATAGGTTGGTGTCACTATCTTATATGACACATAATTTGAGATGGGATGTGTGAGTTTGTAGGTGACAAAGTATTAAAGTCTTGTGGGAGGTTGCCTAACACGTATTGGATTACGTCGTGGAGCAGGATAAGTTATCTCATACTCGTTCACATCTTGTACTATATTGTGAGGATCATCTTGATTGTCACCATCTTCATGCAGTGTACCATCAAGACGAGACCCTTCATTGTTACTTTCAGTGAAAGATGTATCAATGTTGACATGGCTGGGATCTTGTTGTTGTGGAGCCTCAAGTTCGATTCTTGGTAATGGAAACACATCTAATATGCCATCCCCTTGACTTGTGATTTCACGTTACTTGCTGAAAAAAGGGTTAGTTTCATAAAATCGAACATCTTTAGACATAATTAATCTTCTAAGATGGGAATCATAACACTTATATCCCTTTTGTGTAGATGAATAACTAAGAAAAATACATTTAATAGCTCTAAGATCCAATTTATCTCGATGATGAGATTGAATATGTATAAAATAAATATAACCAAACACTCTAAGGTGTGAGAGGTTAATTTTCCTTCCTTTCATGACCTCTAGGGGAAAATTGAAATCCAAGACTCAATTGGGTAATCTATTGATGATGTAAGCAACTACCATAACCCCTTGGGACCAGAATCTCTATGGTACATTCATTTGTAGCATTAATGCTCTAGTTTTTTTCAAGTAAGTCCCGGTTTTTGCTTTCAGCTACACCATTTGTTGAGGTGTGCCAACATAACTTATTTGATGCATAATTCCATGAATGCTCAAATATTGTTTCGTGATATGCGACATGTATTTAGTGTCATTGTCAGACCTTAAAGTTTGAATTTTAAAGGAGAAGTGATTTTTAACAAGGTTATGAAAGTCCTTAAATACTTCCATAACTTCATTCTTAGACTTTAAAAGATACAACAATGTGACTCGAAAGAAATCATCAACAAAAATCACAAAATACTTATAACCATCAAAAGATTCATTATTTGGTCCTTATACATCTGAATGAACTAGTTCAAAACACTTACTAGCCCTAGACAAGGAATAATTAAAAGGCAATCTAGTAGCCTTAAACAAGTGACAAGTTTCACATGCAATTACATCATTTCCTAAGTTTGGAAATAAAGTTTACAAAATTGGTGGATAAGGGTGAGCTAAATGTTGATGTCATAATTGATTATCTTGGATGGGGTTAAACTTGGCTGGAAACCCTCTCGGATTGCTCTTGGATATGTAATAGATACCATCTAAGTAAAACCCTTCACCAATCGTCTTTTTGGTGGCACAATACTGAAAAATGACATTGTGAGAAGAAAAAATGGCTAAGCAATTCAAGGTATTTGTGATTTTTCCTATAGATATAAGTTGGAAAGGAAAGGAAGGTACATATAAAACCACCAACTCAATTTCATCTGACATTAATTTTATTTTTTCCTTTCCTAAAACCTTTACATTTTCACCATTCGTAATTGAAACTTGAGAAGGATTTGCTAATTTTTCAACCATATGAGACTTTGATACATGGTTGGTCATATGATCTGTGGCACCTGAATCTACAAGTCAAAAATCATGCAACATATTTATTTTAAGAGCAGTTTTAAAGGATTTTATGATACTTTGCATGTTCTCTTGTGGTATGAGTTTTGTATCTTCCAAGAAACCCGCAAACTTTCCTAGTAATGTTGTCGAGTTTCCTTCTTCTATGCTATCCACACAGTCAATTCTAACTCTTTTTGTCTTGCTTTGAAGATACAACATAAACTCATTCACGAGTTTAGTTGGATTCACTGTGAAGTTCTTGAATGGATCGGACCCATTAGAGGTAGAGGCAAAAGCATGATTTGCACGGTATGCAGTACGATTCACTTTCTGTAAACCCTTATCCTTTATAAAATAAGGCTTTAATTCTAGATGTAGAATCCAACATGTGTCCTTAATATGGCATGTATAGTTGCAGTGTTGGCACTTCAAGTTTGGATGCTTCCCTTTATACTTCCTCTCGTTGGTTAGATAGGCTCTTACCTCAGGTGCACTAGCCATTGTACCCTTGTTTATGACTTTCTTCCTTACTTCTTCACGTTGAATTATGGCACATACACTAGTGAAGGAAGGAAGTTCAATATTCATAAATATGTGGCATCGTAAATCTTCATATGTTGAATTAAAACTGGACAGAAGTTGAAATATCTTATCTTCTTCTACTATCTTTCGTAGCAAAGCTACATCGATTGTATGAGGATGATATATTTCCAACTCATTTCATGTGCTTTTCATGCTTCCTAAGAGTTGTACAAAAGGCTTTCCATCTTGTTATATATTTGAAATGTCCTTATTTAATTGAAAAACTCGTGCAACATTGTTTTAACTACCATACATTTCCTTGACCATCTCCCATAGTTGGTATGCGGATTCAGAGTAACTGAATATTTCAGCTAATTTACGTTCCATGCAATTTAAGAGTTATGGCATAACCATCTAATCTTTGCTAAGCAAGGATTTATAGGTTGGTGAGGAAACATCAGGTACTTCGATGCTTCCATTTATGAACCCCAACTTGGAACTTCCACCTAAAGCCAGAGACATTGCTCTTGACCAAGACAAGTAATTAAACTCATTCAACAAGACTGAGCTTAATCTTTGATTTGGGTTGATATACACATCATGCATATTCATGAAGGAAAGCACGAATGAACTTTCAGCTTCTGATCCTAGCGTCTTGTCTTCAGCCATTTCGAAGATTGAAGATGCAAAGATAATAATAAAGCATAAGCAAGTTAATTTCCCTGTTTTGATACCATGTTGAAAAACAATAAATAACTCTACACAAAGAATAACTATACTCTCTAGTTTATATTATTTTCTTCATTTTTTCATTACAAATATATAGCTATATATAAAGAAATTTTACTCCTTCAATTATTTTTTAAATTAAGGATTCTTTAAATTAATGATTCCTTATATTTACTTTTTGAATTAAGGATTCCTTGTTTTATTCATTGAATTAATGACTAATATCCAATATTATCCTTCTCATTTAATTGCTCTCTCAAATACTTGATGATCTCTATAGTTGATTTCTTGGTTGACTCAAAGATGACTAGCATTATATCCTTATATTCCAATTCTATATTCTTCTCTTCAAGCTCTCTTTTTAACCAATCCAAGCACATTTTTAATTTGTCTAAGGTCGATCGAAAGTCTTCGACTATCTCCTGGAATCTCCTCAACTCCTTTTTTTACCTTTTTCAACTCTTCAAACAACACCTTCATCTCAAGGTCATATCTTAAGGCTTTGTCCCATTAACGTTCCCAGGTCTCCGGCATAAAAACTTGATATTGAAGGTTATGCATAAAGCTAAAATTAAATGAAAAAAATAACAAAGATAACACTTAAAACATGTAATTATAAAAATAGTATCTTTTATGTTAATTTTATTCATTTTAACTATTTAAAAAAATGTTTAATAAATTAATTTTTTTTTTTTGAAAAACATCCAATTTAATAATATTTAAATTGGACTATAATAATTTAGATTCTTTTAATATTAAATACATCTAATTAGATCTCATTTAATACGTTCAATTTTTGTTATTATAAATTATAAAAAATTATTTATTTTTTGTTGAATTTATAAAACATTCATAAACGTAGTTTATTAATTATCGATAAACTTAATTAATTTATATGCAAAAACAATTCTTCCTACGTTTCTATTTACATAGAATTTTAAATATGCTTACAAGTTTAGTCCTTCCTAATTCCTATACCTGATGCGTTTTTCTCCTTTTGAGCATACTTTCATTAATTAATTACGTTCATTTTTCTTTAGATATAAAATTAGTTGAAATTTCATAACTTTCTTCTAACAATGATAATAAGAATTTTGAATTATATTTATTTTAATTTTTTGGTTCGACTTATTGAAAAAATAAAAATAATTAAAAGTAAATAATTTAGCATAATTTTTTATGATAAAAATAATTTAAATTTATTATTTTGAAAAAAATAAAAGATAATAGTTATAATTAAATAAGAAAATAAAATAAAAAATCACTAAAGATGATAATAAAGGTCCTTGTTAAATAATCATAAATATTATTCAATCAATTAATAATTAATACTTCAAGCATTCAACATTAAAATATTTACAAATTTAAAATATAAAATATTATGTGTCTTCTACATCTATTTCTTCATAAGTAAAGGGTTTTTTACATTCATTTAATGAGTATAAAGAAAACCAAAAGTTTTAAGATTGCTAATAGGTTCCATTGTGTTTAATAAATATAAAATTGAATTATATTGGATGAAAAAATAGCTTGATAGATGAATTGGACCTCACAAATAAGTTTTAAACATATCATTTTTTAGGTAGCTTTTTTCTTTTAATTTTTTAATAACATATATGTAATAACTATTTTTTTAATTCAATAAAAGTCAAGCAATCATAGTTACAATCTTATTTTCTATCTTAACAACATCTATCAAGTTCAACAACACCACTTGAGTATAATGCATCGATCCTTGCACTTGATCATCTCGTCTCAACCACATTTTGTTCGTTGGTGCTTTCTTTCACTATCACCATCAATTTCTCTCGTCATTGTCCAAGACTATAACCAAACTCATCTTTCTATGAGTGTCTTTTCGATGTCATAATCTTCATCGATCACCATCCAGATGGCCTTATAATGTTACAAAAAATAAGATGAGCGTGAATAAATAAAACGTTTTATTTTATTAATATATTTTTATAAATTAAAAACAAATAAAAACAATAATAACACTCATTTTAGTTTTCTTTTTTTATTTTTATAATTTTTGAGTACAAAAAATTATGAATATGTCATTATTGTGTTAAGCATAATGATAAAACTGATGTAATTTATTATTTAACAATATTAATTTTGATTCATAAGATGAGTTAAAAAATGAGTAAATTTGAAGTAAGTTACCCATGTTAATATAAAGGTACCAATATATATATATATATAAAAGAAAATGCATTATTACTTAGTCTTATAATATAATTATTATAAAGTTTTGAATTTTTATTTTCATATAAAAATGATCATTATAACTTTATAAATATTACATTATAGAGTGATTAGTGTGATGTATTCTAATTATCAATATATTTTTTCATATAATATAATTTCATGATAAATTAATTATATTTAATATACAAATAATTAATTATATTTATTAATTATTTTTTAGTGAAAAATTTAAAAAGAAAATTAATTGATTCTTAAAATAATTAATTTTATGTAAAAGTATTAATGCAACTAATTATTATTATTATTAATATATGAATAACTTCAAAATTTATAAACTTTATTTTAATGGAAAACCAAAAGACTAACAAATAGTATAATTATAATGATTAATTAAAAAACTGAAAAATAGTTACGTAAATGACTAAATAGAATGAATGTGAATTGATGTTACAAATCACTCCCCTAGAAACAAGGACTTATTGAAACCAAGATTTATTGAAACTAACTTGAGATAAACTCCTAAAAACTAGCAATTATCCAAAAACTTATTCATATCCTCCCTTGTGTTCCACATTGCACCAATTCGACTTCTCTATCCCACGTAAGATCTCCTAAGAAGTGAAAATGAACTCTGAAATGTTTGCACCTCCCATGCATCACTGGATTTTTGGAGAGTTTAATTGTAGAGTTATTGTCACACATGATAGTAGTGTTACATTCTTGATCATGGATTAAATTCTTCAAAACTTTTCTCATCCACACAACTTGACAGGAACAAGCAACAACTACAAACTCTACTTCTACAATTGAAAGAGTAATAATTGGTTGTTTTTTAGACATCTATGATACTGCTCTTGCATTTAATAAGAAATCATAACCAGATGTCCTTCTAGAATCAGCTTCATATCTTGCGTAATCTAATTCTGTAAGCAAGAAATTCTTCATCCACTCACTTCTCATAGAAAATCCCATAGCTAGTTGTTCCCTTCAAGCACCTCAAGATCCTTTTTGCAACTTGTAAGTGCAACTCAATGGGTCTTGACATATATTTGCTAATTAAACTTACACTAAATATAATGTATGTCTTTGTAGCTGTGAGATATATTAAACTTTCAACCATTTTTTTGTAATATGTATCATATACAATTACTCCATCTACATCTCTATTAATCTTGAGGCCTGGAACAATCGGACTTTTCACAAGCTTACTCTCATGCATTGCAAATTTCTTCAACACATTAGTAGTGTACTTCCTTTGGCACATAAAAATTCCTTATGGTTTTTGTAATACTTCAATTTTGAGAAAGAATCTCATTTTTCTAAGATCTGTCATGTCAAAGATTTGCATCATGGAATTCTTAAATTCAAACATTATATCCTTATCATCACCTATAGAAATTAAATTGTCAACATAAATGATAATAATTAGGATTTTACCTCCATTTCTTTTGATAAACAAGGTCTGTTTAGTTGGGCATTTTTGAAAGCCTACACTAATGAAGTGAGATTCTATGCAACTGAACCAGGCCTTTAGTGCTTTCCTTAGACCATATAAGGCTCTATTTAGCTTATAAACCTTATGCTTTTTCCTTTTCTTCTCATACTCCTTTGCTTATTCAATGTATACATCCTCACTTAATCTTCCATGAAGGAATGCAAATTTGACATATAGTTGAAAGATTTCCCATCCTCTGTATGTTGTTAATGCCATAATCATCCATATAGTATCCATGCATGCAACAAGTGCAAATACTTTTGTAAAATCAATGCCTTGTTGTTGAGAGTATCCCGTAGTCACCAAGCACACTTTATATTTATCAACTTCACCAAGCTCGTTTAACTTTATTTTGTAGATCTACTTTACTCCAATTGTTTTTGCTCCAATTGGTAGATCCAAGAGCTCCTAAGTTTGATTCTTTTAAATCGAGCTTATTTTACTATCCATTGCTTTCCTCTATTTCTAATGCTTCACATCTTCTTCAAACAAAATTGGATTATCCTTAATGACATCTTGTAGCATGTAGGCTTCTACTTCTTCTTCACTTAGTCCTTCTCCATTTACATAATCATTCATCCATGTGGGCATCCTTCTTTCCCTTTGAGTCATAATGCCTACATCATTACCCTATTCGTTATTCCCATCATCTCCAGCATCAAACTCTACTTTAGTTTCTTTTTCATTATCCTCATCATTCCACAATAATTCTGCTCTGATTTGTTCTTTGAAATCATTATCACAATTTCAATTTTTTTCTTCCTCAAAAATTACATCCTTACTAACCACAATTCTCTTAGTCTTAGGATCAAACAGTCTATATATATACCATTTGGATTCTTCACTAGTGCCCAAGAAAACACAAAGGGAAGCTCTTATCATCCAACTTACTCTTTTTTGTCTCTAGTATATGGACATGTGCAACACCCCCCCCAAATACGAAGGTTCTCTATTGAAGGCTTGATTTTGCTCCATGCTTCTTGAGGAGTAACATTCTTGATTGCTAAGGTTGGACATATATTCAATAGATAAAATGTCCAATTGACATCCTTGGATCAAAAAGTTTTAGTGGCCTTCTTGGTAGTGAGCATGCATTATACCATATTCATGGTTGTTTTGTTTTTCCTCTTGGAAACTCCATTTTGGTGAGGAGTATAGGTAATTGTGAGCTATCTTTTTATCTCTTTCTCTTCACAAAAGGCTTTGAAATTGAGTGGAGTGAACTCTCTTTCCCTCTCCATCCTTAAGCATTTGATGGATTCTATTGCTTCTTTTTCTACCTGATTCTTGAAGGTTTTGAAATTTCTGTTCATGGATAATTAAAAAGCTTTGTAATATTCATCAATCGAAAGATTATCAATATCCTTGATTCTTCATTTGAGCAGATAATATAGTTGAACTTGTTGCTCAATGACCAAAGTGGCATCTTCTCCACTATAACATTGTCCTTCATTTGTTCACTATAAACTCGCATCTTATTAGCAATAAACATTACTCTTGGGAGATAGGCAGAGACATCTTCACCGGATTTTTTTCTTAAGAATTTCAAACTCCTTACGAAGAGCTTGAAAGATAGATCATTCCACTCAGTTATTGCCTTCATATTTCTTCTTTATGGAATCCCATATCTACTTTGATATGTTTTCTCGATAATGGTTTCTAGAATAGTTCGATCAATGGCTTAAAACAAGTAATTTTTCACCTTTCCAATTTCATTTCATCAAGTTTTTTTTCCTTTATTCTTCTGTCAATGCCTCTCCAATTTCTAGTTCAACATAGCATGTCTCTATAAGACACCAATATTCTTTAGACCTTAAGAAATTTTTTATCAATATTTTTCAATAATCATAATGACCATCAAAACGAGAGATATCAAGTTGCACAAAGTTTCTTTTGGTTGTCATCGCTATCAGTTTTACAAATGACAAAGACTATTGCCTTGTTTTTTTCAGTACTAGTGGAGGCTCTAATACAAATTTATTAAGATAGAAAATCACATTGTAATGCAGATTGTTTGACTTTTATTGAACTGAAAAATGGCTATTAATTAGCCTTACAATGACTAACTAAAAAGTTGGAAAATAGTTAAGTAAATGGCTAAACAGAATGAACGTGAATTGTTGTTACAAATCACTCCCATAGGAACTAAGACTTATTGAAACTAACTTGAGATAAACTCCTAAAAACTATAAACTATCTAAAGACTTCTTTTGGTGCAAAATCATCTAGCTTCAATAATGTTAATGATCAACAAAGATGAATGGTGGACAACTATGGTTTGCAACCTGGATAGGGGATGGTTGGGGAACAATATTTTATGTATTGTTTCTTTCTGAAATTAAAACATTTTTTTAGAAAAGATAAAAATAGGGTAGCATTTTGGTTAAGAAAATAAAATTTGATTGCTTTGATATCAAAGTATTTTGAATCTTGAAGATATATGATAAAGAAATAGAAAAAAAGGTGAATAATTATAAAAAAAAAGAACACTGAAAAAGTCTTGATTTAGGTATGAAGAAAAGAAATTGGAGAGTGACGTAACATAAATAATATAAAAAATGATATTTTAAATCATATTTTAAGTTTTCTCAAATAGAATACTAATATATATATATATATATATATTTATTTATAAATATTTATTCTTAAGAAGATAAAATATTTAAATATAATTAAAATTTTAACAAGGTTAAATATAATTTCTAAAATAAGGGTATTAATTGCGCCCTTTGAGATTGGGGGTTGCAAAATATGCTTGAAAAATCTCAATCCTCATTGATTTCTATAAATAACACGAGCGGATAGAGGTTATGAATGTCTTACCAGTAATTTTAGATATTCTAACTACTAAATAATTTGGACTATTTTTAATAATTTTATATTGAATATGACGAATATAATGTCTTATGGCTTTTGAGCGGAAGCATTGAAATGGTATGCACATATTCCAAGCGACATAGAAGCAGGTGGATTATTTTTATGTACATAAACAACCGTTGTAACACTTAATAAGCAGGTGGCCTAAGCGTTGGATTACACCACTTACGGTTTCTTTTAAGATAAACGTCAAGGTTAATTGTTGTGCCATTATCGCAAGGTGGCATTAGGTTGGGTTGGGTTGTGTTATTCAAAATCATATAAGAAAGTTAGGAGTGTTATCGTTGATAGAAAGATATGAATAATGTTGCCAAAAGCAACTAAATTTTTGGCTATTTAATATAGGTTAAAATTTAATTTAGATATTTGCTTCCAAAATATCATACTTGAATCTGATTATTTACAATCAATTCAAATGTTTAACTAAGAGTCATATCTTCTCATTATTGATATGTAGTTGACGCTATTAGAATATTAATTATTTAAATTTGTTTCATTTTTTTATTGTTTTTCTTCTAAGAGAATTAACTTAGACGTCATACATTAGTTAATTATGAATTTAGTTATGATAATTTTATAACATGAATTAAAGATGAACATACTTGGTTACTAACTATCACGATCTAATTACTTTATAATTGAATAAATGTATTCTTATTATTTTCAAAAAATAAAATTCTAATTAAATTAACATATAATTTATTAATATTATTTCTATTTCTATTAACTTTTTTTCATTTTAATTTTGTTTTATAACTATATTGATTGTCTATTTTAATTTATTTTTTACCAAATTTTTAATTATTATTTAAATTTATGTCTTCTTATTTTGGAATTTATTATTCTATTTTATGATTATAGCGCTTTGAAAATTCACTAAATTTATATGACTGTTATAAAACTAATTTTTGGAGAAGGGTTCAAAAACAGAAAAACCTGGAGAGGTGATTGATATATACCCTAACGTGTATTTATTAGTTATTGAAATTTTTTCATGGCCGAATTTTTTGTTACATCCAACATATGTACATGTAAAGTACATATCTCCAATAATTTTAGATATTGATGTATGTATTTGAAAGCTTTGTAAGTTGCAATCGAAATTGAACTTTCCATAATAATACCTTTTTTTTTTATACAATTGAAATTGGCCGAGTTGGATGTGGCCCATATTTCCTTGGATGCAGCCCGTACTTACTATGAAAAGTGATAATATTAACATAATATAGTTTTTTCTATTATCAATTTTTTTTAAATTAATAAAAATTTATCTTAAAATTAATAAATTCATACTCATAAATATTAAAATACATTTAAAAAACAATTTAATAAAATAAAAATAATATTATATTACATAATATCTAACTTAGATTTTTGACTAACATCCTAGACTATCTACCAAATTTTGATAACCATTATCCATTATTTATTAAAGTTTTGTCAACTCATCGTATCTAACATGTTACATCGTATGTATCTTTATATATAACATATTGCATACATCAAAGTTTCGATAAAGACGTTGGTGGTGACAATAAGTGGGATCATCATTGGTTCATTAAAGATGACAACGTTGGTTATCGAAAATATAATAATAAATATGATATTGATATCATTTTATTGAAATTATAAATGAAGTTTATTTTTATTTTTTTATTATATAATTTAGTATAAAATTATGATTTTTTTTGTTACGAATAGTTAGTTAAATAAATTCAATAAATTTATAAAAATATAAAGATATTTAGTTCAAGAACTCGTAACAAATTAAATGTTGTTTGATTGTAAAATCCAAGTTAGACACGTTCGAATATTGGACTAAACGAGCTTAAATGCCTTATAACATTTATCCACTACTTCAATTTTTTCTACCTTAATTATACTCCAAAAAATGAATATATATTTTCAGTTTATTTATTTATAGAAAGTTCACAGTAATATATAAAAAATATATTTTATGTTGATTATATATACAATTATTAGCAAGTAAATATAAAATGATAAGATAAAAATTGGTCATAAGTCTACAAAAATTCAACTCCTAGTTTAAAAGAATAATATATATAATTTATATCATCATCATCATCATCATCATCATCATCATCATCATCATCATCATCACTAGAGTTATGTTGCTTCAATTTTAAGATAAAGCTATCTAATTTAATTGTTCTTTAAAAAACAATAATTGAATCAAATCAATTAGAGGAACAAAATTAATCCCAACCGAACAATGAAATTTGGATTGGATGGATATCTTATATGATTGTACATCCTCAATAATTTGTATCATCTATCTATGTCATAATTAATATTTTTTAAATACTTAAACTCTAAAAATATATTGTTAGGTCACATGATATGCAACAAAGGAAGAGAAGTAAAAATAAATGGAAGTTTTTGAAGATTGAGTGAGATGTTAAGGTGAAGAAAAAGATAAAAGTTAAGTTGAAAATGGTCATTTGATGATTATTTACTTCAAGTACGGAGAAGGAGATGATGAATAGTTAATTTTATAAATTTTTAGTTTTTTTAACTAACATACATGGATGGAAGAACGATGAAGTAATAAGAATAAAATATTTTTTTATTTTGACCCGTAAAAAATAGATAAAATTTAGTTTAATAACATAAACAACATAAATAAATAAGATAATTTAATAGAATATTTGTATATTTAACCTACAAATTATATTTTTAAGTATAATAAATATATATTTACAAATATATAGTTCGGTTTTGTTATGATTAATTTTTGGCTTTTCTAGAACTAAAGATAATAATCTATTATTGATTGTTTAAAAGTTAAAATAAATTAAATTTATAATCTATATATAACTATAAAAAAATGGATTAATTAATTATAATATATATTTTATTTTAAATATTATTTAGTTGAATACTATTCAAATTAAATTATGATTATTTAGATCCGTTTAATGTTAAAATAACTTTAAATTAAATTACGGTTTCGATATTATTTGTTATTATAAATTTTATAAATGTTATTTTTTAAATTTTTCTTAATTTTTTTTTCACCCTCCTAATTTATCACAACTTAGTATCCACGTAAGTTGTTGAAAGGGCCTTCGTCGCCATCACGATGCTATATAAATTTTACACCAAATAAAACCAAAGAAAAAGTTAAATTTTTATTATCTTAATATGATTCTTATCAAACTCCAAGGAGTAATATCATGTCATATATGAAATTTGACAATTAGAAGAAAAATCAATACCTCTGTGGCAACTTCAAGTCTAAAAGTGTAGCTGTCTATATCTATTTGTCATGTTATTATTATTATTATTATTTTTAAAATTAAATGATATTTTTAACATGGTTAAAATTTATAACTTTAAATAAATGATTTAAATAATTAAATTTTTACCAAGTGTATAATCTTATAAACTGGTTACTATTTAACCGAAGAATCACAAGACATATATGTCCCTCTATATATTAACTATTTTAGATCCATATCACATTGATATTATCTCTTATTATTATATGTTGTCTATCATCAATAACTTTATATAAAGCTACGATGGAATTAAAATTATTAGACATAGCTAGAGGGAATTCTAAAGATATACGTATAGAGTGCAAACTTGCAATAAAAATAGAATATAACGAAATTGTGGGTAATTTAGGTATCTTGATTAAGTTTTGAGTGTTATTTTTATAATTAATTGATTTTGATTTCAATTTTTATATGTATCATTTTTAATGTAATAATGTAGGTACCATATATATCATTGAGGTAGAAAATGGTAAAAATAGTTAATAAATTGGCAAATTGGTTTAAGATTGGGAGAGAATTAAATAAAAGATAAAGTGGTAATATTTTTTGCTTTTTTATTATTTCTTACCAGCTATAGCAGTGCAGCTCAAGAGCATCTTCAAGAGGTTCTATTTCACTAAAAGTATAGTAATTTTTGCATTAAAAATTGTTTCAAAAAAATCTCAATATTTTCACACTAAAATAGTGTGGTGAATAATATTATGCTATAATTTACGTGAAATTGTTTGCGTGTTAATTTAAAAATATTAATAAAAGAAAAAAAATATAAAAATAAATAAATTTCAAAGTAAGTAAATCAAAGATAAAGAATGGTAATAGAAATTAAATTCAATAAAATTATTACTATCATTATCATCATGTTTGTTGAACAGTATAATTAAAATAATGATAAATGTTAAAATAAAATTTATAAAATTATAAATTTAATAAAATTAGAAGATAATTTTTTAAATAATATAAAATTAGAAAAAAAATAATAAATAATTATATAAACTTGTAAAGACAATAGAATATTCCAATGTATTCTTGAGAGATGTGTGAGGAATGAACATTTTCGCAACTGTTGTAATGCTTTATATTTTATTTCATATTAACAGTAAAACCAAACATAATAACATCATAAATTATTTTCATTATTATTTATATTATTATTAACCAAAAATATTATTAATGTAGTGAGTTAAAAGATAAAAAAATATATTACAACTTTTATCATATTTTAATGTATAAGTTATACTAAAAATAGTGCAATTAGCCGTATGTTTTAAGTGCATGTTTAGTTCATGTTAATAGAAATAGTAATGTAATGCATCTAGTTATTATAATACTTAGTTTGCAATAAAAACTCAAATTAATGTCATTTTTAAGTTTCTATGACACGATTGAAAACACATAAGTATATGTGATTATATATAAGTGATAAATAATTTTAAGAACTAAAGTTTTTGTACTCATGATGATTATTAACAATTTCAACTAATGCTTACTAGCTTGTTATTGTGATAATTAAAATAAGTAAATGAGAGTATTTTTGTTGTTTTTGAAAAGAATAACATAAAAAAATAAAATGATATTACAAAAGAATTATAAAAAATATGTAATTATGAGATTATACTCACAACTAACCTATAATTTTATTAATCATGTGATAAATGTAAACTAGTTTCTTAAGTTCTGAATTACTTTCATAATTTTAAATCATTCTTGAGTTCTTAATTTTAACTTTATAAGCTTAGGTCCGATTAAGACTTTTCATATTTTATTACATTTTAATTGATTATATGTCTACTTATTAATTAACCTAAATCCTGAACAATTTAAATGTATACTTACTAAATTTAATTCCTTCATTGCATTAAGATATAAAAAGATGATAAATAAACTAAACATGATTAGAATAATCGTTTAACATTTATCGAATAATTCAATCATACTTGTAACAACAATCACAAGGTTTCATTTTGAATAAGAATATTAGATATTACATACTAACATCTTAAACTAGATATAAACATATTCATGTAATAAATTAATTGTATATTGTAATTTATAAAATTTATAGTTATGACATTCAAATATAAAATTAAACACGTTAAAAATCAATAATTCAAATTTAAAATTTTCATGACATTTAATTAATTAAATTGTGGTATAGGTTTCGAATTATCCACTTTCATAATAAAAGTTTAGTTAGACATGAGCATCGTTATAATTATAAGAAACTAATTTTTTTTAATGAAAATCTCCAAAATCTCAACCAAAGGTTATCCTAGAAATGCTCTTCGGTCTTCTTTGTACATGGTTGTAATTCTTATATATTTGAAGACCCTATGTTGTTTTATATAATGTATTTTTTAACCTTATTAATCTTATTTAGATAATAATTTAATTAATACAATTATTAAGATTAAAAGTTGGTGTTGAAAAATGTTAGATATGAGTGTTAATTAAACCGCTTCATTGATTGAGATTTTTTCTAAATCGATTAACTTGCGCGATTTTAAACACGATAACTCTTAATTAAAAATCAATCGATTAAATCTTACTTTTCGATCTTTACTTGACTCTTAGATCGATCTTGTTCAAAGCTATATCAATTGAATAGTCTGTTTTTATTCTAAATATACATTTTTATCTATGTTTTACTCATTTTGTCCTTAAACACACATATAATACATAATAAACACATAAAACATATAAAAAACTATAATTTATTATAAATATATAAAAATTAATACATAAATAAATATATAGAATAGTGTCAAAAACTCTTTCCACTTTTCTACCACTATAACCCCACGTTTGGTTGGAGGGAATGGAATGGAATCAGAATTGATTCCATCCATTTTGTGTGTTTGGTTGGGCGGAATGGAGGACGGAATGGAATCTGATTACTAAAAGAGAAGGAATCACAATTCCTTATCTCACCTTTGGTAATCATTATTCCATTCCCATCTAAACTTTTTTTTTTCCAATTTTACCCTCACATAACATATAACCTTAAATTCAAATCCCAAATTCTCAAACTCAAAATTCCAAAACCCAAAACCCAAAACCCAAAACCCTAAACTCAAAATTTCAAAACCCTAAATCCAAATCCTAAAACCTCAAATCCCTAAACCCTAAACCTTAAAACATAAATCCCAAAACCTTAAAACATAAATCTCAACTCCCTAAACCCTAATCCCTAAATCCCAAATTCCAAATCCTAAAACCCTAAATCCTAAACCTCAAATCCCTAAACCCTAAACCCTAAACCATAAATCCCAATTTCAAATCCTAAAACCCTAAATCCAAATCCCCAAATCCCCAAAATCCCTAAACCCTAAAACCCTAAACTTTAAACATAAATCCTAAAACCTAAAACCCTAAAACATAAATCCCAAAACCCCAAATCCTAAACCCTAAAGCCCAAACCCCAAATCCTAAATCTTAAAACCCTAAACCCCAAATCCCTAAACCCCAAATCTCTAAACCTTAAACCTTAAAACATAAATCCCAAAACCCAAAACCCTAAAACATAAATCACAAAACCCTAAACCCCAAATTCTAAATCCTAAAACCATAAACCCTAAACCTTAAACCTTAAAACCCTAAACCCTAAATCCAAAATTCTAAAACCCTAAACTATTTTTAGAAAAATAAAAATTTTAACCCTAAACCTTAACCTACGAATATAACCCCAAATCCTAAATCCTGAAACCCTAAATCACACATCCCAAACCTCAAAACCCTAAACCCTATTTAGAAAAATAATAATTTTAATAATATATTTATTTTTAATTAAGTATATTTATTTAGAAAAATAATGATTTCAATAGTGTATTTTATCTGACGAAAAAATAGTAATTAAATAACATTATTTAAACTTTACAGCATGTAGGGGTATTAAGGTCATTTATAGCTTTTTTCATTCCATTCTAGTGGCAAACCAAACACTATAATCCTCATTCTAAGCTTTATTCCAGTGGTCAAACCAAACAAAATTGTTTCCTTTCCATTCCATTTCGATTCCGATTCCATTCTACGAACCAAATACAACCTAAAAGTTATTATATTCCTTGTTATAAAGAATAGGTAATGCCAACAAACTTTTTTCCCATACACCATCATTGAATGTAATATGATACATAATTGTTATTAAGCTTCGTTAGACATGGTGATTTTGTAAAGTATAATATATTAAAATAAATACTATAGTAATAATTTCTCTAACAATTCTATTAATCAAAGTAATAATAATATTATTTTATTTATATTACTATTATAATTTTTATTACCTTTTCATCCTTCAAACAAAATACACTCTAAGTACTTTCCGATGGAATCTCACTGATAAATAGTATTCTATTTTTTTAAGGATAAAATAATAAAAATATTATTAAATTATTATATTTATTTTCTTCATTATTTTATATCATTTAATTCATAAAAAATTATTTATATTATTAAGTTAATATTCATATAGGAATCATAAATCCTAAATATATAATTTAATTATTTATATTATTTTAAATTTATCAATATCGTTAAATATAAATTAATAAAATGATGTAAATTAAATTTTTTATGAATTATATGATATAAATAAAATAAATAAAAATTTAATAATATGAATAAAATAATTTAATAATACTGCGTAATTTTATTTTCGTGGTAGGTAGAGGCAATAATATACGCAATTGGCATTTTTTCCATGACAAATATAAGAAAACGCGTGGCATGTTTTGTAATTATTATTTATCTTGGTGTCTAGTTCCTACACTCTATCTTGTAGCTCCCAGCGTCAATGTATTTATTCTTAGTTCGTACGCAATTGACACCATTTAATTTTCTATATTTGAAAATAAAATAAAATAAAGAGACTCCACTTAATTGTTAGCATAAAGCTCTCTATTTCCGTGTGATGTAATACTTAACCTGAGAGGAGTAGAGTGAAAAAACAAAGAATATTAACCCAAAATAAATAAATATAAATATATATGAAATAAAGAAATTTTGAAAAGAAAAAAAAAATCGCTAGGGTTTGACTGAAAATTGGCGAATCGCGTGCGAGAAAATCCTCAGCAGATAGTGAGTCGGATCGCCAATTTCCGTCAACTCCGGTCCTCAGCTTTGGCGCTAAGATCCATGGTACAACGCTGCACTCCAAAAATCCCGCACTTTTTTAGAGAGAGAAGTTCGCCCTACATAGCCTAGAGAGAGATACAGACAGTTTCAGCTTTGGGTTTATTTTTGAACATCGAGATCGGAGGGCCCGGAAAGGGTATATATTGAAAATTTGGAGGAATTTGTGAGTTTTATTAGTGTTTGGACCTTCTGGGCTTGTTTTAATTTTTCCCAGGTTCTTCCTCGAGGGTTGATTTGGGTCACAAGTGTCTCTTAATTTTGGTATAATTGGCATGCAATCCTGTGGTGGTGGTGGGGGTGGTGCGCCCAGCAGGAACCATGTAGCAGGACCGCTGGGGCGGGGGACTTCAACATCCTCGGCCGCCTCGCCGTCTTCATCGTCTTCAGCAGTGTCCACGCCACATTTGGGTTTTGATTCTTTACAACAGCATCAGCAACAACAGCATCAGCAACAACAGCAGCAGATAGGGTCTAGGCAGGTAAGGGGTGTATGTATATGCGTGTTTACAATTTAATTTTGTAAGAATTTGGCTTAATTGGCATGTGGGTCTTGCAATTTCGAGTGTCTCTTGCAAAAATGTAGCTGTGGATTTTTTTTCATTTGAGGTATTGTTAAGGATTAATGTTCGGTTCTGCATTTCGAAGTGTTCTTTTGTTAGTGGATAGAAGTGAAGTTCTGTAATTAGTGTACCTTTTCTGGTGTGCTGTTGTTCTTACCAGTTACCATGTTATTTAATAGTTATTTAGATGGTTAGTTAATTTGTAATTCAGTCATTCAAGGAGTCAAATCTGGCACGTCGCCATAATATCTGAGTGTGAAATGACATTAGCTGCTACTTTACCTGGGCATGGAACTCCGTGTAAGTTTGCATAATTACGACATTGTGGGGTCTGGTTGCTGAACCTGTATTTTGTTTATCTGTGTTGTACACTTCTTATAGGTTTTGGTTTGCCTAATTAAATAAATTTCTGTACTATTTAATAAGGACAAACATGGTGATTCAGGTCTATTCCTTAATTTGGCTTGACATTTACTAGGATTCTTGCTGGTGCTCTTTTTTATTTACAACATGCGGGTTTGAAATTTAATTTGCAACATGTTGAAAAAACTCCAGTTGTTCAGGTTTGATCCTGGTCATCTACTTTAAGTATGTTGGGCAGCTTTTTATGGTTTGCGTGAAAGAAGCCAAACTGGTTTTTACTGGTCTTAAAATTGACCAGTAGGTTATTTTACTCGAAGAAAAAATTAAATCAATTTTACTAATATAGAATTTTTGTGTTTTTACGCACCTTTATAATTCCTTCCATATGCAATTTATATAACTGCTATAAGCTATATTCCTTACGAAATTTAGGGAATTTTTTTTCAGTTATATGTTGCATTTTGTTTGTACTATTCTATGTGTTAGCCTTGTATTTTCATAATGAATAGTATTTGCTGAGGTTTCTTTGGTTCTGCCCAGTTTTGTACTCTGGAATGTCTCAAGGATTTTTCATGTCACTGACTCATTGAATATATATATTGTAGCTTTTAGTTATATGAACTTTCCAGTTTTTATTAATCTTGAGCTTTTACTTTGCTAAGAATGCTTTAGGGCTTGGTTAGAAGTTGTTTCCGAGTCGGGCCATCTTTTTTGATTCAAATATGAATTAACTTTTATACCATTGGGCATAATTTTGTGAAAATGTATCTGCCTAATATGTACTGTACCATCTTTTAAGTTTGTAGTTTGACATTTTGGAAAATCATTCAGGGTATTTTCCTTTGATGTACATAGGTTTTCTTGGGCAATGCCAAGGTTTAAGTTCATGTGTCCTTAATTAATTATGCAGCCATTGCCACAGCATTTACTAAGAAATCCTGATGGGAACGAAGCCTTTCTAGCCTATCAGGCTGGTAGTCTCCAAGGAGCTCTTGGGGGGAACAATATTTCATCTCCCGGCACCATTCAACAGTCCCAACAATCAAGGAAATTTTTTGACTTAGTTCAGCAGCATGGTTCCTCCCAGGTGGGTCAGAATATGAGTCGAGGTACTGAGCAGCAAGCAATGAATCCCATCCATCAAGCTTATCATCAATTTGCTTTTCAGGCTGCACAGCAGAAGTCATCTCTGACAATGCAATTACAGCAGCAAGGTAAAATGGGATTGTTGGGCACTCCATCTGGAAAGGATCAAGACATGCGAATGGGAAATCTGAATATGCAAGAACTCATTTCTATGCAGGCTGCTAATCAGGTGCAGGCATCATCTTCTAAAAACTCTAATGAACAATTTTCTAGTGGGGAAAAACAAATAGAACCAGGACAGCCACCAACCTCCGACCTGAGGGGTGAGCCAAAGTCATCAGTACCACCAGCAGTTATTGGACAGGTAATGTCTGGAAATAGCATCAGGCCCATGCAAATGCCACAGGCGCAGCATGGCACCCCAGACATGGGAAGCAATCAGCTTAATGTGGCTGCACAGCTGCAGGCAGTGCATGCATGGGCACGTGAAAATAGCATTGATCTTTCACTTCCTGGAAATGCCAATTTGATGGGGCAGCTCATTCCGCTTATGCAGTCTAGGATGGCTGGGCAGCAAAGAGTAAATGAAAGCGGTATGGGTGCACAATCATCACCTCTGCCAGTACCAAAGCAGCAGGTTACTTCTCCTCCAGTTGCAAGTGAAAATTCTCCTCGTGCTAATTCATCAAGTGATATATCTCGGCAATCTGGATCCCCAAAAGCTAAGCAGACAGTGTCTCCTGGTAATCTTGGTACAACTTCAAATCCTAATTTTGTTAACAATAGCAACAATATTGCAATGCAGCAGTTGGCTGCTCGTAGTAGAGAGAGGCAGGTGCCTCCTAGACAGTCACTTTTAGCTGGGAATGGGATGTCTCTAATGCATCCTCCACAGTCATCTACAAACATGGGTCAAATTGTGGATCATTCTTTGCATGCGACAAATCTGGGAAGCAACCCAGAAAGTATGCAAATGCAATGTATGAGGCACATTAATCGATCTCCACAAGCTACTGTTGCTACCAATGATAAAGCCCTAGGCAGTAGCATCCAGTCATCTGGTGGATCACATGTTCATGCATCCCAGCAACGTTTTGGTTTCACAAAACAGCAACTGCATGTTCTAAAAGCACAAATTCTAGCATTTAGGCGGCTGAAGGTTTGTAGTTATCTCTGTTTACTCTCCATGTGGTCACTGCCGCATATCTTCTTGAAACTTGAAAGCTTATTATACTGAATAATTACTGACTTGATTATGTTTCTTCCCCCACCCCCTTCTTTCCAAATTGTTTGACAGAAAGGGGAAAATACTCTTCCGCAAGAACTTCTTCAGGCAATTGTTCCGCCACCACTTGAGTTGCAATTGCAGCAGCAAGTTATTCCTGGAGGAGGAAACGTTCAGGATAAATCTAGGAAGACTGTAGCAGATGGTCCAGTTCATATGGATTCCAATGAGAAAGATTCTCAGGCTGTGGCTTCTGTTAATGGACAGATTATCCCAAAAGAAGAAGCTTTCTCTAGAGATGAGAAAGCCACTGTATCAACTGTTAATGTGCAAGGTACACCAGCTGTGGTAAAGGACTCTATTTGTGTGGTTGATTCTGGAAAAGAAGAGCAACACTCTACTGTTTTTTCTGGGAAATCAGATCGTGAAGTCAAACATGTTAATACACGAGCTCCCAGTAGAAGTGATTTTCCTGTTGATAAGGGAAAAGCTGTTGCTTCCCAAGTTCCTGTATCCGACTCAGCCCAAGCTATAAAGCCTGCTCAAGGAAGTGCCACTCAAGAAAACGCTGTACCTCAACCAAAAGATGTTACTTCAACCAGAAAATATCATGGCCCCCTTTTTGATTTCTCATTCTTCACTCGAAAACATGATTCCTTTGGTTCGGGAATGATGGTAAACAACAATAACAATCTAACATTGGCATATGATGTCAAGGACATTCTTTCGGAAGAAGGGGTGGAAATGCTTAACCGAAGGAGGACTGGAAATATGAAGAAAATTGGTGGTTTACTGGCTGTAAATTTGGAGAGGAAACGGATAAGACCAGATCTTGTCTTGCGGCTGCAAATTGAAGAGAAAAAGCTTAGACTTTTAGACCAACAAGCTCGTTTAAGGGATGAAATTGATCAACAGCAGCAGGAGATAATGGCCATGCCTGACAGACCATATCGTAAGTTTGTCCGTCAATGCGAGCGACAGCGCATGGAATTAGCTAGGCAAGTTCAGGCCTCTCAGAAAGCTTTAAGAGACAAGCAATTAAAATCGATCTTTATCTGGCGCAAGAAACTTCTTGAGGCACACTGGGCAATCCGTGATGCACGAATTGCTCGCAACAGAGGAGTTGCCAAATATCATGAGAGAATGTTGAGGGAGTTCTCAAAAAGAAAGGATGATGACCGGAACAAAAGAATGGAAGCATTGAAGAATAATGATGTGGAACGGTATAGGGAGATGTTGCTTGAGCAACAAACAAGCATCCCAGGGGATACTGCAGAGAGATATGCAGTTCTCTCTTCTTTCTTGTCTCAGACTGAAGAATATCTTCTTAAATTGGGTAGTAAAATAACAGCTACCAAGAATCAGCAGGAAGTGGAGGAGGCAGCAAATGCTGCTGCAACTGCTGCCCTACTGCAGGTAGACAAGCTGGCTCTCTCTCTCAATACTGCCTTCCTTCCCCAATGACATCATTGATGATTTTCACATTTTATTCCATTTCTATATTTATAATAAATAACTGTGACTTGGTTATGAGTAGCAATTATACTACCTGTGCCTTAGGCTTCTCTGCTAATTGAATGATTTTTTGATTACAGGGTCTTTCTGAAGAAGAAGTTAGGGCATCAGCAGCTTGTGCAGGAGAGGAAGTAATGATAAGAAATCAGTTTATGAAAATGAATGCTCCTAGAGATAACTCATACGTTAACAAGTAAGTTCGTTAGTTATTATGTAATATTGTTGGCAGCATTGCATGCAAATGAGTTGATTGTACAAGGTGCAGCTTGCTGTATGGCCCCAAGTTTTACTGTTCATACAATTTCTTAGTTTGATGCACAAGTTTTTACCCTTTTTCCCCCCTGAATCTATATTTTCTTTCAGAGTAAGAGACGCTTAGGTCTTCTCTCTTTTTGATAGTTATATTTTTGGTTGATCTCTTTATGTGATGTTTGCTAACAGGTATTACAATCTTGCTCATGCTGTGAATGAAAAGGTTATAAGGCAACCCTCCATGTTACGAACTGGAATCTTAAGAGATTATCAGCTTGTAGGTTTCTATATTTGAATCAACTACTACTTTTGGGGCTTGGATTTGTTTTCATTTTATCCGTTTTCCTTTTTACTTCCTATGTGGCATTTTAATATTGACCATCAATTGGTTTGACCCTGCAGGTTGGGTTGCAGTGGATGCTCTCTTTGTATAACAATAAATTAAATGGAATTTTGGCAGATGAAATGGGTCTTGGGAAGACTGTACAGGTGACTTTCTGATATTTAGTGCTTGATTGCCCTCTTCTGAAATGAAAAACATCTTAATTATAATGGTATTTTTATGTTATATTTGAGAGGCTAGGAGGTCAATTGTACAAAAGGATTTGTCATAGTTAAGAGTTGTAGGACCTCATTTCTTATTTGGGCATAATTCTATTTGATCCTGTGATCTTTATGGAGATGGTGTAAGGTAGGGGAACCATCTCAGCCATGGGTGGGGACTTCTGGTGGCTCATTTAGTGGCATCGTTGTTGGCAATTGGTCATTCATCCAAGTTATTGATAAAGCTTCCTTGTTTAGGTAATGGCATTGATTGCCTATTTAATGGAGTTCAAGGGGAACTATGGACCACATCTTATAATTGTTCCAAATGCTGTTTTGGTAAATTGGAAGGTTGGTTAGTTTGTTTTTTTAAATTATCTCGACAATGATAATATTTTATCATTTTTGTGGCAGAAAACCTAACTAATTTCATTTTGCAGAGTGAGTTACACAGTTGGCTGCCTTCTGTCTCATGCATTTTCTATGTCGGTGCGAAGGATCAGCGATCAAAATTATTTTCCCAAGTAAAAATAAATGCATTTCTTTATTCTCTTGATTTATTGGGTTTTGGTAATCTACTTTATCTGTTTGTTATTTAAAACTTTCTTACGCATATATTTTTTGCTTTAATTTTTTTTTGCTTTTGATAGGAGGTATGTGCCATGAAATTTAATGTCCTTGTGACAACTTACGAATTCATCATGTACGACCGTTCAAAACTTTCTAAAGTCGGTTGGAAATACATAATAATTGATGAAGCACAGAGGATGAAAGACAGAGAATCAGTTCTAGCCCGCGATCTTGACAGATATCGTTGCCAAAGGCGTTTGCTCCTCACTGGGACACCATTACAGGTCTTAAACAACTACATGACAATATGACATTCAATCACATTCATTACATGATGTCTGCATTTTGTTTGCTTTTGTTCCCCTTGATCAAGCATTACTGATATGTCCATTTGGCTGCAATCATAGTTCAATGTACGTTTCTAATGAATTATAAGTTTCAGCAGCAATTTGCATTTTTTCATGAGTGGAGAATATTTCAGCCTATTAAAATACATAATGTAATTGTATCGACAGGCCAAATTTATGCTCCATTCTGGATTAGAGAGGGCTAAACAAAATTGTCATGGTGGTTTCCTTTGCATTTTGTTTGCTTATTTCTTTTTTCTTTTTCCTTTTATATTATTTCTTGCATTTGATTGTGTGCTGTCTGCTGATAATGTAATGTATTAGTCCCCTCTCACATCTATGTGGCATTCTTAATATTTTCAGCATTTCTTACATAAGCAATTGATTATTTACAGTATTGTTTAAAATTAATGTAACTCTTAAGATATTTTTACTTTGCTTAAAAATGGGTTGCGTTGAAGAGTTATGGTTTTTTTTAGCAATGTTTAAAATTAGGTGTTCTTGACTCAAAACTTTTCAGCGTGCTGTCTGGGTATAAAATGATGTTTTAGAGGAATTTGTGATGTTTATCCTATATCAAATTGTCACATTAAGTCTTTGGAGTCGATGAACTAAAGTGGTTAGAATTTTAGTGGACTTAATTTTTGTACTATATTGAAGGAGGAAACATAAATCTGCTAATCAGAAGAGAGACATCTTTTGTATCCTGATAGTAAACCTGGAGTCATTGTTGATGCAGCACTACTCATACAAAAACTGTTTTTAAGCAAGAGAGAGAAGCATACAAACATATCTGCTCTATCATATTCTTTGTAATTAGATTATTACGAATAGTAATTTTAATTGCAGAATGATCTGAAGGAACTGTGGTCACTTTTGAATCTACTTCTTCCTGAAGTATTTGATAATAAGAAAGCATTCCATGATTGGTTTTCACAACCTTTTCAAAAAGAAGTTGCAACACAGAATACAGAAGATGATTGGCTGGAGACTGAAAAGAAAGTTATCATCATCCACCGGCTTCATCAAATTCTTGAGCCATTTATGCTTAGGCGGCGTGTTGAAGACGTAGAGGGCTCACTTCCACCAAAAGTAAGCCATTGGATTTTTATTTATCAAGCATCTTTCATTTCCTTTTTCCCAAATGGCTCATTTATGAGACAATGATGGAATGCAGGATTCCATAGTTCTAAGGTGTAGAATGTCTGCAATCCAGAGTGCCATTTATGATTGGATCAAATCTACTGGTACTCTCCGTGTTGATCCCGAAGATGAGATGCGAAGGGTTCAGAAGAACCCAATCTACCAGGCTAAAGTGTATAAAACCTTAAACAACAGATGTATGGAGCTGCGGAAAGCTTGCAATCATCCTTTGCTTAATTACCCCTATTTCAGTGACTTTTCCAAGGATTTTCTTATTAGATCCTGTGGGAAATTGTGGATCCTGGATCGGATCCTTATTAAACTTCATAGAACAGGACACCGGGTTCTACTTTTTAGTACTATGACAAAACTCCTTGATATAGTGGAGGAGTATTTGCAGTGGCGGCGACTTATTTACAGACGAATTGATGGAACAACGAGTTTAGAAGATCGTGAATCAGCTATTGTAGACTTTAATAGCCCCAATACAAACTGTTTCATCTTCTTGCTCAGTATTCGTGCTGCTGGTCGGGGTCTTAATCTCCAGTCTGCTGATACAGTTGTCATATATGATCCTGATCCAAACCCTAAAAATGAAGAACAAGCAGTTGCTAGAGCCCATCGGATTGGACAAAAACGAGCAGTGAAAGTCATTTATATGGAAGCGGTTGTTGACAAAATTGCCAGCCATCAGAAAGAAGATGAACTCAGAAATGGTGGGACAGTTGATTATGAGGATGATCTTGCCGGTAAGGACAGATACGTGGGATCTATTGAGAGCCTCATAAGGAACAACATTCAACAGTATAAGATTGATATGGCTGATGAGGTTATCAATGCTGGGCGTTTTGACCAGAGAACAACCCATGAAGAGCGACGCATGACATTGGAGACATTACTCCATGATGAGGAGAGGTATCAAGAAAATGTCCATAATGTGCCCTCTTTGCAGGAGGTTAATCGCATGATTGCTAGAAGTCAAGAAGAAGTTGAATTGTTTGATCAAATGGACGAAGAACTGGAGTGGACAGAGGAAATGACAAGCTATGACCAGGTACCAACGTGGCTTCGAGCCAGTTCCAAAGAAGTAAATTCCACCATTGCGAAGTTATCAAAGAGACCGTCGAAGAACCTATTGGGTGGTAATATTGGTGTAGAACCTAGTCAAATGGGTACTGATTCATCTCCAAAAACTGAAAGAAGACGGGGTCGACCAAAAGGAAAAAAACATCCTAATTACAAGGAGTTGGATGATGAAAATGGAGAATACTCGGAGGCAAGTTCTGATGAGAGAAATGGCTCTTCTATTCATGAAGAAGAGGGAGAAACTGGAGAGTTTGAAGATGATGAATTCAATGGTGCTGTTGGGGCATCAATAATTAATAAAAACCAAGTGGAAGACGGTGGTCTAGTAGGTGATGGTGCCTGCGAGTATGCTCAGCCTTCAGAAAGTATTCAAAATAACCACGTGCTAGAAGAAGCTGGTTCCTCAGAGTCATCTTCAGACAGTCAAAGATTGTCTCAAATGGTGTCCCCTGTGGTTTCTTTACAGAAATTTGGCTCTCTATCTGCCTTAGATGGTAGGCCTGGTTCTGTTACGAAAAGGCTGGTATGCTTCTTATTTTACTTTATTAGTGCCTTGTTATTGCAAACTTTGCTTGCACTATCAGTAATTTTCAATTTTTTGATATGTTCCAGTCTGATGAACTAGAAGAAGGGGAAATTGCCGTATCTGGAGATTCTCCTATGGACCACCAACAATCTGGAAGTTGGATTCACGATCGTGATGAGGTGGAAGATGAACAGGTTTTGCAACCCAAGGTAAGGAGGAAGCGTAGTCTTCGTGTTCGCCCCCGTCATACTGTGGAGAGACCAGAAGAGAAGTCTAGCAATGACATGCCTTATCCCCAAAATTCACCATCGTTGAGATTTCAGGTGGACCATAAAAATCAGACACATTCAAAGGTTGACCCTGAATTGAAAATGCATGGAAGCCCTAATGTAAATAAGCTGGATCAGAGTGATTCATCCTCAAAGGTTACACGGAATTTGGCTTCAAAGAAGCATAATAATACATCAAAATTGCATGCATCCCCAAAATCCAGCAGCAGACTGAATAGCATGTTGACCCCTGGAGAAGATACTACCATTTATCCCAGAGATAATTGGGATGGTAAAGTAAATTCAAGCAGTACTTCAGTTACAAAGATGTCAGATGTCATCCAGAGAAGGGTATGCCCCTTGAACTATCATATTTATGTATGATTAAGACCCTGACGTGCTATGCAGTGTGTATTCTTGTTGCCTGTGAGTAATTTTTGTTGTGTACATGCACCAATAGATGATTGCTTTTTACATGTATGATTAGAATAGAGCGTCTCCTTCCAATGAAACTACAGGGACAAAGATTAACTAGCAATTATAGTAGCTGCATGCTCTTGTTCTATTTAATCTTTATATCAAGATAATTTTTTTGATTGTCTTTATAACTATTTTGATAATTTTATCCATTTTGTTTGTGTTTTCTGTTGCCTTTTACTTGTATAAGATATAAAATTGTATTTTATTTTTTGCTGCCATTGTTCTGTGTATTTGTTGCTATCTGGGTGACATTTGCACATACATACTAAGTGATTTTCTTTTTCAGTCTCTCTCGAATAGGAAACAAAAACATATCATTGAAATATAAAAAAGGAAGTACAAAGTGGACTGGAGGTCCAACTAAAGATTTCAAAGAAAAAACATAGATGAATGAATAAGCTTCGAAACCCAAAACATCATGAATCCCTAAACCAAGTTTAATGAGTTAGAATATCAATTCTTGAAAATCCTTCAAAATGTGTTGAAGTAGATTGCCCAAAAGGAAGCCATATCAAATTATCTCCTTTTATCTTCAAAGATCCTTGTATTTCTTTCTTGCTAAATTGTCCAAAGCCATAAAAGTCTATTGTAAATAGGCTTGTAAATGAGTTAGGTACAACAATCTAGTCCACAAGCCCAACGCCATCTCAAACTCTACAAATAAATGAAAAGATGTATCCCCTCTTCTTTTACACAGAATACACCACTGATGAAAATCATCTATGTAGCATGTCATTAGTGTTTATTATTTTATGAACCAAAGATCATGCAAAGAATTTCACTTTATGGGAACGGTTGCTTTCCAAATGAAAGAATTAGGAAGAAATTGGCATATTGGAAGACCATTTGCAAGAAAAGGAGCTGGAGGAGGTGAGAGTACAACAACATTTACCCTCCTCCAAAAGAGTGAGGACATGTAGGAGGGTTTATCCAATTCCAATCTCTCTCTTTCTCTCTCTCCCCCCTCTTCCCTTAAGCGTTATGCGTTGAGAAGGTTATTTTATTATCAAGTTGAAGAGTCTATACAGAAGTGGAAAAATTTAACATTTATTATCATTAAAGAAAGAATACAACATTATAATTTTGCTGCTGCTACAGACATCTTAAATCTTGTGAACCAAGGATAGCACTTGTTAATTTGGAAAATCTGTTTACTGCTTGATGTTAAAAACAGTGAAAGTAACCGACAATATTGCGTTGATCTCAATCTCTTTTTTAAACTTGAGAATTTTTAATACAATATTTTTGTCATCTCAAGTTAAATTTCTAAATACTGCAGTGCAAAAATGTTATTAGCAAGCTCCAAAGAAGAATTGATAAGGAAGGTCATCAAATCATTCCATTGCTTACAGATTTGTGGAAGCGAATTGAAAATTCTGGCTACATAAGTGGATCTGGGAATAATCTTTTGGATTTACGAAAGATTGATCTGCGTGTAGAGAGATTAGAATATAATGGAGTCATGGAACTTGTATCAGATGTTCAGTCTATGTTGAAGAGCGCAATGCATTTTTATGGGATTTCACACGAGGTAGTCTCTTAAATAGATTATATGCTTCTGTTCATGTGTTAACATAATATTTCACATCCTTGAGATAAGTTTTTCTTAGATAAAAAAGATCCTTGAGGTTGTTCATGACATGTTTCTGAAAGTAGGCCAGGTTCATTATTTGCTACTGAATAAATTTTGGAATTACTGAATACACGAATGAACCCCCCTCTCTCTTTTGTCTCTCTTGTTGTGGTTGGAGTTTGGGAGAGTGTAAAGGGCTGTGCTCAGCAGATTCAGAGTCCCCATGTGTGTGTCTGTGTCTCATATGGCTGTGGACTTTGTGGTTGCTTAACTTAAAAGAAAAATAAACAAAGAAATTCAACAGAAAGTTTTGAAGCCATTGTTCCTCCGAGTGCATTCAAGTTCTCACTAGTATAATTATTAATTTTCACATGCATATATATTGGGATTTTCCTTGTGAATGAAAGTCCAGAACGTTCTTTCTTTGCTTTGCTTTTAATGACTTTATGTTTTCTAGTACCAAAGGTGCCTTTGATATTATGTCGTATGAATGATTTTTCTTGTTGATTTTATGTTGTATTAATAAATCAAGAGCCTTATGGAAAATCCACAGGTGAGATCTGAAGCCAGGAAAGTACATGATCTTTTCTTCGATATCTTGAAAATTGCATTTCCAGACACAGATTTTCGAGAAGCAAGGAATGCACTGTCATTTTCTAGCCCAGCTTCTACCGCTGCTGCTCCTTCCCCAAGGCAGGCAAATGTTGGCCAAAGCAAGAGAAAGCAAATTAACGAGGTCAAACCTGACCCAAGCCCTACACCGAAGATGCAGCATCGTGGACAGCCTTCCAATAATGAAGAATCAAGGTTGAGAAGCCTTGTGCCACAAAAGGAATCAAAACATGGAAGTGGTAGTGGTAGTAGTAATAGGGAGCAATATCAGCAAGACGATGGTCCACTGCTTGCTCATCCTGGAGATCTTGTTATTTGCAAGAAGAAAAGAAAAGACAGAGAGAAGTCTGTGGTAAAAACGAGGAATGGGTCAGCTGTACCAGTTTCTCCACCTAGCAAGGGTCGTAGTGTCCCAGTTTCACCGCCTAGTATGGGTCATATTGTCAAAGCCACAAGTCCAGGCTTAATCTTGAAGGACATAAGACAGCAGATCACTCATCCTCAGAGGAGGCCTAATCAATCTGTTTCTACAAATGCTGGTGTAGGGTCTGTTGGTTGGGCAAACCCTGTAAAGAGGTTAAGGACAGATTCTGGTAAGAGGAGGCCAAGCCATCTATAGCTTATTTATAAAAGAGAGGATACGTTGTATCGTATGTTCCTAGTTTTAGCCATGTTGGGTTTGTTGGTAACATTTATTCCAGAATCCAGATGTCGCAGGTTAAATTAGGGAAGTACTGTTAATATATTGTAGGTTCTTTAATCTCCCATTGTATGTTACAAGCCTTTCTATCCATTGAACTCAATGGCTCACTTTCTGCCCCTTGTGAGTTTTAGTCCCCAATAGATGAAACGCTTTTAATATACAGTTCACATTACTGTTATATTCGATGTTCATCTTTTGGCATTTCCTTTTTCTATTTCTTTTCCTATATCGAATCTTTTGCCCTGCTTTCATTTTACATTAAATATCAAATTTTGAAAATATTATGGTACAATACATTGATAAAAATGTGTTGCATGCACCACACCATGATATTGTCTAATCTGTACGCAAACTGCCTGAAACGAATCATCAAATAGAAGTGGCTTTGAGAGTCTACATTGATAGGAAGATGAATAACATTTATTAAATCAATAGTTTAAATTTATTTACAGGGGAATAAAGGTTGGAGTCGACCGAGTCCTTGAATGAATTTGAAACAAGCTAAAACATTATGTACAGATTGACGACTGATTTGCAAACTACGTTTTAGGGGACCCCCTATGGATCGGCTTTGCCTGCCATTTGATCCTCACTGGTATCAGATTCATCTTCACTCAATTCTTCATCACTTTGCTCGCCTTCGGGAGCAGCTCCTATATCTTCAGCCTTGGCATACTTCTCACAGTATTCTGGACAATAAGAACAAGAAAAGTGGGAGTTTAGCACCGAGTCATTGCAACATATCAATAGGGCTAAGATCCCACTTGTAGATGAAACAATTTGCTGTCTTAAGATTTTCTATGCTATCGAGGTTGAATATGGGCACACCTGAGACAGTGAGATTTATAGGGCAACACAAAAACAGCTGAGTTTCTTCATCTGGTAAGTCATGGCATGAAAATTTAGACATTACCCAATAGATACCCAACTTAGCTCAGTGTTACCACTCCCTTTAAAAGAACAATAAATTACAATTTATCATGTTAAAGTTCATTGAGAATAACAGAAGCTATAGGCCGAAAACTAACAAAACAGGGGACATTTAAACTATTAAGGGTGATACAATGATGAAGCTACAAAAGTTATATGTCGGGATATGGTGCCTCTTGAGATATATCCTAGTATCCTACCCATAAAGGGATGCACAGATGCTATGATAAGACATACCACAACTTTAGAGATTGTTATGAAAACCAATAATAATTATAAGCAAAGTTGGATATTTGTTGGATTGTGAAAGAACCAAGAAATAGAACATAAAAATAAAATAGAAAGAAATAAAAGGATTAAGGGAGCCAGATTCTATTTGTACAAGTAGCGACATGTTTTGGATTAGTATGATAAAGGGTTTAGTCAGCCATTAGAAACAAAAATCTCGACATGTTTTATAGTTCTGTGAGCACAATGGGCAAGGATTCATTACTGACTACAAAAATAGGAATTTTCAGTTTTAATCACATCAGTATATACTATATAACACTGTTACACATATGTGCAGCATGTATATAATTGAATACATATATTAAACTGTTGTTTATGTACTGAATGAAAAAAAAAGAGTGAGTAGCGTGTGTGTAGATAGAAAGAGTATAGATAAGTTTAACTAGAGAATAAAAAGTTTAATATAAGGGGTTCATCAATAAAATTCAGTAGATGAACAAGGGATAATCTAATGGCTATAAATCCTTAGAATCACGCCAAAGCATTATACCTGTTCAGCTCATTAAATGAACTAATGGAATACCTTACTTTACCAGGTTTTGGAAATACTTATTGGATAAGATTATTGTCCCTACTCCAATTTTTTATATAATCAATTAGTTAACAGTCATGGTAACAAAGATTGCATCGAGAAACTTGGACTTGGAAAAAAAAGTGGTACCTTTAACTTTTTGTTCGTAAGCAGCTCGGTCGCGCATCATCAAAGCTGCAGCTTCTCCATTCAGAGGGTCTGATGGATTAGGATAGAGAAGGAGTTGGGGTAGGAATACTTCAAACACATTTACCAAATCTGGAAACAAATGTTTTGTCATTAAGAAGGGTTAGGACACAAAACTTAGAATGCTATCTAACAACAAAGCTCAATACTAGCTTTTACCAAACATAGGGCTCCAGGTTTGATTAATGACATCCAAACAAACAGAACCTGACCTGAAATTACATCCCATCAACAGTTAGAACATAGCTCTCTTCAGCTAACAAATGTTGTATCCTACAATTTGGAGGTGTGTGCGTACTTGGCAGTACAATTTGGTGAACATGAGTGTGAGTATTCGACACTCCAATTTAGTGAAAATTTTCATAAAATTAACAAAAATGGGCATGCAAATGAATCTGTGTAACATGGCACGACACAATGAAAATCTCTAATTGTTTAACATTAATTTAATACTCACATATCATCAACATTTGGATGGTACATCTTATTAACAAATCCTATTGATGGAGATTTGTAGGGATAAGCATCTGGAAGTTCAACTCTTATCCTCCAAACACCTCCTTGATAAGGACCTGCAACCAAAAATCATGTAAAACAAATTGGATCAGAAGAAAAAAGAAAGCCCAAAAATTCATTACTACCAATCCCAATCTAGAGCTGAAGTTACGAAATTCATTGAGAACAATTAACAAACATGTGAACTGCAACTATAACACAGTTGCAACAAGAAACCAGGGGAGTTCGATTCCTTCCCTTTGCATCTTAAAACATAATTCTAGATTTAGACAAAAGACCATGAAAGAAAATGCAATAAGAAAATTAAAAAAAAATTATCCTCTGGAACTAAGAGTACTTTTTCGAAATCCACAAACAGCAAATAGACAGAACTTAAAAATGCAATTCCGAATTTTCATATTGAAACGCAGTGTTGATACCATTTGTAAATTAAAAACAAAAATAAATCTAGAGCAAAACTGAAAAGAGAAAACCACCCACTAAATAAACGATCTTTATAAGCTTAATATGAAGTTGTAGAAGTTCTGGAACTGAAAAAAAGAAATAGTAATGGAAGATTTACTGTCACTGGGTCCATGGAACTCTACATAGAACTCTTGCATGTCATCATTGATCATTTCCACCTTGTAATCACTCATCATCCTAACAAATCAAACCACCCGAAAAAAGAAGCAGAATTAAAAATCAAATCTTTAACAAGAAAAAACAAAAAAGAAAGGGGGAAAAAGCTGCAAGGGTTCATAGATCAAAGAATTAACAGTTTCATTAAATCCATCTCTCTGCGTTTACTTGGGGAAGACATTTTTTCTTCTTTGTGAAATTTGCTTTTCACTTTCTATGGTCTCAGAGAGAATTTGTGGAAGCTAGAGAGAGAGAGAGAGAGAGAGAGAGAGAGTTTTCTTGGAGGTGAGATAAGCAAAAACGGTTCAGACATCAATAAGTGAAACGAGGAGATAATAATCACAAGGTGTGAAGGAAAAGTATAAAATATAAATGATAATTTCATATGAATTTGCGTACACATGTAATGTAAAAATTATGTTAAATATTAAAAAAGTTGTTTTATTTTTATATAAAATTGATATTTTTTTAATATAATTATAAATATAAATTTATATATCCTTATTTTTCTAAACTTTAATAATATTGTGTATTTTTATGTTATTAATATATTTTATACAAAAGGGTGTTAATATTGTTATAATTAGATTAAACATTGTTGTAATAATTTTTTATTAATGATACTTTTATATAAAAATAATAATATATAAATATAATAAATAATTTATATTTTTTTATTAATAAATGAAATTTATTATTACCAACCATTTATATTTTTTATTAATAAAAAAATTACATTCTTATGAATAAAAAAAAACTACTGCTTTTTATAATGTATATGCTTGGAAAAATGTTACTACTTTTCTATAATTATTTGTGTCATTATTTCTAAATATTTATATTTAATTTTATAATTATAAAAATAAATATATATTTTTAATTCTATAAATGGTAGTTATAAAACTGTAATACTTGAGTTTTCATTAAATGTATATAAAAAGCAAAGAACCAAATACCTAAATTAAAATTAAAGTGTTCATTGGATCCACGCATCACCCATTCCCTTTTTGGTATTTGTATTTTAGCAAGAAGCTCTTATTTAGTTTAGGTTTTTTTTATAAGAATTGTTATTTATTATTTTCAGATATATTCCTTTATTAATGATATTATTTTTTCTTTGTTAAATATTAAATATTTTTTAAATAAAATTATACTAATGTTAAATTTTATAAATTTAAAATACCAAGTATCACATCATTTAGAAATAATGAATATTTTTATTTTTATATATGCTTATCTTTTTATGGGAAATAATAAAACATGAAAAAAATGGAAGGAATCCATTCAAGGGAGTTAATGATTTTTTTTATTAAAAGAAATTATAGCTTTAAAAGGAATATTTTTTTCCTTCGTTGCCTTATTTAATTTTTAAGGAAAGTTGGTAAGATATTTTTTTTATAAGAAATAAAGATATAATTCAAATTACTAAATATATAATATTTAATTATAATCAAAATTAACAGTTATATCAAAATATCTATAAATGAAATACATGAATATTCAATAAAAAAATTATATTATAATGATTATAATGATTTGTTATGACAAAAAAATTAAAATACCTAGAAGTTAGAAAGGGGGATTTAAATATGATTGCTTCCCAAGATAACATAAACTATCACCAATTTGGCAATTTGGTTGTGACTTGTAAGCTTACTTTTATATTCATGTGAATAAACTATATAAAGGGTTTTTTTTTTCTTTCGCAAAGTCATGTAAAGGTTGCATTATTATTTTTCTTTTTTGAAAATATTAATTATTATTTTTTAAATCAAACGGATATTTTTTATAATACAATGAAAAAATGTTTGTAAACTTAAAACCAATTTATCTGTTTATAGATATTAATCCATTAAACTTGTACAAGTAGTTCACGAGAGTTTTAGATGAAACGTTAAATTAATGTAATTTAAAATAAATGGAAAAGAGAAATTCTTATCACATAAACAACATAATATTAATAATATTGCTCAACAAGTTTTGAAAGCAATAGTTAAAAGTACAATTATTTGCCACTTTAGTATTTTAAACTAAGCCAAGTTTGAACTGCATCTTGCTGATTGTTTCGTTTCTGTTATTTACTCTCCCTGTTTACATCCAAGAATGGATAGGAGAAAAATGTATGGTTTTAAAGAGATAAATTTCATACACTTATTATAATTTTTCAAATTAAAATAGAATAAAAATGACACCAAGATTTTAACGTGGAAAAACTTTTCAAAATAAAAGTAACAACTACGGGACTCGTAAGCCACTTAAACTTCCACTATAATAAGATGAGATTACACACTTCAACTTCAAGTGGATCTCTTACAAAAATACAACAAATATGTATCTTCAATTTGTGGATAAAACTTCACAAATTAGCTCTCTTAATTTCTCTCTCAAAAATCTCTCAGAAACTCTCTCTCTCTCTCTCCTTTTGTTTTCTCCCTTTCTCATCTATATTGCATTTTTGAGATTGAAACTAAGGCTTTATAAAGCCAAAAATTCAAGTCTTCTCCATTCTTCACGCATGAAAGGATGTAGACAAAGCAGAAACTTTTGACTTTTTTTTTCTTTCTTCTTTTCTTCTTTTCTTCCTTTTCTTTCGACGCCAGAGGCTTTCCTTTCTTCTTCCTTTTATTTTATTTTATTTGTGGATGGCCCACATTAGTTGGGCCAAAAAATCTCCCCTTCCACCTTATGTGGGGCATGGCTTTTCCATACCTGCAATCTTTCTACAGATAACAAGTTTTTCTCTAGTCACAGTCTTTGTCATCATATCTGCCCCGTTATCATTGGTATGAACCTTTTCAACTTTCATTAGTTTATGTTCCAACACATCACGAATCCAATGATACCTTACGTCGATGTGTTTGGACCTTGAGTGGAAGGTTGGGTTCTTGCTAAGATGAATTGCACTCTGATTGTCGCAATAAAGAACAAAATTTTCTTGGTTCTGATGCAATTCTTGTAGGAACTTTTTCATCCACAGGATCTCCTTACAACCTTCAGTGATTGCAATGTACTCTGCTTCTGTGGTACTTAAAGTAATACACTTTTGTAATCGTGATTGGCATGAAATAGCTCCCCCTTCAAATGTTATTAGGTACCCGGATATAAATTTCCTCGTATCTACGTCGCCAGCCATATCTGAATTTGTATATCCTTCTAATACAGGTTTATTATTACCAAAGCATAAACAATGACTGGAGGTTCCTCTGAGATACCTGAGTATCCATTTGACAGCTGCCCAATGTTCCTTTCCAGGATTTGATAGGAATCGGCTCACAACGCCAACAACATGTGCAATGTCTGGTCTAGTGCATACCATAGTGTACATTAGACTGCCAACTGCCGATGCATAAGGCACCTTGCTCATCTCTGATTTATCCTCCTCACTTGAGGGACATTGACTTACATTAAGTTTGAAGTGGCTTGCAAGTGGACAACTAACAGGTTTAGCTTTGCTCATGTTGAATCTTTCAAGAACTTTTTCAACATACCGTTTTTGGGAAAGCCAGATCTTTTGCTTTTGCCTGTTGCGGGTAATCATCATGCCAAGAATCTATTTGGCAGGTCCTAAGTCCTTCATTGCAAAGGACTTGCTCAACTTCTTCTTTAACTTGTTAATCTTATCAATATTTTGACCCATAATTAACATATCATCAACATAAAGCAAAAGAATAATAAAATCACCATCAGAGAATTTCTTGATGAAGACGCAGTGATCAGCCGTCGTTCTGTTGTATTCATTTTTCTCCATGAATGAGTCGAACTTTTTGTACCACTGCCTTGGTGCTTGCTTCAGACCATACAAGCTTTTCTTTAGTCTGCATACCAACGTTTCTTTGCTTTTGACTTGGAAACCTTCGGGCTGCTCCATATAGATTTCTTCATCAAGATCACCATGTAAGAATGCAGTCTTTACGTCAAGTTGTTCAACCTCCAGATTAAGACTAGCTACCAAACCAAGAACAACTCGGATTGAAGACATTTTAACCACTGGTGAGAATATTTCATCGAAGTCAACGCCTTTCTTCTGCTCGAATCCTTTCACAACCAATCTTGCTTTATAGCGTGGTTGCAAGCTACCTTCTTCACTTTTGATTCTGTACACCCACTTGTTCTTGAGAGCTTTTCTTCCCTGTGGTAGTTTCATCAGGTCAAATGTGTGGTTCTCATGCAGAGATTTCATTTCTTCCTGCATGGCTTTAAGCCACTCAGTCTTATGTTGATCAGTGATAGCTTCGTCATAACTCTCTGGTTCTCCCCCTTCAGTGAGCATCACATACTCGTTAGGAGAATATATACGACTAGGTTGTCGTACTCGGGTAGATCTCCTTGTCTGTACTTCTGGTTGGACTTGTTCAAAGACTTGTTCTGGTTCTGAACTGCCAGCTGGTGGATTGACATCATCAGTATCTGGTGTGACTCCCCCGTCATCAGGATTTATTGGTGGAGAGACTGGGTCCAGATTAACTGGAATTTCATCTGACTGTGGTTTCTCGGATTTCTCAAAGTCCTCGATTGTTTGGTCTTCAAGAAATACCACGTCTCTGCTTCTGACAATCCTTTTGTTAATAGGATCCCAAAGTCTGTAGCCAAATTCTTCATGGGCATATCCCATAAAGATACATTGTTTTGCTTTTCCATCCAACTTGGACCGCTCATCTCTTGGGATGTGAGCAAATGCTTTACAGCCGAATATTTTCAAGTGTTTGTAAGAAACGTCTCTCCCCGTCCAAACTCTTTCCAGTACGTCGTAGTTCAATGGAACTGATGGAGAAAGGTTGATTAAATCGACTGCTGTCCTCATTGCCTCCCCCCAAAAGGAGTTTGGCAGTTTTGCATTTGAGAGCATACATCTGACTCTTTCACAGATGGTTCTGTTCATTCTCTCTGTGACACCTTTATGTTAAGGTGTCTTTGGTACTAATTTTTCAGCCTGATGCCAAAACTTCTGCAGTACTCTTCGAATGGTCCATGATACTCACCACCATTATCTATACGTACACACTTCAGACGTCTACCGGTTTCTCTCTCCACTTTTACATGAAACTGCTTGAAAACTTCATGCACTTGATCTTTAGTTTTCAAAGAAAAAGTCCATACTTTTCCAGAATGGTCATCAATAAAGGTCACAAAATAGTGAGCACCTCCTAATGACTTAAAACTCATTGTACAGACATCTGTGTGTATTAAATCTAGAATATTTTCCTTTCTAGATGGTGCGAGACTACGAAATGCAACTCTATGTTGTTTTCCCATAATACAGTTAACACAAGTTTGCAATGGTGTACCTTTCATTCCTGGCAAGACCTTATTTTTGGAAAGAATTCTGAGACCTTTTTCACTCATGTGGCCGAGTCGCTTATGCCATAGCTCGGTAGAAACTTCTTTCCTCGTGGCATTTACTTCTCCTCTACACAATTTGGCTTCTGTGATGTATCTTTCTTGCCTTTAGCTATTACCAGATTGCCTTTGGTGAGCTTCCACTTTCCTCCACCAAAATAATTATTGTATCCATCATCATCAAGCATACCGGTAGAGATTAAATTGAGGCGGATATCAGGAACATGCCTACATCTTTCAGAAGTAATCTGCATCCAAGATTAGTCTCTAGATAAATATTTCCAATGCCAACAATTTTTGATGCATCATCATTTTCCATCCTCACACATCCAAAATCACCTTGAGTGTAGGTTGAGAAGAATTCCTGTCGTGAGGTGACATGATAGGAAGCGCCTGAGTCAACTATCCAAGTAGTGTCTTGGCATGCAAGATTGACATAATCAGCATCTCGAACGATGACAACTTCTTCAGTGACAGTTGTGGTGTCATTTGTTCGGGTTTCTGCTTCCTGATTTCTGGATTGTTCCACCTTTAACCTTCTACATTCTCGAATGAAGTGTCCAGGCTTACCGCAATGATGACACTTCATGTCATACCTTGATCTAGACTTCGACCGTCCTCTTTGTTGACTTTGGTTACGGGGATTTTTACTTTTACTTCTCCCCCGCCATTCTTGCTTGCCTTGTTTCTGCATGACAAGCGCTTCAGTGTCAGGAGTATATCCTTCATCTTTTCGTCGAGACTCTTCGTTTAACATTCTGTCTTTTACCATATCCATGGTAAGCTTACCGTCAGGAGCTGAGTTGCTAACTGACACAACTAGAGTATCCCAACTTTTTGGTAGAGAACTCAACATCAACAACGCTTGTAGCTCGTCTTCTACAATCATCTTCATAGAGTTGAGTTGATCTACAATGCCTTGAAACTCACTCATATGTTCTGATACGTTGCTTCCGTCTTTATACTTCAAATTGACTAATCGTCGCATCAGATTTGCTTTATTCTGTGCGGTTGTCCTCGCATACATTTTCTCCAACTTTTGCCAAAGAACATAAGCATCGTGTTCATTAGCAAAATTTTGAAAAATACTTTTGTCGATCCATTGTCTGATTTGAAGAAAGACACTTTCTGCTCGTAAGCCCCATTCAATGTCTGCATCGGTTACTTCTTTCTCCTTCGGCATTATAATTGGCTTCCATAGATCTTTAATGTATAAAATATCCTCCATCTTCGGCTTCCAAATTGCATAATTAAATGCGGTTAATTTTATCATATTACATGTGCTTTCCTCCATTTGAATCGTTAGTCACCAGGTTTCTGCGAACTTGATACTTTTCTGACAATGAATAGTACCCGCCAAATAATATCAATGAATAGTACTCGCGAATAGTATCCGTAAACAGTACCCATGAATAGTACAATACAATATATATGAATAGTATTGTATATGTGTACAGTTTCTTACTAGAAATAACTTGGATCTAATACCACTTTGCTGGGAAAAATGGATGGTTTTAAAGAGATAAATTTCACACACTTAGGATAATTTTCCAAATCAAAATAGAATAAAAATGACACCAAGATTTTAGCGTGGAAAAACCTTTCAAAATGAAAGTAACAACCACGGGATCCGTAGGCCACTTAAACTTCTACTATAATAAGATGGGATTACACACTTCACCTTCAAGTGGATCTCTCACAAAAATACAACAAATATGTATCTTCAATTTGTGAATAAAACTTCACAAATTGGCTCTCTTAATTTCTCTCTCAAAAATCTCTCAGAAACTCTCTCTCTCTCCCCTTTTGTTTTCTTCTAATCTATATTGCATTTTTGAGATTGAAACTAAGTCTTTATAAAACCAAAAATTCAAGTCTTTTCCATTCTTCACGCATGAAAGGATGAAGACAAAGTAGAAACTTTTAACTTTTTTTTTCTTTCTTCTTTTCTTCTTTTCTTCTTTTCTTTCGGCGTCAAAGACTTACTTTTTTTTATTTTATTTGTGGATGGCCCACATTAATTGGACCAACATAAATATGCATAATCATATGTACACATATATACATATATATATATTTATTTATTTATATTATAAATATTATAAATAAATAATACATATATGTTTATATTTTATATACCCAATAAAAATATATTAAATTATTCATTAATATATCTCTTTAACTTTCTATCTCAAACAAGTAATTAAGAAAATGTTTTCCCCCTTTGCTTGGAAGATGAGTTTCATCAAGTAATTATTAAAACTATTAATTATAAAAAGTATTATTATATTATTTAATTAATATATTTTAACTATTTAAAAAATTTTATACATCAATTAATATTAAATATCGTCTAATTAGACGTTATTTAAATTTAATTACGATTATTTTTAATATTTTTAATAATAAATATCATCTAATTAAATTTATTTAATATTATTTTTATTTTTATTATTATAAATTATAAATTTGTTATTTTTTTATTTAGAAAATACCGTGAATAATATAGCTATTTAAAAAATATTTTTTTTTTCTTTCAATTTAATTACAAAAATTAATAAATAAAAAAAACAGTTAAAAGATCCTGTGACTGTCAAGTTGATATTAAAATATTAAAATAGGAGATATCAACTCAAAAAATATGTACACAATGTGAGTCATGTATCTAACATTTTTTAAATGATTGATTAAATTATATTCCTTACATTTTATAAATACAAAATTTTGATATTCAAAATAATAATTACATATTTTTTTTTGTCATTATTCCAAAATTTTAAAAGTAGATACATGTAAAAATAAAATAAATGAAAAAGTGGTGGGAAAAAATTATAATAATCGAGATAAAATAACATTTTATTTTTAAAAGCTTAAACACTTATATTTTTTTTAAGAAATTCTTTTATGTAATAAGAAATTATTATAAAATAACTAACTAAGATATAATTTAAAAATAAATTATATTATTTTAATTATTAATTATTTTTTACATTAATTATTATATAATAATAACTAAATATCTATATAATTGCTTTTGTATATATGTTATAAGAGAAATTATTTGTTAGAGTATGTGTGTTATTTTAAATTAATAAAATTAAAAATTAGTGTATATTTTTCTTTAAAAAATAAATATTTAATTAAGAATTAATAAAAAGTATATTAGGTAAATAATAAATAACATTATATATTCGAATTAGAAGGAGGATGACATGTCGTCATAATGAACATATCATTTATTTGTCTTCAAAGCCTAACGACAACAGCTTGATTTATTATAATCCATGCATGCTTAATAATCCGGAAAATCCATTTAATCCGGACCGTCTATCACTACAGATTATTTTTACGGATCAACCACAGCTGGATTCAACTTATTTTTTATTTTACTTTTACCAATTAAAGCGAAAGCAAAAGCTAATTTCTTTTTCTTTTGGACAAAAATATCCTAACACTCCTTTTTATTTATTTGTTGTAAGTTAATATTCAAATTATATATATTTTTCATAAAATTTAATCTTATTATTAAAAATATCATATAAGTATTAAATTAATTTTTTTTTGTTTTTTTAATTATATTAGATAGAGTATTAGATTGTAAATCTTATATTTTATCTTCTTCGATGTAATTTTGATTAATATGAATCATTAATACACATATGTACATAGATAGAAACATATCATGTTTAATTACAATTATATTTTTCACATATCATAAGATTAGTTATTTAGTATGCATGTTATGTCATGAGTGACATATTTTGGTTTTGTTTCGGAACTAGTATTTATGAAAATTATTAAGCAATTTTTGGACTAAAAAAATATGATTTTTGGCACATCGTTGCACCCTCGACAAGGCCATGGCAAGGGTTAGCGAGGACCATGTCAAGGTAGTGAGCTTGGGTAAATTCTATAAATACCCCTTATCTTCTTGTTTCTTATCCAAAAAATATGTAACGAAGTTATGTCAAATTAACATATCGTTTTTTGTTTTCGTATCATTATAACCTTGAGTGTTGTTAGATAATAGTGATTCGTAACTATGTGGGCAAGATCGTCTCTTGAGTGGTGAGTAATCGAGGCGGTGTTTGTAAGTGGATTTATGTTGAAAGCTTGTGACTGTGAGCTGTGTATTGGTTGATAGTTACCCTCGTGTAACTTTTTCTTATATGAAGAGCCTGTGTTGTTGTGAATCGTGTGTTGACTGATTGTTTCCTTTGTGCAGCTTTTTATGTGTGAGATACAATATTGAGAGATTGGGCAAGTTGTTATGCTGAGATATCAAATCTTTAGACGTGTGCATATGTGGATTATTTGTGTGTTCCACATACACAATTTCACAATTTGAGATTTGTAGTGAATTGTGTGTCCCTTGGTGATTGATGGTGCTCCTCAAGGGTTATTGTACTCTATTTTCACTTTATTGATCGGTGGTTCACCACATTGGGTGATGTTGGCTTTGGAAGAAAGCTAGGTTTGTGTGTCGAATTGGGTTGTTGCGAAGACAACAAGTTATGGTAACAATAGATAATTCGAACAATGGTCCCGACTAATATAAGTAATGAGGGTTTTATTTCTATTAGAGTTTAATTATTTTATTACCTAGTAGATTGTTTACTGAAGAGTGATTGCCAAGATGTTACCACGAGCAACTTAAGAATGTTACCATAAGCAACCCAATAATGTTATTATATAAATAGGGATTTTAAGTGGGTTTATCTCATTATATCTAGTGTTGTGCATGTTCTAATATTTAGCTACTACAATCCGAGTTTAAATTGTGTATATTTCTACATACTATATTTTAAACGTTGATTAGAAAGCTTTTATTATTTACTACTTGCTTTTTGAATACTGTATAATATATTTGTTGCTTATTTCTAACTGTCTGTGATTATTGTTTACTACATTCATTGCTTTTTGTTAAGTTTTTACTTACTAATGCTATGTGTTTGGGATGAGTCCTTAAGGAGTCGTTATCTTCTTAACCTAATTGTATTTTGGGTTTTGGACTCCTTCAATATTGTTATACATGATTAGATTGTTTGTCAAGATAATATGAGTTTATATCATATATGTACTAACATACTAGATATAGACATACACGATATAAACTCTATTTAAAAAGTTTATTTGTTATATGTTGTCGTATGTTTCCTTTCTATATAGCATGTCCATAGCTTTTTGTTTATTACTTTTAATGCATTGAATTAATATGTATGTTTTTTTTTATAATTTTATATTGCTTCTCCATTTTAATTGCATGCAAGTTTGATGTAAGTCTCTAAGGAGTCGGTATCTCCTTATCCTATTAATGTTCGAGGCATGAGACTCTTTATTATAGTTTGTTATGTTATGTATGATTAAATGCTATGAAAGTACAACCATCATTTATCGAATGTGTTCTCACATATGAGATCTTGAAATGATTAGAAATACTTTATAACTTTTTGATATATATAATTATTTTGCATGTTGTGTGATATCTGTTATATTTATGCATACTATTAGCCTATATAGGAGCCTGTAGGCACAACGTTACTAGCATGTTTACCATAGTTTCTTCTTTCTTATAATTAGTTGTTTTTGTTGCATGTTGAATTAAGTATGTTGTTTTATACTTCTATTATTTACTTAAGTTATATTTGTGAAATTTATTTGGTCGAATTGATATAAAACTCGCGAAAAGATTCAATAAAATGTCATGTTTACTCTTTATTTAGGCGTTAGTTACTTATTTAAGTTGAAAGAAGAATTGATCTTCGTATAATTGTTCTTATGTATGAATATATTTATAGATAATGTTTTAAATTAAATAATATGTAAATAAAAGAATTGAATAAAAATAAAATAAAAAATAATTATTTATTTTTATGCAATCATTTTTAATAATAATAAAATTAAATTATTATATAAAATTTAAATATTAATTTTAAGGATGAAATTTATACAATCATTATCTTTTATTAACTACTATATAGCATGATTTTTCATGCAACTTATCGTTCCTTTTTTTTTTTTGAACTTTTGAGATTAGCTTGAGAACTGGGTGAAGCATGTTCACATAAAAGAACCATCGATACAATAGCTTTTTTAAAATTCAATTTTGTCTTTCTTATTATAAAAAAAAATTGGTCTTTTCTTTTAACTAATAAAAAATATTACGTATCTCAATTAACATAATAAATAGTTTTATGCAGCGATGTCAATTTCCTCATACGAATAGAAATTTTTGATTTTTTTTTTAATTTTGACACGGTGGAGAATGATCCTATATCCTTGATTATTTATAAAAAAAAATTAAAATATATATTATATGTTTGTAAAATTTTAAAGTTAAATTAAATAAATTTTAATTAAAAATAATATTAATTAATAAATTAATATTATAATTATGAAATATAATATTATAATTTATGAGATAACAATTGTTATAATGATTGTTAAAATAAAAAATAAAAATTTAATTATATATAGAATTTATACACTAAATTTAAATTTATTAGATTTAACTATGTAATCAATAAATATATTTAAAATTTTATGAATACTTAAATTATTAAATATTAAATCGATATTAATTGATTTATTATCATAGGAACGAACATAATCCCCATAAAATATACAAACGAAGACTCTCTCCACTCCATGCTAGCAATATTTAAATGAAAAATAGGATAAGCTCCCAGCCCCCTTGGCCCTCATATAAAAGGAGGCTAGATTGATTCATTTTGCAAGCAATTTTTGGTGAAGGTTTTTTTTTTTTTTTCTTGTTTATTAGTGTCATATGTTAAGATTTATGTCCTTCATTGTTTATCAGAGATTTGTATTTTGAACTTTTAGGTGTAATTCTTAGTTTACTTAATGAAATAATTTTCCTTACATTACAGTTTTAATATTATTATTTTTTGAATTGATTAATTAATCTTGTGATTCTAATAAAAAAAATTGTATAATTTGAATATATAATTTAAAATAAGAATTAAACTTTAATTTTATAAAATTATCAAAAATATCATACATACATGAAATTTTTTGTAAAATTTATAAAATGAAAAAAATTATTAAAAATATAGACATTTTTTCTATGTTAATTTTATATTGGTATCATTCTACAAGTTAAAATATTTATAAAATATGTAATCAATTACTTTGTAGCATAATAATATGTTTATTGTGGGTATTGGAGTTAAAATATGTAGAACCCGTCAATGTATATAGTGTGTTTGTGAGTGGGAGTGTGTAACTTTTATTTATAAAAACCTATCTTTAATATATATATATATATAAAAAAAAAATAATATGATATTTTGATGCATACTCGCGAGAGGAAAAATATTATCCACTAAATTAGTGATGTCAAATGGTAGGTTGGGTGGAGTTGAAATTTACATGTCTATGATTGGGATAAAAGTTCTTGCAGTTCCCATTATAATTTATAGGTTATGTGATACCAATGATTTTCTATAAAATATAAGTAATTTTAATCTAAATTTATTATAATAAACATTTAAGATTCATCAAAAATATAAAAAATAGTACTTATAGTAACTAATTTTCATAAATAATTATACTATAAGTATCTAATTTAAAAATTATGATATTATATTTCTTATTTTTCTAAAAATTATAGAATTTATAGTATCCAATGTAATATTCATGTGATTAAATTATTTAAATTAAATAATCATAGAAGCTATCATGCATAGACTCTTTATGATTGAGATTTTGTCTAGATCATATCTCATTCAATAGTTTAAAAATAAAAACTCAATTATATTTTAATTTAAAAATAATCAAATCATAATCCATTCAACAATTTTCATATAATTTTTTTTTGTTCTTTTCTAACCCCCATCAGCCCCATTTTTAAAAAAGATAAATATTTTTTTGTCTTTTTCTTCTCTCTCCTTCCCTAATTCCCATCACCCTATTTTCTTCCTTTTTTTTATATTCTAAAAGAATATTAAAAATAAAATATACTCATTCATCAACTTTTAATAAAAAAAATAAAAAAATAATTTATATTTATATAATAAAAATATTTTTTTATAACAAATAACTTATCAAAATTTTATTATAAAATAATTTAAAATAATAATAATAACAAATTATAAAATTTTAAATTATTAAAAAATTTACTAAATAGTTACAATAATTTTTATAAAAAATTATTGATATTTTAAAAAAATAAATTATTTAATATTAAAAAGATTAAAAAATAGATTACATTGTAACACATATCTCTAATATTATTATAATTTTAATTATTATTAAGATAATAAATATTTATTAAAAATAATTATATTTAAGTATTAAAATATAATTAATTAGATATAATTTATATATTTTATTATATTAATAATAAAATATAAAAATAATTATAATAATATTATATTATATAATATTTTCTCATAAAATTTGTGATATAATGTTGTATGTTTGTATTGTATCTCGTAAAAAATTAGATACAGAGGATTCACAATTTTTTTAATAATTTAATTATTTTTATGAATATTATTTTTATATCATAATTATAATTATTTATTAAATATAATTATAATTATATTTAATAATAATAATAATAATGTATTATATTATTTATGAATTATCAAAATATTTAGCATATTATTTTCAATATATGTATAAATTTATATTTATTTTATTATAAAATAAATTATTTTTTAATTTTTAAAATAAAATTTTAATATATAATATGATAAAAGAGATTTGTGTATTTAAAATTAATTATAAATTTATAAAATGTTAATATTTTATTAAGTTTATAATAATTATGTTTTGCAAAATAAGAGTCAAATATCTTCTTTTTTTAAATAAAATAAAATTGATTAAAAAATGGACTTTTAAGTTTAAGATTAAATTTTACCTATTTTTAAACTAAAACAAAATATAGTCTTTTTTTAAACTATTGAATATGCTATGTTCATTATAAACAAAATTCCCTTTAAACTATTGAATATATCCACTAATGTGTTTTTTTATACTAATTTTTAACGACCAATGATTTTTTCTTTTTAATTTTATTTATAATAAAATTTTTATTTAATATTATATAATGATGTGGACTATTAGACATATTTTTAAAGGATGAGATTTAAAAATAAATAAATATCAATAGAGGTTTCAAACTCGAATGATTCAACTCATTTGACTTCAATTCGATAATAACTCATTTAATAAATGGGTCAAAGTTATTATACATAAATATTATCATTGTTGTAAACAAGTGAAATGTGACAAAAAATATTTTTAGTTTCTTAATGTATTACAAATAGATAAATATGATACAAAAATAGTATGAATGTGATTACCATTCTTAATCACGATCAAAATGCGTGATGTTTTTAGTAATTTGAAGGTAAGATTCTTTCTTCATCTGTTTTAAGTCATAGCCTCAAATCATATAAAGTTTTATTTGAAAAAATCGTGATCTAAATATAATTACACCCTTAATTATGATAAAACTTTAAGAGTTAATATAGTATGCTAGTTTATTTGCTTTAAAAAATCTTGTTTCAACTACGTCTTTGACGTAAAAACAAATTTCTTAAAAAAAACACTAAGATGATAAGTTTTATTGTCTGCAATTGTTGGGAGATTATCACAAATATTCTAGAATTTTTCATTTTTATCATATATATCTCTAATATTTTTAAAATGTCACAAATATCTTTATTACTAACACCATTATAATTGATGTGATATAGAGGAGAAATTATCATAAATACCCCTTAGTTTTCATCTTTTGTCAATTATACCCCCAAAAATTTAAAAATATCACATATACTTTTATCACAAACATCATATATTTGAAGTGATATTTAAGGGTAAAATTATAATTAAATTTTCAAGTCTAAAAAATTGTCATTAAGGTTCTTCTTTTTGCTCATATTTGACAAAATCCTCTCCCTAAATGTAAAACCAATCTTATTTCCTAACACAAAATTCACTAGTTCATATGTTCTTTTATTAACAATTAAAACCCTAAATTCTTTAAGCTACAAAAATATCATAATAGTAAGAACTGATATGTGTTGTATCTACGTTTTTGTCAAGAATGCAAGGAGTGGTGACGTGAAGACAAGAGGGTAAAGTTGATAAGAATTTATGTATAAATTGTTATCTATGATGGTAACATTATCTCTCATTTATGTTATTGAAAAAATGATAAATTTTGAGAAAAATGATAGGGTTTGATTTTGAGTTCGGATCCTCTAACGAGTAAACTTTTCTACTAATTCATATTAAACTTTTAATTTAAATTATTTAAAATAATTAATTTTATCTAATGTATTAATATTAATTCGTTAATGAAATACTTGTATAAAACCATTTAATTTTGTATATACTCAAACAAATCTCATTTTATGTCAAAATCTATTTGTAATATGATATGATGGTTTCTTCATTTTTCTTTGTTAAATAAGAGAGAAAATACAATAATTTGTGATGCAAAAATAATTAAAATTATAATATTTTTGGTATAGAATTGAAATAAATCAATAAAATTAGTCTAAAAGAAAACAAGTTAATAAAAACCTTACTTTTTAACCTTGTCTTATAAATATTAATTATTTAATTATAAATTCTTAATTTTATGTTAAGAGTATATAAAAAAATAAAAACTAATGGTAAATATTAACACTATTTACAATTTAATGGTATTAATGATATTATATAAAATATTGAAGATATTTATGATCAAATTATAAATATTGAGGATATATATGATAAAACTATGAAAGCTCAAAAATATTTGTTAGAATTAATTAGAAAAAAGTGTAAAATATTGTTATGACTAATATTTATTAATGAAATTAAAGCATAATTATTTATAGTAATAATTCATACACTATTATTATTATGAAAATAATATTCTAACAATATCGTAACCAAAAAAAAACTTAAAGTATGAGCCTTTCACAAATATTATCAAAATTAAATCATTAATAAGGAGAAGCAAAGTCAATTTTTGAGGGTGAGAAAGACAAGATATATAATGGAAAATGAATAAGTAAATGATTTGTTGGTACATGCATTTTGATGTCTCACGTTATTTGTGGTTCAATTAAGAGGATTCCAAGTTATCAATTAAAGGTTTCAACATGAATTGTTTGACTTAAAATCCTACCTATGAAAAAAAAAATGAGCTAGAGACTAGAGGGTGTTTTATCTTTAATTCATCATCCTGCAACGTACCTTATATTTAACGTTGTTTATCCCAAACGTTACGTTCCTACCCAACTAGCTACTTTTGATAGCCAACCTAACTCTTTTTTTTTTTTAATTATCTCAAACTACACGTAAAAGTGACAACCTTAATATTTGGACTGGAATTTATATAAAAATATATGAATCTAATATAAATAATAATTTTTTTAATTTAATTATATGACATAATTTACTTTTATACATAAAATTTCACTTTTAATTATCTAAAAAAACATGTTTTTGATTTGAAAAATATATGCTTTACATGTGTATTTTTACTAAGAAATTGTTAAAAATAAAACCATATAAGATGTGTCATCATTTTAACCATGTAATTATATGATTTATACATTTTAATTTTATAACTTTTTAAGTAAATTTTATTAGTTTTGTAATTTAAAAATATAATAAGCCAAAATCTGATAAAATTAAGATTTTTTTAAAATAAAAATAAAATTATATATTTTATTAATAAAAAAATTAAAAAAAAACACATCTTTCTTTCTCTTATTATTATTTTATTAATAAAGAATAAAAAAATTGAGATAAAAAATAAGAGAGAAAAGATGGAGAGAGAAAGTGAGTTAGTGGGAGAGAGAAAGGAAAGGGAAAAGGAAAAGAGAGAAAGAGTAGAGGTAAAGGATGAGGATTTTTTTAATATACTTTTATTAGTCAAATATGTAATTTTTATTTTATTAATAAAAGAATCTCAATATTAAATTTTTTTAACTTAAATGATAATAGTTTTAAAACAAATCGTAGGAATAATGATCCCTCAAGAACTAAATAACCAATCATATTAATAAGTGGATTATATATACATTGAAAGTTTTTTTTTCTTTTTATTAACTACATATATAAATATTATTATTTTTATAATTTAAAGTTTTAAATGTTTCTATAAATGTTATTTTTCCATATTTTGTTTCTCAAACAGTTCTAGCTCCCTTAACCCCCAAAAATATATATATATATATTTTGAATTTCAACATTTTGGATAAAGTTTTAATATAAATAGTTTTTTCATTGTTGTCATTCAAAGAAAGGGAGGATATTTTTTCCCGTTTAGGAGAATATTCAAAAGTAAATATAAAAATTAGCAAATTAGGTTAGAAAACAATTATTTTTATAATAGTCATGTTAATCAAATTGACCAAACACTGGTCCAAAGAATCCCTAACCACGTTAGAAGATTAAAATTATAATCATAAGCATTTGTAGCTTGCACGCTTTTTTTTATGTCTCACATTCATAATTTAGAATGTTCATCGACGTGTGATTAAAATTATACTCATAAGCATTAGATGATGTAAATAAAATTTTAAACTTATGGTCAGTTAAAACACATTCTCTCTTCCATTTCAGGTCACATATTTAATCCATAATAACAACCAAAATCCTGAAGGAAAAATAAATGTATATCAAAGGAGGAATGAACTGATAAATCCCAAGAGCAAGAAATGTGAAAATGAAGCCAAACAACTCCTATATTCAGAAACCACCTCAACAGAAATATGCAAAACATACCCTAATATGAAGACAACTGCAATGAGAAATCCAAAAGACCATTTCTGTTGCTGATCCATCTGCAGCTAGTAGACAAGTCACTCTTCGTTATATTCCTCAAAGGCCTCTTTCTGGTTAGCCTTGATTTGTAAAAACACAAAATAAATGTAGAATAAGTAAACCAAACAGTACCTATAGCTGATTTTGGTACTCGTGGAGAATAATAAACAGGTAGTATAATCTCCATAATTATGGGCAGAAAAATTAAGCACTTCAAGTGAATGAACACTTCTTTATATTTCTACAGTTGGATACTCAGTGCCATAGATCTCCTCGATTACCAACAACAAATTATTTAGCTCTAGAACAAGATCAGTAATCCCATTATCATTCTCAAAAGCAGCAAATGCTCTACCTAGTCCAAAAATCAAATGGTTTCTCTTTCTCTGTATTAAAAATCACCATGTACTCAAAACCAAAGAGAAAATCCAGGCTGTACAGCCTCAAAAATGTATTGTGACTAGAAATCCCATTCCAATGCTATACAATTCCTTCACTCTACTTGGCCTGGTCCAACGAAGTAGTAGCATTCTTTGACTTATGTGCTTCAATCTCAAAATCATTAGTCACAATTCCTGACTCTACGTCATCGTCGTCACTATCAATATCATTGGGACAGCACCTGTTCTGGTATCCTCTACGTCGCAAAATAAAGACATTATAGTAGTAACTTACCAAATCTGCCCTGCTCTTGGTACGAAATGTCTTAAAAATTTGATCCCAGAAACACTTTTCGAGAGATGGAGGGTTTGAGCTTACTATAGCCATGAACTTCTTCTCATCTTCCCCTGTCCAAGAAAGACCAACCTCCTCTCCCATCTTATCAAATCTCCACTGGTAGAAAGTGCAGCTAAGTTCCAGCTTCACTCTCAACCTTTTCTCAGCAATATGAAACCTGATACATTTCATGGAGCCAGGCACTTGACAACCACAGGAACCTAGTCGTCCCTTTCCAATAGGATCCCTTTCAATAAGATATATTTTCTCTGGTTTTTCAAGAGGCCAAACCTGAACCCCTATCCACTTAGAGTCACTTTTTAAAGTCTCGCCCATCCATGCTGGTACTTCAGCTTGAAAATTCGGTCCAAGCGGGATGCGGTTTTGAGGATATCTGTCGAGAAAGCTAAAGAGAGAAGAATCAGTGGTTCCCTTGTCAATATGACCTTCCAGCCCTGCTGTCCTATCTTCCAAGTCGCTGACAACTGATGAGGGTGATTCTGAACAGGCTCGCCCTTCTGAAGATATTTTCCCATTGAGAAGCTTTTTGCCACATTTTAGCCTCTCTCTAAGATTGTATGCTGAGCTATGCTGATCTTCGTACATGCTTGGGTGCATCTTCTGGTTTTTCTTCAAATTGAGGAAGATTTAATGTTTAAAAAATGGAAATATGTCAATAATATAAATCATTACTGGTGTATGCAAATAACATAACATTGATAATTATATAATTATATAAAAGTGACAAATTTTGACAAAATCTCCGGTTGCTTTCACAATTTCGCACTTTATGACAACTTACTTAATGTTTAATTACATTTAGTAATGACTCCGGAGCTTAAATAGTATGTATATCTTCATAATCGAATTAGTTTTAAAATAACATGTCAAATGTATATAACGTATATACATGTACATATTGTATATAACCTACATTCATTTATGTGTAGGGTGTATAAACTAAAATATGTACATATGTACATACGTACATACGTACATACTATGTACAATTAAGCCAATTCAATTATGTCTAATCTATACATGTGATTATGAGGCTTCAATACGATAACTTTCGGAAAAACAAGGAGGTCATTGTCATACAATATGAACCTTTGAAGCAAGTTAACAGATTAATGGCCTAAAACTTCGTAACTAGGCAACAATATCTGCAGAAATTTTGGAAAACATGCAGCTGTATCCAAACACGTTTTGAAGAACACAAACTAAAAATCTTATAATCTTATAAAGAAGCAAGTTTGAATTTTCATATGAAAATGACTACCTTAGCCCCCAAAAATGATATGTTAAACATTAATTAATGAAGTGTACTCTAACTATCAATGTATTCACATATATAATCTAATTCAACTATAAATTAATATTAGCTAATTTATTTTCTAAATTATATTTAGTGTAAAAATAATTAATTATATACATTAACTATTTTTTAGTGCAAGAATTAAAAAGGAAAACCAAAAGACTCATAGTATAATTGATTTTATGTAAATAGATTTAAAATTTATAAATTCTCTCCTAACTGAAAATAAAAAAAAATCAAAAGAGTCATGAATATTATACTAATTATCTATTATTAAAGAATTAAATGATAAAAACAAAAGTCTCATAAATATATGTTAATTTTTAATTTATTATTTAAATTATATTTAATATAAAGAATAATTAATTCTATATACTAATCATATTTTGGTGGAATAATTAAAAAGGAAAAAAAGTGTATCAAAGAGGCCCAGAAAGAAAAATGCCCATTTAAATACTTAATTATTCAGTCAAGGCTTTGGATCTTTTATTTTAAATCCTGTATTAATCTCAGTCTTATTAACATGAACATAACATGTCATTTAAAAAGGACACCAAAGTTTTTAGGAGCTCTACATTAGAGGTAATATTTTAAATGACATGTCATGATTCTGTTAATAATATAGAGTATCATATATGATTTAAGGTAGAGGATCTGAAGCCTTTAAGTTATACATGATTATGCATGCAGATTCTGATTAATGTTATGCTATATGGAAAAATGACTCCTTATATATCTACATACTTAAGTTATAAAATGACAAATCACAAACCTCAATACGTCCTAAACAAGATGGCACAACAAAGAAGCAAATGGAAGATATTTGGCACGGTTCAACTCTATGAAAGACCAAATGAGAAATGTTAAGCTCAAATGAAGGAGAGCAATTGTACCAATACACCCTAAACTATCATCAATCAATTCACATCTATATGAGAGAAAAGCAGTAGACGGTTATTTCTTTAACCATTAAATTGTGCATAATTTCAATCCATTTAATAACATCTATTACAAAAATTATGAAATTTGGTAACTTAATATTGCAAGATCTGTAATGTACGAACATAAAAGAACTAGTTTGAATATCTACTAGCATTCTTAATAAGACTGGTGTTGATTTTACAAATAGTATATCGAGCATGGATGTATCCTTATGAATAAATTATGATAGAAATATTAACAGATGAAACAAATTGTATGTGGTGACTGTGTTCATGAGGTCAAAGTAAAAATTAATTCTTACATGTAAGATCAACAAGTCATGCCATGTAAAGCAAAGAATGCAATAAGCCATACTGTGTATGAAGGGTTTCTAACATATACCTGCCAGTTATACTGCTCCGCATCTGAATCGACTTTGCTTTTCGGAAAAATTGCTTCTCTCGCCAACAAAACCTGCTTCCATGTCTCAGCATTACCATAGGACTTCCACTTTGACTTATCCGGTAACGAACCAACAGAAGGGTCACAAGGATTTTTTGCAGCCAATATAACCCAATTCAGCAATCCAGACAAACATTCACGCTTCCTTTTGAGAGAAATGTTTAATTCTTCAACTGCAGCAGGATCCAGAATCATCACATCATCATCGTGGTGAATAAAGCCCTTCCCTCCATCTGAGTCCAATGTCTCACTCTCCACATCATCATCAATATATATAATATTATCCACTCTTTTTATCAAGTCTGAAGAGCACCCCTCATCGCCCATGCATGTGATTACCCTATCTGTATCAACCACCGAGCCCTTTTCATCATCATCAGACAGTTTTCCTGTACCTAGATTGTTCCTCCCTGAAGCAAAATTCAAAACTTTCACATCAGAATCCAGGGCAGTTGTCTTCATATCGCCAGCATTTTTCAAACCCAAATCACAAGACAACCCTAAATGTGGAAAATCACTAGGATTTGTCTTCAAATGCTGAAACTCTGACAAAAACACTTTAAATTCAACCTTCAGATCCATTAAATTCCCACCTAAATCAGGATTAGTACAATTCAAACTACTATTAGGATTATTCACAATGTATCTCTCTAACCATCTGCCCAGTGTATCCAAATACTTCATGTAAACCAGCTTAAGTGTGGCCGCAAAACTTAAATCCATACCCGACTCTTCAGCCACTACACACCATAACCCCTTTTTAGACACGACACTGTACCCTCCTTTCTTCCTCACAGCCAAGAACAGCTTAAACAAATCCGCACATTGCCCATCTCCAAGCATCGGAGGGAGAGGCCGAAAAGTATCAACACCAAATACCTCTTCAACGAAAACACCAAGAAAATAATCAAACAAGCATCGAAGCTTATCAGTTTCGCCTTCTTCAGAGAGCTCCGAAACCTCTTCAGGTTCCACCGAAACCCCAAATTTCCTTGAACCAGATTCAAAATCTACCAACGACCTGTCCAAACGAAGCTTCTTGGGGGTTTCATTAGGGCAATCTAAAGCAGACTCATGGGATAGCATCGACCACCCTGTCATGGGTTTCGAATTCATTCCCTAAAAAGAAACGATTCTCTTTGTAATGAACTTTTCACATGCATTTCATATCATCAAAACAAAAGGAGAAAAAAAAAACACGCACACATAATACCGATTAAACCATCTGGGTTATCCCCAGGAACGTGAGATTTAGGCGGGAAAATAAAAGCGATCTAGGGCTTTGAGTCTTTGACGATGTTAAAGAATGAAATAAACCCATGAAAAAAAAAACCAATTTATTTCCCGCTCTTTACCATCCATGTTTATTTCAGATATTAACATATTTGTATTGTATAGTTGAATATTAGAGATACAGTTCGAGTAAAGATAGAGGGTAAAGTTCAATTCTTTAAAGAAAATACAGAGAGACCCTCATATTTGAAAAAAAAAATCCCTAATTCGTTGTTTGGACTTTGGAGTATAAAAGAAATAGGAGGGGGGGAAAAAAGGGAAAGAAAAAACTTACCAGCGCAGCTATTAGCCAATTAGTGTGTGAGACTGACCTAAGCTGTGAGACCCCTTTGTTTTGGCTTTTAAGCATTTAGGCCATTAAGTCTCTTTGCCTTTCAATTTCTTCTCATTATTGTTTTTGTATTCTTAAGCAATGTTGTGCAGCAACAGGAGAGAGGTGTTAAAATATAAGGTTTTTGGGTAAGGAAAGAAAATAGAGGTGGTGGAAATTTTCCGGGTTATGAAGCCAAAAGGCAAACTTATTTATAGTTAAATGGGCAAGGTTAAGTAACCTTGGTTAATTATTAACTAAGTGGTTGAGTTCGTTTTAAGATTTAGATTTTAATTTTTAGATGAAAAAAATATAAATAAAACTTTTTTTATTTTTTATAGGGTCCACCATTGTATCATTATTACATGTGTTAAAATTTGATTGGAATGAGCCTATAAAATTGACCTATTAATTAAGAAAGGATCTTATATATAGCAAGAATATAGATAGACGGTGGAAAAAAAATTATATTTATCTTTATTTAATAAAAAATAAAAGATATTAAAAATTAGAGCAAAATCAAATATTAATATTAATATAAGCATAAGATTTTTTCGTTAATAAGATGAGTTATTCTATATTTTCTTGGATATGAGTTAGAGTTCAAATTTCGTTGTTTATTATGATTAACGAGTGAGTTTATATTTAAAAGTAAATTCTATCCAAAAAAATTCTCTAATTAATGAAATAAATGCAAAATAGTTTGAATTATTTATTTTTATCATAATCACTCGTGTAGGGTTAAGTATGAGGGTTAAGTATGAGATCGAAATTACATGTTTTTCATCGATTTGAATATGATCCAATTTGAGTTGAAATTAAATATTTTCAATACAAAATTGATACAATAAAATAATCAATTTAAACCGATTTAAATTTAAACATATCAATTTGTTTAAATATGATAAAATTAGATTAAACTTGAAAAATATATATTAGGTAATAACTAAGTATTTTTTTATTACAACTTAGATTTTAATGTTTAAGATTTAAGTTTAAAAAAGAATTCGTATTTGACAACATTTAATGGATGATGTTTTCTAACATATTAGTTCTATATATATAACATTTAATTTAAAATTTGTGTATTTTTAACAAAATTTATTATTTATAATCATAACTAAGAAAATTACAAAAATAGAAAGTATTTTGTTTTGAAAATATTAGCATTATATTTTTATAAGTTACCATCTTTTAGAAGTTAAATGGTTAAACATCACTTTTAATAAAAAAAATGGAATTTCATAACATTTTTTTCCATTTTGAATATCCTCAAAATATAATTATGAATATTTTAAATATTAATAATTTATTATGTAATTGATAAAAAAATAAAAATAGTAAATAAATTATTCAATAATTAAAGATAATAGTAGTTATTAACATAACATAAGTGGACAATTATATCCAAATATTTATAAGACAGTGATTTAAACTTGGTACAAAATAAAAGATATATATTAGTAAAATTAAAAATTTATTTTTATTTGTATTTTAAGTTATTATTTATTAATTAAATATTTAAATTAACATTTACCATTTTACCATTTATTATTTTATAATCACCTAGCTTATTTTTTTAGTTTTATAAATAAAATACACTTTATTATATTTTTTTCTAATTATCTATATATTTTTTTATTTTTTATTCGTCTAAATCTTCAATATAAATTTATCTATTTATCTTTAAAACATGTTAAATTTATATATTATATATGATATATTGGGTGACGTCGAAGATAACTATGTATTATTCTAATTCAAGATTTAAATTTTAGAATTTAAGATTCATAATTTAGATTTTAAGATTTAGATTTTAAATTTTATAATTTAAGTATAGAGAAAAATCTATAATTAACTATGTTACCTACCATATCAATAATATATATTAATTCAATTAAATCCTCTCATTTTACTTTGGTATTATTTAGCTAATTGATTTTTGGTGTACAAAATACATAAGAGTTGATAAATTTTTTAATGATGAATTTTTAAAATGATAAACTAAATTAATAGTGCTAAATTGGAAGTCTAACTTCATCTTTATATTATAGGCACTTATAAATCACATGCAAGATAGTAAATAATAAAGTTTATTTTTTTGTTAAATATAATAGATATTTGTTGTTTGGATTCACTTGGTTAAGATTTTGATAATTTAAAGAATAAAATAAAATAAATGTAATATATATATATATATATATATATATATAAAAGAACTATTGATGCAATTAATCCTTATAAAACTCTTTTTTTTTTTATGGAAAACACCATGTAGATAAATAAACAATTTGACCTTCAAAATTTGTGGTTTGGGCTGGGCACTTTACTCAAAATTTTATAAATGTTTTAAATTTGGGTACTTTACTCAAATGCTTTACGATATGATTATTAACCATGCTAGAGTTTTTTTTGTTATAGTGATATTAAATCCATATATACTTGGAAGAGGTGGCTCTCAGTTTATAACAGAGCTATTGATTAGCTACATGAAGCTGGGATTTAAATAAAGAACTTTTTATGGATTCTTTTTGTGTAGTGAGTTGAATTAATGTGTGATATCAAGGTCTCTGAATTTGAATTTTAAGATGTAATTTCTTGATGTTGTTTTTCAAGCTCCTGTTTCGAGCTTGATCATGAATTGATACCAGATTTGATATCTTTGTAATTATTTTTACCAGTTAATTATAAAAGTAATTTTTTTATCCAAAAAAAAAAAGGTGGACGTGAGACAGACAATGATAATTATGCTAATAATAATATTAATTTGCATTAATTTTGATAACTTTAAATTTGGAGACTAAATTTAATTTTTAGGTAAATATTAATTTCTCACGATTTAACAACTATTATTATTTTTTTAATATTTTTTTAAAAATATATAATTTAAAAAAAATTAACTTAATATTTATTCTACTAAATTATTTAAAATATAGATTTATTTTTTTATTTTTTTAAACCTTTAACACATTTTTTAAGTAGAATAAAAAAAACTCTAATGTGTTGCTATTAATTGACAAATATATGGACAAAAGACCTATTTTTATGCAATTTTTCTTGCTTTTAAATTATTTTTATTTACGTACTTTCTGAGCATTAATAATACATATAATGGAATGCAAAAAATGATAGAAGAATTAAATTCGGAAGCAAGCCACTGCCCAATACTCCTATACCTACTTGAGTCCTTGCCCCCTTTCATGAATTCCAATTTAAAAAAGTATCATCCATGAATTTAGTTTGGTTGAGTATTAATTCATTTGATTAAGAAGTCTCTCAAAGTTTAATGCTCCAAAAATTCATAAGTATTAATTGAAAAAAAAATTGTGTTTGTTAAACATATAAGAGTTATGTATAAATACACAAAAGTTTCTTTCAATTTCTAAATCTATTAATATTATGATCAATTTACAATTTCATTCATGTATGATCATCGTTTCAAATTATATCCTATCATATTGAGGATTTTGTCCTGTCCAAACTCGCAGTCTTTCTGATGCGTCTTCTACCTGTAATATTTATTAAATCATTTGTTAGTGTTGAAAAAAAAATTATTGGTTTTTTAAAAATTAATATTTTATTTATTATTCATTATTTAATTAATTACAAATACATCCATTATTATCCTATTAAATAACAATATATCTTTTTATTTTGTAAAATAACAATCAATTTGAAGAAATTAATGTTTGAAGAAATAATCCGAGGAAGAAATAAACGTTTCATTAATCTAATTTCTTGATTTGTATCGGATATTTACATTGTTTATATAGACAAATACTAATTACTATTTCACCAACCACCATGATTGAATTGTATGATACGACTTGATTGGTAAGTGTATGTATATTGGAAAAAAATGTTTGCGCTGGCGGCATCGTTAATTGTTAATTTGTCATAGGTGTTTGTTGAATTCAACATCCCGCGAGTTGGTGCATAGATGTCTTTCATACGCCCAACTGTCTAAACTTCGTGAATACTCGATATGAGGCGCTTTAGCGAGGATGTCACCTAATTGATCTTCGACTTGATTTTTGGCAATTCGATGAATTTTCTTCTAACTTTTCTTTAATAAAAAATCTGTCAACTTAGCATGTTTATGACGATCGTGTTGAAGCTGGATTATACGCAATATCACATGTCTTGCTTTATTGTCACAAAATAACTTAATTGATTCTTTTCGCAGATATGTCAAATCTTTTAAGAGAGATTGTAACCAGGCCTCACAAAAGCCCAGTGCCATTCCTGCAGTATTGACCTCTCTGACGAGCAACCCTGACATGTTGTTTCTTACTTCTCCACGTTACAAGATTTCCCTACAAAGTGAAGTAGCCTGATGTAGATCGTCTCATCATTTATTGATCCACCCAATCGGCGTCGATCAGATATACTTCAATTCTAGAAAACTCGAGTTCTTGTTTAACAATACTCTTTTCCAGGAGCAGATTTTAAATATCTCAAAATACTAATATTGCGCATTCAAGTATGTTGTTCTAGGGATTATGCATAAATTGGTGACAATACTTAAAGCATAGGCAAGGTCCGGTCTTGTGTGTGCAAATACATCAACCTTCCAACAAGCCTTTGGTATCTTTTCTTTGTTTGTTGGAACCGATCAACCTTGATACATAACTTTAATCCTTCCTCTAACGGGTGTATTAATTTGGTTGACATGACCGACATACCTCTTTTTAATAAATCTAAGGCATACTTTCTTTGAGATAAGAAGATTCCTTGTTGATCGAGAAACCTCAATCCCAAGAAAATATTTTAAGGAACCAAGGTCTTTCATTTCGAATTCTTTGGATAAGTAAGTTTGTAAGCGCTTTCCTTTCTTCAAGATCATTTCTGTTACTATCATATCATCAACATATACAATAAGTCACAGCGATCTTACCATACCCTTTTTTTAGAAATAAAGTATGGTCGAATTGCTTTGCTTGTAGCCAAATGCCTTCATTGACCTAGTGAACCTGCCAAACCGTACTCTTTGGGGATTGTTTCAATCCATACAAAGGATTTTTTTAATTTGCACACTTTTCTCCATGGATTGTGGATTTCTTGATTCCTGGTGGTAAATCCATGTAGACTTCTTCAATTAAATCTCCACGTAGAAAGGCATTTTTTACATCAACCGATATAATGGCCAATCTAAATTTACTGACTAGAGATACCAAGACCCGAAACAGGTGTTAATTTTGGCTACTGGTGCAAATGTTTCGTATAGTCGATCCCATATGTTTGAGTGTATCCTTTTGCCACCAATCTTGCTTTATATCGTTCAATCGTACCATACGCTTGATATTTTATCGAAAAAATCCATCGACATCCAACAATTTTCTTTGTTGGTATGTATCGATCGACAAACCCCCAAGTTCTATTTATTTCTAAAGATTTTAGTTCTTCATTCAGTATCTTTCCATTTTTGGTCGGCTAAAGCTTCTGCAATAATCGTTAGGAATAGATACAGCAGATAATTGATTCACAAATGATACGTTTGATTTTGACAAACGATGTTTAGACATATAGTTACTCATAGGATATTTGACTTTACTAGAAATCTCGAGGTTCATACACGTGGCTTTAGGAATACCTGTCATAGACGTGATGGAAGTATTTTGCAGTTTGGTTCAATAGTTGGAACATCCTCTCGCAAACGATTGGTTAGGTATATCGGCGGTTGTGGAGAAGGAATCTCGTACTCATTTAGTGGTAGTAAGGAACTTCCTTGATGATTTTGAAGTTGATGAGGACTTGATTCCATTTCCTCGAGTCTTGTCTATATTGAGAGTTATTACCATCTGAATTCAAGTTATTTGTATTTTCCCTCACATATAATTTGTCTTTCTTCATGGGAAGCAATTTATATGTAAGTGGTCTCAATTCGACATGGTTGTACTCCCCCCGAAATTCGTGGCAGAGGAGAAATACATTGTATCTTCATGAAAAATAACATCCATAGTAGTAATCATTTGTTTTGTAGGAGGATGGTAACACGATACCATTTTTGTTGTATGGCATATCCTTAAAAACACAACGTATTGCTCGTGGATCCAACTTGCTACGTTGTTGAACATGTAGTGTACAAATGCCACACATGACCAAAGACACGAGGAGGTAGATTGGGAACATTTGGTGCAACAATTGCTTCGATGATGGCTTGTAGTGGTGTTTGGAAGTTAATGGAATTTGGAAGGTACCCGATTGATTAAATATGCGGCGAAGTAATTGCTTCTCCCCAATAAGATAATGACATATTAGCTTCGATCAATGAGGCACGACAACTTCCAACAAGTGTCGATTTTTCCTTTACGCAACTCCATTTTGTCGAGTGTATCAACACAAGTATTTTGATGAATAATGCCTTCGATTGAAGATATTCTTGAAGCTTCTAGAACTTTTATATTCTCCTCCATTATCACTTCTTAGAACTTGGATTTGTGTTTTATATTGAGTACGAACCATTTTATGAAATTTTCTAAATAAAGTTTACCTCACTTTTAGATTTCATTAAATGAGACCCGAAGTCATTCTACTAAAATCATCAATAAATGTAACAAACCAACGTGATCCTCCCAACGTAGAGACTTTGGAAGGACCCCATACATCGAATGTATAACCATAAACGGAGATGGACTTTATTTAAGGTTACAGAAATGAGAACGATGACTTTTGCTAGTTCAGACATCACACTTTAAAGTAGAAGATCTAAGCTCAAAATAAACTTGGAAATAATTTTTTCAAATATCCAAAAGAAGTACGACCCAATCTCCCATGCCATAGCCATATATTTGATTCATCCTTGTTAGATCCAGTTGCTACCAATGCATGTTTTGTTGAATCCAAGTCCAAATAATATGGGTTTCTCGCTTAACACCACGACCAATCGTTTGCTTTGTTTGAATGTCCTTGAACACACAAAAGTCGGGCCAAAAAATAACAAAACAAGATAAAGCGGTGGTTATTTGAGAAATAGATATAAGGTTATACTCTAAAGAGGAAACAACTTAGTCTTGAGTCTAAATTCAAAGTACTAGTGAGAGACAAAGATCTTTCTCCAATAGTAGGGTTGTGTTACCATTGGCGGTGCATACAACAGTTTTGTGTGAAGATGGTTTTGAGATTTGTCTAGAATCGAATGTCATATGATCAGTTGCACCGAATCAATTATCATGTATTATTAAAAACAGGAGAAAAAACTTTAAGCATCTTACCAACATGTCTTTGAGGAGGTTGCAACATGATCCTTTGTTGTTTCAAAGAATGGTGACGGTAGACATCCGTCGTGGATTTTTCTTAAGAGCGCGGTTGTGATCCCACGCGGTCAAGGATATCCCACCAATTCAAAACATCGTTCTTTTGTATGACCCGCTTTTGATGACAATGGGTACATTTAAATGATGATTTATCGACCACCTTTCGTTCTTCTTGATTGGAAAAAGAACGATTTTAGATATCGTAAGGAAGCGTCAACATCTCTAGATTTTTCCTTATTGAGATTCGACGTACTACCTCCCGTCAATCAAGGAATAACAACCTTCTAAATGCGGGATAGTTTCTTTTCGCAAAATTTCGCCACGAATGCGCTCAAACTCATCATCTAATCCAAATAAGGAAAATATGTATCCTTAGTCTTAACAAATTTCTTGATATGATATTAGATCATGAGGTCTTTCATGACCACCTTATCACGATGGTCTAGCTCTTGGAAAATTTCGCTTAACTCTCGTAATACTCTGAAAGTGATTTTCCATTTTGTAAGTATAAAGGCTTTTTGGTTTAAGATAAATACACCGTAATTCATCAACTTCCATCATAGAATGCTTTCGCCAAAGCACCCCAATTTTCAAGAAGAGGTACGCGTAAATATCGCTTCATGATTTACGGACTCGTTGACATAAGTAGTCATCTCTTCACTTTTTGATTTTCACGCATACCACTTGTTATAATTGTTTGATGTTTTTTCGGGTTGCAAATTTTTGTCATGAATATAAGAGAGTTTTTCTCTCTCGCAATATGCATTTCTATTATTTGAGACCAAACATCATAATTAGTCTCATTAAGAATAATTCCAAAGACATTAAACACACCTTTGAGCAGATTGCATAACCAATTTGGATTTGATTGCTCCATAGGTAATGAAATTATACCCTCTGTCATGATATTATGGTAACCAAACTAGAAAATGGTGTAATAATTTTAGGACTAAAGAATATATATATATATATTTTGTGTTTTTTTTAATATATATTTATACTAAACCGGATAAAAACCATAAAACCGAATCAAATTTGGTTTAAAAAACTTGAAAAAATGAACTTGACGCATTGTTAGAAATCGAACCGGAAAAAAACCGGGTCTGGACCTTTAAAATAGACCGAATCCGGTCAAAATATGAAGCTTGTGAACAATCGAGAATAGGGTTCAGCGGAGCAGCTGGCGGACCAACCGAGCACCGAGGTGACTGAGCCAAACGAGGCGCGGGCCATACGCCTACGCCAGCTGGACCGAGCCGGCCCATCCGCAGGCAACCGAGCCGAACCAGGCGAACCGAACCGGCCAGAGCCGGATGACACGTCATCATCTTCAACCTCCCGGACGGCGCGTGGGGCGCGTGGGCGCGTGTAAACTCACCCTCCACTTCGGGCGGCGCGTGGGGGCGCGTGGACGGTTTTACCTGCTATTCCTCGTTTTTACCAAAATGTTCGAATTGTGTTTAGAGTAATCTGGTAAAATTAGGTGGGAGAAAATCGCTAAAAAAATTGATGTTTGTAATTAATATTTGTAAGGGTGTTGGAATGAAAATTTTTTTCAGTAGAAAAAAAAATATTTTCAGATAAAGAAATCTGTTTTAGAGAACAAGGGTTTCAAATTTGTATAAAGCAACGACTTGGCTCTGATACCATGAAGAAATTAATGTTTGAAGAAATAATCAGAGGAAGAAATAAACGTTTCATTAATCTAATTTCTTGATTTGTATCGGATATTTACATTGTTTATATAGACAAATACTAATTACTATTTCACCAACCACCATGATTGAATTGTATGATTTACAGCTTGATTGGTAGGCGCCGTGTATATTGGAAAAAATGTTTGGCGTCGGTGCAGTGATTGTTGAATTGTGTTTGCAGTGTTTGTTGAATTCAACACAATTATCATGAAAATAATTTGTTATTTTACTAAATTTGGAGAGAGAAGGTAAAATTTCTCTTTTTATTATCTATAGAGTATGTAATTCGTCTCTCCACTCTCCAATACTATAGAAACTATTATATATCACAAAGTGAACCTAGTTATTAGTATCTAATTGTAATCACCAATATAATATGGATAGATATTTTCGATACTAAAATAATCAAACTACAAGGGGCAAAATACAACTATTTCAAGAAGGAAAAAAAATTACCTCCTTGTTCCAATTAGTTCTGCAAACAATGCACAGAAGGATCAGTGTCTGTAACGATGTCCCAAATATCATGCCAATCCAAATTCCCTACATTTTCAATGTTCATGAGACTCATGTGAGTAACATTCCTTTGATAGCTCCAAAAACTTGTGTTAAATGTTTTTCCATAATACTAGAAATGTTATAAGAAGATATTATAGTTGTATTCTATTTTAAATAATTTTGAGTCAAATTTCTTTTTTGACATTTTTTTTTAAAAGAAAGAATCTTAATGAGATAAGTAACTTATCCGTATTATCTCAAAGTATTTACGATATAATTTTTCATCCATTTGATAAGGTTTTATTTACATGATTACATGCAAAGGCACAATAAATGTTCTATCATACAGTGTCAAAGGAATAAATCTCAAATCAACGTCGAGAACAACGCTCGAACTTGCACCTTTACAAACCAATTGGATTAGCCCATGTGAGTAAAATTCCTTTTTGACAATGCTTAAGTGATTTTTATCTATTCCATTTTGGTTCTATGCAGTGATTTAACAATGAGTTTTGAAAAATGTAACATATATAATATTTTACCTCCACTCTTAAATTGGTTTTGTAACCAAGAAAAAACCCTAGAGGAAGGCCAACGACATAATAACAGAACAAGTTTATATAAGCCACCAAAGCTTGCCAACCTCCTCCAATAGCAACTCCTGTAAAAAAGACTTTCGTAGTTACTATAGCTTCTTTTTTCGTTAATCATGTTGTAATTTATAAAACCATGTTTGCTGAGTAAACAATTTACCAGATATAACTGGCTGAATACTATTAAGCAGCATAGTTATACCAAGAAGGAAAGCTAAATGAGAAACTGCTTGTTGCATCTCTTTGCTGTCTGTAAAAATTATGGCAAAGTGATTTTTGGTTGCCAAAATAAGACTTGCGGAAAAGAGACCAATGATGAGAGACTGTAAGCATGTTATAAACACCGAGTACTTTGCAGCTCTAGGGTGTCCTGATCCAAGCTCATTGGCGACTCTAACACTGAAAAGGTACTAAAAGAAGATCATGTATGTTTCTACAAGGCAGATAATGAAAGGAAAATAAGTTTTTATAGGATAAAAGAAATTTTCTGACCTTATTGCTGCATTGATTCCAATAAATATCATTCCTTCCCAGCCATTTATGTTCATGCTGTAATATGATGGAAATTAAATTTAGATTTTGAGATTGCAAGAGTTTAAGAGATTATATAGTATGTAAGAGTTCAAAATAGATAATTTTGGAATGTTTTCTTCTGTTTTTAGATATCTTGTATAATTGCTTATTACAATAAAGAAAAACGCTTCTAAATCAAATAGGAAAAGAAAATTGATAGTTACTATCAGGGTTAAGAAAACATCTGTTTTGCTTCCTGGCAAGCACATTTTTCTCAAAGTACTTTTTTCATAAAACTACATTTTACTGAAACTACTTTTAACATAAGCATAAACAAACATACCAAAACTCATTATAAGGCCTTACAAATGCATATTATGTCATTTTTCCTGTCTATTGATGCCCATGAAACTTGATTTTCTTTGAAGAATCAAAAGCATAGACCCAATATTGAATAGTCAAAGCATTTTATAAGCCTACAAAGCAAGGAAAAGAGTGCTGATAATCCCATAGCTTTGGGCCAAATGAGCATATTAGTCCCATAGTTCTGAACTAAGGGTTTTAATCTCATAGTTATATTAGTCCCATAGTTCTGAACTAAGGGTTTTAATCTCATAGTTTTCAATAATAGTGCTTTAGTCTTGTATCATTGGTATAAAAGGTAATATAATTACTTTTTTTTGGACTAAAATGCATAATTTTATAAATTTATGAGACTAAAGCCCTCCATTTAAAAACTGTATGATTAAACTTATCATTTAACCAAAGCTATGGACTTCCAATGTCTTTATCACCCTGTCACTTTAAAATTTGTAATTATAACTATGAAAGTTCCACGAACGTACTTTTCAAAAGATATCTCATGAACTAGGATAAGTAAAAATTCTGTTAAGATGAATATAATCTCACCATATTGAAAGGGATCCAACAGCAATAATAGCATTATCAAGGTGTCCAGTGAGAACAATTATGGTCATGAAATACCAAATCTCAAGGCAAAGCATCACAGCTGAAGCAACAGAAAGTCTTACAAAGGCCCAGAGATCTTTAAAAGCTAACCATGATAATCCCCTCCAACCTTCTTTGCACCAACCAACTATATAAACCACTTGAGCCAAAGCTATAGCCCAAGCTGAAATGTTATACGCTGCTGCAGCACCACCAGTTCCCCAACCAAGCACCTTAATGAAGAGATAGAGAATACAAATATGTGTAACGAGAGTAGCCAAACCAAGCCATGCTAGAACTCCAACCTTGCTTTGTGCCTGCAAGAACTTTTGCGTCGGAAAGTTGATGGCTAGTGAGAACATTTGAGGTATGATTTGCATAGTGAACTTCCCGGCACGATTTGCTATAACATCTTCTTGGCCTAGGAGTCTAAGGATTTGTGTGGAGTACATGTAGAGTGGTAATAGAACAAAGCAAGCACCAAATAAGATAATCCATGAACGTTGCATATAGACACCAAGCATGCCTGCTTGCCCAGCACCAAAGGCCTGTCCACATAATGTCTCTAATGCACTTCCCATGCCTAGCTACAATTTAAAGGAATAAATGTGGCTCAGTATTTCCTTTGCAATCCCAGATAGGCACTACAAGAATTGGTATATGAAAAAGGCAATAAAAAAAATTCCATTCACCGTAGTCAAAACTATATACACTATTTAATATTGACTTGGGATTGCAACTACTTTATATTATTATAGCTTGATTTATTCTACTTCATTCTTAACAGAGTTATTACTCAGGTATAAACAAGTCATATATGTGCATTATATAGATGCATAAATAGGCATAACTCGAGCTATGCTGCAAACTAGTTTAATGTCAAGTTCATATTGTGAATTTATCCATTAAACTAACCATGCTCCTCTATAAGAACATAAATAGATTCAACAAGGGGTATTTGTTTTGAACAAGAACAATAATGTTTTTTTTTTATAAAAGATCTCATTCATTCATAGCTAAACAGAAACATATACATTCCTAAAACCACAATCCAATTGCAACACATCCGAAACAATAACAGGAGCATCCCTTTTCCAAAGAAAACAACCAACATTCTTCAAAGCTATCTTGGTCAGACAATGAGCCACCCTATTAGCTTCTCTCCTCCTAAAATAGAAGGTTAATACCATGCAATGTGGCAATATGACAATGTCAATACTCTTTATATGCTAATAGCTCAAAGTTGTTGGAGGAATTTATGATTTTAAAAGCGAATTAAAAAATATAAATGTCGAAAACCCATTAATACAATTCCACCGTAAATAAGATGAAAAAATTGTATAGATAGATATTCAAAAATAAATAAATAAAAGGGAAACTAACCAAGAAGCCAAAAGAGAAATTTGCAACCACAGACAAAGAAATAGCAACAGTAGAGAGCTCCAAGTCACCAAGATGGCCAGCAAAGATGTTTGTAAAAGAATTAACACCATAATTGCACAAAATATTGAAGGCAATAGGACCTGCAATTACCCATAATTTAGTGCTTTCTAGAGAAAATATATTCTTGAAATCTTCAAAGTTGTTTATAGGAGGATAATCTCCAAACTCCCCTTCATTGGGACCAACAATTGTTGTAGGCGCATGGTGAAGTTCTGCAGATTCTTGATTGGTAATTCCATCAAATGGTTGGAGTGCACTCGTTGTTGGCATTGTGGGTGATGAAGTCTCTGCAAAGGTTAAGCTATTACTCTCCTCTGCTTTAAGAGCTTCTTCTTCTTCCTCCTTCCCTATGGTTTCTGATTTTTTAAACAATGCCTTTCTTATATTACAAAATCCAACACAATTAAGGTGGAAATATTAAAATCTCTCTATCTCCTTTGTGTCTGTTCATGTAAATTTTTTTTTATGTACGTTACTTTTGATTTTTGGTAAAAGTGATTATTTGGGTTTCTATCATTGTTCATTGTTCATTGTTCATTGTTGGTGGCTAAAATTTAGGCAGACCATCGAAAGAACCTAGCCATACACATAAACAAAGGTGGAGAAAAATGAGTAAGATGGAGGACTCGGTCTAATATCTATAATTCTTTACAAGTGAAAATGTTAACTGTCAACTTTTTTTAAAACAAATATCTAAGTCTATGGGTACGAAACAATGTGGAACAAAATGATTGAACAACTTGTCATTCATTTTCACAATTTTATGAATATGAGAATTGTTTTAAGTTCAAATCTTTAAAAAATTATAAAAAATTAAAAATTCAACCAAAATGATTGATTCTTTTTAAAAACATCCATTTCATTGTTTATGATTTATGTATTATAAAATATTAATATTAATAAATTTTAAGTATAATTATAAATGATATGATAATTTGATTATAGATATTACCATTAATTTATATTTTTTTGTTAATACATGTTTTTAAATCCAAACAATTTGAAGAGTGTTGACAACGTGTATTCAAATTAAAGATATAAAAATGAGCTCATAACTAAAAATATATATAAAAACATTTATTATTAAAGGATATTTAGATTTTTGAAGAGTTTGATTATGATAGAATGTACAAACATCATAATGAAGAGCATCAATGTATGTTAAAAATTGGCGTAGTGTATAAAAATGTTTTGCAACGATACAATGAAGAAGAAAAATTATAAATTTGAAACTAATTAAAAAAGGAATTATTACTTTCATATTAAAAATATTAATTTATTTTTCATCTTTCGAATGTCTCTATATTTCTATAAATTGCTGAAAAAATTGAATAAATCAAAGAAGATCATATATATATATATATATATATATATATATATATATATAATGGGATCGATAACATTTTGTAATTCTAAAACCACTTATATCTTTAAAAATACATCTGTTTGATCAAAAACTAATTTTACTAGGAAAAAATAAAAGGTAGTTATTTTAATTATTTGGTTTTATCTGTTTCATCTTCTTTTTTTTTCTTTTCTATCTCCCTTTCTTTCTTCTTTTTTCTCCTCTTCTTTTCCTTCTCTCATGTATCTTTTTCACGTCATAAAATTCTTTAATTTGTTTTTTACAAACCCAAACTTCAAATCATAAATCTTAAATTCTAAATTCTAAACGTTAAGTCCTAGATCTAAACACAACACTAAAAAATACACGTAAAGAGAGAAAATTAAAAAAAAAAGAAGAAAAAAAATAATAATGATAATTTTAAAAAACTAAAATATCTTTTAATTTTTTACTCACATATTTATTTTTTATTTTTTTAATCAACTATATATCTTTTATGTAATTTATATATTTTTAAGATATAATTTAAGAATTCTGATATCAAAATATTAAAATAAATATTAATAAGATATCATATTAATAGGTAGGTAAAATAATTTCAATATATTACATGTGTAAATTACAAATACTCTAGATTTCATGAAACAATAAAAAAAATCTTATATTTTTCATATTTGTTAAAAAAGAGATAGAAAAGTCAAGAAAATTGCGCTAAGAATTTGTTATAAAACAATAAGTGAGAAAATATAATAGATTGAGGTTTTTACAAATTTTCTATCTTATATATTAAATTTTTGTAATTTATCAAAAAAATATATATTATTTCTTTATTTTTTTAAGTATACATCTAGATTCTTCTAATTTTTAAAAGTTTTAACCAACTTCAAATAGTATATTTTTTCAGGTATAAATTTAAAATTTTAAAAAATAAAATATAAAAATAATATTTTTTTAAAATTAATATTAAAATTATATTTTTAGAATAAAAAAATAAAAATATAGTAACTTAGGTTTGAATTTTATAAAAATGCATGTTTAAAAAAAATAAAAATTATGGAAAAAAATGTAAAAATAAAAATAAAAATTTAGAAATAAAAAAATAAATTTTTTATTCCAAATATAAATTGAATATATATTTCTATTTTTACTTATTTTTTTCTTATCTTTTGCTTTTTTATCAAAATAAAAATGAATTTTATTAATTTTTTATTTTGATTTTTCGATATTATTTTTTTAAATTGTAAATTTATCCTTAAAAAAACTATATTTAAACTTGATTGAAAATTTTAATGAGTTAAAAGGTGTAGATAAATATGTTAAAATATATGTGATTAAAGTGTATTTTTTGATCAATTACAAAACCTAAGATGTATATAATAAAAAATATAGGATTAAAATATATTTTTTTAAATAATTATAAAATTTATAGAAATCTTAATCCAAATATAATTGTCTATTTTTTTAAAATTGATGAATGTTTTTATTATTTTTTAAAATTTGTTGAGATTCTCTATTAATTCTTTCTAATTAAATTGAAGAAAGGCATTATATATTGAATCCAAAACAAAAGCCAAAACAAAATACTTTTTTAATCAGTATTTGTTAATTCACGTATTATTATTTAATTGGCTATATAATCACTTTATTGTCATCAATTTTATTTAATATCAATAACAAATAAAAAGTGCGCCAATATCTTTTACAAGCAAACGTCAAACTTTGTAATAAGGATCATGGACCCTGAGCTCTTTTAATTTGAAAAAGTACCTAGAATCATAGAAATGATAAAGCAATTTTTTTTTTAATTTAATTGCAATTGAGAAACTAAAAAACGAAAAAACTTCAATGAGGAACACACCTTACATATTCTAAAGCTAAAAAAAATATTTGTGTTTTTATTTTTTTTAATATATCCATTATAGTTCAAACACATGACTTTAAACATGATAAAATGAATTAAATAATATTAACAATTAGAATCAAGTTCATTGGCAGGTGAAGTGAGAATGATAACAGTTTGGGTCAAGAGTTGGTAATCAATTAGAATGTATGAATGTACAAAAGAAACACAGCCTAAAAGCACCACAGTCGTTGCTTTTCTATCTCTAGGGGGAAAAGTCATCATTCATCCTTCAATTTCAATAATTGAAACCTTCAGTTGGAGACTTGAGGGTCGAACTATGTCCTAATAAACATGAATAACGTTCAAACCTCATTTCTTTCAAATGAGAACCAGTAGCTAAAATGATACCGAATCCGAGATTGATGCAACCTCCAATGACAGTAAAAATATGAATGAAGTTTCACTTTCTGCAGGCAACCACCAAATTTCAAATAACAACATAGCAGCTTCCACTCTGCAGGCAGATAAAAGTTCGAACATAGATCACTTCCTGCACATTTGAAGAATTGTAATTTATCACCATCCGACATGCTTAATAGCTGTAAAATTATGTCTTTTTCAATTCATCCAGAAATAGTTTACATATAAGGCTCAGTTATCAGAAATCAGAACAATTAGGGTCACATTAATCCACTTTCTTTTGTTGGTCAAGTGCTACTAGACAAAGGGAAGAAATTCGAATCTCAAACAAAGTATGCAACATGCAGTTGTTCACATATTGACAAGAGAAACCAGCATCATAACAAAAGCCAAGGCTTTCAGAATTTGATATTATCTAGTTGTTGAAAAAGAGAGAAATATTAGTGAAATCATGAAATAAGTTAATTGCTGCAAACTTCCAGAGGCGAAACTGATAAACGGCATGCATAATTCCTCTTCATCCAGTTGAGAACAGCATGAAAGGTGGTAATGGTATTCAAATTTAATTCTTCCTTCATACTCTGCATATAGATGTACATGAGATCATTACAGTTAACTTCACCTTCAGCTGCCAAATTTGTTTTTGATGATGCAATTCAATACTCATGTGCTCAAAGCCAACACATCACTGAATTTCTTTGGATACGTTCTCATTCACTGATGAAGAGGCATTACCAAAGGACCTATTTGAACTGACATCAGATAATCGTGAATCATGACCAATAGACATTTCATTGCCAGAGTCAGCTTTAACTCCACGAAAAGACTCCCCAGAAACCAGTGCTTGCAAGAGTTTTGGAGCTGGAGGCACACTCACTTCCAACAGGCCTTCTAACATCTTCACCACCATCCCCATTGTAGGCCGCATTGCTTCGTCATCCTGTATGCACCACACTGCTACTAAACCAACACGCTTAGCCTGATCAATGTCATACATACCCCCGAGCCTATAATCAATCACTGATGATTCATTGCCATTAATTATCTGCTCTGCTGCCCAAGGTGGAAAAAACCACCTTTCTGCCTTTTCACAATTACCCCCAGTGGATGGGGGTGCCACCACATTTCTTCGTCCCCCAATTAGTTCTAACAGTGTCATCCCATAGCTATAAACATCAGCTTTTGTTGTGATTTCAACACCAGATATCCATTCTGGCGCAACATAACCCCATGTACCCCTCATCGTAGCTACAATCCTACTGAAATCTCGGCCAAGTAGCTTTGCTAAGCCAAAATCCGACACCTTTGCCGTGTAATCACTATCAAGCAAAACATTTTCAGGTTTGATATCACAGTGAATGATACAATCTCTACAACCCTCATGTAGATACACAATGCCTCTAGCCGTACCAACTGCCACCCTAAACCTAACATCCCAACTCAGAATTGGACCTTCTTTGCGTAAATATATACTCAGAGAACCATTTGGCATGTAATCATAAACCAAAAGTCTATGAGAATTTTCAGAACAAAACCCTATAAGTCTCACCAGATTGACATGTTGAATGTTTCCAATTGTACATACCTCTGCCCTGAATTCTTTCTCTCCACCACCAGGCCTCTCCAAACGCTTCACTGCAACAAGAGTAGAGTCAGATAGCTTCCCTTGGAAAACAGTCCCGAAACCACCATGCCCAAGTTTCTCTGAGAAACCCTTTGTAATCTCATGAAGCTCTTTGTAAGAAAACACTCTTAAATTCAAAATTGGAACAAGATCTTCCTCTCCTACTTCCTTCTTTTGTCCTCTCCTTACAAAAAACAATCCCGTAGTCACCACGAGTCCGAAGATTGCAATCAACCCAACAACTACAGCAGCCAAATTTGCAGGATTCAAATGCTTGCTCTTCATTACAGTCTCTTCTTTTTCTACCTTTACATATAACACATTCACACCTATGCTATCAGTACTCAAATTTCGCAAATTTAAGAGAGACCCTTGTACAAGTTTACACCAATTAGTCCTCTCATTGTGGTAAAGACCAACACAAGTGCAAGTTTCCAAACACGAACTTACACAACCATCAAATTTAGATGTAAAAGATCGAAGTTCAGCTCCTTCAAAGGTCAAAATACCAACTTGCTCAAACCTATCAACACTCTCTTTACACACGCTACTTGAACGGCGACAACCATCAGAGTAATCACCAGATTCCCAATTTGACTCATTGACTGGCCTAAAACCAGAAAGACATTTACAGGGTTTCTCATTCATGCTATTGCAGAGCCCAAATTGACCACATTGACCAAACACACGACACCGATTATCCGGTTGTGTCCAAAATCTGTCCCAGTTTTCAACCTGTGGCGACCACGTGTACTGTCGGAGTTGACCAGAATAGTCAATCTGAAATCGGGTCAACGGCATAATTGACTGGCTATCCAAAGGCTTCTCTGTGAACCCAAACGACGCCGTTGGCTGAAATGGGTCGTCAAAATAGAACCTGTAGATGTACGGTACCATCATCTCAGGCACATTCGAAAATGTCTCGCCGGTCCAATTACCTGTGGTCCAATAAGACTGAGTATTATTAAAGACAAGCTCAAACTCACCATAGTCCGGTGGTCTTAGCCGCAGAGAATAAAAACCCGGTGAAGGGTCCGATAAGCTCTTCCAACTGGTTAAGCCTCGCTCGCTGGTGAGGTTCATTCCGGGAAGCCACGTATCCCTAGGATGATCGAAGCTCTGCCATGAGACTCTTTCATCCTCTGTAAATAAAACAAGGTTGCCATTGTCCAAAAGCTTAAACCCTGTTGTTATCTCTGCGTTTGTGCTCTGCCACACGATTGAACTACCCGAATCTATGACCGTTAATCGTCCGGTCTCGATGATTTCTAAGGTTGACGAAATGAGATATTTTATGGGTTTCCCTGGGTTCGCGACCCAAACGTAAGTCGGTGGTGAAATCGAAGCGTACCAAATGCCCAAGTACCAATTTTGTTCGCCATTTGTGCTGAAAAATCCAAGCTTGAATGTATTATTCTTACTCAAAATCGTCTCATTTCCTCTAATCAGAACCTGATTCGAATTCGACCCTGATATATTGTTTCCACGATTTGCTGAATTTGGTGCTAAATGCTGAAGTTGTTGTTGAAACTTCGGAAAGTTTGAAGACGTATATGAGTGGAAGAGGCCTCTATTGAGTCTGAGTGACTTCTGAAAGTTTACATTGTTCTGGGATTTGTTTCTTGTTGCTTGAAAATTGAAGCTGGAAAAGGCATTAGTTGTCGTTACCAAAAGGGTTAATAGAAAAACAAGAATGGAAGCCATTAACGAAGGAATAGTGGTGAGATATGGTGGTACAGTTTGTTGTGACGTTTCATTCAATTTCTTAAATACTGTTTGTTACCTCGGAAGTCATTTTCTGCTAAAAATGCATGAATTTTGTAGATGTTCGATTTTAAGCCCTTGACTTGGAGTGAGAGACTCATATATATCTGCAGAAGCTGCCTTTCACGAACACAGCATACAGAGAGAAAAAAAAGTAGTAATTAAAGTTTCTCTCCTGAAATCCACTAGTAGTAGCTTTAAAAGTCCGTCGGCATTCCCTGCTAAATTAGGAGCAAGGAAAGTGTTTTTATTTTTATGAAAACAGTGATTAGGGTTCGTTTAGTTGGAGTTTTTGATAAATTTTTAATAATTGAACTAATACTCTTAATAATTGAACTAATAGTATATATATATATAGAGGAGATATTGACGAGAAAGATAAAAGTAAAAATCTTTACAAATTCTTACCAATTTTTTAAAAATAAAAAATAATTTTTTTTAAATTTATAATTATAAAAATAACAATTTTTATTTCTAACTCATATATTTTTATTATTATAATTAAATTGAATTATAATTGTTTAAATACACTTAATATTTAACTCTCACCAATTTAACCTCATTTAATATTAATAAGATGTTATTTTTATTGTTATAAATTTTAAAAGTATTAATTTATGTAATTTTTGAAAAAATATTTCAAATAAAGAGAATAATATATAGAATTTTTTCTATGATATTTTTTTTTTGCTACAAATATTGGTCTCAATCTTTTATTTGATATTCATTTTGAATATTGATGGATAACTTATCCAATTTAATTTCCCCTAATAAATTGATATAAAGTAGAAAAATGTACTAAATTGTGAATTACTTTATTGTTTCAACGGCTAACACTCAAACCCAATTCTATCTTATCATCGAGCCAAAAGCAACAATCAATTTCCAATTATCGTTATTATGGGAAGTTAATAAAAAATGCATGTTAGGAGCTCAAAGACACCATTTTTTTCTCTTCCATTAGAGATCATTAAAAAATGATAGAGTAATAATTGGATAAATTGAACTATATTCATATTTTTTGAAGAATAATCTTCCTGTGATATATTATTAAAAACATCAATAATCTTTTTGTTAGCTCATTTTATATATTGCAAAATGTTTATATTTAACTACATATTAAATTATGACAAGAAAAATCGATGACTTAATGAACTCTAGTGAATGAGTTGTTAAGATCTTTAAATTGTAACAAGAAAAATCGATGGCTCAAAGACCACATTTGTAAGGTCCTTAAATTATATTTCCACTGTTAGTACTTATGCATTAAGAACTATTGCACTTATGGTAGAAGAAGTTATTAAGTTTATATTTATCTGTCATCATTGTAGTAGGAAATGTCATATAAGATCAAAATGTAGATCTTTGACGAATGCTCTTAAATTTAATGATTCTTTTCATTTTCACATAGTAGGACTCATAAGCATCATCCATTTATGTATGTTACATCATATTTAAGGATAAATGAAAATTATAATAACGTGTTCAAAAATTCTACTAAGAAACATGAAATCTTAAGTTCAAAGAGGCAATTAAAATTTAGTACTTTTAATGCTAAGACTCATTATCATCATCCTACTATGCATACTGCATCTTCATTTGGGATGAATGAAAAAAGTACATCTAAGTCCAATAACATGACTATGAAATCTAAGTTAATTAAGTCCCAACCTAATGATACCGAGAAACTAAAATGCAAGAAAATTTTGGTTAAGAAATATTGCTTTTTCCTAGTCACGTAACCATCTTTTATTCTTTCATAGAAGTATTTTTGTTAGAGTGTTTAAATGATCATAGGTGAGCAATCTCTATTTTCTTTATTTTATTTATTAGTTAAATTTATAAAAAAAATAGAGAGAATTAGAATCATTATCTTATCAACAAGGTATTAGACTTAATCAACACTTATAGATATATAATCTTATTTTTAGTGACTTAACTCATTTTGATATTTATTGTATAAATTATTATACAATTTTGACTTATGCACACGCATATTCTTGTACATGTGATGATCGATGTTGACATGAACTTATTCACACACACATATGATATGTGTATGTAATATCAGAATTATTTGTTTTAATTATTAATTTCAAATGAATTATTTTTATTGAACTTGTGCTTAGTCTTTTTGCTCTAACATTTTCTAGTTGATTTGATTTAAGTGACATACATTTTAAAGCATCTAATTAGGATCATTCATTGTTAAATTTGTTTTATAACACACACGGGCACTTGTGTTTTGTGATAACCATTTTTGCAGTTAATTCATGAATGTATCTAATTGGTGGAAAACTTATTGCAATGTTGGTTTGGAAATCGCTCACGCTAATATTAGAAATTGTGAAAACAGAGCAAATGCTCGTAAGTAAGGTACAATGGGACAGTATCCTATGGATGGTAGCATAAGACCGTTTTTCCATAGTGGAAAGTTAGGTGGTCTGATGGACCGGTGATTTTTTTCTTAAGTTATAATTGTGACTTATGTTGTTTCTACCTAAAATTATCGTATGTTATTATTTCATTTTTGTACTTTATTCTTACACACAATTACATGGCTAATTACTTTATTGTCTTTAGGTTAATTATGTCTGTATTTTATAAACTCTCACACATTATCATAGTTAGCATCTAATCCACCTTGGATTTGCATAAGTTTTTGTTCTTCACTTATTGCATAATCAGTAGCTTCTATTTTATCTGTGAGCATTTTATTCTTTAGTATATATTCAACAATGTATAGATTACTTTTGCGTACCCTTTGCAGTTCTTCACAACCTATATTGCTATTGCTCTTGATTTGGATGCATAGGATTCTTCTAGTTTAAACTATGCATCTCTAGTTGTATCAAAACCATAAATCTATTTTAGCATGTATTTAGCTACATAGAACATCGATAAGCATCCTACCATATCATCTTGTTTCTTTCGATTCTTATAAACTATGTTTGACATTTCATTTGTGAGTTTTTGTGATGGTGGATTCCTCTAATTCCAAGCTTACCATAATTTTGAGAATTTGATGCTTCTATATAATATAATTATTATAACTCTATTTAATTAATATTAGAATGCTTTGAAAGGTGCAAAAGGCTCGATCTTCATGATACAAGTTTTCAATGTTTATGTTTATTTCATCAATGGTAAGTGCTATTACTTTACAATCATCCATGCCTATATTAAGAAAATTTAAGAATGTTTTTAATGATTTGATATCGTATTAAATTTTACAAATTGACATAAATGAAGAAAATTAAAAAATAAAATAAAAAGCAAAGTGAGCATACAAGAAACATTCTAAGGAATATGATGATGACTACTAGAAGTAGGTAATTATAAATTATGATGTAATTCATATTTCATTTTCACTATGTTTTGACTACAACTTATATCTATTTATAGATATAATAAGGAGTATAAATATTGTAAAATATTTGTGCTTGAAGAACAAGTAAAACTACTTATAATTAGATATCAAATACAATATTTAAATAAATATACTTGTATTTGAAGATAATTATGTTTGTAAAACAAGTAAAATTATATTTATTTTTGTAATAATGTATTTAGTTTGTCGAGCACCAAGCATATGAGTTGTGATTGATTTTTATTCTTTTTATCTTTGCTCACTTGTAAATGCATTTTCATTTCTTTTGTTCACTTGTAAATACATTTTCATTTCTTTTGCTCACTTGCACTTGCTTACTTTTTATTGGCATTGTTGTTATGCATTTATTATTATTCGTGTCACCATTTTGTTGTCAAATATCATATTATTTATATCTTCAATAAATGATGTTGCGTTTATATTTATGAGTTTTAAGAATGTTATTTTCGATAATTTTTTAAAAATAATTAATACAAAATAATAAGAGGATTATTCTCACGCCTTCATATTTGGAATTACATATATTTTCTTATTTGTAATGGAAATGAAAAAAAATAAAAATAAATATGTTTATTATTTTGTATAGTATTTATTATTAGTTGGTATGATTTGAAAACCATGAAAAGTGTTAACTTTTGAAACAGGAGGTGAACATAAAAAAATGAAAATAAAAGTGAATAAAACTTACTATTTTCAAAACTATACTTATAAATAATTTCTTATTTATGTTTTACTTATAATTAATATATTAGTTTATTTTATGAAAATAATTAAGTTATTAAATTTATAATTTTAATTAAAATTAAGATAATAATATTCATATTTTTACTTAAATTATCATCATTTTTTATAAATAATTAAATAATAAAATACTTATGAAAGGTATTTTAAATCTAAATTAAAATATGTAACCATCTAAATAATTATATTATATAAAATAAAATAAAGAATGAAAAGAAGTTTGAGTTTTATAAAAACAAAAACAAAAAACTCAAGTACATATGAAATGAGAAATATAACCATAAATGTCACTAAAAGCATTCAATCAAATTTCAAAGTAAATAGCTAAAAGTTTCAACGGTTTTTAAAAAATTATCTATCTACCAAACATAAAAGAGAATAGCACCGTAACAAAACTTTACAATTTCAAATTTTCAAAAAGGATTTATAAGAAATTTCATATAGTAACACATCTTAAGTTTTCTCCGAAGATCATTTAATGGTCTAAATAGAGTACAAAATCAAATACCGTAACAATATTAATATTAGCTTAAGAAAATGCACTATGCTAGTACCTAATAGAAATTACACGAAGTTCACCATTGTTTATCACATATAGATGGCAAGTTTTATATTTGAATAGAAAATAAACTGACATGAGGTTAATAGTGATCATCTTTATATACAATATAAAAAGTTCAAAAATAAGTAACCTACCCACATACTTTGGAAGCAAGGGAAACTAGTAGCTTTCATCTTTCAATTTCCATACATTTAAAATCTTCAAATTGAGAATTAATCCAAAAGCAATAAACTATAAATTATGATAAGAGCAACTTGTTCCAATATTGGGCTATAACTTGTTAGTAAAATATGTAATGGGCAAACAAAAAATTTAATTTGTAATAATATATATATATATATATATATAACTTGCATAAAATAAAATAAAGTGACTATAAAATTTAAAAATTACAAAAAATAACGATAAAATTTAATTTATAGAGAAGATTTAGTCCCATGTATTACACGACATTCTCAAAACAAGTTTTTTTTCTCTTATTATGTGCGTGTTTAAGACATTAAAAAATTATCTTCTAAATTAAAACGATCAATTAAACATTAAATATACACGAATTTACATTGCTTGCTTTGATGAACTCTTAAACATCTTAATTCTATCAAATTAAAAGTCTAACTCTAGGAAAAATTAAGGAGGAAAAAATGGCATAAGTGTGTAAGAGTTAATGAATTTTTTTATTCTTCCATCTTCTTTCTAATAGCAGATACTAAATATATCATTCATGTTCAAAAATCACGAGTATGATTAGAGGTGAATAATGTATCAAAACTACTTATTTTTTATCAATTCAAAATCCGATCTGAATTACATTTGATAATGTAATAAATTTCAATCCGTCCTGATCGAATTTTTTGAATTGAATAAGGTTGAATTAATATTATATTTTATTTATCAATTATGTTCATATATAAAACAAGATATATACAATATTTAAATTTTAAATTAGTACGTATCTATTAAAATTTATTATTTATAATTATAACTAAGAAAATGAAAAGAATAAGAAATATTTTTAGATAATTATTAAATTGTTATAGTGATTTAATAATTATGTTTATATTTTTAAAAAAATAATAATTTAATGTAAGTTTTATATTATAATATTTCAAAGTAGCACATTATAAAATAAATATGAATTATTTATAATTTTAATAGTAATTCAGTTTGAATTAAACGAAACTGGATTGTAAAATTTGTCGATATAAATTCGAATAGATTATATACTTTTAAATTCAAATCTGATCCGATTATAAAATATGTCAATCCAATTCGATTAGAAAATCGATTAATTTTTTTGATAAATTTGATCAAATTTTTCAATTTAAACGAATTGATGTATTATTTGTTCATCACTAAATATGACTATTACACTTAGAGGAGCACTTGAAATTTCTCAATAGGTTATATTTAAGACTTAATTTTTCATGTGTTTCAAAATCATTTTAAATATATAAATATATAATTTTGAAATCTTTGTATTCAGTAAGTAATTATATTTCACTCAAATTAATGCACAAAAATAACATATTACATGTAACCATTTTTCAAAAGAGAGAAAGATATTTAAAGTTTTATAATTATTAGTAAATAAATACATTAATTTTATAATTATTGAATTAATGAGTAAAGGTTTTATAATTTTTTAAAATGAATATTTTAATTCTATAATTTATAAATTAATCATTGTTAGTTTTGTTATTATAAAAATTAAGTATTTTTAGTCATATAATTTATTAAAATAAGCATTTCAAGTTAAATAATCATCTTTGGTTGGGGTGTTTTAACTATTATAAATAATATTAATATAAGTAATTATAAAAATAAAATTATTATTTTAAAAATTATAATATCTTTAATACTGAAACTTAAATTAAACAACATGGTTGATAAGTTCATATCATCGATTGGGATTTTTTTTTTATTAATTTTAGAAAAGGTGAAGGTTTTCAATATTACTCGATTATGAAATAACGTTTTCGAAACGAATAAAGTTATATTAATATCTGTTTCAATCTATATTCAATCTATATTATATTTATTTAATTTATTTATCTATTTATTAAAACAATATTAATTTCGAGTTTTATTTATTATCCATTGGCAAAAATTATCCTTAAATTGTAAGGATTTTTAGAAAATTTTAAATACGGATTTTACTTGGGAACACTTATATATAAAAATGTTCACGCCCCTACCGTATCCATTCTTGGTGGCTGATGCCCAACACCCTTTTCCGACGTAACTTAACTAAAAGCAACTCCTATCGACAGTGGACAGTGGAATGTTGCAAGAGAAATCCTATGGACCGTGACACGTGATAAATCTTAAAGACTAGGCTTGTGTTTATTTTGATGCCGAACACCCTTTTCCGACGTAACTTAACTAGCAGCTTCTAGTAACAATAGTATCAAATTGGACAGTAGAATGTTGCAAGAGAAATCGTACGGACTGTGACACGTGACTGATAAATCTTAAAAACTTGTTTAATATTTGAAACGAAATTAATTTCTTCAATTACATTATTTAAGGGATTTAATTTTTAATTTTTTAAATAAAAATAAAAATTAATTTATTTTTTAAAATATTAAAAAATATATATTTATTTATATTTTAAGAAAATAAACACGTTAAAATAAAATTTTATAAACAAAGAGAGTTATGTTAAGTAACTAAATCAATAAAATTTCTAATAATAATATCTTATATAAATTTAAAAATAGAAACAAAACTTACTATAGCGTAACAAAACATATATATAACCATCATAAGTCATTTAATTGAAGAAATGATGGCATTATATCTAAATATACGTGGACTGAATTATATCACATAATAACTGTTATATTTATTTAAAATGAAATAAATAACTATTTATTTATTGGAGAAAAATATCGCATGTAACAGGCCAACCCCCTTGTTTTTCATCAGCAAAAAATATATCATTAAAGTCACCCAAAGCAACCCACTTACCATTATATAATTCTAGTAATCCAGCAAAATACGCCCAAAAGCTGTTATTTTCATTATAATAGGGTGCACAGCATACACAAAAAAGAAAAGCTATTTGTTAAGGCTTCCTTGTAGATTAAAAAATTCCACTGTCTGACACAACAGAAACAATGTCTTGAGTGTTTGAGAAAATGTCAAAGGAGTTTGGTCTGTGTGTTGGCATGGTTGAAAGATTGTTTAATTCAAATGAGAGAAGTTATCAGGTAGTGGATATAGTGTTTGATGAATCATATGTTTACTAAAATTTAGAATGAATAACTACAAGTTCTTAATATTGAACAACAGTAAATATTTATTTGTATTATCTTCGTTATAATATTTCCAATCATTCACAAATTTAAGAAAATATAATATTTCAAAGCCTTTCCAACTCAAGCCCAATAAGAATCTGGCTTATTTGTTTTTGATGGAATGATTAAACCGAATGTAAGGTAAATTTGTTATAGTCGCCAAAATGCAATCTGTGTATGAATATAAAGCGAAGAAATAATCTGGCCAATGAATCTTGTCTATGACACTTTTTCTTTTGACCGCAACCTTCGTTTATTCTGACTGACTTCAACGTTTATTTATGACGTTCAACTCTTTCCGTTTATTTCTATAACCTTGACTACTTACGTTTATTTCTACCATGACCTTATTGACTTCATTTATTTCTATGACCTTGACTACTTCGTTTATTTCTATATGATGACCGCTTCATTTATTTCTACAACCTTGAACCAACTTCATTTATTTCTACAACCTTGACTACTTCATTTATTTCTCTACCTCTTTAATTATTATTTTGGTGTTAATTTTCAACAACTCTCTTAACACGCTCTTTACTATTTTTCTTGTGTCAGTGATGGCAAAACATTTGAACTTGCAAGCGCTAAGCTTTTGTGAACAAATGCGCAACTTGATTATACGTCTTGATTTGCCATTTCAATTTCTTAACTTGCAGAACCTTTTCTCGATAAAGTGATAGTGTATTTCAACATGCTTAGTTCTTGCGTGAAGAGCGGGATTCTTATGGCTTAATTGGCGATTGATTGTCGCAATACATAGTGCTTGGATGTAGATTATTCATTAAGCGTATCAACCATGTACATTCTTGTTGCCATTGCCTGCGCTCGATACTGAACTTGGTGGTTGATAATCTTGTTGGTTGTCTTTTTCTACCTGAAAGAAATTGTTCCAGAACTTGACTTAAACACATACCCAGGTTGTTGATCTCCTAGTGTCGTGATCTCTACTACGTAGTATGCGTCGCGATAACCAGCCCAACTTGTTGTCTCTACCTTTCTTGTACAAAGACCATGGTCGATTGTACTCTTACGTATCTCAATATTCGTCGAATTGCTTCCAAATGTGGCTTCTTTGGATTTTGCATGTGCAGGCTCGTTACACTAACTACGTAAGAAATGTCGGTAGGAGTTAAGGTTAAGTAGATCAATTGCGTACCATTTTTTGATACATTGTCGCATCTTTCAAATCTTTTTCTTCGTGCACACATGTTGGCATTTGGCTCGTCGGCGTCGAAATTGGTTTGCATTCAAGCATTAGAACCGTTTTATCAAATCTTTAGAATATTTTCTTCGACAAAAGTATTCCTTCTTGTGTGCGATCAACCTCTAAACCAAGGAAGTGCTTGAGTTGGCCAAGTTCTTTCATCACGGAAGCGGTGACGACAAATTCTCCTTTGTTGAAGAATTTACGCCTCGTTATCACCGAGTTATGATTAAGTCGTTCCGCATTACAACCTGATAGCTAGCTTTCCTTCATTGGCTTTAACAAACATTTTGGAATCTACGGTGTTAATGAATAACCACTTTGTGTTAGAAATTCGACAATCTTACCATACCGTACCCTGGGTCTTGTTTTAATCGAGTAGAGTGCTTTCGCGACTTACACACATATTCAGGATGATCTTGGCTACGAAAACCCATTGGTTGGATCATGTAGATCTCCCGATCCAACTCTCGCGTGAAGAAAAGCATTCTTCACGTCCATCTACCTGACTTCCAATCTTTGTTTCTTTGAGTGCAAGTAGGACTCGAGCAGGTTGTAAGTTTAGCCACTAGACTAAGCGTTTCATCGTAGTCTAGTCCATCCGTTGAGAGAAACCACATACCAATCGTGCCTTGTATCTCTCGATTGATCCATCGGCGCCGTGTTCTTGTTGACTACGTAGTTGAGATTGTGGAGTTGATTCTTCTATTTCACTAGGCCCACCTTCTTACGTTTAGTTGTTGATATATGCCAGTTTGCCAGGATTACGAGCTCTCTTTGTTCGGCACCATCATCGTTTGGATCTCCGGATTCATCTAAACTTGGTTGGAATTGAATAGTATGCTCATAAAATCTTTGTTGCACTTATCTCCAAATTCTCTGGAGTCGGCAATGCTTCGCCTGCGAGGACCATCGAGAAGATGCTTATGCCGAACACCGCGTCGTGAAGTGTAGCATCTTCCACTCGTTGGATCCTGACATTTCCACCCTTTTCTTTGGTATGCATTATCGCGAAGATACATCCCCAACGACTTTCTTGTCAAATTTGCTCAAAGTAAATGATCGAGAACAAATACATAACATACTGACCAAATGCCTCGAAATTAGCTAGCTGTAGGTTTATGTTCCATAGTTTCTCGAAAGGGTGAAACAAATTCTAACCTTGGTTGAGGAAGTGTGTTGATGACAAAGGCTGCCAGGTCCTTATCGATTGACCCCATGAAAACCTCCCAGGTACATTCTTTTCATGTAGCGTACCGACAAATTTACGCAAGATGCCGGTTCTTTCTTTACGCTACACCATTTTGTTGTGGCGTGTTGTAGCAAGTGTGCGATGACGTATTCGACATTCCATAGGTATTGAGAGAACTACTTTATATTCTCCGCCGTTGTACGTGTGAAGCAACGAATATTCCTTCCAACTTCTCGCTTGAGTTGACTCTTTAAACTCTTTAAACTTTGATAATACGTCGGATTTTTCTTTCATAAAGAAAACCAGCGCATACCTGTGAGAAGTCGTCAATGAATGTCACCATATATCGCATACCGGCCAATTGATGGTTGCTTAACGGGACGAATACATCGAGTGAACTAACTCGATGGTTCTTTTGCTTTAAACTTCGATTCCTTATATGGCAATTGGTGAGCTTTACCATATTGGCACCTGCCTGAACCGGGTGTACGTACGTATGTCTAGTTGAGGAAGCCGCTAAGCATCGACTTCTTCACCATCGCACTTAGCTTGGAATAACTAACGTGACCTAACCGCCAAATGCCATAAATCTGCTTTGTCTCATTTCTTAACTTATCTTGTCTACATGTCACGGTCTGGCGACATTACATGGGCGATTCAATTGTTGTCCTCGTTGTCGGTGTTTGAGATTTTGAGATCACGATACTGCGCATCTTGGGGCCAGAAAGACATAATGGCACGATGATGTTAAGCGAGCCACGGATAGTAAATTTTCTTCATTCCTGGAGACATGATAAACATCTTGAAGTTGTATTTGGTTAGTACTATATCGAGGCGTAACTATCGTCTTATCGATGTGGGCTATTGGGTAACAGCGAGTTGTCGGTATCACCATTACCACGACCTCCCTTGTACTCAAACATGCTTTCCAACACATTTTATCACTGTCATATGATTTGAGCGGCCCGAATCTATGATCCGGTCATTCTTGTAGTCAATTTATTTTGATGTTGTCACCGTAAGAGCCAATTCTTCTTCCTCTGTAGCGAATAATGCTTGGCATCGACCAACCATCTTCGATATGCTCCTAGGCGGAAGTAGCTGTATTGCTTTCAACGAGCTTTTTCTTACTCAACAATCTTTTGCCGTGTGACCCCGTCTTTCACATGAGGTTGTAACATTCAAGTAAATTTTCTATTGTTATTGCGATTTTTCCAAGCTCCCCCTGGACGAAAGCCTCCCTTTCCTTGAGGAATTTTTCTTTATCGCCATCATTTTTATATCTATTTCCATTGTACCGCTTGAAAGTGCCTTTGCTTTTGCTAGTGTAGAGCGCTTCTTCTTCACCCTTTAGTTGGACTCCTCCCATTTGCTTAGCCATGGCTTAACTTGACCAGAAGCTATGATTCTCAAAGCTTCGACAAGAGATGGTTGTGTCGGCCATCCTTGTATAGCGGTAACAAACCCTCGATATTCGGGTCTCAAACCCTGAATAATTATTCTCTTTATCCTCGTTTCCCCAATAGGAGCTTTTTGATCTAAATCTGAAATTTTGCGACATAATGACTTTACCTTGTGAAAGTATATGGAAATCGTCATGTCGTGTTGCGCCATCGATAGTAACTCATTCTCCAGAAGTTGCAATCTTGTATCATTCTTCTTTGAAAAGAGCGTAACAAGAGTGTCCCATGCTTCCTTTGGTGTTTTTGCATCCCGAATATGCTCCAACATTTCTTCTTCAATTGTGGTTTTCAAAGCAAACATCGCTTTGCTTTAATTTTCCCTTACGCAAGATGCCGTTTGCATCTTCCAGCATTGGTTGTGTAACCCATCACCACCAACTGAACCTCCTGCATAGTCTTGACCTTGTAGATAAGACTCACGTACATGTTGCCCACGTTGTGTTATAGTTTTTGTTGTTGAGCTTGAGTTCCTCGCGACTACTTGAAGATCACATATCGTGTCGGTAAGACTTCACTATACGAACAAGCTTGACTAATAAACTTGTAGAAATACGAACTCATCGCTGACTCGAAGATAACTCTACTTAAGAACGATCACGTGACCGTCCATTACGATACCAATTGTTGAGTAAAATTTAGAATGAACAACTCTAAATTTACTTAATATTCAAACAAGTAAACAAACTACTTGTATTATACTCCTATAACACCTTCAAAGACAACTCGCAAATTTAAGAGAAATACAAACACTTTCGAAAGAAAGCTCTCGACTCACACTCGAACTAGAATATAAAGACTTATTTGTTTTTGATGTAATGATTAAGCCAAATGTAAGGTGAAATTTGTTATAGTCGCAAAGTAAATCTACGCCATGAAATATAAAACGAAAAATAATCCTAGCCATACAAATCTTATCTACACACTTCTCTTTTCTACAACCTTCAACCACTTCATTTATTTCTACAACCTTCAACTACTTCATTTACTTCTCTACCTTTTTAATTATTATTTTGGTGTTGATTTTCAACAGCATATATGTTATAAGGAAGAAAATTATCTGGATTAGAGTGGGTGGTACGAGGTAGGTTCAGGCCAGTATTAAACTGAGAAGGTTCAGAGTTAGGGAGGGGAGATTTTGCTTTTAACAATTCCTTGCATGGCATTGAATTACTCTAAGAAGGAACCATGTTGATTTGTGATAAGTGCCATGTTATCATCATCGAAAGTTTTAGGTCTTTGGGGTATCTGTGACACATTCAATGCAGAAGAGTTACATAAACTTGAGAGGCGACAATTTTACCTTTGCTCAGTTGAGACTTATCCATCAATTCCTAAGTATCAGATAGTTTCAAATTTGACACATTCAAGGCTGTTATGTATGAAGTCTCTTGAGTGTCAGCTTCACCTTTCACTTTAGATTGAGTGACAACATTGGTGGCTTCTTCGGATTTATTATTTGATTCTCTCTCGGAATCACTATTTTGTATTTCCAATTTCTGTAGTTGGTTTAAGTATTGTGTATTTACTGAATGAGCCTCAATACGTAGCTACAATAAGGAAGTTCCACTTTCTCTTCTATACTGGTTAGCAAGGTAGTCTATAGCAGGTGCTACCAACCTTAAACTAGCCTTAAGCCGATTCCCATAGAGATGAAAAATGATCACCATCATCAAATCCAATAAATGCTGCGTCTCTGGAACGACATAGAGCAGAAACATGAGTGATTAGTCCACAGATGTGACATAATTCTGAGATTCTTTCGTTCCTCAGTTATATTTAGGTAGGAGAGTCTTCAGGCATGCTTTGTTTAAGCCATTTCCCAGGAGTTAATGGCTTAAGTACTGCAATTTCCACTCGAACTCTAGCAAATCTCCAATTTATAAGTTCATTTTAGGCATACAATCCATTTCTAAAAAATTTCCTATGCTGTTAGCTAAGAATGTTGTCAACAATCATTAAATTCCTGGGTATACCATGAATCTGGATCCAGAAAGGTACAATATCAAAAGCATAATAGTAAATTTTAATATCTGGATGGTAGTGATTGAGTACCATTAAGGAACCATCCAGATTCCAAATTCTTTTGTCTCATACTTTGATTTTGTCCTCAACCACTTGGAAGGAAAACACAAAAGTATTAAAGGCATTTTCATCCAGAGACAGAGTTTTCTTAAAAGGGCTCCAAGATGATTTATTCTTGAATATATGAGAACGGCTTATGGGAGTAGAACTCCAGATTTTTCCAATCAAGGACTTCTCTGCACACGCATTAAGGATTGATTTATTTGGTGATAACTCAACTTCAAATTCTTGTCTAGATAGTACAGACAGGAAAGGTGTTGCATTAGCACTGGAAGGATTTTATTTTTCCATTAAGACCTGCCACCAGAAAAAGTTCCAAGATCTTACCAATGCATGCAATAAAGTATAATGTTCCCAAAGAGTAGTTAAAAACGGGACATAAAGGAGTAGAAAAAAAGTAAAATCCATGGCTAAAGAGGTAGGGCAAAGAAAAGGAGTGGTTTACAGTTAGTGACATCTCTCTCTCTCTCTCTCTCTCTCTTGTAATACATTCTTCAGAAGAAGAATTAAAGATAAAAGACCAAGGTAAGAAAATTTATTAACCTAACTACAAAAGGAAATGGAATAAAAATGATGAAGAAGATAGATTTGTTGTAAAATAGGCAAAAGCCAGATATGAAACTTAGCAAGTGAAGCCAAGAAAACTAACTTGAAGGAATAAAAAGAAAATAAAGGAACAGTAAGGTTTAAATAGAGAAATTGCAGAAGGAAAGATTTGTAAAAAGTTTGGTTTTTCAATCTCAGAAATAAATATTATAATCAAATCCATACATGTAAACTGTTAAAGAACATGAGATCGGTGGTGACATGACACACATTGAAAGCTTGCACGACTTGGTGAGGAAGGATAGGCCGTCCAAGAACATGTCTCTTCATAATTGTGTTTATTTTTAATTATTACAATTTTGCTTTTTTTTTTGTATAAATAGGTTGTAAACATTCGTTTATTCATATCAATAAATCCATTTCTTACATGGTATCAAAGCAGATTACCCGGTCGGTGCAGTTGTTTTGCCACTGGTGAGTGATGTATTCCGCCACTTGGGCTCCATAAGCTCAACATCCCCGTCGGTCTCAAGGGGACAGACCCTTGCCAGTGTGAGGGGGAGTGCTAAAGTCCCACATCGATTAGGGATCACGCCCACGCTGCGCATATAAACAAGGGCAATCCTCCATCTCATAACCTGGGTTTTGAGATGGAGTTAGGCCCAAATTTAACATGTAAGAAATGGATTTATTGATATGAATAAACGAATGTTTACAACCTATTTATACAAAAGAAAAGCAAAATTGTAATAATTAAAAATAAACACAATTATAGAGAGGCATACTTTTTGAATGACTATCCTTACCAAGTTGGTGCCTAACTGGTGTGTTGGTTGTCACCAAATTTGGATCTTATGTTCTTTAACATTCCCTCAGTTAGAATATATGTTAATTATTCCTAATTTGTTAAGTAAGCTTGAAGCTGTGGAAAACTCGGGGATTTAGTAAATATATCTGTGGTTGCTCTAATGAAGAGATATGATAAGTTTTGATCATTCGACTTGAATCTTTTCTCTTACTAGATGGCAATCGATCTCTATGTGTTTGGTTATTTCATGAAACACTAGATTTGATGCAATGTGAAGAGTCGCTTGATTGTCACAATATAACTTGGTTGGTTGAGAGTGTTTGATACCCAAAATCATCCAAAATATATCGTAACCAGGTTACTTAGCAACATGCATTGCCGTAGAAGCGGTATTCCTCTGACTTGATCGTGAGATCGTATTTTGTTTCTTAGTCTTGAAGAAATTAACGAGTTTCCAACAAACATACAATATCCTGTGGTTGATCGTCGTGTATCTGTGCATTTTGCCCGATCTGCATCCGCAAAAAGAATTTAGTTTGTAATGAACTAGTTCTTTGAGAAAAAGAGACCTTGCCCTGGTGTGTTCTTGACATATCGTAGCACTCGTTGAGCTTCCAAATGTGGTTGTCGTGGTTTATCCATATATTGATTGAGAATGTACGGCATATACTAAGTCGGGCCTTGTGATGGTCAAGTATATTAATCTCCCAACAAGTCTTCGATAGGATGTGGGATTCTTGATGAATTCCCTTGACCTTGCTAAGGGATAAATTTTGTTCCATAGGTGAATTGGCGATTTGGCACCAAGATAACCCATGTCCTCCAATATTTCAAGTGCGTACTTGCGTTGTGAGAACAATTCTCTTCTTTGGAACGTGAAACTTCTATGCCCAAAAATACTTTAATTCACCGAGATCTTTAAGCTTGAATTGTCTCATGAGATGATTCTTAGTTTCTTCAATGTCTTGTATACTGTTTCCTGTTATGATTATATCATCTACATAGACAAGAAGAGCAGAGAAGGAATTACCACGGGTTCGGACGAACAATGAGTGATCATACTTGGATTGGTTAAAACTAGCTAGTTTAAGTGTTGTTGATAGCTTGATGAACCACTGTCGTGAGGCTTGTTTGAGTCCATACAAAGATTTATGTAGCTTACATACTCGTGTTTCCCCCTTTCGTCCGAATCCAGGTGGAAGGGACATGTAGACATCTTCATGAAGATCACCATAGAGAAAAGCATTGTTGACATCAAGTTGTCGAATATGCCAATTTTGAATAGTGATAGAATGTTTTCCTATATCCCAGTGCCTTCATAAATTCAATATCTAATCTCAATAAAAACATCATTGCTTATCAACGCTTGCATGCAATTAATGGAATTGATGAAAATGATAGATCATAAAAACTTAAACTAGCAAGGGATTGGGCTAAAGTAAAGCTCAGAAAACCCTATTTAAGTTATAAGTAAATGGCGGCTATAAGAATTTGTAAAAATTCTACACATGGGATAAAATATGCTAAATATAAATGATTAAAAGGTTGCAACACTTAAGGGAAAGATCATGTGAGAGGTTTGAAGCTTATACCCAGAGGATAGGGATCAAATATGGATTTTAAAATCAAAAGGGGAAAAGGTTAGGGCTCAAAAAGCATGCTTATGCATACGTAGGTATTATTCATTGATCATTAATCTTCATAATTTAAAGAACTTGGTAATAAATTTTATTAAATTTGTTAAACATAGATGGAAGGAATCATTGTATTTAAAGAACATAAAAATATAAAATTGTCTTTACATATTTTTTTTAAAGAATAAGTGACTATTTATAAAACAATTTTTTCATGTTTTTTAGTTTTTATATGATACTTATTTACTTGATTTTAATTTTAAATACTTTTAAAAAATATATGTTTTTATGTCCTAAAAAACAAATATTCACTGTATTTACATGCAAAAAATATTTACTTTTTATACTATACACAAAATGACATATGTTTATCAAATTAAAATGTGGTTAAAAATAACAATATATTTACGAAGAATGTTATATTATGAAACTATACCTTTCTCGTTTTATATAGCATCTTTAAGTTGCGTTTAATAATAAGGAAAATAGATGAATTTTATTTTCATATTTAATTTATAAAAGTACGTCAAAAATGTAATAAAGATTATATAAACTTAAAAGTGATTACATTGATTGCTTCATATTATTTACTATTAAGGATTCATATTACAAAACAATTCTTTATTATTATTTAAAATAATGTTTAAATAAAAAAGAATATTTTTATTTATTTATTTCTTTTAGTAAATGAGTATTGGATTCATTTTTCTTTTCCATTTAATCTTCATTTTAATAGATTCTAATTATTAAATAAATATAGGTTGAATTCTTTTAAAACAATAATATGTTTTTCTTTAAAGATAATAAAACTAGATATTTTTATCATTTTATTCAATTTTTTAATAAGGAAATTTTAATAATATTACTTTAAGTTGGATATAGTTTAATAATTTTTAGATAGGACTAATATAGTTCAATTTTATTAAAATAATATTTTTTAAGAGTAAATTTAACTCTATTAAAAATAAAAACTAAAATTGTTATCTCCCTAACAAATAAATAATTTTTTTTCTCTAACTTGTATCAATCTATCTTACTTTATCTATTCTTAATATTTTTTTCATCGTATTTTGTATCATTTTATTTTATTTATATATCTCTAATTTATTTTTATTTATATAAGTAATATAAATTTTATTTTTAACGGTGAAGTTGTTTGAATTTGGAATCATGAGAAAGAAAAAATAATATTTTTTTAACGAAGAAAAATAGAGAGAATTAAAAGAGATTATTAAATATGAGAAAAATAATTTTTATCTGGGAATAAAAAATAAATGAAAATATATTTTTTGAGTTTTTAATATTATTTATTAGAGGTTAATAAGTTTGTGGTTAAATAAATTTAACTTATGTAAAAGATTTATGATTCGAATCCGAGATAAGATTAAGATACGTAAGTAATTTAATTATTTAAAAAAATTATTTTAAAGAGTAATATATAAAAAAGAGTTATTTTTTTTAAATATATTTTATTCTTGAAAAATTAATTTTTTTAATAAATTAGGTTAGGGTAACTGTATTTCTTTGTGTGTGCTAAACTAAATTTAGAGTAACTGTAACTGTAAACTAAATAATTTGGGAAAAAAAAAAGAATCAGCAAAAAAAAAAAAAAAAAAAAAACAAAAATGCAACTAAAGTGCCCGAAAAATGAAATAAAACAAAACAAATTTCTCAGTAGTGACTGGGGTGAGATCCAATTGAAGATGGGCGAAAAAATGCAATCAGATCTATCTTAATGATCAAATATCCCTCTTTCTTAGATCTCTTCCTACTAAATACACAATCGAAGTAATTACAATTCGGATCGAAGCAAGAAGAGGAACTCCAGGAAGATGTATTTGACATATGGATGGCCTCAGGTCATCCCGCTTGAACAGAGTTTATGCCCATCTTCCCAGAAGATCATTTACCTTAAAGTCATTAATCGTCTACTTCTAGTTGTTTCTCCTTCTCATATCGAGCTCTGGAGCTCTTCTCAGGTACATTCGATGTTTTGTGTCTGCTTGCATGTTATTAATTGTTTTACCTAGTTTTGTTCGTGGCTATGCCTTAATTTGTGTTTCCGAGAGATGTGTTTGGCTAATGCGGGTTTCATTGTTGTGGCTAATGCCTTAATTTTAGTATATGTGCAATTAAATTTGTCATGTTTATTATTTATTAGTGATGGGTGTGGGAATGTGTTTCGGTTTGTTTCATGAATATATTGGATTTGGTGTCAGTATTTTGGTTTAATTCTGCCTTTTGTTTTTAATGTTTGGGGTTGCTGGGATCCAGCATAAAGTAAGATTGGGCAAGTACAAAAGAGATTCAGATTCATTGCAGAGAGAAGGAGAGTATGTCCAAGCTGTGTGGAGCCCTGATGTCAAGTTAATAGCAGTTCTTGTAAGTGTTCTGTTAATTTTAGATACAATACTTGCTGTGTCTTTTAATTTATTGATTGAGAATTTTGTTATGCCATTTCAAATATTCTGTGTACTTCAACCCAAAATCGCATTTTTTCTTCATTATGTATTACGTTTTATGTTCTAAATGCCGAAGTTTATATGTATTAATGAGTGTTTGTATATATAATGCCACTGTGTCAACTCTACTTCTCGTTTTCAATGGATGACATTGGGTTAGTGATAGGCGTTCATTTGAGAAATAAAACTACCAACTGCTGCATCTTTTTTGTACCTACGAGCTGTACATGCACTATATTGGAATGCATGTGCGGTCATTACTTGGAGAAATAGTAGCAGTACCAGTTTAATGATCAACTCTTATTTCTGCCAAATAAACACGTGACCCAGTATAATTTGTTTAAGAGTTCAATGTAATGTTTACAGCTTAGTTTTTATTACAAGTTGTAAGTACATGTACATATACAACTGGAAGCCAATGTCATCAGGGAAAATCTTGCAAGTGATTAAATTTCTAATGCTGCTTATATTTAGCAAAAAATCATTCATTTTTACTGTGATGACAAGATGTGATAAAGGTGATTTGTGAGAATATTTCAGAAATATGTTAATGTTTTCTTATTCTGTTGTTTACTATTTCACCCCTTCTCTTTTGAGCTCTAAGACATCATTTAGATGTATGGCTTATTGACTTTTGTTTATTTATTTTTTCTTTTGGGGCAGACATCTTCTTTCTTTCTTCACCTTTTCAAAGTCCAGTTTACAGGGAAAAAAGTACAAATTGGAGGGAAGCAACCCTCTGAATTGTTTCTTGCTAACATATCTGCTCTTCTCAATGAGCAAGTGCCTTTTGTGAAAAAAAACTTGGCAGTGTAAGTTGCATTTTGACTTTGATATTAGAAAGTTATGTTTTAGCTGTATTCATGGAGTAATACTATTTGGTGTTTACAGCATTTGATTGGGTAAATTATGACTTCCAGATTCTATCGCTCAAAAATTTATTTACAGTAAGGAATAAGGAATTATATAATGGGAATAGTGGAAAGTCAGTAGTTTATCCACAATAACTAATGGAATATTTCGTATCTGTGGGTATTCTTTTTAGATCTTGCATTATAACTACAGATGAAGAAACTAGTAGATAAATTTTTGCATGGAATAATTCAGGAACCTGAGAGGCATCCTCTTTTCTCACATCCAAGCATACTGATTAGTTACTGAAAGTAAAAATTTCACTTCATATTGGAGAAGTTATAATACTATGTGTTTTGCCATGAGTAATCATTGTTGTAATATGTAGTCAAGTTGCCTTTAAATATCACTATTGATGTCTAAGCATTGGTGTTATGGTGTCTTCAATTAGGACACCATCATTTCATAGAATTTCATTCCCTAGTTATACTTGTTTCTGTAATCTTGACGTTCTTGTCAAGCCCTTTTGGCAGGAGCAACATTGTGAGTGATAGCAAACATATGCTTCTTGGACTTTCTGATGGATCACTGTATAGCATTTCATGGAAGGGGGAGGTAGCAAAAATGTTATTTGCATTTGTAATTTTCAAATGTTTATTCAAAAGTACTGCAGTTTCACACCTTTATATTTGGCTATTTATGCTGGACGTGGTACTTGAATGAATTTTAAGATTTATTGCCTTTTGTTATGCAGTTCTACGGGCCTTTTGCACTTGATTCCTTTCCACATGAGGGAAGTAAAGTTTTTCCATCTACACATTCTTTAGAAAATGGTGGGGCTTTTAAAGGGTCGGCAAGAGATCTGCTTCCTGATAATAATATCTCCAAAAGCTCTGCTATTGTGCAACTGGAGCTTTCGCCTTCAATGATGTTGCTATTTGTGTTGTATTCTGATGGACGATTGTTTTCATGCTCAGTTAGTAAAAAGGGCTTAAAGCAAGTCGAATCAATAAAAGCTGAAAAAAAGCTCGGTTCTGGTGATGCTGTATATGTTTCAATTGCTTCTGAGCAACAGATCCTTGCTGTTGGTACCAGAAGAGGAGTTGTTGAGTTATATGATTTGGCAGAATTCACTTCACTAATTCGTACTGTGTCATTATATGACTGGGGGTGAGTCGAGGACTTCAAGTTTAAATTTTTCCTTATGAGGACCAATAATTTAGTAATGGTTATTAAATGACTGGGTTAAGTATTACATAAAAGAGGCCTCCTTTGTAACTGAAGTAATAAGATTAGGTTGTCTTTTAGATCATGTATGAGAGATATCTTGGATTTTCTTTTTGCAGATATTCAATGGATGATACTGGCCCTGTAAGTTGCATTACGTGGACCCCTGATCAGTCCGCTTTTGCAGTTGGGTGGAAGTTAAGAGGACTAACTGTTTGGTCACTCTCTGGTTGTCGCTTGATGTCAACAATCCGTCAAATAGGTTTAAATTCTGTATCATCTCCAGTAGTTAAGCCTAACCAAGAGCATAAACATGAACCTTTGATGACTGGCACTTCAGTGATTCAGTGGGATGAATATGGATATAGGCTTTATGCTATTGAGGAACGATCTGCAGAGAGAATTCTTGCATTTTCCTTTGGTAAATGTTGCCTTAACAGAGGAGTTTCAGGCACAACTTACACCCGGCAGGTGATTCATGGAGATGATCGGTTGCTCGTTGTGCATTCTGAAGATACTGATGAACTTAAAATGATGCATCTCAAACTTCCAGTTATGATCAAAAGACGAACTTCATATATTGTCCTTAATTCATGCTACGGATGGGTGTCTCTAACCTGAATTTTACTTTGGCCAGGTTTCTTATATCTCCCAAAATTGGCCGGTACAACATGTGGCAGCTAGCAAGGATGGAATGTATTTAGCAGTTGCTGGTCAACATGGTTTAATTATATACGACATGCGGTTGAAGAAATGGCGTGTTTTTGGTGATATCAGTCAGGAACAAAAGATTCAGTGCAAAGGTTTGTTGTGGATGGGGAAGATTGTTGTCGTATGCAACTACATTAGTTCTTCGAACATGTGAGATACTCATTCATATTTATCCATTTGGCACATTCTTCTGAGACTGTTTTAGTCTGTCACTTCCCTCCTTCCTGCTTTTTGTTCCTAGACTATTAATATAACTCACTGTTTTCAGGTATGAATTACTCTTTTACCCAAGGTATCACCTTGATGAGAGCTCACTACTTTGTCAAAAAAGGTTGCTTGCCAAACCAATGGTGATGGATGTCTATCATGATTATATACTAGTCACCTACCGCCCATTTGATGTACATATATTTCAAGTGCAGTTATCTGGTGAATTGACTCCTACCAGTACTCCTGACATGGAGGTAAATGAATGATTTCCATCTCTTTAAGACTAAGATCAAAAAACTAATACCACTCTGGAGTAGTTTATATATGATTTTATTTGTACTCAATGAGTGAGCATTTTTAATATTAAATTCATGCCTTTTTAAGTGATTAAATGACAAACAGCTTTCTACAGTACGAGAACTTTCAATTATGACTGCAAAGAGCCATCCTGCAGCAATGCGTTTCATTCCTGATCAGCTTCCGAGACAGCATGTATCAAGCAATTGTCTCTCCTCTGACTCCAATTGCTTTGAAAGAGAGCCTACTAGGTAAGTACTTTCCAGTCATTTTTTTGATTTATCTGCTGATACAAGCCTCTTATAGATGCTTTTTTTTATTAGGTGTCTAATGTTGCGAGCAAATGGGGAACTTTCACTTCTTGATTTGGACGATGGACATGAAAGGGAGCTTACGGATTCCGTTGAGTTATTTTGGGTTACTTGTGGTCAGTCAGAGGAGAAAACAAATCTAATTGAGGAGGTTTCATGGTTGGATTATGGGCACAGAGGGATGCAGGTAATGCTTTGTTTGGGATTGTGATAGCATACTTGTTAATTCTTTCACTTTTTAGATATCTCATCATCATTTATCATCTCAACTTTATGCTCTGTAGTTCTCTGATATTTATTCTCGTCGGAAGTTTTTCTTTACAGGTTTGGTATCCATCTGTTGGTGCCGATCCCTTTAAGCAGGAGGATTTCTTGCAGGTGCATATTAATTTGAAGGTTTTTTTTTTTACATTTTGTTGCATTTTTATGATACCACTATATGGTTTTGTTATATTTTCAGCTTTCTTTGTCAAATCATAAAAACTTTTCTTTAATTATGCTTTCTTTGATATTTTTTTTCTTTTTAAAATTTTGTTGCCTTGTTGCAACCGTACTTTGCAAATTAAATGTTCCCTCCTGGTTAAGGTCCCTTCTTTACATCCTACATCTTATTTTTTGGTGGATTTGTATGTATATTGCTTTTTTGAAAATAGAAAAGAAGTCCTTTTGTTACAAGATATGATCATATTGCTTCTATTTATATTTTGATAGTTAAAATAACTTAGCAGAATTAGGTATTTTGTGATTTTTAAATGTTCCTTAAAGGTTTCACTCATTTGGCATCAATTTCAGTTGGATCCAGAGCTGGAGTTCGATCGTGAGGTGTATCCTCTAGGTCTTCTTCCAAATGCTGGTGTTGTCGTCGGTATTTCCCAAAGACTGTCATTTGCAGCATGTACAGAATTTCCATGTTTTGAGCCAACTCCTCAAGCTCAGACTATATTGCATTGTCTCCTGAGACACCTTATTCAGGTACTACTTTACCCTTTTATTACAGGAAGCTTAATGTCAATGTCTCATTTTATTGTTTATTTAATATATATATGTACATGTGTGTGTGTGTATATAGCATTTTTTTTGAGAGGTGGGGTTAACCATGATTGGAATTTTGTAGTGTGTTGGAGCTTTTAGTCGATATAGGTTGTTGCCTCCAGTTACTTCAAAGATTTAGGTGATCAACTAGAACTTGTAAAATTACTACTTGGTGCTTAGAGGTTTTGCAGTTCTGTTCATGTGAGTTGTATGTTTGATAAAGCTTTTATTGTCATACATAAGACAAGATGAAAACAATCAGGTTTCCACAGCTTATAATTTTATTTTATTATATTGTTTTTTCTCTCTTTGCCAGTTCTCCTTGTATGGGCTAGATTTGACTATCAAATGCAAACACTTACCTGTTGGACATGATTTTGTGCTTGAAACCTGGTCATCCTGATGGCTTACAATTTTAATTTTAGCTTATATGATGTTTTTGGTTCCTGATTGAAGATATTCTTCCTGATTCTGATTATATTTTCTTGTGAGTAGAGGGACAAAAGTGAGGAGGCTTTGAGGTTGGCTCAATTATCAGCAGAAAAGCCGCATTTTTCTCGTTGTTTGGAATGGCTTCTCTTTACAGTATTCGAAGCAGAAATATCTGGGTAGGTCTAATCACCATTCGCAAAATTGCCACCCATTTTTGACCACTTTGAGCTTTGATTATGTAGGTAGAGTAACAGTTTACAATTGATCAATACCTGCTTTAGCTTTGTATATGCTCCAGGATTTATCTGGTTGTTGTTCTAAATTATTTTTTTCCTTTTTCTTGGAGGTGAAACTGATATTTTTTTCCCATTTAGTCATTTCTAGGGTGTTTCAGATAGACTCCAACACTATGAATCTATGAATCTATCAGTAATGGGTGTTCATCATATATATGGTTGTTCCACTTTGAGTGGTATATCTGACGTTAATATGGGCTTTACAGTCCTCTGGACTCACTTGGCTCTTAGACAGATTACATTATTAAAGCCATATCTAAATTAGAAATAACGAAAAAGGTATTTGGTGGTAAATGAATATGGTGTGTTAATATTTGCTTTGTACTTTTCTTGAGAGTTTGCTGGCACTGCCCCCTACTTTAATTTTTGGATAATTTCAGTTCATCTATGTTCTTGTAGTCACTTTATATATTAACTCTTTGCAGGCAAAGTGGGAACAAGAATCAGATATCTGTTGCTAAATCCAATACCTCTCTTTTGGCGAAGACCTGTGTATTGATCAGAAATTTTCCGGAGTATCTTGACGTCGTTGTTAGTGTTGCAAGAAAAACTGATGGTCGACATTGGGCAGATTTGTTCTCAGCTGCAGGGAGATCTACAGAGTGTGTATTTTGTATTTCTGGATTTCTTAAACAATAATACTGAATGTTCGGAACATATTATAGACATATGTATTTTTTTTATAAGATTAAAAATGTGATTAAATTTCATGCTACAACTGAAACCCAACCCAGACACAAATTTTGATATTTGGTGTTTTGTCAGTCATGGTTTAGAAGCTCTTTTTCTCCCCTAAAAATTGTCTCATAATTGGAAGGTATGTAACCTCTTCTTTTGGGAATATGCAGGTTATTTGAGGAATGCTTTCAACAAAGATGGTACAGAACTGCAGCTTGCTACATACTTGTAAGGACTGCTACCTTTTCTCAAAATTTTGTAAAGATCTCAATATGAGAACATCAATTGATTTATATCCTTCGTTGACTTCTGATATTTCTTTTAGTGTTCTGAAGACTGGTTAGTGGCAATAGGTATAGTTATGCATTATTTGCTAGATTTTCTAGTATTTTGTATTTCAAGCTTTAAGTAGTTGTATGGTTCAATTTGGTGATGATAATAATGAACTTGTTGCTGGTGTTCCTTGCTTTTATTTTGTTATATTCTCTATACTTTCTTATCCATGACACAAGAGTGCATTCATTTTGATCACAGCATGATCATCAATTTTTACTCACTGTCTTTTGACCATTGAGCATATAATTTAAAATGTATTATCTTGCATCGTTACTTGCGAACCTAAAGTTCTCTTAAAAAGGTTTCAACAGCCAATTATACATGAATTTCACCGACCATTGAAGATTTTATAATTTGATAAAACTTATTTTTAATTTGATATTCCTAGGTGATTGCTAAACTAGAAGGTCCTGCGGTCAGCCAATATTGTGCACTACGTTTGTTACAGGTAGACAAGTGTGTTAGTCTTCTTAAAAATTTAAAATACTCCTTGCCCAAAAGGGTTGAGAGAGGTTCATTAAAAACACTGTCTACTTGGTGCAGGCAACACTGGATGAATCTTTATATGAACTTGCTGGAGAGCTGGTATCCATTTAGACATAACCATAAGTTTCTTCTCAGTAGGAACGATAAAATAAATTTTATTCATGTTAATTGCTTTCGTGGCTCTCAGGTGAGATTCTTGCTGAGATCAGGTAGAGAATATGAACAGTCAACAACAGACTCAGATAGATTATCTCCTAGATTCTTAGACTATTTCCTTTTCCGTTCCAGTTACAGGAAGCAGTCCTTGGATAAAAGGTAAGTTGACTCTCATCCTCTTTTTCGTTTATTTTTTGAGGTTTTACCTCAAACTTTATAAGGGTCTGAGGATTCTCTTTTACTTTGGGGCAGCTCTTCATTCAAGGAGCAAAGTGCTCATGTCACTTCTGTCAAGAACATCCTAGAAAGCCATGCTAGCCATCTGATGTCAGAAAAAGAACTTTCAAAACTTGTTGCTTTTGTGAAAGGCACTCAGTTTGATTTGGTGGTAAGACACTTGTATTTCTCTTTGAAGGGTGATCTTTTATATTGCCTAATAACTTAGCTCTTTTCTAACAACTTGTTTCAGGAATATCTCCAACGGGAGAGACATGGATGTGCTCGATTGGAGAATTTTGCTTCCGGGCTTGAGTTAATTGGACAAAAGGCATGTGCATCTGAAAATTTCCAATTTCACTTCCATTTTCGTGTTATTTACTTGAGTTAAATTTCACACCTTGCCATTCCCTTCAGTCAAGTGATTCACTATAATTATTTACGTGTAAAGTCGGTCTTCTTAATTTGGCCCTTTGATGGATGGAGTTCTATGTTGCTGCATGAACACATACTTCGAGTGGTAATATGGATTTGATAAGAAAAATAATAGTTCAAGAATTATTATTTCATAATCATAAATAATCTTAATGTCTCAAATGTCGAAGCAACTAATATTTCTGTTATAACATGCTGAGAGGAAAATGTGGAAACTGATGAAATCATATAGTACCGAAAGCATCACTCAGATAATACTTTATGTAGAGAGCACTAAGAAGTACATGCCCATTGGAAGCATAGCCTTTATACATGTTTGTAATTATTTTTGAACTTACTGAATCCTCTTTTTTTAAACATCCAGCTCCAAATGGGAATGCTGCAGAGCCGGCTAGATGCTGAATTTCTTTTGGCACATATGTGCTCCGTTAAGTTCAAAGAATGGATTGTCGTCCTTGCTACTCTTTTAAGAAGATCTGAGGTAGGCTTGACTTCATCATTATCGTCTACATCTAACGTATCGTTTCATGTTTTCCACATATTAGATTATGTCCGCACTTTTTCTTGTCTGGGTGTTTATTATGAAACTAATGAAATATTTCTATATTAGAATTGAGCTGCCATACGTTATATGAACTTCCAAAACCAAAGCAGTAAGTTTATTAGCCTGCTAGTTTTAACTTTCATTTTTGTGGGGAAATTTATGATAGTCTTATGAAGTCTACTTTAGAACTCTAGTTATGACATGTACTCTCTAAGAACCTTATCACACTGGTTTATTAGTTTAAAAAAAAAAGCTTAAAAATCCTGGGTAAGAGCCAAAAGTTGATACTTGGAATATGCCAAAGTTTTAATGCTGAAATTAATTGAAGTAATTTTATCAAGTAGCACCAATTCAAAGCTCACTAATGTAGACGCATACATGTGAATGCGTATTTGACAAATAAAACTTGTATACAAGACTAGATAAATTAGATGTGGGTTTAAAACCCCTTCTGATTCTTCTTAAAATTGCACAGGTCTTATTTGATCTATTTCATCGTGATATCCGGTCATGGGAAGCATATAGCGTGACTCTGCAGGTATTATCTTTAGAAGCTTTGATTTACAACAATACATCATTAATTATAACAATAAATCAACTTGCTGATTCATGCGATCACATCTGTGGTTTTTAGTCAAATCCTGCATTTGTTGAGTACCACGATCTGCTTGAAGACTTGGAAGGGAAACTTGCCTCTGTTGCAATTTTGGAAGAAAACTGAGTATATTTAATAATCTTACTGATTCTGCTAGAATACAAGGTCTGTGCTTGTTAATATTTCCATGAAATGAGTATCCTTATTGTGGAGTAAAAAAGCCATTAAATCACCATGATGAGCATGCATTCGGAGACATCTCGAGGTCCGATATTGGAATAATGTTGTGCTTGTAGATAAGGATGCAGACAGGCTGTGGTAGTACCATGCCTATGATTGCTCGGATAATTGTTTCTTCTTTTTTACCAGTTTATTTTTACTTTCTGTTTTGTATATTGTGTGAGAAAGATATGAGGGGTGGGAGGGGTGAGCCTTAGTTGATTTTGGACATTGTTATCGGATGCTATTTGTAAAATTTACTTGATTAAGAGGAGCCATCTTAGAAAATGACGCCCAAATGAGTGGAAATAGGTTTTAAGATCCCAAAATTTGGGTTGTTACGTTTACGGTCTCTATTATTGTATTGGTATCTTTTTTTTTCTAAACACAAGAAATATCTTAATTGAAGTTATTGATATATATTTTGGATAATTAGTATTTTTAATCCATCACTTTTCATTGAGAATACTGTTGAGAGTATTGAATTGTAATTAGATTATTTGGGATTTTACCTTAATGGGTAATATAAAAATGGCCTTAGAATTTTATTTTATTTTTTATAGTGAATAGTTAGGTAGTTCGGTAAATCGGTGTTTTTCTTCTTAAGTTATTGATGTGGTTTATGCTATTTTCACTTAAAAATATCATGTCTTGATCTTTATATATTTTTATATTATTTTATTTATACGTGATTGTATGTCTAATCGTATGTGAAAATTTTAATTTATCGTAATTTTGTTGATTATATATTTACCTTATCTAATTTATTAGGTTTGCAACTAAATGCTTGATTAAATTTAATTAAAATTAATCTTTAATCTTTTTAGAAAATTAAAAATAATACTTTAATATTATTTTATGGGTTGATATTGAATATACTTAAATGGTTATAGTTTTATTTTAATAAAATTTAATTAGATGACGTTTAATGTAAAATAATTGATTAAATTTTTTAATAAAAAATATATAAATTAGATATAAATGATGTTATATTTTTGGTTAAAAGCTTTATAGAGTACTGTTTTTATTATTTTTTTTTATAAAAATTAGTACTTATTAGAATCAATAACAATAACTTTAATTATTATATGTATTTCAATTCTAATTTTTTTAATTTACTACCACACACACATATATATATATATATATATATTATGGAGAAATGATATCATTAATGTCTTCATTCATTACATGTTAAATGATAATTATGTATTGTTCTTATTTAAGGTTAGATTTTATGATTTAAGATTTAGATTCTAGAATTTAAGATTTATATCTTTTATGGTTGAGATTTTAAGGTTTAGATTTTATGATTTAGATTTATAGAAAAATATGTAGTTGTAGCTCAACATGTAATGGATGACATCACTCAACATATCAATTCTCTTAATTTATTTGCATATATTTATTTATTTTAATTTTATATCTTTATTTTATTATAAGAAAATAAAAATTATCATTTTTATTTTATTAATTTAATATGATTGATTATTTAATATTAAAAATTAAAAGAAATTAAAATTTTATCTTTTATACTGTTAAAATTTAAAGGAATTATAAAAATTCAATTGAATAACTATTTTATCTAACATATGTTAAAGTTGAAGGATGTTTTTGATATTTTTAAAAATTTAAGGATATTTGTGAAGAAAATACAAACATCAAGAATATTATCAATATTTTTCCTAGAAGTAGTTTTTGAAATTGGTATAGTTCGGTATCATATATTAAAAACTATTTTTTAGTTCACATCTTTCAGGAAAAAAATAATTTAATTAAGAATAAGTTAAATTATTTTAATGATTTTAATATTAAAATATTATTTTATTATCATATAATACAAACATGATAAAACACGAGTTATTAACATGAATAAAATTGAAACTTAATATGAAATTACTTAAAAAAACAACTATAACAATGTTATAACATAAAACTATTTAAACATTATTTTTGTTTTTAAGATTTCGATATATTGAAACATTTGCAATAGTTTAATTGTTCTTCCGACCTAAATATGCATCCAAGACCTAAATAAGATGTAAAAATACTAACCGATGGAATCTTTTACAAAATCTATTTCAACTCGAACAAGGAGACCTCACAATGTGAATAAAATAGATAGCATAACAAAACTATAAAATATCATGCTTAATTCAATAGATAATAAAAATAACCAACATACAAGAAATAACAATTTGTAGTAAACACACTAATGACGGTATACCTCACAAGCTCTTGTCTAAGCAAGCAACATGCATATATATGGAAAACATTACACAACATGTAAATCAAGTATATATACTAGAAAAGCTATAAAAGATTTTTAATCACTTCAAGACTTCATATGTATAAACATATTAGTTAAATGATGATTATACTCCCACAACATGCAATTATACATAACATACTATGTAACGAGATAAGCCTAATAGAACCCCTACCTAAGTGGTTAATCATTGTGTTGCTTATGGTAATTACTCAATAGTTGGGGCGACAATTCGTGCGAGCTAGGTCAATTTGTGTTGTCCCAAATTAGCCCAGTTTAAATTAGTTAAATTCTAGCTTTAATCAAATTTAATTCATGCTAGCAAATGTGAGATTGAACTCAAAACAAATACAAACAAACTAGCCCACACTCACCCATATTAAACCAAATTGTTAATTGAATTTTTTTTCGTCAATTGGACTTTTTTTTATAAATCAAAATATATTTTAATGATATTAAAGCTTATTACTATAAACATTATTATATAAAATAACAAAAATGGAAGAAATAATGTTATAACAATTAGTCATTTATAAAAAAACACACATTAACATCCAACTACATCATCATTTAAAAATTCAGATTCAAAATAATCTATACCACTTTTCAGACTTCATCAATTTCAAACCATAATATCATTAATAAAATTTTAGTTATGTATTATAAAATAAAAAAAAATTTGATTTCAGACTAACGGGTTGGCTTAAACCCAACTCAATTTGTTTTAAACAATTTGAGCGGGTTTGAATTTGACCCAAATTTAATTCAATTTGCATTTTTCAATTCAGATTTGATTTGATCAATTGGGCTACTACATAAATTGGTATCACTACTCAGTAGTAAACAATCCACTAAAATAGAATAAATAGATACAATTCGATAAACAAATATAAAAATAAATATATCTATCAGTCAGGACATCTATCCTAACTGTCTATGCTACCCTCGCTTGCTGCATCAATAACACATGTTCCAAATAGATCCAAGCTCGTTCATAGAACTCTATCACCACATGATGTAATCAACTATTGATAGCTTTATCACTTAACATGCATAATCGTTGCGATCCACAACACCTAGTTGACACACGACACACAAAAACATAGGTTCCTCACCTATGCACCACCTTTCAATAGGACAACCTAACACAAACAAAGTCCCCAATGAGACATGATGACAACAAATATAGTCCCACACGGGATACCATAGCAACAAACATTCAACAATGCAAACTTTATGCAAACTAAAAAAAGTAAGTATATGTAATAGGTAAACATTAAAATGTGTCTTAATTGATACTGAGCTATCAATAATCAATCTTACAAAGAAGAGACAATATCATCTATACATGATGTATTTTTCATACAAAAATGTCAATAACAAAACAATAGAACTTATAGTTTTAAAAAATGAGTAAAATATTAAAATAAACTTATAACAATCAGCAAATATTAAAATAAATTTTATAAAAACTTTAAAATTAATTGTCATTTTATTATTGTTAAATGATCTAAGTTTTAATCACTTAATAAGAAAAAAAATTAATAAAAAACATATTAAAATAATACTATTTATCTTTAATTTTTTTTTATCAAAGTCAAGAGTAAAAAATATATTTTATAATATGGAGACTAGACGTAACAAGGCATAATCTAAGTCATTTAGGTAACCCTTTATCTACGTAGTAAAAACTTACAATTTTAGGCAAATTTTTACTTTGATCTAAAATATATTATATTTTTGAATTAATTTTTGCCCAAATTCAAGATAATTACCATTGGGAAGCCTTAAGTACAATAAAAATTCTACCATTTTTTAAAGTATAAAAAGTTTTGGAGGTCTCATGATTTTTACTAAATGAGCATATTATTGTCATAATTATTAGATTAGATACTAGAGGTTTTATAATTTTCTTAAATAATAATTTTAGTTTCATAATTTATGAATTAAGTATTACTATACTTATTATTATAAAAAGTAGGCAATTTTAATTTTATAATTTATTAAAACGAACACTTCTAATAAACACTTATAGTTTCTAATTTTTATAAATAACAGAATTATAAGTGTCATACTAAAACATTATAGTATTAAAATGCTCATTTGTAAATGATAATAGAACTATTATGACATTTTTTTCAAACATTATGAGATTTTTGGTACCTAATATAAATTGAATAATTATGAGACCGTTGCTACTTAATATTTTTTTTTTAATAGACAGATCATTAGTTCATTGAAATTAAAGATATATGGAGAGTCTAAATACATGATCAATTACAATATATACACATATTATAACATAAGTATTCTTATGGAACATTCTGGTGTTAACATTGACAATATTCACCTCCATTAAAGGTTTTTCATTGCATGGATTGCTTCAATAAATGCATTCATGTCAACTAGTTGATCAAACACAAATTGTGTGTAATGAATATGTAAATATATGATAAAAAAATATCGTTCACATGTAGATAATGTTACTAGAAACTAACTTTTAAAACTAAAAATCTAAAAATAATTTTTTTTTGTGTTTTTATGTTTAAAGAAAGAAAAATTAAAAGAATTAAAAATAAATAAAAATAATTAATTACATTAAATTTGTCAACTAAGAAAATATATGAGAAAATATTTTAGAATACTTAATCTTCTAATTTTCTAAACAGGTGAATTGCTAAAATCTCCCTAATATAATTTTTAATTAATTACATAATCAATTGAATCTAACCTAGCATGTATTCCTCACTCAAGTAAACTACACACCATATAATAATTAACCTAATCATATTTTCATGTCAATTAAATTTTATACTACTCATTAAGTTCATCAATTATGGATCAGATACATAAAAATCATATATCTCTGCCTAAAAACTATGCATGCTATTTAATCAAGACAAACAATTAAATATAATAAAAATAAGATTAAATAATATAATTAAAATGAATTTATAATTTGAGTAAAATATTAGATTATCATAAAGTGAAAATTAGGTTCAAAAACCTCTAGATTAATAAATTAGCAAGGCATAATTTTATTCATAAAACTCATATTTTTCATAAAGAAAGACATAGAAATTGATAAAGAAAGGAGAAGAAGAAGAAATACAATCAATCTCTTTAATTGTAATACTAATATCCTCTTGAATCTCTACCAAAAATGTATCTTATTTTGAATTTTTTTGTGTTTTTCTCTTTTTTTGGCTCTAAAAACTGATAAAAATTATGTTAATTTTTGTTCATTAGTATTTATAGGCCAATTAGGGAGTTAAATATAGCTCATGTGGACTTTGGATTGTTAGATAAACTTTAGATCAAGGATTGAAATGGAAAAATAAAAAATAACAGTGATAGCCATTAGGAAAAAGACACATGGCATGTGGGATTTAATGGGCGGATTAGTGCATGACACGTGACGGGTAGGATTTATCTTAGGAAATGCTTACTGAGTTAGCACCACATGGTGCGACATGATTCGTGATTATAGCTTACGTGGCACAACGATGGAAGGAATGAGAAAATCACTTAAGGACACATGGCACGACCTTTTACCACTTGACGAACTTGAAATGAACGTTGTTTTACTGAGATGGAAAAAGGAAAAATTAATAATGCTAGCCAATAGGAAAGAGACACGTGGCATGTGGGATTTAATAGGAGGATCAATGCATGACGCATGACGAGTAGGATTGGTCTTGGGAAATGCTTACTGAGTTAGCACCACGTGGCGCGACATGATTTGCGATTATAGCTTGCTTGGCACAACGATGAAAGGAATGGACGAATCACTTGAGGACACATGATATGACCTTTGACCACTCGACAAACTTGAAATGAACGTCGTTCTAACACGTGGTGTGGACTTCTTCACTCTATACATGTAGCGTTACTCAATTGGGTCTCTTTGTTTGCATGACGTCCGCGTGGCTTGCATCATCAGCTCCTATGCTTGTTTGGCGTCTTCTGATTGGTTTTAGGTTAAAAATTCATAAAAAAATCCCAAAAATTCTAAAAAATATATTTTCACCATTTTTTACTAAAAAATTCATATTTTAATATTTTTGACCCCAAATATACTACTTATTGAATAAAACGAGTAAATATTAAATAAAAAAATGCGCTGATAACTCTATTTTCATAAAACCATGACTAGCTTTATTCATTTAATATATTTTCTATAATATTACTATTATCTTCTAGGAAAAAGAAACATATCTATATCTAATATTATATGTATAGAGAAAATCATGACCAAACGAAAATGAAAACATGCTTAAATAGCATTAGAGTAAACCTGACAAGAATATGTCATCCTACATCTAAGATCTAGATAAAAATTCTACAATCATGGTTAGTTTTATTCAATTCTAATATGTCATCCTACATCTAAACTAAAATGTTGGATTATAAGGCTATTGCAATTCTTATGCCTACTGTTGATCTTCTCTTAGCTTTTATTAGAGATAAATTTCATAATCTAGCTTACTATTGTAGCCTGGTTGGAACATTGCAAAACATTATACCCGTCCAGATGTGGTTTATGCTGTCAATAAGGTATGCAAGTATATGGCTAATCACCTTCAACCTCATTGGCATGCAGTGAAGCGTATTTTACACTACTTTAAAGGCATACTCACACATGGTCTTGTTTTTCATCATTCTTATCAGCTGGTTTTGCAAGACTTTATTGATGCAAATTGGGCATACAATAAGGATGATCGCAAGTCTACATCAGGGTCACGTTGTGTATTTAGGAACTAATCCTATCTATTGATTCTTTAAGAAGTAATGCATAGTTTCACTCTCAAGCACTCTAATGTCACTTTTGAAATTGTGAACATTCAGTTCTTGCTCACTAAGTTGGAAATTGTTTTTCCAGGATCACTTATTATTTGGTGTGATAATAAGAGCATAATGGCTCTTACTGCCAATCGTACTTGTCATGCTCGAACTAAGCACGTCGAATTGGACTTATATTTTGTTTGAGATCATGTGTTAGTCAATCAGCTTGTTGTCAATCACTTGTCTTCCTTGGAACAACCTGTAGACATTTTCATTAAGGCTCTTCCTATTTCTCACTTTGTTTTTCATCAACATAAACTCACCATTTATGTTAGACCGTTGAGTTTGAAGGGATGTAGGGAATTAAATCTCATTATCAATATCAAGCAGTGCAAGTGGTGGTGGATGTACTGGTACTACATGTGATATTTTCAATTCAAATAAAGACTATGCAAGTAGTGGTACTAGTTCTGAAACTAATTCAAGAGCTGCAAATGCAATCATTGAGCATAAAGGCTGATGTGGCCAACTTTTAAGCAAGTCAGTTACCAGAGCTAGTTATATGTACTAGCTATAGGTTGCTATAGTTGTTATAACAAAATATGGAATAGTGTAGAATTTACATGTAAGAAGATCACTATAAAGGGCTAAGCATATATTGTAATTAAACGTTACTTTTACAGAAATTAATCAGAGGAACATTTCTTCTTCCATTCACTTTATCTTGCACTGCTCATCTCATATATTCTTCTCTGCATCTTTTCTTACTTGATCTTCAATCTTCTTATAGTATTTGTCCTATCTAGCATCATTGAAACTAGAGGACTAGCTATTTGGAAGAGATGAAACAACAGAAACCATGCGATTACTCCTATGAGAAACAACTGTGCACTTCGTGGAACAATATTTACCAAAAAAAAAAAAAAAAAAACTTGTTCGAAGAACAGTCAAATTTAACATTTCTTATTTATCGAAAAAATGTTTGTGGTGTTTTTTTAATTTAAAAAAATTCTGTGGTGTTAACTTAACTTTTTATTAAAAGTATGAAAATAAATAAATAAAAAATACAACGTGTTAGAGGGGAAAAAAAATCGTGCCATTCTTTTCTAAAACAGACCAGCGTCTGCACAGTCGGAATCGCGACTCTCTTTAAAGCTCTCTTTTCCGTTCATGGGTAAGTATGTTTTCTAGCTCCAGTCTCTCCCTCCTGTTCTTCACGCTTTCAGTTTACCTTTAATCACGAACTGGGCTCCTTATCTCTTACTTTAACATTTGGATATGTGAATTTGGTTATATGGGTTATAGCCAATTCCTTACTTTTTGCACATTTTTCGAAATCTCAGGTAAAAATTTTGAAGACAATTGTTACAAACCTAGAATGCTAAAATTTGAAATTAAATCTTCTCGGTGGAAATGGAATCGTGGATTGGCTATAATTTGGGTTGAACTGGAGTTACTAAATGTCATTTGAAATGTTGTTTAGCTGATTCTAATTTTACTCTCTCTTCATCTAGTTAGGATATTAGAGTCATGTTTAAACATGTTATTAGTCATTTTAATTGTGTAAATTGCTTATGTTTTTCATTTTCTATTTTCCCTTAATTGCAGTTTGCGATTACATAGCTTAAAACCCCTTCGTGGCTTCACGTGTAATGTTGCTCTAATGGCCGGAACAAGATTTTTCGTTTTAAAATCAATTCGTCAAACCACCTCTTTCATATTTAAATCACAATGGTATAGATCTTATGATTGCACTGAAAGAATACACTTAAGGTCACTGGGTGCTTTTTCTCAAAGCAATAAAGAAACACAATCACATCATAACATTCCAAATACTATTTCGAAAATATCATGTTGCAGAACCAAACCCACTTCTATATTTTCGCCCACATTGTTGCCATCATATTCTCGAAGAACAGTTTCTTTTGTATCTGTTAGCCTCTTCCCAAAATACTGTTCATATTCCTTTTCTTCTAGTAGCAATGCTGATAAAGTTGGGAACCATGGAGTTCCAGCCGCTTCTGGTGTAAATGGAGATATTACCAATACTACTGGCAACATTGGAATTAATTGGAGTGATAAGTTGAAGGATCTTTGGAAGAGTGCACTGGATGCGGCCAATTACTCTGGTCAAAAGTTTCAGGAAGCTTCTAATGAGCTATCTCCTTATGTTGAACAGTTGTTGGATTCACATCCTTATCTTAAAGATGTGGTGGTTCCAGTTAGCATCACATTCACAGCTGCTATATTGGCTTGGTTGGTCATGCCTAGACTTTTGAGAAGATTTCACAAGTATGCAATACAAGGTCCGACTGCTTTTTTATCTAGAAACCTATCTGAGGAGGAAGTCCCATATGAGAAAAGCATTTGGAGTGCCTTGGAGGATCCCGTACGATATGTAATTACGTTCATGGCGTTTTCTCAAATGTTAGTAGTTGAGTTCAACATATACTTCTTTATATTAGTTTATTTGGTTGTGTTTGTATGCTCTTCATTGTGTGACATATTCAATATTACTTTATTTTGCAGTGCCACACTAGTAGCTCCAACTACTATAGCATCACAATATCTCCCGCAAGCATGGAGGGGAGCCATCATTCTTTCGTTTGTTTGGTTTTTGCAGCGTTGGAAAACAAATTTGTTTGCTCGTGCCTTGGCTAGTACTAGTGTGGCAGATCTTGATCGTGAGAAGTTGCTAGTACTAGACAAAATTTTATCTGTTGGTCTTTTTGGGATCGGATTAATGACTTTAGCTGAAGCGTGTGGGGTAGCTGTACAATCTATTATCACTGTTGGTGGCATAGGAGGTTAGTAGTAGCTATTAATTGCTCGTGTTATTTAAACCCATTTTAGGAGTTGCTCCTCAGCATTATACATAATGATTGAAAACAAGGCATATCATATCCTTTTCTTTTTTGCCATCTTTCTTTATCCCCATTTCTTGTGATTGCGTTTCTCAAATCTCAGTACTCACTTTTCATCTATCTTCATAGCTTGATTTCTTAAAAAATCAGTCTATCTATATCAGAGGGCTGATACTCCATGATGTTCTTCTGTCTATTCTCAAACATTATCTGTCCTGTGTTAACAATACCACTTTGAGACCACAAACCACATCTTATTGTAACATGAATTTCCTTCATTTGCAATCTATTGCAGGAGTTGCGACTGCTTTTGCTGCTAGGGACATCCTTGGAAATGTACTGAGTGGTCTAGCTCTGCAATTCTCAAAGCCATTCTCACTTGGAGATACAATAAAAGTACGACACATATTTCTTATATTTCTTAAAAGATACTGTTGGATTTATACTATTTCTTTCTTCTAAAGAGGGAAATTATATTCCTGTTAACGGCATCAGTTCTAATTTGCACTATCATAATAATTCAACAAATATCTAGTTATCAACTTATTTGCAAAACTCTTTGTGTGAACGTCGTTCCTAAATTTATAATTTGAAAGTATAAACATAACTAAATGCAATGACTTCAACCTTTCTCTTTTCTGGTTTTTGAATTCTGTAATTGAAGAAATGAATAGAAGAAGAAAAGAGAGGAAGGGAAAGGGGGGGGGGTGTGGATTCTAGCCTCACTGGCCTTTTGATTTTGGAATTCTTTAATTTATATTCAATCTATTCAGCTGCTTGTTCCTTTTACTTATCTTCTCTGTAATGTTAAATGAATAGGCTGGAGCCATAGAAGGTCAGGTGATGGAGATGGGACTTACTTCCACCATATTATTGAATGCTGAGAAATTTCCGATCATAGTTCCAAATTCATTGTTTTCTAGTCAAGTAGGTCCTTCTGCTTCCTATCTGTAATTATTTTTGCTGCTTATCACATATAGCATCATCTAGATATCATCACTGATCATATTGTTGGTTAGCAAAAATAAAAAGGCTATTAATCATTTTTTTAATTGTATGGAATAAGTCCTTCCACTTTATACATGCTTCTATGAACAATGTTCTCTATCATCTTTGATCTATGATTAAATATATTGAAGAACGTGTCTCATAAAATTCATAGGCAATCATGAACAAGTCACGTGCTGGGTGGCGTGCCACTGTCAATAAAATTCCAATTCAAGTTAATGATTTGGATAAGGTTCCAGAGATATCAAATGATATAAAGAGCATGATGAGATCGCACTCTAAGGTATTCCTGGAAAAGGAGGCCCCTTACTGCTTTCTATCTCGAATTGAAAGCTCATTTGCTGAATTGACTCTTGTGTGCAATCTCAGACATATGGTAATCCCTAAAACCCTTCCATTGTCATTAAATTTTATTTGTTTTTCCTCTTCGTGTTTCCAATTTACATTCTATTGTATTCTAATTCCAACTTTTTAATGCAAGAAAATGACTAAGAAACATGAAAAATCTGCTCTAGACTATCTGGTTTGTCCATCTAGAGGCATGAATTTCCAAAAAACCCTTTTTCCCTCCCAAGTTGGAACTTCTTTTGCTCTATTATCATTTCAATTTTAGGCTCGAGTTTCATCCAGCCTGTGTCGGATTCACAAATGAGACATAGATATATCTCCAATACTGTGTGTCCACTATTAGTAAATGGTGTATATTCACATCTTAGTAGAAGTACAATAAAAAAGCACTTTCTAGTCCCAAACTCTTAGTTGTGGAAAATTTGAAGACATTGTTAGATAAATGTTGTTTTGTCTCTTTGGCTTCTGCCTTTAAACCATTTTACATTAATTATGATCTTTTATGGAAATTATTTGTTCTCCCCGTCCCCGTCCCCCTCCCCTCTACAAAAAAATCCCAACTCTCTCTTCTTCTCTCCCCCCTTTTCTCTCTTTGTACCAAGTTGGTGCACATTGATGACCTTAGATGCTCACTATTTCAAATGATACGCACTTAGTGCAGTTGCGTTTCTAAGAGAAATGGTAAAGATACATTAATTTGTATTCACTTTTGCACTGTATTCTTTATGTTGTGTTACACGTCAATATTATATAAAAATGGATCATTTTTTCAATTTTTAAAATAATTTTGACACATAACATGATATAAGGTGTGGTTATAAATTTGTGTAATATTAGCTTTTCTCGTATTTCCAAATCTTTCCTTTGGAACATCATTTTTCAGCGCTTCAACTGCTATAACCTTTGTTTATTTCTTTGTTTGTTTTTATGTTTGGACTATTGAAAATAGAGCAAAGAAGAGTTATATTCAACACAGCAAGAAATTCTTCTGCGATCGGTCCAGATTATCAAACAGCATGGTGCAATGCTTGGCAGCTCCTTCCAAGATATGACCTAGTTAATAGTGGGAGGTTGGCCTTCTTTTACATATCTGTTTCAAGAATGCTTAGGTAGAATTTTGTCCAGATTTATCTTACATTACTTCACTTTTTTTGGTATCACATGATATTGAGCTAATAAAAAATTCACTTTTAAGACAATACTCTTGAATTTTTTGCGAATTTTATTACAAAATTTCAATATTTTTGAGGTATTTTGACAAAAAAAAAAGATTTTATATCTGATTTCATATGAATAACATTCCAAAAGAGAATAAATAATATGATATTCTCATTCATGTTTTGCTAAAAATCACATTTTAGTTACAGGTGTTTACATCAATTTTTGGTTAGACACTTAGATGCAGCCAAAATCGTCAATTTATTTTGATTGAACTTTTGAAACAATCACGACCCAGAAATGGTCTCTATGCCAAAGTAATAATAAAAATATCTCAAAATAAATAACACATGTGGCATGCAATAATGATTCTTTTGATATTATTTAGAAAATTACATTTCCATGATCCAAACTTAAATTTGTTGAGCTAAATAGACAGAATAAAGTGTCATTTGAATAAAATTACATATGTAAATACACGCAAAATCCAATGTCATCTGTCTTCTACTCACAAAGGTCTTCAAGAATCGATAGAAAGTGATTTTTTCCTGCTAAAACCAAATCAACATCAACCATGTTTGCTGCAAATGCTGAAACTACTATTCCCAAAACGCAAACCATCCGTTTAACACTCACTATATTGCTAAGAATTATATCATGTAGAACCTATAAACATTTAAGAATTATATAGTTTATTTTTAAATAAAAATGCAATGATGATCAATTTTAGTGGGAATATATAGCATTTTCCAAAATACAATCCAAAATGTATGAAATTATCAAAAAAGCTGAAGCACCAAGAAATTCTTACCAAACCAAAAGGCCGAATAGGAGGAACATACTTCCTGCAAACTTGAAAGAGGTTACCGTAATCGTTATAGTGTTATACTGAAAGTAGCAACCACCATGACCATGAGAGGGTACACCTTTGATTTGAAGATCAGCTGTAGAGAGATTTGAAGAGTATTTGTTGGAAGTTGCGAAGAGTTTTGACATTTCTCTTTGTTTAAAGATCTTTACAATTCCTAAAGTTATTCAAAATATACAATTGAGTTTAATCTTTTAATTTACATGCCTATAAATCATCAAAAATTGTACTTTTTATCAAAAGATAAAAAGTGTATGATAAATTATAAGATTTTAAATACATACCATAAAAGATAGATAAAATATTAAGTGTACTTTTTAGAAAGTTATATAAGTGTATACAATTTATCTTTGGTTCTGTTGGAAAATCAAAGGAAATTTTTTAGAAAATAAAGATAGTGGTGTGACTTGTGAAGTTGTTAACTTTCAACGTGGTTTTTAAAATGAAAATGACAGTATATCGATCTAAAATGATCCGTCATTTAAAAGATTCTATCTAATCTGATTTGTATTGATCTATGTATCATATAGATCGAATTAGATATTGATCCATGGATCAATAGATATCTATGATTTGATCTTATTCAATTTTTTTTTTATTTTTTTAAAACTAAGATATTATTTAATGTGATACATTATATATTTTATATTGAAATTAAAAAAAAGAACATTATATATTGTAGAAAACAATTTTTTAATTTTTTTAAATAAATTATGATAATTAAAAAATAATATCATTTATAATAAATATATAAAAAAAATAAATAGTTATGAATTTGATGAGATTTGAATTTTTATTTAAATTTTTTTAAGAGAAAGTTAGATTTATTAAAATGTAAGAAATTTTAGAGAAATATGATGAAAATATGTGATTCTTTTATGGTTTGAAAAAGATTTAGAGTTTGATCAATCTGATCTACGAATTAATCTGTCCTGATCTATTCTGATCCGATCTATTGAGCCTATATATAGATCAGGATTCTATCTGATTAAAAAATACTTCATTTTGATTAATTCAAAGTGAATCACATGTAAGAAATATTCATAGAGCTTCGATTGATAGATTTTTTGCAATCACATGCCGTGATCGTTGGTAAGGCCTCAACGATTTGAGTTTAACATAAAACAATTGATTTCTTGTACCTTTTGTATTCTTCCTTTTAGTCTTCCCTTGATTCAATATTATTGGACAGGGGAATGAAATTTTTAGAATTAATCATGATACCAAGTAATATTTAGGAACAGTGTTCAGAGTTTAAATGCCTTTACTTGGAATACGTTTCCCCCTACCCCCTCTCCTCTCTTCCCTCTACCCCTCCTTTTTTTCTTTCTAATTTTGTTATATTGTTTAAAATTCGTTTTTGAGGTGAAATCTATGAGTTTAGATATCTTGAATTTGTATTTAAACACATTTACAAGTAATTGCTAGCTGTACAGCGACAGAGTCTTCAAAACACAAACAAATACTAGATTTAGTTCAATAAGCCATCTATGCCTGTGGGAAAAATGTTCATTAAAGACGCTTTAGCTTACCTAACCTGTCTATTCCCATAAGAATAAAATATACGTAATTGATTACTTAGTGTTATGTGATGCACACAAAATCGTCAATTTATCAAACTCTCACAGAAGATTCGTTCAATAGTAACCAACACGCTACACCTACCCAAAAAAAAGTCGCCAAACCATGATGCGAATTGAGAAGAATCAAATTACTTCCACAGAATCCCTATCAGCTTTGCCAAACACCTTGTCCATGAGTGTTTTTTTCATTTTTGTATCCTCTAGGATGACGTCCAGCAACACAATATGTTCGTGCAGGCATAATCTACTATGTAACAGTAAGATACTAACGTTATACCGTATTAGTGGAAGCCTGGTAGTTACAACCATACAAGGCTTCTGATTACAAGGTCAATACTAAAAAAGCATAGAAAGATCAACTTTGTGGAGAAACTATTAAGCATAGTAAAACTAAAACATTTCTTATATCATTACATAACATTGACCTGAGAGAACAATGTAGACCTTTTTCATACATAAAAGTCAGTCCACAGAAAAACATGGATATACAGACCACGGATTTAAAAATATAACATAACTTGCAACTCACACCACACGGAACACTACATGTAATAAATAACGGTATACTTCCGAGCCTAAAACCATATGCGTATAGGAGCAAATTCAGCTCCATCTTAATTCACCTCACAACCTGCTTTACAACATTTCCCGCAAGTTTGGGGTCGATTACATTTCCACTCGCTCTTAAGTTTGAAAGCAAAGCATCACGCCCACTTAAAACTACCTGGAAAAAACTATCCACTTCTTTTGCAAGAAGATCAAGACCTTGTGAAAATTCCTCTATTAGCCTTCTCAAATCTAAAGTACCCTTGTGTAAAGCTTCCTTCTCATCAGGGCACACCCCGTTGTGAACCATGGGGTACAATGTCTTCACAGTACCCTCAATGGCTTCCAAATCTTTCAATACAGTGAATCTTGCTCCACCGGAAAAAATATTTATAATTTCCCCGTTGACATTTGTCTGTAAATCAACAAAAGCTGGTGCCCACAAGTTTGTCCCATCAACATTCAAGTCCACTAATTTCTTAGCAGAACCAGAGAAGGCTGCTGCAAAAACACCACAAACAAAAATTGTCTCCACCTTCACTCCATACATAGCACGCATCAAAACCTTCCCTTTTGCTGAGTTCTTGACCTTTGGAAGATCCAGTGATTCCACAAGACTGTCTAAAATAGTGCTGCAATTCTCAACTCTAGGGTTCTTCGAACTCATATGCTTTCTCCATCCATCAAAAGAGGATTGTGCCCATACAAACTGCTCAGAACACGAAGTCTCAAGATTATGCAAAGCACACTGAAGAAAAAGGTGCCCCTGGTTCAATCGAGAAAGCTCTGAGCTAAAAACAATGCATATGTCCAGTAGCTTCACACTGATGTCTAAGTATACGTCAATCCACTTTTCATCCCAATCACAAACAGGAAGTTCAAGTTCAGTTACAAGAGTTTTTACATCCTTATGAGTTTCGCAAAGTGACTCCATTGCTGTTTTCATCCACGACAAACTCAGAACGTCATCCTTATTTTTTGGGTTAAGCTTTCTCAGTCTCTCAGCCAAGGTTTCTTCGAAATTGTTCAACAATGCAAGAAGTTTTGGGGACAGCTGTGAACCTTTGGGTGCTATTAAACGAAAAGGATTTCCAAAACCAAAAAAGGGTCTCTGTGGATCCTGTGAGCGACTCATTTGAACAAGTTCACTGCCAAAAAAATAAATAAATAAATATTTGGGAAATTGGTATTACATTAACAATACTAGCAGAAGTTCTAATATGAAACCACTCTTAAAGAGGAGTTTTTACCTTACTTAATTCAACAGAAGTAATAGTATAGTACTCATTTCATAAGCAAGAGAAGGAATAATTTTATAGGACAACATATTCCAACAGATTACATGTAAGGCTCATTACTTAAATTTGTCTATGCATGTTAATGAATCCAGAAATCGCATGAAGATCATGTTTAACAGCATCCATGTATTCAATTATAAACTATCTAAACCTTAGACAATCAATCAATAAACAAATATTATTAAGAAATAGACCCACACTAAGGCAAGTTCAAAAATTTATATAAATAAAATAACGATGGCAGACAAAAAAATCTCACTTCCCAAACCCTTTTCGTTATTACAATTTCTGAGCTGTAAAAAAATCCACAAAAACGAAAAAAGTAGTTCATATCTTTAAAAACGTAGAAATACATGTGTACCCAAAGTTCAGACTTTGCCCATCTTATTACAGGTACAAATACTACCATCAGATACGTATCCAACCGTTCCATCCAAAATTAGCCATAAAACTTCACAGATCTAAACATAAACGAAAATCCCACTTCCCAAACCCCTTTCGTTATTACAATTTTTAGGCTGTAAAAAAATCCACAAAAACGAAAATCCTAGTTCATATCTTTAAAAACGTAGAAATACATGTATATCCAAAGTTCAGACTTTGCCCATCTTATTACAGGTACAAATACTACCATCAGATACATCTCCAACCGTTCCATCCAAAATTAGCCATAAAACTTCACAGATCTAAACATAAACGAAAATCCCACTTCCCAAACCCCTTTCGTCATTACAATTTCTGAGCTGTAAAAAAATCCACAAAAACGAAAATCCTAGTTCGTATCTTTAAAAACGTAGAAATACATGTATATCCAAAGTTCAGACTTGCCCATCTCATTACAGGTACAAATACTACCATCAGATACGTATCCAACCGTTCCATCCAAAATTAGCCATAAAACTTCACAGATCTAAACATAATCTCCCATAATATAACAAGTCAACGCATAATAAAGCAGCAGAAACCAAATATTTAAATAAAATTACCAAAAAATAACTTAAAAAAAAACGACCATATACCCAGATCCATACACATAAACCGCAGATACCTTAAGATACATCGAATCACTTATTTGACCACAAGATCCTTCACACAATTCTTCCATCTAGAAAAATTAACCAAAAACCTAACCATAAACTTAATCTAAAAACCCCGAAAAGAAAACGCTACCCTTTAATCTTTTGTGTTTTATATGTTTATATAACTGTATTTAAAAAAAATGTTAATAAAAAACAGAACAAACGAGAAGGAGAGCTTCGTACCAGGTTCAGTACAACGAGAAACGAGATCGAGAAGTTTCGGAGTAATTATCGAAGTCGGCGAATCGGATTTCTAGGGTTATGAAGAAAAGTATCGGATATTGAGGCTTTGAAGAGAGCTGGGTATTGATATGTTTGTTGCCTGAGAAAAGAGGTGAATTTATGGGTGAGGTTGATACGTGGTGGACTACGAATGGTAGGTTAGGTAACGACAAACGACAATTTTTATATTTTATTTTTTGTGTTTGGGCCTGGCCGCCTAACCAGGCATTTTATGGTAGGATAGCATGTACAAGACAATTACCTATCCTTTTAACAAAAAGATTTTTGTACTTGATTCGGCTTTTTAGTTGGCACGAATTAGAGCTGCTTTCGTGTGGGTTTCGTCTGAGCTGAAAAAAAATATTTTATTTTCTTTATGGAGATATCCAACGGTTGCAATTGCCCATATTCTTTGATGATTTCATACTAACAAATGAAATTTTTTAAAATAAAAATTGCATATTTTAATTTCGAACTATTAAATAAAATAACATAAAATTAATTATTTTTAATAAAAATTATTATTTTTTAGAATAAAATTCTGTAATATTTTTTACAAAAATAATATAAATTTAAAATATACTTTTAGTAAGAATAACAAATTATCATTCATTTAATTTTTAATTACTATTATCCTTTAAAAAACATCTGCTTTTAGTGCACAAAATTCAATTTTTACAAGTCAAATTCGTATAATTAATTTTTTATATTATAAAATATATCATTTAATTTCATATATTTTATAAAACTATTAAAGAAAAATAAATTTTAATATTTTAATAATTTTTAAGATAAATTTTTTACTCTTTGTTCAATATTTTAAAAATTTAATAATAAATATTATAGCAAAAGTTATTTTTATCTTCTACTTATTTACAAATAAAATAAATTATTAAAAAATAATATTATTTTATTTAAAATATTAATAAAAAATCATATAGCACATTTTTAAAGGAATTAAATGATCTCTTTGATAAGGGATCTATATAATATTTTTTTTATAAGCTACATGTTATCTTATGTGTATATCTTTTATTGATTATTTTTTTTCTTATTAATAAATTTTTGAAAATGAACAACATAATCAAAATAAAAAATAATAAGAAAAACAATAAGAATAGTAATTATAATAAAAATAATATTATTATTGTATTTAATTTGGTATCAATAATAAAAATAGTAATATTATTGTAATATTTGATTTAAAGTTAGAATAAAATAAAATAAAATATATTTTATGATAATATTAAATTAAAAAATAAAAATAATATTTTTTAAATTAAAAAAGTAACCATTAAGTAGGTTGTAATTTTTTTTATAATGAAGAGGAGGTTAATGATATTACACTTTATCTACTTTAAAATTTTTCATAATTCTTAAATAAAAAATTTATGCAAATATTTTTTTTCAATAAAATTTATGCAATATTTAATAACCATTGTTATTATATAAATAAAAATTAAGAGTGAAACTACTTATGCTTCAACGTCATATCATATATTTTTGGTATCCCAATTCACGATCAAAAGCTTACAAGTAAAAATGATTAACCATCATTTATAAATATAATAAGTAACTTATAAAATAATAGCACATCTTTACATGTTTGTACGATAAACGTTTAAAATATGTTAAAATATATTTCCAAAAATACTATTAATATTTTAAAAAAATTAAAAATAACATTAAACATAATTTAAATTTAATAAAAATGAATGGTAATTTTTCATAAATAGAAATATAAAAAATTAAGAAATAATAAAATAAAAAATATAAAAAATTTATGAATACTTTTTACGAGAAATTATAATAAGTAAAAAGAAAGTTTAAGAAATTTTAAAAAAATTAAATATTAAAGAAATGAATGGATTTAAAGACATATTGTTTATATATTTAAAAAAATTATTCGTAAGTAAATATATAATTTATTATGAAATAAATAAAAAAATGAGCATTAATATTATAGATACAAAAAAAAGATATAATATACTATTAATTGATAAGAAAATTATATTAAATAAACTATCTAATATTTATCGAAAAGATAAGAAAAAAATTAGATATATTTATTTAAAATGAATTCAAATATTAATACATGCTCATTTGAGGGGAATGAATAAATATAAACATAAAAATAACATTACTAGATAATAGAATAATAAATAGAAAATATGCTCTATTAGAAATGATTTATAATAATTTAGGATAATAGAAGCTAAAATTTATAACAAATTTGCTATTAGTATCCATAATAAAAACTTAAACCGAGTAATAAGTCTAACTTATGAATTTGAAAGAGTAGATTCAATGAAAGAATAAAATCATTCATTTTTAATACATTATCTTGTAAGGTATTCATTTAACAAACAATCATAAAAGTTCAATAAATGAAAAGAATGAGTTTATAGAAATAAATAAAGCGTTCCAAAAATTTAGACAAATAATAAAACCAGAGATCCTAAATGACTTTAAAATATTAGAGGAATGGTATTTAGATACAAAAGAAAAAACTTTGAAAATAGAAAGAAAAAGTAACGTGGTTAAAAACAATAATATATTAAGATTTATTTTTATAGACCAAGAGAAACCTTTAACCAAGAAGAAGTTAAAAAATTAAAAGATGAAGTTCAAGTAATGAAAGCATTAGTTCATGATGTCATATTAGGAAGGCAATAATGTTTAAAAAAAATTAAAAAAAATATAAAGTTATAAATAAATGAAGCTTAGTAGGTATAGCAAAAAAAAAATGAAACAACATTAATGAAAGCTTTAAGACTTTTAATAAAGGAAATTAATTTAGTCCCAGAATTAAACACAATATACCTATAAGGTATAATCAAAACACATAAATAATTATTAAAAGAAACAAAGAAATGTGGTTATAATAAACTACAACAAGATATACACATAAAATTTATAAAATTAAGAAAAGATGTATATAACATACATATAAATAATGATATTGTAGGTCATAAATATGATCCTTTAGAATTACTAAAAGTAGAACCACTTAGAAGAACAGATACCCTAATTCTTAAAAATGACAAGAAAAAATAAAGAAAAATCTAATGTAAAATATATAATTTCAATTTAATGGAATATAAAAAAAATTAGAAAAACAATTCATGAACCACGAAAATAAGTATATAAAAAAATTAGTTAGTTTTTTAACACTAACTAATGACGAATTAGAATAATATTATAATGAAAAAAAACTTTGTACAAACAAAAAGGAAGATGATATGTCAATAATTAATGAAACTTATACTAAACTAGGAATTACGACCTCAAAAGATCATATGAAGCCAATTTCACTACCAGTTACTTACTAAGAAGGAACATCTGATTCACATACGGAAGAAATAAATAGGCAAAGTAAAAGGGAGCTTGAACCACAGATAGAGGAAGACAACCACCCAAAATGGAAGAAAGATTGTATTGGAAGACTAGAGGTAGTATCCTACCAAAATTCAAACTTCATGATAATTATAAGTCTCGTCTCTTTATATCTAAATTGTATAAGAGATATGAAAAAAACCTTAGATTAATGGGCTAGTGGTATGAGTGTACTCATACAAATCTCCCAAACTACATAAACAAAACCCTTCAATCTGTAGGGTATTAATTATTAGCTCATAAAATGACAAAAAATGTTAAAGTTTAGTTTTCAAATATAGCAGACCAATAACATTTTTAACGTAAAGGAATGCTCCCACAATAAGAGAATATTTAGATATAGTAATAAATGAAATATATAATGAATTTATTAATGAGGATAAAGGAATAACTATCACTGAATCCAGTAAAAATGAAATCAATGAAGTCAAATGGCATCTAATAAATATGAAAATCTGTAACATGTGTTACATAGATTATTTTATTTATAAATATGAAAGGTATTATCATAAATTATCATCATCTATGCAAACAACTTTTAAAAAAATATTTTTTCAAAAATTATCTAGAACATGACATAAGACCTTAATAGAAGTTGGAATCAGATAAATAGGAAAACTTTACCAAACATCCTAGGAGGAAGAATAAGAAGCCTTAAAAATTGGATAATTATTAAATGCCAAGAAATAAAAGAATATAAATAAATAAAAGAAAATGATTAAATCTATTTCAATACAAGGGATTTTAGAAGGTTAGGAAAATATAGATGTAAACTAAAACCCTACAAACAAAAATACAAAAAATATAAGAGATTTAAAAAATAAGATTTTCAAAAATATAGAAGAAGATTTAATTGGAAAACCTATAGAAAAGATATTTTAGAAGAAAGAGGTATAAATCACTTGAAAACATGAATAATTTCCATTTAGAGAAGAAAAAATACAAATATTGGATCTGTAATGAAGAAGGACATTATGCCAACGAATGTCCGAGCAGGCTTTAACATAAGAAAGAATTTAAAAATGAATTTCTACAGAAAACAAAAATCTTAGAAGAAGCTTTTAAGATGAAATTAGAATTAGTCAAGGAATCATATATAAAATATATTTATAATATTTATCTATTAGAGGAAAATGAGAAGGAAATAACCAACTTAGAATATGAATACTCTTCAATAGAAGATGAATGATTTGTATAGTATTACAAATCTAAATAATACCTACATCAAAGTAAGACTAAAATTTAAAAGCTATGTGAGTTATAATCTACATGCATATATAGATATATTAGTTAGTATGTGTGTAACAAGTAAATATGTGTTTTGAGAGGAACACTGAAAAAAGGCACAAAAGATTTAATTATAAGAATTACTAATAATACTATAGTAAATTTTAATAAGGTTTTAAAAGATATAGATATAATAATAGGAGGAGAAAAGTTTCATATTCATACCATATATCAACAGAAAAACAGAAGTTGATTTATTACTAAGAAATAATTTCCTAAACCTTGATTTTCATTAACTCAATGAAAACTATTGCATTGTTTTTTGATATTTTTATTCTCTCTTTTTCTTGATTATTTTTTTCTTCCTTGACCATCTTCTTGGCCTTGCTTGGTCTCAAGTTTTGAGAAAACTATTATGCTAATAGTTTATGATAAGATTTATTGAAATAAAGTGAATGTTAATTTTCTTCTTCTTGTTTTTGTAAGCTTTATGGTTTTCCCTATAATGAGGTTATACTTTTGTTCAAAGTTTTCTTCACTTTTGTTCTGTTTTAATTGATTCATTACTTAAAATATGATATTCAATATGTAAAATTAATCTTATTTAACCTCTGCATGTAATTAGTATGTTATTTGTCTTCTTTCTTCTTGTGTATTCACGAATGAAACTTATAAAAATCTCTTGCAATGTTTTTAAAATTTTGTCAATTCTAAAGGATTTAAACCGGTAGAAATATGTTTTAAATTTACACTTGTGAAAATTTCATCAAGTAACGAAATAGAACTCCAAAAATGGGATAATTATCAAGCATTCGATAAAACTTTTAAGGTTTTTTTTTTGTTAACTACCTAATCAAGTTTTAGAGTTATAGATCTATCCAAACTTTTAAGTAGAATATTAAACTGTTTATTCTCATAATAATCACTTTTCTTTGTATGTTTATAGGTGAATCTATTTTTTTTAACTAGATAAATTTTGTATAATTAAATTGAGATCTTTATTTCTTACGTTGTTTTATCTCAATAAATGATAGTTAGTCTTTGTAATATTATTTTTAATTAATATGCTATGGTTCTAAGAGATAAAAAAAAGTATATTAAAATCAACATAAATATGAGAGAAATAATTCATATTTTCTTACAAAAAAAAATCGCAAACACTGAGAATACAAAAATTATTCTTTATTAAACCCAACTCAATTCAAAGCAAATACTCCAATTCATATAATAAGTCAATAAAATTATGAAAATCTTATCATATTTGGGTGGTAATCCCTCTTTGCCTTTTAAAGAAAGCTCTTCTATTTTCCTTTACCTTTCAACAAAGTTCACACAATTGTTATCTATGTTATTGATTTTAATCATAAGGGGATGCAATATGGTAAATGCTTTGGACTTGATTAACCTTCAGTGAAATCTAAAAGAATCTTGTCATATCAATTTGAGATAAATATTTAATGATGGAAATTGATTTTGGGTTTTGGAGTGAAAACTCGTATTAACTATGTTTGCATAGAAGTGTCATTTCTATTTAGGGTTGTTTCCTTTTTTTTGTTTTTTTTTTAATTTTGTTACTAAAAATATTAAATATCAATTATACCCTTCTAATTATCCTCATGTGCTATGTGACTAAAAACTGATATTTTTTTTTATAATTTGTCTTTAAATAACCTTTAACTAATAGTTATCAAAATAATATTACTTAACTTAAAATAAAGTGAATTAAAACACCCTTATTAAGAAATTACAAGGTTAATAAAACCCTTACCCCTATTTTTTTCAAGAGTAAATTCAAAAAAAAATTATTTTTAGTTTTTCAAAAATTATTAATTTTTTATTTTTAAATTTAGAATTTAGAATTTTGATTTTTAATTTTTGTGTATTTTTCAAAATTTTAAACTTACATTTGAAGAAAAATACTAAAGACCCTTAATTTAATATTATGTTTATTCTTAATTATTTATATGATCTTAATAAACACTAAGAGACATGAATCTCACCAATATATATTACTCATGTGTGATGTGAATGGGTAACCAAGAAAAAATATACATATTATATATGATGATTTATTCGCGCGCGTGTGTGTGTGTGTGTGTGTGAGAGAGAGAGAGAGAGAGAGAGTTTGCACCAAGCCACCAACGCTGTTATTCCAAAACTGTCATTTACTACAAGCTGGCCACAACGTTTCAGATTACAACACGAAGTTAACTACATTACTTATCGAATGGCTTCAGCATAAACAAATCAGAAGCTTCCATTCTACAAAACTGAAATTATTAGTGAAACATAAGTCTGCGCCTGTCAAACTAATCCTCTCAAATGTGAGCTTTATTATAAGATACGAGCATTGGATACTAGAAGTTTATGCAGCCACTGTTTGCTTATGAGCAAAAGAAATTCCCTTCTCAATGCTGGCCTTAAGTTCTGGCTTGAGGGCTTCCAAAGCCTTCTGTTCATATTCAGTAAGTCCTTGAAGATCAGATGATATCAACGCTTCAACCCCATTCCTTCCAAGCTTAACCCTTGATGAAAAGAATGGGAGATCAGTTAAGTCTGACTGTACATAAGAACACTCGTAAACATCACCATCCCCATCAAGAGCACGAAGCGATGACTCAACAAATCTAGCTGCAGCATATGCCATGGACAATGTAGCAGAACCGGCACCTGCCTTTGCTTCGACAACTTCAGTTCCAGCATTTTGAATCCTGACAGTTAGTTCCTGAACTTCTTCGTCACTGAAACTCACAGCGGGTCTTGTTTTTGATAGCAAGGGAAGAATTGTGATACCAGCATGGCCCCCGACTACTGGGACATCAACATCAATCAATTTCAGATTCTTCTTCTGAGCAACAAATGTATTTGCCCTCACAACATCCAATGTAGAAACACCGAAGAGCTTTTTTGGATCATAGACACCCTTCTGCTTGAGGACCTCTGCTGCAATAGGCACTGTAGAATTGACAGGATTACTGATAATGTGGATAAAGGCATCAGGACAGTTATCAGCAACAGCCTCAACCAAGTTCTTCACAATGCTGGCATTGATGTTAAAGAGGTCGTCACGAGTCATGCCAGGCTTTCTGGGAACACCAGCTGGTATGACTATTACATTTACACCTTTTAATGAGTCAGCTAACTCGGCATTTCCTGTGAAATCCACAACTTGAGAGGGAGTGTTGCAGTGACTAAGATCAGCAGCAACTCCCTTGACATTTGCTATATCATAAAGATGCAGTGCAGAAACCAGAGGAGACATCTTGATAAGGAGTGACAGGGGCTGGCCTATCCCTCCGGCAGCTCCAAGAATGGCTACTTTATAAGATGCATGTGGCTGCAAGTGATATTGAAATCCCTGATCCACTTTTTGGGTTTTTTGCATAAAAGATCTTCGGAGAGCTGCATTGCTTTCCTTGCTGAGAAAAGATGATTCTGACTCGCAACTCAAGGATCCTGCTGCCTTGAGACCAGTGAAACTTTTGACAGAGGTTAGGGAGTTAAACCTAAAAGCGCATGGTTTTGGCTGTGAAAGTGAGCTCACTTTGGGGCCAAGAGAGGCAGTTGTTCCAATTGAAAAGATAGCTGCTGATGTTGCTGCCATCTTCAATCTTTCTAAGACAAGAAGAGTATTATAAGATAGAACTTGTCTAATGATATGAGAGATATAACCAGAGAAAAACATCTATGGACACTGCCCTCAATTCACTAAACTGACAATACTTATGGTAACAATTTCCCAAAGAACAACAATGACATTGATGAATCTTATAGAAGTACAGAAACTCTTAGTCTTATGTGGACTTGGGCTGCTCTTTTGAAGATTCTAAGATTTTGAACAAGTAGTACGGTTAGTTTAAGCTCTACTTGTGAGTTATGTCTAATAACAAAATAGGTGAGCTCTTTGCATAAGATTCATATATATCATTGTGTCGATTGCCTTTGTTATTATACATGAATCTTATAAAATGAGTTATTCTATTTTTTTATAAGACAAGTAGAGTTTGAAATAACCGCACTACTAGTACGAAATCTTAGAAGCTTGAAAAGAGAAGCCCAAGTACTAACCCAACTATTAAATTATAAGGTACTCTATAGCTGTAAACAGAAAAACCAAGTATTAACCACATTGGTAGATTGAAGTCAAAAATAGGTTTTCGTTTCAGGTTAAACAAAGCATTATGTTGGATCTGAGTCACAATTTGAGAGTACCATTAATCCCTAAATAAAGGCATATTTGCTAGTCAGTTAAATTTACTTATCACCAATAAGATAACAACCATATATAGCATCAACCTTTCCAACGAGCTTAAAGAACCGCAGGCCCGTAACTAGACATTGAGAAAAAAAACATATATCTTCATTTGAGAAAAGCAATAATGTCAGATCTAGAAGAACTAACTTTTATCCAATAGAAATCAAAAAAGAAAGCAGGATAAAAACTTCACTTTTTTTATTCCAACCTCTGAGCTAACTAACACTTGATCAAACAATCTGCAAGAATGAAAATCCTACACCACTTCTTTAAAAACGTAGAAAACCATCTATACCCAAAATTCCAACTAAGTCTTCCTCGTTCCAGATACAAACACTACCATCAGAAACATCACGACCCTTGCCTTACAATCCTAACCATACAACTCAGCAGATCTAAATATATCTTCACAATTCCCATCATATAAAACTAGTCATTTCCTAGAAGAACAAAAAAGGACATAATTAAGCAGTATAAACCGAAAAGATCCAACAAGATTACAAACATACAGACATAGATGATTCAAATACACAGGCACATCCCTACATATAAAGATGCAGGTGCCTAAGAATAAATCAAACCATCTATCTAACAAAGAAATCAAAAGATCTTTCACAATGCTCAACCAAATTGATAAATTAACCAAAAAGAAACTCCAACCGTCAAATTGATTCAAAGAACCCAAAAAGAATAAAAAAATTACAGTTACCGGCTTTTCAAGATTATGAAATCGAAAATTTAAAAAGGAGAAGAAAAAAATGTATAAAGAGAAAGGAGAGGTTCGTACCAGTTGTCTGTGGGTTTCTGACTTACTGTCGTAGCTCCACAGGTGCTTGTGAGTTGCAACAAAGATGAAGAGCAGGGGTTGGATTCGAAGTTTTGAACTTTGACAGTGTGAAAAGAAATTTGGGGAATTTCTGGTCTTAAGAAATGGTTATGGGTGGTTTGGTGGGTGAGGCCGTTGTTTATTTGGGTCAGTGGATTTTTGTTGATAACTCCGCCGATGGGCCTCGAGTTAATCTGCCTACCAAAGTCCTAATTTTTTCAGTCACTTTTCTCTCTTTTGTTTGCTTTAACTAAGTTTTATCAATGGAAAACAAAATATTTATAAAATATTTTTTGTATACAATTCAAACTCATACACTCATACTTCATAACTGTAATTCGAATTCTTGATTTTTATCATACCCAAATAAAATTCACGTTGCTGGGTTATAGCTAGTAAATAATATTTACAAAATAGTTTTACTTTAATATTGATACTGGTGGCTTTTCTTTCCATAAACAAATGTCAAACTTATCAAATTAAGACAAAGATTAAATGCTATGTTTATGAATTGTTTGTAAAATGAAAAAAATAACGAGAATGATTATAATAATAGAATTGAATGTAAAAAGAATAGTATTATTATTATAGTACATGACCAAATAATGAATCAATATTATACTATTTGATTTACAATTTAAAAATAAAAAAAAACATTATATGTTATCATAATATCCTTACGTTGAGTGAAGTTTAAACAATATCATTTAATTGTTATTTTTTCCGTCACATAGAATATATTATTAAAAATTATTATTTTTAAATAATCAGTACTTAAAAAATTAAAAATAAGAAAAAAAAATTTGATAATTTTTTCTTTAATATTATTTATAAAAAATACACAAATATTAATATATGGTAGTAAAGTTTTACCGTTGATCCACCATATTAACACCAAATATCATATGATTACAATTAAACAAAGAGTTTAAGATTTAAAATTTAAGATTTAGGAGTTTAAGTTTAAGATTTAAGATTTTAAGAATTTTGAGTTTTGTTTTTAGGATTTAAGGTTTAAGATTTAAAAATAAAATTGAAATAATAAATTTTTATATTATGGGAATAAGAATTATTATTCCATTCCATCCCGTATTATTTAATAATTTTTTTTATTCCATTTTATATTTACGATACAATTAAATATAAAATTATGTAAAAATAATTTTATTTTTAATCTCGTTCATTTTATTACCTAAGTATTTTAAGAAATTGGTTGATTTGTTAGATTTCTAAAATTTTAATAAACCCTAATTTGTGGGTTGGAGATTTGGATGAGGTTAAAGATTTAATTAACCCCTTAAAAGTATATTTGTTAATATTTTTTTATTTTTTTTATAATTTATTCATATTTAATATATTTAAAGGTAAATTTCATTTTCTAAAAAAAAATTAAAACTTAACTTTCATCAACACCTTCAAAATTTCTGGAAATTTTTTAATTTGAATCCCACGGCCAGTAAAATATTTTAAAGTAATGCATCAAACATAACATTGCTCCTTCAGATTTCTTTGTGGGAATAGACATTATTATTAATGGAAAAAATTAAACCCTTTTATAATAATGGTAAAATGATAGGAAAGATAATTTTAATTTTAGATATGTAAAAATGTTATTAATTATAAAAATTCTACGAATTTTAATAAAAAATAATTATAATTGATAAAATGTGTAACGAAGATGGTTATTGTAATATCAAAACTGTATAATAACATAAAAACTATACTTTTAATACTAAAATACATAATATTTAGAATAATTAAATTGAATTTTATTTATTTTTATTTTTATATTTTTTATTTTACTTAAAAACATGTGTTAAATAGTTAAAAAATAAAAATTAATATTAGTATTTTAAATAATATAATAGAGTAAGAATTTTTTAAAATTAAATATATTTTTAAATAAATATTTAATGTAAAAAATGTAATTAAATCGTAAAAAAATTATGTATATTTATAAACGATAATTATTTACTTTAAATTAACGTAGAATGATTATGATTATTAATATATACGAGAATATCACGTTCTTAAGGTCTCAGGTCCTCCGTACTCAAGTCTGCAAATCCTACGATAGAACAGCAGTTTTCCTCCATATAAAGTTTTTTTTTTAAGTTCCCCAGGAGTTTTAAATTAATCAAGATATTATTTCAAATTAAATAATAAATTTAAAATATTCGGAATTTATTCCTCTTGTATTTTTGTTTTTATGTCGTACCCTTGAATGTATGGGTTGGAGATGGGAAAGATTATTTTGCTTCCGTCCAAAACGATTTTCTCTCTAGTATTTAGTTGAAATCAGGAAAAACAAAGAAAAAGGATGCGCGCTAAATTTGGTCAAGTATGTCTAGAACACATTGGCCACTTTCCAGTTGAAAATTTCAGTACTATGGTGTCCATTAGATTTAGGAAAATTCTATATTACAAAAGTTTATTGTAAATATGAAATTAAATATCCATAAATAATCTATTCAATAAAAAATTATCAAATTAGTTGTGATTATGATATAATTGTAATATGTAAAAATATTGATGAATTTAGAGATATAAATTGAGATAAGATATTAATAAGATTCACGAGATAAAACTATTAATTTTTAAAATTTATATTATTTTATCTAACTTAATTTTTAATAAGATAAAATGATATTAATTAATATATTTTATTTGTTATTCGTATAACTAAATGAAATAATTAATAATATAAAATAATTTATAACGTAAGTTTAATAAAAAAAATAATACAATATATATTTAAAATTAAATATAATAAGACTACAATTTAAATAAAACAAAAGAAAACAATATTATGCTATGCTATGAGACTATTAAAGATAACGTATGAGACATAAACACAATCAAATTTACCTCTTAAATTAAATTTAAAGATGAGATTACATAACAGTCCTATGTTTCAGTAAAAAAAAAAAGGACTAAAATATATATCCGAGACTAGGTAATTCACGGACTCAACACTCATTGAGTATTTATAAAAAAAATAAAATAACAAATCTTAACGTGAGAGAGAGGTTATGACTATGAGATCTAAATATTTAAATGGACACTGCAGAGAGAGAGAGAGAGAGACCACCACCTCATGTTATATGATTGTTGTTATTTATTATTAAAAAAAACCCGATTGTTGTGTTTGAAGATAAAAAATTAAAAAGACACAGAGAAACAACAAAAATCAAAAGTGCTCGTGAAATGGCCAGCAAGGTCACATGCGTTCTTGACTAGTAGTACTTTTTTATTTGGTTATTACTCTTCACAAGTCACAAATATACAACGCATTAAAGCAAGTAGACAGGACAAGCATATATGAGTGCTTTATAAAGTTAAAAAGAAGACTAATTCAGAGGCGTAAAAGTCAGACCATGTCAATGAGAAATTATTCAAAGGCAACCAATAAACATCCAAGGCCTGCTTAGTGATTACATTGATCAAAACAAGTGTCAACATTAATATCAATCTCTATAACATGCAAAAGCATGTTATGTTATGCATTGAGTTGTAACAAATGAATGAACAGGTGATCCAGCAATATTTCAACTGAATGAGCTGGTTAGACTTGACACTGTTTGTTTTATGACGTTGCTCCTGTCAAAGTAGCAGGATAGAGTCCACAGCTCATCATCATGTCGTTGAGGTTGACAAGGATGGTGACAAAAAGATGAAACTTCGATCAAGCATGATGTAAAACATGTTTTACAGATAAATTATTGACTTTTATAATGTAAACACTGAATATAGGTTTCCACATAGCCAAATACAAGGTTCAAATCCCAATCCCGACATCTCAGGTATTTATCGTTTGAACTAAAAAAAAATAGAGAAGCAGTGTACTTTTTGATATAACACTAGCTCTAGCCATATCTAGTTTTACAAACAGACAACATTGATGACCTGTGATTCCTATAAAACAGTTGAAAGATCTCCCCCCCCCCCCCTATTGGTGCTGGGTGTGGGAACAATTAAAAAGATATACAGTTAATCATACATGTATTTTAAAAGAAAAAAAAATGAAATTATTGTTCTTTTATGGAATTGAAGGCATGTCCATAAAAATATGGAAGAACTTTAAATCAATCAGCTGGTCACCTAATCCTCCAGATGCTTTTATCTCACACCTTCTGTTTTCTGATGATGACTATTAAGCACTATCGCCTGCCTTCACTTGCATCGGATGCCCCTTCATGATTTCTGCGAATGATAATCACGACATCATTGGGATGTATCTTTCCCAACCTGGTGATCCTGCAGATCAGCAACAAAAATGGGGATTAAGCAGTTACATTGTTTGATAATGAAAGATACCGAGAACATAGTTAATAACAAGGCATACATCACGAAATAATAAGTCATCTGCTTCAAGCATATGGATCACATGTCCCATTTTAGGCCTTTTTGTTGCATCGGGATCCACACATCGAAGAGCAATTAACAGAGCACGTTTAAGTGCTTTAGAAGATGGTATCTCAGGCAGCTTAGGATCAACAACTTCTTCGGATTTTCTACTCCCAACCATTGTTTTTAGCCAATCAACTAGATTCACCTGCAATTATAAATTACTATTCAGCTTATAGTTGAAAGAAGCATACACAAAAAATTGGTAGAAATGTGGCATAAATGGTAGCTATAAATACTTACCTCTCCTTTTGATCGACTATAATCAACCGGATTTCTCCCAGAAATTACTTCCATGATAAGAATCCCAAAGCTATAAATGTCACTCTTCTCGTTCAGCATTCCAGTGCAGGCATACTCTGGAGCAACATATCTAAGAAATCACAAGAGGTTTATTTTCTAACTGGAAGAATAAATTGACACCAGAAGCGGAACATAAATTGACACTAGAAGTAAACAAACTAACCCAAAAGTACCCATCACCCGAGTAGTCACATAACTTCTTTCTGAACCCAAAAGCTTAGAAAGCCCGAAATCGGATAGCTTAGTGTTCCATTGACAATCAAGCAGAATGTTACCAGATTTTACATCACGATGTACCACTTTTGGTTCAAGACCCTCGTGGAGATAGGCCAACCTGCACCACCGCAATAGCAACTTCAAAGAGTTTTCACAAATAAAGATAGAATCAAAGATAAGTAAATAGAAACTTAAAAAAAAATTGTTAATTAAGTACCCTTTTGCTATTCCCAATATGATATTCATACGTATCTCCCACGTCAGTGGGCTGACATCGCCAACATCTCCATGAAGCCATTGCTCCAAAGTACCATTGTCAACGTACTCATATACAAGCATCCTACGGAATAAGCAAGACAAATTATGACATCTATTGGCACTCATTAAAAACTACCCCCTCAAAATCAAATTGAAAAAGATTTACCTATATGCACCCTCAACACAGTATCCTAACAACCTTACAAGATTTTTGTGTCGAGCACGCCCAATTGCTTCAACCTCCACTTTAAATTCTCTCTCAGCTTGACCCCTGATAGTTGATCAGTTGCATAAGAAACACATTATATATATATATATATTTAAAAAAGAAAAGGAGTTTTTGCATGTTTGTTATTACGATTATAATGAAATAATTCTCAATTAAGGATGAGTTAGCAGCCAATTATTGGAAATTAGAAGCATGATAAAATGGGAACATAAAGCAAAACATAAGTTGGATGTGAGAGAAGAAAAGGAAAAGTTATATTGTGCTGTAAGTATTATCAATTCAATTTCAGGCTTGATTATGAGCAGGAGGGACTTGCACGGTTACACAATAGATAGGAACTTTTCAGAAAGTTGGCGAATTTACAGCATAAATTCTAACACAAGACAAGAATAAAGCGCAAAAAATGAAAAAGGAAAATGGGAAAGAAAAGAAAAGATCGGACTACCAATTAAGCTACCATACGTGGAAATTCTTCAAAAAGTTAAAGGATTAACAAACAAACAAACCAAAAAAAAATGCTGATGCTTTGTACTTAAAACTTCTAAAAAGGTAGGAGCTAAGATGGATTATGATTGTGAAAATAAATGTGCCTATTTGTAGATAAATTTACAATTAATCAAAGAAGTCTTGAGTACAATTCTACTTCTTTCCGAGTAATGAATTACTATTAGCCAATGACTCAGATTCACATCATCACGGACATCAAATGCATATGCACACATAACAGTACTTCAATGATGAGTAATCTCGTTTTGAAAAAAAAAAGAACAAAGGTACCTGGTATTCAAGAGGTTCTTGACGGCAACTTTGGTACCATCAGCAAGAATCCCACCATAAACAATCCCATACCCACCTTCCCCAATCACATTTTCAGGACATAACCCATCAGTAGCAGCCTCTAGCTCTCTCAAAGTATACCATCTACCCCAACCCAGATGCGAAACCTGAGGTCCAACATTGCCACTTCCGAACGACGTCGTATCACAACCTCCACTCATCATTGTCCCCCTACTCTCCCCACTAGAAAGCCGGTCCGAATAAACCACAACACGGTGCTCAGGCTTCCCAATCTCGACCTGGATTTCAGGCTGTGGGTGGTGAACTATCTCTTTCATCTCCTTGGAGATAACTGGGGTCGGCGTGTCTTTTGTTGTAACAGTGGTGGGTTTAAACAACTGGGTTTTGTGCTTGGTGCGTTGCCGAAAAGTGAGGCAAAGAGAGATAAGAAAGAGAGTGAAGACTATGAGAGAACCCATAAGAATTCCAATGACCACCCACAGTCGAAGACCAAATATGGATGTGGGTTTTGATAGCTCGGCGTTCACAAACGGCGCGTGTAATACTGACATTGTGCGTATGGAACTTTGGTAAAGTGGTTTATGTTTAAGAGAATGAGAGAGAAGATTAACATAGATTGTGGAGTTGAACGAGGATGAAGATGTATGGGTTTGGTGCCATTTGGATCGCTGGCAAATCCAACCGGCGAAGATGTAAAAATGGGGAGAGAGAGAGAGAGAGAGCAGGAATTTAAAAAGAAACGAGAGGATAGAGTGAATCGGACAGATTTTGAAGAGAGAATCAAATACAATTAGAGAGAGAAACGACAAATAGATAATTAAAAATCTCTGAATTTCTTAATGAGCTGTCTCTGGATTACTTTACTAATTTCAGAGATATTTCATAATAAATAATAAAATAAAAACTTCAGAGATAGTTATTATTATTATTATTTTCCGCTATTAAAATTTCGTAGATAGCTAAATGGATTACTTCTTTGCGATAAACTGAGACTGTCGTACTTAATTATTAAGATATATTTTTTATCCTTAATATCACCAAATATAATAAAGATAACTTAAATATATTATCCTTAATCAAAATTTATTTTAAGAAAATACAAATTCAATATCTTTATAAAATAAAATTTTATGATTCTTTTTGAAAAATACAAATTCAATATATTAGGATAATATTTAAATAAATTTAATTTTTTAAATGATATTTTTTTCCACTAATGTATATAGGACTTATTTATTTACATCATTTTATTTTATTTGTAATCACTTTATAAAAAATATATGTTATTTTATATTTTATGAAAAATAATAAGTTTTTTTAGATACTTAAAAGTAAAACTCTACTTTATAAAAGAGTTATTATGTTATGTAATTAAATTTATTTTTTAAAAAATAAAATAAAGTTTTTGTTAAGAAGTAACATTTTTAAAAATAACATTAAAAACCTTTCTTTAGAAATAAAAATGGTTTCTATCATGTAAGTCTTTATGGATCTCTTTCGTATAAGTATTTTGATTTAGTTAGTTAAAGTAATAACTGTAATTCATAGGAGTAGGATGTATTTCATGAATAAGAAGAGATTGGTAGATATTTCAATGGGTATAAGTATGCTGCCACTTGTATTGAGATACATTACCATGGGAGGTGTTTCTTAATAAGTTGGAGATCCATGATAGATGGCAATCATGCTCGGCTCCTATGTTTATCGGCAGATATGGTTTTGACATTTGCAGTGCTTTATAGATGTTCACTATTGGAAAACACTATATTGGTAATAGTTGAGCGGTTGTTGTTCAAGGATTTTCCTAATGCATGGTTTCCATATTATGTAACTTCCAAGAAGTTACTAGTAAACATAATATCTAAACATAATTAACTTAATAATTTTTTATTAGATATAATTTTATTAATTCAATTATATTTACCGGTAATATTATATCATAATATTTAAAATTCATCATAAATTTCACAATCATATTTAACGTAATAATTTTGTATTATATATAATTTTATTAATTCAATTGTACTTATCAATAATATTATATCATAATATTATTGATTCATCATGAATTTATGATATATAAACTTTTACTAATAAAAATCATTATGGAAAGAAGTAAATAAAACGCTTAGAATTATGGTAAGAATTATTAGTTGGTGTGGATTAAATTGAAGTTAATAATAATAATAAAAGAATAGTAAGAAGTAGAAAAGAAAGATAAAACATGCAAAAACTAATATAACGAGTCTAGGAGTAATAATATGTCTAAAATTATTAAAAAAAATAAAATTATATGTTTTTGTATCACGCCTTGTTTAACGGAGGGCACATGTGGTGTATAGAGAATAACATGCAAAACCTACACTTCTAATCAATGTAGAATTGTGACTATGTAATGGTAAAGAAGAGCCATTATCGATCACCACTGAATGAGAATTTAGAAAGGACGTAACGTCGATCTTACGTGTCAATCGACGTTATCCACGTGTGTATCGTTGGTTCAACATGTCAACTGATGCTAATTTTAAGTCAATTTTTTACTGAACTAACTTTAAATATTGACTTAAATGACACATTTTGTAATAGTACTTATTCACTTGAAAGTTATATTCAAACTACACATATGCATTTTATTTCTTCCATCGTGAAAAATCTAACTCCATCTTGTAAATATTTTACCCATTTGTCTTTAATAAGACCACCTATGTGGCATAATAGGTTAACATATCCCTCTACTGATATGTTTGACAAACTTGTGAAGACTACTTTCTTGCCTTGTGACAAGTATAATGACTCTTTGCTTTATTAGGTTTCTTGTTTAGCAAAATCTCATAAATTGCCTTTTAAGGATAAGCATGCTCCTTATGAAACTCCTTTTTCTTTGCTTTATGTTGATCTTTGGACTTCAATAGTCAATATTTCTTATTAGTTAGATGATTCAATAATATTTATGTGAATTTTCTTTTTGAAATCTAAAGATGAAACTTAGACATTTTTCATGTATTTCATGCACATGGTATAGATGAATTTTGACACAAAAATAAAGGTTATACAATCAAATGGGGATAAAGAGTTCTTGTTTCTATTTAAGATTGATTCCATTGGTCTACAACATTGTGCAACATGTTCTCATGTTAGTGAACAAAATGGGGTTGCAGAGATTAGGAAAAAAAGAGTAGGGGTTAATCATTGCTTAAATAAGATTTCCATGTTTAGGAACAAAAGTTTTCATATATTTTATACCTTTAGTGCTTGTGTTTATGTTCTTAATATGCTTCTTTTTAATTTAATTAAGGATCAACTTCCATATTAGTAGTTGTACAACTAGGTACCTGATCTAAGTTTTCTAAGAACTTTTTTTCCATGTCTTAAGGATTACAATAGCACAAGCTTCAACCACGGTTTGTTGTATGCATCTTTTTGGGGTATGCACAACAACATCAATGTTATCTTTGCTTAGATCCTACGATTGATATGATGTATACTAGACACCATGTATTTTTTTTATGAAACAGCCTTACCCTTCAAGGGTTCTACTAGTCTTTTAACCACACTTGATGAACTGAATCAAAATTTTGCATAACTTTCACCCTCCTTACCACTATTGTATTTGCCTCATGTATCATCTTCTATTATATCATCAAAACCTTCAACTCCCATTTCTGAGTCTTCTAATGCTCATGTTTCTCGTTCAAAAATAGTTAATAAGGCTTCTTCTCTATTGTCTGGCTCCTTAGTTTTGTTTTACCAACACTAATTACTCAGCCATGTTTCATAGAAAAGTTGTTCAGTACATATTGAGTCTTTGATTCCATATTCACTACTAGATCCTCTTCCTTCATCTCATGTCCTACTTGTTCAATCTACTCATCATAGGCTTACTAAATCTAAGACAAGTTTTCTCAAGTCTAAACTATACATTTCTTTGGTTGTTCCAACTAAGTAAGTTATTTTTTTTAACCAAATTATTATTTTGATACCAAGGAAAATGGGTGGGATCATGCCATGAAAAGGGCATTTCAAGCTTTATTGGACAACGATGCATGGGTATTAGTTTCATGTCCTGTTGAGGCATATCCCATTGATGTAAGTGGGTGTTTAGAATAAAGCTCAAGAGTGATGGGCAATTGGATAAATACAATGCCAGATTAATGTCTAAGGGTTATCATTAGGTTGAAGTTATAGATTTCACTAAAAAATATATTCTCTAGTAGTTAAATCTTAGACAATTCGTTTAATTATCATTGGCTATTTGTCATGATTAGAAATTACATTAATTATATGTAAATAATGCTTTTCTAAACGTAGAACTTCAAGAAACTTTTTATATACAACAATCACCACACTTGTGGATGCAACTCATCCAAATTGGGTGTGCAAACTTAAAAGGGGATTATATGGCCTCAAGCAAGCTTTACAAGCTTGGTTTCAAAAACTCAATAATGCTTTGATTAACTTGGGTTTGGGTATTCAAAGGCTAATACATCTATGTTTTACAGATTTTACAATGGTTTTGTTACTATTTTTTTAGTCTACGTGGATGATATAATAATAATAGTTAGTGATGCTACGTATGTGAAATAGTTTATTAATCTTCTGGATGATAAGATCTCTCGTAGAGATTTGGGTGATTTGCACTTCTTTCTTGACATAGAAGTGAAACACACTACTGAAGAATTACACTTATGTTAACATAAGTACATCAATGTCTTCAAGATCCATTTTGTAAAAATATAATGGCATATAGTCAGATGATCCTAATTTGTTTTGTAGCACAACCGGTGCTTTACAATACTATGTACTAGGCCAAAATTGCATACGTTGTTCGTAAGCTATATTAATTTATTCACGCTCCTTATGATATCAATTGGCAAGTAATAAGAAGAGTATTACCATATTTAAAGGGTATAGCTACTCATGACATTCAATTTATTAAATAAAAAATACATGTTTTGATTGGCTATGATAATTCTAATTATGCTAGTAGTCCATATGACAGGAGAAGTATTGAAACCGATGGATAATCTGATATCTTGGATGTCCTCTAAACATAAAGTGGTAACACGTTTTAGTGCTGAAACATAATACATGACTCTTGTCTTGACATCTGTAGAGTTAACTTTGTTGTGCTCTCTACTTAAAGAACTAATAGTTGATCGAGTTTGTGTAGTAATGTTATTTGCTCACAATATAAGTGTTAAACATCTCACAACTAACCTTGTAATGCATGCCCATATGAAACATGTTAAAATATATTTTTCATTTTATTTGAGATTTGGTAGTACAATGATTATTAGATTATATGTGAGATATACACTAACAGAGGACCAAGTGACAGATGCATTTATAAAGCCTATACCAAAGCATCATTTCAATTCTCTTAGAATCAAACTCCTGGTTGTTTTTCAATCATAGGTTTGAGAGGGCATTTTGGAAATGTGTAACACACCTACTCAATACACTACATTGTATGGGATAGGTGTTTAGAATTAACTTAATTATTGTTAGTTAGTTGCAAGAATAGATTACTTAATAAATATAGGATTGTATATATGTATGTATGTGTTCTCTTAAATTATCCAATTAATCAAAACTTATCTTCTTCATTTTTGATCTTTTCTCTATTATTGTTTGTTTGGTATTGTATAACATATCTAACTTTAATTGAGCATTTCAAAGTGTACATGTGCAATTGATCTTTAATAAGATATTGTTAAACATTGGTTCATATAAAAAAAACAATATTAAGCCCATTTATTATTAAACCTTTTTCTCTTCCTCATATATATATCACCATTTTCTTTCTCTTTATATAGAAGCTCCAGAGCATAGGAAAACCAAATTGAAAGTTGAGACAAAGGTTTTGAAACCCAACTCTTATTCACCATTAATTATCTCTAGTATGTTTGCTAACAACCCAAAATACCTAATTTTTCCTTCATACATCAAGCTCTATTTATCCATTTGACAACCACCATTTTTCAAGTTTTTTTGTAGAGGTTCCAACAAACTTTTTTCTTCTGAAATAATAAACAGACAAGAAGAGGAAGTTGCTAATCTGAGGAGAAAGTGGAAACTGTTGGCGGTTAATATTTGTACGATAATATTTGATTAAATAGTAAATTTATTAATTTATCTTACTATATATTACTATTAATTTAGAAGAAGATATTTTCTGGGTGTTTTTTGAATTTTGGTATATTTTGTGAAACTCTATGAATATTGGTGTTTGTATTTTTACTTGATTATTAATGGATTTTTCTCGGTATGTCGTCTTCAGTGGAGTATACTTTTCACATTTAAAAGTTAAACCACTTAAATTATTGTGTTTCATTTATTTTCTCATTACTTATTATTTTACTATTACCCATTATTATTTATTCGTGCAACTAAATTGAACCCAAACTTTGTTTCCGCAAGCGCTAATTTATAACAAATATAATACTTGTAGTTTCACGAGAACACCACGTAACGAGGATGCATAACCAAGTTTCTTGGAAAATCCATCAGCCTATAAAGGATCCAAATACATCAGAAAACACCAAATAACCAAAAGAAAAAGAATAAGAAAGGGGAAAGAGGGAGATAGAACCTAAAATTCAAAAGAACGGCTCACAATGTTGAAACTGAAATTAACTAGACTTTGGAGAGGTATTACACTGTGCTGCAAACAACAAAGCCAGGTCAAATACATTACATACCTGTGCTTTTTTTAAATTTCCATTAAATAGTCTTGCAATTGAAGCAAGACAGAAATCATAGAGTAATTAAGCTTTAAGGCTACTCAAAACATCCCTGATTTGCAACTTGTTAGCCCTAAATAATTGCTGTAAAACTGATATAGACATGCGTGAAATGTGTGTTGCTAATTTCAATCAAACGAGGAACAGACAAACAGAAAGTCTAAACAAAACTATATAGAATCCTTTACATCTTCTTGGCTGCATGCTTGAGAAGACAATCAAACCCTGTATGGGAAGACTAGAAATGGACGGCGTATAGAGATAGACTGTAATATGTATGCATGAACAAAGATGCCAAAAAGAGAGAGGAAAAGAGGCATGTTGAAAAGTGTTGAACATATTGGACTTCTCAAATGAGACGTATCTTCAGGCTTCATTTTAAAAAGAATATTTGAGGAAACACTTTAAAAGCTTGAGTTGTGCCATTTTGAACCAAGATTTTTATTCGATTGAGCATAATGTCACGTCCCGTTCAAAATGTCTCTAAAAATCCAAAATAAATGGTAGTTGCCTAAAGGATCTAGACTATTCTACATGGAAAAGTTCTAGAGTTGCCTAGAGAAGTCTATAAAAGGGCTAGAGTTGGACGGACTCAACTCAAGCTTGAAGACCCTAGAATGTTCTAAAGCATGCTAGAGGGTACTAGAATGGGCTGGAATGTTCTAGAACGTACCGGATGGTTCGGGAAGGATGTAGAAGCCGTTGGAAGCTTATGAAACATCCCGGAATGTGTATGAAGGAGCTAGACAAACCTAGAAGACTCTAGAGTTTGCTAGAAGGTCCTAGAACCTTGTGGCATATTGTACATAGAACTCTCTTGTATATTCTAGAGCTAGAATGATCTAGAAAAATGTGTCATACTCCTAAGCTTGTTGCCACATTATAAATAGACCTATTGGTCTTCATTTGTATTCATCCTTGGAAATCTTGGGAAATCCTTGGGAATTCTTAGCATTTGTAACATAAACTCTCTTTAGAGCAATACAAAGCATTCTTTGCAAACTCTTTTTATTCTCTTTGGAGTTTCATTCGGATTTAAAGGCAGACTTAGTGCAACGGACAGTGCTAACTGCCGCACGATCAATACTTGAAAAATAAGGTCGTGACAATAAGGTGCAAAAATTGTAAAACAAAGCAGATTCAGGATCATTTTTGTAATGCATTTAGAGGACTTCGTACATAACGTGTTTGCCTGTTTGGGCTCCAAAACATTTATGTAGTAGCATCAAATACAATAACAACATGCATGCACACAAAGAAATGACAACTAGCTATCAAACAAAAGGTCAAATAACACTGATGGTACAACACAGCATACCATATCACATCCTTAGATCAGATAAAACTGAAAGGTGAAAAATGATGATATTAATATATGACTACTCTTTCCCAGAAGCAAATTTCATACAGCTACCTGAAAAATGATGAATCCAATAAGTACTGGATGTGTATCAAACCCAAAACTTTGAAAAAGATCACTTGAGTTCCTCAAAAGACTGAACCCCCCCGAACCGCAAGAATGTAAGAATCTGAAATTCAGCTCAAGCTCAAATATAACAAAAGGCGAAATAAAAATGCCATCAGTTAAGTCATTAATTTTAGTCATTACTCAGAATATGATGTACTTGATCAGTTCATGACCAGATCTCTCCGAATGAAATGGGGAAAAGAAGTATAGCAACTTTTGAGATACTGAAATATAAATATTGTTGCATACTTTTAAGCAGGATATGGGAAACTGTATTATAAATAGATTTAGATAAAAACAAGGAAGTCACTTTATAGCGTAGTTAGATGGATAAAAATATATGATTAGAAAAGCATCTTATATACTAAAGACTATTAGAGTAAGAACATGCAAGTTCCATATTGCAAGATAACAAGTAATATTTAGCTAGAACTGCCAGGTAAACCAACTCAAATTGATGAACTTGAACTATCCCATTTGTAACGAAAATTCCAGTTTTGAAAGCAAATCATCTCCATCACTTAACTATGTCTTGTGAGAACAAGCTCCCAAATATATATCCTCTCAAAATTTCAACATACTACTTCATACCATCTTGAACAGCACCTCATACAGTGCTTTCATACACAAAGAAGTCTCGAAATTAGCTGCTACACCAATAAGATTAACCAGCATTTAACTATTTTCTGAACGGAAATCAACTTCTAGCATAATCAGTATGTTTTAAAAAAATTAATAAGAGATGTCAGAATTGATGATAAGAGGTTAGAAACCTACAGTGTTCTACCTTAATGCCATCTAATTGCAGGATATCCCAAATTAACAATTACGCAGGGTTTTGTGGTTCATTACAAAATACCTCCATGGCAATAAATGAGTACACACAGTGTGATTGAGCTTCCAATGCCCTAGCTCGTGAGCAACAACAACTACAATTTCATCTGGGTTCTTGCACTGCAAGACAATATTCAAATATTCAAAACATGCCCAAGTTATGAGGAAAAAAGTGCACAAGCACATATCATAAATAACAACCAAAAAAATAGAAACTATAGTCTTATTATGAAGACATGGTTCTAACCAGTTCTACAAGTATGTAGATGCTGTTTTCATTAGTCATGTTAATTAACTAATAGTACTCCACTAAATATTTTAAAGAATGAAACTTTCCTGTGTTGAAAAACGAGAAGACAATGTATGTGCTTAGTTGATCCTCTCTTTTCAACAAATCGACAAACAGTTCGAAGATAAAAGGTATCACGAAAAAACAGACATGATAAATCATTTTAGTGGCATATTCAACTATAATTAAAATAATTACACATGGAAATAAACATTCAAGGTTCTCTTCAATGGATTAGTAGCTCTACCTAAAAAAGGTGTTTCAATCAACCCTTCCCTTGGTCTAACATTGCCAAGAGAATTTTATTCGAGGCTTTGCAATCTTAAAATTCAAAGTAGTAGCATAAGGTGAATTGATAAACGAACATATTACTTCAATAACAGAAGGTAAAATTAGAAAAGTTAGGTGAAAACAGAGAAAAGAATTTTGAAGAACCAAGCCAATGTATGTTACAAGACTTTCACCTGTTGAATTAATGTATCGTAGATGACTATTCTCTTGTTCTTGAAGAATCCATACATATAGGCCTACACCATGAATGAAAATATGAATCACCTAAACAAAATAATGTTACAATTTAATCCTGGAGTGTTTTTCAAGAACAAAACAGAATAACCATGGTTTTGTCCTGTACATTATTAAATATGACACAATAAAATATACCAAATAAAAAATACCAGCACAAAAGTGTCTTCTTACAAAATTAAAAATGGAACACAAGCTAAGATTGCATATGAATTCGTTCAAGAATATATCCAGTTGCAATGAGACACTAGAAAATGAAAACAAAATGTAAAACAATTGAAACTTATATTGATATGACTTGACCCTATGGACCCATCCACAACAAGCAACTTCTTCAATGGAAACTTAAGGGATAATGCAGGTCTCTCAATTTTCTCCCTGAGCCCTCCCTCCGGAAGCTAATTTCATGATAAAGCCACTTAAAACAACAATTCAAACCCAATACAACATTGAATATACAAATTTGATAAATGACAGAAACTTGGATACTTACCGGTAGGAGTGTGCAAAAAATCCGATCATCCGATCAATCCGATAAATCCGATCCGTTGATTTTTCATCCGATTCGATCCAATCCGATGGTCGGATCGGATGGAGATTTTTTTCATCCGTTAAGTGCGGATCGGATGGCGGATTTTATTACGATTCATCCGATCTGATCCGATCCGACCGAAATTAATTATATATATTTATTAAATTAAATATATATAAATAATTAATATATATTTATTTAATTTTTAATGTTTTTTTTAAATCAAATAATTTTATATTATGATTTATGTAAAAATTTAAAAAAATTATTTAAAAATACAAAAAATAGAGTTAATTAAATTTATTGGTCGGATTGATCGGATTGATCGGATGTCATCCGAATAGTTTACGGATCGGATTGAGCGGATGTAAGAAGTGATCGGATCGGTTGCGGATTAGGATGTTTCAATCCGAGCGGATGGTCGGATCGGATCGGATGACAGTAAAATCAACGGTTTCGATCCGATGAACACCCCTACTTACCGGAGTGAAATTGTTAATTTTGGTATTATCGTGTATCTTTAGGAAAAGTTGTGGTAACTGATAATACTTTTACTCAAAAAAATTTGATGATATTTTTATAATATTTATAAATTTTAATATTATTAAAATAACAAAAAATGTTTAATGATATTTTTGTAACAATTTTCATCATAAATTACTTATATAAATAAAGAATACTAAAGTCACATAAATTTGTTAATATTATTTATATTTTTCATGTGTTAATATTATCTAAAAAAATTATCATTTTTTTAAGTTTTAAAACAATTAAAACATATAACAGGATATAAAAAAAGAGAAAATGATCATTGAGATACCTTTGTTTAGACCTTATGTGTTATTTAATACATTTGTTTAGAAAATGTATTTTTAAGTAATTTTGTTAGTAAAAAATGTGCCAGACATTAATTTGAAAAAATTAATTTTATATCTAATTTTTCGTTAGATATAACATAATAGTATGTGTTATATGTTAGAATGAAATAACATTTGGTAAAAACCGTCACTTCAAAAAATAACCTAGAAATATTCATGTTGTATCACCAAAAATCAAAGATAGATATACAAAAGTGTACTGAATCCATAATCGTTAATTAAGTAGTTAGTATTCTATATCTAGACATATTTCTTAGAGAATCATTTAGTTTTCTCTCTGGTTTCCAACGATGAGATATCAAATAAGAATAATAAAATATGTATTATCTGAGGATCATAACCGCTATATATATAATTAATAATTATATATTTATTTTAATACATCATTAAAATAGACATTATTCTTATGTTTCTACACATTAAAGGCACACATCTTATTAGATACATTAAAGTTCAAATTAATTAAACCTTAGTCGATCACTTTTAAATGAGCTTAACCCTATATGACAGTCTACAATATATAATTATTCACATATAAATTTAATATTGGATTAATGATCTAACACTATATATATATATATATATATATATATATATTTCTATAGACATATATATAATGATGTAATTTTTAATTAAAAAATTAGTTAAATTTTTTAACAAACCTTTTAATCAAATTTGTATTAAATTTTTTAACAAATTTTTTAATTAAATTTGTATTAAATTTTTATACTTTAAATATTAGACAATGAAAATTTTATTTAAGATTTATTGAAAAACAAGAATAAAATTTTGAATAGTTTTTTTAATTAAATATTATTTTTTACATATATATTTATCTAAAAATATAAACATACATATAATATATGTATTATTTCGTTATATTTAATCAAAAACTAGGATGAAAAGTTAATTTTATACTTATTTGACACATTTTATTCAAATAAATAGATTTAAAAATATTTTTTTTAAATAAGAAATTAAACAATATATTTAACTTAAATAAATTGATCATTCAACCATTTTACCTGGGTGTAAAAACATATCCAAATTAAGTAATATTAAGATTTATGTATATAACCCGAATACCTTTTTTCTTATCCGATGGTGCTTAAGTGCTCCCGTTCCTAGTTCTCTTTGATGTTTTTAGTGTTTTCACTCTTTGATCATACATCAATGTATATGGAAGGAAAAAAAAAGAAATGAGAGTGATTTGTGTGAATATATATTATATTTAAGTAATTTTATATATCATAAATTTATTATAATTATAATTAACGTGATAATTTTTTATTAGATATAGTTATGTGAGCTTGACTATAAAGTTATGTATTTTAATTGTAGATAACTGAAACTGTGATTAATTACATAAATTTAATGATTTTTTTTCTAGAAATAATCGTAACCAATAAGATATATACGAGACATAAATGTTTATTGTAATGACAAAACTGTGTTTAACTAAAACCAAACAGATATTATTATTATTATATAAATATAATTTTATAAAAAAATACATTTTTAATAATAAAACACAAAATATTTGAAATAATTAGATATAATTTTATTTATTTTTATATCTTTTATTTTACTTAAAAATATATATTAATTAGTTTAAAATAAAAATTAATGTTAATATTTTAAATAATATATTAGATTAATAATTATGTAAAGATTATATTTTTAAAAATTAAATATATTTTTAAATAAATATTAAAAAATAAAAAACGTGATTAAACCTTGAAAAAACTAATACTGACTTATAATTAATAGTTATCGTACAAATGTACTTGAAACTTGTACGTGATAGTTAACCGTTTATGATTGTCTTTACGCCCATTCCTTTGTACTTAGCAATAACATGATAAAATATCAATGGTGATAATATCACAATTTGTGATAAATAAAATTTTTCATTATATTTTGATAATTATATTATTTATACTTATATAAATAAAACCAATTTATATATAAGTAAATAAATTTTGGGCAAAATAATAAATACATGGGTTTTTCATGACATTTATGAGCATGGTTTACTTAAAGATCTTTCGTATACACGACATTATAATTGATTAGGAGTCACTATTCATCAATTATTTCATCATATAACATTTTAATTTTATATATGATCAATAATAGATGTTGTCACTCCATATAATAATTTAATGCATGTAACATTATTATTTCTTTATGTAAAATATTTTGAAAAAATAAAAAAATAACACTTAAAATTTATAACAATAAAAATAACATTTTAATAATATTAAATATTATCAATTTAGATGACATTTAATATTAAACAGATTTAAATATATATAATTCATTTTGAATGACATTAAAAATGATAATATGATAGATTTTTTTAATAATAAAAATATATGGACTAAACATAAATAGATATTATTTTAGTGATTATAAATTTTAAAATTACTATTTTTATTATTTTTTTAAATGCATTTTACATATGTAAGTAGATATGTCATAATAATTGATACACAATTATTTTAATATCTTAAATTCTTAATTTAAAATTTAATGGCATGTCACTTAACTTATATATTAACAAATTACCTTAAAATTCATTTTAGTTATGTCAATAGGATATTTTGGTAAGATAATTTTCACAATAAACATAAGTCATTTAGTTGTTAAAATTAGAACAATTTAACTACATAAATTGATTAAATTGTGATTAAAGTAACACTTTAGTCACTATTTAGTATAAAAGGGATACTTTAGTCAAAATTATGTGATTATAATATTTTAATTTTAAAAACTAAATAACTTATGTATTTTTTGTGAAAATAAGTTATTAAGATATACAAGTAATTTAAACAAAGTTACTTAAATAAAATACTGTATCTAACATATAGGAAAAAATATATCAAGGGGTCTTTTTTCTTTGAATAAAAGTATTATTTAGTTATATAATTTTGAAAAATTACTGATTAAAAAGATTTATTCACTTTATTTATAAAAGAATGAACAACAAAAAGAATTTTTTGAAATTATTTTTTTTAAATAAATATTAATGATAGTATTTTCATCATGTATGTTACCCTATCAAATCAAAAAATTACAAATATAATTAATAATGGTATTAATGTCTTTTACCCACATTTCATGACGGTAATACTATTGATAATTTTTTATTTATTTTTACACTTTTTTATAATTTTAAAGAGAATTAATGAAATAAAATTTATACATATCATTTAAAAAATAATACAAATGAAAATAAGAATACAATTAAAGGTATTACTAGCACTATTCAATAAAAAACTACTAAAAAAATACCTAAAAACTTATAAAAATAAAAATAATACTTTAAAAATACTAAATAGTGGTTCATATTATGGTTCTACGACAAAACACACTTCTTCTCTCCTTAAAGTCATCATATTCAACACTAAATATCGTTTGATGAATAAAAACATATTTAATATCGAAAGAGTTTAAATAGTCATAATTTATTTTGAATGATATTTAATATAAAATGATGCAATATATATTTTTTTAATAATAAAAATATATAAGTTGAAGGGTATTGGGTTATTCAAATCCTATAACTATGTGATTTGTACACTTTAGTCTTGTAACTTTTTAAGTGAGTTTCATTTGTTCTATAATTTAAAAGTATAATTAATTAGAGGTGAGCAATTGATCAAAATTTTCTATTTTTGAACAATTTGAATCCAATCTGATTTGAACGGATTTGAAGTTTTTCAATCCAAATCCAATTTGATGATATAATCAATTTGAATCCGAATAGATCTGATTTTTTCGGATCGGATAAGGCCAAATTAACATTGAAATATATTTATGAATTATTATCATATATAAAACACGACATACACAAATTAAAATTTTAAATTGATACTTTTGTAATAAAAATTATTATTTATAATCACAACTAAAAAATTTAAAAGAATAATAAGTATATATGTTCAATTATTAAATTATTATAAATATTTATATTTATAATAATTAAGCTAAAATAATAATCTAATATAAATATGGTATGTATAATATTTAAATATAACATATTATAAAATAAAATATGTATTTATTTATAATTTATAATAATTTGATCTGAATCAAATACAATAGATTATAAAATTTATCAATTTGAATTCGAATATATTGTATAATTTTTAATATGAATATGTTCCGACTATAAAATTTATTAATATAGTTTAATCTAAATACGATAAATCTTATCAGATTTTTCAATTTAAATAGATTGATTTATTTATTTACTTGATCAATTAAGTGAAAGAATTTTAAAAGTAAGATTTTTTAAAAGATAAAATATGAATTATATATTTTATTAATAAAAAATATTAAAAAAAATTAGGAAAAAAAAGTAGGGGTGTCTGTCCGTGCCCCTCTTTACTATTTTTCTCCCTTTCTTTTTTTTTCTCTCTCCTATTCTCTTTTTACCTATCATTCATTCTCTTTCATACTTACTCTTTTTATATCTCAATTTATATTTATTAATAAAGTAACAATGGGAGAAGTAAAAAAGAATAAGAGAGAAAAAAATTTATTAATAAAATATATATTTTATTTTTTATTTTAAAAAAATTATAATTTTTGAAATTTTTTAACTTAATCATATTTTTAATTTATAGTACTAACGAACTCAATTAAACAATTTAAAAATTAAAATATATATCATATAATCATATTACTAAAATTATTACGTATCCGAAGTTGAATATAAAAGTACCATGTTTATAGCTACACATTTAAAAATTATTTTTATTGTTTACCAAAAAAATAATCTTCAATTATCTTTGTATTTTTATTGGGTCGTGGACTTGATACAACTCTTTATCACTTTTTAAAATCACCTTATAAATTTATTTAACAAAATATTATATATAAAAAATATTAAAAAAAACCTCAAAATTTAATATATCTTTTTATTTACAAAAATAAGTGAAAATATATTATTTATACTATAGTATTTTTTCTTAAACATTACATTATTTTTATTGATATATATATATATATATATCAATTTGTAAACTACTAAATCTAGCTCATGATTGTCAAGTGGATTTTTAATTTTAACAATGTAATGTTTTATGCCATTCCTTACATGTGGGGCATGTTTGTCGTGAATTGCTTACAATTGCAATCACACATCCAAATGACAAATAAAAGAAAAAGAAAAAAAAAGAAGAAAGAAGAAGAAAGAAGAAGAAAGTAAATTTCAGTTTTTCCCTCGTTTTTTTCAAAGATAAAAATAATATGTTATTTATTTATCGTAAAAATAACATTTAATTATACATTTATTTTTCAACTAATTTAATTTTATTATTATTAAAAATTAACCACGGTAAAAATTATCTTTTTTTTAATTTCATTTTTTTAACTTTATTAAATAGACAATGATTTAATTTAATTAAGTTGTAACAAAAAAATAAATAAATAAAATAAAAGAAAAGACAGAAAAATAAATATTCGTCATTATGATATATTTTTTAATAATAATACGAATAAATTGTAAAAAACAATAAGTAAATAAACTAAATATAGTTTTTAGATAAGTAAGCGAATCATAAACAAAATAAAGAGGACAAACAAAAAAATAACTAAATTAACTTCTAGAAAAAAACAACTTAAAGGTAATGCAACAAGATAAATAGTATACAAAGGATTGGTTAGCATTTTCCAATCCAAACAACTTTGTTTCCTGAGCAACAGAGTATATGACTTGCAACTCAATACATTACGAGGAAAACGCAGGGTCTTCCCTTATTATCCCAAGTCTCAACAGGGTTGCATTTGGTGCTCTTGCTTCTTTTCATTGTATACTTTCAGCTTTGAGTTCTGTGATGTTTCTGTTCCTCTGTTACAGGTCCCAAGAGTTTGGAGTATAATTAGAATAGCAATTAACAAGTCGAAGGGATCATCAGCATATCATTTCGATAGCAGCAGGAAAGATGCAAAATTTCCTCGGAAGGAAACCCAGATGTTCTCCATCAGACTGAACATAAACGTCGCCAGTGCCTAATATGTCTTCTACTTCAATTGAATGAACCCTGCAACATAAAAAAAGGGTGCAAAATGGCAGGTGAGCCAGTCAAACTGCATGACTTCACATCAATTTCAGTTTCATCATTACCTTATTGAAGATACATTTTTCACCGTTAAATGTGTGCCGTTATACAGTTTATGTAGCTTGAGAAGAAAATCATACCACCTAAAATCCTGAAGAATCACTACCTGTGAAGGACATATAAAGGGAAATTCAGACATGTAATCAAATCCAAGGACCAAAGGACAGTACCACTTAAAAAGAATCGCAAACTAAAACGAACCACAATATGTACCTCAAAATTCCCACTATGAGGGTCGGCATTTGGTGCGATTTTCATTCCCCCACCAAAATATTTTGCATTCCCAATGCAAAGGGCTGTGATTTGAGCATAAGTTTCCCAATCACCTCCATTGAACTGCATTAAGTATTAGCAATGTTTTCTTCATTTCTAAAGATACTACCAAAGAACATATGCAAAAATAAGATCCCAAACAAAGCAATGTTGGCTTACATTAACCCAAGTTCTAAAACCCCCAGAAATACACTGACCTTGATCCTTAGATCCTGGTTACAATGACCAATAAAGGCGTGCAAAGCACCAATAACATAGCATAGTTTTCCAAACTTCTTATACCTAGAAGCATAATATCCTGCTTTTGCACTCCTGAAAAATAACCAAAAGCACCCAAAATATGTTTTTTTAAGAAATCTCATCTTTTTTTTCAAAGCCAAATCTGATTTTCCAGGTTAACCTTACAAATGCATGTCAGCAACATTAATGAAGTAATGTGGTTCTTCACTGTCTGCAGTTATGCAACCAACATCTACAGGTGATCGTTTTCCTGCAAAAATATATAACTAGTTGTCAAATGACAAAAAGTAAATGGAAGTACAGTGCAACTAGTTACTGAAAATTCATATGCAGAGAGAAAACCTCTAGCTATACGCTCAATGCCTTCATGTGGATCATTTTTCCTATTGGAAAAAAAGTTATAACAGTCAACACGTGAGTTACATCATAAAGAAGCTGATTAAAGTTAAAACTAACACACTATAAAAAATAAAAATAAAAAAATTTTGTTTTTTGTTTCTTTTTTTTTTTTTTTGGGGGGGGGGGGGTTGAGTAACCAAGATAATGCTTTAAATTACCAGCCAAATGTCCTAGCAAAATCGGATCCTGTTCCTAAGGGAATGAGCTGCAAAAAGCACCAATATTTTATAAATTATAATCTCTCTCAAATTCTCATACCAAACAAGGCAGTTGTTTTCGGGAATATGATACGATAATGGATAGATAATTGGATAATTGATATTAAGAACTCCAGAGAGTTCGATAGTAGACACATACACCAAGTGCAGTCGAATGTGTGGCTAATCTATAGTGATTACTGACAGCTTTTCCGTCCCAAAAAAATCCATTAACAACCTGTTTTAATAAAGAAAAAAATGATCAATAACATTCAGCCCATCTTCCACGAGTTTAATGTCAAATATCCAAAATGATGCATCATCATAAACGAAGCATAGAAACAAGTATACTATATGCAAGTTTTAATGAAACACTCTATACAATGAGGAACTTTTGTTCGCCTTAAACAACTTCAAGAATATATATGTTGTCCATTGTTTGTATGCTTATTTATTTGTTTATTTTTCTTGCTTGGTCCATTACAGAAACGATATAATTACTGAGGGCATACTTAAGACAAAATATTAATAACCAATAGTAAGATATATGCATTATTCACATTTTCAAACACTAGACCCCACCTCATGAAGTGTTCCATCTCCTCCCACTGCAATCACAGCGTCAGCACCCTCCCTAATAGCCTGCATTGTCACAGTGATTAACCTAATATAGAACTGATCTTACAGAAGAGAAGATGACTGAGCTCGAAATCAAAATAAAAGCTCCACCTCCTACCTCTCTCGTTATGTCAATCGCATGAGATGGACCCGAAGTCAAAGATTCACATATCTGCCCAAAGTTTGGAAGGTTTCTTTTAGCAAGGGAAAAACTCAAGCATGAACAAGTGTCCATACCAAAGATGTAACAAATGTAAGACACTCTGCAAGGTAAAACAAAAGAAATCCAGAATTCTTAATGCCAATCCCTTGGCCGTTTGGTTTTGTTATATAAGATCACCAAATTTAAAACAAACAATACAAGCTCTGAACGACATGTGAACCCAACTATGCCAACTCATAGTAAATCAAACTAGATTTATGACCCCGTTTGATTTTTTTAACTGTGATGAGTGTTCATAAACAAGAATATCAGAAGGAGCAATAACACAAATGTTAATAATAACGCAGAAATCATTATCTGCACATTCATTTTTCCTGCAAACCGGACATAACAGATGTTTAAGCACAGAAGAGCTTTGAACTCCAAAGAGCCAATGCCAAAGCAAATCTTAACGCAAGCTTAATCACTGGAATCCATATTCATGGAAAACCAATTTATAAATTTCAAAGTTTTCAACTACATGTGAATGAAAATTTAGCAATGAGTCTCATTCAATTTTTTTTAAAACAACTATCATATTCAATTTCAAACATAGAAGACTCACATTCCAATCTGTACTAAGACGTGACCTTAAATAAGGAAGCAACTTCTTCCATTCCTTGCCAGTCTTACCATTAGCACCTGCTCCAACATGCAGTTCGAAAATAAGCACAACTTCAAACCCACCAACAAAAAAGGGCAAAACAATCACTAAAAATAAAAATAAAAAAGTGAAAAGAGAGAGAAAAACCTCGGGGATTAACGACGAAGACGAGGTCATGCCGGCGAGATGTGGACAACCCACCTCGTAAAATCGAATTGTCGGCGGAGAGATCAGAAGCCATGGTTTGGTCTGCTTTGATAGCCCAAGGTCTTGCCATTGAAAATCTCACTCCCATCACACCGCTTCCCAATGCTATCTGATAATAACCCATCTTTCCTTTTTCTTTGTCTTTTTCTGATTCCTTACGTACAATTTTTTTATTCTGGGCTTTTGGGATTCTGGTTATTGTCCAGCTAAACCAGAGTTACCTCTGTGATAATTGTGGATTAGAAAATGGTGGGAAAGATTAAATTGGATTATATCAAATCACTGCTACTACCGGTGACTTGGGGAAAGATAGATATTTGGTTAGATTGCTAAAGCAAGTATTTAATCTATAATTGAATCGTTTGTTTGGTGTTACTCCTTAGTTTGACTAATTTGCTCCGTAATTGAATATAAGATTTACGGCGACATTCTCCGTGAACTGGTGTCTGAATTTGACGTTCTACTTGGAGTCAAATTCAATTTACATGTCACGGTTTACTTTTTTTGTTGTTGGGCTTTCTACTTTTTTTTTTCCTAGGGCAAGAAAAGAATGGATGAGTATTCTCTATTTGTTTATGCTCATTTTTAAATCCTCATAATCTATTTTTATATTTAATACATGTAATAAATATAAAGCTATTAATAAAAAATAATATTTAATTATTAGATTGATAATATATGTTTTAAATTTAATAAGTAAAAACAAACAAGTATATGATATTACTTCCAAAAGAGAAAAAAAAAACAGTAGATTATTCCATTTGTTTGCTTTAAAGCAATTTTAGAAGAAAAAGTTCCATTACGAAGAAAATAAATTATTTGTGCTTTTATCATGAAGCAAAGAAAATGTATTCTGAATTCTAATAAATTTTTGACAAAAAAGTGTTGATCGCCTTACAAGTAAACAGACCTTAAAATGGCTTATCTTTGTGTCTAAGCCTAAAAACATAAACAGACAGACCTTAAAAAGTTAAAATGCTTTAGCTTTCTATTTCTATGCTTCCTTTTAAATATTAATTCTTAAAGGGTAAACTCTCTTCCATTCATTACCTTATAAATCCAAGCATGTTGGTCGAAGATGATTGAAAAAATAAAAGAAAGAAAATAATCTGCCTCTATAACAAACAAAAAATAAAGAGGGAAATGTATCAGGCATCATATTAGCATAGCCGTCAAAATCATTGGTGAATTTTTAAAAAAATTTAATTAAGGGAATCCGACAAAAATAAGGGATATAGATTGGCATAACAGAAATGAGGATAATATAGAAAAATAAGATGTCATAGCTCATTAACAACCACCCCTTGATTTACAAGACCAAACTTTCCATTTTGGCACAGCATTGGTGGCATTGACAAGAATACAATTACAAGAAGCAAATTTTATAAGAAAATGTGATTCTCTGGAGAAGACAACCCTTATCTCCTTCCTTTTGATTTGGAATCAAAATGGTGAGACTTGAGTTTCTTCTTGCGTACTGCAGATGTTGATCCACTGCCCTCTCTGAATGGCATCCCCATGAGAGCCAAAAGCCTCTGGGCTTCCTTGTCCGTTTTAGCTGTAGTTGTGATGCAAATATCCATCCCCCTGGGCTTACCAAGTGCATCATACCTGATCTCTGGAAACACGCTCTGCTCTCGGATGCCAATGCAGTAATTCCCGTTTCCATCAAAGCTGTTTGGGTTCACACCTTGGAAATCCCTTGTTCTAGGGAGCCCCAAGTTAATGAGGCGGTCTAGGAATGAGTACATCACCTTCAAATTCAAACAACAAGAACATGCAGCATGGAATTGGACTATTAGACTCTTGAAAATCTAGTATGGTTTCCAAGAAAATACAAAAATACAATTTCATTTAGTTTTTCTTTCTTTTTTCCCCTCACAATTAAATAGTTGGGATTCACCACTACAAAATTGTGTTCCTTGAGTAATTTTTGGGGAAACTTTTTTTTTTTTTTTACAGTTTTGTGACAACTAGGTATAAAGCATTAGCAGGGTTTTAACATGATTCCTAAACTATATTTAATTTCTGTAAATAAGGGCAAGACAATGAATAATGTCAAATGATATCTAATTGTTAGGGCCCTAAAAACTCAACGACCATAGCTATATTTTATAACTTCCCTTCCAACTTTCTTAACTCGATAATTCATGCGAATACTATCGATTCAAATTGAGTGATAGTGATATCCAAGCATTATGCTTCAAGAGACTGCATAAATATCTTCCGAACAGCAGAAAATGAAACAATAGATAATCATGTATAATTGACTTAACATGAAAGTCCAAACCTCAATAGTAATAATAGTTAAATTAAGGCACTACTCATAAGCATGGCGTTTATATTTGCTTAGAGTTTACTAATTCCCCCTATCAAAGTAATCATCCTTGATGCTCAGTTACCATAAATAGATGCAACATTAATGCTGCATTTAGTATAAGAAAGCATTGTGACTACCAGACTACCACTAGTTCCAGCATATATCCAACCAACAAATGCCCTATTATTCCAGACATGATCTGCTTAGATAGAATCACAATAATTGCTAACATCTACGAAATTATGACATTTACAATTTCCATAGATTTGAGTTATCAGTCTTAAAAAACTAACACAGTACCTCCGTTTTGCTTAACAAATTACTTATGTTAATCAATCCAACTGTGTAAGAAAAGAAAAAGGAAGATGAGTAATAAAGAAATGTGTTCAAAGTAAAACCAAGTTCATGTTGAGGAAATTAACAAACTTACATTCCCTCTTAGGGTGACAGCAATCCCTAGAGTTTGTCCTTCCCTGATCTTGAAGCTAGCAACAGAAGCCCTTGCCTTTGTCTTAACAGGTCTCTGCCCTGTGATAAGTGCTATATCATTCATTGCAGCTTCCAACCCTTTTGAATTTTGCTGAGCATCCCCCATACCACAATTCACTACAACCTTCTCTACCTTTGGCACCTATCAAATTCAAATATTGCAAATACTGATGGAAAGTCAAATAAAACATAAAAAATTAATAAGAGCAATCTGACAGTTGAATTAAGTATCTACAGAAATTAGTATGAAAAGGAAAAAATGAACTACACTAAGAACAAGCCATAAAGATAACCTCTGATCAGTTTAACGTTAAAGCACTGGTGTCTTTTCCATTTCTTATCCTGGTTTGTAGTACAGTTTCAGCTTATTTCAGCTCAACTAACTCAATTAGTTATGGAAGTATCATGATGAACAAACCCAAGCTCTTATGTACTCCCATGGTCCCATATTATCTCAAATCTCAACAACCAAACAATTTTTTCTCAAATTTTTCCAAAGCAGTTCAAACCCATTGATTAAACAGACATAGAAACAAAATTTTATCAAATCAAACGGTCCCAACTGAATTGAAAAAAAAAAGGTTCTTTGACACTAAATATGAAACCAAAATACAACATTATCCAAAATATCAACTTTAATCAAATCAATAAGCAAAAAAAGAAAAAACGCTAAAACCACTCTAGTTATACCTGGTGAATATTGGAGTAAGAGAACTCATCCTTGAGCAAAGGAACAATTTTCTCGAGGTAAGTGGACCTGAGCCGATTGACGGTCTCTGACTCAGACTTCTCCACCAGCACAGCTCCTGCATTGGCATTCACGGAAACAACCCCACATCCACATCTAGGGTTTCGGTAAGGAACTCTTGCGGACAACTGAGGTACAATGGCTGGAAAATGACCACGAAACGACGACGTTGCGGCGCCTAGGAGCATATCGCACGCCATATTTGAGGATTATGTTTTTCTCAGTCTGTTTTTTACACTCTTTTCTGGAGCTCTCCCGGATAAGGAGTTTTAGGAGTGTAGTGATAGAGGCCTTTGGATAGGATATTATTACGATAATACCTATGCGTAAATTTAAGGACAATATAGGGTAGCACTAGCATAGCATATACTAATCGTGTTATGGTGCAATTTACCATTTCTAAATCACAAAAATAAAACGGATTAATAGTAGAAAATGTATAGTAATATGTAAGAGTACCGGCCGATTGGCCATTCCGGAAGATTTTATTATTAAGTATGAAAGGACAGGATTATTTATATTATACTAATAACTCTAACTAAAACAACTTCAAATATATTTAATTAATAATTATCGATTATAAAATAATATTAATTTTACATAATTTAATCATATTTTTAATATTTTTAATATTTATTTAAAAATATATTAAATTTAAAAAAAATTAAACATCAACTTAATTCTTACTTTAATATATTATTTAAAATATTAATATTAATTTTTATTTTTTAAACTTTTTAATACTTTTTTTTAAATAAAATAAAATAAATATAAAGTAAGAATAAAAATACAATCTAATTATATAAAATATTATATATTTTATTATTAAAATTGTATTTTTATGTAATTATATATATATAATAATAATAATAATAATAATAATAATATTAATATATGTTTGATTTTGGTTAATCACATTTTTGATATTACAATAAACATTTTAGCACAAACCTTATTTGTTACCGCTATTTTCAAGAAAAAATCGTTTGATTTTTACGCATATCAATTATCTACGATTAAAATATTAATCCTTATTATTAAGTGTAAATTGGGATAAAATGTTAAGAAAATTTATGAAATAATTTATTAATTTTTAAAATTTATCTCATCTTATCTTACTTAAATATTTAATAAGATTATATCATAATAAAATTGTACTAATTAAAATATCTCATTTAACCTTAATGAACATAAATAAGACAATTAACAATACAAAATAATAGAAAAAATGATAAATGATAAATTTATAAAGTAATTTTAATAAAAAAATGAAATAACATATTTTTAAAATTAAACCCATTAAGTTTGCAATTTAAATGAGATGAAACTATATTTAAATAAAATAAGACAATATTGTAACATAAGTCTAGTAGAGACACTAAATGAGACATGAGATAAAACGAGACAAGATATTTTATATCTTTAGTTTTTTACTATATTAATCGAATGAAATATTTTCATTACTTGTAAAAATTTTCTAAAAGAAATTATTTTAATAATATTAAAATAAATTTAATTTATTCAAATTTAAAGTTGAATATATTAAATTAATCAAAATTTAACTTTAATAATATTTAATGTTAAATTTTTAGTTTGAATTTTAATAAAAATATATATATTAAGTATAAATAATATTAATTTTATAGTTAAGAGAGAAGATACTTTATTGATAACAGATAACACTAAATAAATGAAGAAAAAAAAACTAGACTCAACTTAAATAATATTTTAAGTCGCGCATTTCTTATAAAAGTTGTCGATTAATAATATTTTAATTAAATTATTAGTTTTCTTAATTAACTTACATTGTTTAGTACTTGAATCCATGGTCTTTTATTTACATGTCTTGAAGTTTTGATGTCATTGAGCTAGAACCATTCGGGCTTTAAATTGTTAGTTTAATAATGAAACATGTATATTAATTAAATAAAATTAAAAATATATTATGATAAAATAATTAGATTGTGTCTTATTATATTTTACCCTAAAAAACACACACTATGCATAAATATTTTTTTGTAACTAACTCCAATCTCTTGCAACATATTTAGTGAAACTATCAAATAAGTTAAATATAATCATAATAAATTGTATTATAATTAATCTTATAATATTTGGTGACAAAATATATAATAAAATTGGAATAAAATTATGATATTTTAATAAAATAACTTGATATTTAAAACAATATGTAATTTATTTTAAGAAATTAATTCTTTAAATCAGTTTTTTTATATTTAAAAATTAAAAGAAATATTTTTAATTTGAGTTAAAAAAAAGTCAATACACATAATTTTAAATTGAAAATTTAGATACATTAAGCTAAGTGTTCAGTATAATTTAGAGCCAAACTTCATAGTAGTATAAAATTCCTAAATAATGTATAATTTTTATCTTGTATAATACAGTATTTTAACTATTATATAAAAATTATACAATTAAGATATTTAATATAATGTAACCGTTAGTATCCTACAAAAACAAATCATTTGTATTGCTTTTGTTATGCAATTTTATATTTTATTAAAGTAGAATTACCATATTGATCATAAAATCATTAAAACATTTTTAAGAAATAAGAACAATACAATAAAATCAGATAATTGGTTGTTCGATTTATCTAACAAAGTGCTCAATCAATCTAGTACATTGGTTTATTGATCGAATATCTTCTCTATCGATTTAGTGATTATTTAGTTAATATTCAAAAAAAGTGAATCGATCTAGTAATTTAACTTGATCGATCGAGTAAATCCATCAATCACTCAATCAATATAGTTATGTATTAATAATTTAATTATATTATATTACTCGATCGATCTAATCACTATTTGATTGATCGAATAGCCTGTTTTTACAGTGTTTCTATTATATCTAACATACAATCTAACGTGTACGAGAATATAATTATACCTAATATATTATCATTGAGGTTTTATAGTTTTTTAAGCTTGAAAATATTCTTCTAAGACACCCCTAAAAACTAAAATTATAATTGTATGTTTTGTTTCACGAATATCATCAACATTTGTATAAACCTTAAAAAAACATAAATTTATAACAAGTGATTGCACAAATTATAGTCAATCATCTTAAAATGCACATGTAAATACATTATTTTATACTTTAAACTATAATTATAATTATAACTTGAAATGTATTATCACACATGTAGGTTGGTGATAATATTGGACAACTTAATATGTCATAGATATATCCACCTTCACAAATTGATGCTCAATGCTCCAAAGTTTGTCCTTTAATCTCACATGGTGGTCAATAGAGGAAGGTGCATAATAAGTCTATCAATATTGATTATTGGTTTTTTCTCATCTCAATATTTAATTACCTTTTATTTAATATTTACATGACACAATGAAAGCAACAACCAAGTAATAGTCATGTAAATACAATACTAGCCCAACAAAACTTGAAAGAAGGTGCCAAAGAAGAAGAAAAGTTTAAGAGATGCAACTTGTCAAAGGTCTAGGATTTAAGTGACAAAGTATAACAAATTAATGTGGTTTTTGTGTACTCTTTACGTGACATAGTAGAACATTTAAGTGACAACTTCTGATTTTTGTGGAATATTTAAGTAGAACAGGGTAATACTTGTTGGGAACATTTAAGTGACTCAAATATTTGTGGATGTTATGTTAGGGTAATCTTCAGAATAGGGAGTAAGAAGAAGACAAAGCTAGGGAAGTTGATTTCATATATTTTTTGATATCCTTTTCCTAAATTCTTTAGCCATATTTATAGGATTACACGAGGCTAACTGATTCTGACACTTATCTAACAGAATCAATGGTCATTTAATCATACTCTAAGCCAACGTTCCTTGCCATTAGTGGTCCCCTCCTCTGCTCGTGACTTTGTGCCCACATGTGTCCTACGAATGTTGCACAGCTCCTTGTACTGTTGGTACCTTCCTCTGCGTGCTTACGCGCCATAAGTGCTGCACCAAATAGCTCAAGCATTTTTTCTCGTATCATTCCATCCCCTTTTAAGAATCCTTGTCCTTAAGGATGAAGTTGGAATATGACAAAAAATAAGTACCCCTCTTATGAATGCCTTCCCTTTTGGTTGGTCTAATTGAGAGACAATTTGAATAGAGTGTCTGTCTTCTGCACCAAAAACAATGTCGATACATATTTTTTTAATCACCTCTGGTACCAAGGGATTGTCTTTTGAGTACGCATTGTGGTAGTCTTTTCCAAGAGCGAAAAATAGAGTTTTTATTCCTGTTAAAATTTCACCTATTGACCCAAGTGCTATAGAGGGCCATTTAGCTGCAAAAGGCATTTTAATTAACTTAAGCTTTTCTTGGTCATGTGGGATAGGTTCATACTTCTTATATGGTAATGCCTTTCCATCCTTGAAATCCTTAACCCAAGGTGCAACATGATTTGGCTCTAGATTTGGGTTCAAATATTTCTATCCGTCATTAGTCTGAATAATGATCATAGGAACTTGATCCTATTTAAGCTCAAAGTACTGGAAGGCTCCTTGACTAGCTTCAATATCGCCTGACAGAAAGCTTATATCCTCTGCCTTGTATTTCTCAGTAACTTCACGGTATTTTGATCTAAAACCTTCAGAAAACTCACTGCTGAAGTTGAGAAACAATATTGCCTTTGCATTTGCACTATTAAAGAATTCCACAACAATTGGATGATTGTCTGGGTTATTATTAAACATGATCACAATTGGCGCGTTAGTTTCTTCAAGAAATTTCTCCATATTATCAATATGAAAATCCTTAAAGTCAACATAAAGTTCATCAAATGGCTTGAACAACCTAATTACAGGTCCAGAGACTGATGATTCATCACGTGGAAGTAGCTTGGCATCCAATGTATGACCAAACTCATAATCAGAGCGCAACTTCTCAACTATAACTGAATAGTTGTCAAATTCTTCCCCATAAAATTTATGGTAATACTCCAACCACCACAATCTTCTTGTCTGAGATAAGACCACTACCATCTTCTGTTGTCTTTATTTCTGCAGATGTAGGGCCAGCTTGCTTCATTAAGTAATCAACTATGCCATCAACTTCACGAAATTTGGGATGCCTTGAAGTATGAGAATAGCACAATGAGCTAGAAATCCCAATATATTCGGACACTTAAAGGCTCTCAAAATTTGAATATTCTCCTTTCTTGGTTATCAAAGTTAGATGTGTGCCATCACCCATAACTTCACCATTGATCCAAACAATGATTGTATTCATATCTTGAACGGTTGATAAACGATGAGCAGCAACAAGTATTTTTCGATCTATCATTATCTTGCATAGAGCTTGTGGAATGATGAGTTCAGATTCTGAGTCAAGTGTACTAGCAACGTCCTTTAGGATGGGCATCCTTGGGTTTCTCAACAATACTCTAGCTATAGCAATTCTTTGTCCCTTTTCTTGATACCTTGCCTCCTCAAGAAACCCAGTTGGCAGCAAGTTCTTAAAATGGTTATGAAGTGACCAATTAAAAAGGATTCCCTTCTCAAGCATTCCTTCCTCCACTATCTTGAGTTCACTAACAGGGACAACTATAGCTACCCTCCTAGTTGGTTGAGTTTTTCTACTGTTGATCTTCTTCAAATAGAATGGATTCCCTTGAAGATGGTTGGAACTATTTTCTTTGGTTAGTCCTTCTATATCCATCTGATCAAGAACCTTCATAGGAACAACCTTTTCAAGGACCAAATGACTTATAGCTGCAACAAACCCTCCTCCAATTATTTCTAGCATTTTCTTGCCAAGTTGAATGAGATTATCAACAAGACCTTCCTCTTCTGGGGTTTCGAAGCACATAGGAGGGGTTGAGGAAGTAACCAATGTCACACTATTGGTAATTAGGCATGCATGTGTTGTGGGATATTGTAAACTGGCATTAGAACAATTGCCATAATCAATCTGCTTCAAAATTTTCCCATCACAATGTTCCATTGTTTTAGCTTCTGCGTGAATCCCATAAGGTTTAACTGGAGCTTGGTTGACAACATATGTAGCCTATAGCAGTTTTGATTTATGTACCTGAATTCTCTCAACCATTGATTCTGGATTTCTAGCTAAGATGAGGAGCTTCAGAGTGACTTTCTTAACGATCTATAAAGGCACCTCTTTAATTGAGGTAGAGTGGCATGTCTAAGCTGAGAGGACATCCATGGCAAAGCTAAAACAAGTTCAAATGAGCTAAAAATTAGGGTGGGGTGTTCTTCTTCTAAAGAATATGCAGTACTCAAAAGAGCCCCCTTTAGGTGCTTTTCCCCCATGAATTTGCCTTAGTATTCATAAGAAAGTAAGATTGTTTGGTAGCACTATTAGGTTCTACATTCTCAAATAGCATGAAATGGAACCCTTGTAAGGCAATTTTCCATTCCTCTAACCGACACAGAATTACCATCCATGGGTTACCAGAAACGTGCTCCTTCTTCACTATCTCTTCAAACACCTTGTGTGCGTAAGCTGTACCTCCCCACTTCTTATCCCATTTTTCCAAGTTACTAATTTTAGGAACATAATAGGACTCATACTCAATTCTTATATTATTGGTATAAGTTTGAATTTCTAACCTCTCATTTCAAAGATCCGTCGTTGTTTCAAAGTAGCTAAGGAAACCTCTTTTAAGAGAATACCTATCTGGTTGTCAGAAATTGGTAGAGGGAGTGCATTCGTAAAGTTGATTAGCTCGATGAAGCTCCCTCTTGTGACTGTCTCTGGGTTCTTTGATTCAACCTTTATCAACGTGAAGAGGCTTGGATCTCGCGCAGCGATGGTCTACAATAACTCTATTGCCATAATAAGGACATAATCTTTCTCTTCCTTGTTCGCGAGTCTCTCGGGTGGTTGATTGATCCATGGTTTTGATTATTTTCAGAGAATTTCTAGACGAAGAGAAGGTGTAGACGAGAGGTAGTTGGTCTTTTTCGTGGGCAAAGGTTATAGGGACAGGTAATGGGCCGAATCCAAGCCCAATACGAGGCAATTCAGCTTATGGATAGAGGCTACCGTTACGAGATATGATGGCTCTTTGGGCTGGCTCATGGGCTACTTATGGAAGCACATGCATTGGTGATCCACAGAGCTTAAGCTCGATGTCTTTCGTTGCTTCTCTATAAAACCCAAGAAGTCATGGGTACTCTCTAGTTTGGAGATTTTTCAAAGCTTTCCCCAAATCGGTACTAGAGGTGAAGGAATCAATGGGTGTAGTCTCAGGGTTCTCAAAGGTCCCAGGCAATCTACTCCTCTAATTGCTAAAAGAGGTTGCCGGTGGTGAGCTGTGAGTGGTGCGAGGTGCTCATAGCTCAATCAACACCGCCTGTATAACAACGATCACTCGTTGGAATTTGGACTCATGTTGTGCCAAGATCTCAGATACCTCGTTGAAGAATTTGGCATCAGAGTAATTGTCTATGGTTGGAACCGACTCTAATACCATTGTTAGGGTAATTTATAGAAGACAGGGAGGAAGAAAATGATAGAGGTAAGGGAAGTTAATTTCATATATTTTTTGATATCCTTTCCCTAAATTCCTTAGCCATATTTATAGGATTACACGAGGCTAACTGATTCTAACACTTATCTAATACAATAAATGGTCCCTTGCTCATATTCCAAGCCAATGTTCCTTGCCATTAGTAGTCCCCTCCTTTGCTCGTGACTCTGTGCCCACTTGTTCCCACGAGTATTGCGCGACTCCTTGTACTATTGGTACCTTCTTATGTGTGCTTGCATGCCGTAAGTGTTGTGCCAAGTAGCTCGAGCATTTTTATTTGTATCATGTTATTCTAGTTTTTCTAGATGGTTATATGTTATTTGACGATGGCTTTTCTTATAGAACAAGTACTTTTTTTAATAATTGTAAGTGTGTCTTAAATAGTTTATGAATGTAAACCTAGTTTATACGCTCAAATTTTACTAAATAAGGAGTAACTTCTTTAAACATTAGTTTTTGGAATTAAAATACCGGGTTGATTGATAGCTACTAGTAAAGCTTCGAAATATAACAATGTTTTTGATGTTCAAAATGAGATATACAATAAGGAAGCTAAACATAATGGCCTAAAGTTTAGGCTACTTGATATAACAAAAGGTGCGTTATTAAGGCCAGATGGTCATCTAAGTAGTTTTCTACATTGGCCACATGAAAATGTTACTTTATGTAATAATTGTGTTCATCGGTAATTTAGTACTCTTTTAATGTTTTATTACTAATATAAACCAAAGTAATGGTTATTAAGTAGAATTAGTATTTTGCTCATATATATATGACTTTAAAGAGAAGTAAATTAAGGGATACTCAACACTAAAATAGATTTGAACACCTACCTAATCTAAGTTTACTCAATATCGTATGGATTGATAGTAGGGGTGTCCATGGTCTGGTCCGGTCCGGTTTTGCCTAAAAAAATGTAACCAAACCAGACCGTTCATATAGTTGAAATTGGATCGGACCGGACCATTTGGCTATCTAAAATGTTAAAACCGAACGGTTTAGTCCGATTTGGTTAACAGTTTTGAACGGTTTTTAACAATTAATAATAAATAAATATGATTTAATTTAATATGATATAATTTAATAGGATGCAATTAAATATAATGATCATTTATAATCATACATAGATAGATATTATTGTTAAATACATAAATAAGATGTTATCAAAATCTAAAATAAAAAAAGATTAGACATGAACAAATGAATTCCAAATATCTCATTTGCAAAGAATTCTTAAACATATACAAACATCAAAACTCAAAATCAACAACAATACATCATTAGATAATAATATTTAAAACTTATCCATTGTTAATCATCAACGATCATTGTAGTGTCTTTAATGAACTTTACAATCAAACAAAATCAACATTTTCATAAATGTCTAGGTCATCATTGTATTATGGTAAGAGAACATTGTCATTATTAATGGAAGAACGAAACCAATTTTGACTACATACTAATGTCTCTGCCATTTTAGGATTCAAAGAACTCCTAAATGGATCAAGAATGCGCCCTCTTGTGCTAAAAGCTGATTCTGATGCAACAGTTGAAACTTGAATTGTTAACACATCACGTGCAATGAGAGAGATGATAGGAAACCTACAAAAATTTGCCTTCCACCATTTTAATATATCAAACTTATCCAACATGACATTTTCACATAGGGTGTTCAAAATATTTCTCAACCTCGGTTTTCAATTCCAAACTATTTTTCTCCTCTAAGCATTTAAGAAACTTCAACTTTCTTGCTTCCTCAGATGAAGGAATCCTTCCTATTACATCTTGTGATTGAGTCACATTAGATTAAAAATCTTTTTCATGCACTAACATATAGTAAGCTTTGAACAGATCCATAAAATTATTTTCTAAACACTACATTACATAGAAGAAAAATTTCACACTCATTTTAGCCTCCAAATCCACACACAAAATGAACTTGATACCACATTGCATAGAAGACAATTATCATCAAAGACTTGGACTTCACAAAAATTAAAAAATCACAATTCGTTCAACCTCCAAATTTGCAAATAAAATGAACTAAATTTGTTTGTGAAAATGTGATCATATCAAACTATGAACTACAAGATGCAAAACATAACCAGTAATCATATGAAATTGTGAATGTATTCATTATAGTTTGTGAGCTCTTTTCTGTTATGCTTGTGAATGTGTTTATTAAAGTGTTCTATGACCGCTCTTTATCACACAAAACATACACGCTACACATACATACGAATCTACAAGACCTATCTCTTCACAATCTATATTATAGAAACTGCATAAAGAAAATGCATCAAACAAATTGAAATGCAACAAAAATGTATCACTGGCTACATATCTTTATTATCAACAAAATGCAAATAACAATAGTGACCCATAGCTTCTTCCTTTCTCTATTTTTGATTCTAGAAATTTCAATATCATGCATGTAATCCCTTCCATCTTTTACTCTATCACTTATTTCTTTATCCAACCACTAAAAAAAACCACAACTTTGATTTATCCTTGAGTTAGGGTACTTGAAGAACCTCTTTCATGGGTGATCAAATGTACAAGAATGTGCCCCCCGTGCATCTGCTTCATAAAAGCAACAAATATTACAACACACATTCTTGTTTGCCTTAACCCTTCGATCGCTTACGATTCATGTGGTGATGAAGCAACAAATGAGTAAGAAGAAAAGAGGTCCAAATGAAACTTTTTGCAAGCAAATATCTTTTTGATTTTGTATGTGTGAAGTTTATTGTTGAGTTAATGGTTTAATTCTTTTGTTTTTCAGATTATTGATTCAAATTGTGAAGAATTTTTGTTCATTTCATTTGGGTACAAGAGGAATGAATGGAATAGTGTATTATCGAGCTCTAGTAAAAAAATTTAATCTGAGATGAATTGTAAAATAAGAGAGTATGTTTAAAATGGACATCACATGATGTCATGTGTTTAATATTATAACAAATACTAGAAAAGTTCAACTAAAAGTGTTAAAATGGGGTTAAATTTGAAAAGTTTATTGACCAAAATATGTGTTTTTAATATTAAGGGAACAAATCCTATTTTTAAGTAAAGATTAGGGATCAACATAATACATAAGCATATTATTTTAAAGATAAAAGTGTTATGTAGAATTTTATGTGAATAGATAATATTTTATTGCATTTTAATAATTTGACAATAAAAAATAATATTTTAATAGATAAATAATTAAAATAATATTATTTTTCTTAATTGGTTTCTCTTCTCAGAGTTGATATATTAGAAAATATTATTTCAAATGGATGAAGTGTTCTAATAATCACCTTCTTTTATTAATAGATTACTTTAATTATTTTTTTATTAATAGATTACTTTAATCACTTTGTTTTTAACTGATTGATCCTAAGTCACTTCATTTTTTAGTAAGAGAAAATTGAGAAAAAAATATTAGAAGATGCCTAACATGTTATACTTGCAAAGACATGATTAGTAAATTTGGTTATTTAAAAATAAATTGGAGTCCAATAAATATGATCACATTCAATGATTGACCCAAAAAACCCTAAAATCTTTTGCAAAAATTTGAAGCATTTTGAAGTTTGGAGAAAGAGGCATTGATAATACTGGTATGGTGAAGCAAAAAGGCATGAAAAAGGGCAATGAATTATATCCAAATTATGGTACGCATCTTGTTTTTATTTTTGTCTGATTTCTATAATGTAGGTATAAAGGAAAGAGCATTTGGTCCCTTATGCTTGAGATTTTGAAATATTTATTTTTTAGTGCAATATGAAATTGTGATTTATGCCTCTTTTGTCTATTCCTCACTGTCTCATAAAGTTCTAACATGTATGAGCTTTTGATGAATTTTCCCGTTAATATGTTACTTAATTTTATGGAACATAGTTCACATACAACTTCTTTCTTAATATATTTGAATATAACAATTATCTATCTTGCTAAGTTATTTAAATATGTATTATATTGAATTTTGACTTACATTGAAATAAGAATACTAAAAGAGGAAAATAATGAATTCTTTTAGTGCATTTCTTTCAGTGCACTTATAACAAAGAAAAATAACGATATGAAAAACTTAGCGCATAATGAGAGATTTTTATATTATGTGTATATGAAATTTATATGAATGAATGGTATGTTAGGGCTAATGAATATGATATATTTGGTGTAAATGTTAGGGGTGATAGAGTTATTGAGGGTGTTGAAATTGATGATAGTGATGTCGATATTGAAAAATAGATATTATAGTAGTAATAATAAATTATTTGATAAAGACGTATAAATTGAAAATAAAGAGTTTAAACTTTTAGTGAAGTTTTCAAGTAGCCATGTGATTAGAAATGTAACGAAGTTTTATGAAACCAAACATGGAAGGAAGTTGAACCGATTGAGGAACAATTTGGACACAATGCAAATTAAGTGCTTAAATTTGTGCTCTAAAAAAACTAATTTTTCTTTTTATCGTGCTATCGTCTCTTATAGAATACTACTATCATAAAATAATTTTAATCATGGTTTACTCATTTTGTTTGACATGAAATTGGAACACTTTCTCATGTATGTAGGAGATGAAAGCACTAAGAAATTCATATTCTAACATGTTTGTTGGAGAGTTGTCACTATGAAGAACATCACATATGTGAAAGAGACTACACAATTAATAAAATAAATAACACTTTTGCGGTTAAGAAAAATCTAATATATTTTAAAGACAACTCTGGTGTTAAGTGAGATAAGGTGGTCACAAGGGTAAGAGAAAAAGTACATATGATATTAGTAAGTATCAAGTGAAAGCAAAATTTATGCAACATCGAAGTGACAAAGACCAATATCATTATAGAAGATTATTGTAATGAATTGAAGAATTAACTCCAAATTTGCCGTTAAGTTTGTTACCATTGGTTCCGGGGTTGGAATTCAAAGGTAAAATTTTATTTCAATATCATTTTTTATTTGAATGTACATTTTAGTTTTAGGTTACTACATTTTATGTACACGTCATATGTCATAATTTTTAAAAATGACAAAAATACTTACTTTGTTACAATTATGTTCATAACATATGGATAACGATAAAAACATGTCCAATAATATGTATTTTTAAAGTTACAATTGTACTCACAATGTATAAATAATGATACAATTATAACCAAATATATCACTTCAAAGGAAGACCATAAGAATTTTGCTTGACATATTTCACAAAAAAAAAAAAATATGAAGGTCGATGAAAAATGTTTCACTTGATGCTCATTTTTGGAACTATGCTAGGACTACTACAGTTAGCCAATTTGAGAGAAACTTGCACAAGCTGAGAGAGGTTGACGAAAAAGCTTATATCTGGTTGAGTGGCAAGAATTAAGAATCATGAAGTGTATCTTATTACAAGTACATTTACTATTATTATTATTTATATAATTGTTATTACATTATATATAAAATTGAAATTTTTATACTTTTCCTACTGTTATGATTTAGTTTATGATAATCAATTAAACAACTTATATGATTCCTTCAATAATCAAATGAAGAAGACAAGATCAGAGTCTCTACTGATCATGTTGGATAAGTAGAAAGAATATAAGTGATAGATTCATCGAAAAGAGATAACATATTAGGACTTTGACACATGAGATTGATCCTATAATTCTAAACATATATAGGTTTAATACAGACAAACCAATAAAGTTTTAATGCTAGACATGATGGATGAAATATATTTGAAGTTGAATTTGTGGACAACCAAAGGGTGGTAATTGATTTAAACATTAGCGAGTGTATATGCAAAACTTGGATGTTGAGTGGGATTTCTTGTATGCATGTCATGAGATGCATCATTCATCAAGGTGATGATTGTATGAAATATGTACATATCAAGTTGAAGAGACAAAGTTATGAATTGATATATAAAGTCTATTATAAACCTTATATTTACATTTCATTATTGAGTGAGGATGGGATATGAGAAGATACAACTTTCAATCCTATACTTAGTCATCTATTTTTGACTTTTGTAAGAAAAGCAAAGTTATTATGGCTAGTGTTGAAAACAAAATGACTAAAGTTAGGAAGGTTGACATGATTATTAAATGTAAAAAATGTGGACAACCAACCAAAATACATATTTAAGAAAAGAAGCACCTATTGCATAGGTAAAAACAAATATCAATTCTTCGTATATGTGTTTTTTAATCTATTGTCTCACATTATAATTTAAAAACTTATATTTTTTTTACTCATTTCAAGATAATATATGAGTAAATTTAAGGAAAAATATTAAAATTTAATTATCACACCATGATGATATTTGTTATTGAATAGGATACACAAACTAAAATGGGTATTCAAATTCAATAAATTTCGGATGAGATAATAAGGTTTTCATCTTGTATATTAATTATTATTTTGAATTTAATATGGTATAATTCTTTGATAATTTTTAGATTTTAATATAAGTACAAGCTATCTATAAGAAACCATAAAATTGCAACTCAAAGCCATCAAACTTTGTAAATCCATTATAATATAGAGAAATATTGTATTTTGTTCATTTGATTTGAATGATAAATTGTATCGTAAATATTATGTAATTTATTTTTTGTATTTTGAAATATATTTATAATCTCTTTTTGAGTAATTTTGGACAAATTTTTTATATCATGAATACGGTTTGGTTTTTATATATAAATAGACAGAAATATTTAAGAGTTTTAAATAAAGATTATTTTTATTATTTATTTATATAATTATTAGATATAATATGAGATATTTATGAACACTAAGTATATTTTTACCAAAAATTAATTAAAAAAATAACGAGGAATGAAAGAGTCGGTGGATTTCCAACCAGAGTCACTTGTGTGTTTTTTCCTCTAATTTATATTATATATTTATATAAATTAGTTAATTTATTCATATAGGAAAAAAAACCTAAAATAAATTAATTAAAAATAAAAGGATTAAAATGATTCACTAACATAAATCAGAAAGGGTTCGCATAAATCTTTCCAGATTCTTCCATATAAAATGATTTTTCAGCGATATGATTTGAAAGGGTGAAAAGCGTAATTTCATAAAAGCTGCAAAGAGTTCAGTTGCTCTCTCTTTCTAAGCACCCCTAATCGATCTGTAAGGTGAATAACCCACGTATCAAAATTCATAAAGCTTTCAGTTTCTATATGCTACACATAATTTGAATCCGGATTGTTCATGACAAAACCCTATTTTTTCTTTTGGTACTCTTAGGCATTTACTGGGTAACTTATAGAAGGAACCATAAAAAACCCTAGAATATTTTGTCCCATGGGACCTTCGTTTGGGAGCTAAACATTATTGATATGCGATGGTAATACTTTATTGGGACGCGGTTTTCAAGTTTATTGATTTTCTCAAAGTTTGATTATGTTTGTGTATATTTATGCTTCGTAATTTGATTCGAGCCATCTCCTGCTAGGAGAAGTATTTGAGTTTCTGGTATCTTGGATATTTTCGTAGGTTGAGCTGGATGAGAGCACGGGCTTGATTGAAATTAGAGCTTAGAGGTCGTGGGAATAATTCTTTTGATTTCGATTTGGTACGATTCAGAAATTTTGATCGAACGTGATACTAGGCAATGGACGAGCTGGGGTTGCTAATGTGTTCCAATTAAATTTGAAGTTTCATATCTGAAAGTACCTTACAGTTTCAGGAATTAGAATAGGATTGCATGCGTGCATTTCTTGGTGCTCAAGGTTTTGTTGATGTCTTGAAGTGTTTTGGATGGTATGTGCGCTAGATAGTGTTTTCTACGGCTTTGAGCAAAAGGTATTTAGCTGAGCTCGGAATATCGTTTGAAACGAAATTTGGCAGAATGAATTTTGAGATTGAAGGACAACGCTCATCATGCCTACCCAAGGAAATGACCAACGAATCGCATAAGTATTACTTGTTTGTTGCATTTTCAATTTTTCTGGTTATGTCTTTTTATCGATTGATCTGTGTACATTTTGGATAATTATTTTTTCCCATTTCTTGGTTATAATTGAACCATAACAGTATTGTTTATAAATAATTCAGGAACTCGAAAGTATCATACACCAGAGAATTTCTAATATCATTGAGTGGTTTAGATATTTGCAAAAAGTTACCAAGTGGTTTCGATCAATCCATTATAAGGTGAGATTTATCGTGTAATGATTCAATCTCTCTCTCTCTTTTTACTTATTTGTAGAGCCATGGTTTATGCTGCTGTGTTTTTGCATCATATTAGACCTCTGTTTTGATGCATGTTTGTTAAAAGTGCTTTGGTCAGCGAATTTGAAGACAGTTCTCATGATCGACAAAGGATTTCTCGGGGTGTATCGATAAATAGTTTTAGGCATAGTGATTATGGATCATCTCCACCTACTAGAGGTGATTCAACTAGTTACTCCTGGGGAAACCATGGAAGGTGGGAGAGCCGTTCTTCTGGAAGGAGTGGAGGGGATAGTGATTCACAGCCTAATTGGGATTCAGGTATGTTTTTGAATTTTTTATGTTGATATTTTGAGACATTATATTTTCCATCATTCCATGCACATATGAACATGTTGAGATGCAATTCCTTGTCTATATTTGATCTATTTTCACATTGCCAATTCTAGAAGTGCCATTTGTGTAATTTTTCCAAATTATTCGTCTTCTGGAGTTTGGACTATGCTGGGATGGATCTTTTAAAAAATTTCCTTCCGAGTTATAGTTTGTACAATGTTTTAGTTTCCAACTTTTAAGTACTAATGCTCATTACTATATTGTTCAAATCTTATTGAAGTGTGGTTCACATGATTTGTCATGTTGGCGTTTAGATACTTATGACAATCATGCATTGCCATAGCCAATCAGTTTGGTAATTCATTTTCTTCTTCCGGTTAAGGTTTAGCCCCTAAAGCCTCATATTGAAAGTAAATTTAGTAATTCTCATAGGTGTTCTTTAGTCTGTTTAAGAATATGTCACACAACTAAACATTTTGACTACTAGTTCTTGATTTTTATGTTTTCTGATCTAACTGCATATTTTGGTCATGTCCAAATAACAAGTTTCATAATCATTGTTCTAAACCTAGGCGATTCTTTCTTGTGGTATGAGTTCTAATTTAAAGGTTTATATTTTTTTTCTAAGAACCACTAGAATTATGAAGATTTGTCTACAAATAAGCTTACATACAATTTTTTATGAGGATAGTGAAAAATTTATCCTCTACTGTTAGTACGAGGAATTAGTAAATTTAGTCCGAGTCTTATCCAGTTTATGGATATGTACTAAAGAAAAGTTGGATGATTCAAGTTAATCTATTTTGTGTTAAATATTTTTGCGCAGGATTTCTTAGAGGCTTTATCGCTCTTGGAATTTTCATCCATTTGATAGTTAACCAGAAACCTTATTATTGGGGTTTGGTACCCTAGTGGTACCGTAGTTAATGGATCGATATTTGCTATGTTTCATGTTATTAAAAGATGCCAATTTAACCCTATTCTAGGATTAGTACCCCTTTTGGCTAAATTGAAATTGTTTTTAAAATTGTGGTAATGTGTCTAACATGTGAAATAAAATAGAGTATAATTTAGTCTTTTTTATATTTTCTTTCCTCTTATTCTCTCTCTCTTCTCTCATTCATTCCTCACCAAACAATCCTCTTTCTCTTTTTATTATTTTGAATTTTTTTGCAAAAAGTTAATCTTTTTATTAGAAAACAACAACAATTTCATCCAAGCATTTTGAAGTAAACTTATGTATAATATACGATAAACTAACAAATATATTATCGAGTAATCGTGAAAATTACAAACATATCATTTAACTTATCGAGTGACAAAAATAGCAATTATTGGTACAAATATACAACTACATTATTTGTACAACAAAGAAATAGTTTGTTTGTTGATAAATTTGTATCACTAATAAGAAGTTTTGTTTGTGATAGATTTGCACTAATGATAGAAAGTTCAAAGTTCAGTGATAGATTTGTATCACTAATAATTCTTGAATGTTATTTTTAATTCGATAAGATCAAATGATATATTTGTAATTTTTACAATAATTCAGTGATATATTTGGTAGTTTTTCCTATAATATATGAAACTGTCATAAGCTACTCTTTGCATCATCAGATATTTAGATTATCGAGGCCTAATTGATTTGGTGTGATAATACAATGATTTTTCTTCGTATAATTGACTACGTATATATCACTTAAATCGTCTTTAAACTTAAAATCTTTAGTAGCAACATCGGCGATGGTCACTACCAACCCTTTAACATGATTTTTTTAGAATATTTTCAAAAAATGAAAGGAGAAAAACATTTATTAAAATGTGCAAATTTACTACCCAAATTCAAGGATTGGTACCTGTTTTGTCCAATAACTAGAGTATCATTAGGATACCAAACCCTCATTATTGCATACAATTGGTTTATTGAAAGCAATTGTAATGCCTATTTCTATTTTAGAAAGGATTGTTTAACATTTCATAATTTGGGAACTCATTCTTTTGTGCCTAATGTTTTATATAGGTGAAGTTATGCTCATTCTTATTACATAGTTGAAATCTTTGAATTAAAGTAAATCAGATCTTGTAATTATATAATTATGTAAAAATATTCTAATGATTAGGATTTAATCAGGATATCATTAGGAATGGATTAGGGAATGTATTGATTAACTTTCTTTTTATTCTTCAACTTGTATTATAAATTAGAGCTTATATGTGTACAATCAATATACCAAAAATACAATTTTATATATCATTTCAAATCTATATCTGTCCGTAGCATTTCTACATGGAATCAAAGTAAGGTTAAAACCTAGCTATAACTGATTCAAACCCAAATCAAAATTAAAAAACAATAGTCGAAAATACCCATACAAAAAAAAATCCATACTCCCATGAATTCCAGTGGATTGGATGATTCTACTCTCTAATTCACTGTTGAAAAATTAAACTGAAAAAGCTACAGATAATGGGCTCAATCCGTAAAGCTTATTATAAATGGGAAAAGAAAGATGGGATACTTGATTGGAGAAACAAAGATACCCGCCTTAATCAACACTAGTGCAATGAAGCATGGAGTCTGAGAACTCAATGGTAACTGCATGGCTCATTAGTTCCATGTTACCAGCAATGAGAAAAACTTATCTATTTTTACTGACAACAAAAGATGTGTTGGAAGTTGTTAAAGGAAACTTACTTAGATGGTGAGGATTCCACACAAATTTTCAAGTTAAAAATTCATACTATGGCAAATGAAACAGGGACAAAGGAAAGTTATTGAATATTACATGAAAATGCAAACTCTCTATCAAGAATTGGACTTGAGTTCAGAGGAGGAGTGGGAGTGCTCTAACGACAGCACTCGGTATCGAAAAAAGGTTGAATTCGAATGAGTGTTTGAATTTTTGGCAGGTTTGAATCTAGAACTCGACGATGTCCGTGGGAGGATACTCGACTGAAGACCATTTCTCTTCGTCACAAAAGTGCTTATCGACGTTAGATTAGAAGAAAGTCGACAACGGGTCGATGGGGCTCTTTGCAACGCGGATGGTGCTCCTCTCTCTCTCGCGATGCCCTCTCTCGCTACTCTGGAATGGTTTATCTCAGATTGGGTAGCCTTAAAGGTTGGAAACAAGGGGAAAAACATTTGGGCTTAAAGGCTTCTTTTCATCTTTTCATCTTATGGGTCAAAAAACATAATTATGGAGTGGGCCTGACTTGAAATAAATTCAGCTCATAGGTTTCAATCAGAAAATGGGCCTTACATGGGTGATCCTCAACAAATTTAACCCATGGGCCTAATGTAAACTGAACAGGATATAGCCCAAATTCACAAAGAACGAATTTTTTGTGACCATTGTCATAAACGGGGACATTCAAGAGAACATTTTGTTGCCGAAGTTACCAAGCCTAAATTGATCACTAGATAAGAGGAACTATTAATTTAGAACAACTTGATTAACCTTACAAACTATTTTCCAAAATCTGGTCAGTCATTCGCAAATATAGCATCTTCCTCGTTAGCCTAGAAAGATAATCACTTAAATGCTCTTGATACCACTTCTAAAACCACAATTCCTTAGATTATTGATTCTGATAAATTATATCACATAACTGATGCCTTTATTTATTTACTACTTACCTTGTATGGGAAATCTTAAAGTTATAATTGTAGATGGATTGTTTTTGTCTGTTGTTATTCGAATTTCAAGTTCTATAACTCTCAATTCTATATTGCATGTTCTAAATTTATACTGCAATTTAATTTCTATAGTTCCAAAAAACACACTGAGGCGACAACCAGTGGTTGATAGAGGCCTTGTGGCTAGCACCTCATCTACATGATTTGAGGCTTGTGCTTTTTATAGTGAGGCGTACTGAGGCTATGCACTATGAGGCTTAAGCCTCTTTTATGAAACAATAAGGGCCAAATTGTATTGTTTTTAAGCTAGACCCAGAGTTTTTTATAATAGCCCAATAACCATTATATGGAAAAAATGGAATAAAAAGAAAAAGGAAAAAAGAAAAGAAAAGAAACTTAAAACTTATTGAGCACTTTTAGGATGAATTTTTTAGTTTATATTATGTATATCAAGAAACTTAAACATAGGCACATGAAACTTAAGGCATTCAAAGAAGATGAGGATCTTTTGGTGCTTGATGATGAATTGTGTGCAAGTGATAGAGATCTAGAAATATTTCAATTAAGGGATACAAATGAACTTGATGACGAGCCTTTAGTTGGAGGAAAAAAGAAACATCACATCAAAGATTGAAGAATCTTCTAGAATTAAAAGAAAATAATTTCACGAACAAATATTAAGGGTAAAGGAAAGTAAAGATGTTGATAGAGATGAACAAGATATTGGAATTAGATATGATGATTCAATGAATGATAAAACCAGTAGTGATGAGTTATGAGTGAGTTTGAATTATTAGACTCAAGAGATAGAGAGAAAGAAACTAACAATAACCACCATATTAAAACATTTGTTGTGTGTCATTTGTAGTTCATTTTGAAGCTTGTTTTGTGACTTTATTTGAATCTTAACTTATGTTTTAGACGTTTATTTGTATGGTTTGTGATTTTATATTATTTATGTTATTCTTACATTTTGTGAGTTGTCTTAATATTTAGTATATTTTTTCTCTATATAATAGGTTATTAATAATTTTATATATTTTTTTTCAATTTTAAGTGAGGTTTACTCCTTGTCTTATCTGGGACTACCTTTTGGTACCCGTTTTTGCCTTTTGGAACCTTGTTAATTTCTATTCTAACTGACAAAAAGCTCTGTGTTTTGCTAATTTTTTCATCTTATTGTGTATTTCAAGACCTATCATCGGACAAAGATTGGCAATATTAGAGAGTATGAAGGTCTGTATTACTTTGATGAAGCCAAAGTGTGTAGTCAAATTGCTATTCGTGATTCTGTTTTATTCTTAGGGATAGCGAAATTTTATTATGGTATTATACAATGGGGCATCCTAATTTCAATATCTAAAATAATTATTTCTTTTCATGTTTTTAAATAACAAGACAATTAATTTTTAGTTTGAGATTTGTGAGTTTGCAAAATATAAGCATATCTCTTTTCCTAAAGTCCTATATAAACTTTACAAATCCTTTACTCTAATCCATAGTGATATATGGGGACCTTTTCGTATCCCCAATCGTACTCACAATAACTAGCTTGTTGGGTATATTTGTTAAAAGAAAAAACTGAGGTTTAAAACATTTTCATGAACTTTTCCATCAATTTCATACACAAGTATAAATTCTCCTTATTGATAATGACACGAAATATTTCAATCATATCTTACAAGATTATTCTCAAAATCATGGGATAATCCATCAAAGTTCTTACGTTGACACTTCTCAATAAAATGGGTAGCTGAACAACATAATTGACTTCTCGAAGTAACTCGAGAATTAGTGTTTGTCACAAACATGCCAAAAACATTATGTGGAGATGCTATTCTACCTTTAGCATATTTTATCAATCGTATACCTAGTCGAGTTCTCTTTTATGTAATTTTACTTCAAAATTACAAAAATTCTTTCACACATCTCATCTCAAGTGTAATCTGACCCTAAAGGTGTTTAGGATCATTCAAACACCAAGTCCAAACTTGATCTGAAAGGTATTAAATGTGTTTTTATTGGGTATTCTTCTACTCAAAATGAGTTCAAATACTATGATCCCTTTGCAAACAAAACCTTTGTTAGTCTCGAAGTCATGTTCTTTATAAACATCCTCAGGAAGGAGAAAGGTATAAGAGAGGATAGAACTTTTAACCAATACTTCGACCTTAGTCTCACTCCTCTCAAAAACTCATTCCTCATGATTAGAGTAATAACTCAAACAAAGAGTTCGAGCTAGAGCCAAGCACTCCATCATGTATTATTCTACCATCTATTGAGAGTAACTTGAACTTAGGGGAAGAAGTAGAGAAACAACATACCAAAAAGATAATTACTTACTCACGAAGGTTAAAATTAAAAGATAAGAAGAACTTCACACTTCAAACACAGAACCAGTGGTAGATCCTTATATCCGTGAGTCTACATTGAATATAGGTAACTCTGAATTACCTAAATGTTCTGAGTTCCCTATTGCCCTTAGAAAACAAAAATAAAATGATCATGTATTTTTCATCTTATTTCTAAATTTGTTTCATATAAGACTTTGTCCTTTGGATTTCATGCTTTTACTATTAATCTTGATAAAACAAAAATACCAAAGAATATCCATGAGGTTTTAGAAACCCCATATTGGAAAGATGTTTTAATAGAAGAAATAAAAGTACTTGAAAAAATGGAACATAGGATGTGACAAAACTACCAAAAAGAGAAAGACTTTAGTTGGATGTAAGTGGATTTTCATCATAAAAGTATAAGGCTGATGGGACAATAGAATGGCATAAAGTTCGTACCGTTGCGAAAGGATTTATACATACTGGATGTTCTACACTAGAACATTCACATTGGTAGACAAATTGAATACAATTTGGGTTCTTTTGTTCCTAAGAGCAAATTTAGATTGGCTACTTCACCAACTAGGCATACAAATTACATTCCTTGAAGAAAATATGAAGTAATATTCTATCTCTTTGTTCTCTGTTAATTCTGATGTTTTTACAACACTATAATACAACACTATAAATAGGAATAAGAAATTAGACAAATGTCCACTAATCTAGGAATATAACAGCTGATATCAACCATTAAATTACAACTTGTTTTGTTTTAAACTAGTTTTACAGCCTATACAACACTAATAATATTCTCTGAAAGTCTACACTCCCCCTCAAGTTGGGTAATAGATATTAATCATTCCCAACTTGTAACTCAATTCTTCGAAGATTGTTTAAGGTAACGCTTTGGTAAGGATATCTGCAATTTGATGATTATTAGGTGTATATAGTAGGTTTACAATTTTTCCACCTAACTTTTTTTTAATGAAATGACGATCAATTTTTACATGTTTGGTTTGGTCATGATGAACTGGATTTTTCGCAATTCTTATTGCACCTTGATTGTCACAATGTATGCTGATAGGTTCAGGAGTTGTGAAGTCCAGTTCATTGAGTAGTCTTCTTAACCACATTCCTTCACAAATCCCATGAGCCATAGCTCTAAATTCAGCTTCTGCACTGCTTTGAGCAACTATTGACTATTTCTTACTTCCCCAAGTTACAAGATTTTTCCATACGAATGTACAATACCCAGTGGTATATCTGCGATCCATTATAAAGCCTGCCCAGTTAGCACTTGCAAAGACTTCAATTTTTTTGGTGAGATTCTTACTGAAGTATAATCCTTTTCCTGGTGTCATCTTGAGATACCTGAATAACTTTAAACTGTTTCCATGTGTTCTTCAGTGGGACTGTTTATAAATTGACCTACAACATTTACTGAAAACCAATATCTGGTCTAGTGTGGGATAGGTAAATGAGTTTTTCCACTAATCTTTGATAACGACATTTGTCCACAGGTGTACTATTTTCTTTGATTCCGAGTTTTACTGTAAAATCCATCAGAGTTTCTGCTGGTTTACACCCCATCATTCCAGTTTTCTTGAAAAGATCAAGTACATATTTCCTTTGAGATATATATATGCTCTTTTTTGTTCGTGCTACTTTCATTCCTAGGAAATATTTGAGATTATCTAGATCTTTGATCTCAAATTCCTTGGCAACAAATTCTTTGAGTTTATTAATCTCAATTGTAGAATTACATGTTAGAATAATATTATCTACGTACACAATTAGGATAACTATTCTGTATAAGTGTTTGACGAATAATGTGTGATTTGATTGACATTGATTGTACCCATATCTCTTCAGAATTTTAGAAAACCTATCAAACTAGGCATATGGAGACTGTTTCAATCCATATAAGGATTTCTTAAGTTTGCAGACTCTGTAGGTTGGAACAGTAGATTCAATTCCAGTAGGAATGTCCATGTAGACTTCTTCTTCGAGATCACCATTAAGGAATGTATTCTTGACATCTAATTGGTAAAGATGCCAATCCAAGTTAGATGCTAGGGAGAGAAGAACACGAATAGTGTTGAGCTTTGCTACATGTGCAAAAGTCTCCTGATAGTCAATCCCATTTGTCTGAGTGAATTCCTTAGCCACGGTACCTGAAATGCTTCATGAACGGAATTTGGAACCTGTATCTAAACAAGGTTGTTGATAAATGCCTTATAAATTGGTGAGAGATTTTTATAGGAAACAAAGTTGTAGATGGGGTGGTTTGTGCAAGATCTTGCATCTTTCTTTATAGCAATTGGCAAATTCAAATCATCAGGAGTTAACTCAATAATAGGAGGTTCAACGATTTACCTTGTGAATTGTCGGAGTGGCCTGTACTCGGGTTAGATTCCTAGATTGGCTTAAGATATACTCGGTTCTTTGCTCTTTCTTGAGTTCTTTTCCTCTTAGAGTAGACAAGAAGATTATTGTTTGGGACAGGGAAGTTTGGATCTGTTGGTAGAGAAGTTGAGGGTTCATTGGGATTATTAAGAGTATTTATTTGAGACATTGATTCACTCTTGAATTTGCAGGATAGGATTTGTGGGAGACTGAGTGGTTATGCTATTCCAAAATTGGCATTCATTGCCTACGTTCTCCCCCTGAATGGTAGGTTTGGAATAGTATGGATATTGTTCAAAGAATGTGACATCCATTGTATTATAGAATTGTTTTGTGATATGAGAGAAGCATTTGTATCCTTTCTGGTATGATGAATACCCTATGAATATGCATTTGATGGCTCGGGGATCAAGTTTACCTTTATGATGTACATGGACATAAGTAGAACATCCAAAATTTTTAAAGGGAATGTGGGACACGATTTTGGTGTGTGGGTATGACTCAATTAGAGTATTGATAGGTGTTTTAAACATGAGGACACGAGAGGGCATCCTATTGATAAGATAGGTAGCTGTAAGAACAGCTTTCCCCCGGAAATGTTGGGGGACATGAGTTGTGAACATGAGGGATCTAGCTACCTCGAGAAGATGGTTATTCTTCCTTTCAGTCACCCCATTTTGTTGTGGTGTGTCAACACAAGAGCTTAGATGGACAATTCCTTGACTTAATAGATAATCAATAAGGGTGGAAGCAAAGTATTCTTTAGCATTGTTAGATTTCAATACTTGTATTTTTGTTTGAAATTGGGTTTGAATCATGGTATTGAAATTTTTAAAAATTTGACATGCTTCAGATTTTTCTTTCATTAAAAATAATCAAGTGATTCGAGTATAATCATCTATAAATGAAATGAATCAATGTGTCCCTGTGATGTTTTTGATTCGAGAAAGTACCCAAATATCAGTGTGAATTAATGAGAAAGAATGTGATTTTTTATGTGGAAGATGAGGATATGAAGTTTTAACATGTTTGAAAATTGACATACTTCGCATTGAAAATCCTTTGAATTTTTATTTCTAAAGGATGAAGGGATTTTTTTTTGTAAATACAGGAAATTAGGATGACCTAAGCGATAGTGATTTAACATGATTTCACCATCATTATTGGAATTAAGATTTAATAAAACGTTATTCTGATAAGAAACTTCGGATACAGTTTGGAGGGCTTGTATTATTGGAGGGTCTTCACTTCGTAGGAGATAGAGTCCTGAGCATTCTTTAGCATTGCCAATCATCTTCCCCGAATCCAAGTCTTGAAATTCACATAGGCTATGAACAAATTTAGCCATATAATTTTTATCACGAGTGAGTTTAGTAATTAATACAAAATTACAATCAAGTGTGGGAATAAGAAAGACAAAATCTAGAATAAAGGAGTTTGAAATTTTGGTTGAACCAATTCTGGTTATTTTTGATACTGAACCATCGGCAATTCTGACAGTGTGTTCGTTTTGGTAGGTTTTAAGATTCATGAGAAGAGAAGCATCACCCGTCATGTGGTCTAAAACACCTGAATCAACAATCCATGGTCTCATAACCTATTTCACATTAAGAGCGTTGAGGGTGTTACTTGATTGAGCTATAGTGGTAGATGATGTGGGCAAAGATTGTCCAAATAATTTCTAGAGGAGATCAATCTATTCCTTGCTAAACAGAGTAGATTTAGGGGACACAGTTACATGAGATTTGGAGATAGTTTTGCCATAACTTTCTTTGTTCATGTGCTATGCGGAGGGTGGTTTCCAATCAGTTGGCTTTTCATGAATTTTCCAACAGGTTTCCTTAGTGTGACCAGGTCTACGACACTGATCACACCAAGGTCTTCTTCTACGAGGATGGTTGTCTATAGTATGGGAGTGCTGGTGTCCTCGAATAGCAAGTGCAGATCCTTCTCCAGTCACGGAAATGGTAGATTGAGGACCTATCAACACCTTTTTTCGACTCTCCTCTTGATGAACTTCGGAGAAGGCATCATGAATGCTGGGTAAAGGTTTTGTTCCTAGAATTCTGCCGCACACATCATCAAGATCTTTATGGAGTTCCAGTAAAAATTTGAAAACCCGCTTCTTGTCAATAATCTGTTTGTACAAGATGTCTGTTGGACATGTCCATTCGTGAACCCCAAAGAACTCTAATTGCTGCTAATATCGAGTGAGTTATAGTATTGGGTAACTGATAACTCTCCTTGACGAAGATCATGGAGGATGCTTTCGATCTCAAATAGTTCAGACATATTATCAGAATTGGAATAAGTGTCTTTGGCGGCATCCCATATTCCTTTGGCAGTTTTGTAGAGAAGAAAGTTCTCTCCAATCTCGTTTGTCATGGAATTTATGAACCAAGACATCACCATATTGTTTTTAGATTTCCATGTTCTGTATTGCAAATCATCTTTGTTCGGGGCTACTGTATCTATAGTGAGGTAATTATCTTTCATCTTTTCGCATATAAACATCATGACGAATTTGGACCACCGAAGATAATTGTGTCCATTTAATTTGTGACTAGTGATGGGCAAAAGATTGTTTTTTGTGGAACCAATAATTATAGGTTTTCTTGTGACCATTGGTGCTATTTTAAGTGGGGTTTATATGTGGGTTAATTGGGCCTACCAATGTAGGTTGATATGGGTTGAAATTTGTTATTAGATTAGTTGGGCTGAAATTTGTTATTGGATCGGGTTGCGCTGAAATTTGTTATTGGGCCGGGTTAGGCTGAACCGGGTTAGGTTAGATTACAAATATAGGAACAGAATGCCGTGCGTATTGGAAACAGAATGCAAATATAGGAACAGATTACGAGACTTATTGACTGAACTAGATGGTGATGATGATGAACCAGATGATCAGCGAAGATAATAAATCAGATAGTCAGCGACGACGATGAGCCAGATGGCTGATGGTGCCTGAGTTTTGCGAGATTTTTTGACTGATGTCTCGTGATTTGGGTGGTCGACAACGATGACAGATTTGGTAGTTACGAGAGATGTGGAAAATAGCTTGCGATTAATGACTGGTCTTAGTAGAGATGGAACTCGCGATGATGATTGGTCTGTTGTTTCTTCGACGAACAATGACTTATGCTGAAACCGAGAACCATTGGGATTGTCGCTGGAGAACAGCGCCTGAAATGATTCAATTTGTTATCACCGTTTGAGACTTGAGGTATGAGAATAATCAGCGCCTGAAGAATTGAATTTTAGAGGAAAAAAAACTTCCTCGGACATAATTGGTGAGAAAACAAATTGGATTTCAGAAATACTCTGATACCATGAAGAAAATATGAAGTAATATTCCTTTCTTTTTTTCTCTATTAAGTCTAATGTTTTTACGACACTATAATGGAACACTATAAATTAGAATAAAAAATTAGACAAATGTCCACTAATCTAGGAATATAACAGTTGGTATCAACAATTAAATTACAGCTTGTTTTACATTAGTTTTACAGCCTATACAACACTAATAATATTCGCTGAAAGTTTACATTCCTCAATGGTGAATTAGAAGAAGTCTTCGTAACCATGCTTCTAGGATTCTCCATAGGTGAAAATACTGTTTAAACTAAAAAAATTACTATGGTTTTAAACAATCGCCTAAAGCATGGTTTGATAAATTTGTAAATGTGACAAAAAAATACAATCATATCATATATGTTTTTTCAACACTGAAAATCATAGGAAAATAATTTTGATAGTGTATGTTGATAATATAATCATGACTGAAGATAATCCGGATGAAATCAAGATATTAAAGAAAACCTTGTTTATAGAATTAGAGGTTAAGGATCTAGGAAAAATGAGGTATTTTTTAGGGATTAAAGTTACAAGATTGAAAAGTGTGTCTTAACGAAAATACATCTCCAATCTCCTTATTGAAATTGGCATTGGATGTAAACCAAGTGACTCTTGATAGAGGCTAGGAAGAATAATGAAGATTGGGTAAACCAGTGGACAAAGACAAATATCAAGGAGTAGTAGAAAAGTTGATATATTTGTTTCATATTAGGCCTGACATTGTATTTGCATTTAGTGTTAGAAGAATTGGAAACTATTTAAAAAATTCTCAAGTATCTCAAAAGGTCACCAGGCATAGGATTGTTCTTCAAGATAAGGGAAACGAAGTAGTAAATCTTTTATGATGCATTTTGGGTTGGATCAATAGATATAGAATGTCTACTATTGGATATTATACCTTTGTTTTTGAGAATATCTTAGAGAAGTAAGAAGTAGTATGTAGTAGTTAGAAATAGTGTTGAAGTAAAATTTAGAGCAATTATACAAGAAATTTGTAAAGCCTTGTGGTTAAAGAAATTCTAAAATGAACTTCAGGTTACAGTAAAGTATCAAATTAAACTTGACTGTGATAATAGAACCGTTATCAATCTCTCTAATCTAGTTCTAAGTACGTAGAAATGGATAGATATTTTATTAAAAAAAAAAGATTGAAGATGAGATTATCTGCATAACTTATATTCCCACCTAGGAACAAACAATAGATATATTATCCAAAGGACTTCCTTGACCAAACTTCGATGATTTCATTGACAAGTTGGATATGATTGACATTTATGATCCAACTTTAAAGGGAGTGTTGAAATCCCTGAATTAAAGTAAATCAGATTTTGTAATTATGTATTATCGAAAAATATTCTTATCATTAAGATTCAATCAGGATGTAACTAGGAATTGATTAGGAAATAATTTTGTATTAATTAACTTCATTTTTTAGTCTTCTACTTAGTATTATAAATTAGAGTTGATATATATACAATCAATATACCAGAAAATACAATTTTCTATATCATTTCAAATCTACATCTGTGCGTAACATTTCTAAAAATAACACTGTTTATTTTGTCATTATGGTGTCAAAATCTAGTCAAGTTGCTCTTCAAAGTAGTAATTTTTATTTATAGAACGTTTCATACCTATTGGTTTTTAATATTATTTTTCAGATTCTGGTAGACGATTTGACAACCAATCTAGACATTCTCAGCAAGGTCCTGAGCACGATGGACTTCTTGGTAGTGGCTCTTTTCCAAGATCATCTGGTTTTGCTGCAGGAGTATCCATGCCAAAGGTTCGACCTAATGATCAGTACCAGCTTAACAAAACTAATGAACCATATCATCCTCCTCGCCCATATAAGGTTAGCTTTGTATTTTTGAGATGTTTATGTTTAGAATACAAAAATAGAAAGTAGAAACTACCTTGAAAATTAATCTTGTCCTATCTTCTAATAGCCTTAAGCTCTTAGGAAAAGTGGCCAACCAAAGCTTAAAATGGTGTTAGAGAGGAGATTATGAGTTCATAACTTTAGTTTTTTTTCTTTGTTCTTACCTGAACATATTAAGATCTCCCATTGAGTTCTCGAAATCATTTTAGAATATATGGAAAAGTTCAAATAGGATCAATATAGACCTGCCTACTTCTATTTGCAAGTTTATGCTTCTAGGAAAGTTGAAAAGCCATCCTTATACAACATGTGAGCAAAATATCAATTCATAATTTGTGGTGGATTTGAGTTATGCAATTATTTCAGAAAGTATTATTTTTCTTTTTATGTTTGGAAGAATAAGTACGAGTCTGTTCTAATTTCACTGTTCTGTGTGGATAGGGAGCAAGAATGCAGTTAATTGTTCTCTGCTTCCCAGGGTTGTGGGTTCTATTTTTTCTGGTTCTAACAAGGTTTATGGCAATGTTTTGTAGCTGTGGACTGCTCTCACCATTTTATATCATACGCACTTTCCTATTTCCTTTATATATTATGGTTTTCCATAAAAAGAGAAATACATGATTTGAAAGAGCTACACTGAATAAGTAGACTTCTCCAGATATGTGTTAATTTTACATAATTGTCAGGCACCTCACTCACGGAAGGGTATTCATGACTCATATAATGATGAAACCTTTGGTTCTTCTGAATGTACCGATGAGGATAGAGTGGAAGAGGAAAGAAAGAGGAGAGGTAATCTTTTCTTTGGATTGCTTGATGGCGCTGCAACTTGAATTTGTGATGTCTTGTCAGACCTTAAATATTTTTCTTGTTAAGTTGGACAGTCTGGTTGTAATTTGAAGAAGTCTTTCACAATTTTATTCCAGAGTCTTTTGAGTTGATGAGGAAGGAACAGAAGAAAGCATTTCAAGAAAATCAGAAGTTTGATATGGAGAGAAAGAAATACGAGTTTGACATCACAATACTTCGAGAGGATTCCAAAGATTCTAAGAGAAAAAATACAAGCAATGTTGAGGAACCTGCAGCAGCACCAGCTTCTGATACTAGTTCTGAAAAGTCTTATTTTCCTTCACAAATGCCTGCATCTAGACCTGTTGTACCCCCGGGTTTTACTAGCACAATAGTGGACAGAAATCTTGGAGCCAAATCTCTAAATCATCCCCATGCAGCAGTGGTAACTATGTTCTCCCTTACTGCCAAAATTTTATACATTTTCAAGTTACTTTTTAAAAATGCTTTTTCAGCTTGAGTTCGTACTCCTTAGAAATGAAAGAAAAGAAGAAAAACGTTCTGTTATCATTAGCCGCAAAACTCACAAATTGCTGTTTCAGTAATAATCAAGGGAGTTTGGTCTACCTCAAGATTTGTAAACGTTTGTGCTGCAACTTTTTCCTACCATGATAATTTCAGAGATCATGTTCTAAGTGAGTCTTAAGCAGCAGTTAGCATCAAGTCAGAATCAAAATAATATTGTTACTTTGTTAGTAATAGTCTATCTGTTGAACAATAATTTGTAGTTCATATATTGGCTTGGGCAAACAATTGTAAAAAAAATATTTATTTTGAATGCTGATTGATGTTCTTTGGAATGTAGTTCGTACAGCAATATGACATGGATTGTGATTTATCATGTTTCTTTCTTTAGCTTTTGCTATCAGTTTTAAACAGTCTTCTGGCCTGTTTTCTGTAGGCTGGGGAGAGTGAAGTTAGTGTTAATCAAATAGACTTGAGCAAGCAGCAAGATGGAAATACGAGCAGTCATGCTTTAATTAATGACCACAGTGGGAAGGCTCTACTTGATGTTCCTAATGTGATGATTGGTGGAAAAAGTATCTTCCACAAGAGATCTGATCTATCTAAAGCTTCAGAAGATAGTGAAACGATAGAACCTAATGTTGCAAAGGTTAAAGGGAATTCAATATTGGGCAAGTCCAACGAGGACAGTGCATCACTCCTGGACAAGCTTTTTGGCAGTCCTTTAGCATTAACTGGTGGTGGCTCCTCTACTACTTTTGGGGTAATTGTGATTTCTAGTAGTGTTTCCTTATTTGAGAACAATTGTGTTTACGTGTTTTTTAAACTTCTGAGTTTTTTAACACAGCAATAGCATCACGAGTTTAAGGTTTTTTTGACTAATACGTTGGGCATCCTATTTATTTTTCTGCCACTGTTGTTGTGTATAAGTCTATGTTTTATGCTATAGGTGTATGTCTTTGCATTAATAGTTCCTCTGAAGTTCTATCATTGCTTTCCCAGAAACTGATTTAATTTGGCTTCATTAGTTGATACTCTGTTTATTCTATAGTTCTACTTAATGACTATATATATATATATATATTTTATTTATGGATCTTGATTTATTTCTAGTTAATGGAATTTATGGAATATGTTATTATAGTTTTCATAAGAATAGCTCGTGATTGAGCCTAATGCTAATATGGAAAGTGATTCAGTCTAATGAAGTCGTAGTTCATGTTACAATTAGGGGTTTCTGTATTATGTCCCAAAGAAGTGCAATCTGCCATAATAAGTTTCCCATTTTGGTGTGTAATATATTAGAACTGCAGTTTGTAACTTTGCATCACGGTGTCTGCATCATTTTTATTGTTTTAGACATTTAGTTGAAAGAAACACATTTATCTGGAGTTTTTTCCGTAGCACTGATCTTTATGCCATTGGTTCATGCCTGGCATGGTATTAATATTATACTACAAATGGATTTATTCCCGAGTTTAGTAGTATGTATGTGTCAAAAGTAGATGTCTGCATTCCTAACTGAACGTTCTAATTTACATTATCAAAACTGCCTGTGGATGATGTGTCTTGAGAGTATACTATTGACCTTGTAGCATGAAAGTTAATTTGTATTTACAATGATATTTAGGACATTTTTCATCCCAGTTCTTCTTTGTGCTTTGTCATTGTTGTCTGGACTGTTTGGTGCTATTTGCCAATTGAACGTGTTGCCACACTATTCTGACATACAATCATCAAAAGCATGTGTTTATATCTAGACAGCTGCATGTAAAGGTGTAAATTGAGATGAGATGTTAAGGAGATTCATAGTACAATTCATTAATTTTCAAAGTTCATTTCATTTTATCTTACTTAATTTTTAATAAGATGAGATGGTAACGAGATAGTACTAATTAAGATATCTTATTTATCTCTATTGGACCTAAATAAGGCAAATAATAATACAAAAATAATAGAAAATATGATACATGATTATTTATAATATAAGTTCTATAAGAAAAATGATACATATGTTTAAAGTTAGGTTATTAGGATTACAATCTAAATGAAGTGAAATAAGATGTGAGATGGTTTTAAATGGAATGAGACAATATTGTACTACGAACTCATTAAAGATACTAAATGAAATATGAGATGACATGAGACAGCACACTTTACATCTCTAGCTGCATGCTTTCTTGTTTGCAGGTAGTGATAGTTGCTTTAACTGAAAATCTGAATCTTTTGTTTCATTTCCATTTTTTGGTGAAATATTTTAGTCTTCCTTTGACACCCAATTTTTTTTTTAAAGCCTCATTACTACCGTTTTGTTTCCATCCTAGCATCAAGATAGTAAATCAGATGAAACTTGGAGCCCTCACACTGTTCAGTCTTCCAAATTTTCTCATTGGTTTCGTAGAGAAGGTTTGTTACCCTTAATCTTTGGGAGTTATTTTTACTACCTAGCTGTTGCTTGTATGAAATACTGAATGTATTTTTGAGCATAATTTCTTGCTGCAGAAAAGGAAACTTCAAATGACCTTTCATCTGGCAAGCCGAATGACTTGCTCTCTTTGATAGTTGGGGGTGCAAAAGATGGATCCCGGGTTTCTCAGATAAATGGAAATATTTTGCAAAAATTTCCCTTCCAGATCCCTGATTCTGATGAGAAGCTTGCATCAAATGTAATGCCTGCTCCACTAGGAAAAGCTGAGCATTTGTACACAAATATTAAACCAGAGGCAGTTTCTTCAGTCCTTACATGCGAAGACCTAGAACAGACAATTCTTTCGGAAATTGGTGACAATGGTTCAGTTATGCAGCCATCTGTTCAAAGCTCGACAGACCCCTATGGAGAGAAAGAGCAGCCAAAGGCTTGTGTTGATGACAGTGCGTCTCAGCACCTTCTTTCATTACTACAGAAGGGGACCTGCTTGAGAGATTTGGATTCATCCCAAAAGCTGGATGCTGTCTCTCCTGGAAATCTGCAAGAAAGCAAAGGAGCAAGTACTGGCACTGCTTTTTATGGGTCAAGAGATGCTGATGCTGTAAGGGTGTCTGATTCAGCCAACTCTCTAACTCTTGAAACTCTTTTTGGCACTGCTTTTATGAAGGAATTGCAATCTGTTGGGGCACCAGTTTCTGTCCAAAGGGTCCCATCGGAATCTCTGAGATTTGATGTTGCTGATGCTGAGCCTCATGAATTAGGCATTCCTGGGTTTGACAATGCTCTCCATTCTTCGAATGGAATTGAATTTAATGTTAGTATTCCAGATACAAGTCTTTTGAAAGCAAATAGGAGGATGCCTATTGAAACAGATAAGACTGAGGAGCGGTGGCTGAACTTCGATGTTCCGTCAGTTGGACTACATACATCACAGCTTCGATCCAACCGGGGGACTATAGTTGGTGGCTTTGATGCACCTGCTAATGTTCACCTTACTGAAGTTGATAGCTCGATTTCAGTCAGTGATCCTCTGAATGCTCAGAACTTTGTAGCATCTAGGAGTTCAGTTAAAACTGAGTTGCTATCCTCCCAAGCTGCACGGACTGACATGGCTTTAGGTTCTATCTTGAAAAATGGAAGACCTGTCAGGGGACAAGAACAATCTTTCCTTCCTGTTTCCTTTGATTCAAGGGAGCCTGATCTCCCTTATCAAAATTTCCATGTTCAACCTTCTTCCACAGAATTCCATCATCATAAAATACATTCCCAAATGAAATTTATGGCACCAGAAGCTGTTTTACAACATGATCCTCGACCAAATCACCAATTTTATGCCAACATACTACGTCCCTCATTCCCACACCCTAGCACAGGGTTATCTGGGTTTGAGCAGCCTGTTCATCATCCTATGTTGCAGCATATGCACATGCCAGGCAATCTTCCACCTCATCTCCTGCCAGGAATGTCCAGGGGTCCTCCCACACCTCATCCAAACCGAGGTGCTCCTCATCCTAACCATCAGGTGACTGGCTTTATTCAAGATGTGAATCCAGTGCCAGGATTGCCTTTTGGTCATCAGCAGCCAAACTTCGGTAGTATTGGAATGGCACAACCAGGTAATGTAGTTAAATCAGAAGAAACCAACTTTTCTTCTTCTTCTAAATCTCTGTTTTCATTTCTTTGATTTCAGATGTTTTGTGGTTCATGCCAGTTTCTTCTGCATGTTCATTTAATTTACACCAACATACTGCTGCATATATTTGCATTATAACTGGATTTTGGAATAATGCCTCTGTTAAATTATTTTTTCCCCTAGCTTTTGTTTCCACAGGAGTGATATGCTTAAGATAGCAAGACTTGGTACAAGTGCTACGAGTCTATGAACCATGTGTACTGACTGCCCCTGGACTAAATTTATATTTTTAATTGATGTATGAACATCAGCTATCCGTTATGACAGAAACATTGCATCATTTTCCTTTGTAACTTTTTTTTTTAGTTGAACTTTCAGCTACTGACGTCGGGAGTGGAAGCAATCATCCAGAGGCATTACAAAGGCTTATAGAAATGGAATTGAGGGCAAACGCTAAACAAATTTACCCTTTGGCTGCTGCTGATAATCAGAGTCAGGAAATGTATGGTCGTGGACCGGACATGGGATTTAGGTATAGATAGTGAGCTTGTTGCTCCATGTTTATATGCTACTGTATAAATTGATGATGCGGTAGTTCAGCAACTTTCTTTCTTGCATGGTGCAAGTGGAACTGATTTTTTTTTCTTCCCTCTTTGATACTTTTTTTTTTCAAAGTTTCTTTAATTGGAAGCGGATATTAATGCATGCCTTCCAATTTGGAAGCGTCTCATTTTAATCCAATTTTTTTTCTTGCATTTTAGACCTTCGTGGAAAAGAAAGAGGAGAGAGGGGGAAGGACGTTTGAGAAATGGGTTTATCATTTTTGTTAGCCCCATTTAGGAGGATAATGGATTTCGATGAGAATATCTATCTACCAACTTGGTGATTATAAATCTGTGTATAAGGTTCTGTTTTTTTTTTTTGGTGGGCAATAGTAGATTTATATATTTTTTTTTGGTGATCAACATAAATGGTCAACTTAAAAAAAATGGACTTTGTCTAGTGGTTTTTGCGTTAGAGTATTATTAGTTTTGTTATTATAAGGTACGAGTATATTTGACCTCGGTAGTTAAAAATGAGCGCTTTAAAGTTTTATAATCATTAATAAAAATGTATTTTAAGTCTCGATAAGAGGTTGATTTTTTTTACAATAAAGTATTCAATTTTCATAAATAATCTGATTAAAAATATCTGATCCAATTGCATAATTAAATTACATTTTTGCAACTACTAAAATCCGTACCTCATGCTTTTTAAGGAAATGAGATTTTCAAAATGACTCATAATGTTCTGAAGTTTCTCAGCATTTGTATCAAAATTTTCTGATATTTATTGTAAACCGTGCCACCTTTAAAATTAAATTGTATCTATTACTTTATAGATAAATTGGTACAAAATTAAAAGAAACTAGAACACGGAACCAGACAACCACTGCTCAATTTTAGCGAAGAATAGACAACGATAGCTCCATTTTCAATTGTCAAGCTCTATTTCACTATTTGAATAAATAATTCGATGTATTAATTTAGGTTAAAAATTTGATTCAATTTATCGATTTTGAATCTGATAAATTTTATAGATTTTAGATTATTATTTGATTCGGATACATAAATTTTATAATTTATTGTATCTAATTCATATCGAATTATTAATAAATTATAAATAAATACATATTTTATTTTTATAATATGTTATATTTAAATATTATATATACCATAATTATATTACATTACTATTTTAACTTTAAAAATAAATATAAATATTTATAATAATTTTATAGGTATACGTATATTTTTTATTCTTTTTAATTGTGACTATAAATAATAGATTTTGTTAAAAATATACCAATTTTAAATTTAATTTTTTTTGTGTTGTATTTTATACATTATAATAATTTATAAATAAATTTTAATATAAAATTGATATTATTTAATTCAAAAAATCGAATTTATTTTGATTTAAATTGATTAATTGATTAATTGAATTTTTTTTCTGATTTAGATAAAATAGAATTTAAATTAATCAAAAATAAATAATTTTAATATGCTGATTATCTAGCTAACTCCTACTCTCTCTTGTTCCTTTGTCTTAGCCCCCTTTTGGCAGTGAAGCAAACATCTTTTTGAATGAGTTGGAAGGGTAAATATTAAAAATGTCAACGGTTTCCTAAATGTAAATTAGTTCTTAATTAGTAACTTTATATCAAACATCTTTATAAGATATTGGCTAATTATAAAGAAAACTTACTTTACATGAATTCTAACCGATAAAGAATAAAAATATATATAAAATTAATTAAAAAATACTTAAAAGGGTAAAATTATCGAATTATTACATTTGTTTCGTTTATAGTTCGTCTTATTTATACCACTCAATTATTAAATTTATCTCATTTATACCGGTTGAAAATTGTGAATTTTTATAAAAATAATTGATATTATTTTGTGTCTTGTCACACATTACTATTTTACATCACTTAAGAGATGTATAAATAGAAAAATGATTGGTTATTGGGTTTTGGCCTAGGTAAATGTGATACCACACACGCGTGCTTGCCGTCGCCTTCGTCGTTGGTTCGACCGACCGTGTCAAGTTGATTTGAGTCTGTGTTCGTGTTTGTGTGACATTTTATGTTTTGGGAATTTTTTTTATTAAAATTACTTTTCCATTTAGAAAATAATCATTACATTTTTACTCAAAAAATAACCATTATTTTTTTTACTCATAAATATATGTTAAATTATCGTTATTTTTCTTTATTCAGAAATATCCGTTAAATGACCGTTATTTTTCCTTTTATGAAATGACCGTTATTTTTCCTTTTATAAAATGACCGTTACTCTTTTCACCCAAACATAACCGTTATTATCATAATGGTCACACTTTTTCTCAAACCTATAAATAGAGGGTCTGAGCTTTCAATTTCAACATCATCAATTTGAAACATCTCTTACTAGAAAAAGCTTTTAGAAAGAAAAAGAAGAAAATACTAAATTATTTTGAGTTTTTCGAGCAACATTAATTTTATAGGTGTAACATTCTCGTCTTCATTAGTTTATTGAAGTTCGAGACAGAAAACAAAGATTATGGACTATGTTATCCCAGTAGTTCATTTTCATGTTATCGGTAATATTATTCTTACATTGTTTTCACTTAATTGTTCCAATAATTTAACAATACCATTCATTTAATCTTCCTTTAACGACATCACGTGTGAGTGATATATATTTGAAACAACTTCGATAGTTAAACAATATATTTAGAACTACAATTTATTTCAAATATTAATATATCATTCAACTAGTTGAGTTATTTCAAATCTATTACTTTAATTAATTGACATGTGATACCGTTAAATAATGAATAATAAAATTTTATAAATAAAACAAATGTAATAATTATGTAGTATAAATGAGACGAAAAAATAATTTAATAATATGAAAGAAATAAATATAATAATTCGATAATATTAATATAATTAATAAAAAGATGCATATAATTAAATATATTATGGTTTGTTAATATATATATATATATTAAAAAATGAAGAGAATTTATTTAAAAACAAAAAAAATCAAGAATTGTGAAAATTAAAATATTTAAATCCTTTCATTTGTCCCTTCCCCCGTCCGAGAAAAGAAGGAAAAAAAAAAAGAAATTGATATAGTAAAATGTATTTTTTTTTAAATTTTCTTATTGAAGTTTGTTTTTATTATTATTTTATTTTTTCTATGTTTTAATTCTTCAAAAATAATTGTTTTTTACTTTTAACGTGGGAAGGAAGTAATATGAAATTTTTAACTTTTTAAGGTATTTTTTTCCATCAAAATAAGGTAGTAATTCAAAATTGAAAATATTACAAAGTATTAATAGATATTAGACAAATTTGAAAGATTGTATAGGCATTCCACACCAATCAAAAATATAACATGATGAATCATTAAAAAACCTAAAAAAAAAAAAAACAAAAGGTGAGAAAAATGTGTATATGTGTGCTCATTTAAATTTGAAGAAACTATAGATCTATTGAATTAAAATATAGACCTTAAGTCAATGATTTTTAAAAATTCTATCATTTCTTAGTTTACGTATATACTACCAAGTAATTATAATTAAGAAAATATGAATTTTTCTTATTCTAACAAAAAGTTAAAACTCTTAATAAATGAATTTTTTTTTTAATAATCAAAGTTAGAGTTAGATGATAGAAGATTTCACTGGTACCTTTACATCCAAAGAACAAGTGTTACATCCTCTCATCTTTAAGATGACAAAGAGGACAAAGAGTTAGACCTTGCACTCCCCTACTAACCAAAATCTTCCTTATAGAAGGGATGTTATTCAATCATTTTAAAAGAAAGAATTTTAGTTTGCTAGGTAGCTTTAATTTCCAAATCATTCTCCATGTCTTGGCATTCAAATTGTTACCTAGTTCCGTAGAAGAAGTGCATACCCATCATTGTCTACTTTGCACAAAAAGATCAATTATTATGCAATTTAGTAGCAACTTGATAACCTGACTTGACTGTGTAGCAAGAGTAAGTTGAAATGTCAAAACATTTTATCTCTTAAAAACTATGTAAGAACAATATTATCGATATATTGAAATATACTGTTTGGGTTGAGTCGCGGACTAGGTCGCTCTCTTTAAGACGTTTCGCGGCTTTACCCAAACTTGTGCAAGCAAACACAGCCTCATCGTCCCCAGGATAAAACAGTCTAGAATCTTTTTTCTGTCTCGGATCTTCATTGCACTGATGAAGTTCAGAATACTACACCTCTTAAATATTTAGGTTGCTCGGAAATCTGAGAAAATAATTCTGAATTTTCTTTTCTTTGATTTTACTATGAAAACCGTAGAATTTTTTTTTTGAGTTGTTAAATTATGTTCTAAACTGAGGGCTATTGCCCCTATTTATATTTGAAAAAATATGTGTAATGGTCATATAATTATGAAAATAACGGACACATAATTATGAAAATAACGGTCGCATAATTATGAGAATAATGGTCATAAAATTAACGGCCACATAATTATGAAAATAACGGTCATAAAGGTAACTGTCACATAATTATAAGAATAACAATCATAAAATTAATGGCCACATAATTATGAAAATAACGGTCATAAAAGTAACAGTCACATAATTATGAAAATAATGGCCATATAATTATGAATGTGACAGTTACATAATTTATGAAATAACGATCATAAAATAATAAAAAATATTTTTTTTATTTAAATTCATTTCCAACAATCCCCCACTTGAATTTTAAATAAAAATAGTTTCATCGAGCAACCGATCAATTAAAAGTATAAGATTGTGCATAAGCAAAAGGTGTCTATCGACTTGAACCTTTGCATAGTGTTGATGCTTTAGAATATAGTAGAGTAACTCGTAGTTTTGAACTCTATCTCTAACAACATCACACACACAACCTTTCTAAGGTGTAGTTCGAAAAGCCCGTGCTTTACGGCCATGCACGTGTATCCCAGTATAGTGAATGCTCTAGTAAATTTTGCCCAAAATTTTCATAGGAAGCGACCATACTTCCACATTCACATAGGTGAGTCTATCAAGAGTACTTCTGTAGCTACATACTCCACTCCACATAGAGTATAGAACTCATTAAGAGTTTAATAATTAACTCATCATTTCTGTCGCTTCAGGACTTCATGCTTCTAACAATATAGAATGTGACTTCATAATAGCATGATTCATCTCATATCACTTCATGACTTGTTATTACCCATTGAACTTATTTCTTGGGATCTCTAGTCTATAAGTTGGGTTACCATCATGAGTGACTCTTCATTCTAAGGGCATTAGTCACATTCCTTTCAAGGTTTTTGAAAACCTTCTCTCTTGTTAATCCTTTCGTCAAAGGATCAGCCAAATTTTCATCAGTACATATATGATCCATTCTTACAGCTCCTATAGAGAGAAATTCTCTAACAGTACTGTGTATCTGTCGTCTCTTGCCGTTGTAATAACGGTTCTAAATCTTTGCAATAGCCGCGGTACTATCGCAGTGGATCAGGACAGCTGGTATCGATCTTTCCCATAAAGGGATCTCAGCTAACAGACTTCTTAACTAGCCTGCTTCTTCACTAGCAGTAGCTAGTGCTATCATTTCAAACTCCATCATAAATTGAGCCAATATTGTCTATTACTTAGACTTCCAAGAAACAGCTCCACCAGCTATGCTAAATATATAGCTGCTAGTTGATTTGGAGTCTTCTAATAAAATGTTCCAATCTGCATCGCTGTATTCTTCTAAAACAATGGGAAACTTTGTATAATGTAATCCAAGGTATATAGTTCTCTTAAGGTATCTCATAACCCTTTCAATAGCATTCCAATGCTCTACACTAGGTCTACTGGTAAACCTATTGTTGCATGTTTTGCAACACACAAAAATCGTGCAAGTATACACGATCACAAGTAATAATATGATAAATAAAATATCGTTCCCACATAGATTTGTTAATAGTATTCGTTAATTATTAAAATTATTTCAACCTAATTTTATCCAAACAGTCGATAATTTGATGCAGTTTGACTAACTAACTTTTATAACAGATTGCAAGAAAATTCTAGGATTGCAAGCTTCACCCAAATTAATCCACTTGAATCATTATATTTTATCTTGATTTATGTTATCGTATTTTAAGTTGTTAACCAAGAACTCCTAATTTATCCATATATCTCTTCCGAGTCTATGTATAGACACATCTAGTTAAAATGATTCACTATATTCCTATGCTAATTAAATTCAACTAGATTTATTAAGTTATGAGTTCTCAAACAAGCACACATACAATAAAAGTATATTTCTATCTCTTATGTATATACGTTATTTCATCACGAGCAACACACAAAAATGCCTTTTTCAAGTTTATTTAAGTGTCACATATCGCTTAATTAATCTTCCGATAATTAAAAGCATTAAACACAGTATAAAATAAACAACTTAAAACAAGCCCATAAATCATTCAAAAATACTTAATTCAAATTTCATAATTTACGCTTACACCGCAATCCTAGAACAAATGTATTAGTTCATAGCTAATTTAAAATTACAACACAACAAAAATAAAAAATTCCAGAGAAACAAAAATTAAAAGAAAATAGATAAGAAAAAAAATTCTTTCACGATTCCTCAATGAAAAATAAATTTCTTCCCTTTTCTTCTTCTTTGTTGTCTTCTTTCTCTGTAATTTCCTAAGAAAATACAACATAAAATGTTAATAAACGTTTCATGTGTTTTGTGTAACACGTAGAGAGGAAAAGAAATGAAAATGGTACAAAAAAGAAAAACTCGCAAGAACTGCGAGAGAAAACAAAAAAGAAACAAAAACTCAAAACCAAAAATCAAGCTCAAAAACGCTGCATAAAAAAAATATATATTCCCCTTTTTAATTTTTTTTTGTTTTTATTTTTTTATATTTTTTTATAAAAAGTGGGGAACAAAAAATGTATGGGGAGCAGCACGCATGAACAATCTGCACATTTTTGATTTTTTTCTTTTTCCGCATGCCACGTGTCACCATGTGATTCGCTGAGAGAAATACAGTGACAAGTGGCCGCTTTTCATTATGTGGTAAGGTCGGTTGCATGAAGAATGCGTCGCACAGGATTTCGTCGCGTTGTAAGTGGTTAACAACTGGAAGTGGGCACGGTTTCTACGTTTTTATTTCACCGAATACATACCACGTGTCATCATCTTATTCGCTGTAATATTTATGAGACACGTGGCTTCTCATTTTCCGTTGAAACACGAGGGTGCACGCGGCTTGGATGTACCGCGCCACACTGGATTTGTAGACGAGCCGGCCGCACGACGCGCCTTGGTTCAACGCGCTCAATCTGGGACCGTTCATCTCATCCAACGGCGATCGACGCGCCTCGAGGGAATCTCGCGCAACCGACACGCGTGTCCCACTCGCACGCCGCCCGCACGGCAGGCGGGCCCCATTGGCACGCCACCGCGCAAACGAACTCGTACCCACTCTCCTCGCGGGTTTCGATCTACACGTGCGACCCCAACCGTGTCTTATCCGATCGAACGGTCCACGTTGCGCGTTTGTAATAGGGCGCGTGGCCTCATCTCACCTGCGTAGAAAATTAAACTTTTATTAATTATATTTTCACCCACAAATTTAATTCAAATTACATTTTAAACTTTCTTAAATTATAGTTAAGCCCTTTGCTAATTTTAAATTAAATTTTTAAACTTTTAATAATTATAATTAAGCCCAAATTTAATTTAAATTATATTTTCGATTTTTATAAATTGTAATTAAGAAACCATATTATCTGAAATTATATTTGTGGACGGAAATATGAAATTAAGTAAATTTTCGATACAGATTATTTAATTTTATTAAAAATGTATTTTTAGCACATAAAAGGAAAATATTAATTTATTTAACAAAAATACACTAAATATTTAAAGAACATAACAATTATCATTACTAAAATTGATGAAAATAACTATATAAAATACAGTTATCACCTATATAGTAGTCCCACAACATAAGCTATGTCTGGTCTAGTGTAATCAGTAACATAACGTAAGCTACTAATGATGCTCGCATACTCAGTTTATCTAACACCGTCCCCGGTGTTCTTGAACAACTTTACACTAGGATCATAAGGAGTACATACAGGTTTACAATTAAAATAATTATATTTCTTTAAGATCTTCTCAATGTGATGAGATTGATCTAGAGAAATTCTCTTTTCAGACCTAGTAATCTTTATACCAAGGATTATACTCGCTTATCTGAGATCTTTCATATCAAAGTTAACACTTAATAAAGTTTTCACATTATTCACAACATGAATATTTGATCCAAAAATAAGCATGTCATCCACATATAAACATATAATAGTGCAAATGTTATCTTCTAATTTATAATAAATGCATTTGTCACTTTCATTCATTTTGAATTCATGTGGGTTAACTATATTATCAAATTTCTCATGCCATTGCTTAGGTGCTTATTTTAAACCATACAGATATTTATCTAGTTTTTATTTTCTTGACCTGAGATAACAAAACCTTCAGGTTGATCCATATAAATTTCTTCTTCTAAATCACCATTTAAGAAAGTAGTTTTAACATCCATTTGATGTACTACTAAATCATGGATGGTAGTAAGAGGAAAAAGTACACGTATGGAAGTTATTCGTGTGACTGGTGAAAATGTATCAAATAAATCTACATTTTCTCTTTGCCTATACCATTTAACTACAATACAAGCTTTGTACTTTTCAATAGTACCATCGAGTTTTAATTTCTTCTTTTGTATCCATTTACATCCTATGGTTTTACAACCATAAGGTAAGTCAACTAAAAGCCAAGTTTTATTATACTTATAAGAGTCCATTTCATCATTTATGGTTTCTTCTCATAAGTTGGCATCTAAAGAAGATAATGATTCTTTACGAGTTTGGGGATCTTCCTCTAAGGTATAAGCATAAAAATCTGACCCAAAATCCTTAAGGGTTCGAGCTCGTTTACTTCTTCTAATTTTAGTGTTTAATTCTTCATTTTGTTCAATAGTTCTAGTTATGGGTAAACAACTAGAAGACAAGCCCCCACTATTCTTCAATTTAAATGAAAACCTATGTTCATAGTAGTCAACATCATTTGATTCTATAACTATGATCATTTAAGTCATAGAATTTACAAGCTTTACTATTCACAACATATCCTATGAATACACATTCGTATGCTCTACTAGTAAGCTTTATTTCTTTTAAGAATCAGGGATCCTAACATAGACTAAACAATTTCAAGTTTTAAAATAAGTTAAGTTTTTTATTTTTCAACATTTCAGATGGTCAAATTTTACTAGTAGATTTAGGCATTCTATTTAGCATATAGCAAACAGTTAATAAAATTTCTCCCCACCAATGGGAAGTAGCACCAAAGTTTAATAAAATTGTAACTACTGATTTAGTAAAAGTTTTATTTTTTTCTTTCAGCTTTGCCATTCATTTCAGAAGAATAAGGTGCTGTTTTTTTCATGAATGATTCCATGAGTTTTATAAAAATCATTGAAGATATTGGAATCATATTTAGTGCCTCTATCACTTCGAAACCTTTTTATTTTTCTGTTAAGTTGATTCTTAATTTCAGTCATAAATATTTTAAACATGTCAAACGCTTCACTTTTATTTTTCATTAGATATACATAAGTGTAATCTGAACAGTCATCTATAAAAGTTATAAAATAGCGTTTTTCATTTCTTGTTAAATTTCCATCAAGTTCACATATGTTATAATGTAATAATTCTAAAGGTTCAGATTCTCTAACTATTGACTTATGTGAAGTTTTTGTTATTTTAGCTTGACTATAAAAGTCACATTTTTTTAAAATCATTCAAAGATAGTTTAGGAATTAGTTCTAAGCTACTCATGTTCTTGATTATGCGTTTATTAACATGACAAAGTCTAGCATGCCAAATATTAAAGGAACTCAACATTCAATTTAAACATGCCATTAGTGGCGTACCCTTTCCCAACAAAAAATATTATTTTTAGTTATTGTATATAAATCAGCCCCTATAGTTTGAGTAAAGAAGATATCCTGAAACTAAGTTCTTTCTCATCTCTGGAGTATGCAAGACATCTTTCAAGATGATAGTCTTTCCAGAGGTAAACTTTAATTCCACCTCACCAGTACCAACAACTTTAGTGGAGTGGGAGTCACCCAACAACACTTTCTTATCCTCAGACTCAGAGTAGGACTTGAACATGTCTCGATTATAGCGAACATGGCGAGAAGTACCAGTGTCCACCCAACACCCCTCGGATCCATCAACAAAATTGACTTTAGAAATCACAGCAATAAGTTGATCTTCGGTAAGGTTCGTCTACATGGCAGGATGATTCCTGTTCTGGCAGTTCCTGGCCAAGTGGCCAAGTCTGTTACAACTTTAACACATGAATTTGTTATTCCTTAAGGAGGTTAAGGTCCATTCTGGAGAGGATAGTTTTGTTTCTATTTTGGTGGTTGCGGTTTTGGTTATTATTGTGATTATGAGTTTTCATATTTCTACCTTTAGGTTTCAAAATTGCAGATGAGGGTTTCTTATTGGTACTGTTGTTTGAGACAACGAGTACTTCATCTCTTTAGTCTTATTTTCGGACTTCTTCTTCTATTCTTAAACTGGTTATAAGACTTTCTAAAGAAAATTTCTTAGTTTTATGTCTAAGTGTATTCTTAAACATGGGGTAATTTATGTCTAAGCATGGGGTAATTTATCTATAATAACAACTACTTGAAATTGTTCATCTAAAGTCATACCTTCAGAAGTTATTTCGTGTGCTATCTTCTACAATTTGTGTGATTGAGCTTCCACAGATTTGTCATCAATCATTTGATACTTCATGTATCTACTAACATCATACTTCTTAGTTCCAGCTTCCTCAGTATCGTACTTCTTTTGAAGTGCTTCCCAAATTTCCTTAGCAGACGATATCAGAGTTATAATAATCATACAAGTCATCAGCTAATCCATTAAGAATAAAAAAAATTTGCGTAGAAATAATTTTCTATCCAGGTGTTTAAATCCTTTATTGTAGCTTCAGTATGAGAATTAGGCAGTGTTGGTTTTTCAATAATAAAAACAAAAGTGACATTTTACATGGTTAAGAAGAATAACATTTTTTTGTCTCCATTTTTAAAGTGTAGTTCTTCAAAATGAAATGGTTTGTTAAGATCAGCAGTTAACATTTCAGTAGACATGGCAGATAGAATACGTCTTAAAATTGTTGGAACAAATATGTGAAAAAACTATGTAAGAACAATATTACCGATATACTGAAATATACTGCTTGGGTTGAGTCGCGGACTAGGTCGCTCTCTTTAAGACGTTTCGCGGCTCTGCCCAAACTTGTGCAAGCAAACACAGCCTCGTCGTCCCCAGGATAAAACAGCCCAGAATCTTTTTTCTGTCTCGGATCTTCATTGCACTGATGAAGTCCGGAATACTACACCTCTTAAATATTTATGTTGCTCGGAAATCTGAGAAAACAATTCTGAATTTTCTTTTCTTTGATTTTGCTATGAAAACCGTAGAACTGTTTTTTTGAGTTGTTAAGTTATGTTCTAAACTGAGGGCTATTGCCCCTATTTATAGTTGAAAAAATATGTGTAACGGTCATATAATTATGAAAATAACGGACACATAATTATGAAAATAACGGTCGCATAATTATGAGAATAACGGTCATAAAATTAACGGCCACATAATTATGAAAATAACGGTCATAAAAGTAACGGTCACATAATTATAAGAATAACGGTCATAAAATTAATGGCCACATAATTATGAAAATAACGGTCACATAATTATGAAAATAACGGTCACATAATTATAAATATGACAGTTACATAATTTATGAAATAACGATCATAAAATAATAAAAAATATTTTTTTATTTAAATTCATTTTCAATTGATAAAAGTGTTTAAGATTGGATGTACAACAAGTCAAAAGACACTTTTTAACTTACCTAGGTCCCAACAATCTCCTTCTTTTGTCATAAGGTCTTTCCCAATGAGCTCTTTTTTATTACGAACAATAATAGAATTACATCTCACATAATCATTCAACCACAGGTCTTTCCAAATTTTAAAAAGGTTATTTTTTCCAACACTCTATCGTAAACCTTCTTTTAAGAGTTTACTGATTTCAAAAATGCTTCTTCAACCCCATAAAGGCTTGTTATCCAATTTAGCCTCTAAAAAATCACAATTAAAAAAGTATTTTCTTACGAGAATTTAGTAAAGGAGAGTGTGAAATAGTACAGAGCCTCCAAGCCTGTTTTGCAAGAAGAGGAAGGTTGTACAATCTGAGATCTTTATCTCTAGCTAATTTCTTTGTTTTGAGCTTTGACCATGTCATCCAACGAATTTTTTTAATTTTTTTCATTACTTCCCCCCTAGTAATTCCGCATCATTACTGTAATATCATCACATAATTTTTAAGGCAACAAGAAGCATTGCATTGCATAACATGGGATGGCAGTCACAATTGAGTTGAGAAGTAATTCTCTACCGTTTCGATAAATTTGCAGACCCAGATTTTAATTATTTTTTTTTTTTACTCTTTTATAAAGGAAGCTGAAATATAAAGGAAGCTGAAAGCTTTGACTCTAGCATTTCCAATTAGAGATGGAAATCCTAAATACTTATCCACTCATCCCATATGTGGAATAGAAAGCATCTGCATAAGATTTTCTCTGAAATTGTTTGGGACGTTTGTGCTGAAAAACATTGAAGACTTGTGGGTATTAAGCTTTTAGCCTGATGCCTTCCCATATAAACCAATTAGATGCTTGACATGTTCCAGTTCTTCTGTGCTAGCCTTGCAAAAAATGAAAGAATCATCTGTAAAAAATAGATGGGTAATTGATGGCCCACTCCTACTTAATTTTAGGCCTTAGATGGTTCCTTGACTTTCAACCTCTATGAGTAGTGAAGAAAGACATTCAACACACAAGATGAACTAGTATGGCCATAAGGGATCTCCTCGGCGTAAACCTCTTCGTGGCTTAAAGAATCCAATAACCTGTCCTTTTATTACACAAGCAAAGGAAACAGAAGTGATACAAGAGAATATCCAGCTAATGAAATTGCTATCGAAGCCCAACTTTGTAAGAATAGCCTTGACGAAGCTCCATTCTATTCGGTCAAAAGTTTTACTCATGTCAAGCTTAAGATCGATAAGGTAGTTCTTGGCTTTGCATCTAGAGCATATATGATGGAAAAGTTCTTGAGCAATTAGAACATTATCAGTGATCAAATGGTTCTTAACAAAGGCTGCTTGATATTTACTAATCACATTAGGCAATATATTTTGCAATATTTTCGTTATAGTCTTTAAAACAATTTTGTAAATGAAAGAGTAAAGACTGATAGGCCAAAAGTGATTAACAGAGGTAGGATTATTTCCCTTAGCCAACAACGAGATGAGAGTGAAATTGGAGGCAGTGGGTAGCCATCCATGTCTAAAGAATCTTTGTACTGCTTTGATCACATCATTCCCCACAATGTGCCAATATTTATGGAAAAAAGACGGCAGAAAACCCATCTTGGCCAGGACTTTTGTTGGGTGCAAAGCTTTTGACTGTTTCATAGATTTCTCTAACAGAAACTGGTGCTGCCAATTTATGGTTCTGTTCTCTAGAAACTTTAGGAATGATAGCCTTAGAGCTAAATCAATATTCCTCTCATCATGGTTCGAAGAGTTGTATAGAACCTTATTCTCCTTAAATGAATGGTAAAACTGAAAGAAAAAATAAATTTTTTACTGAATCAGTTGTTATAATTTTATTAAGTTCTAGTACTAATTTTTATTGGGTGGAAGAAATTTTATTAACTGTTTGTTATATACTAAATAGAGTGCCTAAATTTACTAGTAAATTTTCACCTTATGAAGTTTTGAAAAATAAGAAACCTAACTTAACTTATTTTAAAAATTGGGGTCGTCTCTGATCCTAAAAGAAATAAACTTATTAGTAGAACATATGAATGTGTTCATAAAATGTATTGTGAATAGTAAAGCTTATAAATTTTATGACTTAAATAATCATATAGTTATAGAATCAAATGATGCTGACTTCTATGAACATAAGTTTCCCTTTACATTGAAAAATAGTGGATATTCATCTTCTAGTAATTTACCCATAACTAGAACTACTGAACAAAATGAGGAATTAAACACTGAAATTAGGAAAAGTAAACGAGCTCAAAGTTCTAAGGATTTTGGGTCTGATTTTTATGTTTATACCTTAGAGAAAAATCCCCAAACTCTTTGAAAAGCTTTATCTTTTTTAGATACCAATTTATGGGAAGAAGCTATAAATGATGAAATGGATTATCTTGAGTATAATAGAACTTGGCATTTAGTTTACTTATCTCCTGGTTGCAAAACCATAGGATGTAAATAGATACTAAAGAAGAAATTAAAATCCGATGGTATTATTGAAAAATACATAGCTCGTCTTGTAGTCAAGGGTATAAGAAAAGGGAAAATGTAGATTTCTTTGATACCTTTTCACCAGTCATACGAATAACTTTCATACGTGTACTTTTCTCTCTTGCTACTATCCATGAATTAGTAGTACACCAAATGGATGTTAAAATTGTTTTCTTAAACGGTAACTTAGAATAAGAGATTTATATGAACCAACTTAAAGGCTTTGTTGTCCCAAGTCAAGAAAATAAAGTTTGTAAACTAAATAAATCTTTTTATGGTCTAAAACAAGTACCTAAGTAATGACATGAAAAATTTGATAATCTAGTTATCTCACATGGATTCAAAATGAATGAAAGTGACAAATGTATTTATTATAAATCAGAAAATGACATTTGTACTATTATATGTTTATATGTGGATAACATGCTTATTTTGGGTTAAATATTCATGTGTGTGAATAATATGAAAAATTTGTTATGTGCTAACTTTGATATGAAAGATCTCAGAGAAGCAAATATAATCATTGGTATAAAGATTATTAAGTCTGAAAATAGAATTTTTCTAGATCAATCTCATTACATTGAGAAGATTTTAAAGAAATATAATTACTTTAATTGCAAACATGCATGTCTTCCTTATGATCCTAGTGCAAATTTGTTTAAAAACACCGGAGACGGTGTAAAACAAACTAAGTATACAAGCATTATTGATAGCTTACGTTATGCTACTGATTGCACTAGACCAAACATAGTTTATGTTGTGGGACTACTATGTAGGTTTACCAATAGATCTAGTATACAGCATTGAAATGCTATTAAAAGGATCATGAGATATCTTAAGAGAACTATAAACTTTGGATTATATTATAAAAAGTTTACAACTGACAATCATTGAGAGGAAGGAAGTCTCTTTTTGGCTGGCTTCCGTGACCTTTCCTTTGTTTCAAACAACTTTAGCTTTTTCAGGTAAAAGATGAGGAACAAACAGAGTAGATAAAGATGAAGAAAAGAGAAAAGGTTAAAAGTTAAACTAGAAGAAGGTTTATTTGATAAGTGGGGAATCATGGTTTCTTCTTCAAACTCGACAATGGGATCTATTTGGTCCAATTTTCTCTTAGTCTCAATATTATGTTTGTTATTATGAGAGCCCAAATTCTCCTGAAGTGTAGTGCTTTTATTTGCAGGTCCATTTGAGAAACAGTCAGTTTCAAGTGGGTTGAATCGACACGCTTTTAAAGCCTTGGACCTAGTCTTTGAAGTATTGTTCAGTAAATTAGTGCAAGAGTGGACGTTGTTAATATTATTTCAAAGTTTAGGACGCAATTGATATTTACTCAAAACCTTAGGGATGCACTAGTTATTTACTCTAAGTTGGAAACTACTCCCTTTAGCCAAAAAAAAAAAGAGGAAAAACTACTTGTATTATACAAGGCAAGTTGATTTTTTTTTTTATTTTGATCAAATGGTATTTAATGTGAATGAAACCTATGGCTTGAAATGGATGAGTAATGAGTCTTACTGCTACATTACTAGACTAATCACAAGCAAGCTTTGTTTACAGGACAAATACCAACAAATTAGAATTGACAAAAATAAAATAAGACACTAAAAGTATACGACTCTCCAACTGTTTCAAAGTAATACAAGCCTCGAGAGAGGAAGTGGTAAAATTGTTGGTCTTTCCTGTATGAATAATCTTTTGCCCTTGATGATCTAATCAAGCCACCGAGTAATTCCGTCATCTTTACCTACAGTCGCCAGAATCTCAATGCTAACATCCAAAACAGCCTACACATTGCATTTAAAAAGAAAATAAGAATGATGTAAAAGGGGAAGAGCGATGACTAAATTTTGCAAAGCCGTGTTGAAGAAATATCAGTCTTTAAATTAGACAAGTAGCATTGTCCATGTCGAGTATTGCTATAGTCAGTTTCTATATCACTACTCGATGTAAACCATTAAAATTAAGAGAAAGTAAATAATAAATTGAACAATGAAATCAAAGGGCATGATAGAGTAATGACATGGAACACTAATGTTGTGTCACATATCTAAAACATGTTGAGACACGAGCATTCATTAGGTACATACAACTAAGTCCATCAGAAATAAATGCTTCAAAAAGATAAAAACAATTAAGAGGAATTCCAATCCCCATGGACCAATGATACTCCAATAAGAAGCCAAAGTTTAAAACTCATGCTTATAAGAAAATCATTTTGAATTGAACTTTGAGTCACTGTTAACTGAATGACTATGGAGCTCAGATCCTTTATTTTAAATCTTGTCTCGATCTTTATCTAATTAACAGGACGATGAAATATCATTTAAAATATTACCCCAATATAGGGTATCTAGAAACTTGGGAGGCTTTTTAAATGACATGTCACAATCCTGTTAATAAGAAGTAAATTCAAGAGAATCCTAAATGAAGTGAAGCATCAACGATCAGAGAGCTGGCAGAAATTTTATCAGATGGAACTAGTCAGATTTCAAAGCAGCAAGCAATATACAAAGACAAAGTAATCGAGGAGCTCACCTGTTGATTTCTACAGTTAACCAACCTACAATCTTCCAGAGAGCCTTCCAACCTCCAACTCTCCCAGACATCAAAGCTGTGACTAGCAAATACAAATTCCATTCTCCTATTAATCTGCATGTGAAAGTAGAACTCGGATTAAATTGCCATGATGATTTATGAATGATTTCCAGACTGTAAGCTATTTTAATTGATAATGGCAGCTTAGTTGTAGAAGATTTAGAGTAAAAATAGGTTCTCATGCTAGGTAGTTGAGAGCACTTATCAGAAACATCAAAAAGATAAATTTACCTGCAACAATTTTCCACCAGCAACGAAAGATCGCAAACCTATTGTATCCTGAATAGAGCATTGACATTTTCCTATCAGCTAACAAACTGGACAAAAAAAATTGACTTGTAAGATAAAGTAAATAATTAAATTCCCCTGCACAAACCTTGCTTCTCAAAACAACAAGAAACTGCGCTGCAGGGTCTCTTTTTGTTACATTTGACTTTTTGTCAAGGAACCAACCACCGCCTTTTATTCTTTGCCTTGAGACATGAAGAGAAGGTCCATCTCTTGCATATAGAGCCACAACATAGCCATCCTTTAGTACTTCACCAGGCATTCCACTGAGCCTCTTGCTTGATTTTAGGATCTGATCGGAAGGCGAGTCTTGAGTTGATTCAGTAGGTGTTTTCCTACTAGCTTCATCAGGGGAGGGAAAACCAGTACTGAAACTCAAAGCTTGATCAGTTCCACTCATAGCAGTATCATCTTCTCGCTGAGAAGTACTCTGCTCTTCTCGTGCAAACGGATCGTCAGATTTTTGCTGGGATCTCTGACGCAAATTCCTTTTTTTAGCTTTCTTACCTGATTTGCTGTGTCTTCCATCGGATCGAAGCACAGTGCTTTGAGACAAACTTGAAAGCTGAGGCTGAAAAGGAGACTCCTTTGACTGATTAGTTTCTTTCCGATGGGAGCTTTCTGGACTTAATTGTATGACATCGGTTAACTGCTCACCCAGGGATCTCTGCTGAGCACTTTCTTTATCCCGTTCATTGGACCCATCATTTTCATTGTCTATTTCACTTATCACCTCTTCATCATCGGAAACAGCATCTTTAGGAATAACACCATCAAAGAAGAATGTCTGCAATATCGAGATAGCTTTGTCCCTTATCTCCATCCATACCTCTTCACTGTAATCTGCACTGCGGGGAAGTATCAAAACATTGGGCATTTCCTTTACCTGCAGAAAGCAATAATTAGATATTACATTAAAATATAGACCATGGTTGAAAATTTAGAAAGCACAGAAACAGAACAAACAAAGAATAAGAGTTTCATATTAGGAGGACAACCATTCAAATAGTGATTATGATAAAGAGAAGTAAGTGCAGACAAATCAGGAATCAGTCAAGCATGATGAATATAAAATAAACAAATCTGGAAAACAGAAGCCGGACAGACATATGGGAATTAAATACATACATACATACATACAAACACAAGAAAAAGAAAAACAAAGTGTAATAAGAAAGGATCAAAATTGAAGAGGATGACTACATCTAGTGCGACATCTTTTATCTGTACTCTCTCCAGTGCATGAAGACAGACATGATATGCTGAGCAAGATAACGGGAGTGGAGAGAGTTGTTGGGTGCTCCATCTCTAAAGAGCAGATAACTACAACCTGAATAACTCAAATATATATCAAATACAGTAGCGCGCGCGCGCACACACATATATATATATACGCACAGCTAACAACCCCAAGAAACTACAAAACTTATGAAGAGATTGTGAAAACACACAAGCAATCTGAAAAAAAATTCACAACTATTACTATCAACAAATATCATGAGACAGTTCAGAGGCACAAACATGAGAGGAACTACGTGATCATAGCAACAAGTTACTCTCGCAAACATATAAAGATGTGAAGGTTTAGATGAAAGAAATAGCTTTTTAATTTCATAATAGATTATTCGAAAGAGAACATACAACAATATATACAGACTTATTAGGACTAATCTAGGGTCCAGATCCCTAACTTTTAGCAAGCAAAATATGTCAAAATATTCTCTGATAATTATCATGTATTTTCATATATTTCTGTTCTAGTTTCTGTACAATAGTTGAGATATATGTATAAAACGAAAATTAAACAATAACCATAATTTCGTGATATCCTTGTTTTATTGATCCACTACCATTATTTCAGATGCTCCATGTTTTACTCCACCGAGTTATCAAGTGTCTCACAACAACACACACCAACACTTCCTCCTCGTTGGCGCATATATGTCTCTTATGCCCAACTTGGCTGCCGAATGAGTGTAAGGTTCGCATACGCATTTTATGCGAGAGATATCGCCCAATCGATCTTCCGATTTAACGAATGGAAGCTTAATAATCTTTTCTTCAAGATTCCGTTTTGATGAGTTCCGATCCACTTCAACGTGCTTCGTCAGGCGATCATGTTGAACTGGACAAGAGCGATATGGCAACGGTCGTTTGTTATCACAAAATAAGTTCATTTCGTAGCAGGAGCAACACCAATCTCGCCATGTTTTTCAACCAAAGGAGCTCACATATTCCTCGACCATTCCTCGAAATTCACTTCAAGACGGATAAGGCAACTACATTTTGCTTCTTGCTTTCTCCATGTAACAAGATTGCCCCCCACGAAAGTAAAGTACCCAAATAAAGAGATTTCCTATCCTTCATATTCCCCCGCCCACCGAATCAGATATCCAAGGACTTCCAATCGACCATTCTTTGAAAACATAAGTCCTTTCCCTCAGGAGGATTTAAGTAACGAAGCATTCGTACGACCGCATCCATATGGTCTTCATCAAGCAAGTTGCAATGAATCGACTCACGACACTCACAAAGATACGCACACGTCGAGTACGAGATAATATACGAGTTTACCCAACTAACCGTTGATATCTCTCGTTTATCCGCCGGTACTTGGTCCACATATTCTCCGAGTTTACGATTTTGAACCATTGGAATATCGACAGTTTACAATCTAGTAGTCCCGCCTCAAGAGGGCCGCAGTATATTTTCTGGGAAAGACATATGCCTCTGTTTTGATCTCGTTACCTCAATACCTAAGAAGATTCGAGCCCTCCCAAGTTCTTCATTTCAAACTCATTCGATACTGTTTCTCGTTTCGTAGAGATTTCTTCTTTATCATCCCCCGTAATGATCTGTCGTCTACACAGACTATAAGGGTCAAGTATCTTCCCTAATCGATGTTTTAGGAAAAGAAAGATGATCGTAGCTTGCTTTGTCGAACCCATATTTCTTCATTGTCAACTCAACCTACTAAACCACGCCGAGGTGATTGTTTTAGTCCATACAACGTTCACGTAATCTACATGCAGCTGCTTTCTCGACGTAACAAGATATCCTCAAAGGGATATCCATGTAAATCTCTTCTTCAAGATCATCATGCGAAGAAATGCATTCTTCACGTCAAGTCGGGTGCAATGGCCAATCTAAATTTGTCGCAAGAGATAACAAAACTCTCAGCTTTTTAGTTTAGCCAATGTGAGGCGTTTCTTGATAATCTATCCCATGTTTCTGTATATCCTTTTGCTACAAGCCTCGCCTTGTACCCATCAACTAACCCATCCGCTTTATACTTAACGGAGAAAATCCACTCGCATCCTACCATCTTCCTCCTCGAGGCAACTTGCTTAACACCTACATTGTTATTCTTTCCGCAATGCCTCAAATTCCTCTTTTATACTGAGCCCATTTTGGATCGTATAAGGCTTCTTCAATGCTACTCGGAATTTGACACGACGAGAAAGAGCTCAGGCGAATGCCCCGATAGTGTTCCGATAATCTTTGAGTAGATACATAATTTGCTATTGGATACTTGGATTGTCGTTCTTCTCTTTCTCGTGAGTATCGATTCGGGAGGTTTACCTCGATCGGTCTCGAAAGGTAAACATAACCAACAGTGTGTATCTATAGCATTAGTTTGTAGGTGTGATAGATAGCTTACCTCGCAGTTGTTCTCGTTATGAGGATCATCGGGTACTGCATCATGGAAGACATCAACCACTTCATCTTTCCTCGAGATTCAATTACTACTTCACTTTCGCTTCTAAGTTCAAGCTCGCGTCAGACACGGGTTCTCCATAGTATTGGCACGATCCGAGTATGTCAGACTAGTTGTTCAATACTTCAACATCAAGCCAATTTCGTTTCTTCACCATAACTCTCCTCCCGAAGAGTGTAATTGGATACCGGATGGGAAAAAGCATTCGATTCAAGGAAAGTGACATCCACGGTAGTATAGTTTCTTTTTAGTAATTGGATCATAACATCGGTAATTCTTTTTGTACACCATACCCCAAGAATACACATCGGACAAAGACACGATTCCAACTTAGTTCGTTGATTTTTACGTGAGGTGGACAAAAGCAACACATCCAAAAATTCTGGGCTAAGCATTAAAATAAGAGGTGCTGGGAGATCGATAACACCTTTAATTGAGTCCGAAATTGTAAGGTTCTCAAGGGCATTCGATTCAAGAGATACACAACCGTAGTAACAAAGATCACTCCGCATTTATTAGGCATACGTGCACCGATTAGTAAGCGCCCGAGCCGCTTTCTAAAATATGCCTATTCTTCCTCTCCGCCCCATTCTCGTCGGGTTTGCGGAATCACGAGGTTTCGGAGAATACCACGGTTGTCCAAGTATGTCCGGGAATTTTTGATTAACATACTCCCCTCCATTATCGACTAAGTATCTTAATTTTTTTCGTAAAATCGTCCGAATCACGCTGTGAAACAGTGTGAAATGTAGCAAATACTTCATCTTTATGTTCGGTATGCAAAGCCATGTCATTCGTGTACAATCATCAACAAAAATAACAAACCAACGATGACCCGATGACGTAATAACCGGGGAAGCGTCCCCAAACATCGAATGTACCAGCAGTGCGAGTCATACTTTTATTCACGCTCACAGATAAGACGCCCTATGACTACTAGGATACAAGTATCACATTTGAAATCCGAATGCGTGATATTGGAAAATAAACTGTGAAAGAGTGTGTCTTAAATACCCGAACGATGGATGCCCAAATCTACGACGACATAGCCAACTGCTGCTCCTTGTTACCAACAAAGATGTCGTACGTGATTTGCTCTCTTCCTCGAACCGAGGTCATCCACATAATATAGCCCTCCTCTCCTAGTACCACGTCCAATGATCTCCTGCGAGAATATCCCGTAAGTCAAAAGTAGAATACATCAATACTACGCTAAGTGTCCAAGTAATCGACTTACGCGTACATTAGGCCTGCTTGACAGATGGTACAAGCAAAGTATTAGATAATGATAATGGCGGAGATAAGGTCACCGTGCTCCACCCTCGTAATCGGATGTCGACCCCATTTGCGTTGGGCAACACTCCGGCTCGGGCCGGGTTGTATCGAGAGATCGTCAGTCAAATGTCACGTGATCCGTAGCTCCGCAGTCCGTAATCCAATCCTCTTTATCACTACGAGCAGAGATGTGAAATGCTTTACTTGAAATACCCGGATCCCGGGAAGATTCACCAAGGGGCAAGCGGATAGCGAGGCATTATCGTAGCCACAAATGCCGTCCGCTTGTCCCGTTTCTTCCGTGTCAAGATCATTCCACCATTCTGGATACCCACGAAGCTCGCGCCACGGCGTGTACTGGGAGTTTCCGCAACGGCCACATTTCATGTCAAGCAGTATTTGGTGGATTTCCCCAGGCTTTCGTCGCCCGGCGAGGTTCCTCGCGCGGCATCCGACACGTGTCCTCGACCCCTTTAAAAGTCATAACCGGCTCCGGTGTCGTATCTACACCGCGCGATCATCACGGCTCGCTCGACCTCTTCCCGACTCGACCTAATCCATGTGCTTGTTCCACCGCAGGAATGGTTGGATTTCAAGCACATCACTTCGAGTTTTGTCGAGTCTCCGTCATCAAGTCCATCGAAGGCCAAGGTATACACTCGATCTTCCCGTACGACGGAGTTGCATTTTTGTATGTCATTTTCGCACACTCCATTGATTGGACGACGGAAATCAATTTCTCGCCACAACCCTCGGTCATCGTAGTATTTTTCAATAGATCCACCCGCCTCGTTTACATACGAGTAACTCGACGACGAAGATCATACACTCGAGACGTGTCTCCGTCCCATCATGGGGCGTGGTAAAGCTATAATCCCAAACTTGTTTCGCACTGGGAATCGAATAAAATTTGCAATCCGCTTATGGGTCCATCGAATTGATCAACCATCCTTTAACAATGGCATTTTCAACAAGGCCATCTCCCGAACGAGTGGCTCAAGCCAACTGCGTCGAGAAAATCCCATTAATATATCCCATTGTCTTCGCCAGAGATATACATCTCCACCAATTGGGACCACAAGGCATACTGGATCCTCCCAACTTGGATACTAATGGGGCAATCGACGCTCGCTGACAGTGTCAGGAAATGATCTCGAGTTTCATGAAAACTTCCGTCATTTTCGCCGTCAAATCTTCTAACATAAAATTAGTAGTTAAATCTCTAGATTCCGTCATGAAATCTAAATTTTTTTTTTTTTTAACAATTCGTACAACACTATATAAAGAAAAATTTCTAAACCTAAATCATTTTTCGCAGCCCTTCGTAACCCTAAATCTCTTTTCCTTTTTTTTTTTCTCTCGCATTTTGCCTCGCTCACTTCTCTCGCCTCTTCACACCGCCCCTCTCATAGCCTCTCTCTCTTCTTCCGATGGAAGAACCCTAGCCGACTACAAGCATCCAAACGAGTCGCCCCTCTACTGTCCTCCATCTCGTGTTCTGCCGCTTCTTCTTCTTCGTTCCAAGTTTCTCCACGACGGTCGCTAGTAAGAGACGTTGGCCGTCAACCGCGACATGCCTTCCATGAGTGGTTCGAATGAGCACTAGACAGACTCCCCGAAGCTGTTCTATTGATGTTGCAAATTCATGAATCGACGCGAGTAAGAAATGGTGACTCGAATACTGGGGATGGTCGCAAAGACCGCGAGTGCCGCACCGTCTACCTATCCCCTCGTGCTCATGGTTACGCCTACACAATATTCTTTGTACCGGATGTTGTTTGCTTTTACTTGATATTTTTTTTTTCGTGTCAGTAACACCGATCGTTTCGTAAATAAGAAATCGAAACCATAAAACACTAGTGGACAAATACAAACCAGAGATCGTAACTCAAGAAAAAATGAAAAACAAAGTGCTAATCAAGAACACCCGTAAATCAAAACATGTAATTCGTGAATCGAAAACAACAAATCAAGAATCGAAGAAATCGTATTCGTAAATCGAATGGTAGTTCCATCAGAAATCAGCAGGTAGTTTCATTAGTCACCAATAACCTGCTCTGATACCATGTCAAAATATTCTCTGATAATTATCATGTATTTTCATATATTTCTCGTTTCTAGTTTCTCAGACACAATAGATATATGTATAAAACGAAAATTAAACAATAACCATAATTTCTGCATATCCTTGTTTTATGGATCCACTACCATTATTGTATGCTCCATGTTTTACTCCACTGAGTTATTGGTGTCTGCCACAACAACACACACCAACAAAATATTCATAATAATTATAGAAATTGTTTCCTATTTGTAGGATTCTGGTCATCACCAGAATTCCTACAATCTAGGGATTCTGTTTTTCAATACTCCTCTTCATGCTGGCTTGAAAATATTTTGCATGCCCAGCTTGCTCACTAGTCTATCAAAGCAATTCTTCAGCAATCTTTTGGTGAGATAGTCAGCCACAATAGGTAGATAGGGTATGCAAATGGGGTTTTGTCTATAATAGCCATATCCCATACAATAGTTTAAAAATGGGCATAAGTGATTTTTTTTAAAAAAATAGGCAAGATCTTACCTTAAACTTGAAAGCAAAATTTTTAATCAATTTTATTTTAAAAAAAATATATTAGTTCCATTTTTTAAAACATAATTATTATAAACATAAAAAAATATTAACACCTTATAAAATTATAATTAATTTTAAATACATAATTTTTTTTATCGTATTATATATTAAAAATAATTTATTTTACAATAAAATAAATATAAATTTATATATATATTGAAAATGATATGCTAAATATTTTGATAATTCATAAATAATATAATAAATTATTATTATTATTATTAAATATAATTATAATTATATTTAATAAATAATTATAATTATGATATAAAAATAATATTCATAAAAATAATTAAATTATTAAAAAAGAATTTGAAGCCTCTATATCCAATTTTTTACAAGATACAATACAAATATAGAACATTAAATCACAAATTTTGTGAGAAAATATTATATAATATAATATTATTATAATTATTTTTATTATTAATATAATAAAATATATAAATTATATTGAATTAATTATATTTTAATACTTAAATATAATAATTGTTAATAAATATTTGTTATCTTAATAATAATTAAAATTATAATAATATTAGAGATATTTGTTATAATGTAATATATTTTTTAATTTTTTTAATCTTAAATAATTTATTTTTTTAAAATGTCAATAATTTTTCATATAAAATATTGTAACTATTTAGTAAAGTTTTTAATAATTTAAAATTTTATAATTTATTATTATTATTATTTTTAATTATTTTATAATAAAATTTTGATAATTTATTTGTTATAAAAAGTATATATATTTTATTATATAAATATAAATGATTTTATTATTTATAATAAAAATAAATTATTATTTATTAAAAGTTAATAAATAATTATATTTTAAGAGAACGAGGTACTTGGAATTAGGGAAAGATAAAAAAAAAGACAAAAATATTTTTTTATTATAAAAATGAGGCTGTTGGAACCAGTGGAATGAGAGTTTGAATAAGACAAAAAAAATGACCGGATAATGGTTTAATGGGTTATAATTTGCCTATTTTAAAATAAAATCCAATATAGCCCTTTTTTAAAGTATTGAAAGTATTATGCCCATTATAGACAAAAACCCTATGCAAATCTGTCCACTTTCTAGTTTGTCCTTGATGAAATGTTTGTAGATTTTGCCATGTTTAGTTCTATCGTGTAGAACTGGATTGTGTGCAATTGCAATTGTTGACTCATTATCACAGTACAATTTTAGAGGTTGAGGTGTTGATACATTTAAGTCCTTAATAAGACTTTCCACCCGCAATATTTCACAAATTCATAGTACTGTTGTTCTGAACTCAGCTTCGGCACTACTTCTAGCAACAACTCCTTACTTTTTGCTTCTCCAAGTGGCTAAGTTTCCACCCACAAACACATAATAGCCTAAAGTTGATTTCCTGTCGGTGATACTTCCTGCCCAATCTGCGTCAATGTAGACTTCTATCTGAAGTTATCCTTTGCTAGCAAAAACCAACCCCCTTTCTGGTGTCCTTTTTAGGTACCTTAGAGTCCTTGCTACTTCCTCATGATGTTCGGCTTGGTGAGTTCATAAACTGACTCACTAAGCTAATTACAAAAGATATGTCGGGCCTGATATGTGCAAGATAAATCAACTTACCTACAAGACATTAATACTTCTCCTTATTTACCCGTGCAACATTTTTTGCAACATCCAATTTTAAATTAGGCATTATAAGGGTGTTTGCTGTCTGCTGGTCTACAGCACATCAACCCTGTTTCTTCCAAAAAATCCAAAATATACTTCCTTTGAGAGACAAATATCCCTCTCTCGGATCTTGCAAATTCCATTCTCAAAATATACCTTAATTCACCCTAGTCTTTGAGTTCAAATTCTTTTGTCAATGCCTCTTTCAATCTTTCAATCTCAGCGGTATCATCTCTTGTCAAGATGATGTCATCAACATACATGATTAGGATAGCTCTCTTTCCTTCCTTAGAGTGCTAAAAAATAATGTATGGTCTCCATTGCTCTGGTTGTATCCAAATTTCTTTACAACTCTACCAAACCTCTCAAATTATGCTCTCAGAGATTGTTTTAGTTCATAGAGAGCCTTCACTAGTTTGCATGCTTTTTCATTGCCAAATTCCTCCTCAAAATCGGATGGTAGGTCCATAAATACTTTTTCCTCGAGACTGCCATTTAAAAATGTATTTTTTACATCAAGTTGATATAGAGGTCATCTGTAATTTGCAACCACAAAGAATAGTATCCAAATTGAGTTTATTTTGGCTACAAGTGCAAAGGTTACTTGATAGTCAAGATCATACGTTCTAGTAGATCCCTTAGCAACCAACCTAGTTTTGTGACTCTCTATTGACCCATCCGCTCTATATTTAAGAATAAACACTCATTTGCACTCAACGGTCTTTTTTCCCTCAGGCAAGTCTACAATTCTCCAAGTTTGGTTTTTATTTAGAGCCAACATCTCTTCCATAATAGCCTGTTTTTGGTGATAATTTGCTAGGGCCTCTTGTATGTTCCTAGGGATATTAACATGCGTGAGACTCAATTGAAAGCCTTGTATGTGTTTGACAATCTATAGTATGACAAGAATTTGGCTACAGGTCCTAACACCTTTTCTAATAGCCATGGGAATGTCTAAATAAGTTTTGGCTGGTTCGGGGTTGGCAGGTTTAGGAATAGATGTAGTAGGAAGAGATAGATTGGTGTCAACAGTTTTACCTAGAGGACCGTAATGTAAGTCCGAATCAAGCCTGGGGAGTTGAGGCTGGTCTAATGCATGACATGGATGAACTCTGCTAAGAAGAAGTTTCTTTCGTGTGTAAACCTGCAATTCTACAGTAGGATCTTTACCTCGATTTAGGTCCTTGTCTTGTAATGTTTCTCCCCTTGTATCAATATCAGTTTGATGTGGCAGTAAATTAGAATTAAATTGTTCAAAATCTAATGTTATTTCTTTTAAAAAAAACTTTGTTTGAGATAATCTCTCTTGGTTATTTTTTTTTTTCCCTATTTGACTCCAAATCCAATTCAACTCTTTAACTAGTTTCATTATTTAAGTTAGAGTCAACCCATTGAGAATCCTCGTGAGAATTGATTTCTTTAACTAAAAGAGAATTTTTCCTATTCTATATACTCAAGGATTAATTAGGAAAGTAGATATCAGAATTATCCCAAAAATCCCAACATCTTCTCTTTGACTCTTTCCCTGAAAATGTTTTTCAAAAAACGATTTATTTTCAAAAAAAGATAGCATCATACTAACAAAAAACTTTCTATCACTGGCATTGAAGCATTTGTATCCCTTTTGATTAGAAGCATACTCCACAAAGACACATTTTTTTAGCCCTTGCATCCAACTTGTACCGAGAAAACACTAGTTGGTGAACAAACACAATTCAACCAAAAACCTTTAAAGGTAGATTTGCACTTAACCAATTAGTGGGAAACCATTTTCGAAAATGATTCACGGGAGTGTCATGGTTTAAGACTCGAGTGGAAATCCTATTTATCAAATAGGCAGCAGTAAGGGCATTCATGGATAAAGTGCCCTACTAATCTCCAAGAGATGACGCTTTTTCCTCTCTGTTATGCCATTTCATTGGGGGTATACCTACAAGGGGACCGGTGTTGGATACCATGCTGAGTTAAAAAACAACTCAAATGTTGATTAAAAAATTTAGTCCCATTGTCACTTCTTAAAATACTAATTTTTGTTTGGAGTTGGTTTTCAACCATGTTATAAAACTCTTTAAAAAGTTTTTCAACTCCAGTTTTAGTATTCATTAAGTAAAGCCAACACAAACAAGTGTGGACGTCTATAAAAGTTACAAACCACCTCTTTCCACTTAGAGTATGTATATTGGATGGTCCCCAAATATCACTATGTATGAGATAAAAGGGTTTTAATGCACAATATGGTTTTGAAACACAGGGATTTTGAGTACTTTTAAAGAAACAACATATATCACAATGAAGATCTTTTATTGCAGTTTTTTTCAAATAAAGATGGAAACAGATGCTTTAAATATGAAAAACTAGTGTGTCCTAGCCTAAAATGCCACATCATAATCCGAGTTCTTACAGGAAGAGAACTAACATTACAACCTAAGCCCAAAACAGAGTTGTTGGTACTTAGATTGTCCTCAAAATAGTAGAGTCCATCTTGCACCCCAGCACTGTGAATCGTTCTCCCCAAACCAAGGTCCTGAAACTCACATTTATTAGGATAAAACACAACAGAATAATTAGAATCATTGGACAGTTTACCCACAGACAGTAAGTTGCAGGAGAAATTAGGGACATGTAGAACTGATTTTAAAGTGATATGGTCTGAAATTTTAATGGACCCTTTGCCAGCAATGGAAGATAAGCTTCCATCTGCAATTTTTACCTTTTGATTACTGGCAGAAGGAGTATAGCAGTGGAATAAAGATGTGCTGGTCATGTGATCCGAAGCACCGGAATCAATGATCCAAGGTGCAAGAGTAGAGGAACTTAAGAAACCAAAAGGAAAATTACCTGTGTGGGCAATCAAGCTGCCAGAAGTCAATGTGTTGGACCCGGATCTGGGTGGAATTAATTTCAGCAGCTGCTCAACTTGTTCCTTGTTGAGAAGGATCTGTTCTGCAGAGTGAGAAGTGGGTACAGACTGTTGAGGATTTTTTTCTCGGGGTTTCCAGTTGGCAGGCTTTGCCATGGAGCTTCCAACAGTTTCCCTAGTGTGTTGTGGTCTGTTACAGTGATCACACCATACCTTGGGTTTATCCTCAACTCTTGGCCATAGAATTCCTGTAGGCAGACACCTCTTGGGAAGCAATCAAAGCAAATTTTTCAACAGGTGCAGATTCGCTGTTCTTTTTCCCCAACATAACTAATCTTCTGCTTCCCTCCCTTTTTACTTCTACAAAGACTTCATTCAGAGGAGGTAATGGCTGTCTACCAATAACTCGACCCTTCACCTCATCAAAATCAATATTTAAACCAGCCAAAAACTTAAATATCCTGCTGTTTTCTGTTAGCCGTTAGAAATATGCTCCATCAGCAGGATCTTTCCACTTGTGTTCATAGAACATGTCAAGTTCCTGCCACAACTGTTTGAGGCTAGCAAATTACCTAGCAACTGAATCTGTCCCCTGTTTGCCTTCATTGTTTTTCAACTGGAGCTCATAAATTTGTGACTGATTATTCAGATCTGAATACATCTGTCTAAAGTTTTCCTATCTCTTAGCGGTAGAATAGCCTAAATAGTTGGCAGCAATCTCTTCTTCCATAGAGTTAACTAATGAGGACATTATCACAGAGTTTTCGCCATCCCAGACTGCGTAATGTGCATCTGTCTCTGCTGGTTTTATTTTTTTCCGTTAGTATCCTAGTTTTCCTCTACCAAGGATATTCATCTGGACAGAAAGGGACCAGCGAAGAAAATTATCACCATTCAATTTAATGTTGGTGATTTTAAGTGGATGGTGTTCTGTAGGTGGAGATATCAATGGTAGGTTGTGATTGGAAACGAAAGAAGAAGATATTTCAGACATGATGTTGGGTTAAAATAAAAAGTATAGAGAGTCTAGGAAGAAGTCCAAAAAACTCTTGGAAATAGCCTAGGTTTCAGAGTTGAAACCTGGCCTGATACCATGAAGATTTAGATAGAAGAAAGAGATTCTTAATTTCATAATAGATTGTTCTGGACAAAACATACAACAATATATACAGGCTTATTAGGACTAATTTAGGGTCTAGATTCCTAACTTTTAGCTAACAAAATATTCATAATAATTACAGAGATTTTTTCCTATTTGTAGGATTTTGGTCAACACCAGAATTCCTAGAATCTAGGGATTCTGTTTTCCAACAAGATGCATACACAATACACACAACTATATGTATATATAAATTTGCACGTGTGTTTAGATGCCTAATAGGTCCAACCTAATGAATGCATGGTCTAAAACGAGTTAGCATACCCATGCTTCCATCCATTGAGGCCCTTCGGCTCCATCAATAGCACAGCCAGCTAAAGTTCCATCAATTAAGAGCTGCTTGACAGCACAGTCATCCATCAACTGGCTGTTAACCGTATTTATAAGAAATGCCCCTGTAAATGAAAATTAATGACTGATCTGCCACAAAACAGGAGAAACAAAGAATGAATAGGAGCACGCCATGAAAACAAATATACCAGGCTTTATGTGCTGCAAACACTCTGCATTAATAATTTGAATTGTTTCATTAGTCAGAGAGCAGTGAAGAGAAATCAAGTCACTTGCAGCAAGTAGATCATTAAGAGTGTCCATTCTTCGGGCTGCAGGAGGAAATGTTTTAGAAGACCTGGCAACTTTTTCCATTCCCTGTATGTAACCAATTCAGGAAAAAAGGGATCAAAGTTGACAAAAGTAATAAGAAGAAATGCACATGTATGATGTCATATAAATGAGAAAATATGCATAATATCAAATTTTCAGTCACTGATTGCAACCAACACAAGCAGGAACACCTCAACTTTATATGGTTAGAAAATAGAAACTCAAGACTTCCATGAAGTCACAGACCAATTGATTCATATACTAAAGTGCCAAAAAATTTCCCTCCCTAACTTCAAAAACATAAATCATGTGCTGAAATGCTGCTAATTCTCGCAGTTTTTTTCCCCATTTCCTACAAGATTCATATGAAAACTAGGCATATTTTGAGCCAAAAATAAGTACATGCTAATAAACTCTCAATTGACATCTCTAGTATGAGTCATACTTACAGTCAGAAATAAAGGACATTCATCTCATAAATCAATCACTTAAAAAAATATTTCAAAAACTAATACATTTTCAAAGCTGAATTGCTTAAATCCTCATTCAAATATAAATTCAACACCAAAAACTTACTGAATTAGTTAGGTCTAATCAAATGTGATCAAGAACAAACACATTGTGCACTTCTCATATTAATAACATACATTCTGCATATCTTAATGTCAATAGTTTACACTCTGTGCAACATAGTGGTAGCAGTTCACATACTACATCCTGTCGTGACAATAATGTGAGCGTTGCACATGCTACTACTAACAATGCTCTAAGTGATGTTTTAGTCCGTTAGATCAAACTGAGTATGAAGTGAGTGATGTTAACCAAACTCAAATAGCAGCCAGTTTAACAACTGTGTCACAAATACTTCAGCATCATGATAGCAATGCAATAGTTGAGGCTGAATGATTCATATCCGGCAGGACAACATTCACAAGTTGTTCCTGATGGTGACAGATCAGATATAGCAGATGTTTCAAAGCCACAGGTAACAAGCATCATATGGTGACTCGATCTAAAGCAGGGATATAGAAGCCTAAAATATTCTATGCAGCTCAGTTGATTCCTACTCCTAAAACAGTCAAATAAGCTACTTGGATTCTGGTTCCCAGGTCAAAGGATCATAGACAAAACTTGATTTGAAACCTCAGATTTATTGTAATATCAAATAAACAGAAATCAGTAAAACTATTCAAGAAAGTGAGAGGAAGAGCCATAGTATTTATGATAGAAAGAAATGTTCCACAGATCAAAGAGGTGGACGGTGGTTATGAGATGTTACAAACATTTTCAAAGAACATATTAAGAACATCGGGAACAACTTGTAAACATTGTCCTGCTGGATATGAATCATTCGGCACATCAACTATTGCGCTGTTGTCTTGATGCTGATGAATTTGTGACACAGGATTGCCGCTATTTCAGATTGGTTAACATCACTCAAAGCTGATATTATTAGTAGCATGTGCAAAGCTCATAGCATTGTCACGACAGGGTGTAGTATTGACTATCACTATGTTGCACAGAGCGTAAAACTGTAAACTATTGACATTAAGATGTGCAGAGTAAGTATTATTAATATGAGAATGCATGTTATAATCTACTTATTCGCTTAACCCACTCGTTCACATACAACGAAGGTTCAAAATGAAGCGCATTTTCAGCTAATCACCAAGTTTGAACAACAGAAATAAAATAAGTAGTACCTCTTGAGCATCAAAATAGAGTACACTCATCTTGAAAGCGAGGCTCCGTGTAGCCAAAGCTCGAGCAGATGCACATCTACCAATGATCCCCAAAACGAGGCCACGACACCGTCTCATCCCGCGGCAAAGCGGCTGAAAAGAGCCGAGCCATCCAGAAGCTGAAAGCGCGTGACGAGAAAGGAGGTGAGTACGGCGCAGCAACCCCAAAATGAGAGCCATCACAGTATCGGCGATCTCCTCAGCACGCGAGGTATCAACATGAACAAGCCGAATTCCGAGATCAGCGGCGAGTGAAGAGTCCACGACCCGATCAACGGAACCTAGGCAGAGGACAAGCTGGTAAGGACGGAGACGGCGTTGGGCGGCGCGTGGGAGATAGGAGAGGGAGTGGAGAAGAACAGCGGATGCGGACTCGATCTTGCCATCGGATAGACGGCTGAGAGGGACATGTTCGATGGTGGCGATGCCGGCGAGAGAGTCTTGTTCGAGGGCACAGTCTTCGATGCAGTTGAGAGTGACGACCAAGGGAAGAGAAGGAGGCGCAGGGTTGTTGCCGTGGGGCATTGTCCCATGGGATCTGACCCCGCTGTTACTCATCGTCGAAGAACGACGTCGTATTCTCCGGATCGTGTTGTGTGTTATCTTCTTCGTTCAGAGTGTTGAAACAGTGATGGTGGTTTGGACGGATTAGCGACACTGGGGTTATGGATGTAATTTTGGAGAAATATGGAGATTAAAGTGGATTTCTGACTCCATTGTTGAAGTGTGAGTGGTAGTTGAAGCTTGAAGTTAAGGGGTGGGTTATCGTTAACAGGTAGTTTTCAGTTATAACTTTGCTTTATATAAGTTACTCTACCCCACCTTAATCAAATTCAGGTCTAAGTTTTCAAAATGTATAATTTAATTTTAAATTTTAAAAATTTCATATATATTTCTTAATTTTATTAATAAAATACATATTTATAAATTTAAAATTTAAAATCTTCGTAAAATTTTAAAAATTTAAAAATTAAATGATATATTTTAAAAAACTACATACATATAAATAAATTTAATTAAAATTTAAAAATAAATTATGCATTTTAACTTATAAATAATATTAGATATTATATTATCTCGTGATAATATATAAATTATATATTATATTTTTACTATTAAATTTTCATTAACAAAATTAGTTGGGGCTACTGTTGATCTACTTGTGATTGAATAGTGACTTCTCCCATCTTTTAACTTAATTTGTATTATATTTATATAATCGTAGATAAATTATATATGTAAAATTAACGTGTATTCTTTTTATGTTTTCATTTTTAATCTTTTATTATTAAAAATTATATTAAAAATATAATAATTTAGTAAAATCGATATTATCATAATAATTTATTATTATCACCAAAATAATTTATTAATAATAATTTTATCTAATAATAACAAACATTATCGTTATCCTAATTTAAATATGATTATATTCAAATGAGGTATTAATAACATCTTTTTTCAATAAAAAATAAAAACAAATAAAAAAAATTATTTATTTTACTATATATATAACATACTTAATAAAACAATTTTATCACCCATAATATTTATTTTACACATTTTCATTGACAAATAACTTTATTTTTTATTAACAGTATTGTTTCAAACAAATAGAGTCCATTTATATACTTGTGAGTGTATCCAACATCATCTATAACAAACTAAAGAGGCCTCCTAAAATGTAGAAAAAAAACATGGACATTAAAATACACCAACATAAATTGCAAAAGCAAAACAAATATTACAACTTTAAAAAAAATCACAAAGTGATCAAAACAAATTACAAAACCAAATCAAAACTAATGGAACTAATATCAAAGTAAGAACAATCATTACCCGATATAACAAAAAAAAAGAAAATAGCTAGACATGTAAGTTTAACGATATATACATAAATATTATGATTCATAGATAACATTTATATAGTTTCACCAACAATAGTTATTATAATTCAGCTGTAAACTTCTATTCTTTTAATGAACTTGAAGAGTACTATCTAGATTAATTGATTTTTAGGAACACAAATCAAATGAGTATAACATATTCCAAAAACATCTTTAACTAGATCATCAATCTTTAAAGATCAATACTCTTTACATGATCTATCAAAACATCTGTAGTAATCATAAAAGAGAAAATACATAGTCGATAATAGATGAAATTTGATGAGAATATAAAATCGAGATATAAGATGTGGAATAAGAATAAATGAGTATCAAACGAGAAATAGAAATAGAAGGTTGAGAGAGAAATAGAAGTAGAAACTAAGGCTAAGAATTCCATCAAGTGAGTATGGTTGAGAGTTTTAACCACGAAACAAATGCAAGCAATAAGCTCGAATGCCAATCCAAAGAGAATCATTAACCTCTTGGATCAAAATTTCACGTGAGCACATATGAAATTGGAAGGACAAAAAAAATCAATCAAACGATTGAAAAGTAAAGCAATTAGAACAAGAAGCATAGAAGATTGAAGAGAGTGAAGGCAGGAATTGATCGACTGGGTGCTGTTTGTGTTGCTTCCCTCAACGACTCTCAAGATTGGGAAGATTGGGAAGATTTGGGAAACCCTAAAGCGAAGGTAGAGCTTCTCTCTCTACCTCATTATCACGGAGGATACAAAGATGATCTTTGGCCTTTCCTATTTGACTAACATGGAGCCAAATATCATTCCAATCAAACCTTTCAACCTTCGTATCTCTAAAGCAATTTTGCAACCAAAACGATTCATGTATGGTTTTGATGCACGTGATACGGGTAACACAAGAACCACAATAAGTGGTTGAATTCCACAAGAGACACAGCATATGCTTGTTTTAACAGAGTCCAACACCTTGTAGCAAATTAATTGAACTAGAAGAAACCATCAAAATTTGATAAGAAAGAAAATGACCAAACCTTTCCATGGAAAGAGCTAGACTCTGTAAACTTCACATATTACTTTAAACAGACAGAAATCTCTTCAAACGGAAAAACTTATAAATAAAAAAGAATAATTACAAGTACAATTTTGCAAAACTTGAGCCACCTCTTACAATACTTAAACCAGCCAAAAACAAAACCTCTTTTCGTTCATCATACCCTCGAAGCTCATGCATTCTCTCTTCTTGACACTCAAAGCCATGAAAGCACTGGTATCCAAGCCAATTCTCATTCGATGTATTACGTCATGAAAGAGCTATACAAGCTCCAACCCACTAGCAAACACGAAGCTGCATAACCTATCACCATATTATTCTCATTTCCCCTTTCAAAGGGTTCTACAACTTTCAGATTTCAACTTCCATAATTATATTATTAGCAGTATCTTTTTCTCCTATTTCAATTCAATCAGGTTAACCCATCTCCAAAGGAAAACATTCTTTCTAAAAAAACCTCCTCCTAAAATTCCTCGTAGTAGCTTGATACGAACGCATTAGTAGTCCAACACCGATTCCAACCCCAAGACACATGCCAAGGCCAATTCCTACACCAACTCTAACACCAGCATTAAACCATGAGAGCTGACCATCCTCACCATCATATATTTCTTCAGAATAGTGACCATGTCCAATTTTCCCATCACTCGGATAATTGTCAACTTCAAAGTCTGCAACCTGCATAAAACAAGGTCGAGAACTTTATGTCAATTGAGTTTTAAGTCATTAAAAAAAATGTTTATTTTTCCCCCCTTAAAATAACAATACAGTAGTCCTCCTTTCAAGCCATAGAGGAACACAAAGGACTGAAAACTAGAGACATTAAGGATTAGCAAGATCTAGGAACTTCGATAGAAATAGATTAAAATAGACACGAAATAGTCTAGTGCATAACGGAAAGCTCCAGGTCTTACAATGAATTAAACAGAAAAAAACACACCCTAACTCTTCTTTAACTGAATCATCAGAAAAGAAAACTTATAGTCAATAACAAAAGGGGATTTGCTAAACAAAGTAGGACTAAAATATGTGCTTATTCCTTTATATTAACTACGGCTATGAAAACAAGCTATTGCCAGAAAACAAGTACAAACTAATTATGGGAAGGGCAATAGGAAAGGATGTGAATGATTTATTTGCCTAAGAGGTAATGCTTTCACAAAAACATATGAAAAAAATCGAAAGTAGCCAAAAAGTTGCATTCATAGACGTTACCAGAGAAAGCATCAAGTGCCTTCAGTCGTCTCATAGGAAAAGAGACATCTAGGCTGAAAAGAAGCTTTAAAAGAGTGGTGATTCGATCATCCTAAAATGTCACCAATTGAAATCTCAAAAAATAAATAATATAAATTAATAAATATACCACCAAACTATTGTAAAAGTCATAAACATATCATCCAATTTTATTGGGTGACAAAAATAACACTCAAATATTATTAGTAATACAAATCTACTACCGAACTCTTTATTATTTGTACAAATCTATCATCGAATTTTTTATTATTTGTATAAATCTACCAAGAACTCCTTATTAGTTGTACAAATCTATCATAGAAAATAAAACATAACTACCAAAAAATAACATAATGATACATTTATCCACTAATTACAGTTAGAGTGCTATTTTTATCGCTCAATAAAGTTAAATGTTAAATAATATGTATGTAACTTTCGTGATAGTTACCCAAAGATATATTTCCTAACATCCAGCTATATAACCTTAAAAGAACAATCATGCCCAGCAAAAGATGATTAAAACATTCAAACAAGTGTATGATTTTATTTTTTTTTCAAACATAACAAGAATAGTTTCTATTTGCATTGCACTCTTACACCCAAAACAAAGATCATAAAATCCATCTACCCGACCAACCCAACTTAACATAATCAGATGATGACCAATGTTATTGACGATGCCATTAAGCCCCAAATCAAATAGAAGAAAGACAAAACATATAGAAATATTAAATACAGTACCAATCAATAAGTGGTTACCTCAAGTTTCCCCTGTCCAACCAACCCATTGCCAGGCTTCATCTTCTCAATCTCTTCATCCTCTGGAATCGCATCAAGCGTGAAAGGTTTCGGGCCCTTCCTCCTCGGACTAACCTGAATTGTCTTCGTCAAAATTAACGGCACACGAGAACAACACCCAGCAATATAAACCTCCATAGACGGCGACGAACAGCCAAATTTGGGCTTAAAAAAGGCCGAAGAGCCTGAGCTAATTGACGCAGCCACGTAACAATCCATACTCCATCCAGTTATTGAATCGTTCTCTAACCCCGAATTCCCACTAACCCAATTTGTTTCCATTCGCTCCAAAGACCCACAGAGAATCAATTCCTCGTTGTCACACACCTCGAATTCAATACCGCCTGTAACACGAATATTGTCTGTGCTAACGTATGTAACCTCTGAAGACTCCTTATCGATCCGGTCGCGACGAAGAGTCAAAGATGCCAAATCCGAAGAGGGTATTCTGGAACCATTAATTTCCAAAGAAACCCCAATTTCGCGGCGCAATTGACGGAGTGTGAGGTGGTCTGGCACGTTGGTGACCACGCACGGAGCAATTCGGACATAAAACAGTCGGATTTCGAACAAAGCTGAGTGAACCAAAGATGGACCGTTAATAAATTGATGCGAATTCAAGCTCTTTGAGATCGCCATATCAACTTTATCCCTAAAAAGCTAGAATTCAAACTCTGAAAAAAAAGAACTTCAATAATCGAAGGACAAAACAGATAAATTATCAAATTAGGGTTTCGACAAATAAAAAAACAATTATTTGGGAATCATTGTCGAATTATGAACGATACACGTTCAAGATTGAAAATTAGAGAAAAAGATAGTCTTTTCTTTGGACTTTGCTGTTGAAGAGAAATGAGAGGGTTTCGAGAAAATTCAGGTGAGGTTGTGAGATTGTGTTGATCGGTGATTTTGTCGTTTTGGGTTTGTTGGAGATATTTTCTGGGTTCCAGGAATGCGCATACAGGTCAAACTCCAATGTGGACACGTGTCGCTCTCGCAGGAGATAAAAAGGTGGTGGTTAACGACAAACATCGGGTAGGTTTTTGTCCGCCTGGGTCGCTACTGCGGACTATTAATGGACCGAAAGCATGCGAGGCCTGTTACCGAGATACTATATATTTTTATTTTTATTTTTCAATGGCTGGACACGGTCCTATACCTAAAAATCACATTAGGGAAAAATGTCATTTCAGCTCGTGGTAGGATACTATATTCTTCTATAGATTGTTAGTTAGAATATTATTATTTTTTATTAACATTTTAAAACTAACATATTACATTTAACATAATTCAAGTAATTTATTAGATATAACATATTATATTTACATATATCTTTTTATGTAATCTATTACATCAACCGTAATTTCAACGACCAACTTTTTATAAATTATATTTGTTTCTATCTTTAAATGTAATGTTACATTTATTAGAGTTCTAATAGGATTATTGGTAGTAATATCTAGTGCATCGATAGTATCGTCGAAGTTCCAATGAAGTAGTTAATAGTAAGTACTGAAAAAGTAGTAAGTATGACATTGATATCATTTTATTAAAGTTATGAAATAAAGATATTTTGGCATTTTTATTATATAATTTGATATAAAATTATAAATTTTAGGATGAGTTATTACATCGAAAAACTCAACAATTTATCAAAAATGATATTATTTAAACAAAAAAAACTCTTGTTATTTAAATCTAAGGCTACAAGAGTAGAATTTTAGTTTTTATAATTTTGACAAAAATTGATATACGATATCGTATTTGTAGTAATTTTTTCTTACATATTTATCCTTTAGTTATTTTTAATGTGTTTGTTTTATTATGGACCATTCATTTATGTATAACTCTCTTTCTTCTTTGGCCTATCATATCATTCTTATTTCTCCAACTTACTAATTATATCTCAACTTTCATCTATCTTTATAATACAAAAATACTTTTATCTCCTCTTCTTAGTTCCCTTCACTTTTCTTACCAATAATATCATATGTTGTCCTTTTTCAAGACACACTCATTATATATGACCTTTAGGGCCCTTTATGTTTCTTTCTTAACTGTGTCGTTGATTTGTATGAATTTTATCAATGTGATCTTCAAATTTAAGGATGATAATTTATGTTATAACTCGATTAAACGAATCGAATTTGAATTAAATTAAATTTAGACTAAATTTAAACCAACTCAAATAGCCAGAAAAAATTGAGATGGGTTTGAGATGAATTTGAGCCAACCCATCGGCACAAAATAAAATTATAAAATAAAAAAAGTTATAACATGTTATAACTTACACCCTGGATTAAAAATTAAAAATTAGAAAAATTCATTTATGTTCTTATTATATTGTAATTCTTAAAAGAAACATCTTTTATATTAAAATAAAACAAAACGTTATTATCTCAAAATTCATATGTGTTTTGAATAAGTGATAACTTGTTCATTTCATTATGTTCATATTAGTAAACCCAACCATAAATAAAATGAAAAAAAATAATGTAAATTAGTAACTATTATATTATATTCATAACTTGTGTAGCTAATATTGGTAAGTCTTTATTTCCCAAAAAGAACTAGTTATTATGCACCTAGAAAAAGAACCCCCTTATTATATACGATAAAGATGTCTTGCATGTTATAGCTTTTGGTTAATTAATTAATTTATTTATTGTTTTAGCTTTTGGTTATTAACTTTCAAACATGATTCAATCTAAGTGGAACAAGTAATATGAAGATGGATGGAGATGACATAGATAATGTAATAGAGAGAGATAAAATAACTATTGAAGCTCTTCCAAATTCAAAGAAGCAAAATACGATGATAAAAGATGATAAAAAGATCGTGAATATGGGCACACTTTGAAACTCTTTCTTTAACTTCTCATAATATTTTCACAGGAGAAATGCAAGTATCAAAAATATAAAAATAGATTTGAGAATATGACAACTACTTTCACACGCCATTGTAGTAAGTGTGTTGTGAGGGGATAATGCGATATAAATAAGATGTTTATTAACTAGTTATTGTAATATAACAATCGTGTGTGATAAGATGTATTATCTCCGTAGATTTTGTTGTGTGAGTGAGTTATTAATTTAGTATTAATTTATCATTTGTTCAAAAGATTAGTTAATATAATATTATTTTTCTTGTGTTTTGGAATTTTATGTAATGTTGTTTTATTTGATAAGCGTTAATCATTGAACATGTTTTTTTATGTATAAAAAAAGGTTCAATTAACTAAAAAACCTACAATTAACAATTCGCGCTAGTTTGGATCAGTTTAAGTAAACTCTTTGTATTTGGTTTGAGTTTAAGCTCATCTTTGCTAGCACGAATTAAATTTGAATTGAACTTGAGTTGGACTAATTTAAACTATGTTAATTTGAGCCAATTCGAACTGGTCCATCTTGCATAAATTGACACAACTACTCAAAACACAAAGCTCTATATTCATCAAATATGATGCATTCAAGAAGCTAATGGCTCGTCCAATTCTTCATAACAAAAACCAAAGATATGTGTGCTGCTTAATCTTGGTGAATACGATTTAGGTTTATAAATTATTATTTCTTTCTTTTGATCTCCTTTTCATTTTGTAGGTTATATTAAAAGTTCTTTTAGAAGTTTGTCTTAACTTCCCTTTGATTCCCTAATGTCTAATTTGATTTTTTATATTTTTGATTGTTTCATTATTTTTATGAATTTTGAAATATAGGAGTTTTAAAGTAAAATTTTAGTCTATATGAAAAAATTTATGTTTGAATGTTACTTTGTAAGCCATGCATAAATTTTATATAATTTTGTAAAGTTTACAAAATTTATATTGATTTTTTTACCAAATACAAAACAAAGAAAATTTCATGTTAGAATTACATGAAAAATATTCAAACTATCACATTAAATGTACAATAAATGAACTTTAAAATGAATAAGTTTCAAATTATAAATATTAGTCAATAAGAACAATTTTAAGTTATATTGAAACATTACAAAAAATTCATATTACTTTTACACATGTTTCTTTTTTAAAAGCTATCTTGGAGTAGATGATTTTTAAATTAAAAAATTATCCAACGGTGATATTTTCATGTTCTAGAGTTATCTCGTAAATTATACATAATTTTACAAGTATTATAAAAACCTTATAAGGATGTTTTTTTGCACAAATGTATGTTTGAATATATTAAATTAAACATGAACGAATTTTGAAATATATAAATTTTAACTTAAAAGTATTAGTTAAAGAAAAATAATTCATGTATTTATGTTATTTTATAAGATGTATATAAATTTTATATAATTTTATAAGATTTACTTAAATTTTATAATGATTTTTTTCACAAATGTAAAATAAAAGAAAATCCTTATTAGAATTATAGGAAAAACCTTTAAAATATAAATGAATTTTTGAATAGAAAAATTTCAAGTTTTAAATATTTATTCTATACAAATAACTTCATATCACATTGTTATTTTGTAAGTTATATAGAATTTGATAAAACATTTATAAATCTTACAAATTCATTGAAAATGAACATCAAACCTCCTATAAGATAAGACTTTGTATTTATAAGTTTTACAAAATATGATAAAAAAAATTATAAAAAATTCATGTGTAGTAATCTTAAGACTTTTGGTCAGTGAGATTGTCGGTAGTTATTGTTAGACACTCAGCGTAATTACTAATAGTAGTTATTAGAGTTATGATTGTGATGATTTGTGTCTCAACGTATAACATGACATAACTTTTATCTAATTTTATTGAAAATTAAAAATAAAACAAAAATTTATTTATATAAATTATTAAAAAATAATAATTGATATTAACAATTTATTATATATTAAAAATAAATATAATTATCTTAATCAATAATAAATTATTATATAATTTACACGGAGGTTTTGTGAGAGAAAATTTTATGCAAAATAGGACGGCTAGAAAAGTGTAACCTACTTTTTATTTTGGATTTTGATTGGTTTAAAATCACAAATCAATTCTCAGGCAACCTCAAAAAGGAAGGGGACATGATAATAATAATGATGAGTTAAACAGATCATCGAAGTGATGGATGGGATATAAAAATGTGCGACTTAGGAGAAAGTTTCAATAATAATAATAATAATAATAATAATAATAATAATAATAATAATAATAATAAAAAGGCCAAAATAATAAATTTCATTTCAAGTAAAATATTAACCTATTTTCTTGATGATGAGTACATATTAATTCATCCATCTGCTAATTATGTTGCATACTTTTTTAAAGCAAAAATAATAGATTTATTTCGATCAAAACTCTTTGACACATAATTTTCTCAACGGCAAACCTTTATTAATATCAGAACTTTTAATTTATTACTTGTAATATTTGTTTTTAATTGATTACTTTTAATATTAATCTTTAGATACATTAATTTCATAAATAAATTATTAATTTAATTAAAAAAATCAATTTATATATAAGATAAATAAAGTTATAAATTTATTATTTTATTTGACACGTGTTTTTATAATTTCATGTAATACATAGATAACATAAATATTTTAATTAAATTAATCAATTTTAATCAAAATAATTGATTAAAATATATTATTATAATAGTGAAATTTGATCGAAACATTTGATAAAAAACACTTATACAATTTAGATGATATTATTTTATTATAAATGTTATCGTTAAACTTTAAGTATGTATTTAATATTTTGTAATATCTTAACTAGTAAAACTTATTATCTTTTTACACGTGAATTCTTACTTGTAATTACACCCTCAATTTTAATATAATATATTAATTTTTAATATTATAATTGATAAATTTTGATAATTTATTATTTTTATGTGTTATCTTGTTGTAAGATATATTAAGAAAATAGGTATTTAAATTTACTATATGCATAAAAAATTAGTATAATATATGTGTTTAATTGAACAATGTATATGGTTACGATTTTAGTATAAATCATAATAAAAAATGAATATCTAGTGATATTTATGGTCAAGGCTTTGCATTAAGATGTGACAATACAAATATAATATGTCATGATTTTAGTGTAAAAGTTATCAAATATAAAGATAAAATATCACGATTTTAATACAATCGAGATCAAATATAAAGATAAAATGTTACAACTTTAATATAATTGAGACACAAAATTAAGATTACGTCTCAATTATTGATAAAATTGTGACCTAATGTTATAGATAATGTCACGTTTTAACATTATAATTGTGAGTTTAAATATTTAATATGTTATTGTCTTTCATAAGATCATCACCAAATAATGTGTGTATAATTATGGTTGAAAACCATGATCGTATGAAAGAGTTAATGGTCTCTATTCTTAATTAAGTTACGGTTTTTATAACCGTAATCATAAGTCTACGATTAATGTTAAAAGTTGTGGTTGTATATTAATATTGTAACAATGAGACTTTTAATAATAAAAATAGTCAATTAAAATAAAATAAAATTAAAAATAATAAATTATTATTTTTTACTTGGCGTTTATAAAATTATAAACATTTCGTAATATATTTAAAACTAAAACTATAGACATATTTAAATTGTTACAAACATTCTTGTAATATTTATAAACTCTAACGCATATATACTAGATATATCAATATTTTAGAATTTTAATCGACAAGTTTACAACTTTAAAAATGTTAACGTGAATATTTATAACATATCTAATACATTAGATTATAAAATATAATTAATCACTATTTTTATACGCATTTAATTAGAAAATTAGTTTATAATTTAAAAATTTGATTGTTAAGATATTTTTAAAGATTTATTAAAATATTCATAATTTTATTAGTCAATATTTTTTAAAAGAATTTTCAAAAAATATTTTTTTGTCAATAATAACGTATCTTTAACGTATCATCAAATTTTAATCTTAATTTTTTGAACTTAATCAATATTTTAAATCTTAATTATAAATATATTAAATTATCATAAAGGTGACAAATTAAGTATGCTTGTTATAAATATTTACACATTCATATAACAAGGGACATGTCCTAGTACTAGTTTTGCAATGAACAAATATTATTGTACAACGTAATAATTTTTTTAAGATAAAATGATATTCATCAAATAAAAAAATATATGACTACTAATTGACTTCTTCAAATGTAAGATTCCAATGTCCTCGTTTTCATTCTAATTGTACAAATAAATAATAATAATATTAATAATTTTAAGGGTTAATTACCTTATAATATAATAATATTTACTCGTTCCATTGTTTAACTAATCAATTAAAAGTGCGTATAGGTGTGCAAATATGCAAACATTTTATTTCAATAAGTAAAACATAAAAAATAAATAAATAACAAGGAGAGTTAAGTCAATACAAAATAATCAATTTTATTCTTTAAAAAAATTATTTATACTATTTTTTATTTTTTATTTCTTAATAAATTTATTCTTAAAACTGAACACATGTTTAAAAATTAAATTCATTTAAATACATATTTTCTACAATAATGTATATGGTTTTAAATTTTTTTTATGTGTAACATAATTTGTCACTGTTTTGGTGATGATCTATAGGTAAAATTATTGGATACTTATTATTTTTGAGCTTATATATATATATATAATGAAAATACTTTATAAATAAATTATATTAAGTAATTTCTTTTCAGATATATATTTTTTAAAAAATATGCCATGTAATATTCTAGTCGATTTTGGATCTATGATATTATTCCGGAGAGAGGGTCTCAAATTTATTCCAGAATACAACAATTGGTAACTTATAATTTGAACATGAGTTATGGATTATATAACGATATGATGTCTTGAATTAATAAAATTTATAATACGTGTAATTTGTTTTGTTTTAAAATACAATTTATAATCAGTGTAATTTATTTTTTAAAAATTAATTAATATTTGATTGATAGAAAATAATATAATTGATAATAAATATACTCTAAAAATAATGAATAATACCTTAAAAAAACTTAAAATATCTACTTTAATTCCTCTATTATTAGAATGACTCATAAAAGTTCTTTTTATTTTTGAAAAAAACCATACAAGTTAAAAATGATACAAAAGTGACTATATAAGATCACACGAAGTAACTATGATTATTTCAATAGGTGCAAAAATGTAAATCTATAAAATTTAACTTGAAAAAATAAATTGAATTATCCAAATTGAATTGAAATAAACAAAACATGAGTTATCAATTGATTATCTGAGTTGTTTTAAATCTATTACTTAACTATCCGAATCGTTCTAAATCTAATTTTAATTATACGAGTTGCTTAGAATTTATCATTTAATTATCTGAGTTGATCTAAATATATCACTTAAATATACGAGATGTTCTAAATTTATTACTAATATGTGATAGTGTTAGACGAAAGTTAATAAAATGATATAAATAAAACAAATCTAATAATTACGTGATATAAATTAGACAAAAAATAGTTTACTAATATGAATAAAATAAATAAAATAATTCGATGATATTTTTATAAGTTTATTCTTATAAATAATGTTTTTTTTATATTTTATTTTATAAAATGGTTTTTTTAATATTAGTTGTATATCCGTACAAGTCACAGAGTAAAGGATGAAAAAATTTAGATAATCATAGTATAAAATTAATAAAAGTTAAAGAATTATAGTGTTAAAGTTCGTAAATGTTATAGGTTATATATAAGTATTATTTAACTTATAATAAATAGTTATTTAACGATATAAATTTTTATAAATTGAAGATACGTGAGTTAAAAAAGAAACTGTTAAAGAAAAAAGTCAATTTTTTCCCCAAAACACCCGCTTCATACCATACAAATATTAAATTTTTAGTTTTCTCTCTATATGTATTAAAAATAAATAAACTTGAATAGGTATGTAAAAGATAAAAAAAACACATAAAATACAATAAAAAATAAAAAAAAAACAGATAAATGCGTATAGAATTTTTTAGTTATATCACTTAGAATAATTTTTTTTTTGAGGTTGTAAATTGAATTCTTTAGTTAAGAAAAGTGACATGTCAATGATAAATAATCAAATATCATTGTTGTATATGTTAGATAATATATATAATTGATATGTTAATAATAGTAGAAAGTGAGAAATAATTAAAAAATTGATCAATGTTTTTTTTAATGTTAGTTTTTAAAAATAAAATGATTAAATTATTATAAAAATAATAAAAGATTTAAATTAATCTTCTTAATATAATTAAAAGATATGTTTTATCAAATAATCAAATCTTATAATCAAATTTTTTGGATATATTATAAAGAGATAAAATTTCAAAAGTATATTTTAAAATATTTCAATTATTAAAAAAATTAAAATATTAAATAAATCTAACCTCAATAAATCTCATATATATATATATATATATATAACAGAATGCTTTATAAACTTTAAAAGAACTTCTTATAACTTTTTTTTTTATTTCGTGTAAAAAGGCTTTTTTACCTTAACAAAGTACGAGAGCAGAGAATAGGCTGAAGTGCTGCACAACGGATCGTAGGAGTGGCATTTTAAATGACTAGTATATAATATACAATGTATTATTTATTTAATTAATATTAAAAAATTATAAAATAAGGATATAATTAATTTAATAATATTGAATATATTATTTTTATTTTTTATTGATTTATAATTTAATAAATTAAACAAAGCACTCAGGTGTGTATAACAATAGAGTGTAGAAATGAAATAATAACACATGTTATTTTTAGATAGAAATAAGCTAGATCACAATCATGACCTAAGAGTAAAAACATTAATCCACTAGAACATCTATATTTTTATTATGAAAAATAAATATTCAAGTACAAACTCATTCTTATACTACTATTATTAATATATTGTTCCAATTTACCTTACTTATGAGATCTTACTATATTTTTATAGTTTATAATATTAACGTGAGCGGCATTTAGACCAATATTTTTAAAAGCTTCTCGCTAATTAGATACGTTTACGAATCAACTGCAAAAATGTTAGTTTAAAAACACAATTTTTTGTATGTGTTCTATAACATATTTAATAATGAATAACTCTAAATAGATAATTTAATAACTATATCAATAAATCAAAATCAATATCAATCCTAGAACAATCAGTTTAAGTATAAGTTTCTTAATGATAATTTCTTAAAATATTAATAATCAAATCAAATAATTATAATATGTTACACACAATTATTTAATCTAACAATTTAAGAACATACCAATGCTTGATAGATTAATAAAATAAAGAAGTCTAAAGAATTATGATTTTATATTTGAAAAACAAGAGAGATATTAAAAAAAAGAGAATAATGATATTGTGTTGTTAATTAAAACAATTATAAATGTGTTTTACTTATAAGAAAAATAAAAACATTAATCCTATGTAATTGATAAATATATTTTTTATTACAAATAAGATTAATAATACTCATTAATCAAGAAGACTTCTATTTAAATAAGAAATTTTTTAATGTATATTTTAGGTCATCTTTTAGGTCAATATCTTATAATTTATGTTATATCTTATCTTACATTTTAATTTAAAATTTAGTATATATATTCAAAACAATGAAACACATTAAAGAATATGGTAAGTATTAATTTCATAAATTAATTTAAGTTTAAATAAGTCTTTTAGCATCAAATTAAAATAATTTCAAATTTATGAACATGTGTTATTAAATGCATGAGTGTAATTTTATTTGTCATAGTTATAATAAATATACGTAAAATATGACTATAATGTTTTTATATTTCTTTTACTTTACTTGATAGACTTAAAAACGAATTTAAAATAATTTTATATGCAAATATTTTATCTACGAAAATAATTAATAATTATAATTCGTACAAAAATTAACTATTAATTATTATGAAATTATAAAGATATTATATTTTCTTTCTATTAAATATGTATAATTTGATTAAAAATAATTTAATTTTTATATTATTAAAAAAATGTGAATTTTAGTAAAAAAATATGAATATAAATTTGCGTATTTTTTATTAACCCAAATACGATTTAATTTAAATTAAATTTAAACATTTTTAATCAAAAAATAACATTATCAAAATCAACCTTAAATAATCAGAATACTAGGAGGTTACATTTTTGTGAAATAGAAAGAGTTTAAAAATTATTTATGAATTATTGTTATATATAAAACATAATATATATAATTTTTTAATATCAAATTAATATATCTTTAATAAATTTATTATTTATAATTATAATAATAATATATATAATATTTTAATTTTAAATTGATATATATTTAATAAAATTTATTATTTATAAAAATGAGGTGACGATTAAATAAATCTAACCTTACCGAATCTCATTTATATATAACAGTAAAGAAGAACGCTTTATAAACTTTAAAATAACTTCTTATAGCTTTTTATTATTTGGTATAAAAACGCTTTTTTACCGCCACAACGTACGAGGCAGGGACAGACCCACATATAATAGGCTGAAGTGCTGAACAGCGTATGGAGTGGCAATTTAAAGGAATATTCTATAAAACAATTTAAATGATACAATATAAATTATTTATTTAGTTAAAATTAATTATTATTATTTTAAAATTATAAAGATATTATATTTTATTTCTATTAAATATGTATAATTTGATTAAAAATAATTTAATTTTTATAATATTAAAAAACTTATAAATTTTGATAAAATATATGAATTTATGATGAACAAATAAACCTTATATTTTCCATTAATTTATATACGATATGATATTATATAAATTGAATTTTAACATTTTCAATTCAAAAATAATACGACCAAAATAAACTTGAATTAGAATGCAAGCAGATTAAATTTTTTGGTATAAAATAAATTTAAAATTTATTTATGAATTATTATTATACATAACACACTATATATATATAATATTTTAATTTTAAGTTATTGTATCTTTAATAAAATTTATTATTTATATTAAAAATGATTTTTTTTAATTTTTATTAAATAATTAAATGTGATTAAAATACGAATCATTAATAAGGATAAAAACTATATTTAATATGATTTTTTTAAAAAAATAACAACAATAATATTCAAACAAAAACTTTTATTTTAATTTATTTAATAAAAAATAATAAAATATTAACAATTGAAAGAAATATTAAAAACAATATTTTATGAATTATTTTTCATATTAATTATTATTTTACTATTGTTAAATATTCTTATTTTAATTGTATTTAATCACTTTATAAACAAAAAAATATCAAAATAAAATTATTTATTTTTAATTGATTCATTTTTCATAACTAAGGTAGTAAATAACAATATTTTTAATCTAAAGACTTAAACGACACAAATAATATAATATAATAAGTTTATGTGACATTTTTCTCTAATAAGAATTAAGAATTATGCTTGATACATATTAAATTATTACATAGATTCAAAATATTAAATATATATCTTAAAATTTTTAAATCATATTATTTAGTTCTTAAATTTTTAAAACTTTACATATAAATCCTAAATTTTTGATTCAAAAATATATATATTTTAGTAACAAAGTTAAGATTTATATATAAAATTTTATAGATACGTGAAGTAAATTGTAGAATTTAAAAATTTAAAGATTTTAGAAATTATATCATAATTTTTAAAAATTTAAAGATTAAATTATATATTTTAAAACTTAAAGACTTATATAACAATGTAATTGAAATTTAAATACCAATTTACACTTTATCCTAAAATTTATAAAATTCATTCTTCTAAATCCATCCAAATTTAAGAAATTATACAAATTTATGGATTTAGGCAAAGTGATGAGATTATTTACCCTGCCGTACAGTATAGCATTTTACAAACCAAAAACTTCATAAGTACCGGTCAAACCTGAAAACCAAAGAGTCAAAGGAGAAGAGCAAAGCAATTACTGAAAGGTGTCTGGTGATCGCGTGGAGATTAAGCAGAAACCATATTTGCTTTATTCCTTTTCCTTTTCTTTCATTGCATGAACTTCCAAAAGGACGATGGATTTATTAGCCTTTCCCTGCTCATTGATTGCATTTCTTCTACACGTTCAATTACTCAAATTCTCTATTTCTCTCTCTAATGTTTTGATACCCTTTATCTTTCTCTCTCCTCTTCTACAGTTCGTTTTGATTTGGATTTTTCTGATACCTATTGTGTCCATGATCTCCAAGCAAACCCCTCATATATATCTTTTCCATCAAAGCATTATTCGATTTCATTCTCCATTCTCTCTCTCTTAGCACCTCCCCTGTTTTTCATTTCAAGCTCTTTCTCTTGTTTCTGGTTTTCTTCTGCGAATCTCTTTAAATAATAACATAAGAAATGAAGGTCTGGATTCCCCCTTTTCACCTTTTTAATTTATGATTCATTCTCTTTATAGCATATTCTCTCTTTTGATTCTGTTTAGATTCTTAATAACTTTTCTGGGTTTGTTTTCTTCTACTTTTACTTTTTATGAAGAATCTAAAGCATGGTGGTTCATGGGTTTTGTGTTTTATGATAAATCTAGTTCAGATTTTAGGCTTATTTGATTTCTGGGATTGTTTGTTGTAATGGGTTCCAAGCAAATCATGGGTAGAGACCTATGATGGGTAAATTTTACTCAAATTAGTACTCTCCGGCTGCTAAATAGTGCAGATTTAGAATTTTCCCTAATGTTTTAACTTTAGTCTTCATCCAATATGGTCAAATCATAAAAATATTTGCTTTCTTGGCCTCTGATTAGATCTATGGTGTGGTTCATTTGTTTCCTATAGAAGGTCATATTGAAGCTGGATTTGCATGATGACAAAGCTAAGCACAAGGCTTTGAAGACAGTCTCTACTCTTTCAGGTACAATGTTAAATTCCTTTTTCCTTTCAATCCAAACTTCAAATATTTCTTTGAGTTAAATAAATTATTTTATTTGATCAAAAGTCTATAAATGCTCTGCCAAATACAAATGTCTGGTATCTATTTGTCCGAGTTGAATCCAATAATAATTGGAAACTTGGTAACCTTCCTGCTCTGGTTTCTTAAAAGAACAAAGAGAGGAGGAAATTGTTTAAACTTAAAAATCCTCACAAGAAGTTTAAAAGATGGAAATAGTTTTCACCATGAAGGCTTTTTTTCATTTTATTCTTTGAATTTGAGGCAATAATGCTAGAGTTATACATAGATGTAATTGAAAACTAAGGTAAGGTATAGCAGTTGGATGAAGTCACTTTTAAATCTCTTTTTAAATTAGGTGTAGTCAGAAATTATGTAGGCTTAAGTAGTACTTGGCATTAGCTATTTATAGGAGAAAGTGCTTTTTGTTCTTTGAATCGTTCTTACAGGCTTCAAAGGCAAACAAATTGATCCTTAGTACCCAAATGCATTGGATCAAGCTTTTCTTCTGAGGTTTTTGCTAGCAACTATAGCAGTTTGCATTATTTCTTTGCATTCTTGGATTTTGCAGGCATTGATTCTATTGCCATGGACATGAAGGGGAAGAAACTCACAGTGATTGGAACAGTTGATCCTGTGAACATAGTAAGCAAATTGCGCAAATATTGGCAAACAGATATAATCTCAGTAGGACCAGCAGTGGAGCCAAAGAAAGAGCCAAAGAAGGAAGAAGAACCCAAGAAAGAGGAGCCAAAGAAAGAAGAACCACCCAAGGAGGAACCTAAGAAAGAAGAAGCGAAGAAAGAGGAACCCAAGAAAGAGGAGGCGGCTAAGAAGGAAGAGAAGGAAGAAGAGAAAAAGAAAGAGGCTCCTCCAGACCCGGTCTTAGAGATGGTTAAGGCCAACAGAGCGTACAATCCTCACATGACTTCATATTACCATGCCCCAAGTATGGAAGAGAATCCGAATGATTGTGTTATTTCTTAAGCAAGCTTCTTAGAGTGTGAAGGATTCAGAACCTGTCTATGTGAACAAGTGGGAAAAATGCCAAGAAGATAGGAGCTCTTGTATATAGAAGATGGTTGATGCTCAAATGCTGATTACAATGTTCAGACATTAGTAAGTTGTGCAGTGACCAATAAATAAGTTCTGAAATTGTTTGAACACCTACAATTTTGTTTCAAATTCTTAGTTCTTGTCTTAATGCTTGGATAAGGCTTTTCTTTGGCAACTTCTATTAAATAATTTTTGCACTGGTAACTACTAGCATTTCTTTCTTTTGCCTTTTCAGATTTTAATTTTGCAACCACTGTAACCACAAAGAAACTGAGGCTCTTTTTTGCTTGTACTTTGTGGTTTACGACGTAAGTGGTTTTAGGAGAAAGTGCTTTCATTTATGAAGTACAAAACAGGCTTTCTAAGTCTTCAAATTTGATTCAAAAGCATTTTTTTTATAGTTAGAAGAAGTGCTTTTACAATGTCTAATTGCAGAATCAAATAGAGATTCTTTTCCTTTTCATTATTTGTGGGACAGAGTAACAGAAAAAAGCGGTGAGTAATTTCAGTCTCATAGTGGGTGGGTCATATTGATGTGTTCTTTCTATCTGTAATCTTTCTTTCCTTTTGGGTAATAAAGTCAGGAGGCTCATCAATGTCATCTTTGTAGAGTTGCCTGCCATTTAAATAGAACAAAATAGTAATAGTCCCATGGATCAAATGTTTGGATTTGAAGTGTAGCTGATGGAATTTTCTTTTATGAGAATCATTGTATATACGTTATTTATAATATATTATTTTAGGTTAAATTTGATTATATATGACTTGTATATCTTAATCAAGTAAAGTAATGAACTGAACATTTAAAGCAATTTTTATTTCCCAAATCACATTTGGTGTTTACAGTTTATTGGTTTATTTCAATAAAGTGATTAAAAAATGAGTAAAAATTACAACTTGGTTCTGTATTCCACGTGAAGAAACACTTAATTATGTTTTCGTTTGACTGTTTGTTCTTGCACATATTGCATGTAATAATTGATATTCAAACGTATTTTTGAAGAATATTTGAGGAATTAGATTTCGTAGAATTTCTTTTATTTAATTCTAGATTAATAATTATTGTTCAAAGTTATTTCTTGGTATCATTCACGTTATTGCCAAGGTAATGATATTTAAGGTAAAGCAAGACAAAAAGAAGTATCTCGATTCCATGCAACTATCACCATATATCATTACATTTCAATATATGTTTCTAAAACCTGAAAAGTTGTCTCAAGCAAAGTTATTAAATGTTAATCACTTTATTTTTTGGTTTTTATATAATCAAATTATTTAACTTATTTCATTTTTAAATCTCTAAAAATTTATATGTTTTTATGTTATATATATATATATTTACTGCATTTTTAATATAATTAAATATGTTTTTCACCGTTATTAAAAAAAAAACCTAATGTTTGGAGGTTAAATGCTTATTCCATCACTTTGTTACATACTCCAATTTTTTCATTACATGCTCAATTTTACGTCAAAGACTATGCCCCAGTTCCACTGTCCCTTATGTAGTCTAGTTTTTAGAATGAATTTGGGCTTTGTGTGCGTATGAATTCTAAATTACAAAATTAACCTAAAATTTGAGATAGTAACAAACAAATCCTTTTCATGACATTATATTTAACACTTTTTACATTGTTTTATCTGAACGTGTATATAATCAAATTAATGTACTATTGTTATTTGTTATTTTTAGGCTTCTAGAAAGTAAAAATAAATAAATAAGATTTTCAAAGAGTTATCCATGTCAAGCTTAATTCTCTTATATTATTTTGATGTGTTACTACATATGTCATCTCTAAGCTATAAAAAGATTATAAAAATTAGATAAAATGTGATTTTTTTCTTCTATATAATGCCCTATAATTAATATCATATATAATAACATGCTAAAATAATATACTAAGAGATTTAAAATTCCCAATTTCAATATAAAAATATTTATGTGATACTGTGCTTAATGTACCATAAATTGACATATTTCTTATAAGTAAAAAAAAAAAAAAAACCAATAGCAACTATTTTTATAATGAACTAGGTGCATGTGTATCAATTTCTAAAGCATACGAATGCCGACACGTATGATAAGAACTAAATGTAATTAGATTACAAATTATTATAAACTTAAATATCATATTATTATTATTATTATTATATAATCTACTTAATAAAAAATTCTTTAAATTTTTATTCAATCAATGAACAAATAAACACAAATCAAGCATGTGATTACGACATGGAAACAACAATGACATGATGAGAACACAATAAGAAAATTAAGACTTCAATTAAATGTTCATAAATGCGTGGACAACCTGGGAAATGACATCAATAGTACTTGTTGAAGTTGCAAGGTGTTAACATCAAAGGTCGGTTTGGACTATGTGGGCATAAGAGGTTTAAAATGACAACCAAAATGAACACAAATATAATTAAGAAAAATAATAATATTCCAGTCTCAAGTCTGTGATCTGCTCGTGGTTTTAATAACTTCAAAAATACAAAAAATATATATATGTTTAGAATTGATATTTTAAATTATGAGTTATGCTAATCATTTAGTTTTTTAAAAACAATTGAATAAATTATATTATTTTAATATTTTTTAATTAAAATAATAATTTTTTAATAAAAAAATATTAAAATAATATATTTTGTTTTTAATCAATTCATTTTTTTAAAACAATGGGATTAATGGATACTACTTTTAATCTAAAGAAATTAAAGACACAAATAATATAACATAAAAGATTTTTACGATCATCTTCTTAAAAATTATTACTATTAGACCATTATAATGATACTAAGTATAAGTGTTATGTAATTAAATAACAGAATTATAATCTTATATAATATAAAAATCGTAACGTGTATAATGTATAGATTATGTGTGTATTACATATCCTATATAAAGTTCTTGTAGTTTTTATTAAGAATTCATAGATAAAAAATATAGTTGATTTGTAATTCCTAGAATAATATAAGAACTTAAAAAGATTATTTGAAAATGGTGTTCTATTAATTTCCTAATTTTTTAATATCTTGATTCTTATCTTTCAGTCCATGTTCTTTCTTTTTCAACAAAGTTAACAATATCAACTTTGTATTGCTAGGAACCTAAAGTCCATGCATTTCCAATTCTAAGTCTTGTCGCTTAGTGATTTTCGATGAGCTCTCCAATCTTGTATCCATATAACACAGATTGGTGTTGGTATCTTCCATGTCGTCAGAATAGATTTTCTTGCAACAGAGGTACCTCTGTTTCCACAATAAAAAAAAACTGTAGAAAAAGAGACTTGTTCTCTTATTACCCATCACCATAAAGTTTCTCGAGAGCCAAGAAAGATCAATAATACTCTTCGATCCATATTTGAGTTCATGAAATCAACTTTAATAAGGTTTTCCATGGTCATTCTTATAAAATTGGTTTCTAGAAACTTATTACTATTTTGAAGGGTTTTGCACTTACTATTAAAATAATGACATTTGTTGAAGGTTTAATAAAAATTAAGGTTATATACATATATTTTCCTTTAATCTTTTTCTTCCTCTTTTTTTTCTTTTTTTCTTTTCTCTTTTTTCTTTTTTCTTTTTATTTTTCCCTAACTCTTTTTTTATTTTTCTTTTTCCCAGCACTTCCCTTCCTCTTTTTTTCCCCAACGAGCTATGTAAGCATTTCGCGACCAAATGGATAAGGATATGCATCTTCTTCTTTTTCTCTTCTTTTATTCCTTTTCCCTTGCCCTATCGCGCACCTCCCCTAGCCGACCGCTTGCTCGGTTAGCTAATTTCTCAACTTAAACTTTATTTTGATTTGGGTTTGTCACTCTTTTTAATTTTCAATTTAAGATTCGTTTGTCATTCTCAAAGAAGTTTGTGTCAAGTTTTTTTTTTCAATTTTGACATTTTTGGGGTAATTTTAGGTAAGATTTGAAATTTTTTAATTTCCACTTAATTACCTTAATTTTTATAATAGACTTTGTTGTTCAGCTAACAATAATTTCTTTGTCTGTTATATATTAATTGATCTTAACATACGTGTGTGTATATATTATGTTATGAATTGCTTTTATAGATTGAGTAGATGCACTACAATAACCATTGGGTTAATTTCTAGTTATTGTTCAAACACTCAATTATAATGTATCATGGGTTAATTTCTATTCATTGTTTTATGCTTAATTTTCTTCCTATATCTTTAATTTCTATTCACTCGCTACTTCAATATTAAAAATGATAACACTCTACTCAAGAACACTATGATTGTGCCCATTAACAATTGGGCAGTTATTAAATTTGTTGTATAGCTTCTTAGTGAGCAAATTTGAAAAATCACACATTGATTAGGAATAAAGATAAGTGTTGTATTTTAGGTTATAAATAAAACCCTTCTCCACAATTTGTAAATATCTAAAAATTTGTAAATCTTTCTCTCTTTTGTAAGGGTAATTGATTAGTTCAATTTTTCCTAATTAGGTATATTTTTGGAGTTTATCTATTTGGAGATAATGGAAGTGGTCAACGACGCCCGATGATCTAGGTAATATTTATAACAAATCTCATTAAATTTATGGTATTTTTTATTTTTCTGTTTTAATATTTCTGCTTCAATATCTGCTTTAGTCTATTTTATTATGCTATTTTCAATAGCATTATTTTGTCGGATTAGTTTGATTTCTATTCATTTAAATTATAAGTGAATAGTAACTGTTTAAAATAGAGAAAATATACCTGATTTTTTCAACAATTGGTATCATAGCCTAAGGTTTTCTACTTAGGCATTTGTTTGCTATTGGAATATTATTGCTAGTTGTTGTAATTTGAAGAAATGGTGGAAGAAAAATTTCTTTCAAACAAAGGCTAATGATCCACGTCAAGCAGAAATGATGCAAGGTTCAAGGTGGAGAAGTTTGATGGAACCAGTTATTTCGGCATGTGGCAAAGTGAAGTTCTAGATGCTCTGTTTCAACAAGGTCTAGATATCTCCATTGAAGAAGAAAAACCAGATGGAGCAGATGAAGTTGAGTGGAAAAGAGAATCGGGTTTGTAAATTGAATAAATCATTGTATGGATTGAAGCAATCTCCGAGGCAGTAGTACAAACGATTTGATCAGTTTATGTTGTAGCAGAAGTACACAAGAACATACATGATCATTGTGTGTATTTTTGCAAGCTACAAGATGATTCTTTCATCTATCTTCTATTTTACATCGATGATATTTTGATTGTATCGAAGAGCCAAACAAAAATTTAGAAATTGAAGGCTCAACTAAGTCAAGAGTTCAAGATGAAAGATTTGGGATAAGCCAAGAATATTCTCGACATGAAGATAAGTAGAGACAAAAGGAAGGGTAAGCTTAGTTTGACTAAGAGTCAATATTTGAAGAAGGTATTACAACATTTTGGTATGAATAAATAGACAAAACCTATAAGTACTCCGCTTGTTCCTCATTTCAAACTTAGTGCTCAACTATCTTCTAAGAATGATGCAGAACAAGAATACATGGCAAATGTACCGTATGCAAATGCAGTTGGAAGCTTGATGTATACAATGGTGTGTACAAGACCTGACATTTCACATGCGATTGGTGCTGTAAGAAGGTACATGCGTGATCCTAGTAAAGGACATTGGTTGGCTGTGAAATGGATTCTACGGTATATTATAAAAACTGTAGATGTTGGTTTAGTATTTCAATAGGATAATACCGTTGACCAATGTGTAGTCGGATATTATGATTCCGATTATGCAGGAGATTTAGATAAGCGTCGGTCAACTACTGGTTATGTGTTTACTCTTGTTAGAGCACCATTTAGTTGGAACTCTACCTTGAAGTCCACGGTTGCTTTGTCTACTATAGAAGCAGAGTATATGGTAGTTACAAAGGCTATAAAGGAAGCTATTTGGTTACGAAGTTTGCTTGAAGACTTGGGAGTTGGTCAAAAACATATTAAGGTGTTTTGTGATAATCAGAGTGCTATTCATTTAGCAAAGAACCAAGTCTACCATGCACGTACAAAACACATTGACGTTCGTTATCATTTTGTACGGGAGATTATTAATGAATGTGGAGTACTAGTTCAGAAGATCAATACTACAAAGAATACTACGGATATGATGACCAAGGTAGTAACGACAATCAAGTTCAAGCATTATCTAGACTTATTTAATATCTTGCAAATTTGAATTGACACTGGCGTTGCTGATCTAGCTATTGAAGAAATCATTTGAGAATCACTAAGGTGGAGATTTTTTATATAGCTCCTTAGTAAGAAAATTTGAAAAGTCTCATATTTGTTAGGAATGAAGATGAATTTTGTATTTTGGGCTATAAATAAAGCTTTCTTTCACCATTTGTAAACATCCCAAAATTTGTAAATCTTCCTCTCTTTTGTAAGGGTAATTGATTAGCTTAATTTTTCCAAATTAGTTATAATTTTGGAGTTCATTCATTTGGAGATAGTAAAAGTGGTCAACGACGCCCGATGACCTAGATACCATTTATACCGAACCTCGTTAAATTTATGGTATTTTTTATTTTTCTGCTTCAATAACTGATTTAGTTTATTTTAGCATTATATTTTCAATAACATTATTTTATCGGGTTAGTTTGAGTTCTATTCATTTAAATCATAAGTAAATAGTAACTACTTAAAATAAGAAAAATATACCTGATTTTTCCAACAAAATTCGTTGCCAATAATCTCAAGTGAAACATGATTTTTTATGGATTTGAAAACATGCATGACTTTTTTTATTTTCTAAGTTGTTAACTAATAATATGTTTTATAATGAACAATAGGTGATGACTACATTTCCTATTTTTTTGGTTGCAGTTAGAAAAAGAGTTTGATGTTAGTGGTACTCATGTGTTCCTTGATCTTATACTGGCTAATGGAACACCGCATTGGTACAACAAGCATTTTTGGCTAATGATGCTATTGTTATTTTGGATATCTTGTTGACACCCTCTACTTGATGTGTTGATGTGGAATTTCAATAATTCTTGTGTGTTCAGTTCGAAATGGATATGGATGAGCAATAGACCTGTAGAAGGCATCACATGGAGGCTTGTGTGGAAAGTAAAGGTGGTGGACAAAGCATGCCACTTCCTACTAGGTGTGCTGCACAATGCTTACTTGCGTAGTGAAATATAATAACTCGAATTATACTTGTTGGTATTGGTGCGTTAGTGCCTGGTGCCTAGTGTTGGTGCTGGTGAGTTGATACTGATATTAGTGCTGGTGCTTGGTATGTTGTGTTGGTACCTGATGCCTAATACCGGTGCTTGTGCTTGGTGCCTGTTACCACTTATTTGAATTTAGTTTCTACTCTACTTATGTTTTAACTAATGCTACTTTAGCATACTTAAGGATTATACATACACATTTGATATTTGCAGCAATTATTATGTCACGTTTATTATTAGCTTGTTGATTTTAGGCTTGGGAAGCATGTTGCACTAAAAAATCAGATATTTGAACTTTCGTTTTAATATTTCGATTATTTTTCCTACATTTATTTAAGTTTATATTATGATATGTTCTTCCTTTTCGTTCAATCAATACTTCTTAAGAGTAGTTTGGAAGCAACATTTGGGTTTCTCTCATATTCTGCATATTAATTCTGATATCATTCTGCAAGTCATATACTTCATCCTTTTTGCGGCAGTTCTGAATAACTAGTTCCACATCCAAACTGCCATTGATGTTTAAAATTGAACTTGCTTCTAGAATAGGAGTTTCTGTCCTGCTATATGCAATTCTTGTTTCAAGTATATGTAGATTGAAAACGCTTCCATTTAGTGTCTTCTATACATTGCTGGTATTAGCAGTGGTGTTGTGTTTCTTGCTTCATGAAATTTAAGCCTTGTTTATCAAGGAGAATCTGTTAGAAGTTTAGTTACAGATTAGTGCTTAATTATCTTTTACCTTTTTTCATTATTTTATAATCGTGCATTACAGGTTCTTAGGAGTTAGAGTTCTTAAATACGCAGCAATTTCCAAGAGACATTCTCCCACTATTCTTGAGACAGAAGATGGCATGACTGTTACAGTTATCGGTCTCCTTAATATATCTGCACATGTCGAAATGGTGTTTTATATCAAGTATGCATTTCCTTTCTATTATTTTTCTTCTCACAGTTTATGGAGTTTGCATAACATGTTCTTTATTGACACTATGCCTCTTGTCCCACGTAGCTATTACATCTTAATTATTTATAAACAAATTTGTTTCTAGTAAATTTACATTCTAGTACTTAATCTGATAGGTATGCGAGAAAAGTTTAATATAATGAGTTTTAATTTTTTAATTTATTTTAATTTATATTAAAAAATGAGATTAAATGATATGTATATAAATTTAGCTATTAACATATTGAGTTCATGAATATGTTTTATAGTATTATTTATTTAAAAAATTGAATTCATAAGGTATATTAATGATTTTTCTAACCTTGGTTCTTATAACCGTAGTTATAGAATTACGATCATAGTTAAAAAACAAGAACATATGTATTTATTATATTAATTTTTATTTTTGCAAGAAACTTTTTGGAAATTTCGTCTCTGAGCACATAATACTTTTCTTGATCCATTGTAATTGAATTTTAGATAATATTTGCTTGGAAACTTAGGCTCTGTGAAAAATTATCGAATTTAGATGCACAGTGTCAAAATTCAGTAATTTTCATTTCATCATTTTCACTAAATATGTAGATTGGTTATTATTTTGCCTTGGTCATTCTTTCTTATGAATGGAACATGGACTGTGTTCTTGGAAAATCTTGCTGTAGTTACCCTCGTTTCCTCCATTGTTATGTTCTTACTCTTTCTCTCTGAGTTAGAAGTTTTAGATGAAGATTGTTATAATTCCTGTAAAAGGAGGTCTAAAATATTCGATCTTTAAGTATTTTTGGACATGATTTTAACTTTTTTTTCGCTTGTAGAGATGCTGGAGATCGATTTCGATTACAGGACTTGAGAATTCTTCGAGGAATCGCTCAAATAACCACTCCAAAGAGCTTCTGTTCATCGGTTTTTACAACAAACTAGAGCATAAGGTCATCATCGATCATCAGAAGAATGGCAACGAAGAGAGCTAGAAAATCAATCGTCCTTGACACCAAAATGATCTTCCAAAGTTCGTATTTACCAACATTTTTTTCAAGTTCTTTTTTTTGGTCATCTAGAATCCGTATGCTGAGTTTCGAACGATATCATTTTAGATCCCTTTGTGTCAAATGAGAGTCCTTCTTACCTGGATTTAGAAAGATTTTTGGATGAAGGGGATTCAGGGAAAGGATTAGTGCATCTACCTTATTGGGCCTTACATCCATCTTATACGAGACTGAAGAGATATTGTCCAAACGTTCAGTATTTTAGTATGTTTAGTAACCATTGTAGCATAATTAGAACAACCACGTAGTTTTACATCATCTTAAGTGGTTTTCGGTTACTTTTCTTCTCCTTTGGATTTGATCCCGAGCACCATTTTTGCCAAAGTAAGATTTGATGGTTCTCTATTACATTTCTTCGTGGATAATCAAGAAATGGTTCTCTAATGTTTAGTGACGAGTCTAATGACCGTTATCTTGTTCTATTCGTTTCTTTGGTTTTCTTCACTACTAAGAAGATGAAGGACGCTTCTTTAACATGTGTTTATGACAGTTGATGCGCCTTCCAACCCATAGGTTTTTTAATGTGGTCTCTAGAAGTCACAACGTAGAAGATGAAGTATGGCTTGGGGCATTTGGGCTTAAGAGTGCATTTTTAGCTTCTTGTTGTTAGTTGTCTATATGTATCATAGTGTGTGCATTTTGTTTCTCATACATCGTTTGATCTTTTTATAATGTTGATTAAGAATTTGAGTTTGAGTATTGTCTCGTATAAGGATGCGTTGCTCATCAAGTGATATTGCTCTTTTTTGATGTATGGTCACCATAATCATCAGTGTCTAAACAAGTTTGGGTTTGAAATTTTATCGATGAATTGTGTATTGGTATTTTCGTTTTTAAACTCTTTGGATTATATTTTTCAAAGTATTATTTTTGCTCCCCATAAATGTTTCATTATCAGTGACGTTCATGTTATAAAGCTCCTTAATTTAAGGAGCAAATTAAGGAGCAAAACATGGAGCAATTCATGGAGCAAAACAAGGAGCTTAATTAAAGGAGCAATTTAAGGAACCATTAATTTAAGGAGTAATTCAAGTAGTGAATTTTCCTATAAATAGATGTGTAATTGTAATGAATTAATCATCCAAAGTGTTCATTCCAATTGAGAGAAAAGCTTAGAGAGAAAAGCTTTTGTGAGAGAAAATTGAGAGTAATTTTCTTGGGTGTAATTGGGCTGTGAGTTGTGAGTGTTGTAAACACCTTGTGTAATTTCTCCCATTTCAGTAAAAAGATCTGCAGTAGGTCCGGAGACGTAAGCAAGATTGGCCGAACTCCGTTATCAAATTTTGTGTTATTTTTCTATTCTTGCTTTCTCATAAATCTGGCTTATCGGGAATTTGCATTATTTCCCAACAACTGGTATCAGAGCTATTGATGGTGATTTCTGTCAATTTTCTACAAGGTTACTATTTACGTAAATAGTGAATTACGTGAATAGTGAAATTTTGTTGACGATATTTGTTTGTTGACGGAGGTGTTCTAATACACGGTGATTTACAGAAATAGTCAGAAACGATCCAGAGGAAGTCAGATTTTAGTGGGAGCAATGGACGCAGATGAAGGAAGGGTGGAACTCGAGAAATTTGATGGCACAGATTTTGGGTTTTGGAAAATGCAGATAGAGGATTATCTGTATCAAAGAAATCTATATCAACCTCTTTCAAGAAAGAAACCAGAAGCTATGAAGGAAGAAGATTAGAATCTTCTAGACAGACAAGCCCTCGGAGTTATTCGATTGACCTTATCCCGTAATGTTGCCTTCAACATAGCAAAGGAAAAGACCACGGCGGGTCTTATGTCAGCTCTCTCCAATATGTATGAGAAGCCATCAGCCTCAAACAAAGTGCACTTGATGAGGCGTTTGTTCAATTTGCGAATGAATGAAGGCGCATCGGTAGCTCAACATCTCAATAAACTTAACACAATCACAACCCAGTTGAGTTCAATGGAAATTGAATTCGATGAAGAAGTACGAGCATTAGTACTTTTATCTTCTTTACCAGAAAGTTGGAATGTTACTGTCACGGCTGTGAGTAGCTCGTCAGGAAGCAATAAGTTGAAATTTGACGATGTTCGTGATCTAGTTCTCAGTGAAGAGATCCGACGTAGAGAGTAAGGTGAATCGTCAACTTCTTCAGTTTTGCATACAGAGTCAAAAGGAAGAAATTCAACCAAAGGGAATGGACGTGGCAGAACAGACTACCGAGGTAGATCAAAGGACAGGAGGTCCAAATCCAGGAATCCTAATAATTCCCATAGCTCGAAGACTATCGAGTGTTGGAATTATGGAAGAACCGGGCACTACAAAAATCAGTGTAAGAGTGCACCGAAGGACAAACAAGTGAAGGCAGAGACAAATGTTACTTCCACCTCAGGAGGAGACGATGCATTGATATGCTCTTTGGAGAGCAAAGAAGAATCTTGGGTGTTAGACTCTGGAGCATCGTTCCATGCTACTTCACAAAAAGAATTCTTCGAGAAATATGTCCCCGGAAACCTTGGAAAGGTATATCTTGGTGATGATCAACCATGTGCTATTATTGGCAAAGGTGTAGTGAAGATTAAGTTGAACGGATCTGTTTGGGAATTGAAGGATGTCAAGCATATTCCCGATCTTAGAAGAAATTTAATCTCAGTGGGGCAGTTGGCCAGTGAAGGCTACACTATGATCTTCCATGGTGATGATTGGAAGATTTCAAAGGGTGCAATGACAGTTGCTCGAGGCAAGAAAAGTGGCACTCTTTACATGACAGCAGAGGCACGTTGTTCAATTATAGTTGCAGTAGGCAATGAAACACCAAATCTGTGGCATGAGAGACTAGGCCATATGAGTGAGAAGGGGATGAAGATTATGCACTCAAAGGGAAAACTTCTGTCTACGATGCGGAGATAGACATGTGCGAAGATTGCATACTTGGAAAGCAAAAGAGAGTCAGCTTTCAGACAAGTTGCAGAATCCCAAAGAAGGAAAGACTAGAGCTTATTCACTCTGATATTTGGGGACCAACGACTGTCTCATATATTGGTGGGAAACACTACTTCGTGACTTTCATCGATGATCACTCTCGGAAGGTATGGATTTACTTTCTAAAGCATAAGTCTGAAGTATTTGAGGCTTTCAGAAGATGGAAAGCTATGGTGGAAAATGAGATGGGTTTAAAGATCAAAAAGCTCAGAATCGATAATGGTGGTGAATATGAAGACACCAGATTCAAAAATTTCTGCTACGAGCACGGGATCAGAATGGAAAGAACTGTGCCAGGCACGCCTCAACACAATGGTGTAGCTGAGCGTATGAACCGAATGTTGACAGAAAGAGCCAGAAGCATTCGTATACAGTCACGTCTACCGAAGCAATTCTGGGCAGAAGCAGTCAACACGACAGCTTACTTGATCTACCGAGGCCCATCTGTTCCATTGGAGCATAGAATACCAGATGAGGTATGAAGCGGAAAAGAGGTGAAACTATCACATCTAAAAGTTTTCGGTTGTGTAGCATTTGTGCATATCAGTGATCAAGGCAGGAATAAGCTTGATCCCAAATCCAAGAAATGCATATTCATTGGCTATGGTGAGGATGAGTTTGGCTACCGCATTTGGGATGATGAAAAGAAGAAAGTTATTCGTAGCAGAGATGTGATTTTCAACGAAAGGGTGATGTATAAGGACATGCATAAAATAGACGCCAATGACTCAGAGCAGAATGAGTCAGTATTTGCAGATGCAGATGATGTCTCAGATACTTCCGCAACAAAACCAATTGTAACAAGTCCTCAGCCAGAGGAACTTGTTGGACAAAGTAGTACACAGCATTCCGACACACCACAACCTCTTACTCCAGCTCCTGTATTGAGAAGGTCTTCTCGACCTCATGTGCCTAATAGGAGATACATGAACTATATGTTGCTGACTGATGGAGGGGAGCCTGAATGCTATGATGAAGCTTGTTAGACTCGAGATTCCAACAAGTGGGAGCTTGCTATGAAAGAAGAAATGAAATCTCTCATCTCCAACCAGACATGGGAACTAGTTGAGTTACCTATGGGAAAGAAGGCACTTCACAACAAATGGGTGTACCGGGTGAAAGAGGAGCATGATGGTTCCAAGAGATACAAAGCCCACCTAGTTGTCAAAGGGTTTCAACAGAAGGAAGGAGTTGACTACACTGACATTTTCGCTCCCGTTGTGAAGCTCAATACTATCAGATCAGTATTGAGTATTGTAGCCATTAAAGATCTTCATCTTGAACAGTTGGATGTGAAGACTGCATTCCTTCATAGAGATTTAGATGAAGAGATATACATGTACCAGCCAGAAGGTTTCTTAGAAAGAGGGAAGAAGAACATGGTGTGCAGACTTAAGAAGAGTTTGTATGGCCTGAAACAAGCCCCGAGACAATGGTACAGAAAGTTTGATAGCTTCATGCACAAGGAAGGTTTCTAGAAGTGCAATGCTGACCATTGTTGCTACTTCAAGAGATATAGGTCCAGTTACATCATTTTACTACTTTATGTTGATGATATGTTAGTAGCGGGTTCAGATATGGATGATATTAAAAGGTTGAAGCAGCAATTGTCAAAAGAGTTTGACATGAAAGACTTGGTCCAAAGAAAGAAGAGTCTTGGAATGCAAATGAGAAGAAATAGAAGGAAAGGATCCTTGCAGTTATCTCAGGTAGAGTACATCAATCGTGTTTTGAAGAGATTCAACATGGGTGATGCCAAGTCGATTAGCACACCGCAGCCGGTCATTTTCGCCTATCCAAGGATCGGTCCCTCGAGACGGAGGAAGAGAGAATTCATGGCTAAGGTTCCTTATGCCTCGGCCATTGGAAGTTTGATGTACGCAATGGTCCGTACGAGACCGGACATTGGCCGTACGGTGGGAGTTGTTAGCGATTTATGTCAAATCCAGGGAAAACTCATTGGGAAGCGATCGAGTGGATTTTGAGGTATCTGCGAGGCACCAAAGAAAAGTGCTTGTACTTTAGTAAAGGAGAGTTAAAAGTACAAGTGGTACGTGAAGCCTTGAGACTTTGGAGGTGAAGTTGATCACCGAAGAAGCACCACCGGTTATATATTCTTGTTGGAACTACGGTTAGTTGGATGTCACAAATACGAGAAAATTGTCACTCTATCCACTTCTAGGTGAGTATGTAGCGATGGCAAGTGGTAAAGAGATGATATGGCTTCAAGGTTTGTTAATTGAGCTGGGATTCAAACAAGAGAAGAATGTTCTGCATAGTGATAGTCAAAGTGCAATACACTTGGCGAAGAATTCAACATTTCATTCTAGAACAAAACATATTGGATTTCGTTATCACTTCATCAGATCTCTATTGGAAGATGATGTGTTAATACTGGAGAAGATTCAAGGAAGCAAAAATCCAGCAGATATGTTAACAAAGGTGGTGACTATTGACAAACTGAAGTTGTGCTCAACTTCAGTTGGTCTGCTAGAGTAACAAAGACTAGAAAAGCTACTGCATTGATCAAGGTGTGAAGACAGATTGAAATCAGTCTTCAAGTGAGAGATTGTTATAAAGCTCCTTAATTTAAGGAGCAAATTAAGGAGCAAAACATGGAGTAAAACATGGAGCAAAACATGGAGTAAAACATGGAGTAAAACATGGAGCAAAACAAGGAGCAAAACATGGAGTAATTCATGGAGCAAAACATGGAGCAAAACATGGAGTAAAACATGGAGCAAAACATGGAGCAAAACAAGGAGCAAAACATGGAGCAATTCATGGAGCAAAACAAGAAGCTTAATTCAAGAAGCAATTTAAGGAACCATTAATTTAAGGAGTAATTCAAGGAGTGAATTTTCCTATAAATAGATGTGTAATTGTAATGAATTAATCATCCAAAGTGTTCATTCCAATTGAGAGAAAAGCTTTTGTGAGAGAAAATTGAGAGTAATTTTCTTGGGTGTAATTGGGTTGTGAGTTGTGAGTGTTGTAAACACCTTGTGTAATTTCTCCCATTTCAGTAAAAAGATCTACAGTAGGTCCGGAGACGTAAGCAAGATTGACCGAACTCCGTTATCAAATTTTGTGTATTATTTTTCTATTCTTGCTTTCTCATAAATCTGGCTTATCGAGAATTTGCGTTATTTCCCAACAATTCATTGATACAAAATGCTTTATTTTTGGGTCTTATTATTGTTTTTTTGGTCTTTGGAGTGTCCGATCAATGACATATCTCTATTAATATAACTTAGTTTTTCATGGCTTCACTTACGTGGAGTGTTTATGGTGTAAAATGGTTTTGGGTGTTATTACATTTTTAAGTGTGAATTTAGTTTTTTTTTTACTTGTCAAATTAATGTTGGCGTCGAATTCATTAGTTTGTAAAAGATTATTAGAATATATAATAATAATGTATATAAATATTATATAATTCAATAATAGAATCGTAATTGTATTTTGTGTACATATTATATAAGACTTTAATGTATTGTAGCTTTTATTAATAATTCATTCAATAGGAAATATAATTGATTTGTGACATGTTATATCATATTAGAGTGCACTAATGGTAAAAAAAATATTATATAGGATGACTTATTAAAATATTTACTTGTAACATAATTTTGAATATTTTTAATAATAAATTTTTATTTTATATATGTATATAAAAATATAAAGATCTGTATATCTCTAATAATTCTAGTATCAAACAGCTTCCAAAATATCTTAATAACATTTTTAGATCGTAAATACTATTTTTTATCGACCTATATTTAATATTTAAGTAATTTTATTTTTTAATATATTTTAATTTTAAATATAAATTAATTAGATAGGAAAAAATAAAGTGTACTGAACAAGGGTAAAAACAAAAGCTCCTCAAAAATACATCCAACCAAAATAGGCAGACTTAAATCTCATTGTCCTCTATATATGTTCTACCCATTACTTTGGTGAATTATATAGACCCCTTCGTTTAACAATTTTGGTTTGCATTCTTTAACTACTCATCGTGATACGCACCACATCCAATAGGTGGCAAAATTGTAATTATTCACGTTCAAAAATATTTATGTCAAATTGTATCAAAATTTAGATAACTATTTAATTTGAAACATTTAAACTCATAATTATTATATTGATTATTAAACGTTCATAATTTTTACAAAAGATTACAATAATCTTGTTATTACTTGTAAATGAGTTTTTTAATACCTTAATTTTTAAATTAAACACCTATTATTATAAAAATTAAACAAATAAGTGTTAAGTTTTAATATTTCGATAAATTAAAATTACTCATTTTAATAATTTATATGATTAAAAATACTTATTTTTATAATAACAGAATTAATAGTATCTAATTTAAAGTGTTCATTTTGAAAAATTAACTGACTTAATCTTAATATGTTTAACTTAACAATTACGAGATTAATTTACTTATTTTATAAAAATTATAAACTTTGTGTAACTTTTATCCTTTAATTAACTATATATTTAACTTTATTCGATTTTTATGTCTAAATTACTCAAAATCGAATTATTTGAATTAGACTTTATTTTTTATTAAGATTGTTTAGATGTAAAACTTTTCATTGTTTTAGTAAGGTGTTTTCTTTTTGTGACAAATAATATGTTTATAATAAAACATTATTTTATTTCGATAAACCTTATCATTGAATACATTCACAATGTTTTCTTAAATAGATGAATGTATTGGCACGAAAGCCACTTGTTTATGGTCATTAAAGCTTAGTTGTAGGTCGATTATAGTGGTCCTAGGTTTATTATAGTCAATGACACTTTGTTTTTGATTCTATATGTTAAAGAATTGGCACTTGCAGAAGCGAATTTCAGGTCCAATTTTGGTTGCACAAATTAATAATAATAGGTAACAGCAAAAGTAATAAGCAGTAAGAAATTAAATGGCATACAATGATTTAAGTGGTTCAACTTTTCAACATGAAAAGTCTACTCCACTGACGACGGCACACCGAGAAAAATTCACTAATAATCAAAATGGAGATACAAACACCAATTTCCAGAGAGCTTCACAAATTATACCAAAATCCAAAATTAACTCACAAAATATCCCCTCTAATTTACTGGTAATATATATAGCAAGATAAATTTAACAAACTTGCTATTAAATCAAATATTACCGTACAAATGAGATGGAATATAATTGACAATCCTCAAGGACATGAAAAATGTGGAAGGAAAACAAAACAGTTTCTTCTTCTTCCAAATTCTGCAACTGCTATATCTCCCTACAGTTTTTCTTTTTTCTGGCTGCTGCTTTCTCTCTTCTCTGTAATTTCATATATAGATTTCTATATTTCTTCTTTTTTGCTCTCAAATTGGTGCCGCTTTCTATTTGTTTTCACCGCTACTCTCTAATTCTACACGTGAAAGGAAATGATATTTATGTATATTACAAAAGTGAGCTAGGGTTTAATAAATGGGTTTGAAATTTGAATATTGTTTTGGGCCACTATTAACAAATCTCCACCTTGGCTCAAAACAAAAACAAGTTCTTCAAATGAAATTGCTCGGATTACCAAATCACCGTCGTCTAAAGACCTGAAGGGTGATCATCTTCTGCAAATAACAATCAAGTCCAAGCAATCCTTGAACTTATTAAATGGAACTGGTTTGGTTAACATATCAACTGGATTCTCTGTAGTGGCTATCTTATTGACAACAATAGCACCCTGAGAGACAATGTCACGAACGAAGTGATATCTGACATCAATGTGTTTAGTTCTTTCATGATACATTGTATTCTTAGTCAAGTGTATCGCACATTGACTATCACAAAATACAACATAAGTATCCTGTCAGAACCCAAATCACAAACCAAACCTCTAAGCCAAATGGCTTCTTTCACCGCTTTCTACCGCTGCCATATATTCTCGCCTCGTCGTAGACAAAGCAACTGTAGACTGTAAAGTAGCCTTCCAACTAATGGCACAATAAGAAAGAGTGAAGACATAACCTGTTAGAGATCTTCTTCTATCTAGATCACCAGCATAATCGGAGTCTACATAACCAATTACACTGCAACCAGTATTAGAACTCCCATCATATACCAAACCAAAATTAGATGTACCTCTCAAATACCGAAGTATCCATTTCGTCACAATGACCCTTACCAGGATTACCCATATATCTACTGACAACACTAACTGCATGTGAAATGTTTGGATGAGTACAAACCATAGCGTACATCAAACTCCCAACGGCACTAGCATATGGAACCTGAGACATGTACCGCTCCTCTTCTTCTGACTGTGGTGACAAATCCAAAGAAAGCCTGAAATGCGTAGCTAATGGTGTACTCACAGGTTTAGAATCTTTTATGCCAAAACGTTCAAGAACTTTTTCAATATAACTTTTCTGAGTCAAATAAAGCTTACCCGCTTGTCTATCCCTGTAAATTTCCATGCCCAAAATTTTCTTCGCTCCACCCAAATCTTTCATCTCAAATTCACCATTAAGTTGAGACTTTAATTTTTGAATCTCACACTTATTCTTAGAAGCAATAAGCATGTCATCAACATAAAGAAACAAATAAACTGATGAACCATCCTGGAATCTTTTATGATAAACATAACTATCATAATCACTCCTAGAGTAACCATGATCAATCATAAAAGAATCAAACCGCTTATACCACTGCCTTGGAGATTGCTTCAGCCCATATAAAGACTTTTTCAATAAGCAAACATGATCTTCCTTACCTGGAACAACAAACCCCTCTGGTTAATGCATATATATTTGTTCTTCAAGCTCACCATGTAAGAAGGCTGTCTTAACATCAAGCTGTTCTAATTCCATGTCAAACAATGCAACCATAGCAAGCAACACACGAATAGAGTTATGTTTCACAACAGGAGAAAATACTTCATTGAAGTCAATACCTTTCTTCTGACAATAACCCTTTGCAACAACACGTGCCTTAAACCTAGCTGCTTCAACCTCAGGTATACTTTCCTTTTTCTTGAAGACCCATTTGTTTCCAACAATCTTCTGGCCCTTAGGCGGTTTCACCAATTCCCATGTATAATTCTTATGAAGTGATTCAATATCTTTATTCATAGCGACCAACCACTGAACAGACTCATCACAAGTGACAGCTTCATGATAACTAGAAGGTTCATGCACCTCAATAGACTCTGCCACAGACAATGCAAAAGAAACTAAGTCTGCATCTGCGTACCTCTGAGGGCGTCTAATCTCTCTTATTCCTTTATCCTTAGCGATACTGTATGGTTGCTCATGTTGCTCTTCTGCTACATCATGAGCATAATCATCTATCTCATCCACAGATGGCTAATCTGAAGTGCCTTCTTGCACTAGACTAGGAACTCCACTCTCAAGCTCCACCTGCTCACTAACACCGTGGTCTTTATCTGCAACAATAGACTCTTTGTTCTTTTGCAACATGGAAAAATCATCAAACTTAACATCTCTGCTAATCAAAAATTTAGGTGGCTTGGGTTCAACACACCATAATCTATAACCCTTCACCCCAGAAGGATACCCCAGAAATATGCATTTCAATGCCCTAGGTTCAAGTTTACCATCATTAACATGAGCATAAGTAGGACAACCAAAAACTTTCAAATCAGAATAATTAGCAGGAGTACCAAAGAATACCTCAAACAGAGTCTTCAACTCAATTGCAGTTGATGGAGACCGATTCACCAAATAGCAAGCATGGTTACAAGCTTCAGCCCAAAAGGATTTATCCAAGTCAGCTTGAAAGAGCATACATCGAGCTCTTTCTAAGAGAGTCCTATTCATACGTTCTGCTACTCCATTTTGTTGTGGTGTATGACGCACAATACGGTGTCTAACTATGCCATTTCTTTCACAAAACTCATTAAATTGACCATCACAAAATTCCAAACCATTAAAAGTTCTCAAATGCTTGATTTTCTTCCTTGTTTGATTTTCTATACAAGCCTTGAATTTTACAAATTTTGAGAATGCGTCATTCTTGTTCTTTAGAAAATACACCCAAACATGACGAGAGAAGTCATCATTAAAAGTCAACATATACCGGGCACCACCCTTAGACACAACACGAGAAGGACCCCAAAGATCTGAATGAATATAATCAATAGTACCTTTCGTTTTATGGATGGCTGTACTGAACTTGACCCTGCGATGCTTTCCATAAACACACTGCTCACAGAAATCAAGCTTCCCAGTTTTCTGACCACAAAGCAAATCTCGTTTGCTCAAAATAGACATCCCTGCCTCACTCATATGCCCAAGCCGCATATGCCATAATCGAGTAGTGTCTGAATCTTGATCTGACGAGGATGAAACTGATACACTGCCAATAACAGTGCTACCCTGAAGCATATAGAGACCACGCGACAATTGCCCTTTAATAACAACGAGAGTACCCTTACTAACTTTTAAAACTCCACATTCAGCTACATACTTATAGCCTTGTGAATCAAGAGTACCCAAAGATATCAAATTCTTTTTCAAATCTGGAACATGGCGAACATCTTTCAAAGTCCTAACAATACCATCATGCATCTTAATTCGGACAGTACCAATACCAATAACCTTGCAGGACATATTGTTTCCCATCAAGACAACACCCCATCAATAGACTGATAAGAAGCAAACCAATCTCTACTGGGGCACATATGGTAAGTGCAACCCGAATCAAGAATCCAAACATCTCCAGGAGAACCAATAGATACTGATAGAACATTTTCACCATCGGAACCAGAACTATCTGCAACACCGACATCATTAGTACCAAGACGTTGTGGCATATTTTCCTTTACCTTTGAGTTTAGGACAATTTACTTTCGGCCCTTCCCGACGATAATTGCATTTATCTTTTCTTTTTCTAGATTTGGATCTAGACTTGCCTCTATTCTGCTTGTGCCTTTTTCTTGATTTCTACCTCCGACAAATAAACCACCGCTATTTTCATTGTTGCTTGTAGACACCTTTTTCTTCAACTCCGGAATTCAAAGTCGCTTTGACATCTTCCAAAGAAATAGTGTCTCGCCCATATAGCATAGTATCAACAAAATGCTCAAATGAATGAGGTAAAGAACATAATAGAACTAAGGCCTGATCCTCATCATCAATCTTAACACCACCATTTTTCAAATCACGAATAATTTTAGTAAATTCATCAAGATGATCGTGCAAAGGTGTACCTTCTGACATTCTGAATGTATACAAACGCTGCTTCAAATATAACCGACTGGTCAAAGACTTGGTCATATACAAATTCTCCAATTTAAGCCATAACCCAGCAGGAGATTCCTCATCACCAACCTCGCGTAATACCTCATCAGATAGGGATAGCTGAATTGAACTCAAAGCATTTTCCATCAATGCATCTTTTTCTTCATCATTCAATTTTTCTGGCAATTTATCCTTGCTTTCAAGTGTCTTAACGAGCCCTTCTTTAACTAATACGGCCCACATCTTCATACGCCAAAGACTAAAATCATTTCTACCATTGAATTTCTCACTTTCATATTTTGCCTCCATGACAGAAAACCCAATATTAAATAAACAGAAATACAACCCAGAAAATATAAAACCAATCAAATAACCAGAAGCTCAAAATAGATCCAAAAGAGCAAACTTGATCAGTTCCAATAAATAACAGAATAACCCAATAGCTCTTATACCAATTTGTTAAAGAATTGGCACTTACGGAAGCGAATATCAGGTCCAATTTTGGTTGCACAAATTAATAATAATGGGTAACAGTAAAAGTAATAAGCAGTAAGAAATTAAATGGCACACAATGATTTAAGTGGTTCAACTTTTCAATATGAAAAGTCTACTCCACTGACGACGGCACACTAAGAAAAATCCACTAATAATCAAAATGGAGATACAAACACCAATTTCTAGAAAGCTTCACAAATTATACCAAAATCCAAAATCAACTCAAAAAATATCCCCTCTAATTTACTGGTAATATATATAGCAAGATAAATTTAACAGACTTGCTATTAAATCAAATATTACCGTACAAATGAGATAGAATATAATTGACAATCCTCATGGACATGAAAAATGTGGAAGGAAAACAAAACAGCTTCTTCTTCTTCTTCCAAATTCTGCAACTGCTATATCTCCCTGCAATTTTTCTTTTTTCTGGCTGCTGCTTTCTATTTGTTTTCAACTGCTGCTCTCTAATTCTACACGCAGCAAAGGAAATGATATATATGTATATTACAAAATTGGGCTAGGGTTTAATATATGGGTTTGGGCCACTATTAACACTATATTATAAAAATAATTTGATATTAATATTGTATGTATGAGTTATAAGAAAAATAATTTTAATAAAAGTATATTTAGTTGTAAAATCTCAACTGACTTAAAAAAAGCACTAATTTTTTTTTCTACATATCTTAAGCGAATAAAACTTTTCTAAACCTATATGAAATATTCTATATATACTAATTATATTTTGTAATGAATTTTTTAATTCTTCATTTTAAAAATTATTTTGATCATATATGATATATATAATTAATGTATAACCTTACGTATAACAGTAGGAAAAGAACAAAAATAAAAGAGTACGTACCTATCCAAAAGAGCTCAATCAAAATCAGTGGAATTCCAAATGACAAATGTATAAAAGATGAGTTGGAATTGGCCTGTAATCGAGTCATTGTGATGACTTAATTAGGTAAACACCATAAGGAATCCTTCGATAATCATATTTTTGTGGTTCTCACATAAGCCAACTTCGGAATATATATATATATGCAGACACATTTCATTTTCAAAATTGGGTAGATATATGCATCATTATATATATATATATATATATATATATATTAGTTATTTAATAAATGTTAATTTAAAAATGTACAATGATATATAATATAAAATAGAAATGTATTCATGATTATTATTTTTAATTATATCACTTAAAACAGTTTTATTGTTTGATTTTTTTAATTATTATGAGAAAATGATAGTATAAAAACAAACAAATAAATAAATTTAAATTATTTTTTATTAATTTTATAATAATTGTTCTTTATTATTAAAAATAATTTAAAAAATAAATAAAAAAGTTTATTTTTATGTTGTTAATCTTCAAAATAAAAAAACTAAATTATTATAAAAATAATAAATAAATTATTTTTTTTAAAATAACTATTTTTTTTTTGCATTACTTATTATCATTTAAATAATAAAATGTGAATTTAAATTACATAAAAATCATTATTGTTTTTTTTTTTTGGGCTGTGGACTCAGCTTCTATTTTATATAGGCCGTGGAGTCAGCTGGATATATCTGGCATATAAGTTTAGTCTGAACTTGATTAAATTTAGAATGACTCCTAGAAATTCGATTAAGTTAAAGTATGTTTGGTATACTCATACTCAAATAATTTTAGAGTAAGTTTGGATATTTATACTTTTAACTTGGTTCGAACTCTATTGATTTAAAATATGAATTTAATTTAAATTTAAATTATATATAATAGTTAAATCATAAGTTATAAATTATTAGATAAAATTATCTATAAATATTAAAGTAATAATTATTATTGCAATTAGATCTTAATTATTATATAATTTCTTTAAGATTTTATTTTTTATCAATTAGTTAATATATTGTTAATATTTATCTATATATCTATATTTACCTATATATTATATATAAAAGTATAATCACCGTTTATAAAATTTTAGATAAAATTACTTATATATTTTAGAGTGATAACTATTATTACATTTAGTGTTAATTATTATATAACTCTTCTTTTTTATCAATTATATAATATATTATTAATATTTAAAATATTAATAATTATTTTAATAACTATTTAAAATATTAGTTCGATGATCAATTTTTTTTAAGATAATAATAATAATATATAATTTTAATTAAAATGAAATTCAGTAATAATTATTTTTAACATTTTAATAAACAATGTTTCGTACACTTTTTATGATTAGTTTTATAATATATATATACATTTCAATATTTTATAATATTATATCATTTAAAATTGAATGGTAACTTAAGTCATTTTAAGGTAATTTGAATCTACCTAAATGTTTTAAGATCAAATTTTTGGTTTGTATTTAATTTAAAGAGCTTGATCCAATCCAAACTTATTTAAAAACATACATAACTTGAAAATATTTAACTCAAATATGATCCGAACTCGAATTTTTTTGATTGCATTAGACCGATCCATCCGAATATATATCCCTGTCTGTTATCATAAATCTTGATTTTGAAACGAATTTATCAAATTAGAATCTTTATTATTTACTAAAATGCTAATACACTCTTGGTAAACAAATGAGTGGGGAAAATAATACCCTAGGATTAGCTTTCCAAACTTAATTAGGATCAAATACATACATCAAATTTTCTAGTTAAATGTATGCCCCACACAAAAAGACAATTAACCTTTAAATATAACATCCATGTAAATAAAAATAATAATTAAAAGACTATTAAATTATTGAAGTTCTCTTTTTTTGCTTAAAAATTAAAAATAAAATTTAAGTCCTTGCTCGAACGAGAGGTGACTGAGGCATTGGTGAATGTGGAGACATAATGTGAGGTGACATAGGTCCTTCTTCATATCTCTTTGATGAAAAGCTAAGCCTTAAATTATTTTTCCAACTACGTTTATTATTACCACTTTTCATTTGTTTTTGGCTTTGATTTTCGTCTTCCTTTCCTTTATTCACAAACACTCTAATCCTTTCAAGTGCAACTTCAAGAGTCTCATCATCCATATTAGCAAAACAAACCCTAAACCAACCAGCCTCAACACAATGGTAGGAAGAACCCGGTGACACATTAAGCTTCACTTCGTTAATAATCACCTTCCAAAGTACAATTTCACTTTCAAATGTTTTATCTTTCATTAGCTTCCTTAAATCCATCCAAAGAAAAAGTCCAGCATTGCTTTTCAAACAAGTGATTCCAACTTCTTCTAATCCTTTTGTGAACTCATTATACCTTTTTGCTAATCTCTTTGAGCTCTCTTTAACAAAGTTATCAACAAATTCATCATCTGAAAGCATTGAAGCTAATAAGTGTTGAGTTTGTGAAGATACCAAACCAAAACTTGACATTTTTCTACCACAATTTACCACTTTATCATTGTGTGAGTAAACTATACCAACTCTTAAGCCAGGAAGTCCCATATCTTTTGACAAACTATACACAATGTGAATGAGTTGTTTGTTGCAATTTTCCATGTCTTGTATGATCTCTGAAATGCTTATGAATTTTGGAGAATTGAATACAGTGGCTGCATATATTTCATCACATACCAAGTGAATGTTTTTCTCATCGACAAAGGTTACTATGCTCTTGAGAGTTTCTTTGTTTAAGGTTGTCCCTAATGGATTTGATGGATTGGCAATGAGAATGCCTTTTACATTGATCTTCTCTTTTTGGGCCTTTTCATATGCTTCTTCCAATGCCTCTTTTGTTATTTGAAAATTGTTTGAGCTATCACAATGTATCGGTAGTATTTTTACACCTGTTCTCCATCCCAAGTCTCTGTCAAATCTGCAACAATTTAACTTAATCTCGTCACTATAAGAAAAATACTACACATTCTCATTCCATCTATAAGTAATAATTTAAACATTATAATTGCATAATTTTAGCAAACGATATAAAGAAACATTAGATATTTAATAAAGTTGGTTTTTCGATAACTTTTAATATGATATCAAAATTGGATATCTTATGTTTAAATAGTAATAGATTTAATTATTAAATTGTAAGTGTTTGATACATATAATTAATATAAAAATATTGTTGAACTTTTTCTAAATAACTTAATTAGTTTTTAATAGTTATAATTGTGATTTTTTTCAACATTGATATTCAACGAATATAGATTAATTATGATATATGATGTTACTTTTTGTTAAAAATTAAAGAAAATGGTTTGAATTTTGGTGGTTTGTAAGAGATTAGATGCCGTTGAGTTGGTTTGGTGAAGATTTGGACTTTTGACAAAGTTGGATTAATTAACGATCAAGAGCTAATGAATTTGAAAATTGTCCAAAACATGATCCGGACGACATGGTGGTGTGAAATTTCAAGAGAAGCAAAACATAAAATTCAAGATGAATGATCATGAGTACTCTAGGCAATGTAGAAATAAAGCTTTCCCCACTAATTAAATAGCAATGAGCATTACTAAATGTTGAGTATATAACCATAATAAGTTTTTTATTTAAATTCTCTTGACTTTATTAAAAAACAATATATATATATATATAGCATACGAGGTCTCTGCCAAATTGACCTTTTTGTATAGTGGGATCAAAATTAATATATTCTCAATTATTTTGTGATTATTTTATAATCAATTTTATTTTTTAAATTCTAATTTTTGAGTTTAATTTAAAACAAGTGTTTTTGATAATTAACTTTATTTTTAAGTTCAAAATCAAATTAAAACTTAGCTTTATCTTTATACATATTTTTTATTGTCTTTAAAACTAAAAAAAAAAAGAAATTGTTGGAAAATCATATTACAAGTTTAATTTAATTCTTTTTTACCAAACAAATTTTGTTTTTTTAAATGAATTAAAAAATCAAAAACTTGTTACCAAACAGCCCTTAATAATTCAAGTCCTAGTATGGTATTTTCTGTTAACAAAAATACCTTTCCAATTAATGGTAATTATTTTTTTCTCCTTTCGTGGCATGCAGAACTATAAAACCCAGTTAGCTTTATCTTTCTATTACAAATTCTTGATATATCATAAATAACTTTGCCCATTTAATTACATCTTTTTGCTAAAAAAAAAAAATTAATGGGCCGATGATTTTAGAATATTTTTATTTTTATTTTGATATATTTTTATATTTATATTATAAATTAAAATATATGAAATATTCTTATTTAATTTACTAGCATATATTTTGATTAATTTTAAAAATAAATTTTACCTCTGAATTATATATATATATATATATATATATTAAAATTATTGTTAAAATTAATAAAAAAAAATGTATATTAATGATTTAAATATAAATATTTTATATGTTAAATTTGAAAATACTTATAAAAAAAACAAAAATAAAAGTGGCTGAAATGTTTGAAATCCAAGAAATTAAGATATCCTTAATAAAGACAAAGAAAGAAACCAAAAAGAACATACCCCGGATAATAAGGAGACGGAACTAAAAAAGCATCTCCAGCATCAGCCAAACAGAATATAAGAATCTCATTTGCTCCTGTTGCTCCACCACCCATCACTATACGATCTGGATCAAATGTTACCCTTCCACCTCTCACCTTTGACATGAATTTAGCTATTGCCTGTAAACAAGATAATATTTAAATTATTAATTATATAACCCAATAATAATTACTTAAAATCATTATATATATATATATTTTAATTAATGATCTCATGATAGTTTGATTAATTTCTATGTTAATGCATGTATACCTTTCTAAACTCTGGAAAGCCGTGATAATCTTGAAAATTTGCAACATTCTTGAACTCATTAACTCCTTCAGCTGTGCATATTGAAGCTTTTGGATTCTTCCTAATCCAGTCCTCAATCAGGTCGAAGCATAGCTGAATATCATCAATTTTATCAAAATTAAGATTTGCATGCAATAGGCATTTACTAATTTTTCATAAACTAATAAGGTACGTAAGTTTATTCGTGCTTCTGTTAAAAAAAAAACGATTGATTTCAATCAATTGCAAGCAGCTTTTAAAAAAAGTGCACATATTTGTATTTATCACACACAAAAAAAAAATGTGCTTTCTGATCAAGAGTTTAAGAAATCACTCATCGTAATTAAAAATGTAAAAGAAAATAAAAATTACACTTTGTTCAAAAACATCCAAGTAAGAAATGAAGCAAAATAAAAAAGACATGACTAAAGTTATAAGTAAATAATTATAAGTTTATTAAGCAAAAATACCTGATTTTCAGCAAGACCCATTTGGATAACACCATGAGGATTGTGAATTGGGTGAAAAGGGTTTGTGTCATAAGCCTTCAATCCATCAAAATAAGGAGAATTCTCACCATGACCATCATTAGTTGCAAGTTTTGATAGAACAACTTCACTTCTTGCCAATGCCATTCTTTTAATTTCTAAAAATAGCTTTGTTGATCAATAGATGTTGTTGAATAAGTATAGTAGATAGCTAATAGAGTAATTAGTTGATAGAGTTGTGACGATGATAAGTAGTTTTGAGACATATGGAAAAATAGAATGTAATGTATTTATAGGCAATTAGGCACTGCTAGCTAGTTAGAGATAAACATGCAAAGGAATACAAATAAAGGGAACAGGTGGAAAGTAAAATTCCATTTTCAATGTTAAAATGTTTGGAAAAGCAAACAACTATTAAAATGAATCGGAAAATTAAAAAAAAAATACCTATAAAACTTATAACATCGAAAATAATATTTCAATAATATTAAATTAATATTCAATTAGATATTACTTAACATTGAATGAATTTAAATGTCATTTAAGTTCAATATAAAATGATGTTAATAAAAACATACGCATTTTTTTATAATTTATGTTTTTTTTTTCAAATGAATTTGATCAAGAAAAATGTTTAATCAAATTTTAGTTTTTCTTTTGCTTTATGGTATAGTCAATTTAGATTGCGTGTCATGCATGTATTGAATTGAAATCAATGTGTTGTTTGTTGTCTTAATTTGTTTGTGGTCCTTAAACAATTTTTTTCCATATTGCTAGAACATTAAACTCTACATAAAATAATTAATGTATAAGGTTAGGTTAGGATTAGGCATATATGTCTTATACTTTTTCTAATTTAAAAATAATAACTTAAAGTTAATTTCGAAGATTATAGAAATAAATGATGCATGAAAAAAAAATGCACTCAACTTATTAGTCAATTGGTAAGGGATAATTGTATATTGTTGCGAATAAAATGAAGTTTCCTAATATTGTAACACCTCTTGAACTATGTAGCTAGAGAAGAAAAGAAGACGTTGAAGCTGCCAAGAAAAGAAGACGTTGAAGCTGCCTCGAGTGTTCGCTTTAAAGGCGGTTTTTGAATACTTGTCCACTTAGAATATGTTTGTAGACCGGACTAACTGTAGTTTGGGGGGTTATTAATTTCAATCGGAACCATACAAAATGATTTGGCATATGAGTCAAATCGAATTTTGCAATATAGCTATGAGTAAAAAAAAAAAGTTGCTATAAGTATGTAAATATCTTCCATTGAATTAATCTTTTGTAATCAACAAAACTATAATTATTATTAATTTTTACATAATATCAAAGTTTTAATCGATTGGTTCGTGTCATAAAAAAAATTAAACTAGTTTTGTAAAAATAGAAAGAAACAAGTCATTCAAATTAAATATAATAAATAATAAAATAAGTTAAAAATAAAAAAATGATGAGTTTTGTAAGAAATAAAAACCTACAATTTGAGGGGATATGTTAAGAATAATATTTCATATTTATTAAATACAATGCTATAATATTATTTATAAAGATTGATGATGTTTTCATCTATTGGATTTGATACACGTATAAAAATTTATGATTCCATATATGTGTAACAGTTATAAACAAGTAATACTTTTTTCACGTTTTAATTACGTTTATCATTTTTTCACATTTATTCAAAAAATTATTTCGTTTTAAAAAATTAAATGTTAATTTATTTCTTATTTTACTATATTATTTAAAATATTAATATTAATTTTCATTTTTTAACTATTTAGCACATATTTTGAAGTAAAATAAATAAAATATAAAGTAAAAATAAATAAAATTCAATCTAATTATACAAAATATTTTGTATTCTATGGTTAAAATTATATTTTTCTATATATATATAATATTAATATATGTTTAGTTTTAGTTAATTATAGTTTTGGTATTTCAATAATTATCCATGTGCCTTTTCGATTACGATTATTTTTGGTAAAAAATCATCTGTTTTTTATAAATAATCATAGTTTCATTAATCTACGATTAAAATACCAATCCCTAATATTCAACGTGAATATTTACGAAGATTATGAAAAAAAATGAACATATAGAGCAACAATCACAACTATAGAGAGAAAAATATTTTTTTTTTGCTAAACAATATATATATATATATTAAAAGATTATGTTTATCCCATTAATAGACAAAAAAAAAGTGACTTATTTCTTTAAAACATTTTTGTTGTATTATTAAAAATGTAATTAATTAATATACAAATATATAAAACTTCTTAGAGTGATGGAGCTATCATAACTTAAATTATTATTTTTATAATATTTTTTTTATTAATAATAATTTTATTCAATATTATAAGTAATAATAGAGTTAATTAAAAAAAGTTGTTTCATAACATAATTGCTTTATTATTACTAAATTTTTATTTATTTAATACATTCTATAAAGACATTCTCGAACCCTCTCTTTGATTAGCTGCATAAGTGTACAAAGATAGTTCCTAACCACATGAGAAACAGTTACAATAGTCCGACTAGCCACAAGACCTGACTCTATTAGTGGTGTCAAATTAAATGCATAATATTTTTGATGATTTGATTAATACCAGTTCTCTTCATTTGACGTTTTCCTTTCACATTAATGTAAAAATATTAATTTAAAAAAAAAACGTGTTAATGCATGTACATGAACAATATAAATTGTTAAGAGGCATGTCTAGCAAATTATAGAACATTCAATGGGGGCCTTTAGTAACAGCTAGGCTCCAATTCATTTGAGTCCCACATCGCCTTAGGGTGGAGATCCTAAGGAGTACCCCACGCTTCCTTAAATTGCTAGCCTCCAAATTGTGGTTTAATTTTCTGAGACATAACTATAGGAGTTTGGAGTGGCTCATGAACACACGTTAGATATGCAAAATGAGTTAGCTGGTTCAATTAAGTTTGGATTGTTTTAAATGAATTTGGTGAATATTTTACTAGCTTGTTTATTAATATTTTTTAAAAATATTAATAATAACAAAAAAATATTTAAAATTTTGTTTAAAAACAAAAATGTTATTTTAGTATAAATAATATTATTCTTTAATTATATTTTATGAGACAAAAAAAAATTTAAATGATGTCATTTAAGTGCTTTTTTTCATAGTATATAGCATTATAGTAATTATAAGAACATTATCATTTGATAAAAAAATAATTTGTTAAATAAATTCACGAGTTGTTTTGTGTATAATTTGTTAAATGAATTCACGAGTTGCTTAATAATACCAAATCATTACTACTCTAATACTTGTAAAGTAAATTTAATTTTTAATAAAAGATCAATATTTGGTACCTTATTATTAAAATTTATAGAAATAAATGGTAAAAGAGAATCGAGTGAACCAACCATATCCGCAATAATACTATATAGGTTTTTGACAAAGTACATGACATGGACTCGAGGTTTAATAAGGCTTGTTGTGTATATAAGCATTTATCTGAAGAAAAGAAAATCATATACGAAACGTTTTATAAGTTCTAACTATGAGTAAATTAATTGAGACCATATGTTCACGTTCCCGTTTGATCACACAAAGAAACAAAGTAATAACCATACATGTTATGTTGTAACCTAGGAAATAAACTTAGAGTTTTATTTGTCAAATTTAATTATGTGAATGGCAATAGATATTATTAAGAGTTTTGTGTATTTTTTTAACCCTCAAATCTACAAGTTTCATCAAGATATAGACATTTTATTTGACATAAAGACTCATTTATATATCTCTTCAAGTAATCATGGTCATAAGAAGCATTTTTGTTAAGGATTTTAAGTTTTTCAAGCTTTTCACATAAATAACATCAAATGGGTACGTTGGCTTCATATTTTTGAAAAATATGCTTTTATATCAATTGATATGACTAAACATTAATGTGAAGAGTAACATAGGGTGAACAATGAAGACACAAAAATATTCTCACATATTTATTAGGTATCGTGCTAATAGCTAGTTTTAGTTTTCAATATGATACTTTGTTGTATTTGAAAAATAAAATGATCATAAAAAAATCGTAAAATACAAAATGTATCATACTCTTTTTTATCTTGTGATTACATATAAAAAACCTCAAAATTATTGTCCATAACAAGCTCTCTCACAAAATGAAAATCAATCTCCATATTCTTTGTTCTAACATGTAAGATTGGGATCTTTAGAAGAATTTGTGTGCTACTATTGTTGCAGAAGACAATAGAAACTTCGTTGCTTATAAATCTAAGTTCAACTAGCATAGACTTTAACCAAATAATCTTAATGGCTATAAGAGTTGAGGCCCTGAATTCAAATTTAGCTAATGAACGAGAAACTACCTTTTGTTTGTTAGGTTTCCAGATATCAAATTGTCCCTAAAAAACACACCAAAGCCTCATGTGTTGCGTCTGTCATTAGTACTACTAACATAGTCTAAATCTATGAAACAAGTTACATCTATGTATTCTATTTATGTTGGGACTTGAAAGAATAAACCATCATATTCAGAAAGTCAAATTCGTATGGTAGTTAGAATGACAACAATTTTGCTATCTTCAAGCTCTAATTTGTCTAGTAACTTATGAATATACTTGATTTATGAAAAGCGAAAATAGTCATAAGCTTTTGTGACTCCAATTCCCAAGAAAAATAGCATGTTTAAGTCCTTTAATAAGAACTTAGACTTTAACAGATCTATAAATTTCTTAACATATGAGAAATCACTCCCTATAAGAATTATGTCATCTGTATAGACTAATATGACCCTAAAAGATGTACTAGTATTGTGAGTAAACTGAGGCATCAATATTTGATTTTATGAAACCTAGATCCAATAAATTAACCTTCAACTTATCATATCAAGCTCGTTATGCCTATTTTAGGCCATAAAGAGCCTTCTTTAATTTATACACCATAGGATTGGTTGTTTTCACTTTAAAATTTGACACTTATATTATATACACATCTTCATGTAAATTTTCATTAAAATACATTATTGATGTCTAACTTTTTCACACACCAATCCTTAGATATATCCAATGTCAAGACAATTCTAATTGTTGCATGTTTCAACGTAGGTGAAAAAGTCTCAAAGTAGTATACATTTTTCCATTGGTAATAGCCTTTTTGCCAAAACCCAAGCTTTATATTTTTCTAAAATTCCCCTTTGTTTGGTTTTGGTTTTAAAAAGTCCTATACACCTAAGCATAGCTTTTTTTCCATTCAAGAATTTCCAATGCATTGTGAAAAGGGTTAGGGTTAGGGTTATGTATGCTAGCTTTGGGCCTTGTGACCATATGATGCATATTGGTACCTAAAACTAGATGATGTGCATATTAGAATGGAAGTTCAATAATAAGAGGAATGATAGGATAATAAGAAGAAGATATATTAGACAAAAAATAAATAAAAATTCGAGGATGAGTTAGGTAGTAAATAACTATCATTTTCATATTATGAAGAAACAATAGATAAATGAGGCTCCAATGAATTATCACAAAGTACATCACATGAAAGACCTGATGTACTATGAGTTATATGAGATGACTGAGAAGAAACCACGCGTTCACTTCTTGCATTCTCTACATTCACTTTGGGATCGTGTTCTGTTGAAGAACAAGAACTAGACTTAGATTGACGCAAAGGAAAGTGCATTAAATGAAATAGAGAAAATGAATCAATTTGATGTTGTTAAACCTTCCAAAATTTCTATTTTACTTGAAAAGAAATTGATACTAAAACTCGACATGACAACTAATGTAAATCTAATTAGAGGTAATATCAAGACATAAGTACCTTTTAGGTTTTGGAGCATAACCCAAAAAAAAATACTTTTGTAGGTAGTCTATTCTTTAAATAGATTTTTGATCTAATAGCATATGATCAATACTTCAAGGGCCTTCTAGATCCTAACATAAGAGCTATACCTATTTTGTTGCTATTCTTAAACAACTTTTCACATCACCATTTTGTTTAGAGGTGTGTGGACAAGTCCTTCTATGGACTAACCTAGTTTTATAACAAAAACTTATCTCTATTGTCAGTTTGAATTGTCTTAACTTTCTATAATGTTGTGAAACATTTGAATACAATTTTACATTATTGGACTAGTCCAATAGTAAATTTGAAATGAGAACCAACAAATTCAAGTTTGTATGATTTTTTGTCTTATTCATAACTACATCAGATGAAAGATCTAGCCTATTAGGCCACTTCTCAACATTCACAACACTGAGAGAAAAGATAGCACTATCATTACTACATGACTCTTTGGTTTTAGGGTTGTTGACATTTGTATGTTGAACTTCCACGCTAATCTTGTACAATCCATTGTCATGCTTACCTTGAAAGAGTACCTATCTCGTTGTAATCTTCTTAACATAAAAAAATTGAGATGAAATTCTACGAACATATAATTATCTATACATAATTTTTTCACATGTAACAAATTATTAGATTTGGGATGTATGTAATAGATATTTTAAAGACAACTTTTAAGTATGAACTATGAGATCAAGATTACTTTTCTATTCTAAGTTTGCGTACATTAACTATTATCACACCATCTTGACCTAGATAGGGAACATCATACTCAAAATGATCTACATCAATTGTAAGGTAATATGTTGCACCATTGTCTAACACTATGATTGCTTACCACTTCCACTTTCAGTATTAAGACCAATTAACATGGTTGAAACACCTCATATTTATTGCTTTGTTAAAAAGCCTCTAAGATGATAACATGTAAATATAGTGTAACTATATTTGTTATAAACTTGACATTGTGGTCATTTTTCCTTTGATCTATTACATTGTGGTCATGCAAGTTATAGGAAGCTTGCTAAGATCTAGTACCATTAGATCATTTGTTCAAGTTTATTCTAATTTTGAAACTCAAACTATTCATTTTGATAACATTTTCTTCTATTGGAATACTCTCAAGAATGTTAAGTTGCTTAATTCTCCTTACATGAAGTAAGAGTAGATGATGTAGTTCATCAATATCAATGATGTCATTGCTAAGAAGCATACATATAACAAAATCACTAAAGCCTAAATTGAGTTCAGCTAGTATATACAAAATCAAATATGTATCACCAATTGGTTCTCCTATCATATCAAGATGATCCTATACTTTTTTCATACGAAGCATGAAATCTTCCACACTTTGATTCCTTTGTCTTAGTTCTTACAACTAAAATCTCGGATCTAGTAGCCTTGAACGTGAAGATGTTGCATACTTCTTTACTAGTAAATCCCACATCTCACTTGCAATATTCTTACACACTAGATAAGGCATGAGTTCATTCATCAAAAAATTGTTAATACAATGTAAGATATTATTGTATTTTTTCTATTGTTGGAACTCAGGAAAAAGGCTCTAAACTCTAATGTCATTCACATCTTATGTAAACATTTATGGAGGAGGAGTTTTGAAATTAAATAGATACTTCTCTAATTTATAAGCTATCACCACACTTTTAATTTATTCTTTACAAATTAAGTAATTGGCATTTTCAAACTTAACTCAGAAAGTTAAAGTTAATAATAAAGGAACTTATGACTTGTAAAATTTCAGAAGAAGAAGATTGTAATGTGTGAGTGACAACATATGATTGCCCATGACTTGATGTAACGAGAGTGTTCCCAAAATTAACAATCGGTGTTGAATTTGTTTTTTAAGATGAGCACACACTTTGTAAAGCGAGAGTGTTGATACCATATACGAAAACAAAAATGAAAAAGGGACATTGCTCCGACAATAATTGTAAAATGAATAGATTATCCATTATTTTATCTCATTTTGAATACATACAAAGCTAGTGTCTAATAGAAACTATACACATGTTCTAACTAATCATTGTATGAATAAACGCGGTGATAAACGGGCACTGTTTTGATAATAACCATAACCATTTTACACCAGTTTTAAGTACATTTGGTTAATAACCATATGTTATAAGTTAGTAATTATTTTCTCACGGTTTAATCACATCTCTTGTTTTTTAACATTTATTTAAAAATATATTTGTTTAAAAAATTAAATGTTAATTTAGTTATTACTTTACTATATTATTTAAAATATTTACATTAATTTTTATTTTTAACTACTGAACACATGTTTTATTATTAAAATTATATTTTTCTATATAAAATAAGAATAAATAAATTATACAAAATATTATGTATTTTATCGTTAAAATTATATTTTTTATATGATTATATGTATATATAATAATAATATTAATATATGTTCAATTTTCGTTAACCATAATTTTGGTATTATAATAACTATCGTCACCTCAGGTATTTTTGATTACGATTATTTTTAGAAAAAAATCTAATAGATATTTATGGATAACTATAATTTTAATTATACATAATTAAATGTATAATTAAAATATTTATTCCTAAATTATTATTATATCAATTATAAAATACAAATTTTACGATATCTTTAAAGTAGTGATAGGTAGCTACTAGATACTTCGGATAATTGTATTGTGTTGGTTGATAGATAGGCTTGTGTTGTTAGTAGGTCGTTAGGCGAGTAGTATATGGCTATATATTATGTTAACTCAACTAACTTTAATTAATGAATTATTTTGATATACTGAAACTTTCATATCAGTTAGCTTTTATTTCTAAATCTTCTTTCATTATTCGTAAATATATGCAATAATTAAAATTTTATTTATGTGAAATATTATGTTAGTAATACTTCGTAAAACAACATATATGTATCAAATTTTGTGAGATGTGTATTCACTTCCGTGAGATTTATTTAGGTAAAAATGTTATCTTTAATATGTTACATTAAAAGATATATGATATAGAAAATTAAACTTTACACATTTTTTCTAATTATTGTTTGTAAAATAATTTTAAAAATATAAGTTATTCATTTTTTTTCAAAAAAAAAATGAACACATATTATACTATAATTAATATAAGTAATATAAATTTATGTATATTTATTCTTTCTCCTGGCAAAAAAAAATGGGAATTTTAAAATTAAGTAGTTTTTATTAGGTGTAATTATTTGTAAAAAAAAAATTTAACCTAACGATGGAAAGTTTATCATTTTGATCCCCATTAAAACATTATTTCAAATAAGATAGGATCTTATTTTGCATCGAGACTTTTTTTTTCTTCCTTTTCTTTTCCCTCTACATTTTATCAGCTTTTAAGTTTTGTTATTAAATAATTCATATTTTTTACCAAACCTTATTATCGAAAATTCTTCCATTTTTTTCGTTTCAAAACATATATTCGAATTATATTAAAATATCGTTTGATATTTAAAAAAATAAAATTATAATAAATTACGAGTCATATAACACAATATTATCTATAAATAAATTAATAATTATATAAATGTATTTAATAAAAAACCATGAAACTAATTATAATTATAATATATTAAGATTTAATTAATGAATATTAATATGATTTGTCTCTCTCTCTCTCTTACACTAGAGCATCAAAACACACCCAGTGTCGTTTATGATAGAAAGAAAGAAAAAAACCCATAAGAAATGAAAGGGAAAAAAAAAACTATACCTATGTTATTAACAAACTGTGACTTAATATTATAAAATTTATAAACATATAAAAATTTACAATTTAAATTTTAATTATTAGTGTATAAATATTCTACTTATTAAACAAGTTATATTGACTTCGTATGTTTTCAATTCACACTTGTCACATTCGTCCTTAAGAAGTCAAGCTTAAACAATAAAGAAGAGCCGTGAGGTTATATCCAACGTGAACTTGTTTAATTATATTTTAATTTTAATTTTTATATTTAAATCACTAATTTATTAAATACAACCATAATTAACCTAAAATTATGAATTTCAATAATAAAATATTTTTTTAATATCTAATTAATTAATGCAAAAATTAGAATAAATATATCTTTTTTAATTATAAAAAGAGTATTTTAATATCGTTATTTTTAATTAAAATAATTTAATTTTATAATTTTAAAAAATTATATATTTTAATTTTAAAAATATAAAACTATAAAACTCATGAGTAGTCATTTTCAGAATAAAATACATCTTTTTAAAATTAGATTATACATTTTTTAAAAATTTATAAGACTAAAATATTCCATTACACGGAAAAAGATTAAATCATTTCTTTATCTAACGCTAGTGGACTACTATACCCTTCACGCTTTCTTTATATTTCTGTCGTCAAAATACAAGGATCCATGACCAGTACTGTACAACTATTCAAAGAGACAGTAGTCAAGTTTAAGGCCACTATTGACTTTCTCGGTCAGCTAATTTAATTTATTATTATTTTTTAAATAAATATAATATCTACACACTCTTAACTTGTTAATAAAAATAAATATAATAAATTTGTATTATGAATTTATAATTTATTATATTTTATTCCATTTTCAATCATTACAATAAAAAAAAGTTATAATAGTGGTTATTAAAATAGTTATTTTTAATGACTAACAACTGTTAGCTGTCCAACTGTAAAAAAAATGGATTTCAAAAAATTATCAAAATATCTTTTTGTAACCATTAAAATAGCTATTTTTAGCAATAATAATATATTTTTATTTAAATTTAAAGGTAAAATATTTAAATTTTTTTTTTGGAATGTTAGTAACCATCACCATAGAGTTTTTTTTTTTAATATGATTTTTTGTACTGTGAGAACCAAATATACTGAAATTATATAATTATTATAATAGTTTTTAATTATTATACTTATTAATTAACAATAACTAAATTACTAATTATAATAAATAAATATAAAAAACATATGCACATCCATATTTATTAAACAAACCCTCGAATATTTAAAAACAAAAATATTTAAAAAATATATACCAAATATAAAAACATTCATAAACCTAAAATTAAAAAAAATAAAAACACTTACCAAACACAAAATATGGGTTAAGTATATCATATCACATATATTAATTACTATAGTTGTTATTATTTCTCAATCATTTATTCAATAAACGATAACAATTCAATCCTACACATATCTAAATATGTAATTTCTTTTCTTCAAATTATGAAGAAGAAAAAAACATTAAACATATCTAAAAATTATTCATTTTATATTTTCTCTTGATTTTAACAGAATTTTTATTTAATTTTTAACATATCACTTATGATAAATAATATATATATATATAAAGATTAATCTATCATATTTAATTCATAAATAAACATCGAGTAATATATCTCAGGATTCATTACAAACTCTTATCATATAAAAATTTAATTTTATATTCTAATAATATTCGATGTCTCTTATAAAGCATCACAAAAAATTCACATTTGGTTTGATTGTCTTTACGTGTAACCTAAATTATATAAATATCATTAAAATACATAAATATGTAAATTATATAAATTTTATAAAATAATATGCAAAAAAAATTTTTTTTGATTAGCACTAAAAATATAAAAGAGTTAAACTAATATGAAGTTTTCAATAACAAGTAATAATTCAACACAATAAGAATCACTCTTTGGAATTCACTATATCTTCTAATATTTTTGTTGATGGACTACCAAAAGAGTATGTAAACTCAATAATACCACTATATGGATGAATAACACATAGCATCCAATGACTACTATAAAATCATTAAATAATATTTAATATTTTTAATATATATAAATCTCAATAATTTAAAAATAAATATGAAATAATTTTACTCTTTTTATTGTAGAGATATAAGTCGTTCATTTTTATTAGATCGTGATCATTTAATAATTGTGATTATTTTAAATTTGATTATATTTAAATAATTTTTTTAGTTTAACTTATGGTTATGATTACTGGTAAAAATTGAGATTATATGTATACATTATGGTCTCAGTTTTTATTAGATCGTGACCAAAATCTTATGACCTTGGTGAGTATTACAAGTAACAATATTCATTTTATACATTTTTGCTTGAAGTACACATCATTCATTCTCAATGGAATCAAATATCACCCAAGTTTAATGTATTAAATTAGAGAATGCAACAATCTTTATAACGACTAAACTGAGAAGCAAATTATGAGATGGAATATTAGTAAAAAAGATAATGTTTATAAGTAATATCGGATTTATTTATTTTTGAAGTTAATATTTTAGGATTTAATGATACATATTATTTATGTTAGAAACTCATGCTTAACTCAATCCAATATGATTTTATTAAATTAAGAGTATTTTTAATCAACGTGAAACTTAACAATTTATACATTATATTTATACTTTAAAAAACTACTCAATAGAGGAGATAGAATATTCATGTATTAATCAGGGTAAATTTAATATTTGGTGTTCTCAAACTACAATTTTGTAACTATATATATAGCTTTAATTGGGTTAATAAAGTAGGATGATTGTTAACATATAAAATTCCTTTCTAAAATATCACCCACCTATTTTCAACCTAGGCATATTTAGAAGGATTAATATATAAGTATTTTTTATGTAAATAATCGTTGTAAAATAAATAATACGTTAGGTAATTATTAATTAAAACAATATGATTTATTTATTTTTAACATATTATTATTAATTTGTTCAACGAAAACTTATAAAATAAATAATTTTTGATTTATATATATATATATATATATATATATATATATCTTGCCTACCAGGTATTAATAGTTAAATAAAATGAGTTTCAATTTATCACGTTAATATGTTTTATTCTTATAAAGTGGAGATGAAGTTGATTTGAAGATCATATGAAGATGACACGGTTGAAAATCAACACCAAAATAATAATTGAAGAGGTAGAGAAATAAATGAAGTGGTTGAATAGGTAGAGAAATAAATGAAATGGTTGAAGGTTGTAGAAATAAATGAAGTAGTTGAAGGTTGTAGAAATAAATGAAGTAGTTGAAGGTTGTAGAAATAAATGAAGTAGTTGAAGGTTGTAGAAAAGAGAAGTGTGTAGATAAGATTTGTATGGCTAGGATTATTTCTTAGTTTTATATTTGTGTGGTGTAGATTGCACGGTGATGACTATAAATAGCCTACCTTGCATTTGATTTAATCATTCCATCAAAAACAAATAAGTCTTTGTATTCTTAGTTTGAGTGTGAGTTGAGAGCTTTCTCTTTGAGTGTTTATATTTCTCTTCAATATGTGAGTTGCCTTTGAAAGGTGTTATAGTGAGTATAATACAAGTAGTTTGTTTACTTGTTTAGATCTAATATTAGTAAATTTAGAGTTGTTCATTCTAAATTTTACTCAACAATTGGTATCAGAGCGAGACGGTCAGAGATTGTTCTTAGTGGAGTTATCTTGAGTCGTGATGAGTTTGGTACTCTGCAAGTTTATTAGTTAAGCTTGTTCGGTATAGTCAAAGTCTTGCCGACACGATGGGTGATATTCAAGTAGTTGGAGGAATCAAGAAGCTCAACAACAAAAACTACAACACATGGGCAATATGTATGAAGTCTTATCTATAAGGTCAAGACTTGTGGGAGGTTTTTGGTGGTGATGAAGTTACACAACCAACAGTAGAAGATGCAAACGGCATCTTGCGGAAGTGGAAAATTAAAGCAGGCAAAGAGATGTTTGCTTTGAAGACCACAATTGAAGAAGAAATGTTAGAGCATATTCGGGATGCAAAAACATCAAAGGAAGCATGGGACACTCTTGTTATGCTCTTTTCAAAGAAGAATGATACAAGATTGCAACTTCTGGAGAATGAGTTACTATCAATGGTGCAACGCGACATGACGATTTCCCAATACTTTGACAAGGTAAAGTCATTATGCCGCGAAATTTCAGAGTTAGATCCAAAAGCTCCTATTGGGGAAACAAGGATAAAGAGAATAATTATTCATGGTTTGCGCCAAAAACTTGTTGTCTCTTTTGGAGAATAAAAAATGTGCAAGTATACACGGTCACAAGTAATAAGATTTGTAAGTAAAGATCGTTCCCACGGAGATTTGTTACCATAGTTTGTTGATTACTAAAATTGTATTGCTCTGATTTTATCCAAAACAATCGTTGATGGTAACAAGTTAAGAAAAAGGTTTAAAAATAAAATAAAAGAAATCTAGGATTGCAATTTTTCACTAAACTAATCCACTCAAATCGTGTTATTTTCTTTTGATTTATATTTTTTAGTACATTTAATTTGTCAACCGAAAACTTCTATTTTTATCCATACATCTCTTCCGAGCTCCGTATAGACACACCTCGTTAAATTAATTCACTATATCTCTATGAGAATTAAATTCACCAAGATTCATTACGTTCTAAGTTTTCAAAAGGCCACACATACAATTAGGGTATATTCCTATCCTTCATCATACATGTCATTCTATCTACGAGCAATATACACAAAAATGCCTCTCTCAAGTTTATTAATGTGCCACAAATCGTTTTGATAAAATTCGTAAATAATCAAAAAGCATTAAGCACAAGATAGAGTGAACAAATCGAACGTCTTATAAATCTATCAAAAAAAATAATTAAAATCAAAACTTCATAAATTCAGATCAAATGCAACCCTAGAAAAATTAAATTACTTCATTAATTTAAAATAAAAATTACAACAAGGAAATTAAGATGAAGAACACAGAAAATTAAAACATCACTTAAAGCAAATATTTGGCACACATGGAACACAACAGAAGCCAAAAATGGCTTCTGCGTGTTCCACCGTCCAACCCCTAACAACACCAAATAATATCCAAAACTAAACTCCCAAAAAAAACTCCTTATCTCTATCATCTTATCACCTATTTATATCTACAAAAGTACATAAAAAAAATAATAAAATTTAATACACGCGGGGGACAGACAAGTGCAGGACCAATAATAAATTAAACCGCGTGAGGGACAAAATGTATCGAAAAAAATGTGAGTAGAGATGCTGCGCGTTTCTGTTTTTATCTTCCTTACACGTTGCCATGTGTCGCTATCTGATTCGCTGAAATAAATAGTGGGACACGTGGTAGCATTTCATTCGTTGAAGGGAATGGGCGCACGCAGAACTTGTCGCACGGGAGCCAACGGCTACAAACGGGAGTGATCCAGCGCGGTCGCGAGCATTGTAAAATGCCACGTGTCATAATATTGTTGGCTTAAAAATAAAGTAGACACATGGTTACTTCTTATTCAGGAGACCTTGATGGTTCACGCCGCTTGGATGAACCGCGTCGCACAGGATTTTTAGACAAACGGTTCGGCGCACGACAGCTTGGTTCCACGCACTTCAATATGGACCGTTCATCTGATCCAACGGTCAGTGATGCACCTCGGGGGATTTTCTGCGTAGCCGACATATGGGTCCCTTTCTGCACGCCGGCCTGCGCGGAAGGTGGGCCCCAAGGGCTCGCCGAGCCGTGCGAGAAATATACCGTGCACGCGATTTTGTCTCGTTTGGAATGCACACGCCAAATCTAAACCGTTGATTTGATGATCGAACGGTGGGTGATGGGGGTGTTGTGTGATGCGAGTGACATTCTTCTCCTGTGCAGAAAATTCAATTTTTATTAATTTTATTATCACCCACAAATATATTTCAAATTACATTTTAATCTTTCTTTAATTACAATCAAGCCCAATTTTAATTTAAATAGTATTTTTGACTTTTAAAAATTGCAATTAAGTACTCATTTATTTGAAATTATATTTTTGGACAAAAACTTGCAATAAAGTACATTTTCGATACAAATTATTTAATTTTCTTAAAAATGTATTTCTTAACATATAAAAGGTGAATATTAATTTATTTAACTAAAATTAACCAAAAATGTAAAGAACATAGCAATTATAATTGATAAAATAGATGAAAATAACTATATAAAATACAGTTATCACTATACAAGGATGGCCGCCACAACCATCTCTTGTTGAGTTTGAGAATTTATTGGTCGATTAAGAAGCTATGGCTAAGCAAATGGGAGGAGTCTCGCTGAAGGGTGAAGAAGAAGCGCTTTACACTAGCAAAAGCAAAGGCACTTTCAAGCAGTACAATGGAAATGGATATAAAAATGGCGACAAAGGAAAAATTCCTCAAGGAAAGGGAGGCTTTCGTCCAGGGGGAGCTTGGAAGAATCGCAATAACAATAGAAAATTTGACGGTGAATGTTACAACTGCGGAAAGATGGGTCACATGGCAAAAGATTGTTGGAGTAAGAAAAAGCCTATTGAAAGCAATACAGCTACTTCCAGTTCTAAGGAGCATAGCGAAGATGGTTGGGATGCCGAAGCATTATTCGCTACAGAGGAAGAAGAATTGGCTCTTACGATGACAACATCAAAACAGATTGACTACAAAAATGGCTGGATCATAGATTCGGGCTGCTCAAATCATATGACAGGTGATAAACATAAGTTGGAAAGCATGTCTGAGTACAAGAGAGGTCGTGTAGTGGTGACAGTTGACAACTCAAGGTTACCGATAGCCCACATCGGTAAGACGATAATTACGCATTGATATAGTACTAACCAAGTACCACTTCAAGATGTTTATCATGTCCCAGGAATGAAGAAAAATTTGCTATTTGTGGCTCAATTAACATCATCAGGCCACTATGTCTTGTTCGGTCCCCGAGACATGAAGGTGTATCGTGATCTCAAAATCTCAGAAACACCGACAATGGAGGGGTAATAATTGGAATCAGTCTACGTGATGTCAGCAGAATTTTCATATGTAGACAAGACAAGAAGAAATGAGACAGCAGATCTATGGCATATGCGGTTAGGTCACATTAGCTATTCCAAGCTAAATATGATGGTGAAGAAGTCGATGCTTAAAGGGCTTCCTCAACTAGACGTGCGTACAGACAGGGTCTGTGCAGGGTGCCAATATGGTAAAGCTCACCAATTTCCATATGAGGAATCGAAATTTAAAGCAAAAGAACCATTAGAGTTAGTTCACTCTGATGTATTCTGTCCTATTAAGCAACCATCAATTGGCGGTATGCGATATATGGTGACATTCATTGACGACTTCTCAAGGTATGTGTGGGTTTTCTTTATGAAAGAAAAATCTGACGTATTATCAAAGTTTAAAGAGTTTAAAGAGTCAACTGAAGGAGAAGTTGGAAAGAAGATTTGTTGCTTGCGCACTGACAATGGCGGAGAATATAGCTCAAGCGAGTTCTCTCAATACCTAAGGGAATGTCGTATACGTCATCAATACACTTGTGCCAACACGCCACAACAAAATGGTGTAGCAGAGAGAAAGAACCGACATCTTGCAGAAATTTGTCGAAGTATGCTACATGAAAAGAATGTACCTGGGAGGTTTTGGGCTGAAGCGATGAGGACTGTAGCCTTTGTGATCAATAGACTTCCTCAACCAAGGTTAGAATTTGTTTCACCCTTTGAGAAACTATGGAACATGAAACCTACAGTTAGCTATTTTCGAGTATTTGGCTGTGTGTGTTATGTATTTGTTCCTGATCATTTACGGAGCAAATTTGACAAGAAAGCTGTTAGATGTATCTTTGTGGGATACGACAGCCAAAGAAAAGGGTGGAAATGTTGTGATCCAACGAGTGGAAGATGCTACACTTCACGAGATGTGGTGTTTGATGAAGCATCTTCTTGGTGGTCCTCAGAGAAGGAAGCATTGCCAGACTCAAGAGAATTTGGAGATAAGCTGCAACAAAAGATGGATGAGCATACTATTCAATTCCAACCAAGTTTAGATGAATCCATAGATCCAGACGATGATGGTGCTGAACAAAGAGTAGCTCAGAATCCTTGGCAAACTGGCATATATCAATAACTAAATGAAGAAGATGGGCCTAGTGAAATAGAAGAATCAACTCCACAATCTCAACTCCGTAGGTCAACAAGAACACGAAGGCCAAATCCCAAATATGCCAATGCAGCCATAATTGAAGAAGAAATAGAACCTGAGACGTTTGAAGAAGCATCGCAAAGATCTGAGTGGATGATAGCTATGAGAGAAGAGATCGATGCACTTCAGCAAAATCAAACTTGGGATCTGGTACGAAAGCCAAGAGATGTGAAACCCATATCCTACAAATGGGTCTACAAGATAAAGCGTAGACCAGATGGGTCAATCGAGAGATACAAGGCACGATTGGTAGCTCGTGGTTTCTCTCAACAATATGGACTAGACTATGATGAAATGTTTAATCCAGTGGCAAAACTTACAACTATTCGAGTCCTACTTGCACTTGCAGCAAACAAAGATTGGAAGTTGTGGCAGATGGATGTGAAAAATGCTTTTCTTCATGGAGAGCTGGATCGGGAGATCTATATGATCCAACCAATGGGTTTTCAGAGCCAAGATCATCCTGAATATATGTGTAAGCTGCGGAAAGCACTCTACAGATTGAAACAAGCACCCAGGGCATGGTATGGTAAGATTATTGAATTTCTAACACAGAGTGGTTATTCAGTAATACCTGCAGATTCTAGCTTATTTGTTAAAGCCAATGAAGGAAAGCTAGCTATTGTGCTAGTGTATGTGGATGATTTAATCATAACTGGTGATAATGAGGCAGAAATTCTTCGGACAAAAGAGAATTTGTCAGTCCGTTTCCAGATGAAAGAACTTGGCCAGCTCAAGCACTTCCTTGGTTTAGAGGTTGATCGCACACAAGAAGGAATATTTCTTTTTCAGCAAAAATATTCCAAAGATTTGATAAAGCGGTTCGGAATGCTTGAATGCAAACCAATTTCGATGCCGATAGAGCCAAATGCCAACATGTGTGCACATGAAGGAAAAGATTTGGAAGATGCGATAATGTATCTAAAATTGGTAGGTAGTATGATCTACTTAATCTTAACTCGGCCTTACATTTCTTATGCAGTTAGTGTAATGATTCGGTACATGCAAAATCCAAAGAAGCCACATTTGGAAGCAGTTCGACAAATATTGAGACATGTGAAGAGTACAATTAACTATGGTATTTTGTACAAGAAAGGTGGAGACAACAAGTTAGTTGGTTACTGCGATGCAGACTATACAGGAGATTATGACACCAGGAGATCAACAACTAGATATGTGTTTAAGCTGGGTTCTGGAACAATTTCTTGGTGTAGTAAGAGACAACCAACGGTATCATTATCAACCACTGAAGTTGAGTATCAAGTAGCGGCAATGGCAGCTCAAGAGTGTACATGGTTGATACATCTAATGAATAATCTAAATCAACTAGTAGATTATGCAGTACCGTTGTACTGTGACAATCAATCGGCAATTCGTTTGGCAGAGAATCCAGTCTTTCATGCAAGAACTAAGCATGTTGAAGTACATTATCACTTTATCATAGAAAAGGTTCTGCAAGAAGAAATTGAAATGAGGCAAATCAAGACAGATGATCAAGTTGCGAACTTGTTCACAAAAAACTTAAGCGTTGGAAAGTTCAAAATGTTTCGTCGTCAGCTTGACACAGTAAAAATAGTGAGAGTTGGTGTTGAGGGGGAGTGTTGAAAATCAACACCAAAATAATAATTGAAGAGGTAGAGAAATAAATGAAGTGGTTGAATAGGTAGAGAAATAAATGAAGTGGTTGAATAGGTAGAGAAATAAATGAAATGGTTGAAGGTTGTAGAAATAAATGAAATAGTTGAAGGTTGTAGAAATAAATGAAGTAGTTGAAGGTTGTAGAAATAAATGAAGTAGATGAAGGTTGTAGAAAAGAGAAGTGTGTGGATAAGATTTGTATGGCTGGGATTATTTCTTAGTTTTATATTTGTGTGGTGTAAATTGCATGATGAGGACTATAAATAGCCTACCTTGCATTTGATTTAATCATTCCATCAAAAAAAAATAAGTCTTTGTATTCTTAGTTTGAGTATGAGTTGAGAGCTTTCTCTTTGAGTGTTTGTATTTCTCTTCAATTTGTGAGTTGCCTTTGAAAGGTGTTATAGTGAGTATAATACAAGTGGTTTGTTTACTTGTTTAGATCTAATATTAATAAATTTAGAGTTATTCGTTCTAAACTTTACTCAACAGAGACTTCATCTAGAAAATAGATCAAGTGCATTTAATATTTAGGTTATGCTATTTTGAAGAAGAAAAAAATGAAAAAAAATATATAATTGTTGTTCTTAAAAAAAGAGCCTATATATTATATTTTTCATTAAATACGGGTGAAAGTTTGAGATTTTCTATTTTAAAAAGTGAAATTAATTGATTGAGACTTTAATGATTTTACATGAGTTTTAAAATTCATGTATATTTAATTTGATTTTAAAGAACATTAAAATTTTAAATTATTAAATTAAAATTTTTAAAATTTAAAAAGTACGTAATTGACTTAATTCATAAGAGAAATAAGTTGAAATGAGAATAAAAATTAATTGAATTAGAGATAGAATAAAATATAAAACTTGTTCTCTTTTTTGTGTTTATCAAGTAATTATAATGAATCAAAATAAAAATATTAATTTATTTAAAATAATAGATAATTTTGTAATTAAATTTTTAGTTTTCACCATAATTTTAGGAAGTAAAGAAAGAAAAATATTTAAATAACTTTAAAAACTTATGGATTTTGATAAAATTATATGGAATTTTCAGTTAAAATTACATATGCAAAAATCATCCCCCATTCTTATCTGATTTCTAAAAATTTATAATGATTTTCATTTATTTATTTATTTATTTATTATCTCTTTAACATTCTCTCATATTGATTTGACTATTAATTATCAATATATATATAAAATCTTTGAAACATGATTAAAGATATAGTTACTTAAAAAGTCTAACAAAATTGAATACAAAATCATAAATTCGTTTACTAGTACTATGTAAAAATTTGAGACTCAAATGTGAATTGATGAACAAATAGATCCATAAAGTAAAACCTTTAAGCAAATTTGAAGTCTCTATCAAACATCAATAAACACGTCTCTTACTACGACTTGATCTGTATTATCGTTGAGAAAATTAAGGTGAAGAAGTTCACTCATGGATCATATAGAAAAACAGAGAAGGGTACTTAGCTTGTTGGATGAGGCATTAAAAATTTAACATAATTATAGGCACACATACTAATAAATAATTCTCGAATTCACACTCTATATAAAAAAATTTAAAACGAAATATTTAATCACGATAATTTTAAAAATTCACGTATAAATATTAATTTTTTTAATTCACAAATATATATTTTAATAACAAAGTTACGATAAATACGTAAAATTTTAAAAATTTGATTATTAAATTATAAGATTGAAAAAAAAAATTATACGTGATAACCAATGTAAATTTAATACAAGTAACTTAAGAATCAATTGTATAATTTAACATAAAAACAATGTAATTGCATTATAATTAAATTTGAAATTTTATACTATTATTTTAAAGAAAATATGTAATATTGATTTAACATGTAATTACTAACCGGTAAAAGGAGGGCACCAAGTGGTGACTGAGTAGGATTTTTTTTATACTTACCTTATTAACACGTTTTAATTGTGATTTTAATCTCAAATCTTATACATATCTAAATAAATTCTATATCATTGAAGCATAAATTTGTGGAATTTTTTTCCCTATTGGTGTGAGCAAGTTTTTAGATTTTCAAACTTCTTTTTATTTGTAAAAGAGTTAGTAGCAAGACACTTACTATTATAATTTTTTTTTTAAATTATTACAATTCACTATTCATTAATTATTCTAGACTAGGAAGAGGTGTATTTGAATATACCTCTTAGATGTGTTATCTGATAACTTAATTTGTCAAATTAGGCTGTCCAACATCTTTTGAAATAATATAATATAATTTCAGTTTTGACAAATTGATAACCAAAATTGGTTCAAAATTCATAACCAAAAAGTAAATAGAAACAAAACCAAAGGCAAAATCCGACCTCTTTTAATTTCTAGGATTCTATTAATCACAAATTAGGGTGTGAAAATTGCTTTTCATCGCTCAAAACTCAATTAAACTCAATCTAATCAGGTTGTAAAATATGTTTGTAGTCTTATAAACTTTTGATAAAAATAATCAATTAAAAATAAATAATATTATTTTAATAATTTTTATTAAAATATTATTTTTCTGTTAAAAAATTAAAATATGATATTCTGATAATAATAAAATAACAATTAATATAAATATTTTTTCACTATTTTTTATTTTCGTAATTTTTAATTTATATTTTATTATTATTTATTTTTAAAAAAAATAAATAATGTAATTAAATAATTTTATATTAAAATATTATTATTGTTAATTTTTTTTAAATAATTTTATATTAAAATATTATTTTTATTTGTGTTAATATCTCATGTTTTATCGTATTTTAAATACTTAACGTAAAATAATATTTTAATCAAAAAATTATTAAAAAATATAATTTATAATTACTTAACTCATTTTCTCAAATTTACTTAACAAAAAATACATTTTATAATCAAATGGGCTTGAACGGCACCGACTTAAAATTTGAGAGAATTCTACTCCCTTTATCTTTATTTTATATGCATTTTTATTTATTAATAATTATATAATATTATTTATTTTAATTAAATAACCATAATATATACAAGCTCTTTTATCAATCCTTTTATCCCATTTAAATTCTTAAAAATTTAAAAAATATAAAAATAATAATATTTTAAAAATTTATAATAATAAAAATTATAAATTTTGATGAATATATTTAAAATTTTCCTTTTTTTTATGAAATACACATATATAAAATCAGAGGTTCGAGAGCAAGGAAAATGTCTCAGAATTAGCCAAAAACATTTTTAGCTTTTCTGACAAAAGTAACCGAAACACTTACTATTGTCTTTAACTCTAAGGTATCTGTGTAGCAGTTTATGTATATAGGTATTAACAATGGGCACTAGAACATAGACCAAAGAAATTGAAATGGAATATTGTATATTAGTCCTTAATTCAATTAATAAAATAATTATCTTAATTCAAAGATCAAAACAAATAGTTTAATTTAAGAAGTAAAAAAAAGAATCATTAATTAAAGGAGTAAAACAAGAAATCCTTAATTGAAGGAGTAAATCAAGGAATGATTAATTCAAAAAAGTAATTGAAGTAATAAAATTCCCTTATAAATAACTATACAATTGTAATGAAAACATGAAGAAAATAAGAAGAGTTCTTTTGTGTAGAATTATTTCTTGTTTTTTTAACATGTAATCTGTTTGAATTTTATAATTTTTATTAATTTTATTATAAATGATTTTTTAAAAAAGTTAAAAAATAATAAAAATAAGAGATATACTTCAAACTTATTAAATATTTTTATTATTTTAAAAAATCTGAAAAGATTTATTTATAATTCACGATTTTTTTAAACGACAATTTTGGAACAAAGAGTGTAATATCCAATAATAATTTGATTATTTTTTTTCAGTTATATGAATAATTACCATTTCTCTATAGGAAGAAAAAGAGATGGAACCTAATTACGCTCCATCTATTTTAAAATAATTGATTCAACTTTTATTTATTTCACTTATTTCACCTACTTTATTAATTTTTATTTCCACATCATAATTGCTTTTTGGGTATAATTTTTTTTTTAATAATACTATACATTTATATATATATATATATATATATATATATATATATATACACAAACATGAGTCTTAGGGTTCGAACCATGTAGCCACACCCTCTCATTGTTTATCAAGAATATATACACATACCATGTAAGTGAAGTTGTATGGAAATTTGAGTTCAATTAGCAATTCTCTAAGTTTTAAGGTCCCCTGCATGGTAGCTAGATTTTAAGAGTTTAACTGAAAATTGTCCAAAATTTACAGATATTGGCAATGTACAAGGTGTATTATTATTTAAAAAAAAAATTATTTATTGTGAAACTTATTTCATTACATCATTTGATCAAAAATTACATTCAAAAGAAACCCTTTTAGTAAGAATATACAAAATCAACTAGAAAAATATTATCTTACAATTGATTTTATTATTGCAAAGTCTACTACCAAGTGTGCAGTTTCATTAGCTTTCATAGGACCAAAATGAAAATAAAACTTTCTATTAGGTTCAAATCTCAATATCTTATTCACCAAAATTCTAACATTAGTTAGACATTCAATTTTCTTGTTAATCAAATTTGATGGTCTAAATCATAAAATAATCACTACCCCTTTGCACAACAAGTTTACAAGCTACCAAAATGGCATAAAGCTATAAAACTGATCCTTATGTATCTCTTGCTACAACCCCTAAACTTATCATGCTTGTAATCTTGTTTAGAGCTCCATCAGTTTTTATCTTACAAAAACCCTCATGAGACTTTTGTCAATTTTTCCTATAACAAACAATTTTCTTTAACTCTATGCCTAAATTGTATTCCTTTCTTATGTTTTGTGCTTTGAAAATTTTCTCAATCAACATGTTGGACCAAGCAAGAGTATCATCTGAGTTTTCACGTTTCTAATTATATTTTACTATAAATATAATTTAAAATTTAACATATATTTACTAGAATTTTGATTTTTTTTCTTTTGATTTCGTAATAATATAAAATTATTATAATATTCATGAATCTATTTATTTTTTCCTTTTTAGAACTCCATTAATAATTTATAAAGTTTAAATTTATTCGCATAAAATTAATTAATTTAGTAGTATTTTCATTTTTCTTTTAATTTACATATTAAAATATAATTAATGCATCAAATCAATTAATTTTTACAATAAATGTAATTTAGAAAATAAATTAAAATTTAACATAGAATTATTATAATGTTCGTGAGTATTTTTATTTTTCTTTTTAAAATTTTCATTAAGACATAATTTATAAATTTTAAATCTATTAACATAGAATCCATTATTTTAAGATTCTTTTGAATTTTGAATTTAATTTTTCAAAAAAAGATAATTAATATATAAAATTAATTAATTTTTTACACTAAATAAAATTTAGAAAATAATTAAAACTTTTTTAAAATGCACTAAAGTCCAATTTTTTTGTTAAATAAAGGAAACATTACATAATTAAAATTCGAACTTAAGCTCACAGTGGTGTGAATAGGAATTCATATCACTCGGAACATAAGTCAATCCTCTAGAAAATAATTAAAACTTAATAAATATTTATTTAAGAGGATTTTTATTTTATTTTATGTTTTAATTTGATAATAATAAACAATTATTATAGTTTTTATGATTTTTTTTATTTTACTTTTAAAATTTTCATTGCGAAAGAATTTATAAATTTTAAATCTATTCACATTAAATCAATTATTTTATGCATTTTTTAGTTTTTCTTTTTAATTCTTCCACTTAAAAATAATTAATACATTTGATCAATTATTTTCTACATCAAATATAATTTACAAAATAAATTTATAATTAAATTAAATTATATGCGAGAATATATTAATAATTAAAATATAACTCACTAATTATAATTTAAGGTATTATATTTAAGGCTAAGATACTAATTTTTATACGAAAATGTAAATTAGACGATATTAAAGATGATGACGAATATGGTTATTATTATTATAAGATAATGAGTTGGGTAGTTTTATTACGTGAAACCTCGTTCTTCCTTCTCATAAGTGCTTTTGTTAGTACTTAGAGGATCAATGCATATAGATCTAATAATACATATCTAAATTTTTTCAAATAAAACTTTAGATTTTTTGTTTGAACTTGTTTGTGTGACTAGAAATAGGCTAGTGGAGAAAACGTTTTATTCACCAAATTACAAAATGAGTTACTATATGTAACTTGTGATTATATAAATGTGTGCGTTATAGATAAAGATGACATAATTTAAGTTTATATCGAGAAATAATTTAATAAAAATATATTGTGAATTAGTTACAATTTTTAGCTTATATATAAATTGTAAAACTTTATTAGTTCAAAGATGAAGCTAAATACATGCATGTAAAGTTATATCATTACATTACATGTGAATTAATTAAATAATAATTATCAATATTGTTTTAAATTTATCACATAATTTAACATAATTATTATATAAATGAAACATATATAATATAAAAGTAATATATACCAAACTAAAAATAATTTGATTATATTAATAAAATATATTTTATAATTTAATAATATTTTTATAAATTTATCTAAAAGGTATTGCATACGTTGAATTTCTTCCGTAAACGAGAAGAGGAAGACAACGAAAGAGAAAAAAAGAGAATCGCTTATGTTTGGCAAATATCATGGAAAGGAGCAAAATAGTTAATGATAAGACAACTGTCAACTAAATCAATTTTTAAGGAGCACATGACAAAAGCGTTTTTCACCGTGCAATTAACGCCTCCCTAGTTTAAATGACAAAAGTAAATGATACTTTTTTTTTCTTTTAATAAATAATTACATACTCACGTTTTCTTTTAGATGAATTCAAATTTATGTTATTTGTATATTGTTATCACAAATGTTCCTAAAGTTTTAAGTTTTTTTAAAACTATCCTTAAATTTTATTTAATATAAAAAATGTCTATGAACGTTATCAGCGTTATATTTCCGTTTAATATTAAGGATAAAATGATAATCTCATTCCTTTACATATATCACTCTCATGGTATAAAAAATAAAAAATAAAAAATACCTCTGAGGTTTTCAATATCTTCGTAAATACTCTTAATGTTTAAAAAAAAGCTACAATATTCCTAAGGTTTAAGGTATCTTCAAAAATACTCTTATTATTTAACAAAAATATCAAAAAACCATGAAAAATCACATCAATATTTAAAAAATTATTTTCTATCCCTACCTATATAGTTTTTTTAATATTGTTGTTGAGAATATTATAGCAAATATCCTTGAGGTTTTACTTTTCTTCAAAAATACTCATATTATAATAATTAATTTAATTTTATCAAAAATACCTCTGTTATAATAATTAATTTAACTTCATCAAAAATACTCATACTATAATAATTAATTTAACTTTATCAAAAATGCCTCTGCTACAATATTTAATTTATCTTCATCAAAAATACCGCTACTTCTCAATAACACGATATAAAATATTTTCAAAAAATATTTAACTTTATATTGTGTGCTTTATTAACTTAATTTATCTTTAGGGATATTTTTAAAAAATATTTTATATCGTGTTATTGAGAAGTAAGGGTATTTTTGATGAAAATAAATTAAATATTGTAGTAGGGAAATTTTTGATGAAGTTAAATTAATTATTATAGTAGTTATATTTTTAATGAAGTTAAATTAATTATTATAACAGAGTTATTTTTGAAAAAAAACAAAACATCAAAGATATTTGCAATAATATTCTCAATAGTAATATTCAAAATGCTATATAGCCATGGGTATAAAAGATTTTTCAGATATTGATGTGATTTTTTACTGTTTTTTGATGCTTATATTAAATAATAAGAGTATTTTTAAAGATAAATTAAACGTATTTTAAATGTTAAGGATATTTTTAAAGATATTGAAAATTTTAGGAGTATTTTTGATATTTTTGCGTTAATTGCAAAACATAATATGCGATTTGATTTTTTATATATATCGAAATAAAGTAAGCAACTACGTTAGTTTAAATATACACGTGCGAAATATAAGGATCTTCAATTCGTAAGCATAAAACGATCGTGGAAGATAGCGTGATAGATGGGTCCAAGTGAATCCCCAGAGATAATAATTTGACCATTGAATTGAAGTCCAAAGCCACCCTCGATCGAAATTGATGCTTTTGTATGTTTTTGTCTTAGGCAGCCAAAAGTACATAACTGGTGCATTGTTTTTGGTCACTTTAGTATTTCTTATACCTGTGACTATCTGCCAAGACTACTATCTAGAAAAGTGTATTTCTTATGACTTGGTAAAATGAATATATTGATATTATAATTATTTAAGTTAGTTACATTAAATTTTATAATTAACTTAAATAGGTCGATTATTTAAGAGGCAGCTAAATGGTATCAATTACAACAATTAGACTTAACGGCTAATCCGATCGTATTAACTTTATAAATTGAATATATATATATATATATAGAGAGAGAGAAAATATATATATATAATTAATCCCCCCTTTATTTATTTTTCTTTTATCTTTTCCATTACATTATCATTTATTTTTTTCAGTTCCAAAACTTTTACAACTTTATATTAAGCTTATAGAGTGAAAATAACTTATAGATGTGATATTATAAAAAAAATATAACGATTCAAAAACTCAATATTATTTAGAAAAGAAAAAAGAGTCGAAGAAAAAAACTTAAAAAAAATGTTTTAAAAAACCTCTTAAAGATTGTGAATTGTTTTTTCTTTAGTAAAATTATGTTTGTAATCTTATTCTCATTTAATTCATATTTTCATAAATTTAATTGCTTAAAAATTATCATTTTTTTAACAATTGATATTAGAACCTTAATAGTAGATTACGATCCAAAGTGAACCATATTTGAGTGTTAGCAATGATCCTAGATAAAAAAAAAAGATAAAACTTGAAAAGTTTGACTATGAAAATTTTGGATTTTAAAAAAATATAAATATAGGATTATTTGTATTAGAAAAATATGTATCAAACTTTCTTGAAAAAAAAAACAGAATAAACGATAGATGAAAAATGAGCTATTTTCAAAAGATAAGTCTTCTAAGTCATCCAATTATGCTACCACATATTATTGCTTTTAACATACCAAGGAAAAGACCACAATCAATCTTATGGCAACTCTATCTAGTATGTATGAAAAGCTAATAGTCTCAAATAAGGTACATCTTATGAGGCAGTTATTCAATTTGTAGATGATGAAAGGTGCATCGATGGCTTAACTTTTAAATGAACTTAATAGAATCATAACCCAATTGAGTTTAGTATAAATTGACTTTGATTGGTAAATTCGAGCCTTGATTCTTTTATCATCTTTACTTGATAATTGGAATGCTACATCACATCAATGAGTAGCTTGGTAGGAAGTAATAATGTAAAAATTAACAATGTTATAGATCTTATCTTTAGTGAAGAAATTTGAGGGAGAAAAACAATTGAAGCATCAACTTCTTCAATTTTATATATAAGGTCTTAGGAAGAAATAGAAGAAATGGGCACGATAGATTAAATTATCGTGACAGATCAAATGATAAAAGGTTTAAATATAGAAATTTCAATAATTCTTATAACTCTAGGACCATCGAGTGTTGGAATTATCGGAAGATTGAACATTACAAAAATTAATGTAATAGTGCATTGAAGAATTAGGTAACAAAAATATAAGCAAATGTTACTTCCACCTCAGGAATAGATGATGCTACTAATATGCTCTTTGTAGAGCCACCAAAAGTCTTGTTGTTAAACTTTGGAGCATCGTTTCATGCTACTTCACATAAAGAACTCTTCAAGAACTATGTGCCTGGAAACCTTTGTAAGTTATACTTTGGTGATAACTAACCTTGTGATATTATTAGTAAAAGTGCAGTGAAGATTAAGTTGAACGGGTTAGTACGAGAGTTGAAGGATGTTAAATATATTCTAAACCTGAGGGAAAACTTAACTCTATAGGGTAATTGACGAGTAAAGGATATACCACTACTTTTCATAGTGATGATTAGAAGATTTCAAAATGTACAATGATGATTGCATGTGGCATGAAAAGTGGTACTCTTTATATAATAGCAGGAGCATGTTGTTCAATAACAACAATCCCAACTTATGGCACTAGAAACTTCATCATATGAGTGAAAATAGGTCAAAATTATGCATCAAAAAGAAGATTACTAGGTCTTCAATCAGTTAAAATTGACTTATGTAAAGATAACATAGTTAGAAATCATAAAAGAGTTAGCTTTCAGAAAAGTTCTAGAATCTTGAAAAAAGAGACATTAGAGCTTGTTCACTCTGATGTCTAAGGACTACTGGTTATCTTATCCATTAGTGGTAAACACTACTTTCTAACTTTCATCGATGATCACTCTAAAAAGTTATGTGTTTATTTTTTGAAGCATAAGTCTAAAGTGTTTGAGACTTTCAAAATATAGAAAGTCATGGTTGAGAATGAGTCAGGTTTGAAGATAAAAAAACTTAGAACCAATAATAATGGTGAGTATAAAGACACTAGATTCAAGATAGTTTTCTATAATCATGGGACCACAATAGAGAGAACTGAACCATGTATGCCTCAACACAACAGTGCAACTGAGTGTATGAATCATACATTGATTGAGAGAGCCAGAAGCAAGCTTATGCAATCCGGCCTACCAAAGCAGTTATGGATAGAAACAGTTAACACAATAGCTTACTTGATTGACCAAGCCGCATGAGTTCCATTAGAAATAGGATACAATAGGAGATATAGATCAAAAAAAGAGATAAAAATCTCACAAATAAAAGTTTTTGGTTGCATAGTATATGTGCATATTAATGATCAATGTAAGAATAAGTTTTATCCTAAGTCAAATAAATGAAACTTCATCAACTATGAAGAGGATGAATTTGGCTATTGCACCTCTGATAACGAAAACAAAAGATCATTTGTAGTAGAGATGTGATGTTCAATGAAAAGCGATGTATAAGAACAAATATACCGCAAGTGATAGCAACTCAGAACATAACGGGCCTATGTATGTAGATATGGATTATGTCCAATATAATTATATGATCAAATAGATAGTTAAGAGTTATCAATCAAATGAACTAATTGGACATAGTAATACGTAGCAGTTTAACACAATTCAACTTCCTCCTCTAGCTTATGTACTTATGAGGTCTTTTAAGCCCCATGTACTTAACATGAGATACATGAACTATTTGGGAAGGGGTAGAAATATCTTTACCCTTAAAAATGACATTGACGTGTATATCACTAGCTATTTTACATTTGATTCTAACAAAATTATAAAAATAGGATTAAATTGACCAAATTACAAAAAAAATATGGGATTTCAAGTGCTTAACACAATAATTATGAGGCTAAATCACTTAAATTAAATAATTATAAGACTTCTAATATCTTATTTTTAAAATAAAATGCCCAATATAGTTCAATTTTAAGAATTTATCAACCAGAAGTTTGTTATATTATTCAATAATTTAAACTTACAACCCAATATTTTCATTAAAAATATATATATTTTTATATTTAATAATTTTTTATTCTAAAAATGTTAAAATTAATTATACTCTTTACAATTTACCTTCATTATTTATTATAGTAGAGTAGGAAATGAGAAGTAAATAATATAGTTCTTTATTGTTTATATAGTTCAATCCTTAAAATAATTAGGTTTTGAAATGTTGGTAAAAAGATATTATAAAACTAATTACATAAATGCATCTTGTAAAAGATGTAAATTTAGCATGGTCTAATTAAAATTCAAATGAAGTTTTATCTAACTTAATTCGAAGCATAATTAGGTTCAAGAAGTACCGTCTAGTCTTACCAAATTAATTTTAGGGTCAAGCTTAAAGCCAAGTATTTATATTAAGAGCTTAGATCAAACCTTGTCCTATTAAAATAGTTAGGTTTTAAAATTTTGGTAAAAAGATGTTATAAAATTATGTACATAAATGCATCTTGTAAGGGATGTAAATTCTAATGAGACTTGATTCAAAGCTCAATTAGGTTTAAGTAAGTCTCATTCGGTCCTACCTAATTAGGACCAAATATTTATATTAAGAAATTAACTTGAACCAAGAATGAAGTATGAATTAAGTTTAAATTTTATAAAATATATGTATATTTGAATATAGTACATCATTATTTTATAATTTCATACATCACTTAAATTTTAGCAATAACTTAAGTTAATTCAAAGTTTAAAAAAGATAGATCTAAATCTTTCCAAATATTTTAAGATTGGGTTTTGGGCTTACATTTAATTTAAAAAACTTGATCATGTTTTACCCAAAAATATACATCGCACGCGACAATATCTAGCCCAAGTCCGAAGTTTTGGGCTAAGGTTAGCTCAATTTACCTCCTTTTGTACATAATACAAAAACAACTTGTACATCACTAAACTCTTTAAAAGGAAAATTATGGACCATCCTTGGTGCCCAATTTTCATTAATATTGTTAAAGATGGAGCTCATGATATATTGAGGTATAATTGTATGAGAGAAATATAACACAAATCTATTTTTCAAAAATTGATGGTTTGTAATTTACAAATATATGAAATAGTATGTAGTTATGTAGTGCTACTGAAAAGGCTGAAAAATATGGTTACCTAGCATGGGCAATATGTCACAATAAAAATGAGTTAATGCATGGAAAAAGTTAATTATATTTTAGAAATAATTAAAAGGAAAACAAAAAGATTCTTAAAATAGTTTAATATATATTGAAGAGTTAATAAAATTAATAATTATCATTTAATATATAGATAAATTTAAAATTTATAAATTTACTTAGTGGACGTTTTAAAATTATCTATTATTACGAAATTAAAAGAGAAAATAAAATCTTCTAATTATGTGTTAAATTAGTATAATTTAAAAAAATTACAATATATATGACTAAAAATGTTATAAAAAGAGATATTTTCATTCTATTTACTTCTATAATTTTAAATGCATATAATATTTTGAAGGTTTTAACTTTTCAAAAAAAATTCTACAATATTATATATATAGAATGTGTTAAGGTAACGTAACATGATACTAATATAATTATTTTTACAATTTAGTTTGAAATGCTAGCCATGTAATTAAGTATATAGTTGTTTTGATAAATTTAAAATTTAAGTATTTTGAGTAAGAAATAAAATTTCAGCTAATTATTTTATCTTTTAAAGTTGTAAATATGATTAAATGCTACTGTTATAATTAGTAATTCTATATGTATTAGTATGAAATTAATTATTGTACATATTTTTGTTTTACCTTATTTTCAACTTTATCACTTTAATTTCCATTTTGAATTTTTTATTTTATTTATTTTTGACTCTGTGAATTGATAATGTCATGGAATTAAGAGAAATAAAATCTCATAAATTTTAGACAATAAACAAATAAATGAATTTTTATTAAACTCTATGCATTTTTAAAAACATACTTTTATATGTCATTAAATTAACTATATATCATGGTTAATTTTAGTATTTTAAATTGAATTTACTCATGTATTTTCTTAAAAAAATTCAAGTTGTTGCAAGTTCTAGTAAATTATAAAGGAGTTAGTGTGCATTTTGTGATCATCTTAACCCTAAAAATGGCATGCCAAAAATAAATTGATCTAGGTATACTCTAATTACTAATGTATTTTCACATTAATCTAATTGCACTATAAATTAATTTTGATTATATTTATTTTAAAAAATTGATTATATATATTAATTATCTTTTTAATAAGGAAATTAAAAAATAAAAAAATATTTATAAAATAATTTATTCTTTTATATGTGAGAGAGTTAATAAATTCTCCCTCATTCGAAATTTAAATACAAAAATCAAATTACTCATAAATATTATAATAATTATTTATTATTATGAAAATAAAAGGCTTCTAAATATGATTTAAAAAGTTTTAAAAAATGAGATAAAAAAGTTGTAAGTCTTGTTGTCTTTTGTATCTATGTTGGTTTCCTTCGTGCAAAACACAAAGTATGATTATTTTACTTATTGTATTTGTCTTTCTCTGTATAAAATTGGTTATTAACAATCAGTAATACATATGTGCGCATAGTTAGGTACAATTTGTATACAATCCTATGTATACATGCCACAGGGTTGATTTTAGTAATATGCATGCTAGGTTTCATTATGTTATCGCTTTTGTTTTTGTTTCATTTTGAGTAGTGTATTTATAAATGAGTTTTATAAATATTCTACCTCTTTTCTTGTGTCTTATCCAAAAAAATGTAATAGAGCTTCGTCAAATTGATATCTCATTTTTCTGGTTTTAGATCAGTATTATCTTGAGTGTTGTTCGATATTAGTTATTCATAACTAAGTGAACAAAACCTTGCTCTTGAATGGTGAGTATTTAAGGTGATGTTTTCGAGTTGGTTTTTAGTAAGGAGCGTGTGTGGCAATGAGTCGTGTATCGACCGGTAGTTACTAGGATGTAATATTTTTCATAAGTTAAGAGCTTGTAAGGTGTTGAATCATATGTTCAGTTAAAGGTTACGTGTACACATGGTTGAATGTGTTTTCTCTTTTTATTGTTTATGTTTCATGGTTAAGTGTAGTTCCTACGATTGGTGGTTCACTTTCTGTTTACTTTACTAATCTTTGATTACTAATTACACTACATTGAGTATTGTTGGCTTTGGAGGAAATTTAGGTTCGTGTGTTGAACCAAATCTTTGAGGAAGCAACAATAAATAGTTTGAACAGAGATCCCAATTGACAAAGGTATTTGTGATTTTATTTCTGTCAAAATTGTATCTATTTTATTATTTAGTGGATTAATTTACTGTCGAGTAATTTTTATAAGAAACTCGAGGATTTCATTACATAGGCAAGGATTCTATGTGAGTTTGTCTCGCTAAATCTATTGTTTTGTATGATATGATTGTGTGTTAGTATAATCTAAGTTTCTATCGAGTATATACCAACATATTAGATTTAGGGTCAGATTAGAAAGCTTATTCGTTATATGTTGTCGCATGCTCTTTCCTCTCCTTGCCTATAGCTTGCTTTTATTGTATTAAATTAATCTTCATACTTCTCGATTAATTTATATTACTTTTGTTTTTTATCTACATACGAGTTTGGTGTGAATCTATAAGGAATCAGTATCTTCTTATCCTAATTGTGTACCAAGTGTTATACTATTTTTATTGGTTTGATATGTTATATATGATTGCATCCTTTGAGAGTACAATTATTTTTTACCGAGTATGTTCTCACATATGATCTCTTGAAGTATTTGAAAATATTTTATAGCTTTTTCGTATGTTTAACTATTATAGATAGTGTATGATATTTGTTATATTTATACATGTTGCTAGCTTTTACAAAAGATTGTGAGATATATCATCAATAGTGTGTTTATTACAATTTTTTTTCTTATTAATAGTTGTTTTTGTTTTGTATTTAAGTTATGTTATTTACTTAATTCACATTATAAGGCCTACTTTTTCAAGTTTGAATAAAACTCTCCAAAAGATTCTATCAATTGGTATTTTCACCACTTATCTAGACCCGAGTTGCTTATTTCGATTGAAAGAACAATTAACCTCTATGCAATTGTTCATACGTATAGATTTCTCAAAAGTTATAAAAAAAATACTTAAGGCTTACTTGCTCTGATAATTTCATAATGAATCCAATATTTTATACAAGATTTTAATACTTTTCATATTTTATTTTTCTAATATTGAATGTTACGTTGGATTTATTGAAGGTATTGATACATAACTTCAGACAAGTAAAATGATACCCAAATAATTATTTCTTTTACATTTTAATTTAAAAATGTCTCGTGTGATCATGAATTCAAGCATATATTTATTTTGATAAATATGAAATTTATGTATTTTAAGTGAAAAATGAATCTTTATTTAACTAAATGATAAATTTAAAAATTATAAAAATTATTTAATGTTATTAAAAATGAATAAAAAATTTATTAAAAAAAGATACTTGAGATTTACTTTCTCTTATAATTTCACAATGATTCCAATATTTTATACAAATTTTAAAATAATGTACAATTTCCCCGCGTTGTATTCAGATGTTCATAACTAGTGACACTACAAAAAGTAGGAATAATTATATACAGTAACAATGAGTAAGAATGAAAATATAAATTATATCACCATATATTATGGCAACAATATCATTATTTTATATCAAAATATAATATCATCTTTTGGTTAAACTTTTGATTAAATATCTTTATCATTAAATTATCATTTAAATGTACTTTGATGAAAATATCCTAAATATTATCCTTAAAATGTCAACATACATTAATAAAATATCAAAAATATCAATAAAATTTCTTTTTAAGATTTATATATTTATAATATTTATAATAATTAATATAATTAAATATTTTATTTAATTATTTCAAATATTTTTAACTACTTATTATACAATATTTTATAAAAATAAATATATATTTTAATTAATTGATTAACTTATTAAATATTTAAAATATTTAAAATAAATATTATAAATACTTAAAATTCCATGTATTAAATAAAAAATTAATTAAAAAACTAATGATCACTTCATATCTAACCTATAAAATTTTAACCACAATTTTCTCTGCATGACATGCTTAAAGCAAAAACAAAACTAGTAAACAAATTACCAATCCCTACCAACGAGCTTCCATGTTAAGTTTAAGTTAACATTCCTTTAAACAATCATTAAAACATCATAAATTAACATTTTTTTACATAAAAACCTTCCATGGGGTGTTAGTTCAGACATACAATCAGCATAAAAATGATAATGTCAACATGATTCATGACATTGCAAACTTGCATCTGAAACTCATGCATATCCAATTAGCTCAACCATTATGTGAAAAAAGATTGCAAAAGAGCTTAGTTTTTTTCTTCTTTTTTTTACGGAATATTAGAGCAGAAATGGGTGACTCCAATTGCCTCTAGCATGTACCGTAACAAAAGAACTTTTGCTCTTTTGACAGCATAGAATTTCAAACATGGAATCCTACATATGTTTCGTGTGCACCTCCGAAATATTATTTATCAACTCTAACATAGAATTGGTCTATTTGCGGGCATCCACTGCTTGTCTTGGTTCCATACTTGAACTTCTTTATCCCTGCAGATACCTCTGAATTCTGCAAAATGAGATCATAAAAAACAAAACAAAATTATTTCGGCAACTTCAGAAAATATTGTGCAGGCATGTGATCTAAAACACATTTACACTGAATGAAAATTTTATGACAATGGTAAAGTGCATATAAATCTAAAGCAACCCAAAAAAAATCAATCAATCCTTTAGGTCATGAAGCAACAATGCAGATGCGATAAAACCTTGATAGCTATGACTCATGCAAAGCATATTCCTAGTAAAATTAGCTATGGTAAAATTTAAAATAATGAATTTACAATGGCAACCGTATAAACTCACAAGTGAGGATTGATTCAAAGATCTCAGGACTTTGTCTCTACCACCTCGTCCATCAGCTCCAACAGAAATCACATTACCATAATCTGTGCTTAAACCTTGACTTGAATCCTTGTTCTGGCTTCGTTTGCACCATTTACCCAAATATCTACTTGAACCATCAGGCCCAAGTAAGCCACCAGAGAAGCACAAGTCTCCTGCAATTTTTAGAACGTTCAGAAAAGTAGGTTTGAATTATAACTACCAAATTTACTCGACAATATAATGGTTTAATCCAAAATCCAAAATCCAAATGCACTGATAGTTACCTGGGCTGGAAAGTGGCCCAGACACAGAAGATTCTTTCCTCGTGTTAAATGCAGGTTGAACTTCTGTAACATCATCAGGAATCAGAATCACATCCTTATCATTACTAGCTGCAAAGCTCCTGCTACTATGGTCAATACTCATTACTGAATTTAAAGATCCAACAAGGTCACAAGATTCAGTTGATGAAGTTTCTGTCCCCATGTTCGAAGTTTTGTTTGATTTCAGCAAAGTATGATTGTGGGTAGCAACAATGTTAGTGGTTGCATGTTTTGCATCAGAACTTAAAATTTGATGCATGGATGCAGAAAAATTTGAAGCATCCTTGTTTGCTAAAGAGCAGACGCTTATCTCTTTGCTTGCTCTCATACCATCATTAGCATCATCCACATCTGTACTATTAGTTAAGTTGCTTTTTTCTGATCTTGAAGGCCATGAATGGTCATATAATGAGTTCTTTGTCTTATCTAAACGAACAGACGCAAATAGCTGTTTCCTCTGATCTTCTGAACTCTTATTATTAGCCGACGAACTATATTTACAATTAACACCATCCTGAATTATCCCTTCAGAACGAGCTTTCTTTGAACCTTTCAACGCCCTCAGTGCATCATTTTCTTTTTCTTCAACAGCTATTTCCAATTCTTTTATCCTTTTCTAACAATATCCAAACAACAAATTAGAAGAATGAGCAAAATGAGCAAAATGAGTTTCAGCAACCATCTATCAATGAACATACCTTATATTTGTATATCTTGTTTTTGGCCTTCTCCAATTTTCTACTGTAACGAGCCTCTCCTTGTCCTAGAATATTGCACTTGGTCATCAACTCTTTATAACTCCTATAAAAAATATGTGCAGCAAATAAGTCATACAAAACATCAAAAGATTCGAACTCGGAGAAATATGGAGTAATGGATAAAAAATTCATACAACTGATTTCAAGCATCTGGGTACATCCAGGGATCCATCAAATCACACAAATAGGTACAGATAACCAACCTGTTACGCAACAACAAGGACCTGCTAAGAGTGCCTATTGTATCTTTATTACTAGACCCAGTGCCAAAGGAGGCAAGCTTTAAAACTTCATCTTCATCCATATCAAAATTAGATACCCTGACTCACAGAAGCCATAAGACATTCTAAGAAGCATGCAAAGATAAATAAAAATAAATGATGGAATAAAAATGATAATTATGGGCCATTATTGACCAAATCAAGTATGGGTAGAATATTGATTTCAAGCATTATATTGGAACGAAACAGCTGTAAAAAACATTCATGATTGTCTATCAAAAACACTCACAATTTAACTGTTGCAAGCTCTTTGGCCAACTCCATGTTCTTTTCCTGCAACTGTGTGCACACCAAATTCGATTTAACAAGCTCCTGGAACATAATTGTCCAAGCAGCAGAAAATTTATTAGTTCGTTTTAAGTACCAAATATAAAACTTTTTAAAATTATAGAACAATTAACAAAATTAATGCTTCACCTCAGTTTCACAAAGAAGCAGTTGTTGCAATGATGCTTTTTGCTTTAAGGCCTCATTCTTCAATGCTATTTCATTCTTTGCCTGCTCCTTGCAAAGATAAAGCTGAAACCAAACAAAGAAAGGGCGGGTAAAAATTACATGAAAACAAATGAAAACAAGAGCATAGATCTTTGGATAAAAATAACGAAAGATGATTTAATCCTGCATATGGGTGCTGAAAAGCTGAGAAGCACATTTACATTATATTAAGATGACCGCATGAAGAAAAGGTCTTATTCGCTCAAGAAAAAAGCTGATGTAGGAACATGTAACCTATTTAGGGCATTAGTTTTAGTTGGTTTAAGTATTATAAGGCCCAATAATTTATGGCCATTAGTTTAGCATAAATACTCTTAGTTTATGTATTGCAAAGAACTTTAGATAAATATTTGATATGTGATGTTTGAAATGAGAACACTGTTCTCTGAATTTTCCTTCAAAACCCTATTCTTCTTCTTTCCTTCTTGTTCTTCATTCCTTTGCTTTCATCCCTAAAACCTCCTACATCAAGAGCTCTCTCAACTTCAATGTAAGTATGAAAATAACCAACATCATTCCCTATTTGACACTAAAAAATCATGTTCACCCATCTGAACCATGTAGCTTCATCTGGCAGGAAAAGTACACACGCTCTGATTCTAATTTTACTTAAAAGGTTTCTATAATCATGCATCCAATATATAATTATTCATCTAAGATTCAGACTTTTACCACATTTAGTTTTCTAATTCTTACAATTGCTTGCAAAAAGAATAATCACAAACCCCAATAGAGATATTAATAAATAAGAATACTAGCTAAGAAAGTCGTGTCCTTATCCTTATCCTTGTAAACATGTAAAATTTGATTATATTTTATAATCATACACGATGTTGTAACATACCATTTCAAGTATTGAGACATTTTTTTAATTGAGGCGAGGTTTAAGCCTCGAAACGGTCCAAGGCATAAGCATCAAACTGTAACTATAAAAAACCTTCAAAATATTAATACAATTTTTTTATAATCCAATAAGCAATAAATATCATGCAAAGTAACTCTAAATTTAATTTTAAATAATGTTAAAATATTAATATAAGAAATTAATCATGAAAATAACCATAAATACGCAAAATAAATCATATTAGTCTGACTTCATTGCTTAAATATTAATTTAAAGCAAAATAAAAAATACAGATATAAATAGTCAGATAGAAAGATAATATGACTTGTAATGCTAATGCTTAATAACTAACAAGATTTGGAATTATTAGAAGCAAAGGAAAAGAAAAGTGATAAGTGAAAGAAGATCGAAAAATGTTAAAGAAACAATACTAATCACATTTGTTCATAAGATTATGATATTCTTTTTGTTTTTCTTATTTATGACTTTCTACCTTTTCAATTTTGTAAAACTAGATTAGGATTTTATGAGTAATCCATAAACCAACTTAAAAAATTAATCATTCGAGGCTTTCAATTACCTTGAGACATAAAAGACTTAAAGAGTAAGCTTCAAAACAACAATGATTACCACCTGAAGCTATAGCCTTGAAAACTTCTTTTAAGCCTCAAAATAACCTTTTACAACAATGATTATACCCAACTACGAGAAGCTGAAACTCTTTCTTAGTCTTTTATTTTCCTTTATGAGAGTGGTATCCTTGAGGTAGAAATTATCCTTCTTGATTATTAATTATTAATAAATGTATAAGAGTATAGTTCATTCTTCTCACAATAGTTTAAACTTTTAGTAGAGTTGATTTCACATCAACTTCTAACATGTTATCAAAGCTAGATGTTGTGTTCAAATCCCAATAAACCAAATTGTTGGATTGTAAGTGTTGGCATGCATGATACATAGAGTCAACACTTGAAGAAATATATATGTATAAAAATATAATTGACTCTTCTTCTAATAACTTTAAGTTTTTGAGATGGTTGGTTTCTCAACAACTTATAACCATTATTCATTATTCATTGTGAAATAGAGATGACAGTTTCATTTTCAATCTTGGACAGTTTATTAGATAAATCCACAACCGAGAGACCGAATTACCAAAACGTTGTACGCATGCTCTTGTCCGTTATACGATACGATCAAGCAATTAAAATCCTTAATTTAATTCTGGCTTCCACTCTTAATAACCCATACAGGTACTAACAAAACCATGTAACAGTAGGATTCAGGCGATCCTTATGAAGTTTCCTCTTCTTCATTCTTTTAATTTCAAAAAATATTTTACGAACAGTATGAAGTCGGTAACTCAACCGAGAAGTATGAAGCCACGAACCAAAATTTGAATCCAAATCGATTCTATTATTGCCTTCTCCGTACTTTCACATCGATCGGTAAATAAACAGAAACAAAATGCAATACCTGTTCATTGAGTTCTTGAAGGTTTTTTCCTTGTCGCTCCAAAGCCGAACCAAGCTCTAACGCCTTCGCTTCCAATTTTTTCACCTCTCTACGCAACACCTCGGAATTTTCGTGGCGATCGTTAAATAATTGCAAGGACACATTGGTGTCGACGGCATCCACCATTGATTGAAAGTAAAGCCTACCAGCATCTTTAGTCTTACAGATCTGCTTACACACTGGACAACTGTATTTTTTGGTGTTGGAACAATACTCAAACCACTGTTGCAAACTAGGGTTTCAAACACACAAGAGCGAACCGATTATTGCTTTCAAATGCACAAATGGAAATATCAAATATTATCTAGGGCATATAGATTTATACATTACCATATCTCGTGGAAGACATGGCCGCAGATGGAAATAGCTTGGAGGTCTTCGAGAATGGGCTTGAGATCTTCATAGCAAATGGAGCAAATGCTTTTTCCAAATGCTTCGACCATTTCACACCCTTCGTCTCTCTTCTTGAAGATAATAGGGTTTTGATTTTAATATCTCTCGCTCGGCATTTTCTCGTCAGAGAAAAAAATGAAACAAAAGTTAAATAAAATCAAATTTACATCAAAGCTGGAGGGAAAAGCCCTATACACAGTACGATAAATTTTCAATATTTCAAGAACCGCACTGACCTCCCTCCTTTGCCTCTCAACCCCACTACCCCAGGTGTCAAATCGAACTTATTTGATAAGAAATAATGAAACGAGAAACAGATAATATGATATATAAGGAATGGTCAAGAAAAAATAGATTTGTTACGTCAGCTACTAGATGATTATTGTATTTACTTATTCTTAAATTATTCTTATTCCTCAAAATCTATTAATCAAAACTTTAAAAGTATTCTTATTATTTTTAATGATAATAATTATTATTTTTTTAAAATAAATATACATAACTTTAAATAAAAGTTTCTCTTAATTTTGTTATATAAATGATTTTAACGTCTAATATTGTTATAATTATTTTGTCTAAATATTGTATAAAATATTAATACAAGTTTAAAAAATTATTTCTTATTAATAAATCAACTGTTATTTGTTGTTAATATATGATAAAAATATGAAATTTCTATCTTCTTATTCATTATATGTGTATTTTTTAAAACTTTATTAATATCTATTGTAATATTGTTAGTAATTATTACAATTAAATATTTTAGTTTTTGTTTCCATAATTCTTTTGAAAATACATATTTATTAGTTACACAATTAATAATTCTTATGTCTATATATGCATGTAAATGATAAATTGTATATAACTTTTAAATTTTAATCCTACCTTAATGTATGTACTATTTATATTTGGATTTTGATGCTATACAATTCATTCATTCTCTGTATTCATGTTTTAAGTCAATTATTTTTTTCTCATTTTCTTCTAATAGATAGATAATGCAAGTATCTTCTATATTTGATTTCTCTATTTATTTTAATTTTATTTTAAAATTTTATTCTAAAAATATATTTTTTTTGTGAAAATTCATTTTTAAATTATTTTTTATGTTGAAATCTAATAAGACACTCATTAACATAATATTTTTCATCATTATAAATCTAATATCTACATTTTTTTCCTAATGGATAATAATTTTTTATTTTTTGGTGTCTCGTACATTTTTCTCCTAAAATATTTTATCCTATACGATTTCTAATTATATCTTCTTTTAAATTTATGGAAATTTTGTTTCCTAAATTTATATTTATTAAGTGTTATGTATTTTTTATATTTGTATATATATTTTTATAATGTTTTATGTTGCGACTATATTTTTCTGGTATTTTAAAATATTTTATATGACAACAAATTTTATTATTTACTTCTATTTGTTTATATTACTATTTTTCTTAATCATCTAATTTTTAAGATTTAGTATTCTTTCTCTTATGGTGTTTGATGTAGTTTATCTACTTCTTTTATTTTATTCATCTGATAATATTTTATGCAATATTCTAAATAATTTACGAAAGAATATTTTGTTATAAGTTTTTTATATAGATGGTGGTAATTTATGACAATACATTTTGTATTTATGAATAAAACAATCTATATAACACGTGTTATAGATTTTTATATTTGTTAAATATCATTTAACTTTCTCAATTTCATTTTCATTGGACTGAGTGATATGTATTTCTTTATATTCTCTGATAAATTCTTATATATTTTATTTACTACAGTTACTAAATATTTTATACATATGAGAGAGTTTTCATGCATTAATAGATGTTATTATGTTAAATTTGTAAACTAAACTTTAATATTCTTTGTCATTTTGTGAGCTACTAGGATAATAAAAGTTGAAGGGTTTGATCATGTGATTGAAGATATTTGTATTATTACACTTATACTACTAGTTCATTCATTTAAGATTTTTTTTTATCTCTTATACATTCTAAATCTAAAATATCATATCTATAATTTTTATAAAATTTAAATTTTGGTGGGATATTACCTCTAATTTTTCAATATATTAATTCTTTTATATTGGGTTGTTGCTTCATTCTACAAGGAATATCAAATTATTCTCACATTTTTCTATTTCTTTATTCTTTATGTGGGTTTAATGTTTCTTTTTTATAAGGGACTGACATTAAAATTTTTTTTATACAACTTTTTTTGGGTCATAATTTCTTGTTCAAAATCAATTTTGCTAACTGTTTGTCGTATCATCTTCTTATTTATGTGTACATAAATTTTCATTATAATATTTTTCTAGTTCTATATCTCCTAAAGTTAATAACCTAACTAATTTTTCTATACCCTTATTTTCATGATCCATAAATTGTTCTTTTAATTTTTTTCTCTATTTTATTAAAATGTGATCATGGCTTTTTCTTTTTCTTTAAATTTTTTTTTCTCCTTTTTTTCATTTCTAAGTATTAATGTGTTTGATCTTCTAGGTATTTATTCGTTTAATCCTTCAAATGAATCAGACTCATGGCTTATAATTTTTTTTGTTTCTATGTATGCTATTTATATATATTCTTGATTCTCTAAACTCTTTGTGTATATTTCTTTGTAATTTTTTATTAAATTTTTTTATTTTATTTATGAGTTATTTATGTGTTTCATTTATGTCTTGTAAGAATTTCATGTTTAATTATTATGGTATATTCATTTATTTTGCTAAAAGGATCAAAGTTTTCATTATTATTATTTGATTTTTTTATACATATGTTAGGTTTTCATTCAGTTTTAATTCTATATCTTGTAATTTATTTTTAAGCATTTTGTCAGTATTTTACTTTTAGTATTACATCATGTATTAGTGTTTTCATTGCTTGAACTTCTTATTTTAGTTCTATAACTTTTTTTATTTGTTAGAAGTTTTTCCTTAATGATTTATAAAAATAAATCTTTGTACATTATTATTTGTGACTACATTGTTTTTTTCTAGTATAAGAGGTTTGTCTCTAATATCTAAGTATCATTCATCATGTATTTCAAAATCTGTTAATATTTTTGATTTTATTATTTATCCAAGTTTCTAAAAGTTTTTATCTAATTCAATAAATTCATTTTATCCATAAATTTATTTTATCCATGTATTGAAATGCTATGAATGTTTGTTAATGAATTCCTATCTATTTAATGTACTGAAAATTGATTAATTCCTTCTTTTATTAAATTTCTTATTTCAAATTTATAAGCTAAACTTAACACTTTATTTAAAAATTTTACGATAAATATTAATAATAAACCTAGGGTATGCTGTGAATTTTGACCTATGGTATAATAAGTTACCATGAATCATTCATAATAAAATATTTTTCATATTTATTATTCTACTATATAGCAATGCTGATCTTATTGATGTATTAACCCCTTATCCGAAATGATATTTCATTAATATTTAGATTCATTTTAAATAAATGTATCTTATTTTTTCTCTATTCTTTTTAGAGATTTTTGATGGTTTATTTATTATGTTTTCTTTACTAATTAATGATATATTATGCATTCATTTTATATTTGTGATATTGATATTAATTTCTTTATTACTTATTTCATAATAAATTATATTTTTTATTATAAATATTTTCCTTAGTTTTTAGAACGTTGGATCTTTAAATTCATCTTATTATTTAAGATTTAACATTACTTTTAAAATTAATTTTTACTAATTATCATTTATTGTGAGAAATATTTTAAGATATCTTCTATTTCTACATGTAATATTCTTTGATTTTCAATTATTTCAGTTATTTTTGTATATATAACTACTATTTATTTCCGTTTACTTTAATCAAATTTGAAAGATATTTGTGATATTATTGAAACTTTAAGAGTATTTTCTTAAGGGTATTTTTGATATTCCTTTAAAGCTTAGGGTATTATGATATTATCTCCAAATTATAATTTAAAATAATTATCACACGTGGATTAATGTTTAGATAATTTAAATGAATTTTATAAAAAAAAATGTAAGAATTTTTCTATAAGTTGTGAAAGCAATTCACTTATAAATAATTTCAGCTCGTTTAAATATTAAATGAATTGGGTTTAATTTTAACAAGCTAAATCAACTTAATTCGACTTACGCTTCTAATTGCCACCACTTAATCAATCATATATCAATTAATAATTATTTTACTACTTTTATATCATTTTTGCATCTTTCTTTTGACATTATATTGTATCTGTGTCAAAGTGCATTCTACTCCATGTTTTTTGTTTCACTGAAAAACAATAAAAAACAAACGTGCAGTGTTTCTTGAAGTTTTCTTTTCTAATCGTGCTATTTTAAAAAATATCATCCAAAAACTTTGGTTAAATAAGTTATTTATTTTTAAAAATATTTTTTTATTTTTAAAACTAGAAAATACTTTTTCAATTATAGGGCCCCAAGCCCAAACATTTTTTTCATCGTGAGATTAAAAATAAAACTTTTTATTATACGAAAAAGTTTATATCATACTACTAAATATAATAAATATATTATATTTTATATTATTTTAAATATTTTTGAGTGTACTCCTATTATATATTTAATTTACAAAAATCAATTTTAATTAAAAAAGTTAACTTATCAATTCCTTTCGTTCTATTAGAATTTTTGTGCTAACATACACCAATCATTTTAAATAAGTGTAGTTATGTTATTGATGCAAATTTTATTTCTATAAAAATATATTTGTTATATTTTGTGGTTAATCACAACTACATGTGAGTGTTTGTGTTAGTTGTTAGAGCTTTTTTTTATTATGTTAGTATGATATTTGATATATTTGAGTGATTATCTATTATTGTTTTGTGTGTTAGGTATACTAGTTGAGGATACTATTTGGTTGATGGAATATTGTTTAATTATATGTTTTCTAGATGTTTAATTAAAGTGTTATCATTATCAATTCGATAAAATTTGATTTTTACTACTAATATTTTATAATAAGGTTATTTGTTATCAAAAGATTCTATTTATATGTCACATTTAAGTTATATATGTTTGATATTTATCCTCTAAGTTAAGGGAGAGTTAGAATGTGTCTTCATATTATCTATATTGGTAGCTACTTATAACAACATTTATTTAATTGGTGTTGTAGCTACTTCAAAAGCTTATGCCCATAATTATATCACTTTTCAAAAAGCTTTTTTTTGGCGTATTTTGCATTAATTTATCATAAATACTCACTAATATTTAGCTTATGATACCACATTTTTTATTTTTTTATGTGTTTTATAGAATGTTCATTTTTTGAAATTTTTCTATATTACCATATACTCTTAAAGATTATCTAGCACACATGGCTTAGACTTCCATAAAAATTGTACATATTCAACAAAATGGTGTAATTCATTAACTACTCTTATCATTTTTAGCAAATTTTATTTAATTAGTTTTGATATTTAACTAGATAGACCTATTATGGTTTCATTTGTTTATATTTTATTGTATTTTGTAGTAGTTCAAGCTACACATATTTACGTTATACGTTTAACTTGAGGGTATAATTAGAATATTATATATTAATTATTTAGTTTCTTTGTTAGTATTGGAACTATTATAGTCATAATATTATATAATTATCATTATATTTTTTATTAATTTTATAGTCTTATTATGATTATGATTTTAATATTATTACTCCAATAATTACATTTATAATTTATCAATATATTATACACATTAAATAAAAATAACATTATTTATCTTTCTCGTTCTGCCTTTAGATACTTTTATTATCTAAATTATTTTTGTTTCGTATTTATGTTAAAATAGTATTATGGTATTAACTTAATAATTTGATTTGGGTTTTCTTATTGTGTTATATTTAACACATTTAATAAATAGTTTAAACTTGTGTGTTTTCTAAGTGTGAATTCTTTTTATGTTGTATTATAAGAAAATATGCATACTTTAAGATCAAAATATACTATATATTAAAGTGAATGGGCGATGAATTTCACTATCATATCATTAAATGAATACGTAAGTCACTTACAAATTAGTATATCATTAATGTCATATTTGATTGACAATAATAAAAATGACAATGGAAAGAATTTTAAGTATTATTTTATTTAATTTTTTATTAATTTATAATAAAATGAAAAATATTTAACGAGTAGTTGAAAAACTTATTCTTTCCAAATTACTTATAAGTATGTTAAAATGTTATTCTTCACGCATTTATATTCTCTTTAATGTTATTTTTTTGGTTTGATTATACAAAGAATCCCTATATTCTCTATATTCTATAATTTTATCTTATTATTATTTTTTATTTTGGTCTGTCCCTTTATTTTTTTCTTCTTCTTAATTTAACCTCTTTAATTTTTAGTTTTTATACTTTAGTTTAAGATTTGTGATGAAATTAAAATTCGAATTTAAAAGTATAAAAGAGTAAAGGGATCAAAAAGTTACATAAATAAAGTAATTAAATTGTAGGCAAAAACTAGTAAGAGATCAAAATGTGAAAATTTAAAAGTAAAAAATATCAATACAAAAGAAAAATAATAATGTAATAAAAATATACAATATATAAAAATATATGAACTATTTATAATAATCTATTCTCTCTTTTTTTTTTACTTTTTTTTCCTTTAATAACCATTTTTTTAATGTTATAATTTATTTATAAATTTATAAATTTTATTTTAATTATATTGTTTTTAATTCGATTGATATTAATACTCTCAATCTCATATTCTCGTTTTTTTTTTTAAATCAAACTAATCCCATTCTCCTTCATTAATGGTTTCATTTTACTCACAAAAAAAGGAAGCATGACTTTATAATAAAACATCACTTCATCTAAATTTGATTCTCAACTAACCCAAAATGCTTCCAAAGTTGGGAAACAAGCTAACGAATGTTTTGCAATATCTCATGTGTTTAATAGCGCTTGATTTTTTTTCATGGTTTATCACTTTATCTACATTATTCTTTAGATTTATTATCCGATCATCACTATATAACCTTAGATTTTTATAGAATCATCAACTTATAACTTCAAAAATATTTAAGTGTTAATTTTATAAAGATTTGTTATTGTAATTTTTCAATGCTTTAATTATTTTATATATCATTAATACAAAATTATAATTTAAATTATGATATGCAACATTTTTTAAAGTTTTCTTTTTTTGAGAAAACAATTTTTAAAGTCAATTGTTGCTTAATATATTAAATATTATTTATTTAATATTTTTAAAGTGTTAAAATAATTTGAATTCACCTCAAAAATTAGGTTTATGTCACTGTTATGATATTTAAAGATAAATTAGATTACTTAAAATATGTACATTCTACTTTTAAAAAATTCAAAAAATAGTAAGTATAAATCCCAAACAGTAATAATTAAACCAATTTGAAAAAGTTGATCTAGTAGTATATATCTTATATTTCATAAGCTGAATTCGGTTATTGATTCAACAAGGTATTATATATATTAATTTCACTCCAATAATATATAATTTATACAAATAGTATTAGTAAATAATAGTAATTTTGGATGAAATTATTTAAAATTATTAATGTTAATAAATATAGAAACTTAATGACTTGTTTGATAATAGTTTCGATTTTAAATTTTTAAATTTTTAAATAATTTTTCAATCAGATATATTTAGTAATGATTTTTTATTTTTATTTTCACTTTTTGTAAGAAATATTTTATAAATATTTAAAAATAAAATTTTTGAATTTATGATTTTTTTTTATTTTCGTCGAATATGTTTTAGATAATAAATAAATTCTTATGACTTTTGTATTTATAAGTATTTAAAGAAAATGATTAAAAGCATAAAAAAATTAATAATAACAAAAAAATAATTATTTTTTAAGTTTAAAAAAAAAGCATAAAACATTACCATACAATTTGTAGGTGATTTTCGATTTTTCTTAAAAATTATTAAGTAAAAAATGTTATCAAATATATCGGTGATTTATTTTTATAAAAAATTATAAATCATAAATCATAATTCTTATAAAAAAAGACTTGAATTAATAAGTAATTCTTAAAATTAAGAAAAATATTTAATTACATTTATAAATACATACATCATTGCATTGTGTTTATTTAAATATCGAGATCATTCGATAAAAATATTTATTTAAATCATTTGTATCAAGAACGATTGTGTATATATATTGACAAAGGATCAATAATACTAATTTATTACGTAATTTATTATAATTTTATATCTAAATAGTTAAAAATTATAAGAGAACAGAAAGAGATAATCGATCGTTTAAATCTCAAACATCTATAAAAATAAGTGTAATAAATTTGTAAAATTATTATCATTGATTATATCCCACGTATATACACAGGCACCCTTTTATATGTAGTTGTCCCCTGTACCAATAATCAAAACAAATTATTATTAACAGTTAGATTTAAGTTTATTTAAAGATAAACATATATTTTTATTTTGTTTAATTTTCTCTTAAACTTTTGAAGTTATTTATTGAATTTAAATTTAAGAATATAATAACATTTAAATTTAATGTTACCATAATTTGATAATATGTCTCATTAAATTTATTTGTCCCCCTTTTATCAATTCAATTAGTATTTTAAGAAGAAGAAAAGAAAGACACTAACATAGCCATTTCATTGTCAAATTTATTTATTAATAAAGTATCCATCATTATTATGATTAGATATATTTTTTGAAAAAATAACAAAAATAATATTTTAAAATTTGTAGTCATAAAAATAATATTTTTATATTTATTTTATATATTTTTTAATTGAAAAAGTGTCATATATTATTTTATTTTAAATACTACGGAGTAAACTGATATAGGTGATGTTTAATTACTAGGAATTATTAGATTAGAAATATAATTGTTTTAATACATTTTTAAGTTTGATTGTGTTATAGATTAAGAATAAAAATAAAAAAATTCTTAAAAGAGGTGAAATTGTTATTATATTTAAATATCTATAATATAAATTTTTTAACTCTAATTTTTCTTCGAATCTTAAATCCTAAACATTAATATGTAAAGTTATAAATCTAAAACTTTAAATCTTAAAACCCATAAACATTAAATTCAACATCCTAAAAATCTAAACTAAAAATTTTAAAATCTGAATCTTAATCTCAAAACCCAAAATTTAAAATTATTTTTTTAATTTTGATTATTTGATATTTGATATTGATATAATTGATCAACAATAATAATTCAATATCTTATATTAATAATTTTGATGTTATTTTGTAAATAATATGTACGAAAAATTATCAAAAATATATATTTTTATATTTTTTAATATTAAATAATATTTAAAAAATAATATGTTTTTTTAATAATAAATTACGTCTGACCAAGAAAACAACGAAACTATGTCCTAACAAGAAAACAAAAATGAAACTATATCCTAATACTACGATCGGAAAAATTGGTGTATCATATCAATTAATTGAAATAAAAATGGATGAAAAGTAAAAGTCTAGTTTATCCAAAAAAAAAAAAAAAGAGTAAAAGTCCAGCTTGTGCTTGTTCCTCTGATTGCACTCGAAATTCCATTTATGCGCTCACTTTGATTGCGTATATTTTTAAACAAGCAAGGCTAAAGTTGTCATTCGCATTTCATCATTGTAATCTTCGCTGTAGAGTTCTGTCTTCGAGTTCGATCCAATTTAGCTAATAGAAGAAGAAAGGGGATATTTCTCTGGTGTAGTTATTCCCTCCATAACTGGCTCTTTCGCGCTCAGTGATTCTTCAAGAAGGTTAGTTCTTCACATTTCGCTTCTCTAGATCGTTTCGGAAGCATTTTGTTACTTTTTCGTTGGTCTTGTCTCCTTTTATAATTGTGATCTAGTGTAAGAAAAATGCAGGGCTCAAATTATAACTTTAATTGGATCTTAGTGGGTTACAATTAGCGATGTTGTTATAGTTAATTAGAGTTATGAAAGTTAGTGCAGGGAGAGTTGTGAAATTTTCTTTTTTGTATTCTATTTGAACTCTTGCGGTTGGATTGATGAAGACTAAAGAAGGAAAAATGAAAATAAAAATAGAAAATAGATTCATCAGCTTAACTGAGTCAGCAACTGATAATTCAATCTGGAAAAGCATTCCTACTCTTTTTCTTTTTTATTACTATATCAGTTAATTTATAAGACTTCAGTGTACTTTGATTTACTCTTTCTAGGTCTTCATTACAAATTTTCTAATCCGTGGTTTTTTTTCCCTCCTAAATTGTTGATAAATTTTATTTATAATTTTTTAATGAAGTGCTGATAAATAATACTGTTCAGAGACATGCTTTTGTCAAGCTATACCTTCATTTTGGGTTTACGTTTTATCCTTTAAACCGCTAATTGATGGGGAAAAGTGTTATTTCTTAGGATGGGACCGTGGGACTGTAACAAATGTTTCTTGGAAAAGAGGATTTTTTTAAGGGTTGTTTTTTTGTTTTGGAGGTTTGGTTTAGGGTTGTGTGATTGGATTAAGTTGCTCTGTTTGCTGTGCTACTTTTTAATTGTTTTTCCGTTTTGATTTGGAAATAGGTTCTCAGCTGTGTGATTGGATTAAGTCGCTCTGTTTGCTGTGCTACTTTTTATTTTTCCGTTTTGATTTGGAAATAGGTTGTGTGATTGGATTAAGTTGCTCTGTTTACTGTGCTACTTTGTAATTGTTTTTCTTTTCCTTTTTCTTTTTGAATTCGAATTAGATGAAAGGGAGTAGAGATGGAATCAAGGGTGATGGAATCCCAAAATCTTCATCTGTTAGCTCGCTTCCTCTCATTTTGGATATAGATGATTTCAAGGTAAAGGAGCTGTAAAGTATGTGGTTTCGTGTTCAAAGCTGGACAAATATGGAAGCTTCCTTATTAATAAAATAAAACTTCGCTGTTCTGTTTTATTAAATTGTAGGTTTTTTTTTCTTTTGATGCATTGTTTGGGAACTTGGTAAATGATCTTCTGCCATCCTTCCAAGAAGAAGAAACTGATTCATCAGAGGGACATGCCAGTGGGAATGATGCTTTGTTAAATGGTCATGTACGAGTTCCATCAGATGCTGTAAAATTTGCACAAGGACTGTCTGACCCTGTATTTCCTGAGGTAGATAAGCTTTTATCTCTATTCAAAGACTCTTGCAAGGAACTGGTTGATCTTCGAAAACAGGTATGGCTTTGGTAAGCAATGCAATCAGAAAGTTGTTTTGGTCTGATGCTAAGATTGTTTTTGTTTCCTCTAAAGATCGATGGAAGGCTTCACAATCTGAAGAAGGAGGTCTCTGCACAAGATGCTAAGCATCGCAAAACACTTGCTGAGGTTAGCCATTGGATGACTATTTTATTTTTTGAGCATATGCACGTAATATTATGGACAAAAGATATCCATTTGGTGACACTATCATAATATGGACTTACCAAATTTTTTTTTTGTCTGTTTAATTTTAACAATCATTTATTTTATTTTTCTTCATCCTCCAAAGTTTGTAATTTCATATTGTTTTCTATTATTATTCCACACATTTATTATATAAAGTTAACATGGTTCTTCTACCTTAGCATGGAATAAAGCTAGATTTTTTACAGAGAAAACAAATGCATGCTTTAATCTATATTGCACACTAGTTACACATTCTGGTAAATTTATTTTTATTGATCAGCTGGAAAGAGGTGTAGATGGTTTGTTTAGTAGCTTTGCAAGGTTGGATTCCCGTATTTCAAGTGTTGGACAGACAGCTGCAAAAATAGGAGATCATCTGCAGGTGAAGTTTGTCTTTGTTTTTAATCAACATATGCTCATAATTGACTTCTACTTGGCAACATTTTCTAGCTTTTTTAATTTACTTGTCCAATTTATGCTATCTTTGTGGGTTTCTTGTATCAGAGTGCAGATGCTCAGAGGGAAACTGCAAGCCAAACAATAGAACTCATTAAGGTACTTTGAGTTTGGACATAGTACATGCAAGACTATATTTACAAAGAATTAACACTATTTTAACTTAATCATGCAGTACTTGATGGAGTTCAATAGCAGCCCCGGAGATCTAATGGAACTATCACCCCTATTTTCTGATGATAGCCGTGTTGCTGAAGCTGCTTCCATTGCACAAAAATTGAGTAAGATAGCATTATTATAAAACTTTATGTTAGTGTTGCATGTTCATTCTATTAGTTTCATGCTATTTTGTAAATGTATTGAGCTCAGTTCCATGTTTTTTACACTAGAACTAGAATGAGTGAGTGAGATGTAAGGTATATTTCACTATCTTGGACTTCCTTTGGTGAGCTAGCATTGTTAGTAGATTTGGGTACTAGTGACATAAAGTAGAAGCTCGACACAATATCTAGATATTACCAACTTTTGTCATATTGATATTTTTTTGTTATTGTTTGTACTTCCAAAGAAATTATTATGGCAGTGCCATCTTAGATGGAATCTTTCTGCTATCACTTTTCTCTATGTTGTTGATATTATAAACGTTAATTGACTCATTTATACAATATTTATTCAAATATCTGGAAAATTGTTACATTGGTGTTTGTATGTGATGTATTGTCTAATATGGGGAAAAATGCTAATATGGTATTGTTTTCAATTGTCTTATCATTTTGTGCATTTCTTTTGCCCCCTTTAGCATCACACTGGTCCACTCACAACTTACATGGCTAAGCGTCAACTCTATGTTGATAAGAAAAAAGAAAATTTCCTAAGAAGAAGACTATAAACTATTCCAACTGAAAGGGGCAATTCAAATGTTCCATAGATAACCCGTTGTATCTCTTTCCTGTCCAACTCACCAGGAGATCGAAGAGCGGTTTGCGCATCGTGCTTCCTAAGGGTGCAAGGCCAAGAAAGGGCTGTTGCGGGCTATCATTTGTATCTTAAGGCAGTTCAATTACTTGCATCAATGGAAAAGGGATCAGTCCTAGTGTCATTTTAGTTTATCGGTGGCGGCTGAGAAGAGGGGGAAAACTTCTTTCTCCCTTGCCTTGCTCAATTTGCCTTTCCTACTCAATTTTTCTTTATTTATATAATTCATATGCCCAAACCTTGGTAACATCAATGAGAGAGAGAGTTCCAATGCACCCGTAACTTATTTTTTCTTTTATTTCTTGCACAACTTATTTCCCTTTTGTAGAGTTGCTGCACCCCAAACTTTATTTTTTGTATATTTTTTCCTTTTCTTATTCTTTGGGTGTAAAACTATTTTTCTCATTTTTCTTAACTACAGGTGTGGATATCCCGAATTATCGGGGATTTAGTATTCAAAAGAAATGAATTTAGGGATATTATTTTTAAACAATTTGTTGATAATTAGGTATATTAATTAGGAATATTTTTATTTAAATTCAGATATGATTCTATTTTGCTGTATTATAAAAACCACCAATATACATGTAATTTGTAAATCTGAATACAACAATCAGAAACTGTTTTACATTCATTCAATCTTCGCATTGCAATGGTTATTATTTAACAGAGTGCAGATTTGAGAACTAATTTTTAGTTTCCTTTATGCTCTGTTTTGATTCCACATAAATAATTATTGAAAATATGCTTAGGACACAGAGTGGTTTTCTATTTTCTGAAGGAAGATTATCAAAATTGTATATCGTGTTATGGATCATGCTACTATGCTAGATAATAAACATTTGTATGACACATGCAGACACACTATAATGTTGATCCGAGAATAAGGTGTGTTAGTGTTTTGAAATTGTGATTTGGATTCTATTTTAAAACAACTTACATGGAACTGCTGTCATTCTTAGGGTCGTTTGCTGAGGAAGATATTGGAAGGCAAGGTATAAATGTTCCATCAGCTATGGGAAATGCGGCAGCTGGCAGGGGATTAGAAGTTGCAGTAGCTAATCTTCAAGAATACTGCAATGGTATGCTGACTTTCATCTTTTCACACCTTTGTGTTTGATTAAACCAAAAATCATTTGTGGTTTTTGTGACCATGTTGTCTTATTGAGTTTCCCAGTGCAGCCTTGTGTTTTTGATAGAATATATTTCCATATGATTTTATATTTGAGATGACTATGGTCCATCCGTAATCTTTTGGTGTCATCTGTATGAAAACAAAAGCCTCTAGGGGTTTTGCCAGACGTATTAGTAGTTCTCGTAAGAACTGATTAGATGGTGACATCTACAAGTTTTGGTTTGCACAAAATATTTTCAGTTAATATGATGATCATATGTGTTCTGGGTTATGTAGCATGAATTTGCTACAGGATGTGCTATGAAAGTAATTTTCTGCCCATGTAGTGTTCAAGGTTAAAAACACCATTAGTCACTAAATATGTAGCTGTCAGCCTGCCACTGTAAGTTGAAGGTTGATGCCTGTATTTGTCATGGCAATTATTTGTGAGTCATTTTTCTGTTTTTTTTTGGGGGGTAAATTCTCTTTGGTGCTTTTCTGATGACTGTCTCCTCCTTTTTCATTCATTCAGATTCCTTTTCTTGGCTAAGTATTACCTCTTCTCTGTTATATATGATTTCTTTTCATGAATAGGGTGGTTTGTTTGTATAGAGAACAAATAAAAAAACTAAGGATATGGGTACTAGGTTGTGTTTGTAATGTAAATGTATATATGTTTCGATTGTGCCAAACTAGAAGATAGCCAGCTTCCTTCCACTCTTTATTTGATTTGAAAGCTATCCCATGAATAGATGTTAGACTCACAGTGGACCTATTCTGGCTTAAATAATAATATAGAAAATAGAATTTGGGGTGTTAAGATATTCACTCCTGGCATATATTTGAATAGGTTTTTAATTTTTTGGCTGCAGAATTGGAGAACAGATTGCTGTCTCGGTTTGATGCGGCATCACAGAGAAGAGAATTGTCCATGATGGGTGAATGTGCTAAAATTTTATCCCAGGTAACTGGGGCCCTTTAACATGCTAGACCATGATACCTTTGGATCTACCTCCTAATTTGCTACTTATGTGAGGTTTTTAGTCATCATTTTATTTTTTCCTCGTTTCTTTCTCATTAATTCTACGTTTCTAAAGCTTTATGTCTTTAGATTTTTGTTATTGTTATGTTATTTCCCAATTTTTTTATTATTTTATCTTAATTCTGTTGTTGTGCCTGTCCATCTATAGTTGATAATTGTTCAGGCTTTTAAGTTTAAAGGTAAAATTAAAGTATTGCATGATGCAGTTGCAAACATAATCTAATGCAGAAGTCAATAGGCTCTATGATCTCTTGCCATGTCTATGGGGCAACCAAGGATGTGTTTTGTCTTGGCTATTGCATCAGAAAGTAACTGAATCATCTCAATTGGGTTCATTTTTTCTATTTGCGCTTTGATTTGTTTGAATCTTTCTGCTGCTGTCTATAATTTAAGAAATGATGTTGCATGAAATGCCTGGTTTTCTTTAGTAAGGCCACAGAGTTACTAAATTTCTTCTGGTCTTCTTTGATTGAAATAAATAACTATGAGTTGAACACACATGCGCGCGCACACACATATATGTAAAGTAGGGAAAATATAATAGAGAGGAAAAAAACTTAACTATGGGAACACCCAAGCAGTTTCTCTGGTGGTAGATCTTGACATGGCCTTCAGCATATTTGCAGCTGTGCAAATGAAATTATGCTGTGGGAATATGGTATGGTCCCTTGTCAAATTTGGAGGAATTAATTATCTCAAGTTTTTGTTGGACTCTCGGACTTGTGCTATACCAGATAAAATTTCATCATTTTTCAACTATTTTCTGACAATAACTTTTACTATTATTTTAAATGTCTAATAAACTATTTAAAGTCTATTTAAAGCATGCCATGATCTTAATAGATGATTGAATATAATTCTTGCTGATTCTGTTTTCTTTCGTTTGGGAATGTGGGTCGGTTTCTGTTTTTGACCAAGCTAATGCTACTTGTTTTATCTTTATAAGATAATTTTTAATACTCCAGCAATTAATTTTTTTATTCACTAAATTGGCCATAAACAGACTTTGATAATTCACTATTTATCCTATTCGCAGTTCAATAGGGGTACTAGTGCCATGCAACATTATGTCGCAACCCGCCCAATGTTTATTGATGTGGAAATCATGAATGCAGATACGAGATTGGTTCTTGGTGACCATGGTTCACAGGCTGGTCCTAGCAATGCTGCTCGGGGACTTTCTTCTTTGTACAAAGAAATCACTGGTGCTTTGATTTTATTTGATTTTCATGAGCAGGTTAAATATTTAACAGATATGGGTTATTATTTATTTTCTTATTTTTTTCTTTGCAGATACTGTAGGCAAAGAGGCAGCAACAATTACTGCTGTATTTCCTTCTCCTAATGAAGTGATGTCAATTTTAGTCCAGGTACCAGGCACGAACTTCTGTATTTAATGTAAGGTTTCAAATCATCTTGTATTTGGCTGATAGCGTGGTGGTTATAGCTAGTTTTTTAATGTCCCCTGCAGCGAGTATTGGAACAAAGAGTTACTGCCCTTCTGGACAAACTATTAACGAAGCCTTCTCTTGTCAACCCAACTCATGTTGAAGAAGGCGGACTTCTGTTGGTCAGTAGAATTATCATTTCTATTTCCCGGCTGTAGCTCAATAACCCTAGTTTGAACTAAAGATGTGTTTTGACCTGATTTGCACTCCTATTGTGAGACTTCAGTATCTTAGAATGCTAGCAGTGACATATGAGAAGACACAAGAGCTTGCTAGAGATCTGCGAGCTGTGGGATGTGGCGACTTGGATGTTGAGGGTACGAATTACTAACAACAATGTTAGCCTCCAAATAGTTTTTTTTTTAATAATCTATAAGCATTTCTTGGATGTTAAATGCTGATGACAATTAAGAGGTAATATTGTTGATTATATACTGGAATATTCATAGTATTAATGGATTATTATAGAGGAAATGTACCATGGAGCATACTTAAAGAGAATTTTGGCTCTTGGACTTTAGGAGTGCTTATACTGATTTATTTATCAAGCTAACCAGGAATCGTATGCTTGATACTAGCCACTAGGTAGGAAGCTTTCCTTATTTTTTGTGGTAGTTATTGCAGAATTGCTGTGGGGACTTACAAGGCACACTATTGTATTAAATTTCATGCCTTTTATGCACTCTGCTTCTGCACTTTATCATGTCTTTCTTATTAAAGAGAAGTGTAAATGTTTCTATGAACAAATTGTCTATTAGGATTTTTTACAAATCTTTGTTTTTATCAATTGTTGGCTGACTGGAAATATTGCGTTCATCATTGCTATTTACAAGTCTTTCAATCGCTTTCATGTGTAGTTCCCTTGTATGATTTCTTCTCTGATATAATAATAGGAAACTTTTATGTGGTGATCCAGGGCTCACAGAATCTCTGTTTACTGCTCACAAGGATGAATATCCTGAAATTGAGAGAGCTTCTCTTCGACAACTTTATCAGGCTAAGGTTGGTTAAGTGGCTTCTTTCTTATTTTCCTTTTTAAACACTAGTTTTACTCTTTTGGAAATAAGCATGACTTTTGGTTGCGTATTGCAGATGGCAGAGCTTTGTGCTGAAAGCCAGCAGGTCTCTGATTCCTCTGGAACGATAGGCCGGTCGAAAGGAGCATCAGTAGCATCTTCCTCCCAACAAATATCTGTTACTGTAGTAACTGAGTTTATTCGATGGAATGAAGAAGCAATTTCTAGATGCAATATGTTTTCATCTCAAGTAATAATTGTTCTTCCTTTGACATTTTCTTGTTGATATCAAACATCATAAAACTTCCTGCTAGTGTTAGCCAGTTTGAAACATATTACAAGCCTAACATTATCTCTCCATTTATTCTGAAAGTCTTGTTGAATAACTTATTATTCTGTTAAATTGATGCCTTTAAGAATTCAAGGCTTATTGTTTAGAAACGTAGCTTTACAGTAATGGAAGGATATGGTGAAAATGGGTGCATAGTCTAGAAATGGGTTTCTTGCAGAATAAAAAAACTTATCCAAAACCTTAATGACAGAGAGGTGGAGTAACCGACTTCTTTGTTGCTTAAGTCCGGTTTTACTTGCTCATTAAAAGGAGGATAAATTTACCCAGATTCCTTTACTTTCACTTTCAAATCCAGAATCCTTTTTCTATTAATTATTTGATTACTATTAACTTTGTATTTCCTTTGTCAGTCTTTCATCTGGAAACTGTTTAGTAACCTGAAAGTGGAATTCTTTAGACGATTTTTGATTCATAGAAACACATCACTTTTTGTTTTTATTTTAAAAGAGGAGGCCTGCTCTTTTGAGATTTCTCCGTGTCTACCCCCTCTTGGTAATTGATATCATTTTGCCAACCAGAATCCGTTTTAAGTTTGTTTACATTAGTTGAATAGTTTCTGGGACTGGGAGTTTTGTCCAAAATTCAGTATTAGCTTTGCTTTGGTTATAAGCCTCGAAAGATATTAAAGAATCTTTAAAAGAGTTATGAGGAATATTAGTAGATGCCATATAGCTAGGAATTGAGGCACCAGGGGCGGAGTGTTGTATTTGGTTTGTAGGATATAAACCAGACTCTGAGACCAAAAGGAGATTTGGTGAGATAGTATTTGAATCTAGACTACAAAAGTACTATGAAGCAGTAGGAAAATGATTTGAGTAAATGGCATGAATAGTATTTGAAGTAGAGTAGGGCCTTATATGATGTTAAATTTCTAGTTTAAAGTGAAAGAGTCAACTCACAATTATCATTGGTAGGAAATTTTAGCTTCTCAAATGTTGATGAAATAAAATTGTGATTTTACTGTGTTATTTTAAACTTTGAGACATTTTTCCTACTTTTATTGAATGTACAAAATGTTCTATTACAGCCTGCTACCCTTGCAGCCAATGTTAAAGCAGTCTTCACTTGTCTTCTTGACCAAGTAAGTTGATTCGTTAGATAGGGGCAATTCAGCAAATATATTTCATTGGTACTCAGTTGTTCTTCCCTCATTTTCCAGGTTAGCCAATATATAACAGAATGCCTTGAAAGGGCCAGAGATTGCCTGACAGAAGCTGCAGCTTTAAGAGAAAGATTTTTACTGGGAACGATTGTCAATCGAAGGGTTGCTGCAGCAGCCGCATCAGCTGTAATTACCTCATTACAAATATCTTTATTATGTGTTCTTAATTGAATACTGTATACATTTGGTGTTGTCTTTTGTAGGCTACCCAGAGATAGGACTTTAAAAGGATGTTGCTTGTTTGGTTTGTAGGCAGAAGCTGCTGCTGCTGCTGGTGAAAGCAGTTTCAGATCTTTCATGGTTTCCGTACAGCGTTGTGGTAGTAGTGTGGCTATAGTTCAACAAGTATGTTGGTCTCCATTGCTGTTTGTTGCTTATTTTGATTATAGTTTGTGATGCATGGCTCGAGACTCTATGAGCATTAACTTGGATTACAATTTTGTTGCAGTATTTTGCAAATAATATATCTCGGCTTCTACTACCAGTAGATGGAGCACATGCTGCTTCATGCGAAGAAATGGCAACTGCTATGTCCAGTGCAGAGGCTGCTGCTTATAAAGGACTTCAACAATGCATTGAGACTGTGATGGCTGAGGTCTGGAGTCATCCTTCAGATATATGTCTAACATTATACGGGAGCATATAGTTTCATGTCTTTCATTTTACATCATCAGGAATCAAACTTGTAGTATGGTTTGCAGATTTCTGAGTAGTGATGCCTTATGTTCACATATAATATTAGTTTTGAATAAATATTCTCTAGCATCTGTTCTGTACAATTGTTTTCAGCTCATGCCATTTTCTTATGCACATCACATACCTTTTATCTTGTGAAATTCTTGCTACCCAGGTGGAGCGGCTGCTTTCAGCTGAGCAAAAGGCAACTGATTTTCGGTCTCCAGATGATGGAATTATTCCTGATCACCGGCCAACAAATGCTTGCACAAGGTAGAGCTAAGAATGAATTTAGCCCTGTAGCAAAAAATAATATAGAAAAAATATATATAAATGAATAGTATTAGCCAATAGCATAAGGATTTTAAAGAACTAATTAGATGCATACCAAAGTCTGAGGCTTCACTTATTTTATGGCATTTGTCCTACAAACTGGAATATCTGTCTCCATCCCCTTTTTCTCTTGTAACTATGAATGCATTCTTTTTGCTTATTTCTCGGGCCCATGAAACAAAAGAATTTTAAGTTCTCAATGTATGTTTCAACAGAAAATGGAGTAAAGTTTATAGTAATTCAACTAACTAATATGTTTTATTTTTATTTTTATAAATTTCTTCTATATAAATAATGTGTTTCCGTTTTCTTTGTTAGAGTTGTTGCATATCTCTCTCGTGTACTGGAATCTGCATTCACAGCACTTGAAGGGCTTAACAAACAAGCATTTCTTGCAGAGTTGGTATTGCATTTGACCATTTGCTCACAAAGTTTTGGCCCCTGCATTTGTGATTTTGGAATGTGTAGCGTTTTAAATATTGCTGGTACATTTAATCTGAAAATGGGTAAATTTTTTGTAATTTTGAATCCTCCTTAGAAACTTAAAATAGTCTTAAATGGCAATTCTATAATTCTTTAAAGGCAATGTTCTAAACTACAAGAAATGTAACAACAAGAACTGAAATTCCTCTTTATGATTATTATTGAAGCAGTGAACAAATGCACACTACACGACTGGTATGTATACCAGTCTTGTAACAACCTTAGTGACATGGCACTTGCCTATTGGCTACTTCTCTAACTGCTTAGGACTTTAGTGATTCAGTACTGACAGTACACTTGAGCAATACCCCCCCCAGTCCAATACAATGCCCAAGGTATTGTCACAACAAATGCTAGTCAAACATTTACTGCTATTATGTATGCCATTATATTTCTTGGTTGTTTTATTACATTGCATATTCTATTTTTAATCCTTTTCTTCTTTTTCCTTATTTTTGGTGGGAGTAGGGGTTAACGAGGGGATTTATTAAGTGATATATTAAATAAGAAAATTTTCGTACTACTTGAATAAATATTTTTCCCTCCAATTGAAATGTTGATAAAACTGAGTTCTACTAATCTAGGGAAACCGCTTGCATAAAGCGCTGCTTAATCATTGGCAGAAACTCACCTTTAATCCCAGGTAACTGGACCTCTCAATTTTTCTCCTGCCAATTTATTTTAATTTGCCTCAAAATTTACATTTTGTTTGTATCATGTTCATGCATTTGAGCTTTTCTTTTCTGTGGGAATACCAGAAAAAGATTATAACTGATGGTTTGGCAGCGTGCTTTCTACATCCTTTCCTTTGTGCAGTTTTTGTTTTCAGCATTTCTTCGTGGGTTTAGGGAGTATTTAATTCATTAGACTCGACTCTAATGTGACCCTGTCTGGCTGTATTTCTGCTGTTGAGTTATACATTTTTTTCCCACATCTTCGTGCAACCATTGTCTGGTAATTTAAAATCATTCACATTGTTCTGCGTTACTGATATGTTATCATTTTCTCTCGTGAAGTGGAGGATTGCGGCTCAAGCGTGATATAACAGAGTATGGAGAATTTGTGCGCAGCTTCAATGCTCCTTCTGTGGATGAAAAATTTGAATTGTTGGGCATGTAAGTAGCCAAATTTCTTTTCCAGATAATGACTTGGCTGATGAGATTTAGATATTTTGTTAAGTATATATGGATTGATGAATTCCTCTTGTCCCCAGCTTGGCCAATGTCTTCATTGTTGCTCCTGAAAGTCTCTCGACTCTATTTGAGGGTAGTCCCAATATTCGGAAAGATGCACAGAAGTAAGAAACTTTTTCTTATGCATAAACCACAGAAAACAAATTTTTTTCTATATCCTTTCTTTATCTATGAGAAACATAGAGTGAGACATTTGCAAAAGGGTCATTCCTAAACCGTTATGTTTGTGTTGACTAATTTTCTTTTGCATGTCAACCAGGTTTATTCAGCTTAGAGAGGACTACAAGAGCGAAAAACTTGCTTCTAGACTTAGTTCCTTGTGGAGTTAGTTGGTAGAGATTAGTATGAATTGAAGATAAGATGATACATCCTGGGTTTCATGGTCAGACTTAAATGGTGTAACTGCTACGATACTGCAGCAGACACAGCAATTCTGAATCATTTGAGGGAGCAAAACCAAGTGGATCAAGTTAGACTGCTGTGGAACTCCTATTTGGACTATACTTCTAGCACACCCTTTTCTTTTCATATTTTTTCCTTCTTTTTTTTTGGGTCACTTTTTTTTCGTATTTATTCTCTTCCCTATTATCATTTTTGTTTAGCATATTATATATATTTGTGAAGATAAAGATAGGAAGATTCAATAGGTTTACAATCTTTAAAGCTTTATGTACTAGGCTTGCTGATGTTTTTGCTTGGTTATTCATAGATATGGTTTGTGGATTGTATTACCTCTGTAAATGACTCTTGCGGCGATAAACAAAGGCTGCCATTAGATGACTAGCTGCTCAAAGTGCCTTTTGCTAGATAATACAAGCAATCACGGTGAATCCCAGTAGTTTCAATTTATATTTAGGATGCAAAATGATTCTACCATTTAACTTGTTGAACTGTTTTTTTTTTCATTTTTATGTAAAGGTCAAATGCAGAAATGAACTTAGATTAGAAGTAATATATTTTCAGTAGACAATAGGATGTGGAAAAAGAGGTTTTCAGTGTCTGCATGGTTCATGAAGAAATTACTAAACGGTAGAAAGGGAATGTAGTCCTTTTTTTATTTCTCATATTTTGGTGAGTTATGAAAACTTCAAAGGTAACTTTTTTACTTTTAATCGCCAAGGATTTTGATGTATGGCAAAGGACTTGAAGGAGACATACATCAATTTACTTTTAGAGTTTTACCTGCATTTGTTAAGTTTTTAAGAATGTTCTAAAGACCAAGAATTACTTGTGTTTCATGATGTAGATATTTGATCTATACTTCTCAGAAATGGATAAAGGGAGTTTTAGATAGTGGGTAACTAGAGGGGGACAAATATGCAACGATGTCACGTCAATTAAAATTGATTCAATGAATAGATGAATTGAAGAAATATAGTTTATGTATCTCGTGAGTTAATATGATGTAGCTTACATAAATATTTCATGATTTCATTTAATGAAATGTATTTTTATCAAAAAATAATTATGATAATGTCATTATGAAAAACACTTGAAATATAATAGTTTTTTTTCATAAATATAATTAAAAACTAACACTTTTGCCTTTAAATAAAATTATATATCTATAATTTAATTTTTAAAAAACTAAATAAGTCCGAATGTTAGCTGCTTAGTTGAACTTATTTAAAAGTTGTCTAAACTAAAATCAGGTAATATAAAATTTAGCTTAACCGATCTGAGTTATATAACTCACATTTTGATCATTTGTTATCATATTCTTCCTTTATATGGTGGTTAGGAGTATCATATCTTAAGCGTACAAAAGATTAAAAAAGAGGAAGATTATAGTTTCTTAAAATTACATGTTTATTATTAAAATTATAATGGATGCATTAAACTCAATGTATTAAATTTATATAATTTAACTGATAAATCAAAATAACATCGTTGATGTTTATCTTATTTTATATTTTAGGTTTCGAAATTATTTTTTCTTCCACAAATAAGGTAGTTTCATTCTGCCAGAATGAAACTATCTTTTGTTTGGGCATCTGTCGAATGTAAGTTCCTACCTTTTTTAAGGGACTCCACATCAAAGGTCAACAGACCCTAATATTTAAAAGCACAAAGGAAGGTCCAAAATGCAAGGGAATTAAAAAGCATACTTGGATCTGTTAAGTTCATGAATCCGAAATATGAAGAACTAGAAAAGACATATAATGATGGGGACACATGGATTAAATACCTTTGTTAGTGGGTTGTCCTCGGCAAAACTCTGTCTATCATAAATCATGATTATGGTATAATTTGATTTGATATGATTGTGTTTAATTAGACATTACACTTGGGCTTCTATAATTGTTTCAAATGAAATTTTGCTATGTGAATTGCCTTTGTAATAGATATATGTGTCTTGTCTTTGCAAGCTAGTGGACCCCTTCCTCAAAAAGTCTGGAAATTTTAACCAGTATTATTGAGTTTTCACTTATCTTTACAGACACCTTCAATGCATTAAAAATGAGTTATGATACTCTCAAAGTTCAACTAATCTTCGAAAATATTCCTCATAATTAGTGTACATTATTCCTTTAGTGTAATTATACTTTCTAAACATCTTAAATATTTTCATGTTATTAAAAAAATTTATATTAATACTTCAATATAAATATTAGTACAATTTCTATCATTTATTCTAAAATACCATTTTTACATCTTGATTTTTTTTTATTTTTGAAAAGTAAATAGAGTTAAAAAAAATAATTTATTTTACTAAAAGGTGGTTTAACATTTTCAACTAAAAGTTACAAAAAAAAAATTGTTAACTTTTAGTCTTTAAAAAAATAAATAATATAAATAAGTATTAAAAAAATCATAATATTTAAATAATTTCATTGAGATATAATAAAAATATTTTTCATAATTAATTAATAGAGATAAATTAGAAAGTAATACAAAAATTCTATTATATAAGATTCATTAATTTCTTAGTGTAATGTTTTAAACCCAAATTTTAGAGAAAGAAATATCAAAATCTAGATATGAATAACAAAGTAAACGAATCATATCTATATACTATATCTTTAATAGATAAAAAGGGTAGATTTATATTAATAATGATGCTAGTAAAAAAAATAACTTTTAAAAATAAAATAAAAAATCTAACTTTTTTAAGTTCTAGTTAATTTCTGAAAAGAAAAATAAAAAATTATTTACTATATTGATATTTTACTGGAATATTTGTTAATCAAATCAATTCAGTAAGAATCCTTGTATTATCAAAGTTACGTGAATCAACCAAAATTCATTAAAAGCTCCACCATTGAATTTTCTACAACGGGCATCATTGGCACTCCTTCCATGAGATCGAGCTTCATTGAAGACGATGGGGCGTCCATTATTGGTTCAAATCGGCCATGGTCATTGCTTTCTTCCAGAAGCTTGTCCTTTTTTGTTGCTTTTTTAAAAAAGAAATTGATTTTTTAAAACAAAAAATAAACTAATTTTAGATTTATTAGAATAGCTTCTTAACACCTAAATTTACATTTTTCCCATTAAAATCACTGTTTTTTTAACTCTGTTAAATGGTGATGACATCCGTAATATTTTGCATGAATTGAAGGTATTTGTAAAAATAAATGAAGCATATAGTATGAGTGAAATTTTTCCCAAAAAGTGCAATTGGACTTTTAAATGTGTTTTTTTGATTAGGAAAAACGTTTTTTTTTAGTCAAAAATGATTTCATAAGAAAGTACTTTTTGGAAAATAAAAATAAAAAAATGTCATTAGTTTGAAAACATAAAATGTGTTTCCTTAGATTTGAAAGCACTAACGATAATGTTTATGTTTTCTTCAAAAATGTTTGTCTGTTTGTTTGTTTATTTTGTTTTTTTTTAATACTTCTTTTATTATGGATCGAAGACACTTTTAATTAATTTCAAAAGAAGAAGCAAAGAGGTAGCAACAATTACTGCTATATTTCCTTCTCCTAATGAAGTGATATGCCAATTTCAGTCCAGGTACTGAGGATGAACTTCTCTCTATTTAACGTAAGGTTTCAAATCATCTTGTATATATATATATATGGCTGATAACGTGGTGATTTATAGCTAGTTATTATTTTAACAATAAAAAGAAACAAAAGGAAAAAAAAAACATGTGTAAGATATTTTTTAAACTAAAATAAAAATTTAGGGTATGCAACTTTGTAATCTCAAATGAAGCTTTAAAACATTAAAATATTGCAATTTTTGGACTAATTTTTTTCCAAAGTTGTTCCATAGTTATGAACTTAAATACCAATACGAATAATATCGTGTTATATTTGACGCAACATTATTATTCATTTAACGTTATACTATTTATGCATTATTATTTTTTAAATATTAATAAAAGATGTAAAATATAAAAAATATTGTTATAAATTCTATTCTATTTTAATTATATATATTTGATTAAAATTTATTTTAATTATATTCTTTTTATTAATTAATAATATTGTTTTAATTTTTTATTAATAAATTAATATTAATAATGTAGTTATTTTTTTTATGAGATGTTACATGATCTTTTTATTTATACAAAATGTGTTATTTATTCTCCTAGCTTTAAGAAAAAATGATATTCAGTATCTTTATTTATAAAAATGGTACCAAAAAGAAACATTTGTTAATTTTAAAAAGTAAAATTATTAAAGATATTTCAATTATAAGATAAAAGTAAAAAAACAATAATATCCTTGTAAGTTATGTTTGTAAACTTTTTGGTTTAATAGTGTGGAGGTAAATGATGAAAATACCATTACTAATGTCTGTTTAAATTTTTATTAATGAAAATCTTTTTATGACTCATTTTTTTTTATAAAAAAATTGACTAATGAATATTTTTATAAAATTAGATGACTAAACAAAACTTTTATTCAAAGAAAATAGAATTTTATAACATTTTTTTCTTACTAAAAATATAATTCTCAAATTTATTATAATTAATTAAATAGGAATTAATTATAGGAATAAATTAATAAAAATAAATTCTAATTTTATAAAATAACTTAGTGTTTAGCGTGATGTTTAATGCAATAGATTGAAGATGAAAAAATTAGTAACAATTTTTATATTAAAATGTGTAAAATTTACACTAAAATGAAAAAAAAAATGGATTAGAGATAATCTTTTGAGTGCAAATATGTATCTATCACTTACATGTACAATTGCCAAACCCATTACAATTCTTATTAGAAGGGCCAATCTCCCCCCTCTTATTGAATCAATCAATTAAAGTGGTAAGATGTTGATAACCTCACAAAGAGCACTAACTCCTTGTGTGGTTGATTATATGCTATTTGAGCCTTATTTTTTTTTTCTAAACTTAAACGGAGAATCTCATGTTTTTTTTGTCCATACATGTAACCTTCTATGTCCCAATGCCTAATTCCTAACTAGCTAGATAAGAACAAATAGAATTATAATATTACAAGAAAAAAAAAACAAGTAGAAGTATAACTATAATTAAAGATAGCATATATATTTGACCCACCAAATAGAGATTCAACTAAATCCATCCCTCTCAATACACACTATTCATTGGTATTGAATTAATTGCTTACTTGTTATATTAAAATTTAAAATTAATATAAACATATTATATATATTTATATATAATATAAGATAGAAAGAAAAAAATAATTTAATTCTATAAAAATAATAAATAACAATTACAATCTCAAAGGTACCTACATTTTTGAAGGATGAGGTACAAATCAATGAAAAGATCTCAAGCCAACCAAAATCCAAATCCCACTAAAGGTTTTTGTCCAAAGCTTGAGTGCTTTACAGCTCTCAGTCAATATCAATACGTAGTTATTTGTAACTTTAAAAAAAAAATTACAAATATAATTAACATTATATCAAATGACATTACAAATTTTCTTAAATAAATAGAATTTTTTAGCTTTTATCTTTGGGTAATTCAATCTACTATTTATTTATACTAATTGATATATTAGTTGTTTTTTTTTAAATAAAATCTTGATAACATATTATAAACTTCGTAATTTTCAACGGTACAGATTTAAATAAAAATACAATTCAAAAAAAATAAACAAACTTTATATACACAAACATAGATATTTTCTTGTAACTAAATCTAGATATTTTCTTGTAACTAAATCTAGGTGAATAAATATAATAAATATGTGTTTTTATTTAAATTAGTAAATAAGAAGAAAAAAAATAAATAAAAAAAAGTAAAAATAAATCTGTCAAGGAAGAGTTCCTTTAGAAGAAGATTACTTTCCAACATAAAATAGACTAATTCCTTAAAGAATTCAAAGATAAAGGGAAGAGCAATGAATGGCTTAAATTTTTTATTAATCAACATTCTATTTAATAATAATAATAATAATAATACAATGTAATTAATTAAAGAGATAAATTTGATAATTTAAACATTTTTATCATGTAAATAACAATTATCATTACACTTAAAAAATTAGAATAAAAATAAAAATAAAAATAACACATCTTAAAACTTTTAACCATAAAAAAAACAACTTACATCAAATTCATATATTTTAATTAAAAGAATTTATCCTTTGATTTTAAATTGAATAACGTTTCATCGTATAAATTAAAATATGTAATTTAATATTTAATTATGTTAAATTAAATATTATTTAATATAATTAAAGTGTTATTTTATTAATATAATTTTTTTTAAAAAATTAGTATATTTTTTATACATCAATCATGCAGACGTGTATAATGATAACTTTTTAAAAGGTTAGAAAAAAATATAGAGCCATATCAATAATAGTTTAATTTATATGATAATAAATAATTAATAATTTTTTTGTATTTATTCAAATGGATATTGTTTGATTTGATTCTGTTTCATCAGCTGTTCTAACAATAGATGAACCGTCGGGGACTTTCATTTGAGTTACACATGTTCTCTCAATATACAGTGATGCCATCACGTTTAGATTATTAAATGGGCTTTTTTATTTTTTAAAATATTTATTAGTTTATATTAAGAAAACATAATTAATAATTATCTCGTTTCTTTGTTTTCATTTCCCAGATGTTTAAGAAACTTAAATATATATTATATTTGTTAATCAAAGGATATTAGTTATGATTAAAACTACTATTTATAATTAAAAAATAAATAAATGAATCTCGATCACAAACTAAATAATCACATCAACTCCGTTGTAATATTTTTCTTTATTAAATGTTATTTAAAAAGTATATAATTTAAACTATAATATAATATAAAAATTTTACTAGTTGTATTATAAATAAAAATATAATTTATTTAAAATTATAATATTTTTATATTATTTTATATATTAAATCTAGTATAAATATAACTCAAAGAAGATATGTTAAAATGAATTTAACAAATCATATTTAATTAAAATAATATTTTTTATTGAAAATTTTCAAACCAATAACACGATAACGTGACTGAAAATAACTTAAATTTAAAATAAAAAAAATATATACTTTTATTAATAATTTAATCCAAACAACTCATTTATCCAATAGATATATACAATTGAAGAGTTTTGTCAACCCTAGCTTAAAATGCAGCTAACAGAAAGTCCACTGTATTACTCACGTAACAAAAGGCAAAGCAGAGGGTGAAAATGTAACTTAATAAATTTTAAATTTTAAGTTTTTAATCTTTATACCTAACTATAAATTTAATAATTTAAATATAATTTTACAAAAATAAAATAAATATTAAAACACAAATAATTAATATTATATTTTATTATATATATATAAATAGTGTCATTCCTAGTAAGTATAAATCATAAATCCACCGACCATTACAAGTATATATTTATCCTACATGCCTATTATTGTGTCTTTCTTTCTAATTAAATATTATGAGTTAATATTTATTATCATCTTATTGACTGAACAGAAAAAAAAACAAAACAAAACTATAAGATAATTTATATTATCCCCTTTATCCCTTGCCCACAATTAGTTAAAGAGCTAAAATATAAATTAATTTAATTGGATCTCTATCCGTAAATTATAATTTTCCTTTCTTATTTATAAATATTTATATTATATTCTAGATTTTTTTAAATTATACTTATATTTAAAATTCTCTTTATATAAATAAAAATATTTTTTTATTTATAAGCTAAAAAAAATATACGTTTTGGTCAAACATTCATGTTTCTAGGAGACTAGGGAAACGAAAATTAATTAGAACAAAAGGATATTACGAAAAAAAATAGAAAATATTTTGTATTTTTTATGAATTCCTTTTTCATAAAGTTATATTTTTTTTTATTGATTATACACACACCTTTAATACAAATACTAATTTCGTCTTATATGTTTATTTTATACTAAGTTTTATAAATTTAAAAACCTGAAATATGAATATAAAAAACAAAAGTGAGAGAGAGAGAGAGAGAGAGAGAGAGAGAGAGAGAGAGAGGGGCTCCACCTTTCTCCAAATTTTGCCCATATTTTTCTTCTTTCTTACTTTTCTTGTAATTTCCTTTGAACTTCTCTTACAGAAGGAGAGTAACTTTCACTAAAAGGCTCTCTTCCCTCTTATTTTTGTATTATTTTTATTATTATTTTTCATAAATAATCAAAATTATTTATGATTTTTAAATTTTATTTTAACAAAGATCTCTTAATATATTTTACTCTTAAATTTATAAAATTTTATTAAAATATAGATATTTTATTTAATATAAAAATTTATCCGTATATTTATTTAAGTAGTCATAGGTTATAAAAAATAATCTTGTAAAAGATTTCAAGTTTTTCACAATAATAACAAGAAATAGATAGCATGTATTTTTCTTAATTTTTTTTAAATATCATTATATAAATTGATTTAACTAAATAATTAAGTATAAAGTAATATAAAGTAAGCAATAAAAGTTCAAAAATACTCTCATAAATTTGTCAAGTGTCTTGTTAATAATTGATTTTAATTTTCAATCAATTCTTTGATATATATATATATATATATATATAAGGTGATCGAAAGTATTGAAAGATTTTTGTATCACTAGTAAATTTTTTTCACTATTTATATATATATATATAATTAGGGTTTGATATTATACAATTACCTATATTTTGTAATTGATATTGATTTTTATCCATATTTTTGAAGAGTTACTATTTAGTAACTAATTTTTATAAATAATTTTAAAATTTACAAAAATAAACAACAATTATGTGTTATTGGGTATTTCTTTCTTATGCTTCTCAAGTGATCCCTAAAAAAGGGACAATTTCGTTATTTTATACCCCTAAACCAATTAAGAATTAAAAAAAAAAAAAGATTACTCAAATTGTTGTAATAGACATTGAATAATTTGGCCAACAGATTTGTGACCCATTTCTCTTGTTAATTGGAATATTGTGGCATCACATAAAGCTAACATCCTAATTTTTCTTCCTCTGCCTCCAACCTTTGTATGTCTGTTTTTGTTTGAGCTTCTTTTGGGTCCTCATTGCTTCTTGATTTTTTCTTTGCCTGCAACCATAATTTATAAGTCTTTGATTTGAATTGCTTTATTCTCACTCATATTTGTTTCTTGTTAAATTGTTTGTGGGTTTGGGAGACTTAAGAAATTGGATAGGTGTTGTGGTTGTTTTGAACCATTGGGATTCATAAAGAGAACAAAATAAGTGGGGAAAAAGGATAGATGTTTTTTTTATATTATTCTTTGTTGGTCTAAAGTTATAAAATAATGAAATTTTTTATTCTTTATAAGTAGGAAGAATCTTAAATAAAATTTATTTATTATTTATTTTTATAAAATTTAGAATTATTTATAAAACATAGAAATTAAATTGTACCCCAGGTGAAAATGAATACTAGTTGAAAAACGTGACTATATATATGATACTAAATTTAATAAAATTGTATGAATTTAGACAAGTGCATGTTAGTAGGACAAAAAGTGAACAAGATGTGATTATAGAAGTTGTTTGTGTAAAGTGATACCGTAATCATATTATTTTTTTAAGAGAAAATTAAATTAATTTTTTAATAAAATTAGATATATTAATTATTTTTTAAATAATAAAATATTATTTTATTAATAAATTTTTTGAGTAAATTAATAAAGTATATTAATGATGATAAAATTATATTTTAATGTTTTTCCTCTTTTATATTTATTTTCTTCTTTTTTAGTTCATTTTTTAGTTATAAAATTTAGATATTATTATTTTTTTACTACATTTTTTATTTTTAATATATATATATATATATTAATTATTTTAATTTTCTAAATAGCCAAACAAACTAAAATATACCCGCTATCATACACTCTAAACAACTTGTAACTGATATATTATAATTCATTTTTTTAGAAAATAATAAATTTTTTATTTTATTTTTAATATTAATTACGTATAATTATCATTATTATTAATAAAATGTTTTTATTATAATAAAAATTTATATTATAAAAATATTACTCCTTAAATTAATTTAAAGTTTCTATTTCCTTTTTGTCGGCATAACTCACGAGCTCCACTTCCAAGAAACCGTGTGGATCCTTTCTTCATCAATCTCCCCTTTGACAATTTCCAAAGTCAACCCACAGCCCAATTTTCTATTCCACTCAAAATTGGAATACATAAATGTACAGTTGTAACATAAATTTATACTCTTTTTATTAATATTATTTATATTTTACTATGTATTAACATTATTTAAAAATTAAATAATTTTTAATTTATAAAATAATATCACCCATATAATAAGATACAACAATTATAAAAAATTATTTATTATAAATAATTAAATATAATATTATTGATATATATATTTAAATTTATATAATAAATTATTATATAAATTCTGATATAATTGAAAAATTATAAGGCAAAAATGTTTTGAAAATTAAGTAATATTTGAAGAATAGGCATAGGCATAGTAGCATAGAGATGCCAACCCCACTTCACCACTCTATCTCTCTCTACAGCTCTTGTCAAACGCCACTTTCTCCATAATATATGTGTGTATATAACTCTTTACCTCTTATTCCACCCTTATCATCTCTCTTCTTCTTTCTCTTTTAGCATCCAAAGTCAGCGCCTTTTTTTGTCTCTCACCTCTGTGAAGAGGCATCTATAGCAGACACAAGGTACAAGATTCACAGGTCTACTCTGTCTGAAATTTCAGCTATGGCGGACGATTGGGATCTACAAGCTGTAGTTAGAGGCTGTTCTTCAATGTCTTCATCTTTAACAACTACAACTACAACTAGCTCCACCACTTTAATGGTGGATTCTCAGTCTAACTCTTCAAAAATTTCTCCTTTTGCTACTCAAAAACTTCAAGGTCAAATTTTTACTCTTAATCCAGACCCCTCAAGCTCAATAAATTTGATTGAAGAATTGAATGAGCTTTACAAGCCTTTTCTTCCGAAATCTGATCAGCTAATTCCCTCTCTCTCCCCACAAAGTACCACAACCACTTCTTCTCTCTCTTCTATCTCCGTTTCTATTGAACAAAGACAGAATACAAAAGAACCACACAAACAGCAACAACAGGGCCAAACTAAGGCTTCTCATGCTCCTTCTGTTAACAACCCAAGATCTAAAAAGAGGTAATTAATTAACTTTAATTATAATTGATTTTGTTTTTAAGAAATAGAATTTTGGAAGTTACCCATCTCTCAAAATCGCAACTTATTTAGATTTAAAAATTTATTCTCAGGAAAAATCAGATAAAGAGAGTTTGTCAAGTACCAGCAGAGAATATATCTTCAGATATTTGGTCATGGCGTAAATATGGCCAAAAACCCATTAAAGGTTCTCCATATCCAAGGTTTGGTTTCAATTATTTCATCCATTAAACTTTTTCCTCTTTAATTTTTAATTAAAATGGAATTTAAATAAAGAGGAAAAAAAATAGACCTTGGTTTGTCATTTTCTCAAGTTGGTTGGTTTTTCTTTGAAATACAGGGGATATTATAAATGTAGCAGTTCAAAGGGGTGTTTGGCCAGAAAACAAGTGGAGCGAAACAGATCCGACCCGACAATGTTTACAGTCACATACACAGCCGACCATAATCACTCAGCTCCGGCTCACCGGAATTCACTTGCAGGCTCAACTCGTCAGAAGACTGTCACGACTCAGTCCGTCATTACCGGGGACTCTAACAAACAGACCACGAAACCCTCTTCGTCGGCGAACTCAATTGAAGAGGACCTTGTTTTACCTGAGAATACAGACACGGAAAACAAGCTAGAAAACCTTTTGGGTAATGAGGAAGAAGACGAACTTGGGTTCTCAGACATGAGTGTTAGCGACGATTTCTTTGTGGGTTTGGAAGGTCTCGTCGTTCCAGCTACAGAGGATTACTTTTCCGATCAGTAACCGGCGAGTTTTGCTTACTTTTTATTGGGTAGCCGGAGGAAGTTGACTTCTTATAATAGTCAAAGTTTGTGGATGTGATTTTTTGGACATATTTCAACGCAACCCTATTTAATAGACCGAGAGGTTCAAATTGGGGATATGTTAGTAAAGCTATAGACTTTAGTGACTTTTAGTGGAGCTGTAAAATATAATACAATTAAATTTTAACCACATATTATCCTATTAATTTATTTATTCTAAATTAGTCATTTGTTGTAAGTATCACGACATTTTTTTTCTTTTTTAATTTATATATGAGTTTGATTTAATCTGCGATTTGCTTGTGTATCGGATTGAAAATATTGATTTTATATCTATTCGATTCGATCTGACCATTCATTCGGATTGAAACATCATAATCTGCAATCTATTCGATCAATTCTCACGTCCGTTTAATCCGATCCGCAAAATTATTCGAATGTTTTCCGATCAATTCGACCAATAAACTTAATTAACTTTATTTTTTGTATTTTTAAATAAATTTTTTAAATTTTTACATAAATTATAACATAAAATTATTTTATTTAAAAAAACATTAAAAAATCAAATAAATATATATTAATTATATCTATATATATAATTAATTTTAATCGAATAGGATGAATCGTAGTGAAATTCGTCATCCAATCCGCACTTAATGGATGAAAAAAAAATTCATCCGATCCATCCATCGGATTGGATCAAATCAGATAAAAAATCAACGGATCGGATTGATCGAATGATTGTATTTTTTACACACTACTAATTATAATAATATTTGTGGAATATATGCAATTTGTAAAGAAAACAGGGTTCCGATTCAAAGATGGATGGAGGGAGAGTGTAATAAAAAAAAAAAAAATCATCACTGAAAATAATCATGATATGCTCTGTGGTTTTCTACTTCAATAGAGAAATTAACAACATTAGTCATAGTAGTACGTAGAACTCACACAGGCAAAAAGAGACCCTAATTACTCTAATTAGAGACTTCAACTATTTATATTAACAGTTTAATTCACTTATTTTAAAAAATATATTTAAATAACATTACACAACAACTAGATTTTCTTATTATATTTTTTTAAGAAAGAAAATTTTGACTTTAATAAGTAAATTTTTAAAATAAAAACTTTAAAAATAGAAAAATAACGAAAAGTAATAATATACTAAATAAATATTTCTTAAAAATAATTAGTAAACCTAAATGTTTATAAATTTAAATTACATCAATTATTATTATTTAATTTTAAAAATTTATCTTTATCTTTTAATATGTATTTTATAATTAATAATTTTATTATGAAATATTTAATTTATATATCTAATTTTAGTTATATTAAAAATCTTTTTATTTATTTATCCGAACAGATAAAAAAAATCTTAATCTTTTAATAAATTATAAATTTCTTATAATTGATAATTACTTTTATTGCATTGTAAAGATGACGATGATAATAATAATAATGTATACAATTAATAATGTAATTTTATTGTCATAGAAAATAGTTTTTATTCATTATTATAGAAAAAAAGTATAATTTATATATAATACATTTTAGTTTAAAATTACGAATATTTTTTCATAAATTTAAAACTTATTTGAAAAATAAAAAATATATTTTATTAATATACATTTACCAATATAATACAAGTAAATAAGTAAAATTACTAACTAGAAATCTAATTACTCTAACAGAAGATGTTCCTACCCAATTTATATATTTTATAATTTGAAAATTACTCAAAATAATAGCGATAAAAATTCTAACAAACAAAACTAATTCCATCTCACCTTCCCTTTGAAAAGAGGTGTCTTTATAATTTTATGTTTATTTTTTAACCACTTTTTTCCTTTCAAACTCAATAAATTTTAACTCCACTTTTATTTCTATTTAAATATAATTAATTTTATTTTTATTTTAATTAAATTTGTACAATCAAACGTATTAATAATAATATTACTTTTATTAAATTCAACTGCATAATATCATTTTCATTATGACTGTATTCCATAACATGTCTTAAATGTTTTTTATTTAATAGAATTATATTAATATTGTGTTTGGTTAATAGAAATGTTAATATCAATGGAAGATTTCTTGAATAAAACCTAAACTCTTAATATGTTTGGTTTAAATAATATAATCAAAGTTTGGGTAAATTGTATTTTAAAAAAAAATGCATACTTATAGTTAAATTATGAAAAACTGTAGAAAAATAATACATATATTATATATAGCATATTGGTGAGCTTATCCAAAGATATAGCTGCAGATTGGGATATTGACCATGAGAGCTGCAATTGGGTCTCATCAATTACTTTCGCAAAATATTACCGTACGAATTTATTATATTTTTAAAATAGATTTTTGTACTTTTTCTTAAACATAATATATTTTTGTAATATCTTATTTAATAAAAATTATATTAAAATTAACAGTTATTTATAATGTATAAAAATATTTGGTATTAAATGAGTAATATACATACAACCTAATGTGTGTAGGTATCTCGTTATGATATAACGAGTTAACATGACTAGTTCAACGATGACTTGGGTCCAAGAAGTTTGGTAAAACACGTTACCCCATCGATAGAATATCTCGTTGTCCAAATATGAGGTGATAGGCTTCAAGATCTGATGTGCTAACCCTATTATGACGACCTGTTCGTGGTTTTTTCTTCCTATGAAACACTTGAAGAAAGCTACTTAGGAACTTAAAACGACCCACACGTAGCAATATTCCTTATATGCATATAACGATTTGATGTAATGCAACGATATTCTTTCTGATGATATTAGTTTGTATATCATTTTATTACGTGTAGATAGTACTTCCAGGTCGCTTATACGTACCATTTTATGTGCGTAAGATGTAATACACATGTATATATACCCCTTAAATGAGGAGAATACATGATCCAATTCAGTTGTTCAATTTCTTACTTCTCACTAAAAATCACTAGAATCTGACACTTGAAATTCTTTCCAAACAATTGGCGCCAACATGTCTCATTTCTTCATGATTGGAGGTGGAGTCCCCTGACTCCCCCACTTGACATGCAGGATATGTCTTATGTCTCGTGATTGGAGGTGGAATCCCCTGACCCCCTACTCGAGATGCAAGATATGTCATATGCCTCGTGATTGGAGGTGGAGTCCATTGACCCCTACTCGAGATGCGAAATATGCTCAAAAGAGAGCAAGCATGCTTTGGGTATCTTATTTCGTGCCCCAAGGTGGAAAGAGTCATTTGAACTTCTCGCTTGAGATGCAAGACATGTTCCAATGTTTCATGATTGGAGGTGGAGTCCCCTGAACCCCTACTCGAGATACGGGATATGTCTTATGCCTCGTGATTGGAGTGGAGTCCTTTGACCCCTCCACTCGAGATGCAACATATGTCATATGTCTTGTGATTGGAGGTGGAGTCCCCTGACCCCTACACTCGAGACGCCATATACTACTTCATTAAAAAAAAGGTAGATCTAACGATTACCAAATCAATTACTCCATCTCATATTACAAATTGTTATCAAACATTATTATAAATTATTACTAACATTATACGAGTGTAGTACTTCTTCTTGATAGGAACTTCATGGTTGTTTTTTTATCAAGTGCCCTGTGTTTCCAATATTCCACTAATTTGTGCAATCCGTCCCCTTCTTCTTTGTATCTTTCCTGTTCAGGATGTGCTAATTTCAAGTCTTCACGAGAGTCTGCTAAATCTTGTGTCAGGATTTTATATCGCGATTTCCACACGCATAATTCTTGATCCAGGCATTCACTTGCTTCTCAACACATTTCAACCTCTTTTTTTGTATCTTTCGCCACGGCTATAGCCTACAATAAAAAGCATATCACATAGAATATTAATGAATTAATATATATTGCAAAGAGTAAATACGTCCACTTAATTGTGAACTATTACATCACAAACACTTACATCAAACATACGCCTTGCTATCATGTGCCACGTTGTTCCCCCCTCTCTCTTGCGGACTGTGTAGATGGATGGACGATCTTCGAGCACTCCAAAATGATGATATAATTCTTCTTGCACACGAGGTACATTAAACATACCATCTTTGAAGAGATCTTTCACACTGCTAGTCTCACCCTTCTCTTTTTTGGGAGGATATATACTTTGTAAAGGCTTAATACCCTTCCTTGATGTGGACACCTCATTCAGAGATAATTTCTCAATACACGATCTGCTCATATATAGAGAAGTAGACACCACGCCTTGGAACGACTTAGTAATCGTTGGGCGATTTTCATTTTTTTCTTCCTTTGCGACTTTGGGAGGGGCTTGGTTAACCTCCTCGTTATGAGAAGGAGAAATAACTTGTTTCCCTGCATTTGGAAAAACTTGCTATGATTAGAAACAATTTGTTCCTCTATCACATGGAGTACTCTTGCAGAAGTGATGATCCCGTTTCAAACAAATCATCCAAATTTACTTTATTATAATCCATTTAAAAACTAAACGAACTGTGATTATTTCTTGAAATTTATCAGGTCACTCAGTATTATTATATCAAGTCAACGCACCCTCAAATCCTCCAAATCTTGTGTGCTATGCTAATGATAAAAGAGAGAGACTTTAATCCATGCAAAATATATAGAGGTACGTAGAAATAAATGCAACATTTAAAATTAATTTCAAGTCCCAAATTTTTTCATTTACATTTGATTTTACAAAATAAATCCATTAAGGAGTGGCATCTTCTACCACCGCTTCGGGTTGATGACTTGGGGTGGCCTTTGTATTACGAGGTGAAGCTTAAGGAGTATCAACTCTAGAAGACTTGGACCAATTGCTTTGAAAATCTTGCATCAAGGCCAGGTAAGGCGCAGTTAAGTCTAGTTTTTCAACCTGAGCTTTGAGGTTGCTTACTACGAAACTCGCACCACTATGATAAGCTTTAGTGCACTTCGCTTTTAAGGTATCTACCATTGTAAATAGCGAGCTAACCTGGCTCAACATGGCAGCCATTTGCTCTTGTAGAGCGATGTTCTTTTCCTCGGCCTCCTTTGCAAGTTTTCCAAAATATTTAGCTCATTCACCCTTCTCAAAACAATAGGTATCCATTTTTCTTAACTTCTCTACTTTGTCAATAACCTCGTTTTCCAAGTTCAAATTTTTTGTATCTTTTTCGGCGACATCTTTGTCTTTTACCGACTTCTCATATTTGACTATTTACAAGCGGCTAACTTGAACCTCATGCTTGTAGCTCCTGAGGGATAGATCGCTTTCCCTCGCCAAACACACCACCTACAAACAAGACAAGTTAAAAATCAATATATAAAGTTTACTTAGTAAAAGTTTTAAACGAAGAACTAGCCAAACTATTCATCTCAAAAAGACGATTTGCTATCAGTTCCCTATGGGTCCCCTCTTCACTCTTGCGAGCTGCTCTCTCTTAAGATATGTTTGCCCAAATATCGTCTCGTCAAAATAAGTAACAGGGTCTTTAAGACCACAGTATCCTTCAGGACGACCTCATCAAATTCGAAGCCGTCCATATCCATCACATCCATTCTGGGGGTATACTCCCCAACTTTTCTCTTCTTTGAAACATCTGGTTCGTTGAAGGCATTACAACTTCAGTAGTTGCAATGACCTCTAAATCCGCAAAGAAATCATCTCGAGTGGGTGAAGGGGTTATGTGCTCGAGACGAGGATAAGTGAGAGCTAACTCTTGCACACCTGAAGTGTTAATTAGATCTCCTAAATCTACATGCGAGTAGTCCATCCCTGTAAAATATAAACACATCGATAATTTCACCAATGATGTATAAATATATACATAACGAACATATATAAACATATAACATAAAAATAAAAAATGACCTTGATATTCATTTATGTAACGAGATATTTTGTAACTCAATTCGACTCATTTTTTCTTTACCACTAATATCCAGCTTACTCATGAGTTTGCTAGCCCGAGGTTGTGAAATATTAAAATTAGGGTTCCAAGTGTATCGAATTGGAAAATCCACCCCGTCACTCCAAATATCCCCAATAATGTAAAAATATTTATCTTTCCAGCGAGAGGTGCTTTCGGGGAGTCTGAAGTGCAACCCATAGCTGATAACACAGGATATATATGCCCTCCCTTTGTCTAACTCATTTCTTTTTAAACAATATAAACACCTCAATTCATCATTTTCGAGGTCAATTCCATGCTCTCCAACCACCACAGAGAGACATAAAAGTGTTCACCACCCATTTGGATTTATTTGGGCAAAATTAATATCAAAAGTGCTCAAAGCATGGGCCACTAATTTGAGAAAGGGGCAACGAAAACCTATTTTAAAGGCTGCTAGATGTATCATCCACCACACCAGTGGAGGATCATCATCATCACATTAATGGGGAGGCACTGGCATTAACCCTACACGGGTTAGAATGTCACATGTTTGTCTAATTTCTTCTAACTCTTTAGTTGTTAGAACACTAGGCATCATTTCAATTTGGTGCTTATGTTTGGTTCTATTTGTCCCTTTTCTTTTTTTGGGCGAGGTACTTTGGTAGATGTCAAAACAGGAATCCTAATAACAGGAATTGAACCCCGTGACGACGAGGTAGACATCGCCTTGGACCCCGAGGAAGCAGGAAGAGCGAGAATCACTTCCTTAATAGTCCTCGAAGTAGGTCTATTGTCACTACTCCCTGTCGTTTCAGGTCGTTTGGTTTGTAACGACCTCGAGGGAATACGACCGGGAGATACATTTTTGGTGAGGTCTCCCTTTGAAGATCTACTCACTTCTTTTCCTTTATGCAACATTAAAAAATAGGATGAATAATTATCTAAGTGAGAAGGTCGTATCAAATCAAGAGGTAAATATATAGCACCGACCTGAATTTCAACAAACGTCATTAAATAAACGAACTGAAATGATTATCAAGTAACTTTTGAACGACCTTATAAAGGAATAATATGACCTCTAAGTAATCAACGGGTTGAGATTCTCTGAATAAAATTACTAAGTTAAAAATAGGTAAAAAGTAAAAAGTAAATTCTCCCACTATTTATAAAGGAAAAATGAGAAGTTAAAGGTCTCAACAAAAAACAAAAAAAAACAAAATAACATATCTATCTATTCTACAAGTAAAAAACTTCACAATTAGAATTTGTATTGTCTCAATGGCCGTTATGTATATCAACACGTTGAATCTATCAATTAAGAATTACTTAAAATGGAATATACAACTAGATTATTCCCTTAGACTTCTCAAAATCAAGAGAATAAAGGAATTAATGTTTAGTATTAAATAGGTAATAGACATACGACCTTATGTGTGCAGGTATTCCGCTATGGTATAGCAAGGTAACATGATTAGTTCAACGATGACTTGAGCCCAAGAGGTTTGGTAAAACGCATTACCCCGTCGATAAAATATCTCGTTGTCTAAGTACAAGGTCCTAGGCTTCAAGATCTAACTGCGAGGTCCTATGCTTCAAGATCTAACATACTAACTCTATTATGACGACCTGATAATGGTTTTCCTTTCCTATGAACGACCTGAAGAAAGTTGCTTAGGAACTTAAAACGACTCACATGTAGCAATCTTCCTTATATGCATATAACGACCTCATGTAATGGAGTAATTTTCTTTTTGATAATATTAGTTTACATATCATTTTATTACATGTAGAGAGTACTTACATGTCACTTATATGTATCATTCTATACTCTTTAAATGAGAAAAATATATGATCTAATTTAATTGTTCAATTTCTTACTTTTTATTAAAAAGCATTAGTTGAAACTTAAAATTTTCTTCGTGTAAAAAGAAAAATGGTAAAACTAAAAATTGACTTTTTGGAGTAATTTTTATTTTTAAAAAACTTTATTTTTAAAAAACTTTATTTTTAAAATTTTTATTTTTAAAAATGGCTAAAATACGATGGTTTCCAACTTTAATAATCGTTCGAGTTAAAAAAAAAACAACTACTACTACTTTACTGCTAGTGGCTCGCATTTTTCACGTGGTTTTAATCAGGTATCTGCAAAGTTTACTATAATTAACTCATGTCATTCATTCTATCCAAATTAAATTAATCTAATATTATTAATTTAAATTAAATTTTATTTTATAAAAAATATTTATATTAAATTAGTTCAATTATCACTTCCTCTAACTTTTTAAGAATATAACCAACCTCGGTATATTTATTTATCTTTATCATTTTTATTTTATATAATTTTTTAATTTTATTTAAGATTTTCTTCTTCTTTTCTTCATAAAATGAATTTTTTTAAATTTTTTGAAATTATATTTTAATTTTAAAATTTAAAATTTAAGTAATTTTTTAAAATTAACATTAAAAAAAATTAATTCAAATTAAATAAATTTTTTTAATTTATTGATTTAGGTTTATTGTAATTTTATTTTTTTAAGAAATCCATCATATTCCAGTTCAGTCTAAAATCTAAACAACTTATATGCATACAATACACACTAGTTTTAACGAGCATTCTCCAATAATAAAAAATCTTTTATATATAATTTCCAACTAAGTAAATAATTTTTTAATTTTAACTTTAACAAAAATAATAATTAACATATTTAATAATTTAAAAAAATCAAAAATTACCTAAACGAATTTAACATCCTTTGTATTGTATTTTGACAGAAATCATATGTTAGTGACAAAAAAATTAATTTTCTGTTATTTATTTCTAATAATAAGAAATTACAAACCTTAAAAACATATAAAAAAATTGATAAAAACATATTAATCAATTCTAATTACATTTCGTATCAATATTATATCTTAATTGTGTATGTTATCTGATCATTTCAAAATTAACACACCTAACTATAATCAAGGCCAAAATAAATTACAACCAAAGATTGAGCCATGACAATGCATGTGAAAGATTTCTTTCCTTTTTAATAAATAGAAATGTCCATATTTAGTACGAACTGGCTAGCCTTCAACAAAATGATCTAATTTATACGAAGGAGCAACACAACACAACACAAAGCTTACAATAAATTCATGTAAAATAAAAACATTAAAATTATCTTGATATGCGCTTTTAAAGTCGACATAACAAACAGCTTACCATAATATGGATTCTAATAGCTCAATTAAACAACCAAACTAGCAAGTAAAACTCGCTACAAAATAGAACTTGATAATAATGGAACTAAGCTTATTCATCCTCTTGGCTACGCAACCTGGCAAGCTTGTTGGTAACCACGACATCAAGCTGACCAGCTCTCTCCACAATCTCTTTCCTCTTACGAGTGGACACATTGTGTGCAATCTCAGCACAATAGGTCCTGCGAAAATAGAAACATAAATGAGAACTTGATATCATAGTTTGATACCAGAACATTAGTCTTTGTTTTTTCCAAATTTAGTATTTCACCTATTATGCATCATCAACAAATCCAAGTCACTGATGTTGTGCACAATGAATTTCTTGAAACCATTCGGAAGATGGTGACGAGTCTTCTTGTCAGTTCCATAACCAATGTTGGGCATCAAAACGCTCCCCTTGAACTTCCTTCTGACACGAGAATCAATACCCTTTGGTCTTCGCCAGTTTGTCTACCAAAACAAAACATTATTCAGCTAAACAGGACAATAATTCCAAGTAGATTCAAATTACAACACATAAATTGAATTTAAATATATAAAATTAAGCAAAAGATATCAAAGATGAATGATATAGTGTATAAAACAAAATAATGTACGCAGGGATATAGTAACAGAGAGCCTACAAATAACAAGCTCACTGTGTCGCAAGACCAGCATAAAAATATTTCTATATGCCCTTCAAACGAAATGTCCAGATATATATCAAGTCTGGTCATTAGATACCACAGGCATTTAATTTTCCTCTTTACACTCAGGATATGCAGCAAAACAATGAAGACACAAATTAAAAAATCAAGTTTAAATGCAATTTCGGTGGAGAGATGGTGATAATTGAGATAATAATCACAAGTAGCTCAGTAATTATAGTATTTTATAATATAATGCAGAAGACTAGACAAAAACAATAATAAGAGACATATATACCACCCCAAAAAAATAGGTTTCTAAAAATTGAATGTAACTATGCAACAGAGATCAGATGGTAGTGCATGTTAGATTCATCCTTCAACTGCAGAATTGATGGGTATTAATCATCATGTCAAAGTTGCATGTCCCCAAGATTACACCTTAAGGGTTTGGTCAAAAAGAAAAAAAAAAGATTTGACTTTAAGAGGGAAAAGATCAGAAACATGCATTAAACCTCAGAGAGATTTTTCTTAAGCCAAAAAAAAAAGGAAAAAGAAAGAGAGATCAGATAAAATGTCGATCACCATCTTACATTAAAATTGAAGGTAGGACTGGGGCGACAAAAATAATCATCTTGACAAACATAGAATGTGAATTAAAAGAGTAAGAAAATCTCGTTTGCTTGCAAGTTTAACAGAAAAATATAAATCAAATTAATCAAAGCATTCCACAGAAGCCTTCATGTTCCGAACAAAAAAGTTGGAAAACATAGGTTACAACAGACAATAAGACTTTTCTCAACAAATAGAATCACCGGTATCATAAGATAACCAATCACTACTCACTAATAACCATCTTACATAGTTACAATAAAACTTGTAAAGTAAGAGGTTAGTTCAAACTAATCTCATTTTCCCAAGATTAAAAACGTCTTAATAGTATTAAACAAAATATATCACAAATTATGAAGAAAAAAAAAAGATAGATTGTTCACAGAGTTGACAGTAAACCCATCTAGTCGCTCAGCATAAACACGATGAGCAAAATGATTTATTCAGTATACTACCACTAAACAGGAAGCACGAGGCGATATCAGTCAGAAAATGATTTAAAACAACAATATTTCTCATTTAACCATAAACAATAGCAAACAACATGAACCAATAACGTGAACATTATCCGCAAGAAACAGAAACACGAAAATGGACTATTTTATCATATAGATGCAGATCATATATGTTGTTAATCAGTATACGTTACCTTGACAGAGATCTTGCGGTCACTCTGTGGTCTCTTGAAATGCTTAACTCGCTTCTTGATCATCTTCTTCGTCAGCAAAGGAACCGCCATTTTCGCTTATCTTCTGCATATATTTAAGAAAAAAAATTATTAGATAGAACGCAGCAATTTGAAAGCGATGAACCTGAAAAACTGAAAACCTAAAAGCATCGTCAATTGAAAGAGGGAGGGAGAACGAGAGAATGGGCCTCACAGGTTTGGTGTGGCCGCCAAGCACCAGGTTTAGGGTTTTCCTGACCTAATTTATAGGCGAAGAGGTTAGCATAGTATTTATAAAATTGACCCTTGTATTTCAGAGGGAAAAAAGAAAATATATTAAAATAGATCCTTGTATTTCACAATTATTGTCAAAAAAATTTAAAACATTTAATGATATTATTTTAAATTTGATAAAAATACTATTTTATTTTTAATATATTTATTTTATACTAATTAAATGTATTTTTATTAATTTTAAATATTAGAGAAAACCTAAAAATAACAAAAAGATAAGGGTAATATCATCATCCTATTAAAATGGATCCTTTAAACGAGTGAATTATTAAATAAGGTTGTAAAATTAATAAAAATAATATCTTTAAATTTATAATTAAAAATAAGATTATAATAATATTTAATATAATTAGACTATGTTTAAAATTTAATATATCTAAATGGTTATTGTTTAGTTTAAATAATATTTAATTAAAAAACGTTAAATATAAGATGATGTGTTAAATTTTTTTAAAGTAATGAAAATATATGAATTTTTTATTTTTATAATTATAAAATTTAAGGATACAACTTTTATTACTTTTTAATAAGATTTCACAAAATCGAAGTTTAATTACTAGCAAAGAATCAAAACTATTTGTTTTTTTTATTAATAAAAAATTGATCTAATTTAAATTAAATAAATTAATTAATATGAATAAATCTAAATTTGAGAAACTTATTTATGAATTATGTCAAACATAATATATATAATATTTTAATTCAGTGTATTTCAAGTAAAATTTATTAATTATAATCATAATTAAAAAAATTACAAGAATAAAAAGTATGATAGTAAACTTATTTAATTATTATAGAGATTAAAATTAAAATATTAATTTAATGTATTTTATGATATGTAAAAAGTATAATATTTAAATATAATATTTTATAAAATATAAATATCAATTTATTTATAATTTTAAGAATAATTTACTCAAGATTATATTATAATGAATTATAAAATTTGTTAATCTAAATCCCAACAAATTATATATTTTTAATATGAATCTGATTAGATTAATAAAATACTTTAATCGAATCATATTCATATTAAAAATATATAATCTAATCATATTTTTAATATTTAAATTGATTCGATTAAAGTATTTTATTAATCTAATCATATCTAAATCTAATAGATTGAATTGGTTTTCTCAATTTAGTTTGATTGGATTATTTTCCTCTCTTACTATTTTTTAGTGAGGAATGAGGGATTATCTATTTTATTTTATTTCATTCTTTTAGTGTCAAACCTATAATTTATAGTAAGAGTCATCTAATTGAACTATGATAATTTAGATTCGTTTATTATTGAATTTTATTTAATATTATTTTTATCATTATAAATATTAAGTGCATCATTTTATATAAAAAAAATTCCTACAATCTCCATCGATTAATTAAATATGTGTTTTCTTCGTTTGTGATTTATTTAGTATTGTTAAGCTTTTTTAAACAAATTATATTTAATATAATTGGAATTTGTGATTTGAAATGAAATAAGTGATAAGTCTTGCTCCCACTATTCTAAAGGAATACCGAGAATACAAATGAATCCAAACCGCATCTCTAGAGATCAATTATTTATCCATTACACTTTATTTTACAAGGAAATAAAGGCAAATGTTGCTCTATTCTCAAGGGATCCTATCCAGATTCGCTTTCTATCTTGGTAGTCTAGTATGTGTAAGTTATACCAACCTTACAATGAGAGAGGTATTTTCACATCGGTGGGTTCCAAACCTCAAGTAGTAGGGCTACAATCTAGGGAAAAAAAGGTTCGATGATGGGGACGCAGAATGCGTCACATTTGATGATGCAATCACCAAGCGTCACCCTAAATTGTGCATGCAGTACTTCGTCACTAAGCCGTAGATCCACCCAATCACCGATCAAACTAGGTGAACCAGAACTTGATTTATGCATATCAATGGGGATTAAAGAGATGTCAATTATATTCTGATATATAAATTGGTAAAACATTATTGGTTATGGAACTTCTAATTCTTAATTCTTTAGGAATAAGAAGCTGTTACTTCTAAATCAAAGTAAACTTCTTTTATATATGATTTATTTAGTGGTTATCTTTCTCTTATTTAAAGTCATATGTTTGAATCATATAAAAGTATCAGCTTTAAAAACTCAAATTATATATTATAATTATATTATTATGTTTTAAAATATTCTTGATGTATGACTAGTACATTTTAATAAGCATATAATTTTGATCAAGTTAGAATGTAAGTTGAGAGAACTCTGTTTATACCTTGTCTAGAAATGTATCATTCAAATTTAATTGGAAGTTGTCCTTTCTTACCAATGTAGAAATACTCATATTTTTTATTTATTTTTTAACGAACATTTTGCTGTAATACACAATTTTCTCTAAATAATCCTCTTGCTTCGTCTTTAAGTCTACGATCGAAGAAAGACAAATGTCATCATTAGGATTATTATCCAATAAAGATGGTTTAAAGAGCTTCAAATTATTGATGTTAATAAGTAGATATGCATATATAATAGTAATTCAAGATGAAAGACTTTATCACTAATTTTATTGAAAATCTTGAATGTTTCATAACGAATTCGTTTAAGTTTCTTACCATTTATGGTTAACCATTCCTTACTAAGGTGTAACCATACTAGGTCGCCTTTTCATGCCAAAATTTATATCACTGTTGAGAACATTTCAATTGTGCAATCATTTATGTTTGAATTTTTCTCCATTGTTTGAGAAATTTTTTGTGCTCGATCATGTTGTTGTTTTACTTTTTCAATAGATGACGAGTCATAATGAATATCATATCAAAAGGACTTTGGGATAAAACCAAATAAACCTTAAATGAAGATGTAAGTGTAGAACCATGAATTATAATGTTAAAAGAAAACTACAAATAGGGTAAACTATCATCTTAAGTCTTATAATTCTTGGAATTGTAACCCCTTAACAAATGCATCATTTACATATATTTGTCCATCAGTTGGTGAATAAAATGTGGTCTCTTTTTAGCTTAATATCCATTATTCCTCATAATGATCTCTAAAAATGACTTATAAATTGACTATCTTTATCGAAGATACTTGATTTAAGTAACCTAAAATGCTTCCAAACATGTTGAAAAAATAATTTAATAACTCTTTCTCATGTTATGTTCTTCTTATATGGAATATGGATTACTAACAGGTAGCCATTTCTTTACGTGACTTTAAGGAATTCTTTAAGGAATTCTATAGAGATGCTTTACCAATGTCGACTAGGTATTGATAATGAAAGATACAATCCTAACTTCCTATTTGAAATCTTTGAGGTGTGGCATAAAACATAACCTTAAATGTATGAAGAAACATCAAGGTGCATCTTTGGCCAAAAGACATATTTGAAGATTCAATAATGTATTTTCTACTCCAAAATGTCCTGATATTTTGAAAGTATAAGTTTTTCAAATCCACTATGATCTATAACCATTTTTTAGTATGTACAATTGCCTTCCTTGTAAATTAGTTCATCATTCAATTAAAACTCACTAGTCTTTTTTTGATTTAGCTTAACCTAGGTTGAATTAAAATTAACATACTTATTTTGTACTTAGAAGGAACTATAAGTTGGATATGCATAGACATAAATAATATGGAATTAAATGGAGTAAAGGGTTGAGATAACATATCTACCAACTTAATAATTATTTCATTCTTATACTTGATTACAATGTTGAATAGTTGAAAATAAGATATCCATTTTATATGGCAAGGTTGATGTAACTTAAATTGTACCTTAAATTGTGTAGTCAATAAATTGAATGGGTTTATGATATGAGTAGAGTACAACTTCCTTACCCAAAATGTAAGCTATCTAATGCTTCACTGCATAATGCAATGCAGATAATTACTTATTGTTGGATAGTTCAATATTGGTTCATTGTATTGGGCACAGAGGGTAAAGATAAAATGAATTCAACATAGTAGAATAATAATACCAGAAATTTAATGTGGTTCACCCTTTAATTTGGGCTAAGTCCACGGGACAAACTCCAAAAAATATTTCTTCCACTAATAAAATTAATGGGTACAAAGTGAGAGGCAATACAACAAATTGAGATAAACCCAAAATAGTGTCACACAAGTGTTTCCCAAACTCACTATTTTGTCACTCCCCTCTTAGAAAAATATCCCAATATTTTTCTAAGATATTCTCTCCCACTTTCTCACACAACACTATTTTTCTTCGAAGGAAATTGTTCCTTTGGCTTTGCTTAGCTTCTCTTCTTGGTTGTTGTGTTCATATTTCTCTAAGGCAAAGACATTGCCTATTTATAGGCAAAATTGCATATAAATGTTAGATGCACCTACCATTGTGGTTATACCTACCATTTGTGGTTGCACCTACCATTTGTGGTTGTTCCTACCATCTATGGTTGCACCTAACATTTGTGTTTTCTTCCTCTTAAATGTAGGAGAGACTTACAAATCTCCCTCTCCCGACTACATAGAGGGCTTCACCAATCCAGCAGCTAAACGACAGTATTCAAAATTTTGTCTCGGGAGAATTTTTGTTAACATGTCTGATCCATTTTCTTCTGTATGGATCTTCACAAGTTGTAATAGCTTCTTCTCCATTACATCCCTAATCCAGTGATATCTCACATCAATATGTTTTGATCTCGAATGAAAGGAGGCATTCTTTCCAAGATGGATAGCACTCTGACTATCACAAAATAACTAATAACTGTCTTGTTGTAACCCAAGTTCTTTCAAGAACTTTTTCATCCATAGTAACTCTTTACATGCTTCCATTGTTGCTATAAACTATGCTTCGGTAGTGGACAATGCAACACATTTTTGTAACTTTGATTACCATGACACAGCTCCCCTTGTAAATGTAATCAGGTAACGTGAAGTGGATTTTCTGGAATCCACATTACCAGCCATATTTGCATCTGTGTATCCAACTAACACAGGTTTATCATTTCCAAAACATAGGCATTTTTTGGAAGAACCTCGAAGATACCTGAAAATCCATTTCACTACAGCCCAATGTTCCTTTCCAGGATTTGAAAGGAATCTACTTACAATTCCAACTGCATGAGTGATATCTGGCCGTGAACAAACCATGTAATACATTAGACTTCCAACTGCTGAAGCATATAAAACCTCTTCCATCTCTTCCTTCTCTTTGTCTATAGAAGGGCTATGCTTAGAAGTTAACTTAAAGTGATTAACAAGATGACAACTAATTGCTTTACCTTATTCATATGAAATCTCTGAAGTACTTTCTCAATGTACTTCTCCTGTGACAACCATAATTTATTAGCATCTCTGTCTCTAATAATAGTCATGCCAAGAATCTGTTTTACTCGTCCTAAGTCTTTCATGGAAAAAGACTTACTCAACTGCGTTTTCAAGTTGTTGATTCTGGAAATATTTCGGCCAACAATCAACATATCATCCACATAGAGCAAAAGAATAATAAAATCATCATTAGAGAATTTCTGCACAAAAACACAATGGTCTGACGTAGTCTTTTTGTAGCCTTGCTCCCCCATAACATACTCGAACTTCTTGTACCATTGTCTTGGTGCCTGTTTTAAGCCGTAAAGACTTTTCTTCAATTTGCAAACATAATCTTTTTTCCCTTTTTGTTGAAAACCCTCTGGCTGCTCCATGTATATCTCTTCTTCCAAGTCACCATGTAAGAAGGCAGTTTTGACATCCATTTGCTCAACCTCCAAGTTAAGAGATGATGCTAACCCTAGCACAGTACGAATGTGTGTCATTTTCACAACTGGAGAGAAAATCACATCAAAGTCAACACCTTTTCTTTGGCTGAACCCTTTGACAACTAGTCTGGCTTTGTATCGCAGACCGGAACTATGTCCTTCATGCTTCACCATGAACACCCATTTATTTTTCAAGGCCTTATTCCCTTTGGGCAGTTTCATCAGCTCAAAGGTTTTGTTCTCATGTATGGACTTCATCTCACCTTGCATGGCTTCAATTCATTTTTATTTGGATTCGTCATCCATGGCCTCTTCATAACTCTCAGGTTCTCCCCCATTTGGAGGATATGAGATAGAGGGTCGTCTCACTCTATCACTTCTTCTCAGTGGAACAGGAGAAGCCACATGTGTTGGTACTGAATAATGAACATCATCATTTCTCTCATCTTCAGAACCAACTTCTATGGGGGCATCATCTTCATCAGGTGGATAAACCTAGTCTTCATCTCCAACTTGTCTTGGCATTGATGTTGGAAGAATTAATTCCAAATCTGATAAGTCACCATTGGAATTAGGAACATCTTTCTTCATTTTGATAATATCTTCAATGGTATCATTTTCAACAAATACAGCATCATGGCTCCTGACAAGTCTCTTTGCAACTGGATCATAAAATCTATAGCCAAATTGATCTTGACCATAGCCAATAAAAATACACTGTCTTGTTTTGGCATCAAGTTTAGATCTCTCATCCTTGGGGATATGAACAAATGCTTTGCAGCCAAAGACTCGCAGATGATCATAGGAAACATCCTTTCCTGACCACACTTTATTTGGAACATCTATCTTGAGAGGAGTATAGGGTGAAAGATTCAACACATGTGCAACTGTGAGTATGGTTTCACCCCAAAAAATTTAGGCAACTTTGCATGTGAGAGTAGACATCTAACTCTCTCCATCAAAGTTCTATTCATCCTCTCAGCTAAGCCATTCAACTGCGTTGTCTTTGGAGGTGTCATCTGATGCCGAATACCATGCCTTTTGCAATAAGCATGGAAAGGTCCTGTGTATTCTCCACCATTGTCTGTCCGGATGCACTTCAGCTTGTTTCCAGTCTGTCTCTCAATTGAGGCATGAAATTCTTTGAAGACATCTAGCACCTGATCCTTTGTCTTTAGCAGATATACACACGTCTTCCTTGAATGATCATCAACGAAAGTCACAAAAGTATTGAGCACCACCAAGTGACTTTGGCATTGGTCCACACAAATCTGAATGAATCAGATCTAAAATATTATTCATTCTGGAAGGAAGGAAGCTCTTAAAAGTAACCCTATTTTGCTTTCCTGATAGACAATGAACACATTTCTCCAAATGTACTTCATCCATTCCATGCAATATCTTCTTTTTGGCTAGACTTGTCAAACCTTTTTCACCCATGTGACTGAGTCTCTTATGCCATAACTCAGCTGCACTATCTTTCTCTATGGCATTTACTGTGTCAGTGGAGAGCTTTGCTTGCATTATATACAGAGTTGTATGCTTCTCACCTCTAGCCACTACTAAGTAGCCTTTTGTAAGTTTCGATTTGTCATAAATGAAGAAGCTACAATATCCTTCATTTGCAAGTTTGTGCACAGAAATCAAATTCAGGCGCATATCTGGAATATGCCTGACATCCTTCAGAAATAGTATGGTTCCGTTCTCGGTTTCCAAGCAAATGTCTCCTCTACCTACTACCTTTGATAGGCCTTCATTTTCCATTCTAACAAAACCAAAACTTCCAGGTGTGTATGATGAGAAAAATTCTCTATGCGATGTAGCGTGAACTGTAGCACCACTATCAATCACCCAACTGGTCTCGTGTGATGCAAGATTGACAAAATCTTCATCATAAACGATATTGAACTCGTCTATGGTATTTGTTTGCTCATCATCACTATTGTCATCCTTCTTCGTTACTTTGCCTTTGTTCGTTTCTTGTTCCTTTTTGAACACCCGACAAAATTTCTTAATATGGCCCTTCCTCTTACAATGATGGCAGTCAACATTGGAAAATTTGTTTGATTTGCCTCTGCTCTTACTTCTAGGTTTTTGTTCTTTGTACAATCTCCTTCCTCTAGACTCTATGATAAGGGCTTGTGCTTCTGAATCTCTTTCCTTGTTTTGTTTCTCATATAAGAACAAGGCTTCTACAACAACTTCAAACTCCATGTTGTCTTTTTCATAAGTCAGAGTTGTTGTGATATGATTATATGATGAGGGTAGTGATGCCAACAACATCAAAACTTTCTCTTTATCACCAAAACTTTCTCTTTATCACCAAAACTCACATTAAATCTTGCTAAGTGAGAAAGCTTGCTGTTGAAATTGCTAACATGTTGCATCATGCTCACATTATTTTCCTTCCTCATCTGATATAGCTCCTACCATAAATAAAATTTATTGGCAAGGTTCTTTGACATGTACACGTTTTCTAGAGTCTCCCATGTTTCTTTAGCAGTCTTGCAATTTTTTGATTCAATATTTTGTAAGACATTGTCCTAGAGATTTAGACGGATTGTACTAGCTACAATCTCATCTATTTCCTCCCATTGTTCCTCTGTGATGGTTGCTACCTTCTTTTCTTTTCCCAGTAACGCCTTATGGACCTTCTGTTGAATGAGAATATCCTTCATCCTCCTTTTCCATAAAGAGAAATTATTATTGCCATTAAATTTCTCAATAGATACCTTTTGGCTTGACATTTTTTTTCGCTGTGTTTCTTTTTCTGTAAATCAATACACCCTGGACCTAATAAAATCTTTTATGATGTGGAAGATCAGTCTATGCTGCAACCACAGAGCATATTAAGAATTTTACTAGACCAGCTCTGATACCAGTTGTTGGGCACAACGGGTAAAGATAAAATGAATTCAACATAGTAGAATAATAACACTGGAAATTTAATGTGGTTCACCCTTTAATTTGGGCTAAGTCCACGGGACAAACTCTGAAAAATATTTCTTCCACTAATAAAATTAATGGGTACAAAGTGAGAGGCAATACAACAAATTGAGATAAACCCAAAATAGTATCACACAAGTGTTTCTCAAACTCACTATTTTGTCACTCACCTCTTAGAAAAATATCACAATATTTTTCTAAGATATTATCTCTCACTTTCTCACACAACGCTATTTTTCTTCAAAGGAAATTGTTCCTTTGGCTTTGCTTAGCTTCTCTTCTTGTTTGTTGTATTCATATTTCTCTAAGATAAAGACATTGCCTATTTATAGGCAAAATTGCATATCAATATTAGATGCACCTACCATTGTGATTGTACCTACCATTTGTGGTTGCACCTAACATTTGTGGTTGCACCTATCATTGGTAGTTGCACCTATCATTGGTAGTTGCACCTAACATTTGTATTTTTTTCATCTTAAACGTAGGAGTGACTTACACATTGAACATCTTAGAATGATATACAATTGATTTTTCATACCAAAATAAAATGGTTTCCATGGTTTAATTAGATACGCATGCTTTCAACTTCAAAGACTTTTTACAAATTTAGTAATACTAATATTGGGTTCTCGATAATCTTTTGTTATAATAATTGAAAAGATTTTTCATGATTTCTCTACTATTTAAATTTTTAATTGGTTTTTGTAAGAGATTGTAACGGTAACATGTGAGATACTTTATTATTTTATGTTATTTTAAAAAAAAAATTAAAATTTTTATTCTGTTAGCTTTAATTATTTTACTAACGAAATGGTAATTAAGAGTTAACATTGTTATCAATTTTCACGTTTTCACATGTACGATAATTTTTTTTTAATTAACAAAATATTAATTTTATAACAATTCTTTTATTTTAGCTTAGTTTCTTAATGTATCTTTAAAAAAATCATATTAGAAATTCATTTTTTCTTATCAAAAGATATCTAGCGTATTTTTTTTACATTTTTTTAAACAAACTACATTCAGTGTAGTTAGGTCACGTTTGTTATATATTTGCAGTATGAAGTAGAGGGATTATTGTTAATAAATTATTATTAGTGCTATATTAGTTGTATACAACTAATATAAGCACTTTTCCTAAAAAGCAAATTCCTATCTTCCTGTATTTATACTTGTATTATCATTCATTGTAATTAAGATTAATAAACATATTTTTCAGTATATTTAATTTGGTATCAGAGCAGGAAAGAAAAGGAAAAAAAAAATTCCGATTGAAGTTTCGAAATAGTATTGCTTATACCGGAGCGCCACCGTCAGAGTCACTACCTTAATCTGAGCAGCGCTGCCAATACAGGAGCGCCACCATCAGTATTAGTGCCATTAACTGCACTGTTCAGCTCTGCGCCATTCACTGCGCCGTTTAACTGCTGGCCATCATATTGTCACTCTACGCATTGGCCATCATATTTGTTGTCATTTCTGCCAGCCTTCAAGCCGTAGCATCGGTTCCAACCTCATTGCCCTGTGCTAGGCTCTCGACCACTGCCACAATATCTAGCTTCCGGCCAACAGATCCATGAAATTTTCGCGTAAGAAACTCCGTCCTAAATCGGCCGTAGAAGCACTTTCTCTATGACTGGCCGTCAAGCCCGAGAGACGACCGCAATTTGTGAGTCCACAGTTCATTTTTTGTGTCCGTAGTCCTGCAAAAAAATTTCGGCTAGATCCCTAAAATTATTCAAATTTCTTTAGTTTATTTTAACTGCTTGACTACCCATCGCCCCATTGACCCGACGTCAACCAACCCTACTAATCTGTCTTAGTCCAAGCCCAACAACCCATCAGCCCAACAGTTTTAATTTTAGCCCATCAGCCCAAGCCCACCAGCCCAACAGTTTTAATTTTAGCCCATCAGCCCAAGCCCACCAGCCCAACAGTTTTAGTTTTAGCCCAACAGCCCAAGCCCATCAGCTCAAGCCCATTTTCAGCACACAAAAAAAAAACCAAAATTTTTATTCCGCTGCACAATATATTTTTTATTATTATTTCAATGGAAGATTCAAGACAACATCAAGTTTCCAGAATTCATGAGGTTCCAAATTTTGAAGTTTCTGTTAAGAGTTCAGAAATTGGTTCTTTCGGGGGTACTAAACTTAATGGTACAAATTTTCGAACATGGAAAAAAGTTATGTCTGTTTATCTTCGTGGGATGCATAAGATGGGACATGTATCTGGATCAATCAGGGCTCCTAGTCAAGATGATATAGAAGCTTATACTAGGTGGGAAGATGATGATGGCTTTGTAATGTCAATTCTATTTAGAGCCATCACTGATGATATATTACAAATGGTGGAAGAATGTGAAAGCTGTGAGTCCATATGGAATACGCCCTTAAGCGATCTTTATATAAATGAGTCGACTTTATTCAAGTTCACGAACTCATGTGCGAAAGGCTATTTGGCGTGCAGCAGAACGTGGCAACCAAGGTATCTCTATTTTTACCAAGCCGAAAAATGTATGGGCTGAAATTGATCAAAAACGCCATGCAAAATTAAAATCCAGCAGATCTTGTGGGTACCGGAAGGAGAAGGAGCTTGAGCAGTACATGCCTTTTTAAGAGGGCCTTGATACCAAACATAATAGTGCTAAAGGCGAATTGCTTGAATGTCGGACACTCCAAGCTCGACTCACGCCTTTTACATACATTCGTAAAGACGAATCTCGGCCAGGAAAGTCTTCATCGCACAAGTCGAGGTATCAAGTCTAGCCATTCAAGCCAAATCAAAGGCACTTTGTCTCCGGCTCAAAAATTCGGTTCCACTACATCGCGGGGACCTCCACCCGGGCTTTCCCAATCGCCATCATTCTCACTCTTATTGCAACGGGAGTGGGCATCTTCGTGAGATTTGTTGGAAAGCTGTATCCACACTTGAAACCAAAACGACAACAGTGGTATCATTCTAAAGCAAAACGGTACTGCGGTGCAACTTGTCCAAGAACCGGGACTACTACGGGATGTAATCATCCTATGGAACGTTGGAGGTATCCCTACGCCTTCCATACCGTGGTCGTGGTAAGATTGGTATGATCTTAAATGTATCTCATTTCGTTGGGTCTAATACTTGGATTATTGATTAAGTGCATTTGATCATACGACTTTATGATAAATCTTATTTTCTTGAGTTATCTCCCCATGAGTGTCTTATGTTACAAATGCTAATGGTGAGGCACTTTCTGTCTTAGGAAAGGGGTAAGTTCATATCATTCCATCTTTACGGCTCCATAATGTTTTATATGTACTGACTTATCTCATCACTTAATATCGTCCCCACGAGTTAAATATCGAGTCTAAATGTTCTGTAACCTTTTTATCATATGTATGTGATTTTTGGGACCTTCTTACCAGGGAAATAATTGGTCAGGTATACGAGGGCAGGTTGTTCCGTTTAGATCAGAACTACGGAGGGGAGAAACCAGGAGCAAGAGCACGCACTGCATTGACTTCTAGTTCTGATAAGCTAAGTGAAATTTGGTTGTGGCATCGCCGCTTAGGGCATCCATCTTTTAGTCTTATGAAAAAAACCATGCCTACTTTATTTATTGGTGTTAGTGAGAATGTTTTACATTGTGAGACTTGTGTTTTGGCCAAGAGCCATCGTATTACTTATTCTCCTAGTATTTCTAATAAAAGTACTATTCCTTTTGAATTAATTCATTCTGATGTTTGGGGACCATCTAAAGAGCCCACTATATCGGGTATGAGATATTTTGTTTCGTTTATCGATGATTGTACAAGGTTATCATGGATATCCCTTCTTAGAACAAAAGATGAAGTTTTTTCAGTTTTTCAAAATTTTCATAGCCTCATTCAAACACAATACAATGGCATCATTCGGATCCTCCGTTCTCAAAAAGTATATTTTTTTATTTTTAATTTTTTTTTATTTTTAAATTGTTAAAACTTTTTTTTTTAATTAAGCATGGTAACTTTTCACCACCCCCAACCTAGAACTTACATTGTCCTTAATGTAACAACTGTAAATTAAAGATAAAGAGAAAAGAGAAGAAAGATTACCTATTTCTTGAGAAAGTGCAAGTAGTAATGGAAAATGCAGGTGCATTCATCATATTCATCATTAAAGTGTATACAGACAGATCGTCAGAACTTAACATCTCAACAAATATTTTTAGTTTTAACAATTTAAAAATTATTCACGTATAATAAAAAATGAAATAATTAAGTAAATAAAAGAAATAAAAAGGAAATTACCTAAAATGATGGGTTGCATTCCCATCCACGCTTAGTTTAACGTCTTAGCAAGACGTGGCAGGATTGCATTTTAAGTAAACTCGATGTCCCTCATCATTGATTCAATCAAACCTGCCAGGTAAGACAAAGTTGTCTACCTATACTTTTTAAATGCGCCTCTATTGATTTTCAGATTTCTTTCTGTACTTAAAACTAGAGGCATATTTTGAGTTTTAGATAACCCACATCTAGGTACAAATCAAATAATTAAGGCATAAAAACACAATTGTACCTAGATTAAACAAAGAAACTAGCTCCTTAGATTGTAATTAAAACTTTAAAATTTTGGAGATAGTTAAAAAAAAAATTGTTTTTTTTTTGTTTTTTTGTTTTTTTTTTAAATAACATAATCAAGATAACCAAGCAAAGTCTCCCAGGAAAGAATGGTGGTGCAAAGCTTTAAAAACCATCCTCCTACAACAACGCTCGTTCGCGAAAGACTAATTGGCAAGGCGAAGAACTAGTCTCACAAACTCCTTAGATCTTTACTTTTCATGCTATTAAGTTAATTAAATTAAGTTAAGTAAAATCTAAGTTAAGGAAAAAATCTAAGTTAAAAAAAAAGTTAATTAAGTTAAGTGAAGTAAAACAAATCTAAGTTAATTAAGTTAAGTTAAAAAAAATCTAAGTTAATTAAGTTAAGTTAAAAAAAATCTAAGTTAATTAAGTTAAGTGAAGTAAAACAAATCTAAGTTAATTAAGTTAAGTTAAAAAAAATCTAAGTTAATTAAGTTAAGTTAAAAAAAATCTAAGTTAATTAAGCTAAGTGAAGTAAAAAAAATCTAAGTTAATTAAGTTAAGTGAAAAAAAAAAAAAAAATTAATTAAGTTAAGTGAAAAAAAAAAGTAATTAAGTTAAGTGAAGTAAAAAAATCTAGTTTAATTAAGTAAAGTGAAGTAAAAAAAAAAAAAAAAGTTAATTAAGTTAATGAAAATTTAAGTAAAACCTAAGTTCATGTTAAAAAAATCTAAGTTAATTAAAATTGAAAAGAAAAACTAAGTTAAGTAAGTTAACTAAAAATCAAGAATAAAAAAAAATAACTAAAGAAAGAAAAATAAAAAATAATATAATAAAAAAAATTGAAAAAGGTAAAAGAAAATAAAAAAAATAAAATTATGATTTAAAATAAATAAAAAAATAGTAAAAATTAAACTAAAAAAAAATTAAAATTCTGGTTTTTTTATTTTTTTTTATTTTTTTATTTGCTTGTTTGTTTAATTTTTTAACTTAAAATTTTTGAAATGTTTTTTTTTTTAATTTTTTTTTTACTATTCATGAACGGTAATTTTTTTTATTCAAATTTTAAATTTCTAAATTATTTTATTATTCACGGTAAAATTTTTATTTAAAAATGTTCTTTTTTTTTAATTTTTTTACTATTCATGAACGGTAAAAACTTTTTACTTCAAATTTCAAATTTCTAAATTATTGTACTATTCACGCTACAAATTTTTTTAATTTTTTTTTTAATTTTTAATTTTTTTTTTAATTTTTTTTTAATTTTTTTTAATTTTTTTTAATTTTTTTAATTTTTTTAATTTTTTTAATTTTTTTAATTTTTTTAATTTTTTTTTTTTTTAATTTTTTTTTGAATTTTTTTTTATTATTTCTTATGAAATTTGAAATTTGATTAAATGTTTTATTTTTATTTTTTTTTACAAAAACAAAAAAAAATCACAATTATTTACAGCACAAAAATATTTTTAAAATTTTGATAAATAAATTAAAAACGCTATTCAATTGTGCTTGAAAACTTGATGAGCAACCCAAGCGCTGAATTCTCGCAAATACTTTGGTTTTAATATTTGTAAAACTACCATTTGCGAATCATTTCGTAGAAAATGAGCAAGTATCTTTCAGAGTCAATCTAAGGAAGGAATGTATGTGGTTTTAATTTATTATTCAAACTTTTAAAAACGCAATTAAATCCTAAACATCGCAGCCACGATATTTTGGGGTTTTGTGTTTTTAATCTAATAACGAGAAAATTAAACATAGATTCAATAAACATTCATGCAAATTTTATCTTTTATAAATAGTGGAGTATTTATGGATATAATAACTAAGTTAATTACGCTTTCGTATTATACAGGTTATTAAAGATATGAATTGATATTTATTGATTCTCCCTTTTTGTATAGATACCACCTTTGGTGCAGTTAGATATTCTTTGTTAACTAAACAAATCAATTAACACCTTTATGGGTGGGGTTGATAACTAATTTGGTTAATTAAATTAATTCCTTTTCTAAGAGATTGAAAATGAGCGAATTTTAAATCGCGCTTTGGTGGGGTTAAACGATTTAAACTTTATTGAGGTGTCAAATTAAACCTAAGAATTTAGTTATCCGAAGTCTTAACTTTTGAGTTTTAAAACCACTAACAAAACGTGTTGTCAATACATTTTCAGATAATAATTCTTATAAAAACTTTTGAAATGTAGCTTCACTCTAACTACCAGGAGGCGATTGTACCAACAAATAAAAGAGCACTACTCTAAATTAGACCGGATAACTAAACCTTAAAATCTAATTTTGATTTAAGTTTGTAATGAAAAATAATATATTTCTCTCTAACATTCTTAATATAAAATCTTGAATAAAAATAAAATCAATTCATTTTAGAGATTTTTACCTATTTAATATTTCTCAAGTAAGCATACTGACGTTATTATTATATCGCTTTTACAAGCATTGTATACCAGTTAAATTTAATCACGACAAATTAAATATAACATGTAAGAATAAAGCATAAAAAATAATCAAAGAAAATAAAATCCTTACAAAGATTGACGCTTATTCAGTTGCTAGAAAAACTGTCGAATTTGCACTCCGTTTATTGAATCAAAAAGCAAAATATTACAAAACATAACTAGTTCTTCCGAAGGAAGAACTCTAAAACTAAGAGAAACTAGCTAAAACATAAGAAAAACTAGCTAAAAAACGTAAGAAAAACTAAAAACTAAAAACTAAGAAATGGGAGAGAAAGAAAGAAGAGAAGTGTGGTTTTGAGGTGTTTGAAGGTGTGCTTTGAAGTGAATGGAAGAGGGTATTTATAGGTGAGGATGGAGAGAAAAAAATGAGTAAAAAAATGAGTAAAAAAATGTTAAAAAAATATAAAAAAATAAAAAACGTAGTAGTGGACATGCTTTGAGAATATCAATGACGTCCAAGATGACACGTCAGAGTATTGCGTGAAAAATGGAGTCAACGCTGGTAGGGCGGTACATTGATCGTACAGGCGCAGCGCGTGAGCGGTAACCCGTAGCGTGAACAAGCGAACCAGCCTTGCCGCGCTATACGTAACGATCTGCATGTGATTTTAGGCGGGCTGAGTCTTTGGCCTGCGCGCGTTTTTCTCCGCTTTGACATTTTTGACCTTTTTGACCCATTTTGTCCAATTTTTCCATATTTTTCGACCTTTACGCATTTATTTATTAATATTTTTGTGATGTATTGCTTCCAAGATTCCTCTTTAGTCTTTAAGTTGCATTTTTAAGCCAAAATCCACGAAAAACAATAAAAATACATTGATTCCGAAAAAGACAAATTTATATAAATATATGATAAAACATATAAATATATATATATATTTTTAATCAATTAATGTGCATAAAATCATGGTTATTTTAGTGCTTTTTGAGCACTCATCACTAACAGAGACATGTATGTTGGATTGCAAACCTATTGACACTCCTATTGAGCAAAACCATTGTTTAGCAGAGTATCCAGATCAGATACCAACTGATCGAGCTCGCTATTAGAGATTGGTTGGACGTTTGATTTACTTGGCTCATACTAGACCAGATGTTGCATATGCAGTAAGTGTGGTGAGTCGGTTCATGCATAACCCAAGTGAGAACCATATGAATCTTCGCTTTTGAGAATTTTAAGGTATTTGAAATGGCTCCGGGAAGGGGAGTAATGTTAAACACAACAATCATCTTGAAGTCGTGGCTTCAGATGCAGATTAGGCGGGAAGTATTACAGATAGAAAGTCAACATCGGGCTATTATTTCACCTTTGTGGGTGGAAATTTAGTTACATGGAAAAGTAAGAAAAGTAGTGGCGCGATCTGATCTTGGTAAGTATAGAGGTATAGCTCGCTGGGGTTTGCGAATTACTATGGATAAGAACTTTGTTATCGATTTGGGTTTTGAACTCAAAAATACTATGCAATTGTATTGCGACAAATCGGGCAGCCATTGATATATCACAAAATCCAAGACAAATACGATCGCATTAGCGTGTAGAGGTTGATCGTCACTTTATAAAAGAAAAGCTAGACGCCAAACTGATTAGTTTTCCTTTTGTTCCGAAAACAACTCGTGAATATCTTTACCAAAAGAGTTTCTAAGAAAGACTATATAGTTATTCAAGCGAGTTAGGCGTGATGATCGATATCTACGCGCTACCAACTTTGAGGGAAGTGTTAATAAATTATTATTAGTGCTATATTAGTTGTATACAACTAATATAAGCACTTTTCCTAAAAAGCAGATTCCTATCTTCCTGTATTTATACTTGTATTATCATTCATTGTAATTAAGATTAATAAACATATTTTTCGGTATATTTAATTATTACGATGATTTACTTCAATGCTGTACTTGGCAAAATTTATGGGTGCACTTGAGAAGTCCTGAGTCCATCTAAAGCTAACCGGTTATGCGCTTAAAATAGACCCGGCAGAAGGTTGGGTCTATACTTGACTGATTATGTCTTTTATTATTATTATTATTATTATTATTATTATTTAAACAACTTTTATTTACTCTAATCATTATCTCAGAATTTTATTGTTTTTTACCTTCAAATATTTTTTCAATTATTTAGGGAATTTTTTATTTTTTATTTTTATTTTCTATGCGGAGAAGATGTTGTTTTTTCTTAAAAAATAAAAATGAGACAAAATATTATATTACTCAAATATTTTGTATAATAGTTAATTTTTGCAATAAATTTTTTTAGCATGCTTTTAATAGTGAGGTTTAAAGTCAATTTGCACTTAAGTTCAAATAATTATAATTTTTTATAATTATATTTTAAAGAAAGAAACTTGACCAATCCGGTCACACAAAAAATATTGTATAACTAATGCAATCCCTAATCTAGATTATCAACAAAAAGTGTTGTTTTTGAATAATATTATACTTTTTTACAATAAAATTCAATACATTGTAACAAACGAGTCTTTAAAGTTTCATGTTTTACATTGTATAAAAAATAAAAGATGTGTGATAAATTTTATGGTAGAAAAGACTTCTAAACAAAAGGGAGAGAGAGTGCAAAGAAAGAAAGAAAAAAGTTTTGTTTGCTTGCATTTTATTAAAAGTTGTTTCAAACAAAAACAATTTAAAAAAAAAGAGTGATGTATGAGTTATGAAAACATTTTTGATAAATTTTTTTATGTTTGATTCAAAAAGCGCTTTCCACTATCAAAAGTACTTTTACAAGATCCTAAAGAAAAAAAGTTAAAGATTCAATGGCTTAAATTGAGAAAAAAAACGTGTTTAATATTTGTTATGAAACTCACTAAACAAACATGAGTGATGCATCTAACATATTTAACCAAAACAAAAGATTTCTTTTTCAAAATGCTTTATGTTGAAACCACTTTTATTATCATCACAAGCAACCCAACTTTCTATACTTAATCATAAAAGGAATCACTTAACACGATGAATAGAGGAAATTGCATACATAGAAGCAACAAATCAAATATAATACAGAGCAAAATACAAAAGGAAATTAAGTTGTTTCTCCTTATGCAGAGAGTAACTATAGTTGAGACAATAAATGCTATAAAAATAAAACATATAGATTAATAGAGGACAACATGAGAATGTTCTATTGAGACAAAGCACTTGTGTTGTAGACAAGAAGTGCACCACCTGCAAGAAGCCCAGCCAGAGTCGCTGCCCATATGGCCAACCCAGTAAATCCTGCATTTTAATTTGCTATAACCCAATTAGAGCAAAGCCTCAAACTAAGAATTACACTGTAAATAAAACGGAAGTTAGTTAATAAAGTTTAAATAATTATTTAATTTAAAGGGTTAATTTTATTAATTATTATATTAAATATTATAGATCTTATAATTTTTGAAAAAAATATCACAATAATCTCGTTATTACGTGTAAATCAACATTTTAATCCTATAATCTTTTAATATGATATCTCTATAGTCTCATAATTTTTAAAAATAAGGTATTATTTTTAATACTTTTGAAGAACTACGAATATTCATTTTAATAAATTATAGAATTAAAATTATTTAATTTTCGTAATAAACTTCTATTCCATTTTAAGTTTTAGGATATTTTCAACTCAATCTCCAAAAATACGCAATTTAAGATTTAATGTCTTTAAAATAACTTCTATTCTATTTTAAGTTTTAAGTAGTCAAAAATTCCAAGTTTATGGTATAATATGAAAAAAGTTTGTAAATTCTTTACCTCCAACATACACATCTCCACTTGGTGACCACTCATCTTTATTGTAGATAGGACTGCATATATATCAACATTTATTTTTCTTAATATTTATTCAAAAAAGAGTAATTATAGACAAATATTGGAGGGTTGAAAATTTAAAAAGAAAAAGAAGAAGGAGAAAGTTGTATTTATGTATATATTATTATTACCTGTAGCCATCAACATTAGCACCGTATTTATCAACAAATTGATATACTCCCTTTCCCTAAAATCATATTTACAAGTTAGATAATTGTTATAGAAAAAAAAACTATATATTTACTTTTTACAAGTAATTGAGAATAATTGTAAATCTTATATTTTATAGTTTATATTACATGTAGGAATGTAAAAAGGAAAGAGGAAAATAAACAAATAGAGAGTTCCAAAAAAATTAAGGCAAACACATTATAGGATTGATTGATTTTTTTTTTCTTTCTTTTTCAACTATTTGTTTTAAAGTAAACATGTGTTCATTAGTTTTACAAAATACAACACTTAAATGTAATAATTTTATTGTAATATTTTAATCTATTAGTTTTTAAAAAATAACTCCATAAATCTAAATGATTAATTTTTATTTCTTTATTTTTTTATTTAAAAATAAAAATAAAAAGTTGTTTCATCAATTATTCTTATTAAAACTTCTTTTTTTTTAAATGCAGTTTTAAAAAATAAAATTTAAAAGCTTAAAATTGATAATTTGTACCCATGATGTTACATTTTTAAAATAAGTGAATTAAACTTTTTCAATAAAAACTACTAAAAATAATAAGTGATATAAGTGTAATAGATAGTGGGTTAATGTTACATTTTTCTCTATTACTAATAGAGTTACAATATATATATATATATTATAGAGATTGATTTATAATTATCTACGTCTTTATAAACTTAAATTAAACTCATTTTAAATCTTACATGTATAATATTTAATTTATCTAATAAAAAATAAGAATTTAGGGGTTAAAAATAACCATAGATGTTCAAACATGACGTACCAATTTGCATATTATGAAATAGTTAGAGTATGTAATTTATATTATGTTATTTTGTAAAATTAAACTCGGTAGTAGACAAACCGTGGGCTTCCTCCCTGAGGCATCAACGCCATTCCTCAAGTTCATGCCACCACCAGTTCCTGTCACAAAGACACTGTTAAGTAATTTCGATAAAATGGTATAATTACAAATTCTCCCTTACAAGATCTTCCTTAGAAGAACATCAAATAACAGAGAAATAGATAATACACAACACAAGAATTATAGTGGAAACTCCAAATTAGAGAAAAAGCCAAACTTTGGTTCAAAAGACAATCCAAAGAAAATTCATATGTGAAAAAATTATTACAACCACACTCGATGAATTTTCTCACATAGCACAAAAAGACAAGAGCAATTACAAGCCTAAGAGAATTTTTCCACAAAATTCTCTACTCAAGAACTTCTCATACGAAGCTTTTCTCTCTTTTGGGATGATTATCGAAGAAATGAAGCCGTATTTATAGCGCCCCAAGTTATCATTTCATATAATAAACATTTCTTCATTCAACAAAATTAGGCTACCTAATTTTCCTATTAACTTTATTCAAACAAGGTTAGGCACCTCCATCTTTGACAATATCTTAGCCATGCGTATGAATTTTCTTCAAATTAGACCTCCTATTTCACTAAGCAACCTAATATTATTTTTAATCAATCATAACAATCTCCACCTTGATTAAAAATAAACATGTAGTTACTACTACAACACTGTATATTCCAACGGTCGTAATTCTGCTGAGAATTATCATACTCCGCCATAAAGAGTACACTTAGAATTAATCACCAATTCTAAGAATTTCACATGTCGTATGTCGAAAAAAAACTTGAAATTTATGGTGCAACTCTCACACTTGGTTTACTCGAGTTCATCAGCCATCGACATCCTTTCCACCACACACCTTGCATCTATACCAAGCCAATGCCATGTGCAAACTTGTGGACCCGCTATCAGTAACACACCCTCTTTCATGGCAATATTTAGAGACTAGCGGCATGCCATGAGGATGTAAACGCTCTTTCAAAGAAACGCATCACATAGTCTTTGAAAACAGGACATACTATTAGCGTCACCGTCGATATTTGAGCTTCTTCCAGGATCAGCTCCACCCTTTGGACAATTTCTTTTGAGGTGCCCAGATTGTCCACACCCCCAACACACTATCTTCTTTTTCATGAAATTGTTTTTCTTTCTGTTGTTAGCTACCAATACTAAGTTTTTAGGCGAAAAATTTCTTTCACCACTCAGCCTTTTTTCTTCAGAAAACAACTTGCTAGTAACTTCTGAAAAATTATTTTCTCCTTTCCATGAATCAAGATAGGTTTCATGTGATCATAAGAAGATGGAAGAGACCAGATGAGCCTTAAAGCTATATCTTCACCATCAAGTTTAACTCCAATGGTTTCGAGTTCATAGACAATACCATTGAGAACACTTAGATGGTCAGACATAATAGTTCCTTCATTCATACGCAAAGTATGAAATTGCTCTTTCAAATACACCCGATTTGAAACGCCTTTTGCCTGATACAATTCTTCAAGCTTTTCCCAAAGTTCTTTGGCCATAGATATTCCATGCACATTTACAATAATATTTTTGGCCAAACAAAGCCGAATTGCACTTGCAACTCTTAGATCAAGATCTTCCCAATCTTCATCACTTATATTGGTTTTACTGGACTCAATACCAGTAACAATGGCTAGTTTCCCCTTTAACGCCTTGTGTAACCCATATTGGATCAACAAATCTTTGACTTGTACTTGCCACAAGCCAAAATTGATTCTTCCATCAAATTTCTCAATGTCAATCTTGACTCTTGACATTTCTCCTTCTTTCTTTGAAATTGGCTCTAATACCAGTTGTTATGTAATTTCGATAAAATGGTATAATCACAAATTCTCCCTCACAAGATCTTCCTTAGAAGAATATCAAATAACAGAGAAATAGATAATACACAACACAAGAATTATAGTGGAAACTCCAAATTAGAGAAAAACCACTTTCGTTGTCAAAAGACAACCAGAGAAAAATTCACTATGTGAAAAATTGTTACAACCACACTCTCAGTAATTTTCTCACACACCCAAAAGACAAGAGCAATTACAAGCCTAAGAGAATTTTGTGGAAAAATTCTCTCACTCAAGAACTTCTCATACAAGCTTTTCTCTATCTTTGGGATGATTATCAATGAAGAAATGAAGCCATATTTATAGCCTTCAAGTTATCATTTCATATGCCAAACATTTCTTCATTCAACAAAATTAGGCTACCTAATTTTCATATTCTTTATTCAAACAAGGTTAGGCACCTCCATCTTTGACAATATGGTAAGCCACATTCCATGATTTTTCTTCTAAATTAGGCACCTCCTATTTTGACTAACAAACCTAATATTATTTTTAATCAATCATAACAGACACATCTCAAAAAATTCTTAATACTGTCAACTAATTTTAAGGTGGATGGCACACACATATATATCAATCAGCACTTTAAGTATATAGCTTTGATGTTTTAGTCTCATACTAACTCAAATTTATATAGGACTAATTTTTTTTTTATATACAAACATCCTATAAATATACTAACTATTATAATTAAAACACTTAAATTTGGTATTTTTTTTCTTAATAATTTTAACAAAATAAAAATTAAATTTAAATAGTAAAATTTAAATTTTTAAAAACCAACCGTTTTTCACCGTTTAAAATTTTGTTTTAAAACTTTTAAAACTAATAAACTAAATTATCATTAAAAAAATAATGACGTTAATAATATATTTTAAAAAGCTATTGGATGTACTAAATCGCACGAATGTGGATGTATTTAGTAAAAAAAATAAGTATAATATTTATAAAATTATAAATAGATTAATGTATAAAATATAATTATCATTTGAATTTTAAATTTTTAATACTTAATATATCAATAAAATTTAATAATTTAAATAGATACATATAATATAAATTTTTAATAATAATAAAATAATAATAATTAATATTATTTTTATTATTTCTATATAATACTCCACCTATACATAAATCCTAAATCCATCACCCAACTACTTTTTTAATATCATAAGGTAATTAGAACCTGTAACTCTTACCTTTCTAAAAAGGAGTTAAACCACTGTTCCCGACTAATTAAGGTGTGAGTACAATTCTTTTGTGTAATTTTTTTTATGTCTAATTATTCGTATCATTAATATATAATGAATATGTAAATAAATATACAATAAATACGGAAAATAAATAAATAAATAAAAATATGAATCATTATGCATAAAATATAAACTTTAATTCATATATTTATTAACTATTAATCACACGAAATAACCCTCAATTCCTTCTCTAATCAAAGCATAAGATTAAAGGGCAAATATGAAACTAAAGTTCAAAACTATAAATAGTAAAGTGCCTTGATTTTATAAAAACAAATTTAAAAAAAAAACAAAAGAAAAATAAATCCAAGAAAAGAAGATGCAGAAATAAAAACGCAAGTACCATAAGGCGTGTCAGTCTTAATCTTCTTGCCACCACTGGCTTCCACTCTGAAAGAAGCAGAAGATCTTGCTAGACAAGGAAGACCTTTAACTGTTGATTTCTCAATGTTAAATGCTGCTGGTTTTAAGCTCACTGAAGCCATAACTGAGGCTGCCATTTCTTTCACACTCTAGACTCTTCCTTTTTGATTGCCAATTGCTATATCATTCACCATTTCATAATAATATCAACTATATACAAGCGATTGTCTTTTTGACACGTCACAGTTTTTGTGTGGCTGATATCAAGATATTATACCACAACACTATCTGAATTCGAGTTCTTTGCACCATTTATCTTACTCCTTTTTATTTATTTATTTTTCCTATTTTTATTTGAATATCAACTAGATCTTCTTGCTTTGTGACACGTGGACAATCCAAAAATAATAACAATGAGCTTAATAATATAAGTGTGTGAGCAACTTAAGATATTACTTGTATAAATAATATACTTATAAATTAAATTATATATTTATTCAAAAAAAATTATATTATATATGAAACTAGAAATAATATGATAGATTATATTGTACGCGTTCACCCAACTATTGCGAAAAAATTCTTCACACTATTAAATACAAGGATAATTTTATTTCGATAGATTGGAATATGTTTACATACATAGATTAGTATAACAACCCAAGTCTAAAAGACAGTCCAAACCTAATAGACAACTTGAACTACCTCTCATATCCATAAGGTCGACCACCAGTCCAAACCTTGGGATAGTCGACCCCGATCTATAAACATATTTGTTTTATCCTTTTTGTTCTTTTTGACACTTACATGTATTTATTCTATGTAATTGACATCTATACATGTAATCATAGATATATGCATGGATTTCCTGAGAGATCCAAACATTCAATTAATTGTTTTGATTTCTCTCTAAGTTATCTCTCTAAAAATTCGAATCATTTCAAATATTTTGGCACCCACAATGAGGTTCAGATTTTGAGATCAAGCTTAAGTTTCTAATCCCGTATTTCTTGGATTCACTCCAAGCTTTGAGAGAAGCTTATGAAATCAAACGTGTTCCCTTCACAAGCTAACTTATAACTCATAGTCACATGTGTCATATCACCATGGTAGGAACCCGTGATAAGGATGGATTGAGACTAGTTAACGAGTAAGCAATGGCAACACAGGGAAATGTCTCGCCGACCTTTTAACGAGACAAGAATAGAGGCTAACCTTTATAAAGAATTAATCTGTTGATAACATTATGAAAGTAAAGCCATTAATGTACTTTTTTACTTAATAATTGTTTAATTTATTCAATAAGTAGTAATTTTGGGATTAGAAATATTAAAACATAAACTTTTTGGTGAAAATGAGTGAAATATATTTTTTGATTTTTTTGTGATTTTTTAATGCACGCCTAATCAGGATCTACCATGTGGTCTACCACGTAAGTAGAGGAACTGACTGAGCAAGCTAATGGATACCAAACCAGCTTAGACAACAAATCGTAAATTGATGCATGTGGGAGTGATGCAGTGAGTGACACATGTTAGCACAACTTTCATTTCGAGTTTATAACTCGATCAAACACCCTTAACACATGTCATCACACTATTCATTACCACTATCTACCAGCGCAACACACCATATATTTTTGCAAATAACGTTACATCGAATGGTGATGACATAGTGAGAATTGACTCGGATGGTCTCCCATACCACGCGTCGCAGTGTCATTCACCCTATAATTTTTTGGGTGCCATGTGTCTAAATCATATTCGTTGGCACTGTTATTTTGCTTGTTTTGGTCTTAGCCTTTGATTTGAATATGATATGACAGTTAAGATTTCACTTGAGTTATATTTAACCCTTTAATCATCCCATAAACCCTATGGAGCTTCCATTAGCATAATTTTGATAAGTTTTTTGTGCTAAAAATAGAGAAAATCACGTAAAAATTCAAGAGAAGATTAGTATTATATTTCAAGAGATTGGTTGTATTTCTTCTTCTACTTCTTTATCAATTTTTATGTCTTTCTTTATGAAAAATATAAGTTTTATGGATAAAATTATGTATAGTTAATTTATTAATCTAAGGATCTTATGAACTCAATTTTTACCATATGATGATAAATATTTTACCCTAATTATGATTTTAATTTAATTATAATATTTAATCTGATTTTTTTGTTATTAATTGTTTGGCCAACGATATATTTATAGAGTCAATTAAATAGATTTGATAGAATTATTTAATTGATTGTCTTTATCAGATAACATGCATAGTTTATAGGTATAACTGTATGATTCTTATATATGTGATCCATAATTGATAAACTTAATGAATAGTATGCAATTTAATTGACATAAGAGTATGATTAAGTTAATTACTATATGATGTATAATTTACTTGAGAGATAAATGCATGCTAGATTAGATTCAATTGATCATGTACTTAATTGATAATTATATTTGAAGGATTTTAGTGATTCACATGTTTAGAAAATTAAGGAATTAAATATTCTTATAATATATTTTCTCATATATCTTTTTAGTTACTAAATCTGATTTAATTAATTGCTATTATATTTAATTTTAATTATTTTAATTTTGCTTCCTTAAAATATAAAAACACAAAAAAAAATTATTTTTTTTTGTTTTAAAAATTAGTTTTTAATAAAATTGCTCTAAGTTCAATTCAATTATCCTTATTTGATGAGGTTTTGCACTAGTCTGGTAATGAGAAATTCGTTGATAGTTTGTGGCTTAAATTGAAACATTTTGTATATGATAAAATATTTAACCAGTCGAATATATTTGAAGTAGCTCTTTTACACATTTAGAATGTCATAATGTATTTCTTTGCACAATTATCTTGATGGATTTATTAAAATTATTTGTGATTTAAGAAATATTGGTGTTAAAATTGATTATAAGGATCAAGCCTTGGTTCTTGTATGTTCTTTATCTCTTTCTTTTAAATATTTGTTTCATACATGCTATATAGGCAAGACACTATTTTTTTAGATGATGTTAGGACATCTTTGAATTCTAGAGAGTTAAAGAGAAAAGTGTTTGTAAGTAATAATTATAGTAGTAATAGTATGATTGTGAAAGGTAGAACTCAAGAAAAAGGCTCAAGTAATGATAGAGATAAATCTAGATCAAAGAAAAATGATAAATGCAACTATTATCGTTATAAAGTACATTGGAAATCAATTAGTTTTGGTTTTGATGATGATGATGATGATGATGATAATGATGTTCTATCAACTTTATTTGCTCTACTAAAGACGTTTAGACTTTTGATTCGAGTTTTACTTATCATATTTGTTCTAATAACCATTGGTTTTCTATTTATCAATCTATTGATATGGATGTTGTCTTGATAAAAAATAATGTGTTCTGTAAGGTTATTAGTGTTGGTACAATTTGAATTAAAATGCATGATGGTATTGTAAGAAATCTGAAAGATGTTCATCATGTGCTAGATTTGAAAAAAAAACTTGATATCTTTAAGTACTCTTAACTTACAAGGCTATTGGTATTTAGCTGAAGACAAAGTATTAAGAGTTTATAAGTATGCTCTTGTTGTTATGAAAGAGTAGTTGTTTCGTGGACTCTATGAGCTTAAGATAACACATTTGTTAATGGTGATTCAATTTTGGCCTTATCTTATTTAATCTTAGATATTGTTCGATCTTGTCTTATGAAAGAAGCATGGATGCATACTTTAAAAATGTAGGGTTTGTTCGGTGGTAAAAAATTCAAGCGTTTTAGGACCGAAAATAATTTAGTATTTTAGAAGAGTCAATTTGTTGAATTCTATCAAAGAAGTGGCATAGTAAGGTATCGCACTATATGTAGTATATCACATCAACATAGAGTTATAGAACATTAGAATTTGATTTTTTTGAAAAGACTATGTTACATGCTCTTTGAGGCTGTTTTGTGTAGATTATTTTTGAAAATAATGATTAATTTAACAGTGTGATGGTAATATTCACTTTTTTTTCATTTTAAATCATATGTTTAAATAAGTACTATTTATTAAAAAATGAAAAAAATAGTCTCAAAGATTACACGTTAAAATAAAAAAAAGCATTATAAATTATACTTGGTACGTGAAAGAGTGAGATATTATATATGATTACACTCTTTTTTTTTTTTTTAGTGTAGTGTAGCATGAATGATCCCTCCAATGTTGTTGGTGTATGCCAAAATTCCTTCAACCTCTGCAAGCTAATGTTTTTTTTTTTTACTGAAAACTTATTGGAAACTTTTAGACTGGTCTTTGAAACTAAAATTATTATTTTAATTTCGTATGCTGTCTGGTTTAAAAGACTTTTTTCACATTTCTAACCCTCCAAATAGTTTTTAGTAACAAAGTGATGGCCTATGTAAATCTAATGTATCGCTAGCGGCGAGCTAGTTTTGCTTGTTAACCCTCCGACAATATCAATAATTGGGCTGGTTGGATTCATTGGGCTTATACCCAATTGTTTAGACCTCGTGGATCCACAATTATTACTTACATATCCAACAATGGCAAATCGGTGATTAACAACTAATCATAATTTTTTTTAAATACTTTCAATTATTTTCTTAATTTTTGTTCAATTTAAATCATCTATTTATTTATTTTGTTAATTTTTTTATAATGATATCATATTGATAGATTTAAAACAATTTATATAATTAAATAATTTATTTTGAATAATTTATATAGTTATTATTTTAATTAAATGAATTGTATTTAACGTGAAATTATTAAATAAAAATTTAAAAAATTATCTAAATAAAATATTTTTATAAATTTAAATTTGTAAATAAAACTTGGTATAATATCTTGAATAAATTTTATATAATTTATAACTACACGTAACACGGTGATAACAACCGATATTATCCAATTCGTTAGAATAATTATTATTGCAGTGACGTGACTTGAGACATTGGAGCATTAAAGAATACTTCAAATGCCCCCCCGCACGCCACTTTATGTATTCGAACCGTATGTTAAATTTAATGGCATAAAAGTGTATATGTTTTTAGGTAATCAAATATTATTTTTAAATCTAATTATATTGTAATAATAAATAAAATTATATTGTTATTTAAAAATATCTTTTTTTAAATAGAACTTGGTTGAGTCAAATACCTCATCAGAGTTTTATATTTAGATGGTTGCCATTTAATTTTATTATTAAATAGAACTTACGTAAAATAGAACTTTGTTATTTAATTTTATTATTAAAAATAATAATTATTGATTAAAAGTAAAGAAGACATGGGTTAGTTATGACTTGAGGTAAAAATTAACGTTATACAACTAAGTATCGTTTATATCAAAATTTATATATAATAAAGAGACGTGGCTCACATGTATACACGATACATAAGCATTAGTGGCGTCCGTGCGATGTATTTTGATTTTTACAAAAAAAAAATAAAAATATTTAATCGAATCGGACCGTTTAAAACAGTTTTAATTATTATAAATCAGATCGGATCGTTTTATTTATAAAATCGTTCGATCTATTCGGTTTTTGGTTTGTTTCAATTTTTTTGACATATTTAATGAAAAATAATGTTAAATTTTTAATATATTTATTAAACTGGTCTGGTTCGGTTCGATCGATTTTAACCGGACCGGATCGTTTAAAAAATGATTTTAATAAATACAAATTAGATCGGACTGTTTGATTTATAAAAACGTTCATTCTGGTCCAATTCAATTCGATTTTACGATTTAGTTCGATCCGAACCGATTTATGGACAATCTTAATAGAAATCGAGGAGAATTAGTATGTTTCCGTTAATATAATATATATATTTAATCTTTATTTTTAATTTAGATATATAAAATATTTATATTTAAGTTATTAAAAACAATTTTAGTTAAAATTTAACGTTTAAATATATAAATTATTATTAAAATATATATCAATAATTTAAATAATAGTATTTAATATATTTTGATTAAAAATAAAGTATTTCCAAAACTAAAAACAAAAGGAGAGGTATATTTAAAAAGCGGCCCCTCCAACATCTCTGTCACATAGTAAGATAACGGCACCATCTCGTATGGTAGGTCCAAATAAATAAAGTTGAGAGCCAAGCAGCCAGCAAGAGAAACTACTGGTCAAATTCAACCTTCTTCCTCATCAATTTCGATATCTTAAAGTAGGGACTCCATTAAAGACATTGATATTTTTAGGAAAGAATTTTAATAATTTTTTAAGATATTAAAATAATATAATTTAGTTGATTTATTTTTTAAATTGAAACTATATGAGAATAATTTTTTAAAAAAAGTAAGAGACGTAGATAGGGACTGCTCATTGGAACTATGAATATATATATCTACAATGAGACAGGCATGCATGCATCCAATGTGACCAACGGCTTTTATAGTTCCTAGCATATAATGGGAATAGACAGCGAGATAGTTAATTTCAAAAATATTTTTATATATAATAAGTAATTATCCTAATAATTTTTTATTATAATTATTGATAATAGCCTAACAAGTTAATTATGATTTATCTTAATATTATGTTGAATATATATTTTTTTCACATTTGGATTTCAAAATTTAACATTTATATCTTTTATATAAATTATCATAAAATTGATGAAAATAACATCAACTTGTCATATAATTGTCATTATTGTTATATTATTATAAAAATTTATTTTTTTGACCTAATAATCTTAAATATTATATATATTGTCATTAACAGAAACGAACAAATATATATAAGATTGATCAGATTCTCATAACAAAAGAGAATAATCCATTTATAATAATTAAAAGAATCCATTTTGTTAGTTAAAATATTTTAATTACTTATTATACAATATTTTTTAAAAAATTATTATATAATATTTTAATTAATTAATCAAATTATCAATTAATATTAAAAGAATCCATTTTGTTAGTTAAAATATTTTAATTACTTATTATACAATATTTTTTTTAAAATTATTATATAATATTTTAATTAATTAATCAAATTATCAATTAATATAAATATTACAAGTATTTAAAATACATATATTACATAATAAAAATTAGTTTAAAATGTAAATAATTGATTCTTTTAATATTTTATAAAAAAAAATTCATAATATTTTCGTTATTTTACCAAAGTTTTTGTATATAATGATAATATTTTTGATATTTTAGTAAAAAATATATCATAATATTTTAAACAACATCGAAATTTAAAATAAATAATATTTTACTCTATGTTTTTCCCCTTCATTTAAAGCAATATTTTTGTTTAATTTTTTTTTATATTTAAGTGGTATATTTTATGTTTAATTTTAATTATTTTAAAGAAAGGTGAAAGGGTTTAGTCCCATCACTTACTCATTTAATCGTATAGTTTTAAATAACTTCCTTTTTATCTCGTTACATTAGAAAATTTATTAAAGAAAAATAAAATTAATTTTAAAATATTTTTTAATTAAATTTTTCATGTAACTCCAAAATTAGTTATCATTTTAATCATTTAATAACCTAATACTTTATTATTTTTTCTTTGTATTATTATTTTTTTAATTTTAATATTTATTTTATTTTAATCTAAATAATAATATTTTATTATAAATTTTACTGCAATTTTAGTTTTTATCGTACTATAAACCTTTCCTCTACACAAGGGTACAAAAAAATGTTTTTTCTATTTTAAAATATAAATAATCACTTAACATCTAACACTTTACGACAATTATCCCTTTAAAAAATTACATAGAAGATAAAAAAAAATTCAAAATTCAAAATTTAAAAAAACTAACCCAACTAACCAAACAATATTAAAAAGGTTGGTTGGTTATCATTGATGAATGAAGGGCTCAAGGAGCCAAGCAAGTTTTATATGAGTTTATTCATTTATTATTTTTATATAAATACATATAAATAATCTCATTTTGTTATAAATAATAATAATACTTTATTAAAATAAATTACACCATATGTTTGATAAAATGGTTCTTACAAAACATTTTGCAAGAATTATATTTACTTTTTGAAAAAATAAAAACTAGTACACTAAAACTAATTTCATTTTTTTTAAATAGCATTTGATCAAAAATAGCTCATTCTCATAAAGTACTATTATCTAACATGATTATCATTTGTATTTTTTTATAATGCCATAACTGAATAACATACTTTTATAAACTTTTTATGAGCACCAAAAGTGTGAGCTCTGTAGAACTTGTAATTTTATTATGTATTTATTTGTTTTGTTGAGAATATTTTTTCATTGACAACATCAATACATTAATAACACAAAGGTATCTTAATTACTAATATTTATAATTATACGTAAAATATCACAAAATATCTTAAATTAGTTTATGTATATAGTTTAATAATAATATCATTTATTCATTTAAATGATGATTTAATAACACAATTTATTTTAATTCTTAATAATTATAATTTTGAATAAGTTGTAATAAAAAATCATTAAATTAAATTATTTGTATCATTTAATAATAATATAATTTATTTTTTTAATTTTATAAAAATAACCAAGATAAATTATATTATTTTAATAAATTTTTATTTTTAATCATGTAATTAAAATACAAATATTTAACAATGATAAAAATAAAATTAATATGAAATTTCTTTAAAAAAATAAATAACAACCAAATTCAAACAAAAAAATTATTTAAAATATATATTTAATTTTTAATAAAATATTAAAACAATAGTTTCATTTAAAAAACAAAATTATATTAATTATAATCACTTAAAAAAATAATATTTTATTAAAATAATATAATTCATCTTCAAATGATTTTTTTCTTCCTTCACTTCAATAATAATTTAGTTTTTGAGTAATGGACTTGAGATAGCACGATACAAATGGACATAATTTGAAAATACATGATTATTTAGTTTATTTTACATATTATTTTATTTTCGATTAGGATTTTGGTACATCTGAAATTTTAAATTATTTCTTACTCCAAGTAGACACATTTTTTTTATTTGAGAAGAATACATAAAATTATTATATTTATTTTAAAAATAATATTTAAATCCTGTATTTTTTTTAAATAATTTAATTTTATTAATATAAAAAATAACTACATAATAATATATAAATTATTATTATTTATTTATTTATCTCTACAATTTTTTAAATTATAACAATCTTAATATATATTTTTTATTTTTATATAAACAGGATTTTTAGGCTTAATCTCAAGCTGTCTAAAGACATCTCATGACAACTTTATTTTCTTTATAATTACTTTCTATCTATCATGTAACTGATAACACCTCACGTGATATATCCACTCCCTCAGTTCACACACTTCAAACCACTACTATAATATAAAGTTTGGGATTTAAATATAATAATAAAAAGTAGAGAATTTTCTAAAAACAGACATATTATATAATGACAAATGAAAATAAACCCCACTTATTGTATCTTTCATCCAGAAAAATAACAGCCTTTTAAATTATTGAACCCAGCCTTTAAATTATTAATGACCCTGACCCACGCCATCATTTTCAAACAAGATCATCAACGAAATAATTAATTGATTTAATTTAAAATATAATCTGATCTCCATGTTTAAAGGCGGTCTAATAATAATAATAGTTCACATGTGATCCACCGACCACTAGTCTTTAAGACAGGTGAGAGACTTGAGAGGTTCATCCAATAATTAAAAGGATAAGAATTTTGTAGTAACTGTTAACAAATAATACAACCTAAAATTCAAATTAAATTAAATTAATAAATTTTATATTTAAAAATAAATATAATAATTTAATAATTATATGTAATTTTTTTATTATTTTTGTTTTGATTTTTTAATTTTAATTATAAATAATAATATTTATTACAAAAAACATAGATTTAAAATTTAAATTTATATATATCTTATAATAAATAATAAATAAATTTCAATATTAAAAATACACAATTTTTTATTCAATAGTCAATTCTCTTAACCTATAATAATTACTCCATATCAATTAGTTCTTTAAAGTTTTGATAAAACTCTTCAGTTTCTCTTTATTATAGTAATCATGCTACTCATCTTAATATTACATCTATATAAAAACATCTACACTAATATTATATAAACATGAAAAATTATTCATTAATTTTAAAAATATATGATAATATGTTATTATAAGTTTTTCTTTAAAAAATAATATAAGAAAAAAATAACCTCATGTAAACACTACTATTGATTTAATTTAAAGGAAGACCCCATGTACAACAAAAATAAAACAGTCTAAATCTCGAACGTAGAATAAAGAACTAATAAAAAATAAAAAATAAAAATTGAAAGTACTGCATGTGAGATAAGAGCTTGGGATCAGACTGACGTGCAAAATATTAATCTGCATAGCTGTCGCTTCTGATACTCAGTTTTTGGCATCATTTCCCAAGCTCACACTCATACATAGTGCTTCATTATTATTATTATTATTATTATTATTTTGTAAAACAATCATACATATTCAAAATAAACAAAAAAAAAAAAGAATATCAATGAATAGAATCAGGAATCTATATCTCAAAAAGTAATAAAAAAGAAATTAAAAAGTAAAGTAGAAAGTTAAATATGTGAAGGAAATAAATGCTTGGGATCAGACTGACGTGCAAAAAAATATTAATCAGCAACGCTGTTGCCTCTGATACACTGTTTTAATTTTGGCATCATTTCCCAAGTTTCAATCTCACTAAACAACAAATCAACAAATCAACAAATCATTAAATTTTATAAAAAATAAGAAAATATATATTAAAAATTGATATTTTCGTTCCTGGTATAAAGTGCGGAAGATGAGCTTCACTAAGATGCACAATTAATTGTACTATCATTATATTATGAAAGAAAATTTTTAAAGGTGAGTGTAGTAGTTAGAACCAAACCCCACAAGCCAATCAATCAATCGCGTGATATACAAACGAAGCTAAAAAAAGAAGAAGCTGATTTCGCAATCATATTAACGTTTTTCCTTTTTGCATTAAAATCAAAGTTCCTCCCCTACCTTTCAGATAAAGTTAGCAATTGGGTAAATAATAACATAACAAAATGAAAGAAAAAAAAGAGGGACAAATACAACCAACAAGAACAAACTAACATCAAATCAAAATCAACCCCCCCAAAGAATATATACAAGTGACAAAGTGACCTAATTTGAGAGGAGATTAGATTTTAAGGCCGGCCTCCACACACACACACCCCCACTAAATTTCATTGTCATGCGGTATATAGAATGTAGTTTCCGATTTTTAAAGAGAAAAAAATTAAATTAAAACGCTGCGTTAAGATGTTACCCTCCTACTATTGGACTCTAGTTTGTCCCTGTCAGTTTCGGTCAGTCCGGTGTCTACTGTTACTCAGCTGACAATATCCATGGCTTCTATTACTTCCTACACCACTTCCATTTCCTTCTCTCTTCTGTTGCGAAGAGAACAGCGGACCAAACCCAAATACCGAACCCGATTTGGAAGAACCCCTAAGAGAACAAACTGGAACGTTCAAAACAGGAGTGACCCTAACGTTAGCTGAGTATGATCGTTCCATTCCTCTGTGCTTGTGTCGTGGTCCGCCGTTGAAGGTGCTTGGGCTGCTTGAGCTTCTTTCCAGGCTATGAAATACAATCTTACCAGAAGAGTTCATTCTAGGGCTATCAACTGAAGCTCCCCTGCTAGCTACGCCACTCGATTCTCCAGGAGCTCGACGTACCGGGCTACGTCCCATTCTCACTGCCGTGTGATGATCAATCAGAGATTTCTGATTAGTTTCAGATGACATTGAGGCTGCTGCTCTTGGTCTGACCATCCTCATTTTGGGAGGATTTGGGTTATTTTGATTTCGGTGAAGGAAAATCGGGTTAGCATTTTGCTTTTCAACGTCGAGAGACAGTCTAGGAAGATCATCGAGCTCGTGACCAGAGGAAGATGATGAGAGTGAGAGACGTGAAGATATGGATACAGATTCGCATTCTGAGTCCTTCAGTAAAGGCAAGCTAAGCGAAGCGTCTGATAAAGATGATGAAATCTTCGAGCTCCGGTGCAGGAAAAGCTTCAATGACTTCGAAGTATTTGAGCTAGAGGATGACAAAGACGATGTCGTTTTCTGACTCTCGCACTTGTTAGCGTTGGCATTGCACAGCTTCTTCAAGCCCAACAAATCTCTCCATCTACTGGCACACCTCGGTGCCTTAGGAGAGAACACGCATGGATCAGTACCATCAATTTCGATCCGCCGTCCAGGCTTATCCGTTTCCATCTGCGGCCAAGTCTCTGAAAAAGCTTTCTCATTGACAGATAGTTTGACTGCGGAGAGATGTAACGGAACGAGCTTTCCGTCGGAAAAGAGCTTATCAGCAGGGAGCATGGTGACAGGATCTTCGAGACAGAACTCGAAATCGCCAGCCATAGGCTCTGGATGTGAGACATCCGACGGATCTGCAGGTTTTTTGGGCGGGGAAGATGGTTGAGAACCTGCAATCTCTGACGGATCGTTATCAGAGAACTCCCGGTTAATAGAAATTCTAGGGCTAAGCCATCCGTACGAAGAGTAAGTTGTCGGTGGACAGTCGAGCAAGTTCTCCGGTGACATGCCTATGTTGTTCACACAAGCGGAAGCCATTTATATACGAACAAGAGCAACGTAGAAAAGTGTGATATCTTTTCGTCAGAATCACATTGCCGGAAAAGTATTCCGTTCAGCGGAGGGAAAAATAATAGAGGGAGATTGAGAGTTGGCGCTTAGATTTTGGTTTTTGATAATGTAGAGGGTTTGGAAAGATTTGGGAAGCACCAGCACTTGAATAAAACTATTCCGAAAAGGGAGCGTTAAAAAGAGGGTAAAGCTCGTTGTCTTATATATAGGGTGGAGCGGAGAGTAAATGACTAGGCTAGACAAGTACAGCTTGAGAACCTTAAAGGCGCTTTTTTTATTAATTTATTTGAGTTTAAAAATTACTGAATAATTTATGTGTTTTCATTTTACCGTTTGGGTAGGAGATTCCTTATAGGTGTCTTGAATGTCATTGTTTTGTCTACTGGAAAAGATGCTTCAATCTTCCTGTTTCCGATTAGCTTCTTTCTCTTTTCTTTTCACCTTTCTTATATATATATATATATATATTAAAATAAATTAATTTAGATAAAATTTAATATCTAAATACAAGTTAATACCAAAAATGTTATGATAATTAATCATAGATTAAAAATTAATTCAAATGGAGAAGTCAGTATTATTAAAGAAGTTTATTATTCTTGTAGTTGTTTGAGTATTGTCCAGGTACCTAAACAATTTTAGTTGACATGATATAAGATTTAAAATTTTCAATTAAATTTAAATACACTACTAACACACATGTGAGAATTTATTTTTGCAAGTTCAAAGAAATGCAACTTTAACACTAGACATGTTACTGATTTTAGGTATGTATCCCAATATGCCTAATATCACATGCATGCTTTTTCCAATTATTATGAAAAGATTATAGACAAAATATTATCATAAAAAATTGTGATGAATCGAAGTGTGTACATGACAATAAAAGAACCAATTGTGTAATTAAACATTTTTTATACCATATAATAATTGATGGTTTTCTAGATTTGAATTACCAAAGCATGTTACCTATTCTCCATTTACAATCAATGTATGGAAAAATAAAATCAATGTTCTGACATCTCACCACAAATGGAAGCATTGTTGTACCATTCTAGACTAAAAAAAAGTAAAGCATATAGAAACAAGAAAAAAAATAAGCACTTTTTGTTATACAGTAAAGGATATGGTAGACAATTATTTGTTAAAACAATTAAAACCTACTTTTTTTAAACATATAATTATCTTTTATATTAATTGTTATACTCGGAAGGTTATATGAATTTGGGTTAGTCAATAGTTTTTTTTTTCTTTGGAACTTTTTATGCAACAAGATTTTGTTATAATTGCTGCATAAAGACTTTAAAAAAAAAAACTAGTAACTGACCCAAATTTATAGCGATAAACCAAACTAGAGCAAAAAATCCTCCCCTCCCCCTCCAGCCTCTCGCCAATAAAATTAAAACCAATTAAAAAGCAGCAGCAAAAGCAATAAAGAAAATGCTAACGATGCACAAACTTGCACTCACACTAATTATTGTGCAAATTATGGCACACTGTAAATCGTATATATGCAAATATGCATGCATTCAGCATTTCTCAAACAACAAATACAGAAGGAAAAACAGAGGACTAACAAATCGGTATAGAGCCATTTAAGATCAGAGTATTTGCACTACTGACTAGCCCGTCCATATCATTTGAGTCAAAAATTGAGTTATTTACCCACAATGATGCAATATACCACATGTACTACCAAAAAGGATATATAACATAATAAGTTTGTTTTTTCTCAAACTTCTCTGTCCTACGCCATTACAAAACTCACTGCCTCGAAGGAAAAAAGAAAACTGTCCTCGCAAGAAATTTGAAACTTGATCATACTTTGAGGTAGTACAACTATAGGGTGTTAAAAAAACTGCTGGATGAAAAACATAAACAGCTCCAATACCTTCTAATAGGGTTTACAACAGAATTCCAAGCTTAGATAAGGAGAAAATCAGCAAAACTATCAAACATTTTGTAATAAAGGTATACTAAGCCTGCCAAGCAACACATGTTAGATCACTGCACGAATTTAATAGAAGTAATCAAAACATTAATCATGGTCCAGGCTGATTTCTTAATTGAACATCCAAACGTTATGCAAACCATAGTTTTAACTTACCCATATATATGTAACGTAGATCCAGAGCCTGTAAAATGTCACTTTTCTTCACTAAATGTTCGAATGTGTTTTATGAGATCTTCCTTCAAAGATTCTGGTATTTGAGAGGTAAAAGTTTTTCTAGCTTCCATGATTAATAATTTCCTGCAGTGAAACGGTATACCACAGATTAGAGTCCCTAATTATCGCCCTAACACCATTGAAAAATATAAAACAGAAACCAATGACAAAAAAAACTAAGCAATAAAAGTTTGACTTATATATAAAGAGAGACCTATCAAAATATAAAAGCAGACATCCTTAGCAAAAAATACATAAAAGCAGATGCCTATCAAGCTTGATGTATGTATAAGAGTCCTACTAAAATATATAAAAGCAGATATCCTTAGTAAAAAGTATATATGCATGTACAGCACATACAAGCAGTTAATAAAGCATGAAGCAAACTACTATAATATTCCCTTCTCCTTGAATAGGAATCAGCATGATTCATGAATGAAATAAGAATAGAAGCAGATTTATCAAAATTGTAATAACAAATGAGTTTGATATTGCCACAATAATAATAACATTAAGGAATACTTAATAATATAGCTAAATAGACATTTTATACAATTTAGTTTGTGGCAATAGCATTACACTAAAAAATTAGTAAAAAAAATGTAAACTTTGACTTTGTGCAACTGAACTGCCAACATTTAGAACAGGTATATAGCTCAATAGATCAAATAAAGGACAGAAACAGTGTTCTCTAGAAGAAAACTGTAAACAACCTTAGAATGAAGAGATAATTGAACAAGAATTTGTTGAACGCATCTTCTTTCCTCTTTAATATTTCCCTTTTTATCCATCTGCTTTTCAATCTTTCGTCTTTTACCTTGTCATCCCCATCCTTTTTTCTTTCAAAATAGGCCCTTAAACCTTGACCACTCTACAACACGTTAATATATCAAAATTGTAATACTATGAGGAAGCAGTACACACAACGACAAAGATTCAGCAACTTTAAGAAAATTAAACTAGTTGTGGAATTTTTCGCAAGCATCAAGCAACGAAACCCCATCAATATGTAAACTTTGAGATGTCTAATGCATAGAGTATGACTGTCCAACCAAAAACAGTTTAGGATTTTATTTGGTTGCTATGAGCAACAGTTTTGGCATTATTTAGGAACAATCGAATTTTTTAATAACCCAAGGAAAAAATATTGGATCATGGCTAAACCCTAAATAGATTTCCTTCCCATAAAAGATGGATGGATGGCAATACCTTATTTCATTGCTATTTGATGCACTGATTCCTGCTTCCTGGATACACCTCTTCCTTGAAGACATGAAACTGCATACTTTATCTGTCCAGTCACATGATCGCAAAACTGTAGAGGCTTCTTTCTCAAGACTAAAAGATATAAAATCCAAAAAGAAAACATGTTAAAGGCAAAGACTAAAAGGAAAATATTCAAACAAAAACATGAAGCCAATGGAGATAGATGGCAAACTCAGGAAATAAGCAATCAGCGAGCACTCTACTGGGAAAAAAGGAAATAATTAATTCTGTATGTCCTCAAAGAAAAAACTTGGACTCTGAGTACAACATCATATGTATCTTTCATTTTTTTCCATGGGTAAAAGAGGCAGTCTGATAAATGTGATTATGATGTCTACAGTCTATAGTAAATTTAGAACCATATATAAGAATATGAAAAATGCATGATGAAATTAAATAAGTGCATATCACATGCACTATAGATGACAGTGAGTTAAGACTTACTAGCAATAAATGAAAAGCTTTAGAATCATAGAGAAGGTGGGAGAGTTTGTTCGGGATAGAGAGAGAGAGAAGGTGGGGGAAAGGGTTACATACACTTTCTTTAGTTCTTCGATCTTTTCCCAAGATTGAACATCCTTCGCAAGCAAAATGCAATAGTCTTTTGGTTTCCTTTTGGGACCGTCCGTCTCAAAGGGAACCTTGGTACCACCATTCATCATGTTCTGCTCCTGTTTGGGGTTAGATATGCCCTTACTACTGCTACCAATCCTACCATCATGGTTATCCGATTTCACTGAACTAATACCAGAATACAAACTATTACCGTTTTCTTTTGTTGAAATACAAGTTTGGCTATTCCTGGTGCCAAAACCATCAACTTTCTCAGTTGTGCTCAAACCATTACCATTCCTACTTACTAACTTGGACTTCACTTTCTCATTTTTACCCATATTTATAGAGTCTTTCACGTCCCCATTAGTTTTCATAACACCATTCCTAATGATAGCTTTCCCATTAACAGCTCCAGGTGTTATTTTGGAACCAGAGTTTCCATTAATATTGAATCTCATCTGTGGGCTGGAAGGTGTCTTATTTACTTTGGAAATAATTGATACATCCTTCTTAGGAGATTGTTCGTGGGATTTTACATGTATTCCTTTTTGTGAAAGAGGAGTCTTAAGGGTCTTGGAAGCTTCATGGCCATTACAATCATGAGACTTCACCCCGTTCATAGTATCAAGGGAAAGAGAAGGATTGGCAGCTTCTGGCCTTTGGTTGGTACGAGAGAAGAAAAGAACGTACACTTTTTCTGACAAGACCTCAGGCAGGTTTGAAAGTGAGACAAAAGAATCGTTGCAGCAATACCACCGACCCATTGCATCCTGTATACAGCATAAACAAACAATATCAGCAAATTGTTAACCAAGGAGCTGTCATAGTACTAACTAATTAAGATTGCCGAAAAAATACGGAGACCTTGATATAAGCATAATAGTGTCCAGATTCGGGTGAGAAGCCTGAATGAACAATAGAACCAAAAAGCTTATATTCTGGCCGTGGATCCTGTGAAATGATTGTAACAAAAAAATAGACAATATCAGAAACAAGCAGTACATACTGGACTTATTCCAAATAAACCATACGGAGAATTAAAAAATATATATTTCTGGTTAGTTCAGATACTATGAAGATTTTAAACTAAATTCATTAAATCCCCTCTAACCATCTAAATAGACCATAAAGATGAACTTGAGCTTGAATAAAATAGATTTCTAGGGTAGCGAAGCCAGAGATGCTAAAATTGACGAGAGATGCCTGATTACAGCTTATACTCGCCGGAATCTTTTGGTGTCATGGTTTCACCATTCATTTTAAAAGAAATTGATTTCATGTACATTATTGAACTCGCAGACAGATTGTATTTTTTTAAGTTATTCAACTCGGGTGTAAGTAATTAGTATTTAATCAACAAATAAACCAAGTCTACACAAACAAATCGCTAAATTCTCAACCAATAAATACGCAAGTCAATACCACATTAAGTTACAACTTAGTTTACCTGGCTTGCTTTACACATGAAGCTTGAAAGCAACAAAATCTCACCAAACCCAACAGCCTTATCAATCTTACTGCCGAAAGTGCCCTCAAATCTCTGTTAAACAAATCCAGAAATACAAATTACTAAAATGAAGCAAAGGATGACTTCAAAACTTTTAAATACTAATGATACTAATGGAAACAAAGAAATCAGAGAAACCCACCTTGAGCTGAATCACTAGGATATTAGGTGCTTTGACTATGGACATTTGCTTCTTGGCCGGCACCAGTTTATTACAACTGCACAGTCATGTTTACTTCAGTCAGAATATATATATATATATATATATATATATATATATATATATATATATATATAAAGCAACAGCCATCTTATGAGTTGTTACTGTTCAAAAAAGCCAAATACATACCTTTCACATTTGTACTTATTGCTCCCATCCAAAATCTCAGGTTTGAAAAATCTTTGTAAGGCATCTTCGATTGAATTACTAAGAATAACATCAAGACTAATATCCATTATCTCATCAACCTTATTGGATTCATTTCCACACGATAGACACTTCACCTGGCTCTGCAATGCTCCCCCGAATATCTCCTTGACCACCGAAGACGACCCAATGTCATTCCCGCCACCGCCAATTCGCCGGAGCTTCTTCAAGCGGAGACAAGTGTTATGGCAAGCATCAATGACATAGCGCAAAAATTCATGAGCATCTTCCTGTCGACCGCAGCGAAAGTGCTCGGCAAAAATCCTGAGACAATTCTGAATCCTCCTTGGCGCGTCAAGGGTGAGATCCAAACTCAAAGACCGCACTATCCGCTTCTCCAAAATGCAAAAGGGACAGTCCCTCTTCCGGCCCGCCTCGGAAGAATCACCTAAAACAACAGTTCACATAGGAACCAAAATTAGGGCTTATGACAAAAATTTGAAGTTGGAATAATCACAAAGAATAACAACAATACATACAAAGAGAAGAGTGTAGTTTCCGGAGGCAGAAATTGGCGAGAGGAGGGGTGTAAGTGAGACACTGAATAACGCTGTTGAGATAACAAGAATTGCCAAGGTTCTCTAACCCTAACGGTGGACCAGTTTTGCGCTTCTGACTCAGTAGACTCGGCTGCCAACTCATTTGCAATTGCATGCCCATCAACGATCTCTAGTGACTGGTGCTGATATCCATACAGCATCGCACGTCGTCGTTTTGGTGATGCTTCCACAGCCCCAAATCCACCACCACCTCAATCGCATCTCTTACTATTCCTCTAAAAGAAAATTAAGAACACAAACAAAAAGGAATTATTTGTCTTTGTCGTTTAGGATTTGATTTGAAGATTGTGATTGAAAGAAGAGACGACGAAAATGGGAAAGGAGAAGGAGAAGGAGAAGGCTGAAAAGCCTCATCAACACGAGAGAGTTGAGAGTTGAGACCGTCGTTAGCAAAACCCAAATCCCTTATCGAGTGTTTAGCAAGGGTTCGTTTTTCGTTCCCTCTTCCCTCTTCCCACTTTACGGCTCCTTCCCTCTAAAATCCAACTTTTCTTTAGCGATTTTACTTTTTTTTCTAAGATAAAAAAAAAATTATATTCGTTTTTTTTAATAACATTAAAAAAATACGGTTATTTATATTAAACAAAAATATTACATAAATTTTTTTATATTACATAAAAAATTTTATATTAAATAAAAGGTAACAAAATATATCAAATAAAGATAAAAATTATTTTTATTAATATTTTGAATAAAATAATATTTATTTATTTTATAAATAAAATTTTATTATGATATTTTATCATAAAAATTTATTAAAATATTGAGTTAATATTTAAATTTTTATCATAAGACTATTAAAATATTGAATGTGTAGTAAAATTTGTTATTTTTTTTATATATTTTACATAATATAAAGGATTAAATGATACTTTTTATAATATAAGGGACTAATTGACATAAATCTATTAATTTAAGACACTTTTATGACATATCATCTTTTTATATTATACGAAAAAATAACATATATTTTTTTATAATCGGAAAATTAAAAATAAAATTTTATGTATAAAAAAATTTATTTCATGTAATTAAATTAAGCCTTCTTATTTTGTCATCTAAAATTAAAAAAACTTTTTATTTTTCTTTCCCTAATTTGTGAGGGGCCTGCATGCATGTGTCTTTGGACTGTTTTGTAGATTTTGTCTAAAAAAATAGCAAAAATTGACCAATATATTAACTTTATAGTAAACATTCAGTTGTTTCTTTATAATATGCAATATATTTTCTAGAACGTGATATACAGGTAAATAACTCAATAAAATACGTTGAGTTTAGGATAACAATGATCTAAATTCTAAACTAGATTGTATAAGATAGCTAAACTATTTAAGAATTGTGAAAAAAAAATCTGCTAAAGCAAATGTTTAATATTTGAGTAAATGTTGTTATATATTGTAATGCGTATACTATTGGGTGAAGGCAATAACTATGTCTTTGATGGTTTGCGAAGAGTGGTTTATTTGGTTGATTTCAAAGGAGAGGTTAAGTTAATTTGAAAGAAAATAATTTTTGAATTTTTTTTTTAAAATATAAGATTAATCAACTCAATAAAATAATTAAAAATATATTTAAATAATTCATAATATATTTTAATAATTCATTATATGGGACATTTCTTACATAAAATATATATATATATATATATGTTAATTTTAATTATTTTTATAATATTTTAATGATATATAATAATTACGTATTTAATTTATAATATATATTAATTTAATTATATTTATGATATTTTAATAATATATAATGATATTTTTTTATTTTTTTATTTATAAATATAATTTGTGATATAGAGCTTAATTTTGTGAGCTAAATGCATATTTGCCCGTCTTTGTAATGTATGATAAAATTGTGCTAGTTAAATAATATTTTTCGAAGCACCTAATTCCACGTTCTCACGTGAAGGTAGCCTATATCTACTTTGTACCTCTATACATACAATAATTTGTCTTTGTAATGAAGATGATTGCTATGAATTAAATATTATCATACTAAGTTTGCACATACGTTAATGAATTTCCTCTAATTCAACAACCTTTTCACTACAAATAATATTGAAAAGTAATTCTTCTTCTATCAAGAATGTCTGTGTTGATTTAATGGACACTCCTATTTCTGCACAAATTATGTTTAATTTTGATGGAATTAATCTAACTATTTAATTATCTCCTATGTCTAATGTACACAAGTCACCCTCATATGATAATACACATCATATGTAGACTCATGTCAAGTTACGTGTTTACAAACCTAAAACTCTTGATGCTCCTATTAAGCCTTAAAACATTCTGAATGGATCGATGCAATATGAAAAGAATATGTAATATTAATGAAGAATAGAACTTGCGAGTTAGTTCTACCTCTTGAACATGGTAAGATTACCAATAATAAGTGAGTATTTTTTGTTAAACTCGAGCTTGGTAAAACTTTAGAAAGGTACAAAAGCAGGCTAATAGCAATAGTAATTTTTGATTTTTTTTAAATATAAGATTAATCAACTCAATAAAATAATTAAAAATATATTTAAATAATTCATTATATGGAACATTTCTTACATAATATATATATATATATATGTTAATTTTAATTATTTTTATAATATTTTAATGATATATAATAACTACGTATCTAATTTATAATATATATTAATTTAATTATATTTATGATATTTTAATAATATATAATAATATTGTTTAAATTTTTTATTTATAAATATAATTTGTGATATAGAACTTAATTTTGTGAGCTAAATGCATATTTTTACGTCTTTGTAATGTATGACAAAATTGTGCTAGTTAAATAATATTTTTCGAAGCACCTAATTCCACGTTCTCACGTGAAGGTAGCCTATATCCCCTTTGTACCTCCATACATACAATAATTTGTCTTTGTAATGAAAATGATTGCTACGAATTAAATATTATCAAACATACTAAGTTTGCACATACGTTAATGAATTTCCTATAATTCAACAACCTTTTTACTACAAATAATATTGAAAAGTAATTCTTCTTCTAGCAAGGATACTTGTGTTGATTTAATGGACACTCATATTTCTACACAAATTATGTTTAATTTTGATGAAATTAATTTGACTATTTCATTATCTCCTATGTCTAATAATGTACACAAGTCACCCTCATATGATAATACACATCATATGTAGACTCATGTCAAGTTAAGTGTTTACAAACCTAAAACTCTTAATGCTCCTATTAAGCCTTGAAACATTCTAAATGGATCGATGCAATATGAAAAGAATATACAATATTAATGAAGAATAGAACTTAGGAGTTAGTTTCACCTCTTGAACATGGTAAGATTACCAAAAATAAGTGAGTATTTTTTGTTAAACTCAAGCTTAGTAGAACTTTAGAAAGGTAGAGTAAGTTTTCTTCAGATTGAGAGTATTCATTATAATGAGACATTTAGTCATGTTGTGAAGCCTACAATTATTAAAATAGTGTTAAAAATGGCTCTTTTTAAGCAGTGGGTTATGAGATAATTAGATGTGAATAATGTTTTTCCTAAATGGTGAGTTAAAAGAAGAGGTTTTTATGTACTAGCAAAAAGGTTTTATTAATTAGGAATGCACACTTTATATGTATAGGCCTTAAGAATGTCATTTATGTGCTTAAACAAGCTCCTAGAACTTGGCACACTAAGTTGAAAAGCTGCCTAAGCTCGTGGGGTTTTAAAAGCTCATAAGTTGATACTTCTATGGTGCTTTCTGATGATGATGTGTATTTAGTGGTAATTTTGATATATATGGATGAGATCATCATCACAGGGTTTGATGCAACTTATATTCAACAACTGATTATTATATTAAATGATATTTTTACTCTAAAAGATTTGGAGGATTTGAATTATTTCATAGGGATTAGGGTATTAAGAGCTGGATGGTGTTTTTATTTGAATCTATAGAAGCATATTTCTCAACTCCTATAAAACGTATAACTCATTGAATCATAGGTTGCCTCTACTCTTCTTACTCTAGGGAAGAATTTTCAAAATTTGATGAAAGTTCTTTAACTGATATAAGTTCTTATAGGTCTCTTGTTAGGGCACTTCAATATTATTTTCTTACTAAATTAGATATTTTTTATGTCGTGAATAAACTAATCACTAGATATATTCTTATATCGTGAATAAACTAAGTCATTTTTTACAATATCTCATTGATGTCCATTGGTAAACAGTTAAGAGAGATTGCTAAGGTACTTGAAAGGAACTGTAGGGTATGTCATAGTTTTGCAAGGCATTGAGGTGTTGTCTTTATTGGCTTGTGTTGATATAGATTGGGCATCATATATTGATGATATAAGAAACACGGGAGGTTGGTGCATTTTAATGGACAATTCATTGGTTTCATGTAGTTTTAGGAAGTATATAATGGTTTCAAGGTTCTCAAGCGAGGTAGGAATTAGATCATTAGCTTTGGCTATTATATAAGTTTTGTGATCGAAGAAGCTCTTTGGTGAATTGGGTATCAAGTTTGTAACTGCTCAAGTTTTGTTTCGTGACAATCAAGAGGTTGGAATATAAGTTAAACATCTAGTTTTGCATTAAAAAATCAAGCATATAGAGATAGATTTTTACTTTATTAGAGAATGCATACTTAGTGGAGAAATTTGTTTTGAATATGTGTAAACACGTGAGCAATCTACATATATTATGACAAAATCTTTAGGATCAACTCATTTTTCATATTTGAGAACCAAGCTCACTCTTATCAATACATACATGAGCTTGGGTGAAGATGTTGAGATATATGATGATGTAGATTATCTTATGTGCAATATAGAGTACCTAGATTAATTATTAGTGTATAAAAAATCTGATATGCATTAAATGTGTAGGATAAGTAGTGTGTAGCTTGTGTAAATAATTGATTATCTAAAAAATTGTTAAAGCTGCATATGTGATCAGTTAGGATCACACCTTACTTTCTGTCATAAATAGCCATGCAATGATGTATTTTATAAATATGAAATAATGATTTTTTGAACAACTTATTATCTTCCTTATCTCTTCTTCTCTCTTGATTCTCGATCGCTTGATCATGGATGATCAATATTCTTTATTTTCACAACTATATCATAATTGTTAGTTTTTTATTCATTATTTGGATCGATTGCATTTATCAATAATGTTACACTATATTATTTATAATTCATCACCAAATTATGATAAATAAATTTTTCTTAATAAAAATGACATTGACTCATTTTTTGCTTAGTATTGTTATATGTTTTTAGTGTTAACATTTAATTTGTTTTTTTAAATAAAAAATTAGTATTTTTGAAACTTGTTAATATAAAAATATCATTCCTTTATTTCTCTTTTATATATTTTTATATTAAAAAAATTTAACACATCATTTTATTTTGAATGTTGTTCAATGTCATTTAAATTGAATTACGATCATTTAAATTTGTTTAATATTGAACGACATCTAATTAAATCACATTCAATATTATTGAGATGCTATTTTTATTATTTTAAAAATGTTATTTTTGTAATTTTCTTCAATTTTTTTAATTTAATTATGTTAAGTAAATTTTTCAAAACATATTTAGATGATTAGAATATGATTAATGATTAGATGATTAGATTGCTCGTAAAAATAAAATATATTTTTCTTAATTATATTACTTAATTTGTCATAATTTTACAAATTATTTTTCAATATTATATTGATCTATATATATTGATTTTAACCTAAAATCTATATAATGTACCCGAACCTGGGTGATCTATCCATGACCAGGATGAAGCTTGGGTGAAACTAAGTGGAGGTCCGAACCGACTGATGTTGAAGAATTAGCGGATGAGTTATGGTTAGGGGTGAAATGCCACTCGAACCTAGAGCTAGTTGATTCTCCCCGAAATGCGTTAAGACACAATAATTGACTGGACATTTAGGGGTAAAACACTGTTTCGATGCGGGCCGCGAGAGCGGTATCAAATCGAGACAAACTCTGAATATTAAATATGACCTTAAAATAACAGGGGTCAAGGTCGGCCAGTGAGACGATAGGGGATAAGTTTCATTGTTGAGAGGGAAATAACCCGGATCACCAGCTAAAGCTCCTAAATGACTGCTTAGTGATAAAGGAGGTAGGGGTGCAGAGATAGCCAAGAGATTTGACTAAAAGCAACCACCTTTGAAAGAGTGCGTAATAGTGATTTTAACTTTCTCTTAAGTTATGAATTTTTTATAATGGTTTCTTATTTAAAAAAATATATATGATGTAATAGTTTATTAATTGTGACTAAAATATATAAAATTCATAACTACTAAAAAGTGAATTAAAAGTTCAAAAATTAAAAAAATATTAACAATAGAGTAATAAATATACACATGCGTATTTTGTTTTTAAAATCTATGTGTTTTCTAAATCAATTACAATTTTAAAAAATATGATTGGATAAGTTTAAATACATATAATTTAATTTAATAACATATATTTATATTAACATGTTAAATTTTGATATTTTTTAAACGCCGGTAGAATTATTATTTTTCAAAATTTTAAATTATACGTGTCCTTTACATCCCTTATAATATAAGTATTTTAGCGCTAAAAAAAAATTTAAGTGTGAGCCGGACAATTTGTTGTAAAATCTCGGTAGACCAAAACCGGACTAGCTCTGTAATTATTATATTATCTCGTCACATATTTTTTATTCATTATTTTTAAAATCAATTAAATTATTTTATCCTTTTATTTTTATTAATAATTATATTCTAAATAACTTATATTAATCTTGAATCCCAATTCAAAAATAATGACTAATTAGTCACGGACTCAATTTAGAGATCCGACAGAGATTTGAGACTTGAGAGCCCATGCTTTGTCTTTTTCTTCCAAATTCACGCCCGTTCTTTTCCTTTTGATTATCATACCATTTATGATTGTTATTGTTGTTATTAATCATTATAAGGGATTGGGAATTATGATCAAACAAATGCTCTATTTACAAACGACTTTTGTGGATGAAACAATCCTATTTGTATTCTTCCTTCTAAATATTTATTTTTCCTCCTATTTGATTTCAAAAGCTCAACTCCCAAACACTCATCCATTTCTCTCTACCCACCTTGCGAATTATTTCAGTATAACAACCCATCCCTTTTTGTATTCTTCCTTCTAAATATTTATTAATATTTTTGTCAATTTGGTCCTTCTTCATTCAGTTTCTCTTTCTGGGTCTCAAGATATATCGCTCGTTTCCACTGGTTATTCCCCATTTTATTTCAAAAACTTGGGAAGCAAAATTAAGGTTAGTTCTTCTTACTTTTCTGAAAATCTTCAATCTGGTCATCTTTTTTCCCCCTTCTATTATTATTAGAAATTTGGTTTGAAAAAACAAAAAGAATAAGAAATTGCTCTGATAGAGTGTCAAACGCACTTTGAATAGAGGAATAACAATTTTTGTCCAAGAAGATCGACTTGCTCTGATACCATGTTAAAAATTAGTGTTGAGAACGCGAGTCGAAAGGTTAAGGCAGCCTAACCAAAATAAAGCAATTTCTTTCAAAGTTGTATTCTTTCTTTCATATTTTCATTACAATTCTATAGCTATATATAAGGAGATTTATTTCTTGTTTTACTCCTTGAATTAAGGATTCCATGTTTTACTCATTGAATTAATCTTTAAATTAAGGATCACAACTCCTTGATTTACTCCTTGAATTAAGGTTCTTGATTTATTCCTTGAATTAAGGTTCTTGATTTACTACTTAAATTAATGTGTTGACACTCCTTAATTTACTCCTTAATTTTATCTCCAATAGTTATGATTAAGGATGTGGGTATTGGTTAATTTTATAATTTGCTGCATAATTTTGGGTTTATACAGACAAGTTAATTACTTTTGGTGTAATTTAAAATTATTGGTCATCTTTGCTGTAATTTAATTTATTTGAGAGTATACACTTGTTTAGTTGATTTAATTAATGTTAAATTTCTGAATATGCTGTCTAATTAATTGTTTGTTCATAAGCTCAAGAGGGTATGTCCAATTGGATTTTTATACTGCTTGTTATTGTAGTACTATGTTTTTGTTTTTGTTTTTTTTTTTTGCTATGATGAAATAAAAACAATACAACTCTTCCGAGGTAAGAAGAGAAGCATACTTCCTTATATATATATATATATATATATATATATGAGAAGAGAAGCATATTTGTATCAAGGTTTTTATTAAAAATTAATTAAATATAGAAAAAGAGAGAGGAAATTAAAAGAGTCTTCATTAAAAAGAAAAAGAAAAACAGTTCATAGCTGATAATTTGCACGAAAACTCTACACATCCTCATTAAAATTTCATCCTCACTCTTCATTTAAAAATAAACTACATACTTCATAAATGCTTATGGCTTCCACCTGATTTAATAGTAGGATTCATATTTAAAAATCAATACAAAATTGACATGTAGGTGGGACTTGTGCCCCAATGGAGACACATAGAATTACTCTAATTTGCAGCACCTATTTGGATCTGTCGGTATTATGTGTGGCAATAGGCATCATTTTTTGTTTGTTTATTTTCTTTTTCCTTTCATTTTCAAGTTTTCTCCCTCTACCTTAGGTTTTGATTATCTGGTGTTAAAATAATATACTTAAAAGAAGGAAAAATAAAATAAGACTTGGTAAGATAAAAATAAAATTCTTAATTAACTAGAATTATCTTGCATCAACATTTAATATTGCTTCTCATTCTTCTATTTCGTTAAACGTATTGACATATTTTATTTTCCGGAAGATGGAGATAACTAATGTTAGTGAGTATGAAGCCATTGCAAAGCAAAAGCTGCCAAAGATGATATATGATTATTATGCATCAGGTGCAGAGGACGAGTGGACATTGGTTGAGAACAGAAATGCTTTCTCAAGAATTCTGTGAGCTTTCAATCTTGCTCTTTGCATGCTTCAAATTATAAAGTGTGACCTAACTTTGTTGTTTCTTTTTTTATTGTTCTATAATCCTTTGTTTTTCTGTTGGAGATATAGGTTTCGGCCCCGTATTCTTATTGATATAACCAACATAGACATAACGACTACTGTCTTGGGATTCAAAATATCCATGCCGATTATGATTGCACCAATAGCAATGCAGAAAATGGCACATCCTGAAGGTAAAACTTCATTTCACTTATGCTTCCACATGTCTTGCATAATATTGTCCAATTGGTTGTTGTTCATTGACGAATAAAACTCTCCTTTTTATTAGTCTTGTTTGATCTAAAAAAATTGTCTAGTTTTTTGATTACTAAGGCTGTAATTGCTATACCTACATGTCTTAGTGACAGTATTGGTGCAAACAAAGTGTGAAACAAGCCTATAATATGACTATGTATGGGAGGAGAAAGATTGTTGATTCACAGCAGTCCAAATTTAGCGAGAGGCATCATGTTTTTGGAGCATTAAAACATCTGAATTTTAAGTCAGATGCATATCACTTGACTGTGTTGGGTTTTCTTCTTCATATTTTATATGTGAGATTCAGTTTTACAACTGCACCATTAGCTGTGGTATAACAACCAAGAATGGCGTTCCAAGTCACTAATTCCAAAGAGTAATGACATGATCCATTTATTCTTGTGCATTGAGATAGAAAAGTTAAGGCATGGAGTTTCTATTAGTATACCATTAACAGTGTATCTTGACTGTCAAAAACGCTCATCGTTTTGATCTACTTGCTTCTTTATTCATGCGTGATAACATCTTATTTCAACTTGTTCTTTTACTATTAAAGCATCAGGATCTCAGTTGGATAACATAATCTATTCTCCTGCAGGTGAATATGCTACGGCAAGAGCTGCATCAGCTGCAGGAACAATTATGGTAGTACTTCTTACTTGAACTCCTTTTCATTAGGTCTCATTATTGTTCATTAGGTGATTTTTAATCCAAAATTGTTCTCATGTGGATAAACTTACAACATTTGCCTCTTTCGTAGCGTGTGATGACATCGTATTTCCATTGATAACAAAATATCTCACGAATTCAATACTCATTTTCTCTTATTTTAATTGGCATTGACTGAAATTACAATTACTATCTGTATGCCGAAGGTAGAACTCATAATGATGTACATATGAAGGTTTTCATATATATTTTCTATTTTCTGTGTTCTCTACGCCATATTTGTGATACTTTATTTCTCAAATAATAGCAGCTACCTAAGACCACATCTTTTACAAAAATGTTATGAACCAAGTAACTCTCTTGATCTTGTGTTGAAGTTGGATAGTTAGAGTTGCATCTCATGGGATTCCTAGATATGCTGAATAATTGCTTGTATGCTTTTATCTTAAATTGCTTGTTGGTTGTATCAGACTCTGTCCACATGGGCTACTTCAAGTGTTGAAGAGGTTGCCTCAACTGGACCTGGAATTCGATTTTTCCAGCTGTATGTATGCCTCAATTAACTTTCATTTCCTGTTAGTGATTGTAAAGTCGTTTCCTTGATATCGAGGTCTTTTCATTATAGATGATTTTGCGTATTTAGATGTGACGTTGGTTTTGCTGATCATATTGCTCAGGTATACAAGGACAGGAATATAGTTGCTCAGCTTGTAAGAAGAGCTGAAAGGGCTGGTTTCAAGGCTATTGTCCTTACAGTGGATACTCCAAGGCTCGGACGCAGAGAAGCAGACATCAAAAACAGGTTAAACTATATATCAGTGTTGTTATAATGACATTGTTTCTAACATTGCAAAATATCCCAAATAAATTAAGGGTGCAGTTTATAACAATTTCTAATTTTGATTTTCTCATTTTTAAGGAATTACTACCAAAATATGGGATGGTTCTTAAATCTTTAAAAATAAGATTATTTAACCCGATTTATGAGTTTTTTTCTTTCATTTTCATCAAACATTTTTTTTAAAGAATAAATTAAATTTTATTACTTTTGTATGTATAAATATTGGAAGGAAATGATTAAAAACATAAATTTATAAATAATAACTTAAATTTTTCTTAATTCCCTAGGTTTTTTAAGGAAAAAATCACCAAGTAGAAATTATTTTCAAACGAATTAGTGATTAATTGATTATTTTTACAAAATAGTCAAAATCACAAAATTAATTATTTAATCATAAATCATAAATTAAAATCGTCATCAAACACACCCTAATTTTTCGATTTAGGAGATTCAATTTAGCATTTGCTTTGTTTTTGAAGCTTCATGTGCCCAAGGAGGATAATCATGTGAATGTTTCTGACTTCTTGTGGTGCAGATTCACTCTACCACCATTTCTAACATTGAAGAACTTTGAAGGTTTGAACCTTGGCACAATGGACAAAGTAAGTGCCTGTTGACCATTGTGTGAATTATCAAGATCAACATAGATGGATAGTGTTAAATCTGCTCTTTTTTCCTCACAGACTGATGACTCTGGATTTACTTCATATGCTGCTGGTCAAGTTGATCGTTCTCTAAGTTGGAAGGTACGAAGAATAAGTTGAAGATAGGAGCCATTAGTCTTTTTTTGGAGCTGTTTTAGGGAAATTTGTATAAGAATTAAGAACAATTCAGTCAATTTCCCTTGAATTTGATGACAAGTTGAAGCTCGTTCTTCTTTCCATGAAATACTACCTCAAATGGAGACTGTACTTGAAGTAGGTTTGTCCTCTAAATAATATTTTGTTTTATTTGGACAGGATGTGAAGTGGCTTCAAACAATCACTAGCCTGCCCATTCTGGTAAAGGGTGTTCTGACTGCTGAGGATGGTAAGTACATTTCTACTTCATCCTTTCTCCTTTCTCTTTGGATTTTCCAGATAGACTTGTAAACCTTGAACTACTCTTCTGAGTTGATTATGTAGCAAGGCTGGCAGTACAATATGGGGCAGCTGGGATTATTGTATCAAATCATGGAGCTCGCCAACTTGATTACGTTCCTTCAACTATTATGGCCCTGGAAGAGGTACAGTAACTTGACTATACATTATTAATCTCGCTTAATCTTCATATTAAGTCCTTAAGGAACAAATTCTTTTGGTGTCTGGATAACTAGGTTGTTAAAGCTGCTGAAGGACGCATTCCCGTGTTCCTGGATGGAGGTGTACGCCGTGGAACTGATGTCTTTAAAGCATTGGCATTAGGTGCTTCTGGCATCTTTGTAAGTATAGTTACGATAATGATACAACATCATAATCATCGAATCATAGTCAGGCCCCAAAATTGCAGTTTTATTTAGATTGACCGAAAACATCCTAAAATGCTGGTTTTCACTGTATACAGGCTGTACATGTACTGGCTATGCTCACAATTTTAGGACATTTTTGGCTCAACATCCACAAATCTGCAATTTAGGGCCTGAACTCTCTTTGTACTGTTGCCACTAGTATGGTTGAGCAGTCACTTACATGAGATCAATGTCATAAGCTGTTGTATATATAAATTGCTATATTCATTCATTTTGTCATAAAGCACACAAAACCATGTCAATAGTGTTGGGCACAGCGGGTAAAGATAAAATGAATTCAACAGAGTAGAATAATGACACCGGAAATTTAATGTGGTTCATCCTTTAATTTGGGCTAAGTCCACGGGACAAACTCCGAAAATATTTCTTCCACTAATAAGATTAATGGGTACAAAGTGAGAGGCAATACAACAAATTGAGATAAACCCAAAATAGTGTCACACAAGTGTTTCCCAAACTCACTATTTTTTTCACTCCCCTTTTAGAAAAATATCCCAATATTTTTCCTAAGATATTCTCTCCCACTTTCTCACACAACATTATTTTTCTTCAAAGGAAATTGTTCCTTTGGCTTTGCTTAATTCTGCTTCTTGTTTTTGTGTTGATGTTTCTCTAAGGCAAAGACATTGACTATTTATAGACAAAATTGCATATCAATGTTAGATGCACTTACCATTGTGGTTGCACCTACCATTGTGGTTGCACCTACCATTTTTGTTTTCTTCCTCTTAAATGTAGGAGGGACTTACAAATCTCCCCCACTCCCGACTACGTAGAGGGCTCGGCAATCCAATGACTAAGCGGCGGTATTCAAAATTTTTCTCGGGAGAATTTTTGTTAACATGTCGATCCATTTTCTTACGTATGGATCTTCCGAGTTGTAATAACCTTCTTCTCCATTACATCCCCCAATCCGGTGATATCTCGCGTCAATATGTTTTGATCTCGAATGAAAGGAGGCATTCTTTCCAAGATGGATAGCACCTACGACTATCCGCAAAATAGCCCGATACTTGTCTTGTTTCAGCGAGTTCTTTGAAGAACTTTTTCATCCATAGAAAACTCTTTACATGCTTAGAATTCTTTGCTATAAACTCTGCTTGATGATGGACAATGCAACATTTTTGTAACTTTGATTGCCGTGACACGGCTCACACTGCAAATGTAATTAGGTAACACGAAGTGGATTTTAAAATCCACGTCACCTGACCATATCTGCGTACGTGTATCCAACTAACACGGGTTTATCATTTCCAAAACATAGGTATATTTTGGAAGAACCTCGAAAGATACACGAAAATCCATTTCCCTGTAGCCCGATGTTCCTTTCCGGGATTTGAAAGGAATCTACTCACGCAAATTCAAGCTGCATGAGTGATATGTCGGCGTGTACAAACCATGGCATACATTAGACTTCCAATTCTGAGCATATGGAACCTCTTCCATTTCTTCCTTCTCTTTGTACGTAGAAGGGCTCGTAGAAGTTAGCTTAAAGTGATTAGCAAGAGGACAACTAATTGCTTTAGCCTTATTCATATGAAATCTAAGTACTTTTCTCAATGTACTTCTCCTGTCTTGACAACCTTAATTTCTTGGCGCCTCTGTCTCTAATAATAGTCGTACGAGAAGGTGATTCTTGGTCTAAGTCTTTCATGGAAAAAGACTTACTCAACTGCATTTTCAAGTTGTTGATTCTAGAAATATTTCGGTCAACAATCAACCTATCATCCACATAGAGCAAAAGAATAATAAAATCACCATTAGAAAATTTCTGCACAAAAACACAATGGTTTGAAGTAGTCTTTTTGAAGCCTTGCTCCCATCTTGAGACTCAAACTTCTTGTACCATTGTCTTGGTGCTGTTTTTAAAAGTAAAGACTTTTCTTCAATTTGGACATAATCTTCTTTTCCCTTTTGTTGAAAACCACTACGGTTGCTCCATGTATATCTCTTCTTCCAAGTCGCATGTAAGAAGGCGGTTTGACATCCATTTGCTCGACCTCAGTCAAGACTTGCTGCTAACCCTAGCATAATACGGATGGATGTCATTTTTACAGCGGAGAGAAAATCTCGTCAAAGTCAATACCTTTTCTTTGGCTGAATCCTTTAATGACAAACCAATCGGCTTTGTATCGCGGATTGAGCTGCGTCCTTAAGTAAACCGCACTTTGAACATCCATTTATTTTCAAGGCCTTCTTCCGCACTTTGGCGGCCGTCAGACTCGAAGGTTTTGTTCTCGTCACAAAGGACTTCATCTCGTCTTGCATGGCTTGATCCATTTTTGTTTGGATTCGTCATTCGTAGCCTCTTCGCCAACTTTCTCGGAGTTCTCCCCCATCGGTGAAAGTTACATGCTAAATACGGAGGATATGAGATAGAGGGTATGTCTCGCTCTTATCACTTCTTCTCGGTGGAACGAGGAGAAGCCAGGGTGTTAGTCTTGGATAATGAATATCATCATTTCTCTCATCTTGAGAACCAACACATGGGGCATCGTCTTACGTGGTGGATAAACACGATCTTCATCTCGACTTTTCTTGGCAACGATGTTGGAGGAATTAATTCCAAATCGATGAGTCACCATTGGAATTAGGAACATCTTTTCTTCATTTTGATAATATCTTGATAGTGCGTAACTTTAACAAATCTGACGTCACGTCTCTGGCAAGTCTCTTTCGCAATTTGGATCGTAAAATCTATAGCTTAAATTGATCTTGACCGTAGCCAATAAAAATACAACTTTGTCTTGTTTTGGCATCAAGTTTGGATCTCTCATCCTTGAGGATATGAACAAATGCTTTGCTGACGAACAACTACATGGATGATCATGGAAACATCCTTTCACGACCACGCTTTATTTGGAATGTCCGTCTTGAGAGGAGTACGGGGTGGAAGATTGACACGTGTCATTTGTGAGTATGGTTTCACCCAAAAGTTTTAGGTAACTTTGCATGTGAGAGTAGACATCTAACTCTGCTCCGTGAAATGCATTTCATCCTCTCGGCTAAGCCATTCAAGCTGCCGGTGTCTTTGGAGGTGTCATCGATGCGAATACCATGCTTTTGCAATAAGCATGGAAAGGTCATGTGTATTCTCCACCGTTGTACGTCCGGGATGCCGGCTTCTTTCGGTCACGTCTCAGCGAGGCATGAAATTCTTTGAAGACATCTAGCCTGCGATCCTTTGTCTTTAGAAGATATACCAGCGTCTTGTGAATGATCATCAATGAAAGTGAAAGTATTGAGCACCGCGAGTGACTTTGACATTGGTCCATAAATACGAATGAATCGGATCTAAAATATTATTCATTACGGAAGGAGGGAAGCTGCTTGAAAGCAACCTATTTTGCTTTCTGCTAGACAATGAACACATTTCTCTAAATGTACTTCATCCATTCAGGCGATATCTTCTTTTTTGGATAGACTTGTCAAACCTTTTCACCCATGTGATTGAGTCTCTTATGCATGCTTTCAGTTGCACTGCTTTATCTTTCTACATGGCATTTTCTTGTGTGTCGGTGGAGAGCTTTGCTTGCATTATATACGAGAGTTGTATGCTTCTCGCCTCTAGCCCTTACTAAGGATCCTTTTGTAAGTTTCCATTTGTCATAAATGAAGAAGCTTCTGATATCCTTCATTTGCAAGTTTAGGCGAAAGAGATCAAATTCGAGCGCATATACGGAATATGCGACATCGCTTCGAGAAATAGTCACGGATTCAGTTCTCTGTTTTCAAGCAAGCGTCTCCTCCGCACTACTACCTTTGTGAGGGCCTTCATTTCCCGTTCTAACAACACGAAAACTTCGGTGTATATGATGAGAAAAATTCTCTACGTGATGTAGCGTGTCTTGTGCTAACACTTATCAATCACCATTTGGTCTCGTGTGATGCAAGATTGATAAAATCTTAAATCATCGCGATATTGAACTTGTCTATGGTATTTGTTTGCTCATCATCCATTTCTTGTCGTCCTTCTTCGTTACTTTGCCTTTGTTCGTTTCTTATTCCTTTTTGAACACTCGACAAAATTTCTTAATATGGCCACTTCCTCTTTACGGTGATGGCATTCAACATTGGCAAATTTGTTTTGATTTGTACCTGCTCTTTATACGGGTTTTGTTCTTTATGCAGGTCTTCTTCCTCAGACTACGTGATAAAGGCTTGTGCTTTTGAATCTCTTTCCTTGTTTTGTTTCTCATATGAGAACAAGACTTCTACAACAACTTCAACTCCATCTTGTCTTTTGCATAAGTCGAGTTGTTGTGATATGATTATATGATGAGGGTAGTGATGCCAACAACATCATGACTTTCTCTTCATCGCCAAAACTCACATTAAATCTTGCTAAGTGAGAAAGCTTCTTTGTTGAAATTGCTAACATGTTGCATCGCTCACGTTATCTTCCTTCCTCATCGATATAGCTCCTTCCACAAATAAATTTTATTGGCAAGGTTCTTTGACATGTACACGTTTTCTAGAGTCTCGCATGTTTCTTTAGCTTGAGTCTTACAATTTTTTGATTCAATATTTTGCAAGACAACGTCGAGAGATTTAGACGGATTGTACTAATTTGCAATCTCATCTATTTCCTCCCATTGTTCCTCGGTGACGATTGCTACCTTCTTTTCTTTTCCCAATGACGCTATATGGACCTTGTTGAATGAGAATATCTTTCATCCTCCTTTGCCATAAAGAGAAATTATTATTGCCATTAAATTTCTCAATATCTACTAACTTTGGCTTGACATTTTTTTCCGTTGTGTTTCTTTTACGTAAATCAATACACCCTGGACCTAATAAATCTTTTCGATGTGGAAGATCGTCTATCTGCAACCACGAGCATATTAAGAATTTTACTAAACAGCTACGATACAGTTGTTGGGCACGGCGGGTAAAGATAAAATGAATTCAACGAGTAGAATAATGGCCTTAGGAAATTTAACGTGGTTCACTTTAATTTGGGCTAAGTCCACGGGACAAACTTCGAAAAATATTTCTTCCACTAATAAGATTAATGGGTACAAAGTGAGAGGCAATACAACAAATTGAGATAAACCCAAAATAGTGTCACCAAGTGTTTCCCAAACTCATTTATTTTTGTCAACTCCTTTTAGAAAAATATCCCAATATTTTTCTAAGATATTCTCTCCCACTTTCTCACAACACTATTTTTCTTCAAAGGAAATTGTTCCTTTGGCTTTGCTTTGCTTCTCTTCTTGTTTGTTGTGTTGATGTTTCTCTAAGGCAAAGACATTGCCTATTTATAGACAAAATTGCACATCAATGTTAGATGCACCTACCATTGTGGTTGTACCTACCATTGTGGTTGTACCTACCATTGTGGTTGCACCTACCATTGTGGTTGTACCTACCATTGTGGTTGCACCTACCATTGGTGGTTGCACCTACCATTTGTGTTTTCTTCCTCTTAAATGTAGGAGGGACTTACAAATAGTCATTTACTAACATTGGACTTGATCGTCTCAGATTGGACGTCCTGTGGTGTTCTCATTGGCTGCTGAAGGTGAGGCTGGTGTGAGAAAAGTACTCCAAATGCTACATGATGAATTTGAGCTAACAATGGCCTTAAGTGGTTGTCGTTCACTGAAAGAAATTAGCCGTAACCACGTTGCAACTGACTGGGACCTTCCTCACCCTCGTCCATTACCCAGGTTATAGATCCAAACTACATTGTTGTTTGACATTGCATGCCTCACTCACTACATCAAAACTAGACCTTCACGTGGTTGTTGTTCGACGGAGAAGTTTTTCGGTTTTCACATTAATGTCTTTACTTCTACTAAACCATTAAAGTCCGATTAATGGACCTTGATTTCATAGTATTAGTTTCTAAATTTTAGGGGCTGTGTCTCAGCTTTTGATTGATAGTACAAAGAGTTTGAGATTAATATAGATGTTATTTACAGTTAAGAACAAAATGGACAAAATATAAAGGATTAGTGATTAAAAAGTATATTTTAAACAAGAAAATAAATATTGATTTATCTACAATACTCATTTATTGATTGCTTGAAGTTTGACGATGATTTAGATAAATATTAGATTTAGAGTTATTTTAATATTTTTAATATTTATTTATATATGTGTACTTTTTTTTTAACTGACTTTGTTGAAGTCCGTGAAATATTAATTGTGTGTTATATTTTTTTTGTATGTGCTGCTAAATTAGCCATCATTAACCCATAACTATAACATTTTTATATAAAAGGAAGGGGGTTCAATTTAATGGCACTCTTTATTTAGTTATCTATAATGTGAAATGTTAATTGTGTGCCATATTTTATTTAGCTATCTCCAACATTCTTCTAGGGTAATAAAATTGAAGGAAGAAAGGTTTTAGTGGCTTTTTTCATTGTCAAGTGTAGGAAAATTTAAAACAAATGGCCCATGCAGGTCTCGAATCTATGACCTTAGCGTTATTAGCACGACGCTCTAATCAATTGAGCTAATAGATCGATTATTTTATAATAATTTAGAAACTGTAATTAAAATTTACTAATATAACCTATTATGTGTATCAAAGGTACACTATATTTTATTTGTTAAAAAAAAGATGTGTACTATTTAGCTTTGTTTTACTTAAATAGCGGTAAATTTTATAAGAAAGTGAACTTTTTAATTTTAAAAGGTTAATTCGATAAATAGAAATACTCGTAACTCTTATAAATTTCATCATATTATATTGTTTTTAATTAATATAGGTCATTATCTTTTACACCATCCTTTTAAGTGTGGATCTTTGTCTTATATAAATTCTATCATTTTTTCATTTTAATATATTTTGTTATATTATATTTTATTTATTCACATTTATTTATTTTTTTCTTTTGCAATGCCATTTCATTTTTTTAGGGAATTTTAAAGTTTTTTTGACCGAATCGATTGAAATTTTGATATCATGTGAAAGTAAATAAAAATCATGGACTTTTTAATCACAAAAGGTGGAACCCGTCGATGAAAAAATTATATATAATTATTATAAATTTTATCATGATATTTTCTTTAATTAATATGAGACATTAACTCAACTTGATGACTTTTCTTATCAACATCAAACTAAAAAACTTTTTATAATGTACTCGATTTTGACACACATTTTATTATCACTACATCATGTATGGACTATAGAGAGACACCCTAGGTATCTTTTGCATAACACAATCAAAAGGAAAAAGTTAGAAAAAGCAAGAGTTGTATGTCTCTAGCATAATCACAAGAAATCAACTCGCCATTCCTTTGTTCAAAATCTCAACACCAAAGCCCTCGAGGATCAAGACAAATTCATACACTTTTTTATCATGAAGAAGAGCCTTAGCCATAATCTCTTTTTGCATGCACCTCTTAGCCCAGTCTATAAGTTTGAGACATAGAATTGACGTTACGTCTTACGTGTAGCGTCGATTCAATGAGTTGGGATGGAGTTTTCAAGGTGGAAGCGAACATTGTGGAGGATGTAAGACGCTAAAGTTTTTATCATTTTGAATGAGATGATAGGATGATCATGTTGGTTTCAAGATGATCATTCCCATTTCATAATATAATAAAATCTGAAAAAATTGTTACTATACATAAAATTATTTGTTTTATCTTATTTTTTTTATTTTTAAAATAATTATTACATATTTCAAAATATAAAAGCTAGCAAGTATAAAAGTACGTATAAAAATTAATTGATAAGAAAAATTTATTTATCATAAATTTGTGATAAATTATAAATAATACGAAACAATATAAGTGATAGATATAATCGTATTTATATAATTATATTTAATACAAAATTAATATATTAATTATAATTGTGTTATAATTTTAGTATAATTAAAATGAATATTTTGATTGTGTGAAATAATTTCTGGAGCTGTTCTATTCCTATACTGTGATGTTTGACTTCGAACTTAGAAGTTGAATGTTACAGCTGATTTTTAAGAACCAAGATGTAATTGTAATTAATGAGTGATCTATAAGTAAAATTCATTATTTATTTATTTTAAATTATATATATATATATATATATATATATATATAAATCATATTAAATATCTATTAATTAAAAAGTTATACTTATTGTAACGTTAAAAAAATGTTACAAGGAAGATCATTTTGATAACTTGAATTTAACATGGTAACGAATTTATACTATTTTAATTAATGTTAATTAATTTTATTGTAAAAATATATTTGATATCATCTTATTGAATTTAACATCATCATGAATTTATATTATTTTTGTTAACGTTAGTTAATTTTATTGTAAAAATATATTTAATATCTTGTTTGGATTACATAGTCATCATTAGCTTAAAATTATAAAGGTGGTATGGTTGGATGAAGTGTGTTGGGTACAAGGAGGTGATGGTGATAATATTAGTGGTTTTGTAATTAAGAAGTTTTTGGATGATTATAGAAGATAAAGAATTTAAGAGAGAGAATCAACTAATGGTACTAAACTTTGCCACCCATTTAAATATTTTAAAATTTGGTAATCGGAGAAACCCAATGTATATAAAATAAAGTTGGATTCATGTATGCAAATACATACCATAAATGGAGTGATAGTAAGTTGTTTTTGAAAATAATTCTTTATTTTATTATATAAAATGAAAAGTTTATCAATTTAATCTTATAATTTATAAAAATAAAAAATTTTAGTATAAAAAGTATAGATTAAAGTATATGATTTTAAGTAATTATGATCCTAAAATATTTATTTTTAATAATTATGAGATTAAATATATTTATTTTTAATAAGAACAAGATTTATAGTATATGATATAAAAATAACGAAACTAAATTTACTTATTTGATAAAAAAAGATACCTAGGTTACCTCTCACTCAATAATAAAAGGAGTCAATTTAGTTATTTTATTAGTAATTTTATCAATTTAGCATCACAATTTATAAAAATAAAAATTTTTAGTATAGATTAAATATATTCACTTTTAATAATAATAAAATTTATAATACGTAATCCAAGAATAACAAGACTAAATTAATTTATTTAATAAAAAAAATACTTATATTTTCTCTCACCTAATAATAAAATATGATAAAATATTAATTAAACTAAATATTTTTAAAAAAATACGTAATAAAAGAATAACAAAACTAAATTAAATACGTAATCCAAGAATAACAAGACTAACAAGACTAAATTAAATATTTTTTAAAAAATAAAAGTTTAATCACGTAACTATAAATTTATATTATTAAAATATTTTAATTTTAAAAATAAAATAATTTATATTATTTTTTATAAAAATTATATAATTAATAAATTTTTAGTTACATCTCTCGGGTAATTTTCCTAATAATAAAAATAAGTTTTGTGTTTATGGAGAGTTGATTTCCTCAAGCATATTCGACACGTTATCTTGCCCAAAATCCTATATTTAACTTACCTCACGTTTGGTTGGATGGAATGGAATGGAATGGAATCAGAATCGATTCCTTTTATTTTGTGTGTTTGGTTGGACGGAATGAAGGGCGGAATGGAATCTGATTACTAAAAGATAAGGAATCACAATTCCTTCTCCCACCTTTGGTAATCATTATTCCATTCCCATCTAAACATTTTTTTCCAATTTTACCCTCACCTAAAATATAACCTTAAATTCAAATCCAAAATTCTCAACCCCAAAATTCCAAAACCCTAAACCCTAAACCCAAAATTTCAAAACCCTAAATCCAAATACTAAAACCCTAAACCCTAAACCTCAAATCCCTAAACCCTAAACCCTAAAACCTTAAACCTTACAACATAAATCCCAAATCCCTAAGCACATAAATCCCAAATCCCTAAACCCTAAATCCTAAATTCCAAATCCTAAAACCCTAAATCCTCAAGGCCAAATGCCCAAATGCCTAAACCATAAACCCCAAATCCCAGATCCATAAACCCTAAACCTTAAAACATAAATCCCAAAACCCTAAAACATAAATCCCAAAACCCAAAACCCAAAACCTCAAATTCCAAATCCTAAAACCCTAAACCCTAAATCCCTAAACCCTAAACGTTAAACCCTAAAACCCTAAACCCCAAATCTCCAAATCTCTAAACCCTAAACCTTAAAACATAAATCCCAAAACCCTAAACCCCAAATTCCAAATCCTAAAACCATAAACCCTAAAACCCTAAACCATAAATCCAAAATTCTAAAACCCTAAACTATTTTTAAAAAAATAATAATTTTAACCCTAAACCTTAACCTACAAATATAACCCCAAATCCTAAATCCCTAAACCCTAAATCACACATCCCAAACCTCAAAACCCTAAACCCTATTTAGAAAAATAATAATTTTAATAATATATTTCTTTTTAATTAAGTAACACTTTATTAGAAAAATAATGATTTTCAATAATGTATTTTGTCTAACGAAAAAATAGTAATTAAATGGCGACATTATTTGAACTTTACAAATACGTAGATTAAGGTCATTTATGCCTTTTTTATTCCATTCAGGTGAGTAACCAAACAAGATAATCACAATTAGAGCTTGATTCCAGTGGTCAAATCAAACAAAATTGTTTTCTTTCCATTCAATTCTATTCCGATTCCGATTACGATTCCATTCCACGAACCAAACGTCATCTTAGTTGCAAGGGAAATCACATCGTAGTTAGGTTGAAAATATCATTTTCATAGTTGGAAAACATGATTGAATAGTACCCATCTTATCTTCTTTTTCTTGTACTTAAATTACGAGCTCATAAGAACTAAAAAGAGCTTATATCGGACACAAAATCTGAAGTATATATATGAGGCAAAGTTCATTGACTAATGTTTTAATCCGACATAAAAAAGTAAAATAATAATAATAATAATAATAATAATAATAATAATAATAATAATAATAATAATAATTGTAGGAAAATGAGTACAACATAAACAGAAAATGTATTATATATATATATAGCATAATTGAATAAAAAACATAAATGACAGCAATAAAATAATAAATTAAATTAAATTAAATTAAATTAAATAAAAAATATAATTGAATAGCTATTGTTTTAAAATACATTCGTTTCTTTATGACATTCAGAGAACGTCACCATAAAATTAAAGAAAAATAATAGAAATAAAGGTTTAAGTATGTAATATAATATTTTTTATATAATACAAAAAATATATTTAATATATATTTAAAAATATAATATTTACGATTTTTTACATAGCATATAAATATATTTTTAGAGGTTTAAAATAAAACAACTTAAATAATTATATTATATAAAATTAGAAGAAAAATATCTCATAAAGTAAAAATTCTAAATACTTAATTATTATTGGCCTCCGAAACTACACCCACAAAAAAAAAATAAAATAAAGATTCATCACATAATATAATTATTATTTGAAAATTATATCGTGGTAAAATTATTGCTCTATTTAGTAAATATTATTATTTTCTTATTTTTGGTAAATTGTTTGTTAGTTATTATGAATATTAGAAAAAAGTGGTATTTTTTTAATAATTTAGTTATATATATATATATATATGTATTACAATCTTATTAATATGTATATTTTTTATTTATCATTGTAAATAAAATTTAATTTTAAATCATAATTAAAATAATATAATAATAAGGTGTTTATAATTTATTTTAGTATAATAAAAAAATCCAATAAATTCTCCCCCATATTATATTAATATTACTCACGGTAAAAAGCATATCGGTATAACAAACACTAAACCGTCATTTTTACCCAAAAAGGGTAGAAGAAAAAAACACTAAACCGTCATAGTATCGTATCATAGCCAACAAATATTAGCCACGTCAACAACTACTTAAGCTCATTGGTCCAGCTGTCGGAAAAGTAATTTCTTTCTTTGTGGGTGGTCTTTCTTCCATTGTGCGTCGGTCAGTCCGAAACTACGTAGGCACAGTTTCTGATTCTGTGTTACTGTATATGAGTCATTGAATGACTGAATACAATTTCCAAACTATATAATTTAAAGGCGTATAAAATATTTATCCATATTTCTATTGTAAATTATAAATATAATTAAATTATTTATTTTCAAACGAAAAATATCGATAGACGAAACTCGCGATTTTGTTTATGCCGAATTATATGGGGTTTGGTTGCTGAATCAATAGGACTTGAGAGTAGATATGGTGAAGGCAGAAGAGAAACAAAATGGGAAGAAGATAAAGAGATGGACATCAATGGGGACTATGGTGATTGTATTGATAGCCATGATAGTCTCCACCTCTAGAACTCACCCAATTTTTAATCTCAACCTCTCTTCTCTCTTCTTCAGCAATCCCAATTCCTGCCACTGCTCTCAGGTATTATCTTTCTCCTTTTTATCTCTAAACAATCAAGTTGTAAAGTTCGTATGTGATTGTTCGATTATAGAATTGCTACCCATGTCATTTTGATTTGTATTTTGGAGAAGTAATTTGGGATGTTTTTGATCTACCCATTTTCTTCTCATGCTACTTGAGGTTGTCTTATGGTGTGAAGATTTTGTTTGATTTAAGGTGTGTTTACTAACAACAAAGGGAAGGAAATGAGGGAATGAGAATCCCTTGTTTACTTTCTAAAAACAAGGTGAAAAGGAAATAATCACCCCACAAATTTATGAGTCATTTCCTTTGTTGTTTCCTACTCCCCTTGGCATTGATTAACTTTCTCAAATTCATAAAATATAATTACAAATCCATTCCTTATTTCAATATTTTTCATTATTATTTTTAAATTGATATTTTGATAAATTAATATTTTTTTTTCCGATTTCTTATATTTTTTAGTAAACACAAAAAAGAGTAAGTTTTATATTCTCTTTACTCTTCATGAGTTTTACAATCCCTTTACTCTTCATTTAGATTCATGATTATTCTCATTCCAATTGATTCTTATTATTGATTAGTAAACATACCATAAGATAAATGATTAAGGGAGAAGTATGTGTAATAAGAAATGTGTGAAATAGTTTTGTGATGACTGATTTGTTTACTTTGGTTTTTGGGTTGAAGCAGGATTCGCATAAGTATAGTGGCATTATTGAAGATTGCTGTTGTGATTACGAAACAGTAGACAGTATTAATAGTGAAGTGCTGCATCCTTTGCTGCAAGAGCTAGTGAAGACCCCTTTCTTCCGTTATTTTAAGGTTTGTCATGCCTCTTATAATTAATATGCTAATGGTTATACTTTTGAGATTTGTTTGAGTAATTTCCTTGAAAGTTATGCTTAATGCATACGAAAATGCCTTAAAAGATAATATCTTTATGGGGATATTGTAGTTGTAAATTCATGCAAATAACTTGGTCAATTCTGAAGTTGAAGTGCCATGATACCATTTTGTAGAAAAATTAGGGTCATTTGAATGTGATTATATTAGAAGTTGTTTCAAGAGAATAGTTTAAAATGAAGTAGTTTAGGTAAAAGTAATTTTAAGAGAAGTATTCAATATGAAATTGTTAGAAGTGGTATTTTAGAAATGGGGCATGGATGCAGAACTACCTCTCCAAAACACATGTATTACTTGCTACTCCCAAAATACTAACAGTGTTTCTCAAAATTTTGAAAGCACTTCCATTAAAAATTTCCAAATGCCATCAAAAGTGCTTTGGCCTATTTGAAAGCAAACGGCCCTTAATAGCTGGAAGATGCTTATAAAAGAAGGCAGGTCTTGTGTTAAATGTTTGTCTCTGTTATGGCCTTCTTAATTCTTATGCTGTATTGTCCATTGCAATGCTACTCACTCATGAGAAATAATAATATGCTGATTAGTAGAACAATATGAAAATGACTAGCTAACTGTGTTATGAGTTCTTTTCAAAATTTGCAAAATTGCAACGACAGGCTAGACAATGTATTTGTCTATTTGATGTTTCATTTGTTATGACGTTTACAATTTTAGTTAAAATTGACAGTGTGTTGTTTCAAATATGATGCCATGTTTTGATTTAATTTTATTTTTCATTTCACCTCTGCTTTCTGAATGCAATTTAATTTATTGCAATGAATATTTTCTCTAGGATTCTCACTTCAGGATTATGTACTTGTTTGCTGTATAGGTCAAGCTGTGGTGTGATTGCCCATTTTGGCCTGATGATGGAATGTGCCGTTTGCGTGACTGCAGTGTTTGTGAATGCCCAGAGAATGAATTTCCAGAAGCCTTTAAAAAGCCCTTGCACCATTTTCTTCCATCTGATACTTTGGTTTGTAAAGAGGAAAATCCACAGTCAACTGTTGACCGTACGTTAGACAGTAGAGCTTTCAGGGGTTGGATAGTTACAGACAACCCATGGACAAATGATGATGAAACTGATAATGGTAAACTCTAGAACTTTTGTGCAACTGCTGCGGTTAATCTGTTTGAATCATAGGTTATCACGTTGGAAATTGGAGTCACTACATCTCATAGATCTAAATAAGATTGTGGTACATATTTAAGAGAAAAACTCACTAATGGGTTATGAGAATCAAGCTTGTGTCGTTTGTCGATTTCACAAGCCATTACTCATTAGATTTACCTAAGAATGTAAGCTTCATTATTTTAGGAACGATATTGAATCCAGAATGTTGGCATGGCCTTAGATTCTTTTACTTTTTCATGCATTTTTATATTTGGATCACATATTTCACCTTGCTTTTAGATTTATACAATAAATCATGCAATCAGCTTTGTAGTGAAGCATGGTCTCATTGTTAGGAGGTTTTGTCGCTCGAGTCCTGACAATCCTTTACACCCAAATAAGTACAGAGATTAACACTTAATAATATTTATCTCCAGATGAAATGACTTATGTAAATCTTCAGTTAAACCCTGAACGTTACACTGGATATGCTGGTCCATCAGCCAGAAGAATATGGGATGCTATTTATTCTGAAAATTGCCCAAAATGTAAGTTTATGCTACTGTGTAAGCTTTCCCGAGTTCAATAATATAATTTTTTTTATTGATTGCTTGTAAATTTTCTCTATATCTTTTATTCCTCACTATTCTGTTGTGTTCCCCTTGCGACTAAACATCCTTTTTGTTTAATACGGTTTTCAGTGTAATGAATCATTGGATTTTTTATTGTTGACAATATTGAATTTAACAAAAAGGCTACATATCACATATTAATATGGAAAATGCCAAACGTCCCACTCCATTACCCAACTCCACCTATGTTTCAAAATCTCCTTGCCCCTCCATATTAGGTAAATCTCATTCGGTAATCTAACACATTACACCTTAGTGGTACTATTGCATCTCCATTGGGATGAATAGCGGAATTCTATTAATAAATAAAATGTGTAATAATGGAGATCTATGTTACATGGATTAAGCTAAAAGTGTAGTGAAGGGTAGGTGTCTAGGTGTCGGATTTACTTATTTTTCTCAAATATTTTGTAAATTTTGTCCAATTTAAAATGTCGAGTACCCAATTTTATATTCATGTCATGTGTTTGTTGGACACAAATACTTGTTAAAAAATGAAGAGTTGGTGGACCAAAGAGGAAAATAATACATCCGTTGTACCCGGTAAAAAATTAGCTCAAAATCAATTGAAACAAAAAATGAAATCATTGGAGATAAATTTGAGCCATCTCAATTTAATGCAACATTGCTCATCTGCTTAGACTAGAGGAAATTTTTGTTGGTTGTGCAGCATGTTGTTGTTTACCTTTTATTTTCCAGTGAAATTCTCGGACTTTTTCTTCCGCAGATTCATCTGGAGAGATATGCCAGGAAAAGAAAGTTCTATACAAATTAATATCTGGTCTTCATGCCTCAATTTCGGTCCACATAGCTATTGATTATCTTCTTGATGAATCTACTAACCTGGTATCCCTTCTGCCTCATGCCTTTGAAAGATTTTCTTTTCCTCTATTATGATTACTGAACTGAATATTTAGAGTTGATATTTATCAATGATAAGTAAATGGCTCAAGGGTGTAAGTTTTGCTTGTACACCAAAAGAGAGCAAATTTAACTCTTATCTATTAGATTTGAGCAGTATTGACATTTTCTTCATTCAATTTCAGTGGGGTCAAAATCTGGAGCTATTGCAAGATCGTGTGCTGAGATATCCAGAACGTGTCCAAAACTTGTACTTCACATTCCTCTTTGTTCTTCGTGCAGTGACTAAAGTGAGTCATGTCACACCCCTATATTAAGAACCAGATTCAAATATCTTCATTTATTGTTTGCTGCTGCACTGCTTTGACATCAAATCTTTTGATTTCAATGTTGGATATTTCCTTTGAATTTGTTTTAGGCAACAGATTACTTGGAGCAGGCTGAGTACGAAACTGGTAACCATGAAGATGACCTGAAGGCACAGTCTTTGATTAGACAGCTACTCTACAATCCAAAACTTCGAGCTGCATGTCCGCTTCCATTTGATGAAGCAAAGTTGTGGCAAGGTCAAAGTGGGCCACAACTGAAACAAGAGATTCAGAAGCAATTCAGAAACATCAGGTTTACTTTACTTTTGTGTTGGAAATGATTTAAATGGACTTGCATAATCAGATGTAACTGTAATCTTTTATCATATTATATGAGAAGCATATTAGGACAGTTATTGTAATGAGCCAAATATTAAATAAGTACGTGTTTGTGTTTTAGGGCTATGATGAGATGGACTATATAAGTTTTATGTGTGATAGGCTAAGGGTTCACCTTCCTCAAAAGACTAAACTGACAAATGTTTCAACATTTTGCTGATGTTTTCTACTCATTCATCCACCATCCATGTATCCTTTTCATGAATTTTTTCATAATTTAATGCCGGGTTGGAGTTTTCCTCATCATGGATAAGACTGGTTATAGTCCCTTCTTTCTTGCAGTGCATTAATGGACTGTGTTGGCTGTGAAAAGTGTCGTCTCTGGGGAAAGCTTCAAGTTCTTGGTCTTGGTACTACATTGAAGATCCTCTTTGCTTTTGACAATCACAATGCTCCAGTTCAAACTGTGAGTTTCTTCCTCTTCTTTCATGATTAAAGTTAAAATAATGACTATTTAGAAGTCTAAAATGTATTTAATATATCCGCAAAGGGTTGATAAAAGGACAAAGTCAGATGAAATAGGAAACAAGGGCCAATAAGATTGATAAAATGAGTTGTAAATATTTCAAGTTCCATAAACATATGTGACAGTATTGTCTATAATGTGGGGGTCTATTTGCTTTTGCTTTCGAGATTTTGTAGAAGTGCTTCTAATAACAACGAAAAAATGCTTTAGAATCAAACAAAAAAAAAACAAATAAATAACTGAAACCTCTTTGATTGAAAGAAGCACAAGCAAGCATCACACTCTAACTCACGATCTTTATTCATCCAGTAGGTTAATAAAATCTATATTTATTTCCTTAATATATCTTATGGGGATCATTTTAAGTTATTTTAAGATTCAAACTCAGGACCCAAATCATATTGGTTTGCCACTTCTAGATGTTTAAGCTAAAGCTAGAGGGAGATTTAATAACAGTTGTTTTCTTATATACTGATTTTATTACATGCTAAAAATACTATTACTACTTATGGATAATAAAATTTTCTCTCTGTTTCATGATGTTTATGTTTTGTTGTGTTTGCAGTTGCAGCTGCAACGAAATGAAGTAATTGCTTTGCTGAATCTGCTCAACCGACTCTCAGAATCTATCAAACTTGTTCGAGAAATGGGACCTTTAATCCAAAAGACATTGGAAGGAAAGATTGCTGAACCCTCTGCATATAAAAGTAGCACATGGCAACGGATATGGAAATCAATAGCCAGGCTTAGATACGGTATTAGTTTAATTTACATATAGTCATCCTCTTGTTGAAATTTGCAGTTTACTTTACCAAAAGTATTCAACTAAAATTAAATTTGCTGAATTATGTTTTGCAGGTTAGATAAAGAATTATAGCTGGTCATCTGCAAATGTTCTATATCAGTTTTGTATACAACTTAAAGCCTATACTGACAAAATATGAGAGAGTGTTCAGAATTATGAAAGAAAGTTATAGCTTTACAGACTTAAATAAACAGATTTGTTATTTTGATCAAACATGTTAAAGAAAAATTGGAAACCAGTTCCTCAACCCACCTTACATATGTAAAAGGCACTCTCCTTTCCCATTACATCCAGCAACTTGTATATGAGTAGATTGGCCGCCATACTACTCATCATCATTGATGGCATGCCGACTTTTCTTCACTGCAAAGCACCAGGAAAAAACACTGATAATGAAAGGAAGTCTGGAGTTTCAAAAGTCCAGCAGGATCTATTACAATGCATAACAATGAATAATTTGACCTCTAATAGAGATGATGCATGTAACTACCAAAGAACTTCTGGCACTACTCAATTTGTGTGCAGGTTTTCTTCAACTCGTATCTTTGATTGCTGATCTTCACAAAAACCGTTGATATTACATGATTTGTAGATGTATACAGCGTGACGCATACAACATCAATATCGTGCTAAGACCAACACTTAGCTTTTCGTGCTTCAAGCAAAGATTGTGGTGGAGATACACCCGAGAACCCACGCACATCAGATCAATACACCTCAACATTTGAGGTCTATCAAAATTTTATATCATCAAGGAGATCAAAGGAGTCAAGTTTCTCTCTATCTCCAACTCAATCCGATTCCTACTCCTTCCAAAGCAGTTGTCATTGAAGCAGATGCCTCTTCAAGTGTCCGTCTCTTTTGAACTTTGCTAAAGACCTCAATTTTATCTCCTGCCTCCCAGTCATCGTAGTCTTCCATCCCAATTCCACACTCGGGTCCAGAGTTTACCTGACCAGGCAGACAACAGTGAGACAGAATAAGATGTAAAACTAATGCAAGTATCATGGAAATGAGCTCCCAAAAACTTCCAGTTCATGCCTTAAAAAAAACCCAAAAAGCAGGAAAAATACATCAAAACACAAAGATAGGTGATCCGTGATCGTAAGGTCTGTTTCTTTTTTCAACTAGAGCGCTTATGCCATCTGGCCATTTTTTGGTACATCTCTTAAAAAAGTGATTTTTCAACAACAGACATTATTTTATTTTTATTTTTTCAAATGCATTATATTACTACTTTGGAATATATGCAATTGAATTTTTTTTACAAAAGTTTATAGAAAATAAAACTTGTCCTTATAGCATTATTTAAAAAAAAAACTGCATTAAATTGCTCAAAACGATAACATGTGAACTAAGTGCTTGCAATAACTAATAGACTACATGCATTTTCCCCAAAACACTAATATAATTTTAAAGAAATTATTTACTGCTTTTGGAGCATTGCTGACTCACATCCAATAAGATATAAGATAAATCCTTAAGTGCAATGAATTGTCTAGGAAAAGAAACAACCACCCAATACTTTTTTAAAACCAATGTGACCACATTAATGAATAACCCTATATATTTATGCAATAGTCACCTCTCAGCTTCAGGTCAATGATTTTGGATATAATTGATCTATGGAAGAAGAAAAAAACCTACACAAATGGCATTCATTTCTAAGAAAACTGCCGGCCTTTTTTGACACTTTAAACTACTACTATATATTGGTAGTTTATAGTATGATGGTAATACTCATTCGTTCATATTCATATTTATTGTGACTGGTTAAAACAAACCATCTACTATTACATAAAAAAAAATTACTGTTATTGTATATAATTCCAAGTACACGAGATGTTCTAGGAATGTTGATTTTCTCGGATCACTTATAATATACTCAGAGGACTATTCACAATATGTGTACTGGTTAGGTTTGATAAATCGTCTTGTGACATTTCCAAATTCTACATTTTTTTCCTTAATGTTTTTTTTTTCTTTCATGCATGTTGACTCTTCTTATTTTTTCATATATAGTTTTATAATATTAATAAAATATTTCCCACATGAACAGAACACATACCTCTTTCACTATCTCCTTAACCCATCTCAAAGAATTAAGAGTTCCAACATAGACCCCTGGGACAATTTTGCCCTCCGTCACCATGAATCTAGCGAACACGACCACTGCCACTGCTGAATTTTGCCCGAATTTCAACAGACCCGATCGTTGCTCGAACCTGTCAATCGAATAACCAAGTTTATATTACATGGACTCGTTTTTGAGGTGTTCGTTTATTATGCATCCAGCACATTTGTTTCTCTATTTTATAGAATAAAATAAATATAATTAGAGTATTTAGTACCCATACCATTATTCAAATCAATTCCATGAGACACAAGTACTTTGATGCAAAATGAAGAGTTCATCTTACAAAGAATGAAAGAAAAGGACATCAGCAAAATTTTCCAATACCAAATGGAAATGCTGTTTGAGCCATGGTTTAACTCAAAAATGTCATAAAATTGCTAGTGTAAAGCTTTCTATAACTTAGTAAGGTCTTATGTGATTTTTACAGTTTTGGGTTCACATCCTCATGGAGACTCGTTACTTCAATTAGACTCCGTATTCTTCAAATGATTCTATTAGTTGTTGAGAGGGTTGTCCATACATTTTTAAAATATAAAGGATTATGAATCCTTAACTTTTTGAGAAATCCCATCTATGATAGTAAATGATTGATTTTTCTAGATCTTTTTGACCTTGATATAATTATATTGAAGATATCAAAATATTCTAAGTAGACTGTACGAATAACTACATGATCCATGCGTTGATAAGAAGTTCCAATAAATTTCACAAATAAGCAAACATTTACAAACAATGAACACATGACATTGAAAAATGTGAGCTAAATCAAGACGGGATAATTGGGACAAAAATAGTTAAAGATATTATCCATTTTATTATAAATGTTCTTAGAAAAAACTGGGTTGTTTTGGGGCGCATCCACTTTTTTAATTACATTAAAAATTATTATTTCATATTCATTTGAAAAAAGCCAAAAATAAAAAAAAATAAAAATCATAAGGGGTCAATGCGTCGATTTTTGGATCCACATATGTTATCCGGCCTAACTGAACCGAACTAATTTGGTCTGAAACAGTTCAATTCAAACTGAACCATGGGTAAAATCGATTTGAGTCGGATCTGACCCGAATCAACACGTTGCCATCTCTAGTAAAATGGCTGATGGTGCCAGCTTCTTTCCTCTCTACGAATAAGATGATGCCCTTAAAAATGAAACGTAAATAACATAAAAAGCTATGATTCAACTGACCTTAATAGGCTCAACGAGTCATTCCGTTGCATTTCGCACATTATCGATGAGATCGTAGATAAGTCTATATAGCGAATCTCAAAACCTTTCTTTTCCGCATAGCTTTTTACAGAACATGGTGTTTTGACATTGAATCCCAAGATTATGACCTCGCTAGCAATTGCAAGGTCAACATCACCACCAGTTGCTTCCAAAAGAAATTTCATGGTAACATTATCTCGTGGGATATCCTGAAGGGCTTTTCTTACTGCCTCAGTAGATCCCTAATCACAAAAAAACAATATAATTGTTGATTTTCTATTAAAGATACAGTTCAATTATCAACAAGATGTATTTTACCAATACCCTTTGGACAAAAATGCCTTCATAATTTATCAAGGCATGTGGGAATGTCATGAAATCATTAGTGGGAATGTTTTGTTAATGAAATATTAAGTACAGTGGAAGCATAAAAAATAAACAAAAAAAATAATAATTATAAGATTAAAAAAATAATTAAGGTTGTTAAACAAATTAGTTTAATAAATTAGTTTAATAAATACAAAAAATTATAAATAAATTTATTAATATTATTTTATAAGTCTTAACACAATATCTATTACATAATGTATTTTGAGAATAATATTTAGAATCTAAATAATAACACTCAAATACAAGCCACGTTCACACTCAAATCTCATACACAGAGATTCAAAAACAAGAAACCCATAATACCGATTATGTACTTTATTTTAAGTTTCGAATTATCTTATAAACGTTTTAAAAAAAAACTAATTTATCTTTCGTTTCCACGAATACATCCATATATTTTCAATATGACTCACTTATATAACAAAAAAAAAAACTTTTAGATTTTACTTATGCAAAAATTTATTATGTAAGTAAGCCTACATTGATTTCATATTAAGTGTTAAAAAAAACTAATTTCTTAATATTCTAAGATGTTTTGGCTTTTCGTCAACCAAAACGTTTTTTGCTTTAAATTTTTGTGATTTTTGAGCCACCTTCTTAACGATCTCCGTTTTGACTCAAATATTAACAACATCGGAAATCATCACATGTCCATACAAACATTTACTATATCTCATTTGTAGGTAGGGTATATACACCATTTTATCTTTTAATAAAAGACAATATTATTTATGTTTGTTCCACCTTAGGAGCAACCATGTAACACCATACTCTTATCATTAAAAATCATAAATTCTTCACTAAGTTGTATATGTTTTATTACCTCACATTATCATCACCAATACAAGATTTCGAGTTTAATTTGTCACTTATGTTCACCTTACTCTTAAAAAAGGATACATTTTCACCTCGAATAGAATCCTCAATTAAATTGTATAAGTTATTTTTCATTTTTTCATTTACTAACCTTTATAAACCAATTCCTCATAGAAAAATCATAATCATATCCAACCTATACAACAAAACCAAATTCTTTCTCAAACTAAGTACATGCCTCACATCATATTTTAATTTTTACGTTACTCGTACCAATAATCTTATTCTTTGAACTAGTAACTATCGTAACATCACCAATATCATAAAGCTTATATATATTAAACAATTTTTTATTTACACACATGTTAAAATAAAAAAACATAATCTAAAATCTAATCATTATGAAAACTATTACCACTTGTCACACAAATCACATTATTTTTGGTATCACAAGCTTTAGTTATCTTTACTCATTTAGCACTTATTGTTTCTTCTCTTATTACCCTTAATCTTTTTTTGTAATACTTTTTAATGTCTCATTTCTTTTGACAGTAAAAACACTCCATATCAAATATTTGACAATACTTGAATCGATATTCATCTCTACTTAAAAATCTTTTATTTCTTTCATTATTTAAGATTGTTCTTGAATCATTATATGTAACAAGATAGTCTTCATAACTCAATAAATTAACTAATTGTTTTAAAAGAATTGTTTACACTTCATCAAATTTCAATATATTCTTTTTCTTTAAGTAACGTAGACACTAATACATTATAAGACTCATTCAGCAAAGACAACAATATCATCGCATGATTTTTTTTCTTGTATATTTATATCAACCCTTAGTAATTCATAAATATATGGTATGGATTTATTAATATGATTTTTAATGTCACCACTTTCATCCATCTTTAAGTCATATAATTGCTTCTTTAAATGTAAGTTAAGAAGTTATTTTTTAACCCATATATGACGTTATCATTTGTCAAATTTTTTTTCTTCTAAATTGTCCTTAAATAAGGATCTCTCAACCATTATCTTTAATAGTACTTGTTGGACACATCAAAAGTGCAAAAAATAAACAAAAAAAATAAGACACAAAAAAATTAAGGTAGTTCGACAAATTAATCTAATTCATACATAAAATCACAAATAAATTCACTAATATTATTTTTTGATAAAAGAATGTTAACCCAATATATAATAAACCCGTATTCTAAGAATAATTTTAAGAATCTAAAAAATAATACTAAAATCCAAAACTCTATCTATACTAAAATCTCATGCCTTAAAAAAAAACCATTTTTTTCTCATTGTCGGTGGATAGCCTTAAAAAAAGAAACATTTTTTTCTCATTGTCGGTGTATCCATATGCTTTCAATATGACTACATTATATAGCAATAAGAAAATCCTTTTAGTTTTCACTTATACAAAAAATGTATGATGCAATTATTACATTGATTTCATATTAAGCCTTTAAACAAATCAATCTCTGGCTTTCTAACTTCAACCAAAACATTTTTGTTTTTTTTTTCAGAAATGTCAACAATATTATAAATTTAATTCAAAATAATAATAATAATAATAATAATAATTATTATTATTATTATATTTATTTGAGTAGTTAAATAAAAACAAATGTAAAATTAGAAATAAAATTTAGTGTTTAAAATTAAACAAAATTAATTTTTTTTGTTATAATTGAGGAATAATGAAAATAATAATAATATACAATAATACAAATAAGTGAACATATATCATTCCAAGCAGGGTAGAATCAGAAAAAAGTTTCTTAGGGGGATTAAAGAGTAATTTTATTATATCATATTGCAATGTAAAACTTAGAGCTTTTAGGAAATTATTTAAGTAAATAAAACGTAATATACAATAAAATTCATAATAAACATATTAAATTAACTAATGAAAATGTTAAAATTCAAAATAAAATAACCATATTAAAATATAAAATATAATATATAATTTAGGTAAAAATATTTTAACTTGAATTATTTTAAAGTTAATTTTTTTCAATTATATTACATAAAAATTATTTAATTTAAATAAATTGAAATCGTAAAAAATTAAATAAAATAAAGAAAAACATAAAAGAAAATATAATTTATTATTATAGGATGAATTTTTAATAATAACATAAGTAAGTTCTTATATTACAAAAATATATTTTAAGGTAAAATTTTACAAAACTTAAGAAAAAAAAAAGGTGGATTAACCTAAACCTATTTAAGGGAGACCAGACCCGACCAACATGGATTAAGAAGCACGCAGACCCATTAGTATTTGAATTGGCGCGAAATCAACGATCAGGCAATTCCAGCTACACAAAGAGAGATCGAGAGTGCGAAAAAAGAGGCATTGGCTGCTATGGCCACTGGGGTTACTGAATGCAAGTACTCCTGCGAGAATGCCGCTCAAACGCTGCAATGGATTCATGCTATTATCGATTTCCTTAGGCCTTATTCCTTCTTAATGAACGCTCATGTCGTCAATTTCTTCCAGGTTGGCTCTTTTAATACTATATCCCTAAAAGCTAACCAAATCCTAATAATCTATTAGGTGAACGAAATTTTGTTCTTATATCTACAGTTGATATTTGGAAGATAACTCGAAGAAATTAATGACTGGATTTTAAGGTGATTGTCCTGAATTCATGCGTACGAACATTAATGATTTTCAGGATAGATTGTGGGAAGCAGTTGACAAGGAGTGGATTGAATGTTTACGCAAAGAACCAGTCGAGAATCTTCTTCGGATTCCTTCAGGTGTAGTTCAGGTGCATGTTTTTTGTTTTCAAAATATTTAATTCGTTGTTGCCTTTTTGTAATGCATATTATTTCATTTTTTTAAGCTGGGGTGATTTTATTATAGTCTGAATTTTGTGTCGTCATTTTATTGATTGAAGGAGCACTGGCCAGCTTCGCTTAAGAAATTTGTTACTACTTTGAGGTCTCTGGTATTCCCTCGAGAACAGACCGACCTAAATACGGTACGTGTCCTTTTTGTTTTTTGTTCCATGAAGTCCTTTGAAAAAAAATAATTGTCTTCAGCTTACAATTTATAGTTTTTTTATTTTATTTTTTAATTCATTTATTTGTCCGAACAACAGCTTCTAATTTCTGGCTGACATAACTGTTGTTAGTACTGGATTTAAAATTTTAAACGAACACTTCAAAAGTATAAAGGTCCATTTGTTTCTCTTCCAAGACCTTATTGGTCCGAACAACAGGTTCTAATTTCTGGCTGACATAACTGTTGTTAGTACTGGATTTAAAATTTTAAACGAACACTTCAAAAGTATAAAGTTCCATTTTTTTTTCTTCCAAGACCTATTGGAACAAATATATGGAAAAACTATGTAATAACAATATTACCGATATGCTGAAATATACTGCTTGGGTTGAGTCGCGGACTAGGTCGCTCTCTTTAAGACGTTTCGCGGCTCTGTCCAAACTTGTGCAAGCAAACACAACCTCGTCGTCCTCAGGATAAAACAACCCAGAATCTTTTTTCTGTCTCGGATCTTCACTGCATTGATGAAGTCCAGAATACTACACCTCTTAAATATTTATGTTTCTCGGAAATCTGAGAAAACAATTCTAAATTTTCTTTTCTTTGATTTTGCTATGAAAACCGTAGAACTGTTTTTGAGTTGTTAAGTTATATTCTAAATTGAGGGCTATTGCCCCTATTTATAGTTGAAAAATACGTGTAACGATCCTATAATTATGAAAATAACGGTCAAAAATAACGAATACATAATTATGAAAATAACGGTCATAAAAGTAACGGTAACATAATTATGAGAATAACGGTCATAAAAGTAACGGTAACATAATTATGAGAATAACGGTCATAAAAGTAACGGTCACATAATTATGAAAATAACGGTTATAAAAATAACGTTCATATAATCATGAAAATGATGGTTACATAATTTATAAAATAACGGTCATAAAATGATAAAAAATATTTATTTATTTAAATTCATTTCCAACAAGACCCTTTTAAAATGCTCATGATTGAAAAAAAAAGCTTCTACCCAAATAGGAAAAAAATTATATGAAGTATTTCATATATTTCATTTCTGAAAAGCCCATTTTTTGCTTCTTGTCTATATTGAAATTGCTTTCTTTTGAGTTCACTTTTGATTGAAACCACTTTTAACATAAGTAAAAGCAAACACATGTTTAAGTTAGCGGCATTAGTTTTGTGTAGATGTGTACCACTTTTGAAAGGGTCTGGTTGGAAACACATCGTTTCATGCTTTTCTTGTATTAAGTGATGTATTGATGTGTACCACTTTTGAAATTCCTTAACACTCTATGGGTCAAAACTGAAGAGTTTTCTACATTTCTGCTATGCTTGATAATCATTTCAATTTATATTGTCTAATTTCTTAGTTTTGTAATGAGGTTTCCTTAGTATATTTGATGGCAGAAAAATGAACGATTGTTTATTAGCTGATTTTCTAATTTCAATTTTTAAAACTAGAAATCAGAAAATGGATTAACAATTTCTATTTTTTCCCTCCAAAATTCAATTTAAAACTTATTTCTTGGTAATTTATTATTATTATTATTATTGAACTTTGGTTCTTCAAGCCAATTGAGGTGGTGTAAGGTTGAGGTACTGGTTTTGGGATTTGAGAAGAAATAAAATTGACTTTTTCTTTAAAACTTAAAAATTTGTCTAATGAAAACTTAAAGGGGTTACCTGTCTTAAAAATTTAGAAATTAAAAAAATGAAATGGCTAAACAGTATTCGTTTTGTTTTCTTTTTCTGCTTTTTTTTAAATGAATGAAAAATCATGGTCAAAATCTGCGTTTTTTTCTGTTGTTTGCCAGGTATTACCAGGCTTGAATATGGCATCTCTAAACAGTGTTCTTACTCAGGGCATGAATTCAAAGAAAAATCATGAAGTGAGTCTTGGCTTGTTCCGATACTGAATTTCAGTTGATGCTTTCTTATATTGTTTTCTCACAATACCAATGAACTATTCCCTTTAATCCTAGTGGAGTTTGTTTCAAGGGATTTTGAACTATTGGTGTATTTACTTATTTATTTTCTCAAGAATGGAATTTCACGAATGTCTTGTGAACTAAAAGAATTTTTATGAGCAGGTTGAAGTTCTTTCTGCTGTTGTCAGTTTGGTCACAAACTCTGTGGGAGCTCTTAAAGTTCTTGATATTGGTGCTGGTCAGGTATATCTGCATCCCCCCCCCCCAAAAAAAAAAATAATAATAATAATAATAAATCATTATCTATCAGACATGCTAAAACCCTGCTTTACAAGTTATCAGACCACTTTTTCTCTTCTATCATTTTCTCGTGATTAGTTTTTTGTTGACCGTCTTATACTGCGTTTCTACTACATACCGGACAGGAAGTTGGAAATTGAAAATTTCTTGTGTTTTAAGTGTTGGTGCATCGCAGTGTTGTTATTTGTCAAATGAATAAATTTTATGTTCCCTTATTGAGTAATTTTCCCAACTGTATCTCTTCTGTCATTTTTTAAAGAATTTTTAAATCATTTTCGTGCTATATAACATTCATTTTTTAATAATGTTTTAGGGTTATCTTGCACAAGTTCTATCTTTCCTCTACCAACATTCTGTAGTTGCAATTGATGCTTCATCACATCATGGAAGGGTTACAGATGCACGTGCAGGACGAATTATGAAGCATTATGCTTCTCAGATGCGTAAATCTGAGTATGGAACAAATTAAAATTTGAAACATTTTTGGTTATGAGTATTTGTCAGTTTTAGTTATTATGCATTTTCTCATCTATTCAGATGTTATATTGGGGATGAGAGGATTGGGTGTTACGGGTTGAGACTTGCTTCAATTTGCAAACCAATCAATACCTATAACTTCATTAACCACCATAGCCAAGACGTTAGAAAGTCAAAACAAAGAGCATGAAATAATTCTTATTGAGATTGTATAGAATTAAACATTCAATTTGCGCCACCACTCTTAGCAGTTCGTACAGCTAAATTAGTTTGTCTCAGAGACTATTGATTGAGATATTAATTTAAGTGCTTCTGTATGCAATATCTTGTTAGTTATGTTAAAGATTAACAATTTAATTGTTTGAATGGTTTCTCTCATCAGTTCAAGGAAATAAGCCATGAAATTTGATTTGGGTTACCTTGTGTGGCTCTTTTTGTGTGTGTATATATATACATATATACATATATATATACATACATATATACATATATATATATACATACATATATACATATATATATATACATATATGTATATACATATATATATATACATATATGTATATACATATATATATATATATGTATATATGTATGTATATATATATGTATATATAATAAGGATACTTGTTTATCATCTTCCAAAATTATTCTAAGCAGTTAATAAGTGGATTTTGAAATCAAGATAACTTTCGTATGCTTCCTTTTCTGATGGATGGTTCTCTTTATTTATCACTTTCTTGTTAGATCGGGAAAGAAAAGTATGATTGTGCCAAAGACAATTACATCTCATGTCATGTCCATTGATGCGTTGAAGGCCTTGACTTATGCTGCAATGCATGAAAGTAATGCTTCTGAGCTAGATCAGGGTGCAAAATTTCAACAATCTTCATGCATTGCCGAAAATGAATCTTCCATAGTTCTTGCTGGGCTTCATGCTTGTGGAGATCTGTCTGTGATGATGCTCAAGTGCGTGCTTTGCACGAATTATGATTTGGTTTTTGTGTTTCCTATTTTATGCACAAGAAAAACAATGCATCCTTATGATCTAATTTTGGGGTTGGGATGTCAAAATACTCTTCGTGATTGTTTGTTGGAAGTGTTTTTTTTAAATCATAATGGGGGCGTAATAGGGGGAATTTCATAAAAGTGAATCTCTCCTCGTTTACACTTATGTGACTCATTCATCAAAGACTTCATAGAAACATTTGGGCTTTACAGAGCCAATAGTATTTTCTAGGCCACACCTGACTAAACAATTTTGGCTAAAGTGATTAAATCCTTTGTCATTGGACCAGAACAGATTAGGAGCCTAGATGCATCAATGTTTGAGCTAATATTACCTGGGAACATATTGAAGCATCATAAGTTGGAATCCGAAAAAAAACTTTATGTAAAACCACTGATTTTTGAAGCATCAAAACAGAAAAATGAGATTTTTCAAGGAGCTCTGTGCTTTGCAAGTAATTATATGGTATTTGGTTTTTCTCAATTGCTAGAAAGCCAATTAGCTAATACAAGAAATCAAGGGAGAAAGCAACATAATAAAGAGCCTGTGATTCATTCAAAGAGAAAAGAGGCATCACATATCAAGATTAGTAGCTGAAATTGTAATATTTTCATGTTTGTTTTTTTTTTCAGAAAATATCCATACACAAATTTTCATGCATTCACTCCTAACTTGGTATTCTGTTCAATATCTGTTTCTTGACTGCCTAAAAAACAGTTTGCAAAGGTCCAGCAAGGCAATCTCAAAACCCTTAAGCATAACATTCTGGTTGAAATATTTCCACCAAGTGTAAACAATAAGAGACTCATTCAATTGTAGAACAAAACATAATTTAACAATATTCATTACCATTTGCTATTATTATATTATTGTTGTTGTTCTTATATTATTGCTCTTGTTTATGTTGGTGTTTCATCATCATTCTCATTGCATACTACTACTGGCCGGTAATTATTTTATGCCTTTGTTTGTTCTGCATGATGCAATGACATATTTTCTTGTAACAGGACCTTCTTGGAGTGCAAAGAAGTCAAAGCAGTTGTTAGCATTGGTTGCTGTTACAACTTATTATCAGAAGAAGGCTTGACCCTATCAGGTTCTAAAAGTGGATTTCCGGTCAGTAGTGGTGTAAAATCTGCTGAGTTTCCTCTTGGAAAATCTTTGCGAGATCTTGCTTGTCAGGTAATTCAAGCCATCATTTTCCTCTTCTAATGATGAAAATTTCACCAAATAACAGAAAGTGCCACAATTTTATTGTGGAGCTATAGAGAAACCTTTTTTTTTGTTGGATAAAAAAAGAAGTTTCATTAATTCAAAATAAAAATACATAATAACATCTAAATCAAAAACATAGAATTATCATAAGAACCGTAACAATATATTTGTAACTTAAGGAGAATTTTTTTCGAGCAATTTCTTCAGCTCTTTCTAGTATCCAATGTAGATTGGCTCTCCTAATTGATAATATGATAAATCTTCAACAAAGTTCGATATTTGATGGCTTGAGTTATTTAATTTTTGAATAATAATGAAACTTCAAACATGAATATCATATCTAGATTAAAATCTGGGAAGAAAATTTGCCAAAACATAACAAACATGCCTAACGTCACTTTAAATTAGATTTAGGTGAATAAATTACCACACTAGATCAAATTCTATGTGGACTGAAATAATTTACTGGGTAACTCTTAGAGAAACTGAAGACACAGCATGAAAACAAAGATTGCATAAAAAGGGTAAAGAAAAAAAAATCCGGAACATTATTCAACCATCTTCAGCCCTGAGAAAACGAGCCTCTAAGACCCTTCAATATGTATCTTTTTGTTCATTTTATTTTTTATTTTTTAAATCTAACCTCAGCCATCTTTGTTTGTCTTGCTAGAGTGCAGAGAGGTGGAAGAATCTAGAAAATAACGATGGTCTGCATAACTTTGAGTTACATTATTTCCGTGCTGCTTTTCAGATGGTACGTAATCTTATTTTAATAAGTTAAGTCTTGCTAGCTGTTATGAGAGAATTTAATCTCGCAAGGTTGAAGTTGTATACCTCTCTTTTGCCATGTCAGATCACGTAAAATAAAGCAAGTGATGATATTTTTTTCACGTTGACCTATACCTCTTTCTTCATGGTGTAAACTGCCAACTATCTTTGGTTTATTTGGGTTTCTCCAGTGTGATGCAGAGGTTTACGAGGAATTCCTGCTACAAGTTATTGTTGAGAAAGGAAATAATATTTGGACAGTTACAGCATTAGCTATTTTTTTTGAGTGTTTTGACCAAAAATATTTGAAGAACTTGCTGAAGTTGAGAATGTTCGGACCCAAATTATGTTTTGCATCATTGCTGAAATTTTGAGAATTTTTTATTTTAATTCTTGCTGATTGGGCTGTAGTTTATACTATCATGGGTTTCAATCCTGGATCAGGATTAGTTTACTATATTTCACCCAATTTGCAAAAAAAAAAAATCTTTTTCTTTTTTCAGCGAGTGTTACAAAAGTTCTACACTCATCCTCATTTATTTAGGTGCAGCATAACCTTCCAATCTTTTCGTACTTTATCTTTCTGTTATGAGGGCTGTTTCTTGTGAGTAATATTAAAAATAAAATCCCTCTTATTTCTGAAGGTTCTTAGGCAGTATTATCCAGACGTCATGACAAGCAGTCCTTCAATTGGGCGTCAAGGGAAGGCTTTCCGTCGCCAACAACAAAGTGGAAATAACAACTCTTTGTTGTGCAACAAAGGAAGTACTTGTTTTTCCTTGAGTCAAATACAATCCAATGTTTGTTCCTCCAAACAAAGAAACATGGAAGATGGTAAATGCTTCATTAGTAAACGTATTTTTCGGCATGTTGACTACTTGACATGACTCTTCTCATGCTACATATTGCGACTAACAGAAGTTCGATGCAAATGAAAGATATATATATATATATATATATATATATATATATATTTTAGTCTTATTTAATATTTAACATTTATGTTAAACATAATCTTAACAGAAGTTTGTAAAATTTGTTTAAAAATGTGGCTAACAGATGAAACTTCTGGTTTAGGATTTGAGACAACTGCTTTATGCCATGCAAATTGTCATAGTGGCCCTGTCGATAAATTTTCACTTTTTGAGAGATATAGCCAAACTGGTCTGCAACGCCTCGGTCTTGAGCTGTCACAGGATATAAATTTTCATGTCATATGGAAGGAAGTCGAGCCTTTTGCTGTAAGTTGCTTTAATTTTGTGTGCATATAATTGCTTAGACATTTTCTTTGCTGCTTGATTCATCACAAGTTTCATTTAAAAAAAGAACAAAAAAATTGAAGTCCCAAGATGGATCAGAGGACCACCTGACCATGACAAAAGACGATAAAATCACCAACCTAAACATTTACCAAGGAAAGATTCATTACACTATCCTGGAAAAGTTTTTTACGTTCAAAATATATGGGACCACCATATGCCAAAATGAATGATCCGATTTCGCAGTTTCTTTGTTCTTTCTTACCTTTTAGATATTCTCATATTCCTTTCAAGCATGAAAAAATATTGATTTTTTGTCTTTATGTTATTGCAGAAAGAGTCAAAGTTAATAACAAAGAGGGTATTGGTAGAGGTTTAAGCTTCTGTGTTTAAGAGGGCTTGTAGGTTTTTCATTCTTATCAGTTGTGTCAGATAGGGTCTAAAAGCATTTTTTCATCCTTCAGTACTTTTTGAAAAGACTATGCTATTACTACTATTATACCATATTTAGGATACATTTCTCATAGTAGTTCGTATAACCATATTCATTTTTGTCTAAGAATTGGATGGATTCTGGCTTATCTTGAATTGCAAAATCTTTGTATGACATTAAATTTCTCCCATATTTAATTGCTTTGCAGGACCTCATTGGACCTTATTGGTCTCTTCGAGCTGCTTTGGGACCTGTTCTAGAAACATTTATTTTGCTTGATAGGTTGCTTTTCCTACAGGAGCAAGGAAATTTAATCGAAGCGTTGATGTTACCAATTTTTGATCCTATCCTATCACCAAGAAATGTGGCTATTATTGCTAAAAAGAAATGACATCGTTGGGATATTCTGCAATAGATGTGATAATGTTCTATGAGAAATTATACATTCGTTCAGCAAATATGTGATGTACTCCCCACTCATTTTATTGGTTGTTGTTTTAGTAGTATAGAGTGAAGTTATGTTTTTCAAAAAAACACTATATCCCTTGTCTTTTAGTTCATTAGTCTGAAGCACCACATCATCAATATTCCTGTACCAATATATAATTTCTCATGTTTTATAGATTTCCCCTCTCCTTACCTTTGTGTAGCATGATTTTGTTTGAAGTTTTTATTGTTATTCTAACATATTTGTTTCTGATGACATAGGATCTAGAAATGATTCAGAGAAAACTGAATGACTGAGATCATTGTGGTTCATATTGTGTGCTATAGGGACAAGAATCAGTTGCAAATTTAGGATCATTGGTCAAGAGGATACTATAAAAACAACAAAAAAATGTTTTTCAATTATTACTTTATTTTTGTTAAATAAATATGTATATGTATTTCTTTTGAATATAACTATGATCAAGTTATTAATTTTATAATGTTTTTAAGTAATAAAATCCTAAAATTTAAAATTTAAGGAGTGTAGTTTCATTTAGTTTTATGTTAAATCTCTAGGTAAAATATATGTTTTGGGTAGCCTTAACTAGTATTGGCTTAAGTGCATGATATAGCCTTAACTATTATTGGCTTAAGTGCATGATATACACTCTTACTCCTTAATGGACGCTCACGTGTCAAATTAATGAAGCAACAAATTGACTACAAAGTCAAATTGTTTTAAGTTCAACAACCTATATACATTAACAAACCGATAGTTTAATATCAAAACAGAAAAAACGACAATTAAAGAAAATAAACGACAAAGAGTTAAATGAATAACAAAACAATCGAAACAGTATTGCTCCTGCATCAAAAAATCAGTGTATTGCGTAAAGCACATAAATGATATTTATCAAGTAAAATACATTGCCATCTTCAATTCCTTCTGCTTGAAGCCACATTTTTCATAGAATGGCTTGTTGTCAACACTGCAGTCAAGAATTACTTTGTAACAACCCATCGACCTAGCATGGCCTGTGAGGAACCCTATAATTTTCTTGCCTAATTTCATCCCACGAGCATTAGAATCAACTACAACATCTTCAATATGTCCAGCTTTACCACAATTCCTTATGAACTTCTTTTCAATGTACACACTCCCAGTTGCAATAATCTTCCCCAACCGATCATCTTCTACGACACAAATAACATGGTCATCACCGAGGGTGCTGATATCTCGAAATCTATCTTCAAATTCCTTATCAGATATAGAATTGCAAACAGTCAATTGTTGCAGCAGCTCTATGAAACCTTTGCTTTTGTCTGAGATCTCTAACCTTCGAACTTTAAGCTCTTCATCTTCAATGGATGAATTGCCTTGTTCCATGTTCATCTCAACCATCTAGAAGCTGGCATGTTAATTACATTTAAATGATAAAATAGTCCATATGTAATGACTAAAAAATAGTTTGGAGATCTTAGAAAAACCATTCAGTTTCAGCTTCCAAGTCATTATTATAATGTCTAGGTGGTTGTGGGTCTCGGTTTTTTCTCTATAAAAGTACTCAACTTCAATGTAAAACTAACATTGTTTCTGTTGTGTACCAAACCTGACTTTGCTCAGGAAAGTAAGTACTCAACCAAGACAAACAAAATGCATAAAGAGAAGAATCATTTGATGTGATTATAACCGGTAAAATATAAGAATAAGAATTTAATGTCAATACACAACGCAAGGCTAATCAATATTGTTTGGTATTATACATGTAACGGGTACACGACTTAACATCCTAAGATACCTTGCTATCATATAACGACCTTATGAATATGAAGATCAAGACCTGAAGAGTCTGAAGATCTACACCATATAACGACCTCGATACCATACACCGTCCTAACGATCTGGGTGACCAATTTAGGGGCCTCAAGTAATATGTATATAACAGCTTGTTCATGTAACGCTTATAGCGACCAGGTTTAACATGAATTATATTATATATATTTTAACTACTTGTATGAAAGCTCCGACCTATATAACTCAGACCTTTGTCTACTGGGTGTTATAATGAAAAAATATATAAGATTTGTTCATTTATCAATATTTTTTACTTCTCATTAAAAATCACTATAATCTCTTACACGTTAAATTCTCTCAAAACACATATCATATGTAGTATGTTTTATGACAGTCTGCATGAAACTTCCAAAATTACTTGCAATAATAGTGGTGGCTACGAGAAATCAATGCAAAAAGAACTCAAAAATTACATACAAAACTTGTAACAATGAAAAATAGCATATCAATGACATTGAACGGAGACAATTGGCCGGAGTTAACTTGAATGGTATTCAACCGGAAGGCGTTCAATGTAAAATATTTGGGGTATTTTTTTGCTTTTAATAGCAAAAATATACTAGGTATTTTTATGATAACAGTTTTTAAGGTTCTTATTATAAATGTTATTTTTCGGAAGAACTCAAGCAGAAAAAAAGTAACACCTTGGAAAAAAATGTTGAGGCGCTATTAAGTGAGAATTAAGTTACAGAAGAGTAAGAATGATCATGGTTGAAGGAGATCGAAAAACACTTTACAGTAAAGAATTAATTAAAAATATTTTAATTATCAATTTAGTAGCTAAAACTAGGAAAGAAGAGTACATGAATAAAAACTTGGGAAGTCCAAAAAAATATTTAACCAAAAATTTCGAGAAATGATTTACCTCCAACAGCTTTACAAAGGAAGCTTCACGTCTAATTGAAGAACGCAGTCCAGGTATTTTTAGTAAAGAATCTAGATAATACATAATCCCAATTCTAGCATAAAAGACAAAACAATCAATACCTAAATTCTCAAATTATGAAATCCAACCAAGGAAAACCGTAACATCAAGATCGATCCGCCAAACAAAATTCCTAAAAATATTTTCATTCTTTTTTTCTCGGCATCCAAACGCCAAAGAAGAGCGAAGAGAAAAACAATAGAGACCGAGAGAGGTTGATCAACAAAAAAAACTTACAGTAAAGTACGGTGAGTCTAAGACAGATATTTTCCTTGCCAGTATAGTGTTGGGTGGTTAGAATTTGCACAAAAGCTTATACAAAACCATTTTATATATCTTTATTAATATTATTAATTAATCCTAGTCTCATTTCTACTAATTTTTTTTTTAGTAAATTATGTTATTAATCATTTATTTATGTATTTTTTTTTATAAAATACATAATTTACTAAAAAATTAAAAATAAATATATATAAGTTAATTAACTCTTCACATCTTATTATAAATTAATTAAAATAATATATTTTTAATGTGATTTGAATAAAAAATTATTTAAAATCAGTTCTAAAAGAACAACAAATATCTTTATATTTATTTTTTTATGCCTTAATAATTACCCAAAAATAGAAAGAACATAAATCAAAATAGGTGATAATGATATTCAACTGGTAAAAAAATCAAGATAAAGAAGCAAGAAAATAACAGAAACTAAAAATATAAAGCAAGAAAATAAATATTAGATAAAATGAATATCGATGAATTCAGCAAAAAAAAAAAAAAATTACTGTTACCCAAGTGAAGTAAGAAAATATAGTTCTTGACGTCAAAATAGAGTAAACCTCTAATAACAATTTGTTATAATGAAAGAAAATATGTTAAAAGAAATTTTTACTCCACTTAATTATGATAGAGATATTTTAATAATTTAATATTTTTTTAATTAATAATTAAGTGATTTAAGTATTTTAATTATCTTATGATAAAAATATTTTAATTACATAAAATAAATTAACTCAAAAAATATCCACCATTTGTTTTTATAAAAATGAGGAGATCACGTATCCATAACGACGTAATTTAATTAAAATCTCATATAAATATAAAATATCATAAAATCTTTATATTTAACATGTACAAGGATATTGTTGGAATATAAAAAAAACTAATTTTTTTTTTTGCTAAATAAAAGAATAAACTAATTATGAAACTCATAAAATTCGGATAAAAAAGAAGAAGCTTACAGTGAGTACACTAGTTCTAGTTCTCGTAAATATAGAGATAATATATGAAATCAGTAAATATATAGTAAATTTCTTTTTTAGTTTGATTTTTTTTCTCCTAAATTATTTTTTCTTTCAAAAGTCGATTATTTTCTTCCAAAAGGAGATTGTTTTCTATCAAGAGGTTTAGTATTGCTTCCTTATTTTTCTTAATAAATGATTTGGTATAAAATGGTTTTTTATTAGTGAATATAACAAAACTTCTATTTCTTATAATAATAAAAAATTAATTGAAAATAAAATATTATAACTCATTTATCACCTCTGAATTGCTTCTTGAAACTGGAGGGTCAACAAATACACGAAGCCCATTCCAACATTTTTGCTTTGCAAAATGAATTTTTTTAGAAAACCAACATGCAAATTTTACAAAAAATAATGATTTTCAAAAACTAAACCAACATGTGTACTTGTGTTTTTTATTCTTCGTTACTTTTGAAGACATGTTTAGAAATATATTTTTTAGTCCATGTGTTCAAAAACACAATGTCTTTGAAGATGGAACAACTACAACAACAAATAACCATCAAAGTAATCACAAATCATGTTATGCTTCCAAAAAAATAAGGTTTAAATAATAAATAATACTGATAAATATGCTTACAAATGAGCTCTTGTTTTTGAAAATGAATTTAACTTGTTTTTATTTTTGTTTTTGTATAAATTGATTATAAGTCAAAAATAGTACAAAAATAAAAATAATGGTTAAAAAGATGTGCTCTAATCTAATTGTTGAACTTTTTTCTCTCTTCGTTTAAAACCTAATAAATGTCTATTATATGCAGGGTTTTATGCGTAGTGTTCTATAATAACAAAGAAACTGCTATTTATAAGACGACGTAGTCTGGGAAGTTACAATGATAACAATGGAGGTTCCAAGTCTCTTCCAGCTTTGATGGAATCCTCCTCTTATACTAACTTCGACCATCATTAACATATAAGCTAGTGCCCTGCTTCTCCATTAACCAACGAATACGAACCAATTTTCCAAATCTAAAACATCAAAAAGTAATGATATATGCATCAAATAACTTCAGTTATTTGTAATAATAAAATAACTATAAAACTAACAAAAACCAATTAGATTGTGACATGTGTTGTATACCTTAAGTTGATCACAAAGCACTACTGACATAATATGACCCAAATGGAATCAAACTTGCCCATCAAAACAATGAAAGCATTGACCAACACGGTATAATAGCAAATTTAGACCCTTTTCCTAGTGACAATGAGGTGTTAACAGCTGTTCTGAATCAACTTATCAAAATGGAAAACAAACCCACTTCCAAGGGATTCCAAAGTATACAAGGAAGAGTTCAGAGAGGCAGATCTGAATCCTGAAGTAGGTATGCTTAACATGTGGAACCATTATTTATGTGCTAGTGGAATAAAGAACATTCAACCCTTTTTCTTTTAATTCTAAGAAAATAGAATTTGTCATTTGCACTTCTTTAAATTACGTCGACATAATTCTTGAAAACAGTCCATGGGCAAAATGAGGTGGTTGTTGGTGACTTTGCTTCCCCCCACCCACATCATCTCTCAAAAGGTGGTGAGTTTTGGCAGCCTTTTAAATCCACTTCCTTATGAGGTAAGGCCTTTTAGTTGAACAAAATAGAAACCAAGAGAAATTTTATTAACAAATATATGTACAGAAGGATCAAGTTCGTGATGAATTCCGACAAAAGCTACCTGCACTAAAGATCAATGCAATTCTTAAGGTAGTAAACAATTTTTTTTTTTAAAGTGACATAATTAGTACTTATGTTGTAGAAAGCGCAAGGAGTGCCACAAAAACCCAGGCTCTCATGTTTCATGCTTGTAAAGCCCTAATTTATGGGGTAGTGACACAACATACCTAATGATTTTATCTCAACTCACCAACATGTTTATGTCTCATCTCTGCTAATGAGGTTTGACAACAGAAGCTACCTTCGCCCTGTTGAGTCTTGATCGATTGAAGTTTGATGATTCCCACAATCTCTTGCCATTCATAGAAACTTGGATAAACAGCCATATTTTGTATGTGTCCAAGTTACTCAACATGATGTTCTCCGCCATTGTTTCTTTCCTTTTTTCTGCTGTAACTTGAATGGACTCCAGCTCTTTCTTCGTTTGGAGGTCTCACAAAAGAGGCCAGAAACTTGTGCCTGCTGAAACCACAGCTCAAATTCTTCTTCGTCTTCATCCATCATTTCAGCGTCCAACTCCCATGGAAATCTACTTGAGTTGGATCTTTGAGGTCTCTCCAACCCAACCATGTTCACATGGAAACTCGGTCGATGGGTGTTGGGTCTGCATGCCATTCCCTGAATGTAATAAACTAGAACGGTCAAATATTATGTAGCTTTACCCCGGCTCAAGCATGCAAACACAGCACAAAACATCATAAACCTATTAGTTATTCTTCGGGTTTTTCTTGGCATCACTTGTACCAAATCTTTTCTATTAAAAAGCAAAACGGAAGGGAAAATAACTTGTATGTATGAACAAAGTTCTAGCGAGGCATAAGGTTCTCCTCAGCAAAAAAGGGGAAGGATAAAAGATTCTGAAAAAGCATTCATACACAATAAGACACCATTTGTCGCAAAATAGGACAATAGTGTAAGAGGATACTGTGGAAACATTAGATGCTTTGAGAAAACAAATTAATATGAAAAACACAAATAAGAAATCAAACCACTGACCTGACAAATAGCCCATTCCGACACATCAAAGATTTTGCTCTCAGCACAAACGAAGGCACATGGTATGTCCACCTAAAGAACAGGAATATAAAAGGCATAAGAAATATCTTCAATGGATGCCTATTAAATCATTACCATAGGGAAAACACCATAAGTTAACAACTAGAGCAACTAAGCAAGAAAATCCTAGTAAAAGATGAAGAAAAAAGGAGCATACACCATGGACATAATCACATATAAACAGGGAAGCAAGTGAACTATCTCTAACAAATGATTTTTTTCTGAAATTTCACTCAATTATCTGAAATAAAAATAAAACAAAAATGAATGTAAGAGAGAGCATCAAGAATGCTATATTATGATTTTAAAGAAAATTCAATCAAATTTAACAAAGATTAATCTATTTTTCCCTATTCAAACTAGCACTCAAAACAATTCCACCACAATCATTCATGTAGGCTACTCTGAAAAGTCTCCAACATGCAAACCTATTTTAGAATTTAGATTATTGAATCCAGTTCAATTTCCAAACTGCTCCCACAGAAGAGAGAAATCATGTCTGACATATTGAGTAGTGTAGAAGAGAATAGAATTCACACAGGCAAAAAAGGCATCTTACCAATTTTTGAGATTTGAGAAGCTTAAAAGTACAAAGACTTGGAAGAAAACTACCTTTTGAGGCCTATCAAAGACTAGAGAGCCTTTGTATTCAACCCATCCATCTCCATCCTTTGCTTGGTGATACTGACAGCAATCCTGATGCCAAGACAACTCCAATAAACATTACTAAATTTAACAGCACAAATTTGAACATTCCAATAATCACATTGACAAACACAGGCTAGCAGATATAAAACAGAGAATGGGTGACATAAAGGAAAGTGCTGAAGGGAAATCTCCAACCTGACACCATCTTGCCTTGGCCTTACTTCTGTTTGTGCATACCCATATATGGGAATTTCCACACTTAGTACAATTTATGCATCTTGACTGTTCTGAGCAATAATCTGTATCAGCCTATTTAAAATAAGAGTTGGTAAGAAATTTTATACATTTCAATTGAGCTTACAAATTTCTGACCAGAAGTCAGTATTAGATAATATAGGAGGCCCATGACTTGATGAATATCTAGTATCGTTTGATACAATAATCACCAGCATGTCAAATCCATTTCATCCAAATACTCTTGCAATATCAGGTGACAATTCTAGAAAATTTTGAGACTATATCTTCATCAGTGCAATTTATTTTGGTAGAGAGTTGTTCAATAGGATTGGAACAGGTTTCCTACAAAACATCACTGTGATGTGAAATTAAAAATCTTTGGACAGCAGCAAATTAACTCTTTCTTGTGCAAACTCCAGTCCCTTCCTTTCTCAGTCTTAGTTGTGCAATGACACCATTAAAAGGTAACATTACAGATATAAAAATACAAACTATAGGTGGCAATTTCAAAAGGATAAACCAAGAAGAATTTTAAGTCACCTGGTGTGTAGTACTATATGACTTCTGACATACATTCTTAATCGTGGACTCTTCCTTTCTTAACTGCTCATCGTAGTCTCTCTTCTTCATAGAGTCAGAAAGAACCTGAAAGCATATATAGCCAATATTAGTCTAACAACATTGAGGATAATGTGCATTTTAATGTTCTCTCAACTGCAAGCTTAAACTACTATGACAAAGAGCGACCCAAGATGGTGCCAAACCCAGCTGGAAATAGGGCTTCTGCTACAATCTTGCTAATCTCCTTAATTTTCTTTTTTAATTCAAATAATTGTGCACAACTATAGTCATTGGGTATTCTATGCATCAACAGGCTTGATAAGTATTGTTTAATCAATATCCTTTAACATTTATGCAGCTTATAAAACTTTTTCCCTATGTCTTTCTCGTATCTAAGTCCATGGATTACTTATGAAACCCCTTGAAGGAAGAGGAAGGAGAAAATTATGCCCTTCTTGGAAATCTTCTGTTCCCATCTCTGACAAAGATAAAGTATAAAAACTTAGAGCACCCCATAATAAACAATTTACCTCATATGCACATTGAACTTTCTTAAAAGATTCACTTGCCAATGGACTTCCCATATTTTTATCAGGATGAACAAGCATAGCCTACAAAAAGATTATTAAAATCATAAACTGACCAAAAATAAGGGAAACTGATAAGCCTGTCAGGAGATAAATTATTAAATGGATTCTTAACAATAGATAATGATAAAGAGAGCACTCCACGCCATTCTGAGGATAAAAGTTCAAGTCAGTTCATGGTATAACTTAAGTTAAAAATATTAGGTCCTAATATATACATATTATCTTAACCAAACATTTAAATCAAAAGGGCAAAATGTCAACCTTTGTCCGATATTCTTTTTTGAGGACAACAGCGTCAATCTTTTTGTGGCGAGGAAATCCAAGTGCTTCATAATGACTGCTGCTATTTAAAATCCGTTTCATCTCATCCAGTGAATTTATTTGCTCTTTGACTACCTTGCTAGCAGATGATTCATTCTGATTATATGTAATAAATGAAGTACTTGGCTTACTGGAAGATTTACAGAAGTGTGTACTGGATGCTTTACAAGAGTCTGTACTGGATGCTTTACAAGAGTCTGTACTGGATGATTTGCAAGAGTCTGTACTGGACGATTTCCAAGAATATGGCTTTTCAGGTTCATCGGTTGGACTCGAGTATGCACATTCTCTAGATAAGTCATCTTCCAAAATTGTCTCTGGTTGTTTATGCTCTTCAAAGGGTGTGCTTTCCCTCACACTATCACACCATTGAAGCATATAATTCAATGCATCATTAGAGAAGAAGGAAAGGTTTATTGATAAGAAAACACCAAACCATCCAGCTTGAACTTTGACACAATAAATCCCATATATGCTTGCCATTAAGACCACCAAACGTGCATGGTTTAGAGAGAATAAATAGCCTGCATTTGTATGACAGAGAGTTTCAAAAACAAATCTAAAATTCTTAGCACAAAGGTAAAAATTCAAAGAATGTTCACGGCAAATATAACTAGCCAGCAGTTTAACAACAGAGAATTTAAAAAAAAATGAAACTCATTTGAAAAGGTAAGCTGAAAGCTACAATATAAAGTATGTAAAAATCATTCCAATGCACAAATGAGAGACAGGTGCATATTTCGACAGAAAAGATCAAATGATGTGTTTTGACACTCGCCAAAATATACAAGTAATCGGAATTCGTTCATTGTGCTTAAGTATGTCTAGACGCTAAGGTAATTTTCTTTCCTTAAAGATTGATTTTAGGCCAAAATCTAACTTTCATTCAAACTTCTGGAGACATTGTCAACCACTCACTAGTTACAAGACCAGACTACTCGCTAGTTCTGGAAATTTTTTTCATGCATAGGTATTTCATCCATATATTTACACTTAGCTTCTCTGGTGATGTTCTTATCTCTTTACCTAAGCATAATAAGAACATGATGCCAAAATCAAACTTTCATTCAAACTTCTGTAAATATTGTCAACCACTCACCAGTTATGGGACTATTCATTAGTTCTGGAAATATTGTTCGTGCTTGCTTAGATATTTCATCCATATATTTACACATAGCTTCTCTGGTCATGTTCTTACATCTCTTTACCAGCGCATAATACGAACATGATCAAGTCAAATGCATTAAAAATATTGTCATCTTTTTTCTAATGCATCATAGTTTAATTGCAGTCTCACACAAAAGACAGGCACAGATTTGTGCTATGTAGCATTAGTAATATAGCTGTAGTTGAAGAAATCCTTGTCAACTCCCTGGTTTTTTATAAGAATGGGTGAAGTGCCAAAATAGTCCACTAGTTTTGGAAAAATGTCTCCTTTAGTACACTAGTTTTGGGTAGGTGTCTTTTACCCATTTAGGATTGAAAATCGGTTTTTTAGCCGAAAAAGGAGTCATTTTTTCCTCTAAGATTAGGTCTCAAAGACCCTTTTCCAATTCTAAAAGGATTACATAACACCTGTTTTAACTTGAAATGGACTAAAAGACCTTTTTTTCAATTTTAAAAGGACTAGATGACACCTATCCAAAGCAAAAAGACTAATCGGCCACTTTTCTTAAGCAAATGGACTTATATGGAAACTTACCCTATAATAATTTCATTTTCCCTCTTTATTATCATAATAATTTTGATCAACACATAAGACAGTCGAGTAGATAAAATCATTACATCATAATACTGGATAAATAAATCTACAGAAAATACTGCCATACCTCCAACTATAAATAGTGTTCCCGTTATCCAAAAATTTGCATACATCCATAAAATCAAAATAGCAAAGATCCCTACAATAAAAACTCCTGGGGTGTAGCCTAAATACTGAACAGCAGCTCCAGCAGCTCCCTGAAAATTTTCGAAATCTTTTTTTTAGTGGCAGTAACCAATCATGCATCTGAGTTGAACTACAGAATTAAAACTGTTATCCAAATTCCCATCTTCTTCATTTTGGATCAGTTAAAATGAACCACAAACATATCATTCTAAACATGTAGATCACTATCATTCCCTTCACGTGTACACTAAAAGAAAACAACAATCACTCATTCCTCAGTTTTATTATGCATTTGCATTTTTGAAGAATGAATAGCACGTCAATTATTGGGTTCATGAAAATCATAAGCAAAACCGTCTACCTCCTCTGTCACAAGCTATTTTGGTATCAAAATCTAAGATCATGAGTTTCCTTTAGCTTTTCTTGATGATTTCCAACGTTTTATGATCACAACGAAAAATCATTAATTTCTAGAGGATTGGTGTTCATAAGATAAGTCACTCCAATAATATCAGAAAATATAGTAATATACAAAAATGGTTCTATAGTATTGATGGTATAGTCTACAGAAACAGCTCGTAAACTGAAGAATCATGAGGAAGGTATAGAACAAATCTATCAAAAAACAAGAGCCCTCACAAGTTACAACACCAAAGTCAGATGTAAAATTTTAAGAAAGACTAGGAAGATGTACTACTAGAAAAATATTGAAGTTTTCGGCAGATCGTCTGCAGATCGTCTGCAGATCATACTCAAAAATAGACCATTACTGAACGCTAAGAGCAAATCTTTCTAACCCTTCTTTTAGCATATCAAAAAGATTTGACAAATAAAATTTCAACAAATTGAAAAAAATTAAGCTGTGGCGAATTTAACAGCTTATTGAAAAAAGGACACAAATTAAAAATATCAATGTTTACATAAAATAATACAAGAGATACAATTCCCAAATCTACAGATTTAAACATTTGTACATAATCTACAGATAAATGAGATATAGGCAAATGAAATAGGGAGAAAACCAAAGAAAAAGAAGAAGAGAGGGATGAAGCATACCAGACTAAGAAGTACATAAACCAAACAGAACATGGAAGTCAAACTAAGAAAACAGCTCCACATTATAAGGAACAGAGATGCTGAACCCAATCCGATAAAAGAGCGGCAACCCCTCACAGCACAATCCCTCCAGTAGCATAACAAGAACCATAAAAGTTTACACAGCCTTGTAAATCCATTGCAAACCATTGGCCAGTGATGCTCCATTAACACTCCGATCTTGTCTCTATAATGACTAGCCAACGTTCGTGCATGCCAATATAAATGTTTCTGATATTGCAACCATTCCCATCCTTGCTTGAATAATCCTATATCCTCCATCAACTATTTCAAATGGGTAGCCTGATCTTCAGTCTAAAAAGCAACTACTAACGATTTTCATCAATATGGTTTCCAATAAACACATGATGAAGTGAAAAAAAAATCGTCTATCTACAACATAGAGGTAGCGTATTTGATCTAACGAGCTACTCACAAACGAAACATAAACAAAAAGCAGCAAAAAACCACGGGTTCAGTGTTATAACAAAACCCAGTAAATCGGATCACGTTACTCTCAGCTCCTAATTTTGCTTCACATAAAAGCTTCCAATAAAGCAATAATACTTACTAAAGCCTCTTCCACCGCCTCAAAAAAAAATTTTAAAAAATAAGGATTGAAAACTAAAACTCTAATAAATTTAGAAAGAAGAATATTTCCCTTTTTGACTCTAATGTGCCTCTGACCCTCATATCCAAAAACAAATACTAGCTCTCAAAATCTCTTATGCTCCAGATTTCTACTTTCTAAACCCTAATTAATAAAAATAAAAATAAATGACGCAGAGGAAGGAGCACCGGTAGTGAGAATTGAAGGAATGGATTAAGCAAGCAGCTGAAGTTCAGCTCAATAAACAACCGTAGCTTTCAGCAGTGGATTTGGCTTTCGAGTGAAGCGAGCCCTAAATCGCTCCTCCTTTTTTTTCCTGGTGGTTCTAAGAGTTTTTAAAAAAGTTCCAAAAAGCCAAAAAGGTTGAGAGACGAGGAAAGGACTAAAGTGCCAAGAAAAAAAACAAAAGAAGGAGAGATACAGTCATACAGAGAAGAGACAAAGCAGGAAAGAGAAAGGGAAGAGTAGTGGATTAGACTTAGGAACGGAGAGTTTGCATTATTATGAAGTGGGACCTACATATGGTCATACTGTCATTCTAATCTATTTTTTTTAATTCCCTACATTTTTGTTTTAGTACTATATAGCATATATGGCTACGGTATCTTAATATTACACATTCTTCTCACGCAATTAAATAATATAATTTTAGCATAAAGTTTTCTATTGTTAGTATTTTTTTTTAAATTACAATAAATTTAAATCTTAATTAAGTAAAAAATAATAATTTGACATTTAAAACTATTTTAAAAAAAGATGAGTGAGATTTGTTTAAATATTTTTTTTTTTAATTTTGAAGTAATAGGTATAGGATCAAATTCATATATATATATATATAATTAATGTGATTTAAATTTATATTTTCTCGATACTTATAAAAATGATAGATTATTATATTATAAAATAATTTGTATTTTTTACTGGTTAACAATGTTTAAAAAACTAGATAAAAAAATTTTAACCGTTAACAACAAAAATAAATTAGGATTATATATAACTCTTATATATACATTGTTATGATTTGTATTCACCTACAAACATGATTTTGTTTATTTAGTAAAATTATATATAATCTTTTAAAAAATTTGTTTTTTTTCTAAAAACCTGCACAACTTTTATAGTTTTCGACACATGTCTACACTTAAGAAAATTCTAACCCATTTTTTAAGAAAATAATTTTAAATATTATAACTATCCCTTTATTTGATTAAAATTTTAAATTTTGCGAACAAGTAAAAAATAAACTTGAGTATTAAATTGATATCTTTAATATAATATTAAAGTAAAAATATAAGCAATATTAGAAAGGAAAATTCAATATGCATTATTATGGTCATAAATATATTTAATAAATTATTATAATTATAAGATAATTTAAATTAATGAAGTAGATATTGAATGTTATTATATTTTTAAATTTAAATTTAATTAATAATTTTTAAAATTAAAATAAAATATGTTATTAACTTAAATAAATTATTATAAATAACTTATATTTTTTTATCTAATCCATAACAGATAATTTAAAATGTCATAAATTTGCGAATTTCTCAATTTATTGTACTTTGTTTATTAATTGCTTGTGCATGGTGTCCAATTAAGGTTTTTTTAAAATATTAATTTTTAGATATATATATATATATATATATATATATATATATATATATGGATAATTATGATTTGATAGATATATTATTATATTAATTATTAAATTTTTATTATTATTATCTTAAATTTTTATTTTATAAAATAAAATAAAAAATAATTTTTTAAATACAAATTTTTAACTTATTTTTATTATAATTAAAAAATTGATATTAAAATATTATATTAAGTGTTTTGTGAAATAATCTTAAAATAAATAATTATAAATAAATATATAATAATTATTATTTTATAAATAATAAAATCCAAATACAATATAATAGCAAATAATTTATCAAGATATTTACAACAATAGTATAATTTTGTATGATAAATAAGTCAAATATAATATAAAAATATATGAAATTATTTCATTAATATATTTATTATAAGTTAACTCTAATAGATATAATTTTATTGAATTTAATAAATATTTTTTATTTAAAAACAATTTATATTAGAAGATTATTTTTAAATGAATATGAGATATGATATGATTTTAAAATAAATTTATTAGTTAAACAAAATATGATATATTTATAAGTGAATTAATCGAACATTTATTAAATAGATAATCATGAAAATATGAATGGTCACCTTTAAAATAAAAAAAATTATACTATATAAAATATCTATTCGTAAAAAATATATTATTATATGAACATTTTGATATTTCATGTTGTAAAAAATCCTAAAAATGTATTTATTATATGAAAATTTTGGTATTTATTGATATAAAAATAAAAACATGATACGTACATAATTAAATTGATCAAACAATCATTAAATATGTAATTATAAACTGTATGAATTGTCACACTTAATGTAATAAGAATAATTATATTATATAAAAAATATATTTATAAAAATATATATTATATAACATTTTAAAATTTATTGGTGTAAAAAAATGTATTTATTATATTGAGATTTTTAGTATTTATTGATCTACAAAACAAAAATATAATTTACTTATAAATGAATTAACCAAATACTCATAAAATATATAATTATGAATTATATGAATTATCACCCTTAATGTAATAAAAATATTTTAATTATATAAAATAACTATTCTTAATAAATGAATTTATTATATGAATATTTTAATATTTATTAGTATAAAAAAATTAATAAAAAATTAAAAATATATTTATTATATGGATATTTTGATATTTAATGATGTAAAAAACTAACAAAAAATTAAAAAAAAAAGTGATCTTAAAATATATATATATTCATAAAAAATGTATTTATTATAAGAATATTTTTATATTTATTTTTGTAAAAAGAGTGTAAAAAATATATTTATTATATTAATTTTTTTTATTATTTATTGGTATAAAAAATAAAAAACATAATATAATGAATTAATTAAACACTAATTAAATAAGTAATTATAAACTCAATGAACTAACATGGTTAATATAATAAAATAATTATATTATATAAAATAATTATTTAAAAAATATTTATTATTTATTATTTTGATATTTATTGATTAAAAATATAACAAAAATATAAAAAAAGTATTCATTTTTAAACCATACATTGCCACTTTTATATATAAAGATGTATTTATTATATGAATATTTTAATATTTATTAGCGTAAAATATAGCTTAAAAAATAAATTTTTATATTGACATTTTTTTTATTTATTAATATAAAAATAAAAATATGATATATTCTTAAAGTAATTTTATCAAACACTTGTTAATAATTAATTATAAATTATATGAATTGTTATTTTAATATAATAAAAATAATTATTAATAAAATATATATTTATTATATAAATATTTTGATATTTATTAATAAAAACATTAATAAAAAATCAAAAAGTATTATCGTGTAACAAATATCTCAACTTTTTATACGTAAAAGAAAATAATTGAAATGTCAATTCCTTCGTATATTAAATAATTCATTCTGTTAATGAAATACATTTTTTTTAACACGTAGTATCATTGTAAAGAATAATTTACTGTAATTAATTTTTCATAAAATAAGAATACAATTAACTAATATTTTTCTAAAAATTCTTCAATAATTCAAATCATCCTTGCCAGCACCTCTTTTCAATGCTAAAATGATAGTAATAATTATATTATTACGTATAAAAATGTATTTTAATTTTATATTTATAATTTTATTATTTATAAAAGTTGAATATTTTAATATAAAATTAATCTACTTAATAAAATTAAAAGTATATTTTTAAATAATTATTAAATTTAAAATATTCATTTAATAATTATTATACTAAATGTATTTCATTTTTATAATAATAAAATAAATAATTTTTGATTAAAAAAATTATAGAATTAAAAGATATTATTTAAAAAAAAAATAAAATCATTTGTTCGCTCACCCATTAGCAAAGACTTAGAAGAGCACCGACACAAGCGCCATTTGCATTTAAGACTTGGAAACAAAATATAAATTAGTTTCATAAAAAGATACTTCTTATAAGCTTATTGGAGTGTTATAAAAAACATTTTATTAATTATAATTTTATTTAATAATATTATTATATTATAATTAATATTAAAAATAAAAATAAAATGAATATTTTGTGAAAATAAAAATTATTATAATAATATTATACCCTTTTATTCAATACTTATTTAAAATAATAAACTTTATATATATAATTATATAATGCTTAAAGATACAATTTGGAGTAAAATTATGTGATAAATAATTATAAAATATTATAAATAAAACTACATTTTCAATGTAGGTATAGGATTTTTATATAAATAATAATAATAAAAATAATAAAGACATGTGTATTATTACCCGTGCCCTCCTCTGATCCAAAAGTAACTATAAATCTTATTTTGAGGGATGTTTAATAAAAGAGAATGCACCATCGAATTATTTAATTAATTTTATTTTTAAATTTTTAATAAAAATATATGTCTTAAATATATATTTATTTATATTGTCAAAAAAATTATATATTTTTTCTTGAAATATTTATAAATAAAACTCAAAATTATGTCATATAATTAAATTGTTAAAAATAATATTTATTTATATTTATATTGTTTACTCTTAAATCTCATATGAGAATACATTTATTTATAAGTTACTATTTTCGTTTCATCTTACGCTCAAATTAATTTTCAATTTGAATTATGTTATTAATTTTTTTTATCATATTTTTTAAATTAATTTAAAGTTTTACAAAATTATTCTTATTCAAATGTAACGATTATAAAATAAACTATTTTAAATATTACATTACTTACATATATTATTTTATTATTTATATATAATACTTAAGTTAACTATTTATTAATTATTTTCATTTTAGTTATTTGTTTATTATATGCTATTATTTATATTTTATAAAAAAATAAATTTTAAAATAAAAAGATATATTAGATTTTATAAAAATTTCTTGTTTTATTTATGTAAAATATAATATATATTTTTTCAATATATTAAAAAATAATATTATAAAAATATTTTGATAAAGTTAATATTTTCGTTATATTCTATTCTAATTTAATATATTTACTTTACATGGTTATAATTTATTTCTTACTCGTTCTAATTCATTATATTACATATTATGATCTTATGATCTTATGATCTTTTTATTATTTTAATTTATATTTCGAATTAATAAATGCAACCTAGTTGAATACTAGTTCTTAAATGCCTCATTCGAATATAATTAATTTTGGATTTAAGAATCAATGAGATATCTGCAAACCATTGATTACATTTACGTAGGAGTGGACAATTTTTTTCACCCCCAAAAAATTGACCAATCTTACCGAATTTAAGATCAAATTAAATTTATATATACATTTTTCGAGGTTTGTTGGTCCAGATATTCCAAAAATATCAAAATGGATGTGTTGATTAGGTTGTAGATACAAAAAATATATATATATATATATATATATATATATATATAAATGAAATGAACCGAAATGAAACAATATTAATATATATATTATAATTATAATCTTAAATTTAATATATTATAAAATTTAAATTTAATAAATAATTAATCTTACTCAAACATTCATATTCACTTTTAAATAGAATCATAAGAAATAATAATCATTTATTCATATTTTGATGATTTCTATAAAATAATTTTTATATTTATAATGTTTTTAAAATTGAAAGTAATAAAAAATAAATACTTGATAGTTTATTATAAATTTTTAAACATTAATTTTATGACAAAAGAGTTATTTAAATCATTATAATTTATTAAATATTCAAATTCAAATTTTAATTATTTATTATTTGTAATTATTCTTTAATCATAGCTTAAAACAAATTCAAATTTTAATTATGTATTATTTGTAATTTATATAGCTGTGTATTTATAAATATATTGTATATTTATTCCTAATAATGAAATTAAATTATGAATAACTTTGACTTGGAAAAAAATAATCGTTTATGGGGTTTTTCCGTTGGAATTCCTTTGTTGGGTGCAATTTCATACTCTATTGTGCTGGCTCAAATTGGGCAATTTATTTTTCAATATAGTGCTTAATTCTTGTATCATCTAAGATTACATAACTCTTTAAAAAAAAATATGTAAATTTATATATATTTTTTATCAAATGCTTTTATTTATAAATAAAAAAAATCCCCTTATTGTACCATCTAGGAATTAATCTTCAATTTTTCTTTTTTCCTTTCAAAAGAGGAGCCATAACAAACACTAATGATTAGCTAAACAAACAAGAATCAATGTTAATTGCTTATGTTTGCTGAAACTTTTAGATAGGTCTTCTTTGACTCAAGTCAATAAAACAAGAAGATCTTTTGAAACTATTTAGCAAATTAAGTGTCGTGTGCATCTTGAGGAGGAGATTTTGGACATTGACACGTATTAAAATCTATTTATTTTAGTATTTTAATCTTATAAAATAAAATTAAAAGTGGAGATGGAATTAAAAATTACTATAAAAACATTAACAAAGGTTGGATATAAAAATTATCACAAATATGAGATGTAATTTAAATAATATAACATAATATTATTATATTTATAAAATTATATCTAATAAAAAAATATTTAATTAATTAAAATTATAATAGATTTGTCGTATATAATAATATCATTTCAAAAATTTATTCATTAATTTATTATGTATATATGTGTATGGTATAAATATGAATTATTATACTAATAACCATAATAATTTCTCATTAAATTTGTTAAATAATTATAACAAATATTATCTCATGATTTTATTTAATAAATAATTAAAATATTGATATAATATTTTCTTTATTAAATTAATAATATTTTAAGAGCTAATTATTGTTTGTTTGTGAAAATTTATAAACACAATATAAAAAAAATTGCATAACTTCATTTAAAAATAAATTAAATATAATAGAATAACACAAATGAATTTGATACGGTAGACATAACACGATCAAACTTAATAAACATTTTTGTAAATATTTTTTACATAAAATTAATGTATGTTAATTAATTATTTTTCAATTAATATGACATATGACATGATCTTTGTCACAAAAATGCATGATTAATTAAATACAAATATAATCCGTTCATAAATAAATTGAAAAAATTCAATCCATTGATTTAATGGTAATTAAAAACCATACATCCATTTGTTTGTGACAAATGTTCCATTTAAGTATACATGTTCTTGAAAAATATTTCAAATAAGAAAAAAGTTAACTTTTTATCCTATTTTTATTAAATATAACGGAATACTACACGTGTTATACGTATATTTATATTTTTAAATAGGCATTAAAAAAATACTTAAACTTTTAAGAAAAGTTTTTCTTTAAAATTAAAAAAAATCAATATATCTTCCTAAACAAAATTTTAATTGTATATCCAAACTCACATATTAGATAATAAAAATTTAATTTAAAATTAATTAAAAGATTAATCATTAGATACATGTTTATTATAAAATACAAACATACATATATTATATATTTTATTTCATTATATTTAACTAAAATTTGGATAAAAATTTAATTTTATTCTTATCTAACACATTTTTTACAAACAAAATTATTTTAAAACATATTTTATTAATAAAATAACTAAATACCTAAAGTCTAAACAAATTGACATCTACCATCATTTTTCTTTTAAGTAATTAGGGGGTTTTTTGTGTTGTATCGTTGAATAATGAAGAAATTAAAGGATTAAGATGATGTTTTACTTATAAATCCACGTTAGTAATATTTTTTAATAATATAATAGATATATATTTAAACATATGATGCACATAATTGTATAATCTATTATATTTTTTAAGGGATTAAAAGTAAAATCAATTGAAAAATTTGATCATATAATAACAAGTATACATATAGTTGGTAATTTCATAGAAAATATATTTACGTAAAATGTTAATTTTTAAGATTTAATGGACTTCAATTTTCATGATTTTATATCTATCAAGTTGCATCAAGTCGAAGAAATCTTAAAACTTATCATTTTTAGGTAAAAATTATACTAAATATGTCACAGTACATATTATTCTAATATAACTCGATGATTTTTTCATAATTTAAAAATATTTTTTAAAGTGGTTAATTGATCTAAAAAATGCATCAGTCAAGTGAGAGGTTGAGAGATCAACTTTTGATTATGTTCATGCTTATGCCATCGAATGTCACCAACCATAATTGGCACCTGGCAACCCTATTGGTTTTTCGTAATTTTTTGTTTTGTGCTCGATCAATTGTGCTTTCATTTGATCAGTCGAGAACTTTTATAATTCATGATTAAATTTTTTAAAACTATATTCTTTTAGTGATTTTGATTATTGAGTTTTTAGGATTTAAGATTTAAGTTTATATTTAGGATTTAAGTAAAATTGAAAAAATAAATTTGAGATGGAAATAAAATCGTGATTCCTTAAGGGGGAGAATTGCTTCTCATTTTTTCAGTCCAACCAAACATAAAAATAGAAGTAATCATTTCTTATTTCATTCTATTACATCCAAACAAACATAATATTAAAGAGTTCTATAACACTACACACACCCTAATTAAGATTTTTAGTATTAGACACTATATAAAGGACATTAAAAATCATTATGCTTATTACCCATCTAACTCATGAATACACAAAAATTACATGCTCATATTTTATACAAAATTATCAATTATTTTTCATTGATTTTAGTATCATATTACTTCTTATTCTTTTTCTAGTTTATATGCTTTATTCATCCCTCGTGTATATTGAAATGTTTAAAAGATTTTTTTCTAAAGTTAAAAGAAGATTTTTCATATTGATATTGTGATTAATTTTGGTTATAGGTTTTTTCTATTTTTTGATTTATATGTTTCATGTTTTGAATTAACTTTCTATGATTATTATTATTAAATTTATTAATATATTTTATACTTATGTTATTTGTTTTAACATTTTAAGTATTAAAATTTACGTGTTTGGTAGCTCTGGACCCAAATTGATAAAAGTGTTAATTTGATCAAATATGCTACTTTGGAGATCTGCTTTGTAATGAATGTAGATTTTCATAGTCAGTGGCAGCCACGTAAATTTTTTTGGGAGAGGCTGACTACTTTTTAACTATTATATTATAATTAAAATAATTAATAAATTTAACTTCTTGATTTTTAAACACTTTTTTATTTTATTGTCTGTAAATTTTATTTCGATAAACTTCCTACAAAGTTTTAAATTTATTGATAACTTTAATTTAAAATCACTACATTTATAATATTATTGACATAATTTAACAATAAAATTACTAATTATGATAAATTTTATTGTATTTTAATTTTATTATAATTCTTATTATTAAAGTTGATTTTTTCTACCAAAATAACTTATATTTTACTAGAATAAGAAAGAAAATTGATTATAAATACTTATATTATTTAATAATTCTGTGTAGCATTATTATATCTTTGGGTACACCGTAAATGTACCATCATTTTCTCAACTTAAATTTAAAAATATTATAAATTTTCATAAATTTTACATTAATTTATCCAACATGGTATATGTTTGAACAATTTATACAGCATATTCATATGATTGATTGAGAAAAGAAGAAGCAAATATAGGACAATAAAAATTTATATTTTTCAACATAAATAAAAAGTTTGGGGTATTTTACATTTAAAAAAATTTAAAGTTCCAAATTTTATTATTTTTAAGGTTTTAATCTTTTTTTCTAATAGCATGGTATATGTTTTTCTGAAAGATCCAAATTAAACCTATAAAAAATTTTATATTGAGAGACCATAATTAATATATTTAACTGTTAATTTACTTCCTCTCTTTTCTTTTAACACGATAGAGTTAGTATTTAAAAATTAATCATAACTTCATCAATTTAATTCATCTAAATATTTTTAAATATTATTATATATCACAATCTCAAGTAAGATTCATCTAAATATTTTTAAATATTATTATATATCACAATCTCAAGTAAGGTATTTTTTTATTGAATACATTTTTATGGATTCAAGTATATTTACAAATAATATAGTACCACATCATTTATAATATACATCACAAGCTTGAAATATATAATATTTTTTGTACTAAATTGATCAAATTAAAAAATTAAGATCTCATATTAGTCAAAGTAAGATAAATTGAATACTAAATTAGTTAAATTAATACTTAAAAAATAACTTATTCGAATCATCTAATTTAATTAATAAATATTATTTTATAAATACTTATACTGTGATCAATACTACTCAATTTCTTTTCAAACTTTTAGATGGGGTTACAACCTTTCCGTTATGTCCATCCATGTTCATCGTGGATAGATTAGATAATCTGATGATTAATTATTATTTTTTAAATTATCTTGACCTAGATTGTTTTCATATAAATATTACTCGTCAATATTTTAAGTTTTCACATTTAATTTTCCATTTTATGCTTTAATTTTTATTTGTTAATAATTTGAGCTACAATCTATAACCATGGATTTAGAACTATTTATAAAAATAATATTTAGTGGATCAATTTTAAAAACAAGAAACATGTCATTCTTTTTTGAAAAAATAATATTTATAAGGATATTTAACGATTTAAATTTTTTACATTAAATAGTATTTAAATAGATATTATTTTAGTCAAATTCTAGTCGATTAGTCTCGTTTAATGTTAAATTTTATCCAATTATATCATTTTAATGTTATTAAATTATTATTTTTATTGTTATAAATTTTAAGAAGTCTTATTTAATATAATTTTATAAAGTTTTTTTGTCTTAGAAAAAACGAAAATAATAATATAATACTTCTGTTTTGACTAAAAATCATGTTCGGTAAGAAAACAAATCACATTCGCAATTTATCTAAGTTTCACTCTTGTTATTTAGGTCATATTTTTTTCACACAATAAAAACTTAGTGAGAATTGTAAAAGTAATAAAAATAAAATTTAATGAAAATATTATTATTATTATTGTTATGTTTATTTGAACAATAAAATTAAAATATTTATAATATTAAAATAATTAATTTTTTTAATTTCTAAACGAGATAAAATGAAAAAAAATAAAAAATGATTAAATAAATACGTAAAAAAATAGAATATTTTAACGTATTATTCGAAAGTGTAGGAGTACGGAGCATTTTCAATACTTTTGAAATACTTTACATTCAGTTACAAATTAATACTCAAACACAAACATAAAAATATTCAAAATTATTCCCTTTATTTTTCAAAAATATTAACTCCAGCAGAAGTTTATGTTATCTACCAAACCTGTACATTAACGAGAATAAGAATACAACTGGCAAAGTCTAGCACATGAACAGGCGTAAAAGAAAAGAGGAACAAAAATATAAACAGTACTTATCCAAATTAAAAATAAACTCAGACAAAAATAAGACTATATTCTAGAATTGTACATGGTCAGAATTATATACTTGTAGTGAATGTCAAAGTAGTAGCAGTTGACATTCCAGGTGACAAGGTTGTAGCAAATGTTGTTGAATTGTATAAATTGTCTGAAGAAGAGTTCTCATTTGAATCTGTACTCATCTTTTGTGGACCTCGCACTTTAAGGTTCATGAAATCTGATATTAAGCCAGGCTTCATTATTTTCTTATATTTCATGATATCCATCTCACCAGTTAACATCTTCACTACGGATAACATTGAAGGCCTAAGCTTGGGGGCGTCTTGCGTACAGAGAAGACCGACTTTCAAAAATCTGCATGCTTCTTCAGCATCAAAATCTCCATCTAGTGCCGTGTCTACCAGCCCGACCAACTCATTGCGTTCATAAAGTTCCCATGCCTACAACAAAAGATAGATACACAAGCTGTGAAAGATGCCTAAGTTGTTCCATATTAGATGTAGCAGCACATATCTAAAGCATCATCTTGAAGATTCTTCCTAATCTTTCCATTTCCTTTTGGCTAGTATTATTTATGAATGTTTGCGTATCTTTCAACCATTGAAATTTTTGGAGGATGTAAACATCAAACTCTAACATGATATTAGACATGTTAATGAATTTAAATAAAATATTAAGTTCAATTCCCATTAGCTTGAATTTTTGTAAGAATTAAAGTAAGACATTTCTTTAAAAACGCGAGATTATTATTAGATTTCAAGTGTTAAGTGTTAATCTAAATTGTACAGAGAGTCCATACCGGAAGGAAGCATTAAAATGTATAAACATAGTTTTGGCACATATGTTAACTAAAACTTTTAGGATAATTAGTAAGTTTTATTATTAAAATTTGTTATATTAATTGTTGATAATATTGATAAGATGTTAAAGATATTGATAAGATGTTAAAGATAGATAAATTTATATGAAAAATAAAACAAAATAATATTTTTCATGTTCACATGTACATTTTACAAATATACATATAATAACATTATAAATATTAGACAACAAGAACAAACAAGTCACATATTGGTAATGTCAATGCCAACGGGAGTATAAGTTTATTAGTATATGAATCAATCTATCCAATGAATTGACCTTTTAGATGGGGAGCTCATTGTCTCGTAGAAACCTATATCAAATAGTATCAAAGTCATGATTGTTTTCTTTTTTCAATTAGTGAAATGTGAGCTTGATGGATATGAAATGAAATTCCTTAACACATCTTATGGTGGGTCCTGGTTTCGAAAATTAAAATGATTGAATTAGAGGTTCTTGTGGAAGACTCTTAAATTTTAAACAAATAAGGTGAGTTAAGCTCAAAGTTTAAGAAAAAATAGTAGTAGAAAATCAATTTAATTGGCTTAAGCTAGAGTGTGAACCTAAGGAAACCAAGAGGTGGGAGGAATTGTTGAAAAGTACGAACAAACAAGTTTCAAATTGATAACATATCAATACAAACATATGCATATAAATGCATGAATTTGTTGTGGGCGGAAGCAATAAATAGCGGTATATGAATATATCAAAGCGATAAAATGAACACACAGAATTTACGTGGTTCGGCAATTTGCCTAGGTCCACGGGAGGCAGTAGATATTATTTGAACTGAGTAGGAAATATACGTAATCATGTATCTGATTTCCCACTAATAATATCTCTCAAGTGTTTCCCAAAACTCACAAGTATTTTCTCTCTTTGAGTTTGCTTATACTCTCTCGATTTTTTCTCGATTTTTGCCTTGTTCTTCAATGCATGAACTCTTCCCTATTTATAGATGAAGAAAGGCTCCCTTTCCCTAAAGTGTGCCATAATTTAAGCCTTAAATTAGGCCACCAATTTCCTTAAATTATGCCACTAATTTCCTTAAATCATGCCACAAATCATGCCACAAATTAGGACACTAATTTCCCTAAATTATGCCACTAATTTGTTACTTTTAGAGCCAATATTCAACAATCTCCACCTTGGCGAATGTTAGATATTATTGTTATAAAGCTCCTTAATTTAAGGAGCAAATTAAGGAGCAAAACATGGAACAAAACAAGGAGTAAAACATGGAGCAAAACATGGAACAAAACAAGGAGTAAAACATGGAGCTTAATTCTAGGAGCAATTCAAGGAACCATTAATTTAAGGAGTAATTCAAGGAGTGAATTTTCCTATAAATAGATGTGTAATTGTAATGAATTAACGATCCAAAGTGTTCATTCCAATTGAGAGAAAAGCTTAGAGAGAAAAGCTTTTGTGAGAGAAAATTGAGAGTAATTTTCTTGGGTGTAATTGGGTTGTGAGTTGTGAGTGTTGTAAACACCTTGTGTAATTTCTCCTTTTCAAGAAAAGATCGCAGTCCAGGAGGCGTAAGCAGATTGGCGAACTCCGTTATCAAATTTTGTGTTATTTTTCTATCCTTGCTTTATCATAAATGGCTTATCGGGAATTTGCGTTATTTCAACAACTCAGTATCGAGCTATTGGTAGTGATTTCGGCCAATTTTACGCAAGTTAAATAGTCGAACGATCCAGGAGGAAGTCGATTTTAGTGGGAGCAATGGCCGCAGATGAAGGAAGGGTGAAACTCGAGAAATTTGATGGCACAGATTTCGGGTTTTGGAAAATGCGGATAGCAGGATTATCCGTATCAAAGAAATCTATATCAACCTCTCGGGGAAGAAGCCGGAGGTATGAAGGAAAGAAGATTGGAATCTTAGACAGACAGCCCTGAGTTATTCGATTGACGTTATCCCGTAATGTTGCTTTCCAACGTAGCAAAGGAAAGACCACGAGTGTCTTATCCGCCTCTCCAATATGTATGAGAAGCCATCGACCTCAAACAAAGTGCACTTGATGAGGCGCATTGTTCAATTTTCGGATGACTAAGGCGCGTCAGAGCTCAACATCTCAATGAACTCAACACGCTTACAACCCGGTTGAGTTCGGTGGAAATTGAATTCGATGAAGAAGTACGAGCATTGATACTTTTGTCTTCTACCGAAAGGCTGTCGAATGCTACTTGTCACTACTGTGAAAGTAGCTCGTCGGGAAACGATAAGTTGAAATTTGACGATGTTCGTGATTTGGTTCTCGGTGAAGAGATCCGGACGTAGAGACAGTGAATCGTCAACCTCTTCGGTTTGCATACAGAGTCAAGAGGAAGAAATTCAACCAAAGGAAATGGACGTGGTAGAACCGGCCCTGAGGTAGATCAAAGGACGGGAGGTCCAAATCTAGGAATCCTAATAATTCCACATAGCTCGAAGACTATCGAGTGTTGGAATTGTGGAAGACCTGCACTACAAAAAATCGTGCAAGAATGCACCGAAGGACAAACAAGTGAAGCACAGAGACAAATGTTACTTCCACCTCGAGGAGGAGATGATGCATTGATATGATACGCTTGGAGAAAGCAAGGAAGAATCTTGGGTGCTAGACTCGGAGCATCGTTCCATGCTACTCACTGAGAAAGAATTCTTCGAGAAATATGTCCCAGGAAACCTTGGAAAGGTATATCTTGGTGATGATCAACCATGTGCTATTATTGTGCAAAGGTGTAGTGAGAGATTAAGTTAAACGGATCTGTTTTGGGAAATTTGAAGGATGTCGCATATTCCCGACCTCAGAAGGAACTTAATCTCGGTGGGGCCACAATAAGGCTACACTCACGATCTTCCATGGTGATGATTGGAAGATTTCAAGGGTGCAATGATGGCGGTTGCTCGAGGCAAGAAAAGTGGCACTCTTTACATGAAATAGAAGACGTTGTTCAATCACAATTGTAGAAGCAGTAATGAAACACGAAACCCGTGGCACCAGGAGATTAGGCCACATGAGTGAAGGGATAGAAGATTATGCGACTCAAAAGGAAAACTTCCAGGTCTACTGTAGAGATGGACATGTATGAAGATTGTATACTTGGAAAGCAAAGAGAGTCGGTTTCGGACAAGTGGTAGAACCGAAAGAAGGAAAAGCTAGAGCTTATTCACTCGGATGTTTGGGGACCAACAAACCGTCTCATCCATTGGTGGGAAACAATACTGTGACTTTCATCGATGATCATTCTCGGAAGGTATGGGTTTACTTTCTAAAGCATAAGTCCGAGAGTATTCGAGGCTTCGGAAGATGGAAAGCTATGGTGGAAAATGAGACGGGTTTGAAGATCAAAAAGCTCGGATCCGATAATGGTGGTGAATACGAAGACACCAGATTCAAAAATTTTTGCTATGAGCGTGGGATCGAATGGAAAGAAGCGTGCCAAAGGCACGCCCTCAACAATGGTGTAGGCTGAGCGTACGAACCGAACGTTGATGAAAGAGCTGAAAACATTCGTATACCAGGTCTACCGATGCGCTCGGGCGTAGCCAACACGTCACAGCGGCTTACTTGATCAACCGAGGCCCATCTGTTCCATTGGAGGCATAGAATACCATAGGAGGTATGGAGGCGAAAAAGAGGTGAAACTATCACATGTCTAAAAGTTTTCGGTACTGTGTAGCATTTCAGTGCATACTGCTGATCAAGGTAGGAATAAGCTTTCGATCCCAAATCCAAGAAATGCACGTTCATCTATGGTGAGGATGAGTTTGGCTACCGCATTTGGGATGACGAAAAGAAGAAAGTTATCCGTAGCAGAGATGTGATTTTCAACGAAAGGGTGATGTATAAGGACATGCATAAAATGACGCCCGAATGCCTCGTAGCGTAACGGAGTCAAGTATTTACAGACGCAGATGATGTCCCGAGATACTTCCCCAGCCGGAGACCAATTGTAATAAGTCCTCGAGGAACTCATTGACAAAGAAGTACACAACATTCCGACACACCTGACAACCTTCTACTCCAGCCTCCTCGTATTGAGAAGGTCTTCTCGACCTCGTACGTGCCTAACGGGAGATACATGAACTATATGTGGCGATGGAGAACGGGAGCCCGAACGCTATGACGAAGCTTGTCGGACTCGAGATTCCGACAAGTGGGAAACTGCTATGAAAGAAGAAATGAAATCTCTCATCTCCAACCGTATGGGAACTAGGCGAGTTACCTAAGGGAAAGAAGGCACTTCACAACAAATGGGTGTACCGGGGTGAAAGAGAGCATGATGGTTCCAAGAGATACAAAGCCCGCCTAGTTGTCAAAGGCTTTCAACGAAGGAAGGAGTTGACTACATGACTTTTTTGCTCCCGTTGTGAAGCTTAATACTATCGGTCGTATTGAGCATTGTAGCCATCGAAGATCTTCATCTTGAGCAGTTGGATGTGAAGACGCATTCCTTGGAGATTTAGATGAAGAGATATACATGTACCGGCCGGAAGGTTTCTCGAAAGAGGGAAGAAGAGCATGGTGTGCGGACTTAAGAAGAGTTTGTATGGCACGAAACAAGCTCCGAGACAATGGTACGAGAAAGTTTGATAGCTTACCTGAGGAAGGTTTCGGAAGTGCAATCTTGACCATTGTTGCTACTTCAAGAGATATAGGTCAGGTTATATCATTTTACTACTTTATGTTGATGATATGTTGGTAGCAGGTTCAGATATGGATGATATCGAAGATTGAAGCATCAATTGTCAAAGGAGTTTGACATGAAAGACTTGGGTCCAAAGAAAAAGATTCTTGGAATGCAAATCACAAGAAATAAGAAGAAAGGATCCTTGCGGTTATCTCGGGCAGTACATCAATCGTGTTTTGCATAGATTCAACATGAAGCGATGCGAAACCGGTTAAGACACCTCGCTACAGTCATTTTCGCCTATCGAGGATCAATCCTCGACGAGAGGAAGAGAGAATTCATGGCTAAGGTTCCTTATGCCTCACCCATTGGAAGTTTGATGTACCTTGATAGTGCGTACAAGACAGGACATCAAGCCATGCAGTGGGAGTTGTTAGCAGATTTATGTCAAATCCAGGGAAAACTCATTGGGAAGCGGTCGAAGTGGATTTTGAGGTATGCGAGGCAACACGAAAAGTGTTTGTACTTTAGTAAAGGAGAGTTAAAAGTACAAGGATACGTAGATGCAGGACTTTGGAGGTGAAGTTGACACCGAAGAAGCACCACTGGTTATATATTTATCGTCGAACTACAATTAGTTGGATGTCACAAATACGAGAAAATTGTCACTCTATCCACTACTGGAAATGAGTATGTAGCAAGAATGCTTGAAGCTAGTAAAGAGATGATATGGCTTCAAGAGTTTGTTAACTGAGTTGGGATTCAAACAGAAGAAGAATGTCTCCGTAATGATAGTAAAGTGCAATACACTTGGCAAAGAATTCAGATTTCATTCTGTAACCAAACATATTGGACTTCGTTATCACTTTCATCGATCTCTATTAGAAGATGATGTGTTAATACCGGAGAAGATTCAAGGGAGCAAAAATCAGCCAGATATGTTAACAAAGGTGGTGATTATTGACAACCGAAGTTGTGGCTCAACTTCGGACTGTCCGCTAGAATAACAAAGACTAGAAAAAGCTGCAAGATTGATCGAGGTGTGAAGACATATTGAAATCGGTCTTCAAGTGGGAGATTGTTAGATATTATTGTTATAAAGCTCCTTAATTTAAGGAGCAAATTAAGAGCAAAACATGGAACAAAACAAGGAGTAAAACATGGAGCAAAACATGGAACAAAACAAGGAAAGAAACATGGGCTTAATTCTAGGAGCAATTCAGGAACCATTAATTTAGGAGTAATTCAAGGAGTGAATTTTCCTATAAATAGATGTGTAATTGTAATGAATTAACGATCCAAAGTGTTCATTCCACTGAGAGAAAAGCTTAGAGAGAAAAGCTTTTGTGAGAGAAAATCAGAGAGTAATTTTCGGGGTGTAATGGGTTGTGAGTTGTGAGTGTTGTAAACACCTGTGTAATTTCTCCCTTTCAAGGTAAAAGATCTGCGCAGCAGGTCAGGAGACGTAAGCAAGATTAGCCGAACTCCGTTATCAAATTTTGTGTTATTTTTCTATCCTTGCTTTATCATAAATCCGCTTATCTAGAATTTGCGTTATTTCCCAACAAAAAGTTCATAACGCCGCCTCCAACGCGCCTAGCGCGCCTAAGTTTCGAGAGATGTTGATCAAGTTCAGTTGTTGAAACTTGATCCACTAGCCACCTTTGTAAGCATATGCTCTGCGGGTTATCTACATCCGACTTTACGGAGTATAACATTCCCTTCATCAACGATTTCCCGAACAAAATGAAATCGAACATCGATGTGCTTGGTGCGACCACGATGCACTTGGTTCTTTGCCAAACAAATGGCACTACTGTTGTCGTAGAAAACCTCACGTTCTTCCCGAACAATACCCAAATCCTTAGTCAACCCGGCAGAAGCCATATAGCTTAACTTTGAATGCTTCTGTTACAGCCATATACTCGCCTCGTAGTAGACAAAGCTACAGTTACTGCAATGTTGATCTCCAACAAAGCGGTCCTCACTGTCATTGTGAACACATAACCAGGTTGTAGATCGACGCTTATCCAGATCTCCAAGATACCGAATCCACGTATCCAACTAGGTGTTTACCTTCGCCTTGTCTCTCTCAATGAGCTTCAAACCAATATCCACAAGATTACGTAGATGTACCGTAGAATCCACTTCACCTTGCTTGCCAGGTTGTCCTTTACGGTTATACGTATGTACCGACTCACCATACTAACGGCGTGGGAAATATCGTGTCCTGGTGCAAACCATTGCATACATCAAGTGCATCAACGTATTTGCATATGGAACACGTTCCATTTGCTTCTTCTCATCGGTGGTGCTAGGTGACATTAATGCTGCTTAACCGAAAGTGAGGAGCAAGCGGTGTACTTACCGGTTTGGTTTTTTCATCAATGTCAAACCTTTGTAGTACTTTCTTCAGATATCGAGTCCGTGGTCGACCGTACTTGCATCTATCTCTTGTGATTTCCATCCCAAGAATTTTCTTAAATTTTCTCCAAGATCTTTCATTTCAAATTGAACTCAATGAGCCTCAATCTAACGATCTCCACCTTGCTCTTAGATGCAATCAACATATCATCAACATATAAGAGCAAATAAATGAAGGTACCGTCTCGAGTTTCCGAAAGTATACCTGATGATCAAACCGACTACGTGTACTTCGGCTCTACGATGAAGCTATCAAAGCGCTTGTACCATCATTGTCAGCGGTGATTGCTTCAAACCGTAAATTGACTTACTCGGCTACCAAGCCCGATTCTCCGTCACGGAATTTTAAAGCCATCAGGTTGAGACATGTAGATTTCTTCGTTCAAAGTACCGTGGAGAAAAGCTATTTTGACATCGAGTTGAGCTAACTCGAGATCAAATCGTGCTACCAAAGCCAATAGTATCCGAATAGATGAATGCTTAACAACCAGGTGAGAATACCTCGTTGTAGTACATTCCTTCTTTCACGAGCATAGCCTTTTGCTACCGGTCACCGGCTTTGTATCCGATGTTGTCTTTTACCGGAGCACCTTCCTTCGCAGCGTAGACCCGTTTGCAACCAATAGTTTTCTTTCCTTTGGGAAGTTGAACCAACTCCCAAGTCGATTCGATGTAGAGACTTCATCTCTTCATCCATTGCCATTTTCCACTTCATACTATCAACTAACGACGCTTCTCGTAAGTGCATGGGACATCATCATCGATGCGGAAGTGCGAATGCTACCATGTCCGTGTATCTGGTAGGCTTCCTAATCTCCCTTACCGATGCCGAGTAGTGGCAATAGATTCCGACCGCCGATTAATTGATTAATCGGTAGTGATGGTGAAGAACCTCCACCTCAATCGAGATCTCTTCTTGATCATCAATTTCATCTTCACCATGATCGTAATCGGGTGCAATCTTTCCTGGATCTTCCGAAGTCTCAAGCATCACCTTAGAAAGAGTATTTGGACTTTCATTCTCTTTCTCCGAATTTGTTTGTCTCAAAGATAACAGATTCGGTCGAATGTAACATCTCGGCTTAAGACGATCTTCTTGGATTCACCACACCAAAGTCGAAATCCTTTAACTCGCTTCCTTAAAGCCCAAGAAAACAACTTTCTGCTCTCGGATCCGGTTGGATTCACTAACATGAAAATACGCAGGACATCCAAATATTCGCAATGAATCATAATCGCAGCAGTTGTCAGGACCATTACCTCTTTAGGAGTTTTTCCATCTAATGCGCCGTAGGAAGTCCGTTGACTATATGAGTTGCATATGACAAAGCCCTCGGCCAAAATGCGCTCAATTTGGAATGAGATAGCATACATCGAACTTTCTCAACTAAAGTACGATTCATTCGTTCTGCAACTCCATTTTGTGTGTACGAGGAACCGAAAAATGTCCGATTATCCCTTCATCTTGACAAACTTTAAAGAAAGGATCGGTTATACTCGCCACCATTATCGGTTCGAGCCTTTAATCTTCCCGGCTCGTCACGAGTCTCGATCATTTTCTTCCATTTAAGAAAGATATCGAGAACTTCATCTTTGTGACTTTCATAAGTGTATATCCGTACATATCTAGAGAAATCATCAATAAAAGTCACAAACCAAGCGTTTACCTCGAAGCATTCTTGGAAGGTCCCCAAACATCCGTGTGAATATAATCAAGAGATCCCTTAGTACGATGAATGGCGGCCGAACTTGACTCTTGTTTGTTTTCCCATTACACGATCTTCGAGAAATCAAACTTTCCGTCTTGGCACCTTTCAAAAGACCTTGCTTCATTAATCCTTGCAAATCCTTTTCACCGACATGCCCTAAGCGTACGTGCCACAAAGCGGGAAGAATCATTTTCCTTTTCTTGAGAACTACTTGAGACAAGCTGTCCTTCTGTGAATCGTACACCCATCTAGGAAATACAAGTTCGCGCCCCGAAGTACCGCTCTTCATTGCTACAAATGCACCTCGTACAACTTTCAAGACTCCATTTTCCAATGTTACCTTGTAACCATTAGAATCCTAGAACACCTAAAGAAATAAGGTTTTTCTTTAGGTCGAGAATATACCTTACATTTGTAAGTCGTTTGATTGTACCATCGCATCTTTAGTCGATTGTTCTAATCCCTTTTGTCGGCAGGCATTGTCGTTCCCCATAAGCACAACTCCTCCATCGAGCTCTTCAAAACTCGAAAACCAATGTCTATTTCGGACACATATGATAAGAACATCCGAGAATCAAGGATCCACTTATACCGAGTAGGTTTTTGATGATGAAATTGAAAAGGCCGATTCTTCATCTCACCAGCCCTACGTGCAACATTTGCATTCGACTTGTCCTTGTTTGGACAATCTTTCTTCCGTCTTTCTCGTGACAATAGGCACACTCGTCCTTCGCGGAGACGTCTTCCTGATGACTTTCTCCTCCGGACTTTGATCTAGATTTCCCACATTATTTGATCCGCGGATTTTTTGTTGTTAGTCACCTGCATTTGCCGTCAATGCTTCGATATCGAGTCTGTGATCATGTTGATCCTTCTTCCCAGGTACTCGTTATTTACCAAAGCATTTGAAACATCTATGAAATTAACCTCATCCTTTCCATATAAACGGGGTTGTGGTTAAACGCTCATGCTTCTCGTGTAATGAATTCAACAACAACAAAGCTTTATCTTCATCGATAATTTCAACATCTAAATTTTGCAGATCGACCAAAATTTTATTGAAATTATCTAAGTGCTCAATCATAGGGGTACCTTTCTTTCAGACCGAAACGGAAAAGTTTCTTCTTCAAGTAGAGTCTGTTCTCAATACTTTTCGTCATGTATTTGTCCTCTAGTTTCTTCCAGAATCATGCGGCTACATTCTCTTTCATGACAAAGTACTTTTTGATCTTTTCCTAAGCACGGTCGGGTGTGCCACAAGCTTCGTTTCGGTTGACATAATTCCAATCTTCATTTGAATAATCTCCTGCCTAGTCTCCCGAGGCTATATTAGATCCTTCTCGGAACAATAGATCTAATACTTCACATTGCCACATGCCAAAGTTATTTCAGGCTGCCGAATTTCTCCACTTCAAACTGCGTTGGACAACATAGTTCTTCGAGTAGAACTTGGTTTGCCATAAATTCTACGGTCAACTTGTTCACCTTCTTCGATCTCTCCTTTATCGGCCATAGTACAAGCGATAAATGTAAATTTTGCACTTACAACTTAAAAATGTTGTTTTTCCAAATTTTATACCTTATTTGAAAAAGCGAGTCAGTAGTTGAATTTGGAATGGTCCAATTAGCTAAGAATAGATCCAACTCAGTTGAAAACGGATGAAAACAGACCAACTCGGTCCAAATATCACTAGTGATCGAGTTGACTCGGTCCAATCAAGGCGAGTTGACTTCTTGTGCAACAGGGATTCCGGCAATTTCCGGCGGTGGTCGACTTCCGATTTGAGCGATTCTTTCACCGTTGGATTGCGTTCGTATCGTCAAGAGCTTCGATTTGATATATAATATCGCTATATTTGGCTCTGATACCAATTTGTTGTGGCGGAAGCAATAAATATCGGTATATGAATATATCAAAACGATAAAATGAACACAGAATTTACGTGGCTCTAGGCAAGCCTAGGTCTACGGGAGGCAGCGTATATTATTTGAACTGAGTAGGAAATATACAGAATACGAATCTGATTTCTCTCACTAATAATACCTCTCAAGTGTTTCCCAAAACTCACAAGTATTTTCTCTCTTTGAGTTTGCTTATACTCTCTCTGATTTTTTCTGATTTTTGACTTGTTCTTCAATGCATGAACTCTTCTCTATTTATAGACGAAGAAAGGCTCCCTTTCCCTAAAGTGTGCCATAATTTAAGCCTTAAATTAGGCCACCAATTTCCTTAAATTATGCCACTAATTTCCTTAAATCATGCCACAAATCATGCCACAAATTAGTACACTAATTTCCCTAAATTATGCCACTAATTTATTACTTTTAGAGCCAATATTCAACAGAATTACCATCCATTGGGTTAATTTTTGGTATGAAAACTCGTTAACTTGTATAAACTTACGAGAGTTATTGGACCCAACAATAAGGAGACAACAAAGAACTATTATAATTGTAAACTAAGTGGTCAAAATTGTTATTAAAATGGCTTTTCATACTCGGTAAAAAGGAGAGAACAAGTTTACAACAACTCTTCTGTTAACTTCATGACTAGTTCAAACGGAGAGATGATAGATCTATAGAATATTAAAATTAAGTAAAATGAAAAAGTCAAACCACACGAAAACAACAAAAATCCATACCCTTTCAAGAATATATTGTTCTCCAATCGGTAGTCGTGTATTTGTGTTACATCTTCCGCTGACTATCTCGATAAGGAGGACGCCAAAGCTGTAAATATCTGCTTTCTTTGTCAATTGTCCTCTAATTGCATATTCTGGTGCCAAATAACCTCTAAAAACAATAAAATTAGGATTTAGTAGACTACTAGATAAAAATAAAGAAGTAAAAGATTGAAAAAATTCGCAAAATGGATATTATTAGTAATAGATCTATAGAAGTAATATTAACCCTTATTCCAATAGTTTAAGCTTTTAGGAGTTTCGATCTTTCAACAACTTCTAACATGATATCAACGTTAGAGGTTCTGTTTTCAAGTCTTAATAAACCAATCGTTAAATCACCAATGTTTGGTGTACATGGTATATGGAGATAATGTTGGAATATTATGGATCAAAACTCAAGAACACTCAAGAACAATTTTCCAGAAACACTCAAACTCTCAAACTTTTGTTTTCAATTTCTTTTAATTTATTATTACATTGTTACTGAGAGGTATTTATAGAAACAACTAATAAATCTAAATCATACAATATAAACCTATCAAAACAATCTAAACCATACACCTATCTCTTTACCTAACCCATTTATTTTCTTTTTTACACCAACCATGAGCTGTATCCTTATCAATTCAGATCATCACTATAGAAGCTTCCATGAGCTGGACTTCCAATGGGCTAGAATATTTCAAAGAGTTTTATTTTATTTCTTTGGGCTTGTAAACAGGTTTACAAACCAACAGATGACACTTTAAAGGTAAAATGTATAAAAGCAATGTTGGTTATTCTAATAACTTAAGCTTACATTATGGGGGGAGGGGAGGTTTCTAATATGCACATGAGTAGTGATGGAGCCAAGACTCAATGTAAGAGGGCGCACCTTCATGCTCGCAAGTCAACTACAATGCTAAGTTTTCACTTAAAACTTATATAAACAACTTGTTTTATTTGATCAAAACAGTTTCAAAACGTAGGTTTTGTTTTAAAATGACATGAGAGTTGCACTTACTCCACCTGTTTCATAACAGATAATTTCTAATGAATGCATCCTTTGAATAACATTATGGATAATTTGTTCTATGAATTCTGCTGAATGAACAAGTATGCAAGTAAAAACTTACATTGTTCCTGCCACGCATGTGCTAATATGAGTTAAATTGGACGGAATAAGTTTTGCAAGACCAAAATCTGAAATCTTTGGTGAGAGATCTTTATCAAGGAGAATATTGCTTGCTTTGATATCCCTGTGAACAATATATGGCCTCACTTCCTCATGAAGAAAGGCAAGTCCCCGTGCAACCCCAATGCAAATCTCGTATCGAGTTCCCCAATGAAACTGCATGTTACCATAACCTCCATCTAAAATGAAACCATTTTAGAGACGTCACAAGTAATATTTGGCAGGGACATGCTTACATGTTTATACACATAAGTATAAATTGCAGCTTAATATCTACTCAAGATCAAAAGAATGAAATTACCTATAAGTGTTTGTGAAAGACTATTGTTCTCAAGGTAGTTGTAGACCAAAATTCTTTGGTTATTCTCAACACAGCAGCCATAGAGATTAACTAAATTCTCATGCTCGATTTTTGAGATCACATCGATCTCTGTCAAAAATTCTTTCAGCCCTTGTCTTGATTGAGCCGAAAGAACTTTTATAGCAGCAACTTTCCCATCTTTAAGCTGTCCCTGATCATCCAGAAAAGTGTATCAAGGTGGTTGACCTTACTGAAGACTGAAAGTTCAAAAATGTGTTAAAACAGTAAAGTGGAGTTACCTTATAAACAGAACCAAAACCACCCTCTCCAATTTTGTTGGCTATGCTGAAGTCTTCAGTAGCAATTCTCAACTCTTTGTAAGAGTAAAGTTTGATGTTGTGGATGCCAGATACTTCTGTTAACAGAGGAAATAAGGCAATTGCTAAACTTTCAAATTACTGAGAGACTAATGGTTTGTTTGCTCGTGTTTCAGAACCTTTGAAAGCAGTTATGACAAAATTTTCATGTTAAACACTTTTTTACTGCTTGCAGGATGTGATGTAACATGAGCTTTTATTCGATCCGATGATATATTCAAAATTCACCGCATGTGTGGGCTTTATATATGATTTGGAAGGATCCAAACATAGAAATTTCAATGAAATGAAAGATTTATGCAACTTTATCAAGAAAAACTGTCATGTTTATTTCACCATAATTTAATATGAAATGTTGCAGCTTACCTTCGTCGATGTCAAAACCTAATTTTCTTGAGAAGACTGGTGTCCTACTACATAAGAAAGAAAAACAAGTCATCACGATACACCAGTTACCACCTATTTCCAACACTTTCTAAATCCAACAGTCAACAACAGCTTCAAATGAAATCCTTTCAAGATCTGCCAATGAATTATCCCTGTTTGGCAAGTAAAGAACGAAGACAGTTAAACCCAAGCAATCAATTATAGTGCTTATGTCATCCATAGAAGTTACATAACATTTTGGAATGCTAATTTGAAATACACTTTGTGTATATGTAGTCACTTTGCAGTAAACAACAATATTATGCATCAAACATAAAGATATTTTCGACGTTGACATCAATATGCAAGAGGAAATAATAAAAACTTACAAATAATTTTCTCCTATAAATTTTTTATACTAAAGATATCAGGAAATACCAGTAATGACTAAGGAAGATAAGAATTGTTTGGATACGAAGCAAAGAAAATCTAACTGAATCTCAGACCAATTGCCAAAATGTCTTCTGTATATGGTAAACCCCTGTGTGAACACCAAAAACGAATGCAAGGCTAAAATAATTGTAAGAAAAATATAAATAATATATCTAAGATTGCATCAACAAAAATAACATTTATATATACATCTTATATATATATCTTATATATTTTACTATTAAAAAAAATCTATTATATCATTACATTTTAAATGTCATATGATTAAATGATATTTAAATTGAATTATAATCATTTAGATCTATTCATTATTAAATAATTCAATTGTATTTTTTTAAAATATTATTTTTATTATTATAAGTTATAAAAATATATTTTTTTAATTTTCCAAAATAATTTGACATCTAGTCATATTTTCATATAAGAAAAATGAATACACGTGAGGTTACTTTGAGTTTAGGTGATGTAACAGAAAAGTAAAGGTCATTGTTGGTGGGTTTCGATTATTTTACCTAAATAAGGGATATACTAAAAAATACCAAGTGAACATTAAAATAAATTAAAGGGAAATTAAAAAAATAAGAGAATAAACAGTTAAAATTTATTGAAAAATCAATTTTTTTTATAAGGATTGTCATTATATACCATGAAAAATATTTATAATTTAATAATTAAATTTTTTTTAGCACAAAATCTCTAATTTTGTCACCACGAAAAACTTAAACTAATTAAAAAAAAAAGTCAATCATACTTTTACATATATTATAAGAAATTAAGAAAAAATAAGAAGATAATAGCAAAATACGGAAAAGTACTACCATCAAATTAAAAAAAACAAAAATATATCATCAAAGGAGAAAGTCAAACATGAAAGCACACAATTAACAAATAAATTAATCGACAAGAAAAATAATTAAAAAAAAAATTCCAGAAACAAAAAATTATTTGAAGTGCCCAGAGAAAGCAAAAGGAAAAGGTAAGTTGTGATTTTGAGCTGGCAAACTCGGATTATATAGATCAACTTTAACTATCATCCTATTCAAAAGACAGTTTGAACGAGGCAATTATCCGACGTCATCCAACTAATAATGTAATTATTAATTTTATTTTAAAGTATTTTTATTAATATATATATATATATATAAATTTATTTTCTTAAAATATTAAAAAATAAATATTTACTTTATAATAATATATATAAATTAGAAGTCAAATTATATAATTAAACTTTATTATTATGGGTAAGCAAACAAGCTAGTTAAGAGTTTGAATGTGCACGGAAAACAATAAAACTTTGAAATTATTAAAAAGTCGGACAAGCATTCGTCACGTGTTTTGTTGTTTGAATTGCAATTAATGTAGGAAAATTATTCATTGCCATCGTAAAATTGCAATTTTTTTATTTATAAAATATAGAGTTAATTTATAAATTACATTAAATATATCTTAAAATTTCCTAATCAAATTAAAATACATATAAAATATTTTTTTAATGATATTATTAATAAGTATAATAAAATTTATATAATTATATTAAATAAAAAATTATTATGTTAATTGTGATGATGATATATTTATGAAAAAATTAATATATAATTTTTGAAGTTTTTATTTTATATTATAAAATCATTTAAGTTTAAAAAATAGATAATTACACATATTTTATTATAATAAATTTTATTGTAAAGATTTCTATAAAAGAAATAAAAATAGTGACAAAAAGAGATAAAGTTATTATATTTCAAACTTATAAAATATTTTTATTGTTTTAAAAAATATAGAGACTTCTATTTATAATTGATTCTATATTTATTATATAAATATTATAATATCATCCCACTTTTTATTTTTATTTTATTAGAGAACTAGCTAGATAAATTGACATAGAATTAGAAAAAAATATATAAATTTTGTCCTAACGACTCCGCGTTCAAGTCAAGGGTTTTTCTTTTTAATATATAAAATTCAAGGGTCGTTGAGTTTTATGAGTTTATATTTTCTACAATATTTTATTATCCACTTGTATTCGACTTTTATTATAAAATCAAGACACTTAATTGGAAAATTTGTTTTAATAGATGTTTAACAACTTGAACTTCACTGTTTACTTTAATAAATTAAAAAAAAAAACTTACTTTTTTCTCTTTCTAAAAAACTAAGTCTTTGTCGAAGTTTAGCAAAAATTGACAATTTCTTTAACGATTATAGCTTCTTTTATTAATAAAAATATATACTTAAAAGTCAAAAGTTAATAACCAAGAGCATAATTATTATAACAATCAATTGAAATTAAAATTAAAAAAAAAAAACATGCACTTGGACTAATATTTTTATAGACTAAAAACTTAATGCAATGTCAAACTTATAAATAAGAAGCAAGAATTTCAAAAATGTATGTTCCAAAATCTTCAAAGATGTGCTTAGACTGAAATAATTGAATGAGAACGTGATTTGTTCAAAAACTTCCATTATGTGTTTTCTATGTACGTCAACAAATTACAACACCGTGAGAACAAATCAACATCCCTATTAGACTTGAAATTTAAATGTTCCAATAATAATTTGAAATTAACACTTCTCTGATTAAAACATAGCTAAAAAATAAATAATTAACTAAATTATTCGTCTAATAATATAAGACGCATAAATTTCTCGTACACAGATTAATTCTAACAAAAAAACATTCATAAGAAACATTTAAATTTACTAGGAAGATAAAGATACCAAAACAGTTGCACATATAGCAAGTTAAACAAAACTTGAGAAGGTATCAAGGGAAGAAGAGTGTTTTTCAACAATAAAACATGTCACTTTACACTAGAATTTACATAGGATCTATTATTTTTATTAAAATGTTAAAATAAACTATCATCAATAGTAAAAAGTGAAATTTTTAGAATATCTTCCGTATCAACATCTCAAAACACATTGGATATTTTTGAAGCATCCTAAATAACAACCCCGTTTCTATAAAAAATTAAATCTAATATATAAATAACTTTCAAGTTTTGAGTTGTGATAGATTTAAATAGACTAGGACATAAAATCCAACTATTTTTCCAAATATTAAGAGATGAGTTAGAATTAACTTTCTACCCCACTCGATCCACGTAAGAGAATGTTTCTAGTTTTTAACATGCTACTCCAACGCAAGAAGTGTTATGACCACTTTTCACACCCTATAAATTTCCATCTTTAAAGTACTTAGCACGAAGCAAGGTAGTTAAAAGTGAGTCAATCTTAATAAGTTTCCTCTATCATTGTTTAGAAAGAAGGATAAAGTTAAATCGATTAATATCTTTGAATTTCAATCTCTCATATTTTTTGTTTCTCTTCATGGTATGCCAACTAACCCAATATATTTTAGATCTCTTGTCAGTGTTTCCTTACCATTAACTTACCATAATGGATTCTATAGCATTAGAAAGTTCTTTAAAAAAATTGAAACATTACATTGCATAGTTCGAAATTGTCACCATCGTTGATTTTAAAAGAATTTTCCTTTCTACAGAAGAAAGAAAGGAAATGCTTCTCGCACACACAAATTCTTTTTCTAATATTATTAACAATATTATTGAATGACTTTTTCTTGCTCCTATCAATCAATGATGTAAATCATGATACTTATCAATTTCCCTAATGCATCCAATATTCAAAGAACTTTGAATTTGGTCGATCAAATTAGGTAAGCATTAGGCTAAACAAAAGAGAAAACTTAGAGAAATTCACCATTTGACCTGAAGTCTTTTCATACTTATTGATTAAAAATTTTAAGTTGTTAACTTCTTCTGAAGAGGCCTTGCTCTAAATGAGTGAATCATGGACAAAAAATAAAGGTGAAATTAAAAGTCTTTCCCTAGTCACTTTAAGTCTTGATATTTTTTTTACAATTCAATCTCTCAAAATAAAATAGAAAAACCTTATCAGCAAATAAGGAAAATGTAAGGTGAGAGAAAACTTCTTGCGAATATCTATACATGGGTTAAAAGGTTTGAAAACGTTTTCTGTTGAAAATCAACACCAAAATAATAATTAAAGAGGTAGAGAAATAAATGAAGTGGTTGAAGAGGTAGAGAAATAAATGAAATGGTTGAACGTTGTAGAAATAAATGAAGTAGTTGAAGGTTGTAGAAATAAATGAAGTAGTCAAGGGGTTGTAGAAATAAATAGAAGCTTGAAGGTTTGTAGTGTCAGTGATAAGATTTGATACGGTGATTATCTTAGTTTTATATTCGTACAGGTAGATTGTAATTGTAGCTGACTATAAATAGCCTTACCTTGCATTTGGTTTGATCATTCCATCAAAAACAAATAAGTCTTTGTATTCTTAGTTTGAAAGTAGTTAAGAGCTTTCTCTGAGTGTTTGTATTTCTCTTCAATTTGTGATTTGCCTTTCAAAGGTGTTATAGTTGAATATAATACAAGTAGTTTGTTTACTTGTTTGGATATAATATTAGTAAATTTAGAATTGTTCATTCTAAATTTTACTCAACAATTGGTATCAAAGCGGACTTCCGGTCGTGGATCGTTTGGTGGAGTTATCTTTAGTTGTGAGGAGTTTGGTACTGCAAGTTTATTAGTCAAGCTTGCTCGATATAGTCAAGTCTTCACGACACGAATGGGTGATCTTCATAGTTGGAGGAATCAAGTTAAGCTCAACAACAAAACTATAACACACGTGGGCAACATGTAATGAGTCTTATCTACAAGGTCAAGACTTCATGGGAGGTTGTTCGCGGTGATGAAGTTACACAACCAACGGAAGACGATGCAACGGATCTTGCTGGCGGGAAAATTAAAGCAGTAACGCGATGTTTGCTTTCAAGACCACAATTGAAGAAATGCCGAGCATATTCGGGATGCAAAAACACCAAAAGGAAGCATGGGACACTCTTGTTACGCTTCTTTTCAAAGAAGAATGATACAAGATTGCAACTTCTCGGAGAACGAGTTACTATCGAACGCGACATTTACGACGATTTCCCAATACTTTCATAAGGTAAAGTCATTATACCGCGAAATTTCGTAGTTAGATCCAAAAGCTCCTATCGGGGAAACGAGGATAAAGAGAATAATTATTCGCGGTTCGAGACCCGAATATCGAGGGTTTGTTACCGCTATATACGGATGGCCGACACAACCATCTCTTCGTCGTAGCTCGAGATCCGTTAGTTTGGCCGGCTAGCTAAGCAAGAATGGGAGAGTCCAACCGGCGTGAAGAAGTAGAAGCCGCTCTACACTAGCAAAAGCAAAGGCACTTTCAAGCGATACAACGGAAATGGATATAAAAATGATGGAGATAAAGGAAAATTCCTCGGAAAGTGAGCTTTCGTCCTGCGGGAGCTTGGAAGAACCGCAATAACAATAGAAAATTTGACGGTGAATGTTACAACCGTGGAAAGACGGGTCACATGGCAAAAGATTGTCGAGTAAGAAAAGCCTCGTTGAAAGCAATACGCTACTTCCACTAAGCGAGCAAAGCGAAGATGGTTGGGATGCCGAAGCATTATTCGCTATAGAGGAAGAAGAATTGGCTCTTACCAGAACAACATCAAAACATTGACTACAAGAATGACCTGGATCGTAGATTCTGGTTTGCTCAAATCATATGACAGTTGATAAACAAAAGTTGGAAAGTACGACCGAGTGGGAGGTCGGTAGCCGGTGACAATCGACAACTCAAGGTTACCGATAGCCCACATCGGTAAAACGATAGTTACGCCCGATATAGTACTAACCAAATACAACTTCAAGATGTTTATCATGTCCCATGAACGAAGAAAAATTCTCCATTCCGTGGCTCGCTTAACATCATCAAAGTGCCATGTTGTCTTGTCGGCCCCCTTAAGACGCTGGCGCGTATCGTGATCTCAAAATCTCAAACACCGACAACGAGGACAACGATTGGAATCGCCTACGTAATGTCGCCAGACCGCATATGTAGACAAGATAAGAAGAAATGAGACAAATAAATTTATGGCATACGCGGTTAGGTCACGTTAGCTATTCCAAGCTAAGTGTGATGGTGAAGAAGTCTACGCCAGCGGCTTCCTCAACTAGACGCATTTATAGACACGACCAGTGCGTGCCAATATGGTAAAGCTCACCAATTGCCATATGAGAAATCAAGTTTAAAGCAAAAGAACCATCGAGTTTAGTTCACTCGATGTATTCGGTCCTGTTAAGCAACCATCAATCACAGATGCGATATACGGTGACATTCATCGATTTAATTCTCAAGGTATGCGGGTTTTATTTATGAAAGAAAAATCGATGTATTATCAAAGTTTAAAGAGTTTAAAGAGTCAACCGAAGGAGAAGTTGGAAAGAAGATTCGTTGTTCGCGTACGCATACACGCTGAGAATATAGCCAAAGTAGTTCTCTCAATACCTGCGGAATGTCGAATACGTCATCGCGACACTTCAGGCATAACACGCCACAACAAAATGGTGTAGTAGAAAGAAAGAACCGTCATCTTCGTAAATTTGTCGAGTATGCTACATGAAAAGAATGTACCGTGAGGTTTTCAATCGACCATTTATGACCGTAGCCTTTGTCATCACTGCATTTCCTCAACCAAGGTTAGAATTTGTTTCACCCTTGAGAAACTATGGAACACTTAAACCTACAAGCTAGCTACTTTCGAGTATTTGGTCATGTGTATGTTATGTATTTGTTCCCGATCATTTACGAGCAAATTTGACAAGAAATGTTAGATGTATCTTTGGATACGCATACCAAAGAAAAGGGTGGAAATGTCAGATCCAACGAGTGGAAGATGCTACACTTCACGAGATGTGGTTTCATGAAGCATCTTCGGTGGTCCTCGTAGAAGGAAGCCTTGCCGTACTCAAGAGAATTTGGAGATAAGCCGCAACAAAAGATTTTATGGAGCATACTATTCAATTCCAACCAAGTTTAGATGAATCCGTAGATCCGGACGATTTACGATGGCGCCGAACAAAGAGTAGCCTTAATCCTTGGCAAACTTGCATATATCAACAACTATGAAGAAAGGCCTAGTGAAATAGAAGAATCAACTCCACAATCTCAACTACGTAGGTCAACAAGAACACGACAATCCTAAATACGCCAATGTAGCCATAATTAGCAATAGTAACCTCGAGACGCCAAGACGCATCGCAAAGATCCGAGTGATGACAATGCGAGAGAAGAGATCGATGCATCAAAGAAAATCAAACTCGGGATCCGACGCGAAAGCCAAGAGACGTGGAAACCCATATCTTCGTAAAATGGGTTTACAAGACAAAGCATGTACGGATGGGTCAATCGAGAGATACAAGGCACGATTGGTACTGTGGTTTCTCTCAACCGCACGATGGACTAGACTATGATGAAACGTTTAGTCCAAAGGGCGAAACTTACAACCTGCTCGAGTCCTACTTGCGTACTCAGCAGAAACAAAGATTGGAAGTCGTGGTACAGATGGACGTTAAGAATGCTTTCTTCACGAGTTGGACGGGAGATCTACATGATCCAACCAATGGGTTTTCATAGCCAAGATCATCCCGAACATGTGTGTAAGCTGCGGAAAGCACTCTACTGATTAAAACAAGCACCTGTGGTACAGTATGGTAAAGATTGTCAATTTCTAACACAAAGGGTTATTCAAGAACACCGCAGATTCTAGCTTGTTTGTTAAAGCTAATGAAGGAAAGCTAGCTATCAGGTTAGTGTACGTGGATGACTTAATCATAATCAAGATAACGAGTGCGTAAATTCTTCGAACAAAGCGGAGAATTTGTCACTCCGTTTCGCATGAAAGAGAGTTTGGCCAACTCAAGCACTTCCTCGGTTTAGAGGTTGATCGCACACAAGAAGGAATATTTTTCATTAAAGAAAAATATTCTAAAGATTTGATAAAACGGTTCTAATGCTTGAATGTAAACCAATTTCGACTACTGTGAGCCAAATGCCAAATACGTGCGCACGAAGGAAAAGATTTAAAAGATGTGACAATGTATCGAAAATTGGTAGCAAGATGATCTACTTAACCTTAACTCTACCGACATTTCTTATGCAGCTAGTGTAATGAGCCCAGTACATGCAAAAATCCAAAGAAGCCACATTTGGGAAGCAGCTCGACGAATATCGAGATATGTGGAAGAGTACAATTGACTACGGTCTTTGTACAAGAAAGGTGGAGACAACAAGCTGTTAGTCAAGTTATCGCGATGCGTACTACGCAGAGATCACGACACCCGAAGATCAACAACCTGGGTACGTGTTTAAGCTGGTTCGGAACAATTTCTTGGTGTAGCAAAAGACAACCAACAAGATTATCAATCACCGAATGTCGGTATCGAGCAATGAACGGCAGCTCAAGAGTGTACATCTTGATACGCCTAATGAATAATCTACATCAATCAAGAATTATAAAAGACTGCTTGTATTGTGACAATCAATCAAAGAATTGCTTCGCGGAGAATCCTTTCATGCAAGAACTAAGCATGTTGAAATACACTATCACTTTATTAGAGAAAAGGTTAAGAAGAAATTGAAATGAGACAAATCAAGACAGATAATCAAGTCAGCAGACTTGTTCACAAAAAGCTTTTGCTATAAGTTCAAATGTTTCGTCATCACTTGATACAAGAAATAAGAAGAGTCAGGGGAGTGTTGAAAATCAACATCAAAATAATAATTAAAGTTATAGAAATAAATAAACGGGTTGGTCAAGAGGTAGAGAAATAAATGAAATGGTCAACGTCAGAAAATAAATGAAGTAGTCAAGCGTTGTAGAAATAAATGAAGTAGTTGAAGGTTGTAGAAATAAATTAAGTGTCAAGGTCAGAGAAAATGTGTGTACAGATAAGATTTGTATGGCTAGGATTATTTCTTAGCTTTATATTCATGGGTGCATAGATTGCAGGCAGACTATAAATAGCTTACCTTGCATTTGGTTGATCATTCCATCAAAAACAAATAAGTCTTTGTATTCTTAACAGGTGAGTTAAGAGCTTTCGAGTTGCTTGTATTTCTCTTCAATTTGTGAGTTGACTTTCAAAGGTGTTATAGTGAATATAATACAAGTAGTTTGTTTACTTGTTTGGATATAATATTAGTAAATTTAGAATTATTCATTCTAAATTTTACTCAACATTTTCATCTAATAAACAAGAAAAAGAAGTTGAAAATATACAAGCCATAATTCAATTAATAAAAGTAAAATGAAAGCCCAACTTCTTTATCATAACCTCTGAAAAAATCTCATTCAATTCTATCAAAAGTTTTACTTATGTTAAATTGTAAGGCTATATGAAAGTTTTTCCCATTCTTTTAGATATATGTAATAAGAATACTAATAGTTTTATTACCGATAATATTCTTATTATATATATTCACTTTTAATTTAATTTCACAAAAAATAAGTATTATTGAATTTAAAGTAAAAATAAGAAGAAAAAAAGATTCATATTATAATACCCCAACAATGTGATTTATTCAATAGTATCTTAAAATAACATTATAATATGAAGATTAAGTGATTATTAAAGATTTTTGTCGTTAATTTTAAGGGATTAATAGCTAGTTGTGAAATTTAGTCATCTCATATGTGTTTATTTTTCTTATTTTCTTATATTAATTATTTTAAATAAAGTATTTTTTTACCACGATCTTATTATAAGATGATATTTTTTTCATTTAGATAATTTATATTATTTTATGTTTGTTTTGTTTGTATGTATTTTGTTATGAATCAAGATTGCCATCAAGAATTGTTGCGTCTCAATTTTTAAAAATTATTATATTACTATGTTTGGTTTGATGAAATAGAATGAAATGGAATTAGAATTGATTCATTCTATTTTTGTGTTTGATTGGGTTGAAAAATAGGAATAGAATGAAATCGATTTTTAAAGAAGAAAAATTCATTCTTCCCTTATCCTCTTTAAGGTATCATGCTTTCATTCTCATCTCAAATTATTTTTTTCCAATTTTACCCCAACCCCAAATATAACCCAAAATCTCAAATCCTAAACCCTAAACCCTAAAACCTAAACCTTAAATCCCAAAACCCAAAATCTTATTTAGAAAAATAGTAATTTTACCCATAAACCTTAACCCACAAATATAACCCAAAACCCTAAATCTCAAAACCCTAAACCATATTTAGGAAAATAATAATTTTAATCATAAACCTTAACCCAAAAATATAATCCTAAATCCCAAATCCTAAATCTTGAAACCTTAAACCCTATTTAGAAAAATAATAATTTTAACCCTAAACCTTAACCCACAAATATAACCCTAAATCCTTAAATCCCAAATCCCAAACCTCAAAACCTTAAACCCTATTTAGAAAAATAATAATTTCAATAATGTATTTTGTCTAACAAAAAAATATTAATTAAATGATATTATTTAAAATTTACTGAATATAAGGATATTAAGGTAATATACAATGTTTTTCATTTCATTCCAGTTGTAAAACAAACACTGTAATACTCATTCCTTATTTGATTCCAGTAATCAAACTAAATAAAATTATTTTCATTCAATTCTGATTTCGATTCTTTTCTGTGAATCAAATGCCACCTATGATATCAAAATCTTATTTTTTTTAAAAATGTTTAATATATTAATTGAATTAATGATCTAAGAACTTTACCAATAAAATGAATTATAAAAGTTTGGTTTTGTCCATATTTTTTAAAATATTTTTAGTTTTTGTTTAACAAGTTAATTATTAAAGTATTTATATGAATGGATTTTAATCTAAATTATATGTATATATATATATATATTTGTGTGTGTTTGTTTTTTATTGGATAAATTTTTATAATTTTTTTTAAGAAAAAAGATTTTTGTGTATTAAAAAAAATGTTAACCTAACTCACACAAAATCAAATTCTTTTATTTTGAAAAACATAAAATCTTTAATAATCATGTAATCCTTCTCATAACAATATAAATAATAATTGTAACGACTCTCATTGATATCTTTTTCGTTTGTCATCTTTTATAAAAATTATTTTGTTTTAAGGCATAATTTTTATTGATTTTTTTAAATAATTATATTATTCATACATTTTAATTGAGATTCAAATATCAGATTTTCTGTGTGTATATATAATTCAAGAACATAAATTTAAAAGGAAGAAAAAAGACTGGTTTATATTATTATGAAGTTAAATGCAATACAAGCAAAAAAATGGTTTATATAATCTTATAACTATAAGATATTAAAAAATTATAATGCTCTCAATAATATTAATAAAAAAAAATTAATCTAACATCCCTCAAACTTATGATGCGGTAGCAAGAGGGATTGCGAGTTTGTTAAACAAAAAATGAAAAACGAAAAGTCGAGTGTGCCTTCGTAAAACAAGTATGCAATTTATAAGAAAGAAGAAACAAAATGCAACGTGAGAGTACCAATTTAAAGATGGTGCATGGAATTATGACAATCAATTTTAATATATTTAGTTTGCTCATAAAATATAGCATTTCTTGACATTTGTATGACATTCTTGTTGTTACAATACACAGGAGTAGAAAGACGAATAGAAACACAAAAAGGAGAAACACTCATATTACCAAATAACCAATGTAAACAAATTACCTCACAAGTAGTAGATGACATAGCACAATATTCTATATTTTTGAAAGATCTTCAAACAATATCTTGCTTCCTACTCTTCCAAAAATAAGTGAATCGCCTAAAAGAAAATATCAAAACCAAAATTGTAGACCTACAATGGGTAGGATTAGTACTTCAATCAACATCATAATACGCATGTAACTCCAATGATGAAGTAGATGAAATTAAAAGAATCTAAAACTGGGTCGCCCAAAGATACCTTAAAATATGAAAAATAATTGCTCAACGAATTATAGTAGAAAAATCAATAAATTGACTAACAACATGAACCTCATATGCAATATCCAGGTAAACTATAGTGAGATAAATCAAACTACCAATAACAATACAATATAAACTAGGGTTTGGCAAAGCGAACCATTAGAGAGGATCTATTAAGCATTAGTCTCAATACGAATATCCATAACCTTATTATTAGAAAAAATGAGTAGAATCAAATATATCATATATGTACTTAGACCGTGAAAAAGAAAACTTTTAAAGAAAGAGACAACTTCAATACCCAAAAAATAATGTATGAGCACAAATCTTTTATTACAAACTGATAGGCTAATACTAATTTAAACACTACAATACCATTCATATCATCTTCAGTAATAATTATGTCATCAATATATAAAGAAAGCAAAATATGACCAACATAAGTATATTTGTAAAATAATGTATAATCAGGATAGTTAGAAGAGAAATCAAGGGAGGTAATTACAGTAGAGAACTTTTCAAACCAAACACGAGTTGCTTGTTTGAGAACATAAAGAGTTTTTCTCAAATTACAAACTTCACTAAATTTAAGAGGAATATTGGAAGAAAGTACCATGTAGGCTTCTTCTCAAAAGTTACCAATTAAGGAAATATTTTTAACATTCATTTAAGATATACATTACTCACAAGAAGATGCAACTATAATAAGTACACTAATTATAATAATTTTTACAATAGAGATAAAAGTCTATTCATAATTGTATTACTATTTAAAAGTATCCCTTTCCAACTTCTTGAGACTTATACCTTTTAATAAATTCATCATAATAAGTTTTGATTTTATAGACCCGATGGAACTAATAGTTCATTTATTTGGTAGTAAAAGTACCAAGACCCATATGTTTGTTTGATATAAAATAGTAAGTTTCTAAGCCATAGATTGCTTCGATGGGATCAACAACTATCTCCTTATAAGACATTGGTTCAGTGACACTATGAATGGTTGCTAAGACATAAACAAATGAGAAAGAATAACAATTGTAAACAAAATCGAGCAACTAAGATGATTTATGAAAACACTGAAGATATTGAAGAGGATGAAGATGAGCCACAATTTCAAAAGGTGCATGAGAAGCCATATGAGAAAAGGAATCATTGAAAGCATCAGGAAACAAAGTAGCAGTATATGTGAAGCTATCAATGTTAACCCTACAAGAATCATGATCTAAAATAGGAGCATGAGAATAAAAAATAATGGTAAAATAGAAAAGAAAGGTATATGAGCTTACTGGAAAATACAAGAAGATCTTGCAAAGGGAACCAAGAAGCCTCACCCACGTGTTTGCAGCTAAGATATTTATGCATAGGTTCTCTTGTCTAGCCCTGACTGAGCCTTTAATCCAGAAGAAGCTGATTGGTTGTATAATCCAGTTTATACCACTTGTGACTTGACACCAAATGGCCTCCCTTTGCCTTTTAAGTGGCCACAGATGATGAGAAGTGCATTAGAGTTTATAGCTTCAAATCGTCCTTATTTGAACAAAACAGAAGAAGCTGATCACTTTTTTGTAGTGCCTCATGATTTTGGAGCTTGCTTCCACTATCAAGTAAGCAGCTTTGTTTCTTCTTCCTCCGCCTTCGCTTTTTTACCTTCATCTCAGGTACTGTTGACATTCTAAACATATATTTTAGCTAAATCCCAAACTGTTATTTTGGTTCATTTGGGTCATAAAAAATTTGTATATAGTCCTAAGTCCTAGATTAGCTATCAGATAGTAATTAACATGGGATATATAGGACTTGAGTGTCGTATTTAACAAGTTGGGGGAGGTAAGTGGAAGGGATTGATATGCTGATACTATCCAATGGTTAAGTTAGAACTTAAGTGGGATATTTAACAAGTTAAGGTTTAAATATTAACTATTTATTGTTTGGAACATAAATGAATCAATATGAAAGAATTTACCCTATATTTAGCAATTTGTTTTATATTTTATGGGTGCAAGAAACCCAAAAAGTTGCCATCTTTCGCTATTTTCTAAATTTATCCCATTATCGTAAGCTTTTGTATTATGGATGTTATTTAGGTATCATAATATATCACCTCACTGTTCATAAAATAAATATTCTAAATCAATTATTATACTTAATATTCAAATAATATATATATATATATTACATTTTTTTGTAATTTTAAAGTTCATTATCGTAAATTGAAAAATTATAATATTAAGATCATATCCGTCGTTCAAGCCATCTTTTATCTTTTATTTATATTTACTTTCTCTTTTGATAATTTACTAATAGTATGTAATTTAAGTCTTTTTTTGTAAGATTTGTTCTCATATTCTTACTTTATATTGCTATCTTTATTGATAGAGGTTTAGATGTATTTGGAGTTTGATTTTGAGTAATTTTTGGATATTGATATTTATAATTTTTATCTGATTATTAATAGATTTTGTTCGATATGTCGTTGCCAATAGATTAGACATTTTTATCAAACTATTTAAATCTTTGTATGTTATTTGTTTTCTTATTATTTATTATTTTACGATAATCTATTATTATTTATTTATAAAATCTAAATTAATTTTTGACTTTTATTTTCGTATTTCTCAATTTACAACAATGTAAATTAATTATTATATAACTTTTGAATTTATTTTATGACTTTTGTTAAGATTCAACCTCTTTTTAGAGAGAGAAGATAAGATAATTGGTTGAATGTGTAAATCACATAAGAAATTCATCTATTCATAGAACATTATAAATGCAAGTGTCATTTACATAATGTGTACACATATTTACATGATATATGAGTATAATCGGTATAAAGTACAACATATCATGGGTTGAGGTCGACTCTAGCTCGGGCTGGTGGTCAATCATATATGAGATTCAATTCTTTAAAATCGAGCTCAGGTTGATCATTGAGCTCGGGTTAATAATTAGGTTTGGACTGATCATTGAGTTCAGGTTGATCTACAGGTATAACATTTGGGATGTTTCGCCTTTCATCTCGAATTGATGACTTTACTTGAACGGTTTGAATGGATCGAACACCATGTCAATTTGGATGTCCAAACACCTTCTTTTACGAGAGGAAAAGGCAATTGACGAAAGAAGTCTTTCTTTGCTCCAAAAGTCAACCTTGGTTAAGACTTTTGGTAAAATAAATCATGTTTTTTTAACAAGGGCTTAACTACAATTCATCCTTATGCTCCTCTACATAAAATACAAACCCATTTGATTCCTGAGATAACTTAGACTATCTTTATTTAATTTCGTGGCTTATTTTATGATGTGAGAAATGATCCTGGGTGGATTAAGAATAAACTAATAATATATCACTTATAATTAAAAAATAAAATCATATCATAGAATTTTGAGTGACAAAAATAATATTCAAATATTATTAGTGATATAAATCTACATCCGAATTATTTATTGTTGATACAAATCTATCATCAAACTTTTTATCAGGGGTACAAATTTACTATCAAATTCCTTCTTAAGTAAACAAATCTACCATTGAAAATATAATATTGTAATACATTTATATCATTAACTATAAATAAGTGCTATTTTTATCACTCGATATAATTAGATATTACTTTTGTCTCTTTTACAATAGTTTGATGATGCATTTATTAGTTTATACTATCAGTAGTTACTATAAAGGATATACATAATGCATTATAATTTGTAAATTTTATACAATAATAACCTCTTTGGAACTTTTATTTTAGGTTGAAAGTGACTTTAAAGCATCCATAATATTCTAAGTATGTTTCACAATTCTTATAATAAGTGCTTTCATAACTTTGGGTAGGACTATTTGTTTTTTTAAAGATAAATAAGTAATAAAATTTTTAAGATAATAGTTATGGATAAACCCCCTCATTTTAAGATGATTATTAAAATACTATTCAAAATTATTTTTACATTAAAAAATGACCTAAGTTTTCTTAGAATGTGTTGCTGTGATATAGACTATTTTGAATTCCAAAGTTTGCCGAATAATCTTAGGATGAGATACATTCAAACAACCATGAGATATTAGAATCTAATTTTCTAAAACTTGACAGAGGTGCGCAAGCAGCACCTTGGGAGAACTAAAGGACAATCTATTGCATCTGTAAAGATATATTATGCAAGTTCTCAATGGACTTGCACGGAAGTTGCCTCATGATCAAAGTGTTTACTTGAAGCGTGGAGAGAAGATCCTAAATTGAACCGCAGGCCCTGTAGGTGACTTGAAACCTTGGTAGCTGTTATTTCATTGAATTTTTTTATGGTGATAGCATCTTCTTTCTTTCCCTTTAGTTCTTCTCCAATGGTTATTGGAGTTGTCATAATTGCGTTGATAAATTCTGCTGAAAGTGTAAATTTTGGCTTTTAGTGAATCAATTTATGTGTTCAATCTTCTATTTTTTTTATTCTACTTCATGGTATTTTCATTGCTGCTAGATGTTAAAGAAATCGTCATTATTTCTGCGTCACTCGGGAAGCAAAAAATGTGTTTTTAAGTACTTGTGAGATTTACTTTGGTAAGATTCAAAAGCTTTTTTTAACCTTTAGTGGCGCTTTGAAGGATATGAAAAGCAACAACAAACATACGCCTAAACAAAGTGGCTCTGATCCTCAAAGGAAAATGGAAAGGACAATCCATACATCATAGATTCATGTGCTTGTTATCAGCAAAGGAAACATACTTTAGACAATAGATTCAATGGCATGAATATAAGGTAATTTTAACCTCCAAATGTCAAGGCATCTACATAAATTCTTACCACAAACCAATCTTCATACTATACAAACATTTTCTTGAAAATTATATTTATTTAGGAATTATGTTATATGTCACCTGCCATTTATACACTGAAAAATTTCGCATCCGAATTTAACATCTGTGAATATCTGAAAGGAAAACAAGAACAAAATTGTTTGTAATTCGTGAGGAAGATAAACTTAGAGCTAAAGAATTTACACAAGGTCATTATATGTTGTAACAAAAGGATCAATCTTCCAGGACAAACGATCCCTCGATTCTTCTTTTCTCCATTGGCATCTGAGTGGACAAATTTAAAGGAGAATACATGTCACAATTACTGGGGGCAGGAGCTGGCTTGAACTCATAAGGACCCTCCTTTGGTCCCCAAACCTGTAACGAGATTAAGGCACTTCATTCTATCACCAAATAAAGGCATAAAGCTATTACAAACTGCCAAAGATTAAATAAAAATAAAGCCACCAACAAAATTGTTCATCAAGGTGATTGAAGAAAATGAAACAAGTAAAGAACAGCTTACTTGATTTCCATCCTCATCAAAGCCCCTGTCCCACAAATGAATCTCATTATTCTTCAAAACTGAAAGTTCTGAGGTACAGTATGTCGCCCCGTTCTGCCATAAAGAGATAATTTGTTACAAGTACCCAATAATTTGATTGAGAAACTAATTGATCAAAATCTCAACTATATTTTGCAGCATCAGAATTACTAGAAAGGAGAGAAGGATGGTGTATTAAGTTTTAAGACAATAAGCTTAAAGGCTCACCCATGAATTAGGGTAACCCTCAGGTAGAGTTGAACCTTCATACAAGCAGCGCTTCCCACGATCACAACGTTTAAGATGTATTGTAGTCAAGTGCTCTGCTATATCCTGAACCCATAGAAGAAATTTGAATCCGTAAAGACTAAATGGTAATTTTATGCAACTTTGAAAAGAAAAACCTTGAATTTGAATAACAAATTTAGGCCACAAATGTTAAAAGGCAATACCAAACGTGAGACTAGGGAATGGATAAAAGTAGAGGCAAGATTATACAGAACACGGAAGTAACAAAATCAACCAAACATGGAAGAGAAAATGCTAGTAGATCTTGCTAACAAAATTGCAAAGTCTCAATATCACGATGTTTCTTTCTTTGCCTTACTGTATATCAGAAAAAGAATAGCATCCAGGTAGACAGAAAAGAAGTCAGATAACACTGAATCTCATACCAGAACCATGGCTCAGTGACAAGTCTATCTGAGTTGCCACTCAACCATCTTTCAGTATCATAATATCTGCCAATCAACCAAATTCTCTTTTTGTAGTCACAAGCTGTGGGGTCTGGGAAGATGGAACTTGGTTGGCTTTATGGTGCAGGTTTCATTTAAAAACAAGAGAGTGTATGCTTAGGAACTAAAGAAATTAGCCGGCACATTTTAGAAGTCAAAATGGTGAATAGATATCACAGTGGATGCCTACCCCTATAACTTCTTCTGGTAGTGGGCGCTGGTCTTTCGGTCGATCACAAAAGTTCTTGTACTCCTCTGCATCTCTAATAGCATAGGAGCTTAACTGCACATTGAGCAGAAGTTGATCAATAATTCAGATAACTATAGGAATTAACTAGCATGAGATTCTCCAGTGAGACACTCTCAAGAAACCAAGAAAATAAAAAAGGGGGGAAACAGAAGCTAATAGCAATGTAAAATCCATGAATCAATTCACTCCGACAAATGTTCATTCTTTTAGTCATTATTGTATACTCTCAAGGAAGGCTGGACTTTATTTGTAAATGAGTGAGATGTTCCCTCTTTTCTTTTCCTTTTTGCAGGTTTGGTAATTTGAATAATGTTAATGAGAGACAATATGCTATTAATTAAAATAAAACGTGAACAAATAGTCACCTCTACATCACATTTCAACTCCTTTGGGCAAGGCTTCACCATATAAAATCTCTGCAACAACAAAGCAATTAGAATTGAAGTACATAAAAGTTCCAGTACATAAAAAACCCTAAAGATTTGAGCAACAAAGTTAATGCTGCACAGAAAATGGGAGAAGGGTACAAGTGGTCCTTTAGCTTTAAGTAAATGAATGCATTAGTTCCGTAGTTTTCAACTGGAGCACTTTAATTCCATAACTTAAAAAAAAGAATACTTTGATCTTAAAAGTGTGCACTTTAGTCTCAAAAAGGGTGTACATAAGTCCTGTAGCTTTGAAGTTTTCAGACTAAAGTGTACTTTTTAAAAAAATTATGGGACTAAAGTGCTCCTTCTATAAGAGCTATAGAATCTCCCGTGCCCCTCACCCACAGAAAATTGAAGGCAAGTTCACTTAGAAACAATGCATCTTTGATTAAAACGACATGAAGAATATCAAAATGTATATTTAGAGGTTAGCTAAGATGGGATGAAGCGCTTCACATTGTGTTTAAAATGAAACAAGGAGTGACATTAAAATAATCTTTGAAAGTAGTCGATCTTGAAAACAATTATTATAAGTATTACTCATTTAACAAGGCAGCCATCTTGAGACATGAAAAGATCATTGGGTACCTGCCGAAAGGGCTTTTGAGGAGTCCTCCAAAAAGCCTAAAATACAAAATCAATACCTTTAAGAAGTCAATTTTTGTCATATAATTTAACAGAAAGTCACCGGAGAATTTCTTGAAACAAGAAAGCAGTAGAACTTACTTGTTCAAAGTACAAAACCTTTGAACCATCCACCATCTCAGCTGCTGGACACGTGAGCATTCTGCAAGAGAAATGTTGCCAGTGTTGAAGCTTAAGGTTCTGATTATAAATAAAAGAATCTCATACAAGCGTAACAATTTGAAGAGAACTTGACAAAGCCAAAAATGTTCTTATATATTTATAGAACAATTGAAAGACTGTTACAAATTTACAAATAAAGAACTAATGGGTAAATGGCTTGTTAGATAACAAATCAAATACTACAGAAAAAAAAATTTAGAGAAAAATATTAACTTAGTCAAAGAAGTCCGATCAATCAGAACCAAAATGATTAAACTAACGATCACAACACTTACAAAAAAAAAAATTAAAAAAATGTTACCTGATGTTGAAGTAATTATCAGGGTCTCTCGACGCTTGCTCCTTAGAAAACTATCGCAAAAATTGGCCATTAAAAAAATGATGAAGAAGAAAAAGAAAAAAAAAAGTGTAATTAAGAGAAGGGTACTAGGGAAGTACCTTTTCGCCAGAGAGTGAACGAGCGACAAGGTGAGAATGGTCCCAGCGAGTGGTGGACTTTGTGACTCGCTTCAGAAACAGAGCTCCTCCAATCACTACCAAAGACTTCATTACCAATCCTCGAGCCACACTCCATCCTCCGCCAGAGTCCGAGTTCGAGTTCGAGCTCGACTCAGACCCAATAACCATCGGAATGAGTTGGGATGACTGATTAGCAGAAAAACAAACAGAACTAACTAGATTGATTAGCAAAAAACCAAACAGAACTAACTGCCACTTGCTAATTACGAGTAGTATCTTCGTCGTATTTTCTTCATTGACACTTCCATCAAATTTACTACTTCTATCTTTCCTTTTCGTTTCAGTGTTCTTTTAGCAACGGCCCAGTAAAGAAAATAGAAAAAAGAAATAATATTGAGAGCATAAATCAGAAACTGGAAGCTTAGCTATGGATTACTGTGAAAATCGGCCCTAGAGAAATCAGAGAGAACAAGAGAAGAAACGTGGCAAATTTTTGCAAGGTACCGTTTTATTGAATATGTTTATTTTTATCTTAATGATACACGATTTTCATCTTACCAATTTTATTCTTAGAAACATTTTTTTAATACATATTGAATTAATAAAACTAAAAAAAATTAAAATTACCTATTTTCATAATTTTTTTAAGATAATGGTAAACAAAAAATTATTATTTATATATAATTATTTTTTATTGATACATTTTTGTGTATGTTATTCTTAAAAATATGTTTTTCTATTAAGGTAATGATATCTTGCATCCTTTATTTTGCATTTTATTAAGCTAATTTCAAGACATGATAAATATTTTTTTTATAAATTATATAATAGAGAAATTATGAAAAAAAAAATTAATTAATTAATTTATATTCTTTAATCAATTAAATTATAAACTATTTCATTTAATTATTTATCTTTGTAAAAATAATCAAATATAAATTATATTATTTTAATAATTTTTTTATTAAAATATTATTATTTTTTTATCAAGTGATTAAATATAATTAAAACATAAGTTTTTAATAATGATAAAATCATAATTAATATTAAAAAAATTCTGAAATATTTATTTTTTAATATTTGTTAATTTTTACTGTTTTATTTTACTATTTTATAAATTTTTAATTTTTATTAAAAAAATATATGTTTAAATAATTTTTTATTCAAATTTTATTATTTTTTAAATTATTTCATATTAAATTTTATTTTTATTTTTATTAAAAACTTATATTTTAATTAATTGATATAAAATAATAATATTTTAAATAAAAACCATTAAAATAATATAATTTATCATTAATTAATCATTTTTACAAAATTAAGGTAATAAATGATATCGTTTTTAATATAAGTGACTATATCTTATAAATGATATAATCTAAATGACTTAAGTAACACCTCATCCTATAAAATAATACCATTAAAATTAAAAGTTATCATTTTTAGAATAATAAACACTAAAATTAGGCACTTGGTTGGTTATAAGAATGTTTTATAAACCTATATTAAGATGTTTTATAAACTATATTATTTTAACTATTTTAAAAAATCCAAAACTTTAGGTTACTTTTAGAGCTATAATAATAAATAATATCAAGAATTTGATTACTTATATAATACATGATGTTAAGTTAATATTTATTAAGTAATAAAATTAACTACATCTATACAAAATATATTAGAGAGCATATTATGTCTTAAAAAATTAATTATAATGCATTATCAATATTATATTTCAATTTAAAATATATATTATATTTCTTATTAATTAAGTTGTGTAATTCTAAACATGATATAATCATATATGAAATTCTACTTATTAAAAAAATCATATAAGGTTCAACAACTAATTAAATAAAGAAAATATATCTATAATATATAATATAATTATTTTAAAAAAATTAGTATATATTTAAAGTGCATGTTGGTTCGGTTGTGTATGTTTTGTGTTTTAAAAAATCTACAACCAAACCTACAATATCAAATTAATATTTTTTGGATTTATATGAACAAATAAACCTTAAAAAAAATTATAAGTTTGGTTTTGTTTTATATTCGATAGGTTGTGTAGGTTTTTTTTAAAGAAGTTTACATCAATAATAATTATAATGAACAAACGTTATAATTTTAAAAATATTTTATTCTAAAAGTATAAATTTTGTTACAACAATATTGATTATCGTTAGAATTGAACTAATCTTAAAATTTATAATATTAAAAATTACATCTTAATAATATTACATTTAATTAGAGATATATATTTTAACTGTTAACCGTAAATAATCGAAACTATAATTATCTATAAAAATTAATTTTTTTTAAATAATCGTAACTAATTATGTATGAAACGATGATGATTATTGCAATATTTTATTCAATTAAAAATTTAAATATGTGTATTAATAATACATAAATTTTAATTAATCTAATATAACTATGTTTTTTTGCATTTTCAAAACCAAAAAATCTATAAATATAAAACATAAATCTCGATTTACTTTGACTCAATTTCCATCAAATAAGTTAGTTTAACTATTAATATCTCTACTACAACATATATGCATTCACATTAGCATTTTGTTGCAAAAAAATAAAATTAATAAGAATGATAATGTGAATGATTCAATGTGTTTTTATGTTTTGTTTGACTGTTAATATGAAATAGAATATAAAACATTCTAACAATAGTAATAATATTCATTCTTATCACATCCTTATGAATACAATGAAATACTTTATTTTTCTTACATATTTGTATAATTATTTATTATTTTTATTATTTTATCTTATTTAAAAATAAAAAAAATATTATTTTTTTAATTTTGTTTTATTTGTATATATTTTATTTTAATATTTAATATTAATTTAATTTAGTTGCTAGAACTTAACAATAATTATATTATTTTTATTAAATTTTAGTTATGTTTTCGTTCTCGTTCTCATTCTTAACATGTTTCATTCTATGAACAAAATATAAGAACATTTTTTGTAATTTTTTGAAAAATATAAAAATAACAAGCTTAAAACTTATAGTCATAAAACAACATATTTTATGTTAAGTTCATACATTTTCACTATTAAAAAATGTGGTATATCATTTTACGTTTTCGTTCTACGAATCAAACATAAAGGTAAAATATTACAATTTTTTTGAAAAAATAACAAAAATAATACTCTTAAAACTTATAATTATAAAAATATTATTATTTATATAAAACTCATATATTTTTAATATTAAAAAAATATATAATATTATTTTACTTTTAATATTATCTAATTGGATATTATTCAAATTAATATACGATAATTTACCCAATTATTGAACAATGTATAATTAAAATATGTTAAATATTAAATTTTATTTAACTAAAACCTGTTAAATATTAAGTATTATTTTTTTGTTATAAATTTTATGTTGTTATTTTTTATTTTTTTACAAAATTTTTAAATAAAATAATCAAGAACACTTCGAGGTACAAGGGTATATAAGGAATTGAGCAGGGTCTAAAAGCGCCGAGCGACAATATATTTTTCTTGAGGAGGAAATTTGCTAAAACCCCTTTATCAAGAAAAGACCCTTACATATTCTCTGCAAACAGCAATCGATCTTCACTACAGAGAAGCAACTCAAATTCTGATTTTGAATGGACGGAACTCGCGAGGCCGTTTCAGCTACCAACTCAGTGCCGCCATTTCTTAGTAAAACCTATGATATGGTGAATGACTCCTCCACCGACTCAATCGTATCGTGGAGCCCTAGAAACAACAGCTTTGTTGTTTGGAATGTCCCTCATTTCGCCAACGATCTCTTGCCCAAGTATTTCAAGCACAACAACTTCTCTAGCTTCGTCAGGCAGTTGAACACTTATGTGTGTACCCCTCTACCCCTCTTTCATCTTTCATATATATTTGTTGTTCCGTGTATCTTTTAGCTGGTTTTGTTCTCTGATGATCTTTTCTATATTGATCCAGTTACTAAACTCCGGTTTTGGGGTTCGATGATACGGATTTACAAGAAGGGTGATAGTTCCCCCCTCCCCTCTCCTGCCTCTAAGTTTGATTGTTTATGATTTTTAGTTTAGTTTACATTCCTGGCGTTAAAACTTTATATTTTGAGTGCTTGTGCAAGAAATTTTCCTCTGTGTAGTGGTTTGTACTATAGTGATCTATGTCAAGGCCTCAATTCTCTTACATGTGAAACTCGGTAGTCTGTAGTAACAGACACTAATGGAAGAAAAATATCTGATATGGGTGAATATTACATGACATGACAAAATGTTGTGATCTAGATTGTTTACACTTAGATGACAGATATAATGTGGTGATCAAGTTTAGAAACATAGTTTGGATTTACTTTGGCTTCGGTCTACATTTTCTCGAGATTTTTAGCAGATATTAATTCGTATAATGGATTAATGGGTGAGTTTATACTGCATGATAACTTAGACATGTCACTCAATTTTGAGTACATAAAATCATTGATTTCCCTGATTTGAAGTATTGGTTCTTTTATTTTTTCACCCTTTGCATCTCTATTGGCATGGTCACAATCACATGCCTTCCATTCCACCTCCGTACTTGTTATCCTTCTAATGAATTATATTTCCAATTAAAAAATAAGACCTTGTTTTGTGATTCAATTCAGGCTGTATGGATTCACTTTTAAGCTGTAATATCCATGGCATGAAAATATATAATTCTTCCTGCTTGGAATCTAAGAAAAAATCTATACTTCATGATTTAGGGTTGTCATAATTTGGTTTTGGCCCTTTTGGGTAATATGTTTCTTATTAAAAAAATTATTTTTATTTTCTCCATTTTTTTCCCTTTCTTCTTCTATTGCTCACCTTGGAATAGTTCTGTCCTTCAATCGATCCATCCATATGCTAATCAATCACTTGCATAAATGAACCTAGTATTATTGACTATTTCTTAAAACTTGCGGGTCAGCTTACATCTTCTTTGGTTGTGCTCAACATTGCCAATTTTGGGTTTGCTTGACATAAGAATTTCCCAATCATTTCTTAGTCAGTTTTTCTTATGAGTGTTGGGTTCGAAAAATAGTATGTTTATTAGTAAGACATAGAATATCATAGAAGAGTCTCATTCATATTTCTTAAATATCGGGTTGAGTATAAAAATGTGAGATTGAGTGAGGTTTTGTTGAGAGTTAAAATGTATCATTGGCTAGTGAAGAGCCATCTCATTTCGAGTAGTTTTTCTTAGTATTGGTTTACCATATGTCAACTGGTAGTTATAAGGATGCAACAATTCCCATAGCTGAGAAGCCTATATGGTGGTAGCTTTTTGAGTTGGTGTGTCGTGGATCGATAGGGATTTTTGAGGTAGCAATTATTATATAGGTGAAGAGCCTATGTTGTAGCAGCTCTTTGAGTTGGTTTCCCTTGTGTTAATTGATTGTTGTTAGGTTGTAACGTAATGCATAGACGAGGAATCTATGTGTTGGTGTGCTGTGTGTCAGATGAGTGTTGTGAGGTCACAATATATATGCATTTTGAGAGATTGATCCATTAGTAGTAGATCACATCACGTGGTGATGGAGCTTGGATCTGTTTAGATCAGGTGTTGTGTTGACAGTGAGTGAAGGTTGTTTAGATGTAGTTGAGCGTGGTTCTTTAATTGATAGAGGTATATGTGTATATTGTCTTTAGTTTAGAACTATTGATTTCCTTTTATTAGTAAATTGCTTACTGTTTTAATTCAGTTTGGTCTGCATGTAAGGTAGAAGAGTACCCATGATTTCATCATTCAAATTGCAAATGCCATTTCAACTTATAAAGGAGGAGTTTGTTACTGATTTTCTGTATCAATAGCATCCCTTTCATGTTTCTCTTCTCTTATAATTTATAATGATTTTAAGTTGTATTTCACTCATCAAACAATTGGGTCTGCATTATAGGATAGAGACTACAAGTGTACCATTTTGTATTGAAAAATTATATTTTGAAATATTTTGTTTGATATCAAACATTTCACTTAATATAAAAAATAGATATTTAACAATTCACATTTTAAGTACCATTTTTCTCCTGTAGCAGTCTCTGGCATTTTTGGGTGGCATTCATCTGGTTTTACATCCCTCATGGATTATAATTATTTCAATTTCATCTTTTCTTGCTCTATATGGTCATGTATATTTATAATCTGCTCTTTGAGGTGTTTCCTTTCACATGTTTATATTGCGATACTTATCTTGTAGCTAATTTTTTTCCATTAATCTGTATGTTGTAGTTAAGTTGTACACACTAGTACACTCTGTTGCATATCTGTCATCTTGCACCAGTTGCATAAACTAATATTCGTGTTGTTTCTTTATAAGTTTGATTTTTTTATTTTTGGGTCAGAACTCAGAATATGTTTGTATGGTTTGATTCCATTTTCTAGGAACAAAATCTCTTGCTACTGTTTCTTTGGCTACTGTTATTTTTTAAAAGAATTAGTGCTGACAACTTTGGGTATTCAGTTGCGAAACTTGCAATTTCTGTGTAATCAATTTGTTTCTTATATGTCTGCATACTGCATCTGTATTGTAAGTATCTAAGAAGTATAAGAATATTCACGATGAGACAAAAAGTCACAACATCCTGTCAGCAACTCACTGCATTATCAAATTACATAACTGCTAACAATGGAATGCTTGAGTTGGTTGATTTTGTATACCTTTTACTTTCATTATTATCATCTACGTGAAAAGTTGAAGTGTAACTATGTTGCTTATTGAAAATAAAGCTAACAAGCAAAGGTAAAAAGTTAACATGCCAAAAGAAAGGCTGTAATTTTGGATGTAGTGGCAATAGAACATGCTTGTGTAGAAAGAATGCAGATTATTGATTCTGATTTGTTGCTGTGCATGAAGGAATAATTCTTTATTTGCTCTCATTGCTCCAATCATTTGATTATAGCGAATTGTTTGCTTATTTGCATTCTTTGTTTATTAACAAGAATATCTTGCTACCCTTTTCCATTTTGATTCCAGGGTTTCAGGAAGGTTGATCCAGACAAATGGGAATTTGCAAATGAGGGGTTTTTGAGAGGTCAAAAGCACCTTTTGAAGAGTATTAGTAGGAGGAAACCAACTCAGGGTCATAGTCTACAGCAGCAACCGCAACCGCAAGTTCAGAGCTCTCAACTTGGAGCATGTATAGAGGTCGGAAAATTTGGGTTGGAGGAGGACGTTGAAAGACTTAAAAGAGACAAAAATGTTCTTATGCAGGAACTTGTTAGGCTGAGGCAGCAACAGCAAGCAACAGATCACCAGTTACAAGATGTGGGACAACAAGTACAAGTTATGGAGCAGTGCCAACAGCAAATGATGTCATTCCTTGCAAAAGCCATGCATAGTCCTGGATTCTTGGCCCAACTTGTGGAACAGCAAAATGAAAGTAATAGGTGCATTGCTAGAGGCAATAAGAAAAGGAAACTCTCAAGGCAAGAAGAAGAAAATTCAACTGGTGAGTGTGGCAGTAATTCTTCCAATGGACCTATTGTCAAGTACCAAACAACTATGAGTGATGCAGCAAAAACTATGCTCCGGCAGATATTGAAGATGAAAGCACCACAGGAACTGTCAACCAACAGTTCTGATTCTTTCACAATGAATAGTAGTCGAATTTCAGAAACGACCCTCTCAGAGATTTCTCCAACTTCTGCAAATTCTTTGATGCTATCTAAGTCAGGATTATGTGTCAACTGTCCATCTAAAGATATGTCCGATGTCCAATCTTCCTCACATGTAATTACCAGGGAACCTCAAATTACCGAAGATTCTCAAGAAGATAATATGATTCCTGGATTCAGTTTGCATGAGCCGCAGGGTGATGTTGAATTATCTGATCTTGAGAGCCCTGAATCTGCAAATTCAGAAATTAAGAATGTGCCAGTAGTTTTCGATGGGAAATTGCTAGGAGAAACTGATTCCCTTTGGTCCATTCCTGATGAAGACATTTCATTGGATGGGCTCCATAAGCTTCCTGGAATCACTGATGCTTTCCTGGAATGGATGGGCTCCCTGAGCCCAATTGCTGGGACCACAGATGAAGTTTGTTCCAGTTTAGTAAATGGTGGGATGACTGAGGATCAGGTGTTTCAAGTGGAGGACAATAATGGATGGAACAATACTCAGCATATGAATCATCTCACTGAAAAGATGAGCCTTATGGCATCAGACAAAATAAGGGGTTGACCTTGTCTTTACAGTTGTATATATCTTTGTGGGCACCTGAGGTAAATTTTTTATGCTCCTTTTACAGTTATAAGAAGTTCTTCATTAATATCTTCTAACATAAAATATCCGAAGAATGGATGACAAAAACGTTCTTTCTTTATTTTCTTGACTCAACTTGGCCATGCAAAGCTTATTGTTATCCTAAAGTTTTGATTTTGCATATTCATTGAATCCTTGCATTGGTTGATGTGCTGCAGCGCTGACGGTGCAAGAGCTATTTCTTTAAGAGAGTAGGATGATTACGGTTAATTTCTCTTTACTCTAGTTTGTATTTTGTGAATTTGCTTAATGCCATGGTTGTTATGTAAGCTCTGGGTGGAGCTTGTTATAACCATTGAAGTATGCACATCTTGTTTACTTGGAGAAATTATTTACACTGGCCAACTTTTCAAAGATATGATGGTATTTCTGGTTAAGAGTTCCCTTTTGTTACTTCCGTGAATTCTTATAACAATCCAGCTTGTCTGAGTTATAAAAGGTTGACTGTCCCGGAGGTTCCTGCCGTAGCAAACTTCTATTAAGATTTTTGCCGGCAACTACAATGCTCCCATTATATCATGGGACAAAAGTTAGATATACATTAAAAAATGATTCATTGTGGAATGGTACGTGCTGGTTAGTTAACATTTTGGGGCCTCGTACACTCAAGTTGCCGAGTCATGTTCGAGCCTTCATCCTTTGGATGGTCTGAGTCTAACAATCTAATTGATTCATTGTATGTATTTGGTGGGGTGTGAGGAGTAGGAAAGTCTGGATCATCTTGCTCGTCCTATCTTTTGCTGAAATCTACAACCATATGTACCTATCCATATCACATGCCATAGACCTAATTTAATTCCTATACTGAAATTCGATGGAAGTTCAGTTGTACTTCAATCAAAATATGGTATAAAATGAAAGGGTTAGTTGATTTCCATCCATGTCTTTTTTGTGTGTATCTTTTTTTTTTAATTTGAATATAATAATGAAAGGAAGTGAAATGGCTAATTTAAAAAAAAAAAAACAAAGAATCACTAAAAAAAAAAAGTAAAGTAATCTATTAGCATAAGAAATTGACTTGCGTTGCATTTTTTTTCTCCAAAATATGGCATGAAACTACTTAATTTCTTTCTGATTCTGAGTTCAAATAAGTGAACAAATTATCTCTTTTGAAATCGCTGAAGGAATAACTACTCCATGTTATTACGACCAAACCAGTGTTTGTTTTGAACCATATCTTGTTTTCCTTGAATTTTTTGGTGGGCGATTCATTCCCGTCTACGCAGATAACATTTATGAAGAACAGAAGCCTAAGGTAAACTGTGTTTAAAGACAATTATGATAGCCAACTTAAGATTCCCATTAGTCATATTCATGAAAGTTGATGTAAAGATATACAAAGCTTTAGTGCTCTTTATACATTTCATTAAAAAATAATAAATTAAAGCTACATTGAATTTATGATGGGATAATATAATAGTTTGATTACTCTTTTTATAAATTTAATACATTAGTTATATTTCTTAAAATTTTTGCATAATGGGATAATATAATAGTTTGATTACTCTTTTATAAATTTAATACATTAGTTATATTTCTTAAAATTTTTGCATTTTAATCATTTTATTGTTATAATTTTGAACAATTTAGTAGTCATTTATTGTTAATTTTGAGTTTTTTTTGGATATTTTTTATGTAAAAAAACTTAAAAGAGGATCAAATATAACTTTATTTGTAAGAGTTATTAGATATTTGAAGAAAAAAATATTCTAAATTTTTTTAAAAAATTAAAAATAAAATGATTAAAATTATTAAAATTATTAAAATTGAACTAAAATTATTAAAGTATACATAAATATAATAATAAGTTTAATTAAAATATATAACTTTAAAAAAGTATTCAATTTAAAAAAAAATATTCAATCTGTTTAATCTGAAAAAGTAAAATTATGTAAGGGCACTTTTTTCAATTATAATCCACGTCAAGCTTACTTTGGTTGAGCTCTGTTTTTAAATTAGAATGCCGGACATATTGAGATCCTTTGTGAAAAACGAGGTCCCATGTAGAGAAGGGAATCCATTTGGTATTTCAAGTATTATTTTTAATTTTTTTACTAATATTTTTTTTACTAATATTCATATAAAATTTCTAAATATAAAATATAGATAAAAATAAATACGCTATCTTTTTTATATTAAATATATGATGAAATCTTTTATAAAATAGTTCAAAATATTACAAATAAATTATAAAGATTTTATTTTTAAAATTTAAGTAAATAACATAAATAATTGGTTAAAGTGTACAATTAATCTTAAATTTTAATTAAATTTACATATAAATTTAAACTTTTAAGAAATACGATTTGGTCTTTAAATTTTTAAAATTTTACATAGGTCTCTACATTTTTAAATCATATAATTTACTCTCAAATTTTTTAAAATTTTGTACATAAAACATAAATTTTTAATTTACAAACATGTATTTTAATAACTAAGTTAGAATTTATATGTAAAATTTTAAAAATTCAAAAACTAAATTCTAAGATTTAAAAATTTAGAGACATGTATTAAGTTTTAAATATTTAAGAATTCAATGGTAAGTTTTAAAAGTTTAAAAGTTTATAAGTAAATTTAGTTAAACTTATTATAGACTTTAATCTAAATATTTTTATAAGGAAAAAGTTATAATGTTTTAAAAGAATAAACACGTAATATAATTAAGATTAATTTGTGTTTTTAACGTAATTAAATTTATAAAAAAAATTAAAACATATAAATAAACTTATGGGTATTTTTTTATGTAATTTTTAAATGAATTTTATTAATCTGTTAATTTAAAAGTATAATTAATTAAATTTAAATTCTTAAAAATTGTGAAATTTGTAAAAATAAAATATAAATTATATATTTTATTAATAATAACACGTTAAAAAAACAAAGAAGATACAAAAAAAAAAAAAAACGAAACATTCTAAACCAGAAGCTTCCATGTTCTCAAACTCTGCACATGGGTGCTGTCTCAAGGTACTATACCAACCTTAAATGGTTGCTCTCTTCCAGCTTTTGTATAATATGAAGACACCAATAAGACAGGACCTAGTAAATAGCATATACCTACCTTACATTCATCCTTCCACTCTTTGAATTTCGACTTTCAACCATGCAGTGGGCTGTATAATTGTACAACGTCACTATAGGAAAGTCGATTAATACGGTAATGATCTTAAATATTAGATTAATTTACCTAAAACTTGATTTACGGAGATGTATGGAAAAGAACATAAAACAACGAGGAACTGTTTCTTCAAATGTTGAAGATCATCATCGGCTGCAAATGGCCTCAACTGTGAGTTTCTTCATGACATTAGGAAATGGATCACCTCCAAAGTTTTCTGGTGATACAGTCACTGAGCAAGAGTTGTGCCCAACGCAATTCTAGCTTCGGCTGCTGACGAGGAAACAACAAGAACATGGTCAGAATTCTGAGAGCATGCATCTAATGACAGGCCATGGTTATAGTTTTGGACTGCTTTGGAACAGTCTCTTGGTCGTGTGTCTCCCTTTCATCGTCCTTGACTCTTACCTGACTTCTTCTCTCTCTAATTCGTATGTATGTCCCATATTTCATCCTTAGTTTATTTTATTATTTAATTATATAAAATAAAACAACTAAAATTTATAAAAACGAATAAAAGTTAGTAGGATAGTAGTAACTATGATAAAATAATACAAAAATCCATCATAAAAAATGGCCATTTTGGGGGACGAAGAACATCATTAATAGCAGGATACTATGTTAATGGTTATTTTGCCATTATCAAAAATACATTCTCTCTTTCACATTATATAAATCTAACATTTTTTAAATTTTTATACTTTTATATACTTTATTATAATTAATAGATTTATATATATATTTTTTAATAGAAACAATCTCTCTAATGTAGTACGGTTTTTATTTTAATAGAATGTATGCGTTATTTGTGATTAATTTAGGATCCATTTTGAACTACAAATCGATTATAATCAATTTTGTTTTTTGTTTTTTGTTTTTTGTTTTGTACACAGGTTATTTCAAAACGCCGAACATGTGTTGACAAAATGATAGAAGTAGACGGAAAATAGAACCTTAATTATTATTAAGTCCAAGGTTTTGGGATTTGGTGATAGAGTTGTGTCGTCTTTTCAGACTTTAGAAAGAGCCTGAGCTTAAGCAAACTGAAAACTGAAAAATCGAGGAAGGCTCTATACTTCTCTGCAAATTTTACAGTACCGAGGTGTAGCTTCCTTCATTTTTTTTTTCACAAATATTTTCTTTCATTTCTTTTAACAAAAGAGTACATTAAAAAGTATAAATCCTGAATTACAAGTACGATTACCATTGCCCATGCATAAAGAATATATTGTTCAGCCACAAAATATTATGTTCTAAATGTGTATCTATTGAAGCAAGTTTATAAAAACAATGTAAGTAACAATATTACCAATAACTTGAAAGTAATTGTTTGGGTTGAGTCGCGTACTAGTTCGCTCTTTTTAAGACGTTTTGTTCTACGCGATTGTGCAATTAAACCATATAAATCGTCACTAGGATAAAGCAAGAATCTTAATCTCTGTCTCGGAAGCTTTCTTGATGAAATTTGGAATCACTACAACGAAAATTTATTTTCGAAAAACTAAAAAGAAAAAGAACTTAGAAATTGTAGAGAGAATTTTTTTCGTAGGGAGATGATTGTTGATTGTTGTGTTTCAAATGAGAGCTGAAGCCCTCCTTTTATAGATTTTAGAAACCGTGTGGCAATTATGAATAAAACGGTAATGTCACTAAAATTAGAATGCGGAAATTCTGAGTAATGAAGAGTAATGGATAACGGATATATTTTTTATGAGTAAATACGAGCAACGGCCATATTCTTAATAAAAGAAAACAAACGGCCATATTCTTAATAAAAGAAAATAACGGTCATTTTTTTCTGAGAAAAAAAAAATATATATATATATATAACAACTATTTTGTAAGTGGAAAAATTTTCCTTAAAAAAAATATTTTACCAAAAAAGAAAATACCACCTACTTTCACGCACACTGCGCTCGAACTTCGAACTAAACCGGCTCGGCTCATGCAGATACCGGCCGGTCGGTCAATTGGCCAGCGGCTTGGCGGCGGCGCTTGTGTGTGGTATCACATTTGCCTAGGTCCTCTCATTCCACAAAAGTGGGTGCCGGGCCCAAGACTGATCCCGATAACCCGACTCTTTACTATATTTAAACCTCTTTTAAAAATAATGTAAAAAAGGAAATATGGGACAAGGCACATTTCGACAAATTTTTTTAATTAAATTTCATCTTTTCCAACAATCTCCCACTTGAATTTTATATAAAAATAATTTTTCATCGAATGAACCGATCAATTAAAATTATAAGATTGTGCAGTAAGCGAAAAGGTGTCTATCGACTTGAACCTTTGCATAGTGTTGATGCTTTAGAATATACTAGAGTAACTCGTAGTTTTGAACTCTATCTCTAACAATCATCACACAAACAACCTTCCCACGGTGTAGTTAAAAAGCCCGTGCTTTACGGCCATACACGTGTATCCTAGTATAGTGAACGCCTACAGTAAATTTTGCCCAAAAAATTTCAGGAGGCCACTTCACATTCACGTAGGTGAGTCTATCGAGAGTACTCGCATGACAGCTACTCCACTCACATAGAGTATAGAACTGCATTAAGAGTTTAACAAATAACTCATCCTTTTCTATCGCTTGGACTTCACGTGCTTCTAACAATATAGAATGAGATTTGATTAATAGCATGATACATCTCATATCACTTCATGACTTGTTATTACCGCTTTGAACTTATTTCTTGGGATCTCCGCATAAGTTGGGTTACCATCGTGACTCTTTGTTCTAAGGGCATTAATCCCGTTCCTTTTTGAGGTTTTGAAAACCTTATCTCTTGGTAATCCTTTCGTCAAAGGATCCGCCAAAATTTTCATCGAATCGCATGATCCACTCTATCTGCTCGTTGAGAGAAATTCTCTATGATCTTACGCTTCTGACGTTCATGCGTCTCTTACCGTGTAGTAACGTGATTACGAGATCTTGCAATAGCCGCAGTACTATATTTGTGGATCAAGGCAGCAATTGTATCGATGCTTTCCCATAAAGGATCTCACGAACAAACTTCTTAGCCACCTAAGTTTTTCACTAGTATATTGTTTGTTTCTTAGACTTCCGACTTGACTCGGCACCAATTTATGTTAAAAATATAGCCACTACTTGCTTTGGAGTCTTGATAAAGTGTTCCAATGCATCATTGTATCCTTACAAAAGCAATGAGAAATTTTTTATAATGTAATCCAAGGTTCATAGTTCTCTTAAGGGTATCTCATTAACCCTTTCAATAGCATTCCAATACTCTATACTAAATTTCTTGGTAAACCTACGTAGTAGTCCCATACATTAAGCTATGTACGGTCTAGTGCAATCGGTAGCATAACGTAAGCTACCAATGATGCTCGTATACTGGGTTTGTCTAACACCGTCTCGATTGTTCTTGAAACAACTTTACACTAGGATCATAAAGTACATGCAGGTTTACGATTAAAGTAATTATATTTCTTTAAGATCTTCCGATGTAGTGAGATTGATCTAGAGAAATTCCCTTTGGAACCTAGTTATTTTTATACCAAGGATTACACTAAACTTCTCCAAGATCTTTCATATCAAAATTAGCTCTTAACAACATTTTGACATTATTCACAACATAAATATTTGATCCAAAAATAAGCATATCATCCACGTATAAACATATAATAGTGTAAATATTATCTTCTAATTTATAATAAATGCATTTGTCACTTTCATTTATTTTGAATCCATGTGAGATAACTAGATTATCAAATTTTTCATGCCATTGTAGGTGCTTGTTTTAGAACCCGTAAAGAGATTTATCTAATTTACAAACTTTATTTTCTTGACTGGGATAACAAAACGCCAGGTTGATCCATATAAATTTCTTCTTCTAAATCACCATTTAAGAAAGCGGTTTTAACATCCATTTGATGTACTACTAAATCATGGATAGCAATGAGAGAGAAAAGTACACGCATATGGAAGTTATTCGTGTAATGGTGAGAAAGGTATCAAAGAAATCTACATTTTCCGCTTTGCCATATCCTTTAACTACTGAAGACGAGCTTTATATTTTTCAATAGTACCATCAGTTTCAATTTCTTTTTTAGTATCCATTTACATCCAATGGTTTTGCAACCAGGAGGTAAGTCAACTAAATACCAAGTCTTATTATACTTTCGAGTGAGTCCATTTCATCATTTATAGCTTAACTTCCCGTAAGTTGGCATCTAAAGAAGATAATGCTTCTTTAATAGTTTTGGGATCTTCCTCTAAGGTATAAGCATAAAAATCGGACCCAAAATCCTTAAGGAGTTCGAAACTCGTTTACTTCTTCTAATTTCGGTGTTTAATTCTTGATTTGTTCGGTAGTTCTAGTTATAGGTAAACTACTTGAAAGACGAACATTATTCTTAAATTTAAAGGAAACCTATATTCATAGAAAGACATCATTTGATTCTATAACTACCTGATCTTTTAAGTCATAGAATTTATAAGCTTTACTATTCACAACGTATCCTATGAATACACGTTCATACGCTCTCTAGCAAGTTTATTTCTTTTAGGATCGGGGATTCTAACATAGGCTAAACAACCCCAGAGTTTTAAAATAAGTTAAATTAGGTTTCTTATTTTTCAAAATTTCATAGGGTGAAATTTTATTTGTAGATTTAAACCTTTCTATTTATACATGTGGCAGTTAATAGAATTTCTCCCCACCAATGGGAAAGCGATGCAGTTTAATAAAATTGCAACAAGCGATTAGGTAAAAAGTTCTATTTTTTCTTTCGGCTTTGCCATTCATTTCGGGAGAATAAGGTGGTTTTTCATGAATGATTCCATGAGTTTTATAAAAGTCATTGAAGATATTGGAATCATATTCGGTGCCTCTATCAACCGAAACCTTTTTATTTTACATTAATTTGATTTTCAATCTGATCGTAAATATTTTAAACATATCAAATGCTTCACTTTTATTTTTCATTAGATATACATAAGTGTAATCCGAGCAGGTCATCTATAAAAGTTATAAAATAGCGTTTTCCATTTCTTGTTAAATTTCCATCAAGTTCACATATATCGAATGAATTAATTCTAAAGGTTCGGATTCTGCAACTCTTGATTTATGTGAAGTTTTGGTTATTTTAGCTTGACTACAAAATTCACATTTTTCAAAATCATTTAAAGATAGTTTAGGAATTAGTTCTAAGCTACCACGTATTTCTTTATTATGCGTTTATTAACATGACAAAGTCTAGCATGCCAAATATTAAAGGAACTCGACATATAGCGAGAAGAAGAGGTTTTATTAATTTTCAAAATTTAATTTGAACATGCCATCGATGGCGTACCCTTTCCCAACAAATATATTATTTTTAGTTATAGTATATAAATCAGGCCACTATAGTTTGAGTAAACCCGGACTTTGTTAAGAAGATATCCCCGAAACTAAATTCTTTCTCATCTGCAGGTATGCAGACATCCTTCAGATGAGTCTTTCCAGAGGTAAACTTAAAACCACGCTCACAAGATGTGACTTTAGTGGTGAAATGGAGTCCTGCCAACACTTTCTTATCCTCGAGAATCGAGAATAGGATTTGAACATGTCTCGTCATAGCAAACATGGCGGCGAAGCACCGGTGTCTATCCACAGCGCCGGATCCACCAACAAAATTGACTTGAGATATCGCCATGATAAGTTGATCTTCGGTAAGGTTCGCTGTGGGGTAGGGCGATTCTGTTCGGCGGTTCTAGCCAAGTGGCGGTCTATTACAACTATAACACATGAATGTGTTGTTATTCGCTTAAGAGGTTGGTCCCGTTACGGGGAGAGGATAGTTTCTATTTCTATTTTGGTGGTTGCGGTTTTGATTATTACCGCGATTAGGAGTTTTCATATTTCTACCTTTAGGTTTGAGAATTGTAGATGAGGGTTTCTTATTGGTCTTATTATTTGAGACTACGAGTACTTCATCTCTTTGGTCTTGTTTTCGAGCTTCTTCTTCTATTCTTAAGCGGGTTATAAGACTTTCTAAAGAAAATTCCTTAGTTTTATGCCTACAAGTGTATTCTTAAAATCTTTCCAGCGAGGGGGGTAATTTATCTATTATAACAGCTACTTGAAATTGTTCATCTAAAGTCATACCTTCAAAAGTTATTTCGTGTGCTATCTTCTGCAGTTCATGTGATTGAGCTTCCATTGATTTGCCATCAATCATTTGAAACTTCATGTATCTACTAACAACATACTTCTTAGTACAAGCTTCCTCGGTGTCGTATTTCTTTTGAAGTTGCTTCCCAATTTCCTTAGCAGACTTATCAAGTTATAATAATCATACAAGTCATCGCCTAAACCATTAAGAATATAGTTTTTGCATAGAAAATCATTTTTAATCCAGCGTCTAAATCTTTAGTTTGACCGGTAGAAGAGATTGGGTATGTTGGTTTTGATGGTAAGAATGAAACGACTTTTTCATGGTTAAGAAAAACAACATTTTTTTGTCTCCATCTTTAAAGTGTAAGCCCTCAAAACGGAATGGTTTGTTTAGATCAATGATTAGCATTTCATTAGACATGGCGATTGAATATGTCTTAAAATTGTTGAAGCAAGTTTATAAAAGGTGTAGGAACAATATTACCGATAACTTGAAAGTAACTACTTGGGTTAGTCGCGACTAGGGTCATTTCTCTTTAAGACGTTTGCTACTGGCCCAATTTGTGCAAGCAAACACAACCTCGTGCGTCCCAGGATAAAACAGCCGAGAATCTTAATCTACGTCTCGAGCTTAACTTATGCGATGAAGACGGAATGCTACACTGAAAATTTGTTTCTCGGAAAACTAAAAAGAAAAAGAACTTAGAAATTGTAGAGAGAATTTTTTTCGTAGGGAGATGATTGTTGATTGTTGTGTTTCAAATGAGAGCTGAAGCCCTCCTTTTATAGATTTTAGAAACCGTGTGGCAATTATGAATAAAACGGTAATGTCTGGGAATTAAGAGCGTAACGGCAATTCTGAGTAATGAAGAGTAATGAGAAAAATATATATATATATATAACAACTATTTTGTAAGTGGAAAAATTTTCCTTAAAAAAAATATTTTACAAAAAAAGAAAATTCCACCTCACCTCACACACACGCACTCGAACTCGAACTCGGACTCGGCTCGGCTCGACACGGCATGGCCGGTCGGTCGGTCGGACGGCCCAGACGGCAACAGCGTCTTGGCGTTGTGGTATCACATTTGACTAGTCCTCTCCCGCTTCCACAAAATGGGTGCCCAACTGATCCCAATAGCCAACTCTTCACTATTTAAACCTCTTTAAAATAATGTAAAAAGGCAATGTGGGACAAGGCACATTTCCCAACAAATTTTTTTTAATTAAATTTCATCTTTTCCAACAGTATCTATTAGTAATACCAAACTCACTTATGATTGTTCATTCAAAAGTAGTTTCAAGATAGATTCAAAAAACGTCTTAAAAATAATTTTTAACTTTTTTCACATCCTAAACCATTGAATTATTTTATTCTAAAACAAAATCTTTAATCATTAAGATAGAAAACAATGACCTTGTGATAGGTTTGAAAGTTGGTGGGTGCGACGGCCACGATTTTTCCCAGATTAGTATGCTATAGTCACCAACCTTTCACTTAACACCAACTATAATAATTTTTCTTACATGCAAAATTTCTCTCCAACTCTAAGAAGGATTAGAACCTAATTTGACCTTAAGAAAATCACCGTCCCAAAAGTAATTGTTTCTTAGAAACTTTACTAATAAGGAATTTAGATTTGAAAGGATACACCATGCTTGCTTGGCTAGTAAGGCCAAATCGAAACAAGCAATGTCTTTAAAACCCAATCATTATTCCTCCTTATTTTGCTAAAGAACATTCCAACAAACCCAATGCAATTTTCTTTTGTGATCCGAGCTATCTTACCAAAAGTTGGCCATAAATAGATTCCAATTTGTTACAAAGAGTCTAAAATAGTTTTGAAACATTACATACCATAAGTTAGAACAACTATAGCAATATTTTTTAAGAGTTTTTTTACGATCTAAAAGGACAATCAATTTTTGCTCCAATCACCAACTTTTTTCTTAATATGCTCAACAATAGAAAAGAAAACAAGTTTTTTTCCCTTCTAATCAAGGCCAATAGACCCAAATATTTGGTCATACCTCCTAACCAAGAAATACCCAAATGAGCTTAATAGGAACAAACACATCATGTTGTGCATTAACACTAAAGAAAAATGAAGATTTTTGAAAATTCACATGTTAACCAGATGTGCCTTCATACTTATCAATAATAGAATGAATACATAGTATCTCCCTTTACTTGGCTTTATAAAAAATAAGAAAGTCATCGACAAAGAGTTAGTGGAAAATGAGAGGTCTACCTATACTAATTTTAAGGCCTTATATTGTTCTAACATATTCTACATGCTTAATTAGACAAGAAAGGCATTCGAAACAAATCAAGAAAAGATAGGGAGTGAATGGATCACCTTGTCGAATACCTCTTTGTGGTTTGAAACTTATAGTGAAATATCTCCAATAATACAATCATAACATACCAAGAAAACACAATCCATAATCCAAAATACAAAAGTTAGATCAAAACCCAACTTCAACATCATTGCTTGCAAAAATATCATTCAAATCGATCATAAGTCTCACTTATGTTGAGTTTTAGAGCTAAATGAGAATGTTTCTGTTGAAAAAACAAGAAATAACTCTACACAAAAGAGCTATTATTATTTTCTTCATGTTTTCATTACAATTGTATAGCTATTTATAAGGAAATTTTACTCCTTCAATTACTCTTTGAATTAAGCATCCCTTGATTTACTCCTTGAATTAAGGATTCCTTGTTTTACTCGTTGAATTAAGGATTCCTTGTTTTACTCCTTGAATTAAGCTCCTTGAATTAAGGTTCTTATTTTGCTCCTTGAATTAAGGTCCTTGTTTTATTCCTTGAATTAAGAACTATTATCCAATACTCCCCCTCAAGCTGGATCCAAAAGGTTTATGTATCCAAGCTTGGACAAAAGTCATTGAAACTGATGATAGGCCAAGGGCTTGGTGAAGATATTAGCCAGTTGGTCGAAGCTTCTTGTATAATGTGTCTGAATCACTTTTGATTGAACTTGTTTACGAATGTAATGACAATCAACTTCAATGTGTTTCATTCTCTCGTGAAACACTGGGTTTGATGCTATATGCATGGCTACCTAATTGTCACAAAATAAGGACATAGGAAGAGTTGTAGGAACACCTAAATCACATAGAAGACCTTTAAGCCATATCAACTCACATGCAGTTGAAGCCATTGCACGATACTCAACTTCGGCACTTGATCTGACGATGACAGTTTGCTTCTTACTCTTCCATGTGACCAAGTTTCCACCGACAAATGTACAGTAGCCAGTGGTGGACTTGCGATCGATTTCATTCCCTGTCCAATCAGCATCACAATATCCCATGATTTGTGTGTTGTCATTCTTCTTCATGATGATACCACGACCCACTGATCCTTTTAAGTAGCATAAGATCCTTTTAACAAGGGTCAAATGCTCAAGTGTCATGGAGTGCATGAATTGGCTCACAATACTTACAGAATATATGATGTCAGGTCTGGTGATTGTTAGGTAGATCAACTTACCAACCAATCGCTGGTAATAACTTATATCCGTGAGTGGCGTGCCCTTCAAGCTAGGTTTAAGCTTGCTGTCAAGAGGGGTAACGGCTGGTTTAGCATCACTCATTTTAGCTTCTTTGAGAAAATCTAGGACATATTTCCTTTGGTTAAGAAAGAGTCCCTTGTGCGAGGTTTCCATTTCTATACCAAGAAAGTACTTCAATATCCCAAGGTCTTTAATTGCAAACCTTTGTCTGAGGGACTGTTTGAGGTTGAAAATATCGTCAGCATTATCACCTGTAATTATCAGATCATCTACATAAATCAGCACACCAATTTTTCCATAGCTCCTATGCGAACAAATAGTGAAGAATCGGCATTGCTGCTTTTGAAACCAACACTAGTGAGAACTGAGCTTAGCTTGGCATACCAAGCTCGCGGGAACTGTTTCAAACCATAAATGGATTTGTGCAATTTTCACAATAAATCCAGTTCATTGCTTTGAGGATGCCCGGGTGGTAATTTCATATAGACTTCTTCTTTGAGATCACCATGCAAGAATGCATTCTTCACATCCATTTGGTACATGGACCACCCCTTGTTTACAGCCACAGACAATAGCACTCTTACTGTGTTCATTTTTGCAACAGGTGCAAATGTTTCTTTGTTATCCACCTCGAATGTTTGAGTGAATCCCCGAGCCACCAATCTTGCTTTATACCTCTCAATTGATCCATCTGACTTGAATTTGAGCCTATAAATCCATTTGCAACCTACGACTTTCTTGCCTTTTGGAAGTTTGGTGATGCTCAATGTGTTGTGTTGATCTAGGGCTTTAAGTTCTTCTTGCATGGCTTCCTTCCACACCTCTTGGCTATTGGTCTCATGAAAGTTTTGAGGCTCACTGTAACTCGATATAGTGCTGAGGAATGCGGCATGGGTTGTTGTCACTCTCTTATATGACACATAATTTGAGATGAGATGTGTGGGTTTGTAGGTGACAAAGTCTTGAAGTCTTGTGGGAGGTTGCCTAACACACATTGGATTACGTCGTGGAGTAGGAGGAGTTATCTCACACTCGTTCACATCTTGTACCATATTGTGAGGATCATCTTAATTATCACCATCTTCATGCAGTGTACCATTAAGAAGAGACCCTTCATTGTTACTTTCAGTGAGATATGTATCAATGTTGACATGGATGGGATCTTATTGTTGTAGAGCCTCAAGTTCGATTCTTGGTAATGGAAACACATCCAAGATGTCATCCCCTTGACTTGTGATTTCATGTGACTTGCTGAAAAAAGGGTTAGTTTCATAAAATCGAACATCTTTAGACACAATTAATCTCCTAAGTTGGGGATCATAACACTTATATCCCTTTTGTGTAGATGAATAACCAAGAAAAATACATTTAATAGCTCTAGGATCCAATTTATCTCGATGATGAGATTGAATATGTACAAAACAGATATAGCCAAAGACTCTAAGGTGTGAGAGGTTAATTTTCCTTCCTTTCATGACCTCTAGGGGAGACTTGAAATCCAAGACTCGGCTGGGTAATCTATTGATGATGTAAGCAGCTGTCATAACCCCTTGGGACCATAATCTCTTTGGTACATTCATTTGTAGCATTAATGCTCTAGTTTTTTCAAGTAAGTCCCGATTTTTGCGTTCAGCTACACCATTTTGTTGAGGTGTGCCAACACAACTTGTTTGATGCATAATGCCATGAATGCTCAAATATTGTTTCATGATATGGGACATGTATTCGGTGCCATTGTCAGACCTTAAGGTTTGAATTTTAGAGGAGAAATAAATTTTAACAAGATAATGAAAGTCCTTAAATACTTCCATAACTTCATTCTTAGACTTTAAAAGATATAACCATGTGACTCGAGAAAAATCATCAACAAAAATCACAAAATACTTATAACCATCAAAAGATTCATTAGTTGGTCCCCATACATCTGAATGAACTAGTTCAAAACACTTACTAGCCCTAGACAAGGAAGAATTAAAAGGCAATCTAGTGGCCTTAGACAAGTGGCAAGTTTCACATGCAATTGCATCATTTCCTAAGTTTGGAAATAAAGTTGACAAAATTGGTGGAGAAGGGTGAGCTAAACGTTGATGCCACAATTGATTATCTTGGATAGGGTTAAACTTGGCTTGAAAACCTCTGGGATTGCTCTTGGATATGTAATAGAGACCATCTAAGTAAAACCCTTCACCAATCATCTTTTTGGTGGCACAATCCTGAAAAATGACATTGTGAGGAGAAAAAATGGCTAAGCAATTCAAGATATTTGTGATTTTTCCTACAGACAGAAGTTGGAAGGGAAAGGAAGGTACATATAAAACCGCCGACTCGATTTCATCTGACATTAATTTTATTTTTTCCTTTCCTAAAACCTTTACATTCTCACCATTTGCAATTGAAACTTGAGAAGGATTTGCTAATTTTTCAAACTTATGAGACTTTGACTCATAGTTTGTTATATGATCTATGGAACCTGAATCTATAACTCAAAAATCATGCAACATATTTATTTTAAGAGCAGTTTTAAAGGCGTTTATGATACATTGCATGTCCTCTTGTGGTATGAGTTTTGTATCTGCCAAGAAACCTGTAAACTTGACTAGCAATGCTGTCGAGTTTCCTTCTTCTATGCTATCCACACAATCAATTCTAGCTCCTCCTGTCTTGCTTTGAAGATATAATGAGTGCTCAAAAAACACTAAAATTATCATGATTTTATGCACATTAATTGATTAAAAATATATATATTTATATGTTTTATCATATATTTATATAAATTTGTCTTTTTCGGAATCACGGGTATTTTTATTGTTTTTCAGGTATTTTCGCTTAAAAACGTCACTTAAAGACTCAAAGAGGAATACTAGAAGCAATACATCACAATTATATTACTAAATAAATGGGGAAAGGTCAACAAATATGGAAAAATTGGAAAAAATGGGTCGAAAAGGTCAAAAATGTCAAAAATGTCAAAAAGGAGAAAATCGCGCCGGAGCGACCCGTCCCGCCGCGCGGCCTCCATTAAAGCGGCCGCGCTGGTATCGTTCATCCAGCAGCGCGTGTGGCTCCTGTTCATCCGTGCAGAGCTGCGCGCGCGATCGTTCATCCGCGATGGCGCCAGCGGCCCACTCCGCGCGCCTAACGCGTTTTGCCCCATTTTCCACGTCAGGCCGCCATGACGTCATCTTGGACGTCATTGATGACCTCGACATTTCCATTACACGTTTTTCATTTTTTTTACATTTTTTACTCATTTTTTCTCTCCATCCTCACCTATAAATACCCCCATTCCCTTCACTTCAAAAACACACTTCTCTCTTCTTTCTTTCTCTCCATTTCTTAGTTTTTAGTTTTTTTTAGTTTTTCTTATGTTTTAGCTAGTTTTTCTTATGTTTTAGCTAGTTTCTCTTAGTTTTAGAGTTCTTCCCTTTTTTTGGGAAGAAATAGTTATGTTTTTTGTAATTTATTAGCTTTTTGATTCAATAAATGGAAGTGCAAATTCCGCTTGGAGGTTTTCTAGCAACGGGAATAGCGTCGAAGTTCTGTAAGAATTTTATTTTCTTCTGATTATTTTTATGCTTTATTCTTACATGTTATATTTAATTTGTCGTGATTAAATATAAGCGTGCTATTTATAATTATGATGTAATAATAACGTTGTTATGCTTGCGAAATATTAAATAGGTAAAAATCTCTAAAATGAATTGATTTTATTTTTATTCAAGATTTTATATTAAGAATGTTAAAGAGAAATATATTATTTTTCATTACAAACTTAAATCTGAAAATTAGATTTTAAGGTTTAGTTATCCGGTCTGATTTAGAGTAGTGCTCTTTTATTTGTTGGTACAATCGCCCGGTAGTTAGAGTGATGCTCTATTTCAAAAGTTTTTATAAGAATTATTATCTGAAAATGTATTGACAACATGTTTTCAGTAGTACAATTCACTTTCTGTAAACCCTTATCCTTTATAAAATCAGGTTTTAATTCTGGATGTAGAATCCAACATGTGTCCTTAATATGGCCCGTATAGTTGCAGTGTTGACACTTCAAGTTTGGATGCTTCCCTTTGTACTTTCTCTCGTTGGTTAGATAGGCTTTTGCCTCAGGTGCACTAGCCATTGTATCCTTGTTCATGACTTTCCTCCTTACTTCTTCACGTTGAATTGTCGCACATACATTGGTGAAGGAAGGAAGTTCAGTATTCATGAGTATGTGGCATCGTATATCTTCATATGTTGAATCGAGACTGGACAGAAGTTGAAATATCTTATCTTTTTCCGCTCTTTTTCGTAGTAGAGCTACATCGGTTGTATGAGGATGATATATTTCTAACTCATTCCACATGCTTTTCATGCTTCCTAAGAGTTGTACAAAAGGCTTACCATCTTGTTGCAGATTTGAGATGTCCTTCTTTAATTGAAAAACTCGTGCAGCATTGTTTTTGATTGTCTCCCATAGTCGGTATGCAGATTCAGAGTAACTGAATATTTCAACTAATTTACGTTCCTTGGAATTTAGGAGCCATGACATAACCAGCTGATTCTTACTAAGCCAGGATTCATAGGTTGGTGAGGAAACATCAAGTACTTCGATGCTTCCATTTATGAACCCCAACTTAGACCTTCCACCTAGAGCCAGAGACACTACTCTTGACCAAGGCAAGTAATTAAACTCATTTAACAAGACTGATCTTAATCTTTGATTTGGGTTGACATCCACCTCATGCATATTCATGAAGGAAAGCACCGATGAACTTTCAGCTTCTGATCCTAGCGGCTTGTCTTTCGTCATTTCAAAGATTGAAGATGCTAAGATAATAATAAAGCAGAAGCAAATTAATTTTCCTGCTCTGATATCATGTTGAAAAAACAAGAAATAACTCTACACAAAAGAGCTCTTATTATTTTCTTCATGTTTTCATTACAATTGTATAGCTATTTATAAGGAAATTTTACTCCTTCAATTACTCTTTGAATTAAGCATCCCTTGATTTACTCCTTGAATTAAGGATTCCTTGTTTTACTCCTTGAATTAAGGATTCCTTGTTTTGCTCCTTGAAATAAGCTCATTGTTTTGCTCCTTGAATTAATGTCCTTGTTTTACTCATTGAATTAAGGTCCTTGTTTTATTCCTTGAATTAAGAACTATTATCCAATAGTTTCTTATCTCAAGGAGTGCATAAATGGTGAATCAACTCATAAGTAATAAGAACAATATCATTGATGAATCTATTTGGTAGAAAAACAATTTGATAAGGGTTGATTTTTCTTGTAACATGGACGAATCCTACTAACTAGGATTTTGGCAATCAACTTTTAGATAGAATTACAAAGACTTATATGTCGAAAATGACTCTTGATGATTCAACTTTTAAAATTTGAATAAAATAGGTAAAATTAAAAGTTGAAGAAAGCCAACTATGACAAAATAAGCTTTTCATAACTTGAAGAATATACCTACTAATAATATGCCAAAACTTTTGGAAGAAAATCGGAGGAAAGCCATTTGTATCATGTGCTTTAAAAGACTTCAACAAATGGAAGGCCTCGAAGATTTCCAAATTCAAACATTCTTTAGTTAAACATTCATCATGATAATTGCTAACTTGAAAAATAACTTTAATCAACATATTAGTGGGAAAAAGGTGGGTTACTTGTTTTAAAGAGAACTAAAAATTCATTGAAATGGATTTAAAACTTTCTTGATCAATTACTCAATCGCCATTGTTGTCTTCTAAGCCTGAGACATGATTCTATTTTTGATGACCTTTAATAGTGACATGGAAGAATTTTGTATTTTTGTCTCCTTCTCTTACTCATTGTACTCTATATTTCTCCCTCCAAAAGGTTTCTTCTTCCTCATTATCAACAATGTTTAAATTGTCATATGCATGAGAATAAGCTTCTTTATTAAAAGGCATAGACATTTCAATATTCATAAGCTCTTGCTTAAAAAGTTTGATCTTGTTGGCTGAATTACCAAAGACAGAAAGCTTCCAACTCAAAAGATTCAATCTACAAGCATTAAGCTTCTTCCCAAACCAAAACCAAAAAGAAATTTTTATATTTAAATCTCAAGTCTCTCTTATGACTCTTTCACAATCTAGATAATCCAACCATCTTTGTTCAAACATAAATCGATATCTTTTTTTAGAGACTTGGTCATGCAACCTTAAAAGAATCGAATCATGATCAGAATCTCTAGGCTCAAGATGATTAACACCAACATGAGAATAAAGTTGTATCCAATTAGCATCGGCCAAAACTCTCTTATTATGTTAGGAAAAAGTATTGTCAGAGAAGCCCAAATCGTGCAACCTATTGGATCGAAGAAAATCAACAAATCTATCCACTGAGACTTACTTTGGAAAGAACCATCCAATTTTTCATTATGAGACAAAATGGAGTTGAAGTCCCCCAAACATATGAAAGCATCATAGTTATTGAAGCGAGAAGCTAAAATAGCCAATTGTTGCAATCTTGTTTTCTCATAGGACGAACGATAAATACCAAAAAAAACCCATTTGGAACCACTAGTATCATCGAAACTTTTGCTTCAAAGAAAAATGAGTCATACTTCTTTATGGAAACTGCATTAAGATCATTCCACCAAAAAAAAAGACCACAAGTGCCACTAGGGCCAGAAGGATCAACACGAAACATATAATTATAACTGGCTTTCCTTCTCCATTCACATTTATTTCCACCGGTTAAATTATTCTCCGTCATATAAATTAAAAATACTTTGTTTGTCACAGGTCCTTCAAAAGAGCAGGTTAATGAAAATTTCAAATGGGTTATTAAATTATGTATCTAACCCTTCCCCTTTTGAGATCGATTCAACAATTTGGTGTTACAAGGGTTTAAACATAAAGCATAAGAATACCATGTTAAAGTATATTAATTCTTACTTTAAAAAGAAAGAAAAGAACATACAATCATTTTATAGACACATGATCTTGACAATTGATCCTATAGAATCCCAAAAACCTTGTTTTAACTTTAGTTCAAAAACTTATCCTCCCCTCTTTTTATAAAATGCAAAATGTTTCCTTTCTCATTCCTTCAACAGAGTGACCGGAATGCCTATTGAGTTAGCACTTGGCCGAGAACAATTTCAAATTCATACGATTACATATTCTCCGTAATAAACCAAATGAGAAGTGAACACAAGTTCGGCTGTCAGAAGACCAACTTCAACTCGACCAAATTTTTTCACAATTTCACAAATCTTAAAAGAAATGATCATCATAAATTCCTGACTTTTTTTGCATTTCAGATCTACCCACGATTTGCTTTGATGTTGAAATTCAATTGCTGAATGGCCTTTACAATTTTTCCTGCCTTTGGATAATGTAACGAACAGCATGAAGCAACAGAACTGCAATTCCTGTATTTCTAAATGCAAGCCTTAGTCTAACTAAACCATCTCAAAATGGAGACCACAACTTTTTCTTTTTTGGTAAGCCGATGAATCATCGTAAGACCTAACATATTAACATATTGCATGATATTAAACGTAAAAAAATAAATATTTTATATGTACAATCATTTTAACAGTCAGACATTTGATTTAATATCTCTGGTTCGCATGTAGGTCAGAAATTGAGATGGCAGTTCTGCTAGAAGTGCTTGAACAACAGATATACCTCCGCCTGTACAAGAAAGTTGCATTCTATTAAAAAATATATATATATATATGTTGGTGGTAATTTATTTACACGATACAATAGTTTAACTCACTTTGTACATTGCGGAATGGAACAAACTGGACTATATCCCTTGAAGCAACACGCCCAGTTGTACTTTCAAGTCTATCTCCCTTGTCAGCATCCAAAATCTGACACAAAACAGTTAAAAAATTAGTTGCGCAAACGAATAAAAGGTACTATGTTGCATAAGACCTCAGCAATAAAAGCACAAGAAAGAAGGTACCTCCATTTCCTTGAAGTCAGCTCCTCCAACTCCAACAATGAGGATTGACAATGGTAGGTCAGATGCTTTCACAATAGCATCTTTAGTTTCTTGGAGATCAGTTACTACTCCGTCCTAAAACAATCTTAACAAACTTAGGCAATCGACAGTTGGGAACTCAACAAAAACAGTTGAATTCACGCGGAATGATATACACCGTATTATATTATTAGCTGATTCCATACAAATAAAGAAGAATTAGGAAAAATAAGGAATAATTATTAAAAAGTAATTCCTTAAAGAAGGATGACTAAGATTACCAACAGAAACACAAGTACAACCCAGAAGGAAAGATTGCCAGTAATAATTTGGAAATTCATCTGATCTTTTTCAATACTTACAGTGATTATTAATAAAACAAAGTATTTCCGTCCACCATTGGCAAGAGACAGACTGGCAATTAATGCGGCATTGGTTATGACAGGTCCAAAAAGAGTTGGCCCCGCTAGAGAAACATTAAATAAAGCACTCTTATATGCCATCATAATCCCTTGAATACCTTCAACCTGGGAAACCACAGTTAAAATTACTTAAATATGCTACAAGCCATGAAATACAAACTAGAAGATCTAGGTAAGTTTTGAAGTAATTCACCTCACATTTATGATTACTTCCATTCAAGTTGAAACAATGTGAGACAGGGCCATCAATTGGTCGTGCTCCAAATCCCCAGGCAGGAAATTGCCTGTTTGAATCATAAAACTGCAACACCTCCCCTACCTCTATGATTGCCTGGACAAGAATTGTTCAGCATTTAAAACAGGTTCAATCAAAATATAAACTTTCCAAGAATTGAAGGACTCCATTTCTCACCCTCTGGTATGCATTTGGCCTTCCTGAAGAATCTATATAATGTAAAGAATCGGGAAGACGTGGATTTCCATTTGAAGCTGATACACAATGAGGCAGAATAAGTCGATAATATACAGCAGAAAAGACGTGGTTTGGAATAACTTGATATCTCTTCTATGTAGTACTCTTGCATTTAGAAAGTGGACAATATAAGGAAAATAAAAATTTCAAAAGGAGTGGCCTCATAAAATTACGGCTCAGAACAGTTATTGATGACCACAGTCCCATGGCAACCTCGTACACAAACCATGAAGAGAATTCTACTTAGAATTGGACTGCATAAAAAGCAACTTTGTGATCCACGGTTTAATTCCAATGAATTATTTTCTTGGTGAAAAGTAACGTTACTTTCCATCCTCATCACAACTTGATACTATGATTAGATTGGATTATTAACATTCAAATTTTATAAATTTTTAATAAAATAAACTTGTTATTGAAAAGTTACATATCTATATGCAATTTAACAGACTGCACCCTCCTAATGAACCTCCACGTATTTTTATCAGTAAAGTGCCTACATGGCATATCATGTAGGGAACTGAAACGAAGATATAATGAGTAAAAAAGACAGTGAACTAAAGGAAATTTAAAAAGCTTTTATTAAAAAAAGAACAAAATTTAAAAGGATAAACAAGAAATATTGTATCATACAAAGTCTTATATAGTAACCGATGATAAGACAAGAGAAATTTCAAAGCAACAATAAATTATGGCAGAAATGGAGCATATGGTATAACGTGTCTTAATGAGTACCTGTGAAATCAATAGCGACCATAAAGTTCAGTTCAAATCCACCGGTCAAGTAATCAAGGAAAGTGTGTTGGACACTCCAAGTAAACTTTTCAACATATAGCTGGCTCTTCAATACCTGGAACAAAGTTCGTAATTGAAGGCTAGAAGTGAAAGAAAACAATAGGACAAAAATAAACATAATTCGTGCAGTTAAAACCTTGTTGTGGTGATCATGTCCAACAGAAGTTGGTGATAATAAATGTTCCCCTTGCCCACCTAAATGAAGCTTTTCCAAGTCTACTAGTGACTTTTGAACTTTTCTGATATATTGCAGCAAATACACTTAATCAGTGTCTTAACAAAAAAAGGAAATCAAAAGTGAAGGCAACAAATAGAATTATCCATTTACCCCAAAAAATCATGATTCCCATTGCTGTTGAAGTTGAAACACTCAATCACTAGGGGATTTTCCTGTCAATTATTAACAAAAAATATATGATAAATATATGAACAATAAGATATCCAATAGAAATATGCAAGGGTAACTTTGTATCTCAGGAGAGAAACTTTGCAAATAATAGAAATTGTAGCAGAGCCTACAGCAACTAAAGAGTAAATACCATTATACCAGTTCCTAATTTTTTTGGATTATAAGGTTGACACTTAAACTGGAAGTCATTAATATTAGCTTAACAAAAATCCCATGTAAACACCGGAGATACACTCAAAAGCATGTGCAATAGTGAAACCAAAAGCTCAAAACTCCATTTCATAAATTTGCAAGGCAAAATCAGGTAACTTTCAGAGCAAAAGAAGAATCACCACATTGAAAGGCAAAGCCAAACAGGGTTAAATATGAAGTATTAAATATCAGAACAATTATAAAATGATGTACAGCCACATAATTTGTCAGTTATAAATGTAAGATGTCTGGTTATAAAAAAGAAAAATGGGCTTGCTAACAGAAATACAGAGTAATATGTAGGATAGGAAGAAGCAAGACAAGAAGATAAGTTATCCGAATAAGTTTTGACATTAAACATAGGCTTTCCCAGATTTTGGGTGGCAGAGGGAGTAGCGATGGCATGCATTCCACCCCCCTCCCAGCAGTGAAAAATTGTATAGAGTTGAGGATATATCCTAACTAAGGTGCTAACTCTCTAGTTGGTAGCGCGCATTACAAGGTAAGATTTATGGATCAAGTGATAGAAAGTTGGATTAACACCATGATAACTCCTCAAGTTGGGATCATGTCATCCTGAGGTCAATGACATTATTCTAATTCAATAAACATCTGATGCATTGAAGCAGTGTAATGGCGGACTATTGAACTGAATGCCACTTCCTAGAAGAAAATTCACTTACCTTTCCTCCAATTTGTTGGATATTTAAAAACAATGGCTTCCATGTCGGCTTTAGATCATTCTTTATCACTTCTGTTTTGCAAATTGGGATTGTCATCCCATTCTCCACAACCTTTGAGATCACCAGGAAAGGGTCCTATAAAAATACATCAAGAAATGCACAAATCATTATTTTTCTCCCTCTTTATTTTCAAAAATATTTCAACTCGTTATATGAATCACTATTAGTGGCATTCAAAATAGATAAATGAAAACATAAATAATTCATGATCATGTCGCCCCTACACTTTTTGAGAAGAGATCCTTATTTTCCAATTCTGAACATCTTAATACCATCTCCGCTGTTGTCTTTGAGCTAACAGTTTCCTCGGCATACACCTTAATTTTTCCAAGATTTCCAACATGAGGTGGTCTAGTAGATTCTTCTCTGTGTACAAGATCTAAAGTCAATGACTGGTCTGCTTTAGCCATTATCTGCAAAAATACAGGTAACAAGAACTTCAACAGAAATTATAATGCTGATATATGGCATTCCTTTGAGTGCATTTAATTGCAATATTTGGCTAAAATCATTTCAGAATAATAAATCACATTTATGGAAATAATTTGTGACTGCATGTAGTATATTAGAAATAGGAAACCAAATATTGTTTGGTTGTGTTGTCAAGGAAAACGTAAAACAAAAAGTAAAAAAGAAACTGTCACTGTTCCAATTTCTCACACAAAACAGATCGACCTCCCTTGTATTTTGTCTAAATATTGATGTAGCGCAACAAAAAATCAGAAACAAGAACACGAAAAAAGTTAATTATATTTGTATTGATTACAAGAACAACTCTTCGGTTCTTGAATTACAAATTACTACTGAAATACTGAGAATTGAGTAAATCTGAATGAATGCTTAGCTGTGGTCATACAAGGGTTTTATAGGCCTTGAGCCACACACTCACGCGCACTCATCCAGCCTAATTAACTCTCATGTGCCTCATCACTCACACATGTTGCCATTATGTGTATTGTTATTCTGCTATAATAGAAAATAAAAAGAGAATTAGTTTTAGTAATTCTAGAACTTTCTATCTGCGTCATAGTCCTCCTCTTCAACATAATTCATTCTCGAATTCAAATTGATCACATCAATTACGTCTGTAGGGTAGTATTTGCGAAGATTTGCTATGTTGAATGTGTTGGAAATATTCCAATCTTCGAGGAGATCAATGACATAAGCGTTGTCGTTGATTTTCTTAATAATTCTGAAAGGGCTATAGTTTCTGAGCTGAAACTTGAGACAATTGCTTTGTGATAGCCTGTTTGTTGAGGTGCACCATGACAAGTTCACCAACTTGAAAATGCATAGGCCTGCAATGCTGATCAGTTTGCATTTTGTACTTTGCATTCATCTTTTCGATATGTTCTCGGATTTTTTGGTAGAATCGAGTATAATCAGCAACCCATATGTTAGCAGCTTTGCTCTTTAGGTTGGGTATGGCTTGCAAATCTATATTGAAGTTAGGAACTTTGGTGTAGACAATCAAGAAAGGTGAGTGATTGGTGGTGCGATTTGTGATACTATTGAGGGCAAACTCAATCTGGAGAAGATGCATATCCCATTCTCGAGGTTTTCATGAGTCAAACATCTGAGCATGTTGCCTATGGTTCTATTGAGTACTTTTGTTTGCCCATCTGTCTGTTGATGATAGGTGCTGCTAAAATTCAAGTTGGTATCAAACCTGTGCCACAGTTCTCTCCAAAAGTGACTCATGAATTTCACGTCACGATCAGAAATGATGGTTGCTATGTTGCCATACAGCCTGACAATGTCTCGAAAGAAGATAGTTGCTATGTTGTTGGCATCAAAGACCTTTTTGCATGGGATTAACTGGGATATCTTTGAAAACATGTCCACTACCACCAGGATGAAGTCTACTCTCCTTTTGTTGACCGGTAACCTGAGAATGAAATCCATGCTAAGATTCTCCCAAATGGTTGTAGGAATTGATAGAGGAGAATATAGGCCAATGTTTTGACTGCCTCCCTTAGCTCTTTGGCAAATAGAGCATTGTTGCACAAATTTAGCTACATCTCTCTGCAGGTGAGGCCAATAGAATTTTTCCTCTACCAATAGTAGGGTTTTGTGCCTTCCAGCATGACCACTAAGTCCCCCAACATGAAGTTCCTTATCAAATATTCCCTTAAGTTGGCTTTTGGGATGCACAATCATTTGTCTTTAAAGAGATATCCATTTTGCAAATGGAAATCATGTACAGGTTCATGGTTGTTGCATTGGGTCCAGACAGCTACAAAATCTTCATCTGTCATATACAGTTCAGTGAGGGTATCAAAACTGGTAATTTCAATTTGAAGGGTAGTCAGCAAGGTGTATCTCCGATTAAGTGCATCCAACAACTTTGTTTAAGTGTCCTTTTCTGTGCTTAAATACATAAGTAAACCTTTGTAGGTAGATGACCCACCTAGTATGGGCTCTTGAGATGTCTTTTTGGGAGTGGATCCATCTGAGTGTCGAGTGATCACTGTGAAAGATAAATTCCTTTGAAATGAGATAATACTCCCATTGTTTGAGGGCTCGAATGACAACATAGAATTCTTAGTCATAAATGGACCATTTCTGGCATGCTTCACTTAGTTTCTCGCTGAAGAATTCAATAGGCTTGCCACCCTGGGATAGTACTGCTCCAATTCCCACCATGGATGCATTTGTTTCAACTTCAAATACTTTATCAAAATCTGGTAGAGCTAAGAATGGGGCTATACATAGTCCTTCTTTGATGAGTTGGAAACTATCTTCTTGTTCTTTTCCCCAAATGAACTGTCCTTTGTTGAGGCAATTGGTTATGATACAGATAGAAAGTCCATAATTACTAAAACTAAAATATAGCATATAGAAAGTTCCAAACTTATTAAAACTAAACTCTCTTTTTATTTTCTGTCATAACAGAATAACAATACACATGATGACAACATATGTGAGTGATGAGGCACATGGAAGTTAGGTAGGCTGGGTGAGTGTTTAGTCCTAAAGACTTCACTAGTGCGTGTGAAACAATATTTTCAGTACTACCACTATCAACAATAACGTCACATACCTTATGTTGGACTGTGCACCTTGTTCTGAAAATGGCATGTCTTTGTGAAGGTGGTGGTTGTTTTGGTGATAGCAACACCTTCTACACTATGCAGCTCAAAGCCTTGTCACCCTCATCACCTTCAGTGGGTTGTGCTTCTTCCAGGTCGTTTAGAGATAATGGGTCAAACTCATCATCTTAATGCTCAAATTCATTGATCAAATTAGCTACGCGCCTTTGGACATTCATTAGATCTGTGTCCTTGCTGATAGCACCTAAAACATTTGATAGGTAGTGGTTTGGCATAGGGGTTAGGTTTTGGAAGTGGATTGTTTGGGTTGTTGGGTTTGGGAGTGGATGTTTTTGGAACTGGTGTGGGTTCTGTGGTGACCAGTGGGGTGAATTTTGAGGTGAAACCACTCGGGTTTTTATTGGCAGAGAAGTCACTAAAATGAGACCCAAATGATGTGAATTTTCTGTGTCTAGTTAGTTGGTTTTTCACTTTCAGTACCATGCTATTAGCTTGGTTGACAGACCACAAGATTTGGCTTAACTCTAGTCTTTCTCTAATAGGAGAATTTAGACCCTGCACATATCTATCAACTTTCTGAGGTTCTCGCTCCCACATGTTGGCTCACAAGCCAAGCCTCATGAACTCTTCAGTGTATTCAATGATATTTTTCCTTCCTTACTGGCACTAGTGATATTGTTGGTAAAGAAGTTTTTCATAATCAACTGATAAAAATTGTTGGACCATCAATTTCTTCATTCTTTCCCAAGAGGTGATTGGTGCCTTTCCCCTCAACCTTCTTTCATTTTTCATGTGTTCCCACCAAGAAGAAGCACCACCTTTAAGTTTATAAGCGACTAATTTTACTTTTTGCTCTTCTTGTATTTCCGTATAATCGAAATTTTTTTCAACAGTAGCCAACCAATCCATGAATTCTTCCATGTGAGAATGGCCCACGAAAATTGACAGGTCCACGATAAGCCGGTAGTCCTGCTTACCAGAGGATTGGCGCTCAGGGGGATAATTATCAAAATCTGTGTGCTGAGTCCTCGTGCTATCATATTGCCTGTTTCCAGCACAGTGCTTCTCGTATCTTCTCTTCCGATTGCTACCTATCCAAACAACAGAGCCTCCATCGAACCCAAAATTTTTGGTGTTTGCTTCCGGTGGCGTTGCGAGGTCGTCATTAGAGTCAGGGTAGACTCGATTGTGAGGAAACTCAGGTGTGCAACGAAGGCGATGTGGTGGGTTCAACGATTGTTCATTGCGAAGAACCTCCTTTCCTCGCAGTTTCAACTGCTTCTGAATTTCGTCCAACTGATTTTGAATTTGGGTGGTGGCCTGTAGAAGTGACTGGCAAAGATCTCGCAACACTTCCTCGACCCTTTGTTGGAACCGACTTTCCAAGCCAATCATCGCAAGCCACAAGTTTCTTACGTCTTCACCACCATCGCCATTGGTCTAGTTACTGGATGTCACCATATGTTTGCAGTTTAAACCGAGCTCTGATACCAATTTATGATGTAGTGCAACAAAAAATCAAAAACAAGAACACGAAAAAAGGTAATTATATTTGTATTGATTACAAGAGCAACTCTTCGGTTGTTCTTGAATAACAAATTACTATTGAAATACTGAGAATTGGGTAAATCTGAATAAATGCTTAGTTGTGATCATACAAGGGTTTTATAGGCCTTGAGCCATATACTCACGCGCACTCACCTAGCCTAATTAACTCTCATATGCCTCATCACTCACACATGCTACCACCATGTGTATTGTTATTCTGTTATAACAGAAAATAAAAAGGCAATTTAGTTTTAATAATTCTGGAACTTTCTATCTGCTTTATTTTAGTTTTACTAATTTTGGAACTTTCTATTTGTATCAAATATCAACCCCCTCCTTCGGGTTCCAAAAATATCAACAAGCCCCAAAATAATAATGTTGACCACCAATAAAAAGAGATAATATTTAAATGTTAAAAACAATTTAAAAGCTAAAAAATTGAAAAATTCTAATAAAATTTTAAAATAAAATAAAAATTGATTAGGAACTAAACTAATTAGGGCCGAGCAAAATATGCAATCAATCCGAAAAATTAGATTAAATATGAAAAAGTGGATTAGTTTCAATCCGAAGTCGGATTAGATTTGAATTGAATTTTAACAATTCGATCACATTCGAATTTGGATTGAAAATATTCAAATTCGTATAATCCAATCTGATATATATATAAAAATGTCTTAAAATTATTTGTCCAATTTATATATTATGGTTTACCATTTCATACTAGATTAAATCATTTTAAAAATTTATAGAGAAAAAAAATCTCATAAAAAATAAAGAAACCTTAATCTCATCTCCTTCTCACATCTCATTCTAATTCAACATCCAATCGCTTACCCAACACCCAACACCCAACACCCAACTCTTGTTCAAGTTCTTTCTTCTGTACTCCATCATCAACGCCAAACACCCAACGCCCAACCTCTGTTCAAGGTTCTTTCTTCTATACTCCATAATCAACGATAGCACCTTCCATCATCGCTGAAAGTTCAAGGTAAATCTCTATTCTCTGCTTCAAGTTCTTCCTTCTCTTGTTAAACTTGCAAGAAGCATATTTGCTAAAGAAAGACAAAGTAAGCTCTGTCTTGCAATATTTTTGTTGTGTTTCACCGGAAAATACTCTAAATTAGTGTTGTTTATTAGATTGAAACCACTAGTAAGCTCTCCTTACATTTCCAAGTAAGCTTATTTTGTCTTTTGTGTTTTGCCTGTTCATCACTCATATTTGATATTTTGCAAGTTGGGTGACTATTCCTAAACATATCCGAAGAAATCACTGTCCAAAATACTAAGACTTGTCAGTTTCAAGGCCAATTGAACCGTAAAACTTTAACTTCCAACCTAGATCAAGAAAATCAAGCACTATGGCAGTCACATTGTCATTTTTGCTGCAAACAACACCAGTTCATGGAGGGAAATCTTCCTGATTAGAAGCAAGAGAAATGTAGCCAGGAGTCCAATACCTTTCCACATGGGTCATTTCAAATCCCCCTTTTGAGCTTGATGAGAGCTTGGATCTATTGGTTTAGAGACTAAGAAGGCTGAGATGAAGACCACAAAAAGGAAGTAGATCCAAGATGAATGCAATTAATATTGTCATAGATATTTTAGAAAGTAGCTCCAAATCTGGATTTCTGTGGGCCAACTATGATTTTCTTTTATGTTGTCTTGGATAACTTGCTGTTAATGCTTCTTAAGCAATTTCAGAAACTGCAAATTGAATTTTTTGGGCTTTCTGAAATTTGATTTAAAAGTATTTTAGCCACGGTGGTTATGAGGATGAAAATGAGATAGAAAACAATGGGAAGATGAAGAGATCTTTAAGAAAATACTATCTATTTTATTTTAATCTTTAAATATTACTATTACATTATTTTAATTGTTAAAAGAATTTAGAATTTTATTCAAACGTTTTCATTATTTTCATTTTTAGAAAAACTCTTTATATTATTTTATTGTTTAAATATTATTATTTTCACTATATTTAGAAAAAGTTGAGAGCGAGGGTAACTTGGAAGAAATCACAAAGCATATGGGAGGTGGTTGAACCAATTTAAAACTTAAAGGAGGTGGCTGATATTTGGACAAACTACAGTGGAGGTCAATGATAATTACAATCTGTCCCAGTTTCAATTTTTCTCACATACAGATGATGCATAAGTCTCCACTATCTCAAACTGTTAGCTTCACTCCTATGTATTGGTTGTTTTCAGTGCCATTTTTTCCCTTTGCAAGCCACCAAGGTTTATCTAATTATATATGGATATCAACTTAATGTTCTGTTCAAAGATGAGGCATATTCTTTCCTTTGTTTCTCCCTCCTAGGAAGATATTTTATTATAGAATGTTTTGCACTATAGTAAAGTCTATTTTGAATGATATTTGGGTCACACACCTCAGACAATGCACAAGTTGCCTCACCAAGAAATTGCTGCTCTTCCAGCTTAATCATCTGCATAAAAAATGAAAAGTATATAAAAAGACCGAATGCCTTCAAAATCTTACTGATCTTATCAATCTCGTATTTAAAACTAGGAATACTAACAGAAGGCAATATTCAAATGAAGAGCAAGGCTTATTATTTAATAACTGGAATAGCAAATACAACTTTCAGAAGAACGTACCCATGTCTTTAAGATAATTTAATATGTCAACTGGATAAAGGGGAAGGAAAACTTAAGTAGTCACCATATCATAAAATTATACCTTCACATCTACATTGTGAAACTGGGAATCGACATCATACACACGAAACCTGTGATAAAAGAATTTCATATCATGCATCTACAAAACAATGACCAATGAAACTCACATTTGATAGTTATGAATTAGAAAATGGACAAAGGTCTTAAAACTTACACCAAAATCTGCACAACCTCAAAATGATAAGTAATAGTATGTTTTCTGATCCACGTAGGATTGATTGAATTTAGAACTACTTCAGTGCGGGCAAGTTCTGCAAGTTTTCCATCTCTTTCTTTTGTATAGATAATCACCATTGGGTCGCTCTAAAGAACAAAATAAAGAAAAAATAAGTTGTTTCTAAAGCAGTCTAAAGAACAATAAAGTTCAGTGAATATAAGGCTACGTTAATTATCATGTGTGCAAAAGAAATGTTGGCTGAAAATATGCAAAGAAGACTGCAGAAAAGGTTTTCATATAAAGGGAGCAGGTTTTTACATGACCCAATCATTGACATGATTTCAATTTTAAATCTCCTCTTAAAAAAATGTTTTTTTACTTTATAAAAAAACATACGTGCACCACATTTCTGAACATGCGAAAAAGAAAACAACATACTTGCACTACATGGAGGGTGGTTAAAAATAAAACTCCATTGTGATTTGTGAAGGGGGTTATTTAATGTAATTAAACAGAGAATAAATGGGAAAATACTGGCAGGCTCCTGAAATTGCTTTAAGTGTTATCTTCACTGAGAAAAAATTCAACAACAAGCTAGTTAACAGTCTATTATTCCATTAGCCCTCACCCTTAGCTTCACACACACCCATGACCCAACATGTGTCAAGAGTTCAACCATGACATTGTGATGAACACACCATGAAGCAAATAAATCAGAACCAAAAGCTTGAGACAATTCACAACTCCGAAATAAGCAATTAGATGAAGTACAGTACCGTCCATGATCATGAATAGTAAACAGCTTCCATAATTAATGTTTTTGAGGAAATTAGCAGTTTCTCTTAATAAGGATGAAGCAACAAACCTTTGAGAAGACATCTCGATCACGCAAGTCCAAGGCAGTCAATGATAACTGCAGGTAAGTTGTGTTTAGCAAAGGATGAGTAAGACAAATTTGACTTTACTATTGAAGATCATATTTGAATAATTTCGATTCAAAATCTAAGATACAACAAATGAGACAATTAAAAAAAAATCTAAACAAGAAATTTAGAATCTACTCTTGAATCTGCTCACGTCTACTCAGGAACCGTTTACTTCAAAACTCGAAGATTATAAAATTTCAGTAAGAGAATGAAATTTGAAGCTACGTGCAACATTTAAGTATATGACTTCACCCCCCCAATCACTATTCTAAAGATCTCGTCCTTGTTCTTTTAACTGAAAATTCCTCAACTTCGCCTACTTCGTTTATAATTGATGAACCAAAAATCACAAAACTCGACTGACGATAAACAGCTTTGAAAGAAAAGACGAACCTCGATCTGAGAGTAGAAGCCTTGGTAACCGTGAGAGCGGAGGAACAGTTCAATAGCGTCGTTAGGACCGTTGCCGGGATTGGCTTGCGAAACGGCGCTGCCGGCGATTGCTGACCTCCCACCTTCAACGTCGGAAAAGCAGTTGCCCATTCCAAGCAGCTACAACAGAGCTTCAGCTTTCCGCTTCTGACTTTTTGCTTATTATTAGTAGTAGTAATATTAAGTTCACTCTCTGTTGTTTATTTTCTTCAATTTCGATTCGAATATGAGATGTGACCTTGTACAACTAGACGAAATTTCCAAGAAGCAGTTCGTATTTTTACGGAAAAATGGCTTTTTGACTAGGGCTTTTTTAAGGTGAAAATGTTCATCATACAAGTTGAGAAATATTAAGAAACGGGTCTACCTAATTCTCTATGATTCTATATTTTGTGTATTGTTATATACCAATTTCATGCATCTTAGTAATTAAAATTATAATAATATTAAGTTATTAAACATTTAATTATAAACACAATAATGCCGGATATTGTGTACTTAGTCTAATTAACTAAACCATACAAATAAAGAATTAAAAATTAATACATTTAAATATCAATTAAATCATATATAGTTTATTTTAAAAAAAATTAATAAATCAATTAAAATTAAAATATTAAGAGAATTTTAAATATTTTATTACATATGAAATATTACTCACATCAATACTAAATTAAAAATATATTTAATCCTAATATAACTCATTTTCTATTCTCTCTTACTTGAAAAAAAAAATTTGGATTATTATATACCATTTTTCGATAGCTAAGAAAGAAAGTAGTTAATATATTATTGTTTACTTTTTTTAGAGTATTGACAAAAAAATTATGACAAATATAATTTAGCTAAAAATATTTATATTTTCATTTTTATAACCGGAAAAATGAACCAAATATGGTAAAAAGAGAGAATGATAAAAAAAATGAAAATATTATTTTATTAAAATTATGAATTAAATTTTTTTTATTAATAAAATAATACTATATTATTTGAAAAGTAATTAATATTAGAAGAATATAACCATATTATCTTAATTCAAAAAAAATTGTCCAAATGTGTAAGATGAACTCCGGCCATGTAATAAAATAATTTTGTATTAAATTTAATTTGATACAATCTATTATATTATTAAATATTTTTTATATGTGCAATAATATGATATTTTTAAATAATTAATTAATTGATCATCTTAAAATACTTATAAATATATTTTAAATAATTTATTATTTGAAAATATTTTTTAAATATCGCATATGTATTATTGTATATATAAAAAATTTATAAATAAATAATAAATTGTATTAAATCTCCCCTAAATTATCAAATCTTAAATTTTTTTTTACTCCTAATTATTTTTTTTATCTTCGTAACTACTTGAAAGAGTAATTTATCAGAAACCTTGCATGTTGTTTGCTAAATATCAAGGACACATGTGATATTTTATTTTGATTCAGACTTCTTCTCCGTGCATTTTAGCAAGTTAATATAATACTCTTCACGTTATTAATTTTCAAAAAAAAAAAAACGAACATGATAAATTTATAAATTGTTGTGTTTTTTTCAAATATGATATTATAATAAATTTTATTTTATTTTTACTATCGAATTAAAAAAATAATTTATTCATATAATTTCGTAAATATTTTATCCATATATACAATTAAAAATTATAAAAATCTCTAAAATCAATTGTATCTTCCGATAAAATTTTAAGCAAATAACGTCTAATGGTAATTTTAATAACGAAGAATCCAATACCGATATCAAAAATACTCTAAGTACACATTCATCTTCCTGTTTTTCAGGTTCAACCAATTAGAAACCCCTCTAAGTATTGTACTATCTAAAATTTAGCGAAGTAAAGTTCATATGTAGAGTAAAATTTGAGAAGTTGAAACTGGCACCGAGAAGTACACAATTAACAAAAAACAGGGCTAATAAAGAAACTTGATAATAATCGGGTGGATAAAATTTGAGCTGACCCACACAACTTATTGAAACCGATCCAACATAGTTTGAGTCATAACTTAACATTCGATCTTATATGTCCTTATTCAAGTGCTAGAAATTAGGGCACGTGAAATCCAATTAGATAGAAAATACATAATTTTAAAATTTATTTTTAAAAAATATAATATTATATAAGAATATTTTTCATTCAAATTATATGTAATATATGACATTCGTTATATTTATTTAATAAATTACTTAATATTTATTTAATATAAATCATATAGTTTATTGATTTTATTTAAAAATAAATAAATTTTTAGCTTTTTAAAATTAGTTTTTTAATTATTACTGATTATTTTTTAAAAAAATCTCAAATTGTTATTAAAATAATAATTTTTTAAATAAAATATGCAAAAATATTGTATAAATAATTTAACATTTTTTAATGTTAAATAGGCTTAATTAATAAATAAATAAATAAATTTTTAATCTAACGTGAACTTAACTCAAACCACTCTTTACATAATAAGTTGGAGCAGGTTGGGTTAAGATCTATACTAATAGGTTTTGATTTCAAGATTTATTAATCCAATAACATTGACTTGAGTTAACTTTTCAACTAAACCGATTACCACCTTTATTTGATAACATATAACCTGAAAGGTATTCATATTCTTTTACTAATAAGATTGATAATTATATTTTTATCTTTTTAAAATAATAATCAAAATATTTTTTTATTCTTTAAGGTATTTTTTTAATTAACAAGAGCTTCAAAAAGTAAAAAAAATATTAATTTTCAATTTTTATCTTCTTTGACATTATATCAATACAAATGGACTATTTTATTGATCAAGGATATACACTATATATAGATATAACTCGTTTACAATATGTTAATACTTAATTATATTTTAACATTTTTTCTTCTAAATGTTAGTTTTCAATACTTTTTATTAAAAATCTATTAAATCTTACTTGACATACTCTTTATAATAAAAAAATTAATATATAAAAATTACAACATTTGTGTGCCTTTTTAATTTATCCTTCTTAATTACTCGTGAAAAATATTTTTATCATTTCTTAATAAAATTGTTAAAATATTATGATTTTTTAATACTTATTTATATATATATTTTTTAAAGGTGGAGGAAATTAATATTTTTTTTTTCTAACTTTTAGTAAGAAGTGTTAAAAAAATTATTTTTTCAACTTTATTTAGTTTTAAAAACACCTTTATTAAAAATCAAAAGAGTATTTTTTATTAAAAAGAATTTAATTACTATTAAAAAAAGAAAAAAAAATATATTGATACTTAAATTATGGTACTAAAATGAAACCTTTTAATACTATAAATCATAAAAAAATATCAATACATTAACTACTAAGATACTTCTAATAGCATATACTATACAATTATTCTCTAAAGAATATAGGAGCAAGTGAACGAACCAATAATTAGGGATAGTTTTTTTATATTATAAATATGATATTTAAATAATGTATTTATTATTAGGATAATTTAATTATATTATTATTTAAAAATGGTAATAAAATTAATTTTTTTTTATTGTTATTAAAAAATTGAATCCAAAATTTAAAAAATATTAAAAATAATAAATATATAAAAATAATTATTTTTCCTTGTGTTATCACTTTCTAATAATAATAATAATATTAAAATAGTAAAAAAATAAAAAAAATTAAGAACCTCAGTTATAAGTGCCTGATCAAAATTTTCCAAGTGACATAAGAGAGTATGTAATCAACTAATTTAGTGAAAGACTTGGAGAGATTAGCATGGAAATCAACTACCCTTCTAATATTAATGTTGAGCTTCCCAAATGAGACCCACATTTCTACTTAAGTTGTTATTAACAATTTGTGCGGGGCTAGGGTTTGTTTGGAAGTAGACTACTAAAGTTATTATTAGTCATTATTTATTAAGTATTTTGTTATTGCTTCGTTTTATATTCTTTATTGTTAAGGGATGTGTTGTCTTTCTCGATTAATTCCATAGTTTTTTACCACGCATTACTATAAAATTTAGCTTTAAAATTAGTTAAAAATAGATTTTAAATCAATTTAAATTCTGTTAAACGAATTCATTTTAAATAAAAAGAATTAAAATTTAAAATCAATTTACACATTAAACTAACTTTAAAGTTTTTTTTTTTACATATTTTACTCATTTTCTACTCTACTTAAGAATATGTATTTAATGATATATAAATTTATATAACAATTTTATGATTATTAATATTTTTTTAAAATAACTACATTACTTCAAATCACATATATTTTAATAAGCATCATATTGTTGAATCATATATTTCCCATTTCATTTTATTATAAATAAATAAATAAAACACCAATCTTAAATCATAGTCATAAATATATATATATATATATATATATAAATTTATTTTATTACGAAATATTTGTACAAAATCAAATAATAAAATAATAACATACATAATACAAAAATTTATACATATAATATACAAAAAAACAGTGTTTTGTAAATGAGAAAATAAGTATAAAATATTTGAATATTTTGCTCAAAAAAATAGTCGATCTGAAATATAATTTGGAGAGAAAGAAAAACCATTAAACGGTACTGAAATTGGTGATCGTAGGTGGTCGAAAAATGAGAAAGAATGGAGGAAGTGAAGCTCGATTTTGGGTTTTTGGGTGTTGTTTACAGTGCTACAAATTAAAAATTGTATCTAATGGGGAAAGAAAGAAGAGAAAAAAATCCACATGTATAGTGTCGGTTGACATGTTAAACTGACGCTACATGTGGACGTAGCATTGGTTCTTCATCGAACTGACTTTAAATTTATTATAAGTCGATTTTTTCCAAAAATTGATTTTACATATCAACTTAAATACCACATTTTGTGGTACTGATGTCTTTAGGTTTATTACACATGACTACTCTTCTTTGTTACATTTATCTTATAACACTACTATTGAGTGAGTTTCTTCCTTCAATGAAAGAATATCATTTTTCAAACTTTTTATTTTCTACTCTAAGTTCTCTTAACACTTGGTATAAGAGCACCATCACAAGTTTAGTTGAAACTCATGAAACACCAGACTTCTAGACGTGTGGAAAGTAAGGAAATGAAAACTAAAAGTAGTTTTGTTCAACCAACAATTTCAAAGCTTGATGGATATTATGATCATTGGTGTAATCTCGTGAAAAATCTTCTTCATTCTAAGGAATTTTGGGATTTGATAGAATAAGGGATTCCTACAACAGATGAAGTACAACTCAATGAAGGACAAAGGAAGACAATCAAAGATGCTAAATTTAAAGATTTAAAGGCTAATAATTATCTATGATAAGCCATTGATCGATCAATTTTGAACACTATTTTAAAAAGAATACAACGAAGAGCATTTGGGATGACAGAAGTATAAGGGGATAATACGGATGCAACATGCATAACTACAAGCTATTTGAAAGGAATCTAAAGTGGTCAACATAACACTACTACAAAAAAAAGGATATTTAAGTCGATATATAAAGTTGGTTTTTGGAAAAAATCGACTTATAATGAATTTAAAATTAGTTTGGTGTAGAATCGACTCTATCCACGTAGGACATAGCGTTGGTTCGACATGTAAAACCGACGCTACACATGTGGATAAATTCTTTTCTCTTCTTTCTTTCCCAGACAAAAAATATTCCAAGCGTTGCATAACTCTCAAAAACCCAAAACCTCATCCACTATTTCTCATTTTTCGGCCACCTACGACTACCAATTCAAGCGCCGGTTAGTGGGTTTTCTTCATCTCTAACTAATCCTTTAGATCCCCTATTTTTTTAGCAAAATACTCAAAAAAATTATACCCATTTCTCACTTACAAAACACCATTTTTTCTTCATTTATTTTATTTACTCTTGTAAGTATTTTTATTAATCCAACACACTTATTATTCATATTTTTTCAGTTATTATGTGTTATTATTTATGTGTATAAATTTTTGTATTATATATGTAGGTTTGTATTATAACATCAGGAGAAAAATATGATGATCTTGAATAACATAGGACAACACCGTGATAATTTTTCTACAATTAATTAATATTTTATTTTTTAATTATTTGTATTATTTAAACTATTTGTTAAACATATTTTGTTTTTTTTTCTGCTATTATGTAATGATCGAATACAAGTTTTAATTTGAGTATAATAAAAAATGAGTAAATTTTGTAAAATATATATATATATATATTTTAAGTCAACGCATTGATCCCACTTTAAATTTTAAGTCATTTCATTTAAAGTCGATTTTTTACCTACTTTAATAGTCTGTTTTGTAGTAGTGTAAAGGTAGAAGAATTTGTGAAGGAATACTTCGCTTGAACCCTTACTATAGCTAATAAGATGAGGAATCATGGTGAAAAGATGACAAATGTTGTGGTTATTGAAAATATTTTAAGATCTATGACTCCAAAATTTGAATATGTTGTGTGCTGAATTGAGGAGTCTAATGATCTAGACACCTTATCTATTGATGAGTTACAAAATTATCTTCTAGTACATAAACAACGCATGACTAGCCGTGTTGTGGAAGAAGAACCATTGAAAGTTACCTAAGATGATCAAATAAGAGGAAGAGGTCGAGGTCGTGAAAGATTTAGAGGAAGAGGATAAGGTTGAGGTAGACAAATCTTTGATAAGTCTACCATAAGCTTTGGCATTTTCAATATGAATTTCCAAGTAAGGAGACAAAAAAAACATATTATGTTGAGGTTAGTGGAAAAATATTGTTAATGGTCTATGTGAGTGACAAGGAAGATAGCAAAGAACAACTATGGTTTCTTGACTCAAGTTGCAGTAATCATAATTGTGACAAGAAAGAGCTTTTCAACAAGCTAGATGAAAGTTTAAGCACTTTTTTGAAGTTAGGAGACAACTCAAACATGGTTATGATAGGAAAAAGAAATGTACAAATGATAGTAAATGGAATTATGTAGACATCATAGAGGTATTTGATGATGTCCCTGGATTGAAGAATAATATAATTAATATTGGGCAGCTATAAGAAAATGGTCTTGTCATTCTCATGTAACATGAGAAGTGTAAGATCTATCATCCTGAGAAATGACTGATTATGATGACTATAATGTCCTCAAATAGAATGTTCATCTTTTCTTTTTTATACAACCAAAGCCAAAAAAAGAAATCTATTTTAATTCTCTTACAAAGAATCATCAATTTTGACTTTGGCACTACAATTATGGACATCTAAGCTTCAATGGCTTGAATGCTCTTAAAAAATGATGAATGGGCACCATAACTTAAAGCTCCGTTGAAAGTGTGTAAAGATTGTTTAATAGGAAAACAACGAAGAGATTCCAAAAGAGAGCACATGAAAGACTTCTCATTTTCTTCGACCGGTGCATGACAACATTTGTGGACCAATTAATCTTACATTAATAACAAAAAAGGGCATCTATAGACAATTAACGGTTGTTAATACTCTTCAACAAAACAATGTTATGGAGAGAAAAAATCAAACTATTATCAATATGATTCGAAGCATGCTTTCTAAAAAAAGATTCCAAAAACATTTTGGTCCGAAGAAGTAAATTGAACTATCTATATTCTACCTAAAAGTGCAATTCTTGAAGTAAAAAACATGACTTTTGGTGAAGCTTGGAATGGATATAAACCATTAGTTGATCATTTTTGTATTTTTGGTTGTATTTCACATTTGTATGTTTCTAATCATAAGCAGACTAAGCTTGATGATAAAAGTGTGACATGTATTTTACTTGGTCCATCCTCCGAGTAAAAGACATATAGACTCTGATCCAATTTCACAAAAGATAATAGTGAACATATATGTAATATTTGAAGAAGAAAATAATTAAGAATGAGACAAAAGTTATGAGAAAACCATTATAGGTGAATTACGAAGAATCAAAGTAAAAGTTAGGAGAAAAGCAAAAAAGACTCATTTAATTTAATTATTTTGTGATAAGTTACCATGTAATAATTAATAGTAAAATTATTTAATAAAAAGATTCATAAAATTTATACAAAAATATATAAAAATAAATAAAATTTTTAATATACCTAAATTTAATCAAATTTATTTAGATTTAAAAATACTAATTTATACTTCGATCTATATCTTACGGATTTTAAAATTCTTTATCCAATCTTACCATTGGATTAAAACGTTCGTAATCCTTCAAATGTGGATGGATTTTGCATATTGATTATATCAACAAATTTTTTGATTAATTTTTGGTGGTTCTTTAGTTATAAGTAATATCACTTATTCCAATTGTTAATTGATTAATTAAAGATAAAATATATTATTTTAATAAATTTTTATTAAAATATTATTTTAAAAGTATATTTTAATATAAAAATAATATAATTTTTTTTAATTCATCAATTTTTTCAAAATTAAGAAACTAAATAATACAACTTATAATTTAAAAAATTAAATAATTTAATTTAAGTAATTTAAAAAATTAAAAAATTTAATTTAAGAAACCACCGTTAAACTTTTCTCAATAATTTATACTTATAACAATAATCCATTTAACATATAATTAAAATATTCTAATAATCTCGTTCTCGTTTATGTTTTATTGCCTAGTTTAGTTTTTCAAGTGTTAAAGGTAATTAGAAAATTTGGATTTTTAGATGATTGTATCACATTTTTTATTTGTTATTAAAAAAAAAAGTCGCACATTTTTTTATTGATCTGTAGATCTGTGGTCGGTAGATAGACTTTTTACGTGTGTATGACAATGACTATGTATGTATTGTTAATACGAATCATATATTGATCTAAATTACATTCAATACCCATGTTATAATTATCTTCTGCATGTATACAGCAAGTGCTCTGCACGTGCTAAAAAGCTAATAATTAAAATAAGGGGAAGAATATAGGGTTTTTATTTCTTATATTTATTTATTTTTTATAACATTTAAAAAAAAAGTAAAATAAATAATTTTTTTTAATTTTTATTTAATATTTTTTTCGATTATTTTATTTACAGTTTGTTTAAATTAAAATAATTTATATCTTATATATTTGAAAAAAAAAACAAAAAAAAATGAAAAAATTTATTTATTTTTTTAATTAATGGTTTTTTAATAACAATATAACTAAAATGTTATAAACAATAACTATAAAATTTAAGTATTATTTTTATAATAAATATAAAATCTTACTGTTTTTATCTCTTAAAATAAAAATTAGATAACCCATGTAGGTAAGTCATCGTATTAGACAATGCAATTCAAAGGAAAAAGAAAGGAACAAAACATTACCTCCATGTAAAAAAAAAAAATATCTTATGAAAGCAACCAAATCGGTACTCTTTTCATGGACCACACTAGTTCTCACTTTGCTTTTGAAGGAGTCTTTGGAGAGCTCATTTTGAAGCACTCACTGAGGAAAAATTAAAACACAATGCTATGTTCAAAAGAAGAAGCTCTTGTTAGACTCTTCTACAATGTCTCAAGTTCTTTTCATCTCTTATTGCTCTTCCTCTATGTCTCCTCTGTTTTTCTTTCCAAACTCTTCTGCTTTCTTGGAAGCAATCCTTTCCAAAGGTCTATTAGCATCAACGAATTTTCTTTTCCTCACTACAATTTCTTTCTTTATATTTATACTTTTATGCTAAATTTTACTATGTCTTGTTATATTGCAGATACCAAAATGAATATGAGTTTTTATATTCAGATGAAGAAGAAGGAATTGATTGTAATGAAAGAAGTCACAGTTTTGAGTCCATCGTTGATCAGAATGATCATCTTGTGGCTGATATTATTCGCGGCGGCGAATCGTTGTCTTTTTTGCCGGACAATAATAGTCTTGAGATGGATCAATATTGTCCATCTCAAGACTATATGAATCCACATGAGGACACAATTCAAGACCAAGATGAAATTAATGCTACTGAAGTCATTGATGGTACAGAGGATGTTGAAAATACAGAGGAAATCACAGAAGTAGATTCTGATTCAGTTTACAATTCTCTTCCAAATCATGAAGAAAGTAATTCTTGGACCAGTACCATAGATAGTAATGAAAAATATTACGATGGTATTTCACTTTGATACTTTTTTTTCTATATATAATTTCAATTTTTTGTTTTTGTTTTTCAATATTAACTTACCTTATAGCTTGTGTTGTTACAGAGTATAGTGATGATGCTCATAATATTGAAAATAAGGCGGAGACAAAAAGTACTTTATCTGGGGATGAAAATTTTTTGGTTTTTGCACCAACCCAATTGGAGAAAAACAAGTTCATTAAAGTTGAAGAAAAGGAAAATCATGAAGAAGTGTTTGGAGATTCATATACAGTTGGATCAACTTCAAAGAGTTCTTCTGAATGGAGAAGCTCAATTAATTGTAGAGATTCAGGAACTGAAGATCCATTTTCTTCTTCTTCTAGAAGAAGTTGCAACAAATGGGAATCTTATACTGTCTTTCAAAAATATGATGAAGAAATGATGTTCTTAGATAGAATTAGTGCCCAAAAGCTCCATGAGACAGGTAATATATTTATTTCTTAAGGTTTGAGTTCTTTAATTTGTATATATCATTAATAAAAACTTTATTCAATATATATTTTTGTTGCAGCAATAACCAAAATATGTGTTAATATTATTATCATTAATAACTATTTAACTTTATAATTATTCCTTAAATTTTATTACATATGCTTTCTCTATTTTCCTTCCATAATCTTTTCAAATTTAATAAATTTAAAAGATTAATGATTACTCATCCAAAAAAATCAACCTCTTTGATGGTTATATAGTGAATTTCATTATAATTTTTAATTTGAAAAATAATAGATGTAATATTGCCAAAAAAAAAAAAGAAATGTTGATCAAGCAAAAAATTAGATACTAAGTCATTAATAAAAAAAAAAGTGCTGATCAACGTATTTTTAATTTCAGAGTCACTGAGGTCAATTAAAGTTTGCCCCAGATCAATTTCAGACAGAATAGTTCATAAGTTTGCAACTGTAAACAAAAAGCCATTACAAGTTGGGCAGAACCCATATCATGAACTAGAAGGTGCATATGTTGCTCAAATTTGCTTAACTTGGGAAGCACTTAATTGGAACTACAAGAACTTCACACAAAAGAGAGCTGTACGTCAAGATTTAAACCAAGGTTGTCCAGCCCAAGTAGCTCAACAGTTTCAGCAATTTCATGTTCTTTTACAGCGTTATGTAGAGAATGAGCCATATGAACATGGCAGGAGACCTGAGATTTATGCTAGGATGAGGCTTTTGGCTCCAAAGTTGCTTCAAGTTCCAGAATATCGAGGTATTCATTCAAACAAGTGCTTTTATCTTCTTATTTTTTTCCCACATAATGCTCTCTTTTTTATTGATACCCACATAATGCTTAGAGGTGACAACTGTATCATTTCGTGTGTTTTTTTCTTGCCATTTTCGTGTGTTCAATTTGTGTCGTGTCGTGTTTGATTTTCTTTTTCTTCCCCTACCAGCAATAATCACTCTTCAATAATTGGGAGCAGCTTTCAGCTAAAATTCATTAATTAGAAATTAGAATAATGTTAAATATTCTTAATATTATAAAATTTAAATACTTATTCAATGTTTTTATGTTTTTATCGATTCATTTTTATTATTACGAAAATTTAAAAGCATGAAAATAAAGAAAAACTTTTTTTATTTTATTGTTTAATATTTTCAACTATTTAAATAGAGATGGATATAATTTGGATAAACTGTATTAAAAGAATAGAATAAAAAATAATAAACGAAAACATTTATTATTATTTGTTATTATCGGTAATTTTTTTTATAATAATAAGATTAAATTAATACAAAAAAAATAAATACACGATCTAAACATTATTTTTAGAATAAATATATTAACATAAAATCAGTCATCTTTATTTTTAGATGATTTAGAAATGAAATTCCATAAAAAAAAACTAACAATACTGATATATAATGGCGTATAAAAAGTTTGATGTTTTGTTTTTCATATGTCAGATTCAATAGATGATAAAAAAGATGAAGGTTTTGGTTCAAGAATTTTGTCGGATGCATTTCTTATGATAATGGAAGATTGTATCCGCACTTTCATGAATTTTCTCAAGGCTGATAAGGAAAAACCATGTCAAATCTTAACATCCTTGTTTAAAAGAAAACGAAGAGGTTCAGTTGATCCAACATTTCTACATCTCGTGAAGAAAATCAATCACAAAGTAAGTCAATATTATTTTTTTCACTTTTGAACCTTTTGAATACTATTAGTATTTCTTTTCTCAAATTTTGACCCTAAATACCCAGAAATTTTATCGAAAATGTCCCAAAATACATTAAAATTAAATCTCTAAATTGTGTCACTTTGAATTCTCAAATCATTATTATAATATTTATATATATAAGTGTGTATTATGATAATCACAGGGGTAGCAAATACAACATCATATAAATAAAAAATTTAAAAGTAATTTATTAATAATATTTTTTTCATATTTTTAAAATTATTACTATTTTTTATTATTATTATATATATACAAAACAAAAAAATCAATTAAATTGTTTATATGTTAACTAATACGAAAAGTCGATATAATTTATGTCAAAACATGACATAAATAATATGAAACGATTACGACATAAATACATTTAACACAACATTATTGTTGTTCCTACCTTATGCACTTCATAAGGTGAGTTATAAATAAAAAAGATAGAAATATGAAGAAAAAAATCACCATATTTATACTCCTGAAGAACAAGAGTATTCACGGTCTGATCCGGTTCGATTTTGGATAAAAAAAATTAATCGAATAAGACCATTTATATTACCTAAATTGAATCGGATCAAATTGTTTGATTATTAAAAATATTGAACTGAACAGTTTGATCAGGTTTGGTTAATGGTTTTCAACGGTTTAATTCGATTAATAATATATAAATATGATACACTTAATGATATACGTTTGATTAAAATTTGAGAAATTTAATCAATATTTTTTGAGAAATAATATGAAAATTTTAATATATTATTAAATCGGTCTTATCCGATTCGATTCAATTGGTTTAAAAATTAATATAACTAGATCGGATCATTTGAAAAACGATTTTAATTAATACAAACCGGAAATGACCGTTCGATTCGATCTAGTTTTTGAATACGCTACCGAAGAGTATAGAAAAATATACCATATTAATGATAATTTAAACTCTTAATTAGTGAAAATTGAACGAAATAATTACATTTTTTTAACTTTGCCCATTTGTTGAGCAGAAGAAGAAGAAACTTAAGGATCTATGGCGAGCAGGTAAATGCTTGAGGAAAAAATCAATGAGAGTGGAGGAAGAGATGGAGATATTGATGGGTCAAATAGACCTTAAGGTGGTTTCAAGGGTACTGAGAATGAATAACATAAGTGAAGAACAAATGCATTGGTGTGAAGAAAAGATGAGCAAAGTGAGAGTTTCAGAAGGGAAACTTCAAAGAGATTCCTCACCACTTTTCTTCCCAGCACACTGACCCACAAATACTATTATTTTGTTGCTTCATGACTAGATAAAGAATATGCATGCTTGGACTTCACAAAATGAATATCCTAAAACATCCTTTTGTACATATTGTTAAAAGTAAAAGCTCAAGAAGACCTACAAATCAAAAGCACAATGCATGTGGATTACATGGATTTAGCAACAGATATAGTACTTGCGAAGAAGAAATCAAAAAATAAAAATAAAAAAAACAAAGTGGGTTTGGTTATGTATGTTAATTGGTATTGATGAGAATTTGAAGATAAGAGACAAAGCAAGGAACGTGAAGATTGAGACAACTACAAGGCAGCTTTAATAACTTTGATAAAGCATAGCTTTATTAACTTTAATAACTTTATATTTCTTTCTTTTGTTAATTAGGGTTTTATCCACAGGGTTTAGAAAATTTGAATAATAAGAGATGAGCAAGGCTACTACATGCATGTTGAACACATAGGCTTGGAATAAATTAAGGTAGCCAACGGATTATACTCAAAGGACATATATGGTAGGCGCTAGACTAGTCATAGGAACCCATGTCGTTTCTTTTGATTAGTGAGATGATGATATTTTATCACTTTACTATTTATATTTTTTTCTTTTTTCTTTTATTCTTTTTTAAAAGTCGATTTTGTAGTTGACCAATCATGTCTTGTATGGGAGGTTTTTTCATTTACAGTTATTCAAATGAAATAAAATTATTCTACTTTTTATTTTTTCCAATGTACAATTTAAGCATTTAACACATAATGTTTTAATTTATAAGTTTAGTTTTGAAACATAACTATAAATATCATTCCCCAGCTTGTTAATGTCAATAATGATAAAAATTAAAGCTTAATTATACAATTGAAGCCTAAATAGTTTTTCCATAATATATTACATTTCAAATTTAAACCATTTAGTCCAAATTCAAACATAATGAGCTAAATGTGTTAAAAATTTAAAAGTTAATGGATTAAATAATGTAAAAATAAGTTAAAAAATTACCAAAAATAACACTTTTAAAATCTATAACAAAAAAATAGCACCCTAATAATATTGATTGAGGTTCAATTAACGGTATTTAACATTAAACAAATATAAATTATCATAACTTAATTTAAATAGTATTCAAAATAAAATGATGTGTCAGACTTTTTTCTAATAGTTAAAATATATAAATTAAATATAAGGGGTATTTTTTTGTAATTATAAGATTGAAGAATATTTTTTTTCTCAAATAAGTTTTTAAACAAATTAATTACAAGTGCCATTAATTAAACCACATTCAATATTATTAAGATGATATTATTTTGTTATAGGTTTTAAAAGTATAATTTTGGTAATTTTTAACACATTTAGCTCATTATGTTTAAATTTGGATAAAGGGTTTAAATTTGAAAAATAATGAACATAATATTATGAAAAAAATTAATTACTAAAATATGGAGTTTGACAAAATTTAGGCTTCAATTGTATAATTAAGCTTTAATTTTTATTGTACTTTTTTTTGGTCCAATGTACAAGTTATACCTTTGCTTTGTTTTGGAAATGAAATATAAATTGGCCAATCCTAGTTACATCCTACCCCAATGTGTAAAATTATTGGAGGTATATATTTTGAGGATTTTATGAAATGTATATAATAATTTCTCTTATAAATATCATTCACCAGCTTGTTAGTTTCAACGGTGATTAAAATGAAATCATTATTGTACTTTTTTTTAGCCCAAGGTACAATTTGACCCATAATGTTTCAATTTACACCTTTGTTTTGTTTTGGAACAGAACTATATATCCTTCACCTGCTTGTTAGTTTCCTCGAACTACTACTTTGGAAAGCTCAAGACTATTCTTAAGGACTATCATAAATCAAAATGTGGGAAATTAACCGAGTAAAAACTGTCACATAGTAATATTTCTATTTCTATTATGTTTGATTGTTTATGAAAGGCATCTCATCCCAAATAAGGTACTCAAAAAGATGCAAGAGTCTGCACTTTTTGTGTAACATATTAGTGCTCGAGGATGGACCCTCAATTTTCTTTTGGTCAAGCATTTCTCACTTGCATTGCTTTGCATACAGATTTGATCACTGATCAGCAATTTTCTAGCTCTATAAATGTTTGTTTTTTGTTGGCCTCGACTAAATTGAAGTTTTGGGGTGAAAAGTCTTCTGTTTGATTTTGTATTTTGAAATGATGCACTTTCAACGTAATAGCATCTAAAGTCAATATGAGTAATTGTGCTTCTGCTTTGTTTACATTTGTGTTTTTATATGTGCTCAGTTTACATAATGAGAATTTTATTCTTACTGTGGTTTATTGTAATTTCAGATCGTCAAATATTGTGTTTCTTTGATAATTATCATGTAGATTTCATTATTATTGCTATTCTATTTCTATCCAAGAGTTAAGATATATGTATGCAAAGAAAACGAAAATTAAACAATAACCATAATTCCTACACATCCATGTTTTATGGCTCCACTAATATTATTGTCTGCTCCATGTTTTACTCCACTGAGCATTGGTGTCTGCCACTGTTGTAGCATGCACTACAACACACACCAACACTCCTCAAGTTGGTGCATATATGTCTCTTATGCCCAACTTGTCAAGTAAGTTGTATAAGTTCCTTGCAGACACAGATTTTGTGAATATATCAGCCAATTGATCTTCTGATTTAACAAATAGAAGCTTAATAATCTTTTCTTCAAGATTCTGTTTGATGAAGTTTCGATCCACTTCAACTTGCTTCGTGCGATCAGTTAGCGGAGGTTGTGAGACGGTCTGAGCTCTAGTTAAAACTTCCATCATTTTCGTTGTCAAATCTTCCAATATGAAATTGGTGGTTAAATCTTTAGATTCTGCCATGAAATCTAATTTTTTTCCCTTCCGTTTTTCCTTTTTTTTTACACTTCGTTCGTACACTATATATAGAAAAAAAGTAACCCTAAAAATTTTTTTTACAAATGAGCGCAGCTTCTTCTACGCGTTCCTAACCCAAAGGAAAAATTCCAAATTTGTGCAGCTTCTGCTCACCCAAATTCGCACAGCTTCTTCTCAACCAAATTCGCACAGCTTCTTCTACGTTCCTCAGCCAACTTCTTCTGCGTGGCTTCACAGCAACTCTTTCTTCACGCAACCTCTGTGCAGTTCCTTCTCGTTCCAAGCTTGTCCGAGCTTAGAAGAACAGTATGGTTATCCACAACTGCAAATAGACCTACAGCTCCAACCAGCCACACACACAGAGACAAAACACAAAATATATGTTGTTGTGTTTCAAGTTTCACGGAGGCAGGAAACCGGTGCGGTTGCCCACGGCTACGTACAGAGACTACGAACAATCTGTGATTTCAACCACAGATACAAAGCAGATACACAGAACGCGACCTCAGCGTCGTTTATAGTTGTGTTATGTTTCTTTTCTAGAAAAGAAACTGATGGTGGAATCGGTGAGTAAGTCAGAACGACCACCTAAATCGAACCAGTGTCGAGAGATCAGAAATGACCACCCCATAAATCAGATTCAGAGATCAGCAGCCACAATCAGCAATCAGCAAAAATAGAAATCAACAGCCACAATCAATGATCAAGAAAAGCAATCGTGACCACAATCAAGAATCACCCTTAATCAGAATCAAAAATCAGCAAAAAAAAAAATAGAAATCAATAAGTAATTCCATTAATCAGCAATAACTTGCTTTGATACCATGTTAAATATTGCGTTTCTCTGATAATTATCATGTAGATTTCATTATTATTTATATTCTGTTTCTATACAAGAGTTAAGATATATGTATACAAAGAAAACGAAAATTAAACAATAATCATAATTCCTGCACATCCATGTTTTATGACTCCATTAATATTATTGTTTGCTCCACGTTTTACTCCACCGGGCATTGGTGTCTATCACTGTTGCAGCATGCACCACAACACACACCAACACAGATAACCATTAGGCAAGAAGTTTTGTGTCGACAAGGCTTACATCAATGTCCCCTTAGATTTTGAATTGATATAAGATAGTAATTGATGCCTTGTAGTATGAATTTAAGTTGTCATAATTTTGCGGGTGTTAAGACATATGACAAAGTTAGCTAGACTGATATGACAAAGTTAAGACATATGACATACCCCTCTTGTTAGTTAATTAATTAAGAGAATGTACTACATAAAAGAAAAAAAAGTCATCGATATGGTCTATATACCGTTGAATTTGAAGTCCAAAAACTGTATGATCTGACAATTAGAAAGTTCAATTCAGGTCTATGTGATGCATTCACCATATTTTTGGCATATATCCTCACTGGCAAGAATCACATTTCCTAAAGGGAATAATTTGGCACCTGTATCTTTGGATAGGAACAAACTGAAGTAGCTTTGACAAGCCAAGACTGGATCATTTTCTAAATTGCCCTTGAGGTTTGCTATATCTTAAGTTATGCTCCTGGGGTTTATAAAATATCACAAATGCCCTTGTGTTTTAATGGTGTTAATTCTACATCCATTACTATTTAAATTACTATTCCTTGGCTCTGATACCATTTTTCGAGGATTGATATAATCTTAATCTGGAGTTAAAATTGACATAGATGAAGATCTTTGTGTATTTATTGATGATAATAATTTATTTAAAAAACTTATTATTTTACTATATAAATCTAATTTTCTTCTGTATTCTTTACAATTGCATAGTATGCTATGTTCTTCATTATATTGGTTACTTAATTCTAATCCTGATTCTATTAATTATTTTTTAAAATTAAAAATTACTCTTTCATTTGTTAAATCTAATAGTTCTAATTTATGTACTAGTGATTTGATATTCATATTATTTTCTTTCTAAAAATAAATTCTATTTTCCTGTTTTAAAATTATTATACCTTGTAATAAGCGAATATTTCAACATTCAAGATTCTTAATTAGCTTAAATTTATAATCATCATACCTGAATTTAATGGGTCCACCACGGTCTTCCTTACATTCGTCTTAACTTTTGACACTTTGTTATGCCTCACCGTTTACACCTCGACACCTTCCTGGTAATGGTAAGAACTACGCATCAGATACATGAATGGTGTCCAAAAGTTGACTTACTAAAGTTAAGAGTAATAGAACTCCATTTTATTCAAAATATAATAATTATTACAACTTAAGGCCCGATAAGAACCTTGAAAGTGGTGCTTCATTTCAAGCATCGGGTATTTTCTTATTGGATTAGTTTCTAGATATAAAAGGTTTTTCTTATTTGAGAGTTTCGAGGTAGAGAGCTCTGGGTTTCTATCCGTTCTGTGTTCTAGAAATGATAATAAGAGGTTCCTTTTATAGAATAAGGAATCCACATTTACAAGACCAAATATATTATTTTACCACTTGCTTTAATAATTCTTACGCTTTTAATAATTCATCTACTTTTCACGATACTTAGTTACTTTTTTTCCTTGGCATATCTTTAAGATGTAAAGTCTACATCTTTTTTCTTTTGTAATCTTCTGTAACATATTTGCTTTTCTTAATTTCCTTTGTCATTTTACGCTAATTGTTCCTTTGATGATGTTGATGATGGCCACGCATCTTCATCTTACCGATCTTTGATCACGAGAGAATGCAACATAGTCTTTGGTGGCCTTTTTGGCATAAAGCAAAATACTTTCCTGGTTTCTTGACCAATTTCTAAGTTGTCGCAATTAAAATTGGTTTCATATTTGGTGATTTTTTCACCATCTTCTTGACATGAGCCGTACTTCTTGTGTGAGATGATGATAACTTTCTTTGGTTGAATAATTTACTTTAATCTCGAGTAAAATTGTCGATCTTTCTCGAGTAAGTAAATCGGCTTAGCATTTGTCCTCTTAATACACGAGTTCTGCGTTGAATTCCTTACGGAAGTGCCACTTGGTTTAGGAACCTACTCTGTTTGTGTTGGAAATCCCTATCTTGATAAAGTGGTAGGGACTTAATACTTAAACCTGCCATTCCGGTCCATTAATGAACTAAAAATCTAAGATAAACGGGTTTATCACTCAACTTTAATTTTTCTTCTAAAATTCTTAATTGCTCTTTTAAAATTTTCTGGAAAATAATTTAATTCACTTAAATTAATTCCTAGATATATATTTTCTATTAATCTGCGTGATGAAATGCTTTATACACAAAAAATTGGATCGAGCTTCCAATATATTGAATTTTACTGCAGAAATTCCTTGTACGTAGTATAGAATTTCATATCTTGAATATGTTCTTGGGTAGATTTTACGGCTAAATTATAGAGACTTAACCATTGTTGTTTATTGAGATTTTTGTATTGGTCTTTTCATCTTCGTTATTTGAGTGGTTCTAGAAGATGTTTCCACTGAATAATCTTGAATGTTTTGTTATTTTTGATGTCTCTGGCGGTAGAGATGTTTCTTTGAATACATTGGGAGGTCTTGCTATTTTTCCAAGGTTTGTCGATCTGCTTGGATTTGTTGGTTGTTGTTGTCAATCTTCTGAAGAATAATTTCTTACTATCTCCTACGGAGTTATTAGTTTTGGTGTTTTGTAGTTGGCATAGCTTCCTTGACTTTCTATTCTATTGGTGAAGGCTCTATGAGTTACTCCACTAAAATCCTAGAATAGATTTGCTAGCTTACGCCGATTGTTATAAATTCGGTTTTGGGCCATTATAGACCACGTAAACTTTTTACGTTTCTTCTTTTTCTACCGTGCACTTGATTGGGTTTAGAAGTTTTTGTGTAGGTTCTTCCTTTTTAACAGAGATTCCTCGTTTTGAGGTTACAAAGCTTTCTGGAATTTGTTTTGAACATTTAAGTTCTTCTGTTTTATTCCTATCTCTTGAAGAGATTTCTCGAGTATAATGACTTCGAGTTGTTCATATGGGATTTTTTATCTCTCCTTTTCTTTTATCTTGATCTTAATATCAAAAATTGTTTCATTCTATGATCATAAAATAGTTAGAGGTGCTAATTCTCACAGTAGGCATCAACCAAGCTATTTTTATGTCGGAAAGATGTTCAAGCGTCAAAATTGTAATGGTTTGAACCATTGTTGCCATCTAATTAGTCTTCCTTGTTTATAATCTCATGCAATATTAGTTCTTAAAAAATAACCAAAATTCTTGTTATACGCTCTAATAATGAATCTAGAACTTTATGACATATATTGCAAAATTTCTTAATAGCTTTTTTAATGTCTAAATATTCTTTTTCATTACTATGATAATTTAATTCTAGCCACTTGAAAAGACCACGATGTGTATTTGCAAAGATATTCATCTTTGTCATCTACTTTCTTGCTTTAAGGATTGGTGCGATATTCTTGTGAAAGCGTCTGTTTCAATTATCATTTTATCATCTGGTCTGGATGGTATAAAGTTGGTAAATTTTTTACTTTTGCTTTTACTTTATCCATATATAGAGTATCTTCTTCCCGTTTCGGACATAATCTTTTTCAATTTTGCTTGTAATGATTTTTCTCATTTAAGAGTTTCTTGATATAGGCTGCGTATGTGAGGGCATCCTAAAAATCTTTGTAATTGGTTTTTATCTTTTAATTCACTAGGAAACCCTTGAATATTATTTAGTATATGGGGTTGTAGATTATGTTTTCCATCTTCAATCTCCAATCCTAAGTATTTGATTTTTGTTGAGCAAGTCTTGCTTTCTTTCTCGAGTACAATGCCTTCTTTTCTACATTCTTGTAATATATTGATAATATTCAAATAATGTTTATTTAATTCATTCTTGAAAATCAAAATATCATCTATGTAAACAATATGACAAAATATCTTGTAATTTCTTAAAAATATTATCCATATATCTTTGAAAAATACACGGAGCTTGTTTTAATCCAAATGGTATTAATGTCCATTGGAATTGTCCTTGAGGAGCAACTAAATCTTTGTTAATTTTTGAGATTCTTCATCTAGTCTTATTTGCCAAAATCCACTTTTGCAATCGAAACTTGAGAGAAGTATTTCTTTCCTTTTATTAATGATAGTAATTCTTCCTTTTTTGGGATGAAGTATCCATCATCAATGGTTTCTTTATTAAGTGCTTTGAAGTTTATTACCATTCTCTTTTGCCTCTTCTTTTCTCGACTTCTTTTTCAACCAAAAATCTTTGGACTAGAGTGAGGTGAATTATTTGGTATTATAACTTTTAATTCCAAAAAGTTCTTCAATTTGTTTTCCAAATTCAATCCTATCTTACAGGTATAAATCATTCATTTTACTCTTATTATTTTGTTAGGATCTCTTAATTTTATATTGACTATAGTTTTAGATTTATTTATTTTTGGATCCAAAGGATTTTCTCGAACTAACTTGTTTTTAATAATCTTCTAATGCTGTTAAGGCTTTATCTTCCTGTATTTCATTGAGAAAGAGTTTTGCTTTTCTTCTATATCTAATGAAATATTTTCTAAACAAGGTTTTTGTTTTTGCTGGTCTTTTATCTCACCACGTTTTCGCTTTTTATGTTGTTGCATAAAAGTTGGGTTTGAGACAGTTAGAGCTTTTCTTACTTTAGAGACATATATTGTATCTCCTTCTAAGGTTGTAAGGCTTATTTTGTCAGAATGTTGTGTGAATGGTTGATATAAATTTAAGAAATTATTTCCTATTAACAAGTCTACACCTGTTTCCTGTTGATATATGGTAGGAATATGAAAGTTTTCTCCTCCTATTATTATATCAGTATCTTTTAATACTTGATTGGGTTTTATTGTAGTATTATTAGCAATTCTTACAATTAAATCTTTAGGTGCTTGTTTCCAGTTGTCTTACGAAATACATATCTACTAGCTACCTACAACTCACTTGTATATATATATGCATGTAAATGATAAGTGTTATAACCTTTAAATTTTAGTCCTACTTTAATGTAAGTACTATTTGGATTTGTAATACTATACAAATCATTCATTTTTTGAAGAATATTCATATTCTGAGTCAGTTATTTCTTCTTCAGTTCTTAATAGATAAATACTATAAGTATAAATCTATATCAATTCCTCTATTGGTTCTAATTCCTTATTAAAAGCTTCTTCTAAGATTTTGGCTTTTGTGAAAATTTATTTTTAAATTCCTTTTTATGTTGAAGCATGTTAGAACATTCATTTGCATAATGTCCTTCCTCATTACGAGATCCAACATCCGCATTTTTTCTTTCCTGAAGGGCAATAATTCTTTTTTTCAGATGGTTTATAAACCTTTCTTCTAAAATATCTTTTCTTATAATTTTCTTTATTGAATCTCTTTTTATATTTTTGGAAATTTTGTTTTCTAAATTTATATTTTTTATATTTTTATATTTTTGTTTATAAGGTTTTATATTGCATCCATATTTTCCTGGCATTCTAAAATCTCTTGTATCACAACAAATTTTATCATTTCCTCTTATTGGTTTGTATTCTTTTCTTTCTTGGCATTTTATAATGATCCAATCTCTAAGACTTCTTATTCTTCCTCCTAGAGTATCTAGTATAGTTTCTCTATTCCTTTGTTCCCAATTTTCTGTTAAAGTTTTATATAATGTTTCTGGTAATTTTTGAAAAAACATTTCTTTATAGGTTGTTTGTATAGAGGGTGGTAATTTATGGTAATACATTTCATATTCACAAATAAAAGAATCTATATAAAACATGTTACAAATTTCCATCTTTGTTAGATGCCATTTAGCTTCATTGATTTCATTTTCACTAGATTCAGTAATAGTCCTTCATTTATCTTCCCCAATAAATTCTTTGTATATTTCATTTATTACCGTATCTAAGTATTCTCTTCCTGTGGAAGCATTTCCTTGCATTAATAAATGTTGTTGATCTGTTAAGTTTGAAAACCAAACTTTTACATTTCCTGTCATTTTATGTCTTTATAAAGAACTTCTACAAATTGAAGGATTTGTTTGGGTAGTTGGAGAAGTTTGTATAAGGGACGTTCATCCCATTTAGACCATTCATTCAAAGCTTTTTTCCTATCTCTTTATACAATCTAAATTTAGAAGTTCGGGTTTATAGTTATCTTGGAGTTTGAACTTTGGTGGAATATTACCTTTAGTTCCCAATGACCCTTCCTCCATTTAGGTGGTTGTCTTATTACATATGTAGTATCGGGTTGTTCGATCTTTGTCTACTTCTTTCCTCACTGTGTGGGTCGGATGTTTCTTCTTAGTAAGGAATTTGGTAATAGAAATTGGTTTCATACGACCTTTTGGGTCATGTTTCCCCGATTAATCGGTTTTCACTTTGATTATTATCATATCATCTTCTTCTTTGTTAGTACAAAGTTTTCCAATATAATGTTCTTCTATTTCTTCATTATTTAATGTTAATAATTTGACCAATGTTTCTATATTTACGTTTCTCGTGGTTCATAAATTCTTTTTCTAATTTTTTCCTATATTCCATCAATTTGGAATTATCTCTTTACTCTTAGGTTGTTCCTCATTTTTTCTTTTCTCATTTTTGGGAATCGAGAGAATCGATTTCCTCGGTGGTGCTTCTTTTAATCCTTACAGGGTCATATTTATGATGTATCTTTATTTTGTATACATCTTTCCTTAATTCTGAAAATTCTTTATGCATATTTTGTTGTAGTTTATTATAACCATATTTTTTTATTTCCTTTAATAGTTCTCTTTGTATATCTATTATTTCTTGTAAATATTTTGTGTTTGATTCTGGACTAGATCCATTTCCTCTCATTAATAATTGTATAGTTTCAAATAGTGTTCTTGATTTTTTGCCACACATACTAGGCTTCCATTTATTTCTAAATTCATATTTTTATTTTATCCTTAAACACATGATTTTTCCTAATATGCAATCATGAACTAATGCTTTCATTATTTTAACTTCATTTTCTAGTTTTTTAACTTCTTGTTGATTTGAGATTTCTTCTTAAGTGATCTAAAAGTAAATCTTGGTATCTTATTACTTTTTCTTCCTGTTATTAAGGGTTTTTCTTTAATATCTAATTTCCATTCTTACGGTATTTCAAAAATCATTTAGTACTTACGGTTTTATTATTTGTCTAATTAACTTTAAAAATTTTATCTATTTCTATAAATTCATTTTGTCATTATATTGGTATTAGCTATTGCGACTATTTTGTTAAAGAATATCTTCTTAGATAATGTATTGAAAATGGATGATTTCCTTTTCATTAAATATATACTTTTTCAAATTCATAAGCTACTTAATACTTGGTTTAGATTTTTATCTTGTATATTTATAGCAAATCACAGGATATGCGATAAATTTTAATTTTTGGTATCCTAAGTTTGTGGATCATTCACAATAAAGCATCTTGCTTGTTTATTATTCTATTGTCTAATAATGAATATTTTTATTGGTGTATCTATTAATTCCTTCTAAAATGAATTTTTATTAATATTTGGATTATAAATGAATGTATCAATTTTTAACTTTATTCTTTCGAGGAATTTTTGATAATTTGTTTAATATAGTCTCTTTATTAATTAATGGTATATTATATCTTCGCTTTTAGATCCGTAATTTTAATCTTTCATTTCCTTATTACTAATACTGTAATAGATTATATTTTTATAGGAAATATCTTTCTTAATAAAAATGATAGATTAACTTAAATCCATCTCCTTCTTTAAGATTTAATTTCTTTTGAATTTGGCAAATTTCTTTTTACTTATTACCATTTCCTGTGAAAAACATCCTGAAATGTCTTCTGTTTCTATATCTAATATTTCTTGGTTTATTTTTTTCTCTTCCATAATTTTTTTTTTACCTTAGGGTATTTCTGATAAGTGTTAGTTTTAACTTCCGTTATGCTTTTAAGGGTATTTTTGAATTTTTTTAAAACCTGAAGGGTCTTTCTGAAGATTCTTTAAAACTTAGGGATACTTTTGATCTTTTTCCGCGAGACTTGGTGAACCACTTTAACCAATTCAGGGACTAAGAGCCCATTGTCAGGGGGATTCTCAAGCAGCAGCCTACAAGGTTAAGCCTTTCTTGCTTATCTATCCTCCTTCGCTCTTTTAATCAAAACTTTAATGGGACATGTTGGATATGGCTCTCTCAGATTTTTTTCTACAAGGCTTTGGTACATCAGCATACAGAGGATCATCTGTCTCTCTTCCTACCATTAGAGTTGTGTCTCAGATGCCAAATTAACATATTCATTAAATTCACATAAAGTCTATTCAAATGTGAAACTCTGGGCACTGTCCTTCTCTGCTTCTTTTTCCTACAGAATCAATTTGAGGTAATGTTCAGAATTAAACTTATCAGAAGAATTAAATCCCACCTCTTCTAGTTTTCCTATCAAATACAGAACGTACCAGTATAACATCCACTACACGGCATATATCAAAATCTAAACTTTCCATCATTATTTATGATTCTGGATCAGAAGCTCAATGGCTCTAAGCCTCTTACACCAAATTTTAAAGTAAAAATCAGAATTCATTAAAAGCATCCGATAAGCAACAGCTCAACTATGTTACGCAATTCGTGATCAAATATGGAGGAAAAAAAATATTCAATGCTCATCCAACCAAAAACCCATAAACAAACAAATGGTACGGCTTCGCCCTATCTTTCTATCTGGAAGCATTATATCAAATGGAAGCATCTATAATTTAATATGAAAAAAATTAAAAATATATAAAAACCCAACGCTTCCTCAGATGTCAACAACTGAAACGTGAAGGAAAATAAGAATCTCTAGTAGGAACGAAGAGCTTACCCGTATAAAAACAACTTGCCTTCTTTTCCTCTAAAATGGTCAGAAATCAAATAGAGAGCAATGAGAGTTAAAGTACATGAAAAAAGAAAGGCGGTTGTGGTGAGAAACGACGGCATTATTGGTAGCCGAAATAGACGGGTCCGGTCCGTCACTCGTGTATGTGTTTCATACTTCGTCTTCGTTGGCGACAATTGGGCTCATAATCGATGACAAGAATACGACTAATTATTAATTCTTTTATATTTATAAATTCTTTTATCATTTTATTATTATAAATAATTAAATTACGTACAAATAATTTAATTATTCAAAATATTAAAAAATATGTAAATTTATAACGTGCAACACGAACAAAAATACGCACTATATGAACAAACATACATGATTTGCATGAATTACCATTCCTATTTAAAAGACAACTAGACTTAAAAATAATGTAAAAAATATAGAGAGTTTGCGAGTCTCGATTACATGTTTAAGAATATTGTAGTAGTTCTTTTTAAAAAATAAAAATAAAAATAAAAAAGTGGGTTAAGACATGCATGTTGAGTCTTTACTACTTGCATCATATTTGCTTAATAATAATAAAAATAATTCAGAATATTTATATATTTAATTTAATTCTTAATTTAAATAAAATGTAAACATTTTAAAAATATTTTTATTTAGATTTATGATTTTAGGGTTTAGAAATTTAATGCTTATTAGGTTCAAATTCTATGATTTAGGACTCTATTCAAAGCTATTTTCAACTCCCCACCGTTTTTTAATCTACGCTTACAGTAGAAACTAGACAGTGCGCTTGAATCGGATTGGATCTAATTTGAATGTGACCTAGCCAATGTGTTATTGTAAAGTGATTACACAAGTGTGTATCATGATTAAGATTCGAAAACATACCTTGCAAAATTCCCAAAACTCTACATAGAATGTGAATTGTTGGCTAATCTTGTGCAAACAAAACAATTTTAAGATTGTATAGCTAAAGCCTGAATGCACAGTTTTAGGTTGGATCATTTACTTTACACCCAACTTATTTTTAAGAGGCAAAATAATCCCCAAATGAAAGGCAATTTCTATTCATTTAAAAGGCACTCCAATTGTTTCAAATGCAAAATACATCTATGTCACAACAAAGAAACTTTGATATGATAGAATAAAGCAGAGTACAAATGATGTAAATGTTAGCAGCTCAATAATTTAACAGATCGAATTTTCTATGGGTCTCTCATTGGCAAACCAAAAACAGAGCCCTGAATGGAAAAATGATCAAGAAAAAATTGAAAAAAGAGGAGCAAAAAATCTTGGAAAATACACGGGGACATTCTATACATGAGCGGTTAACTCACAAATGAGCAAAATTTAGAGCCTTCATAGAGTAGCTCCCTAAAGTCATGGTTGGGCTCAACACATAAATTTTCAGAGCTCGAAAAAAATGGCAAACTCCCTCCCGTTGTCGAAAGAAATGTAGTTAATTTACCACCCTGCAGCAGAGAACTTGGGGTTGGTTTAGTTTTTGTACCTTCATATCATATAAAATGGTTAGTCTCAGAATGACCAACTTGATGGGCTAAAACAGAAGCCTCTTGTCTGTTGGAATTTTCCTCTCTACGAAACGTTTCCGCAGAGTTGTGATTCTCATCATTGATACTCATTCGAGGTTTCGTCTGTCTGGACCTGATGTTACTACCCATGGGAAAGGGCTCCTACAAGAAAAGTGATAAGATCGTTATTACATTCAGTCAGTAAAGAACCTGTAGTTAGGAATCCAGTACAACTATTTAGGGCATGTTTGTGAAAGCACTTTCTCCTGAAAACTCTTTTAACATGAACATATTGCAAACAAACCCTTGAATAACCCTCAACCCAAGAGTGTAATGAGAGAGGAGAGAAATATAAGGGTGGAAATTTGGGTCACAACCCAAACCCAAAACAAGAACACGACTAGATAAGGATAACATTCACTAAAAGATGCTATACTATCTTAATTTAAATTCCACAAATAGGAAGTTAAAAGAAATTCAATATACAATTAAGTTCAAAGTTATCTGGTTTGTATACACTAATTTCAAAAGTCAATTTCCTTTGCTTAATATAAATAGCATAAGCTATTAAAACCAAAATTTGAATCAGTATAATGAATGTAGGTTGTTGGAGGGAACCATATAACAAAGAACACCAAGGTAAACTCTCGTGCTGATATATTACCGGGTCACCAGCGTTGGGACCATCTGTCTGGAACAGAATAGGGCGACATCTTTTATCCTCATTCATCAAGCTTGAATTCTGAAAATGAGCGATAAGAGCAGCTTTCCCCTGAATGCGAGCATATGCAAGACATGCCACCTTTTCACTGTTAAACTTCTCCCATTTTTTGCCATTGAATGCCTGTAATACAATTTATTATTGCTTTAATTTTATTTTTTTTATTTGTTTTGTTGCTCTAGTAGAAAACTTAGAAGAATACAACAGTAATGAGATATCATTGTTGTGTAGTCAAACCTGATAGAATGGAACAATCTGACGAGGATCAATCATGTTGATGAAAGCATACCCCACATTACACTTGTTCTAACAAAGATTTAAATAAAATATAACTTAGAAACACAAATAATGTTTTTTGTATCAGAAATGATTAATCCATGAAGCATTTTACTTACCTTGAAGTCAATTGGCAAATAGAGAAAGTCATATGTTCCTCGACAGCGCTCATCAATTGCAACAAGAAGCATCTTTGAAGTATACCTGTACGATCATTAATCAATTAAGAGAAAGTACTACATGTGTACGTGGCTATTTTTAATTGTTTCTTTGCTATTCAGCCCCTTGAATAAGGTTTCTAATGACTAAACTAGCAGTCCAAGCACTGTCTAGGGGTGCCTGCCACACAGCTGCGGCACTTAGGTATTCTGGATTGTGTTAAAAAACTGTTGGAAAACATTTCTCCCAAAAGCTTAAGTTATTTGGAGATGAACCAACAATATTTTTATACATTCTAATCTCTCCACAAGTGTCTGCTCTATGCATAATACAAGCCAAATACTTAAAACTCGACAATTGGGATTATTGGGATTTGAATAGAGAACCTCCAGCTCTAATATCATGTTAAAAGTTGTTAGGAAGCCAACTCTTCTAAAAATTTAAACTATTGAAAAATGGACCAATAATACTTTTATACATTCTATTAGAATGTTCTTTCCAGCGCTAAGCACAAAAAATAGGTTCAAAGACTAGCAATTATATTATAAATAATGGCTGCTCATAATTATGATAACACCTTTTACTTGAGTTATTACTGTAAAAAAACCAAATAACTTAAAGAAACTAATATGACATGAATTAATGTTAACATGGATGTGTAGTAATTACATAACCATAACATTTTTGTGGATTGCAAGTTCATTCACACTACTACATTGACAAGATTCATAAAAGAGAGAACAGTATACAGCAAGGGGAAGTATGTATGTACTTGTTTGGAATGTTTTTAATCATCAGCGTGGTTCGACTGTCTTCACCGCGCAATATGCGGTCTACATCAAGTTCATATTGTTTAGCACTACTAGAACTCACTTCATTTCTTCGGGGGAATTGATTTCTTGTGCGTTCGTTCAGAGAATCAAAAGGCATTGAAATCATTTCATTCCTCCCTGGAAACATATGGCCAATAATATGCTGAGAAGGGTGCTGAACAGGATTTGCAGTCATGTCCATGCAATTTCGACCAACTTGAGAAATGATGTTACGAGAAGAAATATCCAAGGGATGCAACTGAGGACTACCGGCAAAGCCTACACTCCCAAGAGAACCATGGTGAGGGCTGGATATTTCGGGAGGCTCCCCAGAATAGGCATGGATTTCCCACGGAGAGGGATTAACAGCGGGAGCTGATCCAATGTGGTGTGAAAAAGGTGAAACAGAGCCCAGTGTATGTGGTGGTCCTCTAGGGAATCCAGGCATTTGGGGCAAGCAGTGTGAATTAAAGCCGTTAATGAATGATGGTGAATTCTGCCACAACATAGGGCTAGAAGGATGCTGATATGAGTTTGTTTTGTTCAACATATAATGATGCTCACGAACACCGCAGCTCCCATTTGCAGGAGATCCAAAAACTAAAATTCATCCAATGATAACACATAAATATAAGTATCTCATATTGATTGAAATTTTTATGTCTGCCAACTCACAGCTAAATATGTAGTTTAGGAATTGAAGAAACAAATATTTATTAGTAGCACAAATAAATCACATAATTTTACTGGCATCAAAGAGCAACAAAGAAAGGTGCTGATATGGGAGCCTAATATAACACACTACATGAATTATGCAGATTTAGGCCCCAGATAAACTTGAGAGAGGAAGAGAAGGTTCTAATTGCTTGTGCTTCTAAAAGTGGTGTCAATGAAAAATGGTTTCAAAAGTAACATATCATTTGTAATTATGTTAGGAAGCATATTAACTCTTGACCAAAAAAATATATGTTCGGCTCTTTTTTTTTTTTGTTATAAGAAGCATAAACCAATAATACATACCCTAAACATGGTTTTGCTTCAGATAATGAACATAGCAAAACTCATCAACCTATGTTACAAAACAGTAAACAAATTTACCTCCTCCATTAAGCTCCACCGGATGCCTATTTGTACTCACTCTGTGGTTGTTCCTGTTGTCTACTACCGACACTCCAAGACCCCCAGTAGCCATGTTCCCGAGCGCACTCGAGGTGTTGAGTGGAATATCATGATGTTCAGGGAAGGAATGAGGATGGAAATTGGGAATGCATTGGTTTCCAAACTCAATTTCTTTAAAAGAGTTCCTGGAATCAAGGCCAAATTGTTCGCCAGATGATGCCACTCCCACCGGATAGGGAAATGTATTTGGAAAGCTAGAGCTATGACTAGATAAAGCATTTTCAGTAAGCATGCTCCGAGGCAATAGCTTTTCAGAATATAAACCCTGGTTAGATGAGTTCATCATCGTGCCACTTGATGCCATCACTGCAGGAGAAGCAGTAATTTAAAAAAAAAATTATTAGGGGCAAAAACATTTTGTCAAAGGACAAAAGAAATTAATGCAAAGCTTTTTCAACAGGAGTTAATACCTTTAAGTGCTGATTGTAAGTTACCAGCAGGGATATGAAAAATATTATGCTCATCCTGCTTCAAATCAGGCACTTGCATCGAGCTGCAAAGGAATATTATGTTATTACACGAAATTCAAAGAAATCAGAATTGAGAATCACAAACAAAAAGTAAAGATGGCACATGTAGAAGTAGACAAACAGTATTAAACAGAAGTTGCGAAGGCAAATATCAAAATGATTGACAATTAATTGAAATTTGACACCAATATGATCAGGTGCCTCTAGGACAAAAAGTGTATGGGAAATTTAGATCCATAACATCTTATGTTATATGTCTATTTAAAGGACTAGGTTTGCTAGTGTGTGTTGGTAACCAACTAGGTTTGTCCCTATACACATTGTAGCCTTGCAGGCCATCACTTGAAACTCAACATTATGGTGTCGCAGAGGTTTGAAAATAAGACCTCCCACTTTCATATCATGATAGAGTGTGTTGGTAACCAATTTTCCCAAAAGCTTAATTGTTGTAGGATACAGGCTAACATTACATTTAGACACTCACAAGGTTGAGGCAGTAAGTGCAGAAAGAAAATACCTCCATCTTGCACCTCCTGGAGGAGCTAGTTCTAGCTTGATTTGTTTTTTACCAATCTCACTTTTATCCAATGCATGAAGAGCAGCTTCTGCAGCTCTAACATCATAAAATTCTATGAGCTTGTTATGAGGCTGGTGAGGAACTCCACGAATCTAGAAGCAGAAAAGAAAACCATGAAACTGAAAATCGATTATCCTTCTTTTAGCCAGAGAAGTATCTTAGAAGAAACTGACTTACTTCTTTAACATCACCATAATGTCCAAATATTTGATGAAGCTCATCATTTGACACAGAAGAATCAAGGTTGAGTATTATCAAAATTCCTTGCTTAATATCTTTTTCTGAAGGATTGTCCTGGCATATTTGCAATTGAAAAAACATTATTTAACAATGAAAATAAAGCTACTAAGGACCTAAAATGAAGATTATTAAATGGGGTTTATCCGAAACTTTTACCTATTAGCTAATCCAGTAGAAGCTAGACAACATTACTTTTATTATTTATGAATAATAACCTCTCAGAGAAAGAAAAACATCAAAAATAACCTAGCACTCAAGTCTGGGTTGGACATACTTTGCAAAACCAAATGATAAATTTAACATGTTGGGTGATATGCGACTGCAAAGTTTCCAAGTCAAATTCCCTAACTGGGTATGATTTTAATTTTTGATGGTGCGTCACATTTCCTAAAAGCTTAGTAATACCTTGGGTATTGAATAATGTATGTCAAGTTTCCTATGCTTCATTGGCTTGCTTTGAAGAGCTCCCATTGCACTTCGTGCTGCCCGTATATCATAATAGGTGATCATAACAAATCCACGATGCTTGCAGGCTGTGTATAGAGCCTGAATATTACCATATTGCTGACATAACAGTAAACATAGTTATTATTTTAACAAGGCAAGCTAGTTTTACTAGGTTCTCTAAAGTCAAAAGAATAAGCTGCAAAGGAAAGGAGAGAGAGGTACCTCAAAAAGTGCTTTCAGTTCAGAATCGTTGATATTGCTATCGATATTTCGAACAAAAAGTGTTCTAGAAGGGTGTTCGCCAGAAATTGAGCCATTACTACCCCATTTTCCATTGGAAACTCCCTGGGCAAAATCATATTTTCTATTTCCGCCATAAAAATTATCATCTCCTAATTCCATGCCACCAACACTACTAAACAAATCAAAATCTTCAAAATCTTCAAAATCTTTGCCTATGGGAAGAGAATTACATCCCAGCTCATCAGTCACACCTGAAAAAAGATCATCTTCTTCAGGAAGGAGATTTCCAATAGTTTCTGCCTCAACTTCTTCAAGAGATTTAAAACAATTTTCTTCGTTGCGTGAAACAAAAGTACTAGGAAGCTGATTGGATTTGACATCATTTCCTGACAACCTCACTACAAAACATGAAGAAAAACTAAAACCAATAAGATAATATATATACACGATAAGTGGATAGAATGGAGGTAAACCTCAACCATTTAGAATACAAATTAATATAAAATCATTATATTTGTTTGTGGTGCTTATGAACATAAAAAGTCATGAGTAGATTGAAGACAACTAAAATGTTTGCATAAATTTAGATATTAAAATGTGGCATTAAGATTACAAAACCTCTTCAAAATCAGTTACCACAGTAAGGCAAAAATTTGACAAAAACTTTTGGTTTCTAAAACTATAAAGTCCTGCGAAACAATATTTCTAACTTCTTTTACATGCATAGTAGAATGGCAATGTACTAATTTAATACTTTTTTTTTCTTTTGACCAAATAATAATTGAGGTGGGAAATCGAACCAATGTTTATAATACCAAGTCTTTACAAAGAGGGTGGGTGGCCGGTAATTTAATACAATGGTCAATGCAACTATAGAATGTAAATCAATCAAAACTGTTAAGATTAACGGAGTGGCCAAACAAGAATTTTTCCAGATATGGTAAAGGAACCTCACATTTCCTATTAAACACTTCAGATAATGAGCTTGAAAATAGACTGACTTCATGCAGCATCCCATTTGTAAGACTTTTACTTCCATTAATGCCATACAATCCAGGCTTCATAGACATATTAGACCCCTGTTTTAGAGAGTGATCCAAAGGTTTCCATGGTGCGTTGGAAATGCTGGCAACTCCTATGCCAAGAGGTTGTCTTTCCATGGTTGATGACGAACCCAATGTACTGTGAGGACTTGCTCCCGAGCCATGCATTTTCCCTAAAAGACAACATTCACACAAGAGGAACGTAAATATTCTCCGCGAAATAATCTCAATTCTCAAGTTGATATAGTACTAAGTTGTAATTAAAGATAGGAAACCTAACAAAGATTAAATTTTGTTAAGCAGATAGATAACATGAAAATATTTTGGGAAGTTTAATAATCAAATGTGCCAAAAATGTATCAACAAACACTCTCCATAGAGTTAAATTGACATTCATGGATAATACAGCTAAGCTAACTACTGAATGTCAACGTCTTCAAAACCTTTCATTTAAGAGAACTTTTTTCCTTTTATTGATTGCTATATAAATCTAATTGCCAGGGCCTGAATAGGGTAGAACTAGCTGTTGAACTTTTCAATGGGGAACTCACCTAAAAAACCAAAACGTTAAACTTATTATCCAAAAAGAAAAGGAAAGAAAATTAGTTTTCAAAGTTTCTAAAAAATTTAAGGCTGCGACAGTAAATGGCTAAAAATATTGCATGCTTTATTTTGCTTAGCTAAGTACCACTGCATGAGGTATCAGTCTCTATGATGAGGCTAACTGAATTGAGACAGACGAGATTAGCCCAAATAACCAGCCTTTCCAATTAAGATTTATGCAATTTCCCCCCCTTCTGAACAAAATCAGAGTGTCCAACTCTTTCTTTAGGTAGCAAAAGGAACTTCATTTCTTGGTTAAAAATTCCAGATATCATGCATGCTATAGTGAACCAAGGCAAAACTATAGAAATTAATTCCAAACCAAGTAGTCTTGGATCTACTAGTTCCAGAATCTATATCCAAAATGCATTATAACTTCAAGCAATCATATAGCAAGGGGGTGTTGTTATTCACTGATTCAATATAAGGAGATACTCTGAGGAGTATCCCTCGTGATTTAAGGAATTAATAACTTGCAAAAAGTTAACAATCCTAATTTCCATAGCCAAAGCATAAAAGAGAACTGATTTTGATCAAGAATTAACTGAACAAGACTCAACGACAGACCAATTCAGGAAAGCTAAAAACTAAATTATGCTTACTTCGGTGTTCAGGCTCAAATTTTGGCTTCCAAATTGTTTCCTGCCCAGTGAAAGTTTAAAGTTATATAAGATGACTGATAAGAAAAACCAGAAGGACTAAAGTCATTCTATAAAAGGAATACGAAAACTTAAAATCAATTGAACAATAGTTCGACAACCGAAGTAAGTTTTGGATGTATTAAGGAATAAGCACCTCAGAAACAGAACAAGTTTCTCCAAAGAAGCGAGAAGGGGCAGTTACACCATTTTGATCCATTAGTTCGGATGCCATGTTTCAGCTATCAAATGAAAATTTCTCAAAGAAGATACAAAATTCAATCTTTATAACTCGACAATTGTGTCTAGAATGCATGGTTCTTTATCATCTGAAAAAATATATATATGATAAAACTCAGTTAAAACAATAACGCAACCAGCATATTAAGCAAATAAATAAATATATAAATAAGGCAACAAACACATTCTAAAAGCAATGTGTGAATAGAAAGTTTAGAACAGAAAATGAAAATTTAATAGGTGTTTTGACAGTAACCCATCAGACTCTACCACAAAATTAACGAAAATAAACCATTTTTATAGTTATTTCCTTAATCAACAGCAAGAAGCCATGAAAGAGCTTCATAGAATTGAAGAAAAACCGCATGCTTACCTACCAACCACCAAACTCGGTAAAATCCTATTTGGTTGCCGATAAAATCTTGTAAAAACAGAACTTTTTTCCTTGATCATTTCATCAGCCACCAAATCAGACAAAAAATGAAGAGAGAGAGAGAGATCAAGAGGAGCAAGCAAGCGGTTCAAACCATAACCGTACCAAAAAAAAATTAATTTTTTTTTTCAAAATTTAGTCTTCAAGAAGTCATACATATCACAGATCAGAAACCACAACCTACCAACAAAGCTTCAAAAAGTGAAATTTCAACAAAGTAAAAAAAAAAAAAGAGGAAAAAAGTATTTTACTTCACTCTAATGAAACAAAGACGCACCTCCATAAACCAACCCTCTTCTTCAAAATTTCAAATTTCGCTCCTTTATCATCAGGTCAATTTCCTCGCTAAGAAAACTGACCAGAAACAGAGAATTGAAAAAATTCCACGAATAGAGAGACCAAAAATTCTCAAATAGAATTACAAAACAGAAGAGGATCTAAGAAAGTCAAGGCTTTTCAAGAATTACAAGCAAATTTTTAGTTCTCACCCCAACAGAACAGAGCTAACCAAAAATTCTCTACTAGTAGTTCTTACACATCATTTTCTTCTCAGGATAGCCAAATTTTCAGAGTTGAATCGGAGAAAAATGAGATTCTGGCGAGATCAGATTCCGGCCGACCGTAGACTCTCGTGGAAAGAGAATAAAACAGCAGCTGGTAGGAAATTAAAGAGAGAAGGAAAGAGAGATGTCGTAATTACTTTACTTATTAGTTGAAAGAAATACAAAAATAATCAAATTTAAAATAAATAAATAAATAAAGACAATACAGAAAATAAATAGAAACCGAGTTTGTATTTGTGTCCGAAAAAGAGAAGTTGTGTGGATAAAATAAAGATAATAACTTAGAAGTTGGAAACTCGATTCCCCAATCAATCCATCAGTCAGATTAAGAATTCAGATTTCAGAGATACTTTTCTTCTGTTTTTCGTACTTCTTTTTCGGTAAATAAGAAACCTTTTTTTTCTTTAAAAAAATAATCTTTGAAATTATAGAAGAAAATATATTATGCAACTCCTCGGAGAGTCCAAGGCCTTCGACGGATTTTCAATTTGGGTTTGTTTGGCCAGCCCAACTACTTATACATTCTTTTCTTTTTCTTTTTTTCCCCATAAATTTCGTGTATTTTTCAAAGAGTTAAAAAAAATCTTAAAAAACTTTCAATAATATAAATAATATCATTTAATATTAAATTATATCTAGTTATATTTAAAATAAATATATTATTTTTATTATTATAATTTTTAAATATGATATTTTAAAAAGACTTTACATAACCTAAATTTCATGGTTTTTCTCTTTAATAAATAGTTTCATTATTTAATTAATTTTATATATAATCCCTAAATAATATATTAGTTTTTACATTATAAAATATATATTAATATTTTTAAATATACAAAAAAATATGTTTTTTATATTGTGAAAAATATATGTACATCATTTAAAAAATATTAAAAATAAAAATTTATCTATGTATTATATTATATAATTAAATCACAATTTTATCTCTCGTTTAATATTATAATTAAACTTCAAATTTTTAAAATTTTATATATATCTTAAAATTTTAATCACAAATATATATATATAATGTTATTATTTATATGTAAAATTTAAAAATTTGACTACTAAATTATACAATTTATAATATAAATATACAAATTTACATGTACTTTTTTAAAATTTAAAAATTAAATTATATATTTTAAAAATTTATCGATTTATCGTATCAAGTAGGGGTGTCCATAGTACGATCCGGTCCGGTTTTTCCTAAAAACATTTAACCAAATCGGACCGTTTGATTTATAAAACGGTTCGGTCCGGTTTGATTCCCGATTTGATTCGATTTTTTTATAATTTAATGAATAATAATGTGAAATTTTTAATATATTATTAAAACAATCCGATCCAGTTTGAACGATTTAAAATTAGTACAAATTGGACCGGACCGTTTGATTAGTAAAACTGTTCGTCTTGTTCCGATCAAGTCCAGTTTTACGGTTTGGTCCGGTTTATGGACATCCCGAGTATCAAATATATACTTTGATGTTTAAATTTTCATACTAATAAATCAATTAAGTATTTATTTTATTTAATAATTTAAATAAAATAATATTATAATATCAATATTTTATTTATTGATAAATAAGTATAAAATAAAAAAATATTTTTTGTTATTGTATTTATCATAAAAAAAATTAAAATATTGAATAAATAATAAAATTTATCATTCTTTGACATTTTTTTTTATAAAATATGAGTAATTAAATAACACATTTTATAATTCAATGAACTAATTGACTTAGATTTTTTAATGTAATATGTCTTTGCACCACCTTAATCTATAAAATAATAATATATAAAAATTAAAATGATATTTATAAATTTATTTTTTTTTATCGATAAGTAAATATTTATTTTATTTAAAATTTATATTGATAGGTCCAACAAACATGGTAATAATATAAAACCAAACAAACAAACCATAAACGAAAACAAATTCAACTTTAAAAATGGGAATACTCTGCTCATAAATATTACCCACAAAAAGCTTAACATTAGCTAATAAAATGGTATACTTATCAAACTACTTTCAAATTAATAAGACTATTTGATCTACATTAATGATTTTCTACACGAGGGTAATCCCATTCTCCACTTTCTATATTTGATAGAGTCTAAACACTACTCAAAGCCACATCAGTTAAATTTTACATAACAATTAGAGGACACAAAGTATTAAACACTCTTTTACAACGTCCATGTAGTGTAGTGATTGACTTATAGCCACAATCTCATTCATACAACTCCACAAAATATCTCAATTTAGGAGGTATTTTCAAGTTTTAAACTATCTTCCAAAGCTTTCTATCAATATGTAAGGTAATAGTCTTTCCACCTACTTAATAAGGGCATCAACATGACTTAATAACCCAATCATCTTATATCTCATAGAAATTAAATAAGATTAAGATGGGGTATGATTACAAAGCAATTGATAATAATTTAACTAATAATCACTTGAATAATTAAAACAACATCTACTTGATTAAATACATATAAATTCATTTCAATTTATAATTGACAAAATAATTAATTTTCTCTACCTATGAAAATATCATTTATTATTTCTTACAATAGTTAGCTTTAATCGTAAGGAATCAAGTAATCATGATTAATTATATATTTATATTTTCTATTCATGCGTCACCATCCATCGAACACTACCTTCAAACATTTTTTTTTAATATGTCACATCTTTTCTACGACATATTATACCCAAATTTAACATCGAGTAAAGAATTCGAACGAAAATATCTATTTTTAAAGACTCAAACAAGCATGCTATTGGGTTGAATAATTAAACTTCGTTCTTGATTTGGAACCATAGCAAGATTAAAAAGATAGAGATATTTAAATTGTAAATCACCTTATAGTATAATCTTAGTACGTCACTTTCAAGCAAACTAGTGAAAATTACTTTTCCCTTCGGTGAAGCCCCGTTAGAATGCATGGAAACTTCTTTTAATATTTTCACGTGATTTAATTTTATTATTAATTTATATATCTTTAAACCAAAAAAAATATTAATAAAAAACATGTAATATATATAAATTTAAATGATAATTATAAAGTTTGTTTGTTTATTATTTATTCTTTAAATTTAAAAATAATATTAATGAAAAAATTATAATATTCACTTTGGGTGGATTGATAATTTATGTATAATATTATTAATAAAATATCATCACTTTGTTAACTTTTAAAATTTTAAGTATATAATTGGTAAAAAAAAAACACTTCTTCTTTTTAAAGTAAAGTTGATAGTTACTAATTAATCAGATAGATTTTCATTATTTAATTAGTAATAATCAGTACCAATACAAACGAATCTAGCAAGGAAATTCAATAACCAGTAATAATAATAAGACAACATAAACCATCAATGAGATTACTAGAGCACTCATGGTTAAGAGAGCCATCATTTTAACCAAAAAATCATCTTCAATTAAGTTTTTTTCCATAACGAGTACCATAAATGACCATAAAAATAAAATTATTAAAGTGCTTATTTAAACTAAATAACCCAAAAAAATATTTTAAAATAACATAAATTGACCTATTTAAATAAACTTTAAATATATCAAATTTATAATATAATTCAAATAATGTAGGAGTTTGTGGTTGAATAATTTACCTCAAACTAGAAAATTATATCAAATATGTAATTATGCAATCTAAGTTATTTTTTATATAACTATCCCCTATTTTAATATTTTTATTTATTTTATATTAATTATTATTAATAATAAAATAATATTTATATAAATTAATAATTTCATTTCAATTCTTTTTTTTTAAATAAAAATAAAAAAATGGAAACGAATTTTACCCACACTTTTTTATTCCATTTGATTAATGTTTATTTTCTTATTAGCATCGGAAACCTAAATAAAAAATCTTGCAACACAAAATAAAAATCTTACAAATGTGTTAATTAAATGCAAGAAAGGGATAAAAGATCTTTCCTCTCTCGTCTTACAACAATAACAACCACTAAATTAGCTTAAAATAAATAAAAATAAAAAATAAAAATAATGTTCAAGTATATAATTGCCGACAAAAAAAAACATAACACTTTGTATTCGATTAAAGTATAAACCAATCATATACTTTCAAGTTTTAGTCCTTTTACTTTCTTTCTTTTTTTCTTTCTTTCTTTCTTTCTTTTTAACTTATATGACTCTCAAAATAAATTTATTTTGGATATATTGTTGGCCTGTAGATTAAAGAACCATTTCTTTATTATTGAAAAATTAAAAAAATAAATATTTTGTTTATTCGATAAAAAACAAAATTCCAGACTTGCATGTTACTTTGAAGAAGCTTTTTATATTAAAAAATAAAAGAGATTTCATGCTAATCCCATCTCTAAGCTACGCGGAAAGAATAAAAAACCGCCCACTTGTATACTCCAAACAGAGCATATAAATACATTAATAGAGAGAGAGAGAGAGAGAGAAAATCACCCAACATATAAGGAATAATTAAAACAAAATGAAATACAAAAGTATCATTTATTATTATTATTATTATTATTATTAATTATAATGATAATTTTTAAATTTTATCTATTTATAATATTTTAATTTCTTAATATTAGATATGCTATTTTTTGTAATAAGATGTTATTGGATCAAATGGAATACTTTATTTAAACTAATTCTTAAAAGGAGTTTTATTCCTCATGTGTTTACGTAGGGAATAATATTTCAGTTGATAATATATATTTTTAAAATTTTAATACTTGTATATTTACTTAATGGTAAAATATTATTAGATTTTTTATTTATTTGGATATTAATAAAAAAAATTGATTTTATTTTGTATCTTTTTTAATTTAAATATCAAAAGATAATAATATAATTGAGATATCTCAATACACACTAATTATAATAATATTTTTTAAATTTTATTAAATTTAATATCCTAGTTTTTTAATACTTTTTCCTAATATTAGGAATATTATTTCTTAAAATTAATAATTTTACTCTAGTTTTAAAATTAAAAAATTATTATTATTAGATTAATATTATATATATATATATATTAATATATTAATTAATTATTGATTAAATATAAATTCTTGGAGTTAAAATAATAAAATAATTGTAAAATTATCTGTTAATTAAATTATTTTATATAAATTTGAATTGATGAAAATATATATTTATAAAATTTATAATAATAAAATAATATTATTATTTTAAATTTTAAATTATATAAATAAATATTAAAATAATAATTTTTATTATTATAGATATAATTCTATAAAAAAAATTATTATTATTTATGCATACTTGATATGATTAGTTATTTGTACTTTTTTTCTCGAGCCAATAAACGAGGTTAGTAGAAAAAGGTTGTATCTTGCGGTCTAAGTTGAAGACATATCTCCCTGTCCGTCAGTTCTTGTCATGATATATGATACCTTTATTTTCACATATATATATATATATATATACAAATAAGATTTATATTTTAAAATTTAACTTTTATTAAAAACAATTACTAAAAACACAAATTTCTTTGATAAATTTAAAAATAATACTTTAAATGTGACATATGTAACATGTAAAACATAGGATAAAAATTAACAAATTGAATAGTGTTTTTTAAAAGAGAATATAAAGGATTTATTTAATTACTAGTAAAAATATATCTTTTACCATTACTTACTTGCAAATTATATACAACAGTTTTTTTAAATTAAAAAAAAAACAAAAGTTTATAAGTTGATATTGTTTTTCAAATAACTGAAAGCCATATCATACGTAAGTTTAACTTAATATTGTTAAAAAATAATTATTTATATCATAAATATATTATAAAACCACCTATAATTAATTTATTCATAAAATTATCATTTTATTTTTTATTTTCATCTAGTAAGAAGAATATTTGGTTTTTATATAACATATCATTATAAATCATAATTTCAACAAATTAAGAAGACAAAAATCATTAAAGAAATTTGGTTACTTCATTTTTTAAAATTTATCATTCCTTCGATGAAATAAATTGAATTTCAAAAATTAATTTTTTTATAAAACTTAATAAGTATCTATAGGAAATAAAGCCATAATATAAAAAGGAAGTCCATATTCTATATATAATAATTAGGGATATACATTTTAAAAGATGGATAATTAAAATTATAATTATTTATAAAACTCGATAACTTTTTTTAAAATAATTATAATTAATTAGTCGTGGAACAAAAATGATTATTATAATATTATAATTGTAGTTGATTGAAACTGAATATATATTAATGTTATTGTTTTATATACATATAATTACATAAAATATAACTTTAATAATAAAACACACGATATTTTGTATAATTAGATTAAATTTTATTTATTTTTACTTTATTTTTTATTTAATTTAAAAACATGTGCCAAATAGTTGAAAAAATAAAAATTAATATCAATATTTTAAATAATATAATAAAATGAATTAAATTAATATTTAATTTTTTAAACATATTTTTGAATAAATTTAAATAAATAAATATACCCAAAATTAGTATGTAATGATTATGATTATTAACACAACCATCATTATTAGTTCCATGCCTATTAGTACCTATAAACTATATATAGCTATAATATAATTTATTTAATATATCTAGTTACATCTATTAAAAATAAGTTATAACTATCATTTATATTTGCTATTACATGAGAATAAATACATCTAGATGCAATTTATAACCTAATACAAATGACCAATCATATTAAGCCTACATAATACATTTTTAAGACTAGTGTCCCACTAAAACACACCATCAGTTTGATCAAATGAAGGCACATGAATCACTTTAAGTCTACCCTGAACAACCTTAACCTGAATGAAGTGGTGATTAATTTCTATATGTTTAATCCCAATATGAAATATTGGGTTTTAAGCCAGGGATGTTGCATGAATAATAGTTGTGAGAAGCACAGAAAAAAAGAAGAACAATATGCACATCAACAAGGAGTTCATTAAGCCAAATCGATTTAGCAATAACAAGTGTCATTACTCTATATTCACTCACGGTGCTACGATAAGTAACCACTTTTTATTTGAAAGATTTTGACAAAATTAAGACTCTTCCAAGAAGATACAATATCCATTGTTGGTACTTTTTCTATCATCAATGGTGCTACCCCAATCAACGTCACATTATGCTAACAATTTAAGCTTGTCAACCTTAGACAAAACTAACTCAAGAAGAATAGTGCCACAAATATACCTTAAAAGATGCTTAAATACCATTAAGTGAAAATTAGTTGGAACAACTATGAATTGAAAAAGTTTATTCACACAAATAGAGATATCTAAGTCTTGTTAAGGTAAGATATTGTAAAGAACCAACAATCTTTATGTATTCACTAGGATTAGTTAGTGGAACACCATCAAACTTTCTAAAACATTTGCTAACAAGTACATAAATCTTAATTGGTTTGGTGTCCATCAGCCCAATGGCATCCAACAACTCAATGACATACTTATGTTGTGATAGATGCATACATCCTTCCAATAGACGACTTCAACACCCAAAAAATAATGAAACACCCTTGAGCCTTTTAAGGAAAACTAAAGATGCAAATTCTTTATAAGAGAATCCACCTCATTAGAATTAGACGCAATGATAATTATATCATCAACATAAATAAGCACTATAAAGCAAGAAACATTGATGATTTCAGTGAACTATGAGCTATCAAACTTGGTAGCCAAAAAACCATTTTGAATGAGAGCACTACATATTTTTTTATATCATACACGAAGAGCTTGTTTAAGATCGTATAAAAAGCTTTATTTAATTTACATATCACAGATTTATATGTACTCTCTAACTGATAACTGTATTTTATACAGTTATTTGCATCAATTTTAGTAATGATAATTGCTATGTTCGTTTAATATTTATTAATTTTTGTTAAATAAATTAATATTTTCCTTTTATTTGCTAAAAATACATTTTTAATAAAATTAAATAATTTGTATCGAAAATGTACTTAATTTCATATTTTTGTTCACAAATATAATTTATGATAATACATTTTCTTAATTACAATTTATATAAATCAAAAATATAATTTAAATTAAATTTGGGCTTAATTGTAATTATTAAAAGTTTAAAAATTTAATTTAAAATTAGTAAAGGGCTAAACTGTAATTTAAGAAAGTTTAAAATGTAATTTGAAATATATTTGTGGGTGAAAATATAATTAATAAAAGTTTAATTTTCGCAGGAGATGAAGTCCACGCTTAAGATCGCACTCGCCAAACGTGGGACCGTCCGATCAAAGGATCCACGGCTCGTACGCGCGCGTGTCCATCAAGCTCGACAAGGGCGATTGAGGACAGAGATTTGCCTTTCACGCGGCACGGCGTGCCAGTGGGTCCCTCGTGTCGCGTAGGCCGGCGTCAGAGTGGGCCCCACATGTCGGCCGCGAATTCCCCGAGGCGATCGGCCGACCGTTGGATCGATCAACGGTCCGGATTGAAGCGCGTCCATCCAGTGCCGCGCACCGGCCGCTTCGTGTTAACAATCCTATGTGATGCGGCCCCATACGGCGTGCACCCTCACTCTTCAAACGGAAAATGGCCACCACGTGTCTCATAAATATTCCGGCGAATAACATGGTGACACGTGGCATGCATTTGGTGAAATAAAACGCAGAATCGGCGCCCTTCCGGTAGTTACACATTTCGGATTAGGAGAAATCGCTGCGACGCGTTCTTCATGCGCCGCTTACCGTCAATGAAACGCTGCCACGTGTCCCACGAATTGTGTCCGCGAATCAGAGCGCGACACGTGGCATGCGGAAAAAGAAAAAAATTCAAAAAATTGGCAGAGTGTTTGTTACGCGTGCTAGCCCATATCATCTTGTCCCCCACTGATGATATAAAAAAAAGAATAATATAAAAAAAAAGAAGATGATATATATTTTGGGGGATACGCATTCAGCGGGGTTCTTAATTTTTTTTCTTTCAGTTCAGTTTTTTCATTTTCTTTTCAGCAGAGTGTATTTTTTTTCTTTCTTCTTTTTCTCTCAACAGTTTGGGAAAAAACTTGCAAACATTTTAATTTTTCTGTTAGTCTGGTTTGCGTGTTACACAATCACTAACCCCAAAGGTTGCAAAATAAACACATTTTTTATCAAAACACCATGCGTAAAATGCATTATTAACATCACACTAAAATATAGTCCACTACTTTGTTAAAGCAAAAGTTAACACTACTTTAATAATAATATCTCACAACATCACTAAATGTTTATGAATAGTATACACCAAAAACTTATAAAAACCCACATGCAACTAACATAACTTTGTACTTATCCAATGAGCCATGAACCAACAATTTTGCTCTAAATACCCATTTATAAGTTATAGGAGTAAGACTAACAAGTAAAAGAACTAAATCCCACTTATCATTGGCCAATAGAGCATCAATTTCATTCTATATTATTTGCTTCCACTCTAGACATTTCAAATCATTCTTGTAATTTCGAGGTTCAGTTAAGTAAGCATAAGGAGACATAATAATAGTCAAGAGTAAGCTTGTAAATACTACTCTTAAATCTAGTGGTCATAAAATGTTTGTTAGAAACAGGCAAAGAACTATCAAACAAAGGAATGAGAAAATCCATATGAAAAGGTAAATTATTAGAATGAAAGGTTTAGATGTGACTTGAACCAACAAGAGACTCAGTGTACACATGTAATTCATTACCAATTGGCACATCAACATTATCAGGACTAGTACTTACACTAGAACTAGTGAATATATCACCATCATGAGGAGTTAAATCCATAATATACAAGAAATCAAAGGAAATGAAAGAAGGAATTGAATTAATAGAAAACATTAGAGAGATTCTAGATGTATCACTTAATGTAGATGTCATAAAAGAAGTAACTGGAGCTACCATTGGAACAACAATATAAGAAGTAAATAAGATAGATAAACCATTAGACTCTTCATGCATCTCATCAAGAGAAAATAAAGTCTCATTAAATACAACGTACTTGTTAACAATAATCTTCCCATTGTCTCTATTTCGATATAAGAACCTCTCTCATTCACACCATACCCAAAAAAATATAGGGAATAGACCAAAGCTTAAGCTTTTGATGATTAATTGTTATCAAGTAAGGAAAGTATTAGTAACCAAAAACCTACAACACACTATAATCAAGTGTTTTGCCAAACAATATCTCAAAAGGACACAAACTAGATAATACTTTGGATGGAAATCTATTCAACAAATTAGCAACATTACTCATTATATAAGGCCAATATATAATGGTCATTTGAGCAGTAAACAATAGTGCTAACTCTTCTGAATAATACACATATTTCTACACTTCATTGAACCATTATGCTCAGAGGTATATAAGTAATGTTAGGATATCCTTGTGGACCCGTAGCTTTTATACAGTGGGGGGGTCCTTAGACTCCTCCTCCAAACTGAGCTACGACGAGTTCTTTTCGCCTTCCCCAAATTACGAATCTGTACACTTAAGGGCCAGATTACATGTTTGAAGCTGGGAAAGGGCAATAGAAATGTGTCGTAGCTCAGTTTGGAGGTGGAGTCCATGGACCCCCCACTGTATAAAAACTACGGGTCCACGAGGATATCCTAACAGGTAAATCTATTGATGAACAATGCCCTTACTAGTGAGCAAAGTGGCTAATGGTTTAAATTATGAGCCACTATTTGTTTGAATGACTTTAATAGGAATATCAAACTATTTTTCAACTAGTGTCAAAAATGAAAAAAAAGCATTAAAAATTTGATCTTTTGAAGGAAGCAAAAATAGTCATGCAAACTTAGAATAATTATCTAGTATTCATAGAAAGTACTTAATATCAATACTAATAGCCTTAGGTGTAGTCCACAAATCAAGATATAACAAAGTAAATGGATTAAGCTTTTCGTGAGAAGAGAAAGAAAAATGGAATGTATGTGACTTACCTTGTTAACAAACTGTGCAAAAAGGTAATTTATTACATTAAGTGAGCAAGAAGTAAAAGTAGCATATCTAAACAAAACTTGTTTCACTTTTTCATAAGAAGTATGTCCAAAACTCTTATGCCAAGTCTCAATATAGGATTGAAAAAGTGCAAGAAATGCAATAAATACCTCTTTAATGTCCTAATAAAAAAACCACACAAATTATATGCATTTGTTCCTATGTAACTTCACTTTTTTAGATGTAAGATCCTTAATACAAAAACTATTTAATTCAAATAAATTGAGACTTGATTATCAACACATATTTTATTTCCATAAAGAAAATTAACAAATATTAATGGTGTGTAAAGAATATATTTCAATGATAAAACACAATCATTAATGGTATTCAACTTACTTGAACCAACACTAACAATGTAAATTTTATCACCATTTTCTAAAATAATTCTCTTATTCTCTGAATAAGGTATTTTACTAATCAACTTATCAGGATCATAAGTGATATAATAACTAGCACCCATATCAAGAATCCAAGAAACATAATAAGAAGAATTACTAGAAAGTTTAGAGGCACTAAATGGTTCGTAGGATGTAGTCATTATAGTTGGTGAAAAGTCAACAAAGTTGTCATGTTGAGCAACTAAGGTTGAAAAGCATGACTTTCTCACGAGTGGAACCCTAAGCACAAAGTTAGACTAGACATTGTGCCCAATCTTGTCATAAACCCGACATATAGGTCTCTCACTAGAACTACTATTAGATCCATTGTTCTTGAGTTACACGACAAACTGAATAAACTACTTCAAATTTTACTTTTGAAAATAGTGTATACTTTCTCCAAATCTATTCTTAGAGGGCTTATAACCCTTACTAAAACGGTTACCATTCTTGAAGTTGTTAACTTAGCAACATTATCAAAAAACAAAGAGTTTTAATCTATTATTGATTTATGGATGAACTTCTCTTGTACTTACGTCAGAGACAAAATAAAGATGACGTAAACTAAGACCCTCTAAAATATAATGCACAAGATCAATCTAAGTCATTGATTCACCAATAGAAAACATATGACGAAAATAATTTTTAACAACATTTAACAAAATTCATATATATTTTTTATAATTATTAGAATATATAAAAAGATGAAATAAAAATTAAAAGGGTGCATTATAAAGACTAATAATGTTAACCTATGAATCTTAGTAAGACTAACTATGTTAATCATAAAATAATTTAAATTAATAGTATTAGATAAAATTATAATTTTAAATTTTAAATTAGTTAATAAATTTTAAAATTAAAGAAAAAAATCAAATAACATATAATCAAATATTTATTATTCTATTTAAGCATTTTTACTATCATATATTATTAATTATTAATTAGATTTATTGATTACAAGGTCCTAAAAATAAATTTGATTTTAAAAACAAGTATTTTTCTAATTATTATCATATTAATTTATAAACATAAAAATATAAAGCAAAAAACTTAATTATAAATAATCGTATATTCTATCGATCAAAACTTATCACACATATTACTTTTTTACATCAAATAACTTTTTCTACTCATTAAGACTTTATACATTTAAAAAAATATTAAAGGAAAGAGTTGATAAAATATCTAAATTTGAGTTTTTAATATATATTTTTTTAATCAATAGATATTTTAGATTAAATGAAATTGTATCGGGTTGATAAAAAGTAGAGTTGTTTGATGTAAAAAACTACTTGTAATAATCTTTGATTGAAATGACAAAAAGATAACATACAATTTAAAACTAAAAAATTCTAAACATTTTACTATTATCTTATTCCTATTCTTTTCTTATTTAAAAATAAAATTATATTTTATTAATTGTTGTGAATCACATTTAATAATAAATATTGTTATAATAATTAATAATATATATATATATATAAAAGAATGTAACTCTATTATAGACATATAAAGTTATTATTTAGAACATTACCAGAGTTGTAACGTATATTTATAAAACATAAAGATAATATTGTTTTAAGGTAAATATATAATTAATTTTTAACGTGATGACATTTTCTTACCTTTTATGTTATCTTAAAATTTTATATTGTTTGGAAAAATTAAATTTAAGCAAATTAGAAGTCTTTTGCACATTTAAAAAAATGAATTACACATTTAATGTCTAGTTAAAAAGAGTTTTACTAGGTTAAAAAGTTAAATTCACACGTTAAATATATTTTAAAATTTAAAATATCTAACTTCATAATAAATATCCCATACATATATTTATTTATTTTCAAAATATTAAAAAAAAACTAATAGACATCTCATTCCTATGCACACGTTAACACTTGTTTTTAATCAAAAGCAATACTCAAGAGACATTAACGTCTTACTTTATAAAATCAACAATTATCAAAAGAAAAAACAAATGTTAATTTATCAGAGAGCTCGATTACGTGAAGGTATTATTAACAGAACTTTTTTTTTAACGCAATAATCAAAAGACATTAACGTCTATACTTTAAAAAATCAACAATTATCAAAAGAAAAAAAACAAATGTTAATTTATTAGAGAGAACGATAACGTGAAGGTATTATTAACATAACTTTTTTTTAACGCAATTTATCTGGTTGACTTAATTTATCAGAGGATATTATCTTTATATTTATATTGTATATTTTTTACTTTAATAACATTTTTTTAAATAAATAAAAATTAATTTAATTTAAAATTCATAATTTTATACCTATAAATACTAAAATATCATCATTATTATTATTATTATTATTATTATTATTATTATTATTATTATATATATATATATATATTTAATAAAATGAATATAAAATTAGATCCTGCAATATCTTTAGAGTCTCTCGTTAGTAACCCGCCAGAATTCTAACGACTCATAAGGTTTTCGATAATATTTTTCAAAGACTTACCGAAAATAATATATTATATCCATATGTATTTTTATATATAACATGTTATTTCTACTTAATCTTTGTAACTTGATATATTCATATATAGGTTTGTACGTAACATATTATATCAACCTATACAAGTTGGTCGATTCAATATTGATATATGGTCTCGATTTTTAACCGTGAATATAATTTTATGATCACGGTTATAAAAATCAAAGCTTAAGTGAAAGAGGCCATAAACTATTATCCACAGTCTAAGTTTTTAACCGAGGTCATAAGGTATGTCAATGGCATAAAATCATAATCATATACATATCAATCAACCCCCATTTTTAATATAAAATACAATAATTTTATTAATTAAAATATTAAAAGTTATATTATATTAAAATTAAGAATACAATTACATTTGAGATTTTATAGACTAAAACATAATAAAACCTTACTAACTAATAATCGTGTGCATGATGTTACATACTTTGCCATATCGAGAAAAGAAAAGAGTAGTCATAATACCAAATTACCCATTGAGGTATGGGAATAGATACAAGTAGAATGAATACATCTAAACCTTGCATTTAACAAAATGTGATGATACAATGACATAATGATGAAATGTCCTACTTATATAGACTAAAAAGACTCTTTCGATTGGCAATATTAACAGAACCTTTGTACAACTTTAGAGATATCGAGCCAGTGGTAGTCTTTATTTTCTTCATGAAGGCATCCATGGATTCGTGAAGTAGATCAAACCATCTGCCTGCATACACGAGTTCATCATATTTAAGAGCTAATGAGTCCTTAACTTGCATTGATTCTCAATCTAGTGTCAAAGACTCCAGCTCACGAGCAACAGTGAACAAAATGGTACCACCTGGAGTTTCATAGACTCCACGACTCCTCATACCAAAAAACCAATTTCCAACGATGTTAATACATTCTATTCCATGCCTCTCACCAATCTTGTTGATCTTAGAGAGTATAGATGCTGGCGATAACTCCTTACCATTGATAGAAACAGGAATCCCTGAGACAAATCCAATTTCTATGTATTAGAAATACTTAATGATTGTATTGTATTCTGTGTGTTAAGTGATATATATGGTGCCTTTATATAGGAGTTATAAGTAAATTAGATATGCCTAAAGTAAACTAGATATACATTAACAACCCTCCTCAAACTCAAGGTGGATGTGAAACCTTAAGAGCACCATGGATAAGATGAGAATGAATAAAGTAACAATTAATCTCAATGTATTTAGTCCGTTCATGGAAGACATCATTGTGAGTAATATGAATGACACTCTAATTGTCACAATAAAAGGGAGTAGCAGAGGATGTGGACACACCTAAATCCTTAAGAAGACACCATGGCCAAAGAAGCTCATATGTGGTATCAACAAAAGCACGATATTCTGCTTTAGTACTGGAGCGGGCCACAAAATTTTGTTTCTTACTTCGCCAAGAAATCAAAGAAGAACCAAGGAGAAAGCAATAACATGTAGTGGACCTGCAATCAGTGAGATCTCCTGCCCAATCATCATCAGAGAATGCACGAAGTATAAGATGAGACTGAGCTGAGTAGAAAAGGCCATGGAAGAGAGTGTCTTTCAAGTATCGTAGAATGCGCAGAACAACAACATAGTGAATCGATTGTGGAGTAGACAGATACTAGCTCACTTGATGAACAACATAAGAAATGTATGGATGAGTAATTGTAAGATAAACCAAGCTGTCAACCAATAGTCTGTAAAGAGAGGGATTAGACAATGGTCCCCCCCTGAGGGTGTCAGATGCGCATTAAGTTCAATTGGAGTATCAATAGTCTTATTGTCAGCGAGTCCAGCTTGAGATAAAAGATCAGATGCATACTTGGCTTGAGTAATATAAAGACTATATGTAGAACGAGTGATCTCAAGACCCAAGAAAAATAACTGAGATGTCCAAGGTCTTTCATCTCAAACTGTTGATTAAAAAACCCCTAAGTTCTTGAATGCTACTGAGGTCATCACCAGTTATGATCATATCATCCACATATAGGAGAAGCAAAATGATGCCTTTATCATTGTGACAAAGAAATAAGGAAGAATCATAAGGATTGACATTGTAACCCAAGTGAAGGATGGTGGAGCTGAACTTGGCATACCATGCTCGTGGAGCTTGTTTAAGGCCATATAGTGCACGTTGAAGGCAACAAACCTTGTTTGTTTCAACATAAAGACCAAGAGGAGGTTGCATATAGACTTCTTCATATTGATCCCTATTAAGGAATGCATTTTTAAATCCATCTGAAAAAGATCTCATCTACTAGCAGCAACAACAGCTAAGAGGGCACAAACATAGGAGATACAGGCAACTAGAGAAAAAGTCTCTTCATAATCAATCTCATACTCCCGTAAAACCTTTTGCAACAAGATGAGTTTTGTAGAGCTCGATAGACCCATCAGAGCGAGTCTTGATCTTATAGATCCACTTATAACCAACCACAGATTGACTAGGAGGGAGAGTAACCAAATCCCAAGTATGGTTTTTGGTTAATGCATTAATTTATTCTTTCATTGCAATCTGACATAAAGGATCAGTAAATGCCTCACGATAGGTGTGAGGCTCATGGAGTGTAGCAAGGACAGTGTAACAATGATAGTCAAGTAAATGAGTAGGAATGGATCTTACCCGAGTTGAGTGGCGAGGTGGAATGTCTTGTGGGGGATCTTTAGGCGGAGCAGGAGTAGGGGACCTATACTCAAGGTAGGGTAGCTCGTCATCAATATGTTCTTCTACAACCTGTCTAGGAGAATCATCAAAAATATCTGAAGATTGAATAGAGAAGTCTAAAGGATGATCAAGAGTATCTGTAGAAGGAACAAGAGACTCATCTGGAAAGATTTCTAAAACATTTGAGTTAGTTAGGGAAGTCGGAGCAAGATGCACGGTGGAGATGGTGATTGCAGTGGTCTATGTGGTGTGGGACTCCTGAACGATGGCGACTGCAGGTCCGAAACCTAAGGACAATGGCTGAAAGATGTCGGAAGTTCAACGGTGAGTGGTTGCAGTGGCTATTGTGACAACTGAAGCAATAAGGGTGGAGTAACACCAGAAGAGACAATATTGCTAAGAGAAAGGTAAGAGTAGTGGCTCTGATACCATGTTAAAAATACTTAATGATTGTATTGTATTCTGTGTGTTAAGGAATTTACATGGTATCTTTATATAGAAGTTACAAGTAAATTAGATATGTCTAAAGTAAACTAGTTAATAGATATATATTAACACTACGTATCTTCAAAAATGTCTTTATGATAAAGAAAATGTGTTTATATAGAATATTGGAACGTTGTACATAGAAATTGAGGTAAAAAAGTAACTAACTCAAGTTGATTGGGTGCATCTTGTGGATGCACTGTCAACATGCACCTATCCTTTGATCTTCCAAAATATCACCCTTCAATGATACAAATACATGGATATACAGCAGTTAAATTCATCAGGAGATAAAGAAATAATAATGGTACCAACAAGTTGGGAAAGACAAGATAATTTAACATGCATTAGTCAAAAAGCAAAAAAACATGTGAAAGATAAACTTTTGTCCTAACAAATTGCTTCGAAGCATCTTTAATTTGAAAATAGTTAGAAGAAAAATATTATTCAACATTTTAATTAAAATTCCATTCCGTAATATATGCAAAATGTTGTTGCAGAGCATCACAAACATCAATATAAAAACACAATTTCAGAATCTGCAATACAAGGATGACATGTCAACTAAAGTCAGTGAAAATAAAGGTAAATTACCTCATGATTAGGTGCCACAAGTTCCCATCTCTGCTGTATATGGATTTCTCTGTTACTAGAACAGGGACATTATGCTTCTTAGCATATTCAATGGCATCTTCTCTAGCTACCTGTGATATCCCACTCTTTCTAAGGAGCAACAACATTTAGTTTTGGGATTTAGAGCAAAGAATGTAAGCTTAAAGCGAACCTCAGAAGGCAAGATGAAAAAAAAAAACAAAATAAATACTAGCAATGTCGTCATAAACTCATACTTTGAGGAAATTGCAAATTGTACCTAATCGTTTCCTTTCCTTGTGCAACCATAAGCGATAGTATCAGCTTTTACTTCTTCAGCAATGTCCACCATGGCCTATTTTTATACAAAATGTCTATTAAAAGAAATATGATGGCAGAATGAACTACTGAGGAAAGGCACTTCACATATAAGTAGGAATTAAAAAAGAAATCCCATGTGAACTTGGGATCATATAACACTTTTTATAGCATTAATGATGGTGAGTTTTTGTATCGTTATTCTCTTAACAAAATTTGCACCAACCAATGTTGTCTATGCAATTCAAAGCAACAACAATTCGTCACAAGAACTGAGTACTGAAAATTACCTTAGCAATAACAAGGCAAGCCATTGAAGTTCCCAACAAGTATTTCCTCTCATAAATTGCAACAGCTCACAAGCAAGGGAATATGCAATCTCTCATAAATTCCTATGTTAAGTCTTTCACTACTAACTGAGGGGCAGTACTTGCCTTAACCTTCTCTTCCAAGCCATCCAATTTTTTTACACCCTGCATGTTTAATTTTAATTGCAAGTTAGCACATAATAATCAATCATTAAAATTGGGAAGAAAAAACTTCAAATATATTTTGATTTCTTTACAATACTCTCTATCATTTACCATTTCATATAAAATCAAATATAACATAAAAAAAATAAAAAAATAGAACTGTTTTTATTTTACTTTTTACTTCTTTAACTAAAATATAATCTAATATATATATAATTAATTATTTTTACATTAAATATAATTTAAATTTAATAAAAAAAACTTTTGATTTTAAAAATATTTTAGTTTTCTATATAATACTTTTAATTTTATAACATAAGACAATTATATTTATGATCATGAGCATTTAGATTTTTCATTTTTAAATTTCTATTGAAAGAGAATTTATAAATTTAAATTTAATCACATATAATTAGTCAAGAATGTTTTTTTTAATTCACACACTAAAAGATAATTAATACATATAATCAAATAATTTTTTACATTAAGTATAATTTAAAAAATAAATTAACTAAAATATATTAAAATAGATCTCAGTAGTCAAAATATGACATCTGACTATAGTTATTTTTAGATAAAAATATAAACTCACTATTTTATAATAATTGTTTTTATTATTATAAGATTATATATAATGTATTTTATGCATACATACTTACTTACATATTTTTATGAGTTATATTTTTTGTTTGCTACAAATTTATCTACAAATTTTTATAATATTTATGAGAATGTTATTATCTTTCACAAGTTTTCTATTTTTATGCTTTATATTTTTTGTTTGCTATTTTTATTTTTATTTTATTTCTCTTTAAATGCATTTTGTTTTAAGAAGATTTTTGTAAACACTAAAACTCTTACTATTTTTAGAATTCAATGTAATTTATTTTAATACTTTTTAATAATTAAATTTATTTTGATAACCTATTTAAGTGTCTGATTCTAATTTACATAAATAAAAAAGTAAAAATTAATCATTAATATCATTTTTAGAAAAATTGTTACTTATTTTTCATACAGTAGATATACTACATTTGAATATTATTATTATTTATTAAGTAAATATGTGAATCAATATTAGATCTTATTCCATAATGATACACAAGTAAATTATGCATAAATCACTCATAATTATTGGTTGAAAATTTATATAATATTTATAATTATCTAACTTATTTCATTAAATTCTTCATTTTAAAAGCAATTGAATTTTTTTTACATAGATATATACTTATCTATACGATAGTTAAAAATAAATTATGTTTTTAAAAAAATTAAAAAATTAATTTTTTTATTAAATTAATATAATCTTAACTATTATTCAAGAATTGAATAAGTAATAAAAATAAACCATAATAATCAATGAAGTAAATTTTTTTTTGTATAATTCATATTATTTCCGTCCCCTAGAAACAAATGGATTTTTTTTAAAATTTTATTAATTAGTGCTTCAAAATCTAGATATGTATTATCTACGGAAAGAGAAAAAAATATTTTTAAAATGAGAATAAAGTTAAAAAAAATATTTATAAAATTGAAATGTTTATTTGTCTTGTAATTTTGTTACAAAAAATATAATAATAATATATTTAATCAGTGTTATTTTATACATATATTTTAGTATCAATTCTCACATGTTTCTATGAGTTGTTGTTTCTTATGCATTTTACATATTTATTTTGGATTTTACACCCATTAGGAGACAAAATGAACAAAAAGAGATAAAAACTTGTATGTAAGGCAAAAACAAGATATTGCATGGATCAATCTTCAATTGAGAACTCTTAGATAAAAATATGAATCAATAAGATCGATAGATTGAGCCATAGGTTGATAAATCAAGAAAATCTTGATTGATCAAGGATCGATTAAGTAATTAGGGTAAGAACGAAAAAGTTATTAAATCGATCGAAAAAAGATATCAATAGATTGATAAATAGGTCGATTGATCAAGTTTCGATCAAGTATTATTGAGATGAAAATTAGAAAAGTTAGATTGATCAATTGATATATACAATTAACATTCAAATATAACAGTTTTTTAGCATTAATTTTTAATCCTAACATTTTAATCAATCAAACTCTAATCCTAATCAAAGTAGACTAAAAAATACACTATAAGAATAACTCAACGAGTCGTTTGAAACACATAATTGCAATAAGAAATAAGAGAGATTAAAGAGCACATTTAAGACAACTTTTGAAGGAGAATTGGAAGAGAATATTAGAGATTAAAGATTGTGGTTATACTGATTTCTTCATCTACTTTTCCTAAACCTTTATTATTTCTCTTTTTTATAGTTTCTATGAAAATAATATTGATTCATTTAGAATTTATGTTCAGCTAAATTAATAATATGATTGTGAGCAATTTTAAGCTTTGGACTATATATGGTTTCATGATAAATTTTAATTTTTGATTCATGATGTATTTAATTATAAGCTTAAATGTTAAAAATATGTATATTATCAATTAAATTTACAACTAGTTTGTTGCATGGATATGTATATACAAGTTTAAGATTTTAGTGTATAATTGTTAATAATTTTATTCAAAATAGTACATTGTGACTGGTGTCATAAATAGGATTGATTACCTATATTAAATATTATTAATAGTTTTAATTTTACATGGTTTAATTAACAACTTTTAAATTCTTAATGTATTGAATGAATTAAACTTAAGTTATTAATAATTTATGTTGAATTATAATTGTATTATGAATTAATACACGTTAAGAAATTATGACAAGTTTTAAGTAAACTTAGTCTTCTAAAATTAAAGTTGAGAATTGAATAATGTTTGATCTATAATTTAAGAAACTAATTTTCTTTAATAATAGGTTTAATTAAATTTTCTTAAGTTGTAGGATAGTGGTGATACAATTCTATAATCACCTATATTTCATAATTATTATGCAATCAACTTTATTCCTATATGTTATTTTCTTAAAAAAATATATAAATATCATTTTATTAATTTTAATTAATACACTAATGAATTAGTAAGTAGTATAAGAAATTGTTACCAATCATCGTTAGTAGGACAACTATTGTTATTAAATCATTTATCCCGTGATTACGTATATTTGTGTATTCTCAATCGTATCAATATCCTTATGTATTTAAGCGTGTAGATTTTTATTATGATATGTTTACTTATTTTAAATGCTTTGATATTTATTTTATTATCATTAATATTTATTAATATTAAATCAAATATAAAATATCATGTAATTCATTTGTTTCTACTTATTTTATGAACATAAATTTTATTTTTATTAAATTATGAATAGTAATAAAATTTAAATAAGCTTCAATATAAAATATGTTCACACATATAAATCTTTATTATCTTATTTGTGATTTATTTTACAAATTTGAATCAAGAGAACAATATTTTCAATAGTGTTAATGTTTATTAAGATTTTATAATGAATTTTATTCTATATTATTGCTTATAAAACTTTTTGTGTTGTTTTTTTCTTTCTATTTTTAATTAAACATTTATTTTATAAGCATTATTATACTCACTTTAAAGTTTACATAATATATTTCAAATAGAATTTTATATTTTAATTAAATTAAAAATTATATAAAAAATTATCAAAATTTTAATACAACAAATATATTGTGTATGTATATGTGCATTTAACAATTACATATTTAAAACTCAATATTTGACTTTCTTTTCACAATAATATTTGACTATTATCTTACGGTGAAATAGACTTGATTGAAGATTATACATTTTCAAGCTTGGTGTAACTTAACTTTACGTTGATGGCCTTCTTAAAATCAATGTTTACTCTGTTATTAAATTATTAATATTATTAATTTTAATTAATATATTAATAAATTAATAAAGAATAATATAAATTATTATCAATTTTTCGGAGATTTGAGGCACACATAGTATTATAATTTAAAAATAAATTTAAGTGGATTTTAAGGAAAAAGATCAAAAATACCCCTAAGATTTAAAGAATCTTCAGAAATACCCTTCAGGTTTTAAAAAATTCAAAAATACCCTTAAAAACATAACGGAAGTTAAAACTAACACTCATCAAAAATACCCCTAAGGTTATAAAAAAAAGTATGGAAGAAGAAAAAATAAACCAAGAAATATTAGATATAGAAATTAAGACATTTCGAGGATGTTTTTAGGAAATGGTAATAAGTAAAAAGAAATTTGAAGAAATTCAAAAAGTAAAATTAAATCTTAAAGAAGGAGATGGATTTAAAGATCCATCATTTTTATTAAGAAAGATATTTCCTAGGAAAAATATAATCTATTATGGCATTAGTAATAAGGAAATGAAGCGTTAAAATTCTGATGCAAAAGGAAGATATAATATACCATTAATTAATAAAGAGACTATATTAAATAAACTATCAAAAATTCCTCGAAAGGATAAAGAAAAAATTGGATACATTCATTTAGGAGGAATCCAAATATTAATAAAAGCCCATTTTAGAGAAGGAATAGATACACCAATAAAAATAGCTCTATTAGATAATAGAATAATAAACAGACAAGATGCTTTATTAGGAATGATTCATGGAAACTTAGGATACAAAAATTAAAATTCTGATACCCTAGATTTGCTATAAATATACAAGATAAAAATCTAAACCAAGTATTGGGTTTAGCTTGGAATTTGAAAGAGAGATTTAATGAAAGAAGGAAATCATCCATTTTCAATACATTATCTAAGAGTATATTCTTTAACAAATACCATAATAGTTGATATATGGACAAAAATGAATTTATAGAAATAGATAAAATTTTTAAAGAATTAGGACAAATAATAAAACCATAAATACTAACTGATTTTGAAATACCGTAAGAATGGAAATTAGATATTAAAGAAAAAACCCTTAATAACAGGAAGAAAAAGTAATAAAGATACCAAGATTTACTTTTGTAGATCACGAAGGAGAAACCTCGAATCAACAAGAAGTTAAAAAACTAGAAAATGAAGTTAAAATAATGAAAGCATTAGTTCATGATTGCATATTGGGGAAAAATCATGTTTAAGGATAAAATAAAAAATATACATTTAGAAATAAATGGAAGCCTAGTAGGTGTAGCGAAAAATCAAGCAACACTATTTGAAACTATACAATTATTAACAGAAGAAATGGATCTAGTCCAAGAATCAAACACAAAATATTTACAAGAAATAATAGATATACAAAGAGAACTATTAAAGGAAGTAAAGAGTATGGTTATAATAAACTACAACAAAATATGTAAAGAATTTTCAGAATTAAGAAAAGATGTATACAATTTAAAGATAGATCATAATTATGACCCCTTAGAAGGATTAAAAGAAGACACACCTAGGAAATCAGATTCTCTGATTCCCAAAAATGAGAAAAGAAAAAATGAGGAACAACCTAAGAGTAAAGAGATAATTCCATATTGATGGATTATAGGAAAAAATTAGAAAAAGAATTTATGAACCCTGAGAATAGGGATATAGAATCATTGGTCAATTATTAACATTAACCAATGAAGAAATAGAAGAGCATTATATTGGAAAACTTTGTACTAACGAAGAAGATGATATGACAATAATCGAGTGAAACCGATTGAATCGTAAAATATAACCCCAAAAGGTCATATAAAACCAATTTCATTACCGTCCTTATCAAGAAGAAACATCGACCCACATAGGGAGGAAAGAGGTAGACAAAGATCGAACAACTTTGATACTACATATAGAAGAAGACAACCACCTAAAATGGAGGAAGGGTTACATTGGGGAACTAGAGGTAATATACCACCAGAGTTCAAACTCCAAGATAACTATAAATCTGAACTTCTAAACTTAGATTGTATAAGAGATAGGAAAAAAGCTTTAGATGAATGGTTCAGTGGGACGAAGCGTCCTTATACAAACCTCTCAACTACCCAAACAAATCCTTCAATTTGTAGAGTAGTTCTTATAGCACGTAAAATGACAGAAATGTAAAAGTTTGGTTTTCAAACTTAAGGATCAACAACATTTATTAATGCAAGGAAATGCTTCCCACAGAAGAGAATACTTAGATACGGTAATAAATGAAATATACAAAAAATTTATTGGGGAAGATAAAGGAAGGACTATCACTGAATCTAGTGAAAATGAAATCAATGAAGCTAAATGGCATCTAACAAAAATGGAAATTTTTAACATGTGTTACATAGATTCTTTTATTTGTGAATATGAAATGTATTATCATAAATTACCACCCTCTATACAAACAACCTATAAGGAAATGTTTTTTCAAAAATTACCAGGAACATTATATAAAACTTCAATGTAAAATTGGGAACAAAGGAATAGAGAAACTATACCGGTTAATTTCAGGAGGAAGAATAAGAAGTCTTAAAGATTGGATTATTATAAAATGCCAAGAAAGAAAAGAATACAAACAAATAAGCAGGAATGATAAAATTTGTTGTGATACAAGAGATTTTAGAATGCCAGAAAATATGGATGCAATATAAAACCTTATAAAAACAAAAATATAAAAAATATAAAAGATTTAAAAATATAAATTTAGAAACCAAAATTTCCAAAAATATAAAAAGAGATTCAATAAAGAAAACTACAAGAAAAGATATTTTAGAAGAAAGGTTTATAAACCATCCGAAAAAGGAATTATTGCTCTTCGGAAAGAAAAAATGCGATGTTGGATCTGTAATGAAGAAGGACATTATGCAAATGAATGTCCAAGTAGACTTGAACATAAAAAGGAATTTAAAAAGGAATTTCCCAGAAAGCAAAAATCTTAGAAGAAGCCTTCAAAATGGAATTAGAACCAATTGAGAATCGATATAGATGATACTTATAGTATTTATCTATTAGAAGAAACTCAAGAAGAAATATTGATTCGAATATGAAAATTCAGGATCATGAATATTCTTCAGAAAATGAATGATTTGTATAGTATTACAAATCCAAATAGTACTTACATTAAGTAGGACTAAAATTTAAAGGTTATAACACTTATCATTTACATGCATATATAGATACAGAGGAGCTAGTATGTGTGTAAATAGTAGATATGTATTCCCAGGAAGACAACCTGAAACAAGCACCTAAAGATTTAATTGTAAGAATTGCTAATAATACTACAATAAAACTCAATCAAGTATTAAAAGATAATTGATATAATAATAGGAGGAGAAAACTTTCATATTCCTACTATATATCAACATGAAAACAGTGTAGACTTGTTAATAGGAAATAATTTCTTAAATTTATATCAACCCTTACACAATATTTTGACAAAATAAGTCTTACAACCTTAAGCGAGATACAATATATGTCTCTAAAGTAAGGAAAGCTCTAACTGTCTCCAACCCAACCTTTATGCAACAACGTAAGAAGCGAAAACGTGGTGAGATAAGACCAACAAAAAGCAGAAACCTTGTTTGGAAAATATTTCATTAGATATGAAGAAAAACAAAACTCTTTTCTTAATGAAATACAAGAAGATAAAGCCCTAACAGGCAATTATACTATTAAAACAGTCGATTCGAGAAAATCCTTTGGATCCAAAAATAAATAAAACTAAGACAAAAGTCAAGATAGAATTAAGAGATCTTAACAAAATCATAAGAGTAAAACCAATGATTTATACTCCAGAAGACAGGATTGAATTTGGAAAACAAATTGAAGAACTTTTGGAATTAAAAGTCATAATACCAAATAATTCAACTCACTCTAGTCCGGCATTTTTAGTTGAAAAAGAAGCTGAGAAAAAAAGAGGTAAAAAGAGAATGGTAATAAACTTCAAAGCACTTAATAAAGAAACCATTTATGATGGATACTTCATTCCAAAAAAGGAAAGAATTACTATCATTAATAAAAGGAAAAGAAATACTTCTCAAGTTTCGATTGCAAAAGTGGATTTTGGCAAATAAGACTAGATGAAGAATCTCAAAAATTAATGCATTCGGTTGCCTCAAGGACAATTCGATGAATGAATACCATTTGGATTAAAACAAGCTCCGGTATTTTCAAAGATATATGGATAATATTTTAAGAAATTACAAGATATTTGTGTTTACGTAGATGATATTTTAGTTTTCAAGAATGAATTAAATAAACATTATTTGGATATTATCAATATATTACAAGAATGTAGAAAAGAAAGGTATTGTACTTTCAAAAGAAAGAAAGCGATTGCTCTCACCAAAAAATCAAATACTTAGGATTGGAGATTGAAGATGGAAAACATAATCTACAACCCCATATATTGAATAATATTCAGAGTTTTCCTAGTGAATTAAAAGATAAAAATCAATTACAGAGATTTTTAGGATGTCTAACATATGCAGAAGCCTATATCAAGAAACTTGCAGAGATGAGAAAACCATTACAATCAAAATTGAAAAAAGATTATGTCCTGAAACGGACGTAAGAAGATACTCTATATATGGATAAAGTAAAAGCAAAAGTAAAAATTTACCGGCTTTATACCATCCAGGACCGGATGATAAAATGATAATTGAAACGGATGCTTCACAAGAATATGGGAGCAATCCTTAAAGCAAGAGTAGATGACAAAGATGAATATCTTTGCGGATATACATCGTGGTCTTTTCAAGGGCGAATTAAATTATCATAGTAATGAAAAGGAATACTTAGTCATTAAAAAAGCTATTAAGAAATTTGCAATATATGTTATAAGTTCTAGGTTCATTATTAGAGCAGGATAACAAGAATTTTGGTTATTTTTTAAGAACTAATATTGCAGGAGATTATAAACAAGGAAGACTAATTAGATGGCAACAATGGTTCAACCATTATAATTTTGACGTCGAACATCTTCCAGGACATAAAAATAGTCATTGATGCTCTTACCAGAGAATTAGCACCTCTAACTATTTTTTATGATTAGAATAGAAATGTACTTGATATCAAAATCAAGATAAAAGAAAAGGAGATAAAAAATCTACAGAACAACTCGAGGTTGCTATATCTCGAGAAATCTCTTAATAAGAGACAGGGAATAAAACAGGAAGAACTTAAATGTTCAAAACAAATTTCAGATGAGAAATCTCTGATAAAAAAGGAAGAACTTAAATGTTCAAAACAAATTTCAGATGAGAAATCTCTGATAAAAAAGGAAGAACTTAATTGTTCAAAACAAATTTCAAATGAGAAATCCCTGTTAAAGGAAGAACCTAACAGTTCACAAAAAACTTCTAAACCCAATTGGGCAGATGAAGCAGAAAAAGAAGAACAGAAAAAGTTTATGGTCTATAATGGCCCAAAATCGTGGAATTTATAACAATGGGCGAAGCTAGTAAATCTATTCTAGGATTTAGTGGAGTAACTCATGTAGCCTTCACCATGACGTAATGGTGAAGGAAGTTACGCCAATTACAAAACACCAAAACTAATAACTCCTGAGGAGATAGTAAGAAATTATTCGTAGTACTTACAACAACAACCACACTTCCAAGCGGTATGAGCAAACCTTGGGAAAATAGCAAGACCTCCAAGATTATTAGGGAAACATCTCCAAAAACACTTACCAATGAAGATGAAAAAGACATCAATACGTAAATCTCAATAAACAAAGAATGGTTAAGTCTCTATAATTTAGCGGAAAATCTACCCAAGAACATATTGAAGATATGAAATTCTATACTACAGACAAGGAATTTCCTGGCGTAGTAAATTCAATATATTGGAATAGCCGATCCAATTTTGTGTATAAAGCATTTCATGCAGGGATTAATAGAAAATATATATCCAGAATTAATTTAAGTGAATTAAATTATTTTAGGAAAATTTTAAAAAGCAATTAAGAATTTTAGAAGAAAAAATTAAAGCGGTGATAAACACATTTTATCTTAGATTTTTTAGTTCATTAATGGATCGGAATGAGGAAGGAAGTATTAGTCCTACCACTTCATCAAAATAGAATTTCCAACACAAACAGAGAGGTTCCTAAACCAAGGGTACTTCCGTAAAAGGAATTCAACGCAGTAAGAACTCGTATTAAGAAGAGGACAAATGCTTAAGCGCATTTATTTCATGAACTCGAAAGATAGATAATTCTACCGAGATTAAAGTAAATTATTCAACAAGTAAAGTTATTATCATCTCACAAGCAAGATGGCTCGTGGGAAGAAGATGGTGAAAAATCACCAAATATGAAACCAATTTTAATTGCAACAACTTAGAAATTGGTCAAGAAACCAGGAAAGTATTTTTGCTTCATGCAAAAAGGCCACCAAAGACCATAGGTGCATTCTCTCAGATCAAAGATCGAGAAGATGAAGATGCGTCATCATCAACGTCATCAAAGGAACAATCGCATGGCGGAAAACGACAAAGGAAATTAAGAAAAGCAATCGGCTGCGTAAGACTACAGAAATAAAGATGTGCACGCATCTTAGTCGGCTGATACCAAGCGAAAAAAAAAGTAACGGTTATCAGGAAAAGCAGATGAATTATTAAAAGCAGAAGAATTATTAAAGCAAGGGTAAAATAATAAATTTGGTCTTGTAAATAGGGATTCCTTATTCTATAAAAGGAACCCTTATTATCATTTCAAGAACACGGAAAAACACACAGAAACCAAGAGAAACCCAGAGCTCTCTACTCTGAAACTCTCAAATAGGAAAAACCTTTTATATCTAGGAAACCCATAACCAACAATGTTGTACCCAGTAATTATGAGCGGCTAAGTAACCCTTTCAAGGTTCTTAGTTAGCCTTAAGTTGTAATAATTATTATATTTTGAATAAATGGAGTTCTATTACTCTTCCTTAGTAAGTGACTTTTGGACACCATTCACGTATGCGGATGCGAGATAGCTTACCATTACCGTGAAGGTGTTGAGGTGTAAGCGAAGGCGTTCGAGTGTAACAAAACAGAATAAAAGTTAAGACGCAAATTAATTCGCGACCCATTAAATTCGTATGATGATTATAAATTTAAGTAATTAAGAATCTTGAATAAATATTTGCTTATTACAAAGTACAATAATTAAAAAGAAAATAATATGAATATCGAATCACTAGTTCATAAATTAGAACTATTAGATTTAACAAATGAAAGAGTAATTTTTAATTTTAAAAGACAATTAATAGAATCAGGATTAGAATTAAATGTCAAATAATGAAGAACATAACCTCTTATGTAATCGTAAGCGAATACGAGAAGAAAATTAGATTTATATAGTAAGATAATAAGTTTTTTAAATAAATTATTAACACCAATAAATACACAAAGACATTCACCTATGTCAATTTTAACACCAATAAATACACAAAGACATTCACCTATGTCAATTTTAACTCCAGATTAATATTAAATCAATCCATCGAAAAATTGGTATCAGAGCCAAGGAATAGTGATTAAATAGTAATGGATGTAGAATTAACACCATTAAAACACAAGATTTGGCGACATTTTATAAACCCTGAAAGTACATAGCGAAGATATAACAAACTTCAAGGGCAATTTAGAAAATGATCCGGATTTTAATTTAGAAATAAACATATTATAACTTTTTTAACAATTTGTTAGTCAATTTTTTTCTTTTTCTCTCTCATTTCCTAATTTTTTTTTCTTTTCTTCTTGCTGTCAAATTCTTTCTTCTTCTATCTTCTGCCATAATTTTACTTCTCTAATTACGGGCCACCTCTTCCACTAATTTTTAATAAATAAAATTAATTTAGATTATAAATAAAAAATAATAAAATTAAGTTATATTTATATAATAAAAAATATATAATTTTTTATAACAAATAAATTATCAAAATTTTATTATAAAATAATAATAATAAATAGTTACAATAATTTTATGCAATTTTTTTGACAGTTTAAAAAAATAAATTATTTCATATTAAAATAATTAAAAAATAGATTATATTGTAAATAACATATATTTCTAATATTATTATGATTTTAATTATTACTAAGATAACAAATATTTATTAATAATAATTTTATTTAAGTATTAAAATATAATTAATTAGATATAATTTATATATTTTATTATATTATATAATATATTTACACAAAATTTACGATATAATATTCTATGTTTGTATTATATCTTATAAAAAATTGGATGAATAGGCTTCTTAACTTTTTTTAATAATTTAATTATTTTTATGAATATTATTTTTATATCATAATTATAATTAATATTATATTATTTATGAATTATCAAAATATTTAGCATATCATTTTCGTATAAATTATATTTATTTTATTATAAAATAAATTATTTTTATTTTTTAAAATAAAATTTTAATTAATAATATGATAAAAAAGATTTGTGTATTTAAAATTAATTATAAATTTATAAGGTGTTAATATTTTTTATGTTTATAATAATTATGTTTTGTAAAATAGAGTTTACATATCTTTTTTTATTTATTTTTAAATAAAATTGACTAAAATATTTGTTTTCAAATTTAAGGTTAAAATGTGCTTATTTTTAAACTAAAACTCAAAGCCTATTTTTAAACTATAATAAGAAGGATGTACGACAAAAACCCCAATTTGTTGTTAAATTATTTATCAATTATGCCTAATTATGTATATTTATGTGTTCTTAATTATCTGACTATCCTTGATGGTTTAAATGTGTAAATTTTCATTATGTTATATTTATTTCTCTTAAAAATATTTTGATATTTATTTTATTATCATTAATATTTATTAATATTAAATCAAATATAAAATATCATGTAATTTATTTATTTTATGAAAATGATTTTTATTTTTATTAAGTTATAAATAGTAGTAAAATTTAAATATGAATTAATATAAAAATATTTTCATATATAAAACTCTGATTTAAACGAATAATATTTCCAATAATATTAATGTTTATTATTTTTTTATTAAAAAATTTATTTTGTATTATTGTTTATAAAGTTCTCGTATGTAAGCTTGTATGTTATTTTTTTGTTCCTATTTTTTAATTAAATAATTATTTTATAGGTATTAATATGCTTATTTTAAAACTAACAGAATATAATTCAAATAGAATTTTATATTTTAAATTTTAAATAATTAAAATAAAATTATATAAACAAATTATTAAAATTTTAATATAATAAATATACGTGCATGTACACGTACATTTAACCGATATATATTTAAAGCTCAAATAATTGACTTTTTTTTACACAAATATATTTTACTGTTATCTTGCAGTGAAGTACTTTTAATTAACTGAAGATGAGCTCACATGTATTTGCAACATTTCCAAGGTTGGTGTTTTAACTTGACTTATGTTGATGGCCTTCTTAAAATCAATGTTGATGCTGTTCTTAAATTACTAATTTTACTAATTCTAATTAACGCATTAATGAATTAGTAAATAATAATAAAAATTGTTACTACTACTTATTGTTATCCCTATGTATTCAAGTGCAGATTTTTATTATAGTGTATTTACTCCTCTTAAATGCTTTGATATTTATTAGTATTAAATTAAATATAGAATATTATGCACTTTTATTTATTTTATGAACTTATTTTTATTAATTTATGAATAGTTGTAAAATTTAAATATGTTTCAATATAAAAATATTTTCATATATATAAAATAGAACTCGTTATTATTTTATTTGTGATTTATTTTGTAGAGCGTGAAATTTCAATTCAAATAAACAATATTTCCAACTAAGTCAATGTTTATTATCATTTTACAATAAATTTTATTATATATTATTGATTATAAAATTTTTACATGTAAGTTTGAGTGTTATTTTTTATTTCCTTCTTATTTTTTAACAAAATATTTATTTTGTATATATTAATATGTATACTTTAAAATTAAAATTAAAGAAATATAGACTAAATAGAATTATATATTTTAATTTTTACATAATTAAAATACAAAAAAAGTATAAAAAAATTAATTAGTAGATATTTTTTAAGGTGAATATTTGACTTTTTCTTCACAAGTATATTTGATTATCATCTGGTGGTGAGTACATGACTTAATCGGCGATGAGCTCCTTTGTATTGCAACATTTTCAAGGTTGGTGTTCTAACTTGACTTTAAGTTAATGGCTTTCCTAAAATCAATGTTGACACTGCCATTTCAAAACATCTCTTAAAATATGGGGTTCGTGTTATTGATTAGAAAGTCATAACTCATAATGTATTGCGTTGGCACTTCTTGCCCAACCAATATTGCCTTTACATCACTTGTCGTTGAGCTATATGTGTGTCATGTGGTGCTCGAATCTGACTTTTTGAAGGTTGTATCTTATAATAATTAATAAAGAAAATATTATAAATATGGATAATAAAAATACTCATTTTTAAAATAGTTTATTTAAAAAAAAACTTTTAATTAAATAAAGTATTGTTTATTTTAGGTCATTGTCTAGGTTGATTAAAATTTGGATGTTTAATACGTATTAATCTAAATTTTGAATTATTTAAATATTTCAATTATTTGGTAAGATAGTTAACTTAATTAAAAATTATTTATTTATTTATTAGAATATGGTAAGATAGTTCACTTAGCTAAAATACTTGACCCATAAGCAAAACCAAACTATGATGAAAGGCTCCTAGAATTATTTGTGACGATAATACATACTCATTAGTCTATAATCTTAAACGCACACACATGTTTGATGTAATTATAATCTTAAATATAATTGTATTAGATTAAATTATTAAATTAAATTATAATTATAATTATAATTATAATGTATAGTATCTAGTGATAAAATATATAATTAAATAAAATTAATGATAAATATTTTAATAAAATAATTTATACTTAAAATAATATATAATTTGATTTATATAATTTTGTTAAATATAAAAACAATATGATTTTTAACATAGTGTAACAAGTTACATTAGATTAAATTAAATTAAATTGTACCCAATATTTAATTAATTTTTTTTCTCCTCGCTTGTCAACACTAATAATATAATTAATTTTAAAAGCCAAAATGTAAACAAAGAACCAAAAACAAAAAGGGCATAATAATAATAATAATTATTATTATTATTTTAAATGAACAAAGTAACTGAAGGAGGAGTAGAAAGACATCACTAAAAAACAAAGAAAAACAAATATAAATACACTTAGAACAGGATAAGGTAGTAAATGTTATTTGTCATTAAACAATTAATTATATAAATAAATTATAACCACACTTTGGAGAGAGAGAGAAGAGAACAACCAACCACTATATAAAACATAAATAAGAAAGAAAACCTCAATCCACTAGAAAAATAACAGGAGGAAAAATACAAATATTTTTTTTTAGAGAAAAATAAAAATAAAAAATTCGAATATATATATATATATTTATGAGTGGGTAACAAATTTTATCAAATATTAAATTTTTATTAACTCTAATATACACACATTTATATTAAATCTTATAGAATCTATAAAAAGTTATGAATTTTATAATTTATTTAAAGTAAAAATATAATTATAATAAAAATATAAATATTTTTATGAGTTAAAAGTGACCGAACACTACAAATAAAAAAAATAGCATATGCTTTTGATGATCCGCTTGACTAGCCAACCACATCGCCACAATACAATTGTTGTTGAGTCATCATTTATCAAACCATTAAAATTATATAATTAATTTAATATAATTTCATGGGTACGATAATTATAGTATTAATTTAAACACTAACTTATCATTAATTTCTAATATTTAGAATTTTTCGAAAGACGTAGAGGAAGGGAGACATAGGTACGGTTAAGTGGGTAACGGTAACGGTTCACAACTTCACATGTGTAAGGTCTGGCTGGGTTTGGTTGCCGTTAAGATTTCATCTATCGTGCATGAAAGTGACGTTGGAACGGTCATTTTCAGTAAGGCTATAAATGAACACCACGTGTTACTCGTACAACAAATAATATTGATACACGTATCCTAAATGAAGGATGGGCTTCCATGGTCGAATTCATATCTATAAACAAAACAAAACAAAACAAAACAAAAGAGAGACAGAGAATATACATGGACCATATACCACACTTCACTTATGCCTAATGGGTATAGAAAAGTTCAGAAAATGTATAGCAAATGTAATTCTCGTAATGATAATGACTAATGAGTTTTGCATTGCCACTCTGAGACTCAGATGATTGGGATGTGGAATTTTTTTTTCTTTTATCAAATTTAGTAGTTTGTTATTTTAGTGATAATATAATTTTTTATTTATATTTTTTTAGGCTGTATTTGAGTGTTATTTTTATTTAAATTCATGTGTGAAGACTTTTAATGAATGATATTTTTAAAATATTTGTATTTCACACCCATAGATAGTTAATAATCATTTATTTTTTATTTTTTTTGATCTCTTAAAATACGCATTTAATAAATTTTTTGTTCAATTTTTTTCATTTTTAATATTGTATTATTGTATAAGTTATTGCTTGTTATAAAAATAAAACAATTATACTTTTAATTTATTTAATATTGTATAATTTATGTTTAAATTGTTTAAGCTTAAAAAATGTTTAAAAAATGAAAATTGTATATCGATAAAAGTTAATGCATATGTTTTATAGTAAAAATGTTTAAGTTTAAAATTTGCTTTTAAAAAATAAAAACTATATATATATTTATTTAAAGTTAATTTATATTAATTTATGCTTAAACTGTTTAAGTTTAAAAAACAGAAAGTTTTATATTTAAATATGAAAATATAATTTTTTTAAAAAATCAAAATCTAATTGTTTAAATACTCATGTGCCAGAGTGACACAAATGTATTATCGAATGTTTGGAGCTGGGCGTGTTATGTTTTTATGTTTTTTTTTTTAACAAACTATTTATTCAATTAAAGTTACAAAATAATCTCCTAATCTTGTTTGTGTGTCTAAATTTTTTTTAATTATATGATAAATTATATTAAATTGATATTTTTTAAATTGAGGTAATCATTCAAATATTATCTAAAAAATATAAATAAAAAAATACATCAAAAAATAAATGGTGAAAGATCCTGTTAATTAGCCAAAGCAAAATGGAGGCGATTTCGAAAGCTATTATTATTATTAGTAAAGCATATTGCACGATTACGAGACACCACATTTTTTGCTAAATTAGTGGATGAATGGCGGATATTGTTATGTTCAAATAGATTAACATTTAAATGATGAATTGCACTCACACTTAATTACACACTTACCTTTAGGTATCTTTAACCAAAAATTAAAGGTTTAATTTTCACTCCAAATACACGAATATAAAATAAATATTTATCATTTTAACTTAAAAAATTACTCTAGATTAAAATTATTAATGAATTAAACATTGGATGCCATCTTTTGTTTTTTTTTCCCTGATCAAAATTACTTATAGTCTTGTCTAAATGGATGAGAATGAGAATACTAAAGCCATTACGTAGTGAAAAAAAAATTACAAATAATATCGTAAGTGAAACTCAAGTGTACGACCTAGGACACTACCTTTCCGCCTATGTTAGATAAGGAGATAAACATAGATAGCACGGTGTAATTCCTCATAGTCTTTAAGCCCTTGATCACTCCAAAAATCTTACCATTTTAGTTTTTTCTAGCAAGCAAACATGAATAGGCGTGTAGAATTACTCTGATGTATACGGTTGCTATACGGCGGGTGCATCTAAGATATAGATTAGACTTTTCATTGAGCCATGAAAATCATAGGCAATTAAATCCCCGAGAAAAGGGATAGAAACCCAGTCGGCCAGTCTCCACAAAGTAATCTTGTATAGTATAGACAAATAAGTCTCATATTTGTTTCTTAACCCCCAAATGGGAAGGAACGTACAGATAAGATTTGTGAAAAACTGAAGGGTGAAGAGGTACTAAAGATCATAAATTGAAAGAGGCTGTCCCGAACCCCTCTTTCTGTCATTTTGATATTTAGACAAGAAACAGAATGTGCACATGACATGTTCAAATATCAAATTGAAGCCAAACCATATTCATTTAGATTACTCTTAAAATTGGCCCAAAAAAAAATATTAATAACCTAAATTTAGATATTTGATGTATCATAGTTAGAATATAGATTAAAAAAAATATCAAAATGAGAATCCGGGATGTCCAAATCCCATGTTTTGAGCCTGGATTTTTCAACAATCCAGCCCAACCCAGGATCGTGGTTGGACTAAGGTTTCATGAGTCATTAGCATGACTTATGTTACAAGTTCAATGCACGCCGAGAATAGTCGAAAGTCAGCTTACTTCCACCCTCTTCACCTCCCACTGCTCCCTAAGGAACAGAACACTTTTAGTACTCAAATTACAGTTTTCTGAGTAAGCAACAAGAGTACCTCTGCTACAGTTAATTCACTCATCTATAATATGCACAACGCTTGTACTTGCTTTGTCTTTGTCATCCTTCTTTGACGCTTTCTTTCTCTTCCTCTCGGATTGAGGTTCTTTAGCTTTCAGATCATAACTGTAGGACCTGAGTAAGGCTGTTAGATGTTCATTTCTATGTGCTGCAAACATATTGTTGGAGAAGAGTTAAATCAAATATCTACACAAATCAATAACAAAACTTTCAATTTCCAAGTAAATAAATAAAAAGATATAACACCTTTTCTTTTCTTTTCTTTTTTTGGTGTCAAAACTCAAAACAAACGGATTAATTTGAAAAGTACAAAGAGTAAAGAAACACAAAGGTTACAACTTCGGGTTTCAGCGAAGTTTCTTGTCCTTTCAAAACAAATACTTGGAAAACTCACCAGAAAGTATGACATCTTCCATGTTCGCACACTTACGACCGGCATGCTGGGCAAATAGCTCAAGGTCCTTTGCTAATTGTTCTACTTTGACAAAAAGGTTACTCTCGTTAGTTCAATTGCACTTTGCCTGGCAACCTTAGGCCCATAATTGGGCATGAATGCCTATGGTATGCACCAGTATAGAATATCTAGCACCTAATAACATCATTTCTAGCAGGGCCGCAACCCCTGCTCCTACTCAATATAGATGGTTTTTAACTTAATGCTACATTGCATATCCACTAATAGATGCTTTTAACTATACTTAGTCAAAGAAACTTGTATTGCACGTGAATTGATTTACTTTTTTAGTTTTCTCTTTGGTTAATTATACAGCATGTTCGAAATAAAAATACATAAATAAATACTTTCTCAATCTTTCGAACTAATTGGGAAGGTAAATTCATTATGGACCACAAGTTTTTGAATAAATTAGAGAGTAAAAACTCTTCAACCAAAAGGACAAATAAATATGATAAATATTGTTAATTAAAGTGTGCATAATCATTTTTTCTAATAAGTTTTAAATAAAAACATAAAGATGAGATATCTCATGGGAAATTATAGTTCTTAAGGTTATTCAAGCTTAATTTTTTTTCTTTTCTAAAACTTTAAATAAAATATAAAAGACAAGAGATGTCTTTATATTAAAATATAAGCCCATTTTTATCCCAAATTATTTTAAATGTAATTTAGACTTTTATATATAATAGAATAAAAAGAGATCACAACCCAATGACCACTTAAAAATCAACAAGACAATGTCATTTTACTTTTATGAAATAAACAGCAATTTTTGCACTTGTATATTCTGAAAGAAAAAAAAAAGATTCTCACCAAACAAAAAAAGAAATTGAACATGATTCATTGACTACTGGGAAACCAACCAAGAAATTCGTTTCACTTAAACAAACTTAACCGAGGTTAATATTTTAACATTTTTTGTAAGACAAGGAGTAGATTTAAAAAAGCATGAAGAGGACATCTGCTTAAAGTTCACTATTGTATTTCAAGTGAAAGCACAGGAACACAAACATGGTAACGGGCAAGCATTGGGTGTATGCTAATATGCTTATATGATTAATATGCTTATATGATAGTCACCCGCTACAAGTTTAAACTCAAGCCCTGATCATACTACATATATATTTTATAACTGAGAAGCAAACTGAACATTGTGCTTATTGAAGCCAATGACAGCCAGGTATAGCACATCATGTGCCATCAAAACATGTACATGTATGGTGGTTAAATTAAGAAATACCTGTGTATTTAAAGGCCAACTCTGCAATGCATGCCACTACAGGTTCAGATAATTCCATTCCATTTTTCTTTGCTGTCCATTGAATTCGAGGAAATTGATAAAACTATAAATATATACTTTGAGACAATACTCCACTTGAATGCTTAAGAAAAAAAAGGGATAATCTCATTAAAGTAGGGCCAAACCTTCAGCTTCAGCAATAGAAATTGTAGACAGCCTAAACCGGTCCCTTAAAAACTCGCTCACCGAGTCATCATCTTCTCTCTCCATACTTGTCCAAATTGGGATAAGTCCTAGTCTCCTCTCAACTTGCCAATTAGTTTATCTTCGTAGACTGACCAGTGTGTATCTGGAGACTAGAGGCATTATAGAAAGGGGGAAAAACAGAAACTTTTGTTGGTAGGGCCTATCAAGATATGCCAATCCATGTCACAGAGTGCTGAGTTTCTTATACATAAGGTTATGCATTCAAAACACGTGATGAGTCGCTAAGATCACTTATTCATCTCATTATCACACCATTTTTTTCCCTAATAAAAACAGAAGTATTTTAAAGGATTAAAGATAAAATAAGCCCAGGCATATGTGTAGCACTTTGAAGTTTAAAGCATTTCATGACTCCGTTTGACTCTCATGAAATTTAAATGTGAAGAAAAACAAAGAAGGTCATGTCAACATTTTGCAAATAATTAATTTGGGTTGGGAAGAGGGGGAAACTTGGAAAGAAGGGAAATGATTTGCACCTCAATTTCTAGATTCAAAATTAAATAAACAAACTATACGACTGTTTGAACAGCATTTCCAGTAGAATAAATCTACTGATATTAGGTAAAAAGCATCATCCAGAATCCAGATTACATCAGAATACAAAATTCAGCAAATAAAGCGAAAATATAATTCGTCAATGAAGAGCATATTGAAATGCAATGTAACTCAAAATCCATAACAAGGACTGAATTCTTGTGCATTGAAGTGAGGAAAAATTACAAGTAGACGGATTCTCTTACTTTTCTCGGGAACCAGGCAGGAAATTTCAAGGAGAAAATGAAAACCATTAAGAGATCGTTTTACCTGGAGTCGCATTTGGCGAGAATTGTTTCGTTGAATTTTCGGAAAAAAACAGAAATAGAGAGATGAAGTAGAGGTGCCAATGGGATGGAGGGTTCGGTGCTAGGGTTCGAAGCCAATTTGCTCTGTTCTGTTTTGTTAGATTCAGTTATGTTCTTCCCGCGTCTTCCGATTGAGAAACTCGAAGGCCGGTCGGACTGTCGAAAACCAACTTTTTTTTCCCGGTCATCTGTAGAAAGCTAACTTTGGGCTGCTTGATGCTTATCTTTGTACTTTGGGCCGCTTAATGTTTCTTTGTATTTTGGGCCGCTTAATGATTATCTTTGTATTTTGGGCCGCTTGTCTTTGTTCTCCTTTGCTTTTGTTTCTTACTTTATTTACCCCTTTTTCTTTCCTTAAGTAATTAATTGGATGATACGCATCATATCTCATAACTTTTTATTGTAATATGTAAGTGGTATTTTTTTTACAAAATTATATTTTAACCATTGACTCATATGTGTTTGAGGTATGATCATTTTTTAAAAAACATATTGAAAATATTAAATTTAATATTTTTATTAAAAAAAATCACCCAAACATTATCACAAGAGAGAGAAAACTCAATTAATATTCTTCCTTGTTTTCTTACAAAAGGTTCATTAATAGCTTACTAACAACTCTAATCTCCAAATTTCAAGTATCACACTAGCTCCCTATCTCTTTTTTTATGAAGATGATATTTGAATAAAGACTAAAGTTTTGATGGGCATTTTCAATGCATTTTTAAGAGCAAGATTTTGTAAGTTTTGTTTGAAAATGTTAGAAACTCAGGCCTAACTCAACCTAATAAGATCTTATTAAGTTAAAGATTGTTCAAATTTATAAGCAGCTTTACTACTTTTTTCCTAGTCGATGTGTGACAAAGATACTTAACAGCCTCCCTTCACATGGTAGATATTAGCGCCACGGTGAGATTGTGGTAGAGCCCAATTAGGTCCAAGCACATAGAGACTAGGCCCATATTTGATACCGTGTTAAAAACTCAGGCCTAACTCAACCCAATAAGATCTTATTAAGTTAAAGGTTGTCCAAGTTTATAAGCAATTTTGCTGCTTTGTTCCTAGTCGATGTGGGACAAGGATACTTAACTAAAAATATGGAACCTGAGGAGTTTATCCTTCGATAATTACGTACCATAATTAATAAGCAAAAAAAGTTACGTAACTTTTATCAAATAAGCAAAAAAATTCATGACTCAATCTCTTATAAAACTATTTACATTTATTCTAACAAGGTGGGGTAGAATAGTAAAACAAGTACAAGTATTAATAGCATATCAAAAATACATTCTTTATCGTTAATATTTTTTATCGTAGTAATTGTGACCTCTCGGATTTATCGATGAATGTATCTTTGATACACTTGTTAGATCTTTTAAAAATAAATGATAATTATATATCATAATTAATTACAAATGATCTCTTTGACCATTTCTTATTCAAAATCAAATACACAATAATAACTCAAATCTATAAAAAAATAAATATATAAAAACTTTGTAAGAATAAAAATATTATTTAATTTAATTTCTTATCTTTTAAGACATTTACTAGTTGAAAAAGGCAATAATTTATTGATAATCTATTTAACAAATATAATATATATCTTTCGATTTTTTATACAACAAAAATCATTATTTAACATAATATATTACTATAATATCTTTTGAAAATTAAATTTAATAAAAATGATTTTAATATTTTGAAGTAATACTAGTAGTAAGATTACATAAAATAAGTTTGGATTTGTTAAAAGACTCAAAGAGTAAGATCGAAAATGAAAACAAATAAAAATTAATTAACATATGTTTTAAAAAAATGATTTAAATTATATTTTATTTTATTATGAGCTAATGGTTGACCCAATTTGAATTTAAACCTATTTTGTAAGATTATTTTAACTGATATAAATTTAAAAATTATAAATTAACGTCATTCCTCAAACATCCAAAGCTATTTTTTATATACCAACAAAATTTACTTAATATAATCAAATCTCGATAAAGAATCATTATATATTAGAAAAACTCAATCTATTGTAAAACTCTTTACATCTAATGGATCTTTTAAAAATAAATGATAATTACATGTTATTAAGCAAAACTTATAAAACACTAAATATAAAAAAATTATAATAGTAAAAATATCATTTAATTTAATTTAATTTAATATTATTTAAGACATTTGGTGTATTGAAAAAAACAACAATTTGTTGGTAAACTATATAGCAAATATAATATATGTCTTTTTTATACAACAAGAATCATCATTTAATATTATAAGTGAGTCTAATATCTTTTTACAATTAAATTTAATTAAAATGATTTTAATATTTTGAAGTAATACTTGTAGTAAGATTTCATAAGAATAACTTTGGATCTGTTAAGAACCAACCAAACAAATATAGAAAATGAAAAAAAATAATTTAATTTAACATATGTTTTTTAAAAAATTAATTTAAATTTTATTTTATTTTATTTTGAAATAAGGTGATGTTTGTTTGGAGAGAATGAAAAATAATCAGAATTGATTCATTTCATTTGTATTTTTATTGGATTGAATGAAATCGATTACTAAAGGAAGTGCGATTTCTTCTTTCCCTTTAGGAATCATGATTTCATTCTCAAACTCAATTTTTTTTTCAATTTTACCCTCACCCCAAATATAACCCTAAACTTAAATCCTAAATTCCAAAAAACAAAACCCAAATTCCTATATCCTAAATCTCAAAACCTAAAATCCCAAAAACCTAAAACCTAAAACCCTAAATCCAAAATTTCAAAACCTCAAATCCTTAATCACTAAACCTTGAATCCCAAAACCTAAATCCCAAAATCTAAAACCCTAAAACCTAAATCCCAAAACCTTAAACCCTAAATTCCAAATCCCAAATCTCAAAACCCTAAATTCTAAATCCTAAAACCCTAAACCCTAAATCCAAAATCCAAAATTCTAAAACCCTAAACTCTTTTCAAAAAAATAATAATTTTAACCCTAAACCTTAACCAACAAATATAAACCTGAACCTTAAATCCTAAATCCTGAACCTCAAAACCCTAAACCCTATTTTGAAAAATAATAATTTTAATAATATATATATATATTTTAATTAAGTAATAATTATTTAGAAGAATAATAATTTCAATAATGTATTTTGTCTGACGAAAAAATAGTAATTAGATGACATTATTTGAACTTTACTAAATGTAGGGATATTAAAGTAATTTACAGTTTTTTTTCATTATATTCCAATGACAAACCAAAGAGTGTAATCTTGATTCTGAGTTTGATTCTAGATCAAACTAAACAATATTGTTTCTTTTTTATTCTTATTCCGATTTCGATTTAATTATGCGAACTAAACGCTATCATCACCAATTTTTATTTAATTTAGAACTATTTTTTAAGATTATTTTAAAAGATATAAATTTAACTAAAACTTAAATCAATTCATACATTGAATTTTAATTCCATTAATCAAATTTAACACAAATTAAATCATTCCTCAAACATGCAAAGGTCCCACACTCCCGTGGGAATGCATCAGCACTCAAGCAATCTATCCTATCCAAAAAAAGGTAACCTGATAAGCCAATCACCACTCAATAGACAGCCAGCTCACCACTCAACACCCTCAAAACTCTCCCACTCTCTCACTATCTTTCACCGGCCGGAGACACTACTATACAAACATGGCCTACTCCGCGTCGATTTCTCACTTATCCTGCATCCGCCTCCTCCCAAATCCAAGCCCAAACCACAGCCCATTTCCCAGATTTTTCCCTCCACCACCCGCCACAAAACCCCTAAAACTTCAAACCCCCACCGCCATTCCACCCTCACTCGGTACCCTATCCACCGATATCGATAGCACAACAATCGCTGTCATTGGAGGTGGCTCCGTGGCAGCTCTGGCGGCAGTTCTATCACTAACAGACCCTGAAAGGCGGAGGCAACTACAAGCTGAAGAAGTTGGTGGCGGAGACAAGGAAGTGGTTAGGGAGTACTTTAACAAGTCTGGGTTTCAGAGGTGGAAGAAGATATATGGTGATACTGATGATGTGAACAGAGTTCAAAAGGACATTAGAGTAGGTCACTCCAAAACTGTAGAAAATGCAATGAAGATGTTGACTGAGGAAGGGTCACTTCGAGGTGTAAGTGTTTGTGACGCTGGTTGTGGAACTGGGTCTCTGTCTATTCCTTTAGCTAAAGAAGGTGCCATTGTCTCGGCTAGTGATATTTCGGCTGCTATGGTTGCCGAGGCTCAAAAGCAGGTTGCTTTCTTTAACTTACATTACGGTTTACCGTAACCTCCTAAAAGTTGGATTTTTTTTTAAAATGTTATTGGGTAACAAGTTTAAATTTTTATATGTTAAAAATTGCAAATGTGAAGTTTTTATATTCTGTTTACTTGTAGGTACAATTTCCAGCTGTAATTTATGAATTGTCAAATTTTCTTTTATGCAAGATGACTATTTAATTGTTTAGAGAGGAAAAAAAACAGTATTTAATTGATAATTAATATGTGTATTTCACTTTCCACTGACAATACACTCGTGACTTTTTTACCACCATTTTAGAAGGTTTTTTTTTCCTTTCCTATTCTTCTTCTTCTTCTTCTTCTTACGAAGATTAAACTAATATTTATCTTTTATTTAATTAAAGGATTAGAGTGTACAAGTAAATAGCAAAGCATTTAAAACAAAAGAACATGTGGGTAGAGTGTCAATTGTTTGTTGTTGTTGTGTGTGTTCGTATCATGTTACAGGTGAGAAACTACCTTTATTGTTTTTATATTGGATTTGGGATAATCTGGTTTTGGTTTAGTTAAATTATGCTATTAGACTGTTGAATAATCCAGTCTCTAGAGTGCCAGTAACCTATGTTTGATAAATTACCCTTGTGCACACGATATTGAGATGGGTGTAATTGGTAGAAATTAAAAAAAATAATCAAGAAAATAGTCTTATGGGGCAGCAGAATCATAAAAAAGTCAACCGGTGATTTTGTTTGAAATAGAAAAACTTTCTTTCTTTGTAATTAAGGAAATGATGTTTCCCAAATCATTTGGATTTTAGTATCTTGATTGAGACTTAAATATTTGGGAGAATGGCACCATTGATGGGCACGAGTGATCCTGTAGTTTTAAGTAAAGGAGTTCATTAACCCTGTAACTTTCAACTTGAGCATTTAATCTAGAGTAGTTACGATGTTGTGTTAAGAAGAAATGAATTGGAATGTGTTTTTGACATTCTTTAAATAGGTATCTTCTAAACTTTTAAGCAGGCAAAAGAACAGCTATCAAACACCGATGTTGAGGCAGTAGTGATGCCGAAATTTGAGGTGAATGATTTGGAGAGTTTGAATGGGAAGTATAATACAGTTATTTGCCTTGATGTTTTGATTCATTATCCACAAAGTAAAGCAGATGGAATGATTGCACACCTTGTTTCATTGGCCGAAAATCGGTTGATTCTGAGTTTTGCACCAAAAACATTTTACTATAGTCTTTTGAAGAGGGTAGGAGAGTTGTTTCCTGGGCCTTCTAAGGCTACAAGAGCATATCTTCATGCTGAGGCAGATGTTGAGAGAGCTTTGAAGAAGGTTGGTTGGAAGATAAAGAAAAGAGGGTTCATCACCACACAATTTTACTTTGCAAAGCTCATTGAAGCAGTACCTGCTTAAAAAAGAACAGAGGTCAGATTTCAGTTTTGCCTTAAATCTACTTCCTTTGATTCTTAGAGTTGTTAGATTCTTCTGTAAAGCTCAAATTTTTTTTTTTAATGTAGGTGTTATCCTGTGTGCATGTATGGAACTATGCATTGTACTATTCATTCACTAATATCATATATCCGTTGTAATTTAATGATACTTTTCTTTCATGATCCTTTTTTTTTCCTAATTTTCAACCTAGTTATTCGTAGTTAAAAACTGAACAAATGTTCAACTCTAAATCTCATTTCAACAAATGTTCAAAAATAGTGTCAATGTTCCAAAAACTTTACTGAGAGGTATAGCATCTAAGAGTCGTCCATTATCGGAGCTCCCACGACTTGTATTGCTTTTGAATTCAATTACATTTTTTAAGTAAAAAAGTTAATTAAAATTTGTTAACTTTAACCAAAATTATTTTTTAATCAACTACTTATTAGGTATAATATTACAATTCCGTTATCTTTACAAAACAAATAGCATAAATTTATTTTGTAAAGTAGATTTTGTAAAGTAGTGGATTTGTAATGTTTTAATTTCGAAGTAGATAAATAAAGCAATATAAGTTTATTATTTTACAAAATAATTTTTTTATGACATTTTTTTTGTAAAAATATCGGACTTGTAGTACCCCATTTAATAGATAAGTGTATAAAATACATTTTTGTTAAAATACGATAAACTTGAGTGATTAATGTTTTTTTAAATATGTATTTAAAAGTATAGTAAAAACTCGAAATCAAATATATATTCAAAAATAAAATTCATTTAAATAAGTATAAAAGGGAGTGTTCATGTTAGTATCATTCATCAAAGTTTAGGCGGTTATTCATGGGATTTTTTTTTAACCTATGTTAAAAGTTTTCCAAGTCAAGAATGAAATCACCCGCATCCTGGCAATTATCGGAGTCATGATCGGGGGTTAGAACTTGCGTTTTTTTATTTTTTATTTTGTAAAAAAAGAGAAGGATTTCATTAAACAAACAAACACCAAGCCTAATTCATATTTGCTAAAAAGAAAACATGACTCAAGAGACAGAGAGAGAGAGACTCAAGACCCAGGAAAAAAGAAAAGATAACTAGGCTTCTATTGCCTAGCAAACAAAGCAAAGCAACTACCTAAGAGTCCCAAATTCAGCAAGCCAAATAGCTACCTAAAGGGATCCAAACTATCCAACTTTCTAGCAACGGAGCTAGAAGAAGAATTGCAAATGAAAAAGTTCGCAAACTTTCCGTGCAATCAAACATGGAATAAGAAAAAGTGAACTAAAATCATAGCAGAGTCACTAAACTTCCTTCAAGTACTGATTTATATTCGGGAGTTATTTTTATCAAAATTTTTAAAATTGAATTTACAAGTGATTCATGGTGTAAGTTTAAATAAAAAATATTATTTTAAATAAAAAGTTAATTAATACATTCCAATGAACATGAAAATTAAATTAGAATGATTTTCTTCGTGATTTTTTATGCTTCAATTCACATAATCATTGACAAGTCAATAATAAAATCATTTATAATTTCTATATGCATCAAAAACGAACCTTTCAAACGAACCAATTTCAAGGTGCTCGGTACAATAGAACAAAACATAGATTATTTAAAACTGATCAAGACAGAGATACTATGTGCTTTGATACCAAATTTAAGCATAAATTAATCGATTCAAATGCGGAATAAGTAAATTAAAAGGATCGAAAACATGTAAGATAAGGATCTTATCTCAAGTTATTTGAATTGTTCTTAAAGCTTCAAACTTATCAAAATTGATTTTTTCTTTGTGTTAGGAACTTCTAAGCTTTTAACAGTACCAAAATAGATGGTGTATTGTTCTATAATTGTGTGTTAAGCTTAGAAACCATAACACTCTTTTTATATCCGTATTTTTTATCAAAACATCGGTATCGTTACCAGTTCTAGACATAAACGACGAGTTCTTCAATGACAAAAACGTTTACACCATTAAATGATCCGTTAAAGAAAAAACAGAATTGAAAATTGAAGAATTCAAACGGATGATCAGTTATACGAAAGAGTTAAAAAGTTGAGTACGTTTACATAGAATGATTATGTTGGAGACACAGAAGATTGAAAAAGTCGTTCAGGATATGTGTTTATGTTGAGTACAGGATTTGTGTCGTATTCTTCAAGGAAACAACCTATAGTTACTTTATTCATCATTGAAGTTGAATTTGTTGTTGCTGCATTGTGTGCTTGTCGAGCAATACGGCAGGAGAGGATTTTGAATCATTTAGGTCATGCTAAACTAGATCCTACAAACATATACATGTCTAAGAATTCAGTGCTGCATAGTCATAAATGTTGGCTTTCATTGTCTCAGAGAGCTTACAAATGATGGAGTTGCAAAGTGTAAACTGATACTGATGACATCCAATTTAAGAAAGGATGTTAAAGTCAAGACTTTGGTCTCACCAGTATACTACTGGTTTGTTAATAATTCATATTGTTTGGTAGACCTATTCATTAACTGATTACTATGTTTTAGGGTGTGTTAAATATGCACTGCTTTTCCCCTTGTTTGTTGCATCGAAAGTTTTATCTTCCCAAATTCATGAGTACAAAGTTCCAAACAGTAGTTTCTAACAGAAATTGGTTTTTATGGCGTATATATGTTTAGTTTCTGAAATTGAATATTAATTCTTAAATAGATATGTGGCATTAAATAAGTTACCATGTCAGATCCCCCCACAAAGTACTGTTTTATATTCGTGCTCATCTATAACTTTTTTTTTTAAAAATAATTATAATTAAATAGTGTAAAAGCACATTGAAGAAATGAGCAGCTGATCGTTACTAGCAGAGGGGGAAAAAAGAAATAGCTGATGAATTTGCTTAGCGAAATCGCATGAAGTTCAACACTGCAACATCCTCTTTTGGTCAGTTTGTTTCTGTCATAGTCTTATTTATTAATTTTGATCATTCTCTTTTCTTTTGTATTTGAATCATCAGAATTAAATCAAATAATTATATTGCGAATGTTTCCAGGAGAGAAAAATAGATAAAATAAGAAAATTTCAGATTTAGGAATTTAACTAATAGAATAATTGTAACTTCTTTACTCATAGCTCAAATCTGCTTAACATGAGTAAGAATGATGATAATAAAACGAATATTCAAATTAAATGAACTAAAATAAACGTTTTCGTGATCTGGTATTACAAGAATTGTTCAATTATCTTGAAAAAAAAAAGAAGAAAAAAAGAAAGAGAGAAGAAGTAAATGGATAAGATCGAAAATCAAAATTCATAGCCGAGAAAATATAAAGGAGATGATAATCCAGGTTGAAGATAAAAGAGGATTTACATATCTTCGAATAATTGAACGTGTCGAGTCAAAGGATAGAAGATGATATAAAATCCATTAAACCAATTAGTCCGGACCACCTGTAAGTTAATGATTGGACCATTAATTCGGTGATTGTAGATGAATATATTATTCAATATTAAAATTTAGTAAATTATCTCTCTTTATAATATTAATTCTACTCTAGAAGTATTCTTCTTAGTGTTATTGATTAATCTATGACAATGATCCACTATGAAATTATCATAGATGATAGAGAATTAAAAATAATCATATTTTTTTTAAGAAAAATGTAAATAATTATTACAAAATGATAACATTAATTTTATGATTATTGGGTCATATACTTGAAATTTCATATTTTGTTAGAATAAGTATTATAATCTTATAATTTATGAATTAATTGGATATTAAATTCAAAAATTACAAATTATAAAAATTAATAAAAATCTTAATACTTAATTTAATAATTATAAAATTAAATTAAATAATTACTTGAATTCTCTTAACAACAGCTCTCTTTTTTAACTAATTTGTAAGGAAAATTATTATCGGAATCACCACATCAACCAATAAATAATTTCTAGGTGATTGCATTATTTTGCAATCAGAAAATAAAGAAGAGATTGATCTTTGGATGGTCCTAAAAAAAGAAGATAAAATAATGCATTATTATTAAAAAAAAATCTTTCGATGGTCCTAAGTTTCAAATCCCCACGTGTAATATTAGCTACCACAAATTAATTTTTATATTTTTTATATATAAAATTTTATTTTTCTCACCGCATATATATATATATTTTAAATATTATATGAAAATAAAAATATATTGAATAATTAAAAATAATTTTTTAAACAGACTAGTAAAAAAAAAAAAATTATTTTTTAAAAACCGTTACGCATTGTTTAAAGGATTAATATTGACTCCCTCTCTTAATCCCTTCACTCGCTAGTCAGTCACTACTACTTAAACACACCCAGTTGTTACTGAGAAGTTACCCCCAACAATCAAAGAAAGCTCATTTCAGATGATTGCATTCAAAATCACTTACATTCAATCATTTTGTAGGAAATAAAAAAAAAACCAACAAAAAAAATTCTATCGTTCTGCTTTTTAATCAAGCCCAGTTCTACAATTGATGATAAAACTCTAAAAACCGCTAAACAACAACTAGAAAGACAAAGAGGTTAGTGGGTTGTCACTTGTCATTGATATTCCCGCCAAGTGTAAATCTGTCTCCTTTAATCAAGTACTTTTGAGAAATTCTGATTCAGAGCTTTACTCATCGGCAGATATGTCCATGGCGTTTCGAGCTTGGTTATGGAGTTTGGTGATAATGGCGGTTCTTTTCTCGTGTGGAGAGTCCAAGTACATTGCTTATAATACCACTTCTAAGATTGTACCTGGGAAGCTTAATGTTCACTTGGTTCCTCACACTCATGACGATGTTGGATGGTTGAAGACTATTGATCAGTACTATGTTGGCTCCAACAATTCTATTCAGGTTCCTTTTCCTTTTCCTTTTTCTTTTTCTTTGTTTCAAAGTTTTAATTTTTATATTGTTTATCAATAATGAAAATTAATGATATTGATTGTAAAGCAGGTGGCTTGTGTTCAAAACGTGTTGGATTCACTTATTCCGGCATTGTTGGCTGACAAAAATCGCAAGTTCATTTATGTTGAACAGGCAGGTTCCTTTTTTAATAGGCTTACTTTTTCGCTTTACACCGATTTAGTCATAAAGTTTTTAATTTAATCAATTTAATCTTTTGGTAAATTCCGATCGATCCAGTTCAAAACCTTTTAATTGGACCAATTTAACCAATTTATGATCATTTTAGTCCAGAAATGGATCAAATTAAAAAAATTTAGACAAAATTGTTCAAATGTGCAAAGATGAAGAATTAAATGGATACTTTAAGCCTTTTAAATATGATATTTAAGCCATTTTATGGATGCAGGCATTTTTCCAGCGTTGGTGGAGAGACCAAAGTGAGGCTGTCCAAAAAACAGTGAATGAACTTGTCAAGTCAGGGCAACTAGAGCTCATGTAAGTGATTCATAGTGCACCGTCCTTCCGGTTCTATTTTTTTTTCCTCACAAGAGGAAACTATAACGCTTGACGCTCTTGTTAAAATTACTTTCCTATTTCACCAACAGTTAAAACTTTGTCTTCTGTTAACTTGGTATGGGTTGAAGGAATCACTTTTAACTTGACCTATTTTATTTTCTTTAATGTCCTTCAATACTCTTTATTTTTTAAGTTAAGTGTTTCTTGATGCTTGGTGGGTTGCAGAAATGGGGGAATGTGCATGCATGACGAGGCTGCTACTCATTATATTGACATGATTGATCAAACAACTCTTGGCCATCGCTTCATCAAGAAAGAATTCAATATAACTCCGAGAATAGGTTGGCAAATTGATCCGTTCGGACACTCTGCCGTGCAGGCATACCTATTGGGAGCAGAGGTATGGTTTTGCTTCAGCCTTTGCTTGTGGAAGTAAAACACTTTGCTTTTGGCTTTGTAAATGATTTTTAGTATTTTTAAGATTTTAAGTTATTTTTATTATTTATTATTTAAACTAAGCTCATTAGTCAATTAGAGCCAATTAGGTTTTATGCTTTGCCTATATATAGGCTCTTCTTCTATTGTATTAGATGAATTTGGATTATGGAATGAATTGTTTCTCCCAATTTTGTCTGTTTCTGATTACTTCGGAATCTCTAACACTTGTTCTTATACTATTCTCTTATATTTCTGCCTATTATTCTCCTTCCCATTCTACATTAACCTTTTATTTATGTTACACATGTTTGTGAATCTTTTATAGCATGCTGCATGTGTAAGTGGGTGATGTTGGAGGATGCTACAGTTCATTATAAACTAGATGTATTAATTAAATGTATACATTGGAAGCTGATTCAAGAATAGAAGTCCCTCATTGACCTAGACTGCAATTCTTCATAATTATTTAAGCGCCGATGTTTCTTGTGGTATAGATTGGGTTCGACTCTCTTTTCTTTGCACGAATTGACTACCAAGATAGAGCTAAAAGAAAGGATGAAAAGAGTCTTGAAGTTGTTTGGCGAGGCTCCAAGACTTTTGGTTCATCTTCACAGGTGTGCTTGCTTTGAGTTGCTTTTCCTTTTGTTTTTTATTGATTGTTTTCTAAATAATGGATGAAAATACTCATATCATCTTGTTTTCTCCTTTAGATATTCACAGGTGCATTTCCAGAAAATTACGAACCTCCTACTAGTAACTTTTACTTTGAAATTAATGATGTTTCTCCTGTTGTACAGGTCAGTCAATAGATGAGTATTTGAAAGAATGTGGGATTTTATTTTATTGTTATGTATTAATATTCATTTCTCGAACTTTCTGTCTTATTTTAAGGATGATGTCAATCTGTTTGACTACAATGTGCCTGATCGTGTTAATGAGTTTGTATCTGCTGCAATATCTCAAGTAAGATGTGCGATTTTATATTCTATTTTGATCATGCATTCTTGCATTTTGTATGTTTAGTTGTGTTGCAAGTCATGCATAGTTAGAAATTAAGTGGATTATATTAATTGCCTAATTTGAATTAAGATTTTTTAATTTTTTTCTATGATGTTTACATACACTTGCAAATTTCGATGAGCATACTCTAGTAGAAGTCCTTGACCATAAACCAAAAATTTTGAGCGAAAGTTGTGCTTATATCTTTCCATCAATGATCTAAATCTGCATAAGCTTGAAAAACTAAGCTTTCCTTTTCAGGCTAATATTACTCGAACCAATCATATCATGTGGACAATGGGGACAGATTTCAAGTATCAATATGCACATACATGGTTCCGACAGATGGACAAGTTCATTCATTATGTCAATAAGGTTAGTTTCTGGCTGTCTATTGTTCTCATACTATCCTCTCCCTTAATCTTTCTTAGTATTTGTGAGCTTTAACTACAATAATGAACCAAATACAACCCTAGTGATGATGTGTTGAGAGTGCATAGTCTTTAGGTTTGTTTGACATTCTGTAACTTGTCAACATTCTGCGTCTGAATTTGCATAATCTGAGTGTTTTTAGTGTGAATTACCACTTAAAATGAAGTTATCACTTAATACTTTCACTAGTGCGTGAAAAGGTTTTCAATGTTAACTGAGAATAATAATATTGAGTGCTTGTAGGATGGACGTGTCAATGCCTTGTATTCAACCCCATCAATTTACACCGATGCAAAACATGCATCTGCTGAGTCATGGCCGATTAAGACTGATGACTACTTTCCGTAAGTTCAAGCTTTGAAATCCAACTATTCATGTAAATTTTGTTTCTAGCATGTCTGTTGATGTGGGTTCACTTTGATTTATCAGATACGCAGACCGTGTAAATGCTTATTGGACTGGCTATTTTACCAGTAGGCCTGCATTCAAAGGCTATGTTAGACAGCTCAGCGGCTACTATGTGGTGAACTCTTGATCTTTTCAGTTGTGCTTCAAGGAAAAAAAACATTGTGATGCTTATCTTGTAATTTTACGAACAGGCAGCGAGACAGTTAGAGTTTATCACGGGACGGGGAAAATCAGGACCTAACACAGATTCTCTGGCTGATGCTTTAGCTATTGCTCAACATCATGATGCAGTTTCCGGTACAGAGCAGCAGCATGTGGCTAATGATTATGCTACAAGACTTACAATTGGTTACAAAGAGGTGTGCATTGCATTCATTTTCCCTACTAGATAGTTTCAGTTCTTAAGAGTAGTAATCTACAACATTTTCCATTTTCAGGCTGAAAAGGTTGTTGCAAAATCGATAGCATGCCTGACGGAGTCAAAATCAAAAAGTCACTGCAATAACCCTTCTGCTAAGTTTCAACAGGCACATAACCTTGTCCTATTTTGTTTACTTTTCTTTTTAAACATCGTAATTAGCAGACTCGAAGTGCAATGTCAAGGAATTAGAGTTCCTAAACCGATTTTTACTGTTATTTCTTGTTATTCCAGTGTCCACTTTTGAATGTTAGCTACTGTCCTGCATCAGAAGTTGATCTTTCAAAGGGGAAAAACCTGGTTAGTCTATCATGAAACTTTGTTTCTAGAATGTTTGTGTTCATTATGAATTAGATTATTATTTTATTTATACTTCTCTATTTATATATCTCTATTACAGGTAGTTGTTGTCTACAATCCTTTGGGATGGAAAAGAAAGGATGTCATAAAGATTCCAGTGAGTAATTCGGAGGATCACTAGTTGAAGCCCTTAATATTGCCCTTTGCTTTCCTTGTATAAATAAGAGAAAACTCACAGGGTGGGTTGAGATTCGAGAAAATTCACAATGTAATTTGTTAAGTTTATTTTGAAATGTAGTTTTTTGAACACATTTACACACCAGTATAACGTTGTTACGCTGGTGTGTAACTATTTTTCAAAACCTATATTAAAAAATAGGTCTAATCCAAATTACAAATTTTCAAAAATCTTAATTATATATTAGATAATTACCCTTAAAAGTGGTCATTCAGGCAGGATACTAATTAAAAATACTTTCTTTTTAAAGTTTTATGAAATACTTCTTATATTTGTAAGTGATTTTTTAAAAATATGAAAATCAAAAATCAAATCCAACATACTTGAGTAAAAAAATCACTAAACCATAATCAAAAATCAAAATCTTATCAAACACACTCTTAGTGTAACCAAAATGTCTCTAGTTCCCAATTATATTTTTCATTCTATCAATCATCAACTCATTTTGTTGCAAGATAATTTCTATTTGAGCACATGGATGCAAAAAAATTGTTCATTTTGTTTATTTATCATGCAAACGTATAATCAGCATAGAATCATATAATTTTCAAGTTTTGCATATAAACTGAAATATGATTGCATAAGGTATTCAAATAGTTTTTTCTCTCATGCTTTTCTTATCTATTACATGATCTCACATGTACACCCTTGATGCAGGTTATTAACGAGAATATCATCGTTCGGGATTCTGCTGGAAAAGAAATTGAATCACAGTTCATACCAATCCTTAGTTCTTCCATTAGCTTAAGAAACTATCATGGCAAGGCATATTTGGGAAAATCTCCTACTTCGACGCCTAAATATTGGCTTGCGTTTTCAGCATCTATACCACCACTTGGTTTCAGCACATACACTGTCTCTGCTGCCAAAAAGGCCAAAGGGACAGGTTAAACACATTACTCTCTTTATTGTACCTTTGCAACAATAGATATCAGATTCACATTTACTACTCTTTTTTCTCATTTTTCGAACAGATTCTATTTCCAAGAGTCGGAGACATAAGGTGTACATGTCTGAAAGAAATCAAGAGAACACAGTAAAAGTCGGGCCAGGAAACTTGAAACTGTTTTACTCTGGAAATGATGGAAAACTCACTAAATATTCTAACAGAAAAACCTCGGTATGCTAAAATGTTTCATTTCTTTTCTTGACGAGGTGTCATATAGGTCTTTTATATTAAGTCATTTGTGTTATTCAATCTCTTAGATTATAAATAGTGTCAATTAGTCTATTACCTAAGAAAAAAAAGATCAATTAAAAATAAATAATATTATTTTATTATTTTTCTATTAAAATATTGTTTTTTTTATCAAGTGATTAAAACACAATTAAAATACAAGTTTTTAATAAGGATAAAATTGGAATTTAATTTGAATTTTTTAATTATAAAAATCAGCAATAATAATATTTAAATAAAAATTTATTTAAATATTTTTTTAATTTTTAACAAAAATTAAAAATCAATAAAATATTAAAATAAAATAATAAAAATTAATAAATATTAAAACGAATATTTTGTGAAGTTTTTTTTATATTAATTGTTATTTTATATACTCGTATTTTAATCGTATTTAATCACTTACAGAAAATTAAGAAACTTTTAATAAAAAAATCATTAAAATAATACTATTTGTCATTAATTATCTCATTTTTCCATAGACAAGAGTTAAATGACATTATTTCTAATCTAAAGAACTAAACGACACAAATGACCTAATTTAAGAAACTTCTATGACATTTTTCTCTCCTTCCTTTTCAATTTCTTAGTATTAGAATTACTTCTCGGTCAAATTTCATAATTGCTAAGTGTTTTTCACGTTTCAAAGGTATTTTTGTCAATCTACTTTGGTGTCCATGATTGTTTTGTGTTAATTTTGTTTGAATTTTCTTTGAAATTCAAGGTTGAAGAGTCAATCGAGCAATCTTTTAGCTATTACACTGGAGACGACGGAACTAAAGATTTACAGGTGATCGTAATATGTTCAATTCCAAATTTTTTTTAGTGTTTTGCTTCATGTACATTTGAGATATGATTTTATATCATAAAAAATAATAAAATTTTGATTGTTTGCAGGCCTCTGGAGCATATGTTTTTCGTCCAAATGTAACATACCCTGTCAAATTCGATCGGAAGGTAACAATATGTTCAAGGTAATTCAAATTGAGTAAATTATAAGTGATCTTGATGTTGAAATATAAATTTTAGGTTTCTTTCTCTGTGTTCCACGGATCACTATTGGATGAGGTACATCAACGGATCAATTCATGGATATATCAGGTAGTTACTGTTGTCTCTTGAACCTTGATGCATCAAAACAATTAAACACTTTGCTATACTTTTCGTTTGTAGCATCCAACAGTATAGATAAATAGTGGTACATACACATAATGGGCAACTTCTGTTCTAGTCGTAAAAAAGAAACTTTGTTAGGGTTTAGAAAATTCGCTCTTTAATCACATATTTCAATCGATTTCTAGCTTGTTCTCCATCTTCCTTAGCTACCCTCAATCTTCATTGCTATTATCCTCCATTGTTTTTACTGTTATTCACGATTTCTTAAGAGGAGAGCTCTGCTAGGATTTCAATTTTCTAGCAATTTCTTCATCATTCTTAATGATTTTGTTTTCTTTTTTTCTTCAAATTTCTTCTCTCTTAGCTGATCTTCATTTACCATTATCGTTTTTTAAATTGTTTCACTACTTCTGGTTGTTTGCCTTCATTGATTATTCAAATCGCTCCCCATTATTGTGTGATTCTAGCAATGAGTTGTACCCTTTGGGCATCGTTCTCTTGTTGTGTTGTTGTTGATCTATGAATTTTTGTTTCTCTGTTCCGTTGTTTTTCATTGACTCACCGATTACTCAGTAGCTCATACTAAGTTGCATATTTTTCTTCATTTGTTTGATCTGGTAGGGGTAATTTAGGGTTAGGTTTACCGTGACTTAGGCGTTGGAAGAGTTTTGTGTTTGCTGTGTTCTGCTAGTCTAGTACGGAGGATTTGGTTAATAGTTTGATGTTTGCATTGATGAAGATGGAAGATAGGCTTAATTGGCCTGGTGACCAGGATTTCATGCTTTTAATCCAAGAGCTCATTAAGGATAAATTGGAACCTCTTGTGTTGGATGATTTCATCGTTTGTGTGGTTTCTGGGCGATATGCCAGATTTGAGATGTTGATGAAGGCCTTCTGGTGGTGTTGGAGCCGAAGGGTGGCTTTGATCTCAACCTTCTTCAATAGATATATTACATTCTTTGTATGTGGAGGTGGAGCCCAATGTGAGTATTGGATGCTTGCTGGTAGTGTAAGCATGAATGTGAACTCAAGTGTTGTCCTGCCTGACCAGTTTTTAGATTAGTTTGTGTTTATTTCAATTGGTTAGATTCCATTCTTTTTTGTTGAGTTTAGTAGTTTTATGTTAGAATATTTTGGACTAGTTAGATTGTGTTTTCAATGTGTGCTGGTGTGTTTGTTTTTAGTTTGGGGTGTCTTGCAGCATAGTGATTAAATGAGCAATTGGCTCTGTTTGCGCTGTAAAGAAAGTACTAGCTGGATAGTTAATGCTTTGAGGTGCATTAAAGGTTGCTGGTCTAATGCTCTCCTTCTAGTAATTATGCTACTTGGGATAGTATGAGTTATAGTTTGGCAGTGTGTGTCCTCAGCATTTTAGACTGAAGTTGTGTACTTGTTTTTGTTCTTTGAATAATAATCTCTCTTTTCAAAAATGATAAAACTTTTACAACCTATTTTGGAAAAGGTTGTTATTGAACATACTTTAACATAGTATTCAAGTTAAAGATACTTGAATCTTAGGGTCTATAGATCCTGTAAAAGTGCTTCTAACAACAAAAAAGTTCTGAACTAAATAGAAAAAAATCTGCCAAAAGTGTTTTCAAGACTTAGAAAATACATTTAGAGCATCCTGATTGAAGCATAAATATTGTTTTTTTTTCCTTCATATGAAACTATTTTTAATATAAGCACAAGCAAATAGACCATAAATGCAGCAGCTTACTCTATCTATTTCATGTTTAGGAACTTCTGGCTCGGCATTATATTTATAATAGTTTATAGATTATGTTAGGTCAACTACATGCTACATGCTCGTAATTTTCCTAAATTTAATCGCTAACTTTCTTTAGCATTTATGTTAATGTATTTTATAGCATATTTCATGTTAAATAGAGTTGATGTATTTAACTGTCTGAACAGATTACTAGAGTATACAAGGATAAAGATCATGCTGAAATCGAATTTGTTGTAAGTTTTTTGAGCTGTGATATCAATTTTGTTACATTTAAATATATAAATATTTTGATATGATTAAGTTTTTATGGTGTGATTGTCTTTTTTAGGTTGGACCTATACCAATTGATGATGGAATTGGCAAAGAAGTTGTTACTAAAATTAAAAGTGGTTTGAAAAGCAACAAACAATTTTATACAGATTCCAATGGTCGTGATTTTATTAAAAGGGTATGCCTCATATCTGACGAGTAGTCTAATTCCATTTTATAATACCCATATAATTGAATAATTAGTCCGTGAAGTTGGCTTTGGATACTAATTACAACTGTTAGCTGGTTTTTGACTACCATTGTTCATCATCTGCTCATTGCTCGAAAGATGAGGTTTACTGCATAGTAATTTTAAATTTACGTGGTGAAATTATTGCTTTACAGATTCGAAACTACAGGAAGGACTGGAAACTCGAAGTGAATCAGCCTGTAGCCGGAAATTATTACCCAGTATGTTCATGTTAACTACAGGCATCATGTTTATATTAGGTTTATGTCCCTTTTTTCCATGACTAAGCTCTAATGACAACTTTACTTCATTTTCTTTCAGATCAATCTTGGAATTTATCTGAAAGATAATAGTTCAGAGTTCTCAGTGTTAGTAGACCGAGCAGTAGGTGGATCCAGCATTGCTGATGGGGAAATAGAGCTGATGCTTCATAGGTTTAGTTTCTTTTTCTTTTCTTTTTTCTTTTCTCTCTCTTTTTTTTTTACTTTTCACTTTTTTGTATAGTACTTGTTTCTAAAAAGAAGCAATAGCTTCTTGTGTGTCACCTTAGTATAACTGTGGTTTTCATGTAACATTTATGGTTCCAAATCTGATTCAATCTTATATTTGATAAAATAAGGAATCTCCTTTGTGCAGGAGGTTGCTCCATGATGACGGTCGAGGTGTCGGAGAGGCACTGAATGAGACAGTTTGCATTCATAATCAATGCAAAGGACTGACTGTAAGAGCATAACTAACTGACCCTTCAGTTCCTAGTTTGTTCCTAAAACCATAGATTTTGTTTCATATATGACATGCTTAACTGTCAAAATTACAGATACAAGGAAAGTACTATCTCAAAATTGATCCTTCAGGAGAGGGTGCTAAATGGCGTCGAACTTTTGGGCAGGAGTTATATTCTCCTTTGCTTTTAGCCTTTGCAGAACAGGTGAAGTTTAATTATGATCTCACTACCAGAATATAATGTTATTTAGGTCTTTCTTTTAATATAATCATTACTGATCATTGACTCATCCACCGTCTTTCAGGACGGGGACAATTGGATGAAATCTCATGTTAATACCTTTTCTATGATGGAATCCTCGTATGCTCTACCGGATAATGTTGCAATCATAACTCTTGAGGTACGTATATTCAACACAATGCTTCTGGTTGTGTGTAAGGCAGTTGGAGTTCGGATTTTATCACAGGTCAAACCGAGCACTATATCGCAATTTTTTCATGCCCATACTCAAAAATAGTTGTATGTTGCATTCATAGTGCAATTCTCGTCACATGTCGCTTAAGTGAAGTTTTTGCAACTTTTTACAAAAGCAGCAGAGATCAAAATCCAAGCTTTTATATTCTAAAAAAAATGTTTCAATTCTCTTATTTTGAAATCATGCAGGAGCTGAAAAGTGGAGAAGTCCTGCTTCGTCTGGCACATTTATACGAGGTTTAGTTTCTTCTATTTAGTTGTTAGCTTCTGTTTCCTCTTTTAAATTATTTCTTAAGTCCTCTTTAATTTGACAATTTCTAAAGCCTTGGTTCATTTTTGGTGTTTCAAATGCTAGGCTGGAGAACACAAGGATCTTTCAGTTATTGCACAAGTGGATTTGAACAAAGTTTTTGCAAACAAGAAGGTAATTGAATTGGTGCGTGATGAAAAAAAACCATGTCCTTAATTATAAATCTTCATCCTTTGACTCTTTGGTTTTTTTTCTTTGTTTTTAATTTCCATGAAATTCAGATACACAAAGTGACAGAGATGAGTTTATCAGCTAACCAAGGAAGAGAAAGTATGGAAAAGAAAAGATTAATTTGGAAGGTAGAAGAAAGATCTTCTGAAAAACTAAAAGGGTCAAGGGGAGGGCCTGTGGATCCTAAGAAACTGGTTGTTGAACTTGCTCCAATGGAAATTCGGACTTTTATTGTAAATTTTTTCTCCTTCCAAATCCACAACTAAATGGTAAGAGATGCATATACATTTCTAGTAGATTCTAGAGGAGTTTCTTTATTAAGTTAATCTGTTTTGCAAGCAAAACCATCGGCAGTTGGTTTGTTCATAAAAGCCAATAATTTAACCTTAGTTTTTTGGCTTATGTATTCGTTGCCTTGTTCATAAAAGCCAATAATTAGACCTTAGTTTGTTGGCTTATGTATTCGTTGCCTTGTTCATAAAAGCCAATAATTAGACCTTAGTTTGTTGGCTTATGTATTCGTGTCACTTGTGTTTGGGTTCACTTCTGTTTAGCACAATCATTCATATCTTTTTTATTATATTCAAACCAGGAAATAATTGATTGGGTCTGGATAAGGATGGGAATGGGTCAGTTCGGATTAGATCCGAACCGAATCAAACTGAATTGATCCATGCATCGAATTAAAATGAACTGTTATAAGTGATTTTGGATTCGTTTGGATTCAAGAATTACTAGTGGGTCAACACCTGCTTTGGATATCATTTTAGTTTTTAAAAAAGTAAAATAATTAAAAATAAATGACACAATGGATAAAATCCACCCGGCCCGGCCCGGATGGGTATTACAAATGACGGGACATGAACTGAACTGTCTGTAATCTTAATAGTGCGGGTACCTAGCAAGCACTAACCAGTTTGGTAAAACTGTCATCCCTAGGTCTATACTTAATTGATATAGTAATTCATACCAATTCACATAAGAGAGGGCAGTGAGAGGTCAAAAGGAAAGAGAGAACGTGTAATTCCTCCCACAGTCACTATTCCCTCTCTAATTTGTCTGGACCACCTTGTCACTATGTTAATTGGTCTAGACTAGCGTGTCAACTTAGTACAGGTACAACTGATAATTCTTCTTCAAACAATTGTACTTATCAATCAACATATTGCATTTACATCTTAACATAACCACTGAGGAAAGTAATACACCAGGTTGCATTGGAATTATTCGATTCGTAGCATGAAGGTGCAGTTCATCCACTAAATTGTTTGACATATACAAAACTTTGAGTATTGATGACATATACTAAATCATGTCTGTTTTCTAAAGCAATAACTTTGCAGGTTAAGTATTGATACTTAAGTTCCACCTAAATTTAGTAGATTAAAAAGACTGGTCAAACTAACCAGCAATTTCACTTGAAATTAATCTCCTCCTGTGGGAGGCAAAGCATTAGGTTCCAAATGCCAAGAGTTTTCTGGGATTCCATGCTTTTCAATTCCTGGCACTCTGAAAGCTGGTATTCTGTGAGAGAAACTAAGTGCTTCGTCTTTCGAAACGGCATGAGTCAGATCAAAACCATCATATTGATGCTTGTGGAAGAAAGTCAAGAATTCCCCCACCTCAACCAGCCTAACTATCATTAAACTACCTTCTTCTGAAAAATCTGATAAAATTTGAACAATCTGGAACTGGTAAGCTTTATAATTAGACTGCTTCCATTTGGCATCCCACTTTTTGTACATAGCCCAAACCTCTCCTTTTCGAGGAACTATTTTGTACAATGTTTCATCAGTGCTCTTCTGAAAACGAACTAAATAGCAAAACTTTGACATTGGAAGATTGGTACTGGTTTCACTCACTTTAAATACACCACAAACTATTGGTAGGTTTGCTTTCTTCCATTCAATCTCGACGTTAAGTACGGGTAGAGGTTCGAGGAATGTTACGCATACATGGCTTTCTGAAAGTACATTATTATCAATTCTCACATATTGCCGAGGCATTAAATCTTTTCCACAGTATACAGTCCACACTTGATCCTTGGAAAAATCTTTCGGGGACCAACGGGGCTTCAGAAAGCAGTCTTCTGGATAAGATGCTGAGGTAGAAATTTGTCTCTCGGGAGTAATACTTGTTAAACTGCTTCTTCTATTCCACGTTTGAGCGGTGTTTCCGATGCCAATGTCATTAGTCATATACCTTGGCAAGGCTAGTTGGTCCAACTCAAACATTCCATAAACAGCTTTATCAATCTCTCCACCTACAAACCTATAAGAAGGGACTTTGTGAGAAAACATGTACAAATTGCCTAAAGGTATATCAACAGTGATTGGATTCCCTCCAATAGTTTTTTTCTCAAAGATAGTCATGAAACCATCCACCTTTGTTAAAAATGCACCACACAAGCCTCTATATTTTGAAAAATCTGATACAATTTCAACTAGCTGGGATTTGCATCCTCTCAAGAAACCAGGGTTATAAGCCCATTCATCAAGGTTCCAATTGTCATACAAAGCCCAGATCTCACCTTTTTTGGGATATATTTCGAACTGATCCCCTGCAACACCTCGGTCCCAAGAGCATATGTGGGAGAAAAGTGTTGGACTACATATTTCATCAACCATTTCTAAATCCAAATCAAAGGACCCACATGCCACAGGCATGCCTGCATCACACCATAACCTCTCACCTGAACTAACAGGGATGGGTTTAAGCCATGTGACAAATACTGCTTCTTTTGACTTGAAGCCAACCCGAGCATACCGATGACCATGTGACATACTTCTTTGATAATGAGCAGCCCAAATCTGTCCAACCTCAAATGATGCATGTTTCCTGTCATTGTCAAAGTTATAGTAGTCTTGACATTGCACTTTGTGTGCAGTCGCTGCTGTCTGAAGTGGATTTACATTGTCAAAAGACATATTTATATCTTTGCTTCTTTTCTTAAGCAGGTCGAAATCAGTAGAAAAGTCACCAGTTTCCTCAAAGTTGACATTCCTCTTATACTTTACCATGTCAAGAACCTTTATGTTTTTCGGCTCTGGAGTTCGAGTAACCTTGCTCTTGTTTTCTCCACTATCAAACCTGTAAATTTGACTAGAGAAATCTCCTTTGTATGATGAGAGACTTTGAGCAGCAGTTGTAGTTTCCTTACTTGAAAGGTTATGGTAGGATGATACAGGTATATTAGATGATTCATATCTTTCCATACTAGCATTTCTTTTCAAATCATATTCAGATCGTCTTTCATGGTCAGAAAGCACAGAGAATGCATCCTCTAAAATTATGAGAGCCAAATCTGTGCCGGGAAACTCAGTCTCAAGTAATGCATTGACAAGCTTTCGATAACGATAGCTGATAATAGAAGATGGGGATGAAGTTGAAAGCTGAAGAACAAAGTAATAATCAATTCCAGAACCAGGTAGCCTGATACTAGCAGCAGATAGTATGTCACAGACAATCAGCATTGGTTCAATGTTCTTCATTGTTGAAAACAGTTGCCGCAAATTTTGCAATTTGTCCCTAGCAGAAATGTAATCATCCTTAAGCATCATCCTTTTAGCTTCTTGAAGATCCTGCATTGCTTTAAGTTTTAATGTATCCGTTGCTTTATTAGCAAACTCTGCAAGTAACATTGCCAACAATCAAAATTCTTATCTCTTTCCACTTTACTACACAAATTTACAAAATAAACAACCCTATGGTATTCTTAAGTAAATAGACCCTTTAAAGGGAATGGACTTTACTGATTTGGAATCCAAAATTGAGCCTTTTGAAGAATTGGCCAAAGAATCCCAGAATCACTTCTTTTTTTCCTCTCCATGTACAGGCTGTTGTGTACAAGCTAAGTACAAGCGATTTTGGAGCGTTTTTGGCCAAATCTCCAAAAAGGCGCAATTTTGGAGCTGAACTCAACTTTATCAATACTTCAATAAAGTTCCCGATAGTTAGTAAGTACATGATAGGATATGATTCTCCCCATGCATTGTTAAAATAATCATTTTGAAAAAATAGTATACAATAAAGGAAAATTACAAAAAATAACATCTTTAAAATTTATAACAAAAATTGCACCCTAATAATATTTAATAACCTAAATGGACGACATTTAATGTAAAATGATGATTTTGATTTTTTTTTAATAATGAAAACGCATGAGCTGAACAAATGGATGTTTTTTTTTGTAATTATAAGTTTTAAGAGTGTTTTATTAAAAATAAACAAGCACTAACATAGCTTAGTAAATGTATAAATCAGAATTGTAAAGGTTGATAAAAGTATTGAAGATCTCGAGAATCAACTGGAAGCAACCAATACACCAGCTTGAGGCAATCAACAACAAAAACTTAAGGGCAACAAGGATCCAAGAAATTTCCATCATAATTATGTCTAATTTTAATCATTACAATCTTCCTTTTATTTTGTATAAATTAGAATGTAAACATTCATTCATTAATTGAATTAAGACCATTTCTTACATGTTATCAGAGCTGAGGAAGCAACTCTTTGAAAATCCAACTCACGTAGTTTCTTTTTTTCTTTTTCAAATTTTGTTTCCTTTCAAAATTAATTTCGAATCACATCCACAATTTCAAATTCAACCCATTATAAGCTCCATAAAATTTCGAAATCCCACACGCCTTGTCGGAGTTACACGCGCGCTCTCTGAAGAAGATGACGCAAATAACATATCGTTTAAATCGCTCTCTGAAGAAAACGACACGTCGTTTGCCAGTTCAATCTTCCAATGGTTCAGTCGTTAGCCGATTCAACCTTCCAGCCGTCGGATCAGTCATTCTAAACGTTGGTTCACCCACTTTTTGATCGGTTCCTGAACTGAAATTTCCAGTTCTGAAATCCTTGATTTATTTCCTATAAAATAAAGCCTATTTCAATTCATTATTTTTCCATAAACAGTCATTATCATCTAAAACACACTAAATCTTATCCTATTTTCGATTTTTTCACTCAACAATCATGTCTGAAACTACCAATACCAGCCCCACCGTACCAAAATGGTATAATGATCCTCATCATTCATTATAACTGTACCACTTAGACCAACCGAGCATGGTTCTAGTGACTTAATCCTTAAATCAGAAAAATTATCATATTTGAAGTCATGCGATGCTCATGGCTCTCACCACAAAAAACAAAGATGAATTTATTGACGGCACAATTATGAGGCCACCAGCAAACTCTAAGGCAGAAACCAAGCAATGGACTCGCTGCAACATTTTTGTCAAATGATGGATTCTCAATATCATATCGCCTAAAATTGCGGAAAGTATCATGTATAATGATACTGCATATTAGCTATGGGAAGAAATAAAGGAACATTTTTTACACACCATTAGCATGCACCTATACATTGTACTATACATTGTACTCCAACACTTATTCTCAAGGATAAAACACCATTTGAAATCCTTTTTCACAAAGTTCCTAGGTATGAACATCTTTGTGTCTTTGGTTCTCTTTGCTTTGCGTCTATACATTATGATTGACCCACCAAGTTTGATGCTAGATCACATCGATGCTAGATCACATCGATGCATATTTATTGGGTATCCATCTAGGATAAAAGATTACCGAGTCTACAATTTGGAAACAGGCAAAACTTTTGTGTCTCGTGATGTTATCTTTCATGAACATGTGTGTATTCCATTTCCGCTATCAACGCTCTAACTCTATTCTCTCCATCAAAAAATACTATTTATGATGACATGCCTGACATTTTCCAATCAACTACTCCAAATACATCACTTAATCATACACCATCTGTCATTCCAGCAATCGACTCACACACCCTTAATCTTTAAGATACATCTTCTGAAACACCATCATCAACTTCCATGCCGCCCCGCACGTGACTTCTTCAACACAATTTACACATAGACTCCATCAATCCACTCATGTTCCTAGCTACCTTCAAAAGTATCATATAAAATCTTCCTTGCCTTCTCGGTCCTTCCTTTCGTCTAACTCAGCATCGTCCGATAACAAAGGTAATTCTCATTCCCTATCTCATGTATTTACCTATGACCAATTATCACATGCACATCGTGCCTTTGCTACTTTTATTTCCATTCTCAGGGAACCAACCACCTTTCTTGAAGCTTTCAACGATCCAAAATGGCAGCTTGCCATAAAACAAGAACTGAATGCTCTCGAAACTAATGATACTTGGATGCTCCAAAAGCTTCCTCCAAACAAGAAATTAGTTGGTTGTAAATAGGTCTACAAAATCAAATATAATCCTAATGGCTCTGTGGAATGATACAAGGCTCGATTAGTGGCCAAAGGATACAGTCAGATTGAAGTTTTTGACTACCAAGAAACTTTTGCACCAGTAGTCAAACTTGTCACCGTTCGTCTCTTTCTTTCCGTTACCGCTATTCAAAATTGACATCTACGCCAACTCGATGTCAACATGCCTCTTTCACCTGGATTCAGACAAATCTTTGTATGGACTCAAATAAGCCTCACAAAAATGGTTCATCAAGCTATCAACAACATTTAAGCTAGCCGATTTTAACCAATCCAAGTATGATCACTCACTATTCGTCTGAACCCGTGGTAATTCCTTCTCTACTTTTCTTGTCTGTGTAGACGATATAATCATAATAGGAAACAATCTACAAGACATTGAAGAAACTAAGAATCATCTCATGCGACAATTCAAGCTAAAGAATCTCGGTGAATTAAAGTATTTTTTGGACATAGAAGTTTCGCAATCCAAGAAGGGAATTGTTTTGTCACAACACAAGTACGCGCTTGAAATATTGGAGGACATGGGTTATCTTGGTACCAAACCTGACAATTAGCCTATGAAACAAAATTTATCCCTCAGCAAGGTTGAAGGAGAATTCATCAGTGATCCCACATCCTATCGAAGATTTGTTGGGAGATTAATATACTTGACCATCACACGGCACGACTTAGTGTATGTTGTGCATATTCTCAGTCAATACATGGACAAACCACGACAACCATATTTGAAAGCAGCTCAAACAGTGTTACGATATGTTAAGAACATACCAAGACAAGGTCTCTTTTTCTCAGCAGCTACTTTACTACAGCTAAATGCTTTTTGTGATGCAAATTGGACTAGATGTACAGACACACGACGATCAACCACGGGATATTGTATGTTTCTTGGAAACTCATAAATTTTTTGGAAGACTAAGAAGCATAACACAGTTTCATGATCGAGTGCAGAAGCAGAATGTCGCTTTATGGCGGCAGTCTGTTGCGAAGTGACCTGGTTACGATACATTTTGGATGATTTGGGTATCAAACACTCCCAATCGACCAAGTTATATTGCGCAAATCAAGCTACCTTTCACATTGCATCAAATCTAGTATTTCATGAACGAACCAAACACGTAAAGATCGATTGTCATCTAGTGGAAGAAAAGATACAAACTGAAATGATCAAGACTTATCATATCTCTACATCAAAGCAACCAACAGATATTTTTACCGAATCCTTAAGTTTTCCACGGTTCTCGAACTTACTTAACAAATTAGTAATAATTAACATATATTCTAACTTGAGGGAGATGTTGAAGAGCTCGAGAACCAGATGAAGGCAATCAACAAACCAGATGAAGGCAATCAACAGGAAAAGCTAATGGGCAATAAGGATCCAAGAAATTTCCACCATAATTATGTCTAATTTTAATCATTATAATTTTTGTTTTGTATAAATTAGATTGTAAAAATTCATTCATTAATTGAATTAAGACAATTTCTTACAAAAAGGTATAAAATTTTAATTCATCGTACGGAAATACTAGTAGTCTAACGACCTATTTGAGTTCAATGCAAAAATCTGTTCAAACATAATTGAAAAACATCAATTTTCTCCATTTTGACGATGATTCCAAAGCAAGCAGAGACCTTTGGTCGTCCAACCGATGCAACAGTAAAACAAAAATCGAAAATGAAAAGCATAAATCATAACCCCTTTTTAATTTATTTTCCTCTTCAAGAAAACAGGGAACAAAAGTAAGGACAAAAACCCAGACGAAAGAAATGAAATGCAAGAAGACCCATAATATGAATTTTCTACCAGCGAAAGGCTATTTAGCTTTTACCTTTTTAAGCTTCATCTCTTCTTCGTATACTCAACATAGCAGAGACTAGAGAGACACAGAGAAAGCTTTTCAATTTGAAGACTTATAGTCCCAGCTGGTCAAACCAAAACGGGCTAAGGAAAAATGAGGAAAGCGAAATAAAATTCTGACCAGTGATAAAACAAATATGACAAACAAAGGGCAACTCTAAAACAGAAATATTCTGACCAGCGAGACAATAAAAAGGGCAAACAAATATGACAAATAAAGGGTAACTCTAAAACAGGAATGGTATGTAAATGATTTACATAAATATTATTAATAAATTATAATAATATTTGGATTAAATTATTTAAAGATAATATAAAAATTTAAATTAATGAATGATTTATGAAATTAAAAAATATTTAATTATGATTATAAATACATATATATATACTTAGATTATATTATTTTAAAAGTTAAGATTATTCAATAAAAATATTTATATTTGTAATGATTATCATTATAAAATACTTTAAAAAATATGGCATAAACAATCGGCTTTTGAGCAGTGTTTACGAAGTAATTAACTTACCTTATATTTTAAGTGTAATTAGTTATTGTAAAATACATGCATATAATATTTGCTTTTATAGCAACAATTTACATATTATCATTTTTGGTTATATATAATAATAGCTTATAAAATAATGAGAAGTGAGAATTGGACTCATTATGTATATAAAATTGTTATTTACATCAAATAATGTATTAATTATTGATTGAATATAAAGTAGTTAAAATGATACTTGGAAAGAGAAAAAAAGAAGATACTTCATCCCTTCACCAATAATTAATCAGAACATGATATATGCACATGTAAATGAAGTCTAAGTAATTACACTTATTTTTATAAGATAAATGCATGTATCATAATAAACTATTAGATATAACAAATTACCTTAATAAATCTTAATATTTTCCCTCAAACTTAAGATGGTATATGTATCATAAGTTAATTTCTCAAATTAATAAATTTTTATCTTGATAATGGTTTTGTTAGTTAGAGTATCAATATGTTTGATGCTTTGATACATAATTTGATTTTGAGCTAGGTACTTAGTATTAATGTTATCATAGTATGTAAGTAAAGTTTGATGAACTTTGATACCCAACAAAGGATTTAATCCAATTAATTTCATATGCAACATATAATAATGCATAATGCTTAGATTCAATTGAAGATTGAGCAATTACTTTTGTTTTGTAAATGACTAGGAAATCAAGTTGTCTTCAATGAATACACAATAAGCACTCACACTTCTTCTATCATCAACACATCTTCCTTAATATGCATACAAGAATGCCAATAGTTTAAGAGTGCTAGATTCCATCAATTGCAAACTATGTGACATAATCTCAAATAAAAATCTTAACACTCTTTTTAACGTTTAAAAGTGTACCTTGATGAACATGCTAGAAATTGGATAACCTACTAATAGAAAAAGGCTAGTTCAAGTCTTGTAATGTAACAATATGATAAGCACCAACTAAGCTTTAAAATTGAGAAGCACTCTCAATATCCAATGGATCACCATCAATCTTAGACAACACTCCCTCTAAGACCATTGTGATTGAGAGTGATTTACAATTTTCCAATCTAGCACATGAAAGCAAGCTGGGTATGTTTTTGTTAAGCGAGGAACATACCGAAGGAAGACCTAGTCATTTGAATGCACAAAGATTAGCTCAAAGCCCTTAAATCATTTAGTGAAAATACCTCATCCAACTTATGGATAAAAGATTGCAATTGATTAGAGTTATCATCTGTAAAAACTATGTCATCAACATATATAAGTAACATAATCACATCAGTTTCTTACATTCCAATAAACAAACTTGTATCAATAAGAGCATTGGTGAAACCTCAAGACATGAGACATAAGTTCAACTTGTGATACCAAGCATGCGGCACTTGTTTTAATCTATATAAAGACTTTTTCAATTTACATATGTATTTAGGTTTATAAGGATTAATGAATGGTTGAACCATAAACATCGACTCTTCTAAATATTTATTAAGGAAAGTGTTATTAATGTTTAATTGATGCACATCTTAACCACCAAAATGCTGAGCAATAGAAAGCACTAAATATATAGTATTGGTTTTGATACATGGATTGAAAATCTCAATGTAATCCAAGCCATGAGTTTGAAAAACCTCTTGAGCCACAAGTCTTGATTTTTTATTATCAATATTGTCATATGTAAATGTTTTAGTTTTGTGCAACCAACGACAACCAATCACTTTTTGATTCGTAGATCAAAAACTAAATCCCAAATATAATTTTTAATCAATATATCATACTCAGTTTGCATTGAAACTTACCGATGAAGATATTTGACATCATCTTGCCATTCTTATGTTCACAAGGGATGTAACTTGAAACATTGTAAATCTTGGCTTTAACAATGTTAGATTTGCTTATGGTTTCATAGGATGCAAATTGGTGGTGGATTTAGGGTTAGGTAAAATAAGTGTTCTAGGTGCAATGGTAGATAGTAGAATAACATGGTCAAATGGAATAATAAAAGATGCAAAAGTGGGATTAAGAATATATTTATGTTTAGAATGTACACTAGCATCAGATGCAAAAAAACACATGATGTTTAAAATTGATTTATGAAAAGAAGACAAAAAAATGAAAAATCTAACAATGAGAACACATTGTGATGGAGACTTAACAATCGAGGTGGAAGAAGATAAAAAGAAAAAAAACATATTATACAAAAACTACATTCATAGATATATGAATTTTATCATTAACCTTTTTCCTAATAAAATAAGCTCTTTATTAGCATAACCTATAAACATACAATCAGTAAATTTAACTAAAATTTTAATTTTATCTTTGATTAACGTTGATGTAACTTAAGAGATATTTAAACTACAGTTATAAGATGAATGCACCCACTCAAAAATTAGGATTATTTTGATAATCAACATTTGCTCAAAATTTATTGGTCTTAAACACATGTTCACACAATAGTGTTACGAATCTTAAAGTGAATTGTCGTATAATCGTAGTAAACGGCGTTTGTTATTTTCCCATTTTTCGATGTCGGCTTCTGAATTGTGACTTTGGTTATTAGTTAATTCAGTTCAATAGTACATAATAGAATGGCGAAAATGGTAAGAGCGAAGCAGAAAATACATGGAAAGGCAAGAGAAAGTGGTTAAAGAAGACGTTTAATGGAAACAAAGGAGACCCAAACAGTTGTCAGTTGGAGAAAGTAAAGAGAGGGAAGGAGAGAAAATGGCGGATTACAACTTACAATAACGACACACACACCCATGTAAATTCGGGAAAAGAGCTTAATCGTTAACTTCACGAACCCTCCTTCAAATTCGCTCTTCTCTTTCCATTTCCAAATCGAATTTCTCTTTCTCTCTTTATCTATGTTTCCGACAACACCCAAAACCATTTCGTCAACGTCGTTCCGAATATGCATTTCACTAAGCTTGATGATTCTCCTATGTTTCGCCAACAGGTATGTTTGTTTTTTCAGTTAATTTTCAGTTTCAATTGTCATTTATACTTGTATTATATATATGATTTTGTTTCTATTCTTCTTCATTTCATTCATCTTTTGTATGTGGATACTGAATATAATGGATCGAGTACTCACCATATGCTTGTTGAATTGTTTGTCAAAAAAACTGCTCAAATTAATTTTTTGATTCTTTGTTGTTGTTGAAATAGATACAATGCTTGGAAGAAAGTGCAGAGTCATTGAGGGGAAGATGTTACAAATTTTACAAGGGATGTCGAAAGTACAGGTAAATTTTACAAACTTTTGTTTTCACTTTGACCTATCTTCTGTTCTTCACATGATCATATGTTTAAAAGACCGAGTATCTCAGTCAATATAATCTAGCATTGTCATTATGATACTGTAACTATGTGTTCTTTTAATTTATTTTGCTTTTTCTATTAATAATATTCCCTCCTTGTTTTAGAGGGCATTCATTCGTGTGTAATTGTTGTATAAGCTTTTAGTAAAATTGGATTTAGTTGAGAAACGTGAAGCTGAATCCTGAAATGAGTAGATTAGAGTAAAATTGTAAAATGAAAAGTGATCAAAGTAAAACAAGTCCCTTTTGTGATATGATAGAAGGGTCATTGGTATCTAATGACCTCATTTCTTGCACATGATGGTGCTTGCTAGCATAGTGTCACGACCTTAATTTCTCAAGTAGCGATCGTGCACTTAAGACTTCGTCAGCACTAAGCCTGCCTTTCAACCGAAATGTAACTCCAAAGAGAATAGAAAGAGAGTTTGCAAAGAATGCTTTGTATTGCTCTAGAGAGAGTTTATGTTACAAATGCTAAGAATTCCAAGATTTTCCAAGATGTGAGGAATTTCCCAAGATGAATGCAAATGAAGACTAAGTGGTCTATTTATAGTGTGGCTCTAAGCTTAAGAGCATGCCACCACTTTCTAGAGTCTTCCTAGTCTAGAATGCATACGAAGTCTTCTAGTATTACGCACAAAATGCCACAAGGCTCAGGACCTTCTAGCCAACTCTAGAGTCTTCTAGGTTTGTCTAGCTCCTTCACGCACCTTCCGGGATGTTCCGTATACTTCGAGCCTTCTACATCCTTCCGGACATTAGTAAGCTTCAGGCTTCTACATCCTTCCGGGATGTTCCGTAAGCTTCCACCGGCTTCCCGAACCATCCGGCGCATTCTAGAACGTTCTAGCCCATTCTAGCACTCTCCAGCGTGCTCTAGAACATTCTAGGGTCTTCAAGCTTGAGTTGAGTCCGTCCAACTCTAGCCCTTTCTAGACTTCTCTAGGCAACTCTAGAACTTCCCATATGTCTTAGATCCTTTAGGCAGCCAACATTTGGATTTTTAGGGGCAGTTTGGGCGGGACGTGACAATAGGGTCCATGAGAATAAAAGGCAAGGCTTAAAGATATAGTAGAAATATAAAGCAGATGCAATTTAGATAATCAAAGCATGTGGAGAGAAGAACGAGGAAGATAAATAAAGTCATATTCTCTACTCATAATAATAATGAGATATTACATGTGTATTTATAGGAGTAATAATACTAAAATTCTAATCTTAATATGACTTTAAATAAGACTTTTAAACTAATCAAAAAACATAATGATAATTATTTAATACTTAATATTCTATTTTTTTCCTCAAGCTAAACATAGATAAATTCAGCTTGAACAGTTATAAAAGATAATAAAATAAAAATCAGCAAAAATAATCTGCCACATTTACAGTTGAATGTCAAAGCTGCTTACAATAGTCTTGTCAAGAGTGTAAAAGTAATTATTGAATCAACCAAAAATAACTAAAAATAATGAATTATTTCATTTTATTGAGATCATTAATTTTGAGTGAACTCGTAGGGCATATGTATTAGAAAATTCCTAAAAGTGTAGGATAGCATAGAAAAATCCCTAAGACACAGATAGTAATAGAAGATGTGGTCACATATTGTTGAAAATTAGCGTTGAGAACGCCAAGGCCAAAGGCTAAGGCCTAGGCCTAACCAAATAAAACAAGCTCTCTCAAAGTTGTATTCTTTCTTTCATATTTTCATTACAATTCTATAGCTATATATAAGGAGATTTACTCCTTGAATTACTCTTTGAATTAAACATTCCTTGATTTACTCCTTGAATTAAGGATTCATTGTTTTACTCCTTGAATTAAGGGTTCCTTGTTTTACTCCTTAAATTAATCCTTAAATTAAGGATCACAACTCCTTAATTTACTCCTTGAATTAAGGTTCTTGATTTACTCCTTAAATTAAAGAGTTGGCACTCCTTAATTTACTCCTTAATTTTATCTCCAATACTCCCCCTCAAGTTGGATCCATAAGGTTTATGGATCTAAGCTTGCACAGAAGTCGTTGAAACTGATGAGAAGCCAAGGCATCAAAGGTAAAACTAACAAAAATGCTGATTACGATAGCAAAAAAAATATATATATTGTTGTCGATGTGGGACCTTTCCTTTTACCACAATACTTCCCCTCCACCTCGGGCAGGTAGGAGCTACATGAGAGATTTAATCTATCATCGCCAAGAGCTTGGTTTCAATGTGGAACCTTTCCTTTTACCACAATACTCCTCCTCCACATCAGGTAGGTAGAAGCTGCAGGAGAGATTTAATCCATCATCGCCAAGAGCTTGGTTTCAATGTGGGACTTTTCCTTTTACCATAATACTCCTCCTCCACATCAAGTCGGTAGAAGCTATAGGATAGATTTAATCCATCATCGCCAAGAGCTTGGTTTCAACGTGGGACGTTTCCTTTTACCATAATACTTCCCCTCCATATCGGTAGGTAGAAGCTGCAGGAGAGATTTAATCCATCATCGCCAAGAGCTTGGTTTCAATGTGGGATCTTTCCTTTTACCATAATACTCCTCCTCCACATAAAGTCGGTAGAAGCTATAGGAGAGATTTAATCCATCATCGCCAAGACCTTGGTTTCAATGTGAGACCTTTCCTTTTATCACAATACTTCTCCTCCACATCAAGTCGGTAGAAGCTGCAGGAGAGATTTAATCCATCATCACCAAGAGAATTTGGTTTGAAAAAACAAATAGAATAAGAAATCGCTCTGATAGAGTGTCAAACACACTTTGAGTAGAGGAATAACAATTTTTGTCCAAGAAGATCGACTTGCTCTGATACCATGTTGAAAATTAGCGTTGAGAACGCCAAGGCCAAAGGCTTAGCCTAGGCCTAACCAAATAAAACAAGCTCTCTCAAAGTTGCATTCTTTCTTTCATATTTTCATTACAATTCTATAGCTATATATAAGGAGATTTACTCCTTGAATTACTCTTTGAATTAAACATTCCTTGATTTACTCCTTGAATTAAGGATTCATTGTTTTACTTCTTGAATTAAGGATTCCTTGTTTTACTCCTTGAATTAAGGATTCCTTGTTTTACTCCTTGAATTAATCTTTAAATTAAGGATCACAACTCCTTAATTTACTCCTTGAATTAAGGTTCTTGATTTACTCCTTAAATTAAAGAGTTGGTACTCCTTAATTTACTACTTAATTTTATCTCCAATAATTTTATCTCCAATACATATGCTGAACAACAACAAAATCACACAAAAAAGGCAAGTGGTATATTAATGATAAAGCGATGCAAAATCACACTAAAAATGCTTTCTGAAAATTGAGATAATCAATGGTGCATGTGACTAAGGGGTAGCGATGCAGATAACAACAACACCAAGTAAATGAAGGTTGGCATAAATAACTATTAACTTAGGTAGTAGGAAGACATTCTAACTCTTTCTTTCAAGTTGGAGCGTAAATATCAAACATGCTCAACTTGGATGGTGAAGTATAAACATAATTATTCTTATAACAAAGAACCTTATTATAATGCATTAATAGTAGAACTTGAATTTTATCAATTTCAAAATGATAACCCTTTAATTAGGCATATATAAACATATAATCAAACAATCTTTAATCAATCAAATTGTAATCTCAATTAGTGCACATAACCTATAAAACAACAACATAGAAGTTCACCCAAATATATTAAACCACATAACAGCATTAGACACAAGAAATCCAACAACTAAATCATAGAAGAACCAACAACACCATAGGGAACAAGAAAATCAGCACCATTGAAGGCCAACACTGAGCCAAACAAGGCACCATAAAGTGAGCCACTAGTTACAAGACCAAGTTCCCCATAAGACAATTTGTGCCATGATATTCTGCTTGAGGTGGCTGACTAGATGGATATTGTAGCAGAAAATGTAGCATCAATGTCATAACCAAATTTCTCTTCTAGAGCAGGAAATACAAAAGGGAGGATTGCAGCAAGAACATAATAGTTCTTTGAAGTGTGAGTCATCCCAGTGTTTAGAAGAGGCTCTCTTGTATATCAGTCCAAGACTTCCCATTACATAAAGTTACCAATACCAAATATTCAATCAGCCCTCCCAAATCAACCAAAAATACTAATAATTGAGCCCAATTGCCAAACTGCATATCAGGCAAGAATCCCAAAATAACAAAATCAGCCTAAATAACAAGTACCCAATAAGCCTACATGCAAAAATCAACCCTACTCTAACAAATATAAGGTTAGAAAAGGGCTAACAGATGACGGCATTGATGTGGGTTAAGCTAGGTATAGGAGTCCAACGTTGAGTGGGTTCGTGATGGTGACTGGCTGGTGGTGTTTTTGTGTTAGAGACTAGAGGTTAACGACACAGCTGATGGTTTTACGTTAGAGATTAGAGGCTAACGGCACAGCTGGTAGTGATGACTTTAGGAAGATGATGACCGACGGTGGCGCAAGGAAGTCTGGATGTTGACAGCATGGTTTGGGCAGAGGTAGCTAGGTATTGACGGTGATTGTTAGTATTTTGGTTTAAAGGTGGCTTTTCTAGGGTTTTTTCCCCCAAAAAAATTGATCTTATTTGTTATTTTATTTTTTAAGTGTGTAAGGATCAACAGATTTAGGGGAGAAAGAATAAAACTAAAGTTTAGAAAATAAATTAAAAAATGTTCAAACACAGTTCTAATACCAAGTAGAAATATAAAGCGGAAGCAATTTAAACAATCAAAGTATGTGAAGAGGAGAATGAGGAAGATAAATAAGATCATATTCTCTATTCACAATAATACTGAGAGATTACATATGTATTTATAAGAATAATAATACTAAAACCCTCATATTAATAAGATTATAAATAAGATTCCTAAGTTAATAAGAAAACATAATGTTAATTATTTAATATTTAATATTCTAATACTAATAATATTAAATATTTAACATTCAAATGATATAATAAGTTTTGTTCTCCTTTGATTACAGTGACGGACTTAGCGAAGGGTATGATGGGGACATCGCTTTTGCAAGTGCAATTGACGCATTTGGAGGAGGGCATAATGATCCTATGTTTCTAGCTCTGGGAGGTACTATCTTTGACTTATTTCTCCCTTGAAAAATGGATTTTAATTGATCTCTCTGAAGAAACCAATGGCCTAACTCCCTCCAAAAGAGCTCTTAAAGAGGAAGGATTGTCATAGACTTATAAGTGCAGCGGAAACCTAGTGATCAGTCGATGTGGGACTTCATCCATGGGTTTCTTCATGGTATCATAGCCAGGTGACTCGATCGGTACCCGACCGGTTGTAGGGGATGGACCCTATGCCGGTGTGAGGGGGAGGCGCTCCATATCCCCGATCGAAAATCGACGTGAGGGGGAGTGTTGAAGTCCCACATCGATTTCCGACCGGGGATATGAAGCGCCTCCCCCTCACACCGGCGCAAGGTCCATCCCCTACAACCGGTCGGGTACCGACCGAGTCACCTGGCTTTGATACCATGAAGAAACCCATGACCTAACTCCCTCCAAAAGAGCTCTCAAAGAGGAAGGATTGCCATAGACTTATAAATGCTGCAGAAACCTAGTGATCAGTCGATGTGGGACTTCAACACTCTCTTGTATATTTGCTTACATATTAATGACAATTCAAAGAAATATAACAACAGTTAATACATAAACTGAGTTAATGTTAGTGTTTTTTGATATTAACCATCTAATAACTAAAGTTTAGACTCAGGAACGCTTAAGATGTTAAATACTCTCCTATAAGGTTTAAAGTATTGATGTCGACCAAAATATTGAGATTTAAATTTATTAAAATTTTAAGAATATTATTACTATTGTTATTAAATGCATGTAATATTTATTTTGATCAATAAATCAAATTTTTTAGAATTGGTAGTTAAAACGTTTCAAATAATTATTTTAACTAATAATTAAAAAATACACGATTGTGTAAATATTTACACTATAATAAATATTATTGAAAAAATAAAAAAGTTTTAAAACTAAATACAAAAAATTGTTCTAATTTCAAAGAAATGATCTAAAATAAATATAATTAAGTAAATATTTAATAAAGTATTTTAAAAAATAAATGAAGTTAACAATAAACAAAAAATTTATTGATATTATTTGATATTTTACCAGCAATGTTACTAATATCTATATTATTGACGGGTATTTTATCAATATCTCTAGACATTGACATTTTGTCAACATTGTGGTGAACAATGTGTGTTGATGTCAAGACCTCCTCAACCTGTATATTTTCAAGACATTGACGACAATGTCATAGATATTTTCATTCTGGCTTTCATGTGCGTTTAGAAAACCAATCCGTACTTTTGATCTTAACATTAAGAAGATAGGGAGAGAGAGAGAACTAATCCTTAATTGTTTTGTCTTTATTTGCTCTCTTTTTTTGCTGATAATAATTTAGTCATCACGACAATCTTTCTACTTGTTTTGTTTTTATTTGCCAAGAATAATTTAGTCATCACAATTCTCTCTCTTAGACTATGAACAGTGAAAACACTAACAATGTAACATTTTTAGAATGCTCTTGAATTCTCCTTTTTTCCAATCCTTTCTTGTTAATATTTGGTTAATCTATGCTAATTTTGTCAGGCCCTGTTATGACCAGATTTACAAATGCTTTGAGAGAAATGGGATCGAACAAGGAAGTTCTTCGATCACAAGTAAGCTTTGTATCTATTCTCATTATTTCTATGGCTCTCAAATTTTGTAGCATCTCTTACCCTATTTCTTTAGCGATTCACTCTCTTCTATTATTCATAAAGATGCTGTTCTCCTTTTTTAACTTAAACAGAGACTTCAACAATGTTGGGGAAAGGATTTAATGCAAATATATCTATTTATTTGGTTTTATTTACGTGCATATCTTTGTAGTTAAAAAGATAAAATAAAAAATTACAGAACAGATCAACGAGTACTGCTTGTCATTGTAGAGTGAGATTATGTGCAGATAGAACTTTCTTTTAAGTGCAGTATATTTTTATTTTGGCACTCATGGGGAAGTTTTAAAGAGAAAAGTAACTCTAAAAAATTGGCAAAAGAGAGTTTCATGATGTAATGAAGGCCAGATGAAATATTTTCATCTCCTTTGTAATTTCAGCAAAAAAATTAGGCGGAAGGTGTCCATCATTCCTCATTGGACTCAACTTTTTAATTGAAATCACAAGGACTAGAGAGTGGATAATTTACCCTAAGAAAAGAAGTCGAGAGACTACTGGAATTTGACATATTTCTTAGCTTCGGATAGAAGTTAGCGGTTTCTGCATTGACTTAATTAGTCGAGCACAGGTGCTTATTTGGTTGAGTTGAAAGAATACTGATTAAAGTAGGTCATGTGGTGCTGATCTGTGGAAGTTACTTGGGAAAAGAAGCCGAGAGACTGTGTTTTGGTATATTTGCTTCCAGAATTCTTCCTGTTCTGACACTATCTAATAAAACTTTTGGCAATCATAAAAAACACTCAAAATGTGTTTGAATTGTGTGCTGTTTGACTAGCAAACAATTATATCTGCTTTTCTGTCAAATCTTTTTAAGGTTCATAAAACTTCTCTAAATAAATATTTTTTTCCGCTTCTGAAATGTTAAGTTAGCTTTCTCAGGTGGATCTTCTGCTGAATGATAGGCTGTTACAATTTGTCAACGTTGAGCTTCAAGATCTTAAGGTATGAGGTTCGGTGTACATCTTTAGCTGCATATGTACGTGGAAATGTTACACTATATTTTTGAATTTAGTTAGTGTTTTTAAGGCTTAGCTGCTAAAACCATGTGACGTATTTGCTGGTGCACCATAAGATAATTATCTATAGGACTAAAGTACAGGCTGAAGTGTAATTAGGTCTGTGGCATGCTCAACATAACCTGTAATTTTTTGTATTTGTAAACTGAATGAATGAGAAAATATATGTTGTGTTATAGTACAATATTGAAACTAAGGAAAAGAAATAAAATCACAAACTATCCTTAATAATTAAGAACCGAATATACTGTTAACCTCTGCAACTTAATATCTAAATAATAGGAAAGAAGGATTGAGATTTTAACACTCTCTCTTAAGTTGGATCATAAATATTGATCATGTTCAACTTATAAATGAAATTGTTGAAACTTTGTCGAGGAAGTCCTTTGGTGAAGATATCTACCGTTTGTTCTTTTGTGGGAACATAAGTCATATAAATAATTTTGTATTCAACATTTTCTTTGATAAAGTGTATCCATTTCTACATGTTTGGTCCAATCATGTTGAATTAGATTGAAAGAGATGTTAATGACGGTTTTGTTGTCACAATAAACCTTAAATAGGGCCTTTGTTTGTATCCGTAACTCTTCCAAGAGTTTCCTTAACCATAATCCTTCATATTCAACTCCGATGCTATTTCTAACTACCACATTTTGTTTCTTCTCCAAGTTACTAGGTTTTCCTAAACAAAAGTGCAATATCCGATAGTAGACCTTTTATCCTCCGTTGAACCTGTCCAATCTGCATGTGTAAATATTTATAGCTCTCTACCTTCATTTTTCTTGAAGAATAGTTCTAATTTTAGAGAACCTTTGAGATATTTGAGTATTCGATATACTTCATCTAAATGAATTTCCTTTAATGAATGCATATAACCACACTAGCTACAAATGTAATGTCAGGCCTTGTGTGTGATAAGTAGATTAATTTTCCAACCAGTCTCTAGTATCTGTCTTTGTCAACTAGTTTTTTGTTATCTTTTTCTTTCTTTTTTGCTTCAATTGGAGTGTCACTTTGTTTGCTTCCAAGCATGCCAATTTCAGTCAAAAGATCAAGAACATATTTTAGTTATGAAACACTAATACCATCTTTTGATGTAGTAATCTTCATACCCAGGAAGTAACGTATTTGTCCTAGGTTTCTTACTTCAAATTCAGTAACCAGAGTTTTCTTAAGTCTCTCAGTCTTGACTAAATTATCCAACCTTAGGAGTATATCATTAACATACACAATACAAATCGTTTTTAATCCTTCTTCAAATTGTTGGAAAAACGTGTGCTTTAACTGGCCTTGTTGATACCCTTGACTTTAGTACCTTTGTAAACCTATCAAACCATGTTTTTAGTGACTATTTGAGTCCATAGAGGGACTTCTTGATTTTGCATGCTATGTTTTCCTCTCGTTGTTTACAAAAACTTGGAGGTAGTATCAAGAAGTTTTTTTGTCTAACTTGTCACTGAGAAATGCATTCTTTATGTTAAATTGTTGAAGTGTCCAGTCAAGGTTCGCCGTTAATGACAATAGAACCTGAATTGTATTTAATTTTTCCACAAGTGTAAACGTCTCTGTGTAGTTCATATCATAAGTTTGAGTAAACTCTTTAGTCACTAGGCGAACCTTGTAATGTTCAATTGTTTTACATCCCAAGTTTCATTCTTTTTCAAAGCCTTCATTTTTTCTATTATTGGTTCTCTCCATTTAAGAATTTTCCATGACTGTTTAATATTCTTTGAAATTTTTATCCTATCAAAATTAGAAATAAAAGCATAGAATATGTGATAAAAGGTATTGTAAGACACAAATTTTGATAGGATAGAGAGTATAAAATCGGTGTTGTTTTCTCATTACCATAGGTAAATTGTTAGGTTCAAGATGACCTGTGTCTAACGGAGACTTACGAATACTTGAAGTTATCATTGGGTCAGATTTTTTTAGTGTTTAAGTGTGAGATTCTCTTTATACTTTGAACTTTGCCTCAACGAATAAACAAGTATTTCCTCTTTTGTTTTTGGGGGTACCAGCATTTTCCTCTAAGTTCAAGTTGCTTTCTTTAAATGACACATTAGAATGATATGGTGTGGTAGGTTCAGGGTTAGTGTTGGAAACATTTTCATTCTCTGAAAAGGAATTACCAAAGTTAAACAACCGAGTTCATTGACATTTTTCTTTAAAGAGAAGATTTGTTGAAAAAATGTGTTTTCATAAAATGTGATATCAAGACTAGTGTAGACTCGTTTTGTAGATAGGTCATAGCACTTGTAGCCTTTTTTAGTAGGAGAATATCCAAGAAACAAACATTTGAGTGCTTTTGGATCAAGTTTATTTCGATTATGAAGATGAATATGCACAAAAGTAATACAACCAAATACTTTTAGGGATAAATGAGACAGAATACGAGAAGTAGGAAAACAATGTTTTAGTTTGTTGAGAGGTGTTTCGAAGGACAAAACACGACTAGACATTTTGTTTATAAGATAGACGAATGTCAAAATTGTATTATCACAAAACATTTTTGGCACATTAGTGGTAAACATTATGGCACGTGCAACTTCTAAAAGGTATCTATTTTTTCTTTCACCAACTCTATTTTATCGAAGAGTGTCGACACAAAAACTTTGGTGAATTATCCCATGGTTACGAAGATAATTCCCCAAAGTAGTATTGAAATATTCGTTACCATTATCAGTACGTAAAATTTAAATGTGTTTGGAATTGTGTTTGAATCATAGAGTGAAAATTGATAAATATAGTACGCATATCAATTTTGTCGTTAAATAAATAAACCTAACATACTCAGGTATGATTATCAATAAAGGTTACATACCACTTTGTGTGGTTGTGATTTAGAGTACAAAAAGGACCCCATAAATAAATGGGAATTAAAGTAAATGGTTTAGATGGTTTATATTTGTGCTTTGAAAAAGAGGTATGTTGATGTTTTACAAGTTCACAAATTTCAAAAATAATAGAAGGAAATAATTGTTTCTAATAATGAAAATTAGGGTGTTCCATTCTAAAATGACATAACAAAATTTCACTATCTCCAAGAATAGATACAAAACCACAATTTGTAATTTGATGTTGTCCATTCACATCGGATTTTTCAAAATAGTAGAGGCCCTCACATTCTTTAGTATTGCCAATTGTTTTCTTTGATGAAGGTCCCGAAAAACACAAGATGATGGGAGAAATTTAGCAGAGTAATTGAAATCTTTCGTCAACTTACTAATAGAGAATAAATTGCATGACAATTTGGAAACATGAAGTACAAATTCAAAAGTTATAGAATTAGAAATTTTTATACACCTTTTTCACGCAATAGGTAAAAAAGTTTCATTTGAAATTTTTTACTTTAAGATTTTCAACACAAGGAAAATATAAGAAAAAAAGATTATATACATCAATCATGTCATCTAAAATACTAGAATCAATAATCCAAGGAGTTTGAATCTGAGAGGTGATACTCAAGACTTTTAGAAAATTATCTTTTTGTGCTAGTGAACTAGAAGGAACATACGTGGAAGATTGGCCTGATGTTTGGAAGTTAGAGAACATTTTATAGAGTTGTTTTATTTGTTCTGAGTTGAATGCTCTACTAAAAACATGTTTTTCTCGTTGTAGTTTGTCAATTTGATAATCAATAGTAGCCTGATAACTATGACTTTTATTATTGTTGTACTATCTTAGTTTCCAATCCATAGGTTTTTCGTATATTTTTTAAGTATCTTTTGTGTGTATTTTTTCGATAATGTTCACACCAAAGATACCTTTTTTTGTGGAATTTGATTATTATCAGTTTGAGGCCCACTAAAATGCCCACAGGATATAAGCTTTAGCAATTTCAAGGCCAGACTCAATAGCATCAATAGCTCCAACAAACCCAGGTCTTTTAAACACATTAGACCCACAGGTAATAGGAAGTCTTTAGGCTGTGGAAAGCCCACTATGAAAAAAACCCAACCCAAGTCCAATAGACCTATGGTATTCAGTGTCGATCCACTCTGCGAATCCCCCGTCTCCCTCAGCATCATTGTTCGACGACCTTCTTCACGACAAACTTTTGAGAATACCTCGCGAGTGGGTGGCAATGGTCGCCGGTCAAGGATCCTTCCTCTCACTTCGTCGAGTTCGTGGTTGAGCCCAAGGAGGAACTCGAAGACTCTTTCACTATCTAGCTTCGATTTGTAGCAAATGCTATCACCTTTGCATTCCCAGTTTTCATCTGAGCTTGAATCAAGCTTTTGCCACAATGTCACCATCTTCATGTCATACTTTGTCACACCTATATTCCCCTATTTCATCTATCATAGTTGGGTTTTGATTTCAAATATCTGAGAGAAATTTCGGTGTTGGAGTACGTCTTACGAACAACATCCTAAATATCCTTCGTCGTAGACAGAAAGAGATATGTTTTATTAATCTAAGGCTTCAGAGAGTGTACAAACCAAGCCATTACCATCGAATTTTCAGACTTCCACTTTTGATGGTTGATGGGTTGTGTAGACGCTGGCTCCCCTGTCTCAACCCAATTTCCCTTTGCCGTTGATTACTAACTTAATAGACTGTGTTCACTCACCGTAATTTTTTCTGTTGAGTTTTTCTTTCTTAGATGAAACAGATTCTATGTTGTTATTATTGACTTCAGTCATTGGTAATAGGATTAGAGAAATCTAGCTCGATACCTTGTAAACTGAATGAATGAGAAATTATATATTATTTCTTGTATCTAAAAATATACACGGGTTCTTATTTTATAGTACAATATTGATACTAAGGAAAAGAAATAAAATCAAAAACTATCTCTAATAATCAGAAATTGAATATACTGTTAACCTCTATTCTAACTATACAACTTAATATCTAAATAAAAGTGAGGAAGGATTCGGGATTTCAACACTTTTGCTGGGTATCTCTTTAGTTGGTAAGCTTCTTAAAGTGGTCTAAATTGGTTCATTCATTTGGGTGAATAAACAAATGACATAACCCCATAGATGTCATATGGATGAATTCAAAATGTAACACAATCTGTGTCTGGTGTTTGATTTTCATCAACTTTGCAGCCTTTATTCTTTTTATTTTTTTCTACATCTAAACGAATGTCCTATTTGGTTCTTTTTTCTGCTAAGAAATCTTATATTAACACAGGAAGCTCGTAAGCGTTTTGATAAGGCTTCACTTACATACGATCAGGTGATTTTCTTCTTAAATAAGTTTACTATGTGACTCAGGATGGTATAGGTTTCTCTCTACGAGAAACTTCTCCCAATTTGTTGTTCTTTATTATGTGCTCTCAATAGAGATGACGTGTTTTCTTTGTATGGAGTGCTTTTGATTATTTAACAAGTCATTCTGCTTCCTTCTCCTAGTTTCAATGTGCATGCTTATGTGTTTCTGTGCATAGTGCTAATCGGTACTTTTCTCTTTCATGTTCTCTCTTCTCTGTTTATCCCTTTCTCTCCTTAGATTAGGTGTATCTGGGTAGCCTTGGTATATTACTTGTGTCCTCTGTATGATCTATTTCCAAATCAACAAATCATTATAGCGCCTTAGTAGTTATGAGAATTTCAGTTCTTCAGAATTGGAGACACATGAACGTAGTTCCAATTCCTATTCATTTCTTTACTTGAAACACACTATGATATTGAAATTGAATTATTTGTTTCCTAAATTTTCTCAAATATCCTTTTAAGGAAGTTGTCTAAACCATAAATATGTATTCGATTATAATCAATGAGCTAAGGGAGTATTTAATCCTCTTCTTCATGTAAAGAATCAGACCCTTGTAGCAGGGGCTTTGTGATTACTTAATAATTATAACATGAATTAATAATTCAATCAAAGATATGAACCGGCCAAACACAATAATATGCATTGAACGAACTTTCTTAAAGTGAACCAAATAGTAGGTCGTTTGGAAAGAGGAATAAATTTGACTTTTCTCTTTATCACTATCTTTCTCTCTTTTCCCCTTTTTTTGTTGCTATTATCCTGTTCACTTATGCTTCTAAATAATATACTACTTAGTTCTTAACAGCCGGGTTATGATAGAGACTAAAGTATTCTATGAGGTTGAATTTAGATTGGCAAATTAAAACTGAGGGTTAGATTGTATTTATGACTTAAATTTCCATTCTTTTGGTTATGATGTATAACATCAATCTCTACTCGGAGCTACAGTCACGGGAAAAGTTTTTGTCACTGAGGAAGAGCACCAGGATGGATATAGCTGCCACTATAGAGGAGGTATAACATATTTTATTGTGTCTGTACAACCACTCTGTCATGCACGATTGAGATACTTTTCCATAGGTGATTATTATCCTCAAAAACCTAATTTACTAGAGTGACATTCCAGGGACTGCGTGATTCAAGATCCGTTTTTGAGCAAGCCCGCTTTAATCTTGTAAGTTAAGTCAACATTGATGCCTTAATTGGAATGATGATGTACAGAAGCATTTATTTTAATACTATACTTAACCATTCAGATTACAGCGATATCCAACATTGAGGCCAGGAAGAGGTTTGAATTTTTGGAGGCTGTAAGTGGAATGATGGATGCTCATCTTCGTTACTTCAAACAGGTATATCATTGCCAAGTGATTCACCCAGTAGTTGATGTATATGGTTCTTATTTTAATTTATTTTATATGGTATATATGATTCCTGACTTTATTTGCATATCTCCTTGTAGGGCTATGAGATGTTACACCAAATGGAGCCCTTTATTAATCAGGTTTATAGCTTTAGAATTTTCCTTTGTAAGTTCAATGCACCTTTGGAATTGAATGCATTGTTTTTGAAAATGGTCTCCAAATCACACAAAAACAAGAAAAAAACATTTTACGACATACCAAATGACACATTTTTTTCTTCTTGTGATTTGGAAGCTATTTTCAAAAACAATGAATTCAATTCCAAACATGCAATCAATTTTAGAGAGAATTCACAATGCCTCTAAATCTAGAACTCAGCATTGAGTTCCAAACCATGAAATGGATCTACATCAATCCAATTATGTTTAAGTTTAACAGGGATGAAGGTTAAACAAACCCTCAACACCCAAAAGAGGAGAGAGTAGCAAACAAAAGAACATGAAAATTGGGTCATCATCTGTAATTACATTTGGCATTCAGAACCTTGCAAAATTTTGCACGTTCACTTATCTTTAATATTTTCACCATGTCTCTCTAAAACCTCCATACCTGCAATTCCTTCTTGGATTTCACTGTTTCTTTGTTGATTTTAGCTAGATCTCAAAGTATCTTCTCTTTTATTTCTACTAAACATCATAATAAATACAAATGATAAAATTAAGAAAGAGAAATAGGTTTAAATATTTATAGTGCATTAACAAAAGAAGACAACCATTTAGTCTTCCATCTCGAAGTGTCCTGCATCCGTACTTAACATTGGCATTCTCCACCTGGAAAAATCTATCAAGTGTCATGTTTGCTCTTTGATGTTGGTAGTATGTCAAGAAAGCTTGATAGCAGTCATAATTAGCTGACCACAATATTTTATCCTAAAAAAATAAGATTGTAATTTTTTTATGTCAATTAGATTTGTCAAAAATGGGAATTTTCTACATTTGTCTTGTGTCTTACAGGTTTTGGCTTATGCTCAACAGTCGAGAGAAAGTTTCAACAATGAGCAGTTATCTCTCAGTGAAAGGATGCAAGAGTACAAAAGACAGATTGATCATGGTAGTGGACAATACTTAAATGGCTCTCATATTTCTCGCAGTGTAAATTGCACGCAGCCTCTTACTAGGCAATCACATAAAGAAATAGAGGTCGCTATGCAATCTGCTACAGAAGGAAAGGTATTTCTTTTACATGGCATTCATATTTTTACTTTTAGACCAATTATTTACTATTTTTAAGCTACAACCCTTTTAATGTGAAATTTTATATCTTTGAGCATACTTATTTAGGTACAAACCATTCGGCAAGGTTATCTTTCAAAACGTTCCTCCAATTTAAGGGGTGATTGGAAGAGAAGATATTTTGTTCTTGATAGTCGAGGAATGTTGTACTACTACCGTAAACCGTGGAACTGGTCGTCTGTAAGTCACTAGCTGAAAGGTGAATTAATTTTTTATTCTATCCTATTCCCCCATTGCTACTGAATGTTGATATTATTGTACCAGTCTGGGGGTCAAAATTCGCCTAACAAGAATGGTTCATCTGAAAATGGTTCTGGGATTTTAAGCCGGTGGCTTTCTTCTCACTACCATGGTGGCATACATGGTGAAAAATCAGCTGCACGTCACACTGTGAATTTACTGACATCAACAATAAAGCTAGATGCTGAGCAAACAGATCTACGATTCTGCTTCAGGATTATTTCACCAGCAAAAATATACACTTTGCAGGTAATTTCCCAAGATTGAAGATGTACGTTGCTTTATTATTCATACAGATAATATTAATATAGGCAATCCTCCTCTATTTTTCATTTTCCTTCTTTTTTCAATGCAAGGAGATTGTAGGTGGGTATTTCAATGTGCAAAGCAAATATTGTGTTTTATTTTTATTATGCAGGCTGAAAATGCTATCGACCAGATGGATTGGATTGACAAAATTACTGGAGTAATTGCTTCATTATTGAGTTTTCAAGGACCTGAAAAGGTAAACTTTTAGTGTTTTTCTTTTTTCCTATTCTTTATCTTCGTTTACTGCCTTTGTTTTCAAGGGGTGCTGTAATGATTAAGATCCAATGTGTTAGTGTCCCTCTGTTAGCTCTGCGGAATCCGATGAGTATTTCTATGCCAGTGAGAACTTGATGGAAATTTCTCCAGATGATGATGAGAGAACTATTTGCGAGCATTCATCTAAGAGTTGTACTTCTAGTAGCTATTTACGAGCTTCTAGAAGTTTTCATCCACATAAGAACAATGTTAAAACTGAGAAGCCAATTGATATGCTCAGAAGAGTATGTGGCAATGACAAATGTGCTGATTGTGGTGCGGCTGACCCAGAATGGGCATCCTTAAATCTTGGCATTCTTATTTGCATTGAATGTTCTGGGGTTCATCGTAATCTTGGTGTACATATATCAAAAGTAAGTTTGTAAAATGCAGATTTTTTACATTTTTTAGCATGCCAAGTGAAACAATAAAAAGAAATAATAAATTTGTCAATGTACTGCATTGGTCAGTGTTCCTTCAGTGAATCCAAATGAAAGGATCTGTATGTATATTTTTTCCCTTTTCTGTTCTTTTAATTGATTTTATGTAGGCAAATCTCTATATAAAGTTTAGCAATCTTCAAGAAATTGCTTCTAGTTGTTTATTTATCCGTATGAACTTGCTCCCGAGTACCCTATCATAATCTTTTTCAATTTTTGAGCTGGATATTTGATCTAGAATTTAGTCCAAATTTTATATTGAGGAAATTGAACAATTGAACTCACTTGCAAGCTTTTAGACATTTATGCTGAGAAAATGAAATAGAAATAATTACACTCTTTTGGTGCGTATCAAACCTTTAGTTACCTAGTTCAGTTTATAACATTATCTGGCTTGTATATTTGATGTGCATTGATGTTACTCTGTCATCTCTTGTGTCCTCACCTCATTGCTAACAGCTCTTTCTAAATAATTGTGATACAGGTTAGATCGCTGACCCTTGATGTGAAGGTCTGGGAAAATTCTGTCTTAATCTTGTTTCAAACTCTGGGCAATACCTTTGCAAATTCCATTTGGGAAGAGTTATTGAACTCAACCTTTAAGGCCGATGAGACACTTTTGGGGTAATTAATGCATATCTACATTGATCAAGAGTTATTTCAGCTGTGATGCTTATAAGACGTAACTCTCCTATTGTAGCTTTTCCAAGCCTGATAAAAATGAGGTGTCTTTTGTGAGAAAGCCCTGTCATAACGATCCTATTTCAGTAAAGGAAAAATTCATCCACGCAAAGGTAATATTCAATTCTACATTAGCATTAGTATGTAAAGTGCTTTGGTTAAGTCTCTGATAAGAAATATCTTTGTTATTGTTCTCTATTGTAAGCCAGTTTCCTTCAGAACCATCTCTCGAACTTGAAAATTTCAAAGTAAAATATTCTTACTTACACCTGTTTGTCTCACTATTTGCTCTTCTTTGAAACCAAATCATAACATCACAGCTTTCATTTAGTATGCATCTAATTAAATTAACGTGTGGCAATTATTGGTACCTATGTTAATCTGGCTTCCTCGTTGTCCCTCTCTCGTTCATTATGTTAAATTTTATGAAATTACATAGGACACTGTACATACAATTAACAGTTAATGAGTGGGAACTAGGAACCCTGCTGCTTATCCCAGTGGTTTGGGGCATTTGGGTGGTCAGGGGAACCCAGTGAGTGTGTGTGAGTTGTGGGTAGGGGAAAAAAAGAACTAATGAGTTGGAGAACTTATCCCAACTGTTATAGCTCCAAGTTCTTGTTTCTTGGAATTGTAATTGCAAGTTTTCCCTTGATTGCAGTATGCAGAAAAAGTTTTCATTCGCCAAATAAAGGACAAGCAGTATATTCATTTTGTGAAGGAACAGTTGTGGAAAGGTGTCCACCATAATGACAATAAAGCAGTATACCGTTATATCGTTAGCTCTGACATAGATGTGAACTCAATTGGTGAGGAAGTGTTAAAAGTGTACACAATTAACACTCATGTAAACAAATCTGCAAAGGCAGGCGAACATTGTTACTGATTTAATTGCATCGTAGGTAACTCCGAGGAGAAGACTTCTTCTAGTGACTGCAATTCATTATATAAATCTAGAGACATCTCTGAAGGATGTTCCCTGCTGCATGTGGCTTGTCAAAATGCTGATATTGGCACGGTAGAACTACTATTACAGTATGGTGCAAACATCAATATATCTGATTCGAAAGGTCGGACTCCGCTTCATTATTGCATTATTGGGAAGAAATCTGCAACTGCAAGAATGCTTCTCATGAGGTGCCTTTTTGATTCCGCCTTATTAGAACCTAATACAATTCTCTTATTTTTTTTCATTAGCATCTTTATACAATTCCTTTTTGCCATTTGGACAAAGTTATTTCCACCTCCCCCGCTGTCAAGTGTCAACCACCCAAATAAGAGACCATGGTAGATTTCGTTAAACAAAATTTGATATAATGATTCATTTATCTTTTTCTTATTTTGTTACATTGTGATTTTATTCTTACTTAAGGCATAATTATTTGCAAAATTAGCTTGTGTAATGTGGTGTTATAAAAGGCATCTGAAGTTTTGCTCGCTTATGATTGCAGAGGAGCTAATGCACAAGCCGTGGACAGAGAAGGTAATACCCCTCGTAAGTTTGCATTAGAATCGGGCTTCAGTGACCATGAGTTGCTTGTTCTTCTATAATAGACACCAACAGATAAAATTTATATGAGAACTAGTGTTGGATAAGAGGTATCAAAGCCAAGTGCACGTGGAAGTGTTTGCATATTTGTATGTACATACACCTATATGTGTCTGTATACCCCAACGGCAAAAAAAAATTCTAGCTAGGTCATTGTCACTGCGCATTTTGAAAGTGTATACGAGTTTTTAGGAATGAGAGCAAAACATAGAAAGGTAAATGTTGATGATATTGGTGTTTTTAAATTCTTAAAGAGTGTCTTCTTTTACAAGAAAAACTCATAGGTAAATATTCAAAGTCATTTATTCCCTGTTTTAAGTTACACATTTGATTCACACTAAATACAACTTGATCTTTAAAAAAAAACTCAAAAAGTGAATTCTTCTGCATAGTAGTCATGTTGTTGACACCTAATTATGTAGAGATGGTGGGCAATGGCTTTCTAATTTTTTCCCACAAAAGTCATAGTAATTTAATAAAAAGGATATTACAAAATATTTGACAAACTTGAATGATTAGATAGACATTCCACACCATTCAAAAACATGACATGATAATTCATTAAACAATGTGTTACACATCAAGGGCATGTGTTTCTTCATTCAATGTGAAGAAATTATAAATTTGTGGAATCAAAATAGAGACCTTGAGTTCATGATTTTTTAAACCTTATCATTTCTAGTTTTCATATATGCTATCAAGCTATTATGATTAAAGAAATATGAATTTTTCATGTCCCCTCTATATGTATTGACAAATGTCAACTTTTAATAGTTGAATTTAAAAAAAAACTTTTTAATTGGGTTAGAGAAGATTTCTTTGGTGGCTTTACATCCAAAGAACAAGTGTTGTTTGTATAGGACGTTATTTAAGCATTTTCAAAGAAAGAATTTTAGTTTGCTAAGTAGATTTAACTTCCATGTCTTGGCAATCACATTGTTCCTTAGTTACGTAAGAGAAATGCATAACCCAATATTATCTACTTTACACAAAATAGATACATTATTATACAATTTAGTAGTAACTTGATAAGTTGACTTGACTATGTAACAAGAGTAAAAGTCAAAACACCAAAACATTTTCTCTTACATTATTGATAGGAGTGTTTAAAACTAGTTCGATGTCAACGAAGAAATTTTACCTTAGGTCCCAACCATCTCCTTCTCTTGTCATAAGGTATTTTGCAGGGACCGCTTTTTAATTGGGAATAGTGGCAATGGCTTTGTAATAATACACAGATAAGAGGCAGAGGCTAGAGCTAGGAATGAGTCATAGTGAATAATAGTGTGGATAGGATAGAAGTGTTGGTGGAAGGTGCTTAAAATAAGCCATCAAGAGTAATAAAATATAAATATAAACAAGGACTTTCCACCATTTGCACATTCTTTTCTTTCTGATCTTAGCAGCAAGTTTATATATAGATTTTGCTTATCTTCGTGCTACTTATTATTTTTAATAAATTTTGTGGTGTTAACAAGTAGTCCAAACCATTTGGGCATATAAAAGTTAAGTTCCTTGATAAAGCTAAAAGTCATTATTATGTTTATTTGCTCTTTAGAATTTATAAATTCTACTGTTTATTATAGTATTTCTTGAAAATTCTCACCAATTTTAGATATTCTTCCTCTTGGTTATAGAATTTTAGAAACAAATTGTTTATTTTATTTGTAATCCAAGTCATATTTTACAATTTTCTTTTTAGCTTTTTCATGAATCATGATTATCGGTTCTCACACATAAAAGGAGTATAGTTTGGTGATGAGTTCAAACTATCAACAAAAATAAAAATAAAAATATAGGCAATCATAAATTTTCTCAAAGAATATCAAAATCAAAAACTACTAAACAGATCTACTTATTATTATATCCCAAAATGAAAAGCAGAACTCGTCTTATTGAAACGGTGTAAACATTAAAACATTTTAATTCCATCCTTTCATAGTTCCAAGGTGTTCATTAATTTTACAAACTTTGTAATTACAATTAAAATTTAAACACATCGCATGATGCTTTCTGTTTTGTCCTCTATGAAGCGGGTTATACCTGATCCAACCACTAACAAATGGTTATTTATAGAGAGAAAGAAAAAAAAACAATTGTTCTCGACCTATTTTATCTTAAATTAATCCTATTTTTCGAACAATAATTTTGACAATTGTACTTATTGCTATAAAATAATAATTTAATTATCCTAATCTTACCCAAACATCGAACTTCTCTTGAACATATTAACTAGGCAAGTGATATTAGATCATTAATTAAAGTGCCCTTTTAGGCCCAACAATAGAATAGATAAGTACGCTGACCACAAATCACAATACAAGTAAGATCGTTACCAAAGCTCCTACTAATTAAATTTGCAATAATGTTATTCTCATATCAGATCAAGACAAAATAACTCTTATCTTGTATGTCACAACAACTGCCCCAAATTAATCAATTTCTCCAATCAAATTCAATATAATGTAATCATAGTTCAACCACTTACGACTTACCTAAAATAACCTTTTTAATATCTTCACACAACCAATTACATTATAATTTAATTATATATATATATATATATTACCAGTACTAAAAGTATAAGAATTTAAATCTGGTTATTATATAATCGTGAGGATATGTGAGTGACGTTATGATCAATAAAAAAAAAGAGTAGAAATTCATTTGTCTTATGATAAGGATTTACGTTACATATTATATAATTCATGAAAATTATTTCTTTTTAAAATAAATTGTGTTACTCGTATACTTATAAATAAGATATAAATTTAAATATTTTACATCTTAAAATAAATTACACATATAGTTGAATTATAGATTGTTTATTATCCGTAAAAATTAATTGTTAATGTGTTTTTGGATATTGTATTTTTTATTTATTTATATGTATTTTTATTATTATTCATCTAACGGTATAATAAATTAATGATAGATTTTAAACAACTCGGATAATTAATTAATATATTAGAATAAATTATGTTAGATAATATAAAAATAAAATAAAAATATGATAAATTAATGATATAAATAAGATAAGAAATAATTTAATAATATATATAGAATAATTTGATAATATTTTTATAAATTTATAACTTTATAAACAATACTTCAACCAATCACGAACAAACAATGTCAAGATGAAGTTTTGGGTGGGTGGGGCTGGGTTAGCCTCTTAATCACAAAATTGTGTACACTTGGATGGAAATATAATAATCTTAGCTTTAAAATAAATAATAAATAAATTAAAATGCATATATAAGATGCCATATCCCATTACATTTGTTTAAGCTTATCTTAACTTTCACAAATATGATAATTGGCTTATGGTCCATGATTTGATCAATGGATATAATTAATTAATTGGATTATTCTTTTGTGTATAAGACAAGCAAAGAAGAATGACTTTAACTTTCCCATTTTTTTTTTAATTGTTCTTGTTTGTTGTTTGAATAAAAAAGTGAAATTCTTGAACTATTTACCAATCAATACTATTATGACATATAAAAATCAATGAACGTATGTATGCATAAACTTTCTATTACTTTGTTTTTTTAACATTATATATAATTCACACGCCCTTACAACTTAAACTAACTTAAAGGTGACAACTATTTAATTCCTTTGACATGCGTCAAGGATAAGAATAATACTATGACTCCATTCAGGATGAAGGGGTAAGGTTTTTTTTTTCCCCCCCTCTTTCTCAATGAGCATTTTGGCATATTTATTTTCAAGTGTTGTTATTTAAATTTTTTTAAAATAAATACTTTAATTTATTAATTTTTAAGTGGGTTAATAATTATTTTAATTTTAAATAAAGAATAGTTTAATTATTTTATTTTTAGATATATCATATAATAGCCACTTAAATTTTAAATAAAGAACGTTTTAATCATTTTGTTTTTAGATAGATCATAAGAAGTGGATATTAATAATCACTTAAATTTTAAATAAAGAGTAGCTTTATCATTCTGTTTTTAGATAGATCATAAAAAGAATGAAAGTCTTTCTATCTTTCAAAATTAATTGAACTTTATTTTTGAAAAGTAAATGAACTTAAAGTACTTATTTCTTAAAAGAAAGTATTTTTTTTTAAATAAATATACTATATGTATCTTCGTAATTGATATTTAAATTTTAAATCTTTTATATATCTAAATAAATTATATATTATATACAGTGGTTTATAATTATTTTGATTTATCAAAAATCCCATTTCCTCATTGTTATAAATAGAGATTTAAAATTAATTAGTTGTATGATAATAAATGTGAGAGTGAGATAAACTTTTTTTTTTTTTGGGTGGAATATATAAACGAATATTATAGAGAAGTAATAGTATACTTATACAGGGTAGTGACCTGAGAATATAAAAACTTTTTAAGAAATTGGTAAAAACCACCGACATTACGTTCCCAACAATGTACTAATTCTCAACAAAATATATAAAATTCAAAATATTTGTTACCATTATTATATAGATTATAAATTTATAATATATATATATATATATATATTTAAAATATATTATTAAATTATTTTTATCTCATTTTTATTATTAATTATTATATTTATTCTATTTATATCATTTCGTTAATCTTTGTTTAACGATAACGATATTTTATATTAGTGATATATTTAAAATAATTCAGTTAGTTAAATAATACATTTAGATTAAATGAAATAATTAAAATGATAGATTTAAAATAATTTAAATAATTAAGTGTTATTTGAAACAATAATTTATTTAAAGTATATTATTTAATTATATAAATAAAAATATATATAATAACTTAGTAACGTAAATAAGATGAAAAATAATTTAATTATATTTTTATAAAATTTGGTCTAAATAAGATGGCAAAATAATTTAATGATAAACAGTCTAATTTATTGCATTCTTGTATCTTAAATGTTAAAATTTATAAGAAAATGAAATATAAGAATGTAATAAACTTAGACTATTGTTATTATCCCACGTGTATGTATAAATACAACTACTTATTTCTTTTATAAATCTAAACCATTTTAAATTTTAAAATTTAAATATTAAATAAAAATAATACATAATATCTTATTATATATAATAGATTATGTTGCTAAACCTATCATTTATTATAACACATATTTCAACAAATTATAATTTTTCAAGTGAACAGTAACGTATGTAACTATAATTTATTAAACAAAAAGAAAATATAAAAAAGTGTGACACGTGACGTGCTAGTTTAAAAGAGAGACATGATAAAACTTAATTAAAACTTTTTGTCTAATAGAAAGGCTAAAGAAATCAAAGAAGATAATTTGATTCAACACACACTTAACAGAATTTTGGAAAAGCTTTGCGTACGTATCCATTGAAATCTGGATATTCTTATTAAGGAGTTATGCAATGCCCATACTTTGCGATAAATAATTTAAAGGCATATCTTTTTCTTCTATCTCTTTTTTTTTTTTTTTAGTCTTTATTAGCCAAAATGCAGTTCCTATTTTGACAAGCACCATAATAATTTATGATAGAGTATGTACATACTATATGGCGTCTTGAACGTGTTTGATTTCTTTTAAAATATGGGATAATGTTATAGTTATAGTAAAATTTACTCTTAATTTTGATATTTATTTTATTATAATTAATTTTGATATTTATTTTTATTACAATTTAATCTTATTATTATTGAAAAATAATAATTACACTTTAATCAATATTTTTGTATTTTAATTTTTTGAATTATAATTATTTTATTCTAATAATATAGTCGAAAGAAATAAAAAAATAAAATAAAATGAAAGAAAAAACTAACTTATTCTCATGCAATTGTCTTTTAATTAATTATATGACTAGAGCAAATATAGGATTTTTATTTAAAAAGAAAATACAATATCCATAAAGTACATATCAGTGAATACTCTTCAAAAGAGATATAGACTCATAATTATGAATCGAATGTACATTATCGATTTCACTCTCTTCGCACTTTTTATATTTTTGCTTTATTCTTATCTTCTTTTAAAAAAGCATATACTTTATGGGCAAAAAAAATTATCAAATATAAGAAGATTATATATATATTGAGACATTTATTGAAATCATAACTAAACATTCACACACGTTAACACATACATGAATAAATATAAAATAATGGGTTAAATAGAATGTTTTATTACACAACAATAAAATTAGTAAGTTTTTAACTTTTTACTCATAGATGCTTTTTACAATTAAATAAATTCCTATATATTTTTATAAATACAACCTTTTATGTTATATAAGAAATTATTCATTACTATACGAATTCAATGATACAAGAGATCAAAGAATCAAGAAACTTCTGAATTGATTATCAAAGAAAATAAGAAAAGATTATTACAAGAATTAGTGTTGGCATGTTCTACTTATCCTAAACTAAACACTTACTTATGAAGACTTACAAAGGCCGCACTCAGGTGTGTAAGACGATGTGTAAGTCTTACGAAAACTTACTAGGAAAAACTACCTAACTAACTCACCGTGCATGCTAGGGTTTGTTGTAACAAACTCTTATTCCAACCAATGTCACAACACACACTTCATTCCATATCATATATACTTCACATACATTCCACTATTCTCCCTCAAGTTAATGATGGGAAAAAATCATTATCTTGAGTTGAAGAGCTAGAAGTGCCTTTGTTAGGCAATCTGCAATATGTTTTTCAAATGGTACATAATCAATAATCAATGAGTCAGCCACCACCTGTAAACAAATGAAATAATGATAACCTTTATATGCTTCGTTCGTGTACGAAAGACATGATTATGAGATAAAGCTTTGGCACCAATGTTGTTTGTAAGAAGAAATTAATTTTTGATCATTCTTTATGCCTTGAACTTGGCACAATGATATGATTGCCACAAGTTCAATTGAGAAACGATTCTAAAATGTTAGTAAATTATTGTCAATCAATTTTTTAATTGTTTTAGTGTCTTGGGAAATATTTCATCTCATTATTGACCTAAAAAAATGTCTATAGGACTTTTTTGATATACAAATACGATATGTTTGGTATAGCATCAATAAAATAGCAAATTCTATTGCTCGTAACTCTAGGATTATGTCACTTTCATTCTATTGATCATTTAGTTTGTCTCATCAATTATATGTTTTCTATTGTTATATAAGATTTAATCATTTCTTTCTCGTATATTTTTCTTATTAAATTATAATATTATATTTATATTGAAATATTTCTTTATTATCAAGCATTAAATATGTTTTATATTCAAAATAGATGGAGTAATTTTCAAAAGTACTCAAAACATTTAAATCATATGAATTATACTAAAAAACGGATGCAATGTAAAACAAAATGCCCAAAAGTAAAATAGTGTTAAATTTTCTAATATAAATAATACATGTGTGTTGCACATGTATTTTCTTAAGGATATAAAGTAATTTCAAGTATAGGTTGGAAAAAAAATAGAGAGAAATCAATACAATATGAACAATAAGTTAATGTTCTTCACCACAAGTTCCTCAATTGATACTATAAAATCACCAAAAGATTACTACCAATAAGATCCCTTAGTGTGGCAAAAGGCCACACCTTTGTAAGATGGGTACATCAAACTTAACATTTTAAATTGTGATTAAGCATTAAATCACACTCAGGGGAACAAAAAGATAATATGTTAGGAGGAATGTTTTTTTCCAAAAACCAAACACATTACACTTTATCCTTTTTATTTGATCTTTTCTTTTGTATCTATCAATATATTAGATTTAAATTTTCAAATATAAACCAAAAGAAAATTTACTTCAATTCGATGCGAGGCCGATTAGGTATTGGGGTTTTAGTATCTTATTTAGCCTCATATTGTGGTATGGTTTTGGGTACCAACCCATAAATAGATGGCTTTGGGTTTTATCTATATGTTTTTTCACAAATCGGATTTGAAATTACATTTTTATCCTTAAAAAAATACATGTACAACACATTTGCATTACTTCTTTTGTAAAATTTAACACCATCTATTTTGCACATTTTTTCGTATCTCATATATTTTGAACATAATTATAACAATTTAAACATTTTTGGTATTTTTTAAACTTACTTCGTACGTTTTAAACATAAAAAATATCTAACCATATTATCAATGAAAGAATTTTTTTAATGCACTAAAAAATTATCTAATTAATTGTTTAGTTATTATTTACATTATTATTGTCGGATGACTTTCAAAACTAAAAATAAGTCCCATTTCATGAAATAATAATAAAAGAAATAAATAGCAATTATACGCTTACACAAGTAATAATGCTAAGAGCATCAATTTTTTTTTGTTTTTATCCATTCTAAAAATTTAAAAAGTAGTCATTTTTATAAAATAAATAAAAATTACATGTATAACTACACAATTACTATGAGTGAAAATATATGTATATTTAATATTTCTCCAATCATAAATATACATGTTTAAACTCTTAGTCTGTCAATGCTAACAATGTGCATATACCACTAACTACAATGTAACTAGTGAAAGTCATATACATTTTTTTTTATAATAAAGATAAGCATATTAAAATCAAACACTTAACTAAGTTTGAATGTTTTACAAAGAAATTTTAGTACCATTACAATACAACAACACAATTGTAAGTCTAGTTTTACTATCTCAATGATTTACAGCTCCAAGTAATATAAAAAGAAAAGTTATTGCAACAAGTTAAACTCTCTTTAACACTAATTTAAAGCAGTGTTACTTTATTTGATTTACTAATTTTTTTTAAGAGTCACTAAAATATTCTTATTAAATAAAGAAAATAATATAAAAATATGATTTTAATTTAAGTGTGTAATAAATCATATTACTTAGAATTTAAGTTAATTGTATCTATAATAATATACTTACCCTATTTCTTAGAAACATATTATTTTATTTTATTTTAAAAAAATAACAAAAATATAGCCTAATTTAATGTGACTCACGTGTTAAATGAGTCATGCCTATTGAATAAAAGAACAACAAATCATCCATATAAAAATATAAAAAAGAGGAGTAAAAACGAACGTGAACCAATGCAAAATTGTTAAAGTTAAAGGAAGAGTGACGTTTTGGTAATAAAAAATAAAAAAATAAAAAAATTATACTTGTAAAGATTTACTATACTTGTAAAAAATTATTTGTATTTAGCAATGTTAGGTTTCTACTTTTTTATAACGTAAGATCAAAATTGTCATTAATAAGAATGATAAAGACATTCATTCATATACTTTATCAATACTTCTTGTTTTTTTTTACGAACATATATATTGTACTTTCATAAATATATATAATTTTTAATTAAAATAAATTTTAATTGAAGAAGTTGACACATGTAATGATAAAAGTCAAAAAAATATACCAAAGTATTTATATTAATATTCATTTGTAACAAATACTTAAATTTTCTTAACATAAATTTTGATTGATTTGTTTATATTTTATAATTTGATTCGAATTTTTTTAAATTAATTTAAGAAATTAGGAATCTAATTAGTTGAAAATTCCAAGATGTTAACTCTTTATTTATTTTTTTTGTTAAATTAAATAATAATAAGGTTTAGATATGTAAGCCAAATATGTTATATATGTCATGCTTATTAAAGGAGAAAAAATAATTAAAAAAATAAGATTGTTTAACTTTTTTCAAACTATATTTTAAAATTTTTTTTATTAAAATTAAATTTCAATATAATTAGTGAGGTTTATCCAACAACCTTAAACACCTAACTTTAATAATTTAGAAAACCAATTAACATCTTTGCTTTTTTAACTTGAAAATGGACTGAAATTGATTTTAAATATGATTTCCATTCCTTAATAGTATTTTATTTCCTCACTCCCCTCCTCACTCCTACATTGTTATTGATTGCCACTCTCATCCATTTCGTCTTATTTTTTGTTTAATTTATTTTATCTAACCTTATAAGAATTGTATTGTTTCCATAAAACTAATTACAAACAAACAGATTTTATATTTTAGATTTTTTAATCCTTTATTATTTTTCTTATAACGTAATCTTTTTATTTTTTAATTTTCATACTTTAACTTTCTTTTTTTCATAATCTATATTTTTTTTATAATTTGATCCATTTAATATTTATATTTTTTTGATTATGAACTACGCAAATTATAGATATATTTTTAATATTATATAGTTTGATCTTTTTTTTAATTTGGTCATTTTTTGATTTTCACAATTTACTTTTATTTTTATAATTTTATCTCTTTATTTTTATAATTTTCATACATTTATTCTAAAATTTGAGATGAATTTTAAATTAAACTTCAAGAGTGTAAAAAAAAAATAAGAGAACAAAAGTGTAAAAAATTAAAAAAATAAGAGACTAAATTGTAAGAAAAAAATAAGTGAATCAAAATGTGAAAATTAAAAAATAAATAGAACAAATTATGAGAAAAATAATAAGATGATCAAATTGTAGAATATATATAAAAAAATATAGAGAACATTTATGTAAATCACCATATTTTTATTGGATGATGATATTAACACAATGAAAATTGATATTGTCACAATTCATTCATTATTGATAATTTTATTTAACAATAATAACATTAAAGTATAATTAATTATATATTTTTTTAGATAACATTAAATATCATAAACAAAGAAAAAAAAATACATTAGTTGACAAGTGAGGATAAACTAAAATTAATAACATTTGTTATCACATGGAAAAAAAGATTTTCGAATTAAATATTTAATTATTTCAATTAATATATTAGATATTTTTTAGAAGTAATTGAATCTAGATAAATATAAATTTTAGAAGAACAAAGAGAGTGACACATAAAGATTTACCAGAGATGTAATATTTTTAGAAAAACAATTAAGTCTAATATAAGGTAATTTAAATTTTTTGTCACAATTTAAAACCTAAATATTTATAAAAATTAGAAAAATTGTTATGTTATTTGTAAAAATAAGTCAGAAAATCTTACAAAATTCAATTATATGCTTTTATAATAACATTAAATTTTTTATATTGTAAAATAGCATTGTTTCAAATTTTAAATATTCAAAGCACGCAAATGTTGTTATCGTGCGCCGACTCCTCCATGGGTGCGTTTGAATATTCACGAACTACTGGTCTTACTAACATCCATCCAACCCTGCTCGTTTATAGCACGACAAAACCATTTCCCAATAAAAGCACAAATTTCCCTTTAACGTCAAGTAACAACGCCGTTTACTCAAGATCCCAAATTCCCAATAGAGCCTTGACAGGTATAAACGGCCAAGATTAACGCCGTATTTGCCCCACACTTTCTGTCTCCAAGCCGCCTTTATTAATTAGCCACAGAGATCGTGTCGCTTTCTTTGGGTTTGATGAAGGGAGTCAACCGGCTATTACCCGTAACATATCAGGAAATAAAGGTAGAGATAACCGGTGAATGTCGGTTGGTAGAGATTAGGTTAGAAATTGACCGCGGTTGAAATAATTGCTCCTTGTTTTTTGACCAATCCGATTGAGTCTCGGTTCACAAACGCACTCACAAAGAGAGACAAAGAGAGAGAGTGCTTTGGTTTGTGTGTATTATTGTTGTGTTAGAGAGGGAGAGGGAAAGAGAAAGAGATAGACAAAACAGAGCTTGGTGGTTGAGTGGCTGGAATTTCTCTGGGTTCTGAATTTTGAAAGGTAAATGGTTTAATCGGAGAAAATTGGTGATTTTTCTCGGTGTCGGCCTTTTGATGTTAGAGTTCTGAATCTAGGGTTTCGATTGTGTTTGGAGAGGACTGAGGTAGACGGATAACGAAAGTTTTAAGAGGTGTATCTGGTAGACTTGAAGTAATTTGTGGTGTATTGAGGTGTTTGAGCTTTTGGTTTTTCGTTTTTAGGGTTTTCTGAGAGCTAATAATTGTACGGAAGCAACATCAGATGAGAGATCTGTGCTGAGTTTTGAAAGAAATGGCGTCGGCGGAGATTTCAGTCAAAGGAAATTCTAGTTTCGCTGAACATAAGGATGCTCATAAAGCTTCAGACGGGCAGAAAGTTTATTCCACTCAGTCCGGTGGCGTGAAAGGTAATCTGATTTCAAATCCGGTGAGAATTTCAGGTTATGGATCATTTGACTTGATTTGATTCTGATAGTTGTTTTGTGAGTTTTTATTGTAGATGCCGAAACTGCGCTTTACACGGAGCTCTGGCACGCCTGTGCGGGGCCTCTTGTGACCGTCCCTCGTGAAGGCGAACTTGTCTTCTATTTTCCCCAAGGACACATCGAACAAGTAGATTTTCATTATTTCCGTTATCACCTTTTATCTTCCTTTTTTAATCCAATTATTATGCTTCGAGATTAGGGCCTTCGTTATTTTAGGATTATTCGAACTGTATTATTTGAACGCGGGAAAATTGATGCTGAATTGGGGGATTTCTTCATTTTCGTTTGTGCATCTGGGTCCTGTTATTAAATTGGTTACCTATTTGTACTGGTTTAGGTGGAGGCTTCGACTAACCAGGTGGCAGATCAACAGATGCCCATTTATATTCTTCCATCTAAGATCCTTTGCCGGGTGATTAATGTCCAATTGAAGGTAGAGACCACCGGAGTGCTTTCGTTGTCAGTAAATCGGGTTTTGTTGCCTTTTTTCACAAAAGAATAATATTTTCTTACCTTTGATTATCTAATAGAGCAAGTTCATTTTGTTATTGTACTGCAGGCTGAACCAGACACAGATGAGGTATTTGCACAAATTACTTTGCTGCCTGAGGAAAATGTAAGTTTCCTTTAGCCTTTTAGGGTTTGTGGTCTAGAAATATTATAAGGATTTAATTTTAACCAGGACTAAATAATTTGATGTCTTGAATTAACAGAAAAATGAGAATGTTGTGGAGAAGCAGCCTCCACTACCTCCTCCCCCTAGATTTCATGTGCATTCCTTCTGTAAGACACTAACTGCTTCAGATACAAGCACTCATGGTGGATTCTCTGTGCTGAGGCGACACGCAGATGAATGCCTACCACCACTGGTTGGTTCTTTGACGAAAACAATATATTTTAGCCATTTATGCTTGTTCAATTTTCGCTACGGTTCTAAATGGTAAATGCCTTCCCTTCTCCCTACTCCTGTCAGGATATGTCTAGGCAGCCTCCTACCCAAGAGTTGGTCGCTAAGGATTTGCATGGAAATGAGTGGCGTTTCCGACATATATTTCGAGGTAGTGGGTGATAATTAGATATTTGAGTGTGAACTTTATTCTTTTTTTGCTATTATGTTTATTTCTACCCATTACAACCTTAGATTCTGTTACATTGACACCCGCTGGAGATTTGATGAATTTTGGGATTTTAGTTTGCATCTATGGGGACATTGTTTGGGTTTTTTCACATGACGGTTTTCTATTTTTGGTTTTGTTGTATATTTGATACAATGATTGTGTGGTGACAGGTCAACCTCGGAGGCACTTGCTTCAAAGTGGTTGGAGTGTGTTTGTTAGCTCCAAGAGACTTGTTGCCGGGGATGCCTTTATATTTCTAAGGTAGGTTGCTCTGTGTCTCTTTTTTTTGGGTTTGGTGTTTTGGTTATTCCCTCTTGATTGCTTTTTCTAAACTTTGAGTCTGCTATGTTGCTTTTATAGGGGCGAAAATGGGGAGCTTCGCGTTGGTGTTAGACGCGCTATGAGAAAGCAGGACAATGTTCCTTCTTCGGTCATATCAAGTCACAGCATGCATCTTGGCGTCCTTGCAACTGCATGGCATGCCATCTCAACGGGAACCATGTTTACTGTGTATTACAAGCCAAGGTCCCTCCTATTTCTTATGTTTGTTCATGCATTTCATTTTATCTAAACAATGTTAAGGCAAAGAGCATGAGTTAGTATTTGCTAATTTCTTTTAGAATTATTTTGCCAATGGTTAGTAATTGTTTCTTTATGTTGGTTTCAATTTTATTCAAAGATGCTAAGATTCTACTTGTATTATGGGATGATATTTTGCATCATCTTTCAAAGTTGATTTCCTGTTTGTCCCTTGTGCATGATGCTTCATTTGAATGGTCAAGCAGAGTAGCTATATGATATTTGGATGATTTCCTGTTCTTTGATATTGGATAACTTAGAGTTTGTGCTTTTCTTCAACGTTTGTTTACAGGACAAGCCCTGCTGAGTTCATTATTCCATATGACCAATACATGGAGTCTATTAAGAACAACTACTCCATAGGGATGAGATTCAAAATGAGATTTGAAGGCGAAGAAGCTCCTGAGCAGAGGTATTTTCTTTTGGTCTATTTTTTAATGAATGATGCCCCTTTTTTGTTGGTTCAACCGGTCATGTATTTTTTATTTTTGCCTCTATTTCACTATTTCACTATTTTAGTGGTAGATTTAGTTTATTTGCCTTTTTTTTATTGACTTATTGATGGTAATGTATTCTCAATTTAAGGACTTGAGGAAGTGTGCTAACTCGCTTGATTTTCTTTGTTAGGTTTACTGGAACCATTATCGGAATTGAAGATGCCGAATACCAGAGGTGGAAGGATTCAAAATGGAGATGTCTGAAGGTACCGTGAAGTGTTCAACAATAATTGTATACCATGTTATTCTGAGCTTAAGCTAAAGTATCTGTGTTTCTTGAAGGTGAGATGGGATGAAACTTCTGCGATACCTCGTCCTGATAGGGTTTCACCTTGGAAAATTGAACCTGCTCTGGCTCCTCCTGCACTAAATTCGCTTCCAGTTTCCCGGCCAAAAAGACCTCGGTCTAACATGGTGCCCTCTTCTCCAGATTCTTCTGTACTTAACCGAGATGGTAGTTTTTCTTTGCTTTCTCTCCCCCTATCCCATCTCCCAACCAGAATATCTGCTTTCAACAGTTTTTTTTTTGCATGTTGGATGTGATATAAACCTAACTGTATTGTAATAACTTGATCAGGTTCTTCAAAAGTAACTATAGGCCCTTCACCATCTGGTGGATTCTCAAAAGCCTTGCATGGTCAAGAGTTCTCGACCCTGAGAGGCAATTTGGAAAGTGAGTCCAATACTGTTGAAAACTCTGTTGTATGGCCACCTTCAACAGATGATAAGATTAATATGGCCTCTGTTTCGAAAAGATATAGATCAGATAATTGGGTTTCCTCAATGAGGATGGAGCCAACTTTTTCAGATTTGCTATCAGGCTTTGGAACTAATGCCGATTCTTCCTATGGTGGCTGTGGACAATTTGTTGAACAAGCTGCATTATCATCTGACTCAATGAGAGAGCATTCATTTGATCAGGAGAGCAAGTTCAACTTACTTTCTATGTGGCAAATGATGCCACCTTCCCTTTCGCTTAGCTTGGATTCTAATGGTAAGAGTTGTGCTCAAGGTAGCAGTATTCCCTATCAGGCACAGGGGAATATTAGATATGGCGGGCATGGTGACTATCCTGTTTTTCATGGTCATAAAATTCAGCACTCACATGGAAACTGGTTGATGCCTCCTCTCCAAGCTCATTCAGAGAATATTTCTGATTCAAGAGATATGGGGCCTAAACCCCTCTTGGTGGAGCAACAAGAGACAGTGAGACCCAGAGATGGGAACTGCAAACTTTTTGGTAAATTCCTCGTTGCACCAGAGCCTGGAGTATTGCATGGAGCGATGGTTGATGACCCAGTTCACATGCATCATTCCACGGCTCACCTAGGCCATACGTTAGAGTCTGATCAGAAGTCTGAACAATCAAGGGACTTGAAATCAACGGAGAAAACAATTGCTGGCAGCGATGTGGAGAAGTCCTTACAGACATCTCAGCAACATCCCCAAGATGTTCATGGTAAAGCTCAGAGTGGTTCAAGCAGAAGCTGTACTAAGGTATGTTTTTCAGTGTGATTTTATAAATTGTGGGTTGGGAGTAGTAGTTGATCCCACGTCTTCAATTGGTACTTTGTAGAAGGTATCCCTGAATTTGACACTCTGGTGGTCGTTCTATTAGTTTAGGAATGAGAGAGTATGGACTTGCTTTAATCAATTGCTATTAATTCCAGGTTCACAAGCAGGGGATTGCACTTGGTAGGTCCTTGGACCTTTCTAGGTTCAAGGACTACAATCAACTGATTACAGAGTTGGACCAGCTGTTTGATTTTAATGGTGAACTGATGGCTCCCAAAAAGGATTGGATGATTGTTTATACTGATGATGAGGGTGATATGATGCTTGTTGGTGATGATCCTTGGCAGTAAGTATTTGTTTTGCCTTGATCTGGTAATATGCTTATATTCAATGTTTGTTAATCTGCATTCTAGGTGTCTGTTCATGTTTGCCTTACCATGGAGATCTTAAATTTTGTATAGTTTCATGTTAAAGTTTCCTCGTGTGTTCTTTCAGAGAATTCTGTGGCATTGTCCGAAAAATCTTTATTTACACCAAACAAGAGGTTCAGAAGATGAAACCTGGAAAAGTGAACTCACAGGGAGAGGGAAATCCTTCAGTTGTGGAAGGATTTGATGCAAAAGAAGTTAAGTCTGGGCCAGCTCCCTTAGCACCGATACCTGAAAACTGAGGGGCCAGATCTGAAGATATATAAGTATATTCAGGTATCTTCAAATATTGTTCCTGTGAATGCATTTAGATATATACAGTTTAAATTTTGCCCACCAAGAGAAGATATTCTTGGAGTTGGTGATGATTTGTTTTGGCGTGCTCTTTTTTTTTTAATAATAACCAATTTTTTTATTATTGAAATATGCTTATATTTGTTTCTTGTAAGTCATCTTAATTTTCCTCTTTTTAATTTAAAAACTGTAGATTAGCTAATTAACTGTTTCTTTGTCAGGTAATGCTTAAAAAAATAGAGTGCCAGTACTAATAGTTTGCAAATATGAACTGATCGAGATGCAAATTTTATATTAATGCAAGGCACAAGGAATGTATCCAATTCTGGAGTCAGTATTGCAAGGGTCCTGTTACAATACATATACCAATATTTTGGAGCAAGGGGATATCAGTCACTTGATCAGCTTGTATTTTCAAACAATCCAGCCATGTAAATAGCTGTTTCATCTTCTTTACCCAACCTTTAATGTGAGTAAAGCTGCAAGTGTTGTTTCCCATGCTTTTTTGGTTGTGTAATCCTTTTTCTTTGGTCTCTGTGGGAAGCGGTTGGTTAGGGTTGGATGTACCGATTTAGAAATCTTCAGCCCGAGGCATTTCAGAAACTGCAATTCTATGTTATATATAGATTTTTCGTTTGGAGGAAGCAGTCAAGGTGCATTTGTAGCTAGCATTTGCTTGTTTATATAAATTAGGGAATGGGAACAGACTTGGGACATGAAACCAGAAAATGGCTTCAGTATATACTTGTTTTTTTCCTGGAAACCATTGTCCTGACTGGATTCTGATCTAACGCTTTCAAGAACCTAAATATATGACCGACTTGTGGTTGACCAAGAACCATGCTTCTCTAGATGTAACATTTTGGATTTTGTTTCTTATGCCAGGCACGAATTTGGTTGTGTATGATGTATACAATCGATATTATTGACATTGTTATGTATATATTTATTAATTAATTATGCTAAGCAAAACCGGTTTGTTAGTTGACATAAAACAAATTTGCGCTTTAATTATTGGTTTTCTACATTTTTTTAGATAATTATGCATTGGACACCAAATTCGATGAAAAAAGAGGTAGAGGGTCTGTAACTAGTCTTATTTTTGAGGTATTTATACCTTGTTTTGATTTATGATTTGATAACCCATAAGTCTTATTCTCGGTTTTGGAAGAATTTTAATGATATTTAAAATTAGATAAATTTTGATACCATTATCTCTTATATCTATTTACTTTTTTGGAAGTATGTTAGACGCTTTTGCTCATGATGTTATAAATAGGTTATAAATAGATTGAATTCGGTGAAAAACTTGAGTTATGACCATAAATCTATTTTTTTAATAGTAAAACATTTAATTAATTGAATGTATCATTAGAATCATTTTGATTATTTTTGTTAACGATTTGAATCTAAATTTTTTAGGAGTATAATGAAAATTTTAAGTAGGTCGAATCATTCGATTTTTAAAATAAAAAGATTATAAATCCTTTTTATCAAGGTCCTGATTCACTTTTTGTTTTCGTGGATGAACCGTATGGGTAAACCTTTAGGTTTTTGGGGCATTTGATTCGTTTATATTAAATTGATATTTTTGTTTCTGTTTCGTTCATTACCCTTTACGTGGGGAGGTATTATCCAAAATTTTCAAAATAGAATTATCTTGACTTAGGTTTGTTTATGTTCCATCTTTCGTGGAGAAATCGATGAACTTTTAAGTTTTTAGGATATTTGATTATCATCCATGTTTGCATTAAGTTAATATTTTTGTTTCTTTTTCATTCATTACCCCTTGCGTGGGGATTTTTGTTTCTGTTTCATTCATTACCCCCTTGCGTGGGGACTCTATAAAAAAATTTCAAAATAAAATTATCTTGATTTAGGTTTGTTTATGGTTTAGATTAACATAAATTAAATGAATTTTATATTGTTTTGATTGAATTAAATATAAAACTTTGTACATTTTAAAACTCATAAGATAGAAAGGAAAGATAATTTTTTTGAGATCTGCATTGAATAAAAAGAGTATTCAACTTCTCTACATGTAGTATTAACATATTTGGTATTACTATATCTAGCATTTCTCACATTTACACTTTTTTTTTTTTATAGAAGATCCTTTGAGCTGCTCAATTTTGTCTAGAAATGATGGTAGTAAGCATTTCCATTAAAGAGATGCTTAGGGTGTCGAAACGTGCATTTCTCACATTTACACTTTTTTTTTTATAGAAGACCCTTTGAGCTGCCCAATTTTGTATAGAAATGATGGTAGTAAGCATTTCCATTAAAGAGATGCTTAGGGTGTCGAAACGTCATGTGTGCGTATCTCACGAGTAATGATCCAAATGGTGTACTTGAGTTCGAGGTTAACTTTCATTTGATTCAAGTGTTGAAGGGAGATCTGATCCCAAAAAAGGAAGAGATAAATAAGAAAATTAAAAATGAAATTTTGAAATAATTATTTTCTAATTCGCATTCAGTTAACATGAAAATATCCCATGATTTTGGTTAATGCTAAGAATTTAGTAAGTTATTTGTGTGTTTATAAGGAAGAGTAAACCCTCCATAGGTTCAGAACTTATCATTGTTTGTTATACATAGCTGGGAAGTATTTTTAAGGTTATTATATCAATGTTCCTCGTGTTTTTATATGATCTCTAGTGATTTTACTTCTAACAGTAAAAACATATATATTTTTACATTATTCCATACAAATTAATTGAGAGTATTCCTATTATTATAACTGTTTTTGCTATTATCAAAGTAAAGTTTCTAATTTTAAAAATATATAATTATTAAATTATGAGTATAAATTTTAAAGTACTCTTACATTAATCTTTTTTACTTTGAAAATATCAATTCTTTTAATTAAACCTATAAATATCCCATTTAGTTAATAACTTAAACTAACACAACTTTTAAATATTTAATTTTAAGTCAAAATACATTATTATTTTTTAAACTTTAACTAAATTCATATACGTATTCTTAAATTTTTAAAACATACGATTTTATTCTCAAATTTTTAAAACTTTACACATAAATTCTGAAATTTTTAAATCCTATAACTTATTCCTTAAATTTTTTAAAATTTGATACAAATGTTTTAGCTTGACTACTAAAACAAATATTTATGAATAAAAAATTTAAGATTTATATTTGAAGTTTTAAATTTTTTTGTACTAAATTATATGATTTAAAAGTTTAGAAAAATATACGTAAAGTATTAAAAATTTAAATATCAAATTATACATTTTAAAAATCTATAGACTTATTTAGTTAAACTTTAGATACCAATATTACAATTTATCTTATTTTTAAAAGTTGTAAAGAATTTTCAAGTTCTTAATTTGATTATTTTTATTTTTATTTGTATATTTATTGGTTGTTATCTTATCCAAAAGTTAAGAACAAATGATACCAGCTCCAAATGTTTGATATTAGTTACCTGAATCCTTCTTCTTCTTCTTTTTATGCTAAAAGCATAAAGGGGAAGCTATAACTTTATCTTCTTTTTTTAGTTATAAATATCATTGTGGGATTTATGTCTCAAAAGATTTGAACCTGTTTGATGGAAAAAAAGAAGTTATCACGATACATGTAGGCACTTTAGCTGCATATTATTGAAAAGGTGCTTTTAGATAACTGTATGATTCAAGCCCATTATCAAAGTTAGTATTGCCCAAGTTAAAAATGAGCAGGCTAATTTATCTTTACAACAAAAAAATATATATATATAAATAAAAAATAAAAAAATTATAATTTTATTTTAAAATAATTTTCATAAATATTACCTTTAGATTATATTTTTTTTTAAATAAATAAATAATAATATTTGTTTTAAATATTTTTTTAATAATGACATAATAATTATAAAAATATTTTTATTTTACATTAACTTATGAGTTTATTGGATCAATTTAAATGAAATAAGTTAAACTTATGTTATCATTTGACACCAATAAACTATATAATCTTTCGTGATATATGAAGAAATTAATGTTTGAAGAAATAATCAGAGGAAGAAATAAACGTTTCATTAATCTAATTTCTTGATTTGTATCGGATATTTACATTGTTTATATAGACAAATACTAATTACTATTTCACCAACCACCATGATTGAATTGTATGATTTACAGCTTGATTGGTAGGCGCCGTGTATATTGGAAAAAATGTTTGGCGTCGGTGCAGTGATTGTTGAATTGTGTTTGCAGTGTTTGTTGAATTCAACAATATATTGATTTACATATTTATGTTATTCACTCCATATTATATCTCTCTTATTTAAGTATTAGAATTTTTTTAAAATAAACACGCATAGATGCACACGCACACGCACAAGCCCTTGGACTTGGACATGAGTAGTACAAGCCTAGAAGGTAATTGGTGGCATATGTGGTATTTTTATCATTTAATGAGCAACAGACATGTCCAATTCTCTAAACAAGTACGGAGAACAGCTCTCAATTGCATGGAAGCTAACAACTATTCTTTTCAAAAGAGAGTTTGCCAATTTATTCTAAAATTAAGCATTAGTTGCAGCAAATTTCCAAGTCATAAACAAATTTTTTAAAGAGCTAGCAAAAAAGGAAGGAGAAAAAAAAAATTGCAATTGCATGATTTGCTGATTTGGTGAAACAACAAGAGGATGAGAATGAGGTAGGTGATTTGCAGCAACCTTACATCATGCCATGGAATCCAGCTAAGTCCATAAGTACTGCTTTTATATGCTCTGGGTGGATATCCTGTCCTTCTTTACATTGCTGAAAATACACAGGAGAACATTATCACCTCTTGGACTGTGATGACAAAATTATATCTAAATCTCAATTATTAAATGATTCTGATTGAAAAAATATATTATATGTATTTCATTTTATTGTAAATATGTTAAAATTCAAGAATCATAATTTTATTTTATAGATATAATTTATTTATAATTTTATATATATTATGCCTTAATGTAAATCGGCCTATGTAGGCTTGTACACTTCCATTATTTCTTTTTTTAGTCAAATGATTTGAATGGAGAGAGAATGAATATTACTTGCAAAAAGGTCAATCACAACATAAAGAGCAAAATAATATTCTTCATGAATCTAGACAACTTTCCATTTTCTCCTTGTTACTACGTATACCAGATAATAACCACTCACTAAAAACTTGCATTGCTTGCATTTTGAGAAAATGATTTTGGAGAAGCCAACATATATAAAACAAGGAAGGCAGGTTTTTAGTAATGATTCATTACTGAACTCAGTGTTGTATATACTGATGGGTTACTATTTTTTAACTATTTATATTCTTGTTTTGAAACACTTTTTGACCATTAATTTCAATTATAATATATCAAATATTTATTTTAATTATTAGTATATATTTTGATCAAATTCAACGTAGTATCAAAGAATTTAAGATAACTCAAAGGTATTAATTATTCTTAAAATTGACAAAAATATATACTATTAATATAAATAGTAATATTCGATATACCCTAATTAATAACATGAGTAAAAAGTTCACTAAACATAATAATAATGTGAATAGTCTAAATATATTCCCTAATAATCAGAACCTAGTTATATATACTACAACAAGTAATGCAGATTTTTAGTAATAAATTTGTTACGCATGTACATTGGTGTTGTATATACTAATATAGGTAAAAAGTGAAACCTCCTACAATAACAAGTCAGTAATAAATCGTCGCGAAAACTAATTCATGACGTTTGTCTTGATAAGCAAGAGATGGTTAATGTGAGGAAGGAGTTATACATACCTCAGCACGAAAAATATCCATTGCAAATCCATTGAAACAACTGATGACAGCTTGTTGAACATCTAACCCAAGATCATCCAATGTCCTCATGGTGGAGAGTAAGAGACCAGGTCTTCGACCACAAAACATGTGGATGTTTAGTGCTCTTCCTTCTCGAACTCTAACTTCAACCTATGCAACAAACAAAGACTAAAACATCATGGAATCTGAAACTATTGCATAATGAAGAGTTTACGGAATATAGTAACCCATTACTTAACGTATGCAACGTGAAGTAATTAAGACCCACTTCAAAGGGAAGTACAAGTTTATGAACATTTTGGAAGAGGTTTCAGGTTCCTTTACATATCAAAAAAGTGCATTTTAGTTAATAATTTTTTAAAAGGCACACCGTAAACACTTATTTTCAAGTTCTACATGATTTTAATTTAGTTACTTGTTTTCATAAAAGGAGTTAAATTTGTCAATAATAAAAATATTAATTTTTCCTACAAAAATAAACAGTACCTCCGAGACACGAGAAAATATTAATATTTTTACTGTCGATAAATTTAACATAATTATGAAAATACATGAATTTTACGTATCTAAATAGTAACCAAATTTTAGTTCAAATTTAACTTATATACACTACAAAAATAAATATATGATTTCCATCCATCTTTTGAAAAATTAAGACTAAACGATACATTTTTAAAATAAGGAACCATGAAGCTATTTTCCCAAACAGTTTTATATAGGCATACAAGAGTGGAAAGTTGATGACTTAAAAAAGAGAGATTATATTTCTACCCTTGCAGGTTGACCATTTGGGCTAGGCAATGAGCTTGGACAAAGTTCTTCCTTAATACGCCCCTGAAGCGTTTGGGCAGTAGGCGTCAAAGGGTGGAAGCTTGTAGTAGGTGTCAATGAAGAGCCAGGAGCGGCTGACTCCAATTCATTGTGAAGGTCATTGATTCTTTGCAGAAGTTCTTTCAAGTATTCGATTGCATCTCCAAGTATTGAAGCCCTGTCCATCTATTGATCATGAAAATTGCAATGGATTAACAAAATCATTATTTATCCATCTTATCTTCCTCTATAATGGTAAGTACTTAATTTGAGTCAAAAGTACCGTTTTTATGACCTTACCAAAAAGAGTAGCCCTAAGCTGTTTCTACTATCGTCAAAGCAGTGTTTCTTTTTTAGAAATAATTAATCATTAAATTGTGAGCATAAATTTTAAATTGCTGTTGCATTAGTCTTATTTGTTATGAAAAGATCAATTCCCTACCCAAAATGATAAATGATTCAGTAAGAATTTGGAGGGACAAAGAGGCCAAAAATGACATGAGTGGTTATTACTTAAAAATGCCTTTAGATCAAAGAACATAATGGTGCTTTTTACAATAATATTCTAAGATGATAACTTAATCATGGCTAGAACAAAGGAAATAAAGTCCTATAAATTTTCAGGAAAGGAAGAAGTAAAGAAAAATGGAACAAATTAGAAGATAAGTAGGAAAAAACCATTAAGAAAGGAGGGAATGAAAGAACAGGAAAAAGATGAGCCAAGTACAATAAAGACTTCGACTTTTCAATCAATCATTTGTTAGATTAGAAATTACGAAAGACTATGCATGTTTGCTTCTGAACTTTTTAAACAAGTGAAATTTATTTCCTTGACCGTGGTCCATAATAATTATATCCAATAATAAAATAAAGAGTCCGTGTTTAATCAATGCTAACCCAGTTCAAAGAAATGCTAATTCTTGAGTACTGAACTCATAGAATTCACGAGAAAGATGAGGTAAATAAAAGTCTCACCTTGCTAATCTTTGGAACAACAGATCTCAGCATATACAGCCTATCATTGAGTTTCTTCCGGCGGCGCCTTTCAGCCATCAAATTTTTAGCAGGCAATCCCTTCTTCTTCTTCCCTTTTTTATCTCCACCTGTAACACTACTGTTTGCATTGGAGCTATTACCACCATTTTTAGCAGTTTCATCAACCTTTGTGTTCTCTGTAAACTCATCTGAATCATAATTCAAGCCAGACCCATCAATACTAATATCATCCAAATCATCCCCACTACTCAATTTCCTCTTTTTCTCATAATATTCACCCATTTCTTTCTTCCCCTTATCACCTTCAAACCCAATTGAACTCAAAACTCCCAACTTGCTTCCACTGTCAGTCAAATTTTTTCTAAGTGCTGCTCTTTTCTGAAACAGAGTTGGTTGTGCTCCAGTAGAAGGGAAGGACTCAAGGGGTCTCAACAATTTAGATCTGTTTTGAAACAGGGCATTCCCTGAATTCATATCTAAAGCTCGAAAACCTGAAAAATTGGTGTTGTTTTGGGGCAATTGAGCCACAGGGGTTGTTGAGAATTGAGAACTTGAACTCAAACTATGACCACTCATTTGGTTATGTAAGCTAAAATCATTTAACCCAGATGATAAAACCATACTACTACATCTTCTGTTCATCATACTTGAATTGTTTGGAGCTTGGGTGTCTAAAAACCCAATTTCGCAACCCAAATCATAGTTATGGTCTAATGGGTTGTTAGAAACAACACTAAGAAGAGAAGACAAGGTGGGTTTTGGAGGCAAAAAGTACTGTACCTGAGATGGGTCTAGATTGTTGAAAATAGAGGTAGATGGCGAACAAGAAGATGAGGAATCAACTGAATGCATCAATAGGCCATCTGGGTCGGCAAGGTTTGTTGGAAAAGTGATGTCTCTGATATCAGAGTGATTTTGCATACCATTACTTGTGATATACCAGTCATCTTCAACCTCCAGCATAGATTTCAAGGTAGAGAGAGAACCCATTTCATTATCTCTGTTTTGTACGACACCACAATTGTTGTTGTTTCTGTTGTCGTTGTTATTGTTGTTGTTTTCAGTCCATGAAGCTGAGTACTCTTCTTCCTCTCTATCTTCCATCCAAGAGACGCTGTTCATTCTAGACAACATTGAATGAAGGAAAATGACTGAGATAGCAAAATGTTCAGAACTGAAAATTATCTGAATTGCTGCTGCTATGAGATTAAAAAGGTGTGAGAGAGAGAGAGAGAGAGTGTTTTAAGCAAAAAAGAAAATGGAGTAACGGAAGTTGCAGAGGGGAAGGGATGAGAATTGGGCAGTTTTGTTTTGTTTTGTTAGGAGAAAGAGAAGGGAATGAGGTCCATTTTTATGAGAAGAGCCTGTGTGACACGCTGCTACTTGTTTGAACGTTATAGGGATAATATATATATGCATTTGTATTTATATGATCCTAATTCATAATGGTCTGGATAGGCATCATACATACCACGACTTCCATTTCTTCTCTTTCTTTAACACGTTTTCTTCCTTCCTTCCTTCCTTCCGTTTATCTGTTTAAATCTTTTAAGTTCCAGTCGGCTGTTTCGACCGAGCTGTTACTAAATCACACGAAATTATGATATATGGTGTAATAAAATTATATATTTAATTTTTTTTATTAAATTAAACACCATAATTTATATAATATAAATTTACATTTTATTAATATTCATCTAATAGTAAATCGGTGGTGCAGAATCTTATACCATTCTTTACCGATCAGGGGTAGAGTGAAGAATTTTTTATGGAGGTCAGAATTTATTTATACAAGTAACAAATTTGATAATATTTTATATTATAAATTAGGAATAAATGTTACAAAAATACTTTTAGATTATATTATTTATAATGTTTAATCCATTAAATTTAAAATAATATTATTTAATTTTTTCATTTTATAAAAATAAGCAGATTAAATATAAACTATATTATTTTAATATTTTTATTTTTTATTAAATAATTAAAATACAATTAAAAATGTGACACTTTAATAGGATTAAAAATGAAATTTAATACAAAATAGTTTAAAAAAAATAAATAATAAAAAATTCTATAATAAAAAAATATTTTAATATATATTTTAATATTTTTAAAAATTTAAAATTAATAAAATATTAAAATAAAATAAGAAAAATTAACAAATATCTAAAAATAAATATTTTGTGAATTTTATTTATATTATTTGTGATTTTATTATTGTTAAAGAGTCGTATCTTAATTACATTTAATCAATTCAAAGAAAAATAATAATATTTTAATAAAAATTATAAAATATTATAATTTATTCTTAATTAATCATTTTTTTTAAATTAAAAGAATAAATAACACATTTTTTTTATTTTAAATGAATAAAGGGTACAAATGATTTAATTTAATACACTTGTGAAGTATTTTTCTTCATAAATTATTTAGTGGTATATTTTATTTCTTAAATAAAAAAAATTATTTTATTTATTTTACTTTTATATATAAAAACAATAATTTTATTACAATAATAAAAATGATCAAATGTCTTATTTTATATTAAAAAGGTTAAAAATTAAAAAAATTTATAGGCACAGTGATCTCTATTTCCGCTGCTGTAACCGATAATGTATTGAATATTTAATTAATAAATCACATATTTCTCTTTAAAATTTATTAACTTCTTAATTTTTCAATCTAATACTAATGCAAATATATTCATACAATTACACGATTGTTTGCAAATATATTCATACAATACATTTTTTTTATCAAAGTATTATCATGAGATTTTTACAAGTTTAGTGTGGTGATTAAAATGTATAATTTTTAATAAATTATAAGATTTTATATGTGTATACTTTAAAAAATAAAAAAATTTAATTTATATAGACTACAGACTTATAATGATCAATTTACAATTGTTTTTTTAATAAATAAGATGAAATTATTAAAAAATTTACAATATTTAAATACCATTTTACTGTAAATAAAAGACAAACTTGTAATTTAAAATAGTATATTAGTGAATCTTACAGTCGCCAATTAACAACCAGGTTAAGAGAAGTTGATATATGAAGGCAAGAAAAAACTACCGTCTACGATTTGCTGTTAAAAAAGTTAAAAGAAATTAAAATTCTCATAGTTATTTAAGTTAAATAGTAATTAATTTTGTAATTATTATAGTGGTATCATAAATCTTATATATTTTTTAAATTTTTTTCTATTTTCACGTTATTATATACAAATAAATATTTTAGTTACGTAATTTTTAAATTAATTATTTATAATTTTATTATTTATAAAAATTAAGTATTATAAATACTCATTTTTAATATTTTTTAATGGATTAAAAATATTTATTTTTTAAAATATCGAGACGTGTAAGATCTAATTCATAAATTACGTAATTAAAATATTTATTTTAAAAAATTATGAAAAATTTAGTACTTAATCTAATAATTATGTAATTAGTTTTCTCCTTTGTATATTATTTTATATAATTTAAGGAGTTTTGTTTTTCAATAATAATGCAATAAAATTTGAGGACCACTATAACCTAAATTCTGAAATACTATGAGACATTAATGATTATAAATTGTAAAAATTAATATGCAATCTATATGTTTATTACTATAAAAAGAAAAAGAAAAAAGAAAAAAACTTAAAATAGTTTATATACAATGTAATAACATAGAGTAAAAATTATTAGAAAAACACCTCAAGCTTTTTAAAAATAGTTAAAAAAAATTCACAATTTTAGGAAATAGTCAATTAAATTCTCATAATTATTATTTTATTATAAAAAAATTCTTAAATTTCTTGATTTTTATTGATTTTTTTTTAAATATCTCTCTTAAATTTTTTGAAATAATAACAAAAAGTAATTGTTAATTTATTAATAATTTATCAATATCCATGTTATTATTTCTCTAATGGTACCTTAAAATAAACATATTTTTAAAAATGAATCCATTTAATCAAAATTAATTTTTATGCATAAAAAATAAAATATAATTTAATTGTTTTAATTTTTTATTAATTTCTTTTTTTCATTCTCTTTCGTCACTTTTTCACACTTGTATCTATTTACCTAAAATTATTTCTTATTTATTTTTCACTAAATATTAAACCATAAACATGAATCATAGATCTTAAATCTCAAAATTTTAAACAATAAACCTTAAATCAAAAACATTAAACTTTAAATTATAAACCTTAAACCAAATGTAAAATATATTTTAATTTTTTGGATCAAATGAATATTCATCTTTTAGATAATCTAGATATGTATTTTTAAGATATCATTCAACAATTTAGACAAGTAATAAAAAATTAATATATGTGCTAATATAATACACTGGTGGATTTGATGGTAATTTTTCAAATACTTAAATTAGTTATTATTGTTTAATGAATAGTAAGGGATACATACGTAATTTAAACCTAATATATAAAAACTATTTTAATTAGTTCTTAATCATATTTTATATCAAAACATTTTTTTCTTTCTATGTAAAAACTTACTCAATATGTATATATATATATATATATATAAATTAGTATTTTCTAGTGATATATTACCAAAATTGATAACTCTTTCATTGAAGAACATGCATATTAATATGAACTGGCCGCCATAAGAAAGTAAGATTAGTAAGAGCCGGTAAGGAGAGGGAATAATATAAAGGAAGAAGGGATGATAATAAAGTGAGGTGCCAAGTATCTCGTGAAGTCTTAATGTTCACCGCACCTACTCTTACTATCATCTAATGACATTTATGATTTTAACTCTCCTCCAGATCTTCAGTCTTCTCTCTGTCTTTTTCTCTCACTCCTTTTTTCAAAATTTGGTTGCTCAACGGTTACTTGCCCTCTCTTCTTACACTTGTAGTAGTAGTCTTTATCTGGTTACCATTCCATGGAGGAAATTTTTCTTTTTTTTTCTTTTTGAAAAATTATAAAAATAATACATAATAAATTTCTAATTATTAAAATCAATATTTTATTAACATTCGACGTAATCTAATTAAACAACGTTGAATATTAAACGGATTTAAATGATCGTAGATTAATTTTAATTGTTTTCAATCGAATGTTGTTTAAAATAAAACAGTGTGTCAAACACTTTTTAATAATGAAAATGTATGAGTTGAATATAAAAGAGTATTAATTTTGTACTTAAATTTTAATGGTGTTATTTTTATGAATTTTTTTGAATAATAATATTTGTAACACTTGTCTTAATTTATAAATTTGTAAAAGAGTTATTACTTGAAAGTTAGTGTATTAAATTGTATAATTTATTAAAACTAGAGGTATCATATCTTTATTTTTATTATTATTATTACTACAAATTATTAATTACGTTTTATTATTAATGTTATTTAATAATGTGTTCTTAAATGAATTATTATTACGTAAATAACAATTTAAATTATGATAATATAGTTTTTTTAATTTTTTTATGGAAAGCATGTGCACGTAATGGTATATCTTGATATTTTTAAGATAATATTATTTATATTTTAATTAATAGTGGGTTACTGTACAACTAATTTTTGTTTGTTTTAATGTTATATTTATTATTAATTTTAAAAATTGTTGAAAATAGTCTTAATAAATTTTAATTAGCTTAAAAAGAGTATTAAAGACAAAATGTTTATTTTTTATCATTTTTAAATTTAACAATAAATATGTTACGAAAATGATAAAAGAATTATAATAACAATAATCTTATCTTTAATTAAAATGGGTTATTATAGGAAAAGAATTTAAATTTAAAATAAAATGATTCTTCTTGATCTCCCTATACTTAGTTTCGTGTATAAAAAATTGTTACGAGAAAATACTTTCTAAGCAAACTAATTAGGCATTGTTTAATAAATTATAAGTAGATTATAAAAAATCAATCAGCTGGAAAGTACAAGTTACTTTAGTTGGATAGACCCCTTTCATATCACACTGCAGAAGCTAAGAAGCTTTTATAATTTTTTAAAATAAATACATTATTTACATATTTTAATTATTATTTAAATTTTATACCTTCTATATAGACATATTAAAATATAAATTCATCAATAAGTTTGTATATAATTGATAAATGTCTGATTTTTTTTATTTTATTTACTATTAATTTTTTCATTGTATCACTATAACTTGGTTATCAAAAATATATTTTTAATAAAGGGTTGATAATTATTATTAATTATTTTTTATCTAAGTATATTTTTATATAATTTAAATATATAATTGGAATGAAAAAAATAAGGAAGTACTACTAGTTGTATGACACTGATTTTTTATTTGAAAAGTAAAGGAAGTGTGTAAATGTTTATTTAGAAAAAAAAATTAAAAAAAAGTATTATCGAGTACGTTGAAAGTTCATTTGACGACTAGCTGGTTTTGTACGTCATTCATAATCTGTTTAATTAGTAGGTCAGTTTAATTAATTAGCACTTGACAAAATGAATTTTGTAATGAAAACCTTGTTCTTTTCTTGTTAATTTTAAGAGGAAAACATGTATTTTTGCAGGGAGAGATAATACAAAAGTTCTTAAGAAGAATTAAAAAAAAAAGAAAAAGAGTGAGATAAGTTATAATTAGAAGATGTGAAAAATTAAGTTGGTTTGATTTTGAATTAAAATTTAAATTATTTAAATTTAATTAATTTTTAAAATGTATAAATCAAATGGAATTAATTAAAAGGGTTAAATTACAAATCAAACTTAAAGATTTGGATAGATTTTGGTTGAAAGAATTGATTTTTAAATTTTTTATTTTTCTTTAAAATGTTGCTATAAATTTTTGTTCTTAAAATTAATTTATTCTACGAACTTTAACCATTATAATTTATATTATGTATAAGATATATAATTATTTACATTTAAATTAGATAATTTTAAATTTAAAAGTATGGTATACTCTTATAATACAAACACGTACATATATTAATTTAAATACATTTATTTACATCATACATATAAGTGTAATAGATAGACTTAAATATTATAGATGATTAAGATTATATGTTAAGGTTTTTTATTTTTAAATTAAGGAAAAATAAATAATGTCAAAAATAATATAAAAAATAAAAAAAATAAACTATATATATATATGAATTAATTTGATTTTTATTAATTTTTAAAATTTGAAGATTAAACCAATTCATATTTTATAGATAATATTCAAAATTTAAGGAAAATTCAATCCAATAATCATTTAAACCAACAAATTAAATTGGATAGGATTAATGGTTCGGATAATATTTACACAATCTACTTACAACAACATATATCAGTCATTAGTTTATTACTGACTTCAACAGATTCAATATTAAATATAAATCCAGAATTATATTGATTAAGCCATTCTCTCTCAAAATAGAGAGAGAATCATGGTTACTACAATGGGAACAAAACTTAAGTGAAATTAATAAATAACACATTTTAATTTTAATATCTTTTTTACATCCAAATTTGAATTATATATATATATATATATTTATTTATATTTAAACTAATTTATTATTAATAACCAAAATCACCTGAAATTAAAACGAAAATCAATGTAATTAAAGAGAAATGTGAATAAAGGTATCATGGTCATCACTTTTGTGTGTTTATTAAAAGAAAAATCAATACTACAATAATAAAAATTTGCATAAGTTTTAAAACCCACTTAAAAATCATTCCAGTAAAATTTACTTAGTTTTTGAAAAAAATTATGTAAAATTTTCTTTTTTTGCTATAAAAAAGCTAGAATAAGTTTATTAGGTGAGACAAAATTTTGTGTGAATTTTTTTTTTTTTGAAAAGTCATGTAAACTTCTATGCAAGTTTTATATATAAAAAAAGGAGCATGCATGTATTGTAGTACTATTTCCTTAATTTTTGGGAATTATTTATAAAAAATATATCTATAATATTATACACATGGACTATGAACAAAGCATCATTGCTGCTTATAAATTTGGATAACCCTTAAATTAATGAGATCTTATTGGGTTGAGTTAGACTTGAGTTTAACGTAGTATTACAGCAGCCTATTCTCTACATGTGTTTGGGCGCCTACCACGCTTTCAGTTAATCTACGCTTTGTCATCTGGAGGAAGGTTGTTAAGTATCCTTGTCCCATATTGACTATGAACAAAGCAGCATTGCTGCTTATAAACTTAGACAACCCTTAACTTAATGAGATCTTATTGGGTTGAGTTAGGCCTGAGTTTCTAACATGGTATCGTAGCCTAGTCTACATGTCTTTATACCTCACTACGCCTCATCAGTGGCTAATTTCCACCTTTGTTCGTAGTGTGGAGAACATTAAGTATCCTTATCCCACATCGACTATGAACAAAGCATCATTGCTGCTTATAAACTTGAACAACCCTTAACTTAATGAGATCTTATTGAGTTGAGTTAGGTCTGATTTTTTAACACATGTAATATGTAAATTCAACATAATGTACATCTAATTACGATATATATGTTTTTAATATGGTTCTTTAATTTTTACGTAAAAATTTAAAAGAAATGATTTCAAAAACCAGTTTTTAAGATATATTGTACAATTTATATATATATATATATATGAAATGAAAAACTAATCATCGTATCATATATTTCGCTTACTTTTCTAGTAATTTATTATTTATCAAAATATTTATAGTTTAATTTATTAATATATTGTTTAAAATAATAATGAAATGATTAATTATAATTATATTTTATTAAAATTAACTTAAAGTTATTAAATCTAGTGAGAAAATCTATTTTGTTTTTGTGATTTCTTCGGTGAATAATATCACATAAAATTTGTACATAGTTTTATCATTTTGTTTTGGTACATAATCTATATAAATCATATTAGTAATTTAGAATTATAATCTAAGTCTATATATATAGATATCATAATAAATAGTTATCTCATTTTTCTTCAAACATCATTGTATTTTACTTTTTTTTATTTAATAAAGATACATAATTAATGAAAATATATGCTATAAAAGTAATAAACAATACACTCAATCTAATAATACTACTTTTTATTGATAATTTTAGTTTCATTGATTTACCTTAAAATTATGCAGTGAAGTGAGCAGAATAATTGGGAAGTAAAAACAGTCAATATAAGTAGAGTTATTCAAGTTTGTAATTGATGAGGAATAAAAATTAAAATTTAAATCTTAATATAAATATTAAAATATTTGGAAATTAAATTGTTAAAAAAAATTTAAAGATATAAGTATAGATTTTGATAAAGTTTTGAAATTGATCATACATTTATCATATAATGAAAAAATAATGATATTATTACAATAAAAGTATTAAATTTTTTATTATACCCTATTATTAATTACATTTTAATATTATTATTATAGTATAAAATTATTATTAATAATAAATTATTATGATAATAATATTACTATTTATATTAATTTATTAAAATTGTTATGTTTTTTAAACAACATTGACAGGTATTAATTATGATACATAAATATCTTTTAGGAAAAAGGAAAAAAAAACAAAATTGCAATAAATGTGAAATGTGAAAGATAAATTAATGACCATGTATTACAATTTTGAAAGCCCGACAAAACCTGCAAACATAGTTACAGTTCGCCTAGTTGTGTTTGATTTGGGAAGGAAATTGCCTTCTTGAACATTACTTGCGATGACTCGTGAGACCCCTTTGGACACTCATGAATGCAATTCTAACACGAATACGACAAAATTTGAAATTTCTACTTACAAATTGACTGGTCGTTGTCAATTTTTATGGGAAAATACGAACTAAAATTTTAAGTAATATAATTTAGAGAGATTATAAAAATTAACATTTTTAAAATCTACAATAATAAAAATAATATAATAAAATATAAAATGAATGAAGTTAAATATTAAATATTTTTTAAATAATTATAATTTAATTTAAATGATGTTTAAAATAAAATTATGCATCAAAAAATTAAAAATATATGAAATGTAGAGAGAATATGTTATTTTTATTTTCTTTTTCAATAATTTTTCTCTACATCATTTTTAGATATCTATTAGCTTATGACAAAATGTATGCATGTTACTCTAGTTACGTTTAGTAAGTGTAATTTAATTATTTTAATATCTTTTTTAATAATTTAATTTATTTGTTATGAAAAAATTATTGTATAAAACTAAATATTATTTTTTAATTTTTTTTTTCAATTTTTCAATTTTTGTTACTTATATTAAATACAATCCATTCAATTGATATGCCTATATTAATAGAAAATTGTGAAAAAATAAATTAATCATCTATTTTTATAATATCAGTGACAAAATGATTAAAATATTATAAAAAATAACAAAAAAAATTAAATTGATTTAATTGGCATGTAATTTGCCTCAAAATTATTACAATCACAGTGAGCACATAATATATGACGTGATGTATAAACAATGCTTGATGTTTTTTTTTAAAATGTCACTTATAAACACAATACTAATTAAGATAAAAAAAAATCTTTTTAGATCATAATAATTGATGTGATAACTTATTATAATTATAAATTAAGAAAAAATTAATCTAATTATTTTAACTAAGAATGAGTAAATAATATGATCAATTCATATAAATTAAAAAAATTGATTTAATTTGTATTCGATTCGTATCAAATTATAAATAAATACATATTTTATTTTATAATATATTATATTTAAATATAATGCATACAATAGTAATAGTAGATTATTATTTTAGTTTTAAAATAAATATATTTTTTTATAATAATTTAATAATTGTACACAAATATTTTTGTTTTTTTAGTTGTGATTAAAATTAATAATATTTGTTATAAATATATCAATTTAAAATTTAAATTTATATATATCATGTTTTCTATATGATAATAATTTATAAATTAATTTCAATGTCAATATGACCTTATCTGATCCTTAAAAATCCGATCTGTTCGAATTCGAATTGATTTGGATTGATTAATTATATCAAATGATCGAATTCGAATTAAAAATCTTTAAATCTATTTGGATCATATTAGATTCAAATTGATCAAAAATAAATAATTTTAAATATTACTCATTTCTAATTTTAACTAATAATAAATTATATTAATAGGAAACGAAAAACTTGATATATATAAAACAGTTAATTATATAAGGTAGTTATTTATTATATTTTTTAATAAAGGATGCGTTGATATATTAATTTTTTTATATAAAAGTGGCATATAGTCACGACACCATACTAATTAACATGCAGATTATTTTTTTAATAAATAAAATTTCATAACTTATACGTTACGTATATCAAATCATTAATCTTATAATTATATTTTTTTATTAAAACATTAATGTTAATTACGGAAAAAAATTCACAAATTAAAGAAATCACAATGAAAGAATATACAAGGTCATTCATTGACATTGTTAGTGTCTCATTCCAACTGGACGATACTGTTAGGAATTAAGAATTATGAATTGAAAAATATTTATTTTTTTCATATTATTTTTATTTTATGAACTACTTAACGAAGATTCTTTGTCTTTTATTAAAGACTTTTATTCAACACTCAAGATATTATCTCTCAATATACTCATCGATGATCTACTTAGAATGAGATAAGGTCAATGCTTGGTTTATGTCACTTCCTCCAGGTTTTTTAATGACTTGGAGGATGTATAAATTAAATTTATGGAAAAATTCTAATTCTCATAAAAAATCAAAGTTGAGAGTAAATATTACTATTTTCTCTTAGATGGAAGAAAAATCTTTCCACGAAGCTTGTGATATGTTCAAATTATTCCTCGCTCATTTCCCAATCATAGCTACGTTTTGCAACTATATAATTAATTTTTATACAATGGGTTGACATAACAACATTAGTTTATTATTGACAATGCTTTGAGTGGAGTGATAGGAAAAAAGACTACCTCGGAGACACAAAATCTCTTTGAGATGTTGAGTGTTAATCCTAATTGAAAAGCTCATGGGTGAGAAGGACTAAGATCCATGAAATTGACTCTGATATAGAAGTATAGGTACAACTTACACAACTGATCAATAAAGTTTTTTTTGCAAGTTTCACTTCTTATATAACACATGCCACTACCAATAAAAACACAATGTGGATTGTATAGCACTTTGAGACATAATGTTGATATTTGTCCCTACCAAGGAGAAGCAATTGTTGGATCTGAATATGTTAATGCATTAGGAGGGTATAAACCAAAACCTAAGTATGACCAAAATGCAAACAAGGTGGATAAATAATCTTAATTTCTACTAGAGATAGAATAATCCTCTTTTTGCTTAGAACTCAAATTAATAGGACCAACAATACCACCAATAACTACCTTAAAATCCTCCTAATAAACCAACTTTATAGGATCACTTGAATGTTTTCATTCAAATGAGTAGGGACAACCAATCAAGAACGTTGGACTATATGGAAGCTTATATCAAAAAGGTAAAAATACAAGTTGAGTAATTGATTGAGCACTTAGAGAAGCAAGTCAAAGAATAGTTGTTAGATCAGAACAAAAAATGAACTTAATAATGTAGGGCCATTAATTTTATTAAATGATGAAGTCTTCCACGTAATATCTCACCAAAAATAATAAATATAGTCCTAAATGTGAGGTAACTAATTATTTCCTTTTTTTTTGTTTTAAATTTAATTTATTTTCATAATTATAAATATTTTTAATTGTTTTTATTATTATTATTAAAACTATTTGGTTATAAATTTTTGTAATTATTTTGGTTATTTTATTATATATTTTTTAAAAATATATCTATTTTTTTTGTTACAGTTATTTATAATTACTTAGATTTAATTTAATTATTAGTAGAATAATTATAAAATTCTAAGTATTTTTGTTATTATAATTGTTTACTATTTAATTTAAGTTTTTTAAATAAATCTAATATAATATATAAAAAATTAGAAGGTTTCTCGTAAAAATAATTGTGAAGTATGAGTAACATTCCCCACGGTACCAACATTCCAAGTTGTAGCATGAGTGTTACTATCTAAACTATTTGTTTGGGAAAAGGCTCATGCATTATACCAAAAATACTTTGCTATAGCTTATGTAATTTGTTTTCCCATATTTACATGCCCTAACGTAAAATACACCCATTTTTTTCTAAATTTTCTCATCTTCTTAATAAATCTCACAATTTTCTCTCACTTCAAACACCATATAACCCTAAAAAATTATGCATTTCTTCCATAATCATTCAAATCTTTTCACAAAAAATCTATTCCTATCTATTTCCTACCTATTTCATTAAATTGTTTTTAAAAAAAATCATTAACAATTCAAAAAATCTTCATATTCTTCAAAAGGGTGTTCTTCAAATTGATTATCCTCAACAATACGAGTAAATAAAAAAATTTAGAATTTAAGTCTTAAAATAAATTCTTTGAATTTTGTGGATTATTTTTGAATTAAAAAGAGTTCCAAACCCTAATTTGGACAAAGTGAAGGTAAAATATTTTTTGATCTTATTATATTGTGTTATTTTATCTACATTGTATGAGAACTCTTAGATTTAGATATTGCTAATTTTTATAAATGGAACCAAAAAGGGGTAGAGTTGATACACGAAAAGGTATATTAACCTCTGTTGATTATAATAAAGCTAAATTATCTATCTATGAAGCTAAATTAAGATTTGATATGATTGTAGAAATTATTAATAAAAGTTTTATTATGGAGAGGGAGATGAATTTTAATTTAGGGACAAATGTTAAATTTGAGGGTATTTTTAATGTAATAATGACATTAATTTAGAAAAGGTTCGTAAAGGAACCATACTTCACTATTGAATCAATAATTCAGGAATTTTATGCAAATCTTCTTTATGCTGTTGACAATATAGTTAGAGTATAGGACGTACTAGTCACGTTTGGGCCATTTGATATTAATGCCTATTATAGATTAAGAGACATAGGTTAGGGTGAGTATGAGACTTACCTAAATAATGTTCATTATACTAGAGTAATTGAAAGCATGCATCATGAGTTATGCTAGTGAAAAACCTAAGGGCTTTAAAGTTAAGTATTTGGATAAGGTTGTCCCATATGGCAATATTTTGTTTGTTAAATAATGATGCTTACTACTCATTACAACTATGTGGATAAAAAGTGAGCAATGTTATTGTATGTCATAACATCCCACGTGATTATGAATATTGGAATGGTAATTCACATTAGGATAAAGTTATATGCTAACAGCATCGACTTGAGTTATTTTTTCCCCAACTTGTAACTATTTTATATTCTAAATGGGATGATTTACCTAAAAGGTGAAGTTTTGTTTTAACATAATAAATTATTAAATAAAAATTATCTTAATGAACTCACTTCGGGTACTAATATTGCTCAAAGTGAACGAAGAGCCGCTTCTTCATCAAGTACAACACTAAAGGATAAAGTTTATCAATTAAATGAAATAGTGACTTATTTGGAAAATTATAAGCAAGACTACGTTGCACATTCTGCTTTTGTAAACAAACAACATCGCGATCAGGTGACTTAAAGTTATATGTAATTTGAAATGCATAAGTTATTACTTAACCATCTCGAGGTAGATACAAGCCATTTAATAGAAATCGAGGTTCAAGATTATGATTTCATCTTTATACTACCCGAGCAATCACGACCACATCTTGAAGAACAAGGATCAGATAACATGGAGGGTTAAGTTCTAAACTTGTTTCGAAATTTGTATGAGTTTTTTTTGTTTTTATATTATGTTTGTTTTTCATTTTATGTAATTTATTTTATTTAGTTTGTTTTAATTTCATGTCATGTGAATAAGATTTATTTTAATCAGACTTATTGAACTTTATTACTATTTGTTGAGATAAGTAAAAAGTACATAATTTTTTATTTGTGTGATTTAAATGACTGGAATAATGGATACACCTATAACTTTTTTGTCAATACTTGGCATGCTCATTAAATTGATAACTTTTATCTTCTTTACTCTTTATCTTTAATTTACAATTGTTACATTGAGGGTGATTTACCTTCTAAGGTTGGAGTGAAAAAAAAGTTACAATTATATAAATTTAAGAAATTTTTAATTTTTTTATTAAATATATGTTTACATTTTTATTTGTTTCATTTCTTTCCTTTGTTTCCTTGTATTTGTGTTTATTGGTTTAAAAATTTTAGGTTAAATTTTAAATTTTTTCTTGTACAATTATCATATCTTTTAGTTAATTTTAAGCAAATAATTGAATTTTTTTTACTGTTAGATTAATTTTTTTTTGAATATATCATGGAATAATATGATGATTAGTTAGTTTTTGTAATAATTTATATTTCACGATAAAATGTAAAAAATATGATAAATACTAAATTGATGTTTAGGAATAAAATAGTAGAGACTACATTGTAAGAATATTTTGAGCCTTTATTTTTTCATTCTAAGTGACAATACTTTTCTACTATTTAAAATAATTTTCTTATTAATTCAAATTATTACATAATTTGTATAAGTTTTGCATTGAATACTATAATTTTTACATATGATAGAGTGTTATATACTTATTTATATTGCTTAAATTAAATTACCTAATTATAATTTAAAATATATGCTATTCTTTATTCATGCATAATTTTCAAAAAAGATATATTTGTGGGGTTACCCAAGCTAATACAAAGAAAAACCAAAATTAGCTACTCATCAAATTATATAAAATATGTACATGAGTTCTCTCTAAAAAAGTAGAAAGAATATCTCTAAAAAAGAGAGAAAGAAAAATAAAAATAAGAGAGAAAAATAAATAGTATAAATTAAATACTATGACCTAAAAATCCTACAAAATTGTGAGAAATGACTAAATATAAAAGAAAAATAGGAAACAAATCCCTTACATTTTTTTATTTCTAAAAGGCATATATATAACTTGAAATTTTTGTTTAATTTTAATTGATAGATTACTTTTAGCGTTTTCTTGTTTAAACATATGCAAGCATTTTAATTCATTTCTTTACATAAACTCTATTTTGTATATACATTTGAATGGGTGCTTAAACCTATATGATTAATATGATATCGAGAGTATAACTTATGAGGTTTAAAGTCAAAGCAAATTTGAATTCGAAACATTAAAATTAAGTAAATTAATATTGATGCACTTTTGACGTGGGATATAAATGTGATTTTGTACTAATTATTATAATAAATTATAAATGTTTAGGATGTTAAAATAACTTATGCTTTGAATTTTAATTATGAACTTAAAAAATATTAAAAATATAAAAAAATTTATTTTATTTTGTTAAAATTTTAATTGTTATTTGTTTGTGTGTATTTTTGTTAATTTTTTTTTTCAATTTTTGCATTTATTTTGATGTTTGTGGGTATCATATTTGAAAACCCTTATGATACTTAAAGTCATCCACTAAAAAAACCTAGCAGATTAAAAACTTGTTACATATGTTAAATGCAAGTGTGTGAATCACATAAATGATTTGGATAATTAATTTTTTTTAGTTTTTTGCTTTATTTACTGAAGATTAGCAAGAAACTAGTTGCATATTATAATGTGTACTTAAAAAATACTAAATATAATGTGATTTTAATATATTTTAGTGTCAAAATAGATTTTTATTTGCATAATTTTCTTATTATTTTAAGAAATCTATGTTTCCAAAATCACGGGTATATTTTTTAAAATTTCAAGTATTTTTGTATTAAAATGATTTAGCTTGATGAATTATATAAAAAACACTCAAATTACATCCTAGAAAAATAATAAAATACATATATAAGCCTTACAAAAGTATATAACCAAATGTAAAGGGGAAAAAATACAAAGAGAATTGTCAACGGTGATGAAATTATTTTTACCTCAGTGTGAGGCTATCAAAATTAACTTCACATGGTCTAGAATTGAAGCATGCCGTAATGGGGGATTTTATGTGTTGCTGCGCACAACCTTAAATCCTTCACAATCTATAACCATAAATCTGTCATGGTCCTATTTTTCTTTCACTTTTCTCTTCTCTTTTTATCTATATAAACCTAATCACCCCTACATTGTTTCTCATCCCTTCCAATTCTCTCTCTTTCTCTCTCTCTCTCAGCTTTCTAATCTTTTCTTAGTTTTTGTTACGAATTAACATTTGCGGAAGCGAATATCGGGTCCAATTTTGGTTGCACAAATTAATAATAATGAGTATCGGCAAAAGTAATAAGCAATAAGAAATTAAATGGTTACTGCTGGTTTTCTTCTTCCTTGACTGCTGCTGCACTTCTTCTCTACGGCTGCTTTTCTCTGATGCCACACAACACCCTTTGCTCTCTGTTTTCTATTTTGGCCCTTTGCTCTCTATTTTCTATTTTGGCTGCAGCTTTCTATATATTCACGCAGTAAACTTTATATATATATATATATATATATATATATATATATATATATATATATATATAGGAATAGGCTAAGGGTTATATGCTTTGGGCTTAATATTTGTTTTGGGCCACTATTAAGAGTTTTAGTTTTTAATTCTTCTAAATAGTTTAGATTATGTATCCATAATGAAGTGATAATAGTAGGAGTTTTTTCATATAACAGATTGGTACATTAGTTATCTGTAATAATACAATTATGATATTAACTTTAATTGTATTCTATTTACAACTTTAATTTAATGTAGCTTTCTAAATATTGTATTTAATATATTGATCATTTATTAAATTAAATTTTTTTGACTATTTTTTATAATGAGATTTTAGTTATGTTATTATGCTTATATAGTATTAAAATAGATGAATATTTTTAATAATCATTAAACATGAGTTATTTTTTATTTAAGAATTTTGCAAAGAAAAATCTATTATAGATCTTAATGAATTTAAAATATGAAATGGGGTTTTGGTAACACCAATCTTGATTTAATTTAGAATCAACTCTTTAATTTTAGATTTGATTATTTAGATATTTAAAATACTCTATTTCAAATATTTTTATAAAAATTACTATTAAAAGTATATTAACGACATATTTTTGTAGTAATTTTAAAATCTTAAAGTTAGTTCTCAGATTCATCGATCTTAAATATAATTTAGAAAGTTTGAATAGAAATTTAAATTATCGATTACACCAAAAGTAGTAAGTAATTGTTTAATTAATAAAGAATAACGATACATTAAAGGTGTTATTTATACATATAAGAAAGAATTAACAATCTAAGTTTATATTTCATTAATTAATTAATTTTATCAAACATAATTGACTAGCTAAATATCTCATTAACTCTCCATTGATAAATGAATTGTATTTTTGCATTTTTTATTTGTATGAATCTATCTATCATTTATCTTGTATTATTTTATATTATTAGTTTAGATATTTCAAAGTTCAATATTTATGACAAAATGTTTATGTTTAATTTAAAAAAAAAATTGTTGAATTATTTAAAAACCATGTAGTTCCTATTTTGATCGTTTTTGAAAATATACTTGTTGCTTTTTATAAAGTGATTCATGTACTTACGAACTTATTATAAATTTTACGAAATTTGACAATCAAGTTTATGTGCATCATAGTCTCAATCAATTATAGGCCAAGCTCAATAAGTGCATAATTATCAGATAAGTATAATTATAAGATAGTTATCTTAAAGATATAAAAACACAATAATTTTCTTTATCTATTTTAAAGAGATAATTAAAGATAGATGTATATAAAGCAATTACAAGTCAATTATATCTCAATAAAGAATAGTTATCAAGTTAAATTTTCTCCGATATATATTGACATATACACAATTATAATATGTTGAACTTATAACTCATAAAATGTAATCAAAGTAAAACACTTTTGTTCTATATAATATTAGTGCAAGATTGTATATCTTTCATCTTACAATTACTAATTAAGCATTAGATGGTTAAAGATCACTACACTCATAAGGTGGTTTGACATTCTAACAATTTATTCATTTCTCATCATCTCGCAAATCCATGAAGGACAATCTCATTTAATGTTGACAAAAATTGATATTAATATAATTTAAAAAATGATTTTAACAAATTATTTCCAACCCATTTAATGATGAATATGTCTTTTTATTTAATTTAATTTTTCTTAATTTAGTAGCTATTCATTAAATTTAAATTTTAAAATACGTTAACATCTATACCATTGATTTAGATTATCATATAATTAAAAATGATTTATTAATATTATTTATTATATCTATTTGTTTTCAAAGACGCATTATATAAGAGTACTCTTGTATAAATATAAATTTTTATTATCATAATAATATTTTATTAATGAAAATTATATTTAACAATAATGGTATTAAAATATAATAAATATTTTATATATTTTTAATGTGATAATAACAAGAGTTATTGTTATAATATCATTACCCATAAAAAATATTAAAAATATATATAATTAACTCAATTTTATTTATTAGAGTTTTATAGGCCCAATTTTAATACAGAGAAAATGGTCATCAAGTTTTTAGATAAAGTCTTAGCTTATATTTAATTCCTCATATTTATAAATATGTTTTATAGTTTCTTAGCTTTCAAAAAAAAAAATATATCTATTAAGAACAAATAATATTATTTTAGTAATATTTATATTAAAATATTATTTTTTCATATCAAGCGATTAAAAACGAGATTAAAATTTAATTTTTTAAAAATGAAACTGACATTTCATGTGAATTAATTTTTACAAAATATTTTTTAAAAATTTGAATATTATCACTATTTTTATTTTAATATTTTATTGATTTTTATGATTTTTTAAAAATAAAAATATGTATATAAATAATTGTTTAGAACATTTTTATTTATTATTTTTGTTAAATAGTTTCTTACTAAATTTATTTTTTATCATTATTAATGACTCATGTTTCGTTGCGTTTTAATCAATTGATAGTAAAAATTAATATTTTAATAAAAAATTATTAAAATAATATTAATTATTCTTATTTTACTTATTTTTTTCAAGTTTAATAGACTATAAAATATCTTTTAGATTCTAATGAATTAAGTGATACTAACTTTATTATCTATGAGACTTTTATAACTCATGTTACTATCAGGGGTGTCCAAAAACCGGATTGGATCGGACCAAACCGTAAAATCGGACCGGACTAAACTGAACGGTTTTACTAATCAAACGGTCCGGTTCGGTTTGTATTAATTTTAAACCGTTCAAACCGGACCGGACCGGTTTAATAATATATTAAAAATTTCACATTATTTTTCATTAAATTATAAAAAAAATCGAACCAAACCGGGAACTAAACCGGACCGAACGGTTTTATAAGTCAAACGGTCCGGTTCGGTTTTTATTTTTTAAAACCGTTTCAAACGGTCCGGTCCGATCCGGTTCTATTAATATGAACGGTTCGGTCTGGTTAGATTTTTTTTAGGAAAAACCGGACCGGATCGGACCATGAACACCCTTAGTTCCTATATATATATATATATATATCACAAAATTATGATATTCATATTTTTTTATTGTATAGAGGATTAGCTATATAAATAAATTTTAAATTTTTATATGTCATAAAACTTAGTGTTCTTATTGTTTTTATAATTTAATTTCTTTATTTTATAATTTTTTTCTTATATTTTATTAATTTAATTTTTAATTTTTACATATTTAATCAAAATAATTAAAAATATGTCTCTTACACATAAATTATTTTATTTCTTTTATTTTTTATTAATAATTTCTACAAATATATGAAAAAAATTAAATTTTAAAGCCTCCAAAGTAATTGTCGCATAAAATTTATTATAAAATACATAGTTTTGAGTCCATTAGTGATTTATTATTATAACTTGTTTTAACCAAAAGTATATGTTTATGTAGAAAATAAATATGATAAGTATGGTTGATTAATCTCTTTTAATTTTGAAATAGAATGAAAACACGTTAAAATATGTTAAATTCATAAATAATATATTAAACATGAGCCAATTTTTCATATTAAAATGTATAGACTTTTTAAGCAAATATTAAACCTTTTAATATAATGTATCTATTAGAAAATACGCTATTTAATATTTAAAAACCTTTAAATTTAAATTTTCTAAATTAAATATTTTTAAAATTTAAAATAAAATATAAATGACAATGTATGTCATTCCTTTAAAATACAATAACATTTTCATCTAACATTATTATGAGTGTGATTTAAACTCTTATATATTCTTATATATATATATATATATATATATATATATATATATATATATATATATATATATATATATATATATATATATATATATATATATAGTAGATATAAATTTGAGATCTTAAAATTAAAATTTAAAAGTATATAAAAAATAAAAAGTAATGAACCAAAGTATAAAAAATTTAAAAATAAATGAATAAAATTGTAAAAGAATTAAAGAATCAAAGTGGGATATTAAAAAATAAAGTTATCAAATCACGAAGAAAAAAAAAAAGTAAAAAAGACCAAAGTGTATAATGTCAAAAAACTTATATACCTTTAATGTAACTTGGCATTTTTTTAAAAAATAAATCGACCGCAAATCAAGTAAAATTGACATTTGTTTTATTTATTTATTTTTTTTAAAAAAAGCATTGCATTACTATTTTTTGTGAGTATAATTGATATTGTTAACTCAAGTTGGATATGTTTTTCACTCCATAAATTTCATAATTATAAAGCCTTAGATTTTATCTAAATTTTATATAAAAAATATAATTAACTTATATAGTTAATTTTTAATATAAATATAACATTTTGTCAAGTAACTCAACGATTGATAAAAGATTGGATGTTTGAGTCTTAAATACAACAAGTATATAAATAATATAATTATTTTAAAATAAATAAATAAAATTCTCACATATATAATATATTTACTAGCTAGTTGTATAACAATAACATGGGAGTATTAGTGTGAATTTACGACATAAATTGTGAACCCCCCCCTTCTGCTTAATTCCTGTTATGAAAATCATGTTGTAAATTGACCAGCCCAAATCGTCCCTAATGTCATGAGAATATTATTTGTTGTGTAACTCTGAATCTGTACATAAAATAGAAAATAGAGATCTGATAGAGATATTAATATTGATTTGATGGGATCATTAGTGATGACTACCTAATATTTTGTAAATGTGATCTTAATCTTATTTTATTAAAGTTATAAAATGTTAATTTTTTTCATATATAATTTAGTATAAAATTATAAATTTTAAAATAAATTATTATTAATTAAAGAAATTAATTAATTAATTAAAAATAAAACTAAATAGATTAAAAGCCGAAGAATAAGAGAGCTGGTGAGTTCTCATTTCTTCTAAATTAATCCACCTAAGTAGTAAAGCATCAGATGGCTAACTTAAGAATCATGTGTTCTAATTTTATAGTGAGGAAGAAAAGAAGGGATTTAAGAATCATATGTTCTAATTTAGTAGCGATAAAGAAAAGAAAGTATAGAGATAAATAATGAGCAAAAGCACTTCAGTAATTTTTACAAAATAAATAAATAAATTTTATAGTTATTAAGTTAAATATATTAAATCCCATAAATTTATAAAATAAAATAAAATAAATATTTTTAATCTATTAATTAAAAATATTAAAAATAAATATTTATAATCACTTAATTTTATAAAAAATAAGAATATATATATTTAATTTACAAATTATGAGATAAAAATATATATTTATTTTACAAAACAAAATTATTATGTAATTTTCTACAAATTATGGAAACATCCAATGCAATAATTACACGAATTTTTAGGACTTTGGTGCTTAGCAGATAAATAACAGAGGAGGCGAGAGTTGCATTATCGTTCTCATTTTTCCCTCTTTGTCTACTTTGGAGCTGACCATTAAAATAGGTGTCTTTCTCTTCTATCTGAAGGAAGACCCTCCATTTCTGTCTCTCTTTTCTTTATCCTTCTCTCAAATTTGCTTCTTTTTTACTTTCCATTCTGTAATTTATTATTATTGAAGTTTAATCAAGGAGTTCAGGTGAGTTAAATTTTTTTTTCTATTTGTTTAATTGATGGTTTTTTGATGTTATATAATATCTGTGTTTATAGGAATTAGGGTTTTTAGTTGTGCTTGAGTTTGTTAAGATGGGGTTTGACACTGATATACCGATTACGTTGAGGTACTTTTGATTGAAAACTGAAACGGAAGTTTCTATTCGGTTGTTCATCGAATTAACTTCTCATTATCGTTCTTTAACCTTGTGGTCTGTATTGGTGTTTGTTTCATTGGTTAATAGTAGCTTTATAGTTGTTATTGTCAATAGGTGCTGTTTTGAGTTCACCTTTCCTGAAGTGTTGAAATAATTCTTCATATGTTGTGATAGCGAGGGCTTCGATAATTTTTTGTAACATCAGCTTCAGACTTAGTTTATTGTGATATTGGTTTGATCATTTTGATTCTGCCTCGTGGTTCATTGTTCACGGAATGACACTTTTAAAGAAGTTCACACTGTTGATTGCTACTTACATATGTTATCTGCATTTGTTGGGTGAATGCCCTAAGTGTTTGGAATTTTTGAACAAAAATGAATAATTTATGTTAACTGTGACTCTGTGGGTAGGCTACTACCAGCTCATCATGGCCAGGGTTCTGGTTCAGTCAACAAACTTTCCTGGTTCAACTGCTGGGTTGAGGCAGGGTCAATCTAAGGGATCTGGAAAGACGAAAAGAAGAGTAAAGATGATGTCTAGCATACAGACGCCTGTGTTAGGAATGAGAGGCTTCTCGGGATTGCGGAGTTTTAATTCTTTGGATATTGTGGCAAGGCCTGGGCTTGATTTCCATTCTAGAGTTGCCCTCGCCATATTGTCTAGGCATCAAAAGGCCAGCAGATGTGTGCCTAAGGCCATGTTTGAGCGTTTTACTGAAAAAGCAATCAAGGTGATTATGCTTGCTCAAGAAGAAGCCAGGCGACTTGGGCACAATTTTGTTGGCACTGAGCAGATTCTGTTGGGTCTTATTGGTGAAGGAACTGGAATTGCTGCCAAGGTCCTTAAGTCCATGGGAATTAGTCTCAAAGATGCACGTGTTGAAGTGGAGAAAATAATTGGAAGGGGTAGTGGGTTTGTTGCTGTTGAGATTCCCTTCACTCCTCGTGCCAAGCGTGTGTTGGAGCTCTCACTGGAGGAAGCCCGTCAACTGGGTAAATTTTTCTCCTTTTCTTTGTATGCATTCAAAGCTGGTTATAATTGAAAGTTTAGCGGGGAAGAATGTTTTTCCAATTCGGTTCATAATGATAATTGCAAATTTGCAATTATAATTTGGGACTTCTCAAGTGATTTAAATTGATAATCTTATGTGTAACATGAGATTTATTTGGTTGAATTTGGCCTCACGTAATTTTTTGGTAGCTGATTGCTTATTGAACAAAGTAATCCTATAATTTTTTTGGTTTGGTCCCTTCATAAAAGAGGTAACTAGCACTGAGGAACATTTTGTTCATAATCATGAGTAGCTTAATAGTATTTCCTGGATCTGGTGTCTTTTGTTATGACAGATATAATTTTAGTTGGACTGTCCATGTATTCCTCCATCAAACAGGTGCCTTTTACTATCTCAAAATGATGATTACATTCTGCAATTATCTGACATAATCTATTATGTGATTTTTTCAGGCCATAATTACATTGGATCTGAGCATTTGCTCCTTGGACTGCTCCGTGAGGGTGAAGGAGTGGCAGCTCGTGTTCTCGAGAACCTAGGTGCTGATCCAAGCAACATACGAACACAGGTAGGCATTATACTCTGCAAAAAATGTGTTATTGTCTATCCATCCATGCCATGATAAATATTTGTTGGGTTGGCAGGTTATCAGAATGGTAGGTGAAAGTACAGAAGCTGTTGGTGTTGGTGTCGGGGGAGGAAGCAGTGGTAACAAGATGCCAACCCTCGAAGAGTATGGAACTAATTTAACTAAGCTAGCAGAGGAGGTAATTTGGAATTATCCTGAATTTATTATCTTATGTGAGATGGTTCTCTCAACTTCTCTATAACTCTACTTCCGTGTACAGGGTAAGTTGGATCCTGTTGTTGGAAGACAACAACAAATCGAAAGAGTTGTTCAGATATTGGGTAGGCGAACTAAAAATAACCCCTGCCTTATTGGTGAACCTGGAGTTGGGAAAACAGCAATAGCAGAGGGACTAGCCCAACAAATTTCCAGTGGAGATGTTCCTGAAACAATAGAGGGAAAGAAGGTGATCACTTATTTATTTTTAAATTTCAGCCAGTTCCTTAACGGCATTGAATTGCTGACAAGTAGCTCAGTGTTTTTATAGTGATGATTTATGTATGGATTTTCCATGCAGTCCTTTGAAGTTGGGAAAGATGTTCCTTTAATTTAATTGATGGGATTGCATTTAATTTGATTCTTTCTGTAGTATAAATATTCTGTAATGCAGTGTAATTTTCAATATTTTATTCAGCTAGGAATGGAAAGTTATTGCTGATGCCTTTTCTATCTGCCCAGCTGCTGTTTTGCCTGGTCTACCTGAGTTTGGAAATTCATATTCAACTATTTTGTGAACATTAGCATGTAGTGCTATTTTTCAGAACTTTCTTTGGTAGCAGTGAAACTATATGCGAAAGTAAAGCATTGATATTTAGTTAATGTGCTTAACCTTTATACACTAAGAAAAGTTGTCTAGGCATAGTGTAGACACATCATATTTGTGGATTAAGCATAATTTATCTGTAGATGGAAGCCTTTTCTCCTGGTCTTTTTTTACTGAACAGTTTTCCTCTGCTTCTCACTTGCAGTTTGTCTCATTTATTGTGCTATACATATCCTCAAATTTTAGAGAAGCTCTTAAGTGGCATTGAAATAGGTTTTTGGAAGTCATAGTTCCTTTCATATACTTCTGTAGTAAGTCATCTTGCAGTTAATTAGTGTGTTCACATGAGGCTGCGGCTGTGACATATGGGTATATGATATTCCTATGTTTTTGCTATTTTTTACTGTGTATTTGTTCATTGTTTGCACGGCTAAGCAATTTGTCCTATTTTTTATTTTATTTTTAATTAGGTTATAACATTGGACATGGGTCTCCTTGTTGCTGGTACAAAATATCGTGGAGAGTTTGAGGAAAGACTAAAGAAGCTGATGGAGGAAATTAAGCAAAGTGATGAGATAATACTTTTTATTGATGAGGTGCACACTTTAATTGGAGCAGGAGCTGCTGAAGGGGCAATTGATGCAGCAAACATATTGAAACCAGCTCTTGCTAGAGGTGAATTGCAGGTAAAATTATATGATACTGAACTATTTTAATTTTGGATTGATTTCTCAAAACATGTGGAGCTGTGATGTATGCCTAGATTATCTCAAATCAACCCTTGATTTGGATATAAGATTATATCTGCTTTTCTTGTTTCAAATGTTAGGTCTTTTGATAAATTTTAATTGTTGGGCTTGTCATATTATAATGATAAAAAAAAATCAGATCAAACACTAGTTATGAGATATTGATCAGAAGAGTGAATCACTAATAAACATTTCAAGAAGCCTAAATATATAATGGAAATGTGCTTCCTTTCATGTAGATTTGTATTATCAATTTAATTGGTGTGAAGTTAGATCTTCTTGTTACTTCTAATTTACATTTTTGGTTCATTTATGCAGTGTTCTTATTTTTATTGTCATGGTGTAGTGTATTGGAGCCACGACCATTGACGAGTACAGAAAGCATATCGAAAAGGACCCAGCCTTGGAAAGACGATTTCAACCAGTCAAAGTTCCTGAACCAACTGTCGATGAAACAATTCAAATCCTAAAAGGTCTTCGAGAACGATATGAGATTCACCACAAACTTCGTTACACTGATGATGCCCTGGTTTCTGCTGCTCAGCTATCATATCAATACATCAGGTGTGAACTGATATTGCTGATTCTAGCTCGTTTTTCTATTTTGTGCTTAGTTTCTTAAATGTGTAGTTAGGTTACAAGTGTTTAGGCTTAGGAAAAGAGAGGACATGAGAAACATGTTTTTTTTTAATGTTAATCATTAAACAGGCTTAAGAACAAATGTAAATTCATATTGAAAGGCATAAGTGGGGAAAAAGGGGGTCTTATTCTCTACGTTTTTAAGTTATAGGAATTTTGTTTTTATTTTTGACAGGATCAGCCTAGAGTTTCTCCTCATGTCACTTTGTTGACATGTTTATCCTTCCAATGACAAGTCCTCCACAATACACCTACTTTGATGTAAAACCCATGAAACCTTGAGCCAAAGTGAATGATAGTGGTGATAATAAGAATCAGTTCATTAGTGTTAGAATAGACGTTGCATTACTTTGTAATTTCTGTTCTGATAGATAATACTCTTAATTTCAGTGATCGTTTTCTGCCTGACAAAGCTATAGATTTGATTGATGAAGCTGGTTCCCGAGTTAGGCTTCGTCATGCACAGGTACTTTTTTCCTTATAATTTTAGTTTTGATTCTTCTATGTCATTCCATAAACATTTCATTTTCAGCTACCTGAGGAGGCTCGAGAGCTTGAGAAAGAGCTGAGACAGATAACAAAGGAGAAGAATGAAGCTGTTCGTAGCCAAGACTTTGAAAAGGTAAATATGCCTTTATTATGTTTCATGGCTTGGCATAGATTTGCATATGCATGTAGATGTCATCTTCATCCAAAAATGGCCATTTTGACAATCCAACTTAACAGTAATCTACAGTCAACACTGTAGTTTATTGACATAATCTGGAGAAATTGGCTTCAATTTGGTTGCTATTAGAATGTTTTTGGATGATGTACCCTATACAGTGTTTTCTTTTAGGGGTTATAAACCTTTTCTCCATCTTATCAAAAAGAGAAAAAAAATCCAGTACACTTACAATCTCAAAACAGGCTGGGGAATTAAGAGATAGAGAAATGGATCTGAAAGCTCAGATTTCAGCTCTCGTTGACAAGGGAAAGGAGATGAGCAAGGCAGAGAGTGAGGCAGGTGATGTAGGTCCTGTTGTAACTGAAGTTGACATTCAACACATTGTCTCCTCTTGGACTGGCATCCCTGTTGAGAAAGTGTCCAGTGACGAATCCGATCGCCTCCTCAAGATGGAAGAGTCTCTTCATAAGCGTGTCATTGGACAGGATGAAGCAGTCAAAGCTATAAGTAGAGCCATCCGCCGAGCCCGTGTTGGTCTTAAAAACCCCAATCGTCCAATTGCCAGTTTCATCTTTTCTGGTCCAACTGGTGTTGGGAAGTCGGAGCTAGCCAAGGCATTGGCTGCCTACTACTTTGGTTCTGAAGAAGCGATGATCCGTCTAGATATGAGTGAGTTCATGGAAAGACATACTGTGTCGAAACTTATTGGTTCTCCTCCTGGTTATGTTGGTTACACAGAAGGTGGTCAATTGACCGAGGCAGTTCGACGCCGTCCATACACTGTTGTGCTGTTTGACGAGATAGAGAAGGCCCATCCAGATGTCTTCAACATGATGCTTCAAATTCTCGAGGATGGAAGGCTAACTGATAGCAAGGGAAGAACTGTAGATTTCAAGAACACACTTCTGATAATGACATCGAATGTCGGAAGCAGTGTAATTGAGAAAGGAGGTCGCAGGATTGGGTTTGACCTTGAATATGATGAGAAAGATAGCAGCTATAACAGGATTAAGAGTTTGGTGACCGAGGAACTGAAACAGTACTTCAGACCAGAGTTCTTAAATAGGTTAGATGAGATGATCGTTTTCAGGCAACTCACCAAGCTGGAGGTAAAGGATATTGCAGATATTATGTTAAAGGAAGTATTTGAAAGGCTGAAGAAAAAGGAAATAGAACTTCAAGTGACAGAGAGGTTTAGAGATAGAGTCGTAGATGAAGGTTATAATCCAAGCTATGGGGCAAGGCCTTTAAGAAGAGCCATCATGAGACTTTTGGAGGATAGCATGGCTGAAAAGATGCTTGCAAGAGATATAAAAGAAGGTGACTCCGTCATTGTGGATGTCGACTCTGATGGAAATGTAACTGTGCTTGGTGGTAGCAGTGGCTCGGCCGAGCCCCTCTCACCTGCTCTCCCTGTATAGATCACACTTTATTAGCTTTTGCCATTCTGTTGTCTGTACCTTATGAATTTTTCTTCAATCAAGTTTAATAGACGTCCGTCTTCTATTTATTTATGAAAGAACTACTAAAGGTACTGATGGGACAACGTTATTAGGCTGTTCCAGTTTAGGTGGTGGTTCGTGTTGGTTGCATTGGTGTTGGGCTTATTGAACAAAGTTAATTATATTATCCGAGTGACAATTCGAATGATACAACTTAAGAGTCCGAGCTAGCGTTGTTCATCAAGGTGAAAAAGAAGGTGGTTGGTTGTATTCATGTTAGTAGAGTATGTCAAATTATCCTCCCTTCTGTGGACGTATTTTCAATAATTAAGGGAAATAGAACCTAGCAAAACATGAACTACCTCTCAATGCGGAGACTTTTTCTTCAATGATAGAATTTAGGGCCGCACCGTACTGGTAACCATATCGTTGTTTTGGTATTTATTATTGTCAAAGTCTAGTGGTATTGTTTCTAAACAAAAATGATTCCTAAGCAGGAATAATCGAATGACAATTTAATCATTTTCTTTCCTTTTTTCTTTATTTATCTTTTTTTCTTTAAATTTTAAATCCTAAACCTAATGAGAGAAAAAAGAAAAAAGAAAAGAGAAAAAGAGAAAATAAAAATAATATTTTTAAAGGATTAAAATACCATTTAATTTTTTGTACACATTTCTTTTTTTTTTTACTAAATTAGTACACTTTTGGATAATTTAGTTCTTCTTAAGATACCACTTAAAAACATACAATAATTGATACCAAAAGATTAATATGGGTATTAATAAGGTATCATATACATAGAATTCAATCTTAAAACTTGATATAATGTAGTCACCCTAGTGGCAAACATTTTTGTTCATTTATTTTGAACCCATAGTTTAAATCTTGCATGTAAATGGTTCACTTACTGGTCTAACAGTAAGATTTATCTTTATCTCATTTTAAGCCATAAAATCTAATCACATTAAGTATTGTTTGTTACAAAAATAAAAAAAAAATGTTAAGACTCGTGAGTACAACATTTTTATTTCTTATCATAAGTAAGAATTGCACACGTATACTGAATCTTAACTTGACTTGTTGATGTGAAAATATTTTCAATATAATACATATTATTTTGAAGGGAGAAAGATAACTGAATTTATATATTAGAGGGGTGAACAAAATTAAAAAATACCTAATAGTAAAGGTGTGCATGAAGGTATTTGAGTCTACCGTATCCATGATCTTTTTCTTGATATTCCAAGATGCACCACTTCTTAGGACAATAAATTTTTTTTTAAATAACAAAATAACACAATTTTAAACTTGTAATAACAAAAATAATAACTTTTATGTAAAACTCATATGGTTTTATTATTAAAAAAAAATCAAATTCATTATTTTACATTGAAAACTACTTAATTAAATGTCGTTTAAGTTGAATTATAATCGTTTAAGTCTATTCAATTAAATCATATTCAATATTATTCGAATCATATTTTTTTTTCTCCCAAAAAAGCTCCATTGATACCACGGTAGAATAGGAGTAGAACAAGACAGGGTATAACCCAAAATGAAGCAGATTTCATGCTTCGTTGCCACACGCTTCAACAAGAAAGTCTAAACTATAAAAAATGGTACAAGCATCAAGCCGTCAGCTATGAAGGAATGAATTATGCTCAATGTTTTCAAACCTCAATTTGTATGCTTGAAAACACAAACAGTCCTTCTCAGCTCAATTTATGCAACATCCTAATCCTCTGCATCGGAGTGAGATTTTCTATGTGTAGGGCTGACACTGCCACCCCGGCTAATCTTGAGTGCCGTCAAAGCCTTTTGTATCTCCATTTTCATTGCACTATCCACACTGCCCGATGATAGCTTCCGATGTGATTTCTGTAAATGAAGCTTGAGCGAGCTGCTACTCAGACCAACATTCTTCCTACATATAGGGCAAACTTTCATAGTAGGTTTTCTCTGGTGCCACTCCATGGAAACCTTGCCATGTAGTTTCTTGTCTAGATCCTATAATTTGGCTGAGCTCGACGATGGACACGCTTAAGAGTATTCCATGCTTCCAAGAGAGTTAAATTCCTTAAACACAAAAGACTAGTCAATTTCAAAATCTCCTGAAATTACAGTTGATTTTTTTGCTATCATATATGGATATACCAAAGGAAATTAAAATCTTTTTTCTTATCATGTAAATATATTATAATTTTCCACTTACTTTCTGATCATTAGGTATGCAAGCACTAGCGTAGAACTTCTACTTCTTCCTTCAAAGCAATGCACTAGGATCTTCCCACCTCCTTGTTCAACATGATCAATAAAATCTAACGCTTCTTCAAAGATGCTGCTGATATTTGTATCTTCATTGTCGAATACCTGTTGAAAGGAAAGGTTGAGTTAAGGTAAAAGACAGGTTTAATATGAAAGAGTCTTCAAAATCAAATTTATTGTATGATTATATTCTACAATTCAGAGCTAAACCTATTTATATGACATGGGCTCGTTCAAACGTGAAGAGTTGAGCCAAATAACTCTCCATTGTAAGTGATACAATGATGGACATGGAAGAAAATGAGTACTCACAGAGAAATTCTTATACTCAAAAAGATTGGGATACTGACTGTCTGACTGTCCAATTTCATTGGAATACAAACACAATATACGAGTAATTCCTATATGTTGCAGTGTATATACACAGATCTTGCAGCCAGGGCTCCACCAATGAGCTGTTTGTAATTCTTGATGGCTTCTCTGTATTTGCAGCGTCAGATATCAAAGCAATCCTCTCAACAATGTGCTCTAGTCTAACCTGGAGATGTTATAAGCAAAGGAAATATATTTAGCCAATAATGTTCCCTCGTTCCAAATGGGGGAAAAATAAAAGAAGATGGCAAAAAAAGACCCTGCATTAAACCTTGGAAACATATGATATATCTATACATAAAAAGAATCAATACAATTGTGAAAATTGCTCTAAACACCCACTTTCAAGCAAAAACATGAATTTTTTCGACATATATCACGCCCACTTGTACAAGTAAAATACTCTAGATTAGAGTTGCACAACTAATTATAAACTTGTACAATTGGTTATAAAGCGAATATATGTGAAAAGTTTAATGTTGTTGCTAGGATATAAGTATATAAGTCAACCGCATAAAAGAATTGGATACAAACATTACCTTCAACTCATAGGCATCAATGACACTACTATTATCACTACCCTAAAAAAATCCAGAATTGAAATTATTCTCCTGGCAGAGTTTAATAGCATCATTCTTTAGAATTTCATTCCACTATTCCAATTCTTTACTTGATTCAGCATCAAGCTGCACAACACAAAAATAATGTTAGAAAAGAAGGAAGAACTCTAGAAAGGATTAGTATCTATTTCATTGTATCAAAGACAATTCCATCTAAATCATTACTTATTGAAACCCTCATATAACAGTATTAAGTACTGATACATTAAACTGTGAATGATGATCCTTTGCTTGCATGTACATCCACAACCACCTACGCAATGCCAAAACATCCCCAAGTTTTCATAAATCCTGTAACAAAGATCCTTACAAAGATGTCTTATGCCGTAGGTACCATTGCACAACTTCCCCCCCTAAATCATTAAAGAGATCTACTTAGTTACCAGCTGAATGTTTTATATTGCAAAAGAGTTCATACACCTAAATTTTCAATAATCAGTATAAACTATAAGCACGACAGGTCCCAGTTTCTTAATGAAGAAACCTTGATAGTATGCAAATTTCGTCAATACATCAGATCTGGCACATTGACAGTGATACCTCTAAAGCATCATTATCAGTATCGTCAAATCTTCATTATAGTAATATCAACACAACACGAAGATCATAGCCACAAATTTTCTAGCAATGGAAATAATTTTGTCCAGCACTATCAATCTAAAAGAATGAAAGAAAAAAATTCATGGTATTATTGAATAATATATGTTGTCTAAACTGTATGATTCTATACGCAATTGTCAAACAATGTAACACTAAACTTGGCACATTTGTGGAAGTCACGAAGTTTTGCTGTCAAACGCAGGTTATGAAGAGGCTCCCCATTTCCTTTAGAGAATTTTCCATGCCAATTATCACGTGACATTGGAGAAGTGATGGGAGTGGTGGAGTCTGAGCTTTCTTTATTTCCTGAAGATGAAGATTTCATAGCAGTTCTCTGTGATTCTGAATCACTGAAGTCCAAATTATGGTTACCAATGAATCGTTCTTTATATGGAGAAGGAGCATTTCCAGCAGGGTGTGAGGGTGACTCAGGAATTGCTGAATCTTCTTTATCTGACTCCCCTGAAGAAATTTTATTTATGATATTCAAAAAAGCTCGTAACAAGATCTCTAGTTTCTGATGCAGTGTGAGTAAGAATACATGAAATCCCTGAATATCTCTAAAAGCAGCTCGGAACCCATTTTAAAATTCTTGTACAACTTATTTTATTTCATTCCTCCTTGTGTGAGATGTGTCACGATTTCGTAACGAAGAAAGGCCTTGTTGGAGATTGTTATAAAGCTCCTTAATTTAAGGAGCAAACATGGAACAAAACACGGAGTAAAACATGTAACTTAATTCAAGGAGCAATTCAAAGAACCATTAATTTAATGAGTAATTCAAGGAGTGAATTTTCCTATAAATAGATGTGTAATTGTAATGAATTCATCATCCAAAGTGTTCATTCCAATTGAGAGAAAAGCTTTTGTGAGAGAAAATTGAGAGTAATTTTCTTGGGTGTAATTGGGTTGTGGGTTGTGAGTTGTGAGTGTTGTAAACACCTTGTGTAATCTCTCTCCTTTCAGTAAAAAGATCTGCAGTAGGTCAGGAAACGTAAGCAAGATTGGCCGAACTCCGTTATCAAATTTGTGTGTTATTTTTCTATTCTTGCTTTCTCATAAATCTGGCTTATCGAGAATTTGCGTAATTTCCCAACAAATGGTATCAAGCTATTGGTGGTGATTTCTGTCAATTTTCTACAAGGTTACTATTTACGTGAATAGTGAATTATGTGAATAGTGATATTTGTTGACGATATTTGTTCGTTGACGAAGGTGTTCTAATGTACGGTGGTTTACAAAAATAGTCAGAAACGATTCGGAGGAAGTCAGATTTGAGCGGGAGCAATGGCCGCAGATGAAGAAAGGGTGAAACTCGAGAAATTTGATGGCATAGATTTCCGGTTTTGGAAAATGCAGATAGAGGATTATCTGCATCAAAGAAATCTATATCAACCTCTCTCGGGGAAGAAGCCAGAGGTTATGAAGGAAGAAGATTGGAATCTTCTAGATAGACAAGCCCTCGGGTTTATTCGATTGACGCTATCCCGTAATGTTGCTTTCAATATAGCAAAGGAAAAGAACACGACGGGTCTTATGGAAACTCTCTCCAATATGTATGAGAAGCCATCAGCCTCAAACAAAGTACACTTGATGAGGCGTTTGTTCAATTTGCGGATGAATGAAGGTGCATCGGTAGCTTAACATCTCAATGAACTTAACACAGTCACAACTCAGTTGAGTTCAGTGGAAATTGAATTCGATGAAGAAGTACGAGCATTGATACTTTTGTCTTCTTTACCAGAAAGTTAGAATGCTACTGTCACGACTGTGAGTAGCTCGTCAGGAAGCAATAAGTTGAAATTTGACGATGTTCGTGATCTGGTTCTCAGTGAGAGATCCGACATAGAGAGTCAAGTGAATTGTCAACTTCTTCAGTTTTGCATATAGAATCAAGAGGAAGAAATTCAACCAAAGGGAATGGACGTGGCAGAACAGACTACCGAGGTAGATCAAAGGACAGGAGGTCCAAATCCAGGAATCCTAATAATTCCCATAGCTCGAAGACTATCGAGTGTTGGAATTGTGGAAGAACCGGGCACTACAAAAATCAGTGCAAGAGTGCACCAAAGAACAAACAAGTGAAGGTAGAGGCAAATGTTACTTCCACCTCAGGAGGAGACGATGCATTGATATGCTCTTTGGAGAGCAAGGAAGAATATTGGGTGTTAGACTCTAGAGCATCATTCCATGCTACTTCACAAAAAGAATTCTTCGAGAAATATGTCCCCGAAAACCTTGGAAAGGTATATCTTAGTGATGATCAACCATGTGCTATTATTGGCAAAGGTGTAGTGAAGATTAAGTTGAACGGATCTGTTTGGGAGTTGAAGGATGTCAAGTATATTCCCATTCTCAGAAGGAACTTAATCTCAGTGGGGCAATTGGCCAATGAAGGCTACACTACGATCTTCCATGGTGATGATTGGAAGATTTCAAAGGGTGCAATGACAATTGTTGGAGGCAAGAAAAGTGGCACTCTTTACATGATAGCAGAGGCACGTTGTTCAATCACAGTTGCAACAGGCAATGAAAAACCAAATTTGTGGCACTAGAGACTAGGCCACATGAGTGAGAAGGGGATGAAGATTATGCACTCAAAGGGAAAACTTCCAGGTCTACAGTCTACGGAGATAGACATTGTGAAGATTTCATACTTGGAAAGAAAAAGAGAGTCAGCTTTCAGACAAGTTGTAGAATCCCAAAGAAGGAAAGGATAGAGCTTATTCACTCTGATGTTTGGGGACCAACTACCGTATCATCTATTGGTGGGAAACACTACTTCGTGACTTTCATTGATGATCACTCTCAGAAGGTATGGGTTTACTTTCTAAAGCATAAGTCTGAAGTATTTGAGGCTTTCAGAAGATGGAAAGCTATGGTGGAAAATATGAAGACACTAGATTCAAAAATTTCTGCTATGAGCACGAGATCAGAATGGAAAGAACTATGCCAGGAACGCCTCAACACAATGGTGTAGTTGAGCGTATGAACCTAACATTGACAGAAAGAGCCAGAAGCATTCGTATACAGTCAGGTCTACCGAAGTAGTTCTGGGCAGAAGCAGTCAATACGGTAGCTTACTTGATCAACCGAGGCCCATCTGTTCCATTGGAGCATAGAATACCAGAAGAGGTATGGAGCGGAAAAGAGGTAAAACTATCACATCTAAAAGTTTTCGGCTGTGTAGCATTTGTGCATATCAGTGATCAAGGCAGGAATAAGCTTGATCCCAAATCCATGAAATGCACATTCATCGGCTATGGTGAGGATAAGTTTGGCTACTGCATTTGGGATGACGAAAAGAAGAAAGTTATCCATAGCAGAGATGTGATTTTCAATGAAAGGGTGATGTATAAGGACATGCATAAAATAGACGCCAATGACTTAGAGCAGAATGAGTCAGTATTTGCAGATGCAGATGATGTCTCAGATAGTTCCGCAACAGAACCAATTGTAACAAGTCCTTAGCCAGAGGAACTTATTGGACAGAGCAGTGCACAACATTCCGACGCACCACAACCTCTTACTCCAGCTCCTGTATTGAGAAGGTCTTCTCGACCTCATGTGCCTAACAGGAAATACATGAACTATATGTTGCTGACTGATGGAGGGGAGCCTGAATGCTATGATGAATCTTTTCAGACTCGAGATTCTAGCAAGTGGGAGCTTGCCATGAAAGAAGAAATGAAATCTCTCATCTCCAACCAGACATAGGAACTAGCTGAGTTACCTATGGGAAAGAAGGCACTTCACAACAAATGGGTGTACCAGGTGAAAGAGGAGCATGATGGTTCCAAAAGATACAAAGCCCGCCTAGTTGTCAAAGGGTTTCAATAGAAGGAAGAAGTTGACTACACTGACATTTTTGCTCCTATTGTGAAGCTCAATACTATCAGATTAGTGTTGAGTATTGTAGCCATTGAAGATCTTCATCTTGAACAGTTGGATGTGAAGATTGCATTCCTTCATGGAGATTTAGATGAAGAGATATACATGTACCAGCCAGAAGGTTTCTCAGAAAGAGGGAATAAGAACATGGTGTGTAGACTTAAGAAGAGTTTGTATGGCCTGAAACAAGCCCCAAGACAATGGTACATAAAGTTTGACAGCTTCATGCACAAGGAAGGTTTCCAGAAGTGCAATGCCGACCACTTTTTCTACTTTAAGAGATATAAGTCCATTTATGTCATTTTACTACTTTATGTTGATGATATGTTAGTAGCAGGTTCAGATATGGATGATATCAGAAGGTTGAAGCATCAATTGTCAAAGGAGTTTGACATGAAAGACTTGGGTCCAGCAAAAAAGATTCTTGGAATGCAAATCACAAGAAATAAGAAGAAAGGATCCTTGTAGTTATCTCAAGTAGAGTACATCAATCGTGTTTTATAGAGATTCAACATGGGGAACGCCAAACCAGTTAGCACACCTTTGGCCAGTCACTTTCGCCTATCCAAGGATTAGTCCCCTCAGACAGAGGAAGAAAAAGAATTCATGGATAAGGTTCCTTATGCCTTAGCCATTGGAAGTTTGATGTACGCAATGGTCTGTACAAGACCAGACATTGACCATGCAGTGGGATTTGTTAGCAGATTTATGTCAAACCCAGGGAAAACTCATTGGGAAGCAGTCAAGTGGATTTTGAGGTATCTGCGAGGCACCACAGAAAAGTGCTTGTACTTTAGTAAAGGAGAGTTAAAAGTACAAGGGTACGTAGACGCAGACTTTGGAGGTGAATTTGATCACCGAAGAAGCACCACTGGTTATATATTTACTGTTGGAACTACAGCTGTTAGTTGGATGTCACAAATACAAAAAATTGTCACTTTATCCACTATAGAGGCTGAGTATGTAGCAGTGACTGAAGCCAGTAAAGAGATGATATGGCTTTAAGGTTTGTTAACTGAGTTAGGATTCAAACAGGAGAAGAATGTTCTGTACAGTGATAGTCAAAGTGCAATACACTTGGCGAAGAATTCAACATTTCATTCTAGAACCAAGCATATTGGACTTCGTTATCACTTCATCAGATCCCTATTGGAAGATGATATGTTAATATTGGTGAAGATTCAAGGAAGCAAAAATCCAACGGATATGTTAACAAAGGTGGTGACTATTGACAAACTGAAGTTGTGCTCAACTTCAGTTGGTCTGTTAGAGTAACAAGACTAGAAAAGCTGTTGCATTGATCGAGGTGTAAAGACAAATTGAAATTATTTTTCAAGTGGGAGATTGTTGGAGATTTATATAAAGCTCCTTAATTTAAGGAGCAAAGATGGAGTAAAACATGGAACAAAACATGGAGCAAAACATGGAACAAAACATGGAGCTTAATTCAAGGAGCAATTCAAGGAACCATTAATTTAAGGAGTAATTCAAGGAGTGAATTTTCCTATAAATAGATGTGTAATTGTAATGAATTAATCATCCAAAGTGTTCATTCCAATTGAGAGAAAAGCTTAGAGAGAAAAGCTTTTATGAGAGAAAATTGAGAGTAATTTTCTTGGGTGTAATTGGGTTGTGGGTTGTGAGTGTTGTAAACACCTTGTGTAATTTCTCCCCTTTCAGTAAAAAGATCTGTAGTAGGTTCGGAGACGTAAGCAAGATTGGCTGAACTCCGTTATCAAATTTGTGTGTTATTTTTCTATTCTTGTTTTCTCATAAATCTGACTTATCGGAAATTTACGTAATTTACGTAATTTCCCAACAGGCCTCACTTCTCTCTTGTCATCTCATGTAATAGATTGGATGAGAACTCATAACTATTAAGTAGCAACTCAACTATCTTGGGATAAATCACCTGGTCTTTGGCTCGTTTTCCAGTAGGAGGTGACGAGGAGCACCAAAATCAATAGCAAAAATTTGGAAGTCGGAAAATGTTGACACATCAGAGGATATTTCACTAAATCTCGGTGATTCCACAATATCAGAAATAGTAAAATATCATTCCATTTCAATTCTAACACCTTTCCCACCTCCTTTCCTTATTTATTTTTTAAAGTTCATGCATTCTTACATTTAACCCCAAAATAAAATAATTGTTTTTTGTGGTTGTTATTTTGTTTGGGGACCTAAAATTGGTACACAAAATTATTTAGAAAGTGAAGTATAATAAATACCACTCACTCTAGTTCCTATTTCCTGGTATAATATAACCAACTATAGTAAAATTTAAAAAGTAAAAAGAAATTTCCATGCACAGAAGAAAATATAACGAAATAAGAAATTACAAAAAGAAAGGATCTCACAACCTTAAACTTTTTACAGAGATATAACTTTACCAAACAAAATGAAAAAGAAAAAAGAATTCACTTGTATGTATGGACGTAGCCTGTCGTTAAGGTGTCTCAGAATCTGTGAGGGATTAGTGATTAGCATATGAGGAAGAATGGTATTGATAAATTTCCTTTCTGGAAGCTTCCTATAGCTGCTGCTCTATCCCTAGCTAGTTTCCTCAACTCTAACATCCCTTGCTCTGTTGAAAATCAACACCAACATAATAATTAAAGATGTAGAGAAATAAATGAAGTGGTTGAATGATGAATAAAGAGGGTGGTTGAAGGCTGTAGAAAAGAGAAGTGTGTAGATAATATTTGTGTGTTTCCTTTGAAAGGTGTTACAGTGTGTATAATACAAGTAGTTTGTTTATTTGTTTGGATCTAATATTAGTAAATTTAGAGTTGTTTATTCTAAATTCAATAATTGGTATCAGAGCGGGACGGTTAGGGATCGTTCTTAGTGGAGTTATCTTGAGTCATGAGGAGTTTGGTACTTTGCAATTTTATTAGTTAAGCTTGTTCGGTATAGTCAAAGTCTTGCCTACACGATGAGTGATCTTCAAGTAGTTGTGAGTGATTAGTGATTAGCATATGAGGAAGAATGGTATTGATAAATTTCCTTTCTGGAAGCTTCCTATAGCTGCTGCTCTATCCCTAGCTAGTTTCCTCAACTCTAACATCCCTTGCTCTGTTGAAAATCAACACCAACATAATAATTAAAGATGTAGAGAAATAAATGAAGTGGTTGAATGATGAATAAAGAGGGTGGTTGAAGGCTGTAGAAAAGAGAAGTGTGTAGATAATATTTGTGTGTTTCCTTTGAAAGGTGTTACAGTGTGTATAATACAAGTAGTTTGTTTACTTGTTTGGATCTAATATTAGTAAATTTAGAGTTGTTTATTTTAAATTCAATAATTGGTATCAGAGCGGGACGGTTAGGGATCGTTCTTAGTGGAGTTATCTTGAGTCATGAGGAGTTTGGTACTTTGCAATTTTATTAGTTAAGCTTGTTCGGTATAGTCAAAGTCTTGCCTACACGATGAGTGATCTTCAAGTAGTTGGAGGAATCAAGAAGCTCAACAATAAAAACTATAACACATGGGCAACATGTATGGAGTCTTACTTACAAGGTCAAGACTTGTGGGAGGTTGGTGGTGGTGATGAAGTTACACAACCAACAGTGGAATATGCAAATGGCATCTTGCAGAAGTGAAAAATTAAAGCAGACAAAGCGATGTTTTCTTTGAAGACCATAGTTGAAGAAGAAATGTTGGAGCACATTCGGGATGCAAAAACACTAAAGGAAGCATGTGACACTCTTTTCAAAGAAGAATGATACAAGATTACAACATCTGGAGAACAAGTTACTATCGATGGTGCAACGTGACATGACGATTTCCCAATACTTTCACAAGGTAAAGTCATTATGCTGCGAAATTTCAGAGTTAGATCCAAAAGCTCCTATTAGGGAAACGAGGATAAAGAGAGTAATTATTCATGGTTTGAGACCCGAATATCGAGGGTTTGTTACCGCTATATAAGGATGGCTGACATAACCATCTCTTGTTAAGTTTGAGAATTTGTTGGCCGGTCAAGAAGATATGGCTAAGCAAATGGAAGGAGTCTTGCCGAAAGGTGAAGAAGAAGCGCTCTACACTAGCAAAAATAAAGACTCTTTCAAGCGGTACAATGGAAATGGATATAAAAATGATGGCAACAAAGGAAAAATTCCTCAAGGAAAGGAAGGCTTTCCTCCATGGGGAACTTGGAAGAACCGCAATAACAATAGAAAATTTGACGATGAATGTTACAACTGTGGGAAGATGGGTCACATGGAAAAATATTGTTGGAGTAAGAAAAATATTGTTGAAAGCAATATAGATACTTTCAGTTCTAAGGAGCATAGCGAAGATTGTTGGGATGCCGAAGCATTATTCGCTACAAAGGAAGAAGAATTAGCTCTTATGGTGACAACATCAAAACAAATTGACTACAAGAATGAATGGATCATAGATTCGGGATGCTCAAATCATATGACAGGTGATAAACATAAGTTGGAAAGCATGTCTGAGTACAAGGGAGGTCGTGTAGTGGTGACATATGACAACTCAAGGTTACCGATAGCCCACATCGGTAAGACGATAGTTATGCCTCGATATAGTACTAACCAAGTACCACTTCAAGATGTTTATCATGTCCTAGGAATAAAGAAATTTTTTTTATTTGTGGCTCAATTAACATCATTAGGCCACTATGTATTGTTTGGTCCCAGAGACGTGAAAGTGTATTGTGATCTCAAAATCTCATAAACACCGACAATGGAGGGGCAATGATTGGAATCAGTCTACGTAATGTCTAGAGAATCTGTATATGTAGACAAGACAAGAAAAAATGAGACAACAGATCTATGGCATATGCGATTAGGTCACGTTAGCTATTCCAAGCTAAGTGTGATGGTGAAGAAATCAATGCTTAAAGGGCTTCCTCAACTAGACGTGCGAACATACACAGTGTGTGCAGGATACCAATATGGTAAAGGTCACCAATTTCCATACGATGAATCGAAGTTTAAAGCAAAAGAACCATAGGAGTTATTTCATTATGATGTATTCGGTCTTGTTAAGCAACCATCAATTGGCGGTATACGATATATGGTGACATTCATTGACGACTTCTCAAGGTATGTGTGGGTTTTCTTTATGAAATAAAAATCTGACGTATTCTCAAAGTTTAAAGAGTTTAGAGAGTCAACTATAGAGAGTCAACTGAAGGAGAATATAGCTCAAGCGAGTTCTCTCAATACCTAAGGGAATGTCAAATACGTCATCAGTATACTTGTGGCAATATGCCACAACAAAATGGTATAGTAGAGAGAAAGAACCGACATCTTATAGAAATTTGTTGGAGTATGCTACATGAAAAGAATGTACCTGGGAGGTTTTAGGGACTGAAACGATGAGGACTGCAGCCTTTGTGATCAACAGACTTCCTCAACCAAGGTTAGAATTTGTTTCACCCTTTGCGAAACTATGGAACATGAAACCTACAGTTAGTTACTTTCGAGTATTTGGTTGTGTGTGTTATGTATTTATTCATGATCATTTATAGAGAAAATTTGACAAGAAAGCTGTTAGATGTATCTTTGTGGGATACGATAGCTAGAGAAAAGGGTAGAAATGTTGTGATCCAACGAGTGGAATATGCTACACTTCATGAGATGTGGTGTTTGATGAAGCATCTTCTTGGTGGTCATTAGAGAAGGAAGCATTGCCAAACTCAAGAGAATTTGGAGATAAGCTGCAACAAAAGATGGAGGAGCATACTATTCAATTCCAACCAAGTTTAGATGAATCTAGAGATCCAAACGATGATGGTGCCGAACAAAGAGTAACTCAGAATCCTTGGCAAACTGGCATATATCAACAACTAAATGAAGAAGGTGGGCCTAGTAAAATTGAAGAATCAACTCCACAATCTCAACTCCGTAGGTTAACAAGAACACGAAAGCCAAATCCCAAATATGCTAATGCAACCATAATTGAAGAAGCAATAGAACCTGAGACGTTTGAAGAAGCATCGCAAGGATATTAGTGGATGAAAGTTATGAAAGAAGAGATCGATGCACTTCAGCAAAATCAAACTTGGGATCTGGTGCGAAAGCCAAGATATGTGAAACCCATATCCTACAAGTGAGTTTACAAGATAAAGTGTAGACCAAATAGGTCAATAGAGAGGTACAAGGCACGATTGGTAGCTCGTGGTTTCTCTCAATAGTATGGACTAGACTATGATGAAACGTTTAGTCCAATGGCGAAACTTACAATTGTTTGAGTTCTACTTGCACTTGCAGCCAACAAAGATTGGAAGTTGTGGCAGATGGATGTGAAGAATGCTTTTCTTCGTGGAGAGCCGGATCGAGAGATCTACATGACCCAACCAATGGGTTTTTAGAGCCAAGATCATCCTGAATATATGTGTAAGCTGCGGAAAGCACTATACGGATTGAAACAAGCACCTAGGGCATGGTATGGTAAGATTGCTGAATTTCTAACACAAAGTGGTTATTCAGAAACACCTACAGATTCTAGCTTGTTTGTAAAAGCCAATTAAGGAAAGCTAGCTATTGTGCTAGTGTATGTGGATGACTTAATCATAACTGGTGATGATGAGGCATAAATTCTTCAAACGAAGGAGAATTTGTCAGTCCGTTTCCAGATGAAGGAACTTGGCCAGCTCAAGCACTTCCTTGGTTTAGAGGTTGATCGCACACAAGAAGGAATATTTCTTTGTCAGCAAAAATATTCCAAAGATTTGTTGAAGAGGTTCGAAATGCTCGAATGCAAGCCAATTTTGACACCGATGGAACCAAATTCCAAAATATGTACACATGAAGGAAAAGATTTGGAAGATGCAACGATGTATCGACAATTGATAGGCAATCTGATCTACTTAACCTTGACTCGACTTGACATTTCTTATGCAGTTAGTGTGATGAGTCGATACATGCAAAATCCTAAGAAGCCTCATTTGGATGCAGTTCGACGAATACTGAGATATATTAAGAGTACAATTGACTATGATATTTTGTAAAAGAAATACAGAGACTGCAAGTTAGATAGTTACTACGATGCAAACTATGCAGGAGATCATGACACTAGGAGATCAACAACTGGGTATGTGTTTAGACTGGGTTTTGGAAAAATTTCTTGGTGTAGCAAGAGACAACCAATGGTATCATTATCAACCGCTGAAGCTGATTATCGAGCAATGGTAATGACAGCTCAAGAGTGTACATGGTTGATACAGCTAATGAATAATATACATTAACTAGTAGATTATGTAGTACCGTTGTACTATGACAATCAATCGGCAATTTTTTTGGTAGAGAATCCGGGCTTTCATGTAAGAACTAATCATGTTGAAGTACACTATCACTTTATTAGAGAAAAGGTTCTGCAAGAAGAAATTGAAATGACGAAAATCAAGATAGATGATCAAGTTGCAGACTTGTTCACAAAAAGCTTAAGCGTTGGCAAGTTCGAAATGTTTCACTGTCATAATAATAATTAAAGATGTAGAGAAATAAATGAAGTGGTTGAAGGATGAATAAATAGGGTGGTTGAAGGTTATAGAAAAGAGATCGAAGTGTGTAGATAATATTTGTGTGGCTAGGATTATTTCTTAGTTTTATATTTGTGTGGTGTAGATTGCATGGTGAGGACTATAAATAGCCTACCTTGCATTTGGTTTAATCATTCCATAAAAAAAATAAGTCTTTGTATTCTTAATTTGAGTGTGAGTTGAGAGCTTTTTCTTTGAGTGTTTGTATTTCTTTTCAATTTGTGAGTTGTCTTTGAAATGTGTTATGGTAGGTATAATACAAGTAGTTTGTTTACTTGTTTAGATCTAATATTAATAAATTAGAGTTATTTATTCTAAATTTTACTCAACATGCTCCACTTCCATCAATCACATTATGCACATTAGAACACTAACATATTAAGTTTTGTCACTTTGCAATGACTAAGGACAATAATAAATGAATAAAAAATAAATAAATAAAATCATTTGATGGTCTTCAAATTAAACCAACAAAATAACAAATTAGCATGTAGAAAATAACAGCGAAAAATAATTGGAAAAATGACGAGAAATTCCTTCCGCCATCTCATTGAAGGATACCATTCTAGACAGATCATTATGGTCATGACTATCGAAGGAAAAATTCCTAGAACACATTATATTAGTAAAGCCTTTACTTCTTAAAATTTCATTTGACTGAAACATCAGATGCTACCTGCGTTCTCGGCCATTCCCTGGGTTCTCTAATTTCTCAGCCGTTTGGCTTTTGGCATCACCAATCTGCAAGGAGGCCATCCAATAGGCAGCAACCATTATTGTTCTCTATTCCTAGTACAACCATCATCTCTTGCCTAATAGAACAGAAAAGAGAGGAAATCAATCCCAAGGACAAGCTGTTCATTTTTGATGCCAATGGTGTGGTTTCTCCCATTTGTATGGTAATATTTGATTTAATAGCAAGTTTTTTAATTTATCTTTCTATATATATTACCAATAAATTAGAGGGAGATATTTTCTGGGTGTATTTGTTTTTGGTGTATTTTGTGAAGCTCTCTGAAGATTGGTGTTTGTATCTCCATTTGATTTTAATGGATTTTTTCTCGGTATGCCCTCGTCAATGGAGTAGACTTTTCACATTGAAAAGTTGAACCACTTAAATCATTGTGTGTCATTTAATTTTATCATTGGTTATTATTTTGTCATTACCCATAATTATATATTTGTGTAATCAAAATTGGACCCGATCTTCACTTCCGTAAGTGCTAATTTATAACAGATAGTTTTGGCCATTAAGTTTGTGTGTGGTGATAAGGATGATATTATTGTTTATGTTGCTTGATATTGATATTAACTGAGGAGCAGTGGAAATATATAAAGAAGGATTATATGTAGATGAATGTTCTACCATGATAAGTTGTTATTTGGAAATAAAAGAGAGAGATAAGAGCAGCGATGTTGATAAGAGTAATGATTTTTCTGCCTAGAGCTCTGATACTATAAAGTTGTATGAATTTTACAAAAAATTATCTCTTCTATTTCTTGATACTAGATACTTATATATACAAGAAATCAGAATGAACATCATATTTTTAGAAATTAACATCTTGAAAATCAAGAATAACTGGAAATCAAACCTCTTGAAAATTAGGAATCAATCATATGTCTGGATTGATTTCTACAAAATTTCATTTTGCATTGGTCATATATGTGCAGGCTTGGCTTATATCTCTATTGTTGCATCATGTGTATTTGCTTTATTAGAGTGTACATATCCTTGTTGTTATTAAAAAAAATCATATTATATTTATAGTTTTTTTACCCAAAAAATATTTCTTGTTATAAATAGTTACGAAAATATAAACTATGGACAAACAATCAGCTCAAATGAGATTTTAACTATAAGATGGTATATTTCTTTAACTCTTTTGAAATAGATGCCCGAGAAGAAGTGGAAAGATTTTAACTACGTGTCTGTATATACATGTTGGGAAATAACGCAAATTCCCGATAAGCTAGATTTATGAGAAAGAAAGAATAGAAAAATAACACAAAATTTGATAACGGAGTTCGGCCAATCTTGCTTACGTCTCCGGACCTGCTGTAGATCTTTTTACTGAAAGGGGAGAAATTACACAAGGTGTTTACAACACTCACAACTCACAACCCAATTACACCCAAGAAAATTACTCTCAATTTTCTCTCACAAAAGCTTTTCTCTCTAAGCTTTTCTCTCAATTGGAATGAACACTTTGGATGGTTAATTCATTACAATTACACATCTATTTATAGGAAAATTCACTCCTTGAATTACTCCTTAAATTAATGGTTCCTTGAATTGCTCCTAGAATTAAGCTCCATGTTTTACTCATTGTTTTGTTCCATGTTTTGCTCCATGTTTTACTCCTTGTTTTGTTCCATGTTTTGCTCCTTAATTTGCTCCTTAAATTAAGGAGCTTTATAACAATAAACTCTAACAATACACACATATAAGTATTATAATGAATACCAATGCATATGTGTAGGAAATTTTTTTTTGCTAAACTTTATGTAAAACATATTATAGGTAAGACAATGTCTTTCATAAATTTTAAAATTATTTAATTTACTTATAAAATTTAATATTAAATTTATTATTTAATTTTAATTTTATTTACAAGACTAAGAACCTAACACTCTATTACAATATGCTTGAGTAAGTAATAAATTATTTTTCATCCGATATTATTCTTCATTATTTTCTAAAAATTATCCACAATTTTTTTAGATTATTTTTGTAATTTTTGTATTTTTTTTCAAATTTTTTAATATTTTGATAAATTTTAATATTAAATATTTTGATTGATATCACGTTTTTAATTAGATTTAGTTTCATTTAATTCTATAATTTTATTCGATTAACATAATAATTCTTAATTATTAAGGTGTATTGATTTAATTTTATAATTTCATGTTTATAATATAAAAATAGGTGAATTTTTACATAATAATATAAAGGTAATCAGTACAAAATTGTGCCCCTATTGTAAGTAGAAGACCCAATTAATGTCTTTTTTGAGCAAAGCATAATTTTGTGATAGTATGCAATTATGGGTACCTAGCACATAGAACTTCATGGGTTATTTTCTATTCGTATGGCTTTCTTACCTTATGACCAGCCAAAAATGGAAAGACACTACATTAATTTTAGTGTATCCACATCTATAATTTCCATAATTAGTTATTAGTGACCGCACAATAGTCATTGGTTTTTTTTAAGAACAGTCATTATATAAAATAGGGGTATATTGATTTTTTTTCTTTCCTAAAATAGAGTATTCAAATTAGGGTTAGTTATCATGTTAATATTCTAATTCTATTTTTGATATTTTTTAATCTTATTATTATATTAATTATTATCTTAATGATATCTACTTTTAAAAATTATTAATTTAATATAGAATTTATTATTTAGTTTTCTATTTCCTTCCTTTAATTTTATGTTCTCATTTATCTATTTACACTTCTAAGTTTAAATTAATCTGTTTAAAAGAAGGAATTATTTCTCTTTTTTACAAACATCTTTTATGAGTGTTGTAATTTTTTCTTTTATATTAATTGTGTTTCGTTTATTCAATTTTAATATTTAGATATTATATAATAATTGTTATTTTTATATGTTAAATTTTATTATCTGTAAAAAAAACTTGTTGTTCTTAAAATTCATTTTGTTCATAGTAAATCTATAACATTTTGTGCGCGCAACATTTCAAGGAAGATGAGAGATTAAAAATGATAGCAAAAAAAATTAAAATATATATTTATAGATTTAAAAATATAAAAGAAAATTTATTTATGTTGCACGGATTGAAAGTGACAATAATACAAAAAAATATCCTTAATTAAAGTCGTATACGTTAATTACGTGAAAAAATTGCATCAAATTGAAACTATTTTAAATATAAGTATCATTGAGGAACTAATTAATAATAAGGGTAATAAAAGGTACCCAAAATAAAATTAGAATACTATCAAGGTAGTGAATTCAAAGTTTAATGTAAAATAATAAATTAAATTTTTTAATAGTAAAAATATATGAACAAAATATAAATATCATTTTTATAATTATAAATTTTAAGTATGTTATTTTTATTTTTATTTTTAAAATTAATTTAATTGTATAATATACATCTCTTCACAAATAAAGTTTTATTTTTAACCTAGTTACACACATTATACACACATATATATATAAATATAATTTTGACATGTTTAAAATTGTAGCGCATATATATTTTTATAGTATAAAAAATTTAATTTTTTAAAATATTAAAAATAATATAATATGAATAATTAAATTTTATAAAAATAAAAGAGAACAAAATTCTATTTATTTAAGTTCGAGCTGATTCCTATTTTTATTATAAATTTAAGAAAAACTTATATATATTAAATTTATGACAAAATTTTAAAGGATGTAATATTAATAAACTAGTATGTATAGTGGATTCGATAACGCTACATCAAATAAGAAATAAACACATCACTGTTTAAGAAAATTTGTCGGGTCCGTCGTGTATTCCCATGTTTCTACATCTTAAAATACTTTACTTCAAATAATAAAAAAAATATTTATAATTTATAATTATAAAAATAATATTTTTTTATATTTTTATTTTTAAAAAATTATAACATATAGTTTATATTAAACATTATATAAATTAGATTATAAACAATTAGATTCATTTAATATTAAACATCATTTAAAATATTATTTTTATTATTATAAGATTTAAGAGTATTATTTATCCTAATTTTTTAATTTTTTAACATTTTTTTGATAATATTGTTTTAAAGTTTTTATTTAAAAAATATTTTGATTATAATTTTAAATATATATTAATTGATATAATTTTATTAATAAATAATCTTATAATTATTTTATTATTATATATCTTTAATTTTATATTTAATATATATATACGAAGCTTTTATTTATGGTGATATAATGCTGATTTGTACGTGATGTCATTCCACTACTTATTTTATTTATTTAATTAATTATATATATATATATATATATATATATATATATATATATATATAGTTATTTATTGTGTTCTCAATTATTTCCATCATGGTCGTCCCATGTTCCCTCTATTCTATGTTGCCATCAGCCCATCATCATTAAGCCTTAACAAGGAAATAAAGACAAATTTTATATATATCTCAATTATTTACATCTTATTCGTCCCATATTATTCCCACTATTCTATGTTGCCATCATCATTAAGACTGAACAAGGAAACAAAGACAAAAAAAAAAAAGATTTATTTTTGACTTTATAAACTTATTTTTACTTAAATTTTTAAGGTGATACTGAATAGTACTCAATTTAAAAATATATTTTATTTAATTAAAGATTTTTCACACATGTAATAATATATTTATATGATATTTTTGAAAGATAAATTAATTAAACGATATTCAAAAAATTTTTAAAATATCTAAAAGTATACTTTGAATATAACATGTTTATTATTATAAGTATGAAAAATTCTTAATTAAATGAAAAATTATTTACTATTTTTTTTTAAAATATAGATACAATTAAAGTATCACTTCAAAAATCTGAATAAAAAAATATTAAAAATAAAATTATGGTACTATTAAGATATCGAAACTAAACAAATATATAATTAATTTAAAAGTCCTCATTATTCGTAATCTAAAAATAATATAATTTTTCATTTTTTTTTTCATTAATAAGTATCACCTTGGGAAAAAAAAATTGTTAGATTATGATTTTTGGGTATATATATATATATGGTAATGGCATGAGTACAATATTGACAGTTGAACAAATTTTTATTTAAAATATTTGCTTTTGGTAGAGGCAACAACAAAAGTTTTTTTTTTTAATTTTAATTTTAATTTTTAAAAAATAATAAAGAATTTCATCAATGAAAAGAATACAATAGAGATCAACGTAGTTAATATTTTTTTTCCAGATATATTTAAGTATTATATTGTAAATTAACAATACATCCAACGAATTAACTGATCTAACCAATAAATAATTGTGGTTATTAGACTTAATTGTACAAAACAAACAAAACAGTTACTTTTTGTGTATGGAAATTATCGATATATCAAATTCATCTCATGATTCATAGATTCAAACCTTGAACAAAGCATCTGGTCACTATCATTGGGGTGGCGGGATTCCCATTCTTAATCACGAAGAGGATTCAGTTGTATTGGGATCCTACCATGCAAACAACTGCAAATGGGATTACAGTTTTATGCTCAGCTGGAAATGAGGGTCCTAATTCACCAACCATCTCAAATACTGCACCATGGATAATAAATGTAGCAGCCAGCACAATATACAGGGCGTTTCCTACATCCATTACACTTGGGAAGGATTGTTTGAGCTAAAATGTAAACTCCAAGAAGGATTCATAGGTTCCAATCCTTTAATTTCTCTTTCTAATAAGGCGGTGAGTGGTACGTGTGTATGTATGTATATACATTAGGAATGGCTGGGTAACGGTAACATAGATAATCATAATTATTTTATATTTTTTTTTATAATTGGGTAATAATCATTGGTTACCAGTAATTAATAATTTTTTGATAGTTTAATAACATTTATTTTTATTTTTTAATATTTATATAAAAATATATTTAATTAAAAAAATTAAATATTAATATATTTCATACTCTATTATATTATTTTAAATATTGACATTAATTTTTATCTTTTAACTATTTAGTATATATTTTTAAATAAAATAAAATATAAAAGTAAAAATAACTAAAATTTAATGTAGTTATTCAAAGTATTGTGTGTCTAATTATTAAAAATATATTTTTTTATATAATTATATGTATGTAAAAAATAATATTAATATATGTTCCATTTCGATTAACTATATATAATTTATGTTCGATTTTGATTAATTATAAATAATTAAAATTTACTTCGAAAGAAATGTAAGTATAGTAAACTCTAAAGCCATAACAATCAAGTAATTTCCTTGACTTTCATTCATGGATGTCACAATAGTTCATTGTAAAACTTATCAATAATTAAGTACTACTTTTCTTTAATTTTTATTATAAAATTTTATTAGTTCTCTTTTCACTAAAAAAAATGTAATTTGAATAAGATATGTAATATTGATGTCGTAGAAAACCAAAGCCAAAGATGTGACATTATATTTAAAATTAAGAATAAAAGTGTAGTGTTTGGCGTGAAAAGCTAGGATCCATTGACAAGAAATTTAAAGATGGGTCAAAAATTAAGAATAAGAATGTACTTTTAATTTTCTTTATTCAATATATATCCATATATAGAATATTAGTTTGTATTATGTTTATTGTTTGATAGACTTGTTTTATTTGGTACATAACATATGTTATGTGAAACAACACATAAAGGTAGAATAGGGAAAAAAAATTCATATTAGAAAAATATGATTATAACTTAAAAATATTTTTTAATATTACATAATTTAATTATATAATCAATATTTATTGATTGTGAGTAGTATGTTATGAAGTTTGTGAGTTGCATAGTTGAAAATCCACTTTCTCTTATTAAAAATTTGGTAAATTACATTGCTTTTTTAATTGGTTTAATTACGTAAATTAAATCAATAAATTAACTTTATATTTTAAGCTACAATGCATTACTCACTTACTACTTTGCTATTATAGTTTGAAGGAAGAAATTGATCGCAGGCGAGAAAAATGTGCAGAATATGTTTTAAATTTTGTTACGTAGTTGCTATTTCAACTTAATTTGAACTTTTTGATTTTTGTAAAGTGAGAACTTAATTATATATTTATTATATATATGTGAATTCTAATTTTGAAAGATATAGAAAAATTTCTATTTAAATGTGATATTAATATTGTGTTAATAAACTTTCTTAATTAATATAATTTAATATTCGTGTGTATATATATAATTCATTTTTTTGAAGTGTCTTTGTTTTGAAATTTTTTCTATTTGGGTTGAATATCCTTATTTCGATTAAATGGTAGAGATTGATATATTCTTTTTCATTCTAGTTCACTATTGAACCAAAAAATATGAGATAATTAAGCTTATCATATGTTGTTATCTTCTTCTTTAAGTTCTCTATTGTTCTTTTTTTTATTTTCAAGAAAATAATTTAATTCATTTAAATTAATTTATGGATTTATATTTTTTATTAGTTATATATGGAAATCTTTGTAAATAAATATTGGACCATCTCTTTCCAAACTATTGAATTTACTCCATGTAAGAAATTCTTTTTCTATAGTATAGAACTTCATATATTCTCTGTATTTGTGGGTAGATTTTTAATTTCTATATTGATTATTTTCATCTTACGTGACTAATGAATTTTTAAGGGATGTTTTCCTAAATAACACTAAATGTCTTATTATCTTTGATGTTTTTGGGAGAGATTCCTTTCTATATAGTACTTGAGGCCTTATTATTTTTCCTAGAATTTTCAACTTGTTAGGTTCTTACTTTTCATCTTGAATTCTTTCTTTGTAAGTTTTATCTTTTTTAGATTGAGTTTTTGATAAAGATTTCTCTTTAGAATTTTTGGACTCTAAGTGTTGTTTTGAACAATCAAGTTCTTCTTGTTTATTTTCTGTTTCCATAAGAGACTTCTCGGGGTATAAAAACTCGAGTTGTTTCTATAGGATTTTTATCTCCTTTTCTTTTATCTTGATCTTGATATCAAGATGTTTCATTCTTACAAGCATAAAAATAGTTTGAGATGTTAATTCTCTCATAAGAACATTTGCTAAACTATTCTTATTTCCTATGAGATGTTCAACATCAAAATTATTGTGGTTGAACCACTATTACCAGTTGACTAATCTTCTTTATTTATAATCATCTGCAATATTAGTTCGTAAGAAATAATCAAAATTCTTGTTATCCATTCTAATAATGAATCTGAAACTCATGACATATATTACAAATTTCTTAATAGCCTTTTTAATAGCTATATATTCTTTTTTATTATCGTGATAATTTAATTCTGAACCATGTAAAGATCTTGATATAAGTCTACAAAGGTATTCATTTTTGTCATTTATTTTTGCTTTAAAAGTTACTCTTTAATATTCTTGTGAAACATATGTTTCAATTATCATTTTATCATATGATCTTGGATGGTATAAAGTTGGTAAAGTTTTTACTTGTACTTTTACTTTATCTATATATAGAATATCTTATTCTGTTAATTTTCATATATGATCTTTTTTTAAATTTTGCTTGTAAGAGTTTTTATATTTATGCAAGTTTCTTGATATATGCTTCAATATATATCAAACATCTTATAAATCTTTGTAATTGATTTTTGTCCTTTAATTCACTAGAAAACCTTTAATTTCATTTAGTGTATGAGATTTTAAATTATGTCTTTCATCTTCAATTTCCAACCCTAAATACTTTATTTTCTACTGAGCAATTACTACTTTCTTTTTAGAGAGTACAATGCCTTTTTTTTACATTCTTGTAGAATATTAATAATATCCAAATAATATTTATTTAATTTACCACTAAAAACCAAAATATCATCTATATAGATACAACAAGTATTTTGTAATTTTTTAAAGATATTATCCATAAATTTTTGAAAGATACATAAGCTTATTTTAATCCAAATGGTACAACAGTCCATTAGAATTATACTTGGGGGTAACTAATTGCTGTTAATTTTTTAGATTCTTTATCTAATCTTATTTGCCAAAATCCACTTTTGCAACAAAAACCCGAGAAGAATTTATTTCTTTTCATTAATGATAATAGTTCTTTTTTCTTTAGAGTAAAATATCCATATCAATGATTTCTTTATTCAATGTTTTGAAGTTTATTATCATTCTCTTTTTTCCTATTCTTTTTTAGCTTCTTTTTTGACTAAAAATACTGGAATAAAGTGAGGTGAATTACTTGGTATTATCATTTTTAGTTTAAAAAGTTCTTGAATTTATTTTTCAAATTTAATCTTGTCTTCTGGAGTATAAATAATTGGTTTTACTCTAACAATCTTGTTAGGATCTCTTAATTTTATTTTGGCAATCATTTTAGATTTATTAATTTTTGAATCTAATGGATTTTCAGAGTTTATTGTTTTTTATAGTTTTCTGCTAGAGCTTTATCTTCCTTATTTCATTAGAAAAAAAGTTTTGTTTCTCTTCTATATCTAATGAAATATTTTCTGAATAAGATTTTTTTTGCTTTGTGTTTATCTCACCATGTTTTTGCTTTATATGCTATTGAATAAAAGTTGGTTTTGATATAGTCAAAACTTTTCTTATTTTTAATATATAAATGATTTCACTATCTAATATTGTTAGACTTATTTTGTCTAAATATTGTGTAAAAGGTTTATATAAGTTTAAGAATTTATTTCATATTAATAAATTAACTCATGTTTTTTGTTGATATATGGTAGGAATATGATATTTTTATCCTTCTTTCATTATATTTGTATCATTCAAAGCCTTATTGTAGTATTATTAGCAATTTTTACAATTAAATCTTTTGGTGCCTATTTCTAGTGTTCTTCTGAGAATATATATTTACTTGTTACACACATACTATCTTATATATCTATATATGTATGTAAATGATAGCTGATATAGCCTTTAAATTGTAGTCTTACCTTAATATAAGTACTACATGGATTTGTAATACTATATAAATTATTTATCTTTTGATGAAGAGTATCCATATTCTCAGTCGGTTATTTTCTTCTCAGTTTCCTCTAATAGATAAATGTTGTTAGCATCATCTATATCTAATTCATCAACTGGTTCTAATTCCATCTTAAAAATTTCTTCTAAGATTTTTACTTTCTTTGAAAATTCTTTTTTAAACTCTTTCTTATGTTGAAGTCTCCTACGATATTCATTGGCATAATATTTTTCTTCATTACAGATCCAAGATCTGTATTTCATTTTCCCTGAAGGCTACAATTCTTGTTTTTAAGAGGTTTATACATTTTTTTCTATAGATTTCTCTATTAAATATTCTTTAATATTTTTGAAAATCGTGTTTTTTGAATTTATATCTTTTAAATTTCTTATACTTTATATATTTTTTATATTTCTATTTGTAAGGTTTTATATTACATTCATATTTTTTTGATATTTTAAAATCTTTTGTGTCATAACATATTTTATCATTTTCTCTTATTTGTTTATATTCTTTTGTTTCTTGACATTTAATGGTTATCCAACTTTTAAGGTTTCTTATTCTTCCTCCTTAGGTGTTTGGTATGGTTTTCCTATTTCTTTGATTCCAACTTTTGTTAAAGTCTTATGTAACATCACATATAATTTTTAGAAAAATATTTTCTTATAAATTGTTTGCATAGAGGGTACTAATTTATGGTTGTTAAATGCCATTCGGCTTCACTTCTTTCATTGTCACTGAATTTAGTGATAATTCTTCTTTTATAATCTCTAATAAATTTCATGTATATTTCATTTACTACTATATATAAGTATTCACTTCCTGTAAGAGCATTCCCTTATATTAATAAGTTTTGTTGGCCTATTAAATTTAAAAACCAATTTTTAATATTTTTTTATCATTTAATGAGCTACTAATACCCTACAGATTAAAGAGTTTGTTTGTATAGTTTGAGAGGTTTATATGAGTACACTCATATCATTTTCCCATTCATCTAAGGCTTTTTTCCTATGTCTTATATAATTTAGATATAAGAGATCAGATCTATAATTTTCACAAAGCTAGAATTTTGGTGGGATACTACCTCTACTTTCGCATTGTAACCCTTTTTCCATTTTGGGCGTATTGTAACCCTTTTTCCATTTTGGGTGGTTGTCTTCTTCTATTGGAAATATCATGTTATCCTAACCATATTCTATTTCTTTCCTATGTGAGTTAGATGTTTTTTCTTGGTACATAATTGATAATAAAATTGGTTTTATATTACCTTTTGGGGTCATGATTTCTTGTTCAAAATGAGTCTTATTGATTATTTTTATATTATCTTATTCTTTTTTTGTACAAAATTTTATATTGTAATGTTTTTCTAATTCTTCATTAGTTAGTGTTAGCAAACTAATTAATTTTTCTATATCCCTATTTTCAGGATTAATGAATTGTTTTTCTAATCCTTTTCTATATTCCATTAAATTGAAATTATATCATTTTCTTTAGATTTTTCTTCATTTCTCTTCTATCATTTCTAGGTATCATGGTATCTGATCTTTTAGGTGGTTCTACTTTTAATCCTTATAAGAGATTGTATTTATGACTTATAATATAATTAATCTATGTATGTTATATACCTTTTTCTTAGTTATATGAATTTCATATGTATATTTTGTTATAATTTATTATAACCACATTCGTTTATTTTTTTAATAATGCTTTTTGTGTTTTGATTATATCTTGTAGATGCTTTGTGTTTGATTGTTGGACTAAGTCTATTTCCTTTATTATAAGTCTTAAGACCTTCATTAATGTTATTTGATTTTTTGCTATGCCCGCTAAACTCCTATATATTTTTAACTATATATTTTTTTAATTTTATCTTTTAAATAATATTATCTTCCTAATATGACATCATGAACTAATATTTTCACTAATATAACTTTTTTTTAAATTTTTTAAAATTTTTTTTGTTAGAAGTTTCTCTTTCATAATCTATAAAAGTAAATATTGATACATTATTATTTTTAACTGCATTATTTTTTATTCTTGGTATTAGAGGTTTTTCCATAATATCTAAGTGCCATTCCCATGATATTTCAAATTCCTTTAGTATTTATGGTCTTATTATTTGTCCACATTCTTGAAAGGTCTTACTTTTTTTATAAATTGATTTTGTTAATGAATGGTATATTGAAAATGGATACTTTATTTCATTCATTAAATCTCCTCTTTATAATTCATAAGGTAAACTTAACTTTGGTTTAAGTTTTTATCTTTAATATTAATAGCAAATCTATGATATGTATCATTTTTAGTAGAGTATCTTTATTATTTATTATTCTATTATCTAGCAATGTTGTTGGTGTATGATGAGCTTATTAAATATTTAGATTCTTACTAAATGAATATATCTAATTTTTTCTTTATTCTTTCATGTGATTTTTGATAGTTTTTTTATTATATATTGTTTTTGCATCTATAATACTAATCTTCATTTCTTTATTACTTATTTCATAATAAACTATATCTTTTTCTTGGGAATAATTTTTTTTATGATAAAAATGATGGATATTTAAATACATCTTTTTTTTAAGATTTAATTTTTTCTTTTGAATTTCTTCAAATTTTTTTTTACGAATTACCATTTCATATGAAAAACATATTGAATGTCTTTTATTTTTATTTTTAATAATTCTCTTATTACTTCTTAGTTCTCTATTATTTCACTTTCGTTAGATTTAACTTTCATTATGTTTAAAAGATATTTTTAATTTTTTTTAAATCTTAGAGGTATTTTTGAAAATATCTTAAAATTTGAGAGTATTTTTAATGCTATTTTTCGATCTACAACACATTTCTAAGCCACTTAAACCAATCAAGTTTGGTTTCTAATCTTATCACATTTGAAAAATAAAAGTTTTGTTTTATATGAATAAGAGATTTATGAATAATAGATGTATATATTTACTATAAAAAGATCATATTTTATAGGGCCGGAGGCAAACGTGGTTATTTTATTTATATAAAAAGTTTTATTTAATTTTATTAATTTAAAAAGTATGTTATTTTTTTGTGATTTTTTTAATGAGTAATATCCTTTTACAAATAAAAAAATTAATGATTAAATAATATTTTTATTAAAAAACTAAATCTTAAAATATTTATCGTTATTTTATATAATGACCAATAATACATTTTTTCAAATGATCGAGACTTTAGTGTTCAATGTAAGATGCGCGGAGATGACACGCCAATGTTGATGGTCCAAATTTTGAAGTCATGCATTTTGGGTCTATTCCAAATCATTCACACTGCATTATTGATATTTGTACAAAGTGATTGGGCCATAAGAGGCCACTACTCGATTTGTTTGACATGTGATATAACATCCACAACGCCTTTTTTTTTTTACTTTTTTTTTTTATAAAAATAGCCACAATTCTCTTTGATTTGAAACCACTAGACGTTTTTCTTGCTTTAGTTCCTGTTGGCACACGTTTGTACGTTCTTATGTAAACGTTTAGGGTAAGCATTGACAATTTGGATACAATACGGAGACAAATACAAATCTAATTGAATTACTCTTACTTAAAATTAAAATATGTGAATTTTGGTATAAAAATATACATAAATAAATACAATATGCAAACGCATGACATGATAAAATTAGTCTATATGAGAAGTAGAAGGGATTAAGATGTTAAACTTGTTTATGTCTTTTTTTTTAAATCTTAACCATCAATTTTTATACATGTGATAAATTTAAAGTTATTAATAGAAACTAATATTTAACTTTTAGATTAACAATATATTGTTTAGATTTATAAAGAAAAAATAATAACAAGTAGGGGATTTTATTCTAAGTGAAGGCTGACAGGTGTTATTTTATACATATATTTATGCTTCAATTCCTAATATTTACAAAAAAAATATTATTCTATATGCATTTTACTTGTTTATTGTACAAGTGTTCGAAGATGAAATGAGCAAAAAGAGATAAAAACATGTATTTAGAATAAATACAAGGTACTTAATCAATTAAGATCAATCAAAAACCATTAGATGAAAAATATGGATCAACGGACTCAATCGATCGAGCCACATGTTGATCGATCGAGTGTCGATTGATCGAGAGATGACTTCTTGTTGTTAAATTGATCAAAAAGAAACTCGATCGATCAAGCACCCATTTGATTGATCGAGATTCAATCAAGAATCGAACAAGAGCTCTTAGGTTTTTAAATGACAAGGTTAAATTGATTGAGCGAGGGTCTCAATCAGTTAAGACATCCAATCAACATATAAATCCGATACTTTTTAGTATCAATTTTAATCCTAACCATTGGATCAATCCAAGTCTAATCCAACTCGAATTATGCTCATGAAATACGCTATATAAACAACCTAAGGAATCATAGAAAAAATTGATACAAGGAACAAAAGAAATCAAAGAGCACATCAATTACAAATTTTGAAGGAGATTTTGAAGATTGAAGATTGATGTTATATTAGCTTTATCATCTACCCTTCATAAGTTTTTCTTAATCTTTTTTTAATAGTTTTTCATGAAAATAATATGATTATGCGTAATTTAAAGACCTATAATATGATTTAATTAATTTAATATCATGATAAATTTTAGTTTCAATTGTTAATTCTTGATGTATTTAATTTTATGTTTGAATGTCAAAATTATATATGTTATGAACTAGAATGACCAACTAATTTATTGAATGAATATATTTATTGCTAATTTAAGATGTTAATATGTAATTAATAACAGTGTTATTCGAAATAGCACCTTATGGTTGTTGTTATAAATATGATTGAATGCTTAGCTTAAAGGTTAACAGTGATTTTAATCTCACATTTTTTAATTATTATTTTTTTAGATCTTAATGCAATGAATAAATTAATTTAGTAAGTGAACCTTTAATATGTTCAAAATTTAGTTTAGTTGATGAGGTAAAAAATTATAATTTTTTTTAAATCAAGCTAGATTTTTAAAGTTAAAATTAAGAATTTAAGAAGGATTTTAATTATAAAAGTGATTTAGAAATTAAGAAATTGATTTTGATACATGACATATTAAGTTGAATTATAGGCTATTAGTACAAATAGTAATTTGATCACATATCTTAATTCACCTTTTTTATATTATGCTATTTTCATTTTTGTTCGTGATCAATCAAAATCCAATTTGCTAAATGTAATTAACTTAATAACGCATTAATAATTAATTGTAAAAGTTGTTATTAATACTTAACAAGTTTTACCATGTAGCTATATTTATATTTTCATAATATTAAGAAAAATATAATTTAACTTTTTACGTTTCCTACTATTAGGGTGTGTCAAATACCAAATTAATATCTTCATTGAGTAAAGCATAATTTTTGGAGATTATGAAATTAGTGGTACCAAGCAATTGAAGTTCATAAGCTAATATTTTACGATGAATTAATAAATATATAATTTAAATTTATTGAGTGATAAAAATAATACTTAAGTATTATTAGTGATATAAATCTACCATTAAAATTCTTATTATTGGTATAAATTTACCCTTGAATTTCTATAATAAATTAACAAATATACCACCAAATTATCGTGAAAGTTATAAACATGTTATTTAAATTTATCGAGTGATAAGAGTAGTACTCAAGTATTATTAGTGGTATAAATCTACCACTAAACTTCTTATTATTGATACAAATCTATCATCAAATTTATTAATGATATAAATTTACCATCAAACTCTTTATTAATTATATAAAATTACGACCTTAAAATATAATCTAACCTCAAAAAAGTAATGTATTGGTACATTTATAGCACTAATTATAATTTAGTGTTATTTTTGTAACTCGATATAATGAAATGATATACTTAACTTTCTAAATAGTTTGAAAATATATTTGTTAATATACCCTATTTTCTATTCTTACATTTTTTTTTGGGTAAAGATGCTTAGTATATTATTAAGATTAAATAAAGATTACAAAGATGTAGCTTCATTCCTAATTATATTACGTAGCTATAAATAGAGGAAGTTTATTAAAATTAAAATAACCCTCTATTTGATTATTAAGTGTCAAATTATTGTTTCTGTATTTTTGTATTTCTTTGTTCTAGTTTCTCCATACAAGAGTATAGTATTTGTATATTAAGAAAAACGGAAAGGAAACAAATTACAACATTATTATTTTTCACTATTATTCTTGTCTGCCACATTTACTTGTTATATGCTATAATTTACTGCAGTGTTGTCTGCTTGTTGTCTGCCACACAACTCACATAACCAATATATGTATCTATAGCATTAGTTTGTAAAGGTGTGATAGGATAACTTACAGGGTCAAGACTTGTGGGAGGTTGTTGGTGGTGATGAAGTTACACAACCAACAGTGGAAGATGCAAACGGCATCTTGCGGAAGTGGAAAATTAAAGCAGGCAAAGCGATGTTTGCTTTGAAGACCACAATTGAAGAAGAAATGTTGGAGCATATTCGGGATGCAAAAACACCAAAGGAATCATGGGACACTCTTGTTACGCTCTTTTCAAAGAAGAATGATACAAGATTGCAACTTCTGGAGAATGAGTTACTATCGATGGCGCAACGCGACATAACAATTTCCCAATACTTTCACAAGGTAAAGTCATTATGCTGCGAAATTTTAGAGTTAGATCCAAAAGCTCCTATTGGGAAAACGAGGATAAAGAGAATAATTATTCATGGTTTGAGACCCGAATATCGAGGGTTTGTTACCGCTATACAAGGATGGCCGACACAACCATCTCTTGTTGAGTTTGAGAATCTGTTAGCCGGTCAAGAAGCTATGGCTAAGCAAATGGGAGGAGTCCAACTGAAGGGTAAAGAAGAAGCGCTCTACACTAGCAAAAGCAAAGGAACTTTCAAGCGATACAATGGAAGTGGATATAAAAATGATGCTGATAAAGGAAAAATTCCTCAAGGAAAGGGAGGCTTTTGTCCAGGGGGAGCTTGGAAGAACCGCAATAACAATAGAAAATTTGACGGTGAATGTTACAACTGCGAAAAGATGGGTCACATGGCAAAAGATTGTTGGAGTAAGAAAAAGCCTGTTGAAAGCAATACAGCTACTTCCAGTTCTAAGGAGCATAGCGAAGATGGTTGGGATGCCGAAGCATTATTCGCTACAGAGGAAGAAGAATTGGCTCTTACGGTGACAACATCAAAACAGATTGACTACAAGAATGATTGGATCGTAAATTCGGGCTGCTCAAATCATATGACATGTGATAAACAGAAGTTGGAAAGCATGTCTGAGTACAAGGGAGGTCGTGTAGTGGTGACAACTGACAACTTAAGGTTACCGATATCCCACATCGGTAAGATGATAGTTACTCTTCGATATAGTACTAACCAAATACCACTCCAAGATGTTTATCATGTCCCAGGAATGAAGAAAAATTTTCTATCTGTGGCTCAATTAACATCATCAGGCCACTATGTCTTGTTCGGTCCCCGAGATGTGAAGGTGTATCGTGATATCAAAATCTCAGAAACACCGACAATGGAGGGGCAACGATTGGAATTAGTCTACGTGGTGTCAACAGAATCTGAATATGTAGACAAGACAAGAAGAAATGAGACAGCAGATCTATGGTATATACGGTTAGGTCACGTTAGCTATTCCAAGCTAAGTTTGATGGTGAATAAGTCGATGCTTAAAGGGCTTCCTCAACTAGACGTGCGTACAGACACGATCTGTGTAGGGTGCCAATATGGTAAAGCTCACCAATTTCCATATGAGAAATCGAAGTTTAAATCAAAAGAACCATTGGAGTTAGTTCAATCTGATGTATTCGGTCCTGTTAAGCAACAATCAATTGGCGGTATGCGATATATGGTGACATTCATTGACGACTTCTCAAGGTTTGTGTGGGTTTTCTTTATGAAAGAAAAATCTGACGTATTATTAAAGTTTAAAGAGTTTAAAGAGTCAACTGAAGGAGAAGTTGGAAAGAAGATCTGTTGCTTGCGCACTGACAATGGCGGAGAATATAGCTCAAGCGAGTTCTCTCAATACCTAAGGGAATGTCGAATACGTCATCAATACACTTGTGCCAACATGCCACAACAAAATGGTGTAGCAGAAAGAAAGAACCGACATCTTGCAGAAATTTGTCGAAGTATGCTACATGAAAAGAATGTACTTGGGAGGTTTTGGGCTGAAGCGATGAGGACTGCATCCTTTGTGATCAATAGAGTTCCTCAACCAAGGTTAGAATTTGTTTCACCCTTAGAGAAACTATGGAACATGAAACCTACGGTTAGCTACTTTCGAGTATTTGGCTGTGTGTGTTATGTATTTGTTCCTAATCATTTACGGAGCAAATTTGACAAGAAAGCTGTTAGATGTATCTTTGTGGGATACGACAGCCAAAGAAAAGGGTGGAAATATTGTGATCTAACGAGTGGAAGATGCTACACTTCACGAGATGTGGTGTTTGATGAAGCATCTTCTTGGTGGTCCTCAGAGAAGGAAGCATTGCCAGTCTCAAGAGAATTTGGAGATAAGCTGCAACAAAAGATGGAGGAGAATACTATTCAATTCCAACCAAGTTTAGATGAATCCAGAGATCCAGACGATGATGGTGCTGAACAAAGAGTAGCTCAGAATCCTTGGCAAACTGGCATATATCAACAACTAAATGAAGAAGGTGGGCCTAGTGAAATAGAAGAATCAACTCCACAATCTCAACTCCGTAGGTCAACAAGAAGACGAAGGCCAAATCCCAAATATGCCAATGCAACCATAATTGAAGAAGTTATAGAACCTGAGACGTTTGAAGAAGCATCGCAAAGATCTGAGTGGATGAAAGCTATGAGAGAAGAGATCGATGCACTTCAGCAAAATCAAACTTTGGATCTGGTGCGAAAGCCAAGAGATGTGAAACCCATATCCTGTAAATGGGTTTACAAGATAAAGCGCAGACCAGATGGGTCAATCGAGAGGTATAAGGCACGATTGATAGCTCGTGGTTTCTCTCAACAGTATGGACTAGACTATGATGAAACGTTTAGTCCAGTGGTGAAAGGTATAACTGTTTGAGTCCTACTTGCACTTGCAGCAAACAAAGATTAGAAGTTGTGGCAGATGGATGTGAAGAATGCTTTTCTTCTTGGAGAGCTGGATCGGGAGATCTACATGATCCAACCAATGGGTTTTTAGAGCCAAGATCATCCTGAATATGTGTGTAAGCTACGAAAAGCACTCTGGATTAAAACAAGCACCTAGGGCATAGTATGGTAAGATTGCTGAATTTCTACGACAAAGTGGTTATTCAGTAACACTTGCAGATTCCAGCTTGTTTGTTAAAGCCAATGAAGGAAAGCTAGCTATTGTGCTAGTGTATGTGGATGACTTAATCATAACTGGTGATAATGAGGTAGAAATTCTTCGGACAAAGGAGAATTTGTCAGTCCGTTTTCAGATGAAAGAACTTGGCCAGCTCAAGCATTTCCTTGGTTTAGAGGTTGATCGCACACAAGAAGGAATATTTCTTTGTCAGCAAAAATATTCTAAAGATTTGATAAAACGGTTTGGAATGCTTGAATACAAACCAATTTCGACGCCGATGGAACCAAATGCCAACATGTGTGCACATGAAGGAAAAGATTTGGAAGATGCGACAATGTATCAAAAATTGGTAGGCAGTCTGATCTACTTAACCTTAACTCGGCCTGACATTTCTTATGCAGTTAGTGTAATGAGTCGGTACATTCAAAATCCAAAGAAGCCACATTTGGAAGCAGTTCAACGAATATTGAGATATGTGAAGAGTACAATTGACTATGATCTTTTGTACAAGAAAGGTAGAGACAACAAGTTAGTTGGTTACTGCGATGCAGACTATGCAGGAGATCAACAACTGGGTATGTGTTTAAAATTTGGGTTACGGAACAATTTCTTGGTGTAGCAAAAGACAACCAACGATATCATTATCAACCACCGGTGAGTATCGGCGGACGATGGCACCAAGAGTGTACATGGTTGATCATTTAATGAATAATCTACATCAATCGGTAGATTATGCGATCTGGATTGTATTGTGACAATCAATCATCAATTCGTTTGGCAGAGAATCCGGTCTTTCATGCAAGAACTAAGCATGTTGAAATACACTATCACTTTATCAGAGAAAAGGTTCTGCAAGAAGAAATTGAAATGAGGCAAATCAAGACAGATAATCAAGTTGCAGACTTGCTCACAAAAAGCTTAAGCATTGGCAAGTTCGAAACGTTTCGCCATCAGCTTGACACAGTAAAAATAGTGAGAGTTGGTGTTGAGGGGGAGTGTTGAAAATCAACACCAAAATAATAATTGAAGAGGTAGAGAAATAAATGAAGTGGTTGAAGAGGTAGAGAAATAAATGAAATGGTTGTAGAAATAAATGAAGTAATTGAAGGTTGTAAAAATAAATAAAGGGGTTGAAGGTTGTAGAAATAAATGAAGGGGTTGAAGGTTGTAGAAAAGAGAAGTGTGTAGATAAGATTTGTATGGCTAGCATTATTTCTTAGTTTTATATTTGTATGGTGTAGATTGCATGGTGAGGACTATAAATAGCCTACATTGCATTTTGTTTAATCATTCCATCAAAAACAAGTAAGTCTTTGTATTCTTAGTTTGAGTGTGAGTTGAGAGCTTTTTCTTTGAGTGTTTGTATTTCTCTTCAATTTGTGAGTTGCTTTTGAAAGGTGTTATATTGAGTATAATACAAGTAGTTTGTTTACCTGTTTGAATCTAATATTATTAAATTTAGAATTGTTCATTCTAAATTTTATTAAACATATATATATATATATAAAAGATAGATATCTTTAATTAGTTTAAGGAAAATTATATCTCAAATTTAAAATAATTTTTAAATAATGTGATATAATATTATTAATAAATATAATTAATTATATATTTCTTTTTTTTTTTATAAATTAAAAGGTTTTTTTATTAGAATTTAATTTATATAGTATAATTTAACTATTTTTTATTAATAAATAATTTTATAATTATTTAATCACGATAGATCTCATCTTTAACTAATTAATACTTTATTCTTTTAGTTATGTCCGGTGCATCGAATAATGTTTTTATTTATCCTATAATGCTGATTTGTACGTGATGTCATCCCACTACTTATTTTATGTTATTAATTATTTCAATTTAATCTTTTGAGTCTTAATTATTTCAATTTTATTATCAAGAAGAGAGAGAGAGAGAGATTGTCATCCATGTTCCCATTATTCTATGTTGCTGCCATCATCATTAAGCCTGAACAAAGGAACATAGACAAAATATGATGAATTGCTTTAGTTTATTTTTGATTTTACAGATAGTAAATTTAACATTGAAGTATCACGTTTGTAGAAACTTATTATTAAATTTTGAGTTTGTAATTTTTAATTAATGTTATAAACCTATTTTCATCGTTATTTATTTGATTAAATTTTACATTTTTTACCGCATGAAAAACATTTATCTGTAAAAATTCATAATTTTAAATTTATTTTTTGAATTTATTAAAACTAAAAATTAATAACCTAATCATACTCATACTCTGCTTCCATTTGTTAAGGAAGCGACAAAAAAACGTGGTTATAGACCACTTCGTATCTAATATTGTCATAGCCAAGGCAGATGTATGGAGAGATCATGAGAGGTACGACCTTTTCATTTTTTAATTAATAATTTTTGTATAATATTTATAAAATTATAAATAAAATGATATAAAAAACCACCACAACATGTGTTACACGCGAATGGGCCAGTAAGTCATTAACCTAGCTTTCATACCCCTGTGATAGCCCTGGCCTATAAAAACTCTAGCTGCATGAGCTCGAACAAATACATAAAGTGAAGTAGCAACCAATCCCAAGATATCATTGTTACGATGGATACAAATCCAAGAATGAAGTTATACATGTCTCTGTTTTTTGCTGTCTTTATAATTCCATTCCAACTCCAATTTATCCTTGCACTTTCTATCGAAGAAACACAAAAAGTACTGAGTGTAAATATTTCTAATTCAAAATATTAATTCCTCTGTGATAGGCCTTTTCTTAAAAAACAGCTACTAAATTTAAAATTAACTTTTTTAGGTGCAAATTGTTTACTTGGGAAACAAGCGACACGATGACCCATCAACTACAAGAAAATCTCACATTAACATGTTATCTACTGTGCTGGGAAGGTAAAGAAGTATAACAATATTAATTAATGTTATTCCTTCTATTATTAACTACCATAAAGATATGATTTTGATGCAGAAAACATTGAAGTTGTATATTTTTTTTTGTTTTTTTGTTTTTGTAATTATTGAAGCAAAGAAGCTGCACATAGATCAATTCTTTATAGCTATAAACATGGATTTTCTGGGTTTGCAGCAAGATTATCAGATTCTGAGGCACAAACCATTGCAGGTAAAAAGACTATGTTGATTTATCTCTATATAAATGTATAACATAGACAGCAAAAATTTATCTGAATTTCATTTTCTCAACTTGTATGGACTGTTTGTTTTTGAATTGGGAAATAAGTCCATATAACTGTGACTGGAGGTAATTTTGAGAAAAACTTTTATCTGACATTATTTTGAGACTTGGGTAACTGTGACCGGAGGTAATTTTATACTTTCCGCTGCAAATTAATCTTTATGAAATATTTTTTTTCAAAAATAATCTCGAAGTTGATATAATTATTATAATATTGAAATCATATTATATTATTTTTATATACATATAATTATATAAAAAATACTCTTTTAATAATAAAATATATAATATTTAAAAAAAAAATTAGATTAAATTTTATTTATTTTTATTTTTATATTTTATATTTTGCTTCAGCTTACTGTAATTTATAAAGTAAGCAACAATATTTGATAATGTAATAATTTACGCTGGCTTTCTAAAGTTCTTTACATAAAAGCTTAACTATTAGATTACATAGTTAGTGTATTAACGTGATGATATAGGTAATAAGTATAATGTATTATTAAAGGTTAAAATATAAAATTAATTCTCAAATTTTAATTAAATTTATACATGTTTTTAAGTTGTTAAAACATACTATTCAATCTTTAAACTTTTAAAACTTAGTATATGAGTCTTCAAATTTTTAAATCCAATAATTTTGTCCCCAAATTATTAAAATTTTACATAAATCTTAACTTAATCATTAAAATATATATTTTTGAATCAAAATTTATGATCCATGTATGAAACTTTAAAATTTTAGGAACTAAATTACAAAATTTAGAGATTAATTGTAGGTTTTAAAAATCTTTAAACCAATATATATATTTAGTTAAAATGTGAAAATTAATTATGTAATTTAATTATTATTTAAATATAAAACTAATATTAATTAAAGAATGTACGATGCATTCAAAAATGTAAATTTAACAATTATTAGGTTGTGTTGTTTTTTTTATTTCTATTTAATTTTTTAAAATATAGGAAAAAATCTCGACCGACATTTAAATTTTCCAACCGTGCTTGTTTATATTAATTTTTTTTTTACTTTTCAATGTTGATAAAGTTTGTATCACATTATTATATAATTTTAAAAAATTATTGTGTGTTGTCTCTACAAGTTTATTTATCGTGTTGTAACCCCTCAAGTCTATAATTAAGTAATATTTACATATAAAATAAAATATGATTTATACATATTTTTAATTTTTTACTCACAAATTTATTTATATTTTTACATTTTAAAATATGTTCACTCACGTGACATTGCACCTGTATTAATTCTACTTATTATAAAAATGTGAGCTTTTTTACTTTCTTATCATGAAAATTACTATATTAACCTTAAAAATAACGAATCACATTTTGATTATTAAAATGTATTATAAATATCAATGTATTTTCTCCGATAACTTAATCTGATTATTTATGCATTAAATATATTATATATTTTGATATTTTAAATAAGCGAGTTTATACTTTCGTATAAAAATAAATGTCCTACCTCAAAATAATATGTCACTATTTTGATTAACATAATGTATTATAAATATCAATATATCTTTTTCACGTAACTTAGTTAAATTATTCATGTATTAAATATATTATATCTTTTGATATTCTATAAAATTATAATTAATTATAAAAATGCTACTAGTTTTTCTTTGAATTCTCCAAAGTATTAATTAATTATAAAAATATAATTAATTATGAATACATATTACATTAATTATGTATATTTTAGTTCAAAATATAACGTGTTAAAATTTGATTGAGATGTGTAATTCAACTATCAATATATTATTTCATATAATCTAATTCATTAATTATATATTATGTATATATATATATGTTATATGTTATATATGTTGATATTCTTTATAATTTTAATTAATTGTAAAAATATAATTAATCATTGTTATACATCGTATGAAATATTTATTATTAAAGTTTGATTTATTTATACTATTAATTATTATATTAATTTATTACTTTAACATGGATTATGGAAGAAATTTATAATACAAAATACAAAAGGTTGTTAGCTGAAATTATAAGATTAAAGCTTTTAAAACTGTTATATTTCTTAATATAATTTTTTACATTTATAAAAAGAATTTAAGTTAAATAATATTTTATATATGGTAACCAATTTATTTTGCTTTGGCTGACTGTAATTTTGATCATATAATAATTTACTCGGGCTTACTATAGTTTTTTTTACATAAAAGCTTAGCTATTGGAATATATACGCAGTGTATTAATCTGAAAGTATACGTAGGAAATAGAATGTATTATTAAAAGTTAAAAAGAATTATTGGTTCTCAAATTTTAATTAAATTTATATATATGTTTTTAAATTTTTAAAACGTGATATTTGATCTACAAATGATCTACAAATATTTAAAACGTCAGATATGGGTCTCCAAATTTTTAAATCTAATAATTTTATCCTTAAATTATTAAATTTTCACATATAAATACTAACTTAGTTATTAAAATATATATTTATTAATTAAAATTTTATGATCGATGTGTTAAATTTTAAAAAATTTGAGAACTAAATTATAAAATTTAAAAATTTAAAAATTTATGTACGAAATTTAGGGACTAATAGTAGGTTCTAAAAGTATACAAACCTATTTATAAATTTAATTAAACTTTAGAAATTAATGATACACGAAACATATAAAAAATTGAATAAAACTAATATTAATTAGAAGAATGTAAAACACATTCAAAAGTGTAAATTTAACAATTATTAGGTTGTGTTGTATTTTTTATTTCTATTTAATTTTTTAAAAATATAGGTAGATATCTCGACGGACATTTAAATTTTCCAACCGTAATTGTTTGTATTAAAAACCTTTGCTTTTCAATGTTAATAAAGTTTGTTTCACACTATTATATAATTTTGAAAATTATTGTATATTTTCTCTACAAGTTTATTTATCTAGGATTAACCCCTCAAGTCTATAATTAAGTAATATTTACACATAATGTAAAATATAATTTATATATACTTTTAATTTTTTAGTCATAAATTTATATATACTTTTAGATATTAGAATATATTCACTCACATGAATGTCCTAACCTCAATTTACATATCTTAAATTTATGCATCTTTCTACCTAACTTAGTCAAAATATTTATGTATCAAATATTTTATGTCTTTTGATATTTTATAAAATTATAATTAATTATAAAAATGTTACTAATTATCTTTTGAATTCTTCAAAGTTATAATTAATTATAAAAATGTAATTAATTGTAAATACACATGGCATAAATTAAGTTCATCTTAACCAATAAAATAACTTGTCAAAATTTAATTGAGTATGTGTATTTTAATTATGAATGTATTATTTTATATAATTTAATTCAACAATATTATATATATGTTATATATATTCTTTAAATTTTTAATTAATTATAAAAATATAATTAATTATTACAACACATTCATGAAATATGTATTATTAAAATTTGATTTATTCAATTGATTATTATATTAGTTTATTAATTACTTGAATATGGATTATTGAAAAATTTATAAGAGAAAAGATTAAAGTTTTCAAAGCTATTACATTCCTTAATATAATCTCTTACGCCTATAAAAGAATTAGTTTAATAATATAAATTATTTTAAATTCAGTAACTAATTTATTTTGAAATTTTCTTATTCTTAATTTTTTTCACTATGCATATTCCTCTCATATGCTTACTCTGCATTATTTTAGAGTGATATCCATTTAACAGCTCTTATAGTTAAATAGTTATCCTCTGAAAATTGCAGAGCTACCTGAAGTGTTGCGAGTATTACCAAATCATATTTACAAGCTACATACCACTAGAAGCTGGGAATTTCTTGGAGTAAATCACCCTTCTCAAGATTCTCTTTTGACAAAGAATTCTGGTAAAGGAACTATCATTGGTGTGATAGATTCAGGCAAGCATTCAATCTCTCATATAATGGTCCTAATAAGACTCTATAATAGTTGTAATCAAGCATAACTTAATATAAACCTGTAATAGGAGTTTGGCCTGAGTCCAAGAGTTTCAGAGATGAAGGCATGGATCCAGTTCCGAAAAGCTGGAAGGGAGTTTGTCAAAAGGGAGAGCATTTTAACTCCACAAATTGCAACAAGAAAATTATTGGTGCTCGGTGGTTCATTAAAGGATATCTAGACGCAACCAATGCAACCTTGGCCCAGATCAAAGGGAAGGAGTACATGTCAGCCAGGGATAAACTTGGCCATGGAACTCATACAGCCTCAACAGCAGCTGGAAACTTTGTGAAAAATGCAAACTATAAGGGACTGGCTCCAGGACTAGCTAGAGGAGGAGCCCCTCGAGCCCATTTAGCAATTTACAAGGCTTGCTGGATTGCTGGAAGCTGTACTGGAGCTGATATTCTACAAGCTTTTGACAAAGCCATACAAGATGGAGTTCACATCTTGTCACTATCACTTGGTGGCGGGATTCCCATTCTTAATGATAATGAGCATGCAGTTGTATTGGGATCCTACCATGCAACTGCAAATGGGATTACAGTTGTATGCTCAGCCGGAAATGAGGGTCCTAATTCACGAACCATCTCAAATACTGCACCATGGATAATAAATGTAGCAGCCAGCACAGTAGACAGGGCGTTTCCTATATCCATTACGCTTGGGAATAACCGTACTCTTTGGGTAAGCTAAATTCACTGTGAATAACATCAGAAGAAAGAGAAGAGAATTTGAATCGACTCAGAATTAGTAGAATATTGATTTTCTATACTGCAGGGAAAAACATATCCTGCGGGAAGCAGTGACTTTGCTCCAATTTTTTTGGCTGATAGGTAAGCTATCACATCTTTCACTACTCCTGGCTGATACCCAATTTTATATTCCACCTATGTTACAATGATGAACGGTCTCCTTTCTTCCTTGCAGTTGTGCACATTTAAATGCAACATTAATAGCAGGGAAAATAGTATTATGTTTCTTAGAAGATGGACAAAGTAACTCAGAGGACACAGATTCTACATCAATTTCGGAGAAGAAACAAGGAGCCCGAGGTATCATAATTGCCATGTACCATGAAGATGTAGATATTGAACTCGGTATTCCAAATGCTCAAGTAGATTACGAAGTGGGAACAGAAATTCTTAACTATGTAAACAGCGCAAGGTAATATATGTGAAACAGAACATAAATGCTTACTCAAATTCCCTTTTTAGGGTTAACTTTGTCCATGCATTGTGAAGGTCTCCTATTGCAAAGCTGGGTTCTCCAACGACTGTGACTGGGGCATGGTTGTCCCCTCGCATTGCATCCTTTTCTTCCAGAGGACCAAGTGCCCTGACCCCTGCAGTATTAAAGGTATAACCAAGAAACAGAGTTGTTAATTTCTTGAAGTTAATCATTCGTCATAAAATTTAAACATTGTTAAAAAAAATAATGGATCCACTTCTCCTATCTTTCACATTAATAATGAAACTACTTATTACCTGATATGCCATTCCTTGACCGATGGATACAGCCAGACATAACTGCCCCAGGGGTGAATATTATAGCTGCATGGCCAACACCTAATGGAGAATCAGTGCAGTACAAACCTGATACAGGAACTTCCATGTCATGCCCTCATGTTTCAGGGATAGTAGCTCTTCTCAAATCAGTGCATCCACATTGGTCTCCAGCAGCAATAAGATCTGCTCTTGTCACAAGTGGTGAGTCGAAACAAAAAATTCTAATTGAATATCATACCACCAATATGTTAGTAAAAAGAAGAAGCTATACCAAATCATCTAACATTTACTACAAAATGCAGCTTCCCAAACTGGAACAGATGGAACATACATTATTGCAGAGACCAAATCTCCCAAACCAGCAGACCCTTTTGACATAGGTGGTGGGCACGTCAACCCCAACCAAGCAGCAAATCCAGGGCTCATTTACGATAGTAAATCAGAGGATTTCAGTCAGTATATATGCTCCTTAGGTTATGACAGTGCCGAAGCTTCTGACCTGGTCGACACCAAAGTCAATTGCAATGAAGAAAGCCCTGTTGGGCTTAACTTTAACCTCCCTTCATTCTCAATTCCAAACCTTAAAACGGCACAGACAGTAACAGTAACAAGAAATGTGACAAATGTGGGAGATATTAATTCAGTGTACAAGGCACTTGTGCAAGCTCCTCCAGGCATAAAAGTTACGGTTCAACCTCAAATATTAAGTTTCAATTCAAAAACACATACACTCTCCTTCAAAGTAAGCTTTTTCTCGGCTCAAAAACAGCATGGTTATTACAGGTTTGGAAGTCTAACATGGACAGATGGTAAGCATGTTGTGAGGAGTCCAATAGCTGTACGTGTGATTATAGCTGAATATTCAAATGCATATCTTTGATATTATATGAGCTAAACATATTAGAGACTACTAAATAAAGGACGTAATCGAACAGTTCGTTGTTTAATAAATTTTAAGCGATCACATTACAATCCTATATCTAATATTTCATCAAACAACTTATGTACTAAAATCAAATTACCAAAGAGATTCATAGCTTTAACATCTAAAATTTGTACCAATTTAGAAATGTGAGTACTACTTTCAACAGTCTCTTCTTTTTCAAAATGTTATAATAATTTTATTTTTATTTTTTATTTTTTAGTCTACAAAAAAAAAATCATATATATAAAACATGTCTTTAATAATGAGGGATAATTTTGAATTTTATTTTTATTTAAAAAAATATATTAAAAACTGAAAAAGAAAAAGAAATTGATAAGAGATATATAACTTACTTTAATTTGATGAAAATAAAATTTCTAAGTTTTTATTATTATTATTATTATTATTATTATTATATAATCATTTTATTATTATTTTATAATTAATTTCAAATACAAATATTGTTTGTATATTGAAAGTAAGTGATTTTCAATTTATTTAGGTGAAATAATTAATAGTTTATTTTTTCTTAAGGAAAAAAATATGGAAAGTTAAGAAATATAATAAGTTATATATATGCAATTTGATAAAGAAAATAAAAGGTTCAATTATTTTTGGTTTTAATAAATTAAAATATGCTCATAAATAGGAGCATAACCTTATGTTCAAGATATTATTTACTTTTACATATCTTATAATGGTAGAAAATTGTCCGTTTATAAGGCCATGGCAAACTGTATCATGCAACTTATTTTTTCTAAGAATTATATTATGTAATTAATCTGCAATATAGCATAATTTTGAGATCATATTAATAATTAAGTACGTATTATTAATTACAAAATAATAGTTAAAATGAATATATAATATAATAATAAGAATAATAAAAAACTTAAAAGATTTATTTTCATCAAATTAAAGTAAATCATATATCCCATATCAATTTTATTTTGTATTTTTTTGATAGTTTTCCAACAAATCCTTATCATTTTTTTAATAATTTTTAATTAATTAATATATATATATAATAAAACCTCACGTTATCTATCATTATTAAGGACACGTGTTACATACATTATATTTTGTGGACAAAAAATAAAATTATTATATCATTTTGACAAAAAAGGTAACAAAGAAAGAACCTCGGTAGCAAAACGACACTCTTTAATAATAGGAGAGAAAATAGGTACTAAAGTAATAATATTAATACTATTAGGATACCAGATTATGTTTAGCCACTAAAAAAATTCGCTAAATCTATTTCCAAATCATTATTAAAAAATAATTTTTAGAAACTTCAAATAATAATCAATCCACCGTCTTTAACCAACTTAAAATAAATTAAAAATTATTTCTTAATCATAGCTTTAAAATAAAGAAATATTATAGGTTTGATCTTTAGTCTTTATAGGAAAAATCTATACACATTTACTATGATCATCAACATAGAAACAAAATATTTTTCATTATTATAAAACATTTTAGAAGAGGTCTATAAGTCCAAATACAACAAGGTAAACAAAAGAAGAACTTTTAACATGTGATGAAGTGAATGAAAGTTTGTGAGATTTTGTTATTTGATGGGATTAACAAAAAATTAAATCTTTAGAAAGATTCTTAAGAGTGAAAGTTTTTTTTAATTATGGGACTAATTAACTATAAGCGGAAAATAAATAATCAGTAAAATTATGAAAAATTAAAATTTTCGTAGACATCCAAGCATGCAATTACATGTAAATCAAATAATACGAAAATATAAATCAATACACGAGAGTTTTAGGTAAAAATAACCTAGACTACATCAATAACCAAAGAGAAAATCCACCGAATCATCAGACAATTACAAGGCCATATCTTATACTACTTATATAAAACCTTTACGTAATCTACTAACAAGTCATTACTTTCATCACAACCTCATTAAGAAATATGTTTGAATTTAGACCAATGTCCCGATAACCTGAGACATAGAAGCAATCGATTGTTCAACCAGTATCTGAAACATTAGCAAAACAACACAAAAGTAAATGTACGTGTTAATAATAAATGATGATATAATAAATATATCACATAAATGAAAATCTACTAGTAACCTTAGAACAATCAATTTAAAGCACAAACACGATCACAAATGTTTGATAAATTAACTTAATAAAAAAATATACTTGAATAGTTTTTGCAAAATAATACGAGAAAGATTAAAATGAAGAGAAAAATGTTCTTGTGTGGTTGATCAAGGTTATGTGCATAGGTTTGTATATATAAAATATTTTGAAGCACTAGGTCAAAATAAAATTACTATATTGCACATAAAATCAGTTAAAAGTTTTTAAAAAAGGACAATATAGTAAAAAGTCAATTCATTTCGAGTTAGAAATAGGTTTTAAAATCAAAGCCCTAACCGCCCGATAAATCCAATATATTTTCAATTGATTGAGTACATAGTTCGATTGATCCAATCAATTCTCGATCGATCTAGTGTAATAAATAATTAATTTTGAACCAGTCTCTATTAAGTACTCGGTCGATCTTGTCGATTAAATAATTAATTCAGAACTTTTTAAACTGAGCAGATTGATTCTCGATCAATCTACATAGCTCAATTGATCTAGACGTGTTTCTATCGATCAAGTAGTCTAATCTCAAAATATTTTTACGTATCTAATATAAAATCTAATGTACATAAGAACAGAGACATGCCTGAATTATGATCATTGGAACTCTATAATTTCTTCGGCTAAAAATATTCTTAAAGGATATACCAAGAAACTAAAATTACATTTGTATATTTTGTTCACGAATATTACCAACACTTATACAGACCTTACAATCTCTCTTTTTGATAAATTCGTGTTAAAAAACATCTCTCTCATTGCCTAACTCTCATAAGAAAAATAGATTTTTACATAGTGGTACTATCCTATAATTCGATAAAATTATATTCGTTTGAATCTTGAAAGCTCATATATATATTGAAAAAAAGAACCAAACAACTTTTCCTGAAAAACTCTATGTTTATTAATTCATGAAAGCTCATATATATATCGAAAAAAAAGAATCAAACAACTTTTCCTAAAAAAACTCACTGTTTATTAATTCAGTGCATATAACAACAGACAAAGCAAATAATATTTTTGATTAATATATTTCAAAGTTAATTCTCAAGCCAATTTTTTCCCTTTTTATAGATTTTGAAATAAAGTTTCTCCCTCCTTTTTTGTCATATAAATAAACAATATAATTATGAAGTAACAACAACAGGTTGAGCAAGAAAGCATTATATTAAATGATTGAAAAAAGGAATACAAATTCTAAAAAGCTCAAAACAATCAAAATAAAGAGCTAAGAACAATATGTTTCTCAAAAATGAATAAAATCCCCCTAAGTTATATGACTTTTATAAATAAATTAGAATAAAAGAAAAATTTATAAAAATTGATATATATATTTGAATTAATGGTATTAGACTTAGCTTAATCTCACTACAACAATATACATGAATGATGAAATTAATTTTATTAAAAGTGTGATTATCCATTGACAACATAAATATATGTAGACAAGTCATACAAATATACAAACATATATAGTGACACATATCGAGAGACACCAAAAGTGAGATTAATATTGAAACTATAACAACATGTCAATTGGTTCATTTATGATTAGTTATGAAGGATTTAAAAGAAGGAATATTACTTATCATAAAAAAATATAGTTGAATTTATAATTGCACAGAATAAAATTTACTTACTAAGAGAGAACTTTAATTTATATTTTTTTTAGCATTCCCTTCTTGTATTAATTCTTTTTGTGAGAGATTAGTTTTTTATTTTCTTTTTATATAACCATTTGTGGTTCTTTCTTTTTGTGCATGGAAAAACTTTTAAATTTTTTTTCTTTAATATTATTATTTTTTAAGAAAATATGCACGAGCTAAAAACCTAGTATGATGATTTTCACACTAGTTATGAGGTAATTATCTCTACTCAATATAGTAGTTTTACACATCGTAGTAGATAACCCTCTAAAAGCTAGGTATCTTTTTATAGTAGCATTTTAGAAAATGAAAAATAGATTTTAAAAATAACTTTGTAGTCAAGGTTAGTTCATTCTCTAGAATCTCACAAAATCAATTATAAACTTCAAACATGATATACACGTGTTTGGTGAGTGTGTGAGTAGATTCATGTCAATATCGATCATTAGATGAGAAATATGTAAATACAAAAGTCAAAATATTCATTTGGATAATGTATAGCCAATCAAAATAAATATGAATGGAGTATATCATGATAATATCAATGTTAAATCATGTCTACTTCTCTCATTTTTTTATTTTTTAACCTTTATTTAAACTAAAGAAACATCAATAAAAATAAAAATAAAAAATGTAAGATGCTCACCTTGGGTCAATTAAGTACTTAAAAAAAGTATATAGGTGAACAATAAATGAAGGTCAAGTGACCAAAAAGTGATAATATTTCTTAACTCAAACTTTCTTGAATTTTAGTTTCTTTATATCTTTAGGTTGGAAATCAATTATCTTTGTTGTCATTGGCATATTCTTGGATTTAACTTTAGATTTTTCATTCATCTTAAATGAAAATGCAGCATGTATGTTAGGATGATGGTAATTAGTCTTAGATTACAAGTGTTGAATTTTACATGTGTTTTTTGAACTAATAACTTCATGCATTCTAGTAGAATTTTTGAACATATTATTATAATTTTCATTCATCCTAGAATATGATGCAACATGCATAAATGTATAATAGTTATGAATCCTACTATGTGAAGCATGGAAATTATTATTAGATTTAAGTACATTAATCAAAAATCTACACTTTGGTCTAATATGACATTTTCTACCACAATAATGACAGACAGACATAAACTTAACATATTTTTCAATCATATGTGCAATTGTTCTATGTGTATAATGAATAACATTAGGAGTAGGGTTATAAGACTTTACATACGTGGTTTTTGATGTTGAAGGTGTATGTGTAGCCTGTAAACAAAGAATGGTTGGAGGTTTTTATAAACTCAGTTCTTTATGAAGATGATGGCGAATAATCTTCATCTATATAGCCTAAACCTCTCTTATCTCCAACAGTTTTTTTATAATCTAGAATTTTCTTTAGCCTTTTAGCTCCAATGTTTTTACAGCTTTATTGGATTGTTTAAGTTCCTACACTATATATCTTTTTCTTGTTCTAAGCCTATAAGACTCAAATTTAGATTTTTAATACACTCAGAAAATTAAGCTTTTTCTTTGAAAGTTTAAAAAATATAGACCCGATTAACTTAAAGAGGGTGAATAAGTTATTTTTAATTTTATCAATTTATAACTTGATAACCTAAACAAAGCGGTTAAGCATGCAATCATGTATAAAAATAAAGTATGGAAATAAGAAAATAAAACACGATATTTTTAGGTGGAAACAACCTAGGTTACAACCATGACCTAGGAGGAAAACCAATGGTCCACCGGACCACCTAACTTTCCACTATCAAAATCAAATGTTCAAGTACAAACTCGGTCTTATGTTACCCTCCCTAAGATACTGTTTCAATGTACTTTACTTATTAGCCCTTGCTTTGTTTTTACAATTTCTAATATTAGCGTGAGTGGTTTCTAAACCAACGTTCCAATGAGCTCCCTGCTAACCAGATACGTTTACGAATCAATTAAAAAAAAGATTAACACAAAAACACAAGTGTCCGTGTGTGTTTTAGAATGGATTTAATAATAAGTAACTCTAACTAGATGATTTAAAAGATATGTCACTTAAATTAAATCAACTAACAAATTCAAGATCAAAAATATTAAATACAAATTCAATAAAATAGCTTCTTTGAAATTTAATTATCAAATCAAATAATTATGATGACATAAAATTATCTAATGTAAAAATCTAATAAAAAATAAGTCATATAAAGATAAAACATATAAAATAAATTTTTAAATAAATATCTTTAATATAATATCAATTTTTTATTTAATTTTTTGTGTTATAATTATTTTCTGTACAGATATACATAGAAGTTTACCTTTTTTGACTCACTGTTGCAAATATCTTTTATATATATTAATAAACTATTAATTACCATTGCCTTTTTGTCATGCCTGCGTGAATATATAGATACTAATTACATTTGCCTTTGTTTGAATAATCATATTTACTACTTTGTTTCCGCCTCCATGTTTTAATTCCTTTTCTTCTACTTTTGTTTCCTTTGTTTTTTTTATTCGGCAGTTTGCAGCACCAGTGACTATATTATTATTTTTTATTTTCTCCAGCAGTTCGGCACCTTCTCTTTTATATTATTAGCCCACTTTATATCTAGATACATAGATAATAATAATACCTAATAGTATTAATATTAAATATATTTTAGACTTAATTTTTCAAGGTCTATTAAAAAACCTTAATACTATAAAAATTATTTTTTAAAACACATCTTAAAAATATTAAAACACATCTAAAAATATTTAATTAGTAATTTCATAGATTAATTTAATATTATTATTTTTTTAGGATTTAAGATTTAAAATATAGAATATAATGTTTAAGGATTAGGGTTTTGGGTGTAGGGTTATATTTATAGGTTAAAATTTAAGCTTAAAATTATTATTTTTCTAAATACAGTTTTGTGTTTTGGGGTATAGGGTTTAGGGTTTAATGCTTTGGGTTTAGGGTTATATGAGGTTAAGGTAAAATTGGAACAAAAATTAAGATGGGAATGGAATCATGATTCCTGAGGGGGAGAGAAGAATTGAGAATTCCTTCTCAATTCTTCTCTTTTAGGAATTGATTTCATTATATTCCCACTTTTTAATACAACCAAACATAAAATCAAAAGGAATTAATTCCAATTTTATTTCATTTCATTTCAATAAACCAAACATAACATTAATGTAATAAATGAATTGAATATAATAAGTGAACCTGTAGGATGTTCAGAATTTAGTTTGATTGATTGTTGTGTTATTAACCAATTACAAGGTAAAAAAATATATGAATTTTTAAATGAATCTAGATTTTTAAAACTAAAGTTAATAATTTAAGAAGGATTTTAATTATGCAAGTGATTTAGAACTTAAGAAGCTAATTTTGATACATGACGTGATTAATTGAATTATAGGCTAGTAGTACAGATAATCTCATAATCACTTATTTTTCAACATTCTTGTGTAATTCACCTTTATTGTTTTATGAAATTTTTATTTTCTTCATAATCAATCAAAACCTAATTTGTTAACTTTAATTAACTTACTAACGTACTAGAAATTAGTTGTAGAAGTTGTTATCAATCCTCTACGAGCTCGACTATTATTTGTAGTTATATTTATATATCTACACAATATTAAGAAAAATATGATTTAAATTTTGACATACCCTAAAGTACAATTTTGGGAGATTATGCAATTATTGGTACCAAGAAATTGAAGATCCCTAATTTTTATGATAAACTAACTAATATATCAACAAAATATCATGAATGTTATAAATATATCATTTAAATTTATCGAGTGATAAAAATAACACTCAAGTATTATTAATCGTATAAATTTACCACTAAACTCCCTATTATTGTTACAAATTTATTACTACACTTTTTATTAGTGATATATATTTATCACCAAATTTCTTATTAGTTGTACAAATATACCACCGAAAATATAACATAACCTCAAAATAGTAACGTACTATTAGATTTATACCACCTATTACTATTGATGGCTATTTTTATAACTCGATATAATTAAATAATATATTTATAACTTTTACGATAATTTAATAATATATCTTATTTTTTATTTTTTATTTTTTATTTTTTTTGCTATCCTTACTTTCTTATTTTTTTTTGGGGGGTTAAAGATGCTTAGTATATTATTAAGATTAAATGAGGATTACAAAAATGTAGCTTCGTTCCTAATTATATTATGTAGCTAGAGACAGGGGAAGTTGATTAAAATTAAAATAACCCTTTTATTTTATTATTAAGTACCAATTTATGAATCTCATCAGCTGCTCCATTGCATTTTCTTGGAATCTAAGCAATTGAGATACGTGTGAAGTGCTTCAAGATGGTATAATTTCATCAAAGAATTGTTTTGCTTGCCAGAAAATATCAATAGTCCCTTGAGTAACAGACATACTTTCTTCGAAAGTTACATCAACATTTAATTTGATAAAAATTTTAGGGTTGCAATTAACCATTGAGATATTTCTTTTCTTTTCAAAAGTTCAGATGCAACCATTTTGATGGCATTTTAAAATCCGAAACTATTTGTTAGAATAGTAAATTATTCCTCATTTTTTAACACTATTGATAAAGTGATTTTTTTTAATCATTGATCAAAGCAGTAAACGGAATTATAACTACATTAATTTGTATGTCCACATCTATAATTATATATTCCATATATAATTAGTTATTAGTGACAGCACAACAATGGAGGATCATGAACAAGAGTTGAAATGCTAGTGGTGGACTTGTGTACTCGAGTACAATTATTATATAAGATTGTGTTAAGAGTGCATTATTTCTTATAAGTAATGTGTGTATTATTATTAATAATTATACTTATATTATATAATTATATAAAATAAAAAATTATAAGATGATTGTATTATATAATAATATATTAGTTTTAATTCTTTTTGAACTCCAATGAATTAGTTGATGAGTGATATTGGAGCTTTAGTTTATAAGGAAGTAGTGGGGGCTCAATGGGCATGACTGATGATGGATTGTCCTTTATGAAACCATAGAACCTAGCCTTCCTATTACTATTATGTATTCTATCTCCCACCTTTGAGTTAGTAGGAAACATCAATTATGACTCTTTCAATAATTTTCCACCACCAAACAATATTTGTGAGCTTTTTCATGGTTATAATTTTGCTTCTCTATGTTTTAATTAATGGAATTTTAGTCTCCATTACTGATGTATTTGGCCACTATCTTCTTATTTTCTCAAGACATCATCTTCATGTTGAGCACTGCTCTATAAAACATTATTCTTTTACATATATATAAAGCTTTAATCCAATTTTATGACAGAAACACTCTTAAATATATTTTTGTAAGATCAAAAGGTAACGTGCGACATAAAGTGTGGACTGTTGAGTAGATATCTACCAAATTACAAAATTAACCACCAAAAACACAAAGATGAAATATATATACAGATATGTACGTAAATGTGATGTTATTTATAATATATATGTATATGAATTTAACTTTAAAAATGGAAGTTTGATCGTAAAAAAATAAAAATGGTACTAGATATATTAGGTCTTGATGATTCAAAATTATTTGTGTTGTCTTTAGCATGACACTTTATGTATTATCAATAATTAGTAAATATATTTTATACAATAAAAGTGTTTTATCTACAAATTATACATGTAATAATATATTAAAAATTGAATTTTATTAGTTTTCTTTTTAGTAAAAATCATAATTTGAATAATATAATATCGAAGCAGTAGAAAATTAATGGAAAAGATGTGACATTATATTTAAAATTAAGAATAAAATAGTGTTGGGATGAATAGCTAAGATTGATAAACAAAAAATTCAAAGATGGGTCGAAATTAAGCATAAAAATGTAATTTCAATTTTCTTTATCACTGCTAGATAAAGAATATTTAAATCAAGATTTAAATTTAATTTTTTTTCTTAAAATCAACTTATAATAAATTTTAAGTCCGTATATTTATAAACTAACTTAAAATTTAAAGTTAGTTTATATTAAAAAACAACATTATATAGACTTAAGAATAAAAAAAAAATACTAAAATTGATGTTATATATGACAAATAGTATCAGTTGTACACGTTAATTCATGCAAAGTCACGTGTAACGTCAGTTGTATACGTTAACTAACCAGTAATTTTGTGTCGATTTATACGTAGGATTTATGTTACTTGTCACGTGTAGTGTCGATCTTATGTGTCAATTGATGTTACACATGACACTTAGCGTCAATTCTATGTGTCAATTAATGCTACACGTGGTTCGCGTCGGTTGACCCGTAGAACCGACACTACATGCCACGTGTTGCGTCCGTTAATACGTATAATTGATATTACATGTCATGTATATCGTTGATTGACTTGTAATATTGATTTTAAATTTTAAGTTAGTTGACACTTAAAAATCGACTTAAAATTTCAAGTCAGTTCTAACATAGAACGTACATATAAGTCGAAGAGAGAAAAATTCAAATTATCTAGAAAAACATAACTGTAAGTTAAATGTATTTTTTAATATCACATAATTTAATTACATAACTAATATTTATTTATCTATTAATAAAAATTATATAATGTTTAGAGTAACTAGACGTTAAATAAGGTAGATATTATATTATGAAGTTTACAAGTATTAGCGAAAAATCCACTTTCTTTTATTATAGTTTAAAGAAAATACAATATACAAAATGCTAGGAAAATAGGCATAATATCTTTCGAATTTTGTTATGTAATGCAATTTAAACTTAATTTGAAATTTTTGATTCATGTGTACACATATAATTATTTTATTCAATAATTGTTACATATTTTATTGTAAAAATAACTTTGATAATAAAAATTAGTTATTTTTAATAATATAAACAAAGATTGCTGTAATTGTTGTAATAATTGTAAATTGTAGAAACAACTATATTAAAATAAATAATTATCACAAATTTTTTTATTAAAAATAAAATGTCCTTATATCAATATAATATGACAAATATTTGAATTTTTAACGGTAACATTTTTTAGTTAATTATAATCATATATTTTTTTATATTACTACATTTTTATAAGATAAATAACCATCTTTTAATATTTTTTATGGATAATTTTTCTTTAAACGAAAGTTGTTAAATAAATTATTTTCATATTGTATTATATTAATACAATTATTTAATAAAATATCGACATATGTTTTTATATTATTATAGTTTTATAAAGTCATCTATTAATGTTTTTAATGATAGTTTTATTAACATTAATGATAGTTTTATATTTTTTTTAACAAAGATGAGAAAATGAATTCTCATGAAATTATATTTAATTATCATAGATAATTTTTGTCATTAAATATTATAGTTTGCTGTAACTTTAACATAGAAATAGATTTTATATAGTGATCTTTAATATACTAAGATGGTTAATATGTATCGTATATATAACATATTATAGTAGTAAATTATCCAATAAACTTATAATTTAAAATAAAGTGATTCTTAAACCAATGAAGTTTTTAAGCTACTTAATTAACCAATCCGAAATACATTTCGAAGCCACTTAAACCAATCAAGTTTGGTTTCTATTCTTATCGCATTTGAAAAATAAAAGTTCTGTTTATATGAATCTGAGATTTATGTATACATTGAATATAAAAAGATCATATTTTATACGGTGAAAGGAAAATGTGATTACTCTATTTATATAAAAGGTATTATTAGAAGTATCATGTCATTTCACTGATAACTATACAAAATTTTTTTAAAAAAATTCTATCAATATAATATTTATTAATAAAAATTAATAAATATTATATGTCGTAGTTATCAATAATACATCTGAAGTACAACTATCTTAAGTTCGAATATTTGTTCGGTTTTTCTTGATAGACTTGATAACAGGTCTAAAAATAAGTTTACAGGTAAATATTTTATTCACGAAAATATCTAACACTCAAATCCTTACAATATTCTTCAAATTTCTTCAAAACTTAAATAAATAAAATCTAAACATTTTATCAAAGTGATTGGGTTTTAAAAATACTAAACTATTGACAAAATAATTAAAGACAACTAAATAAAGATTTTAATCAAACAAATTCAAGAAAAATATAGAATTTATAATAAATGGAGAATCAATAAGAATATTTAGCTAGTTAGCCATACTTGTATAGAAATATTTAGGTTAATTAAGTTTAAATTTAGATTATTGATTTTTTTCTTTTATATATGAAAAATACATTCGATCGAGATCATTCTTCTTTAATAATCAAATCAATTAATGCCTTCGTTCATTATCATTAACTAATATATTAAATTAGGCTTAATGGTTAAGAAAATAACAAACCATATAATTCGTTGTCTTCGTTCGTATCAACAATTTAAACTTATATTTAAGATGTCTAAGTTGGATCTAGATGATGTGTTTGAAACTAGTTCTCATATTTTAATTATATTATGAAAAATAAATTATTAATAAATTAATCATATAAATTTTATAACGAATCTTGAATAAAGAAATAATATATATTTTTATGTAATTATATGAATATAAAAAATAATATTAACATATGTTTGATTTCGTTAACCATAATTTTAGTATAGTAATAACCATCAGGACTTCACGCCTTATTAGTTAAGGTTTTTTTGACGAAAAACTATCAAATGTTTAAGAATAACTACAAGGATAAGTTAACTCATACAAGTATAATAATAATTTAGAGAAAATTTAATTTATGCTATAAATTATAAGTAATGTGTGTATTATTATTAATAATTATACTTATATTATATAATTATATAAAATAAAAAATTATAAGATGATTGTATTGTTGGGAAATAACGCAAATTCTCGATAAGCTAGATGTATGAGAAAGCAAGAATAGAAAAATAACACACAAATTTGATAACGGAGTTCGGCCAATCTTGCTTACGCCGTCTGGACCTCTGAGATCTTTTCTTGAAGGAGAAATTACACAAGGTGTTTACAACACTCACAACTCATGACCCAATTACACCCAAGAAAATTACTCTCAATTTTCTCTCACAAAAAGCTTTTCTCTCAATTGGAATGAAACGCTTTGGATGATTAATTCATTACAATTACACATCTATTTATAGGAAAATTCACTCCTTGAATTACTCCCAAATTAATGGTTCCTTAAATTGCTCCTTGAATTAAGCTCCTTGTTTTGCTCCACGAATTGCTCCATTGTTTTGCTCCTTGTTTTGCTCCATGTGTTTTACTTTCCATGTTTTGCTCCGTGTTTTACTCCATGTTTCCTCCATGTTTTGCTCCTTAATTTGCTCCTTAAATTAAGGAGCTTTATAACAATCTCCCACTTGAAGACTGATTTCAATGTCTTCACACCTTGATCAATGCGGCTGACCTTTTCTAGTCTTTGTTACTCAGCGAGACCAACTTAAGTTGAGCCTGACTTCGGTTGTCAATAGTCACCACCTTTGTTAACATATTTGGCCGGATTTTTGCTTCCTTGAATCTTCTCCCATATTAACACGTCATCTTCCAATAGAGATCTAATGAAGTGATAACGAAGTCCAATATGCTTTGTTCTAGAATGAAATGTCAATTCTTCGCCAGTGTATTGCCTTTGACTATCACTACGCAAACATTCTTCTCTTGTATGAATTCTACCAATTAACAAACCTTGAAGCTATATCATCTCTTTACTAGCTTTAGTTACTCGCTACATACTCACCAGAAGTGGATAGAGTGACAATTTTCGTATTTGTGACATCCAACTAACATTGTACCGTAGTTCCAACAAGGTAAATATATAATCAGGTGTGCTTCTTCTGATCAACTTCACCTCCAAAGTCTACGTCTCACGCATTACTTGTACTTTTAACTCTCGGCTTTACTAAAGTACAAGCACTACTGGTGCCTCGCAGTATACCTCAAAATCCACTGATCGCTTCCCCAATGAGTTTTCCCTGGATTTGACACAATCTGCTAACAAGCTCCCACTACGTGGCCAATGTCCGGTCTCGTCTGGAGACCATTAGGTACATCAAACTTCCAATGGATGAGGCATAAGGAACCTTAGCCATGAATTCCTCTCTCTTCTTACGTGGAAGGGACTAATCCTTGGATAGGAGAAAATGAGCTGGCCAAGGGTGTGCTAGCGGCTTGGCATCGCCCGCGCATGTTGAATCTTTGCAAAACACGATTGATGTACTCTTGCCCAAGATAGCTATGAGGATCTTTTCTTCTTATTTCTTGTGATTTGCATTCCAAGAATCTTCTTTGCTAGACCCAAGTCTTTCATGTCAAATTCCTTTGACAATTGTCTTCAACCTTTTAATATCATCCATATCTGAACCTGCTTCTAACATATCATCAACATAAAGTAGTAAAATGATATAACTGACCTATATCTCTTGAAGTAGCAACAATGATCGATTGCACTACGGAAACCTTCCTTGTGCAGGTAGGCGTCAAATTTTTGTACTCATTGTCTCGGGGCTTGTTTCGGGCCATACAAACTCTTCTTAAGTCTCCGCACATCTGTTCTTCCCCTTTCGAGAAACCTTTGGTACATGTATATCTCTTCATCTAAATCTCCAAATGAAGGAATGCGGTCTTTACATCCAACCTGTTCAAGATGAAGATCTTCGATGGCTACAATGCTCAATACCGATCGATAGTATTAAGCGGAGCAAAATGTCCAGTGTAGTCAACTCCTTCATACTTTGGAAACCTTGACAACTAGGCGAGCTTTGTATCTCTTGGAACCATCACGCTCTTTCTTTCACACCCGTTTGTTGTTAAGTGTCTTCTTTCCCATAGGTAACTCCTAGTTCCCATGTATGGTTGGAGATGAGAGATTTCATTTCTTCTTTCATGTAAGCTCCTTGTTGGAATCTCGAGTCCGACAAGCTTCATCACGGCATTCGGGCTCCCCTCATCGGTCACCAACATATAGTTCATGTATCTCTTGTTAGGCACACGAGGTCGAGAAGACCTTCTCAATAAATTTGGAGTAAAGAGGTTGTGATGTGTCGGAATCTTGTGTCGTTTGTCCAACAAGTTCCTCCGTCGAGGACTTGTTACAATTGGTTCCGTTGCGGAAGTATCTGGACATCATCTCAGTACCGCAAATATTGACTCATTCTGCTCCGAGTCATTGGCGTCTATTTTTGCATGTCCTTATACATCACCCTTTCGTTGAAAATCACATCTACGATACGGATAACTTTCTTCTTCGTCATCCCAAACGGTAGCCAAAACTCATCCTCGCATGCTTGATGAATGTGCATTTCTTGGATTTGGGATCAATTTTATTCTGCCTGATCATGATATGCGCAAATGCTACACAACCGAAAACTTTTAGATGTGATAGTTTCACCTCTTTTCCGCTCCATACCTCCTCCAGTATTCTACGCTCTCCAATGGAACATATGCGGGCCTCGGTTGATCAAGTAAGGCTGCAGGTGATCGCTTACGCGCACTGCTTCGGTAGACAGATCACGAACCCCGGCTATTTACGTCAACGTTCGGTTCATACGCCGCCTACACCATTGTGTTGAGGCGTGCACTGATTCTTTCCATTACGATCCCGTGCTCATAGCAAAAATTTTTGAATCTGGTGTCTTCATATTCACCACCATTATTTCACGAGCTTTTTGATCTTTAAACCCGTCTTATTTTCCACCATAGCTTTCCATCTTGAATGCCTCAAATACTTCGGACTTATGCTTTAGAAAGTAAACCCATACCTTCCGAAGTGATCATCGATGAAAGTCAAGAAGTAGTGTTTCCCGCCAATAGATGAGACGGTCGTTGGTCCCCAAACATCGAGTGAATAAGCTCTAGCCTTTCCTTCTTTGGGATCTCGCAACTTGTCCGAAAGTCGACTCTCTTTTGCTTTCCCAGTATGCAATCTTCTCACATGTCTATCTCCGGTATTGTAGAATTCTGAAGTTTTTCCCCTTTGGAGTGCAGTAAATCTTCATCCCCTTCTCACCATATGGCCTAGTCTGCGGTGCCACAGATTTGGTGTTTCATTGCTCAGAATCTGTAATTGAACAACGTGCCTCCGCCGTCATGTAAAGAGTGCCACTTTTCTTGCCTCGAGCAACTGTCCATTGCACCCTTTGAAATCTTCCAATCATCACCATGGAAGATCGTAGTGTAGCGTTCACGGCCAAGCGCCTCACCGAGATTAAGTTCCTTCGAGATCGGGAATATGCACGACATCCTTCGGTTCCCAAACAGATCCGTTCAACTTAATCTTCACTACACCTTTGCCAATAATAGCACATGGTTGATCATCACCAAGATATACCTTTCCAAGGTTTCCAGTGACATATTTCTCGAAGAATTCTTTTTGTGAAGTAGCATGGGAACGATGCTCCGTAGTCCTAACACCCAAGATTCTTCCTTGCTTTCTCCAAAGAGCATATCAATGCATCGTCTCTCCCGAGGTGGAAGTAACATTTGCCTCTGCCTTCACTTGTTTGTCCTTCGGTGCACTCTGCACCGATTTTTGTAGTGCTAGGTTCTTCCACAATTCCAACACTCGATAGTCTTCGAGGCTATGGGAATTATTAGGATTCCCGGATTTGGACCTCGTCACTTTGATCTACCTCTGTACCGTTTCTACCACATCCATTCCCTTTGGTTGAGTTTCTTCCTCGACTCTGTATGCAAACCGAAGAAGTTGACGATTCACCTAACTCTCTACGTCTGATCTCTTCACCGAGAACCAAATCACGAACATCGTCACAATTTTAACTTATTGCTTCACGATGAGCTACTCACGGTAAGTGAGGTAGCATTCCAACTTTCTACGGTAAAGAAGACAAAAGTATTAATGCTCGTACTTCTTCATCGAATTCAATTTCCACCGAACTTAAGCCGGGTTGTGGTTGTGTTGAGTTCATTAAGATGTCGAGCTACCGTCGTTCATTCATCCGCAGTGAACAAATGCCTCATCAAGTGCACTTTGTTTCGAGGCGACGGCTTCTCAATACATATTGGAGAGAGCGCCATGTAAGCACCCGTAGTTGTCTTTTCCTTCATGTCAAGGCAACATTACGGATAAATAAGCGTCGAATAACTCAGGGGGTCATTCTGCCTAGAAGATTCCAATCTTCTTCCTTCATAGCTCGGTTTCTTCCACGAGAGAGGTTGATATAGATTTCTTTGATACGATAATCCTCATTCCTGCATTTTCCAAAACCCAAAATCTATGCCATCAAATTTCTCGAGTTTCACCCTTACTTCATCTGCGCTTGCTCCCACATTAAAATCGACTTCCTCCGGATCGGATTTCCGATCATTTCTTGCGAAAATTAGTAAATCACCACCAATAGCTCGATACCGGTTGTTAGGAAATAACGCAAATTAGATAAGCCGATGTACGAGAAAGCAAGAATAGAAAAATAACACACAAATTTGATAACGGAGTTACTAATCTTGCTTACGTCTCCGACCTCTTCGCGGTCTTTTTGCGAAAGGGGAGAAATTACACAAGGTGTTTACAACACTCACCATGACTCACAACCCAATTACACCCGAAAATTACTCTCAATTTTCTCTCACAAAACTTTTCTCTCTAAGTTTTTCTCTCAATTGGAATGAACAATTTGGATGATTAATTCATTACAATTACACATCTATTTATAGGAAAATTCACTCCTTGAATTACTCCTTAAATTAATGGTTCCTTAAATTGCTCCTTGAATTAAGCTCCTTGTTTTGCTCCATGAATTGCTCCATGTTTTACTCCTTGTTTTGTTCCATGTTTTACTCCATGTTTTGGTCTGCTACTTAAATTAAGTAGCTTTATAACATGTATTATATAATAATATATTAGTTTTAATTCTTTTTGAACTCCAATGAATTAGTTGATGAGTGATATTGGACCTTTAGTTTATAAACGCGAAAAAAGAAAGTAGTGGGGGCTCAATGGGCATGAATGATGATGGATTGTCCTTTATGAAACCATCAAACCTAGCCTTCCTATTACTATTATGTATTCTATCTCCCACCTTTGAGTTTGAGTCAGTAGGAAACATCAATTACGATTCTTTCTATGTTTATTATTTTTTTATTTATTTATTTTTATTTCATTTTAAATATCATTATGATATAATTATCACATTATATCTATTTTTCTTCCAAACAAGCTCATATATATATATATATATATATATATATATATATATATATATAAAGTTTAGGATAAATTAAAAAAATAATTAATTATTATTTATAATAATTTGTAAAAATAATTAAAATTTATTTGAGAAAGAAGACTCCAAAGAGTAACGATCAAGTTATTTCCTTGATTTCCTTCATGGCTCTCCACAATAGTTCATTGATAAAACTTATCAATAATTGAGTACTATTTTTCTTTATTTTAATTATTGAATTTTATTAGTTTGAAAATCATAATTTGAATAATCTATTGTTGAAGATATTTTAATATTGAAGCAGTAGAAAATTAATGTAAAAGATGTGACATTATATTTAAAATTAAATAATAAAATAGCGTCTGGGACGAAGAGCTACTATTGATAGACAAAAAATTCAAAGATGGGTCGAAATTAAGAATAAAAAGTTACTTTCAATTTCCTTTATCATTACAACAATAAAAAATATTTAAAATCAATTTTTTTCTTAAAATCGATTTATAAAGAAAATATGCTTATAAATCGATTTAAAATTAAAAGTTACTTTATATTAAAAATAAACATTAAATGGACTTAAACTTAAAAAATATTAAAAATGACGTTATACTTAACAAGTAGCATCGGTTGTATATGTCAATCAATACAAAACCACGTGTAACGTTAGTTATACACATCAATTGACTAATAATTTTGTGTTGATTTACACGTAGGATTCACACTACTTGTCACGTATAACATCGGTCCTATGTATCAATCGATATTACATATGACACGTAGCGTCGATTCTACGTGTCAATCGATGCTACACGTGGCTCACGTCGGTTAACCCGTAGAAGCAACACTACGTGCCACATGTTGCGTCCATTGATACGTAAAATTGATGTTACATGTCATGTATCGCGTCGATTGATACGTAGAACCGACTTTAAATTTTAAGTCAATTAACACGTAAAATCGATGTAAAATTTAAAATCGATTCTAACATAGAATAGAATGCACTACAAATTGAAGAGAGAAAAATTCAAGTTATTTAGGAAAACATATTGTAAGTTAAATATAATTTAATTACATATCCAATATTTATTGATTGATTAATAATTCATCATTTTATCATTATAAAGTCAAGTTTGAATAGTAGATGTCTAAATTTTTTTCAATTTAATAAAAAATAAACTTTTATTTAAAAAAAAAACTTTATCTGATATTATTTTACGATAAAAAGCTCATAAAATAAAATGGTGTAAGTAGTTGACATCAAGGGGGAAAAAGCAGTGCAGTTGATTTCCATGTTATTTTCGCGTTTTCCCCATTCTAAAACCACTAAACTAATCCATTGTTCTAATGCTTTTAAAAAATATTATCGGAAAAAGTCGATCGTAATTAATAAAGAAAAGAAAACGCTGTTCCTTACTGGATTTAAAACATTAACTGTCTAATTTAATTATCTATGTAACATAGAATAAATAGAAATATAAAATTGGATAAAGTAATGATAAAAATATATAAATTTATACACATTTTTGTGTTTAAATTATTTAAATCATGATATTTGATAGAATTATTTAAAAACAAATAAAAATAATTTATTTATTTTTCTCCATAATTTTATCATGTATTAATATGGGTATAAATTTATATGATGTTACTTTCATACAATGATTTCAATCTTCAATAGCCGAGTCAATCTTTCTCTTAAAACTATATTTTAACCTTTCATACCCCTGTGATAGCCCTGGCCTATAAAAACTCTAGCTGCATGAGCTCGAACAAATTCATAAAGTGAAGTAGCAACCAATCCCAAGATATCATTGTTACGATGGATACAAATCCAAGAATGAAGTTATACATGTCTCTGTTTTTTGCTGTCTTTATAATTCCATTCCAACTCCAATTTATCTTTGCACTTTCTATTGAAGAAACACAAAAAGTACTGAGTGTAAATATTTCTAATTCAAAATATTAATTCCTCTGTGATAGGCCTTTGCTTAAACAACAGCTAATAAGTTTAAAGTTAACTTTTGTAGGTACAAATTGTTTACTTGGGAAACAAGCGACACGATGACCCAGCAACTACAAGAAAATCTCACATTAACATATTATCTACTGTCATGGGAAGGTAAAGAAGTATAACAATATTAATTAATGTTGTTCCTTCTATTATTAACTACCATAAAGATATGATTTTGATGCAGAAAACATTGAAGTTATATTCTTTTCTTTTCTTTTTTTGTTATTGAAGCAAAGAAGCTGCACATAGATCAATTCTTTATAGCTATAAACATGGATTTTCTGGGTTTGCAGCAAGATTATCAGATTCTGAGGCACAAACCATTGCAGGTAAAAAGACTATGTTGGCTGTACAGTTATTGGATAAAGTTCTCTAACTTATCTCTATATAAATAAATGTGTGGCCTAGCAAAAATCAATATAAGTTTGAATTTTATTTTATTTTGAGACTTGGGCAACTATGATCGGAGGTAATTTTATATTTTTCGCTACAAATCTTTTTTGTAAAGATTCAGGGTACCTTCAGATCATATGCCGAATACATGGACATGTCTTTCTATGGCTAATTATTTGTATATGTATAATCAATACGGTGGAATTTGATCTCAACCCCATGTGCTCTATTCCTAGCAGATGTATTGATTTCTTCTTCTGTTATTGATTAAATTATTATTTATCATGTAAATATTTTGACTTTGGCCTCTAATATATGTATTAAGATGTAAATGATCAATATTATATATATATATATATATATATATATATTTTGGAATGGATTACTTAATTCAGTAAGTTTTTAATAATATAATTACTAATTTAATAATAAAAATTACTAATTTAATCTTACCTATCCCATAATTTACAAATATGTCATTTTTATCTTTTATAAAATATTAAAGATTAATTTACTACTATAATAAAAGTGAGTTTTTATTTTTGAAAGAAATTACTAATTTAACCCTACTATCATATAATTTACAAATAAGTAATTTTTATCAATCACAAAATAATTGATATTTTTAAAAATATTATGTCAAAAATAACAATTTAATTATTTTGTTATTTTTTATAACATTTTGTCTTTTATTTTGAAAAAGTAATGACAAAATGATAAATGATTAATTTTTTATTTTGTTTTTACTTTTTGTTATATTATTTCAACTGTTATTAAAATATTAGTTTTATAAATTCTTTTTAATAATATATAATAATTAATATAAAATTAATAAAAAAATAAAATAAAATAGTTAAAATTAATTAATTGTTTTTGTATTGTAACTTTTTCTTAACAAAAAGATTAAATTATTATAAAAAATAATAAACTATTTTAGCTAACGTCGGTAAACAATATTTAGGTGCATTTGTCCTGATGCTCTCAGCTATTGAGTTCTTGCTTTGCATATTTATTTTTTTGTTTTAAACATTCTCGTTAACTTTTATAGTATCAAATTCATAACCTATTTTTTAATAATAAATTCTTAATTTAATTCTTAATCTTCCATCTAATTAAATGGAATTCAACAAAGATTAAAAATGAGTATTTTAACTATAAATAATTAAAATTATAATTATCATAAAAAATTTAATAGTGTTTTTCAAAAATAACCATAATGCGTAAAATTAAAATAATTATTATAATATCGAAATTATGATTAATTGAAATAAAACATATATTTATATTATTTTTTATATACATACACATAAAAAACAAATGCACAATATATGGAATTATTAGATTAAATTTTATTTATTCTTATTTTTATATTTTATATTTTACTTATATTCAAGTGTTAAATAGTTAAAAATGAAAATTATGTTTTTATTTTAAATAAAATAATAGAATAATAATTACGTAAATATTTAATTTTTTAAATTAAATATATTTTTAAATAAATTTTAAAATATAAAATCGTGGTTAAAATGTGTAAAGTGTTAATCATTCATAATCTACCGTTATATATATATATGTTATATCTTTTGATATTTTTTAAAATTTTAATTAATTATAAAAATATAATTAATTATGGTTATGAAATATGTACTATTAAAGTTTAATTTATTTATACTATTAATTTATTATTTGAATATAGATTAAGGAAAAAATTTATAAGAGAAAATACAAAATGTTATTAGTTGAAATTATAAGATTAAAGTTTTCAAAGCTATTACATTCTTAATAATATAAATTACTTTACGTTCAGTAACTAATTTATTTTGAAATTTTCTTATTCATAAATTTTTTCACGTGCATATTCCTCTCATGTGCTTACTCTGCATTCTTTTAGAGTGATATCCATTTAACAGCTCTTATAGTTAATTAGTTATCCTCTGAAAATTATAGAGTTACCTGAAGTGTTGCGAGTATTACCAAATCATATTTACAAGCTACATACCACTAGAAGCTGGGACTTCCTTGGTGTAAATCACCCATCTCAAGATTCTCTTTTGACAAAGAATTCTGGTAAAGGAACTATCATTGGTGTGATAGATACAGGTAAGCATTCATTCTCTCATACAATGGTCCAAATAAGATTTTATAATAGTTGTAATCAAGCATAACTTAATATAAACCTGTAATAGGAGTTTGGCCTGAGTCCAATAGTTTCAGAGATGAAGGCATGGATCCAGTTCCGAAAAGCTGGAAGGGAGTTTGTCAAAAGGGAGAGCATTTTAACTCCACAAATTGCAACAAGAAAATTATTGGTGCTCGGTGGTTCATTAAAGGATATCTAGACGCATCCAATACAACCTTGGACCAGATCAAAGGCAGGGAGTACATGTCAGCCAGGGATAAAAATGGTCATGGAACTCATACAGCCTCAACAGCAGCTGGAAACTTTGTGAAAAATGCAAACTATAAAGGACTGGCTCCAGGACTAGCTAGAGGAGGAGCCCCTCGAGCCCATTTAGCAATTTACAAGGCTTGCTGGCTTGCTGGAAGCTGTAGTGGAGCTGATATTCTACAAGCTTTTGACAAAGCCATACAAGATGGAGTGCACATCTTGTCACTATCACTTGGTGGCGGGATTCCCATTCTTAATCCCGAAGAGCATGCAGTTGTATTGGGATCCTACCATGCAACTATAAATGGGATTACAGTTGTATGCTCAGCTGGAAATAGGGGTCCTAATTCACGAACCATCTCAAATACTGCACCATGGATAATAAATGTAGCAGCCAGCACAGTAGACAGGGCGTTTCCTATATCCATTACGCTTGGGAATAACCGTACTCTTTGGGTAAGCTAAATTCACTGTGAATAACATCAGAAGAAAGAGAAGAGAATTTGAATCGACTCAGAATTAGTAGAATATTGATTTTCTATACTGCAGGGAAAAACATATCCTGCGGGAAGCAGTGACTTTGCTCCAATTTTTTTGGCTGAAAGGTAAGCCATCACACCTTTCACTACTCCTGGCTGATACCCAATTTTATATTCCACCTATGTTACAATGATGAACGGTCTCCTTTCTTCCTTGCAGTTGTGCACATTTAAATGCAACATTAATAGCAGGGAAAATAGTATTATGTTTCTTAGAAGATGGACAAAGTAACTCAGAGGACACAGATTCAACATCAATTTCGAAGAAGAAACAAGGAATCCGAGGTATCATAATTGCCATGTACCATGAAGATGTAGATATTGAACTCGGTATTCCAAATGCTCAAGTAGATTACGAAGTGGGAACAGAAATTCTTAACTATGTAAACAGCGCAAGGTAATATATGTGAAACAGAACATAAATGCTTACTCAAATTCCCTTTTTAGTGTTAACTTTGTCCATGCATTGTGAAGGTCTCCTATTGCAAAGCTGGGTTCTCCAACGACTGTGACTGGGGCATGGTTGTCCCCTCGCATTGCATCCTTTTCTTCCAGAGGACCAAGTGCCCTGACCCCTGCAGTATTAAAGGTATAACCAAGAAACAGAGTTGTTAATTTGTTGAAGTTAATCATTCGTCATATCTTTCACATTAATAATGTCACTACTTATTACCTGATATGCCATTCCTTGGCCGATGGATACAGCCAGACATAACTGCCCCAGGGGTGAATATTATAGCTGCATGGCCAACACCTAATGGAGAATCAGTGCAGTACAAACCTGATACAGGAACTTCCATGTCATGCCCTCATGTTTCAGGGATAGTAGCTCTTCTCAAATCAGTGCATCCACATTGGTCTCCAGCAGCAATAAGATCTTCTCTTGTCACAAGTGGTGAGTCGAAACACAAAATTCTAATTGAATATCATACCACCAATATGTTAGTAAAAAGAAGAAGCTATATATACCAAATCATCTAACATTTACTACAAAATGCAGCTTCCCAAATTGGAACAGATGGAACATACATTATTGCAGAGACCAAATCTCCCAAACCAGCAGACCCTTTTGACATAGGTGGGGGGCACGTCAACCCCAACCAAGCAGCTAGTCCAGGGCTCATTTACGATAGTAAATCAGAGGATTTCAGTCAGTATATATGCTCCTTAGGTTATGACAGTGCCGAAGCTTCTGACCTGGCCGACACCAAAGTCAATTGCAATGAAGAAAGCCCTGTTGGGCTTAACTTTAACCTCCCTTCATTCTCAATTCCAAACCTTAAAACGGCACAGACAGTAACAGTAACAAGAAATGTGACAAATGTGGGAGATATTAATTCAGTGTACAAGGCACTTGTGCAAGCTCCTCCAGGCATAAAACTTACGGTACAACCTCAAATATTAAGTTTCAATTCAAAAACACATACACTCTCCTTCAAAGTAAGCTTTTTCTCGGCTCAAAAACAGCATGGTTATTACAGGTTTGGAAGTCTAACATGGACAGATGGTAAGCATGTTGTGAGGAGTCCAATAGCTGTACGTGTGATTAGAGCTGAATATTCAAATGCATATCTTTGATATTATATGAGCTAAACATATTAGAGACTACTAAATAATGGTGAACAAAGTATCACCAGTTAGTATTTGCACGTGGATATTTAAATTTAATAAAATTCGTTGTTCTAATTTCAGTGTACCTATTCGGCTATGAAAAATTAACAAATGTAAAGTAGTAATTGAACAACTCGATGTTTAATAAATTTTAAGCTATCACATTACAATTCTCACATTTCATATCAAACAAATTACCAAATAAATTCATATCTTTAACTCCAAATTATATATATAACTCTAAATTATCTTTCATTGTTAAGGGCACATGTTATATACTTTATATTTTTGTGGATCAAAAAATAAATTTTTTGTAACATTTTGACAAAAAAATGTACCATAGAAAGGATTTGGGTACTAAAACGACATTTTTTAATAATACGAGAAAAAATAAATACCAATGTAATAACATGAATACTTTTAAAATAACAAATCTTGTTTAGCCACTAAAACAATTCTAGAAATCTATTTCCAAATCATTATTAAAAAAATTTTAATAACTTAAAAAAATAATTAATTGTTCTACAATTATTTTTAAAATTTATTGAGTATAGCTAAGAGCAAAAATCATTGTTGCCAAGTGCAAATAATTTTAAAAATCATTCTTATATTAACATTAGACTTCTAATATAATGTAAACACTTTGTTCATATTTTATAAAATTAAAATATTTCATATTTTATAAAATTAAAATATTTCATATTTTATAAAATTAAAATATTAAGTAATATTTGAAATTAATAAATAGATGAATGTTTGCAATGTTTCACTAATTATAACCAAAATATATAAAAATCTACTAATTTTTGACTAAGATACCATAAGTTTACTAATTATTAAAAAATAGATTAAAATTTTAAAATTAAAAAAAATGTTAAAAATAGAGTATGTGAACATAGATATTTTTTGAGTTTCTATGTGTTCTTAAATTATTTTTTATGCTTTTCAACCATCTAAGTTTATTTTTTTAATTTTAATTGATTTAGGGAATGCATTGTAACTAAAACAATATGAACATGTATGCTAACGTAATCCATTTATGATATCTTTTAAAATTTTGGACTTCTAACTCAATTTTCAATAATTAGAAGAAATATAATACCTCAACTAAAAGTTTATACATTTTAATTATAAACAATGGAATATTATTACTATTTTTTCTTAATAAGTTATCAATGTAAAAGAATAATAACATATTTAAAAAAACACTACTTTTCCAACATAAGCAGAAGAAATAAAATGAAAAAAGTTATTTAGTATATTTTGATTTGACCTCAAATTGATTTTTTTTAAATTACACCCTCTAATACATTTAGTCAAATTAAATATATATTTAATATTTTTCTTTAAAATATTAAATATGAAAAGAGAATAATTATGTGGATAAAAAATAATTTTTTTTTATTTTTTAAAAATAAATAGAGATAAAATATTAAAATAATTATGTGATCAATAATTAATAATAACTAGGACTTTTATGTCTGAAGAGAAAATATAAAAATATTACCATTTATTAAATTTTATAAAGAAATAAAAATATTAAAATACAATATATATTTGTTTAAATTTTCAAACTCTAATATCATAAAGTTGTAACATATTAAAATAATTACTATGAATTCCAATTTTATTTTGAACTTGGCATAATTTGTACTTTAAGTTGTTTTATTAGATGGGTACATTATTTACTAAATTATATATCAAAGATTGATGTTAATTATTGATTAACTAATATTATAGAGTGAATGAATTGAAAGTTAGAAACATTTAATTGAATTTGGGAAAGGATTGGTCTTACCTAACAATCTCATGACTAACTGAAGTTTCGTCAAATTACTCGATATAACTTTTAACAATCATCTCTATCTCTATATGTAATATATAAAAATTTCCCGTGACAAGATTATCTAAGATCTAGGTGGATCATTGACAATGGTTGTCAACAACTTCACTAGAGGTGTAGTGAGGTCTCAAATAGAGATTTAGTGAGGTCGCAAACAATGTTGGTAGAAATATGGTAGGATCTTGGTTCTATTTTATTAAAGTGATCAAATGCTGGTATTTTTGTTTTTTTATTAGATAGTTTAATATAAAGCCATGAGTTTTTAAATGAGCTATTACTACTTACAAAAAGTTGATTAATTTATCAAAAATAAAGTTATTTAAACCAAACACAATATAAACCCACCATCTTTAAAAAACATAAAATAAATTAAAAATTATTTCTCAATCATAGCTTTAAAATAAAAAAAATGTTAGAGGTTTGATCTTTAGTTTTTATAGAAAAGTCCATACACATTTACTATGATCATCAATAATAGAAACAAAATATTTTTCATTATTATAAGACAGTTTAGGAGAGATCTATGAGTTCAAATACAACAAGGTAAACAAAAAAGAACTTCTAACGTGTGATGAAGTGAAAGGAAGTTTGTGATATTTATTATTTGATAGGATTAACAAAAACTCAATCTTTAGAAAGATTCTTAAGAGTGAAAGTTTCTTTTTTTAATTACGGGTCTAATTAGCTAGAGGGGGTAAATAGATAATCAACAAAATTGTGTAAAATTAAAATTTTTGTAGATGTCCTGGTATGTAATCACATATAAATAAAATAATGCGAAAATATAAGTCAATACACGAGATTTTTAGGTGCAAACAACCAAAATCATACCAATATTATAAGAGAAAAACCGCCAATTCATCATACAATTGTAAGGCCATATCTTATACAACCCACCTATATAAAGCCCCTAAGTAATCTACTACCAAGTCACTACTTTCATCATAGCCTGGACAAGAAAAGTGTTTGAATCTAGACCAACAGTTCGATAACCTTAGTCATAGAAGCAATCGATTGTTCAACCAGTATCTAAAACATTAGCAAAGCAACACAAATGTAAATGTGTGTGTTAGAGCAGATTCAATAATAAATGATGATATAATAAATATATCACATAAATCAAAATCAACTTGAAACCTTAGAAAAATCAGTTTAAAGCACAATATCACAAATATTGTAAGCTTGTTAATCCATCAAATACAACCACAAATGTTTGATAAATTAACTTAATAAAAAAACCTACTTGAATAGTTTTTGTAAAATAATATGAGAAAGATTAAAATGAAGAGAAAATGTTCTTATATGGTTTATCAAGGTTGTGTGCTTAGGTTTGTATATATAACATATCTTAAAGCACTAGGTCAAAATAAAATTACTATATTATTCATAAAACCAGTTAAAAGAATTTTAAAAAAAGGACAATATAGTAAAAAGTCAATTCATTTCAAGTCAAAAATAGGTTTTAAAATCAAAGTCTGAACCGCTCGATAGATCCAACATATTCTCGATCAATTGAGTACATAGTTCGATCGATCCAGTCAATTCTTTATCTATATAGTGTAATAAATAATTAATTTTGAACCAGTCAACTATTAATTACTCGATCAATATTGTCAATTAAATAATTAATTCATGACTTCTTAAACTGAGTAGATTAATTCTCAATCGATTTACATAGCTCGATTGATCTAGAGATGTTTCTATCGATCGAGTAGTCTAATCTCAAAATATTCCTATGTGTTTAATATAAAATCTAATGTACATAAGAATAGAGACATACTTGACTTATGATTATTGGAGCTCCATAGTTTCTTTGGCTTCAAAATATTCTTAAAGGACATACCTAGAAACTAAAATTATATTTGTATATTTTGTTCACGAATATTGCCAATACTCATATAGATCTTACAATCTCCATTTTTGGTATATACGTGTGACAAAACCTCTCTATCACTACATAACTCTCATAGGAAAAATATATTTTTACATAGTGGTACTATACTATGATATGATAAAACCATCTTCACTTGACTCTTGAAAGCTCATATGAACACTGAAAAAGAAAAATAGCCAAACAACTTGTCCTGAAAGACTCATAGTTAATTAATTCAATACATATAACAACAAAAAAACGAAGAATATTCATAAGTATGAGTAATTATCGTATAGGAATTAAAAGCATAACTCCACCTACGTGTAATATTTCCAATTAATATTTTTGAAAGTTAATTCTCAAGGCAATTCTTCCCCTTTTTATAGATTTTCAAATAAATTTTTAATTTTTCTCCCCCTTTTTTGTCATATAAATAAACAATATAATCAGGAAGTAATAACAATAGGTTGAAAAGGAAACAATATATTAAATTACTGAAAAAAGGAATACACATTTTGAAAAGCTCAAAACAATCAAAATAGAGAGCTAAGAACAATATGTTTTTTAAAAAAGAATAAATTCCTCCTAAGTTCTACGACTCCTTTAAATAAATTAGAATAAAACAAAAATTTATAAAAATTGATATATGAGGCACGTGTATTGCAAACACAAAAACGCGGATCGGCGTGCCGTGTGGGGTCCACCTGCCGCGTAGGCCGGCGTGTAGGGTGGGACCCATGTGTCTCGCGAGCATTGGTCCTGTGCAGCACAACCACGTGCAATCTCTCCCTCCAACCATTTAGAGTCTACCACATGTCCTACTATTTATTTTAGCCAATCATGTGTTGACACGTGTCATGCTTTGATGAACAAAAAAATGCGGAACCATGCACGCGTTTCCAACACCTATCCCCTACATGTCTCTGTGCTATTATCCCCTGTGCCACGCCCCACGTGAGCCCTTTCCTCCCACCAATTAAAGGCTTCCACATGTCCCACTATATCTTGCAGCGAATCAGATTGTGACACGTGGCAACGTGAATTGAAAAGAAAACCAGAAACGGTGCACGTTGCCCCTGTTTTGCGTGTTTGCATGCCTCAATATTCTTGTCCCCTACGCGAGTTAATTTATTATTTTCGACATACGTTTTTGTCCCCCACGTGTAGAAAAATATATTTTAAAATGTATTTGTTTTTTAGAAATTTGATGTTATAAATAGGAGATTATTATGAAGTCTTTTTTTTAGTTTTGGTTTTAGGTTCATTTTGGGGTTGGACAGTGGAACACGCAGAAGCCATTTTTGGCTTCTGTTGTGTTTTGTCTGTGCCAAATATTTAAGAGAAGATGAATTTTTAATTTTCTTAGTCTTCTGTAACTAATATTCCTTAACTATTATAATTTTAATTTTAATTTATGAAGTAATTTAATTTTTCTAGGGTTGCGTTTTATCTAGATTTATGAAGTTTGAATTTATTTATTTTTAAAATATTTATAAGAATTTTAATTTGTTTATTCTATTTGTGCTTAATGCTTTTGATTATTGGAAAATTTATCAAATGATCTGTGGCGCTTAAATAAACTTGGAAGAGGCATTTTTGTGTATATTGCTCATGGATAGAATAACATGTATATATGAAGAATAGGAATATATCTTTATCGTATGTGTGACCATTTGAGAACTTATAACGTAATGAATCTTGGTGAATTTAATTCTTATAGGAATATAGTGAATTAATTTAATGAGGTGTGTCTATACGGAGCTCGGAAGAGATGTATGGATGAATTTAGAAGTTCTTGATTGACGAATTAAATTTACTAAAAAAATATAAATCAAGAGAAAATAATATGATTCGAGTGGATTAATTTGGTGAAAAACTACAATCCTAGAATTCTTTTATTTTGTTATAAAACCCTTTAGTTAACTTGTTCCAATTTAACGATTGTTTTGGATAAAATCAGAGTGAAATAATTTTAGTACTCAACAAACTGTAGTGACAAATCTCCGTGGGAACGATAACTTTACTTATTAAATTTTATTATTTGTGATCATGTATACTTACACATTTTATGTTTTCCTAAAAGAGACAACAACCACATAAATATATGTAGACAAGTCATACGAATATACTAACACAGATAGTGACACATATCGAGAGTCACCAAAACTGAGATAAATATTGAAACAGTATCAACATGTCAATTAGTCTATTTATGATTAGTTGTGAAGGATTTAAAAGGAGTATCACCTATCATAAAAAAAATATAGGTGAATTCATACTTGCACAAAATAAAATTTACTTACTAAGAAAGAACGTTAATCTATATTTTTTTTGCATTCCCTTATTGAATTAATTCTTTTTGTATTTGGGATTTTTTATTTATTTTCTTTTTATATAACTATTTATGGTTCTTTCTTTTTGTGCAAGCAAAATCTTTTATATTTTTCTTTTTCCTTTAATATTTTTTTAAGGAAATATGCACGAACCAAAAACCTAGTATGATGACTTTCATACTAGTTGTGAGGTACCTCTCTATGCTCACTATGGTAGCTTTACACATCACAGTAGATAAGGCTCTAAAAACTAAGTCAAATATATATTTTAAAATAATTTTGTAGTCAAGGTTAGTTCATTCCCTAGAATCTCACAAAATCAATTATAAACTTCAAGCATGATATATATGTGTGTGTGTGTGTATGTGTGTGTGTTCAGTAAGTGTGTGAATAGGTTCATGTCAATATCAACCACCAGATGTGAAATATATAAATGCACAAGTCAAAATATCCATTTTTATAATGTATAGCCAATCAAAATAAATATGAATGGAGTATATAATGATAATATCAATGTTCAAGCATGTTTAATTCCCTCATTTTTTAGCTTTTCTTTTCTTTTTTTAAACTAAAGAAACATCAATAAAAATAAAAATAAAAACAAAAACAAAAAAAAAACTTAAGATGCTTGCCTTGGGTCAATTAAGTACTCAATCAAAAGTATCTAGGTGAACAATAAATGAAGGTCAAGTGACCAAAAAGAGAAAATCTTTCTTAACTCAAACTTTCTTGAGTTTTAGTTTCTTTATATCTTTAGGTTGGAAATCAATTACCTTTGTTTTCATTGACATATTCTTGACTTAACTTTAGATTTTTCATTCATCCTAAATGAAAATGCAGCATGCATGTTAGGATGATGGTAATTAGTCCTACAATTACAAGTGTTGAATTTGACATGTTTTTTTGAACCAATAACTTCATGCTTTCTAGTGGAATTTTTGAACATGTTATTATAATTTTCATTCATCCTATAATATGGTGCAACATGCATAAATGTATGATGGTTATAAATATTACTATGTAAAGTATGAAAATTATTATTAAATCTATAAGCATTTATCAAACATCTACACTTGGGCCTAATATGATCTTTCCTATCACAATGATGATAGATAGACATAAACTTAATAGATATTTCAATTACATGCAACTGTTCTTTATGTATAATGAGTAACATTAGGAGTAGGGCTATAAGACTTTACAAATTTTATTTTTGATGTTGAAGATGTATGTGTAGTCTTTGAAGTAAAGAAGAGTTGGAAGGTTTTGCAAACTCAGTTTTTTATGAAAATGATGGTGTACAATCCTTATCTATATAGCCTAGTCCTCTCTTGTTTCTAACAGGTTTTTCATAATTCAAAATTTTGTTTAGTCTTTTAACTCCAATGTTTTTACAACTTCCTTGAATTGTTCAAGTTCCTACACCATACTTCTTTTTCTTATTCTAAGCGAGTAAGACTCGAATTCAGATGTTTAATACACTTAGAAAATTAGGTTTTTTCTTTCTCAGTACTGAGGAATTTATTTCATATGATTTTAATTTATCATTTAGTGTAGTTATTTCTACAAGCAACCTATATTTTTCTCTTTTTTATCTAAGATAATCTATGAATAGTTCTTTAATACTAGTGATATTAAATTTATTGAGTAGAAATTCAACATCACTTTCCTTATCATCTGAATTAATGTCAAACTTACTAAAATATCCACTAGCAATAGCAGTAAATGCCAAATAGTTATTGGCATAATTTTTTGATTCGATTGGATTGTCGTCATCATTTTTAGAGTAAATAATTGTAGCATTGAAAGCTCATTCAATTTTGTTCTTCTTGTTTGCACAGTTAGCTGCAATATGACCAAAATATTGAGATCTAGAGAGTTTAGATTTCTTACCATCAGAACTCACAAGTTTGAGTTTTTTCAAATTCTGATCCCTTGAACAATTTTGTTTCCAATTACTTTGTGAATTGTTTTGATTGAAGAGTTTATTGAGGATTTTGGCTAAGAGTTTTAATTCTTCATTATTGTCATTATCACCATCATTTGCCGTGGTATTTTTGAAAGTAATCCCTTTGTTCTTTAAGGGTTTACAAAAACTCATCTCAAAGGCTTTAAGCTAATAAGTTTCTCTATTTTCATGGTGTCCACATCATTGCTTTCATCAATGGTAGTGATTCTTGCATGGAAGTGATCTAATAATGAGCAAAAAATATTTTGAACTACCCTAAAGTTATCAATTTTCTCTCCAAGATTGGTAGAGGTGTTAGTTATATCACATAATCTAATATAAAATTGGAGAAAGTTTCATCTTCTTTCATTCTAAGATTTTCAAATTGATTATCAAGCATACAAATTTTAGTTTGTTTAACTAGTGAGATGCTCTCATGGACAAGCTCTAAAATATCCCAAGCATACATAGTAGTATCAACATTAGAAATACAATGAAACTTATTAGTAGACACAACACTAAAAATAACATTAATACCTTTTTTATTCTAGTTGCTAGTAGTTTTATCTTGATTGGTCTATTCATTCCTATGTTTAAGATTGACTATATCATCTTTGGTAACCTTAGGTAGATCTCAACCATAAAGCACATAGTTTTAGACACACCTATTATAGACCATAGAGAAGCTCTCATATGAACCTTTAAATATGGGTAATTAGACCCATCAAAGTAAGGTCATGTTTAGATAAACCCTCTCTTAAATGATCCATAACATTGTCCTAGGTGCACTAAGTGTATCTAGTGATCTACTATGATGCCAATTTAAAGTTTCTTTTTTAGTTATGGACTTAATTAGCTAGAGGGAGTGAATAAATAATCAATGGAATTATGATAAATTAAAATTTTTACAGACGATCAAGCATGCAATCACATCTACATAAAGTAATGTAGAAATATAAATTAACACATGAGATTTTTAGGTGGAAACAACCTAGACCACAATAATGATTTAAAAGGAAAACCATTTGTCCATCGAACCTCCTAACCATCCACTATGAAAAATAAGGTCTAATTACAAGGTCAAATCTTATACTACCACCAAGATAAATTCCTCAAGTAATCTAATTACAAGTCACTCTTTTCATCATAGCCTTAACAAGAAAGGTGTTCGAAAATTTGAGTCACACAAGCAATCAAATACATTCAACTATTATCTGAAACATTAGCACAATAAGACAAGTGCAAATGTTTGTCCTAGAGCATATTCAATAAATAAAAATTCTAGCTAGATGATTTAATAAATATATCAAATAAATCAAAATCAACTAGCAATCCTAGAATAATAAACTTAAAGCACAATATCACAAATATTATAGGCTTATTAATTCATCAAACAAACCCACAAATATTTGATAAATTAAAACAATGAAAAAACCTACTTGAATAGTCTTTCTAAAACAATATGAGAGAGATTAAGATGAAAATAAGAATGCTCTTATGTGGTTGATTAAAGTTATGTGCTTAGGTTTGTATATATAGAATATTTTGAAGCACTATGTCAAAGTAAAATTACTATAATGTCCATGAAATCAGTTAAAAGAGTTTAAAAAATGACAATATAGTAAAAAGTCAATTCAATTAGAGTTAGAAATAGGTTTTTAAATCAAAGCCCTAGCTGCTCGATCGATCTAACATACTCTTGATCGATCAAGTATATGATTCAATCGATCCAATCAATTCTTAATCAATCCAATATAATAAATAATTAATTTTAAACCAAGGTTGATCGATCTAATTAATAAATTGATTGATCTAGTGCTTGGTCAATTAACTATTAATTACTCGATCGATCTAGTCAATTAAATAATTAATTTAATACTTTTTAAAATGAGTAGATCTTGTAGAAGATAAAGGAACATTGTTCACATTCCCGTGAATCTCATCACTAGTTGGCCTCGCTAACTGATTTTACAAATTTTCAATGCCAAGACCATCATTCTGAATCGTAGGATTGATTGTTAGTGAATTAAAAAGTATAATAGAGAACACAACATCTTTATACATAGATTTGGAACCCATTATTGACAGTTTTGAGAAGATGATGCACAAATTTTGTAACTATAAATTAGCTCGTAAGTGCACAAATCATTTATAATAAACGATAAGTATACTCTCAATGTCGGTCTCAAGAGAAACTATATGGATTTAGATAATTCTTCAAATTTCTTAAAAACTTAAATAAATAAATAAAATCTAAACATTCTATTACAATGATTGGGTTTTGAAAATACTAAACTATTGATAAAATAATTAAAGACAACTAAATAAAGATTTTAATCAAACAAATTCAAGGCAAATATAGAATTTATAATCAATGAAGAACCAATAAGAATATTTAGGTTAATTAAGTTTAAATTCAAATTATTGATTTTTTATTTTATATATGAAAAATCCATTCGATTAAGATCATTCTTCTTTAGTAATCAAACCAATTAATGCCTTCAGTCAAGATCATTAACTAATAAACTAAATTATGCCAAATGTCTAAGGAATAACAAACCATGTAATTCGGTGTATTCGGTCATATCAACAATTTAAACTTCTATTTAGGATGTCCAAATTAGATCTAGAAGATGTATTTGAAAACTAATTCTCATATTTTAATTATATTATGAGAAATAAATTGTTTATTTCTTGAATAAAGAAATAATCTATATTTATTAAATATTAAAAAATTTCACCAAAATAATCTACACAGACATAGTAATAAAAATAAATTTTCATTATAATAATCAGCCAAACATACTTAAAATTAATTACATGATCATTATATTAAAATCAACAAATTTAAGAAATACAAAAAGAATAATTTGAAAATATATAAATACAAATTAGATCTCAATATCAACGATGGATGGATGATGTGTCCTGCTCTAAAGTTGTGATCTTGATTTTCAAAGTGATCTTCAATTTTTAAGAATCTTCTTTTCTTTCTTCATCCAAAAAACCTGCCTAATGTTTTCTCTTATTTGCTCTTATTTAATCTAAATCATGTGAAAAATAAAAACTAAAACCTAATCCAAACTAAGTTCTGCATTATTATGTAAGGCTTAATGTATAGGTTTATTTATAGTGAAAGCTTGTGTTTCGAGAATTTTGACCCAATTTTATGTTGTGCGTTGTGGCACAACATAATATTCACTGCCACAACACAACGTTCGATCAACTTTGCACAAATTCAACCCAAAAGGATCTTGCTGTGGTAAAACATATTCAACTTGCAGCACAAAAAACTCAATGTGTCAAGTAATTCATCCCAAACTGTGTATGATGCGATGCATTTTACTTTTCTTGAAATTTTCCTTATACACCTTACAAAATGGTTGGTTCATAATGTAAGAATTACATGTCTTAATATTTTGAACTCCAAGGGTGCAAAATAAATGTTCAAGTGTTGTTCTTTGTGTATTGACAAATTTATCTATTTTGAAGCTAAAAACATTTTAAATACAACAAAACATACCTGTGATTTTGAATAGATAGATTTGCATAAATAATGGTATAAACATGTTATAATTAAATTTATGTATTATAATTAAGGTTAATAAAATCACAAAATATGAATATTTTTCAAACGTTTATCAGGAGGATCTTAAAAAATACTCTGATACCATATAAATCTTAAAGAAAGTAAAGATGGGGAGGAAAAGAATAGTGAAAGAATATAAGTGAGAGTGTAAACTGAATTCTTTAAGTCTTGAATGTATCACAAAATGTGTTTATATACTACATAGTCTTTTAACTAACTATATGCACTATTTTATTTGACTATCGATACTAACCGTTTTAGCTAACTAACAAACTTACACAAATAGCTCTAACAAATATATAAAGTGTTATAGCCATACACATTACAAACTATTTTGATATATTCTAACATTTACCTTTAATTGGTAATAAAAATTGTTCCTGGCCAAGTTGCAATAAATTTTAAAACAACTTTTTGCATTCGCCTTTTCACTTTATGCGAGAATGAAAATTTTTATTTTGGTTATCATTGCTCTGTTTTACTTCAACACAATCTCTATATCTCTTGGTTGATCTCTCAATACTTTAAACAAGCTGTGTTTGAACCTCAAGAATGCCAATTCTTGCTTTAAATTTTTGCCCTCTCTTTGTGCATTTTAAATTTTTATAGAAAAGAACAGAAAATTAAGGGAAGTTTATATAAACTGTTATAGATATATATTGTTTATTTGGGAGCAAAAAAGAATGATAAACCAGATATTACATATATCTCGGAAGGTACATTTATTATTAAGCTTATTGCTTCTTTAGTGTTTAAATTTGAATATGTCAATACAAATTTAATGCAGCATATAAGAACAGTTAACCAAAACATTATGCCTTTATGGTGTTTGTATAAATTAAGCAAAGAGCACACAAGTGCATTCTTTACAGCTACAAACATGATTTTTTGGGTTTGCTGCAAGATTAACTGAACCTCAAGCACAAGCACAAGCTATTGCAAGTATTTATAAATTTTTTTACAGCTCCCTGATGTTGTTCAAATGATGCCTTAGATCAAGTTCTTCGACAACTTCAATTTCAAATACCACAGAAACAAAAATCAGTTGCCCTAGATCAAGTACTTTGACTCAGCTTGGCCTTAACCTTTGTTATAAAGCTCCTTAATTTAAGGAGCAAATTAAGGAGCAAAACATGGAGCAAAACATGGAGCAAAACATGGAGCAATTCATGGAGCAAAACAAGGAGCTTAATTCAAGGAGCAATTTAAGGAACCATTAATTTAATGAGTAATTCAATGAGTGAATTTTCCTATAAATAGATGTGTCATTGTAATGAATTAATCATCCAAAAGTGTTCATTCTAATTGAGAGAAAAGCTTAGAAAAGATTTTGTGAGAGAAAATTGAGTAATTTTCTTGGGTGTAATTGGGTTGTGAGTTGTGAGTGTTGTAAACACCTTGTGTAATTTCTCCTTTTAGTAAAAGATCTGTGGTCAGGAGGCGTAGCAAGTGCTTAGAACTCCGTTATCAAATTTTGTGTGTTATTTTTTTATTCTTGCTTTCTAGCGTAAATCGGCTTGCATCGGTAATTTCGTTATTTCCCGACAAGCTGGTATCGAGCTATTGGTGGTGATTTGTCAATTTTACGCAAGAAATGATCGAGAAGCGATCCGAAGGAAGTCGATTTTAGTGGGAGCGATAGTAGTAGATGAAGGAAAGGTGAAACTCGAGAAATTTGATGGCCTGATTTTGGGTTTTGGAAAATGCGGATAGAGGATTATCCATTATCAAAGAAATCTATGTCAACCTCTCTCGGGGAAGAAACCGAGAAGCTATGAAGGAAGAAGATTGGAATCTTACAGGCAGAATGACCACCGGAGTTATTCGATTGATGCTATCCGTAATGTTGCCTTGGCCTTAGCAAAGGAAAAGACCACGGCGGGTCTTATGGCGACTCTCCAATATGTATGAGAAGCCATCGGCCTCGAACAAAGTGCACTTGATGAGGCATTTGTTCAATTTGCGGATGAATGAAGGCACGTCGGTAGCTGACATCTCGATGAACTCGACACGTCCATGTTGAGTTCGGTGGAAATTGAATTCGATGAAGAGTACGGCATTAATACTTTTATCTTAACTTTACCGAGAAAGTTGGAGATACTCTGTCACTTTTGTGAGTGGCTCGTCGAGGCAAATAAGTTGAAATTTGACGATGTTCGTGATGCGGTTCTCGGTGAAGAGATCCGAGCGTAGAGAGTCGAGTGAATCGTCGGCTTGCTTGGGTTTGCATCACGAGTCGAGAGGAAGAAATTAAACCAAAGGGAATGGACGTGGTAGAGCAGGACTACGAGGTAGATCAAGAGACGGGAGGTCGAATCCGGGAATCTAATAATTCCCGTAGCTCGAAGACTATCGAGTGTTGGAATTATGGAAGAAGCAGAACCTTACAAAAATCGGTGCAGAGAGTGCAGAAGGACAAACAAGTGAAGGCGAGAGGAAAATGTTACTTCCACCTCGGGAGGAGACGATGCATTGATATGCTCTTTGGAAACAGGAAGAATCTTGGGTGTTAGACTGCGGAGCATCGTTCCATTGCTACTTCCAAAAAGAATTCTTCGAGAAATATGTCCCCAGGAAACCTTGGAAAGGTATATCTTGGTGATGATCGACCATGTGCTATTATTGGCAAAGGTGTAGTGAAGATTAAGTTGAACGGATCTGTTTGGGAGCGAAGGATGTCGGGCGTATTCCCGATCTCGAGAGGAACTTAATCTCGGTGGGGCGGTTCAGCCGGTGAAGGCTACCTGCTGCAATCTTCGTGGTGATGATTGGAAGATTTCAAAGGGTGCGAATGACGGGTTGCTCGAGCGAGAAAAATGGCCTCTTTACATGACGGCGAGAGGCACTTTATTCAATTACGGTTACGGCGAGCAATGAAACACCAAATCTGTGGCACCGAGAGACTGGGCCATATGAGTGAAGGGGATGAAGATTGTCTCAAGGGAAAACTTCAACGGCGTCTACGGTTTACGGAGATAGATATGTGCGAAGATGCATACTTGGAAAGCAAAGAGAGTCGGCTTTCGAGACGGTTGCGAGAATCGAAAAGAAGGAAAGACTAGAGCTTATTCAACTCGATGTTTGGGGACAATGACCGTCTCATCTATTGGTGGGAAACACTACTTCGTGACTTTCGTTGATGATCGCTCTCGGAAGGTATGGGTTTACTTTCTAAAGCGTAAGTACGAAGTATTTGAGGCTTTCGGAGAAGATGGAACCACTATGGTGGAAAATGAGACGGGTTTAAAGATCAAAAATCTCGGAAGCTGACAATGGTGGTGAATATGAAGACACGGATTCCAAAATTTACTGCTATGAGCACGGGATCGAGAATGGAAAGAAGCATGTACCGGGCACGCCTCGGCGACATGATGGTGTGGCCAGCGTATGAGCCGAGACGTTGACGAAGAGCGGGAAGCATTCGTATACGGTCAGGTCTAGAAGCGATTACGGCGGGAAACGATCGACACGGCGACTTACTTGATCGACGAGGCCCGTACATTCCATTGGAGCGTAGAATACCGGAGGAGGAGGTATGGAGCGAAAAAGAGGTGAAACTATCACATCTAAAAGTTTTTCGGTTGTGTAGCATTTGTGCATATCGGTGATCAAGGTAGGAATAAGCTTGATCCCCGAATCCAAGAAATGCACGTTCATTGGCTATGGTGAGGATGAGTTTGGCTACCGCATTTTGGGATGACGAAAAGAAGAAAGTTATCAAGTAACGGAGATGTGATTTTCAACGAAAGGGTGATGTATAAGGACACGTAAAATGAAGCGCCCGATGACTTAGAAGCGAGAATGAGTCGGTATTTGCGAGATGCGAGATGATGTCCCGGATACTTATGACAGAACCAATTGTAACAAGTCCTCGGCCGGAGGAACTTGTTGGACAAACAGTACCGGCGTTCAGGCACGCCTGCTGACCTCTTCTCCGGCTCACTGTATTGAGAAGGTCTTCTCGACCTCGTGTGCCTAACGGGAGATCATGAACTATATGTTCTTGGCCCGTGGAGGGAGCACGAATGCTATGATGAAGCTTGTCGGACTCGAGATTCCAACAAGTGGGAGCTTCTTTATGAAAGAAGAAATGAAATCTCGTCTCTCGACCAAACATGGGAACTAGCGCTGAGTTACCTATGGGAAAGAGAAGGCAACTTCCTGACAAATGGGTGTACCGGGTGAAAGAAGAAGCGTGATGGTTCGAGAGATACAAAGCCGAGTCTAGTTGTAAAAGGGTTTCAACGGAAGGAAGGAGTTGATTCTGTTTGACATTTTGCTCCGTTGTGAAGCTTAATACTATCGAGATCGGTATTGAGCATTGTAGCCATCGAGAATCTTCATCTTGAACAGGTTGGATGTGAAGGCGCATTCCTTCATGGAGATTTAGATGAAGAGATATACATGTACCGGCCGAGAAGGTTTCTCGAGAAAAGGGGGAAGAAAAGAACATGGTGTCTGAGACTTAAGAAGAGTTTGTATGGCACAGAAACAAGCCCAGAGACAATGGTACAAAAAATTTGTGACGTACCTGAGGAAGGTTTCGGAAGTGCAATGCTTGATCATTGTTGCTACTTGAGAGATATAGGTCTAGTTATATCATTTTACTACTTTATGTTGATGATATATTGGTAACGAGGTTCGAATATGGATGATATTAAAGGTTGAAGCGACAATTGTGAAAGGAATTTGACATGAAAGACAGGTCGACAAAGAAGATTCTTGGAATGCAAATCATAAGAAATAAGAAGAAAGGATCCTTGCAGTTATCTCGGGCGAGTACATCAATCGTGTTTTGCAAAGATTCAACGTAGGGCGATGCGAAGCCGATTAGCGCACCACTTGGCCGGTCATTTTCGCCTATCAGAGGATCAATCCCCTCAGACGAGAAGAAGAGATAGAATTCATGGCAAGGTTCCTTATGCCTCGTCCATTGGAAGTTTGATGTACGCATAGTGCATGCGAGACAGGACATTGGCCGTACAGATAGGAGTTGTTAGCATATTTATGTCAAATCCGGGAAAACTCGTTTGGGAAGCGATCAAGTGGATTTTGAGGTATCTACGAGGTACCACGAGAAAAGTGCTTGTACTTTTGTAAAGGAGAGTTGAAAGTACAAGGTGCGTGAAGCCTTGCAAACTTTGGAGGTGAAGTTGATCGTAGAAGAAGCACCACCGGTTATATATTCTTGTTGGAACTACGGCTATTAGTTGGATTTCACAAAATAAAGAAAATTGTCCTCTATCCATTACGGAAATTTGAGTATGTAGCGATGGCAGAAGCTAGTAAAGAGATGATATGGGCTTGAAGGTTTGTTAATTGGTGGGATTCAAACAAGAGAAGAATGTTACTGCGTAATGATAGTGAGTGCAATACACTTGGCGAAGAATTGACATTTCATTCTAGAACAAAGCATATTGGACTTCGTTATCACTTCGTGGATCTCTATTGGAAGATGATGTGTTATCTTGGAGAAGATTCAAGGAAGCAAAAATCAGAAGCGGATATGTTAACAAAGGTGGTGACTATTGATAAAAGTGAAGTTGTGCTCGGCTTCGGTTGGTCTAGAGTAATAAAGACTAGAAAAAGGCTTTGCATTGATCAAGGTGTGAAAAGGCAGTTAAAATCGGTCTTCAGAGTGGGAGTTGTTATAAATCTCCTTAATTTAAGGAGCAAATTAAGGAGCAAAATATGGAAGTAAAACATGGAGCAAAACAAGGAGCAAAACATGGAGCAATTCAAATGGAGCCAAAACAAGGAGCTTAATTCGATGAGCAATTTAAGGAACCATTAATTTAAGGAGTAATTCAAGGAATGAATTTTCCTATAAATATATGTGTAATTGTAATGAATTAATCATCCAAAGTGTTCATTCCAATTGAGAGAAAAGCTTAGAGAGAAAAGCTTTTGTGAGAGAAAATTGAGAGTAATTTTCTTGGGTGTAATTGGGTTGTGAGTGTTGTAAACACCTTGTGTAATTTCTCCCCTTTTAGTAAAAAGATCTGGGGTCAGGAGGCGTAAACAAGATTAATAGAATTCGATTATCAAATTTTGTGTGTTATTTTTTTATTCTTGCTTTCTCATAAATCTGGCTTATCGGTAATTTGCGTTATTTCCCAACAACCTTAACCTACCTTGTATAGCTATTCCTATCCTCAAAATTAAATGTACAGTAACTATAACAAGAAAGGTGACAAAGGTCAGAGACATTAACTCAAATTATAAGGCCACAGTGTAAGCTCATTCTGGTGTACAACTGAAGTGGCGTATTAGCAATCAAGAGCTTGTGAACTCTTGGATGGAAATGAATGACTTCAATCCAATCTATAGATAAATAAAAGGAAAGTAATAGACAATAGCTTTCAAAAGATATCATTCATTAACTACCATTCTTACAAATACTACTTAATTTCCTATTTATATTACCCAAAATTTTGAGGCCAGCTAGACACATCATACCAAACAACAAAATAAGAAATAACAGAACAGGCAATAAAACTTTCCTAAACGATGCTTAAACAAGATTAAACAATAATTGGATATTCTCCCTCGAATCTTGATATATATAAAATAGTACTTGAAAGATTGAGCACGTAAAAATGAGCCATTTGAAGATTGAGGAAAGTTTCAGATGATCAGCATGTGTTGCATTGACTTCGAAGAATAAATACCCCAAATATGTTAATATTATACTGAAGAGAACTGAATTCCTTGAAAGTTCTAGTTGGACTGGTATAAGCAATGATTGAATATAGCCTTGAATAGAAATCAAATCCTCTCAAATTAGCTGTAGGTAGATTAAGTTTTATGCAAATAATGTATAGATTAATTGTAAATATTCCTAAACGTTTACTTAATTGTAATTATGAATAACGATAAAAATATACCCAATATTGAACATCTTTTAAGTTGCAATATTATGGCCACAATGTATGGAAAAATGTAAAGTTTAGGAATGTTGGTGCTATTCGTGAATAAAACATCCAAGTATAATTTTAGTTTCTAGGTGAGTCTTTCAATAATATTTTGAAAGCCAAAGAAACTATCGAGCTCTAACGAACACATCTCAAATATATATTTCTTTTTTATACACGTTAAATTTCATATTAAACATATAAAAACATTTTGTATATTGGTCACTCGATTGATCGAGGTGAGAAGATCGATCGAGAATTGATCTATCTTGATTAAAAATTTTTTGAATTAATTTTCAATTGAGTCAAATTGATTGAGGTATTAATGTTCGATCGATCTAGTGCAAAATTAAGTAGATAGATCTACTTTTATCATAATTTATTTTTTTATTACCCTAGATTGATCGAACTTTTTGGCTTGATCAATCGAGTGATCAAGTCTTCAATTTTAACCTAATTTTACTTGAGCCAATTTGTTTCATTACTATCTTGTCCTTACTTTTTAAAGCTTTTTTTAAATGTTTTTAAGGACATAATTGTAATAAGCCTTTGGCCTAGGGCTTCAACATATTCTATTTAAACAAACCTATGGTTTACAATTTTCTCAACCACATTTGAATCAACTTTTGTATTCTAGGTTGTCTCTAAATCTGTTTTGCAAAAACCTTTGTGTTATGCATTTTTCATTAGTTAATTTATAAAACATTTTGTGATTTTATTTTATAGATTAACAAACCTACAATATTTGAGTTATTTTTCTTTAACATATATTATAGGGTTGCTAGTGATTTTGATTTATCTTCACTATACTAAATCATCTTGCTAGTATTTTTCATTATTTAATCCACTCTGGGACACACATTGCATTTTTATTTTTGTGCTAATATTTCAGGTGCCAGCTAAACGGGTTTGATAACTCGTATGACTCGAGTTTATCATAACATTGGTTAGGATCTGAACACCTTACTTGTAGAGATTGTGAAAAAAAGTATAGGCTTATAAGTAGGTCACTTGTGGGCATTACTTTGGTGAATAGTTTGAGTCATAACCTTGTAATCGAACATATTTTCATAGTAGATGGTCAGGTGGTCTGGTGGACTGGTGTTTTTTTCTTAAGCCATTATTGTGGCATAGGTTGTTTCCATCTAAAAATCTTAAGTGTTATTTTATTTTTCCATATTATTTTATTTACACATGATTTGATGTAGGATGGAAGTGAAAATACACCAATAATATGGAAGCACTTAGGAAATAAGAAAGATATGAGCAAAGTTTAGACTTGCCAGACTCACTCTCTAGCAAGAGGTTCTCGTATTTGTGTTATGAAACAAACACAATAAAACTATTATCTAGGTAAGTACTCTAACAAATCTAGAATAGGATAAGCCTAGCTATGTCATCTATCTTTAAACAAACACTCTAGCAACTCTAGAGTAAGACTAGCCTAAAGATATTCCTCTAACTCACGAATAAAAGGACGTCAACTTCCAAATGGAAGAAAGAAGAGTTATTTCTAAAAATTAGGAATAAGAGTAAGAAAAAAACTCTAAACAAAATAAATAAATTTTTTTTCCTAACCTTGTCCCATGTTATTCCCCTCCTTTTATTTAAAACTCATCCTCAAATTTTATTCAAATTAGGATGATAATACTTATAGCATTCATAAATCTTCAAAATTAGTTTTTCTTATTGTTCCACTTCCTTGAACAACATTAGTTAAATATTGTCTATATGTTCACCTTTAAAATTAATATTTTTAGTAAGTTATGGAATAATGAAATGTGACTTTGTATCTTGATGATGATTTGACAACTCTTGTTACTTTGAAAAATAATTTGTTGTGACCTCAAATAATAGATTGTAGTTAAAAGTAGTGAAGATACTTGATTCTTTAAATTTTGGAACATATACAAATGTCATGATATTTGAATCTTCTTTTACGAAAATAATTTTGATATCTGGGACTAACTCACCTTGCAAAGATATTTCCTCTTCAAATTCTTCCTTCTAAATTTGTATGATCTTTAACATAGATTTGTTGGCCTCAATAATATGATCATTTTTGTCTTCGACCAAAATTATCTGAGGATCCTTATTTTTAAAATATTGATCTTCCACTTTTAAAGCTTTAGGTGAGTCTTTCTTTTTTGAAGGCTCATATTTAATGTTGTGTTGGATCATCTTTTTCACTTGAACAAGATCTTAAATTTGAGTTTTTTATTGAATATGAGCTTGATTCATATTTTTGCTTAATAATTCCAATAATGCAAACAATTTATCAAAATTAGCTTGGTTAACCTTGACCAAATTCTTGAAATTCCTTTCATGAAATACCTTTCTTATGCTCTATTGCACTCACATGAACTAGCTCTGATACCATTTGACATAAGAAGTGCGGATACACTAATAATATGGAAGCACTTAATAAATAAGAAAGAGATGAACGAAATTTAGACTAACCAAGATGGAAGGGTGAATGTACCAATAATAAAGAAGCACTTAGGAAATAAGAAAGATATGAGCAAAGTTTAGATTAGTCAAACTCACTCTCTAGCAAGAGTTTCTCATATTTATGTTCTGAAACAAATACAGTAAAACTATTATCTAGGTAAGAACTCTAGTAAATCTATAATAGGATAAGAATACTATGTTATTTATCTTTAGATGAGTACTCTAGCAACTTTAGAATAAGACTCACCTAATGATATTCCTCTATATCATGGATAAGAGAACTTTAACTTTCTAATAGAAGAAAGAAGAATTATTCCTAAAATATTAGGAATTAAAAAAAACAAGAAAGAAGAAAACTTCTTTAATGTTTATAAATTTACTCTTTTCCAAGAAATTTTATATAAGTATAATGCCTAGCTATTTATAGTTGAAAAGTCCATAGAATAGTTCATAAAGCTCTTATGTGTGACTCTAGTAATACACAAAAAAGGAAAATAAAATAAACTATTACTTTAGTAGAATTCTAACCAAATAAATTATTTTTTCTTTTCTAATATTGTCTCGTATTTTAATTGCATGTTTGGTTATTTGTAAAAATTTTAATTTTTCATATTTTCATTAATTATCTATTCACTCCCCTCTAGCTAATTAGATTTATAACTAAATAAACTTTCAAATGATATCAGAGTGGGTTACTAGATAAATTTAGTGTTGCTTAGGACTTTTTTATGGATTATCCTATTGATGGTGTAAGCTTAGATGTCAAGGAATTTAAATATTTTTTTCTTTCTAAATATAATGTTAAAATGTTTTAAAGAATTATTTACTAAATATGTTAGAGCCATAGAAAAGCATATTAGTTTAAATGTAAAAATAAAGAAGTTAAATGACAACTTGAGAAGGATGAAAGCTTTTCTAATAAATTAAAAAAAAGAGAATGATATTCTATAAGAATAAAATAATACTTTGAATTTGAATCTTGTATGTTTGAAAGAAAAAAATAATAAGATTGGTGCATATAATAAAAATTAATACAAGAGTTCAAAGAATCATGTGAAGCTATGAAGAGGTTAACTAATAAAGTTGAAAGACTAAATAAAGTTCTTGACTATGAAAAACCTTTTGAAGACAAGTGAAGGCTAGGATATGTAGATGAGCAACACTATACCATCCTTTTCAAGTCAATTGTGTTTGTAAAATCTTTTTATCCCTACTCTTCATATACTACATACACATCTTATGCATCTACTTCTAAATTTATTCCTATATGACATAACTGTGATAGAAAGGGACATATTAGACCTAAATGTAGATTCTTGTTGAAATATAAATGTGTTAATAAGTTGCATGCAACCTATTCAAGAATTAACATTCATATTTCCAAAAATAAGCACATGATTCAAAAGACTAGAAAAAATTGGTAAGAAATTTAAATTGGTTACATAAGCGCAAGCATCCTACCACAAGTCCTCTTCTCATTAAATTGTCTTGTAACCCACATTGCATTTAAAGTTAAATCTAGTACTGCCATATATTTTGATAATGATTATTCTAGATAAATAAATGGTGATCGTTCTCCTTTCACAACTTTTGAAAAATATAATAAAAGAAAAATCACTTTTGGTGATGAAAATAGATCAAAGATTATTGGTAAAGATACAATTCAAACTAATAGTATACTTAGGTTGGATGATGTACTCATGTCAATGGACTTAAAGCCAACCTAATAAGCATTAGGTAAATTTGTGATAAAGATTATAATGTATAATTTAGCAATAATCATAGTATTATAACATACCCAAAAGGTAAATGTGTGATTAGAGGAACTAGATGTTATGATAATTGCTATTACTTTGATATAGGCCCTAGTAATAGTACTTGTAATTTAACCAATGATCATTCTATTTTTTTGTGGCATCAAAAGATGGGACATATTAACTTTAAATATCTTGTTAACTTGAACAAAAAGAAAATTGTGTGTGGTCTACCTACCCTTTCTAAAACTAGAAAAACCTTTTATAGAGCACGCTAATTTAAAAAATAAGCTCACTCTTCTCGTGACAAAATTAAAGGAGTTAACATAAGCAAGACACTTAATTAATTCACGTTGATGAGAACTGAAAGTTTAGATGAAAAGAAATATTTCATTTTTGGTGTCGATGATTTTTCTTGTCTTACATGAGTTGGAATTTTGAATGAAAATCTAATGCATTTGATTTTTTTAGTTCCTTTTGTCTTAAAGTGTAGATTGAAATAGGTAACAAAATAACCAACATTATGGGACTAAGAACTAGTAATGGTAAAGAATTTGAAAACTCAAGATATATTTAATTTTGCAAACATCATGGAATAGCACGTGAGTTCTTTGCACCAATTATCCCACAATAAAATGAGATGGTTAAAAAGAAGAATCGAGTCTTACAAGAGATGTAAGAGTTTTGCTATATAAATTACCTCCCCGAAAAGTTTTGAACTAAAGTAATAGGTACTTCATGCTATATAATAAACTGTATCTACTTACGTTCATGTATGAACCAAACTCACTATAGATTATTAAAAAATAAGAAACATAATAGTAAACATATGTATGTGTTTAAAAGTAAATGTTACATCTTTAAAAATCATTTGAATCTAAGAAAATTTGATTCTAAAAATGATAAAGTTATCTTATTAGGTTACTCAATAACAAGTCGTAATTTAGAACGTTGAACTCCAATCGCATTGGGTAATCCAAGTGCTAATGATAATGCTCTTGCTTCTCTTTCTTCGATTAAATTAGCTCGTAAAATCTTATCCAAGCTCCAATAATTTCCCTTTATAATTTCTAGCAATTATTTCAATAACAGACATACTTTCTTCGAAAGGTACATCAACATTTAATTTGATAAAAAATTTGGGGTTGCAACCATCGAGATATTTCTTTTCTTTTCAAAATTTCAGAAGTATCTACTAGATCCTCATCTTCTTCATTTGTTGAAAAAAATTTATGAAATTTTTTCATCCATTTTGATATCTTTTTAAAATCCGAAACTATTTGTTAGAATAGTAAATTATTCCTCATTTTTTAACACTATTGATAAAGTGATTTTTTTTAATCATTGATCAAAGCAGTAAACGGAATTATAACTACATTAATTTGTATGTCCACATCTATAATTGCCATATATAATTAGTTATTAGTGACAGCACAACAGTGGAGGATCATGAACGAGAATTGAAATGCTAGTGGTGGACCTGTGTACTTGTGTACAATTATTATATAAGATTGAGTTAAGAGTGCATTATTTCTTAGAATATTGTATTGACAAGGGAAACAAAAACAAAAAACAAAAACAATAAAAAGTTCCAAGTTTTTATTTTATTTTTAAGAACAGTCATTTTATAAAGGTGTAAAGTTTTTTTTTCTTCTTAAAATAGAATTTTAAATTATATTACTCATTTTGATGTAATATGTTTGTTTGGTTAATGATCAAACTAAAAGAATATGTGACAATAACAATTGTCTTTGTTATTATAATTTATAATTTTGAAATTTTGAAATTTAATTTTAAAATTTGACTAAATTTTGAAATTTAAAAAAGCAAGTTTTTGAATTGATTTTTTTAATTTATTAACACTAAAAATTAATAATCTAATTATACCCAAAAATAATTAGAAAGTGAAAACTTAATAAAAATTTATTAAAAATAACTTTGTGATTGACTTTTACAACTTAAAATATTAAAAATTAAAAATTATGAATTGATTATCAAAAAACAATATCCAAATTTCAATTTATACTTTTCAAAATTGAAATTAAAAATTGGCAATTAAAAGAAAAAAAATTAAAAAGTTTTAAAATTAAAAATCTAATTCCAAAATTAAGGAATTAAAAATTAAAAATTGATATGATTATTATCTCAAAAGATTTTATTATTCATAATTTAAAATTACTAATAATTTCTCATATCTATTTATTTTTTGCAAGTAATGGAGCACTTGTTTAATTTTTCATCAAAACAGAAAATAATTTTGTATGAAAAACTTTCATCATAAACACAAATTGCACCTAATACTACTACTTGCATGCCCCCAAAGTACCATCACTTTGAAAACAAAATTTAAATTATGAATTTAAGTATATTGACATGAATTCAATATCGTCTCTATATATATGTGCAATTAGTATTTTTCGAATTGTAAATTTACGAATAGCTCATATGAACACACTTTGTTTAAATTGAAGGAATCTCAGTACTTTGCTTTTGGTAAAGAAGCGACAAAAAACGTGATTATAAAAGAGGCTTTTATAACTTCTTGTGAATGAAAAGATAACCAAACCTTAAACAGAGCATCTTAATTATTATGTTAGCCTTACTTTTATAAGAAAAGATAACCAAATAACCTTAAACATAGCATCTTAAGTATGAAAAAATAACCAAACCTTACTTTTATATAAGAGGCTTTTATATGATAGATGATATAGACTCATCTACCACATATATATATATATATATATATATATATATATATATATATATATATATATATATATATATATATATATATATATATATAAAAGTTTATTTTATGGAAAGATCAACATATTATATATTCATATCTATTTTTACTATTATATAAAAATTAATAAAAATAAAATAATTAATGAAAGTTTTTTTAATTTGTATTTTAAAAATATTTTACACTTTTTTTTAATCTCTTTATCTCTTTCTATCCCATAATTTTGAATATTCATCTATTATTGGCATAACCAAGGCAAATGTATAGAGAGATAAAGAGAGGCAATGATGAGTGCTCAAAAAACACTAAAATTATCATGATTTTATGTACATTAATTGATTAAAAATATATATATTTATATGATTTTATCATATATTTATATAAATTTGTCTTTTCGGAATCACGGATATTTTTATTGTTTTTCAGGTATTTTCGTTTAAAAACGTAACTTAAAGACACAAATAGAAATACTAGAGGCAATACATCACAAATATATCCATAAAATAAATGAGGAAAAGTCAACAAATATGGAAAAATTTGACAAAATGGGTCAAAAATGTCAAAAATGAGGAAATCGCGTCTTCCAGCAACGTGCGCCCCTGCTCTCCATTCCACGTGTGTCCCTGCTCTATTCCGCCCGCGCTGCAACGCCCACACCAACATGACGTCATCATTCACTACTCCGCATTTTCTCCATTTTTAATCATTTTTTCGTCCACTTTTTCTTCCCCTCCTCACCTATAAATACCCACATTCTCTTCATAACTAAACACACCTCAAAACACATCTTCTCTTCTCTTTCTTTCTCTCATTTCTTAGCTTTTTTAGTTTTTCTAGTTTTTCTTAGTTTTAGAGTTCTTCTCTTTTTAAGAAAAACTAATTATGTTTTTGTAATTTATTTGCTTTTTGATTCAATAAATGGAAGTGCAAATTCTGTTTGGAGATTTTCCAGCAACAAAAATAGTATCAAAGTACTGTAAGGATTTTATTTTCTTTATAGTTATTTTTATGCTTTATTCTTACATGTTATATTTAATTTGTCTGTGATTAAATTTAACTTTGCTGGTTGTTTGTAAACATGATATAATAATAACGTTGTTATGCTTGCGAAATATTAAATAGGTAAAAATCTCTAAAATGAATTGATTTTATTTTTATTCAAGATTTTATATTAAGAATATTAGAGAGAAATATATTATTTTTCATTACAAACTTAAATCTAAAAATTAGATTTTAAGGTTTAGTTATCCGGTCTGATTTAAAGTAGTGCTCTTTTATTTGTTGGTACAATCGTCCTGTAGTTAGAGTGAAGCTCTATTTCAAAAGTTTTTATAAGAATTATTATCTGAAAAAATGTATTGACAACATGTTTTCAGTAGTGGTTTTAAAACTTGAAAGTTAGTACTCGGATAACTAAATTCTTAGGTTTAATTTAGACACATTGAATAAAGTTTAAACTGTCTAACTCCACAAAGGTGGCATTTAAATAGTTCATTTTCAATCTCTTAGAAAAAGGAATTAATTTAATTAACCAAATTAGTTATCAACCCCACACATAGGTGTTAGTTGATTTGTTTAGTTAACAAAGAATATCTAACACCACCAAAGGTGGTATTCATATAAAAAAGAGAGAATCAATCAACATCAATTTATATCTTTAATAACCTAAATAATATGAGCAATCATAATTAACTTAGTTATTATATCCATAAATACTACACTATTATAAAAGATAAATTTGCATAAATATTTATTGAATCTGTATCTATGTTTATTTTTATGTTCTTAGATTAAAAAAACACAAAAACCCAGATATCGTGACACGATGTTTAGGATTTAATTTCGTTTTTAAAAATTTGAATAATAAATTAAAAACCACATATATTTCTTTCTTAGATCGACCTTGGGAGTATACTTATCATTTTCTACGAAATGATTTGTGCACTTGCGAGAGTTATATAAATATAAAATCAAAATATTGGCAGGATCGACGATGTCGGTTCTGTTCATCAAGTTTTTGGCACCGTTCATTTTTAACTAATAAAATTTTATATAATATCTATATAATTATAAAAAAAAATCATATAAAAAAAACTGTATCTCTAAAAAAATTAAATTATTAAAGTTCTATTAAAAAATACTTCTAATATTTTCATCTCAACACATAAATCTTTCTCTTAAAACTATATTTTAAACCACCAACATGTGTAAGTCATTAACCTAGCTTTCATACCCCTGTGATAGGCCTGGCCTATAAAAACTCTGCATGAGCTCGAACAAATTCATAAAGTGAAGTAGCAACCAATTCCAAGATATCATTGTTATGATGGATACAAATCCAAGAATGAAGTTATACATGTCTCTGTTTTTTGCTGTCTTTATAATTCCATTCCAACTCCAATTTATCTTTGCACTGTCTATTGAAGAAATACAAAAGGTGAGCGTAAATATTTCTATTTCAAAATATTCCTCTGTGATAGGCCTTTGCTTAAACAACAGCTACTAAATTTAAAGTTAACTTTTGTAGGTGCAAATTGTTTACTTGGGAAACAAGCGACACGATGACCCAGCAACTACAAGAAAATCTCACATTAACATGTTATCTACTGTGCTGGGAAGGTAAAGAAGTATAACAATATTAATTAATGTTGTTCGTTCTATTATTAGCTACCATAAAGATATGATTTTGATGCAGAAAACATTGAAGTTATATTCTTTTCTTTTCTTTTTTTGTTATTGAAGCAAAGAAGCTGCACATAGATCAATTCTTTACAGCTATAAACATGGATTTTCTGGGTTTGCTGCAAGATTATCAGACTCTGAGGCACAAACCATTTCAGGTAAAAGACTATGTTGACTGTACAGTTATTGGATAAAGTTTCATAATTCATTGTGTACTATTAAATTCGATTCGTTGAATCGACTTTAAATTGATTGACTTAAAATTTAAAGTTAGTTTAACGCATAAACCGACTTTACGTGTATTGATTTTTATTTATTTTTTATTCTCATTTTTTACTCTACTAACATGTATTCAATATAGCATAAAAAAATCAAAATATAAATAATAATTCAAATAATTAAAAATTTAAATATAATTAATTACTTGATAATTAAATTTATTACAAAACAAATAATATATATACAATACATATATATATATATAATTAACTTAAATTACAAATAAAATAATATCGTCAAAGTGTAATTAGATTGTGCAAACAAACTTAGTTGGCTTAGAATCACCAACATAATGACAAAAAAACTGGGCAAAACGCAACTCGTACATATAACAATTCATTCTCCTATATACATGAGCACGTAAACATCCATCAAACAAGTAGTCTAAGCTTCAGAGACATACAAATAGAAAAATTAAATCATTATAAATATTACCATGGTGTTGTCCTATGTTATTCAAGATTATATTCTTCTTTTGATGTTTCAACAAAGTGTTTTGTCCATTTTTCTTGTAAATCATCAAAAAGAGATTACCACATCGACATCCGGGTGATATAATAATAATTTTATCCCTTCGAACTCATATTAGCACTTTATTAATCTTTTGTTTATAAATATAAAAATATGTGGAATCAAGCTGGTATTTTTAATGTTATAATGAGCTCTAAATATGAATCAAGTGTAACTCTGATTTGTTATTTGGCTTGTATGAGTTTTGGTGCCCTTAAACGTATGAAACAATTCTATAATACATTTATGGGCACCAAAACTCATACAAGCCAAGTAACAAAATAGGAGTTACGCCTAATTTCATATTTAGAGCTCATTATAGCATTAAAAATACCAGCAAAGATTGCAGATACCTTCATATTTATAGACAAATGATTAATAAAGTACTACCATGATGATGTCATAAGGAAAGTATGCAAGAGAGAGGAGATGAAGTTTGGGCAAAAAATAGGTCCATAAAATAATGCATTCCCCTAAATACACGAGCACATAAACATCTATCAAACAAGGGACTTCAGACACATGAATAGATAAATTAAATCATTATAAAAATTACCGTTGTGTTGTCATATGTTATTCAAGATCATCAGAATCTTCTTCTGATTCTTCTTGTAATGATAAAATTTGAACCATGTGTTCTACCCATTCTCTCGTAAATCATCAAAAATTTGATGGTCATAGCCTGTCTTATTCCAACCAAAGAACTACATGTATTTAAAATCAAAATAAGAATGTAATTTCATGAATTCACAAACAATAACTCATATATGTTAAAAAAATTCTATATATGGGTAAAAGATATTACCACATCATCAATTAAAATTTTGATATTTGGGATGATTTTGCTCATAAATTTCATGACATAATAACCACACATGACTCCATTATTTTGTTGTGGAACCTACAAAAAACAAGTGTACAAAATTTTTCATATTCGAACATTTTTATTATTCAATAGTAAAATTATTAATATTCGCTTGTACATACCATAACTTTATTCCATATATATGAGAGTTTTTAAGGGCAATACCCCTAAACTTGTTTCACAGCTTCTATGCCCTATCAAGGTTTAAACGGTTAGTTTTTTATTAAATATTACAAAAAACAAGAGAAGAAAAATAGATAGTTATAACTCTTACATTTCAACAACTGCTTTTGTATCTTTATTCAGTTTTATAGAAGCTAAGTCACAGTACCAAGCATGATTATTGAACAGATCAAGAATTACCAACAACCAATAATCTTGGCCTTGTTCAAACCTTAGTGTCCACGGAATTATCAACTTTTGATTTATATTAAGTGTTAATGCCCTATCACATAATTGTTTAGCTCTGATGCTAACATCCTTCTTTTGATATTGATTAACATATGAATAATCATAGAACATCGCTAAATGTGATGAGTGATTATATTGAAGTCGATAATAACATGTCCTATAAAAAATAAATATATATAAGTAATTAGATAATATAAATATAATTATATATGTTCTACATAAATGAAAGAAAATGAACAGATTGATGACTCATCTTGTTCACATTTAAATTGATCATTTGATATTCAAATAGTTGCAATATGGACTCAATCGATATATAAGTTTGGACGAGGTCTACAACAGAAATTTCTATTGGAAGTGGTACAGTTCATCCATCATTTATGCTAGATGCCCTCGCAACAATAGTCATCAAAGGGCCAAGATTTCTGGTGAAGTTTAAAGTATAATCATAACTATACTTTTTCCAATGCTTATTCTTGAATAACTTAGTACGCGATGATTGGCCACTAGACATAGATTTAGCACAAGATACTTGCTTTGTATCTCTTAAATGTGTCGCATTTAAGAGTTCTGGTATAATAGACTAAAGAAAAAGTATTATGTATGTTAGTAACAATAAAAGATATAATAAAATAATAGTAATAAACAAGTGTTATCTTTTAAGTTAAAAAATAGTACCACGTCAAAATTTAGAACAACTTGAATCAACGACCAAGCCACATACTGTCCAACCGCCTCTTGTACTGTGTTAGCATCAGAAGGCACAGATAGTAGAAAATCATGGAGCAATGATTAATCAATTACTATTTACCAATGATTAGGCAAATATTGATTATGAATCATCCAATCATCACTCAATTGTTGTACCATTCCAATAGCAACAAAGTCCCTTGATGAATGATGTATCAAGCATAGTGTCATCATCTTCTAAAGCATCACAATGGTAAAACTCTTTTTGTGGAGATGTTAACACAACAAACCATCTTGTGTCAATTTGATCTCTCACCTAAAATACTTGTTTTGCATGAATTACTAATGTGAAAGAATCATTAGTGTGACTTATCTTGGATAAATTTACAAGGATAAATCCAAAATCATCTATTTTATATCCAACATTGATAACATCTTCGACCCAATCACTCAAGAAAACTGTTTCATGGAAGACCTCATAATCCAATTCCTAAATTTCTTGAATTATACCATAATATGTTCTATTAGAAGTTACAGGATTACCATCTTTTGAACTGGAAAATTGCATAGTTTGTGCAATCATCTTCACACCACTATTCTGATTTACTTGGACTTTGTCCCTAGCTTGAGTCGTAAACCTCAATCCATTTATTGTGAAACTAGAAAATGATTTGACATCGAATTTTGGACCATGTGCAAGCCATTCTAAACTTTTTGTTATTTTATGATTGGGTTTCTTGAGTTCATCTCGAATCTATGTATACAAAAACATGAAATGTGTTTAAAGAAAAGTTTTAAAACATTGCATAGATCTAAGTACTAGTGAATTCTTGTATGTGACACTTACATGGTTGCAAAACCAATTAATAAGCTCTCATTTATGTTCATCATACAACCATTTTTCTCCTTTTTTTTATAACGAGGATCAATCTTCAATAAGTTTAAATGCATTATTAAAGATATATGAAGTAGATATAATCATTAATAATTAAATAAAAAATATTTTTTGCATAAATGGAAAGGTTTAACATCACTTACTCTATGTATAGTTATGTCTCATTATTATTTACCAAAATGATTCGGTGTGCTTTTTCCCATCGAGTGCGATCAATAAACAATTTCTTATTTCCACCAAGCATAGGGTTACCTAATTGGATCATGTGACGTTCTAAGAACAACTTGTGCGTATGATTCCCAATTTTAGTCCAACCACTAAAGTATTCAGAAAAAAACTCAATAGCCTCTTCAACAATGTAGCGTTGCACCATGCATCCTTCAGGTTGATGTCTATTATTTACATATCATTTAAGGACTTGCATATATCTCTCAAAATGATACATCCACCTTAAGTAAGTAGGACCACACAATTGAACCTCTCGAACTAAATGAACACACAAGTGAATCATTATATCGAAGAAAGAAGGAGGGAAATATTTTTCAATTAGACACAAAGTCTCTACAACATTTTTCTATAAAGAGTTTAACTCACCAATTAATATAGATTTCTTGCATATTGTATTGAAGAATGAACAAAGAAGAATAATTGATAATTGAACATGTTTTAGAAGAATTGATCTAATAGAAACTGGTAATAAATGTTGCATTAAGATATGACAATAATGTGATTTCAATCCATAAATTTTTTTGTCGGTGATAGACACAAAATTTCTTAAGTTGGATGAGTAACCATCAGAAACTTTCACACCCTCCAAATATTTACAAAACACATCATTCTCTTTTGTTGACATTGTATATGATGTTGGTGGCAAGTATGTTTGATTCTTATCATTTTCTACTTTTGGTGCCAATTCAGGTCGTATGCCTAGTTTCTTTAAATCCAGTCTTACTTTAATTCCATCCTTTGTTTTTCCAGGTATATTAAGTAAAGTACCAATCAAGCTTTCACATACATTTTTTTCAATATGCATGAAATCTAAGATGTAACAAATGTGTAGGTCTTTCCAATAAGGTAATTCCCAAAATATTGATTTTTTATTCCAACAACCATGCTCTACTAATTCTCTTCCTCTTTCATTTTCACCCATTTCATTAGTTGACCTCTTTTGTGTCCCTACCTTAATAAGTATTCTTTTTTTTTCATCTTTCCATATTATTTGAATGTCATACCATTCAATTGCCTTAATATCTCAACACCTCGCATAGGTCGAGGTGCATGACCATAATCTTCTTTACCATCAAACAGTTTATTTTGGTATCTAAACTTGTGTCCAGATGGTAAAAATCTTCTATGTATTCTACAAGCCATCTTTCGTCCGTGAACAAGATAAGTTGTAGAAGTTTCATCACTATATATAGGGCATCCCTTGTAACCTTTTGTTGCATATCCTGATAAATTTCCATAGATAGGAAAATCATTAATTATCCATAAAAGGACCCCCTTAAGTTAAAGTGTTCTTCTTTATGTGCATCATAAACATTTACAACATCATTCCACAACGTCTTTAAATCATCTATGAGAGACTACAAATATACATCAATATCAACACTGGGTTGTTTCGATCTTGAGATCATTAATGTTAACATTATGAATTTCCTTTTCATACACAACCAGGGAGGAAGGTTGTATGTTACCATAATTACTGGCCAACAGCTATATCTACTACTAAGGGAACTATGTGGATTAATTCCATCAGCAGCAATGGAAAGACAAAGATTTTGCGGATTAGATGCAAATTGAAGAGATAAATTATCTACTACTTTCTAATTTGGAGAATCACAAGGATAACGTAGCAACCCATCATCATATCGATTATCTGAATGCCAAGTTAACATCTTTGATGTCTCTTTACTTTTAAACAACCTTTGAAAGCGAGGAATCAGAGGAAAGTACCAAAGAACCTTTACGGGCATGCTTTTCTTAGGTGTTATCTCATTTGTAGCATGCTTCCATCTCGATTCTTTACACATCGGACAATCATCTAATGTCTCATATTCTTTTCTATAAAGAATGCAATAATTTGGACAAGCATGAATCTTATGATATTTCATGTCAAATCGACTAAGAGATTTCTTAACTTCATACATTGAAGATGGCAATTCAATACCCTCAGGAACATATCGACTAGTAGATTTAGTAATTATGTGGATCCCTTGTCAGAAAAACCATGTTTTACCTTCACATTGTACAAATGAACCAATCACGACATTTTAGTGTATTTCTTGCATTTTGGATACAATGGTTTTTTGACATCTTCTAGAAGTTTTTTAAAGGTTTCGAGATCATCCTCACGTAGTTCATCTTCAACAACATGAAACATGATAAGATGTATGCAATCCACTCACATTCTTATTTATCTCTTCCCCATGAGTATTATCAATATTTTCTCCATGATAATACCAACATTTATAGCTCAAAAGAATACCATTACGGATAAGGTGATACTTAACCTTGTTAACTTCATGAAATCGCTCATTTTTACATTTAACACATAGACATCGAATCATACTAATTTCATTATTACTATTTCTACAAGCAAATTCCATGAAACTTTCAACTCCAGAAATATAGTTCTACTCAATTCTACACTTTGACATACAAGATTTGTCCATTTTTTATTAATGACATTAATTAAGCATATTAATTATGTATCCAATCAATGTATTTCAAGTATTATTATATATGAATTCCCTAATTATTATATTATATACCAAAACATACATAATATAAAAATTTATCATTTTAAATCATTTTACAATTGTATTACTTTTACAATTGTATTACTGTTACTTGATAAAATATAATTATTTATATGTAAATAAATTTATCCGCATTATGGTAAATATTATAGTCGCTTAAACCCATGACATCAGGATATTATTTCCATGAAAAAATAAATCAAAAATATAATAACAACCATAATACAAAACATACATAAATCAAAAATTTATACAAAAAATAAAGCAAATTGAATAATAAGTATGTAGCATTAATAGAAATACTTACAAGAGTAAATGAACTGACTAAACCAAAGAAATGAAGAAAAAATCGGTGTTTTGTAAGTGAGAATTAGTGAGAAAATGGGTATTAAAAATTTGAGTATTTCGCTCAAAAAAATAAAGGATCTGAAAGATAATATGGAGATGAATATAATCCTAAAGCGGTGTTGAAAATGGTGGTGGTGGCGAGAAAATGAGAAAAAGTGGAGGAGGTGAGCTCGGTTTTGACGTTTATTGTTGCTACACAAATTGAAAAAGACGTTCTGATGAAGAAGAGAGAAGAGAAATGGATTAATACGTGTGGATAGCGTCGGTTCACCACGTCAACTGATACTACGTCCTACGTATATTTTTTTATTTAAAAAATATAGTTTAAAATTGAAATTAATTATATAGTACAATATTTTTTTTGTCAATTATTATTTTATTTGATTTTAACTATAAACATGTACATACGTATATAAAATTAAGTATCCAAACAAATACACAAAACTATAGAATTTTAAAAATCAATTAACTAAAAAAAATTATAATATATATTCAAATTAAATTTTAAAGAATTCAAATAAAATATTAATAATTGATCAAAAAAATTATATTATATAATTAATTTTAATTTTAAATTATATTTTTTAAATAAAAAAATACACGTAGGATATAACATCGATTGACGTGTTGAACTGACGCTATACACGTATGTAACGTTGGTTCACCACGTCAACCAACGCTACGTCTATGTGTAGTGTCGATTCGACACGTCAAACAACGTTATGTGTAGCGTCAATTCTACGATGAATCGACTTTAAATTCATCTCTATATAAATGTGTGGCATAACTAAAGCAATATATATATATATATATATAACATATACAGAGAAAACTTATAGCTGGAAGTAATTTTGTATTTTCCGCTGCAAATCATTATTGTAAAGATTCAGAGGTACCTTCAGGTCATATGCCGAATACATTGGCATGTCTGTCTATGGCTTCGTAGTTGTATTTGTGATATACATGCTTTTAATGTAATCAATACGGTGCAATCTCTATTCCGAACAGACGTATTGATTTCCTCTTCTGTTAATGATTAAATTATTTATCATGTAAATGTTTTGACTATGTCCTCTAATATATGTATTAAGATGTAAATTTAATATATATTAAAAAGTTATAACACATCAAAATATCAATATATTTTTTTTATCTATTTTTAAAAAAAAATTATTTAAAAAAATGGTTCAACAAATTTTAATATTAAAACTTTCTTTTAAAAAAATCAAAATAATAATTTTTCTAAAAACACCAAAATGTAACTTTTTAAATTAATGAATTAAACTGTTATTTTTTAAAAAAACTGTTAATAAATCACTAAAAGGTATATTAGTTGTATGCAAATAATATACTTTATAAGCTGTATATTAGTTGTATGCAACTAATATATTGTTTCTTAAAAACACTTTTAGGAAAAGCAGATTCTTTTTCTTCTATATTTATACATGTATTGCACCTTAGTATTTGATATCTTGTAAATACATTAAGTAAATTTAATTTGGTATCGAATGAGAGAAAGAAAAAAAAATATATATATTTTCTGGGTTTGAATAGAAGCCTTGAAATCTGCGCCATCTCAGCCTGGCCGTATTCTCGCCTTTGTTTGGCGCTGTACTGCAGTGCGAATCTGTGTCCACGCGCGCCGTCCAGACCGCGGCTGATTCAGCCGGTGTCATTCACCGCGGCTACTGCGCCGTTCGACTGCGAAGCCCCGCACCGTCGTGACATGGCGACCGCGCGATTCGGCCTCGCGGTCCCGAAGCCACGCTTTAGCCCCCAGCGCCGACCGGCTCGTGACCACATGCGCGGTTCGGCCACGAGAACACGCGGCGCGTCAGCGAAACCTGGTGTGCAATTTCTTAAACTACGCCGTCGGCCGCGCCACTGCGCGCGTTCGGCCAGAGCCACTGCGCGCAGTTCATCCGCGCTCTGGCAGCGCCGTTCGATCCGTGCCACGTGCGCGGGTTGACCCTGTGCCCCGCCGGCGAAACCGTTCACCCCTGGTGTGCCGTTTCTTACATTTTCTGAGTTTTTTTTTTCAGTAACAATGAAATAGAAGTCTCAGAATAGTCTCAGAAGCAACATAATAAGATTTATGGTGTCTTGGAGACCCGGCCACCCCGTGATTCGGCCCGCTGCCACCAGTTGATTCGGCTTGATTGTTGACCAGCCGGTTCGGCCAGTTATTGACCAACAGCGATTCGGCTCGATTCGGCCCGACCACAGCGATTCGCTGACCGACAGCACATCGGCTCGAAACCCGTGTTCTTGTCCCGTAATCTAGCCATCTGTCCCAAGCCCGTGACACCAAACATTCAAGCTGACCCGTTTTATCGGCCCCATTGACCGCGAAAAAAAAAATTATTGTGTATTATTCCATTGCCATGATATACTTGTTATTATTATTTCAATGGAAGATTCCAGGACAACGTCAAGTTTCTAGAATTCATGAAGTTCCAAATTTTGAAGTTTAGTTAAGAGTTCGAGAAATTGGTTCTTTCGGGGAGTACTAAACTTAATGGTACAAATTTTTCGAACATGGAAAAAAGTTATGTCTGTTTATCTTCGTGGAGATGCATAAGATGGGGCATGTATCGGATCAATTAGGGCTCTGGTCGAAGATGATATAGAAGCACATACTCGGTGGGAAGATGATGATGGCTTTGTCGTGTCGATCTATTTAGAGCAATCCGTGATATATTACAAATGGTGGAGGAATGTGAAAGCTAGCGAGGGTATATGGAATACCTTAGCGATCTTTATACAAATGAGTCGACTTTATTCAAGTTCGTGAACTCGTGTGCAAAGGCTTGGCATGCGGCCAAAAATGGGCGGCCGGTATCTCTTTTTTTTTACCAAGGTGAAAAAATGTATGGGTGAAATTGACCAAACGCCCGTACAAAAATTAAAAATCGAGAAGATCTTGTGGTACCGAGAAGGAGAAGGAGCTTGAACAAGTACGTACTTTCTTAAGAGGCCTTGATATAAAACATAATAGTGCTAAAGGCGGGTTGGCCGAATGTCGAGATCTCAGGCTTGACTCACGCGCTTTACATACGTACGTAAAGACGAATCTCGTGAGAGAGTCTTCATCGTGAGACACATGTTGAAGTATCAAAGCCTAGCCATTCAAGCTAAATCAAAGGCACGCTTTCCCTCAGTGACCAAACTCAATTTCATCTCATCGGGGGGGCCCCGCCGGGCTTTCCCAATCGCCTCGTTCTCTGCTGCTCTTGTGCGATGAGCAGGGGGCATCTCCGTGAAACGTGTTGGAAACTATATCACGCTTGAAACCAAAACGACAACGTGTGCCTCGTTAAAGCAAAACGGTTGCGGTGCAAATTGTCCAAGAACCAGGACTACACATGGGCCAGAATCATCCTTTGGAATGTGGAGGTATCCTACCGGCTTGATAGTGGTCGTGGTAAGATTGGTATGACATAAATGTTTCTCGCTATGTTGGGTCTAATACTTGGATTATTGATTACGGTGTACGATCATATGACTTATGATAAATCTTTTTTAATAATAAGTTATCTCCCTTCAGTGTCTTATGTTACAAATGCTAATGGTGAGGCCTTTCTGTCTTAGGACGGGGTCGATTCATATCAACTCCATCTTTACTCCAGTAATGTTTTATATGTGCGACTTATCTCATCAACTTAATATCTGTCCCACGGTTGAATATTGAGTCTAAAATGCTTTGTAACCTTTTATCCTATGTATGTGATTTTTCGGGGATCTTAACACCGGAAATAATTGGTCGGGGGTATCGAGGGGCGGTGTTCCGCTTGGATCGGAAGCTACGGAGGAGAAACCGGGGAGCACGGCAAATTGCGTTGATTTCTAGTTCGATAAGCTAAGTGAAATTTGGTTGTGGCATCGCGCTGGGCATCCGTCTTTTAGTCTTATGAAAAAAACCATGTACCTCTTTATTTATTGGTGTTAGTGAGGCTGTTGCATTGTGAGACTTGTGTTTTGGCGAGAGCCATCGTGTTACTTATTCTCACTAGTATTTCTAATAAAAGTACTATTCCTTTTGAATTAATTCATTCGATGTTTGGGGACCATCTAAAGAATCCACCATATCGGGTATGAGATATTTTGTTTCATTTATCGATATTTGTACAAGGTTATCGTGGATTTCTCTTATTAGAACAAAAGATGAAGTTTTTACATTTTTCAAAATTTTTCATACCTTTGTTGGAGAACAATATAATGGCATCGTTCGGATCCTCGGATTACGACGATAAGGGGGAATATGTTAATCATGTTTTTCAACAATTTTTTAAAACAAATGGGATTATTCACCAAACTACTTGTCCTGACTTAGGAACAAAATGGAGTGTACGAAAGAAAAAATCGTCATTTACTTGATATGGCTCGTGCCTCTTATTTAGTGCTTATATGCAGAAATATCTTTGGGGTGATCTTTGTCACAGGCTTACGCCCGTCATCAATCGTCTCGTCTAGTGTCATAACGGGAAAAAATCCCATTTGGATTCTCGCATCTTACGTATCCTTATCATCCTTTCATAATCTTCCCGCTCAGTATTTGGTTGTGTGGTTTTGTGCATGTTCCTAAAAATCAACGTTCTAAATTAGATGCTCGGGCAATTAAATGTGTGTTTGTTGGTTATGGAAGTTATCAAAAAAGTGCAAGTGCTTTCATCCACCTGTAATCAGAAAGTATTATGTTACTATGGATGTTACCTCTTTCGAGGACATGAGTTATTTTTCCTCACTTTGATCTTGCTCGTCGGGGGGAGAATACATATTTAGAAGCTGTATCATGGTGAAGGGGAGGCGTTAGGTGAGTCACCGCGATGTTTAATGAGACCCGAGATGAGACTTATTTCATTGAATCTAGTCATTGCGAAACAGGATGCTTAGTATCCAAGCACCAAACTCACTTCTGACAAATGACATTGAAAGATGGCGTCCCACCTCGGGCATTACTCACTGCCGATCAACAACTGACTCCACAGTGCTTTGAAGGTCAACATCGAGGTATGTACACCTCTTGATACTAATAACATTGAGTCTAATGTTGGACGGTATGTGTTACCAAATAGGTCTACTCGAGGTCGACCGGCCAAAAGGTATGAACGAATATTCATGCAAAATCAAAAATACCCCGATAGCCAATTTCATGTCCCTTCAAAAGATTATCTAAGTCATACAAATCATTTGTGAATCAAATATACGGTGTATCGGTACCTAACAAAGTGCGAGGATGCGTTGGGAGATCCAATATGGAGGAAGGCAATGGATGAAGAGATGGATGCATTAAAGAAGAACGATACTTGGCAAGCTTGTGTCCTGCTTGAAGGAAAAAGGCGATTGGTTTGTCGATGGGTGTTTACTATAAAACATAATGGTGATGGATCAGTAAATCGGTATAAAGCTCGTCTTGTAGCAAAAGGGTTTACTCGAAACGTATGGTGTAGATTACGATGAGACTTTTGCTCCTGTTGCCAAAATGAACACGATTCGGATTCTGCTTTCTCACTTCTTGCTAACCTACGGCCCTTCGGCGGTTTGATGTCAGAATGCGTTTCTTCGTGGAGAATTAGCCGGAGGTGTACATGAGTCTTCGCCTGGGTATGTAGTTGATTCTCTGGTAATTTTGTATGCAAATTGAGAAGTCTTTGTATGGCCTCGAAGCGATCCCCTCGAGCCTGGTTTGGAAGGTTTTCACAATTCATGCAAAAGGTTAGTTACTGACAGAGTTAATTCGGACCCCTTGTGTTTGTCAAACATCAACGAGGGAAGGTAACGCCTACAATCATTTATGTTGATGATATGGTAATCCTTGGTGATGATCTTATTGAGATGGATAAATTACAAAGGCTGACTAGCCTCACGAATTCGAAATGAAAGACTTAGGTGAACTAAAGTACTTCTTAGGAATTGAGGTAGCCGGGGGAAGAGAAGGGATATATCTTTGTAAAAGGAAGTACATTATTGATCTGCTAACGAGAGACAGGTATGTTGGATTGCAAAGCTTATTGATACTGTATTGAACAAAGCCATGGTTTAGCGAGAGTATCCGGATCGAATACCAGGCGGTCGGGCCGTATCGGAGGAGATTGGTTGGACGTTTGATTTACTTAGCTCGTACTAGACGGATGTTGCATATGCGGTAAGTGTGGTGGAGTCGGTTTATGCCTGATCAAGTGAGAACCATATGAATCTTTGTTTTGAGAATTTTAAGGTATTTGAAATCGGCTCAGAGGAAGGGGAGTAATGTTATAAACACAACAATCCTCTTGAAGTACGTGGATTCACGGATGCGAGATTGGGCGGGAAGTATTACGGATAGAAAGTCAACATCGGGTTATTTCACCTTTGTGGGAGGAAATTTGGTTACATGGAAAAGTAAGAAGCGAGAAAGTGGTGGCACGATCTAGTCTTGAGGCGGAATATAGAGGTATGGCTCGTGGGGTTTGTGAATTCTTTGTGGATAAGAACTTTGTTATTAGATTTGGGTTTCGAACTCAAAAATACTATGCGGATGTATTGTGACAATCGAGCGTACCGTTGATATATCACAAAATCCGAGTACAACATGATGTAAGCATTGAGGTTGATCGTCACTTTATAAAGAGAAGTTAGATGCCAAACTTATTAGTTTTCCTTTTGTTCCCATTTTGAAGAAGCGAACTTACTTGGAATATACTTACCGACTCCAGAAGTCGTTATATGACTTACATTAAGCAAGTTAGGCATGATTGATATCTATGCGCCAACTTGAGGGAGTGTTAATAAATCACTAAAGGTATATTAGTTGTATGCAACTAATATACTTTATAAGCTGTATATTAGTTGTATGCAACTAATATATTGTTTCTTAAAAACACTTTTAGGAAAAGCAGATTCCTTTTCTTCTATATTTATACATGTATTGCACCTTAGTATTTGATATCTTGTAAATACATTAAGTAAACATTTACAACATCATTCCACAACGTCTTTAAATCATCTATGAGAGACTACAAATATACATCAATATCAACACTGGGTTGTTTCGATCTTGAGATCATTAATGTTAACATTATGAATTTCCTTTTCATACACAACCAGGGAGGAAGGTTGTATGTTACCATAATTGCGGCTTGACTATATCTACTTACTAAGGGAACTATGTGGATTAATTCCATCAGCAGCAATGGAAAGACAAAGATTTTGCGGATTAGATGAAAATTGAAGAGATAAATTATCTACTACTTTCTAATTTGGAGAATCACAAGGATAACGTAGCAACCCATCATCATATCGATTATTTGAATGCCAAGTTAACATCTTTGATGTCTCTTTACTTTTAAACAACCTTTGAAAGCGAGTAATCAGAGGAAAGTACCAAAGAACCTTTACGGGCATGCTTTTCTTAGGTGTTATCTCATTTGTAGCATGCTTCCATCTCGATTCTTTACACATCGGACAATCATCTAATGTCTCATATTCTTTTCTATAAAGAATGCAATAATTTGGACAACGTGAATCTTATGATATTTCATGTCAAATCGACTAAGAGATTTCTTAACCGTACATTGAAGATGGCAATTCAATACCCTCAGGAAACATATTGACTAGTAGATTTAGTAATTATGTGGATCCCTTGTCAGAAAAACCATGTTTTACCTTCACATTGTACAAATGAACCAATCACGACATTTTAGTGTATTTCTTGCATTTTGGATACAATGGTTTTTTGACATCTTCTAGAAGTTTTTTAAAGGTTTCGAGATCATCCTCACGTAGTTCATCTTTAACACCATGAAACGTGATAAGATGTATGCAATCCATTCACATTCTTATTTATCTCTTCCCCATGAGTACTATCAATATTTTCTCCATGATAATACCAACATTCATAGCTCAAAAGAATATCATTACGGATAAGGTGATACTTAACCTTGTTAACTTCATGAAATCACTCATTTTTACATTTAACACATACACATCGAATCATACTAATTTCATTATTACTATTTCTACAAGAAAATTCCATGAAACTTTTAACTCCAGAAATATAGTATATTAATTATGTATCCAATCAATATATTTCAAGTATTATTATATATGAATTCCCTAATTATTATAATATATACCAAAACATACATAATATAAAAATTTATCATTTTAAATCATTTTACAATTGTATTACTTTTACAATTGTATTACTGTTACTTGATAAAATATAATTATTTATATGTAAATAAATTTATCCACGTATGGTAAATATTATAGTCCCTTAAACCCACAACATCCAGATATTATTTCCACAAAAAATAAATCAAACATATAATAACAAGCATAATACAAAACATACATAAATCAAAAATTTATACAAAAAATAAAGCAAATTGAATAATAAGTATGTAGGATTAATAGAAATACTTACAAGAGTAAATGAAGTGACTAAATGAAGGAAATGAAGAAAAAATGGGTGTTTTGTAAGTGAGAATTAGTGAGAAAATGGGTATTAAAAATTTGAGTATTTCGCTCAAAAAAATAAAGGATCTGAAAGATAATATGGAGATGAATATAATCCACAAAACGGTGTTGAAAATGGTGGTCAGAGGTGGCAGAAAATGAGAAAGAGTGGAGGAGGTGAGCTCGGTTTTGACGTTTATTGTTGCTACACAAATTGAAAAAGACGTTCTGATGAAGAAGAGAGAAGAGAAATGGATTAATACGTGTGGATAGCGTCGGTTCACCACGTCAACTGATACTACGTCCTACGTATATTTTTTATTTAAAAAATGCAGTTTAAAATTGAAATTAATTATATAGTACAATGTTTTTTTATCAATTATTATTTTATTTGATTTTAACTATAAACATGTACGTACATATATAAAATTAAGTATTCAAACAAATACACAAAATTATAGAATTTTAAAAATCAATTGACTAAGAAAAAGAAAAAATTATAATATATATATATATATATATATATTTATTTAAATTAAATTTTAAAGAATTCAAATAAAATATTAATAATTATCAAAAAAATTATATTATATAATTAATTTTAATTTTAAATTATATTTTTTAAATAAAAAAATACACGTAGGATATAGCGTCGGTTGACGTGGTTAACTGACGCTATCCACGTATGTAGCGTCAGTTCACCACGTTAACCGACGTTACGTCCACATGTAACGTCGATTCAACACGTCAAACAATATTACGTGTAACATCAATTCTACGTTGAATCGAATTTAAATTAATCTCTATATAAATGTGTGTCATACCTAAAGCAATATATATATATATATATATATATATATAACATATACAGAGAAAACTTCTATGACTGGAAGTAATTTTGTATATTTTGTATTTTCCGCTGCAAATCATTATTGTAAAGATTCAGAGGTACCTTCAGGTCATATGCCGAATACATGGGCATGTCTGTCTATGGCTTAGTAGTTGTATTTGTGATATACATGCTTTTAATGTAATCAATACGGTGCAATCTCTATTCCGAACAGACGTATTGATTTCCTCTTCTGTTAATGATTAAATTATTTATCATGTAAATGTTTTGACTATGGCCTCTAATATATGTATTAAGATGTAAATTTAATATATATTAAAAAGTTATAACACATCAAAATATCAATATATTTTTTATCTATTTTTAAAAAAAAATTATTTAAAAAAAGTGGTTCAACAAATTTTAATATTAAAACTTTCTTTTAAAAAAAATCAAAATAATAATTTTTCTAAAAACACCAAAATGTAACTTTTTAAATTAATGAATTAAACTGTTATTTTTTAAAAAACTAATTGAATAAACAGTTCCAAAAACATCACTGGACCTAAATCATCTATCTCCAATAACTAATAGAACTACATGGTATTCTCTCTTTATTTAAATATGCAGTTTTTGGCAAAAGCTCGATTTCATTTTGTTTAGCTTTGCCTTTATATTTGTGTACATATTCTCTGTGTATATATGTCGATTTTTCGAATTTAGTTACCATGTTATTATTCAGTTTTGATTTTGGCAAATCTTTTCAAGCATGTTGGATGTGATTACAAAACTAGAATGAAAGCATCGTGATTGAATATTATATAGGATTTGAACTCACGTTATAATAGCGCCCCCAATATATATATATATATATATATATATATATATATATATATATTAGTTTATTATAAAATAATTGATATTTTAAAAAAAATTATGTAAAAAAAAAACAGTTTAATTATTTTGTTATTTTTATAACATTTTAGTTCTTTATTTTGAGAAGGTAATGACAAAATGAAAATGATTAATTTTTTATTTTTTTATTTTATTTTTTGTTATATTATTTCAACTGTTATTAAAATATTAATTTTATAAATTATTTTTAATAATATATAATAATTAATAAAAAATAAAATAAAATAATTAAATTTCATTAATTGTTCTTGTGGTGTACCTATTTCGTAACAAAAATATTAAACTATTTTAACTCACCTAACTAAAAAATATTTAAGTGCATTTTTCTTATAAATACATTGATGTTCTCAACTATTGAGGTCTTGCTTTTCATATTGGTTTTTTTGTTTTTAAATATTCTTATTCTTGTTAACTTTTATAGTATGAAATTCATAACCTATTTTTTTAATAATAAATTCACAACTTAATTCTTAATCTTCAATCTAATTCAATGGAAGTAAACCAATATTAAAAATGAATGTAGATAATTAAAATTATGAAAAATCTAATGTTAAAGTTGTTATGATTATTATAATATCGAAATTGTGTTTAATCGAAATTAAACATATATTAATATTATTTTTATATATACATATATAAAAAATAAACTTTTAATAATAAAACACACAATACTTGTAATAATTAGATTAAATTTTATTTATTTTTATTTTTATATTTTTTATTTTACTTAAATTCATATGTTAAATAGTTAAAAATGAAAATTATATCTTTATTTTAAATAAAATAATAGAGTAATAATTACGTCAACATTTAATTTTTTAAATTAAATATATTTTTGAGTTAATTTTTAAATAAAAAAACTTGGCTAAAATGTGTAAAAACCATTAATCATTCATAATTGATATTTATTATTCAAATGTATTCAAAATTGATACAAAATATTTATGATTATTAACGTAATCATATCAAATGTACTTGTGCTTGTTACAAGCCAAGATCAACGTAACCAACAATATTTGATCATATAATAATTTACTTTGACTTTTTTATTTTATTTTTTTTTCTTTTTTGATAAAAACTTAACTATTAATATATTAATTTGATAATATAGGTATTAAATAGAATGTATTATTAAAGGTTAAAGTGTTCCATTAATTCTTAAACTTTAATTAAATTCACTAATATATTCTTAAATTTTAAAACGTACTATTTAGTCTCTAAATTTTTAAAACATCATGCATAGGTTCTTAAACTTTTAAATCCAATAATTTTGTTCACAAATTATTAAAATTTTAAACATAAATCTTAACTTAACTACTAAAATATATATCTATAAATTAAAATTTTAAGAATAATGTGTGAAGTTTTAAAAATTTGGAGATTAATTATACATTTTAAAAATTTACAAACTTATGTGTGAATTTGGTTAAAATTTATGAATCAATAGTATACTTTAATCATTATTAAAATATATCAAAAATTAAAGAAACTAATATTAATTACAAGAATATACAATGCTTTAAAAAATGCAAATTTAATAATTATTAGGTTGCGTCGTCTTTTTTTATTTCTATTTAATTTTTTTAAACATAGGTAAAAATCTTGACAGACATTTAAATTTTCCAAGTGTAGTTGTTTGTATTAATTTTTTTTGCTTTTTAATGTTAATAAAGTTTGTATCACATTATTTTAAAAAGTATTTTATATTTTCCCTAAAAGTTTATTTATCTCTATAATTAAGTAAGTTTTATATATAAAGTAAAATTTATATATATTTTTAATTGGTTACTCACAAATTTATATATATTTTTAGATGTTAAAATATGTTCACCGAGTGTAATAGCATATGCATTGATGCTATGCAATAGCACTTGAATTGATGTTAGTTATTACAAAGAGGTAAGTTTACACTTTTTTATCATGAAAATAATTATTTTAATCTTAAAATTTACATGTAATATTTTGATTATTGAAATTTAATATAAATATTAATGAAATTTCTCTTATACTTAAGTGGACTATTATGTTTTAAATATATTATACATTTTAACCTTTTAAACGAGAGAGTTTATACTTTTATATATAAATGAATGTCCTAATTTCAAAGTAACGTGTACTATTTTGATAAAATTATTTATGTATATTATATTTTTTAATATATCATAAATTTATAATCAATTATAAAAATCTTACTAGTTATCTTTTTACATTCTCTAAAGTCCTAATCAAAGATGAAAATATAATTAATTGACTATTATATCAATGTGAACCATGTACATTCTAACCTAAAAGATTCGTTCTAATCATTATATTTGTGCTAAAATTTTATTAAAGATATACATTTTAATTGTTAATATTTTTTCATATAATCTAATTCAACCACTATATTATATATATATTATATTAGTTTATTAATTATTTAAATATAGATTATGAACAAAATTTATAAAAGAAAATACAAAATATTATTAGTTGAAATTATAAGATTAAAGTTTTCAAAGCTATTAATTACATTTCTTAATATAATCTCTTACACCTATAAAAAAGAATTTTAGTTTAATAATATAAATTACTTTACGTTCAGTAACTAATTTATTTTGAAATTTTCTTATTCTTAATTTTTTCACTATGCATATTCCTCTCATATGCTTACTCTGCATTATTTTAGAGTGATATCCATTTAACAGCTCTTATAGTTAATTAGTTATCCTCTGAAAATTGCAGAGTTACCTGAAGTGTTGCGAGTATTACCAAATCATATTTACAAGCTACATACCACTAGAAGCTGGGACTTCCTTGGTGTAAATCACCCATCTCAAGATTCTCTTTTGACAAAGAATTCTGGTAAAGGAACTATCATTGGTGTGATAGATACAGGTAAGCATTCATTCTCTCATACAATGGTCCAAATAAGATTTTATAATAGTTGTAATCAAGCATAACTTAATATAAACCTGTAATAGGAGTTTGGCCTGAGTCCAAGAGTTTCAGAGATGAAGGCATGGATCCAGTTCCGAAAAGCTGGAAGGGAGTTTGTCAAAAGGGAGAGCATTTTAACTCCACAAATTGCAACAAGAAAATTATTGGTGCTCGGTGGTTCATTAAAGGATATCTAGACGCATCCAATACAACCTTGGACCAGATCAAAGGCAGGGAGTACATGTCAGCCAGGGATAAAAATGGTCATGGAACTCATACAGCCTCAACAGCAGCAGGAAACTTTGTGAAAAATGCAAACTATAAAGGACTGGCTCCAGGACTAGCTAGAGGAGGAGCCCCTCGAGCCCATTTAGCAATTTACAAGGCTTGCTGGCTTGCTGGAAGCTGTAGTGGAGCTGATATTCTACAAGCTTTTGACAAAGCCATACAAGATGGAGTGCACATCTTGTCACTATCACTTGGTGGCGGGATCCCCATTCTTAATCCCGAAGAGCATGCAGTTGTATTGGGATCCTACCATGCAACTGCAAATGGGATTACAGTGGTATGCTCAGCTGGAAATGAGGGTCCTAATTCACGAACCATCTCAAATACTGCACCATGGATAATAAATGTAGCAGCCAGCACAATTGACAGGGCGTTTCCTATATCCATTACACTTGGGAATAACCGTACTCTTTGGGTAAGCTAAATTCACTGTGAATAACATCAGAAGAAAGAGAAGAGAATTTGAATCGACTCAGAATTAGTAGAATATTGATTTTCTATACTGCAGGGCAAAACATATCCTGCGGGAAGCAGTGACTTTGCTCCAATTGTTTTTACTGATAGGTGAGCAAGGCAAAACACATCTTTCACTGCTCCTGACTGATAACCAATTTTATATTCCACCTATGTTACAGTGATGAACTAACTCCTTTCTTCCTTGCAGTTGTGCACATTCAATAGCAGGGAAAATAGTATTCTGTTTCTTGAAAGATGGACAAAGAAACATAGAGGACACAGGAGCCCGAGGTATCATAATTGCCATGTACCATGAAGATGTAGATATTGAATCTGGTATTCCAAATGCTCAAGTAGATTACGAAGTGGGAACAGAAATTCTTAACTATGTAAACAGGGCAAGGTAATATATGTGAAACAGAATATAAATGCCTACTCAAATTCCCTTTTTAGTGTTAACTTTGTCCATGCATTGTGAAGGTATGTTAGAATATTGTTTTTTTGTTATGCCATGTGGCTTCTTTTCATTTGTTTACAATTGTATAAATAAGAGTATTTTTGTATTTTTTTTATTATTAAGAAAAATATACGGATTGTTATTTTTTCTTTTCATTTTTCCTTTTCTTTTTCTCTCCTTCGTAATATGGTATCAGAGCAAATTTTTTTCGCTCTCACTGATCTTTCTTTCTTCTTGATTCTTGGTTCTTGATTGTTCTTCAATGGCTCGTGGAGGAGGAGCTCGTGGAGGTAATAGTGGAGGCAATCGGAGCAATGAAAATTATTTCTCGGTTTTGGATAATACTGATCGTATTCACGAAGATTCCAACAGTTCTTTCTATCTCGGAAATGGAGATCATCCAGGGGCTTGACTTGGTTTCGAATCCCCAACGGTTAGTAATTACAACTCTTGGCATCGATCTATGATTATAGCTCTTATTGCTAAAAACAAGTTTGGATTTGTTGATGGATCTATTGTTAAACCGAAATTGGGGATAATTTGTATCATTTTTGGTCGTTGTAACAACGTGGTTATGTCGTGGATTTTGAATCTTTGTTGCAAAGACATAGCGAGATAGTATTATGTATATTCGCTGATGCTTTCGAGAAGTATGTGGATTGATCTTCGCTGATCGGTTCAATCGGAAGCTTGATGGTCTAGAATTTTTCAACTAAAGCGACAAATTCACGCTACTCATGCGGGGTTCTAATGATGTTAGTGCTTATTTTACCAAACTAAAGATTTTTTGGGATGAATTACGTGATTTTAGACACACTGCGGGTATGTAATTGTGGAGGAATGAAAAGTTTGACAGTTATCAACATGAAGACTATGTTTTACAATTTCTTATGGGTTTGAATGAGTGTTTCGGTCGGATCAAGACTCAGTCGATGAGTGATTCATTGCCTTCGATTAACAAAGTTTTTTCTCTAGTAAATACAAGAAGAAAGACAACGATCTATGCATTTTTCTAGTTCATCTCCGCCTCACATTTGACATCTTATGGAGTGGCTAGTATGATTACAGGTGCTTATAAGGGGAAAGAAGGACAAACTAGTACGTACCTGTTGTGGTTTCTCTCGTCACAGGTGAATAAATGTTACAAAATTCATGGATATCCTCACGGTTTAAACCAAAAGGTCGTTCTCGAGATTTTTTCTAAGGGCGAACAAGTAGTCATCCGGGGTATTCCAATCGACAAGTTCTTGAAAGCCACAGCTAATCGGACTTCTTTTGTTCTGAAACTCGAAGTTAATCCAGAGAATCACCAAAATTTCGGGTAACAATACTTCTCCTTTGCATGCTTTGACTGCTAATGATTGTCAACATTTGATATCTACTATTAAGTACTCGGATGCGGAGGATCTCTCGAAGATACTAAAGAAACAATGACTGTAGTGTCGAAACTTGACCGGTATTTCTTCTCTTATATCGGCTAATGTTTGGATTATTGACTCGAGTGCTACTCGTCGTGTTTGTCATGATTTGAGTTTGTTTGATTCTTTTGATAACAACTATATTTCTACATTTGTGCTTACACTGCTTGGACATTACCTTTATTTCTAAGATAGGCTACATTCGATTATCGCCTTCCTTAGTTTTATCTAAAGTGCTCTATGTTCCTTCTTTCGGATACAACTTATTATACGTTAGTTCACTTTCATGAAGAGCCTCTGCATGTTCGTTAATTTTTCGTGATGATGGGCTGTGTGATTCGGGATACTCGAGCGTGAAGATTGGGACGAGTAAAGAGTGGGGGCATCTCTGCCATCTTAGTGTTTGACTTTGTATCAACCTAGCCCTAACTCTGCTATTGCTTGTAATGCTTCCTCTATTTTGTCCACTGAGATGTTATGGCATTATCGTCTAGGACATCCTTCTTGTTTGGTTTCTCAGCATAAGGATAATATTCCTTCTTTCAATTTTAGAGCTAAAAAAGGCCTCTTTGTACTGTTTATCCTCTTGTAAAGCAAAGAGGTTTGTCGTTTACTTCTAATAATAAACTTTCAGCTTTACCTTTTGATCTCATTCATGTTGATGTATGGGGTCCATTTCGAGTAATATCTAATGAAGGTTTTCGATATTTTTTAACCATTGTTGATGATGCTTCAAGATATACTTGGGTTTTCCTTTTACATACTAAAGCTGAGGCTCAGAAGATTATTCCAAATTTTTTTTATGTTGATTCAGACCCAATATGGGAAGCATATCAAAGGATTTCGTTCAGAAAATGCTAAGGAATTGGATTTGACTCATTTCTACAACTCTAAAGGGGTTGTTCATTATCGATCTTGTGTTGAAAGGCCGCAACAAAACTCAGTTGTTGAGCGTAAACATCAGCATCTACTTAATATTGCGCGTGCTCTTCTGTTTCATTCAGGTATTCCTCTCTCTTATTGGTGTGATCTTGTTTTGGTATTTGTTGCTCGCCTTATGAATAATTTGCCATCTCCTGTTCTAAGCTCTAAGACTCCATTTCAAGTGTTGAATAATAAGTTTCCTTCTTATGATCACTTGCGCTCTTTTGGTTGTCTATGTTATGCTTCCACTTTGTTGAGTAAACGTGACAAGTTTTCTCCTAGATCTAGAGCTTGTATTCTTATTGGTTATCCTTTTGGGATGAAAGCCTATAAGCTGCTGGATTTAGAGAGTAATAAGACCTTTGCTTCTCGTGATGTTGTGTTTCATGAGACCATTTTTCCTCTAGTTGTCAATAGTTCCTCTGCTGATATTGGTGCCTTATTCTCCAACAATGTTCTTCCTTTGTTTGTTCTTGACAATATTTCTCCTTGTTTTGAGTCAACTGATGCTTCTGATATTGTGCATCTTGTTGTTCTCTTGCTTCTTCGATTTAGTCTCTCCTATGGTACATTCGTTTCCACTTTCTACTAGACCACAACGTTGTGTTAAAAAGCCAAGCTATTTAAAGGCTTATCATTGTGGTTACGTTCTTCGTGATTCTCTTGTCAATCATCGTTCTACTCGACATCATATTTCTAATTTTCTGTTATGATAAGATCAAAGGGGATTTTTAAAGGCGTGAGTTATGTCCATCTACTAACACCACATGAGCCTCGAATTTTTCTCTCGAAGCTTGGTATTCTGAATGGGATAAAGCTATGGGCGATGAGTTACACGCCTTAGCACTTCGATAATACATGGTATTGTCTCTTTACCTGTGGACATCACGCCATTGGTTGTAAATGGGTGTATAAAGTCAAGTTTGGTGATGGAATTTGTTGAAAGATACAAAAGCGCGACTTGTTGCAAAGGGGTATAATCATCGAAAAGGAGTTGATTATTTTGATACCTTTGCTCTATAGCAAAGCTTATTCTTTGTCGAGCTTTTACTTGCTTTAGCTTGATCCATGGTTGGTCTTTACATCAATTGGATGTTAATAATGCTTTTTGCATGGTGACCTACTCGAAGAAGAGTATATATGACTATTCCTCGAGGTTATAGTCATAAGGGGGAAGAAAACGATTACCTCTGTCTTTGTTTGCAAAACTCAACAAGTCCTTGTATGGTTTAAAACAAGCATCGAGGCAATGGTATGCAAAATTTTCTAGTGCCTTGATTGAAGAAGGCTTTCGTCGATCGGCCAGATCATTCTTTGTTTATCGCCAAATGAGGATCGATTTTCGTAGTTATTCTTGTCTATATTGATGACATTATTATAGCCAGCAGTGATGATGTGGTTGTTCAACACTTGAAGAGTAAGATTAATGCTAGATTCAAGTTGAAAGATCTTAGAACTTTGCGTTACTTTCTTAGTTTAGAAGTGGGTAGAACAAAGAGGGGCATATTGGTTTCACAAAGGTCTTATGCATTGCAACTTTTGGCTGACACAGGATACCTAGGTTGTAAACCAGTGGTTACACCTATGGAACCAAATCTGAAATTAAGACAAGATGAAGGGGATTTATTGCCTGATGCTTCTCTTTATAGGAGGTTAATTGGGAAGTTACTATACCTCACCATCACTAGTGGAGGATCTATCATATGTTGTTAATAGACTTAGCCAATTCTTGTCTCGGCAGAGACTTCCCACTTCAAAGGTATGCAAAGAGTTTTGCAATATGTGAAAAGGACTCACGGACAAGGTCTTTTCTTCGTTCTAAATACGAAGTAGAACTTAGAGCTTATCTTGAAAGTGATCTATCTCTGACAAGCTGAAATTCAATTCAAAGTTTTCTCACGATCTTTGATTGGTGGTTATCTTTGACGAGCAGACTGCTCCAGGTTATTGTGTATTTTAGGAGACTCGTTGATCTCGCGGAAGTCTAAGAAACAAACTACGGTCTCTCGGTCTTGATGAGGCGAGTACAGTCCGTAGCTAATGCCACACGAGTGACTTGGTTGTTGTCATTGTTGAAAAGAGTTTGGGGTAAGTCATTCTAGACACCTTGCTATATTGTGATAATCAGTACTTTACACATTGCACGAATCCTGTTTTCCATGAAGCGAACAAAACACGTAGAAATAGATTGTCATTTGGTTCGTGATAAAATTCGAGGCGGGAGTTTTAAAGACATTACATGTTTCTACTCGGAATCAATTGCGAGATATATTCACTAAGGCTCTTCATCCTTCCATTTTCAAGGTTCTTGGACAAGATGGGGATGATTAACATCTATTCTCCATCTTGAGAGGGAGTGTTAGAATATTGTTTTTTTGTTATGCCATGTGGCTTCTTTTCATTTGTTTACAATTGTATAAATAAGAGTATTTTTGTATTTTTTTATTATTAAGAAAAATATACGGATTGTTATTTTTTTTTCATTTTTCCTTTTCTTTATCTCTCCTTCGTAATAAGGTCTCCTATTGCAAAGCTGGGTTCTCCAAAGACTGTGACTGGGGCATGGTTGTCCCCTCGCATTGCATCCTTTTCTTCCAGAGGACCAAGTGCTCTGACCCCTGCAGTATTAAAGGTATAACCAAGAAACAGAATTGTTAATTTGTTGAAGTTAATCATTCGTCAAAAAATTTAAACATTGTTCCAACAAATAATGAATCCACTTCTCTTATCTTTCACATTAATAATGTCACTACTTATTACCTGATATGCCATTCCTTGGCCGATGGATGCAGCCGGACATAACTGCCCCAGGGGTGAATATTATAGCTGCATGGCCAACACCTAATGGAGAATCAGTGCGGTACAAACCTGCATCAGGAACTTCCATGTCATGCCCTCATGTTTCAGGGATAGTAGCTCTTCTCAAATCAGTGCATCCAAATTGGTCTCCAGCAGCAATAAGATCTGCTCTTGTCACAAGTGGTGAGTCGAAACACAAAATTCTAATTGAATATCATACCACCAATATGTTAGTAAAAAGAAGAAGCTATATATACCAAATCATCTAACATTTACTACAAAATGCAGCTTCCCAAATTGGAACAGATGGAACATACATTATTGCAGAGACCAAATCTCCCAAACCAGCAGACCCTTTTGACATAGGTGGGGGGCACGTCAACCCCAACCAAGCAGCTAGTCCAGGGCTCATTTACGATAGTAAATCAGAGGATTTCAGTCAGTATATATGCTCCTTAGGTTATGACAGTGCCGAAGCTTCTGACCTGGCCGACACCAAAGTCAATTGCAATGAAGAAAGCCCTGTTGGGCTTAACTTTAACCTCCCTTCATTCTCAATTCCAAACCTTAAAACGGCACACACAATAACAGTAACAAGAAATGTGACAAATGTGGGAGATATTAATTCAGTGTACAAGGCACTTGTGCAAGCTCCTCCAGGCATAAAAGTTACGATTCAACCTCAAATATTAAGTTTCAATTCAAAAACACATACACTCTCCTTCAAAGTAAGCTTTTTCTCGGCTCAAAAACAGCATGGTTATTACAGGTTTGGAAGTCTAGCATGGACAGATGGTAAACATGTTGTGAGGAGTCCAATAGCTGTACGTGTGATTAGAGCTAAATATTCAAATGCATATCTTTGATATTATATGAACTAAACATATTAGATACTACTAAATAATGGTGAACAACGTATCCCCTGTTAGTATTTGCACGTGGATAGAGTTTTTATCTACCTACTTGTTTGTGTGCTAAGATAATTATAATATAATATTAATAAAATTCCTTGTTCTAATTTCAGTGTCTACCTATTAGGCTATGAAAAATTAACAAATTTAAAGGACGTAATTGACATCCTTTCGCAACAACATTTACGTTAGCATTAACGTCTACATGTAGGAGGTGTTGGCATGTGTGAGTAGTGTGGCAAACAACAAGCAGATAACAATGCAGTAATATGTGCTAGATAACAAGCATAAATGTGACAGACAAGAATGATAGTAGCAAATAATAATGTTTTAATTTGTTTTCTTTCTATTTTCTTAGTATACAAATACTATACTCTGGTACAGAAAAAATAGAATAAAAAAATATATTTTGACATAGTATCAGAACAAATTATGTCTGGCCTAAAGAAATAAAAATCCTACGTTACTACCTATTACACTATTTTCTGTTCTCCTAGACATTGGTTTGATCTGGTGTATTGGTGTGGTTGCTGGGATATAAATCTTGTCCATTCTGGTGTAAATGGAGACCCTAGACTTCGAGTTTCCAATTTGGATTCTTGTGGTCTGAATTTAAAACAGAGACCGTTCTATTGAACCCAGAAATCAGATCAATAATCAATTCAAAATTATTCAGTGAGGAAATGCAGCTGCTATATACAGATAATCAGTATGAGGCATATGAAATACCTTACTAGTAGCTATCAAAAGCTATTTTCTTGAAGCTTTGGAGTCAATACTTTTCAAATCCTCGATCTTCGTTTCTGCGAAAATAGCTAGGTTTGGCTGATCAATTGTTTACTAGGATCAGGGGTGGCTGATTTGGCTTACTCGGTTTACTCCGTTCGTCTTCTCAGTAACATTTTTTGTGGAGTGTGTCTCTGTGCGTGAAGTGGTGTCACCTGGTTGAACCAAATGAAGAGTTGATCTTTTTTTTAATGTTATAATCAGTAAGGGTGAGACCATCTTCAAGCTGCTAGCAAAGATCAGCCTTTTTTGGTCAGGTGGGATACCTTTTGTGTCTTGGATCTTGGCCTTAACGTTGTCGATTGTGTCTGAGCTCACAACCTCGAGAGTGCTTGTCTTTCCAGTGAGAGTTATTTGACGAAGACTTGCATACCACCACGAAGACAGAGGACCAGGTAGACGGTTGACTCCGTTTGAACCTCTGGCTGCACCATTTCGGTTGATATGAGAGAGAGAAAATGAAGCTCTAGAGAAGAGAGCCTGCAAAGCTGGAAAGAAAAAAATGGAACGTAGTAGAAGAAGCTGTGCGAATTGAGGAACGTAGAAGAAGAAGGGTGTCGCTCTGCACGAATTAAGGAACGTAGAAGAAGAAGGGCGCCGCTCTGCGCGAATAGAAAAAAAATTAGGGTTACATTCTGATTTATTTATATATATAGTGGCTGGTGTGTAAAAAAAAGGAAAAAAAATTTAGATTTCATGACAGAATCTAGAGATTTAACCACCAACTCCATATTGAATGAGTTGACTACAAAAATGACGAAAGTTCTAACTAGAGCTTAGACCACCTCACAACCTTCGCTAACTGAAAACGTCGACTACTCCCATTAGTATCAAGTTGGGAGGATCCAATTATGCCTTGTGGTCCCAGGTGATGGAGATGTATATCTCTGGCAAAGACAAACTGGGATATATTAATGGGGATTTTCCTCAACCTGCTGAAACCGACCCCTCATTCAGGAGATGACGCACTGAAAATGCCATTGCCAAAGGATGGTTGATCAATTCGATGGACCCCTCCTTGATTGCAAATTTTATTCGATTCCCAACTGCGAAACAGGTTTGGGATTCTACTGCTACCACCTACTATGATGGGACAAACACGTCTCAAGTGTATGATCTTTTCCATTGAGTTACTCGTATGAAGCAGGCGGGTGGATCCATTGAAAAATACTACAATGACCTTCAAGGGTTTTTATTTCTGTCGTCCTAATCCAATGGAGTATGCGACTAACATACAAAAATACAACTCCATTTACAGGAAGATCGAGTGTATACCTTCATTGATGGACTTGATGACAGACTAGATAAAACTCGAAGTGATGTGCTTCAAATCAAACCATTCCCTACGGTGTAAAAAGCCTATGGATTCGTCCTTAGGGAAGAGGTCTGATAGACCGTGATGATCACGGGTGTAGATACGACACCCAGAGTAGTTATGGCTTTCAAAGAGATCAAGGGACACCATAATCCATTGCCACCGAAACCATGAACTTTTTTAGGTAGCAAGAAATCCACGGAAAATCCACCGTCTATTGACATGAAATGTGTCCATTGTGGAAACTCCAAACACACCCGTGAAAACTGCGTCAAACTACATGGGTATCCAGAATGGTGGAATGATCTTCAATCATGGAAGAAACGGGAAACCACTGGGCCAGCCGCTGTGGCTACCAATAATGCATCACTATCCCTTATTCCTCAGGTCAAATCTTCCCAGGATCCAGGTATTTCAAGTAAAGCATTTCACATCTCTACTTGTAGTGATAATGAGGACTGGATTCTAGACTCTGGAGCTACAAATCATATGACATTTGACCCAAAAGATCTCTCCAATACAACCCAGCCGAGATGGAGCCATGTTGCCAATGCCAATGGGGTCACTTATCCAGTTATAGGGGATGGAACAGTGACTTTATCTCCTTCATTATCACTATCTAATACATTACTTGTACCCTCTCTTTCAAATAGACTAATGTCTATAAGTCAGGTCACTTTAGACCTTAACTGTGTAGTATTGATGTATTATATCTTTTGTCTTCTACATGATATTCTCACCAAGGAGATCATTAGGCGCGGTACTAAGAGAGGGGGGTTATATTATGTGGATGACCTCAATTCAAGAAGAGCCAATCACATGCAACACACTATTGGTAACAAGGAACGCCAGATTTGGTTATGTCATCGTTGATTTGGGCATCCATCATTTTTGTATTTAAAGCACCTACTCCCTAGTTTATTTTCAAATATCACACACATATTTCAAATGTGATACTTGTATCTTAGCAAAAAGTCATAGGGCGTCTTATCCTATGAGCATAAATAAAAGTATGACTCTTTTTCCTTTAGTACATTCTGATGTTTGGGGACCTTCCCTGGTCACTACGTCATCGGGTCATCGTTGGTTTGTAATTTTTTTTTATGATTGTACACGAATGACATAGATTTACCTTCTCAAACATAAAGATGAATTATTTTCTACATTTCACTTGTTTCACACCATGGTTCACACACAATTTTCTGAAAAAATTAAGATTCTTAGGTCTGATAATGGAGGGGTGTATGTTAATCAACAATTTCGGACATACTTAGACAACCATGGTATTCTCCATGAAACCTCGTGTTCACAAACCCCATAACAGAATGAGACTGCAGAAAGGAAGAATAGGCATATTTTAGAAACTGCTTGGGCCTTACTAATTGGTGCACATATGCCTAGTAGATACTGAAGTGATGCTGTTACTACAGCTGTGTATCTACTGAATCGTATGCCCACAAAAATCTTACAATTTTAGATTCCATTAAAGGTGTTATCTGATCGTGTTCCCTTGCCTACTATTTTGATGCTTCTGCCCTGAATTTTTGGATGTGTTATTTTTGTCCACCTCCACAAAAATCAACGAACTAAGTTGGATCCATGTGATGTTCGATATGTATTCTTGGGGTATGGTGTACAAAAAAGGGCTACCGATGCTAAGATCTGATTACTAAAAGAACCTATATTACTATGGATGTCACTTTCCTAGAATCTGAATGTTTTTTCCCATCACTAGTATTCAATTACCCCCTTCAGAGGGAGAGTTATGGTGAAGAACGAAATTGGCTTGATGTTGAAATATTAGACACTAGTAACAATCCAGCACACTCGGATCATGCCAACAATATGGAGGAGCCAGTACCTAGACTCGAACTTGAACCTTCAAGAAATGAAACCGAAGTAGTAAATGAATCTCCAGAAGATGAAGTGGTTGATGCACCTCTCCACTCTCTAGTACCCAATGATCCTCCTATTGAGAATACGCATGAGGTAAGCTATCCTATCACACTTTTACAAACTAATATTATAGATACATCTGTTGGTTATGTTCTACCTTTCAGACACAATCGAGGAAAACCTCCAAATCGATACTCCCCAGAAAGAGAAGAACGACAATCCAAGTATCCAATAGCCAATTTTCTATCTACTCAAGGGTTATCGGAACCTATCAGGGAATTTGCACAAACACTCTCCTCATGTCAAATTCCAAGTAGCGTTGAAGAAGCCTTATCTGATCCAAAATGGGCTCAAGCTATAAAAGAAGAATTTGAGGCATTGCAAAAGAATAACACATGGGTGTTAAGCAAGCTGCCTCAAGGGAGGAAGATGGTAGGATGCAAGTGGATTTTCTCCATTAAGTATAAAGAAGATGAGTTAGTTGATCGATACAAGGCGAGGATAGTAGCAAAAGGGTATACACTGAAACATAGGATAGATTATCAGGAAACCTTCTCACTTGTGGCTAAACTAAAAACTGTTAGAGTTTTGTTATCTCTTATAGCAAATCTAGATTGGCCATTACACCAACTTGACTTAAAAAAATGTCTTCCTTCATAGTGATCTTGAAGAAGAGATTTAAATGGATATCCCACCAGGATTTACTGTTACCTCAGGAAAAGAAACTGCATGTAGATTACAACGAGCATTGTATGGACTAAAACAATCACCTCGAGCATAGTTTGGTAGGTCGAGTTCAACAATGAGGAAATATGGGTTTCAACAAAGCAACTTTGACCACACTTTGTTCCTAAAACATCGACGGGGAAAAATAATAGCCCTTATAGTCTATGTAGATGACATGATCATTACAGGGGACGATAAAGAAGAAATCTCTAGGCTTCAAGAACGACTGTTAAATGAGTTTGAAATGAAGAACTTAGGAGGGCTCAAATACTTCTTAGGCATTGAGGTAACAAAATCAAAACATAACATATTTCTCTCCCAAAGGAAATATACTCTAGACCTACTAGCAGAGGCAGGATTACTCGATTGTAAACCTGTCGATATTCCAATGGTCCAAAATCATAAACTTGGAGAATATATGGACCAAGTACCAGCATATAAACAGAGATATCAACGGTTAATAGGTAAACTCATATATTTATCTCATACTTGACCTGATATTGCTTATGTTGTGAATGTCATAAGTCAGTTCATGTGTTACCCCAGTGAAGACCATATGGATGCCGTCATGCGAATACTTCGTTATTTAAAATCTTCTCCTAAGAAAGGACTTATGTTTTCAAAGAATGGTCAATTGGAAGTTGTTGGATATACAGATTCAGACTGGGTAGGGAATATCACGGATATGAAATCTACTACTGGGTACTTTACTTTTGTGGGGGGAAATCTTGTCACATGGAGGAGCAAGAAATAAAAGGTAGTTGCCTTGTCTAGTGCTGAAGCTGAATTTCGAGGAATAGTCGAGGGAATATGTGAGCTCCTTTGGTTGAAAAAATTTCTAACTGAGATTGGTGTTGCTCCTAACTCTGAAATGAACTTATTTTGTGATAACAAAGTAGCCATTGCAATCTACCACATCCAGTCCAACATGATCGCACGAAGCATATTGAAGTGGATCGGAACTTCATCAAACAGAATCTTGAAGAAAAAATTATTCAACTTTCATTTGTTAAATCAGAAGATCAATTGGCTGATATACTCACAAAATCTGTGTCTGCAAAAAACTTCTACAACTCACTTGACAAGTTGAGCATAAGAGACATATATGCACCACCTTGAGGGGGAATGTTGGCATGTGTGAGTAGTGTGGTAGACAACAAGCAGACAACAATATAGTAATATGTGGTAGATAACAAGCATTAATGTGGTAGACAAGAATGATAGTGACAAATAATAATATTTTAATTTGTTTTCTTAATATACAAATACTATATTCTGGTATAGAAAAAATAGAACAGAAAAATATATTTTTACAGGAGGTACTTCCCAAGCAAAAGGGTTCCTAGACATCTCATTAGTGTGCAAATTTCCATTATACTTAACACTAAGAGTTTCAAACAACGCATTAGCTCAATCCAGTAAACCAGTAGAAAATCTATCAAACTTATCATATAATAACTAATTTATATTATCTCAGATTGCCTAATACTAATACTAATAATAAAAATGGCAAACATTCAACATAAAACATGATAATCACGTTGAGTTAAAAAACAAAAAAGAAGATGAATCTTATCCTCAAATAAACATGCAAAAATGGTCTCCTTTCACACATTTCTTGATTTGTTATAAGTTTTAAGATTTTATTTTTATAATTTTTCAAAAATTTATAGTTATTTTTATAATATCATATAAAATTTAAATATTTCATAGCAGTTAATCAAAGAGAATATATATATATATATAATTTCTATTGCAATCAATTTTTTCTAAACTGAAATTTTAACGTACCCACAATTAAGTCCCTAACTCCGCCATTGTTCATACATATTATTAAAACTCGAATATGTTTCAATCTCCAACATGATAATATAATTAAGATACAATGAAAAAAAGTTTCATTAAGAATCAATAACTAATTATTTTATACATACATAGTTTGACAATATACCAAGTATAAGAAGTAGAAAATAAAAATAAACTAAAAATGTTAAGTATAATTACATTTAATAAAATAAAATTAGTTACAATCACCTTTAACAAATATATCAAATATTTTTATAGTTAAAATTTGGTTAGTTATGTTATCAACTTCTAACCACATAAAGAATATGTAATTTTGCCTACAAATAGGTAATGTTCTTACCTTAAAGAGACACATCAACTACCAAAAGAAGAGAAACAAAGCAAAACCAAAAGAATAATTTCCTTTGAAGAAAAATAATATTATGAGTTAATATTTTTCTAAAAGGGAAGTGACAAAATATTGAGTTTGGAAAATACTTGTGTGACATTATTTTGGGTTTATCTCAATTTGTTGTATTGTTTTTCACTTTGTACCCATTAATTTTATAAATGGAAGAAATGTTTTTCACCCGTGGATTTAACCCAAGTTAAAGAGTAAACCACGTTAAATTACCGGTATCATTTTACTCTGTTAAATTTATTTTATTTGTATATGTTGTGCCCAAACATATAACATAACTAAAAACATAATTTGACAACTCTAACCAAATCATATTTTCTAAGTGACTAAATATTATATATATATATATATATCTTAAAGAGAAAATTAGAGTTATATTAATTTTTTTTGAAAATTATAAAATTAATATTCTTAAAACTTATAACAATAAAAGTAACATTTTAATAATATTAAATATGGTTCAATTTAATACTATTCGATATTAAACGGATCTATTTAACTATAATTCAATTTAAATGGCATTTAATTGAACTAAGTTCAAAATTAACTTATTTAATAGATTTCTTTTAATAGTGAAAATATATAAGTTAAATATAAGAATTTTATTTTTGGAATTATAAGTTTTAAGGTTTCTATTTTTATTATTTTTCTAAATTTTTATGATTAATTAAACCCGATTACAAAGTCTAGTAATAAATTATTCATTAAATCTATTAATTATTATATTTCAATTTGAATATTTTTAAAAGTTTATTTCTGGTGCAAATTGCAAAGAAAAAGAATACATCATGCTTATTTTTTTTAAAGAGAAAAAAATTCAAACTATTATTAAGCTTTGATTTTTTAAATAAAATTAAAATCTTTTATGAAATTTTATTATTTATTTTTAACTTTTCATTTATCATACAAATATAAGCCATTATTGTTTTAGAATGAGCTCTTGTTTTCCATAAAATATATAAATTATAATATTTAAATTATATAATTATTAGAATTTAAACTATTATTTAAATTAATGTAAAAATTATAAAACTTTACCATATTTTTCCATTTAAGCGAAAAAAAATGATGGCACATATGTATTATCGGGTATAATTTAATATTTGAGATAAAGTGATTAAAAAGTGTTTCGAGTTAGCAAAAAAAATTATACATTTTAATTATCTTACTATTATATTTATAAATATTTTATTTATTTTAGTTTAATTTTGATCATTTTAATCCATTTTTTTCTTTTCAAATAACTATCATTCTTCTTTTAATAAGATTTAATTTAATCAAACATAAATTTTTAACTTAAAAAATATTAAAAAAATCAAAATTATAAAGAAATGATTAAAATCTTAAAAAAATATAATAATAAGTTGATTAAAGTATATCAATTTAAAAAAAACGTGATTATTTTGATTAATTTATGAAAATAAAATAAATAAAATAACGTATTACTCTCAAATACCACAAATTATACACTTAATAATAACATTTTTCACAAAATTTTGTACTCGGCTAAAAGCTTAGTACAGCCCCCTTACCCGTCGGCCGCCGCCGCTCGCCTTGTCAAATTTCACAAGATTGGGATTTTAATGATAAAGTTGATAGTTATGTGATATTGATGATAAAACGTTGAGTATGTTGATAATATTGATGGATTTATTTAAAATTAATTATTTTAGATAAAGATATCACATATTTTTGTTAAATTAAGTCACATCAATAACATTTGAATAGGATTAATTTAAAGTAAATATGGCCAATTTAGTAGCGCTCTTCAATAAAATATGGGCTATACACAAAGTGGGGCTGTGAGGTCAACTTCGAAGCTCAATGCGGAAGATTTTTTAAACTAAGAAAAAGTTAACTCACAATTCAAAAATTTATATTAATAAATATTAAAATAATTTTAATATATAAATTTAATTAAAAATAAGATTAAATGCTTAACATATAAATTATTTTATTTTTTTTATTATCAATAAAATTTAAAGATAATTCATAAAAAAAATACACATCATATCACTTTAATTTTCACAAATTTAATACATTAATTATTTTAATTTTAATTTCATCATTTGTGTATATTCTAGTTATTTTAATTAAATTTAATGATTTTAATTTATTTTATTTTTTATTTTTTGAGATATTTTTATTTTGAGAGAATGATAACCCTTATTAATAATATTCATTTTAATTTAATTTATATTTTTAAAAAAAAATTATTAAAAATTATTAAAATATTTAAAATATAACGGTACTCTTTTATAATATTTTTCATTTCAACAAATAAAATATATATATTTTTTTAAATTTATACGATAATAAATAAAACTTAAACTCGTACATTTTTAAATAAAAACTAAACTTATTTAACATATTCGAATAAATTTTATATTATTAAGTTATAATTAATTTTTTTTAAATTTATAAATTTTATGTTTAATATTTAATTAGTGTAAATGATAGTGAAGCATGGGCAGGGTAGTGGGCCAAGATCTAGTAAAATCATTGATAATAGTTACTGAATAAATTTTGAGATTTGATCTATCCCCTGTCAATTTCCCTGAAAAAAGTTCCAAGAAATTATTTGTGAGAATTGACGCAGGTGCTTTCGTTAATTAATGGAGGCTTTTTACGTGGCCGTTTAGTTCCTCTCAAAATTTATTTCATTTGAAATTTACTATTTTATATAATTTAATTTATAATCAGTAAACTTTAAAACATATTATTAAATTATTATATTTTTTATTAACCTTCATTTAATTATTACATTTATTTTATTTATATTATTTTATTAACCTTTATCTAACTTTATAATAAACTTAAAATGATTTAAATAATTAAATATTAAATTTATAACAATTTATATAATTAAATGATATATTTAAAATAATAATTTATTTATGATATTATTTAATTATTTGAATTATTTTAAATCTAAGTATAATAATTATATGATGTGTGGTGTTGTTAGGTGAAAACTAATAAAATAATATAAATACAATAGTTAAATAATATAAAAAAATGAAAAATAATTTGGTAATAAGAGTAAAATAAAATTTTTATAGTTTTATTGTATTATTTTTTTAACTCAAGTTTTAAATAAAATTGTAACTTATAAATGAAAATAAAATTCTAATCTACTGGATCATATGATAAAATTGCATGTACGTTAATAGTAAATGATTTCGTTAAAGAATTTTGGGTATTTTAGTAATTTTACTAATTAACATTTTATTTATATATTTATTAGAATATGTCAACCTATATTCTTTTCATTAAATAAATAAATGCATAGAAGGTATTTTTGAATTTTCATCCCGAAACAATATAGCTAGAGCCACGTAATATATAAATATTTATTTAATGGATAAATCTAATATTTTTTTAAAAAATTAGATTTAGTGTGTTTAAAATTATTAGACTAAATGAGTCTACCTTAATATTACTTGTATATAATTATTGTATTAGATTATTTAGATCTAATAATTTTTTTCTTGATTATTTAATTAATTTTTTAAAAAAGTTATATCACACAAACAAAGCAATGTTCTTAAGCTTTTTTTAATTTTTAATTGTATTTGAATAAAAAGTTTTAAAATGAATCATTATTGAAATAATATTTTAATTTAAAAAAATAAAAAAAAATTAGTAATTTATTGTAATATAAAAATGATTAATTAAAGAAATAATCATCTTATAAGAGTAAGGTAGGTCCCAGAGTTTTTTTTTTTTTTAATGATTGTAAACGTGGCTTTCTAATAAAACAAAGATGATAAAATCTAATCTCCTCAAAATTTATGGAGGTATTATTTATTATTTTTAAAATATATTAATTGATTATTTTTATTTTTTCATCTTTTATTAAATATTTATTTTTTAAAAACATTTTAATAATTTTAAATTTTATTAATATAAAATATCATATTATAAAACAAAAAAAAACAAAAAATTTTAAATTTTTTTTTCTCCAGTTTATCAGTGGAAGTGTTAGGTGTCTTCCCTACCTTTTTATTTGTCAGTCTATTGTGTATTGTCGACGGGCCACTATGGCACTATCTTTGATTCTTTGTCTTTTGTCTCTTTCTTGTTTAAACTTAGCTGTTCTTTTTGAAAGATTGAAATTAATATAATTATTTTAAAAACAAACAGATTTTATATATGATTAAGGATAAATATGTCATTAGTTTTGTAATCTAATAACATATGTTACTATACTATAATAATAATCGATGACAATACATTTTCAAAATTATAAATTATAATTTTATTAAAAAAAACTAAAGGAAAAAATTAAAAACAGAATGAAATGAACAGGGGTGTCAAATTATTGATATCACAATTCTAAAACTGTGAAATAGATTAATTATAATTAATTTTAAAAATATATTAAATATTTGGTATATTTTTATTATTATAATAATAATTTTTTTTGAGTTTCTCGAGTAAAAGAGTTTTTGATTTTGAGGGAAAGGAAAGAATAGTACATTGAATCTCGAACCCCGAATGAATACAAAATTTGAATATAAATTAAAAATATTATATATTATACATGTATATAAAAAATACTCCTTTAAAGTATTTAAAATAAAAAAAAATAAAAAAATGGTTACTATTTAGCTTAATAGGGTTGAAAGAGTAGTCAATATTCCATGGGAATTCTATGATGTGAAAGTAATACAGAGTAATTAATTTAGTATTTATTTTTATATATGATATTTTTTTATTTAATTTTATCAACTGTTGCAATTATTAAAGCTAAAAAAAAATTAAATATAATATATTATATATTTTTTCATTAATCTTAGCAGTCGATGTGATTTATTAATTTTTCTTTTTATAAATATAAGTTCAAAAATTAATATGTTTTATTGCATGTAAATAAATTCATTTTATAAAATTAAAAAAATATATATCTGATTTAAATCGATAAAATGACAAAACATTATAAATCCTTAAATTACATTCATTAATAATCAAACAAAAAATTTGGTATTAAAATTCCAAGGAAGTTGTATAACATATTCTCTCCGAGATATCGGCTACTTTTATTCGGATAATGATACAAATTATTATTAATATAATAATAATTTATTAATAATTATATTAAAATATAATTAATTCTAACCATAAAATAATTATGTCTTATATTTTATTATAATAAAAATAAAAATTATTATTACCACCTCTATAACCTAATTTCCTTTTTCCATCTTAAAAAAAACAACTAATTTTTCATTCCAAGAAAAAAAGAAAAAGAAATTGTAATATTGACACTGAGTGATTATCAATATAAAAAGCAAAGGGAAAAAAAAATTGAGTCTCAGAATATCTGAAGCCATTACTATCGAAATAATCTTTAAGGAGCAGCATTGCCTCCGATATTATTCTCAGAGGTCTTTGCTCGTTTGTTTCAATCTTCGTCTTCTTGGTTCCGATTCTTCCAGAACTCAAGGTCTTTCTTTGATTGGGTGTTGTAATGTAAATTGTTTTTCAATTTATTTATTTTCTAGTTGTTTTTCATTGCCCTTTCTCTTTTAATATTAAATATATATCTGAATAAAAAGTTTTCTACGTGTTACTGGATAATTTTTTAGCGTTATTTCATGCATACTTTTTTGATTTAGCTTTGTGAGACATCTCGATCTTGTTCTGCATTTATGATTGTTAAGTTTAACAGTGAGTCTGTGATAAGGAGTTGTTCTTTTGGCATGTAATGGATCAGATTCTTATGGGAAGCTGTTAAGTGCTTTGATAATGCTGTTTTTATAGCTTCTTAAATTCTCTGATTTGTTTGGTCGGGTTGGTTTTCTTCAAAATTTACTACTACGAGTCATTATTTATTTTATCATTCTTTGTATAATATAAAGACGACTTTGTACATAACATTGGAGCTCGCTGATTGGTTGGTGCATTTGATTTCTAATTTGCTTTTAAGTCTGATGAAGTGCTTCACAACTCAATTAGTTAAAATGTTAAGTTCTCCATTAGGTAGATTATTAATTATCAGTTTTAGATTTCACTGTTCAGTGTTTTATAATTAGAGAACTGATCAATTGCTTTTTCAAAACGTGGGATTTCTTTCATTTGAGTTTCTATGGTTACAGATTGTCATGACTTGGTTCTTTATGCGCGCTAAGACAATATTGGTTCATACAGCCCCTCATTTTGTGAAAATGCATAAAAATCATAGGCTGTTTTATCCCAAATAACTCAATGGGTGGAGATACTCATGATTCTTATAAGTTCTATGACAATATTATCCTTTATCAATGTGAGACTTGACTTTTACTACTAAGGCATTTTCCTCCGAGTATTTTTCATGCTAATTAATGCAATTAGGGTTGCTTATTTATGTTTTAGCCTGTTAATTATTTTTGTCCTTTCTCAGAGGGAGGATGCTTGCTTAAGTTGAGAAGTAAGAATGTTGTCTCTGGAATCAGATTTTTGATACAATATCTAACATTCTTGTTAAATTAGGAGAGTATTTACTATTTAGTATTCTTAGGATCTTTGGAATAGCAATATGTATTATAATATTCGTGTGCTTACTAATGTTCCATTCGATCCTTTCTGCTTATTTTCTAGAAGGTAGCCACCTTATATCAATTTTGGGTAAATTATTCTGCTGATATGGCAACAATATCTTATTTTAAGCTTGCTTATGAAATATTCATATTATATGGGTTTTTTTAATTATTATGCTTGATGGCATAGAGGTATTTTTTGGAGTGCACATGGAAACTTGACATAACGGCTATGCATTAATCAATTTGTATTGGACTCATTTTTTTCCTTGGTTTTTTGTCTTTCAGATGGAAGTGAATAATCATGAAGATAGGCATATTGTAGAGATACATCCAGATGTTCCAGCCATAGAGAGAAGCTCAGTTGGGAGTAAGATTTGTGGGGAAGCACCATGTGGATTTTCGGATGCTAAAACCAGTTCTAAAGATGCGAAGGAACGATCAGCTTCCATGCGAAAACTTTTGATTGCAGTTCTGCTGTGTGTTATTTTCATGAGTGTTGAAGTTATTGGAGGTATCAAGGCCAACAGTCTTGCAATTTTGACTGATGCAGCTCATCTACTGTCAGATGTTGCAGCTTTTGCAATTTCTTTGTTCTCGATATGGGCATCAGGATGGGAGGCAACTCCTCGTCAGTCTTATGGTTTCTTCAGGATTGAAATTTTGGGTGCACTTGTGTCCATCCAGATGATATGGCTTCTTGCTGGGATCCTTGTATACGAAGCTATAGCTAGAATAATCAATGACACCGGTGAGGTAAAGGGCTTTCTCATGTTTGTTGTTTCAGCATTTGGTTTGGTGGTTAATATTGCCATGGCACTCTTGTTGGGTCATGAACATGGTCATGCTCATGGCCACAGTCATGGTCATGATCATGGACATGGGGGTCACAGTCATGGCCACAGTGCGCATAGTCATAGCCACGAGGGTCATGGTGATATGCATGATCATGGGATAATAGTTACCACCCATCATCATCATCATCATCATCATCATAATTCAGGGCATTCGCAGCACAATGATGAGCATCCTCATTTTCATGGGGTGGATCACTTAGAACCACTGCTTAAACCTGGCTATGAAGGTGAAAGTGAATTGAAAAGTGAAGTTAAAAAGAAGGAACGAAACATAAACATCCAAGGAGCATATCTTCATGTACTTGGGGATTCCATTCAGAGTGTTGGAGTGATGATCAGTGGGGCAATCATATGGTATAAGCCTAAGTGGAAGATTCTTGATCTAATATGTACACTCATCTTTTCAGTAATTGTGCTTGGAACAACAATTAGGATGTTGAGAAACATTATGGAGGTTTTGATGGAGAGCACACCTAGAGAGATTGATGCCACAAAACTTGAAAAAGGACTTTGTGAGATGGATGAAGTTGTAGCTATCCATGAACTGCATATCTGGGCCATAACTGTTGGGAAGGTTTTACTGGCTTGCCATGTGAACATTAAGCCAGATGCTGATGCTGACATGGTTTTAGACAGGGTGGTCGACTATATAAGGAAAGAATACAATATTAGCCATGTGACAATTCAGATAGAGCGTCAACAGATTCAGGGAGATTGTTTCTAGGTACAGTGTTGTATTTAAGTTGATTTTTTGTTGCCATTTCCCCCTAGACTTGAAGCTCATATGTGCAATCTCTTTGACTGTGGCATCCTATGGTGGGTGACTTCCCACAGAAGCAGAATCGCCTACAGCTTTCCTTTTCTATTATTAATGTGAATATATTAGTCTCATCCAATGGTGGGTGACTTCCCACGGAAGCAGAATCGCCTAGAGATTTCCTTTTCTATTATTAATGTGAATATACTAGTCTCATGTAGTCTCTTTTCATGCATGAACTAGTACCTTTATGATCTCATGTCTACCATTCCAGATTCTGCATTGGCATTGTTACCTGACACTTTTAGAAAGCGTAAACACTCTTTGTGGAGCAAGTCTCTTTTCATGCATGAACTAGTACCTTTATGATCTCATGTCTACCATTCCAGATTCTGCATTGGCATTGTTACCTGACACTTTTAGAAAGCCTAAACACTCTTTGTGGAGCAAGGACGAGAGTCTCTATTTGGCAATTGTCTCTGCAAATTGAGATGAAATATTATTGAGATTTATGACATAATTCATTAATTTTCAAAATCCATCTCATTTTATCCATTTAATTTTTAATGAGATGAGGTGATAATCAAACGGTATTAATTAAGATATTTTATTTGTCTTTAATGAACCTAAATGAGACATATAAAAATACAAAAACAATAGAAAATAAAATAAATGATAATTTATGATATAATTTTAATAAGAAAAAATGATACAATATATGTTTAAAGTTAGATCTATTAGGACTATAATCTAAATGAGATTAGATTATATTTAAATGAAACAAGATAATATTGCACAATGAGTCCATTAGAGACAATAAATAAGACATAATAAATAAAACATGAGATGAGATGAGATAATTCAATTTACATCTCTATTCATAACAAAAAATTTAGAAATTCATGACAACATTGTACACTTTATATTTAGGAACACAACACTGACATTGTATTGCAGGAGTGTGGGGTGTTTTGATTGAGTTTTGTTTCTTGATCTTGCAGCGTCAGTTTGTTTCTCATATCAACCATCTGGTTATGATTTTACCATGTTTTGTTTAATCTTACTCAATTGGCTTTGTGCCTGAATTTGAAACTTGATTGAATTTACAACTGTTTTGTTTTGCTAAAAAAGCATATATGTTGTGCACTTGCGCTATCTTTAAGTTACAGTATGCATCAAGAAGAGTAAATGTCTCCTCCCGTTCTCTGCATTTGTTTTTTTAGAATTAGTGTAGTATCGAATAGATTGTCTTGGCTGTTTATGTTTAAACAAAGTTTTCATTGCTATGCCGTTTTGTGCTTCTTGTTAATTTGCAGTCATTGCTTAAATAAACTGGCAATCATTGGTTGATACTTGCAGTTCGAATACATAGTACCGACTTCTGCTGGTAAATATGGATCCTGAAGAGGCTGCATGGAAGAATGTAAGCTGTCAAGTGCTTGGTTTGTTGCTAATTGAACATTTTTATCAAACTAATGAGGATGTATCCTGGAAGATGCATAGATTTGCTTCTATGTTTCAATTGATTTAATGGTTAGTTCTAAACACGAATGAGTTTGGGAATATTACCAGACAAGTTTTTTTTTCTTTTTTCTTTTTGCATTTTTCTTTTATGGGATTTCGGTATTGGAACTTTTGTGTGTTCATTATGCTTACGGCCAGATGACTTTAGCCAACATATTATATGGAAACCAACCTTTAGGTTTTGTGAGCAGTTGTCTTAACTCTTGAATGAATTGCTTGTGGTAATAAGTTGTTTTTAATGTCATCAGAAGACAGTTTGTTGTGTAATGACTTGTTTGTTTATACTTCCAAGACGATATTAAAGCGCATATTGTTAGATTATAATTTTAATCCAAAAACATCTATGAAATCATATGAACATGAATGTAAATACAATAGGAGCAAAAGGAAAACTTGTCTTCAATCATTGATCATACTTCCCTATACTCATACGGGAATTTTAATGATATTTCGATACGATACTTTTAAACATTTCTCTCTTAATCACGATGGTGCAGACACATAACATACATTTGAGAGGCTACTGAATGTGGGTGAGTAATGGAAGTTGTTGTACCATATTCTGACCAACTTCTTGGTTAGTTATCCAGATTTTAGGAGAAGAAAATCGATAATTACAACAGTAAAAAACCACTTTAGGACCAAACAAAAAAAACAGTCAAGGGTGTTTGCGTATATACCATCTAAAACCGCTTGTCATTCAATCTTTTTTAATTGCACAAAATTTGATCATTCAGGGGAGATTCTCACCTTATAACTTGTGAGACTGAGTATTACATTATATAGATTATGTTTCCATTCAATTAATGACTAAAATGTTTGCACCTAAGAAGCAAATTTGGCATGGATATTGAATAGGAAGTATTTATCAACTTGGTGGACAACCATGTAGTCATGGATAAAAATTTCATTTGCCCTACCATTTCATCTAAATCTTAGTTGATTTCCGGCAGACTATCAAACGTGCATAGAAAGAAACAGCCAAGGAATATACTGTTACAAATTATGGTGTAATTGGTTCGTTTTCGTTCCGTGCCAAACCAAGCAGGTCGTATTTCGTACAACTAATAACTAGAAACCTTGTTGATTTCATTTCAGTTTGACCGTTGATAGAAGAAGGTGTAAAGATTGCACTAGGGCAAATACAAACCTATCATGGGTTCCAAAATAAAGGTTAGAAATCAGTAATAACAATAAAATGACAATAATTTTCCTCGTTAACCTCAATTTAACTAAAACTCAGAATGTCTGAAAGTTTCTTCGCATAAGTTAATCACCAACATTTTCATTCATGTGCACTAAAAAGCGCTTTACTGATAATGCCAGTGGCTTCAACATAGCGATCCATACATCTAGAGACGCAACTACTCTCACTTCCACCCAAACTTGATCCTGGTTTTGTTATACATTTGTCAAAGCACTTCGCTCTTAGGGTCTGCACACAGTGGAGAACCAATCAAAACACTAAATTAAATTGTCTCCCAAATAATTTAAAGATCAAAATATACTCATCGTCGAAGATATTATTAACAAAAGAGCACATTTAAGATTTCAATTTCCATCATCAGGAATAAATAATCATGTAACCAAATCAGTGAGATGACACATGAATTTGTATGAATCTGTCAAGTATCATTGTTTGCATACAACTCCATGACAACCACTAGGGCAGAAACAAGTTCATCAGCAAAAGAAAAATTGCACAGCTGAAGAAAAGAAATTTCTATAAACTATAACTTTCGGTGTTCAAAGAAAAAATAAGAAACTGTATCATTTACAAATAACCTAATCAAATCATTCCAAGTCTTGTTTCCATATTCAAGCCAAAATTCTGAATCCCGTATCTACAAAATCCTCAGGATTCCAACAGTGGACAAACAGATCAACAAGTTTCCTATAAAAGAACCGTCTTTTACAAATGCATAACTGCTTTTCTACAAAACCGCCTACATTGAAACGCTCAAAATTGTTTCAATTAGAACCCTTTTTTTAGTAGTGCAACCATATTTGCACAAAGAATTCAGGTCAATCCTACATGTATTATCATATAGGCTAATCACATATATAAAAAAAATAAAGTAAAGAAATGGATGCTCTACTACATACCCTACACAGTACACTCAAATTGTCAAGCAATTCACCTTGTTATTCACAATAACAATAGCAGAAGACTAATAAGAACACAAAGATATTAAACAGTAGACTATCTCTAAAATTGCATGTAAAAAACATTTTATAGAGAAAATCAGAATGTGGTATGGATTCTTTTTACTAAAAACGGAAAGTCTTCCACAGAAAGAACCAATTTAAGTATGGTTATAGGTTTAATTATATGTCATAATCATATATAAAGTTTCATTTTTTTAACACCTACACGGCATGCTTTTTTTATAACGTAGAAAATATTTTTTTCCCATGTTCAAAAATATAGTGTACTTAGGTTTTCTTTTATAAACTAAAAACATATTTTGTTTAATGGTTAAAAATGTGAATAGTTGAGTTATAAAAAATGGAGTAATGGTTATATCTCTAATGAATGGGAAAGAACAAACTTTATTGTAGAATGATTTCCAATAACACATAATTAAAATATTTGAAACAAGAATAGATAAATAAATAAAAACTAATTAAAACACAGGAGAAGAAAGTAAGCATAAACATCAGGGAATAGATAAACTATACTTTTAGAAAGTAAAACCCAATAAAAAAAATCAACAATGATGGAAGAAAAAGAGAAAGCAAGAAAGGGGAGGACTAAGCACCTCAAGGAACTCTTCTGCGTAAGCCTGAGCAAGTTGGGTTTTGAGTTGGTCTTTGAAAGCATCTGAATTGAATTGAGAAGAATGAGAGCTTGAAGGCGATGAAAACGAATCCATTTGATCTGTCTCTCGGCCTCCCAAACCCTCAAAGTTTCCAACTTTCAGTCGTCCCCTTTGCCCTTAAACCCTACACAGGAAGAGAAGTAGAGATTCCTCAATCTGAATATACTAGTTTATTGGGCTGACCCAAGACATCCAAACATTTTTGAGGCTTTAATGGGCTACAAGTCCATTGATAAAAATAGGTTAAGGTTACCTACATTTATTACCTTTAATAAAACTAGGTTTTAGATTAATAAATACTAAGTAAGATATCATAAATTCATTATCTTTGTAAAATAAATTATAAAAAACTATTTTATAAAAATAATAAATTTGTATTATCTCAACATTTTTACAAAAATAAATTTTTACAATTTTTTTTTATAAAGATAATAAATTTGTTAAATGTATCGAAATTTAACTACTATTATTCCTTAAAAGTAAACACACTTAAAAGATATTAAAAATTTACTAAATAATTTTCCAATTTTAATAATTATATAATTCAATAATCATAATTTAGCATAAATGTTTATATTAAATTAGTTTTTTAATTAATCTCATATTAAAAATAAAACTTTCACTACTAAATACATGTTAATCTTTTTTTTTTTTTACTATCAACGTTATCATAAATACAAATCAAAACAAAATACTAAAATCCACTTACTTTGACAAAGATATTGCTACAATAATTTCATTTAGATGCATATAATTTAAAATTAAAATAAGAAAAATAAATTTGTTAGTTTCTAGTTGTAGTTGGTACATTGAGAACACAAAGTATTTAAATAAATTTAGATGTTAACGCATTCATTTTTATCACATATCAACAATGTTTCAAGTATAATGTACTATAAAGTTTTGTGTGTGAGATTGAAAAACATAAGAGAATATATATGGAACAAACTAAAAAAGTGTTTTTTATATTTGGTAGCGAGTTTTTTTTTATTATTAGCTAAAAATTGTGTTCTAGGTTGGGATAAAAATGTAAACTAACTTAAAAACATTATAATAAATATTAATATATTCTTATAATAAATAATAATTATATAATTTATATTGAAGGTAAAATAATTCAAATCATGTGATATAATATGATAAATCTTAGTTAATAATATGACTGATAAGCTAGCCCAATCAGCGTTGAGCCATAAGATAAATGTCAATATTAAGTAAATGTATAACATAATAAATGATCGGTTTTTAAACTCTTAATTATTCGATAATGAGATAATTAAGTAGATAATACTCTGACATTTAAAAATAAATCTATCATTTTAAATAACGGTTATCAACAGATATATTCTTTCATATAAATAGTCATCACTATTTATCATAACAGAATAACTTTTTCTCAGATAACTTCATAACTTCTTCTCAATCATAGACAATAAGATATATACTTTCCTTAAATATTTTTCTACATCTCTCTACATCATAAGAAGAGACATTAGCTTTCTCTTTCTCCTCATTATCCAAACTTACTTAAGCATCAGAGGGCAAAAAGGCCACACACCCCGTAGTGTTCCAAGGTCCTAAAATTCTATTCTTTATTCTCAATTACACAAAAAATGTGAGGTTCACTAATGATCAATGTTGACAAAAATCAACATCAACATATGGCGCCATTTATGGGAACGAGTGTGCTCTACTAGTTGAATCACAATTAGAGAGAAAGATCTATAAAGTTCTCAAATATTCTAAATTAGGTAGTTCTTGAAAAAAGGTCTTAAAAGTTTAGAAGAAAATTACTCAAGAATAAGTTTTATTTACATTGCCTATAAAGACCACACATTTTTTCCTTTTAAGATGAACAAACCTTTTGACTTAGACAGTCGAATTTCTGCAAAGGATAATGAGGTCTCACCACATATTCAACAAGTTATACAACCATCTATGAAAGTTGCAAGAACCAAAGCTTCGTTTCCGACAAAAGATAGAGAAAAATGATTCATAACTCTTCTGGCCCTACCAACAATGTCACTTAATAGGTACACATGTCACATCATCAACGGCCAATATATAGCCGGATATAGCCCATCCATTGAATGGCTTGATAAAGTCTATTGAAAAAAAAGGTTGGCCAAACTCGGTGGTGTTGCCCAAGCATCGCCAATTGACACTCTAAGGGCCACAAGCATCTGAACTTAAAGACGGTCTTGTGGCATCTTCCAATGCCTATCGTACACTGAATTTGGTCCACAACCATATAGGTTTAGATTGGAGATGTGACCCACTCTGATGAGATCTAAGCTCACAAGTTGGACAAATAAGTTCAATCTATGCGATCTATGACTAACACGTGTACATTATAGCCATTGTCACCAAACGATGGCTCATTTTTCAACACCTCTAGTTAATAAGGCATATTAGGCTACCGAACATGAAAATCTAGTTACCCAGACATGGTGGCATAACTAGAAAAGGACCCATCTTCCATTTTTCTTTCCAAGCAAGTGTCTTCTATCGAGATCTCAAAATCTATGCATCATTTGAAAAATCTGAGACCACCATTGAAAAGATCATATACCCCCATAAAATTTCACACTGAATGAACATTGGAGTGACTTTTATGCTCAACCATTAGTACGAGTGGGTGCCAAACAAGCTAATTTTGCACAACTATTGATCCAAATTGGTTTCGTTTGGAGGACAAACACAACCATTAGTTCGAAGTTGATTCATCCATTTTCCACCCGATTCTTGGAAAAATAAAATGTATTTCAAAATCCTCTCATTGAGATGATTCCAATGATTGTATATTTGATATACATGTAAAAATAAATGTAACAAAATGTGTGTATGGGAAGACCATTCACACATTTAATTCTGTCAAAAATTATGGGGAATGATCACCCATTCTTCTATTCATCCAAACAACATTTGGAAAGATTTTATGTACTTTCTCAGTCATCATCATAACAGTGTTCTTAAAGAGTGACCAATTACTTTTCAAAAAAGAATGAAACATTGAACTCATCCAACACTCAAAATGATGAGGATAGCATCACAGGGCCACAGGGCCACAGGGCCACAGGTCCCTTGTTCACTTTTCATCATAGAGAACGTCCACATGGTATATTTCAATGCCCACAGTGAATAGGATCGAACTCGTACTCTTATGGGGTTCGATCGATGATATAACCTACCACAATGAGAAAATGATATGGCTTGCTAGATAGAGTTCACTCACAAGGTACAAAGACATCCACCTATGGATTCCCAGGAAGTATCCCTTTGATCGTCCATCCTAAACCAGTTATGACCACCTTGAGGAGCTTCTGTCCATCGTGAACCACATGACCATCTCGAGGCTCGTATGTAAGGACACTTTGTCCAAGCCAACCATATTAACCATGTGGCCTCAGTGGCTAATGGTTGCCCCAAAAATTATGACCTATGATGGTAATAAAACCCTTAGAATACATGGAAAATGTAGAGGTAGAACCATATATCCACTTTGACATCATGAATAACACACTCAAAATTATTTTAGAGTGCCTTCATAGGCCATAAGATCTGTAACCATTTTTCGTCATTGAGGACTTCCTACGTCACCTTCTAATGCCCAAAGTGCCATGATGCCCACTCATAGGGTGCATAGGCTAGACCATCACCTCACAAGTGTGTGGTCCACATTAATACATCAAAGGCCTACAATCTCACAAATAGATGAGAACATAGTCAGGTTCAAAAATAAACCTACAAGTAAATAAGGGCATGGTTCAGAGCCAAGTATATACATGATGTGTTCAGAACATTCATGCATAGAAATAAAGTGTACAACCTAATATAAAACCCCACCAAAAAATTGGGTTGAGAGATGTACAACCATCATATATCTTCCAAGGGAACACTTCTCCAAATAAATTATTTCAAAAAGAGTTTTGTGAGAATGTCCCAAGAGTGCACTTCAAAAATTCACCCAGGTTCTATATGAGGACACTTGGTGAGATCAATATAGGCTCAACAAAATGACACATCATATGTGTCCACTCACATATTGAAGTTCCAGGATAATGTTACAACTTCTTCAAGATTACAAAAGTTCACATGATTCCCAAGAGTTGAGCGTGAGATGAGAAGGTCCTACAATAGAGTTTCAAAAAGACTGTTCCTACACAAGACTATAAGATCATGTCCCCACATATGATATTCATCAAAAAATCTAGAGATAATAATTATCTTAAGAGAGTAGAAAGTGGCACAAGATGTCACTCATAATAAACAACATGGGATAGAAACAATGCCCCCCACTATGATAAAAAGAGAAACAGTATCTCAAGTGTACTTTCATATTAACAAAAAATGTGTTTGCAAGTATTTGGGCCAAGCTTTCTCACATTTGTGGAATTCACTAAGGACAAAAAATTCAAAACTACAAAAGGACTAAAGGATGTCAACTATGAAAGGTCACACGCCAATACCCTTATGGTTAAAAGTTATTAAAACTTCTACACCTTACCTTTATGGGCGATGTTGGTCCTTTGAATAGGCAGCAACTACACTTCAGGTTCAGAAGTTTCTACAACTTATGCACCTTACCTCTATAGGCTATGTTGAACCTTTGAATAGGTAGCAACTATGTCCCAGTTTCAAAAGATGCTACAACTTTTGCACCCCACGTCTACAGGCCATGCTAAACTTTGGGAAGGCAGTAACTACGCCCAAGGTTTAGAAGTTGCTACAACTTCTACATCTCATCTCTATGGACTAGGTTGGACATTTGAATAGGCAGAAACCATGCCCAAGGTCCAAAAGTTGCTACATCCAATCCATACAAACACATATTTTCTTATATTGGGGACCTTGAGTTCCCAACCTCGATCATTGATAAAAACCACCATACACGATCAGAGTGCAATGACATTCATAATAAGATAGAATATTCTACCAAGGACTATAATAGTTTTGTTAGTCTCAAGATCAAATGTTTCGATGACTTGATAAACTAAAGCATGCCAAGCAAGAGGTGGCATATCAGGAACACCCTCGTTAAAAAAAACCACCCTTACTTAAACAAAGTAAAAACAAGTTATATGAAAGCAACAAAGTCTAGAAAACCCAATGGTCAAACTAAAAGTGATTGGACTAGTTAACGAACACGACACATATAACCCAACGTGGCACACCCGATTGGACATGGTACATGTGGCCAAACATGGTGCACATGGTGAGACATGATACAAATGGTCAAACATAGTCCACATGGTCAAATAAGAGTAGCATAGCGAGAAATATATATATTAATCAATTAATAAAAATATTATATAGTAAAATATATATTATTTTTTACTAAATATTTTAGAATAAGTAGTTAAAAGGTTTGAAATAATTAAATAAACTATCTAATGATATTAACTATTATAAAATGATAAATCTTGACAATGTGAAATAAATTTAATTGATAATTTATTTTAAAAATACTAATACTTAGGGGAAACATAATGAATTTCACCATTCAATTGAATTTATATGTTATAATATTAATATAAAATAGTATAAAATAAAATATGTATGGTGACTTGTAATTGATAATTTGATTAGATGTTACTATTTCACTCGACTTTTCACTAAATACAGTAATATATGAAGTAATTTTTTTTTTACCTATTCACATATTTAGAAAACATGTTACAAATAAGAAACAAGAAAATATATTCTTTTATGCAAAAGTGAGAAAATTGAATTAAGTTGATTACTTGTAAAAAAGAAAAAAATAAATTAAGAATTGATATTTTTGACATTTTAACGACATTTTAGAAATAATATATATAATTTTTAAGACATTTTAGTCAAAAACGACGTTTAAATGACATTTAGTAATATTTTAACGATATTTTCGATAATTTCACGATAATTTGGTTAAGAAAGATTAACATCATGTTTCAATTTCAAAAAATATAAATAAAAATATTATCAAAAAAATATAAATAATGTTGCTGAAATTCTAATCTTGCATATATGTAGCCAAAACTTTAAGATACAAAATGACTTGTAAAAGTAGGATATCATCGCAGGCAGATATCTCCATCATTCTTTTAAATATTGAGGGGATGAGACAGATACTTTTTCTCAAATGTAGGAGTGTTTTATGGAGATAGTAGATTTACTACTTAAAATAAATTAAATCTTTAATAGTTTAAATATTTTTAAAATTTTAAGTATATTTATTTGTTATATAATTATATCCAAATTTAAAAAATTTAAATTTAAAATAAAAATTATAATTAAATTATTTATTTTTTAATATTATAATATAAACTTTTATAATTAAAATATTACTAAATTATTGATGAAACTATTATTTTCCACGAAAAATTAGAAGAAGACTAGGATCAATGAAGAGGCTGAACGGAAAATGTATTTCCAGGCCCACATCGTTTCCACGGGGTCACTAATGACAAAATCGAGATTTTCCTCGAATTTCTGTTCCAACGTGGGTGATTAGAGTCCGTCTTGGTTTACTCTTCCGTATTAGAGTTATAGACGTAAAATGAGTAATTTCATTATTTATTTAATATTTTTAATAAATTTATGATATAATATTATTTTATTTTATTTAATATAATTTAAATTTTATGTATGTATAAATTAAATATATTTATTTTAATTAGTTTTAAATATATCTTATATTATTATTTTTATTAAAATAAATGATATATTATATTATTACTATTTTATCTTATTAAAAATAAAATATAAAAATTAATAATTTATGTTATAAAACTTATTAATATCTAATTTTAATTTATACTTATTAGAAAACACAATATAGATGAACAAATGGGAGATTATCTTTTATATTGTGTTAAAAAAATAAACTTATGTTTGAAAGAGAAATGTGAATTGTTTTTTTAAATATTTTATTATTATTATTTTTAAGTATCATTGTCACACCTCGATTAAGAACAAAACAGTAATGATACTTATAAGTTTGGGTAATTCTTAACTTAAAAGATCTTATTAAGTTGAATTAGGGCTAAGTTTCTAATATAGTATCAAAGCTGCCTTTTAATCTCTATGTCTTGACTTAATTGAAATTTCTATCGCGGTCTCGCGACGCTTAATGTCCATCTTTGTCACGTAGTGTGAAGAAGGTCATAAGATATCCTTACACATCAATTAGGAACAAAGCAATGCTTATAAGCTTGGATAACCCTTAACTTAAGAGCTCTTATTGTGTTGATTTAAAATTAGTTTTCTAACGATATTATTATTATTATTTATTTTTAACAACCAAAATTGGTCTTAAATGTATATTTTCTTCATCTTGTAGGATAATATCAAATAGTTGAAATGGATATTGAAAGCACATCAACCCGAATTAGGTCCATAATAAGTAAGCCTGTGGATTGTGCAATTAATCATTTACGTAAAAAATATGTTTTTTCCTCGTAAAATAACATTTATTACCATCAGATACACAAAAAATGATAATAAACTCTCGTTACGTATAATTATTTGAAAAAAGTGATTATTTGAGTAAGTAGAGTATTACTTATTTGACCGTATAATTATGAAACAATTTTGAAAAATTACTTTTAAATTATAACTTAAAATAGTTTTTCATAATTTTTAAAATTAATTAGGAGTTTGTTATGTGTTTCTAAAATTTATTTTTAAAACAAAAAACAAAAAATATGTATTATATTATTTGGTCAAATTATTTAAAAAAAAACTGGTAGAAATTTTTTTTAATATTAAATTTGGTGTAATGATATTGTCACAATAATTTTTATAAAAAAATTTAATTTTTTAATAAAATTTTTTTTATTAAAAATAACTAAAAATTTAATCAAGAATATTTTTTTAAAACTTTTATAAATGATGTTACTGTATAGCTAAATATTTTTTACTAACATAAAACACTTTTTTCATTAAGTGCCACAATCTATACCTAATATTAAGTAACTTGAAAAAAAATAATAGCACCTTTAAAAAAAACAAAAGAGAGAGTATAAATTACAATTTTATTTTTTTAATGTTTTCACTTGTTTTCAAAAACATTGAAAACATGTCTCAATTTGTTTGTTTTATAAAACAATATGTTTTAGAAAACAATAACTCAAAAACATAGCAAAATAATTTAAATTGTTTTCAAAAATAATTTTTTATTTTTAAATTCTACAACCAAACAATCTTTTAGTTTTTAAGTTTTAGTTATATGTGTGAGTAATATCTTTATTTCAAAAAAAAACATTTATATATTTTTAAAAAAGTTTATTTATCATAAATTTATGATAAATTATAAATAATATGATATAATTGATTTATAATAAAAATTAGGTAATTATATTTAAATTATACAACCAAACAATCTTTTAGTTTTTAAGTTTTAGTTATATGTGTGAGTAATATTTTTATTTCAAAAAAAAAATTACGTATTTTTAAAACAATTTATTTATCATAAATTTATGATAAATATCAAGAGTACATATATTTTTATTCATAGCCCCCAAACCCAAATTAGTACAACAGCCTTTTCTATTTTGGTTTCTGGTTCCCGTTACAATTATTGTTTTAATTTATTTCAGTTAAGATTCATTTAATCCTCCATACGATGGTAGCTAGGTGCTAGCTCCTTCATATAAATCATTATACTTACTCTCACTAAGAATACTTTGCTAAATTGGAAACAAAACAAAAAAAAAAAAAACTTGAATTCCTATAAAACAAATTATACGCATTATGCTAGTATTTTCACTTCCTGGTACATACTACTCACCTCTTGTATTTATGGGCATTTAGCCATTTATTAAAATAAAGATTTTCTTTATAAATAAATATTTTTAATGAGTGAGATTGAATTAAATAAATTTAATTTTATATTTAATTCAAAAAATACAAACTTAAATAAAAATTAAAAATTATAATATAAATTGAGTTTAGTATACCAATATTATTATTATTATGTTTATTTATTGTAATAATAATAATAATAATATTTATAAAATTATAAATAAATAAAACTAAAAAATATTTATATTTAAATATTATTCTTTTTCTATTAAGTGATTAAAATGTAAAAAAAAATATCCAAAATTACTTGATTTTTGATAATATTTTATTTTTTTACTAAAATTACTCGAGGATAACACTTATCATAATATTGATAGGCCTTAACTCAAAACGATTTCGATAAAAAATAAAATTTAGTAAGTTATTGGCCTGATGTGAAAATGTATTTATTTATTATGAGAAGGCTTATTATTGATATTCAGTGTCATGGTGAGACATTTATTGTCATGGTAAGGCTAACTAAGATAAGTTAATGCCTCGTTACAAAATGATTTTGGTAATAAATAGAATTCGTGGTAAGACATTAACCTAGTGTGAGAAGGTTTACCACGATCACGTACCATCTTACCGCAATAGTGATAGCCCTTCTCTCATAAACGATTTTGATAAAAAATAAAATTTAACATAAATATCATACTAGTTTGATAAATAACTCTAAAAACATGATTAAAATTCAATTATTTAATAATTGTAAAATGATTATTAATATAAAAAATTTCAAAAAAATTTATATTAATTATGTTGTGATATATATTAAATTCTTTTAAATAATAAATAATTATTTTTATTTTTAAAATTATTTAAATTTGTATAACATAATATATGAGTATAATTTTTTTGACCTTTATTCTCAATTAGAATACATCAAATACTTATATTTAGATTATTGATATATATTTTGATCAATTTTAATAATAACTAATACCTCTGTGTTATCTAAATTTTTAAAATTAATGTTTAATTTGATCAAAATAAATACTAATAATTTAAATATTTAAAAATAATATTAAAAAGAATACAAAATAAAAATACAAATACTCCAAATATATTAATGAAATTACATTGGTAAGAGAAAAAATCAAAGTAATGTTGAAAAAAATAAGGAATAATTCTTCAAAAGAACTTTAAAGTTTTTATTATTTTTATAGTATTTTTATTACAATTTTATAATTTAATATAAAGAAATTAATTTCTTAATTTATTGATTTAATCAGTAAATCTTTATTTTACTTAATAAATCAAGGAGTAATATTCCTTCACTAACATGCGATAGTAATTAATAAAAAGCAATGGTTGCATATGTCAAAGGGATTTCAGGCAGGGGTCCATTTAATAAACTCCAAAAGGTGAGACATCGGACTTCATTCCTCTCCATTCTTCTTCATATTTTGCTTAAATATTTTGTTGATTCATTTACTGCTATTCTACCTCTCTCTCTCTCTCCCTCTCTCTCTCTCTCTCTAGGTCTCCACTTGCCTAACAACAAACAAAAATCTGACTGGGTTTTGTAGCCATGCTAGCAGTGGCCACATCTATACATGCCTAGGAATGTAAAAATTAGTTATCTACGTTTTCAAATATAATTAAATTTTTATTAATACGTGACTCAATTATTCAATTGTTTTACTTTTATTATCTAAATAAATATATATTTTACGTTATAAAAATAACATATATATACCATATTTTTGTACGTACATTAAATATATATATATATTATGTTATAAAAAAACATACATATATTAAGTTAATAAAAAAAAACTTGGTTTATAAAAAAATTATGTTACATAATTAATTTTTATTTTAATATTTATTCATACGTGTATATCAGCTAGTAATCTAGTAATAATAACTCTTAATTACTTATTGTTAATTGGGTTTTTTTTAATAATTTTCAACTTAAAACTCTTTTTATACTTAATACTAGCATATGGCAATCATAAAAGAGAAGTAATAAGGATTTAGGGGTGTATGACTAATAAAATGGTAAATTAAATTCCTCGTAATTTAAAGATTAGGTCATTATTATTCTATTATATTTCAACTAACCTCATCCCCTAAACTGCTCACTTATACTAGCATACAGTGTCTAATATCTTTCATGTATTATTATTATTATTATTATTATTATTATTATTATTATTATTATTATTATTATTATTATTATTATGTTAATAATGTATTATTTGTACTTAAATATTTTATTATCAGAATACTCCATTGTGTAAAAAAAGAAGCCTTGGATGGGTAAGTTTGAAAGTGTCCAAATGTCAGTAAGCCATTAATTTAAGAGTGATATCATGCGTTAATTGGTCCCCTTTGATCCGATCGATCAATTTAAAAGAAGAAGAGAAGATGAAATCAATATTCCATTAAATTGGGAACCTGAAAAATATTAATACAAATACAAAGACTTGATTTTTTAAGGTCAATATGGTTCATGCACAAAGACAAAATGGTATAGCTGCTAATTAGGGTGAGATTGTTGTAACATCATAGTTTTTTTTATTGTATTCACGTTATATTTAATATAAATTTTATAAATTGATAAATATCTTCTTCTTTTTTATTTTTAATGTATATCTTTTATATTATATTAACTAAGAATATGTTTGTTAATTTTTAAAATTTACATTAAATATAATAAGAAGAAAATATAAAAAAAAATACATGATAATAACTCTAGCTAATTATTAAATAGTCGCTACATGGAAGTTAGAACAATAAAAAAGCAGGTGAGTTAGGATATGTATATTTTAAGCCACATTTAAAGAGTACAGGCTATGTGCCTTTATGCGCGTGATTAAGAGCATTAATTTTCTAATCAGGTTAGTTAGGATTTAGATGCATATTTTTTTTTAACTATAATTAAGGATAATTAAAATTAAAATTATTTATAAAAATTTGACTTTTTTTCTAAAAATAACCATATAAGAGGTGAAACAATAATAGTTATTATAATATCGAAAATGTGTTTAAACGAAAATGAACATATATTAATACTATTTTTTATATACATAAAATGATATAAAAAATACACTTTAATAATGAAATACATAATACTTTAAATAATTAAGTTGAATTTTATTTATTCTTATTTTTAAATTTTTTATTTTACTTAAAAACATGTGATAAATAGTTCAAAAATAAAAATTAATAATATTTTAAATAATATGAATTATGTTAAGATTTATTTTATTAAAATTAAATATATTTTAAATAAATATTAAAAAATAAAAAAATATAGTTAAATTCTATGAAATTTTTATATGATTATTAATTATTTAAATATATTTATAACTAATATAAAATAATTATATTATTAGTATAATAATCTCATCAAATCCCCTGCCACTTTACGCCTCATTTGATATTAAACACACCATGATTTTAAGAGAATATTATCGCAAATATCCTTAAGGTTTTGCTTTTCTTTAAAACTACCTTTAAGAGGATATTTTGAATTAAAAGAGAGACATCAATAAATATAAACCGGGAAAAAATAGAATTTTGATAATTTGGGGAAGAGAAAGAAGGAGTTTGTAGGAATAGAACAAGCCAATAAGGGTCTCAAGGTCTAGGGATTTGACTCTTGAAGCTTTGAGGTGATGGTGACAACAAAGGTGTCCTCTTTTATTTCTCTATGTTGTTTCCTATGCTACAAGAATAAAGGCGATTATGGATGCCGCCTTTTTTCTTGAAGAAAAGTTATTAATATGAGATGTTTCCTTCCTAGTAATGTGTTACTTGTCATTAAAATTATGAATTAATTAACTTGTATTAATGAAATTACATTCTAATACGTATAACCCACTCAAGTTGATATTAATTAAAGCTAAAGGGGTAATTTTGAATAAAAGAAAAACTTCAGGAGTATTTGCAATAATATTTCATATTTATGATCATAATATTATTTAGAGTTTATCTTTTGTGTCCTTTGTTTTGAAAAGATATATTAAAAAAATCATATTTTGATGATGATGTTTTTAACAATTATGATTTAACATAATAATGTTTATAAACAAAACTACGATAGTAAGGAAACAACCAAAATGAGAAAAATGGGCCCATTGTTGACATAATATTGTGTGCTTTGTTTTGTATCGAGTTCATGATCATATGTTTGATATTGTGTGTAAATATTCATGAGTAATACATTTTTTGAAAATACTTTTGATTGTTATATAGGACGATAAAAATGAGTGAATGAACCAGTGTTAATATGGTATGAGAATGTGAATGTGAATGTATGATATGTATTAAATAATGTACTTTAGATTTAAAGTTAGTGGTATTTTTGATGAATATTTATAGTTTATTATTGATCATGAATGTTTTTGATGATTATTTATAGCAGGTTATTGAGTATGGATATTTTTGAAAAATATTTATACCATGTTATTGAGAAACAGATGTATTTTTGATGAAGATAAATTAAATATTGTAGCAGATGTATTTTTAATGAAGTTAAATTAATTATTGTAGTAGATGTATTTTTGATGAAGGTAAACTAATTATTATAGTAGATGTATTTTTAATAAAGATAAATTAATTACTGTAATAGAAGTAATTTTGAAGAAAAGTAAAACTTCAAGGATATTTGCGATAATATTCTCAATGGTAACATTCAAAAAACTATATAGGTAGGGATAGAAAAAACTTTTTCAGATATTGATATATTTTTTACAGGTTTATTTAACTTATGTTAAATAATAAGGATATTTTTGAAGATATCTTGAACTTCAAGAACATTGTAACTTTTTTTGTAAACGTTAATGATATTTTTGAAGATATTATAAATTTTGGGAGTATTTTTGATTTTTTTTACTATTTTTAAGTGAAGATTAAATAGTTTTGTTTCTCAAGTTTATAACTTTTTGGCTTTAAGTGCAATCTATTACCCCGAGTTTATTTTAACTGAATTATATATATATTAAGCTAATAAATATATTTAACACATATTTATAAATATATTAAATATTTTCTTAAAACGTGGTTGAAGATATATATTTTTGAGTAAGATATAACAATATTTCATTAGCTTTTATAATTAAAGGACATAAATTTAGTAGTCTTTTCTTATGATAGTTTAATCTAAAAGAAATTATTTATTGTTATTAAATAATGTGATAGTTTTCACCCATATTTATTTAGTGTAAATTTTTTCTTGAAAATTGTATAATATATTTATAAAGTCAAATTTATTTTCAATATTATTGTTTCAAAATATAAATGGTACTTACTCTCAAAATAATGTATAATTTATTATTTAATCCCCAAAAGTTTTGAAAAATTAATACCATAATGATAAATTATCAATTTAATGCTTTTCTTTATTTTCTTTATTTTTTAAATTTTTATTTTAATAAAATGATTAAATAATTATTCAGATTAAAATTTTATTTATCAAAAATAAAATAAAAATAATATTTTAAAAAATAAGTATTAAATATAGATTGTTAGTGTGTTGTTACTTTTTGAAACATTAAAAATAAATTGTTACAAAAAGATTAATAAACTTAAGTGTTATATTTTAAAAAGTTATTATACCAATATGTACACATACTTTAATTTTTAAAGGGTCATGCCTTAAACATTTGAATTTTATCAACCCATTGATAGTTATATTATAGATATTTTTATGCTATAAGATTAATTAAAATTAATAATATTTAATTATTAATTAAAATATTAAAATATATTTTTTATTATAGAATTAATTGATATATTTATGATAAATATAATTTTTCTTATATTATAATATTATTTTTAGAAAGACCGTACGATACAAAAAAACTTGTATTAACGAAGGAGGAGGAACAAAAATTGTAATAGTAGTCATTTACCTGCTTATGTCTTTCGAGGAAGTTGCCTAACTTGTATTAGCTCACGACTTTGATTTGAATATAGTTGTGTCATAATCAGTGTTTGGAAGCCTTAATTTAAAGTAACATTAATAGAATTAATGAACTATATTTATTTAATTAAGATTAATTTTAAAAAAATTATTATTATTTTATATTTATTTAAAAATAAATTAAATATTTCATTAATTAATATAAATCACACTTAATTTAATAATAAATCGTATCTATAACTATTAATAAAAATATATTAATCAACGGCTCAACTTTTGAAAATCTTATTATATATCGGAGTTGCTCCAATATTTTCATGGTTGACCTAAGTCAAAAAATCTTAAATTTATACAAACAATAATATAATAATATATTTACAATTAACTATATATATAGAAATGATTCTCTGTTTTCTTTGACGTGATTGTACTTGGTGGGTGATTGATAATATAATACTTTTTTAAATTACACGATATAATTTATATTTATATAGATAATTTTATTTTTAAGTTTAAAATAATATATATATATATATATATTTACGATATAAATACATATTTTTTTAAATATTTTAAAATTAAACATATATTTTTATTAATAAAATAAAAAATAAAACTAGGTTAAATAATTAAATTATTTATGTACTAAATGATTATATATAAGACATCTTATTTTCATATATATGGATTATTATATTAAAAGTATCCTAATTAATATATCTATACCTTAAATATCAAGTATTATTAAAATGTTATGTTTTATTACGTAAGTTTAAATATTGATATATTTTTTATTCTTTTTAAATAATAACTAATTTTTAACCCAAAATAATGTTTAACCTTTTATTAATACATGCACTAACCTACAACACTCTTCATGTTATCTTGAAAATTGCCCCATCAACATCGAGGTAGGTTACGTGATATTGATATAACTATGTAAGCATCAAGCCACGAAACAATGTACCTTTGAGGTATCTAAGAACTCTTTTGACATCTTCTCAACGAGTGAATTAACATAATTTATTAACTAAAAGGATTATTTTAGGTTGCATTATTACACAATAATGGAGAGCATCTACTACGTTCTTGTATAATAAAAGATATTCAACAAACTATCTATCAAATGTAGATAGTACCTTTCCTAATGCTACTTCACTATTAAAAGACTTGGAATTAGCTATCCTTGCTAGTCCTGTTTTGTTAAGTAAACCATATATGTATTTTGATTGACTTAAGTGCGACTCAGGTTCAACATAATGGACTTCTATACCAAAAAAATAGTATAATACTCTATCTTTGAGAGCAAATTTTTCATGTAAGGAAGCAATAACACGTTGCACTTTAAACTTATTGTTGCTTGTGATAATTAAATCATCCACGTAGACAAGAAGGATTTTATTGTCAATCTCCTCATCTAGAACAAACAAACTTGTATCTGATTTTGTATCGACAAAACCATATTGTTGTAAAGACGTGCTCAATTTCAAAAACCAAACATATGGTGCTAATTTTAGCCCATACAATACCTTCTTTTCTATGAATAAAACTATTAGGTTGTTTCATATAAACATCCTTTTCAAGATCACTTTTTAGAAATACTTATTAACGTCAAATTGTCCCAACTTTCACCCAAAACACAAAGCAAGAGTAAAGACAATCCTACTTAGAGATGTCAAAATTCTAAGTAGGTTGGTCATCTTGGGTAATAACTGAACAAATTCAATTTTAAATGGTAAATTTTGATTCAATTTTTGGGTTTGGTTATTTGATCGACACAAATTGTGTTTAATGAATACACAATTATACGTATCAGAACAAGTAATATAATGATAAGAAAATATCGTTCTCACGGAGATTATGTTATTGGAAACTAATTTTTAAGACAAAAAATATAAAAATCAATTTTTTTGTGTTTTTATATTTTCAAGAAAGCAAAATTAAAAGAAATAAAAATAAGTAATAATAATTAATTAAATCAGTTTTAGTAGCTAAGAAAATATATGAGAAAATATCTAAGAATACTTAATCTCACATTTCCTAAACATGTGAATCATTAAAATCTCTCCAATATAATTATCAATCCATTACATGATAAATTGAATCTAACCTAGCATGTATTCATCTCTAAAGTAAACTACACATCATATAGTAATTAATTTAATCACATTCTCATATCAATTAAATTGTATACTACTCATTAAGTCTATCAATTATGGATCACATACATAAGAATCATACATCTTTGCTTAGAAGTTATGCATGTTATTTAATCAAGACAAACAATTAAATAATTCTCTCAAATTTATTTAATTGTCTCTGTAGATCAAATTTTGGCCAAACAATTAATATCATAAAAATCAGATTAAATAATATAATTAAATTTAAATCATAATTAAGGTAAAATATTAGATCATCACATGTAGAAAATTGGGTTTATAAGACACTTAAATTAATAAATTAACTAAACATAATTTTGTTCATAAAACTCATATTTTTTATAAAGAAATATATAAAATTAATAAGGAAAGAAGTAGAAGAAGAAATACAATCAATCTTTTGAATTGTAATACCAATCTCTTCTTGAATCTATACCAAAATTGTATCTCTTTTTGAATTTTTCTATATATTTTTTCTCTTCTTAGCTCCAAAAACTGATAAAAATAATGTTAATTATGGCTTATTAGGGTTTATGGGGCAATTATGGAGTTAAATACATCTCAAGTGGAATCTAGACCATTAGATCAGTTTCAAATCAAGGGTTGTGGTCAAAAGAAGCAAAATTAATTGCGCTGGCGAATAGGAAAATGACACATGGCATGCGGAATTCAATGAGCAAATTAGAATGCGACGGGTGGTAGGAAGACTAGCCTCGATCAACACATGTTGAGTCAATGCCTCGTATTGAAAGATTATTCACAATTAAGGCTTACATGGTGTATGGGTGGATAGAATAGACAAATCAAGTTATGACACTAGCACACGCGTTGACCAAGCAGTGAACTCAAAATGAGCGTCGTGCTGACATATGGAAAGATGTTACATCACATGTTACACGCGACATTTTGTGATTGGGCCTTCCTACTTATGTGACACCCATGTGGCTTGCTCCTTTAACTTCTTTGCATGCGTAGCAGCTCTTAGTTGGTCCTACATTAAAAATTCATAAAAAATTCAAAAAAAAAAAAAATTCAAAAAAGTTCAAAAATTATATTTTCACTAAAAAGTTCATATTTCAATATTTTTTACTATAAAAATACTAATTATTGAATAAAATGAACAAATATTAAGGAAAAAAGTGAACTAATAACTCTACTTTTATAGAGTCATCACACCCCAAACTTAACTCTTTGCTTATTTTCAAGTAAAACCAAGTCCAACTAAATAAAATGACATGACGAGTATATTCATAAATATATGTCTATTAATATATGCATATTTAGTGAAAGTTATTCTCCTCAAAAGTTGTATAATTCTATGACAAATGGTTCACATATTTATCAATCAATATTTTATCAATACAAGGATATTCAAGGTTTTTGACGAATTGATTCCTGTGTGTGTTGTATATAATATCAACCAATGCACTCATGAAATCAACCTATATGAGCATGCTAATCAATTTAATCTTAGAATAAGTCTCATAAGTCTATTTTTCACATCCATTTTCACTAATATAAATATGCATTTATCTAAAGACTTTACATGCTTGTAATGTAAGGCTTAGATGAGGAGTCTATAAATGAAGATATTTAGGTTATTTCCATACCTTAGCTTTCTTTTTATTCATTATGCACTTTTAAATTGCAATTGAGCTTTTACTTTATATTTAAGTGCACCATTTCTTGTTATTATTTTTTACATTCTTTTATTCCACATATATTTTTTTGTAACTTCACAATACCCCCAAACTTATTTTAAATTTTATATTCTTTTTCTTTAGAAGGATAATTGTGTTGTGATATTTACTTTTTTTCTTTCTCTTTTTTTATAGGGTGCATTAAATTTCACCTCACTCTATAACATAACACATGATTGCATTCTCTTTCATACAAACTAAAGGTGCAAGGGTAAAGGTAATGCTTATTGGTTAGGCATAAAATGTGACTTAAAGTTATGAAATGTTCTTTGTGAGGCTCAAATGGGTGACTAAGGATATTAATAATAGTTATTTTGAAAGGATCAATCGATCTAAATAAGGCCTAAATAATCTCTTTTATTAAATATTATTCAAGATTTCGCTTTAAGGGTTGATCAAATAGATTTTAAAGCCTGATAGATATCATCAACTCGCATAAATCACTACAAATATTCTCTCAATAAGAACACCAAATTCATCATGAACATGTGCATAAAAATTTGAATTAATCTAATCAAAACTAGTAAGCATATCACATGATTAATGTAAGTATCTTAATGAGCATGTCATATTCCTTATCCTATTCATGACAACCAATTTTTATCATTGAGTTCATATGTTTCATATCAAGCATGCATGAATTTAGTTTCCATATATTTATAAATTTCCACCCAAATCATGATTAAAAATATCCTAAAAAATAAAAACAATTCCCTAAAAATGTAAAATGTAAACTAAATACTAAAGTAGAGAATGAAGTTCCCTCAAAGTTAAATTGCACATTGTTCTCAATGTGCATATATAAATACGAAAAAGTACAAGGAAAGAAAACTCTCTAGTTTTGGCACACCACATTTGTCGTCAAAATGCTCAATCTTATTATGCTATTACTCTCTACATTTATTCACTTAAACAAAAACAATAAAAATATAAGTAAAATAACGTTGGGTTGCCTCCCAACCAGCGTCATGTTTAATGTCCCTGACTAGAAGGTTATATCAAGTCCTAAGGTACATCCCTTTGAGTCTATTTACTTTTGAGTTTGTCCAAAAATAGTTTAAGTCTTGATTTTTTTCAATAATACTTTATGTTTTGGCTTGACAACAGGGTGCTCAATTCTCTTATCATGCCATATTTTCTTTTTTTGTTTTTTGTACTTTTTGGCATTCTTAAATACAATCCACCATAGCTCATCTAATTTATGTATTTTCAGCATCTTTTTCATCTCTTTATCAGACTCTTTCACTTGCCCACTTGATTGGGGATGGTAGGGAAAAAATGTAAAGTCTAAACTTGGTGCCCTTTTAATTTATGGTTTGAGCTTAGATCCTATCTCAAAATTTTTCATAAATGACTTTCATACACACATAATTGGTGTTTCCTCCTAAAAGTTCACATGGTTCATAAGTTCAACCTTTGATTTCAAACTTTTGAAGTTAAAATAGGTTGAGTTGTTTTCTTGTGATTTATGTCTTTTTTCATAGCATCATGTGTGTAGGCAACTCAACAAATTCTTTTAAGTTATCCTTACAATCAGTAACATTTATCCTTAAACATTCATTAGTATTATCAATATTAATGGGTTTAGATGCTTTAAAAACTTTAAATGTCACTCGTTCATCTTGCACTCTCATTGTAAGCTCACTTTTTTGTACATCAATAAGTGATTTTTTGATTACTAAGAATCGACGACCAAGGATGATAGGAATGTTACGATCTTCGTCCGTATCTAGTACAATGAAATCTACCAAAAAGATGAATTTGTCTACTTTTATTAGTACATTTTCTACCACATCCCTAGATAGCTTAATTGATTTATCTAGCATTTGTAATGTTATCGATATATTTGTCATTTGTAATTTTATTGATATATCTATCATTTGTAATTTTATTGATATATCTATCATTTGTAATGTTACTGAAGTGAGTTTTGCTTTACCAACCCTTAATCTCTTGAAAATCAATAATGGCATAAGGTTAATGCTTTAACCCAAGCCACATAGTGCCTTGTCAAATTGGATATTCCCAATTGTGCAAGGAATGTGAAAGCTACCCAGATCTTTCAATTTTTGGGGTAATTTTCTAGTAAGGATGGCACTACAACCTCCAGTTAGGGTTATGGTTTCATTATCTCTAAGCATCCTTTTCTTAGACAAGATGTCCTTCAAAAATTTGGCATAAGAATATATTTGTTCAAGTGTATTTACAAAAGGTATATTTATGTGCAGTTTCTTAAAGACATCCATAAATTTTAAAAATTGTGTCTAACTTTTGTTTTTGTGGTCTTTGAGGGAAAGGAATAGTGGGTTTGTAGAGGTTTCTCTTTTTTGGCTAAATTATTTCATTTTCATTACTCTATTTATCCACTAATTCTTTCTCATTTTTTTTAATTTATGGTTCCTACTCATCCTTGTTAGTCTCATATTAATATTCTCTATTTAGGTTATGATTATTGTGGTTGTTGGAAACCAAGTGGTGGAGATGATTGACAGTTAAATTGATTACCACCCTGATTATTGTTATTCCAAAAGAAATTGGGATATGTATCCATCCTGGGTTATATGTGTTTGAATATTTACTATTGTTTTGATTCACATTACCCACATAGAATGCTAAGTCTGTATTATTTGTACAATTATCAAACAAATGGGCTACACCACGAAAAATTCAAGACATCCCTAAATCTTGGATCTAGTTTATACTTGTTGGTGAGTTTTGAGCCTTTAAGAAAATCACCAAAGATGACACTTGAGCTGTAAGTGCAGTGACATCATTCACCTCATGCATTCCAACTACTCTTCTTGTGGCTATCATTCTATCCATTGGATATTGATAATTATTGCTAGCCATTTTCCCAAGTAAATCATAAGCTTGATTGTAAAATTTGGCTAGAAAAGCTCCATTAGTTGATGCATCAACAATGGTTCTTCTTTGAGTATTGAGACCATTGCAGAGAATCTCCATTTGAATCCAATGAGGGATACCATGATGAGCATTGAGACCATTGCAGAAAATCTTTATATACAAATTTATTTTTCATATTGTTAGTAGGAGATAATTTCATTCCTAAGCTTGGTATTCTTTATTAGTGGGAAATATTTCATCAAGAATTTCTTTGCTAAATCATTCCAAGTTGGAATAGAATCAGGTGGCAAAGAGTTTAGCCAAGTTTGAGCATGGTCTCGTGAAGAGTAAGGAAATAATCTAAGCCTAAATGCCTCTCCGATTACACCATTGAATTTAAATAAATCTCAAACTTTAATAAACAATTTTAGATGTAGATTAAGATCCTCTATTAATAATTTGTTGAATTTTTTAACTTTTGTGACAGTTGAAATTGATACAGCGAATAAAAAATAATAGGATTACTTTCTTTCATAAACTAAAAAAATAAAAATAATATCATGCACTTTGAGAAAGATCCAATGGATTGAAATTGAATTAACCTATAGACCTTCAAAACGCATGGAAATTCAAGGAGTTTGTGAATAAAAACTTCCATAGCCTATACTCAAACCAACTAAAATAAACCAAAATTCCTATTAACATAAGAAATAGAGGCATAGTACCAAAGGTATGCAAATATATAAATTTAATCAATTACTCAATAGAATACCTTTGAAAAAGTATAATTATTAATAGAGATCGAGTTGTTGATCAAGTAGATGTTTCCAAGTACTGATCAAGTTGATGTTTTCAAGTGCTGATCAAGTTGATGTTTCCAAGTGATGATCAAGTTAATATTCCTAAGTGCTGATCAAGTTGATATTTCCAAGTGCTGATCAAGTTGATATTCCCAAGTGCCGATCAAGTTGATGTTTCCAAGTGTTGATCAAGTTGATATTCAAAAATATTTTCAAGATTATTTGTAAGGAATTGGCAGTCCAATAACTAGGGATAGATTTGGAAGATCGAGTTGGGTGTAAGGATTACTTTAGGAACCAATTATTGTTTTAATTAATTGTGGGCATTTTTATGTTTTATTTATCACAATTTTTTTATTTTTTTTATTTTTAAGGATTGATTAAGCCTAATTTACCACTAATTAGGCCCATTTCTTCTAGTTTTTTTTTTGCTTTAGGGTTTGAATTTACGCCTAGGTTTTTCTTTAGGTTTGAATTTGCACCTAGGGTTTTTCTTTAAGCTTGAATTTGCATCTAGGGTTTTCATAAGGGTTTGTTGTTATAAAAACACAACAACTATGTAATCTTGAGGGGACCATATATCATAAATAAAAATATTTATTTCAGAAAGCTTCTTGCTTTGCCTTCTTGGGTTCTTAAATAAATTCTTTAATTCAACTTATCAAAGGGAGTGATCATAATTTGTGGTGTCTCTAGGTTAGTGTTTAAGAACTTTGTTTTCTTAAGGTTCTAATATGATCAAACAAAAGATTAAGGTTTTAAGAACTTTGTGTTCCTAGGATTCTAATCTAATCATACCAAAGATTAGGATGTAAGGACTTTGTTTCCTTAGGGTTCTAATCCAATCATCTCTAACACGTAAGCAAATTAATTATTCATATTCCTTTGAGTTTGCAGGTTCCTAAGGTTGTTTCTCTGGAGAGTCCGCATCATTTAGTATCAGAGCCTTGGTTGCTGGAAATATTTTATATATCAACATCAATATTTCTTTGAGTTCTTGATTTTCAAAAAAAAAAATCCGTCATTCAAGTCTTGTGTTTTCTTTCAATTTTGTTGTCATTTTTTTCGTCTTTAGATTTCATTTCATAGTTCTCTTTGAATTCTTATTATTTATTTCTATGTTCAATCCATCTTTGTTCTTCTAAAAAAATAAAGAAGAAGAAGAGAACTTGCTATTCATAGTTTAAAAAAAATTGGCGTTTCAACTTTAAATGGCCATAACCTTTTACCCGGGTAACGAAACGACTATTATAATATATAAAATTGAAGCTCATTTTGATTCCTACAAGAAAATTGGGCTACTCCATAGTTCCTATCATTTCTTGATCCTGAATTCCATCATTTACATCATTTATTGAGGTTTAAAATTTTTGTCACGCCTTTTTCTTTTTGCTGTGTTTCGGTTTTTGTTCATTAGGTTTTTGAATTGGTTTTTGTGTGTTTTCTATTCACAGCTACAGTCAAAAAAAGAAAAAAATAGAGATATGGAAAGGAAAAGAAACATAATATCTTAAAAAGATTTCTACTTAGATAAGAAAAAGATATCTTAAAAAAAAGATTTGCAATTGAGATTATTTTTTTCCTATTTTTACTTTCCCAAATTGATTATTTATTCTTATATTCTTTTCATATTCTCTTTAGTTTCTTTTCTTCGAAAAGAAAGATCTTAAAAAAAAAGACTTCCAACTTGAGATTATTTCGTTCCTATTTTAACTTTCTTAAATAGATTTTCTGATTTCTTTCCTTTCTTCATATTTCTGGGTACAACAGGTAGTTAGAATATTTTTTTTAAAAGGAGAACAAAGTGACCGATCATTCAAGATTCCTATTCTTGTTGAAGTAAGTTTCCAATTCTTGTTTTCTTGCTTAAGTTTTTTACTCTTGTTGAAATTAGTTTTCCTTTATTTTGTTGTAGTTTCTAATATTTCATTCTAGTTTTATTCACGTGATTCTTTCAAGCATAACAAGGTTGTTTTGATTCTTTTGCCTTATTAATCAATTTGTTTTGATTTCTTTCACATGTCTTTTGCTTCTTTTTGGAGTTTTCTTAAATTTCTTGGTTCTTTAGAGTCACCTTCGGATTTTTCTTTCTATTGTCATTTCTCCAATTAAGTTTTTAAAATTCTGATTTTTAAAATTGCCACAACAATCTGGTTATTTCTTAAGATTCATCGATTTTGTTAAGAGCATAAAAAAGGGTTGGCTTGAGTTTTGAGTGGTAAAAGGGAAGAGAAATAAATAAGGGAAAAATAGTGTGAAAAAAGAGTGATAACAATCTGATTTGAGAGTAAACATATGAGTGAGTGAGTGAGGAACAAGATCGTTTATTTTATTTTATAAGTTGAAAACATGAGTAAGGAAAGAGGAGAACCACAAGAGGTCGACTTGAAATTCTTCATCTATTGACCAATTTTAGAGGCTGAATGCAAGGTTGTATGATTTAGAATCATCTTTTAGTTCTAAATTACATAGAAGAAGACATAGAAGACATAGAAGACATGAGTTTGATGAAGAAGAAGCTGATTCCAATATGGAGGACAAAACAAGTTATAAATAAGAAAAAAAAGGTTATGGTTGTACTTATAAATGGAAAAATCAAAAATACCCATTCAAGTGACGAAGAGATACCACCATTGGAGGGTTACTTTAATGTTGAAGTGGACGAACTCACAAGAAGAGCCCTGAATATACAACCTAAGGATGAAAGATATTAGAAACACCATAAGCATATTTTTCACACAAGATACCACTTGAAGGATAAGGTATGCACGCTGATTATTGATAGTGGGAGCTACACTAATGTTACTAGTACCTTGTAGGTAGAAAAGTTGAATTTGAAATGGTAAAAACATCCCAAACTATACAAGATACAACGGTTGAATGATTGTGAAGACGTGAAGGCTAACAAAGAAGTTCGAGTTCCTTTTTCAATTGGAAAATATGAAGATGAGGTTCTTTGTGATGTGGAACCGATGTATACTTCTCATATTTTTCTTGGCCTATCATGATAGTTTGATAAGAGGGCATCACATAATGGGTACAAAAATTATTAATCTTTTGAAATGAACAACCAAAAAATTGTATTAGCCCCTCTTAAACCTTTGCAAGTGTATGATGATTAGATTAGGATAGTAAGAGAGTACAAGATGAGGCAAAGAAAAAGTATGAGCAAGAGAAAAAAAAGGAGAGCAAGTGAGGTCGAGAGAAAAAATGAAGAAAAAAGTGAGCAAGAATGAGAGAAAAATGGAGAGAAAAATGAACAAATATGAGAGAAAAGTGAGCAAATAGGAGAGGAAAATAAAAGAATGAGTGTAATTGTTGAAAAACATAAGATTAAAAGTGCAACAATGGCAAGACAACAAGTACTTGGACTTATGTACAATGATGTTTATCTTTATACTAACGATCTTAATTTATCTTTGCCTAGTGTTGTTATGTCTTTATTGCAAGACTTTTAGGACCTATTTCCAAGATAAATTCCCATGGATTACCTTCTTTGTGAGGCATTCAACATCAAATAAACTTCACACTCGGATATGCAATACCAAATCAACATTCTTTCAAAGTTAAGATTCGATGATGAATCTTTTCAAAAAGGATGGGAATAATTGAGATCAAGGTGTTGATCATGTTGATGTTCCTAAGTGCTGATTAAGTTAATGTTCCCAAATATTCGCAAGATCGTTTACAAGGAATTGACGATTGAATGATTAGGGATAAATTTGGAAGATCAAGTTTGGTGCAAGGATTACTTTAGGAAGTAATTATTGTTTTATTTATCATAAGTTTTTTTATTCTTTTTTTTAAGGATTGGTTAAGCCCAATCCACCACTAATTAGGTCTTTTTAAGTTTTTTTATTCTTTTCTTTAGGTTTGAATTTGCACATGGGATTTTTCTTTAGGTTTAAATTTATATATAGGGTTTTTATGAGAGTTTGTTGTTATAAAAATGCAGTTATGTAATCTTGAGGGGACCATATATCATAAATATTTAAAAAAAGTTTATTTTAGAAAGATTCTTGCTTTTCTTTCTTGTGTTCTTGATATAATACTTGAATACGACTTATTAAAATGAGTGATTATCCCTTGTGATGTTTCAAGGTTAGGATTTTAAAAAAATTGTTTCCTTAGCGTTTTAATTTCATCATATTAAATGTTAAAATTTTAAGGACTTTGTTTCCTTAGTGTTTTAATCCAATCATCTTTGACATGTTTTTAACAAATTGATTTTTTTTATTTCTTAGAGTTCATGAATTCTTAAAAATTTTCGCCTAGGGTATCCGCATCAATTATACAAATCATGATGATAAGAACACAAACTATTAACGATACCGACAGAGCAATCACGATGATAAGAACACAACCTATTAACGATAACGACAGAGGTAGAGGTTGACCTATATGTAATAATATTAAAATTGTTAGTTAAGTCGGAAATAGTTAAATTATTTCTCTGATGAAAACTACAAATGTATAAATAAAATGCAAACTTCAATGTATGGGAAATCCCCAAATACAATCCTTATAACTTTTGAATTCACCAGACAAGACAATTTGCTCTCAGACCTTGCCTTTTCCATTTCCAGCCATCATTAGTTTACTAGTTTTGACTATGAGAAACCTTTTTTTTTTCATTTTTAGGCATCACATGAACCCTCAAAATAGTTTCCAAATCAAAAGGCTTTTTGCAAGAGTATACGAACCACAATCGTGAGACCTAAAACCTCTTTTTCTTGCCCAATCAAGTTACCTAAGTCAAGTGTAAGATCACAATGATCAACTAGCATTCTTAGCTCCTCCAATACATGTTCAAGTAGCAAGAAATTAAAATAGGAAGTTACAAATTGCAAACCTAGATCACTCAAAGAAGAATCAAAATGGAGATTACAAACTGGAGAAAAGGGGGAAAAAATGGAGAAATAGAAAGAGAGTTGTGAGAAATTGAGACGTTGAAAATAAGGAAACCAACACAAAGTCGTGTTCATTAAAACTTTTGTTAGAAGGGCTAGCTGGGAGTGACCTGGAGTTGTTGGCCACGAACAAAATTGGAACTACCAAGATTCACTCCAATTAAGTTCTTTAAAGCAAAACATCCTGAAACAATATGCTCAATTTTCAAACAGAACTGACATTGAACATTCATTTTAGGACCTCTACCAAGCCCTAGATTAATATTAGAGTTATACAGTACATCTCTCCTTCCATTGGGATTAAAATTTCTACTAACACCTCTTGGCTTATCACCATACCTGCTTGTATAGCACCCACTGGACTACCCATTAGTTAGTATATATGAACCATGCATAGAATTATTACATAGATATTGGTTGTGATCCCTTAAGGTATATCCTATACTAAGCACTTAATTACCATGCAGATCTACTATCTCTAAAGTCATTACCCATCAATTCAATTGTAAACATCATATATGAAACAATAGTTATTTGTCTCTATTATTTGTTTTATTTTAAAACGATGGTCATATAGTAAATGATACCACAAGCAATGAACGGACAAGTTGGGTTTTTTATTATGTGTAATTAGATAATTTTGGTCAATAAGGCGTGTTGAATATGAGATTGTTCTAATAAATCATCCGGGTTTGTAATCAATAACAATTTTGATTCTGTATTTTTTATATTTTTAAGTAATTTTTCAGGGTATATTTTATAAAGATTTTTTACTTTGTTTTTTTTTAAACTTTTTAAGAAATTACTATAAAAAAAATACGAGTGATTGATGAATTTTTAAAAATGATACTTTTAAATTAAATTTATGATTTATGATTTTTTTTATTTTTATCAGATATTTTTTTAAAAAATAAATCAAGTCTTACTACTTTTGTATTTATAAGTATTTGAAAAAAAATGACTAAAAATATAAAATTTATAAATAATAACAAAAATATTTTTTTTAAGTTTTTGGAAAAAAATAAAATAAATCATTATCAAACATATTCTAAGTGATTTTTGATTTTTTTTCTTTAAAATTATTAAATAAAAATTGTTAAAAAAAATATCGGTGATTATTTTTATAAAAATTAAAAATCATAAATTATAATTATTGTAAAAAAAATCCGTAATTAATCGGTTTGATTTTTTATTCAAAGAAAAAATAAACGTACAAGTCGGATTTTTTATTTTGAGATTTTCTTAATTTTTGTTTAATTAGTAACATAGCTATATGTTTATCTAGTTAGCTTCCTATTAAACTAAGTGTGTTAAATTATTATTATTTTTTGTCCCAGCCGAAGTGATACTATTTGATAGTTAGTATATTAAAGATGGGATAAGATTAAAAAATATATTTGATACCAGCGCTCGATTTAAGAATGGGATATAATAAATAACTCTAAAATATTATCCAAAAATTTTAATATTTTTTATTACTAAAAGTAAGATTTAAATAAGTAATTTTTTTCCTCGTATCCCATGCAAATTTTAACTATATAAATATAAAAGGGTATTTTTTTTTTATAAAAATTGAAGTTTTTGATGATATCCCAATTAAGATTATCTCTTGGTCTATCTAGAAATGCAAAAAAATAATAATAATAATAATAATTAGAGAAGGTAAAACGACAAAAAAAAAATCAGGGCAAAATTAGATATGACAAAAAAGAAAGAAAGTAAGGGAATTGAATAAGAGTAAAGAGACTTTTGAGTGTTGACAAAAACCAAAAGTGCAGGCACATGATAATAATCATGTAATTAAAGAGGGACCTCACCTCTATCTACACAACTTGAGACGTGAATAATACATGTACTCACGAATTAATCTCACCTAATTGGTACTGATTACAAATGATCATGCATCATATATAATATGCCCCGGCCCAATACGTCTACGTGATGATATTTAAAGTCGTTCGACTCAATTGAAGCTTTATAATCGGATCAAATTTAGATATATTTTATCAAATAATGTATATTTTTGAGTCGATTAAGTCAAATTTTTTTAAATTATATTTTTAAGTTTAAAATTAGATTTTATAATAATTAAATATAATCAAACATTTTTTTTAATTAACTTAAATCAGTACCCAAATTTAAATAACGTAAAAAATTATAAAATAGTAATAAAAATATTTAAATATATATATATATATATATATATATATTATAAAATTTAACTTACACTTTAGGTTGTGTTCGATTTGGACTCGTAGTGTATATATTTGACTATAAACACATTCTTTAGGCATGATCGAGTTAAACTTATTTGCTAGCTTCAAATCTGTTTGGATCTATCGAGTCAATCAACTATCATCGTATCAGGTTAAATTTACATTCTTAATCATCTAATTGAATTATAATACAAATTCATATTTTATTATTATAAAATATAACATAATTTTTTGCACTTATTTAATTGTATATATGTATATAATTATATATATAATTTTTACTCTAAATAAATTTAGTTATATATATATCAGAATTAAGAAAGCCTAAATCCCTAGTATCAATTGATCGACCTTAGGATACAATATTAATTAGGTTTAGGTCAAGAACATAGAATTTATTTGCCTTTTTATGCGTCAAGGAGCGTTTGTTCTACTTGAATGGGGATGGTCAACTGAATTTAAGAGCCAACCTCAAATATATAATCTGCCAAATTAAATATATATTTGAAACCAATCCTCAACTTCATTAGTTGCTAATTGCATTAACTCCGGGAGTATTATGTGACATACAATTATTGCCAACAATTTAAAAAATAGAACAATGTTTATTTAGTTAGTCATTGTTATCTCGTCAAGTGGGTGAATTTTCAATTAAAAGAAAAGTTCTATTAAATAAGATTCTACCGTAATAATACATGAAAAATATGGGTAAAATTAAAAGAATTGATAAATCTTTGAATCTTTACTTTTAATCAAGATAAATAAAATATTTTTATTTAAAATATTAATATAATTTTTGTTCAAATTAAATAGTAACAGTAAAGAATTAGGTAGTTAATATTAAAAATTGTTCAAAATATAAGTATTTAAAAAGATATTAAAATAAAAATAATCTAAATAATATTTAGTGTTATTTATACTATGACTTAAAATAAATAAATAAATAAATAAATAAATTTTATCGTGAACTCATTAATATTAATACTAATATTTATGCAGTTAATATGAATTTTGTTTTTAATTATCATAATTAATGAGCAATTAATTATCTGCAGATCTAGCCCTGAAAATAGTTAGAAAAAAATACAATAATTAAATTTTGTTTCAACCACAATAAGTTTTGTATACAATAACTAATATTAATGATTTAAATATATTAGTTGAATGGAATGGTCTAAATTCATTCTAAGCGGAGAATGTGTAGGTTGGAATCTTGAAATTATATGTACGTATTGTTATTTTTAAAAACAAAATGTTTAAATAATTAATTAATTTTTGTATCATTTATGTAACTACAACAAAAAAAAAATATTTGTTTGAGATCACGAATTTTAGAGTGATGACGTTGCATATAATGACTTCATATTTATATTTAATTTGTTTTTATTTTCTTTATCTTTCATTATTTGAATGAATAAAATAAAATAATAATATAAAACATTACTATTTCTAAGCATTACTCGTAACAAAATTTATTGTCAAAAGTATTTAAAGTAAAGTATAATGAAGAGTGTATAAAATCCCATAATTTTATAATTGATAAGTTATAAGTTATTATTAATTAAAAATAAATATATCAAATTATCTTAATAAATAAATAATTATATTATTAATTATAATGTTATATTAAGTTATAATTAAATAAATTCTTGTAAATAGAAGCGTTAATAAAATTGTAAGTGTTAGTAATATTTTTTTTCCTCTTCCTCTTTTTTTTTTTACATGGATCATTATCAGCCATTCAGATTTTTTTAACAAAATGTAAGCATTTTTCACATATATTCACTCTCTAAAAATATTAAAGTTACACAATTAATTTATATAAAAGTTTTGCTAAAAAAATAGCGTTAAAAGAATATATATATATATATATATATATATATATATATATATATTACCAATAAAGATTTGGATTTGTTAAAAAATTTTACAGAAATTTGTTTTTTTTTGGACAAAGTCAAATGATCATTGACAATAATAATTTAAAAAAAACACTAAATAAATAATTAACAACGTCTTTTAATAATACTACTTATTTCTTTGTTGTATCTTTTCATTTAAATTTTACAGTAAAACAGATTAAAGAACTAATGGAAGGCAAAATTCAGATATATTAGGCGAGCGACTTCATTGTTCATTAAATCTTTCTATTTAATGCATATATTTTTTCATCAAAGTTTATGAGATGAGACACATATTAGCCCATATTGAGTATATCGATTGATTGTACTAGGTCTTCACAAAGGACATTAACTTAATAATTACTTAAGTTATATTTAATAGTATTGTGATTATGATTAAAAAATTATTTACAATTTTTTTGGTAATATTTTTTAATTTTTGATTTTTTTAAAAAATTAAAAAAAAATTAGTTATTATTTACGAATTTTAAGTTTTTATTTATTTTTTTCTAATATTTATATATAAAGTCATAATACTTAATTTTCTCTAAAAAAATGATCAGTAAAAATGAAAAAAAATTAGAAATAAAAAATCTGATTACAAAAAATTATATTTTTAAAAATATATGAATCGTGCTATATTTTAGTGATGATTTCTTAAAAATGTAAAATTAAAATAAAAAATTATCATCAAACTTACTCATTATAAAATCAATCGAAAAAAAAAATCAAAAAACAAGAATAAAAATCGTTATTAATTAAGACCATAATATATTTAACTGTTATCTTACATACCTTCATAAATATTTGATTGGAATAAATATCGTTCATTCATTTGTTGCGAACTAAAAAAATTAACAGAAAAAAGAGTAAATATATATAGGTTGGTTTTATAGAGACATAAGACAGAAGAATGAATAATAAATTCACATACATGAATTACATGTAAATGACTGAATGCATAAGCAATGGACACTTAATTAAGAACTACCCAACACAACTGTTGAAGAGGAAGGGGTGTTTGTGTTTCATTTCTCTCGTACTTAACTAAAATAAAATGAAACTCACGGGCAAGGGGAAATTAGTAAATCATCATAATTAGAAACCAAGTACCCAACATAAGGAAAATCTTTTAAAAATATATATATAACATAGCATCCATAAAATATGAAATAACAAAAATAGTGGACTAATGAGTTTATATTTGGCCCTTTTGATACCTAAATTAGTAATGCACGTAGATGATATCTTGGTCTCGTTATGTGATGAATAAAAAGAGTGTTTGTGTTTGGAATTCTTTATCATAAAAGAGAATCAATTATAAGATTATGTGTGAATGTATACAATGATGAATATATAAGGAGTATAAGTAATCTGATTCTCATCCCTTGTCCATATTTATTATATTTTCGTAATTATCTATTTCAAACAATCACGGGATGATTATTGATCATTTATATCTTTACATAGATTATCAAATAATTATATTTATAACTCAATACTTATTGAGTTGGCCGATAAGTCTTTCTACTTAAACCACAAAATATTCAACATGTGTCATGCATTAAATGGCAACCAACACTAACCATTTTATAGGAATATATATACTTGTAGTCCTTTGTATCTTTGTTGGCGTTTCGTGTGCAAAACACGAAGTCTGTTTATTCTTTTGTGTAGGTTGGTTAATGCAGATCAATAATGTACATATACATAGTTAGATACATTGTAATTGAAAACATATTATACACACACCACACCATTGGATTGGTTTCTTGTTATGCATGCTAGGTTGTAAATGACCGTTTTTGTTTCATTTTAGGTGTGGATATTTACGAAAATTATTCGGTATTTAAAAAAAATTGAATTTTTGGAACCTCGACGCGGCCCTCGTCGGACCTTTTGACGAACCCCCAATGAGGTGCTCGACGAGGCTCTTGGATGGGGCTATGACAAGGTAGCCCGTGGCACCTTGTGGTTCTATAAATACCCCTAACTTTTTGGCCTTTCTCAAGCATTCTTGATGTACCAAAACTTTTCCAATTTAACTCTGAAGATTACTTCTATACCACAAATCATTTTTGAATGTATTTTAGGATATGTGCTACATTTCTTTGGTTAAAATAATGTGCTTGAGTGTTGAAGGCTCTTGACTATTTTACAAAAAAATTGAGAACAAGACTGTGAGATTGGGTTGGATAGTATTGGGTATGTTCTCAAATTAGTGATTGTCATGGTGATATACAATTGAGTGTATTTTTCACGTTTGATAATTGGTGGTTCATGATTGAGTGTTTTTTCCACCATTGGTGATTCACATTCTATTCACTTTATTGATCTTTCATGACTAATCACAATACATTGAGTAGTGTAGGCTTTGAAAGAAAGGCAGGTTCGTATATTGAACCAAGTTATTATGGAGGTAGCAAGTGAGAGTAAGCAGTTAGTGCAGATATCCTTGACTAATAGAGGCATTTTTGGTTTTATTTCTAAATGTGTTATATCTATTTTATTGCTTAGTGAAATTTTTTTTATTGAGTGATTTTCATAAGCATCCCAAGGGTTTACCATATAGATAAGCGTTCTATGTGGGTTTGCCTTATTATATCTGGTGTTATGCATGCTCCTATATTTGGTTAGTACAATCTGAGTTTAGGTTGTATATGTTTCAACATACTAAAGTTTAAACTCTGATTAGAAAACTTTGATTATTCTTTACTTATTTTCTATTTACTAAATAATATTTCTATTGATTGAAGTTATCTGTCTGACTGTGATTATTACATACTGTTGCTATTGTGTTATCTTAAGTGTTTATCTTACGTCTGTTACAAGTTTAGGATGAGTCCTTATGGAGTTAGCATCTCCTTACCTTGGTTGTATACCAGATCTTAAATTCTTTCAATTAGTATCAAAATGATGCCATCTTTTTAAGGCTTAATCATTTCAATGTGAATTCGTTTAACTTGTTTATCATACATGCACATTTCTTTATGATGAAATCAGGGCAAAGAGGTAACATAATAAGCCTCTTCTGTTCAATGAGCTCAACTATGTCTATTGAAAATATCAAATGTGGGCCTTCTTATGGTCCCTTAGAGATCGTGTCTAGTATATATTCAAGAATGGATAGAAGTACCCAACCAAAACCTTTCTTGATAATATTGTTATTCCCAAGCCTATGATTGAGTGGACAAAAGAGGAAAGCAAGGAGTCTAAATGGAATAGTAAAGGATTATATGCTATCATCAAGGCTATCCCCTTGATGAATACCAAAGAATTTAAAGCTACATATGCTACTACTAAGCTTGGGATATTTTGGAGACTATATATGAAGGTACTTCTACTATTAAGAGATCCAAGATTCTAAAATTAAAAAGAGGCTTTAAATTCTAAATTACGTAATAGGATAAAATGGTTGACAAGTTTTATGCTCAGTTTTCAAACATTGTCAATTGTTCTTACAATTTGGGTAGACTGATTAATGAGGAGGAGAAAATTTAAAATATAATCACTTATCCTCCTTACTGGTTTCATGCCAAAGTAACTTTGATTGAGTCTATGTACAATCTAGTGAACTCAATGTAAATGAGTTAGTTAGTGATTGATAATTCTTTGAACTTCATCACCTATTACTTAGACAAAACCAAATTACTGTTGAAAAATGAAAGAGCCTAGCAATCAAGACTACCAATGGAAGCGATTCCAACAAAGAAGTAAACACTAATGTGTTGAATGATGATGGTTTCAACAATGAATAAGAAGAAATGGTGTTACTCGCCAAAAGGTTCACTAGATTCTTTTGGAATAAGAAACCCTCTTTTGGTGTGGTCAGAAGAGAAACTTCAAACACTAAAGGCTCAAAATCAGTAAAGGTTGGTGAAGAATTAGAGAATGAGGTAAAGATACCCAATAAAATTCCTATTAATAATAATCAAGTGCTTGAGTGTAAGAAGATCGATCATATTGATGCAAATTGTTTTTTTAAACAAAAATGCAAGAATAAGTATGCCAGAACGATTGAGGTTATTATTTCAAATAGTACTAGAAGTGATGACGGGATGCCACCAAATTTTTAGCCATTATGACTTCAAGTTCTATCATTTTTTTGAAGATGATGAATATGAGTTTCTTGATTCTAATAATGGGCATTTGTTAGAGTATATTAAATTTGAGAAAGTAAGAAAAAAGGCTTTGAAGGTTGCTCATGAGGAAAAGAAGTCATCAATCGATGGTAAAAAAATGAAGCCATTCAAAAGAAATATTCTAATTTCTAAGAAAAGTTCAACGTAAATCACGAGAAGACAAATAATCTTAAGGAGATGCTAGTTAGAGTTGGAAAATTATGTCAATCCTGATCCATCGTCTAGTTAGAGTTGAAAAATTACTCAACTTAAGTAGATCATTGTCCTTGAAAGTGCCAAGCATTATCTAGCTTATTCTCTCACTAAAAAAGAAGCTAAAATGGAACAATTACATGAAAAGGTAAGTATACTCAACAATTCTAGGACTTACTTGAAGTCTTTCTTTAAACAAAATGAATATTTAATTATAACTTTAAAGAATAAGCTTAGTTTGAGTGAGAAGCAACTTGCTAAGTCTTCTTCAGTCGTTAACAAATTGATGATGAGTTCAAATAAGCTAAATGAAATCATTACTCGTACAAAGTTGTTCAACTACATAAGAGCCAAAGTTAAAATCAGTTGCGGTCTCCCTTAAAGGTAAGCCAGTTATTAGGTCTTAGCCTTTTTCTTCTAGCAAAGTTAACACCTCACCTAATGCTAGTTATACCCATCTCTCTAGTAGTGGTATATTGCTTTTACCCACTGTTACTCTTTTTTGTCACCACTGTGGTGAACGTAGGCACTTGAGACCACATTACGGGAAATTTTCTTCTCATCCTCCCATGAGAGTTAATGTGAGAACTTCTTCCTCCTTGATTCCTTGTGCTACTCCTCACCATCAAAGATCCAAATTTTCTAACTCTTATGCACATTTGTACCATCTTTGTGGCATTGTTGGATACCTTGTTAGGAAATATCCTAGATCCTTTGGGAGTACTTTTCACAGATATCCAACTCGCTCACACCTATCTCCTATATCAAGATGTTGCTATTGTGGATTATCTAAGCATTTATAAGCTGGATGCATCATACATATTAGACGTAGTGTGGAAAGAAACAAATCTTCATCAAAAAAATTGCCTGATTGTGTTTATATCGATCACTCAACAGAATTTTCAAAAACTTTTAAACAAAATAAACCTCAAGTACCATGTGTACTTCTTCCTCACATGACACAGAGATTACCTCCTAATTATGTTGTCCCTCACAAATTTTTTGGATGGATAGATGCAATTTGATCACTATTTTTTGGTGACTTGTATAAGTAATTACCTACTACTACTTCACTTGAAATTTTCAATGATATTTAAGTAATTAAATTTAAAAAAAATTAACTTTAATAATATTAAGTTATCACTGCTACCGATATATACATATTACCTTTAAATCAACTTTTCTGCCGAAAAACATAAAAGAAAATATTATTATCATCGCCATCATTCGAGGGCAACAGCTAAGAAATATATATATAAATATAAACAAAGGTTGATTCATGTAAAAAAAAGGAAAGAAGGTGTTCAGAACATAAGGTAATATATATATGACTTTCATATATATAGAAGTAGGGGTGAGCAAAATATCTGATCAGTCTGAAAAATTAGATCAATCCGATCAAATCCAAAAAAATTGAAAGGTTTCGATATGAAGTCGGATTGAATTTTATCAATCTACTCGAATTCAGATTCAGATTCAAATTGAAATATTCAAATCCAAAAAATCCAATCTGATCCGATACATTTATATATTATTTTAAAAATATATATGATAATTAATAAACCTAACTTATTAAACCTAATATAGCCGGCTCTATCTCTCTACCTAATTTTTTTTCCCAGCTGCCCATCGTTCTCTCTGCCTCCATTGCTGGTTTCAGGTTCTATTGCTCGTCGTTCTGCTGCTCGTCGTTCTATTGTCACACCTCTGTTGTCGCCGCTCTACTGTCCCCAATCGCAGCTCTCCAGTCGCTGCTCGTCGGTCGCTGCTCTGTCGTCGCTGCTTACTATTCGGTGTTCGCCTGTAATCTGGTCTTGTTCGCTGTTGCATAGAAAAATATTTTTATTTTAGATTTTTTTTTATTTTATATGTTAAAATTATATCAAAGTTAGATTTATTCGGATTTACATCGGATTGATATTTCATAATTTTTTATTTAAGTAATTTTTTTATGGATTTAAATTAAAATTTTGATCATGTCTGATCGGATTGGTATTTAAAGCGGATTTAGATTGAATAATTTTTGGATTGGATTGGATTGGATTGACTTAAAATTAGCTGAATCATATTTTTTTGGATTGATATGTACAACGAATCGGATTCGGATTGGTATTTAAAGCGGATTCAGATTTAATAATTTTTAGATTGAATAATTTTTGGAACGAATTCAGATCGGATTCGAATTTACCTAAAACTTGCGGTTTCGAACCGATGCTCACCCCAATATAGAAGTGGTGAAAGTTAGGAGACTAAGAAAATTAATTGGATGCCAAATTGGTGGCTATCAACAAGCATTGAAATTGATATACATGATCAAGTGCAAACAAATTAGCTTTTTTTATTTCGGAGCTTTTCGATAATGCATATAAATTAATTTGTATTATATGTAAATTTATTTAATATTTAATATTCTTATATTATTAATTAATCTATTTTATATTTTTATTGTAATTGTATTTTAACTTTTATTCTAGGAAAGTTGATTTGATTTAACTTATTTATTCTTAAATCGTTAAGATAGAGTTTTTTATTATTTAATATGCTTTAAGACATGCTTTATATTTGTGTTATTGTGTTAACTTTTTATGTGCTAGTTGAACGGATTCGACAACTTATGTGATTTGAGTTTATTGGAATGTTGGTTTGGATCTATACATATTTCTTAAAGAGATAGTGAAAGAAAACATAGACTTGTAAGTATATTACTTGGTGACATTATCTGTGATGAGTAGTTTGAGTCATAACCTTATAATCGAATATATTTTCATATTTCATAGTTAGGTGGTCTAGTAGACTAGTAGTTTCTCTCTTAAGTCATTATTATGACTTATTTTCACCTAAAAATGTCATATGTCATATCTTTATTTATTTTTTCATTGTTTTATTTACATACAATTGCACGTCTAGTCGCTTGTGATTTTTTAATTAGTCATAATTCACTCATTCTAATTAATTAGATCTATAACTAAAAGACTTTCAATTAGTATTAGCGTGGTTCACTAGATACACATAGTTTTTCTTAGGACCTTATTATGGATCATTTGAGAGAGGGTTCGTCTTCAACTCGTACTCACTTCTTTGATGAGTCTAACTACCCATATTGGAAGGCTTGTGTGAGAGCCTTTATATGTTCCCTAGATAAGAGTGTCTGAAACTCTGTTATTTATGGTAGCAAACCACATATGGTTACTACATATAATGTTGTCCCTCTTAAGCCTAGGAACAAATGAGCCAGAGAATATATAAGACTGATAGTAACTGGAATCAGAAAGGTATAAATGTTATCTTTAATGTTATGTCTGTATATGAGTTCCATCGTATCTCTAATGTTAAAATTGTTAAGTATGCTTGTGATATTTTAGAGGTTACCCATGAAGGCACCACCAAAGTTCAAAGAACCAAGCTTTGCATGCTTGGTATTCAATTTTGAAAAACCTTAGTATGGAATAAGATTAGACTTTTTTTTCTGAATTCTATATTAAACTATATGATATTATTAATACCTCTTCAAATCTTATAGAGAAAATTGATTATTTTAAGATAATTCGGAAGATTTTTTACTTATTACCAGATTGTTTCTATGCAAAAGTCACTACCATTAATGAAAGCAAGTAGACATTACCAAAATTGAGGAACTTTTTGGTTAACTTCTAACACCTACAAAAAACAATGGTGTCACTTCAAAACCGTCATAATCAATGATGGTGACAATGAGAATAATGAGGATGATGAAAAATTCATATTTTTAGCCAAAAGATTCAAGAAATTCTTCAACCAAAACCACTCCCAAAGCAAGGGACAATCTAATAGTACAAAGGTACATAACTTAAGAGAACTCAAACCTATCGATTTTAAATGAAAGAATTCTAAACACACTAGACCATAATATTTTGAATGCAACCGTTTTGGTCATTTTGCAACTGAGGGTGCCAATAAAAAGAAGAAAATTGAAAGGGGTTTAAATGTTATCCTTAGTGACTGAAAAAGTGACCACAATAACCTCAATAGCTTAGAAAACTATGACACCAACTACTAGACGTTTATTTCAACTATTGGTGGATACTCCAATGAGTCTGAGTTTGGCTCAAATAATAAGTAAAGTGATTTTGAATTCCTATCTACTAAATTTAATGTTAATAACAATTAAAACCTATTTATAGATTTATTGGGTTGTATGAAAGAAAAAAATAGGTTACTAGTAGAATTAACCAAATTGAATGATAAACTCAAATCTTATAAGTAAATTCCTCCATGTTAGAAAAATAAAAAAATTGAGATGTCAACATATTAGTGGTTTGATTTAAATTATTTTAGGACTTAAACAAGAAAACAAAAATCTTATGGAAGAACTTGGAGAATCAAAAAAAGTCATAAAAGGTTGATCATTGGAGCTAAAAGGCAAAATAAAGTTCTTGACTATATAAAACCTACTAGAGACAAGAAAGAGCTAGGTTATGTTAATAAGCACTCTACACCATCATCTTCAAAAATAACTCAATTTTTAACACTATATAATCCTTCTTCTGTATGTAATACACGTGGACTTGGTTTTTATGCACAAGAACCATTATACCTGTGGTAGAAAATACTATTAATTTTGTGCATATATGTCATCATTGTGATAGAAAAAGTCACATTAGATCCAATTGTAGATTTTTGATAAATGCTCATAAATTTAATATTTCTTTCTATGCTTATAGTTATAGGACTCATAATTATTATCCATCTATGAATATTATGTTCAATAATTATATTAGAAAGCATGATGTTATTGGTTCAAAAAGACATGTGAAATTCAACACATTTAATTCTAGGACTAATTATCATCATCCTAACATACATGTTGCATCTTCATTTACGATGAATGTGAAATATGAAGGTAAGTCCAAGAAAATGCCTATAATAACTAAGGTAGTTGAGTTCCAACACAAAGATATAGAGAAATCAAAATTCAAGAAAGTTTGGGCTAGAATAGATTGTCTCTTTTCAGTCACCTAATCATTATTTATAGTTCACCTAGATACTTATGTTTGAATACTTAATTGACTCTAGGTGAGTATCTTTATTTTTTTTATTATTTATTGATGTTTCTTTAGTTTCAAAAAAATAAATAAATAACAAGGGTGGAAGTAGATTTGTTTTAACATTGATAAGAACTTTACATATTATTTACATACCACTTTACTTCTTCTGATTGACTTTACATTATTCAAATGGATATTTTGATTTATGCATCTATATATTTTCACTTCTAGTGATTGATATTAAAAAGAACCTACTCATACATTCATTAGACACATATGTGTATCATGCTTGAAGTTTATGATTGATTTTGTGAGATTTTAGGGCTTAAGCTAACCTTGGCTGCAAAATTATATTTGAGCTTTATCTTTTACTTTATAAAATGCTACTATAGAGATACACCTATTTTTGAAAAGGTTATCTACTGTGATGTGTAAAGCTATTACAATGAGTGGAGAAGGCTAACTCATATCTAGTATAAAAGTCATCATATTAGGTTTTTGACTCATGTATATTTCCTTCAAAAGTAATATTAAAGGAAAAAATAAAAATATAAAAGATTTTGTATGCCCAAAAATAAAGAGCCATAAATAGTTATACAAAAAGAAAACAAATAATCACTCCCTCGCCAACAAAATAATAATAAAAGGGAATACAAAAATTAAATTAAATTAAATTCTCTCTAGGTAAGTAAGTTTCATTTTATGCATGTAAGAATTCAACTACATTTTTTCATGATATGTGATACTCTTTTCTCTAAATCTTTCATAACTGATCATAAATAAGCAAATTAACATGTTATTGTAGTTTCAACATATATCTTACTTTTGGTGATTGTCGATATGTTACTATTATGTACTAGTATGTTTATTAGTCTTGTTTACATATATATATATATATGTTGTCAATAGATAGTCACACTTTGAACAAAAAAAATTTTGTCAACTGTGTATTTTGTTATAATTATGCTTAGTTAAGTCTACTCCTTCAGTTAAAAAAATCATTATTTCTTTATGGTATTACTTATTCGTTTGATAAAAATAGTGACAATTACTGAGTAATATTTAAAGGGGGGATAGTTATTAATCAAAGTTTTTCTTTGAGAGAGATTACATATAGGGGAAGAACACATTAAGTGTTAAGTCTTTTCAATATGTCACATAGAGGAAGTTTTTATCTATTGTTACTCACTACTTATGTTATTTTCTTTGCTTTTATGTTATTATATACACTAGATTAATAAACAATGAGTCTTTTCAAATAAGTTGTGTTCATATTCGTGTTTTGGTTTTCAATGTACATGTGAACTGTCAAGACTCAAGTGAAGATAGTTTTATCGGATCATAGGATAGTTCCACTATGTAAATTTATTTTTTCTATGAGCGTAATGTAGTAAGAGAGAGGTTGTGTCACATGAATATACCAAAAAGGGAGATTGTAAGGTTTATAAGTGTTGATAACATTTGTGAATAAAATATTTAAATGTAATTTAATTTATAAGTGCATCTTTCGAGGTCACTTTTCAAGCCGAATAATTTATCGATCATTAAATGAACACATCCTAGATATATTTTTATTCTTATACACGTTGAATTTTAAATTAGACACATAAGAATATTTAGAAACAATGAGAATTCTGAGCCTAAGGAAATCAATTGGATACCAAATTTGTGGCCATCGATAAGCATTGAAATTAATGCACATGATCAAGTGCAAAATAATTAACTTTTATTAATTTTGGGATTTTTGAAAATACATACAAATTATTTTCTATTATGTGTGAATCAATTTGACATTTTATACTCTTATATTTTTTGTTAATTTATTTCATATTTTTATATTTATATTAGGTTATATAATATTTGGATTAAATAATTTTGTGTCTGATCGTTACTATTTAATTTAAAAGAAACTATTTTTATTGAATTTGTGTTTTAATTTTTTTTCTAGAATTTACTACTTGTTTTGATTTAATTGATTTATTCTTAAATAACATAGATAGTATTTTTCATTATTTAATCTACTCTACAACACATATTGTGCTTTTATTATTGTGCTAACTTTTCAGGTGTTAGTTGAACGAGTACGTTAACTCGTGTGATTTGAGTTTATCGAAACGTTAGTCTAGATCGATACACCTTATTTGTGGAAATTGTGAAATAAAACTAAGGTTTATAAGTAGTTTATTTGGAAGCGTTATCTATGACGGGTAGTTTGAATCCTAGCTTATCATTGAACATATTTTCATAGTAGATATTTAGGTGGTCTAGTGGATTGATGATTTTTTTCTTAGGTCATTGTATGTCAAATCTTTATTTATCTTTGTATTATTTTATTTATACACAATTGCATGTCTGATTGCTTGTAATTTTTTAATTAGTCATATTTCAAAAATTACTTATTCATCTTTTCTAATTAATTAGATCCATAACTAAAATATTTTTAGATATGATAAAGTTTATCTATAAATAATTTCATTTATAATATTAATTTAAATTTATTTTATATTTTCAAATAAATGCAATAAAATTATATAACAGACATTATCCTTAATTACATAATTACTAAATCCTTAATTACATAATTACTAAATTATTAAAGGAAGATAATTATATTTTTTTTATTGAGGTGATTATTTTTTTAATGCAAGATAAACATTATTTTAAATGTTGATAATAGATGATGCACATATTTATTTTGAAATATATAAAAAAATATACTAAAATAATTGTAATATATTCTTATTTGTATATATAAGACTCCTATGAATGTTAAAGTTCACGTATAATATTTTAATGCACTACCATTTATAGATAATTTTATTCAAGTTTTTGAATTATTTAAATAAACAAGAGATTTAAAAGTATTTGATATATTTATAACTAATAATATTTCAATAATTTCAAAATAAAAATCACCAAAAAATTATTGTCAAAAGAAAAAAATTATATATAGAACTTATATGTACATAAGAAAAAAGTTATACGTGGAAATTATATGTACCTAAAATCTTAAAATAAATAAGTACAAAAGAGATTTAATAAAAAAGTAAAAATATTAAATTAGAATAAAGATTAAAAAAATTTATGTTTAAGTAAGAATTCTAAGCCAATTATTGCCTCTTGATATAGGTTTTTTTAATTACATAGAATAATCTCATTCATACATATAATTTTATTTTTAAGGTCTTAAAAAACATATATTTATTTTTTCTTAAAATATAAATAAATATTTTTTAATGTTGTTAGAAAATGATTATATTTTTATGAGTGGTTAAAGTGAATTCAATTGAATAACCTATTCATTTATAGACTAGATGATTTTTTTTTAAATCTAATGTTTCAAAAAAGAAAAAAAATAGATAGGTATAGAATTTGAAAACAATTTTTTTTATTTTTGAAAATAAAAAACTAGAAAACTTAAGGGATATGTGTTTATGTTGTAAGTTATTGTTCACAAACTCTCTTAAAAGATTAAATTATTAAAAAAAATAATTTATATACATTTATTAATTATCTATAAAATCATGTATGTCAAATACTAGTTATTCAATAATTGAATTAATTGGATTTTATCACAAAACCTTCAGCTTTAATATTATGTTAAAAGTTTTTAATAACCAACTATTACAAAAATTTAAGCTATCGGGAGAAAGTCAACATTATTTTTATACATATATTAATTTGATAAAAATATTTTTGAATCCAAGTTTTGGATAAATTATGAAATTACTTATGTTTTTAGAAAATTATTAAATATTATTTTTCATGTTTTTAAAATTTTTAATCAGATTTAAGTCTGTAATTTCTTTAAGAAAAATTGAATTTAATAACAACCACAGACTAAAATTAAAAAACTCAAATTTTAAAATAAATTTTAGATGATTTTTTTATTTAAAAAATTATTATTGAATCGTAAATATTTTTCATTCTTTTTTGATTAATTTTGAATCATAAACTTAAACCTTTAAAAAAAAGAAGAAAAAAAGAAATTAATCTAAGATCTAAGTATGTATTAATTTGATTATAGAAATTATCTATATATTATTTTAATTAAGAGATAAGTTATCCCTATTTAAAAAAAGTAGTCGAGATAAATATTTTAGAGTGTTATCTAATTACAAGTTGTTTAAGATATATGGATTTTCCGAGGAATTTGGACGAAGAATTTGAATATATATAAAAATTGAGATTTGTTGTGTTCGAGTTGTATATAAAAATATGAATTTAAATTAAAAAATTATAAGTTAATGATTATGAACAAAATTTAATTAGATAGTGTTATTTAAATGATTATGGTATTTAATTAGATTGTATTTAAAAGAAAATAACGTGTTAAATTTTAATTTAATCCAACTTATTAAAACGTTGTGATAACAGTATATTACTCCCTTATTTTTCTACTTTTTTTTATATTTTATATTTTTAATTTATCCAACTTATTTTACATGTTTTTATATATCTCATATGCCCGTATTATTTTCACTTATTCATTGTTTTCATATTTATCATTAAGGAATTTGTATTCTCATGTTCAGTCAACATATTGCACTATTTTTTTATTAAGGAACGTATATTATCCTTTAAATAATTCAATTGTTAAAAGTTCAAATCTTATTTATATAATATGTTACTTACTTTTTCTACTCTTTGTTACTCCAACAACCAAAATCAATTATTTCTTAGGTTTCACTTCTTTAACAAGAACTCTATGTCATCAAAATGGTTTTTCTTTATATAATAACTGTATGATCTACTTAAATACACTAAAAAAACTCTATCATATTGATTTAAACTAAAAATTAAATCGATTCTAAATTCTAATACTATACTTTATGATCTCTCTCATTTTAGTAATTAGTGGTGTGATTTTGTTTATATATGATTTCTTGTGCTCTACATTCAAAGACACGTCTATTTTTCACTCAATTTTCATAAATTATTCATTTAATAGTAATTTATCATTTGTTTAAAATACTAGTTATTATAATATTATTTTCATAATAATGTTTGAGTTTTTAATCATTAAACATGTTTTTTGATTTCTAAATAAATTCAATTAAACAAAAAAACATATAATTAATAATTCGTGTTAATTTAGGTCAAACTATTTGAGTTTTATGCCCTCTTAATTGGCTCAAATTAAATTCAAATTAAGTTCAGGTAATATCAATTTAAATCCCACACGAATTGTATCCCCTACTTATATATCATGTTTCCATATATTTTTCATGCCCATTTTAGAGAGATAAAAACCTATGAAATTTTGCAATATATATATGTTGATTTTTTTTAATAAATGTTTAATTATGCACCTAATTTTGTTTTATTTTTTTAATACATATTGCTTTAATATTTTATCGAAATAACTTAAGCAAAATTACACACACATATATATATATACACGTTGTAACACATATATATATATACACGTTGTAACCAGCTTAGTGTCAAAGAACATTTCTAAGTTTTTTTTTCTTTTTTTTTTTGGCACTTTTTGAAGAAGAAAAAATGATACTTAATAAAATTGTTGTTAGTTAATCTTTTGATTTTTTAACATTGTTTAACATGATATCAAAGTTAAAGATGATAAATGAATAAAAATATTATTGATCCTCCTTCTACTAGGAAGTTTTCTTGATATAATAACGCATGAAATATTTTTTTGCAAATGAAGGAAATTTATATACATGTTAATTTTTTTTTAAACAACAATTCAAAATTGACTCCGAAATATGAAATTGAACTCTTAAAGTGCATCTTCAACTCTTAACATTATTTTTTATCAAATTTTACACCATTTCTTTTTTACCAAAAGTTGTATTAAATTTTTATTCATCTCTAGCCCAAATACAACATCAAATATTACATTAAAATGTATATTTTTTTATAAAACAAAATATTTATTTTCTTTTACTCCTCTCTACGTTGTATTTAATAATATGTTTTATTAAATTTATATCATATATTTAATTAAAAATCTAATAATATTTTTAAAAAAATTTGGCGTGTGAATGCTATTGCATCAAGTTTAGTGCAATGAATAGTTTGGTATCACTATTTATATTAGTGTTAGATTGTAGTAAATTTTATACTAAATTTATTATTTTAATGCAGGGTTAGAAATATCCGGATAGTATTAATATTACCTCAGAAATAAGTTTTAGTGCTGTTGTTGAACTATAATTGATGCATATGCATGATATTAATTAATAATAGTTAACTGTATTATTAATTAAACAAATTGCGTGTTTTTAAATTAATGAATATGAGCTAATATTATATAGCATGAATAATTCCAATTATTAATAAATCATCAAAATACACACTGGCGCCTAATAAAAATGGTCCACCAATCCTAGTTGCAGAATTCAATTACAGCTTTACTTGCCCTTCGAAACAGCTGGCTCTTTGGACCTTATCTCATTAGTCTTCTATTAATTATATAAAAAGGTTCAAAAGCAAAGTTTAAATAGGAATTATATCTATTAATTATTGTATATATTAAATTAATTATATAATCACTTATTAACCAGATCCTAACATAATTACGGAGCAGGATGTTGACAGATACAAGCTGACATGAGCACAGCCAAAAAAAAAAAATACATACATACATACATACATAGGATCCATATATATAAATTATAGCCCATTATAATCTGTCTTAAAATAAGAACATATAAAAACAAAGGAAATATTTGTCTTAGTAAAAGCAAGTTTTTGGGATCACATGCTAAATTCAATAACAATGAGAATAAGATATATATGTGTGTGTGTCTGATATAACGAGCAATGTTGCTATATTTATAAATTTCTATTCTTTATTTTATTTCATATTTATATAAATTTATTTATAATAGGGAAGGTTAATACTTTTTTTAAGTTTCATACATGAGCTCTGATCTTATAAAAGATTTATATATATGACTACTAAAGTGGATAATGTGTGAGACACATGAAAGGAGATTTCTTTATCATCAAAATATATTTAAAAAAAAACAAAAATTGGATTTGGAGTAAGGTTATAAGGGATCATTATACTACTAGTATATATATCTACCAAATATATATATATATATACATATATATTAAGGATGTAAGTTTTGTCTAGTTATATTAAAATTAGAATATTTGGTTTGATTTGATCTAATTTAAAACTTATTTAAACTCAAATTAGTGTGTTCTAGTCTTACTTGATTAATTTTAAGGCATAATTTAGGGTTAAATTTTTATATTACGAGTACGAATCGTGAGAGTTAAATTTAAGTATTATAAAATAAATATACTTTTAAATATTATGTTTCATTATTTTATATTTTTTTGTATTATTTAAACTTGAGTATTAATACGATTCAATTTAAAAATTTTAGAAAGAGTCATATTGGAACCCACCGAATGTGTTAGGGCTATCCTTAGGTTTGTATTTAATTTTAAAAAAATTGATCTAATTTGACTCAAAAATATATATAGTTCGACAATACCCACCCCAAGTTACCTAAAACCAAAATTTCAAGAATTAGCAAGTTAAATGCTAATGAATTTTCATCTCTATTTATTATTAATATTAGGGTAGAAAATTAATATGCATTGCTTATCAATATTGAATTTGATATAAAGTTATATGAAAGTAATAAGTAGAAGTGGTAAAATTAATTTTCTTATTAATCATTTTACAAATCACTCGTATATAGAAAGTTTGAGTATATATATATATATATATATATATATATATATATATCAAAATGTTAGATTTGATGTTAAATTAAGAATTAAAATATTAAAATGATTGTAAACACACTTACTAAAAGGAACCATAATATTGTAATATGGAGACTAATGCATCCATCATTTGTTGATACAAATAAATTTTACTTTAATTTTATATTATTCAATTAATTTTATTTTTATTCATAAAAGACATATTTTTTTAAGTTATAAAAGAATACGTGTATTGTACTATGGAATTAAAAATAAAATTTCACAATAAACCCAAAGTTTTTCCATAAAATTTAATTATGGGAATAGTATTAACATTAGATGCATATATCATCAAACTTATTTACATATTTACATTTTCATCTCTCATATTTAAAAAAAAAACATATATTATTTTTCTTGTAAAGTAAAATAACTTATATTTTTTGTCAAAAAAAATTTTGTTTTATTAAAAAAAATATTTTATTTTAAGAAAAATAACTTATTTATTTTATTCTTTTTTCCTTCGTAGGGTTAAAAGTAAAACGAGAGTTACCTAATCGAATTAAACCTTAATAATTTACTTATTTCTTTTTCTTTGTTTCTTTCTCTCATCAAAGCCAGAGCCCGAAAGGTCAACAACATCAAAGAACTGATAATATTACTCTTTTGAGGCCTCCATGGGCTGTGGTGTAGATTCTTTGGAGTCTTTAGTCTTCTCTAGATCTTAGTCAAACAAGGATGCACCGACCTTATAATTTCATTGTTTTGATCTGATTGAGAGCTACTCTTTTACTTCATCTTTCTGTATTTCAAACTCTTATACTCAAGAAGTTTCATCTCACCAAATATTTTCAACCCTAAAAGTTTTGAATAACAACAAAGAAAACCCCCAAAAGAGGAAGGAGGGTCCAAAAAAAAAAAAAAAAGAGAACCCAATTCTTCTTCTTCTTTTTTCTCTGGAACGTGCTTTAAATCTTGAAAATCTAGCAAGTGGGTATCAAAAAAAAAATATTTGGGTGTAATTTGAGTCATGAATTTTGGGTCTGGAAGTGGGTATTCTGAGGAAGAACACATTGGTAAAGGTCAGGGTAAAGGTAAGCTTCCTTTTTCTTACTCTTCTTCAACATCATCATCTTCATCTTCTTCTCTTCAATACAAGTCTAGATCAGTTGCTTTGGTTCCACTAAACAACTGGGATTCTCACATTTACGAAACCCATAATCCCCATAGAGTCTATGAATCTCCTCCTCAAATCACTCTTGATCTCATGGATTCATCTCCTTCGGCAAATACAACAAGGTCCATACAAAAAGAACACATGTTTGACAAAGTTATGACTCCAAGTGATGTGGGTAAACTCAATCGTTTAGTAATTCCAAAGCAATTTGCCGAAAAGTACTTTCCGTTAGATTCATCTACTAACGAAAAAGGTCTTCTGTTAAATTTTGAAGATAGAAATGGTAAGCCATGGAGATTCAGATACTCTTATTGGAATAGTAGCCAAAGTTATGTCATGACTAAAGGTTGGAGTCGTTTTGTTAAGGAAATGAAACTTGATGCTGGAGATATTGTGTCGTTTCAACGAGGTGTTGCTGAATTGGGTGAGGATTGTCTCTACATTGATTGGAGACGTAGAGTACCAGATGCACCTGATAATATCTCTTCACACCTTCACTCCAATATTTCGCCTTATCCTCACAATTTCTCCTTTCAACAACGCTCTAATAATAATATTCCTTGGAATCCATTACTAATGCGGCCATTACAACTATCAACTGCAACGGCCGCGTTAGTACCGAGAGAGTACTTACACATTTCTCGGCAGTTCAATTACGGATTTAACCATGTTGGTGGTAACAACAACATTTATAGTTATGGAAATGTGGTGAGTTCTATTCCAGCGAGTTTGGGGCCGGTTGTGCGAAGCGTTGGGCATGGGTTTGAGTCAGTAGTACCTGTGATTCAAGGTAAGGTTGCAGCCAAAAGATTAAGGCTATTTGGGGTGAACATGGATTGTCCTATAACCGAATCAGATGAAGACTACAGTTGTGATGGTCTATCTTCTTCTTCACAAGCTCCGGCACCGGCGACCGCTATAAAGTTTTACGATGGTTCGCCATTGCAAGGTCTACCAACCAATCATCATAACAATCATGATTTTCTCAACAAAGGGAAGTAGTTCTATGTCCTTTGATTTTGATATGTAAGAAGATGGGATTTATTAGTTGATCGAAGATGAGTAACTGAGACTCTACATTTGGGATGGGCAGAAATTGAAGCTGAGTGATTGTCCATGGTTTTAATTAATGCTTTTGTTTTCTCAGGAATAAGAGAGAAAAGAATTTGGGTACGTAAAAGGTTTGATTTTATATGTTTAAAGATGGAATTAGTTTAATTAGTACTAATCAGAAACCGTATATTCAATTAAGTGATTAATTGAACTATATATCCTTGTTTTATATCATGAATGTACGTAGCTAGTTTGTGTACAAATTATTTATAATGCAATTCATATATATATATATATATATATATATATATATATATATATTTATATATATATATATATATATATATATATATATATATATATATATATATATATATATATATATATATATATATATATATATATATATATAGAGAGAGAGAGAGAGAGAGAGAGAGATCTATGTATGAGTATATTCGATCTATGAAGAGAAGATACAAATCCATTACTTATTGTTCAAATATATATATATATATATATATATTCTCCTTCTTAATTAATAGGGTATTTGATCTGATTTGGTATATTGACATTTCGTATTATTATCTTTCTGTTCGTTTTTAACAAGTATTTTTATTCATTTTTATTAATTGTGTTACAATTATAATTAATACGATATATAATTATTGGTTAAAATAATAATTCTTTTTTAAACTATTGTTAGACGGCAATAATAACACGACTCTGTAAATAGATTGTTTCTAGCTTCTTTAATTTCGAAAATAAATCTCCATCTTTTTTCTTCTCATTTTCTCACCTCCAGAAAATCCAGTGCCTTCAAACCCAAAAACTCGATTCGATCACGCCTCTAGTTCATGTCGGTCGCCCCGTTGCCCCAATATAGCCTTTCGTACGTTATTTTACCTAACTAATTGATGATGTCTTGTGTAGTGTGGGGCTAGTTTCGTTGCCGATTAGGGTAAATGTTTCTCACCAGTCACCACTTTTTCCCAACTTTTTCACACTTTCTCGGTTCCCAAATGCTCGCATTTTGTATATATCAACCTTTCCTTATATTCTTAATCATTTAAGAGGTATTAATTTTTCTTTTAATCATTTTAGTGTATGAATATCAGTATTTATTGGATTTTTTATTTATATATTTTTTCTTCTTATAGTGTAATATAGTGAATTGTGTTTCAATTCATTATGAATTTTATAGTGTGTTCTTTGAATTTGAGTTAGGTTTAATATATTAATTTATATATATTGAGATTCATGTGTTTTGATTATTTTTGTAATGTCTATTATACATATGTATATAGTGTTGTGTGTGTGGTATAATTAGAAATAACTTAGAATTTCAATGGAATGATTCAACTTTATGATCTAATTTGTTAATGCATTTGTTTGTTGTGGTAATAAATAGATAAAATTATATTTTTTTTTACTGATATTTAAAACGAATTAATATTGACTCATCTTTTATCTAATTATATTTTTTTTTCTCCATTTTTCTCACCCTCATATTCTTTCTTTCTTTTCTCCATATGGATTTATCCTTCCTGGAAGAAGAATATCTTTCTTTACTAGAGCTCTCTCTGGAACTCTCCATCCTTATTTTGTTCATATATAATTTATTACACTCAACTTAGTGACCTATTTATTAAATCTGATTCTATAAAGTTCATATTTGATCCTATAAAAGTGTTTATGTACTCCATATAACTCTCATATTTGTAAAAATATCTCAAGATTCATATATCTTGTTCAACATAAAATTTCTTTTGATACAACTTTTCATACAATTATAGTTGAGGTATAGAGATCAAGAAGCACGTAATGATTTGGTAGAACTCTTATCATTACCATCTTTCTCTGTGCATGGAATTGTGTCTATTTAGTGCTTTTGTTGATAATAATGTCTACTTAGTGCTAGAATATGTATTAATGAGTTTTTTTTTTCTGGTGAAGTGATATTTATTTTTGAGATTTGAAATTTAATGAAATATCTAAAAAGATATTATTAGAAAAATGAATATTATGAATTGGGTAGTGCATCAATGCACCTATGAGAGAGAGAGAGAGAGTAGGCTCAATGACCATCTCATAATTCTATTGAACTCAACACTTTGTGTCCCATGGATTATGCATAAGCTAAATGATGTTCCCATCCTTAAATTTGTAATATGTTTTTTTCTTAATTAGCCTGTCTTTTTGCTTCTTTCAACCTTTATGTATATCTTTAGTTTTTTGTTTTCCTTTTTCCAAACACAAATTAATTTGGATCATGTAGTGGCTACAAGATGTGTTTTTTTTTTTAACAAAATAATAATAATAATAATAATAATAATTATACTACTCACACACAATTGTAATTTTAGACTCGAACCCTAAGTCTTCTATATATCCAAATGAATTCGTGCCGTTGAATCACAATTCTTTGGAATCTTATGTTTGATAAGCTTCGTCCATTATTAATGTTGTTTTAACTAAAAAGAAACGATGCTTTTGCTGACTACAGATGAGGAAAGAGAGAGTAGAATTAAGTTAGCTAGCCATAGCTACTGATGTAATTGCAGTTTAATGTGTATCTTACTTGGTAGGTTAATTTGTTTCTCTTTATTGGGCACGCTCTCTCAGGTTTTGCAGAGACGATGTATATATAGTTGCAGTATTGCAGAGATCGTGTTATAACAGCAGGTAGCATATTTATCTTCCTTTTTCTATTTATATCTCCATTATTTTTAAGTATTTATAAATTTGTATTTATTTAATAACATCAAGTTTCCTTTTTTCTGCATTCTTATTGAAAATCTTCTTTAATTCTCACTTTATTGTGCCCCCAGATCTTTGTCTAATATATTTTTAGAATTTTCTTTATAATTAATTAAATATATTTATTATAATATTCTAGAGTTTATGTTTACTTGTAGCAAGGGTTTGGTACATTTCAAACACAACTCATTGTAACTTTGAATTTTTGGACACTTTAATTTTCAGCTGATGACTCATACCCCTCCCTTTGAGTTAATAGTTTTAAATCTTTTCTTTTATATACGAACTATTTATTTAATTTATTTTACTTTTAACATCTTAAAAATATATGTTATAAAAAACATATATTTATAATCATTTTATTAAAATATATATATATATATATATATAGGCTTGTGTTAGGCGTTAAAATGTTATGCACTCATTCCTATTTTAAATAGTGGTAGCACATGACCCGAATGGTATTTTTATCTAAGAGTAAACCCTAATCTCACTTGTTCTATATATCCGTTTAATTATTAATTTTTATACACGTTCATGAAGAGATTGTTAAACAAAATAATCTTTAAACAAATAAAATACATAGATCTCTCTCTCTAGATATCTCTCTCTCTCTCTAGATATCTCTCTCTGTCTAGATATCTCTTGCTACGAAGAGACAACTATCTCTTTAGGGGGTTTTGCATCAAACACCTGTCAACAACATAATATTATAAGTTGAAATGTGATGGACCTAATCGTTGATTAGGAATTGTTTCAATTCTAATTAGTTTATTTAATTTAAGTGAGATTGGGTTTCCATTGCTGTTTTAGACAAACTAACTACTTTCTACTAGCTAACCCTATTTTCAAAGCTGTTTTCATTTTTAGAGAAATCTAATCATTTAAATTATGAGTACTAATTTAAATCACTTTTTTTTTTTACTTTGAAAACATCAATTCTCTTATTTATTATTAATCATGAATTAAATTACAATGTTAGTTTATGTTAATGAAAACGAGTATTTATATTATATCACAATTATATAACTTGATATTTTTTTTATTAAATATAGTTATATTCGATGAATAGATTTTTTCCAACGAATAGATAAGAGAGAGACAAAGAGTTAGAAATTTTTACCTGTATTAATTCATCCTTTGATACACATGGAAACTTAGTTCAAACTAATGAATAATTTGACAAAATCATTGATTTAGTTACTAGTTAGTAATAGGGCCACTTGAAAGTTCAAAGTATATTTTACTTTTTATTGTGGAAATTGGTCCGGTAAAGTAAATCAATGGGCAGAGATTTGAATAAAAAGAAAAGGAAAAGGAGGAAAAGGAAAAGGAAAAGGAAAAAAAAGTGAAGAATGAAGGAGTTATGAATACTGCGTCCTTTTAACGCAGGAACTAGCTTAGCATATATACTGTTAGTAGGTTTTGTGGCTCTGTCGTTCTTAACAATGACAGCCCTGATCAGCCCCCAAGCCCCAATTCAAATAAAGGGTGAAGTTTTAGGATGGTTAAGCTAATTAATTATAATTTTATTAAATTATATTATAATTAATAATATGTACGATTTTTTTATTTTATTTTTTAATAACAAATTTTATAATTACTAAATTTCACTATTATACTAAGATCTTGGTGACATATAATTTTGTTGTTATTAATATATTACAATTTTGAAACATTAATAGATTTGGCAAATAAAAACATTGCACTCATGGACCACGTTGATATTTCTTGTGGTTTATTGTACTAATTAATTCCCGTGAATTGATACTCTTTCTCTCTCATGCATGTTCAATTTTCAATACATCTTAAATTTTGTCTGTATTCTAAATGAGCTACACTTTTTTTCATATATAATAATTTTACACTTCATGAAAGTCTTATCAAATTAATAAACATATATGAATGAATGGAGTAAAAGTAGTAATATACGTATACGTATATGTATATATATAACAAGTCAGTGCATTGTACACGTTCATTTAATATACATTCTAAGCGCACCAAAAGTTAACATGGACATGACGTGAAAGTGAAACGAATGGCTCTGACCGATGAAATGTGACAATGTGTCATTGCCTTTTGGTTCTGTTATTACTCTATTGTTGAAACAGAAAGCAAGAAAAAAGAGGATAAAAGAAGAAGAAGAAGAAGAAGAAGAAGAAGGTGATCAGATCAGTGAAATAGCAGACTCAGTAGTACTTTCACTTTTAATAATTATAATTTTTTTTTTTAAAAATAGTACTTTCATTTATCTTTACACAAATAAGCTTAAAACTTTTAATTTCAAAAATATATATATTTTATATATATATTTAATATTTAATTTATTAAATATCGATTAATTATATATTATTTAAATATAATTATGATTAAACGTATTAATATTATTAAAATTAATTTTTGTGAGGATAAGTTTTAAAATAGTTGTAATTTCACACAAAAATTAAAAAAAAAAAAGGTATTTTGAAAATTTGATTGTGAAAAATGCTTTTGAGTCGACAGTAGAGTAGAGCATTAACAATGACAGTACAAAAGTACTTTTTGACAGGCAGCTGATCCCATAAAACAACCCTAGCCTTCTCATCAGTCTCGCAATTATTAATTAAAAGTCTCAATTTTGATAGTAACAGCTCAAGCATGCATTCTCTAACTAATTAAATCCACACACTTTATTTTTATTTAATACGTACATGTGAATATTTATTAAAAGTGCTCTTAGATGAAACTTCATATTTGTGTTTTTATAGAGATAGAGGTGTGGTACTGTGGGGACTCATGAGTAAGAGCAGTAATGCAAAGTTCGTGTAGAGTTATTAGAGACCTGACCACCTGGTTAAAATTGAAAATGGAATGGGTGTATGACTATGAGAGATAACATGCATTGTTTAACAAATTAATTAGAGAAGTTAAAAGTATTAATTAAACTAATCAAGTTAGGTTAATTTTGAGAATAACTCCATAGAGGAAATAAAATTGAGTATCAAATAATTCTTCCCCTTATTCATATGGATCAACTCAATTCGCTTCGTAATTGGATTGGTAAATATGAGAGTAAAATTTTAAGTACTTTCTTGAAAGTTTACATAGGATTTAATATCTTTATTTTAATATTAAATAATAGTATTTTTATCATACTTATAGAGAAAAAGGCTATGATAAATGGGTAAAAAATTATACTATATATAAAATTATTGATTTGAAATAATACAAACAACTTCATATTTCAATCAAATTTATTTTAACAAAAACAATTAGTTGTGCACTTGTTTAGAAAATAACAATAATAATAATTCACCCAATTTATCATTTATTATAAAGAGTAATATAATTGGAAAAAAAAATTATTGCAACTACAAGAAAGTGAATAAATGATACATGCCAAAACTTGAACATAAATTAACATACTTAATTTAACAAATAAAATCTCACAATTCTATTAAATTTTAAAGAGATACAAAATATCACCACTAAAAGAATAAAAAAGAGATATAAAGCTATATAAAAAAGCTTCTCATTTTAATCGAACACCTACTAGATACATATTATCACAACTCAACGATTACAATAAGAGATATATGGTTAAACTCACAATTTTTAGACCGTTGGAAATAAGTGTAAATTTTGAAAGAAAAAAAAGTGTTCATATGATTTTACCCACTCAATTTATGCTACATTTTTTTTTTACATTTCTTTAGAAATGATTATAAGACATTACTTTGAAACTTAGGTTGGACCCCAAAAGATTACCCAAGCAACTATTGGTTTACAACATACATGTATGTGCATCGAGGTCACCGTCGTTCGTCCATCTAAGTTAAGTCTAAATGCATGTGTGAGATAATGTGACACTTTATTTTTTAAATAAATATCATTTTATTTTTTTATTATTAAAAATACATCTTCTTTTTTTAACTAGTTAGAGAAGACTCAGTTTGTTAGAATGAGTCCATTTTAACCGGTCAAAAAAGACTCAATTTTTTATAATTAATCTTTTTATGTCGAGGTTTTCCTCAACGTTACTGTTATGAACGTTTCCCTTAACGTCATTTTTTATTAACGTTATTCCCACATTTACCTTAACATCTTCTTTTTTTTTTAATGAATGTTCATTCTTGCATTTTCTTCTTCAACAACTTTAATATTCACCTATATATAGAGGCAGTGGCCTCAGAAATTAAATACAACAAAACTAACTCTCTTTAACAATTCTCTTTACACATGTCTCTCAACCCATTTTTTCTTTACACAACTCTCTCTTTACATTTTTGTTTTTAATTTTATTATTTTGTTTCGTGCAACTTAATTTAAGGGAGGTGTAATATTTTTTATCTTTTATAGTGCATTAAACTTTCAAGACAGAGTTAATTTCTGGATTGTTTTATTCTTGGGATGATGAGACTGAGAATTGTTTGAACAATTTGGATAGAGTCGTAAAACATCTTAAAAATAGCAATCAAATTCATAACTCAAACCAAGTAGTAACTTTGATAACTTCGCTCCTTATTTTATTACTTGTTAAGTAACATGAGCTCTCATCCAAGAGATAAAGATTCAAAGAATTAAATAATATTAAAAGGATCATAAATGAATGCACTTTTGAAAATGTTCCTCTCATGCGATATTTTGTTTTGTTATCTATTGTATCACATAAATGCAAAGAATGTGATTAAATAAGACACACCATAAAATAGTAATTTAAATATTAAATGTTATCTTTTAAAAAATTATGTCGGTAGTAATATAGAAAAAAAAATAAGGCATATAACTTTTACAAAAAGAGTATTTTAATCTCGTTACTTCTAAATGAAGCACTTTAATCACATAATTTTTAAAAAATATACATTTTAGTAATAAAATTACAAAATTACATGATATGTGCAAATTTTTTAGGAATAAAGTACGCCTTATTTTAAAGTTATAAGACTAAAGTACTTCAATTAAAGTTGTAGGACTAATGCACTCCTTTACCTAAAACTACATGACCACTAATGCCTTTCTCTTAAAAATTAAATCCTAAAATGTCACAAAATAAATAAATGATATTGTTTGAATATTTTTGGAGAAAACTAAAATAACATAAAAAATAGCAAAAACATGATTTTTGAGATAAATAAGAGAAACATGAGATTACGTTACCATAATCATCACTAAATTACAAATCAATTTATCATGTTATGATTCAATTAGTTTCGAAGTACTTATTATATAATTTTATAACGATTTTTAATTTTTTTTAATTTTAATTTTAGAGATTTAAGTTTACTTAAAATTGTATACTTTTTTTTACTTTGTAATTGATTAACAATTCGTTATTAATTAATATAACTTATAAACAACTTAAAATTATGATTATTAGATTAACTCATCCATTGCATTATGATCAAAAATAATAATAATCAAATTAGATGAAATTGATACATTTGATAATTTCTAACATAACCATTTAATTTCAATCGTAATAAAAATTACAATTTGTTACTTTAATCATAAAAATTAGCAAATTCATATCAACTTCATAATATGATAATAAGCAAAGTTAAATATCGAATTACTTGTATACTTAATTCAAGAATTAACATGTTTTGACATTTAAACATGGAATTAAACACATCAATAAATTAAAAATTAAGTTTTTAATCAAATCATAACAAAGACCTTGAAATTACTCATAATCACAATGAATTATTTATTCTATACATGTAAAAAAACTAAATAATTTATGATTATTAATAAGAGAGTGAAGAAATAATAATATGATTGTTTTGATAAGAAAGCGAAATCAAAGATATCAAATACACAAATCTTTAACCTTGTTTTTGAGTCATCATTCAAAAATCCTTCAAGATTAAATTAGGGCCATTAGATGGGATACAATGGATGGCATCCCGTTATGCCATGTGTCATAATATTTTTAATTTTCTCTAAAATTTTGTAATATTTTGTCGGTATTTTTTTATGAATATGTGTTTTTTTTTTTTTTTGTATTTAGCTAATATAAACTAGGATGATAGGCTTATAATGGATTAGGAACAATGGATAGGATATAATGGATGGTGTCTCACTGTCCCTTTGTAAAACAAAAGGAATTAGAATGAGTAACAATGTGGTCAGTGAGGGAAGGTTAAGTTGGATTTTTGATGAATGATAAATCATTGGTGCACGCATTTGAACTGGATTGAGCGGAACGACACGTCGTACATGTTACTGTAAAGTAAACGACAAGTTGGATTAGCTTCTTCCATATTGAGGAAGCTTGAAAGGGTGTCGTTTTGAATGCGGGCTTTTAAGTTAATTTACAACCTATCTTGATTAGTCCATCTATCAAATACAATTAAAAAAATCAAAAAATTTAAAAAATTATATTTTTCATAAAAATGTAAAATAATTTTAATACGTTAGAACAATAAAATAAGAATAAATATGAAAAAATTAATTACTAAAAATATTTATAAATTATTATTTATCAAAACACCTTATCTATTCCACCACTAGGTACTTCAACTTGTTAATTTCCCTTTCTCTGTTTTTTTTTTTCTTCCTAGTATCCCTTTCTCTAATTAAGTTAATCTAAAACTACCTAGTTTTTTGGCTTTTTATAAGAAATTAGTTCTTTAACATTTCTATTCAGTAAAAATATATATTTTTTCTAGGAAAAAAATAATTTTTTTATTTGAAAAAAGTAGACACGTATATTTGCAATTTAAACTACACGTTAATAGGCAAATAAAAAGTATGTTATTGTCACTGGCCATGGTCTGTTTTTTCTTCAGATTATGGGCGCGTGGTATGGACCAAGTGGAGGACCTTTTCATGTGAACCACATGGTGTATTCTATAGCGATTGCAACAGGCTTGAAAAAAAAAATATTCCCACCACCAACTTTTGTCTTATTTAAAAAAGAAAAGAAAAGAGAAAAGACTTTAATCAAAAACAAGTTATTTAAAATATATATATATATATATAGAGAGAGAGAGAGAGAGTTTAATCTTATAAATATAATTAATAAAAATTGAAATTTTTATAATTTAAAAAAGATATTAAATTATCGAAAAAGTACTTCTTATATATATATCAATGTAACGATAAACGCCATACCTTCTCAGCCTTGTATATATATACAAGGCATGTGTTCCCATATAACTTGAAAAGTTATATATTTAATACTCTCTAAATTCTATGGTATATAATTAGGTCTTCTCCATTTGAAAAATAAAGAAATGATAATATGGTATATAACTTAAAAAAGAGATCTTATAAGTCATACCTGTTTCCATTAGGATTTCCATTAGGATGCAGGGTGTGTAAAATCCCCATGTTTCCCAACTTTTTTATAATCTCGAGTACAAAAACAAAAAAGTAACAAATAAATAAATAAATGTTCAACCTCTCTAAGCAAGTATATATACTCTTATTTGACCTAGTGTAATTTTCCTTACTAGCATTGGTAATTTTTTTTTATCAACATTGAAAATCTATACATATTATAAGTTCTAATAAATATGTAACGATGAAGTAAAAATTACAAGAATTTCTCTCACGAAGTTCTACAATCTCATTATTCAACAGGAAAAGAGATTTACATGATTATTTCATTATGTATAAATACATTGGTGTGATACATTTAAAGTGTTCTAATGAATGCTCAAAAACTTAGTGACTTGGTCACTCTTATGCAATTGAAAGTATACTCACTTCTTAAATTATAATTTTTTTACTTTTCTTTATAAATATTTATGGCCGGTGCTTTCGTATAGTTTTTAAATTGTAATTGTATTGTACCGTTTTCTTATTATCCTTTTGTGAAAAGAAAAGAAAAAAACATACAGATCACAAACTTTTTTTTTCTTTTTTGGAAGCAAGTAAGGATATATATATATATATAGGCATATACTGCTGATATACATATGGTTGATAGATGACAGTTGCCAAATATATAGGAAACTTAAAGGTCCCCACCCTAAAAAAAGACTGGTTATTTTTGTCTTGAATCTTGATGGATGAATAGTGTATGTCTGTTATTCATGTACTTCCAATGCCAAAACTAAGAAGATTATGTAACGCAATGTCTCACGAGTCAAGAGAGTGGTGTGGTACCCGCACACAAGTACTAAATCAAATAGAAAGATAAAGGAAAAAAAAAAACCCCCCTCATCTCATCTCTATAAGATTGATTACATGTGGTCCCATTTACTTCCCACTCTTTCTTGTAAGATTCAATTACAAAGTTGAGAGTCACCCTTGTGTAACACCCTTGGCCAGACTAATAAATCACTCACTTACACCTACTGGGCCAAAGCACGAGTATATAATCAATTTTAATTCTTTATTTTTATAAAAAAAAAATGTAAATGATATTAAAAGAGAACATATAACATGTTATAAGTAAAATTTTCTTCTAAAACACACGGGATCACAACATACTATAGATCAAAGCCTACAAAGCCAGAGAGTCTCTTCCAGAAGTGCTAGGCTGACCTTTGAATTCGCTGGCCCATGCCTAAAGATGTAACATGGGATTTTATTCTAATCAGAATAAGACTCTTTTACAATTTTATTTTAAGACCCAAAATATTTGTTCTCAACCCTAATCAAGTTATTAACCCTTATTAACTTGTCCCAGTGGAACAAACTAGGTACCACCCCAAAAAAACCAAAAAAAAAAAAATTACAATAAATTAATACTTGAAATTAGTCCTACATTGAGAGGGAAAAATAAACATTTTTGGCGTCTCGAAATAAAAATAGACCCTCTTAAGAAGGTTACTAGGAAGATAAAAATCCATGTAACATCAATTTTTAAGTGCTGTTCGTCATAACAAGTTCAAGCTTCTTTCCCGCTCTCAAAGAAACTATTATGTTAAATTGAAAAACGAAAAATCAACTTAATTAGTACTCTACAAAATTTCATCAATGCATCAATGACAGAACCAACTACGGGCCCAAACAGTGGCCTTGTATGAATCACTTCAACTGTGTAGCCCTATTTGAACCAAGCATTTGTTAGCCTGCAGATGTGGCTAGTGAAAAAAGTACACAATAAATTTAAAAGTTCATGTTAATTTGACTTTATGCTCAAGCTTTATTAGCAGTAACTTCCTTGCGACCTACATTTCCTGGTTGCATGAGCTTTTTCTCTCTCTTTGCAATCCGCCGCATCTTCTTATCTTGAATTCGTTGCGATATATTTTTTGATCTCTTTTGCTGCTTCTCGGATTTCTTTTTCTCTGTTATTTCAATCCTCTCCTTCCATTTCTCAACATTCTTCTGATGCTTCCTCTTTTCCTTCTTTAAACTCTGTTTTAATAGCTTTGGGTTATCATGAACCTTAATCCCAGCAGCTTTAGTTGTTGCCGCCTTCCATGAATGCTTCTCTGAGATAATCTCGCCTTTCTCTGGATTCTTTTTTGCTTCTTCCAACCTTTTTGCCTGCTCAAGCTCCTTACTTTTGGATAGTTTCCTCTTCTTCCCATGTTCTTCACCATCAAGCTTGACGCGACTAAATGTCAGCTCCCCTGAAACCTCTGCAGCATCTTTTTCCAGTTTATTCCTTGAATTACCAATAGTAGCCATTGCCTTGTTTGATTCAGTGTCCCACTTGCGCTTCTTTTCCCAAGTTTCCTTTTTCTCAATTCTCTTTTTTGCTTTATTTGAATCTTCAGAATTTCTACTGCCTCGAAGCTCTTCAATTTTTCGACGCAGCCGTTGCTGGAGTTCTTCATATGTTACTGAGTGACCACCTTCAAGACCTGACATGGAGGGCTTACTTCTCGTTTTATCACCATCACCTTTATTGCTCGACTTTTCTTTTTCCAAACTTTGCTTCAACAAATCCAGGGTTGTTGTAGATGATTTTTCAGGATCCAGTCGAACTCTACGAGCCTTCTTAATATTTTCTAATGACTCCTTTTTGGCAAGAGCTTTTTCTGCCTTGCTGAGGCCCTGAACCCATGGTTTCCCCTTGTCCTCGATGGGTAGATAGAACTTCGCTGGAATGAGCTCAATTAACTTGTCAAAGAATAAAGTGTGCTCATGAATCATAGACTTTAAATTAAGAACATGATTGGAATCAACAGAACGCCTTTCCTTTTTGTTCTTCATCTACGAGTTCAAAAATTACACAACATTAAGAACTGTCCATTAATAAAATATTAAGACAAAACTCCTCCAATAGTTTAATATACAAATCATGATAAACTCTGCATTCGACCACCCAACCCCCAGCCCTGGTATCACAAAAATGAAATGTAATAAGATATATAATAAGGAAGATATCAAAGTAGATTAGACACAGAGAGGCATTGTAGTTCGATGACTTGAACATTTAGAGTTCTGATCTCCACAGAACATGATCAGCAAGCCTTCCAGTTCTGAAGATTCTTCTTTTACCATGGTACCAGTACCACATATGCTCATTTTCTTTTTACTTCCTAATGCCTTCATCAAATACTCTTTTGTGGTAATTATGAAACTTCATATTCAGTGAGTCAAGATGTATTTTCATTTTTGCATGAAAAGAAATAATGGAACGAAGGATAGGATATAGTCAATTTACTGATGTGAATTGGAAAGCAAAAAGTAAGAGTAAGATAGAAAAGGGGAAGAACTAACAGAAATAACGGCAAGAGATTAAAGAAGAATTCAGAAATTGAGAAAAAAATAGACAGAACTAGGGAAGAAACTGATATTTAACTCATCATTCAGACTATCATAAAATTACAGTTACAAAATTTAGGACAAACTCACAAAATATCTTCGAGTTAAATCACAATCTAGTTTAAGTTATCCATATTTCACAATATGTTTCAATGCACCATTAGCGTCTTTGTCTTTCTTTCTTTCTTTCTTTCAGATATCCCCATTTATAGTGTAAATTTTATACTTATGCATATAATCATAAAATTTTGGTTACATGTCCATGTAAATTTTCTATTAAGTTCTGTAAATTGATTTTTTCTCTAAATACGCACCAAACTTGATTCTCGCACCTTTACCAAATCTTTATTGCAAATTTCCACAACTTAAACTTCATTGTGAAATAGTGTAAAAACCCATCTTGGGTGATTACTGTAAAATTTATAGGACTAATATGAGAACAAGATAATCCAATCTAATTAACAAGTATTAAATTTGCTAATGAATCCTAATAGATGACATCCAATTCAGATAATCCTAATTTAAGATCATAACTATTTGTATTTCCGTAGTTTACTCAAACTCGGAATATGAAATTTTCCACTAGCAAGATCACTTTTACTACACAAAATTCTTCTTGGACTTTATTTTGAAAAGCAGAAATAGACAAAAAGAGGGGAGGGGGGGATAGCATACATCATATGGTTCCGAGGGATTTATGAACATGGGTGTTTTATTAAGGACTAACCAGACTATTTTCTTCCATCAGAAAGGAGGGGGCAGAAAAACAAAGTTATCAATTTGTCCGAACTATAGAATGATTTTGTTCATGTATGATGGACTCCACGATATAAATATTTAGTCACTACCCTATTTGCTTCCACTGAAATGTTTTCCTGATAGAGACAATATAGAAAATATCAAATTCTATTAAAATGAAACCAACCTATAACGAATATATCAACGAGGACTCTCAAGCATTTTATCAAACAGTTTCAACCTTAGAAGAAATCCTCAGTTAAAACCAATCTCATCACTTCAATAGCGTAAATACCAATGTCCAATGGATCTAAACCACAGATTTACATTGATATACACCATCCAATCCACACTAACAATATAATCAACAAATTTAATCCATGAGAGATGAAGAAAACTACACAGAGAAAATATGAAGAAAATAATAAAGAGAAAGGATTACCTGTATAATAATTACTATGAACCAAGAACCCTCCTTCAACTTTTCGAATTCTCGAAATATTCAATAATGGCAAATTAATAAGCAGCTAGTAGCTCCGCGAAGAAATAAGTTAGGGTTCTAAGGCAACGTTCGCTTGCTGTTGTTTCTCGTTCTTCATTTGATTTGATTTTAAACCTCTATTTTCTAAAAGAATTTTTCTTAAAAAATAAAAAAGAAATATATATTGTTTTAAGTGGTACGGAAAATATTATTTTATATTTAAAAAAACAACATGTGGGTTAAAAGTAAAATTTAATTAATCTTTAAAATTATTTATTTTGTTTTAATTTGATAATTCATGGGCCTTGTAGACATTACCTACAAACTATAGGTCTATTATTTTCCGATTTAAAAATTCACCTGACTAGTTTAAGTGAAAGAAAAAAAAACCCTTAAAATCAAGGGAAAATATAAAATTAAAATTTCTTGAAATCAAAGGAAATATTAAATTTAATAAAATGAGATATACACCGTGAGATTATATGTCTGAAATTATTTGTCAACTTACGTAATTACATAAAACATATATTATTTAATTTTTTATCAAATAATATTTTACTTGGTTTAACTTATAATTTAAAATGAATAAGAATAAATTTTATAGCTAAAAAAATCACTTTCTCGTGAAGTAAATTGTTACGTTACCATGTTAAACTATAAATTCAAAGTAAATATTACAAACATATGGAGCCGCAATAATTCCTCAAACCTTGTCTAAAATATTGCATTGACTATGTTTAAGGGTGTTTTTACTTTTAGTTTTATTATCATTTTCAAAAGCATATTTAAATATATTTAAAAAAATAAAAATTATTATAGTTTTAATAGTTTTGGTAAAGTATGGCTACAAAAACACCAAAGTTATGAATAATGAATATTAATTTTAAAGATACATACGAATAAAGAAAATATTATATAATGGTGTTTCGTTGAAATGAAATTATTTTAACTTTTTATTTTTATAAAAAAAATAAAAAAATAAAATAAATTAGAATAAGATAAACGATTAATATTAATATAAAACATATAATATAATATACGTAAAATCTTATTGTATAAATTGATTTTTTATAAAAAAAATAAAAAAATAAAATAAATTAGAATAAGATAAACGATTAATATTAATATAAAACATATAATATAATATACGTAAAATCTTATTGTATAAATTGATTTTTTATAAATACGAGTTTAATTTTAAGTGTAAATTGATTATAGATCAAGATAATAAATAATGTATTAAAAATGAAAATTATTCTTTCTTTTTTTCATTTTACTTGAATAAAAGTGTGAATTCTTATAAAAATAAAGTTGTTTACACTAATAATTTTAAAAATATAAAAATTTAATTTATTACAACTAATTTTCTTTTAAACAGAGATGATCAAGTTCGGAGCATGCCACCCTTACTTCTAACAAAACATAATATTTACTTTCGAATATAATAACATTTTGTATAAATTAGTTAAAAATAGGTCGATTACACGAAATCGTTTTATTTTATTATATTTTATTTTTATAATATATTTAAAATAATAATAAAATTAATTATTCTATGCTTCTAACTTAATTTTCAAAGTAAATTCAAGAATACATATAAGTTTTTGAATTAATTACACATTTATTATTATAGAAACTCATTAATCAAAAACATACATGTATATAAAAAATAAATATGATAAATACTACTAATTAAATTATTTGAATAATAAAATCATAATATTTTTTAATATATATATAGGTTCAAATATGTAATTATTTTAAAATATAATGAATTTTTTTATTTAGATTTAAACTATTTTAAATACATGTATCTATGTGAAAGTATATTGGATTGTTGTGGGTGTAAGAAATAAATAACGGTATATGAATATATCAAAGCGATAAAATGAAGACATTCGAATTTACATTGCTCAACACCATTGTGCTCACGGAGGCGTGATATTATTTGAACCGGTAGAATATATAATACGTATACATATTTGCTCACAAATAATATCTCTCAAGTGTTTCCCCAAACTCACAAATATTTTCTCTCTTTGAGTTTGTTTATACTATCTCTGTTTTTTTCTGATTTTTGCCTTGTTCTTCAATGCATGAACTCTTTCCTATTTATAGATTAAGAAAGGCTCACTTTTCCTAAATTGTGCCATAATTTAAGCCTTAAATTAGGCCACCAATTTCCTTAAATTATGTCACTAATTTCTTTAAATCATGTCACAAATCATGCTATAAATTAGGTCACTAATTTCCCTAAATTATGCCGCTAATTTGTTACTTTTAGAGCCAATATTCAACATGGATATGCAAAACGATTTGGCACTCCCAAAGTCAAAACTTTTGGTTTGGTTTTGCTTGTAAACGGGTGCAAAGCCAGAAAAACCATTTTAGGACGTTGAAGATTTATACCATTTTAGGACATTGAAGATTTATACCATATTATACCATATTCAGATTAACACTTTATTGAAATTTTATATGAAAACTATATAAGTAAATAAAAGATAAAATACAATAAAGTTCATACATAAATATATTAAAATAACTAATTAATTACAATGTTAAAATTTAAGTTAAAACAAATATATTAAAATTTAAAATATAAGATATAATTTAGTTATTTAAATTAAAGATATATCTTGACCCTATCTATATTAAGAAATGATAAGAAATGATAAGAAAAAAATAATAGAAAAAATATTAAAACTTTTAGAATATTTAAGTAAATTAAAAAGATTTTTCAAATAACATATCAAATGATATAATCCAAAATAATATTGAAATTGAAGAGAAATATATCATGAAAACTTTTGATGCTAAAAAAGAAAAATAAATGAAGTTTTATAGATAGACTAAATTTAAATATTTAAACTAATTTTTGGTTCTACTATATTATAATTTAAGACTTAAATAAAATTAAGATATATATATTTATGAAAAAAATATTGTAATTTACAACTAAAAGATGATAAAATATTTTATATTACTTATTGTATACACCATTTAGTCATCAATTATTAAACTTTTTTATTAAGTAACAATAACATATTTTATGTAATATTCTCTCTTAAAAGATGTATGCAAATTAGTTGAAGTCAATTTTCTGTATGGGTAATTAATAATCAACGTAAATATTTGAATGAATACCGTAAAGAATGAATAAAATAGTAAAAAAATGACTTAAGTTTCTTATATATTAAAATTATATTAGTAACATATGTAATAATACACAAAATAAAAATATATCAATTAAGTAAATTTTTTTATTAAACTATGTTGGAACTATACCTTGATGTAGCCCATAACTCTGTTTATAGATCAATGATACATGCTAAAGTAAGGTAGGTCAAAACCCACACATATATATGTGTGTGTTGTGGTGGTGGTTAAAGAGTAGTCTCGGTCAATAAATAGTCTTATGGATCAAATCTAATAAATGTACAATAATCATATAAGTGTAGATGCAATATAGTTATCTTAAAGAGATAAATATTCAATAATTATTAAAGAAATAAAAATTCAAAGATTATCCTTTAATTATCTTAAAGTAAAATTGAAAAGATAATTAAGGATATATGTCTATAAAAAATAGATGTTTACAAAGGATAAGTGTCTAGAAAACTATAACAACTTAATTCTATTCAAATAGAAAATAGTTATCAGGTTAATTTTTTCTCTATATGCATTCACGCACGTATACAACTAATATATCTTTAAATATCACTTGATCTCATAATAGAGAATCGCATCTAAACACTTTTTTTCTATATAATTACTATAATGAGAATGTAAATCTCTTATATTCTTCATCTTACAACTACTAATTTAAGCATCGGAGGGTCAAAGATCATCCCTTGAAGTGGTCCTAGGTCTTAATAATTTGTTCACCTCATTGATTCTACGAAGAACGGTACTACTTGGTATTGAAAAAGTTGGTATTAACATTTGACGTCATCTATAGGAAATAAGTTTGTTCTACTCAGCTAAAAGTTTCAAAGTTGTAGGATTTTTAAAAAAAAATCTCTATGTTCTTAAACTGCCAAAAAATGAAAGATATTTAAAAATAGACCATAGACCTTAACAATAATGTTTTATGAAAAAAGAACCTCAAAATCTCTAGGCATTTAAGGGTAATGTATAAACATTTTTTAGGACAATAATTGGTTAGGAGCCTTTGGCCTTGGTAGGCACTTCAAGATGGCCTGGGGTATATTTTCTATTATGTCTAGGCAGGCTCGAGCTTAGGTTTGATACACGTTTTTGACTTACCTGGCCTGTTATGGGTGGAAAAGTCCAAATATAACACTCATATTTCTAGCAGGCTATGATGGTGTTGGAAGAATGGCCTATTGGTTAATATGCTGATCATTTAACTAGTAGTCGATTTTTTAAAAGTGGAGCTAGTTGTTTGACCAAGACTATTTTTATAAGTCTAAAAAGTCATAATAGATAAAAATAATAAATCAAAATATTTTGATGTTTTCTTTTCAAAAAATACTATTGCTAAGGTCTATAGTCTCTCTTTTTCAAGAATCTTTTTTTATTCATTTCTTAACAAATCACGAACTTTGAGAACGTGGAGAATCCTACAATTTTGAATTTTTTTAAACCAAACAAAACTAATTATCTTTGTAGATAAATAATAGCTGTAGATAGTTATTTGTTGTAGACGTATATCTTTAATTATCTTCTAGATTATCTTATAATCTTTAGACTTATATCTCTTTAAGATAACTAAAAGATAATTATTTGATCATTATCTTTTTAGAATAACTATATCGTGTTTATATTTGTATGATAATTAGACACTTATTAGGCTTAGCCTATAAGACTATTTGCTAATTATGACTACTCTTTGACTGTCATTTGCAATGTACGAAATTATCACATACATTTACTAACCTTTGTTATGAGCTCAAGAGAAGTGTATGCAAAACTTATTGAACAAAGAAAAAAGGTACAAGAATTTACGAAGAATGAGTTTGGAAGCTTCGTCTTCAAAACATCTCCTCGAATAACATCCAAGTGGCTTGATAAAGGAGTGCCTTGGAAGCGACAATCCAATTCAAGGACCATACAAGGATCGACTTCAATGACAATGACAATCTAGTTTGCTTCACTTTTTGGTGAGATTTTTGGTATCAATATCGATTTTGAGAATTGACATGAATCCTCTTGATGCTAGGCTTTTGGATGATGGTGTCGATGAACATATGTGCTAACCGTTGGATTTGTGAAACGATATACCCCCTTAGTGTAGTGCGTGAACTATTGATGGCTTTGTTTTCTCCTTTTTCACTTTACCACTAACCATTAAAGGTGCATGAAAAAAGCTCATAAGGATAAATAAAGATAGGTTTTTTGGTTGTAGTAATACAAGCAAAGATAATAAATAAAATAATGATTTTTTTCTCATAAAAATAACGACGTGAAGCAAAAAAGGAAAAAAATACATATAATTCAAAAATATGTTATACTAAATCAATATTCTCATCTCAATGTGTTGTTACGCGTCTTAAGTCCAAAGATTAAAAAATCATAAACAATGTATATATTATCATGATATTATATTATCATGATATTGTCAAATTTTTACATATTTTAATATTGATATATAACATTCATTTTATTTATAACGATGTCTATAAATGTTGCCAAAAAATATCAAGAATATGTTATTTTACAATTAAAATATCATGAATATTATTAATAATATCATGAATATTATTAATAATATCATTATTGATAAAATGTCAACAAATATCAAAAATATGTTTCAATATTAAAAATTTTATTTTTTTATTTTTTTATTTTATAAATAATTTATTTTTAAATTTAGTTATTTATATTTTCTTTTCAACCAAACCACAATCTTTAAAATAATTTGAGACAATATTTATAATTCTTTTTATATATTTTTTTATTTCTATATCTTATACTAATCTTACCTACACCTACCTTTTTTATTTTTTATAATTCAAATTACATTACGTAAAAAATATATTTTTTATTTATAAAATTATAATTATAATATAAATAGTTATTTTAAGTTTTATCTATCTATAATTTTGTAATTAATTAATTTACCTATTGGTTAAAATAAATATAAAAATTAATTTAAAATATAAATAACTATTAATTTTACAAAAAAAAATAAAAAATTTCATGAAATTTTTTTATTTTTAAATTTTTTTTAATTTGATCTAATAATAATAATATATTTTATATTTTCATAAAATTTAAATATTGATATTTTCATTCGCATCAAAATTTTAAAACTTCTCAAAAGTTTGTAGCTATAGATTGAGTTTTGTCTGGTCTGAGCAAGCCAAGCTAGGTTAGGCCATATAAGCAGTTACGTAAGGCCCCGATCGAAAGAGGGCACATCGACTGAGTATTTTATTTTTTTTAAAATATAATAATGAAAATAAAATGTATTGTTTTTGTTTACTCTTTTTCCGTTAAAATATAAGGTAACAATCTTATGTCACATTCTAACATATTCTTACATGACTAAAAAACGTACGGATTATAATTTATTATTAATTATTTTATAAATTTAAAGTAATATTATTTTTTATTATTATAAATTATTTACTTTAAAAAAATTATCTAAATTTTTTACTATATCAGCCCCCATATAAATGCACACGTACAAACCTAACACACAAAAAACAACTCAAACCCTAGATAATACTATTGCCATACATGATCTAATATAATCTAAATAGAAAAAGAAATAAACATTTCTAAATGATATATCTATACTAACTCATGATATAAAGAAAACATTTTATAAGATACTTTTTTATCTTAATTAATTTTATATTTATTATATTAATCATATCATCATCATCATTATCATTATTATTGTTTTTATTTTTTAATAATTATGACATTCAATTATTTTCTCAACAATGATCTCAATCATTATTTTTATTATTATATAAGTATAATGAAGATGAAGTATATACATATTGTCATGAATTTTTATATACAATATAAATTTCATAAATTTTACTTGTTAAAAAAATTAGTTATTTATACTATATTGATTTTACACGTAAATAAATTCCCTTAATAAATACTTTATTTTCTTTCATATTTAAACTTAAAAATATTAATATTAAAAAAATATGTTTAATGTTTCAAAATGGATGAGTTCAAATTCTTAACCATTTTAATAATTTTTACAACTTGACATAACTATGTAAATTATGAAGAAAAAAAATCTTTTATGGTATCTTAAAATAAATTTTACAAATGATCTTAAATTTATTAATTTTTACTATTAATTAATTTGATAATTAATCTTTTGTAATAATTAATTAGTAAAAAACTTATTTATTTTAATAATATTTTAAAAATAAAATAATTATATATTTTTATTTTAGTATTATATTTTAAATTATTAAATATAATATTAGACGTAAAATAAATGAATATATTTAGTAATATAATTGATAGACCAATCAAGTGAATACACACAATTGTTAGATAAATAACTTAAAATATGAATAATTTATAAATATTTTTTAATTATATTAAAGAAATAATTTTGATTTTAAATTAAAATCTATTTATACATATAAATATTCCAAAATCTTCTACTATATATACTTACGTAATACATTTCACCTAATAATTTCATAAATACACATCTATATAATAAAAATCACAATATTCCACCGTTCTTATCCTAAATTCACAAAAGAGGCTATAGCTTTTTCTTTTATTATCATTATTGGTACTACCTTAAACATTAAAATATCAAAAGTTTACATCCCATAATAATCATATGAGATAATAATAAATAAATAAAAACCCTTAATAGTAATAAAAAAAAGATATCAATATATAAAATTTAAAATTTAAATAAAAAATATTAAAATATGAAAGGATTTTATGAACCCACTTAACGTCGCACAATTGCTTTTGTCTTATTGAAAAATAAATAATGAAATTACTAAAAACTGTTTATTTTGCTTATTTTATTTTATATTATAATATAACTTTTTTTATTATCTATTTATAAAAAAAATAATTAATGATTGCACATAAAAAAACATAATTAGAAAACTATTACCTAAATGATGAAGGTAATAAACTGGTATTATATTGCAATGATAATTTCATTATTCAGCCGAAAACAAAATCGGTGACCATTAAATAATTGTCTTGACTCGTACAATCTTATCCTTATCTTACTAACTTTTTTGTTTTTATAATAATAATAATAATATTAGTGGGCCATTTACACGTGCCCTCTAACTCTATATATATATATATATATGATATACCTTCTAGCTAGGCTTCTACACTATTCCTGAACTAACGATTAAAATAAGGAAGGAAAAAAATAATAATAACGGATTAATTTGTTAGAAAAAAAAATTACTATTAACTACTATTCAACAAATAAATTGCAATTAAAAAAAACAGAGAGAGAGAAATTAACGTGTAGTTAATGAAAAACAAAATCAAAACATCTCAAAACTATATATCAAAATCAATATGTACAAAAAGCAAAAAAAAAAAAAAGAAGCAAATTAAAAAGTCTCTTAGCATATTAGATACACATATTCATAGATCAAGTTGATACAAATTAAACTCTTTTTTGAATTAGATTGGAACCAAAATAAGTCTTAGTTAAGGCCTCTTCTTAATTATAAAACAGGTCCTGATCTTCTAAAAGACTTAAGGAGGAGCTCGAATTAATGGAGAAGAAGAAGAAGAAGAAGAAGAAGAAACAAAAGGAAGGCAGCGGATTATTTGAAAACGAACCCTTCTTGGAAAATAAGGAGCCGACTGTATTAAATGCTCTAAAACCCTCGCTACTATTGCTGTGTACTCCTCCATAAGTTCCGCTACTATGGCCACCTGTATCATTCTCTCTCTCTCTCTCTCTCTCTCTCTATATATATATATATATATATCAATCTTCAGATCAATTTGGAATCGCTTTTCTTCAGATCACTTTGGAATCGCTTTTCTTCAGATCAATTTGGAATCGCTTTTCTTCAGATCATTTTGGAATCGCTTTTCTTCAGATCACTTTGGAATCGCTTTCTTCAAATCACTTAGGAATTATATATAGGTAAGATATTATAGGAAGGCATAATTGAGATTTGTAATTTTGTATTATATATATATATATATAGAAGAAGATAAAGGGGACTGATATGATGATAATTTGAGAGGGTTTTAGTAGGTCTTCTGGTTTCTTCGAATATGGCCTTTGGATTGATAGATTACCACGGCGCCCCCACTATTATTTCCAGTGTGCTCCATCCAAGTGGTGTTCAGTGTTAACAGCACAATTATATATTATAAATACTTAAAAAATAATATTATTTACAATTTAAAAGATTAAATAATATAGATTAATTAATCTAATAGACTTATACTTTTCTTAATATTTATAACAATTATTTATTAAAATTATAATTAAAAAATTAAAAACAATTATAATTGATATAAAATGTTGTGATTCTCGTGAAAGAAGAATTCGTATCTCGTCACATTGTAAAAAATAAAAGTTAATAATAATAATAATAAACAATATTATTAAGGCAGTTAATTTTAATTTAAAAGTTTTTCTATCATAAAATTAGAAAAAATGAAGTGTTTTAAAATAATCAAAAAACATAATATTTTTTATACATTGCTTCTTTTTTTAATAAAAAGATTATGCAATTACTGGTGATTTTCCTTAAGAATTAGTTATTGAAAAAAAGTGAGTGATTTGCATATTAAAAATATGTAAAAGAAGATGAACGCATGAGACATACATACCAAAAGAACTGAATACAGAATTAGAAGAAATTACACATAAAAGTTGAATGAATTTAAAAAACATGGATATACCAATCAAAAAACTAAGAAAGCTAAGATATATATATATATATATATATATAGAGAGAGAGAGAGAGAGAGAAAACGCTAATTATTATTTTTTATTCTTTTTCTACGAACCCAAATAAAGATGAGTTCTTTTTTGAGTGAACAATTAATACCAAAAAAAAAAAAGGATCAAATCAATGCAAATAAAATAAACACTCGTAGAGATGAACCCAAATGATTATGTACTGCAATAAATAAAATACCGATATGAGAAGAATTTGAATGAAAATAAAAATTGCCCAAATTAATTGTAAAAAAAATATACATGAGAAATTATTTTATTATTATCAAATAAATTAAATTAAATCTTCTTTGTTAAATGTTAATTAGACATGCAATAAAATTTATAAAGATATGCTTTCTTAAGATGTCTTGTTATGCTAATTTGTTTTAGGATGCTGAAGATAATTACAGCACATCTGAAGTTGATTAATTTTCTAATATTTTATAAACTGTTCTCATCTTTCTTACAGTAAAAACCTATATTTTTATTACTTTATAATTAAAAAAATGGAGATAACGTTGAAATATATAGGCCTTTTTTTTTAATAGATAAAAATATTCTAAAACATTTTTCTTATTATAAAATGATATTTAAGTTTTATATTTATGAAAAATGATTACATCTTAGTTTATTTTATTTTAATTTTGTTTAATTACATTAGATAAAAATTATTGTAATTTGAAAAAATTAGAAGAAATTAGAAGAAAATAAAACATAAAAAATAATTTTTTTATTTATTTGATTACTTTTTCATAATAATAATATTAAAATATTATAAAAAATAAATATAATCTAATATTATTTTTAAAATAAATATATAAAATTTACATTTATATTCTCTCTTTTTTATAATTAGTAATAACATTTGTGGTAAATAATTTAAGCATACACAAAGTCATTCAAAATTAGGAACTCTCAGAGCATTCGTAACAAATATATATATATATATCACTGTATAAATACGTGGCAGCGGTGGCAAAATAACATATTATTAATAAACTACTTTTACAATTATTTCAATTAATGCATGTAATTTTCTTTTTCTCTTTTAAAAAATAAGTTTAATTGAATTTGATAACCACTCTTAAGTAGGGCCGGACAGACAAACTAAATAATAGGATAGAATTGAAAATTTATATTGCAGCTAATACTCTAATTTGGTTTAATATATGATTTGATTTTGTTTAATTTATAAAAAAAATTAAATAATTAAATTCGGATTATATTATTTATATTTTTATAATTTAAAAATATAATATATATGACTTAGTAAGTACATTTAAGTATAATATAATTTAAACTTTTTCTTACAAAATTAGAAACTTAAAAAATAGATTTTTTTCTTGTTTTACAGGAATAAACAAATAACAAAAATAATATTAAGTATGTAAAGATTCAAACTTTGTCAAATTATTGATAATAAATAATTAAATCAATAAGTGATATGTTAATACAAATTATTTAATTATATATTTAAATTTTATTATTTTAAATAATCTTAACTAGAGTAAATTACAGTAAGATTGAAAAAATCTTCCTCTTTTTAATATTATTATTATTTGAAAATTACGACTTTCAAAGCAAAATAATTAGTCAGAGCAATTGAACAATTTATTATTATGTTTGATAAATATTTTAAAATTGAATTTTTAATTTCAAAATTTGTTGGAAATTATCTCATAAAATATGTTTTATATCAAAAAAAATGAAATAAACCTATAATTTTAGATTTTTTAAAAAGAAAAATTTCAAAGTTTTCTCTTGCTTATCTTGTTATTCTTCTCTTCTCATTGCGTTCTTCTCGTTGGATTCTTCATCAAGACGGTGTCGCTTCGAATCCTTCTTATAATTAATACATGCATTTATTTCTTAGACAACAAATTTAATTTGACCTAAACAAATAGAAAAGGGCTAGGCGTATTGCCATTTGCCATGCATGATCGGGTTGTTTCTAGATAAAAGGTCAAACTTTAATTTCTAGACTTACTAATTTACCCCTCAATTAATCACTTTCTTTTAAGCCCTCTGTAAGGTAAGATTTCTTTCATCCGTCTGTATTAAGTTAAATTTTTTATACCGTCTTCACCAATTTCAAATGCACTATTATTAGTCTTTCTAATCTTTGATTTTCCTTCTAAGCAATATTTACAGCAAAAGCCTTTTTGTTTTAGTTTATTTCCGTTCTTTATCAACTTTTATATTTTTCTATATTTTTGTCTATTTTCATTTTTTGGTGGATATAGAATACATGTATCGCACTTGTGTTTTGACAGCAATGAATTTGGGAAAATAGTGTTATTGTTAGAGACAAAAAGATTTTTTTTTATCAACACATCAAATATTATTTCAATTTGTTACAATTTAATCATTACCATGTCAATATCGCCCATTCAATTTTCCAGACAAATTAATAATAATGGTGAATAAAGAAAATAATAGCGAGTGAAATTAAATTAACACATTAACGATGATTCAACTTTTCAATACGTAGTTTTACTCCATCGTGACGCCACACACCGAGAAAAAATCCACTAATAATCAAAATCAGATACAAACATCAATTTCAAAGCTTTACAAATTATACCAAATTCCAAAATCGACCCACAAAATATCCTCTCTAATTTACTCCAGAATATATATAGCAAAGATAAATTAACAAACTTCAAGTATTAAATCAAATATTACCGCAGTACAAATGAGAAACACTACAAATAAATGAAATGGATACGCTTTGTCTTTTGATTTTTCTCGCCTCTCTTAGTTAGTTCTCTTGGTTTTCTTCTTCCAGGCTCGTCATTTTTTTCTTTCTCCTATTTGTTTTTTCTTTCTCTGATGGTGTTGTTTTCTTATGCGAGAAACAAACATATATACATATATATATATAGAAAGCTGAGGGTTTAAGAGTATATGGGTTTTGGGCTTAATATTGTTTTGGAGCCATTATTAACAAATCTCCACCTTGGCTCAAAACAAAACAAATTCTTCAAATGAAATTCCTCGGATTACCAAAAATAACCGCCGTCATTCAAAGCCCTGGCGGTGATCATCTTTGCAAATACCAATCAAGTCAACCAATGCCAACTTATTAAATGGAACTGGTTTGGTTAACATATCACCGGTGGATTCTTCAAGTGGCTATCTTATTAGCAACAATAAGATCCTGGAGACAATGTCACGAATCTAAATGATATCTCGACATCAATGTGTTTGGTTCTTTCATGATACATAGTATTCTTAGTCAAGTGTATCGCCGACTCGACTATCACAAAATACAACAAGTATCCTGTTGTAAACCCAGAACCCAAATCACAAACCAAACCTCTAAGCCAAATGACTTCTTTCATCGCCTGCCATTGCTACCATATATTCTCATGTCAGACAAAGCAAATCAGAGACGTAAAGTAGCCTTCCAACTAATGGCACAATGAAAGAGTGAAGACATAACCGTCCGTAAATCTTCTTCTATCCAGGATCACCAAAGATAATCTAATCCACATAACCAATAACACCGCAACCAAGATTAGAACTTCCATCATATACCAAAACAAAATTAGATGTACTCTCAAATATCGAAGTATCCATTTCATCGCTACAATGACTACCAGGGATTACCCATATATCTGGCACACAACACTAACTGCATGTGAAATATCCGGACGAAGTACAAACCATGGCGTACATCAAACTCCCAACGGCATTAGCATATGGAACCCGAGACATGTACCGCTCTTCTTCTTGACCGTGGTGACAAATCCAAAGAAAGCCCGAAATGCGCAGCCTAACGGCTGCACTCACAGTTTAGAATCTTTCATGCCAAAAGCGTTCAAGAACTTTTTCAATATAACTTTTCCGAGTCAAATAAAGCTTGCCATCGTCTATCCCCGTAAATTTCCATGCCCAAAATTTTCTTATTTGCACCCAAAATCTTTCATCTCAATTCACCATTAAGTTGAGACTTTAATTTTTGAATCTCACACTTATTCTTAAGCAATAAGCATGTCCATCAACATAAAGCAACAAATAAAGCGATGAACCATTATGGAATCTTTTATGATAAACACAACTATCATAATCACTCCTGTGAGTAACCATGATCAATCATAAAAGAATCAAACCGCTTATACCATTGCCTCTCGAGATTGCTTTCCCCCATATAAAGACTTTTTTAATAAACAAACATGATCTTCCTTACCTGGAACAACAAACCCCTTTGGTTGATGCATATATATTTGTTCTTCAAGCTCACCATGTAAGAAAGTTGTCTTGACATCAAGCTATTCTAATTCCATGTCAAACAATGCAACCATAGCAAGCAACACACCAATAGAGCCATGATTCACAACAGAGAAGATACATCATTGAAGTCAATACCTTCTTCCGACAATAGCCCTTGCAACAACACGTGCCTTGAACCTAGCCGCTTCAACCTCGTGTATACCTTCCTTTTTCTTGAAGACCCATTTGTTTCCAACAATCTTACGGCCCTTAGGCTTTCACCAATTCCCATGACATGATTCTTATGAAGTGATTCAATCTCTTCATTCATAGCAACCAACCACCGAATGTACTCATCACATGACGGCTTCATGATAACTAGAAGGCCTACGCACTCATAGACTCTCGCCACGTACAATGCAAAAGAAACTAAGTCCGCACCGCGTACTCCTCGAGGCGTCTAATCTCTCTTATTCCTTTACCCTTTGCGATACTATATGGTTGCTCATGCCGCTCTTCTCGCTACATCACGCGAGCAATCGTCTATCTCATCCACGTACTATTGATCCGTGCCACTCTTGTACTTGACAGAGCTCTACTCTCAAGCTCCACCCGCTCACTAACACCGTGGTCTTTATCTACAACAATAGACTCTTTTTCTTTTGCAACATGTAAGACTCATCAAACTTAACATCTCACGCTAATCAAAAATTTAGGTGACTTGGGTTCAACACACCATAATCTATAACCTTTCACCCTGCATGATACCCCAAAATATGCATTTCAACGCCTAGCTCAAGTTTATCATCATTAACACGAGCATAAGCAGACAACCAAAAACTTTCAAATCGAGAATAATTAAGATGAGTACCAAAGAATACCTCAAGCGGAGTCTTCAACTCAATTCGATTGATGGAGACCCGATTCACCAAATATGTGCTGGTTACAAGCTTCACCAAAAAGATTTATCCAAGTCACTACCTTGAAAGAGCATACAACGAGCTCTTTCTAAGAGAGTCCTATTCATACGCTCTGCTACTCCATTTTCTGCCGTGTATGACACACACAGGCAGTTGTCTCATTATGCCATTTCTTTCACATAACTCATTAAAGCGTATTTGTCACAAAATTCCAAACCATTATCAGTTCTCAAATGCTTGATTTTCTTGCTTGTTTGATTTTCTATACAAGCCTTGAATTTTACAAATTTTGAAAACGCGTCATTCTTATTCTTCAGACACAACACGAGAAGGACCCTTATCAAATTGAATTGTTACGAATCGCAAGCATGTCGAATATCGTGTCCAATTTTGGCCAGACAAATTAATAATAACGGGTAACGAAAAGCAATAAGCATTAAGAAATTAAATGGCACACTGATGATTTAAGTGGTTCAACTTTTCAATATGAAAAGTTTCATCACTCGACGACGACACCGAGAAAAAATCCACTAATAATCAAATGGAGATACAAACACCAATTTCCAGAGCACAAATTATGCAAATTCCAAAATCGACCCACAAAATATCCCTCTAATTTACTAAGAAATATATATAAAGAAGATAAATTAACAAACTTGTTATTAAATCAAATATTACCGCATAAATGGTGTAAACACCACAAATGATGGTACGAAATGGAATAGCTTTGTCCTTGAGGTGATTTTTTCTCTCGCTTCTCTTTTACCGCTGGTTTTCTTTCCTCGTCGCTGCTTTTCTTTCTTTCAACCGCTGTTTTTCTTATGCATAAACAAACATATATACATATATATATAGAAGGCAGCTGAGGGTTTAAGAGTATATTGAGTTTTGGGCCTAATATTGTTTTGGGCCATTATTAATACTATTAAATTTGAGTATAATTCTATTTTAATACTCAATTATGAGAGGAATGATTCTTTAAACTTATATATTCAACAAAAATCTAGTAACTGATTGATATAAAACTTAATACATTTCACATCAATTGATGGTTCTTGTCGACACTTGAACGAGAAGAATATATCCTTGAGCGTACTTAAGTGCTTGAGCTCACTGCCAAGTTTTTTGGCACATGGAAAATTAAAAAAAAATAACTATGATACGATATTAGATTTGAGTTTAATTATATCTAAAAATCTAAGTTATAAGACGAAAAAGTACATAAATTTATACGTGAAACGAAAATCTAATACTTAATTGATATAAGAATTAATAATTTGGTTTGTCGACTCAAAAATTGATAAACAGAGTTTATAATAATAGAGTAGGGTCATGTCCTCGAATATTTTACTAGCAACAAAGGAAGTCAATTCTTCCAACCAGATCAATTCTTCTCGCACATGCAATGCATAAACTGCCAAAGATTTGAAAGCAGCAAGGCATTCCCGTCCATCCTTAATAGATTTAAAAGCTAAACATGGGTCCATTTCTGTCACCGATTTATTGAATCCCGCTTAAATAGTTCGTACAAGACATATGTATACAGCTGCCGCCCCCGTCCAACATGAGAAACCCAACATAGGCAGGGACGCTAATAGAAAAACTTTGACACTCTCATCACGCAAAACACAACCAACCCCCACCATATTTCCCAAAGAATTTACCACTATCGCTATATTTAATTTCAAAAGCCCAGTTGTCGATGGAATCCATTTGGGTAGATGCGGGGTTGTAGTTACAGCTGATCGTTGAAGTTCAGTTGTCTTTTGGAACTCATCCAACCTCATTACTGCAGTTTCTACAATCAGTTTTGGTTCTTGTGTTGCTTCCCCGTGCAATACTCGATTTCATTCGTTCCCTAAACTCCATAACAATATAGAGAAGAGTTCAAACTCACCTAAAGACAAAACAGAGGGTACATGGAAAATAAGATCAGCCATAATCTCATCTTGGCAGTGCTTGTAAAAAGTTCCAAATGTCTTATTCATCCAAACTTTCTTTATTGGTGGATAGCTCTACAAAGCATTTAATTATGTTTCAACACCAAAACCACACCTAAAGCAAGACAGATAGGCTGATATTTTTCATCTGAACAACATATCGTAACAGGGAAGAATATTATGCACTGCACGCCATAAAAAAATCTTTACTTTATGGGGTAAGTGAGCTTTCCATAAGTGTTTCCACTAACAATTCATTCCACCATCACTAGACCCCACGCGTTGTGCATATCGTGATCCATATGCTAACCAGCATCCGCTTTTTACCGTGTATTTACTATCTATTACAAAACCTCATATGAGTGTCTCCATAGAATAATGTGTGAGCAGTAGCAATTGACAAATAATTGCTGCTTCATATGGAAGAAAATTTTAACTTACAATATTCTCTTCCCACTTTCCTGGGCTAGATATGAACAAGTTAACCGTTGCTTGTGGATGTAGCGTGCTTGGTGATTGCACCTTCTAGGGAAGTTGGTTGGTATCCAATTGTCTGCATATATGAATACATTATTTTCATCACCAATTCACCATTGCAATCCCAGTGCTAACGGTTCACGACCCCATAAGATGCTCTTCCAAATAAAGGAAGAGGTCGCAGTACCTTCAGTATTGAAAAAAATAGATTGAGTGAAGCATTTATTTTTTTTATTTTTTTAGACTATCAGCAAGCTCATTAATTTATGGTGGCATGGGTTCTCTTATTACTGTTATCACTCTTGACAAGAGTAAGAAATAGGTGAGATCGGCAATACATGAGTAAGTATGATATTATGAGCCTATATCTCTAGTAGGAGTAAAATTTCCTGCTAAGGCCTAGCCAAAAAACTCATTTTGTTTACAGTGTATTAATGGAGGCAACCGCCAGTAATGCATCAATAGCATATCAGTAGTTGGGCCTAAACCACGTTTCTAGTTTTTCCTGAAAAAAAATAAAACCACGTTCCTAATTTTGTTTCCTCTACCTACTTTGTTGCATCAACAAGATCGGGCTGCAAAGAACGAAAATGATAAAAAAGCTTAAAGATTTATTTTATTATAATTAGTAAATGCAAAAAGTAAAGAAAGTTGATAATTATCATACACAACATGTTACTAATTGAGGAAAGACAACATTTGTATAATATAAAGGGTTCAACCTCAAATATTGATCTTTCAAGCTTGTTTTAGTAGTTAGCCCCAAAATCTAGGATTGTTCATGTAATTTACTTTGACCTACTACCTATACACACGCCTTAAAAGCCTTTAGCCAATTCCAGATGGAGTTAAAAATATACATTACAGCAAGTGCCTATAAAACTCCCCGTGCAGCAACAGGATCTGATATAGATGACTGCTGCAATCCGAGTGAAACTATGAACAGAATCAAAACTACGGAGACCACTATTGGGAAAATCAACGAGCTCCAGCCATGGTGTACAGATGATGACTCCAAAGACAACAATGCCTTCTTTTGATGGCTACTTGATACTCCACCTCGTTTTCCCCTGAAACTCAATTTTGAAGAAGACTCTTCAAAACTGCCTCTACTTGGTTCAAATGATTCAGTAGAAGATGCTTCTAACACTTCTCCGACTCTGACTGCCGGTCCAGTAAAGGATTCTTCCACAGTTTCCTTGCTGGTGTCAAAATCCAGAAGATGTCTCTCTTCCTTCGGCTCTTCAGAGATAGGTCCCTGACATACTAGTTCAGTTGCCTGTTCGGTACCAGATACAAAAACATGTTATTTTCTCAATTTCATCATAAAAAAATCACTATTTAACCCATTTCCAAAAATTGAAGAAAAATGAAAAAGTAACAGTTCCCAGATAAACTCCATCTTTCAGTAATGAAATGGACAAGACAATTTTCCAAACCTTCATATTTTAGAGATCACAAAATCAAATATGGAATGCAAATCGATGGGACCATAATTCTACAACTGGGTCACCTAATGACCCTTACCTCAGTAGTAGCTGAATCCACTTTGTCTTCTTTTTCTTCGTAGGCCTGCACAGAACAAGGAGAATAAAGCTTTGACAACCATTTATCATTAGAAATTATGGGCCAGCATCAGCTAATGATCCTTACCTCAGTGTCTGCTCGTTGAACTTTGTCTTCTATACAGGGTTTGAAATCTCTTGTGTTGTCGCTTGCAATTGATTCTGATGAAGTGTTCATTTGTAAATGGATCCTCCTTGGAGCAACACCCTGAGTTGGAATTTCAACTTTACTTGATCGCTGCCGAGGCTGTCGGGCCCTAATTTTTATTCCAGTGCCACTAGTGCAGTCCAATGCAGTTGTCCTGTTAGCCAGATCTGTTTCAATCTCAAGTATAGCATACTCTGTCCCCGGCTTGCCAAATACAGGATTCTCCACTGACATATCTTTGGCCTGGAGGAAACACAGAAAAGGAAAAAAAATAGATCAAAAAATAAATGAGAGGTCCTATATTACTAATCCAGTTACACCAAATAACATTACCTCAGTAAATGCAGATTCTACTTCATCTTGTTCCTTGTCCTGGTCTGGAACCTTTGTCTTTGACATCGAAGCAGGTGAAATATTTGTTTGTGAACGGATCCTTCTTTGTGCAGTTCCCTGTTTAATAAAATTGTCTGAAATTTGTTGCTGCTGAGGATGATGAGTTCTGATCTTGATGCCAGGTCCACCAAATTGCTTAGCAGAGGTTTCAACAAGATAGTTCCTACCAGCTGATCTTTCACATTCATTGGACATGGGATAGGCTGAATCAACAGTGGGATATGCAGTATGCATATTCTGCCCAGCTAAATTGTACCCAAAGCCACACTTATCTACGTATTTAAGCTCTTGTTCGTAGAGTGGCACTTCAGCTCGAGATGATTCAAAAGGACCACGCATCTGTGTTACCGAATCACATGTGCAGGAATAAAGCAATGGATTAGAAAAAACTGAAATCACTATGCTAAATAAGAATTACAGAAAAGATATACAGCATTTGAACCTCAAAAAAATTATTTATCGTACCTGGGACATTTCAGCATATGAGTCACCGAATGCACCATCGATGTATGGATTTCCAGGTTGTACGTTTTGCAATGTGCCTATCTGGTCAGATAAATGGGTATCAAAACCATTAGCTGAGTTCTTCTGAATTGTTGACTCTTCACAAGAGGAATCTTCATGGTTATTGAAGACCTGATCCCACCAATCTGTGAAAAATACATCTTGTTCACCGGTACCATCAGGGAAGTTCAGTCCATTGATATCATTGCCAAAATTGCTGACAAAAGGTGAACCCACATATGGGACTGAGTCCATTTCAAGTTGTGATTGTGAAGGTGAAACGAAATCCAAATCAATTTGATCACAGCTGGGCTCATACAAGTTTGAATTTTCCTCCAGCAGTATATGTGCCTACAGTTGAGAAGCATTGAATCAACTTTTCACAATATAAATGCATTCTGGGATAAAAAAACCAATGTAAAAAAATAGAGCATACTCTAACCTTTACAGGAGTTTCTACTGTTACATGATCATCTACATCAGAAGCCATATGACTGCTGCAGCAACTCTCACCAGGTACTGGAGCGCCAGGGGTCATACTGTCTGCCTTATCAGTTAACCACCTCTTGATACCATCTGATTGCTCTCCACCTTGCATGTCTGATGTTGCTTGAAGCAAGTCTGACGATGTCTCATCAGGAGAAGACTTGTTTGTGGTAGGAGATAATCCAGATTGTTCTGCCTCGTCATACTTAACTGCATTGGATTTGTCTTCTGTCTTATGAAACAATCGACAAAGAACATATGCACTCTGCAACCCATAAACACAGAAAAAATTGAACTTTACAATATACAACAAAACGCTATAATTTTACAAAGGGACTGATACCCACTTCATATTTCATGTCATGTAGGGAAGAGTTCAGAAGCATATGCAATACTATGTTTTGAGCTGGTCTTGGAAATCGTAAAGTCAAACATAAAAGAGGAACTACCTGACCAGGGCCAGTACCATCGAGGTCCTTGAGGGTAGGACGATACTCGTGCATGATCCAATTGGTGCGCTCGCCCTTTGGGGCACGACCTCTGTAGAAGACAAGGGTCTTCTTCATCCCAATCATCCCAGTCATGTTGGAGGCCGACTTGTAATTGCGGGACTTTATAGTTCGGTCCTTTCCAGTGGCCTTCCAGTACCCAGCATCAGTGGCTCTGTTCGAGCGATGTCCATTTGGGTACTTTCGTTCCCTTGGGCAGAAGAAGAACCATTCTGGGTCCTCTGTCTTTATCACAGATAGCCCTACAAATTAAGTAGAAATTTTTTTATAACTGCTACTTATGTACAAATTTTTAAACAAAGTTAATCTATAACTTGTGAGAATGAAAATGAAATCATGATCATGATCGTATATTTATATAGTGAGAAGAAGAATCTGATGAGTGATGTAGAAAGAGGAATAATTCGATTCAGAGAATATAAGAAATTAATAAAACCTAAACCTACCCAGAATCAATTAAGCCGAATCAATAGCTTAAAAGAAGTAAAATAGTATAGAAATAGCGAAATACATACGAGGCAAGTCCCAAGGCTCCCATTTGCAGACATCGATCTCAAGGATGACCTGGACTTCGGAGTGACGGCCGTTGATCTTGAAACGGAGGTAGTGGTTTATGAGCTCCTCGTCAGTAGGCCTAAATCGAAACCCTAACGGCAGAGAATCTAACGACAAAGCTCCCATATCTGTTCTCTACAAATTCCCAATTTCTTTTCTTTCAAGCCTACGGACTCTGTACTGTAATAAAGCAATCGTCGGTCAGCGAGATTTGGAAACAACGTGTTCCGTTAGTAAGTAAGAGCCTAAGACAATGACACCATCCTTGGTAAAGCGACTTCTCTTACAATTGCGAACATTATTAGTGGAACTGTTTTAATTGTCGGCGTCTTCTTTGATGGTACTACCATCAGGTTTCTATTACGCGTTTACATACACCTGATTATTCACCAACTCTCTCGCACTTCCTTCTTGCTGACTCTTGACTTTATAATTATTTATCTTTTCTTTTACTTTTTTTCCCTTCCCTTTCATTTTTAACTTTCGCCATGTGGTTTTCTTGTAAAATTGTTTTCTTCTTCTTCTTCTTCTTCTTCTTCTTCTTCTTTAATGGAAATCAAACAAAGTGATTTAGGTAATGAAAATACACTCTCAATGATAACGAGAATAAACTCTTCACGAATTGTATGCTTGGTTGTGTTTATTAAACATTAGTTACTTGTGTTTTTCTAATAATAGCACTATTCTTTTTATTAGTATGAAATATTATATAATTATTTATTTTAAAAATAATAAATAATTATTTTTAAATAATGAGTTACCGTGATTTGATTGGTTTTTGAAGATGTTAATTACATATCTTAATCAATTTGTTTTCGTAATAAGTTTTTAGGTTAATCTCTTAATAAGAAATAGATATATTTTTTTAAAATAGTATAATATTATTTTATTAATTTTTTTTATAGAATAATAAAATATATTTAATAGAGATAAAATTATATTTTAAATTTTTTCGTCATTTATATCATTTTAATTATAATGCTAACAATATCAACATTTTTAAACTACATTTCTCTATTTTTATAGATTTTTTTTATCAATTCTATTTATTCTATTCATAACTCAAAAATAAAATGGATCGAAAATTGGTAGGCATTCTAATCTACTTAACCTTAACTCGGCCTGACATTTCTTATGCAGTTAGTGTAATGTATCGGTACATGTAAAATCCAAAGAAGCTATATTTGGAAGCAGTTCGACGAATATTGAGATATGTTAAGAGTACAATTGACTATGGTTTTTTGTACAAGAAAAGTGGAGACAACAAGTTAGTTGGTTACTGCGATGCAGACTATGCAGGAGATCAACAGCTGGGTATGTGTTTAAGTTGGATTCTGGAACAATTTCTTGGTATAGCAAAAGACAACCAACAGTATCATTATCAACCACTGAAACTGAGTATCGAGCAGCGACAATGGCAGCTCAAGAGTGTACATGGTTGATACACCTAATGAATAATCTACATCAATCAGTAGATTATGCAGTAACGTTGTATTGTGACAATCAATCAGTAATTCGTTTGGCAGAGAATCCGGTCTTTGATGCAAGAACTAAGCATGTTGAAATACACTATCACTTTATCAGAGAAAAGGTTCTGCAAGAAAAAATTGAAATGGTGCAAATCAAGACAGATAATCAAGTTACAGACTTGTTCACAAAAAGCTTAAGCGTTGGCAAGTTCGAAATGTTTCGCCATCAGCTTGACACGGTAAAAATAGTGAGAGTTTGTGTTGAGGGGGAGTATTGAAAATCAACACCAAAATAATAATTGAAGAGGTAGAGAAATAAATGAAGTGGTTGAAGGTTGTAGAAATAAATGAAGTGGTTGAAGGTTGTAGAAAAGAGAAATGTGTAGATAAGATTTGTATGGTTAGGATTATTTCTTAGTTTTATATTTGTGTGGTGTAGATTGCATGGTGAGGACTATAAATAGCCTACCTTGAATTTGGTTTAATCATTCCATAAAAAACAAATAAGTCTTTATATTCTTAGTTTGAGTGTGAGTTGAGAGCTTTCTCTTTGAGTGTTTGTATTTCTCTCTAATTTATGAGTTGCCTTTTAAATGTGTTATAGTGAGTATAATACAAGTAGTTTGTTTACTTGTTTGGATCTAATATTAATAAATTTAGAGTTGTTCATTCTAAATTTTACTCAACATATTTCACTTAATTCAGTTTCTATATCAGATATTATTTATTTATTTAAACTGAATATTTAGATAACTTTATATGTTAAATTATAACTTATAATTTTTGAAATTTAATTCTTTTACTATAAGTACAATCTTTAAATAAAGATGAAAGATTAAAAAAAGAAATAAAACGAGTCAAAAAAATTAAAATATACATTTAGAAACTCAAAATTAAAAGAACAAATAATTATTAAAAAATGTTGGGGATGAAGAGAGAAAAAATGCGGAAATAATTTTCATTAAAATCACGTGTATTAGTCACACAAAAAAATACATTAAATTGAAACTTTTTTAAATAAATATATCATTAAAATATCAATTAATAAAAAATAAATTAAAATACTACTAAAATAACTAACCATACCTATCGATCTTATTGTAAAATTCATTATTTATTTTGTTTTAAAAATGACTTTATTGATTTTTAGGGCGTGTAATGCTTTTGAAAAAGTTAAAACCTCCCGTAAGGCCATAACAAGGCCACGTTTCAAGTTTTATAGAGTTCCTTTAATTAGGGTAAATCAGGTCTTATCAACCAGAAAAACACTTCTAAATACAAGAAGCTTTAATAGATATATTTATCGAATGAAATAAAAAAAATGATTAACTTATTACTAGATAAGAACATAGATAAGACATGTTCTTATCATGTATTCATATTTATTTAACCCGCATCCCCCACGGGTCTCTTTTATCAGGCCATTCTCCCCTATTATCTGTATTTGTATTTATTTATTTTTATAAATAAATACATTTATATTCTCTTAGTTATATCCGTAAAATATTTTAATTTACTTATTATTTATTTTATTTTATTATCAATTTTATAATCGTTGTTATTTATAGTCACAAACAATCTCTACTCTTCTATTATGCATATTATGATTATCTACAAGATGTATATATATATATATATATATGCAACTAATAAAAAAAAAAGACAAAAAGAACCCCTCTATCATGTTATTCAGTTGTTCACTTCGTTCTTTGGTGCTTGAAACTATTTATTCCTTCACTCGTGTGGTTTCAAGTCTAAAACCAAAAGGCTAATAAAAGCAAAAGCAATCGCAACATGGATAAAGAAAGTAAAAGTTTAAACATAATAAATTTAAGATATAATTTAAATAAGATGACAAAACAAAATATAAGTAGGTATTACATTTTTACCCTCGTTACTATATTCTAATATGTTAATTGTAATTATATTTGTGGATACTACAACTTATTTAATACAAATATTTTCTTGAAAAATGCTATAAAAACCATTGTAATATTTGTATGGATGGTTTTTATAACTTTTTTCAAGCAACAAATAGTGAAGGAAAATAAAAAGTAAAATCACAATATATATATATATATATAACATAAATAATTTCACAAAGTATAATTATTTGATACAATTATTATTATCAAAATGTATTTTCTAATTTGTTTTTAGTAAATTTGTAATTCTGTTAATCATAAAATTCAATTTGGCATTGAATGTTCAGGGGAATTCAAAAATATATTATGACATCGTCCTTTAGGCATTAATTATAAAAAAAATGATTAACTAATAAAAGCATAAATGAATTTTATATATAAAAGCATATTTGCTCTTTAAAAAGAATTTTACTAATTTATTTTTACTCTCTCATAATTTACAAGCTTGTCGTTATTTAAAAACTTCAAAAATATATTATGTAAAAAGAAATTCATACTGAGAAGAACAATTATACCATCAATTATTTCTTTAGAATACCATTTATAACATTTAATTAAATAATGTATACTTCATTTTAAAGTATCATAATACTTCATAAATAGGTGGACGTAAAAAAATAATTGATAATAGCTTTATTATAATTAAAAAAAATTTAATTATTGCTAGTAAACGTATAAATGAAAAAAACAAAATAATTGAAAGCCGTTATCAAAACTCACAATCTATACTATTACTATCATATGAATAACATTAAATGATAATTAATTATAGAGTTTAAAAAATAATTTTATAGGTTATTACTGTGACATAAATAAAAATATTTATAATTATATCATTAACATTTTAATCATAAAAACTGTTTAAAGAATAACATTAATAATATTCCTAAACCATATTAAAATCTTTAATGAAAAAAAAAACCAAGTGCCACACACAAGTTTTTGAATTTTTTCAAAGCTTATACTAATTGTAGCTGAATTGCTTCCATGATCACTATTAAAAAATATATAATTTTTTGATTCTCTTTAATTATGGCTTTTAGAATAAATCTACAAAATGTTAAAAAGCAGACTTTGGTACCTCTTTTTAATACTTTAATATATATATATATATATATATATATATATATATATTGATTTTTTTTTTTCATCGGAAGCTTTGGAAAACAAATTAGAAATACTATGGTGTATTTACAAAAGTAAATATATAATAATGAAACAGTACATCCTTTATTAGTTTTTAAATCATATTTCTCTAGCTAATAAAAAGAAATAAAGTATTTAATGCTTTTTTTTTCTCCCATGAATCTACTTATAATGCTTTTTAAGTTATTTTGTTCCTTGTAAATTAAGCTTCAAACTGTTTATATTTTTAATATATTGATAATTACTATATAAATTTATTATAAAAGATAGAACGAAATGAAATAATAGATATGTTTAGTAGGTTGTGTTATATTTAGTTATTATTAAAAATCAGAACTTTTCATACGAATTTAGAGATAAATTTTTATTATTTATAATTTTTCAGTCCTATTACTGTATAAAATTGATATTAAAAATATGGAGTATATTCACGTGCAAAACACGTGCATAATTACTATTACCTAAAAGATAACACATTATTTTGAGATCTAAAGCCTTGATAAATAATCTCCACTGAATCACAAACCAAAGCCTATTATTACATCCAGATTTATCAAAATGAAAAAAAGTAAAAGAAGTCTAGTCTAGTCTAGACCCTCTTTTGACTGCTTTTTAGTAGCAGCTCTTTTCTCTGTTTAGTAAATATCGCCAAATGGCCTAATTCCACACCATAGCATTAGGATGAATACCAAAGAGTGCCTACATCCACGTGTCAATACCAAGGCACCAGTGATATTTTGTAAAATATAATAATAGGGCTCGATTTCAAAATGTAACTGGATAAGTATCTTTTATACCACGTGGCAATACATCCGGCTGATTGCACAAAGGCCCCTACTGCATTAATTTCAAAAGTGCCTACCACTAATGATATTTTGTAAAATATAATAATAGGGCTAAATTTCAAAATGTCACTAATAATAATATTATTTTCATTTATATTCTCTTTAAGTTTTTAATTCAACCAACACATTAATTAAGGTGTAGGAACCAAGAGGTGAATATTGAGGACAAATTTAAGACAATTATATACAAGTTTGAGAAATGCTAATATAACAAATTTATGATAATATCAAGTAAAATGTGAAAGTATGTGATTGACAAATACTGGGTACGGAGTCAATCGCATCTAGTCACATAATTTGAAATATATCACAAATTGGTGTTATATATATATATATATATATAGTAGTGATGTACAAGTACTATAGAGCTGGATGGTAGCCGAGACTTAAATTTGTTTCCACCCTTTGCACAACTGATCTCCTCAAACTCCACTCGTGGCAAAACTCCAAGGCAAGTCGGAGTGCTGTCCCAAGGCCAAGCACCACAATAACACCTGCATCACATATGTTATTTAGATTTAAGCTTCCAAAACTAGTCATTTGTGAAGGAATCAATGTTATACCATGTTATTTTCAAGTAAACTACTCTTCATTAATGCTCGTACAAATTTATGAATTAAATAAATAAAATATATTTTTATTACAATTTTGTAAAAATAATTATTAATTTCATAAGTACATAATATACAATTTATTTATTTTTGATAATGATATTTTATTATTCCTTTTGAATATTTCAAGGTATTATTATAAAAAGTAAAGCAAGATAAGCAAATAAGATACTTTTTTTTTTCATAGATGCTTTATAAATAGCGTATAAAATATATAACATATGTATAAAGGAAATTAAGAAATACTCACAAATTTTAAAAGTAGAAAATTTTGTAATTACAAACATTATAAAACAAGTAAATATTTAATCATAATTAATATAATATTTTCTTACTTTTATAGCATTAAAAATCATACATTTTTAAGATGAATGAAAAAAATAATATAATAAAAAAATTAGGTTCAAACATGCATATGTTACCTTTTACACCTTTTTGTGTTCTCCTATTATTAAATAAACTCCCTCTCCCTCGTTTCAAGCTATATATTTAAATCATATTAAATATCGCTTGATATTAAAATAATCAAATAAATTCACAACAAATTTAAGAAAGCAAAAAATCATGATCATATTGTCTACTAAATTAGATATATAATAATTATTGGTGTTGAATTGAGAGTTACAAAAATGCATCAAAATAACTATATATTATCTCTAATTATTTTAATTTTATGAAGAAAATTAAGGTGTGATTAAATAATCAAAACTAAAGACTTTTGTAATTCTAATTGTTCGTTTTTAACTAAGTGTTTACGTAGATTATATATTATTCTACAAATAATTAATTTTAATTAAGAATAATAAAATTTAAATGAATTTTGACTAAAATAAATATATGCAATATATATCTATTTTAATTTATATAAAATAAAGTCATGATATTGTGATTAAATAATCTAAACTAAAATCTTTTGAAATTCTTGTTTAAATGATTGTTATTTATTATTTTAAAAATAATTAATTTTAATTAAAAACATAAATTTTTTGAAGAAGTATAACCAAAATAATTACATAAAATCAATAAATTTTTAAATTTTATGAAAAAAATTAAAAAAAGTGAGTAAATTATCCGAATTAAGTCTTTTAGAATTCTAGTATTTAATTCTTAATTAATTCCTTTTGTTTGTTATTTATTAATACAAAAATAATTAATTTTAATTAACATAAAAGTTTTTAAGAAGTATAACCAATATAATTATATACAATTAATAATTTTTAATTTTATAAAAAATAAAATTATAAAAAAATGATTAAATAATTTTAACCAAGTCTTTTAAAATTTTATTTTTTAATTCTTAATTAAGTCATTATTTTTGTTATTTATTATTCAAAATAATTAATTTCAATTAAAAATATTGAAAAAAATTACGAATATGACTAAATAATTCTCATAGAATTGTTTTAGAATTTTAGTTTTTAATTCTTAATTAAATCATTATGTTTATTATTTATTATCTTAAAAAATTATTTTTAATTAAAAATATAAAAAAATAAATATACTTAGGAATGGTTAAATAATTCAAACTAAAATCTTTTAGATTTTTAATTGTTAATTTCTAACGAAATCATATTGTATATTATTTGTTATTCCAAAAACCATTAGTTTTAATTAAAAAATATTAGAATTTTGAATAAGTGTGACCAAAATAATTCTATATATTCTGTAACTTCTTTAATTTTATAAGAAAGAAAATTAAGAAATAATAATTAAATGATTCTACAGAAAGTATTTTAAAATTCTAATTTTTAATTCCTATCTAAGCCATTATGATTGTAATTTATTATTCTAAAAATAATTAATTTTGATTAAAAATATTAAAATTTTGAAGAATATTTAAAGGCATAATATATTTAATATATAGATAATTAGATTTAACTTATAAGCTAAAATGCATTGATACTTATAATAAATCTCAATAATCAAAATACGGGGGTATGATGGTAATTTTTATATAAAGATACAAACTCGGTACTGTATAACAATAGTAAGATTATAAGATTATAAGATGTACCAATAATAATGTTAACTGGCAGTGCAGAAACACCTAGCGTGATAGATATCAGGACATCCAACAGCAAACCACAAATGAGGATTGAGAATGCCAACCAAAGCGGGCTAAAGCAACCCTGTTACATGGAATATTTCATGCAAATCACAGCCTTGTATGCACATAAAATGACTATAGAACAAGAACCAGTTATCTCCTTACTTCGTTTCGATTTTGAGCTCGGAATGTGGGATCAGTCCTCCAAATCCAATAACTTCTCTGCTACACCAAAAACATGATAGAATTAAAATTCTAAATGACTATGAAACACAATAGCAGGATATTTTAGTAATTTAGTATATTGTTATTATCGCCAATTTTTATGTTTGTATGCTCCCACAACACAGGCTGGCGATGGCACTACCAAGCACCTTCAGACATATGTACTGATTCAGTTATCTTACCATCATGTGCACTACAAGTAGAACTCCTCATCGACCCACTTCGTAATTAACAAATGCTACCATCCGTCCATCCCATGACATTGCAGTCGTAAGTTTACAAACAAGTGAGAAAAGCTAAGAGTAAAGATAAAATCATAACTATAAACATTTCAGCCAACAAATTACTTCAAATCTGTCCAACTTATTGAATCATTAAATTGATTGAAAAAATCTAATCAACTTTTCGAGTTCATGCTACAGAAAACAAAATTCTAGTTCTTTTCATATTTGAAACATCTGTTGTTGCAATGCCAAATGCCACCTCACAACATTATATAATACACGAAGTTTATGCTCATGTATACTTTATTTATGATGAAAAAGTACAAGACTGCTTCTTTTTTTTAATGAAAAACATAAAAACAACCAACTCAACAAAGCAGTTAAGTGCATGACTGCTTTCAAATAATATTATAAGCTTTTAAATCCAAAGAAACAGAATACATACAATTGGCTGCAACTCTGGGACCGAAACATTTACAGCCACCCCTCTGCATAAAATGATTAAGTTACATTGCAACATCCAGCTTTAGAACTGAGATAATAACATAGATGATGATAAATTTTGTGGATGAATTACTGGCATATCTCGCATTTGTTTGATCCTTTTGTAAGAAACCAAGCATCTATGCATGATCTATGGGCTTTTGCAAGGCCACCTCGACAATGACATCCAAGATCTATGAGATCTTCCTCCTTCTCCTGTTGACAAACTCTGTGGAACAATATTTCTGAAATTATAATCCTTGTTCTATTTGAGAACCGTCCGTCATAAACAACAAGGATTTATAAGATAAAAAAAATAAAAAAATGGTTTTATTTCAAATGAAGCAAGCATTCATTCAAAGACATACATCATACTACTTTCCCTTGAGGATTGAAAGAAAAGTAACCATTATAAGTGCAAACGAAATTTCATCTGATACTGAATGATGGGAAAATGAACTTCATGTGTTCAAACACCGAAAACCATTCAATATATCAAAGTGATTTCAATCGTAATTTCAACGTCTATGGATGATAAAATTAGCATCATTTGTTAGCTGATGACTAAAAAGCCAATCTAAACAAGTTATAATGAATGATAAATCAAAAGAGAAAAGAACAAAAGGTGGTAGGTAACAGTAAACATGCATTAAAAATTACGAAGGTGTCATAATTAATTAGCTTAAAATATTCCTTGCACAGACAATCTTGATCAGAAACTGTGCTTTCATAGAGAATCAATTACAAGCAATGTCTTTGAGGTATAATCTCTTTATTTTTCTGTCATGCTTCTAGCTCTCTCAGGTGCTTTTAATCATTATCAAAGATTTGAACCTCAAAATCCATTTCTAAGCCAGATGGAAGCAAATAGTGACAATGCAAAAAAAAAAAACTATAAGCTCTACAGTTTTCATCCTACAGTTTTACATTAAAAATAAGAAGGTAACTGAAATTTAAATATGCATATAGTTCACCATCTAGCAGTAAGTATCACACCTCTCCTGTGTTGCAAATCACAAGTTCGAATCACAACAAATATTATTTCATAGATAAAAAAAATTATAATTTTAGTCATAATGAGAGTTGAATACAATAGAAAAAATATTATTATTATTATGCTTGTTTAACTAATAGAATCATAATAATGAAAATTATCAAAAAAATTATAAAAGGGTAAAGCCAAACTAGTCACTTTGCTTTGGTAAAAAGTTTCATTTAATCCCTAGGTTATTAAATGTGATTTTTAGTCCTTTTGTTTATGAAAAATGTACCAAAAAGAGACATTTGATTTTTTTTAAATATTATTTTATTATTAAAAGTCCTCGTTGAAAGTCCTTAGGTATCTCTTTTTTTATAAGAAAAATGACTAAATAACATATTTTTCATAGAAAAAAGATTAAATGACACACTTTATAACTTAGAAGACTAAACACTTCATAAAACAAAACAAAAACCACTATATTTTTCTCATTATAAAATTATAGAGGAAGCAAAATTAGAAAAATAATTTTTTTTGAAATCTAAACGACGAAAACTGAAAAAAATAATAACAAATTATGATACAAATATCTGAAGAAAATAAAACGATCCATTTATTCCTCAAGGATGTAGAAGGAATGAGTTTTTCTAATACTAGTTTAATATTTCTAATACTAGTTTCCATTATCATTTCTAGTCAATCAAATATGACCTAAAGTCTTTGTGAATTTGGATGGCCATTTGTCTTAAATCGCTACTGTGGCCAAAGTTAACAAGTTTTATTAAAAATGGGCGCTTAATTTTCTAAACCAATTTGGTCTATGGAATGTAATTGAAGTTGGTAGAAATTAGACTTCTTGTAACCATTTTGACCAAATTTTAGCCTTATATTATTTTTTCTCTAGATATTAGAAATCATCATACCACTTAAACACTAATAACAAAATTTTAGGTCTTTTGGCTTCATTAAGCCTAATCTTTTGAATGAGCAATAAAATGTTTTGGAAAACCAATTCTCTAATAGCTTAGTTATCTCCGATAGTTGGAAGGGTCAACATTTTTCTTATTTATTTATTATTCTCTATAAGTTTTGATTCTATACATCATGCAAGTTAAATATTTGCAATTCAACAATTGGATTACTAATCTTTGAACGCAGAATCAGAAGTTTTGATACTAAGTAAGAAGTTGTTTGAAAATCAATCATTTCAAAGACTTAAGTTATCGAGAGAAGAACGTTACTTTTATACATTTATCAATATGATATCTTTTAACAAAGGAAACAAAAGATAATGGTCTTGCCTAAAGCAAAACTAAAAGCATAATTTATCGTCATAACTCAAGGCAGCCAATGACCACAAAACCCAGAATACAAAGAAAGGACTTATATGCAATTTTTACCTGCATTGTTCATGAGAACTAGTGCTTCTCGATAAACACCCCTTCTTGGGCGACGAAGGCACCTCTTTGGGCTCGCCCTCAACAACTACAATATTGAGCTGAGGCTGGTCATCATCGCTCCCTTGCTGGTCTTGAGCTGACGACGTTTTTGAATTGCTTTGCTTCTCCAAGTCTTCGGGTAGTTCATGCCCACCGACATTCGTGGAATTTGAAACCTCATTCGCCATCCCAAATACAAATTGATATGTCTAAAACTTTACTAGGAGTTAGGAACTCTTCTACAAAGTTAAATACCGTAAATGCCACACCCACTCCTTCCAAGATGAGACCGAATTCAGGGGTAGCTCCTTTCACAGTGCTTTCTGGTTGCCTAATTTCAGGGATTCTCTACCAACAACCAAATCTGAATCACCCATGAAAAAATTAAAATGATGTTTTCCACAAAATGAAGAAGAAAAGGAACGGGAAGAACTAGGAATATCAGGTTCGAAAAAACTACGGAGCTCAAGCTTTGGTCCAGACTAAATAACAAAATTCTGATTTAAGTTGGCGAAAGATCAAATTTGTTTTCGTAAAATGTTTTTAAGTTTTTTTAATTATACAATATATATTTTTGTATGTAAAATTTTGTTTTTAATTTTTTTTTAAATATATGTTTATTAATTTATTATGTAAATTAATATATATTTTTTAATTATTTATGTACGGGGGGAAATTATTCATAATTATACTTTCGATCTTTAGTAAAATTTATTAAAAAAAATTGATAGAAGATATTTCTGTTGTCATGGCTGTATTTAATATCTTTTAATGGTTTTTCCGCTGCAAATAATTTAGTTGGTGAGTCGGTGTACTTAGTTAGACTGTTATTAAAAAATACTTTTATGTACATTTTTTTCTTCTACAATTTAATCGTATTTACGGGCGAATGAGGAAAATCTGCACTAGGTCGGATGAAGGACTTGCCTAGAAAAATTATTATTATTATTATTATTATTATTATTATTATTATTATTGATTTATAATTTTAGATATTTCATAGGAATAAAAATACATATTCAATTCTCTACTACAATAAAATTATTTATTAAATAGGTAAAAATAAAACAACTTATTTAATTTTCATTTTTTTAAAATGTTATACATTTTTATAGGGTTTGATACCATAGAAGTACTTATCTCTTTTAATTAGTACTCTTTTCATACATATTTTAAAAATGCTTTAATTTAGTACATATATTTTGTAAGTAATTTCAAAATTTAGGAAAATAAACAACATATACGTTTTACTTAAAAAATTTCCAATTGCTGACAAAATAATGAATGATTTTATCATTAAATAGTTTTATGCCTTCCTTCACAAATTCTGGAAAATATACGTGAGAGAGTTAAAATAATCTAAATTAACTTCAAAAATTATAAATTTAAATAGTAAATTAAACCCATCAAATTTATATTGACTTTTTATAAATTATTTTTAATTTTTTATTTATCAAATCAATATAAGTTACTTCAGGCAAAATTTGAAAAGATAAATATCAATGATGTTATTGATTTTAAGCATATCTTCACGTGTTAGAATTTTATCAGCTTTAATATTTTCAATTTTTGAATTAATATCACTAATATATTTGAATAATTAACAAAATTAACTATCTATTTAATAGTATGTTTTTTTATCTTACGTCTCCCCTACCAAATTGTAACTAATTGTTTCATAACAATGTTGCTATTATATATAAATTATTATTTAAATGTAAATTTTAAGTTTTTTATTAAAATATTATTTTATTTTTACAATTTTATTATGTTTATTCTCGTACAGATTTTGGCTAGTTTCTTTATATTCATTTTCTAATTTATTAGTTTTGTGAATATTATAAATAAATATTTAATATATTTAATTGATTTATAATTATGATTATTATACTTAAATTTAATGAGTTTAATATAGTCTTTTCATTCGTTGTTCGTCTTCTTTTATTACACCTAATATTAGGAGTGTGCAAAAAATCCGATCATCCGATCAATCCGATCAATCCGATTCGATCCATTGATTTTTCATCCGATCTGATCCAATCCGATGGTCGGATCGGATGGAGATTTTTTTCATCCGTTAAGTGCGGATCGGATGGCGGATTTCATTACGTTTCATCCGATCCGATCCGATCCGACCGAAATTAATTATATATATTTATTAAATTAAATATATATAAATAATTAATATATATTTATTTAATTTTTTAATGTTTTTTTTAAATCAAATAATTTTATGTTATGATGTATGTAAAAATTTAAAAAAATTATTTAAAAATATAAAAAATAGAGTTAATTAAATTTATTGGTCGGATTGATCGGATTGATCGGATGCCATCCGAATAGTTTACGGATCGGATTGAGCGGATGTAAGAAGTGATCGGATCGGTTGCGGATTAGGATGTTTCAATTCGAGCGAATGGTCGGATCGGATCGAATGACAGTAAAATCAAAGGTTTCGATCCGATGAACACCCCTACCTAATATATCTTAACTTACTCAAACCTTAATACTCCTACTTATAATGGTGAAGTATTTGTATTTGTAAATAATAGGGTCTCTAATTTAGACTTACTAAAAATAAGAAAATGGTGATTATACTCTATTTTATTTAATAATTATTATAATTTTAAAAACTATAATAAGAACTTATAATAAATTTTTAACTGCTCATAATTTCTAGATACATATTTGATAGACGAATACGTTTTTTAGTAGAGATGTTATTTCTAAAATTGTATTTGATTAATGAAAATAATGATTCTTTTTATAAAATAAAGAATCTTTATTTGTAATGTTAGAAAATCAATGTTTTACCACTACATTAATTACTCAACTAACTTTTTGCTTTTTGCTCTTGAATCTAAATTTTTCATTTCTTTAGAATGATATGTCGGGTAAAGATGTAGGTTCTAAATTTTTATTTTTTTTGTCATTTTTTACTAACATTTCTTTTGATGATGTAGACGATGACACATATTCATCTTCCTTAACGATCTTCTTGGCATAGAAACAAAATACATTTCTTATTTCTTCAAAAATTTATAGATTATTACTGTTGAAATTTATTTCAAACTTACTAATTTTCTCACTATCTTATTTAGTAAGGGCTATATTGTTATAAGAATTGATTATAATCTTATTAGTCGAATAACTTACTTTTAATTCAGAAGAATTATCAATTTTTAGGGTTCATGATAAATTTGATTTAATATATGTCTTCTTAAGATACAAAGTTCTCTGTATTGAATTATTTTTATTGAACTGCCATTAGTTTATAACTTTTCTATTAGTATTGAAAATTCTTAATTTTATAAAATGGCAGGGACTAACACAACTTTTTTCATTCTAGTCCATAAATGAAATGGGGCAAAACAATGGTAAAAAAATAGAGGACCTTAGAGGAGGTAATTCTCTCCTTTTAAAGAACCTCTCTTGAAGGTAGATATAGCTCAAGTTGTAATGAGGATGGAGGAGGTACCCAATGTCAGATGGCCACCGAAGGTGAAATCCTTACTCAGGGATAGATCTAAATGGTGTGTCTTCCATAAGGATGTGAGCCACGAAACAAAAGACTGCATACACCTCAAAAAAGAGATAGATGAGTTGTTGGCGAGGAGATATCTCAAGGACCTCGTCACAAGAAATGGAAATCGGATAAATCATTAGAAGAGACGAGAAGTGCCAAAGCTAACGAACCCATCAAGTTGTGGAAGGGAGCCTTACAATGAGCCCAACATTAGAACTATACACACCATACACAGAAGGTATATGATCAACAAAATCTCAAATAAATCGCACAAAAGGTTTGCAAGAGAGTTGCACAATGCCCTCATGTATGCACCTTGGATAAGGCGAGACCTACTGTAGAAATAATTTTCAGTGAGAAGGATGAGACCACATCCCATCACAAAGATCCTTTAGTAATAACTTTGAGGATCGAATATTGTGATGTATATCGAATAATAATCGATACAAGGAATTCAATGGATCTCTTTTTTCTAACCACTTCTAAGGCCCTAAGAGTAAAGGAATTTGACATTGTCAAGGCATAGCTCCTTCTTGTGGGGTTCAATAATAGCACCACTTATGTAAAAGGAACGATGGTGTTGTCTATCATTGTAAAAATGGTGATAATAATGACCAATTTTGTGATCATCGATGTCTCAGCACATTATAACGCCATTTGAGGAAGGCCATGGATACATAAAATGAGGGTAATTCCATCCACCCTTCATTAGGTAATCAAGTTCCCCACTGACAAAGGCCCACAGGAGATAAATGGAGACCAAGAGAAGACCATAAACTAATATAACTGAAAGAGATTGCCCATAAGTAACAATCACCGATAGGTCTCCCTCAAAAGGGACCAGGGGCAAAGGCTTGGTAAGGTCAGTCAACCTAAATAGAGTAAGAGACTACACGATGGAAGTTGAAGGCGATAACCACCCCTTAAAAATGGGTGGAGACTTGAAAGTGGAGCTATAGGAACGATTCCCACAGTTCCCCAAGTCTAATACATACGTCTTTGCATGGACTCCAACAGATATGTCTGGGATTTATCCAAAGTCATAAACACACCAACTAAATTTCAATCCAGAGGCTATACCCATTCGTCAATGAAAATGGAAATTCCCATAGGAAAATAAGGAAGTGATAAAGCGCCATGTGGTTATCCTTAAAGAGGCTGTGGTTATAAAGAAGGTCAACTATCCTTCATGACTGTCAAATATGGTGTTGGTAAAAAAAGAGTGTGGGTCATCTTGTATGTGTGTGACCTTTGCAAATCTAAACAAGGCGTGTCCCAAAGATTGCTTCCCCTTTCCAAGTACTAATCAATTGGTAGACGCCTATGTCGGTTTTGGGCTAATGAGTTTCTTGGATGCATACTTTGGGTACCACTAAATCAGAATGCACTCTGAGGATGAGGAGAAAACATCTTTTATCATAAAAGAGGGAACATTTGTTACACATAGATGCCGTTTAGATTAAAAAACGCAGGTGCTACATACCAGCATCTAGTTAACAAAATGTTTAAAAAACAGTTAGGAAGGAATCTAGAGGCCTATGTAGATGATATAGTGGTGAAATCAACTCAACCTTTGGACCACATCAAGGACTTATATGAGGTATTCTCAGTAATCCAAAAGTACGACATGAGACTTAGCCTCAAGAAATGTGTCTTTGGTGTTGCTGTAGGAAAATTCTTAGGGTATCTTGTGTCAACTAGTGGGATTAAGGCCAACCCAGACAAAATACAAGCTCTGGTGAACATAAAGCCACCTACCAGCCTTAAGGGAATCCAATAACTAAATGGAAGAATAGTGGCATTGAATAGGTTCATCTCTAAATACACCGATAAGTGTATGTCCTTCTTCAAAATGATGAGAAAGAACACATCAATCTTTTACGATGAGGACTATGATGAATCCTTTGTGTAAATCAAGAAGTACTTGAGTAACCCCTTGATTTGGTTTACCCCCTCCAAACGAGATTATTTATTTTGTATTTGTCTGTGACACCCCAACGCATGCCATGTTATACTCTTAGACGAAAGAGACAGAATTTAACACCCTATCTATTATATTAGCCAAGTTCTAACGAATGCCCAAAGCAAATATCCGACCATTGACAAATTAGTGTTTGCTCTTAAAATTAGTGCACGAAAGCTCAAGCATTACTTCGACTTGTACACAATCTTAGTACTCATCTCCCATCCACTTAAAAGTATCTTGACGAGGCCAGATGTAGCAGGAAGGCTGGCACATATTGCTATAGAATTAAGATAGTATGACATTAAATACATGGCTAGAACAACCATCAAAGAATATACGGTGGCCGAGTTTATGGTTGAGTTCAGTGAGAAGCTAGAAGTCGTCATTGATGAGAAGCAAAATAAAGTGTGTGAGGTAAACTAAAAGAAAAGCTCAATCTAGCAGTATTTTTTATGGAGCATATAACTTCAATGGTGTAAGACTAGGGGTAGTCATAGTTGATCACGACAACAACTATTTTGAGTACACGATCATACTTGATTTCCAAGCAACTAATAATGTCGTAGAATACGAGGTAGCTATATTTGGGGCCATGACTACAAAGAAACTAGGGGCGGATAAGATCACCTTACTTAAGCAATTCCAAGCTAGTGATCAACCAGTTATTGGGAACATTTGAAGCTAGGGATGGTAAGATGAAGAGGTACTTGAAGAGATTAAAGCAAGAGTGCTCAAAATTCTCCAAGTTTGAGATAAAGCAAATAGCTTATAATGATAATGGTCACGTTGATGCTTTGGCCACTTTGGCATCAGTACAAGAGACCAATAACAACCGAGTAGTGTCAATAACAATCTTAGAAGAAGCATCTTTAGAGGAAGCCAAAATAAAGGTAGGGTGTGTGGATGCTTGTATTATCCCATGCTTCACCTTGATTTATAAATTCCTAAAAAAAGAGGACCTACCAAAGGATTGCAAGTACATAAAGGAAATCAAAGCCAAGGCAGGTTGGTACATGATCGAAGTAGGGAAACTATACTGAAAAACTCCACTTGGGTAAAGGCTCTTATGCATAGCCAAAGAAGGATCTGAAAGGTTGATGTTTGAAGCACACGATGGACATTATGGTTCACATTTGAGAGGAAAACATTTGTCATAATGGATTATGAGACATGACTATTATTGGTTTACTATGTTGGTAGATTGCACAAAATACAACCAGAAATGTGATAAATGCCAAAGGTTTGCCCCATTGTCACACATGTCTCCAAATACCATAATGTAGGTGGTTAGTCCTTGGCCTTTCTACAAATTAAGGCTTGACAAAGTAGGACTCTTATCCCTAGGGAAAGGTCAAAAGAAGTTTCTACTTGTGGCCACTAATTACTTTTTGAAATGGATCAAGTAGAGCCACTGGGAAGAATATGTGAGGAAGAGGTGATTCGATTTATATGGTAGTCCATAATTTATTGTTTCAACCTACCCAGAAAGCTCGTCATCGATAATGGGAGACAATTCACCAGACGAAACATCAAAGAATTCACCCTCAAGTACAAAATTAAGATGTGCCACTCAATGTCATATTACCCCCAAGCCAATGGTCAAGCAGAATCTTCCAACAAGATAATTATCAACCAATTCAAGAAGAGGTTGGAAAGCGTAAAGGAAAGATAGGTTGAGAAGCTGCCTGGTACATTATAGACCATCAGGACTAGCCCTCGAAAAAGCACTAATGAGACCCATTTCTCCTTAGTCTATAGAACTGAAGTGGTAATACCAATCGAGGTCACAATATCTATCACCAGGTCTGTTTTAACATAGGAATAAAACGTGAAAAGTAGAGCAATCGAAATGACCCTTACGGAGGAGAAAAAGTATAACAATCGAAATGACCCTTACGGAGGAGAAAAATGGATGAAGCTTTTAAGAAGGATGACCAAGTAGAAAAGAAAAGTATCAAATTATTACAACAAGATCGTGTGATTCAAAACATTCAAACATTTTCTAGTGGTGATTGGATTCTCGTAAGGGTCTTCCCTAATAAGGGGTGAATGGTCGGTAAAGTTGGTACTAATTGGGAAAGACTTTACCAAATAATTGAAACAACACTGGGAGGGGCTTATTTATTGAAAAGCATTGAAGGAACAAAGGAAGGCACAAACTGGAATGCCAGAAACTTGAAGAAATATCACTTATAATGTATATTAATTTACCACTTTCATGTAACATCAACACATGCATATCTATAGAATGACCCCTTCAACAAAAGATTCGTTCTTAAATGTCTCCCACTATTTTATGTCACGAGTTGATCACCTCGATTAAGAACCAGGTAGAGTGCCCTGACACTTGCAAAGGTCATGAGTTATCCACCTTGGTCAGGAACTAGGTCGACACTCTGACACCGAAGGGAGAGATGAATACCTCAGTCAAGAGCTAGATATAAGCTCCCTTCCTTACCATTTTACGTCACAGGCTGATGACCACGGTTAAGAACCAGGTATAGCACCCTCACACTTGCAAAGGTCACGAGTTATCCACCTCGGTCAAGAACCAAGTTGACACTCAAACATTGAAGGGAAGGATGGGCACCTCGGTCATGAGCTAGGTAAAGTTCTCTCCCCTACCATTTTACGACACGTGCTTATCACTTTGGTTAAGAACTAAGTAGAGTGCCTTTTCCTACTATTTTACTCAGTGGTTAAGACCCAGGTAGGACATCTCGACAATTATAGGTTTCACGCCCCAGTGTAAAAAAACATACAATGTTCAAGTATCGCAAATGCATGCCATCAGGAATATTTTCTTTATCTGAAATTACAAATCTTTTGATAAACTTATTAATACAAAGCTAAACTCCTTATAGACTTAAAAAAAAATTCAAACGCTTAGACACATAACCAGTGTCAGAATCATCAGTTTGCTCTACTAAGGGCAACAACTCACCCTAAATCTCAATGATTTTCTTTTATACATGGGTCACTGCTTCATGATAAGCAGCCCTCATCGCGAGCATTGCTCGCTCTAATTCTTCAGTGACTTCTATCACTTTAAGGAACACTCTTTCAAATCGCTTCATATAAAAGCTCGCCCAATATGATTCACTATTTACAAGAGTGGCCATTTTAGTTAAGGTCTTCTTCTCTCGAGATTGAGTTTGGATTAACTACTCTTTACAAGAAGCAAGTTCACACTTGTTCTCCTTGACGAGACTTATTTTTCCTTCGAGTTTGAAAACCTTGGCTTTTAGTGCTCTAACCTTGTTTTTAAGCCTGTTATTTTCCACTTTCAAAGCTTGAACTATCTATTGGTTCGATTAGAATCCATAAAGTTCGACCAAAAAAGATGGAAGAATTAACAAAAAAATCTCTAATGCATAGATTAAACAAGTGTCATTGATCCCTTTTTATAGGGAATGATGTTGAGGAAAAGGAAAATGACACATGTTCCCAAAAATAGGTGGGTAGGTCAACATTATAAATACACAATAATTCAAACAAATTAACCTTTCATTAATAAAATTGATTTTTTATTTCACAAAGTATGGATTACAAGTGTGAGTTTACGACCACATAAATAGAAGTGGCATTGAGCTCGAAAAAGGAAAAAGGGATCAGGTCTACAAAATTAATGATCTTTATGCCTTACCTTTGCACTTGCCATCTCGGGCCCATCCTCGCTCTCATTAGAGCTTGATTCCTCCTCTTCTCCCCCTCTAGAGAAGAAGTATGTGTGTTTGGGGGAGTGACCAAGATATTCAGAATACGATTATAATACTAGCCTAGGTCCTCGTTCTTGGCCTTCATCTTAAAAAATTCCATGACCAGCTCATACCTTATCTCTACACTCGACTCAAGCTGTTTGGCCATGACATCAAGCTCGACCCTTGCCTTTAGAGCCTCCTCAACAACAACCTCAGCTCTTTTTTGAGCCTCCTCGACTCTTTTTCGCGCCTCATCGGCCTCATCCTCGACTTGCCTTTGAGCCTCATTGAGCTCAGTAACACACTTGGTGTACTCATTCAACTTGGTGGCAGCCTTTTCCAAATTTTCCTCTTTATCAATGGCCCCACCTTCTCACTTGTTTTCCTTTTCCAGTAACGCAATGTACCTAGATCAAGTAGATGTATGGCCCTATTTATCCTGTACTAGCTCGTCCTTCAAATGACCTACGCTTCAAACCTTGTCAAAATCGTAAAGTAGTTGCAACTGAAATAAAAAGGGTACGAGGTCAAACAAATATGTTGCAGGGTGAAACTTATAAAAACAATTGTTATAAACATAGAATGCGAGGTAACATACCTAATACAAGTGGCGATGAATGACATCATCAGACCCTGTATCCTCACAGATGGCCTCAAGTTGTTTCTCGTGCGCTTCAGTAGGAAGATGGCTCGAGTAATAATCAAGCTGCTCTAGCACCAAGCTCCGATATAGAGCTATACTATCCACATCGGTGGTAAGATCATTAAGGATGCCATTTCCTTCCCTCGAGTCCCGTATAAGATGGCTAAGCTATTTACGACTCGAGTAGAGAGGTGAGTTCCATGTTACTCTTGCAATATGGATAGAGGTGCAAAGACATTTAGTGCCTCTAGGCTCAGCACGGGCTCATCAATGTCCACTTTCTTCTTGGTTTTTAAGGGCACAAGATGACTTTCATAGCTAGAGGATTTACCCTTCTTCCTACCCTTAGAAGAATTCCTCCTAGGAACATGAAGTGTACCATTATGGGAACTTGCCCTCGAGGAAGTGACCTTACTCTAGAAACGAGACAAGAGTTGGGTGGTATTCAATTCCATGGGATGTATAAAACAAGAGCGACGGTATGTTATTTTCATCACGTCATGCCATAAAAAAAGAAGTCTCAAGATTAATTCACCATCATCAGCAACCACCTTGAATCATCCCCCAAAGGTAGTGGGAGAAGTTTGGCACCTAGGAGGAGCTTGGGGCTTACAAATAATCCTAAGAGTGGGCTTCATTGAACCATGTCTCATCAACCCGCATGCAACAAAGCGCGAGGTGTTCAACAAATGCCTCTAATGGGGTTTTTCAGGGAGATAGTTCTAGATATCAGCCCGATGTTACTTTGTATATAGACTTGAGATTATGATAAAGGAACCCATATTCCTTATCACGATCTTAGCGTCGTTCCAAATGCTCCTAATCAGTCTTGTGTCACTAGTAGAGGATTCCCACCGACCTTAAACATAAAATAAGTACTTCTTTCAATTTTTCTCATTCTCAGGGAGAGACACATTCATACCCTAATCCTGCTTCACAGATATGTATACCCTTTTTGGGTTTGTAGGATTCTGCTTTAAAATGTAAGCTTCATTAAACTCGACCATCTCTAAATCCACTTCGAGTTCTTGACATATCAAGGTCAGGTAGAGTAGATGCCTCCACCCATTGTGCATCAGTTGTCCTGGCACAAGCTGAGTCGTAATAAAATATCTCTTTATGATAGGGTATATGGGAACCTCACCCCCAACCACATCGCTTTCTCACGAAAGATAGTCCATCCAGATGGAGATTGGTCATTGTCATAGGCTCCCTCCGGTGGAATCATTATCTAAAATGAGGAGGGGATATTGTAGGTTTTCCTTAACCTTTCCTCATCCTAGGGCACTAGCCCACTAGTCTTAACCACGGTCGACCAGCCCATGGTGTGACCTGTTGGTTCCCCAGACTCTTTATTCCTTATTTTCTTCCTCTATATCTTAGCCACTAATATTTGAGTATGGAGCACACTCAATTTAATGGTTGGAAGGGCCTGATGGGTGAGTGGTAGAAGTATAGGGTTGCGGTGGAAATTGACTCGCCTAGTTGGAAGAGTCTGACCTGGAAGATCCCGAGTCGTCACTAGCGTTGGGGTATTGAGGGCTTTCTTAAGAGCCCAAACTTGAGGTTGAGGTCTCTTCTCTGCGCATTATCTATAAAAAAGCCACACAACATAAAAGATGATAGGTAAGGTGTAAGAAGAAGGGATTACTTAGGGTTGAGTTTGAAAATAAAAAGAAATGATTCTTTAAAAACCGACTTGAAAAGAAAGTAAAAAAACGTTAGATTCTCAGTAAAAACTCGAACAAACAAAACTATAGTTCGAGCTAAATTATTACCACCAAATTGAAAAACCTTTGATAGCTCGAGCTAATGTGAGAGAGTGTTCTTTTCTTTACTATTTTGTCTGTTGGGTTAGAAATGGTGATGAGTCCCAACCTAAGCACCTCTTTATATAGAGGCGCCTAATTTTTCTCTTCAATCAACTTACATGCATTTATTAGGGAAGTTGAACAGTTCGTATCCGCTACTCTCGAATTACTCTTCCATCTCAGTTCAAAGCTCGAGCTAAAAGAGTAGGGAGACTAGATGTTTGGACATATGGACTGACTTGTAGCCTTATCTGAACAAAAGTCAACAATCCAAGTCGAGTTGAGCAGTCTAAGCTGTAAGACGGAATTCTCTTGATGGCATACCTGACTGTGCACACTTGGAAACACACCAACAAAAGTAGGAGGTTGATCCCAGGGAACCACTCCCCCTATAAGGTTAACAATCAGCTCAAGCTTAAGTCGACCTCAATCCATAAAATGTTTTACTTTATATTGATTCTATTCCCCTCACATTCATATATGTGTACACATTATGTGATCGATATCTGTATGTGTAATATTTTATAAATAGATATACTTCTCATGGAATCCACATATCCAGTTAATTTTTTTAATTTCTCTCTAAGTCATCTCTTTATAATTCGGACCAACCTCAAACATTATCATTATATATTTTTTATTAAAATTTATGTCGAAAAAAATTTATTTTTTATATTTTAATATAAATTTAATTTTATAAATAAAAAATTGAAATTGAGGATAAGGAAACCAAAGATTTCATTTTTATATAAGATATCATGTACAATTTTGAAAAAAAAAATATTATTTTAAAAATTTAATTTTTTTATATTATAATGTAAATTTAATTTTATAAGTAAAAAAAATTGAAAAAGATGTAGGAAACCAAAATATTCGTTTTTATATAACTTAATAGATAAGTGTTTTTTTATTGGCTGCTTAACTTAATAGATAAGTCAATAGAAATATTTTTGGGCTTTATTTTAACGCTACGCTTCTGTAACTCGTACAGTCGTCGTACTTCCCTGACCCATACAAAAATGCACTAACTACTAAAGTTTCACTCCCTAGTCCCGATCTAAGTTAAAGATTTGTTGCTCTGCCATGGTTCCGCAGGTTTCTCACTGGAATGTATAGTACTCCATTGACAATTTAGAAAGGCAAAGCCTGAGTAGAAGCCTAGCCAAAGCCGTCTTCCATCTTATACACTTCTACTCTTTCACCTCCAAATTCAGATCGATCAATCAAGTTCTTTCAAAGCCCTAATTTGTTCCATCATTCTACTGCTTCTGGTATTATTCTCGAAACCCTTTTTTCTTTATTTATTCGTTTCTTCCTCTGAATGTGATGGGTCGTCATTGTTTGCACTCAGTCGCAAATCACCATTATTCCTTGCGTACTGTCTTGTTATATTTCCAGCACCTGATTCACTAACTTGTTCTTGTTTCAGCTAGGGAATTGTGTGGAACAATGTTTGGTTCTACGAACCGTAAGTGCTATTCTATCTCTTTAATTTTTGTATGTTTTGCTTGAATTTTCTTTTCGCAAGTTATTCATTTTTAATTTTGCATTCTTTTCCTTAAGTTTTAATTGTTTGTTCAGAAACCAATGTCCTACAAGAGAAACTATTACTTGTTGAGTTGTTGTTAATTGTTTTAAGCATAATATTGATAATTTTCAAAGACTTAAGGTTTGGTTGTGAGCAGCTTCCTAATGCCCCTACCGATTGTTTTTTCACTGTAGTGTTTTATTATATGCTCATCATTCTTTTTGATGAGGTGTTATATTTTTCCTTTCTTATACCTTTTTGAGTCGGGTACCCTACTCATCTATGTTTCATTCATGTCTGATTTTTGTTTGTCATTGTTTTGTCCTTCTGGTTGATACTAGGAGGTTATTTGTTTTTTACTTTATTTTTTTAATTTTTTTTAAGTTCTGTGTCTATATGCCCGTTGCATGTGTTGAAATACTCTGATGCTCCGATGCTTTACTCTCTTATTTTTCTTTAAATGTATACACTTTTTCAATTCTCGGGTAGGTATTCCTAGTTATAGTAAATTTATGCTTGCAGCTTTCTGAGTCACTTGTTTCTTGCTGCCCCCTCCTCTCTTCTTTATACTTCCAACATGCTATTTCCTTTAATTTGAATTTTAGCTATAGAATATTCAAAACGGTCTTGCAACATGTCATGGTACTTGGGTTTGTTTTAACTATTTAACTTTGAACTGAGATTATCTTCGCACTGTTATTCTACGGAATTAACTTGTAGAGAAGAAAAATACTCCATTAAAGATTTAACATTTTTTTATTTTATAGAAGTTGACAAGTAATATTATTTTGCAGCTTTTGGGCAGCCATCTAGTAGCCCTTTTGGCTCCCAACCAGTATTTGGGCAGACTAGCAATGCAAGCAGTAACCCTTTTGCTCCCAAACCCTTTGGCAGTTCACCTCCTTTCGGCTCTCAAACCGGGAGTTCCATATTTGGGGGCACTTCTACTGGTGCTTTTGGCCCAACCCAAGCTTCTTCACCATTTTCTTCTAACACAACCTTTGGAAGTTCAATGCCTGCATTTGGAGCATCATCTACTCCTGCATTTGGCAGCTCATCTTCATCATTTAGTGGTTAGTAGGCCTCGCGATGTTTCCTTTTATAATAACTTCCATTGTGTATTGGATCATCTATAGACTAATCTGATAAAATTTTCCCATTGATCTTATCAAAGATTGCAAATAGCTGAGATTATATTGCATTACTATTTACTGTCCTAGTTTGGCTTAAGCTTTGCATGAAGATAATAAGATTGTTGACTGATTCTATCTCTCGACAGGCTCTTCGGTATTCGGTCAGAAACCAGCTTTTGGGTCCAGTTCTGCTCAAACGAGTCCTTTTGGAAGTACAACCCAATCATCACAGCCAGCGTTTGGGAGCAGTATATTTGGTTCCTCCACACCTTTTGGTGCTACAAGCGCCCCGGTATTCGGTGCTACAAGCACCCCTGCATTTGGTGCTTCAAGTGCCCCTGCATTTGGTGCTGCAGGCACATCTGCATTTGGTAGTACTGGGTTTGGGGCCTCAAGTCCACCTTTGTTTGGATCTGGGGGTGGATTTGGTGTTTCTAGCACCCCTGCTTTTGGTTCATCAAGTATGCCTGCATTTGGTGCCTCAAGTACCCCTGCTTTTGGTTCATCAAGTATGCCTGCATTTGGTGCCTCAAGTATCCCTGCTTTTGGTGCATCAAGTACTTCTGCTTTTGGGGCTTCTGGTTCTCCATCCTTTAGCTTCGGATCCACACCTTCTTTTGGTCAATCAGCATCTGCGTTCGGTAGCAGTCCTTTTGGTGCTCCTTCTTCTCCTTTTGGCCAGAGTTCTGTCTTTGGTGAGTTTCTATGTGTTTGACAGATCATATCACTTTATTGCTTTCTATTTTAGGTATGCAATGATTGTAAATCAAAGATCATTCTGAAGTGCACACATTTAAATATATGTTTCTATCTAGTCTCTCACTGTAATGTATTTTGTTCTTATTAACTGCAATGCAGGAGCTCAATCATCGACGCCAGCATATGGAAGTTCTGGCTTTGGGCAGTCAGCTTTTGGAGGTCAAAGTGGGGGAAGTAGAGTGGCTGCTTATGCTCCAATTCCTGAGCCAGATAGTGGCACTAGTGGAGCGGTTGGAAAGTTAGAGTCAGTTTCTGCTATGCCTGTTTATAAAGATAAAAGCCATGAGGAACTTAGATGGGAGGATTATCAGCGTGGAGACAAAGGTAAAGTTTGCTGAAAATTTCAGAATTTCTAGATAGGGAAAAATGTCATGGGGTCTTTAGGTGAAAGTGTTATTTAGTATTCTAATTTTAAAAAGGTGCTCATTAGTCCTTTTACTTATAAAAAAGACACTCATTAGTCATTTTATTTATAAAAAAGGAGAGCCACAAAAAGACTTTTATTGATAAAAAAATTTTAAACAGATATTGGTAAGGGTAATTTTTGTCATATACCCACTCTACCAAACCAAAAAAAATTGCAAACATAAGAGGTTAGGGTATTATCGTTTTTTATCCCCACTCTATGAGTGTAATACTCCTAATAATTTTTATTTTTTTAAATAAATGCAAAATCACTAAATATATCTTTTTGGTACCATTTTTTTAAATAAAGGGACTAAATGTCACATTCTCAAAGTTAGGGAATAAATGATACATTTTGTATAAGTAAAAGGACCAATGTGGCCTTCCACCCTTCTAGATATTTTATTTTTTGCATCCAGCAAATATTGGATTGACTTTACCTGTTAAATTTCAGGTGGACCTCTTCCTGCCGGGCAGCCTTCTGGGATTAATTTTGGTTCGTCTACTACTCCAAACCTGTCAGGCCCTACACCATTTGGTCAATCATCTTCAAGTCTGTTCTCATCATCGGCAACCTCTAGTTTATTTGCTCCAAAGACGCCAGCATTTGGCAATACAAGTTTTGGCACCTCGTCTTCTGCATTCAGCTCAACAGGTTTTGGTGCTTCTACTACACCCAGCCTTTTTCAATCGTCATCATTACCAACACCTTCAGTATTTGGATCAACACCTGCATTTGGTTCCAATTCATCCCCATCTCCATTTTCATCGAGCTCACCTGGGTTCGGGCAATCAGTGTTTTCTTCTCCTCAAGTTCAAGGATCAACACCAGCATTTAGTTCTAGTTTGTTCAGTTCTTCTGCGCCTTCAATTGGGCAGGCAGGTGCTGCTTTTGGACATAGCACCTCCACGTTTGGCCAGACCACTTCAGGTTTTGGTCAATCAAGTTTATTTGGTAATCAATCCAGTGGGTTTAGCAATTTGTTCTCAAGCACTCCATCAGCTGGCACTTCAACCAGCCATTTGGGTTTTACTCAAACAACTGTAAGTACTCCTTGATAAGTATTAGAAGATTGTCTATAATCCAATTAAGGTGTTTTATAAGTATTTTATGTCACTGACTAAACTACAATCTTTAAGCAATTAGGCACTCCAATTTTAAACTTGTTCAATATTGTCAACAATCTTGCATTACCCTTGGTTTCTTCAACAGGGTAGCAAATGGGGATTCATGCATTTCATTAAAAGTTTGGTCTAATTACTAATCTTTTCAAATTGAGCCCGTCTGTGCTTCTATTCTCAGTGGGTGATTACACAAATGAAAAATGTCAATGGAATAATGCAATTATGGGAATTCTATGTAGTATTGAATTGAAATTAAATAATACTAGGGTTTTTGACGGTGACATTATCTAGGGTAGTTGTGGAACACACTCTTTTATTATGCCTATTTGACCTGCTTGATTAGTTTGAAATTTAACTCTTGCTCCCCATCTTATTGCAATAGTGTTGATCTTGTGAAATATGTGCAACCATCAAGTGATGGATGCTGAACTGGTTGTTTTTTGTTTTGGTTCTTCTAATTTTTTACTGTTCAAATGGAATTTTTTTTACCATTGTCTCGTAAGTGGCCTTCCATATCTTCATGTGTTTTCAAATGTGCAGTATACTTATGTAAGGTTATAAATTTTTTGCTGATGCTTGATTTATTTTTATAATTATGTATGTTTTATTTTCCTCTCTATGTAGCCCTCTTTCTCTTCACCATTTCAAACATCCCAGCCTGCACAGGCTGGTGGTGCCTTTGGCTTTACCAATCTTGGTCAGATACAACCAGGTTAGCTGGACCTCTGGTCCATATTTAAACTCGGTATCTTTCATTATGAACTGAATGAATGTTGCTTTTTATAAGAAAAAAATCTGTGTATGTTTACTGCTTTCAATGAGAGATCATTTTTTGTTTCTATTTCTTACGAAGGGTTAATTGTTATTTTTCTTTGTAGCAAATGCAAGTGGTGGTGCAACAGGCATTTTTGGTCAGAACAATTTTGGGCAATTGTATGTCTGTCATGCCCTTTAGTTATTCCCATGCATTTATATATTTGAATGTTTGCATGGTTGTTTAAAGAATTAGATGTTGTTGTCTTTGGACTTTATTGTTATTATTAAGTTCCTTTGCCTACGTCCAAAAATGTTAGTTTGAGGGTTTGTTAATAACGCTTATGCATTTGAGAATAAATATATTACATTTTTTTAGCATTCGTTGTGAATCTCACCTTTTTGGAAGGCGAATTAAGGCTAAAGCCTCACTGAAAGAGAAAAATAAATAAAATTATAAATAAATAGTGGCATAACTGAACATTCACTATGGATCAAAATGTAAATTAACTCGTCATAGGTTAATAAAGCTCATTATAGTTATTCATATAGCTGTCATAATTTTTTTGATGAATTCATCAAAATGAAATCCATATTTAATTTCTATGATCAAACAAGTTGATATTGATGCTCATAGTGATACTTTATAGCATCATGTAAGGCATTATTAATGGTTAACTCATTATGGATGGTACATTAGCACTTAGCAGTATCAAATTATCATTACTTGGCTTTCCATATTCAATTCAATAATTCATTCAAAACTTCATTTACATTTATCAATATTGTAACACTGCAAAAGAACCAGCAGAAAGATAAAAATCACAAGTCATTGCATCTAAGAATGTGAATATCAGAATGATTTAATAGTAGAAGGGGAGAGAGGTGAAACACTCATTCAAAACCGTGTTTAAAATTTATCAAATTACAAGTACTGTAACACTATAGAGGAACCAGCTGAAAGGCCAACAAATCATGAGTCATTGTTTAGCAACTAAGAATCTTAGATTTATAATAGCAGAGAGAGAAAGAGAGAGGTGAGAAGAATGAGTGGGGAGGAAGTTGAGGCACAAGGAGAAGAGAAGAAGAAGAAGAAGAGGACAAGATTGGAGAAGTGAGTAAAAATGGCTTAAAACCAAGAAAGATCTAGGTGTAGCCTGAGGTGTGCTGCTTCAGCCTACACGGAGGCTTAAGCTTTGAATCTATAGCTATGCCTTTGAAATTCATTTTTAAACAAAGGCTGACCTTAGTGTTGCTACTTCTATTCAATAAGCATGGGTTTAGTTTGGATTTCTTTCAATATGAAGTACTCCCAACTAAATTACTTGTGTGTACTCCTTTCCGTTTGGACATATTGATCAAATACTTTGTTGTTCTATGAGTTGATTTAACATGCATCAAGCTGCATGCAATCCATTTTCTTTTACTCGGACATTTTTGTGAGTTGAGAGCTGAGAAAAAGAAAGTGCTATTACACTGTAATGGACAGGATTTACCTTTCAGTTAGTAATTTGTTCTTCATGCTCATCTTTAACAGGGTTTCCACTCAAACCTTCGCTGTTGCTCAGCCAGCACCCCCTATAAATCCTTTTGGAACACTCCCTGCAGTGCCTCAAATATCTATTGGTCATGGTGGAATGGCACCATCTGTTCAATATGGAATAGCTAGCATGCCTGTGAGTACGAATCAACTGTGATTTTTGGTTATTGGCATTAGGAGTTCAATTTTTTTTTAGTATCATGTGGACCCATGGCATATCCACTGCATGTGTTGGTCTACCACAATTTGGGTGATTGCTCGAAATCTTAGTATGAATATACGTGAAAAATAGTGCAAGTATTTAATGGGTTTGCTCTTTGGTTAGATATTGGACAAACCTGCGCCTGTTAGAATATCATCATTATTGACTCCTAGACACCTATCACAAAGGCGGATAAGATTGCCTGCCAGACAATATCATCCCAAGAATGATGGTTCAAAGGTAAGTTCCAATCCTCCCCCTTTAAACTTGAATTTATTTGATCAAGTTTTGCTATGATTCTATTCAAGGCTATGTTTGGATTTGAAAGTCTGCGCTTTACTTCTCTTGCTCCAGATCCCATTTTTTAGCGATGATGAAGAAACAGCCAGCACACCTAAAGCAGATGCTCTTTTCCTTCCTAGGGAGAACCCCCGAGCTCTTGTCATCCGCCCCACCGAACAGTGGCCTTCAAAGTCTGAGAAATCATCTCCATTCCGAGGTGCTTCTGCTCCAGTACACGAGAATGGTGAACATTTTACTTTGCAATTAATAAGTTAATGAATTACAACTAGTTTGACTTGAAAGCGTTTCATGGTCTGTCCCATGGTTTTAAAAAACTATCTAAGGCTAACCTCAAGCCTTGCATTAAGTCTTTTTTTCCAATGAAAATCGCATCAAGGCTAGTATTTTTATGTTTTCTAAGGCTTATGCCTCAATTTTTGTTGAATTGAGTAAAAGTGATGAGCTTGGAACTCAAAGTTGGGTTCCAATTTTGGTTTTAAAGGAAAGCTTGTATCAAATTCGGCCTTTCCAAGTTGATGAACATGAGAAAAACTGAAATATACTAAAAACAGTCACTTTAGGGTTTTCAAAACCATGTCTTACCATTTTCACCTCTTCTAAATTGTTTGTACTCTCCATCTCGTAATTCCATTTAAAAAAAATAGTCCAGCAACCCTTTCATTTATTGTGAAATCTTTTTTTTACCTATTTTTCTTACAAAGTCCTGTTTTCCCCTATTTTGCATATTATAATATTATTAATAGTTTAATACTGTTTGACGTCCATCTCCTAATTTTTTTTCCTTCTCTTCCCGGTAAGGTTGAAAGATTACTAAAACATTGTTTTTCTCCTTGCCTTTTCTTTTGTTTTTTAGTTCATGTCATTCTAAACAATGAACTAATTTTTTTAGCTACTGCAGGTTGTTTATTGCTTACATGCAAATTGTTTGACTTTTAAATGTTGATTTTTAAATTTTAGGTTGTTATGAATTTACTATGATTAAATGCTGACATTTTATTTTATGATATGGATTTTGTTATGATATTTTTATTATATTTATTGTCTTGTTATTACTTATTTTGGTTTTGTATGTTTTCTGAAAATTTTGTCTTGAGGCTTACACCTTGCCTCAATGGAAGTAAAATGCCTCAAGGTTAGTTTCTGCCTTTTAAAACCTTGTTCCATCCATCAATCGGTCACAAACTACTTTTAGGTGTTGGAAATCACTTCAAATAGTGTTTGGCAGTCCTCAGGAGAAGTGTTCAGAATTATTGGAAGCACCAATATTGCTTTTAGGAATGTTTGATATAAGTGGGTTTGGATAAATATCTTCTTCCTTAAATAACTAGTGTAGTGCCCTCGAGAACATTTTCATACCAAGCACATAAGTGCTTTTTTTGATACCACTTTTGATTAAACTGCATATTTGAAATCACATCTCTTGAAATAACATTTTAGGACAACCACTTCTTAATGGGCCTTTAGTAGCATATGACACCTTATTTAATTTATCCTTGGATGCTTTCTGCTCTTAACTTGAAGTTATTCTTACAGGAAACTTGCTTAATTGATTCTGATTGGTGGGCAAATGTGATAAACTTTGTTATCCCTGTTTTCTATTTTTCTAATTCACTCTCTTATGATGCACCTTAATTGATTTTGTATTCTGTTTTTCCTTTCATCCCCACTTCCACTGCCTTAAACTGCATTAGGAGTAAATAAGTATAATGACATACCAAGTATCATGACGTGTATTGTTGAACATTTTTGTTACCTTTTATATTTCATTGTTGTGGTAATTCTCTCTTCTTCTTTTCCCCCTTTCTTTTGAGCAATTGTCTCATAAGATTATACACTGCTTATATCTTATTATGTAAATATGTCTTGCCTGCTCAGTATTGGGAATAAGAATCTGGGGAGTTTCTGGGAAGCTCATTATGCATTAAGAAACCCACTGTTTTGGATCTAGGAAATCATTTCCTTACTAAATTCAGTGTGAAGTTGATAGTTTTGATTTTTCCATTGCGATTTTGATTCAGGGAAAATCCCTGAAGAGGCATGTCCCCCTGATGGTGGTTCCAAATCCAAGGATAAAGGGAGTAAGTTCTTGTATCAGTGATTTTTGCCCAAAGAAAAAAATTGTTTATATGACTGTAATGGGGAGTTAATTGAATCTAAATTATCTAATGTATATTTCATTTATCAACCCCAAGGCCCTTTTTTTGTATGCAATCATGTGGATTGATATACCCAACCTTTCAATAGCTGTTAAATGGCCTGGCTCAAGCATTGGCCTGAAGTCTAAAGATTTAGGTTATTTTGAAGGCCAATTATTTTATCTACTGTTAGTTGTTATTGCTTGCTTTTATTGATAAAAGAGAGAATTGTTATTCTTGATAAGATAATAAAATCAATGCAATTGTCTCATCTCCTGCAAGCTTTTAAGCTTTTAGGAAAAGTGGAAATCGAGGTTGTGTATTCTAAGCTGTTTTCATTTGACTCACTGTTTTATATTTGCAGAAAATCCACTTGAAAATGGGGTCTTTCAGGATCAGAATCATTTTGCCAAAGCCAACCTCAAGTCTAATGGAATTCATGATGATTATTCTATTGAGAAAGAGGATTCATTTATGACACTGAGTGGGCACAGAGCTGAGGAGGCTGCTATTGTGTATGAGCATGGTGCAGATATTGAGACACTTATGCCAAAGCTCCGGCATTCTGACTACTACACAGAGCCACGAATCCAAGAACTGGCAGCCAAGGAAAGGGCTGAACCAGGGTTCTGCTGCTATGTCAAGGATTTTGTGGTTGGGAGACATGGTTATGGAAGCATCAAATTCTTTGGTGAGACGGATGTAAGGCGGCTTGATCTGGAGTCCCTTGTTCAGTTTAACAATAGAGAGGTTATTGTGTATATGGATGATCGTAAGAAACCACCAGTTGGTGAAGGCCTTAATAAGCCTGCTGAGGTAACACTTCTTAACATCAAGTGCTTCGATAAGAAGACTAGGCGACAATATACTGGAGGCCCAAAAATTGAAAAATATAAGGAGATGCTTAAGAAAAAGGCAGAGGACCAGGGTGCCGAATTTGTTTCCTATGATCCTGTTAAAGGAGAATGGAAGTTTAGGGTCAACCACTTCAGTGAGTATAAGCTGGTTGATGAAAATGATTGGTTGGTTGTGGCCCTTGTCGATGATACAGAAGGTATCTGACATGAAATAGGATCTTGTATGTTTTTTGGGAGGACCTTGTTTTTGTATCTTGTGTGTTTTTCATTAACTCGGTTAGGTTTTATGTTTGGCGGAAAAATAAGAGTTTCTATTATGGATGAAAATGATTTTTGATGTGTACAGAATTAGGGAGGTTTGGATTTTTTTATTTTTTATAATTACTTGTATTGTATATCACAATGATTTTGTGTTTTGGGTGGTAAGTAGAAACTATTGAGAAAATATATTATTAAGTTGAGTATTTGAATTTAAGATTGATTTGTAGTTCTGGTACGATTCTCTACCTTTACTATCATGGATCTCAGTTTCAATCCCATTTATATAATGTTTCATTTATTAGTCTAGATGTTACGATTGTTCACCCTTGTTATCATGGATTATAGTTTGTATCTCACTCATATAATGTTTTTTTCATTTAGTAACTGTGAAAGTAGTTAGTTTTAGTAGGAAAAGTAGGGCGTATAAGGAGGGGGGTACCCCTCCTGAAACCTGGAGCTAGAGGGGCTTTTATCTGTATGCACGAGTATTCCATGCAGTAATGTTGGTTAGGCGAAGACTGATGTATAATCTAAGGTAGCGGACGATCATAGATTTTTTTTTGTCTGCATCGCCTTTCTTTATTTAGTAACGAGCTTTTTTAAAAGAGATTAGAGAAGGACTGAAGAAAGAGAAAATTTTTTTTTTTCAAGTTATGGAGTGAATTGTGAATTCAAGATAAAAAGATTAGTTGTTTACTTTTATAGAGATCGAGGCAAGAAGTCAATCTTTTTGACACATGATTTTGGTCATCCAATTTTTTTTTCCACCAAGATCGTACAATAATGTGATGGTTAACATGTAAGATAAGTGTTGGTATCAAGGGAGGACATAAAACAAAGTAGGCAGTCTTAAAAACCCCAAACCCACCAACATGCCAAATAAATTGCTGAGAATAGAGAAAGGATAGTAGGACTCATCTAGCCAATGTAAGTATCATGCATTAAGATCATAAGAAACAAAATAACAGATACAACCATGTAAAGGCTTATCTAGTTTTCTTTCTCCTTTTTTTGGAAGGTTTTTCGGTTTTAGCTTCAAATTTGATGGTATTTTTGATTGCTCAACTGATTGCGTCTTCAGGAGCATATGAAAATTCTTATTGGAACTCACATGGTTGCAGAACAGCTTCAACTTTTTTTCCCCTCACCCATTTGAACAATGGCTTCAAGTGTGTTTTACAATTCAATCCACCATTATCAAATTCTTAAGAGAAAAATAGGGTAGAAAGATGAAAAATTAGAAAGCTTGAACTTATAATGTCAAGGGAATGGGAAGGGGGTGATAATAAGCTATTTAATAATATTTATATCGATTTTTGTTAACACCAATTATAATTTGTTCTCCGTATAATCTATAAGATGAACAAACTATTACAATCTTATATCACCTTATGAGTAGGTTAATCTTTACCCTACGATTTTTAAGTCAATAACTATAAGATATAGAGTACAAGAGATATTAATCTTGTTATAATAATATTATAGAAATAAAATGTTTAGATGTAATTCAGTATTATGAGAAGTATGATATTAAATATTGATTCTAAAATCTGATATTATGTTATGCAATGTGACTAAATATAAAAAAAAGAATAAAACTGATAACTTATTCTTGTCTATTTAGGATTAAGCTGCTGTAATATTGTAGACATATATTATTTATTATCTGCTAGATTATCTATTCAAATAGATAAGGATAATTATTGGGTATTTATTCCTTTAGTATAATTATATTTATTTCATACATATACATTGATTAGGACTACTCTTTGACTGTCACATCAGATACGAAATTACCCAAATATTATCCCCCACTTTGATTATAATTTCTATCAATACTTAAATATTTCTTCCAATTTTGTTAATACACTTTAGTGATTTTTTACCTATTCAAGTAAAAAACTTTATAACATGTTTTGTCATTCGAAACATGTATGATGACATTTTGATACTGGTGATGTCGTCGGTTTTTAATCAAATGTACGGTTGGAAAGTCACGTTGAAGTCAACGTTTTCATCAAAAAAGTAAAATATTCATCAAGTTTAATCCTCATAGGATTAGTTAAATAATCTTGGCCATTAATTGTGATTTAAAAGGGTGGATAAGATTGATTCACCACTTCTGTAAATACAAAGCCATCATTTCTCACAATTTACAATAATTTCTCAAAACTCACATAGAAGAAAATCAAAAAAGATTTCAAGGTAATCCATATTAACTTTTCCTCAATAATTTTTCTTTAATAGTTTTTCTTCATTTGTTCTTCATGTAGTGTAGGATAATTATTTTTCATCATCCAAACAATTTCACCCCACGACACTTATACCACACTTTTATTTGCATGAAATAATGGATATTAGGTCTAGGAAGATACATGACAGAGTCTAGCCATTGCAGACACATGTCGACGAAGGCAAGGATTGATATAGGTGGTGAACGTTAGCAAACAGACGATCCACCTTTGGTTGGAGCCACCCTGGTCGACATTACTTTGGTTGATGGTGGTATGGATGGCACGCCATGGGTAGAAACTCTATGGGTGGTAAACCTCTAGGCAGAAACTCCATGGAAAATAGACCCTTGAGCGACAGTTTCCTAATCGTCCATTCCTTGATTGGCGATGGCTTGATTGCTGATAACACGAGCAATGACAATCGGGAAAAATGTTACGTTAGACAATACTCTTGGATCATCTTGATGTCACAGTTCTTATGGTTTGGTCTACGGGGTCATTCAAGTACTTATTTGGTGTAGGTTGAGTCTTCAGGCGATAAACACTTATCTTCCATCCTAACATGCATTCTTGTGTGCCAGTTAGGAAATGATTGGAGTGATTTTGAGTATTTTTAGGTGAACTCATCAGGTTCTTAAATGATTGACCATTATTTGGGTATATTGAAGACCATGTTTTAGATTCTTGAATCCATCATTTTAATGTCTTAAGCGCTAACAGTTTGGAGTAACCCTATTCCTGGGAGAGCTACTTTGTCTGTAGACCACTTTTTCATAGGCTTACTACTCCCATTCTAGTCTATACTACGAAAATTCTTAAGTGACATTGGCGAAACCTTAAGATAATTTTTATCCAACAGTTACAAGTTGCTACTTGGTCGTTGGGTGCTCTGGGATGAGCATGATAGATAACTTATGGTCGAGGAGTTCAAGTATTATTATCACTCATATCTTTAGGGAGATAACAAGAATTGATATCACTTCAAATCTTATGCTAATCGTATTCTAATAGGCCAACTATCAGATATCAATAAGGCTTAAAAAGAGTCCTTATTTACTACTACAAACAAGGCTTAGGAAAATAGATACATTATGAATAGTGAAAACAAAAAAACTTAGGCTTAGTGAAGCTGAGACATAACTTGAAACATGTGATAATGTGATAATGTTATAAGTATTAGGTTTAATAAGATAATGAAACATTGGTACCTACTGAAGCATTATTAACTAAGGAAAAATGAGGGATAAGAAGAAAGTAATAAATGTAGGGAATTAAAAGGTAACACTAGTACAATATCCCTGATGGGAAACTCAATGGAAAATGAACACATAGTAAAAAATAAGACAAATAATATCAAAGTAGGGAGTCCACACATGCAAAAGGTGGACTAGTTGACACCTCAATGTGTATAGCAAGATAAATAGGTATACAAGACATGTGAATTAGACATAGGCATAGAAGGCTTAGTTGAAAACTTTTCACTGCAAGATTTATAGGTTTTTGCATATTGCCTTGAAATTTTCAAAAATTGATACATGTTTACATTAATCAAGGATACAATGTAATATAACAATAAGATAACTAAAAAGCAAAACTAAAAATAGAATTTTAGATTGAAGATTTGCAAATGAAAATCACTATATCAATTTAGATAAAAAAATATGATATCAAAATTAGATATAATCTATTTGAACAAATGATCATTTCAGAACAATAAGCATAAATATTTTAGAACAATGTTAAAAAAATACCAAATTATAAAAAAGTTCCTAATAGCGAGCATCTAACAATTAGATGAAATCTAATGAAAACCATACAAAAAGAAAAAAAGTTTCATTCAAATTGACTCATACTAAACTATCACAGAACAACTCAAATACTAAATTATCACAACTATATACATTTTAACCTGATAAGCCAACCTAAACACAAAAATATATCACAAAAATACAAACACAATGTAGTATTGCTAAAAGAATTAATTTTTTTTCTTACCCATAATAATTTGTTGCACTATACTTACTCACAAGAATCCAAAACATTATGAACCAATATCAATAGCACATTAACATAGTATTTGAACATTGGAGAAAATGAAATTTGAAATCAAAATTCAAAAAAAAAAACCATCAAACAAATTTAACTTACATCCGTTGAATGAATAGTGAGAAACAATGGCTGAGAGTTTGAGAGCTTTGATGGGAAGATGAACGACGGTTGGAAGAGATGATGAACAATGATTGAGATGAAAAACAACGACTATGTTGGGCTAGGAAATGGGATGGGACAACGGCTATCGCCTGGTTGAAAAATCGAATGAACTTGAGAGAAAATATCGAATGTTGTGTTTTCGAGTACGAGAGAGAAATGCAAATAAAATTCATTTTGATTTTGAAATAGGGTTTTGTATGGAAATTGTATTTTTATGGTATAAATTTTTAAAATAATTTAAAATAATATGAAATGGTATATTATATGTACAAATAATATCAAAACATTTGTATTTATATATATACACATTTAATATATTATTATATATATTTTAAATAATATATTAAATATATCATATTGTTTTTTATTATACGGATTTCAATATTTTTAATACAAATTTAATTAAATTGTTAAAATTCATCCGAATGCTATCTGTATTCGAAACGGACCTACTTTTTCAATTTTTTTTTATAAAATATTCACTATAATCTCGACAAGTATACGCAATAAATTCTATGGCTTTAAACATTACGATTTTTTTTCTTTCAAATTATGGATTTGTAAACGCAATGAAGTCTACGCGCCCTGACCGGAAAAAAAAGCAAAGACGGAAGGTAATTGTGCAGCGCGCTAGTGTGCGAAGTTTGGAGGGGAAGATGAATTTGTGATAACAAAAATGGCGGCATTGTCACCGGAAGTTAGGACATGGAGGACGGCGTTTCTCACTCTGAGAGACGAAACCCTCACAAGCCCTACGCGTACTCCAATTTCCCAATTACTCCACCAGCTTATCTTCTCTCAATCCCTCAATCTTCTCTCCGCCGCCCCCGATCTCCCTCCTCACGAGCTCACTTCTGATTTGCTCTTTCTCTTCCGGCTCGTTACGATCAATCATCATGGGACTCTTCCTATGATCCCTACTTTTACTAATTTATCTCGCTTGGTAATATTCATACATTTCCCCTTTTCATTAATTATTTCGAATCAATTTCTGCAATTTATGCTTACTTTGCTTTATTGCAGATGCATGATATTTGCGTTCGTGTTTCTTTTGAGCTTAGCTCGTCATCGTGGACTCTCGTTCTTGATTCTTTTGGCAATTTACTGGAATGTTTCATTCATAGAGTTCCTTCTCAGGCTGACACTCTTCCAAATGCCATTGAATGCTTAGTGACTTTAAGGTTTTCTCTCTTTATTGCGGTTTCTGTTAGTTTACGGATTTTCCTTTTCACTATTTTTTAATCATTTGCTAAAGAGACTGATATTTTTTCATTCTGTTTTTCTGTGTTAGACGTATCGTCAGTGTTTATCAAAGGAAATGTTTGCCATCAGAGGATATTCTGTTAGTGGAATTTCTTCTTCGTGTCATTTCAAGCTGTCATGCTGAGTTCATGAGCTCTTCTCGGTCTGTTAGTAGCCAAAGATTTGGTGCTGAAATCGGAAAGAGAATACCTCATAACAGTAGTTTGTGGGAAGTTCAAGCCGTTGCCTTTACCATGCTTGCGGATACCATCTCTAGAGTTGGATCCTCTTTTCCAGGCGATATATGGCAATCAACAATTCAGGTGCAAGTTTATTTCCCCTATGTTACTATGTAGGGTTGCATGAGTAGAAATAAAGCGTAAGTTTGTGCATGTAATTGTTTGTGTATTTTTTGGCACCGATGTTTGCTTGTTATGAACTAGGTTTTCAGGAAAGTGATGGATCTGTTGGCAACAATGAGCATTCTCGTGGAAGACAATGTTATGTGCAGGTAGCTTCCTTTCAAATTATAATGATCAAATCAGATGGGTATTCAAAGGAGCTTGGGTGGCAAAAAGTTAATATAATGAAACATTTTCATCCTTGTAATCTATTAGTACTCATTGTAGGTTCTATGCCCCTCTTCTTAATTGTCTTCATTTGGTTCTCATGGATCCTAAAGGTTCTCTCTCTGATCATGTAAGTATTACAATTGTTCTTCCCTTGGTTAATATCAAGTCATAGATACAGGTTCAAATATTATGTTTTATTCCTTCTTGCATGTGGGTAAATTTTCAGGTGTCAAGTTTTGTTGCTGCTCTTAGAATGTTTTTTACCTATGGAGTTATTGGTGGAACCCAGCTTAAATGTCCAGTTACTGGTGATAGGGAGAAAGAAATTTGTTTGAGGGGCATTAAATCACCTATGGAAGAGCCTAAAAGGACTGATAATGGTCCTTATAGACCTCCGCACCTGCGTAGAAGGGGCAGCTTAAATACAAAGCAGACTAGAGGTTGGGATCCTTTCTCAGATCATGAGTCTTCTCTGGACTTTTCTTCATCAGATTCAGATTATAGTGATAGTGATGGATCCACGAAAGACAACAGTAGTGTTAAGAAATCAAAGGTTAGGGTGGCTGCCATTGATTGCATACAGGTAATGCACAACTTCAGTTTAATAATTGTCCTAGTTCTTGTAACAACTAATCATTTTACCCCAAAGTTTCATTTCAAATTTGCTTTGTTTATTATCAAAAAAATAGAAATTTTTTGCTCTTTATTTACTTTATTTTGGCTGGCGTTTTCACAGCAAGCTATAGATTGGGGTGTCATGCACTGTTTCATATGTTCACTTCATCAAATCCAGATCTTCAGACGCTGAATTGACTCTCTTGCACGAGATACTGATAGTCCTTTTTGATAGACCTGTTTTTTTCCATATGATATTCCTTAAAACTCTCATAAATAGTATAAGGCTGATGTGCACTCTTTTTCCATTTCTTTAGGATATGATTATTTAATGCTATCATGCCTCTTGGATCTTTGGTTAATTACGCTAACCAGGACATAGAATATTGTCAAAAATTACATTTATTTGCTGTGTCTCAGAAAATTCAATAGGAAAGTAAATATAGTAACTGAGAATGAAAGCTTGGAATGAGAAAACTATTATTTCTTGATTTAGTGTATGAATTTATACATAAACTAAACATTACGAAAAAGGAAAACTAATAAATATATTTATTTCCTGCCTAAATGAATTGTGATTTTACTTCTCATTTACAGCTGTCCCATTTGAATCTAGTGCTAAAAAAGCAGGACTGAAATCAAGTCAATGATTTCGACAGTAAACTTAGGATTGCATATAATGAGAATTTATTTGTCTAGCTTTTTTATTGTGGAAAACCTGAATCATTAAAATGAAGGGACAATGCAAAATTTAATACTTGTCCATTTGTTGATCTGTTAATGAAGTCACTAGTTTGATCTAATTAGTTTCATGGTTTCTTTCCTTGTACATAAAGATTGTTAGTGGCGATTATTGAAATAAATTTTTTGCTCACAAGTTTTTTTCTTTTCTAAATCTGGCTGGAAGGATCTTTGTCGTTCAGATTCTAAATCATTTACCTCTCAGTGGGTGCTTCTCTTACCAACCAATGATGTACTGCAACCGAGGTTGAGCTCACTACTGACATTAGATAAAATCAATGTATATTTGTTTCTTGTTTGTTTCAAAAGTCTTTAATTTGCCAGTCTTATTTTCTAACTAGTGCTTGCTCCTAAACCGCAGGAAGTTTGATGCAACCTTAATGACATGTTTGCTTTTTGATCCATATTTAAAGGTATTATCATTGATGCTCTGAATACCTTTGTGCTGATGGGTTATATTGGCTTATTTTATGTTACTAGGGCAGATAGTAATATGATTTGCCTTTAGTGGTGCTCCTACCTGACACATGCTCTTGATGGTGCCTAGGCACGGATTGCATCTGCTTCAACTCTAGCGGTCATGTTGGATGGCCCTTCTTCCTTTTATTTGCAGGTAGCAGAATACAAGGAGTCATCCAAATGTGGATCTTTCACTGCACTGTCAAGTTCCTTAGGACATATATTGATGCAGCTTCATACAGGTTTAAAAGAGTCTGCAGTAAGAGTTCAATCATTTTGGTGCATTTAACACCATCTTAACATTCCTGAATATTGTATCTTCTTTACTTATCTGGTGCAGGTATTCTTTACTTAATTCGACGGGAAACTCATGGTAGACTGCTGGTGTCCTTGTTCAAGATTCTCATGCTGTTGATACCATCTACACCGTAAAAATCTCTTTCCTTTGTTATTCTTAAAGATTTAAAACATAGTCTTGCTTTACATGATGATGTGTCCAGTCTTATTTTGGCTAACTGCTTTTAGTTATTGCTTTTCGGTTCCCAATCATCATCTGTCAATAAAAACAAGATAACTCGAAATCGTCTCTCAACTATTGAAAATCAAAATTCAATATAAAGTGTAGCTGCTTAATAGAAATTATCTGATCAGCAATGGCTATTTAATAGAAATGATCTGATCAGCAAGTTATCTTATTTCTGGTTGAAGTGTAGTTCTGTGAACTTAGAGAGAGTCATCATTGATGAATTATTTTTTTTATAAGAAGCATCATAATATATACAAAATTAGTTATAAAAGTACAAAATGTGGACAAAAAATCCACTCAAAAGAAAACTAACTATAAGATGGTGTATTCTTTACAAAACTCATCACATATTTTTAAGATATGCAAGCTCCCTAACTATAGCTTGTAAGAAATTGAGAATAATCTTTAAAATCAGTTTCTTATAAGTTATAATTGGAGAGCTTGCATATCATAAGATGTTTGTGATGTTTTCATGGTTGTGATTTCTGGCATGTTTATCGAATTATTTCTTAATGTTAGATGTTCGTAACTGCTGTAATTTGAAAGATGTGTTACTTTGAGACACTGAAGGATTGTGATTGTTCTTGTATGATGCTTAGCCTGCTGTCATCTTTTGTAAAGTGTAACTTTTTGCTTTGTTCTTCAGATATTCAAGAATGCCTGTAGAACTTTTACCAAGAGTTATAGCATCTATGCAAGAAAGGATAGGAGAAGGTTTTCCATTCAAGAATGATCAGACAGGTCTACTGGTAGTTAATTCTTCCTCATTTTTCCTTCCTGTTTCAGGTATAAAAGTAATCTTTATTTCATGTTTATCTTTCCTCATTCTGATGCCTTTATAATTTTTACCTCATTTAACAGGCCGCTTCTCTTAGTTGCTTAACTGTTGCTATAACTGCCTCACCAGCTTCTGTTCAAGTTAAAGCAATGCTTCTCAGGGAGATATCTTCTGGTGAGCTGTATTAACGTATCATAACTTAGCATTATCATGCATCTTGGAAATAATTTTGCATCATGTATATTTTATATATTTTCTCCCAGTCTAGTTGTATATATTTTTCTTTTTGACCAAAGAAAAAGATAGATATTTTTGTAGCATGTTGTCTCAGGTTTCACTGAAATTTTTTTATTGAGGTGATTAGCTAAGCATGACTATTTTTCCTTCAGCAAAACGAATATAAAAGAGTTAGTTGGATAATTTTACATGTCTTTAAAATTAATTAGACATTGAAATCTTTGAACGTGCAATAATAGTGCTCTCTATATACTTTATCGTTCCTTTAAAAAAAATATATGTATATACTTTATCGTTCTTGTGTGTGGAAAAACTTGAGTGTCATCTTTTATTTGCATTTCATGATTCTTGTTACTGCATCTTAGACTGTGGAAACTAGAAACTAATTACAAGGATGGAGTCATCTGAATAAAATTAAGTTTATACAAGAATGTTTGGTTGGTGCATGCACTGAAGGTGGTTCTCATTTACATTTATATTTTTTGCCAATGCTCATTTCCAGTTTTTAAATGCACTTTAATTACCTAAGCTTTCAACCAGCATTAAGAAAACTTTAGCTTTCTTGAAATAGAAGCTGTGTCCAGAAATTTGGCCTAGATGGCTACATTTTGAGTCAAGATAGTTGATTACACGACTTATTGTCACATTGTTATATAAGCCCAAGGCCTAACTCAACTCAATAAGATCTCATTGAGTTAAGGGTTACCCACACTTATAAACTGCACTACAGTCGAACGCGTTGATGTGGGATAATATAATCCTTCAACACACATCAATTGAATAATAAGCTTGTAGTGCCTGTGCATTGGTATCTGATTTATGGAATTCTCTGTCCCCTGGAGGTCGAGATAGATGACTGCTTGATTCCAATGCAACTATCATTTGTGTTTTTTATTACCAAAATCAGAGAGATATATGAAAACAAAAAATATATGACATTTTTGTTTTCATATCATGGTTGTCTTTGAAATCTGGATTTTATAATTAAAATTGGTAAGAAATTTGTTTTAGCATGGTTTTCTCTCTGTTTGGTTTCAAATGGTTCGCAAGTTTCTAAGAAGATTCATCCTCACTAATTGTCAGTTCTTTCTCCTGAGAAGTCAAAGCTCCAAATGCTGCCAAATGTTTCCCCCCCTTTTTGGCCTTAATTTTATGACTCAATTGAATGACTGCTGAACTTTGGAAGTTCACTATTTTCATTTTCAGGTTGTCTTGATCCTGGAAAGAAATCAGGAGTTATTTTTACTTTGTTTCAGTACTCGGAACAAGTAAGCAACCCAGCAGTCTGCTTTGAGGCCCTGCAGGTATTATTATGATAAAGCTTAGATATTTATGTAGGTTGCTGACTCTTAATATGCAAGAATTCAGGCTATTGACTTGTTTATGTTGATTTTTCCCTGTAATATGATATCTTATAGCCACTTGTTTTTTTGATAAAAATTTACCTTATTTACATTCGGATAGTTATTGTAAAAGCAACTAGCCATATAATGCGTTAAATTGTGTTGTTGACTGCATAACCACACACATTCAGGCACTGGGTTGTTAGGTTTTTTAATGTTCCTCAATTCTTCAACAAGATTTCTGATGTGATTTTTGTATGACAGTACAGCAATATTTTACTGTACATTAGTTTCTATCTCTCTCTCTCTCTCTCTATCTTCGTCTTTTTTGCTCAGAACTTTCTTTTTGTCTTTTGCTACTAGCTTTTGCCAGTCATAGTTATGAGAAGAGAAGAGTGACATAGAACTGTGTAATATGACCTAATGTTATAAGTGGGATGTTGCAGTGTAGAACATCCATTCAAAGTACATCTTTCCCATTGCTTAACTGTAAAGAGTTTTTGACTAAAAGCTTTGATGAAGTATTGATTGGGGGTTGATTTATTTTGATGCACTTTTTTTTCGATTGTAAAAGGAAAATATTATTAATAAATAGATTCAGTAGAGATTATAACAGAAAACCTTTTAGCTAAAAAATAAACTACAACATTAATACATCTAGGAATCCAAGAAACAAACATACTAAATTTTTCAATAATTGTTTAGCTTGGTTTATGAAAATTATGCCTTCCAAGAAATTTGAAAATTATCAAACATTAAAGCCTTTATAACATTTTTGTTGTCACCTTCCAAATAAACATTTTTAGAACTTTTTTTCTAAAGCCTGAATAGAGAAGTAAAATAGCTGCTTCACCTACTTCTGGACAATTACCAAAAAGGAATTTACTCCAACAACCTAAGATTTGTTCATTAAAATATCTTATAACCACAGCAACAGTAAGATTATTTTTGAAAATAACAGTATCACAATTTATTTTAATAGCTACTCTGGTGGCTTCCTCCAAGAAATAGGCGGTAGTGTAGATGGACGAAAATCTGTAGTCAAAAGTGTAGTAAACTAGTTACTTTTTAAATTAGAATTAAGAACACTTATGAAGCTAAAAAATCTTAAATCTAAATTGGATAAGATAAAGAAATTCTTAAAACAATATTACATCTGGTAGGAAGACAATTAGAATAAAGTTCTCAAATAAAAAGTTTAATTTTGTCATGAATTTTCAAATTTCAAATTGGTTTCAAGATGGAAGAATAAATAACAGGGATTATTCCTGAAATTATTTCTATATAAGCAAACTTAGTGTTGAAATTTCCTTTAGAATTAGGTGTCCAAAACTAGGAATCTATTTTGTATTCAACTGGGGGGAAATTTTGTGAGGAAAGAACATATATCAGCACCTCAAATTTGATTAACCAACTGAAAATTCCAACCATTGTTGTAAGCATTGGGACCACGAACCTTAGGATAATTATGCAATTGATTGAGATAAATTAGAGGAGAAATGGGCCTAAAATCAATAGTTTAAAGAATCCAAGGATCACGCTAGATATCAATTGATTTACCATCTTCGATATTTATACATGCTCCATTTTTTAATAACTCTCTATAAGAACAAATACCTTTTCAGATGAAAGAATCAGATGGTCTAACTTTATAGTTAAGAAAATCTTTCAATGTCCATATTTAGAACGAAACATTTGAACCCAATATTTATTATCATTATTAAGAAACTACCATTCTAACTTAGAAATAAGACTTAAATTGATGTCTTTAAATTTACCAAAGCTTAAACCACCAATATCCTTTGGAAGACAAATTTGATCCAACTTTGTAAGTTAAAAATCTTAAATCATTCTTCATAGATTTTGAACACCACCAAATTTTTTCTCATGAAGTATCACCATTTTCACATAGCATTTTAGGAAATTTGAAAGTGTTAATAGAATAAGTTGGTAACAATAAAAGAGCATACTTAATGTAAATTATCTTACTAACCTTTGAAAGTAATCGAAATCTCTAGTTATTAGTTTTTGAAATGAGTATATCAATAATTTTTTTGAATTCTCTGATTCTATCTTTGTAAAGAAAAATATTATGATCAAGATATTTAACTTTTCTTGAGGCCTTTGGAATACCCAAGATTGAAACTGTAAACGTAGATGCCATAAACATTTTTTTAATAGAAAGTATAGGATTTGGTTAAATTAGTCTTTTGAACTGACCAAGCAAAATATTTGAGCATTTCTTAATGAATAATATTTTCTCTAACATACTTGCCTAACAGAAGACAATTAAATCATCTATATACAATAAATGACCAATATTAGGAGCATTTATGGTAATTTTAATTCCATGAAAATCCAAATTTGACTCAGTAGAAATAGGTAATTTACTCAAAGCTTCAATTCCAATGATAAACAAGTAGGGAGATAAAGAGTAACCTTGTCTTAGACCTATGCTATGGATAATATTTTCAAAAAGGAGTACGATTCAGTAGTAAATAATAAGATATAGTGCTAAGATAAAATATAAATTAGATTGCAAAACTTTTCTGAGAAGCCAAGGAGTCTCATAATTTTGATAATAAAGTTCCAAATCATTATGTCATAAGCTTTTTGCATATCCATTTTGATTCCCATTAAACCACCTCTTCTTGATTTTCTTTTGATAGTGTGAATAAGTTCTTGAACAATGATGATATTTTAAGAAATCCACATTCTAGTAACGAAAGACGATTGAAAAGGAGAAATAAATTTATATAGATGATCACTGATTTTGTTGGAAAGAATTTTGGAGATGATCTTATAAATAACATTACACAAGCTTATAGGATGAAATTGGTGAACTTGATAAGGATTATTAACTTTATCAATTAAATTAATAAATTTTTTATTTAGAATTGGGTTCAGAAGTCCAGTTTTGAAAGTCTTGAACAAAGTTTACCAAACTTTCATCGAAAATATCTCAATAATTCTTATAAACAAAAGATGGAATACCATCTGGATCAGGAGCCTTAAAATAATCCATCTTGACTACCATATTTTTGATTTTCATCCTCTTTGGAACTGTAAAGATTGTTATTATTTTCAAGTGAAATACACTGAGTAAAAGGAAATTCATTATTTAAATAGGCAAAATTATCAAAAGAGGACTTAAAGACATCATCAAAATGATTGATAAAGCAAGAACCAATATCATTTCTATTTGAAAATCATCTGCCATCAATTTTTCTGAAATTAAGAATGGTATTTCTTCTTTTTCTAATCAGAGTTAAAGTATGAAAAAAACTAGGTATTACAATCTCCTTCAAGTAACCAAGTTTTTCTAGATTTTTGCTTCGAAATGCTTTCAATTCTACTTTGATATCAATATCCTTCAAGAGTGGATTTTTAAGAGAATTATTTTCATCGATTATAAGACCATTTTGAACTTTTAGCATAGTTTTTAATCTATTTTCACAATAGTCAAAATGATGTTTGTTCCATCATTTGAAATCCTTGGCTAATTGAATAGAATTTGAATGAAAATTTGATTGAATATCAAGATTCTCAAAACTTTTCCAAGCTTGATTGATAACATTTTTGCAAGAAGGGTCCCCATTCTAAGTACATGAAGTCGAAAGGGTTTATTGGTAGAATTTAGAGGAATATGCAGATTCAACAGAATAGAAGCATGATCCGAAGTTCTAATTTGTAAATTATTTACAAAAATATTAGGGAAAAGATTGAACCACATTGTAGAAACAAGCTTTCTATCATTCTTTTGTTTGATATTATGTTTACCTTTTCTTTTATTGGTTTTGGTTTAAGTGAAAGATAATTCAGAAAAACCCAAATCAATAGCTTCATCTTCATCAATGAATTCTCTTAATTTATTCGACTAAGAAGTAACAAATAAGATCCCCCCTCTCCCAAAATCCTCTCTCACACTTTGATTTAAGATCTCATTCAAGTCCCCAATGCACATCCAAGTACTATTACTATTACAAGTATTTATGAGAGCTATAAGATTTTTCTAAAAGTCATCTTTAAAATTCACATAACAGGGGGAATAGCAGCAGACCAAGTTCTATTTCATTTCATTGAAAAGAGAACTACAAATTTCAAAAGCAATAACATGTTGATCAAAAGCCACAACAGAGAGTGGAACATCTAGTTTCCACATTATACATAAACTTCTAGCACTATTCATAGCAGGAACACAAAAACAATCAAAATAGCCTTGTTGATCAGAAACATAATAATTACTAGCTTTAGTCTCTGAAATAAAGATACAATCCGGATTATAAGTATTAACCATTAATAGCTGAGGATTTAATTAATTTACGACAATTCCAAGATAATATCTTCATTTTCCAGTTGATGAAGTGACAGTAGTAGCTGCTACAATAACACCTGAAGAAACCAAAACTCCGAGAAGAACTAAGAAATCAAGAAGCTTTCTCTGCATAAACAAAAGTCCCATGTTAAATTTTCCTTTTCGGAAAAAGAAGATTTTTCCTTTTTATCTTATAGATCAAAGCGTGAAGATAAAATTAAAGGGAAGAGGTAAAATTAATATGAGAATAAAATAGAGCTTTAGCTATATATGAATATGTGAGAAGAAGGATTATTAAACCATACTATGGGTTACATGCAAGAAGATATCAAGAACCAGATCAGCCAATAACCATACTACACCGAAGCCAATAACCCAGCCAACAAAATCGATAACAAAAGAGCGCAGGGATTAGAACTGGACAACATCACCACCAGCTGCAACACCAGCGGCGATCCGAGCCAAACAACTATCTTTCGCCATTGCTCTGTTACAATCCAGGTAGAAGCAGAAAAGCTTTGCCTTTTCAATAAATCATAAAAAGAACAGTGGCCCAAAAAGATAAAAAGTTTAGACTACTTATATATTTTTCTGAAACAGGTTCTTACAGGGAAGAGTTTTGATTGCTTTGGGTATTGTAGCATGCAAATATTTGAAAAAGATGAAGATGAGTGGTGGGTTGATGAAGGAGTTTAACTAGAATGATTTATTTATTTATTTTTATTTTTTAATTTTCTGATGGGTTTGAAGCTAAAGGTTGAAGAATAACCTTCAGAAACAATAGAGGGAGAGTAAGAGTTGAAGAAAGTTTCTTCACTGTTTAATGAAGATGATCATAAAAACTGGAAAAAAGTTACATGCAAAGCAAGCATGTTAATGGAGAGAGAGAGAGAGCACTTTACAACACCTATGTTATTTTGATGCACTTATACTCTTAAAATAGAGACAAGTGAATGTCAGATATTTAGACCTGTTTGAGTTTTCTCTTTATTGTATTTAGATAGATATTAACTTCAAATTATTTACAGGCACTAAGAGCTGTGTCACACAACCACCCAAGCATAATGATTTCCTGTTGGGAAAAAGTTTCTGCTGTAGTTTATGGCTTTCTTAGGGCAGCAGCTCCAGAAATTCCTCCAAGACCATGGAAGGGGCCTACGGGAAATACATTTGGATTTATCAGTGAAAAAATGATAACAGCTGCTATAAAGGTAGCACATCCTTTTTTACCTTTTCTTTTATGTCTCATGAAGAGATTTGTTTTAAACTTGAAGGCACACAAATGTGGATGTGGAAGGTAATGTTTTTTTAACTAGGAGGAAAATGTGGACGATCCTCAAGTCTAAGCAGTAGGCTGTTATATGTAGTATAATAATATGGCTAGTGGTATAGCAAGTTCTAATAAGTAAACTACTTATCCAAGGCTTATTCTTGATGTTTTACAAGTTCACTTGATTATTATCTTAGAGAAGAATATAAGAACCCTCATAAACAATCCCTTTACTGTATCTACGACTATGCCTTCTAAAGTTTACATGCATCAACTGTAGAGATTGAGGGCAGTTGATGAAAAGAGGCAAGGAAGAAAAGGGTAATAAGGAATTTAAAAAGAAAAATGAAGGTGAAAGTATTTAAGAAGCAAGTATTAGGGTCAATACAGGTTAGTTTGGAGAAGAGAAGGGAGAGAGAAAGCAAAAAGAGGTGGATATGAGTCAACAATTATACGCAACAATTCAGGTTTAAAGAACTCTGACATAGGCAAACCTTGAAATGGATAAACTAGAAATAAGAAGGAAGTTGTTAATTTGAGGTCTTGGTTGCTTAAAAACAAACATAAAATAACCTAGAAAAAACCCTAGTAAAATTTGAAAAGTCTCCAATACCATAACACCCTATATTGTAATAACTAGACACTTAAATTTTTAGTCTTGTTTTGCATTATCTCTATTGCTCACTTCTCTATTGCCCTTAGATTTAAAAGGATCTCATATGAGGACTAAACCGTTTCTAAATTAGATGGCCTATTTTATTTCTAACATAATATTTAAGCCCTTTCATATTTTATCAATATTTACTATTGGGCCCAATCAAACAAGGTAAGGCTGCTTGTGAATGAATAATTTTCATTGTCGCATTGTCGCATCACCTTGTTTGATCCAAGTAACTCTTGACTTTTGTCTTTGGAAGAAATCTTTTGGAGACAAAAGGCAAGAGCTACTTGGATTAAGCAAGATGATGTGAACACAAAATTCTTTCATAATATTGCCAAAGGAAGGAATAGAAATATGATTGAAAAAATTGAAAAGGAAGATGGAAGTGTAGTAGCGGAAGATCACCTAATAGAAGAAGAGGTATTGAATTTCTTTAAAAAACCTTACTCTAATGTTGAGGGGTCGAGACAACAACTACTTGGGTTAGATTTGGGGTGTATCCTAGGTGAAAAGACAAGGTGATTAGAAAGGCCTTTTGAAGAAGATGAAATTGGAAAAGCAATCTTTGAGTGTTTAAAGGATAATGCATCTAGTTCAGATGTGTTTAATTTCACTTTTTCCCATAAGTGCTGGGAGATGATCAAAGAGCGGCAGTTGGATGTGTTTTGAGAATTCTTTAACGATGTCATAATTCATAAAGAACTAATGCTATTTTTATTTGCTTAATCCCAAAAAAAGATAATGCTTTAAAAGTCAGGGACTTTAGACCAATAAGCTTGGTTACCGGTTTATATAAGATAATTGTTAAGGTTGTGTCTATAAAGTTAAGAGAGGTACTTAAGCCTATTATCTCAAATGAACAAGCAACTTTCGTAAAATGTAGACAAATTTTAGATGAAGTTCTATTAGTTAATGAGGTTGTAGTGGGGTACATGAGAAATAATAAAGAAGCTTTGGTTTTTAAGATTGACTTTGAAAAACTTATGATTATGTAGATTGAGATTTTCTGGATTTTGTGTTGAAGGAGAAAAGGTTTGAGAACAAATGAAAAATGTGGATTAACGGTTGTCTGAGCTATGCAAATTTGTCAGTAATTATTAATGGAAGACTAAGAGGACTCTTCAAGACTTCAAGAGGTTTAAGGCAAAGAGATTCACATTTTCCATTTCTTTTTGGCTTGGTAGTTGATGCTTTGAATAGGTTACTGGAAAGAATGAAGAAATATAACTTCATAGGTTGCATGTGTTGGGAGAGATAGAGTTGAAGTTTCTCATATTCAATTTATTGATGATATCATTTTCTTCTCCTCGAACAACGAAAAATTGTAAATTTGATTAAGGTGGTTGAACTTTTCTGCTACATGTCAGGTTTGAAAATAAATTTGTCCAAAAGTTACATCTTGGGTATACTATGAGGAAGAATAGCTTTAGCTAACTCGGTGGGATGTGAAATATTTAAGTTTACCTATAGGAGGCATTTTAGGGTAGTAGAATTTTGGTCATTAATTATTAAAAGATTTGAAAGATTGGTGGGTTGTAAGAGAGCTGTTTTCTCCAAATGGAGTCGGTCAACTTTGATTTATTCTGTATTGTCGAGTCTTTCTACTTATTATTTGTCAATTTTCAGAATACGTGTGGGAGTGGTTAAAAGATTAGAGAAAATAATGAGACTTTTTGTAGGAAGGAGTTATTGATATGAGAGAGAGTCATTTGATCAATATGATCTCAATTTTTTGTGGGAAAAAGTTCTATTTTTGGGCATTTGGCATCTTTTTGGGATTTAGTTTTTAAGGAGTTGAGAAATTATTCTCTCATGAGCTTTAATTGGGGAGTTTGGACATCCTAGTCAGTTTTTTGTATTATGGCACTTAGTTTCTCTTTAGTGTTGATAGGTGCTCACCTTTGTAAGTGGATTAGTTATTTACTTTGTATTTTTGTACCTATTACATATTCTAATATAACATAATGTTTCTTATAAAAAAAAGTATCAAATATATGTTTACCAAAAATATTCGTTATAGAAATATTCCTATTGTTTCAATTGTAGTATTGCACATGATGCTCACCCTTTATACAATTTCTGTAGACTCTAGTGGATGTTGCTTGTAATTTAAATTTGATAATTGTTATGGACACGTACAGGATACAGTCAGTTACCAACATAATTTGATTACTTTATCATGATTATGTCATAATTTTCAGGTTCTGGATGAATGTCTTCGTGCAATATCCGGATTTAAAGGAACTGAGGATCTATTAGATGATAAATTGCAGGATGCACCATTTACTTCTGATTGTTTAAGGATGAAGAAAGTTTCATCAGCTCCTCAATACGAGCAAGGGACCTCTGGAAATGCTATAGATGATGAATATAGTGCATGCCAGTCTGGAATTATGGTGTGGTCTGAAGCAATTGAAAAGCACATGCCTCTGGTTCTGCAGCATATCTCATCAATGGTTGGTAACATAGGCAATTGACATTTCCTCTTATAGTCGTTAATTAAAGAAGCAAAACCAATCATGTTGTGCGATTATAAATTATTTGTTTAGTGGGGGAAAACAGAGCTTTTATTCAAAGGAATTACTAATTAGGTGAGGAATTTGTTCTGTGGGTACTGCCTCTATGAAATGAAAAATATTTATTAGGATGAATATTGTTCCTTGGCGATCCTTCAAAACTGTGGTTAATCCATTTCTTGAGAAATTCACAGAAGTCTAGGGTTTGTGGACTAATAAGGATTTTGGATAGTAAATTTGAATGAGTTCCCTGCATTTCTTCACATTCCAGAGGCTATGGGTGTAATTTTTCCTAATTTCTGCTACTTTGCCCATTGTAATCTATTTTAGTGCTAGTTCTATTTTCTCAGGTATCATGTGCGTAGATAGCTTGCACCATTCTTTTAATGGATTACTAGTCCACTGATTGTACTAGTTTACTTATGAATATAATACTATGTTTCTTATAAAAATGATTAGGTCTCATATTAGAGAATGTTGGAAATTTGGTCAATTATGGATTTGGCCTTGATTTAGCCGTGATCCTAGAAATATGCTAGGGTTTGTGTTTTATGTAAATGTAGATAGTCAATGCTGTAGATTAAGAAAGATAGGTAGCTGTTAATATTCAGATTTATTATTTTCCTTTTTTACTGTTATTTCTCTTCTTATTAAAGAGGTGTTTTGTACTTTCTAAGTTGGTATCAGAGCAACTAAATCTGTTGTTTGCTGTTTTTTCATTCTGCTGTCCCAAACTTGTTCAGCCATATCTGAGGTTGCATCTGAAACCACCCCAAATCCCCAACCAAATCATTCCAGTACCCATTCTGTCCAAATCATCACTATTCGTTCAAATGGTGATAATTTCCTTCGCTAGTATCACACTCTGTCCATATGTATATCCGAGGTCAAGGAAAAATTGGCTACATCACTTGGGATAAGAAAGTTCCTGCAGCAAACGATCCATCGTATACCAGTTAGGATGCTGAAAACTCCATGGTTATGATATTGTTGGTCAATTCCAAGGATGAAGATATTATTTCCAATTATATGTGCTATCCTACTGCAAAGGAATTGTGGGATAATGTAAATCAGATGTACTTTGACATGGATGATCAATCTCAAGTTTTTGAATTGATTGAAATTGGAAGTTCGGCAAGGCCATGACTCTGTCACCAAATACTTCAATTCGTTAAAGAGATTGTGGCAAGACCTTGACCTCTTTCACACATACAAGTGGAAGTCTACTGATGATTACAACTACCACAGGAAAATGGTGGAAGACAGTCGTATTTACAAGTTTCTTGCAGGTCTCAATGTCGAGTTTGGTAACATGCGAGGAAGGATCATCGGAGATCTCCCCTCCTTTCTATTAGTGAAGTTTTTGTTGAAGTTAGGAGGGAGTCAATTGAATACTTTGCCTTGATTATTGATGTTGCTACCTAGAAGGCTACAAATTACTAACACAAGGGCTATCAGAGGTCACGAGTTTGGTGTGATTATTGCAACAAGCCATGTCATACTTGTAAGATTTGCTAGAAAATTCATGGCAAACCCTCTAATTGCAAAAAGAAGTAAGCAAAGAGAGAAGGGTAACTGTTAGGTTCCTAGTGCCAATGAGGTCGACTCGGGTCCCTTCAACAAAGAGCAAATTGATCAATTCTTGAAGCTATTAAAGTCCAATTTCTCATATGGTATTCCTAGTGTTTCCTAGTCACAAAGAGGCAGAAAACCAAAAGCCCTTTCTTGTCTAAATTTCTCTCTTTGGATTAGAGATTCCGGAGCTGCCTATCATGACTAATTTTTCTCATTTATTTGATACCTATTCTCCTTGCTTTAGCAATGATAAAATAAAAATTTCCAATGTTAGTTTTTCATCTATCCCAGGAAAAGGACTTATTAAACTTACTGAGAAAATTAATCTTAATTTTGTTCTTCATGTTCCTATATTAGTTTACAATCTTTTGCCTGTTAGTTAATTATCCAAAGATCTTTCTTTGAATCACATTATGAATTTTAAGACTAGAACTCAGGGATGATGATTGGGCATGCTAAGATGATTAAAGGTCTTTATTACTTTGATGAAATCTCTATTAGTAATAAAAAGGCACAAGTCTTTACTAGTACTACTTCAATTTCTATTCGAGACAAAGTAATGCTATGGCATCTTAGACTAAGACATCCTAGTTTTGCGTATCTAAAACATTTATGTCTAAAATTATTTAAAGGAATGGATTACTTTTCTTTTCAATGTGAAAGTTGTATCTTGGCAAAACACATTGTTCTACATATTTGTCAAAACCGTACCACTCTTCCAAACCTTTTTTATATAATTCATAGTGATGTTTGGGGTTCTTTTAAAATTTCTACTCTTTTTGAAAAAAGTTGGTTTATTACATGTATTGACGATCATACATGTTTGTGTTGGATTTATTTGATGAACAAAAAATCTGAAGTAGAAAAATTATTCAAATTTATTTTACGATGATTGAAAATCAATTTCAAACCAAAATTGGTATTTTGCACTTTGACAATGGAATAGAGCATTTCAATAAGCACTTGGGTGATTTTTTTGAAAGAAAAGTGCATTCACTACCAATCTATTTCTCGGGATATCTCTCAACAAAATGGCATTGTTGAATGTAAAAAAAAAATTTACTTGAAGTAGCACGTGCCATAATGTTTTCTATGCATATCCCAAAATAATTTTGGGGTGAAGATGTTTTGATGGCATCCTATTTGATAAACAAGATGCCCACTAAAGTGTTAAAATACAAAACACCACTTGAGTGCCTAAAAGAGTATTTTTCCAAAATTAGGTTACATTTGGATCTACCTGTCAAGTTTTTTAGATGTATTATATATGTTCGTATATCAAGTCAATTGTGTTCAAAACTTGACCCATGGGTTGTAGAATGTGTTTTTTTTAGGTTATGGCTATAAGTGTTATAGCCCTCAAACAAACAAACGAACAAAAAATTCCATGTGAGTATTTTTTTTTAATATATATATTAAACAATCCTATTTTACCCAAAATTTTCTTAGGGGGGAGAAACATAGAATTGGACAATTTTTGGGATTTGTCCCACTTCCCAACGTAATCTACCCTACACAAGAACCACATGTTTCTGATAATGGTCACTTAGGAGATTTAGGTCCTTTGATGTCAAGTGAAAGGGTTTCTTGCGTAGGGGGATAAGTACTACAAATTGATCAACATGATCTAAATTCTGAGCTTTAGGTTTATACTAGGAAGAGATTTCACCAAAGGAACAAAGACTTGAATGTCAATTCTGCACAAAACCATTTTGAAAACTTGAAAAATGGCACTATGATTTTAGATAATCCTATTCCAACTCCTATTATAATTCCTTCAGCTTTGCCTAATAGTTTACCAGTAGATTCTTCAACTATTCCCAATAATATGCCTATTACTCTTGATCTTGATGTTCCTATAGCAATTAGGAAAGGTGTCCGAAGTTGCACTAAACATCCTATTGCTAAATATTTTTCCTACCAAAGACTATCAAAGAATCATAAAGTTTTTGCATTTAGGATTTCACAATTGTTTGTTCCAAGAAATATTTAGGAAGCATTGGATGATCCGAATTGGAAATTAGTAGTTTTAGAGGAGATGAATGCTTTAAGGAGAAATGGTACTTGGGAGATAATTGATCTGCCCAAAGACAAGAAAATAGTAGGGTGTAAATGGGTGTTTACAAAAGCTGATAGGAGTGTTGAGAGATACAAGGCCAAATTGGTGGCTAAAGGTTTCACCCAGACTTATGAGATCGACTAACAGGAGACCTTTGCTCTTGTTGTTAAAATAATCTCTATTAAGGTCCTGTTGTCCCTTAGAGTAAATTCAAATTAGCCTTTACACGAACTTGATGTCAAGAATGCTTTTCTTAATAGTGATATTGAAAATGAGGTTTTTATGAGTTTGCTACCGGGATTCGAAAAGAAACCAAGGAGTGACATAGTATGTAGATTGAAGAAGTTTTTGTACGAACTCAACATTCACTAAGAGCATGGTTTGAATGCTTTGGAAAGGTAGTTACTAGTTATGGCTTCTTTCAGAGTTAAGTAAATTACACTATATTTTATAAACACTCAAAAGATAGTAAAGTTGCAATTTTGATTGTTTATGTTGATAACATTATTTTAACCGGTAATAATGAGACAGAATGAGCAGCTCTCAAGAAGAGACTTGAAAAAGAGTTCCAAATAAGGACTTACGAATTCTAAAATATTTCCTCGAAATGGAGTTTGCAAGATTCAAAAAAGGTATTTTTGTCGATAAGAGAAAATATGTCATTGACCTACTTGGAGAACAAGTTTACTCGATTGCAAGGTGGCAAAGACTCCCATTGAGCTTAATTTGAAGTTACATGTTGGTCAAAATTGAAGAAGTGAAGGACATGGAACAATAGAGGCAGATTAATCTACTTGTCTCATATGCGACTTGATATTGTTATTGCAGTTAGCATGGTAAGTTAATTTATGCACTCACCAGGACCAGTTCATTTCGAGACAATCTACAGAATCCTAAGATATCTGAAAGGAACTCCTGGTAGGGGTTTATTGTTAAAGAAACATGGTCACCTGTAAGTTGAAGTCTACATTGATGTAGATTGGGCAGGAAGTATTACTGATAGGAGATGTGCTTCGGGCTACTGTTCTTTTGTTGGGGGAAACCTAGTTACTTGGAGAAGCAAAAAAAAAACAAAAACAAAATGGGGTGACTAGAAGTAGTGCAGAAGCAGAGTTCAGAGTGTTTTCCCATGAAATTTGTGAAGTAATGTGGATCGAAAGGATACTTAAAGAGCTGAAGTTTTCTCATTCAACACCAAAGTCTATTATGACAAGAAGGCTGCTATTTCTATAGCTCATAACCCAGTGCTACATGATCGTACAAAACATATAGAAGTGGACAAATATTTCATCAAAGAGAAACTCGATGCTGGAATAATATGCATGCCATACCTTCCAACAACTGAAAAAATTGATGATGTTCTAATTAAGGGATTGCACAAGAAGCAATTTGATAAACTAATTGGCAAGCTGGTTATGAACATCCACATACCAGCTTGAGAGAGAGTGTTGAAAATTTGATCAATTATGAATTGGGCCTTGATTTAGCCACGATCCTAGAAATATGCTAGGATTTGTGTTTTATGTAAATATAGATAATCAATGCTATAAATTAGGAAAGATAGGCAGCTGTTAATATTCAATTTTATTATTTTCCTTTTTTACTGTTATTCCTCTTCTTATTAAAGAGAATTTTTGTACTCATCCAAATATCAATCAAGACAAATTCTTTCATACTTTCTAAGTGAGAACAATGAAAATGGTGACGGTTTTCTTTCTCTATGTTGATTATGACATACACCATGAGGACTGAAAAAAGAACACGTGCTATTTTCATGTGAAAATAATAGTCTAATCTCTTGGAGCTTTATGGCTTCTCAGCCATTGCTCAAATTATCTAGGATGCAGCATAAATTGTAGTAGTGTATTGCTGTGGACCAGTGGAACCTCATGGTGCATGGCAGGCTATCTTTTCATGATTGAACTGCTAAACCTCCAGTTAAGCTCACCAAAAGCTGAACAATGAAGATGTAAATCCTTCTCAAATTTGTAATTGTACCTAACAACAAGGGTTGTGTCTGCAAATTTAAATATCAGTGTACAAATACGTACAAAATCTTTAAATATCTGTATTTAAATGACTCTGAAACACATTACTTTTCTGCTTGAAGGTTAGAGCTGCATCAGTTACCTGTTTTGCTGGTATAACTTCATCTGTCTTCTCATCTCTGCCGAAGGGGAAACAGGACTTCGTTCTTTATTCTTTAGTAAGTTGACTTAACCAGAGCTTGGTAAAGCATATCATTCGATATACATGAATTTTTTTTGTCCATAGTATGAATAGTAGTTAATACAATGATAACAAAATTTGTGTAGATTTATGCTGCCAAACATGACGAAGTTTCTTCAGTTAGGTCAGCTGCTTGTCGAGCCATTGGTGTCATTTCATGTTTTCCTCAAGTTGGTCAAAGGTGATTTGAGATTTAGTTAATTCTTTCAAGATTTACAGAGCTGAAATCATGCATAATAATTTTATTAAAATCTTAAATTGTATAGTGCAGAGATCCTTAACAAGTTTATCCCTGCTGTGGAGATTAATACCCATGATCCTTTAGCTACAGTATGTTCTTTTCATTTCCCCTTAGGTGTGATATAGAATAAATACTAATAATTAAAATAGATTATTTAGCCTGCAACATGTCTTGTAATTTTCTTTTTTCAGGTACGAATAACTGCTTCTTGGGCTTTGGCAAACATATGTGATTCAATTCGTCACTGTATTGATGATTTTCCATCAAGGGGGTCTACAGGTGGGTACACCCTTCCAGGTTTATTTACTGTCAGAAATTTAAGACGTTAATGGTTTTTATATCTTGTCTTAGGCTACAATTTGGACTCTCAACTGGCACTATTAACTGAGTGTGCTTTGCATCTGTCAAAGGATGGAGACAAGGTGAATATATTTATTGCCTCTCCTCCTCTTGTTTTCCGCTGTCTTCTTTTTTGTTTTTTTCCTCTTTACCTCTTTATTTGACCAATTTTCCAGTGCCCCTTTATCTTGATATATTTGCTTCAAACATTGCATTGGTGGACAACAACCTCGAACCTTCTTACCTCTCTTAACCAAGTGCATCTTTTATTTTGCTTTGTCTCTTCATTAAGTGGATCTGATGGACAAAATGAGTTTTTCTTCTCTCTAAAACATGTTCCTGTTCTAATGAATTGAAGAATGAAAATTGCCATAGTAGCTGGATAGTTCTCTTCTTGGGCACATATGCATGCTTGTATGAGTGAAACATCAAAGTGATTCTAGCAGCTTCATGCTTAAAAGAAAAAAACGTTGCAATTGTCTTAGATTAGAGTGTTCTATCAGATTCTTAGTTCTTAGGCTCAAATTTTTGCTTCCAATAATTGGGAGTCCTAGTGGGACGATTTCCTTTCTGCATGGTAAAGCTATATACTTCTTAGAGTCCTTTTTTTTTTAATTTTCTTAACCTATTATCAGATAAAATCAAATGCTGTGAGAGCTCTTGGGAACCTCTCAAGATTTGTCAGACTAAATAATATATCTGTTAATGAAAATAAAATGGGGAATGCTTGCTTATCTTTGAGGACAAACAGCTCCAAGGATACGTCAAGTGGTGATTTAAAAGATAGCCACATGTGTTCATCAAATACACGCCAATCAGATTGTATGGTTGATTCACAATGGTTTGAGAGAACAGTGCAAATGTTAATTTCATGTGTGACGACTGGGAATGTTAAGGTACCATAATCCCAATTCCAAATCATGAAAAGTTTATTGGCAGGTTGACTGGGTAAGCTTCATTGTTATTGTCATATGTTTTATCTAAATTGAGGATGTGGTCTGTAGGTCCAGTGGAATGTTTGTCACGCTTTCAGCAATCTATTTCTAAATGAGACGTTAAGACTTCAAGATATGGATTGGTATGATGGAACAGATCTTGTATGTCTGCTTTTTAAACTGCTATCTATGTGCCTATGTGGCTATGATTGCTTATTTACAAGAGATCAATGTAGTTTGCATGATGCCAGCTGATTACAACTCGATGATTAAAAACTAATATTGGGCATGTTCTCAATTTTTTTCTGTTTTCTCCCTTCTCCTTTTCATTTATGTTCTTTATTTCTCTTGGAATTTTGTGATAGTCATTCTTCATCTGTTTAGCATGCAATTTACTTCCACATCTAATGTATTTGGCAAAGCTTGCCCTATCGGCATGACATGAATGTCCTTAATCTTAATCACTGTTTTATTTGGGCAGGGCTCCATCTGTTTTTAGCATTCTTTTGCTGCTATTGCGTGATTCTTCAAACTTTAAGATCAGGATACAAGCTGCTGTAGCTCTGGCCATGCCAACATCAATACTTGGTGAGGATAGGTTTTACTTGCCATTTTGTTGCAACCAAAGAAAAATTTCTATTTTTCCCTCCATTTTGTTAAATTTTGACATATCGTATCTCTTATTTATTATATATATATATATATATATATATATATATTTTGCAGAATATGGGAAATCCTTCTCTGATGTTGTTCAGGGTCTAGAGCAGATAGTAGAGAACCTGGGTTCATACCAAGTTTCAGCACCATCAAGTCTTCGGTATAGAATTTCACTTGAGAAGCAGGTCAAGAATCTGAATCTCGAGCATTTAAATTGAAATGAGCCCTTTGGCCATAAATTAGAAATAAATAAAATAATAGATATTTATTTTATAACCATTTGCCCATCATAAGAGCTTCATTGTGAGGATGCTAACTCGGACCAGAGATGTGATTATTACCTTAGGAGAAGGGTAGGTCCTCTAGCTTTAGGCACAAGAGCGCATTAGTCCCATAGTTTTTAACTAAAGCACTTTAGTTCTATAGCTTTAAAAAAAGTTACACTTTAGTCCTAAAATGGGTGCACATAAGCTTGTAACTTTGGATTTTTAGGATTAAAGTGTAATTTTTTTCAACGTTATGATATTCATGTGTTCTAGTTAATAGTAACGGGACTAAAGCGTTTATTTTATAAAAATTGTGGGACCTCTCGTATCCTCACCCTCCTCCACCGTCACACACACAATACGATAATCTTTTTTGTTTGTTTTATAATTTTTTTCCATTGGATTATTTTGCTGAAACTCTCTTGTATCTGATTCAGCTCACCTCAACCATGTTGCATGTTCTTAGTTTTGCTTCAAGAACTGATCATGGACCTCTGAAAGACTATCTTATCAAAGTAAGTATTTGCTTATGTGATTCTGCAAAGAAAATTGCATTTTTGCTGGAAATGCTATTTGGAGTATGTGAATTTTTTTTTTAAATTTCGTTGACCCAATTGAATATTCTTTTTCATAAAAAGTTATAAATATATATTAACATATTTGTTAAAACCTGCATAATTTTTAGATAAGAGCAAAGAAAAGAGTAAACTAGAACCTTTCTGCAGAATTACATTTTTTTAAGGTTCTGCTGAAATTAAATTGAGGCAAAATTCTTGGATGTTATTAATTATGTTCTGAGTTTTTGCAAACTTTATTCTCCCCCTAAGTTTCAGGAATACGAGAAAACGTCAAATTATCTAGAAAACATGCTTGATCATTTTCTTCAAAATCCAAAGAACAATCATTCTGTAAAGTGTTTGAGTTAATGCTAATTGGTTAAGCTATTAATCAAATCAAAACTACAATTTTGTTCTTTTACAAATTTGTGGCTCATCAATACGCTAATGATTTTCTTTGTCTGTTTATGACATTAAATAATCATTGTTTGCAGTGCATACCTGAACGTCTTCTTTATTGCTAATCTCCCTAGATCTGTTTCCTTTGGACTGAAAGCTTTCTTTGTTTATATCCTCGTAGAAAGCTTCTTTTCTTGAGGAGTGGTTCAAAGAGCTATGCTTATCATTAGCCACTAGAAGTACTGAACCTGAAGTCGAGAATAACATTTCTATTGAAAACCAAAAGAAAGAGAGAGTATGCAAAGCACTGAGGTCATTAGTTGAACTGTTCGAATGTAGAAATCATCCCGCAATTTCCCGGAAATTTGAGAATTTGGAGGACAGCATTAGGTAGATTTTCATTCGTCCTCAATGATATGATATTATTTCTCTTGCACTGTTACAGTTTCATGATTTTCTTTTCACGAGCCATGTGGTGAGAGATCATTTCACTTTAATGATTGATTGGAGGTAGTAGTGGACCTAGGTGGAGGTTCATCATGTTGGGCTCTTCAAGACTACTGTACAGTCATGCCTTCAGACATGGCTGGAGCTATCTAGGGGTTACACGGGGCTGTAACCATGGTTGAAATTTTTGCAAAAAATTAGTTTAATGTAGCCACCTTTTTATTTTGTGTTATTATATATATCATCAAGAAAACTTTAATATATTTGCAATTTAAGTCCTTTTTTCATTCATTTTTTAAGTAGTCATATTCATATATACATAGGTTAGTAGTTATACATAAAATGACATAAAAATGGAATGGAATTGAAAGTAAACAATGTTGTTCAGTTTGATCACTGGAATTAAGCTTGGAATCAGTATTATAGTATTTGGTTTGCCACTGAAATGGAATGAAAAAAACTGTAAATGATCTTAATAACTCTACATGCTATAAAGTTCAAATAATTTCATTTAATTACTATTTTTTCGTCAGAAAAATTAAATAATAATTTTAATTTTTAATTTTTTAAGTAAAAAATATATATTTCTTTTTTTATATCTTAAAAAATTAATTATATATTAACTTTTATAGAGATGAATGATGTTATTAAAAATTGTTTTTGATAGCATTCAATATATTGAAATCGTTTGTGGGATTGTTTTTGTACAGTGATGCTATTCATTGTTTACAGAACAACAAATTATCAATATAAACAGGATTACAAACGTATGATGATCCTACTACTTTTGTATAATTTGTTCAATGAAGCACAAATGTTCATATTTCAGCCGTGTTCAAAATACAAGGGTTGAAAACACTATATTAAAATATTGATATTAGCCTAACTAAAATAAAGTTAGATCCTGTAACAAGGATAATATAACAATTACAAACGAGTATTCAAATAGTAATAACACATATCTATAACTTAATATATTGCACCTTCATTCATTGTACATGTTTGATGCCGTATTGTCTCTAAATACATTCCATTCATGTGTAGAGTTTACAATTTTTATTGTATCTTCATCATCTTCATCTTTATCTTCAAGATTTTTTCAATTTTCCTCAAATGGATCGTATGTCATTTCCTTTCTTATATAGTTGTGTAGCAAGCAACAAGTAATAATTATTCGATTTTGAGTTTTAATGGGATAGAATGTTAGACTTCTTATAATAGCCCATCGATTCTTTAACACACCAAAACATCTCTTGATCACATTCCTAGCCTGTGAGTGCTTTATGTTAAAGAATTTGCGTGGATTGCGAGGTTGTGGACCATCTCTCCATTCACTCAAATGATAACGTTGATCACGATATGGAGCAAGAAATCCATTGGAATTTTCATATCCAGTATTCACAAGATAATAATGCCCTATATATTAAATATATTTTACATTTCAATTCCATATTCATAGAATTTAAAAAAATTGATTAATTCACGTATTACTTACCAAGTTGGACTTTAAATCTATTCCTTCTACATATAGTTTCACGTAGGACTCTACTATCAGCTGCTGAATCCTCCCAACCGGGTAAAACATAAATAAATTGCATATCAGGAGAGCAAACCCCTAAAACATTTGTTGTAACCTCACCCTTTCGATTTTGATACCTAGACTTATCACGTATAGGAACTCTTACCCTAATATGAGTACCATCAAGTGCTCCTAAGCAACCCTAGTACCAATAAGTCAAGTAAAATCATTTAATTATTAAAAATATTACATGGTAATAAGAAAAAAGAAAGAAAAAAAGAAAGAAATTAAACATTATAATTACCTTGAAATATTTCCACCTATCATTATCACAATCGTCAAGAATAGGCTTAGGTTTTTTCAATAACTCGTTATGCAACCGTATGATAACATGCAAGACATTATTGAAATACTTACTAATTGTCTATCTAGATCTTCTAAATTGATCATTTATAACTCTATTTTTCACATGGTGTGCAATCACATGAAGAAACATGGCTACCTGCTCATCTACTAACAAATGCTTTGATTGTTTTAGCCCCCCTCTAGTTTCAAGCATTGTACACAAATTGGTAAAAGCACTCATACTCATCCTAAGTTGATTAATACTAGTAATGTCACTCTCATAGCACAATCTATGCATAATTTTCCTATTTGAAAAAAAATCAAGCTCATACAATTGTCTCCTTAAAGATATTGTCTTGTTTTTATCCACCACCATCTCCAAAAAGAATTTTATAATATACATTATATGCATCAAGTACACAACAATAACATCCACCTCTTCCAAATTCAAGCTATGGTAATCCATTTTACCTTAAATTACAAACAAAAACAATACTTAATTAGGAACAACAATTTACTCATAAAATTGATAAAATATACCTATTATATTAAACTGCAGAAAATTAAATATTGTAGAAGATACTGATTATATCACTAATAATAGACAATTTTTGAATAGACAATATTCATTTGGATATTAATGGACAATTTTTGTTTATGAAAGATTAAGTAATGCATTCTCTTCGACAATACCTCTACAAGTATCACTAATAGGCAGTTTTTGAATTCACCAGCATATCAATTAGTTTATGCAGCTCCAATGGATAGTTTAAACCAAAATTAGAGTTATCTTATAAACTGAAATTATCAAAATTAATCCTAACAACAATTTATGCCATTAAGTTAGAAAACTCTAGCAAATAACCAATATTGATATTGTTCGAAGTTGTGTTTGAGTTCATGAGACCAACAAATCGATTCAAAGCAAACAACAAAGAATATCACATACCAGAATACCAGAACAGATAATAAAAATATGAATCGATTCAAAATATAAATAAATTTTGACAAAATAGAGAACAATTCCTCAGACGAATAATGAGAGTTGATTAGAACAAAGAACAAAATTAGGAATTGATTCAAAATAGAAATAAATATTTACATAACAGAGAACAATTTCAAAGGAAAAATCCACAATATCAGGAAACAAATAATATATTCAGAAGCGAGAAGCAAAAACCAGAAAAGAGAACAACTCGTGAAGAAATTAGGGTTGCGAGTCATATGAGAGAGAAGACACAGATGAGGACGAGAACTCACCTCGAATGTCAGGGAAACCACCAGTTGTGGAGGATCAGGCGAGGCGACGGTTGAGTGCAGAGCTAGAGAAGAAATCGCGAGACCTAGGGTTCTCTTCGTGGGTGAGAAAAATGGGAGACATATTCATTCTGCTTCTTCGTTTATAAAGGAAAGACAGTTTTGGAATTATAATTTTAGCTGAAGGGTAAAATTAGAAAATAAATTTATATCAGGATTGAAATCATCATTCCTAAAGGGGGAGAAGAGATTGTAATTCCTTCTCCTTTAATAATCGATTTTATTCCGCCCCCCATTTCGCTTAACCAAACACACAAAATGGAAAGAATCAATTCTAATCCCATTACATTCCCTCCAACCAAACATGTGATAATAGAGACATACAATATGTGACATAATTTTCTATCATATTTTAATTTTAGTTTTAAATACATATATTTCATTCATAAATATATATTATGTCATAATACTATTTGACATCTTATTTTAATAATCTTTTTAATTTATTTTTGATAATATTTTTTTGGACTTTAATATCTAAATTATATTAGACTTTAGATTTTAATATGTTTCTTTTATTTTTAGTTTTAAAATATTATTAATTAGTTAATTTAATATGTTTAGGTATGAATTTTATTGTATTTTTATTTTTTTTATTATAAATAATTTCACTATTACATTAAAAGGTATTTAGGTTGGCATTTAGATTGCTTTTAAGTAAAAATTGATTTATAATAAATTTTAAATTCTCAAGTTTATAAATCAACTTAAAATTGGTTTGAGTAAAAAATCTATTATAAATGAACTTAAATTAAAAAAATATTAAAAAATCTTGTAGTGTTGGTTTTATAAAAAAAATTAATCTTCAGTTTCTTTGAGAAATTTTTTTTGGTTCCACCCCAGCTTACAGAGCCTTTCTTTCATTGGGGTTGGTGTGTTTTTTATCTGTTGTGTTGTTTCCCTTCCAAGGTCCTATAGCGTTTCATGCTCTATACTTCTTAGGTGGGAGCTCAAAGCTTCAGTCTCTACCACCTCACTGTGCCCCATAACTGGCAATTTTTGTACCATGTCTTTAAAGTTTTCTCTGTACCATACTTTCTACATTGTTTTCTGTGTGTCAATTTTCTAAATGTTTGCGATGTTGAGATTTAAGATTGTTAATTGTGGCCCCAACAGGTTTTTACCCAGAAGTCCATTGACATAAACCGCCAGCTCTTATATATATATTCATTTTGTTTCCACTTTCTTTGCGAGGGTTTAAAAGCGACCACTGAAGAAAGAAAAGGCTGCAGTTAAAATAGAAATTAGAGAAGAAGTGCAATGACGATAAGGAAGAAGAAAAACCAACGGTAACCCGACTAGGAGAGCCTGAGAAAATCGCCCGAGGACAAAGCGTCCATTTGGTGTCATTTGTAGTGTTTCTCTCATTTGTCTGATAATATTTGATTTAATAGCAAGTTTGTTAAGTTATCTTGCTATATATATTACTGATAAATTAGAGGATATTTTGTGGAGTCGATTTTGGAATTTGGTATAATTTGTGAAGCTACACGGAAATTGGTGTTTGTATCTCAATTTTGATTATTAGTGGATTTTTTTCTCGGTGTCGTCGTCGATTGGAGTAGACTTTTCATATTGAAAAAGTTGAACCACTTTAAATCGTGTGTGCCATTTAATTTCTTACTTTGCTTATTTATTTTGCCATTACCGCATTATAATTAATTTGTGTAACCAAAATTGGACGATATTAAGCTTCATGATGCCAATTCGTAACAAGCGGTATCGAGCTATTGGGTTGATACGGTATTTATTGGGCCAGTCAAGTTTGCTCTTTTGGATTTATTTTGAGCTTAAGTTATCGATTGGTTTCATATTTTGGGTTGTACTTACATTTATTTAATATTGGGGTTTTTAAATAAATGGCGGCAAAATATGAAATTGAGAAATTCAATGGTAGAAATGATTTCGATTTATAGCGTATGAAGATGCGAAGTATTAGTTAAAGAAGGGCTCGTTAAGACAACTTGAAAGGCAGGATAAATTGCGGAAAAAAATTGGTGATGAAGAAAAAGATGCATTGATGGAAAATGCTTTGAGTTGAAATTGAGTTATCCTTGTCGATGAGGTATTACGCGAGGTTGGTGATGAGAATCTCCTATTTGGGTTATGGCTTAAATTGGAGAATTTGTATATGACGAAATCTTTGACGATCGGTTATATTTGAAAGCGGCGTTTGTATACATTCAAAATGTCGGAAGATTACGCTTTGCACGATCGTCTTGATGAATTTACTAAAATTATTAGTGATTTGAAAAATGGTGGTGTTAAGATTGATGATGAGGATCGTACCTTAGTTACATTATGTTCTTTACCTCATTCATTTGAGCATTTTGTTGATACTATGCTATATGGGCGAAGTTTCTTATTTCTTTGGAAGATGTCAAGCGACTTTGAATTCTAGAGAGTTGAAGAAAAAGGTGTCTACAAGCCAGCAATGATAATAACGGTGGTTTATTTGTTAGAGGTAGAAATCAAAGAAAAAGGCCTGGCGTAATAGAGGCAAAGTCTAGATCGAATCTAGAAAAAGAAAGGATAAATGCAATTATTGCGTCGGGAAGAAGGCCTTTGGAAAGTAAATTGTCAGAAACTGAAGGTAAAGGAAAATGCGCCCACCTGACGTCTTACGGTAATAATGATGTCGGTGTTGCGAGATAGTTCTAGTTAGATGGTGAAAATGTTACATCGGTATCTATTGGTTCTCACAGAGATGTTTGGATTCTTGATTCGGGTTGCACTTACCATATGTGCCCCGATGAGATTGGTTTGCTTCTTATCGAGTCTATTGATGGGGGTGTTGTCTTGATGGGAAACAATATGTCCTGCAAGGTTATTGGTATTAGTCTTGTCAAATTAAGATGCATGATGGTATTGTTAGGACTTTGAAAGATGTTAAGCCATGTTCAGTTTGAAAAAGAATTTGATATCTTTTGGGTACTTTCTTGATTCTGAGCTATAAGTATGTGAAATTTGAAGGTGGAGTTTTAAAAGTTAGTAAAAATGCTCTCATTGTTATTAAGGGCAATTGTCGCGTGGTCTCTATATTCTTGAGTATGTTTGTTATTGGAAGTGTATCGGTTTCATCCTCGTCGGATCAAGATTCGAACACTTTACTCGATTATGGCATATGCGACTTGGGCGTATGAGTGAGCTTGAGGATGTCTATTTTGAGCAAACGAGATTTGCTGTGGTCGGAAAGCGGGAAACTTGATTTACTGTGAGCATTGTGTTTATGGAAAGCATCGCGGGGGTGAGTTCGGTCTGACCCGTACATAAGCGAAAGATCTGTTGATTATATTCATTCAAATCTTTGAGGTCGCTTCTCGTGTTGTGTCTAAGGGGTGGTGCTAGGTATATGTTGACTTTTATTGATGACTTCTCTCGTGTTTGGGTGTATTTTGAAGAGCAAAGAATGACACATTCTGAAATTTGTGAAATTCAAGGCTTGTATAGAAAATCAAAACAAGCGAAAAATCAAACATTTGAAGCTGATAATGGTTTGGAATTTTGTGATAGTCAGTTTAATGAGTTAATGAAAGGAATGGCGTAGTGAGAGCGCGGTGCATCGCACCCTGTGACAAAATGGAGTAGCGGAACGATATGAATAAGACTCTCTTAGAAAGAGCTCGTTGTATGCTCTTTCAAGTGATTTGGATAAATCCTTTTGGTGAAGCTTGTAACCTTGTACTTTATTTGGTAAATCGGTCTCCATCAATGCAATTGAGTTGAAGACCTAGTTTGAGGTATTCTTTGGTACTCGCACTAATTATTGATTTGAAAGTTTTTGGTTGTCTACTTATGCTGTGTTAATGATGGTAAACTTGAGCCTAGGGCATTGAAATGCATATTTTGGGGTATCCTTACGGGGTGAAAGGTTATAGATTATGGTGTGTTGAACCCAAAGTCACCTAAGTTTTTGATTAGCAGAGATGTTAAGTTTGATGAGTTTTTCAATGTTGCAAAAGAAAAAAGAGTCTATTGTTGCGAGATAAAGACCACGGTGTTAGTGAAGCCAGGTGGAGCTTGAGAGTGGAGCTCTGGTCCAAGTGAGAGAGCCTTCGGATCGAACCATACTGTGGATGAGATAGCGGTTACGCTTTCGTGATGTAGCGGAAAACTGACGTGAGCGACCATACGATGCTCATGAGGGTAAAGGAATAAGAGAGAGAGATTAGAGCGTACTCGGAGTGCAGCGGATGAAGACTTAGTTTCTTTTGCATTGTACGTGAGCGTAGTACATTGAGGTCGTGAACCTTAGTTATCATGAAGCTATCACTTGTGATGATGCATTCGATGGTTGGTTGCTATGAATGAAGAGATTGAATCAACACGTAAGAATCGTACATGGGAATTGGTGAAACAGCAGGGGCGAAGATTGTTGGAAACAAATAGTCTTGAAAAAGGAAGGTATACGAGGTTGAAGCGACTAGGTTGAGAGCCGTGTTGTTGCAAGGGCTATTGTCGGAAGAAGGTATTGACTGATGAAGTATTTTCTCACTGTTGTGAAACATAGCTCTAGTGTGTTGCTTGCTATGGTTGCATTGTTTGACATGGAATTAGAACGACTTGATGTCGAAACAACCTTAACTACGTGGTGAGCTTGAAGAACAAATATATATGCATCGACGAGGAGTTTGTTGTTCCAGGTAAGGAAGATCATGTTTGTTTATTGAAAAAGTCTTTATATGAAATTTGAAGCAATCTCGAGCGGTGGTATAAACGGTTTGATTCTTTTATGATTGATCACGGTTACTCTGAGGAGTGATTATGATAGTTGTGTTTATCATAAAAGATTCCATGATGATTCATCGGTTTATTTGTTGCTTTATGTTGATGACATGTTTGTGCTTAAGAATAAGTGGGAGATTCGAGAAATTAAAGTCTCGGCTTAATGGTGAGTTTGAAATGAAAGATTTGGGTGCGGCGAAGAAAATTTTAGGCATGGAAATTTACGAGGGATAGATAAGCGGAAAGCTTTATTTGACTCGAGAAAAGTTATATTGAAAAAAGTTCTTGAGAACGTTTTGGCATGAAAGATTCTAAACACATGCTGTAGTTAGGCTGCGCATTTCGGGCTTTCTTTGGATTTGTCACCACGGTCGGAAGAAGAAAGCGTTACATGTCTCGGAGTTCCGTATGCTAGTGCGTTGGGAGTTTGATGTATGCTATGGTTTGTACTCGTCCGGACATTTCACGTACGGTTAGTGTTGTCGGCGGATATATGGGTAATCTGGTAAGGGTCATTGTGCGAAACGATGAAATGGATACTTCGGTATTTGAGAGGTACATCTAATTTTGGTTTGGTATATGATGGAAGTTATAATCTTGGTTGCGGTGTTATTGGTTATGTCCGATTATCTTTGGTGATACGGATAGAAGAAGATCTACGACGAGGTTATGTTTTCACTCTTTCTCGTTGTGCCATTAGTTGGAAGGCTACTTTCTGATCTGATTGCTTTGTCTACGACGGAAAAGTGAATATATGGCGACGAAGCCGGTGAAAGAAGCCGTTTGGCTTAGAGGTTTGGTTTGTGATTTGGGTTCTGACGGATATTTACATTTGTATTTTGTGATAGTCGAGTGTGATACACTTGACTAAGAATACTATGTATCATGAAAGAACCAAACACATTGATGTCGAATATCACTTCGTTCGTGACATTATCTCCCGAGGGTGCTTATTGTTGTTAATAAGATAGCCCTTCTGAGAGAATCAGGTGATATGTTAACCGAAACCAGTTTCATTTAACAAGTTCAAGCATTACTTGGACTTGATTAATATTGTTGAAGATGATCACCCTTCGGAGGCTTTGGATAGCCGGTTATTTTATGTCAGGAATTTCATTTGAAGAATTTGTTTCCTGTTTTGAACAAGGTGGAGATTTGTTAATTGTGGCCCAAAAGCAGTTTTTTAAAGCCCACGTTAATATAAACCACTTGGCTTTTATATATATATTCATTTTGTTTCCCTTTGCTAGGGTTTAAAAACAGCCACCAGGAAAAAAAACTGCAGTTAAAATAGAAATTAGAAGAAGTCTGGCAGCGGTAAAGGAAGAAGAAAAACGGTATTAACTAAGAGAAGCGAGAAAATCAGCCCAGACAAAGCGTCCATTTTAATTTGTCATTTGTAGTATTTCTCTCATTTATGCGGTAATATTTGATTTAATAGCAAGTTTGTTAAGTTATCTTGCTATATATATTATGATAAATTAGAGGATATTTTATTGGGTCGATTTTGGAATTTGGTATAATTTGTGAAGCTACGGAAATTGGTGTTTGTATCTCGTTTGATTATTAGTGGATTTTTCTCGGTGTGCGTCGTCGATGGAAGTAGACTTTTCATATTGAAAAGTTGAACCACTTAAATCATTGTGTGCCATTTAATTTCTTACTGCTTATTTATTTTGCCGTTACCCATTATAATTAATTTGTGTAACCAAAATTGGACCTGATATTCGCTTCCGCAAGTGCCAATTCGTAACAAAGATATTTTAATATCGATAGGTGATATCACTGGTAAATTTTTTTTTTTAAATAGTGAGAATGTTTGAAATTGTTTAGAGGGGAGCATCTTTTTTTTTTAAATTAGTAGATATTATAAATATTTTCATAATATTATCTTTTATTTTTTTTATCAAATAATTTACGTTTAAAGTTATCAATACAAAGTTGTCACTTCAATCTACAGATTATTTCTTTGAATTTGGACAATATATTGTAGTTATGTTCTTATATTATTTTAATTTGTATTTCATTATACTTTGTTAACCTTACCTATAATTTTTATTTTTCATAATTTAAATTATGTTATATATAATTTTTCTATTTATAATTTTATTAGAATTGCAATAAATAATTATTAACATTTTAACTAGGCATTCAATAAATTTTTGACCAATTAATTAACTTGTGATCAAAATAAACACTACAAGTATTTATAAATTTATTATTTATATTAATTAAAAAAATTAGTTTATATTTTAAAATTTAAGAAGGTAATTGTTTTAATGTTTTATGAAGTTTTATTAAAAAAATCCATAATTTTGATGTAATTTTATAGTTTTTGTAAAAAAATTTAAAATTTCTATCCACAACAATAATAATCTCAATGTTTTCATAAAATTTAATTTTTGATATTCGATGGATATAATTTCAAACTTTGATTATAGCTTAAGAACCAATCACTTCTAATTCTTTAAAAGAGAGTATTCCAATCACAAATTTTATACTCCTTAAATCTTTCAAAATATCAAATAAAATAATAATTCATCATCCTTGAGTCCATTTTCTTTTCATTAGGCTTATAAGGTTTTACCTTAGCTGTACATCATCAGATATGTAACTGCTTTAAATTAGGCTTCTATCCAAAGTTCGTAACAGTTTTGGTTGTCATTTTAGTTTAAACCATATTAAGGATATGTTGCAATCTTAAGCACTTCTCCCCAAAGTGACTCCAATAAGATAGAGTGACAAATCATACTCCTTATCGTGCAATTAAGCAAGCATTCTCATTTTTCTTTCAATAAAGCCATTTATAGTGGGCGAACTTGACATAGTATTCCGTGGGACGATACCATATTCCTCTAAGAACTTAACAAATAGTCTTGGATGTTATTTACCTCAACCGTTATACCTGTCATAGTACTCACCATTATTATTAGATCAGATGCATCTGATCCTTTGTTGAGCTGGTTCTCAATTTCAACTTTATAATTTTTTGAACACATCCAATGATTATCACTTTTCATGAGTGAGAAATAAATATTTATATCTAGAAAAAACCGTCCATAAATGTTATAAAATATTATTGACTATTCCAAGTAACTTTAAGAAATAGTCTACAAATGTTTGTATGTATAAGTTCTAAGACTTCTAAAGTCTTGTTGGCTTCAAATATCCTTTTATTAGTTTGTTTTCACTTTATACAATTACACACAAACATTAAAATTTGTGAAATCTAGGAGGTCTAAAATTTCATGATATGACCTAGTCTCTTGTGTCATAACATAGCCAAATTTTTACTTGTTAATTCTCTTTTTATATATTATAACTTAATTACAACTTACTTATCCTTCTTTCTTTTCCTTCTACGATCTTGCTTCAACCTTTTTACTTCCTGAACAAAGTATGAGATAAGCTCATTTAGAGAACAAGTCTTTTGCTGATAGTTATAGCTCACATTAAATTAGCTAAACTGTGTTGAAAGGGATATCAAAACCAAATGCACCAGTAAGTCCTCAAAGAGTTTTAGCTTAAGTGCTCTCAACTTGGAAATAAGATGAAACATCTCCATGACGTACTCCTTGATATTGTCTTTGCTCCTATACCTAATTGAAATTAGACTTATGAAGAACATGCCTATTTTAGCCTTTTTTCTCTTGACAAACTTCTTTTCAATGTCTACAAGAAATTCCTTAGCAGTAGTTATCTTTTCAGACATTATGCCCTAAATGCATTCGAAATAGCCTTCTTTATGATCATCATACACATGCAATTTAATCTCTCCAACATTTCTTTTTTCATCTTTTCATCAAAAGTATTCTTTATCTGTAAGAGATGTAGGGGAATCAAATCTTATCGCAAGTTCCAAATCCATGACTCTAAGAATAGTGAAAAGATTCTATTGTCATGACTTGGTTCCATTTAGCATAGGAATAAAGTCATTCTTAGCATTAATGTTAGTATGATTATTCATAATTGAATTCATAAAACAATAAATAAACAAAACAAGCTCATAACTCTTTAAACCAAAATAATAAATTCAAATAAAGGTAAATCCCATCTCAAGATACCAGACACTCTATTAATATTTTATCTTTGGACAATGATATTAACTTATAAGTGATATATTGATATAGTAATCAAATATTGACAATAAGAACATCAAACAATACATCTTTTTATGAGTCGAAATATTGTTCACATGTAAAAATTGAATAATTATCACGTGTTTATTACCACACGTATACATGCAGTTCTATTAAATATCAATATTCTTTTGGACCATTTTATATTTACATAAGTTATATTAATATAATTATTTATATTCCAAAACAAATTAATTTTTAAGAGAGAAGTTACTTTAATAACATGTTTTAATTAATTTATTTCAAGATATATATAAAGTATACTAATAATTGAATTTTAAGGTGTATAATTTATTTATTTTTTTATCAAAATCATCTATCAATGTTGATCAATGCATATCACAACAATGGTCAAATCTTATTAAGTTTTAAAAATAATATTCGTATTTTGACCCATTAATATAAATATATATATATTAAAGTTTTCTTCAAATCTATAAAATATTTGTGGATTTTTTAAAAAAATTACTTTTGGACTTCAATGTAATACTAATACATTATGTAAGAAACATTAAAAAAACCCTTGCAATAATATGTGATTGTTGAAATTATATACAAGCTTTAAAAAATATCTATAAGCCTTTTTTTTAAATTATACAGTAATCAAAACCTTAGTCGCAACCAAAATGAAGCCACAATTGTAACAAAAAAAACCCTAATTAGAACACTAGAAAGAAATCCTAGTTACAATACTAAAAGAAAACTCTAACTATATTCTATAAGTGCTAAATTTTACACTGGATAAAAGATCCCCAATTGCAGAGTTAATGGTGACTTAGGAAGAGAGAGAAAATATGATAGATATATACCATACTTGTAATATAATAATAAAGGAAACTTTATCAAATTTGAATCTCTTCCTAAACATAAATAGCATAGAAAATAGTTTTTTTTAGAGATTTCTTTAATGATAGAAAATTGTAGTATGAAATCTTAGATCAAATAATCATATTATAAAAAGTTATTTGATTTAAATTCACATAAAAAACAATAATTATTCTCAAATTTAATAATAATTAAATCAAAATTATTAGATTTAAAAACAACAAAATCATCTTAAATTGAAAATAAATTCAATTCTTAATGATTCAATATAAAAAAGTTCTTATATTATTTGTTAGAAATGTTCGGTGAAAAACATCACTTAAAAATAAACTAAGAATATTTATATTATATTATCAAGAATCAAATATAAATATCTGAAAACGTATTTCAATCAACGTGATTTAGGAATCATAATCACTATTTATATAATTAATAACTATATTTTTATTTTAATTCATCGTTATAATATTTATTATTTTTAGTTCTCTACACATTAAAATTTAATTTATTTAATTTAAATAGATTTAATCTAATATATATTATAATTATTTACATATAATATTAAAAGTAACGATACCTTGAAACCTGGACCTGGATCATAATTAACTTCCATGACTTTTTGTGATGAAGTTAAAAAATTTATAATTAAGGGATAGTTTTAGTAATTATCCCTAAAGTATACCGGTGTTAACAAAATGTGAGTCTGTAACTGTTGCATAGATAGAGTACTCAATTACTAAAGTCAAATTACTTTCACTCATAGTCATTAATGAGAGAGCTTGGTATAATCAAGATAGTTTGATGAGAATTTTAGAAAATGAATGTTGACCATAAGAACTTATCCAAAATTTTAGCAAAAGTTCACCAACTTTTTTGAGCCAATTCTTTGTGGAAATTAATACCTTAATCACATTTATCGAAATTTCTAAATTATCATATGTGAATGTTTTTTAATTAGGAAAGATATTAATTAAACACAAGAAAATAAAAAAGAAAAGTTATAATCACAAGAGCAAAACCTTTTAATTCTTCACAAAGTGGGATGACAATGAAAAAGAAAAAAATAAAATTATGTTATTATATTTTCTATGGAAGAAAAGCAAAGATATCAGATGTGGATAGAATTACAAAACTTAAATATTAACAGTAAAAACCCAAATCTAGATATTACTTTTTTAAGTGCAATCAATTAATAATCCCATTTTCAATATCAACATCCTCAAATAACAAACAATAACGCTATTAATAACATTACCCTATCTTCTTAAATAAGAAAGGGTTGTATTAGGATACAACTTGTACTACATGAAGCCCACCACTTTAGTATAATTTACAATAAACTTACACTAGTTTTACATATAAATTATATGAGATATATTCGCATATAATTACAGGCCATTGTTTGTGTTTGTTAAGAAAAAAAGGGCTGACCGGTGGCAGAGGTTGGACTTGCGTGTTGTTGAGTTTTCAGTATTTCAAAAGGTTATTATTTTCTGGCGAAAGTTATTAATTTACCAGATTGTGTGTGATACTGTTCATGTGTTTTTGTTTGCCTAAAGAAGACTGAAAATGTAATTAGAATCTTAACAAATACAAAGAGAAGCGTAGTTAAGGTAATCTCTCATTTTCTCTTCTTTACCAACCATCTTCGAATCTGAGATCAAACTTGGTGCGATTTGATCAGGTTTTCTCTGTTTTTATGATTCTGAAATTCGACCTTTTTCTTTGCAAAAAATGTGAATCAAACCAAGAGAAGACAAGTGATAAAAGATACGGAGAAGAAGGAGGTGGAGATGGGGGATGGGAATAAGATAGAAGAAGAAGTTGGGAGGGTTTTGGAAGAAGCCAAGGATCTTCAAGACTCAGCCGCCAATCTTATCAACAAAACCGTCACCGAAGAGCAATCTCTTCGTCACCGAGCCCAATCTCTCGACTCTTCTATTCGCCGCCTTCGTTCCTCCATTGATTCCATCCTCTCTTCCAAGCAGTTGGGTCCCAAACTCGCAGACAAGGCACGTTCCTTCGTTACCCAATTCTCTTTTTGCTGTTTTTGCTCTTGCATGTCTATGCTATATGTATTTGCATCAAATTTCCCTCTGCCCATCACTTAGTTCTTTACTAGATTTGTCAAAGTCGTGTGTTTTCACTCTAATTATTTGTTTCCGTGATTCCCTTTTGGTGAGTCGGCTTAAATTTATGAATTTGGTGATTATATTTACAGCTCGAAGAAGACTTACAGAGGGCAAGATATGTGCTTACAGATGGAGACGTCACTTCCTTTCTTCCTACTAAAGCTCAAGGTGTTCTTTTGTTATTCTTTTCTTCATTAATGATCAGATTTTCTGTTTACTTGTTTAATTCTAAAGCAACCCATCAAGTTTTTATCTTGCTAACTTTCATATGTCACTCCCTGTCTCGAAGCTCAGGCAGGTTCCTGAGAATGTTTCTTGGTCCTATCAATGTGCGTGCTACTCGAAAAGACGTTCAGTTGAAAGTTAAAGAGGAATATAACAGTTATAGAGTATGCTTTCATTCTTTGTGTTTCTTCCATGTTTCGAGTTTTTATTTCTTCCACAGTTTTTTTCCCCTCGAATAACTACGCCCGGGATTTCTTCCACAGTTCTGCATCTCATGAAACATGCGCTTCTCCGTATCGATTTATTTTTAATTGTCCTCTTCTCTGTGCCTAAGTTGCTATTGTTTTGACTTTTGAGCCCTAATTTGCCATTCCTGTTGCCAATAAGCTAAGTTACCTTGACTCCAAAACTCTTTAAGTCGTCATTTTTCTTCATGTCCAAGACATGGCACTGACATAGTGGGTGGATACTCGACTCTTCAAATTGATGAAAATTTATAGAAAATTGAAGAAAACAGGCACGTTTGGCACCCAAATATATATCCAAAAATCACTTGAAGTCCTAAACACAGCATATAAGTACAATTTGGGGAGATTATTGTTGGTGAATGTTTAAATGGTTATCTTATTGGGAGTCATTTATGTTTTTCAAGGCATATGTCCTTTTTAGCAGTTAAGTAAGCCTGAAAGACATTGCCCTCAAACAAAATCAAGCAACATTCTTTGAGAATAGTGGGACTTCCCTTTTTTGGCTGATGAAAATATCTCTATTAATCAGCACACTTCATGATATTGAGTCATGTAAAGGACGTCTATAATCCCAGCATCAAGAAGGATAGTATTGCATTTATTTTTTGATCTCTAAATTCTCCATATTGTTTCAAAAGAGTCCAATTAAGTTAAGCAGAATCCAGATCCTATTCATGCTCTTCTTGCTTTTGTTATTAACTACCTTGTGTGTTTCTTACCTAGAACCACAGCCTGTAATGGTTAATTACTTTCTTCATTATCATTTTGAGCAGGATAGAACTGCCCTTCTGTTTCTTTTCTTCCCAGCAACTCTGCTTACATTGAGATCTTGGATTTGGGATGGCTGCCTGCCAGCTTTCCCCGTTCAGCTGTACCAGGTATATACCAGTTAGTTTTTACATGCTAACTTGAAGATTCTGCCATTTTTTTTAATAGTTAAGGCTTGATTTCTATTTGAGTTGACATTTACTGTTTGTTTTATCAGGCATGGCTGTTATTCCTGTATACAGGTCTTGCTTTGCGAGAAAACATACTCAGAGTGAATGGTAGTGACATTCGTCCATGGTAAATGTTATTCCTGTATGACTGGTTTTTGCTCAATATTGAACACATTCTTTACATCCAATGTAATATCAGTTTTAGATGGTTTTATGCTGCCTCCCTTTCTCAGGTCATTGAATTGATTGAAATAGTAAGATATGTTTAATATTGTATAGTATGAAAACCATTAAAATTCATTGATTAATAGATGGTAGATTGAGTGGAAATCACAAAATTTGGAAAATTGTGGCTTGTTGCTGTTAGTTTCCCAGGACCACAGTTAAATATGTTTTGGCTCATGAATTCTTTAACATTATAAAGAGGGAATATTGTGGAACCTTTTGTGTTTTGTTATGTATTATTGTTGACTATGCTTCTGGAAGGTTCTAACATGTAGTCAGGCCTTGATCTAATCTAGATTTACTTCACTTTCCCTATTCAGGGATCAGGATGTATGAGGAAATAGATTTGGTTCAATTTCATTTTGAAGAACTTATCAGGATTTTATATATCATAGTTAAACATGGAAATTGGTTTATTGTACTAAATCCTGCATCTATGCAAACAGAAAACTAGAGAATTTTTGTGATTTTTGTCTGCCATTAGATGCTCCACTAGAATGACTTTTGTTTTTGTTCTAATGGCATCATGCTACCACTGATAGGATCGCAATTCTTAATTAACTGGCATGACACGCCTTAGTTGTCCCTTTCACTGATTTTGAATTTTTTTTTATTGATTTTTTTTGCACTCTTTTGGAGATACATCGTGTTTTTGTTGTGAATCATTGAAAAAAATCTTATCTCTGCATAGCACGAAGTTTTATCAGAAACATGTCCTTTAAATATAACTTTCATGATTCAATCTGAAGAGCCAAAATAGAATTTTGATTGAATTGAGATACTTTCATAGCACATTCCTCTGTCAGTCTGTCATAACTTTATCTGTCTGTGTGTGTTGGAGTCGTTGAGTGACTGCACCCTTTTTTAAAGATCAGTACCCTATGTTGCCTTGTGATTTTCTTCCTCTTTACCTTCCAGATAGTAAGATTCCTTTGATTCCTTTCTTTCTTCTCTTAAGCTATCGAAATTTTGTTAAGAAGCTAAATTTGGGCAATTTGATAGTTTGGACTACCATCCTTTTTTTCTCTCTTTTTCCTTGTTTGTTTTTCTCGAGCTGATTGATAGTATTATAGTCCGGATCGGGTCAGATCCAACCTGATCCAGACTGACCCACGAGGCCTTATGAACTGAACCATTTTTGGATAATTGGTTCAGATTGGATTGGATATTATCCACGGGTCAAACATCCGACCCATTTCTTAAAAAATCATATTTGCACAAGCTTAAATGCCAAAAGAGAGAGAGAGAGAGAGAGAGAGAGAGAGAGAGAGGGACCTGTTTTTTAACAGGAGCTGTGTTACATGGAATGGACCACAACCCGACCCGATCTGATCCAAAACTACCCCACTCTACTTCAAACGGGTGGGGTACCCATGGGGCTCTGATCTGACGGGTAAAACTGCCATCCCTAGTGGCAGGTATTGGTTTTTAGATATGGATCTTTATTAATATGCATGATCTTTGCTTCCTCTTGCCTTAAGTAGATTAGTAAACATGAAGAATATGTGGTATACTTTAAGAGTGCAGAAAGGCTGAACTTGGCATAATCTTTGGTTTTTGGATGGGCTGATACTTGTTTCCTAGTCCACAACTGTTTTGTGAGGTTGAGCTGAATCTTTTATTTTTAAAAACTATTAAAACAATATCAACTTTAGTTGGATCTGTATAATTAAAAGGGACAGGCGAGATCCCTTTTTTCTCTCTTCCATTCCCAGTTAGCCTGGTGAAATAAGAAAATAAGTTTGATTTGTCTTTAGCAGTTTGGCTCTTGGCACAAAATACATTTTTGCTGAAGTCAAAATGGTTGATGATGTAATTTGAGTTACTGCTTCCTGATTTGGGGTGGCATTGTCTGACATGACACGATTACGATACGACATGGATAAGAAATTTAGTCATAATTGAGCAATAATTTAATCAATTATTTATTTTATGTTCTTAAAGATTTTTTTATTTCTTCCTATTATAAAAAAATTAAGTGAATGTTTTCATGTGTCAACTAACATGTGAACTAAGCACGATTAATGTCAAAACACGATACGATCACAGCTCACTCGACATGATTTCCACCTTGCTGTTGATATTTCTCCTAAACCTAAATTAATATTAGTAAGATGTTCTTGTCAAAATGATCATACATGGAATTTTCTTCTTATGTTTATATATTGTTTTGTTTTTGTTTTCTTTACATGGCACAATCTTGTTCTTTAGGTGGATATGCCATCACTATTGTGCCATGGTTATGGCCCTAGTAAGTCTCACATGGGAGATTAAGGGACAACCAAACTGCTCTCAAAAGCAGGTAAACTCTGTTTCACTAATTATTAGATGCTCGACATGTTGGATTTTGACTTCATTGAATCACCTGTGTTTTTTTTAGAGAGGAGTTCAGCTTTTCTTACAGTGGGCAATGGTGCAAGGAGTTGCTATGCTATTGCAAAATAGATATCAACGTCAGAGACTCTATACTCGCATTGCTTTGGGAAAGGTTCTCTTTCAAAATTACCATGCTTACTAATTTTCTGGTTACCTATATCAATTTTTGCTAATGTATTATTGTAATAGCTACTTTATTAGCCCCAAACATCGAGTTTATTACTTTATTAGCCTCAAACATGAGTGGATTCATTCAGGTTCCTAAGCTTTTAAAACGTATGATGTAATCTTCAATTTTTAAAACTTCACACTTAAGTCCCTAAACTTTTAAACGTATAATTAGTTCTCAAACTTCTAGAACTTCATGGATAGGTCTTAGAATTGACAACTTACATACAAATTTGTGATTTAAAATTTTGGATGTAATTGTGAAGTTCTGAAATACAATTTAAAAGTTAGGTACCTATTTTTTAAGTTTTAAAAGTTTAGAACTATATTATATATTTTAAAAGTTTGGGAAACAATGATGTAGTTTATCTTGTAATATGAAAATAGAAAATGGTCTTTTTGTTCTTGAGATATCTTTAGCATGATATAACAAGTACTTAATTTATAGGATATAGCATTACTATTATTTGTAATGTATCTTTGTTATTTTTAGGCTAAGAGAATGGACGTTGTTTGGGGAGAAACAGCCGGTGTAGATGGTCAGTTGTGGGTGCTTTGTCCCCTACTTTTTATTTTGCAGGTAAATGGCATAATCTTGATTATCTTGTTTGTTATATAGGAATGGTGTGGCTATATCGTTGCATTGCATCATTCTCTGTAAAGTACAAATGCAATTCTGTTATGCTGATATTTATATTTGTCTGATTTGATTTGTCATTTGCATTTATCTAGAGATATTTATTTGTGATAATTTTTCATAACTTGCATATTACTTTGCTTGATATGAAGCAAGCTAAAGTATGAAAGAGGCAACCTCTTTGTTTGCCAGTCTTCATTGTCTTCACATTATAGTCGTGCTATATATATATATATTGGGGAAATAAAAATACTCTCTCAAAATACCCACGAACACACACTTGTGTTGGCAAGCTCGAACTCACGTTTATGTCGCTTGGATATAGTTAGTTGGTTATAGCCACCTAGAATCATAATTTTTGGATACATATATGGATTTAGAGACATCCATTTTTCTCAATTTTATGTACATTTCTACCAAATTGACGGTGTCCAAGTACTCATGTTCACGTTCATGTCATGTCGCTTGGATATAGTTAATTGGTTATAGCCACACCTAGAATCATAATTTTTGGATACATATATGGATTTAGAGACATCCATTTTTCTCAATTTTATGTAAATTTCTACCAAATTGATGGTATCCAAGTACTCACACTCACGTTCATGTCATGTCATGTCGTCTGGATATAGTTAATTGGTTATAGTCACACCTAGAATCATAAATTTTGGATACATATATGGATTTAGAGACATCCATTTTTTTCAATTTTATGTAAATTTCTACAAAATTGACGGTGTCTAAGTACTCACACTCACGTTCATGTCATGTCGCTTGGATATAGTTAATTGGTTTTAGTCATGCTATATTTCAAATACTCTTATTGTGCATGTGCACGTATTTTTTTAGTTTTCATTGTACTGCTATATGCTGCATCACTTGTAAATGTCTGTTCATTCTTTGCATTTTAACAACAAATAGTTAATAGTGTGACCAGATTTCACGAGTTTCAAACCCCGCCCAACCCTCATATCCTCAGAAGGGAAACCAATCATACAGATTGCATTGTTGTTATTGTCATAGTGTCTTTTTCTTTTTCTTTTTTTTCGTTAAAAGTCTTAAAATAAAATATTTTAGTTTTCTGCTAAATCTGGATTCTTCTATTTAACGTTTGTTGAAATATGCAGAAATGTAAGTTAGATTATAATATTGTTCGTGCTTCTATTGGTTTTTTAGGGTTTTGAAGCGTATGTTGGACTATTGTTGCTAAGAACGGCATTAGATGGGGTTACTTCTGAATGGCAGGTAGCTTATACTGATCTATGTTTTTCAGTCTGCAGTTTGTCCAATAAAAGTTATAAATTGCAAATATTTATTATAAAATACGTAAACCATTTCTGGCAGATCATCTTTTGCGGGGTCGTTTTGGTTTTGATGGCAATTGGTAATTTTCTCAACACTATACAGACACTCATGACAAAATCAAGGTTCAAGGCAAAGATGAAAAGAAGTAAGAGCAAGCAAAAATTATAATTAAAAATAATCCTAATTGTTACTTAGAGCTTAATATATATGATCAGTTTTGGAATGTTTATTGAGGTTTCTCACGTTCTATGGCCTAGGAGTTCGATCTCTTTCCAAAATTATCATTTCGATTATAAAAATGTAATGTGGTACTTGGTCGTACAGATTTTGCAGATAAATGTCCAATATTTTAAATTATTATTAGTATTTAATTGTGATTTTAATCTCTCTTAGGATTGTAACTTATCTTGATTGGAATTTCAATTATGATTAGTTTGACTTGATTGGAATTTTAATTATGATTAGTTTGACTTGATTGGAATTTTAATTATGATTAGTTTGACTTGATTGGAATTTTAATTATGATTAGTTTGACTCTTATGCTCTTGTAATATTCAAGAGTAGATGTGTCAAATGAGAGGTTCGTTTCATCTCAATTCATTTATATGTGAGTGAGTTTTACAATTTTTTTAATGAATTCATTTAAATTAAGACAAATGTACATTTTGATATTTATATTATAATTTAAATTAATACAAACTTACATTTTGGTATTATTATATTACGTGCAATTGTTTAATTTATTACTTTTGTTATTGTTTGTTACAATTGAGTGTTTATTTTATTATAATTTTTTTCAATCAACTATTTTATTTAAAAAAAGTTTAAAAAAATTATTCATTCTCTCTTGAAGTTATTTTTTTCTTTCACCATAATTTAAATCTCAATATCAATTTAAAGTTTTAAAATTCATCTCTATTAAAATGAGTTAGGGTTTTTTTTTAATATTTTTAAATAAAATAGTTGATTGAAAGATATTATAGTAGAATAAATAGTCAATTATAATAAAAAATAACAAAAGTAATAAATTAATTTTTTTGGCATAATATAAATATCTTATATTATAATGATTGTTTGTCATTTAAATTATTTAAAAATTTAGTCCATTTTAGATAATCATTTTAATTTTTAATTTTTTAGTTTTAGAATTAAATTTTTAATTTTAAAATATTTTGAAAAAGAAAATCTTATTTGGTAACCAATTTTTAGTTATAATTTTAAAAAGTAGAAATTATAAATTAGATATTACTTGTTTAATAATTAAGTCTTAATTTTAAAATTTTTAACCTCTTAAACTTAGTTGGACTAGGGTGGGGTAGGTATAACCTTTTATGGAAAATTTAAAATTATAAACAGTAAATTTTAAAAAAATTAGACTTTTAAAAGTTTTTAATGATATGTATGAAATGATTTATAATATTTTGTAAGGTATTATAGTTTATATTTCAAAAATGAATAAAGAATATTTTACTAAATCTAAAAAATTATTAGCAAAATTAGCAAAACTTTCTATAAAAAATAAAAATCACATACCATAAAATATACTACAAACTAGATTTTTATAACTTTCTAATGATATTAAATTGTTAATTTTTTTTCATTTAGTACAATTTATATTTTAAAAATAAGTAAAAAAATATCTTTTGAATATACATATTCATTAATAATATTTTCATAACTTTTATAAAAAAAATTTAAAATTTAAAATCATAAAATTTATAAGATATTAAACTTCTAGAACCTTCTGACGGTACATGACATCGTAAATAATATTTTATGAATTAATATAATTTATATTTTAAAAATAAGAAAAAAATATTTTTTAAATATAAACAATTATTAGCAAAATATGTACAACATTTTATAGATAGCTTGAAATCACAAACCATAAAATTTCTTAAAAATTAAATTTCTATAGATTTCTAATAATATATGAAATCAATTATAATATTTTAAAAATGAGTGAAAAATGTTCTTTTAAATTTGAACAATCATTAGTAAAATGTAAATAATTTTCTAAAGATAACTTAAAATCACAAACGGTAAAATTTCTTAAAAACTTGAATTCTATAGATTTTCAATGATATATGAAATGAATCATAATATTTTATTAATTAATACTATTTATATTTTAAAATGTTAATAAAATAAACATAACTTCTTAAAAAAACACAAAATTTAAAATATAATATTTCATATGATATTTTCAATGATATATAATTTTAATATAAATTAATATAGTTTAAATTTCAGAAATCAGTTAATAGTTTTATCTTTAAACTCAATAATATCGTGTCTATTTTTTAAGTTATTATTTATCTTGAAATTCTATATTTATTAAAATATTCTAATATAAATTTAATTTAATTTTATCTTTTATTTTATTTTCAATAAAATTAATTTTTATTTTTTCTATTTATTAATTTGACTAATATTAACTTTTTTGTTTACTTTGTAGTAATAATTGACAATTATATTTAAAAAAAATTCATTTTTTTATTTATTAGCTTTTTAATTTAACATGTTTTTATCGAATGAACTAATAAGTTGTTCTTGAGTTCAAGTGAGCTGTTCATTTAAGTTTATAAGTTAAATGAATTATACTTTTTTTAAATCTTATAAGCTAAATATATCAATTTTAAATGAACTAGTTGCTCCTTTTGAGTTGCTCCTTTGACATCTCTATTTCATGCTATTAGTTGTTTCATTTAAAGAATTGAATAATAAATTATTTATTAAATCTCTTTAATTATTTTTATTATTACGTGTTTTATCCACCTCTTATTTCTGCATCTATGACAATATGACATAATGGTGATAAGTTAGGATTTAGCTTTATTCTACAAGAATTCTCTATAACTTATAGGACGTAATATGAGTATTTGGTCAAATCTCTCACATAGATAATAGTTGGAGTGAATGGCTCTCTTAGGGTTTACTCACTTGGGATAATTGGAGAAGAGGATCAAGTTTAGCATTGCGAACAACTTGTGCACTATCTTCCTTCAATTGAAATGTATTATTGAAGAAGGGTAATCACTTCTTTTTAAAACAACTAAGTTCGTGTTTATTCACTCTGCAAATTACAATTAGCACTACAAGAGTAGTGGGATTAATAGTGAATAAAGCATTTGTTTATTACAAGGCAATATTTATTATTCTCAAACTATAACAATTAGCACTACAAGAGTAGTGGGTGTTTATTCTCATTTTTTAATATAATATATTATATATGATTTGAAACTATAACTTAAATGATTTAAAATGAAAGAGAATTAAGTCTTACTATTGGATCATTATTATTAAGTGAATTATATGTATTTTTACTCTAAATTAATTAAAGAGAAATATTAAATAAAAAAAATTTGCAGTTAAAATATATAACTTATTTATTTTAAAAATAATATAAAATTTGTTTAGTTCTATAATTATTGTAAAATAAGTACTTGAATTTTGTATTTATTAACTTGATTAGGTCACAAAAAATAACAAAAATAACTAAATTGGTATGATTAAAAAAATGTTATGGAACTTGTGCATCAAATATAAGAAAAAATGCATTAATTAAACACATGTTTAATTAATTAAGATTAATTTAATAATTTTAAGCTACAATAAATAAAAAAATTTGAAATAAGATTCATATGTAATAAAAAGCTTGGAACCTCTTTTCCCACTGTACAAAGAAAATACCTTTGATTTGAAATGATAGAATTTAAGAAAATGGTTAAAATACATCCAATGTCTAGGATGAAGAAAATCATGTGTCTCTCTTATAGGTATTCTTTTATTTTATTTAAACAAGAAAGATATAATTTAAATTTATTTGGCTTTTTCTTAAAAATTTGGGATCAATTGAACTCAACCTAAAAATAATAAAACTAAACTACTTATTTTTTAAAATAATGGGATTAATTTGAGTCCATCCATACATGTTTTATATAATTATTGATTTAGTATAAAATTATTGTTATGTTTAGTAGTTAGAAATGAAAATTAGAATATAATTGATTCATTATAATTTTATGTTTTATTGTACTATAAATTGAGAATAAAATGAAATCAATTACTAAAAGATAAGGAATAAAAATTTCATCCTCCCTTAATAAATCATGATTTCATTCCCATGTTAATTTTTGGTTCTAATTTTACTCTAATCTATAAATATAATCCTAAATTCTATACTCCAAAACTATACCATATATCTTAAACCAAAAATCAAAAATCTTAATCTTTAAATACTAAACCCTAAATGCACCGTAATTACGTGACAAAATATTTTAAATATATAAATTTATTTATTTTTAAAAGATTTTGACATGTGTATAAACATACGTGCATTTCACATTTTCCAAGCTTGTGTTATCAAAATTTAGCTTATTAAGCATTTATTAGTAATAATAATATTGATATAATAATAATAATTATTATTATTATTATAATAAAAATAAATAAAATATTTATTTAATTATTATTATTAAGTAAAATTATTCTAGTAACAATAATAATTTATATTATAATAATATTTAATTAAATACATTAATTAATAGTGACGAATGTGATTTCATTTATTATACATTAACGCACATTACAGTTTTTATTTTGTTAATAACTTTTTTCATATTATTACCAATGAACTATGTTGTAATAGTATATATTCATTGCAGGTATTAAAAGAAACATAAATTAAAACCCTATTCTTATAAATTCAAGCTCGACTATATATTATATAATAATAGGGGTGTGAGCATCTGAGCCTATATTTGTTATTTCAAAAACTATGTTGAATCTACTACTTTCAGATTCTTAATACTCCACTTAGGAAGGTAATTAACTTGTATATATAGCTTTTTGGGCTCGCCTTTCTCATGTTTTCTCTCTAATCCTTACCCATTATTTATGTTAGTTTTAAACTTTTAGATTTTTCCTATAATGAAAAACTATTATTCTATTAAAGTTGATTCTCTTTCTACAAAAAAAAAATTATTTATTTTTATTTTAGTTAAATAAAATTATCACAACTTTGTTGTTTCTATGTGGTCTAGATTAATGTGTCATTTTTTTTACATAAATTTTATTTAATATAATTTTTAATAATATTTTATTAATATTATTTATGGACGCATTTTTTCTTTAAAACAAATTTGATATGTAAATATATTTTTTATTGGTTTGAAATATAATGATGGGTTAAATGTCAAGTTTTATGGAATTTATGGATTTAGTTGAAAACATCATAACTATTCAAAAAAAAATGCTAGTATAGTATATCTATTCATTATAATGAATGGGGTAATCAAATTTTCTTTATATTTTTAATGTCACTTAATAAAATTTAAAAAAAAAAAAAAACTCAAATTCTTAAAATTTCATTGAGAGCAAACTATTGTTTTTCCCAACGCATTGGAATTGTAATATGTTCCCTGCCTTTCGATCTTTAAAAAAGACTAGGTTTGCGGCACCTGTCTTGCATTGCATTGCAGATACTTAAACATACAATGTAAATTTTAATTAATGTCAAATGTTCTAATATTTATAAAAGAAAAAAAGTCGTTTATTGTCGATTTATTATTTGTATTTTTTAAAATTTTAATTTACTATTTATTTATTTTTCATTAATTTAATACTTTATATTTTCTACTTATTTAATTTTCCGGCTTTTTTATCATTACAGTATACTTTTTTTTATTCTTTATTTTATATAAATTAGCAATTTATGATTTTGATTTATTTCAATAAATATTTAGTTAAAATGAAAAATATAAATTATTAAATTGAAAGAAAAAAAATTAAAAGTAGTAAACATCAAAATAACTGAAAGCTTTAAATTCGAGTTATATTTATGCTCAATTAATATAATGTATCTTAAATAAGGGTCGATGACTATGGTAATTTTTATTTTAGTTGTCTGTTTACATTTAAAAATAATAAATTGTGAATGAAATTTATATGTTTTACTTCTAATATGTTATTTCATAAACAATCAATGATATTTAAATATGTAAACAACTCTAAATTTTATTTATTTATTTATTATTATTATTATAAGTATAATTTTAACTAATTTTTATGTGAAATATCCCTAGACTTGTTGAATAAAAAATCATACATGTTAACTGATTTAGAAATCATTATATTTAAAATATGAACATGTTTATCAACTTAATTTAATTGACCTATTTCACAATCACTTCGTTATCCTATATTATTAATTTTAAATATAATTAATAATTAATATGTTATTTGATGCATATAGTATTACTCATTGCTTTCGCTTTAGATGAGATAATATCTAATAAAATTTAACATTTATAGAACTATTTTAATAGTGAGTAAAAATATGTATGTTGTGTGTCAATTGTAACAGATATTTTTAATTTTTTTTCTTTTTATTTAATCTCTACAACTTATCTAAAATTTATTTTATACAATGTTAAATAAATTGAAAATTAAAAAATTTACCAAAAGTTTTTATTCAATTAAATATTTATTATTTTAAAAATTTCTTAACCGCCTATCTAAAATGAATATGATAACAAGTTTTAATTAAATTTCTTGGATTTTAAAAATATTTTTAACATGATTACATCTTCTTCTTTTTTTAATAGAAGAAATTAAACACTAAAATCAAAATGGAAATAATATATAGGGTTTAGAATGCATAATACCGAAACATCAATCAAAATCATAACATCACTAGATATATATTACCTTTTAGTTATAACTAATTATTATTTATTTTATGATTGTAAATATATTTAGCTTCTTAGTATCTTAAAATAAATTAATTTGCTAAAATTAATTTAATTTTTTATAACTTAAAAAAATTATGAATTTAATACACACAATAAAACAAATACTACAAGATTTATAAATCTCTTATAATCTCACCTCCCTCCCTCTCTTTTTTTTTTTTACCTTTAGTTGGGGAAAGTAAACGAGTTACAAGATTTAATTCATTTGCTAATCAATTAATTTAATTTAATCGATAGACTTTATCTTCACAAGGCTACATAAGAAGAAAGCTACAGTACAATAACAATATATATTTGGAGGTTGGTCTCCCTAAACAGCCCTTATTAAATTTTCATTATCTGGTTGTATTGGGGAAGAATATATGTTTTTATAAAATTATCTAATGGAACCCTCGTGTTATATATTTATTCTTTTAAATTAAATAAACTAGACTTGCTAGTTTCTTGATAAATAACTTTTTAATCCCTCCTTTTTTTAATACGATACATTTTAATTCTATAATTTAATATATATATATATATATATATATTTGATGGAAAAGTTTTAAATTATATAAATTATTTACATTATTTTTAAAATTAAAATGTGATAGTTAAAATTTACATTTTTTAAAATTATATGATAAAATATTATAAAAATTATAAAATTAAAATGATTATTTATTCAAAACTATGATAGCATCACAACCTATTATTGTAATATATATATATATATATATATACATGAAAGTTTATAAATTATTGACTTAATTAACCTAGAGGGTTGAATAGGTTATTTTTAATTTTTACCAATTTATAATTTAATAACTTAAACAAAGCAGTCAGACATGTAATCGTGTGTAAAAATAAGTGCGGAAATAAAATAATAACCTACGATATTTTTAGGTGGAAACAACTTATGCCACAACCATGGCCTAAGAAGAAAACCACCGTTCTACCGGACCACCTAACTTTCCACTATGAAAATCAAATGTTTAAGTACAAACGTGGTCTTATGCTACCCTCCATAGGATACTGTCACAATGTACTTTACTTACAAACCCCTGCTCTATTTTCACAGTTTTCAATATTAACGTGAGCGGTTTTCAGACCAACGTTCCAATAAGCTTCCCGCCAATCAGATACGTTCCCAAAGTAACTGCAAAATAGTTAACACAAAAACACAAGTATCCATGTGTGTTCTAGAAAGGATTTAATAATGAATAATCATAACTAGATGATTCAAAACATATGTCATTTAAATTAAATTAACTAGCAAATCTTAGAGCAAAAATATCAAATACAAGTTCAATAAAAATAATTTCTTTAAAGATTAATAATCAAATAAAATAATTATGATATGACAAAAACAATTATTTGATCTAACAATTTAATAACAAAAAATAAAGAAGTCATAAGAACATATTATCAAAATATCATAAAATAATTAGGTTTGTTAATCAATCAAACATAACCACCAATATTTGATAAATTAACTAAAAAAAGAAGCCTAAAGTATTATGATATTATATTTGCAAAACAAGAGAGAGAAATTAAGAAGATTAAAATAATACTCTTGTGTGGTTAATTGAAACAATGGGCAATGAGTTTTATTTATAGGAAAAATTAAAAACTCTTAATCCTATATAATTGATAAATATCTTTTCTATTACAAATAGGATTAATAATTCTCATTAATTAAGATAACTTTTGTTTAAAATATATTTTATGTTATCTTTTATAATAAAGATTTCAGTTATAATTTAAAATATATTGTATCTAATATCTTTTAAAATAGATTTTATGCTATCTTTTATGATAAGGATTTCAAATATAATTTAAAGTATATATTATCTAATATCTTTTAGCATATCTTATTTTAGAGTATATATATCTTATCTAATATCTTTTAACATATCTTATTTTAGAGTATATATTATTTAATATCATTTAGCATATCTTATTCCATATTTTAGCACTAAAATAATTTTAGATTTATAAGCATGTGCTATTAAATGCATAAATATAATCCCATGTATCGTAGTTATCAAAGATATACCTGAAGTATAATTATCTAGAACTCAAGCATTTGTTTGGCTTTTCTTGATAGACTTTATAGTAGGTTTAAAAATAAATTTATAGATAAATATTTTGTCCAGAAAAATAACCAACATTCATAGTCTTTACAATAGTGTTTTCTAAAACACTAAACAAAAATCTATCGATATATTTAAATTAACCCAATTGTCAACCAATTGAGAAGTCAATTTCATTGATTTATTTTATTTATAAAAAATAATAGACATTTTTTATTAGAGGCTAATACTACACAAAAATATTATAAATGTGTATATTTATGTAAATTTTTCTCTTTAAACAATAAGTAATATTCGTAATAAATATCAAGTTATTAATAATTACAATTCAATATTTCAATGTGTTAAATATATATTATCTAAATTTAAAATCTCTAAATAACAAATAAATCTCGAGTAAAGTTTTAATATAATAACAACAAATTTGAAAAAAACAATTTGGAATTAGCTTAAATCTTAAGGAACGAAAAAGACCAAACCACCCTTGCATTTCCTTTTAACATCAAAATTCTTGTAAATTTATGAATTCTGAAAGTATGCATCTGGGCTCTGGATTGGAAAAAAAAGGGTTATCGACCTGCCGTTAATGTATTAATATTATTACTTATTAGCATTACTGGCTACCTAGCTTACTACATTAGTTTATTAGGTTAGCCGTTTAGGTTGTATTATACATTACCAAGCAGGCCAACGTTTTTTTTTAATTCTTAATATTAATATATAATAATTTTCAAAAATTTATTTTAATTTAATAATTTTAAATATAATTAATAATTTTATATTAATTTAATAATTAACAAATTAATCTTTAATTATAAATGTTTTTTACGATAAAACCGAAATGGACCAATTAGTTTCGATTTATAATTTTTTCAAACCATAACCAACTAAAATTATTCTTTTTTTATGAGTTTCAATTTGGTTCAATTTATAACAATTGGTTTAGTCGATTTTTTACTCAAAGAAAATAATAATAACAATATTATTATGTTTGTTTGAAAAGTATAATCACATTGTTACTAAAATAATGATAAATATTAAAGTAAAATTTATAAAATTATAAATAAAATAAAATTATAAATATTTTTTGAATTTTTAAATAAGATAAAAAAAAATAGATGATTATATATATATATACGTGAGAAAATAAAATATTTTAATATATTTATGAGAGGTGTGTGAGGAATAAATATTCCTAATATTATTAAAATACTGTTACATTTCATTATAGATTAACTATGAAACCAAGCAAATAAATTTATAATCGGAATTAATCTCATTATTTTCAATCAAACGTTAACTAAATGTATATACAAGGAGACATGTGTTATACGGCAGTTATAAAATGGTATTAAAGTAGGTGTCGCATGTTTTATCGTTTTTTAATTTCAATGCAAATCTTACTAACAAAACAAGCTTATATATTAAAAGTTTAATACTCAAATACTAATAATTTAAAGAAAAAAATTCTCACTATTTGATTCTTCCTACTATTATATATATATATATATATATAGAAAAAATCTCATATATTGACTTAAAACTTGGGTTTTCATGTTAACAGATAATTTCACGAATATTATTAATTAATGAAAAATTTATTAAAATTTTTTATTAATTAATAATATCATTAAATTGTAATAATCAGAAGTGATAATTTGTATTATAGTTCGATTAACTAAATCGATTCTGAATTGTAAAACTTGAGTCTAATATAAATCGAATCAAATTCAGGTCAAATTCAAACCATTTGAAATAACTCTCAAAAAATCGAACCGATTCGAAGCCCATTAACTAAAAAAAAAGCTATAACATATTATAACTTATACTGTAGGTTAAAATTTTAAAATTGAAAAAATATATTTATTCTCCAATTATATTGAAATTCTTACAAAAAAAAACATATTTTCTTTCAAAATAAAACAAAAAATCATTATCTCAAAATTTATATAAGTTTTGAATAATTCATAACCTGTTATTTTTTCACGTTCATATTAACAAACTCAACCATAAATAAGATTTAATAAGAAAATAAATAATGTAAAAGCAAGAGATAGATTAAAATTTGAAATTGTTATATTAGTAATTACTATATAATATTCATAATTTGTAAGTAGATGTTGAGTATTCTTTAAAAGAGAGCTAGTTATTAGACACTCAGAATAAAAATGTCCTATTATACATGATAAATCTAATTTTTTATTAATTAATTAATTTATTATTTTAACATTTGGTTATTAACTTTGTAAATATAATTCACTTTCGGTCAAAGAATCAACGTCGAGTTGAATATAAATGACATAGCTAATACAATGAAAAATACATTAGAGAGAGATGAAACAACCATTTATGTTCTTTCAAATTCAAAGAAACAAAAGATGATGTCAAAAAGATCATGAATATAAGCATACTTTAAGTATCTACCTTTAACTTTACATAATATTCTACTAGAGAAATACAAGTATTATGATCAAATCTATCAAAATAAATTTGAGAATTGATATATACTTTCACATGTCATTTATAATAAGTGTGCACGAGAGATATACGCAATATGGGTCAGATGCTTATTAATTAATTGTTGTAACATAACACTTATGAGTGAAGAGTTGCATTATTTTTGTGGACTTTTGTGTGTCTTTGAATTGTTCATTTAGTATTAATTTATCATTTATTTAAAAGACTAATTGTTATAATATTATTCTCCTCATTTTTAGTATTTCATGTAATATTGTTTGAATTAATAAACTTTAATCGTTAAATATATTTTTTGTTTAATAAAAAAAATTTAATTAACTTAAAAAATATACAATTAACAATTCGTATTAATTTGAGTCTATTTAGTCAACTTATTTGTATTTGATTTGGATTCAATTTTATTTTTATTGACTTAAATTAAATTTAAATTAAATTAAAACTGACTAATTAAAACTAGCAATCCATTTACACGAATTATCACCCCACTAATCATAATCCAAACTCCTATTTTAACGATGCCAAAAGTGATTATAATAACACAAACTTATAACTCTATGAAAATAAAAATGATTCGACTTGTAAATACACAACAATGATAATATTAAAGTCATTTTTTTCTCTTTCTTAATAATGAAAAAGAAAAATTATGTATAATATATTGACTAAGTTGTTTTATTTTCCTATACGTCTTTGGACTCTCTGAGTTGGTGGTGATGGTTTAGACCACAGACACAACAAATCCAAAAAAAGCAGCATACAGGTATTGTTTGAAGGATAAAAGATATCATAAGTATATTTATTATAAAAATATATATTAAAAATCTAAAAAAATTTAAAAATAGAATATGTGAATATATATATCAATTACTACGTGTTTAAATTTATATAAATTTATATTTTTTTTAGTTATAATTGATTTAATAAATATATAACAACTCAAAAAAATATATACATATATATATATATATATATTTATATGTTTTATTTTTAATATGTATTTTGAAATTTTAGATTTATAATACTTTATAATAATTAGTAGGTTTATAATATTTCAAAAAAAAAAATTAATAAACGTTTTGTATATTTTTATCATTTAGTGTCAACCCTTTCTTCTTATTTGAATATATCCAACATTGGATAAACATAATTTTTTTTTCTTCTTCTTTCTTATATTTGATCTGATCTTTTGACACCAAAAATGGTGACATCACTGAGATTCAAGCCAGTTCGAAGTTGGTATACAAAGACTAAGGATAGATATATTCCACGCGGCCAGTCTACTGAAAAAGATGGTGTCGGTATGAATTGGACCCATTCGCTCCTTATGAGCTGTAGTAAAATCCACCACTCCCATCCAGTTCCAGTGTCATTAATATATTACATTCATTTTTATTAATCTGTTTATTTTAATAGTAATATTATCAAATTATTTTTATTAACATCATAATATAATTATATAAAATTTTCTTTAATCTCATAATTATATTTTAATATTATTATTAAATAAATTATCTCAATTAAAATCAATTATAACGTTAACAATTTGAGTTGTAAAATATCGTCTCTCTTTATTTTTGAATTTTGATACATTTCTTATATTTAATTCATTATTATTGTATAATTAATCGTAACTATTGATATTAACAGAAAAATGATGAGATGTGTAAATATAAGCTAGAAGTTTAATCTTCTTTAGAACTTATGAATTTTCAAATGTTATTTAAAAAATATTAAAAAAAAATGATTCAACAAAAGAAAATATAATATATATTAAAATAAATGAATTACGCGGACAGCTGTCCTCTCTTCCTCTCTTCTCTTCGAAGTTATTTGGAACGCGTTTTAAATTACATCATTATCAGCCACTATTTAACTCCGCCCACATATATTTTTCTTTTTTTTTTTCTTTTTAATATGATGTATATTGTGTAAGGTAGTATGTTGGAATTTTATTGTGTGGGGACTGCTATTAATAAAGCTTTTATTTATTTACAAAATAAGTTAAATTATCGTTAATTAATATATCGACTCAACACACCTTTTTATAGGTATGGGTTAATTATTGGTGCATTGAGTTTATATAGATTGATAATATTATGGTTTTGTAATTTGTAAAATCCTAATGTTTATCTTTTAATATAGAGAAATTTCTTTTGATTGTTTAATCTAAATATTGTTAGTAACGAGGAAAAAGACTACGAGTTCGGTTATTCATATCGTTAGTTTAATTTTTATTCAATAAATTTTAAAAATGATTACGATTTCAAATAAAAATCAAACATGAAATAATATATATAGTTCGAGTATAATTATATCGATAACGAATATATTTGAATCTTATTCAAAATTAATTATATTTATTAAATTAAATTATATATTAATTAATAATTAGGATTTTTTTTATATGTCAATATTCTTTTATATCTAATTATTTGATTCTTTTTTCTGTGTTAGAGTCAATCAAATTGAAGCTAGCTCTTGATATGTGTTTTAATACATCAATAAATTTGTTATATAACAATTGTATAGTGTAATATTTATATATTGGGTTTGCGTTGTATTATGATAGTATGTTATTTTGTAATTATATTGTTATTAATTAAATATATTAGTGGATGAATATGTGCATAAGAAACACAAAACAACTTTGTATTAAAAATAAACCTATGATTTACTAAACACATCTTAAGTTTGTGATGTAAGAAAAACACTCACTCATATGTAGCATTAGATAACTAGCTTGTCAAGGCAAAAGAGAGAAAGAAAGCATATAAGAAGCATCACATATAATACAGAATGATTCCACAGGTAATGATGCTCATGGTGTTTAGAGTAGATCGTCCAACTGTCAAGTCTCGATGCAATTACACAAATGCATATTCTCATAGGAATTTCATTATGTTTATCCTCCGTTGATCTTTTTATATACCTATATTTTGTCACCAATGATTTTTTTTTTATTTTTTTTTAATTTTATTTATAATAAAAGTTTTATTTAATAGAATGATGTGAATCATTAAATGCATTATTAAAGGATGAGATTTAAAGATAAATATATATATCAATATATAATCCAAACCCATTAACTCTTGGATCGACTGTATGTAACTGGTTAGTTAATCATGTTATTAAATGTAATCCAACACCTTTTCATCATACATAAAGCATTAAATTCGAATGATACTAGATTAGTTAGTTAGTGCTTCGGCCATATTGTTTATTACCAGATGGTAGTAATTTAAGAAATTCAAAAAAAGCTCTTAATCACGCATAGCACTTGAACTTTGTACCTCCTTTGGTTCATGTAATAGTCACATTAAAAATTTAAATTTAATTATATCATATAACTATTATTAACATCCTTCGTACATACATGTATATTTTCATATAAGGTAATGTTTTTTATATATTTAAAATTACAATACACATTTTTTTATAACATAAAAATATATATTCTTTCATAAATATTAAAAGTGAATTAAAGTAAATAATTTGGTTATATAAAAACAAAAACAAGAGAGAAAAAAAAAAGTGAGTTGAAATTAGGGGCTAAATCGGAAATGGATTTGATAAAAGAAATGGGCGAAAATCAACCTATAAATATAAGGTAGGACTAGCACATAACAGTTCGTAAAGTATCACTACTTTTCAACTTTATCATTTCCAAAGTGAATCGAATGAATGAGCTATAAATACCTTCAACGCCTCAGACTCAATACTCCACACGTTCAGCTATCTACTTGGTTCTCCGAAGTTTCTTCTTCTTCTTCTTCTTCTTCTTCTTCTTCTTTCATTCAAGGCATCAAAACATGACAAGCCACTCATGTATTATATCTACACAAGATCAGGATAACTGTGACGATGATATTGATTGTTGGGAAAATCGTCATCTTCAACCCCATCCACTGAACGTCTCTCGTCTATCCGTTTGTTCGGGAAGTTCTATATATGGTGGAGTTGAGGGTGATAATTTTTATGGTGATGGAAATTGTAGTTACCAAGCCATTGAAGAAGATTTATCAAGATTGTCCATGGAAAGCTTTGATGGAGATGTAGATGAAGAATTTTCCGATCAAGAAAAACGAGCTAAAGAATCACTACCATCTGAGCTATTATTTTCAGATTCCGATAAAGAACCCGGGTGTTATAGTTTTAGTGGAGAGAGTGAAGGACCTGGAAGTAATAGTACTTATGGTGCTGGGTTGGTGGTGATTACAAGGCCTAAAGGAGGAAGAAGAGCTTTGTGTATGGATTTAGATGAAGTCAAGGCTTGTAGAGACTTGGGGTTTGAGATGGAACATGAAAGAATGTTAGAGTTGCCTAGTGCTAGTCGTGTCTCTTTATCTACTACACCTAATTTAGATACTGTTAGTAGTGGAGGCAATTCTCCTATTGCTAATTGGCGTATCTCTAACCCTGGTAAGTGCTTCATTTCTTGTTTTACCCTGTTTACCCTCTTTTTCTCTTGTCATTGTTATAAGAGATCAAGTAATGAAGTCAATCACTTCTTAGTACTCTCCTAGTTTTTGCTTACCATTTCCGAAACCCCTATTGAAAAGAGCACATATATCTTCCACAAATTTGTCGCAAACACAAATAACACATTCTCGTCAGTTAAAATCCTGCAATCTAATGTTATATTGTTGATTTGTTATTGTGTCATGACATTTGTTATCAATAGATTTTACCCCGTAAAAATGAGCACTTCTTTATCTCATATTACCTAAAATAGTAAGATTTATTTTTCTTCAACCTATAATTAACTAATAAAAATAGCAAGCAAGAATCTTATTGTACGGTAAAATTTCCAAATGTTTTAGTACTGAATTTGTGTTTCTCTAGGTGATGACCCACGGGACGTCAAGTCTCGACTCAAGGTCTGGGCACAAGCGGTTGCTCTGGCATCTACATCACGGCAAGGCGGCTGAACAATTTCATTACAACCATATTTCTCAAGATTTTCAACATAGAGACAGGAAGAGAGATTATGATCCCATTTTCTTCTTTTTGATCCCTTAGAGCTCATTTTGGTTTGGCTTTGTGCCTGTGAACGGGAATGGGTGTTTCTTTTCTGATTTGTAAATATTACATATGGAGAACTGAGGGTCAGAGTCGTGAAGAACTCAAACATTTCGATGGAGTGATTATATTTAGATGTAGTTTGTTGCAATCCCTGTCTACCCTCTGTTGTATTGTTTTGTAATCACAACATTGACAAATTAACATGAACAGTTTATAAAAAGGGATTGAAGCTATACACTACTTAACAGTGAACCAAAAAAAAAATCTCAGTAAGAAACAATGCAAAGAGTACATAAACCACTGGTGCAGAACAGGAAGAGTAACTAAATTTTAAAACTCGGATTTGTGGGTGTTATGAAATAATCATATATATAAACCTATATTTTCCTAAATTTAACAGTGAGATTTCCAATAGTTGCAAATTGCAGACAAGAAAATCAATGAACTTTGCATGGTCACAAATGGAATATAGAATTAGTTCTTAGAGGAAAATTGAAACAATATAATGAATGGGAAAAATTATAAGCATCAAGAGGACACTTAAAGGTAGGAAGGTAAAGATCAACCTTGTGGATTGAGAGTATGTCATTGTAGACAATTCATCGATTTCATCTTTTCTGCAGAGTAAAATATCATATTCAGTGTCAAGCAATCGAAATGGAGAATAGAAAGTTGGTACACGATGCAGAAAACTAAAAAAACTTGAAAGACATTGCATACTTGCAATGCAAACATGTAAAAGGCTTTATTATTATCCCAATGTAAGCTACTGACTTCTGTCCTTTCACCTGATCTCGTTTCATTGACATTACATATCCCACTATTTATTTTGTAGCACAAGTGACAAAAAACTAAACTCACATAACTAGCTCCTTGGTAGTGGAAAGTTACCGTGTGACTTTTGGAAGGCTCTATGACTCTTCATTGGAGCTTCTAGGTCATCTATAATTCCCATAATCCCAAAACAAGGCCAGGAACAAACAATTGCAGGAGGGACCATGCAATATATATGTATTAAACAAAGGTTAATGGCTACAGGAATATATGCAAAAAGTCAAGGAACAAACAATCGCAGGGTTACTCAAGCAATTGCAGGAGGGACCATGCAATATATATTCATTAATTAATCCTACTTCAAGTCTCAAGCTCAAATTTTATGGAGAAAACAGAATAACATGGGAAACAGAATTCTGGGTTACTCAAGCAAATAATAATTGATGGTTACGCTTCTCAATAGAAAGTTGCCATTTCTACTGAAAAAAAGTGAATAATACATATCGAAAATAGATAATTGATGATGAAGAAGCAGCAGCCAGCAGCATAGGGGAAAATGGATGAGTTCACTCACTGGAAGACAAGGTTGTGGCACGTATTATCACAGGGATACGGACAGTCAATAGCTTTAACTTGTGTCCTATCAAAGTACCAGTCTCCAACGGACACTGCAACTGCCTACATATGTAAACAAACTAAATTGATCAATACAGAATTCACAAGAGAATATTCATTACAAAAAACTACAAAGGAAAGGGGCAAACTAACACATCTTGCATTTTTCGACATATGAATCATCATCAATGCAAAGATTTTACTAGAGGTATTAATCAGAAGTCAGTAAAAGCCTATAATACCTTTTATATTCATTCATCTTTTTCTGGCATTCACTTTTCTTCTGGTCAGTAAGTTTTGTTCTAAGGCCATTGATTTTTAACCTGACAGATCTCTGCGCTACACTGATACCAACCATCAATTGTATGTTATTTTACTTTCTCAACTATTAGATATGTTACTTGGATTCGGTACGAGTATCGGATATGGGTAGGTATCCATATGTTGGATACCATTTTTAGACATGACACGGATATGGCAAAAACAAAAAATTTACTAAATGTATAATACTCTCAAAATTGGTGGGTGAGGTAGATGATAATGTCAAACTTGGCAGTAAATGATTAGGAAGAAGAAAATACCCTCAAATAAAGGTTCCACAAGAGTCCCACGTGGTCAAACTCCCACTTCTTAAATTACTAATCAAAATGCACTTAATTTGAACTTTTTCACTATCATGGGTACTAAATTGACATTGTTTCATAACATGTGTATCATAAAGGTACCAAGTCCCTTCATCTCAGTACTAGATGAAGGCCAAAGATGTTTAGTTACATTAATGGGGGATTCTTTCCTCCACTTTTTCAACTAGATTAACTTTTCAAGGATAAGCATACTACTTGTGGAAGCCATGGTGTGTCGCTTTGCATCTTAAAGTTGAAAATTGAGACAAGAGTGATCCTTAAGCCATATTGGTGGGACAACCCTACTATATAATATGCAAGAATTTTGGCTTCTGATAACATTAATCACTCCCAATCATTTATTTGGTTGGTAATTGATGACCCATCTAACAGTAGCTTGCATTGGTCAGTACAATTTGATATCTTTACTTTCTGTGTGAGACCCTAGGCTACTATAGAATGATATCAAAGTCAAACCGACTCATAAGCTGTGTAGCTTATAGTCACTACATTGAGAAATTTTTTGTTCACTACCTTCATGAACCTTAGAATGTAATGGAACTACTATCATACTTACCTTCTTACATTGCTTATCAAATAAAGTAAATACAATATGCTTATTCAATCTCATTTAATTTAGGGTCAAATTTCGAGTAAAATGTGTGAACTAAAGAAGCTATTTGTATGACAATCTTCTCCAGCAATCTGGAATCTGAGGAACAGAGTGAGAAATACAGACTATTCTATACAGAAACAACAATGCTTCTCTGTGAAAAGTAAAGACAGACCTGAGAAGACCGTACCTTGTTTTCAAGAAGAGGAGAATCATCAGCAAACCAGGTATCTTGTCTCTCTGACTGGCAGTGAGCAAAGCAGGAATTTATAAAGAGACCATTTTGACTGGACATTGAGAAATCTCTTATAGTATGGAGCATTTGATTCCTGAAGTCTGGCTCATATCAAAAAATAAAGAAGCATCATATATGTGCAGGTTCAAATTAAAAGGAACACTGCATAATAGAAAATAAACAGAAATCACCTTGGAGAAACTCAATCTGAGATGAATTACAGTGTGCATAATTCGATTTGCAATCACTCCACGAGCCATGAGGATCAGCTGAATGAGAGACTAAACTAGATTGGAGCTGACATAAACAAAATTGAGGACTTCAATTCAATTTATCAAATAGATGTACAGGTTTAAAATGTGACTACACTTAGGAAATTCAGAATCTAATACAAATGGATAGAGTTATAGGGAAGGATTCATTCACAAGATCTATAGTAAACACAAACAATAGGTACATGTTAAGAAAATACCACTAAAAATGTAGGATGGCTTTAGCTATCAATATTCCTAGGTGCTAGAATCAATCATCCCAAAATATACTATCTGCACAGCAAAGGCAACCTCCTTACAGAGATCATCCCCAGAAAAAGGCTTCTCTGATCCATTTATAGATGATTGGGTGAAATGTAATTTTCCAAGAAAAATAGATTTAAAAAAAATGTCTTACCTGCCATGCATCATAGGCTGCATTAAGAAGAAACAATGGAGTCTTTACATTTGCAATCAAATTCTGAGGGAAGAAACACTGCAACAGAAATAGATACTCAAATTTTCCAAACTTTAAACATGAAAGTTTCATGATGATAATAAAAAAAGATGGAAATTACCGAAGTTGGATCCAGGTGATCGAGACATGTCTTTGGTAAATTCTTTTGTACTCCCTTGACGTCATAAAAACCCCCACGATTAACATTAGAACAATAAAATTATATGGAAGCCAATGTGTATCTACAGCCAATAAATTGAAGGTGATGGAATGAAAAAATAACTACATGGTGCATGTATGCTTGAGAGTCTAGGATGAATGGATCCAAGATAGTGAATGACAAAAACCATTGTTCAAAAATGCTAATTGGAGCTACGAATGCAACATGAAAGAACTGAAGCAACAAAAACAAATGCTGTCTGTATTACTCATTTTGGTTACCGTAACTGAATACCCGATCATGAAGGTTGGAAATTAAAAGGTGCACAGTTTTAATTGGTCTTCATAACCAAGGAGCACATTAGAAACTGATCTTTCTACTTTAGAATATACTTTTAATCAATGATGAAAGTGGAAAGAATTGAAGCTAGTACCTGCAAATTAACAGCACCTTCAAATAAATTCCTTAGGGTGTGCTTACCAGATACATCAACCCTGCAAAGTAAAACAAACTGTCAACAAACAATACGTTTTTGAATCAGATGGTGTAAATCTAATAGAAGCATAAGAGGGAGCACATTACGAATCAAGGAACAATCCAGCATCACTTATACATTTCACTTTGGCAGTTTCAGGAAACAAGTCTCGGAACTCATCACAGTGTAATATAGATGCTAGACCACCAGCAGAGCATCCAGAAAGAAGAACCTGAAGCATAGTCATTCAAACAATATCGGAAAATATATATACTGGACAGTGGTAAACAATAGTCATGCTAAATGCAAAACCTGGTTGGCATTACGCATTCCCTTGGACAGTAGCTCTTCCATAGCAGCTAACCATATGCGTTGCCCTCGAAAATAAAGATTTGCAGCCTGAAAGAGGAACCAGTACATGAAGCAATTTGTTAACTAAATCCCAAACTTATGGCTCAAATAATATTTTTCCCAAACTCTTTCATGTCCTGAGAACGATAAGAGCTTCGAGTTCTCGTGCTTTAATAATTAAGAAAAAACAAAATTATTTTAAATCATGGTCATCATTTAGCCAACTAAAAAGATCAAAGGCTAGCAGAATCAGACAACTATTACTCCAACGGGCAGATTCAAACTTGAAAAAATATTTTACTCGTAACACTCAGCCCCCAAACTAACACCTTACACCTTCAATGAACCATAATAAACATAACAAATTCAATTGTTAGTATGAATCGCAAGTACTCCACTTGCCTCATTCTGACTATCCCCACTGAAAGATGCGCCATCACAATAACGTAGCTTGACCCTATTCCAGTTAAAGAAATCTGCAAGTATAAGATACCTTATCAAGAATGCATTACAGCTTCAGAAAAAGTGCTATACCAGGCAAACAAGCACCATAATTAGTAATTTCATTTTTATAAACAAACATACAATAGAATATGCAGGAAAGTTTACCAGGGTTTTCTTCTGCTTTATCGCTCAATATCCCCGTGAAAGGTAACTCCTTTTCCATAAGATTAGATGAACCACGGCGAGTAGTTTTGCGATAAACACAGTTTTTAATTGTATCACACCACCCGCCTCCCTACAAAAATAGTAAAACCACTGAGTTAAATAAAAGAAACTATGAAGATAAAACAGGATTTATAGTTGATGAGTTACAATCAATAACAACTTGTTTCACAATAAAGTATTCGATTTAATAAATTTTAACAATTAAACACGGATAGATAAAACATCTTTCATCTGAATCCATAAGGAAATATTTGAACAAGATTCGAACCTCCAACTGAATGAGCCAGCTATTTGAACCCAATCCATAGCCAAGGTGAAGATGATAACCCGGAAGCGTTCCATCCAAACAGACTGTTGCAATGTGAAATAAAACAATAAGGGAACTTATTTACCCCGTTTGTAATTAAGTAATACATTCTATGGTACGTTGAATTTTTGTCAGAAAACTCGACAAGAAAAAGCATCTTTAAAGAGAGTTTATTTTCTATCCAGTACATCAACAGGCAGCTAAAATAAGAATAAAAAGATCTTTAAGTCCCAGACTGGTTTTGTAGATTATAAAATGAAGCGAAAAAAAAAAAGGTAAAGGCACAATGAACGCATAAAACGCATGGCTACTTTCTCAGGCAAACAAAGCACCTAAAAATTATGGGAAAGCAATTAAGCAAATGGTAGAAAAGCACACGACTGTGCGTCTTCCAACCCACCATATAAAAGCACGATCTTTTTAACTCATTGTAAATCTTTGAGCATACTTTGTTTTGACGGGAAAAATTATTAAGCATAGAATCTTCAAAACAATTAGGAATCAAGATAAAATAAGAAAAAGGAACAACATATGGGTCGCTTCGCAAGCATCCAAAGGAAAAGCAGTGGGTTGGAACAAAGAGATCAGTGCGATAAGCAACGTGCTTAATTACTGCAAAATAAGGAAAGTTTCCATAATCAAACTCAACATCTCAGCTAAGAAAACCAATTTGAGTTGCAAATTTTAAACATGAAAGCTAAAAAATGAAATACTGATAGGTATACATTGAAGATTGTAACAATGAAGTACATTTCTTCATGAAGAAACATACTGAAAATTAATAGGGAAGGAAAAAAAAAGATCAACGAATTTAAGAAGAGAAATTTATAGAAACAAATTACCAGCTCCTCTGGAAGCAGCTTTGTGAATGAGAGTGAGGCCAACAAGCAGAGGTTCTCGACTTGGTGAAGAGGAGCGAACAGCGTCACTCTCCAGCATTCCAAACATAGATTCCCCATTATAGGATCTGTTCAGAGCATATCGGTAGGACCTCTCCGCCTCCACAGTAGTCCTTGCTCCGAGCACTACCAGTACGATCAGTAATCTCAATATGTCCCCATTCACAGCATCGCCACAGTTACTCAGCTGTTTCTTCTTCATTGCTATTATTCCTTCCAAAGATTCCTCTTTCTCGCCTTTTTCTTTACTCTTTTACGTTTTCTCTCTTCTTTTTTCTTCCTCAAGCAACTATTTCCTTCAAACAGTGAGTGAACTGTGAAAGTGAAACCCAAGTCAAGTTTCAAATATATTATTGCTGTCCAGTCCATATATTCAAAATGGCATTTCATGAATTATTATTAAGAGCTGTGTCGGCATCACGCGGACCTTGGGATATTTAGTATTATTAACAAATATAATAATTATTATCAAAGAGATGCACAGGGAGATTCATAAAAGTATTCTTCTTTTAATTGAAGAATCATAAAAATACTAAAATGAAAGAAAAATGTTTTATATGTTTTAAAATAATATTTTTAAAATTTATAATTATAAAATTATCATTATTATATTTATTTAGTATATTTTTATTAAAAATATAACTAATTAACTAATTATATTCGTTAAATGGTTAACTTTATATAATTAGATTCATTTAATATTATCGATAATTTTTTATTATTATAAATTATAAAATTATTATTTTATATTATTTTTATTATATATTTACGATATGATCTAATAAAATTCACATATCAGAATCTAAAATAGAATAGGTTTGATACAAAAATTATTTAAGCATCTTCTTTTATACATGAAGTTGATATTTTAAATTTGTTACTTACCTTTGAATGATGCAAATACTATACAATTTTAATAATCAAAAATATTAAATTAGATTAGGTAAAAAAAAAGTAAATGTTAGGTTTCTTAATTGATAAACTAACAAGAATAACAAGAAGAAAAAGAAATGATTTAAAAAATGTGTACATTGATTTATATTTGTACGGGGAGTATATTATAGTATCTATAAAATTGTATACTTAACTATGAAAGAGTATTAGGACTCACATTAACATAATATGGATATACGCATAGAATCAAAGTGAGCACATGATTGTAACAACCTTTAACAAGCTGATAACAACCTGTAACATGCCTCCATAAACTCATAGGCATGAAATTATAGTGAATTTAACTCTTAATTCATAAAAGAATGTCCCTAATAAGCCTCAATTATAACATTAGCAGTTTATTCTTTAGCATGAGTATACTCAATATGAATCTCGCCATTCACAACTTCCTTTTGAATGAAATGAAAGTTAAATTTGATATGTATTTTTTCTCATGAAACATAGAGTGTTTGGACAAATAATTAACACTTCTATTGTCACACAATACCATTAGAATGTATTTCAAATAAATCTATAATTCGCTTAGTAGTTTGCACAATCAATTCACTTCACAAATAGCAAAAATAAGAGCTCTAAACTCAGCTTCAATTGAATATCGTGACACAACTTTGTATTTTTCTGAGTGTTAGGAGACTAAGGAGCATCAAGATTAATGCAATACCCCTCCAGTCGAATTTCCATCATTAACACAAGTGACTTAATTAGCATATGTGAAAGCTATAATCCCAAAAGTGTTAGAACTGTTAAGTATCAACCTATGATGCTGAGTTCCTTTGAGATAACGAATAAGCCTTTTGATGGCCATCCAATTTTCTGAAGTTGGACAATGTAAGAACGAAAAAAGTTTGTTTATTGAAAAAACTAAACTCAAGCTTGGTTAATTTGCAATATTAAAGTGCACACTAATCACAATACGAAACTCTGTAACATCAACTAAAGGTTCACCTAATATTTTTGAGATTTGTTAGCTAGAAAACATAGGGGTTTAAATAGGTTTTGAATCATTGAGATAAATTCTATCCAATAAGTCTCTAATGTACTTGGTTTGATTGAGATGAAGATCCTTTTCAGTTCATGTAACTTCTACTCTTAAAAAGTAGTTTAAGTTGCCAAAATCTTTAAGTGTGAAAGCCTCATTTAGTTTCTTAATGAATTGCTCAATAAGATAAACATTATTACCAATGACTATGATATCATCAATATAGACCAAGAAGATAACAAAGTCAACTTTGCAGTTGTAAATCATCACTGAAGGATCTAAGTTTTAGCTTTTGAAACCACAAGTAATCAAACAACTACTAAGTTTAAGGAACTAGGCTCGTAGATCCTGTTTTAAACCATACAATGCCTTTTTCAATTTGCACACATGAGTAGGGAACTCATCACCGATAAACCCATCTGGCTATGAAATATATGCTTCCACCTCAATATCCATATTTAGGATTGCAATGTTTACATCAAACTATTTAATAATCCAACGTTGAGATAATGTTAAGGTGAGAACAACACGTATGGTGGTAGGCGTTACAATTGGGTTGAAAGTTTCAATATAATCAATGTCTATTTTTACTAAAATCCCTTTGGTAACAACCTTGGATTTATACTTATCAAGAGATAGATTAACTTTGAGTTTAGTTCTAAACACCCATCTACTTCCAATTACTTTACCCCGTTAAGGAGGTGGTACTAATTCCCAAGTTTTATTCTTTAATAAGGCATCATACTCACAATACATTGCTTCTTCCATTTCTAGAATGAGTAATACCTCTTTAACTAAGTCTGGTTTTGGTAACATCATAGTAAAATAGGCCTTTGGTTTAAGGACACCACATTTGGATCTAATGACCATAGGATGATCATTGGAAGTAGTATAAGGTTGAGAACGTAAAGGAAGATCCACTATAAGACTAATACCATCAAGATTAAGACAGAATCTTTATAAAGAGAGCACAATTATCGCTAGGCACAAAAGGAGGAGATGTGTTGGTGCAATTTTTGAGAATGATAGTAGGTGAAGGAAAAGATGGTACTATTGTATGAAAATAACCAAAAATAAGAAACTAAGATGTAGACAAAGGAGAAGATATAATAAGAAAAAAGGAAGGTGAAATAAGAGGTGAAAAGGAAGGTAAAGTACATGTGAATCAAGTAGAATCATAACTAGTGGGATGAGAGATGAAAATAGGATTAGAAATGGAAGCATAAGCAAATAAAGATGAAAGAAAAGGAAAGGAAAGAAAAGTTCATTAGATCAAACATGTGTGAAAACATTTATTGGTAATATGTTTAAGGCATCAGTAACTTTTATATTGAACTGCATACCCTAAGAATGTACAAGGAAGAGATCGTGATTTAAATTTGTGATGAATATAATATCTAAGATATGGAAAGCACAAGTAACCAAAGACCTTAAAATGATCATTTGGGGAACATGATAGAAAAAAAGCTAAAAAAGGCTATTAAGGCCAAGTGGTTTTGAAGGTAATTGATTGATAAAATAAATTGAGGACCTGAAAGCATACTCCCAATATTTCATAAGCACACCAATCTTAAGCATCCTTGCCAATCCAGTCTTAACTATTCCATAACTCCATTTTGAGATGGAGTGTATGGATAAGATATACGTCTGACATATCCACTTTGGAATAAATGAGTTTCAAGGCTTTTAAACTTAGTACCACTATCACTTTATAGTTGCTTAATATGTGTACCAAATTAACATTGAACCATAGTTTCAGAGTGTAAAAAAAGTTGAGAAACTTGACTTTTATTAATGAGAACATAAAGCCACAGAAATTAAGAATGGTCATCAACAAATGATAAGAAATATTCCACATTATGAACAAAAAGTACAAGAGTATGGTCTCATAGATCAACATGAACAATGTCAAAAAGTTTCTGAGATTGAATATGAATATTATTAAGTGGAAATCTACGAAACTTCTATAACTGACAACATTACAAATCTTAGGAAGACTATTAGACTTAATAGTCTTATGTATACTATGAGCTACAACTTTGATAACATAAAAATGTGCATGTCCAAACATGTCATGCAACAAGGTTCCATAAAGCTAAGTTTGATTGTAAACAACAACAAAAACCTTGGAGGTGATATCAAGAACAACACAGGAAGATTCAGAGGAAGATATAGTATAAAATCAATATTTAATGCCCCCGTCAAAATGATAGTCTTGGTTGTTAAATCCTTCATATGAAAACAATCATAGAAAAACTCCATAGAAACATTATTATCCTTATATAATTTCTTGATAGAAACAAGGCTATTCTCTATTTGAATAACAAAAAGTAAGTATTTCAATTTGAGTGCACAAGATGTATAAGTCAAATATGCATTTCCTACATAAGTAATAGGAATTATAGATCCATTACGTAACATAATAATTGAGTCATCTAAGGACCAGATTGATGCACCAAGCGTTGATTAGAAGTAGGTAATGTGTAGCAGCTATATTGAGGTACCATACATATGGATTAGTAGCACATGTGCCTATAGGTACTAAAAAGGCTTGTGGTTGAAACTAGGAAAAAAAATATACATGTTGAGGATATGTAATGATCTCACCCTAATTATCAAGTTTTGAATTGATTCATCCCTACGTTTGTGTGACATGAGCCTGTGCTAAAGAGCTTTTAGGCTTGGTATTATTTGGAAGACCATTGTTTTTAGAGTGTGAGTATCTAAAATAACATCTAGTAGCAAAATGTTCCATTTTTTTACAAATATGAAATTATACATTATTAAACATGATGTTCTTGACTTTATCTTAAACAGATGAAGACTGATTAGAAGTATCAAGAACAAAAAATGATCTAGAACTAGTATTACTACCAAATGAAGTAGTATTACAATTTTTAGTGTAATTTACCTAAATTATTAGAGAATCAAGTAAAAATATACGTTCTTTTTGTCTTTCATACATGCGCATTTTAGTGAACAATTCATAATCTAGGAATTTTCTTCTTATTTGTGATGTTAGTGACTAAGAAAGTATAATTGGAATCTAGTCCACCTAAAACATATAATACATGTTCTAGATCACCTAAGTGATCTCCAACTACTCGTAAATGATCTATTAGATCTTTAAACTTGCTAATGTACTACTCAATATTGAGATTATTTTTTCTCATGGATCGTAATTGTCATCAAAGATCCATGAGTCTGTCTTGGGAATCATCATTGAATGCCTTCTCAAAAACATTTCAGTATTCAAGTGTCGTCTTCTTACTGATCAAATATTTGAGGTATATAGGAGAAATTGAAGAATAAATCAAATTCTTAATTCCATTGTCTTGCTTGTCACATAGAATGAATGTTGTGTTTTCATCAAAAAATTTGCAATCTATCTAGACTCTTTTTTCAACAATTGTAGCAATTTTTTTAATTAGTTTTTGAGGTATAATAGTATCTAGATTAATTAAGAATTGTAAGCTAAAAATTGAGATGACTTGTTTAAGTTGTTATCTTCATATAGTTAGATTTATCTAACTTTACGAAAAAGTTAGAATTAATAGGATAGGTTAGAAGATTCATCGCCATAGAGGTCAATGAAAAATATGTATTGTGTTGAGGAATAAGGCTAGAATTACGAGAAAGAAGAAGAATTGATAAATTTGGAACTGCATTTACTTCTGATAGACTTGATAATGCGAAAGGAGATAAAGGAGTCGTATTCATGGCTCTGATATCATGATAAACCAATAAGCATAATAAACAAAGAAGAAGAAGAAGAAATGATTATAAGATGTGTATACTTAGCTTGTAAGGAACATTAGCACTCACACTAACATAGTGCGCTTGCACACATAGGAACAAAGTGACCACAAGCTAATAGCAACCTATAACATTGGTCATATTTATTATATATTATGAAATAAATAGATTTTTTTTACCACCAAACTTTGAAGTTGTTACAAAAATACAATTAAATTTTGATTAATTTTGATTTGTTACTTCCATATTATTAAATTTTGTAATTGTTACAAAAATATCATCAATTTTTTTTGTTATTTTCATATCATTAAATTTTACAAACTATTATAAAAATATCATCTACATCAATCAGTTCGCTAAAGTTAACGATAAATTATATGTACATAAATAAAATTTTTGTTATATTTACAAAGTTTAATGATATGAAAGTAACAAAAAAAATTTGAAGATACTTTTATAATATTTATAATTTAGTAATAAACTAAAGTTTGATATAAAGAAAAATCTATTTGCTTTATATTCTATATTCTATGGCTCTGAATTAAGCAGAACTTTGAACAACTTGCCCTTTTTGCATAAGCTGGTCCAGCGAACTCAATATCCAAATCTAAGTGACCAATTTTGCATGGGAACTTGTTCCGGATTATGATTCGTCTTTGATTTGGATGGTTGATTATAACTTACAGCTAACTGCATGCACTAAATTATTAGTACTCATTTTCCCAAATGAAGGGTGAGATTTGGAAGTTGATCATGCTACACTACCATGACTATGGATACACCAAATTGAATTATCAATATTCCTAGTGCCTTTACCAAATTCATGTGTAAAAGGAAGAAAAAAAACTTAAATTTTAATAAATTATTCTTCTTCTTCTTTTTCCTTGATCTTGTTGCTATACTTAAATTCTTATTCTTTTCAGATATTATCACTTGGATTGAATTGAAATCATATCAAGTTATACCATTTAGCATTTTTTATGACTCTACACCACAATCAGATGTTCTTATTAAAAAAAAAACAGCCAGATGGCATGCATAATCAAAGTTAAAAGGAGATTCAGACTAGTGGTAAAGATGGCGGCAGTTGCAAGTTGCTACTTCAAGCTTTCACTTTAGGTATTATTTGTAATTTACCCCGTGACCGTAGAAATCTCCTTCCGATTTGATTAATTTTGATCAAATAATTTAGACGGACGGCATCACGGTACAAACAAAAACTCGAGTGAAAAAAAGGAAATAACCCTAATGAAAATGGACTAGTATTTGTACAGAAAATAAATTTGACAGGTTAATTTTTTGATCCCGTTGGAAGTAATTGTATAATATCTTTCTTGTGTTTTATGAGTATTACAACTAGAAGCATATAGCATGTCTTACTGGCAAGAATTCTAAACTTACAGTTAACATATTCCCCTATAGAACTGCAGTGGGAGTCTGAGAGTGGAACTTAACGTTATTGTTTTCCTAAATCTAGCTTAATTCCAACTGACACAATCCCCCAAATCCAAAATGGAGTAAGATTAAACACTACAGTCAGCTGCTTAGGATACAGAATTGGCTCCATGAATTATTTCATGTCAAAATCAATGAATGATTAAATGAGAGAACAATAATTCATAATCCTATGAATACATTCATCCACTGGACAACATCTCACCTTCTTCTCCAAACTGAAAATGATCGTAGACTTCAAGTAACAGCTCCCTACATGGTACAACAGCCCCAAGCTTGATACAAGCCAAAAATGCACCTGACAGCTTTCGGTGCAGACTGTAGGCTTCATCTGGTGGTGGTGAAAGCCTGTGCCTCAGCATTGTTGCTCCAAGGTTAGAAATGCTTTGTGTTATATTGGTCGATCGAAAGTCATATCCACCAGGTTTTGAGAATGGAAGTCCAACAACAAAGCCGGCTTGGACATGAGCCTCTAACATTATTTCTGACTCGGTTCCTGTGAGGAATCCAAGTCTGTGCGACATCTCAAGAACCGCATCTCTATCACCATTTGAGCATGCAACAACCTGAACCGGTGCATATTCAAAGGTACTTGCAGCTTAGTATAAAAGAGGTTTGTCCGTAGTAAAAAAATAATGGTTCAATTTCAATAAAAGGCTACAAGATTTCAAGACAAAAATAGCTTGGGAAAATGAGTTATCAAAAAGCCACTTAGATATAAAGAAGCCAGAGTTACCATTCTTAAATAGTCATCAACAAATCTTTTAGGATAATCCCGAGCTGCACCAAAGTCAATGAGGTTTATTAATTTTTTGTCCTCGTTGTACAAGAAATTACCCCAATTAGGATCAGTCTGCATAGATGTGAAACGCAAAGCAAGTTAAACAGAAAACCAATCAAATGCATGATATATTAAAACTGCCAGGTCTAATGTTATCGCTCAAGTACAACAGATGCCCTACTACTTAAAGGAACTCAAAATAGTAATAAATTGCTTAAACTGAAAACGAAGGAATGGTGAGATAAACAACACTTCTGACTGCAGCTCCTCATTTCAGAAACTTATGGGAGCCCATTACAGCATCAAATCAGATCAGATTTATTTATTTATTTTACACAGATTGAATCAAGAAAATCAAGCTGAGCATCTACACTTGATAGGTCCACAATCTCATGTTTCTCAAGGCAACCTCCCTCGGGCATCTTCCCACATAGTTTATGTCAAGCTAAAACAGCACTTAGTATGGGCAGCCAACTTGTAGCATCTTAATTAAACATAGAAATTCACCCATAATCAACAAAGTAGCATATGCCACAGCCAATCTTGTTGAAAAACGTTCTATCTCTTGGGAGCTCAAAAGAGCCTTAAAATCTTAACTGACACGGATAAAGTCAGAACATGGTGGGTTGCCCAAGCACCCACAATAATTATGCTAATACGTGTCCATCAGCAATCGTTGTTCCACTTAAATGAGCCACAATGAATTCCTTAAAGAAAAAACATGAACAAAAAGATGAAAACACCTTGTTGATGTTATGTTTAGTTCAATCACAGCAGGCTACCATGGAAGATTTAATATTCAGAAGTGCCTATCCTAGTTAAAGTTACACATGTCGCTTCCAAAGTTATGCACTTTAAGGAGCCAAATCCCAGAAACTCCAAAAAGGGTAGTTTTTTATTTAGGCAACATTCACATTTGAATTTCTGTAGTAGTGAACTAACACAGTAAAGATGAAAAACACCGAGGCATGTCTTTTTTTATTTTCCTTGCTAATGACTGAGGCATGTCTCTTTTTTTTCCCCTTATGGGGAAAGCACTGAGGCATGCAATTTTTTTTCCTTTTTCTACCAACTCAGTCGTGTCTTTATTTCCAACCGAATGATACATGTCCTTTTCAAATAAATTGCATGCCATTTCCAAGGCTTAGCCAAATGAGTGCTTGGAAGAATTCTAGGGAAGCTTGATAGAGAAGAGAGCAAAGCCAGAAAGAAGAAAAATATATATTTAACAAAGCCACAACAGTGTAAAAAGTAAATGGAGAGATCTACAGTAGAACTTGCCTGCATGAAATGGAAAATAAACAACTCCATCATAGTCAGTTCTAGTAGTTTCTTCCCAACATAATTACGAATTTCTTGGCTCAATAACGCCACTTTATCAATAGGAATTCCTGTCACAAGAAAAGTCAATTTTACCATGAATGTCATGTAATGAAGCTTTGCATTGTATAATACATAAAATGTGGCAGGGAATTGGGTCTTTAATGATGATTGTGACATCATAGCAATAACAATAACAATAACCAAAGAAAAGAGGAGAAAAGTTAAAGAGCCTCTCTTAAATCAGTACCACATATATAATGCTACCACTTTGAACATTTCCCAAGCAATCATAAAGTTTCTAGCCCAGATTAACAAGTTGCATAATTTGTGCAATACTGTAAATAATAACATGCACTCACCATGAACAAGTTCAGTCGTTAGGACTCTTTTACTTGAAAGATCATCCACAACAAATGGCACATAAAAACCTTGTGTATTCAACAGCAGGTCATGGAATCGTTTCTGGTTCATTGCCTCCAACTCATAGTCACATTCACGAGATAATTCTTCTTTTGCTACCTAAAAAGAAACAAGAAGAGAAATAATTATAAGTAATAAGCATTTTAACAGTTCATGATGTTTTTCTTCATCTTCTATCTTTGTGAGTTCACTTCAATCTTATCCATGACTGTTTTAAGTTATATGACAACCATCATGAAATTGTTCCTCTATTTAAGTGAACAGAAGGAAATTATCAATATTTATCATTTTAGCTTTGCATGGGTGCCAAATGAGGATCAGGTAACCACCCAGATATCTTAGCTCATTGGCAATGATAATACTCATTACTCTAGTGACATGAAGGGGGTCGTTAGAAAATAATATATTAGTGTAACCGTGTAAGTTAGCAGACACCAGTAAAAAAAAAACATGAATTAATATGAATACCTTCATAGCTTGGTTAAGAAACAGCCCTTTTGGAATTAAGTTTGTATAATCTAAAAGACGCTTCACGTTCTCAATATCACTTCCAATGCTATCAGCAACACCAGGGTACTGAATCTTTATTGCAATGTCTACACCATCCTTCATGACTGCCCGGTGCACCTAAAATTGTTTTACAATGGTCTGTCAAATAGTCTAAACTATATAACGATAAGGATAAAAAAATGAAATGGTGTCAAATAAAAAAATAAAATAAAAAAAGAAGAAACACACACACACACACACATTATTGACCTTCAAAAAGAAAATGGTAACTGTGTTGGCTTACCTGACCTATACTTGCAGCAGCCATTGGTTCATAATCAAAACTTTTCAACTTTGATGACCAGTCAGCACCCAATTCAACATCCAAAACTTGATTGAGCTGGCTTCTTGGCATCACATCAGCACCTTGACGGACAATTTCCAAGGCAGCCAAGATCTACATTAAAGCCAAATCTTTCATAAACGAATCAAAAGATAGAATAACTGCAAAGTATAGCATTAAAAAAAGTGTTTTTAGCATTTTAACATCCAACACTTCACTATCAGTTACTCAGTCCCAAATTTTCACAAAGTTATATGAACAGCTGCAGCACAATCTTCTTTCGGTGATCTAGCCCAGTGTGGAGCATAAGTATATCAACTAGTATTTGGTAGCAACCACTAAACTTTTCAACAACACCATAAACCCTAGCAAAGATCTATTTGTATAAACAACACATGTGGCTGATGGCTTTAAGGAACGGGTTTATTAAGTTATAAACACCAAGACAAGTTCATGAATTTTGGGGTCATCTAAGAATCTATCAGTAAAAGAGAATACAGTTCACAATTATAAGATCCTAAATGGCTAAATAGAAATACTAAAGGGAATGAGCTTCAACTTATAGGTACTAATCATAAGTACAAATAATTCTTAAAACCATGAGTCTGGCATAGGTATCATCCACCCAAGGTAATGTAAAAGAGTTACCGGGGCAGGCACAAGTGACTCGTCCTGTATACTCAACATCTGTCCTAGTTTGAGTGCAGCTCCACGCATTCTACATAGTGCATTTGCCAAACGCTCAGCATTTTTCTCAGACAGAAATGGGGAAATAGCAGATTGCTTCCCTTCTGAGTTCTGTGCACCATATACGAGCCTCTTGGTAGATTCTTGAAGAGTTCCCCAAGCAAGACCAGCTCCTAGCCCGGCAAACCTTTCGCATGTATTATTCAGTTAGGCATAAGCACGAACATGATTGTCAACTTACAAAATGAGCAAATACCAAATTGTAAAACTTATGATCTCCTAAATTCATTGAAAACAACTAGGAGGCGAGATTTTCCATGTAATGATGATTACCCGAGAGCTCTGGAAAAGGGGGTTGAAGGAACTCGTCTCTCTCTTGGCTTCCGTCTCTTTGTCAAAACAGGTGGAGGTAGTGGTTGCGACGAATATGAAGCAGCTAGCGCGGCCATATCAGTCCCAGCTTCGCCGCTTCCAACCGAATTATCCGCTGAATAAGGATTTTGTTGAGAATCAGATTCGAATGTCGTCGTCGTAGCTGTCACTGTCGTCGCCTCCAATGTTGATGTTGTTCGGACGTCAATGGGAATGCTGTTTTGAGTGTTAACACCATCAACAGGCGGGTCTGGGTCTTCATGCTTTAATGTAAGCTCATAAGAAGAAGAAGAAGATGCGAATCGATCCTCAGAATGGGAATCAAAGGTTGAGGATACAGAACGGCTAGGGTTTGGGAATGAGTGGATTTTGCCGCTGGTGAGGCCAGATAAGTCGGTGGCGGAAACCAAAGCTTTTTTTAATAGGGTTTGAAAATCGTCTTTAGCACTAGCAGGAGAGCGTTTGGAGAATTCTTTGGCAATCAGAGAGAGGCCATCGATAAGCCTAGTAAGATCCTTCGCCTTCATGGCAATAATGGAGATCAAATTTGATTAGCAACAAAGTAGAGTTGTATCATAGAAAAATATGATTTATATTCTAACTATCTCCAATTGTGATCTTTTCCGAATATCTATTTTGAGATTGTGTTAGGCTTTTCCTCTACATTTGGGAATTTAGATGCAAAAGCGGGCTTGTGTCTAAAAATACATGAAGGTGGAAGATTGGGAGGGAGACTCTTCGCAGAACAGGCGAGGGGTCGCCGTTAGCACCACGTCAGTCCGTGATGCATTTTGTCGTTGGCGTTAGGATAGGGTGGTAAATTTTATTTCTTTTAAATTAATAATAATAATAATAATAATTTTATATTATTATTTATTTATTATTCTTAAAATATATAATAATATATTATTTTATGTTAATAATACTTTTTACAGTATAATTTTTTATTTAAAAAATAAATCAAATAACATCTTCTTTTAAATAATAATCATTAATTATGAATGAGTAATAAAAAAGATAAAATAAAATAATTAGTAAGAATTATATTTTAAAAATATCTAATAACATCTTCATTTAAATAATAATTATTAATTATGAATGAATAATAATTTTTTTATATATTTTTAATTTTAAGTTGTTGAATTCTATCATATTTATTAAAATTTAAAAAATCAAACTAGTCAAATCAATTAAGTTTTTTATTATATAAAAAAAATTAAATTAATTTACTTATATCATAAATATATATTTTTTATTAAATTTATAATATTTATATATTAAATAATATATTTATTATTTTTCATTGACTCTAATTCATATAGTATAAAAACTTTTATCACAAATTTTTATATTTTAATATAATTTTATTTTACTAACTATTAAAGATTAATATCTCACCATAATATATTTTAATATAAGTTAAGTTAGATGTATATCATTTTTTAATTAATGTAAATCTTTCTTTACTAATACGAAAACTTTGGATATTTTTACATTTTAAAAAAATATTTTTTTTATTAAATTTTAAAATAAAATACTTAACAATATATTGAAAATTTGATAATTATAAATAATTATTTAAAGAATTATAAAATAATTAAAATGTAGTTAAAATTGTGAGTATAATAGAAATTTTAAATATATTAAATTTTATAAAAGTACGTATAAGATTATAAAAATTTGTGAAAAATCGTATAAGTTTAATGAAATTTATATAAAAATTTAATAAACTATATATTGAAGTCTCTAAAAAAATGTATAATTTTTTTAAAATTTAAAATAGATCAAATATTTCTAAATCATAACTGAATTTATAAAAAATTAATAAAGTATATATTAAAGTTTTAAAGTCTAATAAATATGTAGATTTTCTTAAAATTTTAAATTTCAGTTTTAATTGAATTTAAAAAATTTTAATAAAATATAGTTGAATTAATTAAAAATATATTAAAATTTATAAAAATATTTAAATTTTAAATCTATAAAAATCTTTATAAATTTTAATTTAATACACACCATCTTATTATAAATGTTTTAAAATCCATTAAAATCAAATTTCTATTAAAGCTTGTAACTTATTTCACCCGAATGTAATTGTGGGTTTGTGATTTATCTCCTAAAAAAATTAAATTAAATTAAAATTGATGATTTAAAAAAAATATGTATAATAGGAGTGTCTATGTTTCATTTTGATTTTGAATAAAAAATATTTAATCAAATTAGACCATTCATATAGTTCAAATCGGATCACATCATTTGGTTATCCAAAATGTTATAACTGAACGATTTGGTCCAGTTTATTTAATGCTTTTGAACAATTTTAAACAATTAATAATACATAAATATGATTGTGATGCTCATTTATCTTCATACATAGATAAATATTATTGTTAAATATATAAATAAATACATAAGATGTTATCAAAATCTAAAATAAAATAAAAAATTAGACATGAAAAAATGAATTCCAAATATCTCATTTATACAAAAAATTTAAAATAGAATCTAAAAGATTATTTAAAAGGGAAGCATAATGAAGCAAGTTGAAGAAAATATGTGTTCTATCCATAACAAAAGAGAAGGCTGAAACAAGTAACTAATTGAGTAACAAAAACATGAAAAAGCATGAAAGTTAGACTAACAAAGCACATGAGTAATGCTTGAAAAGAGAATATGCAACAAACACAAATATTGACTAATCCATAATAATATACTACTATACCATTTATTTATTGCTTAACATCCTTCCTTGAACTTATGTTCTAGCCAGAACACTAAACTTAATTTTTATCTTTTGGAAACGTGATAGTGGTAAGAGCTTAGTTATTAAGGTTTTTGTCGAAAATAATTATATTAGTTATAATAGTTTAAAAATAGATGCATTTGTAATTTAAGTTAAAACAAAGGCAAAAGCTAACTTATCACGTCGGTATCCAGTAATATCAAAAACTTTATTTTTTTTCTCTCTCCTTCTTCGTGCTCCCACGTAGGGCTGTTCATCGGATTGAAACTGTTGATTTTACTATCATCGGATCCGACCATCCGCTCGGATTGAAACATCCTAATCCAGAACCGATCCGATCACTTCTTACATCCGTTCAATTCGATCCGTAAACTATTCAGACGACATCTGATCAATCCGACCAATAAATTTAATTAACTCTATTTTTTGTATTTTTAAATAATTTTTTTAAATTTTTATATAAATCATAGTATAAAATTATTTGACTTAAAAAAATATTAAAAAAAATAAAAATATATATATTAATTATATATATATATATATTTAATTTAATAAATATATATTAATTAAATATATATATATAATTAATTTCGATCGGATCGGATCGAATGAATCGTAGTAAAATCTGCCATCCGATTCGCACTTAACGGATGGAAAAAATCTTCATCCGATTCGACTATCGGATCGGATTGATTGGATGATCGGATTTTTTGCACACCACTACTCCCACCTCTATTTTTTTCTTCTCTTTTTTCCATTTTATTCTTCTCCATGCTAAAAAACCCATTTTTCTCTTCTCTTTCTCTACTTTTCTCTCTCATTCTTCACACTCCCACCTATCTTTTTTTCTCTTTTTTTTATTTTATTCTTCTCTCTCCTTCTACTTGTTCAAAAACTCATTTTTCTCTTCTATTTTCCCATTTTCTTCTTCTTCTCTTTCTTTACACTTTCTATCTATTTCTTCATTACAAGTAGAATATTTTCAAAATAATGTTATAAAATTTTGTAAAATAGTTATGTAATTTATAGTTTATTAAAAAAGTTATAATTTTTATCTTTTATGTAATTTAATTATTCTTTATTATACCATGTATAAATATATAAATATTCATTGTTATGCATACTATATACTTAATATTGTTATAATCTATTTTTTATGTATTTATTAATTTATATTATTTAATTTTTAAATTATTTTATTAATTTATATAGATATGAAACTATATTATTCAAGTTGGTAAATAAATTTAAAAATATTAAAAACTAAAAAACCTGCTAAAAAATTAATTCTTAAATTATAAGTTAAGTTTTGCCTCTTTTTAAACTATAACATAAATAATCCTTTTTTTAAAGCATTATATGGGATATGGCCATTTTGGACAAAACCCCTAATTATTAGATCTATTATCTATTCTTGATTGGGAGTATAATTCACCATCACCTCTCCTGATAAGACCTTTTCCCGTATAAAAAAGAAATTTATTTCAACATGTTTAACTCATGAATGAAAGACATGATTTCTTGTAAGATAATCTACAGATTCTGCACTTATAGTTCTCTGATCCTTTCACAAAAGTTGTGAAGGCATTGGATCCTAATTGAGGAAGAAAAAAAACCCTACCAGTAGACCATATACCTATTTCGTGATTTTCGTCCATAGATGTCATGACATGACGCGACACGAGGAGATGTGGTTGGCTGGTGGTAGAGGCGACGCGAGAATGACTGGTTGGTTGGGTGCTGTTAGAAGTGATGGTGGATCCTAGAGACGCAGACGGCCAGACCCAAAGCCTAGACGCAGAGCGATAGAGGAATGAAGAATACTAGTAGGGTTAGGGTTAACGACTTAACACAAAAAGAAATTATATATATATATACGGAGTTACACGACCAATTCATATAAATTTTTTAATTATTTAATAAAATCGGTTCGGTCCGACCGGTTTATAATTTTCATAATCAGATTAAATCGTTTTAAAATCAATTTTACTTAGTACAGATTAGATCGAACTGTTTTATTTATAAAATTATTCATTTCGATCTGATCCAATCCAATCCGGACCGGTTTTTGGACATAGCATACAGAGTTGAAAGTTACAAAGACACGGTGCGTTTTAAACCTATCGAACGACCTAGTTAACTGGACGAAGAATTGAAGACAGAGGGCAAAGGCGTAGGGAGGGTTTGTTGATGTATTTTGCTCTCCTTTGGCCGTCAAATTCGTCGTGTCGTGCAACTTCGAGAAGGATTTTAAACAAAAAGAACATAAATTCTTCGTAGATTTAGGAAATCAAACGATTCGTGTTTCGTTTATTGAAGACGAAAAAGAAAGGGGAAAATGGAACATCAGCCACCTAGGAAGAAGAATTTCAGAAAACGAAGCCATTCCTCAGCTTCCGATGCAGATGAAAATAAACTAGAGGATGAACAAGAAGATGAACTTGAAAGGAGGTTTGTTCTTTCTAGATTTAGTTCAAAAGATAGGACTTTTACCCCTTTTTTTTTTAAATTTTAATGTGTGTGGATAAACATGAAAATGCAATTATAGAATGGCACTGGAAGAGGTGAAATTACTTCAGAAACAGAGAGAGAGGAGGTCAGGAATACCAGCAATAAGTAATGGTTCGGCACAGACAGTAATTGGAATTAGTAGTAATAATGGTAATCCAAGTTACACTAAGAATAAGAAGATACCTAGTGTAAACACTAGCTCCATGAATGGTGAAGCTGGTGATGCTGATAAGGATGAACTTGTTCTTCAAGATACTTTTGCTCAGGAAACTGCGGTTATGGTTGAAGACCCCAATATGTAAATACCCTTTTCTTCTAGTTTTCATTCTTTCTGTACACAAAGGGAACCTATATACTTAAATTGAATGTTATTCATGATTCTCTTTATTGATTTATTCGAGAGTTTAAAACTTTAGGCCTTGTTAACGTCATGATTTAAATTTTCCCTGTGTATCAGTTTGTGAATATGCTACAAAGTTTTCGTTTAGTAAAATTGAGTTGGATGAAGGAGCTATTTGTTCTTTTTAGTATAAATTGCACTTTAGTCTGTTACTTAACAACAATGCAATAAGAAAGGTTCACTTTAGTCCTTTAGGACTAAATTGAACATTTTGACATAATTATGGAATTAATTCGTTCTAATTGATATATGTATAAAAGTATTGTTGATCTTTTTTTTTTAACTTAAGCTTTTAGAAGTTTGGTAGCCAATTAATTTCTTGCATAATATTAGAGCTGTAGGTCCTGTTCATATCTAGTAACATTAATTGCTAAAGTGGGCCTGTATGGTGTGTAGAACTCATATTTGTGGGGCTGTGGTAGATGTATGAAAATATTGTTGATCCTTCCCCTGACTTTTGGGAGGATTGGTGACTAATAGACTTCTAACACTCATGCCCAAAAATATGGGACTACTTATGCCCTTTTCCTGTTTCTATACTTTATGTTGTAAAGTAATTAAGTTTATCAAAGATTATTCTCTTAAAACTTCTCAATCTTGTATGTTTTCCTCTTTTCAATAGGTTGAAATATGTTGAACAAGAACTAGCAAAGAAAAGGGGTAAGACAATTGATGAAACCAATGAAGTTGAGAATGAGTTGAAGCGTGCAGAAGATGAACTATACAAAATCCCAGAGCATCTAAAAGTGAGTGTATAATTCTCTTTAGCATGCCTTATTAGATATTTACTCCCTTGAATACTAAGATATTGCTTAATCTTCTTTATTAACTTTGGATGGCCATCCGCACATCCCATTCACTTCTATAGCTTTCTAGTATATTAACGAACTCCAATTGGAATCTTTCCCTACAGGTGAAGAGGCGGAATGCAATAGAAAGCTCTACCCAGTGGACTACTGGGATTGCCGAGATTCAGCTGCCCATTGAGTAAGCCCTTTCCCTATTTTATGGCGTAGTTTGAATAAATCTTTTGATTATCTGTGGGCATTTGTTCTATCTCTATTTTTTTGCTTCCTTTTATTAAATGGGGCACAATGCCCTCAGGATGTTACGTGCCTGTTGGCTGAATCCATTGGCTGTTCGTGGACATCATTCATATAACATCATTGAGGAGAAATAGGAAGAAATAAAATGGTGTAGCGACCCTTTTCATGTCCATGCGGTGTTCTTTCTTCTGATCTTTTTTGGCATGCCATTTTATTTTTAATTGTTGCAGATACAAATTGAAAAATATCGAAGAAACTGAAGCTGCCAAGAAGCTTCTACAGGAGAAGCGACTCACGGGTCGAACAAAATCAGATTGTAGTATCCCCGCAAGTTACAGTGCAGATTACTTCCAGCGTGGAAGAGATTATGCCGAAAAACTTAGAAGAGGTTGATTATCTTCTTTTTTTGGTTTTCCTATTTGATTTGCTGTATACCATCCAATGGATGACTCACACGGAGGAGTTGAGGTTTACCAGTTGTGATTGCTTTGTTTCAATAATGTCAATGTTTAGTTTTTTTAAATTAGCAGTGATTAATGTCACCAATTTAAATCTTTTAGAACACCCAGAGCTCTACAAAGACAGAGGTTCACAGGATGAAAGTGGTGGGTCACGACAAAAGGAAGCTGGAACAGATGCAGGTGCAGCAGGACGAAGACAAGCTGCAACAGATGAGATCATGCTTGATCGGTTCCGCAAACGAGAACGCAACCGTGCAATGAGGAGATAAGATAGCACTTGCTGTATCTTCCAATGCAGTAACTAGTTATCATGTCCTTGAAATTGTAACTGCAGTATGGTTCAGTAACTGGCTATAGACTAATGTTACAAAGAACCCCCCCTCCCTCCCGAAAGAAAAAAACAAAAAAAATCATATATGTTGGATCTGCAGAATTTTGTAAACTCAGCTAGAGCTAGCAAAGGTTGACTTTGTTTTATATATAAATATATTGTGGTTGAAAAGTTGCAGTTGGGTTATCCACTTATGTAGCAGAATAGTTGCTGAACTTCTATTATTAACATTCAATATTCAAGTGATCAAGAGGCTTCCTATTTGTAGCTTTGTTAATGCAGAGTTTGTTTTCTCTCTGGTCTTCAATCTCCATCTTTTGCAGCTTGTGTTGTATTATTCATGGACTATAATATACTAGATATCCTGGAACTTCAATCTGCAATTCGAAATAATTCTTAGACAAACTGGGTATTTTGTAGCTTGTGTAGTAGAAAATGAATACTTTAATCTTATAATTATGAAATTGTGACACTTAAGATTGTAGTAGTCTTACTCTTATTTAAAAAGCATGCTTATTTTCAATAATCTTGAACCCAAGTGTCTTAGTTAATAATTTTAAAACTTAAGTTATCTTTTTCACATAATTACGAGATTAATTTTGCACCCCAGCCCTTTTGCAATATAACATTTCTTAAATCACCTACATAATTATATAACGCAGTGATTATATATTGGGAAACACGTGTATGTCATTGTAGAATGTAAAATTATTATAATCCCAAGCCTATATGGCGAGTTTGCCTAGATATAATAGGGCTTCATTACAAAAATGATGAGCCGCTATTAACAATGCATTATACATGGTTTATAAAATTGAGCTTGTTTGGCAGGCTTCATTGCAAAATGCTGAGCCAAAAGTGCCAAAAACTATAAGGCTATAATACTTATATTTTAAGGAGTTCCAAAAGAAAATAAATACATAAGGAAGTTGGTTCTTTTTAGTATTTGATTCTTTAAATTATAAGTGTTGTTTTTTATTTCTTTATTTTTTAAAAAAGGGATTAATTAATGATAAAATATATTATTTTAATCAGTTTTTAATTAAAATATTATTTTTGAAATAATATTTTAATGTAAAAAATATTAGAATAATATAATTTATCCCTTTTTAAAATTAAAAGAATAAATAATATTACTTATAATCTAAGTAACTAAATGATACAAATAACTTAATTTAAAATACATCTTTAATATTTTTTTATCTAAATTTAAAGTTACAGTGTAACAAGTCTAGAACAAAAACGAACACTAGAATTATAGCATGTTAGAATTGGATATTGCTCTTGAAGGACTGCCCAAACCTCCAATTGGAAGGCACCACGTTGAGAGCAGCCTTAGTCTTTCCATTGCTGGTTCGGACTTTGAAGGAGAGAGACTGGCCATTCAGATAGCTTAGGCTCTGCCAATTGGAACCCCAGTTTCTTGACATTGCTTCCCATGTGTTAGTTTTGGATCCTTTTACCCAAACATTAGAGATTTCTCCTGCTCCCCCAACGTTGGATATGAGCACTAGTTCAAAGTAATCTCTCCCATTAATGGTAAATCTAATACCTCCAGTTCTCTTGCACCCAACTCTGATACAAAAACCAATATTGAGATTTAAGGGAAGAAAAAAATTACATCTTACTTATTTTCATAAATTGAATATATTTATCACTTTGATTTAAATCAACACATTTTAGTTATCTATTACATTTATAAAAAACTATTCAATTTTTTATCAATTATATTCACTTTAGTTACTTTTTTTTAACAATTCTTGATACATTTTACTCATCAAATATTACAAGCTTACTCTTATTAAGGTTCAAAACTATCATACCTAAGTTTTTACGCAAAAAATAAAAAAAAGTGACTAATGTGATAACATTTTACCATCCATGTAAAAAAAAATGCTATTTGGGCAAAGAGAAAAATTGTTATAATTAAAATGGTTACTTGTATACCTCCTGTAGAAAACAGGTACGATTCCAGCCCTGTATTTGGCAATGGTCTCGAAGGCAGGTTGAGACATGTCGAAATGAGGCCGAGGAGGATTACACCAACCACCATTGTCATTAGGAAGAGCATAGTTTGGTGGACAAAAGTTTGTGGCAGTAATTGTGATGTGAGTTCCCTTGAGACACCACTGGGGTACCTTGGTTGCATCACACACTATTTGATAACACCCACCACATGATTTTCCATCGTTAAACAAAGCTGTGCTCAAAGCTGCTGTCTTTACTCCATAGCCATCAGTGTAGAGATTCCCATAACCACATGCACCCCCTATATTAAACACATTTACAAGCAACAATAACCATTAGCTCACAACCCGTTTGTTTATGCTTTTGAAACCACGTTAAGTGTATGTAAACCAATAGGAAAGTTTTTTAAAAAAATAATAAAAATATCACGTTTAAAACTTATAACCATAAAGATAACGTCCATTATGTTCACATCATACATTTTCACTATTAAAAAAAATCTAACATATATATTTTTTTAATATCGTACAATTGAACGTCGTTTAAATTAAACTAAAGTCATTTAAACATATGTAATATTTAACACCGTTTAAATTAATTTACAATTATTTAGATTTATTTAATATTTAATACTGTCTAATTGAATCTAATTCAATATTATTTTGATGTTATTTTTGTTGTCGTAAGAATATTTTTTGTAATTTTACAAAAAAGAATATACAAAAGAACAAAGTTTGTGCTTCTGTCACTTACTGAAATCACTTTTAATAAAATCACACAAGTAAACATAACATTGTTTCGAAAGCATTATACTATGTATGGAAGTAGAAGACTTACCCATTGTTCCCGAAGCATCACTTCCTCCGTAGAAAGTTACATGGGCTTTTAGCCAACCAGCTGCTGATGTTGATCTAAGGTTAGTAGCAAACAGCACAAGAAGTATAAAGCTGTATAATGCATAAAACTTTTCCATTCTGTCTTACTTAATAACTTACACAAATAAAATGATGCAATTGTTTTTTGATTGATGATGAATCATATGGCAGGCTTAATGTTTAATTTATAAGCGTTGGCTAGTATTGTACGGCTTGCCTAAGTTAATTTTTTAATAAAATTCAGAATATAAAATTTGGTAAGTTAAGTTAGTTGGATGTTATTTTATCCGTTTTCTTGCAGTTTTTGTCATAAATATTCCGTAGTACGTTGATAGTACTAATGGGGTGCAATGCAAGTTGACGAGAATACCATTGAATTTTATAATTTTGATTGCTTAATTATTACATAATATATAATAGAGTAATGATAAGTATAAATATTAAAATATACCCTAAATTAAGAATATAATATTTGGATGGAATTACGGGATAAGTGGTTAATTAAATTGTAACATGTAGATGTATTAATACATGCATAAATTATCTTTTTTAGTATTATTGTTAACAACTTAACTTAATGGGACTCATTTAAGTTTGATCTATGAGTTAATAAGTCGAAAAGTTCAACTAGATTCTTAAATTTAAATGAGCTAACCCAATTAATTTATGAGTAATTATCAAGTTCATTTAATAAAATATTTTTATCAAATGATAGCATTTTTATAATTATTATAACTTTATTACAAAAAAATGCACTTAAAATGATAGCATTTTTTTATATTCTTATTTTACAATATATAATCGAAAGATAATATTTATATTAATATTTTTGTTTTTAAATAAAATTATAAATATTTTTTATTTTATTTATTTTTTTAAAATGTAAATGATCTAGCTCATTAGCTGCTTAGTAAAACACATTTAGAATAGAATCATGCTAAACTTAAATAAACAGTGATAAATCAATTTATTTGATACCTCTAATTTTTATAGAGATTATAAACTTTTATATTTTTAAATTAAAATATATGTATGTTTCATCTAAAATTCTCTCTCTATGAAAGAAATATTAAGCACCTAAAATATGCATTTAGTATAGCTTGAATTTAAAAAAAGTGTAGAAAATAAGTATCTCAATAGTCATGTTTCAAATATTAAGATAGGTTAAATTTGTTATTTATTCAATTTTGTTTGATAGGATAAATTTTTATAGACTTAGATTATTAAGGTTAAATTTGGAGGAGGGAGTTTCTAAACAATATGGAAGTAGTTAAAACTTTAAATTGAAATGTGTGGAAAGAATTACATAACCATTAAACTACAAGTACAATGAGTTAAGTTAATAAAATTTTAATCATGAGATTATTATTTTTTATCATTATAATTTACCCATATTAAAAGGTGGTTACACAATTGTTTTAAAATGTCACATTCTTAATTTTACATTTAACTTATTACTAACATATCACTTGATAAGATAAAATATTACTCAATATAGTTCAAATTTTTTAGCTAAAGCCATCTAATCATAAATCTTATTACCATACCACAAAATAAAACAGTCAAACAAATGATAGAAGAATCTAACAAACAAAGCGAGAAAAGATATATAATATTGGCTTTGCTATTGATTTGGTTTAAAGAACGTGCAATCGTTATGTATGCAAAAGCAACTGCTGAAGCTTGTTAATAAAGAAATTAAATTTAAAAAGGATAATATGATTAAGGTACGTATAAGTCAGCTTCGAACTTTGTGCAATCATGTACAGAATGCACATATATTATGGCATGCCTCAAGGTAGTTGCTACCAATTTGTCACATGGGTGATGCCATTGCTGGCGAGCTTGCAAGTAGCTACCAAGAATCACACATGGGTCACGTTGTTGAATTAAACCTGAGCAAATTTTGATTATTATAATTTATAATTTGTTGAATCAAAAATAATATTTATTGTAATTTAAATATATGATTTAACAATAAAAAAAAGTCTTAACGACCAAGTATTGATTGAATCATATTATAATTTATAATCAATTGTTAGTTGCCATGACTAATGGAATTTCTTTGCTTTCAAAATGAGCTTTAAAGAAGTATGGTGAGTGAAAACTTTACCATTATGTCTATTTACTTCTTGAAGATCAGAGGTGTCTTTCTTGGATTTTTCTCTCCCCCTCCCCCTAAATTTCTTTTAACGTATATGTTTGGCAAGTTGTGGTGTTTTAACGATCAAACTCACCTATTCTTTCTTACAAAATTAGATATAGAAGAAAATGCTTGTTTTGACTACTAATGCCTGTAATGATAAATAATTACATGTGAGTAATCGAGCAAAGAGTAAAAAAAAAAAAAAAAACAGCATGTGTTAGAGGTAAAATAAGTAATATTAATTAAAGATAATATTATGATAAATTTTATAAAAATTACAAATATATATAAGTAAAACTTTTGAGATTAAACTTATGAACTTCAATATTGTAACAATTAATTTCCCAAAAAGATTAGGTCTGAAAAAAAAATTAAATGGATTTTGTAAAAAGACAAACAACTCAAAATATATATTATGAATTAAAAATATTATGTTAGATTTTATAAGAAATTAAGGATAAATTAATCTTTTGACATATATTCAATGATAATATCTAATTTAAGAAGCCAGGATATGTTTAGGATAGTTTTTAATTTTGTTTATAAAGAATCATTTTTTTGCGTAAAATTAAAACAAGTCAAACAGATACTTTCATATTGTTAATTAAACAAAAAAAAAACAAAAAAAAGGAGGAAAAAAACCTTTTGTGGTGAAGACAGAAGAAGAAATAAGACTCCTCTCTTTTAACCACACTGAATCTCCTATTTCAACTACAACTCCCTCTTTCAAGTTTCAACCCTCTTAGTAGATTCATTATTTAGCAAGTCACATGTTCCAAATATACTAATAATTAGACCACAAACTTAAAGGCGAAGACGAGGAATTCTTTCAAAGGCTGATGTCAAAATATATCAGAATACATTCATCTAAAAACAAAGTTCATTAAACATGGATCAAAAGCCAGCTCAATGATATGGAATAGCCATTAAAATAGACTTGAAAGGACAGATAAATGATCCGTAATCAAGTCCAAATTTAATTTTCTCAACTGCAATTGTCTAATCCAAGCTCCAAACATTATAAATCCTGTTATTATGAAAATTAAATACATTTATTCTTATAATTATTAAAATTTAGTATTTTAATCCTATAATTATTTAAAATTATATACTTTAATTTTAAAATTAAAATATATTTTTTTAGACTAAAATTCTTTATTTTTATAAATAATGGGATCATTTATGCCTACCTATAAATTACCATACTAAATTGTATTTTTTTTACATAATGTCAAGAACCCCGGAACCTTCATCTCAATTTGAAGTATGCTGATCAGATGCATCTATTAATTGGTCTGACCAGTGCATATTATAATACCGTCATAACATCTGAAATCATGCTTTGATTTCAGCTTATTAATTAATATTTAAGTTTAGGGTCGTTAAACTTCAATGTAAACTGTTAAAATTAGCATTTGGGATTGAAGTTGAAAACCGACAATATAGATTTCCCTCGCTAGTCCTGAAGGCTGAAAGTACACTAGCCCTATCATGTAATAATTTGCAATAATATCGTGGCCTTACTGATATATAACACACAAAGTATAGACTCTAAGGGCATGTTTATTATTTATACATACGATAAAGTATAGACTCTAAGGGCATGTTTATTATTTATACATACGATAAGTTTGGTTATAAAATTGGATCGAATTTTATAGTATAAAAATAATAAAATTATATAAAAATTTAGTACGATTAAGGAGTGTACTTATAAATCAATTATAAAATTATATGTTTTGATTTCTTTTTTTCATCTCAAATTAAAAATCATTTTTTTATTTTAAAATGTAATAAAAATATAAAAATAAATTTAATAATAAATTATTTTATTCAAATATTTATAATCAATTTTATCCGATTATATTATACAATTTATCACCAAAAATTATACAAACTAAATATTATACAATTCTAAGAAGATGTACTTTTCTTATGATTTGGTTCACCATTCTTTGCATATAAACTTGGAGGTTCAAGATCCCATCCTAAAAGTAAACCTATGGGGTGCGGTTAATTCATGTACTTATTATTGATATTTTATTAACGTGGGTTTTTTTTTCACTTGTCAGCAGTTCAAAATGACGTTGATTGGAATACAAAACTAAGGGTAGTTTGGGACTTAATTAGAACATACAAAATGCTAAAACAATTTAATAGAGGACAGAGTGACATTTATCCAAACCTAATCAGGGCAGGATAAAATTTTCTTCAAGCATATAATCCCATTGTGAATGGGATTCCAAGGATCAAACTTTGACACTCAAGAGTTGCGCTAATGGGTTAGGTCAGGTTTTTTCCACAAGCAGCCAACTTCGATTAGACATTTTGCTTTTGGCTTTAGCTGCTAAGGCCCTAAACTCAGCAGTAACTAGTCAAATTTTCGAAGTAATCTGTTTTATTGTAACAATTGTAATAAAAAAATGTAGTGTCATTAAACGTGCAAGTTGAAACTAAAACTACTCAGCCACTTGGGAGAACCAAGTGTGGAAGAGCCTGCCTTCTTAGTCTTATATAAGTAGTTGGTAAGTAGCTCCAGGCCTCCGGGATAAAAAATACAAGAGTGATCCCAAGTTCTAATCATGATAGAAAAAGAAAGCTTTTTCACTGTGACAAGTCTCCTGATTATTTAGTGACACTATGAGCTGATAGAAGCAAACATTCTTTCATTTATGAAAAATCATGGGCCCGATCCCTATTGAATCAATGCATAAGAACTAGATTTATGCTTAGGGGTAGATATGTCAAATGTGTATGATTAACATGTCTACGCCAACAAACTGTCAAACTTTCTTTAGTCATACTTTTCACAAGGCAATTTACCTGAAGTTTTCTCAGTCTAGACAATTACTACCTTTAAGAATCAACATCAGCATTTTGAAGTAGGTGACGAGCATTATGCAGAAGAGCATTAACATTCTCATTTGAAGAATCAAGCAACCTCAGTTCCTTGATTTCTTCTTGCCATTGCTCAATTCTTTCCTTATGTATCCTGCATACATAATCTCAGAAGTTAAGACATGAAAAATTACTCCCAGCTCTAATGTTTTAAATCACTAAGCACTACTAGCTCACAAGATCAGTTTCTCTTCAAATTCATTACTTAGCTCCTTAAACATTGTCTTCCCTGACTCCAACAGCTCAGATACCTACAGCGATGGACAAATATAATATACATAAGCAGCAATCACTCTTGGCAGCTGCAACATTTCCGTTCAATCGAACATCAACTTGTAGAAGAACTAATTTCCAAATATTTACCATCTGTGTGAATTGCTCAATCTTATCTAGCAGATGAGAGATATTAAGTTCCATCTCTTCAGATCCAGCAATGTTTGTCTCGGGTTCAGCCTTTTCCACAATCTCTTGATCTGCTTCATGTCCTTCCTTCTCTTCAATCTGTCAAGTAGTGAAAATCAATAAAAACTCAAGAAACTCAACATTCTTCATCAAATTTGAGAATAAATTAGACGAGTTAAGAGAGCTTCTTTGTTAACGTACTGCTGGCTTCAGGCGCTTTCTCATGCCATCAGCTCCTTCCATACTGAGCTAATTTTGAGCTATCAATCCGATTTCAAAGTAAGTGAAGCGGGAAATTAGTAAGGATAATGTTGAGTAAAATTTAGAATAAACAACTCTAAATTTACTAATATTAGATCCAAACAAGTAAACAAACTACTTGTATTATACTCACTATAATAACACCTTTCAAAGACAACTCACAAATTGAAGAGAAATACAAACACTTAAAGAGAAAGCTCTTAACTTACACTCAAACTAAGAATACAAAGACTTATTTGTTTTTGATGGAATGATTAAATCAAATGCAAGGTAGGCTATTTATAGTCTTCACCATGCAATATACACCACACAAATATAAAACTAAGAAATAATCCTAGCCATACAAATCTTATCTACACACTTCTCTTTTCTACAACCTTCAACCACTTCATTTATTTCTACAACCTTCAACTACTTCATTTATTTCTACAACCTTAAACTACTTCATTTATTTCTACAACCTTCAACCATTTCATTTATTTCTCTACCTATTCAACCACTTCATTTATTTCTCTACCTCTTCAATTATTATTTTGGTGTTGATTTTCAACACTCCCCCTTAACACCAACTCTCACTATTTTTACTGTGTCAAGCTGATGGCGAAACATTTCGAACTTGCCAACGCTTAAGCTTTTTGTGAACAAGTCTGCAATTTGATTATCTGTCTTGATTTGCCTCATTTCAATTTCTTCTTGCAAAACCTTTTCTCTGATAAAGTGATAGTGTATTTCAACATGCTTAGTTCTTGCATGAAAGACCGGATTCTCTGCCAAACGAATTGCTGATTGATTGTCACAATACAATGGTACTGCATAATCTACCGATTGATGTAGATTATTCATTAGTTGTATTAACCATGTACACTCGAGCCGCCATTGCCGCCGATACTCACCAGTGGTTGATAATGATACCGTTGGTTGTCTTTTGCTACACCAAGAAATTGTTCCGTAACCCACTTAAACACATACCAGGTTGTTGATTTCCTGGTGTCAGCGATCTCCTCGCATAGTTCCAGATCGCGAACTAACTAACTTGTTGTCTCCACCTTTCTTGTACAAAAAACCATAGTCAATTGTACTCTTAACATATCTCAATATTCGTCGAACTGCTTCCAAATGTGGCTTCTTTGGATTTTGCATGTACCGATTCATTACACTAACTACATAAGAAATGTTAGGCCGAGTTAAGGTTAAGTAGATCAGACTGCCTACCAATTTTCGATACATTGTCCCATCTTCCAAATCTTTTCCTTCATGTGCACACATGTTGGCATTTGGCTCCATCGGCATCGAAATTGGTTTGCATTCAAGCATTCCGAACCGTTTTATCAAATCTTTATAATATTTTTGCTGACAAAGAAATATTCCTTCTTGTGTGCGATCAACCTCTAAACCAAGGAAGTGCTTGAACTGGCCAAGTTCTTTCATCTGGAAACGGACTGACAAATTCTCCTTTGTCCGAAGAAATTCTGGCTCATTATCACCAGTTATGATTAAGTCATCCACATACACTAGCACAATAGCTAGTGTATGTGGATGACTCAACCACTTCATTTATTTCTACAACCTTCAACTACTTCATTTATTTCTACAACCTTCAACTAATTCATTTATTTCTACAACCTTCAACCATTTCATTTATTTGTCTACCTATTCAACCACTTCATTTATTTCTCTACCTCTTCAATTATTATTTTGGTGTTGATTTGCAACAGATAATTCCTGAGCTAAAACATCACAGCTTCAAAACGAAAAAAGAGCTATTGAAAAATTAACAAGAAAAATTTAACTATCCATTGAGCAAATGTATTGCTCCTGCATCATGAAGCCATCAGATTAATCAGTAATGAGTGTAAATTATATATAATGTATAAGCATTATGAGACATTCAATCCTAAAAAGATAATCCTAAAAGAAAGATAAGTCTTATATTACTTATAAACACTACACTAGTATCTTTCTTAATCAATACGAGATTTTTTTATATACTGACATCCCTCCTCAAAGTACGGGCAATCTGACGTAACTCTTTATATTTTTAACTTATTTTTATTACACTTCGGTGCAAAATGACATACTTATTCAACTAATTTCATTTTTAACCCACTTGGTGTGCATATATATATATATATTCATTTTCTTATAAATTACAATGTTAAGAAACATAAGAAAATTATTAAAAAAACACTCTTAAAACTTATAACAATAAAAATAGTATCTCAATAATATTAAGCGTGATCTAATTAGACAGCATTTAATATTAAAAGGGTCTGTATTTCTATAATTCAATTTGAACGGTATCCAATGAATAGCGTTCAAAATAAAATGATATAATAGGTTTTTTTTTTAATAATGAAAATATATAAGGTTGATATAAGGGGCACAATTTTTGTGTTCAAAAAGTTTTAAGAGTTATTTTTCTAAAAATATATGTTAATTTACATTGTAAGAAAAATGACATAATTATTTAACAAATTTTACTTTTAATTCTTCAATAAAAAGAACATATGTTCATTTTCTTATAACGTTAAAAAATATATAATTATTTACGTTATAAGAAAAATGAATATATTTTTTTCCTTAAGAAATTGGAAATGAAAATCCATGTATGAAAGGAGTTGTGCCATGCAATTAATTATTTTTATCATTCTAAATCTATTTGAGTCATTTATCTTACTTTCTTTTTGCAATGCCGGTTCTTTTCTTTTCTTTTTTTTGGTAGGAGGCTATTAGTATTTTTTCTTTATTTCATCGATTGAAACTCTAATATTATATAATTTTTTTATAATTTATAAATAACATGATACATCTAATCCTAAAATATTAACTTCAAAAGGAAGCTAAGTCTAGTATTATTTATAATCACTGCACCGATATATTTATTAATGAATATAACTCTTTCTACGAATTAACAATAATGCAACTGTAGCATTGTGAAAATATAATTAGAAAAGGAAAAAAGGACTCGAAACTGATAGCAAATGTTTTGATTTAATCCGGATTCTTTTTCTTTTTGGAATCTCATTATAGCACATAAGAGATTGCTAAATTGATTTTATCTCACATTTGATTGCTTCAAAGAAGATCGAGTCGAGATTTCAAGATCGATCAAAGCGAAATAGTAACATTTAGCCATATTAACAATTCAAAATGAAAACAGCTTAAGATTTTTTACCTAGCAGAATTCAATTAGGAATCGATCCGAGTCGGATAGAGGAATGGGACTGCTGTATTAGAGCGACAAGAGTTCCAAATAGCAATCAATTGCAAACACTTTGATTTCAAAGATCAATGACCTTCGATATTGGACATTTGAAATTCGCATATGTGCGGGAGCTTTATAGAATGGGATGGCGCGGGAACTTACTTTGGTCATGCAGCCACAAAATTAGGCTGAGCTCTATAAAAACGAGCCGGGCCCGATCAGCTTGATGAACAAAATCGGCCAGGTCAGTCTCAGCTGCCAACACGATGAGCTGCCCAATTTGGCCTTCTTCAGTGACACGTGAAGGTTTTTTTTTCCCTTCCCCTTTCCAAATATGATGTGGATTTGTAGAAGAGAAAAATAAAAATAAATGAAAAAACCAATAATAAAAAAATTAAAAAATAATAATAACACTCAAAAAATTTATAATAAAAATAACACCTAATAATATTTAACGAGATTCAATTGAAAAATATTTAAAATTAAACTCTTAAAATAGTTATTATTCAATTAGACGAAATCTAATTAGATAACATTAGATGTGAAATAATATACTATATTTTTTTAAATAGTAAAAATGTAAGAGTTAAGTATTAAAAGTATTATTTTTTATGTTTATAAATTTTAATAGCTGTATTTTTATTGTTTAAAAAAATATTTGTTGATAGCTTATTATTCTAAGCCTTTAGATTTTTAAATTAATCTCAGCCATCAATTATTATTTGAGAAAAAAATTTAAATCCAATAACTAGCTGTGTAGAGGATAGTGGGTTGTAACATGAAAAAAATATATATCGCAGAATTTCTCTCTTTATTATTATAAACACAATTAGACAGACAAAAAGGCATTAGAATTATGACTCAGGTCCAATGATCTTTCATGGAATGCATTAGTAAAAATTGACCACAATTATTTGGTTTTGAATCCCAAACTTCAGCTAATTGGAAAATATAATATTAATGGAATAAGCTTCATTTTCTTGTCCTTTTTCCGCCCTTCCATTTCTAGTTGTATCATATTTAAACATGACAAATTATTTTCGATAAAAAAAATAAACATAACAAAATATTTGTTTTATTGTTGAAATCATACATATAATAATGACGAATTTAATTAATTTATTAGTTTTTTCATCCTACAAACCAAACAAATAAATTTATAAAATTGTAAACAAAAACATTTATTTACATTATTCAGAAAAAAAAACCATTTGCAAATAATTCTAAGTATCAGATGCCCAACCCATAACTTGCATGTTCATCCCAAATATTGTTGCCGCCTTCTTTTTTTTTTTTTTTTTATCAAATCCCAAATAGTATTCTCTTTGTTATTTGTTTTAGGATGAAGACATGATCCAATTTACAAATATTAACTGTGTTTAAATAATCATTAATATTTGCTCATGTTAAAAGATAAGAATCATCCCACTTACTAATTAAATCTCCCCAAAAAAATTAAATAAATAAACAAAACAATTCACAAGGTCTTGTGAGTTGTAACAACAATTAGATGTTGCTTGTGCAAACCTTCAAGTCAACTGCATTAGCTACAAAAGCCCACAAGGAATAAAATTTTCCTCTTACTCCCCCTAGGCCAGGAATAAAATTTAGAGTTCCAACAAAGGAATCAAAAATAATGAAGATAAATCTCAAATGCCTTGAAGGTAATTTCATTAGCAATTGAGTAAACTGCCTTTACTATGCAGCCCCTCTTCTTCCTGTGGGGTATACACATGGAAGTTGCAGGGGCATACTATATTCTATAGAGGAGGTACAAACCAAAGATAGATGCTACATGACTAAATGCTAATGGCATCATAACTAGCTGTACATACATTTAATTTACATGAGTACCTACTTATGTGCCTCGATCATTTATCTATCCTGAGATTGCTACATAAATGTCCAAGTTCGGGTCTTGCATCCATCCACGACGTGAATGTCATGTCTGATGCAGAAGTGCTGTAGAGGTAGGATTTGAACGTTATGAGGAAAAAGTACCGCCTGCAGAACAATAGAATGAAATAATCACTACTTTAATTAATCCTTCCTAAAACAGTTTTATTCTTTATTGGTATAATGTTTATATTGTAATGGCTCATGCAATCGGTGCAAATATGACTGACAATAATAAAGAAATTCCATGCATGATTTAGAAAGGCAAGATGAGATCAATAAGTGAGAATGTCATTTAACCCCTAACGACACAGGCAAAGAATGAGACCATTGGTGGAGGCGTAGAACCAGTAAACATTCAGTACTTGAGAGTGCATAAACGTATGCAACAAGTGGCCACTTCTTAGACCATCTGGCGTAACCTCAACAACAAATTACCACAATGGTTTAATCTCATAAACAACTAGCAATTAATTGAAATGGTCAATGCTCTTAAGCACTCAGCTCATCTAAATCAAGTGAAATGAAAACATAAAAAAATTGCTTCAAATGCCATGATGAAATTCTTGGGATGCAAAAATCACCTTAAAGCCTTGATGCCCATATCCATGAGGTATAATTGCTGCTCATCATCAACATCAGAAAATTTTTTGAGTTGCTTAATATAATATAGAATATCCTCTCTTAGGTGCCCTGCTCCAGCACACCTGCCAAATATAAGAACAACTCAGTAAAATTCCATTATCAAATGGTTATATTAAAGGGGAAAATTCTCTGAAATACATGGAGGGTAGTAACACAGCAATAAGCTCCTGATGGGATTTCTTTTAAGTGGAATACCTTTCAATGACAAGGTCAACATCTGCTTTGCTTTTTGGACCATACGGGAGAACTCTTGTAAGGTTTAGTATATTGCGGTAATCACCCATCTTGAGAGCTTCGTCATTAGAAAACTGATCGGGCGAATCCTCTTTAGGCAAAAATGAGTTATTTATACTAGCCAAGGATTGAGAATTAACTGAAGCAAAGTTTCCCACTGCACCAAGTTTACAACAAAGGATTGCCATGGCATATGCCACTCCTCCAAATCCTGTATGAGATACGAATAAGTAGCACCCTGCAGATCTACAGATAAAGGTGTTTAGCTTTGTATCATATATTTTGAGTAGATGAAAAAATAAATAACTTTAGATGAATATCTGAGAACCTGACCCAAAGTAAATAAAAATCTAGACAGTGCTTTATCGACTAACATTATGAATTGGTCATAGCCAACTCAGCATAAAATTATCATACTGTTAGTTCTCTTGTTGCCAAAAGAACGATAATACAAACTCCTGCAATCACACGCTTTCTATATATTGCACTGCATAACTCACAATTAAGAGCCAAGGTAGAACTGCTTTCGTACTTACTCATCCATACAGTACTGAATAGCATCAACATCAGAAGCTAAAGCTTCTCTCCCTCTTGTCAATGGGATTCTTCTATATATGGTATTATAACCATGGTCTTTCAGAGAAGCATATACTTCAGCAGGCGTTTTCACATCATCTACGAAAATATTTTCCCAGTATCCTATGACACTGGACTGATTTAAATTTGGGTTATACTCTTCACGATGTAATAGAATTCGACCACCAGACTGCCCTACCTCAGACAAAATATCTTCTTTCAGTCGTGTTTCCATGTGTTCCACCTGCATATAGTTGTTGCAAGAAATGAACTTCCAAAAATTAACCGGCCTAATACATGTCCTTAAATTAAAATACAAAGTTTTTCCCTTGAAGAAAATACATAACATATTTTGAAAACACACCAGTGGACCAGTAATTCCAACATGCTTGAGAGTATCAACAGGTTTGTTTAGCTCCCTAAGGACAAATGGGGTTCCATTAATATATACTACAGCATCTTCTCTCAAATCAGTGACAATCACTTTCTGAGCAGCAGTTCCTTCCACTTTGGGCTTGGCACCTAAATATGCCACCATCTCTTCGGCACCAGCAATTTTTGGAGTTGCCATACTGTACACAGAGTATCCATCCACCTGAAAAAAAGGGAGCTCAAGGCTTGAAATCAAGACAACTTCTCACAGTATATATTGTATAGTTATATCTTGCATTATCATGCTAGGTCACGTAATTGTTTATGAATCTGCTGATTGGTATAAGAATCACATTATGATAAGGGGATTAATTTGTTATTTATTCTTATGAATGTTTTAGAAAATGTTATTATTTAATTGTAATTTTTCATTTATTATCCTTAAAAAGTAAGCGCTTATGCCTCATTCCGCTTTGAGGCTTACGCCTTGCCTCAATGAGGAAACAGCCTTGAGGCTTAAATGCACCTTTCGAACCTTGCCATCACATTTAGTGTATTTACAAATTATAATATTCATTTGTACCTTGTAAACATGTGAAGCACCATCTATTTGTACATGGCTCGAAGTTTTTTGACCAGGAAAGAAGTACATTTTAAGTATAGACCCTTTCCCTAAAACAGAGCCATTACGAGCCTTAACGATGGCCTCCATCACAGCATCTCCATGTTTGGATTCTTCTGGTACTCTCAATGCTTCCTGCATCCCAAAAAACACAACCATAACATCCATACCAATAAATAAATAAAAGCTGCCTATTCACTATGTTGAAGGACCCTTGAAAAATATTCACTAGCCTAGCCAGGAAAAAAAAATGCAGTGACCATAAATCAAATAGGAAGGACTTACAGGTACAGAGAAAAATCGCCCAGGCCTTAATCTTATACTCCATTTCATTCCTCGGATCTCTGGTCTCTGATGCAACCAATCCTTAAATGTCATCCTGGATTGACCTTGTCCACAAAACCCATCAAATGCCTCACTTCCCAAATATGCTGAGAAAGCAATTAAACGGAAATATCGTTCCAAGTACTCTGCCCCACGGTTCAGTGCTACCCTTCTTACCCTTGGTTCAACATGTTGTTGATTGAATACCTTTCTGTACTGCAGAACAGCTTGACGAATGTTCTGCAGAGCGGCACATCTATCTATTATAGCATCTAAGGCTTCCCGACATTCAACTCCGTTATCAAACAATCTTGTTATTTTCCACAAGAGCAAGATGTCATTTATGCCAAACTTTTTACCTTGCTTGCTTTCAGTTCTTTCTTTTCCAAACATGGACCTTGATACAGCAACATTTTCTCCAGTTTCTTCACCACTTGATGTACCACCATCTGCTTCTTCATGGATCATACAGTTTTGCAGAAGTCTAATAGGTCTCCCATAATCAATTCTAAGTTTCAAAAGGCAAGCAATCACAGTACCAGTGGTTGTCCTCCCTCTTCCCATCTGTGATATCAAAGATATTTAAGACTAGACAAAAAAAAAGCATTATAGTCTCCACAATCTTGATACACAAGAATAAAGAAGCAGGAAAATGAAAAGGTTAACCTGGCAATTGAAAACAAAAGCAGCGTCCTTGGAAGCAGAAGCTATATTCATAGCAATTATGTCCAAGTCAGAACTTTGGGGAGCTTTACCATCAGTTATAGGAACACGTGCATACTTGATTGGAAAACCATCAACCTCTAAGTTTTTAAAAACCTCAAGCGGAGTCTGAATAGAATCACGATTTACATGTTCCCAAACATCAAATATTTGCCCATCATTTGCTTCATGAATAACCATTATAGCACCCCCATAACATTCAGCTTCTCGCAGGATGTCATCCTTCAGCCGAGATTCCATTCGCTCAACTCGCTCACAATCAATGCCCTAAAAATACATTTTAAGTTTAATTTCACCCACAGAAGCTACAATTGGGAAAGAAAAAGGGGGTTTTGTCTATAAGAGCCAATTTTTGGACAATAGTTTAAAAATAGGCACAAGTTGAATTTTTTTAAAAAATAGGCAAAATCTTACCTTAAACTTGAAAGCAAAATTTTTAATCAATTTTATTTAAAAAAAAGATATATTAACTTTATTTGACAAAAAATAATTATTATAAACATAAAAAAATATTAACATCTTATAAATTTATAATTAATTTTAAATACATAAATATTTTTTATCATATTATATATTAAAAAATTTATTTTAAAAAATAAAAAATAATTTATTTTACAATAAAATAAATATAAATTTATACATATATTGAAAATCATATGCTAAATATTTTGATAATTTATAAATAATATAATATATTATTATTATTAATTATAATTATATTTAATAAATAATTATAATATTTAATTATAATTATGATATAAAAAATAATATTCATAAAAATAATTAAATTATTCAAAAAAATTATGAAACCTCTATATCTAACTTTTTACAATATACAATACAAACATAACACATTATATAGTAAAATTTGTGTGAAAATATTATCTAATATAATATTATTATAATTATTAGTCTAGTTTTTATAATTTATTTTATAATAATAATTATTATTAATTTTGTAATTATTTTATAATTGATTATTATTATTTTAAGTTAATTTATAATAAAATTTTGATAAGTTATTTGTTATAACAAATTATATATTTATTATTAAATATATTTTTGTATTTTATAAATATAAATTATTTTTATTATTTTTTATTTACCCAAAAATTTATTTATTAAAAATTTATAATTTTTATATTCGGCATTTTAAAGTTGCAAAGGGTAATTAAAATATTTTTTTATCTTGTTTTTAAAATAAGAAGAGAAAAATGGGCTGGGAATTGAAGGAGGAGAGAGAAAAAAAACGAAAAAAAAATTGAGATATAATTGAAAGAGGAAAGAGAAAAAAAAATGACTTGGTACTTGATTAAGAGGTTAAAAAGAGCCTTTTTTTAAACTAAATTAACAAATAGCCCCTTTTTAAACTTTTGAATGGAATATGCCCATTATAGACAAAAACCCAAGAAAAAGCTTCCACACTACATGGTAAAAGAAACAATATCACACCTGAAACTATATCATAGAGCCTTTGTGCATTTGAATTAAGGAAATTTGCGTGAACTTACTAGAAAATCTTTTCCATAAAGGAAACATAATGTTGCTACCTTCACTACTTTATGTAGGCCAAGAGTTACTAAAGTATATTTCAAAATTATTAATATTTTGAGTCAAGACTTTTGACCTTGCAAACTTCAATCAGCCACTTTGAAGTTTTATGTTAAATAACAATCAAGAGGCAACCACATCAATGCTTGTTCACCAACATCACTGAACTTATGGATGCCTACATGACACATTTTTCATCATATACACCATATGCATTTGAATTAAAGAAATTTGCGTGAACTTTCTAGAAAAATCTTTTCTATAAAGAAAACATACTGTTGCTACCTTCACTACTTTATGTAGGCCAAGAGTTACTAAAGTATATTTCAAAATTATTAATATTTTGACTCAAGACTTTTGACCTTGCAAACTTCAATCAGCCACTTCAAAGTTTCATGTTAAATAACAATCAAGAGGCCACCACATCAATGCTTGTTCACCAACATCACTGAACTTATGGATGCCTACATGACACATTTTTCATCATATACACCATATGCAGTTATGTATGGTTCAAATTTGATGATAAATAACAATAACAAAGTTATATGATATGAAGCTTAAGAATATACCGTGTATTCACGCATGTTCTTGTATGGCCTTTCAACCTCTCGAAGCACAAATGGTTTCCCATTGATGTAAATAACAGGTTCCTCTCTCATATTGTGCCAAAGAATTGGACGAGCACTATTAGAGCTACCAATTCTTTGCATGACAGACCGTATACCATCTACAGTTGGATTTGCTACTCCATAAACTGGAAAGCCAGGGATTTCTCTGAAATTGGGGGCACCCTCCACTCTGTCAGGTAAAGTTTGATTTTGACAGCCTGGACAGTGATCACTTTTTAGAACAGTTTGGCTACCCAAAACCTCACCACTTCTCATGGCAGCAACTACACCCATCTCAGAAGGGCGGCCATCAGTTGATTCAGCAATCTTCATCAGAGATGGCTTTGGACTTGAATATCCTAAAGCACCCATTGGATTTCTCCTCAGTAACCTACATAGAGGCCCAATGCAGTGAATGCTTAAAATTTAAGGGTGGGGGACCAAATGGTCCCTTTATTTTTGGGTTGAGTCCAATTAGTCTCATAATTATTAATAGCGAGCCAAAGAAATCTAAATAGTGATTTTCCGTTTAAAGAAGACGGAAGAATACATTGAGAGAGCCGTGATCTTCTTCATCATGAATATTGGATAAATTTTATCCATTTTGACACCTAAGCTATGATATCTTTAAATTCCACCTTTTTCACATCGAAGATTTTTTTTCTTTGTATCATGAGAAAAGATATTCCAATCTCTTTTGTTACATGTGAATCTTTATTTTTCGAATTTTTTTTAATTGTTTGTAACTTGAAATTATTAAGTTAACCTTTGTTAATTAGGTATGTACTTAACAAATGAATTCTTCGTTATAATGCTTAATTTCAATAACATTATGTTAATTGGACCAATTGGACTATTTTTTGTTAAATTATGGGACTTAATCAACCTAACTCAATATTTACAGGACTAAGTTACCTATTTTGCAATAATTATAGGACTAAACTGAACCTTTTTCCTAAAAATTTAATCTAATTATTTTTAAGTATACCAAAAAGAAAAGCAACAACTTGAATTCCATTTTTATGTATTAAAAAAATTGAATGCAACTCAATCAGTAACCACACAATTGTGTCATGATGTGGAAAATACATTAATTTAAGAAAATATAGGCGGCATGATGAAAAATGCCAATGTAGTAACACAAGAATATTCATGCAATACTGTTCAATCTTCAGCAAAATGTATGTTTCCACATCCCAGAAGTCTAATGATTTGCATGATTTATATTCTTTAACACATGTACAAATAACATATACCAGTGAATACCACTATGATAAATGGAAGAGACAAACAAGAATCGGCAAAACCAGAATGACCACATGAAGGATAAAATATTATTTGATTTCTTTTACTTACCGGCGCATAATGCTATACAATTCGGGCCTTGCTCTCATCCAATCGGCAAAACCAGAGTAACCACATGAATCGGGTTGGAGAGCTGACTTCTCTGAATGAATGTACACAGCAAAGCATATCAGAAAGTAGTATCTTTCCAAATACTCCACAAAAAACGAAAGCAATGCCTCCCTTTTCATCTCATCTGGCTGGCGCAGAATACTGTTGCGATAAGTAGCAATTGCTTCCCTTAAGTTCTGTAATTTGATTCACAGAAATAGATTTCCGAAATTCAAAATTATAACATAAAAATCCACCTTAAGAAATAATGAGCTGGCATACTGCATACACACACATAAATATACAAACATATAAATTCCTAATGCGCAATATAAATTCATATACACAACATACATACATATAAATTCCTAATGCGCACACATATAGAGCAAGGAGAATGCATGCATCATGCTAAAAAGAAAATAATAATAAGCAATTTCTTATGGATGATTAGAGGGAAAGTTGGAATCTGAAAATAGCCCATAATGGATAGGAATATTGAGCTATACACCTGTACCTGCATGGAAGCACATCTATCAATAACTTTATCTACTTGTCTTTTGCCTTCAACGCCACCCTGTAGACATAGCAGTAATTGATAACATGAGCACTATTCAGTAGAAATAAAAGCCACCCGGCAGCTATATAAAGTGGACTGGACAAGTACCTCTAGCACCCTGATCAAGCTTCTTATGACTGCATATTCTCCTCTACGAATTGCCTCTTCTGAATGAGGCAGATTGTCAGCAACATTAGTACCAGCCTCAGAAACTTTCCCAATTGAGTTGGATCTTGGAATGCCTAATAATGTAAAGAAATATACTGCATTAAAGACATACTACTCGATGAACTATGAATCAAAGCCGACAAAGATTTTGAAATGAGAAAATAGGACACATAATTTTTCTGAATAAAAAAGCAAGATTAATGTTAAAATGCACCCTATTCGTTCTTTCCAACAGATAAACCTAATGTCTAACAATTTTTGGCTCAGCGAGATTAGTTGCTCACACTCATTGCTATAATTACCTATTACCATAACTAACATGAAAAAATATGATGGTTTTGCTTTAAAATCTGCAATTAAAGTGCTAGCACTCCTACTAGTAATTGACAATCAAAAAGAAAATTCCATTGTGTAATGCTCTACTGGCAACCATGTGAATGAATAATGATCACGTAGTTAGATAACAAAGTTCAGAAAGTAACAACTAACAAGAGTACCAGAGGAGCATGTCCGGTTGAGGTAAACCAAAGTTGCAATCACCATCCCAGTTGTAGTTCGCCCTCGTCCCATTTGACAGTTAAAAATTATTTCTTTGTTTATGTCAGCTTGAGAAATCTTACGAACCTAAAAACACAAATAAGGAAAACTAGATAAGTAGCAAAGAGTCAAATTCAAAAACATTACAGTGGCACCACAATAAAGACTTAAAATCCTATAGGTTTTCATGAGCAAAAGATATTGTGCATATAAAGAAAAATCATTTTTTCCACCCATCCAATTGAGAACTAAATTTTTTGAATAGTTCAGTAAACAGAAAACACTATTGCATCCTTGAACCAGTTATTATATGCTTTAACCCTTGTGATTCTCAAACAAGCAACTTGTCCATCTAAAATGATAATCAAATAAGTGTAGTCAACTTCTCCATATATCAACTTGTCCAACTAAGTGAAAGACAATATGTAGTCATGATTGAGCTAAGCAAACTTTCAAAAGTTACAGCCAGGCCCAGGAATGGGTTGTCTTGCTTAATTTGCCCCAAATCAAATGAAAACTTTAAGACATAAGTCTCTAGGAAGTTGTGCTTTACTTCTAAACCGATACTGGTTTCAATAAGTGTTTTTTTTTCGTCTTTTTTTTTCCTCCTTAGTAGCCACTAAGGTAGCATAATGTCACGTCCCGCCCAAACTGCCCCTAAAAATCCAAATGATGGCTGCCTAAAGGATCTAGGCACATGAAAAGTTCTAGAGTTGCCTAGAGAAGTCTAGAAAGGGCTGGAGTTGGATGGACTCAACTCAAGCTTGAAGACCCTAGAATGTTCTAGAGCATACTAGAGGGTGCTAGAATGGGCTGGAGTATTCTAGAACGCACCGGATGGTTCGGGAAGGTTGTAGAAGCTGCTGGAAGCTTGCGGAACATCCCGGAAGGTGCATGAAGAAGCTAGACAAACCTAGAAGACTCTAGAGTTGGATAGAAGGTCCTAGAACCTTGTGGCAGCTTGTACATAGAACTCTCTTGTATATTCTAGAGCTAGAAGGATCTAGAGAAATGTGGCATACTCCTAGGCTTGTTGCCACACTATAAATAGACCACTTGGTCTTCATTTGTATTCATCCTTGGGAATTCTTAGCAATTGTATCATAAACTCTCTCTAGAGCAATACAAAGCATTCTTTGCAAACTCTCTTTCTATTCTCTTTGGAGTTACATTTCGGATTGAAAGGCAGGCTTAGTGCGACGGACCGAGCTAAGTGCCGCACGATCGCTACTTGAGAAATTAAGGTCGTGACAATAAGACCTCTTTTCATTGTCTAATTGAACATAATGTCAAATACCATATTTCTATTATTATTTTCTTTGTTTGAGGGGTGGTGGGGGCAAGAGGGGATAACCTCGTATGATTATGAATAAACATAAATGCAAATTGATACTTGTCATGCAGGTAAATATTATATATTGCTTAACATTAAGCTATGAATCTAACCAAAATATCAAAATCCAACTCCTTTGGTGATTTTTCATCAGTTATAGGAACGCGCTCGTAATCAACTAGGTATCCTTCTAGTTGAAGCTCCTCGTACACCTATGAGGAAGGGAAAGAAAAGTTTAGACATTCATGATGAAATGATGATAACTACTCAAAATGATTCTGCTTTTATTTTCCTCTAGGGAAAGATTATGTAAAGAAAGATACCTCCAGTGGTGTCTTTACAGAATCACAAGATACCGGTTCCCATTGGTCCACCATCTGACCATCTGGCAGTTCATCAGTGACAAGGATCTTATTTCCATATCTGCTATGTCAGAGGTGCAAATAAAAATTGCAATCATGCAAAGCAAGTAAACTAATATGTGAAAACAATAATTTATTTCAAAAGACTAAAAGCTAGGTAATAGTGTAATACAGAGCAACCAATAAAAAAACCTTGCAGCTTCCATCAGGATATCTTCTTTCAATCGAGCTTCCATTTGTTCAACTCTATCCCTATTGATTCCCTAATTGTATATGTATTACCATCACAATCAGTCGGTTGGAACTTGAAATTTCAGTCAGTTGCAACAGTAGGACTACTTTTACGAACATACCGTATATTCAAGGTTGGAAAATGGCCTCTCCAGATCACGCAAAACAAAAGGACGGCCATTAATGTACACCACCTGTTTGACAAAAGGAAAGAACCGTGATTATATATCAAAATGCACAACCTTAATAATTATGAAAATGGTCGATATGATTTTCACATCAATTTCTATTAGTAAACTACATTGTACTAGAGATTTACCAGTAACTATTCTTAAAAATCATTATACTGTTTTCAAAAAAATCTAAGAAGTGTTGCAAATATGATCCACTTGGTTAGCTATCTAAATTCTTCATACTTCATGCTTACTATGTGACACCAAGCTGCATTACACACTAAAAAAAATGGGACAATAAACAAGACAACTTATCAAATTTTCCATTTTTCTTCAAGGAACCAAGAAAGATGAGCATCAGCAATCATTAGAAACAAAATTTTAAAACCTTTTTTAGTTCAATCATGAGAAAGAGAAAACTAATCATTGTAAAATGTATACAGTGATTTGCAGGTACCATATTTCAAGGGATACATAATTTTCAAGGTCCCTACCAGCAAACTTTTCTTTTGCTAGAATAAAACAAAAATCTCCACATCAAAATGTAGTGGTATATACGGCCAAAAAATAATGTAGCATATTGCTTTGGGAAAAAAAAATAAGCACCAATTTTCAAAGAAATTCTTTGTCAGGTGTTAATATGTTTTACTCCTATCATTGACTTTTACCAAATCAATACATTTTTTTGCCAACATCCAGCAGAAACAACATCTTTCTGCAGTTCGCTGGACTCTAGCTAAGGGCATAAGAAAGTTAACATTGTTGTTACCTTATCAAAACCATGGACGTGTAACGAGTGTCAAACAAGGCATCCAAGAGCAATAAGGGAATAATTAACTACATCTTATCGAAATTTATTTCATCCTAGAGCATATCAGAGTTAAACAGGTGAAACTAGTATTTAGGTTTGTCAGAGACATTTGTACTCTGTAATTTTGTTTTCTTCTATTTCTCATTTTTTTCCTTTCTCCTCTTCACCACCATACATTTAAGAATCCCACTCTTGCACGTGTACTTCTAACAAAACTTGAAGAACATCTAACTTTAAAATTTAAGATCTCATGATTTTTGGAACATTTATCCCTTAAATAAGCTAATGAATGAACAGCCACTAAAATCTTAAACATTTCTCTACGTGCTAAAAAAATCCATTTTGTTCATAAATTGCCCATGACAATAAACCTTTTCTTTTCCAAAAATAAGCACATAATCGAACAATTTGAATAGCTACAGCCTACAGCCCAAAATGTCTAACAACCCCATTATGCATCAACAACAATTCTTTTCAACCACAAGGTGCCCCACAAACCCTAAATTTTGTAGCATTTTAGAAGTCAAATTCATGCTTTTCTCTTAAGTTTGATTAAGATCCCATAAGAATCACTAGGCAGCAAAAATATGGTCCATAATTGTTGCCTTACACCATACGAAGGCCATTTTTTTGAGTCCGGCATTCGGTCCATGACAGCTGGAGGGATAAATCCTGCAGAATCCAATGGTTGACGTAGTAGTCAACATTGGTGCTGATTTAACGATGAACGAAATAATAGGAATTAAATGTTCAAAATTACTGAGTTAATCACCATTATGATCTATGCTCCACAATATGATGTTGAAACTCAATAATACAGCTATCACAACATATTTGCAGCCATAAGTAGTTCTTTTATAAAATCTTAACAGTTTCCTACAATAATCTCATCTTACTATAAATGGTTTATAGCAGTACTTTACAGGAAATATCAAGATCATTTTTTAAATATTTAAAAAAAAATGATCCTTCAATAACGAAGATGTGCAGAGCGTGTATTAAAAAATGAATTTACCGGTTCCTCACGGAGGTTAATCCAAAGAACTTGAACTGCCTTCCCATCCTTTTTCAAAGCCCCAATATGGTTAAGAACATTCCGAATCCCATCAATTTTTGGAATTGCAACACCATGAACATGCAACAAATGGGCCTATCAACACAAAACAAAAAATTCATAAATTAAACCGTGAAATAGAAACAAAATACAGAAAATGGCATGCAAAATCAGTAAAGTAAAACAAAAATTAGGAAAAACCTGACGATAGTTGGGAGCGCCATCGATCTGAGGAGACAAGCGTTTGTTCTGGCAACCAGGAAAGTGGTCGCTCTTGAGAATGGTCTTCTTACCCAGTACTGATCCTCCTCTTAGCTTCATAACTTGCTCTGGCTCCTTTGGTATCGAAGACATGGCTCATTTGAATAGGAAAAGCTCACACAAACCACGAACGACTAATTTATTATCTGCTTTCTCAATATGCTCTTCACAGTTCTGAAATTCAATTTCTCCACCACTTGAATGCGATTAATAACAAGAGTTAAAAGGAAATGAAAACTTATTTCAGTTCAACATAGCGCAGTAAATAAGATGAAGGCAAAAGAGAAGATAAGTCTCTTTTCTGACGCCAATCTAACAAACAAACAAACAAAAGAGGACGAAATTGAAAGACCTAGAAACTAAAAGGAGATAAAATTTTAACAAGTCGCCAGCTCAATGCAAATGGATGAACAAAAGAGGACGAAATTGCAAATCAAGAAATTCCAAGGTTGCGGTTGGCCGTCCATGGCTTATTTTAAAGAAAAATGCTAGTAGAGATAAATTCACGTCAACTTTTAAATACATATCATTTTTATTTTGTTACACGTAAGTTTTATTTAAATAATTTAATAATAATTTAATTTTTAAAATAATTATAAAAAATAATATAATATATATATATAATTAATTTCAATAATACAAATAAAAAAATTATTTAAAAAATCATCTCACTTTTTCTTACGTAATAACTTTCAAATTCATATTATTATGAAATACTTTTCTTAATTATTATTATTATTTTATTTTATTTTTATATCATAATCAAATATTTAAAATAAATTTTGAATTTACATTAAAGTCATAATTTATTTAATCACAATTTTAAAATTTTCTACCATAAACTTTATTTTCTTAATTAAAAATTTCTTGGCCAATGTTAACAATTCATATTTATTAATGGACATTCGATTGAAGTAGAAATTAATGGAGTTATCAATCTTATTACTTATTTTTTCTAATTTACAGGAACATTGGTGTTTAATGGCAAAACTTTTTGGAGGTTATACAGGAACGTAGTTATTGTTGAAATTTGTACAAAAATTTAAAAAATATGTTAGCAAAAATAATAATAATTATGAATAAAGTAGTTAAAAATAATCAATTTCGTATACATGTTTCACTAACATTAATTACATATATATAAAAAATTATATTCCTATATATTATATAAAAAAAATTAATCTTAATTTATGATATAGTATAATCCAAATATATTTTAAGTATTTTTATTTTATTCAATGTTACTTTCAAGTATCATAAAAACTAAAAACAAGAAAAAATAGTTTGATTAAAAGATTACATATAAGGTTTTATCAGTTAAATTGTCAAAATTTTAATTTTATTTTACTTTAAATTTTAAATTTTAAATTTATAAAATATTACATTATTTAATATTATATTTTAATATATTTATAATTTATTATATGCTTGTTTTATATGAAAATGTTAATATATCTTTCTATTTTTTTGTGTATTTTTTTTTAATTTTTTGTTCTTCAATTATTCGGGATGTATTTTTTAAATATTTTCTTAAATTTAAAATCATAAATTATATATTATATTTTTATGTTTTTAAATATATTTCTTTTAGTTTTAGCTTTAACATTTATAAATTTGATGTGTTTGATTAAACTTTTTGTTTGTTTATATTAACTTTTATTTAGTTAATTTAATCAATACATGTATAATTTCAATATTCTATAAACTTGTTATTTTTTTCTTTTATATAATTTTTATTATAGATTATAATTTAATAAATCAAAACTCTAGATTTATAATGAAAAGGTTAAACTTAGATTGAAAAAAGTTAAGTATAATTCTTATCAATTCTACATCATGATAATGTATTTTACATCTTTAATATTTTAATAAAATCATCTCATTTTTATATCTTATATTTTAGATTTTAATATGCTTATTTTGTTTTTACTTTTAATATTATAATTAATTAGTTAATTGAATGTGTTTATGTATAAATTTTATTATATTTTATCATTTATTTACTTAGGATAATTTTCATAAAATGTTACATTAAAATATTAACATGAAATCTCTAAGTTTTACATTGCAATCAGATATAAAATAATTTATCTTCAATCCTCTTAAAAAAAAATTATCTAACTCTGCCCACTGTTTGCGTGATACCAACAAAGTTATTAAATAAGAACTCAATAACTCAAATATTAGATCACTATTATTTAATTCGGTTTATATTCACTTTTAACCTATAAAAATTATTTATTTTTTAAATATTTGCATAGTTTTATGATTTTAAAATTGTAATTAGATTTGGTTCTCTTCAATAAAAATATTTTATTATGTTAAAGAAAAATAATGCAACAACGAATATTTATATAAAAATATATTTATCTAAACAAATCAATTAAAAGCAGGTGATTAACACGTTCGATATGCTGATTAATTTTCATTTATTATAATTTTTTTAGGACTTATTCTAATCTTGCAAAGAATATAAACAAGTAATCAAATTAAACAATACAAGAACGGATATATAAATAGCCAGTTAAACTAAACAATCTTATAAAAAGAATTTAATAATCACCGTTCATGATCTCATCTGAATAAAGACCGGGGGGAGAGAGAACAGGGGATGTACATAAATATGCAATATATAAAAATCAATAAATAAATAAATATTTTTTAGTCACAATCAAGTACTTTTATTGATAAATGTATTATAAAGAAATCCTAATTATAATAACAATATAAATAATTATACAAATATAATAATATAATTTAATAATCTGATATATAATTCACACTTGTAAATTATTTATGATAATCAATTTATTACTAAATAAATCAATATTTCATGACCTAGAGACATATTACTTAATACATCTTCGATCTGATTATCACTAAATCAATACTCGTAAAATCTTAAAATAAAAGTAATAACATTCATATATACCTAAATGTAAACTAACTGTCGGTTGTTAATTCATATTTTAATTAAATTAACTAAAATATAATTTATGAAAGCACTTAAAAGAAATATCAATACTCAAAATGCTCAAGGTATCGATGAATGAAATTTAGAAAACAATTTCAAACTGAACATTTGGTGTTTTTAAATTCTAAGAATTTATCCACATTTTTTAAATAATTCTAAAAACTTCAAAAGATTAGTATTCATCGAACCTTCATTGACCACATCGATAAGGGTAATAGCCACCACAGTAAAAATAATAACTATAAAAACCTTACATATCTCTCATTAACCATAACGGTACGTACCTCAATGAGTACTAAAAAAATATGTAATTTTATTGTGTTATAATTTTCTGTTTTACTCACTTTGTATTTCAGAACAATTAAACGAATATGATGGTTAACACTAGTAAAAATAAAGAAGGTATTTATTACTTGGAGAAATGATATAACAATCTTAGTTGTGGTTTTCAAGTGGATAGAGTAAAAATTATGTTATGGCATTGTCGTCTAAGATACCTATTATTTGTTTATTTTGAACGTTTGTTTTCTAAACTATTTTTAATATTTATTTTTCTAGTTTAATTTGTGAACAATGATCTTTGCCAAAAATAGTCAAACTAACTTCAAAATTAATTCTAATAAATTTTTTGTTCCTTTTACTTATGTTTATACTGATGTGTGTGATCTTTTCTCCTTCTACTACCTTTAGTCATAAATATTTTATGAATTGTATTGATGATTACACTCGAGTTACTTAGATCTATTTGTTGAAATTTAAGGATGATGTTAATTATGTTATTCCCTAATTTTATAAAATGATTGACATGTAATTTCATGTATCAATTAAGGTGTTTCATTCTAATAATGGTTGTGAGTTTGTGACTCATTCTTTATTGTCTTTTTAAAAAAATCATGGCATCATTTTTTCAAATAACATGTGCTTATACACCATAATAGAATAACACATATCAGAGTGTAAGAATCATTACCTTCTTGAGGTGGCTCATGCCCTATATTTTACTATGCATATTTTTAAGTGTTTTTGAGGTGAGATTGTCATGATTGCTACTTTTTTATAAATTGAATGTATGCTAGTATTTTTGACTATCAAACTCCTTTAAGGAAATTATATCTTTTTCACACTTTATCTTCTGCACTTCGTATTTGTTCTAAAGTGTTTGGTTATGTCTATTATTTTATGTCTGTGCATTTCATCGAGATGAATTCGATCCACGTCCTCTTAAATGTGTGTTTTGGGATATTCTAATACATAAAAAGGTTATAAATGTTTTCAACCACCTAACCATAAATATTTTATGTCCATGAATGTTTAGTTTTGTGAACATAAGTCTTATTTCTTTGATGATACTTTTTTGACCTCTCTTTAGATAGAGATTAAGAGTAAAAAATAGGAGAAATTATGATTGGAAGAAAAGAAGTTGTGGATTTCTAGCAAGGGGCATGACTTTTCTCCTTTAGGAGAACTTGTACCTGAAAACGAAAAGTTATCTAGTGAATTGAGACCAACTCATATATTCCACCTGTAATTCAGTAGGAGAATAAGGACGTTACTGTTATGGTCCCTTTTAATGATACTATCATGCCTTCAAATGAATCTTCTGAAATTGACAATGAGGTACATGTTCATTATTTATCTTGTACTAATGATATCTCCATTCTTAACATACCTTCTGATCCTATAACACCAACACCTACTATCTTAAATGCACTAAATAATGATCATCAAGGTAGAAGGTATCCTCATCTAATATTGTTTATCTCATATATGATTTTGTTTTTATCATTTATCTAAAATTTACTTAGTTTTTACATTTTAGATTTCTTCTATACCTATCCCTAGTTATTTTTAGGAGGCTTTTGAAGATCCCAAGTGAAAAGCAACTATGTTAGAAGAAATGAGTGCCTTTCATAAGAACTTTATTTGAGAGTCGGTCAAATTACCAAAGCGGAAGAAGATTGTGGGTTATAAATGGGTATTCACTGTCAAGATAAGGCCAGAGTAGTGGCTAAGGGATATGCCCAAACTTATGGGATTGATTATTAGAAGACATTTGTTTTAGTGGCCAAGATGACTATTATTCGAGTTATACTTTGTATTGTTGTAAATCTAGACTAACCATTACTTCAATTCGACGTAAATAATGCATTTTTTCATGGAGAACTGTTAGAAGAGATGCACATGGATCCTCCTCCCGGATTCCCAACTGTAGATGAAAAGGAGTGCAGGTTGAAGAAAGCTTTGTACGAGTTGAAATAGTCACTTAGGACATGGTTTGGTAGGTTAAATTAATCAATGAAGGAATATAATTTTAAATAGGTCCATGCATATCACACTTTTTTTTATAAAAGAAACAATGATGATAGTACCTTCTTTCTTGTTTATCTTGATGATATGATCGTTATAGGTAGTAATGTTGGTGAGATAGAAAGATTACGCAATTACTTAGCCAAAGAATTTGAAATAAAAAATCTATGAAATCTAAAATATTTCTCATGTATTGAAGTTTCTAAATCTAAGCAAGGATTCTTTGTCTGTCAACAAAAATATATACTAGATCTCTTGATTGAAATTGGAAATTCTGTTTGTACTCTTACAGGCACACCTATTGATGTGATTCATGGTTTAACTATTTATCATGTTGAGATTGTAACTAATAAGGAGAAATATCAAAGATTAGTAGAAAAATGATTTTCTTAACTTATACTCGACTTGATTTATCTTATGTTATGAGTGTGGTAAGTCAGTTTATACATAATACGAGTGATCGACACATGAAATTTGTGAACTATATTTTGGCCAATTTGAAATCCTTTCCAAGCAAGGATATTTGTTCTTAAAATATGGACATCTAGATATTACAGGTTACATTGATTCTAATTTTGTAGGCTAAAAAATAGATAGAAAGTCTACTTCAGAATACCTTACATTCATTAGAGAAATTTGGTGAGTTTGAGGAGTAAAAAACAGAAAGTGATATCGTTGTCTAGTGTAAAGGATAAATAGCACACACTTTTATTATGGTATTGTATATGTTTTTCGGTTAAAGATTTTGTTTAATGAGTTTGATTTAGTTCTAAGAAATCTATGACTTTATTTTGTGATAATACTACAATAATTGAGATTACGAATAATTCAGTACAATATGACTGAACTAAGCATATTGAATTTGAAAAAAATTATATAAAAAAATTTGAATGCTAGCGTTATTAAAGTCCTATGTATCAAGAGTGTTAATAAATGAGGTGATATTATGACTACGTTGTTACATGAATTTTTTTTTATATATTACTATTTAAGTTACATATATAATATCTATGATTAATTTAGAAGGGAGAGTTAAAATATATATTTATTATATTACTATATTAAATTTATTTATTTATTATTATTATTCTATAAATATTTATATTTATAATTGTATTTATTATTATTTTTATATAGGATTATAAATAACTCTTCTTGTAATTGATATTATATATGTTTATTAATGGTAAGGAAAATGTTAATGTACTACAACGAAGGAGGAACTTATAAGAAATAGCAGTATGTATAAACTCTACTAATATTTGATTATATGTATGGATAATATTATAAAGTATTGGAATGTAAATATTATAGATTGGATTGAATTTAAATTAAAATTATTCATAACAAATAATATAAAATGTTTTATTTTTAAGTTTACATTGAATGTTTTATTTTTTAATATAGAACTTAATATCTTAAATTTATTGACTATTTAAATTACAATTTAACGGTCTCAAAGGACAAAAGGGAGAAGTCATATCGAATCACTCTATGTATAAATTACCTAGAAACATGGAAAAATAACATTAATCTATTAATACCCATTAATATTATAAATTATTCTAGATGACCCTTATTTAACATATTTTTTAAGCGATATATATCATTATAATTTAATATACATATATTCTCTTCAATTTTGTTTTTATCTTATCAAATTTTCTCCGTTATCTTTCTATTTTTCTTAGTATATACACAACAATATTGTCTTTATATATAATTATGTAAAATAAAGTTTTGTTATATATGTAAGTAAAAACTCCTGTAAAATGGATTCAAAATAAAATATTATACATATTTAATATATATGTATATTAATTTTTTTATTCCATTATTATCATTATATGGTATATTTTAATATTTTAATATTTTAATATTATAAGGTTCTTTCTTTCTTTACATGAATGCTAATTAACTCTAAAAGAATAGAGAGGGGTTCCTAATTCTCTCTATATATCTTAACTTTTTCTTCTCTATTTTCTTCGCACTTTTTTTTGTTTAAGTTTCATATGCCAGAGGGAGAGCCTTCTCCTCTATAAGCTCTATTTCTAATATATTTCTCTTAAATAATACGTTATTTATGATATTAAAGTTTTATTTTACCAAATCTAATTATATGAATGTTACATAAGATATTAAGAATTTTGTATAATTTTCTACCCAAGGAAAATTATTTTAAGTTTTTCACATAAGTAGCAACAAATGGTATCATAATTTATTTTTCTAAAAATAATTCATTATATCAATTGATCTTGTTAAACACTAGATTGAAGAATAATATAGAGTGAACAATGATTCTCGTGTGTAATGTGATAGCTAATATTAGTGTTTAATTCTCCATATATATATATACCATCTTAATATTATGAAAATTATAAATATATTATCTAATTTAATCAAGTCATAAAAATTATGAAAATTATAAATATATTATCTAATTTAATCAAGTGATAAAAATAACATTTAACTATTATTAGTGATACAAATGTACCACTATATTATTATTTTAATGATTACGTTATATTTTCGATAGTAAATTTATATAATTAATAAAGAGTCTAATGGTAAATTTATATCATTAATAATACATTTGGTGGTAAATTTGTACCAATAATAAAGATTTCGATTATAGATTTATTACAACAATAGTAAATTTATATCACTAATAAATACACTTGAGTATTATTTTTATTATTTAATAAAATTAGATAATATGTTTGTAACTTTTACAATAATTTGTTAATATATTTATTATTTTATCTATATACGTATATATTATAAAGTTATTTAACTATTTGTGCATTGCTAATATAGTTTTATTTAAAGAGATAGTTCTCTCATTTACTTAGTTATGCATTGCTAATATAGTTACTTGATTGCCTTCAAGTTTCTTTTAAATATTTGTTTTCCTTCGTGGTTCAATTATAATAAAAAAACTACTAATTTTTCTCTCATGTTTAGGCGATTTTGATTTTATGTAAAATTTAGCCTCCATTATTGTCTTAGTAGACATGATCTCATGTCATCTCAATTTAAAGAAAATAAACTGATACCAAATGTATAATATAAATTGAAAATATACATAATAACAATGTACAACGATCCTGTAACCTTATTTTTTGTAACGTAGAGATTACGTAGAGTTACATGAAAATTAAATTTTCTTTATGATTATAAAATAAGTGTATATTATGAAAATGAGAAAATGGTTTTTATATTAACCAATTATTTATATATTTTTTATTTTTAATTATTTTTTTAAAATATTTTTTTTATATTATTAAAAAATGATCATTTAAGTCTTTTACTTTAATCAAAATTACACTTTAAATTTATACTTATTAAATGAGACAACACATATCCATTATCTTCACAACAAAAATTATGATTTTTTTTAAATGTAGCATAATTAAACTGCCCCATTTAATAAGTAATTGGTTAAAATATACCTTTTGATTTAAGATAACGAATTTAAACTAACATTTTTTCAAAATAATTTGTATATCACATATTTGAACATGCAAAAAAACATATTTTTAAGTTATACAAGGAAAAAACACGTGAATACTCTATAAAAAAGAGCTAAAACAAAATTAAATTCATAAAAAAAATATTATACTATCTAATTAAAAGATAACTTAATTCTTCGTGTTTTTTAGGTGCAATGTAATTAGTATTTTAAAAACATATAAGTCTTTATCACTTTATTACTTTCAAATAATTACAAATAACAAAATTAATTATTTAATTAAAAATAAAATAATTACCATTATTACACAAGAACCTTCTAATTCAACTCTAATTTTTCAATCTCCTACCAATAACAAATAGTTGGAAAACTCTGCGATATATAATCTCTGGTAAAAAAAAAAAAAACTCTTTAGAGTCGTAGTTTATGCCTAGACTAAATCTACTACTACTATTATTATTATTATTATTATTATTATTATTATTATTATTATTATTATTATTATTTATTGAATTTAACACGGCATGATTTATGAGTCATGTACAATAACTTCTCCACATCCTCTTCGTTCTAGCAGCTAACATGATTTTTTTTAAGCCAGCTAACATAAGCTATTCTTAATGTTTAATATGAGCAAACACTGACCAGGCAAAAGGAAGCACTTTACAACAAAAGCATTTGTTTAACAGAGCAAGCTACTATTGATTCTGTACTGTACAAATGGCAATGCAATTAACATTGTTCTTGCGTACTTCATGGAAATGCAAATCACAACTTAAATTTAATATTAAGTACTGGAGTAATAATTTTACAATATGATATCTGACACGGCCAAAAATAATATTGGCCTCCGGGTCTTACACAATACGGAATTATCACGTCATAAGGGCCTGTTCTGTATCATTGAAACTCTTAAATTGCAGCTGTATATCCACTTTCAACCTCCCTTATAAGATTTTTGGATGAAGGCAAACCAGCAACCACGCCATGCTCTATCCCGCATTCATTTGTTCCTCTCCTGATCCTGAAGTAACCATCCTGCCATTATCAAGAAAAATACGTTACAATGTAGACAAATGTAAACAGAGACAAGAAACTTTTCTCTTCCTACTAAGACGCCAAGGGCAATGCATTTGAAACATACTTCTCCCCAACTTTTATTCCACTGATTCGCAAGAAGCTGCCACAGAAAGGAGAAAATAAGGGAAGAAATGTTAATATGTACAACTTCACAACAATTGTCATTAAAAATCTTAAGATATATAACTAGAAGACTATCGTACCCAATAGTCGTCTCCAGAATCAGTAGTTCCCCACCCCATTAACTTGACTGCATGACCTCCCATTACACTACCAGTAATGTAGTTGTAAACTCCTGATTTATAGTGAGCAAAATCCTACATCATCACAACAAAAAGAATGTTGCTATTTCTGAATGATTTATCAAACTACTAGTAATTTTGCAACGAAATTCATTTTTTATCAAAACCATCTCCCTTATGTCTTACACATATAATATTAATACTAAAATAACTCTACACTATAGAGACATGAACGGAGTTTTGGCGACCATTGTCGACCTCAGGCGAGCTTTCTATTGAGCGTGGAAAAACATTGACCTAATGTGTAAAGGCATTGGTTAAGTGTGAGAAGACATTGGTAGGCATCCAGTGTTGTGGTAAGGTTGACCACAACAAAACAATGTCTTACCACAAAAGTGGTAAGCCTTCCCTCCAAACGATTTTAGTAAAAAATGGAATTTGTAGGAAGTTATTGGCTTAGTATGTTAAGGCATTGGCTCAATGTAAGAAGAGATTGGAAAACCATGCTAGCCTTATCAATGTCGTGGTAAGACTTACCACAACAAGACAATGCCTTAACACAACGATTATAAACCTTACCTCTAAACGATTTCGGTAAAAAATAAAATCTAACCAAAAATCAGGCGATTTTGGGTGATTTGGATGCTATTTCTCATTTAACTAAAGTTCTAAGTTTAAGAATTACGTAAAACAAGAGTAAAAAACTAGTATTTACCTCATATACTGTAAATGAGACCTCAACTGGTCCATTTTTATAAACTTCTGCCATAATGTTGTGGACATCAGAGTGTATTCTATATGCATTTGCACCATAGTGCTTTGAATCTCTCCAGAGCTGGTTCTTATCAGCACACTTTCTCACACACTTTGGAGTTGGAAATTCCGGCTCACAACCAGGGTGGGAACATCCAGTATCATCAAAATATGGGTCACACTGACAGATTTAAAAAATAAAAAAAATGAGTACACAAAATTTGCCCAAAGTGACAAAAGGAAGAGTACTATTTTACTGGAAATTAAGAAAGAATTAGAAGGAAATATACTCTTCTAATAAATGAACTAGACTTGAAGCAAGAAAGAGCTAAGAAGCAGGAGAAAAGCTGGAAACTACACAACCTTTCATGGTCATTTGCTATAACAGAAGAACGAGAGATGTAATTACTTTAAATTCTATATGGTACCATATGACAAGTGGCGGGTTAAGATATACATCCAGAAAGGGCACCATATATACAGTAAAAAATAGTATTAGTTACTTTTCAGTTATTATTTATTTTTTAATTTAAAAGAGATGTTATATATATCTCATTTTAGTAAAAATATATTCAAATTATTGAGTTTTGTTAATATATTAAATATAAGAAGCTTAAAATTTAAAATTCAAGTAGGATACAATTCTATTTTATAAATATTACACCAAAAAATTTATTTGTTGAAAGTTGAGGTGGGACACGTGCCCCTCCTTCCCACTATATACATCCGCCCCTGCTTATGATCATAAAGGCAAAAACTGAAAAGTTGCAGTTCTACTATGAGTATTACTAAAGCTAAAACTAACTTTTGGGACACATATTAGTCATAAAGTTGCAGTTATAATGTGATTGTGAGTACCCTTACAGCCTTTAAGATTTCACATTTGCACCATGGTTAGGATGAAGAGTGAAGATAACAGCAGTGGAATAGAAACTAAGATAACAGCAGGTAAGGCCTAAGATACTACTATCATAGGGAATTTTAACTCGTATGCTCTTCAGAAACAATGATATGAAAAAGAGAACATTATTGCCCTCCCATTTCTCATAAGGAAATAAAAAAAGGATAAATTAAGAGATAGAGAGGGGGGATGAAAAGGTTCTGGATCCACATTATAGGCAGAAATGAAGATGCTTACTTCTTCAGTGACAACACCATGATGGACAAAGTACCGCCATGCATAAATGGGATAGCCTCCATTGCAACCACTTCCACACAGAAATCCACAGCATGCCACAAGATCGTTTGCAGACAGAGATATGTTCTGAAATAAAACATGCAGAGAACGAAATTTCAGATCATATATAATGAAAAAGAGAGTGAGAGTCCATCAAAGTTCTTGTCTTTCCAGATTCAGCTACCTTGTCAAAATGGATGCAAAAACGATCTGATAGGGACTCAACTGCCCCAAAAGCCCAGCAAGAACCACAGTGCCCCTATATATTCAAATCGAGGAAATCATGTTACTTTCTAAAACATTCAGAACTCAATTCTAATATAAAGTTATCAAATTTGAGGAAAACCAAAGAAAAAAAATACCTGGTCTTCAGTGATAAAATCGATCCAGCAATTGACACGTCATAAATAATAGGTAAAGTCAGAACTTTTGTTTCTCCTCTCTTTAAAAAGAAAACATAGAACCACAAGATATGAAAAGTACAAAGAAAGTAACCTAGAATTCTTCCAATTGTGCTACATTGTGGCCAAGCAGTTCTGGCATCGAATTGCTTTGGCAACTTCAAGGATTTTGGATGAGTTACAGCAGGAATACCCTCCAAAAGATGTTCAGGCAATGGTTTTACTCCAAGAAGATGCTTAAATTGGCCAACCTACCAATAAAAAGAGAATTATCAGCAAGAATATGCATTTAAACAAAGCAATTATTGCAGATAAGAAGCATTACGGAGCACATAAACTGATAAAAGAGCATAGGAACCAGGAAAAAACTTACAGTATAATCGGAGAATCGAGGATTTACAGCAGCTTTCCATCCAGCATTAGGATTTTCATTGACCTCTTTAATAATTGAATCCTGCATGCTCATGGTTGTAAGCCAAAATAATAAACATACATGCCTCATCGAATTGGACTTGAAAAGCATACAAAATATGCACAAATCGTGTTCTTGTTACCTCTATCATGACAAAGAAGAGGATAGTTTTTACTAGAGTGAAAAGGAAATACCTGCAGGATGTGAGAACTAAGCTTAACCTTATTTAATGGTTCCTCTGCAGTACCCTACAGACTACATGGAAGGAATTAATTCAGAAAAAAAAAATTAAGGCTGAGAACATCGAAAAAAGAAGATCTGATAAAACAGAAAGGAAGGTTCATGGCAAGAGACTTTCCTTTATATAGAAACTATTAGCTAGAATTAGCTGAGTTGGCATTCCAAACAGGGAGAAAATGTGAGCTATGTATCACAAATTTGTCATACACAAGTAATGTGGCAATCCTTTACGGGATGCAATATGTGGGTACAACTGTACTTACCCATGACACAATGTCATCATTTCTGATGTGATGGATATACTTTTCTAGATAATAATGCATAGATACAAATAAAACTAGAAAGCACAAATTTTAATAATAGACCAATGAAAATGACTAAGGTCAGTTTGAAACTTCTTCTCCTTAGAATTAAAAGTGCTTTCAAATGGACCAAAACACTTTTACTGGTATTTGGCTTCAAAAAATTTGAGATTTTAATAAAAGTAATACTTTTGAGAGTTAAGTAGTAGTTATGATGCATGTTATATTCCTAAAAATACAACCCAAAAATACTTTTAATAATACCATTCAAAACCACTCTACCAATTTTATTTCAAACACCTAAATGATTATATTTGACCGAATCACTTTATTAACAAGGAAAAAGGAAAATAGAAAAGGGCATACTGACTAGCATCTTGATTATATGCCTATGAATAGGTTCTGTTGCTTTTGTTTTCCATATTGTACTCCTTTTTTTCATTTCATTTAATAGAACAAGTATATGATGGGCTACTATTCATGTCGCTTATGACCTCTAATAAAAAACAGTCCAAAGGACCCCTAAGCATGCCAGAGTAATCGGAGTTTCGAGTCAATATAGGAGCAAAAAGCTATCACTAGGTTCTACAACGTGAACTTATTTCTTGTTTTTATTATAAGAATAACAAAAAAAAAGTATACTTTACGATGATATAGGCCTATGATGGGTGCGAAAACGCACCAACCCTCACGCGTCGTAGAAGAAGAAGGAAGAGGGTTAGGGCTGATCCTGGGACAACGATCATGCTCAGAGGAGTTGAAGAACACCCGATCAGTTAGTGAGGGACCACCAAGGCAGTTAGAGGCACTTTGACAGGTATGAATGGCGCGTAGGTGAGTCCGTAGCCTGCGATTTTTGTTACGATCCATGAATTAGTGTAATCAATATAATTTCCTTTCAATAATCGTCTGTAAGGCTATATAAACGCCAAGGAATCAGGAGAATGATATGAATAGATATGAAGATTTAATCTCCTCCTCGTGTTTCGTTTCTTTGATTAGAACCCCAGAAATGAATCACAGCTTTGGTATCAAAGCCATGGACACCGAGGGGGCAAATCCATGACGAGTTTCGCGGCGAGGTATGAAAACACGGCAAGGCGTGAATCGAGACTTTAATCGAGATAGGCCTTGACCTTACAAGTTTGTGTTCGCATAGGGAGTTACGGGGGACTTCGCGCCACTCGGAATTTATACGAAGAAAATCCGTTTGCACGAGAAGAAAACCCACGCCCGAATGGTGGGTTCGAAACCCTAATGAGCCATGCGTTCCCCTTTAGGTTATCATTCCACTACCTTTGCGGGGAAGATCCCCTTTGCAGGTGGATATACAAGGCTGAGCAATACTTTGAATTCCACCAAATACTACACACGAACAACGAGTGCAGTTGGCATCATTTCATTTGGATGGTATTGCCTTACGATGGCGTAGATGGATTACCAAGTTCAGTGGACCAGCTCAGCAGGAGGAATTCATCACGCTATGCAACTAAGATTTGGCCCAGTGATTATGAAGATCCATCGGAAATACGACCCGGACTCGAACATACCTCGGCGTAGCTGCTTTTGCAAGAAACATATGAGAAACTCTCTCACGAGTGGATGGTCTTCGAGAAGAATTTTTGATGAAAATTTGTTTCATTCTGGATTAAGAGATGAGATCGGGGAATTGAAGTAAAAATTAAGAAGCCACGAACGTTGGTGGTATAGGGGTGGCGAGGTGATTGAAGAAAGAATGCACTCAGGAGGAAGGCCGATTCGGTATCCACGATACTTGACATCCTCTGTGACGATGAGAATTCCACTTAATCCCTCTGCGGTGTATTAGGACCACTCTTGACAAAGAAGCAACTCGGCACCAATTTCCTCGACTAATACCTTTCGTCGCATCACTAATCGGGAGGCACGTGAACGGCGAGATAAAGGACTATGCTACTCTTTGTGATGAGAAGTTCACGGTGGTCGCGTTGTGCGAGACCCATGTTTATGATAGAAGAGATGGAACAAATTCTCTAAGGGAACTACGAAGAAGATGTAGAGCCGGGAATCACCACGGGGTAATGCTTGAAATCTCATTTCATGCCATAGCGAGTGAACATCCTCGAGCCGTACGAGTAATGGGGCGGTTAAAAAAAGAGAGTGTTAGTGTTGATTGGCGGAGGTAGTACTTAATTTCATTGATCAAACTCTTATTCTCGATTATGGAATAACTATCACGCGAGGGAAAGAAGCTAGAAGTAATGGTGACGATCGTGAGAAGGTAGAATGTCTCGGGGCAATCTTCGCGACCTTAGCCTTACCGTACGGGGGAGTGTCAGTAACCCTGATTTCTTTGTCTTCCTTGTTGTAGCATGCCCGATTGGTCTTCAGGGGTCCGATGGCTAGAGACTTTGGGTCTATTGAGATGGATTATGGAAGCTAACCATCGATTTCCAAGAAAAAGGGTACTCTGCCAAGGCTTGAGGATTAGGACACCTGAGCATTATAGCCCTTTAACATGCGAGGAAACTCGAGCTTGCCGGACACGGGGTTGTTCCTTGAGGATACTTCCCGTTAAACGCCTTCGGAGGAACAAACGGGAACTCGTTCCTTGAGATAAGTAAAATATTGGGCTGCATTCCCCCAGTATTTGAAACATCCATTAGTCTTCTCTGTGATTACATGATCATTCTTGTATCCTATGACCGAGGCCCCGGACCCGTAAGTGTAAGACCACCGTTACCCTGCTTATCGAGAAAATTGAGATAGAAAAAATGGTATCAGAGCTCACTGCAGCTCTGTCGATTAGACAAACATGACCCGCCTGCATCGCCCAATATTGCTAGTAAGAAAAGCTGATGGAACTTAGAGATTTTGCGTGGATTATAGGTGCTTTGAACTCGTTACAATCAAAGACAAATACCACTATCTGCGTCGTAGATGAACTATTGGACGAATTGCATGGAGCCAAAGTTTACTCCAAAGGCGGATCTTCGATCAAGGTATCATCGAATCGGGGTTCGTGAAGAAGATCTTTCCAAAAACGACCTTGGGACACGTGAAGGCCAGCTTTATGAGTTTCTTGTGATGCCTTTTTGTCTCGCTAATGCCCAGAAACCACGCTTTCGAGCTTGATGAATGATCTTTTCGGACCACCTTAGGAAGTTTATATTGGTTTTCTTTGATGACATTTTTAGTGTATTCTCGGTCATTGGGAGGATCACATCTTTGCATCACAAACGGTCTTGCGGGTATTAGCGACTAACGAGTTTAATTGTTAAACCTTCCAAATGCCATTTTGGAGTATTGCGAGGTGGAATACCTAGGGCACGATATCGGAACAAGGGGTAGCGAGTGGATCTGCAAAATTCGGTATTTGTTATAGAATGACGACCCAGCCACGGCAAAAAGGAGTCGAGAGGATTCCTAGGATTGGTGGCTATTATAGAAAATTTATTAGGCACTTTGGTGGAATAGCGGCACCTCTCCTCCGCAGTAGGGAAGGAAGGGGTTCGATGGAATGAGGTTACTGACCCGGGGCACTTTCGGAAGTTGAAGGAGAGCCTTAACTTCCCTCTGTCCTAAGGTTACCTAACTTTACTCAACCGCTGTCGTGGAATGTGATGCTAGTGGCAAGGGACTAGGAGCGGAGTCTTGACCTAGGAAAACCGTCGATAGCTTATTACGGTCTTTGCCTCGAAGGATCGGCATTGGCATTGTCGACTTATGAAAGGAAATGTTAGGTGTGGTGAAGAGCTATCAAACTATGGTGCCACTGTTGTTGGGAAAACCTTTCATCGTAAATGCGTCTGGTCGGCGAAGCCTTAAATACCTCTTAGAAGCGAAAATTACCACCGGCCTCGAAGCAAGATGGTTACCTAATGCTCGGGTATGACTTCTCGGATTGAATACAAGAAGGGCTGGAAGAATCAGCGACGGAGACTCGTTATCGAGAAGGGTGGAATTTCATTTGATCTCTGATGGTCTAGCCTCGAAAGAAGTCAGCAGAGATCCGTTCTATGAAAAGCTTCTGAAGCGAGAATCTCCACGGGGGAAACACTGATTCTTTTGCCGGCGTGATGGGGTTTGGTTAAAAAAAATAAGGTTTATCTAAACCCCGATCCTCACTAATTCCTCGACTTATGGTTGAATGCCATTCCAACACCAACGGACAGCCGGATTCATGAGACAACTTGCCCGCGTCAAACAAAATTTTATATGGCCCAATGACGTACGGCAAGGTGTGAAAAAGATTCCTAGGTTCGTGCGATATATGCCAAAGGTGCAAAAATAGTGTATGAAACCCACATTTGGATTACTACATTTTACTGCTATTCCTAATAAAAGGTGAATGAGATATTTGATGGATTTCGTAGAAGGGCTACCCTCTTCCAAAGGACGTACGGTAATTATGGTAGTAGTAGACCGTTTGACCAAATATAACCATGCCTATAAGACACTTATTTTACTAATTGTTGCTAAAGCTTTTGTGGCAAACATGTAAATGACTTACATGGCATTCCCGGCTTCAATAATCGTGTGACGGAGACAAAATATTTGTAAGTTCATGGAAAGCCACTGTCGGCCTATGAGCTACTAAACTTTGTATGAGCTCGAGTTACCACCCTCGAAGCGGAGATGGGTGGTAAGTAGTCAACGCACCTTGGAACAATATCTACGTTGCTTTCAGAGGAACGACGAGCCGATGGATAGAATGGCTACCTTGGGCGGAATATAGTTATAATACAACAACACGTTCTTCCCACTTCAAATGACACCGCTTTGGAAGCGATTTATGGTCACTTCCCTCTGTTGGCTTACATTCCGAGCACTTCCAAAGTTCGGTTGGTAGATGAATGCTTGCGTGATAGGGACACCGTTTTGCGTGATCGCGCCACGCGTCTCTAGCTCGAGAGAGTATGAAGTGCCACGCGGATCGACATCGTAGAGAAGTGTCCTTTGTAGTAGGAGATTATGTATACACTCGAGTCTCCCGACCATATAGACAAACATCGGTGGCTTTCAGAAACAGCTGATAAGTAGCTCCACGTTTCTATGGACCATACAAAATCACAGCACGAATTGGGGCAGTAGCGTATAGGCTGGAATTGCCTCCTGAATCCCAGATACACAATGTCTTTCATGTTAGTCGTCTCAAGAGACACTTGGGGCAGCACGTTCCACCTCTCACATTCCTACCTCCTATTTCAGACAATTCAATAATGCTTCCTCAACCTGAGTCTATCTTGGACCGAAGAGTGATCAGAAATGGCAAATATTGACCAAAATCAGAAATTTTAGTAAAATGGGTTGGAGCATCGATAGAGGATGCTACGTGGGAAAATAAATGGCATTTTTCTAAGACATATCCATCCTTCATCATTGCGGACAATGAACCTCAGGCAGGGAGGAGTTGATGGGTGCGAAAATGCACCAACCCTCACGCGTCATAGAAGAAGAAGGAAGAGGGTTAGGGCTGATCCTGGGGTAACGATCATGCTTAGAGGAGTTGAAGAACACACGATCAGTTAGTGAGGGACCACCAAGGCAGTTAGAGGCACTCTGACAGGTATGAATGGCGCGTAGGTGAGTCCGTAACTTCTTTACTGATTTTCTGTTTCGATCCAACTGAATTAGTGTAAGCAATATAATTTCCTTTCAATAATCTGATCTGTAAGGCTATATAAACGCCAAGGAATCCAGAGAATAATATGAATAGATATGAAGATTTAATCTGCCTCCCTCATGTTTCGTTTCTTTGATTAGAATCCAAAATTAATCCCTAACAGCCTAAGACAAGTTCCAAAGCCTTCAGCAATCAATAATATTAATATATTCATCATTAGCCTGTGAGCACACATGAAGAAACATACAAAAACAACAACTTAAGTTTCAATCAATCATCTAAATTGTTTTTAAAAGATTAAATCAAGCTTACAAATTTTCGATTTTTAATTCCGAAAAAAGAGGCTTATGGACCAGGCATATGAAAACCTAAAAATAGTTACAGAGATTGGATAAAGGTGGAGATAAACCCAAAGAAGAAATAGAAATTAAAGAAACCTGAGGGATAAAGGCGGAGCTAGCCACTAGAAGTATCAGAAAGGTCGCCAAACTTATCCGGTGAGTAGGAGCCATAAGCGTCCTTTCAATACCGAAGAAGAGATATAAGAAAATGAAGAGATTTTGCGTAATGGACACCAGATATTTATGGATCGGTGTTAATAAAGATGGGAAGATGGTTTTGTTCGGGGAGAAAGAAGATACGAAATGTTGAAAAGAGACGTGAAGTTGATGCGTAATTTTGACTATAGTAATAATGGATGGACGGGGAGGTCTATATGGCCTTCAATTATTGGAGACCCACGGGTACGTGACCCATACATAAATGAAAATTTATTCATTCAAAAAAATTATAATTTAGTACTTAAGTAAATGAAATTTACAAGTATATTTTAATATGTTATATGATTTATGATAACATTATATTTTAATTTAAAAAAAATTAACTTTTTTTTATTATTTAAATATTAACGTATAAAAATATAATAACTTATTTAATATATTTGAATCTTATCCTCCTATAAAATTAAATAAATATTTTTAAAAAATAAATTAAATTGAAACATTAACTTATAATTTTATTGTTATTGACGTTGCAATGAATACACATTTAAACATACATAAATTAAACTAAATATTAAAGATCTTAATTTTAAGATATATGTTTAATTCATTTATTACGAGTGTATTCACGATACTATCAATTAAATAATTAATAAATTTATTTAAATATATGTTAAACTTATATAATTAATAAATTTATTTAAATATATGTTAAACTTAACTTTAATGAATAATTTTATTGAGAAATTAATTTTAGATAAATTTAACAATTATTTTATTTAAATTGATATAAATTTATATATTTTATCATTTCTTACAAATTATCCATCTATAAGCTTTTTCTTTACCAATCATAAAGGCAAATTTTAAGGAAAAAATACCCATAATTTTATTTTCAAAAATTTAATTATTGATACAATTTAATTATTTAATTATTATATTTATAAATATTTTAGTTATTTTATTTTAATTTTTATCATTTTAATAATTTTATTTTTTCATTCTCTTAAAAAAATTTGCGACATTTAAATATTCAAATATCTATCAATTTCAGTTACCAAGGTTAATTTAGATTCATCTTAATTTTTTAATAAAAATCTCAAAAAATTAAAATTATAAAAAAAAATGTTTAAAATACAGTAATGTTAAAAAATGTAACTAATAAGGAAGACTCTCACTATATTTTCACTTCGCGTTTATTTAACGGCACGGTAGTATGGTACCCGAACAAGAGGTTGCCTTTCTGTTTCGAAATTTTCCTTTCAACTGCAAATCGTGAAAGTAAAACAAAAAAGCCCAAAGAAGAGGGGTTAAAAACATGGAATCGGAAAAGTCGAGACCGGTGAGAGAATTGATAAGAAAGGAAGTTCCCGATTGGGACGACGAAGTGGCGACAAGGGCTCGTTTCAAGGCATTTAGCGGGCAAAGACCCGATTGGGAACCCATTTACCTCTTTTGGCGGAATTTGATTATTTCAATTGCCCGCCATTTGGGCCTCCTTTTCCTCAGGCCATCTCAGCTTAAGAACGATTGGTTTAATCGTGGAGGGTTAAGTCCTTTATGCCTTGACCATGTTCTGGTGAGCCCCTTTTTACTCACGTTATCATTTTCTTCTACTTTTTCTCACTTTTTTTTATTCTCCTTCTACTTGAAAGAAATTATTATTATTTTAAATTTATTTTCTCAGCAATTGATGTATAATGAAGGTGAGATTGTACGAAGTGCTGATCTTGTGGATCCTACTACGGGACGTCTCTCTCAGATTCTGAGGAAAGTGAGAAGTTTGGTGGTTAGACCCATGTCTACTTCTTCTATTATGTCCGATGAACCGTTCATTCTTATTCCAGTTCTAAAGGTATCTGTTTAACTTCAAAACTTCCTTTTTAGTTCAAGTCTCAAATTTCAGCTTTACCTTATTTTTTTCTTTGTAATTAAGCGAGTCAAATCGTTAACAAGTTTCGTGTTAACTCATTTAATAAACATATAATGTCGTCTCAACTCATTTTTCTTGTTTGACCCATTGTGTTGATGTCATCAACTCAAAAAATTATCAATATAATAATAATAAGGCAGAAAAATAGCTATGTTCCCTAAACTTTTATCAAATCTACATTTGATATGCTAATAACACATATTTTTGCACTCATATCACTTACATTGGCAGAATTATTTTAAAAAATGAAAAAATTATTCAATTTTTTAGATAATTCTAACATTTGTCACTATATAAGTGTTCCATATACAAAAATGGGTGTAAGTTTATCAGACTATTATAGCATTCCTTATCTATACTTTGGTTACATAACCTTTTTTCATTAGATTTGGTCCATTAACTTTTTAATTAAAATTTTTAGTTCAAATTTAAAACTTAGATTAAAGTTTCAGTGTACCAGTCATAACTAACATATTCAAATGAATTTTTTAATTATGATTTAGTTTTACATCTTTTTAATTTTAATACATTTAGTCTATTTTGGACTAAGTTTGATAAAAATAAAAAATTAAAGACCAAATCTTAAAAAAGAAAGTTAAGAAAACAAAGTATTAGTAAAATTTAGGAGATTCTAATAATAAAATATAGAAAAAATTGTCACAGAATGACAGAAATCCCTTATATTAGATCATATGTGTTGTTTATTCCCTTACATTAAAAGTTATGTTATTAAGTTCTTTAGTTAAAGGAAGAATGAGCTAATTAAGGACAAGTTATATTATCTTAATGATTTTATTATTATTATTATTATTTTTATGTCAAGTGATTGAATTCGATTAAAATACGAGTGTTTAACAATAGTAAAATGACAAGTAATGTGAAGTTTGTTTACAAAATATTCGCTTTAATGTTTGTTAATTGTTGTGGTTTATTTTATTGATTTTTAATTTATTAGAAATTAAAACATATATTTAAATAATTTTGTATTTGAATATTATTCATTGAATTGGAATAAATTCGACAACATACGTGAAACTTGGTGATCTTCTCTATCTAATGAATAGGGAATCTATTTTGAAATTATCCACCTTGCACCTACCCTGACTATATGATTCAACAAGAATTACAAAAGAGTAAATTGATACAATAGAAACCTATGGTGAAATGCCCACCCGTAACCCAACAGATAAAACACATTACATAATTTTAGGGATTAACGACTAACCCATTCAGTGACTTTGGTGCATTATTGTTGATTTTTTTATAAATAATATCACATTAGATTTTATTTTTATCCTTGTTAGAAACTTATATTTTAATAATGTTTTAATCACTTGATAGAAAAATAATAATATTTTAAATAGAAAAATTATTAAAATAATATAATTTGTTCTTAATTGTTTACTTTTTTCATAGCTAAGTGACTAAATGATACCATTTATAATCTATAAGGGACTAAATGATATAAATAACCTAATATAAGGGATTTGTATGGTACCCCATCCTAAAATATATGTTAAAAGAATTAATTCATGTTATTGTATCGTGTTTGATATGTTTATGAAATGGGTTATACGTATTTGTGATATGATTTCAAACTTTTTTGGGCTAAAAATATTTGAATATTTTTTTTTATGTTATGCCGATGTGAAATGCGTGAACAAATTGCATTGTTCAAAACTTGTATACACATTTTGGTTAATTGGTTTATAGGTTAAAGCCGGTCAAGTCGTCAAACTTCTTTCTGAAGGTCATTGGACTTCTTCCTGCATCATCACAATGAGAAATTTTCATGACATTTGTGGAGGCGTAGATGATGGATTCGCAGTCTTGAGTTATTTAGCAGGACAGGGGAAGGCTAGGTATCTCTCAGTCAACATTGAAGAGATTATGCAGGTACTAAATATTTTTCATTTTTATCGCTATCTTTTCTTTGAGATTTTGATTGGTTCCTTTGATTTTGAAAATGAAGGATTCACAAGTTGATCTTGTCCACGTGAATACTCAATGTTACTGAGAAATGTGGAGTTGTGCAGTGCAGTAACTCTGGATATCATTAGAACGTATCATACTATAACATTATGTTGAAACCATGTACTGAAATTAAATAGTGGATAAAGGGCTTGGTTAGACTTTTTGTAGCAAACCTAGGTCTCCTAGTAAGTTCTGAATTAATCTTGTAAACTTTCCGAGAATATGCTTTATTAGTATTTTACAGGCTGTGATATTAAGTGTAAAACAAACTGTAATTATTTGTTGATACCAGCTGTTATATTCCTAGCTTAGTGGCCACTAATCTAAGTTCTTACTCCTATTTATAGTGTTGCATATACATTAAAGAAAACACAGAATAAAAGAGTAAATACATACTCTAGATTATCTCTATCATCTTTCGTAATATACTCTTCATGGTATTAGAGCATTTTTGAAATCCAATTTTGTTTTCTCACCAATTCTGTCCGAGAAGATTTTTGTTTTTTCTCTGAAATTCACTCTCTGAGTTGAGCTCAAATCTGTATCTAAGAGCAGTGCAAGCATTCCAAGAATACCATTCATGTCTTAATTTCATGAGAAACAATAGCTAGAAATTGGGATTTTGCAACATCAGTAGCTTTTGCTCGGGTTTTTTTAGTTCTCAGACCAGGCATCATCGCGAGTTCCATCTCTGCTTAGACCTGTCATCATTGCGAGTTCCATTTCTGCTTAGACTAGTTATCATCGCGAGCCATTACCCACAGCTCGCCTACCACCCAATCTCGCGAAACTCAGGCACTATCAGCCATCTGTTCATCATCATCGTCATCGTCGACCATCTGTTCAATGTTGTCGCCGATCATCATCACTATCTGCTTCAGTCCCGCAAGCTAGTAAATCCCACATTTGCATTCTGTTTTCCAATACCCGTAATAAGCTGTATTTTGTAATATAACCTAACCCGACCTGACCTAGCAAGAAATCTAAAAAAAATAGCCCATTCATAAATTTTAGCCCATATATAAGCTACAATTTAAATAACACCAATGGTCACGGGAAAACCTGTAATTATTGGTTTCACAGAAAACATGCTTATGCCCATCACCAGTCACAAATTAAATGGGCACAATTACTTTCAGTGGTCCCAATCCGTCATGATGTTTATATGCGAAAAGATGAAAGATGATTACCTTGCTGGAGATGTAGCAGCTCCGAATAAGGACGATCTGCAATACAGAACATGGAAATCTAAAAACAATATGGTGATGTCTTGGTGGATCAATTCCATGACAAAAGAAATTAGAGAGAACTTTCTTCTCTACAAAACTGACAAAGGAATATGGGATGCTGCCAGAGACACTTATTCCAATTTTGATAATATGTTTGAACTATTTGAGATCGAAAGCATCCTCCATGATCTTCGTCAAAAAAGTTGTTAGTTACACAATAATTTATCTCTCTCACTTGATGTTGGCATCAATTAGATCTCTTTGAAGTTCACGAATGGACATGTCTAGCAGACAGCATCTTGTACAAACAGATTATTGACAAGAAGCGGATTTTCAAATTTTTACTAGGGCTCCATAAAGATCTTGATGATGTGCGCGGTGGAATTCTAGGAACAAAACCCTTGCCCGACATTCGTGAAGCCTTCTCCGAAGTCCGTCAAGAGGAGAGTCGAAAGCAAGTAATGATGGGTCCTCAATCTACCATTTTCGTGACTGGAGAAGGATCTGTATTTGCTATTCGAGGCCACCAGCACTCCCATAATATAGACAACCGTCCTCGTCGTGGAAGACCTTGGTGTGATCATTGTCGTAAACTTGGTCACACTAAGGAAACCTGCTAGAAAATTCATGGCAAGCCAGCTTATTGGAAACCACCCTTCGCATAACACATCAACAAAGAAAGTTATGGAAAAATTGTCTCCAAATCTCAAGGCACTGCGTCACCTGAATCTGCTCTGTTTAGCAAGGAACAGATTGATCTCCTCCAGAAAATATTTGGACAATCCTTGACCACATCATCTGCCACTATAGCTCAATCAGGTAACACCCACAACGCTCTTAGTGTGAAACAGGTTATGAGACCATGGATTGTTGATTCAGGTGCTTCAGACCACATGACGGATGATGCTTCTCTTCTCATGAATCTTAAAACCTACTAAAACGGACACACTATCAGAATTACCGATGGTTCAGTATCCAAAGTAACAGGAATTGGTTCAGCCAAAATTTCAAACTCTTTTATTCTAGATTCTGTCCTTTTTGTTCCCACACTTAATTGTAATCTTGTATTAATTACTAAACTCACCCGTGATAAAAATTGTATGGTTAAATTTGTTCATAACCTATGTGAATTTCAGGACTTGGATTAGGAGAAGATGATTGGCAGTGCTAAAAAATGCTCGGGACTCTATCTCTTCCGTAGTGAAAAACCTTCAGCAAGATATGCCCACCAAGTTGTATCCGAAGTTTCTTATCAGAATAAAGCTTTGTTAAATTTTAAGTCCAATAATGATGATGAAATCATGTTGAATCACTATCGCTTAGGTCATCCTAATTTCCAGTATTTATAGAAACTTTTTCCTTCATCCTTTAAAAATAAAAATTCAAAAGATTTTTAACGTGAAGTATGTCAATTTTTAAAACATGTTAGAACTTCATATCCTCATATTCTACATAAAAAATCACATCTTTTTTCATTAATTCATACTGATATTTAGGGACCTTCTCAAATCAAAAACATCACAGGGACACAGGGACAAGTTGGTTCATTTTATTTGTGGATGATCATACTCGAATCACTTGGTTATTCCTAATGAAAGAAAAATCTGAAGCAGGTCAAATTTTTTAAAATTTCAATACTATGATTCAAACCCAATTTCAAACAAAAATCCAAGTATTAAAATCTAACAATGCTAAAGAATACTTCGCTTCCACCCTTACTGATTATCTGTTAAGTCAAGGGATTGTCTATCTAAACTCTTGTGTTGATACACCTCAGCAAAACTGGGTGGTTGAAAGAAAGAATCGGCATCTTCTCGAGGTAGTTAGATCCCTTATGTTCACAACTCATGTCCTTCAACATTTCTGTGGGGATGTTGTTCTTACAGCTACCTATCTTATCAATAGGATGCCCTCTCATGTCCTCATGTTTAAAACACCTATCAATACTCTACTTGAGTCATACCCACACACCAAAATCTTGTCCCACATTCCCTTTAAAATTTTCGGATTATCTGTTTATGTCCATATACATCATAGTGGCAAACTTGATCCTCGAGCCATCAAATGCATATTCCTAGGGTATTCATCATACCAGAAAGGATACAAATGTTTTTCTCCTATCCAAAACGATTCTATAATACAATGTATGTCACATTCTTTGAACAATATCCATACTATTCCAAAACTGCCATTCAGGGGGAGAACATAGGTAATGAATACCAGCTTTCGAATATCATAACCACCCAGTCTCCCATAAATCCTATCCTGCAAATTCCAAAGAGTGAATCAATGTCTCAAATAAATACTCTTACTAATCCCAATGTACCCTTAAATTCTCTACCAACAGATCCAAACTTCCTTGTCCCAAACAATCATCTTCTTGTGTACTCTAGAAGGAAAACAAGTCAAGAAAGAGCAGAGAACCGAACATATTTTGAGCCAATCCAGGAATCCAACCCGAGTACAGGCCACTGAACCTCATATTATTGAATTACCTCCTAATGATTTGAATTTGCCAATTGCTATAAGGAAAGGTGTAAGATCGTGCATAAACCACGCCATCTACAACATTATTTCCTATAAAAATCTCTCACTAGGTTATAAGACATTTATCAACAACCTTGATCAGATAGAGGTTCCAAATTCTGTTCATGATGCATTTCAGATACCTGAATGGAAGACAGTTATTCGTGAAGAACTCAATGCCTTAGAGAAAAACAAGACTTGGGATATCACAGAACTACCATCGGGAAAACAAGTTGTTGGGTGTAAATGGATCTTTACAATCAAACACAAAGCAGGCGACAGTGTAGCTAGGGGATTCACTCAAACATATAGGCTTGACTATTAGGAGACTTTAGCACCTGATAGCAAAACTCAACACTATTCGTGTTCTTCTCTCCTTCGCATCTAACTTGGATTGGCCTCTTTACCAATTAGATGTCAAGAATGCATTCCTTAATGGTGATCTCGAAGAAGAAGTCTACATGGACATTCCTACTGGAATTGAATCTCCTGTTCTAACCAATAGAGTCTACAAACTTAAAAAATTCTTATATGGATTGAAACAGTCTCCACGTGCCTGGTTTGATAGGTTATCTAAAGTTCTGAAGAGATATGAGTATACTTAATGCCAATTAGATCACATACTATTCATCAAACACTTCTCCAATGACAGAATAATTATCCTAATTGTGTACGTAGATGATATTGTTCTAACAGGTAATTCTACAATTGAGATGAATAAACTCAAGGAATTCCTTGTCAAGGAATTTGAGATCAAAGATCTGGACAATCTCAAATATTTTTCGAGAATGGAAGTAGCACGAACAAAAAGGGGCATATATATATATATCTCAAAGGAAGTATGTACTTGATCTTCTCAAGGAAACTGGAATGATCGGGTGTAAATCGGCAGAAACTCCGATGGACTCTACAGTAAAACTTGGAATCAAAGAAAATAGTACACCTGTGGACAAAGGCTGTTACCAAAGATTAGTTGAAAAACCCATTTACATATCCCACACTAGACCAGATATTGGTTTTTCAGTAAGTGTTGTAAGTCAATTTATGAACAGTCCCACTGAAGAACACATGGAAGCAGTCTATCGTATACTCAAGTATCTCAAGATGACACCAGGAAAATGATTATACTTCAGTAAGAATCCCACTAGAAAAATTGAAGTCTTTGCAGATGCTGACTGGACAGGCTCTATAGTGGATCGCAGATCTACCACTGGGTATTGTATATTCGTATGGGAAAATCTTATAACTTGGCGAAGTAAGAAACAATCAGTAGTCGCTCGAAACAGTACAGAAGCTGAATTTAGAGCTATGACCCATGTGATTTGTGAAGGAATGTGGTTAAGAAGATTACTCAATGAACTGGAACTCCTGAACCTATCAGCATGCATTGTGACAATCAAGTTGTAATAAAAATTGCGAAAAATCCAGTTCATCATGACTGAACCAAACATGTAGAAAATTGATCGTCATTTCATTAAAGAGAAGTTAGATGGAAAAATCGTGGACCTACTATATACATCTACACATCAAATTGCAGATATCCTTACCAAAACATTACCTCGAACAATCTTCGAAGAATTGAGTTGCAAGTTGGGAATGATTAATATCTATTACCTAACTTAAGGGTGAGTGTAGACTTTCTAAGAATATGTTTTATTAGTGTTGTACATGCCTTAATATTAAGGGTAAAACAAGCTGTAATTATTTGTTGATACCAGTTGTTATATTCCTAGCTTAGTGGTCACTAATCTAAGTTCTCATTCTTATTTATAGTGTTGTATATACATTAAAGAAAACAGAGAATAAAAGAGTAAATACATACACCAGATTATCTCTATCATCTCTCGTAATATACTCTTCAAATCTTAATGCAGAACTTTGTTTCTTGTTTATCAACAGAGGGTTTCATATCATCTATAAACGTTGTAGTTGCCTTTTTATCTCAAGCTTTGTAAATTTTTGAGGTTTGCAGGGGATAAAGGTTTCTCTTTCGGCATCTACTGTTTCTAGTATTTCAAGTCTAGATTATAATGTTCTGCATCTAATTTGGACCACGGAAAAGCTTCAGCAACAACTTAATGTGATTGACCAACGTTGTGAAAGGTAACTTTTATTTCTCTTGATCATGACATATGTGCTAGACTTTCAAAGTTTTTTGGTCTTCTGCTTAATAAATATCCCCTCCCCATTTCGGAGCACATTCATTAAATAAAATATGTGCTGGGCATTCTTGGTTTAAGTCCTTTAGGATTCAAAGCAATCCATAGATCTCACCCAATTTAGATAAAGGTGTTGATGGTACTGGCAGACACGGATAAAGGAGCAATTCCCTTTAACTGCTGAAAGCTGTTTGGCATGTTTTCCTTTGCTTCATTATTAGGACATCCGTTCATGTAGGTTATCACTGCTTGACCCCTTTTTACATGCCTAGGTCCATGCTCTTACGGACTTGGGATTGTTTGACTCTTTTTAGTAATTCTTAATTTTGCTTTTTCATTATTAGTACATCCTTTGTGCAGGGAAAGAAAACTGGCTTCAACTTCATTGAAGTCTGGAAACAAGAATATCACTTTGAGGCATTTAAGGGCATTAAAGTTGGCTAATGAGAGCAGAGAAAAATGTGCAACCCTCTTGAACAGAGTAGAGGAAGTCCTCAATGTAATTGCAAATGCTGAATCTACAAAGAAGGTAACTTTTACATTAAAGAGAATCTTCTGGTTTGATTTAGCTGCATGACTAAGTTTTCCATGGTTAAACACTGTATATCATGAGTCAATGACTAGTGATTTGTCTTTGTCTCAGCTGTTGTGTCTTTCTTATCTAAAAAAACTAGGTTTCATACCTAGTGAGTGATTATTTGGGTTTTGTTATTGAAGAATCACTTTTTTTAATGAGCTGTTGGTTTTTTGAGGGTGATAGTGGAAAAATTGACAGATAAGTCACCCTTACTGCCATTCTAATGAACTGTGCATGAGATTTTTATCTCATATAGGTTCTCGTTCAATTCTTTTGAACTCATTGTATCCTTTTCTTCGTTCGAGAATTTCTTCCCTTCTTCCACTCCATTCCGAAGAGTAATTAGGACCAATTTAATCACATTTCCATGCATTTGGAATCTGGGCTACACTTGGCTTTTTGGCAGGTTTCCGAAGCCATCCAAATCGGAGCACAAGCAATAAAGGAAAATAGGATTAGTGTTGAAGAAGTTCAAAATTCTTTGCAAGAACTTGAGGACAGCATTGATTCACAGAAACAAGTAGAAAATGCTTTAGGTAATTTTGTGTGTCCTTAGTTAAATACCTATTTTTTTTCATGTTTAATTTGTCCGTGTATGAAACCTTATGAACGTTTTATATAAACATTTTGTTGCTATTATATCTAAATTGTCTCCTCTTTCCGTGCTAGAAACAATTTCTTCATGTGTTGAGGAAGAAGATATCGAAGAGGAGTTCAGGAAATTAGAGTTGGAAATTGGAAGTGATAACATAAATCAGCCTCTTCCTGAAACTGAGGTGAAAAAAGTTGCTGGTGAGACGGATGATATGATGTCTCCGGACTCATTAGTTTCTTCACTGTCAAATCTTAAGCTCATGGAAGGATCCATCAGGACACATGCAACTCAGGATTCTGTAGTGAACAAATCAGAGAGTTTGGAACTTGAAGCTGCTTAGCCTATATTTAATCAACATCAAGTATGACATTGCCCTTTGTTTGCGATGCCGATGTTGTCGATCACTGTTATACCCTTTTTATCTGGAGGTGAAAGGTCAGTCATTGATTGGTTCTTATAAATTTATGCGTGTACCCCATTATGCTTTTTGTATATAATTCACAATGTATACATACTATCAAATTGTGAAACAGATGCTATCTTGTATCTAAATCAATGCACTGCATTGCTTGCCATCCAAATTCACTTTGTCATTAATGTTTAATAGGAATTGAGATTAGCAAATCATAAACAGTTGAGACTGCTGACTCAAAAACTAGTTTTCATGAAAACAATGCGCACACAAAAAAGAAGAGTTTTATCTTTGTAATTCCAATTAGTGGTGTCAGTTCATGAAATGCTTATTCCAATTCATGAAAAAATGAATAAAGTTAAACTTGGTTCTTATAAATTTATATGAGTTGAGTTATAAGGTGAGTTGAATCTAAACGTGCTGAGCTTGAACTTAGCCAAAAGTCTAATGGTGGTTTATCCAAGCTTAATTTCTCTGTAGATGTTGTTCACTTGTGGTATGGTTTGAAGTACATGTTTGAATTCCGCAGCTAGTTAGATAGGAAGAAGATGTGGCTACCTTTTTTGCCAGAGGCCAAGATATCATGAGAACAGATAAACACAGATGGCCTATAACTAAAATACAACATTAATAGGAATAGGTACTTTGATTGAGTCTTACTCGTAAAGTAGAGAGAGAATGATCAAATGTCACCAATTTTAGCCCCTTCTTCACACCAAAAGGCCAAGACGGGTCTGTCAATTTAAGCTAATCAGTGACCAAAAATAGAGCAAAGTTAATCAGGAAAAACAATCAAATATTAATACTATTTTTTATATTTCTTCTTGTAAGCAAGCTTGTCTTAGTAAGAAGATTTGGTAATCCTTGCCTTGAAAACGACACACATAACAAAATAACCAATAGCCTCTTTCTAGTATAATCGCACTAGAGCAAATCACAAGGGTACATATCAATTAGGGGTGATCTTAGAGAACACGTGTGTTTTACTGATTCAAATCCGATTTGATCTAAATTATCACTTATGCGCTGTCTCTATTTTTTTTTTAATTAGAAAGAACGTGAACGTACTCATTCTGTTAAGGGGGATAAAAGCCAGAAAAAGAGATTAGAGGGCTTTATGACAAGAGAAAGGGGAGGAAAGTTTATCGATCGAATTTGAAGATTTTTAATCTAAATTTGATTCGATAATGAATCCAAATTCAAGTAAATTGAATTTTTTTGAATTTGATAAGGTTAGATTAGTACTAAAATTTATTTATAAATTATTGTCATATTTAAGATAAAATAATATTTAAATTTTAAATTGGTGCATTTTTAACAAAAATTATTATTTATAGTCACAATTAAGGTTCATATAAAGAAAATGACACTCATGAAAAGAAAGGTTTAACTTTTATATTTATTTTTAAAATTAAAACAATAATTTAATATAATTGTGGTGTATATAATATTCAAATATTATCGCTATAAAATAAAACATAAATTTATTTATAATTTTAATAATAATTTAGTTCAAATCAAATTGTAGGATTATAAAATTTATTAATCTGATTTCAAATAAATTATATACTTTTCAATTTTAATTTAAATAAATTCATCAAATTATTTGTTAAATCTTACTAATTATCCCACGAATGTCAAGTTCGTCCAATCCCAATAACATCTAGAAAAATGCTATATATATACCAATTGAAAAAGTCTATTTACATCTATTTTATAACAATAAATTATATGATATATAATAATAAAGTTAAGAAAAATAAAGTTAATTGCCTTAACTAATAGATAGTTATCACATTAATTATTGATAAAAATTCTCGTATGTCACAAGTTACATCATTCCCTCCTATCACATTAAAAAGAGAGTTGAAAATACATTGAGTATTTCTCGATATAAGTTGTATTATAATTACAACTGATGCGATAGATAATTATTAATTAAAATAATATGTCTTATTTTTTTGTTTATAATTAATTATCACATCAGTTGTGATATTATAATATCACAACTTATAATAAATATATTTTTTTCAAAAATACATATAGGTGTCATTTTTCTAAAATATATATTTAGAAACTAATTCTTAATTTTGTTATTTTAAATAATAATTTGTGTAAACTTAATTTATAATTTGAAACGAGAGATATATTAATCTTAATGTTATATTATTATCCGAATGAAAACTCATAATTCATTTATGTTATGTAATGAACTCGAATAAAAAAAAATCTAAACTTTAATAGTTTACGAATGAAAAAAATGTAAGTTTAGTGTTATAATTATTATAAAATAGATATTTTAATTTTATAATTATTAAATTTGGTTAATTAATTAAAATTTAATAAAAATAGTAAAATTAATCCAATTAACATATCATAATCAAAATTAGTCATTATACGTAACAAAAAAAAAATTTATTAAACACATATATGCATAATTAACTAAGATTAACTTAGGAATTTTAAGTTATAGCAAATATTTAAAAAAAATAAAATTATAAGTAATCAAAAACTTAGAATCTTTTTTTCCCACGGTACAAAGAATAAAAAACTTCAATATAAAATGGAAAAAATTAAAGACATTATAGATTCATTTGTGGTAATAGTGTTTTAAATCCATCTGATACTCGAAGAAAATTACGCCTTTTTGACATGTATTTCAAATCGTAAAACTTTATACAATTAAATTTATTTTAAGAAATAAAAATTTATATTTTGCAATCTAAAAAACTAATATATACAACTTAAATCAATCTAATTTTTTTATTGGTTTCAAATTTTTTTATATTTTTTTAATTGATTATTTTAATTTATATTTTTCAAGAATCAATTTTATATTTAGTAGTGTCAAGTTTTACTTTTTGTAAAAAAATATTCAACATCTTCTACTTATTATAAAAATAACATTCAAATCATATATTAATTTTTGTCATAGTTATCCGTGTTCAATTCGATCCTAATTTTATATATTTTAAATAAATAGAACTAAATTGTTTGTAAATACCAAATCAAATTGGACTAGACTTTTAAAAATCAATATAGTCTCATTAGAATAATAAAATTTAAATATATAATTAAATCTTTGTATTATCACGAATTTAACATGTGTTTTATAAATTTAGTTATTTATTATCAATAGTTTAATCGAAGTTGGAGTCTTTGGTTAATATTATTTTTATTATCTGGTTATTCTCGTAAAAAAAATAAAAAAAATACTTTTTAAACAATATTATACTTAGATTTATTAACTAAGTTACATATCATTGTATTCTTAAATTATGAGATTGTTTATATAAGAATGTAAATGGTTCAATTTGATTTTAAAAATTTAAATCTTTTATAAATCGGATCGAATCGATATTGTATCAAATTGAATTAGATTATTTATAACATTTATTTTTTACACTTTATTCTATTATTAGGTTTTTGTATCTAATGAGTTTTATTGTTAAGAAAATTTGAATTTATAAAGATAATCTTTAAAATGTTTTAAATTATATTAAATAGAGATCATAATAATTAAATAAACTGAAATGAAAAAAATCAAATAAAAATAAAAAGCACATTAAAACATAAAAATAATTAATTGGATATATATAATTATTTTTCTTAACAATAAAATTAAATTATTCTAAAAATAGATATAAAATTAAAGTATAAAAAAATATACTATTATTGTGTAGTCTTTTTACTCTTACATCCCTCGTTACCAAGTCTTGTACCTTAATTTCTCAGTATCGATCGTGTGTACTTAAGACGGTCGTTCATTAAATACGTCTTTCAATCGAAATGTAACTCGAAGAGAATAGAAAGAGAGTTTGCGAAAGAATCTTTGTATTCTTTCTAGAGATAGTTTATATTACAAATCTTAAGAATTTCCAATATTTCTTAAGATGGTTAGGAATTTCCAATATGATTACAAATGAAGGCAAATGAGTCTATTTATAGTGTGTGGCTCAAGAGTATGCGTTTTTAGATCCCCAGGCTACAGAATATCTGAGAGTTACATGTACGATGACGAGGTTAACCTTCTATCCAACTTCTGAGTCTTACAGGTTTGTCTTCGCCGTACGCGTTAGGGATGTTCGTGAGCAGGTGGCCTACATCTTTAGAACCATCCGAAGCGTGTTAGAATATTAAATTCTAAGATTTCTCAGCGTCTTCTAAACGTTAGAATATTCGGCGCGAGTTAGTCGTCATTCTGGCAGCTACAGATTCTCTGCAAGCATTTCTAGCGCTACAGAATTTCTCTGCAAGCTACAGAAGCTTTTCGGTGTCTGGGTCTTTTTACCAACATTTAAATTTTTAGGGACATTTTGAATGGGACGTGACAGTAAGGTGGTATAGGAAAAATATAAAAATAAATAAATAAATAAAAATAAAATGAAATAACTGTACAGTGTTCCAAATGATTTATTTTTACGCATAGTATAACAGCGAAAAAGTGCAGGTTGCAGTAAGATACCGTTTACGGTGGAAGTAGGCCCGCAATCCAAGTCAACAGGCAACCGACGCATCCCATTTGCTGTCGTAGTTGCAATTTTCGACAACAAATTTCACTCGTTACCTCCTCCCTCTTTCTTTCTCAGCTCCACCTTCAAATTGCCATGACCGCCACAACACTCGTTAACCGATCTCCCTTTTTACCAACCCACACTCCTGTAAGCTCGACCGCCTCCTCTTTCATTTTACGCACTCCCTCTCTTGCATTCAGACCAACCAAATCCACTCGCTCTAGCATTTCCTCAACTTTTAGACTCCGATGCTCCGTCGCCGGTGAGTCCGCCATTTCTCCGTCTAACGTCTCCGCCAAGGACGTTGGACCATCTTCCGCCGTGGATGTTGTGGTTGTCGGTGGTGGCATTTGCGGCCTTTGCATTGCCCAGGCACTTGTTACTAAGCACTCCAATGTTTCCCCTAATATCATTGTCACGGAGGCTAGAGATCGAGCTGGAGGCAACATCATCACTGTTGAGAGAGATGGATATTTATGGGAAGAAGGTCCCAATAGTTTTCAGCCCTCTGATTCTATGCTCACCATGGTGGTATGTTTATTGGACTCTTTTATCTTATTATGTAGGGTTTATTTTTTCTTTATTGTTATTAAAAAAAAATTTGGTCAGAAAAGAGATTTTATTGAGTAAATTTTTTATCGTTATTAAAATTGCTGTTACAAGAACTCTGAATGTTTTAGCTCAATTAGCTCTGAATGCGAAGTCTCTTGTATGGTTATCTGAGGACATATCAAATTGGATGATCATCTAGTGTCCTTGGAGAATTTGTACCAATTTGTAAACTTTATCAAATTATATCTTTAATGTAAATTATGTATCTAACCGTGCCTTGTGTTTTTGTGGCGTAATTTCTTCAAATTTGACATGTAAGCTAGCTGCAATTGAATTGGAAGGCCAGTTTGAGGAATGAACTGGTGTGTGTTATAGTTTACAACTTGGATTGAATTTGTCAATTCCTTTGAACCTTCAGGTGGATAGTGGACTAAAGGATGATTTAGTGTTGGGGGACCCTAATTCACCACGTTTTGTACTTTGGAATGGAAAACTGAGACCAGTACCTTCAAAGCCAACTGACCTGCCTTTCTTTGACTTGATGAGCATTGGCGGAAAACTCAGGGCTGGTTTTGGTGCCTTTGGCATTCGGCCTCGTCCTCCAGTTTGTCTCTTTGACTCCTCTTTTATTAAGTCTGTAATAATATTATGCTCTTGCATATACTTAGTTGACACGTGTAGTCTTGCATTGTAGTTCTCATTTCTCAAAATATTGACAAAGGTGACAGGGTCATGAGGAATCAGTTGAAGAGTTTGTGCGCCGTAATCTTGGCGATGAAGTCTTTGAGCGCTTGATAGAGCCTTTTTGTTCAGGTGAATTTTATTATTGTCTCATTAGCAAACTTGTTTTCTTAGAGTGCATTCTTTTTGCATACATACTAAATTAATTATGATGATTTATACAAGCTAATGGATGCTAATGCAATCTTTGACATTGAAGTGTTTATTGCAATGGTCTTGATCATTGTAACATCACGTTGGTCTAGTTTATCCAACTATTTTATTGTATGAAGCAGACATATTTTTTCTTTGTGATAGTGACATGCAAATGCTGCTAAGATTATCATGGATTCAGAAGTATCAAAGGCAGTCGTCACAATTTTTATAATACCATGTCGTTCTGGATCTTATTCTTTCAATTTTTTTATTGAAGGAAGCAGAAAATTGATTGATTAATTAATATAATCCATTCTTATTTAAAAAGTATTGCAAAATGCTATGTTAATGAACTTAGTTTTGTGGTTCTTGTGCTTTCCACTATCCTGTGGGAAGGTAGGCTAGTAGGACTACTTCCGAAGCAATTATTTTCTTAATCCTTTGTTGTAATATGTATTATTAACAGTTCCTGAATGTAATTGGCGTCATCAGAGGAAAGTTGTAGACTTGTAGCCATTGCACAAAGAATGGTGATGATTTTTCATGTAAAATTTTCTTTTCTAGATTTGAACCTTTCCCGAGTGTCCTTTAGTGACAGATTTCAACTAGCGTCAGTGCTGTATCTGTGCAATTAGCGAAGTATTAGTTTTAGCTTAGATATCTATTGAACTCTATATTTTGGAATACATATCTTAGTGGGCATGCATGGAATTTATTGTTCGTACTGGATGAGTATTGAAGTAGCATTATTGTCCTGAAATTTGTCACCTTCAGGTGTATACGCTGGTGATCCTTCAAAATTAAGTATGAAAGCAGCTTTTGGGAAAGTTTGGACGCTGGAGCAAAATGGAGGTAGTATCATTGGTGGCACTTTTAAAGCAATCCAGGAGAGAAACCGTGCTCCCAAACAACCTCGAGATCTGTAATAATATGTTTAGCACTTAACTTCCATTTAGATTTTTTCTTTCCTTAAATCACTATGAAAGCCTTAATTTTGGTTGTAATCTAGGCGTCTACCAAAACCCAAGGGCCAAACAGTTGGGTCTTTTAGGAAGGGACTTTCTATGTTGCCTGATGCCATTTCTACAAGGTACTTAAAACTATATATGTTTCTCGTAGGATGGTTAACCATCAACCGGCATATATTTACCATTTATTCAACGTATTTTTATGTATCTCACATAGTAATCTTACCGAGTTTTTATTCATATATTTGCAGGTTGGGTAGCAAAGTTAAGTTATCTTGGAAGCTTTCTAGTATCGGTAAGTTGGATAATGGCAGATATAAGTTGACATATGAAACACCAAAAGGATTGGTTTCACTACAAAGTAAAAGCGTTGTCATGACCATTCCTTCTCATGTCTCAAGTACCTTGTTGCGCCCTTTATCAGTAAGTTATTCTTAGGATCTTACTGCTATCAGTCACTTTGTAAATGTAGCATTTGAAAGAATTTTTCCTGTGAGCAAGTGAATTATGTAATTTATGTGTGTGTGAAAGATTTTCCAGTACTTCTGAAATGAGTGAATGTCAATCTGAAGTCTGTTATCTATTGTTCAAATGATTTACTTCCTCTTGTTCATATTTTTGCAGGCTACTGCTGCAGATTTACTATCAAAATTTTACTACCCACCTGTTGCAGCAGTGTCTATTTCATATCCAAAAGATGCTATCAGGACAGAATGCTTGATAGATGGTGAACTTAAGGGTTTTGGCCAATTGCATCCACGTAGCCAAGGAGTGGAAACATTAGGTAGAACTGAGCTTCCATAGGAATTCAATGGTCTTGGTCTGAGTGAGGCGTAACATTAGCAATAGATCTTTTGTTATAAATTTGACTGTTGTTTAACTTGTTTTTGCAGGAACTATCTACAGCTCATCACTTTTTCCTAATCGAGCACCACCTGGAAGGATACTGCTTCTAAATTATATTGGTGGGGCCACTAATCCTGGAATTTTGTCCAAGGTGAGAAGTTTCTAAAATGGAATGCTCCCTGTATGAAAAAGATGCAAATTCATATACTTTAAGGGAACTTTGATTGCAATGGTAGTGATATGTGTTTGATTGTGGGGTGGGGTGGGAGAATGAAAAGTGAAGACATGCCTATAATTTGATCCATCATCTTAGAAACACCAACCTAGTGATATCACATAAGTACTGTTTTTCATTGCAAGTCTTTTGCCTTAATGAGTTATCTTCCCCCTTTCCATCCCAGTTTGTAAATTGTTGGTTATAGTTAATACGGGACAAGAAAGAAAAGAAAAAGTAGTTTATTTTGTTTAGAGTTCTAATTTTTATATACTATTTTTATTAGAATCCTACGTAGAAACCTTTATTTAGAGTTTTTTTTTTTGTATTACTAGAGTTCATATAGAAATTTTATGAATTATTCTAGGGATTTTTCAACTATAAATAGCTAAGCTCTATATTTGTATAAGACATCTTGGAAAATAATCAACTTATTAATTTTAAAGAAGTTTCTTCTTTCTTGTTTCTCCTATTCCCAATATCTTAAAATTAATTCTTTTTTTCGCTTGGAAGTTGAAGTCCTAATCTGTGAGATAGAATAATATCTTTAGGCTAGTCATACTCTAGAATTGTTAGTGTTCGTCTAAAGATAGACCATATAGTTAGGCTAATTCTATTATAGATTTGTTAGAGTGCTTGCTTAGATAATAATTTCTTTGTGCTTGTCTAATAACATAAATACGAGAATCTTTTGCTAGAAAGTGAGTCTGACTAGTCTAAATTCTGCCCATTTTTTTCTTATTTCTTAAATGCTTCCATGTTATTGGTGCATTCGCACTTCTATCTTTGGTCAGATTGTATCAAAACGAGGTTATGTAGGGCCAATGGAGCATAATAATGGTATTTCACAAAAATAATTTCAAGAATTTCGTCGAAAGGTTAATCAAGCTTTTAATAAAATGTTTGCATCATTGGTATTATTAAACAATATGAATAAAGTTTCTATTCAAAAAGTTATGAAAAAACTCAAAATCAAGATCTTGTTCGGGTAAAAAAGATGATCTAACACAACGTTAAATATAAGTCATCGAAAAAGGACTCACCTAAAGCTTCAAAAGTGGAAGAACAATATTTTGAAAATAAGATTCTTGAGATAGTTTTGGTCGAAGACAAAAATGATCATATTATTGAGGCCAACAGACTTATCATACAAATTTATAAGGAAGAATTTGAAGGAAAAATCTCTTTATAATGTGAGTTAGTACCAAATCTCAAAATATTTCCATAAAAGAATATTCAAATATTATGTCACTTGTAGATGTTCCTAAATTTAAAGAATCAAGTGTCTTTATTATTTTCAAATGCAATCAATTATTTGACATCATAACAACTTATTTTTCAAAGCAACAAAATTTGTCAAATCATCTTCAAAATACTGAGTTATATTTCATTATTTCAGAACTTGTTGAAAATATTAATTAGAAATGTGAGCATGTAGACAATATTTGGTTAATATTGCTCAAGGAAGTAGAACAATAAAAAAATCAATTTTGAATATCCATAAATGTTACAAGTATTATTATCCTCATTTGAAGAAAACTCGAGGATGAGTTTTAAATGAGTGAAGGGAAATAATATAAGATAAGAAAGAAAAGAGAGTAATTTATTTTGTTTAGAGTTCTATTAGAGTCTCATATATAAACTTTTATTTAGAGTTCGTTTTTTTTGTGTATATTATTAGAATTATACATAGAAACTTTATAAATTATTCTAAGAACTTTTCAACTATAAATAGCTAGACATTATGTTTGTATAAGACACCTTAGAAAATAATGAACTTAGTAACATTAAAGAAGTTTCTTTTTTCTTTTTTCTCCTATTCTTAATATCTTATGAATAATTCTTCTTTCTTTCGTTTGGAAGTTGAAGTTTTCATCTGTGAGATAGAAGATTATCTTTAGGCTAGTCATACTTTAGAATTGTTAGAGTGTTTGTCTAATGATAGATCATATAGCTAGGTTAGTCCTATTCTAAATACTAATTTTCTTGTGTTTGTTTCATAATATAAATACAAGGATCTATTGTTAGAGAGTAAGTCTAATTTGCCTAAATTTTGTTTATTTTTTTCTTATTTCTTAAGTGTTTCCATGTTATTGGTGCATTTGTGCTTCCGTCCTGTATCAACAGTATACATGGTAGGGTATGACATTATTAGTATGTATTCTTTTGGAGTAAATATCACATAATGGGTGCAAGTTGCAGTGCTATAATTTAAATACTTCACTGATTTCTGCGTAAAGTTACTTTCTGTTAATTTGTTGTTGAATGAACTGACTTCAGTGACTTGTTTCATATCTGTGGTATTAACCATTTGTGATAGTGTTTTTAATTGCTGCAAGTATACTTGACTGCATAAACTCCCCAAATATCCTCTAATTTTTCAAAGTACCATTTATGTATTGGCAGACAGAGAGTCAATTAGTTGAAGCAGTTGATCGAGATTTGAAAAAGATTCTCATAAACCCTAATGCAAAGGACCCAGTTGTACTGGGTGTGAGAGTGTGGCCACAAGCTATCCCACAATTCTTGATTGGTCATTTTGATGTCCTTGATGCTGCAAAAACTGCTCTCACAGATTCTGGGTTCCAAGGACTATTTCTGGGTGGCAACTATGTATCAGGCGTGGCCTTGGGCCGATGTGTGGATGGTGCATATGATGTCGCAGCTGAAGTGGCTGATTTTCTGATCCAGTGTGCATACAAATAGTGCTGCTATATGACAAGATCATTGAAACTGATGGAACTATGCATCCACTAATGCTGATGTCTTGGTTAATACTGGAAATTTTTGTCAGACTATTTGATTAAGTATGCCCTTCAACATTATTTTGGTCAAGAATGCCCTTTAACATTGAAAAGTGTAATAATATATGCTTATGAAATTCTTGTACCTGGAGAAGGGTACAACCTTCCAATGGATAAGGACCAATCTTGATATTATTGTGAATTGATATTGAAAATGCCAAGATTCAAACAAAACAAACTTTCTTAAAGTTATATTATTCTTATTTCTTTCTTCTCTTAATTTCTTGATACAGAACATATATTTATACAATTGTTATAATTAATATACAGTTAGAATATACTAATATAAAGCTAGAAGTCACTCTAAAAACCAGAAAATTGTTTTTTAAAAAATCAGGGACTGATTCCAATATGAAAATCAAGAAACTATTTTATGAAAATAAGGGGCTGTTTAGGAATCAATCATATGCCTAGATTGTTTTCCTACACTCCTTCTAAACCTAGGCGATATATAGGGGTGTTCATCGGATCGAAACCGTTGATTTTACTGTCATCCGATTCGATCCGATCATCCGTTCGGATTGAAACATCCTAATCCGCAACCGATCCGATTACTTCTTACATCCGCTCAATCCGATCCGTAAACTATTCAGATGACATCCGATCAATCCGACCAATAAATTTAATTAACTCTATTTTTTGTATTTTTAAATAATTTTTTTAAATTTTTACATAAATCATAACATAAAATTATTTGATTTAAAAAAACATTAAAAAATTAAATAAATATGTATTAATTATTTATATATATTTAATTTAATAAATATATATAATTAATTTCGGTCGGATCGGATCGGATGAATCGTAATGAAATCCGCCATCCGATCTGCACTTAACGGATGGAAAAAATCTCCATCCGATCCGACCATCGGATTGGATCGGATCGGATGAAAAATCAACGGATCAGATCAGATTGATCGGATGATCGGATTTTTTGCACACTCCTAGCGATATATGTTTTTCAAACCAAGTGTTATGCTTAACTCTCAAATACAAAGCTTTGGTTAAGATGAACATATTTGAGGGAAATCATCTTATCTTCAATTTTCACATGTTTAGTTCGATCATACTGGGTTAGAACCTTTTACTCATTGAATTAAGGGTTAACATTCAACATTCCCTTTTCAAGCTGGATCTAGAAAGTTTATTGATCTAAGCTTGGTATATGATGATATCCCAAAAAGGATTATTGATCATGTTACTAAGTAGCCTGAAGATTGGGATGACGAGGAAGTATATAATGATATCTCAAAAAGGATTACTGATCATGTTGCTAAGTATCCTCAAGATTGGGATGATTGAAATAGATTTAACCACCAAATTTGAGTGGAGCCTTACAGTTAAATTTCCTACAGCTCGGAGAGTGGTATTCGAATCTAAGTGCTGCATGCAGTTGAATTTTCTGCAGCTCAGAGAGTGGCTATATCCAGTTGAATCAGATATAGACCAAACAAGTAACATTGGGACAAATTGATGTCATAAAAGCCAATTAGATACAGGGACATGTTATAGCCACATAACTTCATCTTTAAAATGATAAGTTTATTAGAAGAAACCGAGTGGTCCTTCACACGAAATCATTCTCATGGATTATTTTCTTGAAATGGAAAAGTTTTCTACTTTACCAAATATAGAAAATAGAAGTTACTTCATTGACGTTTGATCTATCTATATGGCCAACTTGATAGTGAAGAAATTTCTTTGAAAGTTGAACTTGATGCTTGATTATCAGAATTGGAATTGAGTCAGATCGTAGGGAAACCATGGAAAGAAAAGTTGGTGCTTGAACTGGAGAAGGTTCACTATTGATCGGTTGCTTCTCATAGGCATTGCTGATTGTGGCATTAAAGCATGGAATGCTGATGCAAAGAGAGTTGTATGTGATCTCAGTACAGATGAATTGGTTCCCAAAGAGGCTAAAACAGCTTAAGACCTTTGCTAATCAACAACCATTGCTTGATCAGAATGATGGCAGTTGGTTAGTTGACGAATAGAAATTGTTGTGAAAGAGATCCATCCAACTTCAGCAGGAAAAGTCCAAAGATGAGGCTGTCTCTAGGAATGAAAAAGAAGTTGTAAGGTTGGTGCTGTCCAAATACAGGAATTATGTGTTGATGTCTAAACAGTGTCCCCAATCATGTTGTCTTCCATATTCATTTGATCATTATTATCTGCAGAAGTAGAACCAAAATTGAACGTAGGACTGAACAGGGCTACTGGGCCTATTGAGCTAAACTGGGTTTAAACGTTTCTTCATCATTTTCTATCTTTCTTTGTTTGAGTTTGAATCTGATGCACCGATTGGAGGGCAATAGGGAAGCACCGAAGTGGAAAATGCTAGCGACGGGATGCTTGGGTTTTGTGAGACTGATGACTGAAGTCTTGCGATACATAGATTGAAGTCGCGCGAGACTGAGGTTGAAAGTGGTTCAAGTCTAGTGGTTGGTTTGAGTTGAGACGAACGACGACTTTGGCTAAAAGTTGGAAGATAGAGGTGGTTTGAGTAGAGAAAAACACAGATGCACGATAGTTGGTCATTTCTTAGACGAACGACGACTTCAGCTACAAACAAAAAGAGCAACTGGAGAACAACGCCTGAAATGGGTTCAATTTGTGACAAGAGGTAGGAGCTGTAGAGGAACCTTCAAGAGAAAATACAATAGCAGATGTGGTAGATCTCACTACTGTAGTTAATAGTCTCAAAAGAAGTCAAACTTTGACCAGTAATAGCTTTAGAACTGAATAATTTAGAAGTTGAAGTTGAGTCAATACGAGAACTTCCAATTGGGAATGTTATGTTCCCAGCCACCCCAAACGATGGGGATGATAAACTGGAACAAAATTGAATGGGTATGCTCTGAGTGAAGCTTGCAACACTAGTCCCTACACATAATGCATGAGGAGTGCTAGTAATCTGAACAATACTGGATAATTTATACTAGTGCTTAGGAATGGGCACGGGGACGGGCGGGGACGGTTTTTTACCTGCGGGTAACGGTTCGGGATGGTTATGAAAAAACCCCCGAAAAAAACCGAAATATATATATAATTTAATTTATTAAATATATATAATTAATTTTTTATTTATAATTTAATATATAATTTAATTAATTAAATCTAATTAATTTGGGTACGGGCGGATACGGTTTTTAGTATAATCGTAACCGTTGTTTCATATTCGGTTTTTCCCCGAAACCGTCCCCGTCCCCGAAATTTACCAGTTAAAAACCGAACCGTCGGTTCGGATAACCGAATCCACAGTTTTTTTGCCCATCCCTACTAGTGCTGTTGCCTCGATGCATTTGTTGAGAATTCTACTCCTGATGTGAATTCTGATGCACTATAGAAGATCCATCCATGGCTGATGAACCATAAATACTAATGTTATTGGATGAAAATGACATGGGTGCTTCATTTTGTATCCATCTCTCTACTGCTTCACAAGAAATAATTTGCTGCAAACCATTGTATTTACTTTTTTAGTACCTACAGCCACTATACCATGCGATTGAGCAGGATTAGTAAAAAGATCAACTGACAATTCCTTTCTTCCACCTAGTTTACATCATCAACAACATGTTGTGCTCATGCTGAATTCTTAGCTCTTGTCTTGCTCCATGAATATTGACAAAGAAATTACAACTATTGATGACCAATCCAGAGGCAGCACTTAGCGGAAACATTGATAAGGTGCTACCTGATGCAACTGTGGGTGGATTATTTATAACATGCACTGGTTGCCCATGAATTCCAAAAGCATGAGCAGGAACAAGTTTGTTGTGAGCATAAGCAAATGAAAAGATGGTTGTGAAGCTTCTTGAAAAGTTTGGGAATGCCAATGCAAAGATATCCAACAAGGATTCAGCTCTACAGATGAAAAATCAACAGGTTATTCCAGGGAAGAGAAGAAATTGATGTACCAATAGTTGAAGCAGAGCTAAATTTAAATAGAGAAATAGTTGGATAAAATTCTGATTTGAGACGTTCTACTTTTAAACCAACTTCCCCTTGTATTAGAGTTATGGGAAACTTGGCAAAGACAAAAACTAGAATAGTAAAACCATTAGTTCATATTAATGGCAAGAAAGAAAGGTCATTGATGAGGAGTATAAGAGGAGGCTAAGAGCATCAGTTTCTGAACCTAATGCTCTGATATCATGTTGTGAATCAGTGTTAAAAATGCCAAGGCTTAAAGGTCTTCTCAAACAAAACAAGCTCTCTTAAAGTTGTATTATTCTTATTCTTTTCTTCTCTTAATTTCTTAATATAGAACATATATTTATACAATTGTTATAACTAATATATAGTTGGAATACATAATACAAAGCTGAAAAGAATGCTAGAAATAAATATGGAAGTCACCCTGAAAATCAGGGACTGATTCCAATCTAAAAATCACGAAACTACCTTCTGAAAATCAGGGGTTATTTAGGAATCAATCATACACCTAGATTGATTTCCGAAAGATATACTAGGGGTTGGTACTTTTGAAGTACTCGTGTTCTTATTTTGGTACCCTTTTTTATTCTTATTCTTAATTGAGATATATCAAATACTCTTATTTAGATTATTTATATTCATTTTGGTCTAATTCAAATGTAATCTAATAGAATTTGGATATCTTAGATGTACGAATTACGGTTGAAATTAACTAAAATAGATACTAATAATTTAAATAAAGATATTTAATGTATTATAATTAGGGGTCAAAAAGGGTACTAAAGATGAATAAGGGTATTCCAAAAGTTACCAATACTTACTATATTGCTTTAACAAACGGGGAAATGAGATTTTGCTTTTAGCGGTGGAATGCATTTCATTTTATGTCTACGGTCAACCAAACACACAATACAATGACATAAATATATACCCATAGATATATACATTTATTTCACCATTTCTATAGACATATTGAAATTGAAGACTATAGAGTCTAATACGACCAAAGCGTTATGCTCTTAGAAATGGATTTTAAGGTTTCTTTAAGAGGCGCTGCCTACTATCATGACCGTTTGCGCAAAAATATATTTTGGTAAATGATTTTTAACCATCAAACTTTGACATTTATGTCATGTTTAATTGGTAGAATGTAAATATAATAGGACTAGAAATAGTAATATGAATGTAATTCAATGAAGTCAACATTATTATTATTATTATGTTTGTTTGAACACCAATATTATAAATGAAGTAAAATTAAAAAATAAGAGTTATTGATTTTTAAATGAAATAAAATCAGAAAAAATAATAAATGATTATACAAATGTGAAAGAAAAATATAACATTTTAATGTATTTACGAAGAGTGTGATAAGATGAGCATTTATAATGTGGTTGGAATACTAACAAAACATAGAAAATATTATGAATCATTTTTATTACCATTTTTGCTAGTCAAACAAGACTTTATTGCAAAAACACCAACCTTAAAACTGTTACAAACAAAAATAACTCTTACATACCCTATCCGTTAGTTTCTTTACAAATTTGAAGAAAAGTAGTTTATGTGAAAGACATGAACTGTTAAGTTGAATGTTATTTTTTGTCAAATGCGTAATGAAGCTATCCCAAATAGTATTATTGTAACAAATGTTAAATTTAATGTTGCTTTTGTAACAAATTTCAAGTTCACTGGTATGTTAACAACAAAGGTTAAGGTCTAAAAAAAATCTATTTTGTTTTTTTGTTTTTACAATTTGTTTTATTGATATGGTAGTTTATATTTCTTCCTAAGAGAAACTATTATATAAAAAAACTCCTACTCTACATGTCCAAATAGTAATGCAATATCTAAAGTTACCGGCGTCTACGTTTTTAAAATCTGCCCTTACTCGCAATCTTGTTTGATTTTTTGGCGCAAATTAGGCGGTCATTTGTCTGCTAAAAGTTCTCCAACCAACCTAGCTAAGTGGTTTTTTTTTTATACCTTAGTTATGAGCTTGAAAAGCCTGGAAAATGCTTGATGTTTGAGCCCCTGACTGAGAAAACTTTTGTACAAGTCAATTATATTGAGATATGGTGGTCATAATTTCAAAAAAGATATTAATATTTATATTTATATATATAAAAAAATATATATATATATATAACCCTCTATATCAATCAATGGAGGGGTTTTTCATGTATTCCATAAAATTGGTTCATATAAAAATTTGTTCTAAATGGTTGGTGTCATAAGTACCCAGCACCAATTGTTTTTTTTTTCTTTTTCTTTTTATTTCCCCAATGAAAGCTTTCTAGGTCTCATTGACTTGTCCGGCCAAAAAAAGGGAAAAAAATAATAGGGTTCACTTCTTAAGCACAAAAACAAAAGTGAACAGCTAGCTTGTGACAGCCGGCCAATACATACAGTGACAAGAGAGAAGGGCCAGAACAGAAAACCCTAAATATGGGGGGTCATGCAAGCATATTGAGAGAAAGTGATTTTGGTTAAGTCAAAAGCAATGTTGACTAATGAGATCTGCTTTTCATATAATAGAAACAGCACAGCTTGGATGAGAAGTAAAGAGGAGAAAAAAGAAAGAAAATTGGTCTTCGAAAGAGATATAAAGACACTGGTCGAGGCTTCTGGAGAAATTGGAAGGGTAAGGTGGCTTTAAAAGTTTCAACGCAAAGACCTGTATTGGGGACCAGAAAACAGATGATGGCTCATTGAAGCAACGTTATGGTAGGGGTGATAGGGAACATCTACTTTCTCTTTTCCTCTACTTTGTACAATTCTCTTATTCAAGTTGAGAGGCAATGGCGTTTCTTTAGGTCTAAGCAACATGTTTCTGTTCCCTTTGTCAAAGAAACATGTACAATGTAAAATCAGGCGAGGCATGCTAGTACAAGCCCTAAACTTAGAGACTTGTTCATGGTATAGTACATTTTGGGCTTACTTTTGAGGTTATCCTAATCGAGTTTTTCAAATTAGACGAACTTTTAAAAATCAACCTTAAAATTAATTTACTAAGTCACTTCCCGGTTAAAATTAGTTAACAAGCACTTCCTACAAATAATATCATAAATCTATGGTATGTTTTATAAATTTCAAACTTAACTTGAACTTTAAGATATTTTGGTCGTACATAATATAAATGTTTAAATATAAAGCTATTTGATATGTATAAAATAAATATCGATTATTCTTCTAATAATTTGTGTATAAAATTATTATTAATAATTTTTTGAATAGTTTAAGTTTATATAAGAGTTGTTATCTAATAATTTCTATTATAGTATGGTGTAAGATCTAATAATCACAATTGTTAAATTGTAAATTTTTTTTTTGTGAGTTAGTGTTAGATGTGTAATAATATTGTTTATTCTTCTGATAGTTTAAATTTTTAAAGAATTGATTTCACAATAATTTCTTATACCATAGACAAACTTTTACGTGACTAATCGAAATTCAAGCCTAATCCAGATAATAAATTTTTTACTTAGTCTAGCTAAATTTAGTGGTACTTAGAAAGTAAGGGTGAATGGCTATTAAAGTTACATAATTTTAGTCTATTCGAATTCGATCCGATCTAAATTAAATTTAAGAATTTTCAATTTTGAATTCGATATTTTGTTGTAATCAATCTGAATCCAGATTAAATTTTTCGGATAATATAAGGTTAAATTGAAATCTATTTACGAATTATTGTCAAATATAAATTTATATATTTGTAGTAAAATTTATTATGTATAATCATAACTAAAAAAAATAAGAAATATGTTTACATAATTATTATAAATATTTAACATTTATATTTATTTTTAAACTATAATTTAATGTAATTATAATATGTATAATATTTAAATATAATAAATTATTAAATAAAAATATATTTATTTATAATTTAATAATAATTTATTTTAGATTAAATTAAGATACACTTACAAAATCTATTAATTCGAAACTAATAGTTAAATTTGAAATTAATAAATTTCATTTAATTTTTTAATTTAAATAAATTATTGTATTATCTATTTACTTCTAATAGAAACATATAAGAAGATGGAATTAAGGAGTAACATAGAAAACAATATGCACGAAATCCTGCACGTGTGTGGGGAATGTTAAATTGATATAATCAATTAAGAATTTTATAATTATACTTTTTATCGTTTGTTTTATGTTTCCCTTTTTCTTGTGTTCCAAAATTAAGTTGATGGAGTGTCTACGTTACAGGAGTTTAGGACGCATCTTTTTCTTCGTAAAAGATTTGAAGTACACTGTGTGATCTGCAGGTTATAATTACCAAAATTTTGAGAACTTCTGTTGGTAAAACGTAAAAGAATTCAAAATAAATTAACAAATCTTTAACAACTATTTCACTATTTCTTTTTACCATAAAATAAAAAAGAGTCTATTTCACTTTTTTTTTCTCAAGTTACAATTTATTTCATTATTGGATAGTTGTTAAAGGATTAATTATATTTTATATTTATAATATATAAAATTAGTTATAAATACATTTAAAATATTTATTTAATTATAATTAATCTCATAATATATCAATAATAATAAAAACCTAGTTAAATTTATAATTATATTCGTAATATATGGATAATAATAATAAAAATGTTAAATATTATACATATTTTTATCGTTATTTATATATTATAAATATAATTATAATTAAATAAAAAATTTAGGTATATTTAGAATGAATGTTATACGTCGTGGAATAATTGTATCAATCCATTTCGATAAACTATTATTTTTTAATCTTTTAAAGTTTTAACTAAAATGAAAAATTCTAATTGCACTCCATTCATTAGTTTATTATACTCAATTTTAATTATGTTATACTTCAAATTTATAATTATTTTTATTTTTAAAAAATTATAAATAAATTAATAAATGATGGTTGCTTTTTAACGTAAAATAAATTAAAAAGAGAGAGAGAAATAAGTGAACAAATAAATACATAAATAAATAAGGAGATAAAAGAAACTATAAATGTAGTAGCTAGTTTACAAAAATGGTAGTGAACTATGGTAACAAAAAAAGAAAAAAAAGAAAGAAGAGTATAAGTGACACACATAACTTCCGATCAATAATATTTTCATAATATTGCAAATATTATTAAATAATTGTTACCCTAGCTAGCTTTACAAACATTATCCATTAATTTTTTTACTTACACAATATGCTAATTAAAATTAGGGTTCGAACTTCATATATTCTATATATTAAAATATGCCAAGTATATTTGAGTTAGAAGTAAGCACATAATCATCTACTTGTAGAGAGAAACCAAGGATGTTGAGTTGTCGCACGTGATGTGCTTCGGATGTTTCGAAGGATCCACTGTTTTGTCAGTTTGTTGCTTATATGACCAAGTTTTATATACTTTTAATATGAAGAAATGTTGGCAACTACTACTATCAATAAACATATATAGCCAAATTAAGCAGCTTAAAAAATTGTATTTTGGGTCTTACTACTACTACTACTACTACTAGCAATAAATGTGCTTGATCTTTCATTATGGGATTCCACACACCAAGGCTGGCCTAAGCCTCTCTCTCATGCGCAACACGATGATTACATCCATTGAATATTGATTTGAATTTGTATACTTCCATCTATGTTTATTTTGCTTCTTTGTTTCCCCCTAAATATTAAAAGTGTGTTGTTCCTATGTTTCGAGAACCACCAAAAGATTTTAACAGTTACGTAAATAATAATAATTCATCAAATATATATTTTTTTAATTATATAAAATAATATTCTTAAAATTTATAAAATTAAAAATAACAACTAAACGTGATTCAATTGATTGGAGTACAATATTTAACGAAGTTAATTGAAAAGAACGTTTAATGTTAAATTTTAAAAGTGAATATAAAAATTTTATTTTTATAATTACTTGATTTAAAAATATTTTCTAAAATTAAAAAAAATAAAGATGTTATATATATATATATTACTTTTTTAAATAAACATACTTATATAACATATAGTATCATATAAAAAGAGTTGAAAAAATAACTAATTTTCGTCTCTATATTGAAGCTCGAGTGCAATGACATCTGGGTAGGACCATAATCACCCCTTATTAACCCCTACATTTTATTTATTTAGGCATATATATGTAATTTAGCAATTCATGAACAACGTCGTTTACTTTTCAGATGCTTCCAATTATAAATGTTTTTAGTTTAATTGATAATCAATTATTTTAAGTGTGAATGAAGTAATTCGATCGTGCTTTAAGTGATTGATAAATTTCTTGCAATTATACACTTTGAAAGCATATAGTTAATATGTTTTAATTATTAAGTATCGGTAAATATTTAGAATCGTTTTATTCAGCACGGATAGAAGTGGACCATCATTTGTACCATCCGCCATATTTTGTCCAACATATTTTAATTTTCTTTGAAAAATAATATTAAAAGTTGAAGAAATTTTTTTTTGTTGGGGTGACGTAGAATAGACTTTTGTAGATGTCAAATAAGGAATGATAATGGAGTATTTATGGCCTACACAAAATGTAAATGATAAAAAATTTAGATATAATAAATTATATCAATTTTCTATCGGAAATAGGATTGATTACGTATTCGAGCCATAACACATGGTTTCATTATTTAAATAATATCTAAATTACGTAGGATTTGATTCTTTAATACCCCTACAGATAGTGTACGTTGATTACACTTATCTTGCTCAAGAGAAAAGTGAATTGTTTAGTACTTAATGGTTTGGGGAATAAGTAAGCTTATTGTTCTTGTGTTTTGATATGAAATGTCTTAACCAATCCTCTTTGTACCTTTTCCCGGACAACGTAACAATTGATTTCAATATGTTTCATCCACTCATGAAAGACTTAATTTGATGCTATATGAATTGTAGTCTGATTGTCACAAAATAATCTGACCACACGTGTATAATTAACATTCAAATCTTTTAACAGATTTCTAACCCATGTAATTTCGCAACATGTTATTGCCATAGACCTATACTTCGCCTCTATACTGGAATGAGATACAACTATTTATTTCTTAGTCTTCTATGAAATGGGTGCATTGCCTAAGAAAATACAGTATTCGGTAGTAGATCTTTGAGTGTCCTTACAACGAGCCTAATCTTCATCACAATAAGCTTTTATTTCTAATTGTCCAGCGGAATATAGTAATATCCCTTGGCATATGGTCTATTTCAAATATATCAACACCTTGTGAGTTGCATCCAATTGAGATTGGTGAGGCTTGTCCACGAATTAACTCAAAATATGCACTACATACACAAGGTCTTGTATGGTTATTGTAAGATAAATGAGTCTTCCAACCAATCTTCGATATTGGGATGCATCTTCCAAAAATATTCCCTCACCTTATCATAACACCAAGTTCTAATCAATGGGAAACCATGATGGTTTAGCTCCTAGGAAACTATCATTCTCAAGAACTTTAAGTGTATACTTTCGCTAACTCAAAAAAATTCCTTGTTTAGACCCGTGTTACCTCAATGCAAAGAAAATATTTTAAATGTCCCATTTTTGAGCTTGAATTTACTTGTAAGAAATTGTTTCGTTTTTAAGATGTCATCTAAATCATTTCGGATCACTATAACAACATCAACATATACTAACAAGGCTGTAAATCTTTCTTGGTAATTTCAGACGAAAAGTGAATAGTCTAACCAGGATTGACTAAAGCCAACTCTTAAAAATTAGGAAAAGACTACAGTCCCAATATAAGATACTTGCAACATGGTACCATCGGGTAGTTTGACTGTACAATTATGAACAGGCTAAGATGATGTAAAATAAACATGATCACATACTATATGGTCACTAGCTTCATTATCTAATATCCAAATCATATATTTATTATGGTGTGTGAGAGAAAATGATTTACTTGATATCTCTTCAAAATTAGGAACATTATCAACAAGATTAATAGAGGATGACTGCGTTGTATTTAGCATCTCTATAAATTGGTGGCTGTCATTCCCACAAGGTTTGCTTTCAATCTTCCTTCTTCTCCTACCATGCCTTCTTTTTATTGCGAAAGTAATCGTATGTACGACCTTTGATGTCACAATACATATACTTGAGGTATGCCCTCCAGCTTTTGGTGTTGTGATTGTCCATTTTGCATTTGTCGCATCACTTGGTATCTCTTTCTATGAATTGAATTTCAGGGGAGGACTTTCTCTTAAAAAATGCTGAAGTCTCTGAAACATGTGTGTTTTTCCTGTTGGATACCCCTACCTATTTCTCTTGTCAAAAAACCATAGCATAAGCCTTGTTAAGAGTTGGAAAACAGTCTATACCGATAATGTTACTCCTGGTCTGCGCATAGCCTTCATTTAGCCCCATCAAAAACTTGATAGTTTTTTGCATCTCGATATAGTCTTTGGGCTTAGAGGCAACCTTGCAACTACAAGGAAGGAAAGCATAGAGTCCATCTTGCTTATCCCATAAGCTTTTAAGCTTTGTAAAGTATGATGTGATTGTCATTGTGCACTGTCTGCAGCCGTGTATGACACTTTCGATTTGAAAGAAGGCAATTATATTGATTTAATAAAATCTTTCTTTCAATTCCAACCACATACCTCGTGCATCCTTACAATGGGTTACATTTCTTGCAATCTCCTTCGACATAGCTCCTAGTAACTAGGTTTTTACAAAGGTGTTACATTGTTCCCACTGTAGTTGCTAAGAATTGTTGTAAGTTAGTTTAATTAGGGTTCCATCATTAATACCCTTTTTATTTTTTATGGTGAATTCCATAATCATCGATTGTTCCCATGTCGTGTAATTATCTTCCATGAGAGGTTGTGTGATTAGGATGGCTCCTGGTTGGTCTAAATGATGGAGAAAGAGAGGGTGATTGGCGTTTTCCTATGATGTCGAGGCCTTGAAAGTATTATGTTGTTGAACCTCAGTCTTCTATGCTTCTTCTCTACCCATGGTAAGTTATGTTTTGTTTGGTTTTTTTTAGGTTCTCAAGAGCGTATGTGATGAGCAAAAACCGGCATTGCCGATTCTTGCCAATACTTTGGTTTTATATTTATAAAACTCTCGCAAGTGCACGAATCATTTCGTAGAAAATGATAAGTATACTCCCAAGGTCGATCTAAGGAAGGAATGTATGTGGTTTTTAATTTATTATTCAAACTTTTAAAAACGAAATTAAATCCTAAACATCCTGTCACGATATTTTGGGGTTTTTGTGTTTTAATCTACTTACAGAAAATTAAACATAGATTCAATAAACATTTATGCAAATTTTATCTTTTATAATGGTGGAGTAATTATGGATATAATAACTAAGTTAATTATGCTTGCTCATATTATCTAGGTTATTAAAGATATGAATTGATATTTATTGATTCTCTCTTTTTTTGTATGAATACCACCTTTGGTGGGGTTAGATATTCTTTGTTAACTAAACAAATCAATTAACACCTATGGGTGGGGTTGATAACTAATTTGGTTAATTAAATTAATTCATTTTTCTAAGAAATTGAAAATGAACCATTTAAATGCCACATTTGGTGGGGTTAGACAGTTTAAACTTTATTCAAGGTGTCCAAATTAAACCTAAGAATTTAATTATCCGAGTACTAACTTTCAAGTTTTAAAACTACTACTGAAAACATATTGTCAATGCATTTTCAGATAATAATTCTTATAAAAACTTTTGAAATAGAGCTTCACTCTAACTACCGGGCGATTGTACCAACAAATAAAAGAGCACTACTCTAAATTAGACCGGATAACTAAACCTTAAAATCTAATTTTCAGATTTAAGTTGTAATGAAAAATAATATATTTCTCTCTAACATTCTTAATATAAAATCTCGAATAAAAATAAAATCAATTCATTTTAGAGATTTTTACCTATTTAATATTTCACAAGCATAACCACGTTATTATTATATCATTTTTACAAACAGCTAGCACAGTTAAATTTAATCACAGACAAATTAAATATAACATGTACGAATAAAGCATAAAAATAACTGCAAAGAAAATAAAATCCTTACACTACTTCGATACCATTCCCGTTGCTAGAAAACCTCCAAACGGAATTTGCACTCCCATTTATTGAATCAAAAAGCTAATAAATTACAAAAACATAACTATTTCTTCCCAAAAGGAGAAGAACTCTAAAACTAAGAGAAACTAGCTAAAAAATAAGAAAAACTAAAAACTAAGAAATGGAGATAAAGAAAGAAGAAAGAAGTGTGTTTTGAGGTTTGTTTTGAAGTGAAGAGAAGGGGGGTATTTATAGGTGAGGATGGAGAGAAAAAGTGGGTGAAAAAATGGTGAAAACGCGTAGTGCAATTATGGAGGTCATTGATGACGTCAGCATGACGTCATGAGGGTGGTTGCACGGGGCGAAATGGCATCGGCGCGTGCGGAGGGCAACTGGGGCGCGCATAGGCTTGTGCAGAAGGCAACGAACGCCTTGTGCGGTCTGTGGATCTGGAGGAAAGCGCGCGTATCTGTCGGACGTGGGCCATCTTCTTGTAGCGGATGTTTTTTGAGAACTCATCAGTATGCTATGATACTATATTGAATTATTGAAATATGAAATAAGTATTTGTTTTCGTTGATTTGATTTATGAATAATTACACTTATTTATGCAACTAGTTTCCTAATTAATTGATATATATCTAAATAATATATTATATTGATATAATAAATCATATCTAAAATAGTATCTTATATTGATACAATAAATCATATTTAAATAATATTTTATATTGATACAACAAATCACGTAGAATTTAATTAATTCCTGGATGGTTTTAGATTTCTCTAATTAAACTAATAGCATATATTAAAATTTGTTGAAAAAATAATAAAAATAATTCTTAAAACTTGTAATATCATACATTTTGCTATTAAAAAAAGTCTAACATTTTATTTTACTTTAAATGTCATTTAAATTAAATTACGATCATTTAGACCCTTCCAATTTTTAAACTGTTCAATAATATTATGAATTATTTTTGTTGTTATATGTTTTAAGAATATTATTATTTTCGTAATTTTTCAAATTTATTTAAGAAAAATAATAATAATTTGAATAACTATCCAACAAATAATATATGCATGACGAGTATATAATATTACGAAGTATTATTAATTATTCATATTTTTAATCAATTAAATTATTTTATCTATATAAATCTTATTTAAAATTTGTTATTTAAAAGAAAAAAATTATATTAACGTTAAATTTCAAATATCAAATCATCATATTCTTAGTGAATAATTTCTTATAATAGTAGAATGTGGGATGCATCTTGGGTTACAATTTTCCTTGAAAACTTTAGGCCATTTCTTTTATGATCCAATCACGGTTTCACCAAACTTTAACCACCATATATATATATCACTTTTTCAATATAGATTACATATGTTGCTAATTTAGTTGCTTAGGGTCAATAACTTTATAAAAGTTAATTTTCTTGGTTAATAAGAATACGTTGGTTGGATAAATTAAAGGAATTAGGTCGGGCCTTGTTGTATGTAATTCATATTTTCAAGATCGATATTGCGTGTATAATGCTGCTTTTTGCTTTTAATAATTCCCAGGACACATTCGATTATGTTGTTTGATTGATGAACAAGATTTCTTCTATTTTTCCACCAACTAAAATCTGTGGGAAACTGAAAACTGAAACAATCTAGTGGACTTGTCTAAAACCAATGTTGTATAATAATAATACCATTTAATAATAAGAAATTAAAAGCTTCTAACTCCTCCCAGTTTAGTCAGGTTTGGGTCTTCTCGGAGCCATTCTCACAACTTAAAAATATAAGGTTAAAAAGTATATCATGCTATTTAAAATTTAATTAAATTTATATATAATTTATTTAATTTTTAAAATGTATGAGTTAGTTATTATATTTTTAAAATTTTATATATAAATTTATAAATCTTTAAATCATAATGTTTATTACTAAAAATTTTAAAATTTATCATATAAATATTAAAATTTGTATTCATAGTTATAAACTTTAATACTCAGTCAAAATTGATGTATAAAATTTTAAAGTTTTAAAAATTAAATTATAAGATTTATATTAAAAAAATTATAAATTTAATAATTAAATTAGGTTTAAAAGTTTAAAAATTTAGTAGAAGTTTACTAAGTAATTAAACCTCAAAATAGTATTTGAATCCAATTAATCTAAAAAAAAATTCTCATGAATCACATTCTAAATTTAATCAAAACTTTATAAATTGGAATTTCATGACGAAGAAATAAAAAAACAATTTCATGATTAAAATAAGAAAAAGCATGGTCTTTGACACGTGTGATTGTTAGCTACCCAGACAACAATTCAGGTGGACCAGTAAAATGTCTCCTCAACTCCAGACATATTCATATCTTAATGTACACTTTTTTTTTATTTTTTATTTTTTATGTTTCTCTAATTTTTATTTTTTTTTATTTTTCTCCTCTATTTATTTAAACACAAAGAGGTTGGCGGCTTTCATATTCTTTGTTGTTGTTTGATAATTTCATTCTCATATTTGTCTCTTCTTAAAGCAAGCAATATGGGCAGAGCTTCGAGTGCTAGTTCTTCTTGGTCTTCAATTGACAGTAACAACTACTCATCATCAACTTCCTCTTTCTCTCATTTAAAGAGAGATCTTACCACAGATCTTAGGCTTGGACTCAGTATTTCTCAACAACACAATCCTAATTATAATACAAGGTACAATTTTTAACCCAAAGACTAAATTAAAATAGCGATTTATATACAATTCTGAGCCATCGATCTTTTAAATCTTATATATTATTAGAAAGTCTCTTCCGTTAATGGATGAAATTGTGGCTGAAGAAAATGAAAGCAATGAGAATGTTACACTATATGTTAAGGTATACATGGAAGGCCATCCTATTGGAAGAAAGATTGACGTTTTAGCTCATGATGGGTATGAGGATTTCATTGCCACTCTTCACCATATGTTCAACACCAACATTCTTTGTAAGCTGGTTTTGGATTTTTACTTTTAATAGAATAAATAATATTTATTATGATTTAAATAAGTGATTTAAAAACGATAAAAATATGACTTTTACTTACACTATTTTGTTAGTTGTCATGGGTTTTTTTTTATTTAATTAAAAAGCTAAAAATAAGTTCTTGTTTTTTTATAACAAATAATATATTTAGGTAAATGATAAAAGGATTATGTTATTTGATAGTATTTACGTTCCTTCTGATTTAAAAGATAAAACTCAATAAATTAAACTACAAGTTTGATTTCTGATTTAAAGGTTTTGATTAAATGGTTTGATATATATTTGTACTAGTCAGGTTTTTGGTGATTGTGTAAGATATGGCAATTTTTTGTATGTGCATGTTTTTTTATTTCGTATTACTTAAAAATATTTTTTTTTGTATTATATATTTATATTATATAAATTAGAACATGTTTTTCTTAAAGTAATTAAATATGAAACATATGAAAAACTTGTTTATATATATAAAAATTGGAGTTTTTTTTATTGAGTTTACGAGCAGAAAACTGCACCTAAAAGTAAATTAATTCTGAAAAGAAAGAGAATTGACAAAATACATATGATGTGTATTAACAGGGGGAGCAGAGGTAGATGAAGGGCATTGCAAAGATTTTCATGTGTTGACATATGAAGATGAGGAAGGGGATTGGATGATTGTTGGGGACGTTCCTTGGGAGTAAGTAAATATATATATATATATATATATATATATATATATATATATATATATATATAAAGTAAACTTTTCATTTATTTATCAATCACAAACATGAATTTTGGATATTTAACTTTAATTAAAGAAATTTAAATAATATCATTTTATTTTTAATTTTTTTTAACAATACGATTTATTCTATTTTTTTTAATTTAATACATAGATCTTAAAATTTTAATTACAAATATGTATTTTAATAGTTATGTTAGATCTTAAAATTTTAAAAATTTAAATATTAAATCATATAATTTAAAAATTTCATAATTAAATCATAATATGTAAAAATGTGTTGAGGTTCTTAAAGTTTGAAATGCTAATATAATAAATGCTTTATTTTAAATTTTGGCATGGAAAGTAAAAGATTAAAGGAAAACAAAAAAAATTGTAACTATTAAAATAACATTTATTATACTCAATTTATACATTTTCGTTTGGGGAAATAGTAGTGGGATCTTTTGTTTAGGTAAATGTGTTGTTTAATCTATTTGTTTAAAAATATATTTTTAAGTCTTTATTTATAAAACAATGTGATTACAAAATTAATTTTTTATCCAAATTTTTTTATTAAATATAACGTAATAATATATTCGATATACACCAATTTTGTTTTTTGATATACATGTATACAATGAATTAACTTTTAATTAAAAACATTAGCCAAATTTTTAACAAATTTTTCTATCAAATTTAAATTAATTTTTTATTGTTTAAAGTATGACGTTAGATATTAAACAATAAATATTTTATTTAAAATTTTATAAAATTTTGAAAGAATTTTTTTCTTAAAAAGTATGAGTAACTTTTTAATTATATCAATTTTTTATTATATAATTATCAAAAAAATATAAATATACATATGATACATTTGTTATTTCTTATATTTAATGAAAAATATTATGAAAAACTAACTTTATTCTTAAGTGACATATTTTTCACAAATAAATGAACTTTAATGATATATTTTTTACAAACAAAAATATTTGAAAACACTTTTTTCTAAATAAAGAACTAAATAATATATTTAGGATAAACAAATCGACTATTTAGACATTTTATTATTTTTTATTTATAAAAAAATGATACATTATTTCACATTAAACATCGAAAAAATGGATATTATTTAAATTTAATTATGGTCATATTGTGTTTTTGACCTATTAATTATTAAACATCTTCTAATTAAAATATTTTCAATACTATTAAGACTTTATTTTTATTTTTATAAATTTTTGATGAAGTATTTAATTTTCTAATAATCAATTACATCATTTAATCCACTAACCAATGAAATACCTTAAAATACTATTTATATACAATAAAAATGTGTATTCAATTATACCTCTATTTTTTATTCATTTGGAACATAATATGATTCTTGTTACATTTTCATTCCATGAAATAAACTATCATCTAATTATTTTATAAGGAATCCTTATAATTCTCTGCTTTTAATCATTTTTAGTTTTATTTGACGCATGCAGGATGTTTTTGTCTACTGTGAGGAGATTGAAGATCTCAAAAGCATACCCCTGTTGATTTTTGACATCAGTCTCTTTCTAGTTTTTCCAAAATTTTGCCTTGTGATTAAGTTAGTAGTGAATGTATATCCATACATTAGAATGTTAGATTGACTTTAGAGCTCTGTCTTCAGCTGTGTGTAAAAACTTTTTATATCAACATTAAAATCATGTTTTTTAAGGATTGTCTATATTCAAAAATTTGCATATCGAATTTGGTTAACAAGATTAGATACTGTGGAAGTGATTCTTGTTGATCATAAGTTAAAAGAACTTTCTTCCCTTCTAAAATACAAGAAATTTTACCTAGCAAATATAACGAGGAAAAAAAATGTAAAAAGAAAAACTCTACTAATTACAATTTTATAATACCACGAATATAATTCGGATTATTTGACGATTGGATTGGAGTAACAAACCTTGATTAAACATATGAATTTAAGAACTTATATTCAATTAAATTTTATATAGAAAAGTGTCTTTGAAATAGTTTAAAATAGGTTAGTAATATCATTTAATGTGTTTAAGATTGATATAGTTCTTATTTATAGTGAAAGAGTAAAATAGACAAAAATAAAATATAAATAATTATAATTGAAAGTTTATATAAAATATGTACCTGATTAATCTAACCGGTTGAATATTTTATTTTTAATTTTTATCAATTTATAATTTATTAACCTAAACAAAATAGACATGCATGTAATCGTGTGTAAAAATAAGTGTAGAAATAAAAGAATAACACGATATTTTTAGATGTAAACAACCTAGGTTACAATCATGATTTAAGAAGAAAACCATCGTTACATCGGACTAACTAACATTCCACTATTAAAATCAAATGTTCGAGTATAAACTCGGTCTTATGTTACCATAGAATAATGTCCCAATGTACTTTATTTACGAACCCATGTTATGTTTTCACAGTTTTTAATATTAGCGTTAACGGTATTTAGATCAACGTTCTAATAAACTTTCCGTCAATAAAATTGTTCACAAATTAACTGTAAAATGATTAATACATAGAAACATAAGTGTCCGTGTATGTACTAGAACAAATTTAATAATGAATAATACTAAATAGATAATTTTAAACATATTTTATTTAAATCAAATCAATTAGAATATTTTAAAGAAAAAAATTACGCATAATTTCGATAAAAATAATTTTTTTAAAATTTAATAATTAAATCAAATAATTATGATCGTTTATAAAATTATTTAATCTAAATAACTAATAATCTAATCTAAGAATAATTAAATTAATTAATATAAATCAAAATTATATATATATATTAATTACCTTTTCACACTTCCTAAGTAACTTTCAATATATATTAATTACCTTCGTCACTTCCTACGTACCTTTTCTCACTTCCTGTACGATTCACTTGCTTGTCGCCACTGTTTTTTTTTCTTCTATTCGGCTACTTCAAGGTTTTTTTTCGACAGCTCGTAATTTTTCAACACATAACTTAATTTAACCCTAATATGTATATATATAGATAATTATAATGAACTAGTAGTATTAGGGTTAAAATATATTTTAGGCTTAATTTTTCAAATCCCATAAAAAAAACTTAATATATAAAAAATTATTTTTTAAAACACATCTAAAAAATAATTTTATAAATTGATTTAAGTTTAAATAAATATTTTAATACTAAAAATAATTTCAGATTTATAAACATGTGTTATTAAATGCATGAATGTAATCTTATGTGTCGTAGTTATCAAGGATATACCTGAAGTATAATTATCTGAAATTCAAGCATTTGTTCGATCTTTCTTGATAGATTTGGTAGCAGGCAAAAAAAAAAATTTACACGTAAATATTTTGTCTACGAAAATAGCCAACATTCATAGTCCTTACAAACTCCCCATTTGGCATTTTCGTGTGTCAAAACCTCTCACTCACTACATGACACTTATAAAAATAAGATAAAAATACAATGGTGTCCCAGACTCCATAGTGGAACTATCCTACGGTCCGATGAATCCATCTTCGTTACGACTTGACAAGCTTGTAAGTAACTGAAATATCATTAACAAAGCATAGAACAACTTGGCATAAAAGCTTCATTGTACATTAGTTCAGTTTACATAGAAATAAGCGAAGTGTAATGAATAATCATGTAGTACATGCATACCAATAAAGCTTAATTAAATATGTTCTCCCCCTATATGCATAACAAAATAAAACCATGGAAGTAAAACACATTATTCTCTCCCTTTTTTGACATACGAGAAGGACAAAACATTAAACAAAGCAATAAAATTAAACTCCTTCTAAAGATATAGCAATGTAAAAGTAGAGTAATGGAGAAGTACAATATGCTTTAAACTCTCCCTAAGTTCTATGACTCTCTAACTTAAAAACGAATTAAAAAGGTAATATATGAAAAGAATATGAAAATAAAAAAATCTAATTAATTTTTTTTATAAATAGTCATATAACGTATTAAACTCATTTAATCACAAATGAACACACAACCAATTGAGAACTCATCATTTTTTAACTCTAATTTTGATTATTTATTATATAAATAAATAAGTAGAGTATAAGAGTCACACAAGCACATATAATGACATATTGACATTTACTTAAAATGGTATATATGTTTAAACTCCACAAATATGTCAATTAATTCATTTATGACCTATCAAGAAAGACTCAAATGAGAAAAATATCACCTATCATGTAAAAACCATAATCAAGTCTTCAATCTCACAAAATAAAATATATCTACGAAAGGAAGACTTAATTTTTTTTTCTTTTATTTTTTTATATATATGAGGTAAATGATATATATATATATATATATATATATATATATATATATATATTATAACCTCTATTGGCTTTTTCTTTTTGTGTATACAATGTACAAGATTTATAAGTAGTCACTTTTTGCATAATCTTTTTTTTTCTGCACGAGCCATGAACCTAGCATGATGACTTTCATACTAGTTGTGAGGTAGCCCTATCTGCTCACTACGGTAGCTTCACACATCACAGTAGGTATCCCTCTCAATACTAGATGCCTCTATACGGTAAAGTTTTATCAAGTAAGAAATATAACTCAACACAATTTTATAGTCAAGATTAGTTGAAGTCTTAGAGTCTTTCAAGAAATTTCATAAACTTAAAGCATAACATATATGTGTGTTCGTGAGTGTGTGAATAATTTTATGTCAATATCGATCATCACATGTACAAGAATATGTGTGTGTGCATAAGCCAAAATTTTAGAATAATTTATGTAATAAATATCAAAATGAGTTGAGTCACTAAAATGAGGTTATGTATATCTAAGTATTAAATAAGTCCAATAGCATGTTGGCCAGATAAGAATGCTACTTATATTTTTTTTTAAGTTTAACTAATAAAATAAAAACAATAAAGATTACTCACCTAGGGTCATTTAAGCATTCTAATAAAAAATGGTTAGGTGACAAGGGAAAAAACAACCTTTCATAATCCACATTTTCTTGCATTTTGGTTTCTCTATATCATTGGGTTGAGACTCAACAAACTTAGGTTTCATAGGTGTGTTCTTGGACTTAGCTATACTTTTCTTATTCATTCTAAATGAAAATGCAGTATGTATAGTATGATGATGATAATGAGTCCTAGCATTAAAAGTATTGAATTTTACTTCCCTCTTTAAACCTAAGACTTCATGCTTCCTAGTAGAATTTTTGAACACATTATTATAATTTCCATTCATCCTTGAATATGATGTAGCATGCATAGATGGATGATGCTTGTGGATCCTACTATGTGAAACATAGAAATAATGATTAAGTTCTAGAACATTCCTCAAAAATCTATATTTTGGTCTTATATGATCTTTTCTACCACAATGATGACAGACATACACAAACTTAACAAATTTTTCTACCATAAGTATAATAGTTCTTTATGCATAAGTAGTGACAGTAAAAGTAGAGTTTAAGGGCCTTACAAATGTGGTCTTCGATGTTGAAGGTATGGAATTCTCATCCTTATTACCAAAGTCATCTGTATCACCACGTGACTTACCAATGCTTAATGTTTTATCTAATTGTTGAGCTCCAATGGTAAGTCTCTCCAATATTTCACATGATTCTTTAAGATCTTGTACTTGTTTTTTATTATCTTCAACAAGCTTATTATTTTCTTCTTTCAAACCTACAAGACTCAAATTCAAAGCATTATTTTGTTCTTGCAAAATATTATTCTCTTCTTTTAATTTATTAGAAAAAATTTCATGCACCTTAAGTTGTTCATTTAATTTTTCTATTTTTGTATTTAAACTATTATTCTCTTCTATGGCTCTAAGACATTTAGAAACTAATTCTATAGAACTTTTAACATTATATTTAGAGAGAAAAGAAGAATCAAGTTCTTCATCATCTCAGCTATAATCCTCAATAGAATGATCCATAATAAAAATCCGTAGGACTAACACTAAGTGTATCTAGTGTTGGCTTTAATACCAATTGAATGTTTATAAAATATGGACCTGATTAACCTACAGGGGGTCGATAGGTTATTTTTAATTTTTTCCAATTTATAATTATTAACCTAAACAAAGTGGACAGGTATGCAATTGTGTGTAAAAATAAGTGCGAAAATAAAAGAATAACACACGATATTTTTAGGTGAAAACAACCGAGGCCATAACCATGACCTAAGAAAAAAACCACCGGTCCACCGGACCACGTAACATTCCACTATGAAAATCAAATGTTTAAGTACAAACTCGGTCATATGCTACCCTCCCTAAGATACTGTCCCAATGTACTTTACTTACGAGCCCCTGCTCCGTTTTCATAGTTTCCAATATTATCATGAACGGTTTTCAGACTAACGTTTCAATAAGCTTCTCGCCAATCAGATCGTTCACAAATCAACTACAAAAAGATTAGCACAGAAAAATACAAGTGTCCGTGTATGTTCTAGAACAGATTTAATAATGAATAATCCTAACTAGATGATTTAAAACAAATGTTATTTATACAAAATCAACTAGAATATTCTAGAGCAAAAAGATTGCGCATAATTTCAGTAAAACTAACTTTTTTAAAATTTAATAATTAAATTTAATAATTATTATCGTTCATAATCTAAATACCTAAAAATCTAATCAAAGAGAATTAAATTAATTAATATAAATAAAAATGTATATATATTAATTAACTTTTCTCACTTAATGAGTAACTTTCAAGATATATTAATTACCTTCCTCACTTCTTTCGTACCTTTCAATATATATATATATATATATATATATATATTAATTATCTTCATCACTTCTGCATACTTTTTCCCACTTCCTTTCCTCACTTCCTATATGATTCACTTCCCTATCATCACCGTTTTTTCAACACACAACTTAATTCAACCCTAATATGTCTATTTATATATATATAATTATAATGAACTAGTAAGTATTAGGGTTAAAATATATTATGGGTTTAATTTTTCAAAACTCATAAAAAAAACTTAATATTATAAAAAAATATTTTTTAAAACATATCTAAAAAATAATTTTATAAATTGATTTAAGTTTAAATAAATATTTTAGCATAAAAAATAATTTCAAATTTATAAACATATGTTATTAAATGCATGAATAGAATCATATGTATCGTAGTTATCAAAGATATACCTGAAGTATAATTATCTGGAACTCAAATATTTGTTCGACTTTTCTTGATGGACTTTAAATTCTAAATCTTAAATCATAACCCTAAAAAGATTAGATTTAAAATTATTATAATCTTTTTGATATATATATATATATGTGTGTGTGTGTGTGTTTTTTAAGTGTTACTTTTAATTATTGTATATGTTATTTTTATTATTTTTAATGTTAGATATAAATACCCATTATATTAGGTATTTTAATCGATATGAACATAATATCAAAATTCATAAGAACTATAAGCTTTCAAATCCCAAAAACTTAATCCAATAGGTGGAAATATTCACACTTTTTATAAACTCTACCACATTATTATACTTAATTAATGTAGAACATTACTCTTAACATTATCTCTCAAAAGTGTTTTTGTCCCAAACTTATCACTTTGTGTTTTTAATCCATTTTAATATACTATATTATATTTGGATCATTTATCTATTTTTTTACAAGACCTATTTCCTTTTTTTAGGTGGGATGTGGTCTAAAGTTTTTGACACAATTGATTGAAGCTTTGATATTAGGTGAAAGTCCATAAGGATTATAAACATTCAAATCCAAAAAAGTTAACCCAATATTTAATTTTAAGACATTCACAATTCTTATAAAATATATCATAGAATTGTAATTAATTAATGTGAGATATTATTGATAAAATATACCATAGCTTAAAAATGTATATCATAGGTTTAATATATATGTAAAACATTGTTATTCTTTTTTTTTTTGTGAAGTGAATGTCTGAGATAGAGATATTGTTTTTTATTTTAGGAAAATAAAGAAGTAAAATTTTAGTTAGATAAATTGGTTCCTTTCCAATTAGCACTAATTTTACTACTGGATTTTAATTTTTATAAATCTTATAGCGAGGTGTAATCGTATAAAGGATAAAGAAAAAAAGGAAAAAACTAAGTTCTTAAGTAAGAAGCATTAAATAGGAGGAAAATTATATCTTAGATTTTATGTATGTTACATCTATTCTATTTTTATCTATTTAAAAAATTCAACTTAATTTAATTAATTTAAAATTGATTTAATGAAACTAAAAATTATAACTCACTTAACTCTCTAACTCATGAATATCTACGGAGTTTATTTAATAAAATATATTTATTAATGATAATATTTTTATAATTATGATAACTTTATATAGGATTACGCAACTAAAAGATATTATTTTTTACAATAATATAATCAAAAGATAATATTTATATTAACATTTTAAAATTATAATATTTTAATTTTATTTTTTAGAAGGTTAAATAAGTTAACTCATAAACTCTTCCGTTAAATTATGTAAAAATGAGGTAAACTAAACTTAGTTTATAAAAAATTTAGATGAAATTAATTCAATTATAACTCAATTAAAATAGGTTAAAACTAAACCAGTAGAGAGAGCTAAATTCATTTTAGAACCACTAATTCTATTATGACTGTGTATTGTTAGGTAGTTACATATATATATATATATATATATATATATATATATATATATATATATATATATATATATATATATATATTTCATTTAAAAAAAACATATGAATTCAATTTTACGTACTTAGATAAATACAAATTATTATGATTGATTTAATAGTTTCATAATAAGATTTGTTCTCAAGTGAATATTCAAACCATATAAAATATCCTTTAATATTAAAATAAAAACACTAAGTATATAAGCAAATTCACAAACACGTCTCCTTTAAATTCCTCCCTACATGTATAAATGTACATTTTTGTACATCATGCACTCTTATAAAAAGCTTATTTCGTCTCTAATAATAGAATAGTAATTGAATATAATTTTTCAGTTTTACCCATATATAATTGTTTTTTTAATTTTATCATTTTTTATTCCAAATTTCAAATCAAAAACAATATTAATAGTTTTATTTAATTCAGTTTAATTTTATTAACATAATCATTCACATTACTTACATATTTTTCGTCAAAAATTGGTCCGAGGTTTAAAATGCGGGCTAAGCATAAGCTTGATCCTACAAGGCCCAATGGGCCACACATTGAAAGATACGAAAGCCGTAGACCGTAGCCTCCAGATGAGATCTGAAGACCCAAGACTCAAGACTAAAAGGAAGTGGAATTTTGGCCTTGAGCAGCGTTCAAAATTTCAATTTTGAAAATCAATACTCGACCGTTAGTCCCTTGAGAAACAAAAACGTGATTTACAGATACCGAGCTCTCTCACACACTGTGTGCTTTGGGATCCAGATAATCCCACGAAAAGCTGCTTTTCTTCATTCGAAGATTTCCCAGTTCCTCAGCTTCACCACCCCAATATGAATATGAATATGATTTCTAGACGCCATGGTTGGCAGCGTCCTCTCCATCCTTTGCAGGTCACCAAACCACCCTTTCGATTTTTTGGGTTTAAATTAAACTTTTTTTTAAAATTTTTTTTTTTTTTGAGTTTTTATTGAAGAATTTCACTTTGGTCATGCTATAGAAATCTGTGTTTCCCAAATTCCCATTTGGACGAAATTGCAGATAGTAGAAATGATATTTAGCTGTTGGTGTTTCTTATTACTAATTCAGCTGTTGGGTGTTAAATTAAACTATTTTACTCTTTTGAATTCTAATCGAAGAATTACACAGTGGTTGTGTTATAGAAATCGGCATTAACCTTCTAATTAATGGTATGTATACCCATTTGTATGAAATTGCAGATAGTAGGAATGGCAATTTACAGTTTCCTGGTGGTGTTCTTCTATACTTTCGAAGGGCTTTTACTTGGGAATAGAATCGCAGAAATAACTATCACCACTCTGTATACAATTGTGGTATCGTGATATTAATTATACATCAAACTTATTTTTCTCTGCTCATAGTCATTTGTTTTATTGAGTTACTAGTTAAAGTTGAAAACTTGAAATGAAATGAATTTTTGGGAGTGTTGTCTTTAATTTTTCAGGTTGTTGGAGTAATGTTTCTATTTGTAAGGTGCACAGCTATTAATCCAACTGACAGAACAAGCTTCAAGAAGAAGAAAAGGCTCAAATGTAAGTTAAATTATGGGTTTTTACTGGGTCAAATTGCTCTCAGATTCTTCAGGAGAGTAGAAAGGAAGATTCTTAGAACACTAATAAGGAGGAAGTATTTCGATCCATCGAAAACCGGCACAGATCATTTGGTCGATCCATTGCTTCCCTTTCCATTTATCCTTAGGGATGATGCTGTTACCCCTAACCCAAAGGAGGATGACATCTCCTTTTGTTCCTTTTGTGACTGTGAAGTAAGCTTCATTATTATTAGTTTTCATTATACATGATTCAATAGAACAGCATTGAACTGATGGACAAGACTTGATAATTTAACAGGTTAAGAAAAATAGCAAACATTGCAGAACATGTAACCGTTGTGTTGAAGGATTTGATCACCATTGCAGGGTAATAATCTGACACTTTTTCTCTTTTAAATCAGCTGCTATATGTGGATTATAACATTTTGGCTCATTTACTTGTGTTAAAGTCTTTTGGCCTTTTCGAATGACACTTTAGTTCTTACCTTCTAACAATGAGAACATTTTAGTCTCTTACTTTTCCAAACCTTTTGACCATAAGAATATCTTAGTCTCTTATCTGTTGCAAGGAACACTTTAACCTCTTGCCTCTAAAACACTGGAACATTTTTGTAATGGACTTTAGTATCCTTTTTCCATCTAAAGTATCTCTGTTTATTAAATAAGGACTAAAGTATTTTTAATGTTGTTCAAATTTACATGCATCAAACAGTGCAATAAATGACAATAGAATAAAAAAGTGGTTGTCAAGCCAACAACCTAAGAAAATTGAATGGACGGTGCATCATTTTGTTAAAAAAGAAGAAAAGCCAATTAAGTATTAGTTGGCAAAACATGTAGAAGGGGGGCTTCTGCATCTATAAATAGAGTACCCCAATAGGTACTTTGTATTATCCAATAGAGAGAAAAAAGACTTTAGTGAAAGAAAACTAAGAGCAATTTTCTTGGGTATAATTAAGTTGTGAGTATTGTAAATACTTTATATAATTTCTCCTTTTAGTAAAAAGATCTGCAGTAGGTCCAGAGACGTAGGAAAAATTGGTCGAACTCCATTATCAAATTTGTTTATTTTGTCTATTTTTGCTTTCTCATAAATCTGGTTTATCGAAAATTTGCCTAATTTTCCAACAACTGGTATCGACTTCATGGGCCTAACAAGATATACATGAACTATATGTTGCTGACTAATGGAGGTGAACCTGAATGCTATGATGAAGCTTGTTAGACTCGTGATGCCAGTAAGTGGGAGCATGCCAACAAGTGAGAGCTTGCCATGAAAGAAGAAATGAAATCTCTCATTTCCAATCAGACATAGGAACTAGTTGAGTTACCCATGGGGAAGAAGGCATTTCACAACAAATGGGTATATCGGGTGAAAGAGGAGCATGATGGTTCTAAGAGATACAAAGCTCGAATAGTTGTCAAAGGATTTCAGTAGAAGGAAGGAGTTGACTATACCGATATTTTTGCTTCCTTTGTGAAGCTCAATACTATCACATCAGTGTTGAGCATTATAGCCATTAAAGATCTTCATCTTGAATAGTTGGATGTGAATACTACATTCTTTCACGGAGACTTAGATAAGGAGATATACATGTACCAGCCAAAAGATTTCTCAAAAAGAGGGAAGAAGAACATGGTGTACAGACTTAAAAAGAGTTTGTATAACCTGAAACAAGCCCCGAGACAATGGTACAAAATTTTTGATAGCTTCATGCACAAGGAAGGTTTCTAGAAATGCAATACCGACCATTGTTGCTACTGCAAAAGATATAGGTCTAGTTATATCATTTTACTACTTTATATTGATGAGATATTAGTAGCAGGTTCAGATATAATGATATCAAAAGGTTGAAGTAGCAATTATCAAAGAAGTTTGACATGAAAGACTTGGATCCAGCAAAAAGGATTCTTGGAATGCAAATCATAAGAGATAAGAAAAAATGATCCTTGCAGTTATCTCAAGTAGAGTACATTAACCGTGTTTTACAGAGATTCAACATAGGTGACACCAAGCCAGTTAGCACACCCTTGGCCAATTACTTTCGCTTATCCAAGGATCAATCCCTTCAGACAGAGACAGAGAGAAAATTCATGGCTAAGGTTCCTTATGTCTCAACCATTGAAAGTTTGATGTACACGATGGTCTGTACGAGACCAGACATTGGCCATGCAATGAGAGTTATTAACAGGTTTATGTCAAATCCAAGAAAAGCTCATTGGGAAGTAATCAAGTGGATTTAAAGGTATCTACGAGGTATCGCAAAGAAGTATTTGTACTTTAGTAGAGGAGAGTTAAAAATACAAGGCTACGTAGACACAGATTTTGGAGGTGAAATAGATCACTGAAAAAACACCATCAGTTATATATTTACTATTGGAACTACAACTATTAGTTGGATGTCACAAATACAGAAGATTGTCACTATCCACTACAGAGGCTAAGTATGTAGTAGTGATTGAAGCTACTAAATTGATGATATGGCTTCAAGGTTCTAAACAGTGATAGTCAAAGTGCGATAGACTTGATGAAGAATTCAACATTTCATTCTAGAACCAAACATATCGGGTTTCATTATCACTTAATCAGATCTCTATTAAAAAATGACGTGTTAATACTCGAGAAGATTTAATTTTTGCTATACATTCATGTAAAAGCTATTCTGTATACGTTTTCTTTTTGCAGTGTTTAAACAATTGTGTTGGGAAAAAGAACTACAACATTCTTTCTTCTGATGATTTTTGTGTTGTTAAATAGTAGAGGGATGTAAGATACAGAAGCTGCAAGTTAGAATTTTCTGTGATTGAATGTCTATTGCGAAAAGTCCAAAGTTAAAAGACTCCTAGAGAATTTTTCCTATAACAAATGGGAAATTCTATTGCTTTTTGCTATACATTCATGTAAAAACAATTCTGTATACGTTTTCTTTTTGCAGTGGTTAAACAATTGTGTTGGGAAAAAGAACTATACAACATTCTTTCTTCTGATGATTTTTGTGTTGTTAATGGTCAGTAGTTTTCAACCTTTTTCATTCAATGTGGATTTGTTAAATTCTTATTACTAAGAGTGTCTTCTCTGTCTTGTGCATTGATTCTTGTCAACTATAATTTGTATTGGTTCAGCTAATCATTGAAGGAGGAACTGCAATTGCCATATTCGTTCGATGCTTTGCAGATAAAAATGGAGTAGAACAAGAGCTGAAGAGGAGGTTTTACATAGAGTTCCCAAGATGGCTTCTTGCTGTGATATCAGTTAATTCTTGTCAAATCTCCTTAATCATGTTTGTGATTATTTACTATGATGTGAATACAAATGGCTCAAACTCATTGCTTGAAACCATTGAAACATTGCAGGTCTTGTTACTTTTGATTACTGCTTATGGTTCAGCAGCATTGGGACAACTGTTTTTCTTTCATGTGGTTCTATTGAGAAAGGTAATTTTGAGATAACATTAAGCTAGCTCTAATTACATTATAGAAATGGGTATTTAAGGCAACATTTGGATTTGTTCTTTTAGAAGTGATTTGAAATAAAATGGTTTCAAAAAACTTAGTTAGGTAGATGATATGAAATTGTTTAAAGCAATTTTGAGCGTCGTTTAAGTAATTGTTTTAAAAACGGACATGCATTTTAAACTACTTTCAAAACTATGACTAACTTATCCTTAAAGCCCTAATATACCCCTAAAAACTTTGAAGATTGTCAAACACCCATGGAAATACTTTTGGATATTTGAAAACACCTTATTTCAACCAAAAGAGAAAGTAGTTTCAAATTGATCCTAACTCTGCTTTATTTGATTTTCTTTTCATTCAATATTGGTTGTTGGTGTAGGGAATGAGAACATATGACTATATCCTAGCAATGAAAGAGGTAAACCAATCAATAGACCTACTTGATCCTTTGGATGATTCAGATTTTTCGTCCGACGAAAGCACTGATTTTGATTCACCTGAGAGGCCAAAACCAAAATTTTTGTCAAGGTTTATATGCAGAGGACAAGGGGTTAATCAGGTAAATAGAGAAAATAATCCTTTCACTCTTAAATTTTGCACCTTTGGCGCCTTATATGATCATAATTATAATTAGGGTGATATTCCTCACAAGACTAGTTAATCCGATATGAACACGGCATTTAAAGAATTTTAATCGTAATTGATCTTTAATTCTTGGTCTTGCAACAAACAAAATAACACGATAGGAAACCAATACAAACATGTTAACTGACACGATTTGCGACTCATAACTACATTATTCCTTCTCATTAGATGGTTTATTTATTTTTAAGTTCCAGAATCCAACAAGACTGTCTATAAGAATAGAAGGAGAACCTGATTCCAAGTCCTCCTCTCCCTTGACCAAGAAAAAGGGCTTCCATGTAGGCATTGATCCTTGGCAACTAATAAAGTTGAGCAAAGAGAGAGCTTTATTAGCAGCAGAGAAAGCCAGAGAAAGGATAGCTAGACAGAAGCCAACAACAATTCAAAATTATCCACTACAACCATTACCATTGGAAACAAAATGTGGACCATTGATGAATGTTGATAGAAATGAGACCAATACAACAAGCTTGGCTCCTCTTGTTGCTAAAGCAAACTTCCCAGCATCACCTGGAAGATTTTCAAGTCCAAGAAAGCGTTTTTCAAGTTCTCCTAAGAATAATAAGTACAGAAGCAATTTTGACTTGAAATTGACAGAGGTCTCTAGGGAGCTTGAAACTTACATTTCAAGGCAAGTTCTTTGTTCTGTTATAAAAGAAGATGGTGCTGTACCATCCCCAAGATAAAGGCTTTACTTTCATTAATTTAGTGATTCTCAGCCTTTGAGAGGAAAAACAAACAAACAAACAAAAAAGTTACTCTTCAGTTGTGTACTCTTCTTATATACCTTAACTAACTTTACAGTAAATTATTTGGAATCAAAACATGCCATGTAAGTGCAATTACATTCTAGATAACTCATTATTTTAAATGAATTTGCTAAAGCAATTGATATCTTTATTTTATGCATAATTAGTTTCTAAATTTTAACTAAATTTACACAGATCTTTAAACTTTTAGAACGTTCGATTTAGTTATCAAACTTATAAAACGTTATCAAACTCTTGACTTAGAAGCTCTTAAATTTTTATTTCATAAAATTTAATTTTCAAATTTTTAAAATTTTAAATGTAGATTCTAAATTTTTGATTCACAAATATGTATTTTAATGGTCAAATTAAAATCTATATGTAAAATTTTAAAAATATGAGATTAAATTATAGAATTTAAAAATTTTAAAAATCAAATCATAAGTTTTAAAAGTTTATTGAACTATAAATTAAACTAATTAAAATTTGAGATTCATTCTACACTTTATTAGAATTCTATTAATTTATCTACTAATTTATCTCGCCAAATATTAGGTTTCTAAGATTATTACGTTCTTTCCACCAATAGTCAACTCGTATAATGCTTATTTCACTTATTTATGTTGGTACAATTTGCTTTGAGCAACTCTATCGGTAGTTATGATCTAAGTGAGAGTTTGCGAAATTGTAAGACATATCATTCATTTGGGGCTTTTGCTTAAGAAGGATCCTTCTAAATCAAAAAATCATAATAGAGGAACTCCATAGTTGCTTTTTTTTTTTATTTTAACGTGGGTTAGGCACAACTCTACTAGTTAACACTTAGTTCTTCTAGATAGTTATTTTTTTTAGCAGTTTCAGTTGTTTTTTTTTAAATGAAACCACAATGTCAATACAAGAAAAGTAGTGCACTTGGTCTCTTTTTTAATTATTTGTTTTTTCATCTTTTTACATTTGAGAAAGATAGGTATGACATTAATAACTTTCGGTTGCAAAACTTACGGGAAAGGTTATTTAAAGTAGAGAAAAAGAATAATCGCCAAACTTTATACTGTTATTTTCAAAATCAGTGTAATAAAATAAGCTTAAAAATAACTAAATGAACTTAGTGATATAGTTATCTATTTTTAAAATAGACCCAATCAATTGTTTTAAATGAATATAACTGATAATTGAAATTTGATCAAATTATATCTTATATTAAATTTATTTTTCGACCATTCCATACTCAACATTTTCTCAACAACGAATTTTTAATCCAATTATATATAATTTATTTGAGCATGTAAAGGTCTTGAGTTCGAGTTAATTTAGACGTAAAAATAGTATAATTATTTAAAAAATAACAGTTTTTCATTTTTTAAATTTATTTGACACACCCTTAAATTAGGAAATATTATCGAAGATTGCCTTTATAAAAAGTATTTTCATTTTACCCTTATGTTATTTTCAAACATATGCATATTTTAGAAGTTTGAATTCCAAAAACTCTTGGCAGCCAAAAACATAGACTTGATTTTTGAACATTTGCTCGAGTAAACTTGTTATCAATATTCAATATAAATGTTAAAGGAATAAAGACTAAAAAAAGTATAATATAATGTTAATAATAGTGTGAATTTAAATAAAAAATTGATAAAAAAAAGTACTAAATTGTAATGAAGTATTTTAAGTATATTTCTTCAAGTTAAATAATTTAAATACAAAAAATATCTAAAAAATAAAAAAATATGTGATTTTTAAAAAATATATTTTTAAAATGACAGTACAATTAAATAAATACAAATCTTTTTAATCATTTAACAAATATAAAATCACTATATATTGAGTTCTTTTGAACACTCATCAAAAATTTGGTTTCTTCTAACCAGTCTTTATTGGCAAAATAGTTTTGGAGACTTCTAGAGAAACCTACTTCTTTGGTGGCTAGGGTGTTTAAGGGAAAATATTTTTCTTGGGAAGACATCATGGATGTTTGGGTGCCTTAGTTTGCTTCATTCCTTTAGAAGGTTTTAATGTGGGGAATCGACTTCTTGAAGGTAAGTATAAAGTGGGGGTGAAAAGGGAGATGAGATCTCAATAGATAAGTATAGGTGATTGTGTTGGGAAATAACGCAAATTCCCGATAAGCCAGATTTAAGAGAAAGCAAAAATAGAAAAATAACACACAAATTTGATAACGGAGTTCGGCCAATCTTGTTTACGTCTCCGGACCTGCTGCAGATCTTTTTTACTGAAAGGGGAGAAATTACACAAGGTGTTTACAACACTCACAACTCACAACCCAATTACACCCAAGAAAATTACTCTCAATTTTCTCTCACAAAAGCTTTTCTCTCTAAGCTTTTCTCTCAATTGGAATGAACACTTTGGATTGTTAATTCATTACAATTACACATCTATTTATAGGAAAATTCACTCCTTGAATTACTTCTTAAATTAATGGTTCCTTGAATTGCTCCTAGAATTAAGCTCCATGTTTTACTCCTTGTTTTGTTCCATGTTTTGCTCCATGTTTTACTCCTTGTTTTGTTCCATGTTTTGCTCCTTAATTTTCTCCTTAAATTAAGGAGTTTTATAACAATAATCTCTAACAGATTGCACAGCCATGTGCCTCAGGTATTGTCGAGTAAAGTGCTAAACCCAGATGGTAAGGTAGCTTTGTTGCTTATTGACAATGAGAGGTGGAATGATAAGCTTATAAAGACTAGTTTTGATGAATGGGAGGCTGAGGCAATTTTTAGTATCCCGCTTGATAGTAGAGGACATATGGATAATGGTGTAAGGGGCAAGATGTGATAGTGGTCTTTACCGTGTGAAAAGTGGCTACTGATTCGCTGAGGAGTATAGGTTGTTATCTATCAAAGAGAAGCATGGTGCTGACGATAGTATTGGTATTGGACAGTTTTGGTGAGCTAGGATTTATGGTTTATGTGTGTCTAATAAGATGAAGATTTTCATTTAGAAAGCCTATTGAAATATTTTGCATGCTATGACAAATTTGTTTAGGGAGTATTGCAGGAGCTACTTGGTGGCTCTTATGAGGATGTTATCATAGTTTTTGGGGTGTGTGACAACTAAGAGGATCTGGAATAATTACATTTTTCATTCAAGGATAGTGTTTTAAGGTATGGGATTTTTGCTAAGGTGTTTAATGAAATATGAAATGTGTGTACAATTGATGAGTTGTGTCACTTTTCCTACTTAGCTTGGGAAAATTGGCGCAATAAGAATGAAATTATACATGGAAAGAAGGGAAGAAGTGTTGGTGAGCTACTGGTGTGGAATTTCTTGGTGACTAATTTTCTTAAAGCTTAGGGTAAACAAGAAAGACAAGTTGTTGGTACCAGGTGAAGGAAGCCAACTTCTGAGAACTTAAAGGTAAGTACTAATGTTGCTGTACGTAGGAATAAGGTGGGTTGGGGAGCTATGTTTGGTGATGATATGGAGGTTGTTGTTCTGTCTTTGATAGATACAAAAAAAAAGGTTGCTTATCTACTGTTGTAGCTGAGCTACATGCAATTGTAGTGGCTTTGCAGCTTGCTGAGGAAATGAGTTTTAGGAATTTGGTTGTGGAATCTGACACATTGAAGGCTGTGAGATGTATCAATCAAGAGATAGAGTGTATGGATATGGAAGGAGTGCTTGTTGGAGGGGTTAGAAGACTGTTGAAAAGAGTTTTTCAATTGTGATTTTTCAGTGGAAGGGAGGCTAATAAGGTAGCAAATGGGATTGCTTCTTTTGCTTTGGAGGGAATGAGAACTCATGTTTGGGATAGGGATACTTGGGGGTTTGCTATTTGATCTCTAATGATGTAAATGATAGTGTTAGTAAATTCTTATTCTTGATAATGAATGAGTTTTCCTTTTTTTTCCAAAAAAAAAAGACATTAAAACAATTAATTCATTAAAAATATGAAGATGTTACTTCTATTTAATTTTGTTTTTCTTTATTTATTTGTATGTAAATGAATTTACAAAATTTATGAAAATAATTAGTGAAATATATGTTAAAAAATATTAGGTTATGTTTAATTTAAATACCTATTCAAATTTATTTTGAATAAGGTAATTTTAATATATATAATCACTTGAACAAAAATTTTATAAAATAATATATTTTCATAATATTACACGTATTTAACAAATAATATTAATACATTCATAAAACTACATATTAATCATTAAAAATTTAAAAAAAAATTATACACATATTTATCTTTACTCACAAAGCATTATAAAAAAAACTTAAAAGACAAATAAAAAGATAAATTCAAAAAACCATCAACAAATTGAGTGAAAAATTGAAATATAAAAGAAAAATTGAAAAAGGCTTTAAAAATGGAAAATAATTTTTTTTGGGAAAAAGTAAAAAAAAATATTTGAAAAAGGAAGAAAAACTAAAAGGGACGTGGTGCCCATTCGCATGGAATGTGGGATGAATTTAAAATTAAAATAGAGAAATAAAGAAAACTATCTTATGATATTATTATTATTTTTAAAATCTTATGATATTATTAGAAAAAAAATAGTAATTTAATTTTATTATATTTAACAAAAATATATTTTAATATCTATTTATTAAATAAGATGTCATAAAATAATATATTTTATAGCATAAATTCAATTAGTTTGGAAAATGAATTCATGTGATTTTTTTTAAATATAAGAAATTTATATTATTTAATTAATTAATAAAATTTAAAATTTTATTTTTATTAAAGACAAGAGATGTTTATTATTTATTTATCTTTTCAACGTATTTGAATATGTGTAAACTACCTGATTTTATTTTTTTATGAAACAATCCACCAAGTGGAAAGTAAAGTGAATTGCTTGTGAAAAATTTGAAAGAACGAGAGAGAACAAAGAGGATTAAAGTCTGAAGATAAATTGTTCTCGAGTTCATGCTATGTCTGAATTTACAAGAAATTTCAGGGGAAACATTTTTGTTGAGGTTGAAACTTAGGAGAGAAGTTTGCAAAACTTGAAGATTGAAGTATATGACGTCAAAGTTTGCCAAGCTTGAAGATTAAGACGTCAAAGTTTTGAACTGTTCCTTTGTGACTGGCCCATAACATCTTTCTTACCCAGCCGTTTTCTCTGTGAGACCTTTCCTACTATTACCATTTGTCACTTTCTTACTCTCCTTCTCCTTCACAGTGCCGATGACCTTCTGCCGTCGTCTTCTCACCGCCGTTCTCAGAAGCCCCAACCTTCTCTATCGCCCACTCCGCCACGTAGACTCCAATCCCTTCTACAGAATCACTCACCTGTCACTCTATCACCGCAGCCCTTTATCTACCTGGCCTTCAAGTCCATCACCATCAGAACAACAACCTCAAAACCCTAGTCATCCAATCCCAACCAGAACTCGAACACCTCTGGAGAAGGAATTCGAGACATGGGTCGAGAAGCTCAAACCCGGCTTCACTCCCTCCGATGTTGACGAGGCCTTGCGTGCACAATCTGACCCCGATCTTGCACTTGATATCTTCCGGTGGACGGGTCTTCAACGAAGTTATAAGCACAGCGCTCTAACCTACCTCACCATAATCAAAATCCTTGTCGATGGCAAGCGTTACGGAGCAGCCGAAACTTTAGTTGAGGAGGTAATTGCTGGAGCTTGTGAAATGAGTGTGCCCCTTTATAACTCCGTTATTCGATTTTGTTGTGGAAGGAAGTTCCTTTTCAATCGTGCTTTTGATGTGTATAAGAAAATGATTAACTCTCAAGATTGTAAACCTACATTAGAGACTTATGCGTTGTTGTTGAATTCGTTGCTTAGGAGGTTCAATAAGTTGAATGTGAGTTATGTTTATTTGCGTGGGGTTCGATCTTTGGCTCAGCAAATGAAGGCTTCTGGTGTGATACCAGATACGTTTGTGTTGAATATGATCATAAAGGCTTATTCAAAATGTCTTAATGTGGATGAAGCAATTCGGGTTTTTCATGAAATGGGTTTGTATGGGTGTGAACCAAATGCTTATACCTATGGTTATATAGCCAAGGGGTTGTGTGAGAAGGGGAGGGTAGGACAAGGTTTACGATTTTACAAGGAAATGAGGGGTAAAAGTTTGTTGCCTAGTAGTACTACGTATATGATTTTGATATGTAGCCTTGCATTGGAACGGAGATTTGAAGATGCAATCGAAGTTTTGTTTGGCATGCTGGGTAATTCAATGTCTCCTGATTTGCTGACTTACAAAACACTATTGGATGGACTGTGTCGAGAGGGAAGGGGTGATGAGGCTTTTGCATTACTGGATCAGTTTAGAGATAATGACAGTTTGATGGGTGGAAAGACTTACAAGACTTTATTGAACTCGTTACATTTTGTTAGTGGCAAATAGGTACCATGTACTTGCCCTCTAAATTTTTGTAAGAATGTTCTCATTTGTTTCATTTGATGCAATGAGCAGTACTAATGCAAATTTGCATTAGACCTTTAACTTCTCCATAGTTTCCTTCAATATTATTGGCATATTTGTATGGCCAACATTGGCTGGGTTCTGTGCAATTACTAACAAAAGAGTAGTGTTTTGGTTGGCCTGACTGCTTAGGGTCCTTTTTTAATTTTTTGGGGACTTGCTTGATGTTAGCATTAGCATTTGACAGACATGAAAATGTTATCTGGCTATTTCCACGTAGTTACAAGAAAGGAATGCTGAGCCTTGGGATATAATATGAAACAATTGTAGGAAGACAATACCAGAAATCACTGTGAAAATAGTTTTGTTGGTCAAGTAGGACTCTGCAATCTGCACTTTGAAGCTTTCTTGAGTCTTGAGAAAGATATTTTCTCAAAGACGGATTTCTGAACAATGTGTTTATGTTTTCTTAAGGCTATGGATGCTAGAGAAGGGAGCAACAGCTTTTTCGTCAACAAATATTGTGATGAAGGCTATGTTATCTTCCAATGCAAACTTATAGTTTTAAGCAACACTTGGTGCTTCATTATTTTTGTCATACTAGACGGTGATTATTGGCTCCTGATACCCATAATTTTGCTGAGTATGATATTTTATGTATTTTGATTGTTAATAAATTTTATGTTGATCAGGGCTCCTCAGTTTGACAGATCTCACTACATTACAAAATGTCTCCTGGCAAGTGTTTTGTGTTGGAATATTGAAAGCATTCCTCTCCTCTGGTTTGTTATTCCTTTGAAATGTATAATTTTGTTTTATAGGGAGCATAACTTAGTGTTATAAAAACCAATACTTGAAAAAAGTACTAAATATGTATTATCTTTGAAAAAATGCCAATTTCGCATCATTAGACTAAATCATGCTCACATGCTATGTATGCCTCCTCTCAAATAAGTTTCCCTTCTTCCAATCCTTTAGTGATGCTTTCTTCCTTTTGGGTCTTAGACTTTAGTGCTTTCCACTATATGTCACCTAGTTCATCCTCATTTGTCTCTCTATCTCCAAAACCATCTGTCTCATTTATGACTATTGATAATGTTTTTATGCCTAGTAGGTGTTGAGTCATTGTTATACTTGTATGTCTCTCGTAGAATATCTATCATATTCCTATTCTACTTTAAATCTTGTTTTTGTTAGTCAATTGTATGATTTTAGATACTTAGACTTCTTCCACTGATGGTTATGTGCAGGACCCACAATCTCAAAAGCTGATCGGGACTAACTGTAAGCAAGGACAACTATATATTTTGGATTAACTCAAAGTGCCAAATGCTACAGCTTGCAGTGTTGATCAATTATCTCTTTGTTGGAGTCCTTCGCCTTCTAGTTTTATTCATAACATTCTCACCTTGGTAATGTTTCAACATCTTGTTTTTAAATTTTTAGTTTCAACATGAGCGTTAGGAGATTTTAAAACTTATGATATTTTTGACTTTATTAGTGGTAAACTGGTAAAAATATTTGTCTCTTCTTATGCGCATTTTTATCCGATTCATTCTTATGTGTAGGGGATCTTTTCCTGCCATAATGAAATAGGGGTCCGATGTTATGGTTCTTTTATTGATGGTTATACTCGTTATTGTTGAGTTTGCCTTATTTAATGTCGTTCTTATATTTGTCCACTAAACTTATGGTATTTATAATGTGTTTTGAGTGTTTGTTAAAATTCGAAGTTATGTTGTTATAAAATGTTCTTGGTGAGATTTTGGTAGAGAGCATACATTTAACGATTGACTTACTTGCGTCAGTATGATACTGTTCATCAAACTTATTCTTCTTCTGATTTTTTCCTGTGATGTTATAATTTGAAGCATGTATTTTGTCCATTCTTATCGTAAATCAAAAAAAGTTTACATATCATAGCCCGATTTGTTCTAACCAAAGAATTACATGTATTTAAATTAAAAATAAAAATGTAATATCATGAATTTATAAAAAAATAATTTATATATGTTTAAAAAGTATATTAGTAAAATAGATTACCACATTTTTAATTTGAATGTTGATATTTAAGATAATTTTGTTCATAAATTTTATGACAAACTAACCACATGATTCTGTCATTTTGTTGTGGAACTTACAAAAAATAAATGTACATAGTTTTTCATATTTTAACATCTTTATTATTCAAAATTAAAATTTATTAAATTATTAATATTCATTTATACATACTATAACTTTGTACCATATAAGTTTATGTGATTTTTTAAGGACAATGTACCTACTCTTGTTCCATAGCTTTCATGCCCTATCAAAGTTTAAAATAATTAGTTTTTTATTAAATATTACAAAGAAAAATAAAAGAAAAATAGCTAACTATTACTCTTACATTTCAACAACTGTTTTTTGTGTCTTTACTCAATTTTATGGAAACTTAGTCAGAGTATCAAACATAATTGTTATATAGATCAAGAATTATCAACATCCAATGTTTCAACACTGCTTTTGTGTCGTTACTCAATTTTATGGAAACTGAGTCAGAGTATCAAACATAATTGTCATATAGATAAAGAATTATCAACATCCAATGTTTTAACAACTGCTTTTGTGTCTTTATTCAATTTTATGAAAACTAAGTCAAAGTATCAAACATAATTGTCATATAGATTAAGAATTATCAACATCCAATGATTTTGGTCTTGTTCAAACTTTAGTGGCCAATGGATTATCAACTTCTAATTTCTATGAATTGTTAAAGTCTTATCAAATAATTGTTTAGCTTCAATGTTAATATTATGTTTTTGATATTGATTGACAAAAAATGAATTATGGAACATTGTTAAATATGGTAGGTGATTATTGAAGTCGATAATAACATGCTTTATATAAAAGTAATATATATAAATAATTAGATAATATAAATATAATTATATGTTCTACATAAATCAAAGTTATTTACTAATTAATGACTCATCTTGTTTACACTTGAATTATACTTAAATTGATAATTTGAAATTCAAAGAGTTGTAATATGCACTCAATCGATATATATGTTTGCTCAATGTTTATGCCAAAAATTTCTTTAGAAAGTGTTATAGTTTATCCATCATTTATGCTAGTCTTGCTCGCAACTATAGTCATCAAAGAGTTAAAAGTTTTGCTAAAATTTATACCATATTCATAATTTTACTTTTTTCATGGCTTCTTCTTGAAAAACTTAATGTCCGATGATTGTTCAATAAAAATAAATTTTTCATAAGATATTTGTTTTGTATCTCTTAAGTGCGTCACGCGCACTTACTAATTTTGGTATAATAGACTAAAGAAGATGTATTATATATGTTAGTAACAATAAAATAATAATAATATAATAGTAGTAAAAAAAATTTATCTTAAGTAAAAAATAATATCACATCAAAAATTATTACAACTTGATTTGAAGATCAAGTCATATATTATCCAACAACTTCTTGGAATGTGGTAACATCAAAAGGAACATATAATAGACAATGATGGAGCAATGATTGATTAATTTCTATTTGTCAAATTATTAGCGAATAGAAATTTTAAATCATTCAATCATTGCCCAATTATGCAACTGTTCTAATAGCAACATAGTTTATAGATGATGAATGTTTTATCAAACATTTCATATTTTGTAACAAATTTAAGCGTTATATATAATAAATAAAATATATAATAAAAAATAAAAATAATAAACTATTTATATAAGCTTTAAATCTTACTACAAATGATTCATTAAATAAAAGATGACTCTTATATGAGGTAGTTATTGGAAGGACATTCTCATCAAAATATCCATCATGCGATGAATTGTAAGAATTCATAGATTGCATTAGAGATATTGAATCATTACCTAATTGCATCTGCATTCTTAGCATAAATTGAAGATCAATAGGATGATTATATCCCATAAAGGATATGGGTTCAACGCTATGAGATTGCATGGGTGGCATGCCTGACATGGATGGTGAAATACTTGGTTAATAAGGCATGTCTTGATTGTAGTATGGTGTCATGTCTCATATGTGTTGTGATTGATATTGTTTTAAAGTTGCAATATCATTTAACACTAAGGCCTTAAAAGAGTTCAATCTTCTTTGATTTTACATTATTTCTCCTCACTCACCATATGAGGTTTTTGTTTTGGAATTAAAAAACAATCTATATAACTATCATATTGGCTTTCTCTCCTAACACGACCAATATGCTTGAGTCTAAATGTATGATATATCACATATGTTATTACTAATTTAAGTGGTACCAACTTACATCCTAATAAGGTACTTAAGAGTTAGTTACTGGGTTCGATAGTTGAGGATAACAAAAGACACGCATGTCAACCAAGATTAGACCTCACGTATATATCTTGATACGTACTAATCATGCTCAAACAATTATAATTTTAAGTTAACTAAAAAGTTTTAAATGATTAAATAAATAGTTTATTATATTCATGTAATTAAAAAAATAAAAAACAAATAAATTAGACTCATTCATATTTGCGTAGAAGTAAAAGAAAACAAAAATAAGAAACACAAGAATTTTTTTAAGATCGTTTTTATCTAAAAAAAAGCTGTAATTCATTTCGAAAAATCCTTGAAAGGAAAATTTCGAAGAAAAAAAGCCAATAAAAAACTCCAAGGGCTAATAAACTATTTTATCAAATAAGAAAAAAGACTTGATCATGGGACTAAGAAATGAAAAATATTATAAAATTAAATCAATAATTTAATAAACAACTTAAATATTTGCTGACAATTAGTATTAAATAGTTGCTAGCCCCACGTGTGCTCTCAAAGCCAAATAATTAATAAAAATGTTTACTTTATTAAAAATCTTGAAAAGAAATTTTAAAAAAAGAATTCTTAAATTAGTAAAGATTTTAATAAAATATTCATTAAAATACTTTTAGTAAAAAGAAAAACGATAACAATAGTTTATTAATTATAAAAAAATGTAAAAAAAATTATTAACTTACAAGTTTATTAATTATTTAAAAGTATATTAAAAATCAAAATTTTAAAAATTATCAAAAATAAATAATGTGAATATATATGTATATATTTTTTAAAAATTAATACGTTTTTTAAATTAATTCAACTTAAACAAATATAAATTTGTATAATTCAAAAATATAAAATTTGATTTAAGAATATATAATAATTAAAAAAATATTTTCTAAAAATTTTAAATTTTTTATAAATTTTTTAATAATTAACATACTTGTAATATTTTACTTAAAAATTAATAAATTTTTATATATTTTAATTATATTTAACTAAACATTAATACGCTTGATCAAATAAGAAATATCATTATAAATTCTGTAAACTTTACAGAACTTGAGAAAAAGAATCCTGCCAGTCGAGCCAACATCGCCGCTCCTGCTTCCGGCAGCCAAATCGCACATGGCTTCATAGTACCTCACTATCTGTAAGTATTTTTTTAATCCAGAATTCAATTACAAATATTGTAAAAAAAAAAAAATCCAATTACAAATTACTCATTTATTATTATAAAAAAATTAAATAACTTAAGTATTAAAACGAAAATCATAAAAAAGAAAAAGGAAAAGGAAATCACCCGCTAAATTTGTTTTCACTCCCCAATCTTTACTATATTTAGCAGACGATCCTTCTCCCCTTTCTTTGTATCACGCCCTCCGCACCACAAACAAACACAAAAAAAAAAAAAAAACAACAGAGAGACAAAAACAATACACACACTAATCACACAAAGAACCTTTACTAGACCAAAAACATACATAGATATGGATAGATAGATAGATACATATAAATTATACAGAGTTTAGATTTATACTTGTATTTTGTGATTTGTCGATGACTCGAGGTCCAAACTACGAGTTTCAAGAATGGTGGAACAAGCAACGAGAGAGAAACCCCGAACAACACTTTCTCGATGAATCTACCATCACCACCACCTCCAACACGAGGACCAACAACAATAACAGTAGCCACAGCGTCGAGATCCGGAGCCCCGACAACAGCCATTCCGATCAGGCCTTCGAGAAAGATCGTTCTCGGACTGCCCGTCAGCTTTCCTGGGTTTTCCGCCTCAAATTTCAACAAATTTTTGCCTCTATTGCCTTTGTTACAAATGGTCTCATTTCTATTCTTCGCATCGCAAATCGGAGGATTGTCTCATCGGATTCGCCTGCAGATTCGTCTTCGTCTCGACTTTATAGGGTGATCAAGGGGTTTTTGGCCGTGGTGTTGTTATTGTTGTGTTTTGAGCTCGTTGCTTACTTCAATGGCTGGCATTTTAGCCCTCCTTCGCTTCATTCTGCCGATGTTTTGAGTTTCTTAGAGTTGATTTACGCCAATTGGCTCAAGATTCGGGCTAATTACTTGGCTCCACCATTGCAGAGCCTCACCAATATATGTATCGTGCTTTTCCTTGTGCAGTCCGTGGATCGGGTTGTTATGGTGTTGGGGTGTTTTTGGATCAAATTTTGGAGGATTAAACCGAAGCCGGTTATGAATTATAAGAGTGGCACGTCGGTAGAGCAGGATGGCAATTTTAATCTTCTGGACTATCCAATGGTGTTGGTGCAAATACCTATGTGTAATGAGAGGGAGGTAAGAAGATGTAGGTCTCGAATCCCCAATACGTTACATTTCGCTTTATTTGATTATTTGCCATTTGTAGGATGCTGCCATGGTGGGGCTTATTCAATTCTGTTGCTTGATTTGGACTTAATTTATTATTTGAGTTACTGGGTGCCGAAGCATTATTCAATATCTTGCTTGAATTGATTGGTGTGTTGTGGATTATAAAAAATAATAATAATTTCATTTTCAAGTAGGAGGGTCGTTGCCTAATCTACTTTCGCCTTTTGCTCCTGCTCATTTATTTTAAATGTAGTTACGCGTCAGAATGGGTTGAGACCATAGGAATGCACTGTTTCTCTATTAGTTGTTATAGGAGCGTAAATTTTATTTTGTTACTTATCTTATGCAAATTATCATGCCTCTTTCATCTTCCGGAATTGGGAAGGATTCAGTGGGGGGGTTCGTGTGCAGTGAAAAAAATTATTGCTTATCATTCTATATTTCAGTGTCAAAAAAGATGAATACTTTGCTTAGGCGTGTAAATGTTCTCTGTCGGAAATAATGTTGGCAGTGCTCCTATTTTCTTCACCTTCCAGCTTAGAAGCATGTTTTGAGAGTTAAAAAGTAAACAAGTCTTATATTGATAAAATATCAATGGGAGCATGAGTCTATAAATACATGAGTCAACCACATCCCATGGTTTAACCTTTTGAGATGAGAGAGCAAATTGCCTCGTGGAAACCCATAGGAACTATTGAGCCTATCAAATGGTATCAAAGTCAATGGTTGTTGTCTTCGTCAATTGGTGCAATATGAGTTTTGTTGGTTTTGAAATGAAAATTCTCTATACCTTATAGTGGTGTGAATCCGTTTTAGAAGTTGAACTTGGAGGACCTCTTTGAAACCTTAGACAAATAAGGTAGGTTAATGTTGAAGTTCAAGAGGAACTAACCACAAAAGACATGATTAAATTGGCTTTAGTAGAAGTATGGATTTAGGGAGTCAAGTGGTCTTGTTTGAGAGGTAATTTGTTGAGAAGTGAAAAACAAACAAATCTCACATTGATAAAATGCCAATAGGAGCATAGATTTATAAGTGCATGAGTCTACCCCATCTAATGGGTTAACCTTTTAGGATGAGAGCTCATTACCGTGTGAAAACCTATGGGAGCTATTGGCCCTATCACCTTTTTTTTCCCTCAATGTTGTCTAGTTTAGTACATAGAAGAAAATCAAATGTGACTTGATACATTTTTGTTTAGTGCATCTTGCATGTGTTTGAAATGCTTACCTTACCGTCTTATTTGAGCATAAAAAAGCTGAGGAATGCACCTTAAAGTGTTAGTGTCCACAAAGTAACTGCCCCCTTCTGCTACAACTAAATCATAAAAAATGTGATTTTACTCATATGCCTTGACTATTAACATATGCTAGTTTACGAGTCTTCTATTTCCACCCATGGTCAAATGATAATAAGCTGTTGTTTTCTATAGTGCTTTGCTCCCCATCTCAGTAAGTGAAATTCATTACTCCTATTGGTTTGCCACACAGGTGTACCATCAGTCAATTGCAGCAGTATGTGTCCAGGACTGGCCAAAGGAAAGAATGCTTATACAGGTTTTAGATGATTCTGATGAATCAGATATTCAACTCCTTATCAAGGCAGAAGTACAGAAATGGCAACACCGGGGTATTCGCATATTGTACAGGCATCGTCTGATTCGCACAGGCTATAAAGCAGGAAATCTCAAGTCTGCCATGAGCTGCGACTATGTCAAAGATTATGAGTTTGTGGCTATCTTTGATGCAGATTTTCAACCTGGACCAGATTTTTTGAAGAAAACTATTCCTTACTTCAAGGTGAGACTGCTACCTTTAGCCATGACAACCCTTAGGCAAGATAATTTTGAAAGGCAAAGCAGGTGGCGTTGGGATAAAAAGTATCATGGTTTCCTATGTGCATGTTTTCAGGTTTATGTTTACATGCAAATCTGTCTCTTTTTGGCATAAAAGGAGTCATGGAATGATTTGATGTTGCCAGCCTTCCCCTGTGACTTGGTATTCAATCTCAATGGAATATGTGTACATGTCTTGGATTGGCATATTTATATTTACTCTTCGTTATTTGCAGTTGTCACAAATATGATCTCTTGTGAAAAATAATGTGAATTCCATTTAGAATTCTGTGTCTAACAAGTTAACTTATTATATTGTTTAGAATTGAGTTTGGCCTCATGTCTTTCATTTCTTTATAGGAGGTCGAAATCTTATGTATGTATTCATGTTTAGAATTGAGTTTGGCAGCATGTTTTTCATTTCTTTGTAGGAGGTCGAAATCTTGTGTACTTATTCTTGAAGAGGTAGTTAAAGGAAATTTCATGCAGTTAATTTAATGTAAAATAATCATAAAATAACATTATAGTACCATCACATTTCTCAAACATAAAAAGTTTAGATAAACTTTGTGTCATTGTTCTTTAGAGGGTATGCTTGTTTGTTGTCTCCATCTTAATGAGGTTCCTGTACTTAAATCCATTCCTTCCCTTTATTAACCATATTCATTTGTAAACTCTTCCAATGCTTTTATTCAAGAGTAAACAAAAGAAATGCATTTGAATTCGGTTACGTAACTTTTGGTGGAACCCTTTGCTTATCTGACCATTTATTTACAGTGACTTTCTTTAGGAATTTTTGTTTTAGTCTGACACGTTGATTATGTTAAAGGGAAATGATGATTTAGCATTGGTCCAGACAAGGTGGGCTTTTGTAAACAAGGATGAGAACTTGCTGACTAGACTGCAGAATATAAACTTATCTTTCCACTTTGAGGTTGAGCAACAGGTAAATGGTATATTTATCAACTTTTTTGGTTTCAATGGTACTGCTGGTGTATGGAGAATTAAGGCCCTCGAGGAATCTGGGGGCTGGTTGGAAAGGACAACTGTGGAGGACATGGATATTGCCGTTCGTGCTCATCTGTGTGGATGGAAGTTTATATATTTGAATGATGTTAAGGTGTGTGCTTTCTCCCATTCACGTATTTTCTTTATATGTTGCCAGTGTGAGTTGGTTTGCTAACTTCTGCTTTGCAGTGCCTGTGTGAACTTCCAGAGTCTTATGAAGCATACAAGAAACAGCAACATCGATGGCATTCTGGTCCAATGCAATTGTTTCGCTTGTGCTTTTCTGACGTACTTCGCTCAAAAGTATTGAACCTGATTTTTATTAAATGTTTTATTACAAAAACATTGTATTTCTTTAGTCCTGAAGTTAATAAGTCGATAATAGTTTTCATATTCTCATTTGGTTTATAATTTTGATTAGAATGAAGCATGTTTGAGCACATAAGTACATTTGTTTTAAATCAATTTCATTGTTTCAGGTGAGCTTGGCCAAGAAAGCAAATTTGATATTTCTCTTCTTTCTTCTACGAAAGCTTATCCTGCCATTTTATTCCTTCACTCTCTTCTGCATCATTCTCCCATTGACCATGTTTTTGCCAGAAGCTCAGCTGCCAGCATGGGTTGTCTGTTATATTCCTGGAATCATGTCTATCTTAAATATCCTTCCAGCACCACGGTCATTCCCATTTATAGTTCCCTATCTTCTCTTTGAGAACACCATGTCTGTGACCAAGTTTAATGCCATGATATCAGGATTGTTTCGGCTTGGAAGCTCTTACGAGTGGATAGTGACAAAGAAATTGGGGAGATCATCAGAGGCAGATCTAGTTGCTTTCGAAAGGGACTCTGAGCCTCTGATAGATGCCACTATTGCCAGGTCATCCTCAGATTCAGGCCTTGAAGAGCTGAGCAGACTAGGGACATCCAAGAAAACCAGGAAACCCAAACAAAATTGCTTATATAGAAAGGAACTTGCTCTTGCTGTTATATTGTTAAGTGCCTCAGTAAGAAGCTTATTGTCTGCCCAAGGAGTTCACTTCTATTTTCTTCTATTTCAAGGAGTCAGTTTTCTAGTTGTAGGTCTTGATTTGATTGGGGAGCAGGTGAGTTAACTGCTTGTTGGTTGCATCTGATAGCTATTGGCTTGGAATTTAGCATGGGATATAGTTTACAATGATGAGATTTGAAGTCGAAGCAAATGTGCTGATCGAGTTGCTGCCTGTATGGTGCATGCCTGCCTCTGTGATTGTTGGTATTCAATTGAAGCACTACATTTTTTGCTTGGCACATATTTGTGGTCTTAACTTATACATTCTCGATAAAGCACTGATGTATCATTATGGTTGTGGAGTAGTGTGTCTCCAATAATCTCAAAAGGTCTCAAAGGGACCATTGGAAACTAGTTAGTGGATATGGATTCTTATATATTTGATGTCATACCACTGTAAAACTACCTAGAGGAGGCCGTCCTTGTTAAATTGCTAATTTGCTCATTCTTTTTTTTTTTTTGTGCTTATTGGGAAAATTGGGTATCATTACACTAAGGACTGAATTGTCAAAATTATTTATAAATTTGTCACTTTATCCCAGTGAGAGTTGTTTGAATTTAAAGCATGAATTGAACCAGCAATTAAATTCCATACATAGGTGGATTAATTTGGATTCTCACCTCAGTTTTTTCTTGACTTTTCATAGTAATTTTTTATTTCGTAATGAATGTGTTTAGTAAGTTTATGATTATTAATATATTATATTTTTAAAATATCATTTGAATTACCAAATAATTAAGATCCTACCTACACAGTTAGATGAAATAAAGACAAACAAGCAGCGGAAAAAACAAGGAGATAATCACAACTGGTAAAATAAGGCTTAATGTTGTATGTTACAAATCAAACTTTAAATATGAATTAAATTTCATTTTTTCCTATTATAGTTCTTTCCCCTTAAATTACAAGTCTTTTACCTCTTAACTCTAAATTCACATCTATTTATTAATTTCCCTAATTCCCAACACTTAACGATCCACAAAACAATCAATAAAAATGAAGTTAATGTATACAACAAAAGTCCAAAAATGACATGTTAAAATGTTTTATCACTGGCACAATAAAAATTGGGCAATATGAGAACACAGTATAATGGGTTAATGCCCCCTTAATACCTTCGATCTCCCATAGTGAAATCCAAAGTTTTTAAAAAGTTCAAAAAAAAAAAAAGAAAAAAAAACTTCGAATTATATGAAAAGAACCCATCTATTTAACACGGTTGAAAATCAAACATGGGCTTTACAGTATTGACAAATTTTTCAATGATAAATTAATAAGAGGATAAATAACTATATATTCATCCCCACATAAGGTCAAATTACACGTGGCAGTTTGCCAATTAGACGAGTACTCTACTCATACTCATCATGAAAATTTTAACGGATAAAATAAGACGGAAAGAGCAAAAATTATTAATGCGAGATAATTAAATATTTAATATTATAAGTTTTTTAAAAATAAAAATATTGTTTTAATATTTATAAAATTTGCTCTCATAATAGCACTACCCAACAAAAATCCTCATATTTAACCAAATTCTTTAATACCCAACTATATACGATTGTCTCTACATGCATATAAAACAATTTAATACTCTAAGGTTTTTTAAAATAAAATTATTATTTTGACGTTTATAAATTTTGCTCTTACAGTAGGATTATCCAACAAGAATCAACCTATTTAATCAAGTTCTTTAATACCTAACTCTACACGACTGTGTCTACATGCATGTATGAGTGTCAATTCATACTAAGTATGTCAATTGATCGAACTAATTAATCTTAAATTAATCCAATTTAAATTTAATTTAAACTAATAAATGTGAGTTCGAATTCAAACTAAACACAAACGAGTTAGTACAAACTAACTGTAATTATAAATTGTACATTTTTTTAGTTAATTGAAATTTTTTTATAAATAAAAATATATATTCAATAATTAAAGCTTATTAATTCAAACAACATTACAATAAAAATAAAAAATGAGTAAAATAATATTACAATAACTAATCTTTTGAACAATTAATAAATTAACATTAAATGAACAACTCATGCAAATAACAAAGTTTAAGGAGATAATATACCTCATCACAAACACTTATTATGTTGCAATAACTAGTTAATTGTAAAACAAAAACACTAGTAAACATAAGCTACAAAAGCCTATTTTTTAAAACAAGAAGTATATTTCTAAATAAATTCAACAAAGGTATTTACCTTCAAGCACCTCTCCTGCAACAGTAAGAGGCCATCATGTATTCATGGAAACTCATAGTTTGAATAAAGAATTCTAAATCTTAATAGAATTTTCCTCGAGATTAAATAAAGAATTTCCTACAACCACTAAACAAAGAGTCCAACAAACCACATATTGATCTCTTCATATTTTTAAGGAAAAAAATGAAATGTGTGTCCCTTTCTTTGAGTAAAAATGTTGTTTAGTCTTTAACTTTGAAAAAATACTCATTAGTCCTTAAATTTTTTAAAAAGGTGTTTATTAGTCCTTTAACTTATAAAAAAAGTGCTAGAAAAAGACTTTTATTAATAAAAAAAATTGAAACATGTATTGGTGAGGGTATTTCATCATTTACCCTCATCCTATAAAAACAAAACAATCTAAATTTGATTTGGTGAAGGTATTTTCATATTTTTACCCTCACCCTATGAAACAACTACCATCTGCTCCTTTTTGTCTCCTCTATTTTATGGACAAGCAAGCACAAAACCATACATTCGATCAAAGCAAAACTTGAAACAATGTGAGGGTGTGCGACTTGATTGTTCATTCATAAACCAAATGCAGAAAGTGAGTTTTTTCACCATTTTTAGAGGACTGACATGATATAAGAACGAAAAATAGAGAAGTAGTGCATATGTGTGCTGGTAGGAAAAAACAAAAAAAAATCTAAACCCTAAAAGATGATAGAAGATAGTAAGAATGTTTCTTATATGTTATTTTATTGTGAATACAATATTTTAGTATTATAGCCGACCATCTATGCAGGGTGTGTTTAGTTGCAAGTTAAAAAGAATATTGAAACAATAATAATAATAAATTTCATGGTAGTACATTATGATAATGATAGTATCATTATTGAGAATACAATAGAGGGTATATTTTTTGTTGAAATGTTAAAAAAACAAAAATGAAAAGTTTTTATTATAAGTTTTTCAACATGTGGAAGGAATCATGGGTTGAAAAATCAAATTAGTAGTGCATTTATAGTTGAGAACATGTTAGAATTATTTGTGAATGAATCTAAGATAAAATATTAAAGAGATCAAAATGTTATTAGAGAAAAGTTCAATCTTGAAATCAATAAACATGTTGTGAAAAAATCTAAGACTAAGGCTAAAGAAATAATAAATGAAAAAATACAAAGACCAATATTATAAACTATTTTCACATGTTGAATATGAATTTACTACATCGGTTTACAAAATAGGGGTCGTTTAACATCATCAGTTTACAACAAGTTAAATACATATTATTCTCTAAACATGCATCATCTTCACTAAATTGCTACATACAATAATATAATAAAAACAATGAAAAACAAATCATAATCTTCAACTTCTATCTCAGTTGTGCAATCTTTACTTCTTATGCATTGATTTTTTTTAGAAGTCCTAAAATAAGTTAATCATGTCCATAGTCAATAGATGGATCAATCTATGAAAAATAAGAACAATCACAATTTTCACGATTAGTGTTCTTCCAATTTTTTTACTGAAAGATCCCAATAAATAATTAATTATTGATAAACATACATTTTTATGACATAAAAAATAAACAAAAATTATGATTCATGAAATGAAGTGTGCAGTTGTGCATGTGTGAAAGGTGTGCGCATTTTTACAAGTGTGAGGTGTGTTTATTTTGGATTTTATGGTCAGATTAAGTTTGGATCATTAGATGGAGTCAAATGGATGCACCAGATTGTGCACATGTCAAGAGAATAAATCAGGTGTGAGGGAGGCAACGCGTTGGTATAAAAAGAGGCATTGGTCAAATGACGTATTGTTTGGCTAAGGCTAAAATTTGGACCAAATGACCCATCGTTTGGAATGTAATTAGTGGAACGCAAGGATAATCCGTCATACAGTTGGCATTGGTTCAAAATGGTGTTGTTTAGAATGTAGGTTTCCTAAGTGCATCCACATCTCTTCTAAGTACATCTACAATGTTACATACATCTGATTTTCATTCTAAGTACAACCACCTATCAAATAAAATTCATTAAAAATTCAAAAAATTATAAAAACTCATATTTTCTCATAAAATATAAAACAAACAATTATAATACATGATAATGATGAAATAAGAATAAATATAGAGAAAATAATGACTAAAAATATATATAAATTATCACTTATTATCAATGAGCAAGGATGTAGACACCCTAAATATTGATGAACTAGTTAAGTCTATCCAAACATATAAGCTTACTCTTGAACCACTCGAGAAGAAAAAGGATGTGGCATTTAAAAGCTCCAAAAATGTAACTTCTAAAAGTGATGATGAATCTATTATTTTATTTGCTTGCATGCTCAAGAAATACCTTAAGACAAAGAACTAACAAAATAACTCATCAAACATGGGATAACATAATTGATTCAAGAATAGAAGATCAAAGGAATCTAACTGTAAGGGTTCAGATGGTAAGAAATCTAAACATGTTGGTCCTTAATGTTTTAATTATAGTGGGTTTGGCCATATTTCTACAAAATGTACAAAGAATAAAAGAAAACCAGAAGAGCACTCAATACTACACTCAGTGATACAAAGAGTGAATATGAGAAAAATAATAATTTAGAAGATCGTGTAACCAACTTTTGTGCCTTCACTACAAAAGCCATTGTACGTTCAAATTACTCCGACACTAGCTCGGATAAAGATGATGAGGGAGTTAACTCTTCTTTTCTTTTAGCCAAGTATAATGGATCTAGTATTGAAGAATTATTTATAGATTGCATAGGTGTTAAGGAAGAAAGATACAAACTTCTAATTAAAATGGAAAAAATTGAATGAAATAATTTGTGTGTAAGCTTTTGACTTAGAAAAAGAAAACTTAAAACTGTCTAAACATATTGATACTCTTTATCTAAATCTTACAGGAATAAAACAAAAAAAATTGTAGACTTGAAGAACGTGTTTTTGCTAAGAAGATAGTAAAAAACATCACATTAAGTACCTAAAAATTTGACTATGAAAATTCACACGATGATACATATCGACTTGGATATCTGGATGAAAGCTCCATCCCTTCCACCTCCAAGACCACATTTGTGAGGAAAACTAACAATGTTTCCACATACCTAAACCTGTACAAACAACCACAATTTTGAGTTGCACACATATACAATTTTACATATGTTGATCGATATTGACATGAACTTATTCACATACTCACTAAACATACATGAATGTTATGCTTGAATTTTATGATTGATCTTGAAAGACTCTAGAACTTCAACTAATCTTGACCGTAAAATTATATTGAGTTCTATTTCTTGTACTCTAAAATCTTACCGTAGAAAAGCACTTAGTATTGAGAGAGTTACCTATTATAATATGTACAACTATTGTGGTGAATAAAGAGGGCTACCTCAACAATGTGACAGTCATTATGTTAGGTTTGTAGCCCATGCATGTGAAAATCTAAATAAAAAAGATTGAGTAAAAAATGATTATGCTTATAAAATAAAATAAAAAATATCTAATTTGCATACACATAAAAAAGAGTCAAATCGATTAAAGAAAATCAATAATATTATGTCTTTTTATAAAATAAAGAAAGAAAGAAAAAAAATTAAAGTTTTCACTTGGTAAATATATTTTGCTTTGAGACATTGAAGACTTGATTGTAATTTTACATAATAAGTGATACTTGTTTCTTTTTGGTCTTTTATGATTAGCCATAAATGAATTAGTTGGCATACTAGTGTAGTTCAAGCATGTATATTATATCTTTTGTGAATTTCGATATCATTATATGTGTTGGTGTGCCTTGACTATTTTTCTTGCTTTTTTATACAATGGATATTAAAAATTTGAGCAAAAAAAAAATTCTCAATTATTTGTGCGCTTATTTGTTGTTAAATTAGTTTATTACTTTCTGTGGCAATTTACAAAAATAAAATGAAAAATCAAATTTAAGATTTTTTTAATTACACCTTCCTTTTATTATTATTATTTTTTACTATTTAATTAGTTTTACACTTATGGAGTCATCTGACTTAAGAGAGTTGCTTTTTGTTATTTATATATTTAGAAATGTGACACTTCACCAAAATTATCATTTCAAATAAATTTTGAAACTTTTAAATATCGATCGATTTATCGTGAACTCAATCAATCGAAAGTTGAATGGCGATCGATTAAGAACATTGTCGATCAATCAAACGATTACTATTTATATATCAGCTTCATTTTCTTTTACCCTCACCCAAGCCCTAAATCATAATCTTGCACCTCTCCTATCTATTTCTCAAAAAATCTTCACCAAAAGATCCATATATTTTTGGTCCAAAATCATTAGAAAATATCTCCTAAATTCTTTCCTGGGTTCAATTCTCATCAAAAAGGCTCAAAATCCCATCCAAATTCATGCATTTTTCTCTCATTTTCTCCCCGACCAAACACCCTTTTTCGGCCCCTATATTCACTAAAAAACCTCCAACAAATTTAAGTTTCAGTTTGAATTTTTTTTCGAGTTCTACGAAAAAAAATTAGGTCTACTTTTAGAAATTTTAACACTTTTCAATCGTTTTGTTGCTACTAATGGCTTCTAGATGTCGTGACCTTCCAAAGGGTGCCTTTAGTTTGAGTTGTCCACTATGGTGGACTTGGAAATCTCAATACAAATTTAAGGTTTGCTTTTCTAAACGTCCTATTTTACTAGAACATGGTATCACCTTGCATGAACTCCACGAGATCGGAGTCACTCGGGTCATTAAGGCTCTTGGCTAGGTGTCAACTTTTACTCCCCTAAAGTTGTGTTGCCTAACCTTAGTTCACAAATTCTACTCAAATATGGATTAAAAAAAGAATCCAAGGTGTTTATCCAAAATAAAAATGTCTATATATCAATCTTTTCGTAAATAATCTTTTATCAATTATCTACGATGGTAGCACTCATATAAATATCAATAATTCAATCCCTCGAATGAAGAGCTCTTAATAGAATTATTAGGATTGCTATAATTCATTTGGGGTTACAACCTCTTATCATCCAACCAAAATCAAATTTCATTGTGCCAAGATATTGTAGTGTTTGGATAAAGATATGGCATTTGATGTTGGATCTATCATTTAGAACGAAATCATCATCGACGTTTTCGACACAAATCCTAAGGTTGGACTACCCTATGGATGCCTTATAACAAATTTGATACTAACTGTCAGGGTTCCTTCTACCAATGACAGTGAAACTGTCAAATATAAGAGTGACTTTGGTTGTGGCATCATCTCTAGATGCTCCGTCCAAACATCCAAAGAAACAAAAGACATGTGAAGCAAGGCCAAGTGGGATGGCTAACATTTTTAGGTGATGACGAACTTAAAAATTTGGCTAAACCTCATTCCTCGCATCCTAACTTTGAAGATGAAATGAGGACTCTTATGGATGCACTATCAACTCAAATGGGTTCCATGCATACTTTATACGAAGGGTTAAACAAATGAGTAACTAACATCAATGAGAGGTAACAAGGCATACACACTACATTACTTTCATTCTCTCTATGGTTCAAGACTTGCATGCTTGTCACAGATTTACAAATAAGGAGTCATGATCTACATTTAAGTCCATTTATTTTATTTCATTATGAATATAGTTTGCACTAGTGTCTTTTATAATTGTTGTGCTTATTTTGATGGAAATATTTTGATACTAAACTAAATGTTATGCTTAATCTTACTTAATGCAATGTGCTTTTATATTGATTTGTCATTTTCGTATGACAAATCAATATAAAAACACATGGAAAGATATTATATTTAAGGGGAGCAATTTCATGATCGATACTTATTATATGATTTTCTCTTTACTCATTAAGTGCTAATTGAACTAATAACTAATGAGACTCTAAGGAAAATTGTTTTATATTGTTTGTGATGTTTCATTTACTTACAAGATGACAAGAACAAAAGAGATGAGAGATTCATTGAATCATTTGATAATTTCACTATGATATTTAAGACTTAAATGTAACATTTTTTTTCCTATGAGTGACATGTAATAAGAGAGTGATTTTACCACCCGAAAATATCAAAGAAAAAATTTGTAAAAAATTATAAGTGTTAAGGACTTTCATGAACCAAATGATTGTTTGTAAACTAAATTTTAAAATGGTTATCAAATCCATCAAACTAAACCAAAAAAAGACTCCAATTTTAGATAATTATATTTTAAATATATCATCTTAACTATCACACATAATAAGATACATATGCATTTATTAACACATATTTAAAACACCTAAAATTACTTTTTGTTCTAATCAATTGAATCGAATTCCAATTGATTCCTTTGGAGTCTCTTAAGTTTTTTCTTGATTGATCAAACTTTGATCAAATACTCTCAAAATAAATTTCTCAACATATCTAAATCGATTGAGCAAACGTGATTTAAAAATCTTATTTTTAAATTAGTCCTTGCTTAAAATTATGTCTAAATGCTTTTAAATCACCATGAGAGTATCTTTAATCTTTTTTTTATCACTTGAACACACATAATATATAATTTTTGAGTCATTATTATCTTTTCATGCTTCATCATTTAAAGACCATTCTATTCTAATCGATTCAGTTTTAAATATTCTTAATTGTTATTTGATATCTAAATTACTGCTTTAATATATGTTCTATAAATTTTAATTTCATGCTTGATGATGATGTATGTTTTAAGCTAAAGTTCATTACAGAAACACAAGTTTTTTTTTTGGTACCAATCAAACATTGATCAGAGTTGTACTACATTGAAACATTATCCTAATAAAGACAATGTAAGACCAAATTCGTATTTTAACATTAAATTTATATAATTGATAGATTAGATAATCGAATGGACCATCTATGTTCTCTTAAAAACTCTTAAATCAAGATTGTTGCTCATGTTATTTTTATATTTTTATATTTACACAAGTTATTTTATAACTGTTGTGATTAAATTATAACTAATTATTTAATAAAATTACCTAATCATGATTATTGTTCACAAGATGCAGCAAGACAACGTATGCAAAATCAGATTAACTTATTTTCTTGCAGCAGGAGTAACAAATGCCAAGGACCCACTTGAGAATCATTTCATCATGCATAACAAAGTAAAACATACATGCGAGGTATTCCTCAATTTCACAAGTATATCACCACAAACAAGTACCCTAACCCGTTTATTTTAGTTGTATCATTCAGTCTGCGTTGGAAAAAATATCATGTCCGTGGGTCATAGCATTCCGAACGTGCTACCTGGTTAACATGAAATAGTAGCGGACTGCTGCGGTATTTAGCTTCTATAATGGTACAAAATTAATTATTTTTTCGGATTAGCAAAAAGTTATTCCTTGAGAAATGAGAAAAAAGAGGCAAATGCATACTTGAATACAACAAATCTCATATTTTAAAGCATTTCACAAAAAATAAAAAGTCAACAGCTTAGCCTTCTCATATAACGGACCATAAAATTCTATAATTGAAACAAAGCAAAAGGAACCTTCAAAACCAACTCTTTCCGTTATAGTAGGGAGCTCACGAGGACATAACAAGTCAGTGCAAATCCACTTACACATTGCTATCTACACTCATTGGCTCAGGCCCCTTAACTGCTGCTTTCTGTAAAAGCCAAAATGCAAGACCAATAAAAAAACTCAATCCAAAAGCACCAAACAAACCAAAGATCCAGTTTACTAGCATACACTAAGTTTTTCGTAAAACAAAGACAAAGCAAACTTACATTTGATTCTGGAGACCCTGATTTGGCCAACTTTGCAAACATGTTGCCATAAAACTTGGCCTCTTTCTTATTAAATTCCTTCATCTTCTCCTTCAAAGTTCTGTACTCCAGTTTTACTTCCCTGTAAAAACCAGCAGCAGCACGTAAGCTACTTAGAAAGTGAGGACACAGGAAGAGAGAGGGAGAAAAATCTTCTAATCTAGTCACACATTAATTTTAAGGTAGGACAACCATTCTGACAACATAATTACACAACTCTCAGTAAAAATGGAATAAATTTTGAATTGTACATGATGCAGAAACTTCCAGACCAAATCACAACACCAAAACAGAAGGCAAACACTAAAATGGCACCAGAAATCCAACAGCAACAAAACACATGCCTGTTGTCTGGGTCAATCTCCAGAGCCTTCTTGATGTCAAACTCAGCCAAGTCCAGATCTGCCAACTGGATATATGCCTGAGCTCTTCTATAGAGAGCCTTGACATTTCTACTCTCCATGTCTAATACCTGCCCAGAAAAACAGGAGCATTCTGAGCCAAACAAAGCAGATAACTTCGGTGAACCGACACAAGATGAAAATGGAATAAGAACATCTAATTATTTTTGTCACATTATGAATTGTGAACTATGTTTTTGACAATATCACCATCTTAGTCAATTTCTCTTCCCTTTTTCTCCTCTTTTCAGTACTAGGTCAGAAGAAAATATCAGTTCCACTGTTTCAAACCTTAGTGCATAGTTTCTCTGCCTGATTGTAATCTTTCATCTTCAGCTTGCAAGCAGCATTATTAAGATTACAAGCAACCTTCAATGCTTTAGCCTGTGCTTTCTCGTCTTCTCCAAAGGCAGAATCATATTCAATGTACTTTACAGCCTACATGTCATAAAGACTAAATAAGAACGCCAATAAAAGATTCAGAGACAAAGAATAGACCAACACCTTTATCTTGTCATTTACCTTCTCATATCTCTTGGAAGCTCTGGCATATTTACCTGCCTTGAATAAAATGTTTCCTTCTTCCTTCTTCTTACCTGCTGCTTCAATTTTCTCCGGGGTATTCATATCCCAAGACTCCTTCTCCTAGAGTAAACAGTTTGATAAATATTACTCAGTTTCATCATTATACAAGCAATTGATCTCGAACAAGCATTACTTGCTCACCTTTATAAAAGATACCAACTCAGCCTCATAGTAGAGAGTAGAATTAGAAGGTACCACTGCCAACTCCTCCTGAGACTCTGAAGAACCAAATGCATATTCTGATGCAATTGTTAAAAGGGCTATTTCACCCTTCTTCATAGTCATAATGGCCCTATCAAGCCCTTCAATCACTTGCTCTGCCAAAAGGGGGGGGGGAAATCATGACACAAATTCAAACAAAGAAAAAGATCAAAGAGCAATCTCTGAATTGTCACCTTCATCCGTCTTGAATTCAAATAATTCTTCACTATCATCATGTCCTTTCTTCAGAAATACAGTTCCATCTTGCAGTTTTCCAATCAACTTCACTGCCATGCAAAATTTTCCCCATCAAAAAGCTGTAAAACAGATGACCAAAAAACCCGCCAAGCAGATGTAGCAGGCAGATCTCTGAAAGTTGAGAACTCACATTTGACAATACTTCCCTCATTTGGATGCTCATAGCCTTCACCCTCCTTCAGGATTTTCTTTATTACCTTCTTGTCATCAGTAACATCTGACACAATTTTCCAGGATACCAACTCAAGAGTGATCTGAAGAGTGGCATTTGGTGGAACTGCAGCTCCATCAACAGTGGCTGGCTTTCCATTCTCCCCAAATCCATCTGGAAAAACACAACCACGAAATAAGAAATAGTAGATTTAAAGAGAATGGCAATCTTAACAGGCAGAAACAGATAGGTAGACACCCTACATTGTGGTTTTACCGTTAGAAGTACTTTCTCTCCCTTCTTCATTGTTTTAATGGCTTTAGACAATGCAGGGCAAAAGTAACCTGTTCAAGATAAATAAGTTGTTATGAAGCCTCATAAAGCTGAAATCTAATTAATTTTTGAAATCATAAGAAAAACAGAATTTACCCTCTCTCACGGTAAACTCAATTCCATCTGACTTCCCTACAAGAGTTCCATCCTCAAGCCTTGCCTCAAACTCAACTGTATGGAAAACAGGTGAAAATTATTAACCATAGATCCTTTCTATAATACAAATGCACAATAAAGAAGAATATGACGGTACCCAAAACTTCATCTGGGTCTTTCGGGTTTTCCCATTTCTCTCCTTCTACTAAAACTTTCTTGAAAATACCACCATCCTTGCAGATGTCTTTCACACTGACCCATGAAAGTAACTCCACGTCGAACTGCAATGTTGCATTGGGAGGAATAGTAGGAGATGATCCAGTCTCACCATAAGCCAGTTCAGGAGGAATGGTGAAAAGGGAATTTTCACCTTTTTTCATAGTCTTAATACCTTGGTCCCATCCTTTGATAACTTGACCTGCATCACAAAGTTATTTCTTTACCATGTATGGGAGCCAACTCTCAAAAGTGTTATCACCATTCATTTAATTTAATGTATGTTATGGAGAAACCATTCCGAGTAAAAACACCAAATACTTGACCAGTCACAAGGAAATCATGTGAGAATTGTATATGAATGTATTTTTATGGAGAAATCATTCCAAGTAAAAACACCACTAATACATGTCATAAGTGCTATTTTATGCACTTCTTAGGTGTCAAATCCTCTACCTTTACACTTATTTTATTGTTTTCATGTACTATGATTGTTTATTTTGTATTCTATCAAAAACAATTATATTTTGTAAATATTTTTGGAATTTTTCAAGAATTTTTAGGAATTTTTTTAGAAATTATTTGGATAAAGTAGATTAACTCAGACAGACCATGGATCTACTTAGCAATAAAGAATCCAAAACGGCACCATTTCAAACAACCCCTCAATGCTAGATGAACCCAACACATTGTCACTGCGTCTCCCCATGTGGCACGTCCTCTAGCCCTTGTTTGCACATTGACCAACCCACTCAATGCCACGGGAACACACGAATCGCCATCCATTTTCTATCATCCAACGGTCTCAATTTAATCTGAATCGAAAAACCTATCTTTCTATTTAAATACCCAAACAACGCTCCATTTATGCAATTTTAGCAACCAAAAATAACAAAAATTGAGGGAAAATTATTATTGGAGACATTCTTGAAAGATTTTTGAAGGGAGATTAAAGAAGATGGAAGAATGGTGGATTTGGCTCCTTTGACTTCAATTATTCATCTTTAAACAGATTCTTTTCTTTAATCTTTTCTTTTCTTTCTTTTTATGGATTCTATAACTCTGTTAATGAGTTTAATTGATTCCATAAATAGCTAATTTCCTTGATGTGATTATGGTCAATTCCATAAATAGCTAATTGTCTCGATATGATTATGGACAATTCCAAACCCTAAACTATGATATAATTTGATTTTATGTTGTGATTCAATTAAAGTTTTGATTTTTTAATTGGTGGTGTTTAACTCCATATTTACAAGTCAAGAACATGCTAGATTTTGGATTGAGTGTACACCTAATTTGATTTGTGATTATATTTAATGCTAAACTATTATTAGTATAAACTTACTAATTTTATAATTAGAGTGGTAAGTTGTGATTTTTAATTACAATTCAAATTAAATACCTATATTAGAAATTGTCGAGGATATCAATTCATCTAATTTAGTTATTATCTTTTATGATTGTAATGCAATAATTGAGTTGAATCTAGTATGTATGATTTTAAGTCGTTCAAAAGTAAGGTTGGTTAATAATAATATTGTTAATCAATTAAAATGTAAGAAAATGCAGAGAATTTCAGCAAAAACTATATTCCAAAAGTTAAGAGTCATCAATTTAAGAAGGTTTTAACTTACAAAATAGGTTTAGAATTTAGAAACTAATTTGAATTATAATATAATTGATTGGATTATAGTCTAGTGGTGCAAATAATTGCATCTCTCATCATTTACCCTCAAAAATAGTGTTCTTACTATTTTCTTTACTTTTTTATGTTTATTATTTTATTTTTTGAAAAAAAAACAAAAAAAATCCTTTTTATTTTAATTAAATTAATTAGTTGATTGCTAATTAATAATACAATTGTTTTCAATCTTTACTACCATTATATTATTTTCAACAAATTTTTAGAAAAGTAATGAATTTATTTTTGACGTGCCCTTTCAGGGTGTATCATAACAACTTCAATTTCATATTTTTTTTCCTTATTTTTTGCATTTATTTTCTAAGAATTCATATTTTTCAAATAAATAAAAAACAAAAAATTGAATAAAACTAACAACTTTAATTTCATATAAGCATCACTTATTGTTTTTATATATTTTCGACATATTTATATATTTTCAATAAATAAAGAACAATAAAACTGAATAGAATTAACAACTTCAATCTTTCACAGAATTGAATGATTCAATGTTTTGTTGAATAATTTTATATACGATTATAAGAGTTGGAATCGTTGTTAGGTTTGGTGTATAAACCAAACAAGTTTTACACATTTGAACTATTTACCCCTTTTGTACATGTTCCAACTAGCACATACATTAAAACCGTACATGTACAACACATTCCAAAAAATTAGCATAAATTTTCAAAAAATTGGTAGAACCTTCAGAAATCGGCAGAAAATACAAGAAATGTTAGATATGGAAAATGTCTATTTTTAATGAAAAATGGAGCTTCTAATTCAATCACAGGGGACTCATTTACAACCTCACATCATTTCTATTGCAAGACAACCACCTAAATCAGCAAATTCACAAGACTCACCCAGAAACAGCATCAAATACTTTAGAGAAATATTACTATCATATACATTTGCACATATATTTACATTCATACCAATTATGATGTGACGCGTGTCTAAATTTCCTTGTAAAATTAATCTATTTTTCATTTCCAAATTTATTTAGCCACATCTCACACCATAATTATTATAACTGCAAATTTATGTGTCCCTAGCATTCCTCAATCCTTTATGATAACTCCATATAAAGAGTATGCATTTATCTCAGCAACGGTTCATGAAATATTTCCCCGCCACAAGCAAACAAAACACTAACCAAGCATCCTTCACTTTTCTAATCGCAGGCCAGTTAACTTACGATTATAGCACAAGTAGACGAGGTACTCTAAAAATAACATTTTTAATGATTATAAACATCAGAAATAGGCCTCTTTTACATGTTAGTAATCATAATAATCGCTAAAACTTCACAAAACTGTGTCCACAAAACACACGCAGAAAAGAGAGTCAAAGAAAGAATTCCACCTAAACTCAAAATCAAAGCAAAAACAAACATTCGACAAGCAGAAAAAGTGGCCGATGGCAAAACGACCATTAATTCAAAATCCGATAATTAACATAAAAGAATAGAAAGCAACAAGAATTCACACCTTGTCCAAGAGTGAACTTGAACGGCGTCCCTCTGTCACGGCTCGAATCAAACTTAGTTCCATCCAATAGAGTTCCAGTGTAATGAACTGAAGAGTAAGTATTACCAAACAAATCAAAAATAAAGCCAATGTAACATCAACGTGGATCGAAAGAACGAGCTCCTCAAAATGTTATCTGAAACAAAATTCAAAAATATCGCACCTTCAACCTCGTCTCCATTTTCAGGAACATCCCACCCTTCACCTTCCTTTAGAATCTTCTTCTTCAATCCTTGGTTTCCGATCTCCTTCTCCTCACCGACCTTAAGAACGGGGCTCTCATCCGGTAGATCATAATCCTCATTCATCTCCTCAGTCGGCGGCATATCGAAGTCCTCGTCCATTTTTTCGGTGAACGAAAATAGAACCTAGAGAAAGGAAAAAGGATAGTGATAGCACTGAAACAGAGAACGAACTTTCTGGAGAGAGAGAGAGAGAACTTGAAGTGAGGATTGAGGAATGAAGGAGTGAGAGGTAAGCAGAGACTTTATTGTGCTGGAAATAACAAGACTTCGGTTCTAGACACTTCTAAGAGGATCGAGCAAAAATAAAATTAATATTTTATATATTTATTATAGTAATGATAAAAATTATTTTAACAGTATTATTATGTATCTTTTAGTATTTGATAAGAATATTTTAGTGTTTTTTTATACGTTTAGTTTAGTAATTAAGTGTCGTAATTATTGTACTGTATATTAAAAATGTATTCATTTTTAAAAAGTTTATAGTAATTATTACGTATAAATAAATATTTTAATCATAAAATTTTTGTATGTAATACTTTTATTATTTATGAAATTTAATTATTATAATTATTTATTTTTAATATTTTTATGAACTACAAATACAAGACAAAAATAATATAAAAATTTCTTAAATTATATCTTTATAATCTTTTAATCCTTTAAATTATAAACAAAATTATTTATTCTCTTAATTTTATAAAAATAATTTATTAAAGATAAATTATACTATTTTAATAATTTAATAATTTATACATTAAAATATAATTATTTTTATGTCATGTGACTAAACGCAATTAAAATAAAAGTATTTATCAATAATAATGTCATAATTAATATAAAAAAATTCATAAAATATTTTTTTAATATTTATTAATTGTAATTGTTTATTTTAATTTTATTAATTTTACTTTTTTTAAATGAAAAATCTATATTTAAATAACTTTTTATTTGAATTTTTTTTAAGTTATTTCATATTAAATTTTACTTTTATTTTTATTAAAAACTTCTATTTTAATCACGTTATAATTAATTGACATAAAATAATATTATTTTAAGTAAAAAATATTAAAATGATATAATTTTTCCTTAATTAATCATCTAATGAATTAAATAATGTCGTTTCTGATCTAAGAGACTAAATAACACAAAATACATAATCTAAGATATTTTTATAACACTTCACATTTTAATAAATTATATGATTAAAAGTACTTATTTTTTATAATAATATGACTAATTAATCTAACTCATAAAAATAGTGATTAAATTGATGATTTAGAAAATTTTCTAGATCTCTAATGCATAATACAATAAGTACAGGATTAATGTGTTTATTTGATAAAAATTATATGATTTCTATTATAATTTTTTTTCATTTAATTAACATAATCTAATTTTTTTAAAAAAAATATCATTTAAAAATAAATTAAATATATTTAAAAAACAAAAATAAAAAATCAAATAAATTATCTCTTACGAAGATATATTTTTCTCTCTTTCTCTTTCATTAATATATCTAATTCTCTCTCCTTTTAATCTCTGTGTCTCCCTTTTTCTTTTTAGTTTTTATTATCTCGTTCTATTGTATATCTCTATTTCATTTATATAAATTTTATTTTTAATTAAAAATTTATTTGAATTACAAATTATGACGAAGAAAAAATGATATTTTTTAATGAAAAAAATAGACAAACTTAGAGGATAAAGATGTAGAGAGAGAAATATATTTTTTTATTTTTAATATTATTTTTAGAAATATTATAAAAGATGTTACTTTTAAGAAAATTATATTATCCTTGAAAAAATATTATTTAAAAAAATTAAATTAGATTTATTATAGTTAATATATATCTATTTAATTACATGTTATTGGAGAACACATCCCTCACGAATGACAAATCTAATTACTAATAACGATTAGGTGTAAGTCACTAATAAAAATCATCATGTTTAAGTTGTTTCATATGTACATTTAAACACATATTTCTTAATATTATACTTAAATTGATGAAAAGAATAATTACTAGCGTGATTTTGAGACAAATTGATTCCATTTTCCTTTTGATAAACAAATAGTATCAACTTTATAATTGTTAAAGCTTGTGTCCAAACATATATAATCTTTATACAAACTCATAGCTTTTCCACGTGTTTCTCTTCTCATCAAGCTTGCCCATATAAACTTTAAAACGTCTATTGCTTATTCTTTTCTTTTGAATCAAAACTACTTCTCTTTTAGTTGAGTTTGTAAAGTATGAGTTTTCCAACCTAAACATTATGATCCACATTTAACTATTTTTTTATTAGATTTTAGATTAATTTAAAAAATAAAACTTTTATACTCAATTACAAAAACTATATTCTTATGATACAAAATACCTACAATCCTCTTATTAGAATGCATTAACTTAGTCTAATTTTGGTCTATATACTACATATGTATATATCAACATTATAACTACTATAAATTGCAAAAAAATTGTCTTTTTTACCTGGTTTACTAGATAGAGTAATCTTTTTCACATTCTCATATATTGAAAAGAGATTAATTTGAATTTTTTTCGATGAATTCCACAAAATAAAGTCATTATTATATTACATTGAAAATATCCAAAAGAGTAGCCTTAGAAAATTCTGAAATATTGGAATGTTTTTGGTAATAGAATTATGTATCTATTTAAGTCATCAAAACTTAACAATTAAAACTAATGATTAGATGTTCTTTGATTATAAATGACAAGTAATACATCGGAAAGACAAATATGGCAAGTTGAAATTGAAATTGATCGATACTCTTTGTAAATACAACTAAACATGATTGTGTCTAAGAGATCAAGATATTCGAAAACAATATGTCATATGTCTTTTAAGAGTAATTGCCAATTTAGATTACGCTTTTTTATCAATGTAATCATGGTCTTCTTCTTCTTCTTCTTCTTCTTCTTCTTCTTCTGTATATATTCTCTTTCAACATTTTTCAAACTTTCGTCATTTGAAGTACTGATCCTATTTTTTTCAACTTGAGACTACCTTGCATGCATAAAGAAGAAAAGACTTGTGTTTGAAACCTTTTAAAAGAATGGTTGAAGAAATACAAAACTAATTCCATTAATGTTGGGATTGCATGTTTGTAATTAATACTCTAAGAAGATCTAGTCCTAACTTTTTAAACTTCTTTCATGGGATGAAGTCATGATGTGTATTATTTCTTAGAATTTGAAATAGTAATACAAAACTTATTTGTTGCACTTTTCTCCTTATTTGTGCACAAATAAAAGTAAATATCACTTATGCAATTTTCTCCTTATTTTTTGTTGAATTTTTCAAATGTATACACAAATCTATCTAAGTTGCAACAAATTTTATTTGTATGAATTCAAGCATATATTATTCACATAAATCTTGACATTTAAAAAAGTTGCTTTTAAGATAAATTGAGTTTATATTCATTAGTAAACCTGGACAATACAACAAAATATCACAAATTGTTAAAAGTATCACATATTTTATTATATTTGATTCACATCTTCATATTTACAAACATGTTCTTTGTAATGTTCCTTCCACAAAGAAAGCGAGAAGATGTGAGAAATGCTTATACAAAATTGTATTCATTAGAGCCTTTTCTCTATTTGTTATAACAACAACATGCATAATACCTTCGTCCATCCACTACTACAAAAATAGGTATTTAAGTCGATATGTAAAGTCAATTTTTTTCAAAAACTGACTTATAATGAATTTAAAGTCGATTCAGTGTAGAACCGACGCTATCCACGTAGGATGTAGCGTCAGTTAATATATCGAACCGACGCTATGCGTAAACGTAGCGTCGGTTGACGTGTCGAACCGACACTGTCCACGTAATATATTCGTTTAGCTCATTTTTTCTATGCAGAAACCCAAAAACTTCATTTCTCTTCTCTATTTTCTCCCAAAATCGAGCTCACATCCACCCTCTTTCTCAATTTTCGGCCACCTCCGACCACCATTTGCAACACCGTTTTGTGGGTTATATTCCTCTTCTCGTTATCTTTTAGATCTACTATTTTTTTGAGCGAAATACTCAAAAAAAATTATACCAATTTTTTTACTTATTTTCACTTACAAAACACCATTTTCTTCTTCTTTCCTCCATTTAGTTACTTCATAATATTCTTCTAAGTATTTCTATTAATTTTGTAGCTTATTATTCAATTTTTTTTATTTTTTGTATAAATTTTTTATTTAGACTGCTCGTTTGATGAATAAATTGTGCTAATTTATGTAGAGGAATATGAATTGTTATATGTATCAGTTGTTTTTTGTCTACTTTACTGGTCATAATGGTGTTAATTCTAAGGCAACCAAGCTTGCTCACACAATCCAATTACACTTTGATGATATTTTATTTGTAATTTAAGTTAAAATTATATGTATTGTATATACATTAATTATTTTTGTAATTTAAGTTAACTATATTTATTGTAATTATATTATTTATTTTTGTAAAAAAAATAATTATCAAGTAATTAATTATATTTAAATATTTAATTATTTGTATTATTATTTATATTTTAGTTTTTTATGCTATATATTGAATATTGATTACGAAAAATGAGAATAAAAATAAAAAAAATTCATAAAATCTACGTGTAAAATCGGTTCACACGATGAACCGACTTTGCAGGGGTAGAGTAGGTTCATCGCGTGAACCGACTTTAAATTTGTTTAAAGTCGATTTTTAACAGATTTTAATGCCCATTTTTGTAGTAGTGATCAAAGATTTTAACCTTCCTAAAACCCAATACTAATTATCCTTCTTTTCAAATTCAAGATATATACACGCAATAGAAAATGTCAAATTTGTGGAAGTAACCTAACAATCTCAAGAAACGACAACTTGTAATTGTTAGTCTTTTAGGTTCAATTAATGATGATCACATGAGGAAAAGATATTAAGAAACTAACGAAGATTGGATATGCTAAGAATAGATTTGTAACAATCTCATTGAAAACATTACTCCTATGTCACTCTATATACTTTTGAACTACCAACAAATGCATCAATTATGGATCTATGAACCTCTCATCGTATTCTTTGAACTATGATTTTGACAACCATTGTAAATTTGTTTAAGTATGTTACAATCTTGCTGGTTGTGTTAGTTTATTCTATATAAAATGTGCTTATTTATAATATTATACTTTTTCATATCAACTAGCAAATCCATAATTTCATTAGTAACTTTCTTGGATGTGAGTAACCCTCGAGATATCATGCTAACTGGTAATTATGTATACTACAATTAAATGTTAACTTCCAGTTAGAACTATATTATATCATTCAGCTTCTTAAAGAAAAATTAATTATATTTTCTGTTTTCGATTCGCTTATTCTTTTCATCATCTTTCTTATCCGTAAGGTGTTTTGGTTTTGCTTTAAAATGACAAACCTCATTTCTCTCACATGCAAAATAAATTCTTGGTCTTCTACCATCCAAACCCATGTCATATTTTTTATCACAGTCACCATTCTATTATTTTTTTCAATAATTTTCGTCCTTAAGATCAAATATTTACTCAAAATAAATATCAATATTTTAGTAGCAAAAATTAATACATTCCAACAAATCAATATGTACTATTTATTATACATATATAAGATATCTCATTTTATCTATCTCAAAAAAATTATTATAATTGATAATTTCTCAATTCAACTCCATTGCACTATAAAACAATGGATGAGATTAAAATACATTGATTTGATAAGAGTTATCAAAATTATCTAGTAGGTTTTGTAAGGGATCTCGAACATAGTTAAAAATTCAATAACGTCTACCAAACTTATCCTTTTATACAAAATTGATTCGGTAATCTTTAACAAACATTATTTATAGGTTCAGTATGATGTGCCAAGTATTTAAAGTATGTTTGGTATGTTGTAATAAACTTGTTTACAATTTAAAAAAAAACATTAATTACTTGTTCTAATTGAATTCTTTATAGGTTCAATATAATGTACCAAACAATATGAAATATGTTTGGTATATTGTACTAAACTTATTCGCGAATTGTAAAAAAATAAAAATCGTATGAAAGATCTATTCTAACTAATTGTTGGCTCGTCATATCTTTTGATATATAACTCTTCTTTTAGTATTATGAATTTTTTAGGATGATACCGAGAAATATTCAATTTAATATATAGAAGAAAAAGTAAGATGTATTAAATTAGAGAAATGTTTTGGGTAGAAGGAAAAATATTTAAAAAAGAGAGTAAGATGTCTTAATTATGTTAAATATGTAAGGATAAAATAATCATTTTATTGTAATTTTAATTAATTTAAAATATTTTATAGATTTTAAAGTTTTTTCAGAATCTCTCAAATGTTAATAGGTTTTGTAGACTTAGTTAACAAAATTTGTTTTGCAAGGGCTAACATGGAGATCCGGAAACACAAAGGTAGGTTTTGACATAATTTCAAATTATGGATAATTAAGATAGTTAAGAAAATGCTAATGATGCGTGTGTTTATTTTTTTGAAAACTTATATAAATGATATTTAAATTTTATATTTGTTTTTTTAATAATTTAATTATATTATTAGTAAAAAATAATCTCATAAAAATAAATTTAATTTTTATTTTATTTTTAACTATATCAGATAATAAAAAAATTATTTATTTTTTAATAATAATAAGAATAAGAATAAAAATTAAATAAATACTTAAATCTCATTTTTATAATAAATAAGACTTTCTTCCCCTTCGACTTTCGAGTGAGAAAACCTCTGCTCCTCATCATCTTCTATTTCAACACCCAAGTGAACCCTATCGTCTCTTTTTCTCATATCTGGGAAAATGCCGCCTTTACCGTCTCTGCAACTGCGGAGATTATTTCTTCGAAGCTTCTTATCCTTTTCTTCAGCTCACCATCTTCTTCGTTCCTCTGAATCCTCTCCTCTCTCCATCCATTTTCTCCATTCCCATTCCCATTCCCATTCCCATTCCTCAACTACCGCTTCCAAAACCTCCCTCTTCCAAAGCCTCCTTCTTTCTAAACCTTTCTCTTCCTCCTCTGAAAACCCACCACCTCCATCTCATCAACACAGCTCAGACGATGATATCGTACTCGCTAAAACGCTGTCGTCTGAGCTCCTCAAAGATCCCAATTCCGAACCATTACCCGTTTCCCAACGATTACAACTTCTCTTCTCTCATATCAATCCCACTCCTTCCCTTATTCTCTCTGTTCTCAATCTCTCCCCAGAAGCTGGTCGCACCGTTTTGGACTTCGATCAGTGGCTTATCTCGAATCCTGGTTTTGCTCACACCGATGAGACCCTTTCATTTTTCGTCGATTACTTTGGTCGCCGCAAGGATTTCAAGGTTACCCACGATGTGATTATCAATGGGAAGGGCATTGCTGGGCCAAAAACACTTTTTTCTGCCATTGATCGCCTTGTTAGGGCTGGTAGGCCAACCCAAGCGGTTTCCTTTTTCGAGAGGATGGAGAGGGATTATGGGCTTAAGAGGGATAAAGAATCGCTTAGGATTGTTGTGGAGAAGCTTTGTGAAGATGGATATGCGAATTGTGCTGAGAAAATGGTGAAGAATTTAGCTAACGAGATCTTTCCTGATGGATATATGTGTGACTTGCTGGTTAAGGGCTGGTGTATCGATGGAAAGATTGATGAAGCTAAGAGGTTGATTGGAGAGATGTATAGGGGAGGGTTTGAGATTGGAACTGTGGCCTATAATGCAATGCTTGATTGTGTCTGCAAGCTTTGCAGGAAAAAGGACCCCTTTCGGCTTCAGTTGGAGGTCGAGCAAGTGTTGGTGGAGATGGACATTCATGGCGTTCCAAGAAATGTAGAAACTTTCAACGTTTTGATTTCGAACCTGTGTAAGATTAGGAAGACTGAGGATGCAATGAAGTTGTTTGATAGAATGGGTGAGTGGGGTTGTTTCCCCAATGCAGAGACATTTCTTGTTTTGACAAATAGTTTGTATCAGGCAGCTAGGGTGGGAGAGGGAGATGAAATGATTGATAGGATGAAATCTGCAGGTCATGGAAATAAGCTTCACAAGAAAGCTTATTATGGGTTTTTGAAGATTTTGTGTGGGATTGAAAGGGTTGATCATGCTTTGAGTGTCTTTGAGAATATGAAAAAGGATGGTTGTGAGCCTGGTATTAAGACCTATGATTTGTTGATGGGAAAGTTGTGTTCTCAAAACCGAGTTGATAAGGCCAATTCACTCTTCAGTGAGGCAGTAAGTAGAGGGGTGCAGGTTACACCTAAGGCATATAAGGTGGATCCAAGGTATTTGAAGAAGCCAAAGGCTGTTGTGAAAGGAAAGAAGCGGGAGACATTGCCTGAGAAGATGGCGAGGAAGAGGCGACGTCTCAAGCAAATTCGATTAAGTTTTGTGAAAAAGCCAAAACGAAGGATGGGTCTGTAAGCATTAGAGCTGCAATCTTTTATTAACTTTGATAATTTGTTTTCCTTGTCGTTTTGGTAATTATCATAGAATATGCTTTCTTGGGTTATATGCATTGGACTTCTACTTTAATCTGTTGTCTGACTTGAGCAAATACAGTAGTAGTTCTAAGCATCTAAATGCAGCAGATCAAAGTTTAAATCTATTTATCTATTCTTAAGAATGTAGGTTCATTCCCAAAAGAAAGATTGTAGAGCCATGGAAGCTTACAAATTTAAATCTATATGCTTTCTTGGTTTTAGATGATATGACATTTTTTTTCAGTCGACTCCAATTGTTGTCTTATGGATTTATCCTTCACATAAGTTCTAATGAGTTTAATAGATTAAATTTTTATGGACAATGTATATGTATTAGATTAATCTTGGAGGCAATTTGAAATCATCTATTTTAGGATTGATTGTTTGCTTTGTTTGCTATAAAAAGAGCAATCGAATGAAGTCACATTACGTAGTTGGAGCAGATAGCCAATGTTGGTGCATTGCTGTTTTTGGCATTCAGCTCATGGTTCTTTAAGAGGTTGCCAAACTTATTAGTAAAAAACATTCATTTTTTCCCTAAAATAGTAAAAGCATTCATTTTGTAGCAAGGAAACTTGAGTTAGGGCAATAAGAAGATGGTCATATGGTATAGAGCATATTGTGTTGAGCAAAATGGAAATTTTGTTTACAATTGTATTTTTTTCATTGAGAAGTAGGACTTATGAAACATTAATTAGGATCCATGGTCATTTAGATCCCGAATTACAGTTTTCATATATACGAATTTATTTAGTTAACTAATTTAAAATCATGGTTAATTAAGTCAAAAATTTAGATTATTTCAAATATAAAATGAGAATTATATATTTTATTAATAAAAAAAATTAAAAAATAAGGCAAAAGAAATCCCTAAATGAAAGAATGAGAATGTGAAGGGTTGGTTCTTTTTCCTTTAATTTTTTTAATTTTTTTAATTTTTTTAATTTTTTTAATTTTTTTAATTTTTTTTAATTTTTTTAATTTTTTTAATTAATAAAATATATAATTTTTATTTTAGTTTTAGAAAAAATTTAATTTTTTGAATTTTTTTTATTTAATTTCTCATATTTTTATATTACAGAAATAAATGAACTTGTTGTAATAATTATACAATGAAAGTGTGTGAAAGGATTGGATACTCGATTAAATTAGTTAGATTAATAAATTTAGAGTTCTAGTAGTTCTTATGTTTAGGTGGATAAGTTTCAAGAATTTTCTTTTACATTAAACAGTATTTGGTGTTGTTAATAAATGAAAATGATCAATAATAATTAATAAACAAAATTAATAAAACATTTTAGCTAAAAAAAAAATAAAAGTAAGAAAAACTATGATTAAGAAATAATTCAATTTTAATTAAATAAAATTAGTCAAATATTCTTCTATTCATGAAAGTGAAAGTAAAACTAAAATCACGTGTTAAATCTAATATAAGATATTCAAATTAATTACAAAATTCATAATCAAAATGAAAATAGGGTATTATGATCTCTTTCACTAATTTTCATTCTGAGTTAGACCTCACTTGCACATTATCTTAAATTACTAATTTTACCCTCCTTTATATCTCATTGGGTTTGATGTTTAGCCAACCATCCCTTTCTCTCATGAGCGGTTGAGAACAACGAGCAACCAACGGCAGGAGCGACAGAATGCGATGAGCAAGCAACAAACTAGACTTCCTTCTACAATACTCTCATTCGCGGGTACTCTAACAGCTCGTTACCTTTAAGTTCTCTTCATCTGTTCAATCAAACGAGGGTGAATAGAATCCACCCAGACGAGTTTACCTTCACCTTCTTCTTAAAGGCGCAAATCAAGGATGAAAATAGACGTGCTCTTGATTGTGGCGTCTGATGAGATTCATGGTGTTATTTTCAAGTTTGGGTTTTGTTCTCTTTACTTTGTAAGTAATGCATTGGTTCATTTGTATGCGGCAAAGGGAATGCCCACTGAAGCAAGTCGAGTTTTTGAAGAAATGGTTGAACTTGATATTGTTTGGAGGTCGGGGGTTTCGTTGTTGCCTTTGTAAGAGTTGGGAATTTGGAATTTGCGCTACGAGTGTTCCAAGAAATGCCTAAGAGGGATATGGTTTCTTGGACTACCATAATTTCTAAGTATTCTTAGGCAAAATGTCCTATAGAAGCATTTGAAATGTTTTAAAAGATGAAGGATGCTGGAGCAAGGCCAGATGAGGTTTGTTAAATAATCGTACCGTTGAGAATAATTAGAATTCTAACGACTAGTTTAGTAACGGCTAATTTAATAACGATTAGTTTAATAACAGTTAGTTTCTTCCTTTCAATATATAAATATAACATTAGACATTAAGCCAAAATCAATTTAATAACATCTCTTAATAAAAATTAGAGAAAATCAACATGGTATTAGAGCAGATTTGATCTTGCTCCAAATCAATCTCACAAACAAGAACTGTATTAGTTCAAGAAATCTAGAAAATATCACAACATATACAGAGACTTACATGTGTGTTGCTAAATGGTAAAAATTATTATCTTTGAGCACGTTAAGTGAATTTTTGTCTAATCGGTAGAGACAAATTTGAGCATGTCACTGGTGAGAAATCAAAACCAAAAGCCGAAGATCCAACACACCCAACGGTTGAAGAAAAAAATGAAATTTCAGAATGGAGAAAGAGTGACAATCTAGTTATGAGTTGGTTATTGGCAACCATAGAACCCTACATCTTTGATCTCATGACATATCTAGATACAGCTCGAGATATGTAGGTTAAAGCCGAGACAATGTTCGGGAAAAAGAAAAATTACTCTCTTATTTATCAACTTCAGCAAGAACTTCAACAGTTACAATAACAAAATCAATCTGTCACCAAACTATTCAGCCAAATCCAAAAAAAAGAAGGATGAGATTAGAGTGTATCGACATCTCACAGCCGATCTTGATGAAATCAAAAGAAGAGAAGAGTAGGATGGAATTTTCACCTTCCTCGCCAAGCTCGATTCAAGCTATGAGAGGGTACGCTCACAAATTCTTCTCATGGGTGAGTTGCCATCTGTTGATTAGGTTGTTGGGATGGTTGAAAGAGAAGAGACAAGAAAAATAGTGATGGGTACTCAACTACCTAACAACCCTGAAGCCAAGGCTTTCGTCACCAGATCTAACCCTAGGCCAGAACGTCAGGGAGACCAAACACTCACTCGCTGCAATTATTGTAAGAAGGAAGGACACAAGCGCGAGGAATGCTGGTCACTCACTTGCTGCGATTATTGTAAGAAGGAAGGACACAAGCGCGAGGAATGCTTGTGTCTCAACCCTCATCTCCGGCAAAAGGAAAGGCGAGGTGGAGGCTTCGTCAGAGGGGGAGATCAACGACAAAATCGGGTAGAGAGCAGAGAGAAAATGTGTTACTCTGCACAAAAGGAAAAAAAGGGATATGAGTACAAATGAGGCTGGAAAAGAAATAAAAGGTGAGGTGGATATTGATCAAATGAGGTAGCTGTATACACAATTATCTGCGATATTTCAAGAAAAATCTCAAAAAACCTCTGGTATGATTACAAACCTTAGTTAAAAATTTTGAAATTCCAAATGGATTCTTGATTCAGGTTCAACTGATCACATAACTGGAAATAAAAACTTACTCAATAATTACAAAAAAATTGAGACTAAATAATTTGTAATCGTTGCAAATGGTGAAAAATGAAAATTTTAGGAAATGGTTCAATTAGTCTCCTTTCAAGAAAAATTTCAAATGTTTTGCATGTGAATAATTGTATATCTAACTTGTTATCCATTAGTAAAATCACACGAGACTTAAATTGTGAAATTACATTTACATCCAAAAATATGATTTTTTAGGAATTTATAACAAAGAATATCATTGGTAAAGGTTTTCTAGAAAATGGGCTTTATATTCTCAGTGAAGAAAAATGCAACTTCAATATTAAAAAAAAAGAAGAATTAGGCACTCTTTGGCATAAGAGAGTTGTACATCCTTCCGATAAGATTTTGAAATGTAATTTTGATTTCAAACAACTAGATTGTAATAGTTGTGAAATTTGCAAATTAGGAAAGCACACAAGGTTACCATTTAGTTTATCCAATTGTAAAAGCAAAAAACCTTTTGAGTTAATACATTACGATGTTTGGGGCCCTGCTCCAATTGAGTCATATAATAGTTATAAATATTTTGTTATATTTATAGATGATTTTTCAAGAATCACATGGTTACACTTGTTAAAAATTAAAAGTGAAGTATTTTCTCAACTTCAAGAATTTTATAATTTTGTAGAAAATCAATATGATGCAATGATTAAAACTTTTAGAAGTGATAATGGAACGAAATTTCTAAATCAAAATTTTACAAATTTTTTCAAGCAAAAAGGAATTTTACATCAAACAACTTGTATTTACACACCCAACAAAATGGTGTGTCGGAAAGAAAAAATCGACATTTACTTGAAGTAACAAAAGTACTTTTGTTTCAAAATAATGTTCCAATATTTTTTTGGTCGGATGTTGTTCTCACCGCAACATCTTTAATTAATAGATAGTCAAGTGCAAATTTGAATTTCAAAAACCCACTAGAAATCCCCTACCAAGAAAAACTCAATATCTATCATTTAAGAGTATTTGGATGTACATGTTATGTGCACAAAAATAAACAACACAAGTTAGATTATACATCAATCAAAACTATTTTCTTGGGGTATTCATCTCAAAAAAGGGTTATAAATGCTATGATCCGATTAACAAAAAACATTACATTCCAAGAAAATGAGCCATATTACAAAACACTAGAAAATGAGACTAATAACCAAGAGAAACCAAATGAATTTACATTTCCATTTTTTTATTTTTATTTTGAAGAAGGAAATATAGTAGTAGAAAATGAAAATGAAATAATCAACGAGAATGAAGAGGAAGAAACTTCTCAAAGTGAGGGGAAGATGGTACTACCAAAATAATACCATTGAGAAGGTCTAATCGAACTCCACAACCTACAACTAAATTACGGGATTTTGTAACATATGAGATAAATATCATATCCAAAATTATTTATCTTATAAAAGTGTTACACCACAATATAGGACTTATTTGACCTCAATTTCCAAAGAAAATGAGCCAAATAACTATGAGGAAGCAATAGGCCAACTGGTATGGTGCAAAGCAATGAAAGAAGAACTTAGAGCACTTGAAAAAAATGAAACATGGGTAGTCGTACAACTACCTGAAGGAAAGAAACCCGTAGGATGCAAATGTGTCTATAAGATTAAGTTTAATAGTGATGGTACTATTGAAAGGTACAAAGCACGATTAGTGTCAAAAGGTTACACTCAAATCTATGGTGTAGATTATCAAGAAACATTTGCACCAATGGCCAAAATGAATACCGTTAGGATTTTACTTTCCATAACGGTAAACCAAAATTGGACCTTACATCAAATGGATGAAAAAAATTCTTTTCTCCAAAGAACACTTAAAGAAGAGGTATATATGATGCTTCCACCTGGTCATAAAAAAGAAAACAATTCTAGTCTAGTGTGTAGGTTAAAAAAATCTATTTACCGACTAAAGCAATCTCCACGAGTATGGTATGTAAAACTAAGTTCTTATTTAATTTCTTGTGATTTTAAAATTAGTAATGCCGATCACTCATTATTTTCCAAAAATTATGGTATATTCACAACCATAATTCTAGTATATGTAGATGATATAATAATTACCGAAAATAATTTGGAAGAAATTAAAAAAGTGAAAATAAAATTAAAGGCTAATTTTGTTATCAAAGACTTAGGTTTATTAAAACATTTTCCAAGAATAGAAATAGCACATTCACCCAAGGGACTTTTTATTTCACAAAGAAAATATACACTTGACATATTGAAAGAAACTGGTAAATTAGGGAGTAAACCAACATCTACACCAATAGATAGTAAATGAAAATTAAATATTGAGGATGGCGAACCCTTAGAAGACATAAGCCAATTTCAAAGACTTGTAGGAAAATTTATTTATTTAACGGTAACCTGACCAGACATTTCTTTTTTAGTAAGTCAAATTAGTAAATTTATGCATACACCTAGAACACCACATTTAGAGGCTATACATAGAGTTTTAAAATATTTAAAAGGGACACCTTGTAAAGGAATTCTCATGAAACGTAATAATTCTAATGAAGTGTGTGGGTACTCCAATGCAGATTGGGCTGGTAGCTTTGATAGAAAATCAACCACTGGTTTTTGCACGTTTGTAGGCGGAAATTTAGTCACATGGAAAAACAAGAAACAAAATGTTGTGGCACGATCAAATGCCGTGGCAGAATATCGAGCCATGGCATCAACCTCAAGCGAGCTAACTTGGATCAAACAATTTCTTTTGGATATTGGAAGTGAAGATGTTTTGTGATAACCAAGCGGCGTGACATATAGTATCAAATCCGGTGTTTCATGAGAAAACAAAACACATCAAAGTGGATTGTCATTTTATTCGAGAAAAAATTCAAGCAAAGTAAATTGAAACTCTATTTGTAAGAAGTGAAAAACAATTAGCGGACATCTTTATCAAAGGTTTAGATTTGAAATCATTTGAAGGAAATTTAAGTAAGTTAGGGTTGACCGATATCTACACACCTAACTTGAGGGGGAGTGTTGAGAATAATTAGAATTCTAACGGCTAGTTTAATAACGGGTAATTTAGTAACGACTAGTGTAACAGCTAGTTTCTTTCTTTCAATGTATAAATATAATATTAGATATTAAGCAAAAATAAATTCAATTTTTACATAACTCATATGTCGATAATCTGATTTATTCTTCGATGTCGATAATCTGATTTATTCTTCGATGGTCCAGTTCTTGCTTCACATAGATCATATATGGACATATATATTCTATCTGAAATTTTCATGTAGTTTTTATTTGGTTATTTCTTTTCAATTTTGTCAGACGTGTGATTGATTGTGCATTAGATTAGCTTAAGCAGCTTGTGGAAATGATTATTCCATGAATATGTGATGGTTGACTATATATATATATATATATGTATATGATTATTGTAGTGGTTATTTGCTTAAATTTACTTTACCATAGATTTCAAAATTGAAGCAATTCGGTGAATAGTATCACCGGTCATTCGTAAACCAAGCCTAACCGGTCACGACATGTTATTTGTTGATATTTATTGAGTAAACCGTCAAAGTCATCGTCACTGGTACTTTTTTGACTCTATAGGTAGGTATAGGTATTGGTGGAGCTTGCGTAATGTAGTAGTAGTTAGGGTTGCATTGAAGTAGCGCTTTTTTTTTAATCTACTGAAGTACCAAAGGCGAACGGGGCTCCCAGGCCGGGACGTCTGGCAGAATGCTTGGCCTCCTACGCTGGAAGTGACACCCAAAGGGTGAGCTTCTGGTGGTTAACTTCTAGAACTAGATAAGATAATAGGCATTAGGCATTCTGAGCTGGAAGGAGGCAAGCAAATGAAGGGAGGCATAACGGGCCGACTACAAGAAGCAAATTCAAAAATTCAATTAGTTTGGCTACTATTTAAATTAGATGGACATGTATTAAATTTTACGGGTCATCGAACGACCGAGCTTTGAATAATTATCTATTTAATTTGACATATGTACAATTTAGTTCCAATAAATATGATCACTATTCCATCAAAATTTGATTAATTAAAAGATACATGTCACTAATATTAAGCCTTGTCACTTTATTAAATTAAAAATTTTCTAAACAAATTGAGAAGTCTTCAAATCAAATAAACTTCTAAAAAAAGAATTCAACACAATTAATGTATTAAGAGGTTAAATGTTAGGTAAAATATACTAGGAACTTAGATAAATTGATAATTCTAATAAAATCAAAGAAAATTATTAAGTCGTTAAAGTTATCGTCACTTTTCATAATAGTATGGTTCTAACCAAAAAAGATAGTGATTTTTTTTTCAAATTTGAGATAAATTTTAATAACAATCTAAAAATTGATCAAGAAATAAGGAAAGTATTTTGTTTCTATGCTAGTAAAGCCATCAAAGATCATATATACATTTATTGCATCAAGGATCGAGAATGCAAAGATGTATCATCATCAACGTTATCTGCATAACCGTCGGTAAAAAATAACAAGAAAGAATAAAGAGGAAAGAAATGTCAGTAGAAGACGACAAAAAAAAAAATAAAGATGTAGTACCCATATCATTAGTTGGTAGCATGTGCTAAGAAAAAAATGATTGAAATTAATAAAGCCAAAAAATAATAAAGTAGATGAATTATTAAAGAAGAATAAAATATAAATTCTTATTCTATAAATAGAGATTCTTTATACTATAAAATGAACCTTTATTTTTATTTGAGAACACATAACTAAAAAAACATACGTCTTCTAGCATAGCGACTCACCCTATTAAGAAATCACAACTAGTAATTATGTATACATTAATTATGAGTAGTTAAAAATCTTTTAAAGGTTCTTAATTAATCTTAAAATCACGATAATTATTATATTATGAATAAAATAGAGTATAATTATTTTTTGCTAATAAATTTAAATTGGACACTATTTATATACAGAATATATGCAAAAGGGTCATCATTATTAAGAGAATATTAAAGATCGAGTAAAATTGAGGTATAATTGATGTAACAAGAGAATACGAATAGAAAGAAAGATAAGAGTAAACCCATTAAATTTAGGTATATTAATCATAATTTTTAAATAAATTAAATATCTTAAATGTTTAAATATTTACTAATATCAATTTATAATATTGATACGCAATTTATTTTTAATCAATAATATATAAAAATTAACAATTAAACAATTATTCTCGTTAAAATTGAAAAATTATCTTAAATTAATAATACATAAGAATTAACAATTAATATTAAACAACTGTACCTAATTTATTATGAAAACCATATATTTAAGCTAATTTATTATGAAAACCATGTATTTAAGGAAAACTTGATATTAATTATAAAATTAGGGATATTATAACAAATTTTAAATAAATAGGCAAGATATTTTAAACTCAAAAAAAACATTTTAGATAAATTTACACATGCCATTGTCCTTTTATTTATATTTTGACAAGTAAAAGAGATAAAGAATCTAATAGAAAAGTAAGCGGTTACTGAAACAATGTTTTTTATATTTAAAAATAAATAAGTATTTAATCATTATTTTTAAAAAAATAAAAAATAAAAAATAGCTTAGATATCTCTCCGATGTTTTTGAGAACTGGAAATATGGAGAATTGCATCTACATCATAACTTTCGTCTTTGAAATTTCTTTTTTAACTTTGATTTGACTTTGGACACTTGACTCAGCTAGCTGTCTACTCTCGAGATTTGCATCCCTTTTGTTTTTGTTTTTGTTTTTCTCTTTTTAGCGGATGAACTCAGCAGCTTTTTTAAACAATAAAAAATACTTTCATAACTAAAATTATTACTATAATTATTAACAATTTTAATTATAAAATTAAAATATTAAAATAAATAATTTTTATATTTTTATCGTAATAATAATAAAAATAATTAATATATATATTATTATTTTTTATTAAAATATATGATATAATTTTAAAAAAATATTTCTTATTAAAAATCTATATTTAGTTATATTTTATTAACCTAATTTTTTTTACAAATTTATACTTTATATATTTATTTTTATATCAAATAATTAAATTATATTAGTTTTAATATTTACATTAAATAAATTAGTAAATTGTTGCTTAGGACTAACCCCTTCCCTCAAATTTGATAAAAGATTCTTAATTTGTAATTTAATCTCTCAAATTAAATTAATTAAAGTATTTAATTTATATATAATATATAATTAAATACAGTAAATACTATATAAATTTTTTTTTACCGACATCTAAAAATATATTTTATTTTCATTTCTTTTATTATTTTAATGATTACCTTAAATATTAAATCCTTAACAACTAAATATAATCTTAAATAATTATTTAATATAAAATTAAATAATATAAAATAATAATTATTATAGTTATAAGATATTATTTTTACTTAAATTTAAATTTAAAATTTAAATAAAAAATAAAAAAATTAATATCATAACAGCTTTATTCCACAATTTCTATCGAAGGAAATATTATTCATTTAATTTTTAATAAAAATAAATAAAAATTCCAAACCAAGTTTTTCACTTTACGCATCGATATCTGTTTCATTCACAGTTCACCTACAGAAACAATCTCCTTTATACAGTTCACCCACAGAACCAATATCATTCAATAAGACCATTTTCTCGAAAATTTTGTATTGAACTCATGAAACAGAGAGTATCCATAGAAATGCGTTTTTCTTTTGTGCTCTTCATCTGCCTCTGGTTTTTCATTTTTATTTCAAGTAAGTTTATGTCATAAACAAAAAACTGAGAAACAGGTATTGATTTATTTATTTCTTTAAAATCTAATTCATTATGTTTTATTACAGGGGCTGAGATATCTGCGAAAGTTGGAGTGAACTATGGCCAGCTGGGAAACAATCTTCCATCTCCATCAGAATCGGTGAAATTGATTCACTCTCTGAAAGCAAAACAAGTCAAACTTTACGATGCCAATCCCGAAATCCTTAGAGCTCTCAACAACACAGACATTCAAGTCTCAGTCATGGTACCGAATGAGCTAATCAACAACATCTCCACCAGCCAAACACTTGCCGACCAATGGATCCAAAGCAATATCATTCCCTTTTACCCAGAAACCAAGATTCGGTACCTTCTTGTTGGAAACGAAATTCTTAGCCAGCCCGACAAACAGATATGGTCAAATCTCGTACCCGCTATGCGCAAAATACAGTATGCCCTCAAAACCCATGAAATCTACAAGATCAAAGTCGGTACCACATTAGCAATGGACGTCATTCAATCCTCATTTCCACCTTCGAATGGTACGTTTCGGTCCGATATTTCGGAATCGGTAATGAGACCCATGTTACAGTTCTTGAATCATACCAAATCTTTCTTATTCCTAGACGTATATCCTTACTTCCCTTGGTCGTCCGATCCCACCAACATTAAACTGGACTATGCTTTATTCGAGTCCAACAACACAACTTTCTTGGACCCAAAAACAAGTTTAACTTACACCAACCTATTTGACCAAATGGTTGACTCCATAATTTTCGCAATGAAGAAACTCGGGTACCCAAATATCCGGATTATGATCGCAGAAACGGGTTGGCCTAATGGTGGAGATGTTGACCAGATTGGAGTGAATATTTACAATGCTGCCACTTACAACCGAAACGTTGTGAAAAAGCTAACAGCTAAACCACCGGTCGGGACACCGGCTCGACCGGGTGTGGTTTTACCATCTTTCATATTCGCTCTGTACAATGAGAATAAAAAAGGGGGTCCGGGTACAGAGCGACATTTCGGGTTGTTATATCCGGATGGAAATAATGTGTATGAGATTGACTTGAGTGGAAAGACCCCGGAGTCGGAGTACAAGCCATTGCCGTTGCCGGAGAATAATGAGCCGTATAAGGGGAAGATATGGTGCGTTGTGGAAAAGGGAGCAAATAGGACTGCGTTAGGTTCGGCTTTATTATACGCTTGCTCGCAGGGGAATAATACTTGTGACCCTATTCGACGTGGAGGCAAATGTTATCGTTCGAATTCGCTAATACGACATGCTAGTTTCGCGTTTAGTTCGTATTGGGCTCAGTTTAAGAAGCTTGGTGGAACTTGTTATTTCGATGGACTTGCTACCCAAACGATTGAAGATCCAAGTAAGTACCTTTTACAAAAAAAAAACTAATTAGTAATTACTTTAGCCTTAATATTAATGTTTTATAAAATATTTTTTTGTTAAATATTTAGAAGAATGTCAATAAACGAAAAAAAAGTGCATGTTAAGTACATGTACATGCAATAGGTTATTTTGGATTTTTAATGTCAAATGTCAATAAGAAGTGGATTAATTATACCTATTAAAAAGCAAGCTTAATTAGTGATTTTTATTGTTTTATTTAAACGTAAGTGAACTTTAATGCTTTTATTAAAAAAAAAAATTAGATTTTAGGACCATCTCGATTTAATTCATTAAGATATTAGTATCCGTATTAAGATATATACTCTCATGTTGATATACAGCTTGATATTTTTTTAAATAATAATATAGTTTGATATATATATATATATATATATATATGTTTTTATTTCAGGTTATGGATCCTGCAAGTTTCCAAGTGTGAGACTATGAAAAAAGTATAAATTGGTTTTGAAGATAAGGAACAGCCACTTCACACTCCTGCTAGACCTCAAAACGCAGAGCTTAAGAAAAACTTGTACGGGAATTGTTACGTACCATCTCTCAAGGAATGACATCACATTTATTTTGTTTTGTCTATTCTTTCAAATTTAATAATTAATCATGTAACATGTTTTTTTTTTGCTATTATCTCAATATTTTGAGATCACGTTTGTGTTTTCGTTAATGTTATGATTGGCATGTCACATTTTTCATTTCGTAGCTTTAGAGTTTCATTTTCTTAGGAAATAAATGTTTGTTTCAGTTATTAAAAAAATATATAAAAATGGGAAATTTAATGAAAATGATAGCACGAATTTTTCTATCAAAAATAAATTATTTTATACTTATAGAATTTATATCTTTGAGAGTTTCTTAATTATTTTATACTTATAGAATTTATATCTTTGAGAGTTTCTTCGCATCGAGAAATCATTATATGTTCTATTAGAGTTTAAACGAGAGCTTGGTATTAGAGACTTAAGAGAGCATGGATTCAATAATAAGTTCTAACCATTCTAACCCAACAATTAACCAATGAAATTTTTTTTAAAAAACAATCCAATAATAAATATTTTAAATGTATGTATGAGATGTTTAAATCACATGTCTATGTTGAAGTTATCTTAATAAATTTGTGAAATCTATTGTTACTTTATTCATCTAATCAAGTTGTAAAATGTCATCTATTTTTAAATTTGTGATTTTTATAAATAATATCTCAAGATTTAATTGAATAAAATAAAATACTTGTTAAATTACTGTTCAATTCTATTATGCTATAAATTGTGATATTTAATACCAATTTGTAATATCTAACAGTATCCAATCACATTTTTATATTTCTTACTTTTAGTTTTCAGTCCTAATTATATTCACGTTCTTTATTATGTTATTTTTAAGGATGAAATATGTTCATTCTTTTAAACTTTATTATTTTTAATACTTTAATTTTTAATAAAATTTTATAATTTTTCATCTATTAGATTTTATATTTAATAATTTAAATCTATATTTAAAAATATTAAATTTAAAAAATTAAGACACTAAATAATTCAAAAAAAAAATTACACATTAATTTTAAATGATATGATACAATTTAATTTAATTTTTAAATTTAAACTAAAATTATTTAATATGAAAAAATTGATATATGTAAAATTATAAAATTTTATTAAGAGATAAACGTACGAAAAGTTATAAAATTAATAAAGTAGAATTATTCTTACATCTTAATTTATTATTTTTATAATATATTTATTATTAATTTTAAAATTTATTAAAAATAATTCTAATAAACTTTAATTAATATAAAATAAAGATAATAATTTTTTTAAATTTTTTTAATTTAATAATAAATAAATTATAAAAATTATAAAATAACATGTGATAACAATTTCATCCTAATTGTTTTTTAATTAATGATTTATTAGGGACAACTGGTGAAGTGCCAACGGCTCTTTATGAGCACTCATTATTCAACTCCAAGGAGGCATCGATGTTGCTGCAAGTCTATGACTTCCTAGTTCCGAGCGACGTGAAATTCAACCGTCAAACTCCATCTATGACATATTTATGGTCGTTATTAACGTGACTTTAATAAAAAAAAATGTACATATTTTTGCTCAAGGTTCATTTTTTTAAAAAATATTTTCTCATTAAATTTTAAATTATTCTAAATTTTTTTTATTTTTACGCTCAAAATATTAATAAACTCATAACTAACTAAACCCAATAAAATCTCATTAAGTTAATGGTTGTATAAATTCATAAGCAGTTTTATTGATTTGTTCCTAGTCGATGTGTGATAAGGATATTTAACAGCCCCCTACACACGTCGAATAAATGTGGACATTAATGACATGCTGAGATTGTGGTAGAACCTAAGATCCAAGCACATAGAGATTAGGCTCAGTTTCTGATACTATGTTAGAAACTCAGAACCCAATAAGATCTCATTAAGTTAAGGGTTGTCCAAACTTATAAGTAGCTTTGCCGCTTTGTTCCTAGTCGATGTGAGACAAAGATACGTAACAGCCCATCTCCACACGGTGGACAAAGGTAGACATTACAAAGGTAGACATTAGCGCCACAGTGGGACTATGGTAGAGCCTAAGGTCCAAGCACATAGAGACTAGGCGCACCTCTGATACCATGTTAGAAACCCAGACTTAACTCAACTCAATAAGATATCATTAAGTTAAAGGTTGTTCAAATTTATAAGCAGTTTTCATGCTTTGTTCCTAGTCGATATGGGACAAAGATACTTAACATATATTATAGAATTAAATACTATCAAGAAAACATGCTTGTATAGACAAATGTTTTACAAATATTTTAAATATCATATATGAAGTAAAAATGAAGTGAAGACTCCATTTAATCTAATTCTACAGCTATTTGTATTAAGTTGAGGTGACAATTTTATGTCATAAATCTCTATTGTTGTCTTAGTTTTTTGTTCAAGTTATGGCCAATAGTTTCAACACAAATTAATCGAGCTCGTTTTTACCGGTTATAAATTTGATGAATAAGATCATGACTTGGTAAATTTAAGATTGTAATTTGCTCGATATCTTAATGCAAGGTCAAGTGGCAGACATCGTGAAAAACATTGAGAGAAGCAATTTTACAGGTGATTAACACAATTCCTATTATCCTCATCCCTTTATTCGCCTTGGGTACCAATAGAAAAGACATAGTTTGTAAGCTTTAAATCATAAATCGACTATTCCTTATAAGATTTTGCTCGATTTGGGGAGGTTTCATAGCGAGGGGCAAAACAACACTTGCAGTCTCAACGAATACAGGTGTGTAGTTAGGACCAACTTGAATTGTGTCATTTTTTATAATTATTTAGATATTTCAAGAGATTTGAAGTGTGTTGTTTGTTTAAGTTATTACTTTACAATAGATACTGCTATCTTACGTTCGTATAGTTTTGTAACCTCTAATTTTTTATAGTAACATGAGACTAAGAATTGAAAGTGTTTGTGTGTGTTTTTTTTATGTTTTGACTCCTTTATCTAATTATTTTCCAAAAAATTTGAATTATAATATCCTAGAAAATAATTAAATAAAAAATAAACTTTGTACTTCTGATATCTTTTAGATGAGGTGTTTTGTCCCGCACTCATATAACTATTTTCATAAAATCAAAAAAATAACATTTGTGAATTAACAAATAATGAAAAAAATCCCTTAAAATAGGTTTTACATTCTTATACGATAAACCTACCAAAAATTTGCGTTTTGCAATTTTTCAAAAGCATAAGTCAAAATTTTTTTTATTGTGCTTGTGTATTTGAGATCTTCTTATATTAGTAGTGGCATACTTGTCTAGTAATTTTCGTCAAGATATTGTATCTTTGAGTTAAAAGTTTATCCTAAATTGGTTATTCTATGAATGTATTTTTATTAATTGTACGATGAGTATGACATTTGATTGTATATTATTAGATTATATTCTATCAAATTGTACCATATTTATATATTATTAATTAGGTCATTGAAAACTGTTAATTAAATCTGAGCAAATCATTTGGTTACAATATTTTTAATAGTTAAATGATCCTGTCTGATTTAGTTAAATATTTTTTATTAAAAATCAAACCAGATCGGATCGTAGTCACTCCTAATTTATATGTTTAAATAATTATTTAATGATGATAAAATATATAAACGAAAAAAGTATAAATTTAAAATAATGTTGTTTATTTCTTTCTTAAGAATCTAAAGTTTGTGAATATGCATAAGTATTTATATAGTCGTTTAATAGAAAAGGAAAAAATAAATATCCTAACCTACAAAAGTTTAATGAAACCATTTATTATATTACTGCTACTAAAAAATTAGATAATGATATCAAAGTTCTTTTTTTTCATTTTTATATTATGAAAATTAAAATATTTTAAATTAATTTGTAACTAAAATAAAGTATATTATCTTTAAACTAGCTAATTTTAATTTACTTAATCATAATATATGTCATTTTTATATCTTTATTAGATGGTAGTATATGTGATGATTGTTTTTATAAAGATAATTTAGATAAATAATTTTTATCAAATAATTTTTTTATTTTTAAATAAATATAATATAGTGGTACATGTATTTTTAATTTTAATTAAATATTTTTTAATTTTAAAAATAATTTATTAATTTAAGTTTTTATATTTATTAACGTTTATATATTTAAATAATTTCATTAAACATTATTATCATTTATTTAAATTATTTTTCATCTTATACTCCATTTGGTTTGACTTTGTTTAAAAGTATTTTTTTAATTGTACGTATTTTATGGACGAAGGATAATATAAAAAGAAAAATAAAGAAATGCAAATGACAAGTGTATTAATTAAAAAATATACTTACATAAAAATAATCTGTGATTTTTACATAAAAATAAACAACTATTTCTTTAAAATATTTATTAATTTATATTATGCTCCAAGGACTATGACCTTATAATTATTGGTTAATTCTTTATCACTTCAATAATTTTAAAAAGGGCTTAATTATCTGGCAAAATAAAATCATCGGCTCTGCGCATAAAAATGAAAAAAAGAAGTTATTTTATATTATATACTTTATAGTTATGGATTTTTGTAAATTAATTCTTTAATTTATTAAAAATAATTAAATTAATATAATTAACATAACGTAATCAAAATTATACTTTATATATAACAAAAATGTATTTACTAATTACATATCTAATTAATAAAAACTAGCTTAGTAATTTCACAATAAAACAAATAAAAATATGGAAAAAAGATTCCAACGTAACAATAATTTGGAATCACTATTTTACAACAGTACAAATAAAATTATTATCCAATGCCTATAAAAAAGATGATCATGCATCTTTCACACCAGGCCCAAGGAGGAATAGATGAGGTGTTCAGAACCCACTCCCTCAAATTAGATTTTTATGGCATACTTGATTATATGACTTGGATTGAAGTTAATTACATGCATCATATGAGTTTTCTTATCCAATATTATGATATAACAATTATGTCTCAACTTATACATTGTTTGAGGGATTTTATTGATATATTATGATTTTAGTTTTGTTTTATGCACTTCAGGTATGGTTCTCCTTGGTATGCTAAAATGTTTTTAGTATTTTCCTCTCCATATTTGCTGATGTAATTGGTGTTTGTGTTATGTAATTCTTTGAGTGATAAGTTATTATGCAATTACTAAGCATATTCTATTCAAATTTGTAGTTAGTATTCAAATAAACGAAATGATTAATATGCGGTAGAAAATCTCACTATTAAGTTGCGATTTAAATATTAAAAACCTTAGGAATTATATTATCAACTACAATATTATCTTCTTTATAAATATGAAAATAGTAAAACTTTATGCAAGTAATTTTCTCTAAATGGTCAATCCAAGCAGAATATTATCTCCACATTATCCAAAAGGCAATTAAATTTAAAAAAAGAGTGATAAAATAAACATAGTTTGATTCTAACTAAAGTTTTTGCCACTCATATAAGACCCCAAGTGAGATATAGAAACATACATTAACAAAGGATCCTAAAGTTCAAAAAACATCAACATAACTAAATAATCCTAGTGACCCCAAAAGAAACACCATCCATATTAGCTTTTATTCACCCCAAAAGTGGTGCATTTCAAATAATCTCTACAATCCTTAAAACTCGTCGTGAGATGCCTTGTATTCGTAGATGGTGGAATACCTAAAGATCTTTCCCTATAATTTACATGGATTCATATTGTGATAGTTACACCTCACAAATGTAAAGCTCAGAGTCACATGTTTGTCTTTAAATCAATAATCATGTATTGCTTTTCATATCACCTAGTTGACTGAAACAATCCATGCTTTCAATAAATTATCAAGTTGTGACCAAAATTAATTGTCATTGTACCTATCCAAAAAATGAGGATGGAAGAATCTATGGAAGGTTGCCTATAAAAAAAAGCATAAGTGATCCTAGAGTGCACCTATTAGATAACAACTCAAAAAATATAACATATAGTTTCCTATGCTAAGCCACACAAGGAGCATCTAGAAGGGAAGATATGTCCCATCTTCTTTGCTTGATAATTAGTAGGAAATTTGTTTTGTATAATGTACCATAGTAAGATAGAGCGTGAGGGTGGTATGATAAGTGTCCAGATAGTTATACTCTAACTCTTAAGTTTCCCTACCATATATAGTGAATTATAAATCTTACTGGTTGTAACTCATCCCTTAATTGAGTGTGTACAAATTCTTGGGTTTGTACATATCCTAGCAACTCTCAACCAAATATTTGAAGTAATAATAGGTTATAGGTGCACAAAAGACTAAGACAAATGCCATTCTTTTGTTTGTAAATAATCCTACACTGACGAATCCATCTACAAATCCATTAGGGTGTTGTTCATTTTTTAATTAAAGGAGTACCGAGTCGATTATTAGTCCAAAATCGTATTTAATAGTGTTTACTAACTAACTATCTAGATTTCTTCAATATGGTCAAATAACGAGACCGTAAATTAGGTTGGATGGAAGAGAAAATATAAAAATTCTTTAAAGTTTCCTCCCTATCCAAGTATCGTCTATGTAAGTAAAGCATTGTGCTCAAGTTTTCTATGATAATGCACCAAAAAAACTTTCTTAACATAGTCTCATTTAAGAGACCAAGGTTCCACAAGTTGAGATTCCTTCTAAAGTTCGACCTTAATATCTACAAGTAACTTGGACCAATTTAAGTTTATATATCTTCCTCGACAAAAAAAAACTCCAAATGACTTTTGTCATACAGTCTAAAACAATATTCGATCATTTTTATATATGAAATGAGTGAAAAAATATACTTTAAATGATTGAAGATATCAAACATCTACATCATGCCAAAGAGATAGTGAACCATTTCCATGCTTCGAATATTCTTCCACGGATTTTATTGACTAATTTTTGAAATTAACATTTTCTCGTAACCCCTTAAATAAGATAACATCTAAGTGGACAAAAAGACTTCCTTAGTAATCGTCCCAATTGTTTTTAGAAGGGATACAACATAAACATTTACTTATATAATTTTAAAAAATAATAAATTTAATATTTTAAATTTTGAAAGTTAAAAGTATTAAATAATTTTAAAAAGTAAGTTTTTACTTGTTAATTTATTGTATCATTTAGTTTAATTTTAAAATTTAGATTAAAATTATTAAATTTGAAAAAGTTAATGTATGAAAAATTATAAATTGTTTTGTTAAAAGACAAAAGTATGAAAAATAGTAAAATTAAAATAAAGATATTATCACAATTAAATTTATCATTAATGAGTTATCAGTAATAATAATAATAATAATAATAATAATAATAATAATAATATTGTTTTATAATTAATAATAAATATATTTTAAATAATTTATATATTTTGTTTAAGTAACAAAAGTATTATAATAATATTATTATCTTAAATAAATTATAGAAATAATAAAATAAAGTGTATTAAAAAATATTTTTTTTCGTAAAAATATTTATATATCTTGCTCCAAGTAGATGACTCATTTATATGATTGTAATTTGCTACTAATATGATTTTAATATTGTGTGAGTTATTATTATAATTTTTTTTTGTTATTTTTATGATATAATAAATATTAATATTTTAAATTCATAAAAATATTCTTTTATCTTTAAAAATTAAATTATTTTTAAAGATATATTTTTTAATTTTTTTAATTTATATTAAATATAACGTGAAAAGAACAAAAAGAGGTGTGTAATTGCGTACTAATAAAAAATTTCTCAATATATATATATGACTTATTTCACACGAAACAATGTTTTAAAAAATATAAAAATAATTAAATTTATGAAATTATTATATTATATATATCACTAACAACTTGTAAATATTAAAAAATTAAAAATTTAATAAGTTTTCATCCGTATTTTCTTTTAGGATGACATTTATAAGTTAAAATATCACGGATTATTGAAAATTTTATGAATACTTAATCAACTCATGCAACCCATTAAATGATCTTATGAGCAAAAAAATGCAAGCTTTAGCCATATAAAAAAGCACCAGAAAAATAGCATTTTACATTTTTTAGGACTCCATTTTATATGATTCGAATACTTATTAGCCATTATTATTACTCTATTATAAGTTATTCTCCTAATTTATTTGTTTTATTCAATTAAGTTTTCTTGGCTTTACGTGAAATATTTGAAGCCATCTTTCAAAAAAATAAAATAAAAAAGGATGATATAAATTAATTATCTATTATTTGATAATTGAAATTAGGGATTGAGGTGAATATGAGTTGCGTATAAATCCATACGGTTCATCCTCCCATATAATTTCATACAAACACAAGTTCTTAATTTCTTTTTTCTTCTAATTGTTTTAGCCTCTTTTTGAGACAAAAGTTGTAATTTCTTTTGGCACGAATAATTTTGTTGTATGATTTTTATGAATTATTTTTTTTAATTTTAGTTGTAAGTTTTTGCTTTATCCTAATTTTCTAACAATAGTATAAGAAATACTAGGTTGTAAAGTTTTATCAATAATTATTATTTATATATGTGATACGATTTTACATTAAATAGTGAGAGTTAATTTTGTGTGAGAAGCAATTTATAAATATGATTACAATCAAATTTGATGTTACAAAATTCATAGTAGTTATTTTTCTTTGTAGAAGATGAAGGTAAAGACATTTACTTAGCGAAAATTGGTGATAAAACAAAAGAAATTACTAAAAATAAGTGCTAAGATATGGATGGTAATGCTAATGCTAATCTACATCGAGCACTAACAGATGAAATACTAAGTGTGGTAGGAAAAAAGATGAAAAATTAAATATGGGACACCTTGACTAGCTTATACACAACAAAATCTTTTTAAAATGAAGGATTTATATTCTTCGAATGTCAGAATCCACATCAATAACCGATCACATTAATACCCTTCAAATATTATTTTCTCAATTCTAATAATGAGTTATACGATTGAAGAAAATGAACATGTTGAACTTTTACTTCAAAATTTACCTAACTTATATGATCACGTCATCATAAATTTATCCAACGATGTGAAGTTGAATCTAATCTTTGATGGCATTGCATCTACTATTCTTGAAGAAGAAATGAATCTAGTCTTTAATGACATTGTATCCAATATTTTTGAATAAGAAATCACATACAAAAACAAGGAAGATAGATTGACATATTTATAACAAATTGATTCTTTATTCATTTCAAGAGGAAGGTCAATGAAACATGACACTAATAGGAGTCACAAACAGATTAGATAAGTCAGGAAATAAGAAGTATAATAGTGATAATACATGACATGTAAAGAATGGGTGCTAGTTTAATAAGAAGAATGTAGTTAATAAAGAAAAAGCTTTTAACTCTATTGAAAGCTTATTTAGTTACATATCTAATTAGTTAGAAAGTGTAAATAGATAATTAATAAAAATATGTCAAATTAAAATTCACAGATAGTGATACGTGTAAGCATGGGTAAATGAAATGTAAAAAAATAAAATAATACACAAGATTTTTACGTGAAAACAACTTATATCACAATAATAACGTAAGAGAAAAACCATCAACCCATCGAATCACCTAATTATCCATTGTGAAAATAATGTTTGATTACAAGGCTAAAACTTGAACTACTCACCAAGTAACCTACTTACACATGTTCCGTTTTCTTTCATAGTTTTCACATGTAAGGTGTTCGAATCCAAACAAACGTTTCGATAAACTTAAGTCACACGAGTTATCGAACTCGTTTAACCAGTATGTAAAAAGTTAGTACAAAAACACAAGTTCAATATGTGTCCTATATTGGATTAAATAATAAAGAGTCATAACTAGATCATTTAATAGAATAAAAGATAAATCAAAGTTACTAGTAATATTGTAGAATTATTAATCAATTAAAGACAATCATAAAATGTTTAATAAATTAACTAATAAAAAAATTACTATAATAGTTTTTACGAAATAGATTTAGAAAAAAAAAACTTAGGTAAAAGCCATGCTACAACTTGAACTCAAACCAAGATGCTTAAGCAATGCTTCTTAAGAGCAACATGGTAGTTTACTTGAAATCATAATAATTTATTTTTATTTAATCGTCAATATTAAAAAAAATCAATTTAATTCAACATTTTTTTAAAGAAATACATATTATTTAAAAAAGAGGTCAAACAAATGAATAAAAACTTGTTTAAATTTTATTAATTTAACTAGATTATTTTTCATAAGAATCTTTTTTTAAATTGTTCTAATTATATGCTAATTTTTGTTAACTTAACAGTGAGCTTTCTTTTTTTATAATTTATTCTTGTGCCCCACTAAAATAAAAAGAGAGTTAGTGTAATTGGATATTTTTGACTCTAATTCATAGATAAAACTCAAAAAAAGAGTTCTTTTTAAGTATGCATAATTTTATATTAATATTAATTATCAATAGTCAAAATTTTAGTTATGTTAAGAGTTTGTATAAGCATGTTAAAACATATTATAGGACAAATATTTTCTTATTTATGTCATAATTATATAATTTACGTTATTAAAAAAATTTAAATTAAAATATTTTGTTTATTTTTTAATCAATCATAATTATATCATTGAAGTTATTAAAAAAAATTTAAGTTAATATATTTTGGTTTATTTTTTAATTAAAAAACATAAGACAAAAAGTAAATTATTTAGAATCGGGTCATTCTTTCTCTAATCACATAGAAGGAAAAGTTTTTTATTTTATTTATTAGTTGGTTTAAAGGTTAGTTATATACTAAAAAATTGATTGAAAAATAAGAATTCCCTACCTAAAAATGTAAAACATACTAAATATAAAGGTAATAAGGTAAAACCTTGCATTTACATTTATTTATTTATTTTTAATATTTTTTATACTATTAAAAATCTAAAAATAAAAATGATAAATAGAAAGATAAAAGATATTTAATACATATATATTTAGAAAGTTAAAAAAAATAAGAATAAACAAACTATAAAACAAAAATATATAAAAATAAAAAGAAAATAAAAGAAATTAGTAGACTAAAATGGAAAAACCTAAGAATAAAATAAAAATTAATATTTTTTATAAAATAAAATAAATAAAAATAATTTAAAACTATTCCTACACCTAAAAATTAAAACAATAAACAAAATATAAAAAATTAAAAGTGATTAAAAAAATCTCACCTAAAAATAAAACTAATAATAATAAATAAAATAAAATAAATGAATCAATTAATAATTTTGAATTTTTTTAATAAAAATAAATCAATAATTAGTGGTAAAATTGTAAAACCAATATATTTAGAAATATGTAAATATACGTGATCAAAATGAACAAATATTAAGTAATTTTAGAACAAATGGTGTCAATCTCATAAGCATTGTTACAATAATTATCATTATTTATTAACTCGTTCGTAAATTAGTAAATGAGTTTTAAAAATTATTTTTAATTAAAAATAAAGCATAAAATAGTAAATAAACTACATGAATACACAGATCAAGAAAAATATATGAGTATTAGACTATTATCACCACTAACTTATAATCTGACTAATTATATCATGAATCAATATTAATAATAATTTTGAATGTTAACTTTAACTTGAAAAATTTATGCAATTAAGACAAGACTTCAAATACATATTTTTTTACTTTATAATTAATGTAGAATACATTCATAAAATCAATCATAAATCAGAATAACCTAGATATAGTTGCTAAAAAATTCATTAATTTCATTACGTTCTAAAAAGGAGATAATTAGTTAAATTTGTTAAGATTATAATTCTTAGTAACTTTTAACGAATACATCACTTCTACTTGTCATATTGCAATAAATCAATAAGATAATTCTTAAATCACAATATATGCATACTTTTTAGACACATGTTAATAACATAAACATTTAATTATATACCTAGCAAGTAATGAGTCATATATTTGTATCTTTAATTTGTCAAATATCCATATCTATTCTTTACGCATTTTCAAAATTATCGTAATTTTAAAAAATTACAAAAAGTTTACAAAATCTTGGATAATTTAGAGAATTCTCATGAATCAATTTTTTTTAAAGATATTGTGTAATATATTTTATCATATTGTGAAAGATATATAAACATTTCCGGATATTATAAAAGATATTTTATATTAAAATTTCATTTATTTTAAATAAATATGAAATATACATATAAAATATAAAAACCTCATGATATTGATATAGTTTAAAAAGAATCAATAAAAAGAAAAAAATAAAACCAATCAAACCAGAAAATAAAATTGATAACAATATGAACCCTTGTTAATTTATCATCACTAATAATTAACTTGGAAATGCTTTTACCAAAATAAACGGAGGTAAAAAAATCAGTGAAAAATTAAAGAAATGCGAACAATGCAATTCAAAAAAACCTCATATATATATATTGTTGAATATTGGCTCTAAAAGTAAAAAATTAGTGGCATAATTTAGGGAAATTAGTGTCCTAATTTGTGGCATGATTTGTGGCATGATTTAAGGAAATTAGTGGCATAATTTAAGGAAATTGGTGGCCTAATTTAAGGCTTAAATTATGGCACACTTTAGGGAAAGGGAGCCTTTCTTCATCTATAAATAGGGAAGAATTCATGCATTGAATAACAAGGCAAAAATCAGAAAAAATTAGAGAGAGTATAAGCAAACTCAAAGAGAGAAAATACTTATGAGTTTTGGGAAACACTTGAGAGATATTATTAGTGAGGAAATCTGTATCTGTATTCTGTATATTTCCTACTCAGTTCAAATAATATCTACTGCCTCCCGTGAACCTAGGCGAATTGCCGAACCACGTAAATTCTGTGTGTTCATTTTATCACTTTGATATATTCATATACCGCTATTTATTGCTTCCACCCACAACAAATTGGTATCAGAGCCAAATATAGCAGTATTATATATCAAATCGAAGCTCTTGACGATACGAACGCAACGGTGAAAGAATCGCTCAAATCGGAAGTCAGAATCACCGCCAGAAGCAGCCAGAGTCCTGCTGCCAGCAACTGAGTCAACTCGCCGAGTTAGACCGAGTCAACTCAGTCACTAGTGATATTTGGACCGAGTTGGTCTGTTTTTCATCCGTTTTCAATTGAGTTGGATCTATTCTTAGCTAATTGGACCATTCCAAATTCAACTACGGACTCCGTTTTTTCAAATAAGGTATAAAATTTGGAAAAACACTGTTTTAAGTTGTAAGTGCAAAATTTCTGTTATCAGTTTGTACTTATGGCTGATAAAGGAGAAATCGAAGAAGGTGAACAAGTTGACCATAGAATTTATGGCAAACTAAGTTCTACTCGAAGAACTATGTTGTCCAACGCAAAGTTTGAGGTGGAGAAATTTGACGGCACAAATAACTTTGGCATGTGGCAATGTGAAGTATTAGATCTATTGTTCCGAGAAGGATCTAATATAGCCTTGGAGACTAGGCCAGGAGATTATTCAAATGAAGATTGGAATTATGTCAACCGACAAGCTTGTGGCACAATTCGACTGTGCTTAGGAAAAGATCAGAAGTACTTGTCATGAAAGAGAATGTAGCCGCAGTTCTCTAAAAGAAACTAGAGGACAAATACATGACGAAAAGTATTGAGAACAGACTCTACTTGAAGAAGAAACTTTTCCGTTTCCAGTACAAGAAAGGTACCCCTATGATTGAGCACTTAGATAATTTCAATAAAATTTTGGCCGATCTGCAAAATTTAGATGTTGAAATTATCGATGAAGATAAAGCTTTGTTGTTGTTGAATTCATTACCTGAGAGCTATGAGCATTTAACCACAACCCTGTTATATGGAAAGGATGAGATTAAGTTCGTAGATGTTTCAAATGCTTTGGTAAATAACGAGTACCAGAAGAAGGATCAACATGATCATAGAGACTCAATATCAGAAGCATTGACGGCAGCCAGAGGTAGGACTAACAACAAAAAATCTGGCGGATCAAATAATAGGGGGAAATCTAGATCAAAGTCCAGAGGAGAGTCATCCAGAAGACGTCCTGCAAAGGACGAGTGTGCCTATTGTCACCAGAAAGGGCACTGGAAGAAAGATTGTCCAAATAAGGACAAGTCAAATGCAAATGTTGCATAGAAGGCCGATGAAGATGAAGAATAAGCCTTTTCAGTTTCATCATCAAAAACCTACTCAGATAAGTGGATCCTTGATTTTGGATGTTCTTATCATATGTGTCCAAACAGACATTGGTTTCGAGTTTTGAAGAGCTCGATGGAGGAGTTGTGCTTATGGACAACGACAATGCCTGTCAGACAAAAGGGATCGGAACAATACGACTAAAGATGCACGATGGTACAATCAAACGACTTACAAATGTAAGGTATATTCCTGACCTAAAGAAAAACCTTATTTCTTTAGGTGTTCTAGATTCTGATGGTTACAAGGTAACATTGGAAAATGGAGTCTTGAAAGTTGTACGAGGTGCATTTGTAGCAATGAAGGGTACTCGGAAGGCGAACTTGTATTTCCTAGATGGGTGTACAGTTACAGGAAGGACAGCTGTCTCAAGTAGTTCTGAAGAAAAGGCAAATGATTCTTCCCTCGCATGGCACGTGCGCAGGGCATGTCGGTGAAAAGGCTTTGCAAGGCTTAATGAAGCAAGGTCTTTTGAAAGGTGCCAAGACTGGAAAGTTTGATTTCTGCGAGCATTGTGTAATGGGAAAACAAACAAGAGTCAAGTTCGGCACTGCCATTCATCGTACTAAGGGATCTCTTGATTATATTCACACGGATGTTTAGGAGCCTTCCAAGAATGCTTCACTTGGAGGTAAACGTTGGTTTGTGACTTTTATTGATGATTTCTCTAGATATTTCTGGATATACACTATGAGTCACAAAGATGGAGTTCTGGATATCTTTCTTAAATTGAAGAAAATGATCGAGACTCAGACAGGCAGAAAGATTAAAAGGCTCAGATCTGATAATGGTGGCGAGTATAAATCAGATTCTTTCTTTAAAGTTTGTCAAGATGAAGGGATAATCAGACATTTTTTAGTTCCTCGTACACCACAGCAGAATGGAGTTGCAGAACGAATGAATCGTACTTTGGTTGAGAAAGTTCGATGTATGCTATCTCATTCCAAATTGAGCAAGGCATTTTGGGCTGAGGCTTTGTCATATGCAACTCATATAGTCAACAGACTTCCTGCGACTGCATTAGATGGAAAAACTCCTAAAGAGGTATGGTCTGGACAACCTGCTACTGATTATGATTCATTGCGAATATTTGGATGTCCTGCATATTTTCATGTTAGTGAATCCAAACTGGATCCTAGAGCAAAGAAAGCTGTTTTCTTGGGCTTTAAGGAAGGAGTTAAAGGATTTTGACTTTGGTGTGGTGAATCGAAGAAGATCTTCTTAAGTTGAGATGTCACATTCGACGAGTCTATTATGCTGAGATAGAAAAATTCAGAGAAAGAGAATGAAAGTCCAAATACTCTTTCTAAGGTGATGCTTGAGACTTCGGAAGATCCAGAAAAGATTGCACCAATTACCGATCGTGGTGAAGATGAAATTGATGATCAAGAAGAGATCTCAGTTGAGGTGGAGGTTCTCTCACCATCACTACCGATTAATCAGCAGCCAGAATCTATTGCCACTACTCGACCGAGAAGGGAGATTAGGAAGCCTACCAGATACACAGACATGGTAGCATTCGCACTTCCGCATGGTGATGATGATGTCCCGTACCTTTGCTGCAGAAGCCGTGCAAAGAGTTGATAGTATGAAGTGGAAAATGGCAATGGATGAAGAGATGAAGTCTTTACATCAGAATCAGACTTGGGAGTTGGTTCAACTTTCCAAAGGAAAGAAACTATTGGTTGCAAATGGGTCTATGCCAAGAAGGAAGGTGCTTCTGGTAAAGACAACATCAGATACAAAGCCAGACTGGTAGCAAAAGGCTATGCTTAGAAAGAAGGAATAGACTACAACGAGGTATTCTCACCTGTTGTTAAGCATTCATCTATTTGGATACTATTGGCTTTGGTAGCACAGTTTGATCTCGAGTTAGCTCAACTCGATGTCAAAACAACTTTTCTCCATGGTACTTTGAACGAAGAAATCTACATGTCTCAACCGGATGGCTTTAAAATTCCAGGATGAGAGAATTAGGCTTGCAAGCTGAGCAAGTCAATTTACGGTTTGAAGCAATCACCACGACAATGGTACAAGCGCTTTGATAGCTTCATCAGAGAGCAGAAGTACACACGTAGTCAGTTTGATCATTGTGTATACTTTCGGAAACTCCAAGATGGTACCTTCATTTATTTGCTCTTATATGTTGATGATATGTTGATTGCATCTAAGAGCAAGGTGGAGATCGACAGATTGAAGGCTCTGTTGAGTTCAGAATTTGAAATGAAAGATCTTGGAGAAGCTAAGAAAATTCTTGGGATGGAAATCACAAGAGATAGAGTTCTGTCTGATCTGTCGACACGGACTCGATGTATCAAGAAAGAACTACAAAGGTTTGACATTGATGAAAAAACCAAACCAGTAAGTACACCGCTTGCTCCTCACTTTCAGTTAAGTGCATTAATGTCACCTAGCACCACCGATGAGAAGAAGCAAATGGAACGTGTTCCATATGCAAATGCCGTTGGTGCCTTGATGTATGCAATGGTTTGCACCAGACCTGATATTTCCCACGTTGTTAGTATGGTGAGTCGGTACATGCATAATCCGGGTAAAGGACACTGGCAAGCAGTGAAGTGGATTCTACGGTACATCTACGGTCTTGTGGATATTGGTTTGAAGTTTGAGAAAGACAAGGCGAAGGTAAACACCTAGTTGGATATGTGGATTCGACTATCTTTGGAGATCTGGATAAGCGTCGATCTACAACCTGGTTATGTGTTCACAATGGCGGGAGAACCAGTTTGTTGGAGATCAACATTGCGATCAATCGTAGCTTTGTCTACTACGGAGGCGAGTATATGGCCGTAATGAAGCATTCAAAGAAGCTATATGGCTTCTCGGGTTGACTAAGGATTTGGGTATTGTTCAGAAGAACGTGGAGGTTTTCTGCGACAACCAGAGTGCCATTTGTTTGGCAAGGAACCAAGTTCATCATGGTCACACCAAGCACATCGATGTTCGATTTCATTTTGTTCGGGAAATCGTCGATAAAGGGAATGTTATACTCCCGAAAGTCGGAACTGCAGATAACCCTGCAGATATGCTTACAAAGGTGGTTACAGGGATCAAGTTTCAACACTGCTTGAACTTGATCAACATCTCTCGAGCTTAAGGCGCCTAGGGCGCATTTGGAGGCAACGTTATGAACTTTTTCGCCAAGGTGGAGATTGTTGAATATTGGCTCTAAAAGTAACAAATTAGTGGCATAATTTAGGGAAATTAGTGTACTAATTTGTGGCATGATTTAAGGAAATTAGTGGCATAATTTAAGGAAATTGGTGGCCTAATTTAAGGCTTAAATTATGACACACTTTAGGGAAATGGAACCTTTCTTCATCTATAAATAGGGAAGAGTTAAATGCGTTGAAGAAAACGAGAAAAAATCAAAAATCAAAGAGAGTATAAGAAACTCAAAGAGAGAAAATATCATGTGAGTTTTGGGAAACACTTGAGAGATATTATTAGTGAAATCAGATCGTATTACGTATATTTCTTACTCGGTTCAAATAATATCTGCCGCTTCCCGCAGGCGAATCACAACCACGTAAATTATGTGTGTTCATTTTATCGTTTTGATATATTCATATACCGCTATTTATTGCTTTCGCCCACAATATATATATATATATATATATATATATGAACGTGATGACTTTAAGAAAGTTTAGAGAAGCTAATTAGGATTAAGAACAAAATCATCTAAAGAAGAGAAAAGGAGAGAGATTAAGGACAACATATGTTTTATACCTTTAAGAATTCGCGAACAAGAAGGATGAGATTAAGAAAAGGACGTGAAGTGAGAGAAACTAGAAGGGAAAAGAAAGAGAAAATTTGTAAAAAGTTAGAAAGTTTCCTATCTGGCTTTATAAAACTTTTAGGGCTTGTATGCAATCCTAAATAACATCTGGTTTTTAAAATTTTTTGCTATTTAAATTCCTTATTAACTTTTTTATATTAGTATATTATTAATTTACTCATTTTTTCTTTTCTTTTCAGTTTGAATTTTAGTATGAAAATTATGTCATCAGTTATCGGAGAGGAAGATAACGATGGCGATGACTACGAAGAAATTGATGAAAAAATAATTTTGATATTTTTAAATACTTTTAATGTATTTAAAGATTTAAAGAGTCAAAAAAGTGACATTAGTAGTAAATAGTTTATCTATAGTAGAAGATTTTTGTTTTATTCTAACAGAAAAATATAATCAGATATCTTAGTTTAATTTTATTCTATAATTGATCTAAACAAGCACTAAAACAAATAAAAATATAGAAATTTAATAATTTTTCCTTATAGATCATGAAGTCCAATCACTATTTTTTAATTATAACTTTGATATATTTGAAAGATTAAACTTATTTTTGGTTTATATTTAAATAAAATCTTTTCACCTTTATCATTAAAAATAAAAAAATAAAAAATAAAAAAAGAGATTAAGCTAGATTGCTAGCAAAATTAGAATCTGGTTAAAAGTAGAGGAAAAGAAGAATGCATGCGAGAAATTGGACGGGCGGAAATGTGTAAAATTAATGTTGGAAAATTAATATATATATATATAATAAAAATAATAGTTAATAATATTAAATGATATTTAATTAAACGAATTTTAATATTAAAATAATATTATTTTAATTTAAATGATATTAAATTAGATAATCTTTAAAATTAAAAGATGTGTAATTTTTTTTAATATTAAAAGTATTTAAGATAAGTATAAAAAATATTATTTTTATGATTAAAAATTTAATTTAATTTTTGATTTTCGTGTCTTAATTAATTTAAAAATCAAAAATAAAAAATATATAACATTATCAGTTATATTTGTGGTACATATGTATTTTGTTATCTTATCCAGATAGACTTGTTTTGTTTTATTTGTTTATTTTAGAAGGGTTTCAATTATATTATTTTTTCATCTCGCTTCTCGGTTTACCTGAAAGAAACTTTTGTGAAAAAAAAAAAACAGAAGGGGCAAATTACGTATTTCTAAAACTTATAATACTAACCTTTCGATTTTTAGGTAACAAACCTCTTGAATATATATATACATATATATATAATTTAAGTTAATATAATTTAAGTTAAAAATAAAATTTTCTTTTAAGAAGTAACGTAATTAAATCTAAATATTGTTACAAATTATAGCATATTGTTTTTTTTTTCTTTCTAAAAAATAATATGGACAGGCAGAGCCTTGTTACATCGGCTATATCTAAGTCGTATAGATTCGTGTAGAACAATGTCGGAGGGTTATTAAAGTCATTTAATATACGAAATTACAATTACACACACTCGGTGCTGTTTAGAGTTTGTCGCCTGTAAATCTATATATAATTTCGAGTCTTACTTCAAAACTAAATCGGTGCCTCCTTTCTCTCTCTCGATTATCTTTGCGGGGTATGGAAGCCATGGCAGCAAGGCTTATGCACGCTGTTCAGTATGATCGTTATGGTGGTGGAGCAGCTGGTTTAAAGGCATTTTCTTTTTCTGAATTATTTCATATTGTCTGTACTTTCGTAATTTATTTTGAATAATAATTATCAAACTAGCCAAATTCCTATCTTTTAATTGATGTTATGGTGGTAGGTAATAATTCAAATCACGCTCTTTGATCGATACAAGAAGAATTTTAACTCCCTGCGATCTAGCATTTTACTTAAAATTGTTTCTTTTGGGATTACTAGATAGGGTTATTAGTGGGGCGGGCCAGGATCCTTTCCTCTTTCACAATTTAAAACTTATATGCCATTTTCAAACATATCGAAAATTTTCGTTGGAATAGAGATACAAATAATATTTTAAATATTATTTTTTATTTTTTAATAATTTTTATATTTATTATAATGGAAAAATTATGATTAAAATAAACAGATAATAAATATTTTGTAATAGGAAAAATAAAATAAATAAATAGTATTTACGTGAAAGGTAGAAAAATAAAATATATGTAATAATAAATGCATAATTTTTTTATATTAAATGATACTGATAAAATATTATTACAAATTAGTTTAAAATAATAATAATAAATTAACATAATTATAATATTTTAGATTTTTAGAATTTAAATAATTTTTATAAAAGAAAATTTATTGGTGTTTTAGTATAATAAAAATATAACTTAAAGATGAAAGATAATAGATAAAATGTATTATTTATTTAATTTGAGTTTAAATATAATTAAATTTATAAAAAATATTAATATTTTATATATTTATTAAAATAAGGTATATAATTTCAGAATAAGTAATAAAACATTCGTACTTGTCTTATAATATAAAATACAGATATCCGTTTCCATTCACAATTTTTTATTTTGTTATTTCATTCTTGTCTCTAACGTGATAATCCTTACACCCATTGGGGAATAACACTATTACTGGGGCCTGATACTTATCAAGCTAAAAACTTTCAAAATTGAGAGCTTCTGCAAACTGATTTGTATCTTGACAGACTAGGTCGCACTTGATATTTGATAATACCAATGGCTAATGTATGGTTAACCTTTTGGAAAATGCTATATATCTCAAATTTTTGAGATGCATCTCACAGGATGTAGCAATGGTTACTATAATTAGGTCTATAAAACTGTATCTAACAAGAAACTGCCACTCCATTTATTTGAGATGGTGATAGATTTGTGATACATAGTAGGTATGCCTAACATTTTTGTTTCATCTGGGTTTGGACTATTTTCTCTAGCATTTCAGGACTCCTGCATATATGTTTTCAGTTTGATGATGATGGTAATTGGGTTGACAAATTGACATTGATAGCTTAAAACCCATTTAGATGAAATTGGCATTGATTATTTAAGAACCTTTTAGATGATATTGTTAGGTTAGGCTGAGATTGTTATAATATGGAGCTGATCTCCAAACTTGCCCGAAAATAGTAAAATACACATACTTGGAGACCTGGATCCTTTGCAATACCAAAAATTGGGTTGCATTGAGTACAAAACATAACTACGTACATAAATTTTTTTCCTTCTGAAATAGTACTGCAAGGAGTACACGTATGCATGCAAGCCAGAACAAGCTGCCCACTTTCTGGCATGAGATAAACTTTTTATTACTGTTATATTACTTTTTCAGGAGTTCTATTAATTTAGTTCATTTGATTGCTCGGTTGTGATTCACCTAAAGGTCTAGCAGTAAGATTTATCTCACCTTTGTTGTATTTCAAATCTTAGGTTTAAATCACGTCAAGTACCGTGGATCTTTAAAAAACAGTATTACGAGGGACAAAATATTCATACACATATTTGCTTCAATATGTGATTATAATTCATCATTGTTCACATTTTTTCAGCATGTCCAAGTCCCAGTTCCTACTCCTCTAAAAGATGAGATTTTAATTAAGCTGGAAGCGGCTACACTTAATCCAGTTGACTGGAAAATTCAGAAAGGCATGTTGCGGCCTATAATCCCTTCCAAGTTTCCTTACATACCTGGTAATCTGTTTTTCTTGTGAATTATATAAATGAGTTTTATGTAATCCACTTATATTTTTATATTTCAAATTTAGGCCTGTAGAAAATTTCAATCAGAATTATGTCTCAAAGCAAAGCGTCTTGCTTCATGTTTCTAAGTTCCTTTGCTTTGATGTCCTACATTGTGTTTTTGCTCCTTGATATAAGCCCCACTATGTACCTGATCCATGCACGAGAGAAATAACAAATTCCTGATACGAAAGCATATTTTGAAAATTGAAAACAATGGGATTGTAATCTTGCTTTTTGGCTGATGAGATTTTTAATGGACTAGCTACTGACGTGGCTGGAGAAATAGTAGAGGTTGGAAAAGGTGTCAAGCAATTCAAAGCTGGTGACAAAGTTGTAGCCATTCTCAGTCATGCAGTAAGTGCAGATCTTTTCAAGACTTTTCAATTTTTTTTTAATGTTAATGAAATTTATGGCCTACTAGTTCTTAGGACTCGCATTTCTTAAAATAATTTAATACTGAAATGGTTGATCACAAAATCTTACCTTTTCTATTAGTTTATTTTGACAATATGACTTTTCTTAGTTATTGTAGGGAAAATGCCAACTTTAGAAGAAGGGGAAAGAAATTTAAATTATAGGATACAAATTAGAATAAATTACTCTTGGTTGGCCAGTTGCGCATTACACGGAAAGCGCGGTTTTGCTGGATGTTCAATAAACTATTTCAAACTACAAATCTCTTAATTTTCTTGTTTGTTTGAAATGGTATTCTTCATCATAGTTGAAGCACAATCAATTTATGCTTTCTAGGTCCACATGAGTACAAGTTACTTTAATTTGCCGCTCTTAGCTGTTGTGGTGTACCAAATACAAACCCGTCTTAGTGAGGAGTATCATTTCTTTAGATGGGTTATAGTTATGTAGTTTAATTTTTCTTGATGTGCTGAAATTACAACGAAATGAATTAGTATCTTACCTACCGTATTCATGTCCTTGATTTTAAATGCATGGCCATGTACATCGGTATTTATTTTACTTGATGACAGAGTGGAGGTGGACTAGCCGAATATGCTGTAGCAAAAGAGAACTTAACAGTTACCAGGCCCCCTGAAGTTTCAGCAGCTGAAGGAGCAGGCTTACCTGTCGCTGGTCTGACAGCACACCAAGCCCTCACTCGAGCTGCTGGGGTTAAACTCGACGGAAGTGGCAATCAAAAAAACATTTTGATTACTGCAGCCTCAGGTGGTGTGGGTCAGTATGCAGTTCAATTGGCAAAGCTAGGCAACACACATGTCACGGCTACTTGTGGAGCCCGCAACATTGAGTTTGTCAAGAGCTTAGGAGCTGACGAGATTCTTGACTACAAGACCCCAGATGGGATAGCTCTAAAGAGCCCATCAAGTCGGAAATATGATGCTGTAATACACTGTGCAACAGGCATTCCTTGGGCAACTTTTGAGCCAAATCTGAGTGATAATGGAAAGGTTATCGATATTACCCCTGGGCCAAGTGCATTGTTTACATTTGCTCTGAAGAAACTTACCTTCTCCAAAAAGCAGCTAGAGCCACTTCTAATGAAGCCCAAGAGTGATAACTTGGCGTATCTTGTTAAGCTAGTAAAGGAAGGAAAGCTGAAGACAGTAATCGACTCAAAGCATCCTTTGAGCAAGGCTGAAGATGCTTGGGCTAAAAGTATGGAAGGTCATGCTACAGGTAAGGTTGTCGTAGAGCCTTTCGTTTAATATATATGTCTTCGAACAGTGAATGCATGTACTTAAAGTGAGAGCTAAAGTACTGTCTATATTGTTGGATGCATACAGCATAAAGTAAGACATAAGCCACACAGACCTTGTATTACTTTAATTTTTTTTTTTGAAGATTGTATTACTTGTGACTTGATATTGTAAATTACTATAGTTGGGTAAATGTGATTGCATGGTGTCTGGACTCTCCCTTTCACGTTTTAAGTGGTTCAAATAACATAGTATCATTAACTAAAAAAATAAAATACTATAGTTGGGTGAATAAAAGGTTTAATTTTTGGAGATTTGTAGGAACCAATATCCGATACGAGAATGATATGAGATTGGTAAATTTTTTAATAAGAATTGAAGAATAGTCTTTTATTACTGTTATAAATAGATAATATTAAAAAAATTCAAAAGTATTAACTAATATGGAGCTCGATATGATTAATATTAAAATACGATACAAATAATATAAAATAAATATGATATAAATATAACTAATACGCCATGATTGATACTCTTGGTTAGAACGGATCCTCAATATATCTTTAATTGATTGTGTGGTTATGGCCCAAGAGCAATTGATAATAGAAAGACATTTTCTAGGAGGGGAATATGAGGTATCAAAGTTGAGGTATTTCACCCTAAAAATTGCACCTATCTTATTTTTTTATAAATTGGTAATATTAACATTATTTTAAATTAGTACATTTTATTGTCTATGTTATATAGATTTGGTGTTAATATTTAGGGATAAGATTGATAAATTTTAAAATTTTAAGATCGAAGGTACATATAATACTTAGATATTCTAATTGAATGAGATAAGTTATAATAATAATATATTTAACATGTATAATATATTATTTAAACACTAATGTTGACAAATGTCAAGTTATTAGTAACAGAAAAATGGAAAAAAATAAGTCAATAAAAAACGAAAATGCTGCCTAGTAGAAAGAAGAAAGATTAACTTGTTTTCAATTCAAGGGCACTACAGGTATTGCTATGAGTTTGTTTGGAATATTTAAAAATATATATAATATAAATGTGTGCAAATTTAGAAGGTGGCTAGTTTATAACAATGTTAGCTTATTTAGATTCTTAGAACCACTAATTATAATTATAATATAAAAACTCTCCATATCCTGCACTATTTATGTTAAGCGAACTGATTGACTTCTTTTTCTAGCTACTAGGCTTCTCTTCTTCTAGTTGTCGGCCTCGGCTATCATATTCGTCTTCTTCATTTTCTTTTTCCTCTTCCTACTTAACTTATGAATAGTAGCTAACCATTCCTACCAAAAGCTTAAGCTGTCAGTAGGGGCGCCAATATCCTTTTATCCAGGACCATCACACTTAACCCAGAATTCGAGTTCCACCAGGACACATGGATATGACCCACCATGAACCACGCAAGCCAAGGGGTGGGCCGCAGCCAAACAAGTGACGCATCACTCCCTCCCTCGTAAGAGAAGTTCTTCCTCGAACTTGCGTTTTTCGGAACTCGAACCCGAAACCAGGCTCTGATACCAAACTTAGGAATAGTAGCTAACCATTCCTACCAAAAGCTTGAGTATTCTATAAAAGGTATGTTCTATACATCTTGCATCATGTCACGTTGACATTGGTATATTGAGACAAAGTGTGAGTAAGGTAACAAAGTTTATTGTTTCATCAACACTTTAATCATTTTTGTTAATTTAGTTAATTTTAATTATTTTATTTTTATTATTTTTCACTTTTTTTAAATTTTTCCATCAAATGTCTATAAGGTTATCAATCTAGACTAGTAAGATTAAAATCGATTCTCTTAAGTTTTTTTTCCAAAAAAAAAAAAAGACTTAAATATCCTTAAATATAATAGTAAAATATTAAAGTGCAATGAATTTAAAAAAAATAACTAATGTTCAATTCATAAAAATAAAGTGATTAGAACGTGATATTATACTTTTTCTTGTATAATAAATGATTACTATGTATTATAAATATATAATCATTTTAAATAATGTGATAAATTTTAATTTTATATAATCTAATGAATTCGATTGTAATTACTAATAATATTATGAAATATTATTTATCAACATCTTAAATTTAAAATTTAAAATATATATCATTTTCTTTTAATAAAATATGAATTTAGAAAGAGAAATAAAGGGAAGGAGATAAATATCCAAATATCATGATAGGTATCGTAATTTATATATTATATCATTAGTGTTTGAGATTGTTGACAAAATTGTCTCAAAAAGACAACTTATTGGAAAAAAAATATCACAAAGTTTAATTTCCTTAATATTTATGTTTTTTATAATTTTTTTAACATAGTTAATATTTTAATACAATATTTAATAGTTAAATTTTTATAGGGATGAACTAGAATTTGTTTTTGAGGGGCTAACTATACAACGTAAGTATAATTTATTTATAGATAAATTAATCTTAATAGATCATTAATTAAATATGTAAAAGGAATAATAAGTTTTCACCTAATTAAAAATAATTTTTTTTATGTAATTAAAAATCTTATTTGAAGTTATTAATATAAATAGAATGTATAATAAAAATACAAAATATAATAATTCATAAAATGTATGATATATATTTAAATATTTAAATATTTATTGATATATAAAAAATTAAAATAAGTAAAAAATTAAAGGTAAAAAAAATGAATGAGAAAGGATATTTTAAAAAACTAGCAAAACTAACCATCATATATATATATATATATATATATATTGTTATAAATTAATAGAAATAATTAGCAAATATATTATTTAATTATAGTGATATATAATAAAAATAACATCTAAAATTATTAATAGTATAAATTTAATATTATTATAATAATTTTATCATTAATTTTTTTATTATATTTATCATAAAAATAATAATTTAATAGGCATATAAATTTATTACTAATTTTTTTATTAATTATATAAATATATTATTAATTATAACTAGATAAAATAAAGTAATATATTTATAAATTTAATCATCGATCAAGAATATATTTATTAATTTATCTTAAATTAATATACGCATTTAATTGATTGAACGTTTTGTTGTATATTTGTTTTTTAAATTTATAGAAATTTTCAGTTAAAGTTTTATATTATTTCGAGGGTTTACTCTTTCAACCTTGTAAAAATAAAAAATATCATCTATAAAATTTTATAATTATAAGAATAATATTTTTTATATTTAATTTATATAATTTTATAATTAAAAAAAATTAAAATATCAATATTTTTAAATATAAGTTAATTATACATTATTTAAATTAAATTATTATTATTTTAATATATTTAATTTTAACATAGTTTTTTTAAAATTCTTTAATTTTATATAAATTTTAAAGTCATATTTTTTTTATTTTATTTTAAAAATAATAATAAGATGATAAGATAAGATTAGTTTCGTTATGTACACATTTCACCTGACAAAAATAAGAGCAACAATACGGCAATCCACCCGATTTTTGATAATTTAATATTTAATGCTAATATAACGTCTTTGTTTTCTTCTCCATTAGCTGCCTCTGCAAATCCCTCTCTCATGGCATCCTTACTCATCCAAATATTTTCTATCTGAAATTTAGCTTATAGCTTTTCCTGTTAAATTTGCAAATACATTGTGATCTTTACATATAATATCTTTATCTTTTGAGATCGTTGTTCAGTGGATGCATCAATATCTGAATATAGTATCATTGGTGAGTAACCTCTTCCAATTTCAATTCTGAATTTTTGTAGTCTTCTTATTTGTGAGATTTCAGTTTCTTTACTACCTGTTTTAGCTATAATTTATCTGCTAATGGAATGCGCTTGGTATTCTAATTCTACGCTTTGTTTGGTTTCCTTGAAAGCAAAGCAAAATGATATTTCAGGTTTTCTTTGTTGATTTTGTACAAGACAGGCCTCCGTATTATACACTATTCTCATTCTAACGCATTTGAATCAGGATCTCGTTTAGTGGAGATATTCGTTGACTCTTAAATAAATACAAGAGAGAGATTATATAATTTGAACCTTTTTTTTTTCTTTCTAGTTTGGTGGAAAAAGTTCTTGCTTTTCTTTTTGAGAATGATCTAATACTCACACTAATTTTCTTTTTGAGTTATTTTACTATTCAATTTTATAATTAGTTTATTTGTCGAAATTGAGGAATTTATGTGTGAGCTAGGGCATGTGATTGTTGTTTATATTAAAAAAGGGTGTGTGATTGTTTTTACTGTTGTTATGCGTGTTGACGAATGGGTTTGTTATGTCTCTCGATTAGATCTCTTGCTTTATTTTTTTTGAGAGCCTTTCGATACTTTAAAACGAATGAGATAGCTCTTGATTACTGAATAGATAGGAAAACAGATATATTATACAGTTTACTGGAATTATTGAACAAAAAATTGGGGTTTGGGGAAGGGGCCTTTGATGAACGTTGTTAAGGAATAAAACTTATTCAAGACAATTCAATTGGTTTAAGTTTTAAACGTACTGACAGGGGATTCTGCTTTCTTTTAATAATGACATGGTATTGGTTTTTGTTCCTTTTTTAGTTCTAACCAAAAGTAAAGTCTGTAGCAAACAAACTTTCTTCATTCGATATTAGTTTTTTTATTTAATTTTTTGAACTGCTGATTTTTGTAGCTCCACTCCTACTAAATATTTGTTTTTCTTTTATTTTTCATTAACCATTGCACAGGTGCCCCAACTCTTTATACGAGGGTCGTATGAGCTAAGTTTTACGAGATCGAATGATATCCAGACTTGTTGACTTTAATGGTTGATCTCTGAAATTCAGGTGGAAGTTTGCAAAATGATAAAAGGTCTTTCCTTGATGTATAAATGTTCATACAATGAAAAGCCAATTCTTGATGATGCCACATGCTTCCTGCTAGAACATAGTGCTAAACCATGCGTACAAGCTACTGATCATCACTTGGTTGACGGTTTAGACATCTCTTTCGGGTGGTTGTTTGAATTCCACTAAAAGTTTGCTGATAACAAAAAATTGTAAATCTAATTATGGAAAGGTTAGATGCTTGATAAATGAGGTGATTTCTTCAGATACTGTTGGGTTTTTCTTTATTTTCAGAAATTGAACTAATGACTTAATTCATGGCAGGTATAAAAAATTGGAAGAGCTTGGAGATGGAACTTGTGGTATTGTCTATAAGGCTCTTGATTGTAGGACACATGAGACTGTAAGCTCCTTATGAAGGATTATAATTGTACCTTCCTATTTTCAGTAATTTGATGTATTGCATCTTATGTTGGTTATTGTTTGCTCTAAATCTATGTTTTTTATTTTGGCTATTTCTTTCTCTAAATCTAGGTTGCCATTAAGAAGATGAAGAGAAAGTTCTTCTTTTGGGAAGAATACTGGAGACTACGGGAAATTAGGGTGAGTGCCATGGTCACTTTCTTCTCAGAACGTTTCCTACTATATTTAACAATGGAATCATTAAACTCTTGGGGTTCATATACACCATACAGTGTCAATTTATCTAAAAATTCTATATATGTTCCATCTTATGTTGGTAGAAATGAACTGTGTTTGCAGGTCCTTCGCAAGTTGAGTCATCCCAACATAATAAAGTTGAAGGAGGCTACAAGGGAAAATGACAATGTGTTCCTTGTATTTGAGCATATGGTGAGGGTCTGTCTTTTCTGCATTCCTATATGACAATATGATCATATATTTTTTCTTTAATTATAATTCCAAAGGAAAAAGTGTAAAATATGTCAAAAGTAAGGTTAAATAGTTTAATTGTTGTACTTTATAACAACATTTAGTAGCATTATTTTTTGTTAATGAGTGAAAACTTTCTTTCCTTTCTGTCAATAAATATTTTGGACTGTGGTGGCTCATACTCATTATGATTTTGGAATTTGGTATCTCTTGACTTTATCTAAACATTGAGTGGTTCCCCTCTACTATATTACTGTAGCATTTTTTTTTCCCATCCGTATCTAGCCTTTATCAGGAAAATATATCTTCTAATAAATTATTTCGTGCCTTAGATGGTCCTACTATCATACAGATGCCATTTGTGATAATTCCCTGTAACAACAAGTTTACATCTATTACGTTATCTGTGGATCATTCTATCTGATTCTACTAAAAGGAAGTCATAGTACCACATATTGAGTGGGATGATTATGAAGTCCATGTTGTGAATAAAATCAAAATACACTGAAATAACGTGGAAATTAGCACATATAATACGTTTTTTTATATACTAAAACAACACAATTTAAGATGTAAATAACACAACATTGATGAAGATAAAATTTTCAAATCCCCCATCCCCTTTTCTCTCTTTTTCTCTCTTGCTCTCCAGTCCAGACCATGTTGTCAATGTTCATTGGTGTCACCAACAATGTTCCACTTGTCATGTTACCTAGACAAAATGGGTTTCATCTAATGAAGGCAAGTTCATTTTTTGTATTTTTAAAATGAAGTTGACTTCATTTTGATGATGTCAACTTTGTCTTGATGAGGGGGCTTCATTTGATATATTTATATTTTTATGAAGTTGACTATAACTATGATTTGTGTCATTTTAGCAGAAACTGCACCACATACTAAATTGTGTGCTATTTGAGTAATTGTCCCAATAAAATATGTTTTCTGTTGAAGTGTGCCTTTTCTCCATGGCCTAATTTGTCATCACTACCTATAGGATTATGGTAGTTTTAGAACCTGAAGCATGATCTACTTTATCATCTTTTATTCAAAGTCATATGTGACTTCAGTTGAGTGCTTGACCCATAACTTCATCTTTTTGCAGAGCTGTAATCTCTACCAAGTAATGAAAGAACGGAAGAGGCCCTTCTCTGAGGATGAAATACGAAGCTTCATGTCACAGTTACTTCGCGGACTCAGTCACATCCATAAAAATGGATATTTTCATCGAGATCTAAAACCAGGTAACTTTAGCAACTTTATTGGTTGTTCTTAATGCACCGGCATCTTAAAAGTTATTATTGCATTTTCATGGAAACCCTTAATTCAGAAGTTAAGAGTAGATGATTTTATCCTTTGATAGAGAATTTGCTAGTGACGGGCGATGTTCTTAAAATTGCTGATTTTGGATTGGCAAGAGAAGTTTCCTCAATGCCTCCTTACACTGAATATGTTTCCACTCGGTGGTGAGCTTTCTTTTACCTTAACCGTTATTTTTTAGTTTCTGTTTTCATCTGTCATCCATGTATGAATTAGTTGTTAGTTGATAAGTTGAGCATTGAGATGTATTGGTACTTGTTTGAATTTTAGGCCATTCTTAATTATATTCATATATTGATTGAGCACTCAATTAGTGATTTTACACCTATTTGGTTGCTTCATACTTATTATCTTAGGTACCGAGCACCGGAAGTCTTGTTGCAGTCCAAATCATATACTCCTGCTGTTGGTAAGCACTATATTCATTTCAAACATTTTTCTGGGACATCCATATATTTTAACAAATCATGTATGAGAGTAAATCCTAACCCTTGGAAAATAAAGTATATGAATAAAGGGAAGTTTAAGTTGAGGATCGGTTATGTCAACTAGCTGAGAATAGTTTTGCATGTTGAGTTGCCAATTTTTATCTGTTTTAGAAATCTGAACTTATCTTTTGATTTCTTAAGGCTCTTAAACTCATAAGATAAAAGATTGTGGTACTCTTGATGCTAGTTAATAAATTTATTTCATTATTGTAATAAGCCTAAAGCTCTGCTTTGGAAGAAGAGGAAAACAAGGTTTTTTTTCGCTTTCCTCATCATGTCTCCATCTTTTTGATGAGCTGGAATTGGAAAGGAAATCTAAGTCATTTGGTCACAAGGGTTATATATGAATTGAGAGTGTAAAAGGAGTCCAAAAGTTTAGTTGCTCAATTGGCTTTGTAATAGCTATTGATCAAGCCTTCGAATATCAAGACAAGAAAAAAATATAGAGCCTTAGGCTCAAAAGTTGGATGGCTTTTGATGATGAACAAGGAAAAAAGAATTTTTAGAATTTCCTGCTAGTCTATAGACTAGGCGACATTGGATTGTTTTGGGCTGAACAAATAATAACATATAGTTTTATTTTTCTGCATCTGCCACTTGATGGATAATCTAAAAGAAAGTGAAGTTGGTTGCTATTGCATAGATTTCAAGCTTTCAACTGAAACTGCTATGCTCTGTGGTTTAGAGTTTTTTTTTTTTTTTGTGAGATAATTTTCTATGCCCTGTAGTTAATCTGTATGTTTTCCGAACATCTTTATTTGAAATAGTCTCAGGTTTTTAACATCAATGGCCTACTTTTGCTTTAATTCCAGCTTGAGTTGTTTAGCCAGTTATCTATTTTATTAGATTTTGATCTTTGTCTGAATTTTAAGTTTATAAATATCATTTTACTGCTCCGTGGAATATAAAATTTTGTGTTTTGGACTCAATAACCAAGTCTATTCGTATGGAAGTTACAGCTTTCTTCTTCACATGGAAGTTACAGCTTTCTTCATATGGAAGTTGTAGCTTTCTTCTTCACAGCAGTTATGGTATCCAACAACTGTAATATCTTTGTTGTACGAGTGAATGTTTGACATATATACTTGAAGGGAAGGGCAGTTTGCTCTTTCATTATTAAAGTACCTATTAGATGTCCGGGTAGCCCTTGGCTAAAAGACTTGAGTTGGGTTTGGTATCTTTCCTTTCTTATAATGAAGCTTGAGATTTCTCTATTCTAGGATGTTTTTCTTTATGTGGTCACTAACTAATAAAATGTATACAGACATGTGGGCTGCTGGGGCAATTCTGGCTGAGCTCTTCACTTTGTCGCCCATTTTTCCTGGTGAAAGGTGATTTTATTATCCTAAGTTTATTTATTTATTTTTTTGGTATTAGTAAGAAATTTGTTCTTATTGAAGAAGAAAGAACCTTCTTTATCCCAAAGTTTCTATAACAAGAAAATTTCATTTTGGCTGTACTAATTAAATGATAAATCTTGAGTAGTGATGGATGCTTTGTTGGTAACATGTGTGTAGTTGATAGTGGCTCCTCATAGGCTCATACATGATGTTATGAGATAAATTTATCCCTCCAAGTGTATTGACCAGAGGTTTCTAAACAACCTTGCAGATGAATCACTACCTTTTTTTTTTAGTTCTTGATATTTACTTGACTTTTGGGCTAGAGTATTGCAATATATATTTGAATTTTAAGGTTGTTTGAATTTATTTCAGATGTAACCAAAGAGCAGCTTTTGTTTGTAGAGAATTCCATGAAAATCTTGTAATATGTGCCTGTGTTACTTGTGCTGTTTGTATGGTGTATTGATGCCTAATTACAGCTTGAGAATCCATCTGTAAGTTTAACATAACCTCAGTGTTTTAATGCCATAGGTACATTGCTATAATTTAAATATTGCTTGACCCGCCTATAATGTAGAGATTCTTGGGAGTTAAGATTTCATCCCCTTCCTCCGTTTCTCTTTCATTTGCATATTGATACACGTTTCTTCAGTTTGTCAACTAGAAGTATGTGGGGTTTGTGATTTATTATTGTTCCAAAGTAGAACACTTGTTATCATATATTCATTATATAGATATGGGCCTTAATGTATGGTGTCAAGTTCTTTGCCTAACCTTTACTGTCAACTTTCCTAGATTTTATGTAGATATTTTGTGATTTAATTATTAGTTGTGCTAATAAAAGAGTCTACAACTTCATACATTTTGTTTCTTTGTCATCAGATCTCATAATGCTTTTTTTCTTTATGGTAGTGAAATAGATCAATTGTTCAAGATATGTTGTGTTCTTGGAACACCAGATTTGACTTTCTTCCCTGAAGGGACAAATACCTCTCGCCTATTTGGCATTATGATTTATGAAAAGGTAATAGTTAATAATACTCTCAGCAATGCTACTTTTGCCGGGTGTTTGGTTTCTTTTTATTTTAATGTCCTTTAATGCTCACTTATTCTCTCCCCTTTTCATTTGGGTAGATATTGCCTGCAAATTTATCTGATATCATCCCACATGCAAGCCTGGATGCTATTGATTTAATCATGGTGAGTAATTTTTATATGGTAACATCCATTATTTTATTTTCTACATTTGTTGACTAGTAATTTTAACTTAAATTTTTCTACTTTTTTTTATCTGAGATGTTTTTTTCCTGATTGCCTGCAGCGACTCTGTTCATGGGACCCATCCAAGAGGCCATCTGCTGATGAGTCACTACAACATCCTTTCTTCCATGTAATATTGCAGTTTCAAGTCTGTTTTCTGCTTTGTTACAAATGAGCTCAAAATACTAATATGTTCTCTATAGGTACCTTGGATTTCCCATTCTTACCATGATCCACTTGAGCTAAAGCTGAGTAACTTCGGTGAGTATTTCTTGGCATGTCAAATTTGATTTAGAGCAATTTGTAATTTTAATTAGTACCTCTTATGATCTAACATGTTCTATTTGCACTCTTTGACAGTAGCAGAGCCAAATCTTGAGCTGAAACTTTCAGACTTCAGTGCTGAGCCCAAGGACTGCTTTCTTGGCTTGACATTGGGTTTGAAGCCAAGTGTTGCAAACTCGAGTAAGTAGTATTAGATTTTAGTGTCTTATGGTTCTTCCTTAATTTTGTGTAATTAGAACATTGATGGCATCATAGCAGTTTTAAAGGTGCTTTGAAATCATGAAATATCTTATGTGTTTCATGGCATATTAAACGTTTTCATTTTCTTTTAATTGCTTTGTAGTAAGTTTCATTTTATTTACCTACGATATTCAGGACATAACTTTCAAATTCATACTGTTAAATCATTTATGTTAGATGTATATGCTTTTCATGATTTGACTTACAATAGACATCATCAAGATAAATACATTACTGCTCAATAGTCAATATATATATTGGTCAGCCTGCTGTCGTGTTCAGCAGTATCTGATGATGATAATCAACCTAAATATAAATGATTATACACACACATATAAACATACATACATATATATATCCACACATATTTTTAAATTTTTGTATGCATTATAAACATACATACATATATTTGTGTATGTGTGCATATATTTTTAAATTTCTTGGCTTCCGTTTGGTGTATTTCTCCACACTCAAGTATGGAATTTTTGCTTTGTGTTGCAGTTCGAGATATATCTAGAGGCATGGATGAGGTGAGTGTGGTCCCGTGGGGCATCATAGATAATTTCTTTCACATGTGAATGTGAGATGTTCTTATACGGGTTAGATTATGCTAACTAACTTCATTATGCAGGATGCTGTTTTCTGCTCTAATTTAGATCACATGGAACAGTCAGGTAAATATTTGGGTCTCTTCTCAAATTGGTTCCTTTCAGGTCAGTAGGTTCTGCCATGGTGGGGGTACTTTTCTGCTATTTTGTAATGCAAAATTATGTTTTGTTATGAAAAATTACCGGGTCGAAGCTAACACACAACTGAAGTGAATTTGAGAATAATAAAAATAAAATTGACACAAATATTTTACGTGAAAAAACCCCGAACAAATTGGGGTAAAAAAAACCATGGGCAAGTGTAAGAGGATCTCACTATTGTAAAATAAGGATTATAACACTTTCTCTCTAATTACAATGAGATATCAAATTTAATCTCTATTGTAATACGAGAAATAACTCTCTTACAAAATAGAAAAAATATTATTTACAAAGAAGGAACAAATTTTTCTCTCTTAGTAGTAACTCGCAAGATAACTCTCACAAAAACTTTTTCTATCTTTTTTATGGATACTCTCTAATTCATTTGCTCTTATATTTTGCACAAATGAAACAAACTATTTATAGGCAACATCCTTGAAGAACTTGTAGTAGCAAATACTCCATATTCATCTCCACATTTAATGAACAAGAATGCGTTCCACATTTAATGAACAAGAAATTAGTGTTCCAATAACAACCTTAATTAAATTTCTTCAATGTTTCCTACTTCATTCGTTAGCAAAATATAACATTAAACCAAGAAAGTAGCTTTACCACTAAACAAGGCCATCAATTATCACACTCCCACGTAAAGTCACTTACGTAATCCTTCCATCCTTCCTCACTTGCCAAATCCATGCTTGCTTACGTTTCCGTTAGACCACATGAGGATCTACACCATTTAAACTTGTCAGCGTTGATTGGCTTGGTCATAACATCTGCTCGGTTCTCATTGGTGTAAATCTTCTGCATATCCACACTACCTTCTTCCACTACTTCTCGAACAAAGTGATATTGAACCCTTATGTGCTTTGTTCGTGAATGAAAAACTAGATTCCTTGCAATGTGCAAAACACTCTGACTGTCACAAAACAGAACAATCTTTTCCTGCTTGTGCCCGAGCTCCTCTAATAACCTCTATATCCAGACTGCTTTCTTGCAAGCTTGTGTAGCCGCCATGTATTCTACTTTCGTTGTAGATAGAGTTACAACTGATTGTAGATTAGATACCCAGCTTACAGCTCCTTCTGCAAGTATAAACATATAACTTGTAGTAGACTTACTTTTATTGATATCTCCTGCAAAATCTGAATCAACATAGCTTTTGACAATAAAATCTGATCCTCCATAACATAGTGCGGCATTAGAGATCCCTTTGATGTATCTCAGAACCCTTTTCATAGTATTCCAATGCTCTCCTTCAGGATTCGCCATAAACTTACTAACTACTCCCACTGCTTGTGCAATGTCTGGTCTTGTACATATCATGGCAAACATTAAACTTCCCACTGCTAATGCATATGGTACTAGAGACATCTTTCTCCTCTCTGCTTCGTTGCTAGGACACATATTTGAGGATAACTTGAAATTAATAGAAAGTGGGGTAGAAATTGGCTTACTATTTTGCATGTTGAAACGTCGCAAGATCTTGTTGAAGTAGTTCTTTTGAGAAAGCCAAATCTTCCTGTTATTTCTGTCTCGGTAAATCTGCAACCCTAGAATCTTGTTTGCTAGTCCTAAGTCCTTCATATCAAACTCCTTAGCTAATTGTGCCTTCAATTCTTGGATTTGATCTTTGTTAGGCCTTGCTACCAACATGTCATCCACATATAACAACAAGATAATAAAATTATTGCCACTATCAAACCTTTTGAAGTACGTACAATGGTTTGAATTGAGTCTGTTGTATCCAAGGCTAATAATGAAGGAATCAAATCTCTTGTACCAATACCTTGGCGCTTGTTTGAGACTGTATAGAGATTTTTTCAACCTGCAAACGAAGTTCTCCTTTCTTGTTTCAACAAAACCTTTTAGTTGGAGCATATAGATTTCTTTTTCAAGTTCTTCACGAAGAAATGCAGTTTTCACATTCAACTGCTCCAGATGTAAGTCAAACGTAGCACATATAGCCAGGACTATTCTGATTATTTCAAGCCGAACTACTGGGGAAAATATCTCGTTGAAATCAATACCTTCTTTCTAAGCGAATCCTTTTATCACCAATCTTGCACGAAACCGTTCCACTTGATCATTGCTATCCTGCTTGATCTTATAGGCCCATTTGTTACCTATGGCTTTTCTCCCATGTGACAATGGTACCAGTTCCCAAGTCTTGTTCTTGTGTAGAGCTTCAATTTCTTCTTGCATTGTTGCCATCCATAAAGACACATCTGAGCTACTTGTAGTTTTTTGGAAAGTTGAGGGCTCTCTGTCCTCCTTTAAAAGACAGTATGCAACATTGCTCTCCGTAACATATTTTGAATGCCAAGTTGGCGGCCTTCTCTCACGAGTTGACCTTAGACTCAACTGGTACTTATACCTTATGCTCTGGTGTTGCTTCAGTAGAAATTGGAGTTTCTTGTATTGGATTATTTTGCACGTATTGTTGTAGTCTCTAAAACCTCTTTTGACATGCTATCGTCTCCATCTATTTGTAGTAGTTGATCTTCTACAAAGATCACATCCCTGTTGGCAATAACCTTGCTGTTAGTGGGATCTCACAGGCAATACCTTTTCACTCCGTCAGCATATCCCAAGAATATACACTTCCTAGATTTCGAATTCAGCTTCGTTCTTTCTTGGGCATTGTGCATCACATACTTAAGATATCCAAAAGAATGTAAAGTAGAGTAATCTGTTGACTTACCAATCAACATCTCCATTGGTGTCTTTAAATTAATTAAATTAATTGCTGTTGATTTAAAGACACCGATTTATTATATAACAAGCGGTTTTGGTTGTTTCTGCCCAAAAAGAGTTGGATTGACCTGCAGTCCTCAACATAGCTCTCATAAGAGTTCTATTCATCCGCTCTGCCACTCCATTTTGTTGAGGCGTGTATGTGACTGTGAACTGTCGTTTAATACCTTCCCGCTTGCAAAGAGCAAAAAGCTCGCCGTCTGTGTACTCTCTTTCATTATCTGTCCTCAAGCACTTGATCTTTTTCCCAAATTCAAGTTCCACCCTCGCTTTGAAGTCTTTGAATATCGGAAATACATCTGAATTCTTTTTGATTGGATACACCCAACATTTCCTGGAATAATCATCAATAAAAGATACAAAATACTTTGCTCCTCCTAGGGATATTTCTGGTAACTCCCATACATCAGAATAAATCAAGTCTAGAATACATTTACTCTTGGCATCAAATCTGTTAAACTTTAATCTATGTTGCTTACTTGTAACACAATGCTTATAGAATGGTAGGTTTAATGATTTTAGCCCTAGAAGTAGCTTTCTGTTGGAGAGAATCTTCAAACCTCATTCTGACATGTGACCTAGTTTGAGATGCCACATATTCGTCGACTCTTCTCCCTTGTTGATTGACGGGACACACACATTAGCTTTCTACAGTGTTTCTCCTTTTAGCATGAAAGATTCGTCTCGATCTTTTCTACCTTCATAACCACAAGTGTGCCTTTGACAATTTTCATGATCCCATTTTCAATATGAGTCTTGCATCCAAGACAATCCATTTGACCCAAAGACAATAGATTCTTCCTTAGGCCTTTCACGTGCCGTACCTCCTGAATAGTGCGAATTGTACCATCAAATATCTTTATCTTGATAGTACTAATACCAGCGATCTTCAAAGCATGATTAACACCCATGTGTACAGAACCTCCTGAGACTGATTCATATTTGTGAAACCATTTTCTCCGAGATGTCATGTGTCATGTTGCTCCTGAGTCTAATAACTAGATATCAACGAACTGTTTTCTCCCTCCAACTGTCGTTGTTGCCTTGTTGTATAGAACTTCACCATTATCTGAGGCATTTGTTACATTCCCTTGAGCATTTGATGACTCAGGGACTCCATTCTTCTTTTTGAACCAACAATCCTTCTTGACATGCCTTTTCTTGCCATAGTTGTAGCACTTGAAATTCTTCTTACTTCTTGATTTCGATCTACCATGATTCTGACTCCCATTGGGGTCACGTTCCGTTGATCTTCTTCGCGTCATCGTCAAAGCTTCCGCTTACTACGAACTTGCCTGTCTATCTTTCTTGTTTTTGCGCCCGGTTTCTTCTTCCAAAACAACGGCTGCAATTTCGTCGAAGACTAGATAGTCCGTGAGGATATTATTCGTCAGGTTGATGATGAGTTGATCATATGAGTCAGGTACTCTTTGTAGTAGAAGTTCCGCACGTTTAGATGTCTCTAATGTGTAGCCCATTGATATAAGTTGCAAAAATAGAGTATTCAAAATGTTGATGTGGTTGGTCACCGATATGGATTCTATCATTCGAAAAGCGTACAATCTCCTCTTTAAGAAGATCTTATTGTGCAGTGACTTAGCCTCGTACAATCTTGTTAGAGTATCTCAAATCTCCTTCGTAGTCTTCTTTTTTGCCACACTAGATAACACTCTATCGGCTAGTGTTAAGTGCAGATCGACAATTGCATTGCCGTCCATCTCGTTCCACTTGCTGTCATCAGTGATCTCTGCGGGCCTTTCTCCAATTGCTACCAAACAATTGTCTTTCCTCAAAATTGCCTTAATATTCATTTTTCACAATGAGAAATTACTCCCGTTGAACTTCTCAACATCGAACTTTGCCGTAGTCGATATCTCGTTCGCAACGATCTTCTTCACACCCCTCAACCAATTGCTCTGATACTATTGTTAGGAAAAATTACTGGGTCGAAGCTAACACGCAATTGAAGTGAAATTGAGAATAATAAAAATAAAATGGATACAAATATTTTACGTGAAAACCCCCCGAATAAATTTGGGTAAAAAAAACCATGGACAAGTGTAAGAGGATCTCACTATTGTAAAATAGGGATTACAACATCTCTATAGTTACAATGAGATAACAAATCTAATCTCTATTGTAATAGGAGAAATAACTCTTATAAAATAAGGAAAATATTACTTACAAAGAAGGAACAAATTTTCCTCTCTAAGTAGTAACTCACAAGATAACTCTCACAAAGACTTTTTCTATCTTTCTTATGGATACTTTCTAATTCATTTGCTCTTATATTTTGCACAAATGAAACAAGTTATTTATAGGCAACATCCTTGAAGAACTTGTGCTAACAAAGACTCCATGATCATCTCCATATTTAATGAACAAGAAATTAGTGCTCTAATAACAACCTTAATTAAATGTTTTCGATGTTTTCTACTTCATCCATTAGCAAAATATAACATTAAACCAAGAAAGTGGCTTTACCATTAAACAAGGTTATCAATTATCATATGTTTGATGTTCTTTGAGCAGTACTTTTTACTTGGTTTTTGGTTTAAACCTCTAAACATCTCATGGGTATTTGGTTATTTTCCAAGTTTAGCAATCAGTCACAGACACGAAAAAGGGAGGGGAGAGAGAGAGAGAGCACGATGCAACTTTGTGCAATGAGAAGCTGGAAGATAGGCCATTCCATGAAGCAATTTTGAGAATAACATGCCTTGAAATTTTTTAGCTTAGGTGGAACGAGTTTCCTTTAACTTCTGACTTTTGAATGCGTGTTTTTATTGGTTCTTGGTACATATAAGAAAATTTGCCTCTTTTAATTTTCTTTTTGCAACTTATGTGTTCCTGTTACTCTGTTCAGTTTTTTGGTCGCTGGTTTCACCCGATCGTAATGGTATCCATGCCCCTGTACAGTCTTCGTTTTCTCTATCTTTAAGGTTAGTTAACGTGCAAGTGCTCAGTTTCTTCTCAATTTAATTTCTTGTTTTTTGTGATGACTACGAGGACATTTTTTAACCTATACTATTGTGGTTCACAAGTACATGGTAAACCTAACTATTAACTATTTTTTGGGGCCACTGAGCTTGAGTAATTGCTTACTAGGGAACATGATAGTTCATAATTACCAAGGTATCATCAAAAGGAAAATGCTTTATTTCAACGGCATGCATAGATATAATATTGATTAATTTGTCTGCATTTCAGACTGTTCTTTGACTAGTTCCTCTTTTAACAAAGATGTACCCAATAATTTCCCTTCTGAACAGTTCAATTCAACATCGAGCCTCGATCGGTGTTCCCCAGACTGCTGGATTCTCCATTCCTGCGATGCAGCCTAACCTTTTTGATGGTGCATTTTTGGCAACGTCTTCTCCCTTCTCGCAGGGGCATTGTCGTTGAGTTATTGACTGTCATTTATTAACAAACGCAGCAATTTATTTCATTTCTTCATGTTAAGTCTCTTTTCAAGTACATCACAATAGTCATGTATTTGTGCAAATATAGGACAAGTCATGAGGAAAAGCAACTAACTTTGATGATATTCAAAGATTTTTTTTCTTCTATATCTAAACTTGTAAAAACTACAAAGATTTTCTTTTTAATTCTTTGTGCCCCTTTTGTTTTGTTTTGAGAAGGGAGCAGTAATCTGGTGGTCATTGTGCTCTTCTACTTATTTGTCTTTCAAGGTCGTAGAATTATTATTTTCTTTTATTGGAAAAAAATAAAAATAAAAAATAACGCCCGTAGAGTTATTATTTCATAAAAGTCCTATCTAAAAATTTAGTAGTATATTCCTTTTGGGGCAAAAAAAATTCCTGGTTCCTGTGGTAAACTTTTCACACAAAGTGGTCAACTTTTCACACAAATGAAAATGCTATCTTGAAATTTGTTTACTTGAAGTTGCCTTTTCTTTGTGGCTTAGAATTAGCCATATAGGCCCGTCTTGTGTCCCATAAGATGACACAATGGGATAATGAAAAATTCTAAAGCGCATCCTATCAAAGCCCGTCCCATTTAGTTTTCAGCTCGGTAAGGCACGTTCCAATGTTATGTTGTTTATCAATTATCATGTTTGAAAACAAATAAGAGAAATTGGAGAACAAATCAGATAAAATAGGAAGGCATCCCAACAACTCACTCAAACAAGATATCAGAGATCCAGACATTGTTTTACAGCCATCTAATTCTAAAGTAAGAATAGGAAGGCATCCCAACAACTCTCTCAAACAAGATAGATTTGGTACGAAGACTTGAGGTTATGTAAACATCTTTACTAAAGATCAAATGCTTCAATGAAACTATCATATTCCATTCCTCGTTAGAAGAACAAATTCTTTAATCTAAATTTCCTCTTAATATTTGAATAGTTTGAATTACTTCATGTATTTATACCTGATTGTCTAACTAACTTGTGTTAGGATTAGTAACATGTATAGTAGCCCATACTAACTCATGTGCACAAGCTCTTAACAACCAATCACTTGTACACTATACATTGATATGCACACATACACATAACACACATGTGTTGCATACATATCTCTAACAACCCCTTATCAAATTGAAAGTTTAGGTAAAACTAATAGTTTGATTCTAAGAGAATGGAATTGTAGTTTGATTCTAAGAGAATGGAATTGAGGAGAATGGAGTGGATTAGTGAGCATATCAACTAGCTAATCAAACGAGGAGACATCTTCTAGAGTTAATTATTGTTAAAGGACTTGATCATGCACAAAGTATTGATCCAATTCGATATGGTTGGTACGAGAGTGCAAAACTAGATTCTTGGCTAAGTTGATGGTACTAAAATTATCACATTATAAGGTTGGAGGAGCTTTAATAGGAAAATGCAACTCAAGGAAGAGTCACCTTAGCCAAAGCAATTAAGAGGTGACATTAGTTGTGGCACAAAATTTTGATTATGTATTGGAATGTGAGGACTTTTTGCTTGGAAGTGCGCCAAGAAATGCGGTTATGCCCAGGGAAAACATAGTATGCACTAATGGAACACCTAACATCAATATTGGAGACCCAATCTACATCACAAATTGAAAACAGATGCAATAGAGAAGACTTGAGAAAAGTAAGACCATGTTAGTTTCACGGCCACCTAATGAACATATATATGTCATAACATAAATTGACATAATTTGTTGACACTAAATGAAATGCCAAGCCTAGTTAATGTGTAGTATTAAAGTCCTCTGACTAAGCTTATATAGAGACTTCCATCCTCCGATAGAGTGTTATCTTGTTTACTCAAACCTTTCCATATAATCCTAAGAGTATCACACTCCTTGACAGACCCCATATCACACTTGTAAATGAGCTCATTGATGTAATTCTATTGATTCAACCACAGAATCTCATCTTGAATAAGTATCTCTAAGCCTAGGAAGTAACTTAGAACCTCAAGGTCCTTAATTGCAAACCGAGAATGGAGTAATGCAATAAGAGAGTCTACTTGAGTATATGAGCTTCTTGTAATGATAATATCATTAATATAAACTGCATCAAAGTCTAACATAAAGAGGGAAGTATTTGATTTGAAAGCAATAAATCTACACTCAACTAAAGCATAACTTAACTCGGAAAGCCAAGCCCTAAGAGCTTGTTTTAATCTATATAAAGCTTTCCTCAGTTTACACACCAAACCTTCCTTAAAATCAGGTAACTGCACCATGAAGACATCCTCAGTGAGGTTACCATTCAAGAATACATTTTTTTACATCTACTTGTCTTAGCATCTAATCCTTAGATAACGCAAGTGTTGATATTTCTCTAATGGTAGTTGATTTTACAATAGAGGAGAACATCTCAAAGAAATCAACACCTTCAACCTGTGAAAAACCCTTTGTCACTAATCGAGCTTTAAATTTTTTTAAAGTCTTGTTTGCCTTTAATTTAACTTTGAATACCCATTTGTAGCCTATAATTGTTTTGCCTTGAGGAAGCTCGACTAGTTCCTATGTGTCATTAGAAAGTAGTGCCTGAAGTTTAGACTGCATGGCTTTGAACCATTTAGGGACCTTAAGTTCCTTATTATAAGTTTTTTGATTCTAGAAGAACTGATAAACCGTGAAGAGTAAAAGCATACAGTTTAGGTTTCACAACACTTGCCTCAAATCTTATGGTCATGGTATGAGTGTTTGAAGGATATGAAATAGGCGTATGAAATGTGTAAGAAATAGTGTGATGACATATCAGGGTTCAAGGGGGGTATAAGAGGTAAATCAAACATAAATTACAAGGAATTGGAAGGAAAGTATGGAATAAAGACAGTTGGAAGGACAAAAGATGTTGCACTAGTGTCTAAAAAGGTGTCAAATAAAGACATAGGTGAGGACACATCACCATCAGATGTAGCACAATGGATAGGTAAACTAGCTGTTGGTGGGACATCATTTACAAAGGTAGATTATGTATTTGATAAAGAAAAATTTGGAAAAGAAAGTCATGTAGAGACATGTATGACAAAGGTGATAGGTAATTGGAAAAAATTGGCATCTTAGAGTTAGGCTAGAAAGGGTAACATATTCATTAAAAACAACACGTCTACTAATGTAAAATCTCCAGTCTTTTAGTCATATACCACACATAACCCTTTTTTTAGCACTATATTCTAGAAAAATACACAACTAAATTAGCATCCAACCTGTCATGATTCTAGAAATGCATATAACGAAATCATTGGCTACCAAATTTCTTTATGATACCAAGATCACATAACTTATTATATAGTACCTCAAAAACTGATTTATTAGCAAGTAGTTGGGGTTCTATTCAACAAATATACAATTGTTTTGAATGCAAATGCCCAAAAATTAACAAGTATATAGGAATGGAATAAGAAAGCTAAGTGACATTTAGCTATACTTTTATGCCTCAACTTTGCCACACCATTTTGTTCAAAGGTGTAAGGGCAAGTGCATCTATGCAAGATATCTTCTTTCTCAACGATAGTCACCATTGGTTTAAGTTCAATCCATCCATTAGTTTGTACCCTTTTAATGGTCAAACCAAATTATTTTTTCATATAGTTTTATAGTACAAAAATCTAGAGGAAGTATGATCTTTGGTTCTTAGAGAAAATATTTAAATGTATCTACTATAATCATCATCAATGGACAAAAAATACCTCTAATTATTATACAACAATTGAGGTGAAACCCATAGATCCAAATACAAAAATAAAATAGAAATTTAGCTCTAATGTGTGGATAAAAGGGTAGCTTGCCTTAACAAGTTGACTAGAATAACAAAAAATTGAAAGTCTTATCCAAAGAGGAGACAAACACCCTATCATGTTTAATTATCTTGAGAATAGTACTAAAAGATAGATAGCCTAATTTTCTATGCCACAATAGGTAAACTTGAATGCTTAGTCTCCTGAAGCATTATACGCCATTATCATATCACTATTGTCATTATCAACACCATTTTTAATAGCAAAACTGGTAAAAGAATCACCAACATCACTTTGAACAATATCAGTGACTTTGTAGAGACCATTATCACTAGAACCTTAAAGAACAACCTGCTTGAAATTGCGATCCTTAACATAAAATAAGATAGAATGAATTCAACAAAAACATTACTGTGAGTGCATAATTCTTGGACAGAAAGTACATTAGTAGCTATACATGGTGTGTGAAGAAAATTATTGATAGTGAGATCATAACTATCACTAGCATGTAGCAATCCTAATCCAACATTAGAGATGAGTTAAGTGTTACCATTTCTAACTACTATACATTTTGAACTAGTGTAAGGAGTTGCATTTGGCACTTAATCTACACTTAGTGTGAGATGATGACTAGCACTAAAATTTAAAAATCAAGTTCTAGGATAAGGACTTGGACTATCATTGGAAACTACACTCATGGAAACTATCATTGAATTCTTGCCTAAGAAAGCATCTCTCAACACAAAACAAGAAGAGGTAGCATTTCTTTGCTTTTCACAAATTTGACTTATAAGTTTCTTTGAGAATGATTTCTCGAGATTCTTGGAATTGGAGGTTGGAACAGAAATATTGTTGTTTTAACCAAAATCACCTTCTTTCAAGAATTGGTAAAAATTCCAACATGAATGTTTAAAGTGACCTTGATGCTTACCATATGAGTTTTGGTTATATCTATAATGATTAATGCCATAGTTCTTAGTAAAACTTGTTGAATTTTCTTGAAAGATCGATTCTTGAACAACATCCTTAGAAGAAAGTAGCATTCTATTAAAGTTCTCAAGTTGGTTGTGTAAAACACTCATTGAAGGCCTAACTTCAATCATATTGAATATGGGGACAAAAGTGAGATATATAAGACCCAAATCATTGAGAATATATAAAACCTTCAAGGATGATTTCTCTAGTAGTAGCTAAATGTTATGCCAAAGTCTTAGCCTTAAGCATGTAATTAGAAATAGATAAGCCATTCTTGGCCAAAGATTTAAGCTTACCATGAAGTTTCATAACTCGTGACTGAGTAGTATGATTAAATCCATCCTCTAATGCTATCCATTATTCTCTGGTTTATAAGTGACAAAAAAAAATAACATTTATCCCAATTAACACAGAGCTATAGATCCAACTCTTCATAAGTGAGTCAAACTGCACCTAAGTGCTAAGAAATAGATTATGAATTGCATACTCAGCATCAAGAAAATATGAAGGTGTAGGCAGTGTGCCATTCACAAACCTTTCCAAACGATATGCCATGAAAAAACACAGCAATTGCTCATGCCATATAAGGTAATTATTATCAAGTTTTACAGACATAGAAACATTATTGGGTGAAGAGGATAAAGAATTATGAGCTAAGGAATCAAGATTGTTTTACGAGAAAGTTGAATGGCCAATCTTGATGAATTTCCAATTGCATTACCTCTAATTGATGTATATTCATTAACTCCTAATGACCTATCTTTATTAGCACGAAAATCTTGTTCTTGGTTGTTAACTAGTGCATAAAAGAGTTCATTTCTATATGTAACTTTGGACCCCATAGCTACAATCTCAATTATTCTTCACAAATTCTCTAATATCATAGAACACAAAGTTCTTTAATTTGAATTTCCTCTAAATGATTGAATAGGGTGAATTAGTTACAACTAGTTCACATACAATCACTTTAAACCAAATTATCTCACTAAATTTTTCTAAGATTAGTTACATGTATAGCAGCCTGCACTAACTCATCCGTATAAAGCTCCTAACAGTTGGTCACTTGTACACTACACATTGATATGCATACCTACTACACACACGACACATCACCTACACACACAGAGTACACATGTACTGCATGCATATCTCTAACACTCATGAAACCCAATATATATAACCATTTAAAGCACCAAAAAGAAGTAGATACTTGAAAAAGAAGAATATACTTTTGATAAGCCATACTTGAAAAAGAAGCAATAGTAAAGTAAAAAATGTGAATCCCAAGTTGGATGATGAATTGGAATGAATTGAAATAGTTTAATACCTTATTATTTGAGACCTAATAGTTGTGTATTAGTAATGATTGTGTTGTCAACGGTGGATACACTATCATCAAAGGTAGAGTCATCGACAATAGCTATGTTTTTTATCGTGGTTAGGTTGTGTATAAAGTTGAAGAACAAGAGAAACCTAATCCTTTTATTACTCTATTTTCTTCTAATTTTCTTTATTACTTTCATTAAAAAAATGCAACTAATAGGCCAACACAAGCCTATCACATTAAAAAGATAAGATATATGTCACAATCCTAACTTAATAATAAATGGGACAACTCATGCTTAGCTAAGTGTCCCACACCACTTAACAAGTCTACTTAGAGCTGGATGTTGTGTCTTGAGAGTTGAGGTTAGTATAAGAAAATTTGATATAAGATAATAGATTGATAAGGACTAGCCCAAGATATTAAAATTATATGTTGCATTTTTAGAAAGTCTAGTAAAAGGGTTACAATGATTGAGGAATTAACCTAGAAATTCTAGTTAACATTTTTGTTTTGAAAAATGACTTTGTTCACCTTTTTGATATATTTAATATATTATGAGAATTTCATACGTAGGAACAATTATACGAAGGTTAAATGTTCTTTCGACTCAAATAGGTAACTAGGACCTAGATGAAGGGTGAAAATGTTAACCCATACAACATTTTTGTGAACTTTATACCAAATCGACCAAGTCAGCCTTACAGACATGAATTTAGAAAAAGAATACAGTTAAAGTAAAAAATAACATGTTTAATTCAACATGTAACAAAAAAAACAAGTAGTAAGGAAGAACAGACTGTAGAACACACTAGTGACGACATGTCTCAAAAGCTCTTATACAAACTAGCTACAAGAATAAGTAAACATGGAAAACAACAAATAGTATATGAGACAAGAATGCATACCAGACCAATAAAGGATTTCCAATCACTTCAAGACTTCATATATGGGAACATATTCAGTAAATGATGATTGTAATCTCGTAGCATGCAATCAAACAAAACATAACATATCTTAAGAAAGAGTCTGACACCTGGTACACAACCAGGGTAAAGAGATATAAACTCCTTAGAGTCTCACACCAAACTCACACATAGATAAAAAATATATAAACACTTAACTGATAATCATAACAACATTACAAATAATTACAAACAAGCAATAAATAAGCAACAAATATATTATCAGTAATAAGAAAGAAAACACTAAATATTAAAGGCTTTCTAATTAGAGTTTAAATCTAAATATGTAGAGACATACATAATTAAACTCAAAATTGTACTAGCCACACAATAGAGCATGCATAACACCAGATATAATGAGGTAAACCCACATAGAACCCTTGCCTATATGGTAACAATATAGAAATAAAAGCCACATTACCTCTATCAATCATGACCACTATCCAAATTACCTATTGTTGCCCTCACTTGTTGCCTCCGTAATGTCTTTTTTCAACACATTAACCTAACTTTCCTTCAAAGCGAGTGTCACACGATGTAATATGATCAACCACTAACAATCAGTAGAGTGTAATGTGAACAATCGACTATGAGGACCATCCTCAATCACAAATAATTAATAACTACTGTAAGACACACAATCAATCTAGGAGCACAAAGCCAAAGTGGGACTCATAATCCACCATTTATCGCACACGACCAAAGATATGAGAACTCATAAATTCAACTCAACCCATTCTCACATAGTTGTTCTCAAATAAGAAAGAGTTGCATGAAGGAAACTATCAGCCTACACATAACGTATAGCCATACATGCTTCTTACATAAGAAAAAGTTGCATGTGGGAAACTACTAGCCGACACATGGCTCATAACCACACAAGCTCCTCACTCAAATCCACTTGCAAACATCACTTTGAGTTCTCACCACTTAAGAGCAAGATTTTGCCCACACAGTCATGAATCACTAATACCTACCAAAACTCAATGTAACAATGATTCAAAAATAGAAAATTAGATGTCAATTTAATAGTGCTCTGCTACATATTTTGTGGATAGGAAATAAAAAAAGAGAGGTATTTATAAAACTCATTCAAGCTCATGGTCAATCTTTCCGACCACCTTGTTGAGGGTTCCATGAGGGGTTCGACGTGGCCTTTATCGAGAACCTCGTCGAGGTGCCAACACTTTTATTTTTTTATTCAAAAAATTTCAAATAATTTTCATAAATAGCCACACCTGAAATGAGACAATGTTGGCTTACTTGCACACTTGCTCAACCGAGCATGCACACTATAAAAACTAACCTCGTGGTATAGGTAAACATGCTCATATATAAAGTGTGACTAACTACATGTGTGTGTGTATATTATTGATCTGTAGTAACTAACCTTACATAGAGGAAGAAAGAATACTAAGTAAAATAAATAGATTCCATATTTTGCACATAGAAAGCCAACACATAAGCACAAAATGAAACAAGACTTACATATTATATTCTTCAATTTCATATAAATTCAATCATACTTTATTTGTGTGCAACTTTTAGGTTATATTTATTTTATTTATTTTGCAAGTTAATATTTTAATGGGATATTTTCATTTTGATATACTATTGATCTTTGATAACTTATAAAAATAAATGATGATACAGTCTTTGATAACATATTTTATGAAAGAGTTTAACACCTGGTACACTATCCAAGTAAATAGATATAGAATCTTGAAGCTTATAAAGGTTTACCCTACAATTATACCAAGAACTTGATCTGTCAAAATTAGGCATACAAATTTTATATAATTTATAAAATAGTTTGCAAGTGTATGAATCACTTATAGAAAATGACAAGTATACTTCCAATATCATTCTAAAGAGGAATCTTGTGGTTTTTAAATCATTTAATAAATTCTTTAATCTCATAATGTCAATCATAAATTTCAAGCATGAAATACTTATGTGTCCAATGAGTATGCGAGTAGGTTCATGTTAACATCAATTACTAGATGTGAAAAATACATATATGCACATGTCATAATATGCATTTGCATAATGCATAGTCAATAAATATGAAGGTAATATGTAATGTTCAAGTCAATGTTAAGGCATTTTACTTCCCTCTTTTTTATTATTCATATTTTTTTGAAACTAAAGAAACATCAATAAAAATAAAAATAAAACAAATAAGCAAACTAAAGATGCACATGTAGGGTTAATTAAACACTCAAACAAAAGTATCTAAATGAACATTGAGGGATAGTCAGTTGACTGTAAAAAAAATAATCTTTCCTAACCCATACTTTTTGGAATTTTGGTTTCTCTAAATCTTTGGGTTAGATATCAAATGCCTTAGTTGTCATAGACATTTCCTTGGACTAATATTTAGAATTCACATTCATCCTAAATGAAGATACAAAATGAATGATAGGATAATGATAATTATTATAGAACTAAAAGCTTTGAAATTCACTTACCTCTTTGAACCAATAGCTCCATGCTTTCTATTTGACTTATTAGAGATACTATGCATAGATGGATGATAATAATAAGTTATATAACTAGAAGCATGAAAGGAATTATTAAATTTAAGAGCATTCATAAAAAATCGACACTTTGATCTTATATGACTTTTTTTACCACAATGATGACATATCGGGATAAACTTAACGGTTTTTTCTATTATAGGTACAACAAAATATTTGTGTATAATTAATAACAGTGGGAGTAGAATTAGAATATCTTACAAGTGTGGTCTTTGATGTCAGAGGTGAATGTGTACATGTGAAGAAGGGTTAGAGAGTTTTATAAACTCAATTGTATTTGAAGATGATAGTTTAGAGTGCTCATCTACATAACATAGCCCTCACTTGTCTCTAAAAGGTTTTCCATAGTGAAGGACTTTGTTTATCCTTTTAGCTCCAATAATCAATCTCTTCGCAACTTCTTTGGATTATTCAAGTTTCTGCATCAGATTTTATTTTTCTTGTTCTACACCTACAAGACTCAAATTCAAAATATTAGCATGTTGAGATCAAGATTATCTTTTTCCAATACCAATGAATTTATTTCATAAGATTTTAGTTTTTCATTGAGTTTAGTTACTTCTAAAAGTAACTTATCTATATCTCGTTTGTATATTACAAACTCGTTGGACACTTCTTCTATACTAGTGAATTAAATTTTTTAAGTAAGAATTCAGCATCACTTTTCTCATTATCTGAATCAGTATCGAACTTATTGGAGTGTCTACCAATTATTGCAACAAATGCTAGAAAATTGGTATTATTGTTTTCTAAATCAATTGGAATTTCTTTATCACTTTTAGTAGGATTGAAGGCTTTTCCAATTTGGTTCTTCTTGTTTGCACAGTCAATTGGTAAGTGTCCAAACCCCATACATTCAAAATATATGGTTTAATAGGTTTAGATTTCTTACCATCGAAATTCATAGATTTGAGTTCTTTCAGATTCTGATCCTTTTGACGACTTGATTTCCTTTATTTTAAGGATTCTTTTTATTGAAGATTTTGTTCATTCTTCTAGTCAAGAGTGCCAATTCTACATCTTCATTGTTACCTTTTTTAATTTTAACAATTTGGAAGGAAACATGTTTATTTTTTATGGGAGGACGAAAACCCATCTCAAAAGTGAGAATTAAACCAACTAGCTCCTCAATTTAAGTGGTGTCCGTATCTTTGTTTTCATCTATGACAGTGACTTTTACATTGAAACAATCTGGTAAAGAATACAATATTTTTCTGATCAACCTAAATTCCATAATTTTCTCACTCACTAAGATTAGCAAAAGAGTAAAAAATATCGCTTAATTTAGCATAAAATTCAGAAAAAAGTTTCATCTTCTTTCATCCTAAGAGTTTCAAATTGACTACCAAAGATAAGAAGTTTAGTTCTTTTAAATTATGTGGTTCCCTTATAGGCAACTTCTAAAATATCCCAAGCATGCTTAGTAGTATCAACATGAGAAATACGATGAAATGTATTAGTAAACATAACATTAAAAATAACATTAATACCTTTTTCATTCCAGTAACTAACAATTTTATCTTTGGTGGTCCAATCTTTTCTAGGCTTAGGAGTGACTACATTATCTTTGATAATGGTAGGTGGTTCCCAACTATAAAGCACAGGGGTTCAAACACTCTCATCCATATACCATAGAAAGACTAACATACAAGCCTTCCAATATGTGTAATTAGATCCATCAAATTAAGGTACACATATTGTAGACGAACCGTCTCTTAAATGATTCATAACAAGGTCTTAGGCACATTAAGTATATCTAGTGATATGCTTTGATATCAAATGAAAAGTTCTATTGAGTCATTGATCTAATTAGCTAGAGAAGTAAATAGATAATTAGTAGAATTATAACAAATTACTTTTTTTTGTAGACGATTAGACATGCAATCACTTGTAAATAAAGTAATACGAAAATATAAACCAACATACAAGATTTTTAGGTGAAAATAACCTAGGCCCCACCAATGATCTAAGAGGAATACCATTGGTCTACCGGATCACCAAACTATCCATTATGAAAATAATGTTCAATTACAAGGCTATGACTCAAACTATCCTTTAAGGTAATGCCCCTAAGTAATCTACTTACAAGCCTTTACTTTCTTAATTAGTCGCTACAAGCAAGATGTTCGAATTTGGATCAATATTTCGACAACTTGATTCACACAAGGAAGTGGATCCGTTTAATCAGTACCTGAAACGTTAGTACAATAACACAAGTATAAATACGTGTCATAAACTAGATTTAATAATGAATAACTCTAACTAGATGATTTAATAATATATTAGATAAATCAAAATCAACTAGCAATCCTAAAACAATCAGTTTAAGCACAATATTTCAAATATTGTAGGCTTGTTAATCAATCAAATATAATCACAAATTTTTGATAAATTAACGAAATGAAAAAGCATACTTCAATATTTTTTGCAAAATAAGAAAGAGATTAAGATGAAGAGAATAATGCTTGCTAATAAATTTGTGTGTTTATGTTTGTTTAAATAGAATATTTTGAAGCATTAGGTCTAAGTAATATTACTATTATTTCCATAAAATTAGCTAAAATAATTTAAGAATAAGATCAGTTTGAGTTAGAAATGTGTTTTAAAATTGAAGCCATGATCACTTGATCGATCGAACTATATGTTTGATCGATCGAAACCCTTGTTAATCGATTCAATACTATGATCAAAACATGCTTGATTGATCCAATCAATTCTCAATCGATCTAGTATAATAAATTATTAATTCTAATCAAGTTAGATCAATCTAGATATTTAATCGATTTATTTAGTGCTTGATAAACTGATCACTAATTACTCTATCGATCTAGTAAATTAAAAAATTAATTCAAGACCTTTTAAACTGAATAGATCGATTATTGACCAATCGAGTAGCCTTAATTCAAAATATTTCTATATGTCTAATAATATAGATATACCTGATATGGGTTCATTGGAGCTCGATAGTTTATTTGGCTTGAAATATTCTTGAAAAATACACATAGAAATGAAAATTACATTTGTATGTTTTGTTCACGAATATCGACAATACTTATAAATCTTACAACTTCAATAATATGAGTACATGTAGACAAGGTTTTAATTGTCAATGTCGGTCAATATGTAGATATATAAGTCTACGAAAATGTCAAAGATATTATCGTTATCGATAGAAACTTAAAAAAAATAATAAAAATTATAGAAATTCTATTAAAAATATGATTTTTATAATAAAACTTTACAAAGCATAAAAATATTTAATTAAATTAACTATTATAAATAATTATATTAACTATTATAAATAGATAAATATCGACGTATAAAAATAAATATTTGAATTACATTTTAATGATAATATCAACTATATTTAAGATATTTTAAGTAATAAATTATGGATATTTATTTAATTAAAAATATTAATATATATTAAAAATATATAAAATAATATTCGTTAGCACGATATCGTAAATATTTTGATGTATGTATGGATTAAAAAGGTACCAGTACCGAATCGATATTTTTCTTGGTCCTTTTGGTTCGTGCTTGGTACAGTGTTAAAGATCCATGAAATCAACTGACTGTTTTCGTTCCGTCTCAAATTCGGTAACCATATTATTCGTTTATTTGTGTTTGTCGTGGTTAAACTTTAACTGGTATGACAGATTTACATATTTTGTTGTTTTTTTGTGGGAATTATTTTAGGTATAATTGGCTATTCACAAATATTATATATATTTTTAATTTCGCCTCAGTAGGAGATTAAATAGTAACAATAACTATAAAACTATTTAAATTTTTGGTTCAATAGTTTTTGATTATTTTTCTATAAAACTATGTTAGTGCTCATTATTATTATTTTATAGTTTTTTTTTAATTTAATTTGGAAACATTTTTGAATCTGAAACAAAAATAAGAAAACTCTAACTAAATAAATTGTGACAAAATATTTTGTATTCCATTTGTGTCTTGATTATCAATTCTAGTAGAAAATTAAAAGATGAATTAATTTTAATTAAATTCACGATATTAAAATATTTTAAATTATATAATTTGTTTTTAAATTTATACATATATATACTTAAAATTTTAAATATTATAATTTAGTTTCAATTTTTTTAAAATTTAACATATAGTTTTTAACTTAGTTACTAAAATATATATATTATGAATAAATTTTTTAAGATTTATGTGTTAAATTTTAAGATTTAAAGATTAAATTATATGATTTAAATGCATATAAAGTCTTAAAAATTTGTGAATCAAATTATACGTTTTAAAATTTTAAAAAATTATGTATAAAATTTAAAAAATTAATAATACAATTTAATAAATATTTTAATAGATTGACATCCCGTAAGCTTTATACACTTGAAAGTCCTAATGCTTGAAGCTCGATGGTTAAGTTCCTTTGACAACATACTAAAAGCTCATTGGTTATCAATTTTTTTAATAGAGAAAGACTTATCATGTAGTAATGATTTATATTTTTATATATTTATTACATTTTGTATAAATATAAATAATATTTTTGATATTTTCGTAATTTAAATTATTAAAATCATAAAAATATTTATTAATGATAATTTTATAACTAATAATGTTATTAAAATATAATTAATTATAAAGATAAAATATTTTTATTATAACAAAAACATAAAAAAATAATGCAAGGTATCACCACTTAAATGAATAATGGCTTATGCCATCCCTTATTTATAAAGTTGTGATCGATTAAAATATATTAAATTATATAAAGTTTGAAAGTATTTTGTAAATATTAGAGATGTAAATTTGTCCAATAAGGAATTCGTGAGGCACATGGTGGGTGGTGCTAAGAATTACCTGACATGTCCTATCTATCCCCACACCAAGTTTTTTAAAAATATATTATATATTTATAAAATTTTATAATTAAAAAAAATTAAACTACTACTTTCTCTCGTTACCTTCCTAATTTTTAATATTTTGATTATTTAACAAAAAAAAATTAACTTTAAATCTACAAATTTTTTATATTTAATAATTTTAATCTAATTTTAAAGATAGTAGATTAAATATGTTAAATTTTTAAATTTAAAAAATTAAATATTTCAAAAAAAATAAATTTTTTTAACACGTTAATTTTAAATACAATAATATAATTTAATTTGATTTTTAAATTTATATTAAGCGTGTTAAATATGAAATGTTAATGGATGAAAAATTATAAAAATTTTGTTAAAAAATAAGTGTTAAAAATGATAAAATTAGTTTACGAGAAATTACATTTATTTTAAATAAAATGAATTTTGATCAAAAATAATATTTTTATAAATAAATAAATATTTTAATTATATAAATGTAATGTTATATTATATTTAATATCATGACATATATGATTGTTAATTTAATTATACTTAAAATTAAATTATTATATTTAATTATAAAATAAATAAATAAAATTACTTAATTTATTTATATTTAATTTTTTATAATTTATTTATTAGTAAAAAAATTTCCAATATCATAAAAACACGATGGGAAAACCATTTTATCACACTCAATACATTAATAGAAATGGGATAACCACTTCGTTATATGTCATATCCCTAATAAATGTACATAAAAAGTTTTAAATATAAATTCATTCAAGTCTCTTAGTTATATTATTTAAAATAATTTAATTAATTTTTTATTTTTTTAATAATTTAATTATTATGTTACGAAAAAATATTACACAAATATAAATTATTAAATTTTAAAATTTTAAAATTTTAAAATTTTTTATTTTTATTTTAATAAATTTTATAATCATTATTGTTTATTAATAAAAATAATTTATAAAAATTATATTTTAATAATAATTAAAAAATAAAAAAAAATTAAAAAATATAATCACTTATACTTGTTACTTTTATTTTAAAAATAAATTATTATTATTAATAATAATAATAATAAAATAAAAGTATTATTCTTAACCTAATTAACGAATCTATGATATCATCCACCTAAATTCTAAATTACAAATTCCAAATTCTAAACAAATTTACTTTAATAGCCAGTAGTAATAAAGGGAAGATAAGAGACGAAACTCCCATACCTCCTCTCTTATATGTCTCTCTCGTCTCATGCGTCTGGATTATTCTATTTACCACGTTTCTTTCTCTATCTATCCTCTTCAACACTTCTTATCATTTTCTCCTATAAATACCCATCTTTGCCCATCTGTCTGTTTCGTTTTTTCAAAGGGAGTTTTCTTTGAAAGACTAAAATCTATCAGAAAAAGGAGAGAGAGAGAGAGAGAGAGAGAGAGAGAGAGAGAGAGAGAGAGAGTTCTCATCAACAAAACCTCATATCAAAGATTGAAGATCTGAATTTAAATCAAACCCTGAAAACCTATTTATACTAATTCACAGAGGTAGATACCTTGAGAGGAAAAAAGATGAAACTTTTATACAAACTTTCCTTTTTCTCTCTTTCTTTCTAGGATGAGATCTTGCTTATTCTTATTGTTTTGTAAAACCAGTACTTTCTTATTGAAAAATAATCTTTCCGGAACATCTAATTCGAAACCCTTACTTTTGTTTCTGAAGCTTTGTTTCTTTTTCTAATGGGGTTGTTTAAAAAAAAAAGAATTCAATTTCAGCTTCTATGGTTATGGAAACCTATAATTAGGGTTTTGTGGCTGAGTTGTGTTACTTACAATTTTCTGGTTGATTTGTTTAGGGTTTGGCCAAATTGCCTGTTGGATGGAGCCTACCAAATTTAATTCTTTTATACCATAAAGTTACCCCAAGCAGTTGATTTACTGAGTTGTAGATAGAGAAACTGAGGCGTGGGTTGTATAGCTTCTTATTGATACTATTATCATTGAAGTGGAATTTTAGTGGAATTTTTGTTGCTCTGATTCTGATTCTTTACGCGAAGTGGGGTTTCTTGATTGGGTTGTGGTTGATGAGGCATTGAGGACTTTTTCTTTCTAAGGTTGTGGTGCCCTTGCATTTGTTATGTTTTTCGATCTTTATAATCAGGAAATGCTCCTGATGCTGCTTTTTGCTGATGAGCAGGTGATCATCCTCTATTGGCCAAGTAAGAGAGACAGAGGATCAGATTGCTTTGGGATCTCTAAATTTGTTGTGGGACTACTTGATTCAGCATAGATTGATTGACTATATCATAACTGAATGTGTAGGCTACAAACCTAAGTAAATAGAAAAATTCAGTCCTGTTTAATACTTCTACTCTGTAGTAGCTCTCTTGAAGATAATTGAAGTACCTTGAAATTTGTGATCTATAATTCGAAAACTTGAATATTAGGTGTTTTGAATTTTGGTTTTGGGGTTGGTTTTCAAAGATTAACGAGTGATTTTGGGTTGGAAATGTGCGTGGGACATGGTGCATGGACAATGGAATTTTGCCGGCGACGTTCCTGCATTGGAACATCAGTACTCTAAACTAGGAGGAGAAGTTTTGCTGTTGAAGAGATTTCATTTTTCCAAGAATCACGGGCAATGTCTCGCTGTTTTCCGTTTCCAGCTCCTGGTTATGAAAAGAAAGCTAGACTAGATGATGAAGTTTTACTAACAAAGGTTTCATATATGTTTAATATATTTACCATTACTTCCAATAGGGTTTTGTCTGTGTTTCATGTTTGTTAGATTATGGCTCCATTATCACTAATGTGTGTGCTGCTATGTAGTATTGCATGTTGTCACCATGGGGTTTAACTAAGGAGGTTTTAAGGACTAGAGTTCAAAGTAAAAAGCTTTGTTCATTCTACTGAAGTGCTACTGAATATACTGGGACTAGACTTTCAAGAACGACTGTAGATGGCAACATAATTGGAGTTGGCTTTAGAATAATTACCTTCATTTTTATTATTTCATATAAAACTGTATAGTTTAGTTAAGCCACAATTTTAAGATACACAGATACATCCTTAGGTCAATATAGGCTTCCATGGAAACTTTTCACATCCAGTTCCTTGGAAACTCAAATTGCATGTTAATCATGAAGAGTTTCCATAGAATACTTGACGGTTGAAAACACTGGTTGCTACTTCTACTAATTTTTATGATCCAAGGATGCACTGACTATAATGTGAAGCCTCTTTTTTTTCCCCTTCTCTCTTCTCCATGAGCCCTAGCATAGGGTGAGACCAAAATTTTGCATTATTCTTCCGTACTTTGTATGACTATCCATGCTTATCACGTTGTGTTCCTAAGTATCAATGTCATGAAATGTGTGGGGAATGCCATGTCACAATTTGGTGTCTACTAAATGTTAAGTAGATGCACTTGCAGGGCATGCATGATTGTTGGATGAGTAAGAATAGATTTTCTTTCCAATAATTTTATCATATTGCTGAGTGTTTGCATTGTAAACTTATGTGCTTCACGACTTTGCTGCTTGAGGACTGTGCCATAGTAAAGAATTTTTTTTAACTGTGGGTTTGCAACTAGATATCTTTGATAACTGCTTGGAGTAGCATCTTATGATTCTAGTTGACCTCCATGGAGTTTAAGAAGAATCTATTATGTAAAAGCTGAATGGCCATAACATGAAGTTTGTGTTACCCTTATTATCAATTCAATAACATTATTACCATTTACAATGGTTTTTTTCCTTCTCAGTTCATTTAATCCTATTAACAATTCTCCATGATCATAGTTTTTGCTGTGCGGGGAAGGAAATAGTACTTTTTCAAAGATAGTAATTTATAGCTGAGATATATTTCCTTGTAAAAGCTTAAGGTGTAAAGGGTTAGCAGATATTTCTCATAATAGCATAATTTGCATATGTGGTGTGAGAGCTTTTTTCTAACCCCTTATCAGTTATGTTATTTTTTTAATGCATAGATGCTAATTTGAAGATTATTATCAGGAGAAACACAAGGAGAAGAAACAGAAAAAAGACAAGAAGGACAAAGATAAGAATACAGACAGAAATAAAGAGAAGCGCTGTGGAAGGAAAGATAGAAAAGAAAAGCACAGAGACAAGAACAAGAGTAAAGATGAGAGCAAAAATTGGATACAAAGTGAAAAGAGAGTTGAGGGGCACCAGGAATGCTACAGTGGAGAAAAAAAGCTTGTTCCTAATGGCCAGCAATCTTGGGAGATCAATGATTCAAAATATGTCCACGAGTTGGACCGTAGAATCAAGGCCGAAGATAGAGCATCTGGAAGCCAAGAACTCCAAAATTTTGCTGCTAGTGATAAGAAAAGAGTTGAATTGCCAAAACAACTTGAAGGAAAACCAGAGGAGCATGATTGGAAGGTCCATAAACCCAGGAATCATGTTAAGGAGAAATATGAAACAAACTCAGTTTGTCCGAACTTTTCTAATATGCATCAAAGAAGAATTGAAGATAGAGCATCTGGAAGCCAAGAACTCCGAAATTTGACTGCTAATGATAAGAAAAGTGTTGAATTGCCAAAACAACTTGAAGGAACACCAGAGGAACATGATAGGAAGATCAATAAACTCAGGAATCATGTTAAGGAGAAATATGAAACAAACTCAGTTTGTCCGAACTTTTCTAATATGCATCAAAGAAGAATTGAAGATAGAGCATCTGGAAGCCAAGAACTCCAAAATTTAACTGCGAATGATAAGAAAAGTGTTGAATTGCCAAAACAACTTGAAGGAACACCAGAGGAGCATGATAGGAAGATCAATAAACTCAGGAATCATGTTAAGGAGAAATATGGAACAAACTCAGTTTGTCCGAACTTTTCTAATATGCATCAAAGAAGAATTGAAGATAGAGCATCTGGAAGCCAAGAACTCCGAAATTTGACTGCTAGTGATAAGAAAAGTGTTGAATTGCTAAAACAACTTGAAGGAACACCAGAGGAGCATGATTTGAAGATCAATAAACTCAGGAATCATGTTAAGGAGAAATACGAAACAAACTCAATTTGTCCGAACTTCTCTAATATGCATCAAAGAAAAATTGAACAAATCAATACGTCATTTAAAAAGCATGTTGAGAAGCATATTGAGGTAAAAAATGATAACAAAGAAAAGGATATGGCAGAGGATAATGGTCACGAGAAGAAAAGAAAATCAAATGCTAAAGCTGGGGTTAGGGAGAAGGAAAAGAAGAAGAAAGTAGAGAAGGAAAATAAATCACATATAGAGCAGCCTAAACATATAAGAAATGGAAAGGAATCCATAAATGCTTGGAATGCCAAGATATCACAGCTTCCACAGATGAACAATAATTCTGCCAGTAGTGGGATTCACAAATGTAAGAACTTTGAGATGAATGAGCATTCTCTTGGTGAGTTGCTTCTTACACAATATTGTTGTTGCATAATATCTTTTGTGACAGAAATTCATTTTTGTTTTTCATGTATGATGAACAGAGCTTATATTGTCAAAATCCAGTCAAATGCGATAACTTGATCCCAACTTTTATTTTTCATTCACAAGCAATCAAGGACTAATTAGGTTACTAGGTGCCTTCTACTACAGTTGATAAAGTCTTGGTATTTTTTCTTGAAATTACCGGTTTTGTAAAATGTTCTAAAAAGTACTAATTAGGTTAGCTTTTTGTTTGTCATGATTTGTTGCTTGCATTCATATATTGGTTGTGTATAAATCCATCACTGAGACATCTCTAGACATTGATGCCTATAGTATCCACCGACTTCTAAGGATACTTCCTTTTATACATTGGGGGCAAGGAGAGAGTTTGAGTTCAGTTTTATATATCTTTCAACCTTATCCTTTAAATTTCTTCACAGGCAATGGATTTTTACCTCATAAAGTCCCAATGGGCACCTTCTCGCACTTGTCCACTGAAAATGGGAAATGTGAACCTTTACAAGCTGCCATACAAGGCACATCTAAGAGGCCTAGGGCAACAAATAATGGTGAAGTGGATGTCAAAGGAGCTAATGATATCAAAGGGCATGAAAGACCAAGTGTCACTTTGACAAAAACATTGTCTTCTACAGCGCAAGTTACTAGGAGGAATGGTGAACCCCTTGCCAAGCAATCAGATTCTAAATCAGATAATGGGAATGGGGAACCATTTGTCAAACAATCAGATCCTAAGTCAAATATTGGGAATGGTGAATTATTCACAAAACTACCACATCCTGATTCCAAATACTTAAGTCAGATACTATCCGTGCCCGAAATTGGAGAGTTATGTGATTGTGATCAAGAATGGTTGTTTAATAGCAATAATCTGCAGGCAAAGAAGCCTAAAATGTCTTCTTTGACTGAAGGGTCCCCTCAAGTTTGGGAACAAACTTTGCAGATAAACTTTGCTGATGTTTTTGCTTTGCCATATGTCATTCCATATTAAAATTGTTTCGTTTTCCTTTTATCGTCTCTTAGATGGATGCTGAGTCATTGACATTGGGGTGGCACCAGCAGCATTTGCATCCAATGATAAGAGTTCTTGCTCGTATTTTTTTGTGTAAAGTCCAGATTTATTGAGGTATACGGGTTTCAATTTCCATTCCTAGAGTACTAATAAAAAATTTTCTATTTAACTTTCCTTCTTTGTCTTAATATAAATAGGGAATCATCATATCATTAAATAGATAAATCATTTTCTGATATTTACTTGATCTTTTCAGGGCCATTGACAGGTGTTTTTGTTGTTTGCCCTTTGTGCGAAAATAAAATTGGATTTTACTATTATTGGAAGAATGAATCCCCTACTTAAGAAAGATGGATATGGTAAATTGAATATGAGGTGATTAGAGGGTAAATATGCTGTTTCCATGGTCATGAAATTTCATTAAAGGCCATATAAATTTTGTAGAACATATAAAATTGCAAGCATTTTTGCACACAAGCCAATTATAGCATTCCATGTGACATAATTGTCTATTCATTTTAAAAAGATTTAATTACAGTGGAAAAAAATCATATGTTTTTATTTTTTGCACATTTTTTTATGAGAATAAAGTTTTAGTTTTTTTTCTTTGTTGGGGGTTGAAAACATGTATTGTTTTACTTAATAAGAAAAACAATATATATTTCTTCTTTTAAGGAGAGTTAAAAATAAAGCTTGGCGAATAAGTACTTCTTGTTAAAAACAACAAATATACTCTGCACATGCATGCAAATCATGGACAGAGGTTTAAATGTCCACAAATTGCATGTCGAGATGCGGTTTACTTTGTTAACCTAATTGAATTGCCTGTATTTTGCATCACTAAGACACTAATTACTAATTTATGTTTGTCTGCTTGCCTTGTAGTTTATTTATTCGTCACGTGTATGACAGCTTAGAACATTAAATTAAAGGGTGAACAAGTCCTTCCACATGTATATTTGGCATTGATGTAATTGGAGGGTGGAGTAATTTGCGCTTCAGACTCTCAACTATTGTCATTTTTATCATCTTTGTTTACTTTTTAAAAATTTGGTAGATGATTTCACAAATGTAGGATTTCTTACTTTAAGGTCTTTTTATAAGATGCAATAACAAAATTATTACTTATTTTAATATTCTCTTTTATTTTAAATAATTATCTTTTAAAAGAACATATTTTGATTTTTGCAGTTTAGTAAATATGATGAAAATAAATGAGTTTTTATACTTTCTTTTCTCTTTATCTTGATTTGTGTTCATTCCTATTTAGATTGATTTTTATTATACATTAGGAAACACGTTATCTATGATTTCAGAGTTTCCAAGAATTGCCTATTTGGATTGATGATGATATGGATTCTGAACTTTTGATAGAAGTTAGCACAATTTTTATATTTGATAAACTAAAGCAAGCTCTATGTAACTTGTAAATTACAAAAAGTGGTGGTTTTCAAAATCGAAGAATGTGGTTATTCTTAAATATGCGTGACAATTGTATCGTATTTGTTGTATTTGAATCGTGTTTATGTTGTGTTTCGATATAATTTATTTCATGTTTATATGTTAGTTAATATATTAAAAAAATTATTTAAGTTTTTTGGTGTTATTTATCTATAATGGGAAGAAATAACAAAACATTTAAAAAATGGAAATATTATTAATCAATCTAAATAAAATTTTTTATTTCTCGTTTGTATTAGACATTGGTTAATCTAAATTTTGTTAATTTTAAAATATTACTTGTTTGATTGATTTAAAAATTTGATAAATTGATGAAATATGGATTGATTTGTTTTCTTTTTCTTTCTCATTATTCATTCTTTCTTTATTCAAGTATTCTAAATATTTTCTTGTTTGCACTTATAAGTATGGTATAGATTAATATATTTAAATTATTGTCATATATATAATGTAAATTATATAACTTAAAGTCTGTATAATTAAATTTATTTTTATGCAACAAATTTATAAGCATAATTTAAAGAGAAAGAAAAGGTTTAAAACCGATCCATCTAGTTCAAACCAAATAAAACTTTTTGAATTCGATTTTTATTAATTTTATATATTTAATTATTTCAATTCAATTATATTTTTTAACAACTAATTAAATTATATTATTTTAAATTTTAATTTAAAATCAAGTCATTTCAATCTTTTCATTCTTACAAAGGAAAAAAAAAACTAAGAAATATCCGTATTAACAATATACATTTGTCAAGAAAAAAGATATATCATTCTTTGTATACGTCCATCATATAATCTAATATTAACCAAACAATCTATGTGCATCATATAACCTAATATTAATCAAACAATCTATGTGCTTGTACACATGTACAACCAAGGATGAAAAATTCCCCCACTTTGTCGTAAATTATTGTTTGTATATTTTGAAATTTATATATAATATCCTTTTTCGCTTAGTAAAAATATCCAAAATTTAATAATACTTAGAAAAAATGTTATTTTCTTTTGGATATAATATCATGACTATTATAAATAATATCATAAAATATGAACAAAATATACCCAAAATGTCATTGTTTTATGAGTACTTTGTTCATTTTACATATTCTTTTTAATAATTTACTATTAAATTTATCTATTTATATTTTTGTATCTTTAGTTAGAAGTTTATCTCTTTAAATTTTCAACAATATATTTTTAATTTTCATTTTTTTATATTTCAACCTCATACTTTACTCTCATCTATAATTTTTGTTTATATAATGCAAATGCTAGAAGTGGACTAACTGCAATCTAAAATATAAAACTAGTGAAGAATATGATATAAAATTTTAGTTTAAATTATTACTAATACTACTAGCATTTTACAAATTGGGTTGACTTTAATGATCTCTCATTGATGTCTTGGTCGGAAGGTATCAAGCTACGTATTAATGAAATGTTAATAATTATAGGATATGACTATCATGTATTTATATATAACATTTATTACTACAATCAATGAATATTGAGATGGTTTTTGTTCACATTACATTCACATATACACTTTTTAGTAACATAGACAAAAATTAAATTACACATCTTAAAATGGAATAAAAAATATATCATAAAAATCAAAATATACCAACATTAGCATTACTTAATAAAACTTATAACAGTTTATTATAATAAGTTAAAGTAAGGTGTATATTTTAATATTATAAAAAAATGAAAATAATTAAAGTGAGAAGCTATGTCTATTATTACGTAATTAAATTATTATTCACGTAAATTAGTAACCAAACATCAAAAAAATGGAACAAAATATACCAAACATCCCACAGTGGACTAACATATATCAAATTATTATTAGTATTATTAACTTAACTCGTTATTTAATAAATTAAATAAATTATTCATATCTATAATATACTAAAATATAACAAGTTATATTAAATTAGAACACAATATTTTACAAAAGAGATTAAAAAAGAGACATAAACCAAAATATACTAGAATATATTGACTTGATCTTGATTTATTATAAGTTAAATATTAATAGTATTTTTTACTTTACTTTTTATTTGGTAAATAAAATAAATTATTCATATCTATCACACAAAATATACTAAAATATAACAAGTTAGACTAAATTAGAGCAAAATATTACGCTTTGTAACAAAAGAGATTAAGAAAGACATAGAGTTTTTAATTATCACAAATTTTATCTAACTATAAATTTTTTATCGTAATAATTAGATTTAACATATTAAAGCTTCGTTTTTCTTTTCTTCTTAAATTTACTCATTTTATTTTCAAAATTTAATATATTTAATACATTTTGGATCAAATTTTTTTAAATAAATAATACTTAATATGATTTTAGAAATAATGATTCTTACTTAATTTAATAATTATTTAAGTTATAATGTACCGATAATCCACTTACAAAGTTAAGCACCAAAATCTAACTATCACACACAAACATTCAATCTTGACAAGAAATCAATCACCACTATACGGAGTGAGAGGAAGATTTGACAGGATCAACAAGTATCAAGCTATGTTTCAAAAGATTGTACCAAAGTGCCAACAAATAATACAATTTAAGGACACATGGATGGAAAGCAAGATAATGTAGAAAATTGAAAAATAAAGTGCTAGTGATAGAGCTTTAGTTCCAATGCTGAAAATGCTCAGGTAGTTTCCAAGCACAGAAACAGTTATTGGTTTTTCAATACCATTCAATCCTGTACCAATATCAAACAAGAGAACAAATCAACATGCAAAAAGCATAGAGATGCTTAAAATACATAATTCAAAGCCAAGGTAAGGGTGTAAAAGCAAAATGTTGAGGTAAAGGTACATAACCCAATAAAGATTTTGGCCTATACAGCTACTTCTCTTGTTGGAATGAGATGCAAATACTCAAAAATAAAATTTTAGAAACAAACATAAACCCTAAATTTCAAGCTTCTAACAATGTAATCCAAATTATCAACTATTCATTTATTTTTTTCTTTTTTCTTCTTCTTTCTAAACTATTATTTAAATTCAATTTTTTCTCATTTAATATATTCTATTTTTCTTGTTAGTAGTTCGTTTGTTATGCATATAAAATGAATAGATAAAAATATTAATTATTATAATTAGTTATAAATTAGATTTATAAAATAATTATTTAGATATAAAACAAAATATAATACAAGTATAAAATGGTTGATACATGTATATAATATTAAATATCCGCTTTGGTAGAGATGCAAAAAATACTTATAGATAAATCATTTCAATTTGATTTTTTTTTCGATTTTTTTTTTCTCTTATTTGCATGCTATTTTATCACGAGTATTTTTAAAAACAAATAATTAATTAATTTAATTAATTATTTTAAAATATTTAACTAATTGTATTTTATTATATAATATTTTAATTAATTATTCAATATAAATATTTTAAATATTTAAAAATATATGTATTAAATAAAAAATTAATTTAAAATATAAATAATTGATTGTTTTGATATTTTATAAAGTTTCGTAATTTTTTTTATATTTTTGGTAAAATTTTCATATTTGTCGTGATTTTTTTAATTTTTTCGATAATAGTAATATTTTAAATATTTTATCAAAAATTATGTCTATGATATCTTTTATATTTTTAGCTGTGGCTGGATACATCAAAACTGAATAGCAAACAATTTGGAAACCAGGGAATGTGATCAAATTCAACCAGAGCCTCTAAAAGTGCAGCAACAGCTCTTGGATGATGAAACACATTCCCTTCATCCCTACCTTTCCCTTGCTGCAGTCCATCCCATCATTTCGGCCACCACAACGGCAGCCGAGATCGGACAAGCATCCCACCACTTCGTCACCAGCCACCATTTGCGCAGTCCTCCCACCACTTCGGCCACTATTCGCACAGTCCAGGTAACTTCTGTCACCAATTCGGCTGCTGATATTTATTTTCCCTGGTATAAATTTGTCCAGTTAAATTTGTTTGAAAGCAACACTTTGATATTTATTTGCCCTGGTATTTAGTCTTTTTCGAGCCCTTGTATTTCGATTTCCCCTGGTTCCAAGTTGAGTTGTAGTGCAAAATAATTGTGCAAATTCCATTATATACAATTTTTTTTAGGTAAAAAAGTTTACTGGTTTTTATTTCAATTTTTGACAAGAACTTGAGGAGGAAAATATTATTCAACAATTGGTGGTGGAGTTAGGCCAGAACTATACTGGCCAAGGTTGTTATGTAATACTTTCTTCGTCGTGGCTAAGTTTGATTGAAGGAAGGAAATAGCTAGCAGGAATCGATAGATGTACGACATTGTTCTACCAATATGGTGGTAACTGATATCACAAACAAGTCTCCATTTAAGTGTCTTTACTGTTAGTTCTATAAAAAATTTCTTCACCTCTCTATCTCTTGCCCTCTTACCCAAATGAGGTCTGATATAAAAAGAAAAGGAAAGAGAATGGATAGTTGTTGAAATTATATTGGTTAGATAGGGCGTCGCATGTCACTTTTTATATATAAACTTGGTTATTCTAAGCATCTAAAGAGTTTCATTATTCTAGTAACAAAATATATCATTGTCCTTTTCTTTACATACAATTAACTAAGATTTTTTGTTTTGTTATGTGCACTGAATCTGGTAATCCCAACTTAGTTCATTTTTTATGCCTAAAAGAACATTGGTGAAACCATTTGCTCATACTTATTTTTTTTAAAATACCATTTGCTCCTAAACTAGAAGTATAAGGTATATCTGTATTTAGATTTGTATATATACTCCTTTTGGGACTCTTTTTTTTTTTTTGATAAATGATGAAATTTATTTATTAAAACTAAAGTACTATTATCAAATACAAAAGAAGGAATATCCAAGAAATTAAAACTTTCTTTTAGATGTTCATTAAAGGCACAAGAATAAGCTAAATTATGAGCAAGAATATTACAAGATCTAGGTATCTAGATAACAATTAAATTTAAAAACTTATTATCTAACACTTTGATTTCTTTCAGAAACTGTCTAGCTTCCCAAGTAATTTGATTTGGTTGATCAGAAATGTAATCAATCACAGTTTTGCACTTGCCTTTAGTAATAACACGTTGGTCATTCCAATAGATAAGGTTGCAGCTTTGGTTTCTATTTCCTCGTAATTTTTTGCTTGTAACAATTTAATACCAAATTTCAATGATATTATCAAACCAAGCTCGAGCTATAGTAGCAATGGTAGAAATTGCCTTTGTACTTAGCAACAAAATTAAATTTGATAGTTCCAAGAAAAGGCTTAAACCAAGCTAGAATTTGTATATTATGATCAGAAAATTCATTATCCTCTAAAGGATTCTGACGCAACCCAATATTTTTGAATTGAAGAAAGGTACTTTGTAGATAGTCAACGTTCCTCATAAAATTAGGATTTTCATCTTTGAAAAATTTTTCATTTCTGATTTTCGAAAAAGAAACCATTCTCTATGCAATTGCCAAGCTGAAATCCTTTTTCTCTTCCAAACCTAGTATTAAGGCATTAGGTGGTTTTAAATAAAGGTGAATGAAAGATAAAATGTCTGTAGAATTATTGTAACAATATACCAACTCGTCGAGTTAACCACAATGCTTGCATAAACTTACATCTTATGAAAAGATGTTCAACTGTTTCTAATTCTTTTGAACATAATGGAGATTTGTCATCAATATTTTGATTGAATCTTTTAAGAATTGACTTTATTGCTAAAGAGTTGGAAGCAACTCTCCACAGGAACACTTTATGTCTTTTATAAAGATTTGATTTCCAGATTAACTTCCAATCATCGTGGCATCCATCATCATTTCTTTCTTTAACAATAAATCTATAAGTGGATTTGATTGTGAAAAGACCCGATCTATCAAGAATCCATAAAGATTTGTTTTAGAGTAAAGTATTAGGACTCATAAGTCTACTAATCAAATTGAAGGATATTTCATTAAAAAAATTATGAATTAAATTCCATTTCTAATCTCCATTGATACTTAAATTTGAAACCTGTAAATCATTAACCAATTTTTGAAGATCATCTTGTACATCTACCCTTATACTAGGAATGAAATTAGGGGATCCATGTAACCAGGGATCATGCATAACTTTTATACCTTCTCAATTACCTATTTGAAAGCAAAAGACCTTCTTGAAGTATTTTCCTTGTGTTACAATTTTTTTTTTCAAATGAAAGAATCTGCATTTTTAACTCTAGCATTCATAAGAGAAAGTGAAGCTTGAGATTCGTGAAGGTAAAGCTCAACACATTAGTGCAGAGAGCACGGACTAAATGGTGGTAGTGTAGGTGTGAGATATTGTTTGATATCCGTGTTGTGGGCGGAAGCAATAAATAGCGGTATATGAATATATCAAAGCAATGAAATGAACACACAGAATTTACGTGGTTACGAATTGTGATTGCTGAGGTCAGCTTGGGAGGCGGCGGATATTATGTTGAAATTGAGTAAGGAAAATATACAGAACTCTGGAGATCTGATTTTCTCCGACAATAATATACAAAGTGTTTCCCCAAGAAACTACATGATATTTTCTCTGCTTTGCGGTTTACGCTTATACTCTACTGCGATTTTTCTAATTTTGCCTTGTATACTTGATCATGAACTCTTCTTTGTTATAGATGAAGAAAAGCTCCATTTCACCGACTGTGCCAAATGTAAGCCTTAAATGTCAGGCGCAGATTTCCTTAAATTATCTTGGGTTAATTTCATGCACTAAATACCTGTGAGTAAATCTGCTAGGTCGTGGCCCAATTTTCATAAATTATGACTGTTAATTTGTTACTTTTAAACGATGCAATATTCCGAACAATATACGTCGCATGGCGAAAAAAAGTTAATACTTGACTGTATCTCCATCGAATGTGTTTCTTACTGCGCCACTGGCTTCTAAAGAGATGTTGATCAAGGATTGGCACGGTGTTGAAACTTGATCCACTGTAACCACGCTTTGTAAGCGTATACTGCCAGGGTTATCTGCGATTCAATGAACTACGGGAGTATAGCATTAAGAAAGCCACTCCGTGGCGTTTCAGAACAAAATGAAATCGAGCGACCGATGTGCTTGAGTGCGACGCCGTGATGAACTTGGTAATTCTTTGCCCGAACAAATGGCAACTGCAGGCATGTGATGACAAACCTCAGGCGTTCTCCCAGACTAATACCCTAAAATCCTTAGCTGAGAAGCCGTATCGAAACCTTACTTTTAGAATGCATACATTGCAGTATGCTATACACTGCTGCAGCCAGTGTAAGTAGCTACGGTTGGCTTGATGTTGATCTCGACAAAGGCTGAATTACTCTGCACGTTGTGAACACATAAGCCCGGATTGTAGATCGGCATGTTGATCCCGGTCTCAAGCGTAGTCTGGAAATCCCACGTATCCCCTCGTAGGTGTTTACCTTGATCTTGTCTCTCGCAAACTTGGCCAAGTATCCACGCAGTCCGCCCAATAGATGCTGCGAAGTAGTCAACATCCCTTCATCCCGGTGTCAGCACCCGGATTATGCATATGCGGAAGCTCACCGTACTAACAGCGTGGAAATCGAACAGTGCGTGCGAGCCATTGCCGTACGTGAGGCACCGGCCGAGCTTGGTTCTGCACGTATGGAACACGTTCCATTCCAGCTCCTTAACTCCATCGGTGGTCTTCAGGAGGTGACATTAAAACTGCTTGAAAGTGAGGAAGCGACGGTGTCTTCTTAGTTTGGTTTTTCATCAATGTCGAGCCCAAATCCTTGTAGTACTTTCTTGAGATCTTGAGTGTGCTCGAGACGTGTGCCATAAAGACTTCATCTCTTGTGATTTCCATGCCCCGAAATTTTCTTAGCTTCTCGAAGATCTTTCATTTCAAATTAAGAACTTCAATTGAGCAGCGATGATACTGTGGTCTGATGCTCGTATGGCTGTAGATCTGGAAATCAGCGTATCATCGACCATATAGAGCGAAATAAATGAAGATGCGAATCTTGGAGTTCGAAAGTATACGCTGATCCGTATCTCCATTACGTAGTCGAATGCCGCTACTACGATGAAGCTATCGAAAGCGCTTGTACCATTGTCGCCAGGTGATTGCTTGGCTCTCAAACTTCAAATTGACTTACTCAGAACTGCAAACCCGATTCTCTGCGTCACCGGAATTTTAAAGCCGTCAGGTTGAGACATGTAGATTTCTTAGGTTCGAGTACCCGTGGAGAAAAATTTGCCTTTTGACATGCAGTCCGACTCACCATAGCTTGATCAAGGCCGTGGAGATCAATATCGTCTGTCCGGTGGCTTGATAGTATCCAGAATAGATGAATGCTTAACAACGGTTGAGAACCACCCGCACTCGGTGCATAAGATCATTCATTAACTGACGGCGTAGCCTTTTCTTCTACGTCATCGGCTTTGTATCGATCTGATGCACTTAATACTGCAGGAGCACTTAAACATGGCGTGAAGACCCGAGTTTGCAACTTGATAGTTTTTCTTTCGCTTTGGGGAAGTTGTAGTACTCTCCAGGTCTACCCCAGTTGCGATGTAGAGACTTCATCACCGTCTTCATCAATCTCATATTTTTCCACTACTAAGAATTTTCTTTGCACCAGGCTTCTCCTGTAAGTCATGGGACACTATTCATCGATTAATGGAAGTCACGAGAATGCTACCGTTACACAACGTAGGCCTTCAATCAGCCGATCTCCATACCGGTGAGCTTCTGGCGATAGATTAGGCTGTAGATTTCCAATCGGTAGTATCATCAACACTCCTTTACAAGTGAGTGGCAACTGTGATAAATTTCATGCGCACGATCGATTAATCGATCTTTCAGTGAAAATCGTATACACATCGCCTTAGAAAGACCACGTATGAGACTTTTCATTCTCTTTCATCTACGAGATTTCACGTTTGTCGGCGTACTTGATTAGGTCGATCGATGTAACGTCTGACTTAAGTGTCTTGCACCGGATTAAGCACGCCCAATTCTCTCGTACCCGGATACTTAAAGCCATCCTCGGATCCGAGTTTGATCGATTCTTAACATGAAAAGTATGCGGGACTTTCCAAATATTCGCGATGAATCGCCAATCGATGGCGGTTGTCCCGGACCGTACCTCTTTAGGAGTTTTTCCATCGACATGAGATTAGCCAAGTGCGGTGACTATCATGACCGTTGCATATCCACAAGCCTCGAGCGATCTTGTTCGGATTATATACGGATTTCCAACTTTTAAAAGCACAATAGTTTTCTTGGGAACCATTTGAATTCCACCAAAACTTTGAAATAAGAGAATCAACCTTTTTATAAATTGTTTTAGGTACTTTAAAAACAATCATGGTATAAATTGGAATAGATTGTACTAAGAATTCTTTCACTAGAAACGGAAAAGTTTCTTCTTCAAGTAGAGTCTGTTCTCAATACTTTTCGTGTATTTGTCCTCTAGTTTCTTGAGAGAAGCTGGCGGCTACATTCTCTTTCATGACAAAGTACTTTTGATCTTTTCACACACGGTCGAATTGTGCCACAAGCTTGTCGGTTGACATAATTCCAATCTTCATTTGAATAATCTCCTGGCCTAGTCTCCAAGGCTATATTAGATCCTTCTCGAACAATAGATCTAATACTGTATTGCCACGTACCAAAGTTATTTGTGTCGAATTTCTCCACCTCCAAACTTTGCGTTGACAACATAGTTCTTGAGTAGAACTTGGTTTGCCATAAATTATGGTTAACTTGTTCACGCTTCGATCTCTCTTTAGGCCGTATAATCGATAACATAAATTTTGCACTTACAACTTAAAGCGGTGTTTTTCCAAATTTTATACCTTATTTGAAAAAGCAGTCCGTAGTTGAATTTGGAATGATGTTAGCTAAGAATAGATCAACTTCGATTGAAAACGGATGAAAAAGCGGTGACTCGGTCCAAATATCACTAGTATGAGTTGACTTCGGTCGACTTCGGCGAGTTGACTCGATTCTTGTGACGGGATCCGGCGGTGATTGACTTGATTTGAGCGATTCTTTCAGGTTGCGTTCGTGTCGTCAAAGAGCTTCGATTTGATATATATCTTGCTATATTTGGCTATACCAATTTGTTGTGGCCGAGAGCGAGAGGCAGAGGAGGATAAATTGGTGGTAGTGTAGGTGTGAGATATTGTTTGTAGTAGGAATATATCTCTGAATGATTTAATAATATATTTTCTGTATTTTTATATATTTTATCTTTCTCGATTTCGATTTTTTCTTGATTTTTAAACTCTTCCTATGTTATAGATGAAGAAAGACTCCTTTTTCCTAAAGTGTGCCATAATTTAAGCCTTAAATTAGGCCACCAATTTCCTTAAATTATGCCACTAATTTCCTTAAATCATGCCACAAATCATGTCACTAATTTCCCTAAATTATACCACTAATTTGTTACTTTTAGAGCCAATATTCAACAATCCGGGCTGGCCCAAAATTCATGTAGCCGACTGTCTAGGGCTTTGATCAAAGAAGGGCACGGACTAAATGGATAATTTTTTAATTTTAACAATGTAATTAAATATTTTTTATTATCCTTTTTACTAAAGTATAATTTTGACATGACATACAAACATTACATACACATGATTATCAGAAAATTAAAACATGATTATATTATATTTATTACTAATTCCTTTATAAATTTAATATTTTATTATTTTTTTACTATTATAAATAATTCACTTCAAAAATTATATAAATTTTTAATTATGTTAACAAACATGTCATGAATGATACACAATACTATTTTCAAGCCTAATATAACATATTGGATTACTAGGAAATAAAAAATTATCATTTCTAAGTAACATATGTATATCACTTCATGTGAAGTAAAACTTGACAAATAATAAAATTTTGTTTATACTTAGATCCGAATCTACTACCCGTTTTGATATGAGAAAATTCCTTTATCTTAATTAATTTTACATTATTATTAACTTTTTTAATCAATAAATATTTAATTGTTTACCCACAATGATTTATATCATAATTATTTATTATTATATTTATACGATGAGTATAATGAATTATTTTATCCATTTAAATTTAATAAATTTATTATTCATTGAAATTAAAAGAAAAATATGTGTTACATTTATCTCATATATTTTAATAACTTAAATTATTAAATCTTAAATTCATATATAATTATTAGAGATAGTAAGAACTTACTTTTTCAAAAGCGAATTATTTTAAATTCTAAACTCAATTTACAAAATTTCACAATTCAAATTAAGTTTTTAATTTTTTAGGTATGTAAATTGCGAAAAAACAATGTACATAAAATAAATTTCATACTTAATCTTAAATTTATTAATTTTATAGCTAACTGATTTAGTAAGAATTTTTGTCACAATTGTTAAAAATTATAAAAAATTATTTATTCATAAAGAATTTTTATAATAAACACATTTTTGAAATTTATAAATAAAAATTAGTATACATATATGCATGTACTTTTGTATTCAATTTTTCAATATTTTTACTTTGAATTAATAAATATAATATATTTAAAATTTTAAAATTTAATAATTTTTTTTAAAAATATGATATGTAAGGACACTATAATGAAAAAGCTCTTGATCCATAAAAATAATTAGAGTAATTTGCCCCGCGCTCTAGGGCAATAAGGTAAATAGTTTCTCAACCAGCCGAGAGAAACCTGGTTCATCTGGTTTCCTACTACAACATCAATGATACCAATCTAGAATGAGACGGATCTAATTTGTACAACTTTCAGAAAAATAAACGATTTTCAATAAAAAAAATAATAATAAACGATTTCATTTTCTCAGCAAAAGATTTGGATGATGCATGATTTATATTTTATAAACCAATTAGGTTTTGAAAGAAGAGGAATTTTGAATTTCGTAGATTGAAAGCAATGTGCTTGACAGGACTATCAAACTTAATATATATATATATATATATATATATATATATATATTAATTTAATTTTTACGTGATTAAGATGATTAAACTTGATTTAATATTCATATCAAAAATCTATACCTATAAAAAAAATATAATACAAAGAAAATAAAAAATTTTGACCAAATATTAGTTTGATCATAATGTTGCCTTCAAATTCAACAAACAAACAAATAAATAAAAGTTATTTTCAAGTCTATGTTGAATTACTTAAAAATAGTTAAAAAGTTACTGACTATTGGACAATTTTTTTTTTAAAAAAAGTTATTATTTTTCTGTCACTTTACTCTAATAAGTATGAAAATGAACATTTTATTCATGTTTTTATATGATTATTATGAACTAAAAATGCTCATTTTTTATAATTAAAGGACTAGATTAAGTATAAAAGTTGAAAATAATAAGAATAAAATACTCATGTTTATATAATTTCAAAATTATTTGTACATGGATGTGTTGAATTAGTTCAATTATCATATTTACTTTATAAAATAATAGTAATAATAATAGTCTTAGTAAAAAAAGCAGAAATAAATAATATGAATCTTTGCATTGGTTGCACAATAAAACCTACGCATAGACAATTAATTAAAATGAAACTTGTATCATTTTTATTTTTATTTTTTATTTTTTTTAAAACCAACACAAACTAAATGATTCAATTTGACACTTTTAATGTAGTGAGTTGAGGTAAATCCTATGGCTTATGTGTTGTCTTTGTCCCAGAATCCTATTTGGTACGAAATAAATGGAATAAAATGAAATGTAAGCTTTGACAAAATTATATACATTTTTTTTTATTTAATTAAAGCTTTATACATTTTTGATCCTCCCTCTTTTTCTAATGATTCCTTTGCAAAAGAAAACAAACTTGTTTCTTCTTGTTTTCCAAAGGTTGCATATTGATCTCACCCAAATAGGCCAACTATTTCTAGGTCAATAATAACAGATTGATTTTTTTTAAATTTTTTTTTAAAATAATAACAGATTTTAAGGTAAGTGATAGCAACTATAAGTTGTTATTTATTAATCCTTCTATTCTAATAACAATTAAAAATACATTCTTTGGAGACTATGTTATAGCTTAGGTGGCCTTAGGCATAGTGCTTTTTAGTGACGTAAAAGGAAAAAAAATAGAAAATATATTTAAGAGGGAATATTTTAACCATGAAATTGAAAAAAAAAAACCAAGTTTTTATTATTTACTAGTTTTGTTGTCACATGGAATGTATGTCCCCAGCTTTATATAGTTTAAATTATATATTAGAGGATAATAAAATATAAAGACATATTTAATAAGATGAACATATGTATTCTTCTATGAACTTATGGAATCTTTCATATATTAATTTAAATTTGTAACAAGTAGAAAGTAAAATTTAAATTTTTTGTAGAAATTATTGTAATAGTAAATATTACCTTTCTAAATTATACTACATATTTTATATAATATAAATGAAACTAATGATAGTAATAACACATATTAGTTTCATTGATATAAAAAAAATTATATATTAGATAATAAATAAGTTAACATATATTATTGTTTATTAAAAATAATGATTTATCTATGCAAGTTGGTTTAATATTGTACTAATATCTTGTGTTTATCTTGCATAGTGTAACAACATATTATTTTTGTTTAAAAAATAATATACATTAATTGATTATTATTTTAGATGTTTAATGTAGAACAAAAATGATAATTTTAATACAAATGTTAGTTGACTATTTTTTTAGTTGTTAGCAATACAAAAATGATGACTCTTCACAAATATAATTTGTTTATGCATGTATTGATTGGACTCAACCTATTAATTAAATATGTAACCATGAATAATATGAACCATCACTCACTTAGAAGTTAATAACTTGTATGTGATTAACACTATCAAATACAATAATTTATGAGAGGTATGATATATTTATTATATGAATATTTTGATATTTATTAGTATACACCAATATAAAAAGAGGTATTTAAGTAAAGATTTAAAGTCAATTTTTAGAAAAAACTGACTTATAATGAATTTTAAGTCGGTATGCTAAAAAATTGACTTAAAAAATTAAAAATGTAGCTTCGGTTGACACGTAGAATCGACACTACACGTATGACGTAGCGTATTTTTCTTTTCATTTTCTCTTATTTCTTTCTCATTTTCCAACAAAACGTATTTTCCAACTGTTGTAACCCCAAAACAATGACTTCCTCTTCCATTATTTCTCATTTTCTGACCACCTTCGACCACCAATTTCGGGGTCATTTAGTGGATTTTCTTCATCTCAAATTTCTCTTCTAGATCCTCTATTTTTTTTAACATAATACTCAATTTTATTATACTCATTTTCTTACTTACAAAACATATTTTTTTTCTTCATTTCGTCACTTTATTTACTCTTGTAAGTATTTCTATAAATTATTTTATACCTATTATTCATATTTTTTTTTTATATTATGTGTTATTATTTATATGTATAAATTTTTGTGTTATGTAGGTTTTGTATTTTTATTTAAGTTTAGAAGAGAAAAAAATGTATTTTTATTCATTTATTTATTTTAATAACTTTATTTATATAGGTGTTTGATATATATTAATTTATTTTAAATAAATAATTTTTGAAAATTATTTACATGTACATTATTTATATATATATATATATATATATATATATAATATAAGATATATTTTTATATATATAATGTATAATGAGTTTATTAATATTTATTATTATATATATCTATAAAATATATATTATTATTAATTACATACATTTATATATATAAATTAATATATATTGTATATTGTTAATAATGATGTTTTATATATTTGTACATGTACAAGAAAATTAAGCTAAAAATATTATTAAAAAAACTAAAAACTAAAGTTTAAAAATCATGAATAAGGAATGATATTTATGTCCTCGTGACATGCTAAAAACAACTACCAAACCCCACTATCAAGTCTTTTTATATATAGAATTATAAAAGATAAAAATACAAAAGAAATTATTCATAAAAAATTATTATAAAAATATTTTGATATTTATTAGTGTAAAAAAATAAATAAAACTAAAAAAAATATAGAGAACAACCAAAATCATAAATTAGTTTTATATAAAACTTTCAAAATAATTATTTATAAAAAATATATTTATTTTAGATATGTTTTGATATTTATTAATATAACAAACAAAACTAAAATGTGGAGAACAATAAAAGCTTTACATATAACATATTAGAAAGTAACTAATAAAAATACAATATTTAATTGGATTTTGAAATTTTATTAGTGAAATCAATTGCATTTAGATAAATTGAATTTCTGACTCAAATAAACAATCGAGTCTTACAAGAAGACAAATATGTCAATCTATGAAATATTTTTCATAAATTTTATTGTAACTTAATCAAAGGAGGTCTCACATCGTGAATTAAGCAAAAAGCATAGTAGAATAAACAACAATAACAATATGCTTAATTCAATACATCATATAAATAACCAACATATAAGAAAGAATAATCTATGGTCAATTCTCTAGTAGCAGTGTGTCTTATAAGCTTCAATTTAGACTAACATTATGTAATAAAAAGGCAACCAACATACATCATGTGAATCATGTAAACATATAATAAAAGTTATTAAGGATTTTAAATCAATTCAAGACCTCTTATGTGTAAATATATATGATAAATCATTATTTTAATCTCATCACATTAGAGCATATATAACACAACATGTAACATTTCAAATCATATAGGATCCAATATATATGTGGAAACATCCAAAGGTTGCATAACAATTATCGACAGTAAGCAATTCACTTAGAATCAATAGTTTACAATAAATAAAAATATAAACATAAATATTTCTATTAGTCGGAGGCTTTAAGCACCTGTACTAACTGGGTCAAAGATGTCAAACACTATTAACATAACACTTAATCTAAGTAGATCATATCTCATCCTCGGAGCTTTATCATCACCCAATGTAATCAACTACTGATAGCTGAATCTCATAACATGTATATACATAAGCTCTTCACCTATGGACTCTAGTGCTATCACTATATAGGTTCGTCACCTAAGGGAACTCTTGCAACACCCTACTGACACATGAAAAACCTAGAGAAACACTCAAATATATTACTCTTCACTAACAAACAATTTTTTTTCTCTCTCACTAAACCATCACTCATTCTTACATTTTTACACTTATCCTAGTGTTTACGAAAAATGAGATAAACTCCTCTATGATGTCCTACATTCTAATATGAGAAATTTATTTTCTAATTCAATAGATTCCTTTCTGATATCCTATATTGATTCCCTAACCCAACACTCAAAAGAAAATTAGATCAAGAATAGACTAGAAAAGTATGAAGCCAAATAGGCAGAGGTTCTTCCTCAAATTTTGGAAGAAAGAATAAGAAGATGAGATTTGAATATATAGAAAAATCCAACCTTATAAACACCTCACTAACTATTTTCGTCAACCAATCGATGAGAACAATAACCACAAAAACTAACTCATGGTTGGCCACTTGACGAGCCCTCACTGGCCTTACCGAGTGCACATCGATGAGCCAAGTGTCACAGATAGCAAGCTTGGTGATCAACCTAGAAAAATACAAAGGAATTTTTGACACAAAAAAATGCCTAGTCCATTATATGATGACACTACAACAAATAGACATTTAACCATTCAAACTACATGCAATCTAAGAAAGTGATTGTGTATACAAGCAAGTAAGAAAATATGTCTTAAGTAATACTAAACCACGTATCCAACCTTACAAAGGATAGATATAAACATAAAATAAAATATAGAATCCAAATTTTGTTGACTTGAATGCCAACAAAAACTAAAATGATGTACATATTTTATAATGAGTAGAAGTTAACTGAATTACTATTTAATCTATTTGAATAGTTTGTTTATATTTAAAGAATACCGTAAAAGAGCTTCTGACAAGGATAAACATTTTAAGACCAAACAAAAAAATCACTAAAAGTACTTTCTTTGATCAGAAAGAACATTTTGTGCTTCATGACATAACACATTATGAGTTTGCTTTCTTGTGCTTCTATCAAAAGGCATAAGCATTTTCAAAAAAAAAAAAACCAAATTCAAGGTAACTTTTGAGCTTTGAAATTTCTTCTAACAATTTTGTTTCCTCCTATTTAATTCTAAAGCAATTTTTTACTATCATAAGTATTTTTACAAGGTCCCAAAGGCAAAAATTAATACGGCCCGTAGACGAGTAAATAACCCCTTTTTATTAAAGCTACATGTTGATAAACTTATTAAACATGAGAGGGTTAAGCATGACAAGTCAAAAATACTTTTGATAGCAAAAAAAAAAATCTATACGAACAAAACAATTTGTTACAAGTATTTTCAATACTCAGAAAGAACTTTTTGTACTTCGTAACATAACACATTATGGGTCGTTTGGATGTGTTTCTTATAGAAATTGTTTAAAATAAAGTGGTTAAATTAGTGGTTATTAGAAAAACATTTAGATGTTTTTGATGAAAATTTTAGAAATAGTTTTAAGTGTCATTTAAAAAAGTATTTTAGGAAGAAAAAATGCATATTACTCCTAAAAATAAATATTACTTACTTTTCTCTTAAAAATATTAATAATACTTTTCAAATTTTGGAAACTTATGTTGAAGATTGCAAAACAAAGTGCTTCGGGTAATTACATTTTTAACCAAAAGAGAAGCATTTCTAAATGGATCTTATTATATGCTCTCTTTTTATCTCTTTTAAAAAAAAAAATTCTTATGAAAGCGATTCTTTCTGAAACCATTTTGATATAAGCACCAGGAAAAGAAACCTTAATTTCATTAAAGTTATATGTAAATAAACTAATTAAACAAGAGATAGTTATGCATGATAAGTCAAAAGTTCTTGTACTCTATATATAATACCCAACCTTTGGCTCTCCATATCTTGTCACAAGAATACTTATTTCCTTAATTCTCTTCCATCTATTTTAAGCTTTCTTTCTTTCTCATCCAAAAATCATGTTCTACTTAAAGTTGATATTTTTACTCTCATGTTTTTACCTTTTTCTCTTATTTCATCTTGTTGGTTCAATTTCCTTTAAAATATCTCATTTCAAAGCTGAAACACCGAATATACTTTATCAAGGAGATGCAGTACCTTCTGACGACACCATTTCATTCAACAAAGTCAATTATAACTGTCGTGTTGGTTGGGCAACATATGCCCAACCATTGCCTTTATGGGACCACGACACATCAAAATTAGCTGATTTCACAACTCGTTTTTCCTTCATTATTGACACAAGTAGCTTTGTATCTTATGGTAATGGTTTTACCTTCTTTCTTGCTCCAGTTGGATTTGAAATTCCTCCAAATTCAGCTGGTGGATTTCTAGGCCTATTCAACACCACAACCGCGTTTTCATCTCGAAACCAAATCATTTTCTTCGAGTTTGATTCATATTCAAACCTTGAATGGGATCCTTCATATGAACATGTGGGGATTAATATAAACTCTATAGGCTCCAATGAAACAGCCCCTTGGAATGCAACTCTTCATAGTGGAGATACTTGTAATGTAAAAATTGCATACAATGCCACTACGAAGAATTTGAGTCTCTCTTGGTCTTATCAAAGAACCTCTAGGCCTCAAGAAAAGACCAATCTTTTTGTCATTGTTGATCTAATGAAGATACTACCTCATTGGGTTACACTTGGTTTTTCAGCAGCTACAGGTCAATATGGAGAAAAACATATACTTAGAACTTGGGAGTTTAGTTCAAATTTGGATATAAAAGAGTCAAAAAAACATACCAAACAAAAAATGTACATTATGGTTGTGACAGGTTCAGGTGGTGCTTTGGTAGGTTTGTTAGTAATTGCAAGTTTGATTTTTTGGAGGATGAAACAAAAAGAAAAACAAAAGATGAAGAAAAAAGCAGAAACACCAAATACTTTAACATCAATAAATGATATTGAAAGAAGAGCAAGACCAAAGTTGTTTACTTATGAAGATCTTGTTTTAGCAACAAACAATTTTTCAAATGATAGAAAGCTTGGTGAAGGTGGGTTTGGAGTTGTTTATAAAGGGTATTCAACTGATTTAGATACAGAAATTGCAGTTAAGAAAATTTCAAGAGGTTCCAAACAAGGTAGGAAAGAGTACATAACTGAAGTGAAGATAATTAGCAGATTAAGGCATAGAAACTTAGTTCAACTTATTGGTTGGTGTCATAGTCATAATAAGTTCTTACTTATCTATGAGTTCATGCCAAATGCTAGTCTTGATTCTCATTTATTTGATAAGAAATGTACACCTCTCACTTGGGTTGCTAGATACAAAATTGCTCTTGGATTAGCATCTGCTTTGCTTTACCTACATGAAGAATGGGAACAATGTGTTGTTCATAGAGATATCAAATCAAGCAATGTTATGTTAGATTCTGGTTTTAATGCTAAGCTTGGTGATTTTGGTTTAGCTAGGCTTATGGATCATGAGATCGAACCTCGGACAACGATTGTGGCTGGAACATTAGGATATATGGCACCAGAATACATTTACACAGGCAGAGCTAGTAAAGAGTCGGATGTATTTAGCTTTGGTGTGGTGGCTTTAGAAATTGCTACTGGGAAAAAATCAGTTGATCCAATGGAGAAGACTTCTTTGCTAGAGTGGGTTTGGGATTTGTATGGAAAAGGAAAGGTTTTATCAGCTGTTGATGAGAAGTTGCATATGGGTTTTGATAATAAACAAGCAGAGTGTTTGATGATCGTTGGATTGTGGTGTGCTCATCTTGATTCAAATTTAAGACCATCAATAAGGCAAGCAATTCAAGTTCTTAATTTTGAGAGTGAATTTCCAAATCTTCCAAAAAAAATGCCACGTCCTCCATATCATTATCCTGCAAATTCTGTAGTAGATGTTGCCTCTCCACCATTAACTACTAGCTCAAACACTTGATTGCAGCCGTATGTTACTTCAATAAAGTCGATTGCCATGTAATGCACTGTGACATTTGTTCCTTGTGTACAATTTACTAGGGTACGTTCGAGTTTTGTCAATCACAAGTGTACGAATTTGCTGTGTAAGTGTTTACTTCAGTAATTTCAAATTTTTTTAAGGGCAATAATTCCAAATCTTGGATTTTTTTTCTTTCATTTGAGTAGTAATTCATGACCGTGTCCTTGTGAACTTAATTGCTTCATTGGAAACAAAGGTAGCTTAGATACGACCATAATACATAATAATAAGTCTACTACTAGTAGTAGTAGTAGGGTAAGGTGTATTTAACTACTATTGGTAACAGAGGTAATCATCAAATCAAAATCATTTATTTTTGATCTATCTGAATATGATTCAATATAAATTGAATTTAAAAATTCTCTATTCGAATTCGATCCAATTATATAATCAATCCAAACAAATAATATATTTTTGGATCGAATAAAGTTCGATTAATATTGAAATTTATTTATGAATTATCGTCAAATATAAAATACGATATATGCAATATTTAAATTTTAAATTAGTATATTTGTAACAAAATTTATTATATATAGTCACAACTAAGAAAATCAAAAGAATAAGAAATATGTTTGTATAATTATTAAATTATTATAAATATTTATATTTATTTTTAAAGTAAAATAATATAATTTAATTATGATATGTATAATATTTAAATATAATACATTATAAAATAAATTATAGATTCATTTATAATTTAATACTAATTTAGTTTTTATCTAATAAAATGAATTATAAAATCTTTTAATCAGAAGACAATATGAATTCAAACGAATCGTACATTTTTTAATCTGAATCCAATCTAACTACAAAATTTGTCATTTTAATCTCATTCGAATATGACAGATAAGATTAAACTTATCAATTTAAGTGAATTGATTAGATTACTTGGTCACCCCTAACTAATAGTTATAATAATAATAACAATAATAGGGTGATAATTTTTCATAATATCATTTATTATTACCACAACTGTTTTAATTAATGACAATTTTATTCAACAATAACGATAAATTAAAAATAAAGTATAATCCATTATAGGGTTATAATGAACAATTCATACACTTTTGTTGTTATCAATGATAATAGTAATTATGACAATATCACTACCTACTATCACTACTATTATTGATGACGATGAAGATGATAACAATGGTGATGGTATTGATATTGTCACAATTAAATTTGTTATTACCATAACAATTTTTTATTTACGATGATATTATTAAACAATAATGTCAATAAAATTTAATTAGTTATATAATAAAATAGATAATTTAAACATTTTTGTTACGATAATATCATCATTATTATTATTATAGAAAAAGTAATTTTAGCATTATTATTATTATTATTATTGAGTTTAATAGCACCAAATGATGGTAAATTATTACTCATGCTCTTAGGTTTTAACATATATTCACTTATGTTCCTAATTTTTATAAAAATACCTCTAATATTATCGAGATTTATACTTAATATCAATGATATCCTTAAATTGTTAACGACGTTAAGTTTTCATCCATTGATGTTTTCTTTCTTATGGCTCTGATACCAAATCGTGGACTAGTTATTTTGAATAACTAATTTTGTAAGTGATTATAATTATTTAATTTAATTATTAAATTTAAAAAATTATTTTTATTAAACATGTGCTTAATATTTTTGTTCTAAGATTTTTTAATTGATTTGATTGATTCGATATATATTTTAAATCATTTAATTAGAATTATTTATTATTAAATCCGTTCTAGAATACACATAAATATTTGTGTTTTATATGCTAACTCTGATTGCAGATTGATCCATAATCGTATCTAATTGGTAAGTAGCTAATTAAAATATTGGTCTAGATTCCACTCATGCTATTCTTGGAAACTTTAAAAATAGGTAAATTGTGGCAATATTGTAAATAGAGTAGCATAAAACTGAGTTTATACTTGAACATTTGGTTTTCATAGTGGACATATAGGTGGTCGATGGACCGATGATTTTTCTCTTAAGTCTTGTTTCTAACTAAAAATATTGTGTGTTATTTTTAATTTTCATACTTTATTATTTATATGTAATTGCATATCTAGTTGCTTTGTTTAAGTTACGAAATTTTAAATTGATAAAATTTAAAATAACATATTCAACCCTTATAGGGTTATTAAATATGTTTTAGAACTTTCAATGGTAATTTTTGTAACATTTAGATTTTAATCTTATTTTGATGTAAGCATTGTTTGGATTTATAATATTATACAAATCATTCATAATCTCATGAATAATATTCAAATTTTGAGACAACTATTTTTTTCTCAATTTCTTCTAATAAATAAATACTACAAATATCATAAATAACAAATTCCTCTATTGATTAAATTCCATTTTAAAAATTTCTTCCAATATTCTTTCTTTATGTGGAAATCCCTTATTAAATTATTTTTTATGCTAAAACCTATTAGGGTATTCATTAGCAAAATATCATTCTTCATTGCAAATCCAACATTTGTATTTCTTTTTCCTCAATGGGCAATAATTTTTTTCTTTTCTGGTGGCTTCTACATTTTTCTCTTAAAATATATTTTTCTATAAGGCTCTTGGTTATACATTTTCTTATATTTTGAAAGTTTTGTTTTCTAAATTTATATATATTTTTTTTTGTATTTTTATACTTTTATTTGTAAGATTGTATGTTACATTTATATTTTCTCACATCCTAAAATTTCTTGTATCACAATACATTTTATCATTTTCTCTTATTAGTTTATAATTTTTTTTCTTTCATGACATTTAATGATTATTCAATTCTTAAGGTTTCTTATTCTTTCTCCTAAGATGTCTTGTATAGTTTCTCTACTTTTTTTATTTTATCATTTTATTATAGTTTTATGTAATATTACAAATAATTTTTGAAAAAAAAATATTTCTTTATAAATTTCTTGCATAGAGGGTGGTAATTTGTGATAATACATTTTCATATTCATAAATAAAAGAATCTATAAAACATATTTCACATATGTCTATATTTGTTAAATGTCATTTAGTTTCCTCAATTTGATATTCACTAGATTCACTGGTATGTGTACTTTTGTCTTCTCCAATAAATTTCTTATATATTTCATTACTATAGTATCTAGATATTGTCTACCTATGAAAGTATTTCCTTACATTTATAACTATTGTTAGTATAAGTTTGTAAACTAAATTTTAACCTTTTATGTCATTTTAATAAGTTATTAATACCTTATAAGTTGAAGAGTTTAACTATGTGGTTAGAGAAGTTTGTATGATTACACTTATTTCATTATGTCATTCATCTAAAGCTTGTTTCTTATCTCTTACACAATTTAAATCTAAAATATTAAATTTATAATTTTGAAGTTTAAATTTTGGTGGAATATTGCCACTAGTTTCCTAATATAACCATCCTTCTATTTTGGTTGTTGTTTTTCTATAAGGAATGTCAGGTTCTTCTAACCTTTGCATATTTTTTCTTCTCTACGTGGATCAGATGTTTCTTCTTGATGAGGGATTAGTAATGTAATAGGCTTCATATGATTTTTTTAAGATTATATTGTTGGTTCAGAATCAGTTTGACTAACTATTGTCATATCATTTTCCTCTTTGTTTGTACAAAAAAAATTATAAAATGCTTTCCTAGTTCTTAATCTGTTAGAATTAATAAACTAACTAATTTTTCTATGTCCTTATTTTCAGGATTCATAAATTGTTCTTTTGATTTTTTCTAAATTTCATTAAATTGTGATTATGACTTCTTCTTTATTTTTGGATTTTTTTTCTTATTCTTTCTTTTATTATTCTTAGGTATTAATGCATCTGATCTCTTAAGGGTTTTTCTTTTAATCCTACAAATGGATTAAACTTGTAACGTGTAATTTCATTGTTTTTAGGTATGTTATTAATATTCATTCTTAATTTTGTAAATTTCTTATGTATGTCTAGTTTTAATTCCTTAGTATAACCGTATTTTCTCATTTCTTTAAGAAGTTTTTTCTATGTCTCATTTATATCTTGTAAGGACTTGATGTTTAGTTTTTGTGCTATATTTATTTCTTATGATAAAAGAATTAAAGCTTTCATTATAAGTATTTAGTTTTTTTGGTATATTTATTAAGTTTTCGTTACTATCTAGGGTAGAATGTTATAAAAATCCCTTAGATTAGATCATTTGTGTCATTTGCTCTCTTAGTTTAGAAACAATATCATTTAGTCTCTTAACTTTGTAAAAATAATCAATTAAGAACAAATTATATTATTTTAATGATTTTTTATTATTTTTTATCAAGTAATTAAAACACAATAAAAAAATATTTAACAAAGATAGAATAAAATTTAATATGAAATAGTTTAAGAAAAAATAAATAATAATAAAATTCAAACAAAAAATTATTTAAATATATATTTAAACTTTTGATAAAAATAAAAAAATTAATAAAACATTAAAATAAAACTTATAGCAATTAAGAAATATTTAAAACAAAAATTTTGTGAATTTTTTTTATATTAATTGTAACTTTAGTATTATTAAATATTGATGTTTTAATCACATTTAATCACTTGATAGAAAAATAAGTATAATAAAAAATTATTAAAATAATATATTTTATCCTTGATTAGCTCTTTTTTACAAAGTTAATGGATTAAATGAAACATTTTTTAATCTAAGTAGCTAAATTACATAAAGAACATAATCTAAGGGATTTTTATGGCATTTTTTTCTATTATCTAATTTTATATCTTTTAGTTTATTTTTTAACATCATCGAAAGAAAATTGATATTACTCTAATTTTCCTATTATTACTTTATGGATCAAATCTTTTATTTCTTGTTTTATTTCGGTTATCTTTATCTTTTCAGAGGCTTCTTTTTTAGAGTCTATAAACTTAAACCTTGATACATTATATTTTTTAGGATATTAAAGATTTTTCTCTAACATACAAGTTTCATTCTTTAGGTACTTCAAAGTTTATTAATATTTTTTGTTTTATTATTTATCCAATTTCTTAGAAAGTTTTATTTATTTCTATGAATTCATTTTTTTTCATACATTGAATTATTTTGGCTACTTGTTAACGAAGCTCCTACTATAAAGTGTACTTAAAATTGATGATTTCCTTTTGTCGTTAAATGTTTTGGTTCAAACTCATAAGTTAAACTTAATATTTGATATAAATTTTTATTTTTAATATTAATGGCAAATATAGAGTATGTTATGAATTTTAATTTTTCATGTATTATTCTATTATCTAGAAATTCTAGTTTTATTTATGTATCACTTCCTTCTATAAAATGTGTTTTGATTGATATTTAGATTCCTCCAAAATGAACATATCCAATTTTTCTTTTTATCATTCTAAGGGTTTTAATATTTTATCCATAATGATTTCTTTGTCAATTAATGATATGTTATATGTTCTATTTGAATACGTAATAGTAATACTTATCTCTTTATTACTTATCCCATAATAAACAATATCATTCCTTAGAAATATTTTTTTATTCTTAAAAATGATAAATTTTTCAATCAATCTCCTTCCTTAAAATTTAATTTAATTTCTTTTTACTAATTATCATTTCTTATAAAAAAAATGTTCTAAGATATCTTGTATTTCTATTTATATTATTCTATGATTTTTTATTATTTTTGTCATGGATAATATATAAAAATTACTGTTAACTTCCATATCTTTAACTTACGTTTAAGTTAGAGAAGTATTCGTAATATTACATAAAAAATTAAGTATATTATCGATATTAGCTCTCAATGAAGTTTCAATGAAAATAAAAAATAATTAAAAAACCATGTTTAAAAATTCTTTATAATGCACCGACTTAAACGCAAGTTGGTTTCAAAATAAGACATGGTGGACTTGCTCTACCAAGCTGTGATGGGGATGGTCCTTCCTTACCCCTTAAAGTTGCTCAAAAGAGAAGTGCTCCGTTTCATACATAGCACATGTTTTAAATAAATAAATAAAAACTTGCATCCACCCTACAGTGATTGAAGAGTCGTTTTTACTTGGAAATTCAACCAAATTTGTGAGTAAATTGACTCTGTCCTGCCATGATCAAAATGTAGACCTTTAGACCAAGTTACCAAGGTCTCAAAATAACGACTTTATGAGATACATTCAACAATTCTAAGATCATACAAGTGTTGGCGTTTAGTAAATATTTTTAATCAAAAGGTGTTTACATGTAATTATAATAGTTATTATATTTATTTTAGAGCATATTTAGTCTATTATATATGATATATTAAATATAATTTTATTGGAATAAATTGTAATAAATTATATTTAATAAAATAATTTATATTTAAACTAATATTTCATTAATTTCTTTAATTATTAAAATAATTTCATTATAATCATTTATTTAAATAATTTTAATTTATTTTATATTTTTCTTACATTTTAAAAATAAAAAATTTATTTTTAATTTTAGATAAAATAAAAATTCAAGATACATAATTCTAGAATTAAAATTTCATACAAGTCAAGTAAAGTATCCACTATGATTTAGAGTCACACTCATATTTGTTACTAAATTTTTATATAACAATTTCTATTAAAACACGTGATTACAAAAATTATAAATTCAAGGTTTTTAATATTATGTAACAAAAATACACTTAAGGTAGACAAATAATCCAATTTTAGGTTTTAAAGTAAGGATTTTATCATATGTTTGACACATGTGATATAAGTGAAGCATAATTGTGTTATTTAGAATTTTTGATAAATTAATAGTATCCCCATTTAATATAATCTATGTATATGAACCCATATTTCCATAATAGTACACTAGTAATCTAAAATTATGATTTAATTAAGAATTTTAGCATGTGTCGTGCATATGGACAAAAATTTAAGGGCAAATTCGTCTTTAAAATAAACAAAGAATAAAAAAAAGTTCATTAAAACATTATTGTAAGGATTATAAGTGTTGGTTATTTTAATAAACAAAATATTTGCATGTAAACTTGTTTTTAAGCTTGTAATTAAATCTATCAACAAAGTTGAAGAAATGTTAGAATTTCAGATAGTTGTACTTCAGGTATATCTATTATAAATATGACAGATATACCTGAAGTAAGACTATTGCATGGATAAAATATTTTTAGATAGTCGTATTTCAGATATATTTTCGTGCACAAACTATTTTCATGTAAACTTATTTTTAAGCTCTCAATCAAGTCTATCAACAAAGTCAAAGAAATGTCAGAATTTCACATAATCGCACTTCAAGTATATCTGCTATAAATATGATACATAGGATTGTACTCATGCATTTAATATCACATGTTCATAAATCTAGAATTATTTTTGAAACTAAAATATTTATTTAAACTTGAACCAATTTATGAAATTATTGCTCAACTTATTGTTTAATGTGTTTCATTGTTATAAATATATATCCTAAATTTTAGGCTAAAATGTAAGATAATATATAGGCTAAAATATAAAATAAGTTATATGTTAAAATATTAGATAAGATATAGACTAAATCTTAGCCTAAAAGATATCCTAAAATCTACTTTAAAAAAACTTTTTTTTTAAATAAGAGTCTTCTTGATTAATGAGTCTGCTTTAAAAGAACTCTTCTTCAAATAAGAGTCTTCTTAATTAATGAGTATTACTAATCCTATTTGTAAATAGAAAACATATTTATCAATTACATAGGATAAAATGGTTTTAATTTTTTCTATAAATAAAACCCATAAAACTCATTGTTTATTTTTTCAATCAACCACAAAAGAGTATTAATCTCTTTTTTTAAATCTTTTTATCTTGTTTTGCAAATATAAGATCATAATTCTTAAGACTTTTTATTTGGTTAAACTATCAAACATTGGTGGTTGTATTTGATTGATTAATAAGCCTAATTAGTTTATGATATTTTGATCATATGTTCTTATTTCTTTATTTTTGTCCTTGAATTGTTAGATCAAATAATTATGTGTGTTATATCATAATTATTTGGTTTGATTATTAATCTTTAAAGAAGTTATCATTAATAAACTTATACTTAAACTGATTGTTCTAGGGTTTGGTAGTTTATTTTGATTTATCTGATATAGTTATTAAATTATATATTTAGCATTATTCATTATTAAATTTCTTCTAGAATACACACAAATACTTGTGCTTTGTGCTAGCCCTTTAGCAGTTGATTCGTGAACGTATTTGATTGGTGGGAAACTTATTAGAACGTTGGTCTTAATATCGCTCATGCTAATATTAAAAATTGTGAAAACAGAATAAGGGCTCATAAGTAAGGTACATTAAGGTACTATCCTAGGGAGGGTAGCATAAGACCAAGTTTGTACTTGAAAATTTATTTTTCATAGTAGAAAGTTACATGATCTGGTGGATTGATGGTTTATCTCTTAGGTCATAGTTATGACCCAGATTATTTCCACCTAAAAATATTGTGTGTTATTATTATATTTCTGAACTTTATTCTTATACCATATTATATGCTTGGTGACTTTGTTTAGGTTATTAAGTTATAAAAAATAAAAATTTAACATAATGTATTCAACCCCCTTTAGGTAAATTAGGTCTATATTTTATAAAATTTCATTTGATATCAAAGAAAACACTAGACACACTTAGTGAGTTTGATCCTTAAAGGCATAAACTCCTACTTATGGACCAAATGAAAGAAGGTGAATTATGTATTAGACCCTTATTCTTTGATAGGTATAATTACCCTTAATGAAGACTCGCATGTATGCCTTTCTCAAACAAGATGAAAAAGTTTGGAATGCTATTATTGATGGTTAGGAATCACCTTTAGTAACGAAAGATAATGTAATAATCATAAATCTAAGAATAGTTTGGACCATTGAAGAATGCACCCTTAGTAAAGCAAACCAAAAAGGTCTAAGCTCAATCTTTACTGCAATATCGATGGATGAGTTCTGTCGCATCTTCGACTGTGAGATTGCTAGATATGCATGGAATGCACTTACTCTTGCTCATGAGGGAACTTCCCAAGTGAAACAAAAAAAATTAAGATTTCTAACATCTTAGTTTGATTCCATTAAAATGAGCAACACTGAAACTTTTGGTCAATTCTAGCTCACTTTTACGATATCACTAATTATTGTTATAACCTTGGTGAGAAAATTCCACAACCTATACAAGTATACAAACTTCTAAACTCTTTAACAACAGACTACAAGTTAAAAGTTATAGCGCAAAAGGAAAGCAAGAATGTGGACACAATAAACATTGATGAACTTTTTGGGTCAATCCAAACCTATTAATTTACTTTTCATCCACCCAAGAAAAACAAGGATGTTGCATTCAAAAGCTCCAAAAAGGACATATTTGATAATGATGAGGATATGAAAGTTGAGTCACTAGTATTGTTAGCACTAAAATTTAATAAGTTCATGAAAAAGAAGGGTCAATATAATAATTATCTAACAAGGTACAATCTAGTTGTTTGAGGGACCAAAAATTAAGGGAAATCAAGCCTCATAGCTCTGATGGTCAGAAAACTAAGCCCACTAGTCCTTAATGCTTTACTTGTAGGGCCTTTGGTCATATTTCTACAGAATGTGTGAACAATAAAAAGAAAGTTGAAAAAATCTTTAATACTACACTTAGTGACACATAAAATGTGATGAGAATCATAGAGCGCTACAAATTCCAAGTGGACCAATCACAAGGTCTAGGAAGGCACAACTCGAAAAGGCTTTAAATGGGATCATTCAAGAGGTCATTCATAATCAAGGGGACCTAAATTGGGAGTGCAAGGATTGGGACAATCCTAGGATGGAAATTAGGGCAAAATTGGCAAAATAAAACTAGGCACATTGTTGTGCCATTTGGACTTTTGGGCAGCTTCAATTTCAGCCCCTGATGGAAAACAAGGGTCAAGATGTAATATTTTATAGGGTTTCTTTTGTTCTCGCCTGCCCCATGTTTTCCTCCAATTTTGGAGTGCCATTTGACCGATTTTGGGCAGCTCTCTTTTCACCCTTGGATGAAATCAAGGGTTAAGATGTAATACTTTATGGGATTGCTTTGTGGTCAGTCGCCCCAATTTTTCCATGTATTTTGGTCAATGCTCGCTGCTACCTTTTCTCGCTTTTTGGCTGTGTTTATTTTCAACCCTTGGACGAGATCAAGGGGCTATGATGTATTATAGCTTAGGTTGGTTTGAATCCTTTTAAGAGTAAATTTCAAGCTGTAAAAACACAATTTTTGAATGAAGTTTGAATATTCAGATCATTCGAGAGCTCATTCTAGCTCTTTGTTCCTCTTCAAGCAACCCATCGGGCGGATTGGAAACCTTTGTGGCGTTGTTTAGCATCCAAGCATTTGTGGTGAGTAATATCCATACTTGTTAGGGTGTCATTTATGCTAGACTTATCAAGGAATTAGCCTTTTGTGGCGTCTTTTCTCCTCGTAAAATGGTGAGTAATATCCATTGATTTCGTGGAGAAACCCTTGCTATATAATCAAATTAGCTAGGTCCTAAACCCTTGGTTCTTATCATTTGGTATCAGAGCTTTTGGTGCTAATTTTCGCATTCCTATCCTTTATATTTGATCTTGTTCTTGTGTTCTTGTTCTTGTGTTCTTGGTATTTCTAACACAAAAAAAAACGAAAAAAATAAATATCATTCTCGCGTGTTCTTGTCAAAATTTATTCTCCATACCCTAAAAATATTGCTCTTCTTTGTTTCCACGTTTTTTCTCGCATTTTCCTTGCAAATTTCCGCTATTACCGAATCTATTCTCGTACTTTTCTCCTTGCTTATTCTACAAAAATCAAATATTCTCAGCTTTTGGTTGTTTTCTAGTATTTCGTGGTAGTTCCTACGTAAATTTCATTTTCCCTTTCAGTGTCATAATTTATATGCTATTTTACCAATCTTAAACATCACTTAAACTCATATTGAAAGTATTGTATTGATTTACCCTAGAGTTATTAGCATAATTGTCCCAAAAAGAAAAAAAAAACAAAAAAAGAGTGGCACCAAAAAAAAAAAAAAACAGATTGGCCAAATTGCAATTGCTAATTTCTAGTGAGTATTAGAACTCATAGTTTCAAGGATTTTGCACTTTGATTATAAATATTCCATTGTGTGCTTTAGTTCCTTTGGGGGAAATTGTTGTTTTTCCAATCATGTTGTTCTATTGCTTTTTCGTGCTTACTCCTCTAAACACTTTGAGTTAGTTTTCAGGCTTTAACAAGGGATATTACGAACTATTTGTTTTTTTGGGTGTTTGATAATTCTACAAATTGGTTGGAATTCCTGGATTTGGTCGCTTTGATTAGGAACTAAGAGGTTTGATATCAATCCGAGTAAACACGTGAGGTATTCTGTGAATTTACATTAGTTCTATTTTATTACACTAACCTATTGTCAGGTAGAATTGAAAAAAAATGTCAAACAAGAGGTCCCAAGGAAGACCGGATATGATGTTCACAATGATGAGGGCGCTGCAACAATCATTTGAAAGGATGAACAACTTGGTAGTTGATATGAATGAAAGATTGGAAAGGCAAGAAAATTCCATAGCAACTTTTAACGAGGACACCTCCACCCAATGTTGTGAGGGTTAATAGGCAAGCTCATGTTTGGGGATGATAAAGAGGAAGAAGATTGGGAAGAAGAATTGGAGGAAGAGGGAAAGAATGCCTAGAGGAGGAAGAAATGGGAATAGAGGTGGAAGAAATGGTGAGGAGGTAATGTAGAGACCCCCACCTAGAGCTCAAGATGGAATTGACAGAGATCTAAGTAGTATAAAAATGAAGATACCACAATTCCAAGGAAAGAATGACCCTGAGTTGTATTTGGAGTGGGAGAAGAAAATGGAGCATATTTTTGAATGTCATAACTTACTCCACGAAGAAAAAGTAAACTTGCTTGTAATTGAGTTTTATGACTATGCATTGAATTGGCGGGATCAATTGGTCATTAGTAGGAGGAGAAACCGTGGAAAGACCCATAGTATAATTGGGAGGACAGGCTATCAGCGAGAAAGAGGTTTGTGCCTAGCTACTACTATAGAGAGTTACACCCAACGCTTACAAAGATTGACTCAAGGATATAAATGTGTTGATGAGTACTACAAGGAAATGGAAGTTGCCATGGCAAGAGCTAATGTTGAGGAAGATAGAGTAGGCAACCATGGCTAGGTTTCTTAGCTGGTTGAATCCACATTGCCAACATTGTGGGAACTTCATCATTATGTGGAGATGGAGGACATGGTCCATATGGCAATCAAGGTGGAAAGACAATTAAAGAAACTGAGTTTTCGATCCCATCCATTAAGGTCTAGTCCCATTACTCAAAAACCAAACCTTACTAATCCTTGAAGTCCAATGAGAAAAAGATGAAATAGCTACATCCAAACCAACATTCTGAGCCTTACAAAGCCAAAGAGATGGGGGCTAGCAAGGACAAAGGTAAAATCAACACTCCAATTCGTAATCGTGACTTAAGGTGTTTTCTGTGTCTTGGTAATGGTCATATAGCCCTCAATGTCCCAATAAGAAGGTAATGATCACCTTAGCAAGTGCGAGGTTGGAACCGATAATGAAAGTGAAGAAGATGAGACGCCATCTGTAGGGGAAGTTAGTGAAGAGGAGATAGACCCGTGATGGGGAAGCACTTGTAATAAGGCGATCTTTGAGCACTCAAGTCAAGGAGGATGACCTTGAACAACAAAGAGAGATAACATCTTCCACACAAGATGTCATGTGAGTAACAAAGTGTGTGTTGTTATCATAGATGGGGAAGTTGCACCAACGTGGCTAGTACTCACCTTAGTTGAGAAATTAGGGTTGCCCACATTTGAACACCCTAAGCCTTACAAGTTGCAATGGTTAAATGATAAAGGGAAGGTTAATAAGCAAGTGACACAGCTTCTCCATTGGAAAGTACAAGGATGAGTGTGATGTGCGATGTGGGTACCCATGCGCCGGACACATCTTGCTAGGTAGGCCTTGGCAATATGATGGGAGGGTTACACATGACGGATATAGAAACAAGTATTCAAGCCAGAAGAATGGTAGAAACATCACACTTGTACCCCTTTCACCAAAGCAAGTCTTTCAAGATCAATCGAGGATGGTTAGGGGAAAAAGGAAAAAAGAGAAGAATGAAAAAGAAAAAAAGAGTGAAAGAAAAAAAAAAGAGTGAAGAAAAGGAGAGAGAGTGGAAAAATACTAGAGAAAAAAATGTGAATTTTTATGCTAAGGCAAGTGAGGTCAAGAGTGGCTTTTATTCAAAAAATGCTCATACTTGTACTTTTGTACAAGGAGGCAAATTTTTCTATTAACGATCTTAACCAGTTTTCGCTAGTACCACTATTTCTCTTTGCAGAATTTGAAGACGTGTTCCCCGAAGAGATTCCAGATGGGGTGCCACCAATCAGAGGATCGAAGCATCAAATTGACTTTATACCGGGGCTTCTCTTCCAAACCGACCTGCCATAGGACCAACCCCGAAGAAACCAAGGAGATTCAAAGACAGGGTTGAAGAGTACTTGATCAAAGGTCAAGTTAGAGAGAGCTCGAGTCCACGTGTCGTTCCCGTGCTACTGCTTCCCAAGAAGGATGGATCACAGACGTGTGTTGATTGTCGAGCCATCAACAACATTACGGTAAAATATCGACATCCTATTCCTAGACTAGAGATGACATGTTAGATGAGTTGCAATGGTTCTTGCATTTTTTTCAAAATTGATTTGAGAAGTGGATACCATCAAATTAGGATGAGAGAGGTGATGAATGGAAAACCGCTTTTTAAAACTAAACATGGATTGTAATGAGTGGTTGGGTCATGCCCTTGGTCTAACAAATGCACCTAGCACTTTTACGAGGCTTATGAATCATATTCTCAAGGCATTTATTGGAAAATTTGTTGTTGTCTATTTTGATGATATTCTCATTTACAAGAAAAATCTTGAAGAGCATGCTTACATCTTAGGTATGTGCTTGAAATTTTGAGAAAAGAACAATTGTATGCGAACCCAAAAAAGTGTGTTTTTTGCATGGACAACTTAGGTTTTCTTTGTTTTTTTGTTAGTCTAAGGGGGTGAAGTAGACGAGGAAAAGGTTAAGGCTATTCGAGAATGGCCCACACCTAAATCAGAACCGAGGTTAGAAGTTTTCATGCTTAGCTAGTTTTTATCGAAGGTTTGTCAAAGATTTTAGTACACTAGCCGCACCTTTCAACCGAGGTCATTAAAAAGTCCGTTGGTTTCAAATGGGTGAGAATCAGTGAGAGAGCCTTTAAAGTATTGAAGGATAGTTTATGTTCTCGCACCTGCTTTATCTTTACCTCGATTTTACTAAAACCTCAAGTCGAGTGTGATGCCAGAATAGGTATGTGAGTCGTTTTGATGCAGAACGGCGACCTATCGCTATTTCAGCCGAGAAACTTCATGGAGCAGCCTTTTAATTATCCAACGTATGACAAGGAGCTATATGCCTTGGTTAGACCCTAGACATGGCAACATTACCTTTGGCCAAGAGAATTTGTCATCCATACCGATCATGAATCTCTAAAACATCTCAAGTCACCAAGGTAAATTGAATAGAGGCATGCTAGATGGATGGAATTCATTGAGACTTTTCCTTATATTGTTCAATATAAGAGAGGTAAGGAGAATGTTGTAGAATGATGCTTTATCACGGAGGTATGCCTTACTCTCAACTTTAAATGCTAGATTGCTAGGATTTGAATATGTTAAGGAAATGTATGCTAACGATGATGACTTCTCCGCTATTTACCATGCATGTGAAAAACTTCTTTTGAAAAGTTTTATAAATTAGATGGGTATTTATTTAAAGAAAATCAACCGTGTATACCCAAATGTTTCACGCGTGAGTTGTTAATTAGCGAGGTCCACGTGGGGATTAATGGGCATTTTGGGAATTAAGAAGACTTTAGATGTTTTGCGTGAGCATTTTTATCACAACAATAAGGAAGGATGTGTGGAGAATATGTTCTAGATGCATCACTTGTAAGCAAGCCAAATCCAAAGTCCTACCACAAGGACTATATACTCCTCGCCTCGCACTACGCACACCTTGGGTAGATATTTCCATGGATTTTGTTTTAGGGTTACCTAGGTCTAAGAAGGGTGTAGACTCCATTTTTGTGGTCAGAGATAGGTTTTCTAAAATGGCACACTTTATAGCATGTCATAAACCGACGATGCCACTAATGTAGCAGAAGTTGTTCTTAGGGAGGTTGTTAGGCTTCACGGAGTTCCTAGTGAGTATCAGTGTCTCGATAGTGATATTAAATTCTTAGTTATTTTTGGAAAACTCTTTGGGCTAAAATGGGTACTAAACTCTTTGTTTTCGACTACTTGTCACCCTCAAAACAGATGGCCAAACTGAGGTAGTCAATAGACTCGTCCACGTTGTGGTGGTAATAAAAAGGAATTTGAAAAATTGGGAGGATTGTTTACCTTTTGTTGAATTTGCTTATAACCTGAGTGTGCATTCAACTACCGATCATTCTCCATTTGAAATTGTTTATGGTTTCAATCCACTAACTCCTTTGGACTTATTACCTATTCCTATTTCTGAGAAAACTAACTTAGATGGTGCAAGGAAGGGCCGAACGGTGAAGAAGCTCCATGAACACATTCACGAGCAAATTGAGAAGAGAAATAAGGATTATGCTTATGAGCCAACAAAGGGAGGCGAAGAGTCATTTTTGAGCCTGATTGGGTTTGGGTGCATATGAGAAAGGAACGGTTTCCGAAAAAGACGCCCAAGTTGCAACCTCGTGAGATGGACCCTTTCAAGTGATCGAGCGAATCAATGACAATGCCTACAAAATTGATCTTCCCGCGAGTATAATGTTAGTACCTCTTTTAATGTTTCGATTTATCTCCTTTGATTATGCGCAGTGATGATTCGAGGACTAATCCTCTCAAGCAGAGGGGAATGATGAGAATCATGTAGCGCTACAAATTCCAAGTGACCAATCACAAGGTCTAGGAAGGCACAACTCGAAAAGGCTTTAAACGTGGATCATTCAAGAGGTCATTCATAATCGCGGGGACCTAAATTTGGGAGCAAGGATTGGGACAATCCTAGGATGGAAATTAGGGCAAAATTGGCAAAATAAAACTAGGCACATTGTGGCCATTTGACTTTTTGCTAGCTTCAATTTCACTTAGATGGAAACAAGGGTCAAGATGTAATATTTTATGTGGTTTCTTGTTCTCAAATGCCCCATGTTTTCCTCCAATTTTGGGGTGCCTTTTGGACTGATTTTAGGCAGTTTCTTTTCAGCCCTTGGATGAAATCAAGTGGTTAAGATGTAATACTTTAAGGGATTGAGCCATGTCAGCCCCAATTTTTCCATGTATTTTGGTCAATGTTTGCTGCTACCTTTTTCTGCTTTTTGGCTGTGTTTATTTTCAACCCTTGGATGAGATCAAGGGCTATGATGTATTATAGCTTAGGGTTGGTTTGAATCCTTTTAAGAAGGCCACTGCGTAAAAACACAATTTTTGAATGAAGTTTGAATATTCGCATCATTTGAGAGCTCATTCTAGCTCTTTGTTCCTCTTCAAGCAACTTATCGCGGATTGGAAACCTTTGTGGCGTTGTTTAGCATCCAAGCATTTGTGGTGAGTAATATCCATACTTGTTAGGGTGTCATTTATGCTTAGACTTATCAAGGAATTAGAGAGCTCCTTGTGGCGTCTTTTCTCCTCAGAAAAATGGTGAGTAATATCCATTGATTTGTGGAGAAACCCTTTGCTATATAATCTGAAATTAGCTAGGTCCTAAACCCTTGGTTCTTATCAAAATGAGCAGGATAATGCTAGTAACTCAGAGGATGATGACACTCACTATCGTGCCTTCACCGTAACTACCAAAGCACACCACAATGACTCCGACTCTAACTCGGATGAGGAAAATGAGGGAGTAAACTCTTCTATCTTATTGTCTAATTTTAATGTATCAAATTATGATGAACTAATCATGGATTGTCTAGGTGCTCAGAAAGATAGAGATAAACTACTTGTTGATGTAACTAAATTTAATGATATCATCAATGTTCACAAAGCAAATTCCTCTAGCCTAGAGGAAGATAAAAAGGAATTTTCAAAACATATCAATGCCCTGAATTTGAGTCTTGCAGAAACCAATTAGGAAAACAAAAAGCTAACGTAAGAACTTAGTATTGCTAAAGAGACAATGAGGAATTTGACCATAGATGCTGAAAAATTGATCGAATTCCTAGACTATGGAAAGCCGCATGGAGATAATAAAGATCTTGGATAAATAAATTAACAGTTAACACCTTTATCATCCAAAACTCAATTTGTAAAATTCATTGTTGCTCTAGCAAAGAAGGTAATTTTTACACCTTATCACTCTGAGCAAATTCAATTTGTTCCCATCTGTCATCAATATGGTGGGAAAGGACACATTAGAATTAAGTGTAGATTTCTTTATACTTATGATTCTATCATGAATATAAATGTTTCTACGACACCTTAAAAATTTTCCAAACATAAAGTTTTTACTACAAGAATTACACAAAAAGACGAACATAAGAAACCAGTAACTCAAACTTCTAAAATTAAAAGAGGATGGGTTAAGAAGTCTGAGTTGCACTACTTTGTGGCCCATATAAAGTTTAAAGCTAAATCAAATACCACTTGGTATTTTTACAGTGGATTCTTTAGACACATGATTGGAAATCATTTTTTGTTTAAAACCTTTGAAGAATACAAGGAAGGGAAAACTACCTTTGGTGATGGTAAAACATCTAAAATTGTTGGGAAAGGCTTTGTTCAAATATATGGTATCCCTAAACTTAATGAAGTTTTATATGTGGAAGGACTCAAGGAAAACTTGATTAGCATAAGTCAAATATGTGAAAATGATTTCAATGTGTAATTTATGAACAATCATTTCATTGTAACAAATTGAAAGGGTGAATATATGATTAAGGGAATTAGATCACATTGCATTGACACATCACCCACAGTAACATGTAACCTAGCTAGCAATGACTCAACTACCATATGGAACGAAAAGTTAGGTCATATGAATTTTAAAGATCTAGTTAGATTAAGTAAAAATGAAATTGTGTGTGGTCTATATAGTGTCTCAAAAATTGAAACACCTGTGTATGGACCATGTCAAATGGGTAAAAAAACTAAGACTTCTCATAAGAAGATTTAGGGTATCAATACAAATCGAGCATTGGAACTAATACATATTTACCTCATGGGTCCTATGAGAACCAAAAAGTATTAAAGGTAATATATATATTGTAGTTGTAGTAGATGACTTTTTTGCTACACTTGGGTAGACTTTCTTAAAGATAAGTCAAATGCTTTTGAATTCTTCATCTTACATTGTACAAGAATGCAGGTTGAAACAAGTGATAAAATAGTAACCATTAAGAGACTAAGAATAGACCATGAAAAAGAGTTTGAAAATTCCAAGTATGCTAACTTTTACAAAGAATGTGGTATCTTTTAAGAATTCTTTACCCCCATTACACCTAAACAAAATTAAGTAGTTAAAAGGAAAAATATGATACTTTAGGAGATGACAAGATTAATGTTGCATACCAAGGGAGTATCCAAAAGGTTTTGGGCTGAATTTATAAACACTGTATGCCACATTAAAATCATATATATCTTCACCCATGTACAAACCAAACTCCTTATGAGATATGTAGAGGTAAAAAACCCAATGAAATTCATGCATGTTTTTGGAAGTAAATGTTACATACTTAAGGATTAAGAATATTTGGATAAGTTTAATTCAAGAAGTGATGAAGATGATGCAAGTAACCAGATTACAAGTGAAGAAGTTGATAATGAAGTAAATTTCATAGCACCTCAATTAACAATAACCAATGACACAATTATAACAAAAGAAAAGAAGCTTGAGGAAAGAGAAGAAAAGAAGGAAGAAGCATCAACCTCGTTAATGTTAAATCAAAGCCACACTTCAAAAAATAATCCTATTAAGAATATAATTAAAGATCCTAATGCAAGCATGGTAACAAGAAGAAGACAAATAAGTAAGGTAACTCATTTATGCTATATTTCTCAGGTTGAACCAAAAAATGTGAATGAAGCCCTTAGGGATGAATTTTGGATAAATTTCATGCATGATGAGTTAGCTCAATTTGAAAGAAAGCATTTGCTGATATTAGTATCTAAGCTTAAAAATAAAAATGTTATTGGAACTAAATAGGTGTTCAAAAATAAATTTAATGAGCATGATATTGTTATTAGAAATAAGGTTAGGTTGGTAGTTAAGGCTACACGCAAGTAGAAGGAGTTGACTTTGATGAAATATTTGCACTTATAGCTAGGTTAGAGTCAATTAGGATTTTACTTGCTATTGCTTGTCATGTGAAATTCAAATTTTATCAAATGGATGTTAAGTCTACCTTTTTAAATGGATTTTTGAATGAGGAGGTATACGTGGAAAAAACAAAAGGATTTGTTGGTTCAAAATCTTCAAATCATGTTTACAAACTCAACAAAGCTCTTTATGGTTTGGAACAAGTTCCTTGGGTGTGGTATAAGAGACTTACCACATATCTCTTTAATAAGGGATTTATTTGAGAGGGAGTGATAAGACTATATTTATCAAAAGGAGTAGCAATGAGATATTCATTGCTCAAATATATGTGGATGACATAGTTTTTGGATCCACATCTAGTACACTAGTGAATGATTTTGTGCATGTTATGACAAGAGAATTTGAAATGTCGATGGTAAGTGAAATGACTTTCTTTTTGGTTTGCAAATTAAATAATCTCATGATAATATATTTATTTCTCAAACCAAGTACACTTGCAACCTTGTTAAAAGGTTTGGTCTTGAAACTAGTAAGCCATTAAGGACTCCTTTAAGTACCAGTACAAAAATTACAAAGGACACTTAAGTTAAAAATGTTGATCAAACTCTTTATAGGAGTTTAATGGGTAGTTTACTTTACCTCACTACAAATAGGCTTGACATATGTTTTAGTGTTGGTGTGTGTGCCCGTTATCAAGCTGACCCTAAGGAATCACACTTAAAAATGTAAAGAGAATCATCAGGTATATTTCAAGAACAAGTAATTATGGCCTATATTTTAGTACTGACACTACTTGTGAAGTAAGTGGTTATATAGATGTCGATTGGGCAGGAAACTAGGATGATAGGAAGAGCATATCAAGTGGTTACTTCTACATTGGGAACAACTTAGTAACCTGACACAGTAAAAACTAAAACTCTCTCTAATTCTTTACATCTGAGGTAGAATACATTGTTATAGGAAGCTTTTGCATACACACGCTTTGGATGAAAAACATGTTCAAGGACTACGGTCCATTACAAGGTATGATGCCCTAATATTGTGATAACTCTAGTGCCATATATATTTCTAAGAACTCAATTCAACATTCTAGAACTATGCATTTTGATATTAGGCATCACTTTATTCGAGAATTAGTTGAAGAAAAAGTAGTGACATTTGAGTTTGTACCTATTTAGAGACAAGTAGTTGATATATTCATCAAAGCTATAGACACTCAATGATTCGAGTATCTTAGGAATGCCTTTGGAATCTCTCTCTCAAATTGAATTCTAAATTTTATTTCAAAAAGAAAAAAATATATAAGTAGAATTCTTATCTAACCAACACCATATTGGACTTATTTAACACTTACATATATACAATCTTGGTTTTAATGACTTAACTCATTTTGATATTTATTGTATAAATTATTCTACAATTTTGACTTATGTAAACACATATTCTTGTGCATATAATGATCGATCTTATTAACACATTCATGAACACACATATATGTTATACTTGAAGTTTATGAATTCTATTGAAAGACTCTAGGACTTCAACTAATCTTGACTGTAAAATTATGTTGAGTTCTATTTTTTGCTTTCTAAAATTTTACCGTATGGAGGCACCTATTATTAAGAGTGCTACCTATTGTGATGTGTGAAGCTACCGCAGTGAGTAGAGGGGGTTATCTCGTAACTAATGTGAAAGTCATCATGATAGATTTATGGCTCGTGCAAAAAAAAAGATTATACAAAAAGTGACTACTTATAAAACTTGTACTTGGTATGCACAAAAAAAAAGATCAATAGTGGTTAAAAACAAAAAATAAAAAAAATCATGTGCCTCATTTATAAAATAAAGATAAAAAATTTAATTCATTGTTTGGTAGATATATTTTATTTTGTGACATTGAAGATTCAATTAATAACTTTATAGGATAGGTGATATTTTTTTCTTTTGAGTCTTTTTTGATTGATCATAAATAACTTAATTGGAATATTTGTGGAGTTTAAATATATATATTACTTTGAAGTAAATATCAATATGTCATTATATGCACAAAGTGTGCGTGTGTGCCTCTTCTACTTTACTTGCTTATTTATACAATAGATAATCAAAATTTGAGTTAAAAAAATGATGAGTTCTCAATTAGTTGTGTACTCATTTGTGGTTAAATGAGTTTAATACCTTATGTGGCTATTTATGAAAATTTAAAAAAAAATTATTTATTTACTTCTTTTTATTTATTGACTTTTTAATTGGTTTTTAAGTTATGAAAGTCGTAGAATTTAGGGAGAGTTTAGCTCCATTACTTTTTTCAATGCTTTGTCCTTCTCGTATATCAAAAAGGGAAAGAGTATGTTTCACTTTCATGTTTTATTTTGTTATGTATATAGAGGAAGAACATATTTAGAGTAAGAATGGTTTCTATCATTTTGTCTTATGTTAAGCTTGATTGGTAAGTTTTCGTATGCTTTGTCTATGTCATTTCAGTTATTTATAAGCTTGTCAAGTTGTAGCAAAGATGGATTCACCATATCATAGGATAGTTTCACTAAGGAGTCTAGGACATCATTGTATTTTTATCTTATTCCTATAAGTGTCATGTTGTGAGATAGATATTTTGCCACACGAAAATGTCAAATGAGGAGTTTGTAAGAATTATAAGTGTTGGCTATTTTCATGGATAAAATATTTGTATGTAAACTTGTTTTTAAACTCGCTATCAAGTCTATTAGTAAAGTCGAAGAAATGTTAAAATTTCAGATAGTTGTACTTCGAGCATATATGTTATAACTATGACATATGGGATTGTATTCATATATTTAAGAGCACATATTCATAAATCTAGAATTATTTTTGAAGCTAAAATATTTATTTAAACTTGGATCAATGTATGAAATTACCATTTAGCCTATTCTATAAAGTGTTTCATTGTTATGAATATATATCCTAAATTTTAGGCTAAAATATAGGATAAGATATAAAATAAGATAGTGTAAATTATAGGTAAATCTTAGCCTAAAAGATAACTTAAAATCTACTTTAAAAAGAACTCTTCTTTAAATAAGAGTCTTCTTGATTAATGAGTCTATTTTAAAAGAACTCTTCTTTAAATATGAGTCTTCTTGATTAACGAATATTACTAATCATATTTGTAATAGAAAATATATTTATCAATTACATAGGATAAAGGGTTTTAATTTTTCCTATAAATAAAATCAATTTCTCATTATTTTAATCAACCACACAAAAGCATTATTCTCTTCTTCTTAATCTCTCTCTTGTTTTGCAAATATAAAATCATAATTTTGTAGGCTTCTTTATTTGGTTAATCTATCAAACATTGGCGTTGTGTTTGATTGACTAATAAGTCTAATTACTTTATAATATTTTGATCATATGTTCTTATAGCTTCTTCTTTATTTTTGTTCTTGAATTGTTAGATCAAATAATAATGTGTGTCATATCATAATTATTTGGTTTGATTATTAATATTTAAAGATGCTATTATTAATGAACTTGTACTTAAACTAATTATTCTAGGGTTAATAGTTGATTTTGAATTATCTGATATAGTTATTGAACTATCTATTTAGGGTTATTCATTATTAAATTTATTTTAGAACACACACATATATTTGTGCTATTTTGCTTACCTTTTTACAATTGATTCGTGAACATATCTAATTAACGGTAAACTAATTGAAATATTGGTCTAGATATCCCTCAAGCTAATATTAGAAAATATGAAAACAGATGAGGGACTCGTAACTAAGATCATTGAGGCAGTATCATAGAGAGGATAATATAAGACCAAGTTTGTACTTGAACATTTATTTTTCGTAGTGAAAAATTAGGTGATCTGGTGGACCGATAGTTTTCCTCCTAGAACATGGTTGCGGCCTAGGTTGTTTTCAACTAAAAATATTGTGTTATTCTTTCATTTTTACACTTTATTCTTACATACGATTGCATGTCTCATCGTTTTATTTAGGTTATTAAATTATAATTAATAAAAATTGAAAATAAATTATCCTCTCACTCTGTTAACTAAGTCCATATTTTATAAATTTTCAATTATTAACCACAAAAAAATTAATTTAACAACAAAATCAAGAAAAACTTATAGAGAGTTGAAAAAATCCTAAATCGAATCATGTTGATGATGATTTTTAGAAAAAACCAAAGAGGCTGAATGACTTTGAGATAAAAAGTTAGGCATTTTGTTTGATACTAAATCTAAATAAAGGAGAAGACTCAGGTTTCAAAACCAAAAACAAGAAGTCTATATAGAAAGGGTGAACAACTCAAACCAATATAAATGCTAACTAAATATATTAGTCTAGTCTTGAAGACATGTAAATAATTTATATAATATATAAATGCACATAGAAAATCACAACAAGCATCAAGTACGTAAAAAGGGGGAGACAACATTCAAGAGATTAAACTTGAAAAAAACGCCTTAGTTTTTCCAAGAAAACATCTAAAGCAAAAGACAAAGAAGAGTATCCAAAAGACAAACACTAAAAAGTAAAATAAATTGAAAATCATCACAAGAAATAATAAGTAACAGAGAAAAAATATAATAAATAAGACTAGATGCAATCTTTATGATATTCCATTGATATGCCATATGAATGACATAATTGTAAAAAGAAATATCCTAATACTTGGATAATACATGATGATATCATGTAACGTGATATTCATGTAAAAAGCAACATAATGTTAAAAATTGAGAGTGATTAATTGACTAAAAACAACTTTAAAGACAAGTTTGCCTTTAATTGTTTTCTCAACACATGTTAAAATTCTCAATTAAATATTAATTTTAGATCAATGTTATGCCTAAAATTAAATATAAAGACTACTAGTATACTTTTATAAAAATACGAGTCTATATGGATACCTATTGTTAAATAGGGGTGCTACTAAAGTACAAAATCTTCTTATTGATACAATTATCATTCACTTATATCACATGTACCATGTGAAAACTATAATTTAAAACATGAAATTGAATTATTTATGTACCATTAAAGTAAATGGGGAGACTATTAATATAATACTTCAAAAATATGGGTGGTATTTTTGTGTTAAAAAGTGTACCACTAATGTATGAACCCTTTTATATTAACTTAGAAGGTATTATGCAAAATGAAATGACATAAGAGATTGCTTCTATATATATATATATATATATATATATATATATATATGATAACGATAAGCATTTTTGTTCAGGTCATCAGTTTATTTATATCTCGTACTCACTTGTGTAGGTTTGACTTCCTTTTCCATGGTCCAAATATCCTAGGATTTTTTTTACGTTATTCCGAGCCATTCTCTCTTATTTTGAGTAAGGTAGTGATGAATATCGAGTTCAAAGGTATGGACCTTTTGGGCTAGGAGGTGATATTCTCCAACAATAAGTCCCCCAATACATTTTGGTGGTATCTCTTAAAGGTCGGGAAGCCATCAGTAAGTAATACAAAAAATTTGGTAGAATTTTAGCTTATTGTTGAAGCCAAAAGGTAGCTTAATTTCCCCAACAAAAACAAAACTAACACCTCAAATAAAAAAACTAAGGATACCACCGCTAAAACAAAGCCCACCCTATACCAAGCAGCACTATAACGACACCGCAAACCAGCTTGTTTACAAAATAAAGCCAAGATATAATACAACACCAAAAAACTACCCAAACGTAACACGCACAGTACAGAGGTACCAAAAACACCTAGAAGCTAACCAACAAAAGAACCAAAATCCAACCAAAAAACATTACTAAATACATACTATAGTAAAACACAAATCATAACAAAAGCAACAAAAATAAACTTCCAGCACCCAATCATACTAGTTCACAAGCAGAGTAGGGGCATCACCACCAAAGCTTGATCCTTTACACAAAATCCCAACACTATCACCAGTTTTCACATTACTTATGTCCTCCAACTCCGTACGGGTGCTTTTGCCACCACTAGTAGCCACAAGCTTACCACCAACACCATCCAAGCCCTTTCCCGCCCTCGCACCCCTAGCATTACCACGCATAGCTTGCACCAAATCCTCAACAGTGACATTGAGGTCCTCAACCCCAACATCAGCTCCACTCTGACCACGAACATCCAACCTATAATTCCCTGCAATAAAGACTACTCCCATCTATAGAAAGCACATGATTAGCACTCCCTCGCACCCCTCAACCATTCCTCAAAATTTGCATGCCTTCCATCAAATCCAACATTTAGGCCACTGGTGAGTATAAAACTCTTTGGTTTCATGAGTTTAAGATCCACAATGATAACAGAAATGTGACAACCTCTCATACCTCAAGTCAATCCAAATTATTCTTGGTACATAATCTTTGTTATTCAATGGAATTCTAACACCAGGTACAATCGCACAACCTAGCAGCCTATGTTACAAGGTTTGGTTACACTGTTTAGTGACATGACAATTATACATTTCTAAGATACACCTACAACCATTGTGAAGGCTCCATATAGACCTCCAATTATTGGCAAGAGTACCAATTGGTTAATCATCTAGCAAGCTTATTGAGAGCAGCATTAACCCTTTCATCTGTAATTATTCTGCAGTTTTCATAAAAATCTAATATCTCTATTGATATGTTTTTCACCTGCAAAATGTACAAAAAAAGAAATCACTTCATTTGTTGCAAGTGCTCAACTATTAGGGAAAATCAACAAACTCGAATTTACTTTTGGGAGGTTTTGGGTTTCCATTGAAGCAAACTCGTATTTGTTTTTGGTATTACGTTAGGTATTTAACATATAATTGTAGTCACAATCTATAGTATTACCTTAACCAATAAAAAGAGAAAGTATATGCTCTAGACACTAACCACATTCATATCCACACGGAGTTCTTCGAACCATGGAGTAGCATCTTTGTCACGGAGTACGCTAGCAATATATATGCAAGCTAAAGCGATTAGATGGGGTGGATGTACAAGTATAAGATCCATCTTGTACGTATCATTAACAAGGCCCCTGCAAAACAACCAACGTCAAATTTTTAGTATATTCTTCTGAAGTAACATAAAAAATGGGTTGGGAACTTTCATATCAAAACCAAATCTAGCATTACTTAGTTTCATTCCCTATTTAGAAAGTGAGAACAGAATAATGAAGTTAATTTCTTAATACCATATTTGTAGAGGGAAAGAGAGAACTTTAATGCAATATTTGTTTTCCATTTTTTTTTATTTACCATCTGTTTAGCATGCTAATTATGTAAGGTGACATTTTCTGAGGCAAAATCAAAAATATTAAAATGGAAATAAAGTATTTGACGGACACCAATTGTTCTGCAATAAGATCCCAAGAGAAGCAAAAGAACATAAGCTATGCACATTCTGACTCATAAAGTAAAAGATGTTACTGAGCATTATGATTCAACATAAGCTGTGAAAATGAAAAGAGAGTATTGATTATGCATACAATATACCCATTATTTTGCACTAGTCCAAGAAAAAACAGAAGGACATAAGCTGTATGCATTATGACTGGTGATGTTACTGTATATTTGGAATGAACATGGTGACAATCCATGTTATGTGATCCGTACCGATAAGTAAGTAGCCTTCTTGAATATATAGTTCAAAATAATATTTAATTAAAAAGTATTATTCATTGATTCAAGTTCAACAAGTAGCTTTGAAATTTCATACGATTAGGATGGTCCTTTATCACCAAATTGATAAGACGGTCAACTACATCCTAAGAGAGAACTTTGGTGCGAGAGAGGATATATACTAAGATTCTTTCATGGTTTTTTTCCGGACTGCATGTATCAAATTCTGAATAGCAAGCTGTGAAACATAGAATATTGACAGGAGATGAAGAATATATAACCAAAACATTCGGTTCCAGATTGCAGAATGAAGAATATATAACCAAAACATTCGGTTCCAGATTGCATCATATAAATAGAAATAACAGAGGTTCAATTCAAAAGTAAGTTTGATTTGTACTTAAAATGGAAGATACAGTAATAAACAAAAAGATCATCACACGCACGTCTAACATACAAAGCAACTTCAAAGGAGGGGGAAGGGGGGAATTTACACAGTTGATTAAACTTTTACCAAGTAATTTGAGTCATATTCATATCATTCAATTCAGCATCTTCAAGGAACCTGTCAAAATCATAAAGAAAAACAGAAAGGAGCAAGGATAACTTGTTATTTAGGGTCAATTGAAAGGATAAATTTACCATCAATAACAAAAGGGTCCTATCAATTATAGTAATGCACATAGACAATAATTGCATAATTCAAACTGACCCAGGCCTGCTAGTCAAACTAAAACAAACCAAAAAAAAAGGAGACAGACGGAGCCAGAAGCCATTGAGATTTGTCAAATTTAATAAATGAAGTAGGGTTAAATGAGATGGACTTGATGGAGCTCCGAAAGAGATGGGAAAAAATGGAAATATGGAAAGCTACTAAATTATAGAATAAATATTTGACTTAATGTTGGTGAAAAGAAATAGTCAAATACCAGATTGAACCAAAAACATAAAATACAAAAATAAAGTTCCCGTTTAACTTTTCATACAAATTGGATTCATAGGTACAGATACCTATCACACGCTCTCTTTCTTTCTAGGCTTATATAAACTCTTACATGCTACCCAAAGAGCCAAAGGTCCTCAATTTAGTCCAAAAACTTCAAAAATTTCACAAATAAGTCCTAATTTTACAATTAAGGTCTAAATCTCACATATTTGTTTGCCACGTTAACTAATTAATACCTAATTACATATGCTTGTCTAAATTTAACCATGTATTTGGGGTCTTTGGCTTGTGTGGCAATTTCGTGATATTTAAGTAGAAAAGAAGAAGGGTGCCATAATTTGTGAGACCAATAGTGTTGTTAAGCCATATACTCCTATCAAATAACTGGATCCAATGATTCCTAGAATAAGATATTTTAAATTTTAAAGTAAATAAGAGAAAGGAGGGACACCATTGAGGCATTGACAACAATATGATTGGAGCTTCGAAAAGGCCAGCAAATATTGAACGACAAAGTAACTGCTGTGAAAGAGAAGTATTGACCATTGTCTCCACAATGATTACACACATCAAATTAAGTTGAAATGCTTACTGAGATAATGAGCGGTAAGGATGAAATACAACTAAATAGTAGTTAAGAGCTTCCAGAACCTTCATTTCCATTTCAAGTATGTCTTTGATCTCGCATCTGTACTTTTCATCAGAATCTGTAAGACCAGAGTAGCTGGTTTTCATCATTTCACACATTATATAAAATGACAACAATTAATTCTTCATGAGAAGTATCAAATGTAATATGTCAAGTGTCAAAGGCTACGTAGTCTTTTGATGTAAAATGCAAGAAGCTTAGCCTGCACTGTGCTTTCTTCAGCCTTTGATGCAAGGTACAAGCATGCTGGGGCTACAAGACGTGGATCATAGTCAGTCATGCATCTCCTGAAAGCAGATACATGACTCATGCTTAGCAAGGGGTGAAATATATTACATTCATGGTATCTGTTACATGCCCATTTATGCTATTAACTATCTGTGACATGCCCATTCATGCTATTAACTATGTTCTATCATTTTAAAAAGAGACTGCTGGCCAAATTGAAGGATCAAGGTGACATAGCTTGCGCAAAGATAGAAAAGTTCAACGAAATTCAATCCACACTTCACTGTAGAACTATACGGGAAATCATCTTAATAACATATGAATGAAAGTAGGATCTAAATGTAAGGATATTAATGCCTTAAATTTTGGGGATGATGATAGTGGAGCCTAATATATGCAGAGGAACACAAGATTAAATCTGGTGAAATAAATTGCAATACAAAATATTTTTCAACTGAATTTAGAGAGTAAAGAAAATATTAGTTATCATGCTATGTTTATCTCAATAATCTGACTGGATAAACCAAAAAGGACTCAAATGTGCAGCTTAGCTGATAAAAGAAGTGGAGCATTTCAAAAGATGAGCACATAAATAGAAGTTCATAACTTATAGCATCGATAAGAAAGATGTAGTCATTACTAAAGATAAAGGAATGAATAATCACGCAAGCAGAAAATTTGCTTCTATTCTTTCACAAAGATATTTTATCACAGTATACCTTGTATACACACGCCTCATATATGTGACTGCCGTGGCAACAACCCTGAAAAATGAACATTGTACAAGAACCAAGGTCAAAAGGTTGAAGCAAATTAGAAGAACAAAAGGACACAATTCAGTACCTGCAGCATTCAAAATCCACTTTTTTAGTTTACTTATCCTTTTATTAAATTAAATATTTATTATAAATTATTGGGATACAATGATGAAAATGAGAAAATGTTATACTATGGATCTTTCCAGGATTTCATGTTCATAGTGATTTTTTTCTAACCTATCCCGCATACGCAAGTCGGTTACTTGTGTTAATACATTCATACATTGAAGTCAGTCATCTTCTAAGCATGTGTAATGTCTCAGAACTCAGCAGCAGTAGTAACAGAGACGGCTGAGTGTATCAGCTTTTTCCAATCAGTCAATTTCAACCATTTATAAGCATGTCACTGTTCTACACAAAGCACATAATAGAAAAAAGTGCTTCATGAAGAAAACAACAATCTGCTTCATTTGTAATATTAGGAGACATATGTTCCTAGCATGAGTAACTGGAAGAATTTCCATTTAAGTTTATAACAGCTAGGACAAACCTCTGCCTCACTTTCACATTGGCAGCCAACTTTGATATATCTGCAAAGGAACAAAACAGCAAATGAACAATTGAATGGAGATTTAATAAATTCAACACAAAAAGCATTCAATTCACAAAAGCATCAAATTCGGCAAAAATATTCAAACTATGAGACTCGATAGGTGACGAATTCATTGTATAATAATTGCTAAACAAAAATGAGAGAGATATAAATGTTAAAACGAACCTTGAAATTTTTAGCCCTTCGAAAAGAACCCATTAATGTAAAGCATATCAATCACAATATATATATATATATATATATATATATATATATATATACATATATATATATATATATATATATATATATATATATTACAGTACGTAATCAGTAGATCAATATGTTCAGTGAAACTTATCAACTATAAATAACCCACCATGCTTAGAGAAAAAGAACAGAGCAAACAATGAAAATTCAAGGTAAACAGCAGAAACCCAGATCATAAAATTATCAAAAAAACAGTAAATGTAACAAGAACCAACAATTAGACATGTGCATCTTGATGAGCTTGAAGTCTTCAAGAGTAATTCCTCTCTCTTTGTCGAGGGGATGCACCACGTCCACCTCTTCTTGGTCCAACAGCTGTTTGCTGCAAGAAAACATTGCATGAAAATGAAATATCAAATATCAAATCAAACGCAAGTAAAACAAAATTTTCAAGAATGGAAAGTGGAAAAAATATATATTTAAAAAGAAATAGTGAATCGGTTCGAGAACATACAGGTGAGAAGAAGTCCAGAAATTGGCAGCCATGATTTTCGCAATAATGATAGTCCTAGATTCTCCCCCTCCACTGCACTTGGGATTTAGCTTTTCGATTTTTCTTTTTGGGCGAAAGGGATTTAGTTTCCATAGCTTGGTCGGTTGGTTGAATATCAGAAGCGATCATATTTGGGCTTCCGAACAGTACCTGTCCAGTTAAGCCCATTTACCAGCTCTTATGGTTACGGAAAATTTTAAAAGCATCAAATTTTGAAGCCCACCATCCTTTTATGATTTATATTTAAGAGAAAAATATGATTCTTTTACTTATTATAAAATAATATTTAATTTCTATATTTATTTTTTTATAAAATTTTAATTTTATTATTATTAAAAAAATCATTAAAAAAAATTTTATTTTTTATTTTATCAATTATATTAGATAGATACTATTTTAACATGAATAAGTTGTAATGGAAAAAAAAACTTAAGAAATAAATAAAATAAATATTGAAAAATAAATAAAACATAAAAATGTTCTTTATATATCACTTTTTAATAATAATAGGACTAAATTATAACAAAAAATAAACATATAACTTACATATCAATTTTAAAATACGTATGTGATTTTTACAATCATCTTATATTTAATATATAATGGCCAAATTTTTCTCTACATTCATATCTAACAATGTCACTAAAAACTTTAAACAAAAATATACAAAGAAAAAAACTCTTGCACTTTAAAATTGAAACCTACTTCTTTTAAATTTAAAATTACAACCTATTCAAATAGTAATTGCTTTTGTCACCGTCATGTCTACAACATCGTCATCCTCATCTTTATCCATTACTATTGGATAAATATTATAATATTTTTGTAATTGTTTGAAAAGAGTTTATCGAACCTCTTCGAGAAGTTCCATAGAAATTTATTGAACTTTTTCGAGAAATTTGATAAGAGTCTCCCTAGCATACTTTTAGAGTTATATTAAGGTAGATTCACTAACTGTGTATAGAACTTTTACTATATTTTAGTGTATGTCTTCCAAACCTAATGCGATTTAAATTTTTAGTTACTGTATTTTGATATATGTTTTTCAAACCTAACGTGATTTAAATTTTAGTAAAAGATTATTTTTTGTTATTATATATATATATATATATGTATGTATGTATGTACATTTAGGCTCAAAAGTTAAAATTGTTTAATATTTTCCTATTCTTTATGTTTAATACAACATTCTTTTACATACATTGTAGATGATAACCAAAAATACTATTAAATGACTTACATACCTTTAAACTAGCCCATAAGCATATATGTTCAAACTTTTGTTACTTTTGATCAATTTGACTAATATGGAATAACGACATCATTTTGGACATAAAATTTTATACTTTTTCCCTTATCTTAGTTTATTTCTTTTTCATATTTTTCTTTTCTTCTCAACGATATGTATTTTTAGAAAAAGAAAATGGAAATATTAAGATTTGTATTTTCTCTAGTTCATTTCTTTTTACGTAATAGACCAATTTATTATACAAACAAAATTCAAAAAAAGGAATACTAATTTAATACATTTATTTATACCAATTTAGTTAACGATTTGTTTCATAATTTCCTAATTTAATACACTTGTACTTTGTTGGAAATTAGATATCTCTTTTTGGTCAGTAATTTTAACTCTTTTTCTCGAGTTGTGTCATAAATATTGATCATATCTAACTTGTAGATGAAATCATCAAAATTTCGTCTTAAAATTCATTTGATGAATATATCTTCTGTTTGTTCCTTTGTAGGAACATAAGTTTGATGCAAACAATCTCACATTCAATATTTTCTTTGATGAAATGTCTGTCCATTTTTACATTATTGGTTCTATCATGTTAAATAGAATTAAGAGAGATATTGATGACATTTTTTCAATCATAATAAAATTTAATTAGAGAATTTACTGAACCTTGTAGTTCATGTAAGAGTTTTCTTAACCATAAAATTTCATACTTTCTCTAAATCACTATTCTAAAATTTGCTTATGCACTATTTTTAACTACCACATTTTGTTTCTTACTTCTATAATTTACTAAATTTTTGAAAACAAATGTATTATACCTGATAGTGGATATTCTATCTTCTTCTAAGCCAGTTTAGTTTACATCAGTAAAAACCTCTATAGTATTGATTTCACTTTTCTTGAAAATTAATCATTTATGTGGTGATCCTTTGATATACCCACTAATTTTATAAATAGCTTCCAAGTGGATTTCTTTTGGATAGTTCATGTGTTGATTTACAACATTAACTGCAAAAGTTATATCCAGTCTAGTGTAAGATAAATAGATCATCTTTCCAGCTACTCTTTGATAGTTTTCTCTTTCTACTAGCCTTCTTCCATGCCTATATTGGAGTATCACTCGATTGAGGACATATTTCCTTTGAGATATACTAATTTATTTTTTAGATCATGCAACTTTCATCCACATGAAGTACCTCATTTGTTCAAAATCCTTGACTTCGAATTCTGTGGATAAGTTTTTTCATTCTCTCGATATCTTCTTGTTTGTCCTCAACCATGATTATATCATTCATGTACACTATCAAAACAATTTTTCTATCATCTCAATGGATCATGCCCTTTTTACTTTTTTCGACAACCTTTCTTGTTTTTCTTGTCTGTGACATTGTTGTGATTTATAACCCTACATTAGTCAAATTGGAGCTTTAAAAGAGTCTTCTGATTCCTAGTACAGTTATTTGAAGATTATATTCTGATTAAAAGTCACTCATAAAAAACAAAGGAGATTTTCCCACACCCCCTTATTGTATCTACTCTTTTCTTACACTGCCTCTTTCTTTTGGATTTTTTCGAGTCACTCAGATTGTCTTGAATGTTAAGATGTGCAATCCTCTAATCTCATTCGTTGTTTTGGGGTTGTATGGAATTAACAGGTTCATAGAAGATAAAAAGACTTGATTCAGGTTTAATATAAATTTTAAAAAAAATTTGAAAAACGATTTTTTTCTGAATATTTTTTAATAACCGTCCCGATCTGTTACCTGCGGGTAAAAAATCGTCCCTAAACTATAACGATTTTCGAGTGATTTCAGGTATAAATTCGATTCGGGGATGATTATATCAAAAAATATCATCGCTCGTATCCATGCCCATCCTTAGCTCCCACTCATTGAGTCTGAGTGCGAGTTTGTAGCTTTGAATTTAAACTGTGTGGTTTTCTTTTCACGTTTGCTTCAACATTTTTCAATCGATGTTCGTATTAATTGTGCTACCTTGATCGAAGTTGTGATTGCCAATACTAAATCGATGGAATTACAAGCTTAAGTCAATCTTGAAAATGGATGATTTTGGTAACGATTATTTGGATTCATGCCTTCACAAGAACCAACTTTGATTTCTTAACCTATCCTTCATCTTTGAAATCAATTTTGGATATTTCTCAAGTACAATTGAATTATTTGGGTGTGGCTTATGATATGTGCAAAGGTTTTGGATGGTCTTTTGGTTTGACTTTGATATACTTTCCTTGGTGGATTGTTCTATTTATGGATGCTTTTATGGGTTTTATTGGCTATAGCATTTAATGGCTTGTCCTTTGCCAAATCATCTCCATTTTTTATTTCCTGGTACCTTCTTTTATCTCAATATATTTTGTAATTTTAGTGTCATTTCTTCTTTCCTATTTTCATGTTTTGGTGTTGAGATTTTTGATAACGATCAGATCATGATATTTCAAACCTTTTTTTTATAATTACCCTCTTTTATATTAAAATCATTTTATAATTAATTAAAAACTATTATGTAATGTTTGGTTATATCTAGACTTTAAAAATCACAATTAATGGTTATATCTAGGCTTTTTTTCATTAAAATAAATATACCACTCACACCTATAAATATAATTTAAACTTACACATTCTAAATATTCAAATAAATTTTAAAATATAATTCATTAGAATTACTTAATATTTTTATGAGAGATAATATGTTGTTACTTCAATTATATTGTTCTAATATAATTTAAAATACTATATTTAATGTTTTTATTTAAAAAATAGGAAAATTATCATGAAGATTAGGGATAGACACGTGAGGGCGGGTGGGGAGCGGTTTGAATATAGCTTAGTCCACAGAACCCAAGAATTCTAAAATCCCATCGCCCAAAAACGGCTGATTGAGAATGATTTTACCCATGATTACTTGATTCGGGGCAGTTATTGAAAAAAAACCGAAAAAACCGTTTTTCAAATCCTATTCAATTAGAGCCCTTTGCAATGCAATTCAACCAAAACAAATGGTTGAATTTATTATCTGAATTTGTTATTTTGAGTTTATAATAAAAAAATTTAACATTTAATAATATATATTTCTATGAATCTAGATAACATTAAATACATATAATGATATAAACAAGAAACCTGAAGATATAAATAAAATATTATAAACTAATACAAATATTGAAATCTAATTAAATAAATAAAAAACTTCTTTCTTCTAATTATTCATTTTCTTCTAATTATTCATCAATAGTACGCATTTCTGCCAAAAATCAAATATATAAAATCACTTTTATAAACCAAAATAATAAATTGATTAATCAATAATGTAATTTTTTACCTCGACATCATCATTACGCAATATTAATAGTGGAGCGGATGAACCAGGAGATAACATATATCTGAATAAATTATAAAATATTTAAATACATAATTAAATAATTAATATATAATACATAAAACAAGTGTTAATAAAATATAATATGTATTAAATATATAAACTTATACCTTGTTTATGAATATTAGCCCTTAACGATCTTGAGTACATCAAGCTTCGATGTGTTTTCTTTGAGTCTCTACGATGTTTGCTTACTACTACACCACTTGTACTAATCTGGTCTGATTACGAAGCTTGTGGTGGCCGGAATAGCGAGATATCTCTAGCCGTATCATGCGTTATTGGATACTTATGTTTATTACACTTACACCAGGAATGATATATCAAACTCTTGTCAGAAATTTCTACATCGACCTCACCATAAATAAAGTCTAACTTTCAGTTTCAAAGATCTAGCTTTATTTTGCATTAATTTCCATTGTTTATACTCATTTATACCCTTAGGGATTAAGAATAATAGTACCTTTTGAACTTTGAGATGTATTGGAGCGTGTTGAAAATTCAATTTGTCGACTTCTCTTCTAAAATTCGTTTATTTAGAGTACATATTTATCAAATCATAACATTTGTTCTCACACTTTTCAATTTCAAAAAAGGCATTCTCTCCGTATATTCTTGGAAAATAGAATTCGAGATAATTCATCTTAAATCTAGGATCCAAAACAACTCTATCGCTTGTGACAATATTAACTTCTTGCGATACTTATCAAATTTTACAAGCGTGTTTGGCGCCGTTCCATTGACGAATCCTGCCACAATCATTAATCCAATTATATAATGACAATTTGATGTCACAAATATGAGGAAATAACATGTTTATAGTGGGATAGTTGGAACGAGAAATCAATTCGGTAACCTTGTAAAATACTTAACTTATCACAAATGAGTGTACTTGCCATTTTCCAATCAATGCATCGGAAGACTATTATAATTCTTATCTAATTGTTTTAAGCGAGGAAACACTTTCTCGTAAAACAATGCATTTTTAAGCATTATAAAGTAGAATTCCAATGAGTTTGACAATCGAAAGAGATAAATTCTTACAAGAAGACTTTATCTCTTGAGATCTGCAATCTTTTAAATTTTCCTCCTCCTCTTTTGTGTTCTTTGCATCGATATGCTGACACTATCTCTAACAACAATGCATTGAGAAATTAGATTTAACCCGTCTTTCATTACCAAGTTTAATATGTGAGCAGCCTGTAGCGCGTAATGAAGAAAATATCTCCATCTGAATAACATTGAAGTTCTATCTAATGAATCTAACTTGGATCGAGGTAGCATTGAATCATTAGTAGAACAATTATCTAAAGTTAAGGTTGAAATCTTCGATCAATGTTCCAATCCAAAAAGCACTCATTAGTTCTTGACCCGATAAGCTATGACATTGTGTGGGTAGGAACATATATAAACCTACAAAAAATTATATAGTAACAATAAAATTGTTATATCTGATCATTTAATATATCAAATCTCTAAAAAAATATTTAATAGGAATTGTATAAATTTTAACAATAAACTTAAAAATTACCTTATTATTTTACTATGCAAATACCAATTGTCATCAATGAAATGACAAGTTCTGACGTGAATCCTTTATTACGATTTCCAGGACTTCCACGTATCACTACGTGATTGCAACACGACTTTTTATTGTTCTCCAGACGTATCCATCATTTTTTTCTCGACATATTAAATCTTTATAATGTCTCTCTTAGCGTAATAGAAAATAGGCTTCCATATTGGTTGTAATGAATGTGAATATTCCACTAAATCCGTGATGTTACAATACTAAGAGGATACTAGGTGTAAAATTATCATCTTTGCACATTTATCACGAGAAACTTGAGAATCAAAATTCCAATGTCTAATTCAATTCTATCCCTTTTTTGTTAGGATTTAACAATGATTGACCAAATACCCTTTCTTGGCGTTTGAATGGACAACATTTTGTATGTGCTTTCAAATGAGATGTCCCATTCCTTGTATCACCTCTACTTAGTTTTTAGCCAATAATTACATATTGTCTTCCATATTCCATTAATTTTCTTCCTATCAAAATGAACCAGTAGCGGACTTTAATTTAGCCTTCCCGTCTTCTTCCTCGCTACATTCATTTGATGGTTGACTTTGTGTATTTTCGGGTGAAGAGGTTGATGTAAGGAGAGGAACATTTGTATGTTGATCGGCGAAGTTCCACCACTTGTTACCTCAGCATTAAGTTGAATGTCATTTACTCCTTGAGATGATTGTGGTGAACAATTGAAAAAAAATAACTTTCAAAATGTAAATTCATATGTAAAAAATATATACTTATACTTTCTATTATCTCAAGTTACCTTTTCAACATATTCATTTGTCATGATATTTAAAATCTCTCGATAGTCTTGATATGATAACCTACAATGCGGTGATCCTTATCCTGGGCATTGGTACTGTAAAATAACCTGCACAGGGATCGATTCTTAAAGAAAGAGACATAGGTGTGGATAACAAGTTAAAACTCACGACATTATCAAATAAAAGGAAAGGAATGATTGATACTAACGTGATCGTTCTTAAAGAAAACCAAGAAGTGCGAGTAAGGATAAACCATAGCGCTTTTTCCTAGATTTCCTATTCGCACTGTGATTCACAAAAAAATAATTAGAGTCGTGTTACAAAAGAAATAAATCTAATATATGCAGCGTTCGCACGTTACTTGAAGTAGCTTACAAAAGTAACATGTTGCAATCAGAATCAATAGTTCAATGGTTTTTCATGAATGTGTGTTGCAAAGGTAAAGGAAGAATAGCTTATAAAAATGGCGATTATTATATATCACAAAAAATATCATAAACATATTTACTGTGACAATCAATGTACGGCTATAGTGTTAAATTATCTTAGTGGTACCTGAAACAAAGGGAAAACTTTGGAACAAATTCAAGCAAATATTAACTGGAATATTGAATGGGTGGAAAGTAAAGAGGTGGTGAAAGCGAGATAAAATGCATTCTTTTTACGTGTATCTCATTTGATATTTTGGAAAGCTTCAGCCGGACGTATTGTTTAGTACAAGATCCTTCAAAATCCGCATGACAACATTGTAATGCTTGAGAACATTTAGGCAATTTATGGTATTTTTCATTTCTATATAATCATGTTATGTCTATTTCAATGGGTATGCATGTTCTTATTGATTGGCAAGGGTAGCAACTTCAGAGAACAAAATGAAAAGCGCAAATGCATTGTGAATATACGCTGTATGAAACAAGGTTATTAAGCAGAAAACCCATCAATATATGAGAGAAGAAAAGCCCAGGCTCGAAGATGGTCTATTATCAAAGAAAGCAATGTGGGGAGATGATTAACAGGTGAAGCTAAAACAATTAGATTATTGATCTGAGAAATAAGCCATTTGTTACATGATAGCACAATTTCTACAAGCGGTAGATGTCATCATTATATAATGGAGCAACAAGAATAAACAACGGAGAGAATAATTCTACGGTATACTTGTTCATTTACTCACGATGCATCATGAATCAATGATCGACATTATCTTACTTATATCTCTGTACTATTTTCTCTTTCTTTCTTCTTCTATTAAGGAGCTAATTATCTACTGAATCCAAGCATATCTTCAGAAGAGCATATCTTTCCAGAAAGACAACAATGTCATTATTTCTTATTACCTTGAATGGTTTATACTGATTGGCTGATACTCCATTCTAAATAGCTACTTCTAATAAAGCATCAAAACTACCAGGCTTTGATATGATTTCAGAACTAGAAACATTATGTTCAAACTACGAAAACCCCCATTATTGAATTACAATTGTTTGATTATGTTTCATAGTTTCGGTATCCCAAAATTTAAAATATGCTTTTATTTTCCGCCTATATTTACCATTTTCCAATCAAATAAAACAAATAAAAAATTAGGAAACCAAAGAAGCCGACATTCTCGCCGATGATCATTGAAAAACGAAATCACCAGGAATAATAGTCATATCGTGACTTTAAGCGAAATAGTTAGCAATTAGCTCACACATCGGGAAGCTTGACCAACTGAGCAAGAAACCAGGATAAATCAATCCTAAATTAAGAAGAAACAAGGAAATGAAGAAATATGTTGATCTTCACCAACCTTTAGAAGATATGAAAAGCGGACCACTCTTGAATACCTGCTAAATATTACCAAGTGTAAGAAAGCCTGATCTACAGATGGAAGATTGGAAGGAAAATGAAAGAAAATGAGAGAGTAAGAAAAAAAAGGAGGCATTGAGTAGGGATTATGATTTAGGACGTCAAGCATAAATTAGGTTTATATATTAGGTTAAAAATAAATAAATTTTAATTAATATATAATTTATTTAAATAAATATAATTAATTTGGTCACAGGACAGTGCGGTTTTAGTATAGCAGTAACCGAACACGTGCAAATGCATTATGTTCGGTTTTTACGAAAGCAAGACATCCCAAAATTACACGGTTAAAAGCAGAACATGATTTTTTGCCCATCCCTAATGGAGATCTTAAAATATGTTATTTAGACATTTTGTTTACGTAGTTTGTATAAGAAATACAAAAGTTACTCGATTTTAAAAATTAATGCACTTTAGTCACATGACTTCATAGTTATGTAGTTAAAGTGTCCTTTTTTAATATTAAAATAGATATTTTAATCACATAATTATGAAATTATGTTAATTAAAGTATCATAATTTTAAAAATCAAATTATTTATGTATTTTTTTTTGTAAAAACTACATGATTAAAATATCTTAATGATACAAACAAAATGACTTAATTAATCACCCAGAAATATTTTTATGCTAAACTTGTAAATATGTTTGTTTTTGGCTAGTTATATCAATTCTACCAAAAAGTAATCACATCCTAAGGAACTTTTACATCTTTTAATCCTTATCTAAAAAGTAATTATATATTGTATTATTGTGAAATTAGCATTATTTACGTGGATACAAATATCATTATTAATTAAATTTTAAAAATATTACACATAATCTTTACATATATGATGTGTAGATGGCATAAAGTAGCTTAATGGTGCTTTCAAATATTTTTCTTCTCGTATGATTTTATAAAACACTATTGAAAAAATCAACACCATTGACATAGATATAAATTTGACCATTAATTAAATTTTGCAAAATTTCATAGAAACGTTCTATATATGACACATATGTGGCATAAAATAGTTCAATGGCACTCCCAAGTATTTTCCTTATCGGGTAATTCTATATAGTACCATCAGAAAATATTATCATTGATGTGGATACAAATATGATCATTAATTAAATTTTAAAAAATTACATAAAACTGTTACATGTATAATACTATATTATATAGAATAATTCAATGTTGCTCTCAAGAACAATGACATTAATTTTCTTTATCTAAAACAACAATCTTTACAAGGATGACACACGAGAAACTTTATATTAGAGAAATGTTTGGGATAGGTAATTTGTGTTATACCTCGATTGTACAAACTGAACACGAATCAAGAAACATGAATCAAACACAAATTGAGTTAAATTTGAATCCAATTTGAACCAGTTCGAATAACATGAAAAAATTAATGATAGGTTAGGGTTGGGTTAGGGCAACTTGATAACACAAAAATAAAAAGTAATTATAATTATTGTTATTTTTTTCTATATGCTTAGTCTACTAGTTTATGTCATGAAAAATTTGATGTATTTCTCTTACTTTTTTATTGTAATTTTTTCGTATTTATATATTGATCATTCAATTATTAATAAGAATTATACAGTATCTAGTCAATAACGAACATGATTAGTTATATGAGCATTCCTTAATTTCATTTAAGAATGAAATCTGTTATGGTTTCTTTTAAATTTATAAATTATTTCATATAAAGTAATTATGATGAGTTTATTAATTTGTTCTATTAAATAGGCTTATAATTTTATTATTCTTAGCTAGTTTTATAAATATATTATGTTATTACTAATCACAATTACATGAAGTTCAAGTCTAAAATATTCATTTAGTTTAATTTTAAACAGTGGTTACTTAAATTATTTCGTAATATACTTATGACGTTAAAACTTGTTATATTGAAACTTTTTTACTTTTTAATTTTGTAAAAATTTGTAACAAAATTTTTATTTGTATATTCATTATTGTTAGAATACATTGAATTTTTTTCAAAGGTTTTATTATTTTAATTAGATCAAAAATTATACAAAAATTTAAAATATTTCAAATCAATATCTAGTTAAATAAAGTAAAAAAAATCAATTAATATGTATAAAATTTTTTTGAACAAATTCGCACTAATTTGGACCACCCCAATTTTTTTTGGTTTGGATTAGGGTTGTTAATTTATGATATAAGTTAAATTTGATTTATATTAGAATTTGATCAATTTAAACTATGTTAATTTAAGTAAGCTTAATGTCACGTCCCGCCCAAACTGTCCCTAAAAATCCAAATAAATAGTGGTTGCCTAAAGGATCTAGGCTTTTCTACATGGAAAGTTCTAGAGTTGCCTAGAGAAGTCTAGAAAGGGCTAGAGTTGGACGGACTCAACTCAAGCTTGAAGACCCTAGAATGTTCCAGAGCACACTGGAGGGTGCTAGAATGGGCTGGAACGTTCTAGAATGCGCCGGATGGTTCGGGAAGGATGTAGAAGCCGCTGGAAGCTTACGGAACATCCCGGAAGGATGTAGAAGCTGCTGGAAGCTTACGGAATATCCCGGAAGGATGTAGAAGCTGCTGGAAGCTTACGGAACATCCCGGAAGGTGCATGAAGGAGCTAGACAAACCTAGAAGACTCTAGAGTTTGCTAGAAGGTCCTAGAGCCTTGTGGCACATTGTACATAAACCTAGAACCTTCTTGTATATTCTAGGCATAGAATTATCTAGAATGTGGTGGCATATTCTTAGGCTTAGAAGCCACCCTATAAATAGACCACTTGGTCTTCATTTGCATTCATCTTGGGAAATCTTGGAAAATCCTTGGGAATTCTTAGCAATTGTATCATAAACTCTCTCTAGAGCAATACAAAGCATTCTTTGCAAACTCTCTTACTATTCTCTTTGGAGTTCCATTTTCGGATTGAAAGGCAGGCTTAGTGCGACGGACCGAGCTAAGTGCCGCACGATCGCTACTTGAGAAATTAAGGTCGTGACAGTTGGTATCAAAGCAGGTTAAAGTATCTCTATCTTTGGCAAAAATGAAGAACACCGCCCCAGCTACACCAAGCATGGACGTTCCACCAATGGAACGTGGCCATGAGGAAGTGCGAAAAGCCCCAAAGGAATCTCGAGCCAAGTCGAAAGACTTGCTTTCTAGCTTGGAAGCACGAGTGGGAAGTGCGCAGGACAGCTTAGGGGAGCTGTTCGATCGGGTGGACAACTTAGAGGAGCGTTGCAATGGCTTGGAGGCCGAGGATGTGGAGATCCATGCAGCGGTTAAGATGTCCCTCAATGAGCTAGATGGTGGGTTAAGGCAAGAGATTGATGGGTTAAAGGCGGAACTTGCAAAGGTAAGGGATCTTGTCCAAAGAGAACTCGCAAATGTCTTGCTTAGAGTTGAGGATATGGGTGGTGATCTAGCTCTATGTAAGCGGGCTATGGCCGCGGGAACTAGTGCAACCACCGTCATTGAGGCTAAGAGGGTGGACGTTCCCAAGCCCAAGACCTTTAATGGCGTTAGGAACGCCAGGGAAGTGGACAACTTCCTATGGGGGCTAGAACAATACTTTGAGGCTACTGGCATAACGGACCATGCCAGCAAGATCCGAACTGCAGCCATGTACTTATCCGACACTGCGATGTTGTGGTGGAGACGGAGACATGGAGATGTGCAACGAGGGGTTTGCACGATTGATACCTTTGATGACTTCAAAAGGGAGTTCAAGATGCAGTTCTCCCCGTAAACGCTGAAGAGGAGGCAAGGGGCCGACTGCGACGGTTAAAGCAGACGGGTAGCATAAGGGATTATGTGAAGGAGTTCACAACCTTGCTGCTTGAAGTCCCCGACACAACTGACAAGGATGCCTTATTCTTGTTCATGGACGGTCTCCAATCGTGGGCTAACCTTGAGCTCAAGCGACGTGGTGTCCAAGATTTATCTTCGGCCATTGCGACAGCAGAAAGCTTCATTGACTACTCCACAAACAAGGAGGGCTCCAAAGCCACAGACAAGAAGTTTGGTGGAGAGAAGAGTAATGGAGGCCATGCCAAAAGTCAGGGATCCAAAAATCATAAAGGCAACTCCTCATTCAAGCCACGAGACAAAGGGAAGGAGAAGGAGGATCGGAATGCCTCAAAGCCCCGGGTGACGTGCTTTATATGCGACGGACCGCATTGGGCACGTGAATGTCCGAAGAGGAAGGCCTTGAGTGCCTTAGTTGCCTCCACACATGGTCAAGATGGAGGTGAGTCGGACGATGGTGCAAAGATGGGTTCTTTGCGCCTACTTGGTGCATTGCAGAGTGCCCCGAAGACCCCCAAAGGCCTGATGTACGTAGATGCAACCATCAATGGGAAGGTCACCAAAGCCTTGGTCGACACAGGTGCGTCTCATAACTTTGTTTCAGTGGAGGAAGCAAAGAGACTCGGCTTGAAGGTGGTCAACGGAGGGGGTTCTCTGAAAGCAGTTAACTCAGCAGCACTGCCATTACACGGAGTTGCTCGCGGAGTTAAGGTCAGTCTTGGTACATGGACTGGCCAAGTGGATTTATCAGTGGCGCCTATAGATGACTACTCGATGGTATTCGGCATGGAGTTCTTGGACCAGGTAAGAGCTTTCTTGGTGCCATACTCAAACTCCATGTGCATCATGGATGGATCGAAGGCTTGCGTGGTACCGACGGACAGGACCACCAAACGCACAACCCAAGCTCTCTCGGCACTTCAAATCAAAAGGGGATTGAAGAGGGACGGGGAGAGTTACCTGACCATCTCAAAAGAGTACAACGAGGAGGAGTCGCCAAAGCCAAGCTTGCCGACGGACGTGCAAGTTGTCCCAGATAAGTCCCACAAGGTGATGTTTGAGGCGTCACCAAAGTCAAGCTTGCCAACGGAAGTGCAAGCTACCTCAGACAAGTCCCATGAGGTGATGTTTGAGGCGTCACCAAAGCCAAGCTTGCCAACGGAAGTGCAAGCTACCCCAGATAAATCCCATGGGGTGATGCATGGGGCCTCACCCAAACGGTTACCTCCAAGGAGGGAGGTGAACCATGAAGTCGAGTTGGAGCTCGACACAAGACCACCAATAATGAGCCCTGGCCAGGTGGAAAAATCAGAGTCAAGGCGAAGCACGGTGACCGATGCACCGAGTCGAAGGGGAAGACAAAGCAAAGATACACCGGAGGTGTCCGCAGAGCCGCCGCCCATTCCGGAGAGACCGTGGGAGAGTGTCTCTATGGATTTCATCACTTACCGCCAAAATCAGAGGGTTTTGGCAACATTATTGTGGTGATTGATCGCTTCAGCAAGTATGCAACATTCATACCTGCCTCAACGGACTGCACGGCAGATGAGACAGCATGTTTGTTCCTCAAGAATGTTGTGAAGCATTGGGGGATCCCGTCTAATATTGTGAGTGACCGAGACCCACGATTCATGGGGAAATTTTGGACTGAAATATTCAAGCTATTGGGATCAGACTTGAATTTCTCTACCAGTTTCCACCCCCAAAGCGACGGGCCAACGGAACGTGCCAATGCATTGCTGGAGTTGTATCTTAGGCACTTTGTCAGTGCCAATCAACATGATTGGGCTAAGTTGCTGGATGTAGCCCAATTTTCCTACAATTTGCAAAAGAGCGAGTCTACCCCAAAGAGTCCCTTCGAAATTGTCATGGGGCAGCAACCCATGACTCCCCATGCCTTGGCCACAAGTTATGAAGGGAAGAGCCCTACTGCCTTCAAGTTTTCCAAGACGTGGCATGAACAAGTGGAATTGGCCCGAACTTATTTGCATATGGCATCTAAGAAGATGAAAAAGCGGGCTAACAAGAAAAGAAGGATGGTCGAATTTCAGGAAGGAGATCTAGTCCTTATCAAACTATTGCCCCAACAATTGAAGCCCTTGCGGAAGGCTCATAAGGGGTTGTTAAGGAAATATGAGGGACCATTTCCTGTCCTTAAGAAAGTCGGTAAGGTGTCATATAAGCTGCAACTCCCTCCGAAGCTTAAAATCTATCCTGTTTTTCATGTAAGCATGCTAAAATCCTTTCATGGAGATAAGGAAGACATAAGTAGGGGAGAATCCAAGAGGGCGCCTACCGCAGCAGAAACCTCCTTCAACAAAGAAGTGGACTCAATTTTGGCGGACCGCTTGATCCGACGAAGAGGCGTACCAAGTTATAGGGAATACTTGGTCAAATGGAAGAACGCCTCGGATGAAGAAACGAGCTGGGAACCTGAGGAATCTTTGTGGCAGTTCAAAGACGACATCGAGAGGTTCAAGCTTGAAGGCGCGACGAGGGCGTCGCGAACTTAAGTGGGGGAGGGTGTCACGTCCCGCCCAAACTGTCCCTAAAAATCCAAATAAATAGTGGTTGCCTAAAGGATCTAGGCTTTTCTACATGGAAAGTTCTAGAGTTGCCTAGAGAAGTCTAGAAAGGGCTAGAGTTGGACGGACTCAACTCAAGCTTGAAGACCCTAGAATGTTCCAGAGCACACTGGAGGGTGCTAGAATGGGCTGGAACGTTCTAGAATGCGCCGGATGGTTCGGGAAGGATGTAGAAGCCGCTGGAAGCTTACGGAACATCCCGGAAGGATGTAGAAGCTGCTGGAAGCTTACGGAATATCCCGGAAGGATGTAGAAGCTGCTGGAAGCTTACGGAACATCCCGGAAGGTGCATGAAGGAGCTAGACAAACCTAGAAGACTCTAGAGTTTGCTAGAAGGTCCTAGAGCCTTGTGGCACATTGTACATAAACCTAGAACCTTCTTGTATATTCTAGGCATAGAATTATCTAGAATGTGGTGGCATATTCTTAGGCTTAGAAGCCACCCTATAAATAGACCACTTGGTCTTCATTTGCATTCATCTTGGGAAATCTTGGAAAATCCTTGGGAATTCTTAGCAATTGTATCATAAACTCTCTCTAGAGCAATACAAAGCATTCTTTGCAAACTCTCTTACTATTCTCTTTGGAGTTCCATTTTCGGATTGAAAGGCAGGCTTAGTGCGACGGACCGAGCTAAGTGCCGCACGATCGCTACTTGAGAATTTAAGGTCGTGACATTAAACTAACTTACATACCTACCTATCAGTAAAATGGTTTTAATATTAACAATTGTGAAAAAAATAGGGTATTGAATTTATGAACTAGGATGATAAACTAAAACTATTTTATAAAATATGTTACTAATTGAAACTATTTTATAGAATAGATTATTAAATTAGAACTATTAAATAAACATGGATATTAAACTAAAAGTTTTCAATAACATAAATAAGAAAAAAGGTATCAGTTACTAAACTTAGATAAGTTTTGTTGAGATCATTAGATTATATAATTAATGTAATTTAGTCTTTAATATTTTTTTAATTAAATATTTTTATCAAATGATTAAAACATGATTAAAATACGAATCGTTAACAATAATAACATAAAAATGAATGTGAAATATTTTTCACAAAGTATTTTTTAATTGTTACCATTTTATTTTAATACTCTTATATTTTTTTTAGTTTTCTTAAAATTTATATATATAATTTAAATTTATTTTTTGTTTAGATATTGTTATTGTTGAATTTTTTTAATTAACTTTATATTAATTTTTTTTCTTTTTTATTGTTAATTACCTTGCTTTAATAGTATTTTTAATTACTTTATTAAAAAATATTATTTTAATTAAAAAATTATGACAATGATATATTATCTCATTTTCAAAAGCAAAAAGATAAAAATTATAAATTACCTAATGTAAGGAATCTATATGAATATGCTCCATTTATATTAACAATTAATTTACATTGGATTTGGTACGTTATCAATATCCTTTTTAATTAAATGGTACCTTCCATACTCAAAATAACATTTGTATGAAAGACAAAATGAGTCTAAAAAATTCATTCATTCAAAATGAAAAATGTGATCATTTTATAGCTCTCTTCTATGGGAACATGAGCATAATACGTTAGAGGCTTTACATAACATTAGCTCTACGTGTGTGCATATACGAGGTGCAAGTTCTTAGATACTTGGCCGAAAAATTTGAAACTTTAATCGCATACCTGAACATTCACGAGAACGTGAATGTCGATCAAAATTAAACATATAATCTGTGACACATCATTAAATTAGTTGTTAATCAATCATGAGATATCATGAGAATTAAACTAGGGAATCAAGAAATAATGGAAATAGAAATATAAGACATCTTATGATGTTACTTACAAGAAATAGTAATTAACAAAAATAAATTTGGATAAATAAAAAAAGATTAAATGTTAAAAAAGGAGATGGATTCAAAGATTTAGCATTCTCGAGAATAATAAAAATATTTTTAAGAAAATATGTAATTTATTATGGAATAAGTAATAAAGAAATAAGTATTAATATTATATATACAAAAAATAATGTATAATATACCATTAATTGACAAAGAAACTACTATGAATAAACTATCAAAAATTCCTCAAAAGGAAAAGGAAAAAAATTGGACACATTCATTTAGGAAGAATCCATATATTAATAAAATCACATTCTAGATATCTTGATGTTTCTCACAAGAAATAGTAATTAGAAAAAAGAAATTTGAATAAATACAAAAAAAGATTAAGTCTTGAGAAATGAGATGGATTCAAAGATTTTTCATTCTTGAGAATAAGAAAAATACTTTCAAGGAAAGATATCATTTTTTATGAAATAAGTAATAAAGAAATGAGTAATAATATTACATATGCAAAAAGAATGTATAATATACCATTACTTGAGAAAGAAACTATTATAGATAAACTATCAAAAATTTCTCAAAAGGAAAAATAAAAAATTGAATGCATTCATTTAGGAAGAATCCATATATTAATAAAAGTACATTCTAGAGAAGTAATTGATACATCAATAAAATTACCATAGCTAGACAATAGAATAATAAATAGAAAATATATTTTATTAGAAATGATCAATAAAAACCTAGGATACTAGAAAATAAAATTCATAGCGTATCCTAGATTTACCATTAATATTAATGACAAGCGCTTAAACCAAGTATTAAGTTTAGCATATAAATTTGAAAAAATGAGATTTAATGAAATAAATCATCCATTGTTAGTACATTACGTAGTTGGATATTTATTAACAAATAGCATAATAGTTTAATATATTGACAAAATAAATTTATATAAATAGATAATACTTTTCAAGAAATTGGACAAATAATAAAACTAGAAATATTAATATATTTTGAAACACAAAAAGAATGGAACTTAGATGTTAAGAAAAAACCTTTGATACCTAGAAAAAAAGTAACGTAACAAGAAAAAGTAATGTAATAAGATTTACGTTTATAAATCTTGAAGAAGAAACCTCTAACAAAGAAAAAAAATCATAGATTTAAAACAAGAATTTAAAATGATGAAAACATTAGTTAATGACATAATATTAAAAAGAAAATAATACTATTATCTCAATAATATTCAAAAATAAAATATAGGATATAAAATTAGATCTTAATGAAAGCCTTAATTTTTTAAGTAGAATAAATGAATATAGCCAGAGAATCAAACATCAAGTCCTTACAAGAAAGAAATACAAAAAGAACTCTTAAATGAAATAAGAGAATATGGTTATAATAAAAAATTATAACAAGATATAATAAGGAATTTAAGGAATTAAGAAATGATATAAATAACATAACCAGAAACAATGAAATTAAAGGTGATAAGCTTGATCTATTTATAAGATTAAAAGAAGAGTCACCTAAGAGATAAGATGAATTGATACCTAGGAATGAGAAAATAAAGAACGAGTAAAAACCCAAAGATAAAGAAAAAAACTATCATTCTTGTTTAATGGAACATTGAAAACAATTGGAAGAACAGTATATGGATCCTGAGAATAAGGATATAGAAAAATTAGTTAGTTCGTTAACTCTAATAGATGAAGAACTAGGAAGACATTATGAAGAAAAATTTTGTACAAACAAATGGGAAGATTATATGATAATAATCAGTGAAATTAATATTGAATTAAAAAAATATGATCCAAAAAATCATAGGAAACCAATTTCATTACCAATTTATTTTCAAGAAAGAATGTCTAACCTACGTAGAGAAGAAATAAATAGGAAAAAACTAGAACATGACTTTTTTTATAGAAGAAAATAACAACCCAAAATGGAAGAAGGATTATATTAAGAAACTATAGGTAGTATCCCACCAAAATTTAAACTTTAGAAAAATTATAGATTTGATATTTTAGATTTAGATTATATAAAAGACAGAGAAAAAAGCTTTAGATGAATTGTATAGTGGTATGAGTGTAATCATACATACCTCTCAAACCACACAATAAAACCCTTCAAATTGTAGAGTCTTAGTAGCTCAACAAATGATGAAAAATGTTAAAATTTAGTTTACAAATTTAACAAAACAAAAAAAATTACAAATGTAAGGGAATGCTCTCACATATAAGGAATATTTAGATACTAAAGTAAATGAAATATATAAGGAATTTATTGAAAAAGATGAGGGAAAACATATCACAAAATTCAGTGAATGTAAAATAGGGGAAACCAAATAGCATTTAAAAAATATAGAATATGTAACATGTGTTATATAGATTCTTTTATATGTGAATATAAAATGTATTATCATAAGTTATCACCCTCTATGCAAGAAATTTATAAGGAAATATTTTTTCATAAATTACCTAGAATATTACATAAAACTATAACAAAAGGATGAAATAAAAGAAATTAGAAAACTATACCAGACATCTTAGGAGAAGAATAAAAAATATTAAAAGTTGGATAATTGTTAAATGTCAAGAAAAAAAGAAAAATATAAATAAATAAGAGGAAATCATAAATCTGTTATGGTACAATAGATTTTAGAATGTTAGAAAAACATGGATGTAACATAAAACCTTACAAGAAAATTTATAAAAAAATATAAAACATTCAAAAGATATAAATTTAAAAAATACGACTTTTTAAAATATATGAGAAGATATACAAAGAACCTTGTAGAAAAGTGTATAGTTTGTGAGTGTTGGCGACAACAATTACCAAAATATTTGCATGTAATATTAGTTTCTTGGTATGCCTTTTAAGAATATTTTCAAGTTGAAGAAATTATCGAACCTCGATGATTATATCTTAGGTATATCTATGTTTCCGTGCATGTTAAATTTCATATTAGACACATAGAAACATTTTTCAAATAGGTCACTCGATTGATCGAGTGATAATTAGATTGGTCGAGTTTAATTAAAATTGGCTAAATTAATTTTTAATATGACTAGATCGATCAAAGAATTAATTCAATCGATCGAGCCCTAGATCGATCGAGATTAATGAGTAGAACAATCCACTTATTTCTAAATTAATCAATTTTTTACTATATCAATTGAAACTTAACTAGATCGATAGAAATAATCATAGTCGGTCGATCCAGCTACCATAATTGATTGATCAAGCAGTTAGGTTTTCAAATTTAGCCTAATTGTTGCTCTAACCAATTAGTATTTTTATTATATTGTTCTTATATTTTTAAGTTCTTCTAAATACTTTTAAGGACATTTTTGTAATTAACCTTTAACGTAAGGTTTCATTTTATGCTATGTAATCATACCATCAGCTCACAATTTTGTCAACTACATTCAAGTGTTCTTTTCTACATCTTAACATCTCTCTCATTGTTTTGTAAAAGATTTTTCAAGTATGCTTTTTCATTGAGTTAATTTATCAAACATTTATAGTTGTGTTTTATGAGTTAACAAGCCCACAATATTTGTGATATTGTGCCTTTAATTGATTATTTTAGTGTTACTAGTTGATTTTGTTTTATTTGTTGATATGTTAAATTTCTAAATAGGATTATTCATTATTGAATATACTTTAGGACACACACTTGCACTTGTGTTATTATGTTAATCTTTTAGGTGCCAGTTATATGGGTTCAAATAACTCGTGTAACTCTAGTTCATCGGAACGTTGGTCCGGATCCGAGCACCATTTCCTTGTAAAGACTATAATGAAAGCAACAACTTGTAAGTACATTATTTAGGGGCATTACCTTGATAGGTAGTTTGAGTTCTAGCCTTATAATTGGATCTTATTTTTATAGTGGATAGTTAGGTAGTCTAGTAGACTGGTGGGTTTCGTCTTAGGTCTTAGTATGACCTAGGTCATTTACACCTAAATATCTCATGTTTTGATATTTATTTTTTTCCTTGCTTTATTTACACGTGATTGTATACTTGTCCGTTCTACAAAATTATAATTTGATGTTACTTCGTTGAGTATTTGTTCATCCCTCCTAGGTAATGAAATCTATAACTAAATAAGAAACTTTCAATTGGTATCAGAACCGTCATTAGAGATACTCAGTATGCCTATGACCTTCTTATGGATCACTTGAGAGAGGGTATGTTTACAACCTGTGCACCTTACTTTGATGAGTCAAATTATCCTTATTGGGAGGCTTATATGAGAACCTTTTTATGGTGTTTAGATGAGAGTGTCTAAAACCATGTACTTTATAGTTGGGTACCGCTTATAGTTACCATAGATAATATTGTCACTTCTAAACCTTGAAAAAATTGGATCACTAAAGATAAAACTAATAGTAACTGGAATTAAAAAGGTATTAATGTTATTTTTAATGTTGTCTGTTGATGAGTTTTATCATATTTCTCGTGTTAATACTGCCAAGCAAGCTTGGGATATTTAAGAGGTTGCTCATGAGGGTACCTTACAAGTAAAACTAACAAAACTTTGCATGCTTAGTACTCAATTTGAGAATATTAGAATGAAAGAAGATGAAAAATTTCATAAATTTTATTATAGATTGTGCGATATTACTAACACCTTTTACAATCTTGAAGAGAAAACTGATGATTTTAGGATAGTTTAGAATATTCTCTGCTTGTTATTAGATTGCTTCCATACAAATGTCACTTTCATTTATGAAAGCAAAGATGTTGACAATATCAAAATATAAGATCTTGTTGGATCACTTTAAACCTTTTAAATGAACTTTCTTCCTCCAACAAAGAACAATAGTATTGCCTTCAAAATTGCTATGAATGAAGAAGGTAACAATAAAGAAGTAGAATTGGCACTCTTGATTAGAAGACTAAACAAAATCTTCAATAGAAAGAATCCTCAAAACAAAGGACAATCAAGTCATCAAAATGATCAGAATCTAAGAGAACTCTAATATGTGATTTATGATGATAAGAAATTTAAATTCATTGGATCTTATTATTTTGAATGTATGAGTTTTTGTCACTTTGTATCTAATTGTGAAAATAAGAAGAACAACACTGCAAGAGCATTCAACACTGCATTAACTCACTTAGAAAGTTATAAGAACAATCTAGTTGATTCAAAAAACAACAATACCAATTTCTTAGTATTTATTGCAAAAGCTGGTATACAATCTTATAAATTTGATATTAATTAAGATAATGAGAGAAGTGTGACTTGAAATTCTTACTTAAATATTTTAATATCACTAGTATTAATGAAGTGTTCAGAGAGTTCGTAATATACAAAAGAGATAAAAATAATTTTCTTGTAAAAGTAACTAAACTCAATGAAAAATTGAAATCTTATAAATAAATTCAACAGTATTGGAAAAAGATAATCTTGATATGTTTGAGCATTCTAATATTTTGAACTTAAGTTTTGTAGGTTTAGAATAGGAAAAACAAAATTTGATGTAAGAATTTAAACAATCTAAGGAAGCTGTGAAGAGATTAACAATTGGAGCAAAAAAGTTGAAAAAAGTTCATGACTATGGAAAATATTTTGGAGACAAGAGAGGGTTAGGCTATGTGTATGAGGATTCTTTGCCATCATCTTCAAAAACAATTAAGTTTGTAAAACCCTCCAACCTTTCTTCCTCACATGAGACAAATACAACTTCAACATCAAAGACTATTGTGGTAAGGCATCCTAACCCTACTCCTAATGTTATTCATTGTGCCTATTTGTCATGACAGTGGTAGGAAATGTCATAAGAGACCACATTGTAGATTTTTTGTGACATATCCATATTTTAGTAATGCTTTTCATGCAAGATATTCTAGAATTAATTTTCATCTTCCATGTATGAATGCTAAATCTCCATCAATGGTGAAAAAGAAAATTAAAAGTCAAAATAAGGATAAATCCAAAAACTTATTTAAGTCAATTGAATCCAAACCCAAAATTTAACGAAACTCAAATTAAAGAAAGTTTGGGTTAGAAAAGATTGTCATTTTTTGGTCAATTGATCGTCCTTCTCTTAGTTAGTAAAATTTTATGTTGTAAAAGTCTGAATTCAATTGCAGTTCATTCATGATTAGTGATGCTTTCTTCTTTAAATTCTTCATAATTAATCATTAATGAAAAAATTGACATACCATTACATTTATAATATTTTTCATACTTTGAGCAATTGTTGATATGTTACCATGTGTGTTAAAAAATATTTGTGCTTTATCAGAATACTCAAGCCTAGAGTAAATAATCTAATTTTATTGAAGAATAAACATTATTTCAAAATTGATTATTTAAGTGGGTTTCATGTCTAAATAAATATACTGCCTTGATATATATAAAATGGGGTATTTTTATGTTTGTCTTCATGATTATGGGTGTTTATTTAAAACATTTATGTTAGTATAGGACTTACGGTGAGTTTTAATTTTTTTTTAGTTTTTTGATACTCGATCGATCGACGATGAACTAGATCGGTTGAAGTATTAATATTTATCAATTGACATTAATCTCGATCAATTGAGTGGATTCAATTTAAATACACTCATTCTTTTTTCTCAACCCTATATGAGCCCTAACTCTCCCTCGACCCTTTTTTTTATCTTTACTCAAAAATTTACCAAATTCACTTATTTTTGTCCCTAAAACATGAATTGATTGCTATTCAATTTGCATGCATCAATCTCTACAAAGAACATATTTTTGGGAAAAAATTGTCACAACTCTATTTTTACCACTTTCTCACCAAACAAACACCCTTTTTGAGCTTGTTTTTGAAATCCCTTTTGATTGATATGAAGACACAAATATATGTATCGCAACAAATAATATAATGATAATAAAAAATTATTTCTATGGGGATTATGTTATTAGAGACTAATTTTTAAAACTAAAAAAATAAAATCAATTTTTGTGTTTTTATGTTTTAAGAAAGCAAAATTAAAATAACTAAAAATAAATAGCAATAGTTAATTAACTCAGAATTTATATCAAAGAAGATATATGAGAAAATATCTAAGAATACTTAATCCTTTAATATAATAACCAATCAATTATATGATCCATTGAATCTAACCTAGTATTTATTTCTCTCTCAAGTAAACTACATAACATATAGTAATTAACCTAATCACACTCTCATGTCAATTAAATTGCATATTATTCATTAAGTTCATCAATTATGTATAACATGTATAAGAATCATACATCTTTACCTAGAAACTATGCATGTTATTTAATAAAGACAAACAATTAAATAATTTTCTCAAATCTGTTTAATTATCTCTATAGATCAAATTTTGACTAAATAATTAATAGCATAAAAATTAGATTAAATAATATAATTAAATTAAAATCATAATTAGAGTAAAATATTATATCATCACATGTAAAAAATTGGGTTCATAAAACCCCTAGATTAATAAATTAGCTAAACATAATTTTGTTCATAAAACTCCTATTTTTATAAAGAAATACATAAAAATCGATAAAAAAAATGAGAAGAAGAAAAAGAAAAAGAAATACAATAAATCTCTAGAATTATAACACTAATATCCTCTTGAATCTCTACCAAAATTGTATCTCCTTTTAAGTTTTATTTACTTTTCTCTCTTCTTAGCTCCAAAAAATGATAAAAAGATATGTAACTTTCAACTCATTATGGTTTATTGAGCAATTAAGGGGTTAAATTAACAACGTTAGCGAATATAAACGCAACAAGTGGTAAGAGAGAAAGACAAATCCAATCAGTGTGTGGCGCATGACATGGTTGATTGGTCGTGGTAAGCGGGCGCTAAGTCAACAACACATGACATAATGTGATTTGTGATTGCAGCTTGTGTAGTGCCACAGTAAGGGGAGTGGACAAATCAGGTGATGATGCGTGGCTAACCCGTTAATCGTGTTGTGAAACTTGAAACGAATTCCATGTTAACACATGATAAAACCCTACATCACCTGCACACGTGGCATGTTTTGATTGGACCTGTTCACTTGCGTGGTTTGCCTAGTTAACTCCCCTATTTACGTGGTGTCTATGTGACATCTTCTTATTGGTCATTCATTAAAAAATCCAAAAAAAAATTAAAAATTATCTTTTCACCCCAAAACTTTTCCTTATTAAGCAAAGTCACATATTCACTCTAAAGATAGCTTACGTCAATAAAAAAATACCTTTTTCTTTCATATAAAAGTAGATAGGTTGGTATTGAAACTCACTCTGCAATTCTTTCCCGCAAACACCCCTAGTTATACCCTTAAACAAAGACGATTATTATTCATTTTTAGGAGAAATTGAACCTTTCTCCTTCCCTTTAGTAGTTAGTGGCTGCAAACATAAAATCTTTGTTGGCCACTTGAACAAGCAACACCCAATAACTACTTTAACCAATGATGTTTATTCTCACCCTCAATAACTACTCTCTTTTAATTAATAACAATACTAAAAAAACTAAAACAAAAAATTAAAATTAAAATTAAAATTAAAAAGGCATCCTTTCTATTACGGGTATCTAATATGGCATCCTCTCTGTTGTAGTCGTGCTAAAAAATATGTTATTACTATAAGACTTAGATGTCTTTAAATTAGCCCAAAAAGAGGTGTCGAAACTTTGGTTTAGATAGGGGGTAAACTATACCCTAAAACAAACCCAATCCTATTTAATTTGAAAAATAAACCGATCCAATTCATTTAATATTGTAAATCATCCTGATTTAAACCCCTTTTATTAGGTTCGTCTGAATATTTTTATATTTACTTTTTATTAATCATAGCGAAGTATAAAAGGAGGTGTAAACTAGAAAAATTATTAAAGTGATCCTGGGAGATTTGAATAACATATTCTTAATTACCTATTACATTATAATTAGCATGTATACAAAAATTTGTGAAAATTTCCTTGCATTTATTATTTTTCATATCTAGATCATCGGCAATTGAACTATTTAATATCAATTTAATTAGAATAATATTTTATTATTATAATTTAATTTGTGAAACAATTTATTTGTCACAATGGAATTAACCTTTTAGTTCAACACTAACCCTGCATCATATCTTAAATTTGGTGGAGTTGTTTCAATTGTATATCAAATTTGGGACAAAGAGTAATAATGTGTTAAATTTAATGCGATATTATTTATTATTTTATTTATTGTTTATGTTGTGCTATTTTTTTAAAATTTAAAGATATAGTTAAAAAAAAGTAATACAACACATAATATTTTATTTATTAAATTAACAACTATCCATATATACTTTTAATTAAAATTAACAACTATTTATATGTATTTTTAAAGATATTGTTAAATTTTTTATTATATATGATAAATTAAAATTAAGTATATAATAAAAAATAACTGAAAAATAGTAATAAAACATATAATATTTTATTTACTCTTAATTTATTGAATTAACAACTATCTATGTAATTTTTAATTTATATAATTAATTATTATTAATTAACTAATAGTAATATATAATTACTTAATTTGTTGAATATAATAATTGATAAAATAAATAAATAATATTCTACTTTATAAAGGTATATACTTTTAGCAAAATATTTGGTATAATGAGTTGAAGATGAGTAAAAATTTGATGTAATTTTTAGTTTAAGATGTTTGATAATAGAGTAATGGATTGAAAATGTCCTTAATAAATGATCTACATTTACTTTATAATATCACACATTCCATCAAATCAATAATTTATCATTTGTATATAACAAAACTCATTATTTATATAAAAAAAATCTATTTATTTTATTTTACCATATTACATTATTATATTAAATTAAGTACAAACTATTGAGTCTTGAAAGGAGACAAAAAGAACAACACTATATATTCTTATTCATTTGCGGAAGAAACTAAGCTTATTTCAATTTGTAATAGTGATGGAGGAGAATTGGGAAGGAGGAATAGGGACATGAACAACACCTTCAAGCATTTGTGTAACTTTCTTCATGGTGGGTCTAACCGATGGATTTTCTTGAATACACCAAATAGCAACCATCACAAACCTTTCTAACATTGTTATATCTTCCAGCACATCCTTTTCATTATCTATCAAAGCATCTAATTTGTTCTCTATGAAGCAATCATAAGCCCAATCAGTTAGAATTTTTTGCTCTTCAAAATTATTCTCCATATCTATACTTTTCCTGCAGCAAATAATCTCTAACAACATAACACCAAAACTATAAACATCAACTTTGGGCGTTATGGGCATGTTTCTAAACCATTCTGGTGCAATATATCCTTTTGTACCTCTAATATTAGTCTGAGCATAACTTTGATCCATCATCAGAAGCTTTGCTAACCCAAAATCTGAAATTCGAGCATTGAAACACTCATCAAGAAGAATGTTTTGAGGCTTTATGTCACAATGTATGATCTGACTACTACACTCTTCATGTAAATACAAAAGCCCTCTAGCAATCCCAAAAGCTATATGAATTCTTTGGTTCCAGATAGGCTTCAAATCACCAAAAAGAAAACTTGCTAAACTTCCATTGCTTAAGAATTCATATACCAATAACCGATTTGTTCCTTCAGAACAAAATCCAAGCAATCGAACCAGATTCTTATGATGTGTTTGACCTATAACGTTCACTTCTGTTTTGAACTCTTTATCACCATCCATCTCTTGGACGCTACTATTTAGCTTCTTAACTGCCACATAACATTCACTTGCTTGTTGTTGTATCTTCCCTTTATAAACAACTCCAAAGGCTCCTCTTCCTAATTCTTCATTGAATCCACTTGTGGCTGTAACGAGCTCTTTGTAAGTAAAATTACGCAGACTTGTTTCAAGCACGCTGTTATTTCCATCAATGTTAGTTCCCTTTAACTTCCTTTGATAAAAGAAAAGGAACCCAAAACAAAGAGCACCAATCGAAATAAAGTTAACAAAAACAGAACTGCCCAGAAAAACAGAACCTAAAAGAATCAAAGAATCTTGATCCTTTTTGATGATCGAAGTTCGATTATTGGAATCCTCTTTAGAGATATTTTCTTTGCTCACTTTAACAAAAGCTTTTCCATTAAGTTTGTTACCTTCTCTCCCATTTGAAAGTGGTACCTTCTTTTTCCAGCACTTATTCCCTGAGTTAAAAATAGCCACAGAACACATACAATCTCCTAAACATGAAGCTTTACAAAGATCTTCAGTATAATCATCCAATACTACATAATCAGACTCGGGCCAATCTGTATTCTCTAAAACTTCAAAAGTATACAAGTTAGGATTTAACTCATCTGCTTCACAATTTTGTTCCAAATCTGGTTTGCAATTTCCTAAAGGATCAGATGAACTAATCGAAGAGAACCCTCTTGGGCATCTACAAATGGGTCTTCTCTCTGCATTAAGTGAGCATATATTATTGTAACCACAAACTCCACTGCTTTTAGTTTCTCTATTGTCAAAACAAATATCATCTGGTTCTGACCACACACTAGTCCAACTTTGATTCCCAATAGAATTCTTAGGATGTTTATACAAAATGAAAACACCATCAAAACTAAGAGTTGCTCTGAAGTAAAAACTTTCAGATGATTCCATTCTTATATTGTTTTTAAGTTCAACTTTATCTCCATTTTCTCTCAAAATATAAAAATACCCAGATTGATTAAATATCAATTCACGACCAGCGTTTGAATCACCAGCCGTACCACTTTTATAATATGGTTCGTTAGCATAATTTGTGGGCAAATTTATACTATTAAGAACAAGATTTCCATCTTCTTGCAAACGAAGTTGAAATCTTCCTTCAGAAAAATTGGTTTCTGAAAATCTTGAAGAAACTATTCCTCCTCTTTCCATAATTTGAGTAGGCAAGAGGGTATCCCTTGGATTTTTGAAACTTTCCCACAATTTATTTGAATCACTATCTTCAAGAATAAAGTTACCTGTGTTGTTCATAAAACCATGAGAAACAACTCCAATTATGGAATCAGATTTCCAAAGCTGTGTTCCTTTGGGATCAGTGAGGACTAGGCCTTGGTCTGAAGTAAGGTTTAATTTTGATCCTTTTGGTGCAGGTTTGTCTCCATTTGCATACCAAATTATGGTTTTGTCTGGAATTTTATTAAACCATATAGAGAGCAAGAAAAGGTCATTATTTTGATCGAGATTGTGAAATCCAAAAGCAAATTCTTCAGATGGAGAAAGCCAGAAAGATGTGTCTTTCTCATTAATACTCGCTGTAAGTTGAGAAGTGCCAACAGGAATGACATTTGAGGTAGTAGTGTTGTTTTGAGAGATAACAAGAGAGATTGGTAGAAAAAGAAGCAGCATATAGAGGTGAATAGGAATTTTGAAATCCATTACAAAAGGAAAAAAAAAACAAAAAAAAAATATTTAAATGATGATAAGGAAGAAAATGTAATAACAAGAACAACCAAAGCCTTTTTATGTGAATCAAGTATTCTCAAAGTAAAACAAACACCCCTAACTATTTCAAAATTCAAAGTTATTTCTTGACTTGTATTAATGAGATTTAAAGACCACATGTGGCTGTAAAGACTTTTACTCCCTTTTCTCTCTTCTTCTCTCTCCACAAATCAAATTTCAAACTAATTTATTGGAAAATATTTATTATTATTTTCATAATTATTATAAATTATGTATATTAATTTTATAATTATTGAGTTGTGTTAATTATATCATGTTCAGATTGTTAACGAGACAATATACAACTAGAGATCCTCCATGTTACCCGTCAGTAATTTAAAATTTAGTTATCATTCTCACTTAAATCTTTGTAGTTATATTTTGATCCCACACCAGGAACGAGATATGAGGATTTCAAACGAAGGTGATTCAAGTAATATTTTAAATATTATTTTAAATTTTTAATAATTTTTTAATTTTTATTAAAAATAAAAATTTATAAAAGCAATAAGTTATATAATAAATATTTTATATTTAAAAAACTAAAACTCTTATTTCTAAAATTAAACTGATGATAAAGGGAGAAAATGTATTAATAAGAACAACCAGAAAGGTTTTTATGTGAACCAATTATTCTCGACGTAAAAGAAACATTCCTGACTATTTCAGAATTCAAAGTCATTTCTTGACTTGTATTAAAGAGATTTAGAGACCACATGTGATTGTAAAGAGACGACATATGGCTGTAATGAATGGTGAACATGTTCCTCGATATTTCCTTTTTCGTTTTTTTTTTCCTTCTAATTTTTGTTTTGTGTTTTCGCAAGTCATATTTCAAACACTAGCTTACGGGGAAATAGTTAATTTTAGTTTCATAATATTATTATAAATTCAATAATTTAATTTTATAAATATGAATTTATATTAATTAGATACCATAATTTAACTTAAATTTTTAAAATAATCAAATCAATATAATATTATTAAATTGAATAAAACATAAATCTTAAATATAAGATGACATATTCTTTAGTAAATCTATTTTAATATGATTTAAGCATGTTTTTGTTTCGTGTATTTTTTTCTATATGTTTAATATTAGATATAGATTCGATGATCTTATTATGGTTTCAAAATATATGGTATCATTGAAGTTGAAGTATGTCTATATGTTATAATTGATAATGTCTTTGAATTTTTAATGTAAATAAATTAATGATATTTTAATATTTTTCAAAAACAAAAATTTAAAGACAAAATTATTATAAAGATATAATTGTTAACCATAATTAAAAATAAAGTTATAAATAAATTATGAAATTAAAAGTTATTGTAAATTATTAAAGATTAAGTTTTAATATGTATATAATTCTTTAGATTCAAAAAAAATATTTTATAGTTGTTTAATTTTGAGAAAATGAACCAATTAATGAAAAATAATATTATTTTTATGAGTTTTTTATTTATTTTTTTTTATATTAAGTTTTTAAAATGTAATTAAAATTTAATCATATATAGTAGAGATAAAATAATTTTGAGAAAATGAATCAATTAATGAAAAATAATATTATTTTTTTGAGTTTTTTATTTAATTTTTTTATATTAAGTTTTTAAAATATAATTAAAATTTAATCATTTAATAGAGATAAAATAATAATTAATGTAAAAAAAAATCGTAAAATATTAGTTATAATATTTGGTTATTATTACTTTTTAATATTTTAAAATAATAAAAAGTATATATTTAAATAATTTTAGTTTAAAATATTATAAATTTTAATTTTTTTTAATAATTTTATATTAAATTTTCGTATTTAATTACTTGATAATTAAAATATTATTATTTATATTTAAGGTGTATATAAAAAGGTAATATGTATGTGGCGTTAGATAAATATGATTCAATAATTCGAGTATTGTGTAGAAGTCAGAATCAATATGAAAATATCTTGGATTTTGACGTTGTCATTAGGGGTGTTCATCGGATCGAAACCGTTGATTTTACTGTCATCCGATCCGATCCGACCATCTGCTCGGATTGAAACATCCTAATCCGCAACCGATCCGATCACTTCTTACATCCGCTCAATCCGATCCGTAAACTATTCGGATGACATCCGATCAATCAGATCAATCCGATCAATCCAATCAATCCGATCAATCCGATCAATCCGACCAATAAATTTAATTAACTCTATCTTTTATATTTTTAAATAATTTTTTTAAATTTTTACATAAATCATAACATAAAATTATTTGATTTAAAAAAACATTAAAAATTAAATAAATATATATTAATTATTTATATATATTTAATTTAATAAATATATATAATTAATTTCGGTCGGATCGGATCGGATCGGATGAAACGTAATAAAATCTGTCATCCGATCCGCACTTAACGGATGGAAAAAATCTCCATCCGATCCGACCATCGGATCGGATGAAAAATCAACGGATCGGATCGGATTGATCGGATGATCGGATTTTTTGCACACTCCTAGTTGTCATGATGATTTGATAATATTCATATTAAAGATATCTTAATATTGATATAAATTATCATATATATATATATATATAATTAATAACAATTAAAAATATAAATATAAATTAATAAATATCTTCCCAAATTATCATAAAAATTATAAGTATTTCACTTAACTTTATAAAATATTAAAAATAATACTTAAATATAATTCGTAGTATAAATATGCCAATAAATTATATTTTTAAGGATAGATTTTTACAATTAATAAAAAAATTGATAATAAATTTGAACCATTAATAAAAAATTTAATGATAGATTTATTTAATAATATGAATTTCTATAATAGAATCGTACGGCCGATTATACTTGAATGATATTTTCGTTATTTAATAAAGTTAGATCGTATGTTTACAACTTTAACAATAGTTTGATGATATATTTGTTAGTTTACCTACAACATAAATATTACCAATAAAATATAGAATAATGTTGATAAAATGTTATTTAGGACTAACTTTATTTATTTTTAAAACAAGTTTCCAATAAATATATTTATTTAACTTTATTTAATTATTTATTAGTTTGAATAATTATTTTAAATATTTCAACTATCTATTTTATAATTTTTTTACTTTATTGACACAAATAAATATGAAATATATTTATAGTTATATGAATCAAGTAAGGAAATTAATTTAAAAAATAAGTAATAGATTATTTTGATATATTAATTTGAATATTTATTTTAAATATTTTAATTTTCTATTTATAGCTTTATTATCTTATTGGTCAAAATAAATATGAAATGTAACTAAATGTACTTATATTTATATGAATTAAATAAGACAATTAATTTAAAAATTAATTAATTAATTATTTTGATATTTTTATAAATTTATTAAAATATTTATAATTTTATTTGTCAATAAATCTTATAAATTATTTTCAATATTTTTATCAACAATAATAATATTTTTAATACATTTATAAAATTTAAGTTCCAATAATTTAATCAATATCAATATTTCAAACCTTTTTTATAACTATTATCTTTTATACTTAAATTAGTTTATAATGAAATAAAGTGTTACGTGGTGTTTGATCATATCTAGACTTTAACTATCACAATTAATAGTTATTTTTTTGTTAAATATTCTTTTCACAGATAATGTATTTTTTTGTTAAATACATTTAGGTGGGATATTTTTATGTTTTTCTTTGTGATTATGGATGTTTATTTAATAAAAATTATATTAGTATAAAACTTAAGAAGAGTTTTTAAAATTTTATAATTTTTTGATATTCGATCTATCTAAATATGAATATCAATCGATCAATATTAATCTCGACCAATCGAATGTCTTCGATTTAAGTACACTTATTCTTTTTTCTTAACCCCAAATGACATCTTTAGTGGCACATCTAAAAAAAATCTTTATATATATATCCTTTATTTATTAATATAGTCATCTTAATTTCATCATCATTCAAAATATAAACTAGATGTTACATAAATGTTATGAGCCTCACTGGATTTACTAATGAAAATATTTTTAAAAATAAATAAATAAATTGGCAGGGGAAGTTGTAGCTCTTATGGGTACAGATATAATTATTCCTTGTTCTCGCCTATTTTATATGCACGTAAGATAGGCTAGAATGAAGATCTTATATAAAAAACGGAGATATATATATATATATATATAATATTTTTAAATTTTTTTAATAATTCTAATTTAAACAAAAAAAAAATAACAATAGATTAAGTCAAGAAACTAAAAAATAAAGATGAAAGGCGCTTTCCAAATAATCAAAACTTTAATCCTTGTTTTGTATTGCTTCTTTTTTAGACCTCTTCACAGAGCATTCTAATATAAGAAATGAGTCTTTTTTTCAAGTAATAGTCACTTTTATTAAGTTGAACAAAATTAATCATAATTGTGGTATTTACGTCTAAATATTAAATATAATACGACATATTCTTGCATAAATTTAATTTAAGCATGTTTTTGTTTTTGTTTCATCGTAATTGTGGTGTTTACGTCTAAATATTAAATATAAGATGACATATTCTTGCATAAATTTAATTTAAGTATGTTTTTGTTTTTGTTTAGTTATGTTTTTTTTCTATATATCTAATATTAGATATAGATTTGTTATTTTTCATTGAAGATGATATTATTATGGTTTCAAAATATATAAAATCATTGAAGTTAAATACATAATTATATTTATTGAAATAATTTAGATAAAAAAAATCATTAATAAAAACGAATATGATGAGTGCTAAGATTAGGGTAATTTAAAAAGACGCTTATATTGAAGTATGTCTATATGTTACAATTGACCATGTCTTTGAATTCTCCAAATAAATTAATAATATTTTAATATTTAAAAAAAAATTCAAAGACAAAATTATTATAACGTTATTATTGTTAATCATAATTAAAAAATAAATTATGAAATAATAAAATTATTATATATTATTAAAGATTAAGTTTTAATATGTATATAATTCTTCATATTAAAAAAATATATTTTATAGTTGTTCAATTTTGAAAAAATGTGTAATGAAAAATAATACTATTTTTATGAATTTTTTATTTAAATTTTTTTCTTTTATATAAGTTTTTAAAATTTAATTAAAATTTGATCATAGAGGTAAAATTATAGTTAATATAAAAAGAATTTATAAAATATTCGTTCTAATATTTCGTTATTATTATTTTTTTATATTTTAAAAAAATAAAAAGTTTATATTTAAATAATTTTAGTTTAAAATATTATTAATTTCGAATTTTTTTAATAATTTTATATTAAATTTTCGTATTTAATTAATTGATAATAAAAATAATATTATTTATATTTAATGCTTACAGAAAAAGGTAATCCGGTGCTAGAATGATTCAATAATTCAAGTGTTATGTAGAAGTCAGAATCAATATGAAAATATCTTGGATTTTGACATTGTCTTGTCACTTTGATTTGATAATATTCATATTAAAGATATCTTAATATTGATATATATTATAAAAAAACATATATAATTAATATCAATTAAAAATATAAATATAAATTAATAAATAAATATCTTATTAAATTATCATAAAAATTATAAATATTTTGCTTAACTTTATAAAATATTAAAAATAACACTTAAATATAATCCGTAGTATAATTATGCTAATAAGTTATAATTTTAAGGATAAATTTATATAATTAATAAAAAATTTGATAATGAATTTGAACCTTTAATAATAAATTTAATAATAAATTTATTTAATAATATGGAATTCTTTAATAGATTTGTAACATCGATTATACTTAAATGATATTTTTATCATTTGATAAAATTAGACAATATGTTTGTAACTTTATCAATAGTTTGATGATTATATTAATTTGAATAATTATTTTAAATATTTCAACTAACTATTTTATAATTTTTTTACTTTTTTGACCCAAAAAAATATGAAATATATTTATATTTATATGAATTAAGTAAGATAATTAATTTAAAAAATAAATAATTGATTATTTTGATATATTAATATGATCACTTATTTTAAATATTTTAATTTCCTATTTTATATCTTTTTTACATTATTAGTCAAAATAAATATTAAAGTAACTAAATGTAATTGTATTTATATGAATTAAATAAGATAATTAATTTCAAAATTAATCAATTAATTATTTTGATATTTTTAAAAATTTATTAAAGTATTTATAATTTTATTTGTAAATAATTTTCAATATTTTTATTAACAATAATAATATTTTTAATACATCTATAAAATTTAAGTTTTAATAATTTAACCAATATCAATATTTCAAACCTTTTTTACAAATATCATCTTTTATACTGAAATTAGTTTATAATGAATTAAAGTGTCATGTGGTGTTTGGTCATATCTAGAATATATATACATAGAAATACAAAAAATAATTACTTTAAAATAATATTTAATTAAAATATATACACAATTAAATAAAGATATATTGTAAGTACGTATACAAATTTAAATATTCAAAAAATAAATAAAATTATATAATTTTTAAAACTAATTGTCTAAAAAAATGAAAAATGATATTATTTTTATCAAACTTAAATTTTAAAGAGTCAAATAAAATAATAATTAATTTTAATTGTATTTAATTTAAAAAATATGACGTAGCGTCAGTTGACGTGACGAATCGACTTTATCCACGTGGGTAGCGTCGGTTCGCCACGATAACCGACGCTACGTCCAACGTAGATAGCGTCGGTTCTACACCGAATCGACTTTAAATTCATTATAAGTCGATTTTTTCCAAAAATAGACTTTACACATCGACTTAAATACCCCATTTTATAGTAGTGACTTTAACAATCACTATTAATAGTTATTTTGTTGTTGTGTAATCTTTTAACAAATAATGAAATCGAATTCATTCACTATAAAAAAATTTAACTTACAATATGTAATTTTAATATATATATATATATATGTGAGATATTTTTATGTTTGTTTTCATGATTATGGGTATTTATTTTAAAAAATTGTGTTAGTATAGGACATACGAGGAGTTTTTAAAATTTTATAGTTTTTTGATACTCAATCGATTGAGGATCAACTAGATCGATCTAAGTATGAATATCGATCAATCGAGTGTATTTAATTTAAATACACCTAGTCTTTTTCCTCAACCTCGTATGAAACCTACTCCTCTCTATGCCCACTTTCTAATTTTCACTCAAAAACACACCAAACGCATTCATTTTTGTCCCTAAAATACTTAAAATTGATTACTATTTGATTTGCATGCATCAATCTCTTCAAAATACATATTTTTGGGCAAAAATTGTCACAATTTCATTTTCACTTTTTTTCTCATTTTCTCACCAAACAAACAACCTTTTTGAGCTTGTTTCTGCAATCCTTTTTCATCGACACGAATTGTGTGCTATAAATATGCAAGAATACATTTCGACACAAGTAATAAAATGACAACAAAAAATCGTTCCCACGGAGATTATGTTATTATAAACTAATTTTTAAAACCAAAAAATTAAAAATCAATTTTTGTGTTTTTATGTTTTAAGAAAGAAAAAATAAATATAAGTAGTTAATTAACTCAGAATTGATAACTAAGGAGATAAATGAGAAAATCTATAGGAATATTTAATCCTCTAATTTTCTAAATATGTGAATCACTAAAATCCTCCAATTTAATTACCAATTAATTACCTGATCAATTAAACTCTCTTAAGTAAACTACATACCATATAGTAATTAAGTTAAATACACTCTCATGTTAATTAAATTGCATACTACTCATTAAGTTCATCAATTATGGGAGACATACATAAGAATCATACATCTCTACCTAGAAACAATGCATGTTATTTAATCAAGACAAATAATTAAATAATTATCTCAAATTTATTTAATTATCTCTAAATCAATTGTTCACTAAACAATTAATAACTTAAAAATTAGATTAAATAATATAATAAAATTGAAATCATAATTGGGGTAAAATATTATATCATCACGTGTAGAAAATTGAGTTCATAAGACCCCTAAATTAATAAATTAGCAACACATAATTTTGTATAAAACTCATATTTTTAATAAAGAAATACATAAAAATTCATAAAGAAAGGAGAAGAAGAAGAAATATAATCAATCTTTTGAATTGTAGCACCAATCTCCTCTTGAATCTCTACAAAATTGTTTATCTTTTGGAATTTTTTGCATTTTTCTCTCTTTTCAACTATAAAAACTGATAAAAATATATAACTTTTGACTCATTAGGGTTTATGACAATTAGAGGATTAAAATAGACTTAGGTAAAATATGAACTATCATATTAGCTTCAGATCAAGAACTGAGATGAAAAGAGAAAAAATTAACAACAATGGCAAATAGAAACGTGACACATTTAAAACAAAATAGACGGATTCAATCAGCCCGTAACACATAAAAGGAAATAGACGAATTCAATCAGTCCGTGACACATGGCATGGTCGACTAGTCGTGGTCAACGAATGCTAAGTCAGTGCCACATGGCATAATGTGATTTGTGGTTACAGTTTATGTGGCTCCCCGGTGGGAGGAATGGATAAATCAGGTGGTGATGTATGGCCCATCCGTTGATTGCACTATTGAACCTTGAACGAACATCGTGCTGACACGTGATAAGGCCCTACATCACCCGGTATAAGCAGCATGCTTCGATTGGCCCTCTTCACTTTTGTGGCTTCCACGTGGCTTGCTTAGTTAGCTCTTTTGCTTTATATTTTTAATTTAACATTACTTACATATCTTTAATTTTATTATTTTAATAATTACACATGTATAAATATATAATAAAAAGGGTGAAATTCACACCAAGAATATATCATTACACACAATTGGTATATACGATTATTACAGAGCGGTCATATAGAATAATTACTGTAATAGAAAGTTCATAAAAAAAGAAAAAAAAGAAAATAATATATATATATATATATATTATGTTATATTTCGTATCATTTTAAAAACTTATTAATTTAAAATATTATTTAAATTTTTAAATTTTTTTAACTTATTGTTAAATACTTAAAACTGTGGTAAAAAGTCATGGGAGAAAAAAAAAGGTGTAATATAAGATTTTAAATAGAAATATTTTATAATTAAAATATTTTTTATACAATTTTGCCAAACACATTGAAAAATATATTTTTATGATTTTCTTCTTCATAGTAATGATCAAACGCTCATTGTTTTTAAAAATTATAGAAAATTATTTTTAGTAATGATATATGAAAACAATTTTTGAGACCTTTTTTCAAGTTATGCTTTCAAATAAGCCTTTAATTTTTTATTTTATTTGAAACCATTGAACCATCCAAATACGAAGAAATCTAACAATTATTGTATTAACTAATTTTTTTTTTCAATGGATGAAAAGAAGACAAAGGGGCAGTTTAAGGAAAAAGTAGTGCATGTAACTTAAAATGTTCGGTTAATATTTTAGTCAATTTATTTGTAATCCGTACACTTAATTCATATTATTTTTAAAGTAGTTATATTTTTATTTACATAACATTGACCAAAATATCCCTATTAACTTTAAAAAATGGACCAAATGATACTCAATTGTTAAAAAACTGTGACTCAAATATACCAAATTAAAGAGATCGATGTGACTAGTGTGAAAAAAAAAACAAATAAAGGGATGAGTTGTTCACCCCAGCTTTAATTGGAGCCGCAAAAGTAGAAAGGTTATTCAAGAGATTGCATGTTCTTAAATACCGAGTACATTGTACATATGTCTTTGACAAATATAATTAATATATATAAAAAAAATTTATTCACCATATTTTAAAAAATCGATTTCATAAAGTTTTGATCACGTTCTAATAAAAACCGAGGCTATAATTTATACATATAACCTTAATTTTTATCAATAATTGTATTTATAATTTAAATTATAAAAATTATTTAAATATAAATAAAATTATATATTTACGATTATTAAATAAATGTAATCTAATTAAAATAATAGAATTTAAATTCTTTTTAAATATTTTAAAAAATAAAAAGTATATATTTAAATAATTTTAGTTTAAAATATTATTAATTTTGATTTTTTTTAATATTTTTAAATTAAATTTTCGTATTTAATTAATTGATAATAAAATAATAATATTTATATTTAACGTGCAGAGAAAGAGGTAATCCGTATGTGGTGCTAGATAAATATGATTCAATAATTCAAGTGTTGTGTAGAAGTCAGAATCAATATGAAAATATCTTGGATTTTGACATTGTCATGATGATTTGATAATATTCATATTATAGATATCTTAATATTGATATATATTATCAAAATATATATATATAATATCAATTAAAAATATAAATATAAATTAATAAATATTTTATTTAACTTTATAAAATATTAAAAATAACACTTAAATATAATGCGTAGTATAAATATGTCAATAAGTTATATTTTTAAGGATAAATTTATACAATTAATAAAGAATATGATAATAAATTTGAACCATTAATAAAAAATTTAATGATAAATTTATTTAATAAAATGGAGTTCTATAATAAATTTGTACCGTAGATTATACTTGAATGATAAATATATTTATTTAACTTTATTCAATCATTTATTAGTTTGAATAATTATTTTAAATATTTAAACTACTTATTTTATAATTTTTTTACTTTATTTTACTTAGTTGACCCAAATAAATAAGTATTTGATTATTTTGATATATTAATATAAACTCTTATTTTAAATATCTTAACTGTTTATTTTATAACTTTTTTACGTTATTGATCAAAATATATATGAAATGTACCTAAACGTACTTATATTTATATGAATTAAATAAGACAATTAATTTAAAAAATAATTAATTAATTATTTTGATATTTTTAAAATTTTATTAAAGTATTTATACTTTTATTTATCTATGATTTTTATAAATTATTTTCAATATTTTTATCAACAATAATAATATTTTTAATACATCTATAAAATTTAAGTTCCAATAATTTAATCAATATCAATATTTCAAACCTTTTATAATGAATTAAAGTGTCATGTGGTGTTTGATCGTATCTAGACTTTAAAAATCACAATTAATAGTTATTTTTTTGTTGTGCAATCTTTTAACACATAATGAAATCGAATTCATTCACTATAAAAATTTTGAGCATGCAATATGTAATTTTAATATACATATATATATATATGGGATATTTTTATGTTTGTCTTCGCAATTATAGGTGTTTATTTTTAAAAAAATATATTAGTATAAGACTTAGGGATAGTTTTTAAAATTTTCTAGCTTTTTGATACTCGATTGATCGAGGATCAACTAGATCGATCTAAGTATGAATTTTGATCGATCAATATTAATCTCGATCAATCGAGTGTGTTCAATTTAAATACACTCATTCTTTTTCCTCAACCTCGTATGAAACCTAACCCTTTTCTCTGCCCCTTTTATAAGTTTCACTCAAAAAACACTAAATTCATTCATTTTTGTCCCTAAAATACTTAAAATTGATTACTATTTGATTTGCATGCATCAATCTCTTCAAAATACATATTTTTATTAAGAAATTGTCACAATTCCATTTTCACATTTTTTCCTCATTTTCTCACTAAACAAATAACCTTTATGAGCTTGTTTCTACAATCCCTTTTCATCGACACGAATTGTGTGTGATAAATATGCAAGAATACGTTTCACAACAAATAATAAAATGATAACAAAAAATTGTTTCCATGGAGATTATGTTATTAGAAACTAATTTTTAAAATCAAAAAATTAGAAATCAATTTTTGTGTTTTTATATTTTAAGAAAGAAAAATTAAAATAACTAAAAATAAATAGCAGTAGTTAATTAACTCAGAATTGATAACTAAGGAGATATATGAGAAAATATTTGGAAATACTTAATCATTAAATTTTCTAAACATGTGAATCACTAAAATTCTCTGATATAATTACCAATTAATTACATGATCAATTAAATCAAACCTAGCATGTATTTCTCTCTTAAGTAAACTACATATTATATAGTAATTAAGTTAAATACACTCTCATGTTAATTAAATTGTATACTACTCATTAAGTTCATCAATTATGTGAGACATACATAAGAATTATACATCTCTATCTAGAAACTGTGCATGTTATTTAATAAAGGCAAATAATTAAATAATTATCTCAAATCTATTTAATTGCCTCTAAATCACTTATTCGCCAAACAATTAATGGAATAAAAATTAGATTAAATAATATAATAAAATTGAAATCATAATTGGGGTAAAATATTATATCATCACGTATAGAAAATTGAGTTCATAAGACCCCTAGATTAAAAAATTAACTACACATAATTTTGTGCACAAAACTCATATTTTTAATAAAGAAATACATAAAAATTCCTAAAGAAATGAGAAGAAGAAGAAATATAATCAATCTCTTGAATTGTAGCACCAATTTCCTCTTGAATCTCTACAAAATTGTTTCTCTTTTTTATTTTTTTTTGTATTTTTCTCCCTTCTCGACTACAAAATCTGATAAAAATATGTAACTTTCGACTCATTAAGGTTTAGGGGAAATTAGAGGATTAAATTAGGCTCAGGTAAAATATGGACTCTCATATCAACTTCAGATCAAGAGCTAAGATGAAAAAAGAAAAAATTAACAGCAATGGTGAATAGAAACGTGACACATTTAAAAGGAAATAGACGGATTCAATCAGCCCATGACACGTGGCTTGGTCGATTGTCCGTGGTTAACGAATGTTAAGTCAGTGCCACATGACATAATGTGATTTTTTGTTACAATTTATGTGGCTCCCCGGTGGGAGGAATGGATAAATCAGGTGGTGATGCATGGCACGCTCGTTGACCGCATTATTGAACTTTGAACAAACGTCGTGCTGACACGTGATAAGGCCCTGCATCACTCGGTATAAGCGGCATGTTTCGATTGGCCCTCTTCACTTTCGTGACTTCCACGTGGCTTGCTTAGTTAGCTCTCTTACTTGCATGTCATCCACATGCATGTCGTTTTCTGATTAGTCCCATATTAAAAAATTCATAAAAAGTCTAAAAATATTTCAAAAAATATATTTTCAACCCTTGATTGTAACAACTTTTTCCTTGTTAAATAAAGTCGCATATTTACTCTAAAATCTCTTATTTTCAAAAAATTAAAACTTAATATATAATTATAAAACAAAATGATTAAAGTGTTGAAAAGAAAAGAATGAAAGAAAGTGACCTGTAGGGTTGTTCACCCAAATTTAAAAGGAAGTGTAAACTAAAAAAAAGTTATTAAACGGATCCTGTGAGTTTTGAATAACATATGCGTAATTACTCATTACACTATAATTAGCATGTACACTAAAATTTGTGAAAATTTTCGTACATTTATTATTTTACGTATCTAGTTCACGTGCGATTGAGCTATATAATAAGCTTTTCAATTTGATTAGAATAATATTTTTTTATTATTATTTGATTCGTGCAATAATTTATTTGTCACAGTATAAATTATCTTTTAGTACAACTCCAACCCTTCATTGTGCCTTTAAATTTATTGCATAGTTGTTTAATTCCTACACAAAATTTGATATAATGAATAATAAGTTGTTAAATTTGACGAGATATTATTCATCGTTTTATTTATTATTTGTGCGTTCTAAATTTTTTATTTTTTATTTTTTTTTAAATATTGTTAATTTTTTTATTACATATAATAAATTAAAATTAAGAACATAATAAAAAATAAATAAAATAATAATAATACAACATATATTTATTTATTTACTTTCAATTTATTAAATTAACAATAATTTTAATTGTGTTTTTTAATTAAATATAATTTTTAATTTATATAATAAATATAAGATTTTATTTAATGAATTTTTAATTTTTTAATTAATTATTATTGATCAACTAATAATAATATATAATTTTTTCATTGGTTGAATATAATAATTGATAAAAGATAAAAAAAAATCTATTTTATAAAGATATATACTTTTAGTGTAATATTTGGTGTTATGTATTTAGATAAGTAAAATTTTGATATAACTTTTGGTACAAGATAATACATAATAGAGTAATAGATTCAAGATGTAATTAACAAGTGGTATACAATTACTTTATTATATTACACTTTCCATTAAATCCATAATTAACATATAACTTTATATCATTATTTAGTGTGCAAAAAAATAATTTATTTATTTATTTTATTATATCATATTACATTATTCTACAAGAAATGTTAAATTTACTGCACATTACTAAAGAAACAAAATAACAACACTATTCTTATTCATTTGCAGCAGGAACAATGCTTATTTCAATTTCTAATAAAGGAGGGGAATTGGGAAGGAGGAATAGGGACATGAACAACACCTTCAAGCATTTGTGTAACTTTCTTCATGGTGGGTCTAACCGATGGATTTTCTTGAATACACCAAATAGCAACCATCACAAGCCTCTCTAACATTGTTATATCTTCCAACACATCCCTTTCATAATCTATCAAAGCATCTAATTTGTTCTCTATGAAGCAATCATAAGCCCAATCAGTTAGAACTTTTTTCTCTTCAAAACTATTCTCCACATCTATACTTTTCCTGCAGCATATAATCTCTAACAACATAACACCAAAACTATAAACATCAACTTTGGGAGTTATGGGCATGTTTCTAAACCATTCTGGTGCAACATATCCTTTTGTACCTCTAATATTAGTCTGAGCATAACTTTGATCCATCATCAGAAGCTTTGCTAACCCAAAATCTGAAATTCGAGCATTGTAATACTCATCAAGAAGAATGTTTTGAGGCTTTATGTCACAATGTATGATCTGATTACTACACTCTTCATGTAAATACAAAAGCCCTCTAGCAATCTCAAAAGCTATATGAATTCTTTGGTTCCAGATAGGCTTCAAATCACCAAAAAGAAAACTTGCTAAACTTCCATTGCTTAAGAATTCATATACCAATAACCGATTTGTCCCTTCAGTACAAAATCCAAGCAATCGAACCAGATTCTTATGATGTGTTTGACCTATAACGTTCACTTCTGTTTTGAACTCTTTATCACCATCCATCTCTTGAACGCTACTATTTAGCTTCTTAACTGCCACATAAAGTTCACTTGCTTGTTGTTGTATCTTCCCTTTATAAACAGTTCCAAAGGCTCCTCTTCCTAATTCTTCATTGAATCCACTTGTGGCTTCAACGAGCTCTTTGTAAGTAAAATTACGTAGACTTGTTTCAAGCACAGTGCTATTTTCATGTACTTGAGTACTCTTTAACTTCCTTTGATAAAAGAAAAAGAACCCAAAACAAAGAGCACCAATCAAAATAAAGTTAACAAAAACAGAACTGCCCAGAAGAACAGAACCTAAAAGAATCAAAGAATCTTGATCCTTTTGGGTGATCAAAGTTTGATTATTGGAACACTTTTTAGAGAAATTATCTCTCCTCACTTTAACAAACGCTTTTGCATCAAGGTTGTTAGCTGCTCTCCCATTTGAAAGTGGTAACTTCTTTTTCCAGCACTGACCAGCTGAGTTGAAAATAGCTACATAACACATACAATCTCCTAAACATGAAGCTTTACAATGATCTTCAGTATAATAATCCAATACTGCGTAATCAGACGTGGGCCAATTTGTATTCTCTAAAACTTCAAAAGTATACAAGTTTGGATTTAACTCATCTTCTTCACAATTTTGGTCCAAATCTGGTTTGCAATTTCCTAAAGGATCAGATGAACGAATCCAAGTGAACCCTCTTGGGCATGCACAAATGGGTCTTCTCTCTGCATTAATTGTGCATATCTTATTGTAACCACAAACTCCACTGCTTTTATCTTCCATATTGTTAAAACAAATGTTCTCTGGTTGTGACCACACACGAGTCCAACTTTGATTCCCAATAGAATTCTTAGGATGTTTATACAAAATGAAAACACCATCAAAATTAAGAGTTGCTCTGAAATAAAAGTTTTCAGATGAGTCCGTTCTTGCATCATTTGTAAGTTCAACTTTATCTCCATTTTCTCTCAAAATATAAAAGTGCCCAGATTGATTAAACACCAATTCACGACCAGTGTTTGAATCACCAGCCGTACCACTTCTATAATATGCTTCATTAGCATAATTTGCGGGCAAATTTATACTATTAAGAGCAAGATTTCCATCTTGTAGCAAACGAAGTTGAAATCTTCCTTCAGAAAAATTGGTTTCTGAAAATCTTGAAGAAACTATTCCTCCTCTTTCCATAATTTGAGTAGGCAAGAGGGTATCCCTTGGATTTTTGAAACTTTCCCACAATTTATTTGAATCACTATCTTCAAGAATAAAGTTACCTGTGTTGTTCATAAAACCACGAGAAACAACTCCAATTATGGAATCAGATGTCCATAGTTGTGTTCCTTTGGGATCAGTGAGGACTAGGCCTTGGTCTGAAGTAAGGTTTAATTTTGATCCTTTTGGTGCAGGTTTGTCTCTATTTGCATACCAAATTATGGTTTTGTCCGGGATTTTGTTAAACCATATAGAGAGCAAGAAAAGGTCATTGTTTTGATCGAGATTGCGAAATCCAAAAGCAAATTCTCCAGACGGAGAAAGCCAGAAAGAGGTGTCTTTCTCATTAATACTTGCTGTAAGTTGAGAAGTGCCAACAGGAATGACATTTGAGGTAGTAGTGTTGTTTTGAGAGATAACATGAGAGATTGGTATAAAAAGAAGCAGCATATAGAGGTGAATAGGAATTTTGAAATCCATTGCAAAAGGGAAAAAAAAAATAAAAAAAAAATATTTAAATGATGATAAGGAAGAAAATGTAATAACAAGAACAACCAGAAGCCTTTTTATGTGAATCAAGTATTCTCAAAGTAAAACAAACACCCCTAACTATTTCAAAATTCAAAGTAGACTTGTATTAAAGAGATTAAAAGACCACATGTGGCTGTAAAGACATTTACTCCCTTTTGTTTCTTCTTCTCTTTCCACAAATCATATTTCAAACTAATTTATTAGAAAATATTTATGATTATTTTCATAATTATTATTTCAAGTAATATTTTAAATATTATTTTTAGTTTTTAATAATTTTTTAATTTTTATTAAAAATAAAAATTTATAAAAACAATAAGTTAATAATAAATATTTTATATTTAAAAAACTAAAACTCTTATTTCTAAAATTAAACTGATGATAAAGGGAGAAAATGTATTAATAAGAACAACCAGAAAGGTTTTTATGTGAACCAATTATTCTCGACGTAAAAGAAACAGTCCTGACTATTTCAGAATTCAAAGTCATTTCTTGACTTGTATTAAAGAGATTTAGAGACCACATGTGATTGTAAAGAGACGACATGTGGCTCGATATTTCCTTTTTTTGTTTTTTTTTTATATTAAGTTTTTAAAATGTAATTAAAATTTAATCATATATGGTAGAGATAAAATAATTTTGAGAAAATGAATCAATTAATGAAAAATAATATTATTTTTTTGAGTTTTTTATTTAATTTTTTTTATATTAAGTTTTTAAAATGTAATTATTTAGTAGATATAAAATAATAGTTAATGTAAAAAAATTTCTTAAAATATTCGTTCTAATATTTGGTTATTATTACTTTTTTATATTTTAATATTTTAAAACAATAAAAAGTATATATTTAAATAATTTTAGTTTAAAATATTATTAATTTTATTTTTTTTAATAATTTTATATTAAATTTTCATATTTAATTACTTGATAATTAAAATATTATTATTTATATTTAAGGTGTATATAAAAAGGTAATCCGTATGTGGCGTTAGATAAATATGATTCAATAATTCGAGTATTGTGTAGAAGTCAGAATCAATATGAAAATATCTTGGATTTTGACGTTGTCATGATGATTTGATAATATTCATATTAAAGATATCTTAATATTGATATAAATTATCATATATATATATATATAATTAATAACAATTAAAAATATAAATATAAATTAATAAATATCTTCCCAAATTATCATAAAAATTTATAAGTATTTCACTTAACTTTATAAAATATTAAAAATAATACTTAAATATAATTCGTAGTATAAATATGCCAATAAATTATATTTTTAAGGATAGATTTTTACAATTAATAAAAAAATTGATAATAAATTTGAACTATTAATAAAAAATTTAATGATAGATTTATTTAATAATATGAATTTCTATAATAGATTCGTACCACTGATTATGCTTGAATGATATTTTCGTTATTTAATAAAGTTAGATCGTATATTTACAACTTTAACAATAGTTTGATGATATATTTGTTAGTTTACTTACAACATAAATATTACCAATAAAATATAGAATAATGTTGATAAAATGTTATTTAGGACTAAATTTATTTATTTTTAAAATAAGTTTCCATTAAATATATTTATTTAATTTTATTTAATCATTTATTAGTTTGAATAATTATTTTAAATATTTTAACTATCTATTTTATAATTTTTTTACTTTATTTTACTTTATTGACCCAAATAAATATGAAATATATTTATAGTTATATGAATTAAGTAAGGAAATTAATTTAAAAAATAAGTAATAAATTATTTTGATATATTAATTTGAATATTTATTTTAAATATTTTAATTTTCTATTTTATAGCTTTTTTACATTATTGGTCAAAATAAATATGAAATGTAACTTGTCAAAATATTCTCTGATAATTATCATGTATTTTCATATTCTTTCTGTTCTAGTTTCTGTACAATAGTTGAGATATATGTATAAAACAAAAATTAAACAATAACCATAATTCCTGCATATCCATGTTTTATGGATCCACTACCATTATTGTATGCTCCATGTTTTACTCCACTGAGTTATTGGTGTCTGCCACAACAACACACACCAACACTCCTCCTCAAGTTGGTGCATATATGTCTCTTATGCCCAACTTGTCAAGTGAGTTGTAGAAGTTCCTTGCAGAACCTGATTTTGTGAGTATATCACCCAATTGATCTTACGATTTAACAAATGGAAGCTTAATAATCTTTTCTTCAAGATTTTGTTTGATGAAGTTAGATCCACTTCAACGCGTCTTCGTGCGATCATGTTGAACCGGATTGTGGCGATAGCGATAGGCCGCTTTGTTATCACAAAATAAGTTCATTTCGAGTTAGGAAGAACACCAATCTCGGTTAGAAGGTTTTTCAACCAAAGGAGCTCACATATTCCTCGACCATTCCTCGAAATTCGGTTTCGGCCTTGGATAAGGCAACTACATTTTGCTTCTCGCTTCTCCACGTAACAAGATTGCCCGCACGAAAGTAAAGTACCCAAGTAGATTTCCTATCCTTCATGCCCTGCCCGATCGAATCAGTATATCCAAGGACTTCCAATTGACCATTCTTTGAAAACCTAAGTCCTTTCCTGGGGAGGATTTTAAGTAACGAAGTATTCGCGTGACGACCGCATCCATATGGTCTTCACTTGGGCGGTCACGAACCGACTCACGAGACTCACAAAGATACGCAATATCGGTCGAGTATGAGATAAATATATGAGTTTACCTACTAACCGTTGATATCTCTGTTTATCCGCCGGTACTTGGTCCACATATTCTCCGAGTTTATGATTTTGAACCATTGGAATATCGACAGTTTACAATCTAGTAGTCCCGCCTCTCTTAGTAGGTCCAGTATATTTCCTTTGGGAAAGACATATGCCTTGTTTTGATCTTGTTACCTCAATACCTAAGAAGTATTTGAGCCCTCCCAAGTTCTTCATTTCAAACTCATTTGACAGTTGTTCTTGAAGCTTAGAGATTTCTTCTTTATCATCCCCTGTAATGATCATGTTGTCTACATAGACTATAAGGGCTGTTATCTTCCCTAATCGATGTTTTAGGAAAAGAGTATGATCAGAGTTGCTTTGTTGGAACCCATATTTCTTCATTGCTGAACTCAACCTACCAAACCACGCTCGAGGTGATTGTTTTAGTCCATACAATGCTTGTTGTAATCTACATGCAGTTTCGTTTCCTGATGTAACAGTATATCCTGGTGGGATATCCATGTAAATCTCTTCTTCCAGCTCACCATGAAGGAAGGCATTCTTCACGTCAAGTTGGCGCAATGGCCAATCTAAATTTGCTGCAAGAGATAACAAAATTCTCACAGTTTTTAGTTTAGCCACAGGTGAGAAGGTTTCTTGATAATCTATCCCATGTTTCTGTGTATGTCCTTTTGCTACAAGCCTCGCCTTGTAACGATCAACTAACCCATCTGCTTTATACTTAATGGAGAAAATCCACTTGCATCCTACCATCTTCCTCCCTTGAGGCAACTCGCTTAACACCCATGTGTTATTCTTCTGCAATGCCTCAAATTCCTCTTTTATAGCTTGAGCCCATTTTGGATCAGATAAGGCTTCTTCAATGCTACTCGGAATTTGACACGATGAGAGTGTTTGTGCGAATGCCCTGATAGGTTCTGATAATCTTTGAGTAGATACATAATTTGCTATTGGATACTTGGGTTGTCATTCTTCTTTTTCTGGGGAGTATCGATTTGGAGGTTTACCTCGATTGTGTCTGAAAGGTAAAACATAACCAACAGGTGTATCTATAGCATTAGTTTGTAAAGGTGTGATAGGATAGCTTACCTCAGGAGTGTTCTCAGCAGGAGGATCATTGGGTACTAGAGAATGGAGGGGTACATCAACCACTTCATCTTTTGGAGATTCAATTACTACTTCAGCTTCAGTTCTTGGAAGTTCAAGATCGGGTCTAGATACGGGCTCCTCCATATTATTGGCACGATCCGAGTATGTTGGACTAGTGTCTAATATTTCAACATCAAGCCAATTTCGTTCTTCACCATAACTCTCCTCCTGAAGAGTGTAATTGGATACCGGTGATGGGAAAAACATTCTGATTCAAGGAAAGTGACATCCATGGTAGTATAGTTTCTTTTAGTAATTGGATCATAACATCGGTACCCCTTTTTTTGTACACCATACCCCAAGAATACACATCGGACAGCACATGGATCCAACTTAGTTCGTTGATTTTTATGGAGGTGGACAAAAGCAACACATCCAAAAATTCGGGGCGGAAGCATTAAAATAGTAGGTAAGGGAAGATGATCGGATAACACCTTTAATGGAGTCTGAAATTGTAAGGTCTTTGTGGGCATTCGATTCAGTAGATACACAGCTGTAGTAACAGCATCACTCCAGTATTTATTAGGCATATGTGCACCGATTAGTAAGGCCCGAGCCGTTTCTAAAATATGCCTATTCTTCCTCTCCGCAGTCCCATTCTGTTGTGGGGTTTGTGAACATGAGGTTTCATGGAGAATACCATGGTTGTCCAAGTATGTCCGGAATTTTTGATTAACATACTCCCCTCCATTATCAGACCTAAGTATCTTAATTTTTTCAGAAAATTGGGTCTGAATCATGGTGTGAAACAGGTGAAATGTAGCAAATACTTCATCTTTATGTTTGAGAAGGTAAAGCCATGTCATTCGTGTACAATCATCAACAAAAATAACAAACCAACGATGACCCGATGACGTAATAACCGGGGAAGGTCCCCAAACATCAGAATGTACCAAAGCAAAATGAGTCATACTTTTATTCATGCTCATAGGATAAGACGCCCTATGACTTTTTGCTAAGATACAAGTATCACATTTGTAATCTAAATGTGTGATATTTGAAAATAAACTAGGGAGTATGTGCCTTAAATACCCGAATGATGGATGCCCAAATCTACGATGACATAGCCAAATCTGTCGTTCCTTGTTACCAACAGTATGTTGCATGTGATTGGCTCTTCCTGAACTGAGGTCATCCACATAATATATCCCTCCTCTCCTAGTACCACGCCCAATGATCTCCTTGGTGAGAATATCCTGTAGAAGGCAAAAAGTAGAATACATCAATACTACACAGTTAAGGTCTGAAGTGACCTGACTTACAGACATTAGTCGGTTTGACAGAGATGGTACAAGCAAAGTATTAGATAATGATAATGAGGGAGATAAGATCACTATTCCAGCTCCTGTAACTGGATAAGTGACCCCATTTGCATTGGCAACACGGCTCCGTCTTGGCTGGGTTGTATTGGAGAGATCGTTTGGGTCAAATGTCATGTGATCTGTAGCTCCAGAGTCCAGAATCCAATCCTCTTTATCACTACGAGTAGAGATGTGAAATGCTTTACTTGAAATACCTGGATCCTGGGAAGATTCGGCCTGGGAAGTAAGGGATAGTGAGGCATTATTGGTAGCCACAGCTGCTCGTCCAGTGGTGTCCCGTTTCTTCCGTGCTTGAAGATCATTCCACCATTCTGGATACCCATGGAGTTTGAAGCAGTTTTCACGGGTGTGTTTGGAGTTTCCGCAATGGCCACATTTCATGTCAAGAGATGGTGGATTTCCCGAGGATTTCTTGCTACCCAAAGAGGTTCCTGTTTTTGGTGGCATCTGATTATGGTGTCCCTTGACCCCTTTAAAAGTCATAACTGCTCCGGGTGTCGTATCTACACCTGTCATTTGCACACTCCATTGGATTAGGACGACGGAAATCAATTTCTCGCCACAACCCTTGAAGGTCATTGTAGTATTTTTCAATGGATCCACCCGCCTGTTTCATACGAGTAACTCGACGACGAAGATCATACACTTGAGACGTGTCTGTCCCATCATAGAAGGTGGTAGCAGCAGAATCCCAAACTTGTTTCGCAGTTGGGAATCGAATAAAATTTGCAATCAAGGAGGGGTCCATCGAATTGATCAACCATCCTTTAACAATGGCATTTTCAGTGCGCCATCTCCTGAATGAGGGGTCGGTTTCAACAGGTTGAGGAAAATCCCCATTAATATATCCCAGTTTGTCTTTGCCAGAGATATACATCTCCACCACCTGGGACCACAAGGCATAGTTGGATCCTCCCAACTTGATACTAATGGGGCAGTCGACGCTTCAGTTGACAGAGGTTGTGAGCTGATCTAAGCTCTAGTGAAAACTTCCGTCATTTTCGCCGTCAAATCTTCCAACATGAAATTGGTAGTTAAATCTCTAGATTCCGCCATGAAATCTAAATTTTTTTTCCTTCCGTTTTTCCTTTTTTTTTTACAATTCGTACAACACTATATAAAGATCTCTGTGAAGCGGCGCTCTTCTTCTTCTTCGTTCCAAGTTTCTCCACGATGGCTGCTAGTAAGAGACGTTGGCCAACTGCGACAGCTTCATGAGTGGTTCGAATGAGCAGCTAGATCAGTATGGCTCCCTGAAGTGTTCTATTGAGGTTGCAACGGCGGAACTGACGTTGAGAAGAAATGGTGACTCTGAATACTAGATGGTCGCAGCACTGGTGAGGCTGCACTGTCTACCTATCCCCTCAGGTTTTGTTGTTACGCCTTACACAATGTTCTTTGTACTGATGTTGTTGTTTTACTTGATATTTTTTTTTCAGTGTTGCAACACTGATCGGTTTCAGAAATAAGAAATCAGAAACCAGAAACAGCTTCGGGACAAATACAAACCAGAGATCAGAACTCAGCAAAAAAAAACGAAAAAGCAGTGCTACAATCAATGACCACCCGTAAATCAAAAATCGACCAGAATCGAAATCAACAAATCAACAATCAGCAAATTAGCAAATCAGCAAATCAGATTCAGAAATCAAAATGGTAGTTCCATCAGAAATCAGCAGGTAGTTTCATTAGTCACCAATAACCTGCTCTGATACCATGTCAAAATATTCTCTGATAATTATCATGTATTTTCATATTCTTTCTGTTCTAGTTTCTGTACAATAGTTGAGATATATGTATAAAACGAAAATTAAACAATAACCATAATTTCTGCATATCCATGTTTTATGAATCCACTACCATTATTGTATGCTCCATGTTTTACTCCACTGAGTTATTGGTGTCTGGCACAACAACACACACCAACATAACTAAATGTACTTATATTTATACGAATTAAATAAGACAATTAATTTAAAAATTAATTAATTATTTATTTTAATATTTTTAAAAATTTATTAAAATATTTATAATTTTATTTGTCAATAAATCTTATAAATTATTTTCAATATTTTTATCAACAATAATAATATTTTTAATACATTTATAAAATTTAAGTTCCAATAATTTAACAAATATCAATATTTCAAACCTTTTTTATATCTATCATCTTTTATACTTAAATTAGTTTATAATGAAATAAAGTGTTACGTGGTGTTTGATCATATCTAAACTTTAACGATCATAATTAATAGTTAATTTTTTGTTAAGTATTCTTTTAACAGATAATGAAATCGAATTCATACACTATAAAAAAAAATTTATCATGCAATATGTAATTTTAATATATATGGGATATTTTTATGTTTTTCTTTCTAATTATGGGTGTTTATTTTAAAAAAAATTATATTAGAATAAAACTTAAGAAGTTTTTAAAATTTTATAATTTTTTGATACTCAATCAATCGAGTGTCTTCGATTTAAGTACAATTATTCTTTTTCCTTAACCCTAGATGACATCTTTAGTGGCACATCTAAAAAAAATCTTTATATATATATCCTTTACTTATTAATATAGTCATCTTAATTTCATCATCATTCAAAATATAAACTAGATGTTACATAAATGTTATGAGCCTCACTGGATTTACTAATGAAAATATTTTTAAAAATAAATAAATAAATTGGCAGGGGAAGTTGTAGCTCTTATGGGTACAGATATAATTATTCCTTGTTCTCACCTATTTTATATGCACGTAAGATAGGCTAGAATGAAGATCTTATATAAAAAACGGATATATATATATATATGTGTAATATTTTATGATATATTTTTAAATTTTTTTAATAATTCTAATTTAAACAAAAAAAAAACAATAGATTAAGTCAAGAAACTAAAAAATAAAGGTGAAAGGCGCTTTCCAAATAATCAAAACTTTAATCCTTGTTTTGTATTGCTTCTTCTTTAGACCTCTTCAACGAGAGACAGAGCATTCTAATATAAGAAATAAGTCTTTTTTTTTTTCAAGTAATAGTCACTTTTATTACCATTCAAGTTGAACAAAACTAATCATAATTGTGGTCTTTACGTCTAGATATTAAATATAAGATGACATATCCTTTCATAATTTAATTTAATTTAATTTAAGCATGTTTTTGTTTTTGTTTCATCGTAATTGTGGTCTTTACGTCTAGATATTAAATATAAGATGACATATCCTTTCATAATTTAATTTAATTTAATTTAAGCATGTTTTTGTTTTTGTTTGGTTATGTTTTTTTTTCTATATGTCTAATATTAGATATAGATTTGTTATTTTTCATTGAAGATGATATTATTATAATTTCAAAATATATAAAATCATTGAAGTTAAATACATAATTATACTTATTGAAATAATTTAGATAAAAAAATCATTAATATAAACGAATATGATGAGTGCTAAGATTAGGGTAATTTAAAAAGACGCTTATATTGAAGTATGTCTATATGTTACAATTGACCATGTCTTTGAATTCTCCAAATAAATTAATAATATTTTAATATTTTAAAAAATAAAAAAATTAAAAGACAAAATTATTATAACGTTATTATTGTTAATCATAATTAAAAAATAAATTATGAAATAATAAAATTATTATATATTATTAAAGATTAAGTTTTAATATGTATATAATTCTTCGTATTCAAAAAAAATATTTTATAATTGTTTAATTTTGAAAAAATGAGTCGATTAATGAAAAATAATATTATTTTTATGAGTTTTTTATTTAAATTTTTTTCTTTTATATCAAGTTTTTAAAACCTAATTAAAATTTTATCAGAGGTAGAATGATAATTAATATAAAAAGAATTTATAAAATATTTGTTATAATATTTGGTTATTATTATTTTTTTATATTTTAATATTTTAAAAAAATAAAAAGTATATATTTAAATAATTTTAGTTTAAAATATTATTAATTTTGATTTTTTTTAATAATTTTATATTAAATTTTCGTATTTAATTAATTGATAATAAAAATAATATTATTTATATTTAAGGCTTACAGAAAAAGGTAATCCGGTGCTAGAATGATTCAATAATTCAAGTGTTATGTAGAAGTCAGAATCAATATGAAAATATCTTGGATTTTGACATTGTCTTGTCACTTTGATTTGATAATATTCAAAGATATCTTAATATTGATATATATTATCAAAAAAACATATATAATTAATATCAATTAAAAATATAAATATAAATTAATAAATAAATATCTTATTAAATTATCATAAAAATTATAAATATTTTGCTTAACTTTATAAAATATTAAAAATAACACTTAAATATAATCCGTAGTATAATTATGCTAATAAGTTATAATTTTAAGGATAAATTTATATAATTAATAAAAAAATTGATAATGAATTTGAACCTTTAATAATAAATTTAATAATAAATTTATTTAATAATATGGAATTCTTTAATAGATTTGTAACATCGATTATACTTAAATGATATTTTTATCATTTGATAAAATTAGACAATATGTTTGTAACTTTATCAATAGTTTGATGATTATATTAATTTAAATAATTATTTTAAATATTTCAACTAATTATTTTATATTTTTTTACTTTTTTGACCCAAAAAAATATGAAATATATTTATATTTATATGAATTAAGTAAGATAATTAATTTAAAAAATAAATAATTGATTATTTTGATATATTAATATGATCACTTATTTTAAATATTTTAATTTCCTATTTTATAGCTTTTTTACATTATTAGTCAAAATAAATATTAAAGTAACTAAATGTAATTGTATTTATATGAATTAAATAAGATAATTAATTTAAAAATTAATCAATTAATTATTTTGATATTTATAAAAGTTTATTATTTATAATTTTATTTTTCAATAATTTTTATAAATAATTTTCAATATTTTTATTAACAATAATAATATTTTTAATACATCTATAAAATTTAATTTTTAATAATTTAACCAATATCAATATTTCAAACCTTTTTTACAACTATTTCATGTGGTGTTTGGTCATATCTAGACTATATATACATAGAAATACAAAAAATAATTACTTTAGAATAATTTTTAATTAAAATATATACACAATTAAATAAAGATATATTGTAAGTACATATATAAATTTAAATATTCAAAAAAATAAATAAAATTATATAATTTTTAAAACTAATTGTCTAAAAAAAGGAAAAATGATATTATTTTATCAAACTTAAAATTTAAAGAGTCAAATAAAATAATAATTAATTTTAATTGTATTTAATTTAAAAAATAGGACGTAGCGTCGGTTGACGTAACGAATCGATGTTATCCACGGGGGTAGCGTCGGTTGACGTGACGAATCGATGTTATCCACGTGGGTAGCGTCAGTTCACTATGTTAACCGACGCTACGTCCAACGTGGATAGCGTCGGTTCTACACCGAACAGACTTTAAATTCATTATAAGTCGTGTTTTTTCAAAAACAGACTTTACACAACGACTTAAATACCCCGTTTTATAGTAGTGACTTTAACAATCATAATTAATAGTTATTTTTTTGTTGTGTAATGAAATCGAATTCATTCATTGTAAAAAATTTTAACTTACAATATGTAATTTTAATATATATATATATATGTGGGATATTTTTATGTTTGTTTTCATGATTATGGGTGTTTATTTTAAAATTTTGTGTTAGTATAGGACATATGGGGAGTTTTTAAAATTTTATAGTTTTTTGATACTCAATCGATTGAGGATCAATTAGATCGATCTAAGTATGAATATCAATCAATCGAGTGTATTTAATTTAAATACCCTCAGTCTTTTTCCTCAATCCCGTATGAAACCTACTCCTCTCTATGCCCACTTTCTAATTTTCACTCAAAAACACACCAAACGCATTCATTTTTGTCCCTAAAATACTTAAAACTGATTACTATTTGATTTGTATGCATCAATCTCTTCAAAATACATATTTTTGGGCAAAAATTGTCACAATTTCATTTTCACCTTTTTTTCTCATTTTCTCACCAAACAAACAACCTTTCTGAGCTTGTTTCTGCAATCCTTTTTCATCGACACGAATTGTGTGCTATAAATATGCAAGAATACATTTCGACACAAGTAATAAAATGACAACAAAAAATCATTCCCACAGAGATTATGTTATTATAAACTAATTTTTAAAACCAAAAAATTAAAAATCAATTTTTGTGTTTTTATGTTTTAAGAAAGAAAAAATAAATATAAGTAGTTAATTAACTCAGAATTGATAACTAAGGAGATAAATGAGAAAATCTATAGGAATATTTAATCCTCTAATTTTCTAAACATGTGAATCACTAAAATCCTCTAATTTAATTACCAATTAATTACATGATCAATTAAATCAAACCTAACATGTATTTCTCTCTTAATTAAACTACATACCACATAGTAATTAAGTTAAATACACTGTCATGTTAATTAAATTGCATATTACTCATTAAGTTCATCAATTATGGGAGACATACATAAGAATCATACATCTCTGCCTAGAAACTATGCATGTTATTTAATCAAGACAAATAATTAAATAATTATCTCAAATTTATTTAATTATCTCTAAATCAATTGTTTTCTAAACAATTAATAACTTAAAAAATTATATTAAATAATATAATAAAATTAAAATCATAATTGGGATAAAATATTATATCATCACGTGTAGAAAATTGGGTTCATAAGACCCCTAGATTAATAAATTAGCAACACATAATTTTGTATAAAACTCATATTTTTAATAAAGAAATACATAAAAATTCATAAATAAAGAAATACATAAAAATTCATAAAGAAAGGAGAAGAAGAAGAAATATAATCAATCTTTTGATAAAAATATATAACTTTTGACTCATTAGGGTTTATGGGACAATTAGAGGATTAAAATAGACTTAGGTAAAATATGAACTATCATATTAGCTTCAGATCAAGAACTGAGATGAAAAAAGAAAAAATTAACAACAATGGAAAATAGAAACGTGACACATTTAAAACAAAATAGACGGATTCAATCAGATCAAGAACTGAGATGAAAAAAGAAAAAATTAATAACAATGGCAAATAGAAACGTGACACATTTAAAAAAAAATAGACGGATTCAATCAGCCCATAACACATAAAAGGAAATAGACGAATTCAATCAGCCCGTGACACATGGCATGGTCGACTAGTCGTGGTCAGGGAATGCTAAGTCAGTGCCACATGGCATAATGTGATTTGTGGTTACAGTTTATGTGGCTCCCCGGTGGGAGGAATGGATAAATCAAGTGGTGATGTATGGCCCTTCCGTTGATTGCACTATTGAACCTTGAACGAACATCGTGCTAACACGTGATAAGGCCCTACATCATCCGGTATAAGCAGCATGCTTCGATTGGCCCTCTTCACTTTTGTGGCTTCCACGTAGCTTGCTTAGTTAGCTCTTTTGCTTGCATGCCATCTACATTTTGTCTTCTAATTAGTTACATATTAAAAAATTCATAAAAAATTTAAAAAAGTTTCAAAAATTGTATTTTCAACCCTTGATCGGAACAACTTTTCCTTGTTAAGTAAAGTCAAGTATTTACTCTAAAGATCGCTTGTATCAATAATAAAATACCTTTTTATTTGAGATATGAGTAGATAGGCTAATATTGCATGAAACTCACTCTACAATTCTTTCCCACAAACTTCCCTAGTTATACCCTTAAACAAAGAAAATTATTATTCATTTTTAGGAGAAAGTGAACCTTTCTCCTTCCCTTTAGTAGTTAGTGGCTGCAAACATAGAATCTTTGTTGTTCACTTGCACAATCCACACCAAATGACTGCTTTTACTTTAATAATGATGTTTATTCTCATCCTCAATAACTAGTCTCCTTTAATTAATAACAATACTAAAAAATCCATAAAAAAGTACAAATTAAAAAAGAAAAAATTTTACATTCCGAAATTGAACTAAACTTGAAATCACATCCTACCCAAAGTCTCATCTTTCTCTATCACTGTCCTTCACTTAGTTGAAATATATCTCTTCAAGAAGTTCGATAAAAGCTTATTGAATCTCTTCAAGAAGTTCGATAGAGCATAACTTAAATTTAGAGGTGTATATAAGTAGGTTTTGTAACTATGTATGGAACTTTTTTTATTGCATATTTTTGGAACCTATCCCGATTTAATTTTTTAATAAAGGCTCCTTTTATTTTTAATATGATATATATTTATATAACATATTAAATATGTACGTTTAATTTTTATTCTAATTTCCCTGTTAGTGTTATATATCTAGTATGGCATACTTCCTGTTATAGACATGATAAAAAATACGTTATATTAAACGACCTAGATGTCTTTAAATTAGCTCAGAAAAAGAGGTGCCAAAACTTTGGTTTGGATCGGGGTAAACTATACCCTAAAACAAACCCAATCTTATAGAATTTGAAAAATAAAACCATTTCAATTTATTTAATATTATAAATCATTTCGATTTTAACCTTTTCTATTAGATTGTTCTGAATATCTTTATATTTATTTTTTATCGATCATAATCAAGTCCTTTGAGATTTTATTTTTAATAGATAATTAATCATTATGTTATTATTTTTTATTTTCAATATTTAATTGTATATTTAATTAACCAATAATATAGCCTAAATTTTAAAAAATTATATCTCATGAAGCAAATATTTAGTTTCCTATTTTTTTTCTTTTTTCTTTTTCATTTTACTGGAAACCGTGAAGATATTAAAATATAATGAAGTTGAACAATTATTGTATTAACTAATTAATGTTTTATTGGATGAAAAGAAAGTAAAGGGTCAGTATCTGTCAATCAACTTGTGATAAATGAAAATTTTAGTAACTTGTGTTAAAATTTATTATATATGCGATATTATAACTGTTGAAAATTAGCGTTGAGAACGCCAAGGCCTAGGTCTAACCAAATAAAACAAGCTCTCTCAAAGTTGTATTCTTTCTTTCATATTTTCATTACAATTCTATAGCTATATATAAGGAGATTTACTCCTTGAATTACTATTTGAATTAAGGATTCCTTGTTTTACTCCTTGAATTAAGGATTCCTTGTTTTACTCCTTGAATTAAGGATTACTTGTTTTACTCTTTGAATTAAGGATTACTTGTTTTTCTCCTTGAATTAATCCTTAAATTAAGGATGATAACTCCTTGATTTACTCCTTAATTTATTCCTTAAATTAAGGTTCTTGATTTACTCCTTAAATTAATAAGTTCACACTCCTTAAATTACTCATTAAATTACTCCTTAATTTTATCTCCAATACTGCCCCTCAAGCTGGATCAATAAGGTTTATGGATCTAAGCTTGCACAGAAGTCGTTGAAACTGATGAGAAGCCAAGGTAGCAAATGTAAAACTAACAAAAAATGCTAATTACGATAGCAAAAAAAAAAAATTATTGTTGTCGATGTGGGACCTTTCCTTTTACCACAATACTTCCCCTCCACATCGGGCAGGTAGGAGTTACAGGAGAGATTTAATCCATCATCGCTAAAAGCTTAGTTTCAATGTGGAACCTTTCCTTTTACCATAATACTCATCCTCCACATCAGGTAGGTAGAAGCTGCAGGAGAGATTTAATCCATCATCGCCAAGAGCTTGGTTGCAATATGGGACCTTTCTTTTTACCATAATACTCCTCCTCCACATCAAGTCGGTAGAAGCTGCAGGAGAGATTTAATCCATCATCGCCAAGAGCTTGGTTTCAATGTGGGACCTTTCCTTTTACCACAATACTCCTCCTCCACATCAAGTTGGTAGAAGTTGCAGGAGAGATTTAATCCATCATCACCAAGAGAATTTGGTTTGAAAAAAACAAATAGAATAAGAAATTGCTCTGATAGAGTGTCAAACGCACTTTGAGCAGAGGAATAACAATTTTTGTCCAAGAAGATCGACTTGCTCTGATACCATGTTGAAAATTAGTGTTGAAAACGCCAAGGCCAAAGGCCAAGGCCTAGGCCTAACCAAATAAAACAAGCTCTTTCAAAGTTGTATTCTTTCTTTCATATTTTCATTACAATTCTATAGCTATATATAAGGAGATTTACTCCTTGAATTACTATTTGAATTAAACATTCCTTGATTTACTCATTGAATTAAGGATTCCTTGTTTTACTCATTGAATTAATGATTCCTTGTTTTACTCGTTGAATTAAGGATTCCTTGTTTTTCTTCTTGAATTAATCATTAAATTAAGGATGATAACTCCTTGATTTACTCCTTAATTTATTCCTTACATTAAGGTTCTTGATTTATTCCTTAAATTAAGGTTCTTGATTTACTCCTTAAATTAAGAAGTTCACACTCCTTAATTTACTCCTTAATTTTATCTCCAATAATAACGTATAATTTAATAGCATAAATTTGAAGATAAGAAATAAAATTAAGATATTATTATTCAAAAGTTAAATAGTATATAAATAAAAGAATGGTTTATCAAAAAGAATCTAAATAACTATATTGCTATCAATAAAATTCATAAAGATAATAAAATATTAGATTAATTAATTTAATAATGGTAACTTTTTTTTCAAATGATAAACTTAAATTATAATTATTTTAAAAATATTTATATTTTAATCAGATAATTTTGATTAAAATCTCTTATTTTCAAAAAATTAAAACTTAATATATAATTATAAAACAAAATGATTAAAGTGTTGAAAAGAAAAGAATGAAAGAAAGTGACCTGTAGGGTTGTTCACCCAAATTTAAAAGGAAGTGTAAACTAAAAAAAAGTTATTAAACGGATCCTGTGAGTTTTGAATAACATATGCGTAATTACTCATTACACTATAATTAGCATGTACACTAAAATTTGTGAATTTTCGTGCATTTATTATTTTACGTATCTAGTTCACGTGCGATTTAGCTATTTAATTAGCTTTTCAATTTGAATAGAATAATATTTTTTTATTGCAATTTAATTCATGCAATAATTTATTTGTCAGAGTATAAATGATCTTGTAGTCCAACTCTAACCCTCCATTATGTCTTTAAATTTATTGCATAGTTGTTTAAGTCCTACACAAAATTTGATATAATGAATGATACCTAGTTAAATTTGAAAAGATATAATTCATCGTTTTATTTATTATTTATGCTGTCTAAATTTTTTATTTTTTATTTTTTATTGTTAAATTTTTTATTACATATAATAAATTAAAATTAAGAATATAATAAAAAATAACTGAAAAATAAATAATATAGTATATATTATTTTATTTACTTTCAATTTATTAAATTAACAATAATTTTAATTGTGTTTTTTAATTAAATATAATTTTTAATTTATATAATAAATATAAGATTTTATTTAATGAATTTTTAATTTTTTAATTAATTATTATTGATCAACTAATAATAATATATAATTTTTTCATTGAATATAATAATTGATATTAGTTGGGAATATAGCAACGCTTATAATTCAAATAAATGGTATACAAGATGGACAGAGTCATGATTAATTCCTATATGCAACTAAATTAAAAGGTCGGAATTTTAAAATAAAAAAAATACCGTGAAAGTCCTTTATTTTGATCTTACACAATCTCATTGTTTAAAATTTTGTAAGTTTATTTATGGGTAAAAAAGATGAAAATAAAATATAAATTTACTTTTATATTCAATTTTTTATTAAATATAATAGAATAATATAGATAATATATATATATATATAATAATGTAATTTTACATTAAAAAAGTAGTCAAAATTTTTAAAACTTTTGGTAGAAATAATTAGTTACTATTCTTAAGTTTGATATCAGAGTGTGGTCTCGTATTCAAATTCCAATTACTACGGTGTGTAACATCTGTGGGTATGGTGGATTCCATATCACCTTGGTGTCGTAACATCCAAGGGTTAAGAGACGAACACGTGGGTTAGAGAGTGACAATCCGTGCGGACGAGTGTGGCACCTTCTATTACTAACTTAAGTTTTTGGTAAGAATGATTAGATATTATTCTTAAATTTTAACTTAAGTATAGTAGCTAATTATTCCTACCAAAAGCTTAGAGTTATTTCGATTAACTTTAAATAAAATTTCATCTCTTAATATGACAGTTTGTGTATTAGAAAAATGAAAGTTTTATGAAAAAAATTCAATAATATTTTTAATTAAATATTATTTTTTATGTATATATTCATCAAAAAATAATAACATGCATACGATATACATGTTATTCTGTTACATTTAACATAAAATTAGATAAAAAGTTAACTTTATGTTTACCAATCCAAAAAGAAATTAAGGGTGGTTGTGGAATCATTTATCTATGTCAATATAATATACTTTAATGAATTATTTATTTTAAAAAATTATTTAAATTAACCTAAAATTTATTAGATAATATATTTATTTTTTATGTAATATTTTGTGTTAATATTTTATTTACGATGTTAATATTACTTCAAAGAAAACACGAAAAATATTACATTAATTAAATTTGATAAGTAGCAGAATACATAATTCTCAACTATTTCACACGAAATATACCCTATACAACCAAAATTTGTCAATTGTTATATAAGCAATTACTAAAAACATTTCTATTCAAGTCCCTTACCATGTAAATTGGTTTATGATTGTAATTGTTTATTAAGGAAAAATATCACTTCAAAAGATCACCCTCAAATTTTATGACTCAGCATTTATATAATTTCATTTTTAAATCATCTCAAAATACAAAGTATATAATTTTACTATATATATATATGGAGATGATTAAAAGTGAAATTCTTTATTTAAAAAAAAGTTATATCGGACAAATTATCATAAAAAATTAACCTAATGAATGAAAATATCATAATTTTTATAAATTTTATTATAATATTATATTTAATCAATGTGAAACATTACTTTTAACATCCATCAAAATATATCTTTATTTCTTACAAAAACCACTTATTTTATTATATTTAGTCACTTATATTTTTTTCATTTTGTAAAGCACATTTCTTTTTTCTGTAAGGTAATATCATGCTACTTCTAATCTCAAAAATTTAGTTCAATAAATAAAGACACATGATCAAAATAAAATATATCATAATATTATACTAAATCAATTTAAGATATTATTATTAAAAAAGAAAAAAAACCAAAAAATTAATGGAATCCAGGAATTTATTGAAATTATATTTTCTAATTTTCATTACGATCTATTTCTGGCACAAAATAGTTTTGTTTTTTAAAGAATTTTTTCTCCAAATCTGATCTCGTTACTTTTCTTCGTTATGTTCTTTTAAATATATATATTTATATACATTTTTTCTATTTTTATTTTCTTTTCACTAATCTCTAGATAATTGAACAAATATTCTCGATGAAAGAAAGAATTATAATTTCACATTAGGTAGTGATAATCCTAAATTCAATATTACATTCATAATACGAGAAAATTCAATGGCAAATAATTTGTTAACATTTTTTAAATATTTATAATGAGTACTTAAAACATGTTACAGTTTACATATGCATCTTCTGATTCATAGCTTATGAACTCTAAATGTGTCGTTATCTTTTACAATCATATAAATAACTTAATCAGTATGATTGGATAATAGTAATAGCTCAGAGAAAAATACATGGACTTGTACAGTGAATTGGTGGGCTCTCACCCTTTGTTGTGAATTTTCTCTCCGTTTTAATCTTCACTAAAGTAATAGATACTTCATAATTATCGAATATTTGTTATAAAACCAGTTACAAATATCGAATTGAGAAGATTTGGGGTCTTTGTTGTGAATAAAACTTTAGATATTAAATCAGGTGATACACAATAATTAATAAAAAAATTAATATATATATTAGTGAAAATGAGATATTAGCATGGATGTTTAGAGTTCACTCACAAGTGTACTCAGGGATGTACTGGTTTTATCTCTTTATTCGGTCAATCACTTTAACCATTACTCTCACAACGGCAGAAATCTAAAGAAACCTTAACATTATTTTTTTTCCCTAAAAAATACATGACTGCTATCTTTTGCTGAAAATAACATTGACACAGTCGCCAAAATGAATTGGTTAGGCTTGATTACGAAGGGGGAAAAAATCATATTTGCTGAAAAAGTCTTGACCGACTCATCAAAATCTAGTTTTTAACGTCTTTGAAATGATATCTGTATATGACCATTATAGTCCCAATAAAATTGAGAAAAAAAAAGGCAAAAAAAAGGGGAAATCTTTTTCAAACACAAATCAGCTCCTCATAGTTTGGAAGACGAAATCACTGTCAAGGACAAAGATGCAAAGAGTTTATGAGTTAAGAGACGAAAGCACCCCTTTGCAGTCAGAGAGAATTGTTTTTAAACTTAAGGTGTCTATGGATGATAATGTTTAAACTGGCATAACAAATAAGTGACCAGAGTTGGAAGTGGAGGCTGGATTGCATAAAACAGAAGTTCTGTTTTCTCCACATAGATATGTCAATACTGCTGGCATGATTACCATTTCGCTATTGATATTGAAAGTCAGGTTAGAACAATAACACATACTATTTACTCAATCATAACTTACTTTCTCTTGTCTGTAAGGGTCACCATAGATTTAAGCACAGCTGGACTAATTTCATCAGCAAGCGCACCTTTCTCTGATATCACAAGTGACTTCTCCTTCACATAGCTTTGTAGTCTTTTCCTTTCAAACTCAAGATGTTCTTGATCTGCATTACAAGGAGATATTTTTTGACAATTAAATTACTCAAGATAACTTCCACTTATATAGTCCTACAGAACTATGAGCTCAACTTCAAATAACAGTGAATTTTGTTCCTTAAAAATTTACTAGCTCAACTTCGTATGATAGTGAAGATCAGAATAACTACTGAAGCAAAATGTCGAGCAAATACTAGTGAGGATGCCTCAAAAAAAGAAGAAAGTTTTTATTCCATGTTTCCATGTTTGAATGATACTTGCAGATCGTGGGGAATGCAAACACAATTGTTTAATAACTAAACAAAAATGCATCTTGTGTAAATAACATTTCAAATAAAGGCAACTAAAATAATATCACAGTAGACGGAGAACAGCAAAACTCATACTAACAAAGTAGATCCTTAAGAAAACTGTCCTGGTCAAGTAACGAGAGTAGTAGGTCTACCATGAACTCAAAAGACATTGAGTTCTCATGCAAGGAAGTTTTAACTAAATGCCATTCAAGAAACCTCGCTACACCCAGTCACATTATTGCCAGATTTAACACACGATAATAGTCATATACTTTATATTAAGAGCAAAAAAAAAAAGTCATAAAGTTGATAAATTCCCTAAAGTAACCACAGTAAGGTAAAGAGGTTTTAGAAAAGAACCTGTCTCCAACATCATGTGAGCAGCATGAAATGGAACCCTAGCAAAGACGTCAGTCCCTGGAAACATCATCCATGTCCGTTCACTGGAGTCATGGTTGCCACATGTAGTACATACATCTTTCACCAAAGGTCTTGATTGAGGCCCACCAATTTCCCTCATAATTGACTCAAAGGGAGATGGAACGCTAGTCTTTGTCGTTCCAGCCATCTTCCTCAGAGCAGTAAGTGCTTCTCTATTTCCATTTCTCACTCTATCATTTTCAACCTCCTACATATTCATCGCAAAAGTTACTGACATTCCATTCCCTCCCCAGCAAGACCGATACTCTTGGTTTGTGATGAGGGAAATCACGTAACCAATCCAACACAGAGATATAATTATTAATTCTCTAATAAATTAACCAATAAGAAATCTAATGGCACATTGAGTATTTTCCTATTTGATATTAACTTCCTTTCTCAGGTTCTATAGTCTTTTTATAAGTTTTTTTTTACAGTGATTCTGTTTTTCAAATCCAAATTCTGAGGTTGAAAAAGAAAAAAGAAGAATGATGTCTAATTTTAATTTGATGATTTATTTCTAGAACCAAACACATTGTTTAAAAAAAAATCAAAACCAATGTGAACGGAAACAAATTGACCTCAAACTTGCAGTTCCAAAACCAATATGGATAGTCAGGTAAACATTACCTGAAGTCGGGCCAGAAGAAGATGCTCTGCATCCGTTTCAAGTTCTATCAATCTATGCTGGAATTGTAGCATGTTCTCATCCATCGTGATACCTCCTAATATGCTATCCCAAAAAGTTGAGAATAACACATCTCAATGATTGAAAACGTACATAAATCATCATATCATATCACGTCACTAAACTAGTTAATATGACAGTACCATCTATACAAGGTCGGCAATTCTAAAAGCCTAAAGAATAAAACTGAAACCGATAAATCAAGTTAAGTCAGAGAGATTACCTATTACAAACTAAAACCCAACCAAGCAGAATAGTTCACGTGCAAGGGAGTGGGAGACTGGACTGTGGAGAGTATTGGCCGGCGGTGATAGTGTTGAAGGATACTTCACAGCCGACGTTGGTATGAAAAAGGGAGCGAGCAAATTTAGGGTATGTGGAATCGAATTACACTCGAGCTTGCTTCCATTGGTTTTGTGTTTCATGTGATTTTTCATTTTTAACCTCACATCCCTTTTTTTCATTTTTTTCACAGTTTTCCCCAATTCTTTCCTTTTTTTTTAATTTTTTTCTTCTTTTTTTTTTGGGGGATAAGCTACAGTTTTTTCGTATTTGTTTCTACTTTATTGTTTTGTAGCTGTAAAATCACACTAAACAGAGTCATTTTCTATTCATAAAATGCAATACTCCCTTTGCTCATGTCTGAATGCTTCAGTATTGAAGTTTATTTCATCCACCATTGATCCTGCAGAAGATTTTTCAGATATACTACTACAACACTCCTAAGGCTTATAATTTTGTGATTTAATGTTCATATCATAATCTGTCCTCTATAACTCATAATTTTTAATTTTTTTCTTATATAATTACCGAAATGTTTATCTGTACCCAAAAAATAAATGAAATCTTCAATTTAAGTTGTATTAATGGTAGCAAACGACCAGCTCAATCAAACGCTTATTTAAAATTAATCTAATAAGTTTACCAAGTGAAAAAGTATCCCTCGATTAACTCATTAACAACTCACGAATTCATTTAACAAATTTTTTTTATTAATAATATCATTTTTATAATTATAATAATATTATTATAGAATATTAATTTTTATAGATATTTTTTTATTTTATTTTTTAAGAAAAATAATTAAATTATAACATGAATTGCTTAAATTAACGTATTTAAAAATGAACTGAATTAAATTTTACTCGTAAAAATTTAAATAAATTTAATAGAATTATAATTCAATTAAGATGAATTGAATTAGTTCACCAAATCATTTAACTCTCTAATCATCTCTAACCATAATAATAGCATATAAAATTTAAATTATGTACTCAATTATTGAAATTTTAAGGATCTAAAATTTGAATTAGATGTAGCCCAAGCATTAGGAGCTCAAAACTCAAAAGAGTAATTCAATCAAATAATATATGTATAGGAAAATTAAATGAAGAGAACCACGATGAAATAAGTGTTGATAACCAAATTAAGCTATAGAAAGAAAGATACAATTTTTACTGATTTATTATTATAATTTTCAGATAGTAATAATAGCATCGAGTCTTTTTTTCATTATTCATTCTACAAGAATAGAACTATAATAACATTCAACTGAGGCATGAGTACGTTAGAGATTTCTCCTCAATAAGCTCTTGAGCGGTTGCATCCATCTTAGCTCTTGAGAACTCATCAATCTTCAACCCTGAATTCTCATTAAAACACAAATAAACAAACACAATTTACTCTTTTATATCTTGTGCTAATTTTGTCACTATTAGTAATTAACACAATCATGTATATATACATATTTTCTATCTAGCTAATTCGTAGTCATGAATACTTGATACTATGAAATACATACCCTGCACAATAGACCATTCTCCTTTTTTACATGTAACAGGAAACGAGTAAATAAGCCCTTGTTGTATCCCGTAAGAACCATCAAAATACACCCACATCGAAACCCATGTTCCCTGAAATTATTTATACAATTGAACCAAACAAGTTTGTTAACTAAAACATAGATGTTGCATTGATGTACAAACATAAAAGGAGACTTAAGATTTTGAGGCGTTGTACTCCAATTACCTTGGGAGTCACAAGCAACCAATCATGTATATGATCACAAGTAGAACTTGCAGCAGATAATGCACTTGATAACTTCCTAGCCTTTATAATTGCAGCACCACGCTGCTGCACTGTGGTGATGAACTCACTATTTAACCTAGCAACATAATTTTATATGATGAAAAATAAAAAAAGATATGCTAGTGAAGATATCAATTTTCAAGGAAGCAATACTTTGAATTCATTTGACTTATAAGAAATGAATTATATATAGAATGAGTTACCATTGATCATCGCCAACAAGTTGTCTAACATGTTTATCTCCACTGCTTGTTTTAACGATTGCATGATTGACATCAGGGTACTGAGTTGAAGAATGATTACCCCAAATTATAATATTCTTGACATCACTAACATGAACATTTAGCCTCTCTGAGATTTGACTTAGTGCTATGTTGTGATCTAGTCGTGTAAGACATATTATATTCTTCTCGGAGATTGAAGGTGCATATTCTTTTAGGATTAGTACGTTGGTGTTTGCAGGATTAGCAACCACCAAAACCTGCATATATAGTACCCTCGCATGCGCACACATATATATTGGAGTTAGACAGACATAATTGAGATCTAGAATCACATTCAACACAAATAGATCTCTATTTTGCTATGCTATGTAAAGTTATACATGGGTTTGGCTGAGTGTGAATACCTTGCAATCTTTAGCAGCATGCTTCTCTAAAGCAGAAGCTTGAGCCTGGTAGATGGATACAATTTTAGACATGACATCCTTTCTTTCGATACCTTCCTTTCTTGGGAACCCACCAACCATAATTGCAATGTTTACACCTTTACAAGCTTCTACAACATCCGTAGTAGCAACAACACCTATTCAACAAAACATATGTGTAATTTCTAAAATATGACCAATTTGATTATATATATTGTGCACGGAAGCAATAAATAGCGGTATATAAATATATCAAAGAGGTAAAAGAACACACAGAATTTATGTGATTCGGCAATTCGCTTAGGTCCACGGGAAGCATCAGATATTATTGAACTGAGTAGAAAAAATACAGAATATAGATATAGATTTTCTCACTAATAATATCTCTCAAGTGTTTCCCAAACTCATAAAAAAAACTCTCAAACTCATTAAGTATTTTCTCTCTTTGAGTTTGCTTATGTTCTCTCTGATTTTTGCCTTGTTCTTCAATGCATGAACTCTTTCCTATTTATAGATGAAACAAGGATCCCTTTTTCTAAATTGTACCAGAATTTAAGCCTTAAATTAGGCCACTAATTTCCTTAAATTATCCCACTAATTTCCTTAAATCATACCACAAATTAGGCCACTAATTTGTCACTTTTAGAGCTAATATTGAACAATCTCCACCTTGGCGAAAAAGTTCATAATGCTGCCACCAAATGCGCCCTAGTTGTTCTAAGCTCGAGAGATGTTGATCAAGTTCAAGCAGTGTTGAAACTTGATCCCTGTAACCACCTTTGTAAGCATATCAGCAGGGTTATCTACAGTTCCGACTTTCTGGAGTATAACATTCTCTTCATCGACGATTTCTCAAACAAAATGAAATCGAACATCGATGTGCTTGGTGTGACCATGATGAACTTGGTTCTTTGCCAAACAAATGGCACTCTGGCTGTCGCAGAAAACCTCCACGTTCTTCTGAACAATACCCAAATCCTTGGTCAACCCAAGAAGCCAGATAGCTTCTTTGAATGCTTCATATCATATACTCGCCTCATACAGACAAAGCTATAGTTGACTGCAATGTTGATCTCCAACAAACTGGTCCTCCTGCCATTGTGAACAAATAACCAGTTGTAGATCGACGCTTATCCAGATCTCCAGCATAGTCAGAATCCACATATCCAACTAGGTGTTTGCCTTCAGTCTTGTCTCTCTCAAACTTCAAACCAATATCCACAGTACCATAGATGTACCGTAGAATCCACTTCAATGCTTGCCAGTGTCCTTTGTCGGGATTATGCATGTATCGAATCACCATACTAACATCGTGGGAAATATCAGGTCTTGTGCAAACCATTGCATACATCAAGGCACCAACGGCATTTGCATATGGAACACGCTCCATTTGCTTCTTCTTATCGGTAGTGCTAGGTGACATCAATGCACTCAATTGAAAATGATGAGCAAGCGGTGTACTTACTGGTTTGGTTTTTTCATCAATGTCAAACCTTTGTAGTACTTTCTTCATATACTGAGGAGCAAGTGGTGTCTATCTCTTGTGATTTCCATCCCAAGAATTTTCTTAGTTTCTCCAAGATCTTTCATTTCAAATTCTGAATTCAATAAGGCCTTCAATCTGTCGATCTCCACCTTGCTCTTAGATGCAATCAACATATCATCAACATATAAGAGCAAATAAATGAAGGTACCGTCTTGGAGTTTCCGAAAGTATACACAGTGATCAAACTGACTGCGTGTGTACTTCTGCTATCTGATGAAGCTATCAAAGCGCTTGTATCACTGTCGCGGTGATTGCTTCAAACCGTAAATTGACTTGCTCAGCTTGCAAGCCCAATTATTTTGTTCTAGAACTTTGAAGTCATCGGGTTGAGAAATGTAGATATCTTCGTTCAAAGTACCATGAAGAAAAGCTGTTTTGACATCGAGTTGAGCTAACTCGAGATCAAACTGTGCTACCAAACCCAACAGTATTCGAATAGATGAATGCTTAAAAACAGGTGAGAATATCTCATTATAGTCTATTCCTTCTTTCTGAGCATAGCCTTTTGCTACCAGTCTGGCTTTGTATCTGATGTTGTCTTTACCAGGAGCACCTTCCTTCTTAGCATAGACCCATTTGCAACCAATAATTTTCTTTCCTTTGGGAAGTTGAACCAATTCCCAAGTATGATTCTGATGTAGAGACTTCATTTCTTCATCCATTGCCATCTTCCACTTCATACTATCAACTCTTTGAATGGCTTCTCTATAAGTGCATGGGACATCATCACCACCAGAAGGGCGAATGCTTACCGTAATATGTATCTGGTAGGCTTCCTAATCTCCCTTCTCGGTCGAGTAGTGGCAATAGATTCTGGCTGCTGATTAATCGGTGGTGATGGTGAGAGAACTTCCATATCAACTGAGATATCTTCTTGATCATCAATTTCATCTTCACCAAGATCGGTAATTGGTGCAATCTTTTCTGGATCTTCTAGAGCCTTAAGCATCACCTTAGAAAGAGTATTTGGACTTTCATTATCTTTCTCTGAATTTGTCTGTCTCAGCATAACAGACTCGTCGAATGTAACTTCTCAGCTTAAGACGATCTTCTTAGATTCACCATACCAAAATCTAAATCCTTTAACTCCTTCCTTAAAGCCCAAGAAAATAGTTTTTTTTTCTCTAGGATCCAGTTTGGATTCACTAACATGAATATATGCAGGACATCCAAATATTCGTAATGAATCATAATCAATAACAGGTTGTTCAAACCATACCTCTTTAGGAGTTTTCCCATCTAATGCAGTCGCATGAAGTCTGTTGACTATATGAGTTGCATATGACAAAGCCTCAGCCCAAAATTCCTTGCTCAATTTGGATTGAGATAGCATACATCGAACTTTCTCAACCAAAGTACGATTCATTCATTCTGCAACTTCATTCTGCTGTGGTGTACGAGGAATAGAAAAATGTCTGATTATCCCTTCATATTGACAAACTTTGAAGAAGGGATCTGATTTGTACTCGCCACCATTATCAGATCTGAGCTTCTTAATTTTTCTACCTGTTTGAATCTTGATCATTTTCTTCCATTTAAGAAAGATATCCAAAACTTCATCTTTGTGACTCATGATGTATATCCAGACATATCTAGAGAAATCATCAATAAAAGTCACAAACCAGTGTTTACCTCCAAGTGAAGCATTCTTTGAAGGTCTCCAGACATCTGTGTGAATATAATCAAGAGATCCTTTAGTACGATGAATGGCAATGCCGAACTTGACTCTTGTTTGTTTTCCCATTACACAATGCTCGTAGAAATCAAACTTTCCAGTCTTGGCACCTTTCAAAATACCTTGCTTCATTAAGCCTTGCAAAGCCTTTTCACCGACATGCCCTAAGCGCATGTACCACAGGTGGGAAGAATCATTTGTCTTTTCTTCAGAACTACTTGAGACATCTACTCTTCCTATAACTATACTCCCATCTAGGAAATACAAGTTCGCCTTCCGAGTACCCTTCATCACTACAAATGCACCTCGTACAAATTTCAAGACTCCATTTTCCAATGTTACCTTGTAACCATCAGAATCTAAAACACCTAAAGAAATAAGGTTTTTCTTTAGGTCAGGAATATACCTTACATTTGTAAGTTTTCTTATTGTACCATCGTGCATCTTTAGTCGTACTGTTTCGATCCCTTTTGTCTTACAGGCATTGTCGTTACCCATAAGCACAATTCCTCCATCAAGCTCCTCAAAACTCAAAAACCAATGTCTGTTTGGACACATATGATAAGAACATCCAGAATCAAGGATCCACTTATCTGAGTAGGTTTCTAATGATGAAACTGAAAAAGCTTATTCTTCATCTTCATCGGCCTTATGTGCAACATTTGCATTTGACTTGTCCTTGTTTGGACAATCTTTCTTACAGTGCCCTTTCTGGTGACAATAAGTACACTCGTCCTTCGCAGGACGTCTTCTGGATGACTCTCCTCTTGACTTTGATTTGGATTTCCCGCTATTATTTGATCCGCCAGATTTTTTGTTGTTAGTCCTACCTTTGGCTACCGTCAATGCTTCTGATATTGAGTCTCTATGATCATGTTGATCCTTCTTCTGGTACTCGTTATTTACCAAAGCATTTGAAACATCTACGAACTTAACCTCATCCTTCCATATAACAAGGTTGTGGTTAAATGCTCATAGCTCTCAGGTAATGAATTCAGTAACAACAAAGCTTTATCTTCATCGATAATTTCAACATCTAAGGGGTACCTTTCTTGTACTGGAAAAGAAAAAAGTTTCTTCTTCAAGTAGAGTGTGTTCTCAATACTTTTCATCATGTACTTATCCTCTAATTTCTTCCAGAGAACTACGGCTACATTCTCTTTCATGACAAAGTACTTCTGATATTTTCCTAAGCACAGTCGAATTATACCGTAAGCTTGTCGGTTGACATAATTCTAATCTTCATTTGAATAATATCCTGGCCTGGTCTCCAAGGTTATATTAGATCCTTCTCGGAATAATAGATCTAATACTTCACATTGTCGCATGCCAAAGTTATTGGTACCGTTGAATTTCTCCACCTCAAACTTTGCGTTGGACAACATAGTTCTTCGAGTAAAGCACCTTGGTTTTCCATAAATTCTATGGTCAACTTGTTTACCTTTTTCAATCTCTCTTTTATCAGCCATAAGTACAAACGGATAATAGAAATTTTGCACTTACAACTTAAAACAATGTTTTTCCAAATTTTATACCTTATTTGAAGAAACAGAGTCTGCAGTTGAATCCAGAATAGTCCAATTAGCTAAGAATAGATTCAACTCAGTTGAAAACGAATGAAAAATAGACCAACTCGGTCCAAATATCACTAGTGATTGAGTTGACTTGGTCCAACTCGACGAGTTGACTCAGTGCTGGCAGCAGCACTCCAGAAGCTTCTGGTGGCGATTCTGACTTTCGATTTGAGCAATTCTTTCACCGTTGTGTTCGTCTTGTCGAGAGCTTCGATTTGATATATAATATTGCTATTTTTGGATCTGATACCAATTTTTTGTGGGCAAAAACAATAAATAGTGGTATATGAATATATCAAAGCGGTAAAAGAATACACAGAATTTACGTGGTTTGGCAATTCGCCTAGGTCCACGAGAGGTAGCAGATATTATTAAACTGAGTAGGAAATATACAGAATACAAATATAGATTTCCTCACTAATAATATCTCTCAAGTGTTTCCCAAACTCATAAAAAAACTCTCAAACTCACTAAGTATTTTCTCTCTTAAACTTGTTGTGTGTTTTGGAACACACAGAAATCGTGCAAGTATACACGGTCACAAGTAATAAAGATTTGTAAGTAGAGTATCGTTCCCACGAGGATTTGTTACTATAGTTTGTTGAGTACTAAAATTGTATCTTTCTGATTTTATCCAAAACAATCGTTGATTTAACAAAAAGGTAATAAAAGAAAATAAGAGAACTCTAAGATTGCAATTTTTCACCAAACTAATCCACTCAAATCATGTTATTTTCTTTTGATTTATATTTTTTAGTACATTTAATTTGTCAACCGAAAACTTCTTTTTTATTCATACATCTCTTTCGAGCTCCGTATAAACACAACTCGTTAAATTAATTCACTATATCTCTATTAGAATTAAATTTAATAAGATTCATTAAGTTCTAAGTTCTCAAATGGTCACACATACAATTAGGATATATTCCTATCCTTCATCATACATGTCATTCTATTTATGAGCAATATACACAAAAATGCCTTTCTCAAGTTTATTTTTATGCCACAAATCGTTTTGATAAAATTCATAAATAATCAAAAAGCATTAAAGCAAAATAGAATGAACGAAATCCGAACGTCTTATAAATCTTTCAAAAATATAATTAAAATCAAAGCTTCATAAATTTAGATCAAATGCAACCCTAGAAAAATTAAATTACTTCATTAAATTAAAATAAAAATTACAATAGATGCAAAAAAATTAGAAGAAGAAGAAAGAAAATTAAAACATCACATAGAACAAATATTTGACACGTACGCAGAATAACAAAAAGCCAAAAATGGCTTACAAGTTTCGATCCAAAACCGAACAACACAAAAATTCTAAACTAAAAAAAAACTTCTAAACTCTATCATAATATCACCTATTTATAGCTAAAAAAAATACATCTAAAATATTACATTTTTTATTTTATTTTTTTATAAAAAACGCGTAATAATTTGTATCGAAAAACAAAAATCACGCGTATCGATTTTATTAATTAAATCACGCGTGAACTAGGGGCGTCGATTCTGCATTTTTTAAATTCTTTATGCATGCCACGTGTCAGCGTATGATTCGCTGAAAGGAATTAATGCGGACACGTGGTAGCTTCGATTGGTTCTCGAACGCGCAGGGAAACATCGGAGCACGGAGGCAAACCCGGCTACACACGGGCTTGATCCCGCTTTCGCGCTCATGATAACATGCCATGTGTCATCACATGATCACCGAAAAACAGAGTGGGACACGTGCCAATTTCTGATTTCATGAATGGATCGGTGGACACGTGGCTTCTTCATTCGGCGAAACTCCGGCTGTAAAGAAGAGATCAACGCACGGATCGGAGCGTACGTGGGACAATGTGGATGTGTGACACGTGGTCACACGTTGCCGCACGCCGACGGCGGTGGCAGCGCGCTCCCGCTGCGAGCCGCGTGAAAATTGAGACTGCGCACCCACTCTTTCGTCGTGTGATAAGGACGTGCGAATCTCAGTCGTGTCTTATCTGATCGGACGTATCACGATTCGCGCGAGTAGATTGGCGCGTATATTCTTCTCATTTGCGTAGAAAATTAAACTTTTATTAATTATATTTTCACCTACAAATATATTTCAAATTACATTTTAAACTTTCTTAAATTACAGTTAAACCCTTTGCTAATTTTAAATTAAATTTTTAAACTTTAAATTATTATAATTAAGCCCAAATTTAATTTAAATTATATTTTCGATTTTTATAAATTGTAATTAAGAACATTTGAAATTATATTTGTGGACAAAAAATATGAAATTAAGTACATTTTCGATACAAATTATTTAATTTTTAATGCATAAGAGAAAAATATTAATTTATTTAACAAAAATTAACTAAATATTAAAAGAACATAGCAATTATCATTACTAAAATTAATGAAAATAACTATATAAAATACAGTTATCAATTGAGTTAACTTGGTCCAACTCGACGAGTTGACTCAATGCTGGTAGCAGCACTCCAGAAGTAGTGGTATATGAATATATCAAAGCGGTAAAAAAATACACAGAATTTACGTGGTTTGGCAATTCGCTTAGGTCCACGGGAGGTAGCAGATATTATTAAACTGAGTAGGAAATATACAGAATACAAATACAGATTTCATCACTAATAATATCTCTCAAGTGTTTCCCAAACTCATAAAAAAACTCTCAAACTCACTAAGTATTTTCTCTCTTTGAGTTTTCTTATATTCTCTCTGATTTTTTATGATTTTTGCCTTGTTCTTCGATGCATGAACTCATTTCTATTTATAGATAAAGCAAGGCTCCCTTTTCCTAAATTGTGTCATAATTTAAGCATTAAATTAGGTCACTAATTTTCTTAAATTATGTCACTAATTGTCTTAAATCATGCTATAAATCAGGCCATTAATTTTTCTAAATTATGCCATTAATTTGTCATTTTTAGAACCAATATTCAACTATATATATATATAAATTAACCGCTTACGGTTAATTAAGGTTACAAAATTATTAATAAATTAAGGTTAGTTATATTGATAGAACAAATTTTGATGATGTCAGGACAATATTTTCATTTTTAGAAGCTTCAGAGCATTAAATTGTAAGTTAAAATATCTAATTGCTCTTGTATTAGTGATTTATGTTTTGAAAATATCAATTCCTTAAATTAATTACCTTTAAGAAGAGGGAATGCAGTATTGATCAGTTCCATTTTAACACCTTTTAGTGCTTCAGAGGCAGGTGCGATATCAAGCATATGTAGAATTACAGGTTGATCTGAACCTAACATAGCTCCCCTTGCTATCATTGGAACAATTGCATATCCAATTTGCCCTGTTGCACCAAAATTTTAAATGGCCAATGGTATAAAGGTTTGCTTTTGACAAAAAATGATAAACTACGGGTTTGGGCATGCCTGTAGCTCCAGTAACCAAAACAGTCATTGGTTTCTTGTAAATATTCAATAAGCTCCACATGTATCTAACGAGCTTCCAAAATATGACAATTGTGAATAAAACAACCAAAATTTTCTGAAGCAATGCAATGTTCTCCATCTCTTTGATCCAAAAATTAAGATTAATAAAAAAAAAATTTTGCTACGAAAGATTAAACAGATTTGGTGCTACCATTCCATGCATAAGTTGTGCAGGGTTATAATCTAGTCTATAACTTTGCAACAAATCATTCAGATTCAGATGCCAAACCAAAGTCCAAAAGAAACACAAAAGTCTTCTATTGTACCAGAAAGGAAGGTATAACATTATTCTTCTCGGTTGTCAAGATATCTTAGAAAAATAGAGAGGACCAAAATTTGTGGAAATTTAATAACATGCAGAATATTCACCTAATTAGGGAAATTCTAGCGAATTAGATACTTTGATTTCCAGATAATAAGTAAAACAAATTAAAAACTAAGAGTAATAAATTAACATAACATTTAAATTCTGTTTATTTACCCACATTTTGGATTCGGGGAAGAAATGTTATGAAAATAATAATAATAATAAAATAAAAAGGGAGATGTTGAGCAAAAAAATAAAACATACGGGCAGCGCCAGTAACGAGTGTAGTAAGGGGAAGAAAATTAAAAATGCAAGTATAATTCTATTAATTATATTTGAAGAAAATAAAAAATATAGGTTATATTTGAAAAAAATAAAAAAAATTAGGTGCATCCCCATTAATTACATTTAACTTTAGTGGCTGTAATGTTGCTTATAAATAGACAATATTTTTTGCCTTAGAGAGATATATCAAAAGAAGAGAAGTAAAGCAAAGTCAAATGAATAATTTCTTTTGATGAAAAATAGTGTTGTGTGTGTGATAGAGTGGGAGAAAATATTTTTTCCTAAAAAGGGAGTGATAAAATAGTGAGTTTGGGAAATACTTGTGTGTTATCATTTTGGATTTATCTCAATTTGTTGTATTACCTCTCACTTTGCATCCATTAATTTTATTGGTTGAAGAAATATTTTTGGGAGTTTGTCACTTGGACGTAACCCAAATTAAAGGATAACCCACGTTAAATTACCAATGATATTATTTTACTCTGTTAAATTTATTTTATTTTTATCCGTTGTGCCCCAATAACTGGTATCATAGATGGTAGAGTAAAATTCTTAGTATGTTTTATGGTTGCAATATAGACTGATCTGTCACATCATAAAAGATTTTATTAAATCCAGGACGTATTTATTTACATAAAAAGAAACACAGGAAAAAAATGTCAAACCAAAAGGTAGATATTAAGACATTTAATGGCAATAATAATTTATCTTTGTGGCAAAGGAGGATGAAGGATATTCTCATTCAACAGAAGGTCTATAAGGCTTTGTTGGGAAAAGAAAAGAAGGCAACAACTTTCACCAAAGAACAATGAAAGGAGATAGATGAGATTACACTCAGTACAATCCATCTAAATATCTTAAACAATGTTTTGGAAAATATTGAATCAAAAAATTGCAAGACTGTAAAAGAAATATGAGAGACTCTAGAAAACGTGTATATGTCAAAGAACCTTACCAATAAATTTTATTTTTGAAAAGATCTATATCAGATGAGGAAAAAAGATAATGTGAGTATGATTGAGCATGTTAGCGATTTCAATAACAAGCTTTCTCACTTAACAAGATTCAATGTGAGTTTCAGAGATAAAGAGAAAGTTGTGATGTTATTGGTATCACTACCCTCATCATATAACCATTTCATAACAACTTTGATTTATGTAAAAAAAAGAAGTAGTTTGAAGTTATTATAGAAGCCATGTTGTCATATTAGAAACAAAATAGGGGGAAAGATTCAGAAGCACAAGCCCTTATCACAGAGTCCAGAGGAAGGAGACAATACAAAGAATAGAAACCCAAAGGCAAGAGTAGAGGCAAATCAAACAAATATGTCAATGTTGAATGCCATCACTATAAGAAGAAGGGTTACATCAAGAAATTTTTCTGGGTGTTCAAGAAGGAATAGAAAATGAACAAAGGCAAAGTAGTGAAGAAAGGCGACAATAGTGCTGATGAGTAAACAAATACCAAGAATAGTTCAATATCGTTTATGATGAAGATTGTGTCAATCTTACATCACACGAGACCAATTGGGTGATTGATAATGGTGTTTAATTCACGCTACATCGTGTGAAAAAATTTCCTTATCAAAGGAATGAAGGCCTATTAAAGGATGTTGGCAGAGAAGATTTTTTCTTAGAAACAGAGAATGGAACCAGACTATTTTTGAAGGATGTCACGCATATTCCAAATATGCTCTTAAATTTGATCTTTGTATGCAAACTTGCAAATGAAGGATATTGTAGCTCCTTTATTTATGACAAATGGAAACTTACAAAAGGCTTCTTAGTACTGGCTAGAGGTGAGAAGCATACAACTCTATATATAATACAAGAAAAGCTCTCCACTGACACAGTAAATGTCGTAGAGAAAGACAATATGGTTGAATTATGGCATATGAGACTCAGTTACATAGGTGAAAAAGGTATGACAAGTCTAGCCAAGAAGAAGATATTGCCCGGAATGGATGAAGTACATTTATAGAAATGTGTTGATTGTCTAGAAAGAAAGCAAAACAAAGTTGCTTTCAAGAGTTCCTCTTCTTCCAGAATGAATAATATTTCAGATCTGATTCATTAAGATTTGTGTGGACCAATGCCAAAGTCACTTGGTAGTCCTCAATACTTTGTGACTTTCATTAATGGTCATTCAAGGAAGACGTGAGTATATCTTCTAAAGACAAAAGATCAGATGCTAGATGTCTTTAAAGAATTTCATGCCTCGGTTAAGAAACAGATTAGGAAGAAGTTAAAGTGCATTCGAAAATAAAATGGTGGATAATACACATGAACTTTTCATGCTTACTACAAAAATCATGGTATTCGGCATCAGATAACACCTCCAAAGATACCGTAGTTGAATGGCTTAGTGAGAGGATGAATAGAACTTTGATAGAAAAATTCATATGTCTACTCTCACATACAAAGTTACCTAAAATTTTATGGGGTGAAGCCATACTCACAATTGCACATGTGTTGAATCTTTGAGTCTGTTATGGGGGAGCAAGGCTACAAAAAGACTACTTCAGACCATTGTGTTTTGGTGTAGAAATTCTCTGATGATTATTTTATTATTCTTTTGCTCTATATGGATGATATGTTGATTGTTGGCCAGAATATTTCCAAAGTCAACAACTTGAAAAAGAAGTTGAGAAAGTCTTTTTCCATGAAAGAATTATAGATAAAGGCACAAAGAAATTATAGTTGTCACGGGAGAAGTACATTGAGAAAGTACTTTAGAGATTTCATATGGACAAAGCTAAAGCGATTAGTTGCTTTCTTGTTAATCACTTTAAACTAAGTTCTAAGCAGAGCCCTTCTATAGACAAAATGGAAGGAAGAGATGGAAAATGTTCCATATGCTTTAGCAATTGAAAGTCTGATGTATGCCATGGTTTATACACGATCAGATATCGCTCATATAGTTGGAGTTATGAGTAGATTCCTGTCAAATCCTGGAAAAGAATATTGAGTTGTAATCAAATGGATTTTCAAGTATCTTTAAGGTTCCTCCAAAATATATCTATATTTTAGAAATGACATACCTGTGTTAGTTGGATACATAAATGCAGATATGGTTGGCGATGTGGATTTCAGAAAATCAACTTTAGGTTACCTAATTACATTTGCAGGGGGAACTGTGTCATGGCAATCAAGGTTACTAAAATGTGTTGCACTATTCACTACAGAAGCAAAGTTTACAGCAACAATGGAAGAATGTAAAGAGTTTCTATGGATAAAAAAGTTTTTGAAATAACTTGGGCTGTACCAAGATAGTTACAAGTTATTTTGTGATAGTCAAAGTGCTATCCACCTTGGAAAGAATGCATCCTTTCATTCGAGATCAAAACATATTGATGTGAGATATCACTAGATTAGGGATGTAATGAAGAAGAAGTTACTACAACTTGAGAAGATCCATACAAAGGAAAATGGATAAGACATATTGACGAAAATTCTTTCAAGACAAAATTTTGAATACTGTCATTTAGCTGCTGAATTAGTAGAGCCCTCCATGTAATTTGGAGGGGGAGATTTGTAGGTCTTACCCATATGGAAGGGAAAGAAAATAAAAAATGTGAGTATAGCTCCATTAATTACATTTGAAGAAAATAAAAAAAATTAGGTGCAATTCCAATAATTACATTTGACTTTAGTGGCTGCAATTTTATCTATAAATAGAAAATGTTTTTGCTTTAAAGAGACACACCAAAAGAAGAGAAGTAAAACAAAGTCAAAGGAACAATTTCTTTTGATAAAAAAATATTGTTGTGTGTGTAAGAGAGTGCGAGAGAATATTTTAAAAAAATATTTAGGATATTTTTTTAAAAAAAGAGTGATAAAATAGTAAGTTTGAAAAACATTTGTATGTCACTATTAATGGAACAAATATTTTTTGAAGTTTATCATATGGACGTTGTCTAAATTAAATGATGAAACACGTTAAATAATCGATATCATTATTTTATTCTGTTGAATTTATTTTATTTTTACTTTGTGTATCAATCATGATATCTCGGAGTGGGTTTGACGCAGTTGTTACAATATACTCCATGAAATAATGAGATCCATGGTTGAACAATGAAAGTAATTTTTTTTGTTTTACTTTTAAGCATAAGACAAGAAGGAGATATGGAAGCAAATAACGAAAATCTAGGAATGAGATAATGCAAAAGGATAGGAAGAAATAGAATGTAGAATGTAACACCAGTGTAAATTTAACATGCACTAAAAAATCCATTTTAGCTTGTCCTTTATTATGGTGAATAAGATGTAATTATAATTATTCATAAAAGTTAAATTTTTTTTTTTAAAATATCATAATTGAAAAAATGTGAACGAAAATAGTTATTGTAATATAAAAACTGAATATATATTAATATTATTATTTTATATACATATAATTATATAAAAAAATATAATTTTTAATAATAAAATATACAATATTTTATATAATTAGATTAAATTTTATTTATTTTTATTTTATTTTATATTTTATTTATTTTGTTTAAAAATAAGTGTTAAATAGTAAAAAAAATGAAAACTAATGTTAATATTTTAAATAATATGTTAAATTAAGAATTTATTTAATATTTAATTTTTTTAAAATTAAATGTGTTAGAAAATAAGAAAAATGTTTAAATAGAAAATTAATATCAACTCAATGATTATTAACGTTTATTAAAAATTGGTGTGGGGTGTTTGTGTTTATTAGTATAGCCCCGCCCCCGCCCCCCCCCCCCCCCCCCTTCATAATCGCAGATGAGATAGCGTTGCTGTTACAAAGATCGTGCAATAGGGCCGGACAGAAAAAAATAGCTGAACCGAATCGGATCGAAAAATTCGATTGTTTCTAACAATTCAATTGTTAAAGATGGCTTTTTTATTAAAAAACAGAAGTCTTCATAGTCGCCGCTCCCTCTTCCTAACCCATCATCGAAGAGGCCTATGTTCTCTCCCAGAGTCTGCTCTTCACGATGATCTTGACAACCAAGTGAGTCTTCGTATTTCCATTTGTTTTACCGTCTGTTGTTGAATTAAATTCATACTTCTGATTCTCACTCTCATATATTCGTACCAGCAGGTGTTGGTTGAAGGCAGAGCTTGGTCCAGAACAGCTATTCTCAACAGACCTTCAGTTCTCAATGCCGTCAATACTTCCATGGTGCGCATGATTTCATTCCTTTCTTGTTTTATTTTTTATTTTTTTCGCTTTCTTCGCGTCTTTCTAGCTATCGTATCAGAACCCAGTTTGCTTAATTTCCTTCTTGTGTTCTTATCCGATTTCTATGGAATTTCTTTGTATTGTCTGCTCTAATTGGTAGTTTAATTCGCTGCCTGCAATTGATTGTTTAATTTAGCTTGGTACGTCAACTTGGTTCTGGTTTATGTTTTAGGTCATTAGTGGCTAACCAATGCTAAGAATTGTCAAAGTGGTCAAGTTGTATACTTGAGTCCAATAAGTCCACTAAAGTTGTATACTTGAGTCCAATAAGTCCACTAAAGTTGTATACTTGAGTCCAATAAGTCCACTTAAGTTGTATACTACTTTAGTCCCTATGGATCTAATCTATAGTATGACAAATAGAATACCATAGGTAGTTAGATTTGAAAAGTAGACAACATAAATCAAAAATAGGACACAGGACACTGGAGATTTTCACGGACTTTTAGTGTCCTACTTTTAAATTTAGTGCATTTTTAGTGTATTATTTAAAAGTTAGTGGAATTAAATGTCTAATTTATCTAATCTATTGGACTTCTAGGATATTTTTACTAAACATTTATTCTTTTTTCTCTCTTTTGAAGGCTGCTAGATTGCAGAAACTTTACAAAAACTGGGAGGATAATCCAGACATTGGCTTTGTGGCTATGAAGGTATTTTGTTCTGTCTGCCCTTCTTGCCCATTATTGGGTTTGCCATTTGGTATTAAGTTGCTGATCTCTGTTGAATCATTTAACACATGTCTTAAACATTTCTTTCAATATTTGAAGGGCAGCGGTAGTAGGGCTTTTTGTGCTGGTGGAGATATTGTTTCTCTTTATCATTTATTAAATAAAGGTAGCAGCCCGCCCTTGTTTTCTTATTAAATTTGATAAAGGAAGAAAACCATGCATTTTGGAGAAGATATTGTGTCAAGACTCAAGACTATATAATTCATGATTTAAACCAATAACTATATCACTCTTCTCAGTCTTTGTCTTTCATGGTAGGGTTTCTTTGAAAGTAATTTGTTGGTTACTTAATACATTTAGATTTAAAACAACACTTTTAAATGAAGTTTTTTTTTTATTATTTTTTTTTATGGCATGAATACTCCTTTAACAATGTTTTACTTTATGCAGGGAAGATAGAAGACTGCAAGGAATTTTTTAAGACAATTTACACTTTTATATACCTAGTGGGTACTTATTTGAAGCCTAATGTGAGTAATCATTCCTTCTCACGGCCTCCTTTTTTATGTTTTTATTCAACCAGTAATTACCCTTTTAAATATTACTTCAGAACTAATACCTTCAGAGAGAATTCCTTACAAGTGAATGAAATATAACTGATTCTCACAGGTGGCTATTTTAAATGGTATTACAATGGGTGGTGGCGCTGGAATCTCCATCCCTGCGACATTCCGCATTGCAACTGATAAGACAGTACGTTTATGGGATATACACATGTTATCCTTTTTCCCTTCCTAGTTTCTGTTATGCTTCTCTCATGATTAAAGCATGAATAGTTCAGGCCTCAAGCTTTTCTAGATTTCAAACTTCTATCTATAGTACTTACGAAAAAGAAAGCACTTTGCTATGATGAGGATACAATTTTATGCAACTATTTGATGGTCAAAGTAGGATGTAGGTTTTATTCTTTTAAAATATTGAAGGAATAGGGTCTTCACACTTTCACCAACATCATATCTAGGACTTGGATCAAGATGATGATGTTTCTTTTATTTTTTATTTCTTATACAATAAAAAATTCCCTTTCAGCTCTAAACTTCCATGATATACCTTATAAATTTGCAGGTATTCTCTACCCCTGAAACCCTAATCGGTTTTCACCCCGATGCTGGGGCATCCTTTTACCTCTCACGTTTACCGGGTCACTTAGGTACATTCGGCTGATTCTCAAAGATTACTCACTTGTTTCTTAATCGTTTAACTTCGTTACTAATAGGGGGAAATATTTATTTGATTTGTATTTTGTTGCTGTATGCTGGCTAGATCTGTGAGTTCGGCTGGTTATCTTGTATCCCTTAGATTTGGTTCGGAAGCCAAAGGCATATTAATATACTTTACGTGGAGCTGAAAGAACTACGAGAAACTTTTATATGTAACAATTAATCAGTTATATGATGAAATTTTGTAATTGAAAATTTCAAGAACAAAGGATTGGTTGAGGTCCCATGTTGAATGTGTAATCAATTTTATCGGACCACATAAGCCGCCATAACATGCCAATGTTACATGTAAAAGTTACTCAAGAACTACTATAAGTATAATTGCCTTTTCTGACATCTAGAAGCAGAGCTGTACTTGTTTTTTAAGCAACTGGAAATTTGGCCTTCTGCTGTTATTTAGCATGCAGAGTTTGTTTTCATGTGAGATTTTCTATTGCTAATTGGATTATTTTGCACGGAATGCAACACCAAGCTATTTTTTATGATCTAATGCTTCCCAAGATTTCTGATGTGCTAACTTTTAGGTTCGTTGCCGATTAGTCTAATGCTAAAAGTCAGTGGATGATCCCTACAATACTCTCATTTGCTCTTCTTAATTTGACTTTACTAATTGTGTCCCGGTTGTCAGGGGAATATTTGGCTCTAACGGGAGAAAAACTCAAGGGAGCAGAAATGATTGCTTGTGGCCTTGCTACACATTATGCACATAGTTCAGTTAATTGAGGGGCCTTTCTTATATATATATATATATATTTACTTTTTACATAATTTCTTAATTTTTTATGTTTATTTATTTGATTTGTTTCATTTTATTATAGAGGCTCCAATTGATTGAAGAAGAGATTGGGAAATTAGTCACTGATGATCCTTCTGTGATTGAAACTTCCTTGGAAAAGTATGGTGAACTTGTCTATCCAGAAATCAGCAGTGTGCTTCGCAGGTATGTTTATATGTGTGGTATAAGGGAGAGAGGGAATATGACTTTTTTATCCTCGACTATTGGAAAATAGTACATCTCTATTAGATATAGACACAAGGAGAGGGGAGCCAAGTTTAACTCTTTTTCCCTTAGAAGTCTCAAAATTATGCTTATTTCTCTATATATTCTTATATGAGTGTCTTATATGTTTAGGGAGGAAACAGTTGATAAATGTTTCGGCCATGATACAGTTGAAGAAATTATTGATGATTTGGTGAGAAATACTAGTTTTTATTTCTTATCTTTAGTAGCCAACTAATACTCTCACTAGATTTTTAACACCAAAATCGATCTTGAAAATCATAAGAATGTTGTGATTGATTCAATCATAAGAATATTCTCAGGAAAATGAGGCAGCTCGAACAAATGATGTGTGGTGCATTTCTACGCTTAAGAGACTGAAGGATGTCTCTCCGTTAAGCTTGAAGGTCTCTTTGAGATCTGTGAGTCTGGCTGATAATCTGTCTCTTCTATTGTCATTTCATGTCTGAATCTTGTTCATCCATAATGGTTGTAATCTATTCATGACCCTATTCACCATTATGAACTAGTTCAGATACGAGAAGGCAGATTGCAGACATTTGATCAATGTTTGATTCGTGAATACCGAATGTCCTTGCAGGGGATATCTAAGCTGGTTTCTGGTGACTTTTGTGAGGTAACTAAAAGAGACTTTTTAAGAACTATTTCTGTAAGACTATAACACGTCGAGAGTTAATTTGGTTTTCTCGAATTATCAGGGGATCCGATCTAGAGTAGTGGACAAGGATTTTGCACCAAAGGTACCATCTGTGTACAAATATTTTTTTTTAATAAATAATCTCAAACATCACTTTCCTTGTCTAGTTTAGTGTAAAAAGCTTTTGGAGAAATAGGATGGTTTCTCCATTAGTCTCTCTTTTCAACATTGTTGTTATAATGTTGCAGTGGGATCCTCCAACTGTGGAAGGAGTATCTAAAGATATGGTGGATTGCTATTTTTCTCCCTTGAGCGAATTTGAGCCAGACTTGGACCTGCCAACAAATTTACGAGAAGCATTCACCTAGCTGTGCGGCCACCTATTGGTACGGTGTTCCGAGGCATCTATTTTTTGTACATTTACTTTTGAAAGCAAAGCTGGTTCAAGAAGGAAGCATTGGTATGTTTAGAATATTTCCGGGCATGTTTTTCGAACCTATCCCGATTTAATTTTTTAGTAAAGGCCATTTGTTTATTTTTAATATATATATCATATTAAATATGGACGTGTAATCTTGTTGAATTTGAAACATAAAACTGCTCCAATTCATTTAATATTGTAAATCATCCTGATATAAGCCCTTATTATTATATTATATTTTCAATATACAGATTTAATTGTATACTTAATTAACCAATAATATAGCTTAAAGTTCAAAAAATTATATCTCATAAAGCAAAAATTTAGTTTCCTATTTTTTTATTTTTTATTTTTCATTTTACTGGAAACCATGAAGCTATTAAGATATAACGAAGTTGAACAATTGTTGTATTAACTAAATAATGTTTCATTGGATGAAAAGAAAGTAAAGGGACAGTATCTCTTAGTCAACTTGTGATAAATGAATATTTTAGTAACTTGCTTGAATCTATTATTTAACTTGTGTTAAAATTTACTGTATATGATATTTATATTTCTGATGATATGCATAATTTAATAGCATAAATTTGAAGATAAGAAATAAAATTAGGATTTTAGTATTCAAAATTTAAATAAAATGTAAGTAAAAGAATGATTTATATAGACTTAATACTAAAAAAATCTAAATAACTATAATACTCTCAATAAAGTTCATAAATACAATAAAATAATAGACTAATTAATTTAATATTTTCAATTTTGCTTTTAAATGGTAAACTTAAATCACAAGTATTTATATTTTATTCAGATAAATTTGATTAAAATGTTTTAATTTTTTTTAAATGTACAAAAGTTTATTATTTTCAAAAAATAAAAAATAAAAAAGGTGACCCGGAGGGTTGGTCACCCAAATTTAAAAGGAGGTGTAAACTAGGAAAGTTGTTAAAGGGATCTGGGAGATTTGAATAACATATTCTTGAATACCTATTACATATCTATATCATGAGCAATTGAACTATTTGATATGCTTTTCAATTTAAGTAGAATAATATTTTTTTATTACAATTTAATTCGCTAAATAATTTATTTGTTACAATTGAATTAACCTTTTAATCCAACTCTAACTCAGCATCATATTTTAAATTTGGTGCAAAGTTGTTTCAATTAGGAGTGTACATGAATCGGTTCGGACTTGACCAAATCGAAAAATTAGTTCGAACGGTTTTATAAATCAAACGATCCGGTCCGATTTGATTTGTATTAATTAAAATTATTTTTTAAACGGTTCGATCTGGTTTGAATTAATTAAAATTGTTTTTCATACAGTTCGATTCGGTTTGTATTAATTTTTAAACCGATCGAATCAGACTGAATCAGTTTAATAATATATTAAAATTTTCATATTATTTCTCGTTAGAGGTATCGAAAAATCGAACCAGATCAAATGATTTTATAAATCAAACGTTCTGTTCTGATTTATATTAATTAAACTATTTCAAACAATCCAATCCGAATAATATAAATTGTCCAATCCAATTAAATTTTTTCCCCAAATTAGACCGGTGGATACCACTAATTTCAACCTTATATCAAACTTAGAATTATGAACAGTATCGCGTCAAATTTGATGCGACATTATTTATCATTTTATTTATTATTCACGTTGTGTTATTTTTTATTTTTTTTAAAAAAATTTAAAGATATAGTTAAATTTTTTATTACATGTAATAAATTAAAATTATGTATATAAAAAATAACTAAAAAATAGTAATATAACATATAATATTTATTTATTTTTAATTTATTGAATTAACAATTATTTATATGTATGTATAAAGATATTATTAATTTTTTTATTACATATAATAAATTAAAATTAAATACATAATAAAAAATAACTAAAAAAATAATATTACAATATATAATATTTTATTTACTTTTAATTTATTGAATTAACAACTAACTATACAGGTGTACTTTTAATTATTTTTTAATTACATATAATATTTTATTTAATAAATTTTTATTTTTTAAATTAATTGTTATTAATTAATTAGTAGTAATATATAATTATTTAATCCATTAAATATAATAATTAATAAAAGAAAAATAAAAAGAATATTCTATGTTATAAAAGTATATACTTTTAGTATGATATTTTATTTTATGGGTTAAATATGAGTAAAAATTTGATGTAAAATAATACATATAATAGAATAATGAGTTCAAGATAACCTTAATGGTCAACAATTACTTTATAATCACGTATATTAATGAGTTCAAGATAACCTTAATGGTCCACAATTACTTTATAATCTCACACTTTTAGTAAAATCAATAATCAATAATTTACATATATATATATATATATATATATAACATTACTCATTATTTACCATTCTATCAAAAAAAAATAGTCTATTTATTTATTTATTTATCATATTACATTATTGTACAAGAAATGTTAAATTTACTGCACATTACTAAGTCTTGAAAGAAACAAAAGAACAACACTATTCTTATTCATTTGCCGAAGGAACAAAGCTTATTTCAATTTCTAATAAAGGAGGGGAATTGGGAAGGAGGAATAGGGACATGAACAACACCTTCAAGCATTTGTGTAACTTTCTTCATGGTGGGTCTAACTGATGGATTTTCTTGAATACACCAAATAGCAACCATCACAAGCCTCTCTAACATTGTTATATCTTCCAACACATCCCTTTCATAATCTATCAAAGCATCTAATTTGTTCTCTATGAAGCAATCATAAGCCCAATCAGTTAGAATTTTTCTCTCTTCAAAACTAGTCTCCATATCTATACTTTTCCTGCAGCATATAATCTCTAACAACATAACACCAAAACTATAAACATCAACTTTGGGAGTTATGGGTATGTTTCTAAACCATTCTGGTGCAACATATCCTTTTGTACCTCTAATATTAGTAAGAGCATAACTTTGATCCATCATCAGAAGCTTTGCTAACCCGAAATCTGAAATTCGAGCATTGTAATACTCATCAAGAAGAATGTTTTGAGGCTTTATGTCACAATGTATGATCTGACTACTACACTCTTCATGTAAATACAAAAGCCCTCTAGCAATCTCAAAAGCTATATGAATTCTTTGGTTCCAGATAGGCTTCAAATCACCAAAAAGAAAACTTGCTAAACTTCCATTGCTTAAGAATTCATATACCAATAACCGATTTGTTCCTTCAGTACAAAATCCAAGCAATCGAACCAGATTCTTATGATGTGTTTGACCTATAACGTTCACTTCTGTTTTGAACTCTTTATCACCATCCATCTCTTGAACGCTACTATTTAGCTTCTTAACTGCCACATAAAGTTCACTTGCTTGTTGTTGTATCTTCCCTTTATAAACAATTCCAAAGGCTCCTCTTCCTAATTCTTCATTGAATCCACTTGTGGCTTCAACGAGCTCTTTGTAAGTAAAATTACGTAGACTTGTTTCAAGTACACTGCTATTTCCATGTACTTGAGTACTCTTTAACTTCCTTTGATAAAAGAAAAAGAACCCAAAACAAAGAGCACCAATCAAAATAAAGTTAACAAAAACAGAACTGCCCAGAAGAACAGAACCTAAAAGAATCAAAGAATCTTGATCCTTTTGGGTGATCGAAGTTTGATTATTGGAACACTTTTTAGAGAAATTATCTTTCCTCACTTTAACAAAAGCTTTTGTACCAAGTTCTTCTCTCCCATTTGAAAGTGGTAGCTTCTTTTTCCAGCACTGAGCAGCTGAGTTGAAAATAGCTACATAACACATACGATCTTCTAAACATGAAGCTATACATAGATCTTCAGTATAATAATCCAATAATGCTGAATAATCAGACAGGGGCCAATTTGTATTTTCTAAAACTTCAAAAGTATATAAGTTCGAATTTAACTCATCTTCTTCACAATTTTGTTCCAAATTTATTAAACAAAGATCAGATGAATGAATCAAAGAGAACCCTTTTGGGCAGGCACAACTGGGTCTTTTCTCTGCATTAATTGTGCATATCTTATTGTAGCCACAAACTCCACTGCTTGTCGATTCAGTATTGTTAAAACAAATGTTCTCTGGTTGTGACCACACACGAGTCCAACTTTGATTCCCAGTAGAATTCTTAGGATGTTTATACAAAATGAAAACACCATCAAAATTAAGAGTTGTTCTGAAATAAAAAATTTCAGATGAGTCCGTTCTTGTATCCTTTGTAAGTTCAACTTTATCTCCATTTTCTCTCAAAATATAAAAGTGCCCAGATCGATTAAACATCAATTGACGACCAGTGTTTGAATCACCAGCAGTGCCACTTATATAATATGCTTCATTAGGAAAAGTTGTGGGCAAATTTATACTATTAAGAACAAGATTTCCATCATTTAGAAAACGAAGTTGAAACCTTCCTTGAGAAAAATTGTTTTCTGAAAATCTTGAAGAAACTATTCCTCCTCTTTCCATAATTTGAGAAGGCAAGAGGGTATCCCTTGGACTTTTGAAACTTGCCCATAATTCTTTTGAATCACCATCTTTAAGAACAAAGTTACCTGTGTTGTCCATAAAACCTTGAGAAACAACTCCAGTTATGGGATCAGATTTTGTTAAATAATTGGCACGGAAGCGAATATCAGGTCCAATTTTGGTTAGTTGCACAAATTAATAATAATGGGTAACAGCAAAATAAATAAGCATTAAGAAATTAAATGGTACACAATGATTTAAGTGGTTCAACTTTTCAATGTGAAAAGTCTACTCCACTGACGACAACACACCGAGGAAAATCCACTAATAATCAAAATGGAGATACAAACACCAATTTCCAGAGAGCTTCACAAATTATACCAAAATCTAAAATTAACCCACAAAATATCCCCTCTAATTTACTGGTAATATATATAGCAAGATAAATTAACAAACTTGCTATTAAATCAAATATTACCGTACAAATGAGATGGAATATAATTGGCAGCAGCAAGGACATGAAACTATGGAAGAAAAAACAGCTTCTTCTTCTTCCCAATTGATGCAGCTGCTATATCTTCAACTCTCTGCAGTTTTTCTTTTCTTTTATTCTCTCTGCTCTCTGTTTGTTCAGCTGCTGCTTTCTCTAGTGGCTGCTGCTGTTTTTCTGGTGGTATATAACTCACGCAGGAAGGGGTAATATATATATATAAGCTAGGGTACAAGCTGGGAAACAATAGGTGAACTTATGGGATTAATTTGTTTAATGGGTTTGGACTTATAAGTTTTGTTTTGTGCCATTATATTAACAGATTTTCATAGCTCTGTTCCTTTGGGATCAACGAGGACTAGGCCTTTGCTTGAAATGAGGATTAATTTTTATCCTTTTGGTGCAGGTTTGTCTCCATTTGCATACCAGATTATGGTTTTGTCAGGGATTTTGTTAAACCATATAGAGAGCAAGAAAAGGTCATTGTTTTGATCGAGATTGCGAAATCCAAAAGCAAATTCTTCAGATGGAGAAAGCCAGAAAGAGGTGTCTTTCTCATTAATACTTGCTGTAAGTTGAGAAGTGCCAACAGGAATGACATTTGAGGTAGTAGTGTTGTTTTGGGAGATAACATGAGAGATTGGTAGAAGAAGAAGCAGCATATAGAGGTGAATAGGAATTTTGAAATCCATTGCAAAAGGAAAAAAAAACAAAAAAAATATTTACATGAGTTCTATAATTTAAATGATGATAAGGAAGAAAATGTAATAACAAGAACAACCAGAAGCCTTTTTATGTGAATCAAGTATTCTCAAAGTAAAACAAACACTCCTAACTATTTCAGAATTCAAAGTCATTTCTTGACTTGTATCAAAGAGATTAAGAGACCAAATGTGATTGTAAAGAGTTTGCGTACTTAATGAATGGTGAACATGTTCCTCGATTTTTATTTTTTTTTCTTTTTGTTTTGTTTTGTTTTCGTAATTCATGTTTCAAACTAACTTACGGTAAATAGTTGATTATAGTTTCATAATTATTATAAACTAAATATTTTAATTTTATAATTATTTATTTGTATAATTACTTTCCATAATTTAACCTAAATAATTAAAATAATCAAATTAACATAATATTATCAAAATTAGACTAAAAATAATTTAACAATTTCAAGTGAAAACATTATAATAAAACATTTATATGTATAAAAAACTTGAAATTTATCTTTCTTACTTTACAAACTAAATTCAAGGGTGAAATAAAAGAATTTAAAGATAATATACTTTTATTTGAGTTAAAATGATTAAAATTCATTCAATATTCATAAATAAAAGTATTTTATTTTTAAAAAATTTATAATTTAATATACTTAATTCTTTTTCAACAAATTTTAGATTAATTAAAATTAATCTAAAAATAAATGAATAAACTTTTTCAAAAGTAAACAATGACTTTTTGGTGCAGGTTTGTCTCCATTTGCATACCAAATTATAGTTTTGTCTTGGATTTTGTTAAACCATGAGGAGAGCAAATTCTTATAATTATTATAAATTAGATATTTTAATTTTATAATTATTGATTTATATCAATTAAATATTTGTAATTAAATTAATCAAATTAATATAATATTATTAAAATTAAACGTTATATTTTTATATAACAAAAAATGCATTAATTAATTATATATTTAATCGAATAAAATTAACTTAACTATTTTTTTGTAACATGTAAAAAATTTTGAAACAAAAGATTCATATGAAAAAAAACACTTGAAATTTATTTTTCACGTAATTTAAATTTATTTAATTCTTTCTTAAAAACTTTGAGATTAATTGAATTTAATGAATAAACTTTTTTTTTCCTAATATAATAGGACTAATTGGACCCTCTTTATTAATTTATGTGTTGAGGTGACCTGAGGTGTTGACATCTCTCGTGGCCCATATCCGAATAAAAATCTTTCACTCATTCTCAACAAATTCTTCATATACAAGGTATTTACCAATTTAGTCATTTTCATCTCATCATCACTCAAAATATAAACTAAATATTACATAAATATTTATGAGCTTCACTTTTTTGACTGATGAAAAAAAATTTTGAAAAAAAATTGACAAGGGAGGTTGCAGCTTCCATGGGTACAAATATGATTATTTCTTATTCTCACCTAAAATTTGTATATGCACTTAAGATAAACTTTAAATAAAGAATGAAAATTTCATATAAAAATCGGAGATCCATATAATATTTTAAGATATATTTTTAATAATTCTAATTTAAAAAAATAACAATAAATTAAGTCAAGATTTGATTTCTTCCGTGAAAGAAACTAACAAATAAAGATAGAAGCCACTCTTCAAATAATCAAAATCCTAACCCCTTTTTTTTTCTTTATTTCTCCTTTATACTTCTTCTCCAATGAATAGAGCGTTCCTATATAAGAATTGAGTATTTTTTTTCAAGTACTACTCGTTTTTAATACCATTCTTGTTGAACAAAACTAACCATAATTGTGATGTTTATATCTAGATCTTAAATGTAAGATAGTATATTCTTGCAAAAATTTACTTCAATACAATTTAGGCATGTTTTTATTTTTGTTTTGCCATAATTTTTCTCTCTCTATATATATATATCTAATATTAGATATAAATTTGTTAATTTGTATTGAAGATGATCATATTATATTATAGTTGCAAAATATATGTAATCAATGGAGTTGAATACACGACTATGCTTATTGAAGCAATTTAGGTATAAAAAAAGTCATTAGTAGAACCGAATGCTATCAATGCTAACATCATAATGATCTAAAAAGATGATTATATTGAAGTATGTCTATATGTTATAATTGATCATGTATTTAAATTCTCCATTTTATTTTTAATTTAAATAAATTAATTACATTTTAATATTTTTTTCAAAAAATAAATCACTGACAAAACTATCATAGAGATCATATAATTATTAATCAAAATAAAAAAAAAGATATAAATAAATTACAAAATAAAAAAAAATGTCGTAAATTATTAAAGATTAAGTTTTAATATGTATTTAGTTCTTTATATTTAAAAAGATATTTTATAGTCCCTCAATTTTAAGAAAACGTGTCAAATTAATCAAAAATAATATTATTTTATGAGATGATGTTATATCTCACCAACTTGAATTTAGAAAGGTTCTTAACTGAAGAAGCTCCAAATCAACCTGACGATGAACAAGATTTTCATTCTGTTAGTGTTATTAAAGTATGAAAGCATTTCGATTATCTACGTCAAAACTATGTTTTGAATAGTTTAATTGATTCTTTATAAAATGAGTACAATAAAGAGAAGACAACTAAAGACATGTGAGAATCATTGGACCACGGGTATGAAACTAAAAATGTCGGTGCCAAGAAATTTGTTGTTGATCGCTTTTTTGATTATAAGATGATGGACTTTAAATTTTTATGCATTCAAGTACGTGAAATCCAAGATATCATACACAGAGATGTATGATGAAGGGATGGTACTTAATGAAACCTTCCAAGTTACACCTATTATTGAAAAGTTACCCCTTCACAAGCGAAGGAAAGTTTCCTAGGAAGACTTGTTGATAAGATTCAAAGTAAAAGAAGACAACAAAGTTTCTTCTAAAAAATGATATATCCCATAAGCACCCAAGGCTAATGTGATTGAACATGGTTAAAGTTCCAAGCACAATAAGAATAAGGGCAATAGCAAGCTAAGTAAATGGTTTAAATTAGGACCTAGAGAAGCAACGTTTAAGAAGTCAAATTTCAGAAGAGTTTGCTTTAACTGTTAGAAAACATATCATAAAGCCTCATACTACAAGTTTCCAAAAAGAAACATGAATCATGAGGTAAACATGGTTGATGACATCACTCATGATATCTTCGATATTGACTTATGTGCAGTCATTTCTAAGGTAAATTTGATGGGATCAAACCCAAATTAGTGGTGGATTGATACTGGTGCAACAAGGCACGTATTCTTAAATAAGAAGTTATTCACTACTTTTGTAGGGAAAGATAGAGAGAAGCGCTTCATGGGAAATTCTACAACATCAGTCATTCAAAGGTAAGGCCAGGTCAAACTGAATATGACCTCTGGGAAAGAGGTTACATTAAAAAATGTGCTCTATGTGTCAGACATCCATAATGATATTTTTTCTGTCTTATTGCTAAATAAGCATGGCTTTCAGATAATGTTTGAATCTGATAAGATCATTATGACCAAAAATGGGATGTTTGTAGGAAAATGTTATGTATCTGATGAGCTATTTAAGCTCAATGTAATGACTATAAAAACTAAAAATATTAATAAGATTAATTATTCTGCTTATTTGTTTGACTCTTCCAACTTATGGCATGGTAGACTAGGTCATGTTAATTACGATACATTGTATAGACTAATTAATATATAACATATACCCATATTTTAAATAGATTCAAAGTATAAGTGTGAGACATGTGTTGCGGTAAAAATGGCAAGACCATCATTTCATTCGATTGAAAGTAACACTGAACCCCTTGACTTAAACCATAGTGATCTATGTGATTTGAAATTTCTTTAAACAAGAGGTGTCAATAAGTATTTTATTACTTTTGTTGATGATAGAACAAAAAATTGCTATGTGTAATTGCTTAAAAACAAAGATAAATCCATAAAGAAATTTATTCTTTATAAAATATAAGTTGGGAATCAACTCAACAAAAAAATCAAGATATTGCGCAGTGATTGTGGTGGGGAATATGAAGCATTGTTTGATGAATTTTATGCACAACATGGAATTCTTCATGAAGCCACATCACTTTATTCACCTCAGTAAAATAAAGTTACTAAATGTAAGAATCGTATCTTGAAAGAAATTATGAATGCAATGCTATTAAGTTTTGGGTTGTCATAGAACTTGTGGAGGGAAGTTATTTTAGCAGCTAACTACCTTTTAAATAAGGTATCCCAGAAAAAGATACATAAGACATCGTATGAATTATTTAAAGAAAGGGTATCTTCCTATAAATATTTACGCGTGTAGGGGTATCTTGCTAAAGTAGCTATACCTATATCTAAGAAGGTGAAAATAGGTCCAAAAATAATAGTTTGCATCTTCATTGTATATGCATATAATAATAATGCTTATCCATTTCTTATGCATGAGCCAAAGATCCCAGATATACACAAGAACATGATAATGGAATCAAGGAATGCATCATTCTTTGAACATGTGTTTCTAAGTAAATCTCAAAAAGAATTAAGTTTGTCTAAATGAATGTATGAGACTATGAATGAAGATAGTCAAAACAAAGAACCTAACATAGCGGATCTCTTAAACCAATGGTTAAATCGAGAGTTAGTTGATAAGTCATCGAGAAGAATGGGTCTGAAGCCCATAAATGAATAAAGATTTGCCAAGGAAACCCAACATATTTGACTAGAGATCGTAAGATTTAAGTTCAAAGGGATAACCTAATTGTAAAAACTTAATGAGATCATTGTGGGAGTTTACCCTCAAGTCAATTCCTATGATAAAAAAAATGATTCACATAAGATACAAGGTGAGTTAAGGCTTTTAATAATTCTTATAAAGAGAATACCAAAAGCGAGTATGGGGGTTACTCTTTATAGATTATTTTTATAGATAAAAGGTTGTCTATGTGAATGAAGAGTTGGGCTGTTTTGAAAGAGAATTGTATAGGGCTAAATTTTTTAGAGATTTTGACAAAACTAGACATATGTTCATAACCAAAATAAAGATAATAGTAAGAACTAAATTATGTCAAGGAAGACTCTTATGTGAAATATGTCATCGTTTATATAAATTGCATAACAATTCAAGGATATCGTGTCTACTCTTCCGTCAGTAAGGTAAATATCACAATGAAAGGTTCAAAAGTTAACACCCACCCATCATAGATAGATTTCGAATTATTGAACTCTATTTTCGTATTAAAATTTGATTTAAAATCTACGTCAATTTTTATTTATGTGGAAGATTGTTGAAAAATTTTTGAATTAAAATTATTGTAACGACTATTTAATAGTAATTGATTTTTTTCATTTATTTTTCTTTTATATTGTTTCCTTTTCTTTTCCTTTAATGTCTTAAATGATTTTAGTTATTTTCCTTCCTTCTATTTCTTGTTGCTTTTTTTGGTTTTGCCTATATATATACTCAAAAAGAGAGACATATAGAGATAGAAAAACAAAGACGTAAAATAGACAAAGTGAAAAAAGAAAAAGAAGAAATAAAAAAAGAGAGAAGCAAAACAGAGAGATAGAGAAGTTACAGGAAAAGGAAGAGGAAGAGGAAAATAGATAAGGAAAAAAATAAAAAATAAAAAAAAATATTTTTTGTATTTTTTATTTAAAGTTAGATTCTTTCGATAGAATTTAAACACTTAAAAATTTGTAAAAAAATAAATTGTGGTATATATTTATTATTTTTTAATCGTCGTATCATAAGAGATAAGTTTTTTTAATTCTCTAATACTTAACATTTACTATAAGCGAAAAAATTATTTTAAAGATACTTTTTTATACACGCGTCTCGATTTCTTTTCCTTTTACTCTATTTAAATTTTATATTTATAATTTATACATATATATTTTTAATTTTAATAATATAATTTTATTATTAACTTATTTATCCGTATATTATTTTATACCGTTTAAATATCATCCAAAGTTATTTTAGTGAAATGAATTTGTACCTATATTCTATCCTACTAAAACCTACGGCAAGAGTAATTATCTGGAAATGAAATGAGTTTCTGAAGCAAAATTTCAAGAGAGATTTGCTGCTGTTTTTTTTTTTGTGTGTTTTCTCTTATTTGTTAAGCCAATAATATAACATTCAAAGGTGATTGTAAGAGCTCAAAACTCATAAAGGTTGCAAATCCTTGGATTCCAATCACGTACCCGCGCATTGCTGAAAACACAAATATCGTTCGAAATCAGTGAGCACGGTTCTTTTTTTGCTACACGAATTTTATTTTCCTTCTCTTGATAAAATAATATTCTTTTGTTACTATAAGAATGGTAGCTATAGCAGCATGAAAGCTCTATTTACGTGTGTGCGTTTAGGGGTGCAAATCCTTGAATGTTAAGCTCAAAAAATTTGAACTCCAATCCTATATCCATACATTCCCGTAAACACGAATGTCCTTTGAAATTATTGAACACGGTCCAATTTTTATTACACGTGAATTTTATTTTCCTTCAAAACTAGTTTCATTTCCAAATAATTACTCTTGCCTTAGGTTTCAGTATAATAGATTATATGTACAAACTCATTTAGTTGGAGTAGCATTTGGAGATGTTCAAATTTTATTAATTGATTATTTTTTTTTCTTTTTGTTTTCAAATAATCATGTGTAAAAAAATTATCTTAAAAAATTCATATAATATTATACTCGATCTTTCTTTAATTTTTTGTTTCTTTATTTTCATAATAAATTTACATTTTATATTATTATTATTCTTTTAATTCATTTGAGTTTTTAAACCAAATGAATTTTTATTTATCTACTATTATATTATATGCATACATCCTAATCCTTTAAAATGCTTGTAACAAAGGTTGAGAGTATTCTCAATGAAATTTTCAAAATTATATAATTAAGTAATTAATTTACTCTTTAAATTATAATTTAATCGTTAAAATGCTGGATAAAAAGATAGAGGCCAATTAAACCTAGATGCATGTATTGACTATTGTCTTCAAAAATAGACAACTTATTAGGTGCATGTATTTAAGGTGATTTAATTATTGAATATTTCATATTAGTTGGCAAATATAACAACGACTAGAATTCGAATAAATGTCAAAAAGTTAAAATTTTACAAAAAGGAAAAAGTGGACGGAATCATGATTTAATTCCTACAAATCAATTGATTTAAAAAGTAAAAACAAAAAATGAATAAAAGTCAAAATTTTAAAATAAGAAAAAATTATTGTACAAGTTCTTTATTTTAGGTCTTAAAAAAAATTTAATCTCACTATTTAAAAATATTTAAGTTTATTTATTTATATAATAATGTGTTAAAAAATGATAAATTTAACACTCTTTAATGTACATGTGATTCATATATGTTATATTTTTTAATATATATATATATATATATCTATATATCTAATAAAATAATTTTTAATTAAAAAATTATTCGATTTTTTAACAAATTGTTTCAATTAAATTTAAATAAAATTTTCATCATCTAATACGTTACTTTGTATATTAAATAATGAAAATAATGTTCCATTTTTTATTGAAAATTTTGTTAAATTTTAAAAATGAATTCTCAAAAAATTTGAATAATATTTTTAATTAAATATTAATTATATATATATATATATAATTGATAATTTGAAACAACTACATATTTTACTATAAATATAAATTTTAAACCTTAATTTAATTACTAAATCTTAAATATTAAATCCTGTAAATCTGAACTTTAAATCCTTAAAACTAAAATGTAAATCTTAAACAATAAAATTTAAACTCTAAAATGTAAATCTTGAACAATAAAATTTAAACTCTAAATACTAAATCTAGTTAAATTAAAATAATACACAATTGTTAACAAAGGTATCATTTCTCTCTCTCCTCTGCCTCTCTCTCTCTCTCTAATAATTTAGCAAATAGCAAGCTAGAATCTATTGAGTACTTTAATAATTTTTTATGTTTTTAATTTTTTTAATTACTTTTTAACAATAACAATACGAGTTGCATTGTTTTTCCCCTTCTTATTTTATAATTTTCAATTTTGTTTGTAACATAAATGTTTTGTAAAAATATAATAATATAAAATCCATAAATTATTATTTTAAATAATCATAGGATTGCTATGCCTATTCTATAATTAATTTTACTAAAAAAAATTCCCTCCCCTTTTTTTTATATTTGATTGTAACATAAATACTTTGTACAAATTTAACGTTAGAAAATTCATGAATTATTATTTTTAATGACAATAGGTATATTTGACCTATTTTATGGTAAAAATGAAATCAAGAATATTTAAATAAAAACTTGAAAGTAAAAAGTAAGATATAATATTTTTTTTGGTTATATAAAAGAAATTACGTGTATAAATTTATCATCTATTTTAAACAAATTAATGGTAAAGTACATTATTACTACTATCTTTTATTTATAAAAATTTAAAAATTACATGCGTAATGAAAATGCATTTTACTAATATATATTTACCCCATTTTCAATGAACGATTTGATTAAACGTAAGAGAGAACATGGTCGAAAGTTACAAAGCCTTATATATTATTATGGAGCCACTGTTATTGTAATGATTTTAAAAGAAATTACTCGTCCATGCATAACAACATATTTTAATTTATCATCTATAAAGCTCTAGATTCATCAACACATCATATTAAAATGTTGAATTTAGCAAACTTATGAAGTTATATATGAAAAATGAAAAAATAAAAATAAGTTGTAGTCTTTGATGGTAATTTGGTTAAAGTTCATTTTCTTCCAAATATTTTTGTAAAAAGTAGCTTGAAGAACATGCACCGAATGAAAAAAAAACTAATACATCAAAAATATAATATATATTAATTCACTACAATAATATATATATATATATATATATATTTTAAGACGATTCTAAATAAAAAAAACCACTCGATATTAATATTAATTCACTACAATAATATATAGATATAGATTTGGAGATGGTTTTGTAGGCAAAAACAATCAAGTCCCTTCTTTTTACCTTACATTTGCCCTAACATACACTTTACACTCACTAGTTTGCAGCGAAGTCCCAGCCCGCGCGAGTCCATCTTCTGGCCAGTTACTCCACCAGCTGCGATGCCATTAGCCACTGACGAAGCCCCTCTTTCCACCCTTCATCTCCCTAACTAGGTTCGCATACTCTAGCGCACGAGGTTCATTTTCAAATATTTTCGTTCTAGGAATTATTAGAAATCTTCCATCTGAACCCATTAAAGAGAGTCCGACCCCCATATTTGACATATTTGTTTGCACCTAAGGCACTTGTTTGTAGCTCCTAATCTAACGAAGATTACTGCCCATGTTGGCCTCTGGTCATAGATTGTTATTTCTTTAGCCTTTGAAATGTTCTACAAATGTAGTAGGTAATAGTCTTGAGATACCATACTTGTCTTTTTGTATTTGTTTGTACTTTGTAGGATGTTAGTATGGTCGGATTTTTAAAGAGCAAGACTAAATAAAGGCTTGAGAATCGAAAGATTGTATGAATTTTCTATAATGTTTATATATATAATTTATTATACGTATAAATATAGATTGTATAAGAATTTATCAAAAGGATATATATATATATATATATATATATATATATATATATAGAAATACAATATAAGCTAATTAAATATGATTTATTTGCCATGAAAATACGTAGCAAATAGATTAACTTTGTCATGGTTGAAAATATTCATTTTAAAATGGATAGTTAAGATATTTTCTCTTAGTGCTAAAAGTGAATGCAAGTTGAGGGCATTTTCAATATTTCCTTTTCTAAAGTCAAACTGGCCCTTTAAAAGTAAAAAATATATATATATAGATAAAAAGGTATAAAATTTCGAATAACGAAACCAAAAATGCAATTTGCTTCCTTACTTTTATCTGACCCTCTGTCATTGAAAAGATATTATCTGCAACATTACCTCTTAAAAAAAAAATTAACTTTGCTAGAAAGATTTGTCCACCGAAGAAAATGGACAGACTTTGTGAGAAGGATAGTATTTTCTCCATTGCGATTGTTACCGTGGAAATTGCATTTAAGTTAATTTGGACTATGTATTTTGTCCTTACTCAAAACTTCAAAATTTTTTAATTTAGCAAAAAAAAAAATTACACTTCAAGATATTTTTAGAAAATAATGTTATTGGATATTTTCTAGGATTATTAATTTTATCCAATTTAATAGCAAAGTTAATAAACATACCAAATTTAGTATCCTAATTTAAGAAATTATTTCAATTTTTTCAAAATTAAGAATCTAATTCGAAAATTTAGTTATAATACATGTGACCAAAATTATTGAGTAATTTTATTTTTAAAAAAATTATACATTTTCTCTTCTTCTTTTTGGTCTCCCTTTCTTTGTAATTTTAAGAAAAAAGTGTATTAAATATCGGTTTGATTAATTCATTTATACGGCTTAATATCTTATATTATAAATAATATTATTTAATTTTTTAATTTTATGAGTGATCAGATAAATTATATTATTTTAATATTTTATATTAAAATAATATTTTAATTTAAAAATTATAAAAATAATATATTTATCCTTACTTGACCCTATTTTCCAAAACTAAAATAATAAATGATATTTCTTATAATTTCAAAAATTAAATAATATAAATGATCTAAAACTAAAGAACCTAAATAAAATAAGTGAGACAGAAAGAGAAAGAAAAAAAAGCAAAAATAATAATAATTTTAAAAGATAAAGTTAGACTTTAGTTTTGACACATGTAAAAAACATCACTGAATTTCAAAATTAATTTTTTTAGTTTGAATCAAATTGAAATTTATTGAATTGCACTCGTAAAATAAACCAAATCAAATAATAAGGTACCAGAATATGGGTACCGCGTGCAGATTTAGCACAAGCTAGGACAAGTGACTTGCTTCAAGGATCGTCTTTTTAATTTTATTTTGTAAGCCTTCCATTATTTTTTAATGAAAGTGGCTTGGATCATTGTGAGTGAGTTGACTGATATGGTATTCAAGTAAAATCATTGCATTATGACGTAAAACAATTCAACAAAAATAACACATGCTGAAGCTTGAACAAAGAACCCAGATAGTAGGCATCAATGATTAAGACACTTAAACCCTAATATTAATAGAACTCATAATGACTTCTAAACTTGTCAATATATAAAATATCTTACATTCTAACACAATATAACATGTAACTATATACTAGGTACATACATTCTTCCATAAATAAAAATGGCGTTCTTTGCCTTTCTTACTATGACATAGAAGGGCTTGGATTTCCAGTGTCTTAAGACATATATCTGACACGTACATTTCTTTACATGCTGTAGTAGTAGTAAAAAACATAATCAAGGAAGACGATTCTCATGCAGATGGCCAGAAGTCCCAATATGAAACTGTGATGATGCAACATTATGAAACATTGGCATCATGTTATGCATTTGTGTAGGCATCACGTTATGTAACTGTACAGTACTTGGGTCTGACAATTCCTGCTACAAATAAAAAACAACATTAAAGAGATACAAAAATTCACTGACTTCAAAAACCTACTTAAATAATCTCATCAGTAACGTATCCCCACCAAGACCCGTTAACCTGGCACAACACTTTCTACACTTTCTTTTTTGTTTTATGTTCTTTATTTTTTTAATATAAATTGTTTTAAGTTCTTAAAGGTACAATATTCCCACAATGATAAACTAACTGGTAAAAAAATGGTTATTTTTCATGTGTCAACTATAACTTAATACAATAAATACAAATACATTAATATGACACGATAAAACAACATAAAAACCTACACAATTTGTCACCCAACATGATTTAAAAATTTAAAAAACTCTACATATCTCCCATTAAAATTCATCCCACTGCATCCCCACTTAAAAATAAAATACATGCTCCTTGTGAGTCCCACTTAATTCAATAGCGAAGAATCATATTTAAAAACCAATACAAAATTGGCACATTAGTGGAGTTCATACCTCATTCGTTACAAATAAAATCACTCATTAAATTTTCCTTAGATACACTAATTAGAGGTGCTCATTGGAAGATGGAAGGTGACAATATTTTATTTAATATATGCTATATTAAAAGATGAGTCACACTTCAAAGCATATTCTCTGTTATATTTTCTAGACAAACTAGTTTCTTAATCATATCTAAAATAAAAGGTATAAGCAATTATATAACAAAAACAGCATGAAATACCATTTGGTGAAACCCGTCCTGTGAACCAACAGTCACAGCATCTGGCTGAGATAACTGACAAAAATTAGGCAAAGGTTAATGATTCTGTTTACTATTCATCTACTATAGGAATTATCCTAAGCCGAATGTGAGAAAAAACCATGTCAACCATCAAACTGACTAACCTTTCCTCTCTTACTTGTACCATTCTCATTACTACCTTTCCCAGCCCCTGCTCTCCTAGGGGCCTTGCTTGTGGTCGTCATTACTTTAGGATCTAACAACTTGTGAATAGACGCATTGCTGGATTGGTTCTCTTCTTCAATAGTAGAAATGGTTGTCATTACTGAGGGTTCAGCTTTTGTATTGCTCTCAACAGAGTTATTCAAGCTTGCACATTGCTTTAAAGCACCCTTTATGGAAGATAAGGCTATATTGAAACTCTCTAAAGAAAGAGAACCTTCTTCACCCAGAATTATCGCCCGACGACATAAATCATTGTAGCGGCGTACCTTGACTTGCACGTCTTCCAGTTTATCTCCAATCGGTTGCCTGCTCATAGCAGCATTTGTCCAACGCTGCAATATATATTTAGATGGGATGTTGAAAACACCAGACATCTGTAAAACAACAATAGCATGTCTACAAAGATAGCCTTTATATTCAAACGATCGACAAGAACAGTATATAATTGACTTTGATTCACTCCACTCCACAACATAATTCTGATTATCCTCAAAGTCTTTAACTGTATATGTTATGGCTGTCTCATCTTCATTTTCTTTCTTAAGATGACAAGCAGCTGCTCCCAAGACCTCAAACTGAAATTTTCTAAAAACTTCGTGCGTATAGACTAAAGACACTTGTTTCTCAAAGGGTGAAGGAGACTTCAACTCAGGTGTTTCATGCCAAGCATCAAAATTGGCTTTGGCTTCCTCTTCATATCTATCTTCAAGAATCACCTTATAACACTCCATAAACCCCTGCAAAGATGTTTCTCGTTGGACATACTTATCAAATGAGGCATTCAAACTTTCAGATCTAGAAGTTGTTGACAACCCAGCAAAGCATATACCTCTCATGAAAGCAGGAACCCAAAATATACGGTCCTCATATAAGGAATGCATCCAATCGATCTGTCTTAGATTAAATCTATCGAGCAGCTTCCACCATCTTTTTTCAAACTGTTCTTCTGAATATGACTTGAAAATACATTTATTAAACTTTTCCATGAAACTATCGGGACAAATACCAAAACATTCAAGCTGCCGTGGTATCTTCTCGAGTACATGCCATTGACAAAAGCAATGACGTGTGCCTGGAAATACAGCTGCAATGGCCGTTTTCATAGCATTATTCTGCTCAGTTAGCATTACTCCTGGAGCCTGTTCCCCAATTGCAATAAGCCATGTCTGCATTAGCCATACATAAGTATGAACTGTCTCATCTGCAATCAGCGCACAGCCAAGCAACGTTGGTTGAATATGATGGTTGACGCCAACAAAAAGTGCTAATGGTATTTGGTACTTGGAGAAATATGTGGTGTCAAAAGAAACCACGTCACCAAAGCGCGAATAGTCCTCTATTCCTTTGGCATCAACCCAGAACACATTTCTCAATCGATGCTCTTCATTCAGATCGACAGCATAGAAGAATTTTGGATTACTTTCCTGCATATGCATAAAATGTTCGAGCAGTAACTGAGCATCCCCAGCTTCTAAAACCAAACTCCGCCCCTTATCATGCTGATTTCTCAAATAACCTTCTAAACAATCAATATTTTGATATGCACTAAATAAATTAGTTACGGCAGCCAGACTCTTCCTTCTTCGCATCTTAACATCATTATTAAGTGGATCTGTGTTCCGATGGCTCCTGAAAAAATGCACCTGAGCTGGTAAAAGGTCGTGATTGTGCTCCTTTACAAAATTATAAACATACCACTTTCCATTTTGCCTCCTCTTCACATGCATGCTTGCTTTACAGCCAATTTTTGGAGAAGGTCGTGGGTTAATAGCATCATCAGACTGTTGTTTATTTCCATATCTTATGCAAGAAAACTTTGCATCAATGAATTCCCTGGAAGCCCTAGAACGGCGGCTACTCAACTTAGCAGTGCCAAATCCTACTGATTTGGCATATTCTTTGTAAAATGAATATGCATCTTCATGAGATTCAAATTCTATGGCATCATCAGGCTCTACAACCGCACTGCTGACAGTGACACTAGAATCCATTATTGATGTGGGAACATTCAAATCCACCTCACAACCACCGTGTACTGCACCGCCAATGCTGCTCAATAATGATGTGAAGTTACTCATACGTGCCATAAGTGTTCTACAGACTCTCCACCCATGCAAAGAATGTAAACTTTTGTCTCAATGATACCATTGGCAAGGCTATCTACTGTATGGAAGAATAAGAAAAGGGAGGGAAAAAAGTATTAGGAGCTTGGGAAGCATTGATGCATAAGCAATTCGTAGCAACAAAAATGAAAATCAATGATAAAGTTATGGACACAGAAGGACTTCAACTGAAGTAATCTCTGAACACAAATTACTAGAAAACAGCTACATTTAGAAACAAAACACGAAGCTTTCAACTACAAAGTCATATCATTAATATAACCCTAGAATCAGCAGTGAACTGCTTCTTTTTTCATATATAGGCATACTAGATAGAACGCACACACAATGATCAAACAAATCATAGAAAAAATTCATAATTTAAAAGAAAATCAAAAGAGGTGAAAATTTTAGTAATAATGTTCAGTCTGGTTATAGCCTATTTTCGTTACAAAGCAAATTATACATTAAAAAAATTCAAATAAGAGAAAGTAACAACAATTTCAAGCAAAGTGACAATACTTGCAATTCTCAGTGCTTCTAACAGATACGAAACGATATATACACTTTCCAGATTCTTGGTTGTTGGTATTGGTCCACTTTTCAGAGAGAGAACTTAGAGAAAAGTCAGAGTAATTGATTGAATGTATCGATTCCTTAAAAGATCTATCTATTTATAGAGTATTATACAAATATCAATCATGTAGAATGTACACATATATAGGGTGTCAAAAGGATACAAGCGGTAAAAAGTAACACATTTTATGATCTAAGGTCGACGGTTGCTCGGGTTGGTGGTCGACCCTATAGGTAGCCTAATTCCATCAAACGGGTCTCTTGCTAGTGCATTGTGGGCATGGGATCAGGTAGGTCATTTGTGATGACTCGTCTTACGACTCGGGCTGTCAACTAGACTCAAGCTGTTAGATGGATCGAGCTCCGGGTTGGTCCATATGACCAAACATCTAGTCCCCTAACTCTTTCAACTCAAGCTCCAGACTGAGGTGGAAGAGTAATTCTCGGGCAATGATTACAAACCATTCAACCCCAATAATAAAAACATGTCAGTTGATTGGAGAGAGAAAACATGGGTCTCTATATAAGGAGGTGCCTAGACCGAACCTTTTCACTATTTCCTACACATCAGGCAAAAAGTTAGAAAGTAAACGCTCTATCGTTTCAGTTAAAACCATAAAAGGGTTTTCAGTTCAATGGTAAGAAATCAGCTCGACACATAGCTTATTTGCTCGAGTTTTAAGAGTGTAAGCTCTTCGAGTCAAACACTATTTTGCACTATTTTGCGTTCTTTTAGGTCGGTTTTAAAGAATCATTTTCCTTTCTTTTCAAATTCGACACTACAGGGAAAATCTCTGTTTCTTGTGTCTTATCCCTCTTTGATGTTTTGTGATATTTTGTAGCAACTATACATGGAGAAGAGACCTCGAGCTCATGTTCCTGGTAGAGCCTACAATACCCTAGCGCAAGTGATGATGCGTCGTCCTCCACTAAGACAAACCCTTCTAATGATGAGGGGCAATCTCAACCTCAACATCCTCAGACCGTGCCAACTATTAGATTGAGTGTACCTCATACTCAAATCTCAGTGATTAAGACATGGAAAAAAAGGTGAGAAACATAAGGGCTGGGAAGCCTACAAGTCGTACTAAGGGTTGGTCGGCCAAAGTTAAGACCAATGGCTTATCACCACTAGATGAAGAGAGATTGAGGAAAACATATGACAACCCCTTGGTGAAAATAATGATTCCAACAGTAAGGGATCGTGACAGTGACCCTTCCCTAGCTGGGTGGACGATCTTTCACAAGAAGACTCTGTGATTGGGGGTTAGGTTTTCCCTGTACCCTTTTATAAGGAGTTTTTTGACAAGGACTCAACCCGCGCCAGGTCAGCTAATTCCCAATGGTTGAAGGTATCTTTTTTGCCTCACAATAATGCAAGGAGCTCAGTGTGGATTTGGAAATGCACGAGTTTAATAAAGCCTAAGTCCTAAAGCAGAACCCAACAGGCCCGAGGAGGGTGCACATGTCTGTGAAGCAGGACAAAGATATAAATGTGGCTAGCCCTTCCTGAAAATAAAAAGAATTGGAAGGAATATTTCTTTTATATTTCAAGTAAGTAGGAATCTCCAACCAATGACACCAGGTTGATTAGAAACATATGGAGTGACACTAAGGTTGTGATAAGGAACATGGGTTCCTTCATCACAACCTTAACTTTGGATGCAAAGCAACGTCTGGCTGATATTCAAAACTATCTATCTGAGAAGACCCCATAAAGGCATCTATTAAATACCTCACGCTTTGTTACATGCGGGTTGATGAGGCATGATTTAGTGGAGCCCCCTCTCAAGATTATTGGTAAGCCTCAAGCTCCTCCAAAGCACAGGACCCCTCCCACAAATTATTGGGGTAGGTTTGAGTTGGTCCCTAACGATGGTGACAGGTGATGCTTAGTCTCTTAAATTTCTCTCAAAATTTGGAATAAGTTTTAGAAAATATGGGGTTAAAAGCTAAAACTTGACCTCAAAAATCCGAGCTCTACGGTGGGCGTCAAAATGTTGAAATTGGTCCAATTTTCAGAGAAATAACTTAAAGAGAAGTTAGTGTAATTGGTTGAATGTGTGGACTCCATAAAAGATCCATCTATTTATAGAGTATTATGTGTACATGTATCGATAACATAGGATGTACACATATATGGGGTGTCAGAATGATACGAGCGGTAAAAAGTAACATATTTTATGGTCTAAGGTCAACCATAGCTCGTACTGGTGGGCGTGGGCCAAGTAGGTCATTTGAGATGACTCGTCTTGCCGTTTGAACTGTCAATTAGACTCGAACTGTTAGATGGATCGGACTCCAAGTCAGTCCATATAACTAAACATCGGTAAAACCCTAATTCTGTGAAAGTATGGTCTCCAAATTATTATTGAAACATTCCTCCGCACAATTAGACTTTTAGTTTCTCAATCAATGAAATGAGCAAAAGTTAAAGGATTATATAAATCGCCATCTAAGTCTAAAACAAATGAAAATTTAATTAATACACAGTAACAAAGCTTTTGATGCTGATTTCTGAATATAAGTCCAATTGCAGGTCGTGAAAATATAGAGAACTTTGTTTGGAAAATATTACACATTTTTCCTCATCAAAATTCATAAACAGGAGATTAAACAAAATGATAAAGAAAATTTTAAGTGGGAGGACAGAACTCACTTGGTTCGGCCATGAAGGTACCCGAGCACTGGGAAGCAGCGACGGCCGGATAGGTTAGTTGCGGCTCTCGGGCCTCTGGGGTTTAGGGCAGTTCGCGATTGGGCTTTTCTCTCTTTGTGCCCTAAACGACTCTCTGTTATTTATTTACTGCTTAGAGTCAATTCAATTTTTAATTTTTTTTTCTCGGTATGCAAACTGCCTATGTTTACAATATTTGTGTAATAAGGCATAATAAAATAACATAAAAATATCAAATAAAATACTCCTTATAAATAAGCAAATCAGTTTTACGTTATAAATTACAACCACTAACTCTCCTTTTTATATATATTATATCAAATAAATATTTCTTCATCAACTACTTCCCCTACAATTGCAGGAGAGTCAACGAAGGAGTATTTATTTAATACTTTTTTTTATTTGATAATTATATATATATATATATATAAATTATTAATACATGTAAAAGAATAATTAGTGGTTGCATTTATAACATAGTGTTGATTTATTTATTTATTTAAAAATATATATTTTATTTAATGTTTTTATGTTATTTTATTTAAATATTTTATTTTTATTAACTCTAAATACTTATAACATTACCAATTAAATAATAATATATACATATTATATATTAGTTATTAATTGAAAGTAAAGTTAGAGAGATAAACTATAAAGTGATAATAACATCACTTATTAAAATGTGCTAATCAAATAGTGTCATGTAATGTATATAGATAAAAAAATATTTTTAAACCAATTTAAATTTTTTTCTAAAACCCATAAGAATTTTATGTTAGAGAGATTTTAACTTGTATTTTAAATAAAAATATATTTTATTTTTATTTTCTTTCGATTTAAAAAAATATATCTTATCATTATAATCCATATAATTCTTTATATTTAATTTTTTATTAATGTATAAATTATATAAATATGATCACGTTTCTTAGTTGATATGAAAAATATTATCGATTTATTATTTTTATTAAAAATTACATTCATTATACATATCATTTATATTCATTATAATTTTTATAAAAAACTCTATACTCGTAATTTATTTAAATTAAATTATATATATTTATTTTAATTCTACCACATTAAAGACACTATCTTTCTTTGTTTATCATAAATGTTATTAAATTTAATTTCATTTAATTTATTAAAAATTATTTTAATACTTTTTATGAATAATTGTTTTGTGAATGCATGAATAAGTATGTTATTTAAAAAAAGAGTAAATATGTTGATATTAAATATTTAAGAATTAAAATTCATTAATATTTTTATTTTCAATTTCTATATTGAATATTTGTTGTTATTTTTATAAAAATTATGACCTCAAATATATTTTTCACTAATTTATTTAAAATTTATATAATGGACCTACATTATATTTGATTTTCCTTTTCTGAATTTTGGAGGAGTAGATAGCTTTCAAGCTCATAATGCTTAATAAATATGTTATTGTTTATTATATAAAAAAATCTTAAATAGTTGTGACTTAATAACATGAAACTCTTTTAAACATAGTAAAAATTTAAGAATTGAGTTTCAAATTACAACGATGTGTTCATAAAACACTGATTTTTTCCTTACACTTGTTATATATATATATATATATATATATATATATATATATATATTCTTCTTTTGTTCTAAACTATCAATATTGGTTGATTGTTTTGATTTTATTCGATTAATTTTAAGAAAAACAATACAAAATAAGTAAAATTAATTTATATGTTATATAAATAGTTAAATAAATAAATAAATAAATATTTCGTGTCTATTTTAACTAATAAACTATCCAAATAGAATAAAAAATAAAACTATTTCACGTCTACTTTAGAGAATAAATGATGGAAAATGAATTATATTTATATACTAAAACCGACGCATATTGAACGAATTAAAAAAAAAATTTACATCGGTTTTTGGTAACAACTGATGCTTAATGTAATACATTTTTGCATCGGTTGTTACCAAAAATCGATGCAAAAAAGTTTTATATTAATTAAACCTACTTTATTTTCCTAGCCACACTCTTAGATCAATTTTTTCTCTCCTCAATTCGTTGCTGCCTAGACCGTCGCCTCCCTTGTCCGTTGTCTAACCAGCCTTCGCTTGCCACCGTGACGTGCCCTGCACTGCTTGTTTGCCTCTCTGTTGCGTTTGGTTCATTTTCTGAATGTATTTTATTTTCCTATCACTTTCTCACTTGTCAATTACCTTAATATTATTATTGTTGTAATATTCTAATTTTTTTTTATTATATATTATATTTTATAATGGTTAATTTCTGAATAGTTATTGCATTTTGAAAAATATTTTTTTGAAAGAGATTAATGTATTATGAACTTGGTAGTTTTAGATTAAATGATCCATAAATATTAATTTTTTATTTAATTATATGGACCCTATATAAATCTATAGTATCTATCTCCCCCTGCTTTGTTTCTCTTTTTTTTTTTTTTTTTTTTGGGCCCTGTATTTTTTATCTTTTTAATTAAACGTTTTAATAAATGGTTTTGATTCAACGGTGTGAATAGTTATATTGATTTTAGTACTCGTTTACGTATCATCCTCCAGATCTTTGAACGTGGTTTTCTCAACATTTTTCTATTCATGTTTTTGTGCCATTTAACTTCTTCTTCCTCTTCTTTTTCTCTCTCCCTCTTTTGTCATCAAAACTTATTGTACGTTCAAAGTTTTTGGTTAATTTTTTAAGACTTTTTCTCGTATTTTTTTCACAGGTTGAATGTTAGATGTTGAAGATTTGATTTTGGACTCTTCTTTTACACCTTTATTATTATAAAAATAATGATCTTCAATTCACGGGCATTACCACTCTCACAAGTTAGTAGTGATATATCAATTTTGTATGTATGTCTTATTAATCTTGTTTTTCATAGGGGAATTGAATACTTGCAAAGAAATTATAATTTTTAATTATTATTAGCATAGTAAACATATATAAATTAGATATTTTATTAAGATAACATAACATATTATATTTATTTATTTATATATATATATAAGTATATATATAGTAATTGCAATAAATTAATTTTTTGACAGAGAAAAGATAAAATTAGATAATAATAATAATTAAACATCACATTGATCTAAGAGTACAACAATACTTAAAGTTAAAATTGATATTAATGTACATAAAGAATGAATAAAATGATTTATATCATAGGAGATGAATTTATTTACAATCTTGACTTATTTAAGTTAACGTTAGAAGAGTCAAGGGAACCACTCTTTTTAAATTGTACAACAAATACTAAAGTTGTTTACATTGATATATGTGTATAATGTTAAGGCAAAATAAGGGATAATTGATACTAGAATTATTGAAATATTGAATGTAGTTGTAAACTTGTTACGTGATGGAAATGAATTCCTTTATCCATGTATGAAGTTAAGAAGACTTTAAATTATTTTAGTATGAATTATAAAAAGATTCATTCTTGTCCGAATGATTTCATTATTTATAGAAATGAATACGTGTATTTATCAAGCTATCCAATTTGTGGTGATTTAAGGTGTAAAATGACTTCTAATAGGAATGTGAAGAAAGATGTGCCAACAAAATTTTTATGATATTTTTCACCAATTTCTTATTTTCAAAGAATGTATAAGAACCATTAGACATTAAAAATGTTAACATGACTTGTAGAGAATAAATCGAAAGATGGTTTTTTAAGTCACCCTTGTAAATCTCCATCTTGAAAAGTAATTGGTAACATGATACCTGAATTTGCAAATGAATATAGAAAACTTCGACTTGACATAACTGTCGAAGGAATTAACACACATAATTTCACAAGTAGTAGATATAATTATTGATAAGTTATTATGACTATCTATAATTTTTCTCCCTGGATTTTCATATTCTTTTATATTAACATTGTGATATCAAGTCTAAAACAACCTTATTTGGACATTGATGTGTTCTTAAAAACTGTGATAGATGACTTAAAAACCTTATGGGATAAAAGCGTGAAAGTGTATGATGAATAAAGAGATAAGTGTTTCACATTAAGAGCAATGCTTTTATGAACAATTAATGATTTTTTGGCATATGATAATCTATAAGACATGCAACTAATGGATATAAAGCTTGTCTAATTTCTATTGATAATACTTACGTAGATTAACTACAATATATGAAGATGTGTTATACAAAACATAGAAGATTCTTGTCTACTAGACACAAATTTAAATTTTAAAAGAAGGCTTTTGATAGATGTGGACTCCATTCTTTGGCTCTTAGAATCAAACGGGGATCAAAGATATTACATAAAATTAAACAAGTGACATTTAAAATACACGAGAAAAAAATGTTATTAAAAAAGTAATTAATTGGACCAAAGTTAAAAATGTTACTAAAAGCAAATATGTATATAGTTTATGTAATATCAAAAAGGGTAAGAGGAAAAAAAGTATGAAAGTTGTAAAGGAGGAAAATGAGAAAAGACAATATATGATAAAAATAAAGTTTAAGCAATGATTAGGTCTTTTTGTATTATTAGATTAATTTTTAAAAAAATATCATGGAGTAATATGATAATTAGTAAGTTTATGTTATAACTAATATTTTATAATAAAAAATTGAAATGAAACGAACCCAAAATTGATGTTTAGGAATCAAATAATGAAGATTACCCTTGTAAGATATTATTTGAGCCTTATTTTACTTTATTCTGAGTTAAATATTTTTTTTCTATTCAAAACATTTATTCTATTTCTTCAAAATTTTAGATAATCTCTATAAGTATTAGCATTGAATGTATAGATTTTCTCATCTTAATAAAGTGTCATATATTTATTTTTCATTTACTTAGATTAAATAATTTAAGTAGATATTGATAGTATATATCCTTATCTCATTCATGCATGACTTATACCAAAAAGATATATATATATATATATATAGGGTTACTTAAACTAAAATCAAACATAAAAACCATAAAATTAATCACTCACCAAATTTCTACAAAAATGTATAATCTATACATGGATCCATTATCTAAAAAAAAGTTAAAAGTTTTTTTAAAAAATAGAGAAATAAAGAATATATATAGTATAATCTACATACTACAACCTTTTTAGCCTTAAAAAGTTGTAAGAGTTAGTTAGTACAAAAGAAATATAGGAAATAATTCCCTTAGAAGTTATTGCATTTATTTTTCCTACACTTCTAAAAGGCATATATCTTGAAATTTTTGCTTAATGAGTTTGATTGATGCATGAAAATAATATATACTCTTTTGGCATATACTCTTTATAATTTATGCATGAAAAGGCATATACTCTTTATAATTTATACATTCAATTCATTTCATGAAATCAAAGTTATATACTCTTTTCACTTTCTTATTAGTTCGTTTTATAAATACGTGGATTATTCATTTTTAAACACCTTAGTAAATTCTATTCTCATAGGATTTAGTATGTTACGAACATTATAAGTGAACTTTATGGTGTATAGTCAAAAAGAATTTAGATTCCTAACATTAAAATTGGGTGAAATGAAAGCAAAACATTTTTTATTAAAATATGAAAGTGATTTTCGACTAATTATTGAATGTTTAAGAAATTAGAATAATCTATGCTTAAATGTTTTAATTATAAAACTTAAATAAAATTTTAAGTAGGGAATTTTTTGTCTTTTATTTTGCTTGTTCTACTTGTTTTTTTTTGTTTTTTAAATATTTTTTTATTTAGTTTAATGTTTATGGGTATTATTACTAAAAACTCTCACGAGACTTAAACTCGTCTACTAAGGCAACCTAGGGGTTTAAAGGCTTATTACATACGCTAAATGAAACCATGTCAACCCACGAAAGTGATTTAAGATAGTTTAATTTTTAGTTTTTAGTTTATCTTTTACTGTTTTTCTTGCTAAGAGACTAGCAAGAAGCTAGTTGGGAATTGTGATAAGTGCTTAAAAAATACTAAAATTATTATGATTTGATGTATTTTAATTGATTAAATATATTTATATTTGTATTATTTTATCATATTTTATATAAATTTATATTTTCAGAATCACAGGTATTTTTATTGTTTTTCAAGTATTTTTACTTCAAAAATAATTTAAAGACTCGAGAAAAAAATGAAAAAATGGACAAAATTTCCCAATCACGTGCATGCCCATGCCAAGACCCACGCACAAAAAAATAAAAAAATGGACAAAACTGCTTAGTCACATATATGCCCATGCCAAGTCCCGCATCTGTTGTACCCATACAGAAATTCTACACATAGCACGTCCTACTAATATCCCGGCTAACACCCATCTTATTGCAAATCCCACGCATGCTAGCACCCATACACACGTGACAGCCTGTCCAACTGCGTCAAAGACCAAGTTTTGAGATATTTTCCCATTTTTTAGCTTTTACTCACTTATAAAAGAACTTTTTCCCCCAATCTCATAACATATAATTTCTCAACTCTTTTCTTTCTCTAGAAAACTTTCTTAGTTTTTTTAGTTTTAAAGTTCTTCTCTTTTTGAAAAGAACTAGTTATGCTTTTGTAAATTTCTAGTTTTTGATTCAATAAACGAAAATACAAATCTATTTGGAGGTTTTCCATAAACGGAATTAGCATCAAAGTTTTGTAAATATTTTTTTAGGTATAATTTTAAAATGAATTCTTTATATTTATTTTTATGTTTTATTCTTATATGTTATATTTAATTTATATGTGATTAAATTTAACATGGTTGGCTGTTTGTAAATATGATATAATAATAACGTTGTTATGCTTGTGAAATATTAAATAGCTAAAACATTTCTATAAAATAAATTGATTTTTTTATTCAAAAATTTATATTAAGGATGTTAGAGAGAAATATATTATTTTTCATTACAAACTTAAATCTGAAAATTATTTTAAGGTTTAATTATCCGATCTGATTTAGACTAATACTTTTTTATTTGTTTGTACAATCGCTCGGTAGTTAAAATTAAGCTTTATTTAAAAAACATTATAATAACTATTATTCAAAAATGTATTGATAACATATTTTTAGTAATGGTTTTAAAACTTAAAAGTTAGTACTTAGATAATTAAATTCTTAGTTTTAATTTGAACACTATGAATAAAGTTTAAAATGTCTAACCCCATAAAATGTAACATTTAAATGGTTCATTTTTAATCTCTTAGAAAAAATGAATTAATTTAATTAACTAAGTTAATTACCGACCTCACTTATAGGTGTTAATTGATTTGTTTAATTAATAAAGAATATATAACCTATTAAATGTGGTATTTATATATAAAAAAGATGATCAATAAATATCAATTTATATCTTTAATATCCTAAATAATATGAGCAATCATAATTAACTTAATTATTATATTCATAAATACTTCAAATCTATGTTATGAATGATAAGAATTTGCATAATTTTTTATTAAATTCAAATCTATGTTTATTTTTTATGTTATTAGATTAGGAAATACAAAAAATCACATATACTCCTTTATTAAATCAACCTTGGGAGTATACTTGTCATTTTCTATAAAATTATTCATACACTTGCGAGAGTTTTACAATTATAAAACTAAAGTATTTGCAAAATCAGTATTGTTAACACGATGCCAATTTTATTCATCAATGATGCATAGATTTTAAGATCCAGATAGAGACACTTGAACGAACAAAAAAAGTGAAAGGTGGATCCCTTTTAGGTTGAGCCATCGTGGCCATCTAATTGACCTTCATATATGGTAGTCGAGGATGCCTCACTCTTTAGAGGTGTCAAAAACGTAGCCATTATTTGTTGATAATGACTATGATACATATGTATTGGCTAATGGATCATATAGGTCGAACCTGTCTGCCGACCTATGGGCTTAGATCTCATCGGAGTGGGTCGCATTTCTAATCTAAGCTTGTGTAACTATGGACCGAATTTGATGTATTATAGGCATTGGAAGATGTTGTAGGAATGTTTTTTGGTTCAAAGTCTTATGGCCCTAGTAGGCATTCCAAGATAGTATGGAGCACATTTTCCATTATGTTTAGGTGGACTACCATCCATGCCCTTTCTCGGGGCTTCGTTAAAGACCATTATGGTCGGGGTGGTGCAGGGTTGGCAACCTATATAAGTGGTTTCACAACATGTTAGATATGAGGTGGGATCTTATTGTTCCCTTGTAGAAGCTAATTATCATAGTTAAGAGGTTGATTCATCTTGAAATGATAGAAAAATGTGGCCTTACAAATATCACTTGGAATTAACTTCTTGTTAAGCATTTTTCTCTTAATTTTTAGGGTCTTTTCTTCAAAGACTACCTAGTTCAGAATATGAGAGGAAATTGTAAAATAAATTTCTCTCTAGTTGTGATTCAACTAGTATAACACAATCATTCTTCTAGATGATGCCATATATTGATACCAATTTTTATGAATACCAATGATTGGATGCACCTCTCCTTCTTATAAACCTGAAAACAGAGAACACATCGTTAGGACCTTTGACTGCCACGGGATGTGATAGCCTTTGGCCTTCTAATGATTAAGTAAATCCAGGTAGTGAGAAGAAGGAAAATGTCTTTTCTTATAATGTAGATACTTAAGAAGAGAGTATAAATCTTAATGTCTGTAGTTATTTCTAATTATCTGAAGTTATAAAAAGTTATGTTTAATGGACAATTGTAATGAATATATATAGGAGAAAATATATTACTGATGATTCTTACCCATAGTGATAAACTTATCTTAATGTTGAAGCTTTATCTTCTTAATTATTTCGTTGTATATATGTCACTTATCCTACGTGAACTATTTTATACCTAATAAGTAACGTGTAAGGTGAACAACTAAAATAATTATGCTTTTATAGGTTACATAAAAAATACATTGATAGTTGGAGTATACACTATCGATCAAAGTTTGATGTATTTTTTTCTTTGATTAGGGTTTACATAGTTCATGCATATTATAGCACTAACTAATTAGATTTTTACATTAATTAAAATTTTAGATAATATCATTAGTAATTTTTCTTTTGAATGATTCATCCCAAGTCACTTTAATTTATATTATTATGTTTAAATTATAAAAAAAATATCCATGTGAGAAGGAAAATCGTTGAAAATCAATTAATTTATTTTATTTTTTACCAATTTTTTAAATAATATTTTTAACATAATAATCGCATCTCATAAATCTCATATTATATGTAAGTTTTTAACAAAAAATAAACTTAATAAAATTACATGGATCTACGTAAAAAAATATTTAAAAAAACTTACCGAAAATGAAAGTGATTGTTAATTTTCAATAATTTTCTTATTATTTGAAAATATATATAGGACAATTCATCTCATAATTAGTTTGACTATATTGTATGAGAAAATATATTGATATGTACCGTATAATACACTAATCAAAATTTAATGTGTTACTTTAGAGGTTAAGATAGTTATTTCCATAAGAAAATACAAATTCATTGATAGTTTATAATAGTTATAATATTTATAGTTTTTTTTATAGTTCTAGTTATTTTTTTTATATAAGTATAGTTATAATATAATATAAGATATTCAAATTTAATTATAAAAATAAAGTTTGTTAAAGAATATCAAATAAAGAATTTAATTTAGATAATTCTAATTTAAAGTCGTAATAATATATATCTCCAGCAGAGAATTAGCTTAAGCAGATCGATAATAACTATTTATCACATAAACAAATCTCGTAGATCCGCTGGGAAAGGGGGAAAAAAAAAACCCGGAACTAATATATTAGTCTAAACAATAGACTTAAAGAAGAAGAAGAAAAAAAAAACGATAAGTACGAGAAAACGAAAAACAAATCATTTTATGCTGTCAAATGCGAACGAATCAGGACAATATCCATCATTTTAATATAAGGATAAAAATCTTAGATTCAAAATTTAAAAATATAGATATTAAAAATACACTAATAAAAAAAAAAGTTAACTAATCATCGATCTATATTATACATATAATTGTTGCAGATTCTTAGGTGGTTTAATAGATTATTAGGTGGTTTAATGATCACTAAGCACATCTCTAAATTTACATTTTATTTTGATAAAAATAAATAAATTTTGTTAATAACTTACACATACATAAACAAAATAAAAAATAAAACATCTTATAAATCATATATTATTTATTATTTTTAAAATATGTAAATTATCCATTGTTATTTACGAGGATAGTGAAATATATTTTAATAATAATAAATAGAACTTTAAAATAATACAACTTATAAATTATATTTATAATTATTTTAATTAAATATTTAATAATTATATTTTTTAAAAAATATTACAAATTAAAAAATAATAATTACCAATATTACTTAAAAAAGATAAATAATATTTCATAACAAAGATATTAACTAAACAAAAAAAATGAGGAAGCTTTATAATCTTAGATAATTTTGAATATAAAGATTTTGTATTTTTGAATATAAAAAATAAAAAGTGTAAATATATATAAATTATTGAATTTTTAATGGATTATTAAATAATAAAGATTTAATCATACACTATTATATTTTAAATATTTAATTTTATTAATATTATATTTAAAAAATTTAATCAATTAATAGACTTGAAGTACCCTACTGTAAAAAGATGTTATCCAAACATATTTAAGTAATTGTAGTAAAAATAGACATGTTGACATTTTGGTGTTGTAGGTGATATAAATATATTTAAGTAATTATTTTTTTATAAAACCATAATGAAAGCATAATTTTTATTTTTATACTGAACAAAAATGATATTGATATTTTTTAATGACATGTGATTGGTTGCTCAGATTGCTTTTGGCTTTAGGATTTTTAAAGAAAGAGGCTTTAGTATGATAGTGTTATTCATCGGATCGAAACTGTTGATTTTTTTATCATTTGATCCGATCCGACCATCCACTTGGATTAAAACATCATAATCTGCAACCGATCCGTTCACCTCTTACATCTGCTCAATTCGATCCGTAAATTATTCGGATGACATCCGATCAATCCGATCAATAAATTTAATTAACTCTATTTTTTATATTTTTAAGTGAAAATTTTAAATTTTTATATAAATAATAATATAAAATTAGTTGACTTAAAAAAACATTAAAAAATTAAATAAATATATATTAATTATATATATATATATATATTTAATTTAATAAATATATATTAATTAAATATATATATATAATTAATTTTCGATCGGATCGGATGAATCGTAATAAAATCTATCATTCGATTCATACTTAACGGATGGAAAAAAATCTACCGATCCAATCATCAAATCAGATCAGACTTACGGGAAAATCAGATTTTTTACTCGCCCTTGAGAATGATTGCAGGATACACTTGTATGGGTACACTTGTATAATAAGTTAAATAGAGACGAAATAAAATTACACTCCAAAATCAAGCTAAACCCTCTTGATTTGTTTCCAAAAAGGAATCAATCGATCCTTCCTATGTATTAAAGACACAGCCTTATTAATCTCCTCGTGTCTTATCATTTACATTTTTATTTTTATTTTTATTTCTCTCTCTCTCTCTCTCTCTCTCTCTCTCTCTCTCCCTCTGTGAGAATTAAGAGGAAAGAGAAATAAATAAACAAAAAGGGTGAAATTTGGATTTGGGGATTTCAAATGGGAAGACAGAGGAATTCACCAGTGAATAATATTCTGCAATGGCTGAGAAGAAAGTCAATGAAATTGAAGATCATTCTTGGAGCAATGGTTGGGCTTATTGTTGTTGTGTTATTAAAGATTAGTATCGAAAATCACAACCATTTCTTTATTGCTTCTGAAACTGTTCATGTTGCTGGTATTATAGTCCTTGTTTACAAAATCACTACCAAAAAGACTTGCTCTGGTAATAAATATTATTATCTCTGATATTTATCTTTTCTGTTTCATTTTTGTTATTTACCCCAAAATCAATTATTGTTATAAATCAATATTATTATATATATATCAAATGCAAAAGAAAATAAGTATTTATATATATAATAAGGATAATAATTTTTATTGAATATAATTATATAAATTCTAAATAAATTTATCAAAAATTTCATTATTAAAGCCTATCATTCAAAATGGGCTTGAGACGGTTGTCACTAACTCACTATTAATTACTATTTGCTTCGGTCACGACCAAGGGCAGATGCACATGTTCATCATTGGGGACACGTGTTCTACTTATTTAATAAAAAATATAATTTTATAATTTTTACTATGATTAAATTATATTTAACATGTAACATTCATTTTAACTTAAATTATAAGTTTATACTTCTAGTATAAAAAATGTTATAAGCACAAACTTTATGTAAAATTAATTATTTTTAATTAAATTCAATAAAATTATTACGTTCCCAAATTTTGATGCAATTTTTTTTTACAAATTAAGATCTTATTGTCAAATTTTTAGTTTCAAATTTTCATTGACTCATACCCTTGTATGAGTTTGAGCCTGTTTACATCTCATACATTAATTTGATATAAAGTATTAAACTAATATATTTTTGCTAATTATATCAAGTTTAATTCGTCTTATAATTAAATGTAGGCTTATCACTTAGGTCTCAAGAACTCACGGCTATGTTCATAGCAGTAAGATTGTGGTGTAGTATGATTACAGGAGGTGGTATTCGAATATTACTACAGATTTCAACCCTTACTTCAACAATATGGGTCTTATATAAGATGAGATTCAAGTTGAAATCAACATATATCAAAGAGCTAGACAATATTCCCTCATATTATTATCTGGTAAGTTAAGAGCACTAGAGAAACTGTTTTACATGCATGTATCACTTCTTTAAAAATTCAATTTTGATTTCTTTTTTGAAGTTATTATTTAATTAGGTATATTTGATAAAGATTTCTGATTTTATTTTTTAAATTTTTAAAAAATCATTATCAAAATATATGATAATTTATAAAACATTAAAAATAATATTTTTTTAATCTAATTTCTGATTTCTGATCTCTGATTTATTTCATTTTTAGCAAACATATCTCTGATTCCTTTCATTTTCAGCAAACATATTTATACAGAGTAAATAAAGTTTTATGATTTTTTTCCCGTAAATATGAAAAAAATACAATTTATAAATAATAACAAAAAAAATTCTTAAATGTTTTGAGTTTTGAAAAAAAGAAAAGAAGCTCAATTATAAATAACTTGGAGTTGATTTTTTTAATTTTTTATTAAAAATCACTAACTATAAATTATTATAGGTGATTATTTTTAAAATAAAAATAAAAATCATCATATCAATTATTTAATTAAAAATATTAATTTTTATCAAACATGAACTAAATAATCAAATCTACACACAACTTTTATTCTTACCGGGGTTAAGGGTAGGTATTACAGTGTAGTACATATCAATAATTTTTATTTGTTTAGTGTGTGAGAGTACTCATTGATAAGTGGAAAGAAATCTAAAGTTGTTCATCAGAAGCTCGTGAGGTAAAAAAAATATATATATCCAGCTCATCTAGCTCGTAAAGAATTCACAAGCTTATTTAATAAAATGACTAAAAAAAAATTTATCTTAATACGATTATAAAAAAATCACTTAAAATATAGATTTTTTAAAAAATTCTTATTTGATAAATAATAATAATAATCAAGAGACAATATTTGTAAAAATTCTATGCTACATATGATGTAACAGACATCCACCCCCACCGACCATGTATACATAGCCAAAATAAAACTTATAAATAGTTTTGTTTAAAATGATTGAATTAACGAGGTCACCTATAAATATTTTAAAATAAAAATTATGTTAGCTTGCTAGTTTCTTAACTAAATTCATTTGAATTTGATTTGAAATAAATTTAACCGACATAAAATTTAGATAAATTAAATTAAAATATAATCTAACTTAAACGAAATGATCTAAATAAGTTGAATTAACTCAACTCATTTGATACATCAAATGCCTATCTAATGGTGGATATATGTCAGGATGAAGAGGAGCACATGTTTCATCTCAACTCTCGTCAAATAAAATTTTAATCTTAAAATTTTCATCTTGCTTTAAAACAATCAAGCACATTAATTTTCTTCCATAATATTTGGTGTAACAGATAGGTCCTTGTATTCTCTTGTCAATACTAGTCCATCCTTATACGGGACATGGACATAAGAGCTACATTGGTTTCCTTTGGGCCTTTAGTACTTATCTTGAGTCTGTTTCAGTGCTGCCTCAACTTCATTTTATTAGAAATGCCAAGGTGAATTTTATCTTATATATATCTAGCTTCATGAATTAATTAAAATATCAAATTACCTTTGCCTAATAAATTAACCTCTCTTTATTTTTGATTATTTTCTCTTCTTTTTATTTATTTTTAAAGATGGTTGAGCCTTTTACGGCTCATTATGTATTTGCACTAGGTGTTTCAAGATTCTTTCAATGTGCTCACTGGATAATCCAGGTTAGTTCAATTTTCTTATTTACAAGTTTGATGTCATTCAATTTTATAGCGCTCACATTTTGTCAAACTCTTGTTTTTGAAGATATTTTCGAGAAATTATTGATTGTTTTGAGAGTAATTCACACGTATACTCATCTTGATCAATGATCTTGATAATAGTTTTGATTTTGTTTTTATACTACTAACATTTTTCAAAAACAAAAACAAATTACACTAAATAAATATGTGATTAGTACGGAGCATCATATCATCTATATTTTATGAGTAATTAATAATTTTTCATGTTTTTAGATGATCGAGATTTAAACCATGTTATTACGTTAGAATTACCGATAATTTATCGACTGTTTTATTGCTTGAATGTTATTTTTTAGACTAAAATTAAACAATAGTGTCTAAATGTTTTCCACGTTTTACACTTTAATCTTTTTAATTTTTTCTTAATATTTAGTTCATTTATTTTTTAATTTTTACACATTATTCTCCTTATTTTTTAATATTTTTGAAGTTAAATTTTAAATTGGTTACAAATTTTGGACTAAATATGTTAAATTAAAAAGCGAAGGGGAAAATGTAGTAAAAAATTATAAGGGAAAAACAGGTAATTAGTGGACTAAAATGTAAAAACTAAAAAATGAATGTATCAAATTATAAGAAAAATAATAATTAGACCAAAGCTTAAGATTTCTTTTAAAATAAAAAACATAGGCACTAATTATATACTAAGTATCAATATTTTTTAAATAAAAAATTTTTACGGTATATTTTATGCAGATTTATGAGTCTGGAGGAAGGTATATTTACTTGATTGGGAGTGGATACTTGTGGGTCTTGGGGGCTTTATTTTCTGAAATTGTTCAAACGTTTATATTGGCTGATTTCTGTTACTACTACATCAAGAGGTAATTATACCCTTCTATACTCTCTCTCTCTCTCTCTCTCTCTCTCTCTCTCTCTCTCTCTCTCTCTCTCTCTCTCTCTCTCTCTCTCTCTCTCTCTATATATATATATATATATATATATATATATAAACGTTTATATATTTATCTATAAAAAAATAAAAAAAAAAACTTGATTTAAATTATAGAAAAAAAACATTTGGTTAAGATAGAGAAAAATAAAAAATAAAAAATTTGATTAAAAAGATCTTTATTTTGGAGATTTTGAAGTACCTCGTATTTTGTAAGTATTTTATTAAAAAAAATCAAAAATTATTATCATCATACATAATTAAAGAATTATTTTAAAAAATTAAAAAATTAAAAATCAAAATCTCGTGTTTATAAGATAATTACCTTATCAATTAAACATGCTCATGTTTAGAAGATACTTACCTTATAATAAGCCTCCTCATGTTTACATCTTTTTCTTTTAAAAAAAACACTAAAGTCTTTGTATTTATTTAAATAAATAAACATTATAGGGGTATGATTAGAACTTACCACACGTTTGGTTGGAGGGAATGGAATGGAATCAGAATCGATTCCTTCCATTTTGCGTGTTTGGTTGGACGTAATGGAGGGCGGAATGGAATCTGATTACTAAAAGAGAAGGAATCACAATTCCTTCTCCTACCTTTGGTAATCATTATTCCATTCCCATCTACAAATTTTTTTTTCCAATTTTACCCTCACCTAAAATATAACCTTAAATTCAAATCCCAAATTCTTAAACTCAAAATTCCAAAACCCAAAACCCTAAACCCAAAATTTCAAAACCCTAAATCCAAATCCTAAAATCCTAAAACCCTAAACCCTAAACCTCAAATCCCTAAACCCTAAACCCTAAACCTTAAAACATAAATCCCAAAACCCTAAACACATAAATCCTAAATCCCTAAACCTTAAATCCTAAATTCCAAATCCTAAAAACCCAAATCCCTAAACCCCAAATCCCTAAACCATAAACCCCAAATCCCTAAACCCTAAACCTTAAAACACAAATCCCAAAACCCAAAACCCTAAACCCCAAATTCCAAATCCTAAAACCATAAACCCTAAACCTTAAACCTTAAAACCCTAAAACCCTAAACCCTAAATCCAAAATTCTAAAACCCTAAACTATTTTTAGAAAAATAATAATTTTAACCCTAAATCTTAACCTACAAATATAACCCCAAATCCTAAATCCCTAAACCCTAAATCACACATCCCAAACCTCAAAACCCTAAACCCTATTTAGAAAAATAATAATTTTAATAATATATTTCTTTTTAATTAAGTAATACTTATTTAGAAAAATAATGATTTCAATAATGCATTTTGTTTGACGAAAAAATAGTAATTAAATGACATTATTTGAACTTTACAGCATGTAGGGGTATTAAGATCATTTACAGCTTTTTTCATTCCATTCCAGTGGTAAACCAAACACTATAATCCTGTTTCTGAGCTTGATTCCAGTGGTCAAACCAAACAAAATTGTTTCCTTTCCATTCCATTCCATTCCGATTCTGATTCCGATTCCATTCCACGAACCAAACGCCACCTTAAAGTGGTGGATGAGAAATCATACCCACGATTTAATTTTAATATTTAAATTAAATTTTTTTTTTATATTCTTTTTTTGAAATGCAGTTACATGAAAGGCCAGCATATAATGAGAATACCTGTCTAGAATCTAAAGAGAAAAGTAGCCTATAGCAGCATGCAAAGGAATTATATATTCTAGCTAATACCAAATATATTATGCTTTTTGGTTGATCAAGAGTTACAGTTTTGACTTTTATGAAGTTCCTTGAATATTATTGCAGACTTATTATATATCTACAAACTTTTTTTGTTTTTTATTATTAAGAGAAAATTAGTTTTTTTTAATTATTTATTTTTAGATATTATTATATAAAGTGGTGTAAATTGAAACATTCAAGAGAATTTGATTGAAGTTTCTAACATAGTGGGTTCATCATTTTGTTTAAAATGACAACAAAATGAAAAATATTAAGTGTGAAGATTATCAAACTGATGATGTTCTAAATAAGTTTAAATAAGCGCACAATCTAAACATTTATTCAATTAAACTTGTGTTGATATATGTTGTTTTTAACACATTCAATTGAACATGTGGTTTTTATTTACTGTTTATTTTACATATTTTTTATTTCATATATTTTTTAATAAGTAAAAAAACAACAAAATTAATTAACAATTTTAGTGTTTTAAGGAATAGATTGGTTCAATATTTTATTGAATAACCCAGTAGTTATTATAAAAATTTGAATCAATTTAACACTAACTCTCTTTCTTCCTTGGAGTATATAAACCAACTACCTTTTACACATTTAAACTGATTAAATAGTTTATTATACCTTATTTTCATACGTATTACAACTTACTTATTTTAAACTCGTAGTTGTAACATATATATACAATACTGTCAAACGACATTTTTCGAAAAGTTGGCATAAATTTTTGATAATTGGCAAGGAATTGACGAATAATCTTTAAAAATGTGAGGTATATGAATGATATTTTTTCTAGTAAAATAAAATGGGCATCTATATCCATAACCAAACTTTTTAATTATTAAATTGTGTTAATTTTTATTATGAGTACCCAAAATATAAAGATATTTAATTTCTTCTCGATAAAAAGTTATACAAACTCTTATTTTATTTACACAAAAATACTTTTAATTTTGTGATTAATTTCTAACACGTCATTTAATTAGTGTTAATTAGTTGATGTGACAACTAATTAGGTAACATGATAAATTTTAATTAAATATGACAATTAATTAACTGAAGTGGTAGAACTTAATCACAAAAAAATATTTATATGTAAACAAAATAAGAGTATGAATACTTTTTAGTATAGGAAAAAACTCGAGCATCATTATATAAAATGGATCAAATTTCATTTTCGCTTGATTCAGTGATATGTCTATCTTTATCTTTTTTATTTTTTGTATATTTATTTATTATATTATCTGAGTACTTCCTACTTATTGGAACATTATCTTATATTTGTAAATGTTGTTATGTTAAATTTGTAAACCAAAATTTAAGATTTTTTTGTCATTTTTTAAGTTATTAATATTCTACAAGTTAAAAGTTTTGATTATATTATTCAAAAAGTTTGTACGATTACGCTCATACCATTAGATTATTCACTTAAGGTTTTTTTATTATCTTTTATTTAGTTTAAATCTATAAGATTATCTATAATTTTTATGACGTTTGAATTTTATATGTATATTAGTTCTAGTTTTTTATTGTAATCTTTTTTTCATTTTAGATTATTGTTTTCTTTTATAAGAAAAGTCAGATTCTTTTAACTTTTTCCTATTTATTTCTTTCTTTTGTCGGTTAGATATTTCTTCTTGACGAGGAATGGATAATAAAATTAGTTTTATATGATTTTTCAAGATCATATTTTCTTGTTCATAATTAATTTTAATGATTATCGTTATATTATCTTTCTCTTTGTTTGTACGAAAATTTTCATTATAATATTTTCCTAGTTCTTCATCTATTATGATTTTTTATATTCTTGTTAAGTTTTTATTAAAATTAATTATCTATTTAGTAGTTTATTTTTGGATATTATTATGATATTAATAATATTATTTTCTTTATAGTATTACGTTATAGTCTAATGCTTCAATCATTTTAACTTTTATTTTAGATTTGTATCTTCTCTTTTTTTATTAAAGGTTTCTCATTCAAGATTTACAAAAGTAAATATTGATACATTAATTTTTTTGTTTAATTATTTATCCAATTTTTTAAAAAGATTTATCTATTTTTATGAGTTTATTTTGTTTATATATTAAACTATTATTACTATTAGTTAACGAATATCCTACTATGTAATGTATTATAAATTAATTCTTTTATTTATTTTTATTAAATCTTTTCTTTCAAATTTATAGGATAAATTTAACACTTGGTTTAAGTTTTTTATTCTTTTTGCATTTATAATATTAATAATTATTTGTTTATTACTTATTATGTAATAAATTATATCTTTTTTAAAAAAATATTTTCTTATTTTTAAGAATTATAAATCTTTAAATTTATCTCATTCCTTGATATTTAAACTTAATTTTTATATTTCTTAAAATTTCTTTTTGCAAGTTACCATTTTTTGTGAGACTTAAAATATGTTTATATTTATACTATTTATTATTTTATTATTAATTTTTGATTTTCTATTATTATATATAAAATAATAATTTATTTCTTTTACCTTTAATTTTTATTAAATTTGAAAAGTATTTATGATATTTTAAAATTTAAAATTACTTATAATATTACTTTAAATTTTAAGGATATTATTGATAGTATTTGTTCATTATTTATTTTATAACTAAAATATTTGAAAGGAAATTATTATTTATAATTTAAAATAAATTATTTATTATAATTGATGTAACTATTAATTTTAGATTAAATAAAATTGATTTTATTATTTTAATTATATTATTTATCATATTAATTATAATTCTAATTTATGATATAAAAAATATTTTTTAAATAAATAAAGAAAATATTCACAATTATACTATTATTTTTAATTTTATTATAATAAATGCAAATTTTTATTTTGTTACAAACTTTTTTTCAATTTTTAAGAAAACTATTGTATAAAAAAGTAAAATTTGGAGATATTATTTGACTATGTAAACATAATCATTTAGCAAAAAGGAAAAATAAATAAATAAATAAATAAATAAACATAATTAAACGTGTTCATCATCTCTAAATAAAGCGTGGCTTTCATGCATGGATCGAAGACTCGGTATTAGCCTGAAAATGCATTTTGTCTCGATTATATCGCTTAAATAGTACCAAGTGTCATAATTTCACTATATTTTCTTATTATGATAAATTCATTTTAAAAATATTATTTATTATTTTTAAAATATATTATTTATTAATCAGATTATTTTTTTCTTAATATTTATTTTTAAAAAATATAATAATAATAAATTTTATTAATTTAAAATACAAGTTATCAAATATTTTTATAATAATATATAATTTTTCAATTATTTTACATGTACGCTACGCGAAATGCTATATATCAGTTACTTGTATTTTGACAATTAAAAATCCGTTCTATGCGGACCCACAAAAATCCTTTTAAAGTATCCTACGTGTCGAAAGTTCGCTCGAATAATTGACGAGGGAGACAAATCTTCCGTTCTTTAATAAAAATATATTTATTGAATTATTTCTGTAACTTTTACATCTTATATTATTAATTTTATTATAAAAAATGTGTACATTTAATATATTAAAATTTTAAATTTCAAAATAATGAAATATATATAACAAGTTTTTTTAATAATGTATAAAACTTTCTCTCCTTCAATAACAAATGTTATACAAAATGGTTTACCACGTGTAAGGAACAACATACGAAAGACGCATTCATATTGTTAAAAAACATGAGATCCAGCTGGTGACAACAAATACACCAACTGTAAGTAGACGCTAACAGATTGATGGGGAAGAATAGGCTGTCTAAGAACATGACTTTCTATAATTGTGTTTATTTTTAATTATTACAATTTTGTTTTTCTTTTGTATAAATAGTTTGTAAACATTCGTTTATTCATCATCAATAAATCCATTTCTTACATGGTATAAGAGCTTAGGAAACAATTCCCAGAAAATTCAGCTCATAGAAATTTTTTCCCATTTTATCTCAATCTGTTTTTTTTTCAAAACCAATTTCGATTCACAAAATAATTTCAATTTCATCTCATCATATTATTCAGATTCATCCGAGCAATCTGCAATTAAAAATCAAGCCAAAATATCTCTCCATGGGCTCACACGCGCCTTGTTTAAACTCACCGGCGTTCCACGTGCCTCACCAGAGACACATGCGCCAACACGCGCCAGCTGCTGGGGAAGACGACTCCAACGACACGTCGTTCGCACGCCGCTGAAGCAAACGACGCATCGTTCACCCGATTCGGTCCTTCATCTGGTCCGGTCCGGTCCGGTTCAGTCTTCATCCAGTTCAGGGTTCCACCGTTGCAGTCGCCGTTTCATCCATTCCAACCGCCGGTTCACCCACTTTCTGACCGGTTATTCGGCTGAAATTTCCGGTTATGTAATCCTTAACTCATTTTCTATAAGATAAAGCATATTTCAATCCATTATTTATTTCATAAATAGTCATTATTGTCTAAAACACACTTAAACATATCCCGTACTTTCGAATTTATTCAACAAATAATGTCTATTACTACCAATATCAACCCTACTTTACCAAAATGGTATGATGACCCTAGCCATTCATTATATTTACACCACTCAGACCAATCAGGCATGGTTCTCGTAGCTCAATCCTTAAACCAAGAAAACTATCACATTTGGAGTCATGCAATGCTCATGGCTCTAATAGCCAAAAACAAAGAAGGATTCATTGACGGCACAATCAAAAGGCCATCAACAAACCTTGAAACAGAAATCAAACAATGGACTCGCTGCAACATTCTTGTCAAAGGATGGATCCTCAACACTATATCGCCCAAAATTACAGAAAGTGTCATGTATAGTGATACTGCATATGAGCTATGGGAAGAATTAAAGGAACACTTTTCGCACACCAACATTGTGCACCTATTCCACATTGAGCAAGATATCTATGATTGCATGCAAGAAGGTGTAAGCATTGGAGAATACTATACTAAATTGAAAAGTTTATGGGACAGTCGTGATGCACTATGTCATCTTCCACATTGTGGAGGAAATGTCGGAAGGGAATTACAAGAATATCAACAAAAGCAATGAACCATAAAGTTTCTCATGGGCCTTAACATGGTTTATACATTAGCACGTGGACAAATCTTGCTCATGGAGCCATTACCTACAGTAAATAAGGTATATTCACTTATTGTTCAAGATGAAAAGCAAAGAACTATCTCCACTCAAAGCATAGGAAGGATACCAGAAGCTGCCGCACTTGTTGCCAGAGATAGTCGTCCACAATATCCTCACAAAAATTACCCACCAAGGAATCCACATCTCAAGTGCAATCGATGCAACAATATAGGCCATAATTCTGAGAATTGCCGAAGTCATCTCAAGTGTGATTTTTGTGGTCTCAATGGACATAATTTTGAAAACTGCCGAAAGCATCTCAAATGTAATTTTTGTGGTTTGAATGGACATGACATCAACATGTGTCGAAAGAAAGGAGAAATTCAAGATAAGAGAAATACAAGTTATGGCTTCCCTTCCAAAGCTCATCATACTGACTTTCAGGAAAGCTGATCCGACACAAAGACACCATTCCATAACCTTACATCTGCCCAATATCAAGAGCTCATTACACTTCTCAATCAATCCAAATCAGGTAGCATGGCAAGTCAAGTGAATACTTCTTCAGGTAACACATTATGTGCAACTGTTTTCCATTCAGAAACCCGTTGGATTTTTGATACATGGGCAACTGATCACATGGTCTGTTCCCAAAACCTTATGAGTTCCAGCATTCCAGTCACTAATCGACATGTACATTTACCTTATCATTCTCTAGCCCATGTCACACATATTGGCACTGTACATTTCTCAAATAATTTCATACTCCATAATGTCTTGTGTGTTCCTTCCTTCAAACTAAACTTAGTTTCAGTAGCCAAACTAACTCAAACCTCATTATTCCATGTCACCCTCACTAATAGTATGTGCTTTGTTCAGGACAAATGCTCAGGGAAGACGATTGGGATGGGAACTGAGAAAGCATGACTCTGCTACCTGACTATTTTTGAAAAGGCTGTATGTTTCTCCATTTCAAACACTGCTTCCACTAACTCTCATCTATGGCATCAACGACTTGGTCATTTATCTAAGAACAGTTTACGTGTAATTTCTCTTTCCATCAATACACCTTTTTATTCCATTAGTGATTGTTCTATTTGTCCATTAGCTAAGCAAACACGTAATCCATTTCCTTTAAGTTCCATCAATACAAAAGCACCGTTTGAAATGATTCATGTCGATATCTAGAGTGGTTATCACATTCCATCACTTAATGGAGCACGTTATTTTCTCACTATTGTTGATGACTACTCAAGATGCACATGGGTCTATCTCTTACATGATAAATCTGATACACGCACATTTCTTACCACCTTCATCAATCTTGTTGAAACACAATTTTCAGCCAGATTTAAAATCATTCGTAGTGACAATGGACCAGAATTTTCTATGACCTAGTTGTTTTCTACAAAGGGAATCCTTCATCAAACTAGTTGTGTCTCTACTCCTCAACAAAATGGTGTTGCTGAACGCAAACATCATCATCTTCTCAATGTCGCTCGTTCATTGTTGTTCCAAGCCAATCTTCCTAAACAATTCTGGGGAGATGCCATTCTTACAGCCACATACCTCATAAAACGTACTCTAACACCTGTTCTCAAGGGTAAAACACCATTTGCAGTCCTTTTCACAAAACTCCTAGGTATGAACATCTTCGTGTTTTTGGTTCCCTTTATTTTGTGTCTACACATCATGATCGACTCACCAAGTTTGATGCTAGGTCACATAAATGCATATTCATTGGGTATCCAGCTGGGATCAAAGGTTATCGTGTCTACAATCTGGAAACAAGCAAGACTTTAGTGTCTCGTGATGTTATCTTTCATGAACATGTATTTCCTTATTTCACTTCCGATGTCAATACTCCAACTCGATTTCCTCCATCAGAAGATACTATTTACGATGACATACCCAACATTCGTCAATCAACCAATCCAAATATATCATTTGATCATACATCATCTGTCCTTCCAACAATCAACTCAGACACTTTTCATCTTCAAAATTCATCTTCAGAAACATCATCATCAACTTCTCCACCACACATAACTTCTCCAACACCAGTCACACATAGGCTTCGTCGATCCACCAATGTTCCTAGCTACCTTCAAAAATATCATGTAGAATCTTTCTTACCTTCTCGGTCCTTCCCTTCATCTCACTCAGCATCGTCCAAAGACAAAGGTACTTCTCATTCTTTATCTCGTGTACCTACCTATGACCAATTATCACCTGCACATCGTGCCTTTGCTACTTCTATTTCCATTCTTAGGAAAGCAACCACCTTTGTTGAAGCTTTCAATGATCCAAAATGGCGGCTTGCCATGAAACAAGAACTGGATGCCCTTGAAACTAATGGCACTTGGACGCTTCAACAGCTTCCTCCAAACAAGAAACCAGTTGGTTGTAAATGGGTCTACAAAATCAAGTATAATCCTGATGGCTCTGTGGAACGATACAAGGCTCGATTAGTGGCCAAAGGATACAGTCAGATTGAAGGTTTTGACTACCAAGAAACTTTTGCACCAGTAGCCAAACTTGTCACTGTTCGGCTTCTCCTTGCCGTTGCTGCTATTCAAAATTGGCATCTTCGACAACTTGATGTCAACAATGCTTTTCTCTATGGTGATCTTCATGAAGATGTCTACATGTCCCTTCCACCTGGATTCGGATGAAACGGGGAAACACAAGTATGTAAGCTACATAAATCTTTGTATGGACTAAAACAAGCCTCACGATAGTGGTTCATCAAGCTATCAACAATACTTAAGCTAGCTGGTTTTAACCAATCCAAGTATGATCACTCATTGTTCGTCCGAACCTATGGTAATTCCTTCTCTGCTCTTCTTGTCTATGTAGATGATATAATCATAACATGAAACAATATACAAGACATTGAAGAAACTAAGAATCATCTCATGAGACAATTCAAGCTTAAAGATCTCGGTGAATTAAAGTATTTTTTGGGCATAGAAGTTTCAATGCGTCCAAAGAAGGGAATTGTTTTGTCACAACGCAAGTATGCACTTGAAATATTGGAGGACATGGGTTATCTTGGTGCCAAATCTGCCAATTCACCTATGGAACAAAATTTATCCTTAGCAAGGTTGAAGGGGAATTCATCAGTAATCCCACATCCTATCGAAGACTTGTTGGGAGATTAATATACTTGATCATCACAAGGCCCGACTTAGTGTATGCTGTGCACATTCTCAGTCAATATATGGATAAACCACGACAACCACATTTGGAAGCAGCTCAACGAGTGCTACGATATGTCAAGAACACACCAGGGCAAGGTTTCTTTTTCTCAGCAACTAGTTCATTACAACTAAATGTTTTTTGTGATGTAGACTGGGCAAAATGCACAGATACACGACGATCAACCACAGGATATTGTATGTTTCTTGGAAACTCGCTAATTTCTTGGAAGACTAAGAAACAAAATACAGTCTCACGATCAAGTGCAGAAGCAGAATACCTCTCTATGGTAGCGGCATGTTGCCAAGTAACCTGGTTACGATATATTTTGGATGATTTGGGTATCAAACACTCTTAACCAACCAAGTTATATTGTGACAATCAAGCCTCTCTTCACATTGCATCAAATCTAGTGTTTCATGAGCGAACCAAACACATAGAGATCGATTGCCATCTAGTAAGAGAAAAGATTCAAGCTGGAATGATCAAAACTTATCATATCTCTACATTAGAGCAACCAGTAGATATATTTACCAAATCCTTGAGTTTTCCACAGTTCTCAAGGTTACTTAACAAGTTAGTAATAATTAACATATATTCTAACTTGAGGGAGAATGTTAAAGAACACGAGATCTGATTGGTATGACAACCAACACACCAGGTGGTGACAACCAACACGGTGACAACCAACACACAAATTGACACCAACAACGATGGGAAGGATAAATTATCCAAGAATACGATCTCCATAATTGTGTTTTCTTTTGATTATTACAATTTTGTTATTTTTAATTATTACAATTTTGCTTTTTTTTGTATAAATAAAATGTAAACATTTGTTTATTCATCATCAATAAATCCATTTCTTATACATATATCAAAATTACCTGTCTTTCAGTATATATATATAGAGAGAGAGAGTGAGGTTTCATTTTTACGGCTATATTTATTTATTATTTATTATTTATTATTAAGATAAAATTTAATAAAAAATTTAATTTATTTTTAAATAAAGATATAATGAGAATAAAATAACTTTAAATATGATTAAATTCTTCTGGTCGCTAAATTATTATCTTTCCCACGAAAGAATGAAATATTATTTAATTGTGAAAATATGTGCACCTATCAAAATTTGAACAAATCGATTACCAAATCCACGTATACTTAACGACGTGCCGTTTCCCTACTCCTTAACTGCTTGGTCCTTTTATTTTTCATTTTTAGACACGAATATGTTACATGTTTATTAATTATTATAGTTATAGGATTTAAGTTTAAAAGTTTTTTTTCTTTTGAAAATTTAATATAATAGTTTAAAAAATATAATTTAAGTCACTGACAATTTAATTTATTGTCAAATTTTAAATTTTAAAAAAATTGTTTTTTTAACTTTTTTAAAAGAAAAATTCAATATAAATATTCACTGGATTTTTTTAAAAAAATAAATAAATTTAATCATGTAAATATATATTGTAATTTTTTTAAAAAATTTAAATTAAATTTAAATAATCTATTCTAAAATAATAGGATACATTGGACTTCTCGATCCTCTTCTTAACCTTCCAGCAACGAACACGTGTCAGCTTCCTAACCTACCTACGTTTTACCCTTTATCTCGATGAATTAATCCTAATAAAACATGAGAGAGAAGTTAGAAGTTTCGATGTTTTAGTGTATTTTTATTTAATAAAATGTATATATTTATATATTCATATTTTTCAAATAATATTTTTATAATTTTTATATTTAATTTTAATTATATTAATAGTTTAAAATAAAATAAAATAAATTTTTAATATATATCATAAACACAAGTAAAAACAAATAGTAAATTGTCTTTAAAATAATAAAAAATATAAAAACAAATAAATTATTATTGATCTAAAAAAATTTAATTGGACTCTAAAACACCTAAAGTTAGAAAGAACGTCGAAAAAATCCTAAAAAAAGTTTACTATTATTGAAGAAAATGATTTTCCGAAAGATACTCCAAAGATTAAAAGTTAGTTTATTGATAAAAAATAATTTTAAATACAGGTTTACCTTCCATGTTTCAATTACGTTAATGACATATATTAAAATATTTAATTAATTTTTTTATTTTAAATTATTGATATATTTTAAATTAAATATATTAATTATTTGTATATTATTATAAAAATATAAATATATATATATATATAAATTTTAATATAGATATTACTAATATAAAAATTTATAACTATAAATATAATAAATAATATAATTGCATAAATAATCTAATCAATTTACTTGAAGATTTAATCTATAAGATTCGGTTGTACTTGAAGATTTAATCTATAAGATTCAGTTGAATATAATTAATTTATATTTAAATTGTATTTTATAATCAATTAATAATATCTTAACTAAATTATTATTAAAATTATAAATAATATATTTTTTATTTTATAATATATTCGTATCATAATTATATTAAATATTTTAATTTGAAATAAATATAAATATTAAATTTTTTTATCGGTTAATAATTATCTATTCTTATTTAATATTTTTTAAATTATGTTTATAAGTAAAATATTATTAAAAATACATCAATTTAAATTTAAATATTATATAAATTATATTTTATGTATATTAATAATAATTGATAAACTTAAAATTTAAATTAAAAGTATTTAAACTCAATTAGAATAGTATTGATTCTAAATTATTAATCGCTTCTAATGAAGACTCTCTTTTATAGCTTCCATAATTATTTAACTAGAGCAACAGTTAGGGTAATCTAAACTAACAAATAATTGTACGTTACTAGTTAGTTATAAACTATGCTTACGTTAAACACCAGTCAAAACCCAAACTAGAATAATAAGAGGATAAAATTTTATTTTTTAAAATTATTTTATATAATACATACATAACAATAATAAAATCATATTTTTAAAATCTATAACCATAAAATTTATATCTTAATAATATTATATAAATTTAATTGATAATATTATCATTAAAATAATTATAATAATTATAATTTTTAATTAAATAATATTAAATATAAAATGATAAAAATATATAATAGATTATTTTTTGAACAACTTATTATCCTAAATTTTTAATTTTTAAAAACCCATAAACATTAAATTATAAAAAAAAAACTAAATTATTTTAATATTAAATTTTTTTTGCTTTTAAATATAAACTTCCACTTTTTTTAGTTAAAAATATTTTTATTGTTTTCTTAATAATATTTCTGTCTCAGTTCTCTTACTTTCGTTTCATGAAAGGGAAGGCATAGATTCGCGGGACAGCAAGATCTCCCACCACGTGTCCGTATTCACCTGAGTCCTGACAGCGTGTTTAAACTCACCGCTGTTCTTAAAACCCACCAGGATCAAACACGTTTCTGTATTTAGCTTTTTGTGCAGTTCAGCCACGTGGCGATTAATAAGCGAACGACTAAATGTTTTCCCGCGAAATTAACTAATTAAGGCGAAATCTAATCACCGACTAATTAGGATTAGAGGAGAGTCTTTGCTTAACGCATTCTCCTAAATTAATACAAACTATCCTACGTGTCATCTACCGCCCATGTCCCCTTCTCATATTTTGCCACGTTTCCCTCTTACTCTCTATTTTCTCGTTGCATCGATCCTTTTTCTCTTCCCTGAAAATCTGAATCCAAACCCTAGAAAATCTTGTAGCTCTCAACCAAATAAAGAACAGAGGAAAGTTGTTTGAATTGTTATGAAACTGTAGCTTTTAATCTTCAAGTTAATATTTTATAAATAAAATAAAAATAAAAAATAAAAGTTGTTTTTTTGTTTTCTGAAATGGTGGAGGCTTCAGAGATTGGGTTGGAGGAGGAAGAGCTAGAGCTTGATTTGGGGTTATCGATTGGAGGTTGTTTCAGAAAACTAGATAAATCAAATTCCGTAGAGAGAGAAATAGGAAATCCGTTTGTTTCAAGAAGCAACAGCGTTGAGGTAGATCTAAGACTAATAGACAACGAAAGGACATTGTTGAGATCGAGCACTTCACCTTCAGAGATTGACGCCTTGAATGGGATCGTTGACTTGCAGACTAAGCGAGAGATTCATGCATTGAGAAGGCAAGAGGCGAAGAAGAAGCAGCAAAAGAAAAGATGTAGAGGAAGGAACTCAGTGATCGAAAATGCGTTTGAAGAACAACGTTCGAACAAGAGAGAGAAAGTAGATGGTAATGTGAATCTGAATATGAGTAATGGCCAAACGGAGAATTACCCGGTTCAGTACACGTATCCTCCTGTACCGTTTGTTCCCTTCACGAACAAGTTTGTATATCCGTGTTTGATACCTTGTTGGAGTCCAAGTGGAAACGAAAAGAATGGGGTTGAACCGGTTGTCTATGGGGGTTTCAGGCCGTTTTTGCCGGATCAGAGTTTGGGGCTTAATGGTAAAAGAGATGTTCAAATTAGAAAAACGACGTCGAATGGATCACCAATGTGTAGTTCCTCTTCGGCTTCCAAACATCGTAGTTCTTCTCAGGAAGGTACTGATTTTCTTTATTATTTTTTTATTCTCTTCCTTTTAATTTAAATATTATAATACTACATTTGGTTTTTTTTTTTAATTCTTAATCGATCTCTTTTTAATGATTGTTGGTATAGTTAGTTGGCTATAAAGAAAGAAAACCAATCAAGCTTATTAGCCTGAATCTTCAATTTTTTTTCTTAGAAAGTTTTATTTTTTTCCCCCTCCTTAAACCACTCAACAATCAATATGACTTTTTTGTGGAGCCATATAAGAATACTAAGCAAGAGGTTGAATCCCATTCTTATAATTAGGTAATACTTGAAAATGACATCTGATCTGCTAATTCTTGATCACCATGACGTGTTTTCTAAGAAAAACAATTGGGAGATAGTTTCTTTAGAGATGTTTTCTAGAGAAAGATGATGATAAGTATAATCGGTAATTTAGTTCGTTATATTTTAAGAGTCTAATCTAATTTTTGTTCATTATATTAACATATATCTAATGATAAATAGGCTAAAAAATTTCAAATTTTAACTAAATTTACACATAGTTTCTTAAAAAAATTTAAAACTTACTATTTGGTTATCAAGTTTTGTAACTAGTTTCTTAAACTTTTTAATTATTTTGGTAATCGATTTATGTGAAATTTTAAAAGTTTAGGGATTTATTTATGAAATTTTAAAAATTTGAAGAAGGAGTAATACATTTTAAAAATTTAAAGAACTATATGTTAATTTAGTTCAAATTTGAGAATAAATGTGCACTTTAGATTGAAAAATAAGAAGTATGATGTAAAATGGTACATGAGCTATTATGCTAGAGGAATATTTTCTTAACAAATTAAAGGTAGTAGGCAAATTTGCAACGGGGCTAACACATGGTAAAAAAAAACAAAAACGTAGTTTGTCCTATTGGGATTCCTTAAGATTAAGAGGTATAAATATTCATTGCTTTAGAATTCTTTTTTATTCAGAACTTTTATATTTTAGACATGGAAGCATATTGGTGGGGATGTATTGTGATGTATGCAAGTAACCCACTATTATACACTGCGGTTGTTGTAGATAGTGTGTGAGAGGATGGGTCTCATATAAGCTCTTTCAGTTCAAATATTAGTTATCATCTTTACTTGGTTAAATATCTATGAAGATGGCTACTTGCGAAGTCATTGTCATGAGCTGTATGTGGCTGCAATAATTGTAAAATAAGTAACATCTGATAGCTTGTGATCTTGACTTTTATCTCTTTAGATAGGAATACCTTAATTTGAAAATAATGAATCAACTCTAACCAATAAAAAGTAATGAATCAAATGAGCTAAAGAATCATGTAACATCAATGATCAAGTATGAAAGTGTCCTCATTTTTAGTTGCAATTTATGTTTGATTTAGATTGAATTTAATGAGATAAATGTACCGATGATGCCGATGATTTACCCATAATTATTGAAAATAAACACTTTAATTTTATTATTGTTACATTAGCACGTAGTATTATTTGCTTCTTATTTCTTATAATTTTCAATTTAACAATTATATTAATAATAATTAATCATAAAGAGTTAATATAATTATATAAGTATTTGCTTTATTCTTTTTATTTAATAAAAAAGGATGTTGCATGTATCTTATTTGGATATAAATATGTTCAAATCATTGAGTTTGTAGTAGATCTTGAGTGATAAAGGCTTAAAAATTAAAATTCAAAGGGAGCAAAATCTCATTGTATGCATGTTACTTGTCAATAATAATTTTATAGATTTTACTTTTAAAATTTCCTTTGTTAAAAGTTGAGGGACGGTGCCCCACTTGGCCACCGAACAGATCCATTCCTAACTAGAAGTGCCCTAGCTGAAACTAATCATTTTCACTTAGTTATTTATTGGACTACTAGGACCATTTTCTCTTTATTTTTTACTACTATATATGCCTATAGGTAACGGTACCTAAGCATATATCTCATGTCGTGGTATGCTCTTGTTAAAAATCCATCCTCGTAATATGACTTGTCCCAAACTGATGAGAATCTGCTGCTTATTTTTCAGGTGATGGCAGCAGTGACACTGGAACCAATTCTAGTTTTTCATTGAATGATCAACAAAAAGGCATTAAAGAAAATGGCACCAATGGTCACTTAGAACAGAGTGCTTGCTCTCACGCTACTGAATTTGCCCAAGGCAATGTTGAAGAAGGAACTGACTACAATGACAAGTTCGTGCCAAAACTTAACCATTTAAACTCGATTGATTCAGAGGAAGAAACTACCTTACAATTAGGTTCAGAACCACTTCCATTTAACAAATCCAGATCAACGATTGAAGATTCAAATCCTAGTCTCTTGAAAGAAGCTAAAGTGGACTGTGGAAAACCTCCTAAACCTAGACCTCAAAATCAGAATACACCTACTCTTCCACAAATGCCATATGTATCTACAACAGGTAATGGTCCAAATGGGAAAACCATTACTGGTTTGTTGTATAGATATACAAAATTAGAGGTTAGCATCGTCTGTGTCTGTCATGGAAGCACATTCTCGCCGGCTCAGTTCGTGGAGCATGCTGGAGGTACTGATATCGTTAATCCTCTCAAACATATTACTGTAATTCCTTCGACCCCTTTTTAGCCGTTTTGGAATTGTAGGGCATTTTTCCTCTTGTTAGGTGGGAGTAACATAGGTCATAGCATAGGGAGCTCTTCCTTGCAAATTCATGAGGAGACTAGGAGACATTTGTGTTTTTCATTTTTGTATAGACTTCCTAACTGTCATTAACGTATGATGAAAGCCCTTTTGGTATGTTAATTTCTCAATTGATTGGTTAACTTTTTGATCTAGGATTTTGATCAGCTTTCTGGTTTGTAACTTGTTTTGGATGGATGAACTTTCGGCCATGATAACTAATTTTTAGTTTTTATTTTTAAAAAGAGAAGTGGTTGACTTGGTATTTTAGCGATCATCTTCTTTATATACATGTTTCATGTATGTCTATTTTTTCATTCATTAATTTTGTCCATGAAATTTTTTTAAATTAGTATAAAGACAAAATTCCTAAAGTTTTTCAATATATGTTCCCCATTAATATTATAAACTAGTAAAAGTTGTTGTATAAATGAAAATGCTACTAACACTAGTTTAGCTAAGGATTGGTTACTAGTGCTGTCACGTAGTTTCTATTCCAGTGGGTCTATTATAGTTCGTAGGGGGAGGAAAAAAAATATAAAACAGTTTGTGGTACATATAGAATTGCAAAAAAAAAAAAAAAACTGTTTTCATTGATAACAAAATATGTGCTTTTTGTTTAGGCCGAGCTCATTGAAAAAAATAAATAAAATTACTACATTGGAAAAATCTTAAATATTTATGTTAACGAAAAAGTTATCTCAAGCATAACGAAGAGTAAAGAATCATTGTGTACTTTGTGTCGCAATCAATAATAAGCAGATTATTTAAAGTTAATGTAATGAGTCAACTTAATTAGCTTATTAGCTTAGATGCATGATATAACTTAGTTAAAGATTACCTTGTGAATTCATCCAAAATGCTTTCTTTCCTTTTTAAAAAAAAAAAAATTACAAAAATTAACAATTTTAAATGATTTAAAACAGCATAATGTTTTGCGCTCCGTCTCCGTTTTCAAAACGGGTGTAATAGATAAATATTGTAGTTGTGATAATAACATTGAAGTCTGTTAATGCTAACTTTTCTAATCTTATTAAAATTGAATTTACTTTGTATTTACAAGATATCAAATAATGAGGTGCAATACATGTATAAATATAGAAGAAAAAGAATATGTTTTTTCTAAAAGTGTTTTTAAGAAACAATATATTAGTTGCATACAACTAATATACAGCTTATAAAGTATATTAGTTGCATACAACTAATATACAGCTTATAAAGTATATTAGTTGTATACAACTAATATACCTTTTAGTGATTTATTAACACTCCCCTTCAAGTTGGCGCATAGATATCAATCATGCCCAACTTGCTTAGTGAGCCATATAATGACTTCTCGACTCCTTCTAAAGTATATCTCAAAGTCGTTTTCCTGAACAAAAGGAAAACTAATAAGTTTGGCATCTAACTTCTCTTTATAAAGCCGACGATCAACCTTTACGCTAAGGATCACGTTGAGGATCCTGATTTCATGGATATATCAATGGTCCGCCCGATTGTCACAATACATCCGCATAGTATTTTTGAAGTTCGAAACCCAAATCTAATAACAAAGTTCTTATCCACAAAGAATTCACAAACCCCACGAGCCATACCTCTATATTCGCCTCAAGACTAGATCGTGCCATCACTTTCTCGCTTCTTACTTTTCCATGTAACCAAATTTCTCCCACAAAGCGTGAAATAACCCGATGCCGACTTTCTATCCGTAATACTTCCCGCCCAATCTCAGACCGTGAATCCACATACTTCAAGAGGATTGTCAGTGCTTGTATAACATTACTCCCCTTCCCGGGAGCCGATTTCAAATACCTTAAAAATTCTCAAAACAAAGATTCATATGGGTTCTCACTTGATCAGGTATAAACCGACTCACCACACTTATCGCATATGCAACATCCGGTCTAGTACGAGCTAAGTAAATCAAACGTCCAACCAATCTCCGATACGTGGCTCGATCGCTGGTATTTGATATGGATACTGCTAAACCACGGCTTTGCTCAACTGGTGAGTATCAATAGGTTTGCAATCCAACATACCCTCTCGTTCTACAGATCAATAATGTACTTCCTTCGACAAAGATATATCCCTTCTCTTCCCCCTGGCTACCTCAATTCCTAAGAAGTACTTTAGTTCACCTAAGTCCTTCATTTCGAATTCAGCAGGCTAGCCGTCTTTGTAATTTATCCATCTCAATAAGTATCATCACCAAGGATTACCATATCATCAACATAAATGACAGAATGGCAAGTACCTTCCCTCGTCGATGTTCGACAAACAGAGCGTGGTCCGAATTACTCGTCTCGTAACCAACCTTTTGCATGAATTGTGAAAACCTTCCAAACCAGGCTCGAGGGATCAGCCGAAAGGCCATACAAAGACTTCCTCAATTTGCATACAAAATTACCAGTGTGAATCAACTACATACCTGCAGCCAAGACTCACGTACACCTCCTGGCTAATTCTCCACGAAGAAACGCATTCTGACATCAAACCGCCGGCTGGCCAGTTAGCAGTTAGCAAAGAAGTAGCAGTAACCCGAATCGTGTTCTATTTTGGCAACAAGTGAGCAAAAGTCTCATCGAATCTACACCATACGTTCGAGTAAACCCTTTGCTACAAGACGAGCTTTATATCGATTTACTTGATCCATCACCATTATGTTTTATAGTAAACATCCATCGACAACCAACTTCCTTTTTCCTCGCGGTGACACAAGCTTGCCAAGTACGTTCTTTCTTTAATGCATCCATCTCTTCATCCATTGCCTTCCTCCATATCGATCTCCCAACGATCCTCGCACTTTGTTAGTAATCGATACACCGTACATTTGATTCACAAATGATTTGTACGACTTAGATAATCTTTTAGTGGGACATGAAATCGCTACTGGTATTTTGATTTCGCATGAATATTCGTTCATACCTTTTGGTCGTCAATCGAGGTACCTATTCGGTAACACATACCCATTCAACATTACTCTCAACGTTATTAGTATCGCAGTGTACATACCTCAAACGAGCGACCTTCAAAGGCCAGGTGAGTTCGCTGATCAAGGGTAGGAGTAATGCCCGAGGAGCGCTCATTTTCAATGTCATTTGGCCAGAAGTGAGTTTCGTGTCAATACTTCAAGATCTCTGCTTCTCGCAATGACCGGATTCAATGAAATAGCAGCCTCTATCTCGGTCTCATCAAACATCACGGCGACTTACCTAACGCCTCCCTTCACCATGATACAGCTTCTAAATATGTATTCTCCCCCCGACGAAAGCGATCAAAGCGAGGAAAAATAACTCATGCCCTCAAAGGTAACATCCATAGTAACATAATACTTTCTCGTCATGGATGAAAGCACTTGCATTCTTTTTTGATAACTTCCATAACCAACAAACACACATTTAATCGCTCGAGCATCTAATTTAGAACGTTGATTTTTAGGAACACGCACAAAAACCACACAACCAAATACCGAGCGGGAAGATTATGAAAGCTGATGATAAGGATACGTAAGATGCGAGAATCAAATGGGATTTTTCCGTTAAGACACTGGGACGGGAGACGATTGACGATGACGCAGTAAGCCTCAGACAAAGATCACCCCAAAGATATTTTGGCATATAAGCACTAAATAAGAGGTACCGCAGCCATATCAAGTAAATGACGATTTTTTCTTTCGTACACTCCATTTTGTTCCTAAGAGCTCATGACAAGTAGCTTATGAATAATCCCATTTGTTTTGAAAAATTGTTGAAAAACATGATTAACATATTCCCCCATCGTCGTAATCTGAGGATCCGAACGATGCCATTATATTGTCTCCGAACAAAGGTATGAAAATTTTGAAAAACAGGAAAAACTTCATCTTTTGTTCTAAGTTATAAATCCATGATAACCTTGTACTATCGATAAATGAAACAAAAATATCTCATACCCGATATAAATGGGTTCTTTAGACGGTCCCCAAACATCGAATGAATTAATTCAAAAGGAATAGTACTTTTATTAGAAATACTATGAGAATAAGTAACACGATGGCTTTGCCAAAACACAAGTCTCACAATGCAACACAAGCCTCACTAACACCAATAAATAAAGAGGCATGGTTTTTTCATAAGACTAAAAGACGGATGCCTCTAAATGCCACGCCACAACCAAATTTCACTTAGCTTATCGTAACTAGAAATCAATGCAAGGTTTCGCCGTGCTCCCGGTTTCTCCCTCCGTAGCTCGATCCAAGCGAACAATCCGCTCTCGTATACCCCCCCGACCAATTATTTCCGGTGTGCTAAGATCCCGAAAAATCACATACATAGATAAAAGGTTACAAAGCATTTAGACTCAATATTCAATCATGGGACATATATTAAGTGACGAGATAAGTCGTACATATAAAACATTACTGAGTCAGAAAGATGGAGTTGATATTGAATCGACTCTCGTCCTAAGACAGAAAGGCCTCACCATTAACATTTGTAACATAAGACACTCAAAGTGAGATAACTTATTATTAAAAAAGATTTATCATAAGTCATATGATCGTACGCACTTTAATCAATAATCCAAGTATTAGACCCAACAGAGCGAGAAACATTTATGTCATACCAATCTTACCACGACCACTGCCTGCAGGATACCTCCACATTCCAAAGGATGATTCTTTCCATAAGAGTCCGGTTCTTGGACACCTGAGACCGCAATGCTTTTGCTTTAGTAACGAGGCACACGTTGTCGTTTTGCTCTGCTGGATATAGTTTCCAACACGTTTCACGTGAGACGCTCGTTCATCGCAATAAAGAGTGTTATAACGAGCGGCGACTGGGAAAGCCTGGGCGGCGGCCCCGCCGATTGAGATGAAATTGAAGTTTCGTCGAGAAAGTGCGTGCCTTTGATTTAGCTTGAATGGTTAGGCTCGATACTTCAACACGTTGCTCGACGAAGACTCTCGTCGAGATTCGCTTTTACGGACGTACGTAGCGCCAGTCAAGCTCGAGGATCCGACATTCAAGCCACCCGCTTTTAAGACTATTATGTTTTATATCGCGCCTCTTAAGAAAGCACATGCACTCGTTCAAACTCCTTCTCCTTCGGTACCACGTAAGACATCGTCTCGGATTTTTAATTTTGTACGGGCGTTTCAGTCAATTTCAAATTTCATACATTTTTTAGCTCGGTAAAAAAAAAGAGATACCGGTCGCCCATTTTGCCGTACGCCAACACTTTGCACATACGAAGTTCACGAACTTGAATAAAGTCGACTCATTTGTATAAAGATCGCTAAGGTATTCCATATACCTCGCCAGCTTTCACATTCCTCCACCATTTGTAATATATCATCGCCGATCGCTTCAAATAGATCGACATGATGAAAAAGTCATCATCATCTTCCCACCGAGTACAGTTTATATCATCTCGACTGTTTCTAATTGATCCGCATACATGCCCCATCTTATGCATTCCACGAAGATAAACAGACATAACTTTTTTCCATGTTCGAAAATTTGTACCATTAAGTTTAGTACTTCGAAAGAACCAATTTCTCGAACTCTTAACGGAAACTTCAAAATTTGGAACTTCATTAATTCTAGAAACTTGACGTTGTCCGAATCTTCCATTGAAATAACAATAACAAGTATGTGCAAATGGAATAATTTTTTTTTTTTTGGCGGTCATCGATAAACGGGCTATTTGAATGCTTGCACGGGTTTTGGTTGCACGGGCTAGAGCCACGGGCTTGGATTAGACTGGGCTGCGATGGCTCGGAGTCACGTATGCATGGGCCGATAAACGGGTCGCTTTGGAAAGTTCGGCACGGGCTCGGGATTGTTGTACGGGCTGGTGACCGACGGCTCGGGATTAGACGGGATGGGACAGTGAACACGGGCCAGGGTCAGGAATGACCCAAGGTCGTAGCTTCACCAAGAAAGGCAGCCTTCAACGTAGTTTAAGAACGAAAAAACTCTAAAAATGTAAGAAATCGCACACCGTGGCGAATCCGCGTACGTGGCCGCGGTGCGGCCGAACGGGCGGGTCCGCTGCAGGGCCGACCCGGCACACGTGGGCGCAAGATCGAACGGGCGCGTTGCGGCGCTGGGAGCCGAACGCGCGGCAGCGGCGTGCGGGAGCCGACCCGCAAGGCAGTGGCGCGGGCCGACGGCGTAGCTTTAAGAAACCGCACACCGTGTTTCTGACGCCGCGTTGTGGCCCGCGTTGCAGTGGCGCGGGGACCGAACCGGCGGCACTGTGGTCACGAAGCCGCCGGCGCGGCTAGAACGTGGCTCGGGCCGCGCGAGGCCGAATCACCGCGCGCAGGTCGCAAGCCGACGGCCGGGCCGAACGGCGCCGGGCCGCGCAGGTTGAACGGCGTAGAAGCCGCGCTGAATGACACCGGCTCAATGCCGCGGATCCGGACGGCGCGCGGTGGACAATGACCGCAATCGCAAAGACGAGCCAAACAAAGGCAAGAATACGGCGGGCTGGAGGCGCGCACGGCGGCACCGGCAAGTGCTTCTATTCGTAAACCCAGAAATTTTTTTTTTTCTTTTCTACTCTGATACCAAATTGAATTTACTTTGTATTTACAAGATATCAAATACTGAGGTGCAATACATGTATAAATATAGAAGAAAAGGAATCTGCTTTTTCTAAAAGTGTTTTTAAGAAACAATATATTAGTTGCATACAACTAATATACAGCTTATAAAGTATATTAGTTGCATACAACTAATATACCTTTTAGTGATTTATTAACAATTAATTCTTCATATAACCTAGAGAGACCAATTGCCGAAGAAAAAAATTGAAAATATCCTTGTCAGTATTCTTCATCACTTCAATGCTAAAGTAAATGTTCTTGAGACCCTCAACAAACCGAGAAAGTTAAATTTAAATAAGCTTATAAGTGATCTCTAGTCGTATGAGATTCATCATTTCTTGCCTAAAAAAGGTCAAATTGCTGTTGAAAAAAAGAAGAGTATTAATCTTAAAAGCACGATGGGAAATGGTAGCAACATTAATATGGGCAAGGTTGTGGTTAGTGGTGAGAGCTTTAGTACAGAAGAAGAAGGAATGGTTTTCCTTGTCAAGACATTTACAAGATTCTACTTAGTAAGAATAACACTTATGGTGGATTCAAAAGGGACAACTCGAGTTGAAAATACTTTATGTTAGGAAAAAAAGATATTAATCGGATGAAAAATCTAAGTGATCATAGAACAGAAAAGTGATCGTAGAACAGAAACCAAGTGAATCAGATCAAGTGTTTTGAGTGCGGAAAGCCTGGACACATTGTCGCCAACTACTTTGCCAATAAGAATTATTATGAAAAAAGAGTGGTGAAGGTCGAGTTTATTATTTCTGTAGTGTTGATAATGATGAATGTAACTTTATTACATTATGTATTTAAATATATTAAAAACTCTCTAACTATAATTTTAAAGGGTTAAAGGATTGCCAAAGATGAAGAAGATGATCAAAATAAGTTGTTGGACTCATCTAATGAGTTCCTGATGGAGCATATCAGGTCTGAAAAATGAAGAAAAAAGATTTGGCAAAATCTTGAGAAAAAAAAATAAAGAATTGAGCAAACTAAAACCCACTCTTGAAAAAAAGAAGTCTTCTATGAGCTATGATCAAAGTGATCTTACTCAAAAGTGTGAGACCATTTAGAAAAGATAATTTGATCTCCAATTGGGATGTAATATGAACCACTTTAAGATGAAGCACCTAGAGGAGCAATTAAGGAATTGAATTTGAGTCAAGTCATGTGACTTTAAGGATTTTCAGTTCTAAACTAACCAAAAATCAATCTAAACAAATCATTATTCTTAGTAAGAAGATGATTGTGTTAAAAAGTGATAGAGAGTATATATCTCATGCTCTCTTTAAAAAAGATGTGGAGCTTGAGATGCTCTGTGATAAGGTAAAGAATCTAGGTTGTTATACAATATTCTTAAAGGCTTCTTTAAAGGAAAAGAAAGACTTGATGAGAGCCTTGGGATAGAAACAATCCAAACTTGAAGAAATGTTTGCCCAATCCAAGAGCAAGATGCATAAATTAATGTTTGGCATACAAAAGCTAGATGAAATTTGTTGGCATACGTTAGTGGAGCAGGAAAGTGTGGCAGACAACAAAACATGAGTGTGGCAGACAACAATGTTTAGTTTTTTTTTCCTTTCTATTTCTTACAAATACAATCACTCTTGTACAGAAAAAAATAGATCAGAAATATATGAAACAATTGATAATTAACAGAAATGACAATATTTTTCAAGGTATCAGAGCAAGTTATTGCTGCCTAATAGAACAAGATAGCTACATGCTGAGCTGGTTTATGTTCTTCTCTACACCGGTTGATATGGTGTGCTAGTTTGGCTGATCTGGGGTGGCCATTCTAGTTTACTCGTCGAAGCTGTCACAGTTTCTATGTTCCAATTCTATCTATCGTAGCTTGTTTGGTTCAACATGGCTCGCTCATTGGAACCGTACAATTCTAGTTGCCACCGTGAGTCGACCTCATAATCCATCTAAAATACCTGTTTTCCAAAGAAACCCCATACGTAGAAAAGTTGAGCAAGAAAACAAGGAAATTAACTTTGCCATAACCTTTTCTTTCCTTATCATTTATCAAATTAGAGAATCTGTCTAACCACCCTTGAGCATACAGGTATAGCGAGAAAGTTCACTTTGCCATTTGAGCGAGGGTTATTGCGAAAGAGACAAGAAATTGGAACCCCATTTCTTAATAAACTAAATTGGGAATACCAGAAGTTGAGCGAGGCATGAGCTTGAGCATATCGACTTAAGGTTTTCGTAGCGATAAACGACGCTAAGGTCGCATTTTTTGTATCTGCATGTGAGGTCACAGATTGTTTACCCGTGTTCATTTGGTTGTTACTGATAATGAGTGCCCAAAAAGCACTAAAATTACCATGATTTTATGCACATTAATTAATTAAATATATATATATATATATATATATATATATATTTATATGTTTTATCATATATTTATCTAAATTTGTCTTTTTCGGAATCACGGGTATTTTTATTGTTTTTCATGTATTTTCGCTTACAAACGTAACTTAAAGACTCAAAAAGGAATACTGGAAGCAATACATCACAAATATATTAATAAATAAATGAGGAAAGGTCAACAAATATGGAAAAATTGGACAAAATGGGTCAAAAAGGAGGAAAATGTGCACGCCAGCCGCCCAGCCCGAGCGCGCCCGTGCTCACTCCCGCGCGCACCGCTGCCATTTCACCCCATTTTCGCGCGCAGCCGCCCCCCACATCATGCTGACATCATCAATGACATCATCAATTGCAATACTCTACGTTTCCACCATTTTTTAACATTTTTTCACCCACTTTTTCTCCCCATCCTCACCTATAAATACTTCTATTCTCTTTACTTCATACACACCTCAAAAAACATTCTCTTCTCTATTTCTTTCTCTCTTTTCTTAGTTTTTTTTAGTTTTTCTTAGTTTTTCTTATTTTTTAGCTAGTTTCTCTTAGTTTTAGAGTTATTCTCTTTTTGAGAAGAACTAGTTATGTTTTTGTAATTTATTTGCTTTTGATTCAATAAATGAGAGTGCAAATTTCATTTGGAGGTTTTCCAGCAACGGGAATAGCATCGAAGTACTGTAAGTATTTTATTTTCTTTACAGTTATTTTTTATGCTTTATTCTTACATGTTATATTTAATTTTTCTGTGATTAAATTTAACTTTGCTGGCTATTTGTAAACATGATATAATAATAACGTTGTTATGCTTGCGAAATATTAAATAGGTGAAAATCTCTAAAATGAATTTATTTTATTTTTATTCAAGATTTTATATTAAGAATGTTAAAGAGAAATATATTATTTTTCATTACATACTTAAATATGAAAATTAGATTTTAAGGTTTAATTATCCGGTCTGATTTAGAGTAGTGCTCTTTTATTTGTTGGTACAATCGCCCGGTAGTTAGAGTGAAGCTCTATTTCAAAAGTTTTTTATAAGAATTATTATCTGAAAATGTATTGACAACATGTTTTCAGTAGTGGTTTTAAAACTTGAAAGTTAGTACTCGGATAATTAAATTCTTAGGTTTAATTTGGACACCTTGAATAAAGTTTAAACTGTCTAATCCCACCAAAGGTGACATTTAAATGGTTCATTTTCAATCTCTTAGAAAAAGAAATTAATTTAATTAACCAAATTAGTTATCAACCCCACACATATGTGTTAATTGATTTGTTTAGTTAACAAAGAATATTTAACCCACCAAAGGTGGTATTCATACAAAAAAGAGAGAATCAATAAATATCAATTCATATCTTTAATAACCTAAATAATATGAGTAACCATAATTAACTTAGTTATTATATCCATAAATACTCCACTATTATAAATGATAAAATTTGCATAAATGTTTATTGAATCCATATCTATGTTTATTTTTATGTCAATAGATTAAAAACACAAAAACCAAAATATCGTGACAGGATGTTTAGGATTTAATTTCGTTTGTAAAAGTTTGAATAATAAATTAAAAACCACATACATTCCTTCCTTAGATCGACCTTGGGAGTATACTTATCATTTTCTACGAAATGATTCGTGCACTTACGAGAGTTTTATAAATATAAAACCAAAGTATTGGCAAGAATCGGCGATGCCGGTTTTCGCTCATCAAGTGACTCTCACAATGTTTATTATAGTTATTTGACTGGAGCCGCACCATTCTAGCCACCATCGTGGGCATCCATACTGTTCTTTTGGCTCGGAGAAACGTGGAACGCAACAGAAGAAAAGCATCGCTCCACATGAGGGCTACACGAATAGAGAAAACAAATTAGGGTTACATTTTTGTATATTTCATATATATTTGGCTAGTGTATGCCTGTATGGAGGAAAAAAAGGAAAAAAGGAAAAAAACACAAAATTGGTAGATTTCATAGCAGAATCTAGAGATTTAACCACCAACTCCATATTGAACGATTTGACTACAAAAATGACTGAAGTTCTAACTAGAGCTCAGATCACCTCACAACCTCCGCTAATTGAAATGTCGACTACTCCCATTAGTATCAAGTTGGGAAGATCCAACTGCCAAAACTGATCCCTCATTCAGGAGATGGAGCACTGAAAATGCCATTGTCAAGAGATGGTTAATCAATTCGATGGACCCCTCCTTGATTGCAAATTTTATCCAATTCCCAACTACAAAACATGTTTGGGAGTTTGCTGCTACAACCTACTATGATGGGATAAACATGTCTCAAGTGTATGATTTTTGCCGTCGAGTTACTCGTATGAAGCAGCATGTGGATCCACTGAAAAATACTACAATGACCTTCAAGGGTTGTGGCGAGAAATTGATTTCCGTCGTCCTAACCCAATGGAGTGTGCGACTGATATACGAAAATAAAACTCCATCGTACAGGAAGATCGAGTGTATACCTTCCTCGATGGACTTGATGACAGACTAGATAAAACTCGAAGTGATGTGCTTCAAATCAAACAATTCCCTATGGTGGAACAGGCCTATGGATTCGTCCGTAGGGAAGAGGTCAGGTAGACCGTGATGATCACGGGTGTAGATACGACTGTCAGAGTAGTTATGTCTTTCAAAGGGATCAAGGGACACCATAATCTGATGCCATGAAAACCAAATACTCTCTTTTTGGGTAGCAAGAAATCCACCTTATGTTGACATAAAATGTGGCTATTGCCAAAACTCCAAAAACACACGTGAAAACTGCTTCAAACTACATGGGTATCCAGGATGGTGGAATGATCTTCAAGCACAGAAGAAACGGGAAACCACTGGGAGAGCCGATGTGGCTACCAATAATGCATCATTATCCCTTATTCCTTAGGCCGAATCTTCCCAGGATCCAGGTACTTCAAGTAAAGCATTTCACATTTCTACTCGTAGTGATAATGAGGATTGGATTCTAGACTCTGGAGCTACAGATCATATGACATTTGACTCAAAAAATCTCGCTAATACAACCCAGGCGAGATGGAGTTGTGTGGCCAATGCCAATGGGGTCACTTATCTAATTACAGGGGCTGGAAAAGTGACTTTATCTCCTTCATTATCATTATCTAATACATTACTTGTACCCTCTCTTTCAAACAGACTAATGTTTGTAAGTCAAGTCACTTCATATCTTAACTGTGTAGTATTGATGTATTCTACCTTTTGTCTTCTACATGATATTCTCACCAATGAGATCATTGGACGTGGTACTAAGAGAGAAGGGTTATACTATGTGGATGACCTCAGTTCAGGAAGATCCAATCACATGTAACACACGGTTAGTAACAAGGAACGACAGATTTGGTTATGTCATCGTTGATTTGGGCATCCATCATTTGGGTATTTAAGGCACTTACTACCTAGTCTATTTTCAAATGTCACACACTTAGATTTCAAATGTGATACTTGTATCTTAGCAAAAAGTCATAGGGCGTCTTATCCTATGAGCATGCATAAAAGTATGAGTCTGATTGCTTTAGTACATTCTGATATTTGGGGACCTTCCTCGGTCACTACGTCATTGAGTCATCGTTAGTTTGTAATTTTTGTTGATGATTGTACACGAATGACATGGATTTATCTTCTCAAACATAAAGATGAAGTATTTTCTATGTTTCACACCATGATTCAGACACAATTTTCTGAAAAAATTAAGATTCTTAGGTCTGATAATGGGAGGGAGTATGTTAATCAACAATTTAGGACATACTTGGACGACCATGGTATTCTCCATGAAACCTCATATTCATAAACCCCTCAACAAAATGGGACTACAGAGAGGAAGAATAAGCATATGCCTAGTAGATACTAGAGTGATGCTGTTACTACAACTGTGTATCTACTGAACTGTATGCCAACAAAAATCTTACAATTTCAGACTCCATTAAAGGTATTATCTGATCATATTCCCTTGACTACTATTTTGATGCTTCCGCCCCGAATTTTTGGATGTGTTGTTTTTGTCCACCTCCACAAAAATCAACAAACAAAGTTGGATCCATGTGTTGTCCAGTGTGTATTCTTGGGATATGACATACAAAAAAAGGGATACCGATGCTACGATCCGATTACTAAGAGAACCTATATTACCATGGATGTCACTTTCCTATAATCTGAATGTTTTTTCCCATCACCAGTATCCAATTACCCTTTTCAGAGGGAGAGTTATGGTGAAGAATGAAATTGGCTTGATGTTGAAGTGTTAGACATCAGTAACAATCCGACATCCTCGGATAATGCCAACAATATGGATGAGCCAGTACCTAGACTCGAACTTGAACTTCTAAGAACTGAATCTGAACTAGTGACTTAATCTCTAGAAGATGTAGTGGTTGATGCACCCCTCCACTCTCTAGTACCCAATGATCCTCCTGTTGAGAATACTCTTGAGGTAAGTTATCCTATCACACCTTTACAAACTAATGCTATAGATACATCTGTTGGTTATGTTCTACCTTTCAGACACAATCGAGGCAAACCTCCAAATTGATACTCTCTAAAGAGAGAAGAACGACAATCCAAGTATCCAATAGCTAATTATGTATCTACTCAAGGGTTATCAGAACCTATTAGGGCGTTTGCACAAACACTCTCTTAATGTCAAATTCCAAGTAGCATTGAAGAAGCCTTATCTGATCCAAACTGGGCTCAAGCTATAAAAGAAGAATTTGAGGCATTGTAAAAGAATAACACATGGGTGTTAAGCGAGTTGACTCAAGGGAGGAAGATGGTAGGATGCGAGTGGATTTTCTCCATTAAGTATAAAGCATATGGGTCAGTTGATTGATACAAGGTGAGGCTAGTAGCAAAATGGTATACACAGAAACATGGTATAGATTATCAGGAAACCTTCTCACCTGTGGCTAAACTAAAAATTGTTAGAGTTTTGTTATCTCTTGCAGCAAATTTAGATTGGCCATTGCACCAACTTGACGTAAAAATGTCTTCTTTCATGGTGATCTTGAAGAAGAGATTTACATGGATATCCCACCAAGATATACTGATACATCAGGAAAAGAAAATGCATGTAGATTACAACAAACATTGTATGGACTAAAACAATCACCTCGAGCATGGTTTGGAAGGTTGAGTTTAGCAATGAGGAAATATGGGTTTCAACAAAGCAACTCCGATCACACTCTTTTCCTAAAACATCGACTGAAAAAAATAACATCCCTTATAGTACGTATAGATGACATGATCATTACATGGGATGATAAAGAAAAAATCTTTAGGCTTCAAGAACAACTGTCAAATGAGTTTGAAATGAAGAACTTAGGAGGGCTCAAATACTTTTTAGGCATTGAGATAACAAGATCAAAACAAGGCATATTTCTTTCCCAAAGGAAATATACTTTAGACCTACTGACAGAGGTAGGATTACTAGATTGTAAACCTGTCGATATTCCAATAGTCAAAAATCATAAACTTGGAGAATATGAGGACCAAGTACTAGTAGATAAACAAAGATATCAACGGTTAGTGGGTAAACTCATATATTTATCTCATACTCGACCTGATATTGCTTATGCTGTGAGTGTCGTGAGTCAATTCATGCACTGCCCAAGTGAAGACCATATGGATGTCGTCATGCTAATACTTCGTTATTTAAAATCCTCCCCTGGGAAAAGACTTATGTTTTCAAAGAATGATCAATTGGAAGTCGTTGGATATACAGATTCATACTGGGTAGGGAATATCAAGGATAGGAAATCTATTACTGGGTGCTTTACTTTTGTAGGGGGAAATCTTGTTACATGAAGGAGCAAAAAAAAAAAGGTAGTTGCCTTGCCTAGCTCTGAAGCTAAATTTCGAGGAATGATCAAGGGAACATGTGAGCTCATTTGGTTGAAAAAACTTCTAACTGAGATTAGTGTTGCTCCTAACTCTGAAATGAATTTTTTTTGTGATAATAAGGTAGCCATTGTCATCTCCCACAATCTAGTTCAACATGATCGCACAAAGCACGTTGAAGTGGATCAGAACTTAATCAAACAAAATCTTGAAGAAAAAATTATTCAACTTCCATTTGCTGAATCAAAAGATTAATTGGTTGATATACTTACAAAATCTGTGTCTACAAAGAACTTCTACAACTCACTTGACAAGTTAGACATAAGAGACATATATGCACCAACTTGAGTGGGAGTGTTGGCGTGTGTTAGTGGAACAGGAAAGTGTGATAGACAACAAAACAACAGTGTGGCAGACAATAATATTTTGTGACAGACAACAATGTTTAATTTTTTCCTTTTTGTTTCTTACAAATACAATCACTCTTGTACATAAAAAATAAATCAAAAATATATGAAACAATTGATAATTAACAAAAATGATAATATTCGTGAAAATTCTAAACAACAACAAAGCCTTAAAGATAAATAAAATTTGGGTTTTGAAAAAAGTAATCCCTCTCGTGTTACTCTTAAGCTGTAAATCTTTACATAAAGACAACTATCGCAACCTTAAAAGATAAATTGGTCGTTGCAAATCATCTTTTAATACACTAATAAATATCAGTAAATATCAAAATGATTATATAATAAATATATCACCCTTATAAATATTTGATAGATTTATATTGTATTTATATTATTACTTTTGAATTATTATTTTAATCACATAAATACCTGTAATTCTTTACATTCATTTTGATAATTAAAATCTAGTTCATGCTTATTCATTACGATTATGGTGATAAATTCATTTAAGTGGATCATATATGTGTAAAGATGATGCATTAAAGCTTAGATGTTTATTGTTGTTTATCTTTTTTTTTACATCAATAAATATCAAAATAAATTTACAAGGGATATATCACTTTTATAAATATTAGATAGTTTTATATTTTCTTTATATTACTGCGGATTATTATTTTAATAACATAAATACTTGCAATTCTTAATATTTATGGTGACAGTTAAAACATTTCATTAGGATTTCGGTTTTGTAAAATCATCTATGAGTGGATTATTTAGAAGATAGGGAAAAAATATTTAAAGGGGAGAAAAATATTTGAAAAAATATTTTGATTGAAATGAGAGAAAATTAAAATTAAAATCTCAAAATTAAGACATTAAGAAACTCAAAAAAATTTAAAATATAATTAAATTTATCCATAAATATATAAAAACATGTAAGTGTATAAAATATTTATCTTTAAAATTAACATAATGTGTGAGAGAGAAAATTAGGAAAAAAACCCGCATAATTTTATGAATTCATCGTAATTAAATTGCCTAAGAAAGAGAGAGAAAAATCATACAAAGCCATCAAAAAGAAAAAAAAAAACTATGCATATTCTATGGTTTTTAATCATCTCATTATTTTTATTTATGTTTTAAAAACAGATATAAATAATAATAATAATAATAATAATAGATGAAAATATTTATAGTTTTAAGTTATAGCATTTGTTTTAATGGATGATTAGACTTAACGAAAGGATTTTGGGGATATTTTTAAAACTTTGTGATATTATGATCTATCATTTGAGTATTATTAATGATATTATCACTATAATAAAAGTATTAAATACAATTATTTATGAGAGTATTAAATATTTATTTTTTGATCATTCATTATTTATTGATGTATACGAAATGTTAACTAAAAGAAAAAATATAAGGCAAATTACTGCAAATCTCGAGGCAATGTATATTAATTAACTAATTTTTTAGTTGATACAACATGATATCAACATAAAAATGATGAGTTGAATACAAATTTAATTTATAAATAAATGAATTGATAAGAAATAAATCGTAATAGATAAACATGGATTATATTAATTATCAATTTATAAATAAACGAGGGGTTATAGTCCCATCAAAAATTTGGGTAAAAAAATTAAGTAATGTCAATCTCAAGTATTTATGAAAAACACTTTAAATATTAAGTTAATTTTTGTGATTCTAAGTATTAATTTAACAATTTAGAATTTAACTTTTTCGATTTAAATAATTTAAGGTATTAATTTTTTCTATTTGAGCAATTTGATATTATAAAAATATTTAAATTGTTAAATTGAAGAAGTAATACTCTCAAATTCATAAAATTAGAAAAATTAAAATATCAAATTAGTCAAAATGTAAAAAATTATAGTCCTTAGACAAATTAATTTTTCAGGATAAACTCTAAAATAACAAAACTATAAATATGATAGCTAGAAATGAATATTAAAAAAAATAAGAACTTGTTTGATTATTTAACTAAAAAAAATTCAAATATTGCTGCTGTCCAATTATAACTTAAATTTTTCTATAATTTTTAAAAATAATGAGATGTCTGGTCAATATTTTATAAAACGTTTTTAAAATAAAAAAACAAAAAACATGACTATATTGTTTTTCTTTCCTGATATGATCATTTGATTAATTAATATAATAAGTATAATAGTTTAGTGATTATAATAATTATAACTAGGTGAATACTCTTAAAAAAAAGGGAAAAAATTTCAACTTGTTAAATATTATTAAAAGAAAAAAAAGCTAAAAGGTACGAAGGTAGATAAAACTTTAACCAAAATTATCAAAGAAAAGAAAAAGGAAAAAATCTGCTAATGTTGTGCATGTTTTCAATTTTCTTAAAAACAATGAAAACATGTTTAAGCTATTTTCAGTTTTTTGTTTTTTAAAATATATTGTTTTAAAAAATAATAATTTAAAAATTATGACCAAACACATTATTGTTTTCGAAAACAATTTTTTATTTTTATGTAACATTTTTTAAGTTATCCGATCAAACGGGTCCTAAGTATTTAAGATAAATTTAGTTATTTATTCTCACAAATTAAAGTTATTTTGGTACAAAATTAAGAAAAAAATTAACTTTGATTATAAAATTTAATATAAAATTACTAATTATAATCAAATTGACAATAATAAGTATTTTTATTGTTTAATTAATTATGATTTTGAGCTAAATAAATTATATCAAATTTATTAAACTAAAAGATACGTTAATTAATAAAATAAAATAAATTTCAAAATTAAAAAGTTAAATCTATTAATCATTTTAAATAAAATATAACATATAAAATATATCAAGCACCTGAAAAAATTCCTAGATTCACCTCTAATTAAAAGCATAATAATTTTTTATATAATTAAAATAATTATTTAATGATAATAATGTAAAAATAATAAATAATAAAAATATTAAATATAATTATTTATAATAATATAATATATTTATTATATAATCATTTGTTATTTATTGGTGTAAAAAAATCCAATAAAAAAGAAAAGACAAAAGACAAACAACCAAAAACATTATATATAGAAATATTAATTAAATATTTTCTTTAGTTGATATTACATCATCTCTGCTCTACCTACAACTGATAAATTTAATATAAATACGATTCACGAATAAACGAACTTACCATATTCAAATTAATATAGCTAAGCAAAAATTGCATTAATTATGACCCTAAATATCAAAGATTATAAGTGTAATAATTTTTATGTAATTAAAATAATTATTTAAGAATAATAACGTAAAGATAATAAATAATAAAAATATAAAATATAAATATTTATAAGAATATGATATATTTATTATATAATCATTTGATATTTATTGATGTATAAAAAAACAACATAAAAAAAGAAAAAAGAATGAACAACCATAAACATCGAGGCTTTTTATATAGAAATAAATCAATAATATATGAAAATTGATTAGTTTTTAGTTAAAATAATTAGTTAAACATAAAGTTTGATATACGAATAAATGAATTGTTCATATTTAAATAGTAATGAGTAAGCATTATTTACATTAAATGTCATTCTTAATGTCGCAAGTGTAACAATCTTTATGTAATTAAAATAATTATTAAAAGTAATAATATAAAGATAAAATACAATAAAACTATCAAATAAAATTATTTATAAAAATATAATATATAATATAATTTTGATATTTATTAGTGTATAAAAAAAATATTAATGATCATTAACATTGAGGCTTTTATACATGTAGAAAATTGATCAAGGGTGTGATGAAATTTACAAATGTTTAAAAAGTAAAAAAAAAGAACTTTAGAAATAAATTTTTAAAGTTGCATACTTTATTGCAAACTGGTTAATGGTTTTGGCCAATTTTAACGGAAGCTAATTATATGTATTAATTTTGATAAATTTTTTTAAATTTTGAAACAAAAAACATTTTAAACTCCAAAGCCTCAGTTTATCAAAATTTTTTGTTGTACTTAATCGATTTATATCAATTTTAAAACTTAAATGTATTTTCAACTCTATAATCTCGATATCATAAACTTATTCATAGTCTAATGATGACAATGCAATAGTGTAAGGCCAGATTCATTAATGATGTTAAAATTCAATTCTTAATGAATTTAATCAAAATCGATTTAAGTGGATTAAAAATACATAACAAGGAAAAGATTATGTGAAATATTAGGAAAGATATTCTCCACGGAGCTATTTTTCAAGTTTGATACACTTTCAAAATTTTAATTTATTATGTCTATATTATTAAAATTTTTAATTGTTATAAAAATATATCAAATTTTTTATTTTATTTTATTTTATTAAATTTTATAAATATTATAAAATATAATTGATATACATTAATTTTTCTTAATTAATTGAAATTAATGATATTTTAAAATATTTTAAAAAATTTAATAATATTAAAGTAAAAACATATTCATAATAATTATAATATTTATTAATATAAAAATAAAATAAAATAAATTTTGATTATTTTGAAGTCCTTAAAATTTGGTAAACGAAAATCCATTTACTCAACTTTCGAACTTTAGACGCATCCTATAGCCCATTTTGGAAAGGGAAAAAAATACCATTTTATAAGACCCCCTCATCGCCCATTATAAATACGCTCCAAAACGCTCTTTCTTTCTTTCTCGTTCTCACCTTATTTTCTACGCAAATCTCTCGCGCCCCTTCACGATCCAAAACCCTAGACACCGCCATTGCCGAGGGAGGTGAGAGAAGTCGCAACTCCTTTCACCAATCTCATCTTCTCTCACCTCTTCTACTACATAACAGTCGTTTCAAGGTTCTATACTCTCTCTGTCTCTCTCTCCCTATATATATAGAATTTCAACTTGTAGTTTTACAAATAATTCGTAAAATCTCTTTTGAACCATTACGGTTTGTCAAAACCTTGCAATTCACATGTTTGTATTTGAAGAAATGGCGAATTCGTTCTATGTTAATCTAAGATATGAAACTTTTTTTCAATGAAGTTATCGAAGACTATTCAAGTGTTAGAAACTAATTTTTTTCTGCTTTCTTTTTACGAGAACCAAAAACTTTTAATTTTAGCTCTCGTCGTTGAAGATTTTGTTTGGAACTTTTTTTTTCAGTTCTCAATAAAAATGTTAGAATCATTTTACTTGTTTGGATGAAATCAACTCATAACTTTTGATGTTTTGATTGGCTGTGTAAATATTTTTCGTTAGGATCCTGTTCGTAGCTGCTGTATCCTTGAATTCTTTTATCTTCACACGCTGGTAACTTTGTTTCTGTTTTATCTTGCTTATTTCACTAGCATTTTTTTGTAGAAAACTGGGAACATTGTATTAGAAAAGCTTAGAGGGATGAGTTGAGTGTCTCTGGGGATGAGTTGAGTGTCTCTGGGGATGAGTTTAATATGTTAGTGGAAATAATTTGTGATAACTTTTATGATTATAGAAGTAATCAAGCCAAATATTGTTATCGTATAAAAAAAAGAAATTTCATTGATATCTTCATGCAGTAATTCACTTGCAGGTTTAGAATTTTGATTATCTTGATTGCTTTTGTGAAATTGAATAGGAATGGCTTCCTCATTGCAGCAAGCCCCAGCCGCAAATATCCCTCCAGCTGCTGATGTTGTATGTATTAATTTAAGATGCCAGCATTAATTTCTCTTTTGTTGATTTTAATGGCTTAATATTGATGGAGCATTTTTGTGCTATCTAGGTTGGCAATGCTTTTGTTCACCAATACTACCTTATATTGCAACAATCGCCAGAGCTTGTTCATCGGTTTTACCATAATATTAGTAAGCTAGGGCGCCCAGAAGAAAATGGTGTAATGAGTATTACAACTACCATGCAAGTTAGTTCCTATCTTCTCTCCTGTTATTCTAATTTTGTTTGCTTAAGTTTGATGCATCATTGTGCATGCATGTGATCTCTCATTTCATGTACTACCAAAGCCAAACTGTTTGGATATATCTCCTCATAGTTATAAGGATATCGTGTTTTAAAGGATGCCTTTGAAAGTTATGCTTCTGAGACAGTTATTATAGTTGTATCTTCTTTGTAAGTGAGGCTTTTGGCTGTAAGTATTATTTCCTCTCCCCTCCTGCCTCTCAAAACTTTACTTTCATGGAAACAATGAAATGCAGTGTCGGTATTAATAGATTTTTCATGTTGTTGATTTTAATTCTTTTTAACATATTCATTGAACTGGCAGGCAATCAATGAGAAGATACTTTCATTTGGTTGTGGGAAACTCAGTGCAGATATCACAACTGTGGATGCACAAGATTCTTATGGTGGGGGATTTTTTGTTCTTGTGACTGGATATTTGACTGGGAATGATAATTCAAGGCGGAAGTTTACACAAAGTTTCTTCTTGGCACCACAAGACAAAGGCTACTTTGTTTTGAACGATGTTTTCAGATTTGTCGATGATGCCATTCGTCAAAAAGGAAGTCAGGACATGGTCAATGATAACAAGGGTATTGTTGCTGTCGAGCATGGTATATAAAACTCTTTTTGCGGAATTGAGGCATTTTCTTTTCATATGCTTCTAGTTTGACAATGTCTTTTTCTGTAGATTCTCCTGCTGTGCATGAGAATCATGTTGCTGAGCCTACTAATGTAATTCCCAATGATGATGGTGAAAAAGTTTATAATCATAAAATTGAAGTTGTTTCTGCTGAGGAAGAAGAGGAAGCACTAGTTGCTGAGGTTGTTGACGAGGTTCCAGATGATTCGCTAATGGTGGCTGAATCTGATTCCAAAATTGAAGAAGTGCCTAAGAAGTCTTATGCCTCAATTGTTAGTAATTAGTGGTCACCTTTCATTTTTTATTATTCCTTTTCTGATTTCTGAATAATTAATGGTGTGTTCAGAGTTTTATTTGGTTATAATTATATTTTGTGGTTTTGGATTGTATTGGTAAGTTTTATTTTTATTTTTTTGGATTTAGAATGTTGAAATGTTTCTGCATCTTTGGAGTTTTGTGATTTGGAAAATTTAGATTCAAATCCAAACATGCTCTAAATTGCTTCACCTTTTGCAACCTTAAAAAAAATGTGGTGACCACTGTCTGCCTCTTTTGGTTTTTGTATTCAGATTTGGTAACCAATGGTGACATTCTCCGTGCATTTATTATAAAAGAAAAATACCTTGGTAACACTTTAGTACTATTGTTTTGAAAAAGTGACCATAGAAGGACAACCATTTTTATGGGCCATTTCAGGCCACATGACATGCACATGACTATTTATAAGGGGTATATGGTTCATTTTTCCTAATCCTTTCCTTGTTAAAAGGTGGGGATTATTTCTGCCATTTTTTGTAGTTAAAAGCTTCAGTCCCATCAATTTTTGTTCATTTTTCTTTGATTTTTCTTTGATTTTTTTTATGTTTTTATTCTATTTTTATACTCGTTCTTGCAAATATGACCAAACTGAATATCTTCAACTTTTCATTTTTGAAAACTATAATTAATTAAAATTGAAGATATCTAGTTTGGTTATATTTTTGTATTGCAAGAACAACTATAAAAACTGAAGAACAACATAACAAAAATAGAATAAATACACAGAAAAAAATGAATAAAAACTGATGGGTTGAAGTTTTTGACAACTAAAAACAACAACGGGAATAATTCTCCCTTTTTTCTCCAAGAGAAGGGTAGGTAAAATGATACTATATGTCCCTTAAAAACAATCATGTGCATGTTACCTTAAATGGTCCATAAATATGGTTTTGTTTGGTCATTTTTTCAAAACAATAGGACTAAAGTGTTACTAAAAAAGTGTAGGATTTAAGTGCTATTTTTCGAATAAGTATAGGACCAGTATAGTGGTCCTCCTTTATTATAAACATCTCATTTGGTGATATATAGTAAAAATTGTTTTGCATCCTGCCAGGTTAAGGTTCTGAAGGGAAGTGCTGGGCCTTTTACCTCTCCTACACCTGTTCCTTCAAGACCTGTACAAAAGATTCAAGATCAGCAACATACAGCTGCTCTGGCTCCTGCATTACCATCTGAGACCATTCCTTTGAGTACCAATGTTAATGAAAATGAGAATACAAATGAGACCGAAGGTTTATACTCCTTTATAATTTTAATCTGCTTGTAAAAACTGCACTTTTCATTAACCAACAGTCTATTTATCTCATTGTTATTTATTCATTCCATTGTTCACTTGGCAATGAACAGCGGATGGTCATTCCATATATATCAAAGGTCTACCTTTGAATGCCACTCATTCTCTTCTTGAGAATGAATTTAAGAAATTTGGACATATCAAGGTTGGCGGTATACAAGTTAGGAGTCAGAAGGTATGCTTTATGTCAAACATCTGTGGTTGATATCTCGTTGAAATTTTCTGAATCATTTTTCGAATATTTGTTGACAGGGCTTCTGTTTTGGTTTTGTGGAATTTGAGACTGCTATTTCTGTACAGAGTGCAATAGAGGTATCTAAAGAATAGCTTGCTTTTTGGTATAACTTTAGCTTTGGATGAGTAGACGTATCACGTTTCTTAATAGATAAGTCATATTTTGAGGTCTCATGCATAAACTCTGTATAAATGCCCAAATAGGGGTAGTTATCCCCTCCCCCCACCCCCCAAAAAAAAAAAAAAAAAGAGTCCGAGTTATATCTTTTATATTTTATTTGTGGGATTTATTGTAATTAGCAAGTGTATATTTATATATGTATCACAATCTGTGTATTCTTGGTGTCATTGTGACACTTTATTGCCAAGCTTGGCAATTATGAAAGGGTGACATTGTCATCTTTAGTGTTATGCTTAATCATTATGTATCAAATTGTCTATTACTGCATAGTTTTTATTTTTTTATAATGTTTAATTGATTTCACTTGTCGGGAAATTTCATAAATTTTAGTTAAAATTGTTTTTCATTCAATAACAAGTCCATTCATATTTTATCGTTTGTTTTGAACCATTTCAAACAACTTTGTTCCCTTGAGCATCTTAGTACTGTTGTAAATTTGTGCAAATTCTCCTATTGTGCTGTTACAGGCTTCACCGATTACAATCAATGGACGCCAAGTTGTTGTTGAGGAGAAAAGGTCTACCAATCGAGGTAAGCTTGGGTTTATGTTTCAGCCTTTTGTCCAACAGCTGTTGCTTGGCCTTATGAGCTCAGTGACATCAAGCAGAGCTCCTATGACTAATAACGAATGACTGAGAACTGATTTAGGGGTTTTCTCTGAGAGGGATTGTGCATCTCTCCCTGAAGTATTTACTCATACTTACCATGCTATGTGACTGTTCAAAGGTCCAGACAAATGTTTCCTTGAAGGACAGGCATTGTTATTATTATTTATTTCATTTGCATGGAATTCTTCTTTCTACATGCAGGATATAGTAGAGGAAGGTTTTCCTCAGCAAGGGGAAATGGATACAGGAATGAGGTAACTAGAGGGCGTGGCAACTATGGAGGTGGTAGGGGCTATGGTCGTGGTGATTATAGTAACAGGGGTGAGTTTGGAAACAGGAGTAGCAATCGAGGTGGAGTTCCAAACCATGGAGGAGATGGATATCACAGGTCTGAAAATGGTCGTATGAATCGTGCTGGTGGTGGGTTAGCTGTCAATGCAGCAGCATCCAAGAGCACAGCAGTGCGTGCTTCTGCATGAGAGTGGATTCTAATATGAAAAGAGGATTTTTGTTTATGGGTTTAGTTGTCGAGTTATTGAATTACATAGGGTGTGTCCGGTCATTAATTAGATAAACTATTCGAATTTTCAATGGGAAGTTGCTCCAGCATTTTGTCAGTTTTGCATTTTTAATGTTCAAAGTGATTTTGAGAAGATAGTTATTCAAATTTCTAAATGTGGATCTATTTGTTCGTCTCCTCCTGTTTATCTTTATCTGAAAACTATGCCTGTTAATTGTTATATTGGTCAAAGTGGGACCTTTTTCATTCAATTTTATAAGAATGTTAAATAAATTGCCCTTTTTGTATTTATAGTAGTGTGGTAGTTTTTGTTATGTATCCGTCAATTTATTGACAAGCGAAACGTATAGATTAAAAATAATTAAATTTTTATCAAGATTACGTGAATTTAGTAGAGTATTAATATGACAAAGACACGTTTCATTTATTGGCGTGTTTCCTAATTTGCGATGGCAATTAATTAGAATGATGATGAACATGAATTGATATATATATATATATAAATTTAGAATTAAAAAAGGATAAAGAATCAAAGTAAATTAATTTTTTTTAAATAATAATAATTAATATAATTTTTTTTATGCATATTGTAAATTTGAGATATAGAATCAAATAAAAATATTATTGCAAAGTGTACAAGGCCTTTATTACATCTGCATTATATATTTATGAAGTAAACTTAGAGATAAAAATGATAAGCTTTTTACTAATTCTTATTAATAAATACACCATTATATGTATTTATTAATAAGGGTAGAGAATGAAAGAAAAATAAGTCATTCTTAAATATAATAAATAGGTAATGAAGATCCTATAAATTTAAGAGATTTCATCGTTTGTTTTTTTTTTTACTTTTCTTTCACATTGATTATCTTTTCTAAATTTACATGTAATTACAAAAATATCTCCTATTTTAATATTTTTCTAATTGGTGCAGTTCTTGCTGTAATGAGGAGAAATGTACGGTGGGGGGTATATGCTATGTGGTAGATGAATTTCAGCTAGAGCACACCCTCATTCATTCCTTGAAAGAACTGCGTAAACAATTTTTTTGATGGCATCATGATTGGCACAAAATTAATCCAGCTATTTATCTTGAGCCATTTTTGGATGTGGTTCGGTCCGATGAAACTGGTGCCCCTATAACTGGGGTTGCTTTGTCATCTATCTACAAAATATTGACCCTTGACATGCTTGATCTGGAAACTGTAAATGTTGATGATGCCATGTACCTAATTGTTGATGCTGTAACAAGCTGCAGGTTCGAGATAACTGATCCTGCTTCCGAAGAAGTGGTACTGATGAAAATACTTCAAGTTCTTCCAGCATGCATCAAAAGTAAGGCATCGGCTAAGTTGAGCAACCAACATGTATGCAAGATAGTGAACACATGTTTTTGTATGGTTCAACAAGCAAGCTCCAAGGGTGAATTATTGCAGCAAATAGCGCGCCATACAATGCACGAATTAGTTAGGTGTATCTTTTTTTCGCTTGCCTGATGTCAACAACACAGATCATGCATCTACTCATGAAAGCAGATCTTGTTTCAGTGGAAAGATAATGATTCTTGTATCAGATACATGATATCTCCATCTCTAATCTGCAATATACAACCCTGTTTCTCCGTCCTCTTCTGGAATAATAAAAAAAATAGAGGTAAATAGAATTGAAAGATATGGCAGTTCCTTCAAGTCCTTGTGTTAGAGGCTAGAGATTTAGAAGCACGTGGAAGAAAATAGATTCTGAAATTCATTTATCTTTATCACCATTTAATGAGTTATGAATTGTCTAGAGGTGACGATTTGAATGAATTAACACTTATGAATTTATTGGCAATGTTTATATATGTTAAAAGAAAGTATAGAAGTATTATTTCTTGTCATCTGATAACATTTTTCTTTTGCAGGTAACTGGATGGGATAACAATTGCCATAACAGAAATAGAGGCTGAAAATTGCATCATCGGTAGTGATGGTCGGTCCTCAATTGCAAATCCTTCAAATTCTCTTTCTAGTACATCGGAAGGTGAGACAAATAAGAGGATTATGGTTAGCAACTGGATGGGGGCAACTCAAAGTAGTGGGGATGTTATGATGAAGCCGTTTGGGGTCCCATGCATGGTTGAGATATTTTGCTTCATTTGTTTTCTGCTGAATGTCACTGAGCACATTGAATTTGGTTCAAGATCAAATCCTGTCGTATATGATGAGGGTGTTCCCTTGTTTGCTGTGGGTCTGATTAATTCAGCCATTGAATTGGGTGGGGCCCATATTCATAGCTTCCCTGAATTAGTGGCTATAGTTCAGGATGAATTGTTTCATGACCTCGTGAAATTTGGTCTATCAACAAGTCCATTGATTCTCTCAACAGTTTGCAGCATTGTTCTCAATCTGTATCATCATTTACGTACGAAACTTAAACTACAGCTTGAAGTTTTCTTCTAGGCTTGTGATGATTCTATGAAAATAAAATCATTAGCGTATTTTTTTACTTAATATTTACTTGCTTTATTTAATAAATAGTATTTTTATGGTCAAAAAAATTTAAAAATAATCTTTTTAGTGAAAATGAGTGAAAATATAATTTTTGGAAATTTTTGAGATCTTTCTGAAATTTTTAACGCATGACCAATCAGGAACTACCATGTGGCATGCCACGCAAGTAGAAGAGCTGACTGAGCAAACCACGCGGACGTCACGTGCCACGTGTCAGCACGATGTTCAATTCGAGTTTGGAAATCGGTTAACGCATCATGCCATTGGTTCGCACGTCAATTAATTACTATATAGTGTGTAGGTTAGAATCGCTAAAATCCCTTCAATGTAATATCAATTAATTACATGATCAATTGAATCTAACCTAATATGTATTCCTCTATCAAGTAAATTACAAGTAAATTACATACTATATAGTAATTAATTTAATCACATTCTCATGTCAATTAAATTGCATAAGTCTTATTAAGTTCATCAATTATGGATCACATACATAAGAATCATACATCTCTGCCTAGAAACTATGCATGTTATTTAATCAAGACAAACAATTAAATAATTTTCTCAAATATATTTAATTGTCTCTGTAGATAAATTGTTGGTCAAACAATTAATAATATAAAAATTAGATAAAATAATATAATTAAATTAATATTATAATTGGGAAAAATATTAGATCATTACATGGTGAAAATTGGGTTCATAAGATCCCTAGATTAATAAATTAATTACACATAATTGTGTTCATAAAACTCATATTTTTTCATAAAGAAAGACATAAAATTGATAAAGAAAAGAGTAGAAAAAGAAATACAATCAATATCTTGAATTATAGAATTAATTTTCTCTTAAATCTCTGCCAAAATTGCGTCTTCTCTTGAATTTTTTTTGTATTTTTCTCTCTTTTTAGTTCTAAAAATTGACCAAAATTATGCTAATGGAGTCAAATTAGGGTTTATAGAGTGATTAGGGGCTTAAATAAAGCTTATGTGCGATCTGGACCGTTCGATTAATTTCAGATCAAGGGTTACGATCAAAACAAGCAAAATTGACATCTTTAGTCAATCACAACACGACACGTGGCATCAGAAATTCATTGGACGAATCACGGAGCGACGTGTGGCAGGGGAGATTGGTCAGAGTCAACGCTCGCCGAGTCAGCAACATGTGGCGCGACGTGATTGATGGGAACTGATGGCGTGGTGACACGTGGCATGGCGTGTTGACCAATTTTCGAACTCGAATTGAACACCGTGCTGACACGTGGCGCGTGATGTCCGCGTGGCTTGCCGAGTTAACTCCTCTACTTGCGTGGTATGCTACGTGACAGCTTCTTATTAGTCATGCGTTAAAAATTCATAAAAATTCTAGAAAAATCCCAAGAGTTATACTTTTATCTCTTATCACTAAAAAAATTATATAGAGTCATCAGCACATAATAATCTCCCCGTTATCTATCACAGCTCAACATCCAGAAGCATCTGAAGTTGGGTTCAAGGCACTAGCATTTATCATGTGTGAAGGGGCACATCTTTTGCAATCTAATTATGTGCTGTGTGTGTATGCTGCAAGGCAATTTGCTGAATCTCGGGTTGGGGAGGTTGATCGGTCAGTTTCTTCCCTCGATCTAATGGTAGGTTCAATTGTATGTCTGGTAATATGGTCACACGAACCAAGCATGCTGCAACAGTTGAGGCTGCTATGAAGATGAATCAAGACATTGGAGAAACGTGGTTGAGGTTGGTTTAGGGACTGAGGAAAGTATGTTTAGACCAGAGAGAGGAAGTGAGAAACCATGCTATTTTAGTCTTACAAAGGTCTTTGGCAGGTGAAGGGATTGATATTCCAAATGACTTGTGGTTGTTGTCTTTTGATGGAGTGATATTTCCATTGCTTGATGACTTACTAGAAATATCCCTCCCCGAAAAACTATAAGAGCATGGAAAGATCACTTGTTTTAGCAATGAAACTCATGTCCAAAGTTTTCTTACAGTTGTTGCAGGATCTCTGGAAATTACCATCCTTCTGTAAAAGTGTGGCTTGGGGTTCTTTAATCATATGGAAAAATATATCAAGGCAAAATTCAGAGGGAAGCGCAGTGAGAAGATTCATGAATTAGTTCCTGAGCTCCGGAAGAATACCCTGTTTGTGATGAAGACTACTGGAATCCTTATGCCTAATGATGCCATTGGTGCTGATAGCCTTTAGCAATTGACGTGGTTGAATGTGAATAACATATCTCCATCCATGCAGACAGAAGTCCTTTCTGCTAATGAGTTGGAAATGTTGGGAAATAACGCAAATTCCCGATAAGCCAAACTTATGAGAAAGCAAGAATATAAAATAACACAAAAATTTGATAACGGAGTTCGGCCAATCTTACTTACGTCTCTGGGACTTGCTGCCGGATCTTTTCTTGAAAGAGTAGAAATTACCTGAGGTGTTTACAAGCTACGCGACAACCCAATTACACTGAAAATTACTCTGATTTTCTCTCACAAAAGCTTTGCTTCTCAAGCTTTTCTCTAAATTGGAATGAAAACTTTGGGTGGTTAATTCATTACAATTACACATCTATTTATAGGAAAATTCACTCCTTGAATTACTCGTAAATTAATGGTTCCTTGAATTGCTCCTTGAATTAAGCTCCATGTTTTCTTTGTTTTGTTCCATGTTTTGCTTTCCGTGTTTTACCTCCTTGTTTTGTTCCATGTTTTGCTCGCTTAATTTGCTCGCTTAAATTAAGGAGCTTTATAACAATAATCTCTAACAATCTCCCACTTGAAGACCGATTTCAATCTGTCTTCACACCTTGATCAATCGCATTAGCTTTTCTAGTCTTTGTTACTGTGGACCAACCCGAAGTTGAGCACAACTTGATTTGTCAATAGTCACCACCTTTGTTAACATATCTGGCACGGATTTTTGCTTCCTTGAATCTTCTCCAAGATTAACACATCATCTTCGATAGAGATATGATGAAGTGATATGAAGTCAATATGCTTTGTTCTAGAATGAAATCTTTGAATTCTTCGCCAAGTGTATTGCTTTGACTATCACTATGCGCAGAACATTCTTCTCTTGTTTGAATCCCAAATCAGGTTAACAAACCCTTGAAGCCGTATCATCTCTTTACTAGCTTCGATTCTTGCTGCATTACTTTCTGCGTAGTGGATAGAGTGACAATTTTACGTATTTGTGACATCCGAACTAACATTGTAGTTCCAACCGGTAAATATATAACCAGGTGGTGCTTTTCAACCCGGTGATCAACTTCACCTCCAAAGTCTGCGTCTACGTATCCTTGTACTTTTAACTCTCCTTTACTAAAGTACAAACACTTACGTGGTGCCTCGCGTATACCTCAAAAATCCACTGACGCTTTCCCAATGAGTTTTCCCTAGATTTGACATAAATGCCGCTAACAACTCCCATGCGTATGGCCCGATGTCCGGTCTTGTGCATGCACCATTGCGTACATCGAACTTCCAATGGTGAGGCATGGGAACCTTAACCGTGAATTCTCTCTCTTCTCTGTCTGGGGACTGATCCTTGGATAAGCGAAAATGACTCGGACCAAGGGTGTCGCTCTTCGGCTTGGCATCGCCCGTGTTGAATCTTTGCAAAAACCACGATTGATGTCTTTCGCTGAGATAATTGCACGGATCCTTTCTACTTAATTCTTTTGATTTGCATTCCAAGAATCTTCTTTGCTGGAGCCAAGTCTTTCATGTCAAATTCCTTTGACAATTGCTACTTCAACCTTTTAATATCATCCATGAACTGCTACTACGTATCATCAACGTAAAGTAGTAAAATGATATAAGCGGACCTATATCTTCAAGTTAGCAACAAATGACTCGTGCACTTATCGGAAACCTTCCTCGTGTAAGTGAAGTCGTCACAAATTTTTTGTACCATTATCTCGGGGGCTTGTTTCGGGCCATACAAACTCTTCTTAAGTCTGCACACGCATGTTCTTCTTCCCCTTTCTAGAAACCTTGGTTGGTACATGTATATTTCTTCATCTAAATCTCCGTAAAGGAATGCGGTCTTCACATCCAACATGCTCAAGATGAAGATCTTCGATGGCTACAATGCTCAATCTTGATACGATAGTATTGAGCTTCACAACTATGAGAACAAAAATGTCGGTGTAGTCAACTCCTTCCTCTGAAACCCTTTGACAATAGGCGGGTTTGTATCTCTTGGAACCATCGCTCCTCTTTCACCCGATACACCCATTTGTTGTGAAGTGCCTTCTTTCCCATAGGTAACTCGGCTAGTTCCGTATGCGGTTGGAGATGAGAGATTTCATTTCTTCTTTCATGTAGCAAGCTCACTTGTTGGAATCTCGAGTCCGACAAGCTTCATCATAGCATTCGAGGCTCCCTCCGATCAATGACATATAGTTCATGTATCTCACTTGTTAGGCGACGTGAGGTCGAGAAGACCTTCTCACAGCGAGAAATTTGGAGTAAGAGGTTGTGGTGTGTCGGAATGATGTGTCTTGCTTTGTCCAACAAGTTCCTACATTTGAGGACTTGTTACAATTGGTTACATTTGCGGAAGTATACGGGACATCATACGCATTCTGCAAATCTTGACTCATTCTCGCTCCGAGTCATTGGCGTCTATTTATGCATGTCCTTATACATCACCCTTTCGTTGAAAATCACATCTTTGCTACGGATAACTTTCTTCTTTTCGTCATCCCAAATCGGTAGCCAAACTCATCCTCACCATAGCCAATGAATGTGCATTTCTTGGATTGGGATCAAGCTTATTCCTGCCTTGATCCAGCGTATGCCTGAAATGCTACACAACCGAAAACTTTTAGATGTGATAGTTTCACCTCTTTTTCCGGCTCCATACCTCCTGCATTCTATGCTCCAATGGAACGGATGGGCCTCGGTTGATCAAGTAAGGCTGCCGTGTTGACCGCTTACGCCCGAGGTGCTTCGGTAGACCGACCGTATAAGAATGCTTGCAGGCTCTTCTGTCGATTCACGGTTCGTACGCCGCCTACACCATTGTGTTGAGCGTGCACAGCACGGTTCTTTCCATTCTAATCGTGCCCATACCTTCCGAGAGTGATCATCGATGAAAGTCCGAAGTAGTGTTTCCAGCGATAGATGAGACGGTCGTTGGTCCCCAAACATCGAGTGAATAAGCTACAGCCTTTCCTTCTTTGGGATTTTGCAACTTGTACGGTGACTCTCTTTTGCTTTCCAAGTATGCAATCTTCGCACATGTCTATCTCCCAGTAGGCTTGTGGACCTGGAAGTTTTCCACTTTGGTGCGTAATCTTCATCCCTTCTCACTCATATGGCCTAGTCTGCGGTGCCCTGATTTGGTGTTTCATTGCTTCTTTGCAAGCGTAATTGAACAACGTGCCTCATTTGTCGTGTAAAGAGTGCCACTTTTCTTGCCTCGAGCAACCGTCATTGCACCGCCTTTGAAATCTTCCAATCATCACCACGGAAGATCGTGGTGTAGCCTTCACCGGCCAATTGCCCCACCGAGATTAAGTTCCTTACGAGATCGGGAATATGCGACATCCTTCGCGGTTCCCGAACAAATCCGTTCGACTTAATCTTCACACCACATAATAGCACATGGTTGATCATCGCCAAGAATATACCTTTCCAAGGTTTCCCAGGGACATATTTCTCGAAGAATTCTTTTGTGAAGTAGCGTGGAACGATGCTTTCAGAGTCTAACACCAAGATTCTTCCTTGCTACTCGAAAGAAGAGCATATCATACATCATCATCTCTCACACGAGTGGAAGTAACATTTGCCTCTGCCTTGACTTGGTTTGTCCTTGATGCATTCTTGCACCTTGATTTTTGTAGTGCCGGTTCTTCCTGATTCCAACACTCGATAGTCTACGGTATGGGAATTATTAGGATTCCTGGTTGGACCTCCGTCTTTTGATCTACCTCGGTAGTCGATTCTGCACGTTCATTTCCTTTGGTTGAATTTCTTCCTCTTGAACTCGTATGCAAAAATGAAGGTTGACGATTCTTGTCTACCTACGTCGGATCTCTTCATCGAGAACCAAATCACGAACATCGTCAAATTTCAACTTATTGCTTCCCGATGAGCTACCATAATGTGACGCATTCCACCTTTCGACTACGGTAGAAGACAAAAGTATCAATGCCTTCGTACTTCTCTTCATCGAATTCATTTCCACTGAACTCAACTGTTGGGTTGTAAGCGTATTGAGTTCGTTGAGATGTTGGTATCGATGCGCTTTCCGTCATCCGAAATTGGAACAAGCGCCTCATCAAGTGCACTTTGTTTGAGGCGAATGGCCGTACATATTGGAGAGAGCTACCATAAGACTGCCGTGGTCTTTTCGCTTTGCTATGTTGAAAGCAACATTACGGGATAACGTCAATCGAATAACTTTCCAGGGGCATGCATGCAGAAGATTCCAATCTTCTTCCTTCATAACCTCCACTTCTTCCGGAGAGAGGTTGATATAGATTTCTTTGATCTGAGATAATCCTCTATCCGCATTTTCCAAAACCCGAAATATGTGCCATCAAATTTCTCGAGTTTCACCTCTTCATTCATGGCCGTTGCTGCCGACTCTGACTAAAATCTTGATCGTTTTTTTGATTATTTCTTGAGAAAATTGACAAAAAATCACTACCAATAGCTCGTCTGGGTTGTTGGGAAATAACGAAATTAGATAAGCCAAACATGAGAAAGCAAGAATATAAAATAACACACAAATTTGATAAACGGAGTTCGAAGCCAATCTTGCTTACGTCTCGGGGACCTGCTTGAGATCTTTTCTTGAAAGAGTAGAAATTACACAAGGTGTTCTGGCCTCATGGCACATGACCCAATTACACTCGAGAAAATTACTCTCGATTTCTCTCACAAAACTTTACTCTCTAAGCTTTTCTCTCAATTGGAATGAACAATTTGGATGGTTAATTCATTACAATTACACATCTATTTATAGGAAAATTCACTCCTTGAATTACTCCTTAAATTAATGGTTCCTTGAATTGCTCCTTGAATTAAGCTACTTGTTTTGTTCCATGTTTTACTCCTTGTTTTGTTCCATGTTTTGCTCCTTAATTTGCTCCTTAAATTAAGGAGCTTTATAACAATAATCTCTAACAGGAAAAGCTTCAGAAAAATCATGCAAAAGCTGGGGAAACTGCTGCTTCTGATGGGACCGTGCTTGTTCAGACCGAGTGAGATCGATACCTTGTAGAATCGTTTCTTTAATGCAACTTTGAAAACTTAAATGGCCTGGAAGTGACGACCTTTGTTGATATACCCAGAGTATCACCACAGCGACCTAAAGGAATTATGGAACTGTAGAGCAGGTGTGTACTTGAAGACGAAGGTAGCTTACAATTCTATTTGGGGCCTGTGTTTTGCATAACACTGTGTAGTATACCTTTGCATCATTTTGTAGTTAGAACAGCACTTAAGAAATAAGTGAATCCATTGGAGTTAGTGTGATATCTTGTCCATATGGCGATCGAAGTAGATTCCTTCATAAATTGTATTCACTTTTTAGTTTCTCTAGCGAACAAAATTGCAAGTTTCTCTGTGCACTTGTGACTTGTGTAATATACCTTTTGATAGTAGAAGTTTCTCTTGGAACATCTGGGATTTGGTTACTAAAGCTACTTAAACTATAAAGGCCAATTAATTAGTTTTTGTCTATTTGGCAATATTTGCCTATATAGACCTCATTGTAATCTTTATATTCATCTTCTGAGTTATGCAGAATTCTAATTATAAGTCTTCTTTTATCATTCTTTAGTTGCCTATAGACCATGGTTGATACATCTTTGTCTGCTTCAACTTGATATTCTTTCAGTTTTAGTGAAGTTTCTTTCATTTGTGCCAAAACAAATTTATCTGTATTCTTATTTTTACTATAATTATCTTGGTAGGTTTTAGTAAATCCTCTGATACACTGGATTAAAATCAATAGCTTGTTATTTATCCGTGAAAAGTAAAAACAGGGTAATTCAAACAACTCTGCCATCAGAATCTTCAGAACTTGTTAGCAACAGAAATGAAATCTAGGGCAACCAATATTGATGAACCCAAAAAAGAAAAAAAGAAATGTTTATAGTAACATAAATTAAGTCAATTAAAAAATCTTTATTGAACCAAAACATAGATAGCAGAGTTGTAAATGTTTTTTTCCCACCAGTTCTTTGTATATAGCAACCAGTTTCAATATAATCTTTTGGAAAACAAAGAAACATATATACTTGTGATTCATAACAGATACACATATTGATACAATGCCAATATATAATAACATCAGTAAAGGTCTTGAAAATCTGATAATTCAATATTACCCTTTCTTGCTGTTCCTAGTTACATTGTGTAGCCATCCAAAGCCTTTCAATGTCTTAGATAACTTTAAAAGATTAGGTCTTCTCATTCCCAAATTCATTTTTCCAGCTGAGAATTTCAAAGCCTGCAAGCAACACAATTGCTCATCTGCATAATCTTCATCAAACTCATCATCATAATCATCTTTGTATTCAACCGATGATATTCCACCTTTCTTCTCCCTCTTTGTGTTAATGTGTTTGGACTTATTATTAGCCTTATTACTGATATTATTATTATTTGAGTACTCAGTCTCATATGTCTCCCAAAGCATATCCATTCCTTCACTTCCATCAACATTGTTGTGTCTCTCCTCAAAAAGCTTACATGCTAATGTCTTCCTCCACTCTTTTTCTTTCCTCATTGAACCAAAACTTCCCAAATTTGCAGGTAAAGTCTCCTGAGAATCTTCCTCTATTACTTTGAATGAATTAGCATCTCCATTATCACAACCTACAACATTTTCTCCAACTACTACTCTTGGAGAATTCACCTTTATCGTTGAAATTGAATTACTCTCTCTGCTGCTAGTATCAGTACTCTTCACTTCAGTCTCCTTAATTCTATTCTCTATTGCCTTCGATTCGCTTCGTACCGATGGCTTTCCTTTTCGTTCTTCGAGTTTTTTCGATTGTATATTTCGAGTCTTGATCACTTCCATGTCTTCCCTTTTGCTTGACATATTCTCCAAGTTTTCCCTTTCTTGCCAGAACTTTTTCAACCTCTTTACTCCCACAATTGGTTGTATAATTTTGGGCTGATCATCAGAGATCTCATCTGGGTCCTGCTTCAAGTCTCCTCTAATTAGACCTTGTTTTCGACCAACTTCATTGCCATTATCACTTTGGTTTGAACACTTGTCCACTGGTACTGCTTGAAGGGATTCTAAGCACGCTTCTTTCACTTCAACCTCCAAATCCTCAACTTGGTTTTCCTTAATTTGAAAATTTGATGTTTCAAACACAATGCTCTGAACCTCATGAGTCTCTTTTAGTAGTGATGCTTCAAGAGACTCTGAACAAGTCTCTTTCACAACTTCCTCCAAATCTTCAATTGAGTTTTCTTTATTCTCAAAAAGTGATGTGTCAAACACAATTTTATAAACCTCAAGCTCTTCAAAATGCTCAAAATGATCTTTCTCATCATAATCAGCAACTCTGGACCTTGATCTCTCTGAGACAGTTTGGTATATGCTTGATAAAAAGCCAACCTTGACATCATTGTCATGGACAAGAGTGGGAGAGAAAGTAAGCAAAGCTAAGAGAAGAAGAATGGTGGTGATGAAGAGAGGTGAGAGAAAAGATACAAGCTTGAGAAGATAGGGTGAAAAAAAAATGAAGTATGATAAGTAGAGTGGGTGTGAGAAAATGAAGAAACAAAATCTGAAGAGGTCAGAGAAGAGAAGAGTAGTAGAAAATTCAGACATCTTCTCCATTTGGTCCCAAATAGAGAAAATAAAATAAAAATAAAAGGAAAAGAATTGTGGGAAGTTTAGATTCTTCTTCTTCTTCTTCTCCTTGTTTGTGATTGAAATAGAGTAGTGAACTAGTGATTACAATGAAGAGTTTAGGAAAGTTTTTAGGTGACTTGTTTTTGTTATAATGGTAGGGAAGAGAAGTGTGAAATTAGGAGGAGTGAGACCGGGCGTGACTAAAGGAAAAAGACTAAGGACAAGGCAGGGAAAGTGATTAACTGATTGGCAACAAAAGGCATCTTTAGAATTTATTCACACCCAAAAAGAAATACAAAAACAAAATAAACTTGCATCTTATTTTTACAATCTTCTTTTGCTTTCACCGTCTATGACTTTAGCTCGGTAAGACTACAACTACCTAATTTTGTGGGTAACTACTTTATAATTTTTATTTTGATATGTTTTTTAATATATATTTTAAGATATAGGTCAATAATTATTTCAATTCTTTGAGATTGTTGTTTAATTTGGACAAAAAATGTATAGGTAAAGCAAATAAAGATATTTGTTGTATTTTAATAAAAAATATGGGTCAAAAATGATATAAAAATAAAAATAAATATAGTCTAAAAATATCAAATTTTCAACTGTGTTTTTTTTTTAGAAATTTGAACTTAACCAATAATAGGACTATGAAGAAATAAATGGTATTCAAAGAAAATACAGATACAGTCTCATTGAAATTCTTTTATTATTTCAATATATAATTGTTGAAGCTGATTAACTGGTAAGAGAAAATACAGATAGTTATATAATTGGAAATTTTTTTAGATATATTATTATATATCACAATTACATATTAATTACTTATTAAATGTAGTTATATAATCTATAGTACAATTACCAATAAAATTATAACACATTCAATCTTAAATGTGCATAACTACACTTTTCTTACTTGAATTTCAAATTAAATTACTGACTATGTATTGATTAAACAAGACATGTTAAGAAGCCAATTGATAACGTTAACCAATAATATATCATCACGTACGTGTATCCCCCTAACACATGAAAGCCATCTTATCGATCATTTGATAATGGTGGGTGTTATTAAGAGAAATGGACCCTGAACAATCATGTTTACGCGGTTCACACCAAAACAATTATAGCATTATAATACACAACGTAAAAGCTATTAATATAAAAGAGAGATAAATCAAACTAATTATTCAACTATGCAGGCCCTATCACATATACGTACCATAAAAACTAGTTTATAATGCACTCAATATCTTTAGGGTATTTGTGACATATATATATACATATATGGAAAAGGTCCCGAATTTCACTAGGTTAAGCTTCAATTGTAATAGAAACTATGATTTTTTTCCTTGTTGTAATTACAAAATTCTTAGTATAATTACAAAAACATTAATCCAATGATATCTGATAGAAACTCGGGCCTAACTCAACCCAATAAGATCTCATTGAGTTAAGGGTTGTCTAAGCTTATAAGCAGGCTTGGTGCCTTGTTCCTAGTCGATGTGGGATAAGGATATTTAACAGTCCCCCTCCACACGGCGGACAAAAGGTGGACATTAGGTTACGATGAGATCGTAAGCGTAACCCAATTAGGTCCCAAACACATGTAGAAGCCCACGATACCATGTTAGAAACTCAGACCTAACTCAACCTAATAAGATCTCATTGAGTTAAGTGTTACCCAAACTTATAAGCAACTTTCTTTGCCTTGTTCCTACGATGTGGACAAGGATACTTAATCACTTCTACACACGGCGGACAAATGTGGACATTAGTGCCACGGTGAGACTGTGGTAGAGCCCAATTAGGTCCAAACACATAGAGACTAAGCCCGGCTCTGATACCATGTTAGAAACTCAGACCTAACTCAACCTAATAAGATCTCATTGAGTTAAGGGTTGCCCAAGCTTACAAGCAGCTTTGCTGCCTTGTTCCTAGTCGATATGAGATAAGGATACTTAACAATATCTATAATAAAACAATATTATTTGATATATATTATTAAAATTATTATTTTAACGAGGTAATAATTTTTATAAATATTATAAAATGATCGAAAGAATCAATAAAATAACAATTATATTATTTATTAATAAAATTATGCAAGACATTGATATGGCATTTAATTAAAAAAAATAACCATAAATAAATCTTGTCATTTCTCCATCATTTTCTTAAAAACGTAACATGAAAAAAAAGTTATTTCTAAGCTAGTTACTAAATGAACGAATTGACGTTGTAACCTAAATGAACATATTATAACGTACTTTAATAGCACGTACTTTAATATCACTAGTTCTCAACAATGCACATATTAATTGCTTTTGAAATATATATGATGTTGTGTTTTAGGATTAGTGTAAGTGTTAATTTTTAATTAAGTCAGCATAAGTAGTTGAATTGCTTAACACTTAGATTCAACTCTTATTTCAAGTTATAAGTTTAAATTGTAATAAATGCATATTGATATAGAAAAATTAAAAGAGCCAACAATATAATTAACCAAGGTTTATGAGACTTACTCCAAAGTAAAGAATAACGATCTCATAAACTATAAACTGTCTAGAACCAAATTTCATCCCTTGAAGGCTTAATAAACTCAACGTGTAAGTGGGGTGTAAAATCATTTTTATTCATGATGTTGTGTATTCATGTTTGTATTTATATATGTAAATTTACATATTTTTAATATTATAGAAGAGTAAATTATTTTTCAATCAAGTTATAACTTATAAAAATTATTCTATACGTGTGTTGCACGTGAGAACATGCATGTTCTATTTATTTTGAAAAATATTATTTAACATTTCTAAAATTTGGAAATAATATATAATTGTGAGAAATAATTTCGGGGAAGTAAATATGAGATCGATCCTACTAATTAATTATAACATAATTGGTTAAATATTATGATATAAGTAATTAGTCATTTTTAAATAATTTTTGTAAATATTAAAGTAAAAAGATAATCGAAATTTTTAAATTTTTGGTAATTGTTTAAATGCTTATATATATATATATTTTTTTTCACAGTCTCATAATTTAATAATATTGAATTTGATTAAGAAAGATTATAAAATTACATTATCAATATATAATTTTCTTCATAAATGTAATTTAAATTATATAAAAATAAGATAATAAAAACTAAAAAGGTTAATTTTTTTTAAAACAAAACATTTAAGTTTAAATATCATTATCTTAAATAACTAATATTTAAGTAAGCTTAAAAAATAAATTAAAATATTAATACTCGTACATTTTTAATTAATATAATAACTAAAACACATAGTAAGAAAATTAAATGAAATGTATTGATATTAAATCCCAAATAGTAAAGTTTATTAAATTCGTTCTAGAACACATAAAGACACTTGTGTTTTTTTGTTAACTATTTTGTAATTAATTTGAGAAAGTATCTGATTTGTAGGAAGTTTATTAAAACGTTGATATAGAAATCACTCACGCTAATATTGAAAACTGTGAAAATAGAATTGGGGTTCGTAAGTAAGGTATATTGAAAGAGTATCCCAAAAAGAGTAGCATAAGAATGAGTTTGTACTTAAATATTTTATTTTTATAGTGAAAAGTTAGGTGGTCCGATAAACTAATGACTTTTCTTTTAGGTAATGATTTTAGCTTAAGTTATTTACAATTAAAAATATAATATGTTATTATCTTATTTTCACATTTTATTCTTACACACGAGTACATGTCTAGTCGTTTTATTTAGATTATGAAATTATAAATTAATAAAAATTAAGAATAACATATTCACCTTTTCTAGTTTAGTCACGTCTGTATCTTATAAACTTTCAATTATTAAATAGTATTTTGTTATTATAACTTTTAGAAAATTGTTTTTAATAATTTCCAAAAATATCAATACCCTGATAGATTTGTTAATTCGTATTTCACTTATAAATAATTACTTTCTCATTAGATGAATTATACTAATAGTATACAACCTAACATCAATTCTATTACCTAATTCATGCTTTGATATAAAAATAAATAAATAAGTTTCATGCCCAAAATAATCAATAAAGTAACTTATAGTTAAACACAAAACCACCATTTTAATATACTTTTAAAGATGTTAAGTTATATTTGATATTATAATTTATTTATATTTCACTTATACTACACTTGTATTATTTTACTTATACTACATTTATTATTTCACTTATACTATACTTGTACTACATTTGTTACAATCTTATAAATAGGGTTAGCTATGTACATTTTAAAACACACCAATATAACATTCAATCATTCTTTTTTCTTATCTCTTTATACTTTATACTCTCCACGTAAAAAATAGATGAAAAATGTTGTGTAAGGTTTTACAAATAATTATCATATATTATTATCAAGTAATGTGAAGATAATAACGTGAATCAGAATTAATAATCATAAATAAATATAAAATCCCAAATAAACATAATAAATAAACATAGGGAACAATATTTTTACTTTCTCAAACCAATATTAACAACAACGTTAAAGCTTAAGAACAACAATACATGAACATAATAAGGCTTCAAAATTGAATACAAAAGTTGAGCTTGTAGAGCTATTTCTCTTTATAGAAAGGAGATTAATTAATTACCATGCAATGTTTTACTCTATTGGTAGGACTATGCAGTGACATTGAAGATGCTATGCAAAAGTTTTAGTGGTATACATAATCAAAATTCAAGATAGATTTAATGGAGAAAATATGTAAGGTACGGTGAAAGATCGATGTCGACAGATTGTGGTTTAAAGATCTACGGGCCTTTAACTTAGCCACGGTGGCTAAGAAATGTTGCCGCATTCTCAAGTTCTTTAGACTACTCCTTGTTCTCCCAAATTTATATTTAGATCGGAATCCTTCCTTACAGCAGGGGTATGTAGGATCTGTTGGTGTGTGTTGTTGTGGCAGACACCAATAACTCAGTGGAGTAAAACATAGAGCATACAATAATGGTAGTGGATCCATAAAACATGGATATGTAGAAATTATGGTTATTATTTAATTTTCGTTTTCTTTGTATACATGTATCTCAACTATTGTATAGAAACTGAAAACATAAATAATAATGAAATATACTGATAATTATCAGAGAAAGACAATATTTTGACATGATCTTGATCATCTTTTTTAATGGAATTGACAGGGGAGGTTTTCTAGATGCGCATTAGGTTCTTTTTGATGGGTTAATTAAGGTGGAATTAATGTTCTTTTTGATGCGATTTATTTACATACGGTGTATTATTATTAGAGATAAAATACGATCGTATTTTAAATAAATATGCGATGACGTGATATTTTAAATAAATAATTAATAATAAAAGATAAAAAAATAAAAAAAAACAAATACTATGGATGTAACTATAATTTATAGCAATGAATAGGAGAGGCAAAGACAATTGCGAGATTAGAAGGTTCATAATCAGTTAGCACATGGGAAACCACTCATGGCTCTACTCAAGTGCATGATATGCATTGCACTCCCTTGGTCATTGGCTTTTTTTAACCTCTTCATTGTGTCCGTCCGTCCCTCTATCTTGTCTGTTGTTACTCTTTTTAGTTAAATACTCTTCATAAAGCAAATAATTTGGAAGACTTTTTTTTTTCTTTCTTTCTTTCATTGTTTGACTTACGGAGGAGCTCTTTAATTATTATTTTATTTTATTTTATTTTATTTAGCTCATTATTTTTGTTTTTGGATAAGATTGTCTGTTAAATTAATTAACGGAGGAGGAGGAGGATGTATGACTAGAGTTTAAGAGAGATATTATAACAACATTAAAAAAAAATATTATTATTTTTTTCTTAATTATTGCTTGATTCATGTTATTTTATTTGATTTTAATATATTTAAATTATTAAATTTATAATGAATTTTTAAATAATAAAAATTTAAAATTTAAATATGTTTCCTCTTGTCACGTTACAGTCTTGATCCCTTTATAAATTGACCTCTAATTACGTGTATTGCATGTAAGAAAGTTGTTTAATTTTAAGGATATTTTAATCTTTTAATTTTATAAAATAATAAAAGTTAAATTTAGGTAAAACTAAGCATAGTAATTAAAGTAAGTAATTAAATATGTAACGATTAATTATAAGATAATTATTAAATTATTTATTATAAGTAATTAAACCCTTTTAATATTGAAAAATAACTTTATAAATTTTATTATATTTTAAAAAATGGATAATAACTTACTCATTAATCTTAACACTCAATCTTCTTTCGTTTTAATTAATATATATATATATGTTCAAACTTTTTATTTGATTAAAAAATAAAATAAAGAAATAATTTTAGAAGTTAAAATATATCGTGATATATCTGTTGAACACATTAATGGACAATTTGTTAAAATCTTTGACTTTGTTTCGTTTATTGCATATCTTTCCTCCAGCATTTTTCGAGAGATTCCATACTCTCTTTTTTCTTTTTCTTTTCCAGTTTGGTACTCAATCAATTTGTTCAAGCAACAAACAATTTATTGTTTTGATATTCATTTTTTTAAGAACATACTTATAAAATATAGACAGTTCATAAGTCTTAAAACAATTTAATAGGATTTATAATTTATTAGTTTTTTTTTCTTTCTATTTTTATGGAAAAAAATTCCAGAGACTTAAAAAACATGTTAAGGCTTGAAGAGAGAGTGAAAATGGATTTTATCTTAAATATGTGATAGTTTTTGAAAAATGAAAATTTTAACTACAAAAATGTGTTATCTATCCAAGTAAGAGGCATTATATGTAATTTTTGTACTTTATTTCTAATTTTATATCGAAAAAAAATATCATAATGATTACTTATTTTTGTACTTATTTTTGTACTTTATCATTTGATTACTTAAATTATAAATGAAATCGTATCTATATATAGACATTTTTACTACAAAGAAAATTGGTAACAAAAAAAATTGAATATCCATACCAAATATGAAGCAAACACACACTTTTAATTACGGATCACGCTGTGCAACACACTAACAAACTACTTAATCCAATAAGGTTTTGATGAGAGGTATTTAGTTGGCAACAAAATTGTTTATTGAATGTTTTATGAATCTGTTAGAATTCAATGCTATTGGAAGATTAGAGGCCACTTCAACATCCCTATAATCACATATTACAGGTTGGTCCGTACTATAACACATCAGCAATATTCCCCATCAACGAATAATCTCGAATTTATTAATTATTTTAGAGTAAATGATATGTATAATCCACATCAATTATATTAATTATAAAATTTATTTTTTATAAAAAAAAAATACAACAATTTTCAAGAAAGTATGAACATAATTTGTCTAAAATACCATATTAATAATACTACGAGAGAAATAAATAGTTTATCGCATATATTATACTAATTTGAGTAGTTAGATCTTCCCAACCAGTATCCAAAGTAGTTTGAATATAAAACTTCAAAACTCAGAATTGTTAGCTGCCGCTAAACCACAATTGACTCTAGGTCATATGAGGTCATTAATTAGTGAACTTCTGCTCTCACAACCGAAAGAAAAATATCTTTTATGCATATAAATGATAGAATAGAGAGAGAGAGGAATGAGATATTATATTTTATTATTCTTAAAATATACTCTTAATCAATAATGTTAATTCTTATACATACTAAATTTTTGTGTCCTATATAAGTTTAGACAATTATTTATATTTTAATCTGAATTTTAAGATAAAATTAGGTTCAAGTTTAACATGATATCATGGTTATTTTTTTGACTTTCTATTGGTGCCCAAAAACTTAACAGTGTGTTTAAGAGTATATTCCGTCAGCTCAAATACTAACCATGACCATCAGCCGATGTTAAGATGATTGTTAAGTCCCACATCGATTAAGTACTAGATTTTTGTTACGTATATAAGTTTAAACAATTATTCATCTCATAAATAATATTGTTTTATATTTTTATCAATTATTTGGTATTATTTAAAAGAAAATTAAGATAATTTTAAATTTTATTAATCTAAAATAACACTTAAAATTACATTATCAATAAATATTTTACATGGAAGAAGATGCTTCTGTGTTTGGTACCTCAAAGTGGTAATTGATAATAATGGCTTCTCATAGTCATAATTATAATGGCTTTACCCTTTACACACCAAAAACCGTCGATAGTTTCAACATGCCCCACAGAAAAGAAAAAGAAAAGTAACATTACCACCAGTGTTTGCCCCTTGACCTACGACCAAAGGCAATGAATTACCTGGTCGGGTCCCCAGTCCTCAACTTTTTCCTATCCCTTTATATTTATAGGTTCATATTTTATAATTTTACAGTTTTACTATTGATGTAGATCTCTATAAGATGAACTGTGTGGTTTACCATATCATATATTTATATTTTCGATATAAAATCCTACTCAATATGTCAAGGTACCCAACAACTCAGTACCGTGCCCATATATATTGATTATCACAATCAATTCCAACTAGCTCATGTGTTAAAAAAATATTGACCCTTTTATAAGAGTGTCTTTTGTCTAATATGTATAGGTTATTCTTGTAATTTTGAGTATTTTTATTTTCATTAAACAATAATTAATATGATATATATTTATTGATTAAAATTATCACAAATTTTTCTACCCATAAGTATGTGTCACATTAATTATTGTTAGACAACAACTTATAGAAATACACTTTTTATCCATGCTTACTATATCAATACATAAACAAGCAAATGCTCAAATGCTTCGTAACTTACATTGAAAAGGCACGTATGATTCTTAAGAATAACAAATTAAAGAAGTTATGGGATATAATTTAATACATTTTAAGTGGGTGTAAAAATTTGAAAAACCTTTTAAGTAAGCTCTAAGTCATTATATAATTATAAACTCAAGATAATTTTAACAAAGAGATAAATGACTAATAGTTCCTAATTATTTAAAAGAGATAGTTATATAAAAAGATGACTATAATAATTATGTATCAAGTTACTCCTATTTTCTATATATAATCAACATTATACACGTTCAGATAGATCACAACTTAAATTATCTATGATAATAGAAAATGACAATAATAAACTCTCTTTTCTATTCATCACAGAGCAAGATTTAGGTTTTCTCTATCTTCTACAATCTCATTACTAACTTAAGCATTGAAGGATCAAAGGCCACAACCTATTCACTTTAGTTTGAGGTCTTAACGAATAGTTCTGTCCCACGTATCCACGAAGAACAATTCCACATTTTATTGACAAAAATTAGCATTAGCATCTAGCGTCATTTGTGATAAACGAGTGTGTTATATCATACTGAAACAAATCAAAACTCCAATACTTTCTTCACATTCTCTAACATATATATATATATACCTTTGAAAAGAGATTGAGGTGTTCCAAGGCTTTCTAAGAAAAAGGTCTTTTATACATTTGATCTACTAAGTCCTTATTAGACTCAATCCTTTGTGTTTCCAAAAGGAACCATGAACTAGTCAACTAGCTCCAATGGCCATACCAAGACCTATAGTAATGAGGTCCAACTGGTCATAGAATAGACTTTTCATCCACTAATCATTCCGACTCCCTTACGACCTAGTAGAGTTACAAGTCTTGCACTTGTCCCTACTTGACCATAATAGGCTTTTTCGGCCCTAAGAAGGAGTGCCTGGATTGAGGCCCATTTGGATATGATAAGAAATACACTCCAGGTGAAAATGATGCCCTACATTGTGAAAATAAAAGGTTCATGCCAAACCAAAAGGATAATAAAAAGACCATGGAGAGAAACCCCATCGATATCAAACAAGGTTTCCAAGCTTACAAACATCTCAACACAACAAGAAAGACCGTGTTGATGCAAGTTGAATGCTAGCGTATATTGTGCTGGCCTAGAAAATAAAGAAACCCTTATTGGGATAAGTATGCAGATTCTAGAAAGACACTACTCAATTGAGGAATGTGATGAGCTGAAAGATGAAATTAAGCACTTGGTTAGAAAATGGTACCAAGAAGAGTTTATGAATAACCCAAGGCCAGCAACAACAGTCCCTGTAAGTCCTGTAGTCATTTGTGTCTTTGTTAGCTTTTTGTGTGCCTGAAGTTTGTTTATTTTACTTAGTTTATCTATCTTTCTCTATGTAAGGTTGCTTATTAATAATTAATAATGCACACACATATAGAGTTAGGTACACTTTGTATGCGAGCATATTAACGCACACTACTGGGTTAGTTTTCGTAGTATGTCTGCTAGGTGGAGTGGTGTGATTTTTATTTCATTTGGCTTGCTCGCTGATGTTGTCTTTATTGAGATACATTTAAGGTATTTATGAAAATTACTCAATAATTTTGGAAACAAAAAATAAAATTTTTGTATGTCTCGTTAGACCCTTCATCGTGGGGTTAGTGAGACCCTCAATGAGGTACTCCATGAGCTTGAATGATTTCTATAAATATCTCATTTTCTTCTTATGTTTTTAACGAGAAAATGCAATATAGTTCCTTCATATTGACATCTCATTTTTTTTTATTTTAGATCACTATTACCATTAGTGTAACTTTGTATTAATGATTCATGATAAGGTGAGCAAAACTGTGCTCTTGAGTGGTGAGTATTCAATATGGTACTTGCTGGTAGGTTACGATTAAGGTGGGTACCTTATCATATTTCTATTTCCATTTCACAAATCACCTTTAGTGTATTTTAGTGTTTGTGTTACATTCTTGAGATAATAAAACAACATTCTTAAGTTATGAATACTTCAGACTATTTTATAGTGAGGTGTGAGCAATACTGTGCTTTTGGGATTGTTAACTATTTCCAAAATAGTCATTACGGGTGATCGTGGTTCCCCGCGTTGGTTTTGTATTATCTTGTTCATATTGCTAATTGTTGGTAGCTTATTGCATTGCTGTGTGTGGTGTTGGATTTAGAGGAGAGTCAGATCCGTGTGTCTGATCAAGTTGTTGCGAAGGCAACACGCGAGGGCTACAATAGGCATTTAGGGTAGGTGGTCTATACTGATAGATTTATTTGCATTTATACTTTTATCGAGTTGTATTTGTTTATTACTTTTAGTCAATTGTTTACTGTCGAGTGGTTACCATAAGTAACCCGATGATGTTACTATATATATAGGGGTTCTATATGAGTTTATCTTGTTAAATCTATTGTTATGCATAATTAGCTTGTGTACTGGTATAATCTGAGTTTCTATCGTGTATGTACCAACATAGTAGATTTAGACACTAATTAGAAAGCTTATTTGTTACAGGTTATCGCATGCTTTGTTTCCTTTCTTTGAAGCATGCCTATAGCTTTTTTATTATTACTTTTACTGTATTAAATTAATCTGTCTACTTCTTAATTAATTTATATTGCTTCTTTTTATCTGTATATGCATTTGGCGTGTCTCTAAGGAGTCAATATCTTCTTATCCTGGTTGTGAATCAGGTGTTGGAGTATTTTAATTGATTTTCTATGTTTTGTATGATCACATGCTGCGAAAGTACAATCATCTTTTATTGAATATGCTCCCACATATGAGGTCTTAAAGTGATTGAAAATACTTTATAGCTTTTCCAGTATTTTTCCTTTCTTTCAATCATTCGGGTTCATCGTTCAATCAATCATTCATATGGGGAATATAAAGAGGTTAGAATGGCTTTTATGGGTAGAACGTTCCTCTAACTTCAAGGGGTACTCATGTTTGGAATATGCCTGCTCTAACTGAAATCTTTGGAGATGATGCCATACTAAATTGGTTGCAATCTTTTTCTGTCAGTGAGGATCCCACTAGAATGCCAATTTAAACATGTTGTTTTATTCTTCCACTATGCTATTTGCTTAATTTACATTTTGAGGCCTATTTGGTCTAGTAGGAATATAGCTCATAAAAATATTCTATAAGTTGACGTTTTCACCCTTTATCTAAGTCCCAGTTACCTATTTGGGTCAGAAGAATAATTGACTTTCGCATAATTATTCTTACATATGAAATTTTTAGTTCCAATGATAGGCTTTCCTACCCAAATATAGGAACAACAACAAGGAAAGGAAGTCTGGGAGTTCAAAGTTATAATGAAAGGCCCCACTGAGGGCAATTTAAATCATGCTTGAAAGACACTCATCCTAGAGGCCAATTCAAACATAACCTTCTGAAAAATAGATGCATTAACTCTTCCTCATTCCAATGTTGATTCCTTGGTGGTCACACTTCCTTTGATCAACATAAATATGCACTTGACATTGATCGACATCGATAGCTTGGTCAATGTTTTCTTCTCTGAGCCCTGGAAACAAATAAAGCTCTCCTACCCTTGCAAGCCAATAAGTTGACCCTTTTGATAGGATTCTTAGGACTTCCACTTATCCCATAAGGTAGTGTGATCATATTGATCACAAATGGATAGGGTACTAACAAAAGCACAATCATGTTAGACTTTCTCATTGTGGACTACTCATCTTTACACAATGACAGCCTCAAAAGGCCATTCCTACATATGGCTAAGGCTATTACTTTAACTTAAAACCTTGCCTTCAAGTTCCCGATAGATATAGGAACATAGGTTGTGCTTGGAGAATAGAAAGTAAAATGGGATAGAAGTAGGGTCTCACAAAGCTAAAAAAAGATAGTGCTTATTTACTAGTTTTTCTTTCTATTTTTTACAATTTACATTGTTGAACACCTATTGAAATAAAAAGCTCTAGCAAGCCAACCTTTAAATTTCTATTTTTATTTTATTTTCAACTCTTATGTAAGTTTGAATTTTCATTAAATAAAAGAAGCACTTAGGCCAAATACAACCATCTATAATTATTAAGACTAAATTAGGAAGATTTAAAAGGATAGAAAAATTCCAACATTAAATTGACAAGCAAGACTGAGCCATCCGATTCTAAAGAATTCGAGAGTCCCTAAATGAGATACCGCTAAGGATTAAGTCACCCAATCTTTGAGGAGTACATGAAGCCTTCAATGCCCTGACAAGGCATGCATCTTTGAAGTGTCAAGAATGAAATGCATCCCGACAAGCGAGCTTTGTGCTATCAAGGAAAAGGCCATCGAAAATCCACAAAAGTTGAGGCAAGTTACGTTATAAATAGAACACACTTTAACCATAAGCTTTGCGCTCTAAACTACAACTAACATAAAGCGTAGCTTAACATGGTTTCTATCACACTTTAATAAGCTATAGAGCCTGAAAGGAGGTGTTGGATCGAATGCCATAGGTCCCTAACCCACGCTCCATCATTTTCCAATACATCTTCACATCATCACGCATCAACCCAATGGACTATAGTCTCCAATGTGGGTTAGATTTTGAAAAGCTGTACAACATCACAAATAGATGAGATTGTGATTAGGCTAAAAAATGAGACTATAAGTAAAAAAAAATAAAGTGTGGAAAGCAACATAAGAAAAGAATTGTAGAAAATAGGGTAAATCGTATATGTATATATATGTCCAGAACATCCATATAGAAAATAAAATATGTGATAAAGTAAGCCCACCAAGCATATACACTTTGATGGGAAAGATATATTAAGTCTAAACTAAGCTAAAATAACAAGTAAAATAAAATTTGCAGTACATACATCTCACAGCATCCTAAGTCGTACCATCGCTTATAACATCATCGTCTTCGATCTCCTCATAATCCTCACTGCCTAACTAGTTGGAACTTCCATTCTCCCTTATGATCATAACCACATCATCTTGAGAAGCACGTCTCTCTAAAAAGGGGGAGATATTCTTAAAAAGAACAATATCTAGGTAGGTAGTTTGAACCACCTTCTAACAGTTTGGAAATTGTGAGCCTATGCATCCAATGTGTCCTTAACATGCCTAGTAAAGTCATGGTAATCGACAATTGTCTAGACCCTAGTTGCCTTAACACAACAGTGAACTTCTGTAACTGTTTTTGTGCTAAACGTAGGCTTTTAGATAATTCCTCGACTATTACTACCTCCTGTCAATAGCAAATAGTAGTAATACTCACACTTATCAATAGTAAGCTCTTTACAATGATCCTTCTAGAGCACCAAGCAACCTAACAATATCTTGAAATAATTTGGTGGAAATTGACTCAAAGTTATACTAACATAGACCAATATTTTTTGCACTATAGGTAGAAAGGGAAGTTGTAACACAAAGAAAAAATGATTGCTAAACAATGTAACTCTAATAAGAAGGGGATTGCTCCAAACTATGCTCAGAACCTAGGGTATCAATGTTACATACTCCAAAATTTGAATTTTTTTCCTCATATTGTCCAAGTATTGGTTCTTCGTCTAAGAATTGAATCAATTCATAGAAAAGAAACAAACATCGTCCTCATCAAGACCCTACTAGTACAAAGGAATGCCAACTAGGATGGCATTCAAGTCATTATTACTCAAAAACTCAACCTACGTCAAACAAGCACTTGAATGAACTCCACGAACTAAATTAGAAGAATAAAGACATTGGGATGGCCCAAGCCCATTGTATGGTGTGACCCATACCCGACCATCCTATTATATGCTATAAGACTTCTAACCAAACCATGGTTGGCCATGGTCAAATAGAGGGGAACGACTATACCACTGTTGGCCAATGCCCTACTTGATAGAGCTCTGCCACCCAAACTCCTATTGGTTGCATCTCCACTTAACCACCAATCAACCACCAACTTGCATAGTCCACTATGACCTATATTCTTTTCGATGCACACCTATGATGGCCAGATCCAACCCTAAGTATCCATTAATTCGGTATCCATCACTCTTTGTGCAAGAAAGTGTGGTATGAATGTTATGGGGTGCAAATTGTTTGGATAGTGGGAAAATAATTACTCTACACTGCATACAACATAGTGGAGAAAAATAAATGGAGGGAAAATAAATAAAATAAGTAGATTGGAAGAAATACATTAAAAATTGTTCTCCTTTTCTCCACCATTTTTCTCTCTCAAAAGTGTGATCTCCACAAAAGTGAAAGACAATCGTGTGGAATGAAGAAATGAGAAGAGCTTGTATATATAGAGGTGGGGAAGCAATCTTATTCATCCATCCAAGGGCTATAATTGCTTGGGTAAGCCTAAGGGTTCCAAGCTTGAAATTTAAAATTTGAATTTTTCTCCAAAAGAGAGGGAAGGATAACTTCACAAGCATCAGTTTTGACTTCAACATAACTCCAAAAATGAGAATCTAATTGAAAATTGGGAAGCACAAATAGTGACAGAAAGCCATTGCACACATTTCGAGTAGCCAAACATTGCACGAAATATCTCACTTGGACAAGTAATGTGCACAAGAACATGCCCAACATCGCTAGATATCAATGAAACTACGATAAGACATTCTCGCACATTTGATCAATGCTCAGTAAGTTTAGAGGCTGATATTTGGTGTAATTTAATGTATCACACATGACGAATAAAGAGTGGTTACAGTCAGCAAAAAGCCTTATAATTCATCTAATAAGTACTCCAATAAACGTTAAGTCATCAAATAAACAATATAAAAAGATAACCTCAATACAGAGATAAATTATCAATAATTATCCTTTAATTATTCGAAAGGAATAACCATTAAGAGATAACTACAATGTTACACCAAGTTTATCTACATATAAGAGGGACACTATCGTGTTACTTCTATTTCCAATATATAATCATCATTATACACATTCACATATATCACAATTTAACTTCTTTCTTGTAACCGAAAATGAGCATAAACACTTAATTTCTTATTTATCATCAAGCGAAACCTAAATCTTCTTTATTTTATATAATCTTATTAATGACTTAAACATCGAAAGTCCAAAGATCATCACCACATGATGTTATGAAGACCTAAAGAGTTATTTTGTCTTTCAGATATGCAAAGAACAATCTTATTTGATATTGACAAAAATCAATATCAATATAAGTTTTATAGAATTGCATAAATACTAGTGTATTTATTAGAAATACTAATGTATCTTGTTATTAGAAAAAAATAACATTTATGCTTCATTCAAAACCGTACTTTTGTTAGTTAATAAATTCATTCATATTTAAAAAAAAAACGGAGGCACACTTTTTTCTTATCATCCATGCGACTTTTATGTATAACTCGTTGGCAAGTGTTGTTTAGCTTTATTCTCTTTCAACCAGAACCACGGTAAAGAGGATGGGATTCGCATTATTATCCTCCTCCGAATAATGGTTCATCTACCAACAAGATCAATAAAGCATCCATAAAGTAGAGAACCACTGGGTAAAGAGTAAAGAGTTTTCCACGTATAGGACTTGCCCTCTCAATGAAAGTACTTGAAGCGCAGAAAATTTGAAATTTTGCAATCCTAACTCTTTTTTAATATATAAAAAAAAAATCAGCAAACAATAAGTGACATTGTGCAGAGAAAGCCTCCTGGGTATCGAAAACTTCATTTCTTCCTGTTTAGGGTTGTAAATTTTTCGGCAAATCCTTGCTATGATTATCCAATTAGAGATAAGAATGCAAAAAATAAAATGGAGAACAAAGTTCTGTATTTCATAACATGAGGTAAGGTAAAAATGTGAATTCCTGTTTTTCGAAATTATAAATCATATTTTAATAAATATAAAAAAATTATTTTTTTTAATTTTTTTTTTTATATATTTAATTATATTTAACTCAAAATAATCATAAGTAATACATTATATGTATTTATATTTCATCTTATTTTTTATTGTATTAAGACATTAATAATTTTTCTTCTATAAAAATTATTTAAAATATTGATTTAAATTCTAAAAATCTAAAATCTTATAATTATTATATAATTTATTGTTATTATTTCAAACTAATTTGTAATAAGATTTTATCAATATTGTTTAATATAAAAGAATTATGTATTTTTTGTTACATATATTTTACTTTTGTAACTTTCATATAAATATCATTTATTTTTTTATTATTTATTGATTCAAAATTTTAATTTTTCTAATATAAAATATTTATTATTAGTTTATTGTTTTTATAAATTTTAACTTATAATAAAAATATAAAATTTATTAAAAAATAAAATAATATTTAAAATATTACTTCGATTATCTTTCTTCATTTAGAGGTCTCCGTTACTCACTTAGAATCCCCAATATATTCTAGCAAGAATTATAAATAAAGAATGAAGATAAATTCTAAATCGTGAATGAGACCAGGGAGTGAGTCCTCCTATTTACTCCACCCATGTTAACAACTTTACTATGGTTTTTCTATCCATAAATTCTCTTCTATTCATTTCATTAGATAGATAATTTATTGATTTTGATACCGGTAGAGAATGCCTTCGTGGGAGATAGGGTAGGGTTTAGAATTACCCTCCCTACTCCACCTATTCTTGAACCTCATTTTCTTAATTTTTTTAATATATTATATATAAGACACGATCAATAAATGTAATTTATTACAACATCATATCTTAACTATTTTGATTTACAAGTATATGAGATAAAAGATTAATAGTTTTAACCTCACAATTGATCGTATCCTATTATATATCTACAAAATTTTATAATAAAATAAAATGAATGTGAATCAAAAATAATATTTTCATTAATAAATATATATTTTAATTATGAAAATTCAATTAAAAATTATGATATATAAAACTTAAATTATTATAATGGTTATTAAACTAATAGTATAAATAATTTAGTTACATTTAAAATTTGAACTTATTAAACTTTTTTACATAATAAATAAATATACTTGAGATTTTATAAATACTTAGAGTATTAAGATTTAATTTACCATAATTTATTTATTAAAGAAGAATCCATGATTTCCATAAAAAAAACACAAACCCTTTGATGAAAAAACCTTGTCTTGTCACCCGCAATATATAAATTGAGGATGGGAATAACTTTCCTATCCTCTTTTACCTACCCTTACCCTTGCCCTCATCCCATCCCATCTTGTCTTGCCCTATTAACACCCCTAATTTTCTCTCTTTTGAGATTATGTTTCTAGCTAGATCCACCTTCTAGTATGTGTGTTTCTTTGTTTTAATGTTTTGATCCCAGCTTGGTTATTATGATATTTACAAATAGTATAAGTTCTAAATTTAAGGATCTAGTAACCTAAAGAGGATGAATAAATTATTTTAAAAAAATTTAATTCTAAATTAATAAACTAATTACATTGACCAGATATGTAATTACACATCAACAATAAATATGAAAATTTATAAATGACACATAACTTTTAGGTAAAAAGGATCAGGTCACATCAATGACCTAAGAGAAAAATCACTAGTTCATTGGATCATCTAATATTTTTACTATGAAAATTAAATGTTTAAGTACATTCTTGATCTTATACTATTTTCACATGGATAATTCCTTAATGTATTTCACTTACGAGTCAATATTCTATTTCAAAGCTTCCAAAATTAGTGGGCACGAAACTTGTACAACGCTCTAATTAGTTCATCATCAATCAGACACATTAATAGAACAACTTGTAAAAGTGTTAGCACAGAAATACAAGTGTTTATATGTGTTTTATATGGATTTCAATAATAAACAAATCCTAATCCTAATTCTTAAGATATCAATAACTATAAAACTAATAATTCTAAAACAAATGATTTAGCTAAATATCAATAACAATAACTTCTTTAAATCTTGATAATCAGTTCAATAAATCTTAACTACATATATAAAGAATTGATACTAGCATGAAAGATTCACAGAAAGAATAAGATATATATATGATCATAATAATGAACAAAAATTATGAAATTCGTCGAAAATAAAAGCATATAACTTTGGTATGCTTGTGAGTTGTGTAGTGTTTTGCAATAATGAGTTATACTTATAAGAAAAATTAAAACTCTACTCTTAAATAATTGTAAAAGACAATCATAATCCAAATAAGATTAGTAATACTTATTGAATAACTATCATTATTATTATCATATCCTTCATATCCGATATCCGATTGAGATTAATCAAAATGCGTTTCAAAGCTGACTCAATGGATTATATCTTTTAATAAAATACAATTTTTTTTTCAATTTAGACTATTACTATGCAAAAAATGGCTCTTAATCCAAAAATGTGATATTTTAACCTATATTTTAATTTATATTTAGTCTATATTTTAGACTATATTTTATGGGATAAACAGATTTTTATACCACCGAATTATAGTAGTTATTACAAATATATTATCCAACTTTCATTTGTTACTTCTATACTATCGAACATTTAACTTGTTACATATATTTCATCTGCACTTAAATACAACAAGAGTTAACAATTGAGACCATGGAAAACCCTAAATACTTGTCACATTTCCTCACACACACCTTCCCTCTCACGTACTCGAACCAGCTAATCTCATTCTCAACTTCTAACTTCACTAGACTTATGACTCCTCTAATTCTTCCATCTTCATAGCCTTCATTCCTCCTTTAACTAAATCTAATGGTTGGATTTTATGAAGTATCAACCTAACTGGCATTGGCATGCTGGGCTCTCAGGCTTTAATTGTTTTCAAGCAATCGAACAATTCGATGACAGTGAAAACATACAAAATTAGCTCTTATTCATCTATCGTGCCATCGAAGCTTTTGTTTGAGGTTTAGGACACTAGTGTTAAGTGCTTTGACAGTGTAATTAATATATGGGTCTACTTTATCAGTGCCATCAATGGCCAAATCAAGAATTGGGTGATCGTATAATATAGAAAGAGGAATACCCAATTGGCAAGCTTGTTCTTCAATTTGTTTTGAAGTTAGGATTCCAATAATGTTTGTTAATTGATCAAATTTGAGTAATTCTCCAAGCTTGTTGACCACAAAGGTGGAGATTGAGTCAGTAACGAGACTCAGGATTATGTTGCTCTTGACATACTTGACGATTTTATCAACAATGAGTTTTTTAAGGTCATCTTAGGTGAGAGTAAAGACTGAGGAAGCTTTAACGAATAAAGATCAATGTAGATTAGGGATTTAAAAGAGCATAAGATAAGGCATATGATAAAGGAAATTTTTTGATGGGATTTGATCGAAGAGTGGTAAGTGGGGTAGTGACAAACGAAGGTGTGGTCTAGTAAGGTAGTGCAGGCACGCGAATGAGTTTAGCTACCTCGTCGAGGGTGTAAGGATGGGTGTGAGAAGAAGGGTGAGAGGTATTTAAAGTTTTTCCAAATCTCAAACATTAACTTCTTTTAGATTTAAGAGCGGATAGTATATATATAACAATTAAAAGTTCGATGATATATAAATAACAAATGAAAGTTCGATGATATATTTATAATAACGATAGTTCAAAAATCTATTTACCTATTTTAGACTATATATTAATTTATATTTTAGATTATATCTTAACTTAACAATAATTTAAGCAACACAAAATTCTAAATATTGTGCATGAATACATAAATACAATTCTAAGTGTGATAATATAAAGATTATACCTGAAATATAATTGACTTGAACTCAGATGCTTTTTTGGGTTTGCTTGAAACACACAATAACGAACCTAAAAACTAGTTCACAAAAATATATCGTGTATGAAAATTACCAACAATCATATAACCTTCCAAATGCATAGGTATATTTTTGCTCTCAAATATACAAAAAAAATTAATAAGCAAATATTTCGTTTAACATTCAAAATCATAATTGGGGATACAAATACTTAAAAGATAACATAACAAATCTCATGATGATTTCTTAGTACTCTTGACCAAGTCATTCTCCCTTCTTAAAATTAGTGTTTCACTAATTTAAATATTAAAAAACAAAAATATTCCCGGGTAAGAAATTTCAAATAAATAACCTGCTTAAGAAAAGCCTCATCTATTGTACTTGACTAACATATCAACCAAGTGAGTTATCCAAGTCAAATCCACCAAGCAACCCAATCCTCCAAACAAGGGTAACGCAAAATATTCGAAGAACCTGCCTTCCAGCACTACAACCATCTCTCATGTCTGAATTGGCTGTGGAAGAAAACTCATTTGCATTTTGGTTTTGCTTATTTTGCTCATTTTTCTTTTTTTTTTAAATAAATATCAAACAGTACTTAATATATTTAACATATGACTTATAACAAAAGGCGGATAAATCCAACTACCAAATCATTAAGCAAACCATTGTTCTTATTTTTTTCAGCAAATCAAACGGAGACAAAAAAAAATTAAAATTATTTTCGTTCATGTTTTCTTTCCACAACAAAATATATAATTGAAACATAGCCAATGTATATCCGTGCTCTATATTATCTTACAAGATCATGCTACTAAGGTCATGTAAGAATGTTCTATTTTGTTATATCCTGTGCTTAATAACAACCATTTCTAAATAGGATGCAAAGATCGCTTAAGTGGCATCCACGCTTACAAAATCTCATATAACTAATATTCAAGGCTTGGCCCCAATATTCAACTGCCTTCCAGAATATGCGCGTGAAAATAATACTCTCACTGTGCAAAGATCACAACTATAACTAAGGCCATTGTCCTTTTTAATGAAATTATCACTCACATTCTGATATGAAAAGATATTTTGTTTTAACAATCTTACCATTACAATCTTATTCAAGCACAAATGACTTTGAAAGAAATAACCAACTCCATCCCCTTCTACCTACCACCCTATCCCATTCTAATGGCATAATCCACTGAATGTTACTCATTCATGACAGGCTTATTCTCATTGGCCTTGGGTCTCTGCTCCTTTGGCTTTTGATCTTCTACTTTTCTGGAACAAATATTAAAAAAAAAACTCATGGAGTAATGAAAAAAAGAAAAGAAAATAGAGCATGATCACTAATACATGCATCAAATGTTGAGGGGGGGAAAACACCACAGAAAAGAGAACTGATACAACATAAGTGAGAATGAAAGACATCAAATTCTCACAAGCATCTATCACCAATATACCGTACAATTCACATGGCCTTCTCTTTATCAATGATGCAAGTGTGATTAGTCTTTGTCACTAAACATGTCTTCCCTGTCCCCTAATACTATATAAAGGCAATGGTTCAATTTACTACTTCTAATTTTTTTGTTTCAATTAACTATTTTTATATTATTAAAATGTCTTCAAATTGGCCAATTTAATTGAATCTTTATGTCATATATGTAACATGTGAAGTTACAAAGGTGTTCCATGAATAATATAATAAAGTTATAACTTTATGTGACTTAAATTTTTTGATGAAATTTGACAATTTTTGGCTAGAATAATTGATTGAAAGACATTTCAATAATGCAAGCAGTAAATTGAAACACATGGTACCACCCTTTATTTCCGGTCAATCTCACATCAAAAAGGTCATTATTAAACTGTTGTAATTTTGGCATAATACCAAATAACCTACAAGCCTACTAAATGAAAATTATTGTAGATCCGGAGAAGACACAGGTGATTGGAAAAAATATATTTGTTGCAGCACAAACAAAGATACAACATCCAACGAACACAAATTAAATTCTACAATGATCAAGATGTGGAATATTTCTAAGTAGCTTTCCACACTTCTAATGCTACTTCAATCAAACAAGTTTATGGAAAGAATGAAATATTCTATACCATATGAAAACAATTATGCAAATGCTTCAATACGGAAACACGGAATGAAAAAAATATGAAGGTTAAACTATATTACATATAATGTCAATAAAACAGACCATTTATATGCAAGAAAAATCAAATAGAAAATGTATATAATGAGATTTAGGGGGAAACGAAAACTATTTCCTTAGCTATTATATGCACATGAACTATTAAGTTTTTGGATTCCCCTATTTGTGCATCGCGTTCAACATATATATTGAAGAAAAACGACAAGGAAAAAGTACGAAGCTGAATACCTTTTATCGGAGGTGCTTCCCTTCTGGCTGAGGAAGGATCGGAAGAGAGGTGAGTTAACGTCATAGATCATTGTGGATGTTGATTTCGCTGTTAATACCTTCGCTTATGTGAAGAAGCCCTAATTCCAAAACCTAATTTGAGTTCTGCGCAACTTCTGATGACATTTCTTTTTGTTGCCCTCCTCGATTATTTAAGTAGGAAGGCCTGACGGCGGAGGATTGAAGCGCGTGCCTTTTTTTAGTGGGTAACCCGTCAGCCGAAGTTTGAGCCCATACCTTTTTTCTGGATCCAGGAGTCTTGGGCTTTTCTCTACGCTCCTTCAAGGACTTATTTTCTATTTAGGAAGAAAACAACATTTTTTTTATATAAATAGGAAAACGATTGATTTTTTTATCATTTAGTGATTTTGAAGTTTAAAATCTATATAACACTTACAAATAATAAAATAAATATATAGAAATAATAAAAAAATTCAAAAATAATAAAAAAATTTAAAATAATAAAAATAAAAACACAAGATATTTCAGGATATATTTTACAAAAATATTTATTAATAATTTTTTTTAAGAAATACAGAAAACAAAATTAAATCTAAAGGAAAGAAATGGAATTAAAAATTCATCATTTTCAAGAATAAGAAAAATATTTCTAATGAAAGATATAATTTATTATGTAATAAGTAATAAAAAGTGAGTATTAATATTATAGATGTAAAATGAATATATAATATACTATTAATTGATAAAAAAAATTATAGATAAACTATCAAAAATTCATCAAAAAGATAAAAGAAAAAATAGATTCTTTTAGAATGATGTATCAAAAATTAGATGCATCATTTTAGAAAGAATCTAAATATTAAAAAAAATTAGAGAAAGAAATTATACTTTATTAAACACTTTGTTAGATATAAAAATCCTAACATTCAATTCAAAGACCTATAAAAATTATCTAACAATTAGAATCGATAAAAAGAGTGTTTATAGAATAGAAAATATTATCACTAAGAAAGAAAAGATAATGGTTCAAAATATATTCTCCCAAAAGTAGTTCCCAAAAATTAACAATATTTTTTAAAGTAATCTTACAATATAAAGACTTTATCATTTTTGTAGAATTAACTTTATAAGATATGATAATTTTGTAAGAAAATTTAAAAGTAAACCAAAAATTCTTAATTCAATAAAAATAAATAAAATCACATAAAAATGTAAATAAAAAAAATCTAAAATTGTAAACATGTGAACATAAAAATTTAATTTTAGCACATAATTTTATAAATATAACTTTTCCTATCACTAATCTAAAATTTACATTACCCTCAATGTAACATATATAAATCAAAGATAAATAGGAAAGAGAGGAAAGTTACTCATTTGTTTGAACTTGTTCAAGAGATGGTATAGAATTGAAGATGCAACCATTAATCCAAATATATTAAAATTGTAGAGATGTGTACTTCTCGCAAATTCAACAAATAATTATAAAATTAACATTTCTAAATAATTTTAAAAAAATAAAAAATTAAATTACATATAACATAATAAAACCAAAAACAAATGCATTATCCAAAATAAATAACAATTACAGTTTAAAAATAAAATAAAATCAAACAAAAATACATAACAAGAAATAAAAATGTTGGATCTTTTAGAGGTCATCCTCCATGTCATCTGAACCTTGATCTTCAAGCTCTTGTTGTCATGTTCTTTCTAGGGTATAAAACTTAAGTCATAATGATGATACTCGTACGTTGTTAAATCACTTGTATCTACCCCAAGATGACTTAATTATAATAATTCATTTCATACATTAACCGATTATGCTCTACTTGATCACGATGTTATTGATTTAGGAATATTGCTTGTTGGGTAAAATAAGGTTGTTGGTATTCTTTCATGTAGCTCATTCTCTCAACAAAGTTATAAAATTGATCTTTCATAGACATTCTTGATGGAACAATGACTATTTCTTCTCTTGGAATAATGTTCATACCATAAGTAAGCTCATCAACGTAAGTCATATTCAATAATACACCAGATTGTATAACAACCTCCCCTTTTGAATAGAGTGCTCTCGTTTTCTTACATTAAGCATTTATTAATTGGGGGAAAAAGAAATTAATACAGTGACTATTTACAAAAAGCTTAATTTGTTGTTGAATTATTTGAAACAGTGTTGTAATGCTTTGTGGGCATCATCCTAGAACATACAAAGTATTGTCAAATTCTTGAAAAAATTTCCAAATAATTTCCTTCGAAACATTTATGTTTACAACCAGCTATAATCCATTCAGCACCTTATATAGTCAAGGCTTCTAATACGACAATATAATCCACATTACTAAGACAGTGTTCATACTCACTTCCTACAGCGTGTACTAAATAAAAGTGAACATTTATATCATTAAAAGCGTCCGAGAAATTTGAGTAAAATTTCTTAACTAAAGATTCAATAACAACCTTTAGTTTCTTAGCAAACTTTTTCTAGCCTAGGATTTCTATTACATTGGTAATTCCTTTTGATCAATCGTTAAATTTCATCCCTCTTTCCATAATAAAACTTTTGTTAACTTTTACGAACTTTAGCATTAAAACTTGAAAATTTTAAATTATCAAAATCTCTAAAAATGGAAACTTATTTTCTTTTCATGTACCTCTTAGGTGCCATTTTCAAGTTTTTACCAAAAATCTAACTAATGGTTCATCAAAATTATTAATAGCACAATTTTATTCTAAATAATTATTAACCCTCTCTTTATCCTAGATAGGGTTTTAGACTATTAATAAATATATAAATACTCCATAAATTATAGAAAACTTAAATTGAAGAACTTAATTCCAAAATTAAAGAATGCTTACTTTTTTATTGTTGAAGATTTGAAGAAAAAAATGAAGAACACCCCTTTGAAGATGAAAATCTTAAAGGAACTTAAAAACTTCAAAATTTCTTGATAGAATGGTAGAAATTGGTTAAAAAATTGGTTTTTAAGAAGGATGTGTGAAAGAAATTTGAAGAAAGGTGGGAGTTTTGAAGGATTAAGTGTATTTGGAGAAGAGAAAAATTAGGATTTGAGAGAAAGTATGAGAAACATGAGTTTTTCAAGTAGAAGAAGGTTTATAAGGATAAATTTACACGCATACCACAGCACAGTCCTTTCTGACTTATGTTCGTTACACATTTAATACTCCATGCTATTGCATGTATAATTTTCATGCCACAACGCGCCCTTCTCTGTTTCACCTTTTTTTTTAATTTCTCTCTTTTTTTATATATTAATTAAAAGAATAAAAATCTAAATTAAAATCAAACAAAATAAATAAAATACAAAAAATAAATAATTAATGGGTTACCTTCCATCGAGAACTATTTTTTATCGTCTTTAAAGAGATGTTGGTTTGAGGGATTTCAACATTTATGTAAACTCATTATCCCTTTTATTATTGAGTTAATCTATTTTCTAACCATGTAGTTATTCCTTGCTTTACTTCTACAAGTGTTTGGTTTACTACTCTACCAACGTTTCCATCTTCTTGATGAAAATTTGTATAGAGTCCAACCTTTAATTTGTCCTTGATTGGTTGTCTCTATTCACTTGAATAAATGAATTCAAGTTTTCCTCTAAATTTGGCTTGTTAGGAGGATTCTTTTGCAGTTGTTGGTGGAATTGCTAGCCCGATGGATTTGAACTTTGGGCAAATGGAGGGTTGTTTTGTCTCCAAGATAAATTGACATAATTCTTCCACCTAGGATTATAAGTATTAACATTAGGGTCATACCTAGGTCATGATTGGTATCCCCCTAGGACATTGATGTACTCGGGTCCAACTGTAACTTTTTGATTGATAATGACATGTTTCAGCACTCGTCCCAAAGTACTGCATATACTATATTGGTAACTTGTTAGTTTGGTTGAGCAAGCTACATTTGAACTTTGGTATCATAGTCAATTCCATGGACTCAGGTTCTCCTCATTTTGGAATTCTTTTGTTGGGAATTAGCATTCAATATCTCAAAGAGATTGTAAGTCTCTGAGGCTATTTTCTCCCTCATTGCTCTACCAGCAACATTATCAATGGTGAACTAACACTACTTTTTCAACCACTATAGAAATATTAGTTTTCAAGCTGTAGTGGGTAGTTATGATGGGAGTGAGAAAGAGTTTGAACCTATCCCACGATTCATGGAAATGTTCTCCCTTCATCTGAGAGAAAATAGTAATCTCTCCTCTCAATCGGATGATTTCTAATAAGAATTAAATTTTTCCATAAACTTGTTGTAAATTTCATCCTAAGTCATTAGTGAATTTGGAGGAAGTGATATTAACCATGCATTGGACATATTTTAAAGGGTGTAGAGGAAACACCTCATTCTGAGTTTATCCTCAGTAAGTACATCGAGACGAAAAGTCTGGACTGTAGAATAAAAGTCCCTAATAAATGATAGTAAGTCTTCATTAGGTAATCTATGAAAAGAAAGAAGCAAGAAAAAATGAATATTTCACAGTTCATAATTCCTTACGACCTCTCCTAGATTGATAGAGGTAGTTAGAGTGCTAATTACTAGCCTTACAAACTCCTTCATTATGGTCTCTCTAGATAGTGTGTTTTCCCTATATTTAGTTATTCGGGTGAAGGGTCAAGTTGAGGTTCATAAATTTGTTCAATAAAAAACTAAGGGACGTTAAAGATTAGCATTCTTGACATTATAAAAGGTCTATGAATATTATTACTTAATGGTGTAAGGGGTGCCTTAAGGACCTTTTACCTCACATTTATTAATAAAAATAAAATTTAATTTCACCAGTTAAGTTGAAAAATAAAAAGATAAAATAAATTTGCAAAATTATAAAATAACACATGTTCATACACAAAAATACTTAATATGTAGCAAATAATAATAGAATAATAAAAATTATACACATGTTAGAGAATAAATGATACATACAATAATTTATTACACAAAAATTTAGAAAAGAATAAAAGAATTTATAAAATAAATTAAATTAAAAATAAACAATAAACAATAAAAAATTATTAAATGTCAAGAAAGATAAGAATATAATTAAATAAGAGAAAATGATAAAATCTATTATGATTCAAGAGATTTTAGGATGTTAAAAAATATGAATGTAACATAAAATCTTATAAACAAAAGTATAAAAAATAGAAAAAAGTTCAAAAGATATAAATTTTCAAAACAAAATTTTCAAAAATGTAAGAGAAAGTTTAACATAAAACCTGATATTTTATGAAAAAGATATATAAGCCACTAGAAAAGACAAATTATTGTCTATTAGGAAAAAAGAAATGTAATTATTGGATTTGTAATGAAATAGTTCATTATGCTAATGAATGCCCTAACAAGCTTCAACATAAAGAAGAATTTAAAAAGGAATTTTCATAGAATACGAAAATTTTAGAAGAAGCTTTTAAAATCTTCTAAAATGAAATTATAACCAATAGAAAAATCATATATATATATATATATGATACTTGTAATATTTATCTATTAGAGGAAACTGATGAAGAAATAACTGACTTAAAATTCGAATATTCTTCATCAGATGATGAGTGATTTGTATAGTATTACAAATTCAAACGGTACTTATATTAAATTAAGATTAAAATTTAAAAGTTATACAAATTACTATCTATATGTGTATATATACACTAGAGCTAGTATGTTGGTAGCTTGCAAATATATTCCCATAAGAACTATAGAAAAAAAACACTAAAAGATTTAATTGTAAGAATTGCTAAGATTACTACAATAAATCTTAATAAAGTTTTAAAAAATATGATATAATGATAGGAGGAGAGAAATTTAATATTGCTATGATTTATCAAAAAAAAAAACAAAAGTTGATTTATTAATAAAAAATAACTTCCTAAACCTTTACTAATCCTTTACTCAATATTTAGAAAAAAAATAAGTTTAACAATACTAGATTATGAAACCATTTACATGTCAAAAATAAGAAAAACTTTGACAATATCAAACCCAAATTTTATGCAACAACATAAAAAACGAAAACATGATGAGATAGATACAAAACAACAAACTTATTTAAAACATTTCATTATATATAAAAGAGAAAAAAAAACTCATTTCTTAATAAAATATAGGAAGATAAAGTCTTAATATGAATAAGAAAATCATTACAAATAGTAAGATCAGAAAACCCTTTAGTTCTAAAATCAATAGGTCTAAAATAATAGCAACATAAAATTCAAATATCCTAACAAAGTCATAAGAATAAAATTAATGATTTATATCCTAGATGGTAAGATGAATTTAGAAAACCAATTCAAAAGACTTTTAGAATTAAAAGTCTTAATACCTAGTAATTTACCTCATTTAAGTTCAGCATTTTTAGTTGAAAAAGAAGTCGAGAAAATAGAATGAAAAAGAGAATGGTAATAAATTTCAAAGCCTGGAATAAAGAAACCATTGGTGATAGATATTTTATTCAAAAAAACAATAAGAATTACTATCATTAATAAAAGGAAATAAATATTTCTCAAGTTTTGATTGTAAAAGTGAATTTTGAAAAATACGATTTGATGAATAATTACAAAAATTAACAACATTTAGTTTCTCACAAAGATAATTTTAATATACAATTGTACTCTTTAGATTAAAACAAGTACCAACATGTATTTTCAAAAACATATGGATAATATCTTTAAAAAACTTCAAACATTTATTGTGTATACATCGATCACATTTTAGTATTTTGTAGTGACTTGAATAAATATTATTTAGATATTATTAATATCTTACAATAATGCAGGACATAAGGACTTATTCTATTATAAAAAAATGTTATAATAGCTCAACAAAAAATTAAGGATTTAGTATTAGAAATAGAAGATGAAAAACACCATCTATGACCTTATATATTAAACAATATACAAGATTCTTGGTGAAATCAAATATAGAAATTAATTACAAATATTTTTAGGATATTTGACTTATACAGAGACATATATCAAAAAAATTAGCAAAAATGCAAAAACCATTATAAACTAAACTCAAAAAAAGATTGTGTTTGAAAATAGACTGAACATGACACACAGTATATGGGCAAGGTAAAAGCACAAATAAAAAACTTGCAAACTTTATACCACCCAGGCCTAAATGATAAAACAATAATAGAAATAGATACTTCATATGAATATTGGAGAGAAATTCTAAAAGCAAAGGTAGATGAAAAGATGAATATCTTTGCAGATGCATATCAGAATTGTTTCTAGGTCTAGAATTAAATTCATAGTAATGAAAAGGAAAATTTAGCTATTAAAAAGTCAATAAAAAATTTACAATATATGTTATTAGTTCAAAGTTTATTGTCAGAATGGATAATAAAAACTTTAGATATTTTTTAAGGACTAATATTGTAAATGATTATAAGTAATGTCTATTAATCAAATTATGGCAATTGTTCAATCATTATAAATTTGATGTTGAATATTTACCGGAAAATAAAAACAATTTAGTTGATGTATTAACTTGAGAATAGCACCTTTAACCATTTTTTATTTATTAGGAAAGGATCCTCTTAATATAAACATCAAGATCAAGAAAAAAAAATCAATATCCTATAAGACTAAAGATATTATATCTTAAATATTTTTTAAAGGATAACATCAAAGAGGTTAACCACTCGACTAAGTAGAAAGAACTTATATGTTCAAACTATAAAAATAATGAGATCATCTCAGATGAAAAGAAAGAAATCAAAATTCCAAAAATAAGTGAATGAGAAAATAATCTCTCTATAAAGAAAACGAAAGAAAAACTCAATTGAGCAAATGAAAGAGAAAATAAAGAATCTTTAAAGACTAAGCTTTATACAGTTTATAATAGCCCCAAACTAGGAATTATACTAATTAGCTAGAAGCTAGCAATGTCATAATAGGCTTCAGTGGAATAACACAGATCACTCAACAATAGAATAGAATAAAAAAGTAGTTTTGCCAATTATAGAATGCCAAAACTATTAAATCCTTTGGAGATAACTAAGAACTATTCTCGAGCAGTACAAAAATAAGCCAGTCTTAGCAAATTAAAGACATTCTGAAGGATACCTAGACCATTACTATTTAGGGAAGTAACCAGCAACTCTCTTATTTCAAAAAAAGAAAGAGGTCAGCGTAGGAACCTCATAAGACAACATTGGTTAAGTTTGTATAACTTAGCTAAAAAATCTACCGAGGAACATCTTGATGATATAAAGTTCCATACTTTAGAGAAAGAATTCCCTATATGTAGAAAATTCAATATCTGAGAAGGAGTAGATCAGTGTTTATATACAAAGTATTTCACGTTGGGTTAATAGAAAACTTGTATCCAAGAAATAATTTAAATGAGTTAAATTACTTTCTGAAAACTTTAGAAAATCTATTAAAAATTAAAAAAAAATTAAGGCTATGGATAATTCTATTTATTTAAGATTTTTCAGTTCAATTATGAATTGAAAATAAATGTAGAAAGTAATAAGGTATTCTGTCATTATTGCATTAAAGATAAGGAAGAAGATGTAGAGACTTCAACTTTATAAGAATCAATGTCGGTAAATGACTTTGAATAATTGTAAGGTTCTTACACAGTAAATTGATGTTTTAGCCTTAATAACGTAGGTGTTAACCAGAAAAGTTAAGTGAAATAGTGAAATCACACCTATGTAAAATAGAACACTTATGTCTACAAAAGGGAATCTTATTTTAATGGAAGACATAACTCTCACCCTCTTTGAGAAAATTATTCACTTAACTCTTATCTTTCTATCTTTTGTAATATTTTATCTAAGAATGAGTAATTAAAAGCTTCTTCAAGGTTCTTAGTACTCTAGTTGTAATAAATTATTATGATAAATAAAAGTTAAATCTTAAATAAAAATTCCTATTTGTCACTTTGACATTAAAAGGAATCTATTGATACTATAGATCTCAATTAGTCAAGAAAGACATGGGGTTAGATTTAGTTGAGACGCTACCTTAAGAAAAAAGAAGGAGACATCATGAAAACTAAAGATCGAGGTTGACTCATTTTTATCAAGTCAGTTACAATTATATACTGTGAGGACTCTAAGGTGCCTAACTTGCATGCATTCGAGGGGAATGTTGCATGCATGCAGGGAAAGTTTTGTAATTTGCATGTGCTTCTACCTATCGATGTGTACTTTTTAGGGGTAACATGATAGTAAATGGTTAAACTACATGCTATTTTTACATGATATGTTCATGAGGTATGTGTTTGTTTCATATGTACAAGGTACAAGTGTAGATGTCATCAAGATTCATATGTGCTGTGTACAGTGATGTTAAAACCCTCATGTTTTAGAGTGACAAAATGGATGAGTTGTTACATAAAGATGAATGAATCACACAAGATGGATGCACTTGGTTTAGGTGTGTATTTTGATATTTGGTATGCGTAGATGTTTGACACATTTAGGTATCTTTATGGGAACAAACATCTTTAGGTATCTTCATTATCATCTCATGATAGATGTGAAATGCCTTTAGTTGTGTAGTTTTTGACACAGAAAGCCAAATGTGGAGAATGCAAGTCCTTTTGTACTCTATTTTTATGTATTGGCTTCATATGTACAAAACACAGTGTTTCCTCTGTGTAAGGTTGGTTACTATAGATCAGCAATACACACATGCTAATACACATACACATAGTTAGAAATACAATGACTAAAGTATGTTTTTCACATATCTTGGGGTTGGTTGTTTTAGTTTGCATGATAGGTTAAGAGTGGTATATTTTGATTCATTTTGGGTGCGACTATTTGTAGAAATAACTTGAAATTTTTTGAAATGAAAAAAATTATCTTTTTTTAGCACCTCACCACCACCTTTGGTGAGGTCCAAGGAGAGGTAGTTGTGGGGTGGCTAATCGATTTCTATAAATGCCACCCACTTCTCTCTTTTCTTTACCCAATGATTTTAGTACTAAAACTCTGTTAAAAATCACACTGAGAATTATATATATTTCTTAAATCATTTTGAAGAGCTTATATTTGAGTGCTGGTCATTTAATGAGCTTCTGATCAAATCGTAGTTTGTGTGTGTGTTGATTGAGTATATGTCTCCTGTACATGATTTGAGATATGTGGAGGATAATGTCCTTTGGTACTTTGTGATTGAGAATGATCATCAAGGTTTCTTGTTCCACACACACACACACGCACACATATATAAACATTGGATGGTGTTGGCTATAAAGGAGAGCTAGGTTCATGAGTCGAATCAGGTTGTTGTAGAAGCATTAAGTAAGAGCAATAATAAGCAGTTCAGATAGAGATCCTCATTGATAGAGATAATAGTGATTACATTTCTTTCATAATTATAATTGTTTTATTGTTTAGTGGATTGTTTGCTATTGAGTGGTTGCTTTAAGCAATCCGATGAAGTTACCATATAGATACGGTCTCTATGTGAATTTATCTTGTTACATCACTTGTTATGTATAATCTATTAGTGTGCTAGTATAGTATGAGTTTAAGGTGTGTATATTGCAACATACTGTAGCTTAAACTATGATTATAAAACGTTTACTATTTTCCTACTTTCTATTAATTATATAATATCTGTTGTGAAAAATTATCTGCTTATTTGATATTATATTATTTGTGCTTCTGTTGCTTTTTTCTCTTTAAGTGTTTTACTTTTCTATTTGTGCGATTTTGGGTTAATTATATAAGAAATGTCTACTTCTTTATCATGGTAGTGTATCGTGTCATGGACTCTTTCAATAATTATTAAATGAAGAAAGAAATTTTCATTAGTTTCATTCAAAGTATTCAAAAAAGATAATACTTTCCGGTTTGTCCTTTGAGATAAATTTAGGGCCTTTACATTATCAATATGATTGCAATGCCACTGATATCATAATTTTTTGACCATAGTCTTTATTTTTGATATTATAAAGTCTGAAATTTCAATCTAAACATAATATTTGTAGAAAACACGATACAAAAAAAATACCAAAAAATACAGAAATATTTCATAAGATATAAAATTTATCAAAGCAATTTATGGATAAAAAATAAAAAAAATATTGAAATGTTCAAACTCATTTTTAAATTGTTAAAATAAAATAAAATTTTTTTCCCCCAATAAATTTACTTTATTATTATTTCAAAATTTTATATTAATAAAATAATATTTTACTACTAAAAAAAATAACTAAAGTTTCATATTGTTACAAAGAGATTCACTTAAGTGTTTTTATGAAAATAAATGGACTAAAATATGGTAGTAATATAAACAAAGTTACTCTTAAAATACTTAATCTATTAACATAATATAAATAAATATATATATATATATAATAGAAAAAATAATATCTTTTTATCAAATAATATTGGAATGCTAAACTGGTCCCGTATATTAGGAAAAAAGTTTGTGTTAATCTTCTTATTTTGAAAAAACCTTTTGGTTGTCTTGGTTTTGAAAATGTAATTGTTAAAGAAAAAATTTAATAAATTAACACTTTTAATAAAAAATATTTTTCCTTTTAAAATAATAACTTTTGTCATGTAATCATAAAAACATGACATTTTATTTTATTTTTAATACAAAAGGAGGGTTTTATTAATTAATAGTATCTATAACATCTTTACTAGGAAGGGACACGTCAAATTCTACTAACCTATGAGCTCATTGTTTGCCCTCCTCGAGAGTAAACACAATGAAAATAACAGGCAAAAGAAATTACAAGTTTAATATCATCTACTTATGCCCTTCCACCGTTAATAAATTACTGACTCCATTAACCATTTGAGTAGTTTGTAATAAGTCCTACTCGTGGATGATTCTATGAAAACTAATTAATTTCCGAGCAAAATCGAAGTCCGTACCACATTGTCCATTATTCCTCAGCATAGATGAAAAACTCGTTTTTGTTTGGTCCAAAATCGCACCCATACATTGCCCTTTTTCAATTGCTCACCACATGCACGTACAATCTTATCAATTTGTGGTGAACAAATCGCAGTGTTAAGTCTGGACAATCTTCTAACTCACAAGTTGGTTTTTGGGTTCAGAGTTAAGCTTTGGTTTCTAAGATGGTATCAGAGCTAGGTTCTTGGCTTTCTCGTACTCCCATCGGTTCTCGTGACTTAAATCCAGATCGTATCGTAAATATGGACCGTGCCATAAATCCGAACTCTAGCCGATGTAGAGGGAGATGTTAAGTCCCACATTGGCTAAGAGTAAGGCAGCAGTGTTCTTTATAAATCTGGACAATCCTCTAACTCACAAGCTGGTTTTTGGGTTCAGAGTTAAACCTGAGTTTCTAAGACGCAGCATCAACATTAAGCTTGTATCTATTGGCGGAACCCAGCCTAGACACACCTGTTGATTGCGAACCATTCATGTTATTGATCAAATATTTTATTGCTAAAAATCACTGTCTTGTTGCATCGTCCAATTATATAGCAATTCACTGGATTAAGAACCCCTTCGTATTGAAATCTGCAGGGAGCCATTCATATCAAATATATTAAAGTGACAAATAGCGCAATTTTGAACTCATCAAACTTAGCCATGCAACCCTTTCTAGCACATTTCTACAAAATTTAGTTTCTTAAATTGCTTTTAAAAAGGAGTCCAATCTAAATTTTGCCAAATATTTTCAACCTTTGCTGCAATTCTACTATGCATATGAGTTATTGTCTCCACACCCTCCCTAAAAATTGAGCAAATTAAATTGGATCACTTGACACCCACCACCAGAACAAATTAAGCATCAATATATAGTTAGACAAGAGGACACTCACCACCAGAACAAATTAAGCCTCAATATATAATTAGATAAGGGGTAGTATCTCAAAACAATAACATCATGCATACATATGGGTAGGCTTAGGGGGTAATAATTTTTGACACAACACGAAATTTGACTCAAAAAATAACGTCGAAATATAATAATATGATTTCGAATCATAACAGGTCAAATCATTTGATCCGTTATTAATTAAAAAAACAAAGAGATAAAACATAACATGAAACAATGTTAGGCTCTTTCATTTTTAATCATGAAACACTTTTTTAATGTATATTTTTAATGGAGGAAAAATTGATAATAATACGTACTTTATTTGTTAAAAAAAACTAATCAATAATCACTCATAGCTAATTATAGACTCATAATCTTGTTATAATTATATTTTAATTTTTAAAATTAAATTAACTAAATATATATTATAAGAAACGATAACAAAAAAATATAACATATCACAACCATTAGTTATAAAACAAATTAGCACAACTTCAATTAAAATGGATCAAGTTTGGATTTGGATTCGAGTTACAAGTTCAAATTATGGGTTCGAGTTATCAAGTCAACCCATTTCATTATCAGTTTGAATTAGTGTTAATAAAATTTAACTTAATTTATTATCAGATCGAGTATGGATTCGTGTAGATCAAGTCGAATTGAAAATAAATTGACTCAAATACGACTCGTATGACACAAATTATTACTTCTACATATAGTACCAATTAAATTACCAACTAAACAATCCCAAAGCAAGTTTCCCAATCACCTTTAAACCTTAAAGATATTATTTCAAAAATATTACTATGGTATATTTTTTTGCTCAATTTATTCATTATTTTTAATTTAAGATGCTTGAAAAATCTTTTTAAAAGTATATGGAAAAACTTAATATTATCATACTGGTTAAGTAGTTTGTGTTCAAATCGATCATAATTTAACCTGACATCATATTGTTAAACTTAAACATGATCTAATTATTAATTAAGTTAGTTATTGAAATACATATCAAACATATTTATAATTGGATTAAACTTGATACGATCCATTTAAATCGTTTAATAAATATGTTCGATTATTGGATTGGTAAACTCAACCTAAATTTAATACGTAAAGATTTTTATATATTTTATTAATATTAAAAAAATCTTTGATTTTGAATCTAATTTGTATAAAATATATTATATTATAATATACGATCAAATTATTAAATAAAATACTAAATCTAGTATGTATTCTATTAAAATAACATTATTTAATATTCACTCAATTAAAATAATATTTATTTTGATTTCAATTAAAATAATATTATTTAGTTGGTACTTAATTAAAATAATATTTATTTTGATTAAATAAATTATTGGTTAATAATATATCTAACTTTATTAAATGAGTCAAAAGAAGATAATACATTTTAACCCGAATACTATAATAACAAATCTAAATTCGTGTAAGAGACCTGAGTTCGTGTTGGAAATTGACTGCTCTAAAAAAACTACATATTTGACGTAACTTAGAGGACTGGTCTAACGTTTTACTAGTATATAATTCTATTAACAATACTGTATAATAATCGATTAAATTATCATTAATTAAAAAAGGTGACAAATTGTAATAATTTCTTAGATAAATTCATTGAGAGAGCCATGCGTACATGGTGGCGTTTCGTTAGATAAATTGATAACTTGATAAAAAATCTAGAAAATAATAAAAATAGTTCATTATAATTTTTATTCATAAAAATAATATTTTTATATAATTTTACTATTAAAAATATGTTATTAATTACGATCATTTATATACGTTGAATATCATTTAATTAGATCATATTTAATATTATTAAAATATTTTATTATTATTATAAATTATAATAGTTTTATTTTTTTAATTTTTCATTTCACCTTAAGTTTTGTTATTAATTATTATGAATTATATTTTTAGAATATTTTATTATTTAAAATATTTTTAGCATATTTTCTGAATCTGAGTCACTTTCACAAATAATAATTAATATAATTTGATGATAGACAATATGTTCAAGGGGGGGTTTTTGGGGCTGGCGTGACATTATCTCTACGAAGGCCAATAAGGCAGGCCGCCTATCCAATCACCGTTTCGTCGGTGTCCCCTCTCTCTTTCGTTCGCCCGCTACCAACCAACTTCAACCTCCTTTATTATTATTATTTTTGCCTCTTCTTCAATGAATTACTATTTTATCCCCTACTTTCATTTATTCATGTTACTTCGTGAAAACGGCCTGCTGAATCCACGCGTTGCATGACGAAATTACCCTTTTAAATTTTTCTATAGTGTGTATGCACGTAATAGTCCTTTTGGATGAAGGGATCTAAAGAATAAATTTTTTCCTTTGCAAATCAGCGCGTTCACTGACTTTCAAGCAGTGCAATTAAGTAATTTAACCTTTTAAAATGAATGTATTAGTTTACTTATATTTAAGTGATGCATTAAAAATCACTTAGTTTTTTTTTTTTTTTTTTTTGAAAACATCATTTTAATCTTTTTGCTTTTAATATAGCATTAGTAGTCACTTTACTTTTTAAAAGTAAATAGACTTAAGTGAATATTTTGAAAATAGTGACTCACGGTGTTCATTTTTTAAAAAAAATTAAGTAATTTTTAATATATTACTTAAAAGTAATTAAATCAAAATGTTTATTTTTATAAACTAAGTGAATTCTAATACCTAATTTAAAAGGAAATGAACTAAGTTTTCATTTTAAAAAATAAAATAGAAAACCTTCTTTTTATTTTCCTTTGCCAAGCTCTTTGATGCTAGTTAAATTAAGATGTTAAATTTATGTCTAAATTTATTAGATCAAAATTTTGATGTAAAAATATTATTTAATTTTTAAAAAATAAATTTAAATATATTGTAAATTTTATCACTTCACATGAAGTAAAATTTAATAGGATCATAAAACAATTAAATTGATCGAGTTCGTATTAATATATTTACAATCAGACTTATTTAACCTCAAATCGAACCCAACCTTTTTTAATAAATATAGTAAAATAGTTCTATTCATTTATTACTTAACTTATTTAACCTCAATATTAACTTATTTAAAAGATTTGAGTTGTGTCGAATTCACAAGTAATTAAGCTTTTTATTAAAGAATTGGGTTAATATATTTATCATTCAATTTATTTAATCTTAATTTGAATCCAATTAATTTAATAAATTAATAAAGATAGATAAATTCATTTAATCTTAACTCAAATTCATTTAAAATTTTTGACATATATCTAAATTTTATTTTATGTATTCTTTTTCAACAAGATAATAATGAATATTTTTTTAATTTAAATTATAAATTTAACACTACTTGAGATTATGCCTTTAGCTGCTAAGGTGCTAATGAACATTAACAAAATATGTGCATGATCATGTAAAATGTTTTTAACCAAAGACAAAAACTTTTGCATGTCTATGCATATAAGTTATCTAATTTTTTTTAAAAAATAATTATAACTTTTACAATTCTTAATTAATATTCAAATTTTAAAATATTTAAGTATTTAAATAAATTAGTTATTAAATCACAACTTATTAAAAAATATAATATAAACTAAAGATACAATTAAACAAGACAATTAAAAAGTAAGCATCATCTTATAATCTCATTTTCATCTTTTCAAATCCTCCAAAAAACCATAAAATTACAAACAATTAATAATCCAATCCTACTTCTATTGTAACATCAAAAATTGTCGTTAGTTTTTTTTCTTAAGAAATTTATTTTAAATATTTTTCATAATTACAAATATCACAAATATTATATATATATTTAAAAATAACATATTTTAATAATTAATTTTTTATTTTATTTTATAAAAATACCATTTTTATGATAGATGATTAAAGTCAATTTTATCTTCTTTTTTTTGATTGATCGAGTTGACATGTAAACAACAAAGATTAACATGCTTGTTACCAAGATACCCTTGACAACCTTTAAACATGCAATTACACTTCGTTTTGGAGGATTGTGTTAATTTTTTGAAAGATGATTTTGTTAATTGTGTTATTTTTATCCATGCCATATAATTACAATGTTGGAGGGAGGTATATCGTATACAACTGTATAAAAATCCCAAAATATTTTCAACGAAAGTAAAAAATATATAAATTCTCTTGATACTTTTTATGTATTATTATATTTGTTACTAATAATATAATAAATATATAAATAAAAACTCACTTTAGTTAAATGAGATAGCTACCTTAAGCCTATGCTAGATAAAGCTATAATTTTTATAACATCTATTTAAAATAAAAATTTAAGAAGATATTAATTTTAAAAAATTAGAATGTATTTAATTTAATATTATTATGATAACAATATTATCATAACACATTTTTTATTGCTATTAAAAATATTACATGAATTATTTGTTTTATACTTATAAATAACTAGAATTGCTCTATTATTAGTTGTGATTAATAATTTACTCTTAGTTTTATTATATAAAGTGAAAAGGAGTAGATTTTATAATGATTAAGTTAAGTTATTTGAATTTGTTAATAATTTTTATTTTTATCAAATAATTGAGATTATATAAGATAAAAATAAATAAATATCTTTAAAAAGTTTATTTTATATATGCATTTTATTCTTAATGTTAAAATTTATATTGTTTATATATTTAAGTTATTTAGAGATATATAAAATTTACTAGAAGAGTCTAAATTATATTATGTTAAAAATAAAATTGGAATTTCTTATTATGTTAAGTTAAAAGAAATTTTTTTACATATTTATTTATTTAGTTATTATTATTTATATTTAACAATTTTTTTAAATATTATGAAACAATTTTTATTAATTGATAAATTTTAAATTAATAAAAAATATTTAAAAGTTTAATTTTATGTTTCGTGATACGCCACAAAATTTATTGGACAAATTTTCATAATAAGTAAAACATTTTGTATTTGGCAAAAATGAAGGAGAAAAAAAGAAGAAGAAGGATGATTTGGTAATTAGTTTAATCTCGAAGAGGACTATCAAATTCAATCTTCAATAGTATTTGGAAAGCTTGAAAATGAGAAGGGTAGCGTTGAAATTTCAACCTAACTAGAAGTACACTGAAACAAACCATACGTTCCCTTTCTTTAGACCCTTTCATCCCCTCGCTTCTCTCTCATACTATGATACCTTGAAAAGAGTCCATCTTCACCATCACCACCCTCCTCCAAACAAAACAAAAATGGGAAATTTTTGGAGAGAGAAAAAACAAAAGGTGGTAGATGCATGAGCCTCTATACCCATCCCTCTTTATCTTTCTATTTTCTCGCCACCTTCCTTTTCCGCAAAATCTCAATTCCCTTTTGTGTGTTCCTCACTGATTTACAATCCTCTGATTCTTCTCGGTCTTTACGCTCCCAAAGCCCCCATTCTTTTTCTCTCACCCTTGAGGTAGTAACATAATGGCTTTCTCTTTCTAATGATTAGTTTTTGTCTTTTCCTTGTTGTTTATTGTTGCTTGGTTGCTTTGTTTGTTGAGATTATTGTAATGGCCATTTTGCGTTGACGAGCTTGAACCAAGAGGAGTCTTCTTATCTCTTTTTGGCTTCATGGGTTCTTGTCAATTCTTGTTTTCTGGCTTATCTTAGTGTGTTGTTTGGGTTTGTTTCGTATTTTGGCATCTGGGTTTGTCTTTGCTGTTAGCTTTTAAAACAAAGGTGGTAGGTTGGTGAGATAAGGTTGACTTAATTTTCCAAGATCAGAGACTTGCCGACTTGGGAGTTCTTATCAATGAAACTCCTTGCGTTTGTTTTTCCTTTTGAAATTCTTGTTCCTTTTACTATTAATGTTGGATTTTGATTTTCTTTTGTTGAAGATGGCTAAAAGATTTTGTTAGCTTGGCTACTGTCCCAGAACGGACTTATAGATGAAGTTCTCGCTCAATGATGATTTACCCAAATATTCTAATTCAGTAATGGAATTGAATCACTTGCTTTAAGCATCGGCAACTTTGGTTGTTCAATCTCTTCAATTGCATAATATTGATGCAATTTTAGAAATTTCAAAGGGCGAGTTATTACTCGTATGGTGTCAATGAATTTTCTTGTTGTTGCACATTAGAGTTTCTTGCTATCGTATCGGCATTAAGATTGTTACTTGTCTTCACACGCTGAGAACTATGGATGCTTCTCACTTACTTTCAGTCCTTAAGAAAATTAAGCATTTATGATTGATGCTCTTTCATCCTCCTGGTTATTTATAGAATAACACATTATTGAGAATTTATAGAATAACACATTATTCTCAACTACGCTAGCATAGTGAGTATAAGTTTGCTCACTGATTAATGAGTTGAGTGTTGATGCGTACTTTTAAAATATGAAATTAAATGTTAATAAGAGCATTTTAAATAGGAGAGTTTATTGTTTTATTACAAGTTACCATATTAGCAGTTCTCTTGTTTGGCAACTTTACATTGGCATTATCATTCAACATCATGTAAATAGGGATCCATCCATTTCAAATGTTTTTGAATCTTCTCCTTCTCGAAAAGGAAAATTAATCCTTATTCGCTGTGCCAAGCAGTTTTGGTAGTCCTATATTTAGACCCTTAAATCATTTATAAGTTATGTGCTCTTGTACTAATGTATAAGCAGATTTGCTTGAATATGTTTTTTTTTGCTTTGAAGGTTAATGTTGTTGACATTGTTATTCCTTCTCTATTGTGTCCGTCTTTTCCTTAACTAAATACAATTTCTTGAGCACATTGCTAAAATACGCTGGTTCTATAGGGAGTTGGATGCTACTTGAGAAAGGTCTTAAAGTGAGCATCGTGCATCATTTTTGACAACAACTGGGTGCAACTATGGTGAGCCTAAGAAGACGCAAACTCTTGGGACTATGCTCTGGTAAACATTTGTTGAAATTCTTTGTAAAAATGTGATTCTTTATTTGAGGTCTATTTAGGCACATCATTTCCTTTGTGTCATTTTTGCAGCTAAATGTAGTGTCTCGTGGAATCAGAATCTAGTTAGATTGGATTTTCTGTTTTAGGATGAAATATAATTATTAACCATATTGAATTATCGTTGCAGGAAGAAGCTCTTTCCACACTCCACTTCCTATTTTTTCTGGCAGTGGAACTGCCGCAGGAAATTCTACTGCAAACAGTAATCTTGTCAGTGTTCATCCTATGCCCTCAGATGATGTGCAACCACAGAGAGTAAGAATGAGCAATGAGCTGTAATTACTGAAACACATGCATTTGTGCTGTGTGAAATTAAAACTACTTTGAAATCATTACATATATACTTTGCAGATTTTGTGATCGATGATTCTTTCGATTCTCGGTCGTCTTAACTGGTACATAGTGCATGGGGATGCTTGTATAGACTCCTGTGAATTATTGCCTTTTGAGAATTCATGAGCTGAAAGAATAAAAATCCCATTGTAATAATTTGATATAGCTCATGATGACTTTTCAAAAACATATACTTTCTACTCTATGCATTTAACCACCTCCAGTTTATCCTTTTTTCTTGGTCAAATCAGAATACCAGTGTCAAAGCAGAACCTGGATCATCAAATGTATCTAGCTCCAGCTTGTCTAGCTTATCGAAAGAACAACTTAACCAGCAAAACCCAGGTTTGTTGGTTCATATGAATTGCCAGTTTGTGGTTTTGAGTTTATTAATGTACTTGATTTATTTCCGTGTATTTTTCTGTTTCTTTGTTAAAATAGTTTAAAAGAATTTACCTTTAAATAAGAAGTGTTGAAGGAAAACTGTAGCTATATAAGCTTACCAGGCAATATTGCTTAAAAAGGAAGAAACATCTTGAGGAAAAATGATGTAAATCCTATAGGACTGCGCACTTATCATAGGAGCAGGATTAGGGGTTGAACGTCATTAGAACATTTATTATTTATGTTAGTTATTTCTTTTATTATTATTGCTGGGATTTTTGTGTGCCTTTTAAATAGTCATTTGCTTATGAGATGAGAGCCCTTTTTTATTGATATAATTCATTATTTCCCTAGTCTCTTTCTTCCTCTCTCAGAATTTACGTCAGAAAATTATGGTGCTTTAATAAAGATAAGATGCTGCTTTGATTGATTCATTCACAGTCATTCAATAGCTCCTTGGAGTTTAAGTTGTCATGTGTTTTGACATCTAAGACTTGTAGGACCACCAGTTAAGCGCAGAAAGTGGCACAGGAGAAAGAATTTTCAAAACCAAGAACCGTGCATTATGAGGGGTGTCTATTTCAAAAATATGAAATGGCAAGCAGCAATAAAAGTTGACAAGAAACAAATCCACCTGGGCACTGTCGGGTCACAAGAAGAGGCTGCTCGCTTATATGACAGGTAAAGGTGCATCTTAGCTTTACTGACGTCTAATATTGCATGAATGTAACAAGTATCAGATAGTAAAAATATGCACGAAAAAGACGACTTCATTTCAAAAAATTGATTTTAGAGAAAACGGCAATAATATCTTCACTTAACACAATATCTTCACTTGAGAGAACATAATATCTCCAACAAGATGTTATAAAAGTGGTTTAGATTTTTCCTTGCCTTTTACTTGATGAAGTTGTTTGTTTTTCAAATCGTCAATAGTTTTATTGTTCTGTTACTCTTATTGGTTACTCGAATTCTCCTTTTTTTTATTATATTACTATGCATAAATTGCATATGATGAAAAAAGACAATTATATGGGTGAGATTGATAAGCAATCTGCCACTAGAAATCTGAAAGTTATTGGACTTTCTGTTTTGGTCTTAGAGGATCTCCCACCTCCATTGTAATCTGATTATCAGAAGTCTCCTTGAGGTTGTCGTCTTCATAGCTATAAACATCTAGTAATTTCTTTTTTCCAAAGTAATAAGCTGAATAGACGGAATAAGCAGAAGTCTCTTTCAGTCTGAACAAACAAAAAAACCAAAAAACAACTTAACACAAGAGAAAATGTTACTTACGGTAAACAAGACTGGTATCTTAGAGATTCACTCAAAAGTTTGTCTCTCTAATTCCCTCACTAAACTAACATGTTGTGGGTCATATTTCTTTGGTTTCTTAACTGTGTGGTCATTCTGTTTTGATTGTTTCATTGCTTGGTTTAGCTTGCATATTTGGAATCTTGAATCAGCCAGTCTTCTTAATGCTACATGTTTGACAACAGTTGGACGTATAAAGCTGCGCGAAAAAAAAAAGATGGTCATTTGTCAAATACATATTCATTTTACAAGTTTGCCTTTGTTCATAGTTTCCTCATGTTTTGCTTTGCCTTTTTTAATCATACCCTCAATTATTTCGAGGGGGGATGCATTAAATAATGGTAGTTATGAAATGTTTCTATTAGAATCATGTATGAAATTAAATTATATACATTTAAACTTATGAAATCCTATCTAGTAGTGATAAAGAGTTGGTACTTTCCAAGAAAATAGCTAGATTTGAATCTCCATTCCCAATTTGCAAAAAAAAAATAATAATGAAAATATTATGAATCCTATGTGTGCACAGGGCTGCTTTCATGTGTGGAAGAGAACCGAATTTTGAGCTCTCAGAGGAGGATAAACAAGAGCTGAGTCAATTCAAATGGGATGAATTCTTGGCAATGACTCGCCGCTCAATTACAAACAAAAGTAATATTTCCTTCATACCCTGTCTCAATTTTCTTAACCATTTATCATTCTTGGACTTGAGATAGTTTTTCTTGGTTGAATGTATCAGAGAATAGAAGGCGGCCTGTGGCAGAGTCCCGGAAAAAGTCAGATCCTTCCAGTTTACAAGATGGTGACTGGGATAGCGAACACGGAGTTGACGGTCCCCTGGCTTCAGAAGATGTGGAGCAAGAGAGTTCACTCTCCTGAAATTTAAGGTCCAAGCCAAGCAAAGGCCTGGATTTTCTAGTTCTTGATTATTAGCTTCCATTTTTTTGTTGTCCATATTATGGGTTACCATGTTAGTTCTCATTGCCCACAGACAAAGAAAGGTTAAACAAGGAGTTCCTCCTCATCTCAAACAATCAATTAATTATATTGTCGTGACTTAAACACTAAAGCTTGGAAGTATTCTTTTCAATTTAATAATAACTCAAAACCCTTAGAAGTAATTTTATTTTTTTTTGGGACTCCAGCAAAGTCCTGAATCAGGTTTTGTTTTGTTTTTTTCCTTCTCCATATCGTATATTCTGATAAAACTGAGATGAAAATTATGGCTTTTAGAAAACGATGAGTGGTGTTTGCTGAATCCACCTCCTGCAATGTTGTGAAACCATAGAACCAATAACCATCTGTTATGTATTTTCCAACAAGTACTAGTAGCGAGTGTGTATTGGGTCACATTTTACATTTGACCATTCAATTTGTATTGTCATAATAACATATTTAGAGAATCTATTTATTAATGGTAATTATCCAATATTCAATGTTATTTTTATAGAATAAATTTGAAATTTGAGTCCTATACTCTAAAGGATTATCTTCCTTTTATATACGTTGAGATCCTAACATAGATCTTTTCAGTTCAGTAGTTTTTTAATAACAATTTAGTTTAATAGTTTTAAAAAAATGACAAAATAAGTTTACGAGTTCACTTTTTATAATTTTTAAAATATTTTTTCCAATTGTATTTGAAAAATAAGGTTTTCATATAAATAATTACTAAAATAGTTTTTAAAATAAATTTTCTAAAAATTAATGAATCTAAGTGATTCATTTTTTAAAAGATAGTAGATATTTTTACTGTCACTCACCCTAACTTTAACTACCAAAATCTCTTTTCTTTAAATTATCCTCGGTATTTTAGTTTTACCCACCCTAGCTTTAACTACCAAAATCTCTTTTCTATAAATTATCCTCAGTAAAGCACGCAACAAAGTCTTACTACTAAAACTCTATCTATTTTCTCTCTCAAATACATATATGACTTTGGCATTGGAGTGTATTTAGCGGACACTACACTGACGTCTCTTTGATAATTTTTACAGGATTAGAACAAAGAATGCCGAGGATGAAAATTGGATCCGACATTATGTTTCCCGAGAAGATGAAATTATGGTGTTTAACTAGGTGATCTGTACACCATACCCACTATATATAATTAATAATTTTCTCACTATTTTAATCTATCATTAAAATAAACATTAATTTTAATTCTCTATATATTAAATACTCATACTCTATTAGATACATTAAAATCTAAATTATTTAAATAAAAACAGATCACTTTTAAATGAACTTAACCTTAATTAATAGTCCACGATACATGATTATTCACGTACAAAACTAACGTTGGATTAAGGATATAAAACTCTCTCAATTGGGTTATATATGTAATCTTATAATTATGCATTGTAAAAGTAACCAATACAATTCATCAATTATAACAACATAGAATCAAAGCAGCTTTCGTGACATTTTTCGTAACTCGATTCATCAATGGTCACGTATACTTATACAACGAAATAACATGAATCATGATGTGGATGTGTAGCATGAAAATTTCATGCAATATGATCTTAACATACTTATTTCTAATTAGTTAAACCTTAAACCTTAGTGAGATTAAGCCATACCAAAATCAAAGTATAAATAAACCAAAAAAATTATTTATGTAGAAAATTACCTCAAAATATCGATAAATAGAAATAAATGAAAGTTTATCTATCAAAGAAGTATTTATAATTACAAACTCCTTCTAAAACTGAATATCCTCAAATGATGACAACCATACAAGTAGTGCGCTTATGAAACGTTTTGGGTGACAATCTCTTAGTAAGCGGGTCTACAATCATGGAGTTTGAATTGATTTGTTCTATAGACACTTATACACTTTGAAATCTTTCCTTAATAATGAGGAACTTGATCTCTATATGCTTCAACTTTAGTGAGCTCCTATTGTTAGTGAAATATAACACTTCTGATTTAATGTCACAAAATAAATTAAGTGGTCTTTCAATACCATCTACTATGCATAGCCCTGTAACAAAATTTGACAACCATATTTCATGATTGGATGCCTTATAACAAGCTATGAACTCCGGCATTATGGTAGAAGAGGTTATTATAAGAGACTGTTTAGGACTCTTCTAAAAGATAGCACCCTTAACTAGCAGGTAGACATAATGTGACATAGATTTCATGTTATCTTGGAATCTAGCAAAATTGAAGTCAATGTAGCCTTTTGTTCTCTGTAAGTACCACAAGACTCATTTGCATACATCAGACTTCCTATTGTTGATGCATAAGAAATATTGTGCATTTCTTTTTTCATAAAATCATTCTTAGGACACTAATTGATACTAAATTTATCTCCCTTATAAATATGGGTATCACTTGGTTCCCAATTCTTCATGCCATATTTCTTGAAAACCTTTCCGATATAACTTTTTTGTGATAATCCTTGAATATACTGAGAGCAATCTTGAAATATTTGTATGCTAATACAAAAAAGGCATCACAAAGATCTTTCATCTCAAAATTCTTAACTAAAAATATCTTGGTTTATGCAATAAGCATATATGTTACTGGTAAGTAAAATGTTATCGACATAAAAAACCAATAAAATATAGTTGCTTCCATAAAATTTATGATTTATGCAATCATCGACCAAATTTATATCAAAATCGAATGATATGATCACTTGATAAAACTTGAAATACCATTGTTGAGAAGCTTGCTTTAGCCCATAGATGAATTTTGTAAGTTTATAAACCTTATTCTTTGGGTCTCCCAACACAAAGTTTTCTGATTGCACCATATAGATCCTCTCATCAATGTCACCATTGAAAAATGTTGTCTTTACATCCCCCCATATCGAACTATGGTACCAATGACATTATAATCCTGAAAGAGTCTTTCAAATAAACTAGAGAGAAAGTCTCTTTATAATTGATGCCTTCTTTTTATGTAAAGCCCTATACGACAAGATGAGACTTATATCCTTCCACATCACCTTTTGAATCCCTCTTTATCTTAAACATCCATCCGAAACTAATGGGTTTTTCACCTTTTGGCAATAGGACAAGATGCCATATGTCATTATCCTTTATGGACTTAATCTCGTCATTCATGGCATCAATCCACTCAGAGAGCTAGAACTTTCTATAACTTGACAATAATTGATTAGAGAAATAAAATGTAATGATATGGCATTGTATTTCTCCTTTTTCTAGTGAATCTTCTCAATGGCATAAGTTCTTGAGGTGGTAGAGTATGTTCTTCTGGAACAATTTCTTTATTGGGAGGTTTTTTGAGATTGTCCTGATCAAAGTCATGAATGGGACCATGATCAATGCCAATAAAACTTGTGGGAATATCAACATGTCTCTTCAAAGACAAAGTCCCAAACTTTATCGCCCCCTACAAACTCGACATCCTCTAAGAACCGGGTAATTCCTCACTCAAAAATTGACTTAGATGTAGGATCATAAAACTTTTACCCCTTGGATCTTTAATAATATCCAATAAAATAGCAACTCATTATCCTTGAGTCTAGTTTCTTTTCATTAGTTCTATAAGGCTTTACCTCAGCTAGACATCCCCAGATATGCAAGTGCTTTAAATTAGGCTTTTTGCTTGTCCAAAGCTCATAAGGGGTTTTATTTGTCGCTTTAGTTGGAACCCTATTAAAGATACATGTTATAGTCTTAAGTGCTTATCCCCAGAGTGATTTTGGTAAGGTAGAATAACAAATCATACTCTTCACAATGTCCTTAAGCATATGGTTTTGTCTTTCAACAACACCATTCATAGTGGGCGAACCTAGCATAATGTACTATGAGATGATACTACATTTCTTTATGAACTTAGCAAATGATTGTGGACATTGTTTACCTGAACCGTCATATCTGCCATAACACTCACCACCACGATCAGATCTGATGCATTTGATCCTTTTATAGAGTTGGATTTCAACTTTAACTTTATTAGTTTTGAATACATCTAATGACTGTGACTTTTCATGAATGAGAAATAAATAGCTATATCTAGAAAAACCATCTACGAATATAATAAATATTGTTGACCATTCCAAGTGACTTAGGGAATGGCTAACAAATGTTTTTATGTTTGGCTTTAAATATCTTTTTATTAGTTTGTTTCCCTTTTATACAGTTAGCATAAACATCAAAATCTATGAAATCTATGGGGTCTATAATTTTGTCAAACGCAAGTCCTTTTATATATAGAGATATGACCTAATCTCTTATGCCATAGCACATCCAAATTTCACTTGTTAATTTCCTTTTTATACCTTGTGTACTTAATTGCAGCTTCCTTGTCCTTTTTTGTTTTCTTTCCCTTATCATTGTACTTGAAGGTTGAGTCCAAGTTGACACTCCTTATCTTATCATGCTTAAGCCTTTCTTCTTCTTGAACATAGTGTGAGGTGAGCTCATTCAAAAACCAAGTCTCTTTTTTACAGTTATAGCTCACCTTAAATTGGCTAAACTGTGTCTAATTGGATATCAAAACCAGATGCACCAATAAGTGCTCAGAGATTTCTATCTTAAGTACTCTCAAATTGGAAGCAAGATGAGACATCTCGTGATGTAGTCCCTATATTACCTTTGTCCCTATACGTCATTGAAATTAGACTTGTCAAAAGCAAAATTATTTTAGCCTTTTTGTTTTTGACAAACCTCTTTTCAATGTTCGTAAGGAACTCTTTAGCAGTAGTTATCTTTTTAGACATGGTGCCCCTAAATGCTTATGGAATGACCTTCTTTATTATCATCATACATATGTAATTTGATCTCTCCCATCTTTACTTTTCCTTCTTTTCATCAGAAGTACTTTTATTTGTAAGGGGTATATAAGAATCAACCCTTATTTCAAGATTTAGATCCATGATTCTTAAAAGTATTAAGAGATTTTTTTCCCATGACTTAAAGTTGGTAACATTTAGCATAGAAATAGAGTTGATGTTAGTAATAATATTATCAGTATTATTCATAACTAATTCTAGAAAATAACAAACAAATAAAACAAGCTCATATAAGTCTCAAAACCAAAATAATAAATTCAAAAATAGGTAAATTCAATCTCAAGATACCAAAAATTCTATTAATATTTTGTCGTTACACAAAAGATGTTATATTGTAAGTGATATTTTGGTGTAGTAATCAAACAATGATAATAAGAACATGTCGAACAAAAAATCTTCTTTTGAGTCGAATTATTATTCACATGTAAAAATTGAATAATCATCATGCTTTTATTACAATAAGTATATATGTAATTATATTAAATATTAATATTTTTTTGGGGCGATCAATATTCACATAAATTATATGCGCACAAATATTTATATTCTAAAAAAATTCATTTTTACGAGAGATATCACTTTGATAATATTTATCTTCAATTAGTTTATTGAAAAATATATATAAACATACCAATATTTAAATTTAAAATTAATTTTTTTTTCTTAAAGTCAATAGCCAAAATTGATCGATGTTGGTTAAAATTGTTCAATATTAATCAAAGTCGATCAAATTCAACCAACTCCTATCAAATTTGGTCAACATTAGTCAAACTCAATCAACACCGGTCAAAAGGCAAGTCAAAAAATCCGTGTGTATATATATATATATTGATCCATTAACACAAACTCATAAGGCAAGTCAAAAAATCCGTATATATATATATATATATTGATCCATTAACACAAACCTATGTGTTTAATCCCACAAAAGTTTTTTTAAGTCTATAAAATATATGTGGACTATAAAAATAATTATTTACTTTTAGATTTCAATCTAATAAATTATGTAAGAATCCAAATCTTCCTAATAACAAAAAAAAACTTAATTACAATACCAAAATAAACTCTAATTAATATACTTAGTTCCGACGACGCTAAATTGATGGAAGCAAGTGCAAAAATAAATAAATAAATAAATAATAATAGGCATGACATCTTATAAAATGACTATAGGTGGTGTTTGGTTCACGAAATTAAATTGAAATAAAAATGAAAATAAAATTGAATGGAAAGAAAATAATATTGTTTGGTTTAATCATTGGAATCAAAGAAGGAATAAGTATTATAATATTTGGTTTATAACGGTAATTAAATGAAAAACACTATATATTACGTTAATATTCTTATATTCAATAAATTTTAAATAATATCATTTAATTTTTATTTTTTCATCAGACAAAATACATTATTGAAATAATTATTTTTTCTAAATAACTATTACTTAAAAATAAAATATATTATTAAAATTATTATTTTTCTAAATAGGGTTTAGGGTTTTAAGGTTTGAGGTTTGAGATTTAAGATTTAAGGTTTAGGGTATTAATTATGGTGAAAAAGATGACGAACAATAACTTGTATAAAATTTTTTAACTTTTTGTTTTTATTTTTAATAGCCCAATGGATGAAAAAATTGATGGAGTAGTATGAAAGAAAAAAAATTATTTAATGGTACAAACGATATAAATATAATAATTTGATGATATATTTGTACACACGCACGCACGCACGCACGCGCGCGTATATATATATGATCAATGGCTCCAATTTATTACTTAATATTTTACAATATCAATCTTATGGTTGAGATTTAAAAGGGATAAAAGGAAAAAAAACTATTCTATTAAAATTAGATAATAAATTAAGATTATTGTCTTTTCTTAACTATTTATTACTTAGCTTTCATGTTTATATACATTTTATTTTAATTTTATTAGAATTTAAAGTATATTTTTGTAAACTTGATCTTAAATACATATATTAAAATAGAGAAATTTTATTTGTCCTCAGGGGAACATAAACCGATTGATTTATCTAATTAGTAGAAATTTTGGGTTAAATTCTATTTTTTATCAAAATTGGTCTCGAGATAAGGGTTATTATTGTTATTATAAATCATTATTTTATCATAGTAATCCTTACCACGACACTAGATGGTAAGCCTTCCCATATTAAACCAATTCCCTCCCACATCAAGACATTTCATTACCGCGAATTCAATTTTTTTATCAAAATCGCTCCGAAATAAGGTTTATCATTGTTGTAATAAGACATTGCCTTGTCATGGTAAGATTTTTCACACTAGAAAAATATCTTCCTACATCATGCCAATGTCTTACTATGAATTTTATATTTTACCAAAATTGTTGTGAGATATAGCCAAACACTGTTATGGTAAGCTTTATCTCCAAGTAATTTTGGTAAATACTACCCAAAATTAAGTGATTTAGGTAATTTTTTCGACATAAACCATACCAACATGTTAATTTTGTATTAATTTTTAAACAAAGATCGTGCTATTAAATCATGTGGGGCTCAAACATTTATGAATTATGTAGTTTATTTTTTAATAAAGATGCAATCGAGATGAAATTTCAATTGGGATTGATTTTTTTTCATAAGATTTTTTTTAATATGTTATATGTGTATATATGTATGCATGCATGTATTGCTACTATTATTAATTATTAAGATGTTATGTATATTTATATGATTATTGATTGAATTCTAACAATTTATAAATTTCATTTAATAAATTATAACCTTTATAAGTGATTAATACGTGTTTGTTGATTATTTAATGTGCTTAATTATTTCATAAAAAATAAATAAATCATAGATATTAAAGTGTAGAAATGACACGATTATATTTTTAGAGTAGAAAATTTCTTAGAATTCACTTGTAAGAATAATAATAGTAAAATTAATATGCTTTGATATTCATATGTTAAATATAAAAATAAGAAAGTTGATAATATTAATGAAGTTAAGTATTACCTTATCATAATAGTATTCTTTTTAGTTATAAGTGTTAGTATTATCATGTAAAAAAATTGATACTTATGGATAATAGATAAATAAGAATGATCGTGGAATGTATACATCTCATTAAGATAGGCACTTCTTGCTATAAATGTATGAACAAAATATATGTTTTTTGGTACGAAAGATGAATTATATGATAATAATCACAAAAAATTTTAAAAACTTTTAGAAGACATCGAAAGGTGATTATAACCGTAATACAAGACACATATCAATATATCATAATTAGTTCTTTTGTATAATTTAAAACCAAAAATTTTTTTTACGGATAAAAGAATTTACAAAATTGTTAAAATTATTAATATATATGCTTTTTAAAAATTATTTCACACAATTACCAATTCTTTCGTGTACATGTCATCCACTCACCACTAAGACAACTCATCCAACCATAACACCTCGGTCTAAACCTAAACATACCACCCAAGTTTGTTTATCAATCAAGAACTATTTATGATGTTTATGATCATGTGCTTGTCTTCTTCTGTGAGTGTCCCACTCACAAGCAATACACGTGTTTGTTGATTATTTAATGTGCTTAATTATTTCATAGAAAATAAATAAATCATAGATATTAAAGTGTAGAAATGACACGATTATATTTTTAGAGTAGAAAATTTCTTAGAATTCACTTGTAAGAATAATAATAGTAAAATTAATATGCTTTGATATTCATATGTTAAATATAAAAATAAGAAAGTTGATAATATTAATGAAATTAAGTATTACCTTACCATAATAGTATTCTTTTTTAGTTATAAGTGTTAGTATTATCATGTAAAAAAATTGATACTTATGAATAATAGATAAATAAGAATGATCGTGGAATGTATACATCTCATTAAGATAGGCACTTCTTGCTATAAATGTATGAACAAAATATATGTTTTTTGGTACGAAAGATGAATTATATGATAATAATCACAAAATTTTAAAAACTTTTAGAAGACATCGAAAGGTGATTATAACCGTAATACAACACATATCAATATATCATAATTAGTTCTTTTGTATAATTTAAAACTAAAAAAATTTTTTACGGATAAAAGAATTTACAAAATTGTTAAAATTACTTATAGATATGCTTTCTAAAAATTATTTCACACAATTACCAATTCTTTCGTGTACATGTCATCCACTCACCACTAAGACAACTCATCCAACCATAACACCTCGGTCTAAACCTAAACACACCACCCAAGTTTGTTTATCAATCAAGAACTATTTACGATGTTTATGATAATGTGCTTGTCTTCTTCTGTGAGTGTCCCACTCACAAGCAATACACGTGATGACAATCAATTGGGTGTGTATATATGTTTCTAAAATCAAATAATAAGAAATATATTTATAACTAATAAAATATCAATACATATGTACCTGTTATCCAAAAAGCATTAATCATCTTTAAACAATGACACGTATCCCAAAAGAAACAACGATGCCAAAAAATTTAGTCACTTTTGTTACGTGATTTGAAGACTCAGATGTAAATTATCACTATTGCAACTCCTCTTGATAATATATTTTTAGTGCCATAATATTATTAGGTGCATTTCAAAAGTCAATGACGATCAAGTAGTCAAATAGACTTTTAAAATACTACTTTGTTAAACAAATGAAATTTTTAGAACTTTTAGACTATTAAGAAAAACTACTAATAAGGCATCTAATTTTTACAACTTACCAAATTCTTGAGTATTTTTAATATGAATGTCCCATTTTAAATATATTTTTATGATTGCCTTAACTCATAACAAAGTATACACTTAATTTCACATATGTACCTTTTATGCCCAATTATATATAGACGTGTATTTAATAATTGATGAATCAACAACATAATCGATTGAAACCGAGTTAAATTGAACCAAATTTTATATTTTATAAATTTAAATAGATTGGTTTTAGTTTCAAAAGTACAAAAGTTGACTTATGTAGAGTCACTTAAGGTTTTAAAATTTATAAACTAGCACTTAACCAATTGACTTACATATTATTAATACCAATATTTATTTTATAAATTCTATATAATTATATAATTTTAGTTGTAAAAAAATGTTCATTCTTCAAAAAATTGGTAAGGTAGAGAAACAAATTGATAAACATAACTAAAATGATAAATTGTATTGTATGTACGATTTGATTTGATTTTTATTTATTTTGATCCATAATAAATTTTATGAGTTGTTTAAACTACAACAAATCATTATAATTAAATATATATATTAAAAATGGTCAATTTTATCTATTGGAAATGAATTTAAATAAAAAATATTTTTATTATTTTTATGACCGTTATTTTCATAATTATGTGTCCATTATTTTATGACCGTTATTTTCATAATTATGTGTCCGTTATTTTATGACCGTTATTTTCATAATTATATGTCCGTTATTTTATGACCGTTATTTTCATAATTATGTGACCATTACACATAATTTTTCAACTATAAATAAAGGTAAATAGCCCTCAATTTTAGAACACAACTTAACAACTCAAAAACAGTTCTACGATTTTTTATAGTAGAATTAAAGAAAAGAAAATTCAAAATTGTTTTCTCAAATTTCTGAGCAACATAAATATTTGAGAGGTGTAGTATTCTGGACTTAATCAGCGTAGTGAAAATTCGAGACAGAAAAAGATTCTGGGTTGTTTTATCCTGGGGACGACGAGACTGTGTTTACTTGCACAAATTTGGATAGAGCCGCGAAACGTCTTAAAGAGAACGACTTAGTCCGCAACTCAACCCAAGCAGTATATTTCAGTATATCGATAATATTGTTCTTACATAGTTTTTCACATATTTGTTCCAACATTATCTTAAACGAGGGCATAGCCCATTGGATGTAACTTGAAAATGCAATCTTCTTGTTATACCTTTGATTCTTAACCATCTCTAAAGGAAAATATATCATTAATGCTTCTAAGGTTCAACATATATTCACTTATGTCCTTAAGATTTGAAAAAAGAGCTCCAATACCATTATGATTTATAGATAATATCACTAATGCCCTTAAATGGTTAATGACATTAACTTTACATTCAATGATGTATTTTTCTTTTATATGGTTTTGATACCAAATTGTGGATAATTATTTTACAATGATAGTGCTAATTCTAACATATTATTATTTAAAGAAAAACCTTTAAGTTTCATACTAAAACATTTTTTTTAACTTTATATTTTTCTTATGTTTAAATTCGTATAGACTTGTGGCTAGTTTCTTTATTTTTATTTTCTTATTTATTAAGTTTGTAAATACTATAAACATTATAAACAAATATTTAATCATTTAAAATCCTTAGTTGATTTAAAATTATAATTATCATATCTGAATTTAATGGGTCTACCACTGTCTTCTCTTCATTTGTTCATATTCTTTAGTTAAACTTGATATGTCTGAACTTGTTCAAGCCTCAATACCCTTCGATAATGGCAGAACTCTTGCATCCGTGCATTGTATGGTGTTCGAGTTAGACTTACTAAAGAATAAAAAAAGAGTGACGAAACTCTATTTTATTTATAATATTATTAATAATTATACTTCTAAAAGGCAACTAAGTTTCTAAATACATAGTTGCTAAATGAATAATTTTTATAGTAGAGAGTTTTCTATTGCAAAAGCTATGTCTAATTAATGAAAATAATATTTCTTTTTATAGAGTAGGGAATCCATGTTTATAATAGTAGGAAATCATTATTTTACTCCTACTTTAGTAATTCACTTAACTTTATACTTTTAGCTTTTTAAATTTTAGTCTTTCATTTCCTTAGGATGACCTGTCGATTGAAGATCTAGTTTCTACATCTTTATTTCTCTTTGTCATTTTCTGTCGACATTCCTTTTGATGACATAGATGATAACGCATCTTCAACTTCTTAATCTCTAATGTAGTAAATACATTTGTGATCCTTAGTGATTTTCTTGACATAAAAACAAAATACCTTTCTTGTTTCTTGACAAATTTTCATGTTATTACTATTAAAATTTGCCTTAAACTTCATAATTTTCTCACAATCTTCTTCAATAAGAGTCAAATTGCTATGAAAAGTGATTACAACTTTACTTATCAAATAATTTACTTTGATTTCAAAAGAATTATCATTTTTTTAGTTAATGACATATTTGACCTAACATTTGTCCTCTTAATATACAGAGTTCATTTGTATTGAATTACTTTTCTAGAAACTCCCTTGATTTTGGAACCTTTTTATTAGTGTTAAAAATTCCTAATTTGATAAAATAATAGGGACTAATACAACCTTTTTCGATCCAGTCCACAAGTAAATTGAAATCTAAGATAGATAGGCTTGTCACCTGCTCTAATATTTTTCCTAAAGTTCTTAATAACCTTCTTGAAATTTTCAAGAAAATAATTTAATTCGCTAAAATTAATTTCTATATATAGGTTCTCAATTAAACCCACATGAAAAACTTTATAAACAAAATATGGATTAGCTCTTTCAAGAATATTAAATTTATTATGTGTATGGAATTCTTTTTCTGTGTGTAAAATTTCATATACGTGTAAAATTTCATATATTCGATATGTTCTTGGGTAGATTTTCTAGATAAGTTATAAAGAGTTAACCATTATGGTTTACTTAAATTCTCTTATAAGTCTTTTTCATCTTCAATGATCAATGTATTACTGGGGATATTTTTTTGAATAGTATTGTTTGTCGTATTTTATTCTTAAGGGCTTTAACCTGCTTGGTGGCGATGATTGTTATTGTAATACTATAAAGTAATTTTTAACTATATGATCATCTCAAATTATTAGTTTTTGTACTCTATAGTTGGCATAACTACCTTTACTTTTTATTATATTAGTAAAAGCTCTGTAAGTTATTTCACTAAATCTAATAACAACTTTGCTTGCTTCAAGCCAATTGTTGTAAATTTCTGGTTTTAGACCATTATAGACCATATAAGTCTTTTTCTGATCTTCTTTTTCTACATCTTTAGTCTAATTGAGCTTTTCTTTTTTTTTTAGAAATGTTTCTCTCTTTTGAGATGTTAGGTTCTCCTTTTTCATTTTAAATTTCTTCTTTAGAAATATTACCTTCCTTAGAATGAATCTCTACTGGGGATTTCTTTTTATAGTTTTGGACTCTAGTCGTTTTGCATTGTTAAGTTTTTTTATGTTTAAATCATGTTTCCAAAAGAGATTTCTTTAGGTATAAAACCTTGAGTTGTTCCTAAAGAATTCTTATCTATTTTTTTCTTTTATATTGATCTTGATATTAAGATATTCCATTTCTGCAAAAACAAAAATAGGTAAAGGTGCTAATTATCTTATAAAGACATCTGTTAAACTATTCTTATTTTTGGCTATCTTAAAATTGTAGTGGTTAAACCACTATTTCCATCTAACTAATCTTCATTGTTTATAATCACTTATAATATTAATCCTTAAAAAATAACCAAAATTTCTATTATCAATTTTGACAATAAATCTAGAACTTATTACATATATTATAAATTTCTTAATAGTTTTTTTAATAACTAATTACTCTTTTTCATTACTGTAATAGTTTAATTCTAGACTATGAAAAGATCATGTTATATATCTACAAAGATGTTATACATCTACAAAGATATTCATCTTTGTTAATTATTTTTTCTTTTAAAATAGCTCCTCAATATTCGTATAAAGTATTTGTTTCAATTATCATTTTATCATATGGACCTCTATAATACAAAATTGGTAAGTTCTTTACATTTTCTTTTATCTTATCCATGTATAAAGTATTTTCTTCTGTGTATTTCAAAACATGATATTTTTCGATTTGTTTATAAAAGTTTTCGCATTCTTACAAGTTTCTTTATGTATTTTCAATGTATGGTAAACATTCTAAGAATCTTTATAATTGATTTTTATTCTTTTAATTTACTAAGAAATTCTTGAATGCTATTTAATATGTGGGACTATAGATTATGATTTTCATCTTCAATTTCTAACTAAAAATATTTTATTTTTTGCTGAGCAATTACTACTTTTTTTCCAGAAAATATAATGCCTTATTTCCCGTATTATTGTAGAAAATTAATAATATTCAAATAATATTTATTTAATTAATTATTGAAATCCAAATATCAGCTATTTAAACACAATAAACATTTTATAATTTCTTAAAGATGTTGTCAATATGCCTTTGAAAGATATCTGGAGCTTGTTTTAATTTGAATGATACAACAGTCCATTATAATTGTCTTTAAGGGTAACTAAAGGCCATCATTTTTAAGATTCTTAATCCCATCCTATTTGTCAAAATTCATTTTTATAATCAAAACTTAAGAAATATTTATTTCCTTTTATTAATGATAATAATAATTCTTTCTTTAGAATAAAATATTCATCATCAATTGTTTCTTTATTCAATGCTTTGAACTTTATTACCATTCTATTTTTCTTCTTCTTTTTTCAGCTTTTTGTTTGACTAAGAATGTTGGACTAGAGTATAGTGAATTACTTGGTATTATGAATTTTAGTTCCAAAAGTTATTGAATTTGTTTTTCAAACTTAATCCTGTCTTCTGAAGTATAAATCATAGGTTTTAATCTAATGACTTTGTTAGGGTTTCTTAGTTTTATTTTAGCAATCATTTTATATTTGTTTATTTTTGGAACTAAATGATATTTTGCACTTACTATTTTTATTAATTTTTTGATACCTTTTAAGACTTTATCTTCCTAGATTTCCTTAAGAAAAGGGTTTTATTTATCATCTATATCTAATTAAATATTTTCTAAATATAATTTTTGTTATTACTTTACATCTATCTCACCACGTTTTCGCTTTGTATATTGTTCTATGAAATTTATGTTTAATACAGTCAAATCTTTTATTATTTTGACACATAAATGATTTCACCATCTAGTGTTATTAGACTTATTTTGTCTAAATATTGTGTAAAAAGTTAATATAAGTTTAAAAAATTGTTTCTTATTAATAAATTAATTCATATTTCTTGTTAATATATGATAGGAATGTGAAATTTCTCTTCTATTATCATTATATATATATATATATATATATGTTTTAAAATTTTATTAAGATTTATTGTAGTATTATTAGCAATTCTTGCAATTAAATCTTTTGGTGCTTGTTTCCAAAGTTTTTATGGGAATGCATATTTACTAGCTACACATATATTAATTCATGTATCTACATATGCATATAATTAGTAATTTGTATAACCTTTAAATTTCAATCCTATCTTAATATAAGTACTATTTGAATTTGTAATATTATACAAATTATTCATCTTTTGATGAAGGGTATATTTCCTCCTTAGTTTCTTTCAATAAATAAATACTATTTCTTTCAATAAATAAATACTATAAGTATTATCTATATCCAAGTTCTAATTCCATCTTAAAAGTTTCCTTTAATATTTTTAATAAAAAGTTTCTTTTAATATTTTTAATTTTTGTGAAAATTTAATTTTAAATTCTTTTATGTTAAAGCATGTTAGGGCATTTATTAGCATAATGTTCTACCTCATTCCAAATCCAACATCTGCATTTTTTTTTCTGATAGACAATGATTTTTATTTATTTTTTTGTATCTTACACATTTTTCTCTTAAAATATATTTTTTCTATAAGGTTTTTGGTTATATATTCTCTTATATTTTTGAAAATCTCATTTTCTATAATTATAGCTTTTGAATGTTTTATATTTCCTCTTATTTTTGTATATTCATGTCTTTCTTTACATTTAATGATTATCTAAATTTTAAGACTTTTTATTCTTTCTTCCAAAGTACCATGTATAGTTTTTCTATTTATTTTATTACATCATTCTGTTATAATTTTATGTAATATTTTAGGTCATTTTTTTAAAAAAAATTCTTATAAGTTTTTTACATAGAAAGTGGTAACTTATGATAATATATTAATAAATAAATGAGAAAAGGTCAACAAATATGGAAAAATTGGACAAAATGGGTCAAAAATGTCAAATATGTCAAAAATGAGGAAAACGCAAACGAGCGCTCCCTACTCCCGTGCGTGCTGCTCCTACCTTCCGCGCGCCGTTGCCATCTCACCCCATTTTCTCCCGCAGCCACCCCACATCATGATGACATCATCAATGACGTCAGCAACCACCACTCCGCATTTCCACCATTTTTAACATTTTTTCACCCACTTTTTCTCCACATCCTCACCTATAAATACCCACATTCTCTTCACTTCTAAACACACCTCAAAACCCATCTTCTCTTCTCTTTCTTTCTCTCATTTCTTAGTTTTTAAGCTTTTCTTAGTTTTTAGCTTTTCTTAGTTAGTTTCTCTTAGTTTTAGAGTTCTTCTCTTTTTGAGAAGAACTAGTTATGTTTTTGTAATTTATTTGCTTTTGATTCAATAAATGGGAGTGCAAATTCTGTTTGGAGGTTTTCCAACAACGAGAATAGCATCGAAGTACTGTAAGGATTTTATTTTCTTTACAGTTATTTTTTATGCTTTATTCTTATATGTTATATTTAATTTGTCTGTGATTAAATTTAACTTTGATGGCTGTTTGTAAACATGATATAATAATAACGTTGTTATGCTTGCGAAATATTAAATAGGTAAAAATCTCTAAAATGAATTGATTTTATTTTTATTCAAGATTTTATATTAAGAATGTTAGAGAGAAATATATTATTTTTCATTACAAACTTAAATCTGAAAATTAGATTTTAAGGTTTAGTTATTCGGTCTAATTTAGAGTAGTGTTCTTTTATTTTGTTGATACAATCGCCCGATAGTTAGGGTGAAGCTCTATTTCAAAAGTTTTTATAAAAATTATTATGTGAAAATGTATTGACAACATGTTTTCAGTAGTGGTTTTAAAATTTGAAAGTTAGTACTCGGATAATTAAATTCTTAGGTCTAATTTGGACATATTGAATAAAGTTTAAACTATCTAACCCCACCCATAGGTGTTAATTGATTTGTTTAGTTAATAAAAAATATCTAACCCCACCAAATGTGGTATTCATATAAAAAAGAGAGAATCAATAAAATATCAATTTATATCTTTAATAACCTATATAATATGAGCAAGCATAATTAACTTAGTTATTATATCCATAAATACTCCACTATTATAAATGATAAAATTTGCATAAATATTTATTAAATCTGTATCTATGTTTATTTTTATGTTATTAGATTAGAAACACAAAAACCAAACTATCGTGACAGGATGTTTAGGATTTAATTTCGTTTTTAAAAATTTGAATAATAAATTAAAAACCACATATATTCCTTTCTTAGATCGAACTTGGGAGTATAATTATCATTTTCTACGAAATGATTCGTATACTTGCGAGAGTTTTATAAATATAAACCAAAGTATTGACAGAATCGGCGATGCCAGTTTTCGCTCATCAATTGGGAATATTTTGCATTCTTCTAACCTTTGCCTATTTATTTCTTCTCTGTATGGGTCTGATATTCATTCTTGATAAATAACTGGTAAAGAAATTAGTTTCTTATAATATTTTGGATCATACTTTCTAGTTCACATTAAGTTTTATTGATTATTGTTGTATCTTCTTCTTTAATTGTATAAAGTTTTTCGTCGTAATGTTCTTCTAATTCTTTTCTACTAAGATTAATAAGCTAATTAATTTTTCTATATCTTTATTCTTAGGGTTTATAAAATATTTTTCTAATTTTTTTCTATATTCTATTAAACTGATATTATACCTTTTTTATTTTTGGATTTTTTTCTTTTTTTCTTTTCTCATTCCTATGTATTAATGCATCTCATGTCTTAGTCATTCCTTTAATCTTACAAATGAATCTAACTTATAACCAATAATATTATTATTTTTAGGTATATTATGTTCATTTATTCTTAATTACGTAAATTATTTATGTATATCTTTTTGTTATAGCCATATTATATTATTTCTTTTAGAATTTTTTTATGTCTCATTTATCTTTTAAGAACTTAATGTTTGATTATTATGTTATATTAATTTTTTCTGTTAAAAAAATTAAATTTTTTATGATTGTTATTTGATTTTTTATATACTTCTTAGGTTTCAATTAAAATTTAATTCTATGTTTCTTAATTTTTTATTATTTCTTAATTTATATTATTTTTATCATTTTTATGTATAAAAAATTACTATTCAATTCTATTAATTTTAACTTTTTTTAAGTTTTGAAATATTTATAATATTTTTGAAATCTTAAAATATTTGTAATATTGCTTTAAAATTAAAGATACTTTTAGTAAATATGTCATAAAAATAATATTATTTTAAATAAAAAAATGAAAAGACAAAGTTTCAAACTTACATAATGAGATTATAACGTATAATAATTAATATAATATTTTACCAATAAATATATTTATATATTTATTATAGATTAAATAATTTCCCAATAATTCGATTTAAATTTCTATTTTATACGTCAGATCCGATTATTTTATAACATTAAATAGTCCGGTTAATTTTTTATAAATTTTTAAAAACTAGATGGAACTGTATTTAATATTCACTTTGCGTGTATTTCTTTTTTTTTTTCACTTGAATCCTACGAAATAAATAATAATTTTGTAAATATTTGACCCGATGACCCGAATATACTGATCAAATTCCACGATTCGTTCCTCGTCCTAAACTTCCCACAGACTTCCCTGAAATCTCAAAGTAAACTTTGCGACGCACAGTTGTACAGTATCAAAGAATCCAAAAATTGCTGAAACATATCAAATTTCTGAGAAAAGGAAAATCGAAAGTAGGAAATGGATTCAACCAATCCAAACTCCTCAAAAGGGGTTGATCCAACTCCTTCATCGTCTTCGCCTTTGTCATTCTCCGATGGTTGGAAAGAGCGCATATTTTACCCTACTGTCCTCGCAGGTCTCCTTCAGCTCTTTTGTTTCTATTTTTTGTTCTTTTCATCCGCATTATATTTTCAGTACATTTTATTTTCTTCCTTTTGAACTAAAATCTCTCAGATTTTTCTGCATTTTAGGAATTTTTGGTGGAGGAGCTGGGTTGATTTCCAAGCATCGTAAAGTTCATGGTCTCGCTAATACTTCTGCTACTTATGCTACTAATTTCGCCATTGTTGCTGGTTGCTATTGCGGTAAACTTTTCTTTAGCTTCAACTAATCGATGTGATTGTATTATAATTAGTTCTTATATAACTATTCTGTTTATGATATCCTTTACTAATCATTTGGAGATTTCCATGTGGAAAAATGAAACATGGTAGTGTAATGGAAAACAAAATAGTGGAGGATTGTTGAAGGGGGTAAATTTTCTATGATTAGAATATGTGTTTTGTAGATGTAGTGTTTATGTGAATGATGATAATTAGCTGTTTGAAAGAAATTAAGCAAATTAAGTCAGCTTAGAGTTCTACTGAAGAAAAGGGCGTGGAAAGAAAAGATTGATTCTGGGTTGTCTTTTAGTGTTGTTTCTTGACGGGGATGTGGTGCGCTTTTGTTATTACTTCATGTTCTTATTGATTAGGTTCTTACTACAGTTGGCCTTGGGTATGTTTAGGTTCTTTAGGTATATTTCATTGATTTAGTTGTACGAAGGAAAAGTGTTAAAGATCCAAAAAAAATGATACATGAAGAAGATTAGATGCAAATCCAACAATAAATTAGTTGAAATTTAGTAGTTATCGGTTATATAGTATTACAGTTTTGATTTATCGTTTAATTATGTATATTATCTTTTAGGATTTATTAATTAATTTATATTTACTTAGTTTGTTATTTCGGTTCTATAAATAAGACCTAGTATTATATTTATTTCTCAAACCATGACGAATTGAATTATAATATTAATCTCTTCTCCAATTATCTGTTATCCCTCCACTTTTCTATTCGTCTAATTATTCTCCCATTTCGCCCAAGACCCTTTAGTTGGGATTGCTAAGTGGGTGTTCCTCACATCCTCATTTGTAAAGCTAATTAGGTCACACCCATAACCACCAGAGTTGCCTCTGCCGTTGTATTCACTGGAATCCGATCACACCATCAGATCCAGAACAAGTTGCCGACCATGACCCCATCCAGTGCACCCACCAGTGTCCCAATCCCTCAGCCATTATATTTGATACGATTTGGGAATTTTTTTCCAGTTCAGCCCAGCTAAGGTCTCCAATCTGGTCTAGCAAAATTTTCTGTCTCGTTCCATCTCAACAACAAAATTACAAACCTGTTCGTACCATTTAGACCCTAGTTTTTTCTGTTCACTCCAATTTCACGTGAATTTTTGTTTTCCAATAAATTTTGGTAACGTGTTTTAAACATGATTGTTAGATATATTAGTTGTGTATTAGGTGTCTATCACTAGTTTAGTTGTATATTAGGTGTCTTAATTGTGTATTAGGTGTCTTAATTGTATATTAGGTGTCTTAATTGTGTATTACTAATAGTGTCCCTAGCTTTGTATATAAATATGTAGCATCTTTGAATGGAAAACAAAAGAATTAATTCTTTTCAATCTTAAGTTACATGGTATCAAAGCATTTGGGTTACAAAATTGGGATTTTTTTTCCGTTCAAATTAGGGTTTGATTTTGGGTAAATACAAATTAAGGTTTAGTGTATTTTTGGGTTCCAACTAAGAACACCCTTTTGGAGTGTAAATTTATTCTCACCGTCAGCACAGGGAGGAAGCTCAGTCGTCGACCGGCCAAACCCCGAAGTTTGGTCACCAGACAAGTCGCGAGTGGGCCCTACGCGCCACCACGAATTTCTGTAATCTTCCCACATGCCGACGCGTGACAGCGTGTCTCTTCTAGTCATCCTCGTGTTGCTCTCTTACGTTCCCCTGCGTCATCTGTGGTGGTTTGGCACTCATTGTTTTGTGATTGTTCAGGTTTGGGTTCTTCCAATTTGGGTTTTTTGGCCAATTTTGTGTTCTTGTTTGCTGCTCTTGTTGAATTTTGTTTGTTCGTTGTTCGCTGCCTTGTAGTTTGTAGGAGTTATAGCTGAAAAGAAATCTAATGTTGTGACAGATATAGTGCCTGTGATGTCTAAAATCACAGACCATAAGCTCAATGGTTCGAATTATTTGACTTGGAGCAAGACCATTCGAATTTATTTGAGAAATATCGACAAAGATACTCATTTGACTAATGATCCTCTTAAAGATGATTCAAAGCAAACATGGCTTAGAGAAGATGCTCGCCTATTTCTGCAGATTCAGAATTCTATTGAGAGTGATGTAATTGGCTTGATCAATCATTATGAATTTGTTAAGGAATTGATGGATTATTTGGATTTCTTATATTCTGGTAAAAGAAACCTTTCTCGCATGTATGAAGTATGCAAAGTATTTTATTGTGCAGACAAACAAGATCAATCCCTCACGAATTATTTTATGGAATTTAAAAAGACTTATGGGGAGCTCAATAGTTTGATGCTTTTTAGCTCTGATGTGAAGGTTCAGCAAAGCCAACGGGAACAAATAACGGTCATGAGTTTTCTTGCTGGTCTTCCCCCTGATTTTGAGACTGTTAAGTCACATGTTCTTTCTGGTTCTGAGATCTCCTCTTTACAAGAAGTATTTACTCAAGTACTTCGTACAGAAGACACTCCACCTCCACCTGTTCAATTAAATGGTGCTTTGGTCAACCAAAATAATTATGAGTCTGGACGGTCAACTTATATGAGTGGAAACAAAGGAGGTGGCTCGCAAGGGTTTGAAACTCGACCACAGGACCCCCTGTATTGTGTGTTACTATTGTCGCAAACCAGGACATACGAAACGTGACTATAGAAAGCTTCAGTACAAGAATCAGAAAGGTCACTCGGTCCATATTGCATCCATTTATGATATATCTGAAAAACCGAATGCGTGTCTTCTTTCTTCATCTTCCAAATGGGTTATTGATTCTGGTACCACAGATCATATGACAGGTAATTCTAGTCTCTTTTCTACTCTTTAGTCACACATTTTCACCTCTATTGTTACCTTAGCCGATGGGTCACCATCTTGTGTTCTTGGGTTTTGCACAATTACTCCCACTCCTTTGCTTCCTTTGTCATCTGTCTTACATTTACCTAGCTTATCCTTTAATTTGATCTTTGTAAGTCAACTTATTCGCAATCTTAACTGTTGCATCTCATTTTTTTTCCAATCATTGCTTATTTCAAGATCTTATGACAAAGAAGACTATTGGTAAAGGAAATGAGTCTGGAAGCCTCTATATTCTTGACACTAATATCGAAATTTGTTGTTTGCTCTGGTGTAACCTCTCCCTTCGAGGCACATTGTAGACTGGATCATCTATCTCTTCCTTTACTTAAGAAACTTTGTCCTCAGTTTAGTAAGGTGTCTTCGTTAGATTGTGAGTCTTGTCAATTTGCAAAACACCATCGTTTTAGTTCAAATCCAAGAGTTAATAAACGTGCTAGTGTTTGGAGTCCTTGTCCTATTTTGTCTAAACTTGGATTTAAGTATTTTGTTACTTTTGTGGATGATTATTCTAGTGTAACTTGGTTATATTTAATAAAGAGTCCTTCTGAATTGTTTTCTATTTTTTGCGCATTTTATATTGAGATTAAAACTCAATTTAATGTTTCAATTCGTACTTTGCGAAGTGATAATGCCAAAGAATATACATAAACCTTGTTTCAATCTTATATGGTTCAAAATGGCATGTTTCATGAAACTTCGTGTGTTGATACTCCATTTCAAAATGGAGTGGCAGAACGTAAGAACATACATCTTCTTGAAACTGTACGTGCCTTATTATTTCAAATGATTGTTTCTAAACCTTTTTGGGCCGATGCAGTTTCAACATGTTTTCTTATTAATTGCATGTCCTCATCTATTCTTCATAGTGAGATTCCTTACAAAATTTTGTTTCCTAATAAGTCACTATTTTCGGTTGACCCTAGGATATTTGGTAGTACTTGTTTTGTTCGGGATGTTCGTCCGCATGTTATTAAATTAGATCCCAAGTCTTTGAAGTGTATCTTCCTTGGTTATTCTCATCTTCAGAAAGGTTATAGATGTTATTGTCTTAGTCTTAACAAATATCTTGTCTCAATTAACTTCATGGAAGACACACCTTATTTTTCGTCTTCTCCTCTTGCACGTCAGAGGGAGGATGATGATTTGTTAGTCTATTCTATCACATCATTTGAACCTGTCTTGGATCCAATTCCTGTCAGACCTCCTATTACTCAAGTCTACTCCAGACATAGACCTTCTGATTCATGTCCTACACCTGCTCCTTCGTTATCAGATCTAGTCTTGAACGATGATCTTCCTATTGCATTACGCAAAGGTAAACGTCAATGTACTTATCCTATTTCTTCTTTTGTTTCTTATAACTGCTTGTCGTCTTCCTCTTGCTCTTTTATTGCCTCTCTTGATTCTATTTCTATCCCTAAAACTATTCACGAAGTCATATCTCATCCTGGTTGACATCATGCAATGATAGAGGAAATGAATGCTTTGGATGACAATGGTACTTGGGACTTGGTTGATTTACCTTTGGGGAAACGGGCTATCGGATGCAAATGGGTGTTCACAGTTAAGGTTAATCTGGATGGGTCAGTTGCTCGATTAAAGGCCCGTCTTGTTGCTAAGGGATATGCTCGAACCTATGGAGTGGACTATTCTGACACTTTCTCTCATGTTGTTAAATTGACCTCTGTTCAGTTGTTTATTTCTATGGTAGCTACTCATTATTGGCTTTTGCATCAACTAGATAACAAGAATGTTTTTCTTCAAGAGGAGGTGTTTATGGAGCAATCTCCTGGTTTTGTTGCTCAGGGAGAGTTTAGGCAAGTTTGTCTTCTCCGCAAATCTTTGTATGGTTTGAAACAGAGTCCTTGTGCTTGGTTTGGAAAATTTAGTCAAGCTATAAAAACGTTTGGTATGATGAAAAGTAAGTCTGACTATTCTGTGTTCTACAAACAATCAGAAGCAGAATGTTATATCACAATCGAGTGCAGAGTCAGAATATAAGGTTATGACACAATCTGTGTCTGAGATAATGTGGATATATCAACTCTTGAATGAAGTAGGTTTTAAAACTTCAGTACCAACGAAATTGTGGTGTGATAACCAAGCTGCTCTTCATATTGCTTCTAATCTTGTGTTTTATGAGCGAACTAAACACATTGAAATTGATTGTCATTTTGTTCGTGAGAAAATTCAACAAGGTTTGATTTCTACAGGACATGTGAAGACTGGAGAGCAACTAGGAGATATCTTCATGAAAACTTTAAATGGGGTTTGAATTGATTATCTTTATAACAAGTTAGGCATGATTAATATCTATGTTCCAACTTAAGGAGGAGTTTTAGATATATTAGTTGTATATTAGGTGTGTATCACTAGTTGAGTTGTATAATAGGTGTCTATCACTAATTGAGTTGTATATTAAGTGTCAATCACTAATAGTGTCCCTAACTTTGTATATAAATATGTAGTATCTTTGAATGAAAAACAAGAGAATTAATTCTTTTCAATCTTAAGTTACAATGATAATCGGTACCAACCATCTCTATCTTTTCCTTATTATAATCAATACCAACCTTCATATCCCATTACATTATTCTTATAACTATCATAATAGTTATGCCAGTAATATTACAAATCATTATTATTGGTCATACTTAAGAGCAAGCTTATTATGAAGGTCAACTCTTTTATGTGGATCGACCTTATATTGACATGCAAGAAGTTTTGGCCGAAACACAACAATTTATGAACTTGTACGTGAAAAAAGTTAAGGTAGAAATTGATCGCATAATTGATAAAACTTTAGCAACCAAAGAAACACGTGGTTGAAGTGCAAAATAATCATCCTCAGTTGCAAGCAAATAACCCCAACATATGAAAAGGGAAGTCAACTACTTCACACAGACTACATGAGACATGTTTTCAAGTTACATATCCCAAGTAGAATTTTCAAGATGTAAGAGGGTTCCTTTGGTCCATATTTCTTCATATATTGGTTGGGGAAACAACAATATCTTATTTCATTATTAATTGTTTTCGAAACCTCTTGAATTATTCTTGAACATTTCATTATCGATATTCCTATTTCAGCACTTTCATTTTGTTATTCTCCAGAACCGCAAGGATGGGTTGTCACTATATTTAAAATTTCGACTTTTGTTCTATGATTCTAACTCGTTAGGAGTCGAGTTTTCTCTATCGGGAGGAATTGATGTAAATTCAATAATAAATTAGTTGGGATTTGATAGTTATCAATTATCTAGTATTTAAACTTATTTATTTAGTATTTGAGTTTTGATTTATCATTTAATTATCTAAATTATCTTTTAAAATTTTATTAATTAGTTTATATGTAACTAGTATGTTACTTCAATAATATAAATAGGACTTGTATTGTTTCTTTCCCAATTATCGGTTATCTTCCCCCTTTTTTATTTGTCTAATTCTTCTCCGCTTTCGTCTAGTCTCTCTCCTATTTATTTATTTGTTATACATCAGGATTATTACCTTCTAACACACTAACAAAAGGTATTATGGATGACTAGATCTTGGCATTTATCAACATTAGACTAAATTACTTCTCGGCCAAAAAAAGAGAATAAAATTCTGCATGATTACTTCTGGGGTTTCTGGATGGAGGCTCAAGATATTAGAACCATAATATGTAGAGATAGAGTTAGAATTTACACTATTGTAACTTGTAAGGTTGTCCCTGATTTTGCACTCGAGAAAAGATACACCCTTTGTTCAATTTGACAAACTTTGGGTTATTCCGGAATTAGATTATGTAACATGCTTTTTATATTCTCTATGCTAGTTAGCTTCTACATTTCATTTTCAATAAATGAAGCCTTGAGCTTGGATTGTAGATCACATTTTTTTAAACATGTTTGCAAAAAAACTCATCAAAATTTCATGTTTTGAACGAAAAAAGGGCTTTATGCTTCCTCGTACAAAGTAATGTTTCCTCTTGGCACAAGCAAAATGGTCATAAGAACACTATAGGGAAGGATGAGCCTACCTCACCTGCTTGGAAAAGTGAAAAAGGGTTACCTTGATGTTTTTTTAACATTTTTCCTAATAATATGCCACCTTTTTTTTTCCAAACATGATTTTATATTGATTTGAGAAAACATTAGGCAAGTATTTATTTAGAAACGTAATTCAAAGGTGATGCTAGTAAATATTACTTTCGTTAAGTATAGGGCACTATTGGTCCATCTCATGGGGTCAGTAGCAAAGAAAAATAAAATAAAAAGGCATTCAACAATAAAGAAGGCTTGTGGTGGAAAGAAGAAAAAAAAAAGTCAAAACTTTGGACTGTTTGTCTCCGCAAGTTTTGGCTTGAATGGTGATGGAAGGATGGAGATTTGGCTCTATAAATAGAGTCTTTGTTTCAATCTTGAATTATAGAAACAAGCTGAGAGAAAGAGAAAACATAAAGTCTCAGGAAAAATTTTTTTTAGACAAGAAAATTGAGAGTTAATTTGTGAATTTTTACCCACAAATTGAAGATACATATTTATTATATTTTTGTGAGAGATCCACCTAAAGATGAAGTTTGTAATCCCATTTTATTATAGTGGAAGTTTTAAGTGACCTACGGGTCCCGTGGTTGTTATTTTCATTTTTGGAAGGTTTTTTACGTTAAAAATCTTTGGTGTTATTTTTGTTCTATTTTGGTTTAGAAAATTATCCTGGGTTTGTAAAATTTGTTTCTTTACGACCATCAATTTTTTCCAATAGGTACAACTTTACTAATGACTAATATATGGCACATGGAGCTCCTTGTTGCTTATGCATGATGTATCAATGTGAACCTTCTTTTTCTCATTTTGGTAGGGGCTCGTGAGTATGTTAGAGTTGCCCGAAAGTCGGACCATGATGATCTTTTAAACTCTGCAATAGCAGGCTTTGGTACCGGTGCTATTCTTGGACGTCTTCAAGGTTAGATTCCAAAAACTTGTGCATGCATGTGTTGTTTGTGGGTGCATACTCTTGACCTTAAACTAGGTAGAGATTTGGTGCTACTGAGCCAACCATCAATTTTATTTACAGGTTATTTAGGCATTGTCTATCCTTAAGATATCAGGAAACATATTTAAGAGGAAGTCAGACTGAAACTATCATCCTTAATTAAGTTTGACCCCGCCTTTCTCTTACCTTTTGGATTGGTTAGAAACATTAGCATTTATAGCGTTCTTGATGTACCATGTATTGCCAAAATTTAACAGCCCTGTTTAGTCAGAAGTGAATCCCCCATTGCCCTTAAGAGCTCTTTAAGAATTTATAAAAAAAAACTGTCTGATGTTATTGACTCAATCTTAATCAAGACATTACTGATTATTAGATGTATGATTTGTGGGTTGGACAGGCTACCTTCTCAACAATCAGTTGTTGTATGCGCCATTTTGTATCAAAATTGTTTTTGTTTGAAAAGTCGTGGAAAGTATCCATGTCTTAAAGTATTTTGTTTGTTGATAAATTAGGTGGTCAAATTGGTGCTGTCCGTTATTCAGCTATATTTGCTGTTGTTGGTACGACGGTGGATTTTGCTACTATCAAATTAAAACCTGTTGTGAGGAGTTACTCTGAGTCTATTTTTGGGGAGAAGAATAAAGGTTGGTTAAAATTACCCGAGTGGTCTCCTATCCGAGTTCTGGATGAGGAAGAACTTGCAAAGAAACAGGGTCGTGATAAACATCTTTATGCACAAAGGGCGATTCGTAAACTGAATAATGAAGAGTCTTGAGAACCTGTCGCAAACCTTGTGCGTCATGTTCATAATTTGCCAATAATGTCATATTTTGGTATTATTGAGCTTTGTTTTTCTCTTACTCTCCAATATATGGATGTGGATGTTACCTATTCCTTTTACGAGTGACTCTTTGATGTAAAAGAAGGAAAAAAAAATTGCGAATGGTTTTTTGGCTTTGTATTCAAGTTCACAAGCTACAGGATAATATGGATTCTCTACCATGAATAGGGCTCGTAGTTTTTTACTATCCTTGTTTTGACAAAACTTTCACTTTTTAACCATGCCTTGAAATGGTTCTTATATAGTATTAATCACCATGAATTGTTATTCTTTCATGATTTTTTTTTCATGAAATTATTGCGCGACTTTAAAAAGCAGGGTTATTAATTCACATGTCATATTTGAGCTAGGCACCGAGGAGGTTTAGGGAAAAAGAAAAAAACAAACAAAGTAAATGTCCATTGAGTAGAAGATTGAAAAAAAAAGAAACATTTTATTGGAAAATAATTGTATTCACAAAAAAATGATATATTTATTTTCAGGTCATGTATTTTTTTTAAATAATATTATTTTAATAAATTGAACGAATTTTTTAAAATAGTAACAAATTATCATAAAATTAACACTTATATTAAACTATTAGATAAATAGATCAAAATTTTCTCATTTCCTAACTTAAATAAAATGAGATAAAGGTAAAGTTCCATCACATTTTCGGTAGCATTGTTGATGACTCCCCTAGAGTTTCAACCACTTGCACTGATAACCTCATAGAGCTTGAACCAACGGCATTGGAGCTTAGGCCATCCTACCGATAATTTCATTGGAGTTTTGATCATCTTGTTGGAAGTAAAATAACATGTAATATCCATAAATATAAGTAACATGTAAACAAAAAGATAGATGTGAATATAACTCAATAAATATAAAAATATAATTACATATAATCATTACATCAAATATAAAGATAAAAGTAATATCTTAAATGTGTTAGATTACAAAAAATGATAAAATTTAAGTTACCTTAAAAAAAAAATATCACTGTATATACAAGATAAATATGAAAATGACATGTCACATTCACATATAGGAGAATGAATGTGATATATTAAATATAAATATAAATATATTATAAGAGAAAGAAGGTGATATATTAAATATAAATATAAACTTATTATATGAGTTTAGTTGTAATATGTAATATATAAATATATAAAGATAAATATAACAAACAAAAGATTAAATAAGGGAGAATATTGATCACATGTATACTTCAATACACGAGTAAATAAGTACAAGAGGGTTCATATTCAACAAAATGGAACAGCTAGAGGAGAATTACTCCCAACATCAACCAGTACAATTAATTAAAAATTTCAGTAACTACCGCCCAGAAAATTAAACACACATGCATCTAACTACTTCCTGCAGGTCAAAAAAGAGATTCAACAACTAAATTACTTTTCAAAATCCTAACAAACTGAATAGGATTTTAAATGTTTTCCTTGAATTCAACCTTAAGCATCTATTTTGAGCCATATGTTGTTAGATTTGTGAATTTTAATTTGCAAGTTAATGAGTACATTTCAGATAGTAAAAGTCTATAATTTGGTGAAGGAAATAAGTGTTTTGAACCTCATTTTGTTACAAATATGGTTCATGAGAGCTCCACTTGAAGACAAAGGAAGCAAACCTTTAGAATAACAGATCTGGAAGGTTAGAAAAAAAAAATTCACTTTACCAGTGAGTCCTTGTTCTCTCTTCTACAGGTTACCACACTGGTGGGAGTAACAGTGGGCAACATGAAGGTGAAAGTTGATAGTAAATACTAGAACTACCGCCCAGAAGAACACAAGGAGAAGATGGGTAAAAACTTAAGTGCCTTAAGAATTCAATTTATAAGAATAAAATTGATATTTTAATCACTTTATTTTTATAAGAGACATTTAAATTACTCATTAGATCAAAATTAAATATAATTCTTTTTTATGAAATAATAAAGTACTTTTAAAGAAAACAAAATTTTTCATTTTAAATTTTTTTCTTTTTTATACCCTTGTCTCCTTTTTTGTTTCTGTTTTAGAGGCATTTTTCAATCATTCTCCTCATTTTTTCATAGATTTTTTTTATCTATTCTATTCTTAACTGAAAAAGAAAATAAAATACAAATATAACACCCACCATACCAACTGTGCGCTTGAAACCTTCAATTTCTAATAGCTAAACATTCTTACCTACTAGCAAAAGAACTAAATTCAGCAATTTAGAAGTTGCATCTAAACTATTACTCTAAACCAAATTCAGATTTTATCATGTACAATTAGCACAAAAAAAAAAGCAATCTGAATGACTTTTAACCTTAAACATGATCCTCTTGACTAGTTAATCTTGTGCATAATTGGGGAAGAATAGAAAAGAAGAAAGAATAGGTTGGGGAGAGGAAACATACAGAAGAGAAGATAAAACTAATAAATTGATAATTGATTCACTTCAGGTCTGTATTACAGGTACAACACAATGTTTATAGGAAAATAAACAACTAATTAGATGAACCCCTCATGACCAATAAAACCTGGTAATTAAAGTACCTAATTGATAATAAATTCAAATACTAGATAAATCCTAACTAATGATAAATATAAAAATTCAAAATATAAGTAAATGTCTAAGAAAAAATAATGCATGCCTGTATCTATTTTATATGAACCATTGTTGCAACAACAAATCCATCCGTAATCAATGTGGAATGAAATCTAGCTCTACTTGACAATCTTCTCCAAATATTTTTTTCCCAATAATATCCTTAATATTTATTCTCCAAATCCTTCATTAAAGGCATGAACTATATCTCCATTCCCTTCTACAAACAGCCAAATGTTTCTTTGTAACAATTTCAACTCCGAGCAGGACTTTGTTCAACAGAATAAAGATATCAAAACCAAGTGCGTAGATACTGGATTAACCCAGCAGGCAACCTATCTACATACATAACTTGAAAGGGTTTCAACTTCTGAACTAAAACCAGGAAAGAGCTTTTCTTTTTCATCTGACAATAACATGAAAATCCTTGAGAATCGAGTGAATTTTACTACATTTAGTTAAAAGAAAACCCCAAATTACAATTGGGGGAGATGTTCCCGTACCTCCGAATGCGAAAACATCGGATATCCCGTTCTCCAGGAAGAGAAGGCAAACCGCCAATCAATGGAGCAGCTGATGGAAATGGATCAGCGGTCCTTCTAGGAGGGAAGGTCGGAGACACCTCAAAATCCAACCATCTTGGCCTGGTAATCTTGCTTTTCACCTTTTTACTCTCCCAACTTAAAACAAATCCCTCCTTCCATGTCAACACTCTATTACCACAAGAACTTCCAAACTCCTCACAAAATTTCAGCTTCCACAGCTCATTATTATCAGACAGATTCCTCAATTCCTTACAAACACATCCCACTTTAGCAATATCAGCTCCAGGAAGAAACCCCAAAATCTTCATTTTGAGTTCAGAAGGAAGACTTGCAAGGCAAGGTGGAGGAACCAAACCGGCCTTTTCACACATATTAATTGAAAGTGGGTATACAAGTGTATCTTTTACAATCTTCCAGAAATTATAAACTTCTCGATCACAAACACCATTATAATCATCATCTGTCATTAGAGAAATAAGACTTGCTACGAATCTACCTTCCAAACTGAGTCGATAATACCCTGAATTGCTATCTCCCATAGAACCATATACATTCAGGATGTGACCCATAGGCTGAAATTTCAACTGAATTGTTTGGATCGAATTGGGAGTGTTCCCTCGGTTGGCCAAAACAGGAAGGGTATAATAAACTGACAATTTCGAATACTTGTAAAACCATTCATCAGGAAATTGAAATGGATCAACTCGAATTCCAGAAACCGAATCAAACCTAACAAAACCTGATTCTAAAAAAACAGCGTGAACCCCGATTACCATTGCCTTAATAGGGCTACAATCTTGACCCAACTCGTCCCTTAACACATTCCTAAGGAAATCAAATTCATGACACTTATTCAACCCAAGCACAAAAGAACCACCATCACTTTCCATAGTTTCCACACTAGAAACCGATAAACTCATATCAGATGAATGAGATTGAAGATTAAGATCAAGATTACTTATCTGAGCCCGAGACGGTCCTTGGACATTTGAAGCTTCAGAATGGGTTGGTCGATTAGGAGAAACTGAGTCAGTTGGGGTTTGTAAAGAGGGGAGGAGAGAGAAAAATATAAGGTCACCGGAGGTGATACCGAGGGAGCGAAGGGGTTGGTGAGGAGAGAAGGCAAGAATCTCGTCGTTTTGGTTGAGAGATAGGCGAAGAGAGGAAGGAGAGCACGGTATTAATCTGGCTACAGTTTCTTTAAGTTGTTGCAAAGAACTGGTAATTGGCACCTCAATTCTTACTTAAGGTTTGTTTGGTTTGTAGAGATCTCAATCCTTATTTTGTGCTCCGGTCGAATGATGGAAATATTTATAGGTAAAAAAATAAAATATATCATTTTAATAATTTTTATTAAAATATAATTAAAACAAAAATATTTGATAAAATAATTATTAAATTTAATATAATCATCTATAATTTAAAAAATTAAATAACATAAATAATGTTATCTAAGAAATTTTGAAAATATTTCTTTTTATTAAAATATTATGAAACTTTTAATAATAAGATATCATAATTATAACATTAAACAAAAGTTGTTGTTCATTTTTTTAGAAAAAAAATAGTTTTTGTTTATTATTATTTGAGTAGCAGATATTGGATAAGTATTCTAAATATGAGCTGTGAAGAGATAGACGGCAGTGTCGTTGTTCTGTATAGTACAATACGTGTTAGGGTTGTATAACATAAGACACGTCAGTTAGAGGTGGCATAATCATGATCGATATCAATGATAAATTATCATACCACTTTCTATTTCGGATAAGTTGTTATAAAATAATAAGAGTTATATACTGTTGTTGTGATTTTATATTGTTTAAAAATTATATATGATATTTTTTTACTCAATTTTTTTTGTACCAAATAATAAAAATATCTTAATTTTTGTTTATCCATTATAATTTAATTTTGATTAAAAATTTATCTAATTTAATCTATTAAAATTAAATAATTATCTAACTAATCAGAATCTAATCGATTGATGATCTCGTTAAAATTGACTTAAATACATATATAATTAAATTAAACAATTGATCGATTACTTACTTGTTTTGTTTGATCAAATTAATTAAATATCCAATCAAATTGAACAATTATTCAATCAATTGGATCTTAATAAGATGACATGGTGATATTTGTTAGAGTTAAATTAGACACATATCAAATTAAATAAAATTTGTTTAACAAATAAGAGTTTTTAACTACTATTTTTGAAGCATATTTGGATATATTTAATTAAATTGAACGATTATTTAATTTACTAAATTTTGATTCATCAATGATTATATTCATTATAGTTAAATTTAGACACATGAACAAATTTTAATCGGTATGTGATCTCAATCGTCGATTAACACGTATTTGAAAAATTGATTGCATATATTTTATCTGTATTTGTTCATATACTTACTTAGATAATTATTCAATTGTAATATATAAAATTAGACTATTGTTCAATTATGTTATATAAAATTAGATAAATATTATTAGAATAATGCTCTTTATTTTTTAGTGTGATATAAATATATTTAATTATGTGTTCATTAAAGATATAATATAAATATTAATAAAATTATAAATTAGAGTTCAATTTAAAATAAAAATAATGATAAGAAGTTATATTAACTTATTTTCCAAGCAACAATTAATGTTAGATCGTTTCCAAAGGAAAAAAAAATTATGATAAATTATAATAGATATGATATATTATTATATTTAAATTTATATAATTATATATTATAAAAAATAATTATATTAATTATAATTATAATATATAAAAATATTTTTTTACTCATGTATTTTATTTATTTTATAACAATAAATTAATAATTGATTTTTTGAAAGGAAAAAAATCGTGATAAATTATAATAGATATGGTATATATAAATATGTTTAAATTTGTGTAATTATAACTAATAAAAAAATAATCATATAAATTATAATTATAATACATAAAGATATTTTTTTTAAAAAAATGTTATGATACAGTAAATTTATATATATTCATATTGATGTTAACGTAACCCATAATATTATCCTAATTATTATAAATACAAATTTATTATTCACTCCGTATCCTTGGCATTCGAATTGACGTTTATATGTTTTTTTAAAGTGTTTTTTACGATGAGAACATGACAAAATAGAGGTTCTACACCCAAGAGATCAAAATAGAGGTTTTGAGTCTCTTGACATCGCATAGATTCTATATGTAGCGATAAGAAAGATTTTTGGTAAATTCTAGTGATATAATTAATTTGATAAAATGATTAATTAATTCAAATTTCTTAAAACTGAATATTTTTAGGGAGTAAAATTTATAATCTTTATTATTTAAATTAAAGAAAATAAAACTAAAAAAAATTGAAAGTTCACGCCTGCTTCAAGCCATGGACAATAGGTTGCTAGGTGTCCGGTGAGTGGAGTTTCACTCCTTTTGTTGTTTGAAGTTCATGTTCCGGCGTGGCAGTAGAAGTCCAGCAACTAATAGTAATAAAAACAGAAATATATATATATATATATATATATATATATATATATATATAGAGAGAGAGAGAGAGAGAGAGAGACTAATGAGAGAGAAATAGGGAAGAATAAAAAAAACAAAGTGATTTCGGGAGCAGGAAAGGGACGCTGGTTTGTTTCAAGTTTTTCCTTTTAATTTTTTTAATTTTTTAATTTTTTAATTTTTTTAATTTAAATAATAATATTTTGTATATTTAATTTTTAAATATTAAACATAATGAATCATTTTATCAAATTATAAAATTAATATAACTTACCTAAATATTTCCAATACTAAGATATATTATTATTATTATTATTATTATAGGAATTTGGGAACCTAAAACGCAAAAAATGAACAAAAATCAATAACAAGTAATAAGTTTAGCATCTTAATTATAAAGAAAATTAAAAAAAAAGTTGGGTGCGAATAAAAACACAAAATAATGGCTTATATATTTTAAAAAAGAACGTTTGTGTTTAAGTTGTAATTTTAGCTGGAAATATGTTAAGGTGTGTATTAAATTATAGGTATAGGTTAGAGATAGACACCTTGCCTCTTAGGGTTAAGTAGACTTATACATGCAGGTTAGTTACGGTTTGGTCTTAGATTGGATCTTCAGGCTGTAATTGAGTTGGTCTTAGATTGGCTCTTCGGACTCTAGACGAGTTAGTCTTGATTCCGGATGTAGATGGATTGGGCTTGGGCTGTGCCTTCGAACTGTTGACAGGATGATCTTGGAACTAGCCCTTCGAGCTGTTGACAGGTTAGGCTTGGATTGGCCCCTTAATTTGGTTCCTTATATCTTTAAGTGGATGTCATTATTTTTCTAGGATTTAAGATTAAGAGATACAGATTTATTTTATATAAATAATTTATTGGATAATTGAAGTAAATTAATTATATAAAAAATATAGTATAAATTTATTAAATATCAAAAAATTATATAAGAATTACAAAAATTTTAAAAATATCATATTTATATAATGATGCATTCTTAACAGCTCCAAATTGATCCTTTTATTACCCAATATCCATATTTATCCGACTCAGCTCTGTTCTTGATCCAAGTTTCCATCTCTCTTAGCTCACTCATTGATATAAGCTCTTTCACTCTCAACAAATAAAATTAATAATAAAATTAAGGTGGATCAAACAAACTAGTGAAAAGAGAGAAAACATAATTGTTTGTACCGTGCTTACCTCAACGAAGGGTACAAGTCATCTTGGGATATTCACACGGAACCCAATATTACGATGTTGTTGCTCAAGCTAATTTATATACTAATAGGGTGACCCCAACCTAACACATGTTTGTTTCGCTATCTCTAACTCTCTTCCTGAACTTAACCCTTAAGTAAATCTTAGAAAGCAAGTCGGTACCAATTTATATACTAGCAAGGCGGTCCCAACTTGACACATGTTTATTTCGTTTTCCTCAACTCTCAAATTCGAATCCAGGACCTAACCTTTAAGTAAGCCTTGGAAAGCAAGCTGGTACCATCTTAGATGAACCCTCAATCGATCTACATATGTACAGATTGATCAACTCTATTGTGATTCTGTATTTGTCCTAATTTTTGTTTATTTTTGATCTGTTTGATATCTTTTTACCAACATTATCATATTAAACTTATTAATTATATTTAAGCAAAAAAGAAGACAAAAAAATAGTATAAAAATGGTTAAATGATTCTAATTTTGTAGAGTTATCACCTTTCAAGGTATGCATTTCTTTATGATCTTTATATAATTCTAAAAACTCATTTTATTTTTTTATTTTTTTATGTTAAATATTTTAAAAATTGATTTAAATATTATAATAGATACGATCCTATCGGATGTAATTCATTTTATGATTGTTTTGCCCGTCTATTTAAAAATTCATATTAGTTTGTGTTGTTATAAAGCTCCTTAATTTAAGGAGCAAATTAAGGAGCAAAATATGGAGCAAAACATGGAGCAATTCATGGAACAAAACAAGTAGCTTAATTCAAGTAACAATTTAAGGAACCATTAATTTAAGGAGTAATTCAAGGAGTAAATTTTCCTATAAACAGATGTGTAATTGTAATGAATTAATCATCCAAAGTGTTCATTCTAATTGAGAGAAAAGCTTAGAGATAAAAGCTTTTGTGGGTTGTGAGTTGTGATTGTTGTAAACATCTTGTGTAATTTCTCCCCTTTCAGTAAAAAGATCTACAGTAGGTCCGGAGACGTAAGCAAGATTGACCGAACTCCGTTATCAAATTTTGTGTGTTATTTTTCTATTCTTGCTTTCTCATAAATCTGGCTTATCGGGAATTTGCGTTATTTCCCAATAACTGGTATCAAAGCTATTGGTGGTGATTTCTGTCAATTTTCTGCAAGGTTACTATTTACATGAATAGTGAATTACGTGAATAGTAAAATTTTGTTGACGATATTTGTTTGTTGACGGAGGTGTTCTAATACACGGTGATTTACAGAAATAGTCAGAAACGATCCAGAGGAAGTCAGATTTTAGTGGGAGCAATGGCCGCAGATGAAGGAAGGGTGAAACTCGAGAAATTTGATGGCATAGATTTTGGTTTTTGGAAAATGCAGATAGAGGATTATCTGTATCAAAGAAATCTATATCAACCTCTCTCAGGGAAGAAACCAGAAGCTATGAAGGAAGAAGATTGGAATCTTCTAGACAGATAAGCCCTCGGAGTTATTCGATTGACGCTATCCCATAATGTTGCCTTCAATATAGCAAAGGAAAAGACCACGACGGGTCTTATGGCAGCTCTTTCCAATATGTATGAGAAGCCATCAACCTCAAATAAAGTGCACTTGATGAGGCGTTTGTTCAATTTGCAGATGAATGAAGGCGCATCGGTAGCTCAACATCTCAATGAACTCAACACAGTCACAACCTAGTTGAGTTCAGTGGAAATTAAATTCGATGAAGAAGTACGAGTATTAATACTTTTATCTTCTTTACCAGAAAGTTGGAATGCTACTACCACGGCTGTGAGTAGCTCATCAGGAAGCAATAAGTTGAAATTGGACGATGTTCATGATCTGGTTCTCAGTGAAGAGATTCGACGTAGAGAGTCAGGTGAATTGTTAACTTCTTCAGTTTTGCATATAGAGTCAAGATGAAGAAATTCAACCAAAGGGAATGGATGTGGCAGAACAGATTACCAAGGTAGATCAAAGGACAGGAGGTCCAAATCTAGGAATCTTAATAATTCACATAGCTCGAAGACTATCGAGTGTTGGAATTGTGGAAGAACCGGGCACTACAAAAATCAGTGCAAGAGTGCACCGAAGGACAAACAAGTGAATGCAGAGGAAAATGTTACTTCCACCTCAGGAGGAGACGATGCATTGATATGCTCTTTGGAGAGCAAAGAAGAATCTTGGGTGTTAGACTCTGGAGCATCGTTCCATGCTACTTCACAAAAAGAATTCTTCGAGAAATATGTCCCCGGAAACCTTGGAAAGGTATATCTTGGTGATGATCAACCATGTGCTATTATTGGAAAAGGTGTAGTGAAGATTAAGTTGAACGGATCTGTTTGGCAGCTGAAGGATGTCAGGCATATTCCCGATCTCAGAAGGAACTTAATATTAGTGGGGCAGTTGGTCAATGAAGGCTACACTACGATCTTCCATGGTGATGATTGGAAGATTTCAAAGGGTGCAATGACAGTTGCTCGAGGCAAGAAAAGTGGCACTCTTTACATGACAACAGAGGCACGTTTTTCAATCACAGTTGCAGTAGGCAATGAAACACCAAATCTGTGGCACCAGAGACTAAGCCACATGAGTGAGAAGGGGATGAAGATTATGCACTCTAAGGGAAAACTTCCAGGTTTACAGTCTACGGAGATAGACATGTGCGAAGATTGCATACTTGGAAAGCAAAAGAGAGTTAGCTTTCAGACAAGTTGCAGAATCCCAAAGAAGGAAAGACTAGAGCTTATTCACTCTGATGTTTGGGGACCAACGACCGACTCATCTATTGGTGGGAAACACTACTTCGTGACTTTCATCGATGATCACTCTCGGAAGGTATGGGTTTACTTTCTAAAGCATAAGTCTGAAGTATTTGAGGCTTTCAGAAGATGGAAAGCTATGGTGGAAAATGAGATGGGTTTAAAGATCAAAAAGCTCAGAACCAATGATGGTGGTGAATATGAAGACACCAGATTCAAAAATTTCTACTATGAGCACGAGATCAGAATGGAAAGAACTGTGCCAGGCACGCCTCAACACAATGGTGTAGCTGAGCGTATGAATCGAACGTTGACAGAAAGAGCCAGAAGCATTTGTATACAGTCAGGTCTACCGAAGCAATTCTAGGCAGAAGCAGTCAACACGACAGCTTACTTGATCAACCGAGGCCCATCTGTTCCATTGGAGCATAGAATACCAGAAGAGGTATGGAGCGAAAAAGAGGTGAAACTATCACATCTAAAAGTTTTCGGTTGTGTAGCATTTATGCATATCAATGATCAAGGCAGGAATAAGCTTGATCCCAAATCCAAGAAATGCACATTCATTGGCTATGGTGAGGATGAGTTTGGATAACATATTTGGGATGACGAAAAGAAGAAAGTTATCTGTAGTAGAGATGTGATTTTCAACGAAAGGGTGATGTATAAGGACATGCATAAAATAGACGCCAATGACTCAGAGAAGAATGAGTCAGTATTTGTAGATGCAGATGATGTCCGAGATACTTCCGCAACAGAACCAATTGTAACAAGTCCTCAGCCAAAGGAACTTGTTGGACAAAGCAGTACATATCATTCTGACACACCACAACCTCTTACTCCAGCTCCTGTATTGGGAAGGTCTTCTCGACCTCATGTGCCTAACAGGAGATACATGAACTATATGTTACTAACTGATAGAGGAGAGCCTGAATGCTATGATGAAGCTTGTCAGACTCGAGATTCCAATAAGTGGGAGCTTTCTATGAAAGAAGAAATGAAATCTCTCATCTCCAACCAGACATGGGAACTAGCTGAGTTACCTATGGAAAAGAAGGCACTTCACAACAAATGGGTGTACCGGGTGAAAGAGGAGCATGATGGTTTCAAGAGATACAAAGCCCGCCTAGTTGTCAAAGGGTTTCAACAGAAGGAAGGAGTTGACTACATTGACATTTTCGCTCCCGTTGTGAAGCTTAATACTATCAGATCAGTATTGAGTATTGTAGCAATCGAAGATCTTCATCTTGAATAGTTGGATGTGAAGACTACATTCCTTCATGGAGATTTAGATGAAGAGATATACATGTACCAACCAGAAGGTTTCTCAGAAAGGGGGAAGAAGAACATGGTGTGCAGACTTAAGAAGAGTTTGTATGGCCTGAAACAAGCCTCGAGACAATGGTACAGAAAGTTTGACAGCCTTACACGAGGAAGGTTTCTAGAAGTGCAATGTTGATCATTGTTGCTACTTTAAGAGATATAGGTCCAGTTATATCATTTTACTACTTTATGTTGATGATATGTTAGTAGCAGGTTCATATATGGATGATATTAAAAGGTTGAAGCAGCAATTGTCAAAGGAATTTGACATGAAAGACTTGGGTCCAGCAAAGAAGATTCTTGGAATACAAATCACAAGAAATAAGAAGAAAGGATCCTTGCAGTTATCTCAGGGAGAGTACATCAATCGTGTTTTGCAAAGATTTAATATGGGTGATGCCAAGCCAGTTAGCACACCCTTGGCCAATCATTTTCGCCTATCCAAGGATCAGTCCCCTCAGACAGAGGAAGAGAGAGAATTCATGGCTAAGGTTCCTTATGCCTCAGCCATTGGAAGTTTGATGTACGCAATGGTCTGTACGAGACCAGACATTGGCCATGCAGTGGGAGTTGTTAGCAGATTTATGTCAAATCCAGGGAAAACTCATTGGGAAGCAGTCAAGTGGATTTTGAGGTATCTGCGAGGCACCACAGAAAAGTGCTTGTACTTTAGTAAAGGAGAGTTAAAAGTACAAGGGTACGTAGACGTAGACTTTGGAGGTGAAGTTGATCACCGAAGAAGCACCACCGGTTATATATTTACTGTTGGAACTACAGCTGTTAGTTGGATGTCACAAATACAGAAAATTGTCACTCTATCCACTACAGAGGCTGAGTATGTAGCAGTAACTGAAGCTAGTAAAGAGATGATATGGATTCAAGGTTTGTCTGGGATTCAAACAAGAGAAGAATGTTCTGCATAGTGATAGTCAAAGTGCAATACACTTGGCGAAGAATTCAGCATTTCATTCTAGAACAAAGAATATTGGACTTCGTTATCACTTCATCAAATCTCTATTGGAAGATGATGCGTTAATACTGGAGAAGATTCAAGAAAGCAAAAATCCAGCATATATGTTAACAAAGGTGGTGACTATTGACAAACTGAAGTTGTGCTCAACTTCAGTTGGTCTGCTAGAGTAACAAAGACTAGAAAAGTTGCTGCATTGATCAAGGTGTGAAGACAGATTGAAATCAGACTTCAATTGGGAGATTGTTATAAAGCTCCTTAATTTAAGGAGCAAATTAAGAAGCAAAACATGGAGCAAAACAAAGAGCTTAATTCAAAGAGCAATTTAAGGAACCATTAATTTAAGGAACCATTAATTTAAGGAGTAATTCAAGGAGTGAATTTTCCTATAAACAGATGTGTAATTGTAATGAATTAATCATCCAAAGTGTTCATTCCAATTGAGATAAAAGCTTAGAGATAAAAGCTTTTGTGAGAGAAAATTGAGAGTAATTTTTTTGGGTGTAATTGGGTTGTGAGTTGTGAGTTGTAAACACCTTGTGTAATTTCTCCCATTTCAGTAAAAAGATCTGCAGCAGGTCTGGAGACGTAAGCAAGATTGACTGAACTCCGTTATCAAATTTTGTGTGTTATTTTTCTATTCTTGCTTTCTCATAAATCTGGTTTATCGAGAATTTGTGTTATTTCCCGATATATGTAATGGATATAATGGATATAGTGAACGCAGAAATCAAATTCATTTGCATGAATCGGTGAGATGTAAAATCACTATATATGTGCAGTCTTATTGTTATGTTTAATGTGTCAAAAGTTAATTAATTAGTTAGCATAACCATTGTGAGTAATTAATTAAAGTAAGTTTTGTAGGACGTGCTCTAACTGCAGAAGCACACAAACGAGTTTAGAGATAACTTACCGTTAAGTGTGGGATTATTATCATCATATCGCTTCCATATATATCATATGTAAATTCTAAAAATTGATAAAAATACTAGAAAAAATAATTTGATTAGGATAGAAAAAATATATAAAGAACGTGTATTTTTATCAATTTAAATTTTTTACATTAAATATGATACGGAAGTAATAAACTCACCCACTATTAATTCAATTGAGTAGACAAATTAGGTAGGAATTAATTTTATGCATGTTTGGAAGACTAAGTTCATAAGTAGCACACTTTTTAACTTTGCTTCCCAATCACTTTTGATTAGTAGTTTAGGTTTGATTTACTTTGATATGTCTTATAATAAATTTTCTTTCATTTGGATAGGATTAGTCATTAGAGTGAATCGATATTAGTACATATATATCAAAGCTAGCAATCCAAACACAACAATAATTCTTCACCCAACTTAATTACAATAACATTCGAATTACTACAACATAAATAGCTTTAATAGCATAAGATAGATAATTAAGCTAGAACCTGAAATGAGTTTGCTCCTAGTAGTCCTAGCTATATATGTTATACTAATCAAACATGTCATTCTAATAATAATATAAAGAGCTTAATTAATTAATTAATATATCGACTTAACCCATGATATATATATATATAGTTGCCAATATTCCAACCTAGGTTCTTTTGATAAGCCTTTGAATGTTAGTGGGATAAACTTCAGTCTTGAGAGTAGAGGCAAAGGCTTTGTTTGCTATTTGAACATTAACAGCTTCTGTTGGATGCAGACCATCAAAGAAGACATGTTCGCTTCTATTTTGGCACACTTGTCCTCCTCTTTTGCACAAAACTCCATTTCCACCTTTATTTGGCATTCCCACTTCGCAACAAGGCTTACTAGCTTCTTTGAAACCTTCAAATTAAGCAATTAATTCCGTTTTGTTATTATATAAAATCATATGACCAACCCTTACGAATTTGTTAGTAGTAAAAATAGGGTGTAGCTAGTTAATATAATAATTACCTTGAGATGAAGGGTTTCGAAGGATATCTCTGATAATCTTGTAAGAGTTGACAAAAACAAGAGTAGAACCGGGCATTTCTGGCTTGATAGCATCGACCATTGATTTCAAATGAGTGTTAAAGAGATGAACCGCACGATTCAGACCTTGTATGCATCCAAAGTGTGTAGGGTTACTTATTTTGACCATTGGACTGCACCCCAGTGGGTTTATCGACATTAATACCATCTTTCTACCTCCCAACCTATATAATTTCTGCATACCAAACAAAAATAAATAAATATATAGGATATTAATATTTTCATAATAATAAAAATATTAAAATTAAAATTTATAATTTAATGTTATTATTGTGTTTAAAACTTTGAAATTATTAAAACTAAAATTAACAAAATTTGCTAAACTACATTAATCTACTACAACATTTATCAATTTTTTACCATATATTCTTACCAAAATATGGTAAAAATTAGGATAGCTATATATTAGATATTTTTGAAATAAGTGAGTTGGTATTATCCACTGATTATTTATTTTTAAAAATATATATAAGAAAATTATAATATTTAATCTTATATTTAGTTTAGCTAAAATAACAAATCATTATTTACTTTTATATTAAATTACGTATGTCTGATGGAATAGTTAATGCAAGAGAAGGGTAGCCTGAGGTAGAATTTATTGAGTATTTTTTTGGGTCGGTGGAGCTCTGACTCAACGTTGAATTATTGTTGAACATTGGAGAAGGAAAGAGACCAATCTAGCTAGTCCCCCTTCATTTTTGGGAACTTGGATTCATGCAATTAATTATTTGGTGTATACGTGGTTTTTATGAAAATGACATAAAATATGTTAAATTGTAGGTGGTAATATACTAATAATTTAAATTATTATTATTATTAAATTAGTTTTTTATTTACGATAATTTGGTTTAATAATAGTGATATTATAAAATAATTAATTATAAAAATGAAATAAATAATTTATATATATTTTATTATTCTAATAATAATTTATAAAATAAAAATTTCATTTGAAATCCCTAGGGGAAGGGGGCTCAACCGAATTTAGGGAAAATGAAAGGATACTTAGAGCTACGTCTGTCGCCGTAGATACAACAGAGAAGGACATTACATCAATATATATATATATATATATATATATATATATATATATATATATATATATATATATATATATTGAGAAAAGATTATACTATATTGAAATTGCATTATATAATTTTAACTTTTAACTCTACTAAAAACTAAAATTATAAGGAGAAAGATTAATTAAATTTATATAATCAACAAAAACTTAACTTTTTATCTAAGTTAGATTTAGTTTATTTAACACTCTCTTTCTAAGTCGATTATAAAAGTGAGCAATTAGAATGTATCTTGAGTGTCAAAGTGATATGTTGTTTTAGGGATGTTCGAAAGAATTAAGAATTTATCTATGATATCATATTAGATTCGGACTAATTTTATCTCAAAATTTAAATTATAAGATAAATAATTATTTTAAAAGTTTAACTCAAAAGAATAAGTGACTAATGTTTTTTAATTATATAATCATATAATAAAAGAGAGAGAGATATGGTGGAGAGTAAATGATTACCTTAAGCTGTTGGGTCAAAGATGCAGTCAGATTTGAAGTGAAAGCTCTAAGATGAATGGCATTATTTTTAGTTTTGGATTTCCTGAGGAAGTAGTTGAAGGAGTAATCGTTCCCTCCACTTCCCACCACAAATAAGTAATTTGCAACTGATATTTGGGAATTATCATTGGAACTACCACAACTACTCTTATTTCTTCTTGATCCCATTTCACTTTTTAGCTCTGGCAGTGTTATCTTCTCAAACTTTCTTATTTGCTCGTTCAAGCTCATCACTTGCCCCTGTTTATTAATTTATATATTATTACGTACATTCAAATATATAACTCATTAATTATTAAAAGCATTATGAATTATATAATTAAGGAAGAGTTAAGACACTACATGTTACATAAGTTTATAGCAAAAATGTCACTTAATTACTGCACTTTTTTTTTCTATAAGAGATTAGTTATATTCTTATCAAAAAGTTACACATTTTTCCTTTCCTTTTTTTTATTTTATGTTTTTATCTAATTTTTTCTAAGTTTTTTTTCCCGATATTTATTCAAGTTAAAACAACATTTATTTAATATAATTTAAAAAAAAACAAAAATAATATCATTTAAAACTTATAACTATAAAAATAACGTACATTTTATCTAGTACATTATATTCGTTATTAATAAAGTTCTAACATATCATTAAATTAAATTTTAATCATTTAAACTCGTTCAATAATATTAAAATATAATTGTAATTTTTAAGAGTATTCTTTTTAATTTTTAAATAAAATCACATTGTTGTTACTAAACTATAAAAAAAAAATTAGACGGAAGATAAGTAATTAAACATACAGCAATATTGGAGCCAGTTTCATCCAGAATACCAGAAGCACCGGAAGCAAAGTTAACTCCATGAATGATTCTACTTCCTCTAGTTGAAGGGTCAGAAAATGGTGGAATAAACGAAGGAAAGTTGAGCTTTTGACCAAGAAGATCAATAACATTCTTCCCATTTGTAAATCTTCCTGAAGGACCAAATGGAAAATCAATTCCATAAGGTAAGTAATTTGCCTTAGCTAAAGACTTGTCCATGAAGTTGTTGTTTCCATTATCAACTAGTGAGCTTCCAAACACAAACATTCCTTTTATCTCATTGACGCTATTATTATTAGTACAACACAAAATGCATTTGGAGTACATGATAAGGATTGTTAATGAGAATAGTAGTAAAAGTGATATGTCTCTACCCATGTTGAGACAACAAGCTGGGTGGTCTGTGTTTGCTAGTTTGTTTCTTCGAGTTTCTAATTATTAATTTTTGCAATAATGGTGGTTTTGCTTTTGAAGAGAGAACATAAGGAAGGGTTCGCAACTAATTTATAGGATGCATGAGAAAAGTTTGAGCAATAATGTATAATATGAGTAGGGATGTATGTATACACACTTACGTTAAGATGTGGAATAGGGTTGGACAAAGGATTTGTTAGATTTTAATACTTAATTCGTATAGAGTAATGTAATTAAAAATATATATATTTTTTTAAAAAAAATTTATTATAATATTTTAAATTTAAATAAAATTCTTATAAAATATCTTTTAATATAATGGTATATATATTTTATGTTTTTTTTTTGCGTACAATAAGAGTATGTGATTTCGATTCTCATTGTTATATATTTATGTGCATGCATGAATGTTAAAATGTATAAATGTTATTAAAAAAAATCAAATAAAATTCCTCGGTCAGTAATATTATTTTTCTTGGAAATATTGAATTCTCTTGGAACTATTAATATCTTATATTTGAACAGTTAATTTATTATTATTTTCGCCATTTAAGTTGTCATGTCTTGATAAAGGTAGAGATATATAAATTTAAATTTATAATTATATTAATTATGATATGATATATATTAAATATTATTTTTTTAAAGATTTTGACCACGTATTACACACTAATTAATTAGTGTAATTATAAAAATAAGTGTAAATTCTTAGCATTATTCTATCTAACAATTAAAACTTTTAAAGATATTTAAATTAATTATGTTGTTCAACCTGTAAAAAAATTCAAAATGAAATTTATTCATTTTTTTAAAAAATTTGATATATGATACATTAAAATTAAAAGAAAAGATAAGTGTTTCTATATTTATTTTTATAATAATTTAATATTATTTTATAAAAAAATGATTGCATAATGACACAAATTATTATTATTTTTATGTTTTTATTTATTTTTATATTATTTAGATTGTAGTTTATTTAAATTAAAATAATATCTATCTATTGTAGTTGAAAAAAATAAAAAAATAAAAAAATAATTTACTTTATCTTTATTGGTTACTTTTTATTAAAAATATAATTAAATTATTATAAAAAGTAAATATATAATCTAAATTTTATTTTTGTAATAAATGTAAAATTCTAACGATATTTATCTTTAATTAAAATTACCATAAATATACATAAAAATTATGTGTAAATTTAACATTTTTTTTATGCAATGTAAGACAATCTAATTTACAATTGACTGAATGCAAAGTACCAATGTCATCTTGATAGATAGTGAGGTGCATGGTGTAAAGCTTGAGATCATATACCTCCATTTCAAACTTGTAATAAATGATACTATTTCTCTTAACATAGTATAAATATATCTTTCATAGTCGAAAAAGCTTTTATATATATATATATATATATATATTCAGTGGATTTTTAATATCTATATTTATAAATCTAGAATCTGAATTTTTTTTATCTTTTATTACGGTATTATAATATTGGAAAAGCTTTTATATAATACCGAACAACACAGTTTTTTATGATTTGAAGTAATTTAAGTTTTTGTTTTTGAGAAGAATTAATGTATTTTAAATTGCATCTTTTTTTTTCTTTTTTCTTTTTTCTTTTTTCTTTTCCCTTTTTAAGAATGTGGTAGGTAATTGGAATAAATGCTCTACGATCTTCAATTTGAATTGTTACCTCCTTACCATCTTCAATGCCCACTATCTACGAAATTTATTAAATAATAATAATAATAATAATAATAATAATAATAATAATAATAATAATAATAATAATAATAATAATATAAAAATAATAACACAATAAACTCGACCCACATAACCTATACATAAAAGTTTGCTGAGTACGTTGCATCACTTTAAAGAGACCAAAAACTCATATTTCTTTGCAATAAAGTATGCCCCAATGATGTGATTCGTTATCACATCATGATATATGAAAATTCGAATATTATTTTATAATATTACTTTTGTTTAATAAAAAAAATAATATCCTACAACCAGCTAACTTCTCGAGTTCTTTGACTAGGAATTGAAATTTTAATGGACTATATATAACGTGACTTGTATGATCTTGCAATCAATGAGATATGGGTTAAAAAAAAGATATAAATGCATGAAGTTATTATTCATTATCATACTCTTTTGCTTATTTTATCTCTTAAACTCACATTAAATATTATTTTTTAAAAAAACATTTATACTAATTATAAATTTTATTGATTTAAAATATCACTCTGATAATTTAAAATTTATCTAATAACAATTGTCTCATATTTGCTATATAAAAGTAGAAAGATCCCTTGAGGTAGGCTATAAATGTAACCCAACCCCTTCAATGTGAGGTACACTGAATAATTTACTAACATATCATTTTAATAATTTATCTTTAATTATTTCATTTGGTTTCAATATTTGTGGGGTCTTTTACCAACCTAGTGTACAAGTAATTGCAAAATAGCTCAAATACTAGAGCATTTATTTTTCTACTTTACTATTTTTCAATTATTATATTCTAATAGCATTGTAGGTTTGCGTTTAGCATTATTATAATTGATATACTCAACAGTAAGTTACATTTCCTCATTTCGAACTGTATTTGTGACTAATTACTACGTATGGAATTTTAATTTGTGTAAGGAAAATAAGTTTTAAGGTAATATTTGATAATATTAATGAGAATAGTAATAATAATAAGATTTAAATTTAATGTAAACAATATTACTATTATTATGTTTGTTTGAATATTATAATCAAAATAATTATAATATTGAAATAAAATTTATAACATTATAAATGAAGTAAAATTAAAAAATTAACATTTTTGATTTCTAAATGAAAAAATAATATATGATTATTTAAATGTGTGAAGAAAATAAAGGATTTCAATATACTCTTAAAAGATGTGAGAAGAATGAGTATTCTTATTACTATTAAAATGTTTTATTTTCTATTAGATGTCATTAATCAAACTAAACATAAAAATATCAAAAATAATTTTCATTATCATTTCTATTAATTTCAACCAACCAATCTAAGTGGTCTAGTTATAATATCTGATTGTAGCCAGTTAATAAAATATACATTCATGATTATGCATTTTGTATCATTACATTATGTAAGGATTATGAGTGTTAATTATTAAACTTATCATGGTTTCGTGAAAAAAGAAATAGCAGTTGTCAAAATTTTAGGATCAATAAGAAATCCAAACAAGGTGTACTTTGTTTGTGCATAAAATAGATGCAAGTTTTACAAGTTTTGGCATCCAAATCATGAAGAATTTAAGGAGATACATACAACTGGTTTAGGACAAGTGTAAGAACTAAAAGCATGGAATTTATGTTCCAACATGGTTCAAGAACTCCATGATGAATGTTTGTTTTATGTGTATATTTTTATTTTTAAATTTCACCCTAAATGTGATGACAAAATGATATAATAAATGTATATATGTCCAAAATAGAAACAAATTTGATAAAAAAATGACATTATTTTTCTAATATTCAGAATATTACACTACTGAAATACTTTAGCAATTTACGTAACCATCAAAATAAAGGAACCTTAATTGTAAAGTATTGAATTCTTAATTATCTTCAATAGGTACTATGCGCATCAATCCAACTTTAATAAAACTATATTCCAACACAAAATCAAGACTTTCTAATACAATAAGGTGTTAAAAAACTCGAGATTTAGTTGGTGAAAATCAATACAATAGCGGCAAACAACCAACAATAAAATTGTGGAGAATAACAAGCTGTCTAAGAACATGATTTTTCATAATTATGTCTATTTTAATTATTAAACTTTTTTTTCTTTTGTATAAATTAGATTGTAAACATTCGTTTATATACACAATAAAATTATTTCTTACATGGTATCAAAACTCAGAAAGTAGTTCTCTGAAAAACTAACTCACATAAAAAAAATTTCTTCCTTCCAAATTTTATTTATTTTCAAAACCAATTTCAAATCACAAAAACAATTTCAAATTCATCCAATTATAATCTCCAGAAATTTTTGAGTAATTTGTAATTTTTTTCAAGCCACTACAATCACCCATGCGTCCACACGTGGGTGAAGATGATGACTCAAACAACACATCGTTTAGCCCACCCTTTGAAGAAAATGACGCATCGTTTGTTCCAATTTAGTCTTCCAACCTCCGTTTTAGTCACTTCAAATGCGTGTTCACCCACTTTCCAACTAGTTCTTGAGTTGAAAATTTTGTTTATGTAATCCTTGATACATTTCATATAAAATAAAGCCCATTTTAGTTCATTATTTGTTTCATAAACAGTTATTATTGTCTAAAATACACTAAATCTTATCCTGTTTTTGAATTTTTCACTCAACTATCATGTCTGTAACTATGCGATGCTTATGGCTCTCATCATTAAAAACAAAGACAGATTTATTGATGGCATAATCACGAGGCCATTAACAAACTCTGAGGCAGAAATCAAACAACGGACTCGTTGTAACATTCTTGTCAAATGATGAATTCTTAATATCATATCGCCTAAAATTGCAGAAAATGTCATGTATAATGATACCGCATATGAGCTATGGGAAGAATTGAAGGAACATTTTTCACACACCAATAGCATGCACCTATTTCAAATTGAGCAAGAAATCCATGAATACATCTAAGAAGGTATAAGCATTGGATAATACTACACTAAGTTGAAAAGCCTATGGGATACTCACAATGCACTATATCCCCTTCCACATTGTGGAGGAAATGCCGAAAGGGAAATACAAGAATACCAACAAAAATAACAAACTATAAAATTCCTCATGGGACTTAACACAATTTACACAGAAGCACATGGAAAAATCTTGCTCATCGAACCTTTACCTACAGTAAATAAGGTATACTCACTCATTGTTCAAGATGAAAAGCAGAGAGTTGTCTCCACACAAACTATAGGAAGGATGCTAGAAGTTGTTGCACTTGTCGCTAAGGATATTTGTCCTTACAAGAATTACCCACCAAGAAACTCACATCTCAAGTGCAATCGATGCAACATTATTGGCCATAATTCCTAAAATTGTCGAAATCATCTCAAATATGATTTATGTGGTCTCATTGGACACAATTCTAAAAACTACCAAAAATGCCTCAAATGTGATTTCTGTGGTTTGAATGGACATGACATCAACATGTGTCGAAAGAAAAGGGCAATTCAAGACAAGAGAAATACAAGTTATGGATTCCCCTTCAAACCTTCCCATACTAACTTTTAAGAAAGCAACTCCGACGCAAGGACACCATCACACAACCTTACATCTACCCAATATCATGCGCATCTTATACTTCTCAATCAAGCCAAATCAGGTAGCATGGAAAGTTAGGTGACTACTTCTTCAGGTAACACGTCATGTGAGAATGTTTTTCATTCAGAAACCCGTTGGATTTTTTATACAAGAGCAACTGAACACATGGTCTATTCCCAAAATCTTATGAGATCCAACATTCCAGTCACTAATCGGCATGTGCATTTACCAATTATTCTCGGGTCCGTGTCACACATATCAACACTGTACATTTCTCCAATAATTTCATACTCCATAATGTCTTGTATGTTCCCTTCTTCAAATTAAACTTGGTTTTAGTAGTCAAACTAACTCAAACTACATTTTGTCATGTCACCTTCACTAATAATGTGTGCTTTGTTCATGACAAATGCTCAGGGAAGACGATTGGGTTGGAACTGAGAAAGCAGAACTCTACTACTTGACTATTTCGAAAAGGCTGGATGTTTCTCCATTTCAAATACTGCTTCAACTAACCTTCATCTATGGCATCAATGACTTGGTCATTTATCCAATAACAATTTATGTGTAATTTCTCTTTCCATCAACACACCCTTTTGATCCATTAGTTATTGTTCTATTTGTCCACTAGTTAAGCAAACTCGTAGTTCATTTTCTTTAAGTTCCATCAATACAAAAGCAAATTTTGAATTGATTCATGTTGATATTTGGGGATGGTTATCACATTCCAGCACTTAATGAAGCATGCTATTTCTTCACTATTCTTGATGACTACTCAAGATGCATATGTGTCTATCTCTTAAATACTAAATTTGATACACACATATTTCTCACCATCTTCATTAACCTTGTTGAAACACAAATTACATCCAGAGTTAAAATCATTCGTAGTGATAATGGACCAGAATTCTCTATGACCAACTTGTTTCCTAGTAAAAGAATCCTGCATCACACCACTTGTGTCTCTACCCCTCAACAAAATGGTGTTATTGAACACAAAAACCGTCATCTTCACCTTCATTAACCTTGTTGAAACACAAATTACATCCAGAGTTAAAATCATTCGTAGTGATAATGGACCAGAATTCTCTATGACCCACTTGTTTCCTACTAAAAGAATCCTGCATCACACCACTTGTGTCTCTACCCCTCAACAAAATGGTGTTACTGAACACAAACACCACCATCTTCTCATTGTAGCTCGTGCATTGCTCTTCCAAGCTAATCTCCCTAAGAAATTCTGTGGAGATACCATTCTTACAGCTATATACCTCATAAATCATACTCCAACACCTATTCTTAAGGGTAAAACACCATTTGAAATCTTTTTTCACAAAGTTCCTAGGTATGAACATCTTTGTGTCTTTGGTTCTCTTTGCTTTGTGTCTATACATCATGATCGACCCACCGAGTTTGATGCTAGATCACATCGATGCATATTCATTGGGTATCCATCTGGGATAAAAGGTTACTGAGTCTACAATCTGGAAACATGCAAAACTTTAGTGTCTCATGATGTTATCTTTCATGAACATATGTTTCCTTATCCACTTCCGTTGTAAACACTCCAACTCTATTCACTCCATCAAAAAAAACTATTTATGATGACATGTCTAACATTCGCCAATCAACCATTCCAAATACATCACTTCATCATCCACCATATGTCCTTCCAACAATCGACTTAGACACCTTTCATCTTCAAGATTCACCTCCTGAAACACCATCATCAACTTCTGCACCGCACGTGACTCCTCCACCACCAGTTACACATAGACTCCGCAGATCCATTAATGTTCCTAGCTAACTTCACAAGTATTATGTAGAAGCTTCCTTGCCTTCTCTGTCTTTCCTTTCGTCTAACTCAGCATCGTTCGATAACAAAGATACTTCTCATTCTCTATCTCATGTACTTACTTATAACCGATTATCACCTACATATCGTGCTTTTGCTACTTCTATTTCCATTCTCAAGGAACCAACCACATTTGTTGAAGCTTTCAATGATCTAAAATGGCAGCTTGCCATGAAACAAGAACTGGATGCTCTCAAAACTAATGGCATTTGGACGCTTCAACAACTTCCTCCAAACAAGAAACCATTTGGTTGTAAATTGGTCTACAAAATCAAGTATAATCCTGATGGCTCTGTGGAATGATACAAGGCTCGGTTAGTGGCCAAAGGATATAGTCATATTGAAGGTTTTGACTACCAAGAAAATTTTGCACCAATAGTTAAACTTGTCATTATTCGTCTCATTCTTTCCGTTGCTACTATTCAAAATTGGCATCTTCGTCAACTCAATGTCAATAATGCCTTTCTCTATGGTGATCTTCACGTAGATGTCTACATGTATCTTCCACCCAGATTCGAATGAAAGGGGAAAACACAAGTATGTAAACTACACAAATCTTTGTATGGACTCAAATAAGCCTCATGATAATGGTTCATCAAGCTATCAACAACACTTAAGCTAGCTGTTTTTAACCAATTCAAGTATGATCACTCACTATTCGTCCAAACCCTTGATAATTCCTTCTTTACTCTTCTTGTCTATGTAGACGATATAATCATAACAAGAAACAATCTACAAGACATTGAAGAAAATAAAAAGCATCTCATATGACAATTCAAGCTAAAGGATCTCGGTGAATTAAAGTATTTTTTGGGTATAGAAGTTTCACGATCTAAGAATGGAATTATTCTATCACAACGCAAGTACGCACTTGAAATATTAGAGGACATGGGTTATCTTGGTGTCAAATCTATCAATTCACCTATGGAACATAATTTATCCCTTAGCAAGGTTGAAGGGGAATGCATTAGTGACCCCACATCCTATCGAAGACTTGTTGGGAGATTAATATACTTGACCATCACACGACCCGACTTAATGTATATTGTGCACATTCTCAATCAATAAATGGAAAAACCACGACAACCATATTTGGAAACAACTCAACTAGTGCTATGATATGTCAAGAATACACCAAAATAAGGTCTCTTTTTCTCAGCAACTAGTTCACTACAACTAAATGCTTTATGTGATACAGATTAGGCTAGATGCATAGACACACGACGATCAACCAAGAGATATTGTATGTTTCTTGGAAACTCACTAATTTCTTGGAAGAATAAGAAGCAAAACACGGTCTCACGATCGAGTACAGAAGCAGAATACCATTATATGGTAGCAATCTGTTGCGAAGTAACCTGGTTAGGATACATTTTGGATGTTTTGGGTATCAAACACTCCCAACCGACCAAGTTATATTGCGACAATCAAGTTATATTTCACATTGCATCAAATCCAGTATTTCATGAATGAACCAAACACATAGAGATCGATTGCCATCTAGTGAGAGAAAAGATTCAAGTTGGAATGATCAAGACTTATCATATCTCTATATCAGAACAACCAGTAGATATTTTTACCAAACCTCTAAGTTTTTCACAGTTCTTGAGCTTACTTAATAAGTTAGGAATAACTAACATATATTCTAACTCGAGGAAGAATGTTAAAGAACTCGAGGAAGAATGTTAAAGAACTCGAGATCCAACTAGTAGCAATTAATACACCAGTCGAAAACAACCAACAACAGAATGGTGGAAAGCAACAGACTGTCCAAGAACATAGTTTCTCGTAATTATGTCCAAATAGAAACAAATTTGATAAAAAAAATGACATTATTTTTCTAATATTCAGAATATTACACTACTGAAATACATTAGCAGTTTACATAACCATCAAAATAAAGGAACCCGAATTGTAAAGTATTGACTTCTTAATTATCTTCAACAGATACCTATGTGAACTCTTTGCATCAATCCAACTTTAATAAAACCATAGTCCAACACAAAATCAGGACTTTCCAATACAATTAATAATCACAAATTAAACATTGAAGTAAATACTAAATTAATTTGTAGCACAAATAAGCGTTGAAATATTAATTAGGCTGTGACCAAAATGGAAGTACTGAATAATAGGGGACAGAGAAAAATGAAAATACTTTTTTATAAAAGAAAAAAAAGGAAAGAATATTAATGGTGATAACTTTCTTTTGGGACCGACATTTGTGGTTATATAATTGATGGTTGGTTTAAGGACAGGAAGTAGTTTGGTAATTTAATGAGGGTGATTATTATGTGTGTGGTTCATTTTTTTTATTTTTATATCGTTTTCTTTTTATAATTTGTAATTCGAAAACACAAAAAGAAAAAAAGAGTGAGCCTACTGTTAGATTAGAAGAGAATACTATATACGGTACCCTTTTATGTTATGGCTGCAATTCATTGGTTGGATTTTTATTGATTTGTAAAATATGTTGAATTGTGAAGAAAATGATGAAGCCAAAGACGAAGAAAATGAATAAGTGAAAGCAGAAGAAGATCTTCTATATTGATATTCTTAATAATTTGTATAACTTATAAGTAAAATAGCTATATAGATATAAACCTAATCTAATGCCATACATGAAAGTTAAATAAAACATAACATCAATATAGGCGATAATTTCGAACTTTCCTTCTACAGTCCCCCTCAATTTGGATGCAGGATATTGATATGGATCCAAGCTTAGACATCTAACGATGAAAATGAGTGAAATACAAAACCTTTGCGAACACATCAACCAGATGATCATGATTACGTATATAATATGTATGTATTATTTGAGATTGAACTTGATGGCAGATAAAATGATAATAAATTTCGATGTGTTTCATTTGTTTATGAAATACAGAATTAGTCGTAATATATTGAAAATCAACACCAATATAATAAATAAAGTGGTAGGAAAATAAATTGAGTGTTTGGAGGGCGTAGAGAAATAAATAGAGTGTTTGGAGGATGAATAAATAGGGTGGTTGAAGGTTGTAGAAAAGAGAAGTGAATAAATAATATTTGTGTGGCTAGAATTATTTCTTAGTTTTATATTTGTGTAGTGTAGATTGCATGATGAGAACTATACATAGTCTACCTTGCATTTGGTTTAATCATTTCATCAAAAACAAATAAGTCTTTGTATTCTTAGTTTGAGTGTGAGTTGAGAGCTTTCTCTTTGAGTGTTTGTATTTCTCTTCAATTTGTGAGTTGCCTTTGAAATGTGTTATAATGGGTATAATACAAGTTGTTTGTTTACTTGTTTGGATCTAATATTAGTAAATTTAGAATTGTGTATTCTAAATTTTACTCAATAATTGGTATCAGAGTCAGACTGTCAGAGATCGTTCTTAGTGGAGCTATCTTGAGTCGTGAGGAGTTTGATACTCTGCAAGTTTATTAGTCAAACTTTTTTGGTATAGTCTAAGTCTTGCCGACACGATGGGTGATCTTCAAGTAGTTGGAGGAATCAAGAAGTTCAACAACAAAAACTATAACACATGGGCAACATGTATGGAGTCTTACCTACAAGGTCAAGACTTGTGTGAGGTTTTTGGTTGTGATGAAGTTACACAACCAACAGTGGAAGATACAAACGGCATCTTGCGGAAGTGGAAAATTAAAGCAGGCAAAGCGATGTTTGCTTTGAAGACCACAGTTGAAAAAAAAATGTTACAGCACATTCGGGATGCAAAAACACCAAAGGAAGCATAAGACACTCTTTTCAAAGATGAATGATACAAGATTGCAACTTCTGGAGAACAAGTTGCTATCGATGGCGCAACACGACATGAGGATTTTCCAATTCTTTCACAAGGTAAAGTCATTATGTCGCGAAATTTCAGAGTTAGATCCAAAAGCTCCTATTGGGGAAAAAAGGATAAAGAAAATAATTATTCATGGTTTGAGACCCAAATATCGAGGGTTTGTTACCGCTATACAAGGATGGCCGACACAACCATTTCTTGTTGAGTTTGAGAATTTGTTGGCCAGTCAAGAAGCTATGCCTAAGCAAATGGGAGGAGTCTCGCTGAAAGGTGAAAAAGAAGCGCTCTACACTAGCAAAAATAGAGGCACTTTCAAGTAGTATAATGGAAATCGATATAAAAATGATGGCAACAAAGGAAAACTTCCTCAAGAAAAGGGAGGCTTTCATCCAGGGGGAGCTTGGAAGAACTGTAATAACAATAGAAAATTTGACAGTGAATGTTACAACTGCGAGAAGATGGGTCACATGGCAAAAGATTGTTGGAGTAAGAAAAAGCCTATTGAAAGAAATACAGCTACTTCCAGTTCTAAGGAGCATAGTGAAGATGGTTGGGATGTTGAAGCATTATTCGCTATAAAGGAAAAAGAATTAGCTCTTACGGTGACAATATCAAAAAAGATTGACTATAAGAATGACTGGATCGTAGATTTGGGCTACTCAAATCATATGACATGTGATAAACAGAAGTTGGAAAGCATGTTTGAGTACAATGGAGGTCATGTAGTGGTGACAGTTGACAACTCAAGGTTATCGATAACCCACATCGGTAAGACGATAGTTACGCCTCGATATAGTACTAACCAAGTACCACTTCAAGATGTTTATCATGTCCCAAGAATGAAGAAAAAATTTCTATCTGTGGCTCAATTAACATCATCAGGTCACTATGTCTTGTTCGGTCCTTGAGATGTGAAGGTGTATCGTGATCTCAAAATCTCAAAAACACTGATAATGAAGGGGCAACGATAAGAATCAATCTATGTGATGTCAACAGAATCTGCATATGTAAACAAGACAAGAAGAAATGAGACAACAGATCTATGGGATATACGGTTAGGTCACGTTAGTTATTCAAAGCTAAGTGTGATGGTGAAGAAATCGATGCTTAAGGGGCTTCCTCAACTAGATGTGTGAATAGACATGGTCTATGCAGGATGCCAGTATGGTAAAGCTCACCAATTGCCATATGAGGAATCAAAGTTTAAAGCAAAAGAACCATTGGAGTTAGTTCACTCTGATGTATTTGGTTATGTTAAGCAACCATCAATTAGTGGTATGCGATACATAGTGACATTCATTGACGAATTCTTAAGGTATGTGTGGGTTTTCTTTATGAAAGAAAAATATGACCTATTCTCAAAGTTTAAAGAGTTTAGAGAGTCAATTGAAGGAGAAGTTGGAAAGAAGATATGTTGCTTCCACACAGACAATGACGGAGAATATAGCTCAAGCGATTTCTCTCAATACCTAAGGGAATGTCGAATATGTCATCAGTACACTTGTGCCAACATGCCACAACAAAATGGTGTAGTAGAGAGAAAGAACCAGCATCTTGTAGAAATTTTTCAGAGTATGCTACATGAAAAGAATGTACCTAGGAGGTTTTGGGCTGAAGTGATGAGGACTGTAACCTTTGTGATCAACAGACTTCCTTAACCAAGGTTAGAATTTGTTTCACCCTTTGAGAAACTATGGAACACGAAACCTACAGTTAGCTATTTTCGAGTATTTGATTGTGTATGTTATGTATTTGTTCCTGATCATTTACGGAGCAAATTTGACAAGAAATTTGTTAGATGTATCTTTGTAGGATACGACAGCCAGAGAAAATAGTGGAAATGTTATGATCCAATGAGTGGAAGATGCTACACTTCACGAGATGTGGTGTTCAATGAAACATCTTTTTGGTGTTCCTCAGAAAAGAAGGCGTTGCCAGACTCAAGAGAATTTGGTAACAAGCTACAACAAAAGATGGGGGAACATACTATTCAATTCTAACCAAGTTTAGATGAATCTAGAGATCTAGACGATGATGGTTTTGAACAAAGAGTAACTCAAAATACTTGGAAAACAGGCATATATCAACAACAAAATGAAGAAGGGGGGCTAAGTGAAATGGAAGAATCAAATCCACAATATCAACTCCGTAGGTCAACAAGAACATGAAAGCCAAATCCTAAATACACCAATGTAGCCATAATTGAAGAAGCAACAAAGCTTGAGACGTTCGAAGAAGCATTGTAGAGTTCTCAGTGGCAAAATCAAACTTGGGATCTCGTGCCAAAGCCAAGAGATGTGAAACCCATATCCTGCAAGTGGGTTTACAATATAAAATGCAGTCCACATGGGTCAATCGAGAGGTATAAGGAATGATTGGTAGCTCGTGGTTTCTCTCAACAGTATGGACTAGACTATGATGAAACGTTTAGTCCAGTGGTGAAACTTACAACTGTTCGAGTCCTACTTGCACTTGTAGCCAACAAAGATTGGAAGTTGTGGAAGATGGATGTGAAGAATGCTTTTCTTCATGGAGAGCTGGATCGGGAGCTCTACATGATCCAATCAATAGGTTTTCAAAGCCAAAATCATCCTGAATATGTATATAAGCTGCAGAAAGCACTCTACGGATTGAAACAAGCACCAAAGGCGTGGTATGGTAAGATTGCTGAATTTCTAATACAAAGTGGTTATTCAGTAACATCTACAAATTTCAGCTTGTTTGTCAAAGCCAATGAAGAAAAAATAGCTATTGTGCTAGTGTATGTGAATGACTTAATCATAACTAGTGATTATAAGGCAAAAATTCTTCGGACGAAGGAGAATTTGTCAGTCCATTTCCAGATGAAGGAACTTGGCCAACTGAAGCACTTCCTTGGTTTAGAGGTTGATCGCACACAAAAAGGAATATTTCTTTGTTAGCAAAAATATTCCAAAGATTTGTTGAAGAGGCTCGAAATGCTCGAATGCAAGCCGATTTTGACGCCGATGGAACCAAATTCCAAAATGTGTACACATGAAGGAAAATATTTGGAAAATGCAATAATGTATCGACAATTGATAGGCATTCTGATCTACTTAACCTTGACTTGACCTGACATTTCTTATGCAGTTAGTGTGATGAGTCGGTACATGCAAAATTCAAAGAACCTTTATTTAGATGCAGTTCGATGAATACTGAGATATGTGAAGAGTACAATTGACTATGGTCTTTTGTACAAGAAAGGTGGAGACTGCAAGTTAGTTGGTTACTGCGATGTAGATTATGTAGGAGATCATGACACTAGGAGATCAACAACTGGGTATGTGTTTAAGCTGGGTTCTGGAACAATTGCTTGGTGTAGCAAGAGACAACTAACGGTATCATTATCAACCACTGAAGTTGAGTATCGAGCAGTGGAAATGGCAGCCCAAGAGTGTACATGGTTGATACAGCTAATGAATAATCTACATTAACCAGTAGATTATGCAGTACCGTTGTACTGTGACAATCAATCGGAAATTTGTTTGGTAGAGAATCCGGTCTTTCATGCAAGAACTAAGCATGTTGAAGTGCACTCACTTTATGAGAGAAAAGGTTCTACAAGAATAAATTGAGATGAGGTAAATCAAGACAGATGATTAAGTTGTAGACTTGTTCACAAAAAGCTTAAGCGTTGGTAAGTTCGAAATGTTTTGCCGTCAGCTTAACACAGTAAAAATAATGAGAGTTGGTGTTAAGGGGGAGTGTTAAAAATCAACACCAACACAATAAATAAAGTAGTAGGAAAATAAATGGAATGGTTGAAGGATGTAGAGAAATAAATGGAGTGATTGAAGGATGTAGAGAAATAAATGGAGTGATTGAAGGATGAATAAATAGGGTGATTGAAGGTTGTAGAAAAGAGAAGTGAGTAGATAATATTTGTGTGGTTAGAATTATTTCTTAGTTTTATATTTGTGTGGTGTAGATTGCATGGTAAAAACAATAAATAATACACCTTGCATTTGGTTTAATCATTCCATCAAAAACAAATAAGTCTTTGTATTCTTAGTTTGAGTGTGAGTTGAGAGTTTTCTCTTTGAGTGTTTATATTTCTCTTCAATTTGTGAGTTTCCTTTGAAAGGTATTATAATGGGTATAATACAAATAGTTTGTTTACTTGTTTTGATCTAATATTAGTAAATTTAGAATTATGTATTCTAAATTTTACTCAACATAATATACATAACTGCTTGATTGTCAGAAAACAATTTTAAAAGTATGCGACTCGTAAAACCTAAATCAATAAGTAAACTCTTAAGCCACATTGTTTCTTGAACTCCAACATGCTCTTTATGATTAACCTCATTCTCTAATATAGCTTCTTCCTCACTTTCATACTCATCAAATGGATCAAATTATGGATCATATTAATCATCAACAGGGTTTTCATCAAACTGTGGATCACTTACATCTTCATGGTCACTTAAAGTCTCACTTGGTGCATGGCATTGCTCATGCAATTGGGATCGAGTGTCAGGAGAAAATGCATCAGGTTGTGTAGGTTCAATTGGAATTTCTATTTGGGATACGTTAGAGTTATGTTGGTTTTTTGTTTAGGATAAGTTAGGTTCTATATCAAATTGGTCACTGACGGAAACACCTTCTTGTGATGTTGCAGGTAATTTAAATAAGAAAAATACTATTTGTCCTAACTACATTACTAACATTTTTTAGCTGTCAAAATCTTACAAAGCCTCTCTCTTAGTTATTTAACCTCAGTCTTACACCTAAATATGGAAGCATCCCAACTAATATTGTATAGCACTCCTCTTCAAATATAACTGCACCTTCCACTGCCAATGGCATCATAATGACATGCAAGTCTTAACACATCTATACCTTCTTCTCTTTACTTTGAAATCAATCTTCTCAATTCAAAATTGTTCTTCATTTCAATCAATGTCTCCCAACCTGGTCATCTTACCTCCACTTTGAAAGGCTCATGCTTTAGAAATAAGTCCTGCTTTAAAACTTTCTTCTTTACCTACTTGTACAATATAAATAGTGATGATTCATCAGATCCATCCTCCCCATTTTGAACTTATGAAACATAAAATGGATGCCACTTCATTTGAAAAAAATATTATCAAATATATCATTAACTACCTCATTGTCACTGAGAATCAAATGAACTCAAACTGGGAGTGTCAAAATTAATAGAATATGAAAAAATTTCATATTGTCATATGAAAATGTAAATTCATGTTTTCATAACAACTGTATAATATTCGTTTTCCAAAAATTAAAATCGTGGAAGCATTATATTTAGGGTTTATCGATTATCATTGATTTTCTTTTAGGAATTAAATAACCACCCATCGTTGTATCCTAGGTTTCCATTGTGGGTTAAGAATGTGAAGAGTGAGTGCGAACATAGAGGTTTGGGGTTTGGATATGCTAGTCAGATACTCATAGATGCATAGAGTTTATTACAAAAAATGCCATTATTTTTACTATCAATGTCTTTTGATGATATAATTTTGATTTTTTTAGGGCGCATTGAAAAAGTTGTAAACTTGTGCAAAGTGATTACGTTGAAATATTATTATAAATAGAAAACATGAAAAAAAATCAAGTATATTTTTTTATGAATTAAATTTTTTCTTTATCAACTAATGCGAAAAATTTACATGATTATTATCAAAACATTATATAAATAATATAAAATAATATGATACGAATATAACTATACATAATAATTAATATCCGTGATTGAAAGGTAATCTTTACACAACATTGTTAGTTTACTCTATTTATTCATTTCTTTATTAATCAAGATATCATTAATACTTAAATTTCTATCTTCCTCCTCGCCTGAATTTATTAGCTCCTGATATAGTTTGATTAACCTTCCGGAAGTTTTATGAAAATTTGGGCAAATCTTTTGGAATATAAGCTTATTTATCATACCTCATATACCTACCGTGTTTAATAAAATTGCCAAAGTAAATCCTCTCTTTAATTCTTTGTCTTGAATAAATCTATCAGAAAGATTAAGTGAAAATTCCATGAATGTCCTTAAATTATCTTTGACTAAATGTCAATAAATATATGCCCCGGCCACTTCCAGTAGCTCCATAAAGCTTGAGTATAAGGACATTGTAGCATAATATGAAGAATTCTAAACTCTGATTACATAAAGGACATTCATTGTCTATTTCAGGCATAAATTTTTTTTTTAATTTCTTTCTCACTTGTATAGCATTTGCAATCACTTTCCAAATAAAAACATTATGTATTTCGTGTAATTTTGCAGCCCATAAGTGTTTCCAAATAGGATGTTCACCAATATCACTTTGTTCACTTACAGCCACCTTATAAGCACTTTTGACATAAAATAAACCTGACTTTGAACTAATCCATATTAGTTTATCTTCCAACTCTGGATTAGGACCTCTTAATTTACTTATCGCAAAAACTAAGCTAATGTCAAAATTTTCATCCTATACGCTCCAATTCCAGCCCCTGCAATGTTGCAAGTATTGGATATTAGTTATTAATTCAATGAATAAAACAAGGACATTAATTCAAGGAGCAAAAAAAGGACCTTAATTCAAGGAGCAAAACAAGGACCTTAATTCAAGGAGCAAAACAAGGACCTTAATTCAAGGAGTAAAACAAGGAATCCTTAATTCAAGGAGTAAAACAAGGAATCCTTAATTCAAGGAGTAAATCAAGGGATGCTTAATTCAAAGAGTAATTGAAGGAGTAAAATTTCTTTATAAATAGCTATACAATTGTAATGAAAACATGAAGAAAATAATAAGAGCTCTTTTGTGTAGAGTTATTTCTTGTTTTTTCAACATGGTATCAAAGTAGGAAAATTAATTTGCTTCTGCTTTATTATTATCTTAGCATCTTCAATCTTTGAAATGACGGAAGACAAGCCGCTAGGATCAGAAGCTGAAAGTTCATCGGTGCTTTCCTTCATGAATATGCATGAGGTGGATGTCAACCCAAATCAAAGATTAAGCTCAGTCTTGTTAAATGAGTTTAATTACTTGCATTGTTCAATAGTAGTGTCTCTGGCTCTAGGTGGAAGGTCCAAGTTGGGGTTCATAAATGGAAGCATCGAAGTACCTGATGTTTCCTCACCAACCTATGAATCCTGACTTAGTAAGGATCAGTTGGTTATGTCACGGCTCCTAAATTCCATAGAACGTAAATTAGCTGAAATATTCAGTTACTCTAAATCTGCATACCAACTATGGGAGACGGTCAAGGAAATGTATGGCAGTCAAAACAATGCTGCACGAGTTTTTCAATTAAAGAAGGACATCTCAAATCTGCAACAAGATGGTAAGCCTTTTGTACAACTCTTAGGAAACATGAAAAGCATGTGGAATGAGTTAGAAATATATCGTCCTCATACAACCGATGTAGCTCTGCTAGGAAAAAGAGCAGAAAAAGATAAGATATTTCAACACGTCGGTCTCGATTCAACATATGAAGATATACGATGCCACATACTCATGAATACTGAACTTCCTTCCTTCACCAATGTATGTGCGACAATTCAACGTGAAGAAGTAAGGAGGAAAGTCATGAACAAGGATACAATGGCTAGTGCACCTGAGGCAAGAGCCTATCTAACCAACGAGAGAAAGTACAAAGGGAAGCATCCAAACTTGAAGTGTCAACACTGCAACTATACGGGCCATATTAAGGACACATGTTGGATTCTACATCCAGAATTAAAACCTGATTTTATAAAGGATAAGGGTTTACAGAAAGTGAATCGTACTGCACACCGTGCAAATCATGCTTCTGCCTCTACCTCTAATGGGTCTGATCCATTCAAAAACTTCACAGCGAATCCAGCTGAACTTATGAATGAGTTTATGTTGTATCTTCAAAGCAAGACAAGAGGAGCTAGAATTGATTGTGTGGATAGCATAGAAGAAGGAAACTCGACAGCATTGCTAGGCAAGTTTGCAGGTTTCTTGGCAGATACAAAACTCATACCACAAGAGGACATGCAAGGTATCATAAAAGCCTTTAAAACTGCCCTTAAAATAAATATGTTGCATGATTTTTGGGTTGTAGATTCAGGTGCCACAGATCATATGAAAAACCATATGTCGAAGTCTCATAAGTTTGAAAAATTAGCAAATCCTTCTCAAGTTTCAATTGCAAATGGTGAGAATGTAAGGGCTTTAGGAAAGGAAAAAATAAAATTAATGTCAAATGAAATCAAGTCGGCGGTTTTATATGTACCTTCCTTTCCCTTCCAACTTCTGTCTGTAGGAAAAATCACAAATACCTTGAATTGCTTAGCCATTTTTTCTCCTCACAATGTCATTTTTCAGGATTGTGTCACCAAAAAGACGATTGGTGAAGGGTTTTACTTAGATGGTCTCTATTACATATCCAAGAGCAATCCCAGAGGTTTCCAAGCCAAGTTTAACCCTATCCAAGATAATCAATTGTGGCATCAACGTTTAGCTCACCCTTCTCCACCAATTTTGTCAACTTTATTTCCAAACTTAGGAAATGATGCAATTGCATGTGAAACTTGCCACTTGTCTAAGGCCACTAGATTTCCTTTTAATTCTTCCTTGTATAGGGCTAGTAAGTGTTTTGAACTAGTTCATTCAGATGTATAGGGACCAACTAATGAATCCTTTGATGGTTATAAGTATTTTGTGATTTTTGTTGATGATTTTTCTCGAGTAACATGGTTATATCTTTTAAAGTCTAAGAATGAAGTTATGGAAGTATTTAAGGACTTTCATAACCTTGTTAAAATTCATTTCTCCTATAAAATTCAAACCTTAAGGTCTAAAAATGGCACCGAATACATGTCCCATATCATGAAACAATATTTGAGCATTCATGGCATTATGCATCAAACAAGTTGTGTTGGCACACCTCAACAAAATGGTGTAGCTGAACGCAAAAATCGGGACTTACTTGAAAAAACTAGAGCATTAATGCTACAAATGAATGTACCAAAGAGATTCTGGTCCCCGAGGGTTATGGCCAATTTGCTTACATCATCAATAGATTACCCAGCCGAGTCTTGGATTTCAAGTCTCCCCTAGAGGTCATGAAAGGAAGGAAAATTAACCTCTCACACCTTAGAGTCTTTGGCTGTATCTGTTTTGTACATATTCAATCTCATCATCGAGATAAATTGGATCCTAGAGCTATTAAATGTATTTTTCTTGGTTATTCATCTACACAAAAGGGATATTAGTGTTATGATCCCCAACTTAGGAGATTAATTATGTCTAAAGATGTTCGATTTTATGAAACTAATCCTTTTTTCAGCAAGTCACATGAAATCACAAGTAAAGGGGATGACATCTTGGATGTGTTTCAATTACCAAGAATCGAACTTGAGGCTCTACAACAACAAGATCCCAGCCATGTCAACATTGATACATCTCTCACTGAAAGTAACAATGAAGGGTCTCTTCTTAATGGTACACTGCATGAAGATGGTGATAATCAAGATGATCCTCACAATATGGTACAAGATGTGAACGAGTGTGAGATAACTCCTCCTGCTCCACGACGTAATCCAATGCGTGTTAGGCAACCTCCCACAAGACTTCAAGAATTTGTCACCTACAAACCCACACATCCCATCTCAAATTATGTGTCATATAAGAGAGTGACACCAACCCATGCCGCATTCCTCAGCACTATATCGAGTTACAATGAGCCTCAAAACTTTCATGAGGCCAATAGCCAAGAGGTGTGGAAGGAAGTCATGCAAGAAGAACTTCAAGCCCTAGATCAACACAACACATGGAGCATCACCAAACTTCCAAAAGGCAAGAAAGTCGTGGGTTGCAAATGGATTTATAAGCTCAAATTCAAGTCAGATGGATCAATTGAGAGGTATAAAGCAAGATTGGTGGCTCGGGGATTCACTCAAACATTCGAGGTGGATTACAAAGAAACATTTGCACATGTTGCAAAAATGAACACAGTAAGAGTGCTCGCACCGTGGTACGTAAACAAGGGGTGGTCCATGTACCAAATGGATGTGAAGAATGCATTCTTGCATGGTGATCTTAAAGAAGAAGTCTATATGAAATTGCCACTTGGGCATCCTCAAAGCAATGAACGGGATTTAGTGTGCAAATTACACAAATCCATTTATGGTCTGAAACAGTTCCCATGAGCTTGGTATGCAAAGCTAAGCTCAGTTCTCACTAGTGTTGGTTTCAAAAGCAACAATGTCGATTCTTTACTATTTGTTCGCATAGGAGCTATGGGAAAATTGGTTGTGCTGATTTATGTAGATGATCTGATAATTACAGGTGATAATGTTGACGAGATTTTCAACCTCAAACAGTCCCTCATACAAAGGTTTGCAATTAAAGACCTTGGGATATTAAAGTACTTTCTTGGTATAGAAATGGCAACCTCGCACAAAGGACTCTTTCTTAACCAAAGGAAATATGTCCTAGATTTGCTCAAGGAAGCTAAAATGAGTGATGTTAAACCAGCCATTACCCCTCTTGACAGCAAGCTCAAACCTAGCTTGAAGGGCACGCCACTCACGGATATAAGTTATTACCAGCGATTGGTTGGTAAGTTGATCTACCTAACAATCACCAGACCTGACATCACATATTCTGTAAGTATTGTGAGCCAATTCATGCACTCCCCGACACTTGAGCATTTGACCCTTGTTAAAAGGATCTTACGCTACTTAAAAGGATCAGTGGGTCGTGGTATCATCATGAAGGAGAAAGACAACACACAAATCATGGGATATTGTGATCTTGATTGGGCGAGGAATGCAATCGATCGCAAGTCCACCACCTGCCATCGTACATTTGTCGGTGGAAACTTGGTCACATGGAAGAGTAAAAAGCAAAATGTCATCGCCAGATCAAGTGCCGAAGCTGAGTATCGTGCAATGGCTTCAACTGCATGTGAGTTGATATGGCTTAAAGGTCTTCTATGTGATTTAGGTGTTCCTACAACTCTTCCTATGTCCTTATTTTGTGACAATCAGGAAGCCATGCATATAGCATCAAACCTAGTATTTTACGAGAGGACGAAACACATTAAAGTTGATTGTCATTACATTCGTGAACAAGTTCCATCACAAGTGATTCAGACATATTATACAAGAAGCTTCGACCAATTGGTTGACATCTTCACCAAGCCCTTGGCTTCTCATCAGTTTCAACGACTTTTGTTCAAGCTTGGATCCATAAACATTTTGGATCTAGCTTTAGGGGGAGTATTGGATATTAGTTCTTAATTCAATGAATAAAACAAGGACCTTAATTCAAGGAGCAAAACAAGGACCTTAATGCAAGGAGCAAAACAAAGAGCTTAATTCAAGGAGTAAAACAAAGAATCATTAATTCAAGGAGTAAAACAAGGAATCCTTAATTCAAGGAGTAAAACAAGGAATACTTAATTCAAGGGGTAAATCAAGGGATGCTTAATTCAAAGAGTAATTGAAGGAGTAAAATTTCTTTATAAATAGCTATACAATTATAATGAAAACATGAAGAAAATAATACGAGCTCTTTTGTGTAGAGTTATTTCTTGTTTTTTCAACAACAAGATCAAACACCTTTGATACCAACAGATTCATTGTATTATCTGTTCCCTGTAGAATTATTTACCAGAAAAAAAACACCTAAAACTTGTAATAACAACAATAACATCTAATGATATCGATAAAGTTTAAATAATCGTAATTAAATTTCAACAGTATTTAATCAGACGTTTAAAATAAAATGATATATTAGTGTTTTTTTTAATAGTAAAAATAAATAAAATAGATTTATTTTTATGATTATAAGTTTTAAAAATATTATTTTTATTATTTTTGTTTAATTGTTTTGTACTGTATATACATTTCCAAATAAACAAGTCACCTTTTATAGGTTTAATTTTAAGAAAGGTTTTATCCTTAGAGTACTTACCCTTTGAGATCCTTAACCCATAATTTATCGGAGTTGGAAGCTAAATCCCACCGCACTAATTTGGCTAGCATGTTATTATTTAACTGATGAAATGACTTAAAACCCAAACCACCTAATTCTTTACGTCTGCATATATATCTGATTCTAAATATTAACACGCGCGGCATTATGTGAGTATCATTAAACATGCTATGTAAGATATTTTATAAAAGAAAAAGAATAAGAAAAGTCTTTAAAAAGTGAAAAGTGAGTGGTTTTAATAATCTTTAAATATCAACATGATATCACGTAATTGATAACAAAATATATAAAATGAGACTCATGAATTCATTAAAAAATATACGTAATTGATAGAGTAACGTTTACCGTTTGGAGCTCCAGATAAATTTTAACATTTTTTTTATTTAAATTTATCAAAAAATTAAATTTATCAAAAATAATAATATATTATATATACTTAATATATTTAATTTTATTTTTCTTTATAAATATTAAATTATAAATGTTTTATCTTTATATATATATATATATATATATATATATATATATATATAAATTATAATATTAAATAAATTATAAATTTATAACTTTTTGTATACCCTATCCCCTAAAATCATAAAATAACTGTACCTAAAATTTTAAACAAAAAAGGTGTGAGAATGGATCTCAAATTTATGAGAATACCAGCGGAGTCATCACTGTTGACTTGTACCCTTGCCCGAACGGATGATTAGTTTTAACACCCATTCTAGAGCTGGAACTACTGATATCCTATCTATAAAGTCGTCAACAACCAATAAATAAGTCATATAACATATTGTAAAGATCTCTTCCGATTACTTCATTTCTATATACATGTATTTATATATATTTCATTATGAAACTACCGACTGTTTCTCAATAATGAATTTTACAAGACAACTCAACATTTTTTCTTAAAAAGCAACATCTGTAGTTAAATCCATCCAAATGCTAGTAGTCTTAGACTTAGGTTAAAATAAACAAATTGAATTTTCAGTTGTTTATCATTCATCAAAATCCAAATTCAACAAGTAATTGAAAAAGAGTAAAAAACAATTACTCTATTTTTCATTTTGCACTTATTAATTATGTTTACTTGGAGAATTATACTTTGCATTTTCACTTTTAGATATGCAAAAGTAAACATTCTGCAAAACTATAAAACCCAACAAACACAAGTATTTCTAATGTTTTCTTTAAACCGTATGAAAAAAGATGTCAAAACATAAGAGACTATGGAGAAACAGAGAATGGAGGCAAAGAAGACGGGAAGAAGAAGAAAGCAAAATGAAAAAAAGAAAAGGAATGGGTGAAGCTTATCTCCTTTGCCAACATCACTCTCATTGTTCTTGGTGATAGTCGTTACCGGCGTTTGTCTTTGGACACACATTCGAACCAGAATCAAGAGAAAAAGGATAAAAATTAAACAATGAACTGAATCCAAAATGCACACGTTAACTCCAAATGACTAAAGGATGAAAATCGCGGTAGAAAAACATTTAAGGTAAAAATGATAAAAAAACTAAAATACTAGAATAGAAGTTCATATATATATATATATATATCGCATATATGACTTCTTAGCTGACGTTATATACTTTGACAGCACATGAACCTTTTTCCATGTGAGATTATCATCTATACTTTAGCCTTCACCCCCTGCATACCAACAATCAAAACCAATGTATGAAGCTTCTTTAGAAACTTCAAAATAGTTTGTATTGAAACCAAGCAGAAACAAGCAATAGCTCTGTCTACAAAATGATTTTATACAGTAATCGATCACACCGATCACAGTATTTACAGTATCTGTAACAATGCCGTCAATCAACAAAGACTGCCTTGCCACCGGCAGCCCACCTCACCTCACATAAAAACTTAGCAAAAACAAATTTTCTAAAGTATTCGAGTCAATTAAAAGACAAGAACATTTCATCAAAAAATGACTTGCTCTCATAAAAAATTAAGAAAAAAATAATTACTGCCATGAATGTATCTCCCTGCAGAAGCCAACACGAGTCTCAAGCTACATACTGAGAAACCAAAAGGAATATATTATCAGAACTGCTACCGAAAGGCACACTGACCTCTCTCCTCTATTATGATCATGCACACTGCACAGCTCTCAACCAGTTTGTGTAGATGCTTTACAACAAAATATGGTTTATCCTACTTGAAATGGTCTGGTTTAAGAATAGCTTCAAAATTGGGTAACAGTTCATCTTTCTGCTTCCATGCTTCCCCATTTACATGAATATACCATGATACTTGAGGAGAAAGGGATGCATAGATATCTGCAAGCGTCAGACAACTCCATTTGTCATTCAAGCTTACACGAGCAATTTTGTACAAAATAAGTACTACTTTTGTAGTCTCATTCAAATGATATTAAACATATATAGCATCAAAGTACATAAAAAATAATGAGTTTTGGATAATCCATATTTAGTAGTTTTCCACGTCAAAGGAATCACATGAATCTTGTGGGTATTCACATGCTACATAACCAGGGATCACAATCTTCTTCAGGCCAACCCAACAGAAAATTAATGTTTTGTCCCACAACAGGGGAAGGTTTTCCACAAGCAAGGACCATTACTTTCAAAATCAGAAGAATAGAAGCATCTAACTCCAGCTTACTATGGAAAAACCATCAAAACAGGGTCATAGAAAGTGATCGAATTTACAAGTCGTAACAGACATGATGCGATCCACATTACACTAATATGCTCACAATAAATAAAACATTGCATTCTATGTCAGGTTTGGTTTGCAAGAATGAAATTCTTGGTATTTTATTATTTTTGCTTGACTTTGTAAAAGGAAGGGAAGGGAATCAATTCTATTAAAAGAAAACTATTTCCATCCACCCATTATTTTTTTCTTGTTTTTCCTCATTATTTTTCATTTGGAATACAAACATGTTCTTTTCCAATTCTACTCTCCTTTAAACACCAGAAATTTTAGTTCCCAATTTTTTCCATTGTTGAAACAAAACATAGTAAAATAATAATGTTTTTGTTCAGACGGTAGCAAGGACCCGGGCTTAAGGATAGATCAGGTACCGAGGTAATCTCTGCCCATCTAGCCCAAGTACCACACGCAGGTCACCGACCCTCCAAGGGCCCAGCATGAGCACGTGGGCAGCAAGACCTATCTTTGCTTTTTGTCTTATTTGGGCCACACATGGATCCTAATCCTCGTACATAGCATCTAGTCTATCTATAAATAGTACCTACATGCAAATCAATTGTAGTCCTTTTCTGGGTATTTTTCAATCAGTGTCAGTTCCATTCTATTCCATTGGAGTTTTACATTTTCTGCTTTGAAATTTGCCAAAAGAAATCCTCAAATCATCAGTTATTTTCAAGAAGGCATCATAGAGATTGACTTACATAAGGTACTTCATAACCTGATATCTTTTCAGAAAGCCTATAAACTGGTTATATCAAACAGAAGTTAGGTCCCTATGAGTTAAAATATAACAATATAAGGAATGCATGCCACTGCCATTGGAATGAAAAACACAAGAAACTTGAGAATGTTAAGTTATATTCCATGACATGGGTTCAAATTGCTCTTTTGAGGCTCAAAATGAGGCTTGCCTTAATAAGCTTCTCTCTCCCAAGAGTTAAGGCTCAAGCCCATAGTCTTTTTTTTTAAGGCTTGCACCTTTATCGATTGAGGCTTGAGCAATTAGGTGGTGAGCAATGAGGCTTGTCACAATTCTATCTGTCATCTGTTTCTATCTTATTCTTCAGTTGCTCTAAGCGTAAAGATCAATACTTTATCCATATACTATGAGAAAAACAAAATAGTATTTCTGCTGCAACTACTATATTTCCTATAATCACTATTGACTTACTACATGACCATTTCAGTATTAAATTATGACATTATAACTGTTTAATTTTAAGAATGTTATCTTATGAGTTTTCTTATTCATTATTGGTAAAAATAAAGTTAGGTTTATGCCTTGCTTCATGGGAGAAATACGTCTCATGGCAAAAACACTACCTTTTGAAGCCTATTTCATTGTGCAACGATAGGGTCCAAAAATAGTGCATATATTTATTAAGAATAAACTGGATTTGTGCATAATATAAATAAAATTTCCTGATGGACTGGATTTGATCCAAGATCCAACTGTCATATTCAAAAAAAAAATGAAACATGGCATAAAGACCAAAATGTAAAGAAGATGGCAGGACTACAAAAAAAAGGAAATTTTCAAAGATACAGTTCCAAAAAAACATACCTGTCATCAAACACAATTCCATAAATTCAATATCACAATTGTAAAAAAATATATATATATTTCTCTGTTGTCTGTTCTCCCAAAAAACATAAAAAAGGAAAACTAAAAACTAAAAAACAAATAGCAATTTATTTGTTAACTTGAAATCTGGAATTGTCCATTTGACTATGTCAGTATGGTCTATGAGGTTTCTAATCAGTATAAGATTTATACAAATAAGCACTGAGAATGGAAATATATTAGCCAACATATCCATAGTAAAGTCACCACAAATCCAGAAAAACCATGACGAAAATAATGCTTGAATAGTGTATATGTTATCAACATCCAAAAGGGATGATCATATCATCCAAATTAGACAATCATAGTTGATCATATTTCATAGGTGGTGATAGTACCTTTAAGAAATCCATTTGCAACATGCAATATTAAAAAAGATAATTTACTGCCAATCAGCAAAAACTCACAAACTTTACCAACTAGCAATTTGTCAAATGCAGCATGATTATATCTACATGTATGGTGTACGTAAACATACCTGTAACTGTAGCAGCATCTGATTCTTTTGTATTATGCAATACCATAGTTCCAGAAAGCACTGTTATAAATCCGCATAGCACTGATACAATATTACTAGCACTTTGACCATACCAATCCTAAAAATAAGAGAGAAAAACTATATATCATGGTAATAATTGATACAAATGATATCATGATGCAAAATATAACGTTAAGAGTTGAAATGCACAAAGTAAATCTATCATAGATACCTTGAACATTATGGCACTAGCAATAATTGTGAGTGATGTGAATAAAGCATAATAAATGGGGGAAACGACTGCTGTATTGAATGTGTCCAGCGCCTGAATTTCAAAAGCAATATCCTCGATTCAGAATTTGACATCAAATTAATCAATTAAAAAAATTTAAAGATATCCTTTTTCTTCAAACTTTTCAACAGACATGTTTTGTTCATATTTTTGACCCCTACTTTCATTTTTGACCCCTCATTGTTTTTGAACACGTGTTTAAAAAAAATTGCATGCATTCAAAAGTATTTATATTACAGCTCCGAGAAGAAAAAAGTAATCCGATTACCATGGACCATGTTGAGCCTCTAAACAAACGTTTTGGACTATGACTATTTTTGAACACGCTTTCAACAAGGAAAGCTATTGGGTCACAGGATAACCTGCAAACTTTGTTGAGCCTCTAAACAAAAATCATGAACTATGAAAACATCATGAATACATGTTCAAGTAAGTTTTCTTTTTTGTACATGCATTCAGAAATACAAATGCCGCCGAAGCTCCAACAACTCAGACACGGATGGCTGCTATACAACCAGCGACCATGCCACATCTCAAAGACAAAGCGTTGGACCATGTACACTACGCTTGAACATTTGTTCAAATGAGCTTCATTTTTTAATACATGTTCAATTTTGAGCTTGAATTGACTAAAGGGTCAAAAATGGAATGCAATGGAAGGGAGAACAAAAACAAAAGCCACCCAAGTGGAGGAAGAAACATATGAAGACATCAATTCTTGAAGAGCGTCGTATTTTCAAGTAATACAATTATGTATCATATTCACTACACCATTTACAATGATTTAAGCTGAAGCTATGACAGTTCACGAAAAATGAAGCAATGAGTTGTTACTCCAATTCATCCAGAGGGAAGAGGACTGAACTTGTAAGGAAAATATTTTCTGTTTCTGAAAAGGTTTTTTTCTATTAATTTCTGGTAAGTAATTAAATGTTCAGCCAACTAGACTATTATATATTAGTTTAGTTTATGATACTTCTTTCTAGTTTTTGAATGCCATTATGAGTGAGTATATGCATATTAGAAGTGAAAACTAATAATATTATAGACTAAGGAAAAAGTAAAAAATAAGAAAAAGAAGGAAAAATAGCTCTCAACCTTGTTCAAATAATTCAATGAAATGATTATGCACGTAACAGCAACCATAGCAAACACCCATGTCTGAAAATGAGCTGCCTGGTTTGAACCCTCAATTGTCAGCTTTATTGCAATTCCTACAGCCTTTATACTCATAATCTGCACTAGAAGCAAATATTTCTGTGGTTTCAAGCAAGTCCTCTGAATAACAACTGGAAAGGTAGATAATATTTATTAAACCGAACTAGTCATGTGCATAAGGCAAAAGGCCAAAAAATAATATATTGGCAGTAACTTTGAAAAAGAATTCAAATTATCTAGAAATTTTCTCAGTTTGCATTTCCAATTTTGGTTGATGTTTGATCATTTATTTTAAGCGACGTTTTAAATTTTACATATTCAACATGCATAAGACCATAACTCGGTGACAAAAAAAGAAAAACTCTAACCGTTAAAGATCCAACGGTGGAACATATCCCAATATAAACCATCATGTTTGTCTGCCCATAGCGTGGTTCGCAATATAAGATCAGCACCAATACCACAGCTATTGCAGAAGCTGTGTATAAAAGAAATGCTGGACGAAAGATCAAAACAATTAAGATACAAATAAGAGACATAACATGAAAAATACATAAATCAGGCTTATAATATTTACCCGGTTGGATTGCTAGTTCCCATATTTGTTCCATTGAACTCAGACTATGTTCACTAGGTGCATGAAGCACAATTACCGTAGAGCCGACCACGCACAAAACACATCCTAGTATACCCATTTTCCCAAGTTTTTCCTTCAGGAAGAAATGAGCTAGAACAGCACTGAAATAATATAAGCACAATCAAAACCACAAGATGTTTAATCGCTAATACAAAGATTGTGTTTGAATAAAATTCATGCCGAGAAAACAGGAATTAGAAGCCTGATTCTTATATCCTAGATGATTATGCATCTGGTTCTCTTCTTTCAATTTATGTAAAACCAGAATTAATTGTAGATCGAATAAGGCACCAAGTTTGCTACAACGTTTTTAACAAAAACAAATGAATTGAATTTCAGGTAATTTACGTTGCAACAGAAATTATTTCACTGCAACAGAAAAAAATTCATACTAGATTAGAAAGAGAGTATAATTACCTAACAATTATACTAATTGCTCCAAGAGGCGTCACAAGCACGGCAGGAGCAAAAATATAAGCAATAAAATTGGCAAGTTCCCCAACAATCACTTCCAAGAAGTTCAAGGAAAACAAATACCCGTTTAGAATCTCAGAATTTCTAGTAACAATAAAAAACTGTACAACTTAAATTATAATTACAAGAATAAAAGACTTACTGGTGACCATGCCAATCCACCAAAGCGGTTGTAATAGGTACCCATATCCGCCAGAACCTAAATTCACCATTCATACGTGGAGATTCAAAGGATAAAAGTAGTTATATTCGACATGAGATGCATTGTCATTTATGAAGAAAAGCAATAAGACCCACTACTTTAATACCCTTAATTAGTAGACTTGTCTACTAATAATTTGTTATACACTAATTAAAGATCAGATACTTCGATGCTTATTAAAGTCATTAACTTTAGAGAACAATTTTGAACCTTTCGACGAATGACGGTTCAAACAAACTTGCCGAGAAGTTCAAATCGTACAAAAAAAAAGGTTAATCATTCGTAAATAAGGAAAACATAAATGATACATCTGGATTGAGTAAATCGTTTCTCCCAAAATATTAAAATCAAGAAATATTTACCGGCTCGAGGACCCGAAGCACCAGCCCTCTGGAGACCCAACTTCTTAATGATGAAACTCGAGCCGATAAAAGCACCAGAAGCCAAAGCAAGAATGAACCCTATGAGATTATTCGTTATGGATTCTGATTCATAAAGATGAGCTTCTGGGTTCGCCAGATATGGAGCCATTCCTCATTTGGGACTGCAATTATAGTCAAACCAACGAGAATCTGAAGAAACAGAAAATGGAGAATCAGTCACAAATAGTGTATAAGTTCTGGTTTTGTGTCAAATTCAAAAGGGTACAATAATTTTGTGCCAATAAACAGTAATTTTAAGCTCCCCACCTGCCAGTCCAAAAGAGACGAAACTTTTCTGCTTTCTATATTCAATGCGCCTGCCTACTACGTAAAACCGAAAAACGACGTTCTATATTTTGTGTTCTAAAATTAATTTTTTGGGCTCATAAAAAAATTTGGGGCAAATTCGATACCTTAATTTGAGTTTAAACCATGGATTTTGCCCGGGAGAGCAATGTCGCGGCCTTAATTTACTCAGTAGAGATCGTCTGTTACTTGTGTCCAGATTCTTGTGCTTCTTCAATCAAAATGGGCTAGAAGAGAATAGAGAGATTTGCGAAGAAGGCTTGTATTCTTTCACAGAGAGAGTTTATGATACAATTCTTGGGAGAATTAGAGGATGATTACGAATGAAGGCCAAGAGTCTGTTATAGTGTGTGTGGCCTGAGTATCTGCGCATTCTACAGATCATTGGATTAGAATATCTGAGAATTACATGCAATTTGTGAGGTTAGGATCTTACAGAACTACAGAGTCTTACAGGTTTTGTGCTAGCTCCTTGCACCTTGGGATGTTCATGACCTACGTCCTTAGGGACGTTAGTAAGCATCCAAATAGTTTCCACGTCGACTAGAACCATCGGTGCGTTACAGAATACTACAGCCCGTTCTAGCACCTACAGTGTGCTCTAGAACATTCTAGGGTCTTTAAGCTTGAGTTGAGTCCATCCTCCGCTCGGCCACTAGACTCTGCAAGCAAGTTCTAGAACTTTCCATGTCTTAGATCCTGGCGGCCGACATTTGGATTTTTAGGGCGATTTGGGCGGGACGTGACACACTGCACTCTGAGTTCGCGAGCCGTCGCGCCAGATGAAACCTCTACATGGCATCTACGAGATTGCCCTGAGGAATCCTCGGGTTCCCGACTTGTCTCTTACCGGGGCGTTTTCCATTTGACAGTATTCCTATAACTTGGTACGCCCCGAATCGTGAGATCCGCGGTCGCGAAAATAGAGTCTACTTTCTCTGTCGAAGGAGGTTACCCTGCGGTAGGTGCTCTCTTTGATACTCACGAGCTTTATGTCATCCTCGTGCTCCCGTGGTAAGGTTTCGGTACTTACGTGAAAAACGGGATATATTTTAAGCTTTGGAGGGAGTTGCGGTTTGTATGACACACTGACTTTCTTGAGGACGGGGAATGGTCGCCGTGCTTCCGCGCTAACCCGCATGAACCTTCAGCAAGGTCTTGAATTGTTGGGGCAATAGTTTTACCGGGACAGATCACCTTTACGAAAATCTACCATCCTCACTCTTCGTCATACCCGTTTCTTCATCTTCTTGGGACGCCTTATGCAAATAGGCTCGGGCAGCTACTGCTTGTTCATGCCGAGGCCTTGGCAAACTTGAAACGGCTGGGCTGCTTTCCTTCGTAACTCGTGGCCAGGCATGAGGGGTCGTGAGGCTGCTTTGCCCAGTGACAATTTCAAGGGACTCTTGCGGTGGACTCGCTTCTTTGTAGATTATACGAGAATTGGGCTACATCCAGGACGCTGATCCGTTGATTGGCAGCAACAAAGTGCACAAGATACTGATTCAATGAATGCATTAGCGCGCTCAGTTTGTCCGTCACTTTGTGGATGAAATGGTGGAGAAATTCAGAGTCGATCCCAGCGGCTTGAATAGTTCCGTCCAAGAATTTCCCGTGAATCGTGGGTCTGAGTCACTCACGATATTGGAAGGAATTCCCCGTGCTTCTGACATTCTTGAGGAACAGCCGTGCCGTCTCATCTGCCGTGCGATCCGTTGAGCGGTATGAATGTCGCATATTCTTTGAAACGGTCAATGATGACAATAATGTTTGCCAAATCCTCGGATTTGGTGGCAAGCAAGTGATGAAGTCCATGGGAGACACTTTCTCGCGGTCTGCAAATGGGGCGATGGCTCTAACAACCCGCCAGGGTGCATGTTGCTCAATCTTGTCTGTTGGCGTACAAGACAAGTCTTCCACGCTAACCACATCGTCCCGAAGTTGAGGCCAATAGTAGATGGACTTGATCGAAAGCGAGGTACGCCTCGTTCCGGGGTGTCTGCCCATGTGAATCATGGCACTTCCTTGATAAGCTCTTTCCTTAAGCTCCCCCGTTTTGGCACGAAGATTCGTCGATGGCATATAGTGAGTCCGAATCACTCCGGCCAAAATCGTCTCGTCTTTCCTTCCTTGATGAGCGAGGAGGTTTGGGCAAGGGGCATCGTACTCCGACCCTTCTTTGATCCTATCCGTGAAAAGGCAACAGCTGCTGAGGCTGCTAGCTCGTCTTGCGGCCTGTCGGCATCGGCCACTACATTGGCCTTGGGGCTTGTACTCGACCTATAATCAGCTACAGAAATCTTGCCACCGAGCTTGCTTGGGACTCGACTTCTTTTGAGTCACGGAAGTAGCTTGTCGCCACGTTGTCCGTCATGTACTTGAGAATGAGAACCCGATAAGTAATGTCGCCACACCCTTAGGCAATGAATGATGGCTGCCATTTCTTTCTCTTGTACGGTGTAGGCGGCGTTCCGTGTCGTTGAGCTTACGGCTCTCATAAGCTATTGGACGCTCCTTCTACTGCATCAATACTCCACCTTAATGGCAAAGTCGGACTTGTACGTATGCGGCTCGTATGTCTTGGAAGGGTCACGGAAGACAAAGCTGGGTTCTTCGCTAAACGGCCGCTTAAGTCTTCAAATGAGGCTTGGCATTCGTTTGTCAACTCCACAGCCTTATTCTTTTTAAGCAAGTTAGTGAGTGAAATGCTCTAGGTGAGTGGGACTTAATGAACCTTACATAGTAGTTCCTGAAGTCAGAAAAGATCTTAGTTCGGGAACTTTGGTAAGAGGTTTCCATTCTTGGATGGCTTTCACCTGCTCGTCCATCGTCAATTTCCAGTCCTTTATCCTATGCCACAGGAACATCGCACTCGTCTTGGGCAAAGGAACACTTCTCCTTCTTGACGTATAGATCATTTTCCGCAGGACCTCGAACACCTTCCTCAATGCTCACAGGTGCTCTTCCATTAGTCCCATTTATAGATCACAATGTCGTCGAGATATACTACCACGAATCGATCGAGGTAGGGATGGAAAATCTTGTTCATCGACGTGCGAGAAGGTGGGCTGGTGCATTTGTGAGACCAAACGGCATAACAAGAAACTCATAGGCACCATACCTGGTTGCACAAGTAGTCTTGGGCTCATCTGCCTTGGCTGTGCGTACTTGGTAGTAACCAGATCGCAAATCCAGCTTTGTAAAGTATCTTGCATTTCCCCGATTGGTCGAACAAATCGGCAATAAGTGGGATGGGATACTTGTTCTTGACGGTGATCTTGTTTAGAGCAGATAGTCGATACTGCACGTCCATGGCGAGCCATCCTTCTTCTTTTGGAACAAGGCCGGAGACAAGGGGGCCTTTGAAGGCACCTTATAAACACTGCGTGACAATTCATCGAGTTCTTCCGCAGTCAATAGCTACGAGTTTGCCATCCGATAGGGACTTCATTCTTTGGTGGCACAGTGCGGGGTTCCCGGCTACATCTCGTGGTGCTGCCTCCTCGCTTGGAGGTAACAGCAATGCTTGAGCATCACCTCTTGGAACTTGTCTAAGACGGCTTGCACTTAGTTGGCAAGCTTGGCTTTGGTGACACCTCTTCGTATCGTCGTACTCCTTTAGGATGGCCAGAGTAACTCTCTTCATCCTCTTGATCCTTCTGGCAGATTGGGCGCCGAAGAGCAGGTAGTAGATACGGTGGTCTCTCAAAGTCGGTACCGCACATGCCTTCGAGCCATCACGTGTGCACGTGGAGTTTGAGCTTGGCACCGAGAAAGCTACGACCTGGTCCAGAGCTCATGCCAAATACAGAGAAGTCATCCATGGCGTTGACAAGTGCTTGGCCGGTCCGAGCACGATGACCTTAACTCCGCGAGCGACTCCGTATGCAAGTGGTAGTCTTCTTGAGTTAAGCGCCTTGAGAGAACCCACTCCATTGACAACCTTTAGGCCAGAGTCGCACAGCCTTCCTTTCCACCGAAACAAAGTTGTGAGACGCTGTGTCGACCAAGGCTTTGGCGACCTTCCCGTTGATGGTTGCATCTACGTACATTGGGCGCTTTGGGGTCTTTGGGGCCTTTCTGCCGATGCGCGAGTAGGCGCGAAGAACCCGTCTTTGTACCATACGTCAGACTCACCTCCATCTTGACCATGTGTGGGAGGCAACTAAGGCAACTCTTCGAGGCCTTCCTCTTCGGACATTCACGTGCCCCGTGCGGTCCGGTCGCAGAATGAAACACGTTACGCGGCCGAGGTATTCGATCCTCATGCTCCTTCCACTTTGTCCCGTGGCTTGAATGAGGAGTTGCCACTTATGATTTTGGATCACGACTTTTGGCATGGCCTCCATTACTCTTTTCTCCACCAAACTTCTTGTACGTGGCTTTGGAGCCCTCTTGTTTGTGGAGTAGTCGATGAAAGCTTTACGCGGTTGCGATGGCTGAAGATAGGTCTTGGACACCACGTCGCTTGAGCTCGAGTTAGCCCACGATTGGAGACCGTCAGTGGCGGCAAGAATAGGGCATCCTTGTCGGTTGTGTCGAGGACTTGCCGGCAAGGTTGTGAACTCCTTCACATAATCCTTATGCTACCCGTCTGCAGCCGTCGCGGTCGGCCCGCTGCCTCCTCCTCCCGGCGTTGACGGGGAAGAAGCTGCGTTTGAACTCCTTTTGAAGTCTTGAAAGGTGTCAATTGTGCAAACCCCTGGGTTGCCTTCTCCATGTCTCCGCCTCGCCTGACATCGCGGTGTCGGATAAATACATGGTTGATTCGGATCTTGGTGGCATGGTCCGTTATGCCGATAGCCTCGTAGTATTGTTCCAACCCCCGTAGGAAGTTCTCCACTTCCCCAGCGTTCTAACGCCATTGAAGGTCTTGGGCTTGAGGAACGTCCCGCCCCTCTTAGCCTCGATTACGGTGGTTGCACCAGTTCAGCGGCCGTAGCCCGACTTACATGGCTAGATCCTGGCCCATGTATCCTCCAATTCTAAGCAATACATTAGCAAGTTCTCTTTGGACAAGATCCCTTACCTTGGCAAGTTCCACCTTTAGCCCGTGATCTCTTTGCCTCGATCACCGCAGTCCCAGCTCGTTGAGTGACATCTTAACCGGCTGCATGGATTTCCACATCCTCGGCCTCGAGCCATTGCAACGCTCGCCACAAGTTGTCAACCCGATCAAACGGCTCCCTGGGCGTCTGCGCCTTCCCGCTCGTGCTTCCAAGCTAGAAAGCAAGTCTTTCGACTTGGCTCGAGATTCCTTTGGGGCTTTCAGGAACTTCCTCCGGCCACGTTCCATTGGTGGAACGTCCGTATGGTGTAGGCATTTGGGGCGGTGTTCTTCATTTTTGCCAAAGATAGAGATACTTTAACCTGTACGATACCAAAGCCATCACGACCTTAATTTCTCAGTAGAGATCGTGCGGCGCTTAGCAGATCCGTTGCACCTAGCTCACGCCTTTCAATCAGAAAATGGAACTCCAAAGAGAATAGAGATTTGCAAAGAAAGCTTTGTATTGCTTCACAGAGAGTTTATGATACAATTGCTAAGAATTCCCAAGGATGATTACAAATGAAGACGAGAGGTCTATTTATAGTGTGGCAACAAGCCTAAGAGTATGCCACATTTCTCTAGATCCTTCTAGTTCTAGAATATACAAAATTCTATGTCTTTGCCTTGAGTTCTAGGATCTTACCAGCTCTAGAGTCTTCAGGTTTGTCTAGCTCGCTTCGTACAGCGCCAGGGATGTTCGCGAGCTTACATCCTTAGCCGGGACGTTAGTAAGCATCCGGCGGTTCCACATCCTTCCCAGAACCATCAGGTGCGTTCTAGAATACTCTAGCCCATTCTAGCACCCTACAGTGTGCTAGAAACGTTCCCAGGGTGCTTTAGAGCAGGTTGGAAATTCCAGTCCATTTCACACTAGCTTACAAGCGGCTAAAGCTTTTCATGTCTTAGATCATTTAAGCGTGACGCCATTTGGATTTTTAGGGGCAGTTTGGGCGGGACGTGACATTAAGGACGCTATGTGGACCGAACAAACGCTAAGGACGCAATTAGCTGCCTTAATAGAAAATTAGGCGTTTAGGACGATGCCGCGTCCTGCCTTATTAGATGATCGATGGTACTGGTACTTTTTATTCGCACTTATTAATTGGAATTCTATTTTTTCTTTTGACTTTTTTTCTTCTCTTTTTTCCGATTGAGGCAGCTGATTCTACATATTTTTTTCTTCTTATTTTCATTAAAGTGTATACATATTATTACCATATTTTTAAAATTAACCGAATCATATTCTTATTTATATATTTTGAATTTTTTATGTATTTTGTTTATATTTACATATGTATGTATGTTTATCCAAAATATACTTGTTTCATATTTTACTCTGGTGTATGTAACTAATGTAGAAATATAAAAATATGTTGTACATAGTTGCATTTAGAAGTGTCAAATTAGTTCAACTGAATTCAATTTATCTAATTTTTGATTGGGTTGTACTGAAAATTTCATTTAAGTTTTTTTATTCAACTCACTTAAACTATTTTAAATATTTAGTATATTTTTTATAACTATTTCAATTCTTAATTTTTAATTTTTGAGTTTTAAAATTAAATTTTTAATTTTAAAATATTTAAAAAAAATAAAAGTTATTTGATATACAATTTTTAATTTAAATTTTAAAAAATTAGATATTTCTTGTTTAATAACTAATTTATACTTTTTTATTTATTTGTTTAACTAATATTAATTTTTTTCTTATTTGTTAGCTTTTAATTTAATATATTTTTATCAAATAAGTTAATCAGTTGTTCATTTAAGTTCGTGAATTAATTAAATTAGGTTTTTAAACTCATGAATTCAATATGCTAATTATAAATTAATTGAATTTGAACGAACATCTTATTTAATATCTCTAATCGTATCTTATACAACATTGTCATACATGTACGACGAAAGAAATAGAAATGAGAAAATTTTACAAAGATAAATATAAAATGGATGAAATAAGAGAGATTATGTATGAGAGAGTGCCCATATTTATTTTAAAAATGATATTAGATACTATACTATTTTTCTGATAGCTTATTCCTATTATTATTAAGAGAAAAATATCATATAAATCTCTTAGATAAGGTCATTCTCTTAGATTAAAAATAGGTTATTTAATTGCTTAGTTTTATTAAAATAACCAATTAATGACAAATTATATTATTTTAATAATTTTTTTATTTAAATATATTATTTTTTGTCAAATGATTAAACGCAATTAAAATCATAATTAATATAAAAAAATTCAATTTTTTTAATATTTGTTAATTGTCTTTATTTTATTAATTTTTAATTTAAAAAAAATTAAAATATATATTTAAAAAAAATTTACTTTAATTTTATTATTATTTATTTTTCTTAAACTACTTCATGTTAAATTTCACTTTTATTCTTATTAAAGACTCGTATTTTAATCAAATTTTAATTACTTGATAGAAAATCACAATATTTTAAATGAAACATCATTATAATATAATTTATTTTTGATTGATCATTTTTATAAAGTTAAGAAATTAAATAACATCTTATTTAATCTAGAGGACTAAATGGTACAAATGATTTAATCTAAGAGACATATGTGATACCTTACCCTATTATTAAAAAAAGTAACTACGTAAAAATAAATAATCATTTTTATGTTTTTATTTATTTTTTCTTAAATTCTTTCGGTTACACCTTATTCATGTTAATATAGTTTTTATCTAATCCGGTTAAAAAAATTAACGTTGTTTTTATAAGATCATTTTTTAATATAATAAGATTAAACCGTTACAAAAAATAAATACATAATTTAAGTATTGTTTTTGTAATAAATAAAAGATCATAATAATATTTTTAGTATTATTTTTGTGATGAATAAAAGATTATGACGATATTTTTATCTATAAATAAATAACTAAAATATAATAGCTTAAACATAATAATAGTTGTATTAAATAAAAAAAAGTATCAAAAATAGAGTTTCATGTAAGAATAAGAGTATAGATACTTAAAACTTTTTTTTTACCTTTTTAAATTACCAATTTTTTAACTATTAGAATAATCAAATTCTTAGAGAAAGAAATTAAAAAAAGTAAGAGAATTAAGATTGAATTGTATGTATCCTATATATAAAAAATTATATATACACGTGTTGATTATATAAAAGATATATGTCAAGCGTATAAGAAGAGTACATATATAAAAACAAAATACAACTTAAGATAACTACTTTTATAATTTAGATCGGTGAGCGGGTTTTTAATATCCAAAGTTATTCTACATTAACAAAGACAACTTATAATTGTCGTTGTGGGCACGGGTTAGCACGGGTTAGAAAAGAGTCTTCTTATGATAACACATTTAATGGTTTTGATTAATCATGAATTGAGCTACAAGTCAAACTATATGTTTAAATAATATCTATTTTTGAAGTTTTATTCTCAAATTTTGTATTCAATTTTCCCGATTTAACTAATCCAGTATCACTTTTTTAATTTAACAAATATGGTGCCTAAAATTGACTAATTTAATATCTTAAAAATATATAAATTTGTTAAGGTGGAGAAATTCGGGTATCAAAATCATAAAATTGAAAAAGTAATGTTAAATAGTGCTCATGAATAAGCAATGGTCGAATAGAAAGTATGAGCATAAGAAATGCCACATCCTTCTTAGTATGTTTGTAAATTTAACTCAACATGCTCGAATGATTTGACTCAAAACCCAATTAATCTAGTAGAAGTTCAAGCACAATCATATCTAAATAATTTTAAAATCCAGCTTTTGACTAAATAATTTTATTATGTGTTCGACCAAAACTTCGTCCAAATTGTCAACCCGACTCGGATCCAAAAATTTGTGCTTGAGCTTGCCCGTCCTGCCCCATCAAAATTTACATCCTTGCGCACTGGTTTTCCATTGCCTGTTGAAAGGAAATTACCATCAATGTTTCCTCGTTATGGCTCGAATGAGTTGAGTACTACATGCTGTTGAATATTGGCTCTAAAAGTAACAAAATAGTGGCATAATTTAGGGAAATTAGTGGCATGATTTGTGGCATGATTTAAGGAAATTGGTGGCCTAATTTAAGGCTTAAATTATGGCACAATTTAGGGAAAGGGAGCCTTTCTTCATCTATAAACAGGGAAGAGTTCATGCATTGAAGAACAAGGCAAAAATCAGAAAAAATCAAAAGAGTATAAGCAAACTCAAAGAGAAAAAATGCTTAAGAGTTTGGGAAAACACTTGAGAGATATTATTAGTGAAAAAATATGTATCTGTATTCTGTATATTTCTTACTCAGTTCAAATAATATCTGCTGCCTCCCGTGGACCTAGGCGAATTACTGAACCACGTAAATTATGTGTGTTCATTTTATCGTTTTGATATATTCATATATCGCTATTTATTACTTCCGCCCACAACAAATTGGTATCAGAGCCAAATATAGCAGTATTATATATCAAATCGAAGCTCTCGACGTAAACGCTGTAGGTGAAAGAATCGCTCGAAATCGGAAGTTAGAATCGCGCCAGGAAAGGCTGCCAGTCCTGCACGACAAATGAGTCAACTCGTCGAGTTGGGACCAAGAAATCAACTTCGATCGCTAGTGATATTTGGATTGCGAGTTGGTCTGCGTTTTCATCCGTTTTCAATTGAGTTGGATCTATTCCTAGCTATTTGGATCATTCTGGATTCAACTATGGACTCCTTTTTTTTTTCAAATAAGGTATAAAATTTGGAAAAACAACATTTTTAAGTTGTAAGTCTGAAAATTTTTGTTATCGGTTTATACTTATGGTGATAAAGGAGAGATCGAAGAAGGTGAACAAGTTGACCGTAGAATTTATGGCAAATCAAGTTCTACTCGAAGAAATATGTTGTCAACGCAAAGTTTGAGGTGGAGAAATTCGGGAATGACAAATAACTTTGGCATGTGGCAATGTGAAGTATTAGATCTATTGTTAGAAGGATCTAATATAGCCTCGAGACCAGGCTGCCGGAGATTATTCAAATGAAGATTGGAATTATGTCAACCGATAAGCTTGTGCCGATTCCAGCGTAGCAGGAAAAGATCAGTACTTTGTCATTAAAGAGAATGTGGCCGTTCTCTCGAAGAAACTAGAGGACAAATACATGTGAAAAGTATTGAGAGCAGGACTCTACTTGAAGAAGAAACTTTTCCGTTTCAGTACAAGAAAGGTACCCTATGATTGAGCAATTAGATAATTTCAATAAAATTTTTGGCCGATCTGCAAAATTTAGATGTTGAAATTATCGATGAAGATAAAGGCTTTGTTGTTGTTGAATTCACTGCACGAGAGTATGACCACCTGACCCTATTATATTGAAAGGATGAGGTTAAGTTCGTAGATGTTTCAAATGCTTTGGTAAATAACGAATACCGGGAAGAAGGATCAACGTGATCGCGGAGACTCGATATCGAAGCATTGACGGCGAGTAGAGGTAGGACTAACAACAAAAATGCGGCGGATCGAATAATAGGGGAAAATCTAGATCGAAGTCAGGAGGATAGTCGTCGAGAGACGCTGTGAAGGACGAGTGTGCCTATTGTCACGAAAGGGCATTGGAAGAAAGATTGTCCAAACAAGGACAAGTCGAAATGCAAATGTTGCACGAGAAAGTAGATGAAGATGAAGAATCGCCCTTTTCGGTTCATCATCAAAACCTACTCGGATAAGTGGATCCTTGATTACTGGATGTTCTTATCATATGTGTCCAAAGCAGACATTGATTTTCGAGTTTTGAGGAGCTCGATGGAGGAGTTGTGCTTATGGGCAACGACAATGCCCTGTCGACAAAAGTGGATCGGAACAATACGACTAAAGATGCACGATGACAATCGGACGACTTACGAATGTAAGGTATATTCTGACCTAAAGAAAAACCTTATTTCTTTGTGTGTTCTAGATCGATGGTTCTGAGGTAACATTGGAAAATGGAGTCTTGAAAGTTGTATGCGAGGTGCATTTTGTAATAATGAAGAGGTACTCGGAAGGCAAACTTGTATTTCCTATATGGGTGTACGATTACGGAAGCGAGTTGTCTCGAAGTAGTTTTGAAGAAAGGCAAATGATTCTTCCCGCGCGGCACGTACTGGCTTAGGTGGCGTGTCGGTGAAAAAGGCTTTGCAAGGCTTAATGAATCAAGGTCTTTTGAAAGGTGCCAAGACTGGAAAGTTTTATTTACTGCGAGCATTGTGTAATGGGAAAACAAACAAGAGTCAAGTTAAACGCCTTTGCCATTCATCGTATCTAAGGGATCTCTTGATTATATTCACACGGATGTTTGGGGACGCTGAGAATGCTTCACTTGGAGGTAAACGTTGGTTTGTGACTTTTATTGATGATTTCTCTAGATATGTCTGGATATACCTGTTATGAGTCACAAAGATGAAGTTACGGATATCTTTCTTAAATGGAAGAAAATGATCGAGACTCGAGACGAGCGGGGAAGATTAAAAAGCTCGAGATCGATAATGGTGGCGAGTATAAATAAGATCCTTTCTTTAAAGTTTGTCAAGATGAAGGGATAATCGGGACATTTTTCGGTTCCTCGCATACACATGAGAATGGAGTTGCGGAACGAATGAGATCGTACTTTGGTTGAGAAAGCTCGATGTATGCTATCTCATTCCAAATTGAACAAGGCATTTTGAAATCGAGGCTTTGTCATATGCAACTCATATAGTCCAGCAGAACTTCCTATCGCATTAGATAGAAAAACTCCTAAAGAGGTATGGAGTCTGGACAACCTGCTTTCACCGATTATGATTCATTGCGAATATTTGGATGTCTGCGTATTTTCATGTTAGTGAATCCAAAGCGGATCCCGGAGCAAAGAAAGTTGTTTTTCTTGGGCTTTAAGGAAGGAGTTAAAGGATTTCGACTTTGGTGTGGTGAATCGAGAAGATCGTCTTGAAGTCGAGATGTTACATTCGGCAGTACGTCTTGAGACAAACAAATTAGGAGAAAGAGAATGAAAGTCCAAATACTCTTTCTAAGGTGATCTTAGGACTTGGGAAGATCGAGCGTGATTGCACTGATGCAGATCGTGGTGAAGATGAAATTGATGATCAATAAGAGATCTCGATTGAGGTGGAGGTTACTCTGCCGTCACCACCGATTAATCAATGACGGAATCTATTGCCACTACTCGACCGAGAAGGGAGATTAGGAAACTACCCGGTCTGCAATACATGGTAGCATTAGCGGCTTCCGATGGTGATGATAATGTCCCGTACCTTACGGAGAAGCCGTGCGAAGAGTTGATAGTATGAAGTGGAAAATGGCAATGGATGAAGAGATGAAGTCTACACATCAGAATCGATTCAGTTGGTTCAACTTCCCAAAGGAAAGAAAACTATTGGTTGCAAATGGGTCTATGCGAAGGAAGGTGCTCTTGGTAAAGACAATATCGATCTGACCGGTAGTAGCAAAGGCTATGCTCGAGAAAGAAGGAATAGTATTTCTGATGAGGTATTCTCACTTTGTTGTTAGCATTCATCTATTCGGATACTATTGGCTTTGGTAGCGATTTGATCTCGAGTTAGCTCAACTTTCGATGTCAAAGCTGATTTTCTCCATTAGTACTTTGAGCGAAGAAATCTACATGTCTCAACCGGATGGCAAAAATTCCAGGGGCGAGAGAATTGGGCTTCTGTAAGCCGAAAGTCAATTTACTGATTTGAAGCAAATCACGCGACAATGGTACAAGCGCTTTGATAGCTTCGTGGAGAGCAAAAGTACACACGTGGTCGGTTTGATCATTATGTATACTTTAGAAAACTCGACGGTACCTTCATTTATGCTCTTATATGTTGATGATATGTTGATTGCGTCTAAGAGCAAGGTGAGATCGACAGTTGAAGGCCTGTTGAGTTAATTTGAAATGAAAGATCTTGGAGAAGCTAAGAAAATTCTTGGGATGGAAATCAAGAGATAGAGTTAGTCTGATCATCGACCTGAGACTCGTATACGAAGAAAGTACTACAAGGTTTGACATTGATGAAAAAACCAAACCAATAAGTACAGAGCTGCCTCGCCGGCTTTCGATTAAGTGCATTAATGTCACCTAGCACCACCGCGATGAGAAGAAGCGAATGGAACGCATTCCATATGCAAATGCCGTTGGTGCCTTGATGTATGCAATGGTTTTCACCGACTTGATATTTCACGCCGTTAGTATGGTGGTCGTACGTGCATGCAGGAATCCGAGACATACGAAGCGGTGAAGTGGATTCTACGGTGCATCTACGGTAGTGCTGTGGATATTGGTTTGAAGTTTAAGAGAGACAGTGAAAGTAAACACCTAGTTGGATATGTGGATTCGACTATGTAGATACGGATAGCGTCGATCTATTTGGTTATGTGTTCACATGATAGCGGGAGGACCGATTGTTGGAGATCGACATTGCGATCAACTACAGTTTTGTCTCTCTGAGCGAGTATATGGGTATGTGAAGCATTCAGAATATATGGCTAGGTTGACTAAGGATTTGGGTATTGTTCGAAAGAACGTGGAGGTTTTACTGCGCGATGACGGTGCCATTTATTTGGCAAAGAACCAAGTTCATCATGGTCGCATGAAACACATCGATGTTCAATTTCATTTTGTTCGGGAAATCGTCGATGAAGGGAATGTTATACTCGAGAAAGTCGGGCATGAGATAACCCTGCAGATATGCTTACAAAGGTGGTTACAGGGATCAAGTTTCAACACTGCTTGAACTTGATCAACATCTCTCGAGCTTAGGGCGCCTAGGGCGTATTTGGAGGCAGTGTTATGAACTTTTTCGCCAAGGTGGAGATTGTTGAATATTGGCTCTAAAAGTAACAAATTAGGCCAATAATTTAGGGAAATTAGTGGCCTAATTTGTGGCATGATTTGTGGCATGATTTAAGGAAATTAATGGCATAATTTAAGAAAATTGGTGGCCTAATTTAAGGCTTAAATTATGGCACAATTTAGAGAAAGGGAGCCTTTCTTCATCTATAAACAGGGAAGAGTTCATGCATCAAATAAGGCAAAAATGAAAATCGAGAAGAATCGAGGAGAGTATATGAACTGAAAGAAAAAATCTTTTACTGCAGTTTGGAAGCGAGAGATATTATTAGTGAGGAAATCATGTCGTATTATTATATTCTCTTCGATCCCAATAATATCTGCTTTATTCTCGTGGGCGCATAGCAAATCACGAACCGTAAATTTTGTGTGTTCATTTTATCACTTTGATATATTCATATACCGATATTTATTGCTTCCGCCCACGACACATGCTCGAAAAGTGTTTTCCAAGAGGCAACCAATCCACAGAAGCCAAAGATTTGTTCAAAAAACCTAGTACAACGTGCTAACAAAATGTTGTCCTCGAATAGAACAACTCATACGAAACAATAGGTTTGCTCAAAAAATGATGCCTACTGCTTACATAACAAGATAATTAGTCCAAAGTTGATGATGTGCCTGAAAAAAAAACAATGTGTCTGGAAGATAATATGGCTTACTAGGACATAAACTTGATCACAGGGAAAGTGTTCTGATTCAGTCTGTAGTGGTGAGTTCGAATGAGCATCCAACTAGCAAAAGATGCTCAGATTTACTGTAAAGCAACGCCTATAGGGATTGAGATAATTATCTTGTCTTTGTTTTTTTACCTGTTAGATTTATGACATATTATTAATTTAAATGTTTTAATTATTATTTTTTATTATTAATCACAAATTCAATATATGCATTTAATATAAAAATAGATAATTGATATTTAAAAACAAGGACTGAAATACCAAACGAATTCCATGCCGAAATTGGTGGACAATATCAGACATGAGCATTTAACGTGCAAACATGGACGTGAACCTCCAGCTATCACTAATTTTTATTTTGTTCAGCTTGCCTGATGTCGGCACCTTAATAAAAGCCATGAAAGAGACATGGAAAAGAGAAGGGAGGAGAGGGAATGAGGAAGTAAAACAAGTAACATACATATATATTAAATGACCAAATTACCTTTCATTTTGAATTATACCATTAAAAACATGGTTGCCGTTGCTACCAAATGATTAAAAAGGTACAATATGGCACAGTGATGATGACTTTTCACAAATAATAAGATCCCCAACGTTAAAGAAAAATTGATCTATGGTGAGAGAGACTCCAAAGTCCAACCCATCCCATTTAAGAGTATACTGAGGAAAAGGGAGCTTGCTTTCACCCATTTAAGTGCACAGCCAAAATTAGGAGAATCTTAAATATACGAACCAATTGAAACACTAGTATTCCCAGCTTTAGAAATTTAAAATTCTTTTCTTTTCTGCTTGATAAGAAGTAACTTTATCGGAAAAATAATAATAATAATTTTAAGACATTTTCGGTAAGCGTTTACGTAGTAAAACTACTTCAAAAAAAATTCAATTCATTTAAATATTCTATCAATTTGATACCTCACTTTCCAGATTTATTGCAATCAACTTTTTGGTGCCATTTTCTTGCAAAATTCAGAAAAATTATAAATTTTTTGGACACGTACTGTGCAGTTGATAAATCTCGATAGGTATTATAATCATAATGACTAGGGAAATTTTGTAATATTTCTGAATTTTGATAAAAAAAAAAGAGGCACCTGAAAGAGTAATTGAAATTTTTTTCATTAGTTTTCATACCTACGGAAACAATTTTATTACTTACAGAAACGTTTAGCCATAAGATACAAGCTTAAGACAAGTGAGAACTTTGAATCCTATATGATAATGCAAGTATCGTAAATGTCAATTAATCCGAATTAAGCCATCAGAAGAATTACCATATATAAAACTAACTTTAGCATTGAAATAAGTAAATAGTTTGTGTTTTGAAGGCAACCCACATCTGATATTCTTTAAAAGCAGTAAATTCCTAAATCCACGGCTTCCAGTCTTCTGCTGAAGAAGCTCAACTGGTATCACTTTTATCCAAAGCTGCAATATAATGCCTTGTCAGACCAGTGGCTTAAAGACGGTCTTACTTGGTATGCTATAAAATATAAATACATAAAAAGCAAGCACAGTTTGATCATATTCAATAACGAATAATATAACGGGGTTTGGTACCTTAATAATACAACTTTTAACATCTATATTCTCAAATTAATATAATAATGACCAGTGGCCTAAAAGAGTCATACTTGGTATGCTATAAAATATAAATACACAAAAAGCTTTTATCATTGAATATCTTATAATATAATGGGTTTGGTACCTAGTAATACAACTTTTAAGTCAATATTCTTAAAATAGTATAATAGCAATCTACTCATTTACTTTTAACATACACAAATAGTCAAAATTGTATTTTAAATTAAAGATTTCATTATATGTTTAACGCATATAATATAAATGAAGATTTAATACTTTAATAATACTCCTATTTAACAAAAGATTTAACAAAAGATATGCATGTTAACTTATATTTACATAACAATACATTAGTAGTCTTTATATTTAATTTTAAATACACTAATGATTCAAAATTAAGATTTATTTGAAAATTTCAACATGTGACACACATATGGGCAAAAACTTGAAAGACAAACTCTTTCTTAAAATAATTAAAAATTAAAATATTATTAACCAAATTTTTTTTAATTTAACCTCAAAACCAAACTAAATTACGAAAAGTTTACGGAGAGTTTTGAAAAACCCCCAAAAAGTAATTGAATCATGTTAAATATTATGGTTTTGCAAGAAAAAACCATAAAGGGGATGAATTGCTATGCGATACAAATATAGGGCTTTTATTTAATATTAAAACATCTAAATAGAGAAGAAAACTTAGATTCTAAAATCAAAAACAAGAAACATGCTTAAAAATGGTGAAAAACTCAAAGCAACTAAAATGCCAACGAAACATATAAATTTAGTCATAACCATGCACGTAAGTTAAGGGGGTAAATAATCTATATGACATATAAATACACATGGTAAACCACAACAAACGATAAGTATAAAGGGAAGAGGAGATAACACTCAAGTAATGAAACTTGAAAAACACACGTCATTTTTTTCAAAAAGACATCTAAAACAAAAGACAAGGAACATGCAAAAGACGAACACTAAAAAGCAGGAGAGAAACTGAGAACCAACCTAAAACATATTAAGTAACAGAAAGAACAACCTAATAAATCAGATAAAATGTAATCTATATGACATATGAATGACATGGTTGCAAAAAGAAAGATCATAATACTTTGACACTACATAATAGTAATCATATGACGTGATGCTTATGCAAAAAATTGCATAAAAAATGGCAAGTTGACTACTAAGAGATGGTTCACAGGTAGAAAACAACTTTAAAGACGAGTTCTCCCTTTTGTTAAATATAGGTACTACTAAAGTACCAAACACTCTTAATAACACAAGTACCCTTCACTTATATCACATGTGTCAAGCATGTAACGAAATACCCAATTTAAAACATGAAATCAGACCATTTATGTACCTTAAAGTAATACTATTATACTACTTTGAGAATATGGATCTATATGGGTATTTTTTGGTTAAAAAGGTACTATTAAGGTACCAAATCAAGTGGAAAATTATATAAAACACTTTTTAAAGGAGACATAGCAACAACGTTTGACAGGTTGAACTTAGTCAGATTTCGAATCAACGAATCATCACAAAGATGATGATTCCATGCCAAAAGTAATTCAAGAATAAAAAACTAAATCAAGAAAATAAGGGTAGAGAGATTACTATTGTAGTTCAAAAGCTTCTCAATGAGGTCAACATGAGTCATGAGCATTCTTCTACAACAGTACCGAACCAAACCCAATGCATCGAGAGCATCTCTGCAAAACAAAAGAAAAAAATATATACCGCATGCAGGGACGGACATATATTCGGGGAAGAGGGGGCACACCCCACGAATTTTTCAATAATCTTTTTTACATGTATTTGCGAAAAAAATATCAATAATTCAAGTTTAGGAACTTGAATTGCATAATAATCTTAACATTCGACACATATATTTATTATAAATGGTCCTTGTTAATCTTGAGCTATATTTGTCTCAAAAGTCCTGCGATGTCCCCAACTATATTCCTAGGTCAACCAATGACTACATGAACTCTAAGTATCCTTCAAGATAAAATACTGGAATCGTCATCAATCTTGAAAACAAGGGGATATGAAAGTTAAAAATTAACCAGTAATACTCTTGACTATTGGTCTACATCACACAACCAATTCATGGACAGCAGGCACATTTCACTTAATCCATGTATAGTTACAACTTGAACAAATATCTATCTTTGAATTCCACAGCTTTTAGCCTCGCAAATTTTACTTCGAAGGGTAATTTCAACGAATCACAATATGAAACTAAAAACAACACAATGGACAAGTTGCAAAAATAAAGTTACAAGCAATTTAACTCCTCAAATAACAATAGGTGGTTATTTAAATGGTCAACTGTTCTCGGGGAAGCCAAATGCAAGTAATAATCATGGTATACAACATTTAAGAGGTAGTAAATGTCAAGACTGTAACTTAAGATAAATTGAGATATGTACAGAAGAAACCCTAAATTATCCATGTGAACAACAAAAGAGAAATATGTACATGCTGCCTTGACAGAAATCTTATTCTCGTTATGTTATAAATGATAGGGCAGGTTCAGAACCAGTTTCAACTATATAGAGATCAATGATTATAAAAAGTCATTCTCACTTATTAAATAACTAAATGTCCATCCTAAGTACTATTTTCTTGTACATCCTAGAACCAAAACCAAATCATCGAGAGCTTTTCCACAATCTAAATGCAAATAGAAAGAAAAATCACCCTAGTAAATCAAGTGTCCTTATGCATAGCAGAAGGGTCCTCATGAATCTTAAAAACAAGGCGACCGATTTGGGCATACTTTTATACTCATTTACTCTTGCAAGTAGAAAACGAATTATTATCATTATTACTATTTATTTATTTATTTCATAAGTTTTAAACCACATAAATTTTAAACCCCTTAAGGCTAACTTCCTAGATATTATTAAATTATGACACTTAAGACAACAAGCCATTGCTACACACATTATTTTCCAACACAAACACTAATCATGATAAAAGGATTTGGATCAATGATTTTTCTGGATGTTTTTCATGTAAATCTTATTTTGAGGTTCTTGTAGATAACCCTATGCATCAAGTTTTTGATCATTTCACTTCTGTATAGATAGGCCCAATCCTTTAAAAGTAAAATTTTTGAAGTGGTTGATTACTCTTGAAAAGTTGAACACAAATGACCGGATTCAATTGATGTATTCTATGTCTTATCTTTCTCTTAATTAGTGTGTGCTACACAAGAATAATTTTAAAGATATAGATCATTTATTCGTACATTGTCCAATTGCTTTTTTTTATCTTTTTATCTTTTTTTGGGGTCTAAGTAATATGGGTTTTCATCGGGCTCTTCAAAGATCTTGTCAGTTACTCTTTCTAAAAACTTTCTATATGTATGGAAATAGTAATAAAGCTTTGAAGGCAAAAGTGTTGTGGATCTGTGGGGCAGTAGCAATCCTTGGGTTTATAGAAAGAAAAGAATAGAAGAAGTTTTGATGATTGTGAGAACGATCTGCTTGTATTATGAGAGAAAATTTTGTTCTTTGCTTCTTTTTTGGTTTTAGTCTCTAAAAAATTGAAGGATTATTTTCAATTTCTTATAAGTCTTAATTAAAAAGCTTGTATTTCTTAACTAAAAGATTTTTGTAAGACTTTTGTCTAGTAGTTAGTTTTTGGTTTTTGGGTTGCTTGTGGATTAATGATCCACTTTGTTTCTTTGTATGTTTCATTTTTATTAATATAATATAAAGTTTTTTATTTAAAAAAAATAAAAAATGCATGAATACTTTTCTTAAGAGGCACTTAAACATCAAACATGAAGAAACTAAGCAAAAGCAAGCTTAAATCATCTAAATGAAAAATAAAAGACTAATATGAAAATGCCGATATAAAAAAAAATCGGCATTTCCAACATCAAGAATTGTGATAGAAATCCTCTTCAAGCCCAAAAGAACTGAACATTGTATGAAAAATAGGAAGGCAGCTTCACAATCATTATTTAGTACAGAAACAACCTTTCAAGAATATCCAACAATTAAATTTTCCGCCTCTGCATGACCTTCGAGACTTTATATTACGTTACAACACCAAGTTAGAGGTATGTGCATCAAAGTTAAAGTTGGAACTCACCCCTCAGAGTAGTCAGCCTGGAGAAGATCAAGGTAAGTATCCCATTTGTTTCCAATTACCTAAAGGAACATACTTTTTTCAATAATCGATATCACTATGAATCATATAATACAAAATTAAAAAAACCAATAAAGCAAAATACACAACATGAAATTTTAGTTCTTTCTTCTTTTAAAGTAGAGGTGTAAATTGAGATTAAATGCTAATGAGATTTATCATATAATCCATTAATTTTCAGAGTCCATCTCATCTTATCTCAATTAATTTTTCACGAGATAAGATGGTAATGAGACGGTACTAATTGAGATATATCATTTGTCTCTAATGAACTTATATTAGACAAATAATAATACAAAAAAACAATAAAAAATACAATACATAATTATTTATAACATAAATTTAATAAGAAAAATGATACAACATATGTTTAAAATTAGATTCATTAAGACTACAATCTAAATAAAATGAAATAAAATGAGATGATATTTAAATAAAATGAGTCAATATTACATGACGAATCCATTAAAGACGTTAAATTAGACATGAGATGAAATGAGACAACACACGTTACATCTCTATTTTAAGGCTTGCCAACGGCCTTCTAGTACAAAACGCTTGGCATTTCTTCAAGAGCTTACAAAACTTCCAATCCCCCACCCTAAAATATTTAAAAATATTAATAATACCGGGACCTATGTTTTATTACCACTGCTAAATTGCAATTTGTAAACCAGCACATCAAAAGTAGGACTTGTGAACAAAAGTTCAAACCTTTAAGCAAACAAACAAACACCATCAATCACTCAGCGAAAAGAAAATACCCTTGTGGTCCCTATCATGTCAAATGGGTTATTGGAGTCCCTATATAGTATTTAGAGTCCCTGTGGTTATGAAAAAGGAAATGTCACCCAGAAGGACATTTTGAAAAACTAAGGGCTCCACTCTAATGAGCCCGTTATAGGACCCAAAAGGTCCATTTGTTTTTCAAAATATCATTCTGATGACTTTTTCATAAAAAAGATTCTCTAATTCTCACTAGGATACTCTAATGACTTTAAACAAAACAAGGGTACTCTTGCTAATTTCACCTTCCTCCATCACTAACTCAAAACACTAGTAAGAAACTAGTCTGAAAATCCGTTCTCAGAGTTGAGGAAACCCGGAAGCTAAGTGAGACAACAATATATTCTTTCCTGTCCCTACAAACTTCATTGACAAGTAAATGGATAAACTACATCATTGTTTCCAAACTTAAACAAGATTCAGTCGCCAAATTTTTAACATATAATTTAATCCTCAAAATTTTAAAAAATCACGCTATCCATTAAGTTTTAAATCATACAAATTAGTCACCAACTTTTAAAGCGTCATGCAGACTTCCGAATATTTGGAATCATAAATATGTATTTTAATAATTTGGGGGGTAAATAGTACGATTAATAACTTCAGGAGCTTCGTGAAGTTTTAAAAATTAGAAAACTAAATCAGTTTGGGACTAATGGAGTACTTGATCCCAAATAAATTAGCAAAGCAAGAGAGAGATTCGAAACCTAAAAACAAGCTTCGTTGTCTATCGAAAAATATGAAACAGAAGCAACATAGAACAGTTAGAAAAGTCCTAAACAAGCAAATTCGATTAAAAGAGCTGTGATTTCAAATGAAGAAGCCCTAATAAAAGCCGATATCAGGTAAGAACAGAAATAAAAAGACGGCGTACCTTACCGCAGGTGAAACAGCGAACAGGGATGATCATCCTTGATGTCACTCAAAGTTTCCTCTCGCTGTCTCTGGCTCTCTTCGCCGGTTTGTCGAAGAAGAAAAGTTCACAAATTAGAGTTTGGAAGTGAACGTTCTTGTCATACACTCTTAATATTAATTAGAAAAATTAGTTAAAATATGTTTTTTATTAATATATTTTAAGTTATCATAAATATAAAATAAATAAATTAAAATTTAAAAATAGATACAAACCTACTAAAATTTTATGTACAGCAACTATATGCATACTAGACTAAGCGAAGCACAAAAGTCCCAAATTTAAATGTAAAGAATGAGTACTACTCTATTATATCAGAAGAGATATGGCATGATATTTTTCATGTATAATAATAATATATCAATGCGTTAATTTTTTATTGTTAAATATTTACAAAATTATTATTATTATTATTATTATTATTATATTTTTATGATATAATAATATATAATAAAAATAATTATCAATTATATTTAATTTATGTATATTTTTTATAATATAATATATATCGATAAATTTTTAATACAATTTCATTAAATATTTAATAATAAATTTATTAATTATAAAATATATATTAAAAAAATATACGGTAAACATAAATTTTAAAAATCAAATGATAATAATTAACTTAATTTAAATTTCATCTTAAAATGATCGAGAGGAATCATATTTTTCAAACTATTAAATAAATCATTTTAAAATCAAATTAAGTCGAGTATTATAAGTTAATTTATCTTCCATTATAACTTATTTATATTAAAGTTATTATTGATATTTTATATTATTATAAAAAAATTAAATAATATCTTAATATTTTTATTAAAACATATATTTTTATTATCATAATTTTAATAATGTATTTATTAAAATTAAATAAATCATATTTGTATTTATATATTTTTATATATTTATCATTTTTATATTTTATATCAAATTTTTAACTTATTTTTATATATAAAAAAATGTAGTATGTATATTTGTTCCAATAACATATGCCTCATATTTTATTAAACTTTTTCATGACAATTTTTTTCTTTTTTTAACATTTAAAAATCATTATATATTTTTCTTGGATTTATGTTGGTCTTTCAAATGTCAAACTACATTCCAAAATTTCAAAAAAAAAAAATTATAGAACGCTTATTTTTTAAAAAATTATGTATAAAAATTTTAAAATTAAAAAAATATAGGAGAATGTATTTATAAAAATTAAAAAAATTATAATTAAATCCAACTTTAATTTGAATTAAAAAATTAAAATTTTAAAAAAATTGTATTAGAACTTTTTAAAAAATTAAAAAAAATTTAATTCCTACCAACTTTCATTTGCAAATTTGGTAAATATTTTTTGCAAAATATACAAAATAAATTAAAATATTTTTTTGTTTTTTATAAAATAATATTTAGAATTTATTAATTTTTATAAAGATACTAATAAAAATATAACATAATATATTACCCAGCATGCCCATCATCATAGTTGGTAATATATCAGGCGAGAATTAAACGTTATAATATAAGTACATGTTTAATTTATTATTTTTATTTAAATAAATGGTTAAGAATTTGATAAAAAATATATAGTTTTATGAATAAAGTTAAAAAAATATTAATAGTTTAATAATTATTATTTTTTTGATAACTGAGTTTATTACAAACATAAAAAAACTTAAATTAAATATTGACTTATATTAATTTTAATTCTAACAATTCAAACAATAAACTTAATAAAAATCAATACATTGATCATTTAAAAAATACTTTAAAAGGAACAAAACAAATCTAACAAATTTAAAGCAAAGATAGTTGAGAAACATAAAGAAAAAAAATAATATAGTTCAAATTAATATTAATAAATCTATATTATAATTAAACTAGTTCATGCTAGTTAGCTAGTTAACTTTATCATGGATTCTAAATCTTGTGCTTCCATTTCACTAAATTTCTACATCATTTAAACTATATTATCTAACACAATAAAATAAATTTATTTTTCTTTTTTATTTGTACACCTTTAAATACACTCTAATTTTTCTCACGTAACGATGAACTAGAAGGTTTACTTAAGATACGAATTGCATATTTCTTTAATACGAGAGGATTATCACCACAATAATCCCACCGATTCTTATAAATAACTAAATGAAAATATGAATATATTAAATTATTATGTTATTTAAAATATAACGTTATAAATGAATACATTATTCCATTAGAAAATAATAAAGAAATAATTGAGCTTAGTAGGATGAGATGCTTTCAACATTGTCGTTGTAGTCTTTGTAGATAGTGTGGACTTTAATACAATCAAATTGCATTTCTTTTATAAAAACTTTTTTTTCCTCCAAGATTCACCAAATTTTGTAACACAAAGTTTACAAGATCTTTCATCTCATGATTTTTATTGAAAATGTTACTACACATGTATGCTGGATTTAGAAAAGCAGCTACAACATGTATTTGATATATTATTTTTAAACTCCTCTTTTTTTTCAAACAATCCCGTATGAATATAAATTGAGATTCATTATCACAATATCATTGCCTAATTGCTTCATTTGGTATTTTCCATAGCTTCATATAAATAATCAGTTGTTGATTCATACATTTTTGCCAATTTCTTTCTTGTACTTTAACTTCCTTTTATTCATAAGAGGTGTTTTAGGGACACTTTTTCCGCTACACATATAAATTTATACAATCTTTCACCTTATAACTTAAGTTTTGAGATGAAATTAAGCTCGAATCTAACATGTTATCAGATCTGGTTTCCTGGTCTCCCATCGACCCTCGTATCGTAAATACAAACTCTAGCCGATATGAAGGAGGGATGTTAAGTCCCACACTAACTAGGGACACTTCTTTCGCTACATATATAAACTTAAACAATCTTTCACCTTATAACTTAAGTTTTGAGATAGAGTTAAGCTCGAGTCTAACAAGATGCAACAAGCATTCACTAATCCTCTACAACATTAAAAATATAGATTATACTATTAAAAAATTAGAAACAAACATGTTTCAACTCTCTATTATTAGTATATTATTTTTCCATTGATAATATTATTGTATGTTTATATAAGTACGTAACAGTCAATTTAGTATTATCAATTATACTCTTTACAAATATAATCATTTCATATTTAAAATAATTGAATTCCATGTGTAACACAACGGATCTTGTATAAATAAATGTACTTATCGATTAAATTTTTATCTAATTCATAATTGGACGAATTATTAATAATTAACTCATGTCTAATATCATTTGTTACGGCAGATAAAATATCTTTTAAATAATATCAAATCTTTCTTTCCCTATATATTTCAAATGAATTCAAAAATGTTATCTCTCTCGAAAAACATGCAATAATATCGATAAATGTCCTTTGTTTTGTATCATTCCAAATATCAAATATTATTGTATACTCTATCTTGACAAGATTTTCTAACCTTTGTAATATACTCATCAACGTAAGTTCTTGACTCTCCCACTAATTTTGTTCTAAGAGTTGGATATGAAGGTATTTTATATCTTAAATCATATTCTCCCAATATTTTGACAAAATTAGGAAAAGATGGTGTTTGAACAAGATTATATGATATGTTATTCAAAATAAAATGTGTAGCAAGCAATTTATCTAATGCACTATTGTCATTTTTCTTGAACAAGTAAATAATATTTTGTTGATGTAATTTTTTTTTCTTTTTTCACAATAAAGATGTAGATTGTGAGCTAACATCGTCAATATAATTTGAATTTAAATCAATCTTAGTTTTCTTATGAGAGCCTGAGATTGCAGGATAATAATTTAGTTGAACTTCTTCAGGAACCTTTCACAATACCTTTAGAAAAATCACGTCCACAAAATTTACATTTAAAATGATTATTGGTGACTTATTTTGCATGCATTCAAAGTTTATTCTTTTTTGGACCGTCTCTCTATAATGTAATATTTATAAATATAAATTTAACATTTAAATCTCGATTATTAAGAATAGATAGGAATTTTGACTAATAATTTAATAAGTTAGCTTATTTTATTATTATATCAATTTCAAAGATTAACAAAATATCAATTTTGAATTTTTTTAAAGGGACAATGCTATGAGCGATTTTCAATCAATCACAAATTCTCAAAGTTCTACAACTTTTTAAAATTTAATTTGTGTTTTTAATTAACATAATAGAAATGCTACAAATAATATATATACACACATATATATATATAATAAAGATGCTGAGCCGTTGACTTACACGATTTTTTAAGAAGTCAACATAAAGATTAATTTAGGTTTTTATATAATACGAATTTTAAGAAACTTTTGATACGTGTAATGAATCAAACGACAATAAAACTTTTTACATTCAACAATTCGCAAATTAATTTATGCAATTAACAAAAAGTCCAAGAACATACATTTAATTTTAAAATACTTACATACGATATTCAAACACATGTTATTCACGAATTAACTAACAAAGTCCAGTAGGAACTGCTTTAACAAGTGACATGGATAAACCTTTTTATACAAACAAAAATAAAACTCCATGAAGTAAACACCAAATAGAATTGACAAATATTAATTGGAAAGCAACTTGACACTATTTTAACATAATGCACGTAACCCATTTTATGTCAAATACAACGTAGTATTAAGAGTTAATTCTTTTAACATATATTTTATTATTATTATTATGATATTTTACACAACACTTTGTTTTCCTAACTTCTTTTTTTAGATTTGTAACTAATTTTTCATTTTATCAAATTTATATAACAAAATATCCTTCCTTTGTAAATTAAATAAAATTAGATTTCATAAATTCTTCAAAAATTCACATAATATAATATATTATATTCACATGTATCTTTTCTTTTATATAACCTATTATATTCATTATAATTGATAATTCAAAAAATATAACATATTATATCTATATATATATTTGTATAAAACATATTACATTTTTCATAGTTTATGTGATCTGATGAATGTAACATGTTATACTTACATCTATCTGTATGTTTGTACGTAACATATTATATCATTATAATTTCGATAATTCATCATATATAACATGTTATATATACCTATATTAAAACATTATCAAGAGTATGATAAAAATAATAGTAAAGTTTAACTATAATTGTTAGGATAATACGAGATGTTTTTGTATTAAAATAAACAAAAACAAATAAAATTATACATAAAATAATAAATATTTTTATAAAGATAAAAACCTTCAAATAAATTAGTCTTTTTTATCAAAATTAAATTATAAATATACATTTATTAAATAGAGAAACTACTAATATACTAGTTTAATAATATGAATCCAAATATCTACATTTTGTTCAATAAATATGCCAATAAAATACTAAACCCTTGGTAAATCACATGTATTATTCCTTATTATTATATTACATGATAATGAGATATAAAAACAACATTATATAACACAAATAAATTTAATTCTTATTTAAAATAATATAATTTAATTGATTAATTTTTAATTCACCTAACATTTAAATACAACGTGAGCACAATGAATCAAGCACAATACGACACATTTATTAAATAGGTTTAACACCAAGACTTGCAATCCTTATCTTATAGTTATGATGTATTATCCAACGAGAAAACATGTTCAATCCCTTCGTGAATACAAGAAGCTACTTCATGTTTTTCCTCTGTTGAATTTCATTCCCCTTTCAATGGATGGTTTTTACTGTGTACGAGTCGTACTCAATTATGCCTAAAACTTTGACCCTCTCTTTTGCATTATGGAAAGAGACTAACAAGATTTACACAAGGTTTAGTTGATGGCAAGCTACATAAACGGACGTGATTAAAAAAAACTATATAAACAGAAAAATAGATGCTTATCACCTGTCACAATAAAAAATAGATGTAATTAAAGGTCTTCGATTGTTTTGCTAGTGGCAAAATAAGGTAAATTGCCCTAGTTGATTATCATCTGTCAACCGTTGCCAAAAAATGTCTCCTCTTCTCCGATGCTTAGACAGAATGACTATATAATGTTAGCTTCTTTGACAACTTACAATTTCATAAACTAATAAATATATTATCAAATTATCGTAAAAATTACAAACATACCATCTAATTTTATCAAATGACAAAAATAACATTCAAATATAATTAGTTGTACAAATCTACCACCAAATTTCTTATTAGTATTACAAATTTATCATCAAATTCCTTATTATTGGTACAAATCTATCACCAAAAACATAACGTAACCACTGAAAAAATACCATAGTAATACATTTGTACTAATTATACTTGAATATTATTTTTGTTATTTGATTAAGATAGATGATATGTTTGTAATTTTCACGATAATTCGATGCTATATTTGTTAGTTTATCCTTTCCCATATCAAAACTAGCTAAGAGAACACTTTAAGTTGTTGATTTGAAACCATAAAGATGGTGAGTTGAATCTAATTGCAAGTATGCGACTACCTTAATTTTCATCAAGTTAAAATAAACTTACAATCCCTCTGGCAGATTGAACAAACTTTAAAGAATAACCATGCCCAATTGGATCATTTCTATATCCCAACTTGGAGACAATCAGACAAGTTGTTTTCACAAGGTCAATCAAAACCACCAACTTCGACACCTCTTTGCTTAAGAAATTCCTTGGCCTCGACTATATCCTACAAGACAAGTACGAATTGATAAGTGTATAATGAAATCAAGTCATAATTTCAGCGTTACATATGACAGAAGTAAAACTAATAACTTTTTTCACTTAATCAATTTTCAGCTTTTCTTTTAGCTAGGATATTCTTCAACAATGTTAGGACAATACTGGTTTTACTAAATGATGAAGAGTGTACCTATGAAGATCAATAAATATGATTTAGTAATTCAGAAGGGAGTGTGAATAAAAAGTTAAATACCTGCTGCAACAGCACTGCTTCTTGAAGACAAGTTGGAAACCGCATGAGACCAACTCCAACCATCAAAAGACCGTAGCATCCTAGAGATACAACAAAATATATTGGTAGCTGGGAAGAAAAGAATAAATAACAGTAAGCATTTCTGACAATGTCCTCAAAATCAAACAAATTTTGAAATATACAATTAGAACAAACAAAGATATATTGCAACTTACCAACCAAGTATGACTACGAGGAATTATACATGCCTGCAACAAGCCGATCCAAAAGGCAGTGATGACTATCAGCAATGTCAGTATCTTCACGATATGCTTCATTGTCTTTTAGCTCTTATACACAAATTTTAAAAGGAAAGAAAAAAAAATTCAGTTAAAGCAAAAGGTTCAGACTTCAATGAGACGGGGGTCTACTCAATTCTACCAGAGAGGGCTCGTTCTGTAACAAATTCTGTTTTATTGTGTTTGAAACTAGTTTTCTATTTTCTAATTCACTGAAAAAAATAGTAATAAACTTTTGGTAACGAGTTTTTTTTTTTACTATGAGCACATAATAGAAAGCTTCTTTGGTAAAATTCTGTTCAGTATTCCATTTTTTTATTTTCTATTTAATACTCATTTTCTTTTGATATTCTATATTCTAATTCTACTTTATTGAGAAAGATGGGAGAAAAGAGGTGGGACATGATCTTTGCAAAAAGGTGTTAGAGTAGGATTTGAAATTTAATCGTGATCTTTTTGAATTCTAAAAATAGAAAATAAGTTTGGAAGCTTTTTCTCAAGTTCCAAAATTAGGCTAAAAATGAAACTCATTTCCAATAAAAATAAAAATTGAAAACAAAACTAGTTACCAGAAAAATACTAAATTCAAAAACTCGAGTTAACTTAAAAAACACAAACAAAATACATTATAAAGCAAGCCCTAAGTGAGGCCAAAATTTTTCAACATCATTCCCCCTAAAGCATGCAATAAATAAATATAACAAAGAAAGTGCAATGTATCTTCTATCAATGAAAAACATAACTTCAAGCCAAGTATTCACATTCACTATAAAAATAACAGATTATCTCACCATTTATAATCAAACAGTTTACAAATCTACCTTTTTGTTCTCAGAAATAATGAGAAAGGTTTACAGCAAGTTCTAAATAATGGAAATAAAATAACAACAACTAATAATCAATATCCTTTTATCTTGATGAAAGTGAGACTCGCCCATTTAAAACCTATTTAGCTTCAAGATGAAGGAAGCACCTCATGTACTTCAGATAAAAATCAACATACCATAAATTCTGAGGATTAAAGAAAAGTTATCAATCAAATACTTCCAGTATAAGTGATATTTTTAAGCCACTAAAGAAGATTCTTAGCTATTAAAGAAAGCTAAAATCAAGTTTAATTTGGTATCTAGCAACGTTCCAAAAAGCGCACTGAAACAGCGTCTTGAGGCAAGGCGGCTGATTGGGGCCTTGAGGCTAACGCCTCCTCTACTTAATTTAAAGCTTATGACTTTTATAGTGAGGCATATGCCTTGAGTTAGCATGAGGCTTATGCCTCTTCTATAAAACTATAAAGTGTCATATTATGCTCTTTTTTAAGCTAGATGGTTTATAAAAAGCCCATTAGCCCATTAAAATAAAAAGAAAAAACGAAAAGACTTCTAAAAGATGGAAACAAACATAGCAATAAAGACGAAGATTGATTGGATGAAGATGAATAAGAATTGAAATTAGTTATGATGATAATTCAATAAATGATGAAACTAGTAGTAATGAAGGTGCTAATGAATGATGAGTGAGGATTTGAATTAGTAGACTCAAGAGATGAAGAAAAAGAAATTAATAATAACCAACATGAGAGGAATAATGAGTGAGAGTTTGAATTAGTAGACTCAAGAGATGAAGAAGAAGAAACTTACAACGATCAACACATTAAAACATGTTTTGTGACTCATCTGTGGTTCGTTTTGAAACTTATTTTACGACTTTATTTGAATTTTAACTTGTAATTTAGACGTTTATTTCTATGGTTCATGACTTTATATTTAAATTACTCATGCTATTCGTACATTTTATGATTTATCTTAATTTTTAATATATTTTTACCCAATATAATAAGTTATTAACAATTTTATGTATATTTTAGTAAGGCTTACACCTTACACCGCCTTGAGGCTTACGCCGCGCCTCATTTGCGGCAACCGTCTCGGTATCCGTTTTTGCCTTTTGCAACCATGGTTTTTAATTTCACTACAACAATGACCCCTTCAAATTAATCTGCTACAAGTATAGCCACTTATTGCCATCAACATTGGTGGAATAGACTAAAAGCAAGAAGTCCATAAAAGTGTACAAAAGTAAGAACCCATAATCATAATTTAAAAGGAACTCCCAAATTACTATACCATTCAATCATACTTTCACAAGTATTTTTTACTCATAAATGTTGATGAATTTTACCCCACTAGTTGGGAAAGAAACACTTGTAAATTTAGCATCAGCTGCCATCAGAAGGGATAGGTGATTAATCTATTTCACAGTCCCATATAACTACTGGAACTCAAAGCCCTTGCGCAAATTCCCAACATCATTTGGTAGTTTCAATAACCAATAGCAAACCCTCCTTCAAACTACATTGCCTCACGCATGTAATCCAAATCAATAAAAGAAGAAACCAATATGGTAAGAAGGTCTTCCAAAAGGGTAATCTCACAACTAAAAGACCGAGTTCTAAAAATTGAAATTTTATGAGTGAGGGAGGGAACTGTGGATTCCATAAGCTTGGGAACCTACCTCAGATAAGCCTTTTGCTTAATCTAACACCTCGGTAAAAACGAATATTCACACGAAATTGAAAATTTTCGTGAAAAAAATAACAATTAAAAAAAAACCTATTCAGGTTAGTAAACCAAATCACAGTTTTTGAAAACTAACAAACTTTATCTATCGCACCAGGGTCTAAAGCCCACCAATCACCCTATTCATTACCTTGTATCGAGATCACATCCATAAGAACATTGATTTATACAAATCCCCATGAAAGGAGGTTGATAAAGACGAGGAATGAGTAGATTCAGAGATTAGGGAAGGAAAAGTCAGAGAGAGAACAACAATACCTAAGTTCCACAGAGAGATTGGCAACAAAACGACAGCGCTCGTCAATGAAAGGAAGATAAAATGGCGTTGGCGTTGGCGCCGGCAGGTCAAAAATCGTCTTAGAAAGGAAGGAAATAAGATGATTCCAAAATTTTAAAATAATATCACTCAGGTCCAAAATTTGTAGTTTTAGTGTTAGTTTTTACTCTTCATCGAATTACTTTTGTTAATGAATTATTCACGGACATAGGTGATTCAACCATCTTGCATCTCAAAATATTAGTTTAAAGGATACAATTTTGTAAGGTTAATTTAAACCTAGCCAAAAAAAATCCTAACCACTTTTATTCTTTTCTTTTCCTTCTAAAACTTTTAAGAATATAATTTGTTTTATATCAAAAATTGAGGATAGATTTATTTTACTTATATTTCTCTTATTCTTATTAATTATTTTTAATAAAAATATATATTTAAATTATTTTTCACCTGGATATAGATATGATTATAAGTTAATTTTTTCCTTATTTAGGTATTTATTTATGTTTATATTATATTTATATACGTGAAGTTTGTTTTTTATTATCAATATAAATCTTTATCTAAATATGTATTCTTAAAGATCATGAAAATTATAATATGGTATCAAAAAAAATTTCTAAAAAATTATTAATATATCAATTAGAATAGCCAAATAGTCAATTCAAAAACCATACAATAGAACGAAAAATAAAAACTCAAGGTTTTCTCTATGTGGTTAAGAAGGTTTTTAGTTTTAGTTTAATAATTTTAATTGTTAATGTATTTAGACTAAGATTTCGTATATACATTGTACATTTTAATCATTAATAAATTTTATTTTCTCAAAAAATTATAAATTTTGTTCGAAAACATAACTATACACTTTTATTCAAATGCAAACTCCTTACGAAATTCCAATGAAATCTCTAATTAGACCTTTAAGAACCATTAAATTAAACTTAAAAAAGAATCCCAAAAAAACTAGAGAATATTATGCAGTGTTTTTGCACATGTCTTACATTATTTAAGAAGCTAAGTAGTTATATGCTTATAAGGGGTGTCCTATTTTACATGGTGTGACACGTTTTGGGTTTCTCCATAGAAACAAAACCGTGAAGTCTTGTTGAATAGTCAAGTAATGAGCAAGGGGCAATTGAAATGTCAAGCAATGACTGGGGGGGCACTGAATTAGTAATTATGGACCAAAGCAAAAAATCTCGTACCAAATGAACTAGGTCCCATCCCATTACATGTGGGGGTTTTCTCTCCTGCATCAGATGATATCAGAGTCATGACCCACTTGGGCTATGTGAGCTTGTGTCCTTATAAGAACTAAGTCTCCTTAAGTGAGATGCATGATGTAGTGCATGTATACATGTCTTACATTGTTTAGAAAACTAAGTGGTAGTGTGTTTATAAGGGATATCATCTCTTACATGGTATGCCATATTTTGATATTTATCTTTAAAAGCAAAGCCTTGAGGTCCTACTGAACTATCAAGTCATAACCAAAGGCTTATTAAACTCATAGTTATAGACCAAAGTGGACAATTTCATACCATATAGAGTGTGTCTCACCCCACTGCCTACAAGTTTTTCACCCTCATGCATTAGAATGTTGAAAAACTAAACATAGGAATCTGAGAAAAGAAAGACACACCAAAATAATCCAATAACAAAGAAAATGCATGTAAGCTTGTAGAAACAAATATTTATCAAAAATTCCCCTAAAGTTTAGCATATTTTCACTAATGTCCTTGAGGTTTACAAAAAATATTATAATACACCTAGACTTTATAGTTAATACCATTAATGTCCTTAAATTTAATGGTGTTAACTTTTCCATCCATATTATATTAATATTACTATCACTTTGATACCAAATTGAGGGCTAGCGATTTAACGCTAGTTGTTAATAATTATTAAAAATAATTTAATTTTTTATTTTCTTAGTTCATGTAATTATTAAAGCTAATTTAATTTTTTATTCTTCTTATCATAATATTGTGTTATTTTTATCATCTCTCTGTTTATCGGTATTATAATTTGATATAAGTAAATATCTAAACATTCAAGATCATTAATTGACTTAAAAATTATAATTATTAGATCTAAACTTAATAGGTCCACCATGATCTTTCCTTCTGTTCGTCTTCTCTTGTTACATCGATTATGCTTCAGTTTTGTTTAAACCTTAATACTTTTTTGTTAACAGTGAGTCTTCTACATCCGTACATAGATAATGTCCAATTTAAACTTGTTATAAAAGAGTAATTGAACCCCATTTAAATCATAATATAATAATTATTACAAATTTAAGGCCAACTAAGAACCTTAGAGGGATTCTTAGTCGCTCATAATTATTGAGTATATAATTACTTGTTGGGATTTATAGATAGAAGGGGATACTATGTTAGAGGTTTTGTATTTTTTCTATATCCCTCAAATGAAAGTAAGAGTTTCTTTTATAGCTCAATGAATCCTTATTTACAATATGAAAGTTATTATTTTATCATTCATTTAATAATTAATTTACTTTACTGCTTTAAATATCAACCATTCCTTTTTCCTTGTCACACGTTGCTGACTAAAGATGTAGGTCTACATCTTTATTTTTTCTTTATCGTCTTCTACCGATAGTTTCTCCACTTTATTCTTCCTTGTAATTTTCTATCGACAATCCTTTAGATGATGTTGATGATGACGCATCTTCGTCTTCTCAGTCTTTGATGTAGTAAATACATCTGTGATCTTTTGTAGCTTTTCTAGCATAGAAGCAGAATACCTTTCTTATTTTCCAACCAAATTTCAAGTTGTTATTGTTAAAATTTGTCTCATATTTGGTGATTTTTTCACCATCCTCTTCTAAAAGCACCCCATGCTAATATGAAAAGTGATGATAACTTTACTAATTGAGTAATTTACTTTGATCTCAATAGAGTTATCAACTTTCTTGAGTTCATAATAAATCTGGATTAACATTTGCCCTCTTAATAAACAAAGTTCTTATGTGTTAAATTGTTTTTTTCTAGAAGTACCCTTGGTTTTGGAATTTCTTTATTTGTGTTGAAAATCCCTAGCTTGATGAAATGGTAAGGCCTGATACATACTTCCGTATTCCAATCCATTAGTGAACTAAAATATATGAGATAAACAAGCTTGTCACCTACACTTATCTTCTTCTCGAAGTTACTAATTGCTTTTTTGAAATTTTTTAGAAAATAATTTAATTCACTTAAATTAATTCATGGATATATGTTTTATATTAGTCTTGCATGAAAAGCTTTGTAAATAAATATTGGATCAGCTTCTTCCAAAATATTGAATTTCTTTTCTATAGTGTATAACTTCATATCTTTTATGTGTTCCTGGGTAGATTTTTTTGGCTAAGTTGTAGAAGCTCAACTATTACGGTTTACTGAGATTTCTATATTGGTCATTTTCATCTTCAATGATTAATAAATTTCTGGTGGAAGTTCCCTTGAATAGCACTAAATGCCTTATTGTTTTTTATGTCTCTGGGAGAGATGCTTATCTAAGTAGTATTAAAGGCCTTACTATTTTCCCAAAGGTTGTCAAACTGCTTGGTGTTGTTGGTTGTTGTTGTAGTGCTACAGAGTAATTTCTTACTATCTCATTTATAGTAATTAAATTACATAGCTGCCTTTAGCCTTTATTCTGTTGGTGAAGGCTCTATGAGTTACTCCACTAAACCCTAAAATTGATTTATTATCTTTTTTCTAATTGTTATAAATTCTTGATTTTGGACCATTATAGACCACACAAGTCTTTTTTCTATTTCTCTTTTTTTGCTTCATCAGTATAATTGAGCTTTCTTATTTCACATATGTTACTTTCTTTTGAACTATTATGTTCTTCCTTTTCATCTTGAATCATTTCTTTAGAATTTTTATCTTATTTAGATTGATTTTTTGATGAAGATTCCTCTTTTAAGTTTTTAGACTTTAAGAGTTGTTTTAAACAATCAAATTCTTCTTATTTATTTTCTGTCTTCATAAGATACTTCTAGAGGTATAACGACTCGAGTTATTCCTATAGGATTTTTATATATTTTTTCCTTTATCTTAGTATCAAGATGCTTCATTTCTGTAAGCATAAAAATAATTAGAGGTGTTAATTCTCTAATAAAAACATCTCTTAAACTATTTTTATTTCTCGAGAGATGTTTGACATTAAAATTATAGTTGTTGAACCACTGTTGACATCTAACTAATATTCCTTGTTTATAATCACCTGCAATATTAATTTTTAAGAAATAACCAAAATTGTTGTTATTGGTTATAATAATGAATCTAAAACTATGACATATATTACAAAAAAATTAATAGCCTTTTTAACAGTTAAGTATTCCTTTTTATTACTATGATAATTTAATTCTAGATCTTGATGTATATCTAGAAAGATATTCATTTTTATCATATACTTTTACTTTTAAAAATGCTCCTAATATTTTATGAAGAATCTGTTTCAATTATCATTTTATCATATGTCCTTAAATTATATAAAGTTGGTAAATTTTGTACATGTTATTTTTCTTTATCCATATATAAAGTATCTTGTTATGTCCATTTCTATATATGATCTTTTTTCAATTTTATTTTTAAAGGTTTTCACATTTCTACAAGTTTCTTGATATATGCTTCTACATATGTCAAACATACTATAAATCTTTGTAATTGATTTGTATCTTTTAATTTATTAAGAAAATCTTGAATGTTATTTAATATATGAGGTTGTAGATTATTTTTTTCATCTTTAATTTTGAACCCTAAATACTTAATTTTCTTTTAAGCGAATACTACTTTTCTTTCGGAGAGTACAATGCATTTTTTCCTTCATTTTTATAAAATATTAATAATATTTAAATAATATTTATTTAATTTATTACCGAAAACCAAAATATTATCTATATAGACACAAAAAATATTTTGTAAATTTTTAAAAACGTTATCCATATATCTAATAAAATCTATAAAAATCTCGTAGAATTTAAAAGAGATGGATTTTTACGGTTAAAAATCCATACAAATTCTAATATAATAAAGTAAATTTTTTTAAAGTAATTATTTCTTTACTTCTTTGATCATAATTTTTTTAATATTCATGCAATATATATATATATATAACCTATCAAACAAGAAAAAATAAGATCTCCATGGGTGTGGCAGGACACTTCAATTGGTTCATTGATTGTAAAAGGTATACCCATTTTAAGTTGAAAAGTTGCAAGATCGACATTGAGATGCATAGATTAGACAATTTTCTCCGAACACAGTGTTGCTGCAATGAATTTTCTATTGAACTAAATATGGATCACAATTAGAATAAGGAAATGATGAGGATTGGAATCAAGAAATAAGTAGGATTAAAACGATTTTAAAACCTAAATAAGAAGGAAAAAGTGTTAATGAAGGGAGGTCAAAAATAACTTCATATACGGAGTGATGCCATTAACAAGAGAAATTAGTGATGGATGATAAAGATATTTTTTTTAATAATTATAGGCTTATTCAATAACGTTTTTTATTAATATTTTTTTTATATAAATGTTAATTACTTTTGGTAGTGATTAAATTTTTAATTTTTTGTTTCATTAGTTATAAAATAAAATCAAAAAATTTCATAAAAAGTCATTAAAAGTTTATGAATATCTTTTATCAAAAAATTAATAAAATCCATACAAATCTAAATAAAAAGTCTATAAAAATACAGTAGAGTTTTTAAAAGTTTATATAATGGATTTTTTCCTATTAAAAATTCATTACATATTTTAATGGAATAAAGTCAATTTTTTTTCTTCGGTTCTTTGATAATAATTTTTTAAAATATTCATGGAATATTTTTGTTTTTCAAATGTGATAAACATAACATGATTATATATATTAACTGATTAATTGATTATAAAAGATATATTCATTATAAATTAGTAGAAAATGTGTCATTACAAGTTCCATATTAAGTTACATGATCTCAAGTTTTGAATCATGTATTTCGTTGTTCACCAATGTGATAATGTTGTCTTGCATACACTTCTAAGTTTTTTATTTTTTATTTTTTATAATATTGGACACACTTTGATATTGCAGATTCATCACCTTCTTAATGGTTTCTGTATCATTAATTATTTTTCTATTTTTGATAGAGTAATTATGGACAAAATTCTTTTGAAATAAGAACCTGTCTTTGTTGGGGTTCGTTACTTTTGATCTATAGATATTTTGACAAAAAAAAAAATATTTTGTTGATGATGTTTTCAAATTACTGCTATATAATATCTAAAATATTTAAAAAATTACAGTTTAATTATTTTAATATATTAATATTTTAATTTATAGAATAAAAAAATAATAATAATGTTAGAAATAAGAGTAATTATTCTATCAGCAGTCAAATTAAATTAATAATAAATATTAAAATTAAAATTTTAAAAATTATAAATGAAATAAAATTAAAAAATAGTTTTTTATTTTTAAATAAGATAAAATGAGAAAATAATAAATAATTATTTAAATTTATGAAGGAAAAAAATATTTTAATATATTTTTTAGAATATGAATTAAATGAGTATTCTTATTATTATTAAAATATTTTATATATTTTAAATTGAAGATAATAATAAATATTAAAATATTAAATATGATATTAATGAAAAAGAATAAGATAGTAAATTTAACAATATAGATATTAAAATGAAACTACACTTTTTAAAATAAAACTTTTAAAGCACGAGAATTAAATAATTATATTTAAATATTATATAAAAATTATTTTAAAACATGAGTAAAACTTACAAATTTTGTAAAAATATGAGTATTACAGAACTATCATTCCCTCTTTGATCGATCGAGAAATTCCACGCATCCAAACAGGCCACAAACGTACTATACTTCTATTTACGAAAAGGCCTATGAACAATTCCCAAATCTCCGATCCCTATTTTTTCAATCCGAACACCACTTTCATAATCCCTATCGTCATCTCGCTTGCAATATCTCTCGTTCTCTGTTGCAAATCGAAACCCAATTCAATGGGTGCGACGTGCAGCGACGTAGAAGCAGGGTTCGCAAAGCTACAAGGCGAGGATTTCGAGTACTACATGCAAACCTACTCCATAATCTTAGGCCGAAACTCCAAGAAATCGACGGTAGACGTCGACCTCTCAAGCCTCGGTGGTGGAATGAACATTTCCCGTCACCACGCCCGAATCTTCTACGACTTTACACGGCGTCGATTTGCCCTTGAAATCCTTGGCAAGAACGGTTGTTTCGTTGAAGGTATTCATCACTTACCTGGAAACCAACCCGTGAAGCTTGATTCTCAAGATTTGCTTCAAATTGGAGACAAAGAATTCTACTTTTTACTTCCCGTGAGGAGCATTTTGGGTGGCCCTCTTGGGTCTAGACATTATGTGGGCCGCTCATCCGCGGTGGGCTCAGCGCTTCCGGCTGCCCATTACAATTACCATTGTGGGGCGTCGGTAAAGAAGGGGAGAGGGAGGGAGTATTATGAGGATGAGTATGAAGATGAAGATGATATTGGTGGTGGGGGTAGTAGTTATGGGAAGAAGTCTAGGAGAGAAGGATATGGTGGTTCTGGAGGATCTAGTGGCAAGGGAAGCTTGGCTGGAGAATTGGGTTAGTACTTTTCTCTATGCCATGTTTCACTTCTTCAGAAGTGGCCCCTTCTGATATGAAAATAATAAGACATTTACCTAGCCCCTAATATCGATTTTGGACCTCAAGATATTACCACAAATTTTGTTATTTTTCTTACTTAGATACACATAACTCATTGTTCATAAAATAAAACGTACCAATAATGTTAATAATATTTATTCAAAGTATTAAAAGCTCTTATCGTCATCTTAAGAACTCTTTATTATTAATTCATTTTGCAACAATTATTGTTTTAAATATTCTACAACTTGATATTCAAGTAGCTACTACCATTCTTTACTATTTATGTTAATTTACCAAATTCGTACCCTAGTTTTTCTAACTCGACCAACTCCGTCATTTATTTTTCTTTAATTTGGTTAATTTAGTTTCCAACTTGACTAATTTGGTTACTTACCTATTATAATTTGACCAATAAGTCATCTTCTTGAATTTTGATGATAGAAAACTTGGAAAAATATCATGTGCAATGCATATGTCTAATTGATTGTTAAACTAAAACTAAAATTAATGAAGTAATTGTCTTTTATTTTAATTTTCTTTCTAAAAATTGACGAAAATAATTTTATTGCTCAAATTATAAATTGTGAAATGCCAAATTGAACAAATTAAAAGATAAAAAGCTAAATCGATCCAATAAAAAAAGATAGTATCAAACTGGTCAATTCAAAAAAGTAAGGAACTAAATTGGCCGAATTAGAAAATTTTGGATATCGATATGTTGTTATGTGTTGTAAATTGAATTCCAGATTGATAAAAAATCAACAGATGTTGTAAATTGGTGTTGAAAAATGTAAGGCCTAAAGGCCTTACCACACAAAACAAGTTATCTTAAAGTTGTATTATTCTTATTCTCTTTTTCTTCTCTTTTCATTTCTTGATACAGATCATATATATATTTTTTTTATGACTAATATACAGCTGTAATACATTAATATACAGTTGAAATACATAAATATAAAAGTTGGAAATAAAATTGGAAGTCGTCCTGAAAATCAGGAAACCAACCTCCTGAAATTAAGGACTAATTCCACCCTGAAAATCAGGAAACTACCTCCTGAAAATCAGGGGCTGATTACACCCTGAAAATAAGGGGTTGCTTAGGAATCAATCATATACCTAGATTAATTTCCTACACTCCCCCTCAAGCTAGGCGATATATGTTTTCCAAACCAAGTGCTACACTTAACTCTCAGAAACAAAGCTTTGGTTAAGATATTTGCTACTTGTTGTCTAGATGGAACATAGTTGAGGGAGATCATCTTGCCTTCAATTTTCTCCTTGAATTAAAAGTTAACATTCAACACTACCATTCAAGCTGGATCCCAAAGTTTTATGGATCTAAGCTTGGTATATGATGACATCCAAAAAAAAATTGCTGATCCTATTGCTAAGCAGCCTGAAGATTGGGATGATGAGGAAGATGGTGAAAGGGTTAACATTCAACACTCTTACTCAAGCTGGATCCCGAAGTTTTATAGATCTAAGCTTGGTATATGATGACATCTCAAAAAAGGATTACAAATCATGTTGCTAAGTAGCCTGAAGATTGGGATGGTGAGGAAGTATATGATTTAACCACCAAATCTGAGTAAAGCAATGCAATTGAATTTCCTGCAGTTCGGAGAGTGGCTATATCCAGTTGAATCTGATATAGACCAGACAAGTAACATCGAGAAAAATGAATGTCATAAAGGCCAATTAGATTCAGAGACGTCTTCTGGTTACATAACTTTATCTTTAGAATGAGAAGTTTATTGGAAGAAACCGACCAATCCCTTCAAACGAAATCATTCTCATGGATTATTTTCTTGAAATGGAAAAGCTTGCTGCTTTACCAAATATAGAAAACGGAAGTTACTGCATTGACGTTTGATCTTTCTATGGTCAATTTGATAGTGAAAAAAGTTCTTTGAAAGCCGAACTTGATGCTTGAAAATATTGAAACTGGGGAAGGTTCACTGCTTACATCCATACCCTGCTGTTGGTGTAGATAAGAGCAATGAGAATTTTTCCCAGAATTTTGGTGCTTGTTGGAATAGACTGCTTCAGAAGGTGCCTTATTAGCAACCAAGTTTGTGGAAAAGTCTGATACTCTTACAAAAGTTTGTACAAGAAGCAATGGAGGCTGCAAGTTCAAGATGGCCACATTCAGGGTTGACTGGGAAGTAAGAATTGAAGACTGGAAACTTGGACTGCTTGTTGAAATAATAGAAGACGGCAAACACAAACTGCTTGTAAGAACAAAAGACTGCCAACTCGGAGTGCTACTTGGAAACACAGAAGATTTCAAATTGCTGTTGGGATTGAAACCCATTTGAGGACCCATAGAATCCTTGCCAATACATTGATGGGAAGGCAAGTCCATTATCATTGGTGGTTGGAGATTCGGTAGTTGGAATTCTGGAAATGGTTTTACCACTTTTACCCAAAGTAAACGAGTTGTACTTGGAAGGATCCAATGCTAATTTCGTGCTTGTATTGCAAGAAAACCTGGTTGCTGTAGCATGGTTCACAAAATCAACCTTGAAAAGATTCTTACAGTTTGTTGGTTTTCCGGACAGTTTGTGCTGATGTTTAAGGAAAAATAATTCAGCCTGTAAAGCAGGAAAGGAATATATGACAAATAGTATATTGCAAACAGGGAAGACAAGTTTGCTAATGCCTATATTAAGGGCAGCTCTAGAGGCAACATGAAACCTAGCATAACCAAACTGCAAGGCCAACATGGCTCCATGTAGTTGTAGTTTCTAACACCATATTCTCCTATTTGCAGGCCCTGAACTCGGTTTCTGAAATTGTGAGACAAATTCACGTCAGTGAACTGTAATTGTAACCTGTGCTGTTGGAGCAAGGTCTTTAATTGCTGATTAGAGCCCGGGAACTGCACGGAGTCTTGTCTCTGCAACACTTGCTGCTGCAGAATATCTTCCTGCTTCAAGCATGGAACGCTGATGCTGGATATAAAATGTCGCCCGAAAGAAGAGAACATTTGGAACCATTAAGTAGAGATTTTGATAGTTTTAAACTGAAATATGCCTTGTTAATGACTGAGAAAGATGAGATGAGTGTTAATGCTCAATGAATAATGACAAGAAAAGAAGGTCATTGATGAGGAGTACTGGCAATCTGAGTAAGTCAGTGAATAATGGCCAGAAAGGAAGGCCATTGATTAGGAATTTAAGAGTAGTGGTTTTTTAGCCTAAAGTTCTGATACCATGTTGTAAATTGAATTCTCATATATATATATATATACTATTGTTATGATTAATATATATCTAGGAAACTACCTCTTGAATATTAGGGATTGTTTAGGAACCAATCATACGCCTAAATTGATTTCCAACATTATGACTTACTCTTTATATAGTGCATCTCTTGACAAAATCTTGAATCCTCACGCTTAAATAAGCATGGTTGGAATCAGCATTTGAATGTACATGGTGCATTTTTAAGGATTACTCATACTTATAGAGTTTTTAAAAATTTATAAAATATATATTTAAAAGTTTATTAAAATCCGTGGAATTTTTAAAATTTGGAATATATCAAGTTCTCTCTAAATCCTAATTGACACCCTCCTTAGTATTCTTGGAATTGTTTAAGAGGATCTTACATTTGTTTTGATGGTGTCAGAAGTTTAATTGTATTCTTTAAAATAATTACACTATTCATGGATACATAACTGAGTCCCTAGACTTTCTATATATGCTTATATGGGCTATAGAGTCACAGCTCGTTGGCTCACAAGTTTAATTGTTGAAGATATACTTTTGGTGGCTCTATTACTAGTAAGACCCTTTTTCTTTTGATCGGGGGTGGAAAGAATATGTTCAGGTATGGAGCGAGAAATTATACTTGAGGCGTGTAGGTTAAAATTATGATCAAGTTATCATATTAATAGCACATAAAATGCACAAGCCTTCCTAACAAAATTTTTAAGATTTTAGGTCCAACTTTTACCTTTTTTTCCATTCAAAAAATTTGAAAGAGAACTTTTATGCAAGATTTGAAGTTTTTTTTTTAAATAACATAAACATAGATATAATTATTTGCTTATGATAATATTCCAGTATCTAAGGTGAGTAAGTATTCATGCTATGAAATCTACAACATAGTGGGTTTACCTTTAGAAACCATTTTTTATAAATAAATGCAGGCTTCAATTAACTTTCAATAATGTCAATAATAGTCTAATACATACCTATAATATGTTTGGAGGGACCAGATTAAATTTATGCCCTTAAAACCGAGGATGAAATTTTTTCCGACGACAACATTGTTAGATTTTAGACACATCGATATCGAAATGTAATATCCTTATCTTTTGGCAACAATATCACGAAAAATGTTGATAATGTTGCTTAATAATTGATAAAATGTCATTGCCAGATCATAGATACTATGGATATTGTCAACAAAAGATTACCAAAGTATCCACAAAATGTCTTTTATATATATATATATATTGTTTTTGTATCTTTTCTTTTTTAAATAATTTAGTATTAAATTATTTATTTATAGTGTTTGTATTTAAATCAACACATTAGTTCTTTAAATTTGGAATAAATTTTTTATTTGTTTTAATTATTTTTGTTTCTACCTCATTATCACATTCAAGTTGTCATTTTTACCTATAATTTTATATTTTTTATAATTCAAGTTATATTGTGCATATGCTAATAACAGAATAACGGTATTCTAAAATGTAAAATTACTAAAGAATGTATATAAAATTTATAATTTACATTATTATTATGACTAACAAGTTATAGACAAACCCATGACATGTTAATATGTATAATTATTTTACTCAATGATGTGATACCGCTATAGTGTTTTTACAAATACAATGTTTTATATTTAACAGTGGAGCGTCCTGCATGTATTTATTATTAGTATTATTATTTTTTACTAGTTTTATATTAATGTATAGAATGACATTATGTCTCCTGACTATGCATAATTACTTTCAGTGAAATTTTTCCCTCAATGTCAAGGTTTATCAATTTATTCAAATATTACAACTAAAATTTAAAGTTAATTTTTAAGATTTTAAGTTTTAGCTACTTAATCTACATTTTTTGGAAAAAGTTTTACACTTTTTTATTAATTAATCGACTTATTAATTAAAATAAATAAAAAATAATTATAAATAGACGTATCAAATAAGAATATTAGTTAAATTATAAGTAATTGATTGTTTTGTTATTTTACGTTGTTTCATAAAAAAAATCATAATTTTCATAGAATTTTCATAGTTTTAATAAATTTTTCCAAAGTTTCTGTCGATAACTACAATATCCTCGATGTTTTCATAAAAATTAAATCTCGACATTTAGGTCGACATTTATATTTCAAACCAACCTTAAAACTATATGAACTTTATGAACAAAAACTAGTAAATATGAATATTATCAAATGTCAGTTGCCTTGGCCACTATTGGCCTTTAAATGGCTCTGTCCATGAGTCTCCTTACCATTGTATTCGATGGATGACTTGTGAAGAACACTTGTCATGGAAGCTATATTATATTCGTAGTATTTTTGAATTTCAAACAGCTATCCTTTTCAGTAGTTGCTGGTTTTGTGAATCTCTCTCTCTTTCTCTCTCTGTGTGTATACTTAACATTTATGGGAAGTTTGATGCTTGAGTTACTGGGAAGGATTATTGGGAAGTTTGATGCTTGAGTTACTGGGAAGGATTATTTCCTCTTTATATTAATAAGTTTTCTGTGTTCTTCATTTGTTCGTTATTAACAAAGTTATATTAGGTTCATAATATCATCAAGACTGAGGTTAACGAGGGCTTTAACTGGTATTTGGTGATATTTCAATTGGCGATGTCTGTTCGGGGGCTAAGAAATTAACTGGTTTTGATATACTTGCGTTAGCTCTTGTTGTGTAATTGCTTTAACAATTTACTCCCTTTGTCAGTTCCATGCCTATAAAGGACTCTGTTTTCCAAGTTTTGGACAATGCACTTCTGCCTTAAAAAGCTATTGCTAAATGAAATGACACAACAAATACCGAACACTATCCTCAGGCTTATCTCTTTACTTTCCGATTTCTTTATAAGCTTGCTTTTATAATTCTCTTGGAATTCTTATATCCTTTTTAATTTAGAGTTAAAATGTTTACACCCTTATGCTAAGTTCCTTACTGGTCTGTACTTGTACAGAAAAAAAGGGAGAGGGAAGGTCAAGAATTGATCGAGACTCTGATAATCATCAGCTTTTGCAGTTGGAGGAGAAGGATGTGGTTTCATCTGTTGCTACGGTGCTCTCTGATCTTTGTGGTCCTGGAGAGTGGATGCCCATGGAGAAGCTTCATGCCGAGGTTAGTCTTGTGCATCAATTATCTTACTTTATTGCTTCTTCCGCAGAATCTTGGTTTTCATCTCATTGTGGCTGTGCAGGTTGAATCACTGAATAGGTGTTTATGTGGATCAAATGCCCACTGCCTGAAATTTGAAAATAATGGGTTATATTTTGAATTGATATCCTAGGTGTCTCTTTATCTGTCTCTCTTATGAAAATTGTACAATTGGTATACTTCATTTAAATGACTTTTTACTTGTACAATTATATTGTTTTCATCTAATCTAATTGCCATTTAAACATCCGGTGCTAGTCATAGCATGTTTACTATTCTATTTCATCTCCTTTCACTATTATGCATGCAATACACTCAAGTCTGCCTTTCCTGAAGTTCTGATTGAATTATATGATCCACTTTTGGAATGCGCAAGGGAGTTGCCTTATTTTTACTAAATATTGTATAAATGATCCAAACCCAACTACTGTAACACTATATTGGAATTTCTATTGTCAAAGTAATTGTCATTTTAAGATTGATGCTCCTACATTTGATATTGGTGATTTGTACAAGTAGGTCAGAAATTGACTTTTTGCACGTGTTTTTGCTCGCTCATTCTAACTTTGACATCATTACCTTTTGGATTCTTGATGCACTTATATGTTTGTTTTCAGTTGTTGGAGCAATATAGCAATGTATGGCATCATACCCGAATGAGAAGATATCTGACATCAGAGGAGTGGTCTGGGCCTGAAGCAAAAGGAAAACAATGGTATGGCTTGCTCGTGTTGCTTAGAAAATACCCAGAACACTTTGTCATTAACACAAGATCAAAGGGTCGGGTAACACAAGAATTCGTCTCTCTTGTATCTCTTCTTTCCTAAAATAATCTCGGATTCCATACCTAAAGCTAATTGATCATTACCAGTGTAGTACATCTGAGAAGTAGAGTGGCCAAATTTACACAGCTGTTTTGATTTAGGGTTGAGTTAACATTCCTTAGTCACTTATTGAAGGATCAGATTGTCTTTTATATATATATATATATATATATACACACACACACATGGGGATAGAATCGGTGGCCTCAATTTATTATACAATTATATCTCTATTGTTGATGATATTTATGAGGGACAGGAGAGAGAATATGCTCTAAGCAATATATTGGCGGTAGAAGTACTTATTTTTTAATTTTTTTTTTCTTTTTTGGAAATTCAAATACTGATTTAATGTATCCAGTTCGAAATTCTCATTATCTAATGGATTCTGTGATCCGTGTTTTTTGAATTTAAGCCTAGTTTATAAGGATTTATTTTCTGTAAAAACTGTTTTCATCTTATGTATATGGAGTCTATGAGGCTGTGAATACTGTTGATGAGATACTTTGAATAAAATCATGAATGAGTTTCTTTGCAGTTACTAGTTAGGAAAACTCATCTTTACACATTCGGGTTGCATGGTTTCAATCAATTCGATTCCTAAGATTGTGAATTTAGTCATCCTATCCAATCTGCAAATTATTTTTATCTGAACCAATTCCATCCAGGGAATATTACAATATTATCCCTTCAAGGGTGTGCTTTAATGTTTAATCCCTTCCTTGTACATGTCTTCAAAACAATTCTAGAAGATATGGTGTTATATAAATATACATTATTACAATATTCTTGATTTTTTTTTTCGATTTAGCGTAACTTATTTATATAGTGAAAGATATTAAAGACTATCCCAATGGATATTTTTTTCGTTCCCTTGTTTATATCACGTAAGTACAGAGAGACATGTGCATAAGGGTGGGTTATATGCAGTAGCGCTGTATTTAAATTATTTCCCACGATACCAGAAGACGTTCCCACCATATATGGGTTCGGTAACTAACTTACAGATAGTTAAATGCATTGATATTTTTTGGTTTTAATACTCTAATTTTAGTATTTATATTTTTTAATCATTTTGAATATTTTTTTTATTCTTTTTAGTCAAAGTTTGACATATCTATCCTACATGTAAAATTGGACAAAAATTTAAGTTCAAAAAAATTAATAATTTAATAACTAAAAGAGATATTAATAATTGAATTGTGTTACTAAAACTAAAAAATAAAGTATTGAATCTCAATGAATAGAATAATTTAAATTTATTTGTTTTTTTATATCAATATATTATTATTTTAATAAATAATCACTGTTTTAAAAACTCAACAAAATTACATAAAATTTTATAATAAAAAAATCATACTATTAATTTTTTTTTATCAGATGATAAATATAATCGTAATTATTTTTTTTATCAATGACCTTGTCTATTTTTTACTTAAAAAAACACGTAGTTAATTTTAATAAAAAAAGAAAAATGATTCAAAATTATTAAAAATTGTTAAAAAAAATTACAATACTTAATTAGTTATTAAAATAAAATGTTTTAATAACATAAAACATAAAAAAAAATATGGATGGATTAAATAGATTCTTTTACCTTTTAACTTGCTCTAAGATACCAATCCCCCCAAATAACACATAAAGAATTCTTATTACATTCTTGATTCAGCAAAACTGCTTTTGTACATCGATCATCCCAATATTTACATCTATTATCTATTTTTGAAAGAGAGCAAGCAAATGGAAATAAAAATCATAATATGTTATTGATATTTAAACATTTTACACATAGAAATCAGAAACTCGATTAAGCTAGCCTTCATGAAATTAAGAAATGAATAATCTCTCCGACTCTGAAGCACAAAGTTCTCAATCATATATATAATTTTGATAACCAGAATCCAGAACATTGATATCAAGATCAGAACACAATTAAGTAATTAATTACCCACACATCTTTCATTTACATCCTTGAATAATAATAATAATAAAGAAATTAAAAATTAATTTGAATTTTGATTAAAAGTTGCAGCCACAACAAAGGTAGAAGAAACAGAGAGAGATAACCAAAAAAATAGCTTCAAAGACTGAAATAACCTTGAATAACAAATCGTCGAATATTGAAAGCTGTAAATTGAGTCTCGTCCACTTGAATGAAGAACCAAACATGTTCCACTTCATAAAGTAGTTCTTCTTCATTAGCCTCTTCAAGAACAACAACCTCTTCTTTCCAATACTAGTTCCCATTATTAATTTTTCTTATCTTTCGATCCCTACCCTACATACAAGTTTGTTTCTTTTCTTTTTAATTTCTGGGTTGTGTGTGAAAGTGTCGATATATAAACAAGGTATAAAAAAAAAAAAAAGTAGTTGGAGTTTGGGGGAAGGGACAGAGAAGGTTCTGTTAATACTTTAGAAAGAAGGGTCTATATATAAAAAAAAAAGGAGGAGAGAAACAAGGGTGGGGATTTCTAGTTGTTGTCAAGACTAGTTTTGTCATTTTATTAAAAGTGGTGGGCTGAGTGGAAAAATAAGTTGAATAACTGCACCGCGTTTTGATGGCGTCCGATGTCTACGTCTCAAAAATAAATTATATAATATTTATAAATTAATATCTATAATTTAAAATATGAATAAAATTTATGACTCACGGAGTAGAATAAATAGATTCACTCATTAATATTGGAATAATTTTAAAAGTAAAGGAAGTGTTTACGTACCCAAGAACGTTTCTTGCTGCCAACTGTATTTTTACATAATGAATAAGAAGAAGATTCATAAAACTAGCAATATTACTAACTTTCACGAAAAAGTCTGAACGTTTCATTATTAACTCATTGTAAATTGATCGAGACTTAAAAATAAATAAAATTATTTATTATATATTCTATTTAATTTAATAACAAATTTTATTTATAATAATTGATAAAAATAAATAAATTGATGAAATACAACCTTATTAATATACATATAAAACTACTCAATTTTGACAGACTATTTCTAGATAATTCAAAATTTCCTACTATTGATCCGTTTTAAGTGGTAAATATAGTTTGGTTTTTAAGTTCAATTATTCTTCTATTTAAAATTTTGGTTTCAAGGATGATGTAATCTAAGCACAATAATCAAAATTATAAATTTTTATTTTTGTATACGTGGATAGATAAAAACATTTATAATTTAATATTTATGAAGATAAATAGAATAAAATATATTAAGCATATATAACATATTATTATTTTAAATTTTTGAATATTATATTTCTTAAATTTTTATATTTTTAAATAACTTTAAATTAAAAAGACGTTGAAATTGATTTTTAGAACTTTGAACGATCAACCATTATTTGATGATAATTTTTCATATTTATACTAGCTGATTTCGATTTCGATTTTAGGTAAAACATCCACTAATCTTGTTTTACCTTATCATATATACCTTTTCTATGATATATATTGCTAATATTCCTATGATATGAAGTTTCTTATAAAGTAAAAGGGTTAATTAGTTTAAGATTTTACTTTCACACGTAGCTTTATATTGATATTTTATGTTCAGATTCTATTTAAATAAGTGTACTCGTCTCATTGAAATATCAAGCATTATTCATCATCTACACACTTTATCTTCTTCCTTTCTCTCTTTACAATTTTACAACTATCATGGTATTAGAACCATAGTTTTTTGCTATGGATTGATCCATATCTTTCAACCTTACAATCTCTCGCTTCCACAACTCTTATTATTTTTAAAAATAACGAAGATTATCAAAAATCACAACAGCACAACAATGAATGTTCATCATCCACACAACATCAACAACAATTACCTATATATCCTTTCAATCCAATTTTTTTTTCTTAAATTAGATGAGAAAAATTACCTCATCTAGAGAAAGCAGTTTTGACAAGTAATTGATATATATGGCTTCTAATCATTGATCGATGAAAAAATACTAGTACTTGCTTGATGTAGTAAGAAACAAGTTATAATGGTTGATGATAATAAAGATTTTCGAATATGTGAGGTAATTAAAGAAAATCTTGATTACAGTATTTGGAATAGGCAAGATAATGTTATTAAAAATTGAATTTATTAAACATCTAATTGGTAAAACTACAATAAAAGATTATTGGACTGTATTTGTCAAAATCTTTAATGATAATTCACATTCAAGACCTTTTAATTTACCCTAGAGACTTCAATCTCTTCGAAAAGGAACCAAATCTATGAAGGAATATATCAGTATGGTAAATGATTTGTTGGATCATATAATGGTTATTGGAGGTATAATTTTCGATAGAGAGCAAATGCTTTATGTTATTGGTGGTCTCGATTCCAATTACACCTCACTTGTGAAAAATATCACAAGCAAGAAAAGTGTGATATCTCTTGATGAACTTTTCACTCGAATGCGTATGTATGAGAGGTAATGAGAACCCATGAATTTCATTGACCTAGAAGTGATTAATGCCAATTATGTAAAACATGTTAAACCTGCATCCTCTAGTAATCATTAGTCTAACTCATCACACCAAGCTAACTCAACTTCTCAGAATTTCACAAATTATAATCACAAATCTCCCTTTCCTCAGTCTTCTAATACCACAACACAAAATACTAAAATTGATTCCAATAAACCTTAAAAGTTTGAGAACATATAATGTCAAATTTGTAAAAAAATAGAACACATTACAACATGATGCTATTTTCGGTACAATCAATCCAAAAACAATGGATCTAATGCTAATTCATAGCCATGAGAGTCAAGCAAGCCACAATATCATCACATTGAGTTACAAGATGCCTCTCAACCATCTCATGATCATTTTATGGACTTAGTAACATTGTATCTAACAAATCATTTTCCTTCACCATCCAAACAACATCCACAAGCATTTCTTGCCTATCTCCAAACTCAATCCATCAATCCACAACATTGGTTCACGGATACAAGAGTCACATATCATTTAACATTTGATTCACAAAATCTTCATAAAGTAATTTCTTAGGAAGGTGATATAGTTGGCATGCTAGATACTAGCACTAAAATTCTTATTTCTTATACTGGCAATGCTCATTTAGTTTGTGCATTTACAACTCTCAGTTTACAGAATTTGCTTTGTGTGCAAAATCTGAAAAAAAAAACCTGATTTTGGTTAAGAAATTATTTAAGGATAATAATGTATCTGTTGAGTTCTTTCCTGACACATTTTGTCTGAACGATCTTGATTTTAAGATTATCATTTTGATGGAAAAAACTAAAGGAGGGTTGTATAGAGTGACTTTTTTTAGACATCACCAGTTTGAACATCGCACCATCCTTTGCAATAGCATTGGACTCATTGGAGAATATGGCATGCATGATTGACTTGGACACCCTCATCTTTTTATAATTCAACATGTTGTATATAGTATGAATAATGTTTTAAAACGTAATACTACCTCATAGATATAATAACATTAGACAAATACTTTCAAATAGGGTTATCTTTATTGACTATGCGAAATCAAATGATAAAATATCAAATCCACTAATCAAATGATTAAGTAAAGAGTTAGTTGAGTTATCATCAAAGAAAATGAGACTAAAACCCATGAATGATTAAAGATTTACAAAGAAAATTCAACTTGGTTGATTGGAGATCCCAAGATATAGGTTCAAAGGGATAACTTAGTTGTAAAGACTTAGTGAGATTATTATAGATGATTTATTCTGAAGTCTATTCTTAAGATGAAAACAGTGATATATATAGGAAAAAAAAGGTTAAGTTACAACTTTTAGTGATTCTTATGGAGAGAATATCGAGTAGAGTATTATGGGTTACTCTTTGCGAGTTACTCTTATAAATAAGAAATCATCTATGTGAGAAAAAAAGTGGGGCCACTTCAAAAGATAATTGTATTGGGCTTAACTCTTTTAAAACTCTCACAAAACTAGTTTATGTTCATGGCAAAACAAAAATAACAATAAGAACTAAATTGTATCCAAAAAGATTTGTGTGTAAGGTATGTCATTGTTTACATAAATAGCAAAAAAATTCAATTATATCGCATCTACTTTTAGCCAGTAAAGTATACATAAATGCTCAAAGAGCAAAACATATCTATCCTATGTAAGTTTTAAGTTATTGAACTCTATCACATCTGTTAAACTATTTTGAGTCAGTTTCTTTTAGAAAGTTCATTCAATTTTTCATCATGTAAGAGATTGTTGAAAAAATGGTTGAATGAAAAAAAATAGTTTCATATTCTCATTGAGAGAGAAAAACATTTTAATAATAATTAAATTAATTGAATTGATCATGACAGTTACAAATAACAGTTTGAAAGCTAATTAATGTTGTCTATTTTTTCGCCTTCTACATGAATGTCATTTTTTACTCACCCTCCTTATATATATAGCTTTGAGAAGTATCAGAGAGAAAGAAAGAAAAAGTAGCTATAATTCCCATACATTTTTTCTTGAACTAAAAATAAAAAATTCTTACACTTATTCTAAAGCTTCGTTTTAGCATGATAGAGTATGAGTACAAGTAACAAAAAGCTTGTTAGAGCATATTTTTGTTAGTGTTCATAAAATGATATTGATTATTAGAGATATTTTTTTCCTTAATCACAAGCATTCCTTAATCGATATCAAACACTCATATAAATGGCCAAATTTATCTTAAAAATATATTTTTTTGGTATTATTTTCATTGTTTATATTAATTCCATATTTTGATCCATTAGAGAAGGCAAAAATGCCTATGGGTTTGGGTTCCATTTCAATTCTTGTTTGTCCATCAATATATATTTTTCCTACATTAATAATCTTTTTTTTTGTGTAAACCCCAAACCCATTCATTCAAATTACTAGAAATCCTAATTTTTATGGCTCTTGTGGCTTCTCTTTCAATGTGTCATCTTCCACTAGTAGCCTCATGAATTACAAAAATATAACTAAACACATCACTTTTCTCATAAGCTCTTGCAAATACTTAAGAGCCAAATAACTCGTTTTTTCTCTATTTTCCCCCTTGTTCTTATTTTTTAGCGAGATTATTGATATATTCTTTCTTTTCTATGTTTCTAGTTTGTCAAATATCATTCATTTCTCTCTCACCTCTAATTTTCTATATTTAATTTTCTTTTATCTTGTTGAGACCATATAAGCATGAAAGATGAAGGAAGAAATACTCAAGTGTAACAAGACAAAATCCAAATTTTTCTATATGCACAGTCTAAAATCCAAGACAAATATACAACAATTTCTTCAAAGTCTCAAATTATTTTGATTTCAGATTTATTTTACTCTGTTAGAAACCTAGGCCTAACTCAATCCAATAAGATCTCATTGAGTTAATGGTTATCTAAGCTTATAAGCAACACTGTTGTCGAACCCCTAACTGATGTGAGACTGATGAAAACTTAACAGCTCTACTCTACACTGATAAAGGTGGTCTCACAAAGCCACAGTGAAACTGTTAAGGACAAAAACTCAAGTCACCGATCAAGCGAGACTTAACTTTGATACTAGTTAGAAACCCAAGCTTAACTCAATCCAATAAGATCTCATTGAGTTAAGAGTTGCCCAAGTTTATAAACAGCACTATTGTCGAACTACTGACCGATGTGAGATTGAAGAAAACTTAACAGTCCTTCTCCACACGGACAGAGGTGGTCTTACAGAGTCACGGTAAGACTGTTAAGGACAAAACCCAAGTCACCGATCAAATCAGGGCCAACTTTGATACCATATTATAAACTCAAGACTAACTCAACCCAATAAGATCTCATTGAGTTAATGGTTGTCAAAACTTATAAGCGTTGCTGTCGAGTTCCTGGCCGATGTGCGACTAAAGAAACTTAACAGACTACATATGTTTTATAATTTTTATTTAGAATAATACGAGAGAGACTCGAAATTTTTTAGACAAATTTCTAATTTAAAATTTTTTTCTTTTTAAAAATATTAAAAAATTTAAAACATACAATATAAAAATAATATATATTTTTTTATGTTTATTTCATATGTTTAAATATAAAAAAATTGATATATTATTTCACTTTAAATATTGTTTGAATTTAATTATGATTATTTAGATCAATTTATTATTAAATATATTTTAATTAAAATTTACGTATTATTATTAAATATTATTTTTATTATTATAAATTTTAAATACGTTATTTTTTATAATTTTTCAAGTATTTTTAATTAAAAATCCGTTTTATCGTCCAAAATTGTCTGACGTGACACGGTGAGAGAGAGGTGGGAAACTTAAGTGGTAAGTTAAGTGAAGTGTCGAAAAAATTATCAAAGTTTTCGTATTATAATAATAAATATTAAAATATTCAATGAAAAAAAAACTAAAATGTACGTTTAATCCAATAGGAACACTGTATAAACTGTTAAACCCAAATGTACATTACACAAAAGCCCCGAAGTTTTGAGCCGCCTGTTGTAGTAAAATTTATTTTTATTTTAATATTTTTTTAATCTTAATTTTTAATAAAAATAAATTAAATATTTTTATTTAAATTATTAATATATATTTTAATTAAATTTAATAATAAAACTAAATAATATAAAAAAAAAGTTGAACACTGTTATAAACGAATAAACTCGAGTATACATTTACATAAAAGCCCATAAGTTTTGAACCGTAAGCAAAACAAACTTGGAACCCGGAAGGAACCACGTCCACGCGTGTATCCTCTGTCCTCCTAATCTGGTACACCCAATCTCTGTATAGTTCACACACCATCAGCCTTCACTTGTCTACATAATAATCAAAACGCTTCCCCAAAAACACACTCTCTCTCGTCACGGTCCTATTCGTTACCGATCGCTTAACTTGAATCCTTAAATACAAATTTTGAAATCTTCGGCGATTTACCAAAATCTTGTTATATTTTCTTCAAGGTTTTTGGCGAAGATTAGGGATTTTGGCTGTGATCTTATTTGGGTTTTGTATAGACCACGATCATGTCGATGCTCGATTCCTTCTTCAACAAGGGCTTCAAAGCTGCAAAATGGTATCTGTCTGCTCACCATATTTTTTTTCCTTTTGTGTTTCCCACTTTCTTATAATAATAACCTATTCTGATTATAGTTCTTGATTTTTTATTTTTTTTTAGTATTGCGATTTTTTTTATATCGGAAACTTGGATCGATTTTCATTTCTTGTTTGGCTGCTGAGAGTATCTTTGTGAACATCAACATGGCTGAAACATAGTTCAGCTCAGTTTTGTGCATAATTGTGATAAAATTGAGTACCAATTGTATTAAATTTTTGTATCGCATGTTTTTCTTCAACTTTATTAGTTACCGAGAAAAGATATAGAAGGCAGTGAACTTGAGGTGCCTTTTTGGGTCTCTATGTGTATGACAACCCTCTTCTCCTCTAGTTAAGTCTTCAACTACTTTTTGGTTTTACCAAACTGATTCAACTTTGTATTTGTGTTTATTTTAACAGCAAAACCCTGCTGAAACTGACTATTCCACGCATAAAACTACTGAGGAATAGGAGGGAGGTTCAGCTCAAACAGATGCGTCGAGAAATTGCTAAGTTTCTTGAGACTGGTCAAGAAGCTACTGCTCGCATTCGGGTTTGTCCCTTTTCTTTTCTTATCGAAATATTTAGAAATAGTAACGTGTCATCTGTGAGATGAGTTAACACTTTTTTTTTTATGGAAAATGTTTGTAGATAGTGAATTTCTTGGTCGTACTGTGATTTTTCTTTTAGGTAGAGCATATTATTAGAGAAGAGAATATGATGGCTGCACAGGAGATTGTTGAACTTTTCTGCGAGCTTATAGCTGTTCGCCTTCCCGTTATTGAATCACAAAGGTTATTCACTAAACTGATGATTTCATTATACAATGTTTTTATGGTCAGCATTTGTGCAGTTAGAATATATTTTCCTCCACACCCTTTAAAAACTGTAGGATTAAATTGATTAATTCAACCCTCTTGTCCACGTTGAGTTTGGACACAGGTTTATTTTCTTGTTATCAATGATGATCTATTGAAAATGGTTTTACTTGTACCAATCGTCTTGCTTGGGTTCAATCAGTATGTCATACTCTCTTACTACTTCCTCACCTCCACTTAAGTTATCTATCCCTTCCGAAAATAATGTAAAGAAGAAGAGAGAACTAGGGCATGCATGCTTGCTTATGTATTCATGGGTTCATTTAGAGACGTAAGAGGAAAATATGATATGGTTAGTATGTATTAAAAGATGCATCCTTATATCAAAAGGAGGGAGCTATCCTTGGTTACCCCATAGGTCATCTTTGAATCTTTTGTTATCTAACGTCACTAAGCTTGAATTTAGGTTCTTGCAGTGTAACTTGTCATTATGTGGTATTTGATTTGGCATGAACCTGAGCATGCATCTGTTCCTTAGTAGATGAATAGTTGAATAAGGATTTGATAGTAGAGATACTTAAGTTTGGGAGATAATTAATCTTGCTATATCATTATGGTCTAGTTCCTAGGAAAATTTAGATTAAAGATGGAAAGATTTGACAAATTGTTTGATCTATGATACATATATTCTTATTGTTAATCCCATCAAATTTTAACCCTACCAAATCGTAGGCTTGCTTTTTGCTAAAACATGTATTCTCTGCAGAGTAGCAAAGGGAGACTATTGTTACACCAGCCGTACTTGCACTTTCGACTACAAATTATTGTTCAGATCTTTTGATCTTTGAGAAAACATTGGAAGAAGAGGGAAACAATTTCACGTATCCACTATTGGTTACAGACTTAATTGTTAATGTTTTCAAATTAAATATGCTTTTGGAAAAGGCACTGTGAAACCAGTTAATAGGAACTATTAATAAGTTTCAGATGAACTCTCTCTCTGGAAGTATGATAAGTTATTGATTTGTGAAGCTTTGGCTATGTTATCCTTGGAGGTCTAGGTTGACCTTTTCTCCTGGAAGTATTTATCTGTGAAGAGTCTAACCCCTCGATTGTCTACAGGGAATGTCCTCTGGACTTGAAAGAAGCTATCTCAAGTTTGTGTTTTGCTGCACCAAGATGTGCTGATCTGCCGGAGTTGCTGCACGTTCAAATGTTATTTGCGTCCAAATATGGAAAGGAATTTGTATCAGCTGCAACCGAACTCATGCCAGATTGTGGCGTTAATCGCCAGGTTTGGTGGAACTTATATCTTTAAGTATTATCTGACTACCTGTGAGATGTACTATTTTTCTCCTTTCTTGACAACTTCTAAAAGTGATGCTTGATTTAACTGCAGCTAATTGAACTGCTGTCAATTCGTCCTCCTTCACCTGAAAAAAAACTCAAGCTTTTGAAAGAAATTGCTGAAGAGCACAAAGTAGATTGGGATCCTGCTGCATCTGAAACTGAGTTTTTCAAATCACATGACGATTTATTGGTAAGTGATATGGCCATATTCTTGTTGACTTAAGTTTATCTTCTATTTGTTTTCTTTTCTCTTCTCCCCTTGTACCTAATTAACTTGGTTTTTCATTTGTTAGAATGGCCCAACTCAGTTTGTCAGTGGTTCTAAACAACCCCTTCCAGAAGAAAAACACGATGAGAAATTGCATGCTGCTTCTGATGAAAAGCACAATGAACAAATTGATTCTGATACTGATTTGGATGGATTAGATTTTCCGGAAGTTCCCAAGGTATTGTTACAGCCAAGTGCAAATACTGCATCAGCTCCAGCAGTTGCTCCACCTTTGCCAACTGTGTCGTATTCAGAAAATGCTCAGGGATCATCCATAAGTTCTGGAGCCATTGATAATCCATCTGAGAGGCCACACTTTGAGTCGGAGCAGGAAGAAGAAAGAGAAGTTACTAGCAAAGACGAAAATCCCTATGCTTCAGTTAGTGAAAGTAGACAGTTTGTGCCATTTATCTCTCCACCCTCACTATCTTCTACATCAATTAATATGAAACCAATTGAGGGACCATCATCTCTTTCGAGCCAAAAAAGTGAGGGCAATGTGGATTTGCAGGATGTTCTAGCTGCTGCCCATGCTGCTGCTGATAGTGCTGAGAGAGCTGCAACAGCAGCTAGGACAGCCGCTAGTCTTGCGCAGGTCAGAATAAGTGAACTTACCAAGAAAAACTTTGATCAAGTCCCTGAAAATAGCAGTGAGAACCCATTTCATAAAGATACATGTAACCAATCAGACGCTGGAGAAAAACCATATGTTGATCATTACCACTCAATTGGTTTACCCGAAACTCATCAAGTTCTCAAAGAAGGCCAGGGATCACAGGTGTCAAATCTTCCTTCATTTGACTCACTGAAGGAATCTGATATACCTCTTCCTGATGACAGCGGTATTGAATCTAATCCAGATCATCACCGTCCTCAGAGATTGACTTCAATGGATGATGACTACTTTTCATATCCAAACTTGTTCACACCACAAAACTCGAATCCTGGATCTGGAGCTCAGTCTTGTATAGATAAACCCAACACCGATCAAGATCGTTGAGTGGTTTGATCTTTGAACGATACATCGTTTAATCTGCATTATTTACTTATATCTTGCCAGTTTCTATGGTCAGTAAAGGTCATAAAACTTTATTGAATGTTATTATTAGAGTCTTATGTTGAACGTTTCACGTTTATACGTGTGTAATCATCAACTGCTATTTGTGTTAATTTCCATTTTCACAATGATGTTTTGTTGAAATTCAATGTACAAATATTCTACGGTTTTGTTTTGAGTAAAGCTTTTCCCTTCTAATTAAGTTTTTCTTCCCCCCCACCCCCAATGAAAAGTTCTTTACTACTTGAACCAATCACTAATTGTTTTTATCTTATCGACTGAAATAGTTAATCAAAAATATGATTTTACATTACCGACCGTTATTAGAACAGTAAATATTTGGCAGTACTGCCATTAAATAATGAATTTTCCGGTTCAAATAGGTTCTAATAGGCTATAAATTAGTGGTGGAACTTTTATTCATTTTTTTTTATTAGTAAAAAGGTTGATGAGTTCTTGATTTAATTTAATGCTGTACATGCTCATTATAGGATTATAGTTTGTTTTTAAATTTCAATTATTTGGTTTTATATTTAATATATTTAATGATTTGAAGGTATTAATAGAAAATGATATTTTAATTTTTACTTCAACAATATATTCGATAGATCTGATCATTAAAATTAAGGCTAGCTAAATTCTTCCATAATAAATTGTTTGGAAGGAGATTTGAGTTGTGAAACCCGGTTTCGTAATCAAAGGTTAAAATATCAGTGGTTGATAATTTAATTTAATGAAAATATTAAGAAAAATGGAGATTTATGTAATAAATAAATGAGAAAAATATTGCATAAATCTCTTACTTTAAAACTAAAGAGATCATTTCATTATTTACTTTTATAAATAAAACCAAAAAATGAAACTAATTTTTATTAATATTTTAAATAAAATAATAATATTTTTTAATATTTTATTTTATTGATAAATAAGAAAATGATAAAAATGACTTTTTGTTATGAAACTCTAACATAAAAATTATTAAAATATTAAGTGAATACTTAAATTTTTATCATAAAACTATTAAAATTTTAGAATGAAAAATAAAATTTGTTCTTTTGTACCTTTTTCAAAATATAAGATATTAAATAACATATTTTATAACATAAAGAATTAATTGATACAAATCTTTTATTTTAAAAAACTTTTACCATGACTCATCCTTTACCAATGTTAGAAAGATACTAACAACTAAAAATTCTTTATAGAAACTTATAATATTATTTTTAAGATAAACTAATAGGATTATTATGAAAGTTATAAACATATCATCAAATTTTATTAATCCATAAAAATCACTAAATTATTATTAGTGATATAAATCTATTAATGTTGAGATATATCTAGCACCAAATTTTTTATGATTAGCACAAATATATCACTAAATTTATTACCAAATTTCTTATCAGTTGTACAAATCTACGAAAATATAATGTAATCATTTAAAAATAATATAGTGATATATTTGTATTATTAATTATAATAGAGTTATTTTTATCATTAGATATAATAAGATAATACATTTGAAACTTTTGAAATGATTTAATGATATATTTTGTACTTATTTTAACCCTTTTTTCACTCGAATACATCTTTAATATTATTTAAATATACAATATTACAATAACACATTATTCTAATATTTAGTCAATTTTATTTCAAGTTTTATATATTTTAAAGATATTTTGACCAAAAAGGTTTTCCATTTGTTTTTATTATGGGTTCCCTTTGAAAAATAAAATTTAAGATGTATCTAATTCATGTTGGTAAATTTGATTTGATGGTATCTTAAATCTTTATGATTTATCAATCCGTAAAATATTTAAAACCATGAAAAAGAAAGTAATCAAAGCAATAACTCATATATGATGAGTAAATGTCATTGTAACAATTTTATACACACAAAAAAAACATTACAATTTTTAACGACATTTTTAACTTTATAATTAATTTTATGTTAATATTATTATGGTAAAAGAAGTATTATTATTATAACGTCACTTTAAATTATTATGATTGTTAAATATATTAATTAAATACCGTTCAGATTAAATTAAAATATAATATCTAATTAAAAATAATTTAATATTATTAAAATATTACTTTTTTTATTAATTTTTTTAAATATAATTTACATATATTGTTTTCCAGATTTTGAAATCTTTATTATCTGCTCAAAGGACCTCACTCAGCCAACCATCCTGAAATAGTGCAATATAGATAGATACATATAATTGGCTGATATCATCCCACTATCTGGATAGCATTAGCAATCTCTAACTTGTCAACCTCTCATCTCTCTTCCTCTACTCCTCTTCTCTCTCCCAATCTCAACCAACAACACAACACACACAGAAACAGAAACAGAGAGCAAAAAATAAAACCTATCAATGGCGGCCCTTCAACACACCCCAATCGCATTTCAATCCAAACCCATTTCCCAAAAGCCCACACTCAAAACCCATTTTCTCTCCACTTCCATATCCAATCCCACCACCTCCACTAACTTCCTAACCCTCACTCTTAAAACTCCAACTCTCCGTCGCCGCCGCCATGGAGGATCTGGTTTAGGAGTTAGCATGTCTTCCTCAGCAGCATCAAGTTATGCCACAGCCTTAGCTGATGTTGCGACATCAAACAACACCCTAGACACAACTAGCTCCGATGTCGAGAAAATCGAAAAGATCTTTGACGAACAAGTTTTAAAATTCTTCTCCAACCCAACTATTGAAATAGAGAAGAAAAGAGAAGTTGTTGATGAGCTTGGAAGATCTTCTGGACTTCAGCCACATACAGTGAACTTTCTGAACATTTTGATAGATACCCAGAGGATCAATTTGGTAAAGGAAATAGTGAAAGAGTTTGAAATTGTGTACAATAGATTGACTGAGACTGAATTAGCAGTGGTGAGCTCGGTTGTGAACTTGGAATCACAGCACTTGGCAGAGATTGCAAAACAAGTTCAGAAATTGACTGGGGCTAAGAATGTGAGGATTAAAACTCTGATTGATCCGAGTTTGGTGGCTGGGTTTACTGTGAGGTATGGGAATTCTGGGTCTAAACTTATTGATATGAGTGTTAAGAAACAGCTTGAGGAGATTGCTGATCAGCTTGATTTGAGTGATATTACTCTCTCTGTATAACATTCTTCATCATTTCATTCAATTTCATATCGACTGCTTCTCCCTTTTTAATTTTGGAGATTTCTTTGTAACGCTTGAAGTTGTATTTCTGTTTTGTTTTATGGAGCAATTGTGAAAAAGGGAAAATTCTATCAAGACAAAGTTTTGTTACCAGACACACTATTTAATATTTCGTTTTCGCTAATCTCACTATAATTAATTAATACTTAATTAATTAATGAGAGTATATACTTGCTTTTAGCATTTCTCATATGAAAAAAGATTGGTAATATTTATGGACATATTTGGCTCTCTAAGTACTCATTTCGTATGTATTCTATTTTTTTTTTAATTTTCGGGTTAGAAATTACTCTTTAGTTTTCTAAGTTAATTCGATATTCATTGAAGAAAATATAAACTTATTCTAAGTTCTTTCCATCTTCAAGATAAAATGAAAATGAGAAATTAAAGTTAAAGAAAATACAAAATGACTAGAAAGAGAAGAGAGGCTAAATAGTAGGTAAAATAAGTAAAAAAATATATTAAAACATATATTTAAGAATTTAAAATATTAAATCTCTCTAAATTGTTTAAAGTTATTAAACATGAAATTTTACTTTGTTTTAGGCACAAGAGCAAACTTTTTTCTATTAATAAATGTTTACATACTCCATATTCTCTCATTGGCCGAACCCTTGAGCAAAATTTTTTTTTTCTTTTTTTGATAGAGCCCTAAAGCAAAGTTCCACTTTTACAATTTGGTTAACGATCAACCAAAACACAAGAGGGTAACGATGAAACAATTAATAATAACTAAACTACACACTAGTCCCAAAATTTGTTTCCTTTAGGGTCACAATGAGATTATTTTTCTTCTACCGTTTATGGTTGAAAACCACAACCATCAACTAAAGTGATGTGAATCGATGGTTAGTTAGCCACTGGGGGGATATTGAGTATATTATGACACATATCAAAACAAAATGATAGCACGAAGCATGCATGTGATTGGCGTAGAGCATCACATGTTGACACTCTTACTTTTAAAATAATGTAATTTAAGGTCTTAATCTCAGAGATGTGTTTCCAACATAACTAACACACCAGTAGTTAAACAACTAAATCCCAAGTAATTGGCTAATGTATTGTAAACGAGCTTCTAAGAAGTGAGAACTCACTCCAATTACATGCAAGAACATTATGGCTTTTGTCAAACTACAGCAGACATACGAATTTCCTCTTAACAAAAGCGACTCATATACACAAAATGCAATGAATATAATGCAAAATGGGCATACATTTGACATTCATCAAGATTATATCCTTCAAAAAAAATTTAAAAAAATTATAGTAAAATAAATAAATTGTGAGTTAAGTCATTTTCTTTTTCTTCCCAATTTCTAACCATGCCAGAGGGTCACCTTGGACCAGATAACTCAACTGCGTGTAAGTTCTCGGTTGAGTCAACTATCCAGTCGGAATTTGGATGAGGAGCTAATTCCACTTCTTGCCTGTGTACTTCCACTTTCTGCCACTCATCCCATCTCTCTGCCAAGCCATCACCTTCAAGCATTCTCACGACATCTGACATCTTGGGTCGGTCCATGGGTGAGCCTTGCGTGCATAACAGTGCAACCTGAATCAGTTGCTCTACTTCAGCTTCTACGTAATTTTTCTGAAGATCAGGATCCACCAGCATTTCTAACTTCTTCTCTTTCAACAATCCTTTCACCTGCAAACGAAACCAATCATATCATGATTTTTTTGCACTGCAAAATAATAGAGCAGACAACTCATTATTTTCGAAAATAATTAGAACAGACCCATGCAAGTGCAATAGCCAAAATAATGTTAGAAGGAACAGCCATCGTATCAATGTCACATGATTTTGTCACTACCATCAATATTAAGATCACTGTAATCCAGGTACATGCTTGTAAATAATGTAACTAAAGGAACATGAGAGTTTGCTAGGGGTATTTGACCAAATACAATTGCCTAGTTCCTATAAGGCAAAGCACACCGGAAAATGCTTTATATGAGATGAGAAATGAAAACTATTAACTCCACAGAGGATTTGTAAATAAGTGATTGTCAGCTAATAACCAAGGAATATCGATCTTTCTGCTAAACAGGATGTATCATGCAAGTGCAGTAGCAAAAGGGGTACTGATCTGACAACAGCCAGTTTATCATTTCAAATGCTCATTATACATTAAAAGAATGGAAGTGATATTGAACACTTTCCATAAGAAATATTACTTTTTCATGGGATTTAAATTAGTGGTCAGTCAAAACTACTGTTTCTTTTACACCATCTGTTTGGAGTTTGAAGTTTACATGGCATAAGCTAAAATAGAAACAGCATAGCAGGTAACAAATATACATGTTTATCTTCTTCCCTCCCTCCCTAGTCCCTACATGCAAATGGTTGCTCGAAGCATATAACATATAGGTCAACCTAGTTATGTTTCCTTGGTCTCAGACAAGAATATAATTCGCATGCTGAAAGGCTAAGTGCTATTCATGATTCTCTAAGAAAAGTGTCGAGCAAACGAATATTATTTGAGCATGAACCTGACTGCAATTAACTTTCCTTCTTTTTTCTGATGAAATACATTTTCCCTTTTTTCCCAGATGACGGAATGTTTCAATCTTGAACCAAACCATCCCACCCCCAACACTTCCTACATTAGCAGCAGCCAAAGAAATCTAACAAATCTTTCTGGTCTATAAAGTCATGAATTAGGGAATAATGACCGTCTAATGATGAATAATCGGCCAAATGCTACAAATCTTGATCCAAGAAATTGTGGCACAGTGGTAAGAAAATGGGAGAGAAGAAAATTGATATAAAAAATTGGGCTATGAACCAGCATACATACCCAATCAAGCAACATAACATCATCATCATTTGCAAGCCTAGCAAGATCGAAAGCCCTTTGTCCAGTTATCAGCTCCAAAAGCATGATCCCGTAACCAAAAACATCAGTCTTCTCTGAAGATTTGCCAGTCGATAGATACTCTGGAGCTATATGTCCAATTGTGCCTCGTACAGCGGTTGTAACATGGGTGTCCTTGTAGTCCATTAGTTTAGCCAACCCAAAGTCACCAACAACTGCCTCAAATTCCTCATCCAACAAAATATTTGCAGCTTTCACATCACGATGAATGATCTTTGGGTCACAATGATCATGCAAATATGAAAGTCCCCTGGCAGACCCCAATGCAATACGCTTCCGAGTAGGCCAATCTAGAGGTTGTTGATTTGGTGGACGTTCTGCAAAGAATCCATAAAAAGATTCATGAGTAAATGGTTACTAATGTCTTTCACATTGGGAAACAACAATACTGGACAGGAAAAAAATAAAAAAATAAATAAGCCAAGTATAGCATTGCAAATAATAACTGCTTAAAGCAAAACAGTGAAGTTATCACAAAAAAATATATAGACACAAAATCATACACTACCTCTTAAACAAGAGGCAACACTTCCATTAGCCATGTAAGGATAAACAAGTAGTCGTTCAGTTGGTGTCATACAGAAGCCACGCAGTCGGAGAAGATTACGATGCACAGCCATGCTGATCATCTCTACTTCTGTTTGAAATTGCAACTCCCCACCTGGCGTACGCTCTTCTTTCAATCTCTTCACAGCAACCAGTTTTCCATCTGCTAGGCGCCCTTTGTAGACTTTACCAAATCCACCTCTACCCAGAATGTTTTTGTTGCTGAAAGTATCAGTTGCGACTTGCAATTCTCGCAAAGAAAACCTTTTAAGTTGTCCAAGGTGGACTTCAGGATCCTCCTCGGCTGCAAAGAATGGAAGATTATTGACAATTGGTCCAGATTCTCCAGAAAACTAGAATAAATCTTTAAGTTAAACAAGTACCAGGTACATCAAAGAAAAATTCGCTAAACAAGTACTAGGGGTAAATCAAAGAAAAATTCGCTAAACAAGTACCAGGTACATCAAAGAAAAATTCTTGGGGCTTCCTACGCCGTGACCATGCAAAAGCAATAGCAGGTGCAGCAAACAATAAAGCAGCACCAGCTGCAACTCCACCGGCAATTGCCCCAGTGGCACTATTACCTCCTGAAATGAAACAAAAATAACTTTCAACTCTTGTTCCCAACAGAAATTGCAATTCAATTATTGTTCCCGATAGATATAGCATTTGGCCAATTACAACTAGCTGTAGGATCAAATCTACAAAATTCACAATTCAAGAAAATTGCATAGTTTTCAAATTTCCATCTTTAGAACTGAAGTACTTTTAGGTTAAAAGCCTTGAAGCAAATTGCAAATTTAGGCCAACGGAAGATGATATGTGGTTCACCTCATAGATAAAAAAAGGAAATGAAACTCCAGCAAGTTGTGAAAGATTTTATATTTAAAAAAACTAATAATGTAGCTCAAAAGAGAAGCTAAGTCACGATTTTGAAAACTAGGGCCCTGTAATGCATATGCCATAGTGTGAAACTGAAAACAAATCATAAAGAGATCCTTTTCATCACAAATTCAGAACTGAAACATGAAATAACAAAGAAAATAAAAACCTGGTGTTGAAATAGGGGGTGGTGGAATAAATGGGGGAGGAGGAGAAAATGGAGGAGATCCAGGGCAAGGGCGCCCAGTAACTGGTCCACATAGATCCAAGTTATTTGCAAAACTGCAAAATAAGACATACAGAAGTTTCAACACGATACGAGTTAAGGACAGAGTATAAACAGCCATCAGTAGCAAACCTGATGGGAGTGAATAATGAGAAGGAGCCACTGTCTGGAACCTCCCCAGAAAGACGGTTATTAGACAGATCCCTGCAGTTTACTTTGCAAAATCAGCACTCACAAATCTTTTAATAAGACAATGTAATGAGACAGAAATAAGGGAGGATGAGGGAGAGATCAGATAGCCACTTACAGCACTTGCAGTGAAGAGATATTAGTCAACGACAAAGGAATATGCCCAGTCAGGCTGTTGTTATTAAGCCGTCTATCCTTACACAAATGTCCAAAAAATAAAATATTTAATGCAAGTCCAATCAAAGAGATTTTCAATTTTTAAGGAAATGACAAAAGTAGAGATCCCTTATGAAGTCTGAACCATGATAAAACCAAACTTCCATTATATGGGTTCCAAATAAACATAACAGACAAGTCCAGTTTTCATATATAATGCCAGAGCATGCAAGCTTTAGAACAATTACAATTCAAAATCCACCACAGAGCCAGAAGGTTTTGACAGTTCAAGTGGCCATCCAAAACTTAGATTTTGCACTTGTTCAGTCCTTGATGAATTTATTTCATTTCGTTACAAGTTTGCAGAAGCAATTATTTGAGATGACCAAAAGCATCATTAATATATAATATGAGAAACAGATTATGTCAGCCCCAAATACCAGTTATGATTGATATATATAAACCCATTGCCACAGGTACACCATCAAAACAATAATGAAAAGGCAAAAAAAAAAATAAAAAATACTCACAGGAATCTCAATTTTGACAACTTGCCCAAGGACTCTGGAATAGGACCAGCAAAACTATTCAAATAAAGATCCAAGCTCACCAAACTGGTCAGATTCCCTATGTCGCTGGGAATCATGCCACTAATATTATTGCTGTAAAGTTCCCTGTTCAGAAAGTTATCTAATTCATAAAGCAGCGAGGAAATAACAAGAAATACAAGTTAATTAGAATCGTTGATTATTAAAAAAAATATCTTCATGCATTTCATCAATGCTTAACAACCAATATGTCATATCAGCGTCAATTGGTATGACCACTACAAATAGACTGTGATGCTTCTTTTAAGGAGGAAATAGCAAGAAATACAAATTAATTACACTCATTGATAATTAAAAAAATATATCTTCATGCATTTCATCAATGCTTAACAACTAATATGTCATATCAGTGTTAATTGGTATGACCACTACAAATAGACTGTGATGCTTCTTCTTCAATTTACAGTTGTCCAAATAATCCACAAATGTTAGAACAGTGTAATGAACCTCACAAGTTTATAATTTATACATGGATGTTCTTAACAGTTATGTCACCAGAATTCATTGAAAATTCATTTATAAAGAACTCATGAATCAAAAGACTAGACGGATAGCAGGTAAAAAAATGCAGCCCCTTCAACTTTGTCAAGAATTCATAAATCAGATACTCATAAGCAGCCCCTTCTACTTTCTTATAAAAAAGGAGATAAGTCTCTTTTACCTTGTCACAGCAAAGAATTTGTTGAAACCAAAGGCTTCGTTCAAATAATCAAGAAGAAATTGATAAATGAGCAACATCAAGACTTAACTACTAACAGAACAAAAGAAAGAAAGAAAACCAATATACAAATTTGTCTTACAAGTACAGTAGATTCAAATCTTTTATCAACAGAAAGTCAGAAACTGAACAAATGGGAATAGAGGAACAAAAAATAGATGAATTAATTCCAGGAAACAAATTTTCTTACAAGTACTGTAGATTCTTGAGTTGACCCAGCTGTGGAACGAGCTGACCAGACAAGGCTGCATTTCCTAGATCCCTGAGATTAAATACGAAATCGAACATCATGAAAGGTATCTTCTGAAAACGATTATTACAGTGAACACATTCTTAAGAGCTATCCTAAAGGTGCACACTTACACTCTTATAACACTGTTATCATTGTTGCACGTCACATGAAACCATGTACAAGGATTTACAAGAGTGGGATCCCAACTCTGCAGTACATTATTAGGATCCTGTAAGCTGGTCCTTAGGCTGTGCAAAGCATCCCCTGTCACAAAATTCAACAAATCCAGTTAGGTTCTGGCGATAAGCAAATTGGATATAGTAGCAGAACCAGACTATGGCACATAAAATAAGTACACCTAACCATGTTTTCCACAAACAACTCAAATACTTTTGTTCATAAATTTTGTAGTGAATATTGGAATGCATCATGCACAATGCTCCAAATTTGACAGGGGCACCAGTTTGTCAATTTAAGTGAGTTGATAGAGAGTGCATCCTAACACTTACACTTCACTAACATAACAAGCTGAGAATAAAGTGGAAGGAGGAATTTTACATGAACTGTTGCCATACCATCCAAAGGTGCTTATCGATTGAACTAAAAACACAGACTTTTAAAGTAGCAAGAAAAGAAAATTGAAAGAATCTTTAAAAAATGCCCCAAAGTCATTGAACCATTTTTTCCAATATAAAATGACGTATGCGTCTTAACCAAAACGAGAAAAGGACTGACGAATAACAACATAACTTAATGAAAAGAAGTAAAAGAAACATTATATTGAAAGCCATTTACGATTATCCCCAAACCTACAGCAACCAAAACATTACTTGAGCACATTTAATGGAGCACCACCTAGCTGTCCTTCTGAACTCAAAATGATCATCGGCCATAACTAACCATAATTTCAGTCAATCCATTTTTACCAAAAGAAGGAGTTGATTGTTCAAAAAATTCTCAATACTTTTTATCAGTTGTACTAAATTGAGCCTACCTACTACCAACCTCCAAATCACTATATATATCACTATATATAAAGAGAGTAAAATGTGTAAAATGCCATTTCCAGTAATTAACAAATAGCAAAGAAACAGAGGTCAAATTCCACAAATATAACACAAAAACATAATATATATACGCACACCTTCCATGTTAGCTGAAATCATCAGAAGCCATAATGGATGAAGCACCAGAATCAACAAAAGGCAAAATGAAGTCCCAACTTCAAACTCCATCTCCCTTATTTTCTATGTCACTAAAAATCTCAGATCCAAATGGTCTGTGACCCCAAAATACACCATCACAAAAATCCTTACCTCAACCAGCAAAACCCAATCCCAAATTTCCCAAACCCTAACTCAATATTGTAAACCTCAAATTGCCAACATAACCTTCAAAATCAACAGACAAACAAACACAACCACTAAACAACAACAAGCTCGATCTCACCATTCCCAGCACCAAAATATAGAAACCCACAGAACAAAATCACATTTTTCTAACATTTTTCGTTCTATCTCTGCTACCCCTTTTAGCTAAACTTTTACTTTTGAGCACACATTCCTCTCTCTCTCTCTCTCTCTCTCTCTCTCTACTCTATTCTCTTTTGAGTATGAGTGTGTTTGTTGAATTGTTATCTTTATTATTATTTACTTCTTCTTTTCGATTGTTTAAGCGTGCACATTCCACATATACATACAAACAGAGTGTAAGAAAAGAGACAGAGAGGGAACTGCCCGAGCAGTCTGACCGTTGCCCAAACGCAGTCAAAACGCCTTCGCGCTCTATGGTGGAGAGTGACGTGACCTTGGGCAAACCCCATTTTTTTGGGGTCAAATCTGGGCTTTAATACTGTGGGCCCACTTATACTCCACCTCAGATTCGGTCCAAATTCTTTTCGTTCTTTATTTTAACTTTTATTAATTACAATTATTATTTTATTCTTTCACAACAATTAAAGGGTTTTTTTTATAAAGAATAATTAAAAGTTTTTTTTCTTCTAACAAGAACAATTAAAGTTAGAATACGTAACATTTATCATAATTTTTAACCTTGTGATCTCTAGTGTGTATCTTTGATAGTTGGAATGAACTGGTTTGACTTGGCTTTGCTTTGTGAGATTTGATTATATTATTAGATGATACACCTGCTTTCTAATTTTATTTCTATCTAAATTTTCTAGCTTTACTGCTTTCATAATCTGTGTGTATTATGTATTAATTATTTTGTTTATTAACATGTGTATTAATTGATTGTTGGTTAGTCTTGGCCAGGGTTTTCCATTTTTCATGAAAAAATAAGTCTTTGGGATGATTTCTTTGTTTAGCGTGGAAACAATAAGAATCTATATATTTTATTTTAAAAAATTTATTTAAAAAATTTAATTTTTTTTATAGATTTATTTATACTAAAATTCATACTAATCATAATTAATATATAAAATCATTTCATTATTTTGAACTAATTTACAAGAAGATACTATCAAAATTGTTAGTAAAAAATATATTATTTTTATTATTACATATATTTTATTTATTTTTAATTTTTATTGACTTGGATTTTTATTTTTTTTACTTCTTTATATAATATATCTATCTTTGACTTATTTTTTTTTAATTTTGATTGTATAATAAAAATAAATTTGTAAAGTCATAAATTAATATCAATTGACACATTTACAAATTTATCGATTTTTGCCTTGATTCCTCTTCGCACATGTCCTCGCCTGCTTCATCCTCTTCGTAGTTTTTTATTTTTTTTTTATTTTTTGAAGTGTTGTAACGGTGATACCACCTCTCATTTTATTTGATTTGTCCGTCTAAACTTGATTTCTCTAAATCAAATACCTTAATATATGTTATTTATCCTTTAATTTATAAAATCTGAAAAATATTTATTTTACTAATAAAACTAATTGATCACTCTCTTTTTAAAAACATATATCAAATATTTTCCTAAAATATTCTCTCACAATCATAACAATATTTTTCATCAAAGAAAATTATTCATTTGTCTTTACTTTTATTCTTGCTTTGGTGTGTATCTTTAGGGTAAAAACATTGCCTAATTATATACAAAATTACACATCCTTTATGTGACGAAAAATTGACTACGTAGTTAGTCAAATTTTAATTATAAAAATATTTTTTTTATTTAATGAATTTGTTAAATGTAATTACATCTAATATTTTTATTTTCTTCCTATTTAATGTGAACAATGTCAAAATATTGTATTTCTCTGATAATTATTAGTATATTTCATTATTATTTCTGTTATATGTTTCTGTACAATAGTTGAGATATATGTATACAAAGAAAACGAAAATTAAACAATAACCATAATTCCTGCATATCCATGTTTTATGGATCCACTACCATTATTGTATGCTCAATGTTTTACTCATTTGAGTCATTGGTGTATGCAACCACAAAACAACTCGCCGCCGAGTTGAGTGCGTATATGTCTCTTATGCCCGACTTAGCAAGTTGAGTTGTAGAAGTTCCTTCAACCAGGATTTTGTGAGTATATCGGCCAATTGATCTTGATTTAACAAATGGAAGCTTAATAATCTTTTCTTCAAGATTATGTTTGATGAAGTTAGATCCACTTGGCGATGTGCGATCATGTTGAAGCTGGATTGTGGCGATAGCGATGGGCTGGCTTTGTTATCACAAAATAAGTTCATTTGAGTTAGGAGCAACGCAATCTCGATTAAAGTTTTTTCAACCAAAGGAGCTAATATATTCCCTTGACCGTTCCTCGAAATTGAACCAAGACGGATAAGGCAACTACATTTTGCTTCTTGCTTCTCCATGTAACAAGATTGCCCACGAAAGTAAAGTACCGTGATGAATTTCCTATCGCCGTATTCCGCCTCCGAATCTGTATATCCGAGGACTTCGATTGACCATTCTTTGAAAAACATAAGTCCTTTCCCAGGGGAGGATTTTAAGTAACGAAGTATTTGCATGACCGCATCCATATGGTCTTCACGCGGTCACGTGAGCCCGACTTACACGACTCCACATAGGCAATATCGGGTCGAGTATGAGATAAATATATGAGTTTACCTACTGCTAACCGTTGATATCTTTGTTTATCTGGTACTTGGTACATATTATAGGGTTTATGATTTTGAACCATTGGAATATCGACCAGGTTTACAATCTAGTAGTCGCTCCGTTCAGTAGGTCAGAGTATATTTCCTTTGGGAAAGACATATGCCTTGTTTTTGATCTTGTTACCTCAATACCAAAGTATTTGAGCCACCGAGTTCTTCATTTCAAACTCGTTTGACAATTGTTCTTGAAGCTTAGAGATTTCTTCTTTATCATCCCCTCGTAATGATCATGTCGTCTACGTAGACTATAAGAGTACATTATCTTCCCTGTCGATGTTTTAGGAAAAGAGTATGATCGAGTTGCTTTGTTGGAATCCATATTTCTTCATTCTTGAACTCGACCTACCAAACCACGCCGAGGTGATTGTTTTAGTCCATACAATGCTCGTTGTAATCTACAATGTTGAGTTTCGTTTCACGATGTAACGATATCTGGTGGGATATCCATGTAAATCTCTTCTTCAAGGTCACTTGTGAATGAAGGCATTCTTCACGTCAAGTTGGTGCAATGGCCGATCTAAATTTCTTTGCAAAAGATAACAAAACTCTCATGGTTTTTAGTTTAGCCACGGGTGAGAAGGTTTCTTAATAATCATCCCGTATTCTGTGTATATCCTTTTCTACAAGCCTCGCCTTGTAACGATCAACTAACCCATCTGCTTTATACTTAATGGAGAAAATCCACTTGCATCCTACCATCTTCCTCCTCGAGGCAAACTCGCTTAACACCCATGTTTTATTCTTCTACAATGCCTCAGAATTCCTCTTTTATAACTTGAGCCCGTTTTGGATCGGATAAGGCTTCTTGATGCTACTCGAATTTGACACGAGGAGAGTGTTTGTGCAAATACCCTCATGAGTTCACGATGTCTTTGAGTAGATACATAATTTGCTATTGGATACTTGGGTTGTCGTTCTTCTCTTTCTCGGGGAGTATCGATTTGGAGAGTTTACCTCGATTGTGTACGAAAGATAAAACATAACCAACAGTGTATCTATAGCATTAGTTTGTAAAGGAGTGATAGGATAGCTTACCTCGAGTGTTCTCGGTGGGAGGATCATTGGGTACTAGAGAATGGAGGGAATGCATCAACCCACTTCATCTTCGGAGATTCAATTACTATTTGACTTCGGTTCTTGGATGTTCGGCTTCGGGTCTAGATACGGGCTCCTCCATTATTGGCACGATCGAGTATGTTGGACTCAGTGTCTAATATTTCAACATCAAGCCAATTTCGTTCTTCACCATAACTCTCCTCCTGAAGAGTGTAATTGGATACCGGTGATGGGAAAAAACATTCTGATTCAAGGAAAGTGACATCCATGGTAGTATAGTTTGTTTTAGTAATTGGATCATAACATCAGTACCCCTTTTTTTGTACACAATACCCCAAGAATACACATCGGACAGCACATTGATCCAACTTAGTTCGTTGATTTTTATGGAGGTGGACAAAAGCAACACATCCAAACATTCATGGCGGAAGCATTAAAATAGTAGGTAAGGAAAGATGATCAGATAACACCTTTAATGGAGTCTGAAATTGTAAGGTCTTTGTGGGCATTCGATTCAGTAGGTACACTGTGTCAAAGACATCACTCCGAGTATTTATTAAACGTATACTTGCACCGATTAGTAAGGCCCGAGCCGTTTAAAATATGCCATTTCTTCCTCTCCATGATCGTTATTTTGTGGGGTTTGTGAACATGAGGTTTCATGGAGAATACCAATGGTTGTCCAAGTATGTCCGAATTGTTGATTAACATACTCTCTCCGAATTATCGGACCTAAGTATCTTAATTTTTTTCAGAAAATTGTGCTCGAATCATGGTGTGAAACGAATTGAAATGTAGCAAATACTTCATCTTTATGTTTGAGAAGGTAAAGGCATGTCATTTGTGTCTGATAAATCAGCACAAAAATAACAAACCAACGATGACCCGATGAGCGTAATAACGGGGAAGGTCCCCCAAACATCGAGAATGTACCAAAGCAAAAGGAGTCATACTTTTATTCATGCTCACGTAGGATAAGACGCATGACTTTTTGCTAGGATACAAGTATCACATTTGAAATCGAATGTGTGCACTTAAATAACGAATGATGGATGCCCAGAATCTACGATGACATAGCGAATCTGTCGTTCCTTGTTACCAACGATATGTTGCATGTGATTAGCTCTTCTGAATCGAGGTCATCCATAATATAGCCCCTCTCACTACCACGCCCAATGATCTTCAGTGAGAATATCATGTAGAGAAGGCAAAAAGTAGAATACATCAATACTAGTTAAGATGCAGTGACCGACTTACGGACATTAGTCGGTTTGACGAGAGATGGTACGCAAAGTATTAGATAATGATAATGAGGGAGATAAGGTCATTGTTCGACTCACTTGTAATTGTGGATAAGTGACCCCATTTGCATTGGCAATAACCGCTCCGTCTTGGGCGGGTTGTATTGGAGAGAGATCGTTTGGGTCGAAATATCATGTGATCTGTAGCTCGAGTCCAGAATCAATCCTCTTTATCCTTATGAGTAGAGATGTAAATGCTTTACTTGTAATACCTGGATCCTAGGACGATTCGGCCTGGGAAGTAAGGGGTAGTGAGGCATTATTGGTAGCCATTGCTCGTCGATGGTGTCCGTTTTTTAGGTGCTTGAAGATCATTCCACCATTACGGATACCACGTGGAGTTTGAAGCGGTCACGGGTGTGTTTGGAGTTTCCGCAATGATAGCATTTCATGTCGAGATGGTGGATTTCCGAGGATTTCTTGCTACCCAAAGAGGTTCTTTTTTAGTGGCATTAGATTATGGTGTCCTTGACCCGCTTTAAAAGCGTAAGCGCTCGGTGTTGTCAGATCTATACCGCAGTGATCATCACCGATGCCAGGACTTCTTCCCTATGTATGAATGTAGGCTTGTTCCACCCGTAGGGAATGGTTTGATTTGAAGACATCACTGCCAGGTTTTGTTGAGTGTCATCAAGTCCGTCAAGGAAGGTATACACTCGATCTTCCTGTACGATGAAGTTGTATTTTTGTATGTCATTTGCACACTCCATTGGATTAAGACGACGGAAATCAATTTCTCGCCACAATCCTTGAAGATCATTGTAGTATTTTTCAATGGATCCACCTGCTTGTTTCATACGAGTAACTCGACGGCGAAGATCATGCAGGAATTAAGACCCTTACTTCCTAAGGTGTGTTAGAGTAATAGTCGTTAAACACTCGACGTTAATAGTAACGAGGAAGTGGCAAATACACTACTAAAAATGTTGATGAGTTTCAAATATAAAGAAACATTGAATCCTCAACGAGACAATATCATGATAATAAATAAAGTTCCCAATGAGATAACAGAATAACAAGCACTAAACAATACAACTATAAGTAATTTAAAAAAATAAATATATATAATAAGCAAACACAAAAATGAATCATAAATGACATTATAAAGGACAAATATAAATATAAGTATCGTATTTTATATACAGAAAATACCAATACCAAAATGATATGACTTACAAACATTTTTTTTATTTCATCTCATTTTCTTTCTAGATATGATCTCACTGTAGTTCAAATCTTGAAGATTTTAAATCATGATAAATTAAGTTTTATGAAAAATTTGTTTTTCTATAGAATTGAAAAATTATACATCAAGTTGTAAAACCCAAAAAACTAATGATGAACGTTTAAAAAAGTTTGATGTTATACTACATATGGTTTTCAAGGACACTCGTGATAATTTAATATATTTTCGATTTATTTATTTATTTGTAATTGTAATCATCTTTATTTGATTGAATACAAATATATTAAAAAAAAATAAACAAATTTGCAATGAAGGTGGAGGCTTAAAAATATCTTAAAATCATACTAGTTGTTTTACCCCAACTTTTATAAGGGTACTTTAGTCTTGTTTTTTTAAATGGTAGGTACAGTTCATTAAGTTTTAGATATAGTAAATCCAGTCCCATTTTTTTAAAAAATAATTTTAGGATAAATTGAAATCTTTTTTAAAATGATATTTATTTATAATACTCTTATTAAAAATAACGTTAGAATCTCAAATATATAATCTTATTCTTTTTATTTTCAAATAAAAAATAATTTATGTTGTTTGAGTTTCTCAATTTCTTTTCATTAAAAAAAAGATATTTTTTTTCTGATAATTTATAAATTAAAATAGCTTTATAAATAAAAATAAAAATTATAATTTTTAAATAAATAAATTAAAATGTACAAATAAAATGAGATGAGATGAGATAAATAACGTAGAGATTAAAAAGGAAATAAATGGACATAAAAGCGAAAAATAGTAATTTTTTTAAGGGATAGAATTAAGTAGTTTTTGGGTTTTTTTATTTTATTTTTAGAATTCCAATTTTAACTTAAAAATTAATTGTTTTTTTAATTATATTTCAACTAGTATGTAAAAGTTAGTGGAATATATCTATCCAACTTAAAAAAAAAATAGATGATTAAAGTGTGATTATTGAAGAGTAAAAGATTAAAGTGACCATAATACCTCTTACATGAGTTTGCAACAAATTGAATCTTTATATTTGAATATTCGAATTCTTTAATGCGACAATATTAACTTGATTGCACGCACACGTAATCGTGATAGATGTGTTTGAAATTTAATTGTATAAGGATGTCTTTGTATACCCCGTAAAAGAGAAGGAAGTAAAAAAGAATAATTCATTTCTTATATTAATTTATTTGACAAATTAAAAATACATAAAAAAAAAAAGTAAATGATGAGAATGATTCTTAAATTCTTATCTCAGTCTTAAATTTTCCAAATTTACTTCACAAAGTAAATGAGAATGACCCTTATGATTGTTTTAGTTTCGTGCTTATTTATTTTTATTTTTATTTTGTCATAATTTTATTCTCTAAAAAATATATTATTTTAATTATATACTTTAAAATTAAATTATGGCAAGAAAAAATCACATTTACTCCGTACTCATCTTTTCAACTCAAACTACATCTTTTCAATTTATCTCTCATTTTTCAACCTTTTGCCTTTATCCTGTTTTATGTTTGAAAAATGGAAAATTTTATGTGATTGAATGCATTAGTCAGAAAAAGATGTTTAGTGATTCTTATAGATAACTTTTTTTTTTATATGTTTTTTTCTTACCTCAAATTTCCTTCAATTTTTTTTATATAATATAACTATTTGAATATAGATTTAAAATTTATTTAATTAAATTAAGATGATTTAAGTAAAATTAATTTTTGATTAAAATCATAGAAATTAATAGTTTTTTAAAAATAAAAATAATATATTAATTATAAATCAAACATAAATAATAATTTATTTAAAATGTAGTTTTAAAAAGTGTAATTTTTATTCTTCTCGATTTTTATTCTAGATGTTTACTTCATATTTTAAAAGTAATTTATTTCTTGATTATTTTGATTATTGCAAAACATTATCACAAGGAATCAACACATTTATTTTAATTAAATTTTATCTGATTTATTCTCATTCTGATTCTGATTCTCAATAAATATTATTATAAATGAATAAATACATCTCGTGTGTAATCAAGTTAAAATTGTAAAATTGTAAGTTTTGATAATCTAACATAATTAGTTATGAATTTTGACAAATTCATGATAATTTTTATAAATTATTCTACATCCTTTGGATTAATGCATGTCAAATAAAATATAAGGAACATTATATTAAATAATGTAATTTTGAATTTATAACAATAAGGATAATACTTTTAATTAACAATACGATTTAATTGTTTTGAAATTAATATTAAATAAGTTTAATTGAATTAAATTTGAATGATGTTTAATTAATTAACTTCTAATATAAAATATTTAAATTAGTTTTTATTTGTAAAAAGAAATATAAATTAAATATAACTTATATTATTTTTATAATTATAAATTTTTACTAAAAACTTATAACTATAAAACATGACAACCGAAAAGCATGAAATGTATTAATTCTTTTTTATTTTGCATTAAACCCATGTTCCAAAAGCTAGAGGACAAAGAATGAGCATGGCTTAATAATAATATAGTAACTTCATTTATTATATATATATATATATGTATAAAACTTATATTTATTATCTGTCCAAAACTTATATTCTAATTCATTTAGATCTTCAAATGTATAAAAATTACGACTTTGTTACCAAAGTTTTTAAAATGTTTATATTTACTACATAATTTAACTAGCTAGCTGAAGTATTAAATTACGCATGTGAATCATAGGTAATTTTAAATTTAATATATCTCAGGTACCTAATTTTATGTATGCGTTATAGTTAATAATTTTTTTTTATAAAAAAGTACCTAATTTGTTAACATTTTAATTTTTTTTTGACCAAATACTAATTTTTGTAAGTATGGACCTAACAATATATGTCTTAAATTTTAAATATATGGTAATATTGTTTATAAATATAATTAAATTTATTAAATGGTATAAAATAAGTATTATTGATATATAGTAATTAAATTAATATTATGATATATTTAAAACATATAACGTGATATTTTTCATAAGGTGACCGACCAAAGAGCTATATAAAGATAGTTACTATGGAAGCGATCGAACGAAGTAGTGAGAAATATATAAGAGTTCATAAATAATACAAGCAAGCGTGTATAAGAAAAAAAAAATGGAGGATTCATCTGATAGGAAGAAAAGTGCTTTTGGTTCATCAAATTCATTATATAGTTTTATTCAAAGTACGTACTCCAAGGGCATATACTAAACTATCTTGGCTTTAAAAAACAAACCCAAGAAGAGTCTTCATCGAGTACTGAAGAAGAGGAACAATATAACAAGTCTTCCATAACTTACTCTGATCTGAAGCCTCCCACTAAACAAGAAGTCACAGATCTAACTGCATAAAACCTTGTAAGAACGAATCTCTCTCTCCATCTCTTTTCGTTTCTTAATTATTATTAGCTAGACTTAATTGTTTCTTGGTAGTTCTCAAATACTTAATTTTTGGTTAATTTTATTTATTTATTTTTTCAATTCAGAATATGAATATAACAGAAAGGGGACTTCCTCCTCCTTCAAGATCAGCACCAAGCAAAGGCAAAGTTGGTAGGATTTATTAATTAGTTAATTTTTTCTTTTATTCAAAAAAGAAAAGGATCTAATTAATAAATGTTTTTTTTTCTTCATTTATTATCTTTATTTTTCTTTAATATATTTTGTTGTAATATTTACAGTGACAGCTCAACTCAACTGTAAATTTCAGAATTATTTCTTTCTTTTTTTTTTTTTGCTGATATTTTTTACGACTTTTTTCATAGAATTGGATCTCAGTCCTTTATATATTTAACACAATTTCTTTTTTTTTATTTTGAGAAAATAATACCCTTTTATTTAATTAATTAATATTTGTAATATCATTTTCAAAGATATCATAAATTCAAAGTCATCTCGGTTTCAAAACAAGTAATATTATGATGTATTTTGAGATTCCTTTTGTGATATAAGAGTAAGATTTATCTCTTTTTTTATTTTAAATAACATAATAATATCGTTTCATTAAAAAAATAAAAAAAAATATTATGGTATATTTTAGATCAACATTGAGTCGATTGATTAGCATAATGGAAGAGCTAGCTATAGGTTTGCGGTAACAATTTCTTGAATTACTGGTACGGATATGCTGATATTGAGTAATTGCTAAATCTTTGGACATTTTGGTATTTTGACAATAGATGTGTTCTATGTAAAATTGATTTTATTGGTGCATGAAGAGTACGTGTTAGTTACCTGATCAATGAATAAGGTATCACTTCTTTTATAATTTTGTGGGTTATTTCTGTTGGTTTTTTAATTAATTCATAAAAATCTCTTAAGATCTTAAAAACAAAACTTCAAAGTAGAGGATTTTGGAGAAGCTTCCTATATATATATATATAGAGAGAGAGAGAGAGAGAAATTCTAGAATAATTGAGTATTATTAATAGCTACTGATTTGTGAGAAAAAATGAATGTTGAAGCTGTTGGGAAATAACGCAAATTCCCGATAAGCCAGATTTATGAGAAAGCAAGAATAGAAAAATAACACTAAATTTGATAACGGAGTTCGGCCAATCTTGCTTACGTCTCCGGACCTGCAAGGCATCTTTTTCTTGAAAGGGGAAGAAATTACACAAGGTGTTTACAACACTCACAACTCACAACCCAATTACACCTAAAGAAAATTACTCTCAATTTTCTCTCACAAAAGCTTTTCTCTGCTTTTCTCTCACTGGAATGAACACTTTGGATGGATAATTCATTACAATTACACATCTATTTATAGGAAAATTCACTCCTTGAATTACTCAAATTAATGGTTCCTTGAATTGCTCCTTTAATTAAGCTCCATGTTTTACTCCTTGTTTTGTTCCATGTTTTGCTCCATGTTTTACTCCTTGTTTTGTTCCATGTTTTGCTCCTTAATTTGCTCCTAAATTAAGGAGCTTTTATAACAATAATCTCTAACAACTTTCTCCCAACCAAGAAGACCGATTTCAACTGCCTTCACACCTCGATCAATGTGACAGCCTTTTCTAGTCTTTGTTATTTAAGAGATTAACCGAAGTTGAGCACAACTTCGCCTTGTCAATAATCACCACATTTGTTAACATATCTGCTGGATTTTTGCTTCCTTGAATCTTCTCCAAAAGTATTAACACATCATCTTCTAATAGAGATCGATGAAGTGATAACGAAGTCCAATATGTTTGGTTCTAGAATGAAATGTCTGAATTCTTCGCCAAGTGTATTGCACCGACTATCACTATGCGTAACACATTCTTCTCTTGTTTGAATCCCAACTCGATTAACAAACCTTGAAGCCATATCATCTCTTTACTAGCTTCGCCATCGCTACATACTCACCAGAGTGGATAGAGTGACAATTTTCCTCGTATTTGTGACATCCAACTAACACCGTAGTTCAAAGAATATATATAACCGAGTGGTGCTTTTCTGGGTGATCAACTTCACCTCCAAAGTCTGCATTCACGTATCCTTGTACTTTTAACTCTCCTTTACTAAAGTACAAACACTTTTACTCGTAGGTGCCTCGCAGATACCTCAAAAAATCCACTGATCGCTTCCCAATGAGTTTTCCCCGGATTTGACATAACCGCTAACAACTCCCACCGTACGCGTGCCAATGTCCGGGTCTTGTACAGGACCATTGCGTACATCAAACTTCCAATGGCCGAGGCATAAGGAACCTTAGCCATGAATTCTCTCTCTTCCTCTCGTTCGAGGGGACCGATCCTTGGATAGGCGAAAATGACTAGCCAAGGGTGTGCGACCGGCTTGGCATCGCTCATGTTGAATCTATGCAAAACACGATTGATGTACTATGCCTGAGCTAACTGCAAGGATCCTTTCTTCTTATTTCTTGTGATTTGCATTCCAAGAATCTTCTTTGCTGCGCCCAAGTCTTTCATGTCAAACTCCTTTGACAATTGATGCTTCAATCTTCCGATATCATCCATATCCGAACCTCGCTACTAACATATCATCAACATAAAGTAGTAAAATGATATAACTGGACCTATATCTCTTGAAGTAGCAACAATGGTCAAGATTTCACTCTCGGAAACCTTCCTTGTGCATGGAAGCTATCAAACTTTCTCGTACCATTGTCTCGGGGCTTGTTTCGTGCCATACAAACTCTTCTTAAGTCTCGCACACCACGTTCTTTCTTCCCTCTTTCTCGAGAAACCTTCTTTCGGTACATGTATATCTCTTCATCTAAATCTCCATGAAGGAATGCATTTTCACATCCAACCGTGCTCAAGATGAAGATCTTCAATGGCTACAATCAATACCGATCCGATAGTATTGAGCTTCACAACAGTGAGCGAAAATGTCGGTGTAGTCAACTCATTCCTTCGTTGAAACCCTTTAACAACTAGGCGTGCTTTGTATCTCTTGGAACCATCATGCTCTTCTTTCACCAGACACCCATTTGTTGTGAAGTTGCCTTCTTTCCCATAGGTAACTCACTAGTTCCATGTAATACGGTCGAGATGAGAGATTTCATTTCTTCTTTCATAGAAAGCTCCCACTCTGTTGGAATCTCGAGTCCGACAAGCTTCATCATAGCATTCGTGCTCCTCCATCACCAAGAACATATAGTTCATGTATCTCCCGTTAGGCACATGAGGTCGAGAAGACCTCTCACAGAGAGCTGGAGGTAAGAGGTTGTGGTGTGTCGGAATGTTGGTAATCGCTTTGTCCAACAAGTTCCTCCGTCGAGGACTTATTACAATTGGTTCTCCGGAAGTATCACGGGACATCATCTCGCATCCGCAAATACCGACTCATTCTCGCTCCGAGGCATTGGCGTCATTTTATGCATGTCCTTATACATCACCCTTTCGTTGAAAATCACATCTCCGCTACTTGGATAACTTTCTTCTTTTCGTCATCCCAAATGCGGTAGCCAAACTCATCCTCACCATAGCCAATGAATGTGCATTTCTTGGATTTGGGATCAAGCTTATTCCCGCTTGATCACCCATATGCACAAATGCAACACAACCCAAAAACTTTTAGATGTGATAGTTTCACCTCTTTCCGCTCCCATACCTCCTCCGGTATTCTATGCTCCAATGGAACAGATGGGCCTCGGTTGATCAAGTAAGCTGCCGTGTCGATTTGCTCGCCCAAAATTGCTTGGTAGACTCGATCGTATACGGATGCTTCCGGCTCTTCTGTCAACGTTCGGCTCATACGCCTCGCCCACACCATTGTGTTGAGGTGTGCCCGGCACAATTCTTTCCATTTTGATCCCGTGCTTTCATAGCGTAAATTTTTGAATACGTGTCTTCATATTCACCACCATTATCGCCTCGAGCTTTTTGATCTTTAAACCCGTCTCATTTTCCACCATAGCTTTCCATCTTCCGAAAGCCTCAAATACTGAGACTTATGCTTTAGAAAGTAAACCCATACCTTCCGAGAATGATCATCGATGAAAGTCACCAAGTATTGTTTCCCACCAATGGATGAGACGGTTGTTGGTCCCCAAACATCCGAGTGAATAAGCTCTAGCTTTTCCTTCTTTGGGGTTCTACCACTTGTCCCGAAAGCCGACTCTCTTTGCTTTCCAAGTATACACCGCACATACGTCCATCTCTACGTACCGTAGCCTGGAAGTTTTCCCTTTCGAGTGCATAATCTTTATCCCTTCTCACTCACAGTGTGGCCTAATCTCTCGGTGCCACAGGTTTGGTGTTTCATTGCCTGCACAATTGTGATTGAACAACGTGTTTCTTTGTCATGTAAAGAGTGCTACTTTTTCTTGCCTCGAGCTCGTCATTTGCACCCTTTGAAATCTTCCAATCATTACCATGGAAGATCGTAGTGTAGCCTTCACTAGCCATAGCCCCACCGAGATTAAGTTCCTTCGAGTCCGGAATACGCCCGACATCCTTCAGCCTCCCAAACAGACCCGTTTAACTTAATCTTCTACTACACCTTTGCCAATAATAGCACATGGTTGATCATCACCAAGATATACCTTTCCAAGGTTTGAGGGACATATTTCTCGAAGAATTCTTTTCGTGAAGTAGCATGGAACGATGCTCCAGTCTAGCACCCAAGATTCTTCCTTGCTCTCCAAAGAGCATATCAATGCATCATCTCCTCCCCGATAAGGTGGAAGTAACATTTGCCTATGTCTTCACTTGTTTGTCCTTCTCGGTGCATTCTTGCACCGATTTTTGTAGTGCCGGTTCTTCCACAATTCCAACACTCGATAGTCTTCTAGCTATGGGAATTATTAGGATTCCTAGATTTGGACCTCCCGTCCTTTGATCTACCTCGAGTCGGGCTCTACCACGTCCATTTCCTTTGGTTGAATTTCTTCCTCGACTCGTATGCAAACCGAAGAGGTTGAAAATTTACCCGTCTCTCTACGTCGGATCTCTTCTCTGAGAACCAAATCACGAATATCGTCAAATTTCAACTTATTGCTTCCCGATGAGCTACTCACGTGACAGGTAGCATTCGCCTTTCTCTCGGGCAGAGAAGACAAAAGTATCACGTCGTACTTCTTCATCGACCAATTTCCACCGAACTCAATTGGGTTGTAACCGTGTTGAGTTCATTGAGATGTTGAGCTACCGATGCGCCCTTCCGAGTCATCCGCAAATTGAACAAGCGCCTCATCAAGTGCACTTTGTTCGAGGCCGATGGCTTCTCACATATTGGAGTAGATGCAAGACCCGACGTGGTCTTTTCCTTTGCTATGTTGAAAGCAACATTACGGGATAACTTCAATCGAATAACATCGAGGACTTGTCCGTCTAGAAGATTCCAATCTTCTTCCTTCATAGCCTCGGCTTCTTCCGTGAGGTTGATATAGATTTCTTTGATACGAGATAATCCTCTATCCGCATTTTCCAAAACCCGAAATTTGCCATCAAATTTCTCGAGTTTCACCCTTCCTTCATCTGCGGCCATTGCTCCCACTAAAATCCGACTTCCTCTCGGATCGTTTCGACTATTTCTTGCGAGAAAATTGATGTAAATCACTACCAATAGCTCGATACCGGTTGTTGGGAAATAACGCAAATTCCCGATAAGCCGCATTTATGAGAAAGCAAGAATAGAAAAATAACACTAAATTTGATAATCTGGAGTTCGGCCAATCTTGCTTACGCCTCCGGACCGTCACAGATCTTTTACCGAAGGGAAGAAATTACACAAGGTGTTTACAACACTCACAACTCACAACCCAATTACACCCAAGAAAATTACTCTCAATTTTCTCTCACAAAAGCTTTTCTCTCTAAGCTTTTCTCTCAATTGGAATGAACACTTTGGATGGATAATTCATTACAATTACACATCTATTTATAGGAAAATTCACTCCTTGAATTACTCCTTAAATTAATGGTTCCTTGAATTGCTCCTAGAATTAAGCTCCATGTTTTACTCATTGTTTTGTTCCATGTTTTGCTCCATGTTTTACTCCTTGTTTTGTTCCATGTTTTGCTCCTTAATTTGCTCCTTAAATTAAGGAGCTTTATAACAATAATCTCTAACAGAAGCTTGGGTACTAATATCAAATACTTGACAAAAGATACTCCTTTTTCACCTTTCTAATATGAAGATTGAAGCTTGGAATTGTCATGGCACATATAGTTAAAATCTCAGCACAAACCACTCTTAAGAGTATTACTAAGAACTTAGATTTTAATTTATTGTGGCAGCTGGTTGAACCAAGAGCTAATGAACATCATCTTTGAACGATTAGTAGAACTCTTTGAAATGGTAAATTCATAATTAAGCAGCCATGAAGTTCTTATCCTAGAATGCTCGAGGATTGGTAAGGAAAAGTGCTCAAGTGGCTTTAAAAAAGTTAGTTTTTGATGTACATCTAGATTGTATCTCGTTAATGGAACCTAAATCTTTCGAGTGATGATCACTTATTTAACGTAGCTAATACTTAAGGTTATCATAATACTATAGTTAATTCTTCTGTTAATGGTTGGGTGGGTTTGTTTTTTACCAAAGTTGGTGTTGATGACTTCTATATAATTGAACAAAGTGATAGATTGGTAGCCGTCGAATTTTAAGAATATTTTGGGCTGTAATAGAAAATGGCTAGCGTATTTTGTGTTGGGAAATAACACAAATTCCCAATAAGCCAGATTTATGAGAAAGCAAGAATAGAAAAATAACACTAAATTTGATAACGGAGTTCGGCCAATCTTGCTTACTGCCTTCTGGGACCACAGATCTTTTTATCAAAAGCGGGAGAAATTACAATAAGGTGTTTACAACACTCACAACTCACAACCCACTACACCCAAGAAAATTACTCTCAATTTTCTCTCACAAAAAGCTTTCCTCTCTAAGCTTTCCTCTCAATTGGAATGAACACTTTGGATGGTTAATTCATTACAATTACACATCTATTTACAGAAAATTCACCTTTGAATTACTTCCCAAATTAATGGTTCCTTGAATTGCTCCTAGAATTAAGCTCCATGCTTTACTCCTTGTTTTGTTCCATGTTTTGCTCCATGTTTTCCTCCTTGATTTGTTCCGTGTTTTGCTGCTTAATTTAAGGATGTTTTGCTCCTTAATTTGCTCCTTAAATTAAGGAGCTTTATAACAATAATATCTAACAATTTCCCACTTGAAGACCGATTTCAATCTGCCTTCACACCTCGATCAACGCAAAGCAGCCTTTTTCTAGTCTTTGTTATTCTAAGAGACCAACCGAAGTTGAGCACAACTTCACTTGTCAATAATCACCACCTTTGTTAACATATCCGCTGATTTTTGCTCCCTTTGAATTTTCTCCAAGATTAACACATCATCTAATGTAGATCCGATGAAGTGATAACGAAGTCCAATATGTTTGGTTCTAATGAAATGAATTTTCGCCAAGTGTATTGCACTTTGACTATCACTATGCTAACATTCTTCTCTTGCTTTGAATCCCAACTCATTAACAAACCTCAAGCCATATCATCTCTTTACTAGCTTCAAGCATCGCTACATACTCACTCGAATGGATAGAGTGACAATTTTCTCGTATTTGTGACATCCAACTAACAAACGTAGTTCCAACAAAGAAATATATAACCAACAAGGGTGCTTCTTCGGTGGATCAACTTCACCTCCAAAGTCTGCATCTACGCATCCTTGTACTTTTAACTCTCCTTTACTAAAGTACAAACACTTTTCTCCGCAAGGCTCGTATACCTCAAAATCCACTCGATCGCTTCCCAATGAGTTTTCCCGGATTCGACATAACCGCTAACAACTCCCACCGCATGGCCAATGTCCGTCTTGTACGGCACTATCATTGCGGCATCAAACTTCCAATGGCCGAGGCAAGGAACCTTAGCCATGAATTCTCTCTCTTCCTCTCGTTCGAGGGACCGATCCTCGGATAGGCGAAAAATGACTCAGCTGCGGTGTGCTAACCGGCTTGGCATCGCTTCACGTTGAATCTATGCAAAACACGATTGATGTACATCCGCCCGAGATAACTCAAGGATCCTTTCTTCTTATTTCTTGTGATTTGCATTCCAAGAATCTTTTTGCTCGACCCAAGTCTTTCATGTCAAACTCCTTGACACCGATGCTTCAATCTTCCTCGATATCATCCATATCCGAACCTCGGCTTTACTAACATATCATCAACATAAAGTAGTAAAATGATATAATCGGACCTATATCTCTCAAGTAGCAACAATGGTCAAGATTTCACTTCGAAACCTTCCTCAGGTATGAAGCTATCAAACTTTCTCGTACCATTGTCTCGGGCTTGTTTGTGCCATACAAACTCTTCTTAAGTCCGTACACCATGTTCTTCTTCCCTCTTTCGAGAAACCTTCTCCTACTGGTACATGTATATCTCTTCATCTAAATCTCCATGAAGGAATGCGCCTTCACATCCAACTGCTCAAGATGAAGATCTTCAATGGCTACAATACTCAATACCGATTCGATAGTATTGGAAGCCTCACAACAGAGAGCGAAAATGTCGCACAGAATAACTCTTCCTTCGTTGAAAACCCTTTAACAACTAGGCGTGCTTTGTATCTCGAACCATCACGCTCTTCTTTCACCCTATGACACCCATTTGTCAGGAAAGTGCCTTCTTTCCCATAGGTAACTCGGCTAGTTCCCATGTCCGGTCGAGATGAGATTTCATTTCTTCTTTCATAGAAGCTCCCACTTATTGGAATCTCGAGTCCGACAAGCTTCATCATAGCATTCAGTGCTCCCTCCATCGATCAAGAACATATAGTTCATGTATCTCCCGTTAGGCACACGAGGTCTAAAGACCTTCAATACAGAGCCGGAGTAAGAGGTTGCGGTGCTCTAACGCCGTAGACGTTTTGTCCAACAAGTTCCTCCGGGCCGAGGACTTATTACAATTGGTTCTTGTGGGAAGTATCCGGGACATCATCTCGCATCCGCAAATACCGACTCATTCCGCTCGAGGCATTGGCGCTCATTTTACGCATGTCCTTATACATCACCCTTCGTTGAAAATCACATCTCTCAAGTACGGATAACTTTCTTTCTTTTCGTCATCCCAAACGCGGTAGCCAAACTCATCCTCACCATACCAATGAACGTGCATTTCTTGATTGGGATCAAGCTTATTCCTCGCTTTGGACACCGATATGCACAAATGCAACACAACCGAAAACTTTTAGATGTGATAGTTTCACCTCTTTTCCGCTCCATACCTCCTCTCGGTATTCTATGCCTCCAATGGAACAGATGTGGCCTTGCCGATCAAGTGTTCGCCGTGTCGACCGCTTCGCCCAAAATTGCTTTCTAGACCTCGACCGTATACTGGATGCTTCGGCTCTTTCTCACAACGTCGGTCATACGCCGCCTACACCATCGTGCGGTGTGCCCGGTACGCTTCTTTCCATTTTGATCCCGTGCTCATGTAAATTTTTGAATCTCGTGTCTTCATATTCACCACCATTATCGCTCGAGCTTTTTGATCTTTAAACCCGTCTCATTTTCCACCATAGCTTTCCATCTTCCGAAAGCCCCAAATACTTCGACTTATGCTTTAGAAAGCAAACCCATACCTTCCGAGAACGATCATCGATGAAAGTCACGAAGTATTGTTTCCCACCAACGGATGAGATCATTGTCAGTCCCCAAACATCCGAAGTGAATAAGCTCTAGCTTTTCCTGGGTTCTACCACTTGTCCGAAAGTCGACTCTCTTTGCTTTCCAAGCATACAATCTTCGCACATGTCCATCTCTACAGACCGTGACTGAAGTTTTCCTTTAGCATAATCTTTATCCCCTTCTCACTACGTGGCCTAATCTCTCGTGCCACAGGTTCGTGTTTCATCTGCACAATTGGATTGAACAACGTGCTCGCCGTCATGTAAAGAGTGCCACTTTTCTTGCCTCGAGCAACTCGTCATTGCACCCTTTGAAATCTTCCAATCATCACCATGGAAGATCGTAGTGTAGCCTTCACTACTAATCGCCCCACCGAGATTAAGTTCCTTTCCCGAGGTCGGGAATACGCGACATCCTTCGCCTCCCAAACTGCACCCTTTTAACTTAATCTTCACTACACCTTTGCCAATAATAGCACATGGTTGATCATCACCAAGATATACCTTTCCAAGGTTTCCTGGGGACATATTTCTCGAAGAATTCTTTCACAAGTAGCAAGGAACGATGCTCCAGAGTCTAAGACCCAAGATTCTTCCTCGCTTCTCCAAAGAGCATATCAATGCATCATCTCCTCCCGAGGTGGAAGTAACATTTTGCCTCTCGCCTTTCACTTGTTTGTCCTTCGGTGCATTCTTGCACTGATTTTTGCATGCCCGCTTCTTCCACAATTCCAACACTGATAGTCTTCGGAAGCATACGGGAATTATTAGGATTCCTAGATTCGGGACCTCCGTCCTTTCGATCTACCTCAGTAGTCGGCCTACCACGTCCATTTCCTTTGGTGAATTTCTCCTCTTGACTCGTATGTAAAACCGAAGAGGCTGACGATTCAATTGCTCTCTACGTCGAATCTCTTCACCGAGAACCAAATCACGAACATCATCAAATTTCAACTTATTGCTTTCCCGACGAGCTACTCACAAATGCGACAAGGATGCATTCCAACCTTTCTCGGTAGAAGACAAAAGTATCAACGCTCGTACTTCTTCATCGAATTCAATTTCCACCGAACTCAATCGCTGTAATCGTGTTTCGAGTCTACTGAGATGTCGAGCTACCGACGCGCGCCTCTTCCGTCATCCGCAAATTCGAACAAGCGCCTCATCGTGCACTTTGTTCGAGTCACGGCTTCTCATACATATTGAGTAGAGCCGCCATAAGACCCGCCGTGGTCTTTTTCCTTTGCTAGCGTTGAAAGCAACATTACGGGATAACGTCTAATCGAATAACTCCGAGGGTTTGTCGTCTAAGATTCCAATCTTCTTCCTTCATACCTCCGGCTTCTTCCCCGAGAGGTTGATATAGATTTCTTTGATACATGATAATCCTCTATCCGCATTTTCCAAAACCCGAAATCCGTGCCATCAAATTTCTCGAGTTTCACCCTTCCTTCATCCGCGCCATTGCTCCCACTAAAATCCGACTTCCTTCGGGATCGTTTCGACTATTTCTTAAAATTGACGTAAATCCCTACCAATACCGATACCGCCTTGTCGTGGAAATAACACAAATTCCCGATGCCGATTTGACATGAGAAAGCAAGAATAGAAAAATAACACTAAATTTGATAACTGAGTTCGCCAATCTTGCTTACGTCTCCTGACCCCTGCAGATCTTTTACCGAAAGGAGAAATTACACAAGGTGTTTACAACACTCACAACTCACAACCCAATTACACCCAAGAAAATTACTCTCAATTTTCTCTCACAAAAGCTTTCCTCTCTAAGCTTTCCTCTCAATTGGAATGAACACTTTGGATGGTTAATTCATTACAATTACACATCTATTTATAGGAAAATTCACTCCTTGAATTACTCCTTAAATTAATGGTTCCTTGAATTGCTCCTAGAATTAAGCTCCATGTTTTACTCCTTGTTTTGTTCCATGTTTTGCTCCATGTTTTACTCCTTGCTTTGTTCCATGTTTTGCTCCTTAATTTAAGGATGTTTTGCTCCTTAATTTGCTCCTTAAATTAAGGAGCTTTATAACAATAATATCTAACATTTTGTTCATGTCACTCCTTATCTTAATGAAAAAGACAAATTTTGGGCATATCCGATTGAAGTTATATCTGCTTATGATGGTATGTGGTTATTTTAATAAAATTTTGAATGTTGAGGAACAAAGTGAGGGTCATTTAAATACACATCTTAATAGTTGCCTTAGAGATTCTAATGGACTCCCCAGGAGCTTTGGATCTTGGAAATGCAGGATATCACTTTATTTGTTATAAGAAATGCAGATGACATAATATAATAAAAAAATTAAGATTAGATAGAATTATTTGTAGTGCAGATTGGTCTAACAACTTTTCTATCTATTTTTGTAGAACACAAATCTTTTTTCAGTATCAGATCAATGTCCCTCTGGTTATTAGTCTAATTAAAAACAACCAATTCCTTTATATATAGACTTTCAAGTACTTTGAAGCTTGGTCTCAGAACCCATCAAGTAAAATAGATATAGCACAAGCTTGGCAAAGTTAATTCTGTAAGGGCAGCTTCTTCCTCATCTAAGCCTTTGCACAAAAATTTCAACTATTGCACAGAAACTAAAAGCGTGGAATAAGACTCAGTGTGTCCTATGTCATAATAATATCAAGAGTAGTATTGAGGAGGAATTAGTTAACAAGAGGACTCAAGTGAAGCTGGAAATGTTAAATGTTTGGCTTTACAAGAACAACTTCATAAGCAACTAACTAATTAGACATGAAATGATATGAAAAAAAAATAAAATCAAGAGAGAAATTTGGATACAAGAAGGGGACAGAAAATCAAAGTTCTTTCATTTGTCCACACCGTTTAGAAGAAGGAAAAAATATGCCATTTGGACCTTACAAGACCAGAATGGTAATTGGGTACAAAGCAGAAAGCAATTGGAGGATCATGTTGTGCATCATTTTAAGGATATGTTCAAAACTATAAACCCACAAAACTTCTCTGAAGTTGATCATCTGTTTCACCCTGTGATCCAATCTCACTAAATTTTAATTTTTTTTATATTTTAATATTAAATAATCAATCATATTAAGTTAAAAAATAAAAATAAGATTGTTATTTATTCTAATAATATAAATAATAAATACAGATGAAATTAAAAAATATATACACATGCTTACAACTTAAAAAAGTAAAATTAAAATACATGAATGAAATTATTTATTTATTTATTTATTTTAAATCATATATAATAAAATGTTTACTTTTATTTTTTCTTCCTGTAAATAGTCTAAGATCTAATTTTAATTTAACTTAATGAAATATAACTTAAGATGTAAGTATGTAACATAAAAACAACATATTTACAATTTTAACATTTAAATTGAAATTAATAATAAAATTAAAAAATAAAATTAATTTATCAAAATAAAACTAAATTTAAAATTAATATTTATGGACTAATTTACTTGAAATAAATTATAATAACTCATTTTTTAATAAATGAATCAATTATTAAGAGCACATATTTTATTTCTTCAATGTGTTATACAATATTTTTTAACTATGTTAAGTATATCAAAAGTAAAATTTTAATATTTTATAAAAAAATTATAAAATAATTATTAAAATATTTTTATAAATTTAATTAATTAGTTAATTAATTTGCTCATCAATAAATATTAATCATAGGATTTTTTGGGACAACTTAACATTAAGAGAGAGAAAGAGATATGAGTGAAGAAAGAAATCAAGAATATTAGATTGATTTTTAATTTGAATAATCTTTTATATTTCTTGTATTTTTTACTAAGGGTAGATTTTTATTTTTTTAACCACATCAAAACATTATAAATAAGTAATAATATTTTATTAATATTTTTAAACATACTTCCATAATTTAGCTAAATTTGAAAAAATTATGTAAGAAACAATGAACGAAAAAATTAAAGTCATTACCTATGGAATCTATTTGAGGTAAAATGTTTAAACTTAGTGTTATTAAGAATCTTTGAAAAAATTTCAAGGATTAAACTAATACATAGTAACAATTATGATGAGTCTTTTTAGTTTGAACCAAGTGATAATTAACATAAATGAGTCATGGTATAGATTTGTTAAATAATTTATTGAATCAAGGCATGAAAAATACTAAGATCACATCTAGAACATATATAATGCAAGTTAGTAAAATTTTGTTTTTTTTCTTCCTATTCTAGTTAGAAAATGAGCATAAGTTTAAAAGATCAGCACTTATATATTTTTTGAGTGGTCGAGAATTAGACAATGAAACTTTAGTTATGGATGCTATAATCTTACCAACTACACTATAATATGGGATATTTTTACTTTTTTTTGTTTAAAAAATACATATTTATTTCTTACATTATTAGCATGTTTTTAAATATTAATTGATCTTAATATCTATTTAGTACTTATATTTTGAGAATGAGATATTTATACATATGCATAATTAATACCATTAATCAGACCGCAATTGCCAAGCGATACTTTCAATGGACAAACAACAATGCATTAATTAAAAAAACAAATAAACAAACAACCAAAACAAGACAAAACAAAATAAAGCAATAATAATAATAGGTACTAAGTTTTTTGAGAAATATTAAGTTTATTTAATTACAAATAAAATTATACCAATAAAATATAAATCAAAATTAATAATATATCAAATTATTATAAGAATTTTAATAACTATTTGTAGAACATGCAATGAATAAACTTTTTTCGATCATAATTGTTTTTTTTTGTCTCCTTTTATCTCCATTTAAACTTGATTTTTTAATTAACAATATAATAAATTTTCTAACAAATTTAAATTTTCTATGACTTAAGTTATTTAATTTTTAAACCATAACAAAACTTCTAACAAGATATTAAATCTAGTTTTCGATGCGGACAAAAACTTAAACATATCTAACCTTACTTTAAATTTAAATTAAGTTAAAAATTAATACATTAAATATTGTTGGGAAATAACGCAAATTTCCGATAAGCCAGATTTATGAGAAAGCAAGAATAGAAAAATAACACACAAAATTTGATAACGGAGTTCGGCCAATCTTGCTTACGTCCTGGGGCCTGTATGATCTTTTTCTTGAAAGGGAGAAATTACCTGAGGTGTTTACAACACTCACAACTCACAACAATTACACCCGAAAATTACTCTCAATTTTCTCTCACAAAAGCTTTTCTCTCAATTGGAATGAACACTTTGGATGGTTAATTCATTACAATTACACATCTATTTATAGGAAAATTCACTCCTTGAATTACTCCTTAAATTAATGGTTCCTTGAATTGCTCCTTGAATTAAGCTCCATGTTTTACTCCTTGTTTTGTTCCATGTTTTGCTCCATGTTTTACTCCTTGTTTTGTTCCATGTTTTGCTCCTTAATTTGCTCCTTAAATTAAGAACTTTATAACAATAATCTGCAACAATCTCGCTTGTGATTTCAATGCAATGCACACCTCGATCAATGCAGCAACTTTTCTAGTCTTTGTTACTCCAGACCAACCGAAGTTGAGCAACTTCGGTTTGTCAATAGTCACCACCTTTGTTAACATATCTGTTGGATTTTTGCTATTGAATCTTCTCGGTATTAACACATCATCTTCCCGATAGTAGATCGATGAAGTGATAACGAAGTCGATATGCTTTGTTAGAATGAAATGCTTTGAATTCTTCGCCCAGTGTATTGTACTGCTTTGACTATCACCAGAACATTCTTCTCTTGTTTGAATCGGCTCGATTAACAAACCTTAAAGCCGTATCATCTCTTTGCTAGCTTCAAGATTCTTGCTACATACTCCTCTGTAGTGGATGAGTGACAATTTTACGTATTTGTGACATCCAACTAACAGTGTAGTTCCAACATGATAAATATATAGCAGGTGGTGCTTCTTCGGTGATCAACTTCACCTCCAAAGTCGCGTCTCACGCGTACCTTTTAACTCTCTTTACTAAGAAATCTGAAGCACTTTCGTGGTCTCGCGGATACCTCAAAATCCACTGATCGCTTCCCGATGAGTTTTCCCTGGATTTGACATAAATGCGCTAACAACTCCCACTGCGTACGGCCAATGTCCGGTCTCGTGCGGACCGTTGCGTACATCAAACTTCCGATGGCGGGGGCATAAGGAACCTTAGCCATGAATTCTCTCTCTTTTTCGTACCAGGGGGTGATCCTTGGATGGCGAAAATGGACCCGGCCAGGGTGTGCTGCGGCTTGCGTCGCCCGTGTTGAATCTTTGCAAAAACACGATTGATGTACTTTCTCACTGAGATAAGCTGAGGATCCTTTCTTCTTCTTGTGATTTGCATTCCAAGAATCTTCTTTCTTTGGACCCAAGTCTTTCATGTCAAATTCCTTTGACAATTCTTCTTGACCTTTTAATATCATCCAATATGCGAACCTCGCTACTAACATATCATCAACATAAAGTAGTAAAATGATATAGCGGACCTATATCTCTTGAAGTAGCAACAATGATCAAAGATTGCTTAAAACCTTCCTTGTGCATGGCACAAAATTTTTGTACCATTGTCTCGGGGCTTGTTTCGGACCATACAAACTCTTAAGTCTACACACCGTATGCTCTTCTTCCCCACGCTTCGAGAAACCTTCTCCGTGGTACATGTGTATCTCTTCATCTAACTCTCCAGGAAGGAATGCAGTCTTCGCATCCAACTGTTCAAGATGAAGATCTTCGATGGCTACAATGCTCAATACTGATCTGATAGTATTAAGCATGACGAGCAAAAATTCGGTGTAGTCAACTCCTTCCTTGTTGAAACCCTTTGACAACTAGGGCGGGCTTTGTATCTCTTGGAACCATCACAAGCCCTCTTTCCCAGTCTAAGACACCCATTTGTTGTGAAGTTGCCTTCTTTCCCAGGTAACTTTGGTAGTTCAGTATACGGTTGGAGATGAGAGATTTCATTTCTTCTTTCATATGACTCCCAAAGCGGTGGAATCTCGGTACGACAAGCTTCACATAGCATTCGTCGGGCTCCCTCCATCGACGCAACATATAGTTCATGTATCTCTGTTAGGCACACGAGGTCGAAGACATACCAATACGGGAGGCGGAGTAAGAGGTTGTGGTGTGTCGGAATGCCGTGTCTTGCTTTGTCCAACGACAAGTTCTCTGGTAGCCGAGGACTTGTTACAATTAATCTTGTTGCGGAAGTATGTCCGGGACATCATCTGCATCTATGAATCACCGACTCATTTGCTACGAGTCATTGGCGTATTTATCGCATGTCATATACATCACCCTTTCGTTAAAAATCACATCTCTGCTACGGATAACTTTCTTCTTTTCGTCATCCCAGCGGTAGCCAAACTCATCCTCACCATGTGCCAATGAATGTGCATTTCTTGGATTTGGGATCAAGCTTATTCTGCGCCTTGATCACGATGCACAAATGCTACCTGAAAACTTTTAGATATGATAGTTTCACACTCTTTTCCGCATCCATACCTCACTCTCGGTATTCTGTGCTCCAATGGAACGAGATGGGCCTCGGTTGATCAAGTAAGGCTCGCCGTGTTGTCGCTTACGCCGGTAATTGCTTCGGTAGACATTTGTATACGAATGCTTCGGCTCTTTCGTCGACGTTCGATTCATACGCTACACCATTTGTGTTGAGCGTGCCCGGCACAGCTGATTCTTTCCATTCTAATCCGTGCTCATAGCAGAAATTTTTGAATCTCGGTGTCTTCATATTCACCACCGTTATCGGTTCTGAAGCTTTTTGATCTTTAAACCCGTCTCATTTTCCACCATAGCTTTCCATCTTCGAAAAGCCTCAAATACTTCGGACTTATGCTTTAGAAAGTAAATCCATACCTTCCGAGAGTGATCATCGATGAAAGTCACGAAGTAGTGTTTCCCTTGATAGATGAGACGGTCGGAATTTGGTCCCCAAACATCGAGTGAATAAGCTACTAGCCTTTCTTTCTTTGGGATTCCGCAACTTGTCCGAAAGTGACTCTGCTTTTGCTTTCCCAGTATGCAATCTTCGCACGTGTCTATCTCCATGGGCGCGTAGACACGGAAGTTTTCCCTTTGAGTGCATAATCTTCATCCATACTCACTCGTATGGCCTAGTCTACGGTGCCACAATTTGGTGTTTCATTGCTTCTTTGCCATTTGTAATTGAACAACGTGCCTCCATTGTCGTGTAAAGAGTGCCACTTTTCTTGCCTCGAGCAATCACACAGACTTCCTGAAATCTTCCAATCATCGCCGCGTGGAAGATCGTAGTGTAGCACCGGCCAATTTGCCCACCGAGATTAAGTTCCTTCGAGATCGGGAATACGACATCGCTTCGGTTCCCGAACAAATCCATTCAACTTAATCTTACTACACTTGCCAATAATAGCACATGGTTGATCATCACCAAGAATATACCTTTCCAAGGTTTCCGGGGACATATTTCTCGAAGAATTCTTTTTGTGAAGTAGCATGGAACGATGCTCCGTCAACACCCAAGATTCTTCCTTGCTTTCTCCAAAGAAGCAGCATATCAATGCATCATCTCTCCCGAGGTGGAAGTAACATTTGCCTCTGCCTTCACTTGTTTGTCGCCCGGTGCATTCTTGCGGCTGATTTTTGTAGTGCGGTTCTTGCTTGATTCCACGACACTCGATAGTCTTGAGCTATGGGAATTATTAGGATTCACGGATTGGACCTCCGTCTTTTGATCTACCTCGGTAGTCGGTTCTACCACGTCCATTTCCTTTGGTTGAATTTCTTCCTCTTGACTACGTATGCAAAGCCGAAGAGGTTGACGATTCACACTCTCTCTACGTCGGATCTCTTCACCGAGAACCAAATCACGAACATCGTCAATTTCAACTTATTGCTTCCCGATGAGCTACTCACAGTAGTGAGTAGCATTCGACTACGGTAGAAGACAAAAGTATCAATGCTCGTACTTCTTCATCGAATTCAATTTCCTTGAACTCAACCGGGTTGTAAGCGTGTTGAGTTCATTGAGATGTTGAGCTACGATGCGCCCTTCCGTCATCCGCAAATGAGTGAGCAAACACCTCATCGAAGTGCACTTTGTTTTGGTGAGTCACCATAAATATATTGAGTAGAGAGCCATAAGACGCCGTGGTCTTTTTCCTTTGCTATGTTGAAAGCAACATTACGGGATAACGTCAATCGAATAACTCGAGGGCTTATACATGAAGATTCCAATCTTCTTCGCCATCATACCTCCGGCTTTTCGAGAGGTTGATATAGATTTCTTTGATCTGAGATAATCCTCTATCTACATTTTCCAAACAAAATGTGCCATCAAATTTCGAGTTTCACCCTTCCTTCAAATGCGGCCATTGCTCATTAAAATCCGACTTCTACGGATCGTTTCGATTATTTCTTGCGAAAATTGACAGAAATCACTACCAATAGCTCCGATACGCTTGTTTGGAAATAACGCCAAATTTCCGATAAGCCGGATTTATGAGAAATCAAGAATAGAAAAATAACACACAAAATTTGATAACGGAGTTGACCAATCTTGCTACGTCCTGGGACTGCCGCATCTTTTCTTGAGAGGGGGAGAAATTACCTGAGGTGTTTACAACACTCCTCACAACCCACGATTACACGAAAATTACTCTCAATTTTCTCTCACAAAAACTTTTCTCTCTAAGCTTTTCTCTCAATTGGAATGAACACTTTGGATGGTTAATTCATTACAATTACACATCTATTTATAGGAAAATTCACTCCTTGAATTACTCCTTAAATTAATGGTTACTTGAATTGCTCCTTGAATTAAGCTCCATGTTTTACTTCATGTTTTGTTCCATGTTTTGCTCCATGTTTTACTCCTTGTTTTGTTCCATGTTTTGCTCCTTAATTTGCTCCTTAAATTAAGGAGCTTTATAACAATAATCTCTAACAAATATATGGATTGAAATAATATAGAAAAACCAAGAAATAAATCATTACATTTTTTTCAAGGAATACAAACATGTCTTTTAGTTATAATAGGATTTGTGCGTTTTCTTCTTACAATTATATCTAAATTTGTTTGTTATTGTACGTCGTTATATTTAAAACATGCAGGTTACTCCAACGAAACACACAACATCAAATAATAATTTGAAAAAAATGTAAATATTAATCATATATAATATTTAATAATAATATTGTCATAATTTAAATTATTATTACTATAATTAATATTTCTTAATGATAATTATATTTAATAATAATGTTTAATTATCGCAAAAAAAATATAGATATTTTATGCACAAAAATGTATAATAAATAGCAATAACAAAATTAAATTGTTACATTAATTATCACCGACCATGAGATTTCAAATGATATATAGTTGTATTATAGGTAAATTGCTAACATAACATACATTTCCATTAGCATAGGTACAATCGATTGATTTTAATTTTCAAAGAATAATTTTGTCCATTTGACATAAATCATCATCGATTTCAATATCTCATCCCCTCTACAAAAAATATAATGGAATTAACTCTATGTTTTTTTTTTCTCTATATATAAAAGCATGACTTTTATCTACTTTCTATTAATCACATAATACAAATAGATCGATAACTAATTATGGCCAAATATTCTAACAGCTATGTCACTTGCATTGTGCTTCTATGCACTATTTTACTCAGCAATATTGCATCATCTCGTGGTTATTATTTACTAATTCTTCAATTAATCATATATATTTAATTATTTAAGTACCTCTTAAATATGGATTGTATGTTAATTTATATCTTTACTTATATCAACACATTTTTCTTTTCAAAATGTGGTTAATGCATTGGTATTTAATTTGTTTTTATTTTTAAAATGTTTAAATAATTTACAGGGTTTGATAAATAATGACCCTCAAACATGTAGAATTGTAGGAGAAATTCTTATGTATAATATGAGTTTTATGCTACTTTTTCTTAGATTCACTCTTAAAAAGGGGATAGTTATTAGTTTTAGACAAAATCAAAGTACATGATTGGGTAAGAAGCGCATACAAATGGTGTATTTAAGAACTATTTCTCTGATCGTAAGGTTGTTATTCAATAAATTTAAAATAAATATTTAATAGTTTTGTTTTTAACATATTTATGTAAGGAATAGAATTAGGGTTTCTAACTTTTAACATAATTTTTTATTCTTCTATTGAGAATTAGAAGATATATATAAGAAAAAAAAATTATTCATTTAAATCTCGAGGGTTAAAATAAGGAAATATTAAAAATTATATATAATATTTTATAGCATATTATGTACTGATAATTTGGTTTATTAATTTATTAGTCATTAAATAATTGTTAATAACATATTATTGGAACTTGTGTTGATGTTTTATTAATCAACTGATATTTTTAATTTGCAGTAACGCAACTAGTCGTCCAAAAAAGATGGTGAATGCAAACGCTACAGTGGAACATTTACAGGGATTTGTGTACACACCAACAACTGTAATATCATATGCACTAAAGACGAGCAAGCTATTTATGGAGCTTGCAAATGGGATTGGTCTCGTTGGCAAGTTGTTTGTTTCTGTTTTGATAAATGTTGATTAATTATATACCTTCGATCGATAATATTTGTTACTTGAAATAAAAATAAATAAATAAATAATTAAATATATATATATATATATATATATAATTAAATATATATATATATATATATATATATATATATATATATATATATATATATATATATGAATTTGATCTACAGAGAGAAATCGTTCATCTTCTGCTGCGCGAAACCTCTTGTTTTTGTTGGATTTTTAGAACTACTCTTCCTTCGTAATTACAATGTAATAAAACACATGCGATTGATTTCTGATAGCATGAAGATATCTCTGCAAGTGTCGGCCATGATATTATGACATTATGCAAGCAGAAAATAGTTATAAGTATTTGACATTTGGAAGAAATAACGTGACTTTAAAATACAAGACTCGTCTATTATATCCTTATACCATGTAAATTATGACGTAAAATTATAAAATATTTCGATAAGTTAGATTCATGATAAACTAAAAATAGATAACATAATACATAAATTTGATAATAGAATTTAATCAATTTTACTTACGTCTTCAAACCTGTTGTAGATCTTTTTATTAAAAAATGAAAAATTATATAATGTGTTTACAACACTTACAATTCACAACTCAATTACATCCAAGAAAATTTCTCTCATTATGTTTTTTTCTTTAAGCTTTTCACTCAATTGAAATAATCATTTGATTATGAATTTATTAAAATTATACATCTATATATAAAGAGATTGATTCATTGAATTACTCATTAAATTAAGGATTCATTGAATTGAGCCTTGATTTATTCTTTAAATTAAGGGTAACTACTTCTTTATTTGCTCCTTGAATTAAGTTCATCGACAACAATCTATAACAAATTCAAGTAGCATAACATGAGCGATTTCACTCCGTACGTATAAGAATTTTTTGGTAGCATAGTCTGGAAAAGTTTATTATTGGTATCTATTATCATAGTAAGTCATATAACAATAAGTAATGTCTTATTATAATAATAATAAGTCTTATTTTGGAGTGATTTTAATAAAAAAAAATTAAAATATGATAAGACATTGATTTAGTGTGAAAATGCTTACAAATGATGCCTAATATGTTACAGTAAGGTTTATAATGATAAGGTAATACCTTATCATAATATTGGAAAATTTTATCTCCAAATAACTTTGATAAAAGATGAAACTTAACTCAAATATCATACTAGTTTTGTAAATCACTTCACATTTATGCATATTCTCATTCACCCACCTTCAATCATATACATGCATGGATATCAAACTTTTTGAGAAAATAAAATTATTGAAATTGAAGATACTAGAATCTAATTACATAATCAATAAATTGGACATACATACTACAACATGAGCAATCTTTTGAATCGTTCCGACACTAGCAATATATTCAACTCATTTAATGGTTTTTTGGTTTATCTAAATTACTATAAGAGATGTATCAATATGTTTAATCAATTTAATTGATTCCATGATGAAAATAAAAAAAAGTATCTTCTTCTTTAACGAATAAACTAGCAAGTCTACATTATAGATTAGATGCAAATAAAAAAGAGTACCAAGATAATAACAAAAACATGATGAAAAGTCGCACTTTCAAAATCTAAACAAAGAAATATAAAATTAGATCTAGAATTAGATAGAAAAACACCATAAATCTTGAATAATAACTTACTTGAGAGAAAATTAATAAAGAAAACTTACTTGAGAAAGAGTCAACTCGTTAGGATATTTACTTTTCCTTCGATCAATAATATCTAATAGTTGAAGATAAATACAATAGAAAACGAAAAAAATCTAAGAGATGAAGATAAATAGAATAGAAAAGGGGCTATAGGCACCAACTAACACCATCAAAAAAAGAAAGAATATCATTCTTCTAAGGAAAAAAACATTTTAAAAAATAGAAAAAAGTTTATTTGGGGTCACTTTATTTTATATATTTGATAAATTAATTAATTACTTTAAAATAATGCACTTTAGACCTTACTATTGTAGATGTTTTAATCAATTTTGATGATTTTAATTATTTTAATTTCTTTTTTATTTAACTTATTAAGACATTTTTCTCTTCAAACATTTATGAAATTTATTATTTAGTTACGTATTTAATTAGCTAGAGGTGAATAGATAAAAAACAAAATAACGTTAAATTAAAATTTTACAGAACGACCAGACATGTAATCACGTGTGATTAAAGTAATATGAAAATATAAAGAACAACACACAAGATTTTTATATGGAAATAACCTAGGTCACACCAATGATCTAAGAGAAAAACCACCAGTTTATCGAATCACCTAACTATCAACTATGAAAAATAAGGTGAAATTACAAGGCTAGGACTTAAACTATCCATCAAAATAATGCCCTAAGTAATCTACTTACATGCCCGGATTTGGACCAACATTTTGATTAACTCGAGTCATATAAGTTAATCAAATTCATACAACTGGTACATAAAAAGTTAGCATTAAACACAACATTTTAATAATGAATAATCATAATTAGATGATTTAATAAATATATCAAATAAATCAGAATCAACTACCAATCCTATAATAATAAGTTAAAAGTACAATATCATAAATATCTTAGGCTTTTTAACTCATTAAACACAACTATAAATGTTTGATAAATTAACTCAATAAAAAAGCACACTTGAAATAGTTTTAGAGAAGAGAAAGAAAGAGGACAGAGAGAGAGAATATGATGAAGATAATAATTTTTAAAAATGCTCTTTTATGGTTGACAAAATTGTGAGGTAATGGTATGATTAAATAGCATGAGTAAAAATCCTAGGTAAAAGGTTAATTACAATTTTTTTCTTAAAATTACTTAGAAGTGTTTAAAAACATAAGGACAATATCATAAAAAATATTAATTAGTTCAGGTAAAAATTAGATTAAATTTAAAAATTTGACCACTCGATTGATCTAGTCAAGCTCCATCGATAGGCTATGAATAGTTTGATTGGTATAGTGAATAAATAAATAAATTTAGAAATAAGTGGATCTATCTAGTCATTAATCTTGATCAATCTATTCTTGACCGATCAAGTTAATGCTTCGATAGATCTAACCGTATTAAAAATTAATTCAACCAGTTTTAATTAAGCTCGATCAATCTAATTACCACTCGATTAATCGAGTGACCTATTTAAACAATGTTTCTATGTGTCTAATATGAAATCTAACATGTAAGGGAATAGAGATATAACTGAGATGTGATCATTAAGGCTCGATCATTTCTTCAGCTTGAAAATAATTTTGAAAGACATACCTAAAAACTAATATTACATACAAATATTGTGTTCATGAATTTCACCAACACTCACAAACCTTACAATCTCCACCTTTAGCATATTCATATGACAAAATCACTCTCTCACAACAAACACTTATAAGAAAAAAATTACATATTGGAACTATTCTATGATCCGGTGAACCATTTTCGCTTGTATCTTGATAGCTTTTATTTACACAAAAAAATACCAACAACCATCTTTGTTTGGAAGATTGTCCTCATTTATATATGAGTTGGATACTTCATGCCTAGTCGATATAAAACTTTTTAACAATAACATACATATATGTCGAGTGAGTATGTGAATAGGATCATGTTGAAATCCATAGGTATATCTTTGGCTCTAGAGTTGATGTAAATGACTAAATAGACTTGTATATGAACTAAAATGATATTGGTGAAATAAAATAAATGTAAGAGATATTACTAGACAATGATGGAAAAATGAGAAAAATAAGAAATCAAAATGTATAACTATCGTTATATTACAATAATATAATATTTATAGTTCATTAAAAAAAAGCATCATCTTACAATAATGTTACAATTAGTTTGATATATCTTGATATATAACCTCATTTTTTATGCACTATTTTATTTTGTATCTTCATTATTTGAGCTTAAACTATCATCGTGATAATCATTCTCTTGACTTCCACTCAATTCAAGGGCATTGTTCTTGATGTCATCATCATCTATAAAATTACCAAAATATTATGATTTTGATGTGTTCTTAGATTTATGGAAGCTAACCTCTTCTCTTTCTACATTTAATCAACTTAAAGGTCCACAACTATCATTGTCCTCCACGAAACCTCCGCAAAAAAATATACATAATTTGATTTCAAATCTTGGAATCAATTGCTAATATCATCACTTTCAATTTCTCCATTTTGCTCAACTTCTGCTATGTCCTTAAGCTTTCTACGATCAAAGATTTGAACTAGTCTCCAACTTGCTTCACGTTTCGTATCAGTAAAGTAAAAAACTTATTTTACTTGACATACTAATATAAATGATTCATCTTTGTACCAATATCTACTTTTATCAATACAAGTATAACCTGAATCCATGCACTCTCTTTTTCTTTTTGGGTTGTTGTTAAACCATTTGCATTTAAAAAAATAAAAAAATAAACTTGTAACCATTCAAATAATCTTAAGCGAATTATATCTTCTAATACTCCATAAAATTCAAAACCATTCACTTCATGAACACTAGTTGTTATAACTTCACCATTTTGCAAAATAAGATATTCATCTCTACAATCACTATGAACTCCTACTCCATTCACAATACATCCTAGGTAAATGTTGTGATCCCTTCCAGGTTACTAAGCCAATGATCTAATCAAATTCATAACACTTGTTCCATGTACTTTGCACGTAAATTATCATAATTGTGCTCTCAAACTAGTTTCAACTCTAGAAAAGTACATGGAACAAAATGTTAGTGCTTCATCTGCCACGTATCCAATTGCAATACAACCTTTTGGATGAGCTTTATTTTGAACATAATGTTTTAATTTTTTTAGCATCCAATAAGGTACATCCACTTTGAAGAAACGGGACCAACTAGCTCAAATGTACACAAACTCTCTATATGAGAAAGTTGTTCCTATCGAGTTTGATGCCAATAGAGACTATTAGGTCCTACATCGGTAAGAGACTCTACTTCTGTTGCACTTATATCCCTGGCTTCTTTGCTCCCATCGGCACCCAAGAGCTTGGCGGTTTGCTCACCCCCAAGCTTCACCTATCCAGTGCCGACCAATACCACCAGCTGATGTGGAAGGGGGTTGTTAAGTCCCACATTGACCAAAGACTCTACTTTCATTACATTTATAAGTCATTGACAACCCTTCCTCTGTAAGAGCTCTTTTGGAGGGAGTTAGGCCATGGATTTATATAGAGACATTTGTTGGAGCAATCAAACTAGAGACTTGAGCGAGTTTTCATGTAGTGATGGAAGCTTCATCTTTGTTCGAGTTCTTCATCACATTCAATTGCTTGTGTTTATCTTGATCTTTAGTAGCAATCTGATTCACACCTTGATCCTAACTCTTCATGAATTTTGAATCCCTTAGCTTTGATACCATACTTGAAAGTTAACAGGGAGTTCAAGAATGAATGTAAAAACAGAAGAAATCAAGAGTGAACAAGCTGATGTTATTAGAGAGACAGTCTGGTATACATACATAAACCGACTAATCACACTTGTAAAAGTTAGTTACATAATAACAAACTATTGACTACCACTCTTAGTTAACTTAATACCATCTTGTAGTTTGATATCTTCCTTCTCATCTAGGCACATCGGGAAAGTTAATGAAGTTCACGATCCTCTCCATTGTAATTTCTTCAGTATTGGCTCTAAAGGAAAGGGATGACTTCTAACGATTTATTACTTCTATATTCAATGAAGTTGTTTTCTTTAGTTTTATGATTGTTCTTTTGTTTACGGCTATTTATTTTTAACATTTTCGAGACTATTTTCTCTTATTTTACTTCTTTCTCACATGCTATGTTTGTTTATTCATGTTTAATTATCAATCAGTACTTATTTTCTTTGCTTGCCTTCAAGTATATTGTTGATTAAGTTGATAGTCTATGATCCATATAGATCTATGTTGTGCGTTTACGGTTATTTATTTTTGACATTTTTGAGACTATTTTCTCTTATTTTACTTCTTTCTCACATGCTTTGTTTGTTTATTCATGTTTAATTATCAATATGTACTTATTTTCTTTGCTTGCTTTCAGGTATATTGTTGATTAAGTTGATAGTCTATGATCCATACATATCTATGTTGTGATTTGCATACATAGAAGGTGTCTTGATATGAATAACATTTTAACTCTACATAATTAAAATTATGATTATTCAAAAAAATTAGATGATTTTTTCTCGAAATTAATGGTAATTGAAAAAGTGAAGGATAGGAAGGGTCATTATAATATCAAAATTGTGGTTAATTAAAACCGAACATATATTAATATTATTATTTTATATACATATAATTACATAAAAAAATATAATTTTAATAATAAAACATACAATATTTTGTATAATTAGATTAAATTTTATTTATTCTTACTTTATCTTTTTATTTTATTTTACTTAAAAACATGTGCTAAATAATTAAAATATTAAAATTATAAATAATATGGTAAAGTAAGAATTTAGATAACGTTTAATTTTTTTAAACTAAATATATTTTTGAATACATGTAAAAAATAAGAAATATGATTAAACCGTAAAAAACTGATATCGACTCATAACGAATAATTATTAGCTAAATGTTTCCAAAATGTTAACGTGGTATGGTTATAATTATTAACATAACCATCCCAACTCTTATTCATAGTTTGATACACAAATTTTTAAATAATCACTTATTTATCTCATCTCGTTTGAATACTTTTTTAATTTATTTTGATATCTATTAAATTCTATAAGAATATTAAAAGATGAATGCAATCACCATAATAATTATCATTTATTTAAATTGTTATATAGCGAGACTCTAATATTGGGAAGCAACCATGCCATTACATAATAATATTAAGTAGAATATAAGATGTTATTCATTATTTCATCAACTACTAAACAACTATGCTTATTTATAGGAAGTAAACATATCACTTGGTTATCAGAACAACGAATACTATCTCGTTGAAAATATATTTCCATGTATTAATTACAAAAGTAACAGAAACAAGCTACGCTGAGTTCATACCAACTCCATCCACAACCTCCATTGACAGCTCCCTCATTTTTAGTGCATATTTGAAAACAATTTTCTTCTTGAAAGCAAAACCCTCTATATGTACGACTTAATTTTTTGCATCCAGAATTTTCTCTCAGAGCTACTTGCGTCTCTGAAAAACATATCAACTAACTAATTAAAAATATGTAAAATAGAATGTCATAAAAATAACAAATTACGGGGAATTAACTATATAAAATAGTAGGGAATTCATAAATATTTATATGTCTCTTTGTAACCAATAATCAAAGAATCATATATAATGCATATTGATGAATAATTGACCATTTAGTTGAGGTGTTTTGAAAATAATCACTTCGGCACCTGCAAAATGTTTATTAATCAAATTAGTTATCGAAAACAGTCGAGGTGATTATGAGTAAGATAAGATACATATTAAATTATGGACGAAGGGTATTAAAATTTTGTTATCTTTAAAGAAATTATATTTAGTTAAAATTAGTGAATTTGTACTAATTTTTTCCTTAATTTAACATAGGATGTGTATAATAATTAACTATAAACTAACCATAAGTTGATGACAAAAGGATAAGAAGAAAAACACATAAGAGCACAATGCTGCAAGAGACATAGTTACAAAGAGTACTAATATTTTCCATTAAGTTTTTTTTTTTGTGTTAAAATTTAAGAATATGATCCTTTATATAGAAAAATATCATAGTATATGGTTTGCTTTTATTTTTATACGATGGAAAGATATTATTGAAACTATTTCTGACATTTACATAAAATTTAATAGCTAAGAGTTTGAAAGTCTTGGCAATGTGGATGGTGAAAATTACTATGCACATTTTTATTAATTCAGCTAATGTATTGTGACCTATATATGCACATTTATTTCTAAGAGAGAAAAATATATTAATATTTTTTTATCTTATATATATTTTAGGGATTGAATCCTAACTTTGAAATTGGACGATTCATAATGAAACTTTAGTTAGACCGCTTTAATAAAATACTTATTTTAATTAAAAAAAAACATTCTCTGTATGTTTCAAACCTAAGGCACAAAAATATAAAAACAAAAATATAAAATTAAGATTGTAGCAAGAGAATAAAACATTCATTAAAATAGTCTACCATTAATTAATATTTTTCAAGAAATGAATTTGAAATATTTTGAATTAAACAATGTTTTTCCTCCTTATTGTTGGGTTTTTACTCTTATTTGGAGGAGCCCAAGTGAAGCCCATGGAGTAAGAAGGACAATTATGTCATTTCATTGTCTTAATTAATAAACACATTTAGGGTTTGTTGTATGAAAAATAAGTAGAGAAAAACGTGTGTAGCAAAAACAGCAGCTGCAGTAGAAAAAATGTTCTCAGTTTTTCAGTTTTCCCTCTCCATCTAGTCTTCATCAAGTGTTCCGATCGAATTCCGTTTGTGATCCGATTAAGCTGAAATTTTGCAGGCAGGTTCACGACTCAAGACTCTTTAATCGGTGCGGTGGGATTTGGATTTGGCTCACCTGTTTGAGAAATTATGAGCAGTGAACAGTGACTACGAATTGGGTTAGATTTTTCCATTCTTCTTGAAATAATTGTTAGTTTCCAAGAAGTGTATTCTTGATGATATTGTTGATTGTTTGCCTCTAGTTTTACCTAGAGAGAACTGTTGTACAATTGTTTATTGATAGTGGAAGTTTTGGAGAGGAGTGTCGTGGTTGTTTCCTTCCTACACCGGGAAGGTTTTTCCACGTAAATTGCTTGTGTTGATTTTGTACATGTTTCATTTTAAGCTCTATTTATTTGTTTTCTAAAAGATTCACACAAAGAAGTAGAATATGTTTAATTCCGTTGTTTAGAGCTTGATTAAGTTCGAATTGAAATTGTGATTCTCCTAACACTTATTTGGTGAATTATTTTGTTGTATGCTAGATGTATATCTTAAGATATTGAAAATAAGAAAAATCATGTCAAAGTTCAAAGAGTCTCAAAAGCTAAGTGTTGCAGGAAAGAGTGATATCTAAGCCAATTAATTTGTGCCTGAAAAAGTAAATTAGCCTACACTTGCTTTAGAGTGTTTATCAATTCGACATGGGTTAATTCAATCAATTCATTTGATTAAATCCTAGGATTTTCATCTAATCTAAATATTCAATCATTTATTTTATCTAATACAATTCCCGTTAATTGATTATTTTTATTAGGATAGATTTATTTTTTTTATATATTTTTTAATTTTTTTTTATCATTAATCAATATATAAATATTTGATCTTAAATAAAGTTATAAATATCACAATAATAATGCAAACTATGATATTTTAATAATATTACAACATTACACTCTGACATAAATACATACAAATTTAAATTTAAAATCAAGTCATAAATGTGAATAGAAGAGAACTTAAGGGCATTAAAATCTTTTAAGAAAACAATAAAAATTTATCCTTAAAACTTATAATTACAAAAACAAAAAAACACTTATTGTATTAAACTCATTCATTTTTATTATAAAAAAACTAATACATCATTTTACATTTAACACTATCAAATTGAACCATAATTTATATTATTAGATTGATATCTTTGTTATTATAAATTTTAAATGTATTATTTTTATAATTTTTTAAGTCTTTTCAGATACTTCAAAAATTAAAGTAAATTATGAGAAAATGTATAATACAAGAAGTAATTTAAAATCCTAGAAGAAATATATGTATCAAATATTAATATTATTTAATTTTGATCGCTTCAAAACAAATTGTAGTTCCACCAACAAATCCAAACATAACAAATTTAAATTTTTTAAATCCAATTCAATACAATTATTCGAGTTAAAACCACTCAAAATTATAAGTGAGAGGTAAGAAAGATCCAATAAAGTAGTATTTTTTTCTATTTATTATAAATCTAACAGTTAGATATAATGGTGTAAAAGAATTTATAAAAAAAATGGGATCATTTATCCTATCCTTTTTTTTAATATTGATCTTACTATATTATTACTCTGAATGTAAATCACAGGATAAAAAAATAAAAAAATAAAAGGAAAATTTATGTATAGGCATAATTGATACCACTCAGCCACTTAATTGATACTAACCTAAAATTATTACACTTTTTCAAAGAAAACAAAGAATACAGAAAATATAATTTGTATTGTCTTCTTACAACTATATCTAAATTTGTTTGTTTTCTTCTTGGCTGTTACATTTAAAACATATAGGCTATGCCAGATGAAAAAGATAAAATCTACAGAATATTTTGCTAAAAATGCTTACTAAATATAAAACGCTATAATTGCGTACAAGAAAATGACTAACATATACATTTTCATTAGCAAAGGTAAAACCGATTGATTTTATTTTCAATGTCTTCTTTTAATTACATTATGCTCATCTTTTTTTATTTTGAATGATTAATTTTTGGAGTCACTTTTTTATGTTATTTGAATATTTTTGTTATTCAATTTTTATAAGGGGTACATAAATCATTCAATCTTTAAAATTGAAACACTTTAATCAAAACTTTCATTAAAGTTATCCAGTGTACTATTGGTCTAAGCAGTAAAGCTCGCACCTACACCAATGCTTTCACAACAGGCAATATTAATTCGTAAAAGAAAATCACATATGAATGCCTAATTTAACATTATAGAAAACAAACTGCGTACCATCTTTGAACGACTCCTAAAGCCTCAGGCTCATAAGCAACTTTCGATCCTATAGGATGTCCTTGTGACATCTTTCAATGTCCAGAGTATACAAGATCTGACCTCTAACCAGACAAAGTCCAACCGATAATGTGACCCTAACAACAGAAACCAAGCCTACAAACTGGCCAAAGAGAGTCTGCATGCATAGTTGGTGAGAGGATCCACAAGTATACAGGTTGTATAAGTAATAAAGTAGGACAAAGTACGACTATCATCCCACGAAAAATATTTATATTTTATAATTAAGCACCACTATGCAACAATCTTTGTACTATCTAGGTGTTTAATAAATAGAAATATCTAAAATAAAAATTAACCTAAAATTATTCAAATCAATAAATAATAAATAAGTAAATAATATTTGAGAAATTAGGATCTATGAATCTTTTAACCATTCCACGTATAATATAAAAAAAAATTGAACGGTTTTTTTATCTAATTTATTTTCTACATGCTATTGTATGCTAATGAATATTTGTCAAGTATTCTTTTGACTACGTGCAAACAATCATATTATCATGTTATTTCATTCACACATAATTATTATACTCACATGTAACATGCCACATATTTATCAATATATTGTTGTACTATTTCAATTCATGTGATAATAATTTCATGAATAATTTGAATATCTACTTTGTTAAGCCAGGACATGAATCTCAAATCATATAATTTGTGGGCCAAAGAATCAAAACATTAAAATCAAAATTATTATATCAAGTAAAAGTAGAGAAATTTATTCAACTAAATAAAATCAATCATATGGTTTATGGCTAATTTCATAAAAAAATCCTAACTAAGAACATGATCACTAATAACTTTAAATATCATCATTGAAATAGATGAGTGTATAAGGATTACAATGATGATGAAAAAATAAATTAAATACTACTGTGATGAAGAATCTAGCTTTGTCTCTAATATATCTTACTAGGTATTCAATTCTGCTTTAGCTTTGTTCTCCCTGATTTTGTTTGTTCCTTTAGAATTATCTTATGTTTTTGTAAATTCTTTATTGATTATGGTCTCTTTATAGTGTTTAAGTAAGTTTAAAATCATCCTAATTGATTGAAGAATTATATTAGCTTTAATCCAATGCCTAAGATTGATATTTTGATATAAAATCAGAATTGATATGTCAAAGTTTGCTCCACTCAATCGATCGAGACCCTTTCTTGATTGATCTAACTAGAACATTGTTCCAACCTGAGAGCACTCAATCAATGCTCAAACAAAGCTTGATCAATCAAATCCCTTTTGGATTGATCGATAACCTTTTTGATTGATCTAACAATGTTTACCATTCAATAGTGTAGTGTCCTCTTCCTAGATTGATTCTCGATTGATCAAGTTTTTTCTTAATCTATTGAGGCACCATTGAGAGGTGGATTGATCTATCGAGCGTTGTTGCTCCCGAATGGTTTCAATTTGTTTATTTTTGTCTTGTTTGGTGTCATTTCACATATATTAACATAGTTAGACATAAGATAGGATTTTTAAAAATATTTTTCCCAAACCAAGAAAAATAGCTAGATTGAAGTGGTTAAATAATGCTAATTTTATATAGTTATCAATGATATAAAGCTATCCTTAGAGGCCAAACACTATCCCATTATCCATCCATATCAAACTGCTTAGGACTTGGGTAAATAGCTTTTGTCCACCACTACCTACATAGTCAACTTAAGGCCTGCAAACGCTATCCAAAAAATCCATGCGAACCATGCAACCTCAATAAAGAATGGTCATCCAAGAGTAAATCCTTAAAAGGATGTATAGACGGTTCTCTATTTAACTATTCACGAACTTGATATGTAATTGCGAAAAATGTAGCAAAGGTTTAATAGTCAGTTCCATGCGATGCAATGTGATTCATGGATACAAATGGTGTGGCACATTGGTGGATCGCAGGGAGAAATCACGTGATGACACCTATAGGGTTGTTTGATTGCACTCCAAACTCAGATTGAACGTTGTGCCGACACGTTTCATGCATTTCTTCACTCGTCATATGCGGAGATTTATGATTCATTGTCCCTACTTGTACGACATCTATATGGCTTGCTCAGTCAGCTCTTCTTCTTACGTAGTAGTTTATGTGACAGCTTTTGATTGATTATACATTAAAAATTTAAAGAAATCTCAAAAATTATATTTTCACCCCTTTCTTTCCTATCTACTGATTATTTTGAAAAACATGTTGCTTTAATTTCAACTGTGCTATCTATTTAATTTACATTGTAATACCTGTTTGATCGAATTTGAATAAAACTCGTGAAAAGATTATATGAATTGACATCTCCACTATCTTATAGATGCCTATCTGAATCACAAGTTTAATTCATGTATGTACAGTTATTTCGACGTATGAAACTCTCAATATATATATATACACACACATTGGAATTCAAAATCTATTTTTTTAAATAAAAGATTTATTTTTCTTTTTATATGTAATTTGTTATTATGTGTTTACAAACAAATAATCAAGCAAATGTCTAATATCTTGTAACGTAATAATAGTGTTTTATACATTTAAAGTACATGTGTTCGAATTATATGATTTCAATAAGTATGTATGTGAGAATATAAATATGTAAATATTATTAAAAATATTCAATAAATGAGAAATTAAGTAGAGCACAAAAAGGGAACAAAAATACTTGACGTTGGATGAATGGAACGTTACTCCTTTATAATATGTAATATTTGGCTGAACGGTTATAGTTCAATGATATTAAAAAAAATGTAAGATATATAAATATAAAATTAGATATTTAAATAGTGATATTAAAGTTTTTTATAAAGCATATAAATATAAAATCAAGGGTTCTAATTCAAGAAGTTTGTGTTATGTAATATAATTTCTAAAAAAAAATTCAACTATTAATTTGTTAGTTTTGCAATATAAACTTAATATTTTGTGTAAATCGATATAAGAGAAGACAACAAACTCATTGGTTAATTATTTTAAATTATGAGGAGGGGTATTCAAACCTATCACTAGAAATATATAGTAGACTACCTTTACCACCAAGGTATTGGGATGATAGTCAACATAAGAGTTCGTTTGGTAATTTTTTAAAATGACTCAAAGCAATTTTAAGTATGTTTAGTAATTTTTACTAGAAATGCTTCAAAAGCTTTCGAAGCAGTGTGATTTTAAGATAAGTAAGTATATGATACTTTTAGAAAAAAAGAAATCAAATTTTGAATGGAAAAAAGTTTACGTGTAATTACTTTAGTTTTATAAATTGGATGGTATATTTTAGTTAAAACAACTATATTGTGAACGTTTTAATCATTTTAAACAAATTTTGATGATTTTAATTATTTTATTTTTTATTTTTATTTAATTTTTTGAAAACTTTTTCATTTTCAAACATTTATCAACTTCCTACTAATAAGGTTTATTTCAATTTAACTTGAGTTTTTCCAACAAAAAATATTTAAAAATTCAAAATCATCAAGAATGATAAAATGTCCAAATCTACGATGTAAGGTGACTAAAACGCATCAATTTTAAAGAATGGTGGATATGTGTCAATTTATGAATATAAAGTTACCAATGTATCATGGTATCCTTTTGAATGTATGCTAATATCCTATTAAGTAACTATTGAACTGTTCATTTAAAACTATTTCTAATAATTTTATATCAAATATCTAATTGCTTCTCCTAAATCACTTTTAACTAAATCACTTCATCTAAACAAGTTGCATTAAAACTATTTCAAAAAAGGAACATCCAAATGGCCTTAAACTTATCAATCGAATTAATGTGAAATCTATCTTCAAAATGGTCTAATAGGGTTTCAAATTCCAAACTAATTGTGAAATTTTTCCTAAATTTCTTAAGTTTGCTTGTGATTTCATTTGATTTTCAACGTTTATCTTTATGATTCTTCTCGTATTGTTGATGATATATTCATAATAAAGAGTTCACAGACACATTAACAGTAAATGAACGGCTAGTGTTATAATATAATATAATATAATATATATAAGTACTTGATCCTATATAAAGTTATGTAGCTTATTAATTGAATATTAATATGATTATTATGAATAATATTTGAACAATAATAACTATAAAAATGCAAAATAAATGACAATTAAATTGTTCAAATCACAAAACTCATCAACAACAAAAATATATGCGAAAAATATTTATGAATCTTAATCACTTAATTGCCTAAGCATGTGAATTACAAATAACACTAAAATAATTACCAACCATTTAAATCCAACGTAATATGCACTCCTCTTTCAAATAAACTACACACCGTATATTAATTTATCTACACACTCGTATGCCAATTAAATTACATACTACACATTAAGCTTATCAATTAAAAATCACACACATAAAAATCATACATCTCTGGCTAAAAACTATGTATTTTATTTAATTAAAACACACAACTAATTAATTTACTCAAATCTATTTAATTCTTTCTATAAATCAATTGTTGAATAAACAATTAATAGCATAAAAACTAGATTTAAAAAATAAAATGTAATTCAAATCACTATTGGGATAAATTATTAAATCAACACATGTAAAAACATTGGGTTCATAAGATTTATAGACTAATAAATTTGTCACTGATATTCAAGTTCATAAATCTCAGATTTTTTTATGAAAAAAGACATTAAATCTGATAAAGAAAGAAAAAGAATAACAGTTACAGTCAATTTCTTGATTTATAAAACTAATATTCTCTTAAATTTTCTCAAAATTGTTTAATTCTCAATCCTTTCTTGAACTTTTTATCTTCTTGGCAATTTTTGAAATTTTTGGGTGAATGTTAATTATGTTTAACTCTTGCCAAATTAGGGTTAATTAAGATTGAAATTATGTAATATGGATCATTAGATCAATTCTTACAAGATCTAAGGGTTAAGGATGAAATCAGGATTAAAAATGAATCTTAAAATTTTACCAATATGACATAAAGCTTGATGATCACTAGTAGAAGTAGGTGAATTGTGGCATAGAAAAGTACTCATAATGGAGGGAGCTTGCTGAATGTATACTGGGTAACACGCGCCATAGTACAAAAAAGTACCCAATGCGGTGTGAGTTCATTTTTGTCTTGTTTTTACTATGTTTGCAATTGTTTCACCTGTTGTAATAATTAAATACAAATTAATCTTTTTCATTATATTTAGCATAAAATAAAAAATAATTGGTTTAAAAATCATTAAATAACTCTAATTTCATTGAGTTATCATTAATATAACATCATCTCGAAGATTCACTCCTTCCTCTTGTCCAGGTAGCCTCATTGAAAGTTTATAAAATATGGATCTGATTAACCAAGAGGGGGTTGAATAGGTTATTTTTAATTTTTATCATTTTATAACTTAATAACCTAAACAAAGCGGCTAAGCATGCAATCGCGTGTAAGAATAAAGCGCGAAAATAAAATAATAACACATGATATTTTTAGGTGAAAACAACCTGTGCCACAACCATGACCTAAAAGAAAAACCACCGGACCACCGGACCACCTAACTTTCCACTATGAATATCAAATGTTCAAGTGCAAACTTGGTCTTATGCTACCCTCCTTAGGATACTGCTCCAATGTAGTTTACTTACGAGCATCTGCTATGTTTTCACAGTTTCTAATGTTAGCGTGAGCATTTTTCAAACCAACGTTCCAATAAGTTCCTTGCCAATTAGATCGTTCACAAATCAACTGTAAAAAGGTTAACACAAAAAACATAAGTGCCTATGTGTGTTCTAGAATGTTCTAGAATGGATTTAAATGAATAATCCTAACTAGATGATTCAAAATATATTTTATTTAAATCAAATCAACTAGAAAATTGTAGAGCAAAAAGATTAAGCACAAATTCAATAAAAATAACTTCTTTGAAATTTAATAATCAAATCAAATAATTATGATCACATAAAATTATCTGATCAAAACATGTAAAAATCTAATAAAAAAAAGTTTTATAAAGATAAAACATATCAAATAAATTTATTAATAAATAACTCTAATATGATATCAATTTGATATTAATCAATCTATTTAATTTTTTGTGCTATGATTATTTTATTTGTTATCATCACGAACAAATATATATCCATATATATTGATTACTTTTTTAACTTCAGTGTCTAAAATATTACTTATATATATTACCTATGCTCACACCTTCATTTATATATATATATATATATATATATTAATTAACTTTACTCTGAACATATATACCATATCTTTTTTCAATGCTCGGGTGAATATGCATTTGTTTGAATACTCATATTTGTTAATTTGTTACCGCCTTCGTATATTTATTACTTTTCTTCTTTACTTTTATTTCCCTTTTTTATTCCATAGTTTGTGGTAATTCTTCTTCGGTTACTACAGTTTGTGACAATCCTTTTTTTCGATAGTTTTTTTATTTATCAGCACATATATTAACCTTAATCCTATTTCTATATATATAGATAATGATAACCTACTGGCATTAGGATTTGGAATATTTTAGGTTTTATTATTCAAGATCTATTTAAAGATTTAATAAAAAAAATATTTTTAAATCACATCTTAAAAATATTAAGACGTATAAAAAAATATTTAAACATAAAAAATAATCTTAGATTTATGAACACGTGCTATTAAATGAATTAATGTAATTTTATGTGTTATACTTATAAAAGATATACTTGAAATACGATTATCTGAAACTCGAGCATTTGTTGAGCTTTTTCTTGATAGACTTGATAACAGGCTTAAAAACAAATTTATAGGTAAATATTTTATCAACGAAAATAACCAAAACTCATAGTTCTTACACTCATATTGAAAAATTTATTATCGATGTTATGAAGATGCGATACAGAAACATTAATAATGCATAGGCTATTATGTGAGTTAAAAGGCGCTTTCAAGGAAGGTAATTCGGCTATCGTTGTCATTTGATTCCAAATATTTCTCAGTTATTGATCATTGCAACTTCTTCTAATGATGTGCATTTGCTCTAGTTTGGATCTGGATATGAAATTCTTGATCTAATTTGCATTAATTCTTTGAGTTTTTATTTCTGTTGTATTCCTTGCTAATTTTGAGAGAGTGAAGGTGTGTAAGTGCTTATGATGTATCTAACCAAGAGGTGTTACTCTTTGGTCCTCGTTCTACTAGAAATTGGCCTCCTATTGTGCTGTTGCACGTTATCTCTTGTTTGTGTGCTATTATGTATGTTGTTCTGGAACTGAAGGTAGGCTTATCATCTTGATACTGTCTACATCATTTAAGCAAGAAGAGCCAATTCGATACATGTATCTCGACTTTGTAGGAAATCGTGGTATGCTAATAAAAAGATCCTATAGGGTGAAAAAGTTGCAGTTGTGTAATCCTTGATGTCTAATGTGTGAGGTGTAGTTTTTATTGGATGACATGACTTCAAGTGCTATTCTACATGACCTTCATGTGGATATTATGAGTGCTTTTTTGTGTACTTCATTCTCTGCTCTGTTTGCTCTCTATTATGTGTACTTTTGCTTGCTAGTGCTATTGGTTACTACTCTAAGTACGTAGTTGTTCTGAATGTTTTCTTCTCACAAGAAGAATGATGGATGAGATGTGTTCTAGGTTGGACAACCTTGTCCTGGTTCATAAGATTTAGCTAGATATAGAGCATGTAATGGCTAGTTTGGATAATCTTGAATTAATGCTTTGAATTGTAGATGTAATCAACAGAGAGTAAAAGTTAATGTATATGGGGATTGGTGCTTGAGCAGTGAATGATTGTTATGTGAATTCTGATGCTTAGATGAAGTTTGTTCAACGAATTTGAACAAAGAAAAGAGTATCTTAATTGATTGTGAAAATAGTGAAACTAGGAAGAAGAGATCTCCATCATTTTTCAAGCTCTCACGTATGCCTTGGTCTACAGTTAGTAGTTTGGTTGGTAATGTTGTAGTTTTGGTTGCTGTTTTTGGTTTTTGTATTAGTTTGGTAACTGTTTTTTTGGTTGATTATGTGTTTGTTGTTCTGTTCTAGTTTTTTGTTGTTGTTGGCTTGTGGTATTTGATTTGTAAAAGGTGGCCAATCTATTTATTAGAGATAAAATTAAGGAGTAAATCAAGAACATTAATTCAAGGAGTTGTGATCTTTAATTTAAGGATTAATTCAAAGAGTAAAACAAGGAATCCTTAATTCAATGAGTAAAACAAGGAATCCTTAATTCAAGGAGTAAATCAAAGAATGTTTAATTCAAAGAGTAATTCAATGAGTAAATCTTCTTATATATAGCTATAGAATTGTAATGAAAATATGAAAGAAAGAATACAACTTTGAGAAAGCTTGTTTTATTTAGAAAGGCCTTTAGGCCTTGGCCTTTGGCCTTGACGTTTCTAACACTAATTTTTCAACATGGTATCAGAGCAAGTCGATCTTCTTAAAAAAATTGTTATTCTTTTGCTCAAAGTGCGTTTGACACTCTATCAGAGCAATTTCTTATTCTTTTTGTTTTTTCAAATCAAATTTCTTGGCAATGATGGATTAAATCTCTCTTATAGCTCCTACCTGCCCGATTTGGAGGGGAAGTATTATGGTAAAAGGAAAGGTCCCACATTGAAACCAAGCTCTTGGCGATGATGGATTAAATCTATCCTGCAGCTTCTACCTACCGATATGGAAGGGAAGTATTATGGTAAAAGGAAAGGTCCCACATTGAAAACCAAGCTCTTGGCGATGATGTATTAAATCTATCATATAGCTTCTACCGACTTGATGTGGAGGATAAGTATTATGGTAAAAGGAAAGGTCCCACATTGAAACCAAGCTCTTGGCGATGATGGATTAAATCTCTCCTGCAGTTTCTACCTACCTGATGTGGAGGAGGAGTATTGTGGTAAAAGGAAAGGTCCCACATTGAAACCAAGCTCTTGCGATGATGGATTAAATCTCTCCTACAAATCCTACTTGCTCGATGTGGAGGGGAAGTATTGTGGTAAAAGGAAAGGTTCCACATCGACAACAATATTTTTTTTGCTATCGTAATCAACATTTTTGTTAGTTTTACCTTTGATGCCTTAGCTTCTCATCAGTTTCAACGACTTCTGTGCAAGTTTAGATCCATAAACCTTATGGATCTAGCTTGAGTGGAGTATTGGAGATAAAATTAAGGAGTAAATCAAGAACATTAATTCAAGGAGTTGTGATCCTTAATTTAAGGATTAATTCAAGGAGTAAAACAAGGAATCCTTAATTCAAGGAGTATAAATCAAGGAATGTTTAATTCAAAAAGTAATTCAAGGAGTAAATCTCATTATATATAGCTATATAATTGTAACAAAAATATGAAAAAAAGAATACAACTTTGAAAAAGTTTGTTTTATTTAGCAAGGCCTTTAGGCCCGCCTTTTGACTTGACGTTTCAAACATTAATTTTTTAACAATATTATATTTGTAAATAAGTGTATGCTAGCTAGATAGTAATACTTGGTGGATAATTTTAGTTGTTACTTTTAAACTCCTCTTCTGATAACTTGACTATTTTGCATAGGCATAGTTTTTTTTTTTGTTAAGCTTTTGTGTCTTAATTATTGGTTGTAATTTTATTTTTTGTTAATTAAATCTCTCTATTAAAAAAAAAACCCAAAAACTCAATAAAATACAAAAGAAGTCTCCACTACACATAAAATAATATATATATAATGTGACCGTTTACATGTTGACATTAATTATCATATGCCATAATGCTGACATGTGAAAAATGAATATTGTTATTATTTAATTAGTTTTTAATTTTAATTGAAATCAATATCTTACTGTTGGACTCATATATAATTTTCTGATGCAAAAATAATAAATAATTTAAGAAACCTATTATATATTATCGGTTACATGTGCTTACCTTACCTGGAAAGTACATATTATTATTATTATTATTATTATTATGTAAATTTATGTATTGTGGAGTAGGTAATTTATTTATTTATCAGCTTCTTACTAGATAGGAATAATACGTATTCATTATCGTGTGATCTTTGTCGGAGAGCATATTGATATATAATTAAACAGATATACATGTCCCATAATGATTTGCACGTTTATTTGACGCATCATAAGTTAATAAGCATGATTAGTGGATTTGTGTATAATAATGAGTTTAGGGAAATTTAATTTATTTAAATTTAATTCAATAAATTGATAAATTTAAAAGAATTTCATTACTTAAAATAAATAAGCTAGTTTATTAGTAACTCAGAGATTAATTTATTTAAAAAATATTTTTTTATTAATGATAGTATTTTATAATTACAATAATATTTTATGAAATATGTAATTAAAAGATATTATTTTTATTTTATTATTTTATAAAAATATAATTAAAATATATAAATAAATAACTTTCTATCTATTGAAAACAAAACCCCTATGCGAAATAAACTCTCTCTAGCATGAAAAAAAGAAGTTCAGAAGCACTCACTAATACACAACTTTTATAAGTGACAATTTTATTAGGATAAATAAGTCACTTTTCAAATAATCCTATATTATTTATTCAATAAAATTTCTAACAAAATAATAAAGTGTTTTTAATTGAACAAAATTATAATTTTAAAGATTTTTCTCTTTTATCCTTTTTTCTCATAATTTAAAGCAATAGTTAGTATGTTTTTATTATAATCTATTTTTTTTAGCTATAGAGAGGATATGGATGATTGATAAAAAAATCTATAAAAAATAGAAAAAATGTAGTTAAAAATGTTAACATTTTTAGGTCTATATTTGAAAAAAAAATAGCATTAAAATTGAACCCAAAAATGAGAAAAAGGATAAAAAAAAATAGCGTTAAAATTGAACCGAAAAATGATAAAAGGATATAAAGGAAGGAAAATTTTAAAATATTAATTTTATCTTTATTAAATATATTTTATTATTTTATTAGAAATTTTTATTAATAAAATAGTATTATATTATTCAAAAAGTGATTAATTTTTCTTGTTTTTACTAAAGGAATAACTTAAATATTTTTTTATAAAAACAAAGTAATTAAAATATAAATAAAATGAATTAAAGAATACTTCATCCTAAATAATTAGATAAAGATAAATTGAATAAAGAAACTATATATGAAACACGTTCATAATCATAGATGTATTATTTTCAAGAATTTTTATTATTTATTTCAACAAAAAAATTAACTGTTATTAATTATTCTTAGAAGAAAAAAACAACTTAATTCTTTAAAAAAAAAAAACACCTCTTGCATATTTTGAATATATAATGAAAAGCTACCTGCTACCAATATATATAGCATGCGTGAAAGTGTTATTATTTATTATTATTGATAAGAAAAAAAATACTATCATTTGGGTAAATATATGCACTGAGTCACAGAACTTAAAATATCCAACACTTTTTATATGTTAATGGTTCCTAGCGTACGTAGTTGTGGGAATAATGGGAAACGCATTACTAGAAAAAAAAATTGAAAAACAAAATAACAAATTTAATACTCAAACTCATAAGAATAAAAATAATTAATATCATATTACTGAACTATATCAATTTTAAATTGAAAACAAAAACTGATTTTTTTATTACAAATTTTTGATTGTTAATTGTGCTAATTTTTCAGTAATATATACATATGTAAAATATTAATAGTACATAAATTTCTACTCATATATTTTATATTTTTATTATTTTTCAAAATTATTTTATAAATATTAAAAATATTTCTCTTTTTAATTAATTAATAGTAAATTATATCACTATATATATCAATATATATAATTAATAAAGCTTCTGTAGCAACAAAGTTGTCTTTACCAAACTCTGCCTCTCTTAATTACACTTAATTACACTCTAATGAATGGATAACAGCTTCGGTCTCATAAGATATGCCTAATTTTTTTAGCATACGCTTTGATAGTTTTTGTAGCATAAGTTTTGGTAATTTAGTTGATAAAATTGTAGGGTTAATTTTTGATTAAAAGTCTAAGATTTAATTCATAATTTTTATTTTTCACACTCAAAATTAATGATAAGTTTGTATAATAATGTTGTTGATTTAAATTCGAATCTAAATTATATAATATTTTATTTATTTAATAAAGAAATAATTTAGTGTTTTTAAAAAATAAAAATAAAGGGAAACGCACAACTGTTAACATGATTGATCACAAGCACGTCTCACTATTCGACTGGTGATTTAGTGGACACCAGCTTTCTTGTTTAGTTAATCATTTTGCTAATATATGTAATTATATATTTAATTGATATTGTATTAAATTACAACAACTAACTAATGAATGTGTTGTCAAAGTAAATAAGAATTGAGATTGGTCAGGGGATTTAGTGGACACCATTTAAATTATTATAAATTCTAGTTTCAATCTCATTTTTTAATTTTTATTTGTTTAATGAAAAAAATTTAAGTGTCATTAAAAATAAGTAAATAATAATCACGATTTTTTTAATTTTAAAATTTTAATTCAACAAGTTAATACTTTCATAATTTTTATAAATAATATTAGAATATTATATTTAATTAATATTGAAAGTCTCACAATTAAGTGTTGGTTATAAGTTTGCGTTAGTTACTCTATGATAAGCATATTTTGAGTGAAAAATCATGATTGTATAGACTTCAACATGGTATCAAAATAAGTATTTGGAGTCACAATGTACCCAACCAATCTATCACCAATCATCCACACGGTCACCCTCAGTAGAGGGTACTTCGGTCAATGTAAGGAGTGTTTGAAGTCTCACATCGTCCAAGTAAATTAGTTAAGTGCTGGTTATAAGTCTGCGTCAATCCCTTCTAGTTAAGCGCATTTTGGGTGAAAAATCATGACTGTACAGACTTCAATAATTAATATAAAAATTACCTGTAAATTTAACATATTTTAAAATGTGAGTCTTTATTTCTTACAAAATCTTTTAATTTATATTTTAAACTATTTTATTTATGTGATGCGAGTGGTCTCCTAACTTTTATAAAAGAAATGTTTTTATTCCTTTGATTTCAACCGAAATTCATTAATACTATAACTTTGAAAAAAAAAACATTCATTTATGCATCCTTACTTGTCGCATTTTTATCTTTGCAATGTTTTTCTATAATTTTTTTTGTTTTGTGAAGGAGACTCAAGGTTTTGTTTCTTGCCCAAGAAAAACTAACACGTATGAATAAAAGATTTAATATAATAGATATTTATATTTAAAATTAAAAATGATAAAAATAATATGTTTATTAATTAAAAGACAATTTAAAATAATAATAAAAAATATATTAAAAAACTAAAATAACCATAAATTTAATTTTCACTTACATTATAATCAAATTTCTAACTACTAATAAAGATGTATTATCAATAAGTTAATGTTTTCTTCTTATTTGAAATATACTTTCTATGAACCTAATGTACTTAAGGGCTATGTCCTAGGTTCGAGGCTTGAGAAAGACGAAAAGAACTCGTTAACGTACATTGTATTGAAGATGTAGCCTAAGGATCCTCCGACAGTAGAGTACGGGGTTCACGAGTATATCTTAACATTAAAGGAGCACATTTTTATAAGACCTATCTACGTAGACCCGTAGTTTTTATACAATAGAAAATCCGTAAACTCCACCTACAATTTGACTACGACGTATTTCTTTCGCCCTTTCTTAACTTCGAACTTGGGACATAATCCTCAAGTATCTCAAGTTCATATAAACTGGGCCTAGAAGTATATCTTAATAACAAGTTACTTAGTATCAGTTATGTTACTATAAAAGAGAGAAGAACTTATGGTTCTATATTTATTGAAATGAATATTTTTAATACATCAAAAATATTAAAAATAAATACATATATTGCATATATATCTTTTATAAATAATAGAATTATATCTACACAACTCAAAAATTATAAGATTATATTTTCAAATTTAATAACAAAAACAATAATTAAGAAACTAAATCTATTAAATTAAATAACACTGATAACTTTGATGTGTAGCTTTCTTTTACTTAAATATATGATTAAGTAATTAAAGTTGTACGTACGTACGTACAACCGCCAATAATATATATGTTCGGAAAGACAGAAACCTTTTTCTTCAATTTGCCTATAGCTAGCTAGCTAGCTATAAATACGTAACCCCATCTCAAGCTGAAAGTCACAAAAGAAAGGCAAGCAACAGTTAACAAGCCTTCATATTCTTTCATATATTCATGTATAACATTGAGTTAGTCGTCTAGAGCTACTATATATAGCTAGAAATCAATTAATTAAAGGGCCACCTAATTGTAGAAAATGGATCGGAACGTTTCGTTGCTAGGTTTCTTGTTCTTTAGTGGGTTAATGCTATCCTCGGCTTATAATGTTCACCGTTATAGCTTCATAGTAAGCATATTATTTATATATATATATAGATTAATTTTGTATCTTTGATTTTTATTATTATCTTATTAGTTAATAAACAGTTAAAATAGATTTATATATATATATATATATATATGAAATTTGTTGCAGTTGAAAGAGACATCATTTACGAGGCTATGCACAACAAAGAACATGCTTACTGTAAATGGAATGTTCCCAGGTCCAACAATTCATGTTCGAAGAGGAGATAGAGCTTTCGTCAATGTTCACAACAAAGGAAAATATGGTGTCACCATTCACTGGTACGTACAATCTCTACTACGTACTCTCACTCTCGAATATAATATCCTCAAGGTGATCATATAATATATCATTAATTACAAGTTAATTGGTGATTAAAGTTTAAATTTTTAAAATCAATAATATTACTAATAAACATCTATATATAGAGCTCGAATTCCAAAAGCTAATCAAATTCATTCATTATTTTTTAAATAATTTAATAATTTTTTTAAACAGTAAAATCAATAAATATAGATGATAAATTTTTTCTTTTGTTTTTCTCACATTTTTTTAATTGCTATAATAATAATTATTAAATTGATAAAAAAATATTAAAATTTAATCTTTTTCCTAGTTGATTGTCATTGTTACTTATTACAAAATGCTCTTACATTGTTAGGTTTCTCTTCTTATGCATGTGCAGATGCCAAATTGCAATATAATGGATGTTTGGGTTTTATAAAGTGGTGGACAGAGAATATATTGTTGTATTATTTTAAACAATATTACTTTATGTTATATAGAATATAGTATTTTTTTTTTGGCTAAACTATATAGAATATAGAATATAGTATTGAATTTGTTTTTAAGTGAATATAGTCATGGTTTCCAAGCACTGCGGAGAGAGGAAAATAGATTTAAAAAAAAAGAGTGTTTTATAATTTTAATATTAAACTTTATATTTTTAAAGTTATTAGACTAAAATACTTCATTTAAAAGTTAAACTTACTTGCAATTCTTTACATATCTATCTTGTAATATAGTAGATAAAATTCAAGTGATTTGTCTACTATTTTGAACATTAGGTTAATTATTTTTTATTTTAATTCATATATTCGAATCAAAATAATTTTTTTTTATTCAAAATAAAAACTAAATACACTTTTATTTTAAAATCTAATTCATTATATTATGAAATTAATACCAATTAAAAATTGAAGTAATACAATCAGATACATACATCTTGACAACATGTATGATTTTTTAGGCACGGAGTTAAGCAACCAAGAAATCCATGGTCAGATGGACCAGAAAATGTAACACAATGTCCAATTAAACCAGGAACTAATTTTACTTATGAAGTCATATTTTCTACTGAAGAAGGAACGCTTTGGTGGCATGCTCACAGTGATTGGTCACGTGCAACAGTTCACGGTGCTATTGTTATTTTACCTCCCATTCGTATGACTTATCCCTTCACCAAACCTGATAAAGAAAAGACACTCGTACTTGGTATTATATTATACATAAGAAAAGTTATATAGTATATCTATATTTTATTACATTTTCTTTATATAAATTAATAATCTCTTTTCTTTTTCCAACAATTTTTTAATATTCAATTAAAAGAAGAGTGTTATGGATACAACTTTGATTTTTACATGTATTGGTCGTAGGTTCTTGGTTCGATACGGACGTGAAGGAAATAGTAGATAATATAACAGAGACCGGAGCTAATCCTGTGCCATCAGATGCCTACACCATCAACGGTTGGCCGGGAGTTTTGTATGATTGTTCCAATGGTAATTATAATTGAAAACAATTGTGTTTGTTCCGATGAAAAACTTTTTTTTTGTAAAATCACCTTTTTTTACTTGCATTTTTTTTAAATCATTTTTATCAAACCCACTTAATAGAACATTGGAATACGTTTAGTAAATTAATTTTGGCATCATTTTATAAATGAAGTAGAATAATTGATGTGGTTTTTGTTACTTGTTTGTATTTATGTTTAGATATCAACTATCTTTTTCATATCCTGATGATTGAATCATGATATGAAACTATTGATAAAATATTACAAGTAAAAAAAGAACAAATAGATTATCTAATTCCTTTATAAATACTCTTTTTTGTGATCACTAGTTTCAAAAATATCATTACTCAAAATCCCATTTAGGGTTTGAAAGACCCTATATTTGAATGCATGTTCAAGCGCTCTAAATTTTAAAAACGTATTCGAAATTGGTTTTAAGCTCTCCAGTTTTGGACACAAAGCTATTACGAACACTTGTTCTTCTTTACATAGCTTTAAACACCATATTTTGAACACATTGAGTTGTTCATGCAGTCCCCAGTTTTGAATATATTATTTTTAATAGATATCCATTTGTTCTAAAATTTAAACACCTATTTTGACAAAATGTTCATGCAGTTTTTAGTGTTGAACACATGTCTGGTAGAAATAAGACTATATATATATAATATATTGTAATTAATTGATATCTTCTTGCAGAAACGACAGCGTATCATATGAATGTAACTTATGGAAAAACGTATCTTCTAAGAGTAGTAAACGCTGTGATGAATGAGGAAATATTCTTTGGAATAGCAAACCATAGCCTAGAAGTAGTAGCACAAGATGCAGCATATATAAAGCCAATAATAACAAACTACATAATGATAACTCCTGGACAAACTATGGATATTTTGCTCAGAGCTAATCAATCAGCAAGTCATTATTACATAGCTGCTAAACCTTACTACGATCCAGTTATTGTAGCTTCATTTGATAATAGTACAGGCACAGCCATACTTCAATATACTGGAAGCAGCTCGGTTCCATCTTCTATTCCTTTACCCGCTCTTCCAACTGTCACAAACTCAACAGCAGCAGATAACTTTACAAAACAAATCAAGTCATTGAAGCCTGTTAATGTTCCCCAAAAAATAAAGAAAAGTATCTTTATGACTGTTTCTGTTAACCAAAAAGTTTGCGGTAATACAACTTGTTCTTCTGCAAGTATGAACAACATCAGTTTTGTCACCCCAACTCTTGATATTCTACAAGCATATTACAGGTACTTGACTCTGATAGCTTTTTCAATTTTCTTTTATTACTAACTATATCATTACTAAATAATTTTGCTTTTTTTTAATATAAAAAAATGATAATAATTAACAAATCATGCATCTTAACCCTTTATTTGATCTGATGAACAATACACAAATTTTGTTTAATTTACAGGAAAATAAATAATGGAACTTTCACAAACGATTTTCCAAATCAACCAGAAAATCCTTATAATTATACAGGAATTAATTCAACTGATCCAACAGTATTGTATCCAAAAATGGGAACAAAAGTGATAACAGTAAACTATAATGATACAGTTGAAATAATATGGCAAGGAACGAACGTTGGGAATGCAGAAAATCATCCAATGCATCTTCATGGTTTTAGCTTCTATCTTGTTGGGACCGGTTATGGCAACTTTAATAACCAAACTTCACCAAAAACATACAATTTAGTTAATCCTCCTGAAGTTAATACCATTGGAGTTCCTAAAAATGGATGGGCTACTATCAGATTCATTGCTGACAATCCTGGTACATATGCTCATATCTCTTCATTAATTATTTGGGTCAAAATATGCATTAGTGTATTAACTATTGTAGTTAGAGCACTTAGATACAATAACATATTGGACTACATGACACTTAGATTCAATAATTAATTAAATTAAAAAAAAGGTGATAAAAGTCCATTGTTTCCTTACAAAATAGACTTGTGTAATCTTTTTTGTAAATGTGTTGTCCCATGTAATATGTAGTAATCTAAAATGTAAATTGTAATTTTGTAGGTAAAAGCACCTAATTTTACTCCATCTTTTAATTAATGTATTATTAACTAATGATTTCTAAATTTTATTATAGGTGTTTGGTTTATGCATTGTCATCTGGAAAGGCATGCTACATGGGGTATGGATGCTGTACTTATAGTAAACAATGGACTTACTCCTCCAACAAGCATGCTAAGGCCTCCTCCCAATTTGCCTACTTGTTATTAACTTTTTTTTTATTTCAACCAAAATCTTTAACTAGTTTTGAGGAGGTGGATGGGACTTTGTGAAATCTAATTTAATTATTTAAGTTTGATTTCTTGTTGAGAATAAACCTACAGCTTGGTGGTTTCCTCCATTCTTGAAACAGTTTTTTATTTCATTTTTATTTGGACATGAGTTTCAATTTTTCGTTTCACTTAAATTTATAAGTAAGAACTGTTTATATATGTTTGAACCCTACCAACTTATATATGTATAAGTGTACATAAATATTATTTAAAAAAATAATAATGAAGAGCTTAAATTTAAGGAATTAGTGATTAATGAAAAAAGAATTTGTGAGACTAATTCGAAATACTTTAGATGAAAAAGAGAAATTAATTAAGAGAGAAGAAGATTATCAAGTGTACTTCTTCATACTAATTTTGTTACTAATATCTTTTTATTTTACTTTATACAAACATTCCATTAAAACATAAAATAGTTCATCATTGATTTAATATGACAATTTGAATATCACAAATATACAAAAATATAAACCATTTATACAAATCCAAATATATATATATATATCTTGCATAACTAGTAAACTTAATAACACAACACAACATAAAACAAATTAAATTTGATATTTATAGGATTGATCATATATGATAGAACAAATTATTAACTTCAATGATACCAGATTATTTATCAATAAAATTAAAATTTTAGGTATCAAAGATAAAGTTCTTAAAGAAGAAATTCTCCTTCTGTCAAAGAGAGTAACAACCAAAGATGGGGAAGAGAGAACAAAATTTTTTCAAGAGAAAGGAATGAATTTTTTTCTTCTTGAAAACTTTACTTTTGTGATTCTTTCTTTAAATAGGTAACACTGTTACCGACCATTCATTCACATTATTAAATGGGTACACTCACAATATTCCCTAACTATAAAGTTCATGTACAGAGATTTAACCCGATTTAATTCATTTAAAGTTAACCAATTGAGCTTATGAGTTAAACAAAATCAAATTCACTTAACTCACAGACTTAAATAAAATTGCTTGTTTTTATTCACGAGTAACTCATTAACTCACATATAAATGATCTCATCTTAATTCATTCAAAAATTGGATGAAATTCACATAAATGATTTCATCTTAGTTCATTAAAAAATTAGATGAACTTTCGCTTATTTCACGTATTTAATTAGATATTTATAATTAATATATAAAATAATCATAAATGTATAATGTATTTGATAATAATTTATGCATAAAAAATAAAAAGTAAAACTTATAAGTTGGATATTGGTATAGTTGAACTAGCTATTGCAACAAAAGCATTAAATCTACATCTATTTTTAAAATAAATGGATTAAGATGATCCACGGCCAGCAGAATATGGTCAATCTTCTCATGGAAAATATATAGAGCCCTTAATCTAACGTCACAACTTTTAAATTATAGATATTATGCATGTTGTTTCAGGGGGTATGGGTTTTGTTGAGTGTTCTTGTGGAAGTGAGATATATTGGTTAATAATTCATACTTTTCTCTTGGAAAATATATAAAGATGTTAATCTAAACATTATCTGCTATTTGACATACTGTGGACCACAGTCTATATCTATTTCATATTCCCTTGCCTTCCAGGGTGTGCCCACAACGCATCTTATTGTGGTATCTGGATTCATGCCTTGAAAGTAATTGTATTAGTTCAGTGTCTGTGTGTAAATATATGTTTCTTTGCTTTTGGAACTCAGCCATTCTCATCCTTGAAATATTCTTTGAATAATTGGCTGATTGGAGTTTTTATTTATCATGCCCCTTCCTTTTCAGCAAATTCATACGCACATCATGTTACTCAATTTCACTTCAATAGAGATCAAGAAAATCAATTGTTGTTCCTGTCGGAAAGGCAAGAAAATAAAAAACGTAGGTAAACTCTCATTAACTAAATTTCAAGAAAGTAAAAGTTGCAAGTATAGTACCATTAATTATATTTGAAAAAAAACTACATATAGTCATTTGATTTTGATAGTTACGATTTTATTTATAAATAGAAAATAATTTTTCCCGAGATAGACACACTAAAAAGAAGAGAAATAAAAACAAATGAATAATTTTCTTTGATGAAAAATAGTGTTATGTATGTGAAAAAATGTGAGAATATTTTTGAAAAATATTTGAGATATTTTTTTAAAAAATATATTTTTCTAAAATAGGAGTGACAAAATATTGAGTTTGTGAAACAATTGTGTTTCACTATTTTGGGTTTATTTTAATTTATTATATTGTCTCTAACTTTGTACCTATTAATTTTATTTGTGTAATAAATATTTTTTGGAGTTTTTTTCGTAGACGTAACCCAAATTAGAGGGTAAAACACGTTAAATTACCAGTGTCATTATTTTATTATGTATAATTTATTTTATTTTTATCTGCTATCCCCAACAATTGATATCAAAGATGGCCTAGTAAAATTATTAGTATGTTTTGTGGTTACAGTACAGACTGATCTACCACATCAAAAAAGATTTTATTAGGTCCAAGAAGTATTTATTTGCAAAAAAAAACACAAAAAAATATCAAGCCAAAATGTAGATATTGAAAAATTTAATGGTAATAATAATTTCTCTTTATGGTAAAAGAGGATTAAAGATATTCTCATTCATCAGAAGATTCATAAAGCGTTGTCGTGGAAAGAAAAAAAAAAGGTAACTATTGTCATTGAGGAATAGTGGGAAGAGATAGATGAGATTACAGATATTACAATCCGTCTAAATCTCTCATACATTATCTTACAAAATATTAAATCAAAAAATTACAAAACTATTGAAAAAACAAGAAATAACTCTACACAAAAGAGCTCTTTAATTTGTATTATTTTCTATCTCTTTTCATTACAATTGTATAGCTATTTATAAGAAAATTTTACTCATTCAATTACTCTTTGAATTAAGCATCCCTTGATTTATTCCTTGAATTAAGGATTCCTTGTTTTACTCCTTGAATTAAGGATTCCTTGTTTTACTCCTTGAATTAAGCTCCATGTTTTGCTCCTTAAATTAAGGTCCTTGTTTTATTCTTTGAATTAAGAACTAATATCCAATACTCCCCCTCAAGCTGGATCCAAAAGGTTTATGGATCCAAGCTTGGACAAAAGTCGTTGAAACTGATGAGAAGCCAAGGGCTTGGTGAAGATGTCACCCATTGGTCGAAACTTCAGATAATGTGTATGAATCACTTGTGATTGAACTTGTTCACGAATGTAATGAAAATAAACTTCAATGTGTTTCGTCCTCTCGTGAAACACTGGGTTTGATGCTATATGCATGGCTACTTGATTGTCACAAAATAAGGACATAAGAAGAGTTATAGGAACACCTAAATCACATTAGAAGACCTTTAAGCCATATCAACTCACACGCGGTTGAAGCCATTGCACGATACTCGGCTTGACTTGATCCGGGCGATGATAGTTTCTTACTCTTCCATTGTGACTAAGTTTCCACCGACAAATGTACAAGAAATTACATGGTGCGCGATCATGGACGATCGCATTCCTCAATCGCATCACAATACCCCATGATTTCAGGTTGTCATTCTTCTTCATGTGATACCAATGACCCACCGATCCTTTTAAGTAGCGTAAGATCCTTTTAACAAGGGTCAAATGCTCAAGTGTCTAGGGAGTTGCATGAATTGGCTCACAATACGGTAATGCATGTGTCCGCGGTGATTAGGTAGATCAACTTACCAACCGCCGTCGGTAATAACTTATATACGTGAGTGGCGTGCCCTTCAAGCTAGGTTTGAGCTTGCTGTCAAGAGGGGTAATGGCTGGTTTAGCATCACTCATATTAGCTTCTTTGAGAAAATCTAGGACATATTTCCTTTGGTTAAGAAAGAGTTCCTTGTGCGAGGTTGCCATTTCTATACCAAGAAAGTACTTCAATATCCCAAGGTCTTTAATTGCAAACCTTTGTCTGAGGGACTATTTGAGGTTAAAAATCTCGTCAGCATTATCACCTGTAATTATCAGATCATCTACATAAATCAACACAACCAATTTTTCCATAGCTCCTGTGCGAACAAATAGTGAAGAATTGGCATTGCTGCTTTTGAAACCAACACTAGTAAGAATTGAGCTTAACTTGGCATACAAAGCTCGTGGGGACTGTTTCAAACCATAAATGGATTTGTGCAATTTGCACACTAAATCCAATTCATTGCTTTAAGGATGACCGGGTGGCAATTTCATATAGACTTCTTCTTTGAGATCACCATGCAAGAATGCATTCTTCACATCCATTTGGTACATGGATCACCCCTTGTTTACAGCCACATACAGTAGCACTCTTACTGTGTTCATTTTTGCAACAGGTGCAAGTGTTTCTTTGTAATCCACCTCGAATGTTTGAGTGAATCCCCGAGCCACCAATCTTGCTTTATACCTCTCAATTGATCCATCTGACTTGAATTTGAGCTTATAAATCCATTTGCAACCCACGACTTTCTTGCCTTTTGGAAGTTTGGTGATGCTCCATTGTGTTGTGTTGATCTAGGGCTTTAAGTTCTTCTTGCATGGCTTCCTTCCACACCTCTTGGCTATTAGGCCTCATGAAAGTTTCGAGGCTCATCAGAACTCGATATAGTCTTGAGGAATGCGCCATGTTGGTGTCACTCTCTTATATGAAACATAATTTGAGATGGGATGTGTGGCTCAGAGGTGACAAAGTCTTGAAGTCTTGTGGGAGGTCGCTGCAACATGCATTGGAGCGGAGGAGTTATCTCACACTCGTTCACATCTTGTACCATATTGCGAGGATCATCTTGATTATCACCATCTTCATGCAATGTACCATTAAGAAGAGACCGCTTCATTGTTACTTTCAAGGAGAGATGTATCAATGTTGACGTGGCTGGGATCTTGTTGTTGTAGCAGGCTCAAGTTCGATTCTTGGTAATGGAAACACATCCAAGATGTCATCCCTTGACTTGTGATTTCATGTGACTTGTTGAAAAAAGTGGTTAGTTTCATAAAATCGAACATCTTTAGACACGATTAGTCTCCTAAGTTGGGGGATCATAAACACTTATATCCCTTTTGGTAGATGAATAACCAAGAAAAATACATTTAATAGCTCAGGATCCAATTTATCTCGATGATGAGATTGAATATGTACAAAACAAATACAACCAAAGACTCTACAGGTGTGAGAGGTTAATTTTCCTTCCTTTCATGACTACAGGGGACTTGAAATCCAAGACTCAACTTTGGGTAATCTATTGATGATGTAAACAAAATGCCATAACCCTGGGGACCGTAATCTCTTTCGTACATTCATTTGTAGCATTAATGCTCTAGTTTTTTCAAGTAAGTCGGTTTTGCTATCGCCACACCATTTTTTTGAGGTGTGCCAACACAACTTTTTTGATGCATAATGCCATGAATGCTCAAATATTGTTTCATGATATGGGACATGTATTTGGTGCCATTGTCAGACTTTAAGGTTTAAGGTTTAAATTTTAGAGGAGAAATGATTTTTAACAAGGTTATGAAAGTCCTTAAATACTTCCATAACTTCATTCTTAGACTTTAAAAGATATAACCATGTGACTCGAGAAAAATCATCAACAAAAATCACAAAATACTTATAACCATCAAAAGATTCATTAGTTGGTCCCCATACATCTGAATGAACTAGTTCAAAACACTTACTAGCCCTAGACAAAAAAGAATTAAAAGGCAATCTTGTGGCCTTAGACAAGTGGCAAGTTTCACATGCAATTGCATCATTTCCTAAGTTTGGAAATAAAGTTGACAAAATTGGTGGAGAAGGGTGAGCTAAACGTTGATGCCACAATTGATTATCTTGGATAGGGTTAAACTTGGCTTGAAACCCTCTAGGATTGCTCTTGGATATGTAATAGAGACCATCTAAGTAAAACCCTTCACCAATCGTCTTTTTGGTGGCACAATCCTGAAAAATGACATTATGTGGAGAAAAAATGGCTAAGCAATTCAAGGTATTTGTGATTTTTCCTACATACAGAAGTTGGAAAGGAAAGGAAGGTACATATAAAACCGCCAACTCGATTTCATCTGACATTAATTTTATTTTTTCCTTTCCTAAACCTTTACATTCTCACCATTTGCAATTGAAACTTGAGAAGGATTTGCTAATTTTTCAAACTTATGAGACTTTGACACATGGTTTGTCATACGACCGTGGCACCCTTTTGAATCTACAACCCAAAATCATGCAACATATTTATTTTAAGAGCAGCTTTTAAAGGCTTTTATGATACCTTACATGTCCCTCTCGTGGTTTGAGTTTTGTATCTCGCTAAGAAACCCGCAAACTTGCCTAGCAATGCCGACGAGTTTCCTTCTATGCTATCCACACAATTCTAGCTCCTCATGTCTTGCTTTGAAGATACAACATAAACTCATTCATAAGTTCAAATTGGATTTGTCTTTGGAAGTTTTTGAATGGATCGACCCATTGGGCAGAGTGTAAGCGGCATGATTCGCACGGTGTAGTACGATTCACTTTCTAAACCCTATCCTTTATAAAATTAGGTTTTAATTCTCGGATATAGAATCCAACACGTGTCCTTAATATGGCCCGTATAATGAAGTGTTGACACTTCCAAGTTTGGATGCTTCCCTTGTACTTTCTCTCACTGGGTTAGATAGCTCTCGCTCGTGTGCACTAGCCATCATTGTATCCTTGTTCTCATGACTTTCCTCCTTACTTCTTCACGTTGAATTGTCCCACATACATTGGTGAATGAAGAAAGTTCAAGATCTGGCAGTACGTGGCATCGTATATCTTTATATGTTGAATCGTGATCCGGAGAAGTTGAAATATCTTATCTTTCCATTTCTTTTTGCGTAGCCTACACGGCCAGATGAGGAGACGATATATTTCTAACTCATTCCACATGCTTACGTTCCTAAGAGTCAGTACAAAAGGCTTACCATCTTGTCATAGATTGAGATGTCCTTCTTTAATTGAAAAACTGGAAAAGATTATTTTGACCGCCATACATTTCCTCGACCGTCTCCCATGGGGCTTGGTATGCAGATTCGTGAGTAACCGATATTTCACTAATTTACGTTCCATGGAATTTAGGAGCCTACGACATAACCAACGGTGATCCTACTAAGCCAGGATTCGGTTGGTGAGGAAACATTAGGTACTTCGATGCTTCCATTTATGAACCCCAACTTGGACCTTCCACAGAGCCGAGACACTCCTCTCGACCAAGGCAAGTAATTAAACTCACTCAACAAAGACCAGCTTAATCTTTGATTCGCTGACATCCACCTCATGCATATTCATGAAGGAAAGCACCGATGAACTTTTCAAATTTTCCGATCCTGCTTTGTCTTCCGTCATTTCAAAGATTGAAGATGCTAAGATAATAATAAAGGAGAAGCAAGTTAATTTTCCTGCTCTAATACCATGTTGAAAAAACAAGAAATAATTCTACACAAAAGAGTTCTTTAATTTGTATTATTTTCTACCTCTTTTCATTACAATTGTATAGTTATTTATAAGGAAATTTTACTCATTCAATTACTTTTTGAATTAAGCATCCCTTGATTTACTCCTTGAATTAAGGATTTCTTATTTTACTCATTGAATTAAGAATTCCTTATTTTACTCATTAAATTAAGCTAATTGTTTTGCTTAATAATTAAGAATTAAAAATTAAGAATTAATATTCAATAAAAACTGTAAAAAAAAACATGGTAGATTGTGACTTTTTAATCTGAAATTTATGGTAAATGGTAAGATGAGACCGTCAATGTCCTTTGTTCAGCAAATTTTATTAAATCTTTTTGTTGGTAAGTTAGTAAGATGACCATCCTTTTGTTGGTAAGATGGCAGTGAGCCTGACATTGAGAAGTAACTAAAGAAATCTGGCAAAATTAAACTCGATGGGGTGTTCATTCGGAACCGTAAGGTTAGATTTTATTCTCTTTGAAATTTTATCTTCAGTGAACTTCTCAGCAGAATCTAACATAGAATTTTGTGATACAGGATATTGGAATTTGTTATGATTTTGTTGAGTTTGAAAATATTATTGGTGTTGAAAATTTTATTTTTGCCTATTATTATTATTTAGATATTTTTTTATGCATGGAATCCATTAAAGTTTTAAATTGAGATGAAATGTTAATGAAATTTATAAAAAAATATATTAATTTTTAAAATCTATTTTATCTTGTCTAACTTAATTTTTAATAAGATGTGATGATAATGAATAGTTACTAATTGAAATGTCTCATTTGTCTTTAATATGTTCAAATGAGACGAATAAAATATAAAAATATGATAAATAATAATTTATAATTTAAGTTTAATGAAAAAAATGATACAATATATGTTTAAAGTTATATAAATTAAAAATACAATATAAATATAATAAAATGAAATGAAATTATATTTAAAAAAATGGGACAATATTACAACATGATTTACACAGAAGAACGTATTCTAACATTACCGACCTTTAAATATCGGGTTTTCAAGAGACCGAACAACTGAGGCATTTTGGAGGAGTATGTATATGAATTCAATTTTCTTTCCCTTACATATGCTGTGCTCAACCTTAAATAATCCATATTTGTTTTTTGCTAAGATAATAGATAATGCCTATATTTATATTTTGCTAAGATAGATAATGCTGTATTTTTTTCATCTAAGATAAGGCTTATATTTATTTTTTGCCAAGATGCCTGTATAGTAAGTATACAATTTTAAAAACTATGGTTGACACACATGTATATTGAAGATGAGAGATCTCCAATCAATAGAATACAAGGGCTTATATAGCCAAGGCCCATGGGTCAGGGCAACATCATTCTTTAACATATAGTGGACCTATGATATTCCTCGATAGTAATATATAACCTTCTCAAATAATGACAACCAATTAGATAACTTAACCTTACTCACCATGACATTCTAGCATCTTGTTTACGTTCTTCTTCGTCCCTTTTCTCTTTCTGCATCCACAAATTTTAAGGAATGGTTTTATGGTTGCATGTTTGTCTTTTCTGCATGTTACTAGATTGTCTATGCTAGAAATTCATCATCTGAAAAACTGCTGTGGTTAATATGGACAAAAACATTTTTGGTCAACAATGAATTGCATACATGCCGTGGTGGTTTTCCAGGACGCTTTTTTCATGCTTAGAGAATTGATATTCTTTTTTTAAAATACTAGGCCATTTCTTCCCCTTGAGTCTTGGCTTATCAAATGGGGTTGACAATTAATTGAATTATCTTGGGCCGGAAGGAGGAGTGGTAGGGGCAGTTAACCAGCTGAAACCAATAGAGGGCGTTTCGGTGGTTGTAGCTTGGGAAGGGGTTTTAATACAAACAATGGTTATTACAAAAGTGGCAGAGGCAATGACTTTCATCAGCGTGTTGCAAGATAAGTTTATGGATTTTTGGAAATTGTTAGGTGGGCAAACTTAGTTTTAGGCAAAAACCCTAAAAGAATAGGATGCAGATATTGTACTTGTGTTTTATATGAGTGCAGATGTTGACTTTATAATTGTTCTCCTTTGCGGTTTTCTTGTTCTTTCCCTCTTGAATGACTTTTTGCACTCAATTCAAGTGGGATAGGGGTTGTTGGAAAATTACGTAAATTTTCGATAAGTCAAATTTATGAGAAAGTAAGAATAGAAATATAACACATAAATTTGATAACGGAGTTCGACTAATCTTGCTTACGTTTCCGAACTTGCTGTAGATATTTTTACTGAAATGAAAGAAATTACACAAGATGTTTACAACACTCACAACCCAATTACACCCAAGAAAATTACTTTCAATTTTCTCTCACAAAAGCTTTTCTATCAATTGGAATGAACACTTGGATTTTTTAATTCATTACAATTATACATCTATTTATAGGAAAATTCACTCCTTGAATTACTACTTAAATTAATGGTTTCTTAAATTGTTCATTGAATTAAGCTACTTGTTTTACTCCATGAATTGCTCCATGTTTTGCTCCTTAAATTAAGGAGCTTTATAACAATCTCCAACAATCTCCCACTTGAAGATTGATTTTAATTTTTCTTTACACCTCGATCAATGAAACAACTTTTCTAGTCTTGTTACTCTAACAGACCAACAGAAGTTAAGCACAACTTCAATTTCATGGAAAGCTCCCACTTGCTGGCATCTCGAGTCTGACAAACTTCATCATAGCATTCAGGCTCTCCTTCATCAGTCAGCAACATATAGTTCATATATGTCTTGTTAGACACATGAGGTCGAGAAGACCTTATCAATACATGAGCTATAGTAGGAGGTTATGGTGTGTTGGACTGTTGCGCACTGCTCTGTCCAACGAGTTCCTCCGGCTGAGGACTTGCTACAATTGGTTCTTTCACGGAAGTATCTGGGACATCATCTGCATCTACAAATACTGACTCATTCTACTTTGAGTCATTGGTGTCTGTTTTATGCATGTCCTTATACATTACTCTTTCATTAAAAATCACTTTTTTGCTACAAATCACTTTCTTGTTTTCATCATCCCAAATGTGGTAGCCAAACTCATCCTTAACATAGCCGATGAAGGTGCATTTCTTAGATTTGGGATCAAGCTTATTCTTACCTTGATCATTGATATGCACAAAAGCTACACAGTCGAAAAAATTTAGATGTGATAGTTTCACCTCTTTTCTGCTCCATACCTCATCTGGTATTCTATGTTCCAATGGAACAGATGAGCCTCGGTTGATCAAGTAAGCTGCCGTGTTGATTGCTTCTGCCCAGAACTACTTCGGTAGACCTGAATGTATACAAATGCTTATGGCTCTTTCTATCAATGTTCGATTCATACGCTCAACTACAAAATTGTGTTGAGGCGTGCCTAGCACAATTCTTTCCATTCTGATCCCGTGCTCATAGAAGAAATTTTTGAATATGATGTCTTCCTATTCATCACCATTATCGGTTCTCAGCTTTTTCATCTTCAAACCCGTCTCATTTTTCACCATAGCTTTCCATTTTCTGAAAGCCTCAAATACTTCAGACTTATGCTTTAGAAAGTAAACTCATACCTTCTGAGAGTGATCATCGATGAAAGTCACAAAGTAGTGTTTCCCACCAATGGATGAGATAGTCGTTGGTCCCCAAACATCATGGTGAATAAGCTCTAGCCTTTCCTTCTTTGGGGTTCTGCAACTTGTCTAAAAGATGACTCTCTTTTGCTTTCCAAATATGCAATCTTCGCACATGTTTATCTCTACAGACTATAGACCTGAAAGTTTTCCCTTTGAGTGCATAATCTTCTTCCCCTTCTCACTTATGTGGCCTAGTCTCCGGTGCCACAAATTTGATGTTTCATTGCTTGCTATAACTGCGATTGAACAACGTGCTCCTACTGTCATGTAAAGAGTGCCACTCTTCTTGCCTCGAGCAAATGTCATTGCACCCTTTGAAATCTTTCAATCATCACCATGGAAGATAGTAATGTAGCCTTCACTGGCCAATTTCCCTACTGAGATTAAGGTCCTTCTTAGGTCGGGAATATGCCCGACATCTTTTAGCTCCCAAAAAGACCCGTTCAACTTAATCTTTACTACACCTTTGCCCATAATAGCACATGGTTGGTCATCACCAAGATATACCTTTCCAAGGTTTCCAGGGACATATTTCTCGAAGAATTCTTTTTGTGAAGTAGCATGGAACGATGCTCTAGAGTCTAACACCCAAGATTCTTGCTCTCTAAAGAGCATATCAATGCATCATCTCCTCCTGAAGTGGAAGTAACATTTTCCTCTGCCTTCACTTGTTTGTCCTTCGGTGTACTCTTGCACTGATTTTTGTAGTGCTCGGTTCTTCCACAATTCCAACACTCGATAGTCTTCGAGCTATGGGAATTGTTAGGATTCCTGGATTTGGACCTCTTGTCCTTTGATCTACCTCGGTAGTCTATTCTGCCACGTCTATTCCCTTTGGTTGAATTTCTTCCTCTTGACTCTGTATGCAAAACTGAAGAAGATGATGATTCACCTGACTCTCTACGTCGGATCTCTTCACTGAGAACCAGATCACGAACATCGTCAAATTTCAACTTATTGCTTCCTGACGAGCTATTCACAACCGTGACAGTAGCATTCCAGCTTTCTGGTAAAGAAGACAAAATTATCAATGCTCGTACTTCATCGAATTCAATTTCCAATGAACTCAACTGGGTTGTGACTGTGTTGAGTTCATCGAGATGTTGAGCTACCGATGCGCCTTTCGTCATTCGCAAATTGAACAAACACCTCATCTAGTGCACTTTGTTTGAGGCTGATGGATTCTCATACATATTAGAGAGAGATGTCATAAGACCCGCCGTGGTCTTTTCCTTTGCTATGTTGAAAGCAACATTACGGGATAGCGTCAATCGAATAAGTCCGAAGGCTTGTTTGTCTAGAAGATTCCAATCATCTTTCTTCATAGCCTCTGGCTTCTTCCCTGAGAAAGGTTGATATAGATTTCTTTGATACAGATAATCCTCTATCTGCATTTTCCAAAACCCAAAATTTATGCCATCGAATTTCTCGAGTTTCACCCTTCCTTCATCTGCGGCCATTGCTCCCACTCAAATCTGACTTCCTTCGGATCATTTTCTGAATATTTTTGCAAACCATCGTGTATTAGAACACCTCCGTTAACGAAAAAATTACGCAAATTCTCGATAAGCCAAATTTATAAGAAAACAAGAATAGAGATATAACACACAAATTTGATAATGGAGTTCGACCAATATTGCTTACGTCTCTAGACCTGCTGTAAATCTTTTTACTGAAAGAGGAATCTGACTTCCTTCGGATCGTTTTCTGACTATTTCTGCAAACCACCGTGTATTAGAGCACCTCCGTTAACGAACAAATTACGCAAATTCTTGATAAGCCAAATTTATGAGAAAACAAGAATAGAGATATAACTCACAAATTTGATAACGGAGTTCGACTAATATTGCTTACGTCTCCAAACTTCCTGTAGATTTTTTTACTTAAAGGGGAGAAATTATACAAGGTATTTATAACACTCACAACTCACAACCAAATTACACCCAAGAAAATTACTCTCAATTTTCTCTCACAAAAGTTTTTCTCCCAATTGGAATGAACACTTGGATTTTTAATTCATTACAATTGCACATCTATTTATAAGAAAATTTACTCCTTAAATTACTCCTTAAATTAATGGTTTTTTGAATTAAGTTTCTTGTTTTGCTCCATGAATTACTCCATATTTTGCTCATTATTTTACTCCATATTTTGTTCTTTAAATTAAAGAGTTTTATAGCAATCTATAACATGTGATTTGTAGTATTAGGGAATTGAGATCTATTTGTGGTTTATACGAAGCTTTAATTTATCATTTTGTTGTTTATATATTTTGTTGTTGGTTTTAGCAAGCTTTTTTTCAACATTAGATTAATCAGATCCAGATTGTAGTCAAATATGTCCAATTTGTTTCTCATGGACTTAGCCAAACTTTATTTTTGCATCTCACACCCCTCAAGATTTCACCTTTTCTTTTCATAGTTTCCCTACCGAAGAGACTGGATTTGGTGCTGACTCTGGACTAGACATGTTACATCGCTCAAGTAACTCCTTGATGTTCTTACGCTGTGAGAGATGAAGAAACTGAGTAGTTATTTTAACTTCAATTCCTACAAAAATAGGATAGTTATAAAAGAACTTCTCAGGTAATAATTAATATGTAAGTGTTGTATTAGCTCCGGGATTTGAGTCATATCTTCTACATATATACACGCAGAATGATGATGGAACAAGTCGTGTGTTTGTAAGCTGTAAAGTGCACAGTAGTACGTACATTGTAAATATTATCGGCACAACTAGAATTACACAGATATGATTTCCAATGCTTCATTTTAGTAAAGCTGCTTTGGTATATAACATATACCATATTCCATTCTTGGAAGCTTTATGTAAAATCCTTGTTTGTATTTCTGATTATAGTAGTCTCAAAGAAAAGCGATTTTACCAAACAAAAAAATAGAGGGAACTCCTTTTTTGTTAAGTTTTTGTGTGTTAATTGTTGGTTGTAATTTTGTCCTTTGTTAATGAAATCTTTCTATTAAAAAAAACTTAAAAACTTAATAAAATACAAAAGAAGTCTCCACTACACTTAATATATATATATATATATATATATATATATATATATATATATATATATATATATATAATATCCCCGTTTACATGTTGACATTAATTATCATATGCCAATAAATAATGTTTACATGTGAAAAATGAATATTGTTATTATTTAATTAGTTTTTACTTTTAGTTTGAAATCAATATTTTCCTATTGGACTCATATATAATTTTCTGATGCAAAAATAATAAATAATTTAAGAAACCTATTATATATCATCGGTTACATGTGCTTACCTTACCTGGAAAGTACATATTATTATTATTATTATTATTATTATTATTATTATTATTATTATTATTATTATTATTATTATTATTATTATTATTATTATTATTATTATTATTATTATGTAAATTTAAGTATTGTGGAGTAGGTAATTTATTTATTTATCAGCTTCTCAGTAGATAGGAATAATACGGATAGGATTCATTATCGTGTGATCTTTGTCGGAGAGCATATTGATATATAATTAATAAGCATAATTAGTGGATTTGTGTAAAATACAAAACCAACAATTGAGGATTTGACGCATAATTAGGTCCCATAATGATTTCCACGTTTATTTGACGCATCATAAGTTAATAAGCATAATTAGTGGATTTGTGTAAGATAATGAGTTTAGCCGAATTTAGTTTATTTAAATTTAATTCAATAAATTGATAAATCATAAAGAAGTTCGTTTCTAATGATTCACGAACTTAAATAAATAAGTTACTTTATTAGTAACTCAGAGATTAATTTATTTAAAAAATATTTTTTATTAATGATAGTATTTTATAATTGCAATAATATTTTATGAAATATGTAATTAAAAGATATTATTTTTATTTTATTATTTTATAAAAATATAATTAAAATATATAAATAATTAACTTTCTATCTATTGAAAACAAACTATATGCGAAATAAACTCTCTAGCATGAAAAAAAAAAAGATGAGAAGCAATCACTAATACACAACTTTTATAAGTGACATTTAATTAACTCATTATCTTAATAAAGATGGCACACATATGTCACTTTTTAAATAATCTAATATTATTTATTCAATAAAATTTATAACAAAATAATAAAGTATTTTTAATTGAACAAAACTATAATTATAATTTATTTTTCTTTTATCCTTTCTCTCATGATTTGGAGCAATAGTTAATATGTTGTTATTATAATCTATTTTTTTTAGCCACAGAGAGAATAGAGATTAAGGGTTCCATGATACGGTCCGAACCGATTTTAAATAAAAAAATTTAATTAAATTGGACCGTTTTGTTATCCAAAATGTTGTAACCGAACGGTTTTGTTAACAATTTTAAACAGTTAATAATACATAAATATGATATAGTCTAATAGGATATAATCAAATGTAATGCTTATCAATTATTATACATAGATAGATAACTATTATTGTTAAATACATAAATAAATACATAAGATGTTATTGAAATCCAAAAGCAAAAAAGATTAGACATGAAGAAATGAATTCCAAATATCTTATTTACACAGAAGTCTTAAACATATACAAACATTCAAACTCAGAATCAACAACAATATATCATTAGATAATAATATTTAAAATTTACCAATTATTAATCATCAATGATCAATGTAGTGTCTTTAATGAACTCTACAATCAAATAAAATCAACATTTTCATAAATCACTAGGTCATCATTGTATTGGTAAGACGACATAGTCATTATTAATGAAAAAACGGAACCAATTTTGATTATATACCAATGTCTCTACCATTTTAGAATTCAAAGAACTCTTAAATGGATAAAGAATGTGTCCTCTTGTGCTAAAAGTTGATTTTGATGCAACAATTGAAACTTGAACTGTTAACACATCACGTGCAATGGGAGAGATGATAAGAAACATAAAAGAATTTACCTTCCACCATTTCAATATATGAGACTTATCCAACATGACACTTTCATATAGAGTGTTCAAATATTTCTCAACCTCAATCTTCAACTCTAAACTATTTTTCTCCTTTAAGCATTTAAGAAAAAATTATCCATTTTATTATAAACAGATCGAAACAAACACAATTAGATGCAAAAATGGGTGGATTCAAGTCAACATTCAGGTATCTACTTTTTCTAGTACTTTCTTTTAGGTTAATCAATTATAACATTTAGTAATTTACTTTATGAAAAACACTTCATAATTGACTTACATGACATCATTTGTCTTAAAAATTATTCACTTTACATATTATGATATAAACATGACAATTCTCTTTTTTACACTAATAAGATGTGTAAACTGCAAACTAACATCTAAGTTGGTGCAATTCTTTTATTTCAAATGTAAATAGGTTGAATTGTTCACATATTTTAAGGAATTATATTGTGAAATATATATGATGTATATGTTATGTATAATTTAAATATTATTTTGAGATTAATTTAATTATAGTTAATATGTATATACTATTTAGGATCTAAATTCTTCAATTGCGTGTTCAATAATTGAAAATGATTCCAAGGTATCGCAGATGACTCAAACAGACAAACACGATGACTTTATAATTTTGGCCCCCACAGCTAGTGAAGGAAAGAAACATAGGCTTGTAAATCAACAACATCAAAACAAAAATTTAGACTCAACATATCATAAACTAGGGGTGTCCAAAAACCCTATTAGAAACTCAAAAAAACAAGGTTTGACAACCTATCTAAAATACAGATTACAGACAATATCTCGTACACGAAATTTATACTCAGAATGTTTGAAGAAGTCACACGAAAAAGTTCGTTCATAAACTCAAACATATATCAGTCAGCTCACTATATACCTATTTCATCAATAGATGACAGGACGCGAGGAGAGGTCGATTGGCTGGTAATGGAGGCTATGCGAGGAGAGATCGACTGGTTGGTGGTAGAGGCAACATGAGGATATTTGGGTGGTATTGGGAGCGACGACGACTGGTTAGGGTTCGCAGAACTTCGCACTCATAGTCTCACTCTCGCAGAGGATGAATGAAATATGATATGTTACAATTTATATATACAATGCTTAATTAAAAAAATTAATTATTTATTAAAATCGATACGATCCGATCCAATTGATTTATAATTTTTATAACCAAACTGAATCGTTTGAAAATCGATTTTACTTAATATAGACTGGATCGGTTTGGTTTTTGGACACCCCTAATAGAGAAGATTGATAAAAAAATCTATAAAAAATAAAAAAAAAATGTAGTTAAAAATGTTAATATTTTTAATTCTATATTTGAAAAAAATTGCATCAAAATTGAACCCAAAAATGAGAAAAAGAATAAAAAATAGCTTTAAAATTGAACCAAAAAATGATAAAAGGATATAAAGGATGCAAAACTTTAAAATATTAATTTTATTCTTATTAAATATATTTTATTAAAAAAATTTATTAATAAAATAGTATTATATTATTCAAAAAGTGGATAATTTTTCTTGTTTTTATCGGGGGAATAACTTAAATATTTTTTGTAAAATCAAAGTAATTAAAATATCGTTGCGATATAAATAAAATGAATTAAAAAATACTTCATCCTAAATATATAATGAAAAAGATAAATTGAATTTAGAAACTATATATGAAACATATTCCCAAAAATAGATGTATTATTTTCAAGAATTTTTATTATTTATTTTAAAAAAAGAATTAACTGATATTAATTATTCTTAAAAAATAACATAACTCTTAAAAAAAACAACTCTTGCGTATAGACAAATCTACGTAAAAGTAATAAATTTAAATATATTTTATTTAATTACGTGATAAGAAAAAAACATATTTTTCTTTCATGAAATGGTTAAAAGTAAAACTCTATAATTAAATGGATTTATATCAAACAATTTATATCAAAATCAAATATTGATTATTGTTCTAAATATTATCTCAAAAAACCAAAAAATTATTCATCACATTTTTTTAATAATTAAACTACACATACATATAACTTGAATTTAAATCCGTTTAAATCAATAAATTTATGAAATTAAATTACTAATTATTCGTTACCATAAAAAAAATTATTAAATTAATAAATTATCAAATAATAAGTATAACATTATTATTTTTTATTTCATTTGATAGACATAAAAATTACAATGGGACAAACACTAAAAGAAAACAAAATTAACAACATTATATATATATATATATATATATATATATATATATATTTCTAAAAATAACTCAACTCTATATGAAGTTAATCGGAAAAATCAGTTTCATTTGAGTTCATTTTCATTCATTTAATAAAATCGATTTTATCTGGATTCAACTTTATATGAATTCAGTTTCAACTACGTGAGTTAATTCAACCAAATGAAGTTCGGTTATGAAATCTATCATATATAATGATGAATGAGCAATCAAGTATTAATGATTTGTCACAGACTATTAATTACTATTGTGAGATTTTTGACAAGTAAAATATTAATTATTAAAATGTGTTATTTTTAATATATATAATAAAAAAGATCTAACTAAGAGCATATTTTGAATATATAATGAAAAGCTACCTGCTACCAATATATATAGCATGCGTGAAAGTGTTATTATTTATTATTATTGATAAGAAAAAAAAATACTATTATTTGGGTAAATATATGCACTGATTCACAGAACTTAAAATATCCAACACTTTTTATATGTTAATAGTTCCTAGCGTACGTAGTTGTGGGAATAATGAGAAACGCATTACTAGAAAAAAAAAAATAACAAATTTAATACTCAAACTCGTAAGAATAAAAATAATTAATATCATATTACTGACCTATATTCATTTTATATTGAAAAAGACTGATTTTTTTATTACAAATTTTTGATTGTTAATTGTGCTAATTTTTCAGTAATATATACATGTGTAAAATGTTAATAGTACATAAATTTATACTCATATATTTTATATTTTTGTTATTTGTTAAAATTATTTTATAAATATAAAAAACATTTCTCTTTTTAATTAATAAAGCTACTGTATCAACAAAGTTGTCTTTACCAAACTCTGCCTTTTTTTTTAATTAGACTTAATTACACTCTAATGAATGTTAACAGCTTCGGTCTCATAAGATATACCTAATTTTTATTTAGCATATTCTTTGATAATTTTTGTAAAATAATTTCTGATATTGTTAAGTATACTTGTCGTACATCGATTATGAATAAATAGGTTTAAGTTTCTAACAGTTAAAATTGTAGGGTTAATTTTCGATTAAAAATCTAAGATTTAATTCATAATTTTTATTTTTTCCACTCAAATTTAATGCTTGTAGAGATTAATTTGTATTTTAAATGATATGTTTTTATACTAATCTTATAGATATAAATTCGAATCTAAATTATATAATATTTTATTTATTTAATAAAGAAATAATTTAGTGTTTTTAAAAAATAAAAATAAAGGGAAACGCACAACTGTTAACATGATTGACCCCACAAGCACGTCTCACTATTCGACTGGTGATTTAGTGGACATCAGCTTTCTTGTTTAGTTAATCATTCTGCTAATATATGTAATTATATATTTAATTGATATTGTATTAAATTACAACAACTAATGAATGTGTTGTCAAAGTAAATAAGAATTGAGATTGGTCAGGGGATTTAGTGGACACCATTTAAATTATTATAAATTCTAGTTTCAATCTCATTTTTTAATTTTTTATTTGTTTAATGAAAAAGATTTAAGTGTCATTCAAAAATAAGTAAATAATAATCATGAATATTTTAATTTTAAAATTTTAATTCTTTTTTATAAATAATACTATAATATTAATTTTAATAAATAAGAAAATTACCTCTAAATTTAAGTTCTTTTAAAATATGAGTATTTATTTCTTATAAAATTTAATACTTTATATTTTAAATTATTTTATTCATGTGACACGAGTGTTCTCATTGCTTTTACAAAAGAAACGTTCTTATTCTGTTGATTTTAACCAAAATATATTAGTACTATGATTTAAAAAAAATATTCATTTTAATCCTAAATATCATACCAACAAGACTCGTTCGTCACATTTTTATCTTTTTTTTTTTTTTGTTTTTTGAAGGAGACCTAAGTTTTTCTTTTGACTCAATTGATAGAAGATCTAACACGTATGAATAACATAATGGTTATTTATATTGAACATTAAAAATAACAAAAATAATATGTTTATTAATTAAAAGAAATAATTTAAAATAATAAAAAATATATATTAAAATATTAAAATAATTATAAATTTAATCTTCATTTACGTTACCGTTTACGACTATTAAAAATATATTATTAATAAGTTAATATTTTTTTCTTATTTAAAATATATCTTCCGATTATTGATATCTTATTTTTGTCTATTTTAATTTTTAAATATAAATAACACATATATCAGTCCTAAATTCAAGAATATTAATTACTCATATTTGCATACATATTTATATTTTTATTAATTATAATATATTACATAATAAAATAATAAAATATATATTTCAAGAAAATTCTTATATATAACACACTAAAATTAATAAATATAAGTAAACATATATTTATAAATTTATATGCATTACCATATATTCTGTTTGCTTGCTATATATACAACATGAACCATGTGACACATGGTTTGTTTTGCTTCTACATGTTTTTGTAATCGGATATAATCGTATAATCTTAGTAACAAGTTTGCCCTTTTTATTTGTTGAATATGACAACAATTTAGATACCAATCAAATAAAATCAACAAAATTAATCGAAGACAAATATACATTTTGAAGCAGTTTATGCAACAAAAATTTATTAATCGAGGTGAATGTTTAGGGCTAACTTCTATAAACATGTTATCGTTGTAATATGTTTCTCTAATATATATATTTATATAATTTCAATAAAAAACTTCTTAATTTTTAAAATTAAAAAAAATAAGCCCCTCTTAGTTACAGTTGAATAGCTTCATAAATGTCAAAATTACATTGAAATGATTTATTACCACATGTCACATTTTAGGTGGGATTAATTCGAGTCAAAAATATATATTTGAATTTAATATTAAAAAAACATATTTATTTGAAAGAAACTTTTGAATGAGGGCTGAAATTTCATTTTATAAAAATAGATTTTATTTAAATATTAAAGAATAAAATATACACTATGAAATAAAAATGGTAGGAGTTGACATATTTTAATGTCATATAACAACATAAACTTATACCTTTGAATTAAACAAATTATTATTTGTAGAGTATAAAATAGTCTTATGTATTGTAATATAAGAAATCTAAGTTAGTAAATGACTTATATCAATTCAATCAATATTGAGTCAACAGATAAATATTAATATTATATAGATATATAATAGGATAATTAAGTAGATAAAACTTTAACAACGAAATAATTAAGTAGATAAAACTCTAACAATAAAATAATTTATCACGATAAATAAGGGTCATCAACATATATATTTTCTCTTATATATATTCATCACTACTTACCATTAAACATAAATTCTCATAAATTCTTTTCAGAATTTCTCATAATTATAGACACTAAGATCTATATATTCTTTCTCTATATATCTCTCTCTGCATCTCTTTGCATCACAAGAAGAGACATTAGTTTTCTTCTTTTTTTCTCATTATTCAAACTTACTTAAACATTAGAGGGCCAAAGGTCACCACACTCGATGGTGGTCTAAGGTTTAAAAGGTGTATTCTCTATTCTCATATCCATAGAAAGAAAGATGCATTCAATCATTGATGTTGACAAAAGTTGGTATCAACATCTAGCATCGTTTGTGGGAACAATTATGCTCTACTAGTTGAATCACAACTAGAGAAAAAGATTGTCCAATGTTCTCTCATGTTTTGAGCTAGGTAATCTTTGAAGAAAAGATCATGTTCCAAAAGAATTTTATTTTGCACAGTATCTTATGGTCACACTTTTATGTCCTTTCAAAATGAACCAACCCCTTGACTCAGATATCTTAGCTTCTACAAGAAACAATAAGGTCTCAACTCATGTCTAACAAGTCGTACAACACCTATACAGGTTTTTAGCTCCATACTACTATGGCTACAGTGGGCCCAAGTAAAGCACCAAAAAAGGGAACGAATGGAAGTCTACCTAAACACAATAGAGAATCTACTCTATACTATCTTGGAATGTCTACTAAGGTCACAAACCCTTGAACCAAAAGACGTCTCTATGGCATCTTCCATTGCCCACAATGCACCAAATTTGATACATAATTACACAGACTTAGATTAGAGACACAACCCTCCTCGATGAGGTCTAAGCCCATAGGTCAAACAAACAAGATTGGCACATATGGTCCATGAGCCAACATGCATGCACCATAGTCACTATCACCAAATGGTAGGTAATTTTTTGACACCTCAAGAGTGTGGATTAACCCAAAAGGGACCCACCTTCCATATTTATATCCAACCAAGTATCTTCTAATTGGATATAAAAATCCATGCATCACCGAAAATGCTAGAGACTACTGTCGAAAAGATCATGACCCAAATAGCCACCCATTAAAATTTCACATTGAACAAACATCAAAGTGGCCCATATAAACAAGTACATAGATACATCACAAGTACAAAATCACAAGTATATGATTCAAAAGTATAGAAATAGTATAGCAACATGGCATATACATATGCAAAAAATATCTATATAAAGACTTAAACTTTAACGTCATAATCCAAGCATCTGGTAGACCACTAAGCCCTAAAAACCCTACTTGGCATGTCATAATTCACAAGCTCCATGAACTTTGAAAATATGAAATGAGAGCGACCTTGATGAAGTCATAAAAAAAGCACTTAACTCAATGGGTCGTGAATCTGTACCATCTACAATTGGTACTAAGTATTCCAAAAATACTTAAACAAAAGGCTAAAACTTATTGTCTAGGCCCAGGGGGTTGTCGCCCTCTGATATGGATACTACAAGGTACAAACCTTAGTGAATAAATCACTCAAGAAGTAAAAATCTCGAAGCACATGAATGTCTAAACATATCCAATCTTTAAGACAATTGAAGGTTGCAAAGCATATACTTTCTCCTAGCACAAACTTCTATCTAATGTGCCATAACACTCTGTCCACTACCTTCCTAGCTTGTGCCACATCATGTGTCCTCCCAGAGAATGGATACCTCCAATGGTACACTTCTTAATGTCTTCCCTTATCAAGTTCATTCTTAAAGTGTTCAACCACATGTCTACATTCCGGATAAATTCCATACACAATTCAAGTACATAATTTATTAAGTAGACAAGATATTGGTCCTAGTAGAACTTGAGACTATCAAGATATGATTCCTCACTACTTGGACCCCTAAAAAAATTCCATACATCTGTGCACCTTTGAAACTTCATTCCAACATGGGACAAAAGTACACAAGTTAGAAAAATAATTACAACAAAAAAACCTAAGTGTTAGAGAGTAAGGATATCTACAAAAGTAGTATTAGAACCCTACACTTACAATAGTTCTAAAAAAAAGTGGTCATGTCATCGATAAATCTTATAAGGATTTTAAAACCATCGCCACGAATAGAATCATGTCATTGGGATGGTTTGAGACCATCGTCCGATCTCAACATGCACCCGAGCCACCCACATTATGGTCGGATACTCTATGAATGCTCAAACTATGGTCGGATACTCTATGAGTGGTCAAACTATGGTCGGACACTCCATGAGTGGCTAGACCATGGCTAAGCACATTATGAGTGGTAAAACCAAATTTGGACACACCATGAGTGGATGGGCAATGGTTGGACATTCCATAAGTGGTCGGACCACACAATGGGTGATTGAAAAATGACCGGACATCCCATGGTTAGACAAACTATGGTTGGCCAGATCTTGGTCATCTATTCGTTCACTAGTAAATGGTGGTTTTAACATTGACATCACTCCTTAACTATGTTTTCAATTGAGAATCCATGAAAACCTTCAGCAATAAGACACCACCGTGCATGTTTTGAGTGCTCGAGGCAATTATGAATTTTGTCATATAAGCAAGTAATACCACGCAATGGTAACTCGACACCACTAGTTAGGTTCAGAAAGTCATGACAGAATGATAAAATAGATCTCCTAGCTCATGTATCTAAGCTTAGCAAGTCTAGAAGTTGATGTTGGGTGTAAAATAGTTCATGCCATGTGATGCAATATAAGAAGTCCTAATCGTCAAATGACTCGTAAGAGATAAGCATCAATATTAGATAATATCCAATACGATAAATGATTGACGTTTAATTTCTTAATTATCCAACAACGAGATAATTAATTAGATAAAGCTACGAGATTAAGATAAGTTTATCACGATGAGTAAGGATCATCCGCATGTATATTTTTTTCAATATATATTCACCATTAAAAATAAATTCTTATAACTTCTTCTTAGAAGTTTTCATAACTACGAACACTAAGATCTATACTATCTAAATATCTCTTTGTATTATAAGAAAAGACACTAGTCTCCTTCTTCTTCTCACTATCCGAATTTACTTAAGTATTAGAGGGCCAAAGGTCGTCATACTCAATAATGATATAAGGTCCTAATAATGTAATATTTGTTCTCAGGTACGTATGAAATAAAGGTGCATCTATTCATTGGTGTTGACAAAAATCGATATCAATATAATCTAAAACGAAAATTATATATATATATATATGAAAAGCTCATTCAAACATATCAAAATTTATAATAGTAAAATTAAAGTTAAAATAAAATAAATGTATGAAAGTATATAAAAAAATAAGATAGTTGATACGTATTTAAAAATAGGATTTCAAATATGTTCAAAAAATTATTAAAATAATATATCAAACTATATAATGTTATTAGATAAAGTTAAAATTTTAAGTAAATAATTAATAAACTTTGATAATATGAATGGAAAATTTTAAAAACTTGAGTTTGAAATTTTTTATAAGATTTTTTCCCCTCTTTTAAGTCTTACGGTGTATTAACAATTGTGTAAAATAATTGAATAAAAGTATTTTTGGACTCATCTTATCATAAATCAAACTTAAAATATATTTTTATATTATATAAATACAAACCACCCATGTTTGCCAAACACTCTACAAAAAAAATACATTTTGTTCATTGTATCACCTCTTTTATATACATGTTTATCAACCATTAGCCATATATCAAAAGTGTAATAAATAAATTCAAGATATATTATTACAAATAAATTACTTTTAATTCGTCTAGTGTTATGATAATAAGATTCATTCCTTTTAATTTCAAACCAGAAGTTCGAATCGCATAAAAATATCGTTTATTTGATTAAAAATATATATATTTAATATTAATTATCCTTTTACAATAAGTTAAACCTTATACACCTTACATTATTATATCTTGAATTTTCACGGTGAGTTAGACTCATGGAAATTAGATGTTAATCTTCATCAAACTAAAATGTCCCTTTTTTTTTGTTAGGAATAAAACTAAAAAGTCTCGGGGAGATAATGCTTATTTGAATTTTCATAAAAAACTATAATTAATTATATAATATAGGTAAATGAAAAGAATAAGATATGTAATGACACATATAAAGATGATATATTTGCCAAAAAAATTGTATAAAGATAATATAACGTACGTGTTTTGTACTACTTCCTTAGTTGTAGTGCAAAATTGAGTTTGCTATATAAAAATAATGAGAACCTAGAGCTGTCTCATTAACGTGATCGTAACTTGCTTTCTTCAATCTCCATCACCTTCTTCCACAACACATTTTCAATTTATTCAATTAATCAGTATGTTACTCAAATTATTTTTTGCATTTTATTTATTTATTTATTTATTTTCACTCTCTTGGAAAAAATTTCTTATATTGAGTACCCCTAAAGAATAAGCTATTGGAACTTAGAGCACAAAACATAAATTTCTTATTTGCAACAAAATCCAAATAATGTTGAATATCATGCAGAACAATACCTAGTTGAGACCTATTAAGAGTTTCAATCTATAGCTTTTTGATTGCATCTAAAGAATCACTTTTCATAATGACATTTATCATGCCAAATTGAAATGCAATATGGGTCCCTTCCATAAAGGCAAGGTGTTCTGCAAGAGAGGAAGCCACTTAACTAGCCTTGACCGTTTTAACAAAAGTGACCACATCTGTAATCTCAAGACTTAATTTTTTGGAACCTTCATCCCAACTAGTATTATATTTTATTTTAAGGAAGTTTGGAGGAGGAGATTTCCAAAAAAAGATCTCTAATTGAAGTGGTGAACTCCTCATGTCTCCTTAAATAAGGAAGGTACCCTATATAAATGCCACAACATGATGAGCATGCAACAAGGTCCTTTGGATAGTGTACTTAATCATTTCTATTCTTCTACAAAGCACATAAAATACAAAGAAATAATAGAATATTATTATTATTATTATTTATAATAAAAAATCTTAAGGAAATCTAATTTACTATAAACATTAACCCATTTGCATTCAATAACATATGTTATTCAATCATTTTTAACATATATATATATATATATATATATATATTTAAATATTTTATCTTAAACATATGTTATTTACACTGAAGGAGAGTAAGATGGAAAATATATATGGAATATTTTTGAATAGATTGAATAAATGTGTCATTTAGAAAACAAAAAGTAAATTATATGAAACACAAGAATCCATATTCTCGGAAAAATTATGTACTATACAAATATTAATGTTAAATCTAACGGGGGTTGTAACAAAAATATTTTATTAATAATAATTACTCTAAGATGTAATTAATACTATAAATAAAATAAATATTGATACATTTTATTGTGTTACAGTTAGTTGCGTTTTATACACACGCAGTCCTTATATATAAAATTGAACTTATGGTTTATTTTGAGGCCGAAATAGTAATTAAAATAAAATTTTATATTTAACCTAACGTGACAGTTAATTATAGAAATGTTTTTTGAAATATGAAAAACACTTCATAAGTTTGAAAAATAACAACTATATCTCTTAGTATTATTATTTCTTAATTTTTTAAAGGAATTATTTACAATAAAATTAATAAAAGTTTCGAAATTTAAGGAATGATATTGTAATAAAAAAAATAATAAAAGAAGATATAATAAACTATTTTTCAAATTTAAAGCTCTAACAAATACTAACTCAACACTTATATGCTCTAGCAGTCTCCTTCAAACTAATGGTTTGTGAAAACCATAAGTTTGGGCGAAAAAAAAATAGAGAGGAAGAACTTGGCAAAGGCTTCGTCAAGCAATCAGCAACCTGGTTTGGTGATGGAAAAAAACTGATACAAAGATCATCTTGCATAACACTGTCAATATAGAGCATAGGAGGCCCTGGAAGAAAAACATGAAGATTAGTTAAGGGGGACTTGTACTCACTTTCTATACTACTGCGTGAAACCACTCTTTGTTTAGAAGAGCACCAAGAAAAATAGTGTAGGCACCAGTGCTACGCCTGCCATCTGAATTGCTAGCAAAATCAGCATCATAAAAACCCACAGTAATAGTGCAATTTTTTTATGGAAAGTGAGAGCAAAATGAATAGAGCCTTTTAAGTAACAAAGTAATTTCTTAACTAGTAGGCAGTGAACATCAACTGGACCTGACATGAAATGGCATAATTTGTTTACCTCAAAGGTTATACCTGGTTGAGTAAGAGTCAAGTATTATAAACACCCCATAATTCTTCTATACTGAATGGCATCAGATAGCACATAACCATCATATTTGCTGAGAATTTTCTCAGATGACATTGGAACAACAGATGGTTTGGAATCCAACAACCCAATACAAACTAGAAGACCTTTTATGTATTTTTGATGAGATAAGTACATACAATTAGTCCTATAACACATCTCAATGCCTAAAAAATAAGGAAATAAGCATAAATCTTTTAGGTGGCGTTTCTTCCACAGAATGGTATCAGAATAGGAATGAGAATTGAATGGAAAAGAAACAGTTTTTTTTTATTTGAAAAATACTGTATATTACTATAAAACTCTTATATTTAATAAAGTTTAAATAATATTATTTAATTATTATTTTTCGTCATACAAAATACATTATTATAATCATTATTTTTCTAAATAATTATTACTAAAAAATAAAATATATTATTAAAATTATTATTTTTCTAAATAGGGTTTAGGGTTTTGAGGTTTGAGGTTTGTGATTTGGGATTTAGGGTTTTAGGATTTGGGATTTAGGATTTAGGGTTATATTTGTGAGTTAAGGTTTAGGGTTAAAATTATTATTTTTCTAAATAGGGTTTTAGGTTTTGGGATTTAGGATTTAGGATTTAGGGTTTAAGGTTATATTTGTGGGTTAAGGTTCAGGGTTAAAATTATTATTTTTCTAAATAGAGTGTAGGGATTTGGGATTTGGGATTTAGGATTTAGAGTTATATTTGTGAGTTAAGGTTTAGGATTAAAATTATTATTTTTCTAAATAGGGTTTTGAGCTTAGAATTATATTTGTAGGTTAAGGTTTAGGGTTAAAATTATTATTTTTATAAATAGGGTTTAGTGTTTAAGGTTTTAGGATTTAGGATTTGTGATTTAGGGTTTAGGGTTTATGGTATATTTATAGGTTAAGGTTTATGGTTAAAATTGTTATTTTTTTGAATAGGGTTTAGGGTTTTGAGATTTTGGATTTGGAGTTTAGGGTTTATGGTATATTTGTAGGTTAAGGTTTATGGTTAAAATTGTTATTTTTTGAATAGGGTTTAGGGTTTTGAGATTTTGGATTTGGAGTTTAGGGTTTATGGTATATTTGTAGGTTAAGGTTTATGGTTAAAATTGTTATTTTTTGAATAGGGTTTAGGGTTTTGATTTGGGATTTGGAGTTTAGGGTTTTGAGATTTGAGATTTGGAATTTAGAATTTATGGTATATTTTTAGGTTAAGGTTTATGGTTAAAATTGTTATTTTTTTGAATAGGGTTTAGGGTTTTGAGATTTTGGATTTGGAGTTTAGGGTTTATGGTATATTTGTAGGTTAAGGTTTATGGTTAAAATTGTTATTTTTTTGAATAGGGTTTAGGGTTTTGAGATTTGGGATTTGGAGTTTAGGGTTTTGAGATTTGAGATTTGGAATTTAGAATTTATGGTATATTTTTAGGTTAAAGTTTATGGTTAAAATTGTTATTTTTTTGAATAGGGTTTAGGGTTTTGAGATTTTGGATTTGGAGTTTAGGGTTTATGGTATATTTGTAGGTTAAGGTTTATGGTTAAAATTGTTATTTTTTTAAATAGGGTTTAGGGTTTTGAGATTTGGGATTTAGAGTTTAGGGTTATGTTTTATGGTTTATGGTTATATTTGTATGTTAAGGTTTAGGATTAAAATTATTATTTTTCTAAACAGGAGGATTTGGGGTTTAGGATTTAGGGTTAAAATTATTATTTTTCTAAATAGGGTTTAGGGTTTTGGAATTTAGGATTTAGGGCTTACGGTTTAAGGATTAGGGTTATATTTGGGTTGGGGTAAAATTGAAAAAAAATTGAGATAGGAATAGAATCATTCTCATTTTTCAGTCCAACTAAACATAAAATTCGAACGAATCAATTATGATTCTATTTCATTCCAATCAACCAAACATGCACAAAATGCAAGATTAAGTTGAGTGATGAGATTATTAATTGAAGTGCTATCATTACCAATAACCAAAATGTCATTGACATAAACAAGAACAAATACCAACGTTGCACCAAAGCTCCTAACAATTAATGAACTGTCAGATTTAGACCCAACAAACTCCAATTTAAGCAAACAAGCACATAGCTTCTAAAACCAAGTTTTAAGGGCATGCTTTAAACCGTATAAAGCTTTTTTTTAATTTGCACACTTAACGAGATTTGTTAGATTCAAAACTAGGAAGTTGAATCATGCACACATCTTTATTTAAATCCTCATTTAAGAAAACATTCTTAACATTTATTTTCCTTATTTTACAAACATGAAACAACATAATGATGAAAACAACCCTAATGATAGTAGTTTAAACCATAGGGCTTGTATTTATCAACAGCCTCATCAGACAAAGAAGTTAAGCCTATTTCAATTGAGATAATATGGATTAGGAGTAATGGAGTTACCGTGAAATCTTGAAAGAGGACTCAAAGAGCCATCAAGAATGCCTCCTAGACCATAGGTAGTGAAAAAAATTCATTAATTGATATTTCTAGATTATGTAATTATGATCATCAAGTTTGATAGACAGACAAATATTCATAGAAGGAGGAGAAGAAAGATTATGTGTAAGATGATCAATTAGACTCAAATCTTGATTCACAACTGATGAAAAATTCATATGTGGCACAACACCTAAAGAAGATGGACCAAAGCCTAGAGGAACAACACCAATAAAGACTTGTGGTGATGAATTAAACCATTGTGGAACAATTGGAGGAACAACACCAATAGAAACTTGAATCAACTGATTATGAGCAGTCATTATATCACAATAACTTTGAACACCATTGGTTGTCATTTGCTAAAAAAAAATGAACTTGTAGACTTTAATACCATTCAAAAAGGCAAGAAACATATAGGGTGAATAAAATACAATGACTAATATGTTGATCTTACGAGGATACAATTCATAAGAAAGAAGATGCAAAGTAATGAAGTATACTAGCATTTATATATACTAAGTAGCTTGGTTAGTGTGTAACAACTCTTCTCATAACAAATGCACTAAATGTCATAACAAAACGCAACTAACTATACATTCATAAGCTCTAACAACAAATAACTTGCACACTTACATGCTTTAACTCAGTTAAAACTCTTTGAAAAATTACCAACAATATTTTTGCATTATATATTCGTAAAAAATTATTACCATTAATTTTGACTATGTTAGAATATATAAATGTAGTGTTAGCACATCTTTCAATATAATGAACACATTTTATCAAGATATCAGTTCAAACCTTTGTAACGTAAAATTGTTGAATTTTTTATATTATGCCTACAAGTATATATAGAGCCGATATTTAAGATGAGTGTTAAAATTAAAATGTATATTTCGTTAAACAAACCTATCTCTTAATGTCTAAAGTTTTTGGACGATTGGTTACGACAACACATTTTAAGGATAAACTTTTACACTAGTTAAGTTTATAGATAATAAAAACTTTTTTATTCATTATTTTACTTAGATTTTTTTTCTTATATAAAAAAAATTTATTTAATTTATTTTAATAATATATTCTTAAAATTATTGGGGCAACTAGCTAATATAATTTTTTTTCATTTTAAGATACCAATAATGTATCTATGTCTAATATAGAAATTTAAGACATATATAGCAAATACCTATAGCTAAGAAATCGAAGGGCTTGAATGTCATATATATATATATATATATTGAGATAATTAAAAAATATATTTTTACTTTAATTAATTACTTGAATGAGAGTGGTATTATTCACCTGAAAGGTAGAGTTTATTACTATAAAAATAGGTATTTAAGTCGGTTAAAAATCGACTTTAAATGAAATGACTTAAATTTAAAGTCGGTTCACGCGATAAACGAACTTTAAATTTTAATTTTTTTTTTTTACAAAATTTACTTATTTTCTGTTATACTTATATTAAAATCTGCATTCGATTACTAAATAATAGCAGGAAAAAGAAAACAAAATCTGTTTAATAAATAGTTTAAATAATAAAAATAATTGAAAAATAAAATATTAATTAATAGTAGAAAATTTATCATGGTGTTTTCTTATGTTATTCAAGATCATCATATTCTTCTTCTGATGTTATAATACAAACCTACATATATAATACAAAAAATTATACATATAAATAATAACATATAATAACAGAAAAAATATGAATAATAAGTGCGTAAAATTAATAAAAATACTTACAAGAGTAAATGAAGTGACAAAATGAAGAAAATATGGTATTTTGTAAGTGAGAAATGGGTATAAAAAATTTGAGTATTTTGCTCAAAAAAATAGAAGATCTAAAAGATTAGTTAGAGAGGAAGAAAACCATTAACCGTTGTTGGAATTGGTGGTCGTAGGTGGCCGGAAAATAAGAAAAAGTGGAGGAGAAGTGAATGAGGTTTTGGTTTTTTGAGAGTTATGCAACGCTTGAAATAATTTCTATGTGAGAAAGAAAAAAGAAAAAAAGATTTATCCATGTGTATAACGTCGGTTCTACGTATCAATCGACTTAAATACCCTTTTTGTAGTAATGGTTAGAAACATAAGATATGTTATTCAATCGAATGCAAATTTTCAAATGATTACATTAGCCTTCCCATTATTACATTATGTGTTAGTTTTTAAAATAAATATTTTAGTGTATAATTATGAATTAGTTATGATAGTTTTGTTTTTACGAAAATTAATCATTTTTGGTTCTCTATTTATTAAAAAAATATTTTTAATATATTAAAAATATTAAAAGTGAATACATATATCACATATCTTTTATAAATAACAAAATTATTACATGAATAAAATTTTAATTTTAATATAATAATAAAATTATTGTGATATTTTTTAAAGATAAATAATAACGAAAAAAAATACCAAACAATCTCTTAAATTAAATAAAGAATGCTAACTTTGATGTGTATGTTTCTTTTACTTAAATATATGATTAAATAATTAAAGTTGTGCGTACGTACAACCACTAATAATATATATATTCCGAAAGATTGAAACATTTTTCTTCAATTTGCCTATAGCTAGCTATAAATACGTAACCCCATCTCAAGCTGAAAGTCACAAAAGAGAAGGCGCAAGCAACAACAAACCTTCATATCTTTCATATATATTCATTGAGTTAGCCATCTAGAGCTACTATATATATATATATATAGCTAGAAATCAATTAATTAAAGGGCCACCTAATTGAAGAAAATGGATCGGAATGTTTCGTTGCTTGGCTTCTTGTTCTTTAGTGGGCTAATGCTATCCTCAGCTTATAATATTGTTCACAATTATAGCTTCATAGTAAGCATATTATATATATATATATATATATATATATATATATATCGATTAATTTTGTATCTTTGATTTTTATTATTAACTTATTAGTTAATAAACAGTTAAAATAGATTTATATATATATATATATATATATATATATATATATATGAAATTTGTTGCAGTTGAAAGAGACATCATTTACGAGGCTATGCACAACAAAGAACATGCTTACTGTAAATGGAATGTTCCCAGGTCCAACAATTAATGTTCGAAGAGGAGATAGAGCTTTCGTCAATGTTCAAAACAAAGGGAATTATGGTGTCACCATTCACTGGTACGTACAATCTCTCTACTACGTACTCTCACTCCCGAATTATTAATTTTTTTTTAATCCTATTAAATATCATTGTAATAGTTAAATAAATTTTTTTATGGGTTAGACCGTGATGGTTTTTGTTTATCAAATATAAAATATAATAGTCATAAATTAGAAGATTGAATTGAAATTCAATAACAAAAGTTTCATTTGAAAATATTGAAATTTTAGAATTAAATTATCATTTAGAATTATATGAATTGAGTTGTATAAAAAAATTATAGGTATTATGTAAAATCCACGTATAATTATAATCAATATTTTTAATATAAAATAAGTAATTATTATTATTTTATTTATAATTGTATATTTTATATAACCTATTAATATAATTATTCAATAGTTATTATTTTTTTATGAAAAAAAATTTCATTGTAATACTTAAATAAAAGGTAATGATTAATAGTTAAGAGGTTTTATGAATTTAAATAATTTAGAAATAAAATTATCATTAATGTTATTAAAGTCATATTTGGTTTTATAAATTTATTTAATAATCTATAATTTAAATTATGAGTTAATTTTTAATTTTTAGAATAAAAATAATTTAATAATTTAAGAAATATAATTATTATATTTTAAAATTTTAAGAAAAAATAAACTCCAATTATATATTAAAAAATTAGTTTTGTTAAAAAATGAAAGTAGTTAATTCATAATTATAAAAATATTACAACAATAAATTATTGTTATTTTGTAAATGTTAATAATTTTTTCTAAATTTTATTAGAAAAAAATGATTTATATGTAAATTAAAGATTAATAAATAATTTTAAATAAAATATTAAATTCTACACAAGGTAGATCTAACATATAACCCACCCATAATTTAATAAATCGTTGAAGTTCAATAGATTTTAAAAAAGAGTGTTCTAGATCCATATTTTTAAAATTTAGTGTTTTAATTCTATAGTTTTAGTATTAAAGTTCATATTTTTAAAGTTATTATACTAAAATATTTTAGTTAAAAGTTAGATTCATGTCACACTTCTTCACATATCCATCTTATAACGTACAAAATAAAATTAAAAGTTAGATTCATGTCACACTTCTTCACATATCCATCTTATAACGTACAAAATAAAATTCAAGTAATTCGTCCATTGTTCTGATGTTAAGATTTATTACTTTTATTTTAAGTCATATATTTGATTTAAATTAAATTTTCTTTTTATGTGAATGGAAAAAAAGCTCAATACACCTTTATTTAAAAATCTAATTCATTATATTATGAAATAATTTAATTGAAGACATGTATGTGTTTCCAACTACATAAATATATTATTACATCACATGAAAATTCTAAATTACATAGATAAGAAAAACATTGAATGATTTTGTAGGCACGGAGTTAAACAACCAAGAAATCCATGGTCAGATGGGCCAGAAAATGTGACACAATGTCCAATTAAACCAGGAACTAATTTTACTTATGAAGTCATATTTTCTACTGAAGAAGGAACGCTTTGGTGGCATGCACATAGCGATTGGTCACGTGCCACAGTACATGGTGCTATTGTTATATTACCTCCCATTTTCATGACTTATCCCTTCACCAAGCCCGACGAAGAAAATACACTCGTGCTTGGTATTATATTATATGAAAAAAAAGTTATAATATATCAATATTTTATTACATTTTTTTATATCAATTGATAATTTTCTCTCTTTTTCTAACAATTTTTTTAATATTCAATGAAAAGAAGAGTATGGATGTAATTTTGATTTTTACATGTATTGGTTGTAGGTTCTTGGTTCGATACGGACGTGAAGGAAATAGTAGATAATATAACAGAGACCGGAGCTAATCCTACGCCATCAGATGCTTACACCATCAACGGTTGGCCGGGAGTTTTGTACGATTGTTCCAATGGTAATTATAAATGAAAACAATTGTGTTTGTTCCGATGAAAAACTTTTTTTGTAAAATCACTTTTTTTTACTTGCATTTTTTTTAAATCATTTTTATCAAAAACCACTTTGATGAATAGAATATTAGAATGTGCTAAGTGAAAACTTCAGAAGTAAATTAATTTTGGCATCATTTCATAAATTAATTTAAACACCTATTTTGACAAAATGTTCATGCAGTTTTTAGTGTTGAACACATGTCTGGTAGAAATAAGACTATATATATATATAATATCTTGTAATTAATTGATATCTTCTTGCAGAAACGACAGCGTATCATATGAATGTAACTTATGGAAAAACGTATCTTCTAAGAGTAGTAAACGCTGTGATGAATGAGGAAATATTCTTTGGAATAGCAAACCATAGCCTAGAAGTAGTAGCACAAGATGCAGCATATATAAAGCCAATAATAACAAACTACATAATGATAACTCCTGGACAAACTATGGATATTTTGCTCAGAGCTAATCAATCAGCAAGTCATTATTACATAGCTGCTAAACCTTACTACGATCCAGTTATTGTAGCTTCATTTGATAATAGTACAGGCACAGCCATACTTCAATATACTGGAAGCAGCTCGGTTCCATCTTCTATTCCTTTACCCGCTCTTCCAACTGTCACAAACTCAACAGCAGCAGATAACTTTACAAAACAAATCAAGTCATTGAAGCCTGTTAATGTTCCCCAAAAAATAAGGAAAAGTATCTTTATGACTGTTTCTGTTAACCAAAAAGTTTGCGGTAATACAACTTGTTCTTCTGCTAGTATGAACAACATCAGTTTTGTCACCCCAACTCTTGATATTCTACAAGCATATTACAGGTACTTGACTTTGATAGCTTTTTCAATTTTCTTTTATTGCTAACTATATTATTACTAAATAATTTTGCTTTTTTTTTTAATATAAAAAAATTATAATAATTAACATATCATGCATCTTAACCCTTTATTTGATCTGATGAACAATACACAAATTTTGTTTAATTTACAGGAAAATAAATAATGGAACTTTCACAAACGATTTTCCAAATCAACCAGAAAATCCTTATAATTATACAGGAATTAATTCAACTGATCCAACAGTATTGTATCCAAAAATGGGAACAAAAGTGATAACAGTAAACTATAATGATACAGTTGAGATAATATGGCAAGGAACCAACGTTGGGAATGCAGAAAATCATCCAATGCATCTTCATGGTTTTAGCTTCTATCTTGTTGGGACTGGTTATGGCAACTTTAATAACCAAACTTCACCAAAAACATACAATTTAGTTAATCCTCCTGAAGTTAATACCATTGGAGTTCCTAAAAATGGATGGGCTACTATCAGATTCATTGCTGACAATCCTGGTACATATGCTCATATCTCTTCATTAATTATTTGGGTCAAAATATGCATTAGTGTATTAACTATTGTAGTTAGAGCACTTAGATACAATAACATATTGGACTACAGGACACTTAGATTCAATAATTAATTAAATTAAAAAAAAGGTGATAAAAGTCCATTGTATCCTTACAAAATAGACTTGTGTAATCTTTTTTGTAAATGTATTGTCCCATGTAATATGTATGTAGTAATCTAAAATGTAAATTGTAATTTTGTAGGTAAAAGCACCTAATTTTACATCTTTTAATTAATTTATTATTAACTAATGATTTCTAAATTTTATTATAGGTGTTTGGTTTATGCATTGTCATCTGGAAAGGCATGCTACATGGGGTATGGATGCTGTACTTATAGTAAACAATGGACTTACTCCTCCAACAAGCATGCTAAGGCCTCCTCCCAATTTGCCTACTTGTTATTAACTTTTTTTTTATTTCAACCAAAATCTTTAACTAGTTTTGAGGAGGTGGATGGGACTTTGTGAAATCTAATTTAATTATTTAAGTTTGATTTCTTGTTGAGAATAAACCTACAGCTTGGTGGTTTCCTCCATTCTTGAAACAGTTTTTTATTTCATTTTTATTTGGACATGAGTTTCAATTTTTCGTTTCACTTTAATTTATAAGTAAGAACTGTTTATATATGTTTTAACCCTACCAACTTATATATGTATAAGTGTACATAAATATTATTTAAAAAATAATAATATAAGAGCTAAAATTTAAGGAACTAGTCATTAATGGAGAAAGAATGTGAGATAATTTGAAATCCTTGAGATGAAAAAGAGAAATTAATTAAGAAAACAAGATTATCAAGTGAACTTCTCTTACTAATTTTGTTACTAATATCTTTTTATTTTACTTTGTAAAATATCACATCCTATTAAAACATAAAAATCATTGATTTAATATGAAAATTTAAATATCACAAATATACAAAAATGTAAATCATTTATACAAACCCAAATATATATATATATATATATAGGATTGATAATATATTATAGAACAAATTATTAACTTTATACTGAATTATTTAAAATTTGAGGTATCAAAGATAAAGTTCTTGAGAAAGAAAACTCTCCTTCCGGCAAATAAAGTAACAACCAAAGATGGAGAAGAGTGAACAAAATTAAGTTTGTCTTGAAAAACTTTATTTTTGTTGTACTTTCTTTAAATAGGTAACACTTTCGGTTACCAATCATTCACTAAAATTATTAAATGCGTACATTTATAATATTACCTAATTATAGAGTTTTAAAACTAGTTATGTAATTCAACTTAATTCATTTAAAATTAACCAATTGAGTTCATAATTTAAAAGAAATCAAATTCATTTAACTCACAAACTTAAATGAAATTATTCGTTTTTATTCATGACTAATTCATTAACTCGTATATAAATGATCTCATCTTAATGCATTAAAAAATTACATAAGTTAAATTAATTCAACTTATTTTAAGTATTTAATTAGATATTTATAATTAATATATAAAATAATCATAAATGTATAATGTATTTGATAATAATTTATGCATAAAAGATAAAAAGTAAAACTTATAAGTTGGATATTGGTATAGTTGAACTAGCTATTGCAACAAAATCATTAAATCTACATCTATTTTTAAAATAAATGGATTAAGATGATCCACGGCCAGCAGAATATGGTCAATCTTCTCATGGAAAATATATAGAGCCCTTAATCTAACGTCACAACTTTTAAATTATAGATATTATGCATGTTGTTTCAGGGGGTATGGGTTTTGTTGAGTGTTCTTGTGGAAGTGAGATATATTGGTTAATAATTCATACTTTTTCTCTTGGAAAATATATAAAGATGTTAATCTAAACATTATCTGCTATTTGACATACTGTGGACCACAGTCTATATCTATTTCATATTCCCTTGCCTTCCAGGGTGTGCCCACAACGCATCTTATTGTGGTATCTGGATTCACGCCTTGAAAGTAATTGTATTAGTTCAGTGTCTGTGTGTAAATATATGTTTCTTTGCTTTTGGAACTCAGCCATTATCATCCTTGAAATATTCTTTGAATAATTGGCTGATTGGAGTTTCTATTTATCATGCCCCTTCCTTTTCAGCAAATTCATACGCACATCATGTTACTCAATTTCACTTCAATAGAGATCAAGAAAATCAATTGTTGTTCCTGTCGGAAAGACAAGAAAATAAAAAACGTACCTCGAGTTCCATTAATTACATTTAAAGAAAATAGAAGAAAATAAAAGTTGTAAGTATAATCCCATTAATTATATTTGAAAAAAATAAGAAAAGAAAGATACGTGTAACTCCATTAATTACATTTAATTTTAATAGTTGTAATTTTACTTATAAACATAGAATGTTTTTTCCTTAAAAGAAGAGAAATAAAGTCAAAAGAATAATTTTCTTTGATGAAAAATAGTGTTGTGTATGTGAGAAAACGAGAGAGAATATTTTAGAAAAATATTTGAGATATTTTTTTAATTTTTTTTTCTTTTATAAAATAAGAGTAACAAAATAGTGAGTTTGTGAAATAATTGTGTTTTACTATTTTAGATTTATCTTAATTTGTTTTATTGTCTCTCACTTTATACTCATTAATTTTATTAGTAGAAGAAATATTTTTTGAAGTTTTTTTCGTAAGTGTAACTCAAATTAAAGAGTGAACCATGTTAAATTACCAGTGTCATTATTTTATTCTGTAGAATTTGTTTTATTTTTACCCACTATGTCCCAACAACTGATATCAAAATTAGTCTAGTAAAATTCTTAATGTGTCTTACAGTTACAATATAAATTGATTTGTCACATTAGAAAAAATTTATTAAGTTCAAGGAATATTTATTTGATATTGGGAAATTTAATGTCAATAATAATTTCAATTTATAGCAAAGAATAATTAAGGATATTCTCATTTAATAAAAGATGATAAAAGAAAAAAAAGACAACAACCATCATTAAAGAACAATGGAAAGAGATAAATGAGACTGCAAATAGTACAATTCGTTTAAATCTCCTCAACAATATCTTGCAAAACATTGAATAGAAAATTGTCAAGATCGAAAAAAAACAGGACAATATATATTTAAAGTTATGTCCATTAGAACTACAATTTAAATGTAATAAAATGAGATGAAATTGTATTTAAAAAAAATAGGACAATATTGTACTACAAATTCATTAGAGATATTAGATAATGAAACAACTTCGAGTAATGGAGACCGAATAGCTGTGGCATTTCTCGAGAAGTATGTATCTGAATTCATTCTTCTTTTCTTTACATATACTATGCTCAACCTTAGATAATACATATATTTGTTTTTAAGCAAAAAAAAAATCCATATTTGTTTTTTGCCAAGATAATAGATAATACCTATATTTATATTTTGTTAAGATAGATAATGCTGTATTTATTTCATCTACGATAAGGCTTATATTTATTTTTTGCTAACATAGATGATGCCTGTATAGTAGAAACTATGGTCGACACACATGTATATTGAAGATGAGAGATCTCGGATCAATAGAATACAAGGGCTTATATAGCCAAGGCCCAAGGGTCAGGGATCATCCTTCTTTAACATATAGTGGACCTAGGATATTCCTCAATAGTAATATATAACATTCTCAAATGACAACCAAATTAGATAACTTAACCTTATTCACCGTGACATTTTAGCATCTTGTTTACGTTCTTCTTCGTCCCTTTCCTCTTTCTGCATCCACAAATTTTAAGGAATGGTTTTATGGTTGCATGTTTGTCTTTTCTGCATGTTACTAGATTGTCTATATATGCTAGAAATTCTTCATCTGAAAAACTGCTGTGGTTAATATGGACAAAAACATTTTTGGTCAACAATGAATTGCATACATGCCGTGGTGGTTTTCCAGGACGATTTTTTCATGCTTAGAGAATTGATATTCTTTTTTTTAAATACTAGGCCATTTCTTCGCCTTGAGTCTTGGCTTATCAAATGGGGTTGACAATTAATTGAATTATCTTGGGCAGGAAGGGGCAGTTACCCAGCTGAATCCAACAGAGGGCGTTTCGCTGGTCGTAGCTTGGGAAGGGGCTTTAATACAGACAATGGTTATTACAACAGTGGCAGAGGCAATGACTTTCATCAGCGCGTTGCAAGATAAGTTTATGGATTTTTGGAAATTGTTAGGTGGGCAAACTTAGTTGTAGGCAAAAATCCTAAAAGAATAGGAGGTAGATATTGTACTTGAGTGTTTTATATGAGTGCATATGTTGACTTTATAATTGTTCTCCTTTGCGGTTTTCTTGTTCTTTCCCTCTTGAACGGTGTTAAGATTGACGATGAGGATCAGGCCTTAGTTCTATTATATTCTTTATCTCATTTATTTGAACATTTTGTTGATACTATGCTATATGGGCGAGACACTATTTCTTTGGAAGATGTCAAAACAGTTTTGAATTCCAGAGAGTTGAAGAAAAAGTTGTCTACAAACAACAATGATAATAACAGTGGTTTATTTGTCAAAGGTAGAAATCAAGAAAAATGCACAAGCAGTAATAGAGGCAAGTCTAGATCCAAATCTAGAAAAATAAAAGATAAATGCAATTATTGCCGTCAGGAAGGGCACTGGAAAGTAAATTGTTCGAAACTCAAAGGTAAAGGAAAATTTGGCACAACATCTTCTGGTACTAATGATGTTGCTGGTGTTGCAGATAGTTCTGGTTCCGATGGTGAAAATGTTCTATCAGTATCTATTGGTTCTCCTAGAGATGTTTGGATTCTTGATTTGGGTTGCACTTACCATATGTGCCCCAGTAGAGATTGGTTTGCTTCTTATCAGTCTATTGATGGGAGTGTTGTCTTGATGGGAAACAATATGTCCTGCAAGATTATTGGTATTGGTACTGTCCGAATTAAGATGCATGATGGTATTGTTAGGACTTTGAAAGATGTTCGCCATGTTCCAGATTTGAAAAAGAATTTGATATCTTTGGATACTCTTGATTCACAAGGCTATAAGTATGTAGCTGAAGGTGGAGTTTTAAAAGTTAGTAAGGGTGCTCTCGTTGTTATTAAAGGGCAATTGTCGCGTGGTCTCTATATGCTTCAGGGTAGCACTGTTATTGGCAGTGTATCAGTTTCATCCTCGTCAGATCAAGATTCAGACACTACTCGATTATGGCATATGCGGCTTGGGCATATGAGTGAGGTAGGGATGTCTATTTTGAGCAAATGAGATTTTCTTTGTGGTCAGAAAACTAGGAAGCTTGATTTCTGTGAGCATTGTGTTTATGGAAAGCATTGTAGGGTCAAGTTCAGTATAGCCATCCATAAAACGAAAGGTACTGTTGATTATATTCATTCAGATCTTTAGGGTCCTTCTCGTGTTGTGTCTAAGGGTGGTGCCTGATATATGTTGACTTTTATTGATGACTTCTCTCGTCATGTTTGGGTGTATTTTCTAAAGAACAAGAATGACGCATTCTCAAAATTTGTAAAATTCAAGGCTTGTATAGAAAATCAAACAAGCAAGAAAATCAAGCATTTGAGAACTCATAATGGTTTGGAATTTTGTGACAGTCAGTTTAATGAGTTATATGAAAGAAATGGCATAGTGAGACATCGCACTATGCGTCATACACCACAGCAAAATGGAGTAGCATAACGTATAAATAGGACTCTCTTAGAAAGAGCTCGTTGTATGCTCTTTCAAGCTGACTTGGATAAATCTTTTTGGGTTGAAGCTTGTAACCATACCTGTTATTTAGTGAATCATTCTCCATCAACTGCAATTGAGTTGAAGACTCCATTTAAGGTATTCTTTGGCACTCCTGCTAATTATTCTAATTTGAAAGTTTTGGTTGTTCTGCTTATGCTCATGTTAATGATGGTAAACTTGAGCCTAAGGCATTGAAATGCATATTTTTAGGGTATCCTTCTGGGGTGAAAGGTTATAGATTATGGTGTGTTGAACCCAAGTCACCTAAATTTTTGATTAGCAGAGATGTTAAGTTTGATGAGTTTTCTATGTTGCAAAAGAAAAAAGAGTCTATTGTTGCAGATAAAGACCACGGTGTTAGTGAGCAGGTGGAGCTTGAGAGTGGAGCTCCTAGTCAAGTGCAAGAGGGCACTTCAGATCAACCATCTGTGGATGAGATAGACGATTCTGCTCATGATGTAGCAGAAGAGCAACATGAGCAACCATACAGTATCGCTAAGGGTAAAGGAATAAGAGAGATTAGACGCCCTTAGAGGTACGCAGATGCAGACTTAGTTTATTTTGCATTGTCTGCGGCAGAGTCTATTGAGGTGTATGAACCTTCTAATTATCATGAAGTTGTCACTTGTGATGAGTCTGTTCAGTGGTTGGTTGCTATGAATGAAGAAATTGAATCACTTCATAAGAATCATACATGGGAATTGGTGAAACCACCTAAGGGCCAGAAGATTGTTGGAAACAAATGGGTCTTCAAGAAAAAGGAAGGTATACCTGAGGTTGAAGCAGCTAGGTTTAAGGCACGTGTTGTTACAAAGGGCTATTGTCAGAAGAAAGGTATTGACTTCAATGAAGTATTTTCTCCTGTTGTGAAACATAGCTCTATTCGTGTGTTGCTTGCTATGGTTGCATTGTTTGACATGGAATTAGAACAGCTTGATGTCAAGACAGCCTTCTTACATGGTGAGCTTGAAGAACAAATATATATGCATCAACCAGAGGGTTTGTTGTTCCAGGTAAGGAAGATCATGTTTGTTTATTAAAAAGGTCTTTATATAGGCTGAAGCAATCTCCAAGGCAGTGGTATAAGCGGTTTGATTCTTTTATGATTGATCATGGTTACTCTAGGAGTGATTATGATAGTTGTATTTATCATAAAAGATTCCATGATGGTTCATCAGTTTATTTGTTGCTTTATGTTGATGACATACTTATTGCTTCTAAGAATAAGTCCGAGATTCAGAAATTAAAGTCTCAACTTAATGGTGAATTTGAGATGAAAGATTTGGGTGCAGTGAAGAAAATTTTGGGCATGGAAATTTATAGGGATAGACAAACGGGCAAGCTTTATTTGACTCAGAAAAGTTATATTGAAAAAGTTCTTGAACGCTTTGGCATGAAAGATTCTAAACCTGTGAGTACGCCGTTAGTTGTACATTTTAGGTTTTCTTTGGATTTGTTACCACAGTCAGAAGAAGAAGAACAGTGCATGTCTCAGGTTCCATATGCTAGTGTTGTTGGCAGTTTGATGTACGCTATGGTTTGTACTCGTCCAGACATTCACATGCAGTTAGTGTTGTCAGCAGATATATGGGTAATCCTGGTAAGGGTCATTGGCAAGCAGTGAAATGGATACTTCGGTATTTGAGAGGTACATCTAATTTTGGTTTGGTATATGATGGAAGTTCTAATACTAGTTACAATGTTATTGGTTATGTGGATTCCGATTATGCTGGTGATTTGGATAGAAGAAGATATCTGACAGGTTATGTCTTCACTCTTTCTCATTGTGCCATTAGTTGGAAGGCTACTTTACAGTCTACAGTTGCTTTGTCTACGACAGAGACAGAGTATATGATCGCAGCAGAAGCAGTGAAAGAAGCCATTTGGCTTAGAGGTTTGGTTTGTGATTTGGGTTTACAACAGGATACTTCTGTTGTATTTTGTGATAGTCAGAATCAGATACATTTGACTAAGAATACTATGTATCATGAAAGAACCAAACATATTGATGTCAGATATCACTTCGTTCGTGACATTGTCTCTTAGGGTGCTATTGTTGTCAATAAGATAGTCACTACAGAGAATCCAGTTGATATGTTAACCAAACCAGTTCCATTTAATAAGTTCAAGCATTGCTTGGACTTGATTGGTGTTTGTAGTAGATGATCACCCTTCGAGATTTTAGACGACGGTTATTTGGTAATCCAAGGAATTTCATTTGAAGAATTTTTTTCTCTGTCTTGAGCCAAGGTGGAGATTTGTTATTTATTATTGGCCCAAAACATCAAGCCCATAAGCCCATCTATTATTTCCCAGCTTGTACCCTAGCTTATATATACATATTTCCCTTTCTGCATATGACGAGCTGTTGCAAAAAAAAACTGCAGAATATTAGTTGAGCAGCTCCCGACAAAACACAACAGAGAGTAGAGAAAATAAAACTGCAAAGAAGGAATAAGGAATATAGCAGCTGCAGCAATTGGAAGAAAAAGAAGAAGCTGTTTTTCTTCCACAGTTTCATGTTGCCATTGCTGCTAATTATTTTCGTCTCATTTGTACGGTAATATTTGATTTAATAGCAAGTTTGTTAAATTTATCTTGCTATATATTACCAGTAAATTAGATGGGATATTTTGTGGGTTGATTTTATATTTTGGTATAATTTGTGAAGATTTGGAAATTGGTGTTTGTATCTTCTTTTGATTATTAATGAATTTTCCTTGGTGTGCCATCGTCAGTGGAATAGACTTTTCATATTGAAAAATTGAACCACTTAAATTATTGTGTGCCATTTAATTTCTTACTGCTTATTTATTTTGCTGTTATCCATTATTATTAATTTATGCAACCAAAATTGGACCTGATATTCGCTTCCGCAAATGCCAATTCTTTAATAGACAATGCATGCAATTTCTAGAGGTGTGAAGGTATAGTGCTCCTACCATTCTTCCGTACATTGAGTCTGAATGATAACTAACTAAATATTGTAGTACCATCGTATTTTCATAGTTTCCCTACCAAAAAGACTGGATTTGGTGCTGACTCTGGACTAGACATGTTACATCGCTCAAGTAACTCCTTGATGTTCTTGCGCTGTGAGAGATGAAGAAACTTAGTAGTTCTTTTTAACTTCAATTCGTACAAAAATAGGATAGTTATTCAAGAACTTCTCAGGTAATAATTAATATGTAAGTGATGTATTAGCTCCGGGATTTGAGTCATATCTTCTACATATATACACGCAGAATGATGATGGAACTAGTCGTGTGTTTGTAAAAACATGGATGCACTAGTTAAGAGTGACAAATCAATGCTCAATTATTTGAAAGCTGTAAGTGCACAGTAGTACATTGTAAATATTATCGTCACAACTAGAAGTCTAGAATTACACAGACATGATTTCCAATGCTACTAGTTTAGTAAAGCTGCTTTGGCATATAGCATATTCCATTCTTTATGTCAAGCTTTCTTATTATAGTAGTCTCAATGAAAAGCGCTTTTACCAAAGAAAAAAAAAAGTCGAACAATTGAAATTTACGTTTGGAATTAGATACCAGCGCTCTCCAGTGCTTTCCGTACTTAAAACAATCAATATACATTGCTGGGTTGAATTTTAAGCTTGTGAACTTAGGAACTTCCAGAAAATGTTATTGAAGCCCTTACCACGTTTCTATTTCAACTTCAGAATATTCCAGGCTCCAGCCATTTCCATTCTACAGTAACTATACTTAGGAATAACATGAAGAAATTGAACCTTGGTCTTTGAAACATTCTAAGCAGGCTAAGAACATGAATTTACTTTTGCTTCACTGGAAATAACTTTTGACTAAGAAATAGCATCAAAATGACCCCTAAGCACTTCAAATAGAAGCTTCCCTCACAAAAATGCATACAAGGCGACCACATGAAGACCCCACTTTGTAAATACATAATTCTCTGAAGCAATTGCCTAAAACTTAGTCATCATCACTCTCATCGTAGTCAGAACCTGAATCATCATCGCTTCTAGCCTCCATCAGGCTAGTCATATCAAAAGAAGGCTCTGGTTCCATCTCTTCCATGTCAATGGTATCATAATACATTCGTTGCTTAAATTTTTCATCAGAGCAATTAAGCATCCATGAAAGAGAGCACTTCAATCCCTTGTTTGTAACCATCTTATGTCTTGGCTTTATTGTAGATTCCAGACCATAGGTAAAATATGCTGGAAAAACAACCAAGTCATCCAAAGGCCTTTTCATCTCTGTCTGAAAGAAATCAAAGCTAAGTTTCAAAATATCTAGGTTTAAGGCAAGAAGTTGGGGACACCCCATAATCATTTTCCTAAGTTGTATCGAGGAGAATCCACAATCCTTGAGGAAATCAACATGCTTCATCATACGTGTATTATTGAGGCTGACTACCTGTGGCATCTTCTCCACAACTTTGCCAAAGTCCTCAGGATCAAGATTGATGACAGACTCGAACAAACTTTGTTGACTAAGAAGCTTAGGCTTCAGGTCTATCCCTATTATTTCTGGATACTGAGCCACAACAGAGGGAAGTGATGCTTTCCGCACATGAAACTCCATAAGGTATTGAATGTTTTCCTCTACTCTCCCCTCTAGTCTAAATCCGAGAATGTGAGGGCGCTTCTCTATCAGCCTAGCTACAGCTAATCTTGGAATACCCAAGCTTTCAAGATATTCAACAAAAGGCTTGATCACCCGACCGACTCGCATCCCAAGAACCTCTGGGTATCTAGTTAGAAGCCCTCCAATCTCTCTTCTTGCAACACCAATTCCTACCAAATAGGCCACAGAAGTGCTCATGGTCCCTTCAAGTTTGAATCCCAACACTTCAGGATATCTTTCAAGAACTCGAGGTATATCATTAGGCTTGATATCCATCCCTTGGAGGTACTTGACTACTGGAGCAAGGTCAATGACAACACTGGCATGGAGTACTTGTGGATATCTACGCAGGAAGTCAGTGAAAGTGGATTTCCTAACACCTAAGTTGCCAAGATAATCAAGCACAGGAATCATGTTCTTTTTCACACTACAGCCTAGCACAAGTGGATAGTTGTTGATGTCAGCAACTGTAAGCCCCAACTTGTGAAGAAAATCCACGCGCTCCCTCATTATTTCAACTGTCACAGGAAGCTCCAATCCATCAAGCTCATCCGGCACAATACCAATTCCTCGCAAGAACTCATAAACCCGAGCACGATTTTCCATCCTCTCATTTTTCATCTCTAATAAACTAGGCCGACTATAGAGAGATGTACCCCTTCTGTTATTAGCCAAATAAGTAGTTTCATGCTTTGAGACAGACGACTTTGCATAACTGGATGAAAATGTTCTCTCAACAATGGAGCAATGCAACTTAATAATTGAGCCAACCAACTTCTTTCTATTACTAGGAATTTGAAGGACTGAGACAGAATTTGATTGACGTTTGTGATGCACAGGTCTACAAAACTCTGGATGAACGAGTGAAAAGCTAGGTCTCGTAATTGCACTGTAGCTTCTGATCTTCATACTACAAGGGCATATATTATAGAAAACTGCAAAAAAGACAAATTTAAACATTGCCTATCAGCTCCAAAATCATATTACTTGTCTATTTCCTTAATAGTTAACTCCTCATACATAGGTGAGAAAAATAAAATATATAGGAAAACATTTTAAAAGGTTAGCATAGTCTATAAAGCTTCCTGAACAAAACAAGAAATGATACCAAGAAGAATCCTAACAATAGGGCAAATATTTCTGACATGTAATTAAAACTAAATAAAATAATAAATTAAAGCCACCTAATAGATTTATTTAAAAAAAATGAGAGAGCGGCATCTTAACAAACCTAAAGTGAACTGATAGTCAGGATTTTGAAGGGGAAAAAAGAGTTGTCGGGCTGGAAAGCAAAATCTGATACATGAAGGACATTGCAATTTATCAAAACTAAAGAAAAGGGGAAAAATGATGAGGGAACTAGTTTATTTACATCTTAGCAAAAAAAAAAATAGTTTATTCATATGTCAATTATTCTTTGGCCAATAGGCATCGAGTTAATACTTTATAGGGATTCAAACTCCTCCCGGAAGGAAACAGGGGAGGAACGGTTATTTTCATGTTAATTTGAAGAGGTAAAACAAGAAAATCAAACAACTAATATATTTCGTAAATGTCTAATACCCTCAAATGCACATGCATCAAACACTGGGTTCCATGAAATAATTGCACACATCATGCAACACTCAAAATCCAATTGCATGCTCATGGGAGCATGGTATCATGCATCCAATGAAATATCGAAACTAGTCATCGAAATAAATAAGTAAAAGTTCATGATTCCCACATCAAAACTTTGTAAAAATCCTGTTAGATAATCCACAGATCCTAGCCAACCAAAATAATGAACTTGAGCAATCAAGACATTTTTTCCTGCCTTTTGGACTCCAAAGGCTTTGTCTATGCCACTTGATCTGCTAGTTCCCACTCTTAAACTTTAGCTAAAAATTCAAATTAATCATTGAGTAATGAAGCTAATCAGAGTCAACAATTGCAAAAGTAACACTTGGATACGGTAAGTAATTTGAATCCGAAATGCTAAAATGTCTAAAACGTTGACTGTGAAGGATTAGAGCCCAAAACTAAATCTTTCCCTACCTAGATAAGGGCATGGAATGATGAAATATCATACAAAAGCACTTTACATAAAAGCTTGCGATACAGAAAAGCACTTTACATAAAAGTTTGCGATACAGAAAAGCACTTTACATAACAAGTTTGCGATACAGAAACATCGGTGAGAGCACCCCCTTCAACATAATGCATCTTAGAACAAATATCTCATAGGTATCAGAATAATCATACTAAATAATATCTAATCTCATATTGTCCTCGAGTATAATACTTAAAAACATTTCTTTGCATTCCATGTATTTTGCAGTTAAACTTTTTTTCTTCCTCCAAACATGAAAAGAAAAGAGAATAATCAAGGTGAGAAACTTCATGTTTCAAAAATTCAAGAAGCATACAACAAATCCAGAAAAAGAAAACTTGAAATGTAATGAAAATTTCATAACAACTCTTTTTAAATTATTCAAAGGTATCATATCGTATCATATCACCAAACTAGCTAATATCATAGTAACATCCTGTTTCGGCTCCAAAGCCTTCATGATACGACAGAGTGCAGAGCCCAGTTACATACTTTAATTATATACAGAGCACGACGAAGAAATCATTTCAAACCACAAGCCAACAACCTAAATTTGACAATCATGAAACAAGTATCTTTACATATTATAGAAGGGGATGGACTGATGAAGAACGAGAACTAAAGACGGAGAACGGAATAAGAGTGAGAGACTGGACTGTGGAGACTATTGGCTTAGTGAATGTCGGTTATCGAGCTTACCAAACTGCAGTAATGGAAGATTCTGGCCGGTACCGTTGCCGTGCAAAAGAGAGCGAAACTAGGGTGACTGGAAATGGATAAATTGGGGCTTGTGGCCGGGGTTTGGTACTAAATAGAAAACCAACTCTACGTGTAACTAACAAGTATATAATACTGTTATCAATAATTTATATAATTTTGATATTAATTATAAATAATATTATATTATACTATTCAAAAATTATTATAAATATACTTTTTTACGTCAAAATGTATATTTTATTAGTTACTTTTATAATAAAAATGAGTTAGTATTATACACCAATCAAACATAATATATTTATTTATTTTATTAAAATAAATACATAAATATTACATCATTATTTATTTTAAAAATAATAAATAATTTATTTTTTTAATTATTTTATGTAGTTTTTTTCTTTTTCTTTTTTTATCAAAATATATCATAATGTTTAATAAGTGACACATTTTATAAAAGCATTGTAAGAATTTAAGAAGAGAAAAATTAAAGTTGAGAATTTTAAGTTCAATCTGGGAGTTTCTTCTCATGTTGAAACAATCAAACTAATGATTAAATATTAGTTCATCTGTAAGAATTCACCATCTATGATTCTCTCGGGGAATTTTTGAAGATACTTGTCAAAATTTTATAATTTTTTTCCTTAAATTATTATAATTTCTACTATAAAAAAATCTATTAATTTATTTTATATATATAAATAATTACAAACACACTATAATTTCGAGTCAAGTGCCCACTTCAAGCATATTACACTGTGAAATTAAAAATAACTATTTGAATTATGACACTTTTATTATTATATACATCTAAAAATTATTAGGTTTTATATTAACGGTTGATTCAAATTTTATAAATATATAATATATTTGGATAACTATTGTTATTATTTGTTTTTTACTCTCTATTTAAAAAGTAATAATATAATTTTTCTTTTAAATTATACATTTATTATAACAAACATGAATAATACATTTATAAATAAGTTTATATTTATTAAGTTTACGTTTAGTTTGTGGAATGGAATCGGAATCGAAATCAGAATAGAATGTAATGAAATAAAAAGAAAATAATTTTGTTTGGTTTGACCATTGGAATCAAATTCAGAATCAGGATTATAGTTTTTGGTTTGCTACCGGAATGGAATGAAAAAAGTTATAAATGACCTTAATACCTTTACATGCTGTAAAGTTCAAATAATGTCATTTAATTACTATTTTTTTGTCAGACAAAATAAATTATTGAAATCATTATTTTTCTAAATAAGTATTACTTAATTAAAAAGAAATATATTATTAAAATTATTATTTTTCTAAATAGAGTTTATGGTTTTGAGGTTTGGGATGTGTGATTTAGGGTTTAGGGATTTAGGATTTGGGGTTATATTTGTAGGTTAAGGTTTAGCGTTAAAATTATTATTTTTCTAAAAATAGTTTAGATTTTTAGAATTTTGGATTTAGGGTTTAGGGTTTTAGGGTTTTAAGGTTTAAGGTTTATGGTTTATGGTTTTAGGATTTGGAATTTGGGGTTTAGGGTTTTAGGATTTATGTTTTAGGGTTTTGGGATTTGGGATTTATGTTTTAAGATTTAGGGTTTAGGGTTTAGAGATGTGGGGTTTTGGGTTTAGAGATTTGGGGTTTAGGGTTTAGGGTTTGAGGATTTATGTTTTAGGGTTTTTGGATTTATGTTTTAGGGTTTTGGGTTTAGGGATTTGGGGATTTGGGTTTTAGGATTTGGAATTAGGGATTTGGGATTTATGTTTTAGGGTTTTGGGATTTATGTTTTAAGGTTTAAGGTTTTAGGGTTTAAGGTTTTAGGATTTGGATTTAGGGTTTTGAAATTTTGGGTTTAGGGTTTAGGAATTTTGGGTTTGAGAATTTGGGATTTGAATTTAAGGTTATATTTTAAATGAGGGTAAAATTAGAAAAAAAAAAGTTTAGATGGGAATGGAATAATGATTAACAAAGGTGAGAGAAGGAATTGTGATTCCTTCTCTTTTAGTAATCAGATTACATTCCGACCTCTATTCCGTCCAACCAAACACACAAAATAGAAGGAATCAATTCTGATTCCATTTCATTCCTTCCAACCAAACTTGGGGTAAAGGAATTGATACAATGAATTTTTGTAGTGTATATTTATTAAAACTTTTAAAAGATTTTGAATTACTTATATTTATTTATTGAGTTAATAAAAATCCGTTAATAAATATTTATTAATTTTTTTTTAAATATATGATTTACAAAAGTAAATTATAATTTCGTTAAACATAAAACTTATTTAAACGTTCATACGTTCTCGGCATAGAATTTAAATAACCGCGCGATTAACAAATGCATGGTATGGAGACATTAAAACATGAACATCAATAACAATTTTGCCGTAAAGGAAGGAAGGAAAATAAAGGGACCGTTGTGTTCCCACAAGACTCGCTCCATCATTTTTCTCCATTTCAGTATATCAATCCTGTCACAAATGGGAAAAAGCAAGTCAAAAACTCTCAATCTCTACCCAATTTATTCATTTCATGCATTTTAGCTGAGTTTTTGGTGCGTGCTGATCAGCCGGAGAAATAATCAGTCAGATCTGAAAGGTTTCCACAAATTAAACTTCTCAAAAAGTAAGGTTTCCATTATTGTTCTTCCTCATCCTGCTTTTACTTATAAAATAAATAATAAGTTCATAATTGATAGATACTGATTAATGATAATTGAATGATTTATGTATATGTGTTTTTGGTTTAACTATTAAATTGAAATTAAATGTAAAACATTATAATGATATCAAAAATTCTACTTTCTTAAGCAACTTTTAGTAAAAAAAAAATCTCCTTTCCAAGGTTTAACAAGAGTGAGATAGTTTTGTTAGTTCCTTCATTAGTTGTTTTATCGATCTGTTCTTTGATACCTTCTTCTCCTTTTTCATCTTCTTTTAAGTACAAATTTCTATTTCAAAGAAGAAATTTTGTAACCAACCCATTATTTCTCTTGCGTTTCCAAGAAAACCCAAATCAATGTTTTCATCGAATAACTTCTATAATTAAGTTTTTGTAACAAAATTTAAAGATATTAAAATATATAAAAAATATTTGTAATTAATTTAATGTTATTTTACATATTATTAATTATTTGAAAAATGTACGTTATTTTCAAGAAAAATAAAAACTATACCTGGAATAATTTATGACTTTTAAGTAGTAAATTTTGTGACTTATTCTTATTTATTTATTCCTTAATATTATCTCATTTTTAAAATTTGTAAAAAATAAAAACTCATTATTATAATTAAAAAAATATATTTTAACTTATCAATTTTATCTTATATATATTTATTTTATTTAAAAATAAATATTCATGTATTTCTAAATTTTACATTTTACTTCAAAAAATTTCTAAAATAATTACTAGTATGTCATCAACTCTCATTTCAATATGATTCAAAATCAAATTGTAACTTTGTTTTAAAGAGTTTGTTCACCGTATTATTTTATAAAAAAAGTTAAATAAATATATTTATATTTATCATTAATACTAATAAAAATGTTTAATTTTTTTCAAATTTTATTTTATCTTTTATATTTGACAAAAAATATAATATTAATGTTTATCTAATATTTTATTTTTTCTTTTAATATTTGTCCAATATTATATGTTAAGTGTATAAGCTTCTTTCTTATTTATTCTTAATTTTTGGAAAAAATTACTTAAGTCTTTTAGATTTTAAAAAAATATCAAAAATAACCATCAATTTTAAGAATAAACAATCATATTCTATAAATTATTATTTTATTATAAAATATTCTCTCAAATTTGTTGATGTTTATCTATCTTTTTGCAAATACATTCACTGAAAAAATTTAAAATAATGACCAAAAAAAAAAAGATGTGAGTATTTAATATTGTAATTTTTGTAAGAAACTTGAAAGAAGATATTTGTAAAAGATAATTTCTATTTCCTAATTTTTGGATAAAATGTAGACTTGTTTTTATCTGTATAGCTCCCTTAGAAAGCTTCAATTATCTATGAAAATGTTGAAATATATTTTCATAATAATTTTTATTATTATCTTAATAAAAATATATGAATTATTTATTATATTATTATTTTATAAAATTATAATTAATAAAAAAATATTTAATAATAATAAATCTAATTATATCAATATCATCACCCAATTGCTATTTGTTTGATATAATATATGATTAAATAAATGGTTAAAAATAAAAATAAAAGTAAATTATAATATAAAAATATCAATTTCATGTATCGCTTTGTTCCTCCGAAGTTCTCAAGCCGCCCCTGAGATGGAGGTGTGGGTGGTCCAAATCGCGAAAGAATGACTCTACTCGATTAGATGGCAGCAACTGTTTATAGCTGAAACTTAACAACAACTCTTCAGATTTAATCGGCTCACCATCCTAGTCGAATCCTCTTAGACATTATCAAAGACAAAGGGCCAGTTCGGTAACTATGAAAATAAATCCGGGAGAACTTTCCCAATCCCATCAACAATACACCATGACTCACCCAAAGGACAATGTCTCTGCCTCCCGACCTCAAATGGCCGGTGGTATCTCGACCCGATTAGGTCCGACTCAGTCATTCCGCTCAGACCCAAATGATCACGAGGATAATTCACCTAATGTTCGGTCACAAATGGGCCGTCGAAAGTCAATTCGGTTTGCACCGGAGGCAGACGCAACTGACCCACCACCGAGAAGCAACTCTTCACGGTGCTTATCAGTGGCATTAAATGAGGAGCGATCAATGTCAGCAAGAGAGGCAGTGGCAGCGCAAGAGGCAGCGGAAGCAAAAGCGGCAGCTGCTGCGGCTGCGGAAGAAGAAGAGGAAGAAGAAAGGGGTGCTAATGAAGGAGGAAAGCCAGTGAGGATGTCACTGATGGACTTGTTAGAAGAGACAGATAGACAAATGGGTGTGATTGGGTCACGATATAGAATGGGGGATGAAGATGAGGAAGATGAATATGAAGAAGAGGAGGAAGATGAGTATGAAGAAGAGGAGGGTATTGGTGAAGTGGAGCATACTTGTTGTGTGTGTATGGTTAGGCATAAAGGTGCTGCCTTTGTTCCTTGTGGTCATACATTTTGCAGGTTGTGTTCTAGGGAGCTTTGGATTAGTAAAGGGAATTGTCCTCTTTGCAACAATTTCATTTTGGAGATTCTTGATATCTTCTGAAGAAGAGAAGAATGTTGTGACCATTTTGATCCCATTTTTTATGAGTACAAATTGCTAGCATGCTTCTTTCTTCTCAATGTCCTTTTCTTTTTTGTTGGAGTTTTTGAAATGATTACTGTAATTCTGTGTTGGGGTTTGGAGCTTGAGCTGAAAGAGATTTCAATGCGGGTAACTTATGAGAAACTCTATCGTTAATGTCTAGAGTTCTGTTTAGGTTCTTGTTTTGTATAATGTCAAAGGGGATCTTTACTTGTCTTTTAATAACTTTTAAAATAACATTTATATTCCAAGTAATTCTATAAAAAAAATTATAAATAAAAGAAAAAATAAATAATCATTGATAAATAAATATCAATATAAAAAAGAGTATTAAAAATCGAGTACATAAATGATAATTTCCCATTACCTTTCTGATTAAATTTTTGAAAGTATTTTTTTGTTTTTCTTTCTCACCCAAGGGTCCTATAATGGATTTAAGAAAGCCAAAAGCAAAATAAATGAGAAGTCTCTACACGGCGTTAAAGAAAAAGATAGAGCCGCCAAGAATAAATAAATAATCCTATTAAAATTTATAATAAAAAATAATATTTAATTAAATGATATTATAATTCAATGTAAATGAGATTCAAAATAATATACTCTATCAAATTTTTTTAATAATAAAATTCTATAAAATGGAGATAAAAATTACTTATAAATTCTAATAAACTGTTAATAGCAAAGAAATTCTTGTAGATTGAATAGCAGTGAGTCGCCTCGGAAAGAAAATAATAGCTGTGAGTGAATTCCGAAAATAAAACGGTTAATTTGCTTCTGCAAATTGACTTGTTAAGCTACACCAATTAATTTGAAGGCGATTGAGCAGCGAGCAAAGAAATTGTGAAGAGAACTTAAGTGGATCTGAGCGGTTTTGTGGTATTGGAGTGACATATCCAAATCCGCAACTCAAACCAAATCAGAAGAGATGAATATTTTCAGATTGGCTGGGGATATGACCCACCTGGCCAGTGTTCTGGTCTTGCTTCTCAAGATCCACACCATCAAATCCTGCGCTGGTATCGGATTCTGTAACTTCAATCGTTATAGCATTCAATTTTAAATGTGGGCTCGCTTCGCCGTGTAATGTTTTTTGTTTTATGAATTATTGGAACCAATAAAATTTACCCACATTCGCTGTGAAATTTTTGGAATGACCCAATTGTGAAATCTCTCTTCATTTTTTTTTTCTGTCTGGCTTTTCATTTTTAATTCATGACCATGTTTGCCCTTTATGGATTATCAAAACCAATAAAATTAACTCTCACATTTACTGTGCAATATTTTGGAGTGAGCCATTTTAAAATCTCAATTTTTGTTTGTTTGTTTGGCTTTCCAGCTTCCGTTTCTAGCCTAGTTGAATTATATACTTGGTACAATGCCAAATTATTGAGTTGGTAGTTGTTAATCTTGGCATAATTGATGTGTTCGGTCGGTAGAGAAGACGCTTTCATGGTATCCTATTTAGGTTTTGGCGAAACAAGGGGAAAATGTCTTGCTCTAAGACGAAACTGGATTTTGCTTTGGGTTTTGGGAACGGGGTCTGGAATTTGGGAACAAATATTTTACTTTGTGGTCGGGCAGGTCGCTATTTTGATTCTGAGGTTCTTATATCATATCGACAAGTTTTGTGGATGTCTATGTAGCGAGAACTAGCCCATCACTCTAGCTATATTTAACCATTAAAAACAAAGAGGAGGGCATAAAAACGAGGTAGTCAGTCTTTTAAGGGCATTGAACTGTTATGTGGCGAGCTTGGGGAGATTGGAAGCACATTACACCTCATTGAAAACCAGTGTTACTTTATTAGCACTTCATCTATTCTAAACGTATGGCATGGTTTTGGAGTCTAGCTGGTGGTTTCCAGTTATTTTTAACTGTGAAAAACAAAGGAGGGGCTTGAAGAATAGATACAGTTTTTTGAAGGCATTGGGCTATATTGTGACAAAGTTGGTGATTTCAGAAGTACATAATAACACTTCTTGGCTCTTACCTTTGTTTGGAAGTAGTTTTGCTTAATTAGCACTAATTCCATTCTAAAACACGTTTCATGCATCCAGCTGATATACTTTTATTTCAAATGCAGGTGTTTCTTTAAAGACTCAAGAACTCTATGCCCTTGTTTTTGCTGCTCGCTACTTGGACATTTTTACAGATTTTATATCTCTTTATAATACCATAATGAAATTGATATTCTTGGGGAGCTCATTTTCAATCGTTTGGTACATGAGGCAACACAGGATTGTCCGCAGGTCCTATGATAAGGAGCAAGACACCTTCCGTCATTATTTCCTTATACTGCCTTGTCTACTCTTGGGCCTTATTGTTAATGAGAAGTTCACCTTTAAGGAGGTCTGTTGTCATATTATTTTGTTGGGGCTCTATGTCTTTTGCATGCCATTGCTAAGGGTGGATTCACCATTTTGTTTCTGTCAATCTTGCTGAACATAGGAGCAAAAAAATGGTTCTACTTTCACTCTTATTATATTTTTCTTACATGCTTCACAAAATTAGGTCATGTGGTCATTTTCCTTGTTTCTGGAAGCTGTTGCTATACTTCCTCAGCTGGTGCTACTACAGAGAACCAGAAATATAGACAACTTGACTGGTCAATATGTATTTCTTCTTGGGTATGTCAATATTCCTTTTAGTTATAATTTCATGCTGTCTAAGATTCTTGGCTTCTTAACTTTTTGTTTTGTTGCTAAACAGCTCCTTAACTTGATAATATTGTGTAACTGATGAGCAACTAGATGCCGTCATTTCCCCTCCAGCTTGTGTATGAAATCAATACTGATAAATAAATGTTAGTGTACCTTTTCCCCTAAACCTGCATACCATGGCTGTTGATGAATCCAGTTCATTCCATTTGTTAAATACCTAAAGATAAGTTTCTTCTCTTAGTACCTTGGAAGGCATCTAACACCTCAACTTGTCATCTAACTAGTTATATCTTAGGCATGGTTTTAACTTGCTATTTTGAGGTTCCCAATGAGGCTTGCCTTAATAAACATCATCTATCTATTGAGTCAAGGTTGAGCTTCAAATGGTTTATTTGAAGTTTTTTTGGTTGAGACGTACGCAATTAGGTGGTGTTCAATAAGTCTATTGTGGATATTTTTCAAACTTTCTCTGTTTTTGGGATTATCTTTTCATGCGTGTGTTGAAAATCAATGGTGTTTTGATAGTCGACCCATACTAGGTTAAAAACAAGTTTTTATAGGGCAAACCAACCCGCGTAAAATTATTTGTTTGGCCTCAGCATTCCAATTAATGATTAGAGTCATCAGACCTTGCATAAGAAAAAAGTATACTTTACTAATATTCCTAAAATCACATATTAACTTGTTTTCATGATCATTTCACTATAAAATTATGACTACGTTATTATAATTTTGTTATCTTGTCAGTGCTTTCTTATTAATTCTTAGGAAAAAGTTCGACTCGCATTTGGGAGAAAATTGTCTTAAACTTTTTAAAATGAGGCTTACGTCTCATATCGCCTTGAGCTTACTTCTTGGATCATGCGAGAAAAACGCCTCAAGGCATAAAATTATCTTTTAAAACCCGATCTTAAGTGTATTTTAACTTAAAAAATGCATTTGTTAAACATTTTTACCTTTTACTAAAAAAGTCTCTTTTTTCCCCTGCATTCAAATATAATCTGTTCCCTTGCTTTAAAATTCAATGTTATGGTCTTTGAATGTGCTGTGATTCATGGGGTCAAATGAGTTTTGGCTCATCTCACTTAGGTTTAGCTCACCTTAGGTGAATTATAGCTCAACTTTGTATATTTAAATTTTAGATGAACCATATTAAACTCAACTCACTTTTAAATGAGTTGGGCTTAGTAGCTTATAATTCGGCTCATTTACCATTCTAAAAACAAAAAAGTAAAAAATATTTATAATTTTTTTAAAAAACAAAAATATAAATATAAATATTACCTTTTGATTATGTTTTTATAAAATAAGAAAAAAATAAAATAGTATCTCTTAATTACGATTTTTATAATAACATTATTGTAATTATGAAAATGCTATCAATAACAAAAATATTTTGTTAAATGAGCTATGTGAATTAGCTCATTTGAGCTCGCGAATATGTAAATTAGGCTTTTTTAGCCTGTGAATGATCAACACAATGTGATCCGTAAGTATAAGAGTCGTGCAAGTAATATAATGTACTTAACTACGGATATTGATCCCACATGAAGTTGTTTAACTTATAACCGAGTATCAATATAATTATTGTGAATACTATTTAGACGGTAGAAAATTTTAAAAACTGAAAAATAATTAACAACTAATTTTAAATTAAAATACGCAAAAACTATGAAGATATATGAGAAAACGATCTAGGAATCTTTAATTCTCTAATTTCTTAACATGTAAATCATTAAAATTCTCCCTTAATATAATCATCAATGAATTATATGATCAATTAAATCTAAGCTAGTATGCATTTCATATCTTAAGTGCACTACACACCATATAGTAATTAACCTAATTTCACTCTCGTGTTAATTAGATTGTATATTACTCATTAAGTTCATCAATTATAAATCACACATAAGAATCGTACATCTCTGCCTATAAACTATGCATGTTATTTAATTAAGACAAATAATTAAATAATTCTCTCAAATCTATTTAATTGTCTCTATAGATCAATTGTTTGCCAAACAATTAATAGTATAAAAATAAGATTAAATAATATAATTAAATTGCGATAGCAATTGAGGTAAAATATTAGATCATTATATGTAGAAAATTAGGTTCATAAGATTTCTAAATTAATAAATTAGTTAGACATAATTATGTTCATATAGTTCAGATTTTTCATAAAGTAAGACAATACAATTGATAAAGAAAGAAGACGAAGAAGGTATATGCTCAATCTCTTGATTTGTAACACTAATTTTTTCTTGAATCCTTCACAAAGTTGTGTCTCCTTTAATTTCTTGTTGAACTTTTTTTCTCTTCTTGACAGTTGTTAGGGTTTTGATTCTTAATTGTGTGTTTTCTATTTGTGTCTCTTCTTTGTGTGTTTTTATGTGTCTCTTCATTGTGTGTTGTTTATAACCTCCATATGACGCTTTAAATAGGTTGAAATTGATCCTCATTAGATTAGGATTTGTATTACTATGATCCAAGGGTTGAGGTTGAAAATTGGAATTCAATTTTGTGTTCACGCTTTTTTATTCTCGCTGCTCGATCGATCAAGCCTATTCTTGGTCGATCGAGTAATGACCCCTTGATCGATCTACTTCTTTTTCGATCGATCCAATTATCTTTTTTGCCTATATTTTGATCTGTTTGATATCTTTTCATCTATATTGCCATATTAAATATAAATTAAACTTTTTCATGATATTTTAATATATAACAAGGTAAATAAGTGGTATAGAAGTGGATAAATAACTCTACTTTTATAGAGTTATCAATGAACTCGGTGAATTGGGCTTTTTTCACCTCGTGAGCTCATTTGATCAATCTTAAATGAGTTGAGCTGGTCTTAGCTGCTCATTTGATACTACTAGCTGTGAAGATAGGAATTTCTAAGATTCACTTAACATATTTGGAAAGGTGTCCTGAAAATAAAGATTATAGGTTACAACCTACAACAGTATGAACAGAACTGTACTATATTTTTAATGCATATAAGTTGCATGAGTTGTCTGCAGTATGGATAGTGGTACAGTATGAACAGAACTGTACTATATTTTTAATGCATATAAGTTGCATGAGTTGTCTGCAGTATGGATAAACCACTATCTTTTCCATGTGTGAAGTAGAAGTACAGAACTCTTATACTTCTTTTTTTCTATTGGGATCATGCTCAGGGGGCTATATATTAGAACATCATAAGCATATAACAAGATTTTGGGTAAATGACATTTTATATCATCGAATTATTGTATTTGTTACATAGTTATCATAATACCACTTATTTTCGTTACAAACATTGTACTGTTCTTTATGAAAGCTACATATGTACCATTCAATCACTTTGTTGTCAATGATGCTTAAAAAAATCACAGCTTATCATTAAAAATAATCGAAAATAATCAGGTGTGCTGCACATGATCTTCTCTCTCTTTCCCCAATTAATCTCTACCCAAAATTGATCACTACTTACCATAGATAACCAAACTCTCAACCTCTAAACAATCTCACAAGCAATACTTTAAACCAGAAATCCTGAACATATACTACATCAAGTTACTTCTACCTTATCTGATGATGAACAGAATCGTGATCGCCAAATACTTTGATGAACGAAAACTTGATTAACGAAAACCGGCATCGCTGATCCTGCCAATACTTTGGTTTTATATTTATAAAACTCTACCATGAAGTGCGAAATCATTTCGTAGAAAATGATAAGTATACTCGAGTCGATCTAAGGAAGGAATGTATATGGCTTTTAATTTATTATTCAAATTTTTAAAAGCGAAATTAAATCCTAAACATCTGTCACGATATTTTGGGTTTTTGTGTTTTAATCTACTTACGAGAAAATTAAACATAGATTCAATAAACATTCTTGCAATTTTTATCTTTTATAAATAGTGGAGTATTTATGGATATAATAACTAAGTTAATTATGCTTGCTTGTATTATTTAGGTTATTAAATATATGAATTGATATTTATTGATTCTCCCTTTTTGTATGAATACCACCTTTGGTGTGGTTAGATATTCTTTGTTAACTAAACAAATCAATTAACACCTATGGGTGGGGTTGATAACTAATTTGGTTACTTAAATTAATTCCTTTTTCTAAGAGATTGAAAAGGAACTATTTAAATGCCACCTTTGGTGAAGGTTAGACGATTTAAACTTTATTCAAGGTGTCAAATTAAACCTAAGAATTTAGTTATCAGTACTAACTTTCACGCTTTTAAAATCACTTTCAGAAAACATGTCGTCAATACATTTTCAGATAATAATTCTTATAAAAAACTTTTGAAATAGAGCTTCCCTCTAACTAACGGGCGATTGTATCATCAAATAAAAGAACACTACTCTAAATCAGACCGGATAACTAAACCTTAAAATCTAATTTTCATGTTTAAGTTTGTAATGAAAAATAATATATTTCTCTCTAACATTCTTAATATAAAATCATGAATAAAAATAAAATCAATTCATTTTAGAGATTTTTACCTATTTAATATTTCGCAAGCATAACGTCATTATTATATCATGTTTACAAATACCTAGCACAGTTAAATTTAATCACATACAAATTAAATATAACATGTAAGAATAAAGCATAAAAATAACTGTAAAGAAAATAAAATCCTTACAGAACTTCGACGCTATTCCCGTTGCTAGAAAACCTCCAAGCGGAATTTGCACTTCCATTTATTGAATCAAAAAGCTAATAAATTACAAAAAAAACATAACTAGTTCTTCCCAAAAAGGGAAGAACTTTAAAACTAAGAGAAACTAGCTAAAACATAAGAAAAACTAAAAAAAATTAAAGAATCCTAAAAATCTAAGAAAAGAGAGAAAAGAATGTATTTGGAGGTGTTTTTAGGTGTGTTTTGAAGTGAAGGATATTTATAGGTGAGGATGGAGAGAAAAAATGAGTAAAAAAATGTTAAAAATGCGTAATGGAAATGCTGACGTCATTGATGACGTCATCATGACGTCATGGGGCGGCTGCACGTGAAAAATGAGTGTCGGCGCGCACGGATGAACAGTAACCCGCGTGCAGTTTGGGGCGGAGCTGGGTGCTGGGGCGCGGCGGCGCGTTTTTCTCGTTTTTGACATTTTTGACTCATTTTGTCCAATTTTTCAATATTTGTCGACCTTTACGCATTTATTTATTAATATATTTGTGATGTATTGCTTCCAGTATTCCTCTTTGAGTCTTTAAGTTGCATTTTTAAGCCAAAATACCTAAAAAACAATAAAAATATCCGTGATTCCGAAAAGGACAAATTTATATAAATATATGATAAAACATATAAATATATATATTTTTAATCAATTAATTTGCATAAAATCATGGTTATTTTAGTGCTTTTTGAGCACTCATCACCTGATCAAACCCAAATTATCTCACTTCCCATTTTATACCACAACCCAAAACCCATTCATCCGCAGATAATCAAACCCAAAAAGAAAAAAGAAAAAAGTAAAAGCAAAGTTGGGCTAGATCAGACGAAAAATAGATAAAACAAGAGAAAGGGGGAAGAAATCTTATCAGACCAGTGGAAAAATGGACGAAAATCTGGCCTAGATCAGATGGTTGTCGTCTTTAGCCCGTAATTGTGGTCAGAAAGTGACATTGTCAACTGGAAAACAAGAGAGATATGAGAGAGAAGAGAGAACAAGCGTCAGAGAGAGAGGGGTGTTGATACTCATTGGATTTAAGCCAACCAACAATGTTGGTGCAGGCAGCCTACTTTTCGGTAGGTGTTGTGCCTTGATGAAGTAAGGGTCATCGAAACTTGGGTTGGGAGGGGAGTTTATTGGAGGGGGTGGTTTGGTTTGGGGAGAAAGTAAAGATGAGAGTAAGTTGCAATGCAAAAAAGGATACGTGAGAGGGGAAATGGTAGAAGCAGATGATCAGGTGCAGCGCACATGAGATTTTTGTTTCTTCTATTTTTTATATTTTTAACAATAAATTATAACTCTTAAAAGTTCTTGATGGCTAAAGTAACTAAATGGATCATTTATAACTTTTAAAAGGATTAGTGGTGTTTTTGTAACGAACATACAAGTTTAGTGGTAACTCTGTAACAAATACATATTTCGGTAGTAAAAATTTCCTTTATCCCAAAATTTTTGGTTTTAATCTTTGGCTTTTCTATTTAAATGTTCCTAACCTATGTTCAAAGTTACCCTTTGGTCTTTTACCTCTTAATTTTTACAATTTAGTCCATAACCTTCCTAAATTTGACAAATTAAGCCTAATTTAATTTTTAAATTCTTTTCAAATTGTTTAGTTTCTGAATTCTGTTGGTCCATAACCGAAGTCAATTAATAAATTTGTTCCCTAACCTATGACTCAAATTATAATTTGGTTAGGTACCTAATTGACATTCACGTGATGGTTTAGTGTTGACTAAATAGAGGTAATTTTTCAAATTTAGAAATGTTGTGGATTAAATTGTGTAAATTAAGAGATTAACAACTAATTGTGATTTTAGACACAGTTAGAATCCAACTGAATAGATAATCCTAAATAATCATTCTTACAAAAGAGAAGCCTACTTGCTAATTCAAAAATGATACTTAAAATTCTCAAGATCGGGCTCTGTTCTCAGGTGCTTAGCTGACATGATCTTAGATTTATTTTTAACTTTTCCTCATACATGAAATTGAAAAACTTATAAAGAATATTCTTACATGCTCGATTACTTGTCTTGATGCAGAGCTTACCGAACATTATACATTTTCAACTGGATCTACCGTTACTTCTTTGAGCCGCATTATGTTCACTGGATCCGTATGTCTCTCTCATGTTCTCATTCTGTTTTTGTGCGTTTCTGTAGTGATGACATTTGTGTTTTATTTAATGTATGTCTTTTGGGCATGATCTTGAAGTCACTTGAACTTCATTTATGGCTCAAATGAATATTTATACATATGATGATGGAACTAATAGAGTTTAAATTCATTAATGTTATATATCATGTTATCAGAATCTTTATGTTATTTGAAGTAGCTACTATTTCCTGCTTGTCTAGTCACTTACTCGTTTGTATTCAATATGGAACACATTAGACATGATCACATGAACCTTATATTAGGAAAAAAAATCAATAAACCATATTGGCTAACTATTATTATGATGGAAGTGATGTGTCATTTGGTCTAAATCGTTTTGCTCGAGTCTTTACCATTTTAAGATCTTTAGGAATCCCCCTTCCTTTTCTGGTGTGTTTTGGTTTTTGAAGAATGTCCTATTTGGTTTGAGCACTAACCATAACACTGATTTTGAAAATCCTTTGGGTTTTTATGAACCATCTTGGAAATTAATCCCTTTCTAGTCTATCTTGACCTAGCACTTTGCTTGTAAGGCTTTGCTTAAATAGTCTTTGGGCTGACAAACTCTACTTGCTAGCATCCTAGCATTGAAATCATTGCAGTTACTGGTCTACACTAGGCAACAATCCACCATATTTGGCCCATTCAACCTTTCTTGTGTGATTCAGTACTCTTGCTTTCTGTTATTCACTGTACTCGTGTTATCATTCTTTGATTGTTGCAGCTTGGATTGCCGGGATAGTTCAGACATTGCTTTATGCTGATTTCTTCTATTACTATTTCCATAGGTGATGGATCTTACTCTCAAAAATGCACTAAAAATACTTTTGATGAATTTTTCTTTTGTTTTCGGACGAAATGAAATTTATCTAGGACGAAATGAAATTTATCTAATACAATGTTCTTTATTTACTCTCCCAGCTGGAAAAACAACAAAAAACTCCAGTTGCCGGCTTGAGTTCAGCAATTCAGCCCGCTTTTTTTCTGGTAGCGCACCAGTTTGTTCACAGTTAAAGGGCGTGTGGAGGATTCTTTGCAATGCTTGGGATACCTTACTGTAAGAATGTAGCAGCATACAAGCTATGTTATTTCAATATACCTTATTTACCTGCTGTTATACAAGGACGATTTAAGTAGATACTCTTTATCAGGATTTTAGTGTATACAAATGTGGAAATTTTCATTTTTTATGAGGTTTTTATCCATTAAAAACGTAGTATTGAGTATCGACTATGAAGATTAAGATACCCAAGATGGTTTTTACTGCTGCTTGTTTGTTGTTACATATATCCATCCTAATAATAACTCATTGAAGCAGGAAGAATATAAAATGAACTAAAAATATTATAACTCGTAGGCTTAATCGGAACCATCCACTATAAAGCATTCCATTAAAAGGATATTAGCTGGAATGCCTTTGAGATTTTCCTTTTATGCTTAGACACTCTTGTAACTTTGAAAAATATTAAAGATATATTTTGATTTTAACCGAGGTTAATGGTAACGAAAAGGTAATTTCATAATATCTTTAAAATTTGAGGAAAATAAGATAAAAAGAGAAATGCTAAGGTAAGGACACACTTTTATGCATTTTTATACTTTTGAATTGCATTTTTCATTTTTAATTTTGGTAAATTGTGCTTTCGTTAAAATAAAATAAAATTAAAGTTCTACATGTCAAAGATAGAGGGAACAGAGTATATGATTAGCATTAATATAAGATAAACTTATTCTAGTTTTATGGGATGCAAGGTAACAAAAGCGTCAATTTTTTTTAAACGAGTAATTTAGTCTTTTAATTTATGGATTTTTAAATGAATAGTTTAATATTTTAATATATGGATTAAGTATTAATCATGTTATTATAAAAAAGTAATTATTTTTAATCTTATAATTATTAAAATGAATATTTTTAGCCTATAAAAAATAATAAGACTAAATACTTATAGTCTTATAAGAAAGATTAAGTTTTACACTATAATATTTAACTTTCTTAAATAATAAGATTAAAGGTATCAATTTTAAAAATTATAAGAGTAAAATATTTATTTATAACGAAATTATTGTGAAATTTACTAGGGTAGTTTCGTTCTCAGGATCCGTATACATTATGGATTACCATGAGTTGATGTTTGGTTTGTGTTAATAAAGATGATAATGGAATAAAATTTTCCTTTTATGTTGATTGGTTTGCTTTTAAAATTAAGGAGTAACTAAAATTATTTTTGTTTATATACGATTTTAGCTTGTCTGAATGAGATGATATCACGTGGCTAAAGGCTTAAGGGTTGAGACTATATTAGTTAGTTACACTAACATATTAAGGATTCATTCACACTTGTATATAAAGCAATGGTAAGTTAATGAGAACTACAAAATCTGAAGAAAAAAAATTAAGTTTTTTTTTTTTTTTTTCAAGATTCATCGGTGAATTCAAGAGAATATGAATCATGAATACCCAAGTCATAGAAGAATATGATTCATCAATCTCAATCAGAGATTGTGATTAAGGTTTGCTTTCTAAATAGCTAGTAAAATTAGCTATCATAGTTCCTCCTACAAGTGTTTCTATTGGAGTGAAACTTGATAGGAGTAATTACCTAATGTGAAAAGAGCATATAATTAGTTAGATCATTGTCTGTGGTGTGGAAGGTTTCATCAATGAGTGAGCAGAGCAACACAAGTTTCTTGAAGGTTCTTCAAAACCTAATCAAGAATATTCCTTGTGGACTCATATCAATGGAGTGATGAAGAGCAGCAGTATCTATGACTCAATTTCTACTTCAATGTTATTTCTTGTTTTTAGTAAACATACTGCATTTTGATAATGTGGAAAAGTATTGAGAGAAATTTCATTTCTACCTCTAAGACTTATGTCATGGAGATCAAACTTCAGTAGCAAACTCATAGAAAAGGTAAGTTGAGTGTAGCGTGCTAGATTACTTTGATAAAATGAAGAGCTAATGAATTGTGTGCAATAGAAAACTTATAGACGATCACCCTCATAAATACTATATTATTATTTTTTTAATTAATAGAAGATATATTTTTTATACACTATCAAATAAGAATATATATGTAGTACACTAAAAAAATCTACTAGATTTTTATGTTTTACTAATATAAGCTACAATATCCTGATGATATTCACTAAATAAATAAAACTCTTTCAACTTTTATTTTCTAATTTTATATTAGAGAAATTATCTTTTAATTTTTTCTAATTAAATTATATTTTTTTACTTGCTTTATTTATTTCTACTAATGACAATATGCATTTGATTGATTTTTGGAATTAATATATCATTTGGGTTTAAATTTTTAATTAATTTATTTTATAATAATAAAATAAAGTATAAATATTATTCTATTACGTTAAAATTTGTTACAAAATAATTTTTCTTAAAAATTTAAGATATTGAAAAAAGAGAACTAATAATATTTTTATATATTCTATAATTCTGTGCGAGTATTGTTTATATGTATTATGCATGTCAACGGACTAAACTGCATTATATATGTTAACGGACCAACTTTATATGATCTTAATTATTTTTTATATATTTTTAAAATTTTATTTTAAAAAATTAATTCATCAAATATTTATACTAAAATTTATTTTTTAAAAAAATAAAAAATAAGTTTTAAAAAAAAACCAAAAAGTTGATAATTTAAACTAAACTGTAACTTTTTTTTAAATTATTAGATTAAATTTTCACAAAAAGAAGCCATTAAACCTAAATGTTCTGTTTGTAATGACTATTAATTCTGCTCGACATTTGACTCAAACGTCATATACTTAGTTTTGTTTATATGTATTAAAAACAAGTGAGCTTGAGGCAAGATAAAAATAATTAAAAATAAAAAATAAACAAATGCAAGCAAGATTCATTAGTTATACACTTAGAATAGTTTAATCTCTTAAATATTTTTTTAAACAATTTGGTCATTTTATTACAAAAAGTGACATGACAAGAATAAATGATCATATTGTAAATTTTTTTTAATTAATTATCATCTCAGCAATTGATATGTAAATTATAATAGTTGAAAAAAATTAGAAATATAATGAAATTTTGTCATCTATCATTTTATAGCTACTTTTAGAAACATAAGGATTAAATTGCTATAAAAACGAAACTACTGTTATTAATATAACCAAAAGAATTATGTTGGTATCTACCTTACCTTGAAATAAAATCTTATAATCAAACTTTTTAGATAAATTATAAAAAGCTAAAATTAAAAATGAAACAACTCATTTTTTAAAAATTGATAAATTATCAATTAATCTGTAATCACTAACTATTATTAATACATATATATATATATTAATAGATAAAAATATATAAAATTGTGAAACAAAAAGTATGAAATAAATATGAATACACTAACTCATTTTGATCATGTGCAAGACACTTGATTATGTATGTATCAATAACTATTGAAATGGTTAATTTAAAAATAATAAAAAATAAAAAAATATTTTAATTTTAATAGTAGTATATTTTTAAATAATATTATACAATTCAAACATATTGAGTATCCAACTCAAAATTTTAAGTTTATGCATCTCACAGTGAGGTTTAGTATCATTGTATTATAATAACATGATTAGTAATAAAATTACTTAAAAGTTACAATTTTAGACATCTTTTAAGGATTTATGAAATATAATATTTATTATAAAATTTAAACAAAAAAAATGAGCCATATGTCAAAACCAAAACGTAAAATTAAAATAAAAATTTCAATTGTTTAGATCTTATATTTAGAACAATTTACTCATATTTGTGCGAGATTATGATATAAAAATCTTGATTTAAAAAGTGAGTAAATGTATACGAAATAATATTAAAATATGAGCGATGATTATTTATATTATGTAATCACAAATAAAAAATTAGTAAAACAAAAAAACATAAGTTAACTCAAATAAATAAATTCATAAAATAAGATTAGGAAAACATTGTGGTAAGTAATTATAAATTGATATGGCATTCTCTATAATCTATTTTTACAATTTATTTTGATAAAAATAGATTTAAACATCAAATAAAAATATCAAAGAAAATTGAATCTAAAAATAAAACTCAACAAATGATGAAGATAATATAAATAAAAGAAAAAATAAAAGAAAAAATAACTTTTATTTCTTACTTATAATAAGAGTTAAAGTACTAAAAAGTACAAAATATGTAAATGGTTTTTACATAACTTAAGCTATTTTAATTCTATTGTAAGCCTATATCTAATGTCTTCCTTGTAACTTTTAAAAACAAAAAACAAGATCTTTTATAATTGTAAAAGAAAATAAAATAAAAGATCAAATAAAATTATTGTCATAATATTGTCTAGCGGCTCTCCTATATATGGGATAAATAATAGATAATAAATTTAATTTTTATGCTAGGATTTTAATACGTTACTTCTTTATTTGAAATATTAATAGAAATTATTTTTTAAACAAATGTTGTTTGGTTAGGGAAGGCAACTTTCCTTCATTAATAAAAAATAAAATAAAAATGTCAGAGAAAATAGGTGTTAAAAAAAACTCAAATGATAAATATAAGATAAATAAAATGAAAAGAAAATAGAAAATAAATTTTTGTTTCATAATTAAAATAAGGATCAAAGTATCAAAAATTACAAAATACATAAAAAGCTTTTCCATAACTTAAGGTCTCTTAATTCTAAAGTAAGCCATGCTAATGCCTTCTTTGTCCCTTTTAGAAACATGAAAAATCTTTTTATAATTGTCAAAAAAAAAGATCAAACAAAATTATTTTCAAATAAATATTGTGGAACAACTCTCTTACAAAGAGAATACTAGGTTTGGATCCGTACAAAGCACGTGTTTATATAATTATAATTCAAAAATATTTTATTATATAATTATATCGATAAAAGTATATATTTATTTAAATAATTTTATATTCAAGTAGTAAAAAAAGGTTTTATATTTGAAAAAATAAAACTTAAAACAAAATTGATGTAAAAACACCCCAAAAGTTTAAGATACCAAAAATAAATCTTAAAATAAAATGGAAGTAAAATTATATATATATATATATATATATAACTATTATTTCAATAACATTATATTCGGAAAAAGTTTTATAGTTACAGAAATAAATCTTAAAATAAAATAAATCCCAAAAGAAAATCATTTTATTTTTGTTGTTACGAAAATCATTACTATTTTATTAATTCTTTATCATAGTAGGAGTCTACTAAATAATAAATATTTTTTTAATTAAAAATGAAAAAAAAAGTCTTAAAGACAATAATAAATTAACGTTACAAAGAAACATTAAATTTAGGAAAATATATCTTAAAATAAAATAGAAATAAAAAAAAATTACTTTTTTTTTTAATTGTTAATCACAATTGGGTTTAATTCCATTTATTTATTTATTTTTGGTTAAGGAATGCAACTCTCTTTTATTATTTAAACTAATAGAAATATAAAATAATAGATTTTTTTTTTTTAAAAAGTATTAAATAAATGATTGGAAGAGAGCACTCCTATTTCTATATTTATCACTTTTTTTTTATTTATCATCATAAATGTCAAACAATATTTAATAAATAACTCTCCATTATATATAATAGTATAGATGCTAAAAGGAATTAGTTGCATTTGGTGCTTAGTGCCTTCAATCTGAAGGCATCTTAAGCATGTGAGTTTGTTTGTCTCATTTATGACCGGTCTGTTCCCAAAGTCTTGCATTTGCAAAACTGGTTATAATTTGTTCTATGAATTTGGTTTTAATTCTAGCAAATTGTTATTTTTCTCCCCTTTGAAGAATCCATTTATCATAGGAATCCATTGGTCGATCTTCAATTGTTTGAAAAGTCATAAAATGTTAAATTATTGTTATTTTTATTTTTTTTTATTTTTTTGAAAAAACGTGGCAAAAAACTACAGAGTAATCAAGTTGCAGACCTTGAGTGTGACTTATGAACGACAACTTTCGCTTTCATAATGCCCTCAACTCAGTCCCTACTCTTCCTAGAATATATAATTGGAAAACATTTTACAATGTTATTACATAATTTAATCCTATTTACTTGTCATAAATTTAACAATTTTTTAAATTTTAATAAAATCTTATTCATCAACATGAATCTATCCATTTAAATGATTGGTACCCTAATGTCATATAAAATTACTCTATATAATGTTCATTGTATTTGCTTAATACTTTTCAAATGTTACCTTGTTATTTTTTTTTAAATATGGATTGTAATTTAATACATGTTACATGTTGAAAAATGAGTGATATCAATCACCAAAAAAATGCTATGTGTCACTCTAATAAGTAGTGAGTTATTAGATAAACGTGACAATTGAATAATCTCTATAATGAGATAAATAGTTGATAATTATCTTAATGTCTAAAAGAGATAATTATATAAAGATAATCACGATGCTATAAAATTGATTCAGGCCTAATTTACTGACATTCATATAGATTTTTGAAAAAGCAAAAATAGTTACTCGTGGGGAGTTGAATCCAGTAAAATTATTTTTGATAATTTTTACTACAAGCAATTAAATAGGTGTACAAAAATGGGTGTGCGGGAATACCACCTGTTCATCCATTTCAATTAAAATTTTGGAGAAAGACCATATGATCTTCCATCATCCAATGCATCTATAAAATCTTTAGATAAAGATTATCTACTTTTTTAGTCATATTTATTTATAGGAACTTTGAAAAGAGACTTTTCGTTCTCTCAAAAAGAATGAAATAATCAATGAGTTCTAACATTCAACTATGAACCATTAGGCCCAATTGGCTAGTCATCCATTTATCACTTTGATGCTCCTATGGCTTACCCAAGTGATGGAGGCTACACCTGCACTAGCTCGTCCATAACTAACCCGACATGCTCAAAGAGATAGTGCTTGAGTAGATATGGTACCCATCTCAACATGATGGAAAATGTAATCCAAGCCATCTTGGAACACCTTTTAAAGTCACAAGTTCCTAAGTTACTTCCTCTCCTAGATGACGTCATTAAGGCATCCTTCAATGCCCAAAGTGTATAGGATCCACCATTTATCACTTTGATGCTCCTATGGCTCACCCAAGTGATGGAGGCTACACCTGCACTAGCTCGTCCATAACTAACCCGACATGCTCAAAGAGATAGTGCTTGAGTAGATATGATACCCATCTCAACATGATGGAAAATGTAATCCAAGCCATCTTGGAACACCTTTTAAAGTCACAACTTCCTGAGTTACTTCCTCTTCTAGAGGACGTCATTAAGGCATCCTTCAATGCCCAGAGTGTATAGGATCCAATGTGTACACAAGCAAAGTTTGATCAACTATGTGACCCACCATCATGAGAATCAATCCATAAAGCCAGTCCGATAGAGTCTTTCCATAAAGTACAAAGTTATTCATCCATAGACGTCCAAATATTATCCCTCTATCCAACCATCTTGGACCTTCAAGACCAATCTGAATAGTTTCTATCCAAATGTAACTTGTGCAAGCATCTCGAGGCTTACAGATGAGGCTACTTTGTCCAAATAAATTATATTTTCCATGCAACTTCAATGGTCAATGACCATCCAAGGGATTAGCTTTGAGAGAATATACAGACAGTTCTACCTTTAACTATTAACCACTTGTCATGCAACTGTAAGAAATGTAACAAAGAGTAAACAAAGGTAGAAAATTAGACCTAACTAACTCAATCGAGTCCCCATTCACACCAGAAGTTGTGATTAGTCCATTATTCTATAAGTTCAAGATGCCCAACACGGGAACATATCATATTATTAACGAGCCTCATCCTAAGACTCCAAAGACAATAATAGCCTTGGAAGGATAAAAAGTGGGATATGATGCTATGGATATGGAATTTGTATAGGACAAAATCAATATACTACCATTATAAAAGAATAAACAATGCTCTACCAATCCTTTTATTTTGGTAAGAATTATGTTTATAGGTACTTTGATAACATATGGCCATATTTGGTAGATTTGACAAGATAGAAAAGTCCAACAACAAATTGATAACATGACTAAGTCGTCCTAACTCCAAGGAGTCTAAGGGCTTTCAATAAACCCACGATAGGGATTGAGCTACCCAAATTTTGGGGAGTACAAGAGCCATCAATGTCCTAACAAAGACTGCACTCTTAGAAGGTTAGGAATAAAAAGTGTCCCGATTGGTGAGGTTTACACTTTTAGGGCAAAGGCCACTAAAGAGTCCTTAGAAGTTGAGATGCATTATGGTATTAAAGAATAAATCCCGTGATGAGGTAGATCGAATGAGATCAATTCTCGATCGATCAAACATTAAACTTTGATCTATTTACTTCATTTAAAAATTAATTCCAATATTTTTAATCAAGGTAAAAACGGTCTAATAAAGAGTATAGTATTTTTTGACCAACCTAAATACCTCAATTTCCTCACCAAGATTAGGAGAAAAGTTAGCAATATCATATAACTTAACATAGAATTAAGAAAATATCTCATTTCTTTTATTCTTAGGTTTTCAAATTGAGTATCAAGCATACAAAGTTTAGTTTTTTTGACTTGTGTGGTACCTTCACGAAAAAAACTCTAAAATATCCAAAGTATGTTTAGCTGTTTCAACATCAAATATTCGACAAAATTTATTGGCAGACATAACATTAAAGATAACATTTATACATTTTTTATTCTAATTACTACTAGTCTTATCTTTAGTGGTTCATTCGTTCTTAAGCTTGAGAGCAACTACATTATCTTTGGTAACCGTAGATGATTTTCAACAATAAAAAATATAATTTCAAACACTCTCATGTATAGAAGTAGAAATGCTCTCATCTAAGTTTTTCAATATGAATAGCTCAAATAATTCATACAAGATTCTAAGCAACACTAAAGACATGTAATTACGTGTAAATAAAATAATAACGAAAAAATATAATGATACATAAAAAAACACTGAAAAGATATTGGTAGATGTTTTCTATGATTTGTTTTTTTAGTACAAATTTAGATCTAACTACTCTCCTTTTGCTAAGTTGATCCGGCGGTAACTTTTTTTTTTTTGTCGAAATAGCAAATTTTTATATAATTACATAAGTGTTAATAATTTACAGCTAGACCAAATTACTAGCACATGCCTGACATCAAGGAGAAGGACGTATACAATGGTTTAACGATTTTAATCAAAATAATAAGACAAATATATGCCATGAATACACATAGGATAAACCGACAAAGTACTTTTCCCTTGAAAATGAAGTTCTATCCCACCACAAAAACAACAATATTCCTTCCTTCCTTCTTCTCTTTTTAAAAAAAATTAATTACAATTACTCTTAAGAATAAGATGATATCTTTTAAGTCACCGTTTAAACCATATTATTTTGAGAAACGTAAAGCAAATTATAAATTATGTCTCAAATAGACTCGAACCCACAAATCAAAATCCATTATTTATGTTATGTCAAGATCTTATTAATTGAATTATTAATTATATGTTGAGTGGGACTTTCTTGTTAGAGTCTCAATTCAATCCAGAAACATTCATAAAACCATATGAACTCATAATTTAAATGCAACGTAAATAAAATTGGATTGAAAACATACCTCCTGTCATTGATCAAATTTCAGCACTTACAGGGAATTTCAATGAATTTTCTGTTCGATGCTTCATTGGTTTCTCACACTTATTCTCTGCGTATTGATGGTGTATCTGAATTGTTATGTAGTTAATAGTGAGAGGACCCGATACTTTATTAAGGTTCTTCCATCAAGAATCTCATTCGGCTTTAACCGACGACGCCCGACGAACCAAACCGTCACCACTGCCACTAACGTTGCACCACTTTCATTTACATTCTCCCACTGGCGCAAAACGTTAAACGTTTAAGCGAATTTCTCGAATAAACACATTTAATCATAGCGATACGTCTTCCTCTAAGAGCCAAGTATTATCTTCCATGTATTACAATGTATTTAGTTTCTCAAGTACTTACATGTGGTAACTAAACTTAATGAATAAATCCTATATTTATTCTCGTCCAATAATATATATATATATTTTCTCAAATAAATTAAGGTGTACATATGAGAAAATATCACAATATATAAGAGTTTCATTAATAAATTGTATATATACATTTACAAAGTGAACTAATTCCCATTTTCTCTACATGATCCTTGAATTTCACTGGTGGTACGCCTTTAGTCAAAGTATCAAGAATCATTAACTCGGTGCTTTACGTGCTCACCCACCACTTTCTTTTCCTTAACACATTCTCTTGCTGGCCAAGTACTTGATGTCGATGTCTACTACGACTACCACTTTTGTTGTTCTTAGCCATAAATACAAAGAAATGTTAGTTGTCACAATATAATCTTAATGGCTTAGAAAAGAGAGTCAACTACTCTAAGCCCGAAATGAAACTCTTTAACCATACACCATGCGATGTGGCCTCAAAACATGATACGAACTCGGCCCATAAAGTGAAGTAAGCCAATGACTATTTTGCACTCCTCCAAGACACAATTTCACCAAGAAGCATGAAAATGTAACCATACGTTGATTTTTAGGTGAATCAATACAAACAAGAAAAGTCATCGGAAAGAGCCAATTACTCCCAGTTCATCGGTTGCCTATACATGCATATAATCCTTGGTTCAGAAAATTTCATCACTTTCTTTACTGACTTTTTAATGGTCAACACCTGGATTACTTTGATATCTCCACAAGCATCGCAACAACAAATGTAATGTCGTCCGGTACATACCGAGCATACATCAAGCTTCCAACAACAAGCATATGGAATGGTTTTCATTCCGTTCTCTCTTCAAAATCATTCTTCGGGCATTCACCCAAATTGAACTTATCACCCTTCACAACGAGCAACACTTAGCGAATAATCCTTCATCCGAAATCTCTAAAACTTTATTGATATAGGTTTCGGAGACATAAACCCAAGACACCTGAAGTCTATCTCTATGGATCTTAATGCCAATGACATAAGATGCCTCACCCATATCCTTCATATCAAAATTTTTGAGAGGAATTATTTTACCTCACAGCAAGAACCCTTATCATCGGGTCGCAAGCAAAATATCATCCACATATAGCACCAAGAAACAAATCTTACTCCCACTAACTTTACGGTATATACATTGATCCACGACGCTCTCTTCAAAACCAAATGAAGTGATGGCGTTATGGAATTTCAAATACCATTGAGGGAGCTTGCTTTAATCCATATATGGATTTATTAAGCTTACAAACCAAATGCTTCACCATCACTGTCAGAAGAATCCTTCAGGTTGTTTCATATAAACCTCTTCCTCTAGGTTACCATTAAGGAAATCCATTTTCACATCCATTTGTTGCAAATCCAAATCAAAATGGGCAACCAATGCCATGACCACACTAAGTGAATCTTTCTTAGATACGGAGAAAATGTCTCCGTGTAGTCGATTCCTTCCTTTGAGCTGAATCCTTTGGCAACGAGTCTTGCTCTTATGTCTCAATATTGCCTTGTGAGTCTTTCTTTGTTTTGAAGACCCATTTACATCCAATGGCTTTCACACCATCAGCAAACTTGACGAGATCCCGGACTCTGGGGACGCCATAGAATCCATCTCTTCTTTCACGGCATTGTACCATAAGTTTGAAACCTAAACTTCATGCCCGTGAAAACGTCTCGTGGATCATTTTCTACCCAACATTATAGTCACATTCTCGTAGATACACAACATAATCATTAGGTATCGTCGATTTCTTACTCTAGTAGATATTCTTAATGTTGCATCAACATTCTCCATGAGCCAGGATCATGTTGTTCAACTAGTTGTCAACATTTGTAGGCATCCGTTGAACTTCAACATCTACTAGATCAGGATCAACTTGTGGTACTTCCAAGATCGGTTCTTCAACATGCATTTGTACTCGAGGCGTATGTTGTTAACAATAACGATCACCATTACTTTAAGTGGCATATCGAAGCATCCGAATGATCTTTCTCGAGAACCAATGCATTGGGATCGATCGCTCCCACTAATCAAGTAATTCTCAAGAAATTTTGCATTTCTTGATTCCACAAACCTTAGTATTGTGACATGCGAAAATCTATAACCTTGACCGTTCTCAAGATATCCAATGAAATACCCACTAATGGTCCTCGGTCCACTTTTCTCGTGGATTATATATCCTCACTCGGGGATGTGGCATCCCCAAACGCGCATATGTTGCAAACTTGGTTTCCAACCTTTCCATAATTCAAATGGTGTCTTTGAGACGACCTTGGTTGAACTCGCTTAATATATACACAACCGTCTTTAAAGCTTCCATCCATAAGTATTTAGGAAGATCGAGTTGCTAAGCATACTCCGGCACCATGTCCAATAGGTTCTGCTTTCTTATGCTACACCATTCCAGTGCCGTGAACCAGGCATGTATTGGGCAATTATCCCACGTTTCAAGAAACTTAGCAAACGGAGTGCGCGTCATTCATTCTCAGCCAGATCTACCATAATATTCACCACCTATCGATCTCACGATTTTTATCTCGCTTTCCACATTGGTTCTCTACTAACCTTAAAGCTTTTGTAGGCATCCAATGCTTCGCTCTTATTAGCGAAGCATATAGAGATACATATATCGAGAAAATCATCAATAAAGGTGATAAAATATTTTTCGACTAATGTCCATGCCCTGGACAACATATATCCGTATGTATGATTTCTAATATGTTTGAACTTCTATTGCACCTTTCTTTGACTCGTTAGTCCGTTTCCCTTAATGCGCAATTACTAATGTCTCAAAATCAAAATCTAAAGTACTAAGTACCCCATCTTTAACTAATCTTTTAATTCTTTCTACGGAGATATGTCCTAATCTCATATGCCGTAAATGTAGAAGAGTCATCATCAATAATACCCTTTTAATGCCAGCTTGAACATGCGTTGTTAAGCATGCAGTGGCATTATTTTGTAAATTAATGCAATAAAGACCATCGACAAATACCATTCCCAACACAATCGGATTTATTAAATAAATTGAAAGATGTTTCGAAAAGTGAAAGGAATAACCATAAGGTACAAGTCTTGAAATTGAAATCAAGTTTCTAGAGAAACTTGGAACATAAAAGGTCTTTTCTAATTTTAAAATAAAACCACTTACTTAAAATCAAACTACACGTCCTACAATTTCTCCACGCGTGTGAGCCATCTTGTTACTGGATAAGATGTATCAAGCTCACTTCCCATTAGCTTCCTTAGATTTTGCAATACCCTGTAGGAATTTGCAATACGTGGATTGTATCAGATCCATAATCAATCCACCAGGTATTAATATTAACATTAACCATATTAGATTCATAACAAACAAACTTGAGGTTGGATTACCTTTATTCTCAAGCCATTTCTCGAATCGATACAATCCTTCTTCATACGTCCCTTCTTTTTACAAAATAAACACTTGGATTCTTTCTAATATCACCGAGTGGAATTATTCCCTTTCCTTTACGCTTGTATTGAGATTTTCCTTTTCCTTGCACGTTTGTAGCCAACATTACACTTTCACTAAATTCCATAACAAGCCTCCCCTTCCTCAACACACGTGGTCATTAGTTCATGATTGACCATTTATCTTTACGTGTATTGTACGAGATTTTGAATGGCCCGCATCGCTGGGAGAGTGTTAAGGCGATATAAAGGCACCAGGAAGGATTCCCACATCTCAACCTCGAGATGCTTAAGTCGAGCCACAATGTCCCTCATTTGCATAATGTGCTCGCGCACACCTTTCACACTTGGTGAGTCTTAAATAAGAGAACTTCATAATAAGGGTGCTTTGCTAAAGCCTTATCTCGAAGTGACAAATTGATCATCAATGGCCTTCAAAGAAGTCTTGAACATTGGTATCTTTGATCAACTAACCACAAATACCAGCAGAATTTTAGTCTTAATGAACATCATACTAAGGCGATTAGATCGTTCCCATTGTTCATAAAGCATGATATTCTCTCGAGTACTAGTTTGAGTAATTTTAGGTGGTTCGCTTTTTCCTAATAGCATAATCAATATCCATCCACCCTAATCGAAGCGAGAATTCTTTCCTTCCATATTTTATAGTTATCTCCTTTCAGGAGAATCACAATATCATGTAATATCGAGAGAAATTTACAGTCGAGGATTCTGCAATTAAAGATTATATGCTTATTAAAATTTAGGGGCCTAAACTATAATCATTCTTTACCAATATAAATCATGAATAATATGAATCTAAGGACATAAAACTCACGTGGATAAAGTTTTAATTCAATTAAATTCATCCTAACTTTACGATAAAACTATCAAATTACGTTCTTTTCCTAATCCCCTGTGAGTAAATTAGAAAATATAATTTGATATTATATCCTAATTAATCACACAAAAATATAATAAAAATTCCTGTGGGATAAGATTTATTATATCACATATGATTAATTACAATTAATATTTATTTTCTAAATGTGATCCTAAATAAACTTTATTATAGTTTTAATTAATTAAAGATGCTGTGGCTACTCCCTAATTAATCAAATTATATGAATTACTTAAATATTAATTAAATTCTTATGCTCAATTATTGCATAAAACCATAAGCAATATTAATTTAATATCAAATGTGCAAATATTACTTATCTTAAATTACATATATGACAATAAATTATACAAGAAAAATTAAATAATATAAGCACTAATTAAATCCATAATAGCCATTAAAAAATTAATTTAATTATGCATAAATTATTTAACTAAATTTTATATGTATAATTAATTGCAAAATTTATACATATAAATACACAAAACAAATAATTTAAGCGTAATGTATTTAAATAAAATTTTAATGTGTCCAAAAATTATTTAATAAATATAATATGTATAATAAATATTATACATATGATAAACATAATTTAAAATTATATTCAGAATTATTTTATATATATCAATATATATATATTTATTTTGTTTTAATAAAATTAAATATCTAATATATATAAAATATTACACAAATAATACACATAGCCTATTAGTCTATTCCTTGAATTCTCAATCCTGAGACCAAGGTTCAAGTCCCAGACAATCCAAATGTTTGATTTTTTTTTAATAAAACTAACTTCTGATTCTATATAAAAATATCATGTTACACAACATAGCAAAATGGGCTCTGTGGTCAAGTGATCAAGTTATTGCAAAACTTGTCCTGTAATCTAGGTTCGATTCCCCAACAAAGCAAGTTTTTTTTTTAATAAAACTTCATCTTCAATCCTTCAATGCATTGGTCAATACGACCCATTTTTATACTTAACTGGAGCACTTGGACGTATTTTTCTATTTCTACGTGACTAATCCGCGTTCTTTTTATCAAAATTCTAATTCAATTTAAAGTGATTCATCTATGATCTTAATTTTAAGTAAAAACTTCATTTTAAACAAAGTTAATTAATGAAGGAAATAAATACCATCGCAAATTGGATTTATTTTCTTCATTATTTTTCAAGTTTAATTTTACGTAATCACTCAAAAATCAATATTGAAACACTTTATAATTTCTATACGCATCAAAAAACAATCAAAATAAAAAACCCAAAATTTCATTCTTGTGAAAACATAACATAGTTGTTTTCAAATGGCTCGATACCAAAATGTTAGCCTCAATTCAATCCAAACATTCATAAACCATACGAACCCATAATTTAAATGCAATGAAACAAAATTGGATTGAAAATATACCTCCCGCCATTGATCAAATTTCAAGACTTTCACACGGGAATTCCAATGAATTTTCTCGTTTTGATGCTTTCACCTGCTTTCACACTTATTCTCTAATTATTGATGGTGTATCAATCATATGCAGTTAATAGTGAGAATTCCATACTTTATTAAGCGTTCTTCCATCAAAACCTCATTCGGTTTGAATCGACGTTCTCGATTTAAATCAACCGTCATACCACTGCTCACTAACGTTGCACCACTTTGATTTACATTTCTATCTCAAATTTTTGGCTATTTATCTCACTAATAAAAATATGTGACATATATTGTTTTTTTTTACATCACGCAACTATTTTTTTTATTTATCAAGTCGTTATACCTTTTTATTAACTTAAACCATATATGAATTAGAAGGAAAAAAAATTATAAGAAAAAACTGAAAAAAAGAAAGAAAATTATACTAAACTTTGATTTCTCAATATAGTTTTTTCCTTCTAGTTGATAGATGTTGGATTTTAACGAGAATGTATAACGGGTTGATTGATAAAAAATAAATTATAAATTATAAAAAATAATATCCGTAAAATTTATAACAATAAAAATAATATCCGTAAAATTTATAACAATAAAAATAATATTTTAATACAAGTTTAATTGGATAACGTTTAAAATAAAATTATATGCAAAAAAAATTATTTGTCAAAATGTACATATAGATATAAGAAATATTATTTTTATTGTTATAAGTTTTAAATGTATTGATTTTTTTTATAAATAAAATAATATGATATTAAAAAAAAGATAATATATATTAAAATATGATAATTTTTTATTGAACTGATAGATCAGAGGAGATGAGATCCTAACTCTTATTTATTTGCTCGGGAGCTTTAACTAATCTGAACATTATGGCAACTAGTAATCTACCAAGTAGCTAACTATATATCTATCTTATCCCTTTATATATATATATATAAACTTGAACTCTTCCACATCTCAAGCAATTAGAGTAAAAAATCATGCTGGGCACTATCTCTTCATGTAGTACTACTTCAATATTTTTGCTTTCAACACTTCTTTTAGGTTTATGTTTGCAAAGTAATGTAGCAACTGATGATCATAACAACGTGGTCCTCCTCGACAAGAAGAGGGAAACACTAGAAATAATTATAGGTGGGGATGGTAGTACCAACAATAATGCTCCATCTTCCTCTCCTGAAAATGGTCAATATTGCCCTCCACCACCTCCTCCTCCTCCTCCTACCCGGCTTGAATTGGTTCAATCTGTAATTAAAAACTTCCCATTAAGAGTCAAAAAAGACCCTTTTGAAGTTTTTAAGACATGGAAAGGCAATGATATCTGCAAATACAAAGGAATAGTATGTAAAACTGTTCCTTACTACAACCAAACAGGTGTAGCTGGAATTAACTTCAATGGGTTGAAATTAGGTGGTCCTGATCTTACTCTTAATGGGTTTATTGAAGAGTTACCAGATTTAGTTCTTTTCCATGCTAATTCCAATGATTTTAAAGGTACAATTCCTGCAAAAATCTCGAAGCTTAAATATTTTTATGAACTTGATCTCAGTAACAACAAGTTCTGTGGAGAATTTCCAGTTACAGTTTTTGGTGCTACTAAGTTGACATTTTTGGATCTTAGGTTCAATTCATTTTATGGTAAAGTCCCACCTCAATTATACAATCTTGATATCCTTTATTTGATTTTTATCAACAACAATAACTTGGCCCAACCACTTCCTGATAATATTGGTTCAACACCTGCTCTGTATCTCACTTTTGCAAACAATAATTTCACTGGTCCAATTCCACCAAGTATAGGAAAAGCATCAGAAACACTAACTGAAATTCTCTTATCGAATAATCAGCTTTCTGGGTGTTTACCATTTGAAATTGGGCATTTGAAAAAAGCAATTCTATTTGATGCTAGTCGTAATATATTAACTGGGCCAATACCATGTTCATTTGCTTGTTTAGAGAAAATGCAACTTCTTAATTTTACCAATAATTTGCTTTATGGGTCAATACCAGAGTTGGTTTGTAAGTTGCCGGAGTTAGCAAACTTTTCTTTAGCAAATAACTATATAAGCCAAGTTGGACCAGAGTGTAGGAAATTGATATGCAATGGGGTACTTGATGTTAAAAATAACTGTATATTGGGTCTTCCAAATCAGAGATCAAAAGTTGAATGTGCAGAGTTTTTTTCTAAGCCAAGGTATTGTCATAACGAGAAGAAGTCTTTGACTTATGTTCCATGCAAGAAGAAATTACTGTCTATGAGTTCGAGGTCGCTGAAGCCAGAGCTAGAAAGGACTGCTGCTTCACCGAGATTGTATGCTGCTCTTACACCAGACAAGTTATGATTGTGAAAATAGGTTTTTTAATGTGTTGTTATATTTGACTACTTCATGAAGAATTTTGCATTGTGAAGAAGTTGTCCATCAAAAATAAGAAAAATCACATTCTAGTGATTGTTTCCATTGCTTTTTAATTTCTAAGGCTTACCTTTATTTGTTTAATGGAAGTCGTTGTAATTACAGCTACCAGTTCTATTTAATGTATCAGCAATTATTTGCTTTTAACATTTATAATGTAAGACTCCAAGCTTAATTACTATGATGATGCATACATACATGTATTTTATATATATATTTTATTTTGAGATGTTATTGACGAGTGAGGTGGTATTTTCATAGATCACAATTACTTGCATATATATTTTTTTTAATCTTTTAAAATTAGGCTAGAGTACTATATTATTAGTTTTAAAACGTTAGATTAATTTATACATAAATTTCTAAAACTTATATTATAATGTCTAAAACTTTGTACATGATTTTTAAATATTAAAATCTAACATTTAATTCATAAATTTTTAAAATTATATATATATATATATTATTAAAATATATGTTTTTGAATTAAAAATTTTAAATTTATATGTAAAATTTTAAAAATTTAAAAGTGAAATCAATAATGTATTTTAACACTAAAATGGTTAATATAAAGTATAAAGAATATGCTTTCTTAATTTGTTACTCTCAAATTTCAAAAGCTTTATTTTATTTTTAGTTGGATTGTAGCGGAGAAAATGACATGCATGTGGAAAAAAGTTAACTAATAATGCCATTGCCAGCTGGTTAAAATAAGAATATTAAAATTCCAAATTATTTATTTATTTATTTTTAAGAAATATCGTCATAAATTTGTATTTGATTTTTGTGCCGACAACTTTTAGCAATGTTTGAAAGAAAGAAAAAAAAAACTTTTTTTTTCCTTTATCATTAATCATAAACACATTACGTTTCATATAATTTATTTAATTTTTAGAAATAATTATTATTAAATTTTATTTTAATACAAAATTATAATAATAATATTATTATTTAAAATAATTGAGCATTAAGATAATATTTTAAATAATTTTAAAATAAATATCATATTTTAAATACTAAAATTTTGTTATTTAATTATTATAAAATAAAAATCTTAAATAAATTCTACAATAATTAAATGAATAAAGATATTAATAATCATTATTATATAATATGTGAATAATTTTATATAAAAATTATATGTTAGTATTTTTTGTACATATTTCTTATAAACCTCACAATTCCCTTTTTTTTTTTTTTTTGCAAATGAATATCAGTAAAAACCTCAAAATTTTTGTATAGTTTGGAAATAGGTGAAAAAAGGCATTTAGTCGCAACAACTTGGTAAAAAACTCAACAATTTTACAAATTGAGAAAATTACCATTAGGCAACACAATTTTATAAAAGTATATGTTTAATTATGCAAATTTATAATTAGATATCTTAATATCATAATTTATCTTAAAAATAGACATCTTAATATCATAATTTATCTTAAAAATAGACATCTTAATTAATGATGAACAAATAATTCAATTGATTTGATTAAATTGAATAATTTGATTCAAATTACCGAATGAATTAGATTAAATTAATTGATTTTATATTTCGATTAGAATCAAATTAAAAAGTATATAACTCGTTTACACATTTAGATTAACATATTTATAATTTGTTATAATCCGATCATAATCAAATTATTATTAAAATTATAAATAAATACATATTTTATTTTATAATTTGTTATATTTAATATTATAATATTACAATTACATTAAATTATTATAATTATAAATAATAAATTTTGTTAAATATTTACCGATTTAAAATTTAAAGACAAATTACAGTATATTTTATTTATGATGATAGTTCATAAATAAATTTTTATATTAATAAGATTATATTTGATATATATTTAAATTTAAATTATTTTAGATTGATTATATGATTTGAAACTATAGTTAAATTTAGGGAGTTTTTTTTCCTTAAACCAAGGGATATATTGTCCTAATGAAAAGTCTCCGAGTTAGGTTCCTCGACGAAATTATTGTCTATAAGTTCAAGATAGTTGCTTAATTTATTGAGATTGTATGGTGCTCTTAAAACAAACAAGTGTTGCTTCATCGAGATTGTATGGTGCTCTTAATTAAACCAAGTGTTGATTAATCATTTTATATCATTACCTTTAGTAACAATCAAATTTTAAAATTATATATATATATAAAATTTAGATCAAATGTTATAATCATAAATTCTACCCTCAAGATATTCTTTAACAGAATATCAAATAACAGAGAAATAGATAATACATAATACACGAATTATAGTAGAAACTTCAAATTGGAGAAAAAGCACTTTCATTGACAAAAGACAATCAAAGAAAGAAATTTACTATGTGAAAATTGTTACAACTACACTCTCAATAATTTTCTCACACATTCAAAAGACAAAAACAATTACAAACCCAAGAGAATTTTCTCGCAAGATTCTCTCACTCAAAACTTCTCATATAAGTTTTTTATATTTTTGGAATGATTAATAATGAAGAAATAAAGTCATATTTATAGCTTTCAAGTTCCCATTTCATATGACAAACATTTTTTCATTCAACAAAATTAAGTTACCTAATTTTTCTATTTTTTATTCGAACAAAATTAAGCATCTTTATCTTTGATAATATAGTAAGTCACATTCCATTAATTTTTTTCTAAATTAGTCACATCTTATTTTAACTAACAAATCTAATATTATTTTTAATATATCACGACAATATACCTCCTCTAGTATTTATATATGGTTTTTTAATGCATTATATATAACTATATATTTTATGAATAATTTGTTGCATGTGAAGAAGTCGTGGATCAAAAATAAGAAGAATCACATTCTAGTAGTTGTTTCCTTATCTTTTAATTAATTTCTAAGGACAGGATTGTTTACTTACACTTATTTGTTTCAAGGTAATGGTACCAGTTCTTATAGATAAGCACTTCTTGGCATTTAACATTGATGATGTCAGACTTCTAGCTTAATATGATGTCATCTAAATTTTATATATTTATTTTAAAAATAATATTTAAATATTATTATTATAAAAAAATAAATGCTAATTTGTATATTTTTATTTATTTATTTTCATTATAATTTATTCAAATTAAAACAATCTTTATCTAAATATTCAGTTACCGTTGAATAACAATATGATTAAAATATTATAAAAATATTTAGAGTAAAGATCATATATTTACTATAAAAGTGATAATTAAGTCATTTATTTATTTTTATAATAATTTAATAATATTGTTATGAAAAAATAATTACGAAAAATTGTTATTTATTTATATTTTATTTTTTAATTATCGTAGTTACAATTTATTTAAATTTAATAGTACTTATCAAATATAATTAAAAAAATTATTTTTATCCTTATATAATCATTTTTCATAACAATAAAATTAAAATGTTATAAAAAATAAGTGTATTATTTAAGTATTATTTATGTAATTGATAAAAGATTTGGGAGATATTTTTAAAAAAATAAATATAAGATTTAAATATTATTTTTATAATAAATATTAGATTATAGTAATATTTTTTTTATTTTTAAAATAAATTAATTAATACTTTTCGCCGATTATGACTACATGTATTTTTTTTCCTTTAAATTATTAATATAGAGTACCAAGAATATGCCTCCTTAATTTGTAAATCTCAAAACTTGAAAAGCTTTATATATATATATCGCTGGGTTGTCGGTAGCTCAGAAAATGTCATGACACAAGTTGACTGGCAGTTGGCATATCCAACTGGTCTCTTTTCTTAAGAATATTCAAATATAGTACCAAATTTGTATGTAAGTTTTTGCCATTAGTTTTTATAACTTGTTTATTGAGTAAGAATAAATGTAAAAATAGAATTAATTTTGTATATTTGATTATGTTATAGATTATAAATGAAATGAAATATATTTCTAAAATAAAAGTAATAACAATTCTAACATCTCCTTTATTAATCCTTATTACATTTTTATATCTATTTTTTATTTTAATTTTACACTTAAAACATACAAAAATAAACTCTAATCTAAAAAAATTATCAAAAATACTTTTCTTATTTTTAATCTTTTATAAGATTAAATAATATTTGTAAGTAATAATAATTTTAATAATATATTTTATTTGATGGAAAAAAATTAAATAAAATTATGTAAACTTTATTAAACATAATGGTATTAAAATAATATGTAATATTTTTCCTTTTATTTTAATTGTAAATTAAATATTGTAATCTTATTTTGATTCCAACGATGAAACCAAACATTGTAATAATAATAATATTTTATTTACATTTAATTCTATTAACATTTTCATTCTAATTTTTTTTTATTAAGTGAATCAAACATTTCTTTAATAGTTTGCATAGATAATTTAATTAAAAAAAATTCATTTATTCTCTAAAACTCAGTTAAAAGTATGAGAAAATTACTTAATTATATTAATTTATAAAAAATATAATTTTAATAATGCAATTGTATAAATAAAAAACTTAATACCATAATTTTTCTTGAAAGTTTTTCTCTTTCACAAATGTTAATAAACTAATAAATTAGTGAATCACTCAACCTCTCTAATTTTGCAAAGGAACCATGACAATCGTTCGAAATATGTTGTCAACGTCAAGGTACTTATTTTTCCGGTGAAATCAACGAGTGTGATGTGAATATGAATTTTCAATTTTAATTTCTATTTATTTTTGGTGGGGCCACTTAATTCAGATGAATGGCGTTGGCATGCCTGTAGCTTGTGAAATGATAAAAAGGAACGATCATGTGGACTTCACTGCAGAACCCCCATATCTGTTAATTTTTTTTAACCCCTGTTACGAGAATGAAGTGTGTATGTTTAAGATAAGTTCCTGTATTAAAATGTATTTATACAGTTTGTATAATTAAAGTAGGTGGGATGACACCAAGATCATTAAGTTCACATCTTTGGGACATTTTAGTAATTTTTTCAACTAGTGCACATTTCCTACTAAAAAAAAGAAAAAAAAAACTTGCATTTTAATTCCTAAACTTTAGATTTTAAAGATTAAAGCATTTTTAAGATATGAATACTAAACTATATTTGAGAACAAAAGTGTCTCAAATACATAAATCTAGGGATGATAAAAGTACTTTTTTCATTAAAGCATACACTTTTATAAAGCTGTACTACTCTAGGGGTAAGGGGTAATGCTTTGTACAGTTTAACCATGCAGTACCTGAATCATGATGTACAAAGTGTCAGCTAACCGAAAGTTAAACAGGTATCTTACAGAATCGATTTATCAACCCAATTTGCTCATGCCGAGTGTTTATATACGGATTGTTTAGTCTTGTACTTCATTGACAGCTTACATTAAGTTCAGAGACTATTGAACGGTTCATTTGGTCGTACATGTTACTATGCTAACTCACATAAGGAAATGGAAGGGAAAATTTTCCTTCACAAGATATTCAAATATCGATTTTCAGCTTACAGAACTCCCTAATGAACCCTGTGATTCAAGTGTGACAGCTGGATAGTCTTCATAACCTGTTATGCCTGTGATTCTTATCCTCGTACGAGGCTGCATGATCGAAAAAATATCATAAGTTCATAACCAAACTATAACTTAAGAGCACTATTATATATCAAAAGTATAACACAATCACAGCTGACGTGAGAACTTCTTATTGGATATAATGAGTTCAATTATAATTATACTTCCTACGTCATTTGAGATTCAGCACTAGCTGGAATTAGTATTGATTATATATGTGTAGGTGACTGTATATCACAAAGCTTTTCATCTTGATGACTAGTTAATAGTTAATACCACATCAAGCTTTGGGATAAAATTTGTGTGAAAATCTGAGTGCTTTCAGTGGTTTAATTTCTATAAAATAAAGGCTTCCCACAACGCAGGGTGCCCAGGTGAAGGAGTGTGTGGACGAAAAGAAATGAAAAATCCTGAGCACGAATCAACACTTGAAACATCATTGAAATCAGGTGTTTAGGGCACAAATAAATGAAGATGACAAGTTGGCAATACCTGTCTGTGGCCAATGTTTCTCCTGTAATTTTTCTTCCTTTTGTACTTGAAGACAACTACCTTGCTATCTAGTCCCTACACGAAATGGCATAGATAACAAAACGGTAAATAAAGATGACATTACTATGCAGAAACTCATCCTTTCTGGAACCAAAACAGAAAGAATCATAAGGTGATCAATTACTTGCTCTTCAACCACTGCATGCACAGCAGCATTTGTCACCACTGGTGTGCCAATATAAGAACTATTTCTAGTTCCGACAAGCAAAACTTTGTTCAAAGTGATCTGCACAAGATCAAAAGCTTTTAATTCATTAATAGAAGCGGCAAAATCAAAGAAATCTGACAATAGTTGACAGCATTACTGAATTTATGGAGAGAACATCTAATATTTTGACTGCAACGCAGCAGAGTTATTCAATGTCCCATGATGCTGGAAGATAGAGCAAAGCCATACCGAAAGAGGGAAATAGTTGAACTCTATTCAGTGTTCAGTAGTCATATTGCTAAACAGTGGATACATTAGGGGAAAAAAGAGGCAATTGTACCACTTTAGTGGAAGGGGAAGAGGAATTTATACGCCTTGAATTTTGGTGGAAGCCACATATTCCTACCTATTTTTCTTGTTCTACTTCTTTTATCTTGAAGGTCGCTTTTATTTTAAGTTGCTTTAAATTAAATGAGAAACTGATTCAGAAATCTAAAATTCATCCATGGCAGATCTTGAAGATCGCTTTTATTTTAAGTTGCAGTAAATTACAGGAGAAACTGATTCAGAAATCTAAAATTCATCCATGGCAGGCAACCATAGGCCTCCAACTACAAGCACCAAACATTCACCTCAAAGTGGGCAGATGTGCTAAGATATCTCATCGTCACTATTCTGCCAGAGTTACTTAGAAGTGCCAACCATGGCATCCAAGTTCATTACAACCTTATTAAAAACTAAATCAATTACAACATTCAATTTGGAACAAAATGAGCAAAAGTGTGTGTTTGAGAGTAATCGAGACACTCAATTGATCGAGCTTTGACCTAGGACCTTTGGATCAAAAATTAAAAATCTTCCTTGCAACTGCTTGATCAATCGAGCCACCACTTGATTGTTCGAGCTTCATTCAAGCTCTCACAAGTTTAGTTGTTTAAAGGCTAGATCTATCTACCTAATGTTCTCAATCGATCGACACCCCAATATATCTACCCAAGGTTCTTGATCGATCGAACCTCCCAAAATGCGCAAAAAACATTATTTCTTAGCCTTTAAACTTTCTATCACAACCATTGAATTGTGGGGAATCAATCGGAGACGTAAGATTGACTCAAAATACACCGGAGACGTAAGATTGACTCAAAATACACTACATATAACAGTAGAAACACAAGAATTGAAGAGGGAACAAAACCAATATCAAGAAGAAGGCAAGAGCTCTACACATAGTTCTAGATAGAGAAGTTGAAGAAGAGGATGGAGATCGAAGATCAGAAATCATTCATTTCCATCCTAAGCTTCTTCTTCCTTCCTAAATTATTTTTATGAATTTTTTATTAGCTTTTATCATGTCTATGGATAGCTAATCTACAATATGTGATTAAGGACAATTTATGAACCCCATATAATGATTCAATGCATGTTTATTTTATTTTATAACAATTATTTTTCGTCTATTGAATTGGTATGTGATTAGTTTTATATATGTATGTCAAAATGCTATTCGTGAATGATTATGAAGTCAATTAGTTATCTATTTGATAATATTTATTGCTAGATTATGATTTTAATTCGAAATTGCTAAGTATTGTAATCTAAAAGTAGCAACTTGAGGTTTACTAATCACAAGTAGAATCAATCACTTAAGTTAAAAATTGTTAATATAATTAATTTTGCTTATCTTATTTATTAATCTTTTTAGAACTTAAAACTGTTGTTAAATTAAATCTCTAAATATTTCATTGGGTTGTTTAACAATAAGGGTTGATTATTGAACATTTCTCAATCAACTAAATGGTAAGAAAGGGTAAGAAGTTTGAAGCGATATAAGGCTTATAAATCTAAAATTATAAATAAAATAAGTTTTGAATTATGTTACATAATGAAAAAGAAAATAATTAAATTGTAATTTAATCAGGTGAATTGGAATCTACGATGAAAATAGTCTCATAATCGCATGCTTACTTTTCATTGATTTTGACTTGCAATTTCATAGTTATTTTAGTTAATGTCATTTTTTATTTTCAAAACTAAAACTTCCATTTATTTATTTTTATTACTAGTATTTAATATTTTAATTATCACCAGTTCTCTGCGAAAAATGTCCCTTGCTTCAACTATACTGCGATTGACACATTTTTAATAAAAGTAAGAAACTAACTTTTAACGTACCCTTTTAGGATGAGTCATTAATTTTTTTTTTATACAAATTATGCCTAGTTAAATGGGTTATCCCAAAGCGACGACATGTCTAGACGTAGTTCTATTATGGATCTTAGGGTTAAAATTATATTTTTCATCTTTTGAGAGATTTGTAGTGAGAGATCAGTTCTATCATACGAAAAGCCCAAAAGGGGGGATTTGAACCGAAATGTAAAGCACGAAGAAAATGCGTATCTTCAATTGAAGTGGGCTAAATCATGTGGTATTTCGTTCTAGGAGGAGATTGTTGGGTACGTATGAATAAAATACCACACTAACTACAATTTGGGTGATCATGGGTTAACCTTTTAATAAATCCCCAAGCTCTTTACAAAGGATGATGATCTTTATAAAAGATATATTGACCCACACTTGAGACACCCAAGAAGGTAGAATCTTGGAAAGATGGGAATAATAGGATGACAACCACTTTGGGTAAAAAAAAAAACATGTACCTACCAAACCAACTTGTAAAGGATGGTCCTAAAGTGGTCAATAACCCACCTTCCCATCTCATACTAAGAAATATGGGACTCAATTTGATTGTTATTGCCCACTCAAGAAATTCAGCACTTGGTATCAACTATGGCAGACTTTGAACACAAGATCGTCTTCTCTAATAAACTAATACCATGTTAGAGTTTGTTGGTTCCTAATTCTACCAAAAACTTAATAAACATCAATCCATGGTTTTAAACACCAATCAAGGCTCACCTTAAGGCTAATTTTCTAGAAAAATCACATCAAGGCTAGTAATTTTAGTGTTTTCTAAAGCCTACATCTCACTTTGTGCCCTAACCAACTAAAGCTTACGCCTCAAGGCTTAAATTTCAAGATGGGTAAGGCTTACATCCCTAAACTTTGATGAAATTGAGTTACATTGATAGGATTGGAACACAATTTGGGATCCCATTTATGTTTTAAAAGAAATCCCATCTCAAATTCGGCTTTCTCAAGATGATTAAAAAAAAACTAGAAAAGTATTAAGAACTGCTTCTTCCTCTTACTTCCAGCAGCAACCAGCAATGTTATGCCACCATTTTTGACTTATATGAATTGTTCTTGAGCTATTTCTTCGTATCCTAACTTGATTATAAAAAATTTAGTCCAATCCTTATTTTTATAGAGGAATATGTTTTTTTTCTTGTTATTCTTTCTAGTTTTCTTTCATTTTTTTTCTATATTAAACTTACTATGAAAGTATTAATATTGTTCTTGGCCCATCTTCTCTGATTTCTTTCTTTCTTCTTCTCTTATTAAAGTTGAAAGTTTACTTGAGTGATTTTTTAATTTCATGTTATTCCAAGCAGTGACATACTTCATTTTGTAGATTATGTTGTTTTTTTTTGCTTGCCTACAAATTATTTTAGTTACTTTTTTGAAGCTTTTAATGAGTTAATAAATTTTATTTTGTGATAATTAATGACTTGTAGTATTTATTTCAGTTTTATGTCTTTCAAAAATTTCACCTTGAGGCTTATGCCTCACTTGATAGAAGTAAAATGATTCAAGGTTAGTTTTCGCCTTTTAAAACCTTACACTAATCCTACCAAACTCTAACAAATTACATTATTGCATGTACAAACTAATAAAATTAACAAAATAAAGTTTGTAAGTTATTATTCTCATACGTATGTGTCTTACGAGGTTATTAAACAAACAATTAACAAAACGACATGAGCAAGTATCAACCAACATACCTTATCATTAACATTGGCACCTTTAAGCCGCTGAGTATATATAAACCGTCCTGGGAAAACAATGTACTGGCGCGATCCAACCTAAGCAATAACAGACAGTAGAAACCCAAATTAATTCTACTATGAGAGAGTTAGTATGTTCAGACATAATGTTAGTAACCAATTCTCCAAAAAACTTAAACTATTATGATAAAAGTTAATTTATACATTTGTCACTTTCCACAAGTGTCTATGCACCATGCATGTTAAACATTTATAATTTAAGAATTGAAGTTACTAGATTTGAATCCAATAGCTCTTGTTTTGATACTATGTTAGAAATAGTTGAAAACCAATTCTCCTAAAAACTTAAGCTATTAGGAAAATAATCAACATTATTTTTATACATTCATCAAATATGAACAGTCAATCACATCTCATGATGATTTCTTTCCTTCTCCAAAATTAGAACAAATTTGATCAAAATGAAGAAAGGCAAAAAATCAAAAACTATACTCAGAGCATTCAAAGCATTCATGTGGGAAAATTCTAAAACACAAGAAAAGAAAAATTTTCCGAAGGGTTATTGCAAAATGACACCAAGAATTCATACCATAACAACAGCAAAAACTTCCTCACGCCTGGGTGCAGGTTCGGCAGAGGCTTCAACAAAGGTTGTGATTTCGGGATTTGGAGCATCCGTTGAGGCTCCGGGCTCTGGGGCATCAGTCTCGGCTTCAACCACGACTGCATCAGACTCGGAGGATTTGAGAAGAAAAGGGAATGTGGGTCTGGCATAAGACAAAGGGAGCTTGTACGAAGAAATAGAAAGAAAGCTAAAATTAGGATTGGAGATTGGTGAGTATTGCGATTTTTGTGAAATTCTGCAGTGGGCAGTGAGAGAAGAGCACAAAGAAAGGGTAATGGAAGCCATTGATTGATAAGAATGGAGCTATGAGCTTACACTTTGTACTCGATCTTCTTGTTCTCTTTCGATCCTTTTGAACCTATCTTATCCGTTTCCTCAACAGAATAGCCGATAATACCCTTCATTATAAAGTTTTAGACAACGAAAATCACATTTGGGAAACACTAGGTATATTTTCAGAAATAATAATCAGTATTGGCAAAATAAAGTTTCTATTTTCAAAAATAAATAATTTATTCTGTTAATAATATTTATGTTAATTAATCACTAAAAGGTATATTAGTTGTATGCAACTAATATACTTTATAAGCTGTATATTAGTTGTATGCAACTAATATATTGTTTCTTAAAAACACTTTTGAGCGATTAAACTATTACATGTTGCTCGTGTATTGCAACTTAGTATAGCATCTTGTAAATACATTAAGTAAATTCGATTTGGTATCGGAAGCGAAAAGAAAAAAAAAAACAAAAACAAAAATATATATTTCTGGGTTTCCAGAAGAAAATGCCTTGAAATCTGCGCCTAATCGGCCAGCGTGATTCTCGCCTTTGTTGCTTCCTTGACTGCGATTGCGGTCACATCGTCCCGCGCCGTCTGGGCCGTGGCCACATTCGAGCCGGTGTCATTCACGCGCGACTGCACATTGCGGCCAACTCGAAGCCGCGCGTCGGTGTCATTCACCGCCCGCTCATTACTGCTGCGCCGTTTCAAACCACGTTCTAGCCACGCGCCGGACAACGGCATTGTGACACGTGCGCGGCTCGGCCCGCGAGAACCACGCGCGGCGTCTGCGCAGATTCGACTCAGGGTGCCTACTGCGCGTTGATCCGCGCCACGTGCGCGATTCGTCCCTGCAGACGCCGCTTGAACCGTTCACCCGGGTGTGCTGGATTTCTTACATCTTCGATTTTTTTTTTACGTTGGGAGAAATTAAGAAGCAGCGAGGAGCAACATTAATAGCACAGCAATCACTTCAATTTTTTTTTTTTGATAAGAAACGGTAAGAATAGTAGGTTATTTTTTTTTTCATTGTTAGCAATTAATAGCCCCCAGCCACGTCTAATCCAAGCCCGTCTAATCCTAGCCCATCTCGCCTCCAAGCCCGTTGTAGAACATTCAAATGACCCGTTTATCGGCCCAAAAAAAAAAAAAAAAAAAAAAATTATTATTATTATTATTATGCCTGATATACTTGTTATTATTATTTCAATGGAAGATTCCGGACAACATCAATTTTCTAGAATTCATGAAGTTCCAAATTTTGAAGTTTCAAGTTAAGAGTTAGAAAGTTGGTTCTTTGGGGTACTAAACTTAATGGTACAAATTTTCGAACATGGAAAAAGTTATGTACATTTATCTTCGTGGAATGCATAAGATGGGGCATGTACCGGATCAATTAGAGCTCTAGTCAAGATGATATAGAAGCCTACACTCGGTGGGAAGATGATGATGGCTTTGTCATGTCGATCTATTTAGAAATCAACGATGATATATTACAAATGGTGGAGGAATGTGAAAGCTGGCGAGGGTATATGGAATACCTTAACGATCTTTATACAAATGAGTCGACTTTATTCAAGTTCGTGAACTCATGTGCAAAGGCTATTTGCGTACGACAAATGGGCGACAGTATCTCTTTTTTACAGTGAGAAAATGTATGAAATTTGAAATCCGACCAGAAACGCCTCATGCAAAATTAAAAATCGAGAAGATCTTCGTGGTACCCGAGAAAGAGAAGGAGCTTGAAAGAGTACATGCTTTCTTAAGAGGCACTTGATATAAAACATAATAGTGCTAAAGGCGAATTACTTGAATGTCGGATCCTCAGGCTTGACTACGCCTTTACATACATCGTAAAGACGAGATCTCGTGCAAGAGAGTCTTCGTCGGACACGTGTTGAAGTATCGAAGCCTAGCCATTCAAGCTAAATCAAAGGCACGCTTCCTCCGTGACGAAACTCGATTTCATCATCATAACGGGGCCCTTCAGAGCTTTCCCGATCGCCTCGTTTCTACCTGCTCTTGTGCAATGAGGGGACATCTCCGTGAAACGTGTTGGAAACTATATCCACACTTGAAACCAAAACGACAACGTGTGCCTGGATTAAAAGCAAAAGCGGTGCATTGTCCAAGAACAGGACTACGCATGGACGAGAATCATCCTTTGGAATGTGGAGGTATCCTGCGGCTTCAATAGGCCGGTCGTGGTAAGATTGGTATGACCTTAAATGTTTCTCGCTCTGTTGGGTCTAATACTTGGATTATTGATTACAGTGCATCGATCATATGACTTATGATAAATCTTTTTTAATAAGTTATCTCCCCATGGTGTCTTATGTTACAAATGCTAATGGTGAGGCACTCTGTCTTAGACGGGGTCGAGTTCAATATCACTCACGTCTTCTGACTCCATAATGTTTTTATATGTACAGACTTATCTCATCAACTTAATATCTGTCCCACAGTTGAATATTAGTCTAAATGCTTTGTAACCTTTTATCCTATGTATGTGATTTTTCGGGATCTTCTTTACCAGGAAATAATTGGTCGAGGTATCGAGAGCGGTGTTCCGCTTGGATCGGAAGCTACGGAGGGAGAAACGGGAGCACGAGCGACAACGCATTGATTTCTGGATTAATAAGCTAAAGTGAAATTTGGTTGTGGCATCCGCCAGAGGCATCCGTCTTTTAGTCTTATGAAAAAAACCATACCCTACTTTATTTATTGGTGTTAGTGAGCGTATGTTGCATTGTGAGACTTGTGTTTTGGCCAAAGAGCCATCGTGTTACTTATTCTTCTAGTATTTCTAATAAAAAGTACTATTCCTTTTGAATTAATTCATTCGATGTTTGGGGACCATCTAAAGAATCCACCATGCTCGGGTATGAGATATTTTGTTTCATTTATCGATATTGTACAAGGTTATCGTGGATTTCTCTTATTAGAACAAAGATGAAGTTTTTCACATTTTTCAAAATTTTCATACCTTTGTTCGGGAGACAATATATAATGGCATCATTCGAATCCTCAGTTACGACGATGGGGGGAATATGTTAATCATGTTTTTCAACAATTTTTCAAAACAAATGGGATTATTCACCAAACTACTTGTCCCTGACTCAGGAACAAAATGGAGTGTACGAAAGAAAAAATCGTCATTTACTTGATATGGCTCGTCACTCTTATTTAGTGCTTATATGCCAAAATATCTTTGGGGGTGATCTTTGTAGAATAGCTTGCCATCTCATCAATCGTCTCGTCTAGTGTCCTTAACGGAAAAATCCCATTCAGATTCTCGCATCTTCGTATCCTTATCATCCTTTCATAATCTTCCCACTCGAGTATTTGGTTGTGTGGTTTTGTGCGTGTTCCTAAAAATCAACGTTCTAAATTAGATGCTCGGGCAATTAAATGTGTGTTTGTTGGTTATGGAAGTTATCAAAAAGAGGTACAAGTGCTTTCATCCTCAACCAGAAGTATTATGTTACTATGGATGTTACCTTCTGAGTGACATGAGTTATTTTTCCTCGCACGTCTTGCTCGTCGAGGGGGAGAATACATATTTTGGCTTGTATCATGGTGAAGGGAGGCATTAGGTGAGTCGCGTGATGTTTCAATGAGACCTGGATGAGACTTCTATTATTCATCCATCGTGCGAGATGTTTCAAGTATCCAAAGCACCAAACTCACTTACATCAAATGACATTGAAAGACGAAGCGTACCTTCTCGGGTGTTACTCTACCCTTGATCAACAACTCCGCAGTACCTGAAGGTCACTCATCGAGGTATGCACGCTACTTGATACTAATAACATTGAGTCTAATGTTGACGGTATGTGTTACCAAATACTGCCGAGGTCAACTTGACCAAAGGTATGAACCAAATATTCATGCAAAATCAAAATACCCGGTAGCCAATTTCATGTCCACTAAAAGATTATCTAAGTCATACAAATCATTTGTGAATCAAATATACGTGTATCGATTACCTATGAAAGTGCGGATGCGTTGGGAAATCAATATGGAGGAAAGGCAATGGATGAAGAGATGGATGCATTAAAGAAGAACGATACTTGGCAACTTGTGTCACCACCACGAAGGAAAAAGCGAGTTGGTTGTCGATGGGTGTTTACTATAAAACATAATGGTGATGGATCCGTAAATCGGTATAAAGCTCGTCTTGTAGCAAAGGGTTTACTCGAAGCGTATGGTGTAGATTACGATGAGACATTTGCTCCTGTTGCCCAAAAATGAACACGATTCGGGTTCTGCTTTCTCACTTCTTTGCTAACCCTAACCCGCCCGGCGGTTTGATGTCAAGAATACGTTTCTTCGTGGAGAATTAGCGGTGTACGTAGAGTCTTCCGCGGGTATGTAGTTGATTCTCGGTAATTTTGTATGCAAATTGAGGAAGTCTTTGTATGGCTCTTGATCCCTCGAGCCTGGTTTGGAAGATTTTCACAATTCATGCAAAAGGTTGGTTACAGACGAGTAATTCAGGACCACACTCTGTTTGTCAAACATCGTCCAGAGGAAGATGTGACTCTAATCATTTATGTTGATGATATGGTAATCCTTGGTGATGATACTATTGAGATGGATAAATTACAAAGACGCTAGCCTCAATTCGAAATGAAAGACTTAGGTGAACTAAAGTACTTCTTAGGAATTGAGGTAGCCGGGGGAAGAGAAAGGGATATATCTTTGTCAAAGGAAATTACATTATTGATCTGCTAACGAGACGAGGTATGTTGGATTGCAAACCTATTGATACTCACATTAGTAACAAAGCCATGGTTTAAACGCAGAATATCCGGATCAAATACCAGCGGATCGAGCCCATTTATCGAGAGATTGGTTGGACGTTTGATTTACTTAGCTCATACTAGACCGGATGTTGCATATGCGGTAAATTGTGGTGAGTCGGTTTATGCCTGATCCAAGTGAGAACCATATGAATCTTTGTTTTGAGAATTTTAAGGTATTTGAAATCGGCTAGGGATGAGGGGTAATGTTCTCACAGACCATGACAATCCTCTTGAAGTACGTGGATTCACGGATGCAGATTAGGCGGGAAGTATTACGGATAGAAAGTCAACATCGGGTTATTTCACCTTTGTGGGAGAAATTTGGTTACATGGAAAAGTAAGAAGCGAGAAAGTGGTGGCACGATCTAGTGACGGCGAATATAGAGGTATGGCTGTGGGGTTTGTGGTGCGTGGATAAGAACTTTGTTATTAGATTTGGGTTTCGAACTCAAAAAATACTATGCGGATGTATTGTGACAATCGACCATTGATATATCACAAAATCGACAACGTGATCGCACTAAGCATGTGAGGTTGATCGTCACTTTATAAAAGAGAAGTTAGATGCCAAACTTATTAGTTTTCCTTTTGTTCAGCTGAAGAAGCGACTTATGAGATATACTTACCAAAGGAGTCTCGAAGTCATTATATTGTTCATGCAGCAAGTTAGGCGTGATTGATATCTATCTTGGCAACTTGAGGGAGTGTTAATTAATTTAAAAAAGGTATATTAGTTGTATGCTAATATACTTTATAAGCTGTATATTAGTTGTATGCAACTAATATATTGTTTCTTAAAAACACTTTTAGGAAAAGCAGATTCCTTTTCTTCTATATTTATACATGTATTGCAACTTAGTATAGCATCTTGTAAATACATTAAGTAAATTCAATTATTTATTATTGTAAAAATTACATATAAACGAGGATGAAGTCATGATCAGTTTAAATTTTAAAAGGTACACAAGTATCATATATATATATATATATATTTTTGCTAGTATCCTCTATTATAATTCCAAAAATTTAGAAAATTTATTTAATCGGATGGATTAGATATTTTTATTATATAAAATCTATAAAAATTTAAGCCATTTAGTTATATTATAAATAATTTTTAATTTGTATTATATTTATAATATTTATATATATTAATTAATATATTTATCATTCACATAAATTTTAATCTTTAAACTTAATTATTATCATGTAAAATAAAGATTTTTGTTTTTTTTTCTTTTTGAAGAGATACACAAATATATTTTAACAAATTTTTCATATTAGATTTGTATGATGTTTATTTTTTATTTATTTTCATATTTTTATCGCTTTAAACATGAGAAAAGTTTACCCAAAACTAAAATTTTCATTTTTTATGAATTTAAAATCGTTAATACTTTAAGTATTCTTCAATAATAATGATTCATTGATTAGTCTGTAAATATATATTTTTTGAATTAAATAAATTAAAATTAATTGATGATTAATACATATATTACACTTTAAGTACATGTTTATGGTATTATCATTACCTTAGGTTTCACGATAGTGAATGTTTGTAACTTATTACATTACATGGTGGTGTGTTTTAAAGGATACCTGTATTCGATGTGGATTATAATTGTTGCGGAGATAGTAGACAAAAAACACTTAAGTGTAATTAAATGTGTTGTTGCTTCAATCGTAAGATACATTAATTTATATTGTCTTTAGGTGTTAAATTATTGATTTATTTATTAGTTAATTATTTATTATCGAAAAATTGTCATAAATAATCTGTAAATATTATCCCATAATTATGGATTCTATGTAAGTTTCTCACGATTTCATCCAAATAAATTCACAAATAAGAGAACTTAATTGTAATTGAAAAACATTTTTTTCTATCCATTATATGTTTTATTTTTCTCTATCTACTATGTTTTGTTATGTTATTGATTATAAACTATTAATTTAATTATTTAATATTTTTTATTGTTGATTTGTGAACTATATATTTATTTGTATTATTAAGTTTAGCATAATTTTTAAAGAGTCTTTATCTCCTTGACACATTTGTGTATCGTGTCTTGGACTCTTTTAAATAACAACTATAAACATTGAATAAGATTTAATTGGATAACATTTAATATTTAACGGATTTAATTGATCATATTTTAATTTAAATAGTATCTAATTGACTAACATTTAATGTAAAATAATGTGTCAAATTTTTTTTAATAATAAAAATATATAAATTAATTATAAAATATGTAATATTTTTATAATTAAAAATTTTAAACATGATATGTTTGTTGTTATCTCGATAAATTTTTCTTACCCGTCATACTACATCCAAATAACATATAGAGTGATAATTAATCAAGTCTTAATAACTTAACTTTTACAGTAAATGGTTACTGATTCTCTGCAGAAGTAAAAGAAAAAAATCCCAATATATCCTCAAAGATCCTCTATTGCAAATGCAAGCGCATTTACTTTAAAGTAAGAAATTGATGAATGAGATATAAATTAATTGTGAAATTCAGTAACAAAAATATGGTTCGAACTAATAAAAAAATATTTATTTAATGTAAATCAATTAATGTGACTACTACTAGTTCCAGAAAAAAAAAGGACAAAAAAGAAAGAAAGAAGACCGTAATTAATTGGTCAAATGTTAGTAACTTGCTGTTGCACCACCAAAGCGGAAGCTTTCCCATAAATATCCGAAGAGGCAAGCAAATCTCCAATAGGACCAGGAAACTTACTCTTAGCCAAAGTCCATTTGTTTGAGGACACTAAATACCAGTTATGTTAATACAAGTTTGTTAAAATAGTGTTGAAATAATATTATCGATAATTTGAAATGAACTGTTTGGGTTGAGTCGCGGACTAAATCGTTCTCTTTAAGACGTTTCGCGACTCTGTATAAATTTGTGCAAGCAAACACAGTCTCATCGTCCTCAGGATAAAACAATCCAAAATCTTTTTTCTCTGTCTCGAAACTCCACTGCACTGATGAAGACTAAAATGCTACACCTGAAAAATTTGTTATTCGAAAAACTGAAAAAATAACTTAGAATTACAGAGTGAATTTTTTTCCTTAATGAAATGATTTTGCAGATTGTTGTGTTAAAACTGAGAGTTGAGGTCCTCTATTTATAGACTTCAGAAATCGTGTGACCATTATGATAAAAACGGTAATATCTAACCATCATTCTGAATAATGAAGAATAACGATTATTTTCTGAATAAAGAGTAGTAACGGACATTTTTGTAAGTAAAGACAAATAACTACCATTTTTTAACTATTCGTTATTTATACATCTTTAAAATATTGTAAAAAAATAATATTAGACAAGGTTTTACTAAAAAAATTTATAAACTTCCAAGTATTATTAGATTATAATCAACCATCAAACTTCTAACTATTGAAGCAAGTTCAGATCCATCTTTCACAACCTCTTCAACATATGACACTAAAGTTAACTAACAATCCACGTTACTATGCTTGACATCTCTTAACACTTTATCATCTAACATTTTTTTAGCTTAAGAGAAACCTTCTCTATCATCTTGACCACCCAAAAAGACCATACAAATTGAATAAATACAAGTATTATCTGATGAAATCACTTCTTTTAATGTTGATCCTCTATTTACAAGTATCCCAACTGAACATGAAGCTAATTGAATAACATTGTTGTTCAATGCTCTAGCCATATATTATCATCAAATTCAACTTCACCATTTGCTAACCATTTTCGATGAAAAAGTGAGATTATAAAATATGTTAGTTTCTCTAAAGCAAGTGTGCAAATATCTTCTTGCATTGATTTTGGTGGTGAAACCGAAGTAAAAACATCAACTGAAGCAGCACCACTAATGTGATCTCTTTCAAAACGACTAAAAGAGAGTATGACATTTTCAGAGTATGATATAAATGAAGAGGTTTAATTTGTTTTGTATTCTATGTGATATAAATATTGGTGATGATCTACCAACTAATTCAATTAAGTGAAGTACATAAACATAAATTGGACTGTCCTTTTTTGGTTGGGAAGCATCAAGTAGATCTAAGATTGATGGGATATCATTATTTCTTGAACATATGCTAAGATTCGAACCTCTTATCTCCTTTTTGAGTGCTTCGTGTTCCTTTATTGGTATCCAATATATTTTCTTGATGAATCATAAAAATAACTTGCAGATATTGGTGCTGTAATTGATATGAACAAGGTACTCATCTTCAATAGATTAAAAGTATCTTGAGGAAAACTATGCATTATTTTGTAGGAGAAAAAACATTTAGAAAAAAAAAATTGTATCTAAGTCACTTTACTTCATAAGTTTTATACATTAATTAGTTGTTTTGTTTTAAAAAATTATATTTTAGTTACTTACTATTACACTATTAGATACCATGTAAAGAAAAAGAAAAAAAAATACTATGCAATCAAATTTTTAAAGTAAATTGACATTAATAATATGACTCTACTCACACCGCAATTTAAAAATATTTAGAAAGAATAAAAAAATACATTTAAATCAATTTATTTTAATAAATTGAATACATTAATTGTTTTATTTTGAAGAGTTATATTTTAATCACTTTATTATTACACTATTAGACACCTTCAAAAAATTAATGTAATTATTTTTATAAAGTAAAGTTACATTGATGATAAGAATGTACTCATATCACCGTTTAACAACGATTAGAAAGATAACTTGAAAAGAAAAAAAAATTACATGTTATTTTATTTTTATAAATTAGTTATATTAGTTGTTTTGTTCTAAACAATTACATTTTAGTCAATTTATTATCATAGATATTAAAGTATTTCTTTCTGTTTTTTCATTTTAAGACTTTTTATTTACTTTATTTTCTATTTTTTTGCTTCTTTCCAGTTTTTTTCATCTGTACATTTCTGAAATCAAAAATTTGAAAACTTTTTGCTATCTAGTAAGGTTAAAATTGATTCTACCTAATTTTTTTTCAATTAATTAAAAAAACATAGGTAAAAAAAAAAACTAAAGTATCCATAGAGCAACAATAAGGTTAATAAAGCTAAACTCATTTAAAACAAAATAAATGGTGTATTCAATTTGTAAACTTAAAGTAAAAAGATATTAACAAAAAAAAAACACATATGTGACTAGACATTATGGAGTTAATTATGATATATTATTGGGTAAATTAATGTATCATGCTTGCAATTTTATTTTTGACAAAAGATAATAGTATATGGTAGTTTAGTAATTAAAGAGAAAAAAAATAATGAAATTACAAGTACTTAATTAGGTATAAAATATTATACTCACATTTTTGTCTCTGAAATTTGAATAAACTGATATTGTTGGAAATGAGTTTAAATAAAAGAATATTTTTTATTATTTTATGACCATTATTTCATAAATTATGTAACTATCATTTTCATAATTATATGGTCATTAATTTTATGACCGTTATTTTCATAATTATGTACGATTACTTTTATAGTAGTTATTTTCATAATTATGTGACCGTTACTTTTATGGCCAATTGCTATTTTCATAATTATGCGACCGTTACTTTTATGGCCGGAATTTATTTTCAAATTATATGGCCATTATTTTCATAATTATATAGTAGTTACACATATTTTTTCCACTTATAAAAGCGGGCAATAGCCTGAGTTTAAGATAGACTTAACAACTCAAAAATAGTCCTACGGTTTTTCATAGCAAAATCAAAGAAAAGAAAATTGAAATTGTTTTCTCAGATTTCCGAGCAACATAAATATTTGAGAGGGTAGTAATTGACTTCCGTCGATCTTGAAGTTTGGGAAAAAGATTAGGGTACATTTTTATCCGGGGACGGCAATTGTGTTCACAGTTACCTGGTTTGGCGGCCGCAACGTCTTAAAGAGAGCGACCTAGTCCGCGACTCAACCCAAGCATTATATTTCAGTATATCGGTAATATTGTTCTTACATAGTTTTTTCACAAATTTGTTCCAACAATTTTAAGACGTATTCAATCTGCCATGTCTACTGAAATGCTAACTGCTGATCTAAACAAACCATTCCGTTTTGAAGGATTACACTTTAAAAGATGGAGACAAAAAATGTTGTTTTTCTTAACCATGAAAAAAGTTGTTTCTGCTCTTTTCTACCGAAAAACCAATACGCCTAATCCTTCTAAGAAAAGTAACTAAGGATTTAGACACCTGGGTGGAAAATGATTTTCTCTCAAAAATTATATTCTTAATGGTTTAGGCGATGACTTGTATGATTATTATAAGCTGTGATAAGTCTGCTAAGGAAATTTGGGAAGCACTTCAAAAGAAATACACCGAGGAAGGCTGGTACTAAGAAGTATCTTTGTTAGTAGATACATGAAGTTTCAAATGATTGATGGCAAATCAGTGGAAGCTCAATCCGCATGAACTGCAGAAGATAGCACACGAAATAACTTCTGAAGGTATGGCTTTAGATGAACAATTTCAAGTAGCTGTTATAATAGATAAATTATCCCCTGCTTGGAAAGATTTTAAGAATACACTTAGGCATAAAACCAAGGAATTTTCTTTAGAAAGTCTTATAACCCGTTTAAGAATAGAAGAAGAAGCTAGAAAACAAGACCAAAGAGATGAAGTACTTGTAGTCTCAAATAATAGTACCAATAAGAAACCTTCCTCTATAATTCTGAAACCTAAAGGTAGAAATATGAAAACTCATAATCATAATAATAACCAAAACCGCAACCACCAAAATAGAAACAAAAACTATCCTTTCTAGAATGGACCTTAACCCCCTTAAGGAATAACACATTCATGTGTTAAAGTTGTAACAGACCTGGCCAAATTGGCTAGGAACTGCCGGAACAGGAATCATCCTACCACGTAGGCGAACCTTACCGAAGATCAACTTATTGCTATGATTTCTGAAGTCAATTTTGTTGATGGATCCAAGGGGTGTTGGGTGGACACTGGTACTTCTTGCCATGTTCACTATAATCGAGACATGTTCAAGTCCCACTGGAGTCGAGGGATAAGAAAGTGTTGTTGGGTGACTCCACCACCTTAAAGTTGTTAGTCTTGGTGAGGTGGAATTAAAGTTTACCTTTGGAAAGATTATCATCTTGAAAGATGTCTTCGCATACTCCAAAGATGAGAAAGAACTTAGTTTCAGGGATATCTTCTTTACAAAGGGGTTTACTCAAACTATGTGGCCGAGTGATTTATACAATAACTAAAAATAATATTTTTGTTGGGAAGTCACGCCACTAATGGCATGTTTAAATTGAATGTTGAAGTTCCTTTAATATTTGGCATGCTAGACTTTGTCATGTTAATAAACGCATAATCAAGAACATAGTAGCTTAGAACTAATTCCAAAACTATCTTTGAATTATTTTGGATAAATGTGACTTTATAGTCAAGCTAAAATAACAAAAACTTCACGTAAGTCGGTTAGAGAATCAGAACCTTTAGAATTAATTCATTCGATATATGTGAACTTGATGGAAATTTAACAAGAAATGGAAAAACGCTTATTTTATAACTTTTATAGATATTTGTTCGGATTACACTTATGTATATCTAATGAAAAATAAAAGTGAAGCATTTGATATGTTTAAAATATTTATGATCGAGATTGAAAATCAACTTAATGTAAAAATAAAAAGGTTTCGAAGTGATAGAGGCACTAAATATGATTCCAATATCTTCAATGATTTTTATAAAACTCATGGAATCATTCACGAAAAAACAGCACCTTATTCTTCTGAAATGAATGGTAAAGCTGAAAGAAAAAAATAAAAATTTTACTAAATCAGTAGTTACAATTTTATTAAACTTTCAGGTCTTCGCTCTTGGTGTGGAGAAATTTTATTAACTGCCTATGTGCTAAATAGAGTGCCTATATCTACAAATAAAATTTCACCATTTATGAAATTTTGAAAAATAAGAAACCTAATTTAACTTATTTTAAAACTTGGGGTTGTTTAGCCTATGTTAGAATCCTTGATCCTAAAAGAAATAAATCATAGTAGAGCGTATGAATGTGTATTCATAGGATACGTTGTGAATAGTAAAGCTTATAAATTCTATGACTTAAAAGATCGTTAGTTATAGAATCAAATGATCTTGCTCACTTATGAATATAGGTTTCCACTTTAAATTTAAAAATAGTGGGGGCTCGTCTTACAGTAGTTTACCCATATAACTAGAACTAGTGAACAAACCGAAGAATTAAACACCGAAATTAGAAGAAGTAAACGAGCTCGAACCCTTAAGGATTTTGTCCGATTTTTATGCTTTATACCTGTAGGAAGATCTCAAACTATTAAAGAAGCATTATCTTCTTTAGATGCCAACCTATGGGAAGAAGCCATAAATGATGAAATGGACTTTCACTTGAGTATAATAAGACTTGGCATTTAGTTGACTTACCTCCCGGTTGCAAAACCATTGGATGTAAATGGATACTAAAAAAGAAATTGAAACCGATGGTACTATTGAAAAATATAGCTCGTCTTGTAGTTAAAGGATATAGGCAAAAGGGAAAATGTAGATTTCTTTGATACCTTTTCACCGATTACACGAATAACTTCCATATGTGTACTTTTCTCTCTCGTTGCTATCCATGATTTAGTAGTACATCAAATGGATGTTAAAGCACTTTCTTAAATGGTGATTTAGAAGAAGAAATTTATATGGATCAACGTGAAGGTTTTGTTATCCCAGTGTCAAGAAAATAAAGTTTGTAAACTAGATAAATATCTCGTATGGTCTAAAATAAGCACACTGTGATGGCATTAGATAATATAGTTAACCCACATGAATTCAAATTGAATGAAAGTGACAAATGCATTTATTATAAATTAGAAGATAACATTTACCTATTGTATGTTTATATGTGGATGACATGCTTATTTTTGGATCAAATATTCATGTTATGAATAATGTGAAAACTTTATTAAGTGTTAACTTTGATATGAAAGATCTCGAGAAGCGAGTGTAATCCTTGGTATAAAGATTACTTGGGTGCGAAGGAATTTCTTTAAGATCAATCTCATTACATTAAGACGATCTTAAAAGAAATATAATTTGCTTGTAAACCTGCATGTACTCAGATGATCCTAGTGTAAAGTTGTTCAAGAACAGGAGATGGTGTTGACAACCGAGTATGCGAGCATCATTGGTAGCTTACGTTATGTATGCGATTGCACTAGACACGTAGGCACATGTTATGTGGGACTCTTATGTAGGTTTACCAATAGACCTAGTGTAGAGTATTGGAATGCTATTGAAAGGGTTATGAGATACCTTAAGAGAACTATATACCTTGGATTACATTATACAAAGTTTCCGTTCTAGAAGGATACAAGATGTAGATTGGAACACTTTATCGAAGACTCCAAAGTAACTAGTGGTATATATTTAACATAGTTGGTGAAGATGTTTCTGGAAGTCTAAGAAATAAACAATATTGGCTTAACCTACGATGGAGTTTGAAATGATAGCACTAGCTACCGTAGTGAAGAAGCGAGCTAGTTAAGAAGTCTGTTAGGTGAGATCCCTTTATGGGAAAGATCGATACCGCTTGTTGTCTGATCCACCGCGATAAGTCAGCGGCTATCGCAAAGATTTAGAACCGTTATTACAACGGAAAGAGATGATAGATGCACGATCTTGTTAGAGAATTTTTCTCTACAAGAGTGTAAGAATGGATCATATATATGTATCGATGAAAATTTGGCTGATCCTTTCGACGAAAGGATTAACAAGAGAGAAGGTTTTCAAAACCTCGAAAGGAATGTGATGCCACTTAGAATGAAGAGTCACTCATGATGGTAACCCAAACTTATAGATCGGAGATCCCAAGAAATAAGTTCAACGGGTAATAACAAGTCATGAAGTGATATGAGATGAATCGTACTATTTATGAAGTCACAATCTATATTGTTAAGCGTGAAGTCCTCGAGCTTGGCACGAGAAAGGATGAGTTAATTATTAAACTCTTGTGAGTTCATACTACATGTGGAGTGGAGTACGTAGCTACTGAGTACTCGATAGACTACCTATGTGAATGTGGAAGTATGTCGCTTCATGAAAATTTTGGGCAAAATTTACTAGAGCATTCACTATATCTTGGGATACACGTGCGTAGGCCATAAAGCACGGGTTTTCGAACTACACCTTGGAAAGATTGTGTGTGTGATGTTGTTAGAGATAGAGTTCAAAACTACGAGTTACTCTAGTATATTCTAAAGATTAACACTCTAAAGAGTTCAAGTCGATAGACACCTTTTGCTTATGCATAATCTTATACTTTTAATTGATTGGTTGCTTCGATGAAACTATTTTTATTTAAAATTCAAGTGGGGGATTGTTGGAAATGAGTTTAAATAAAAGAATATTTTTTATTATTTTATGACCATTATTTCATAAATTATGTAACTATCATTTTTCATAATTATGTACGGTCAGATTAATTTTATGACCGTTATTTTCATAATTATGTGACCGATTACATTTTATGGCCGTTATTTTCATAATTATGCATGATTTTTATGACCGCTTATTTTTCATAATTATCACGGCCAGTTACTTTTATGGCCGTTATTTTCATAATTATGTGTCCGTTATTTTCATAATTATATGACCGTTACACATATTTTTCCACTATAAAAAGGGCAATAATACGAGTTTAGAAGATAACTTAACAACTCAAAAATAGTCCTACGGTTTTCATAGCAAAAAATCAAAGAAAAGAAAAATTAGAATTGTTTTCTCAGATTTAGAGCAACATAAATATTTGAGGTGTAGTATTCGACTTCATCTGGTCTGATGAAGTTAGACGTAAAAAGATTCTCGGGGGTGTTTTATCCTGGGGACGACGAGGTCAATTTGGTTTCGCTGCCTGAAGTTTGGCAGCCATGAAACGTCTTAAAGAGAGCGACCTAGTCCGCGACTCAACCCAAGCATTATATTTCAGTATATCGGTAATATTGTTCTTACATAGTTTTTTCACAAATTTGTTCCAACAGATATGTCAGCAGCTTCTTTAGTTGTCATAATTAATATGAGCAAGTGCAATGGAGTCCCTAATAACCATCTTATGTATCAAGCATGACACCATACATATAATGAACATTAGAGAAAAAATAAATATTATCAATACCAAACTACATTATTAAAAGCCAGAAGCCCTAGCTAATTCCATCTTCACTGTTGTTATAGTTACAAATAGTGGTAAAAATATCCCTGTAACGAAACAATCAAGCTTTTGAATAGTGGCAGATCCCAATGGGGATCCAGCTGGTACAGCTAACCCAAATATATAAAGCCAAAGAATAATAGTCGTATAAGTCCTGTTATAACTAGCTTGTAGACCTTGACCCAATGCAACAATAATAACTGTGTATATACATGCACATCTTTTATAGTTCTACCTTCGGGTGTTTGTTTGATTATCCAATACGTAAATGGTCGTAAAATGTAGAACACGAACACTACAATGTTGCTAACATATAAATTAATAATAGAATCATGAACATTTCCAGTGGTTTTATATATTTTAATCAAATTAAACCACGTATATTAATAAAAGTGAGTCTAATAATATCACTTATTAATAATGAAGCCGCTAAGCCAATTATACCAAGATCTGAGAATTGGTCGATTCTTTTGGCAATTGTTAAACTACGTAGAAGGATAAAACCAATTACTGATGGACAAATGATGATTGCTAATCCAATTGTTACTGCTTTTCTTTCAGTTAAAATTCTATCTCACTCCATTTTTACCGAAGATTGGAACAAGAATAGGATGTAACCTAATGAACCAAGTGTTTCAAGAATTTCTTGAAGATCACTCTGTTCGATTTTGATGATGCAATTGCTAGAAATAACCACCCTATACATGTATACAACTCTTTTAAATATATTTTGGTTATTTCTGTTGTTATGTGATCGAAAGCATGCAATAAGATTAACAAAAAATAACCAAAATATGTTTAAAAAATGTTATAGAATTTTAAGTCGATTCTAAGCTAAAATCGATTTTAAATTTTAAATCACGGTTAATAACCGACTTAAAAGCACTTCTTTGTAGTAGTAATGACTTCACAAATTCCCAAGTATGGTTCTTAAATAATTTCTTAATCTTTTCATTCATAGAAACAAACCATTGAGTAAACTTATCACAAGTGACATTTCATGATAACTGGAAGTTTCATACACCTTAATAAACTTTGGCATAGCATGGATGATGCAAGAGAAACTAATTATGCACCTGTGTAGCTTTAAGTGTATTAAATATCTCTTGTTTCTTTACCTTTAACGATATTATATGATTATACATGTTGCTCTTTTGTTACATTATGAGTAGAATCATCTATCTCATCTATAGATTACTAAACTTAGGAATTACATGTGTAATATATAGGGCTTTTAATTTGACACAATTACAAAGAACAAATAGTATATTAGATAAAGGTAAAATTAAGAAACATACCGAACAAAAGACAATATTATGATATTGTCCTTGACACCTCAAATCTCCAACATAAAAAGTTAACTTAAAGAATAACATATCTCAATTATATATTTAATTTACTACTCATATTTTGTTAATGATACTTGTTGGTACACCTAACAAAAACCAATATTATGATATTGTCCTTGATCTAATCTTATAAATAGATCCCTCCATTTATACTTCAAGATATGTTCTCTGTTTCTTTTACATGATTTTGATGACCATTTTTTCCTAAATTTTAAGGATTTTTTTCTTTTTAAATAAGATTATTTTAATAATTTAAAATTTTATAAATATGATGGATGTTTCAGTCGAAATAAAGGTGAGGAAGAACCACCCTTCTTTTTAGTTACGTTTAGTTCAATAGGTTTTAACTTTAAGATATAATAAATAGTTTCTCTGTTATCCAAACTTTGATTTGTTTTATACAAAGCTATTTTAACTTATTTAAACTCTTATTTTATTTATTCATAAGTATCTTTTTAGGATTAATTTATGTCACGTCAGTTAATTAAAGTTAATTGACTGACATAAAAACTAATTATTTAATATGACAGAATTTAATTACAAAAAAATACTTATGTGTAACAAATAAAAGTCTAGATACTTTTTTATAGATAAAAAATTCAGATAACCTTTTGTAAAATAGACTAAAATTTTAATAACATAGAAAATGATTACCCTTTCAATTAAGTGTAGAATTACCAAAAAAAGAAAGTTCAAAAAAATGAAATTTGTTAGGACTAAGTTTTATACGAATAGTCATGTAATTCATCAAAAGTTACACTTTTTAAAGTTCAACACCTAATAGCATCTTCTTCCACTTCTTTAAAAGTTTAATCAATTTTACATAGTTTTTTTCAAGACTAAATTCAAAATTTTGAAAAACAAATCAGACAAAGTAAAAATAATTCATGATTTGAGAGGTACTATTTATGATACCAGCTTGCTTTCTAAGATTTATTTAGAGATTAAGTCCTGGGTTCGAGAGCCAAAAAGAGCGAAACAAACATGTGTTAGGGTATGACCGTCCTACTAGTCAAGAACTAGTTTGAACATCAACGTTGGAACTCCTCGAGCCTCACATATATATCTCGAAATGTCTTGTGCACTTCGCTGAACTAAGCGTGGTACATACGTGTATTGATAGGTACAGGGAGCACAATGCTCAATCACCGTACAAGAAGAAATACCAACATAAAAGGCCACTAACATATTCCCTAACAAAGCACTGGGGATTTTGCCCAATTATTTATATATAACGAGTTACGAGCAGTTAAGAGTGTGAGTTGTATTGTATTAAAAAAAAATAGATAAACTAGTTATGGACACCTTCAATGCGCTTTTGCATTTGAATATTGATGACTAGTAAATATCTACAATTATAAATTTTTAATGCAAAACCAGAGCCAACATCAACAGTCTAGCTTCAAATCACTATCCTGCCAAATGAAAAAATATCACAAAAATAATAACAGAATCAAGACACAAAAGATGAAGATATAACGAAATTCAAAAGGCTGAATTTTATTGGTATAAAGTATAAACAATCCAAAGCCATATTGACTTCGACAGCAACTACTTGCTGTTAGTTGGCTGTTAAATAGCTTAATATTAGATCTCTCTGGCATATGATTTTGAGGATACCACGCAATGCAATATGAAAAATATCTCGAGTGTCAAATGAGAACATTACCGATTGCAGAAACCTTTCATCAACCATCAGTGCCTATCCAACTAGTGGCTTGATTTTTTCTAACATGTCTGTCCTCCATTTGTTGTCTCACTTTCTCCACTGATTCCCATCTACCAAGTGCAGCATATATACTTGAGAGTAATAAATAACCAGAATAGGACTGAGGGTTTGATTCAATAACGTGTTCAGCTGCCTTTTTACCCAGTTCTATGTTTCCTTGAATTTTGCAAACACCAAGTAAGGAATTCCAAACTTGATCGTCAGGCTTACAAGGCATTTTCTCAAGCTGGTTCATCAATTCATCAAAATATCCAGCTCGACCCAATAAATCTATCAAGCAAGCATAGTGTTCTTGATCAGGAAGAACAAGACCATTATCAGAGGTCATGGTTTTGAAAATTCTTAGCCCTTCTTGCAATAGCCCGGAATGACTGCATGCATTGAGAAGGACAACAAAGGTGATTCTATTTGGCTTAACCCCAGAACTGACCATGTTACCAAACATGCATATTGCCTTTGTACCACGACCATGCTGTGCAAAAGCAGATATCATTGTGTTCCATAATACAACATCTTCTTTATTGTTAGAGAAATTGAAGACTTGGAATGCAGTCTCCAAATTCCCACATTTTGTATACATGTCGATGAGAGAGCTCACGACAATTGTGTTAGGCCTGAAATTAGCTCGTACCAAAAATGCATGTATTTGTTTACCATGCTTAAGTGAACCTATACTCGCACAAGCACAAAGACAACTACTGAAGGTAAACTGGTCGGGTCTTATTCGAAACATCATCATTTTTGAGAACAATGACAGGGCATCTCGCCCCATACCGTGTCTAGCATAACCACCGATCAAAGCTGTCCACGAGACGGAGCTCTTGTTAGGCATCTGATCAAACAACTCACTGGCTGATTTCAGATTTCCACATCTGGCATATGCCGATACCATTGTAGTCCAGGCGTGGATATCTCTAACTTGCATGTCATCAAACAATCTCTTGGCATCTCTTATCTGCTCGCACTTTGCATAGGCATCAACAATTGTACTTGAAAGAACCACGTTTGACAAAAACCCAGTGACCAAAACCTGCCCATGAATCTGCCTGGTAAGCTCCAAATCCCTCAACTTCACACAGGCAGTCAACACACCAGCAAAACTAAATTCATTATATCCAATGGAAAGTCGCCGCAACTCTCTAAAAAACCTCAAACCCTCATCACATAATCCATTCTGAACATAAGCAATCGCCATCGTATTCCATGAAACAACATCCTTCTCTGGCATTTTATCAAACAAGTTCTTTGCTGCCACTAAATTTTCCAAATTCGCATACCCAGAAAGCATATTGTTCCAAGAGTACAAATTCCTAGCAGTCATTTTATCAAATACCTTACGGGCCTCTACTTCATTGCCACATTTGAAATACATGTTAATCAAATGGTTTGATAAAAACGTACAGGGACGTTTGAACCCAGTCAGGTGCAAATGGAGATGAACCAATTTACCTAATCTAAGGGACTTACTGTTTCCACACTGTTCCAAAAGAAATGCGAGAGTTCTGGAGGGTAAGCGAATACCCTTTTGAACCAATGAGTCGAGGATGGAGAGGGCTTGTGAGAGGTGGCCTTGAGAACAAAGTTGGAGGATGGATTGAACGAGGCAGTTATTTTTAGTGGGCGAGTGATTCTTGTATTTGATGTGAACCCGAGTGTTTAGATTGGAAGGCTTAGAAGAAAAAGAAGGCATTGCAAAGTGAAACCATGAGAAAGACTTAGGAGTGGCAATATCAAATCGGGGAGGTCAGCGCCGGCAAGCATCATCGATTGTGAGCAGAGTAACATCTGGATCTAGTAACCATTGCTTTTAAAAAAAAATAATAATAATAATAGATAAAACAAACAAACTCAACGTTGATTTATTTTGGGAACGTAGATAAATGAAACGTAACATTAGGAAAACACTTTATAACAATAATATGTTGTTAAATACTATTTAAATAATATTTTAAATATTAAATAAATATGATAAATGAATATAAACATATTCACTTAATTAATATAAAATTGCGAACACAAATATTTTGCGACGTAAATCATAGATTTACGTGTCATTTTACGAATGGATATTATCTTGATAATTTTAAAAAATTAAAAATCTTAACACACTTATAATTCCAAAAAAAAAAAAAAACTTACCTTAAAATCAATCTATAACATAACTTAAGGCAGATCAATTAAAAATATGCTGCTCGAAATCCCTATAAATTAACAAAATTGTATCTCTTTACAACAACATGATGACAACTAATTAACGAAACGAACTACATGAAACTGATATGTTATTTTTTTTCTTTGAGTTCTTTTGCCTCTCTAAAGCAGACTTGACAACAACAAAAAAAAAAGTGTTATAAAAATATGTTTAGTTTCTTAGCAAAAAAAAAATTATTCAGTCAAAAAGTGAAGTTGGTCGTGAACCCAATTAAGTTGTTTATTTACGTTTGTGGGTTAAGTAACTTTGAATTTTTTTAACTTTAAATAAGTTAAACTGTGATGGAATGAATACTCGTTTGGTAACTCTAATCATACATAATTAAATTGATAATCCACAGAGATTGAATTGGATTGCATATTGATTGAAGTTGTGCAGTTTCAATCTGCACCGGATAATGTGGCATCAGAGTGTTTTTATTTAATAACCATTTAGGAAACCTTAAGATATTTGTTTTGTAATTATTAGAATTGTGTCATTATTACGATATTGAGAGCATTTAGAAGGTGTTATATTTGTGTTAAAATTATTATAATGTTTGTATGATTTATATTTTAATCTATTTGTTACTAATATATTGGGTCTTTTTGGACTTGTGGTGGAACTGATGGACTTACTGTGCTGTTTCTCTGAGACACATAGACATTTCTAAGCTAGACTTACCGAGGGGAATTTTGTAACAAGACACTCGTTTTTGTTTCTCTCCTTGTGCCATGAGGCTCTTCCATCTCTTTATCTGCTCTTCTTGTGATTCTTCACTATTTTTTAGTGTGTGTACTGTCCATGAACAATATGCATGCTAGGGTTGTTCAATCCTTTGTTTGTTGTTAGGTTTCATCGTTTATAAATGTTCTTGTTGTTATTATACTCTGGTTTTTAACAGTGGTATATTTTCCCTCTTCAATATATTAAACAAATAGTTTTTAGGGACTAAATCGCTTAAATCTTCCTACTTTTTCATTATATACTTTTTCATTATATTTTAATTTCTTATTTTCTATCTTGCATTGGAAATAAAACTTTATTGAATTGTTATTTTTTCTGATATATTAAGAGAAAAATGATAATATTCATAAATCATGCATATTTTGTATCGATTATTTTATTAGGTAGAATAAGAACAGCTTACATAATTTTTGAGTCTAACAACAATACTTTCAAAAATTAAGCTATATTTAGCGCTGGATAAAAGTTCAATAAAGAAAACCAATGCAAATATCATTATTTTTTGTATATTATCTCAAATATGAACTAATTAAAGGAAAACTTCATATATCAACACTCACACAATAAAGTAAATGATATATAAGTTGACGTGGGTAGCACTAGGGCAGACATGAGGCTCACATCTAAACACTAATCCAGAAGAATTACCCCTAATTTATGAAGATATATTAATAATGCATTAATGGTAATAGTATTATGGTGTAGATTTAAAGTGAGAAATCAATATATATCACTTGCAAGGAGTGAATTTGCAAGTGACATTAGAGCCATAACCAGAATTAGCCCTTAAAAACCTCAAGGCAGTAACTAAGGCATTTCGTTGGGATCCCATGAGCGCCAAATTCATGTGATGAACTACACCAATTGTGTGATAAGGGAACTGAAGGCTGTTGTAGGAGTTTAAAAATGCAGTTATGGCTTCTCTTAATAGAGTTCTATAAGGATCTCCTCTTCCTTGTAGTCCTTGCCACAATGTTATGTCATTCCCATATTTCCTTGATGCCATCAACCCAAAGATTACTGAAACTTTTGTATCAGGATTTAATACCCTCCAGTAGCATTTATATTGTGGCATTGTCCAATACCTGAAGGAATATCAAAAAAATAATATTATTGTATATACATAGTCGAGTAATGACAAAAAAGAATCTTACGTTCAAAAGATAAGACAATTCAAACGATATATAGGTGGGTTACTTCTCCCGATAAGATTTAACATTTTGAGTTAAACCCTTAAGCACTTATGGAAGTTCCATTGGCTTGTTAGGCTTTCACATATTTATATCAAAGACATATGGTGACTCATTTGAGGGAGAAATTGTTAGAATAAAAACAAATAAGAGTCTTAAGTTAAAAAGATAAGATAATTCAAAACTATATATAAGTGTTTGAGTTACTCCTTCCAATAAAATTGATCTTTTTTGAAACCTTAAAACACTTTTGGGAAACACATTGACTTATTGAACTTCCACACATAGCATCACAAGATATCTCACTTCGGGTCCTAAACATATGTGTTTTGGAGATTTGGTGAAAAAACTCACAAAATCGCATATGTGATTCATCTATAGGTGTGATTTCCACTTAAGCACGAAAAAAAAAGCTGCATTTTTGAGCTTCAAATTCAAGACATCTAGTATTTTCATAGTAACATCACATGTGTTTTGTGTAATTTAAAATTGCTAAACACGTTTTTCATAAATTTATTGTTTACTATGCTTATTCGACACATGTTCGTTTTCATGTAACAAATACATGCGTGCTCATGAGTGAGAGAATATGAACAAAAGTTCAAATTCCAAGGTGAATTAGAAATGAAAAATTCTCAATTTTTGAAACAGAGCATTTCAACAGAATAAAATATAATATAATCTTTTAATACCTATTAAGTTTGGAATTTAAGGTTTTAAAATCCGTTCTCACACTTGAGATAGCTCCAAATCTAAAAAGTTTAAAGCTTTTGGTGCAAAAACAAACGTTGGGAGTGTCAAGAACAACTTTTTCATCTAGTAGTATGTTCCAAAAAGATAAGTATCACCTATAATATCCATAATAGTTTTCATTTGAACATGTACGAGATTTTAATCACTTTTATAGATGGATGATTACTATAATTATTACAAAAGCAATAATATTCCATAGATAAATATATATATATATAGTATTGTAACACATTTAAACTGTCAAACTAATTTTTTATCGATTGTAACAAAGTCTTACTTGTGTGAACATGATGTAGCTTCCAAAAAGGGCGCAGGAGGCATTGGACGGAATGGTGGCAATGGAGGAAGCCTGAAAGAAGGTGGAGGTGGGTTTCGTGTTACTGGCGCATTTACCGGAGGTGGGCTCAATGGTGAGACCGGCACAGTCACAGGGGGCGGGTTGGATGGTATTACGGGCACGGGCACCGGAGAAGGGTTTGCAGGAGTTACAGGTGCCGGCACAGGGTTAGAAGATCTGGGACAGATTGACATTGGCTCAGCAGGCTGAGCAAGCAAAGAATTGACAGAATACATTTGCATGTCAAACCATTTGAACATGAGTCTGAGTTGCTGGGTTGGTCCAACGACTGCTCCACACCCGGATGATCCTGTGCTCATGACCTGAGCATAACAAGAACTAAGATCCGGTGTCCCATCAAACCTAATTCCATAGCCTCCCAACGTATTTGTAGTCTCTTCCCTTGCCATTATGATATTTCCATTACCATCAGCACATGTTACTCTAACTTTCATTCCTGCATTAAGAATATTTTTTCATATTTATTTCATTAGCAAATTCAATCTTCTCAAAATTTAAATATTTCATTAACAACATTCATTCCGTTTCTCTTACCGGCATACTATATCTTTTTTAATAATAATTACACACTCATATTCGCTTGCAGACATAGACAATGATAGATTTGAACTCAAACTCTCTCGGTTGCATTACAAGGTAATTAGCCTGGACTATTACTACTCTGACCTATGCTACAGTGGCTCTTTTAAAACATAAAGAGTAGTAAATTTTTGAAAACTTATACATTTTTCTATAAAATTCTAACAAATTAAAGCGTTTGAGTACTCATTCCTATATTAATATCACGTAGTTTTGACACAAATACTTTACTATGAAAAATTAAAATTAAATCAACATACACTATGTATGACTCATTACGTTAAATTAGTAATATTTATGAAAAATTAAGTGTAAATTTACATGAAATGATTCCCATTACGAAGAAGAAGAAGTAGAAAAAACAAAGAAAATATAAGCTTAAATTAGTTCTTTATCTAATTAACATTCAAAGACAAAAGAAATCTGAGCTTTGAAGCATTCACTTATTTTCCATCTTAAACTAACTGGTAACAATGCCCTGTTATTAAGATTTTACATATAGAAAAGATCAAGTGTATGACAAAATTACTAAGAGAAGAAAAATAAATAAATAAATAAAAAGTAGGACAAAGTATTTTAAGTGACCTGTAAGGGGATAATCAAAGAGGGATATCTGGCCATCTTTGCATTGGTCACAAAAGACAGTGCCAGTGACTGTGGTATCACCATAAGTTTCATGAATAACTGAAGCTAAGATGAGAAAAGTTGCAAACAAAAGTTTTAACTGTGAACCCATGAAAATTGGAGACTCAAGTGAAAAACAATGAAGAATAGAGAGAGAATAGAGAAGATATGATTTGCCTCTCATTAGATAGTGAGGACAGAAGCAAATTATAAGAGCAGATCAGAATGATAATTATATTCAACTCTCAACTGCCTGTAATTAATGAAGCATTGAAGATAACATGAAAAGCTGGAGAAAAAAGTAGCTGTAAAAGTACATAAACACACTATAAAATTTGTGAAATAAAGTCCAATCTACTTACATTACTTGTGATAAGTTTACCTTTAAGCAATAAATTTCTTGTTGAGAAATTTCAATTTTATGAAATCTTTGGCCATCTATGTTTGTAATTTTTCCAACATCTAAAGTTTATTTTTTATAGAAATTTTTGGTATGATTTAGAGAAAAATGCCAATAAAATCTTTTAAATTAAATCATACATACCAATAAATTATGTATTAACTCACCCTTTATTTTAACATGAGAGTTCTTATCACCTCACAAATCGTGTACCACGTGATATTAACTTTGAAATAATAAAATTATTCATTTTTTAAGATAATTATAACTTATATCAGGCTTTATTTCACATAAGTGTAAATATATGTATCAATATATATGCATTTAATATTTCACATTTATAAATCTATAAGTGTATATGTGTAAAAATAATTATAATAATATTATTACTTAAAAAATATATTTAAAATAGAAATATTTTGCTTTTTCTTCTAAACTTTGTCCTTTGTTATTGAATTTAATCATATGTCGTAAACTTATCACTAATATTCTGAGATTCAACGTATTATATGCATAAGGTTTGTAAAATAAGTTATACTGTATATAAAATTTATAGTTAATATTATAGATGTTTTTGAATGATCAATGATCTTAACATTCCATAAAATGATATATTTTTTTTCTTTTTTTATGGTTCTAATACCTAATTGGGAACTAGCTATAATGTTAGTTGTTAATTTATGTGTTAAGGAATTGGCTCTTGCGGAAGCGAATATCAGGTCCAATTTTAGTTGCACAAATTAATAATAATGGGTAACAGCAGAATAAATAAGCAGTAAGAAATTAAATGACATGATGATTTAAGTGGTTGACTTTTGATGTGAAAAGTCTCTTTCATGACTGGCAGGAAAATCCTTAATAATCGAAAATGGAGATCTGAAACAGATTCGAGGAGCTTGACAAATTATACCAAATTCTAAAATCAATCCTGAAAATATCCCTACAATTTCTTGGTAATATATATATCGAAGATAAATTAACAAACTTGCTATTAAATCAAATATTCACAGTACAAATGAGAGAAACACTACAAATGAAAATTTGAAATAGAACGGTTTTGTCCTTGAAATTTGATTTTCTCTACTTTCTCTTGGTTGATTCTTCTTTGATTTTTCTTCTTCCTTGGTTGTTCTTTCTTTTCTTTCTCTGGTGGTGCCAATTTTTCTTATCTGAGAAACAAACGTATATACATATATATATAGAAAGCGGTGAGGGTTTAAGATTATATTGGGTTTTGGAGCCTAATATTGTTTTGGGCCATTATTAACTGAAATCTCTTGGCTCGAAACGAGGAAAACAAATTCTTGAAATGAAGTTCCTCGGATTACCAAAAAATAACGTCGTCGTCAAAGCCCCAAAGAAAAGAGGTGATCATCTTTTGTAAATACCAATCAAGTCCAATGATGCTTGAACTTATTAAATGGGCTTGGTTTGGTTAACATGCCGTGGATTCTCTGTGGTGGTATCTTATTAACATGATAGCACGCAGGAGACAATGTCAAGAACGAAATGATATCGACATCAATGTGTTTGATTCTTTTCATGATACATCGTAGTATTCTTAGGTCAAGTGTATCGCATGACTCGACTATCACAAAATACATGACAGTATCCTGTTGTAAACCTAAATCTGAAACCAAACCTACTAAGCGAATGGCTTTCTTCCTATTTCTGGCTCATATGTATACATTTCCATGCGTAGACAAAGTAAGCGTAATAGGCGTAAAGTAGCCTTCCGACTAATAGCCTGATGAAAAGAGTGAAGACATAACTGTCCATGGAGAATCTTCTTACATCCGGATCGCGAAGCGTAATCGGAATCGCGCCAACGTGATAACTTTATGACCGGTATTAGAACTTCCATCGTATACCAAACCAAAATTAGATGTACCTGCCGAATAAAGTATCCATTTCGCTTTGCTTGCCGATGACGCTTACCAGGATTACCTATATGTCTGGTGACAACCATTGCTTTGCGTGTGAAATGTGCGGGCGAGTCTGAACCGCAATGGCGTGCATCAAACTCCCAACGCGGCATTAGCATATGGAACTTGAGACATGTCTCTTCTTCTTCGACTATGGTGACAAATCCAAAGAAAGCACAAAATCTTGCGACTAACGGTACTTTCGCGGTTTAGAATCTTTAAATGCCAAAACGTTCGAGAACTTTTTCAATATAACTTTGGAAAGTCGAATAAAGCTTGCCCGACATACATCCTGTAAATTTCCATGCCCCAAAATTTTCTTACATTTGCACCCAAATCTTTCATTTCAAAGCTCAATTAAAATTTGAGACTTTAATTTACGAGATCTCGGACTTATTCTTAGACAAATAGCGTGTCATCAACGTAAAGCAACAAATAAGCGATGAACCATCATTGGAATCTTTTATGATAAACACAACTATCATAATCGCTCCTAGAGTAACCGTGATCAATCATAAAAGAATCAAGCGACTTATACCATTGCCTTGGAAATTGCTTGACCCGCATTATAAAGACTTTTCAATAAACAACATGATCTTCCTTACCTGGAACAATAAACCCCTACGGTTGATGCATATATATTTCTTCAAGCTACGCATGTAAGAAGGGCTGTCTTGACATCAAGCTATTCTAATTCCATGTCAAACAATGCAACCGTAGCAAAGCGGCACGAATAGAGCTATGTTTCACAATAGGAGAAAATACTTCATTGAATTCAATACCTTTCTTCGACAATAGTCCTTTACAAATAACACGTGCCTTGAACTGTTCGTAACCTCGAAGTATACCTTCTTTTTTCTTGAAGACCCGTTTGTTTCCAACAATCTTACGGCCATGGCGGTTTCACCAATTCCATGTATGATTCTTATGAAGTGATTCAATCTCTTCATTCATAGCAACCAACCAACGAAGGCAGTTTCATCACAAGTGACGTAACGCTGATAACTAGAAGGTTCGTACCTCGATAGAACTTCTGCCACAGACAATGCAAAAAAACTAAGTCTGCGTCGCATCTGCGTACCTGCAGGCGTCTAATCTCTCTTATTCCTTTACCACTGCGATATTGTATGGTTGCTCGTGCGCTCTTACATCATGAGTAGAATCGTCTATCTCGTCCACATATGGTTGATCTGAAGTGCCCTTTTGTACTTGACTAGGAGCTCATTCTCGAGCTCACTTTCTTCCTTAACTGTCAAGTGTCTTTATCTCTGTAACGATAGACTCTTTTCTTTTTTTGCAACATAGAAAACTCATCAAACTTAACATCTTTGCTAATCAAAAATTTAGGTGACTTGGGTTCGACACGCATGTCTATAACCTTTCACCCAGAAGGATACCCAAAAATATGCATTTCAATGCCACTGGGCTGACCAGTTTACCATCGTTAACATGAGCGTAGCGGAGCCAGACCAAAAACTTTCAAATCAGAATAATTAGCAGGAGTACCAAAGAATACCTCAAACGGAGTCTTCAACTCAATTTCAATTGATGGAGACCGATTCACCAAATAACAACCATTATCAGTTCTCAAATGCTTGATTTTTTTTTGCTTGTTTGATTTTCTATACAAGCCTTGAATTTTACAAATTTTGAGAACGCATCATTCTTATTCTTCAGAAAATACACCCGTACATGGCCGAGAGAAGTCATCGATAAGAGTCGACATATCTGGGCACCCTTAGACCTGACACGAGAAGGACCCCGAAAGATCTGAATGAATATAATCAACGGTACCTTTCGTTTTGTGGATGGTCGCATCTTGAACTTGACCCTACGATGCTTTCCGTAGACACAATGCTTCATGAGAAATCAAGTTTCCCGAATTTTACGATCCGCAAAGCAAATCTCGTTTGCTCAAAATGAACATCCGCCTCGCTCGTATGCAGGCGTATGCCATGTCAGTAGTGTCACGAATCTTGATCGACAAGGATGAAGCGATACGCTACCAATAACGATTGCTACCCTGAAGCATATAGAGACCATAGCGACAATTGCCGCTTTAATAACAACGAGAACCCTTACTAACTTTTAAAACTCCACCTTCATTTTATAGCATAGCCTTGTGAATAAAGAGTACCCAAAGATATCAAATTCTTTTTTAAATGCGAGAACGTGGCGAACATCTTTCAAAGTCTAACAATACCATCATTGCATCTTAATTAGGACGGTACCAATACGATAACCTTGTAGGACATATTGTTTCCCATGACAACACCATCATTGATGATAAGAAGCAAACCAATCTCTCCTGGAGACACGTATAGTGGTGCGACCAGAATCAGAATCAAACATCTACAGGAGAACGATAGATCTTGATAGAACATTTTCACCATCGGAACCAGAACTATCTATGACAAGCGACATCGTTAGTACCGTAAGGCGTTGTGGCGATTTTCCTTTACCTTTGAGTTTAGGGACAATTTACTTTCGATTGCCGCTTCCTGACTGATAATTGCATTTATCTTTTCTTTTTCTAGATTTGGATCTGGAGACTTGCCTCTATTCTTCTTGTGCCTTTTTCTTGATTTCTACCTTTGACAAATAAACCAACTGCTTTATTATCATTGTTGCTTGTAGACACCTTTTTCTTCAACTCTACGGAATTCAAAGCTACTTTGACGCTCTTCCAAAGAAATATCGTCTCGCCCAATATAGCGTGGTATCAACCAAAATGTTCAAATGAATGAGTTAAAAGAACATAATAGAACTAAGGCATGATCCTAAATCATCAATCTTAACACCACCATTTTTCAAATCACGAATAATTTTAGTAAATTCATCGAAGATGATCGTGAAAGGTGTACCAACCGATATTGAATGTATATAATGACTGCTTCAAATATATGCGACTAGTCAAGACTTAGTCATATAGAAATTCTCCAATTTAAGCCGTAACCCGTGAGGAGATTCTCATGCTGACCTCGTGTAATACCTCGTGAGACAAGGATAAGCCGAATTGAACTCAAGCATTTTCCATCAATGCATCTTTTTCTTAAATGATCAATTTTTACGGCAATTTATCCTTGCGCTTGAGTGTCTTAACGAGCCGCCTTTTAACTAATATGCTCGTATCTTAAATACGCCGTAAAGCCGAAATCATTTCTACCATTGAATTTCTCAATTTCATATTTACATGCATGTGGAGAAAAACCAGTATTAAATAAACGGATACATTGAGGAAAATATGAAACCGATCAAATAAAGAAGCTAAAATAAATCCAAAAGAGCAAACTTGATCGGTTCGATAAATACCAAAATAACCCGATAGCTGCGATACCAATTTGTTAAGGAATTGGCTCTTTGCGAGCGAATATCGGTCGATTTTGGTTGCCTGGACAATTAATAATAATGGGTAACGATAAAATAAATAAGCGTTAAGAAATTAAATGGCACCTGATGATTTAAGTGGTTCAACTTTTTAATGTGAAAAGTCTATTTCAATGACGACGTATAGCGTAGGAAAATACCTTTAATAATCAAAATGGAGATACAAACACCGATTTCAAAGCTTGACAAATTATGCCAAATTCCAAAATCAACCCGCGAAAATATCCTACTACAATTTCTTGGTAATATATATATCAAGATAAATTAACAAACTTGCTATTAAATCAAATATTACCCAGGTACAAATGAGAGAAACACTTTACAAATGAAAATTTGAAATGAATGAGTTTGTCCAATTTGATTTTCTACGCTCTCTTAGTTGTTCTTCTTGATTTTCTTCTTCCTTAGGCTGCTTCTTTACTTTTCTTTCTCACAGGTAGTTGCAATTTTTCTTATGCAGAAACAAACATATATACATATATATATAGAAGGCAGCTGAGGGTTTAAGAGTATATTGGGTTTTGGACCATTATTAACATTATGTATATTACTGATTAAATATTTTTTTTATTTTCTTATCATAACCTTATATTATTTCTATTTTTATTTTCTTGTTTATCAATGTTATAAATTGATATAAATAAATATTTAAACATTCAAATATTACATAATATACTATTTTTTTCATCACTTAAACTACTTCTTTTAGTTCTTTAACTTCTTTTTTATTGCTAGAAGTTTCTTCTTTGTGATCTATAAAAGTAAATCTTGATATATTATTATTTTTAGCTATATTATTTTTTCTTTTTTATATTAAAGGTTTTTTCATAATATTTAAGTGCTATCTTCTGGTATTTCAAAATCTGTTAGTATTTCAGGTTTTATTATTTGTTCAAGTTTTTGAGAGGTTTTCTCCATTTCTATAAAAATAATTGTCCAAATATTAAACTGTTATAATTTTTTGTTAATGAATATCATACTTTGTAGTGTATTGAAAATTGATGATTTCATTTTTTTCATTAAATCTGATATTTCAAATTCATAAGTTAAACTTAACAGTTAGCTTATGTTTTTATCATGAATATTAATAGCAAACATATGATATGCTATGAATTTTAACTTTTGGTATTTTAAGTTACCATGAATCATTCATAATAAAAAATATTTTTTATTTATTATTCTATTATCTAACAATGCTAATTTTATTGGTATATCAATTTTTTCCCTAAAATATACTTTTATTAATATTTAGATTGTTCTTAAATGGGTATATCTAATTTATTCTTTATCTTCTTGGGAGATTATTAATAACTTATTCATCTTGTTTTCTTTGTCAATTAATGATTTATTATACCTTGTTTTTGTATATGTGATATTAATATTCATTTCTTTATTATTTATTCTATAATAAATTATATATTTTTTAGAAACATTTTACCTAGTCTTGAAAATTATAGATTTTTAAATTTATCTATTTTTTTAAGATTTAACCTTATTTTTTAAATTTTTTAAAAAAATTTACTAATTATTATTTCTTGTAAAAAACATCATTAGATGTATTATGTTTCTACTTCTGATTAATATTCTAATTTTTTATTATTTTTGTGTATAGAATTATTATTCATTTTTGTTAAGTTTGAAGGATATATGTGATATTATTGTAACTTTGAGATACTTTTAATATTACTTCAAAGTTTGGATGCATTTTTTTTTTATAAATCCCCGTATGTCAAGTATTTATTAGTTCATCAACACAGACCAAAAGTAACATTTAGTTATGTTATTTGTCTCAACTCTCACCTATAAAATTTTATAAAGTATAAGATTGAAGTTTGATACAGATGCTTCTTGTAATCACTCACACCAAAACAGAATAGAAGTTATGTCACATTGACTATTTTAGTGTTCGTTTTAAATTTTTATTTTCATTTTGGAATGTAACATAAATTGTTAAAAACATATATTTTATTCAATTTATTATAATTTATGTAAGTATGTTATATTTATTAGATACAAACATTTATTTAGTTAGATCTATAGCAATTATAATATTGTGAAAATTAAACTTCACCTAATTACCAATACTTCATTTATGATGAATGATGATTAAACCAGCTTGGCTTCTAATATTGTGAAGTGTGAACATACACATATTAATGTCAAAATTTCAGTCCAATGTCTTGAAGATGGAAGTTATAATAAAAAGTCCAAACTATGTAACTAATGCCAATTTACCAACCATCAAGATATAGAATTAGAAAATTAAGTGTTATTTATTATTTTCAAAATATATTACTTATTTATCATATTGTTTTTTTATATTTTATTAAATATTTATTTTTCTAAAAAATAACTATATAAATTTTAAATTTTATTAATTTAAACTATTAATTTATCGCATAAATAATTTCTCACGAAAACAGAGAAAGAATGAGTCAAATTTCAAATAAACTTGTTTATGTTCAAACATTAGAGACATGGGTAGGTTTCATGGGCTATAAAAGTGTTATAATTATGCTTTTTATTTTTATTGGTATGTGATATTAGTTGGCCGTCCAAGTTAGTAGTATAAAGCATTAATAAAGGGGCATGTATTTATTTTCATTTCAACTACTGTGCAGATGTTTCTGGAAGATTAGGCAAATATGTATTTATTTTCCTTATTTCTGGGACGATCTTTCTCGTGCCAATTACTAGTTGCACGTAAAATTTTTATTTTTTTGGTTTTTTTTTTATTAAATTTGATTATAAAATTATCACAATCTAGATAATAAAAATACAATTTTAACAAAAAAAAAATTATATATATAAAATAACAAATAAGATAATAATTAAAAAAAATTATTATGATGATTAAAAAATAATTAGGAATTGCATTTCATATTGAACAAAGTAAAAGAAAAAATATGAAGAAAAAAAATTGATAAACAAATTACAGCATAAAGGATATTTTTATAAATTTTTTTAAATTTTTTCTATTAAAGACCAATAAATCAAGAAGCTAAAGATAAGAGAAGACACATGGAAGATGTCATGAAGAAGATTTATTCTCAATTATAATTTATGTTATGTACTGCATGCTTATATATCATCTTCACTTAATATGCCATTAGGTTACAACACTAACATATTGTAAAAACCAATAACAAAACACATAGGTAACTAGTACACTAACTCTAACAAACTTGCAACAACCCTGTACTACGCATAAGCACTCATATCACTTATTATAACATTTTTTCAATATCCTAAGTACTCTTAAGAAAAGTTAACTTTGTTCTTGAATATGTAAATTTAAAACCCACGAGTGCCTTAGTTATTATGTTAACTATTTGTTTTTATGTAGGAGTGTATATTATCTGTAACTGGCTTGTCATTACCTTCTCACGCATAAAGCAAAAATCTATTTCAATGTACTTTGCTCTTTCATGATATACTGGATGTTTAGCTAGGAAACTAACAATGATATTATCACAATAAATCAATGGTGTAATTCATTGAGAACTTTTAGTACCCAAATAACCTATAAAACAGTGTGAGTAAGTCATCAAAATTTAACTTTTGTGCTTGATCTTGATATTACTTTTTTCTTCCCTAAACCCCAAGATGCTAGGGAGTGGCCTAAGTAAATGCAATAGCCTTATGTGTGAGAGTACAATATTGGAAAGCCCACATGACAGTTCTATATTCTGTGGCTTCAAACAATACATTGCCATTAATTTTACATAAAGATTTACCAGTTATAATAGGAGTAAAAGTAGACTTAGAATCATGTATTTGAACCTTGTATAGGAGATCTTTGACATACTTTGTTTTAATCAAATGAAGGCCATCGTCTATTTGAGTGGCTTGAATCCACTAAAAGAAACTTAACTCATCCAAGTCCTTCAAGGTAAACACTATATTGAGTTTGCTAATGAGATGTTGAACAAACACATTACGGCTCCTAGTGACAATGTCATCAATGTATATAAGAAAAACAAAAAAAAAAACTCCATAGTGGTTGTAAATCATCATTATGGTAACATTGTTAGAGCTCATAAAATCCTATTCGGTTAGGCAATCATTCAGTTTAAGAAACCAAGCTCTAGAAGCTTACTTCAAATCATAAATCACTTTCCTTAGCTTGAAAACATAATCAGGATATTCAAGATTGATCAAACCTTGTGATTAAGACACAAAAACATTATCTTCAATATCACCATTAAGAAAGGTTATGTTGACATCAAGTTGACTAACTACCCACTATTGTGTGAAAGCCAAAGTAAGAATAATCCTAATTATGACTACCTTAACCACTGGATTGAAGGTTTCAATATAGCATATGTTCTTAGTTTGTTGAAAACCTTCAGTAACTACAGGAGACTTATACTTGTCAAATATAGAGTTAACCAATAATTTAGTACAAAAGACTAATTTATGCCCAATGATCTTGCCTATTTTTTGTTTAGGAATAAGCTCAAGTGCAGTTTCTTATCAAAGCATCGTATTCAAATTGCATAAAGGCATGCCATTTAAGGATTTTCAATGCTTTAAGAGCTAAAAATGGTTCGAGTAGAATGATGATTGACATGTAAATCTTGGCTTGAAGACACCAGACTTGGATCTTGTATGCATTTGATAAGTATTGTTAGTATCTAGTGCATGAATTACACCAAACACTTGCTATATTGGCAAATCAATAGTTAATTTAATAGCATTAGGATTAAAAACATGAATTGGCTCAACATAACCAAAAATCAAAGGTAAAATAGAATAATACTAAGAAGCTTGATGAGATAACTCAAGTTTGGAAGAAGAAGAAGAAGACATTTTATGAAAAATGACAGGTGAAGTAGAAGGAGAAAATACTCAAGTGAAGAAAAAGGCAATGAAGGAATATATAGGACATTAGTTTGATCAAAAACAAGATGAGTAGAACTTGGATTAACCATAGCCTTAAAAGAGGGTAAACAAGCGGGAAAGGCAATGTTGCATGTCGTATAGGTTGTTGAGTCAAAGTGACTAACCATGGTTGAGAAACAAACACATGTTCAGGTGGTGTGATAGGCTTGTTTATAGAGACGAAATAAAGAAAAGCTATTTCAATGAAATGAACGTGAAATGAAACAAACACTTTACCATAGGCATGTTCTAGAGCCCAACGCTTTTTGTGTTAGGCAGCATACTCATGAAAAGCACAAGGTAAAGAATGAGACTCAAGTTTAAACTTGTGGTTAAACTTAAAATTGAGAAGAATAAAACTCTATTGGGAAAAACGAAGTACTTCGATCCGACCACTCCCAAAACTTAAATAGAAAAAATATATTGAATTTAATTATTATAGGATGCATGTTGGGATCAATAATTTGTAGATGTTGAGTTACTTTTACCCAACTTCTTTATACTTTAATTGGTTTGACTATTTCACGTTCATATATCTCTTCGAAGGAAGACTGGTGTAGATAGGAAAATTGCAGATAGCAACTGATTTCTAAGCTAATTTACTTTCTTTCTTTTTTATGTTGTAATCGAATAACCATCTTGGCACATGGTGGCAGCATGTGTGTGTGGGTGATGTATGAGACATATGAGAATTAGTTAGATCGTGTGAGTGCGTGTGAGTGTACACATGAAAACAGTTAGGCTCGAGACCTATAAAATCCATGTTTGGCCATAGCTAGGAGTCATGCTCTAGTTTTTATCTAATTTTCAATATTTCTCACATTTAGTGATTTTGTAATCCTCTCTAAAAACAAACGAAGAGTTGCTTTTAATAATCAATACAAGAATAATTACCTTTCTTATTCTTGAGAGGAAAACTCATAGGTAACATGCTCAAATGTTTGACTTGTGAAAAACCTTGAAAATGGGATTTACATCTTTCTTAGATTGAGTTTTCTTTCAATAGTATTACCAACCACACCACCAATCACTCACACTTTTCAATTATCTACACCAAAGTACCTAACTTTAGTGTATATTTGCAAGTCAGCCCCAATGCAAAGAGAAAATATGTTGGCATATGGGTGGCTGATTACACTCAATTTCACTCGGAGATCCGAGAGCATATTAAGAAGATAAATGCACAATACAAAATGTAGGCTAATTAGCATCGTAAGCCTACTCATTTTCAAACTAGTAAACTTATTGTAGTGCATATCAACAAATATAGATTATCACAAGGCACTTGCCCTAAGCTTCAGCTCATAAATTATGGCCCTTTCAGAATCTTAAGAAAATCAACGACAACACTTATGTTATTAATCTTTCCAAAGATTGGAATATTTCCAACACGTTCAACGTAATAGATCTTTGCAAATACTACCCTACAAACGCAACTGATGTAATCAATATAAATTCGAGGAGGAATTTTGTTAAAAATGAAGACTATGATGCATATAGCAACTGATTTCTAAGCTGATTTCCTTTTTATTATTTTTTGTTGTAACTAAATAACCATCTTGACACATGGTGACAACGTATGTGTGTGGGTGATGGATGAGGCACATGAAAATCATTTAGGCCATGTGAGTGCGTGTGAGTGTGCACATGAAAACAGTTAGACTCGAGGCCTACAAAATCCATACATAGCCACAACTAAGAGACATATTTTCGTTTTTACTCAAATTTCAATGTTTTTCACATTTAGTGATTTCGTAATCCTCTCTAAGAACAACCAAAGAATTACTATTGATAATCAATACAAGTATAATTATATTTTTTATTATTGCTTCAATTCTTCCACTATATTAGAAATTAAATTTTTATGATACACATTATGACATTTAATCTTGGACATATAATGAGAAATTGGTATAATAATTATATCAATTAATATTAATATGTTTTAAATTAAGTAAATTATTATAAATTATTCCTTTAATTCACTTGGTGAGATTGAGTAATTGTGATGTTTGAAAGTAAAATAAATGAAGTATACCTTCATCGGTCAACCATCAATGATTTTGCATTGGTTTTAGAAATGAAAAAAAAATATTTAATTATATGGGTTTTAGAATTGAAAAAAAAATCTTTTTATAATAAATGATATAATTGAATGTTATAGATAAATATAACAAAATTTATATAATTATATTCTTATATTAATTATAATTATTATATATAAAAATGTTATTTAAAATTATATCTTCTTAGCCAAACTTTTAATGTTGGCCTTTTAAGTTAGGATTTTATTTTGGTCGGGCTTTAAGTTATTTATTGGCCCAAGGCATATGACAGGCTGTAAGCTTTGGAATATATTAGTGATAATCAAAACATAAATGTTTTGAATCCAATTTCTCGAAATTTTGTAGATAATGGATATCAAATTTAATACTTCAAAAAATTTAACCAGTTTTCGGACTTCTATTTTAATATTGTTATAATTTTATTTTAAGTAATTTTTTTAATCTTATTTTCATATGTTACCTTAATAATATACATGCTTAATAAAATATATAAATTTAATATAAATTTTTTACGTATATATATTTAATGAATAATATTTGTGATATTTTTTATTAGTAAATTTCCTTTTCCTTTATTTTTTAGCCCGTAATATGTTGATTTTTTTTCTTATTTACTTTATTTTCTTCCTCTATCACTTAATATCTCTAAAAATTTTCTTATAATTATATATTATTTACTAATGTCTTTAAGTTCCATGAGGTTATACAATATTAAGTTTTTGAATTTTATATGTATAATAATAAGAATAAAAAAAATTACATTGAATAAGTAGAAATATAGTTTGTATGCACATATTAATACACAATCATAAATAATAAAGATATATCTCCATTATTATAAGTCATGTTAATATTAATACTCTTTAGTAGATAAAATAAAAAATAATTTTTTTTTAATTTAAAATGATTAATTGTAAAAATAGAATTTAAGTGAAGTTATTAAAAAGAAAAAAAAGGAGATTGAATAAAATATAAAATGAATTAAAAATCATTACAATATTTATTTAATAACTTAAAAATCGAAAAAAGAAAAGAATATGTTAACGTTCTGTTATAAGAAACACTTGACAATACCATAAATATAAAAAATATTTAATAAAATAAAATAAAAAATTATATTAAATTAATATATTTTATTAAATGTGAATTTATTAAGATAAGGTAAAAAATATATGTAAAATAAAATTCTGGTATAACTAAAATATCCCACACGAATTTTTTGTTTGTTTGTTTTAGCATGTCATTTTTTAAACTCCGAATGACGACAAAATCTTATACCGCTTAGTCTTTACGCTAGGATCCGATAAACCTAACCCCTGTTAAACTCGAACCTTACTACAGTTAGTAAACTATGGGTTCAGATCATGCCACGTATTTCAATCGAACGGATATAATCCGCATTTCATTGATAAATCGACTAGGACTCCTATATAAACTCACCTAACCCTAAACATTTACTTCGTGCACTAAAATCAATCAAACAATCAAACACACACTTCAAAAGCTTTTCTTTTTCATCGCTCTGCATCAATGGCGTCAAACCCTAAGGTTTTTTTCGACATGACGATCGGAGGCCAGCCCGCCGGTCGGATCATCATGGAGCTTTTCGCTGACACCACTCCCCGTACCGCTGATAACTTCCGCGCCCTTTGCACTGGCGAAAAGGGAGTCGGCCGTAGTGGCAAGCCTTTGCACTACAAGGGATCGAGCTTCCATCGTGTGATCCCAGGTTTCATGTGCCAGGGTGGTGACTTCACAGCCGGGAATGGAACCGGAGGTGAGTCGATCTACGGCTCTAAGTTCGCTGATGAGAACTTCATTAAGAAGCACACTGGACCTGGTATTCTTTCTATGGCTAATGCTGGTCCTGGGACTAATGGATCTCAATTTTTCGTCTGTACTGCTAAGACCGAGTGGCTCGATGGAAAGCATGTGGTGTTTGGCCAAGTTGTTGAGGGCTTGGATGTGGTTCAGGCCATTGAGAAGGTTGGGTCTAGCTCCGGCAGGACCTCCAAGCCTGTTGTGGTCGCTGACTGTGGCCAACTCTCTTAGATTGTGATTATGATCTCGATCTTTTATATGTCTATTATTGGGCTTTTGTGATTTGGGGTTTAGTAGGTGTCTTTTACATTCCCTCTCCATCTCTCTTCCTATCTCTTTGTTTTTTCTTTTAGCCTCTTTGCTTTTGACTATGACTGTTAATGTTGCTCATCAGAGTCTGTTGGGAATTTTCGTTCTTAATTTCTTCCACCTTGTAATCTTATTCTGTTGCTTCTGAGACTATTATATCATGGTTACTGGAATTGGCTGTCTTAAATAAAAGTAGGAACTTTCTAAAATTTGATATCTTCTTAACTCTTTATGGCTTTAAAATTGATCTTTTTTAGTTTTTTGGTTTTTGTTCCAATCTGTTTGATGATGAATTATTAAACTATTCTTAGTCTCCATAAGGATGGAAATTTTCATAATTTTCTAGTCATAAGAGGAAAGAGAAAACGTACTTGAATGGATGTGTGAGAAATGTTAAGTAATTTGTTAATTTTTTATAATAAAAGTATATGATTGATATAAAAAAATATATCATTTTTGATATTTTATTTAATTTTTTTGTTAAAAACAATTTTTTAAAAATAAAATATCTTAAATTATTCTTTTGTTAAAATTTTGATGTTATTATGTTTTTAATAAATTTTAATTGTATTTATTTATTTTTTAAAGTTTTAATATTTTTATTTTTATTTATTGTTAATTTATTAGAATAACATACATCAAATATCTATTTATATTTAATATTAATTATATTTTAATGCTGTTAATATAAATAAATTTGTAATATTATATAATATACTATCTAATAAAAATGTATAGATAATTAAATTATAATAATAATATAACATGTGTCAATATCGTTTTTTTTTTCTCTGATCAGAAAGCATGCTTTCTGTACTGTTTTCAATCATAAGAATGTTAGGCGAATATGTGGTTGGAGATGCTTTACATAAAGTAATAAAGGTAGTAACTTTTACCCAGGTTTTAATTTAGAAAATATCTTTTGTACTGATTAAGTGATTATAATTAATTTAACTGATAATTATAAAATATCTATTATAATTATCTTATTAAAATAATAATATTATTTTTTAAAATTTAAAATTAATCATACATTAATTATAATAATAACACAATTTATAATAAAAATATTTTTTTAATTTAATATCCCAAATATCTTTTGTTGGTTAGTATTTAGGGGAAACTCGAGCTACTTTAGATTTTTTAGGCTGAATTGTAATAGCAGATCAGATAAAATTGGCTTTTATATGAATATTGTTTAATTTGGTTGGATTAACATTGTTTCCTGTATTATTTTTACCCTATCGAATGGTAATTTAGAAAGCTTTCATTAAACTTTATCCTCAAATTACAATTAATATTATTTATGATTTAATTTCAAGTTACTTATCTTTTGAAAGAATACTATGTCAGTTTTAAGAAAATAAATAATGACAATATAAAGAAAAATTCCTCTAAAAAAATTGTGTATCAATTTTTCTGTAATTTTTTTCAAAATAAAATTAGAAAAAAAGTTTAGTCAACGAATTTTTTTTAAGCAAATAACATCAATGTTTACAAAAAACTACTAAATATATTTTTGTGCTTTAAAAATAAAAGAAAAATAGGTAAAAACAAATATAGATCATAAAATGAAACCAAATGTGCTGTTTTTTTTTTAAATTATAAACTAAAATTTCTTTTACTTTTGAGAAAAAAAATAAAAAAAAATCATTTGTTCCTTAAAACTAGGGAAAAAATTAATTTTTAAAAAGTATCTGTGTAAATTATTACATATTACATTACGAGTGATAAATGGACATAATTAATAGGATGACTCATGGATCAACTCAATAGGCATTAAGTTATCATATGAACATATTTATTGAATAATCCCTATAAAAGATAAATATTAGTAAATATCCACTAATTATAGTAAGAAATAATTATAGATAGATAATTGTAATATTATAAAAAATATATCTAAATAGTTAAAAGATGTACATTACGTCGATTTTAATCAATATATATTCATCGTGTATACTTCACATAACACCTCAGAATCAATGATGTCTAAAATCATAAACACTTTTTTTTTCATTTTATCACAAAATAAGATCTTGAGCTCCTCTATTTTTGTACAAATCATATGTCGACTTAAGTATCGTATTGTCTTTGAAAAGATACCACATACGTGTCCTAATAATTTTCTCGTGTAGGTCTTAGGAGAATCATCATATCTAATATTAATAAAATTTGACATCATTTGGTGCCATCTTTGAAAAATAAGTGTGCTTTGTCTTCTGGAAAGACATAAGCAACGTTCTCGAGGCTTTTGATAACAAATTCTACAAGTATTTAGAAGAAGAAAAAAACAAGATCTAAACGAGAACTTTAAGGCCTGAAGATGAGGTCACTCTATCCAAGCCAACCATGTTGACCACGTAGACTAACCAACCAATGTTCATTCTAGAGACACCCTTTAAGGATGTATTGATAGGTCTTCATCCAACTATTGATTGACTTATTGTGCGATTATAAGAAGTGTTGCAAATATTGAATAATAGTAGACTTGAAGACCTAGTTATCTCTATTGAGCCCTCATTCACAATAAAAATAATGGCTATTCATCTCTCTAGTAAATTCAAGATGCCTAACACAGGTACTTATAATGATACAAAGACCCCTTAGAGTAAATTACAAACTTTAAGGGTTGAATAGACCCATACACGTACAATGATGTAGTGAGATGCAGAGCATTTCAACTGACACTAACGGGAAAAGCCAAGACTTGGTACTGTACCCTCAAACTCAACACCTTTGGTTCATTCACAAAGATTGGAAAGTAGTTCCTTTCACACTTTTTAGCAAAGCGAAGAAAGCCAAAAACGTTGATGCAGTAATGAACCACTAAAATACTTTTTTGACATATTTAATTATAAAATAATACAATTAATTGACTACCAAATTCGATGGTAATAAGTAACTTGTAATTGGCCCTTTACCAAAGGAACCTATGGAGGGACACGACAAAAGATTTTCCTACTATTTAAATGGAGGCCATTGACTTGATCAAAATATACTTGAATGTTGAATAGATGACCAATAATAAAAAAAAATAATGAATTGCATAGGAAGGAAGATGGTGAATAGAAATGCAAAGGCAGAGGAGTGCTAGGAAAGTAAGCGGTCCATTGCAGAACAAAAAAGAACTTACCAAAACAGATTTGAAAACCTACTTCTCTCATCGTCCCTTATATTTTTACAAATGAGCTCTCAAAAAATTATGAAAGACTTGTGTGAGTAAGAGAATGAGATATAGGAGATGAGAACATTAATAAAATAATGGGAACGATCTTACTTGTCTGCATAGAACCACATCTAAGGGTAACAAACTATTGAGCGAGTCCATGAACTAGAGGCCCATAGTTTAAAATATGAATTTCCTTTCAAGAGAGAAAGAATATTGAATTTTTAAAAGCCAACTTTAACTTCGACATAAATTCCTAATCACGGGTCTGATTAAGAATCCATAAATACCACTAGCAATAAGAAGCCATTGCATATGTTTTAAATGGTCGAATAGATCATAATATCCTTCAATTAGATAGGTGAAATAGTGCACAAAAGTAAGCACATTACCAATGTGACTAAAAGAATCATAAACCCTAATATCGAAGAAACTATAGACAAACATTCTTACTCATTTGTCAAAATTCAAGAGGCATTGGGGCCTGATGTTAGGTGTAAACTATTACATGCTATATAACGAGCAATAAATGGTTCCAGTTAATAGAATGACTCACTAACCAACCCAATAGATGCTAAGTTATTAGATGATTATATATTTTGGATAATATCTATAAGAGATAAATAATTAGTAAATATTTACTAACTATAGTAAGAAATGATTACGAAGTGACAATTGTCCTACTATATTAGTATATCTAAGTAGGTAAGGAATGTGCATCAAGTAGTTCTAATCACTATATATATTTACCAAATATACTTCACATAACTTCTACACGATATGCCCACAACACATGTGGTTAATTGCAAATATATTTAAAATATTTATTTAGATGCAATTATGCTAACAACGTATAAAATAATAATTAAAAAAAATCTAATACTTAATGTTGGGTATGTTTTTATCGTTATTTATACGTTGTGAGTATAATTAAAACTAAATAAACGTTTTTAGCATATTTGAAACTAACCTTATATATTATAAATATAAAATGTAATTAAACTATTTTTATTTCGATCAATTATATATAAAAATAATTTTGTTTTATTATAATATGAGTAAAATTGAAACTATTTAGTTATGGAGATATGAAGGTTATTTCACCAACTTGCTAATATTTTCCCCATATTTTGGTAAGAAGAAAAAAGGTTTAATTGTTTATGAGCTTTTAGAACCCATTAATTTCCATTAACACTCAAAAACCAAAAAAGAAAGATAACGAGAGTTGGGTGGTTGTCTTAGTCAAAAGCGATCTAAAATATCATATGATAATTAATAAGTTTTTTTTATTAAAAATGGATTTTCAAGTGACCTATTACATTATATGTTGAGGATACTTTGCCTTCTTCTAAGACTTGACATATGTGAATTCAATTAGACTTTAATTCTAGGAGATTTCCTTGTATATACTTTCCATTTTATTCACACATATGTAATCAACTCGTATGATAGGTATATTGCTATAAATAAGACATTACTTACCACCTTAAAGTGTGGTGGTTTTCATCAAACATTCTCATGGTATCAAAACATTCTCTGGTTTAATAGCCATTGCTCCACTTTATTTATTTATTTATTATCAATAGCATCTGATCCCAATCTCCTTCCTTTCAACACTTTAATCCACATGATCACCTTTAAGCTTTCTCCCTCAAACTACCTTCTATGGAAAAGCCAACTCCTTCCTCTTCTTGAAAGTCAATACCTGTTGAAATATGTTGATGGAACCCTTGTGTTGCCAACCCATTTTGAACCTACCAACTCAACCACACCTAATACCAAATACTTGGCGTGGAAATTTATAGATCAACGTTTACTTAGTATCTTACTTTCCTCCCTTTCCGAAGAAGCCATGGCTGAAGTTGTTGGCCTTTCCACTGCATGTGATGTTTGGCTCACTTTGGAGAACACTTTTATCCATCGATCGAATGCGCGTGAACTACGTCTAAAAGATGATTTACAGTTGATGAAACGTGACTCCAAACCAATTGCAGAATATGCCCGAGCCTTCAAGGCCCTGTGTGACCAACTTCACGCCATCGGACGGTCCGTCGATGACACCGACAAATTCCACTGGTTCCTTCGTAGCCTCGGCTCTGATTTCTCCAGCTTCTTCACCACGTAGATGGCTCTCACTTCGCTCCCCTATTTTTCAGATTTGGTCTCTAAAGTTGAAAGCTTTGAGATCTTCCAACGATCCCTTGAGCCCTCTACCATCATTGTTATGCCATTCACCGCCTTCAATTGAGTCCACATTGCCAACCAAGGTCACCATTCTTCAAATCGCGGCAACTAGCGAGGTCGTTTCAGTAACCATGGTAGAAACTTTTCCAACCGCGGGCACTCCAACTCTGGGCAGGGATGTCTCCCACCTCGTTGCCATATTTATCGCACGGAGGGCCATTATACTGATCACTACAATTGCTGGTATGCTCAGAATGATTCCTCTACTCATCTTACCGAAGCATTCAACGCCTTTTGTTCTCTCTCTAGACCCGAGGCATCTGATTGGTTTTTGGATACTAGGGCTGCGGCCCATATGACCACAGATCCATCTACTTTGGATCAGCCCACTAAATACACGAGTAAGGACTCTGTGATTGTAGGAAACAGTGCATCTCTACCCATAACTCACATTGGTACCCTTTCTCCTGTTCCAAATATTCATTTATTAGATGTGTTAATTGTTCCTCATCTTACTAAAAATGTTCTTTCAATTAGTAAATTAACGTCTGATTTTTCTCTTTTCGTTACATTTACTAATAATTCTTTTATTGTCTAGAATTGTCAAACTTGAAAGGTGGTGGCAGCCGGTAAAAAGGGATGGCGACCTATATGTGCTGGAGCGCGACAATTCTGCCTTTATTTTTGTCCTTAAAAATAAATCAGTACATGCTTCCTATGATTTATGGCATGCTCGCCTTGGACATGTAAATCATCCTATCATTTCTTTTTTAAATAAAAAAGGACATCTTTATCTTACGTCTTTATTGCCATCTCCCACTTTGTGTAGTACATGTCAACTTGCAAAAAATCATCGTTTGCCTTATTCTCGAAATGAACATAGGTCGTCTCATGTGTTGGATCTTATTCATTGCGACATTTGGGGTCTTTCGAATTTGGATTTTGGTTATTATGTTCTTTTCATTGATTATTATTCTCAGTACATTTGGCTTTATCTTTTAAAATTTAAATATGATTTTTGATATTTTCCTCCAATTTCAAAAATTTGTGGAAAATCAACATTCCGCTCGTATCAAAATCTTTCAAAGTGACGACAGAGTTGAATTTACTAGTAACTGTTTCAAAGCTCACCTACATACATCATCAACTATCTTGTCCATATACACTCGCCCAAAATGGTTGCACTGAAAGAAAACATCGCCATGTAACTGAAACTGGCTTGGCTATTCTTTTCCACTCTCACCTCTCTCCTCGCTTCTGGGTTGACGCTTTCAACACTACCGCTTACATCATAAATCGGTTGTCCACACTGCTTCTTGGAGGTAAGTCACCTTTTGAACTTCTCTATGGTTCTTCTCCGAATTATGAGAATTTTCATCCTTTTGGTTATTATGTTTATCCTTGTTTACGGGATTATATGCCTCACAAACTTTCTCCTCGCAATATTCCTTGCATTTTCTTAGGCTACAATCCCTCTTACAAAGGGTTTTGTTGCTTTGATCCCACCACCACTAGGCTATATACCACCCCACACACTCAATTTGATGAAACTCACTTCCCTTCTCTTGATAGTTCTTAGGCCCAACCCCTCTCTTCTCTCCATATTTCTAATTTTTTGGAACCATGTCTCCTTCATAACAACCCACCCTCATCTTCCATTGCACCTCATTCCCCGCACGTTCCTTAATCAAGTTCTTTCCTATGTATTATTTGAACTGACCATGTGGACGAGTCTATACATGTTGTTGATTCTCTTGTAGGTCATTATTTACTGCACCCCGTCCCCAATCCACCTTCAACTGAGACCGCTACTGAGATCATTTTAGATCCTTCTACTCCTGCATCTCTGTTGGGATCTCATCTTATGCTTACACGAGCTAAAGTAGGGATTTTCAAGACTTGTCATCCGATGAATCTTGGTGTTCTTGGATCAGCTAGCCTTTTTCCTGCTCTTCTTGCCTCTACTGAGCCCAAAGGATTCAAATCTGCTGCTAAGAATCCTGCTTGGCTTACAGCCATGGATGACGAAGTCCAAGCTCTATAACAAAATCACACTTGGGTTTTGGTTCCACGCCCTTCCAACACCAATATTGTGGGTTCCAAATGGGTGTTCCGAACAAATATCTGCCTGATGGATCCATTTGAGCGTTTCAAAGCTTGGCTCGTTGCCAAAGGATATACTCAAGTACCTGGTCTTGATTATACTGACACTTTTAGCCTTGTTATCAAGGCTACCATTATTCATGTTGTGCTTTCTATTGTTGTCACCAACAAATGGCTTTTTCGTCAACTTGATGTCAAGAATGTCTTTCTTAATGGTACTCTCACTGAAAAAGTTTATACGGAGCAACCTCTTAGGTATATTGATCCTTGGTTTCCTGATCATATATGTCAGTTGAAGAAAGCCTTTTATGGTCTTAAGCAAGCGCCTCATGCCTGGTTTCAACGTTTTAGTTCCTTTCTTCTTTCACTTGGTTTTTCCTGTAGTCATGTTGATACTTCTCTCTTTATTTTTCAGAAGCAATCTAATATAATCTATTTGCTTCTTTATGTTGATGATATCGTTATCACTGGTAACAAATCATCTCTCCTTAACAGCTTCACTTGTAAGCTTCATTTTGAGTTTGCCACTAAAGATTTAGGCCCTCTCAATTATTTTCTTGGTATTAAAGCTTCAACAACTACCAATGGACTCTTCATTAGTCAGTTGAAGTATGCAAGTGATATTCTTACTCACGCTCAGTTACTTGACAGCAAACCAGTTCACACTCCCATAGTTGTTGCGCAACACCTTTCTACTAACGGTACATCTTTTTCGGATCCGACTCTCTATAGGTCTCTTGTTAGTGTTCTCCAATACTTGACCATTATGCGGCCCAACATTACCTATGTTGTAAATTCTGTTAGCCAATTTCTACATGCTCCAACCGATGATCACTTTTTTGCTGTTTAGTGTATTCTTCGCTATGTTAAAGACACCCTTCATTTTGGCCTTCAATTTTGCCCCTCTGTTACTCCTGGAGCCTTAGTAGCTTACTATGATGTGGATTAAGCAGGTTGTCCTGACACTCGTTGATCTATCTCTGGCTATTTCATTTATCTCGGTGCTAACTTGGTTTCTTGGAGTGCTAGGAAGCAACCTACTGTCTCTCGCTCTAGTTGTAAATCTGAGTATCGTGCTCTCGCATCCACTATAGCTAAACTTCTTTGGGTTACACATCTTCTTCGTGATCTACAGATATCCACTTCCTAGTAGCCTTTTCTTCTATGCATAATAAAAATGCCATTTTTTGAGTTCTAACCACGTTTCTCATAAGCGGGCCAAGCATGTTGAGTTAGACTATCATTTCCTTCGAGAACTTGTTATTGTTGGTAAACTTCACACTCAATATGTTCCCTTTCACCTACAAGTTGTCGATATCTTCACCAAAAGTCTTCCTCAACCACTTTTTTTTTTCATTCCAAACTTCACGTCTGTTTCAATTTAATGCTCAGCTTGCAGGGGTGTTAGGATATTTTGATTTCTTCTAAGACTTACATATGTGAATTTAATTAGACTTTAATTCTAAGAGATTTATATATTTTTTATTTTATTTACAGATATGTAATTAACTTATATAATATGTATATTATTATAAATAAAATATTATTTATCACTTCAAAAAGTGTTAAATCATAAAACATTCTCTCTATATTAATGATTGACTTAGAATAGATAAATAATGCTAGTAATACTCTTCAACATATTATTTTTATTTGATCTATGGTTTAAGTTACCCATTTAGATTTTATTTTTTATATATTAATTTTTTTATTAAGAGAGTTTAAAAGAAACTAAAATCGAAAGTATCACTAACGATCCTCAGAATCAATATGAAAGGGTTAAAAATAGAAAGACAAAAGAAATACGAACGAGGAAAGGTATAAAAAAAATAATATTTGATCGATGTTTTAATAACGAATTATTACGAGTAACACAATTTACTAAAAACCATCTTTTAATAAAAAACCGCCGGTTGTTTTCCATTACTTTTGTGTTCCTCCATTGGCGTCTCGTTCCCAAACCTGAGAGTGACCTTTTGGCAATTACATCGCACACCAGCAAATGAGGGAACCATTGCTTCAATTCCTCATCGCTCTCCTCCTTCTACGAGCCATTGGAGCTATCGGCGGCGATTTTGTCGGCGAATACTCGAAGCTCTCCGGCATAATTATCCCTGGCTTCGCTTCCACTCAGCTTAGAGCTTGGTCCATCCTAGACTGTCCGTACTCTCCTCTCGATTTCAACCCACTCGATTTGGTTTGGCTCGACACCACTAAAGTAAAGAAACAAACTCTAGCACTTATTCTCTCGATCGACTTATGGATAGTTAATCAGTTGATGGAATTTTTTTTTCTTTTTTTTGTTGTTGTTGTGGTTTTCGGTTGATGGGTTTTGCAGCTACTTTCTGCTGTGAACTGTTGGCTTAAGTGTATGTTGCTCGATCCTTACAATCAAACAGATCATCGTGACTGCAAGTCCAGGCCAGATAGTGGACTTTCAGCGATTACTGAACTTGATCCCGGCTACATAACCGGTATGATATAGTTAGATATTTTAAGATTGTATTTTATTGTTTTTTCGGTTTTGCGTGTGATTGATTGATTGAAATTTAGTTTGATATTTTAGGTCCTCTATCTTCTGTGTGGAAAGAATGGGTGAAGTGGTGTATTGAGTTTGGTATTGAGGCTAATGCGATCATTGCTGTTCCTTATGATTGGAGACTGTCGCCTTCAAAACTCGAGGAGCGAGACCTTTATTTTCATAAGCTCAAGTTAGTATATACCATGCATTTTCTCAAGCTTCTACTGTTTATTGAGGGTTTCTTAATCTATAGACTTTCAATGAATCGTTGGTTAGTACGTTGATAGATTAAATTCATAAATTTTTCTAGGGATGTTGTTAACTAAAATCTGTACACGATACTGCCCTAAAATGTCTGGCATTGTTTTTCTTTATATTTGAACGCTATGCAAACTTCATTTTGCATAAACATATACTTTTAGTAGTATATCTGTTAATTCAGGTTATAATAATCATCAAAATTCAGTAATACAATGTTATTGATCTGCATGAATTGTCTCCTACAAAGATTTAATGTATAGAATGGATTTATTTACCTAGTCTGTCAATGATGCGTAAACTTTTCAAATGTTTATTTTACTTTACAGGTTGACATTTGAAACTGCACTAAAACTTCGCGGCGGCCCCTCAATTGTCTTTTCTCATTCACTAGGTAATCTTGTCTTTCGATATTTCTTGGAGTGGCTAAAGCTGGAAATTGCACCAAAACAATATATCCAATGGCTAGATGAACACATTCATGCCTATTTTGCTGTTGGTATGAAACTTGACCTACCTCAAAAGCTTAGTTTTTTGGAGTCTTGATGCATGGTATTTATATCGTTTAATCTGTTGGTCAATCAGGATCTCCCTTTCTTGGTGCGGCTGAGATTGTAAAAGCCACTCTATCTGGATTAACATTTGGTCTTCCTATTTCAGAGGTTAATTTTCTTTAAATTCATTTGAATTTTTGTTTTTCCCCTCTTATAGAGCCTTTATTACTAATGATCCAATGTTCCACAGATGTAAGTTTAATTTTACTTCATGTTTTTTATACATTAACTTCCTAGCCGACCTTCCAATGGGGAAGAAGAATTACACACTTTATCTTGACTTTGACCTTTTCATGATATTGTACTGCAAGTGCATTGTAACTAGCAAATGTAGCTTGCCTCATTTAGGGCATAATAAGTAGTATCACTGGCTTGCAGTTCAATGTACATATGTAGTTGAGGTTTCCTTTTAATTCCATTGACCGAAACCTAAGTTAGACATTTTAGTTTGAGAAGACAATTTTGGTTATGAGCTTACCAACTTGTTTTTAGTCTATCCCTTATTCTTATTTTTCCCATTCTTTTTTTGTTCAAATGAGAACTGAATTTCATTAACAGAAACCAGCAATACAATTCTAAGGATCAAGACAAACAGAAAAAAAAAACCCATAAACACTAACGTCAGAAATGTTAGCCAACTAGACTCAAAAGAAGACTAGAAAAAACTACTAAGGATTCCAACTTCGGTAACCTGAACAGTCACTTAGTAATGAAACTACCAGTTCTAGAAATACTGCTAACCATTAGAGAACTCAAAAGAAAACTGTAAGCTTACCTACATTGCCCAACATGGTGTAAAACAAACACAGTGTTCATCTAAGTACTAGAGTAGCAAACACTAGCTAAAATCAAACCAAAACTGAAAAACAACATAGCAAAAACATTAAAGAACAGTTCTTGAGGACTTAGAACAAAAAGAAAGGCCCAATACAAAACTTAGAGATAAAATGACAAACAGATTCCAATCAACACCAGCAGTTCTTCCAAAGCAGCTCTCCCTCACTCTTTTGAAGACACCTCCTCTATTAAGCACCATCTTCAACCTCTAGAGAACCAAAACCAGCAGAGATAGAGTGATCACGCATTAGATTCATCGAAGAAGACACATCCTTCAATCTTTTCTCAGCCTCTTCCCACCCTTAGTTACTTGTGTTCCCTCTATCCCTCCCCCATTTTTTTTTGAATATTCTTTGTTTTTTGTGTAGACTCTTGTGCCTACTGTCATTTTTCCAGCCATATTCTCCTTTGCCTTGAATTGAAAATCCTCACTCAACAGAGATAAAATGACAAGCGGATTCCAATCAACACCAGCAGTTCTTCCAAAGTAGCTCCCCTCACTCTTTTGAAGACACCTCCTCTATTATAGCACCATCTTCAACCTCCAGAGAACTAAAACCAGCAGAGGTAGAATGATCACACCTTAGATTCATTAAAGGAGACACATCCTCCAATCCTTTCCCAGGCCTCTTCTCAACCTTAGTTACTTGTGTTCCCTCTACCCCTCCATTTTTTGCATTTTTGTTGCTTTTTGTGTAGGGTCTCGTGCCCACTGTCATTTTTCCAGCCTTATTCTCCTTGGCCTTGAATTGAAAATCCTCACTCTGCAACAGAGCATCTGAGCTTGATGAACAAGGAGCATTAGCAAGCATCTTAATAGGATTCCCCCATTTCACATGATTAGGAACTCGAAGATTTATACTAGCTTGAATCCAGTCTCCATTCTTCTTGGCCTTGAATTGAAAATCCTCATTCTGTAACAGAGCATTTGAGCTTGATGAACAAGGAGCACTAGCAAGCATCTTAATAGGAATCCTCCCTTTCACATGTTCAGGAACTGGAAGATTCATACTAGCATGAATCCAGTATCCAAACAATGCATATTTCCCACCAAAGCACACAACTGCTTAGGCTCAATATAAGAGCGAACATCATAAGAAAGCTTTCCGCAATGAAAGCAGAAGTTAGGCAGACGTTTGAACTTGAATTCCAGTCACATTATTCTGGCAAAAGGGAATCCATACTCTAGGCAGAAACCCTAACATGAACAGAATGCATGGTTCCACTGGCAAGGGAGTACTGATCTTCCTCAAAAACAGGTCCAACTCTTTTAACAATCCTAGCAACAATAATCTCAATCCGCCAGCCGAAAGGTAGATCATGAAGTTGGATCCACACAGGATTATAATTGAAAGTTAAATTGGACGGAGAAATACTTGGATAAAGTCTTTGCACAGCTAAAAGATAGTTGTCGAAGCTCCACAGAGCTCATTTAAGCTCCAATTCAATCTCCGACTCTTCCCCGAAGTAGAAAATGAAAAGATATTTGTCAATCACCTTCATGTCCAACCCTCTAGTTTTGGTCCAATTTTTGCAATGAACGTGTAACAAGGCATCGCCATTAATTGATCACTGAGTAATGATACGAGTAGCAAGAGTGAGCTCAACCAATTGGACTTCCTTTTCTAGCACATCTCCAATCTTAAGAGTGAGATCAAGGTTTCCAACCCGAGAAGCAAGATTATCCATTTTCATTTTCACACTGAGATTTGATGAAATAAAACCTAAACTCGAAGATAAAATAAAACCTAGATTCAAAACTATGGAAAAATCTGATGGAGCAAATCGAAAATCAGGGGAAGCAAGGTGGAGAAGACAGAATAAAGAGCACACAACATGAGAGAAACCCTTGAAAATCGGGAAGGAAACCAATATAGTCTGAAGAGTTACTACAAAAAAAATCTAAAGTTTTTAGTAGCTTTGCCATTTTAGTTTTCTCATACTTTGGTAACCTTAAATTTTTAGTGTTTTGTATGATTTACTGATGCATGGCAAATATCAATCATATTCTTGGAATGATTAGATAGGAAGAAGAGTTTTATAAAGAAATAATTTCTAGATTTATTTTACTTAATTTATTAGGAGTTTATATTATTTTTCGTTTATAAGGACTTCATATTTTTTTGGTCACGTGTTACTATTCAAGCGGTATAGTAGAAGTTTTAAGTTTTTAATTATTTTAGGATTTAGAATGCATAATTATTTTAAAGTTTTTTTCTTTTTCTTCTTTTTAGCTTAGAAGTATTATTAGAAGGGAACACAGATTGTTATTATTGAATAAAATTTATTCTCCTTTTTGGGTTTATCATTCTTGGGTCTTCTTGACTCTCTAAGCTTACAGTTCATGTTTTCTATAATTTTCATTCTGAATTTTAATATTTTCTATACGCTCCCTGCATTGGTTGGTATCAGAGTGAGTTGATATTGTTTTCTTAAACAAAATTAGATAATCTTTTCTTAAATAATTTGTCACTGTATATGCAAAAACAATACTAGATTTGTTACGGTGTTACTGTTTAATTAGTGAAGAAAACACAAATATTATTCACTTCACCGAGAAAATAGTATTAAAAAAAATCCAAAAATTACCAAAACCCATAAAAAGGTTAGCACAGCTACGATCTCCATGACTGCCACCATCACCAGTCGTCTATCATCATCACACACCACTTCCACAATCAAGTTTAGAAACCCATTGTCGAGTAACCTTTGAAGCACTGTCATCGGAGATTAAATGCACATCCACGGGCAATCCAAAAATCTGCCAAATCTGTTTTTTCATGAGCCGCATTTACTGTTGTCGTTACTCAACCAAGTCGGCGCATCTAACAACAGAGAGTGCAAAATAGCATAACCTTGATTTCCTTTCGAACTTCATTTCTGGTAACTGCCGAAAAATTGTATCATGTTTCATCCAATGTTGCCTCTCGCAAAACATGGATTACATGATATACCAGAGTCAGTAAACATCTTCAGGTTTTCTTTTTTTATGAGTATCTGAAGATGTTTTAGATTCATTTTCTTGACCACTTTCCACGTTGGTTATGTAAGAAGTATCAGATTCTAATTCAGAGTCAGATGTGAATTCATCATTAGAGGATAATAAGTTAATTTGATAATCAAAGTGTGACAATAATGATTCATATTCAAGATAGGCTTATTGAATTTGTTTTAGTAATCATTGTGTCCCTTCTATTCTTAATATTGGATCTTTATAAAGATATTTTCAATAATCAAAAATTTTGACAATATTATTGTATTCTGTTTAATTATATTTATGAGTTTGAAAAGTTTTAAATTCTTCAATTCCATAAAATAGTCTTGGAGGTGCATTACTTCCAAGACTATTCATACCATATTGATAATTTATGTTTTCATTTATTTTGTCAAGTAATAATTCAATCTTGTTTTTAGTGTCTAATTTAAGATCAAGATTTTCCATGTGCTTTATATAGGTTAATTGGCTTTCAATCTTTTCCATGTTAAGTTCTAAAGCATCAAGTTTCTTTTTTAAGTAATTTTGATTAATTATTTGATATTTTTCTTGTCTTTTTAACCAATTGCCTAATATGTAATTTATACTTTCACTAATAATACTCAAATTGTTTTCTGATTTTTTATCTATATGAAATACATGCCTAAATTGAGATGGTTCTTTTTGTATCCAAGAACTAATACATTCTATATTAGATTGATGTTCATTATCTATAAAGTTTTGATGGTATCTAAAACCTTCTATTACTTGAATATTTCTGGTGCCTAAAACCAAAAGTTTTTCCTTAGAACAACCCTAACAAGGTTTAAAAATGGGAATTTATGGACTTTGAAACAGTAATAGGTATATGGGCTTTTCAAAAGCCTATGAACAAGAACAACAAGATAATATAGTTTGTAATTTCAGTTATAATGTAATCAATTGATCCTTGAATTTGATACCAGTACAAGATTACCTAATATAATGTTAATTGTAATTTTTAATAAGGCATGAGGATAATAAACATATATATCTATTGGAATTCTATTAGAATTGGAGATATTATTCTAATATTGTAGGAATAATGAACTTGCATAGAAATATAGAAATTAACCTTTTTATTGATATGCAAACTAAGTTGATATTACAATAGAGTTATGTTGCAAAGAGAACTTTTCTTATAGAGAACTATTACAAAGGATGTTTTGTATTTTCTTATGGTTCTAATGAACCACTGAAGGTTTCTATTTATAGTGTAAGATTTTTCGGATTTCAAAGGGTTTCAAATCCATTCGAATTCTCTAACTTGATGATGATTGCATCCTTATCTTTGCCACGTTACTCTGTTCTTGAAACGGACTTGGTTTTTATCTTGCCATTTTTTTGCATCTTGTCACATTTTGTACCTTTTTTTTTAGTAATAGGCCCATTATGCTTCCATATTATTTAATATATTATGGAGCTCTTTGTCGGCAACACTTAGTGGACTCTAGATATTTTGACTAATAGATTCCATGTCTTCAGCATAAAGTGACAACTCACACGGTATATCTAAATTATTTTTTTGAACAAGATTTTCCAAAATCCTCTCTGCTTTTGTCTGTTCTTTAGACCTATCATAATTGATGGAGAGTTCTGTAACAAAAACCCTTCTGCCATCCATAACTATGAGTGACCTTTTATCCTCGGGCATAGATAAGATATTTTTAGCCATTTGAGATGTATGGATGAAATTTTGCATCTAATACTCTTTTGTACTTATAGTTTGAATTAATTCCTTAGAGTTATTAAGGGGTTCTATTTCAAAATCCTTTTCTTCAGTTGTTGTTAACCACCATATATTATAAAGTTTGAAATTTTCTCTTTCCTGTCATCCAATTATGCTGGCAATCCAGAATGTTAAATATCTGGACCATTTATAATTTTTAGCATAATGATAGACCATGGATTTGATCATCATTAGAAATTGTATTAATTCAAACATGTTAAGACTGAAAAATTACTTTGATTAGAAATTTTCCGATCAATATCTTTAATATACCATAAATCGTTATTAACAAATAAAGTTAATTTAGGAAATTCATCAATTAGGTTAATTGATGAGCTTTTTCTTTGAAACATTTTTTTTATTTTATCTTTATAATTTTCAACTCTATTTTAATACTCTAGTATATTTCTTTATATCTAGATCCTAATAATGTTTTAGTTTTTTCCAATAGACAGATCCTTTTAATTTTTTCAAAAATTGGATCAAGAAATTCGCTTTTAATTATATATGATAATTGAAGAAAATTTGTTATTTTCTCAAACTTAATATCATCATCTTAATTTGTCTATTTAATAATTTGAAAACAGAGTTCTTTGATATTAGATATTGTAGTTGTTTCTTCAGCTATTTTTTTTGCCAATTGAGCCAATTGAGTTATATGTTGTCTAAATTGTTTTCATTATGAATAATCTAAAATATGGGTTTTTTATACTTATTTAAGTTCCTCACAAATTATAACATGTATTAGTTATTGGATACAAAAAGAACCATTTCAATTTAGACATATATTTCATATAAATAAAAAATTAGAAAACAATATTATTAATGGAAGTAAAAATTATATATTATACATGTTAGACAGTTAGTTAGAAAGACTAAAAAAATAGTGATTAATCAAAATCACTTAGAAAAGAAACTTGATGCTTTAGAACTTAACGTGAGAAAGATTCAAAACCAATTAACCCATATACAACACATTGAATTTTTGTATCTTAAATCAGACACTAAAAACAAGATTGAATTATTATTTAACAAAATAGATGAAAACATAAATTATCAACATGGTATAAATAGTCCTGGAAGTAATACTCTTTTAAGATTCTTTTATGGAATTGAAGAATTTAAAACTTTTCAAACTCATAAATATAATCAAACAGAATACAATAATGTTGTCGAAATTCTTGATTATTTGAAACATCTTTTTAAGGATGTTGAAAAATAATAGATAAATTAGATATTTTAGGCTGAATTGGAAATAGCAGATAAAGCTATCTTTGGCTTTTCTATGTATATTGTCTTTTGTAACGGCTAATTTATTAAATTGATTTTATATACATGTTTTAACATATAGTTTCATAAATTTTGGCGAGAATCAGGGTACAGCACGATTGATGGGAAATTCATTTGCTTCTTCTTTATGGATGATGCCGTTTTCAAAGTATTGTAGGGCAGATAGTGCATACTGGAAGCATTTTTCCGGGGGGACGCGGAGGGGTCATCAAACATATCATTGTGATGAACAAGAATTTCGGAAAAACTTCTCTGGATGGCCAACCAATATCATAAATATCGAAATTCCTTCAGTTCAAGGTAAGTTTTTGAGCCTAATGCTAGCTTTATTGGTCATGTTGTTGCTGCCCTTATATGTGTTGCATGTGTTACAGAGCTTGATGCCTATCCATCAATTCCTGAAGTACGTGGAACTAATTTGTCTAGCATGGAATGTAATCTTCCTACTCTGTTATCTTTCTCTGCCCGGGAAATAGCAGATGGCACCTTTTTCAAAGCAATAGAAGATTATGATCCTGACAGCAAGAGGCTCTTGTACCAATTATATAAGTGAGTTTTTTTCTTTTCTTTTTTTACTTTGTTAATAACAAATTATTATGCATGCTTGTCTTACATACATTGAGTGTGAAAACAATAGAAATATAAATCTAAAGAAATTTAGATAATCAAAATATGTGAAGAGGAAAAAGAGAAAGATAAATAGAGTTATATTCTCCATTCATAATATGTATTTATAGAACTAATAATACTAAAACCCTAAACTCTAAATAAGACTCCTAAATTAAGAAGGAAACTTAATTATAATTATCTAACATCTAATATTCTAATACTAATAATATTAAATATATAATATGTCAGACTCTTTCTCTCAAGCTGAAAACAGACAAGTTTAGCATGAACCTTATAAAAGACAATAAAATAGAAATCAGCGAAAGTAATTTGCCCACAAGTAAAGTTTAATATCAAAGTTACTTGTTAAAAGTATAAAAGTAATCACTGAATTAACTAGAGATAACTGAAAATATGGGATCATGCTACTTTATTGAGGACATTAATGTTGATTGATGTCATAGGCTACATATAGTAGAAAACTCATAAGAATGTTGGGTAACACAGAAAAATTCCTAAGATGCAGAAAGCAATAAAAGATGTAATTGCATAGGCTAAACAACCACACATAAATGCAAGTGGTGGAGTACTGATAACAAGCGATGCAAAACCCCATTGAAAATGGCTCTCTAAAAACTGAGATAGCAGTGCAGATAACAACGAGAAACCAAAGCTCGAAGTTAGGTATAAGTAACTATCGACACAGGTAGAAGAAGACACGATAACTTTCTCTCTCAAGTTGGATTATAAATATAAAACATATTCAATTTGAATAGTAAGATATAAAAAGAATCTTCCGATAACAGAGCCTTTTATAAGACAGAAAAAGTAAAACTTGAATTCTATCGAGTTTAGAATAATAACTTTATAATTAGGTAGACAGAAACATATAACCAAATCATATTCAATCAATCAAATAATAACCTCAATTAGAAGCAATCCAATATATCAGACCTTATAGCAGCAATATAGATAAGAAATCCAATAACCAAACTATTGAAGAATTAACAACACACCATAAAAGAAGCCAAAGGCCATGTGCCCATTAGTAGATGGCAACATAAAAGCTCCCAGCCAACCATAGAAAACAACCAACATACATATATGGAAAATAAACCCACATTAATAATAGAATGTTGCAGGTTTAAAGTGAATGGTATGTGCCGGTGGCAAAAGGTCCAATCAAATGACCAACCAAATGTCACATCATAAAATAATCTTAGAAAACCACCAAATAACCAATCCATGTCATTGCCGAAAACAACCTCCATTACTACTTTGTTGAGGAAAATCATAAATTAATAATTGGAATAATAGTCACAAAGTACTATTGAGTGTATTGTATTGAGACCCAAATTGGCAGCCATTAATCCCAAAACATGCATATTTCCAAATAACCAAATTTCCAAATCATCCCTAATCAAACATAGATAGTTAAAGGCTAAAAAAGAAAAATTGAAAGGCTAGCATGGTCACCCACACCAAAACAAGGCAGAATGACGATGGGTAGATTGTTGGTGGTGCTGAGAGAGTAAGTGGCTAACGATAGGTGGCTTGAACCTGGCGGTGATGGAAATATGTCTGAGAAGGTTGAGTAGTGAGAGAACACTAACCTGGGTAGCGAATGAACACCATAACTAGCATGGTCATCCACGACCAAAGCAAGGCAGAAGGCGATGGGTAGGTTGTTTGGCAGCTTTGAGGGAGTAAGTGGCTAACGATAGAAGGTGGCTTGAACCTGACGGCGATGGAAACATGGTCTGAGAAGGTTGGGTAGTGAGAGAACACTAATTTGGGTAGCGAATGAAATCAAACACCATAACGTAGTGTGAGGCACCGAAATTTTGAAATTCTGAAATTCTATCCAACTAAGAAATCTCACGTACCCTTCTAGGTCGAAAGTCACCAAATATTCATAATTCTAATATAATTTGACATGAACAAGGGAAAATCTAGGCCTGACCAAACCGATCCTCTTTGATATTACTAGTGACTGACTCATGAGACTAGAACATGAACTGATGGAGCAGCAGAAGGTGCCGTCAATGCCACCAAGATAGAATGACAATGTCTGGAAGTGGACGGAAATTGTGATTTTCCTGGTGGCTTTGAGATAAAAATAGCATCTTGTGATCCAAAGTGGTAAATAAAGTTGCTGACATGGTGTGGAAGGTTGGAGGGTGTGCTTGTCTATGTCATTCAAGATCCTCGGTGGCTTGCGGCGTGAATTGGGCAAGGAAGATGAATGTTTGTTATTATTATTATTTTTTTAAAATAAATTTTAATGAAAGGAAAAACCATTAAGGAGAGAAAATAAAAGTAGGGTTTAGAAAATAAATTAATAGTGTTCATAAACGAACGCAGCTTTGATACTAAGTAGAAATATAAAGTAAAATAAATTTAGATAATCAAAGTATGTGGAGAAGAAAGCGAGAAAGATAAATGAAATTATATTCTCCATTCATAACAATATTGAAAGCTTCCATGTGTATTTATAAGACTAATAATATTAAAACCTTAATCTTAATAGGACTTTAAATAAATCTCTTAAACTAATAAAGAAGCCTAATCATACTATCTAATATCTAATGTTCTAATACTAATAATATTAAATATCTAATATTTTAACGAAAACCTAACAAATTTTACAATTGTTAATGTTGAAAGGGGCTTAATCCACGTGATTGTTCTAGATCCATGAGTTTTCTTAATTGGCAGCTGCAATGCTGCTTAGGTGTCAAATAAGTCTATGCTTCCGTTCACTCTATTGCTTTTCTTTAAAGCATGGGCAATGTTGTTTTTTATTCAGCTACTGAACTGGACTATGATTGAACGTTTTGTGCATTTAAGGTCATATCATGGTGATCCAGTTCTTAATCCACTTACTCCTTGGGACAGACCACCAATTAAAAACGTTTTCTGCATCTATGGAATAGATTCGAAGACAGAGGTATTATTATGTGCTCTTCATCAAAAAATCTCTGATTGATATGACTGGATCAATGTCATGCTTTTGCTAACTGCTTTGGAGATTTCATATGACACTGATGATTTTAATGTGTTGGACCTGTTGGTTGGTTTGGACATTTATATTTCTATGATTGATACAATTTTTTTGAAACTAGTGGACAATGGTGTATGTTTACGAATTAATCATTCCTTTTTGTTTTCTTTTATTAATTTTATTTTATAATAATAACTTTCAGCTTATAGAGGTTAATGTCCTACCTAATTATATTTGTCAATTTTGACTGCATAAATATGCTCGTCCTTCAAAAGAATAAGTCCAGAAACATGAGTGAAACAAGTATGGATACAGTGGTATTAGAATCCACTCATTCTTTCATAAATAATACAATATTGCGTGTCATTCTAGTTGCTAAACTCTTAGTCCCACAATCATATTAGTTTCACTAGGACATGTTTATAGCAGATGGGTTGATTGAAATAATTGAAATAATTCCATATTCAAAGTAAGCTTTGTATCAAATTTTCAATGCTGTTGATAATAGTATTTTATTTAATAGTTCACTTATGAATCAGTACAACTCTTTGGGCAGTTTGTAGTTCATGCCTTGTTTATGTATCGTTGGCAAAAGTCTAGTTATGAGGGCTACAGTGATTGGGGGAATCAGTCTTTAATAGAGTGAGACACTATTCACGCACATATATAGGCAGGTAGGGGGATGCATGACACCTCTTCAGTGGCTGCTGGTATTTACTTGGAGAAGGGGATAGCGTCCTATGCCTTTCATGTACGTCTTTGGGGTAAGTAGGTACAAAGCCACGTGCACGTCTCGTGAGGGTAGAGCCATGTTAATGGCGTGACACCCTGCTGATGAGGTCTTAGAATACAGCCTTCTTGGATGGGTTGCACCATAGGGTGTGGCTAGGCCAAGATGGACTTTTGGGCTAGTAGAGTGATGATGGGTCAACTCTTGGGCCGTGAGCAGGTCTTAAAGGTCGACCTACTACCCTCTTGGGGGTATATGAAGGAACATGTATAACTGTATTTGCTTTTTGATCAATGCAATTTTTCTTCTTTTGCAATGACAAAGCAGGTGGGATACTATTTTGCACCAAGTGGCAAGCCTTACCCTGACAATTGGATAAATACAGATGTAATTTATGAAATAGAAGGATCTTTATTTTCACGGTTGGTGTTTTATGTATATCAATCAGTATATCAAACAAAATACACACGCATATATACACTACACATTAATATAAACTCTCATAAGGTCTGACACAAATCTGTACAGTAAAATATCATATTATTCTTGTAGGTCTGGGAATCTTGTTGAAGGAAAGGCTGGGGTTGCAAGTGGTGATGAATCGGTAAAGCTGAATGGACTTTCATGCTGACATGATTAATTTCACTTATAGAAATGCAAAGTTTATTGTGCTTTGGTTTTATGCTTGTGGTAGCATCTAAAGTTTGTTAAAAACGCTTATTGATAGGTTCCATACCATTCTCTTTCTTGGTGTAAGAATTGGCTCGGACCAAAGGTGAACATAACTAGAGCACCTCAGGTACGTAGTGCTGTTTTAATGCAGAATATATACTATGTTTATGTTTTTAATCTGAGTCTCCTTAAGGCAAGAGGGAGGGTCCCCACCTGTCCCCTAGAGGAGAAGGGGTGGGGGAGAATTTGTTTGTTGAAATTGACAACAATGATGTTTCCTTCGTATTTCTTTTTCTTCCTTATTCGCCCGGAAATAAGAAAGAAGATAAAGAAGACAGAATTAGTTAATTTTTCCGTCTCTCTGGGTTCTTTGCCTTTTTTATATTTGTTTGATAAAAACAATTTTTTAAGCTCTTAACTTATTGAGTTTGACCGGTTGTTCAATGATATCCCGAGATATTTTGTTGGAATCTGGATGGAGTAAGGATGAAAATGTCGACGATGTCGCAACAATATTGTTATTTTTCATACCTCGACATCGAAACATGATATCCATATCTTTTGGCTAAATTGTTGAGAATGTTGATAAATTGTCGTTGAAATATTATCGTTAAATGTCTTTTTTTGGTTAAAATATTCTAGATATTGTGATGTTACCGTTAAAATGTCAACAGAGATCGACAAAATATCGAAAATATCAGTGAAATTTCTTTTCATGCAATCGATATTTTTTTGTTTATAATAATTAATATAATTAGATAGTCTCTTTTAATATTTTAGACCTTTTGACTACGTATTATGCAACATTTTACAAAAAAGAATATATTTTATTATACAATATTTTAATTAATTGATCAACTTATTTATTAATATAAATATTTTAAGTAATTAAAAATACATGTATTGAATAAAAAAATTAGTTTAAAATATAAATAATTGATTGTTTTGATGTTTTATAAAGTTTTATAAAAAAAATTCCATATTTTTTTTATAGATTTTCCATAGTCTCCATAATCTTTTTTCAAAGTTTCTATTGACAATGATAATATTTTTGACATTTCTATAAAAAATATATCTCAACATCTTGACCGACTTCAACATTTCTAACCTTGGGATGGAGAATGGTGAAACTATGTTACTTTTCACCATGTTACTGGTTAAGCATTGATTGTTTTATTACTTTTTTATGTTCTTTAGTATTCTTGAATCGGTATGTATTTGATTATCAGGACCCCCAAAATGAATATCTGTCCTTCGTTGTTCCAAAATGAATATTTTTCCTTCGTTGTTCCAAAACTTAATGTATGCGATGCAAAATAAAGAAATAACAATAATTTAAATTACGATTTATCTAGATTATGATTATCATCTTATAATTTTTGCTTATCTAGAAATTTCATATTTATATCTATATTTATCATTTAATTATTTATATTATTATTAATTATTTTATGATTATATAGTAGGATCTAATATAGTACTTATTTTTTAGACTTTGAATTATGAATTGGATTATCAATTTCTCTCTATCTTCTCCAAATTTCTATTCGTCAAATTCCTAAATCTAATTTGTCTGAAATGTCCCATCTTTCATCTGTATTCTCTTTCCGTATCTCTTTATCTGTTCTACATCAGTTACACTGACTACTGAACCACTTAAATTTTTGTGTCCTTTATATGTGTTATTTTTACTATATTTTATGTTGGTGATCCTTACTGTGATCTTGGGCATAACAGACTCGAAACCAAATGCAATATTTATTGAAGAATACTAAAGCATAGGAAGATTTAGACAAACTCACAATAACAACCCATAAAAGTATCATTGTTTAATGGGTACATATTGGTGAACATATAGAGGAATAGGTGGAAATGGTGAGAACATAGACAAAATGGAGTAATTTCAGATGAATTAGGTTTACGGATTTGACAAATAGAAATTGAGGAAGATAGAATAGAAACAATAGACAAAAAAACTGATATTTTAATTTATAATTCAAGTTTGAGTAGGTCCTATTTATATGATTGAAATAACAACTAAATAGTTATAAAATAATAAATAATAATATTAAATAATAACTAAATGACAAATCTAAATATAAATACAAAATTTAAATATAAACAAATAATATCCTAAGTACGAGATATTAATCTTAATTTAAATGATTATTATATATTTATTTTGCATTGTTCATCCCGAGTTATGAAAACTCCACTCCTAACAAGTTAGAATCATAGAGCAATAAATCTGAATTTAAAAAATGACAGCAGTCTCTTCTTTGAATTTCTAATGAATAGATGACCAATGATTAGTTAAAAAAATTATCAATGTGTGAATAATTGAATAATAGCCAAGAGATACTAAGAATCATTGGTAACATCAGAGAAAAACACAGTCAATACTTTTTAATTCTATAACATCAGGCTAATCATCATATTTAGAAATGTAAACTAAAGCAACCTTTTTACATCTTTGAATTTTGACATGGGGTTTATAACTTGAATATGTGTTCACCGTGGTCTCTGTTAAACAATTGTCTTTTCTTTTCGTAAGTTGGGATGCAATTTGTGCATTTTCTTCATTTCAGCTATTTTTTTTTTATAAAAAGTGCGATCAATTTTTACCTTAACTTTTTTAAAGTTGTCCATATTGTTCCATATGTTGTTGTGCTTTAGTCAAAACTTCCTACATTTCAATATCAGGTAGTTGGGAATCCACAGATAAAAATTATCCATTATAAGTTTTCTTCAAAGTATCACCATATTGATAATATTGATTTGCACTATTTTATTTATTATAAATTTGCTCACCATATTAATTATACTGATATTCACCACTACTTGCATAAGTATTATGATAGTTGTGATAATGATCATAATAAGGATATGAATGTTGGCATCGACTATGTTACTTTACCTCTTTAGATTTCGTGAAGAACTTGTAGCTAAGTTACATAACATTGATTTGGATGAGTACTCGGATACTCCAACATGGTGTAAATTTACAAAAAAAAAAAAAAAACAAAAACTTAGAAAATTGGCGTGTCTAATACCCATGTATGTATCCAAAAATATATGATTCTCGATGTCCTAAAAGAATTCGAATAACATAGGACATTGATCCCAATAAGGGAACGAATGTTGTATCATAATTAAGGACGGGATAAAAACACATTATCAAAATCCGTTGGAAACAAAATGGACACTTAAAATTATTTTTTCCCAAATAAGGAAAAAAAACCCCTTTTTCTAAAAAAATGATAGGATATGATTTTATTTAGGGAAACAAAATCTAGTTGCTCTGATATCAAATCTTGTGTGTAATAGATAGATGAATATATGAAAGGGTGAGAATATAAACAAAATGGGAGAAATTTAAGACGAATTAGGTTTAGGGATTTGTCAAATAAAAATTAGGGAAGATAGAACAAAAAAAATATGGGAGAAACTGATATTTCAATTCATAATTCAAGTATGAGAAATAAATACAATACTATGTTCTATTTATGGAACTAAAATAACAAATTACATAATCATAAAATAATTAATAATAATCCTAAATAATAATCTAAATAATTAAATGGTAAATCTAAATCTAAATATGAAATTTAAAGATAAACAAATAATATCCTAACTACGAGACAATAATTCTAATCTAGATAAATCTTAATTCAAATGATTATTTTCTCTTTATTTTGCATCAATTATTACCTAAATTCATTGCTGAGTTCGGCACTAAAAAATTTACTATCTTCGTCAAAAGGAGTACAATCAATTTACCAACAAATTAATTGCAAATCACTCAAAACTCAAAGACCTAATTACATCCAAATCACTCTCTCACCAGAAATAATAGACAAGTAAAACAACCCCGCCAAATGAAGCAGCTACAAATGCATGACGAAGTAATGTCAAAAGCTTTATTACTGAAAACGTGAGATAGCTTTTTTCGTATGTAATTTGCTATATATGGCCTTATATATCTTTCTTGCCATGGGTAGGGTTTAGCAATCTTTGAGCCTAATGACCAAAATACTCATTAAAATAAAAGCTTCATTTTGGGTCACACTTTCAACAACTCTAAAGAATATTTGTCCTTATTTTGTTCCTAAACTGAGAGTTCTTATGGTTTTGATATTGACGTTCAAAATGTCATTAGGCTTTATCTCTTTGTCCTTAACGTTGATTTTAATATGTGGATGCTATTACTTAATTCTTTCTTTCTTCTAAATCTAGTCAGAGCATGATGGGTCTGATGTGCAAGTTGAACTTCATGTGGAACATAAGTATGATGAAGACATTGTTGCCAATATGCCAAGGTCCCCTAGGGTGAAGTACATAACATATTATGAAGATTCTGAAAGTATTCCGGGGAAGAAAACAGCAGTTTGGGAGCTTGATAAAGGTTTGTACATGTTCTGAGTTGTCTTCATAATCTGAAGCAGCTTTATGTCTCATGCTTCATTCTCACTGGTTAAGCTCAGAAAAAATATGCTACATTTGCATTAGCTGCTGTGGTACTAGAGAAAATTGGGGGAAAAAATTAGTTCAAATTACCCAAAATCGCCTGATTTTGGGTTGGACTTTATTTTTTACCACAATCGTTCGAAGGTAAAGCTTACCACTATGTTAAGGGATTTTCTTGTCGTGGTAAGTTTTACCATGACATTTGATGCATTTGTGGTAAGCCTTTGTTTTGTTGTGGTAAGTCTTATCACGACACTGGATGTTGTCGTGGTAAACCTTATGACGATACTAGATGTACTTGTGATAAGACATTTTCTTGTCGTGAGAAGTCTTGCCACTTATCACGATACTGAATGTCTTCCCATATTGGGTTAATATTTCCCACTCACCGAAAAGTTCACCGAAGTTACGTTTTGAATGTGTAAGACACAAGAGACGATTTTGGTAAAAAAAGGATTTAGTTGCAAAATCCCTACTATTTTAGTAAATCACTCCAAAAATTATGATATAGCCCATGTTGATCTCAAATATTTTAACTGTGCAAATATTTGATGCTATTTGAATTTTCCGAGACAAAATATTTGAGATCAAAATGCCATAGAATCTCATTTAATGAATTTTTGTTTCTTACACAAGAAAAAGAGAGAGGACAGAAGTGTTATAGAAGCACATCATGTCATTTATTGAGGTTGACAACATCAATAAGTATTAGGTAGGGACTCATTCTTCTGGAAAATGAGTATATTTTAAGTAACGTCAATTGCATAATTTAGATAGCTTCTGGATTCAAGTCTTAAGTTTAAAAGGTTAAGTAAAACAAAATCTGGCAAACAACTTGAGGACTATATGCATCATGTTGGAAAATGTGAGTGAGAATATGCTGTAATTATGGTGATTATGTCATAATCATAGCTGTGGTCCTGTGGATAAATGTGCAGTAATCATTGATGTGGCCTGTGGGTAAATGTGTTGCAATTAGGGTGTATACTATACGGAGGTGTATTAGACATAATTCTTGTTTACTGCACTGCATGTCTGCACAGTCTGTAGTTTCCTTTTCTAAGCTCACTAGATAATCTTTTAGTTTCATGATTGAAATGTACTCTCTATAGAATACAAAGAAAAACACTTTTTATTTATCAAATTTCTTCATGGTATCAGAGCTCTGGATTTATCGTACGATTGTTCACAGCCTTCATTGCCATAATGCCATTCTTACTAGCGGCTTTCATTGCCAACATTTCATCATCAACTTTCATTGCTGAAGTTTTTCTCAGGCTTCATTCTGCCGTTTTTTTAGCTTCATTCTGTAGTTTTTTGCCTGCACATTGCTGCATTTTTTTTCACAGAACTCATGGCTGTAGTTTTTTTCTCAGCCTTCGTCGATGCAGTTTTTCCTCAGCCTTCATTGCCACTTCTTTTCTCTATTTTTCCAGATTCCTTTCTCTTTGTTACTTGGGTTTGTGCTGTTTTGGTCCCTAAGCAGTCCCCTTGCTTGGGGGATTGGTGCACTTTAGTCCCTCTGCTTGAAAAAGGGCATCAATGGTCCCACTTCTATCATTTTGAATAGTAAAATCACGCTTCTATCATTTTGAATAGTAAAATTAGAATTAAACATTAAAATAATATAAGATATTATTAATAAAACCCAAATTATTATGTTAAAATCAGACTGCAAAGTCATTTATATAGAGCAAGAAACAGCCTGCTGACAATCTAGTGAACGAATATGTTGGTTACTATGAAGATAGTCCTATCTGAATTGGAAGTAAGGATAAAAGGGACAGGAAGGAAGCAATAAGCATTGCTCACAACCCAGTTTGACATGACCAGACAAAGCATGTTGAAGACATCAAAGAAAAACTTGATTTCTGGCATATTTTTACTCCACATGTTCCTTCTCATGGTCAGGTTGCATATGTTCGTTCAGGACTGTTCTAGCAGTTAATTATCAAGCTTGGGATTCAGCTGGAATATGCTATAATTAGGGTGAAGATTCTTTATTCACAGTTGTGGATGAATATGCAATAATCACAAGTGTAATTAGGGTGAAGATTCTTTATTCACAGTTGTGGATGAATATGCAATTATCACAAGTGTAAATAGGGTGAATTAGATATAATTATTTATTGTGCAGTCTTTTAACTTTTATTTGGTTCACTAGGTCAACTTGTATTTTCTGCATAAACTTGGTTGTAATGAATTCTATGTATAACCCAAAAAATAATAATCACAAAGTTGCTTATCAAATGTCTTCCTTTTGAATTTTAAATCTGAAGAATAGGAGTTTTTCTTTCCTCCATTTTAGATTCCTAGTTTTTTATAATATTTTAGTCCATTTGTTAGTGATGACACAAGAACAAAACAGAGTGTACTTAGGATCAATAGCTATTTTAAAAAAAATAATTTTTTTGACTGCATTTGACAAAGAAAGATTTGACATGAATAATTGATGAAGTACTTTTTTAAAATAGAAAAAAATAAAGAAAAACATAAAAATTGACTATTTGTTGGTCGCATTTTTAAAGTTAGTGAACTAAATTGTTTACAAAAATAACTATTGAACTTAAGTGCTCCAATTGCAATAGTTAGTGTACAACTGTTGCAGTTGACACTTATTTTCCGGTAAGATTTCCCACTGTTTCATAATTTTATGTTCTTTAGAAAACTTTGAGTTGATGATCTTTCTCATTGACTGGACTAGTGGCAGAAGTATTATGGACTGTAAATTTATTTTCTTGTAGCAAATCACAGGAACATTGTTAGATCACCAGTTCTAATGCGAGAGTTGTGGCTTGAGATGTGGCATGACATCCATCCTGATGCAAAAACAAAGTTTGTTACTAAAGGTATATCTTCTATTCTTTCAATTTTCCACCTTTCTCATTTGGAACCAGGCACTGATCTTCAATTCCTGATATGTGATGTAAATCAGGCAAGCGTGGACCTTTGAGGGATGAGGACTGTTTCTGGGATTATGGAAAAGCTCGGTGTGCATGGCCTGACCAGTGTGAGTACAGGTAAGGATTTTTTTTCTCTCTTTTAAGCTACGTATATGTGGTATAGCATGTTTTAAACCAAAGCCATTGCATGGTGATGCAGGTATTTGTTTGGGGATGTACACTTGGGACAGAGCTGTAGACTGAAGAATGCCTCAGCTGATCTGCTCTTGCATTATTTGTAGAAAGTAACATCTTTATAACTCACGCTAAAAGTTTACCACAAGTATTTATTTAGGGTTGTACTCTTGGGACATAACTAGTGTTTTGTGGAATAGCAGAACCTTCACTTTAGGACCTTCGAGGATATCATCCTTGAATCATATCATTCTTAGACACGCTTTTGTTATTTTGTTTAGTTTTGGCCATTTGCAATGCCTCACGTTTAACAAGATTTTTTTCGTTTCTACTACAATAAGCTAGGGATCGATGCTAATTGAATTTTTGAATACTGGCATGACATGATGTACATTCCATTTCTCCTGTTAACCAAGTTTTATGCAGTCTAGTATTTCACTTTAAGCACGGGTGCGACTATATCTAGAATCTGTAAATGTTACATGGCTGTTTAACCCTGCTTGAAGTCAGAGTGACAACACATCTTCTGCTTTGAGTTCGTGCTGAGCACGGACAGAGCTAGAGGTTTGGGTGGGAGCCATGACCACCCCTAGAAAATCCGGTATTTACCACTAGTTATGGCGTAAATATACTTAAAATCATTTGGTCTCTCTAATTGAAATTTCTAATTCCATCTCTGGTGCTGAGTCTACATTGGCAAGCCATGTTACGAACTTCAGACACATCAATTCTATGTTTTATTGAAAAGTTTCTTTGAGGCAATACGATTCTGAATCATATCACAGCATAAGTTTCTTGTTTTTAACATGCACAAGCGATTTTTTTTTCCTTTTCCATTTTTTGGTGGAGTTGATGGTTCGATTAGGAATGTTTCCTCTTCTAAGCTTTTAGTTGCAGGAAACAATATCAATATTATTATACTTGATAGCATCCATGCTGGTATACGACACTGCAACATATAACACGAGGTTGAAAGTGATTTTGATGCCACGATGTATTTCTGTACCAAAACAAGACCTATAAAACCCTGCCCTACTACCTTCGTCATTTTCCATTCTTCACGTTCTTCACATGTAAGCGTGTAGCAGATAGTCAACATAATAAGACACAGCTAAAGCACAAAAAAGTAGGAGAGCAAATAATCAACTTATAAAAAAGAATAAAAGTGGTTGAATTCAATAAAGCATCATGTATTTTAATTAACCCATGTAAGTATCATTTAAGATTTGAAGTTTCATAATGAAATTAGCAAAAAAAATAAATGAAGTTAATTTTGAAATGAAACAAAAAAAGGAAAGAAATTAATACATAAATATCATTTTTTTGTAAATTGCAAACCATTCTCATTAGCATATCGCTCCATGAATCTCATGAATCTATCCCAATCTCGTGAAGACCTCATTATATACTTAGCTTCAATTCCTGCAGGTTTTCCGTTAACAAATTTGGCACTAACATCAACTGACTGAAGAACACCTTCCTCATCAATCATGTAAAAGCCAGTGATGTCTCCAACTTCAGCAGATGAATCAAAAACTGAGGGCTGATCAAACCTGAAAATGGCCATACCATTTGTACCATCTCTTGATTTGGTAAGTTTCACATCTGGTATTGTCTGCTCATCGGTTCCTTGGATGAATTGAATTGTTGGCTTGGCCATCATTTTGATGGAATGAAGTGTTTGAACATCCTGTTTCATTCCTGACCACCTATGATGAATCAGATTCAAAGATTGCCCAACAAACTTGGAGTTTAAACTTCGATTTTTAGTCCAAGATGCCAAAACTGCAGAGCAGAAAATGGACAAAAATATTCAGAAGATATGGCTATCAGTGACTTTAATATTCAACTTCGTATAGTTATGATATCAGAGGATAAGGTTTTGGTTTCAACATCTCCAAATTCAATAATTTCACTTGCATTAGTTAATATTAAATGGACATATCTATCTTTCACTTAATAACTCACTTTAAGTCTTAGCTCCATTTGATCAGACATCTTGAATGTCTAATATCCACTCAATCGTTGAGATTCCTTTTAACTCTACTATATGAGTTTTCAAAATTATCTACTCAAGCCAATCAAATGAAGGAAATGTTAGAGACCTAAAATATAATATATAAGAAGATGATTAGCTCACCTCCTAACAATTAAAGCTTTTAGAAGAATTGGTTGCTAATAGGGTGAAAAAGGATAACACAATGTGATTCCAAATATTAACTTCTCCAATAAAATATGGAACTATTCTTCACAATTGGCATTAGAGAATGTGCAGGACTGGGTTTTCCTATCTGTAGTACAGTATAGAAAATGATAAAATCAAACAACATAAACAATACTAAACTGTTTCAATTAATTGTTTAACTGTCACAAGTAGCTAGGTCTAACAATCTATTAAGACCTATGTTACATGTAGTAACTCTTAACTTTTCATAAAATATCCATGTCAAAGCTACATTATATAGACATGGGTGTTAGCACTCAAACATAGGTCAAATTACCTAAAATTAAATCATCTGAGTTGAATGAAACCTAAATGACGCACTCCAACTCCAACATTATATAATCTAAGGCCGTCATTAGAAAGTACCTTGCCCACAAATTTATTCAAAAATTTAGGTACTTGAGAATCTAAAAAGTTCTATATAACATAGTTCCTTATTGGCATTATACGAAATGTAGAAATTATTTATTGTTCTTGAAGTACATGACAAGTTGTTATTTCATGTCAATAAAATTAGAGATTAATACAATTTTTTCTTTGAAAAAACAAATATAAATATCCAATAGAATATGTCAAAAAAAAAAAATCAATCTGATTGAGGGAGATGAATATATTACTTTTTTCAAAATTAATGAATAATACGATAAATACCAATTTTCGAGAAAAGAAAAAGGAAATAAATTGACGGGATTCAAACTCCATTTAAAATAAAAAATAAAAAACCCCTAAAGTTGTACAACGAAAATAAGAATCCTTTATAATGACAATGGAGAGTTAAACATATACATCCACAAAAATCAAGTGTAACCAAGAAAAACTCAAAATATTTTCTTTATAATTACTAATAATTGTGCAAAGAATATAAACCGAAGGAAATTCATAGTCTAGTAAGTAAGAACACATTAACAGAAGATCCAGAACAAAGAAAATAAATATAAATGAACGTGGAGTTTTGAAAAGTTGAACATAATGCAAGTAGACATGAATTGTGATATAATTAATTTAAAGTTAAATGGATACCTAAATGAGAGCGTGGTTGACACAGACAGTGAGAGACAGGATATGAAAATGTAAGCAATTGCATCGTTGCCATGGCTCTGAGAGATAGAGATCGAGAAGCTTCGGAACTGGAAGACTTTAAAAAAAGAAGAGAATAGTTGTGGTCTAGACACAAGTGTGTCGTGTAACAAGGACATCCACAATTTTGAAACATTCTTAGCTTTTGCTAAAGGATCGGTAGATATCTTAAGTAACTATTTGATTGAAGTGGTTTAATTTTACAATTGGATATTAAAATTTTTATAATTTTTTAAAAATATTACAGTAATTTGTTATTACGTATAAAACAGTATTTTAATTTTATGATTTTTGGATTAAATAATTATATCTTTGTTATTTACGAAAATTATGTATTATAAGTACTGATTTTTTGAATTAGATTATATATGTTGTTGTTTTTTACCTATTCAAGATGAAAATATTAAATAATTATATAGTATAAAAATTAAAAAAAAATTAAAATATTTAAGGGTTTAGTTTAGAGAAATTATTTGAGTTAATCTTCTCTTATAATCTTATAATTATTATAAATGATTGAGTTTTTAATTTTGTTTAAAAATGTATCTTAATCTTAAAAGTTATTTGTTAAGTTTTAACATGTGAGGTATATTATAACATGAATGCATTTTTTTTTTGACAATAATATAATCAAATTTTTTATATATTAAATATTATTTTTTTAATATTTTTTAAAATTGTAATTAATTGTAAAAATGTTATTAGTTTTGTTTTTAATATTCTCTAAAATTATAATTAATTATAAAAATATAATTAATTATGACTATACATTGTATTAATTATATACATCTTACCTCAAAAAAAGTTACGTAAAAATTTAATTAATAATGTATATCTTAATTATCTATATATTTTTTCATATAATTTAATTTAAGTATTATCTATTAAATATATGTTATAAAATGATATTATCTAAAATTCTAATTGCATACATAAAAAGAGGTTTGTTCGTAATAACTACAGCCTTTAAATTTTTGCTTTGCAAGATTTTCCTTTCTAGTGTTTCTGTAATTTATTTATTTTAAGAAATATTAGACAAGATAACTCTTTCAAATGTTAATTTTATTTTTTACTCTCTCACTGCCATTGAACAAATTTTTTAAAAATATATTATTTTCACGTATATGTTTAAAAACATAAAAATTATCTCTATTTTATTAATTGTAACTATGGACGATTATTGAGGTAAAAACAAATTATAATATATATTTATGAAAAAAAGGTTTTCGTCATGGATATTATTTTTAAACACATGTTTAAATTATTTATTTATATTTTTTAACATGAGTTTATTTTTAAGTATAAATTAATTAAAATATCAAAAATAAAAAGTATTGTACGGGGTCAAAAATGAAAAATAGGTTAAAGTGGGAAAAAATTAATATATATCATACATGAGTATTGGATATTAGTTCTTAATTCAAGGAATAAAACAAGGACCTTAATTCAAGGAGCAAAACAATGACCTTAATTCAAGGAGTAAACGAATCGCTTAATTCAACGATGAGTAAAGCAAATCCTTAATTCAACGAGTAAAACAAAGGACGCTTAATTCAAAGAAAGTAATTAAAGGAGTAAAATTTCCTTATAAATAGCTATCTGAATTGTAATGAAAATACAAGAAAATAATAAGAAATCTCTTTGTGTAGAGTTATTTCTTGTTTTTTTCAACATGGCAGTATCACAAATTGAGGAAAATTAACTAACCTGCTTTATTATTATCTTAGCATCTTCAATCTTTGAAATGACGGAAGGCAACGTGCCAGGATCGGAAAATTTGAAAGTTCGTGGTCTTTCCTTGTGAATATCGCAGAGTGGATGTCGGCAAATCAAAGATCAGCTCGGTCTTGTTGAACGAGTTTAATTACTTGCTTGTGGTCAAGAAGCGGTGTCTCAGCTCTAGGTGGAAGGTCGGAAGTTGGGGTAATAGATGGAAGCATCGAAGACTGAATGCTTCCTCACCAACCTATGAATCCTGGCCTTTAGTAAGGATCAATTTGGTTATGTCATGGTTCTAAATTCCACGGAACGCAAATTAAGTCATTGAAATATTCGATTCTACGAATTCCGCATACCAACTATGGGGAGACATACCAAGGAAATGTATGGCGGTAAAACAACGATGCACGAAGTTTTTCAATTAAAGAAAGGACATCTCAAATCTGACAAGATGGTAAGCCTTTTGTATAACTCTTAGGAAGCGTGAAAAGCACGTGGAATGAGTTAGAAATATATCGTCCCTCATACAACCGATGTAGCTGCATACGAAAAAGCGGAAAGAAGATAAGATATTTCAACTTGTCTCTCGATTCAACATATGAAAATATACGATGCCACTTACCTACGAATATCTGAACTTCCTTTCTTCACCAATGTAATGCGACAATTCAACGTGAAGAAGTAAGGAGGAAAGTCAAGGATACAATGGCTAATGCACCGAGGCAGAGCCTATCTAACCAACGAGAGAAAGTAAAAGGAAGCATCCAAACTTGAAGTGTCAACATTGCAACCATACGGGCCATATTAAGGGACACGTATGTTGGATTCTACATCGAAATTAAAACACGATTTTATAAAGGATAAGGGTTCTGAAGAGTAGATAATCGCATCGCATTAATCAGTGCAAATCATGCTCGCACTCACCTCTAATTCGGTCCGATCCATTCAAAAACTTCACGACGAATCCGAGTGAACTTATGAATGAGTTTACGTTGTATCTTCAAAGCAAGACAGATGAGCTAGAATTAGTGTGGATAGCATAGAAAGAACATGAAGCTGTGAACATTGCTAGGCAAGTTTGCAGGTTTCTTGGCAGATACAAAACTCATACCACAAGAGGATATGCAAGGTATCATAAAAGCCTTTAAAACTGCTCTTAAAATAAATATGTTGCATGATTTTTGGGTTGTAGATTCAGGTGCCACAGATCATATGACAAACCATGTGTCAAAGTCTTGAAAAATTAGCAAATCCTTCTCAAGTTTCAATTGCAAATGGTGAGAATGTAAAAGTTTTAGGAAAGGAAAAAAATAAAATTAATGTCAGATGAAATCGAGTCTGCGATTTTATATGTACCTTCCTTTCTCTTCCAACTTCTACCTGTAGGAAAAATCACAAATACCTTGAATTGCTTAGCCATTTTTTCTCCTCACAATGTCATTTTTCAGGATTGTGCCACCAAAAAGACGATTGGTGAAGGGTTTTACTTAGATGGTCTCTATTACATATCCAAGAGCAATCCCCAGAGGGTTTCAAGCCAAGTTTAACCCTATCCAAGATAATCAATTGTGGCATCAACGTTTAGCTCACCCTCTTCTCCACCAATTTTGTCAACTTTATTTCCAAACTTAGAAATGACGCAATCGTAATGTGAAACTTGCCACTTGTCTAAAGCCACCAGATTGCGCTTTTAATTCTTTCTTGTTTAGGGCTAGTAAATGTTTTGAACTAGTTCATTCGGATGTATGGGGACCAACTAATGAATCTTTTGATGGTTATAAGTATTTTGTGATTTTTGTTGATGATTTTCTCGAGTCACATGGTTATATCTTTTAAAGTCTAAGAATGAAGTTATGGAAGTATTTAAGGACTTTCATAACCTTGTTAAAAATCATTTCTCCTCAAAATTCAAACCTTTAAGGTCCATTACAATTCAAGGCAGAATACATGTCGTATATCATGAAACAATATTTGAGCATTCATGGCATTATGCATACAAACAAGTTATGTTGGCACACCAACAAAATGGTGTAGCTAAACGCAAAACGGGACTTACTTGAAAAAACTAGAGCATTAATGCTACAAATGAATGTACGAAAAGAGATTCTCGAGGGGTTAGCACAATGCTTACATCATCAATAGATTACCCAAATGTAGTCTTGGATTTCAAGTCTCCTCAGAGGTCAGCGAAAGGAAGGAAAATTAATCTCTCACCTTAGAGTCTTTGGTTGTATTTGTTTTGTACATATTCAATCTCAAATCATCGAGATAAATTGGATCCTAGAGTACATTAAATGTATTTTTCTTGGTTATTCATCTACACAAAAGGGATATAAGTGTTATGATCTCCAACTTAGGAGATTAATTGTGTCTAAAGACGTTCGATTTTATGAAACTAACCCTTTTTTCAACAAGTCACATGAAACCACAAGCCAAGGGATGACATCTTGGATGTGTTTCCACACGTTAATCGAACTCGAGGCTCTACAACAACAAGATCCCGCCCATGTCAACATTGACATCTCTCACCTTTGAAAGTAACAATGAAGGGTCTCTTCTTAATGGTACACTGCATGAAGATGGTGATAATCAAGATGATCCTCACAATATGATACAAGATGTGAACGAGTGTGAGATAACTCCTCCTGCTCCACGACGTAATCCAATGCGTGTTAGGCAACCTCCCACAAGACTCCAAGACTTTGTCACCTACAAACCCACACATCCCATCTCAAATTATGTGTCATATAAGAGAGTGACACCAACCCATGCCGCATTCCTCAGCACTACATCGAGTTACAATGAGCCTCAAAACTTTCATGAGGCCAATAGCCAAGAGGTGTGGAAGGAAGCCATGCAAGAAGAACTTAAAGTCCTAGATCAACACTGACATACGTGGAGCATCACCAAACTTCCAAAAGGCAAGAAATTGGTGGGTTGCAAATGGATTTATAAGCACAAATTCAAGTCAGATGGATCAATGGAGAGGTATAAAGCAAGATTGGTGGCTCGGGGATTCACTTAAACATTCGAGGTGGATTACAAAGAAACATTTGCACTGTTGCAAAAATGAACACGTAAGAAGTGTTGTTACGCCTACGGCTATAAACAAGGGGTGGTCCAATGTATCAAATGGATGTGAAGAATGCATTATTGCATGGTGATCTCAAAGAAGAAGTCTATATGAAATTGCCACACGGCATCCTCGAAAGCGAATACTGATTTAGTGTGCAAATTGCACAAATCCATTTATGGTTTGAAAAGTCCCTCACGAGCTTGGTACGCCAAGCTAAGCTCGCTTCTCACTAGTGTTGGTTTCAAAAGTTAATGCCGATTCTTCACTATTTGTTCGGCACAGGAACTATGGAAAAATTGGTTTCTTGGATTTATGTAGATGATCTTATAATTATAGGTGATAATGCTGACAAGATTTTCAACCTCAAACAGTCCCTCAGAAAAAGGTTTGCAATTAAAGACCTTGGTATATAAATGGCAACCTTGCACAAGGTACTCTTTCTTAACCAAATGAAATATGTCCTAGATTTGCTCAAGGAAGCTAACATGAGTGATGCTAAAACAGGCATTACCCCTCTTGACAGCAAGCTCAAACCTAGCTTGAAGGGCACGCCACTCACGGATATAAGTTATTACCGCCGATCGGGTTGGTAAGTTGATCTACCTAACAATCACCGCACGACATCACATATTCTCGTAAGTATTGTGAGCCAATTCATGACTCCCCGACACTTGAGCATTTGACCCTTGTTAAAAGCGATCTCACGCTATTTAAAAGGATCGGTGGGTCGTGGTATCATCGTGAAGAAGAATGACAACACACAAATCATGAGGGTATTGTGATCTTTGATTAGCGGGAATGCAATCAATCGCAAGTCCACCATGCAGCTCTTGTACATTTGTCGGTGGAAACTTAGTCACACGTGGAAGAGTAGCAAACCGTCATCGGCCAGATCAAGTGCCGAAGTCGAGTATCGTCTGAACGGCTTCAACTACGTGTGAGTTGATATGGCTTAAAGGTCTTATGTGATTTGGTGTCTCTACAACTCTTCCTATGTCCTTATTTTTGCGACAATCGGGTAGCCGTGCATATAAGATCAAACCCAGGTGTTTCACGAGACGAAACACATCAAGTTGATTGTCATTACATTCGTGAACAAGTTCAATCACAAGTGATTCGAACCGCATTTATACAAGAAGCTTCACCAACTGGTGACATCTTCACCAAGCCCTCGCTTCTCATCGCTTCAACGACTTTTGTCCAAGCTTGGATCCATAAACCTTTCGATCCAAACGAGAGGGTATTGGATATTAGTTCTTAATTCAAGGAATAAAACAAGGACCTTAATTCAAGGAGCAAAACAAGGAGCTTAATTCAAGGAGCAAAACAAGGAGCTTAATTCAAGGAGTAAAACAAGGAATCCTTAATTCAATGAGTAAAACAAGGAATCCTTAATTCAATGAGTAAAACAAGGAATCCTTAATTCAAGGAGTAAATCAATGGATGCTTAATTCAAAGAGTAATTGAAGGAGTAAAATTTCCTTATAAATAGCTATACAATTGTAATGAAAACATGAAGAAAATAATAAGAACTCTTTTGTGTAGAGTTATTTCTTGTTTTTTCAACAATGAGTTATAAAAAAATTGTATGTTTCAGTCTTTGATGTTGGTTCAAGACTTGAAATAATATATCATTTCACGATTATTACAATGTCTTTTATAATTATAGGATCTTAAGGCTAACTTACGAAGTTAGACCCTCTTTCTTTTATGTTTTCATCTCTTGATGATTTTTTTTAAGTAGAGTGCGCTCTCTCATCCATTATTGTATATAATACGTAACAATCAATAAATTTAAAAAAAATAAAAGCAATATATAATAATTTTTTTTTATTTGAAAACATTATAAATTAATTATACGAATATATAGGCAACCAACACAACTACGTGAGATTAGGGGGAAATTCACGAACCTTTCAATTTTTTTTTCTTCCAGAAAATATATTATATAGTTAAAATGATAACTAATAAGAGTTTCCTTCTCATTTGGACTTTACATTTGTAATGTTTTCATGTGAGCTATGTATATCATATTAGTACATTTACCTTTATGTTATTATGAGAAATTAAATTTCGAAAACTCATCGAACATTATTTACCTAACGATGAAATCCCTATTATAAAAATAAACATAAAATTACGGGCAAATGCAAGGTTTAAATATTGAAATATAATTTTTATAAAAATATTAAAGATATTATTATTATCGATTTAAATTTTGAAATAAAATCACCAAAATTATGAAAAATTATTGAATTTTTTATAAAAATTTTATAAAACATAAAAAAATCAATTACTTTTATTTTAAACTAATTTTTTATTCAATACATGTATTTTTAAATACTTAAAATATTTAATTAATCAATACATTTATCAGTTAATTAAAATATTATATAATGAAATCTATATTATTTTTTACTAAATATTGTAGAATGAATAGTTAAAAGGTTTGAAATAATTAAGTAAACTATTTAATTGTAACTATTATAAATAAATAAATCTCGATATTATAAAAGTAAATTTCATTGATTGTTTATTTTTTAAAATACTCATATATATAACTGCAAACAAGAAAAAGAGAATATATTATCTACTATAAAAGTGAGAAAAAATTGAATTAAAATAATTACTTAGAAAGAAGAAAAAAAGAAAAAAAATCAAGAATTAATATTTTTGATATTTTGTTTAATATTTTAACAATAGTACCAATAATATTCATGATATTTTAGTCAAAAAAATACATTTAAACGACAACAATATTTTAGATAAAAGATCGTTGTAATTCTCAACCCCACCTCATCCTCCGGAGGAACATTTTCACCGATGTCAAAATCAAAGTTTTTCTAGGAATTTCGATTCTTACAAGAAAAATTAACATCTTATATGTAACATATTACATATATTTATAAAAAATATGTAATACCTTATATTTATCAATAATCGTCGCATCAACAATCGTCGATACTCTAGTGAGATCTTTTCTATCAGAATTGTAATAGGATTATCAACAACGGTTATAAGAATTATGTTAGTAGTGATTTTCATCAATCTTGTTATTATTTTATTAAATTTGCGTAGTAAAGATGTTTTATTCATTTTGTTACGAAGCTATTAACTTATAGATGAGTTTTGCTAGTTTGAAAATTTTAATAAAAAAATCAAACTTTATATCGTGGCAATATTCTCTACTTGTAGCTTGTATTATTCAGTACTCATTTGTGTGGGTTTGCCTTAGATCCATAGGGCATCAGTTAGTAGAACATCTTATTCTACTCGTGAGAAAGCAAAAGGAAAAATATTAATTTGATCAATATGTGTGGTTCACATTCAGTTGGCTTTGTTGGCTTAATAACTTTGATATAAATAATGAGTTGGTTATTTTCACAATCTTTTTGTTACATTCACATTATAGTTAGTATTAATTTTTTAAATTATTAAATATAATACTTTATCTTTATTATATTTTTCTATATCAATTAAATTATTTTTAAATATAATTTATCAATTTTTAAAATTTATATTAAATATAACCTCAAATCAATAAAATAAATTAGGTAAAATTCCCATCCTAAATTATTGATTAAACGGTGATTTGGTCACTTATGAAAATAATTAAAAGGAAAAGTATTTTAACGTTACACATGTGGACATGTGAGTGCAAATCTTAAAAAAATTAGTATTTACTCATGTTATAAGTTATGATATAATAGATAATTATCAATTAAAATAATATGATTTATTTTTAATTTATAATTAATTTTCACATTAATTGTAATAATATCATAACTTATAATAAATAGATTTTTTAAAAAAATTAATTTAAATTTAACCAAATTAGATCTCATTGGGACATCGTGTACCACGTAGAATTGCTTTGGGAGTAATTTTTTAAAAAAACTCAAATTTGGGTTGAAATCGATTTGGATATTTATTTGCAAATTTTCTAATTAATTATTTGATTTGATAAATGATTTTATTAAATAAGAAAATTAATTATAATACTTTATTAGCTCAACAAGGACTAGCCGTTGTTGCAAGTGTTTAAACTTTAGGTCAACAAGTCATGTTGTAATCACGAATAATATGTGAAAATATGAAAATTAGAACAAAAGATTCATTGATGACAATTGATATTTACATAGTAAAATAATAAGATAAACGTTATAAGTTTATTGTTGAAATTTATGGAATTCATATGAAATATTATTTTTAAAGATTTGATACATTAAGTGATTGTATATAATAATTCTATTGTTGTTATATAATTTTTTGTAGGTTTATATATGTTCTCTCCACACACTACTAAAGTTATTGATTAGGAATTGATGGGTTGTTTTTTGGATTGGAACATTGATAGTAAGATTTCAACCTTAACTTTAGATAATTGTTCTATTAATACCTCAATATTATCTTATCTCTTAGATTCATTAGATATAACTTAAATGTTAATGTATGGGGATATTTTTCACATGCGTTATAATACTCACGTATTAAACTTAGTAGTAAAAGATGAGTTGAATGTAATATCCCAATGCATTGTTAAAATTAGAGATAGTGTTGCATATTAGATAGTAACAAAAAAATGGAGGAAAATTTTAAAAAAATTGTATCTCAAAAGATAAAATCTTCTTGTAAGAATTTATTTCTTGATTATCAAACTTGTTGAAATTCTACATTTTTTAATGTTTAAAGATTTATTATTTTATCAAAAAGTGTTTCCTCCTTTGAAACAATTGGATAATAATTAAAATATTCTTCCTCGTGACTTGGATTGAGAAATGATAAGTAAAATTTGTGTGAAGTTAGATATATTTTACAAGGTCATTGAATGGATTTCTAGTTCCAGCTATCCTACTATAAACATGTTATTTCCTTATATTTGTGACATCAAATTGATATTATATTTGTGGGTTAATGATGAGAATAATTTGAAAAAGGGAATAGCTAAAAACTTGTTTAAAAAATTCAACAAGTATTGGCAATAAGTTAATATTGTCATGGTTGTAAGAGTTATTTTGGATCATAGATTTAAGATAAATTATCTCAAATTCTATTTTCCAAAAATATATGGAAAGAATGTCATTTTTGAATTTGAAAATGTGAGAAAAAAGTGTTGTGATTTGATAAATATGTATCGAAAGAAACGAATTATAAACTATGAGAGTCGATAAATGGAGTTTTCATCATGTTCTAATATGCCTTAAAGTTCAAAAGGTATTAGGGTTCTGAATCCTAGTGATATAATTGAGTATAAATAATGAAAATTAATGCAAAATAAAACTGAACATTTGATATATGAGTTTGACTCTTATTTAGAGGAAGCTAATATGAAAATTTTGGAAGAAGAGTTTGATATATTATCTTAGTGGAAGTGCAACAAACATAAATATCAAATAATGCATGACATTGCTAGAGATATATTGACTATTCTAGTTAACACAGTTGCTTCAAAATCTGTATTTAACATAAGTGGTAGAATAGTGAGCAAACACCATGGTAGATTAAAAAAAATACATTGGAAGCTTTGATGTGTACTCAAGATTAGTTATAGACTAATATTCATAAACAAGATATAAGCCTATATATTTAATACTTGTACATGTTATATTCTATTAACACTTATTATATGAACTATATATTAATTATTTAATGGTATATTCGAATAATTTATAATTTATTCAGATATGTTAGTTCGTGGTTCATCCGTTTCTACTATTACTATTACAAAAGATAATGTTGAAATACAAATTTAGATTATCGATTAATTAATTTGTTATTCTGGTTTCTAAAAATGATTTTATATATTTGATTTTTGCAGGATAGTTACATTGTTAAAGAATAATTGAAAGAGAGAATTTTTGCTTTATTGTACTCAATTTTTCTTAAATTTATGTAAGTTTTCAATAACCATTCTGATATGTTATCAACATATAAAAACTGTCTTCGAATTATAACGATCTTCTTACGAATTTAAGTACAAATTTTATAATTTAATTCAAAACCAATTATATCAAAAACTATCTCAATTTATACTCATTTTCGTACCATTGCTATTATGCAACTCTTACATGTAAATTGATGTTCCCAATTATTTTATTAAATTATTTAAAAAAATTATAAATTAATATTTTTAAATTTTTTAAATAAAATAATATTTTAATATTAATTCATATTTTTACCGAGTAAGATATTATTTTAAATAATTTTTAAAATTTTTCTATTTAAAAATAAATTTTTTGGACGTATATACAAGGTTATTTCTTTAGGTAACTATTGAAAATTTTGTAATAATTATGTAGCAATCCCGTAATATTTACCAAAAAATTATTGGAAAATTTAAATAAAAGAGAAGAGTGAAAAAATATTTTTTTAAAATTATGTTAATAAAGATAAAATTTTAATAATTTTAATTTAATTTAAAAAATAATTAATCAGATCATATTTAAATAAAATATTATATTATAATTTATATTAATCATAAAAGTTTATGAAATTGATATATTATTTTTATAATTATAATTTTTAAAAATAATATTTTTATTAATTTTTAAAAAATAATTACCCTTTTTTTATGAATCGTAAAAAGGCCCTCCAAATACCTATAAATATAAAGCAAAGACACTAGACGTGACTGGTGACATTCTGACTCTTAGAGGAATCTCTGAGCCAGTCCCAGTCGTTCATCCATCGCTGACTCTGGTACGTTCATTTTGTATATTGGCATCTAAAATGGTTGCAACGTTTGCTTTCTGTCTCTCCTAGGGTTTCTTTTATTCCACTACCCCCCAAGTCGCTTAGTAATCCAAATAAATCTAAGCGATGTCTTTTCTTCGATTCCCTTTGTGGCCTTTTTCTTTTCGTTAGTGGTTATCACTTCTCGGGTCAATCTCCTACTTTTGAAATCCACCGTGCAATTTGGGGTTTCTTGGTAAGCCTTTCTTGTTCGCGGGAAAGCTTTGATTTTTAACTTAATTGAATTCATTTTACAATTTCTTGTCTTGGTTGTTTTTGATTTGCTCTTTGTTTGTTTTAGATCTTTTTTATTAGTTTTTATATTTGATTAACCCATATTGCTTTTCTATGGTGGTTTTTTTTCGTGATAACGCATTTGTTAGGTGTCTCAATTTCTACAAAAAAGGAAATACTGCTCGATATTTTATCTGGGTCGAGGCCCAAAGATTGAAGTTTACCGCTGTTATTCTGAATTAGGGTTTTTTGAAATTGTTCTGCAAATTCAATCTCTTAATGGAAGACGGTGAGCTCGATTTCTCGAACCAAGAACTGTTCTCTAGTCCCAACATGGGGATCGAGCTTCCTAGTAGTTGCTCAATGGACAGTTTCTTTGACGAGCTTCTAAAGGACACGCATGCTTGCACTCACACCCACACTTGCAATCCACCGGGACCAGACTACTCGCATACGCACACTTGTTTGCATGTACACACCAAAATTTTGTCTGCCCCATCTGATGATCAGGCTGGCACTGATGATACAGCGGAATCTGCAGAAAAGAAATCAAAAAAACGACCAGTGGGAAACCGTGAAGCTGTTCGTAAGTATAGGGAGAAGAAAAAGGCACGAGCTGCATCTTTGGAGGGTGAAGTTATGAGATTGAGAGCTGTGAATCAGCAGCTATTGAAGAGGTTACAAGGTCAGGCTGCATTGGAGTCCGAGGTTGCAAGGCTCAAATGTTTGTTGGTGGACATTCGAGGAAGGATTGAAGGAGAGATTGGATCTTTTCCTTATCACAAATCTGTCAATTCAAATATGCCCAATCCAAGCATGCCAAGTCCATACGTGATCAATCCATGTAACACTCAGTGTGATGACCAGGCATATTGCCTTAATCCAGGGGTGGATGGAAAATGTGGAGATGAGGCCACATATAATGATCATTGTGAATTTGAAAGTCTTCAATGTTTGGCAAATCAGAACTCAGGGTCAATGGTGCTTCCTGGATGTGGGATTGGAAATGGAGCAACTTATGTCAATACATCTGGCACAAATAAGAGGAGAGGTGAAACTTAAAATGCGTTTTAACCTAATGTTCAGTTTTCTGGTCAATTGAAAAGCCTTCTTATAATTTATTATTTATATTTTCTGTTTATAATCTTAGACTGTTGTCTATCAATTTTCGTTCCTTTCATGGCTAGAGTCATTATCGGTTCATATTCTTTGTTTGGTTATGATTGTTTTTGTTAGCTTCCCTGGTCAGGCTGAAATTAAATATAAAAATTCTCAAAAAATCTATATGGGTTGGTTTTGATATCTCATTCATATATTATACTTTGTGTCAAGTCATCACGATAAATCCATATGTGCATCCCATGGATTTTAGGCAGTTAGTTGAGTCTCCCATCCAACCAGACTAGAATACCGTAATAAGCTCCAACAGAGCAAGTGGTGTCCTGTATTGTTCATCTGCATTTAAATTATTTTATCCGAGTACTTCGTGTCACATCACTACAGTTAGTTATCTCTAGAGAGATACGAGCTGTGTCATGTAGCGCGCATCGAAGTTTTCATCTTCTAATTTTTTTATATGAAGTTATTGTAAGCATTTCATCTTTAACAGCTTTGCAACTTAACCTTTTCCAAACCTCTATTGCATCTCCAATGGTTTTGATCTATTTATCAGGAGGGAATTGTGCAGCAACTGCTGTTTGAATTGCTGATCATGCAGTGGCATCCTAATCGCCAGGAGTACATATTCTCTTCCAATAAATAGTTTGTCAAGCTGCAGAATCGGCACTGCCTCAGGTCATATGTAATTTTTTCATTAATGATTTTTGTTTTTCCTTCCGTACTCTCACTTGAACCCTGAGTTTAAGTACTTTGATCTTATGCTTTTAAATGAAACATTCATTTTTGCTAGCTTAGCTTCTAGCTACCTTGTAGGTTCATTGGCATTTTATCTTAAGTTTACATATTTTATAGAGCAGAAAACCTATCCATATATAGGCATCGGAGTTTTGGATCCATTCGAGTCTCAGCCTTAATATTTCTTTTGGACTATTCATTATATGAATGATATAATTTATTTAGTTAAGTATAGGTACAAGTAGGTGTAGTTATATTTACCTATCCATGTGTGTTTGGTAAGGACATATGTACTCTTGTGGGTTCCTTATATTTTTATGTGTTCTTTTGGTGAGTTACTCTCTGAGATCTTCAATTCTTGCTGAATCACAGAACATAGGAGGATGGGATGTCTGTGTTGTTTCAATTCTATGGACTGTGAGCAGGTGAGTCTTAAATCTCGCTTTTTGAGATCAACATATGTGATTTATGTGAAAGGATAAGATTAGCTAATAAGTTTCCTGGATTCGTTCTGGCGTGGCTTTACGTGACGTTAACAGAAGACACCTGCATTTGTATTTGCCATTTTGGTTGAGAAAGAATGCCAGATTTCTCTACTAATAGAAGGGTGCTAGCCATGCCAGTTTGTGAATTAGTCAACTGAAACACAAGGTGTTGTTTTTGACTGATTGATGTCTCATTGGAACCTCTAGTCAACCTTAAGTGCCTAAAGCAGTGAACAGGATCCTTATACCCAGAGCTATGTTACTTGGATTCTTCGTTTTTCGTGAAGTACCAATGTTAAAGAACATGACATAGACTTTGATGTTGGTACTAGTACACTCTAATTTAGTGTCAATTTACATAAAATTAAAAAAAAAATTGGGTGAAGTATATACAAAATTTATAACTCGGTGTTTAGTATATGTAACACAGTATCCAAGTACCTAATTTCCGCCATTGGTCATCCATTAGCTCACAGGATTGTGTTTCTGCTGACTATCATACTAAAGTGATCTGAAATTCATTTCAAATATACTCCTATAAAATTGAAATCGGATTTTTCACGTTTTTGTCCATTTGCAAAAACGTGATGGCAATTATCAGCTACTTAGGATAAAGTAGTGGCAATTAAGTAAAATAATAATTGTGTTTAAAAATTCTCTTTATGGAATTCAAACTTGGTGGAGGTTCTCCGGGAGAAGTCTGAGGCAAGTTGGTTTAATTCCTTTGTTAGTGCGGGTGTACCACAGTAGAATACTCCTACAAAAACAAAACATTTAGATTCAAGTCACCTCAATACATATGATATTTCAATAAGCGTGTGAATTTATATATATAAACCTTAGATGGCAAACAAAATGTATATATAATGAGAAATTAGATATGTGGTAATTGGCAACTAACTAGAAAATTATTGATATAAGTTACAACTTGACATTCAAGATCCCATTGATTATACCGTCATACCACGCGGTAAATCACGGAATCTTGCCAAAAGGATATAAGATCAGTAACCCAAAATATTATTCATTTTTTTACCTACACAAATATTATCTAATATTTTTAAGAAAGATTTATATTTATAAGTGATAATTTTTACACTCCCTTATTATTTTTAAAAGTCTAGCTATCAAAATGTATGATGCATGCAAGATTCAAACTCTAGATTTAGGAATTGACCTAAATGCGATCCAATTAATTATATAGAAGGCCAATGGTGAATGCTCGAAATATTAATGAAGAAAATGTACCATCTTCTTAGTTATTTTGTTTTCTTAAGCAATCAAAGTCAGAAATCGTATGAAAAGGGTTATTTGACGTCATTTCTACTCACTATTTCCTAATTAATTTGTACTATATTTCTATGGTCTATTATTAGACTACTAATATGCACGCAAATTAGTAAGTGTAATATTTTATCAGGATGATGAAGAGCAATCTTCTTGTAAACCTGTCGCCAGTTAGGTTTGACAAAATGAGATTTGACTCGAGTCCCAGGCACCACATCCACCCCATTCTTAGCATGTTGAAGAGATTGTAGCATAGCTATTAAAGCTGACCTGGCATCACCTTCCTCGTACACACCTGTACAATAATTATGCAATTCTATCACTTCCTTCTCATCCATTTCACCCACTTCATTCATCATCCCTTTAAACCACTCAAACGATCCTTGTTCTCTCGTCACCCAATGGAAATATGCTTTCCTTGTTCTAAACCCTGTTTTCATATTGTGGCTACTCTTATTAATATTGTTCTTATTTGATCCCCTATTTGCTGTTCTAGTACCATTTTCTATTGATTCATATTCATCTTCTTTGGCTTTCATTTTCATGTTATTTATTATGTCTTTCACAATGCTGACCATTGGAGTGGCTCCAATTCCGAGCCCAACAAGTAAAACGACGTCGTATTTCTTGTAGTCTTGAGCTGGAGCTCCAATTATAATGAGTATAAATTATTCATTAATCTTGGAGTTAAGATGATGTGGTAGTTTTAACTAATGGCATGTTTATTTAATTTAAATAATTTTCTTGAAAATTATGAACATGCAATCGCACGTACGCCCAAGTTTCTAGCAATTACAAGAAGATGAGAGTTTTACAAGTGGCGTTTGAATGCAATTACAAGTTCTCTTGAGCCAATAACCCAATTCCAACCTCTGAAGTTTGTGCGAGTCACTCGAGTTAAAAGCAATAGAAGACCCGAATAAAAACTTGCAACGACACTCTCATCTTCACATCTGTAAAGTTTCCAACTGATCAAAATCCTAAGAGAACAACTCATAGTGGTGTTCTTGTTACCATCATATCGAGATAAGTTGAAGCGCTTTGAAACAAAGCTTGTAGGAATGACGCACCCATTCAACTTAAAGTGGTGTTTTTTTTTTCTTTCTCTTTCCCAAATAGAGTTTCAATCGAATTGATTGAACAATTGCATTTCAATGGAATTTTAACGAAGACGGTTTTGGGTTTATGTTTTGGACTACAAAGTTTCCAACTTTGATTTCGCCATTATCGGAGCAATTCAATTGGGTTCCGTAGTACCCGTTTGAGATCCCAAATGGGTATTGTACGGAAATTGATGAGTTAAAGCAAAAGCTTTTGGTTGTGATGAACAACAGTCTATGGGCTTTGCTTGAAGAGAAAGTGAAAAGTATGATTACGATAACAAAAGGAAGAAATGTTTGTTGAAGAATCATTTTGACTAATAACACTTTTGTATTTTTTTTAAGAGTTTAACGGTACAACTGAAGGAATTTTAGTTTGGTGATATATTTGAAGCAAACAAAATAATTTGATCAGATATTTGTAAAATTATCCATAATATTTGTAGAAATAAATGTTTTTTTCGTGTTATATCACATTTAAAATAAAAAAAATAAGAACATGTTTATATATTTTTTAATATATTATATATCTTTTATTTACAAATATCATACAAATTCATAAGTAAACTATATACAAACTTAAATAAAAACTGAAAAACAGATAACTGGGATTGGAATCCAGAGAGTATACTTAAATTGGTTGGATATATATGGTGTTCACTGATGTTTTCTAAACAGGAAGTCATTACTTTAAATTTTGATAATATTTGATCTCTTTTTCGAATTTAGTCACACTGCATCATTAGCATTCAATTAATAATATTATAATTTTTGATGTTTTCAAAAGTATGGTATTATACCAATTTTTATTTAATTGTTTTTTGAGGAAATAAAAAAAAAAAAAAAGATAAGTGGGAGTGGATACAGCCTGTGGGGTTAGAAGATTTAAATTCGTCAATCGAAAAGAAGTATAAACAAATAAAGTTTTTATTATTATTATTTAATAATTTTCATTTGGGTTAATTCCAAGTTCAAATGCATTTTATGCTGGAGTAAACTTAAATTAATATAAATTTATACTTATATTAAGTATAATATGATAAATGATTAAATAATTTTAAAAATAATAAAAATTTATTTTTTAAAACAATTTAACTATATGTCATAACATAATTTATTTAAATGTTAATTTTTATGATGGTATATTCATCTTTAAATAAATTATATAATATGCTAAACTTAGCATGATCAATATAATATAGATTTAAATGTAAATTTATATAATGTTATCATTCATTTTAAATAAATTATATAACATGCTAATATTTAAATTTTTGAAAAAAAATATACATTAATTGATTTGATAATTTATTATAAGTTAAAAAAATAAATCTAATTATCTTAATAAAAAATTAATCAATAATAAACTGATCAATCAATTAGATAATAATTTGATAAATGTTAAATATAAAATTATTCAAATTTTTGTGAGGATAGTTTTTTATTTATTTATATTTGTATAATATTAAAACTTTAATAAAAATCTTATTATATTCAAAATAAAGATAGAAAACAATCATTCTAAAATTCACCCTCCATCAACATCAACATCAACATCAACCATAATCACCGTGTGAACAGCATCTACATGTTTTCTCAATTAAGACATTATCAAGATAAAATAATGCTAAAATTTATTAAGCAAATTAGCTGCCTAAAATGAGATTCAAAAACAACATTAAAGTAATTAGAATTAACGAGAGTTATAAGCACAAAAGCTTCTAGATAAAGATTGCCTAGTAGCTTACAATAATATTCCAAAAGTATTTTTAATCATAAATTTCGGTCTAATTTTAACTTTATAAACTCTAATAACAATAATAGTATTAATTTTAATCTAACCCTCTTTAGATTTCTCTCAATATCTATTCAAGTAAGTGACAATCCTACAATTATATGAAAGGAACCCATTTTTGATTATAGCTTGAATTTTAAAAACTATCTATCATTATATTAGCCAAAAAAAAGTGCTCTGAACACATGTTCTATTCTTACAATGTATTACATTTTTTCAATTATGTTAAATAGCTCAAGCTAAATACCTTAAAATATCAACATTTTTAGGAAATAAAGATGATCTCATATAAATCCAGATATCAATAAAGAATAAATTCATACATTCAAAGACAAGATTGAAAAATTGGAAGCATCCATACCTCTTGAGTTTTTTCACATTTTAAAAGAGCATGTGAAACATCCGGACATTGTACACACTATACTAAAAAAATTGGATTATTTTTTTCTACATAGATTGGCCTTTGTTGGGATAGCTTCACAACATGCCTTCCAAATGAGCAATTTTACCTTGTTTGAAGTTTATGTTTTAGATATCTTTCCACCAAGTCTAACTACTTTGAATAATCCCCAGCTAACCAATAAGCACTTTTAATAGAGAAAATACCATTCGCATTGCTGCCTTATATAAGCCTATCCTTAGATGATTAGTAGCCAAAGGATTTCTCAAAATTGCATCCATATCTTGTTCCATAAAAAGTACTTCTAATTAAACTTTTCTTCCATAATTGAACTTCATTAATCATATCAACCACATAGGTATTCTTAAGGAGTACACAAGGAGAGACAATCTTGAAAGAAGTAGAATAAGGCAACCAAAGATCTTTATAAATCCTCACATTGTCTCCTTTTCCAATCCTCCATTTTAAAGTCAATTTTACATAGTTTCTTTCCCTAACACACAATTCTCCACAAATAAGAGGAAAACCAGGTACAAAGGCATTCAATAAATCTCTATTAAAAAAAATACTTACCTTCAAAACTTGTGCCACCAAACTTTCACCTCCTTGTAAGAGTCTCTAACTATGCTTTGAGACTAGGCTTGATTAAAGGACGACCAATTCCTAAAACCAACTCCATCTAACACCTTTGGCTTACAAAGCTTCTCTTAGGCATCTAATGGATGGATCCCTTATCCAAGTCATAACCCCACCAAAAGTTTTTCATTAACTTTGCAATTCAGTATACAAAAGCTTAAAAGAAACTTAAAATAACTCATTGTATAAGTAAGGATAGCTTGTATTACTGCCTTCAACATAACCCCTTTCCCAACCATGGATAGGAATTTCTCCTTCCAACCCTTCAACTTCCTCTATATCCTATCTTTTATCTCTCCAAATAGTTTATTTTTATTTTTACCAGTCATAGCATGTAAACTTAGGCACCTTTCATGGCAATTAACAAATGGAATACCCAATATATCAAGATATAACCTTTTGGTTTCCTCAAAACAGGTACATAGGTGATTTCTTCAAATTAACTATTTATCAAAAAGCAGCCTCATAACATTCCAAGATCTCTTTCAATTTTTTACAAGAATTTCTATTTGCTTCAATAAATACAAAACTATTGTCAACAAAGAAAAGGTGTGAAATTCTTGGACTTCCTCTTGCTATGGCAGCACCTTTTAAGTGATTACTTATCTCTACCTTTCTGAGCAAACTTGATAAATCTTCAACATATAAGATGAAAAGATATAGGGATTAGAGATCCTTTTGTGAGTCTAACAAGATCTAAAATTTCACCATTAATAGAAAGAGAAGAAGAGACAAATTCCATATTGTTCTTGATTAAGTCCATCCATTGCTTAAAAAAACCAAGTTTGTTAAGAATAAACCTTAGAAAGTTACATTCCACTTTATAGTATGCTTTCATCATATCCAGTTTGATATTTGCTCTTACCTTTTTGCCTATCAAAATTCTTTTGATTTAGTGTAGTGTTTTAAATGCTCCCATTAAATTGTTAGAAATTAATCTTCCATGTATGAAAGCTTTGACTTTCAACGATTATAGTAAGCAAAATTGACTTCATCCTATTAGTGCTACATTTGACAATAATTTTACAAAGAACACTACATAAGCTAATAGGTCTAAAATCTATTGCTTTCTTGGGTTCCTTCACCTTTGGGATCAAAGAAATGATAGTATTATTATGCTTCCAATACTGGTCATTATGATTGAGAACCCCAAGGCAAAAGAAAACCAAATCATCAACTACAATATCCCAATGTTTTTGGTAAAAAAGAGCTAGCAACCCATCTAGCATAGGAGTCTTGATTAGGTACATCTCTTTAATTGTACATTCAATATCTTGTCTAGTGAAAGGCATTGTTAGTTATATATTCATATCATTTTTTACTCTTGCCTTAATACGATCATCAAAGAAATCAAAATTATAGAACCTTCACTTGAGAACATATTTGGATAAAAAGTCTGAAACATACTTGTTTAGGTAGAATTATAAGTGCCATAGGATTCTAAAGAGATTTAAGAGAGAGAGAGATTCCATTAATGGATTACATAAGTCCATATATATAGGCACAACTATCTCCAGGTGTTTGCACCCCATTGGAATGATCACACTTGAATCATATTGACACAAAAGTAGGTCCATTGCCAAGGATGAGGTTAGCCTATATATCATTGTAATACATGTCTTATTTTTCCTTGAGTGTGTCAACTAACCCACTATTGGTAACTTCGTGTCTTGTTTCTCATACTCCTCATATACCTCGTCTACCTAGTGATGAGCAGAATCGGGATTGCCAAAAACTTTGATGCCATCCCCGCAACGGAGTCATCCCCGGCAACGGCGCCAAAAACTTGAACGAAAACCGGCATCGCCGATCTTGCCAATACTTTGGTTTTATATTTATAAAACTCTCGCAAGTGCACGAATCATTTCATAGAAAATGATAAGTATACTCCCAAGGTCGATCTAAGGAAGGAATGTATGTGGTTTTTAATTTATTATTCAAACTTTTAAAAACGAAATTAAATCCTAAACATCCTGTCACGATATTTTGGGGTTTTGTGTTTTTAATCTACTTACATAAAAATAAACATAGATTCAATAAACATTCATGCAAATTTTATCTTTTATAAATAGTGGAGTATTTATGGATATAATAACTAAGTTAATTATGCTTGCTCATATTATTTAGGTTATTAAAGATATGAATTGATATTTATTGATTCTCCCTTTTTTGTATGAATACCACCTTTGGTGGGGTTAGATATTCTTTGTTAACTAAACAAATTAATTAATACCTATGGGTGGGGTTGATAACTAATTTGGTTAATTAAATTAATTCCTTTTTATAAGAGATTTAAAATGAACCATTTAAATGCCACCTAAGAATTTAGACTTTATTCAAGGTGTCCAAATTAAACCTAAGAATTTAGTTATCCGAGTACTAACTTTCAAGTTTTAAAACCACTACTGAAAACGTGTTGTCAATACATTTTCAGATAATAATTCTTATAAAAACTTTTGAAATAGAGCTTCACTCTAACTACCGGGCGATTGTACCAACAAATAAAAGAGCACTACTCTAAATCAGACCGGATAACTAAACCTTAAAATCTAATTTTCAGATTTAAGTTTGTAATGAAAAATAATATATTTCTCTCTAACATTCTTAATATAAAATCTTGAATAAAAATAAAATCAATTCATTTTAGAGATTTTTACCTATTTAATATTTCGCAAGCATAACAACGTTATTATTATATCATTTTTGCAAGCTACTAGCAGTTAAATTTAATCACGGACAAATTAAATATAACATGTAAGAATAAAGCATAAAAAATAACGCAAAGAAAATAAAATCCTTACAAGATTGATGCCATTCCCGTTGCTAGAAAACCTCCAAATGGAATTTACACTCTCATTTATTGAATCAAAAAGCTAATAAATTACAAAAAAATAACTAGTTCTTCCCAAAGAGGGAAGAACTCTAAAACTAAGAGAAACTAGCTAAAACATAAGAAAAACTAAGAAATAGAGAGAAAGAAAGAAGAGAGAAGTGTGTTTTGAGGTGTCTTTTGAAGTGAAGGGAATGAGGGTATTTATAGGTGAGGATGGAGAGAAAAAATGAGTAAAAAAATGTTAAAAATGTAAAAACGCCAGCGTAATGGAAATGCCGAGGTCATTAATGACGCCAAGATGACGCGTCATGGCGGTACGCACGTGAAAAATGGGCGAAATAAGCGTCACACATGGAGGGTACTGGCGCGCTGCGGATGAATAGTACCGCACGCGCACCGTGCGTGGATGAACAAGTACGACGCGCATCTCGGCGCGGTACAGCGCGCACGGGATAGGCTGCTCCGGGCACGATTTTCTCCTTTTTGACATTTTTGACCTTTTCGACCCATTTTGTCCAATTTTTTCATATTTTTTGACCTTCCTCCATTTATTTAGTAATATAATTGTAATGTATTGCTTCCAGTATTCCTCTTTGAGTCTTTAAGTTACGTTTTTAAGCGAAAATACCTGAAAAACAATAAAAATACCCGTGATTCCGAAAAAGACAAATTTATATAAATATATGATAAAACATATAAATATATATATTTTTAATCAATTAATGAGCATAAAATTATGGTAATTTTAGTGTTTTTTGAGCACTCATCACCTAGTACAACTCATATACCTCATGTATATCGTATACGTTATGTACCTCATGTACCTCTATCATGAGGTACCTCAGACTATAACGCCCAAACACTAAGTTACCCATTCTTTTATCTTGGAGCACAATGAAATAATCTTATTCTTATCAAGACATGTCATTTCAATAGGAAAAACTTTTTTGGGAGTGCAATCTTTTCAACCTCTTAGGGTGAACTCTTCGACTTCTTTTAAGGATACTAACCTTTCAGATTCTTTGTAGGTATAAACATTTCAAATTATTTAGTTATATACCTTTCAGCTTCCCTTAGGAAATCTAGGTCTCTTACCTAATATATTAAGAACCCTTGCCTCCTTTTTTGAATTCATTTTCGTCAGTTTCAAAAGTAAAAAACTCCAAAAAAATCCAATCTATGTGAAGAATTTTAGGTCGAACTTGAAAGATTTCAACCCACTCTTAAGGAATTTTAATCTATGTTTAGGACTTTCAGATTGTGAAAAAAGAAAATCAATCCTTTTAGGTGCTTTATTTTACCCTATTTTTAATTTTCTTGCTTTAATCTATGACCGAGCACCCGAGTTCCTAATCCACTAAGATTCCACCTAGGTTCACCCCATCACAGAAACTAATGACATTATACCCATTCTTCAAAAGGTACAATGAACAGGGTAGAGAAATACAGGTAAGAGAACCCACAACACAAGATGGGATACTGGCACTCCTTGTTTCCAACCCAATCCAAATGACAGTATACATATGTAAGGAACCACATGATTTTGGATAAAGCACTTTGGGACACAACCAATGGAGCTCAAGTTCTTGCATCCACTAGCACCCTAGTTCAAGATTTGTTTGAAGCTTCAACCTTAGGTGATGTACTTCCCATACACATTATTGTTCCTCGAAAGGTTGAAAGAAAAAAAGAAAACATGTTGCCAACCAACTGAGGAACCCTAAGAAAAAATCCCAAGGAAGGACATTCAAACATTACTGAATACTTTGACCATGGAAGACATGTAACACCAGAGGAGGTCATACTCAATTTCACCCTATGTGGGTTTAATGCAAATCTCCCAACATCTCCTCGAGATGTATGACCCACCTAACAGATGATATACTCTATACGAGGAGGCTCTGTGAATTGGGTTAAGGTTTCTTATACCTTAGCTTAAGGAGAGCTTGGCTATGAGCTAGGAAAATTTCATTACAATTTAAATGTTAAAAAAATGATATAAAATATCAAATTTTATTGAAGATTTATCATATTTTTAGTTAAAAAAATCAACTTTAAATAAGAGCAAGAAAGTTGAATAAAAATATTAGGAAAATAATTACTCCTGACATTATAAATTTGTTGTTATAAATTTTATGATAATTTTAATAATTTAATGTAGTTATATTTTTTAATATAAATATTATTAATGTATTTTAATTTTAAATTAATGAAATTTATTTATTTATGTTAAAGAACTCGAGATCCAGCTGGTGGAGAGCAATACAACAGCTGAAAACATCCAACAACAGATTGGTAGGAAGCAACAGACTATCCAAGAACATGTCTCATCATAATTATGTTTATTTTAATTATTACAATTTTGTTTTTCTTTTGTATAAATTAGATCGTAAACATTCATTTATTCAATCAAATAAAACCATTTCTTACATGGTATCAGAGCTTAGGAAGTAATTTTCTAAAAATTCAGCTCACACAGAAACTTTTTCTTCCTTTCAAATTTTGTTTCTTTTTAAAACCAATTTCGATTCACAAAAACAATTTCAATTTCATCTTATTATAATACCTATAAAATTTCGAGCAATTTGCAATTATTTTCAAGCCAAAACATTAATCCACACGCTCACATGCGCCTTGTCTGAGTTCATCGGAGTTCTACGTGCCTCGTTGGAGTGACAAGCGCTCGCGCTAGGAAGACGACTCAAACGACGTGTCATTTAGCTCACCTCTGAAGCAAACGACGTGTCATTTGTTCTGGTTCGATCTTTAGCTGGTTTGATCTTCAGCCGGTTTAGTTCTGCAGCCAATTCAGTGTTCCAGTCACCGTTTCAGCCACTCTAAACGCTGGTTCACCAATTTTCCGACTGGTTATTTGGCTGAAATTTCTGATTCTGAAATCCTTGATAGATTTTCTATAAAATACATCCCATTTCCATTCATTAGTAGTTTTTATAAACAATCATTATTGTCTAAAAACACACTAAATCTTATCCCGTTTTTGAATTTTTTACTCAAAAATCATGTCTGAAACTACCAATGACATTCGTACACAATATCCTAACAAGAATTACCCACAAATAAACTCACATCTCAAGTACAATCGATGCAACAATATCGGCCAGAATTCTAAAAGCTACCGAAATCACCTCAAATGTGATTTTTGTGGTCTCAATGGACACAATTATGAAAACTGTCAAAAAGACATCAAATGTGATTTCTATGGTTTGAATGGACATTACATCAACATATGTCGGAAGAAAATGGCAATTCAAGATAAGAGAAATGCAAGTTATGGTTTCCCTTCCAAAGCTCACCATACTAATCTTCAAGAAAACAACTCCAACACAAGGATACCATCTTACAACCTTACATACGCCAAATATCATGAGCTTTTTACACTTCTCAATCAAGCCAAATCAGGTAGCATGGTAAGACAAATGACTACTTCTTCAAGTAACATATCATGTACGAATGTTTTCCATTCAAAAACCCGTTAGATTCTTGATACAGGAGTAACTGATCACATGGTATGTTCCCAAAACCTTATGAGCTCTAACATTCAAGTCACTAATCGGCATGTACATTTACCTGATCATTCACTTGCCCGTGTCACACATATTGATACTGTACATTTCTCTAATAATTTAATACTCCATAATGTCTTATGCGTTCCCCCTTCAAATTAAACTTGGTTTCAATAGCTAAACTAACTCAAACTACATTTTGTCATGTCACCTTCACTAATAATATGTGCTTTGTTCAGGACAAATGCTCGGGGAAGACGATTGGGATGAGAACTGAGAAAGTAGGACTATACTACTTGACTATTTTGAAGAAGGCTGGATGTTTCTCTGTTTCAAATACTACTCCAATTAAGGGTGAGCAAAATATCCGATCAATCCGAAAAATTCGATCAAATCTGATAAAAGTAAGTGGTTTCTATCCGAATTTGGATTCGATTTTATCAATCCGCTCGGATTGGATTTTATCAATCCGCTCGGATTGGATTTTATCAATCCACTCGGATTGGATTTTATCAATCCGCTCGGATTGGATTTTATCAATTCGTTCAGATTCGAATTCGAATTCAAATTAAAAATATTCAAATCCATATAATCCGATCCGATATATTTAATATATTATTTAAAAATATATATATAATAATTATTTAACTGAACTATTAAAGCAGTTGCCGTATATTTAAATCTTAACAAAAAACTTAATATATTTTTCCTGCCTCCATCTCTCTAAATCTTAACCCAAAACCTAATATATTTTTGTAGCTGCCTCCATATCTCTCTCTGCCTACTTGCCTCTATTGTTAAGTGCTTCTCTGCTGCTGTTGCTCGTGCTTCTCTCCTTCTCTACTTTGCAGCTGCTTGTGCTTCTCTACTTTGCAGCTGCTTGTGCTTCTTTGCTTCTGCTTCTCTGCTTCTCTGCTTCTCTACTTCGTAGCTGCTTCTACTTATCTACTTTGCAGCTACTTTTTTGCTCGCTCGCTGCTGCTGCTGCTCGCTGTTCGTTGTTCTTCATCATCCTGAACAAGAAGGTTATATTTTTTGAACTTTTTTCCTTTTTATGAATTTTGATTTCACATCTAATATTCAAATGCTCTATTTTAACTGTTATTGATAATTATTGCTTTTGTTTCAAATGGATGTGTGAAGCAATAAGCTATCTAGATTCTAGAACATATTGTGTGATTTACTGTTCTCGTATAGTAATTTTCGAGAACTATGAGATGAAATTACGAGTCTGAATGAAAATGTGATTGTATTGTAGAACAAAAATTAGATGACATTATAAGAAAACTTTGAACGGTCATAACTTTGTATTGTGAGGTCTGTTTTGGACGAATTGTTTTATGATTTCATATAACTTTTCGATATCTAGGCACACTAAACTGTCAAAGGCATTTTGCCTAGAGTTTTCCCCCCAAAAACGCTGTTTTTTTATGTTTTAATTGAGCTACAACAATTTTTAAACTATTTTTAAAATATTGAGGTTTATCGTGGCTTTGTGGAACAAATGTCAGCACTGTAGTACATCATGATTATTTACATAATTATAAAAATCAATATCGTAAAACATTGTTCTATAAATAGTGCATGTTAATTGAACATTTCATTCGTATTATTAAATTTTTAGTTATATTATATATAAATGTTCAATACATATTTTAAATCACATAAAATAAAATATGTCCAACATCACCCCACGTCTATGTGCACATTTTTACAATTATTTATTGCAAATGTCTAATATTTTTTCTACAACTATACAGTAGCTTTAGATAAAGATAATGATACACTTTATGTGATTGAAGAAGTAAATAAAGATGAAAGCGCAACACAACCAACCCAAGAAAAAGATTCTGTAAGTACTCCAATTCCTGATTTATGCATTGCTTCTAAAGAAGAATGTAAAAAGGTTTCCTCTAGATCTAGTAGTGAAGTATGGGTTCATTTTACTATAGAAGGGGTAGGGCAACATCGCAAAGCTATATGCAAATATTGTAAGAAACAATATAAGTATGTGTCAAGAAAATCTGGCACGTCAAATTTGCTTGTACACATTGCCATTGGATGTGATAAGTTTCCCGGTAGAGTTCTTAAGAAACAAAAAAACTTTAGCTTTTCATAAGGAAGGAAGTCTTGTACCTCACAATTTTAATGCTGAAAGATGTAGAGAAAAATTGGTAAGGATGATAATAAAAGATGAATTGCCATTTATTATTGTAGAAGGTGAAGGATTTAAGGAGTTTATTGAAGAATTACAACATTTGTTTAAAATCCCTTCTCAGTGGACTATTGCAAGAGATTGCTTGAATATGTACGTTACTGAAAGAGTAAAATTAAAAAAGTTGTTGAATAGAACTAGTAAAAGAATATGTCTTACCATTGATACATGAACATCTTGTCAAAATTTATGTTATATGTGTTTAACTGCTCATTTTGTTGATAATGATTGGAATTTACAAAAGAGAATCTTGAACTTTTGTCAAGTTTCAAATCATAAAGATGATACACTTGGTAGAGCGATTGAAGCATGTTTGTTAGATTGTGACATTGATAGGATATTATGTATTACAATTGATAATGTAAGTTCTAATGATACTGCACTTATTTGACAAAAATGTGTTAATGGTTGGGGTAATGCAATTTTAGAATCAAAACATTTGCACATGCGATGTGGTACACATATTATGAATTTAATTGTTGAGTATGGTTTGAAAGAGTATAACATATCAATAAATAGGATTCGTGCTGTTGTAAGATACGTGAGAGGATCACCAATTGGACTGGAAAAATTTAAGAGTGTTGTTGAAATGAAAAAACTCTCTACTCAAAAACTCGTTTGCTTAGATGTTACAACAAGGTGGAATTCAACTTATTTGATGTTGGATTCTACAACTTATTTTCAAAAAGCATTTGAAAGGTTAGAGATCACTGATTTGGGGTACTATCAAGAGTTTTGTCGAGGTGAAATTAAACAACCTCCGACTATAATGGATTGGGATAATGCTAGACATTTTGTCCAATTTTTGAAAGTTTTTTATGAAGCTACATTAATGTTTTCTGGATCTTTATATGTGACTTCTAATTTCTTCTTGGATCGTATTTGTTTTATTCATGATCAACTTGATATGTGGAGTAAATGTGAGGATTATATTACGATGAAGATGGCTAGTGATATGAAAGTAAAGTTTGACAAATATTGGGAAGGAATATCTAAAATGAATATGATGTTATTTGTGTCTGTTTTACTTTATCCTAGGCATAAAGAGTGTTCATTACATTTAAGTTTGCTAAAATTGTGTAATGGGTATGAGATTGAGGCTTCAATGAGTTCAAAAAGGGTAAAAAAACTTTGGAAGATATGTACAAGGAGTATCGTAAAGCGTGTTTTCCCTCAAATACAGAAGAATCTTCTCAACCTTTAGAAATTGGTACAGAAGATTTTGGTTTATAAGCAAATGCATTCCAACTTTATGCTTCTCGTAAGAGAAAGCATTTAAAAGAAATTCATACTATGGAAAACAAATCTTAAGTGGAAAAATACTTACAAGAAGCATTGGTCGATATGGATGATGATAAATTTGATCTTTTAAGTTGGTGGAATGTTCATTCCTCAAGCTTTAAGATTTTGTCTTTGATAGCTCAGATGTATTGGCCATACCGGTATCTACCGTAGCATTTGAATCTCCATTCTCTACTGGTGGTAGTACAATTAGTCCATACACGAGTTCTTTATCTTCTAAAATTGTACAATCTTTGATTTGCACTCAAAATTGGATTCGTTCATCTCCAATCATTAATATCCAAGAATCACTTGATGAAATTGAAGCTCTAGAATCAGGTATAATGCATAAAACTTTCAAATATATATTTCAAATATATATAGATTTATTTGTTATCAAATATATATTATTATGTTTATTAGCTCATTATTTATGTATATTTTTAACTTTTTAATTTTTCATCGTGTAGATATTCTTGATGGTATTGGTGACTTAAACCTTGAATGATTATCAAAAAGAGTTTTTGTTATTAATGTTCGTAGAGTGAAGTTAATTTATGTAATTGATATTTAATTTTTTGGATTTAAATTATTACTATGTATATTTGGAGTTAAATTATGTAATTGATGTTTAATTTTTTCTTTTTGATTATTTTTGTTGAATTATTTTTAATCATGTTGTTACCTACTTTTTTAATTTGTATAAAAAATATTTTTATTTTAGATTTTTTTTATTTTATGTAATTTTTTATTTTATATGTTGAAATTATATCAGATTTGGATTTGTTCGGATTGATGTTTATACCGGTTCAGATTGGATTGATATTTCATAATTTGCTTATTTATGTAATTTTTTTAATAGATTTAAATTAAAATTTCAGATTTAATAATTTTCGGATTGGATCTGATTCGGATTGACTTAAAAATAGCAAATTCGGATTTGTTCGGATTGGCATGTACAACAGATTGGATTCAGATTGTATAATTTTCGGATTGAATAATTTTTGGATCTAATCGGATCAAATTCAGCTTGACTTAAAATTGGCGGATTCGAATTTGTTCAGATTGATATGTACAACGGATCGGATTCGGATTGAATAATTCATAATTTGCTTCGGATCGGATCAGATTCGAATTGACATAAAATTTGCGGTTTTGAACCGATGCTCACCCCTAACTCCAACCAACCCTCATCTATAGCATCAACGACTTGGTCATCTATCTAATAACAGTTTGCATGAGCTCTCTCTTTCCATCAAGATATTTTTTTGTTCTATTAGTGATTGCTCTATTTGTCCACTAGCTAAACAAACTCGTAATCTATTTCCTTTAAGTTCCATCAATACAAAAGTACCTTTTGAACTTATTTATGTTGATATTTGTGGTGGCTATCACATTCCATCACTTAATCGAGCACGTTATTTCTTCACTATTGTTGATGACTACTCAAGATGCATATGGGTCTATCTCTTAAACACTAAATCTGATACACGCACATTTCTCACCACCTTCATTAATCTTGTTGAAACACAATTTACATCTAGGGTTAAAATCATTCGTAGCGATAATGGGCCAGAATTCTCTATGACCCAATTGTTTTCTAGCAAAGGAATTCTACATCATACTATTTGTGTCTCTACCCCTCAACAAAATGATATTGTTGAACGCAAACACCGTCACCTTCTTAATATAGCTCGTGCATTACTCTTCCAAGCCAACCTCCCTAAACAATTCTGGAGAGATGTCATTCTTACAACCATATACCTCATAAATCGTACTGCAATATCTGTTCTCAAGGGTAAAACACCATTTGAAATTATTTTTCACAAAGTTCCTATGTATGAACATCTTCGTGTCTTTGGTTCTTTTTGCTTTGCATCTACCCATCATGATCGACCCACCAAGTTTGATGCTAGATCACATTGATGCATATTCATTGGATATCCATCTAGGATAAAAGGTTATCGAGTCTACAATCTAAAAACATGCAAAACTTGTGTGTGTTGTGATGTTATCTTTCATGAACATGTGTTTCCTTATTCCACTTCCGCTGTCAACACTCCAACTCTATTCACTCCATCAGAAAATATTACTTATGATGACATGTGTAACATTCGTCATTCAACTACTCCAAATACATCACTTCATCATACATCATTTGTCCTTCCAGCAATCGACTCAGGCATTCATCATCTTCAAGATTCATCTCCTGAAACATCATCATCAACTTCTGTACCACACGTGACTCCTCCAACACCAGTCACACATAGGCTCCGCCGATCTACCAATGTTCCTAGCTACCTTCACAAGTATCATGTAAAAGCTTTCTTGCCTTCTTGGTCTTTTCCTTCGTCTAACTTATAGCATCATCCAGTAACAAATGTATTTTTCATTCTCTATCTCATGTACTTACTTATGATCGATTATCACCTGCACATCGTGCCTTTGTTACTTCTATTTCCATTCTCAAGGCACCAATCACCATTGTTGAAGCTTTCAATGATCCAAAATGGTGACTTGCCATGAAAACAAGAACTGGATGCTCTCGAAACTAATGACACTTAGATGCTTCAACAACTTCCTCCAAACAAGAAACCAGTTGGTTGTAAATGAATTTACAAAATTAAGTATAATCCTGATAGCTCTATAGAAAGATACAAGGCTGGATTAGTGGCCAAAGGATATTGAAGGTTTTAACTACCAAGAAATTTTTACACTGGTAGCAAAACTTGTCACTATTCATCTCTTTCTTGACGTTGCTGCTATTCAAAATTAGCATCTTTGCCAACTTAATGTCAACAATGTTTTTCTCTATGATGATCTTCATGAAGATGTCTACATGTCTCTTCCACTTGGATTCGGACGAACAGAAAAAACACGAGTATGTAAACTACACAACTTTTTATATGAACTCAAATAAACCTCACGTCAATGATTCAAAAGTTATCAAGAACACTTAAAGCTAGCTTATTTTAACCAATATGATCACTCATTATTAGTTCGAACTCGTGATAATTTCTTCTATGCTCTTCTTGTACATGTAGACGTAGATGATATAAGAGTATGTATAACTTTCTATGCCCAAAAAATCCCTCTGTGCCCAATTCTCTGTCCAGTATTTTATAACTTTCTTAAATGAAGATAGGTAATAATATCCGTATTACAATGTATCTAATATAACACTTACAGTGTATAACGTTACTATTTTCTGTGAGGCCAAAGGAAGCTTTTTAAGCTTAGCAATAAAAATCAATTTACTAAACTGGATCCCAACTGTCTTAGCAAAAGAGAACTAGATCCATCAAGTGCATGTATAGTCAAAACAATAACAGCGTCTTTTTTTCTTTATTTAGCTCGAAACATAAAAAAATTCTATTTGAATCCAAAACAAACCCTATTACAAAATTCAAAACTTAAATAAAATATGATCTAAAAAGCACTCAAATCTAACAGTCTAACAGTTATAATAAGAAAAAAAAACACATTTAAAACTCATAACAATAAAAATAACACTTTAATATTAACTAATATCTCTTTCAATTTAATTTTGAGTGTTATTTTTATTGCTACGAATTTTAAGAGTATTTTTCGGGCAATTTCTAAAAACAAAAAAAAAAACTTGGTAAAATAAAGCTGGTTCACATTCACATAATAGAACAAGCAGCAGTGTTCTCGTCGCTAAAGGCCGTGGTGTAACGCACTTCAGTGGAGCTCGCACGTGCTAGACGCGAATACTGTGGGTCATAGTCATTTCGCACGTACCCAGCTGGGGCCTTCTTATCGTAAACTCCGGCAGCGTATGGATGATCAACGACATCGTATGGGACATAAGGCCACAGTTCGGCCCTTTTTCCCGTCCGATGGGCGACACGTGCCACCACCTTGTGGGGTTCCACGTATCCGACGACTGTGAGCTTGTTCGCTTTTCGCTCTATATCCACCTGACTCACTCCCTTCATTCCCTCCACTGATCTCCTCACTTTCCTCTCGCATCCTTCGCAATCCATCTTCACCTTAATCTCCACCGTCTGATCAAAATCAGATCAACTGCATATAAGGATAGGCCTATTTGGGGGATTTTTTTTTTTTTGGGTACAAAAAAAATTATAATAATTTAACAGACAGTAAAAAGTACACAGCACGTTGTTCGGCTTTATTTTTACAGGGTGTGTTTGGAAGCAAGTGTAACTGATTACTTCAAAGCAGATAAGAACAAATTTCAAAATCTTGGAAGAATAGATATTAAACAACCTTACAATTTGAGCGGCTTAGAGAAGAAGAAAAATTAGTGATGATATTGTGTAGATTCATGTTCAGTAACCAAATCCAAGAACTACAAAAAAAAAAAAAAGTAGAAATAGAATATAGTTTTTTGAATCTAGTTTTGAAGGAGCTGTTCATGTATTCAAACCTAGCTTTAACCTTAATATTTCTAATTAAATTATAAGAAAAAGAAAAAGAAAGAAAGGTGTACTAGTTTAGATCGAGCTTAATAATGGAGTTATAGCTACTATATATGAGAGTAATGAGAAAATGAAGTTTAAGTAGATCGAAGATATGGAACGAACCTGAAATTGCTTTCGTTTCTTGTGTTTAGTGCTGCCATGGGAGCAATCAAATAAATAAGAGAAATGGTCGATAACTCCCATTGTAGTTGATTTTGAAAAGAAAAAAAATGAAATATATCTGTAGTAACAGAGATATTTATTTATTTCTATATAGTAGGTACAAGATAAAGACAAAACAACTAAGTAATTATTATACGAAGATAAATATGTTAAAAGCCTCTTCTTTTATTTATTATTATTATTTTTTTTTTAATTTTCATAGCTAGAATGATAGAACCAACGACAATCACAACTCTATTTATATATAATTAATTACTTTCTATTTTCCAGCTCTCTAAAACGCTGTCGGTACTTTCTATTTTATATATAATTAATTACTTTCTATTTTATATATAATTAATTAGTCTTGTCTTCTCAACTTCAATAATCGACCTCCAAATATCGGAACTTTCTTTTTATAAATTATTTGATTATTTAACGTGATTTTATTTTAATTTTTATATTAAAAAATATATTTATTTATTTTATAAAAAATAAATATTTATTTATTTTTTAAAAAATTTAATATAATTACAAGGAGGATGCTAGTAGTAAAGTTGACTACAAAGAAGCTTTTGTTTTGTATTTTAATTTTGAATAATATATTTTAGTAATAAAAATATTAGAGATAAATCATATGTTTTTAATTTTAAAATTAAAATATATATTTTTTAAAATTATAATATTAAAGTGTTTTAATTAAATACAACCATGTTTTTTTTAAAATAAAAAGCTATGAGATATCTCGTGAAAATATTTAAGTTATAATTATAGAAAGCTGAGTTGCACAATTATTTAAAAAAAAACATCGAAAATAAATATCATTTGGAGTGAATTTTAGTATTATTGATAAAAGATGTTAAATATATTTGATACATATATAAATTAAATATAATTATATTTATTATTTTGTGATATTTTGTATAATATAATTGGATAAAATTAATTATAAATATTATAATAAAACAATTTATATTTAAATAATTTTATTATAAAAATTTATTGAAATTAATATTTATTTTATTTTAAAATAAATAAAAAATTATTCTTAGTTTGAAATAAAAGAAAAAATAAAGATATATAATTTTAAAATTAAAATTTTAAATATATTAAATAAAATATCAAGTATAATTTAAAAAAATATTTATTATTAATATTAAATTTTTAAGTAATCATATAACTATTATTCTATATAATATTATATCATTTTACTATCTAATATATAATTATATAATTAAAATTATAATACTTTTTAGCACCCATAAACAAATAATTTTATCTCGACTCATGTTTTCTACTCTATTCTTTTTCACTTCTGCTCGAGAAATTCTCTAAATATCGGTGGCCCTGATTATTAATCTATTAAAATATAGCTTACGCACATCCGTGAAAATTTATATATCGGAATTATTATTGGAATTTTAATGATTGATATTTGGTATCAAAGTGTGAATGCAAATAATTATTTTGAAAAACGAAGACCCACTGAAATTATTAGAGGACCACATTAATATTTAGTAGGATCCTAGGATGTGTGTACCATTTATACTACACTTAAAAAAAAATAACAATAAAGACAGTTCTGTACGATGGAAAATAATAATTTGATTTAATAAATATATTAATCTCTTAATTTTAATCCTTAAAATTTTAAAACTTGTTAAGTAAATATTAAATATTTTATTTATAAATATATATTTTAATAACAAAGTTATAACTTATAAGTAAAATTTTAAAAATTTGATAATTAAATTATAAGATTTAAAAATTTAAAAACCTATGTCTAAATTTAATTAAATTTTGAGAAATAATTGTATACTTTATCATTTGAAGTAAGTTTGATAGATTAATTTTTGTTTGGAATAGATAAATAACGATTTTATTGAAATCTTTTAAGTTTAAAATATTTATTAAATTTGTTATTTTTTTAAATAAGAAAAATAATTTTTTTGAAACTTATAACAACAAAATATTACAACTTATATCTAGTAAAAATATTACTATTAAAAAAATTAAGTTCATTATTTCAATTTGAACATCATCTAATTGAATCAAATTAAATTACAACAATCTTGTCTAATTTAAGACGTTGATCCTATCTTCAAAAAATACATTTTCTTAAAAAAGAGTTATGTTTGATAATTTAAATTATAACTTAGTTGAAATATTTTAATGTATATGCCGAGACCTGTTACCTATAACCTTTTATTAAAAAAAAGTCAAATCTAATGTTATCTACAAAAGTTATTCAACTACGGTTACTTTTAATATCTTAAAATTTTATTTAATGAAATTACAATATTAAACAAAAAATAAAATAAAATAGTCTTATGGGTGGGTTTATTAGTAGATCCAATCAATCTTGGATTAGTTTTGAAAATTTTGGAACGAAATCAACTTATCTTCCTTTTTTATTTTTGACAAGTGTCAGATATTATAAGTGTTAATGATTTTCGTGGATAAAACATTTCTTTGTAAATTAGTTTCTAGACTTATTCTCATGTCTTTTAAGTAAAGTCAAAGAAACACCCGAGTTACAAATAATGTCACTTTAAAGTATATCTCTTATAACTATCATACATTTATTAGAACATGTCATAACACTTAGAATTATTCGTAGTTCTAAATTTATCGTTGCTCGATTAATCAACTAAGAGTCTCAATTGATCAATGTGTTAGATCGAATGAGGATTTATTGACTTCTATCTAAGTGCTCTCGGGTTGCCAAATTTTAGAACTCGATCAATCGAGTATTGACTTCTAATCTATCTTATTGTTTTTAGATCGATCGAGCCTCAAATATATCCCTTATAACTACCATACTTATAATTGCATTAATGCATTCACTAGCAAATATAATACTTTTAGAGTTATTTATAGTGGTAAAGTTATCGTTACTTGATCAATCTACTAAGGGTCTCGATAAATCACAATGTTAGATCAAACAAGGATCAATTAACTTCTGTCTAGGTGCTCTCAGGTTGCCAAATTTTAAAACTCAATTGATTGAATATTGGGTCGATCAATTGACCTATGGTAGATTGATCAAACTTCGATCGAGTTTCCTCAGATTGAAATTTCATACTTGGTTATAGTTACTAGATCAATCAAGTAGGGTATTGATCGATCGAGTAGCATCTTACTCTTTTCTTAAATGAGTATTGTTGATCCTTTTAGAAGTATTAATGTATTTTTACAATGATCTAAGTTTAGGATTTAAAGTTTTCCTATAAATACAAATATATTGCTCATTGTTTCACAACTCACACACGCCATATCAATTTGTCGAGAGCCATCACATTCTTCTCTATGCTTCACTGTTCTTTTTATGCTCTTATTTATTTCATATCTAGGTAATATCTATTATCTTTTTAAATCTCTGAAATTTGTGAGTGTTGTTAGATTAATCACTGCGTAGGTATGATGCTTTGGTATTTGTTCTAGAATTCTTAGTTCTATATTTATTGATATCTTTTGAACTTGGATTATGATTTAATCATTACTGAAAATTATCTAGAACAAAGACGGACAATTGTATTTTGTGCTAACCATTCTTGTAAGGTATTTAGTGGATGTATCTAATTGATTATGAGCTAATTGAAACATTTGTCAAGATCCATATACTCTAATCTTCAAGAACGTGAAAAAAGATGTAAAGGCCTAAAGCTTTTTCTTCTCTTATTTTCTATGCTATTATAGTTTCTTAGCTTCTATTGTCGTTTACTATATTATTATATTATTATGTTATTATCTTTGTTTACTTTATATTTAGTTGTTTAGAATGTATAGATGGCTAAAAATCATAGGTTTTTTGTTTTAGGCTTGTCTTTTAGCATAACAACTTAAGGTATATTATTGAAAGAAAGTAATGGAAATAGTAGTTTTTGCTTGTATTCAAATTTGTAGCTTCTCTCAAAAATTGTTGATCAATATTATTCCTTTAGATCTAAATCATAGTCATTTAGCTCCTTTATAGAGTCATTTGATTTCTATGTTTTAAGATTGATTCTACTTATTTGGTATCAAAGCCCACAATTTGCCCCGAGCTTTGATGGCCATTTTAGGTGAAGTTACTATTGAAAAAGACCTAGTTTCTAGAGTTCTTATCACATGTTTACATGATCAAGATAAAAAAAATGAAGTTTGCTTTAGAGCCTTTGTCCATGAGCTACATCAAACACTTGTGCAATCTCGTGAGGAATTAGTAAGTCACTTAAAGCCCATTTGACCCCCAAGATAAATCATCTCTTATTCCTTTTACTTTTAATCATAATTATTCCAAATCTCCTAATAATAGTCCCAACAAAACCTCACATCCTAAAACTACCATTGAGCCAACTACTTTCAATCCAAAACCTAATGCATACAAAACGTCAAGTGTTATCAAGTGTTTTAAATGTAACAAAGTGGTCATAGGTCTAGTGGTTATCCCCTTTAAGAGATTAGTCAATGTGGTTGATAGTGTAGAATATGGAGATGAGGGGTATGAAGATGCAAACAAAGAAATCCTATAAGTAGAAGATTTCATAAAAGGTGACGATGGGGAGAAATTTACCTATATCCTTCAAAGGATTCTTTTGTCTCTTAGAAAAGAAAGAAACTCTCAGAGATATGCATTCCTTAGAGCGAGGTTCACCATTAATAATAAAAGTGTGTGACATGATCATTGATGGTAATAAAAGTGAAGATGTGGTGTCCATGGCTCTATTGAAAGAAATGAGATTCCTTATATAACAACACCTTACGCCTTACAAGGTAGGATAGATCAAAAAGGGAGCTAAGACAAAAGTCACAAAGGTATGTATGGTTACTTTTTCAATTGGCAAACATTACAAAGATGAAGTGGACTGTGATGTAATGGATATGGATTTTTGCCATGTGTTGTTAGGTAGATCATGGCAATATGATAGAGACACTAAGCATCAAGGAAGGTAGAATACTTGTGCTTTTCTTTTGGAAGAGAAGAGAACATTTTTAGTGCCATAACAAGAGAAAGTTGAGAAATCTATTCCTACCACCAAGCCTTTGGCTTAAATGATTGTCAATGTAAATGGAATTCAAAAGGAATACATGGCTAGGTCTAAAATCTTAGAATTGTTTACAAATAGTGCATCTACTGTAGATATTGACTTAAGAGTCTCTCCAACTTTACAAACTTTGTTACAAGAGTACAAAGACATCTTCCTTGAAAAATTTCCTGAAGAATTACCACCCTTTAGAAACCTTTAATACTAAGAAGGATTATATAAATAAAGGGCAACTCCTTTTGGATTATGTAACACTTTAAGTATCTTTATGAATCTTATGAACAAAGTATTAAAGCCATACATTGGAAAGTTCATGATGATTTCTTTTAATGATACCTTTGTCTTTAGCAAGTCGCTAGAGGAACATATTCAACATTCGATTTCTCAAGGAATTCAAGTACATGAAAAGAAGATACAAGCAATTAGAGAATGATTCATTCCTACTAGTATACATGAAATTAGAAGTTTCCATCAATTTGTTACATTTTATAAGAGGTTCATCAAGGAGTTCAACACTATAATTGCCCATGTTACAAATTGTATGATAAAATGGGATTTACTTGGAGTTAATCACAACAAAATACTTTTGAACTTATTAAAGATAAGGTCACCACTGTCCTAATATTGTCATTACCCAATTTGATTTGGCATTCAAAATGGAAACAAGTGCTTCTAGAGTTGGTATTAAGGGAATGTCAATGTAAGAAGGCAAGTAGTCGAGTACTTCAGTGAGAAGTTAAATGACCAAGGGAGTACGTATGAACAAGAATTATATGCCATAAGGCCTTCAAACATTAAGAGCATTACTTAGTGTACATAGAGTTGGTTTTACATTATGATCGACACTCTCTCAAGTTCAAAAATTCTTAAAAGAATTTGAGTATAATACATTATAGGTAGATCTTATTCCTACAAAAGTTTACTTTCATTTTTAAGCACAAATTTGGTCAGAAGAATATAGCTACTGATGCCCTTAGCAGAAGGGGCTATCTCTTGACTATGATTCAAAATGAGGTGACTTGTTTTGATTTATTGAAGGACTAATATAAAGATGATAAGGATTTTAAGGTTATCTGGAAAGCATGTATTAATCAAGAACATCTAGAAGACTACATTTTATAAGGAGAATATTTGTTTAAAGGAAATATGGTATACATTCTCAAGACCTCTCTTGGAGAAATATTACTTAGGAGGCATCATTACAAGGGATTGGCTACCAATCTAGGTAGGGATAAAACAATAGTAGCAATTAAAGAAAAGTGCTATTGGCCAAGGCTCAAAAGGGATACAACTAAGTTTATATAATATTACTCTATATGTCATAGTGTAGGATATTTCTAACAATAATGGTTTGGGTTGTCCTCTGCTTATACCTATGAATATTTTGGAAAATCTTAGCATGGACTTCATATTGGTTTTACCTAAGACTCCCAAACATGTGGATTCAATCTTAGTATTGGTTGATAAGCTATCAAAAATAGCTTAATTTATGCATTGTAAAAAGAGCTCCAATGTTAGTTATGTAGCATAACTTTTCTTAGAGAGATAGTTCGATTACATGTGGTACCAAAATTCATAATCTCTAACAGGGATGTAAAATTCACAAGCCACTTTTGGAAGGAGTTATAGAAAAGGTTTGATACTCATTTAAAATTTTGTACCATTTATCACCCTCAAACTAACAACCGAATTGAATTTATCAACAAGACCTTAGGGAATACGGTGAGATGTATCTCTAGTACTAGACGAAAACAACAGGACTTGACATTACTTTAAGTTGAATTTTCCTTTAAAGGCATGGTTAACAGATCCAAGGAATAGTCCACTTGAGGTAGTCCATACTAAACATCTTAACTTCCTCTCTTAAAAGAGTTCTACAACTTCTAAAACTACCTATAATATTGCTAATATGGTGAAGGAAGTCAAAGGATATCTTTAGGGTACTATTAAAAAGTACAAGCAAGTTGTAGATAAGAAAATAAGGTTCAAGAAATCTAAATTGTGGATCTCGTTATGATTCACATAGACAAATATGTGACACCTAGTGAAGCTTATTCTAAATTAGAGAAATAAAATTAGTTTTATTTTGTATACTTAACAAGGTTGTCAGAAAAACTTCAAATCTCATATACATTCAACATTGTTGACCTATTAGAGTACTTTTTCACTAAATGAAGAGAAATTATACAACAAAAATCAGAGTCTTCTTCTATAGAAAAAAGGTATTGGTGTTAGGGCTCAAGGTTTATTCTTTTCTTATTTGCTATGATATAGTTGTTTTTTAGTTTTTATTATTGTTTACTATATTTCTATGTTATTATCTCTATTTGTGTTAGAATCATTTCCATAGAATATAGAGTTGGTTAATAATCATAAGCTTATTGATTTAGGCTTGGCTTTTAACATAACAACTTTAGATATACTATTAGAAGAAAGTAACGAAAAAGAATAGTTTTTGTTTATGTTCACTCTTGTAACTTATTTTTTATAGAAGTTCAATCAATATTATTATTATATATATTAATCATATTCGTTTACTTATTTTTTAATCATTTGATTTCTTTGTAATAAAATTGATTTTATCCCATAAAATTTTCGAATTTAATAATTATAATCAAATTAATAATGAAAACATTATAAATTGTAATAAGTGTTTAAAAAAGATTAATAAACAAAATCTATTTTGTTTTTCATAAAACTATTTTATCCAATCCAGCCTAACAAAATTGGTTCCAATTGAAATTATTTTTCAAATTTATTAATTTAAATTGATGGTAATGAAATCATTATATCGATTATATTTCAATTTTCGTCTAAAACTAAGCTACCAACGGGGAGCATACGCCTAGTAACTAGATAAAATAGATATATTTACCTTCTGTGGTCGTTTTAGAAATACCTAACTAATGGAAGGCAAAATTTTAAATCCTTGAAAAATCGACCGCAATTTGCAACTCGCAAGAAAAGAATTGCCCTGGGAAGAAGCAGCTGCAAAGCATAGAGAGGTTCGCTAGGAAAGGGTCTGCTCTCTGCTCAAGGACTTCTCGGCGATCAAGGTTCTCTCTCTCTATATATATATGTGTGTGTGTGTGTGTGCTCAACTCTATTTGGGTCCTGGAATGTACATTCTTTCTTATTCATTGTACCTCACGGGGATGATTGGATTGAGGATTCCATCAGATGTGGTGGTGGTTGGGGCAATTTGGTGAAACCATTTCGCATTTTTTGATGATAAATTCAAAATCATTGTTCTTCCATTTAAATTTTCACCAATGATGTAATTCCTTTTTAAGAAAGTTACTGAGATTTTATCTTGAACTAAAGAAACGCATACTTCTTATTTTTTATTTCTGCAATTGAATTAAAACTTTCTGAAGGGATCCCAATGTTTTTGTCCAGTTCAGTTTATGCTATATTTGCTTTAAACTCGTTGTTTATGCATGTATTGGGTTTTAGCCGTTTAGGGTACGTTGAATCTGCTACAACAATGAAACTGGATTTAATATCAATAAAATGACTTTAGTGTTTGCAGGATCACACTTGAGTAATCTAATGCGTTTCATGCAGATTTAAATTGCGAGACACTGTTCCAATGGCCAGAAAGTCTTTACCAAGACCGACAAAACTATCAGTATATCTATACATTCCAAATATCATTGGTCGGTATTGAATTATGATTCACTTCTTTAATTTTTGTGTGTGTTACAAACTTACAATGTTCCTGAACTAAATGACCCATTTGGCTGCCATCAATCACATACATGTCTCTAGTGTAAGAAGTTTAAGTAGCTCTTTTAGTACTTAGGTTTGCAAAGATTCAAATGCTATAAGTATTTTGTTCTTGCTGGCAGTATCTAATTGAAAAAAAACCCATTTCAGAAAAGGGAAAAAATGCATATCTGGTTTAGTTTGTATCTGTCACAAATTGCTGAAAGACAGCAAATGTTTTTTATTATGCTCTTTCAATTATAAGTGATTAGAAAAATTGTAACCTTCAGTGCCATATTTAGGAAGTGGTTGGAAAAATTACCTTAATTGGATCCCCTCAATACGTGTTTCTGGTTGCTTGCTACTGTAACTTGCTAGTCCTGTGTATTCTTAACCAGCTTATTCCTTATTTGGGATGCAGGGTATATAAGGGTTCTTATGAACTGTTTTGCTTTTGCTCAATGCTTCTCAAACAAGGAGCTCTTCTCCATTCTCTATTTTTTCAGGTAAGGATTAATTTTGAAGGAATTTGTTGTTCAAGTTCTATTTTATTCAGGACATATATAGGAGAAGTATTTATGCTTGGATTTTCCCTTTTCAGCTTTGTATGTGATGCCGTAGATGGCTGGTGTGCTCGTAAATTCAATCAAGGTACATAACTGTCTTGGACTATCTAGTATATGATGCTGAAATCTTTCCAATGTAATATTCAATATGTTATGTAAAAATGATATTACTTAGCTGGGTAACGACGAGAATAGCTTTTTCTAGACTTCTTGATTTGGAATTATTATTATCTCTTAAGTTCCTATTCTCTTTGTGCTTGCGGGCTGTAGTCTTTTGATTTTGCACCCAGCTCTTTTTCATCTTCTATTAGTTCCCTATTACTTTAATGATTTGATCTTCCTAGATTTGGACCGAGTGAGAGATGGCTTGGTGGAACCTTGGATTGCAATGGACACTTAGGTCAAAATGATTTCTGCATGAAGTTTGTTATAGCAAACTTTATCATTTTAGAGATTGCTGTTTTGACTGGATGAAAGCTTCTTATGATTTATATATTTTTCTTTTGTAATTTTTACTATAAGGATACGTAAGCAGATGCGGGAGATTCAACATTGGTTTAGTGTTTTTATTAATTTCAACAATGATGCCTTATATTGTTTGAAATTTAACAATTCAAATAACTTTGTGTATATTGTGAAAAAACTATCGTTATTTTTTATTGTAAAAAGGAAACAGTTGTTATTGATTCTAAAGAAATGCTGAAAACTGTGACTTATACATCCTCTTCCTCTTACTGTTTCAGTCTCCACTTTTGGAGCTGTTTTGGACATGATAACTGACAGGTAATCTTATGCTTGTTCTATGTAATGCTTAATTAGCTAGGTTTATGTATAGCATTTTTTATTATTTCTTCTTTGGAAGTTACATTTTATTGTGCCTAATCTAGGTCTTGAATTTGAATCAAATGCCTTGTATCTCAGGATTAGCACTGCCTGTCTGCTGGTTATTCTTTCCCAAATGTACCGGTAAATTTATTTACTGGCTTTTCTTTTGTTCTTTAAAATTCCTGCTTATTTTTCAGTACATATATCTGAGTCTTTGGTGGGTATTTAATGCAGGCCTACCTCGGTTTTCCTATCATTGCTTGCCTTAGATATTGGAAGCCACTGGCTGCAGATGTATAGGTGTGATCTTCTTGTTAAATCGTGTAATATTTGATTCTCAAGATAGATTATGGAACACAACCTTTGACTAGAGTATTTTCTGCTGATCATTGTACTTTAATTGCAGCACTTTCTTGTCAGGCAAGGTCAGTCATAAAGATGTTAAAGACAGCACTAGCTGGCTTTTTAGGTTATACTACGGGAATCGGATATTTATGGGATACTGTTGTGTAGCATGTGAGGTAATTTTGAATTAGTGTGTGTTAACTGAATGCAATCATTTGTCACAACTGCTATTATATCTGTATCTAACTTTAAGCTCTGCAGGTCCTTTATCTATGTCTGTTTCTTCTTGCAAAGAATGAAACTGAGAATTTGTTGAATGTAAGATCTACTTGTGTTCTTGATAAAGGTATCTGGAGAAAAAATATTTTATTTTGTCATACCACTTTTAACTTGGGTTCATGTTCCAGGTTGTAACAAGTTCTGCAAAACAGAGTGTGGTACTCTGTGTTATGCTTGGTTTGAGTTTGTTTGGATGGGCAGTCAAGCAAGTTGTGAATGTCATACAGGTAAGGCCTAGTGCTCTTATATTTCTTTAGTCTGAAGTAATTTATGATTTACTATTTCTCTCACCAAAATAAAAGAAAACAATTTATTTTTTTCATAAGTAACCTATTAATAATTTTACTAGTAATAATTTATAATTTAAAATAAATATACATTAATTTAAAACATTTAAAATACCCTGTGGTTGTGGATATGTCAATCATTCTCCGTGCTAGCTTCAACATACTTCGCCGTCCACTGGCCATTATTGATGCTCCAAAAATAGAACAAAAATTAAAAAAAACCTAAAATGCAATCGTCACAGTCAATAATTGAACTGAAACAAGGCATGGTGTCCGGTGAGGTTAGAAGAGTGGCGTTCACTGTAAGGACTTGTCCGGTGAAGTTAGGAGACGAGGAGGACAAGTTGCGTGAGAAAAAAATGGCTTTTGCTTGTTAGGCGGGAGTGATATATATATAGATTAACATTTTTCCCTTGAATTTATAGCAATACAGCGTTAATAAAATTGGAGGATATTTTTAATATTAACTAAACGTAAGGAATAATTATAAAGAAAAGTAAAATTTTAAGGGTATATTTGATATTATTCTGTAAATAGACTTTTTCTTTTTTGATATGCATCTAACCAATAGAAATTGTTTTTAGATAATTGAAAGAACTAGCTGACTTCATTTGAACTCACATCACTTGATTTTCCTATGTTATGCAATTCAGCTGAAGACTGCGGCAGATGTGTGTGTACTTTACGACGTCAACAAAAAACAGAGTCCATAACAATGGTTCTATAAGCCTAATGATCATAGAGCGTTGATTCTCTGGTGCTGCATATTTTCATTGTCATTTCCATGTTCAAAATAGTTGAGGATTGAATTTATTTTTTGGGACAAGAATGAGTACGGAGTTTTCATGTTCCTGATGTAACAGAAAAGTGGTTAAGCCCTTTCATGGCATCATTTTGTTCAGTTTAGGACCCTCCTGTTTTTCTCTCAGGGCATGTACTATCCATGTTTTGACAAAAGTTCCAGAAATTTACTATGTTTTGAAATGGTTCCATTTATTACCCATATCACTTTAAAAGTTTAGTTCCCTTTTATTACTCATATTATCAAATTTAATACCCTTTTAATATCCTTATTCTTGGTTATTTATTGTTTAAAAAAGATTAAATTGAAACTTTATAAACATTATGGGTAGTATATTAGTAGATTAGAACTATTTTAAAATGTGGTCAATTTTTATAGCAACGATTAAGGATGTTCAAAAATCGGATCGAATTGAACTAAATTGAAAAACTGGATTGAATCGATCAGAATAGTTTTATAAATCAAACTATCCGATCCGATTTGTATTAATTAAAACTATTTTTCAAACGATTCGATTTGGTTATATTAATTTTTAAATCGGTCGGATCCAACTAAACTTATCGATTTTAATAATATATTAAATTTTCATATTATTTCTTATAAACTTTTAATTAAATTTTTCATATTTTAATCAAAGATATATCATTAGACGTATCATATTTGTGTATTATTAATCGAATCAAACTATTGAAAATTGTTAATCAAATCTAACCAAATTGTTTGATTCAATTCTTATAATAACCAAACGGTCCGATCTGATATAGTTTGAGCAATATAAATGATCATGTTTGGTTAATTTTTTTACTCAAAATTGAATTGAATCATATAGTAGATATCTCTAATAACGATCATATAATTCCTCCAAACTCGAGAATGTTGGTGTAAATGTAAAATAAAAAATTTCATATTATTAATTAAAATACATTTAGATAAAAATTATATTTATGTATAATTAAGTACCAATTCATTTCACCAAACTTTTTCACTCTGTCAAATTAAATTTTTAACTTTTTATTTGATCAAATTTAATATAATTACACTGAGTGGTGCTAAGTTGCACCAAATATTAACTTGGTGGAGTATAATGTTCTTACCAATGACTCATTTTATAATGATTTATGTTTTTTTTTAAATTAATTTTTCTGATTCATCGAGGAAAAAAATATCATTTGGTAAAAAAATAATTTTTTTTCCTTTTGTTCCCTACAAACTTACAATATAGAAGACGTAAAATTAACTAATATTGAAAGAAAAATAAACTTGAAATATGGTTTTCAAATATTTTTTTTATGTTTTAAAAAAAATTAAATTTAAACTGAGTTTCAATCTCATTTTGAATTTAAAAATAATATTGGTTACAAAATAGATCCTAATTTGTTGTGTAATTCATCAAAAATAAAATAATATAAAAATAAAATAACACCAAGTTATATATACTCACAAGATGTGTTGGTGATTTAACATATTTAAAAGGGGAAAAATAAATTAAAAAAAAAACCTCTTTCTAAGGTTTTAAGATTCAATAAAAGAAAATCCTAAACACATATACTCGAACATTGTACTTAAGCAAAGATATTCACATAATTTGTTATAAAGCTCCTTAATTTAAGGAGCAAACATGGAGCAAAACATGGAGCAAAACAAGGAGCAAAACATGGAGCAATTCATGGAGCAAAACAAGGAGCTTAATTCAAGGAGCAATTTAAGGAACCATTAATTTAAGGAGTAATTCAAGGAGTGAATTTTCCTATAAATAGATGTGTAATTGTAATGAATTAATCATCCAAAGTGTTCATTCCAATTGAGAGAAAAGCTTAGAGAGAAAAGCTTTTGTGAGAGAAAATTGAGAGTAATTTTCTTGGGTGTAATTGGGTTGTGAGTTGTGAGTGTTGTAAACACCTTGTGTAATTTCTCATCTTTCAGTAAAAAGATCTGTAGCAGGTCCGGAGACGTAAGCAAGATTAGTTGAACTCCGTTATCAAATTTTGTGTGTTATTTTTCTATTCTTGCTTTCTCATAAATCTGGCTTATCGGGAATTTGCGTTATTTCCCAACAACTGGTATCAGAGCTATTGGTAGTGATTTCTGTCAATTTTCTGCAAGAAATAATCAGAAACGATCCAGAGGAAGTCAGATTTTAGTGGGAGCAATGGCCGCAGATGAAGGAAGGGTGAAACTCGAGAAATTTGATGGCACAGATTTCGGGTTTTGGAAAATGCAGATAGAGGATTATATGTATCAAAGAAATCTATATCAACCTCTCTCAGGGAAGAAGCCAGAGGCTATGAAGGAAGAAGATTGGAATCTTACAGGCAGACAAGCCACCGGAGTTATTCGATTGACGTTATCCGTAATGTTGCTTTTAACATAGCAAAGGAAAAGACCACGGCGGGTCGTATGGCAGCTCTTTCCAATATGTATGAGAAGCCCTCAGCCTCAACCAAAGTGCACTTGGTGAGGCGCTTGTTCAATTTGCGGATGCGTGAAGGTGTATCGGTAGCTCAACATCTCAATGAACTCAACACAGTTACAACCCAGTTGAGTTCAGTGGAAATTGAATTCGATGAAGAAGTACGAGCATTGATACTTTTGTCTTCTACACGGAAAAGGCTGGAATGCTCTTGTCACGGTGTGAGTAGCTCATCGGGAAGCAATAAGTTGAAATTTGACGATGTTCGTGATTTGGTTCTCGGTGAAGAGATCCGACGTAGAGAGACAGTGAATCGTCAACCTCTTCGGTTTGCATACGAGTCGAGAGGAAGAAATTCAACCAAAGGAAATGGACATGGTAGAGCCCGACTACCGAGGTAGATCAAAAGACGGGAGGTCCAAATCCGGGAATCCTAATAATTCCCATAGCTCGAAGACTATCGAGTGTTGGAATTGTGGAAGAACCGGGCATTACAAAAATCGGTGCAAGAGTGCAGAAGGACAAACAAGTGAAGGCGGAGGCAAATGTTACTTCCACCTCAGGAGGAGACGATGCATTGATATGCTCTTTGGAGAGCAAGGAAGAATCTTGGGTGTTAGACTGTGGAGCATCGTTCCATGCTACTTCACAAAAAGAATTCTTCGAGAAATATGTCCCCGGAAACCTTGGAAAGGTATATCTTGGTGATGATCAACCATGTGCTATTATTGGCAAAGGTGTAGTGAAGATTAAGTTGAACGGATCTGTTTGGGAACTGAAGGATGTCAGGCATATTCCCGATCTCAGAAGGAACTTAATCTCAGTGGGGCAGTTGGCCAGTGAAGGCTACACTACGATCTTCCATGGTGATGATTGGAAGATTTCAAAGGGTGCAATGACAGTTGCTCGAGGCAAGAAAAGTGGCACTCTTTACATGACAGCGGAGGCACGTTGTTCAATTACAGTTGCAGCAATGAAACACCAAATCTGTGGCACCGCAGACTAGGCCATATGAGTGAGAAGGGGATGAAGATTATGCACTCAAAGGGAAAACTTCCAGTCTACGATGCGGAGATAGACATGTGCGAAGATTGCATACTTGGAAAGCAAAAGAGAGTCAGCTTTCAGACAAGTTGCAGAATCCCAAAGAAGGAAAGGCTAGAGCTTATTCACTCTGATGTTTGGGGACCAACGACCGTCTCATCTATTGGTGGGAAACACTACTTCGTGACTTTCATTGATGATCACTCTCGGAAGGTATGGGTTTACTTTCTAAAGCATAAGTCTGAAGTATTTGAGGCTTTCAGAAGATGGAAAGCTATGGTGGAAAACGAGACGGGTTTAAAGATCAAAAAGCTCAGAACCGATAATGGTGGTGAATATGAAGACACCAGATTCAAAAATTTCTGCTATGAGCACGGGATCAGAATGGAAAGAACTGTGCCAGGCACGCCTCAACACAATGGTGTAGCTGAGCGTATGAACCGAACGTTGACAGAAAGAGCCAGAAGCATTCGTATACAGTCAGGTCTACCGAAGCAGTTCTGGGCAGAAGCAATCAACACGGCAGCTTACTTGATCAACCGAGGCCCATCTGTTCCATTGGAGCATAGAATACCAGAGGAGGTATGGAGCGAAAAAGAGGTGAAACTATCACATCTAAAAGTTTTCGGTTGTGTAGCATTTGTGCATATCAGTGATCAAGGCAGGAATAAGCTTGATCCCAAATCCAAGAAATGCACATTCATTGGCTATGGTGAGGATGAGTTTGGCTACCGCATTTGGGATGACGAAAATAAGAAAGTTATCCGTAGCAGAGATGTGATTTTCAACGAAAGGGTGATGTATAAGGACATGCATAAAATAGACGCCAATGACTCAGAGCAGAATGAGTCAGTATTTGCGGTGCGAGATGATGTCCCGGATACTTCCGCAATGAGAACCAATTGTAACAAGTCCTCGGCCGGAGGAACTTGTTGGACAAACGCAAAGACACTGATTCCGACACACCACAACCTCTTTACTCCGACTCCCGTATTGAGAAGGTCTTCTCGACCTCGTGTGCCTAACGGAGATACATGAACTATATGTTCTTTGGTGATGGAGGAGCACGAATGCTATGATGAAGCTTGTCGGACTCGAGATTCCAACAAGTGGGAGCTTGCTATGAAAGAAGAAATGAAATCTCTCATCTCCAACCGCATACGTGGAACTAGCCGAGTTACCTATGGGAAAGAAGGCACTTCATAACAAATGGGTGTACCGGTGAAAGAGAGGGCGTGATGGTTCCAAGAGATACAAAGCCCGCCTAGTTTTCAAAGGGTTTCAACGAAGGAAGGAGTTGACTACACCGACATTTTTGCTCACGTTGTGAAGCTCAATACTATCGGATCGGTATTGAGTATTGTAGCCATCAAGATCTTCATCTTGAGCAGTTGGATGTGAAGACCGCATTCCTTCACGGAGATTTAGATGAAGAGATTTACATGTACCAACCGGAAGGTTTCTCGAAAGGGGAAGAAGAACATGGTGTGCAGACTTAAGAAGAGTTTGTATGGCACAGAAACAAGCCCCGAGACAATGGTACAAAAAATTTGACGACTTCGTACCTGAGGAAGGTTTCCGGAAGTGCAATCTTGATCATTGTTGCTACTTCAAGAGATATAAGTCCAGTTATATCATTTTACTACTTTATGTTGATGATATGTTAGTAGCGAGGTTCAGATATGGATGATATTAAAAGGTTGAAGAAGCAATTGTCAAAGGAATTTGACATGAAAGACTTGGTCCAAAGAAAGAAGATTCTTGGAATGCAAATCACAAGAAATAAGAAGAAAGGATCCTTGCAGTTATCTCGAGCAGTACATCAATCGTGTTTTGCAAAGATTCAACATGGGCGATGCCAAGCCGGTTAGCACACCCTTGGCCGGTCATTTTCGCCTATCCAAGGATCGGTCCCCTCGAACGGAAGAAGAGGGAGAATTCATGGCTAAGGTTCCTTATGCCTCGGCCATTGGAAGTTTAATGTACGCAATGGTGCATGCGAGACCGAGACATTGGCCGTACGGTGGGAGTTGTTAGCGCATTTATGTCAAATCCAGGAAAAACTCATTGGGAAGCGATCAGTGGATTTTGAGGTATGCGAGGCACCACGAGAAAAGTGCTTGTACTTTAGTAAAGGAGAGTTAAAAGTACAAGGGTACGTAGACGCGGACTTTGGAGGTGAAGTTGATCACCAGAAGAAGCACCATAGGTTATATATTTCTTGTTGGAACTACGGTGTTAGTTGGATGTCACAAATACGAGAAAATTGTCACTCTATCCACTATGTAGGCCGAGTATGTAGCAAGAATCGAAGCTAGTAAAGAGATGATATGGCTTCAAGGTTTGTTAATTGGTGGGATTCAAACAAGAGAAGAATGTTCTGCATAGTGATAGTCAAAGTGCAATACACTTGGCGAAGAATTTAGCATTTCATTCTAGAACAAAGCATATTGGACTTCGTTATCACTTCATCAGATCTCTATTGGAAGATGATGTGTTAATACTGGAGAAGATTCAAGGAAGCAAAAATCCAGCAGATATGTTAACAAAGGTGGTGACTATTGACAAACTGAAGTTGTGCTCAACTTCAGTTGGTCTGCTAGAGTAACAAAGACTAGAAAAGCTGCTGCATTGATCGAGGTGTGAAGACAGATTGAAATCAGTCTTCAAGTGGGAGATTGTTATAAAGCTCCTTAATTTAAGGAGCAAACATGGAGCAAAACATGGAGCAAAACAAGGAGCAAAACATGGAGCAATTCATGGAGCAAAACAAGGAGCTTAATTCAAGGAGCAATTTAAGGAACCATTAATTTAAGGAGTAATTCAAGGAGTGAATTTTCCTATAAATAGATGTGTAATTGTAATGAATTAATCATCCAAAGTGTTCATTCCAATTGAGAGAAAAGCTTAGAGAGAAAAGCTTTTGTGAGAGAAAATTGAGAGTAATTTTCTTGGGTGTAATTGGGTTGTGAGTTGTGAGTGTTGTAAACACCTTGTGTAATTTCTCCCCTTTCAGTACAAAGATCTGCAGCAGGTCCGGAGACGTAAGCAAGATTGGCCGAACTCCGTTATCAAATTTTGTGTGTTATTTTTCTATTCTTGCTTTCTCATAAATCTGGCTTATCGGGAATTTGCGTTATTTCCCAACATAATTAAGTTAATTAAAAACTTATAGATTATTTAAAACTTAGTGTGATTGTGATAAACTAGCAAATCTCAACCGTGGCGCATGATTAATTCTTTTTATTCACATTAAATACGTATTTATAGATAGATATCTCTAAGTAGTACATATATCAATAGCTAATTTTATTATTCTAATTCTAATTGTTATTTATTTAAGAAATTATAATTACATTTTATTTCTTAAATACCTATATATATATATATGTTATTATTTAATTTTTTATATTAATAATAAATTTAATATAAATAATTGATAATTGATAATAAATTAACTCATAATATTAAACTTAATTTAATTTTAAGAGTTCGTCTAACGTTTAGTAAATAAAATCTTGCTCATTTCAATTTAACCGTTTGAATTATATCAGTTATTAACATTTGATCTTAAAAATTTATCTTTTAATATATGTTTTATAATTAATAGTTTTATTGTTAAATATTTAATCAATAAATTTAAATTTAATTATATTGATTTTATTTATTTATTTGCATGAATAGATAAATAAAAATATTAATATTTCATTAAACTGTAAAAAATTATAAACTAAATATAATTAGTAAATTATTTTTATTACATGTGATTGTAATTATTAATAAAAAATATTTTTTTTGAAGAAATTATTTTTCATTTATTATGAAACGAGAAATTATTATTTGTATATAACAATTTTTAGCTTAAAAGTATGAATATATTTTAGAAAATATGAGTATATTTGTATTAATTCGTATGTACGGATATAATGGGTTAAATTAATAAAAGTAACTTCAAAACTAAACTCTTTAAATGTTAAAAATCGCTTACTTCTTCAAAAACAGTGTTTTATAAAACAGTTTACACAAAGAATGTCAAACACTAGCTAAAGTTTAATTTTTTTTTTACGTGAAAAACTATCTATATCTTTAAATAAAAAGATCTAAATAAAACTTTCTCGTGTCTGATAGCTGCTGCGTATTTGTTTATTTCAAAATAATTTATAAAATACTTTTCAATATAATTTTGAGTTTTGACCCACGTTCTCGTTTTTTTGATATTTGTGGTAAATATTTTATTATTAATTTTAATAATTAAATAACATTCAAAGAAAACATCAAATATACTTCTTTTAACATTTTTTTCATTAAAAAAAAACTTTTATAACTTGAAGAGACTAAATAATACTTATTTTTTAAATAAAATGACCAATTTAACCTTTTTCATCCTATTTTATACAAGTCATAAGAAGACTTAAGGCCTATGATCACTATTAATATGACTTAAAATAGTTCCCAAGTATTTACAAGATTTATTAGCAGCAGAGAGCTTAGCATTAAGACGTACACTTGTTCTCTTCTTCTAAAGCTTGATCACAGTATTTTTTTCTCATAATGACTCATGGCTTTACTTTTCTCATCCATCAAAGCACTCTCTTCTTCTGTTTGTTTCACAATATTCTTCCAAATTGCAGGTTCCATATATATAGTCTCATTTTCATTCAATAATTTAACTACTTTTATCTTCAGAATCAGTCAAACGAGACCAAAACAACTCAGATAACTTCAATGCAACTTCAACTTCTCCCTCAAGATGATGAGCCCTTTCAATTTTCCGATCCTTATTATTATTAAAACCACTTTTAATTTCCAATTTAAGCTCCTTATATTTGTTTTCCAAAATGATTAATGAAGCTTTCAATGCTTCTAAGTCTCCCATAATTTTATTTTTATCAATAGTGTATATTTTACTTAATTAGCAACATTGAATCATATTTTTCCAAATCTTCAAGTCATTTATATATGTGTTTGATACTTCATGCCCAATCGATGTGGAACATTTTAATACTCCCCCTCACATCGTTAGTTCATCAATGGCCGGTGGTGGGTTTACAACTGCGTGTCACGGGGTGAGTTTTTTTTACCTGTTTTGATACCATGTTAAATTTGGGCCTAATTTCATCTCAAAACCCAGGTTATGAGATGTAAGATTATCCTCGTTTATATGTGTGTTTGATACTTCATGCTCAATCAACGTGAGACATTTTAACAAATTGATCCATTAATTCTTCTTGTTTTGCGCATTGTTTGTTCGAATCATCAAATCTTGAAGAGTATATATTTCTCTCTTCATTCCATTGGTAAAGAGTGTCTTGTAATCTTTGAGAAAGTGTTTCATAAAGTTGATCCTTCGTCTCTGCCTCAAAATTGAACTTGTCTTGTTTCATAAGTAGTATTTGTTCTAATTTAGAGTTCATGTTGTTTTGAAACTCATTCAGTGATAAAGCAAGTAGGGATAGATTTTGATCGATCCAACCTTCTCTTATAATCTTCTTCCTCGAAATATTCTCTTACCAATTCTAATTCTTGGCAATCCTCAGTAACTGGGTTTGGGATGACTTTCACTGCTTGTTCTTTATTAGTTATTATCATTTCATTTTCTTCCTCTGTTTCTTTGCATCCACCATTATTACTTTGCGTCAACTCCACTGTCGGTGATGATACTTTGTTAGATTCCCCATCTTCTTTCGTTTGATTAACACCTTCAATTGACCTCTCTTCTTCAGCCAAAACCTGAATGAAAAAATTCACGTTTTTTGGTGAACAATAGTGACATTAAAATCAAATTAATTTATATAGATATAATAGATAATTCTCACTTTGTTGTACTGCAATAGAACCAAAATCTCATTATCTAAACTCATATTAGGGTTTTTATCTATCTTCAATTTATAAAAAGAAGGAAATATATCGAAATAATTTTCAAAAAAGTGATTGCACTAAACAAGCTATAAAGTTTAATACCCTTATCACATTTGAACTATCCTTATTTAAGTTTTTGATACATATTTTAGTCAAATTTAACTGGTATCTCTAAGTTACTCCAATTCATTAAAATTATTGTTAAATTTGAGAAAAAATGTATTAAATTTAAGAATTATTTCATAAATCATAATTAAAATAGATATCAAAATAAGAATTATGATAATCTAAAGGTACCAATTTAAATATAATGATCATAGGTATAAATTTACACATGTTTTTCCACCATTAACACTTAAATTGTATCACGTGGCAAAGTTATTTAAAAAATAGAAGCTAAAATGTACTATTGGTCTCCAAACTATAATAAAATTCACGCATAAGTTTTTAAACTTTTAAAACATAAGATTTTTTCCTCCAACTTTTAAAACTTTATGCATAAGTTTCTAAACTTTTAAATCCTAAAATTTAATCCCTAAATCTTTTAAACTTCACGTATAAATCTTAAATTTTTGATTCACATGTATGTATTTTAATAGCCAAGATAAGATATATGTGTAAAATTTTAAAAGTTTTGGGACAAAATAATAAGATTTAAAAGTTTAAAAATTTATGTGTAAAGTTTTAAAATTTTAAAGATACGTTTTAAAAGTTCAAGAACCTAAGTATGAATTTTGTTAAAAATTAAAGATATAAAAATGACTCACTTCTCAATTTCTCTGTCATGCACCACTTATAATATAAGTGGTATGTGTGCAAAAATTTGGTAAAGGTTTGCAAACAGGTTCACAACTCAAGATTCTTTAATCTGTGCGGTGGGATTTGGATTTGGCTCACCGGTTTGGGAAATTTTGAGCAGTGAATAGTGACTACAAATTTGATTAGATTTCTCCATTCATCTTGAAATAATTGTTAGTTTCCAAGAAGTGTATTCTTAATGATGTTGTTGATTATTTGCCTCTAGTTTTACCTAGAGAGAACTGTTGTACAATTGTTTCTTGATAGTGGAAGTTTTGGAGAGGAGTGCCGTGGTTGTTTCCTTCCTACACCGGGAAGGTTTTTCCACGTAAATTACTTGTGTTGATTTTATGCATGTTTCATTTTAAGCTCTATTTATTTGTTTCCTAAAAGATTCACACAAAGAAGGAGAATATGTTTAATTACGCTGTTTAGAGCTTGATTAAGTTCGAATTGAAATTGTGATTCTCCTAACAAAGTGGTATCAGAGTTGTGGTTATTATTGTGGAATTTCTTGTATTGAATAATGGAAGCAAATTTGAGTAGAATGATTACTTTGAATGGTTCTAATTATAATACTTGGAAAGGAAAAATGGAAGATCTCATTTATGTCAAACAGTTTCATTTATCGGTGTTTGCCTCTGAGAAGCCAGAAAAGTTATCTGAAGAAAAATGGACTTTGTTACATCGACAAGTCTGTGGGTATATAAGGCAATGTGTAGATGATAATGTTTTGAATCACATTAGTAGAGAAATACGTGCACGGTCACTATGGAATAAACTTGAAGAGTTGTATGCTCGAAAAATAGGAAATAATAAAATGTTTCTTATAAAGCAGTTGATGGCTTTAAGGTACCAAGATGGAACTCCGTTGACAGATCACTTGAATACGTTCCAAGGAATAATCAATCAGTTAGCTGGAATGGGTATCAAGTTTGATGATGAGATTCAGGGGTTGTGTTTATTGGGTACGTTGCCGGACTCTTGGGAAACATTTAGAATGTCATTAAGTAACTCAACTCCAAATGGTGTAATCAACATGGATCTGGCTAAGAGTAGTGTTTTGAATGAAGAAATGAGAAGAAAATCACATAGGTCTTCTCAACGGTTAGAGATTTTGGTTACAAAAAGAAGAAGGAGGAGTAAAAGCAGATGTTTCAAGAACAAAGAAAAATGAAGAAGCAAGTCTAGGTTTTCTAATATCGAGTGTCATCACTGTGGCATGAAAGGTCACATCAAGAAATATTGTAGACAGTTGAAGCGGGATAACAAGAAGAAAGACAAAGAACAAGAGGGTGATGTTGGTAAAGAAAATGATCGAGTTGCCACTACTAGTTCAGAAGACTTTCTCGTTGTTTATAATGAAGATGTTGTCAATGTTGCATGTCACGAGGTCAGTTGGGTTATTGATAGTGGAGCCTCCATTCATGCTACGTCTCGAGAGGACTTCTTTACATCCTATACAGCAGGCGACTTTGGGATAGTGAAGTTGGGTAATGATGGCTTGGTTAAAGTCATTGGTATTGGAGATGTGTGTTTGGAGATCAATAATGGCACGAGGCTACTTCTTAGAGGGGTAAAGCATATTCCTGAATTTCGTTTGAACTTGATCTCTGCAGATAAACTTAATGATGAAGGATATTGCAATACCTTTAGTAATGGTCAATGGAAACTTACTAAAGGTGCTATGGTTGTTGCTCGTGGGAACAAGCATTCTAGTTTGTATATACTGCAAGCGAGACTCTTCAAAGGCGTTATTAATGTGACAGATGAGCTCACATCAGAATTGTGGCATAAGAGACTTGCTCACATGAGTGAGAAAGGCTTAGCAGTATTGACTAAAAAGAATCTTCTTTCTGAAATGAATGATGTTTGTTTAAGAAGATGTACTCATTGTTTGGTAGGGAAGAAAGATAGAGTTTCTTTCAAGAGTTCCCTTCCTTCAAGAAAACAATACATACTTGATTTGGTACATTCAGATGTATGTGGTCATATGAAGACAAAAACTTTGGGTGGTGCCAGTTATTTTGTGACCTTCATAGATGATTGTTCAAGAAAGTCATGGGTGTATACTTTGAAGAGCAAAGATCAAGTATTAGATGTGTTTAAACAGTTTCAAGCCTTAGTGGAAAGAAAAACTGGGAAGAAATTGCGGTGCATCAGAACAGATAATAGGGGAGAGTATTCAAGTCCTTTTGATGAGTATTGTAGGCATCAAGGCATTCGACATCAAAAGACACCTCCCAAGACTCCTCATTTAAATGGGTTGGCTGAGAGAATGAACAAGATATTGGTTGAAAGAGTAAGATGTATTTTTTCACAGGCTCAGTTACCAAGATCTTTCTAGGGTGAGGCTTTGAATACAGTTGTACATGTTCTTAATCTCACACCATGTGTTCCTCTTTAGTTTGATGTACCAAACAGAGTTTGGACTGGCAAAGATGTTTCTTATGATCATCTTCGCGTTTTTGATTGCAAGGCATTTGTGCATATACCAAAAGATGAGAGATCTAAGCTCGATGTGAAGACACGACAGTGTATCTTTGTTGGTTATGGTCTGGATGAATTTGGCTACAGGTTCACGACTTAAGACTCTTTAATCTGTGCGGTGGGATTTGGATTTGGCTCACCGGTTTGGGAAATTCTGAGCAATGAACAGTGACTACGAATTGGGTTAGATTTCTCCATTCATCTTGAAATAATTGTTAGTTTCCAAGAAGTGTATTCTTGATGATGTTGTTGATTGTTTGCCTCTAGTTTTACCTAGAGAGAACTGTTGTACAATTGTTTCTTAATAGTGGAAGTTTTGGAGAGGAGTGTCGTGGTTGTTTTCTTCCTACACCAGAAAGATTTTTCCACGTAAATTACTTGTATTGATTTTGTGTATGTTTTATTTTAAGCTCTATTTATTTGTTTCCTAAAAGATTCGCACAAAGAAGGAGAATATGTTTAATTCCGCTGTTTAGAGCTTGATTAAGTTCGAATTGAAATTGTGATTCTCCTAACACATACCACATCTAATGATCTGCAACAGGGAAGCATACTACATTGGGACCTTGCATAAAGCCCTACGCCAAAGAGCTCTATAGAGAGACATGGCTAAAGATTTTGACACTACTTACTAGTGAACAGAAGTGTAGGGGTAGAGATGAGTAAGCAACATGAATATAAAGAGTCTAAGTCGGGCCAAAAAGATGACAAATAGACCCGGGATAGAAATAAACAAGATTTTTGAACTTATACCCCTCTCAACACGACAAGAGAGGTGGTGCTGATGCAAATTGAGCACCAAAGCATACTACATTGGACCAAGAAACTCAAATACCCCAGCTAGGATAAGTCCCGATACTGCAGATTTCACAAAGATACTTGCCATTCAATTAAAGAATATCAGGAGTTGAAATATGAAATTGAGTACCTACTTGGTCAAAATGGGTACCTAAAAGATTTTGTGGACTATACAAGGCTATAATAGCATTAGCCACCATAGTGGACCTCCTCATCCAGAGAAAGGGAACAACCACATAGATAGAAAGTCCAGAAGGTCATAGCTATAATTCATACATACAAATAAAGCATATAAAATGATAAAATAGTGATGAAAAATATCAAATCCATACTTATTCATGAATTAAAACTATCAAAAAGTGATATTTTTACATGAATTTTAAAAAATCATTTAAACTAAACACTCTTAAAATAATGAATATTAGAAAGAAAAAATTATAAATAAATAAAGAAGAAGAAAAAAAAAGCTTTAATTTGATACTTCAAATGATATAAGTTGTAAGAAATAATCCAAGAGGCTCTGCTGGGGCTTTCTCTTAGTTTGGTTGAATAGCCTTAGTAACATTAGTCTTAATAAATAAGCCCCACACGTGCGTGTGGTAGCTGATGGCATCCTTTTTTAAAAAATATATAAAAAAAATAACCTATCTTTAATTTAAAAATATTAATATTTAATTATAATTATAAAGAAAAACTTAATCAAACAAATATATATAAATAACTTATGCAATTAAATTTTGTAAGATAAAAATAAAGTCTCATAAAGCCCCAATAAGTAACTCGCTCAGAATGAATAATTATATCATTGTTGTATGTAATATTGCCTTACATCCAATGCATTGTAACTAAAGGAAAACAAGTTAGAATAAAGCAAAGTATGTAACACAAAGACTATGTCTTTAATGCTCTACCATTCCTCTTGAATTGAGTATGCTTAGGAGTAAATACGTAGAGATAGAAGGTCAAAGTCGCCCACAATTATGAAAAGGCATTCCTACACCCTTTGTTAGTATCTACAAACTTATGAATCAAGATTCTATTGGCAAAGGGTTTAGAATGACCAGCCTCTAGTAGGTGAATTCTTTCATAGTCAACTCTATTCCGTACTCTTTTCACCACAAACAATCTTCTCATTCATGGTAGAACAAAATCTATATCTTCTCTTCTTTCTACTATCTCATTACTAATTTTAAGCATAAAAAAATAATACTAATCCAAGATCCTAACGAGTTTCTCTATCTCACATATCCACAGAAAAACAATCTTATTTGATAATAAATAAAAATTGAAAACTCATATTATCAAACCGACGAAAACTACAATTATCAAACCTTGCTATAGTCGGGAATATATGTCAAATGAAGGTAACAGAAGAAACAAATAGAATTAATTAAAAAAACTGAACATGGAATTAAAACTTATATGTTTCTTTGCATAAGTACATTTTGAATGATTCCTGTTAGTTTTAGTTACGTATTAAGAAGATGTAGTGTACTATAATCCTTCGTTCAAAAATAAATCTCCCAGTACAGAGCCTAAGATCTAATTTAAACTTACACAGAAAATTAATTTAAATTGACAGTTTATTTATAAAGTATTTTCAGGCTTTTCACACTATAAAACTCCATCCAACACTGATTTATTCTGATAATTCTCAACCTTAGTTTTGATAGAACCAATGTTCTCACTCAGAACAGAAGATTTCTGCTCAAGCTCCTTCAAATGTGCTCTGGTTTCAGCTACCACCTTCTTGATATCAGTTACCTCTTTCCCTTTTACAGCCAATTCCTCAAGTTGGGATTCTAGTTTTTTCCAGGTTGCTTCTATATCTCGTTCGCATTCAACCTTAGCCAATTCGTATGCTCGATATTGACTGATAAGCTCGATTGCTTCTGCTGTTTCGGCCAGCACACTGCGTAACCATCCAACATCAATACCTGCCGATTCTACATCCTTAACAATAGCCATTATTTCTTTGAGTTTGGACTTGGTCAGCTGGTTTATTGATGTTGATTGCAACTCATGAACCACAGAGCACACAGATTCTAAAAAGTAGGATCGCATGACAATTGATTCTAATTGACAGTTTGCTGCAATGTCGCCATACTTACCAAAGATCGTTTGCAGAATCAACGACAACCTTCCTTTAACACGATATTTTCCCACTGAGACATTGGATTCTGTGTCTTCCCCATCACTTTCTTCAAAGGAATTATCAATACCTAGCATAGTCAAGCTTACAGTTCTAGAACCTGAACCAGTCTTTACTTCTCCCACATTGCTGATATTATGCCCCACTTCAGCACGATTCATTTCACCATTTCCCTGGGAATCAGCAGCTTCCTTTGAATAGATTGTTTTGATATCTTCAGGCTGTCACAATGACGTTCACATCAATGTTACAATCAACAATGTAAAGTATGACAAGCGAACAGGAGTAGGAAGGGACAGAGACAGTACCCTACTAAGAATTCCAGATGTTGGAACTAATGGAGGGGACTGAACTTGCTCTTTGCTGACAGAAGAATTTTCAAGAGGAAATACTCCAGATTTTGATGAATTATTCTCACCAGTCTCCGATACCACCTTGTCAGAAGATGAAACCCTTGATGGAGGCTTTGAACCTTCAGAAGTATAAGATGAACCCTGGGAAGATGCCTTGCTACGCTCCTGGGGGAACTTTGGCTCAGATTCATTCATCTTTCCCTTGCCTAATTTCATGGGTAAATCAACAAATGAGCCTGCAATTAAATGAGCCATAATCAGAAAACAAGTATCTTATTAAGCATACAAGTGCATGCTCGGTGAAGGAACTACTTGTATAGGAATGTGATATGCTAGCAATACATCAAACGACAAGATAGGAGGCTCTATGATAGGCCTTTAGCCTTGTGTCGATCTCCTTGATACGTTCACTTAATCTAATTAATACATTTTTATAAGATATGTGATTGTCATTTCTAATCTAATTAATAATGCAGTTTGGTGAGGGAAAAAGAAAAACAAAATTATAAAGTTCAGTGACAAATTAGAAAACCAAAGTGAGGGAAAACCTGTTTGTTTTAATCCCACTTGTGGTTTAGCTCCAGCATTTCTTTCGGAGCAATATTCATCACAATCATGGTAAGGATTAGATGCCTTGGTACAATCTCGACGCTCCCTATTTCTTTCATTCTTTTTGTTGAGATCAATAGCTTTTCTAGCACCACCAGTATCTTTAAAATAGACCCAAAAAGCATAATTAAACAATCTGTGCAAAAATTTGCTATGTTGTTAACACCTGAATATTTCATAATATATTCATAATTATCTACGAATGCCATTTATTTCAAGGTTTAGATCCATTATAAGTGAACGATGATTAAGAAATGTATTCACAGAGGACGATGTTAAGCTCAAACAATGATTACAACCTTTTCTTTTCATGAAAATGTATAAACCATTATAAGTATACTTTTAGAATGCAAAGCACAAGTGATAGTACCTGTTTTCTTTTTATCCTTGCGGCCTTTCCCATCAGCAGCCTTTCTAAAGCATGATTCAGTGCATTCATGATAGGGATTAGATGCATAGTTGCACTCAAGGTGCATATTTCCATTCATAGCCATCTGTTTTGTTGATTTCACTTGTACACCTGCAAACTGTAAATGTGATTAATAATTTGAATGTCAAAAAACACATTAAGATTTCTTAAAATTGATGTTAATGTAATTTAATCCATGTTAGTCAAGTACCCATTTACAAGCCACATGACATGCACATGTTGTGGGTAATTGATTGAACCCTCCAATTTGGTAAAAAATTGTATAAAATTGAGAGAGAGAGAAAAAAAATAGGCGTGTCCCAAACGTATTCAAAATTTACTAGTCTCAGATGTCGAAAAGATTCGTCTACAAAATTTATATTCTTAAAACCAAGAAAATATCCATGAGAATCTTAAGCATAAAATCTCTGAGATCCAATTACCAATTGCAATTTTTTCTTCCTAAAAAAAATATAGGAAAGAGAAGAAGCCAAACATTAACCAGTAGAGAAATCTTTGTATAAACAAATACCAGATCCACTATTTCAGAGTAGAAAAAAAGATGAACTACCCTCCAGAACGTGCTTTTCATTTAAAGAATTATGGCGAACTCAAATTAATCAAAGCATAAGAAAACTTTAACATAAAAATCCATTTCTTCCCTTGAATTTACTAGTACAAAAGTAACAGATCATAGATTCATTTCAATGTATCAAATTCTAAACATTTCTGAAAATCAGCCACGAAATTCATTAGTCTAAAAGGATCAGCTCTGTAAAATTATACAAGTAAATTAATGTAATAGAACAACCCATGACAATTAACTTCACAAAAGAACACAGAGTTAAATTGAAAAATGATTAAAAAGCAAAGAAAAGTAGTTGAACTCCACTCAAACATCATCATGCCCAAAAACTAACAAAATTTCCTCATACCTTGGGGGATGCAGAGAAACCAAAGAAAGATTAAACTACAAATGTTGAGAAGAAATAGTAGAAATGCCCAAAAAAATGGGACCTTGTGTAAGAAAGAAATAATTTTGGGTTTTGACAAAGAGGATGGTGCAGTTTTTCTTTGTAGAACTTCTCCTTCCACAGGTTTTAACGAAAAATAGTCGCCTACTCAAAACCCGTTTTTATTGACCTCAGAAAGAAGTTTTACTTTCTAGAAGCATAAGAAATCATTCAATTTTATTGACCAATTTTAAATTAAAAGTTCATTTCTCACGAATAAATAAATCAGGTATACGAAACATTTATATTATTTTAATATTGTTTCGTCATTATAATATAATAATAATAATAATAATAATAATAATAAATATATATATATATATAAGTGTGACCATTATTGAAAATATTCATATTATTTTTAACAGAGAATAATAATTTTTATTATCTCATAATAAAAACATATATAATTAATTATATATTATTATTATTATCATAATTAAATTTATTATTATCATATTAAATTTTTATTAACCATAATTTTATATAATAATGATAATAAAATATAATTAATGGAAGATATATAATAAATAATTTATATATTTTTATTATAATAATAATATAATAAAAACGATTGTGATAATATAAAATATTATATAATATCATTATTTTATTAATATATTTTTTAAAATAAATCATCAATATTTATATATCTATTACAAATATAATAAGGTGGGGGCTTATGTAATTTGATTCTTTATATTTAAAATGAGCAGTGTTAAAATTATAGATTTTTAGTTATTTTAAATTTGATTAATTTAAATTTAATTCAACAATGTAATTAATTTGAATCTAAATATATTTAATTTTTGGTATCCTATAAGATCAAATTAATAATAAATTTATTTATAAATTATTATCATATATAAAATACAAATTAAAATATTTAAATTTTAAATTTATTTTTAATAAAATTATTATTTATAATTATAATTAAAAAATTAAAAGAATAGAAATGATGTTTGAAAAGTTATTAAATTATGAAAGTTTAATATTTACTTTTATTTTTAAGTTAAAATAATAATATAATGTAATTATATATGTATAATATTTAAATATAATAAATTATAAAATAAATACATATTTATTTTATAATTTAATAGTAATTCAATTCGGATAGAATAAAACGAATTATAAAAAAATTTCAATCCAATTCGATCTGAATTTTAATGATCAAATCAAATTTTTCAATTTAATTGAATTAATCGGATTACACTTACTAAAAATAATAATTTTATTTTTATTTTTAAAATTTAATTAAAAATAAATTATATTATTTTAAATATTTTTATTAAAGTATTTCTTATTATATTCAATAATTAAAATATGATTAAATTATAAATATTTAATAAAATTAAAAGAAAATTTTAATATGAAATTATTTAATAAAATTATGACTAATTATTCATCAAAATATTTTTTTCTTTTTTAAAAATAATATATTTTAGATCTTATAGGTAGAACTAAAATGCATAAAAAAACATATAAGTTTGCATGATAAGATATGCGAAGCACGTACCTACACTTTTTTTTTTTTTCTAAAAATCATAATATCTGAAAATCTTCCATATATAGTGAAATATAAGTTTATATTTTAATTTTATCAAATTAAAAGACACGTAGTACATAATTTATCATTTCTATCACACGTAATAAACATAGACGAAACCAACGATGACTAATTAAGGGGTCTGCCTCCATGGGTTTCGTGAAAATTTTGCTTAATACATATAAATATATTAATTATACTAATTATATTAGAGAGAGTCGAGAGAGAGAGAGAGAGAGAGAGAGAGATGATGTAATGACGTCGCTCATTGCTGATAACTTTTTCCTGTCATGCACCATTAAGAATCGATATATTGATAATATTGCATATAATAGGATATTACATGTTTATTTTATTATTTTATTATTTTATAAACATAAAAACATTGTAAAAACAAACGAAAGAAAAAGTAATTACTATCATAATTGTGGATGTGTAATATATTTATTTATACAATAAAAAATATTAGACGCACATAAATTTTTGTACATTTTTACTTTATATTTTATTATAAGTTAATATTATCTAAAAAATTAAATTATTAATTTAATTTTTCAAAAAATTATATAGAATATAGGTATAAAAATGTGTACAAAATTAACTAATATTAGTATTTATCTCCATACATATTATATATAAAAGTCTTTTTTTAATGGAATTATATATAATAATTTAAATCACCTATTATAAATATTTAAATAAAATTATCCAAATATTTTAAAATAACGTGTATTATTGTCTTTAATCTCTTAATTATTGTATAATTTATTTAAAATTCTTATTTTTTATTAATTAAATAGTAAATTATTATTATTTGAAATACTATAAATTATCTTAAAAGAATATTTAAAATATTAATTATATGTTTAATTTTTAAATAATAATAATAACATTATAATTTTAATTAGAATAAAATTTTATATTAAATATTTTTATGATTTTAATAATTTTAATAAATTATATATAAAGTATATATTTATAAATAATTTATATATAACATTTATTGCTAAAGCATAAAAAGTAAAAAAAAAAGTTAAATGGATAATATTATATAATATTAAATTTGTCACATTAACCGTGAAATGTTAAGTTTCCTTTTGGCACATCATGTAAAGAAAATCGAATTTAATTTTTTCCAACAAATATATAATATATAATGTAATTTAAAAAATTTATTGCTTCTTCTTCATGAAAAATAATATTTAATAAAAATAAATTAGTATTAATGAAGGTAGAAGTTTGACCAAGTTTCGCAACAAGTATTATTTATATAATTTACATCATATTTGAAAAATAAATACAATATTAAATGAAATAATTAATTTTATTAATCTATTATGATTTGTTTTAGTATTTTTAAAAAAAAATATGTAAATAATGTTTTTAATAAATAATTATGATTTTTATAAATTTTTAATATATTTATGAATGTAAATAATATTTTAAAATATACTTATAAGATTAAAATAACAATAATTTTATGGTTATTAATATTTTTATCTAAGGGTATAACTTGATCTATAAATGCATATTTTAGAATATGAAAAGTTAGAAATGATAATAACATAAATTAAATTCACACGTATATACATTATGCAAAGTGTAAATATTATTTTAAAAAATAAATTATTTTTTTAATTTTTAAAATAATTTAATATACTATAATACTATGTAAAAGGAATGTGTAACAAATTAATTAGTTATTAGTATTTGTGTCCACAAATTCATGGAAAATTGCGTATACATGAAACCAACCTTAGAAAGTGAAACACACCCTTTTTGAATTTTCGTGTAATTATTACGGGCAATGTCTTTTATTGAAAAATAATTTTATGATAAATAATATATTTTAAAATTTATAAAATAATATTATTTATCTTTTAATAAAATTTAATCATTTATATGTAAATAAGTTAGGTATTGAATGGTGATATTATTTGCTGAAATTAATTAGATAGCATCCTGCTTCGTAATTGCTGACGCTTTTTAATATTATATATTTTTTAAATAATTATATCACTTAAATTTAAATTCTAAATCTTCTAGAATTTATGCCTTGAGCCATTCATTTAGGATTAAGTTATCGGTGGATGGTATCAGTATATTACCTCATAAATTACACATTGATACTAGTAATTCGTACAAAGGAAATTGAATTCTTTATAATTAAATCAAAACAAAAACAAAAAAAAAAAGAGTTAATTAGTATCCATGGTGACTTGTTACGTAGAATAAATTTTTTGTATCGCCATGTTTTATTCATTTTTTATTAAAAAAATTAATGTTTAAAACAAAATTTATTTATCACACAATATTTTAAAATAAAATCAAAATCGAATTAATTATTAAATAATAAGAATCAATAAATTTTAAAACATAAATCCAATCCAAACCAAATATTTTAATTTGAATTGGGTTGGGTTTGTTTGTTTTATAAAAACTTTTTTCTTTTTTTTTTATAATAAATTTTGTTTATTAAATTTTAATATTATCAATATTAATTTCATTATAATTTTTAAATTTAAATATTTTATATTTCAATCGTTTATTTAATACTTTTTAAAATTTAAAATTTTAAAATTAGAATATAATTATAAATATATTAGAGGAAAAAACAGTGATAAATATTATTAATAATGTTTTATTCGTATCAATTATAAAATAAGAGAAAGATTTAAAAATAAAACAAATAGATAATAAATAATAAAATTTTGTTTTAATTTTTATATCTAAATCATCCATAATATTCATATATATACAAATTAATGGACATGGAAGATATTGTACTAATAATTGATAAATAGCATAAAATCATTATAAAAAAGGTGAGATTATGTAATCTAAGAATTTTCGAATGAATTATGCTTAAATATTTAAATTTTAACAATAAAAATAACAAAAATATATTTATATTACACAAACAAACTATTGGATAAAAACTAATTTTAAAATATTAATGAAAATAATTTTAAAAAAAAGTCATCTTTTGGATGGAATTGACAATAAATAATAAACAAAACATTAAAATATTGTACTAAAAATAATAAAGAGAGCGAAGAAAATCCCAATTGAAATTATAAAAAAAATAGTTTAAGTAAATAATTTTATTAAATGATCACAATTTAGTATAAATATATTTTAATAGTATATGTATTTATAATTGTAATTAAATATTTTATTATATATTTAATAACATTTATATATTTAAATAATTTCATTTAAATATTATTATGATTTATTAATATTATTTGTATAAATTATTTATCATCTAAATATTTTTAAAAAATAATAACTAAATCAATCCAAAAACTAATCTAAGTCAGTTTGATTTTATTAATATAATATAAATTAGAGTGGTTTGACTCAGATAGGATTAATTAAGTTTTTAGATGAAAATAAAATAAGGTACAACTTTGCTTGCAAATTTCTTGTTCGTTCCGATACAGCTTGAATATTAATTTAAAAAATAATAATTCTGCGATAATTGTTTTTTTTTTATTAGATGAAATATTTGAATAAGGTCAAACTAGTATTTTTATATTTTGTTGGTAATGATATTAAAATAATTAATTTTTTGGGATTATTTTATGATAAATCAATATGACTCATCGCCTTAAATATTATAAATTAAGTTTAAATGTAATGTTTTATTTATTTAATAAAAACTCCTTTAAAAATAATATTAAAAATTATAGAAGAAATAGTTTTTTAATATTATAATAATTATACTCTAATATCATTATTATTAAATAAAATTATCATTAATAAAAATTAATTTTAATAATAATAATAATTTAAATTATATATAATCACCATCGACATTTATTTCCTCTGATACAAAGCCTCACTGCATTATTCTTTATTCAAATATCTATATAATTAAAAATGTTTAAATATAGGTTGTTAGTAATATATATATATATAATGGTCGCCGTCGCACTTTGAATAAAACAATTTGTTCACATTATATATGAATTTTGAATTTTTTTTCAAGAATTAAATTAGTTAACTTTACTCGAACCTAGATTTTTTTATGACAACAAAAAAAGGAGATTGGAATTTTTGGGTTTGTTTTGAGATAAAAGGGTTAAATTATACCATTAATATATAAAACTTGATTAGTTTCAGTAATAATATAATTTAGTTTAAAAAAATTTAAAATTCATATATATTTTTTTTAAATTTTAAATAACAAATATAATGAAATTTTAATTTAATCATATTATTTATATAAAATATATTATTTAATCCTCCTAAGTTAATTAAGATGTTATTCAGTATTTTTTTATTTTTAAAAAATAAAAAACTAATATATAATAATTTTAAAATATTTTATAAATAACAATTATTAGGATTATTTCGTCATTTCATACTTTTATCATACAAAATTTTATTTAAAAATTTTTATTAATACTGTGAAAAGTTTATGTTTATTTTTTTTATAAGTAAAATAATTAATGAGTATTTTTTTAATTTAAAAGATTAAATAATATTTTTACTTGAATAAAAAAATCCTCAAAACATGTATTCATAATGAATATGAATTTTAGTAGTAAATATATTATTTATTTTAAAATTTTAAGAAAAAAGTATTTATATTTATAAAATTTTAAAAATTATATTATATTTTTTAAAATTTTAAAAACATATGTTCGAAGTTCGTGAATATTTAAGAACTATTGAAATCATTAAGAAAAATAGAAATATCATAAATTCTGACATGAATGAGAAATACAAAGAGCAACGTGTATCGTGCTGGGGTGTGTGATGTGACTAGCACTTCTGTATGGAAGATATTTTGAATGTTACGTAAGTTGGATGGTTGTGAAGTTAAGATGGTTTGGTTTTTGAGTTAAAATTTTAATTAATTTAATTAATTTGAATTTTTAAAAATAAAATAAATCTAAATTTAATTAAAATTTTTGAATTAATTTGTGTTGATTTTTAATTTTTTTACAATTATAACTATATATTTTTTTTTAAAATAAATTTAATTATATAAATTTTAATTTTTATAATTTATATTATATATATAATATCGTAATTGTTAATGTATAAGTTAAATAGTTTTAAATTTTAGTGTAACATAAAAATATTTATTAATTTAAATATTTTTATCTATATCATGCATGAAATTATAACTATATTCAATTGAAGAAAATATAATCAATTTAAAAATAAAAAAATAAATTAAATATATATATTTATATATGGATTGGTCTGATTTTAATTGATTTTTGAAATTTGAAAACTAATAGAAATTATACTTGATCGATTATTAAAAATTTAAAATCAAATTAACCCAAAATCTTTTAAAATTGACAAAATTAGATTGTATTAGTTTAAATTGATTGAGTTGATTTGATTCAAATAATTTTTACACATCTTTATAAGTCGATATTTTAATGATATATATTTAATAAAATATATCAATTTAATATAATTTTTATTTTATTAAAAAAATTTCACATATTTATATTACATATGCATCTAACGAAAGACATTTTGTAATATTTTTATTATTTTCTCAACTAAAATATTAATAATTTTTTATCCAACTCTTATCTAAAGCATCCTATTGAATACATGTACCCAACTATCGATTTGGAATTGAACAATTGACATTAAAAAATGATAAAGATCTGGACACATTTTCATTAACAAAAACCTCGAGCCATAATAAAGCAAAATATTTTATCATGTCATATCATATAGTTATTTTCATCAAGTTTAACAAAAAGTAAAATACAATTTGGTGGAAAGGAAAGAGAATTTTTTGAAAGAATATCAAGAAATGAACTACTACTGATTGATCTTGTCGAGAATAAAATGGTGTTCATTTTTTCAATAATTTCATTACCTTGTTGATTCTGTAATCCTTCTAAGCTTGTATCATCATTCTAAATAATGTTAATCCTGTGTGAATTTGAAGTAGAAGAAAAGATAGAATTGATGACATCTTTATATGATCCTTTGGAACTCATTATAGTACAGTCCATAAAAAATCAAGTTAATGCTATACAACAAGATTGTACTCAAGAGAGATAGAATGAAGTTTGAGTGAATATAATATTGTATTTTCATTGAGTTGAGGTATACAATGTTTTGTCTCTTATAGTATTCAATACAAGCTTCCTATTGGCTATAACAAACAACCAATCACATAGTTTTATTATTTACATATTAGTAACAAACTCTTTTACGCATACAACTATATGTATAGTCTAACAAAATTAATTATTTATAATGATAAGAAAACTCAATATATTTATAAGTATAAAAAATTAATAATTAATTTCGAATAAAAATAATTTATGTCATATTCGTGTTTTAGGTTATATCACGAATGATAATCCCTATTATGGACACTTTAAATTGTGTGAGTTTGAATCTCGTTCTTTACATTTATATGTAAAAAAAATTAAAATGAATTAAAAGGATTAAAAACGCTAAGCTTGTATTTCAAACCAACATAATTGGGAGGAATTATTCATGGTAAAAAAGTGAGTTACAAGTATAATCCTAGACAACTAAATTAGTTAAGAGATTTTCCTTTCATAAAAATTATAGTGTGAAAATGCTTGCATTAAATTTTAATATCATTTGTTGGAGTATTACATCAACAATACATCAAAAATAATAAATAATTTCTCACTAGTTAATTAATTTATAACTTTATAAAAATAGAATTATTTATGTCATTCTTAGCTTAATATTTGGCATGAATTGTGTTAAATAATGTTGTGAAGGCTTCTTTTATGTTTGATTATGCAACAAGTGAAACAACAACAATAAGAGTAAAATGAGTTAATTACGATTTATGCCCACAATATACAGAATAATATATAAAATGTATAAAATATTTACTTTGTTATAATTATATCCATTACATATGGAGTACGATAATAAAAGCCCAAATGTTAAACAACATTAAGTTTTTTAACAGAAATGAGGCATGTGGATTACACGTACCTTTTATTGAGGATATAATTGTAAAATCTGATCTCTAAAAAATAAACAAAAAGTTTTACGATAACTTCCATCCAAGGTTGAAGATAAAAGACAAACTCTAAACTGAGATCATCATGTACTCTTTTCCATTATAATCTTTCTCTCAGTTGATAAAAGATCAAGAATAACATAAATTGTAAGAGGCAATCATTCGCATATTTTAGTAATGCTTTTATTACCAATCATCTTTGTTGTTGGCGTGGTGGAGATACAAAACAATGTTTACAAAAATAATAAAGGAAAAGAGAAAAGAAGACATACAAGTTTTTAGAAGATGAGATTGAGAAGGAGATAAATTAGAAAGGTAAAATGAAATAAGGAAACTGAGATCAGAGATGTAGGTGGTAGGTGCTTTTAGTTAGGTTTAGGAAAATTAAAAATGAAATAAGGAAATAAATAAGAAAATGATATGGGAAAGGCGAAAGGAAAAGTAGAAAGTTTCTACATATCATCATGAGTCTTCCTCGCTCGTTACTTCTATGTTTATTGGTCGAAGTTTTACTTGGGTTATTTGTCACCGAACTTGTTTTTTTCTTTTTCTTTTTATCAAAGACCTGATTTTACAATTATATCTTCAATAAAAGGCACATGCATTCTTAAAAAAAGTAACATTGATTAACATTTAAGTGTTTTTTTTATCATATCACATACGTTGTGGGCATAAAAAGTAATTTACTTGAGTAAATAGTTGAAATTTCAAGATAAGGGTCAATCAACCGTGCCTTTACGTTGAACTCCCAAGATTGATCTTACTTTGATCCAAAACCTTCGGATCAATTATGGAACATCCCTAAGAAGGGTGCTCATGTAAGTATAATAGTGATCATGCAACCTTCCTTTGATCAATCCTACTCTGATAATGAGAAGATAGAAATACCACAAGTTTTTGTGCTAGAAAATAATACTTAATTGAGTGACCTTATATGAGATGACGTGCCAACTTACGAAACTAATTCCAATCTTTTGTACTCGATTAAGCGAGCTAGTTCCCCAAAAGATTGGTCTGGAAGAATAAGTCCTATAGAAGCAAAAGATTTTCCAAGGGTAGCAAAACATTCTAAAAGAAAAAAGTGCTATAAAAGAATAAATGTACAAGCATATTATGGTCTACAAAAGCACTAAGTTAAAACTAGCTACCAGGTTGGATCCTTAGTGTCACCTAGGATACCATGCAAGGTGACAATATCACCACGGATTCCAAAAATCTCCTTTACATATTATATGCCTTGCTTATCCTTATTCAGTTGGACATCTAATGCAATAGCCTTCTTAGACTTGCCAAGTCTCAAGGTAGAGTTTGTGAAGATTGAGAACTAGTCAAGAAATAGGTCCAAGTTTATAAGTATGACTTTAACGATTCTCATGAAAGACTTAAATTCACGTGCCTAAGAGACTGGTAAATGTCAACTATCTGATTGTTGGACTCTACGTACATATGTACTACCTATTTTCTAATATCTATGGAGCTCCCAATCAACTCTTGGACTTTTACCTTTTCATGTGTTGGATCCATTTCTTGTTAGTATCAATTTCTTGTAACTCTAAACAGCTTGGTAGCATTGGTAGACTTCTTCTGGGTGTTCATAGATCTCATTCAAAGTCTTCATTGTAGCCTTTTTGGCCAGACAACTTATGTGTCAATATGGCATTTCTAGAAATTGGGAAAGCATGGGAATCCTATCAAAAAATCATCAAGTTATTTTTAGTCATCTAATTCCACTGAAGTTGTACCAATTGTTTCAGCTAACCTTTTGATTCAATTGAAGTTGTATAAGAAATTTCACCTAGGTTTCCTTGGGCATTTTGTTTAAACATTCATTTGAGCATTAAGTACACCATTGTCATCGAGAAGACCAAAAATCTAGTTACTTAGAGATTTTGTATCTATAGATCCTAATCATCCAACCATATCCTACCTAATTACACTCTAACAATTGAGTAAATAGACATGGGGTGAATGAGACTAATAGTGACTTGACCTATATATAGGTTCACAAGCTTAATCTCAACCATCAATTTAGCCTATGATCCAAGGGATCAAATTGAGAGATAATTAGATAATTATTAGGATTTAGGAGTTAAAATTTGTAGGTCCTATGTTTACATTTCTATTATAAATTTTGACCAACCATAATTTTTTAATGGAGACTTCCTTGATGCAAGAAAATAGTCATTGGAAAGCTTGAGATGTCAAGATTAAAATGGTACAAAGAGATCATAGTATTAGTCGCCTAGACAGTTAAGATGTCCATATCACGATGCAACTTCACTATTGTACCCAGATGAAGTAGCTAGACCACCTATCTTACCAGAGATGGCCCATAAGGCCTAAGGTGCTAATGTTAAGGGAAATTTCACTAGGTATATATGACACCCTTTGATTGGTCCACATCATTTTTGACTAATCAACAAGAGTATAGTCAACACACGGTCAGACTGCACAATCAACATATAAGTTTTAATTTGAACAAAATGCATATTCAAAGTATAACCCTTTTATAAAATAATTATCTAATAAATAAATTTTATATTATCATATATTAAGGGATTTAAATGTATCTCCTTGAAACTTATATATATCAGTTCAAATTCTATAAATAGCATAATACATTTATAACATAATGTATTCAAAGTCATTGTATATATCTCATATCATTGAGGAATCTATGTGATAAGGTATTCATAAGGGGTGTGTCCTCTCTAATAGTACGCCAGATTTTGAGTTTACCCCAGAAGCAAAGCCATAAAAGCCCATTGAACTCTCAGTTATGCTATGAAGTGGAGAATATTGTATTGTGGAATGAGGTCTCCCTACATTAAATTATGTCAGAGCCATGACCCAACTTGGACATGTGGGTTGCATCTTTACAAAAATATAAGTCTCCTTAAAGGAGTTGTATGATAAAGTCAAAATTGTTGCATACATCCCACATTTCTTAGGAAGTTAAGTTGTGAGATAATAATAAAGGTTGTTCCCTTTCTAATGGTATACACATTTTGGGTTTACCCCAAAAGCAAAGCCATCAAGACCTGTTGAATTGGCGAGTCATGATAGTGGTCCCATTGAACTCGTAGTTATAATTTGAAAAGAGACAATATCATACTATGAATAAGGTCTCCCTACATCATAAGGTACACTTTCTCTAATCTCTTTAATCATTTCAATTATAAATATCTCATAATACTTATTTAGACATAATAATGGATATGATAAACCCTTGTATCATTTTTAGTGTTTGCTAATCTATTTCAAAATCAAGATCAATTGATACATGAACTTCAACATTATATATAACATATCCTTTTAAAAAAATTGATCACATAGTATACACGATTGGATTGGGTTCAACAGGTTGCTAATCTCATAACCCGAAACTCATTAAATAGATTTTTGGTTGTCGAGTTATAGGCCGAACTAACCTGTAAACATGTAAAGCACAACCTAACCCAATTAGTAACCCAATAAGATTGGGTTGGTTTTGATGGGATGGGCAAGTTAGTTAAGGTTTTGTCCACCCTATAACTTAAGATAAAAATCAAAAGTCTATAAATCACTTAATCTATCTGCTATAAAGAATTAATATTTAAGTAAAAAGTCAATTTTATTATATATTTATAGTAATATTCTCCGATTGTACTTACTTATAAATTGTCGTCCCATCTTTATATTTGCTCCAAGGTGGGTTTGCGGTTGTGGATTTCTCCAATTGTACTTACTTATAAGTTGTCGCCACATCTTTACATTTGCTCCAAGGTGGGTTTGTGGTTGTGCCTGATGTTTTAGTTAACTTGAGTCGAAAAAACATAGAATACATAAAAAGTTTCTTTATTGAAAGATTAACATAAATAGAATAAGTACAAAATGTACCACAAATAATTCTATGTTAATGGCTTCAATGATTTTATTAAATAATAAAAACATATTCTAGAGTTACAAGATTTACATAAAATTAAATTTTTGAAAAAAATTAACAAAAATTTTGCTAAATCATAATCACACATGTTAATAAATTAATGCAAGAATAGATCAAAAATAGTTACCAAGTTAGCCTCACAATAAAATAGGTATACCAAACAATCGGGATTATCAATGATACCCTTTAGATTTTGCTTTTCTTAGTGGATGCCCTTGACCTTTGTAAAAAGAACTCAAATACCACCACCAAAGTTAGATCATTTACCAAAAATAGCCTCAACCCCTTAAGCAAATCTATCAAAATTACAATCACAGTCAGAGGTGATTCAGAGTTGATAATCACTCCAACATATTTTTCGTTTTTTTTTTTTTTGTTGCATCCCATTTAATCTTCTTTACTGAAATTGAAGCTGATTGAAAAATCAACGCCTGTTTCCATTTGTAATATCTCAACCACAAGGTCAAATGAATAAGCTAATTTGTGCAGCGTCCAAACTAATACAACCAATGACCTCCCTGAATACAATACAGCTACTTTTTGGTCCAAATTACTTAATATGGATGATTCAACACTAGGATGAATAATTTCTTGATATTTGCTCTCACAAAATTTCGAAAAATCATCAGATTACTTTTTAATACACAAAATTACTTTGGGAAAAGAGGGGAAAAAGAGGGAGAGAGAGAGAGAGAGAGAATAACAATTAAGGAAGGTTCCACTTCCAAATTTCCTAATTCCTATCTGTTTTCGAAGAGAATTGGGAAAAAATATATACCAGAAATGGATGATTCCTCAAGACCTTCACAAATCTATGAAATGTTTCAGAAATTTACCCTTGCTTTCAAAGCTAAAACCTTTGAGTTATTTGCCGGCGGAGAAGCTGAAGATGCTGATGGGTTTTTGCTCCTAGACTTTGTTGAAGAGGAAATGGTGAACCAGAAGGCTCTGGATGAAGGATGCTATTGTTTATTTACAGCACCTAGTGGATGATTTTTTTTTCAAAAAATAATTCTCATTGCCGATCCTTACATACACTTTATGCTGGATCATGACTGTAAAGAGGTGACTCATCATCTGTAGTACTTGATAGGGAGGAGCCTTCTTTACATTTTAAGTGGTGGTATGTGGTACGGCTCTTGCAATGGCACCTTGCTGAGGGATTGCTTCTTCCTTCTCTTTTAATTGATTAGGTTAAGTCAACTACTACAAGTATTTTTCAAGGCAGCTATGGATTTTCAAGGTAGCTATTTTGTGACGATGATTTTACCCAATTTAGAATGGAAAAACACACACACACAGAGATAGAAGTATACATGTATACAGTGAAATAACTCTTATACCTTTAATTTGAATGTCTCATTTAACTCCAAAGAGTATATCTAATATTTTATATAAGTTACAGGTATTCTCGAAGAAATGCAAAATCTCATGATAATTTCCTAGAAAAAACCATTTTTCCGTAACAAAACATGGGTTAGGTCATTTGGCTATAATGGTATAAATTCGAGGGTGTAAATTTAAGCATTATTTTAATCATTTATTTGAGATTTATTTTCTAAGTTTAAGCAGTGAATGATAACACTCCTATCATCATTAATTTTTTTGACTAACTGGATGAAAAATTATAATACATGATCATGATTTAAAATATTATACTTATTTATCCTAAACAAGTGCTTTTTTATTTTTTTAACAAAAATGCAAAAAATAACCATTATTTCATGCCCTGACGTCGCTTAACTATAATAACATTTGTACTACAGTCTACATGTGCTGGCTGTCATATTCTTCTAGTCCTGCTCCACTTTTTATTTATTTATTTGCGATATTGACATTTTTAAAGATACGTTTGCAACATTAATATATGAGTTGGGTAGAAGTTGACTTTTCATATAAATACAAAGAAATTCTAGAAATAATCTCTGATTTGATAGACACACAACAAGTTATTGTTAAAAATTATTTGCAATATTTGAGACAACAACATTCTAATTTTGAATTTGAAATGGCTGATTCAAATGATTGTAAATTTTCCATAAAATGTAGACTTTTTTTACACATTTAATGGAGTATTGTGAGCCATAAAATTCAATCTAACATTAGTTGTTATAGTTCTCCTCTTTTGCCTTAAATTATTTGGCAATCCTACAAAAACACTTCAATATGGGCAAGTTTATAAATTTCCTTCTCAAAATTTCGAGTGAAGTACCAAGTTTTTTTACCAAAATGAAAACTCTTTATCAAAAAATTTGTGGTGTATCAAATAAAGTGGTATAATTTTATTAGATATATAAAAGTACGAGTAAAAGTTACGAGAGTATCAAATTATTTTAAATAATTTATGTTAATTATATTTTTATAGAAAAATTTGATGTAAGATATTAAGTATATAGTTATTTAACTAAATAAATTAAATTATATGAACGTGTAATTAACTCATTGATTCTAATACGTTAAAATATGTCTAATGTTAATTATCATATTAGTTCTTCATATATTTTTGTATTATGATCATAAATTATAAAATTTAAAAGTAATCAATTAAGAAAAAGTATTTCAATAGTCACTATTTTTTTATATAAATTAGATATATTATCATTTTGTTTAAAATTAGTCTACTTAAATCATCTTATTTCTAACAAGTAGTACAATTCATTTATATTTTAATACAATAAAAAGTATACTTATATATGAATGAAATGTAATAAATTGACTTGTATTAATTTTAAATAAAATGATTAATACGTTCAATTTATAAAATAATTAATGAAGTGTGTTATAGAGTTCTTTAAAACTAAACAAGAATTTCAAGTAAAACCAATTGTAGAGTTTCTATGTGTATATTTTGGTAAATGGAATATGATCAATCAGATTTTCTTACTGCCTTTTATTTTCCATACCAGAAAAACAAATATATTGGGATTGAATGAAATGACAATGTCACGAAGATGAAGAAATTACACTAACTACACAGCAATTACAAGAGTTTGAGCTCAAAATATCACGTTTGTTTTTGGGTTTAAAGTGAAAAATGTACCAAAATCGTAAGTCATTTACATACATGTACATGAATCATATACGCAAATATGGGACATTTTTTCACCAAATCTCAAAAAACCCATCTATTTGTGGCTCGAACTGCAATTATAAGGTACTAATATCCACTTATAAAATAAAACAATCCAATGACTGTTGGGAAATAACGCAAATTCCCGATAAGCTAGATTTATGAGAAAGCAAGAATAGAAACAATAACACACAAGATTTGATAATCTGAAAGTTCTACTAATCTGCTTTACGCCTCCTGACTCCGTCAGATCTTTTTTACCGAAAGGAGAAATTACACAAGGTTTTTACTTACACTCACAACTCACAACCCAATTACACCCAAGAAAATTACTCTCAATTTTCTCTCACAAAAGCTTTTCTCAAGCTTTTCTCTCAATTGGAATGAACACTTTGATGGTTAATTCATTACAATTACACATCTATTTATAGGAAAATTCACTCCTTGAATTACTTCCTTAAATTAATGGTTCCTTGAATTGCTCCTAGAATTAAGCTCCATGCTTTACTTCCTTGTTTTGTTCCATGTTTTGCTCCATGTTTTACTCCTTGTTTTGTTCCATGCTTTTGCTCCATGTTTTACTCCTTGCTTTTGTTCCATGTTTGCTTCCTTAATTTGCTCCTTAAATTAAGGAGCTTTATAACAATAATATCTAACAATCTCCCACTCAAGACCGATTTCAATCTGCTCTCACACCTCGATCAATGCAGCAGCCTTTTCTAGTCTTTGTTATTTAAGAGACCAACCGAAGTCGAGCACAACTTCGCTTGTCAATAATCACCACCTTTGTTAACATATCCGCCGGATTTTTGCTCCCTTGAATCTTCTCCAATATTAACACATCATCTTCTAATGAGATCCGATGAAGTGATAACGAAGTCCAACATGTTTGGTTCTAGAATGAAATGCCGAATTCTTCACAAGCTGTATTGCACTTCGACTATCACTACGCAGTAACATTCTTCTCTGCTTGAATCCCAACTCGCTAACAAACCTCAAGCCATATCATCTCTTTACTAGCTTCAAGCATCGCTTACATACTCACCTCCGTAAGTGATGAGTGACAATTTTCTCGTATTTGTGACATCCAACTAACAACCGTAGCTCCAACAAGAAATATATAACCAACAGCGCTTCTTCTGCGATCAACTTCACCTCCAAAGTCTCGCATCTACGTATCCTTGTACTTTTAATTCTCCTTTACTAAAGTACAAACACTTTTCTCTCGCGTGCCTCGCAGATACCTCAAAATCCACTCGATCGCTTTCCCAATGAGTTTTCCCCGGATTCGACATAACCGCTAACAACTCCCACCGTACGGCCAATGTCCGGTCTTGCATGCACTATCAAGCAGACATCAAAATTCCAATGGCCGAGGCATAAGGAACCTTAGCCATGAATTCTCTCTCTCTTCCTCGTCCGAGGGACCGATCCTCGATAGGCGAAAATGACCAGTGGTGCGATAACCGGCTTGGCATCGTCATGTTGAATCTACGCAAAACACGATTGATGTACTCGCCCGAGATAACCGGCAAGGATCCTTTCTTCTTATTTCTTGTGATTTGCATTCCAAGAATCTTTTTGTCGACCCAAGTCTTTCATGTCAAACTCCTTTGACACCGATGCTTCAATCTTCTCGATATCATCCATATCCGAACCTCGCTACTAACATATCATCAACATAAAGTAGTAAAATGATATAACTCGACCTATATCTCTCAAGTAGCAACAATGGTCAAAGATTGCACTTCTCGGAAACCTTCCTCAGGTACGAAGCTATCAAACTTTCTCGTACCATTGTCTCGGGCTTGTTTCGTGCCATACAAACTCTTCTTAAGTCTCAGACACCACAAGCTCTTCTTCCCTCTTTCTCGAGAAACCTTCGTCTGGTACATGTATATCTCTTCATCTAAATCTCCACAAGGAATGCACACATCCAACTGCTCAAGATGAAGATCTTCAATGGCTACAATACTCAATACCGACCGATAGTATCGAGCTTCACAACAGTGAGCGAAAATGTCAGCCAGTAGTCAACTCCTTCCTTCCGTTGAAACCCTTTAACAACTAGGCGTGCCAGATCTCTGGAACCATCACGCTCTTCTTTCACCCTACACCCCATTTGTCAGGAAGTTGCCTTCTCTTTCCCATAGGTAACTCGCCTAGTTCCCATGCCCGTCGGGAGATGAGAGATTTCATTTCTTCTTTCATGCTGTGCCTCCCACTTATCGGAATCTCGAGTCCGACAAGCTTCATCATAGCATTCGTGCTCCCCTCCATCGCTAGCAACATATAGTTCATGTATCTCCGTCACATACGAGGTCGAGAAGACCTTCTCACACAGGAGCCGAGAAGAGGTCATGACGTGTCTAACGCCGTGTACTACTCCTGCCCAACAAGTTCTCCTCCGTCGAGGACTTGTTACAATTGGTTCTCCGTTGCGAAACTATCCGGGACATCATCTCAGACCGCAAATACCGACTCATTCTCGCTCCGATTCATTGGGCGTCTATTTTACGCATGTCCTTATACATCACCCTTTCGTTGAAAATCAAGATCTGCCACGATAACTTTCTTGTTTTCGTCATCCCAAATACGGTAGCCAAACTCATCCTCACCATAGCCGATGAACGTGCATTTTCGATTGGGGATCAAGCTTATTCCTACCTCGATCACCGATATGCACAAATGCCACACACCGAATTAAAACTTTTAGGGACGTGATAGTTTCCACCTCTTTTTCGCCTCCATACCTCCTTCTCGGTATTCTATGCCTCCAATGGAACAGATGGGCCTCGCTGATCAAGTAAGCTCGCCGTGTTGATCGGCTTCGCCCGTAACCGTCTTCAGAGATCTGATTGTATACGAATGCTTCGGCTCTTCGTCAACGTTCTGGCTCATACGCCCGCCACACCATTGTGTCGGCGCGTGCCCGGCACAGCTCTTTCCATTCTCGATCCCACGCTCATAGCAAAAATTTTGAATCCGTGTCTTCATATTCACCACCATTACCTGATCTCGAGCTTTTGATCTTCAAACCCGTCTCATTTTCCACCATAGCTTTCCATCTTCCGAAAGCCTCAAATACTTCGTACTTACGCTTTTAGAAAGTAAACCCATACCTTCCGAGAATGATCATCGAGCGAAAGTCACGAAGTATTGTTTCCCACCAACGGATGAGACGGATTTGCATCCCGCTGTCGTCCCCAAACATCCGAGTGAATGTTCTAGCTTTTCCTTCTTTCGGGGTTCTACCACTTGTCCGAAAGCCGACTCTCTTTTGCTTTCCAAGTATACACCCAGACACGTCCATCTCTACAGACCGCACTGAAGTTTTCCTTTGGAGTGCATAATCTTCATCCTCTTCTCACTCACGTGGCCTAATCTCCTCGGTGCCACAGTTCGATGTTTCATCGTCACAACCGTGGATCGAACAACGTGCTTCGCCGTCATGTAAAAGAAAGGCCACTTTTCTTGCCTCGAGCAACCGTCATCGCACCCTTTGAAATATTCCAATCATCACCACGGAAGATCGTAGCCAGTAGCCTTCACTAGCCAATCGCCCCACCGAGATTAAGTTCCCATGCGAGGCCTGAATACGCTCGACATCCTTCCCTCCCAAACGCACCCGTTTAACTTAATCTTCACTACACCTTTGCCAATAATATCACATGGTTGATCATCACCAAGATATACCTTTCCAAGGTTTCCTGGGACATATTTCTCGAAGAATTCTTTCAGGAAGAGTACGGAACGATGCTCCGTAGTCTAGCACCCAAGATTCTTCCTCGCTCTCCAAAGAGCATATCAATGCATCATCTCCTCCCGATAAGGAAGTAACATTTGCCTCCTCGCCTTCACTTGTTGTCCTTCTGGCATTCTCGCACTAATTTTTGAAGGCCCTGCTTCTTCCACAATTCCAACACTCGATAGTCTTCGAGCTACGGGAATTATTAGGATTCCTAGATTTGGACCTCCCGTCCTTTCGATCTACCTCGTAGTCGGGCTCTACCACGTCCATTTCCTTTGGTTGAATTTCTTCCTCGACTCGTATGCAAACCGAAGAGGTTGACGATTCAATTGCCTCTCTACGCTCTGATCTCTTCACCGAGAACCAAATCACGAACATCGTCAAATTTCAACTTATCGTTTCTCCCGACGAGCTACTCACACCGCGACAAGAGTAGCATTCCAAATTTTCTCTCGTGCAGAAGACAAAAGTATCAATGCTCGTACTTCTTCATCGACCACTTCCACCGAACTCAACCTGGGTTGTAACCGTGTCGAGTTCATCGAGATGTCGAGCTACCGACGCGCCTTCCGTCATCCGCAATTGAACAAGCCGCCTCATCAAGTGCACTTTGTTTCCGAGGCCGACGGCTTCTCATACATACTGGAGTAGAGCCGCCATAATTCGCCGTGGTCTTTCTCTCCTTTGCTACGCTGGAAAGCAACATTACGGGATAACATCAATCGAATAACTCCGAGTCATTCTGCCTGTAAGATTCCAATCTTCTTCCTTCATAGCCTCCTCGGCTTCTTCCCGAGAGAAAGCTGATATAGATTTCTTTGATACGTATAATCCTCTATCCGCATTTTCCAAAACCCGAAATCCGTGCCATCACCCCTCGAGTTTCACCCTTCCTTCATCTCGCGCCATTGCTCCCACTAAAATCTCGACTTCCTCTCGGATCGTTTCGACTATTTCTAAAATTGACAGTAAATCACTACCAATAGCCTCGATACTAGTCAAGGGGAAATAACGCAAATTCTCGATAAGCTAGATTTACGAGAAAGCAAGAATAGAAACAATAACACACAAGATTTGATAACTGAAAGTTCTAGCCAATCTGCCATGTCTCCGGACCGTCACAGATCTTTTTTTACTGAAAGGGGAGAAATTACACAAGGTGTTTACGACACTCACAACTCACAACCCAATTACACCCAAGAAAATTACTCTCAATTTTCTCTCACAAAAGATTTTCTCTCTAAGCTTTTCTCTCAATTAGAATGAACAATTTGGATGGTTAATTCATTACAATTACACATCTATTTATAGGAAAATTCACTCCTTGAATTACTACTTAAATTAATGGTTCCTTGAATTGCTCCTAGAATTAAGCTCATGTGTTTACTCCTTGTTTTGCTCCATGTTTTGCTCCATGTTTTACTCCATGTTTTGTTCCATGTTTTGCTCCTTAATTTGCTCCTTAAATTAAGGAGCTTTATAACAATAATATCTAACAATGACAACAATATAAATCCCCACCTTTAAATTTTTACCAAATATCATTGAACTCCTAGAAGAGTTGGCTTCAGAAGTTGGCTCTTGTGCAGGTGAAATATCAGCTATAGGACGATTAAAATTTGAGGATGGGCTAATTTCTTTTACTTCAATCATAAATCTCATTCCACCCAAACAATGTCCCGATACATTGCAAATAAACCAATACTTCTTTGCTTTGTTGATCTTTATTTCATCATTTCCACTCTCATACTTGCCTATCACGCCGATGCTCGCATCACACGATCTATATGTTTCTTCTGTTACTTCATACACATTATGTTGCCCCTTTACATATTTGAAAACTACAAAATGACACATACATACATACATGCATGCAATTAAGAGCAGTTATATTTTCATCACAACAACAATTAAATAGTCTGTTTGTTTATGCTTTTGTTAAAAGTGATTTTAAGCTGAAGCAGTTTAAAAAAAAAAAAAATTGGTTTCAGAGAGAAGCACGTTATGTCAATAAGCATCAAATGTGTTTTATGAGTCCTGATAGCACTTCTGACAACTTTTTGTCTTGTTTGGTTCTGAAATGTTTTTACAATGTCCTAAAAACATAAATAAATAGACTATAATGTAACAGACAATAAATGGATGAGAGTTACACTTACGTCGATTGTTGACAAACAAGAACTAGGGAACATATGAAGAGAAGGAAAGCATGAGATTGAAGAGAAACAAAATATCATACCAAGAACATCAGCAGTAGTGAAATTATATTTCAGTGACCATGAATAGAAGTCCAAGTCACTGTTCCACCTTTGATCATCACCAACTATATAATTTTCAGAAGCTGCTTTTTTTAGAAGCAAAGTACTATAAATCATAATGAACATTTGCAAGTTTTTGAAAAACTTGGTTTCACTCATTTCTTGATCTGTGAGAGAAAAAATAGATTAATGAAATGACAAGAGAAGGATGTTACATATGAAACTAGCTTATTTGAAAAAGAGAAATCCAATTACATAAAAATGATTTGGATTGAGAAGTTTGCTTGATTTTCATGCAAAGGATACATAATTAATTTCCAACTTATAAAGACAAATCATTAAAATCAAGATATGATTTACAGACAAAGTGACTTAAATGATATGGAGGCAAAGTTAGTTCTAGCTATATTTATGCATAAAAAAGTGAGAGAAAACTAATTAAAGTAGGATTGTCTAACTGTTATAATCAATACCCATTTCCTTTTCTAATGTTGGTTTGGACCATTTCACTGTTAGACTTTTGAGAGATACATACCTACCTACCTTGGCCATATAATCCTAGTGGGTTTGGACCATTTCAAATTTAATTATTTGTGTACCAAAGAAAATAAGGTATGTTTGCTTGTCCTTTTTGTTAAAAGTAGTTTCAAACATAATCAATTTCATGAAAAAGCTGTTTCAGGAAGAAGTACATATAATGTGCTTCTTTAGCATATATAAAATGTGTTTTTTGGACCTTAGAAGCACTTATAACTTCTTCTTTTTTCTGTTTGGTGCTAAAGCGATTTTTTGCAATCAGAGCACTTTTATAGGATCAGAGAAATATAAATATGATTAACAGAATATGGAGGCAAAGTTAGTTCTAGCCATATTTATGCATAAAAAGTGAGAGAAAACTAATTAAAGTAGGATTATCTAACAATTATAATCAATACCCATTTCCTTTTCTAATGTAGGTTTGGACCATTTCACTGTTAGACTTTTGAGAGGTACCTACCAACCTTGGCCTTATAATCCCTAGTAAGTTTGGACCATTTCAAATTTAATTGTTTGTGCATCAAAGAGTATAAGGTATGTTTGCTTGTCCTTTTTGTTAAAAGTAGTTTCAAACATAATCAATTCCACGAAAAAGCTGTTTCAGGAAGAAATACATATAATGTGCTTCTTCAGCAGACAAAATGTGTTTTTTGGACCTTAAAAGCACTTATAACTATTTTTTTCTGTTTGGTGCTAAAGCAATTGTTTTCAATCAAAGCACTTTTATAGGATCACATAAATATAAACAAACAGATCCTCTTAAATCTTGGTTGTTTAGTAACCTCACGATAATTGATCATTATATCTATGTTATACGTATTCTTTGTTTTTTTATTAAGTATTTGTGTTCAACTAACACGATATGTACTCATTCTAATTTAATAGAAATTTACAAAAAAAAAGCATGTTTAAGACTCGAATAATCGATGTCCTAGAAAGAGTTCTTTGTAAAAGTGTGTTACAAATACATATTTATCAAAGATGATCTCTACTTATGATGGCTGTGTTCTCTTGGGGCTTTACATTGTGCCAACCTTTGATCCTTGTATATAGAAAGCAATCAATTGATGAATATTCATAAACTATTCTGCAAAAATGATTGTAGAAGAAACTTCACGTAAAAGATAGTATTGATCCTTCTCTAATGATCAATCATATATAAATGAAAGCAATTTTAATTTTAGAGACATAGTGTTCAACTTAGTCAGCAAGCTATAAAAATCTAATCAATGAAAGCAAAAGAAAAAAAAGAAATAGATATTTAGGTCCTTTTTCTTTTCTTTTAGGCCGAATTATATATACAAAAGTTACTTAAATTTTTTAATATTGTATACTTTCTTTCCCTTATTTTTTAATAATTTAATCCTTAAATTTTTTCTTATTACTCTGCTTCACTTATTTTTTCTTAAATTTTTTGTATGTTGTTTCTAACTTTCTATGTTTCTCATTAATGTACTGATATGATCATAAGATGTACCTAGAACTTTAATTAATAATTTTTTTTTTTTTGAGAAAAAAAAGGAAAAGTAAATTGGTATATTAGTAATTTTTAATGATATGTTAGTTCATCCCTTTAGGAAAACAAAAGGAGAAAACGTTGATGAATTATAAATTTATATATGTATTTATATTTATATTAATTATAGGATAAAAGTTATGAAAGTTTGTTTGCTTTTTTATGAAAATATCCTTTCGTTTGTTAGCTATTAAGTTAAATAATACAATTTCCTTATATCTTTTAAAAAAGTCACCTAAATTCATCTTAAAAAATTTAGCTCAATTTTAGAGATAAAATTTACATATTATAAAATCTTTATTTTATTAACAAAAAATAATAAAAATAAATACTTAACAAATTAATTTTTTTAAATAGTAATTTATAGTTTAAAATAATAATAAATAAAAAATTAAATATTAAAAAGATATCATTAAAATTATTCGAAGATGAAGTATGATGTAGTTATAAATAAAAATAATTTTTAAATATTTATTTTTATTATTATTGATAAAATAAAGTAAAAGTTTTACAAGATGTTATTCTTTTCTTCAAAATTTAACATAAATCTTTCAGATGTATTTTATTTATCATTTTAAAAAAAAATTCAGATTTATATTATTCTACTTAATAATTAGTATCGTAAAATGCAGTAGGTGAATTAAATTAAAGATTAGTTATTTGGAGAAAAAAATAATATAATTGATAAAAAATATATTTTAAAAATAATAAATAATAACTTTTTCTACTACTATTTATTATTATATGACATGTTGAAATTTCCTCATCGTCGTGACCAGAAAGAAAAAAAATTAAAAATCTAAACCCATATAAAACAAACAAAACCCTAATCTCTCTTTCTATATTCGAAATCAATGGCAGGTGGGCGATTTCGAGAACTGTTGAGGAAGTACGGTAAGGTGGCACTGGGAGTCCATTTCTCAGTATCAGCAGCTTCCACTACCGGACTTTACATTGCCATCAAGAACAACATCGACGTTGAATCGCTCCTCGATAAGTTTCACATGGGTACGGTCCCCTCCAAAGACGAAGCTCAAACGAAACCATCTGAAATCTCTTCGTCCTTAAATGATTCTATTTATGAAGAAAAACCCACATCGAATAATCTTAAATCGGAAACTGTGGTGGAGGAGAAGAAGAGGAAGCGAACGGCTGAGCTTGCATCTTCCACTGGTGGGGCTTTGGCATTGGCTTTACTATGCAATAAGGCTCTTCTTCCGATTCGAGTTCCGATCACTGTCGCACTTACACCTCCAATTGCGAGATTCTTGGCTAGGAGGAGGATTGTAAAAAATGGTTCATGATATCTCTTTTTCTTATCTCTTGTTATATCTTTTAATCTTATTGTACCTTGTTCGTTATTATTGTCTAAATAAGGTAAAGAATAAACCTTTGAATCTATTGGTCTAGTTTTCAGTTTCATGATAGGTTGATTTTTATTTGAAATCTTTGGAATTTAAAGTTTTATCATGTGGAATCGGAACAACTCGATAAGCATCTAATTTAGGTGTTGGGAGTGGGGTTGGATTTGAAGTTGGATTTCCACAACATTCGCAACTTGACTGTGAAGACTTGTGCACCCTTGAATTTGAATGTTCAGAGGCAGACCAATCTCTGGTTTAAATGGTTTGTTCCAGTGAAAATGTGATTATAATGTTCCATAATATTTCAACTGATTGGATTTAGATTGAATTCTTCATAATTAATTGTAATGTACAGAGGAAGATCACCCCTGACCTGAGGATATATAGTAAGTTCTTTGCTTTTGAGTTAGTGACCTGTGACTTTGGTTGGCAATATCGAATTTGAATTTGAATTTGAAAGTTTTTAAATAATAATAGATAGATTTATGATAATTATAAGATAAAGATAGTTAAATTTATAAAAATAAAAGGGAGGAAAATTTTACAATGATAAAATATATTAAATTTATTGGACTAAAATTATTAAATATGAAAATTATTGGACCAAAATTTATGAAAATTTTGTAAGGGAACAAAATATTAAAAGCTATAGAATTAGTGGAATAAATATATTAAATTTTAAAAGTTAAAGAATTAAATAATTTAATAGTAATTTATTTTTACATGTTAATTTTGATTGATATAATATAATTTTTAAATTTGAATTAAAATTGTTAAATATAAAAGATTTGTGTCAAAAAGTTGTAAAATTTTGTTAAGAGATTAAAGTGTTAAAAGTGATAAAATTAGTTTACAAAAAGTCATTAAATTTTATTAAGGGATTAAAGTGTTAAATTATTCGACGAAAAGTTATAGATATTTAATATTTATATTTATTTTTTAAATTAAAATAATAATTTAAAGTAATTACGATATGTATAATATTTAAATATAATATGTTATAATATAAAATATATATTTATTTATAATTTTAATAGTAATTTGATTTGAATAAAATGTAACGGATTTTAAATCTATCAATCTAAGTTTGATCCTAATCTGAATGTATTGTATGATTTAAAATTATAATGGATTGTACACTTTTTAATCGGAATATGATCTTAACTATATAATTTTTTGATCCAATACGATCAGAATTCAATGGAATTGATCGAATTTTTTAATTTAAATAGATTGATTTAATTATTTGTTGAAACTTATTTAATAGTGTCTACTTTAACCAAAAAGTACTCATATGGATCCGTATTGTCAAAATAGCTCAATAATAATCATCCTATTTACCTTGAGGTATACAAATGATCTAATTTAATGTTTTAAATTAATAATTTCATCCTACCATTTACATATGTAATATAAGTGAAATGTAATTGTATCATTCAGAGTATTTAATACATTATTAGTTATTTATATTTATTTTTTGATATATTTAATTTTATTTAAAATTAAATTTTAATTGAGAATTTTAATATTTTTCCGCACATAAAAATATAGCAAGGCAAAATTTGTCTTTAATTGAATAAAAATTTTCATTCAAACATTATTAACAAAAAAAAGTTGGTTTAACCATATAAAAAATTAAGAGAGTCTAGAAAAACTCTAAAGAAATTGAGTCATAATAAAGATGATCGGTGGATTTGCAATAAAAGCTTGGGTAAATCGAGTCATAAAAAAGAAAATTTTGTAAAAAAAATTAGAGAGATGATGGGTGGTTATGCAATAAAAACCTAAGATTTTGTGTATGACAGGGATTTGGTATCTGAATGATGTTCCTTTTAATTAAAAGATATATGTATGAACTCGTAAACTCAGAATAGTATAATAGTAATCTTCTATTTACTTTTAAGATATATAAATAGCTTATTTTATGTTTTAAATTAAAATTTTCATCAAATATTAATACATGTGATATAAATGAAGGGTAATTATGTCATTAGTTTAATATTTTAATAGTATCTCTATTTAACAAAAGGGAAGCATATAAACTCATATTTTTATAACAGTATAATAAGTCTTTAAATTTAATTTTAAGTATACTAATGATTCAAAAATAAGATTTAAATGAAAATTTCAACACGTGTCACACGCATAAGGAAAAAATTAAGGATAAACTTGTCTTAAAGGTGTATTTACTAGTGAATCACCTTTCAATCTTCTAAGGGTCTATTTCTTCTACAATTTTACATAAACATCACATCACATGATTTTATTATACAATGTGAAAGTATTAGAATATTTCCTTTTGCAATTATATTAGTATTTGAACTTGAGTTCGCATATTTTGAGATATTAACGTGAGATTTAAAGTTTTTGCGTTGATGTTTCATACCAATCTATATTCATAATGTGACGATCATAACTTAACACGTATTTCTTTCGTTCTCCCCAAGATCGGGGTTCGAAACTTGGAGGGAGCGAAAAAAACACATGTTAAATCATGATCGTTCTAATAGTCAGAAACTAGTTTAAGCACAAACGTCGTAGTCTTGAATTTCACATAGATATTCTGAGATGTATTATAATTTTGGTGTGCTAGGTGTGATTCAAATAATTAGACAAAAGAGACAAAAGGAAAGGCAATAGAGTGTAAAACATTTTCCGGATGTAAGAAGAAAGATTTATAATTTTGCATTACATTCCCTACAAAAAGCATGTCAAACCGAACGTATCAAAGTGGAATTAATTTCATTTCAACCAAAATGATCTTTTAGTCGAAAGATTATTAAAAAAAGAAAGTAGACATTTATTCTGATTTCTTTGGTAACTCTGCATTAATCATAACTGATTTTTACTGCTATGAAATGCACACAGTTGAACATTTTCTTTTTTTTTTTCTTTAAAAAGATGTATAAATATAATATATTTTTTTAAAAGGATGTGATTTTGTATAATTTTAACTATAGTAAGTAGATTGTTTTATTACCAAAAAATTGTAGTTATTATAAAAGTAATATTAAATTTTAAATTTTTACAAAAGTATTACCGATTTAAATTGTTCTATATTAGACTTTAAATTTATCCAAAAATTAATAGAAATTTTTTAATGACAATGATAACTAATTAAATTTTTTTTCTTAAAGAACTTGACAAAATTAAACAAGAACAAAAAAATTGAAAATACTCTAAACAACCCAATCCAAACTATAAATTTGTATATAGCACTCAATTGATTGGATTAGTTTTCGATTTTTAAGAACCGACTAAATTGGGTTGGTTTCAATTTTGTGTCAAACTCATTCTAACCCTAAATTTACCCACCCTTACAGGTGATCCTATGCTGCTAATTTATATGAAAATGATTACCCTAATGTTACCAAAAATCATTTTTTATGAATAAATGTTACTGAAATTAAGGAAGAAGAATAATTTTGTTCCATTGAGAAGGTATGAACCAAAATGCATCATTTTCTAAAGGTTGGGCACCAATAGGCCCTTTCATGCGTGATTTAAATTGCCCCATCTTATCATCGCACATAGCACCTACTGCAATAAGGTTAGGCAAATAGAATTATGTTTTCATTTTCACACAAAATGGAATGATAATTTCATTAAAAAAGAGAGATAAAATGCAACACAGAGAACGAGAAACTAAACCTTTACAAGTCATTACTCATTTCACCACCTGTACTCACTTCTATGGGATCTCTAAACTGCTACACTTCACAAATTCACTACTTAAAGAATGATGATTTAACTAGTTTCTCTATTTCCCATTAGAGTGAATGTTATTGGTAAATCGAAAATTAATCGAATTTAACTTATAATATCCAATCTATCTTATAAAATTATGTGGCATAAAGTATAGCAGTCTGTCACCAGTACTAAAAGCTTCCAAACATTATAAAATCTTACACACCAAACCACATGTTAACTAAGGACTAATGAAAAGATTATGAATGCAACCATACCACCACCACTCAATGTGTTACTACCAATTGATATATAAATCAGTTATGAAAGCTTCAGCCGAGTTAGTCAGAAAGTTGGACATTTTTCCACAAGGATGATTAAAGGGACACAATAAGATAATAAAAAAAAGTGCATGGAAAGAACAATTTTTACTTTATGTAATCAAAAACGAATATCTGTATCATATTCATCATTATATTGGTCCTGAACCAACAGGACTTTTATATTAAGGTAAGGATACAAAGGAATAAATATTTTCATGAAGAAATATAAAGAAATATAGAAGGTGTGCATCTTGTTAAAAATCAATGCATGCTAAGGAATAAATATCTATGGTCTACCAGCCAAAAAAGTTCATGTTAACTAAAATGATGGTGATCACCGTGACTCCATTGAAATAACTGTAAAATAATACAACACATCGGCAGCTTAGTGTTGTTTTGGTAGCCGGTTATTAAGAATCTTATTAGGGCTATCTCCATTGAAGATCCCCCATCTCCCGTCCCCGCCCTTATTTGTGTTTGTCCGACTGCTGTCATATTTTGAACTGGGAAAGTTTGGATTTGCTGCACCTCCTCTAGTTGTAGGATTACTTGTAGAATAACGGCTTTGCTCCATATTCTGTTTAACTTCTGTAACTCCACCCTGTTTTGCCGAACCATTACCCTTAGGTGCACTAAAAATTCCAAAACCAGATTTTTGGGCACTTGGAGCACCAGTACTTGATGATTCTTGCTTGGTATTGTCTTTAGAAGGAGGGTTCGAGTTTCTCAAAACTGAAGCATTGGATAGAGCCTGCTTGCTTTCCCTCATTGGTGGTGAAAACTTCACATCTAATTGCGGTTGGGTGCCTCGATTTAGAAACTGGGATTCTGGCTTGACTGAATCTCTTGTCCAGAGACCCTTGACATCCATTCCCTTAGTTTGTGGAAAAGGATTTATGGCCTTGCTTCCTTTATACCTATTTTCAGCACTACCAGACAAGGTTGATGGGGATGGATCTGTCTGTGTTCGTTTAGAACCAAATACTTGTTTGGTATGCAGTACATCTGAGACACTACTATCTATATTAGATGCCAGTTCTGGCCCAGCAATGGTTGTTTTCTCAGTGACCCTGTTTGTATTTTCCCTTAAGCTGAATACTTTTTCAAAATCAACACTATTATCTGAGACAGACCAGGCAGTCTTCTTGTTTATGATACTTGCACCTGGCACTGTCATTGAGGGGGATAAAGTTTGATCCACTTCATTGTCAAAAAGTTTACCATCCTCACTTTCCGAACCAGATTCTGCAAGATCATGATGCTCAGCAGGATCACCAGCTGGTGTGGACATGATATTTTGGGCCCCAATGTTTGCATCTCCTGCAGTTTTATACTTTTTCCCACCGCCTTTTTTTGAATTCCCAAACTTCATGTGCCTGACTATTATATATGAACCATCTTTCCCCATACTTGGTTCACCTTCGAAAATAGCAACATCTTCTATCTGCAGATGGTTATTCTAATCACAAATGGAACATGACAAGAAAAACAGAAAACAACAAAAAAAAAGATGGCAATGATGCAGAATTTAGCTATGCTATGTGGATGAACTATACCAAGGCAGAGAGACGTGATAACATTCCTTGCAAATCCTGATCAGCAGTGCCCTTGGCAGTACACTGTTAAACACCACAATATGCTATTAGTGATTGAAAAAAAAATGGTTGGTTTCCAGTAAAGAATTTTCATTCCTGAACCATACATCAGTGATGATCAATCGCTAAAAAACAAAATCTATTTCATGTGTTTCAGGCGCTTTTACCCTCTTGCATGTACATGTACGACAATTAAGTAAAATGAATAGTGCCTAGAAGAATGCCCTACATTGATGAATAGGCCTACAGGTCTTGTGAGAGAATGAGTGCATATTCTGCCCAACAAATAATTGACAAAAAACTAAGAATATTCATATATATTTGATCAGTACACAAGGCAGTTTTGCCATAAGACAAACTGAACATACAGTCTAGTAAACTTGTAAACTAGGATAACTAAAAAGTTTTGAGATAAAAATCTGTACACTCGAGACAATCAACAATAACCTTGTGATACAATCAAAGTAACCAGCAAGTTTACGAACTTTCTGGCTCAGTATTTTTTTTTCCCCTCTGTTACGCTAAACCAGTACTTTTAAAGGTGTCACCATAGACTCCTAGAATCTCCAGCTTAACAAACATAGTACAGTACTTTGTATATCATTCAAATGAATCACAATTAAGGATGCCATCATGTTAGAAATTCACAAAACCGAAAGATTCTACATAAGATTATAGGATGTCATCTAAACTCTTGATGCACATTCTACATGTTATCTTCACACAATATGGACATGCATCTAATGAAAAACAAAATACTTTTAATCGGCTAACAATTATTAGAATTTCCAAAGAAATAGCAGAAAATACCTTCACTCTATAACCATTATCCATTAATCTCTTCACCATATCTGCTTTTGTCTGTAGGTCCTTTGCCTCCTGAAAATTGCGAAAGAGTTATGTCGCTACATCTGCATTCTCTTTTGGACAGAAAATAAACTCAGCCTTGATCCAATATACATTAACATAACCTTGTCCTAATTTTTGGTATCCCTCTACTTAAGCATGTATAGTTTCAACCTCCTTGCAGCAATTCATATATTTTTAGAAGTGAAAAGATCACAAACTCCCCTGGGAATTTCCTTTATATCAGAGCAATCTCAAATTTCAAAATAATATCATCAAAACCCATTCCAGCACCAGCTGTCTGCTAAACTGAATGGACGAAGGGAAGGAATGTAATTCTGTACAGAATTGCAGGATAGAAATAACCTTTGAAATTCTTCCGTTTTGAGGTATAAAAAAAGTCTATGACTCATGCATCTACCTTATGTTAATTTACTTATGCATTTTTAGTTTCTATAAAGTTTAAAAGTTTATGAATTTACTTTATTTTATTACTATATATATATATATATATATATTTGTCAACGTAACACTTAACGATTATGGACAATTTTGTCCAAATTGAATTATTTACTACAAATGCAATTATTTTTATACACTAAAAGACAAATTATTTATCTAGATTGTCCGTCTGCTAAAATATTTATCAAAACTAATAAGATAAAGAATATGATTTTGAGAAAAGATAGTCATATTGTTGAAATCCCAAAACATTTGAGATTTGTAATTAGTAGTAACTAGGGAGGTTATTAAGAAGATTTGTAATCATTAGCATAATTGTAGGTTAATTTAGTTCTGATTCATTTTGTATTAATTAGAGAAATTTTGTTTCCTTTTTTACTATCTTAGTTTCACTATAAAATCGTAAACAAGACGTAAAGATATAGAAAATAAAAACACAATATTTTCAATTCCTTTTTTTTCATATGGTATCAAAACAGGTTCTTAATTAAAACAAAGCCACGTCTTATGTAATTTTAGAAACTACCACAATCTCAACCATGAGTTCTCTAGATACCTCATCTTTACAGATCATTGTAGAAAAACTCAACGGAAGGAATTATCGAAAATGTATTCAATCAGTTAGACCGGTGCTTAATGATAAAGGAAATAGGGTGTCTGACAAGAGAAACTAGAAAACCTACTTCAACTGATACATGTATCACTCAGAGAACTTAACAGTGACTACTTGGCTCGTTAACTCTATGTTACCAACCATTGAAAAAGCATACTAATTCTTACCAACACCAAGGGATATCTGGGAGTATGTGAACGAGACATATTCAAATGGTGAGGATTTTTCCCACATCTTTGAAAGCAAAACTAGATTGTGGAAAATAAAATAAGAACATGATGTTATCGATTATTATAGAAAGATATTATCTCTATGGCAAGAACTTGATCACAGTTCACAAAAGGAATGAGAGTGTGCCAACGACGATGCACGTTACCCAAAAAAACTCGAAACAAAACGAACTTTTGAATTCCTAGCTGGACTTGATCACAGTTTAGATGATGTCTATGGAAGAATACTCAGTGGTTCATTACTCTCTGTTCGTGAGATGTTCTCTGAGATCCAACCAGAGGAGAGCTAGTGACGAGTGATGCAAAGCTAGCCTCCTCTTCCAAGTGTGCACGATGGAATTTCTCACTTTACACTTAGAGCTAGAAAGCATTCAGAGGTAATTTACATTGATGCTGGACAAGGGTTGGGCTATGGGAATGGGCTGATATATTCAAATAGCCTAATTGGGCCTCGTGGGCTTAAGGACTTAGGAAATGGACTATCTAATTCAAAAACAGATTAATAATGGGCTTTCTTTTAACTCATCCAATGGGCAGATAGTTATTGGGGTTGGGCTTTCAACAAATTTCACTAAAGAGTCCTATGATACGTGTTGGGAAATTCATGAGAAAATAGCCGATTGGAAACCGAGACCAAATAGAACCCGAAGTTATCAGGCATCAATAGATCAACAAAACCTCAAGAAAACTCAAGTTCATGGGAAGCATTTAATCCAAAAGCGATGGATCAATTTTACATAATTTTTTCCAATATGCATAATTTTAGTCAGTCATCCTCTAGAACCTCGTTGGCCCATAAAGGTAATTACTTAAGTACCTTAACTACCACCACACAATTCAAAAATCCTTAGATCATCAATTTTGGTACTTCCAATCACATGACTAATACTTATCACATATTTACCTCTTATTCACCTTGTATTGATAATCTTAAAGTTAAAGTAGCAGATGGATCCCTTTCAACTGTTACTAGAAAAGGGAGTATCAAAATTTCTGACCCTGTCTCTCAAATCTATCCTTCATGTTCCAAACTTTGTTGTATGTAACATCCATTGGTCAATTAACACAAGACTCAAATTGCTCATCTAAGTTTTTTCCTTATTGTGTTTTTCAGGATTTATCATAAGGAAAGACGATTGGCAATGCTAAAAGGTGTGGATGCCTTTACTAATTTAATAAGACCAATGTGATTGAAAATCGTCAAATTATAATTTGTGATTTAGCATCTATTTCTTGAAATAATGAAAATAAGTTGTGGTATTATAGAAACGATCACCCTAATTTTCAATATTTTCAATATTTGTTTCCATCTATGATTTCAAATAAAGCAATTAATTTTCAATGTAAAATGTGAGAAACACCAACATCATTCATTCTCAAATTTTCAATATAAATCATCCAAACCTTTTAGTTTAATTCACAATGACGTTTGGGAACCTTTTCGTTCTCATACCAACACTCATGGTAAGTAGTTTGTCACATTTATTAACGATCATACTAGGGTGTTAAGTTTATCTATTTAATGAAAAAATTGGAGTTCGTGATATTTTCATTCATTTTCACTTAATAGTACAAACACAATTTTAAACACAGACCCAGATCCTCATGATTGATAATTGCTTAGAGTATTTTAACCTTACTTTAAGCCATTATTTACAAAAACATGAGATACTTCACCAAAACTCTTATACTTACACACCTCAACAAAATACGATTACTGAAAGAAAAAGTAGACACCTTCAAGAAGTAACTCAAGCTTTGATGTTCACTACGAATATGCCAAAAACATTCTGAAAGGATGCAATTTTAACTATCACTTACTTGATTAATAAGATGTCAAATCATGTTCTTTCCTTTGAAACACCCATTCAAAAATTTCAAAACTGTCTTCCCACATCACTCCTTCAATCTGAACTCTCTCTTAAGGTGTTCAGTTGTACTGTATTTGTTCATATTAACTCACATAATAAGTCCAAGTTAAATCCTAAAGCAACCAAGTATGCTTTTATTGTGTACTCTCATATTCAAAAAGAATACAAGTGTTATGATCCTTCTACGAAAAGGATCATTGTTAGTCGGAATGTTACTTTCTTTGAAGACACACCTTACCACCAAAAATCCTCTTCAGGAGGAAAAAATGAGTGAAAAAAACTTTATTAGTAAGAATTAGTGACATGAATTTTAACCCTATTGAATCCAACAACACAAATAGTGAACAACTTACTACCCCATCCAGTCCTAAAAAACAAAAACAAACAAAGATGTGATTATTTACTTACGGAGGCCTAAGTTAAAAGATAGGGAAAAATTCACACTTAATGCACCAAGAGAGTTAAAACCTATGATAAATCTAAATATCCGGAAGGAAATTTCCACACCAAGTAATTATAATTCTCCTTTATCTTGTGATTTACCCATTGTCTTGAAAAAACCAACTCAATCTTGTACACTTCATTCAATTTCCAAATTTATTTCTATCTACCAGGTTTCATACTTTTACCTCTAAACTTGACAGAACAAAAATTCCAAAAAAAAAAACTATGAAGCTTTTGAAATCTCAAAGTGAAGAGACTCTGATATGGAAGAAATAAGGACACTCGAAAAAATGGAACTTGAGATGTAACAGAATTACCGAAAGGAAAGGTACCAGTTAGTTGTAAGTGATTATTCACTAAAAAATATAAAGTTGATGAGACAATAGAGCGATATAAAGCCGGTCTGGTCGCAAAGGGGTTTACAAAACCTATGGAATTGACTACATAGAAACATCTGCAACAATTACCAAACTGAACACCATAAGGGTGCTCCTATCACTAGCAACAAGTCTTAATTGGCCTCTCCAACAACTGAATATCAAATGCCTTCCTGAATGGAGTTCTAGAAGAAGAAATCTTTATAACTATGACACCAAGATTTGGTAAAGGAAATGCAAATATATTGTGCAAATTGAAAAAAATCATTGTATGGTCTCAAACAACTACCAATAGCATAGTTCAATAGGTTTGCAAAAGTGATACAAAAACATGGGCATCAACAGAGACAATCAGGTCATACATTGTGCTTCAAACATAATGATCATGGGAAGAAAGCAATCTTAATTGTGTAATCTTGATTGAAGACAACTTGAAAAAAATTAAGAGACTAAAAAAGAACTTAGCAAACCGAAATTAAAATCAAGGATTTCGGACAAATACGATACTTCTTAGAAATGGAAGTAGCAAGATCAAAAAGGAAAATTGGTGTCTCTCAACGTAAGTACGTTATGGATCTCCTTACTAGGACAAGCATGCTTGGATGCAACCAAACAATACTCCAATTGGAATAGGAAAGAAATCAAAAGACTTAATTGACAAAGAAAGATACTAAAGACCGGTAAGAAAACTGATATATCTCATACTAGGTCTAATAGGGAAAATTTTAGCAATACCCCTTAGTTTTTAGATATCTTAAACAATACCCTCAACCTTTAAATAATATCAATGATACCCTTAAAATTTAATAGAATTAACGAAGTGTTAACTATGAGGGTAAAAAGATAATTTTCCCTATTAGGGGTGACCAAAATGGGTGAAAATAAAGATAAAGAAATTTACAAGACCAAAACTTTGTTTTTTTTTAAGCATAATAGGTAACTGAAATTTTATAAAAGTAAACAAAATATGCTGAAATAGTTTGAAAATACTAATAACTGAGTCCAACATCATGAAATTCAGATCTTGCTGATGAGCTCATTGACATAATTTTCCCGATTTCAAGCGTCTCCTCCTTCAACATAATGGCTCCTCTTCTTTTTAAGGCCACCTAAAGGTGCCTTGAGCTGGAATGGTCATAGGAAGTTGTTGGCCTCCCAGTCATGATTTCATGGATAGCAAAGAGATCCTTCCTCAAAATGACTTCCTTTTTAAGCCAACCAATTGTGTTTTAGCTCCTAGAGCTAGCATATAGGAGAACATCTCTTTCGTGTGTTTTATTCAATTTTTCAATATATTTCTCTTTTTTAACATCTTCTGTTGAAGCTTATTATCAATATTACTGAGATAGAGGCCGACAAGCTTCATCTCTTTCAAATCTGATTAATTGTTTCAGTGAAAAGACTAATTAGGTCATGCATTTAACAGGGTTTGTAATTGTAATTATTCTTCAGGGGTACTGCTGAAGATACATTAAATGAAGATACTTGAAAACCTTGATATTGATGAAATTTTTCCAACTTGCCATTGCATTTGCAATTTGTATAGTAAGTCAGCTCATCTTGAAACAGTGTATAAAGTTCTTAAATACCTTAAAATGTCACAATATAAAGGCTTGTTCTTCAAAAGAAACAAAGTCAAAGATATAGAAGTTTCCATTGATGCTGACTAGGTTGGTTCAATCGAAATCAGACGATCCACTACCGAATATTGTACCTTTATCTTTAGAAATTAAGTGACTTGGAGAAGTAAAAAACAAAATGTTGTTGCCATGAGTAGTTCTGAAGCTAAATTTAGGCAATTACACAAGGAATGTGTAAAGCATTGTGAATAATAAAACTGTTAATGGAATTTCAAATTTCATTCAATTCACCAATTGAACTTTATTATAATAATAAAGCTACCATTAATATCTCTCTCAATATAGTTCCACATGATAGGATAAAACATGTGGAAGTTGACAGACATTGCATCAAAGAATTTTGCATGATTTATATTCCAACAAAATAGCAAGTTACAGATATCTTTAGTAAGGGATTTCCTCGACAAAGTTTTGATGATTTCATTTTTCAAGTTAGATATAATTAATATTTATGATCCAACTTGAAAGGGAGTGTTGGAATCACGAAATATTTGATATTTGTAATTAGTAATAATTAGGGAGATGATAGGAGACATTTGTAATCATTAGCATAATTGTAGGTTGATTGAGTTTGGATTCATTTCGTATTATTAGGAAAAATGTTAGGATTCATTTTGTATTAATTAGGAAAATTTTGTTTCCTTTTTTACTATCCTAGTTTCACTATAAAATTGTAAGCAAGACATTGTAAAGATATAAAAAATAAATATGCAGTAATTTCAATTCCTTTTTTCCATACATAGATCACATTCAAAATAAGGTAATTAAGTGTCTCAAAGCAAAGAAGCCTCCAACTTAAAGTATAATTCATTTTCTTAAAAACTTCTCACATGCATATTATTGTTGCTATTATTATCAATTTACTTTATTTAAGAATAATCTATCTATTAATATACTCTATATATAATTCTAAATCATGCTTTATAAACTTTCGTACAAAATTGCTCACATATTACATATTTTATAGTAATGACTACTATTGCTCCAAGCCCCTTCGTTATTGTATAATGTATTTAGGAATCTTATTTTTTTTAATCAATTAAGTAATAAATTATTAATATTTAAAATACTGACAATTATTTTTTAGACAGTTTAAAATATCAACGTAAATGTATGCTTAATTTTTCAAGAAAATAGAAACAATACTATAGTTTTAATTAAAATAAAATTTAGCAGCAATTATTTTTATCATTTCAATAAATTAGTCTATAACTAGTAATTTAGTTCATGCATCTTTCATTTACTGCATTTATTAAGTCTAGTTCAGGTACCTTGTAGTTCCATGGACTATATTTATATATGGGACAGGATCAATGGCCCTAAGTTTTTATGTCATTTTTTACTCTCATATCAACAGTTGAGATTTATTACAGTTGAGAAAGAAAACTGCCCTTTTAAATCTCAAAAGTCGATATATGAAAGTATAAAACTTTTTATGCAATTTTTTACACTTATATATTTCAACGGTTGAAATTTTTTAGGAAATGGAGAGAGAAATTTGCTCTTTTAAAGCTCAACCTTTGATATATGAAAGTGTAAAAAATTACACACATATATATATAATCAGAATGAAATGAAAGATAGGTTGAGTATTTTGATAAAAGAGTTCTCTCTCTTGTGTTTTGTATGATGCAAAACTAAGCCTTTGGTGTGATACCTCAGGTATCTAGGTGTGATGCGCTTATAACCTATTTGTCAGGAGCAAGTTGTTTACTTATTCCTTCCTGGATTTTATATCCATTTCGGGGAAAAAGCCTAGGAAAGGAAAGGAGTCTTTAGCTCTGGAGAAAATCATGATGCAAGGACAATTATCCACCCAACCCACCACCAGAAATCCAAACCCTTAACCTTTTCTGGCCACCACCAACTGTATCTCCAATCAGAATACGCTACCTGCCACTGGTAACTTTCAAGGAACATGTAAGAGCATTAACCAACCCAAGTACCCAACACAACCCAACCATCTTTTAGCCATCACCCACCCAAAGTACTATCTTTTCTGACTTACAACGGCAGCTTTGCCTGCTGAAAAATCCCAGCTGCAGCTAGTTCTTGACAAAAATTCAAAAATGACAAAGACCCCAAATTTCTTCATTCACCCACCCTAATCCCAATAGTCTAGCATTACCCTTATAGAGCTGTCTGCCCACCCACCCTTCTCCGGCTGACGGCTGCTCTGTCTGTTGCCGGAAAATTTGATTGCATCAAATTTACAATTGACAAAGAACTCTGAAATATCAGAAGAGTAAAAATAGGAAGAAAGCACTCAATTATCATCATTCTCAATTTTTCTTTTCCTTTTGAATGATTTTATTTGTACATTGGAGTTTTTTAATTGTAATTTATTTTAGTTTGGATATGATTAATTCTGTGTTATTTTATTCTTCAATAGTAATCATTTACCAGAGCTTGATTTCCTTTGCATTTGGCCTAAACCACAGGGTCGACACTTGATAGAAGTGAAAAACTTGGTACTGCTATGATATAAATGCAAACCTAGGGGTGTTTGTGATGTTTTCCCCTTTTTAAAAAGTTCAATATTTCTAACATGTTTTCCTTTGTCTTTGAACAAAATAAAAAGGGTTCAGGATGCATCTAAGTGTGAATAAGAATAGAGCTATAGAGCAGTAGATGAAAAAAGACAAAATAGAGTTACAAAGCACTGGATGAAAAAAAGACAAAATAGAGTTACAAAGCACTGGATGAAAAAAAGACAAAATAGAGTTACAAAGGCGTAGATGAAAAAAGACAAAATAGAGTTACAGAGCAGTAGACGAAAAAAGACTAAATAGAATTACAGTGCAGTAGGGGAAAGAAACTCACAGTTTTAACAGAAAACTTGACTTCTTTCGAATTTGATTTCAACATTGCCTCTGCCTGTCAAGAAAAACCTGATTACGACATTATCATACCGGCTGATACGATCCCCACCAGGAGATTTCTGGGATGCTATTGAAGGCCATTAACATATAAGATTAAATGTAATTTTTGGATCTTAATTTAGTTAATGTGCTACCTTTCACGCCAGTTTATGAAGAAACTACGTAGTAGAGCTTAAAACTACCATAAAAATAAATGATCAAGAAACAACCTACCTTGCTTTTAGCACGTTCCTTTTCCCTTAATTTTCTCTGGTACTTCTCCTTGTGGAAGTCCATTATTTTACACACAGGTGGATCAACTTTTCCATTAACCTGTAAAGTGGGGATATATGAACCAAACTGTAATTAAATAAAAGAGTACAAGTAAATTCAAGAAAAGTTAGTTAGTTGGAGAGAAATGAGACTTTAAGCTTTTACTTACTGATTAGGAAATCTGAAAGCTTATTTGGACATTTGTTGTAAGCTTGACAGATTTTTATTTTTACCTTAGTGGGAAACTCTGGTTGGAACAAAAGATTTGTCAAAAGGTTATTTCTGATCATTGCCCAGTACTTTTGAGCACTGAAACCAATCAGTGGGGTCCAATTCCTTTTTTAAGTTTGAAAATGTTTGGCTCAAGCACAAAGATTTCATTGATAAAGTGTATCAATGGTGGCAAGAAGCATCTGTTCAGGAATAGAGTAGCTATAAGTTTATGAAAAAGTTAAAACTTTATGAAAGAAAAGCTTAAAAGATGGAATAAGGAGAAATATGGAAACTTGAAAGATAGAAGAGAATCTTTGGAGGAAAGGAAAGTGGATGGAAGTTTTAATAATTCCTTGAAAGGAAAGCTTTCTAGCCTAAAATCTCACGTGGAAATTTAATTGTAAATGAAGAAATCTCTCGGAGACAAAAATCAAGAGCTACATGGATTAAGCAGGGTGATACGAACACAAATTTTTTTCATGTTGTTGCCAACGGAAGAAAGAACAAAAACTTGATTGAAAAACTTGAGAAGGAAGATGAAAGTGTAGTGGAAGATGATCATCAAATTGAAGAGAAAGTAATAAGTTTCTTCAAGAATCTCTATTCTAATTCCGATGGACCTAGACAGAAACTTCAAGGGTTCGACTGGGGTGTATCATATGAAAGGATTCGTTAGTTAGAAAAACCTTTTGAAGAAGAGGAAATTAGGAAAGTAATTTTTGAGTGTTCGAAAAATAAAGCTCCTAGTCCTGACATTTAATTTTGTTTTTTTTTCGCTAGTGTTGGAAGTTGGTTACAAATGAGTTACTAGAGATGTTTTGGAATTTCTTTAGTAATGGCATAGTTAACAAAAAAAACTAATGCTACTTATATTCGTTTAATATCAAAGAAAAATAAAGCTTTGAGGGTCATAGATTTTATACCAATAACCTTGATCATCGGTTTATACAAGATCATTTCCAAGGTTTTCTCCGAGCCTAAAAGAGGTTCTTGAGTCTACCATATTTGTTGAACAAGCTACTTTTGTTAAAGGTAGACAAATTTTAGACGCAATCTTGGTAGCCAATGAAGTTGTTGAAAAGCATAGGAAGAATAATAATGAAGTTTTGATTCTCGATTTTGATTTTGAGCAAGCATGTGACCATATTGATTGGACTTTCTTGGACTCTTTGTTAGAAGAGAAAAGATTTGAGAAAAGATGGAGATTTTGATCAAAGGTTGTTTGAATCCCATGAATTTTTCAGTAATTATTAATGGAATACCAAGACGCTTTCAAGCGTCAAGAGGCTTAAAGCAAGGAGACCAACTTTCTCCTTTTCTTTTCGTGTTGGTAGTTGATGGGTTGAGCCAATTGATGGAACGATCTAAAAGACGTAATCTGATAGATGGTCTTTGTGTTGGAACAAATCGTGTTGAGGTTTCTCACTTTCAGTTTGCAGATGATACTATTTTCTTTTCTTCGAACAATGAGGATAAATTTGAATACTTAGTTCATGTGATTCAACTTTTTGGTTTTGTGTCAAGGTTGAAGATTAACTTGTCCAAAAGTTGTTTATTGGGTATTAATTGTGATGAAAATAAAGTGTTGGCTTTAGTTAATTTATTAAGGTGTGAAGTTAGGAATTGACCATTAAAATATTTGGGTGTACCGTTAGGAGTAATCCAAAGACAATAGAGTTTTACACACCAGTTATTGAAAGATTTGAAAAAAAATTGACAGGGTAAAAAAGAGCTTTTTTCTCTAGAGAGGGATGGTTAACTTTGATAAATTTAGTTTTGTCAAGTCCTTTTACTTACTACTTATCAATTTTTAGAATACCTATGAGAGTAACCAAAAGATTAAAGAAAATGTTAAGAGGTTTTTTGTGGGAATGTACTAGTGAAGGAAAAAAAAGTCATCTGATCAATTGGTTGACCATTCAAAGATTAAAGAAAAAATGAAGGTTAGGTATCGACAACATTATCAAAACAAATAAGACTCTATTAGGAAAGTGGCTTTAGAGATTCCCTTTGAAGGTAAATTCTCCTTGACATAAGGTAATTAAAAGTAGATTTGGATCGGATGAGGATTGGTGAGATGCGGTTCGGGATTCTCATCGAATTCGCTATAGTCTTGGATGATAATTGTTAAAAAATCAGATTAGTTCTTTTCTAATATGAAATATAAGATATAAGATGAAAGTACAATTCGTTTTTGAGAAGATCGTTGGATAGAAGATGATTCTTTTTCAATAAGATTTCCAAGGCTATAACAATTTAAGTTTTGAGCAAAATATTTCTATCAGCAGGTTGCTTTCACCCGAAGGTTAGAACTTCAAATTTAGGAAAAACTTCAATGATTGGCAACTTGCAGATTTCTCGAGCATGATGCTAGAATTGGAAAGAGTTACGATAAGAGCATATATGTGTGATAGAAGGATTTGGATCAACAATTCTTCAAGATTTTTTCATGTAAATCTTATTTTGAAATTCTTGTGGATAACCCTATGGATCAAACTTTTGATCATTTCAATTATGTGTGGATAGACCCAACTCCTTTAAAAGTAAAAAATTTCAAGTAGTTGATTACTCTTTCGAAATTGAACACAAATGACCAAATTTAATTGAAGTTTTCTAGGACTTATCTTTCTTCGGTGTGTGCTATGCAAGAATAATTCTGAAGATATAGATAACTTATTCTTACATTGTCCAGTTGCACGTTTTCTTTGATCCAAGTTACAAAGTAATATGGGTTTTCATTGATCTCTCCCAAGATCTTGCCGATCACTCTTTCTAAAAACTTTCTATATGTATGGGAATAGTAATAAAGCTTTAAAGGCAAAGGTGTTTTTGGTTTGTGGGATAGAGCAATCATTTGAGTATTGTGGATGGAGAGGAATAGAAGAACTTTTGATGATTATGAGAACGATCTGAATGTGTTATGGGAGAAATTATACTTTTGCTTCTTCTTGGGCTTCAGCCTCTAAAGTTTTAAAGAATTATTCTTAATTTCTTATGAGCCTTAATTAGAAAGCCTATATTTCTTAGTTAGAAGGTTTTTGTAAGAGTTTTGTCTTGTAGTCTGATTTTGGTTTTTTGGGGGTTGTAAGTGGATTACTGATCCACTTTGTATCTTTGTTTTTATCTTTTTTATTAATATAATATAAATTTTCTTATTAAAAAAAGTAGAATATAACAATCCTGCAGCCTATGCAAATCACGGAACCTTCTCTCACATTTGTTCACAAGTGAAAATTTTCTGTTCATAATTCATACAGGATTCATTCATTTTGGCCCACATATTAAAGTTGAATCTATTCACATACATTGTATTTGTTACAGTAGGTGTAAAGCAGTACCATCTGTGGTCCCAGTTGAAAGATTATGCTGTTACGACAAATTTATTGGATTTAACTCTTTATATGATTAAAATGAGCAGATAGAGTCCTGTGTAGGTGTTCTACAATTCAATGAATGATCAGAATAGGACATCTCAATTGTGATAGAGCCCCTGTGGTTTTTGGGACACATGGTTAGATTGAAGTTGAAATCTAGTTTTGTAATCGAAATTAACCAATCAAAGAATCACCTGAAGGACGATACAGATATAAGGAGGCTATTCAAAACAAAAAGAATCCCCACATCAAAAAACAAATTGTGAGAATACCACTTATACTTAACAAATTTCTTGTTCAAATATTTTTCTTGCTTTCACATTTTTATTTTGAGGGTTTTGCTCTTTCTACTGAAAGTTTGCTAGCATGCAGCTTTTCTGAACCAAAAATGTTTCCACACACATGGAGTTAGGAGTATGCAAAAATTACCCGAACCAATCCAAACCAATCCATTTTTGTTGGTTTTAGAAAATTATTTGGTTTGGATTAGTTTTTACTTTTGAAGAACTGATCAAGTATGGAATGATTCGGTTTTCAAGTGCCAAAAACCAATCAAACCCTACCCATATGTATATTATATTAATTTTTTAATATTTTCTTTAATTTCTATTCTACTTTTCCATTATTCATCCCTTTTTTATTAAAAAAATTCAATGTCCTAACATATCATCTTAATCATTGACAATGCTAAGTCTTTTTTTGTTGCTATATATGATATAGATAAAAATATTTAAATTAGTATATGTGTGTTTCAAACTCTAAACTATTTTAAGTTTAGGATTGGAATTTAAAAATAGCAATTATGATATCATATATGCAATACACATTGTAGAGATTAAAGTTTGTAAAATAAGATTTATTTTAAAGAAACATATTTATATGGTTCAATCTAAAGAAATTAAAAGTTCAGAAACCAATCCAAACCAACTCAAATATTTTGGTTCAGTTTGGATTGGTTTTACACTTTTAATTGATTAGACTCTGTTTCTATTTTTCAAGAACTTACTAGATTGGGTTGATTCGAGTTTAAGTTCGAAATATAAGCAACCCAACTTTGCGCACCCCTACACACAATCACCAACATATAAAGTTGTACACTACCAGTGACATTTCAACAAAATTAAATTGTACCTCAACTAAATCGAGCCTAAGTTTCCTTGCACGTTCTAGAGCTTCTCGCCTTGAGACAACTACATGCTCTGCATGAAACAGATAAAAGAACTATGCTTAGAAATCCACTCACTACGCCGATATCACCATGCACCAAAAAAACCATATTCCCTTTTTATTAAATGAGTAGTTATTAGTCAACATAAAAGAAAAAAATACTATGGATTCAACCTCCTATAAAAGTCAAATTTCTTTCGGCCTCTCTTTCTTTTACACTTTGATCTTGTATTATTAACCCTAGCTATAAAGTAATATAGTTTTCTACACAAAAATACTTAAAATTAGAATAACAGACAATTATTGTTAAGTTTCCTTGTTAGTTTAGGGGTCATATTATGAGTCCAATTAGGATTAAGATTTCAAACTTCTTACTCCTATAAATATAGATGTAATCTCTTATTATTATAATGAATGAGAATCATAATGTCTCTCTTTGATTTTTGGTTCTCTTGTTAACTTATTTTGATTCCTTAATATTCGTTTCCAGATAATCTTATATTTTTTACCTATTTTATATTTCTACTCTTAAGCATCCCACGGTCTCCTGAATTTATTGAAATGTAAGATATAAACTAGTGTTATCTGTGTCTTGTTTATACCTGGAAATTCAAACTGATTTACACTACGACTATAGTTACAAGTGATCATCATTCTCTCTTGACACTCTCAAGTGTTTTGAAAACATTCTAATTCCAAAATTGAGGTCAAGGCCATTAATACATTATAATGCAAAAGCACAAGTTTGCAATTGACTACGTATGAGAGTCAATATATTTTAGTGTGCTATTCCTTTTTACACTTACTATAACTACCTCCCTTACGGGTTCAAAACCAAAACTTACAAATGCAGACGTATTTCACAGCAGTGCATAATACAAATAAGTTCATGGAAATAGTCTGAACTATTATCGATACAATACATTTTAATGAAGTAAAAGCCATGTAAAGTGTTAGTTTCACAAACAATGGTAATATAATATATGTTTTACAATATAGAACAACTGAAATGCTATTATAGCCAAATATTGTAACTTTTCAAGAATGTATATACCTTCATCCATCACAAGCCTAACACGCTCAGCTTGAATTTTCTCATTTATTCGTGGTCTACTACTTCCTTTCTCTTCCTTCGGCTTAGTTTGAAACTATACACCACCAAGAACCACAAAAATCGTTAATACCCACCAATCAAATTATAAGAACTGAGGCCTAAATACTAAAACTTTAAAAAGCAAAGTTACACATTAGAGAAGATGAAACAAGTAGTCATCTCAATACAATACACGCTTGAACCACAATAGCACAAGTTACTCGATAAAAATACAACAGATGCATTTAAACGAAATTACCAACAGCTCCTTAAAAAACAAAATGGGAAAAGACAAACTTTATTGAAATAAAACCGGGCGAAAAATCAGTATCTAGCCAGTGGCCTAATAAAAAGCGATAGCACAATATTCAAAACCAAATTTGATGACTACCTGAACTGGTGCAGCGAAGAACCTCACGTTATTGGAAAACCCAGTAACTTTATTATGAATGATACCAAATGCGCTATCAGTAACACATGTTTCGGTATGTGAAATAGTGGAATTGAGCAGGGAACTATTGGGGACGGTCTTGAATTGATGGAACAATTGCTTGAACCTGGATTTGCTGATTCTGCACAAAAATGACATCTTTGCCTACGTGCTGATATGAATTTGAGTTAGACCTAACAATATATCAAAAGCGTAGAGATTAAGCGATAAATAAATGCAGGGAAAAAAATTACCTGTTCCCAGCCGCAGAGCAGCTCGAGAAAGTGTCCGGGGTTGCCCGCCAGGAAGGAAGCGTCCGTCGAATGCAAGAGCGAGGGGGAGAGTGAGGGTTCCAAGAATTTTCTTTTGTCTCCTTTTTTTAATTCTTCTATTAAAAAAATTTAATTCGTTGATTTTTATAAGTGATCAATATTTACCAAAAATAGAATTTATTCATATTAAAATGCATAATTTAGTATTAAATCTTTTAAAATTTAATTGCTACGATCCAATTTAACAATGTCCATAGAACTCTTCCACTTAACGTTTTAATAATCCACGTGAACTCATTTGATGTCATTTTTTAACTCAATTGTAATTTAAATGACTCCAAATCTAATTTATTAACAATTTAAAAAAAATTATTAGAAGTGATAAAAGTTTCTCCTAATACCTAAACTTTTGAAAAATAATATTTTAAATGTAATATTTAAAAAATCATAAATAAATTACATTAAAAAAATAAAATTATCTTACATTAATTTTAAATTTTTAAATTTTTAAATTTTTAATACTTAATATCTTAAAAAAACTTAATAAATTAAACCTACTCTTACTAAAATGTGATACATATGATATTTTTAATTACAAATAAATAATAATTAAAAAATAATTAATATTATTTTTCTACTCGATACTCCTCTTAAATATAAATCTAAATTTGTCACTAGTAACACTCAAATCGTTTTATTTAATAATCTAAAAAGTTTAAGAAGAAGTGAAGTGATTCAATGATTATTAGAAGGCATCACGAAAATACAAATGAAATTGTTTATAAACTTGATGAATCCATGTTATATTAATGTAAGTATTAAAGGAATTTTCAAATTGATTTTTTTACTTTTTAAATAATAGATATTTTGTTTTGTAAGAAAAATTATTGTGTATTATTACCATATACATATTGGTCTTAAGTTGCTTTAAGAACACTCATTTAGTCGGGAATTAATCAATACAAATAATATTTTTATATTTTGTTACAATAATGGGTCAAAGTGAATTTAAAACGTGTGATGTGATGTATGCTATTTTTTTATTATTTTTACGTGTTTTGGATCGTTGTAGTTATTGAAAATGTTTGTTTGTAATTAATATTTTTTGTAGTATTGCTACATATATTTTGACGCAAAAGTTTACTATTAGGTTGCATTATAATAAAAAAATCATGATATTAAAATTATTATTATTATGTTGAAGATAATATGTTTTATTCAAACAAGTATTGCAACTCTTATACTAGTTCAACTAGAAATACCACCACAAAATAAAGAAATTAACATTGAAAACGAGGTTAATTATGATGGAGATAGATAAGATGTAAAGTCACTTCAAAATAATAAGAAAATACATAAACAAAATTATGCCAATAGAGATGAAGGCACAAATACTCCAAACAAAGTTAGGAGGATAGATCGAATGTATAATATGTACGAGGGACAAAAGATCATTTAGTTCAAGCAATTCTTGCTCCTTGTAATCTAACATATGAGGTCAATGATAGATAGCAATTAACAAATTATGAAAGTTTTGAAAATCTAAAGAGTATGGATGATTAGGATGAACGTAGTAAAATATTAGGGTTTTTCATCATTTAATAAGGAAATTATTCCAAATGATGTGCAATTCAATCTTAATTTGACATTTATGTCAAAAGAACTATTTTCAAATAGTGTGAAGATGCATGCAATCCAAAAATAAAAGATACTCAATTTTTAAAAAAAATAATGATGATTCAAGGGTAACTATGGTATGTGATTTTGCACAATGTCCATGGAGTCTATATGTCGAGAGGCAAAACAAAATGAGAGAGTGACATGTAAGAAAATACTTGTTTGAGCATGAAAAAAAGTGTCCAACTATCAATGAGGATACATTGTGTAACGGTATTTTCCTTGCTTACTATTTGGAAGAAACATTTAGAATTGATCCAAAGGTGTTTGAATAAGTGGACTGCATGTTAAGAAAAAATTATAGAATAATTAGATGTTGAAGTTTCATAAACATAAATTGGTAGAGTTAAGAAAAGAGTTATGAAGAAAAATTAAAAAAGTTGGCCAAAATAATATTGTAAAATCATGGACTATGTTAATAAGTTAATAAAAAGGAACGAAGGCAACACTAATAAAATACTCTTTGGAGAAATGAATGATTAGATTCTTGAGATTATATGTATGTTTTGGGCTTTAAAAGGAAGTTTTAGGTTGTAAGCATATTATATGTTTAGATGCATTCTTCTTGAAAGTGTTACATAAAGGGCATCTTTTGGGAATTGATGCAAATAATGGTATGTATCTCCTTGATTCTTGTATTGTTAAGAATGAGTCAATGACAACATAGGGATGGTTCTTAGATTTCTTGAGAACAAATATGAATAGTAATGAAGATATTGTGTTTATATTCATGTTAGAGAAACATAAAGGTTCACTTCAAGTTATATCAAACATATTTTTGAAACAAAATATAGGTGTTGCATGCGGTACTTGTATAAAAACTTCAAGAATGCTAATTGTTTAGAGAGAATTTTCTGGTTAGAAATTTTAGTGATTTTTAGAGATAAGTGAAAAAATGGATCAATGAATAGATCATGTATTCTCCTCATTTAATGGGTATATATATGTATATATCCTACACACGTGGCAAGGTACGCATAAGCGACCTGTATACATGGTTACATATGTAGTAAAATTGCACACAAACTAGTTTAAATAGAAAGTAGATCGCTACAAATGTTACACACAAATAAAGGGAGATCGTTATATGCAGGTCGTTCATAGAGAGGTAGGACCCTAATCAAGTCAGGATATCATAGTTTCACTAGGTGTTGACATCCAAGACCTCGTCATTTGATAATGAGATACTTCTGTCGACTGGGTTGTACGCTATACCAAGCTTCTTAGGCCCAGACCTTTTGTTAAGCCAGCCCTATATCTTCGCTATACCCTAGCGGGGTACCTGTACTTATTAGGTCGCATGTCTGTTACATATTTAAAACCAAACATTAACTTTCATATTCTCTTGATTTTGAGACATCAAGGGAATAATACTTATTTGTTGATTTTCATTTAAATAAATCACTTTAAACGATTTAATGTATATAAGTATATAACGACCACTCAGACTATACAATTTTCGATCGCGAGGTTATTTAACTACAAACAATATTCCTTTAATTATTTTTATTTTTTAATTAAACCTTTCAGCTTCCCGCTCACTTTATAAATAATGAAGAAATTTACTTTTACCATATGTTTTAACTTAAATTTATTTTAAGAAATTTTCGACCCATTAAGTGTTTTCCAATTATTACGCTGTCTACTCGTTAGAAAAATACTTAGTCTATTTTTTAGTTCATTTGTTTAACGACGTCAAAGGGAGAACCAGTCCATTCTTTATTTTTAGGTCGAGATTCAAACGACCTACATTCATATTAAGTAATTTATTATTAATTTTATTTTAACATGTATCAAAAAAGAAAAATAGGTGGTTCATCATATGGCAATGTGATATAGGTCGTTGGGTAACACACCTGATACTTATATAATACCAAATATTACATTAACTCCCTTATTTGTGAGGTTATCAAGTTGTTAAGAGTATTTTTATTATTAATTCGAGTTTGAAGGGGTAAACCCTTCAAGCTCTCATCAGGTTTCGTTATTAACTCTAAAATCAGACTGTCATTTAAGTGCTACCTGATCATCATATAAACGTTGCATAATTAAGCCGTCATATAAGAGTTACTTGATTAGGTTTTGTATGCATATGTGACCCAGGTTGTTTGCTTTGACCTGAAGGTCTTGGTTTTTAGGTCTCGATTCTCAGGTCGCTAGGAGAATGCTACTATGCCACCTCATTGTTACATAGGAACAATTAAGTAATCCTTACAAATAAGGAAGGTGGATGCCTTGCTATTGGAAGCCATATATCTAAGCCCTTATTTGTCACGTAGCTTGAGAAGCGAGGCTTTTATTGTACCGCACTACACTATGATATGGTATTTTCAAACTAGGAGTAAAGCATCGCCTTATAGCGGAAAGATGAATCATATACCCTAACTACCCCTATGAACCAGGGACCTAAATGATATACCTCAATGAAAATATGTGAATTGCTATGTCTATATTGCTTCTAATACCGAAGTAGTGGGGTGAATTGAGGTCCCTTTCGAAGGAAGTGGTGGAACTTGTCAAAAGAGATTAATAGCCCACATTTAGATACAACATGTCAGGTGAAATATTGACCCACAGTTAGATGCGACATGCGAGGGTGAAATATCCAACCCTTCACATGCGCTTCCATAAGAGGAGTAGTTTGCCTTGGAACTCAAGTCTCTTTCTTAAGACGTATTTTGGATTATGAGCAGATCATTTAATAATACCTACATTTTTACCATGTTGAAACACATCTGGCGTCTCAAGTAAGGGGGTCAAGGGACTCCACCTCCAATCATGAGGCATAGGACGTATCCCACATCTCGAGTGGGGGGGTCAAAGGACTCCTCCTCCAATCACGAGGCATAAGACGTATACCGCATCCTGAGTGGGGGGGTTAGGGGACTCCTCCTCCAATCATGGGGCAATAGGGTGTCTTGCATCTCAAGTGAGAAGGTCAAATGACTTGTCCCCACTTGGGGGCATGAAATAAGACGCCCAAAGTATGATTGCGAGCATATTTCGCATCTCGAGTGGGGGGTCAGGGGACTCTTCTTCCAATCACGGGGCATAAGACAGACCGCATCTCGAGTAAGGGGAGTCAGGGGACTCCTCCTCCAATCACGAGGCAATAGGGTGTCTTGCATCTCAAGTGAGAAGGTCAAATGACTTGTCCTCACTTGGGGGCATGAAATAAGACGCCCAAAGTATGATTGCGAGCATATTTCGCATCTCAAGTAGGGGGGTCAGGGGACTCCTCCTCCAATCACGAGGCATAAGACGTATCCTACATCCCGAGTGGGGGGGGTCAAGAGACTCCTCCTCCAATCACGGGACATAAATTTTGTGAGATAGGTGACATGCGATGGTGGAAACCCTACCCCACATGTGCTCCAAATTTTTCTTGCACGAAGAAATAGTCATTATTTTGACAAACTCATAGTTAAATACTCAAAACATGGGAGTTCATGTATCGACCTTACGCGCCTAAAGAAAACATGATACAAACTTCATAATAACTTCATCAATATTTGGATAATGAATTGGTGGTATACATCATAAGTGGCGTAAATAGTCCCACTTTATAATAATGAATTGGTCGTATACACCATATGTGGCGTGAATAGTCCCACTTTATAATAATTTCCTCAACAATGTTTCTTGTCATGATGGGATAAATAATACGACTTGTTAATGGATCTCGTTAAATAGTTTTCAAAGACCAAAAATATTGTCATATTTCAGCAAGTATTGATCCTCTTATAATTTCTTTTCGAGATGCATGGATTACAAATATCCTAAAGCGCATCAAACTCTACCTCATTCGTCAAGGTCAATCCCTATATCAAATAAAGAAGGGCATGTAATGATCAGTTCATATATCATATAAACTTACCTCACGTAGTGCACATAATCTTCACTTAATTTGTTCGAAAACCCAATCCTCATAATTATAGCGATGCAGCCACCATATCAAGGGTCTTTAGATGAAAAATCCTATTTGATAAATCGCCATTTGCGTCGATTCCAGAATCATTTTTTTTAGCCTTGGATAGGAGTCCATCTCGATGAGCCTTTTAATACCCAAGTCAAACCAAGTCCAGTTTATTCCCTTTTAGGTCGAACCAATGATTGGGTTTGGCCCTTCCTTTATCTTTGTTGGTGGTGATTTTATCTCAAGACTTGGGTCGAGTTAGGCCCACTTCGCTTCTCTATATCAATCTTCGCTTGAAACCTTATCAAGAATAACAAACGGCCTCAAATTTTAGCACTTCATAAAGCAACTGAACAATGAGGAATCCAACACGTGTATCATTACGATGGGTTGGGTATTAATTTTATGTCGAGGAAACACGCTCTATCACAAATATACTCTTTAGCAAGCTACTATCAGTTTTTAAATTCAAGTGATTAAAAATCCAATCTCTATCAGATATTATTTTAGCATTGACGCCGACCTTGTTGGAACCCATTTACGAAATTATTTACTAATCTCTTCAATTTGCGAGGTGATCATAATTATAGCAAGTAAACTTATATGAATAAATCCAATTATGGGAATTTTCACTCACATTCCCTTTCCCAATCTGCTATAGGATATTATCAAATTACGGGTAAAAGCACTAAAGAGATAATTTGCTTTAAGTCTTACTGGCAAAGGAAACTCATTTTCTCACTACCAAAATCTAAACAGTAACAACTCATTTACCAGTGCAGTTCGTTCACCTATAGAAATTGACTCAATCATAAATTAGTCCAAGGATCAAGTCGAATATGTGTAGTTCATTATGCATCAACACAGTGAAATCCAAAAATATCAACGCTAGCCCAGTCCACGGTCGACACCCAGTGGCTGATCAAAACCCAATTTGCGATCAAATAGATGCAGTCCATGACAGTTCATTTGGGTCGAGCTAGGCCCAGCTCGTGAAAGCTCTATTCGATCCAGCCCAATCTGTTTCTCGGTTCAAAATCATACCAAACCACTAGCTCATACCTAGATCTAAAGACACTAAGAAAGAGACAAACAGAGCAGTCTGTTCTTCACCAGAGAAGTCTGGGTCAGTAGTGAGACGATGACAAATGATGGCTAACATAGCTTGCTTTTCATGCCAAAATTGTATACCAGCTCAGTTAACTTCTTATTATGGTTGGATTCCATAGCTTTTCCCTATCAAAAGAGATAATGGAGGTTGCCATCGGGCTATTAAAGCAAAGAGGAAACATCATTCAAAACCCCAGAAATGGCACGGAACAAGCTAGGAAGGAATGACAACATGCACATGTTCCTTTTCAGTTCGCCAGCTCCAACCGATCAGCCCCTAGTCTGTTCTTCCTCAGATCGCAGCAATCCAATCGCATAAGCTCAGCCTATTTTTCAACGATTCATGGCGGTTCAACTATTCCAACCTAACTCGTATCACTTCAGGGCTAACATTGGATTATTTTATGTTGTTGCTATAATTGAGAGTTCAAAAGTTAGTACCAGAGAAAAAATATCGAGGTTGTTTTTCATTTGGGCCGAGCTAGGCCTAGTTCGTTGAAGAGTTTGCACAACCCACATCTCCTCAACCTATTTCTACAGGTCATTCATTACGCACAAATTTGTGCAGTTCATTTCTAGTTCGTTCATTACGCACAAATTGGCATAGTCTGTTTCCATTTCGCTCAAGAGTCCACAACCCACAAACTCATCTTCTCGACCCGTTTTTACAGGTCGTTAATAGAGCATAGATTTGTGTAATCCATTTCCAGTTTGATCAAAAGTTCAAAACCTACAACCCAATTCTTCAGCCCATTGAGCGACCAAAATTGAGTTCGCGATTCCCTGAGTGCACTAGTGAAGTACCAGCTCGTGGTTTGCTCGATCTGCTTCATGCTACCACTGCCTCGTCTGACAATAATGACTTGAACTAGACAGCTTATTCAACTACTTCGCACTAAATCTTTACCTTATCTCCCACTGTACCACCCGACGGTATGTTTGTAATCACATCGAGTGAAGAGCATCCGTTCGTCCAAACAGATTGATGACCTAATCAGACAGAGCTGTTGTTGTTTTCTAACCCTCTACGATAAAGAAAATAGACAGACTGCACCAATACACTTCGTTCATTTGGGCTGGCCTAGGCCCAATTTGACAACCTAATTCATTTTAGGAGAAACAATGATGAAGTAGTAACATGTGGAACAACCTGGGGTAGGGTTTTCACATGGGTCAAACCTGGCCTAGTTCATTCAATATAGTCTCTATACAACCCATAATTCCCAATCTCATGTGATATGTACTAGAGTCATTTCCCAGTTTATGCCATTTCCTATTCTAAGAACAACCAACAAGGAACGACCAACGCTTGTTCATTTAGCTCGTGGTTGGGTGATTTGGACCAACGCTCTGTCATCAGTTTGATCCTAGTATACATTAGCCACTATTCATCGTGGTCTTATTATAACGACCTACAGGTCGTCCTGTCCTCAGTGTTAAATCCATCAACGCGGATTGTGTGACCGCTCGTTATTCCAACTCGCTACCTATTCATGTCCCTTTTTTGTTTGCAAGTAAATGTCCTCAAAACGAGATAATTCTCCTTGGAATAAAAATGAAGGTCTCAAATGCCAACTATGGACTAGAAAGATTTAAGTTCCCACAGACGGCGCCAATTGTTTAGAGAGAGTTTTCTGGTTATGAATTCTAGTAATTTTTAGAGAGAAGTGTAAAAATGGACCAATGAATAGATCTTGTATTCTCCTCGTTTAAGAGGTATATATATGTATGATATCCTACGCATGTGGAAAGGTACACATAAGCGACCTGTATACATGGTTACATATGTAGTAAAATTGCACACAAACTAGTTTAAATAGAAAGTAGATCGCTACAAATGTTACACACAAATAAAGGGAGGTCGTTATATGTAGGTCGTTCACGGAAAGGGAAGACCTTGATCACGTCGAGATATCATAGTTTCACCAGGTGTTGACATCCAAGACCTCGTCGTTTGATAACGAGGCACTTCTATCGACTGGGTTGTACGCTCTACCAAGCTTGTTGGGCCCAGACCTTTTGTTAAGCCAGCTCTATATATTCGCTATACCCTAGTGGGGTACATGTACTTATTAGGTCGCATGTTCATTACATATTTAATACCAAACACTAATAAGAATGGTGCTTTTAGATGTGTTTTATTGAAGAAAAAATGTGACAATGTGTAAGTGCATATATAGAACGTAAATTCAAGTTGTGCACAAAAAATGTCAAGTTTTAAATGTATTTTCTTTTACGTTTGTACCTTTGTGACATATTGTAGTGTACCTTATATGTAATAGACATGTGTACATGTAATGCCCTCTATATATATGGATCTTATAAGAAATCCATACAATCTACAAAATTCATTGACTTCTCTCTAATTTGTCTCTCTATAAATCGAACCAATCCTAATATTATGGCACCTACCATGGGGCTTAGATTCAAAGGTCAAGCTTTGGCTTATGATCCCATATTTTCAAGTATTCATCCCAAATTATGAGAGAAAAACTTAATAAATGAGCATAGTTCCCCAGAATTACAATCATCATGGTAAGAACATTAGTTGATGAACGATTGAGATTAGCAAACGAGGAGGCAACAGTGGCATAAGACCACATCTTGCCAACCCGTAATGAGGATAGCGTGGAGATTGATCCCCATCAAGAGTTAAGAAGTCAACTTATTGAGCCAAGAAGATAGCTCGAGGAGATCAGACAAGAAAAACAACTACGATCACAATTTGGTCTAGGTGCCCTTGAAGGTCAAGCCACGAACTTGGTTGGTGGAATCACACCAAATTATGTTATGCACGAGCCTACATAGGGAAAGAATGCAGTTGAGGGTGACCCCCTTTCTAGCTCAATAAGGTCTAGAATCGAGCAGTTACTGCAAGTGCAAGAAAGTTAGGAGGCATGATTTCAGGCATTAGAGGAAGCTAACATAAAGCAAGACTAAACCCTAAAAATTGCCAATGAAAGGAAAGATAAGGGAAAGACACACTATGATGTGAATAGAGATTGTAAGCAACTATATGTCTTCCCTTTTTATGATGAAATAGAGCACAAAGAGTTCTTCCAATATTACATGTCATGAATTGATCACCTCGGTCAAAAATAAGGTATAGTGTTTTGACACTTAAGAGAGACTTGATCACCTCGGTCACAGACCAGATAAAGCATTTTCCTCTTGATATTACATGCCACGCATTGATCACCTCGGTCACAAACCAAGTAACACTCTTCCCCAATATTACATGTCACGAGTTGATCACCTCAGTCAGGAACCAGGTAGAGTGCTTTGACAGTTGAGAAAGAGTTGATCACCTTGATCACAAACCAAGTACAATACTTTCTCCTAATATTACATGTCATGAGTTGATTATCTCAATTAAGAACCAGGTAGAGAGTTATATCCTAATATTACATGTCACAAGTTGACAGCTTAGTCAGGAACTAGGTAGGAGCATTCAGACACTTAAGAGAAAGTCGATCAACTTGGTCAGAAACCAAGTAGAATGCTTTTCTCATAAAATCTATTTTTTTAGTAAAAATGTTATTTAATCATCTAATTTTTTTTAAATGCTCGTTCATCGTTTTACTTATAAAAAATATATTTATTAATTCTTTTACAAATAAATAAGGGGCCATAAAAATATTTTTATTAATAAATTTTTTAATCAAATATTAATAAAGATATTTTTATCATTTATCTATATTCTATCAAACCTAAAAAAATACAAACAAAATTAAGTTAGGATATTTTGGTCATTTCATATATTGAATAATAAAATAAATGAAATACTTTAATAATTTTAATTTTTTAGATAAATTTAAAGTTATTAAATATCTATTTTTTATATTATTTTTATAAATAAATAAATTAAATGTAAGTTTCTCAAAATTAGAATATTAAATAATACATTTTATACAAATAAAAGTATCAAATTAACCTTACATTATATTTAATATGTTTAAAGGTGAATTTATGTAATCGATCATTTTATTAAGAGTCGTAGAAAGATAAACATCACAATTATATGTTTATTTTAATATTTCTAACAAATGTTGTAAAAAGACAAACAATCACAATAATATGTTTATTTTAATATTTATTATACTTTAATAATTGATGATATATATTAAAAATATATTTTAATCATTTTTATCTACTAACTAAATTTTTGCTTATTTATTTTCCTCAATTTGTAAAACTAAGAACAATAGATAAATAATCTGCAATTTCTCTGTTATTTTTGTAAAATAATTGATAAAAGTTATTAAATAATATACAATATCAAAAAATTTCTTTTATTAATATTTTTTTAACAATTAAAAAAATTAAATAACACATCTCAAAATAACTAAATAATTGTAAATAAACAAAATCAAATTATATCACGTGATACAGAGTACTGCTCATAAAATTAAAAATAAAGTTACGAGTGCAGCCACAGTAGACAAAGGAGCCGCCAGGAAAAACACAGAGCCTCTCTCAAAGTCTCAAAGTCTCAAAGTCTAAACTCTCTCATCTGCTCTTCCACCGCCGCAATTTGTCTCTTTCCTTTTCAATTTTACCGACCATCACTATCATCTTCCATCTCCCTTGATCTCTGGTATTGCAAGAAGGTTCCTTTTTGCTTTTTATTTCCTTTCTCCGTAATTGGGTTTATCTCTTTCACCTTACAAAGCCGCCATTTGATTCATTTTCATTACTCGCCAGCCTGCTTTATTCACTTAAAGACTAGATACAAAAGATGATATCGGCAGTTTCTTGGATACCGAAAGGGGCCTCAAAGCCCGTGCCTACTATGGCTGATCCTCCATCCAAAGAAGAAATCGAAGAGATGGTTCGGACTGGGGTTTTGGATAAAAGGTAAAAGTTTTATTGCTTATAAAGTGTTTGTTTTATTTTCTCTATGGGAATCTAGTTTTATTTTATTGGTACTAATATGTACACAGTGGGGAAGGTGGCAGTGAGGCCAGTGATGAAGATATGGATGTTAATGCTGAAAACAATGCTAATAATGAAGTTCTCAGTGCTGCACCAAAGTTTGATGACATAACTAACGGACTAAGGGAGCTTGACATGGAACATTACGATGATGAGGACGATGATGGTATCTACATTGGCTTAGTTTTTTTTCTTCCTTTTGAGTTATTTTTTTTTAATGTTTTGCATGAGTTAGTTTGATGGAAATAATGGGCACGAGAGAGAATTTTGAATTTGCATGAATTTGCGGGGAAAAATATAGGTTATGGTATAGTGCTTTGTGTAGTTTGAACTAAGTGCTGGTTCACATGTCTAGCCAATGACGTGCCTTATTGTGTGGCTGAACATAGGTATTGAGCTATTTAGCAAAGGGCTTGGTGATCTTTACTACCCAAATAATGATTTGGATCCTTTTTTGAAGGACAAAGATGTAAGTCTCACTGCTTTAATTTGGCTTCACTTTTCTTTAGTATTTTTATTGCATATCTAGAATAAAAATGAGTGATTTTACTTTAATTTTTCTGAAGGATGAGGATTCTGAGGAGCTTGAAGACATGATTATTAATCCAACAGATGGAGTTATAGTTTGTGCACGTAATGAGGATGATGTCAATCAGCTTGAGGCATGTTGTAGCTATCTTAGGACTTTTTGTTTTGCCTCCTCATCTTCTATGGTACTCACTATATTTGTATTGTCTACCAACAGGTTTGGGTATGTGAAGAGTCTGATGGTGAGTTAAATACCTATGTTCATCACGATATAATCATCTCCGCATTCCCCCTTTGCATGGCATGGATGGATTGTCCACTTAAAGGTGCAGAAAAAGGTATGTGGCAACAATTACATGTGATTTATCGAAATTTACTTACGATTCGATAGAAATTGATTTGGTTTATCATATGCACTTTTAATTTTATAGAAAATAGTTGATAGATTAGATTTATGGCTTATATGAAAATTGCCTTGATTAATTGGTTATGTCTTCCACTGTGTTGAGAAAAAAGACTGGTTAATTTCATTTTCAACATGTGTCCTGATGGCTGTTCCAATGGACGTAAGAAACTATGCATCTTGTGTGATATCAAGCAACATGTTGCATGGATATGAAAACCAAAAATAAAGGGTCCTTTTATTGTGCTTATATTAAAAGTGGTTTTAAGAGAAATTGCTTTCAGGAAGAAGCCATAATATGATGCCAGAAAGCACTTGGGGGAAAAAAAATTGTTTGATTCAAAAGCTCTTTTTAACTGCAAGAAACGCTTATAGAGGGTCCCAAAAGCATATACTAAGCAAATGAATCCAAAAACTTATAATTTCATATTTTAGTTTTTTTATTTGTGTGATTCATACATTGAGTTCTGAACAACTATATTGTGCAATTCTAGTCGTGCCCGGATAAAAAAAGGGATCTTTTTTCTTCCATTTTTTTGGTCCTTAATGCTTGGCCCTAGTAACAATTATGTTCCGAATCTTTAATTTGTTGTAATCATGCCATCAATGTTATATTTTATGTTGTAAAGAATGACTTTGATGACAACTTGTATAAAACTTAATGAAAATAGTATCACTGGTTTGCATCTTAGATTTGCAAGGTTAATTAGGTAATTTCATTTCATAACTAAAAGAAATATAGATCAAATAAATAAATAAAGAGCTGGAAGAAAAAAAAAGCAACGCTCATCTCATCTTCCATTATTTTCTCTCAACAATGCCATTATCAGTGACAGTAACATTTTTTGCAAAATATTGAATTTCAAATGATTCATCAACTTAACAGCATTGTATGTAGCGAAAACAAAATAAATAAATAAAAACTTATTTGAAATGCTCACTGTTACTCTTTTGGTTTGCCAATGATTCATGACTAATCTCTAGTTTCGTGGCCACTGGATCCCTTAGAAAGAATGAGATAGGCAATCCAACTCAAACATTATTCTGATATTCTCCCATGGTTTCTTGTCCCAAGCTACAAGAAGATATCTGTGATCTTATTCATTGCTCTGATTCTTGGTATCAGTGTGTCCCTTGTTTTATCATTTCATCTAAGTTCAAGAACTCATGCTTATGCATTGCCAATGGCAACACTCTACTACAATGCAAAGAGGTTCTTTCTTGAGATGAAATCAAAATTAAACCTATGTCAGAGTTTAAATTTCTGATCTTAAATAGCCACAAAGGTAGGTCCTGAGATTAAAGAAAAATTGTTAAATGACTTTGTATCAGTTTTCACCTCATTCAAGCTTACGTGATGTCAGTGTTGGTTACTTCAACATTTATGAGGATGTCATCGGAAGATAAAAAGGAGAAGAGAGGAGAGGGGGGTAAAAAGGGATGATAAATCTGTGTTTTTTCTTCTTTTTGGTTTTTTTTCCTACATTTTTTAATATATTTTTTTACTTTATCCATGATATTAAATTACTTAATTAACTTCTAAAGTCTTGCATGCAAATAACTAGATACCATTTCCATCAAACTTGAGAACAATATCACCAAAACTTCTTTATACCGTAACATATAATGTAGAGGGCATGATCACAACTCGTTGAATGTTAGGGGCACAAATTTTGCAAGGGCCAAAAGTTGGGAGGCATAAAACATAATTACCCCAAAAAGAAAACTAAAACAGTGCAATTATAACTGCAAAGTCATATTTTTTTCATCCGTCTCATTTCTTTGTGAAAGTTGAATAGTGATATTGATTAATCATTGACAGCATTGGAGATTGCTGACATTTTTAGAATTTGGAAATTATGGTTTTGTTTGAAGTTAATTTCTTTACTACTGGTTTTTGACTTTTTTCTTTACTTTTATCATTGTCTATGTTATGGCAGGGAATTTCATTGCTGTTGGCTCTATGGAACCTTTCATTGAAATATGGGACCTTGACATAGTATGTGGATTGTACTCCTTCAGTAGCTTACACCTATGAAAATATTATTGTCTTCTACTCATATTTTTTATTTCTTGGCTTTCCAGATTGATGAAGTACAACCATACCTTGTATTAGGTGGCATTGTTGAGATGAAGAAGAAGAAAAAAGGAAAAAAGGTTTACTTCTAACTTCTTTGAAGGTTCAATCATTCCATTGAAAATGCTTCAGATCTTAGTCTGATTTAATTTTATTTTGATGGATTCATGGCATCTAATTTGTGGTCACTTTATTTACATCTTGCTTATATTAGGCATCAATTAAATATAAAGAAGACAGTCACACTGATTCAGTTCTTGGTCTTGCTTGGAACAAGGAATACCGGTTTAATTTCTGCTTCCTTTGTTGTTTCATTGGATGTTCATTTTTATTTTATTGCATGGACTTGCCTTATTTATTCAAACAAAAAACAGGAATATACTTGCTAGTGCTAGTGCTGATCAACGAGTAAAGATTTGGGATGTGGTTGCTGGAAAATGTGATATAACAATGGAACATCATACAGACAAGGCAAGTATTCAACCCAAGTTAACTTGAATTTTGATAATGAATATAAGTTCCATTTTGTTAACGCTGTGATGGTTGACACCTTAAGTTGGCTTTTGTCAATTGTCACTAGCCTTTTCCTTCCATGTTTTAATTTCCACCATTCTCTTATGTTCATAGGTTCAAGCAGTTGCGTGGAATAATCATGCACCTCAAGTTCTCCTTAGTGGGTCCTTTGATCGTACTGTGGTTATGGTAACAAAGCTTTATTCACATGTAACATTTATCACTTTCCACTCATTTCTTTAAAGATATCTTGACTTGTTTATTTCCAATATTATGTATTACAGAAGGATGGCAGGAAGCCATCACATTCTGGTTATAAGTGGACAGTCACGGCGGATGTAGAAAGCTTGGCATGGGACCCACACACTGATTACTCATTTGTGGTTTGTGCTTTTGCTTCTGCCCCTTTCTTAAGGCCTTTTTGTAGGAGTTAGGACTATTCTGTTTATCTATTTTTCCTCTCCAAGAATTAATAGTCATGGTTTGAGGTTATATGGATCCTGGTGAAATACATTGCAATATATTGTGGCTACTTTTGTTTGCGGGAAAACAAGTAAGATCCATTGCTAATGTTGTATTGTTATATGTTTATCTTAGGTGAGTCTTGAAGACGGTACTGTGAAGGGGTTTGATATTCGAGCTGCCACATCTGATTCAACTTCTGAGGCAAAACCAAGTTTCACTCTCCATGCACATGACAAAGCTGTTAGCTCAATCTCATATAATCCTTCAGCGCCTAATGTGCGTCCTCTTTTATTTTTCATATTTTAATATCTTCTGGTAAAACTGTTGAGACTAATTACTAATTGTGATTTTATGTCTGACTTTTTATAGTTTCTTGCCACTGGATCTACGGATAAAATGGTGTGTCAACTAATCTTCTATTCCTTTTAAGTTCCTTGTATAGACTGCATAGTCCTATGGTTTTATGGTATTATACTTGTATCCCTACCAGGTGAAACTTTGGGATTTGTCAAACAATCAACCCTCGTCTATAGCATCCATGAATCCTAAAGCAGTAAGTGACTAATGACCTTTTTATAGCGAAAAATGCTGCTAATATTTTTATTTTCATACACGTGTGGCAGTAATTATTTGTAAATGTATTGTTTTTATTGGAATAAACATGAGATGATTTCACATTTTGGTCTGAATGTCAAATTAGGGAGCTATTTTTTCGGTTTCCTTCTCGGAAGATAGTCCCTTTTTGTTGGCTATAGGAGGCTCAAAGGGAAGATTACAAGTGAGCTCTTGTATATTTTTATTGTGGATTCTTCTTATAATTTATTAATTTGCATAAATAATAAGTGGTATCATGTAAAATTGGCAGATGTGGGACACTTTATCTGATGCTGCAGTGGCTAGACGATTTGGGAATTACAGTAGAATGAACAAACAGTAAATGGGGTTTATATGATCAACCGTGGAGAGGAATACTATCGTATAAGTTTGATGGCGGAGTGTGTGTTTTTAGGTAAACAAGTAGCATTTATGTGCTTTTAGAAGAACGAACGAAATTCTTGTGTTCTACGGTTCTCAATTTTGAAATTTTGTTATGACCCAAAAGATAATTAATTGAATTATGTTGTCTTCAGATTCACTGTTTATTTGTTCAACATGAGTGGAAGAACGTATAGAATGAAGAATGAAGAATGAGTTAGTTGATTATTATATACATTCAAGGTCTCAAGTTCGACTCTGACTTGCCTACTTAGTAATTTGTTGATAATATTTAATCCTTTTTTCTGTCTTAAGTAGCATATTTAAATTATATTAAGTATCATTTGATTTTTTTTTTATAATTTCCGGATATTTATAGCATAAAAGGGTGTGGTTGTAAGGACGTTTGCTGTTAATTAGGAGTAGGCACGGTTAGTTATGTTAGTTATTGGAGTATTTTACAAGTTTATTTTATCTTGGTTGTTTTGAAAAATTTAAAACTTTAGTCAGCTTATGATTTTTTAAAAAATCAATCTTCAAGTTCATAATATGATATAAAAATATCGTCTGATTTAAACAGAGAAACATATTATATAATTTAATTTTAAAGTTATTATTATATATTTTATTGATTTATTTCTTATTACTAGGAATAAATTGATGTTCTAATATTATTATGTAAAGAAAAAATGTAATATAAATCATTTAGATTATATCATATATATCATTTAGTTTTTTAAATTATGTCATATATATTGTTTAATTCTTTAGATTAGAAATGATGTCATTTTGTTTCTTATTTATGAAAAATTGGTCAATTAAAAATAAATTATATTATTTTAATGATTTTTTATTAAAATATTATTTTTTTTTCATGTGAATAAATGCGATTAAAATATAAGTATTTAATAATAATAAAATGATAATTAATATAATTTTTTTATAAAATATTTCTTTTAATATTTGTTAATTTTCATTATTTTTATTGATTTTTAAATTTTATTAAAAATTAAAATATATTAAAATATTATTATTGTTGATTTTTTATTAAAAGATTTCATATTAAATCACTCGTATATTAATTATATTTTAATTATTTAATATAAAATAATGAAATTTATAAAAATTATTAAAATAATATAATTTATTTTTAATTTATATTTTTTATAATTAAAAAATTAAATAAAATCATATATAATCTAATAACTAGATTTAATTGAAGAATTTGTATTGCATACACTAAATATAGAATTTTGTTTTTATTTTTAATATTAATCATTTAAAATATGCCACAATAAGTAAAAAGTATGCGATGAAAGAAAGTTAATATATGAAAACTTTTTGTTAGCTAGATATTTATATTTTACTTTCAAAATTTACTCAGGAATGATAACTATTCAGTAACCATTTTTACATTTATAATAATAGGAGGCATGAGACTGAAAGTGAAATGAGTATAGAAAATTAATATGAAATTAGGTTTATATTTTTATTTACATATGCTTAGATAGAATATTCATATTCATGTAATTATAATATAATAATAATAGAAATTATAAATATAAATATATATGAATAAATAATAAAAAATAAAAAAATTTAAAAATCAATGTATTAAAAATATATGTGATTATGTGTATCATTTTTGTCAATTTTATCATTTTTAAAACATACAATCGTATTTATTAAATCAATTTATATAATTTTTAAACCTATTTAAAACAACCAATCTCTAAAAAAAAAGTATAAGTTTAGTGTAATCATAAACTTAAATTGGTTGATCCATTTTTTTTAATGCCAACCCGTATTGATAGTGTTAATCAACAAAAAATGTGTAATGTAAATGCTAAAATGGGTGAGTATGGAATTGAATGATTCATCGTAAAGAAAATAGTATAATTGATTTATATATTTTGTTTTTAACAAAATTTATACCTTTTCACATACTTATTTTATGCTACATAGTATAGTTTTAATTTTTTCTCTAAAATTAGATAAAAAGTAGTTATTGTTGTGATTGATTAAAAATAATATTAAGTTTGTTAGTCAAAATAGAATGTTCTTAATTTGAAGAAAATTCATGGAAGATGGTTTATTATATTATTAAAGATGGAGGTGCCTAATCTTGTTTGAATAAAAAATAGGAAAATTAGTTAGCCTAATTTTATTAAATGAAGAAATGTTTGGCATATGAGATGAGAACTTGAAAGCTATAGATATGACTTCATTTTTTCATTGTTAATCATCCCAAAAATAGAGAAAAACTTATATGAGAAGTTTTTGAGTGAGAGAATTTTGTGGTAAAATTCTCTTGGGCTTTGTAATCGTTCTTATCTTTTGGGTACGTGAAAAAATTATTAAGAATATAATTGTAACAATTTTTAACGTAATAAATTTATTTTTTTGATTGTTTTTTGACAACGAAAGTAGTTTTTTTTCAATTTATAGTTTATATTGTAATTCTTGTGTTGTGTATTATCTGTTTTATTATTATTTGATATTCTATTAAATAGAATCTTAAGAGGAAAAATTTGTGATTATACAATTTGATACAAATTTTCTACCAGACATAAAGAAAAAATAAATTCCTCGTGAGAAAGTAGGGATATTTTTCTTAAAAGAAAAAAAAGAGAAAAGAATAAACGTGGCTCAACGGGTTTGAAAAAAATAAAACGGGCCCAAGAGGGCATCAAAACCCATTTATACAAAACTTCAAATAAATAAATAGTATATCACCCTAATTGTTCTATACCACATTACTATCATTATTACTATTTTTCTTATATATTTTAAAAAATTCAATTAATATATATTTTTTAAGGTTGATTACGTTTTTTATCCCTAACATTTTATTCTTGTAACATGACTCTAATTTTTTCCACGCATTCACGTTACAATCTTTTTAAAGGTAAGATAGTAATTTTCTACATATTTTATTCATTTAACAAAATTTTAACAAGCCCTAATGATCTCAAGTGGATTGAAGTTGTGCCTTGTAGAATGGAGGAAGGAATTCTACTATGGAAGGAAGAGCCTTCAAATTATGGTATGTATTGATTTATTGTTTTTAATTGTAAGATTATGTTAAAATATTGTATTTTGTATGTTTAGGGATTATTCTAAAATTATTTGCATTTAAGTAGTTTTTGATAGTTTCTTGGTCTTTCTAGTGAAAAAACACATGGGAGATAAATATGTTTTTATTAAGTATTTGCCTCACTAATGGGTTACATATGGGTATATTTTATTTTAATTGTAATTGAACTGTATATTATGAGTTCTTTTTATTGGCTTATATGTATGACTAAGTGCTTTTATGATGAACATATATAGCATAAGACATCAAGAGAAATGCTAATTAGTTAACATAAATTCACATCCACTTTTTTTTTATATATTATGTAAAAATCTCAGAAAATATTCAAGAACAAGTGGACGAGGAACAAAGTTGGGCACTAAGTATTTTAAATTTGGATGAGAAAAGCAATGCACAAGAGAACAATGGAGGGCATGGAAGTAAATTCCACGAAGTTGCAAATTGTCCCAAATCAAAATGGTCCAATAGGAAATCAAGTTAACAATGAGGACAATTTATTGCTTTCTACGAACTCACAAGCTGTCCTGAAGATGCCAATAATATTAGAGATGATGTGGTTAATGCGCCAAATGAAAGCATTTTTTTAACTTCAAAATCAACCTATTTGATATCACCTTAAAGATGTTACAATCCAAGAAAGAGATCAACAACATATAACAATGATGAAGAAGCTGATTTGGTCTACGGTTAGAAAAGCATCAAATTTGCAAAGCTAAAAAAAACTCGGGGAAATCATGTCAATGGATAGTTTAGTTGTCTATATTCATTTTTTAATTATCCATAAATATTCATAAATAGTTGTTCATAGCCATTTTAAATGTACATAACTGTCTATAAATAACTGTCCATAACTATTCGTAAACAGCAGTTTATAAGTGTTCTTAGACAGTTTTGTTATATTTTGTAAAATCTATAAATAGAAAAAAATCACAAGATCAAATAATTCGGTTATTTTCATACAACATTTTAACCTTATTTTTGACAAATCATTGACGAAATCCATGATGAATAATATACCAAATTGTGAGATTATGCTGAAGAAATAAGGATGACAAATCCAGGTACAAATGTGAAGACAATGTATGAATCTGGTACTAATGATACTTGTAGGTTTCTAAGATTTTTCATTTGCTGGGATGCATTGAAAATAATTTTTCTGGAGGGATGCAAGCCATTGATAGACCTTGATGGATGTCACATAAACGGCAAATACAAAGGAAATTTTTTGGCAACAATTGAGAAAGATGGCAACAATGCCTTGTACCCAATTGTGTATGCCATTGTGGAAGTAGAGAATACAAAAATTTAGGAATGGTTTATGAAGCTGTTGATTGAAGATTTGTGAATAGAAAATAGCCATGCTTGGATAATAATGATAGATAGGCAAAAGGGACTCACAAATGTTATTGAGAACTTTTACACAATCTTGGGCACAGATATTGTGTTCGGCATATGTATGCAAATGTTTTTTTGAAAAACGTTTTGTGGGTTGGTTATGAAGGACAAGTTTTGATCTTGTGCTAGGGCTACTGCAGTAGCTTCCTTTGAAAAGGAAAATAGTGAATTGAGATATATAAATGTTGGAGCATATGATTAGGTCAAATAAGTGCCAGCTTAACATTGGACAATATCTCATTTCAAACTATCAAAATATTATGATTGTATTTCTGTAATTTTCTGTTCTGTTTTTACAAGAATTTACAATATATGTATATAAGGAAAACGAAAATTAAACAATAACCATAAAACCTGCACATCCAGGTTTTATGGCTCCACTAATATTATTGTCTGCTCCATGTTTTACTCCATTGAGCATTTGTGTCTACCACTGTTATAGCACACACCAACACTCCTCCTCAAGTTGGTACATATATGTCTCTTATGTCCAACTTGTCAAGTGAGTTGTAGAAGTTCCTTGCAGACACATATTTTGTGAGTATATCAGCCAATTGATCTTCTGATTTAACAAATGGAAGCTTCATAATCTTTTCTTCAAGATTCTGTTTGATGAAGTTCCGTTCCACTTCAACGTGCTTCGTGCGATCATGTTGAACTGGATTGTGAGATATGGCAATGGCTGCTTTGTTATCACAAATTAAGTTCATTTCAGAGTTAGGAGCAACACCAATCTCAGTTAGAAGTTTTTTCAACCAAAGGAGCTCACATATTCCTCGACCATTCCTCGAAATTGAACTTTCAACCTTTGGATAAGGCAACTACATTTTGCTTCTTGCTTCTCCATGTGACAAGATTTCCCCACGAAAGTAAAGTACCCAAGAAGAGATTTCCTATCCTTCATATTCCACCGCCCGGGCCCGAATCTGTATATCTAAGGACTTCCAATTGACCATTCTTTGAAAACATAAGTCCTTTCCCAGGAGAGGATTTTAAGTAACGAAGTATTCGCATGACCGCATCCATATGGTCTTCACTTGGGCAGTGCATGAACTGACTCACGACACTCACAGCATAAGCAATATCAGGTCGAGTATGAGATAAATATATGAGTTTACCTACTAACCGTTGATATCTCTGTTTATTTGTTGGTACTTGGTCCACATATTCTATGAGTTTATGATTTTGAACCATTGGAATATCGACATGTTTACAATCTAGTAGTCCTGCCTCTGCTAGTAGGTCCAGAGTATATTTCCTTTGGGAAAGACATATGCCTTGTTTTGATCTTGTTACCTCAATACCTAAGAAGTATTTGAGCCCTCCTAAGTTCTTCATTTCAAACTCATTTGACAGTTGTTCTTGAAGCTTAGAGATTTCTTCTTTATCATCCCCTGTAATGATCATGTCGTCTACATAGACTATAAGGGCTGTTATCTTCCCTAATCGATGTTTTAGGAAAAGAGTATGATCAGAGTTGCTTTGTTGGAACCCATATTTCTTCATTGCTGAACTCAACCTACCAAACCACGCTCGAGGTGATTGTTTTAGTCCATACAATGCTCGTTGTAATCTACATGCAGTTTCTTTTCCTGATGTAACAGTATATCCTGGTGGGATATCCATGTAAATCTCTTCTTCAAGGTCACCATGAAGGAAGGCATTCTTCACGTCAAGTTGGTGCAATGGCCAATCTAAATTTGCTGCAAGAGATAACAAAACTCTCACAGTTTTTAGTTTAGCCACAGGTGAGAAGGTTTCTTGATAATCTATCCCATGTTTCTGTGTATATCCTTTTGCTACAAGCCTCGCCTTGTAACGATCAACTAACCCATCTGCTTTATACTTAATGGAGAAAATCCACTTGCATCCTACCATCTTCCTCCCTTGAGGCAACTCGCTTAACACCCATGTGTTATTCTTCTGTAGTGCCTCAAATTCCTCTTTTATAGCTTGAGCCCATTTTGGATCAGATAAGGCTTCTTCAATGCTACTCGGAATTTGACACGAGGAGAGTGTTTGTGCAAATGCCCTGATAGGTTCTGAGAATCTTTGAGTAGATACATAATTTGCTATTGGATACTTGGGTTGTCGTTCTTCTCTTTCTGGGGAGTATCGATTTGGAGGTTTACCTTGATTGTGTCTGAAAGGTAAAACATAACCAACAGATGTATCTATAGCATTAGTCTGTAAAGGTGTGATATGATAGCTTACCTCAGGAGTGTTCTCAGTAGGAGGATCATTGGGTACTAGAGAATGGAGGGGTACATCAACCACTTCATCTTCTGGAGATTCAATTACTACTTCAGCTTCAGTTCTTGGAAGTTCAAGCTCGGGTCTAGATATGGGCTCCTCCATATTATTGGCACGATCCGAGTATGTTGGACTCGTGTCTAATATTTCAACATCAAACCAATTTCGTTCTTCACCATAACTATCCTCCTGAAGAGTGTAATTGGATACCGGTGATGGGGAAAAAAATTCTGATTCGAGGAAAGTGACATCCATGGTAGTATAGTTTCTTTTAGTAATTGGATCATAACATCGATACCCTTTTTTTGTACACCATACCCTAAGAATACACATCGGACAGCACATGGATCCAACTTAGTTCATTGATTTTTATGGAGGTGGACAAAAGCAACACATCCAAAAATTCGGGGCAAAAGCATCAAAATAGTAGGCAAAGGAAGATGATAGAATAACACCTTTAATGGAGTCTGAAATTGTAAGGTCTTTGTGGGCATTCGATTCAGTAGATACACAGCTGTAGTAACAGCATCACTCCAGTATTTATTAGGCATATTGATGAGTGCTCAAAAAGCACTAAAATAACCATGATTTTATGCACATTAATTGATTAAAAATATATATATTTATATGTTTTATCATATATTTATATAAATTTGTCTTTTTCGGAATCACGGGTATTTTTATTGTTTTTCAGGTATTTTGGCTTAAAAATGCAATTTAAAGACTCAAAGAAGAATACTTGAAGCAATACATCACAAATATATTAATAAATAAGTGGAAAAAGGTCAACAAACATGGAAAAATTGGACAAAATGGGTCGAAAAGGTCAAAAATGTCAAAAAGACGGAAAATCGCGCGCCCGCCAGTACGGCCATGTGCTTTCACGCAGGCTGCGCGTTAGCCAAAGAATCGCCCTCTCGCGCTACGCGTTTTCACCCCATTTTTCACGTGCTGAATTGTGACGTCATGCTGACGTTATTGATGACCTAAGTATTTCCATTACACGTTTTTTAATTTTTTAATTTTTTTTAACATTTTTTTACTCATTTTTTCTCTCCATCCTCACCTATAAATACCCCCCTTCCCTTCACTTCAAATCACACCTTCAAAACTCACTTCTCTCTTCTTTCTTTCTCTCCATTTCTTAGTTTTTAGTTTTTTTTAGTTTTTCTTATGTTTAGCTAGTTTTTCTTATGTTTTAGCTAATTTCTCTTAGTTTTAGAGTTCTTCCCTTTTTGGGAAGAACTAGTTATGTTTTTGTAATATTTTAGCTTTTTGATTCAATAAATGGGAGTGCAAATTCCGCTTGGAGTTTTTCCAAAGAATGACGAATAGCGTCGAAGTTCGTAAGGATTTTATTTTCTTTACAATTATTTTTATGCTTTATTCTTACATGTTATATTTAATTTGTCGTGGTTAAATTTAATCTTGTTGTTTAGTAAACATGATGTAATAATGACGTTGTTATGCTTGCGAAATATTAAATAGGTAAAAATCTCTAAAATGAATTGATTTTATTTTTATTCATGATTTTATATTAAGAATGTTAGAGAGAAATATATTATTTTTCATTACAAACTTAAACCTAAAAATTAGATTTTAAGGTTTAGTTATCCGGTCTGATTTAGAGTAGTGCTCTTTTATTTGTTGGTACAATCGCCCGGTAGTTAGAGTGAAGCTCTATTTCAAAAGTTTTTATAAGAATTATTATCTGAAAATGTATTGACAACATGTTTTGTTAGTGGTTTTAAAACTTGAAAGTTAGTACTCGGATAACTAAATTCTTAGGTTTAATTTGGACACCTTGAATAAAGTTTAAACTGTCTAACCCCACCAAATGTGGCATTTAAATGGTTCATTTTCAATCTCTTAGAAAAAGGAATTAATTTAATTAACCAAATTAGTTATCAACCCCACCCATAGGTGTTAATTGATTTGTTTAGTTAACAAAAAATATCTAACCCCACCAAAGGTGGTATTCATACAAAAAAAGAGAATCAATAAATATCAATTCATATCTTTAATAAATTAGATAATACGAGCAAGCATAATTAACTTAGTTATTATATCCATAAATACTCCACTATTTATAAAAGATAAAATTTGCATGAATGTTTATTGAATCTATGTTTATTTTTATGTATGTAGATTAAAACACAAAACCCTAAAATATCGTGACAGGATGTTTAGGATTTAATTTCGTTTTTAAAAATTTGAATAATAAATTAAAAACCACATACATTCCTTCCTTAGATCGACCTTGGGAGTATACTTATCATTTTCTACGAAATGATTCGTGCACTTGCGAGAGTTTTATAAGTATTAAAACCAAAGTATTTGCGAGAATCGGCGATGCCGGTTTTTGCTCATCACATATGTGCACCGATTAGTAAGGCCCGAGCCGTTTCTAAATTATGTCAATTTTTTCTCTCTGTAGTCCCATTCTGTTGTGGGGTTTGTGAACATGAGATTTCATGGAGAATACCATGGTTGTCAAAGTATGTCCGGAATTGTTGATTAACATACTCCCCTCTATTATCAGACCTAAGTATCTTAATTTTTTCAGAAAATTGTGTCTGAACCATGGTGTGAAACATGTGAAATGTAGCAAATACTTCATCTTTATGTTTGAGAAGGTAAAGCCATGTCATTCGTGTACAATCATCAACAAAAATAACAAACCAACGATGACCCGATAACGTAATGACCGGGGAAGGTCCCCAAACATCAGAATGTACCAAAGCAAAAGGAGCACACTTTTATTCATGCTCATAGGATAAGACGCCCTATGACTTTTTGCTAGGATACAAGTATCACATTTGAAATCTGAATGTGTGATATTTGAAAATAAACTGGGGAGTAGGTGCTTTAAATACCCGAATGATGGATGCCCAAATATACGATGACATAGCCAAATCTGTCGTTCCTTGTTACCAACAGTATGTTGCATGTGATTGGCTCTTCCTGAACTGAGGTCATCCACATAATATATCCCCCCTCCTAGTACCACGCCTAATGATCTCCTTGGTGAGAATATCCTGTAGAAGGTAAAAAGTAGAATACATCAGTACTACACAGTTAAGATCTGAAGTAACCTGACTTACAGACATTAGTCGGTTTGACAGAGAGTGTACAAGTAAAGTATTAGATAATGATAATGAAGGAGATAAGGTCACTGTTCCAGCTCCTGTAATTGGATAAGTGACCCCATTTGCATTGGCAACACGACTCCGTCTTGGCTGAGTTGTATTGGAGAGATCATTTGGGTCAAATGTCATGTGATCTGTAGCTCCAGAGTCCAGAATCCACTCCTCCTTATCATTACGAGTAGAGATGTGAAATACTTTACTTGAAATACCTGGATCCTGGGAAGATTTGGCCTGAGAAGTAAGGGATAGTGAGGCATTATTGGTAGCCACAGCGGCTCGCCCAGTGGTGTCCCGTTTCTTCCGTGCTTGAAGATCATTCCACCATTCTAGATACCCATGTAGTTTGAAGCAGTTTTCACGGGTGTGTTTGGAGTTTCCGTAATGGCCATATTTCATGTCAAGAGATGGTGGATTTTCCATGGATTTCTTGCTACCCAAGGAAGTTCCTATTTTTGGTGGCATTAGATTATGGTGTCCCTTGACCCCTTTAAAAGCCATAACTGCTCCGGATGTCGTATCTACACCTGTGATCATCATGGTCTGCCTGACCTCTTCCCGAAGGACGAATCCATAGGCTTGTTCCACCGTAGGGAATGGTTTGATCTGAAGCACATCACTTCGAGTTTTATCCAATCTATCATCAAGTCCATCGAGGAAGGTATACACTCGATCTTCCTGTACGATGGAGTTGTATTTTTGTATATCAATTGCACACTCCATTGGATTAGGACGATGGAAATCAATTTCACGCCACAACCCTTGAAGGTCATTGTAGTATTTTTCAATGGATCCACCCGCTTGCTTCGTACGAGTGACTTGACGGCGAAGATCATACACTTGAGATGTGTCTGTCCCATCATAGTAAGTGGTAGCCACCGAATCCCAAACCTGTTTTGCAGTTGGGAATCGGATAAAATTTACAATTAAGGAGGGGTCCATCGAATTGATCAACCATCCTTTGACAATGGAATTTTCAGTACGCCATCTCCTAAATGAGGGGTCAGTTTCAACAGGTTGAGGAAATTCCCCATTAATATATCCCATTTTGTCTTTGCCAGAGATATACATCTCCACCACCTGGGACCATAAGGCATAATTGGATCCTTCCAACTTGATACTAATGGGAGCAGTCGACGCTTCAGTTGACGGAGGTTGTGAGCTGATCTGAGCTCTAGTTAAAACTTCCGTCATTTTCACCGTCAAATCTTCCAACATGAAATTGGTAGTTAAATCTCTAGATTCCGCCATGAAATCTAAATTTTTTTCCTTCCGTTTTTCCTTTTTTTTACAAAGCAGCCACTATATAAATGACAAAAAAGAAAAAACTTATAACCCTAACCCTAATTTGCCGTTCTCTCGCAGCGGCGCCTTTCTTCCTGCGCGATTTCAGCAGATTGGTCGAGCGCAGAGAAAAAAAATTTCCTTCCAAAGTCGCGCAGTTTCCCTGCGTTCCTCAGCGCAGTTCCGTCTGCGTTCCTCAGCGCAGCTTCTTCTGCGCGTTCCAAACCCTAAGAGAAGTTCTAAACTCGCGCAGCTTCTTCTCAGCCAAAATCTCGCAGCCCTCTTCTTCTCCTCTTCTCTCAGATTCTTCGCAGTGGCGCTCTTCTTCGCAACAGCTCTTCTCCTCTCGCAAACTGCCTCTGTTACTGGTTTTTTTCCTTCATTCTCTGCTCGAAATGGTAGTTTCAAGAACACAGCACCACCTATTCTGTTATTCTCAGGAACTGCATCAACGGCTGCTTGTGAGTACTTGGTTTCCAAGGAACTACGCCAACGGATGCTGTGAGTACTCGGTTTCCAAATGGGTCCGACCTTCTTTCTATGGTTCTTCGTTGAGTTGGTGTTGCGAATCCCTTGACTCCTTGTAAGTTGTATGCTGATATTTTTTTTAAGTGTAACCCGTAATCTTCTATTGAATTTCTGAACAAATAAACGTGAAATAACTATCTTGCTTTCATTACTGAGCTGCACATGTTCGGTGTTTGAAACGGCTACAAGAGCTGAATATGAACTCAACCACTGTTCAGTGTTTGAAGGTAAAACAGTAGAGGATCCCCGTCCAACACACAAAGTTACTGATGCTGAGGAGACGAACAGAGTAAAGTCAACCAGATCGGCAAAAAACCGAACAGAAACACCACCCCTGATCCTATCAGAAAGTGATCTGCCAAACCAGATTGGCCAAACAACAAATCGGGAGAACAGAAAATTACGTTGTAATAGGTAGCAACGTAATTTTTTATTTCTTTAGATAATCTGCTCTGATACCATGTCAAAATATTATGATTGTATTTCTGTAATTTTCTGTTCTGTTTTCACAAGAGTTTACAATATATGTATATAAGGAAAACGAAAATTAAACAATAACCATAAAACCTGCACATCTAGGTTTTATGGCTCCACTAATATTATTGTCTGTTCCATGTTTTACTCCATTGAACATTTGTGTCTGCCACTGTTATAGCACACACCAACACAAACCTCATGGCAAGTGCGACATGCTACTGAATAATTTATGTAAGTCATTTAATGCTGCGATGTATCCTTCAAGCAAGGGGCAAACCAATATTGACTATGCTAGATCAGAGTGTACATTATGCAGAGAATGTACACCAAAAGGGTCCAAGCTGAAAAGTGGGAACATTATATTGGTCCACGAATAATGAAAAATTTGGAGAGGAAAAATGATAAATCTGCAACATGGGCTCCTCTTTTTTGTTTGGATGGTAAATATGAGGTGGATAACATCAATAATGACAGGTTTATTGTGAATTTGATGACACAAACCTGAACTTGCAAAAAGTGGGACATTTATGGTATTCCATGTGAACATGCTTGTGCAACTATTACAAATGAAAATGGAGACATCATCGAGCATGTTAGTAAGTGGTACAAGAAACATATTTATATGAGAGCTTACACTGATTTTATTCAGCCTATGATTAGTTCTTATGAGTGGAAGCGAAGTGGTTATAACAAAATTATTAGATCTATTCCAAAGCCCCAACCTGAAAGGACAAAATGAAGAGAAAACCAGGGATCGATGAGATGATAAATCCCAAAAAGCCATACAAATTACCAGGTGAAGGACAAATCCAAAAGAGCAAAAAATATGATATCACATGACATAATAAAATCATGTAAAAACAACAATGAAGCCCCTTCTAATGTACCCAATAACAGTCAGGTAATTATAACGTATTAACTTTCTTTGTAATTTGGATTACATTAGTGTTTAGCTAAATATGTTGGAAATTGTAGGTTTACTAATGCTGCTACATTTCAAAACCAACAGCAAACAAGTTCCATTCATATTGTCAACTTCAAATTCGATTTTTTATTAAAATTACCATATGTCATAGCTTGTGTTTTTATATCATTTTTTAAGAGAATTTTTTCTTCAAAAAATGCAAGGCCAATGAACAAGCTGTTTTCTCTATCACACATAAGAGACCATAAGCATCAACAAACAACATTAATGAAGTTGCTACAGTTAAGAGACAAATGTCAAAAACTACCAGTTAGTTAGGATTTTGAAAGTTTAAATGTGTTTTTAGTATGCACTTAAGGAGGCCATTTGACTAAAAATTGTGCTTGTAAATCTTTTTAAAATAATTAAATATGTATGATGTCATAATTAATATAAATACAAATAAAAGTATAAATTTATAAGACTCAAATAGTTCTCTTCAACTATATAGTTTATTGCAATAGATATTTTATATTCAGGGGCAACCATTTAATGACTTCTAATGAGCTTGTGAAGCCTTAGACTACATCACTTCCTGTGTGCTGGCTGCCTTTCTATAAATCATCTATCTACTTAAATCACTTCGATTCGCTTCCCAGTTTTATTATTGATCTTTCTTCTCTCTACTCTGCCCATTTATCACTTCCTCTTCCCTTCGATTCGCTTCAGATCGGAAACCCAAGGTAAACGTTCTCAGATCGATTCATAATATCTACCGATTAATCGCAATTGCCTTTGATTTTCTCTTGGTCTATCTTTGACACACTATCAACTGAAGTGTTTGCTAGCAACGGATTAAGGCCCCTTCTTCGTTCCGATTGTGGATCCAAATCTTTTGTATCGATAATTCAGTTGAATTTTGATCGAATGTTCATTATTACTCATTTTATTGCTGGAATTTAGTGCGTGTTTCTGTTTTTATGGAACTTTAGTTTGAGGGTCATCGACTGTTTCTTTCTTGAGAAAGTGATGGAAAAGAAACTAATGCCTCAATGTGGAAGATTGTGATTTTCATTATTCGGTTAAGATTACTATGAGTATACTTACTGAGTGTGCTTTCAGTGTTTCTATAGCTTGAGTTCATTGACATGTGATGATCAGTTTTTGGTTTTCCTAACTTGTTTTATTTATTTTTGAGTCAGCATATATGAGTTCTCTTATCGAAATCTTTGGTCGCTTATGTATTATTTGAACTATGAACCATTATGTTGAAAACGTTTCTATTTATATTCAATATGGATACCTTATCCTCGATTTTTTTTTTAAATTGATGGCCGGTTTAATCAATATTTTGTTTCTTTATCTAAACCCTTACTGACTCACTTTTCTCTGAATTCAGCTACAAGTTTTCTGCTAAACTGGTTTTAAGATCCACAGTTTGCTGTATCTATTCATCTCTATTCCTTTTTTTTTGTTTCAAATTTGATTTTTTCCTTCAAGGTTTATCGGAAGCAAAAAAAAAAAAAATGGGAGTCGTGCAAAACAGCCATGACAAGGAGGAAGGAAATTTGGAGATTGGCATGGGTATGTTGAATAACATTCCTTATTATAATAATAATATACTATATTTCATATTCTCTGTGTTAATGACCTAGGTTATTTGGTTGAATGGTGAGAAGCACGTGATTTTATGGTATAAATCGTAATCTGGTGAATTCACAGCATATTTTACCGGACAGACATTGATACTACCTTGAATTAATTCTTTTGGTTAATTAACATTATCAGTCGTCTTACTTCTATAATGCAGAGTACAGAACAGTCTCTGGAGTTGCTGGTCCTTTGGTGATACTTGATAAAGTCAAGGTATGTGGTGTTAAACAATGCAACATAAAAGAAATGTTGGCCTATCTTCTATTAGTTTAAGCTTTTGAGTGAAAAATTGACCAATACACTATAACATGTAAACGGAGCAGGATGTCCTGTCCTCAAACCCTTAGGTGAATTTCAACTGATGGGCCTAAATATGTGTAGTGACACATTCCAAAAGAGAACTTCAAAGATTATTTCTTTATTTTTTTAAAAAATGTGTCACTGATAGTATGGTTAAAGAGATCATTACCTAAAGAGGACCGATAAAATCAACTTATTAATTATTAGTCAAAAATAAAATCTAAATGTCACAAATAAAATAAATGAGAGACGCGTAGTTTTTTAGAAAATAAAATAAAATAAATGACAAAATAAATCAATAAGTAAATAAAGTTGGGAAAGCACGATTCTTGAGAGCAAATAATGAGAAAAGTAGATTATGAGATTATCCTCATCATTAGACTATAATTCAACCAATTATGTTTTGATCAAATTAGTTTCCAAATTCTAAACCTATAACATAATTTAAAACCCTTTTTAATTTGATAACTTTAACTTTAGGAACCTAAGTACGGTTAAGATTCTTTACATTTCCTTACTTTGTAATTAACCAACGACACTAGCATTAATTAATTCCAATTATTGAATAACTTAGAGTTACACTTGATTTAATTCAACAACATTAATTTCCAACAATGTAATAACTAATCTAGGCAAAATTGAATCCATTGACGATGTTTAATTAAGTGTTTAATTGTAATTGCAATTAAAAGTAACAACTTGCTCTTTTAATTATAAAGTAGGAATTACATACTAATATTATAATTTAGCATTAAAAATAACCAAAAATCAAATTAGTTGTACACCAATCCAAAATCAAAATCTAGCATCTTCTGACTAAAAATTGAATTAATTATATCATCAAATTAAAAATTATAACTTTAATTAAATCATTACATAAAAGTTATATAAAATTACAATCTCGGGCTTGGAATCACTCATAATTACATAAGTATTTAGCTAGTCATGGAATTCACAAAATTCAATGAATAAACTAAATAATCTATTATTAATAAGAAAGAGTAGATACAATAATATAATTTTTGATGATTAAATGGAGCCAAAGGAACCAAAATCTTCAACTTACTTTTTGAATCTTCCTTCAAAAATTCTTCAAGAATGATCCAAGATGAATTTTTCTCGATTTTCATTGCTATACTTGTGTAAATGGGGTGTTGTTTTAGTATTTAAATGAAAAAATTAGGTTTTTAGGTCCATATTAAATTAGGACCATTGGATGATGGAAACTAGAGGACGATTTTAGAGGCTAGTTAACGAAAGTCTTCGTAGGAACTCTAATAAAAAACACCTAGATTTAATGAAGCGTAAATATTATAAGGCATAACATTAACAAATGCTCCTAAATTTAACATGACTTTTTCAAGCATAGTGGTTCCTTTGTTATCCTTACTGGGATGGTAAAATTACCTGGACCCTGACACTTAGGTGTGAGCTTTCTTTGTAGCACGTCAAATTCATTTTTCCTAAAGATAAATAGCTTTTGAGGTACCCAAACTTTAGTTTATTTTACACAAAGATACTTGAGTTTTGTTTTCTCTACAGAAAGATACCTAAACTCTTATTTTGTAAACACATAAGTACCTTTTTGCAATGAACTTTTAGCATGTCAGCTTATTAGTTGTCACGTCCGCTACGAAATAAGAATCTAAGTACTTTTCTATTAAAAAAAGTTCAAGCACCTTTTGTGTTGAATAGATCAAAGTTTGGGTACCTCTAAAGCTATTTAATCTTTCTCCAACACTTTCCACTTTGTTGCCTTCGAGTTTAAGTTTTGGCAGTGCACAATTTTTGATAGCATCTAACAGTCGTAGGTTGATTTGTACCTTTCGGAAGGTGTCCAAAGTTTTCATTTCATGTTCTTTTTTCTTTGTATTTATAGACCTGCTTAGAAAAGGCACAACAAGTTCATAAGTAAAAAAGGAGGTTTGGATACTAGCTTGGGTGCCACCTTATCTTCTTGTGGGATTCTCTTGACTTTCTTAAGCTATTTTTATTGGCTAATCTTTTCCTTTGATATGACATTTTTGGGGATTGTTGTGGGCTCCTCTAGCTGCTTGTCACTTTTTAGGGTGATAGTATTGACAGTCTCCTCGAAATTTACTATAGTTTATAAGGAAAGCTTGCTAGATGCATTTGCTTCTAATCTTCTTACAGTTATTGCCAATTAGCCAACTTGGGTTTCTAGGTTTCAAATTGAAGCTTGTATGTCCTGCTGAAACTTGGCATTATTAGTGGCTAAAGCAATAACTAGTTCTTCTAGAGACTTGGGCCTGGTGGGGTACTTATGGTCTAAGCCATTATTCATGCAGAGACCTAGGGTAAGGAAAATCAAGTTGGTCATTGGAGGCTGTCTGATTTATGCCTGAAAGCTCAGATTTGAATGATCCATCTATTCTAAATTATAAGTGTTAGAGTATAGATCATATTTGAAACTTTGATTTTGATACCCACCTATAGCATTGACTTGCTTATGATTGCTCTTCTGAACTGTGGGACACATGTCAGTAGAATGTCCCATAGTGGTGGACATGCGACGTCTTCACATATCCTAGAACTAGTTGTTATAGAGGTTATTTAATTTACGTTTAAAAGAATTGTGAGTACCTACCTAATTTGCCTTCATTGGTGGCTGGTCAGTCCTAATATTGTGGATTAACAAGAATAGTTGCAATCAAGTTCCTTTCCATAGTTGGGGGTTTTGTTTATCAATGCCCCTCCATTAACTGCATTTATCATGCTTCTTTCTATTGGTTTTAGTCTCTTGTAATTTGGTGGTGGGAGCAGTTGACACAATCTTTTAAACCTCTCCAAGGACTCATATAAGGTCCACATTGAGTTGTCGGATCCCACAAATTTCTTTCTTGATGAGTGGCCTTGGAAGTTGTAAAGTACTCCAAATATAATTTATTCATTTCAGCTCATGTAGTGATGGCACTTGAGGGTAGGTAGTAAAGCCATTCCTCAACAATGTCATCTAGTGAGAATTAGAAGGCTTTGAGCTTGATTTGTTCCTCTGTGATCCCAATTGGTTTCATGCTAGAGTAAAGTACATGGAATTCCTTTAGGTGTTTGTTTGTCTTTTCTAGCTAAGAAAGTAGGCAACAAATGTATTAGTCTAGATTTTAGTTCAAAAGCTACCCTAAGATTGGGATTTAGGATGCACAGGGGTTGCTCCAAGTCTGGTACAACTAGCTCCTTAAAAGTTAAATTAATAATGATCATCTCTTCTTGTTTGGGTTGAAAGTCACTTGATGATGGTGATGGTTTGGGTGAAATGTGATTTGTTGGTAGATTTGAAACAAGTCTTGGATATCAAGTAGTAGGGGTGTTTACATTGAGTTTCTACTTGTTCTTGTAGCATTCAACACTTCAAAGGAAAGATTACTAGCAAAGGATGGTGTAAATAAAAATTAAATAAACAAAATTTAAAATAGAGTTGATGCTAAAATTTTGACACTTCAAAAGGGCACATTAAACATTAATTCCTTACTTTTCTTAATAATGTGTCATTGGTAGTATAGTTGAATTGAGTCATTGCGCGCAGATGACTTATAAAATCAATTTATTAATTACTAGTCAAAAATAAAATCTAAATATCAAATAAAATAAATGGGAGATTTGAATTTTTTTAGAAAATAAATAAAATAAAAAATAATGAAAATACGATTCTTGAAACCAAATAATGAGAAACATATGATTATAGGATTATGCTAGCCACTAGAATATAATTTAACCAATTATATTATAATTCAACTAATTTTCAAATTTTAAACCTTTTACATAATTTAAAACCTTTTGTTAATTTAATGACTTTAGTTTTAGGAACGTAAGTACGATTAAGATATCTTACATTTTTTTTACTATGTAATTAACTAATGATATAGTCATTAAGTAATTCTAATTATTGAACAATTTAAAGGTATATTTATTAGATTTAATTCAACAACGTTAAGTTCTAAAAATGTAATAACTAAATTAGACAGTATTTAAATTTACAAAGTTTAACCTAATTGTTGAATTATAATTTAGCATTAAACAACAAAAAATCAAAATATTTGTACATCAAATCCAAATTCTAGCATGTCTTTGACATTTAAACATATAATTAATCGCATCATCAAATTAAAAATTGAAATTTTAATTAAACCATTATCTAGGATTTGGAACCACTCATAATTACATTAAATAATTTAACTAGTCATGGAATTCACAAAATCCAATGAATAAATTAAAATTTCAATTTTAATTAAACCATTATCTAGGATTTGGAATCACTCATAATTACATTAAATAATTTAAAAAATCCAATGAATAAATTAAATAATCTATCGTTAATAAAAAAGAGTAGATATAATAATATGATTTTTGATGAATACATGTAACCAAATAAATCAATTACTTTAGTTTTCAACTTTCTTCTTAAATCTTCCTTTCAAAAATTATTCAAGAATGCTCCGAGATGAATTTTCTCAATTTTCATGATTTTTGGCTGCTAAAATTGTGTAAATAGTGTTGTTTGGATATTTAAACGAAAAAAATTAGATTTTTAGATTTAGATTAAATTAAGACAGTTGGATGACGGAAATTAGAGGGTGATTTATGTGTCCATGTGTCGCTAAGAGGTTGGTAAACAAAAGTCAACACAGTCAATACATGAACAGTACCAATCAATGCTGAACAGGGGCTTTTAAGTTCATTTATGGATCAGTCTAAATCCACCTAATCCAAAAAATCTATTAAAATTCTAAAAAAATCTCAAAATATCAAGAAAATTTATATTTGACCATAAAATATAAAATAAACAATTATAACATATGAAAACAATAAAATAAGTGTAAATATAAAGGAATTTACACTTAAAATAGTGTGTAAAATAACACTTATCATAAAGAGCTAAACACATTTGGGAGAACTATTAAACAATATGAGGAAAAAGAAATGTTGTCCTTCTCTTGCTTGTTTTTGGGGAACAATGACCAACATACTAAGTACTAACTAGATGATTCTTCTCTGCCCTCCTTCCTTGTCTTCCCTTATAACTGTATTTTGTGTTCCATATTTGACAGTCTGAAGAATTAATGAATTCTCTTTAACTATTTCAGGGACCTAAGTTTCAGGAGATTGTTAATATTCGTTTAGGAGATGGAACAACTCGACGTGGACAAGTTTTGGAAGTTGATGGGGAGAAAGCTGTTGTTCAGGTATGTTGTATCAACACTTTTCCAGGTATGCTAAAAATTCTTTGTGATGCAAGCTCATTTGTGGGCTATCACATATTTAGGGCTTCGGCAATTTGAATGTTCTTATGATCCATTGTGAACCCTACTGAAGCTTTCCAGCCTTTTCTCTTTGTCTATTGTTATGCTGCTCACAGCAGTTATTGCCTTTGTTCTACTTTATGTTCATCAAAATTGATGTCTGTTCTGCACAGGTTTTTGAGGGGACATCTGGAATTGACAACAAATATACAACTGTACAATTTACGGGAGAGGTTTAAAACTGATTCTTCCACCTTTATCTTGATGTATTGTCTTAACAAGGATGAGAAGGAATCACCTTAATTTTCTCTGACATTTTCCACCTTTGTCTCTCATAATTGTAATCTACTTTTTCCTGGCCGTGCTTTGCAGGTCTTGAAAACTCCAGTCTCACAGGACATGCTTGGACGCATTTTTAATGGTTCTGGAAAACCAATTGATAATGGTCCCCCCATTTTGCCTGAGGCTTACTTGGATATATCTGGTAAGTTGATATAGAGTTAGATGTAAATAAATGTATGCACGTGTATATGTCTCTGTGCTATATTTTCAAATATTTTTCATTCCCAGGGAGTTCTATCAACCCCAGTGAGAGAACATATCCAGAAGAGATGATTCAAACAGGGATTTCTACTATTGATGTCATGAACTCTATTGCTAGAGGCCAAAAGATCCCTCTTTTCTCTGCTGCGGGTCTTCCCCACAATGAAATAGCTGCTCAGATATGTCGCCAGGCTGGTTTGGTCAAGCGGCTGGAGAAATCGGACAATCTTCTGGAGGTATGGTTGGTGTTTGTTGATGACAGAAACCCATTAACTATTACATGTTGAACATTCTTGATAAGCCAAGCCAAGTGATACCCAATTCAACCTAATAAATAATAGCTGAGAAGAGCAATAGCAGCTGTAGGCATAATCTGCCTAATTTACTATGGTCATACCAAAATGCATGTGCTACATGTTCTTTTTGGGAAAATTTTCCTACTTTATGACAGAACTAGTGTATTGTTTGGAGCTTTGGTTTCATACTCTATTATGCTTTCAGGAATGTTGTGTGATTGACTATGTGGACTATATAAAATTTGAGTAGTTCACTGAATCTTTTTTATGTTTATTTTAGAAAGAAATAAAGAACTATAACTTTCGTCTAGACCCATGTGGAAATTGGAATAATGATTTATAGCAAACAAAGAGATTACTTCTTCTGATCTTTTGGGGTGTTATCTAAAATCAGGTTATAACCTGAAACTTTGTAAATTTGCAGGGAGGAGAAGAGGACAACTTTGCTATTGTTTTTGCCGCTATGGGTGTGAATATGGAAACTGCACAATTTTTCAAACGTGATTTTGAGGAAAATGGTTCAATGGAAAGAGTGACCCTTTTTCTGAATCTAGTATGCTTCTGAAACCCACTTATTCTCCATGGATATGAGATTTTCTCATTTTCTCATTTATTGCAATAGTTTATTCCTAAACTATACTTTTACTTCAGGCAAATGACCCTACCATTGAGCGTATTATCACTCCCCGTATTGCTCTTACCACTGCTGAGTATTTGGCATATGAATGTGGAAAGCACGTCCTTGTCATACTTACAGATATGAGTTCCTATGCTGATGCTCTTCGTGAGGTATTCAAATAGTCACGTCTGCTGTGTGGTGTCCTATAGTTGCTCTATACAGTAAAATGATTCATAATATGGTTATTTTCTGCAGGTCTCTGCTGCTAGAGAAGAAGTCCCTGGAAGACGTGGATATCCTGGTTATATGTATACTGATCTGGCTACAATCTATGAGCGTGCAGGACGAATTGAAGGGCGGAAAGGATCCATTACACAGATCCCAATTTTAACTATGCCAAATGATGGTAATGCATTTTCTTACCAGATTAAACATCTGGCTTTCGATTCCTTCTTATTTTAGTTGCCACATCTTGGTTGAGATTTATCAACTTTATTTTGCTAGATATTACACATCCTACTCCTGACCTCACTGGATATATTACCGAGGGGCAGATATATATTGACAGGCAACTCCACAATAGACAGGTAAAATTGGTAGAAAGTTATTGTGATAACCTGTACGAAAGATTTTAGTCAGAAGATGAATTTTAATCAGATATGCATGTCTGCTCATGATGCATGGTAGGTCAGTGTGGTGTGCGGTACAAAAATACAATCTAATTTGCATGCGATGCTCTGTTATGAAAGTGTTTTAAGTTCATGCTTTTTCGAGAATATCTGAAATTCTTGATGATTTTAGAATGGTTGGTGAAGGTTGGTTATGAAAAATAATACATTGTTTTGTGGAGCTTCAGGACTAAACGTTGATTTCTTTTCATTGTGCAGATATACCCTCCAATTAATGTCCTGCCATCCTTGTCTCGTTTGATGAAGGTACAGATCATTCATAGATTCATAGACTTCTAGATATATTAAGATGGCCTGCATTTTCTAGCAAGAAATTACATGAATATAAATTTGGATTGATTTCTGTTTTAATGCAGAGTGCCATTGGTGAGGGGATGACTCGCAGGGATCATTCTGATGTGTCTAACCAGGTTTGATCGAGCAGTTATCATAATGTTAATTAATGCATGTGCTCTTTCCTTGAAGCGATCTAATACAGCTTGTAATGCATTTCAGCTATATGCAAATTATGCAATTGGGAAAGATGTTCAGGCCATGAAAGCTGTTGTCGGGGAAGAAGCACTTTCTTCAGAAGACCTGGTCTCTTCTTTTTCCTTATTATATACGCTCACACATATATAGATTCTGTTGGATAAAGGAGTAAAAGTTGATTCGGAAAGAAATGAATGGTTTATTTATTATTTTTTGAATGAAATACAGCTATATTTGGAGTTCTTGGACAAATTTGAGAGGAAATTTGTTGCGCAAGGAGCTTATGACACACGCACCATCTTCCAGTCACTGGATTTAGCATGGACTTTGCTTCGTATATTCCCTCGTGAACTTCTCCACCGTATACCTGCTAAGACACTGGACCAATACTACAGCCGCGATGCAGCTAATTAGTAGAGTGAGAAAGTGCATGTTTGATATCTGCTACAATTTCCTGCAAGTGAGCTCCGTAATTTGTTTATTTATCTGCTTTGCATTAGTATAATGCATCTTCCTTCTACCCAGTATAATGAATAAAGGCTATGGCCCATTTGAGTCCCTAAAACCTTTTCAAGCGGTTAAAACTGCACCAATATTCTTTCAGTGAGGAGATTATTAGATATTGTAATTTTTGTATTTCTTTAATTTGTTAGTTTGTTCTCAAGTTTGTGGTTTAGAATGGCTTTTGCTTTTCTGGAAGAATATCATTAACAACCATGGCTTGTAGGATCTATTAAGCCTTGTCATCTATGTTGCTCCTAAATGATCTTATTTATCTTGTAAATTTGCGCTTTTGTTAATGTAATCGTGTTTCTACAATCAGGTTTGCTATGAATTAATATATATGCGTAAATTAATGAGGTGGCGCTTGTCGCAGAAAATATTAGAATTGGTTGATGGCTTGGCAATGGGGTAATAAGAAGGTGTTTTGGATTCTCTACTTTTTTTTAACAGTTAAAATTAAAAGAAAATTACATTAAATAATACTTATAAATTTATAACAATAAAAATAATATAATTTCTTTGAATGTATTTGTTACCAGTTTTATGAGTGTTATTAGATTTGTTATTTTTTTAAATTAAAAAGTAGTAGACCAATTCATAAGAAAAAGAGGAGAGTAAAAATAAAAATACATACAATAGAGCATAAATTGAACATTAAAAAAGAAAAAGAAAAGAAAAGAGAGGGTGCAATTGTAAAAGGAGAACTATTATTTATCTCAACTATTAAATTTTTTAATATATTTTCATAGAAGAAATAAATGAATAAATGTAAAAAAAATATAAAATTATTTGTTTGTAAATCTATTCCATATCAATACTTACCGAAATGTACAAACATACTCTTACTTGTAAAAATGGGTATGTATATAATTCAGTCACACTTTGTACACTCCAGATTAATACGTCTCCTGTTGTATCATGTATGCATTTTCTAGCGGGGTCGTTAAGAAAAAAATAAAATGGTCGACATGTATAGAAACAATAGTTCCCATCACTTTCAAACTAAAGACCTTTTTATACATCTCATTTTTTCTAAAAGCATATTGAATATTTTATACAGATACAGAGAGATACAGAGAGAGAGAGAGAGAGAGATATGGAGAAGTTAACAAGGCTAAGCCATCTTTTAATGACAGTGTTTCTCTCAGTGTTTGCGAGCTTCATGGTTTTGCCAGCCATAACAGATGTGACGATGTCAGCTCTTTGTCCTGGTCAGGACGAGTGCTCACTTGCTATTTACGTCTCTGGCTTTCAACAAGCTGTATGTTATGCCTCTCTCTCTCTCTCTCGTTCTTTCTCTCTTCATCCTCATCAATTGGTTAATTTCTTTTCTTAATTTTTATCTTTTGGGTCATTAATTTATGTTCATTCCAATGATTTTCAAGTATCAAATCTTATAGTGCATGTTAAATTCATCAAAGAGAGTTGGTATAAATGGAACGCTTAGAAGTTACCATGTTTCTGAACAAATTATTTTTAAAATCTATTTTAGACTGAATTGGATACAAATATGTCAGTCATGCACATCAATTTTTATCAAATTTCGTTAATTTTTTTTTTGCCAAATTGGTCTTTCGGACAGTCCCAGTACTAATACCTATCTCAACGTTATATCGCTCCTAGATGCATATATAGATGGTTTAGGTTTACAACAAAGTCGGAACAATTCAATATAATTGATAAATGAGAATCAATCAAATCAAATAAATTTAAAAAGAAAGAAATGAGAGGAGATATCGAAAAACTTAAGAGAGAATTTTAATAATAATTGTATGATATAATTATATAAAATATAAAAATAAAAATAAAACAAAAATAATAAATAAATAAGGTAAAAATATGAACAATTCAATATAATTGATAAATGAGAATCAATCAAATCAAATAAATTTAAAAAGAAAGAAATGAGAGGAGATATCGAAAAACTTAAGAGAGAATTTTAATAATAATTGTATGATATAATTATATAAAATATAAAAATAATAAATAAAACAAAAATAATAAATAAATAAGGTAAAAATATGAAATTATCCGATTTCAACTATTCTAATTATTAAGAATGTTAAAATGAATTAATATTCAATAAATAAATAAAAAAGAATTCTTACAAATTTTCTTACTATAGATAATTTTTTCAAATTAATAAAATTTTAAAAATAAATAATTTTTAGATTGAATTAATTCAGATATTTTGGATTGAATTAATTTTACACTGCCATAATCGCTCTATTCACAAAAAAAAAATGTAACTCCAAATAAAATAGGTTAGGTTAAAACTAATGGAATATACATATGTGTTTTGTGAGAGACTAAAACAAGCATAATTTCTAGTTCAAGTTATTTTTTTGGAAAAAAAGAAACTTTCCGTTTGTCATGCATTTAAGTTAGCAATTAAAAAGCTTTAACCATTTGTAATCTTTGTTTATTTGTTTTTTTTAATATCAAATATACAATTAGAATATGTGATTGTTAAAGATACCTATGCAAAATATGAAGATTTTATCTCACCACTTTAAATTAATTTGTAATTTTGTACATAATTACCTAAAATTACATGTTTTTAATTTCATTACATGTGCGAAATCATTTTACTTTCTGTTGTAAAAATTGATTGCTATAGACTAGTAGAGGAATATAAAAATTGAAGGAATTTTTTAAAAATATATCAAGGATTTATTCGCACCACTAATTATTAGTATATCGTTATTGTGAGTGTATGTAAGGCTGTCTGTATTCAAGGTGACATAATGAGTAGATAGATATTATAACTTCCTCTGTTTTTTAAAACCCATTGATATATATGATCATGAAACTAAGGAATCATCAAAACGAAAAACGAAGTAAAAGAAAAAAATGGTAAATTACTTTTTTTTTTTAATAAAATGTGAAAAATATAACAATATCATGGTATATTCGATGAAACTCATTAATATATATTCAAATATTAAAAAGTAGAATACACACGTGAAACTATAATTTTATTAAAAAAAATCATCAAAATATTAGTTTATTCGTGTTACTATTTTATAGTCATTTTTACCAACAAACATGATTGTTTGAAGTTTTTTATTATTAGAATTTCGTGCTAAATAAATTATCTTTAGTTTGTTAAATATTTTGAGAGTCGTAAAAATACACATTTTATTGATACAAAATTTCATACCCAATAAAATTAGATATGAAAATATAATAGATGTTATTCTTATAAAATTAGATCGAACATAAAACCATATTATAACAATTATAGTAGATTATTTATAAAAGAAAATTCAATTAAAGTAGAAATTAAATTAACAAGAGAGAGAGAGTTGGTTGGTTTAAAAATACAATTAATAAATTAATTAAAATAATATTTTTAAAATTTATATCGATAAAAATATTATTTTTTTAATTGATAAAATATATATTAGTATTAAAGGTGTTATTTTTGTTGTAAATTTTAAAGAGTTAGAATGTTATTTTTGTTATGTGTTATTAGAATGTTAATTTTATGATTTTTTTTAAAATATTTATTTTATAAAAATAATAAAATATATCGTATTTTTTAAATAAAAAATTTATTTACCATAATTAATATGATAGTTAATTATAAATTAAAAATAAATCTTATTAATTTATTCAATAATTGATATTATTTATGATTTCACAATGAGATATTTTCCTATGTTCAAACTAGCAAATTTTTTTCTTCAATAAATAAAGTTTTAACTCATATTAAGTACGATGCAGATCATAGGGTTGGGAACGGTGGTGATGACTCCCCTAATTGGGAATCTATCAGACTTGCATGGCAGAAAAGCTCTGCTCACAGTGCCATTGTCGTTATCTATCATCCCGCTAGGTAAATTTGGTCATAATTCGTTATTCTTTAGTTTCTTGTACATTTTTTTTTATTTAAGGAAGTATATATTCACAATTTAAATTATTTTTATTATTATAAAATAATTTATTATGATAATTTTATTCACACTAAAATATAATTAATAGTAAAGAGAAAATAAAATTTTATTTTAAAAATATTAAAAATAGTATGAAAATATTATTACCATTTATCTGGGAAAACTGAATTTTCTATTTTAGTGTTATTTTAGTTTTATTTTTAATATGTTTTTACATATATTATTAATTTATATCTTATTGATATTTAAAAAAATGTTTCAATCTATACAAAATTGAAATTTTTTGACGTGTAAATGATATTTTTTAAAGAATATTTTCTTCTTTTAATATTTTTCTCTATTCTCTCAAATCTTCTTCAACCACTATTTCTCTTAGGACTGTGCAAAATATCCGATCATTCGAACAATCTAATCTAATTTGTTGATTTTTCATCCGATCCGATGGTCGAATCGGACGGAGATTTTGAAATTTTTTGACGTGTAAATGATATTTTTTAAAGAATATTTTCTTCTTTTAATATTTTTCTCTATTCTCTCAAATCTTCTTCAACCACTATTTCTCTTACGGGTGTGCAAAATATCCGATCATTCGAACAATTTGATCCAATTTGTTGATTTTTCGTTCGATTCGATGATCGCATCGGATGGAGATTTTTTCCATTCGTTAAGTGCGGATTGAATGACGGATTTCATTACAATTCATCCGATCTGACCGAAATTAATTATATATATATATATATTTAATTAATATATATTTATTTAAGTCAATTAATTTTATGTTATGATTTATGTAAAAATTTAAAATTTTATTTAAAAATACAAAAAATAGAATTAATTAAATTTATTGATCGGATGTCACCCGAATAGTTTATGGATCGGATTGAGCGGATGTAATAGATGATCAGATCGGTTGCGGATTATGATGTTTCAATACAAACGGATAGTCGGATCAGATCGAATGAATATAAAATTAGCGATTTCAATTTGATGAACAAACCTAATTTCTCTCCATCTCTACGTGTCTCTCTTCTTTATCTTCTCCCCCCGTTTCTCTTTTCTATCTTCTATCTCTTTTTATCCTTTAACCTTATTTCTATCAAATTTAAGATAAGTTTATATAAAAAGTAAACATTTTTTTTAAACAATCAGCTTTTATAGGTGTTTTGTTTCCTTATAATTCTATATTAATTATGATTCGTTCATTCAATTTAAATATTTGGACATTGAATAGTAATTATTACTTTTGTGTGTTAAATTATATCATATGTTATAAAAAAATTGATATTTTTAGAATCCAATTTCTTAACTATAAGTCCGCGACAATATATGAAGGCAATTTTTTAGAAAAAAATAAATTAGAGGTTAAAAAGAAATAAAATGAGTAAAAAAAACATTAAAACTTGTGTTTAATAATTCAAAGGGAGGAAAAAAATTGTTTATGTTATAGGAAAAAGAAATGAAAATATCAAAAATACTTTTTATTAAAATCATGTGTTAATCACGTGAGAAATTACGTTAAATTGAAATATATTTTTTGAACTTAATATTACTAAAATAACAATTAATAATAAGAATAAAAAATACCAAAAATAAAATAAATTACTACTAAAATAACAAATCCGACGAATCAAAAATTTTTTTTGAAAGAAACAAAACTATATAATTTAACTCGTAAATTAGTCAACAGGATAAAATTTCATTTTAATTGAATATATGGAAAAATCTCCCACACAACTTCTACATCTAACATTCATTACCTAACATTCATTATCCACCATGTCTTAGTAGTTGGTTATTAATTTTATTTTATTTTCAAATTGAATTTTTATGGTTGAAATTAATTTTAAAAATACTTAAATTTAGATGAAGTATATTTCATTTTCTTTTATAAGTTAAAATACCTTTGAATATATTTATTGTTATAGGCATACCGTAAAAAAAAAAAAGAAGCTTTCTTGACAGATTGTTATAGATATATTTGTGATAATATCATTATTATTTTTATTTATTTTATTGAAATAATACAAAGATAAAATATTTTTAAGAAATATTGTAGAAGATATTTGGATTAACTCCGAAGGCACTATAAGTGAAGACTACTTTTGTTATGTGAATTCTGAGCAAATAAAGTCCGTATAATGATTGTATCTTACTTTAGAATTGTGTAATAATAATAGAATTGGGATATAGTGGTCTGATACCACTTGTCTCTATATGATCACCTTTTGGAAAGAAGAAAAAAAAAAAAAAAAAGAGTTCAAATTGAAAGCATGCTTGTATTGTTGCAGGTCATTTTCATTTCTTAAATCTCTTAGGAGTTAATGGTGAAAACTGAAAAGTTTAGTAATGGGGTATTTGATTTTTGTAAGAAAAGGTTAAAAATACACGCCCAAATTTGTGAAAAAATCTTAATAAAATATAAAATCTAAGATATTTAAGTGACATTTTTTTATTAGATACATTTTCGTGGTCACCATTAATATTTGGGTAACATAATTTGCAGTAATACTAGCATATAGCAGGAAGACTAATTTCTTATACGCTTACCTTGTGCTGAGAACATTGACGGCCATGGTGTCAGATGGAAGCATTTTTTGCCTTGCTCTAGCATATGTGGTATATCATAAGTTTTGAAATTTTAAAGACTCTGAAGTTTAAAAAGTTTGAGATAAAATAATGTGTTTTAAAAATTTAGGTAAATAAGTGTGATGAATAAAAGAAATCAAAAATCCACAGGCAGATATGATACCAGAAAGGGAAAGAGCATCAGCATTTGGAATACTCTCAGGAGTTACTTCAGCCGCATGGGTTTGCGGTACATTGGCAACTCGTTTCCTGTCCACTGCTTCCACCTTTCAGGTTTTTCTTTTCTTTTTTATTTTATTTTTTCACACATTCTTATTCGGCATGGGGTTAATTCATTGAGATTATTATTGAAAATAATCAAAATGATTAACAATAATTTAAATAGAAGTATTTTAAAGGTATAATTGAAAATAATGATAAAAAATGATACTAAAACAAGAATAGGGTACTTCAAAGGTATAAATTTTGGCAATTAATTACTACTCTGTTAAAAAACATCAACCTTTTTGGAGTGAATATTCTATTTTATGGTAAGTAAATAAGATTTATTTATTTACTTTAAGTTATAAATTTGAACCAAATTAAATACAATTTCATAAAATTAAAAAAAAATCTCAAATACTTAGGATATTTATATATATTTTTTAAATAATTACATTACTTATACACGTATAATTGAGAGTCAAATTTCAACTTTTTATACGTAAAAGTAGTTTATATGCCGTTAATTCAAGCTAATTGGTACTTAGATTGCTATTTAAACATTTATGTTTGTGTCCGAAAGATGTTAGAAAATTATATAAATTAACATTCTTAAAATTTTATAAAAAAATAATAACTAAATAATATTAAATGGGATTCAATTGTATGATATTTAACATTGAACATTTTTAAATGATTATAGTTCAATTTGAATGGTATTTAACGTGAAATGTTAGGTTAAATTTTCTAATAATAAGAGTATATGAGATGAAGATATTTTTTTGTGCCTATAAATTTTAAGAATATTTTTGTAATTATGTTTTCACTTGAAACGTACTGTTGTCAATTTGGGGTTAATTTTAGTTATTGTAATAATAATAACGTCACATTAGTTTTCATTTTTGACCCCCTTTACACTACCTTTTATTTTTGACCGATAATCAATTTACACTTTAATTGAATAAGTATTCAAAAATGAAACTCATTATTCGAACACATGTTCTAGAGAAGTTCATAGTCCAAAACTTTGTTTGGAGGCATAGCATAATTTGTCGGTGATCCAGTTGCCATTTGTTGTCGTGTTACTACAGTTTTGGTGGCTATCTGTTGTCGGAATTATTAGAACTCTAGTGATCTTTGTGTTAAAAAAGAAAATATTTATGAATATGTGTAATGTTTTCAAATGTAACGAGAGGTTAAAAATGAAAAAAAAGGTCATTCATGCAATATTCTCATAGTGTTACGTGGTTGAATACAAACATTTCAGGTTGCTGCATTGGTAGCTATGAGTGCAGTCGTATATATGAGAATTTTTCTCAAGGAAAGCATGTTACTTGAGGAGGATTCTTTGAAGGAGCCTATCTTGAAGAATCAACCTGATCTAGACTTTACTGAATTAGAAAACCAGCCACCAAAACCTATATTCAAGAATATTCCTTCCGTGCAAGATTTAATATGCTTACTCAAGAGCAGGTAAGCTAATTCCTATAATTGATTGAATTAGAAATGATCTGGTACCAATTCGGTGCATTATGACACCGACAACTAGTTACATGGTTACGTAAGTATGATAAAACCGAGTTATATGATCATGTAACTGATTGTCGGGTGCCATTTGGTACCAAATCAATCCTCTAAAGTATAATGTTTTATATAAGCATGTCTTATGTCTACTACCTTCTGGTGATGCAAAAAGAGATGTTTGTTAAGCATTATGTCATATGAGTTTATTGATAATTTGTATACATATTTTGAATTTTGATATTGCAGCAAAACATTTTACCAAGCAGCAACTGTCTCCTTCTTTCAAAGCCTTTCAGAAGGTGGAATGCAAGCTTCAGTTCTGGTATACTAATTTGTTATGTTACATGGAGTCTTCAATTTTCATAAACTATCCATGTACTTCACACGGACATGGGTGTGGGTATTCAACATTTTAATTTGGTGAAAATTTATAAAACAATTGAGAAAATGACAGTATCCAACGTCCAGATTCGTGTCCAATGTGTTCTTTTAGTAATATTGTCAGTTTCTAATTAACAGAGTAAGTAGTAAAGAATTTCATACCATGCATATGCAGTATTTCTTAAAGGCTCGTTTTCACTTCAACAAGAATCAGTATGCTGATATAATGCTTATTGCTGGAATTGCTGGAACCATATCACAGGTAGAAACTACAATTACGTAAGGCCTTACATGTGTGATTTTGATACATTTTTAAATTGAATTATTCGAAACTCATCTATTTAAAGCCCTAACTTCTTCAGCCTTTCGGTTGAGTTAAAATTAAATCTGTATTTTTTCTTAAAATAATATTAGGCAGTTGGTTTTCGTTCCCTTCGTAGCTCCTGCTATTGGAGAGGAAAAGTTGCTTTCAGTTGCGCTGTTATTGGGGTTTACTAATGTAAGTTCTTTTTTGTATGTTATATAAATAAATGAATATATATTATGTATATAATGTATGTATATAACACATACTATACTAATTAATATGCTATTTTGTGACTAATTTGATTATGTATCACCTATACATGCTATTTAAAGTCTTTTAAGTGTTGATTAGCCTTCAATGAAACATAGAGTGTTGATGAGCCTTCAATGAAACTTAGTGTTGACAATTGTTCCTGGTTTGTTTCAGACGTTTCTTTTGAGCTTATCGTGGTCGGATTGGGTAATCCTTCATTCATTTTTATCTCAAACTCTTCTTTCTCTTGTTTACAATACTTACAGAAAATACTTTTTTTTTTGTATTATTTAGTGTTATTATTAAGATATTTATTCATCTATTGAGTTTTTTTTTATTCTATCTTTTCAGGTTCCTTATGCTTCTACTGTGTTTTCCATATTTGTTGTAGTAGCTATCCCAATGGTATATAAATATAGCCCTCTCCCTCTGTTTTTTTTTTAATTTTTAGTTGCAGTTTCCTTTTTTATTTTGTTTCTTTTCTGCTTATGAGTCTCAGTTTTTGTTTTCAACTAACTATGGCTAAACTGAGTGAAGTCCATTTGGGTATTTTGAATGTCTAAGTTTTAGTAACGAGTTTGTTAAATTTGTGTTATATACAAAGAGTTTATGTTGTTGTTGTTGTCAACGAGTTTGTGGTTAAACGGCATAAATGATTGATGAAAAAAGGTCTGTGAATAATTAATGCAGCTGCGCACCATTATATCGAGACAAGTTGGGCCAAATGAGCAGGTATGTAATCTCAATTTAAAAAAAAATCAATAAAGTGCACATACAATTTGTCCACAGTTTTATTTTAGTACGTAGTATGAATGCTTATGTAAACTTGAAAACAGGGTAAGGCTCAAGGATGCATTTCGGGCATAAGTTCATTTGCCAATATTGTCTCTCCCTTAATTTTTAGCCCTTTGACAGGTATTTAGTAATCTTAAACTACTAGTTAATAGTAGTTTGTTAAAGATTTTAATTTATGATTTATTTTTAATAATTTTTTAATTAAATACGTTTGATAATGATTTTTTTATAATTTTAATTTTTATATTTTAAAAGAATCAATACAAATATATGAGATTATTTATAAAGATAGCATGATATTTTAATTATTTTACTTTTATAAATTTAACACGTTAGTTATATTTCTTAAATTTTTTTACAATTTAATCTTATATTAGCAATTTTGGACACTTTATTCATTTTTTATCAATTTTAATTTTTTTTATATTTTTTTGTAAAAAAACTTAAATTAGATGGAATTTAAAATTATTAGTAGGTGATTGATAGATGTTTAAAGTAAAAAATATCTCAAAAAATTAAAAAATAAAGTGTTTAAAATTATAAAAATTAACTTAAAATGTCATCAATGTGTTTAATTTTTCTAAATAAAATGATCCAAAATATACTTTTTCTTATTTATAAGTTGCTTACTAGATATTTTCTATCAAAGAAATTTATCGATAGTAAATCAAATCTAATAATTTTTGCGTGTATAAATATGAGAAATTGCATTAATAATAACCAAAAAATATCTTAAGGTTTTAGATATCCAAAACAAAAATTATAAATGAAAAAATATTACCAAACAATTTTTTTTTATGTAAATTTTTATTTTCACTAAAAATCACAAAGTATAAACTCTTACGAAACACACATTGTTGATTTTCTTTTTTTAACAAAAATTAAAAATTATAAAATCAATTATTTAATTAAAAATATTATCAAACATATTCCCTCAATTTTTATTTTTCTAATTTTCTTGCAGATAATATTAATGCTCATTGACATGACCTTAAATTTTTTTTTTCTCTTGATCCAGCTTTATTTCTATCAGAAAGAGCACCATTTAAGTTTCCTGGGTTTAGTATTATGTGTATTGGGCTTGCTACGGTAAGAGATCGTTCCCTCCTGGCACTACTTACAAGTTACAATATCATATTCTTCTCTCATTTCTATCCCCCTCTTCTCATAGATACAAAATATACCAAACTAGTGCTTATCCATTTTCCAAACGTAGATTCTATATCTTCAAGATGGGTATCCAACAGATCTAGTACCCGATAATCCCACAGTAACTTACACGGTCATATGACTTGGTTCTTTCATATTTACATGATCACATAACTAGCTATTTACATGGTCATATGACTTGGTTCTTTCATATTTACATGGTCATATAACTTTCTGACTTGATAAATGTGAGCAAAAAATTTGTAAAGTCTTACATAAATTTAGTAGTATTATGTATTAAGGTAGCGATTTTCGAGAAAATATGCCCTTTACTCGATATACCTATTTATCTAGGGGGGGGAGTTGGTTTTATTTCTGTCATTCTTCAAATTTATTTCCTTATTAATTTACTGACATAACTTTTCAATGTGCAGATGGTTGCCTTCTTCCAAAGTTTATTGATAAAACCCACTACACCTAAAATAAATGAGAAAACTAGCAATGAAAGCAATCTTGAAAATTAATCGTTGAGGAATTATACAAGCTTGTATCTTAATGCATATAGAAATCTATCTCCATCATAATTTAGTTTGACGTGAAAGCGCTACCATACTTGTATGTTAATGCATATAAATCCAGTTTCTTAAAAATCAAACTTCCATATTGGACACCATTTACATTGTAATTAACCACAAGAACGCAACATATCTCACGTGATAAATAGATATACTTCAAATATTTTATTTCTTTGTGGCAAAGAGGACATTAATAATCTTCTAGATCTTTAAATCGATCAAGTATTTTCCTTGTACTCAGTCGTCTATTCAATATTTTTGAAAGAAGCATCTGTTAAATTTGGGCCTAACTCCATCTCAAAACCTAGGTTGTGAGATGGAGGATTGCCCTTGTTTATATGCGCAACGTGGGCGCGATCCCTAGTCGATGTGGGACTTTAACACTCCCTTTCACATCGGCAAGGGTTTGTCCCCTTAAGACCGATGGCAGATGGGGATGTTGAGAACATGGTCAAGTGGCGGAATCATCACCGATGGCGAAACAAGCACCGACCAAGATGCTAACTTTGATCTGTGTTAAATTTGGGTTTAACTCCATCTCAAAACCCGGGTTGTGAGGCGGAGGATCGCTCTTATTTATACGAAGAAGCGCGATCACTGGTCGATGTGACTTTAACAAGTCGATCTTATTGATAAATGGGAATGAATATCTCATCTTGATAGCGTGCATATTTCAGTTTAGGTAATCGTACTTCTATTTCCTTATCAATATCGTCCAAAATGATATTGAATAGAATTTTAGCTATTAAATTCAGAGGAGGAACGCCAGTATTGAGCGATAAGTCTCTGCCCATATTATCAACAATTGGCAAGTTGCAAAAAGACCAGATCAACTTGACTAAGTCATCATCATTGTGAACAATAGGGCGTACTTTTTCTATAAGTCGTGACCTGGATAAATTGATCTTAGGACTTTTACTTAGTTTAATCTACCTATATGTTTTAATTAGAGCATCAGCCTGATCACATATCCTTTCTTTCAATAGTGTTAACTAGTAGTTTAGATTTACTGGATGATTCCAATGTGATTCAAGAAAATCAACATGTGTAACCCAATGACATATATTGCAATGTAAGAGACATTAGTTCTAAACTTCAAATCCTTGTTATTTAAAAGAAAAGGGTTAAAAAAAATAAATAATGGAATAACAAAGTTCCCCTGTTATACTTTTTGGGAATAAATATTAGATTATTCATTCATGAAGAACAAATACATCACAATAATAATAATAATAAATAAATAAATAAATAAAATTAAAATAAATCTGTTCCCTTGTAACTATGCAACGCTGACAGTCAAACTTAATTTTATTTAAATATTATTTTATTATGATAATGAATATAATATTATCTAATTTCATTTAAATATTATTTCATTTACACTACAATGTTAATAGACTTAACTTTAAACATATTTATTATTTTTTATTAAACTCAAAATTATAAATTTTGTATATATTCTTATCTCATTTAAACACGTTTAATAAATGAGATATTTTAATTCATATCATCTCATTAAAAAATTAAATAAGATAAATTTTAAAAATTAATGAATTATATCGTAAACTATTATCTCGCAATTTACACCTTTATGTAAACTTATCTTTAATTGGATTTCCTTTTCTAAAGGGATTTTATTACAAAGATGAAAAAAAGAAGAATACCGATTTCCCTTGGTACCTTACAAGGATGAAATTAAGACTTAATCCAGTAAATTAGAGGGGGTGGGGGTAAAAACAAAGTAGCACGAGAAAAAGTACAATAAATAAAAATGATAATTTTAACCTCACTCAGAATAACTTAATACCTATGTTATGTACACTTCTTTTCGAATTTTCATCAGCCAGAACGTTGCCTTGGTTCCTAATTAATCACTATCGTTGGCATTGGACGTTCATATTTAGTAGATCTAGACGATCCAAACCTGGAATGAAGTGTTTAAACACTCCACCACGTACGTTCTGAAAATGGTCTGTCTTTACAATGAAAATAATTGCTTGCCAAAAAGGCCTAAAAATTTAGCATCTTTATGATCGTCGATGAAATCATCATGGTTTATTACCATCTGCCTCACCAGATTCATCACAAGTGTCTTGTCATCAGTCATTGCAATCTCTGTAGTCGTCGTTGTCGTTGTCATCAAATTCGTCATCACTGTAGTCCTCGTTGTCGTTGTCATCAAATTCGTCATCACTGTAGTCCTCATTCTCATCAAATATGTCGACATCATCAATACTTTCATCACATTCATCGTCATCATCAGTCTGTATGCCAAAGAAAAGAGAGTTCACTCAGGCATGATCTTTTCCAAACAGCAGATAGAGTATGTTTCACTATCTAGTTTGCCAAGCAAATACTAAAAACATTAAGTCAATAAATCCTACGACTCCAACGAGGAGTAAGCAAGTCCCTATAAAATAATAAAGTTGATAGACATTACCCTCTAGCATGAAGCAACAATCTACTGCAAAGTTGCTCGCATCAGCATCTACCATCACAGAACTGACCAAGCTAATGTCATAAATTAATTCTAAAACAAGGAACAATCTAACTGAAGTTTTAGTATTCCCAGAACACACAGAACATGTTAACCACTTGCAAAACATATATTGGAACCAATAGAGTAAAACCTGCAATTATAATCTTGGAATTGCAAAATGAGTTTGGGTTTGACTCCCCTTCTTTTCATGATTGGATCAACATTTGTACCTTTAACCCAAATGTACGAACCAAATACCAAGGCACGACAAGATATTACACAATTCATTATTAGGGTGGAAGAACATGACACGACTTGGAAACACGAATAACATATTTATTTAATATTTTAATGACTATTTTGGATTCAAATATTATATATTTTTATTTTAATGTTATTAATGAAAAAATTAATACTTTTAAGAGTCAACAACCCAATTATACACTACGTGTCTAACACAAACATGATGAGACGCGTTTTGCATTTGGGCTGACACAAATATCATGAATTCCCCCACATTTAGTCCCTTTTTAACCAAATGGTCCACTTCTTTCTATTGGCCCTAAATCAATTTTTCCTTTTCTTAATCAAATTTGGTAAATAATATTTTTAATTTCTACATATATAGTTGGTAGGGAATAGCAAACGTTCGAAAATTGTAAAAATGTATAGAAACTAAAAAGAATAAGAACCTAATCCAATGCAAACATGTTATGCGTCCGAAGGGTAAAAACACTACAACAAAAACAGTCTTATAGGACGGTCATTGACTGTACTAAAAGAATTCAACTAAAATCACAAATGTGTATTATATACTCCAAAGTCAATAAAATTCTTATTGTTTCATGCCTAAGATTTTTGGATCGCATGGAATCATAAGATGAGAGCTATCACCTTCCATTTTCATATTATTCAATGCCCATCCTTGTAAAATTTTAGTGTTGTGCTCTCCAACATTGACACTCAAACTTGATTGGGAAACTATATCTTTTTACGAGGTTCCATGTGAGATTTATGTCTTCATTTTGAGTTTGTTTTTTAAGTTGGGGATACAACAAAATTATTAGTTTGGAATAATCCATTATATTAATTTTAAACTACGCAAACATATAATAAAATTATGCATCATATTTACCTGTTCCCTCAATAAAACAAGATGTTTTGACCATCTCACGTATTGATTAATTGCATCACCCACATAAAAAAGTTTATTCTAGAATGGAAATAATAAAGGTGCCATTGGTTGTGATGTGTTAATAGTTCGATTCTCCTAACTCCATAGTATGTACCATATCAGTTAACTTGCAATGAGGAAACCAAGTGTGCTTGGCACAAACATTTGAAGGGTTATCAATTGCCAAAAAACACAACGCTCCCTACATATACGATCAAAGTAAATTTAAAATAGACATATAATGAAAATAGATAACATTTTCCTAATTAATAAATTTACAATATGCATACTTTTTTATACCATTCGGCAGATTTGTACTACCATGTGATGAATAGGAATTTGTATTTATTTGTAAAACATTCTTCAATATTATTAAGATTTATCTCGTTAACTATAATCGTCAAAGTAATGAGTAAAATTACTTAATATTGATTTATTTACCTTCACTAACTCACTTCTTTGGGAGAAAGTATTGATACTTTTTCTTGAAAACATGCCACCATGAAGTACATCGTCCAGTTGAACGTACATATTCCTACTTTTTGTGCTTTAACCACATCACAACCAATGGCACCTCTATCACTTCCAATCCAGGAAGAGCTTTTTTAAGTGGGTGATGCAATTAATCATTATGTGAGATGGCCAAAAAAATCTTGTTATATTAAGAGGACAGGTAAATATAATGCATAATTTCATATAATTCAATATGAATTTATTATATATGTACGTAGTTTGAAATTAGTATAATAGATTATTCCAAACTAATAAATGTGTTTTGTAGTCCCTACTTAAAAAAACAAACACAAAATGACAAGGATGTACCATTAAGACATAAATCTCATAAAGAACATATAAAAATAAAACCAAGAAGAATGATGTAGTTTCCCAATCAAGTTTAAGCACTGATATTGGAGAAAGCAACAACATTGAAATTTTACGAGGATGAGTATTGAATAATATGGAAATAGAAGGTGATAACTTTCATCGTATGATTCCATGCAATCCATCAATCTTAGGGCATGAAAAAGAAAAATTTTATTGACTTTTGGAAGATATAATGCACATTTGTGATTTTAGTTGGTTTAGTGTTCCTCGTACACAAATTTTCATAGTGTATGTGCGTGCTTGATTATCTTTCAAACAATTAATGAGATAGACTTGAATGAGACAAACTATATATTGGTGAATGTACACTTACTTGTTATAACATTTTGTATACGTATTTATATATGTATATAAAGTTTAAAACTTATAGTATAATTATTATAAGCTATGTAGTGATCTTTAATTAACTTGATTTGAATAGTACATGTATTAATTAATTTTCGACATATACGTAAGTATATATTTTCCTAGCATATGTATGTACATGTGTTTGTTTGAAAGATGAACTTATTGTGATAAATTGAAAATGAATGATGGACTTCTTGAATTGAGTAAAACTGACGAGTACTTATTGTGATGAATCAAGAATTAAATATGATACTTGTATATATTTTGAAATTTTAGATATTAGATCTTATTTATACAAGTATTAATAAAACAAGAAATAATAAATATTAAAATTAAAAAAAAACATATAGGACCATCACAGACTATCTTATTAAAAATATATAGGACGGTCACTGACCGTCCTATAAGTATATGATGGTCACTAACCGTCCTATAAGTATAGGATGGTTATGTTGAATTCTTTTAGGATGGATGATTATACAATATTGTCCTATTTTGTTGTTTTCGTTGTAGTGTAAGCCCAATAGAAAAATTGACCTTTGAAGTGTACCATTTAGTTAAAAAGGAAAGTAATATTTTCCTAATATGAAAAAAGGAGCATTTTATACCAATCATCAATAGCATCAATAGAATAAGGAAGTCATGAGTTATCCAACCCGAGAAAAGAGCAACTAATCCAAATAATCAATGAACGTTATCTCTTTTCAAATCTTTTCCCCTCGGGAAGAGAGAAGTCAAAATACTCAGGGCACTCAACCCAAGCATATATTGGGCTTTAAACCTCTACTATCGTTCAAGGCCATTTAGTATATTCAAAACGTTAAAGTACCTAATTTAAAGCTTTTCTCATTTCAATAACTAGTGTAAAATAGAAAAAAAGCATACCTGTCCAAAATTTGTTGGTAGAATAGCCTTCTCAGAGGCCTTTGGTGTCCATATCTTGATATCAGTGTCAATACCACTACTTGCGAGCACCAGTGTATGAGGATGGGGCTCAATGCAATTTACCACACGTTTATCACCTTCCATTACACGAATCAGCTGCCCTCCCTTCTTCTTCCAAATGAATATTCTGCCACAATCAGACCCACTGACAACATAATCACATTTAGGTCCAAAGAAGTTCACACCTTTAACTGTCTCACAGTTCTTGTGTCCTGTGTAAACTTGAGGGGCCACTTTGTTATCAGTTTGCATAGGTGATGAAGATTCTGCAGACTCTTGATCACTCCCTGTTTCACTTCCATCACTGCTGAACACTGAAGAAAATGAAACCGGATTGGGTCCCAAACCCATATCCTGTGTAAAAAGATAGATGAACTCGTCAGTGTACGAGACAAGAAGCTCACTCTGTTCTGAAAAGGCTAAGCCTGTAATTTCAGCTTGCCTAACAGTATCACCAATCATATGTGGAGGGCAAAAATAGTTCACAGGTTGACCAAAATCGGAGGATCCATCCCATTTGTAACTGCGGATATCGTAAAGTCGAGTATACACATCGGAACCAGCAACAGCAAAGAGATTTGGGTTTCTTGGATCAATTGCAATTGCATGTAAACTGATCACTGGCAGGTAAGTCCATCTATCATCAACAGATTGGCAAGTGAATAGTTCTGTGGCTGATCGAGTTCTCAGATCAATCTGTAAAATTAGGGGCAACATTATTTGGCTATGATACCAAAAAAAGTAACCAAATGAAAACTTTACAATACATGAGGAAAAAAACTAACAAAGTTCACCATGTAACAAGAAATAAATGACACTATGGCCATTAGCACCCAAGCTGTGAATCAACCACCAAATTCACTAAGAAAATTCTGAATAGACAACTGAAACATTGAAAAGAAAAAGGAAAAGGAGAATACACAATCAACTAAATGTTTAGAAGGATTTTCCATTTCTTCATAGTTCTGAAGTTGAGAGACACAAAATATCACTTTCCACATGCTAGCAAAAAAAGAAACTTACATGTTGTACCAATCCGTCTTCACCACAACTATAAAAAATGTGAGAGCTCCCGGGTTCAATAGCTAACTTATGAACACTTCCCTCATGTTTGGCCAATTGTGTAGTTGTTACTTCTCCATGTTCCAGAATCCTAGCATGCCTAACCTAGAATCAAGTGCACTTCTCATTAGAGATGGTATAATTTACATTTCACAAATTTGAACCCCTTAACAAATAACAACACAGAAAGACACTTGTAAAGAGAATATACAATTCAGGAATAATTGACATGAACAAGTTGAAGTAATTAATTACTTCATATCTGGTAATCTAGTTTTTTATTAGGAAAAAACTTGTGTCTCATTTCTAATGCAGACATATTCTTTAAAAGATATAAAAGCAAGTGTAAAGTAAGTTATGACACATAATGATATCACAACCGCAAAAAGCTACATGCTTCCACTCTTTCAAAGGAAGTACCTGCCCATCAGCTGCACAGGTTACAATACTTCGATCATCTGTGTAAGGCATAAACTTTGCTTGAAAAACATTGTTATTATGACCTGACTGAAATACAAGCTTTGGGTTTCCAGTTTCCCAATTCCAGAGTATAACCCTTCTGTCATCAGAACTAGACACCAACATATTGCCCTCTAGATTGAAGCTTATAGTGTTCACACATCCTCTATGTTTTACCAGCTTCCTGCATATCTCAAGTCTAAGCACAAAATCCTGAGAATTCAAAATAAACAAATTATGAAATTAACGACTGATTAAAAGATTTTTGAAGCAATTTCCTTAATTTGATGTTAAGTGTGGTATGAAGTTTGATGCACCATGATCATACCAAATAAATAAATTGGGGAGGAAAAGATTAGGATTGTTTTCGCCAACCATATGGCCACAAATCAAATTGTTATTACCACAACTATTATTCCTTAATGATAGCTTTATCCAACAATAACATTAAAGAGTAATCAATTCTAGTCATATAATAGACTATTCATACATTATCATTGTGTAATTAACAAAAATAGTTGTGGCAATATCGTTACCCTTTTTTCTGTTTTCATTTTTAAATTGGATTTAGGATCAAAGCCAAATAAATTGGGTGTGTTATATATACGTGTGTGTACCACAGCAAGTTCAAGTTAAATTCTTCACTGGCTACAATTGAGATTGCATTGAAGCCGCATAAAATTCCATAAAATGGATTAAGAATTTCAATAGCTTCCAATCATAAGTATGCCACAGTTCAAAATTTTCAACCAACTTTCACAATTAAACTGTGTAGTAATTTTAGATCTCAACAGAAACCTCTCATTTTCATTTAATTTTCAGGCGTGTTTCGAAGAAACAAATCAAGTTCTTATATTAATCACCTTTTGAAAACAATGATGATCACCCACACGAACTTAGACCAGTAGCACAACTCGGATAGCCAAATAAGAATTTAGATAAAAATTCTAAATCCAACAAATAGTCAAAAAAAAATATTAAATTAATTGTCAAAAAAATAATTAACTAATTCACCCTAATCCCATATCAAAAAGAAACCTTTTGAAAAAACTAAGCAACAAAAAAAAATTGAATTTGACGAGTAACAACAATAATAATAACATAATGATAAGATTATCCGGGATTAGACCTGGGCTGCACCAAGTCGGTGAGTGAAATTTCTGGAAGAGAGCTGGCCGACCTCGCGCTGACAAACATCGAAGAAGGCGTTTTCCTTAGTTGTACGAGGCTTCTTATTGTTCATATTCCTTTTGATCGATCAATCTGAATGCGATTGATAGGTTGGGGTGGGCGAGTCAAAGATTTGATGACTCAATGGTGAACCGGAGCGAGTCAATCGGGAAAAGAAAATAGTGAAATCAAGTCATAATAGCTGTTATTTACCCCCCCCCCAAAAAAAAGTCACTGTTCGGCCTTGTCGGTTAGATAAATTATTATGGAAAAGTTTATTTGTACGAAATTAAGATAAATCAAGTCATAAATTATTTTCAACCGAACTGAAAAAAATTAAAACGCTTTTTTTCTTTTTAAATTTATCTCTTATTTTTATTTAAAATGTTTAAAAATATATATCAAAATCCTCACTAAAATACGAAATATTCAAAGAATGAAAATCTAAATAATATTTTAAATAATATTTTTATTTTTTAATAATTTTATTTTTTTATTATTAATGAAAATTTATAAAAATAGTAAACCAATAATAATATTTTATATTGAAAAATTAAAATTTTTAAATTATTAAAAAATATTTAGGTAAAATATAAAAAATAAAAATATGTAATAAGAAATACATAATCCTTTATTGATAGAATCTTGTTATAAACTATTTTAAAATAATAAGAATAAATTATAAAATAATTATAAAATTTTATATTTTTAAAATTTAAATAAATATTTTAAATAATTTTTATAAAAAAATTATTGATATTTTAATATAATAAAAAAACTAAAACTAAAATATAAAATATATAATGTATTATTTATGATTAATTTGAATTTATATGTAATTAAATCTATAAAAAGTATTAAAATATTAAATTTTACATATTTACTAAAATATGGTTATAATTTTGAAAAAAATAAAATTTATAAACTTACCACATCTTATATTATAAAATATGAATCGTCATTTCTCATTTCACTTTTCTCATTTTATTATCTTTATCATTGTTTTCAATCGAATAATTCTCGTAGAGATTTGTACCATTAGAGAAAAATTAATAACGTTAGATATTATTAATAAGTAGAGTTAATCCAGTTAACTATACCGAATGAAAAATTATCACATCATTTATCACAAATTATATAAAATAGTAATATTTATAATCACATCATTTATCACAAATTATATAAAATAGTAATATTTATAAGTATAGTGATACAAATATAATTATATTTAATAAAAAAAACTATCACAATAATTTTGAGAAATATATATATAAATGCTCAATTATTATTATTTGTCTTTTTTTCTTTTTTCCTAAAATAAAATTATTATAAGTGGGAAAAAAATATAAAATTATGATTTCTTTTATTATTATTATTATTCTTGTAACAAGGTAACTTGTAAGGCTCTTGGTTCTCTCTCTCTTTCTCCCCATTTTAAGTGTCGACAATACATGTGTTCATAGTTTTTTAGTAAATTTTTTTAATCAAATTAGACCATCTATATTACTTTAATTAAATTAGATCGAACCGTTTGACTAATAAAAATATTGTAATTGAATTGTCTAATCCAATTTGGTTATCAATTGGGTCTAGTCTAAACCAAAATAAAACTATTAAATGTAACTCTTAAAATTAAAATTGACTATAAAAATTCCAAAAAGGTAGAATAACTTCACAATCTCAAGATAAACATAAACAATACATATTTTTATCCCTATTTCTAATTAACTTTATCAAAATATTAGGTCTGAAACACAAATTGTAGAGGTTCACTCACGTGTCACACAAACAAGACCTTTCTAAAGGAAAATTTACAAGATTACAAGATCCAACCAAGCCTATTAGATATCAACAAGAAGTATTGTGGATTGAAAGATAAAAAGGATTAAATTATGCAAGACATAGAGACGAAAAAGTTGAAGAATTTAATATCATACAGGTATTCCTCCAACTTTAGAAGGAAAACAATGACGAAGCAAGGAGATTGCATATTTTGGCTTTTCTATGAAACCTAAAATCACATTATCGCTAGTTGCATCATCGTCTTTGTCATCAAGAGCAACCTTTTCTTCTACTTCTTCTCCTTCCTATTCATCAAGAAATGTGATATAAAGGCTCTTAAGTTCTTCAAAATCAACCATTCCTTCGTCAATGGAAACAAAAACTATAAAGAAGTAAATTTCTAAAAGCGAAAGCACGTAACTTTTAAATATAGAGATAGACTTGGTCTCACTTGTAAATAAATTATGAAAAACAAACATCAAATAGTACACCAAAACAAACTAGATCACTCAACAAGGACATCTAACATAACTGAGTGATTGATCGATGAAACTTGTAACATTCAAAACAATAACAGCCCAATATTGTGGATAAAATCCCTTATATTATTTTCTTACCACTTATTTAGTCTTTCTTGTCAAAATTTAAATCTCTAATATATTTATCCATACTAACGATCATGCATAATTTAATTATGCATAAAACTCTTGTTTTTTCAACGATGACATACTCATAGTCATGCAATTAAAATATAAATAATTTTTTTTAAGTTATGGATTGTTTTGGGGTTTTTTTTTGTTATCGTAGAAATTTATAACTTTGTCTTATCAAACACTTCACATAAAAAAGAAAATTAAATGAGGATATAGTTAACCATATGCAACATTTTATAGAGCATTATTTACATATTTGAAATAACTTGTTGGAGCCTATTAACAACCAAAAGAAAAATGGAGGTCATATTAGCGATGTTTTCATGTGGAACATAAGGATGACTCAAGTTAGAATGCAACAAATCCAAAAATATAAAACCTAAAATGTATTCAAAAGTTTGAAACAATTCTTAAGATTTAAAGGTGCATAATGCATTATAACACATCATTAAACCAGCTAACATCATGATATCATTACAAGGTCAAAAAACAAAACTAAAACCAATAAGCAAAGCCGTCATTATACTACAAAGTCCAATTACATACATTACCTAATACTAAAAGTCAACCAATCAAAATATCTAAGGCTAAAGCTGATGACCAAATATAATCTCTTAAATTGAATGAAATAGAGAGGAGCTTGTGCTTTATTTACAATAATCAAAAAACTTATTTTCAAAACAATACAAATAAATAACGTGAAACAACGGGATAATAACCCAAAGTTGAGAAGCATAAACTGAGGTATCTTACATCACATAACAGGAGGCTAAATGATGGTGAGCGGCAAGAGAGTGAGAGAGTTGACTATAGAAGTGAAACTAGAGGTAAGGCGAGGATGGTTGGTGCTAGAGGCAAGACAAGGATGGCTGACTAGTGCTGAAGGCGATGAGGATGCAGAATTACAGATAGGATTTCAAAGAGATTTTTTAAAATAATTCAGAGAATGAAAATACATTATATAATATATTTTTTAATATATTATTAATAACAGTTCGCTCTGATCCAAATGGTTTAAAAATTAGTATAATCAAACAGAATCGTTTAAAAAATAATTTTAGTAAGAATAAATTACCATGTAATTTATAAAACTATTCGACTCAATTCAATCCGGTCCAATTTTTCGGTTTAATTCAATTTGATTCAATTTTTGAACACCCGGTAATTAGTATCTACTTTTTATGAGAGAAAGGGAAGAAGAAAAAAAGTCGTTCTCATCCCAACTCTCTTCATAAAATTTTCAATCTAATCAACAGTAATACATTCAACATTGTGAAAAGTTGGCTACAAAGACGCTAAATACACTAGCATACTGAGAAGATGTAGTGATTACTACGTAGACAGTGTGATGAGGTGCATAACATAGTACACAATCTATCTGGAAAAATACAAGGAATACGTATTATATTCTCTTGTAAGCTCATCATTGGAGTGTTTCGGCAAAACCAACAAGGGAAAATTGAGTTGTCAGAGAGAGAAATGTGAGCATAAAGTGTCCTTGTACGACAGGTGTAAGGATTGGGGAAATTATGCGTAATGCAATGCAAGGCCATATTGTATGAGTGTGATAGAGTGAGTGCAGTGTGACGAAGGGGTCGGTGAGTGACAGAAAATCATAATCAATACTGGTGTAAAACAGTGGGTGAATGTGGATATTCTTTCTCATGTGTTGTATCTATTAAAGCTTTGTGATGAATAAAAGATATATCTGCAGGGGGTTCTTGGGTATAGATCACATCAATGGTAATTGAACCACATTAAACATTTAAGTAGAGTGTGAATCCTCGATTGAATCAATGTCATGCCATTCTTACCTCATGGGTGGCCACCTTGGCATTATCAACAATTTTTGCGATTTGATGACAACAAAAATTGGTGATTTGCAGTTTTTAACTTGGCCTAAATAATGTACAAACTACAAATGAATATCACCATTATAAAGGATACTACATTTTCTCTAAATACTGACACCAAGTAGACCAAAAATGGTCACCATACAGGGCAGATAGGGTCAATAGTGTCAACCCATTCGATAAACAGGTCGTGTCGGGTCAAAACCCATTAAGTACTACAAGATTTGCAGCAAAAATGCACAAATGTTCTCCAGATGCCTCAGCAAACCAATTGAAAGATTTACCATAACTGTATCTTTTATGTGGTGTTGGGGCAACACTCTGTACACGGACCATTGTGTTCTTTTACATATAAAGCATCCACATACCTCATTCAAAATTGATAAAGCAAGAAGCATCCATCTATTTAAGCAAATGATATCCATATATTCATTCTTTGGCGTGATTGCCTCAGAAATAATTGCTCAGCCTTTCCAAATGTGAATTCAATTTCACTATAACTCTAAAACCACGGCATCCACCAAATATACATCTTCCCAAGGTTTTTGTGTGAGACTGCTTCAGTAATTAACCGTCTAGCCTGACCTTCAACAGCCAGAGGTAAAGATGGTGCCGCCCCAACACCAACAACAACTCCTTGCAACCTTGCCTCAATGTTACCGATTGCTCGCTGTACAATTCATTGAGAACACAACTTAGAGATTAGTTCATAAACACGAGTTTTTGCCATTTTTTACTCCAAGCAAAAACATTTTAAACACATTATGTGATTATGTCTGACTTGAATTTTATGCATCCTTACCTAGTGACTAAAGCATCATCGAAAATACCAATTCAAAAACAAATTCATGAAGTTTTTGTCAACAGTGAAACAAACATTAATGGCACAATGGAGAGAAACAAACGATAGGATTTTTATGATCGCAAGTTTCTATAAGACTGTTTCTCCTATCATCATTATGAGCTCTGAGGAGAAAAGATTTTGTCAAATTTGTCTAATCTGATTTTTCTGGTGGTTTCAGGAGAGTGTTTTGGATTGTTCTATAAAATTATGGCATTGTATCAACAGCAAACTAATTTATGGCTTTGCTATGGTTAAATATGTATTAAATTCATCCGTGACATCTAGCCAACAAAAAAAAAGTAAAACTAAGATCAAGAACTTCCTTTTCAATATGGTCCAGAATTTTTAGGGCATTTAGTTATGCTCCTGTTGCCTGTAGGACATAAAATTTGTCTAAAGGGATACTTATCATTACTTAGTTTCTGTTTGCAGGTTTTAGACCAATTAATTAGTTCAACAGTATCTTGCCGCTATCTCAATTCCTTTTAAGCCTGATTTTCATCCTCTTCAACATGGTTTCTGCTTGACAAGTGCAATGCCTCAGTTGAGTCAAATTTCATCTTATATTATTTATTTGTTTAATTGCTAACGTATCCTCTATTATCAGATTCATGTTCTGAGAAACAAACTTCCAGTGGACTTTTCCCAATAAGGAGATTTGGTTTTTGTTAGTGTCATGAGCTACTATATTTTTAGGGTTTTTCAACTATTTGTAACCCATGATTTCGGTTTCTCTGTAGTCTGTAGGAGATGCAATGACCCTCCTGCATGTGAGGACTTGAGATCTCATGTTTCTATCATTGCTAATGCCTTCCAATAACAAAACAATATGTCACTTCTATAGTTCTATTAACTAACATCCAGTATAATATGGTTTTGAGATCTAAATCCAATATCCATGACCACATGAGGCAAAACATAATTTATTTATTTCTTTTTATTTCTATTTTCTTAATAAAAATTCATCCCAAGACAGATTCTACTTTCAAGTAAAATATTCCTAATTTAGAAGAGATCCTGATGCAAATTAGGAATACTTCAATTATATTATTTATTTAATTTATGGTTAGGCCTTTAGCGCATTAGGCCAAAAAGTCCCATTAGTTTATTAGGGTTTCTATTTTGCCTATAAATAGGCTTCTTTTATGCAGACTTGGTGATGCAAAATATAATAAATTATTATCCTAACGTTGCTTTCATGTTACACTACTAATGGTTTTCAGCACCTCTTGGATCATATTCAATAATATTGTCTTCATTTATAAGATAATTGCTCTATGGTTCCAACTCATAACTCGGGGAGAATGATGCAAAGTATAATGGATAATTATTATTTTAAATTAGCTTTTATCTAGATTGGGATTATTATACTAGGTTATTATTTGATTTTTTTTAAATTTTGTATTTATGATTTAGATTCTCTAGTTTGTTAATTTAGTCCTAGGATATAGCATTACAATTGAAGATACCAGAATGAATTGGAATTGCAATTTATTAGTTTCTCCCAATTATCTGTCTATTTCTCCACTTGCTTATTCTTCAAATCACTAACCTCCAATTCATCTACTATTTTTCCCTTTTGTTTATCCCTCTCCTATTTTCCTATCTGTTCTACATCACTTGAATCAATCAATTGTTAAATGGCTTCTCCTTACTCTCTCTTCTTCTCTTGTTCCCAAATTCTTGTTTCTCAATTCCTAACTCTGATTTTCCACTTTCTTCTCTTTCTCTCTATATTCTTGTCTTGGTGCTAAATCAGATATTCAAGTTGATAAATTAAGGAAATGAACTAAAATTCGTATTTATCGTTAAGTTAAAAATTAATTGGCAAAGAGGTCCAAACCTTGGCATGTGGATTCTGAACTTCTACCCCACTAGACTTATGAGACTTTGTCCATTCCACTAAAGGATCATGAATGAAAGTTTCAAGGACACTCATCAAAGTCTCTCTATGCGTCCTCAGAACTGATAGTGTGATTTCACAGACCCTCAGAAAGATTCCTTCATATCCAGTGATGCCCAAGCCATCAATCATGTTCTGCAGGATGGATGCAAAATTCAAAAAATTAATATATTGGATATCGAGAACACTATGATATCAACACAAACTTGATTAAAGAAACCATCTACTCCAGCAGATATAACATTTATTATTAAAATTAAGTAGACAACCAAAGGAACCCCATAGGCAAAATAGAAGCCAAAATTAAACAAGTTCTAAGATTCCATACAGAAGAACCACACTGATCAAGCCGTCATGAGCATGTAGTACACTTCTCTCACATGAGTATGTAGTATATTTCTCACCTGAGTAAGCCTGAAAGGTACCAGCTCAGGCTTCTCCAATTGCAGCCCTTTGTCAAATAAGCAACTAAAATCAACATGTACACAATCACCAGAAGTTGAATCAAAGAGAATGTTTTCACCATGCCGATCACCAAGTCCCACAATATGCCCAACCATGGACCAAACTGCCGTAGTATGTGCATAAGCAATCCGTGCCCTAAACCAAGCAGCCGGCTCAGAAAAAGTTGTCAAAAACCACTTATGGAAAACTGGAGGAAACATTGGAAGAATTTTGCTCTTCAGCATTTCGTCTTCAGGCATTTTACCTTGGAATTGATCATAGATTCGTTTAATCAGAGGATTTGTGTTTTGCCGATCAAACTTTTGACAGGTAATATATATGTCTTGAAGTATATGTCGGAGACCACGAGTATAGGGCACCCATTCTACCATGCCGCAGTCCTCTGTTAAAGGAATCACAGCAAAGGTGCGAATGTAGAGTTTCCTCCGACGGCTTTCTGGGTATTTAGAAAGCAATCGGTTTATTGTTGCAGTGAATTCCATCATGCGAGCATCTTTCCTGAGGTCATCCTTGGGTTTACAAAGGAATGGACGTTCAATACCATCACTACCCAGAAGAACAATCTGGAAAATAACAAATAAGTAAATTAGAAGGCATCATCTACGCAAATATGATATGCAATAGCATGATTATTAAGAAACCTACAAGAGACAGAATAATTCAGCAGGACCCTCTAAGATCTTTTAGAAACTTTCACTGGTATCACAATATGAATCAAGTCTCCTTAAACTTTTGGAAGTAAAAACGTACTTTCTTAGGCCTTTGAAGTGATGAGAGAATCTCTGCCTCATCACCTATTCCCAATATTGTGGGGAGATCAGTCACTGAAAAGATATCAGAAGTAAGTGGGCCAGCAAGATCCCCATCATATGTTGGCAGATTAACAGTTAGAGATTGTTGAATGGGCATGATAATCTCAAGAGGCATCATCCTTTTCAATGCACTAAATTCAGTTGACATATTAATTGTCCTTGCTTTAGGCTGACCAGCATGGAAACACAACTTAATTAAGTGATCAACCAGGCTAGCAAATTGGGTAAACAAATTGCTTCCACTATTTCCCTGGTTGAACCCTTTCCGTGCAGCGTGTATGATTTCTGCAGCTGCTTCCCTCCTGGAAGGAACTGTGGACTTCGAAACTGCAGCCATAATCCATAGGGCCTGCTGTGGGTACTGCCGCAAAACAGAAGTAATTATGTGTTTGACCAATCGTACAACGTCCTCATTCTGGTGACATATTCTAGAAACCAACTGAGGCAGCACTGTCAACCACTGATATGTTGGCAAATCCTTTAAACAGCCACGCATGATACCCATTACCTACCATCATAATAGAAAATAGAATACTTTAACATGATGATAACAAAGCATCTGAATTTAGATACATCAACAGAAATTCAAATTTAAAGCAACATTTTAGGTCATTACCTTACCGTGGACAGTTTTCAGATCTTTATCAGATGCCATGCCACATTTTTGATAAAAACTACCAAAATCAAACCACAATGTTAACAACCGTGGGAGGGCTTGAAAGAGATTCTTATGTCCTCTATGAAGCCCTTTAGCATAAAACAACAATACATCAGGCACAGAAGACCACCAACACTTCTCCGAGGTTAAATTAGATGATCCAGTAACAGCAACAGTCAGTGTCATTGCCCTGGGACTTGGATCAATAGTTTCCTCTTGACGCTTCCTGGCATCAGCAAGCACTTCCTCGCAATACTTAGCCATATAAAAATAGCCTTTCTCCCACCTTGGCTGCAGTTCCCTCACCCTAGAATAAAGACTCATTACATCTTCTTTCTGTTTTTGCCCAGTGTAATGGATCCATCGAGAATAGAGGAGAAGGGTCTTTGCAACATCTCGACTTTCATTAATAGCTGGGGTATCACAGACTAAAGATGGTGGGTTCAGTGGAACAACAGAAAGGCTGGTAATTGATGATACTGCTGCAGAACCAACAATCTCCACTGGCATGTTCAAGAGAGACTGTTGCAACTCCGCAATGGCACCATCAGATCGCCTGGTATTCCACAGAAGTTTGGCCTTTTCCATGTGAACATTGGGTGAACCTGAAGCTTCAGCTTCTAGGATTGCTCGATTTGCTGTCTCATAATGACCTGCCAGGCGACAGAGCTTTGCATATTGAAGCCAGCAGTTCCCAACTTGAGAACCAAGACCACTGACACCAAAAACCATTCTTCGGAAGGCCAGCAATGGTTCCCTTGCCCAGAGTGATGGCTGAGTAAACCTAAGACGGTTTTCCCAGTTCTCCATCACCTTTAAAAACCCATATTCATTTAATTGAAATGATTTCTCCAAAAAGGACTCACCAGCAAGAATAGTGTGAAAGTCCTCTAATTCCCGCAGTAACTGAAGCTTCACAACAAAAGGGTAAGCACGCATGTAGGAATCCATTCCTGCAGCAGCCAAAGGAGCAATGAGCGCTTGCTTGGACAAAGCAATTTTTTCAGCAACTAAAAACTGGTCCTTCTTCATCATTGCCTGAAGAATTTTTGCAACATCCAGATCAAATAAGGCATTGTTCTCAGTACTACTGCAAAGTAAGCCTTCATCAGCTCCACCAAGGTATTCATCCATCAAGTCCCACCTGCCGAGTCTCCATGCTGCCTGCACACCTTGCATGCACCACATTTTCTTATAATGAGGAATTCTAGAGATTAGACCATCAACATGGGTGACCATTGCCTGAAGGTGGCACATATTAAGCAAGCAATTAAGAACATCTGAATGCCTAAGGACTGAGGTGGGCTCCATTTGCAAAGCTTGCTCACAAGAAGTTAAAACTTCGGCCCAGTTTCCAGCTTTTTTGTTTATCAAGAGCTGATCCTGTAATCTCAAAGATTTACGCAAGGATGCCAAGCCAGAGAGGCCATCAGGCTCATCTAGGTAGCTATAAATTTCCATCAGAAATGAAACATCTTCATCTTCAAAAATACCACTTCTCTCAGCTGCAGGGTTGAAAGAACCAGACTTGGTCCTCACATAGGATTCAAAGTACATGAAGGACCTTGCATAAGCTTGACATCTAAAGGAGGCCCTTGCCAAAGTTACCTTTGGAATTGCACAAAGAAGCTCTGAAACATATTTACACTGTACAAGGAGTTGATCCTGCTGAACTGCAGAATTTGAGATTTGATTCTTCAGCTTGGAAGCTTGATGCCTTGAAGATGATGGTCGTAAAGATTGGGAAAGAGCCAGCTCTTGCTCAAAGTCATCCACCCATTGCCCAAGATTATCAAGAAGAGTGAACACAGCTTGAATGCAAACTTCACTTTGCCCAACACTAACCCCATGGACTGCAGCCCCACTGTGCTCTGATACTGCAGCATCAAGAACAAACAGGATTTCTTCAGTAATGCCACGGCGTGCTTCTTCAGTTCCATGACAAACAGCATTAAGAACTAAATATGGGAGCAGATATATTGCCGTTTGCATGTCATGGCGCACTATGCCCCGACATGCATGAAAAATGCTAGCACGAGACCCAATTGCATGAGCCGTCAGCTTTTTTATCCAAAAATATAACCACCTTCTGAATGACATGCATGGCCGGTAGATTGGCCCAACAAAAGCAGAATCAGAAATATTTGGAAGTTGAAATCTAGAGGTCAAGCAAGGGGCTATGATCTCTTTAACATAACTAGAGAACCGATCCCACAATTTCTGACCCCTTCTATTTATCTCAGTGTTGGTTCGATGTATTCTAGATGCAGCAAGTGATACAATTTCCTTATCCTTAAATGATTCTGATGTAGAGACACCAGCATTCTCATCCAGGGATGCCTCACACCCAGCTATCTTTAGCAGCTCCTGTATGGCCAGTGCAGCAGAGTCTTGTACTACGGTATCAGGTGCGGCTCTAAATGCCCTAGCTAGATGCTTGTCGATTAGCTCATAGATGAGATCATCATCAGAACATTCAATTTTAAAGCGCTGGCAGGGTACTCCCTTTAGTTTGGCAGGGTCGACTGCACCTAGTGCTCCAAGACAATCAGCACAGACTAACTTCAGCCGCTGTCCAACTGCACTCCTTGATTGTTCAGTACATCCTCGTAGTAGAGATGTTATTAGAGAGCTCAGGATATCCATATTTCTGCCACCTTCAGCGGTAATCAAAGCTGTAGCCTCTTCTCTCCTAAGGTTCAGCAATTTGCTTAACTCACAAGCTACCATATATCTCACATTTAAGTTCTCATGATTCAAACTATCAACAATGTTTTGCAATTGATCCTTCAACGTCATTGACCCATGGGCCTCTTGTATAACTTTGTTAACTTCTGATAGAGTTGCAATGTTTGGCAACGGAGGGAACTCCCGTATGTGCTGCTTGAGGATTGCCTTGTTATTTAGCACAAGTTCCTCCAATATTTTTACAACTGTACCCAGATTCGTGGTAGGATTCTCTCGGTCTCTCTCCAAGAAGGGACTAAGAGCAGCAAAGACTTGAGAAATTACATATTTTGTGCTAGATGGTGATGCCTCGGCCAGCTGTCTGATGAAAAAATGTAACAAGGAGAGACCTTCACTTTGGAGGAATTCTTTACTGATAGAATGCATAAGAAGTACCATCAACTTAGGGACATAAGTGCTAATTTGAGAACCCATTAGTTTAATCAGTATCTCAATACGTCTCAAGGCTTGTTTCTGCAGTGAGACATCCTCTGAATGGAGCATCTTTCTATCGATACTGTTAAGAAGACCAACAAAGTGATTCCTCAAAAAGCTTGGAAGATCTTCACCACCAGTCAGAACCCTAGCAACTTCTTTTATCATCTCAGGTACTCTTGTTAACCTGTAGCCAATACAAAATGGAGATGTTTGACATCGTGGACAGAAATAATAGTTATTTTAATTAAAAATAGTAAGATGAGTCCCAAAAATGAGATTATTTTCATTTTTGTTCAGTGAGTTCTTCTAAATTTATGCAGAGCCTTACCTTCTACTTACTTCATCTGAGTCCACACCATCCAAAAAGCAAACAAGTTCATCTAAAAGTGCAGGTAATGCCGCTGCAAAAATTTCTTGTTTGTCAGAACGAATATGAATTTGGTAAAATTGCAAAGCAGAGAGCAGCACTTGGTCATCTGCTTGGTGTAGAGCAAAAGCCAGCACTTTGGGTAGCCAATTAACAACCAAAGTAACCACGTCAGTCTTTGAATGCTCAGCCAACTCATACAAGGTTTCAACTGCTTGATCATCACTATGCTGAGACACCACAAGCTTTGGAAGAACAACAGGAATCATCTTCTTGACAAGATCAATAGTTTCAACACCAAGAACAGCCTCTGCAAACTCTTTAATCATAATTGGACGTCTTTGTAATCTTGCAGACAAATATTCAAATAGTTCATTTCGAATATGAACAGCTTTTAGAAGGATTAACTCTAGTCCTCCTTTGAGATGGAAGTAACAACATTTGTGTATCAATCTTGATGCATTTGTTCTCACTGTCACTTGTAGATGATCAAGCTGATCAACCAATAAGATAAGAGAAAGCAAAAAAGTTTGATTGTAGATATCAACTGCAATCATGATTTCGGCAACAGATTCCAGCAGAGTCTCTATGATTTGAGGCTCTTCAGATACCGATAAGGCCTGTTGTATTATTTCCAAAAAGAATTGCTCTTTGCTTTTATTTGATGTGTCCAGATTGTTAAATAAACAGCCTAGAACAGGTTCCTCAAGAAATGAACTAATCTGAGAGCAGAATGCTTCTCTTACAACCTTCTTTTTGTTCAGGAGTAAATACTTTAGACATCTGATCCATTTTGATCCAGTTGCAATCAGAGCAGCAGTGGTTCCATGGGCAAGAATCCGTTGAATATTATGCACACAAGCAACTTGGACCTCTTCAAATGACTCGTCGTAGAGTAGTCCAAAAAATAGAGATTGTATACCTGTGACACAATCAAAACTTCTTTCTATGCTGCAGGTATCAGGTGGACGTATGATTATTGAGCAAAGCGCTTTGTTATGTTGAATGCTGCTATCACATTTTGAACACCAAAAACCTTGCAGTAAATAGTCCACTGTTTGACTGTGTCTCTCATTTTTAATATTCAAAAATAATTTGCATTCACTATTTCTGTGATTATCTCCAGAATTAGATGATCCATAAAGGCATGACAAATAACCAAGAGAAAAAGGAATTATTTTCTTAATCATTTCATAATTCTCTCCTCCCAACAGCCTGTAAAAAAAGAGGAAAACAAACCCAAATGAATAGAAGATAGAAAATCACATTCCTTATATTAATAATTTCACCCCAATATACAAAATAAAGAAGTTAACATTTGAATGATCATACTCTTGATGTGCAGTAAACCACTTTACAATGTAATTAAGCAAATATAATGCAAGCTAAAACATGCTAAAATGTGGGGGTCAACAAAACCATAAACCTCATCGATTGCGGTAAAATTAACAAATTCAATCAGATTACAGCATACAATATTACATACAATAGAAGAAATCACTAAAAAACCTGAATTTCCACTTACTCCAGCTGTCTGTAAATATGTGCCAGCACACTAAGACCTGACCAGAAGACCATAACTGGCATTGAAATTACGGCTTCAGTCCTAACTTCTTCAGCTTCATCATGAAGGCTCAAATCAAAAACCTCGAGATCGTTTCTAAAATTGTTGCTCTGTCTAATCTTACATGCAACTTGAACAGCAATACATTTTATTTTCCTTAACTGTTCAGGTTTAGAAACAGTAAGAGAATGGGTCCATGGAAGCTTTAGCATTCTCATGAGGTCTGCATGATCATCCTTTTCCTTAAACACCTTATTATCCATGAATAGGGAACCTACATTTAAAAAGTTATATATAAGGGTTAGAAAATATATAAGCATCATAGCAGAAATCTTAAGTGAGAAAAAGCTACAAGTAAATGAAAAAGTCGATCTAAACCAAGCTATAGGGTAATAGGGTATTTGATCCTTCTCCACTGAGATGCAGCATGACTAATGTAACTCAAAAACTTTTCACAACCCTCCAATTTCAGGGAAAAGTAGAAATTAAAAAATATTATCTCTACTTCTAAATACTTTCATGTGTACTAAGAGAGAACTGTGAAAATAAATGAGTAAGGAACAAAATACTTCAGGTGCTAAAACAACATTTATAAACTTTTTCTGAAACTAGTATCAAACTTGGTTAACCATTGCATTTCAGATAGTAAACAGACCAAATTGCAGAATAAATCAAATGAGAGACAAAAGGCATAAAGTTTGACAAATGAAGCATGTCTTATCTAATGATCACAATACACAATATGGTTCTGATTAATTATTTGTTATGTGCACGTTACAAAAGATAGAGTAATATAATAAAATTAGCTTTAGTCCATATTGCAGAAAAATAGCAAATGTAGTATTGGGCCAATAGGAAATTGAATTTTTAAGAACCAATCCATTATCATATCAATTTCATTAGTGTGAGCTTTGCTGGAACTTTGAGGGAGAGATTAGGTCAATTGCATTACTTTGTAAAAGCAATGTCCTGTGAACTCCTTCCAGATAGATGGACATGTCAAATGTGAATGAGCTTTGTTGCTTTGCCTGCATGTTGTAAATGCATAAGATCAATTATCGATAGGTGGATATTAGTATTAATTGCTAAAATGACACACGTAAGCCTAGTACCTGCTGCAATATCCAGGGTATCCATGAACACATCTGTTGAAATATGCTGATCAGCAGCTGGGTCACTGGAAATCTGCAGAAGGCAATACAAAGCATACTAAGAGCTGACAATGCAAGATCTGGTCTTAAAGGTTCCTCTTTGTCTGTGGGAGGTTTGAGAAGTTCAACAAAAGAAAGAAGTAATGTGCGCATATCATTGGCATAGTCTTCTTCCCTTCTGAAAGTAAGTACATGTGTACAATTTTGCTCCAATTGAATACTGGCCTCAGAAGCAACACTTTCCCCATCAACCTTTTGGCGTTTGATCTTATCACCATCCACATCCTCAATGGGCCTTTTTTTTCCAAGCCTAAAGTTTTTAACTGGTTTATCAGTTAGTATCAACAGCTCCGAACTACTATCATCACTCGTTCTCCCTCCAATAATATCTGGACCGAGCACAGACAGAGCTACTTCAAAGCAATCAAGCAGTGGTAAGCACAATTCTGAGGAGGAGAGCAAAAAAACGAGAGACTCTGGCTTCCATACACAAGGGGGGCAAATTTTCACAATCCGTATATATGCACCACACAAGGCAACCTGAAAATAAATATCAGTTTTAGGCCTTAGAAAATTGATCATTCACAGACATATATCAGTTTCCAAAATCTGATAAATGACTTTAAACCTTAAGCTCCTGGCTTTTGGTTCTTCTCATTGATAAAGGAAAAACATTAACCAAGTCTGTAGCTGTTAGCATGACAACTTCTTCAGGACAACTAGAATGCAGAGCATTGAGACAACCACCAAGGGATGAATCGTAAACTACATTTCTGCATTGCAACCCCAGGTTAATTATGGACAGAAGCAATAACACTTACAAACTATCAAACTAGGACGTACAGTATATGGACAACCACCAAATTATAGAGCACATTTTGCTAATGTAAATCAAGTTTATAGCAGAGTAACACTTAAGGCAGCAGCAAATAACAACCAATAAGATATATGGCTTTAGCAATCATATAATTAGGAGATTATTTAAGATAAAAGACTACTATAGTTAACATATACAAAAATTATAAGGTTAAATGAGAACATATCTAACCAAACACATACCTAAAAACAGGAAGCCCCTCTTTGTCGTTACCTAATATAGCTGATATTGATTCGAGAATGTTCTGATGAGGAATAACGTCGTAACTTACTACTGATCCAACGACACGTACGAAGTCGAAACATGCCTTCCACAAGATTCTAAGTTGTCAGAAAACAATAACACTGAAAAATTATACACATAAACTACAAGAAAAGAAAACGCCTTTTAGCAACTAACTGCGTTAACAAGCATATACAAGTCATAAGCTACCAATCACAAATGAAAATATAGTTATCTACCACATGCAAATCAGCATCCCCATAGCATATGAGAGAACACGCAGCCACAATAAACGACAGATTGATAAGTCCCTCCACATAAAGAGTTCCGTCTGTTAAGAATTTTGTAAGTAGCCTAATCATCCAAGTAGTGAAAGGTTTCCATGTTGTTTTTCCAAGGTCAATCAGGATACCAATTCCATCAACTGGTTTATTACTTGCTGGGAGATCGCCAAGATGATTGGGATCATTAAAAACTCCCTCAAAGGACTTACAGAAACATCTTAAAGTAATTTTAGTGGATTCTGTAATACTTGTATTGTCGGCACAAAGTGATGCCACATACATAATATCTGTGTAAAGAAAAAGATGTATTAATTTTCAGCGGTTCTTGACACTATAAAACCAAAATTGTAAACATGCCATGGAAAATTTTCAAATCCTTTTCTATATCTTTTGGAAGGTGAGAATACTACAAATACCCATACGAAGACAAAGACAAATTAAATTCCTGGTAAATTTCATTGAATCTAGGAGAGTGAAAACATATATACTTTATGTTTTATTTTTTTTTTTTATTTTTTTTTTTTTGCTAGGAATAGATTCACTTCATGAAAATATTTATTAAAGAAAAAGATATTCCTTCTTCTGATCATTGCTAGAAATGGAAGGTGATAGTACTATAGACAACACCCTAAGTAACAATCCTTCCTCGAGGATTTAAAATTTTATAAAAATATATTCCCTGTGTTAGTGGAAGATACTCAAAGTAATAAATCAATGACCAGTAAAGAAATCAAAATATGGAGAATGAAATAAGTCAGTAAAACATCTGTAAAAGAATAAGCATATCATCCAGTTACATGGTAATTAATAGCAAAGTTCTGTTTTTTTTTTACCTTCAACAAATAACATTGCATCAACGAAAAACAGACGATAAGCATCCCGTGCCTGAGTACGAAGCAAGGATAAAAGTGACCCGATACATTCAAAAATTACACCATGCCGAGGCCTGAAATAGCGAAATTACTCCCCAGCAGATGGATATAGCAGCAGCAGTATCATCAACACCAAACCAACAAGAAATGAGGTATAAAATATCATACAAATGAGAATAAACAAAAAAATGAAATGATATCATAATTAATATTTTCTTTTAAACATTCTCAGAAAGATAGAGGTAATTCAAATGTTGAACAAGAATAACCTAAATTCTGAACAAAAACATGGCAATGACTCATACATATGGTACATGCATGTTAATAACAACGCATCTAAAGATTTTGAAGCATAGAATATGGATAGGGAAATTGGCATAGCTGCTTCATTCTGAAACATCTGGTCGAGAAAATTATTCTGTCTTTTTTTTCTGTCATAAACATGCAATGGTACCACCTTTTAAGATGCACGAGCAAAGATCTCGTACAGCAACAATTTTTATTTTTTTTTGGTTCAAACGTTACCATACAAACTAGCTACCATAAACTACGGGGAGAGGGATTCGAACCACATGGCATTTCAATTAAAAATTCTAAATTAATCCCAAAAATATTAAAAGTTCTAACATTGTGATGATTTGCTTCTTTTCTCTGAAATCAAATGCACCAGATCCAGGTCAGGACTATATGATGTTTAAAAACTCGAGACCCACAAACATTTGGTACGTATATAAATGTCAGCTAATATTGATTCACACTAAACAATTAGAATTTACTGATTCCTTACCGGAATATTGGTTCTGCAAAGAAAGGCAAAATTCGACCAACCAAGGGTAGAACAGCGCTGGGCTTCCCATGATAAAATACCCCAGGAAAATGCTTCGCAATGTGAGAAATGAGCTTTAATACAGCGACAACCTCTCTCTCTTTCGCTGTATAACAGGCAACATTTAACAAATTTACACTCATCAAAAAAATCCAAAGCTTTAGTCATTCAAATATTCAAGTAAAGTAATGAAGTTTTTTTTCTCTCTCTCTGAAAGTAATGAAGTTGTTGAAAGCACGTCATCAAAAGAGATTGAATCGAAAACAAAGAAAAAATCAAGCCTTATTTAGTGTTTAACAAAATTAAAATAAAACCACTATATCATTTTACAGAGAATCAATTTTAGTGTTAGAGAGAGAGAGGGAGGGTAGTGACCATACCAGAGGGAGAAGGGACGACATAGGTGTGAAAAAGATTGGGAAGAACGGCACGGAAACGAGACTCCAAAGCATCGTCGTCGGAATTGGGATTGGCAGGTGTCGATGATGAAGCGGCTATGCGTTCTCGTAGTTCGTGAACCAAACTCGACAGGTTCGCCATACCTTCATTCCCTTCTTCTCAGTCTCTCTCACTTCCCTCCTGATTTCAATATGAAATTGCACTTACACCACTTCTGCTTTACTTTCTTTCTCTGGCTGAACTCGACAGTGACAGTGTAAATGTTTCTCTTTAAAATTATTGAAGGCTAACGTCTCATATTTATTTTAAAAGAAATAATAAATATATATTACATTATTATTAATTAAAATCATACGATGAATAATAATTATTTTAAAAGTTAAAAAAATTAATTGTATATATAATATTGATATATTTGTGTATGCTTATCATTCTTCAAAATAAAAATAATAAAATTCTTCCCAAATTCAATTGAAATTGAAAGTTATTTTCGTTATTTAAAATTTCAAGTTTTTTTAAAAATATTATTTCATCAAAATAACTTTCTTCGAATTCAATAATTTTTGAGTAAATCTTCGAATATTATTTTTATTATTATAAATTTTAAAAAATAAATATTAATAATATTCTTAAAAAAGTTTATTTTTTTTTTGCATAAATAATCCAATTTTTTAATTAATTTTTTAAAAATTAATTTTTCAGAGTTAAAGATGAAACTTATTGTATAAAATATATTTTACCATATAATTAAACCAAAAATTATTAATTAATTTGAATAAGTTTATACATTAATTAGAAACAATAAAAATAAATAATATAAATAAGTAAGATATAAAAAACGTCTTAATGATTATATGATTGATAATTTGAGCTATAATTTAAAACATAAAGTCCACTTAATAAAATACAAATTTATTTTTAATTAGAATTAATTATTAAATATTTTGTAGATGTTAAATTTTTTACTATTATATATAAATAAATTCACTAAAGATAATTTAATTTTTTTCTTAATATTAAAAATATATAAATTTAGATTAAAAAAACACGAACATTATTACGCACGAATTGTTACCCATGCTTGCTTCAAACTAACGAATCGCTCTTCGTAAATCCAAGGTTTTTATTAATAACTTGTTAGTTAAAATTTAAAAATAATATCAATAAAGTTAATAAATATTTTTAAAAGGTCTTAATAAAATAATTGATTAAATTCACAAAATTAAAAATTAAAAATTAAAATTTGTTTCATCTCTCTTTTAGTTTAAATAAAATGATTAAAGTATACATCATTAGTCACGAAACAATTCAAATATATGTTTTCAAAATTTTAAACTTTCACACGTAAATCTTAAATTTTTAATTTAAAAATATATTTTTATAGTAATTATGAATTTTGTGTAAAATTTTAAAAGTTTAAGAAATTATGTTTTAAGTTTTAAAAATTTAAGAATCAAATAATAGTTTTTAAATTTTAAAAATCTATTTACAAAATTAAAATTTTAACGTGGAAAGGTTACGATAATAATTATTTTTTAATTTAATTGCATATCATAAATACTTTATATATGGTAAAAATTATTCAAGACATAAGTAAAGTTATGATAATAATTAAATTTTTATTTAATTTCATTTCATAACTATTTTATATATAGATTTTTATTTTTAATTCTACTAAAAAAGACAATTATTTTTCTTATAAAATAAATGAATGTATTTTTTTTAATATTGTAAAAAATAAACATATTTTTTTACTTAAGAAATTAAAAGTAAAAATAGTTAAATAATTGAATCATTTATGAATGCAATACTAGAAACCATTCATAAATTTCACCTCATTTTTTTAACTAAAAGTTGACTTCAATACTCTATGATAATGTTTTTTATATTTCCTTAATTTCCAAGAGTTTTTTTTCTTTGAGAAATAATGTAATGTAATAAAGAGTTGAGAGTATATAAATCTCTCAATTAAACTTTTTTTAAGAAGTTTTAAATTACTCAAATTCAATGATATAAAGTTAAGAAATTATTCTTTTGCTTCACCGTAATTCATTTTTTATATTCAACAAAACAAGAAATTTGAAATTCTTATTGGTACTATAACATTTAAACCTAATTTATGGTCGGTGATGATTTGGGAGAGAGAGAATATTTCATTTTTGATATTTTTATGTTTGATATTCTCTAACAGTATTATATGCTTACGACGTATCTGTCATCTTTTGTCGTTATAATAACAGTTATGAATCCTTGCAATAGTGGTGATACTATCACGGTGAATCAAGACAATTGAAATCGATATTTCCCATAAAAGGGTCTCAGCTAACGAACTTCTTAACCAACCCGTTTTCTCACTAGTAGTAGCTAGTGCTATTAGCTCAAACCTCATCATAGATTGAGCCAAAATAGTTTGTTTCTTAGACTTTTAAAAAACAGTTCCACCAACTATGTTAAACATATAGTCGTTACTAGCTTTGGAGTCTTCTGAAAAGGTGTTCTAATCAAAAATTTTATATCCTTCTAAGACAACGGGAAACCTTTGACAATGTAATCCAAAGTTCATAGTTCTTTTAAGGTACATCATAACCCTTTTAATAGCATCCAATGCTCTATACTAAGTCTACTGGTAAATCTATATAATAATCTCATAACATATATTATGTCGGGTGATAACTGTATTTTATACAGTTATTTTCATCAATTTTAGTAATGATAATTGCTATATTCTATTAATATTTAGTTAATTTTTGTTAAATAAATTAATATTTTCCTTTTATGTGCTAAAAATACATTTTTAATAAAATTAAATAATTTGTATCGAATATGTACTTAATTTCATATTTCTGTCCACAAATATAATTTATGATAATATAGTTTCTTAATTACAATTTATAAAAATCGAAAATATAATATAAATTTAATTTGGGCTTAATTATAATTATTAAAAGTTTAAAAATTTAATTTAAAATTAACAAAGGGTTTAACTGTAATTTAAGAAAGTACAAAATGTAATTTGGATTAAATTTGTGGGTCAAAATATAATTAATAAAAAGTTTGAATTTTCTGCCCAGGAAAAGAATCGCACTCGCACAAATCATGCCGGTCATCACCCACCGTCCGATCGAAGGATCAACGGTCCAGATTTGGAGAGTGGAACCAGACGAGGCAAAATCGCGTGTAAAACCTTCGCTGGCCGGCTGCGGCTACTGGCTCCCACTGCCGCGTTGGCTGTCGGTACTGGACCCACATGCCGCTACAGATTTCCCGAGGCCATCTCTCGACCGCTTGATCTCTCGAATCTGGTCCCGTGATTGGAAGTCCATGGATCCAAGTTCGTCACAAGACCGAACCGTTGGTCATAATCGTGTGCGACGCGGTTATCAGAAAGTAGCCACATCCTTAGTTTTTGCTGCACAAAATCCGCCACGTGTCCCACTAATATTTAAGCTAATCATATTCCGACACGTGGTATTTTACAATGTGCGCGACCGCGCCTGATCACGCCCTCGCTTTCCACCGTTGTCTATTTTTTCTACGCCCCAATCCCGCAAGGCCGTTCCCGCATGCATCCGGCTTTGTTCACCCAATGTACCGCTATCACGGGCGATAGGAAATCTTGCATACTGAATCGTATTTTTGACACGTGGCACGCACAATTACCATAAAAAATATGCCAGAAACCGCTTCCTTGTCTCGCGTGAATTAAAATATGTTTTTGATTTTCGCGTGACCGCAGATTTTAAGGGGAATGTCGGGGTTTTGTTTTCGATATAATTTTTTTTATGCGTTTAAAAAATGTATTATTTTTGGATGTATTTTTTAGCTATAACAGAGATAGTTTTTAGTTTCAAGGAGTTTTTTTTAGTTTAGAAATTTTATGTTCTTGGGATCATAGAACACGCAGAAGCCATTTTTTGGCTTTTGTCAGAGCTCGCGCGGTGCCAAATATTTTCGTTACTTGATGTTTTAATTTTCTTTCTTCTTCTTCTAATTTTTCTGCAAATGTTGTAATTTTAATTTTTAATTAATGAAGTAATTTAATTTTTCTAAGGTTTCATTTGATCTAAATTTATGAAGTTTTGATTTTAATTATTTTTGATAGATTTATAAGACGTTCGATTTGTTCGTTCTATTTTGTGCTTAATGCTTTTTGATTATTTACTTAATTTTATCAAAACGATCTGCGTGGCATAAAAATAAACTCGAGAAAGGCATTTTACAGGTATATCGTCAGAATAGAACGATACGTATTTACGTATGATAGGAATATACCCTAATTGACGCTATGGGCACATTGAAAACTTAGAACTTAATTAATCTTATTAAATTTAATTTCATGTAGAGATATAGTGAATTAATTTAACTATAAGGTGTCCAGGATTTGTTTCGGAAGACAGATGTATTTAATAAAAAAGAAGTTTTCGGTTGACAAATTAAATGTACTAAAAAATATAAATCCAAAGAAAATAATATGATTGAGTGATTAGTTTGGTGTGAAAAATTACAATCCTGTAGTTCTCTTATTTTATTTTTAAACCTTTTTGTTAAATCAACGATTTGCTTTTGATAAATGAAAAGATACAATTTTAGTACTCAACAAACTATAGTAACAAATTCTCGTGGGAACGATATTCTACTTACAAATCTTTATTACTTGTGACCGTGTATACTTACACGATTTTGTGTGTTGCAAAACTCACAAGATCGGGCCTAATGCAATCAGTAGCATAACGTAAGCTACCAATAATACTCATATACTCAGTTTGTCTAATACCGTCTTCAGTACTCTTGAAAAACTTGACATTAGGATCATGAGAAAATTCATTTTTAGACCTATTAATCATTATTTCAAATATTACACTTACTTCTCAGATATCTTTCGTATCAAAATTAGCTTTCAACAATTTTTTTACATTATTCATAACATGAATATTTGAATAAAAAATAAACAAGTCTTCTCCATAAACACATAAAATAGTACAAATGTTATTTTCAGACTTATAAAAAATACAATTGTCATTTTCATTCCTTTTAAAACCATGTGAGATAATAAGATTAGGTTCTTGTTTTAAACCATATAGAGATTTATCTAATTTGCTAACTTTATTTTCTTGACCAAGGACAACAAAACTGAAGTAAATCTATTATTCTAATCGTCATTTAGAAAAGCATTGTTCATATTCATTTGGTACACAACAAGATCATGAATAGTAATAAAAGAAAATAACACACAAATAGAAGTTATTCTAGTGAGAGGTGAAAATGTGTGAAAAAAATCTACATTTTCTCTTTGACTATATCTTTTGGCTATAAGACAAACCTTATATTTTTTAACATTATTATCAAGTTTCAATTTCTTCTTAAATATCCATTTACAACCTATTATCTTACAACTAAGGGATAAATCAACTAAATTTCAAGTTTTATTCTATTCAAGAGAATTCATTTCATCATTAATGGCTTATTTCCAAAATTTAGCATCTAAAGAATAAAAGTAAGACCCACAATACTTAGTGGTTCGAACTCGTTACTTCTCCTAGGTTCAAAATCTAATTCCAAATTTAGTTCATTAGTTCTAGTTATTGCATATCACTAAAAGTCGAGCCCCCAATATTCTTCAATTTAAAAGGAAGCATATGTTCAAAAAATGTATCATCATTTGATTATATAATAACATGATCATTCAAGTCAAAGAATCTATAAGTATATTCTCAGCATATCCAATAAATACACATTCATAAGCTCTACTAACATGTTTATTTTTTTTAGGATTAGGAATACAAACATAGGTTAAATAACCCCACGTTTTAAAATAAGACAAGTTAGGTTTCTCATTTTGAAAATTTTCATACAGAGAAATTTTATTTGTAGATTTAGAAACTCCATTAAGCATATAACAAACAGTTAATAAAATTTCTTCTAACCAATGAGAAACAACACCAAAGTTTAGTAAAATAGCAACAATTGATTTAATAAAAGTTGTATTTTTTCTTTCAATTTAACCATTCATTTCAAGAGAATAAAATACATTTCTTTCATGAATGATTGCATGGTTTTTTGTAAAAATCATTGAAAGTATTAGAATCATATTCAATATCTCTATCACTTCAAAATCTTCTTCTTTTCTATTAAGTTGGTTTTCAACTTCAATCAAAAATACTTTAAACATGTCAAATGCTTCACTTTTATTTTTCATTAAATACACAAAAGTATAGTCAAAAGAGTCATCTATAAAAGTAATAAAATAATATATTTTTATTTCTTGTTAAAACACCATCTAGTTCACAAATATTAGAGTGAATTAATTCAAGTGATTCAAATTCTCTAACTACTAATTTATGTGAGGTTTTCGTAATTTTAACTTGACTATAAAATTCATAATTTTCAAAATCTTTCAAGAATAGATTAGGTATAAGTCCTAAGCTACTCATGATCTTAAGTATACGTTTATTAATATGACAAAGTCTAGCATGCCAAGTATTAAAAGAACACAACATGTAAACAGAAGAAGAAGTTTTATTCATTTTAACATTCAGTTTAAACACACCATCAGTGATATACCATTTCTAAACAAAAATATTATTTTTAGTAATTGTATACAAATCAACCTCAATTATTTAAGTAAATCCAACCTTGTTGAGAAAATAGTTAGAGACTAAGTTCTTCGATTCTCTAAAGTATGTAGAACATCCTTCAGGATGATAGTCTTTCTAGAGGTAAACTTTGATTCAACCTTACCAGTATTAGCATCTATAATGGAGTAGAAATCATCCAGTAACACTTTTGTGTCCTCGGTTTCAAAATAGGACTTGAATAAATCATGGTCATAGTAATAAGTTGTTCTTCGATTAGGTTAGCCTGTAGAGTAGAACGAGGCTTATTCCGATAGTTCCTAGCCAAGTGATAATGCTTGTTACAACTATAACACATAAATGTTTCATTTCTATCATTTCTTGGAGGGAGTTGAGGTCCATTATGCAGAGGATATCTGTTACAATTTTGGTTATGGTTATGGTTCTGGTTGATATTACGATTCTGATTCTTCATGTTCCTTCCTTGGGATTTAGAATTACAAAGGAGGATTTCTTTTTAGCATTTTTGTTAGAAATAATAAGTATTTCATCTCTTTGGCCTTGTTTTCTAGCTTCTTCCTCAATATAAAGACGAATAATAGGACTTTATAGAGAAAACTCAATTTTGTGCCTGAAAACATTAGTAAAATCTTTCTATACAGGTGTTAATTAATCAATTATTATAACAACTTAAAATTGTTCATTTATAAACATACCTTCAGAAATTATTTCATGTGCAATCTTTTGCATTCATGTAATTGAATTTTCACAAATTTATCATTAGTCATTTGGTACTTCAAGTATCTATTGACATTATATTCTTTATTTCAACTTCCTCGGTATTATACTTTTTTTAAAGTGCATCCCTAATTTTCTTAACATACTTATCAGAGTTATAGTAATCATACAAATCATGAGCCAACCTATTAAGGATAAAAATTTACACAAGAAGTCATCTTTTACCCAATATTGATAATTCTTAATTTGAGTTTCAGTAACTTCATTAGTCAATTTATGTTTAGTAGTATTTAAAACATAAGCAACATTTTTCATAATAATAAAAAATAGCATTTTTGTCTCCATTCTTTAAAATACAACCCCTCAAAATGAAAGAGTTTGTTAAGATCAACTATAGCATTTTCAACAGACATGACAGATTAAATCATCTTAAAATTGTTATTGCTTAGATCTTTAAGACGTTTCACAGTTATGCTCAAATTGTGCAAGCAGCTATTAGCCCCATCATTCCCATGATAAAACAGCCTAGAATCTAACTCTATCTCAAATTCTAATGCACTATAAAAGACCATAATGTTACACCTTTATTGAAACTATGTTGTTTAAAACCAAAGAATAAAAAGAAAATGGGAAAGATGTGTAGATAGAATTGATTTTTATTGTGTTGAATTACTGATGTAATTGCCTCTATTTATAGATGAAAACTAGAGTTGAGTATAGAGGAAAACATGGGAGTAAACATTAGGAAAAAAATCGAACAAAATGTGAAAGTAATAATGTTGAGAAAAACGTGAGAGTAACGTTCATAAAAAAACAAACGTAGAAGGAAACATGGGCAAAAAACTCATTTTAATAAACTAAGTCTTCTCTGAATGGTTACAAAAATAACATTTACTAAAAATAAATAAAATATTACCTCATCTACTTAGACTAGGACTCGACTCAATCCATTGGTTAGACAGTAACGACGATACACACATGTGTAATAAACCAATAAGTTGCTTGTCTCCTCAATCCTCCACAAAATTGATAACCTTTTGGGACTCAAGCCCAAGCCCAAGGTAAAATCTTATTAACACCTCTAAAAAGATGTAAAAAAATCAATGTGGGACAAATTGAGGGAGCAAATTTATGGACACTTTTTCTCTGCCCATCTTTTCAAAAACTCACTTATTTTCAACAAAATATGAAATCAATTTAAAGCAATGATAGAATAAATGACGAAGAGGGCCAAAACTCTAGTAAAGAGCTCATACAACTTTAACACTACAAATTGTGGGGTAGTGAAGCTTTGGGTAAACATAATTAACACATATGCAACAATGATCTTAAAGGCTAAGGATGACAATTTGATCCAATTAATTAGTCTCGCAGGTACGTTTCAGTCGATTTGGGACAGACAAGCTTGAGTTTCAAACATTTCAATACATACCCAGTTAATTGTAATACCAATTCAGGTCGCTTCGAGTCACTAGGCAAGTTAAATTTTATCTATTTGTCCCCTTTTTTGTATTTTACATTTTTAAAACGAAAATGATAACCAAAACGGGTCTACCATTTAGGTGATTAACCTGCAAATAATACCCAAACCAAACCTAAAACCACTTATTAAAAGCAATTCAATCCAATTTGCCACACGAGTCAATTCGTATCCGACCATAACAGCTCATTGCCATCCTTACCAAAGGCATACCGCTTAATATGGCAGAGGAAGGACATTGATAGGTAAAAAATGCACATTTTCTCTCTTTTCATACATAACTCTCACGAGTTTTTCTTTTTCTATTTGAATTGACCTGAACAAACATGTCCACTTTGTCAAGTAGTAACACATGATGTCCCGTGTTAAGAAGGACAATTAATTGTCTTTGACTAAATATTCAACATCAAATATAAAATTATCCTCTCCAACAGCTCTTACGAACATAGTCAAAATCAGACAAGTGGCGTTACTTATCCTCTCCAACAGCTCTTTGACTAAATTATCCTCTCCAACAGCGTCCTGTCAAGAACACCAAAAGGGATAAGCATGCTTCTCAACAAAATCAAAATCAGACAAGTGGCGTTACTTATACCTTCATTCAGCTTGTGGTTGCTGCTTCTGATCAACTTGGGGAAACCCGTGTAGAAGTCGGCATGGCACGGATATTAATATCAAGTGGGTAGAGACGGTAGTCAATGTCAAGCTCCTTGAAAATCTTTACCATCTCTTCTATTAGAAGAGATCTCCTAACAAACCTTTCACCCATGTCTTGGAAATTCATTTTATGGGTTGGCCACACTGCAAATCTTATCCTATTTAGTCCTTCTAAGTCTTTCATAACAATCATAGGCCCAGAACACCAGTGTTCTTTCTTGTTGTCAATGTAACTGTATAAGCAATGGAAAATCATTCATTTCAGATTTGTATGGTGACTTAATAATAACATTTTAAAAAAGGAGACAAGTTGTAATCAAGAAAAATAATATTTCAATAAAAAAATTATTAATTTGTATTTTTAAATAAAGAATTTAAAAAATTAAATTATCAAATTTTAAAAATAAAAAGTGGCTAGCAACATTTTATTATTGAAAAAAGAAATTCTTAAAAAATTTGACTCGTTTTAATCATATTTAATTACTTAACAGAAAAAAATATTATTTTAAAAAAAAATATTAAAATCGTATAATTTGTTCTAAGTTCTTCTAAATTAAAGAACCAAATTACACCAGATGTTATTTTTTATACTCATCACCTATCACTTTGTTTTCTCTCTCTGCCAAGTATTAGATATTTGTTTTTTCTAAAAAACGGGTAACCACAAACTCCATAAACTATAAATAATTTATTGAAAACTATGTACATGCACGCATACCTCATTATTCTCTGCCTGATGGAAGCAATCTTATCAGCTGGAGTACATACATGGACACTGAATTCAATAGCATCACCCATGTCCGGACTACGGTGGAAGTTAAATATTGACTTCGTTGCAAGTGTGCTGTTCGGGAATATAATCTTTGTATTATCAAACCTCAGAAAAACTGTAGTCAAGATATTCATTTCTTCTACAACCATCTGAAAATGATTGACAAAGACATTAGGACTAACAAGGAACCACATGAAAGTTATCATTAATTAAATGTAAGGATTTGTATTACCTGAACTCCATCGATTTCACACCGATCTCCAACATCAAAAGGGTGCATTGCAAATAAGAAAATTATGGCTTCAAACATTGTCTTGCATGTATTCCCAAACACAAATGCCACAACCAATATTTGGGAACTTGCAAATAGTAGAAATTTGCTGGTGGCTATTCCCAATATCAAAAGCCATATAATAATTATAATAATGGCAACTAATGTATTCACCATACGATGCAGTGTGTTAACAGCAGTTTTTGTGTCGTTTAAAGTCAAAGCGAGTGCTCTTCTTTCTCTGAAGGCATTCACCTGGATGAAACAGGTCCCAATTACTGTAAGTAACAATAATTACAGAAATGACCAAACTGAAATCGTAACGAAGTTTATACAGAGCCAAACAGGACATTTATATGGAGATTTGGCTCTAAAACACATTGATATTGTTTCATCCAAAGGAACCTTGTTCTTACCACCCAGTTTTTCAAGGAAGATTTGTTGATTCTCCTGGTCTCAGATGCCCCTTCAAATAGACTCATGGTTTTTGCGGCTTCATCTTCTTGCATAAAATGGATTAAATCCTCCATGTAGATGTACCTGGCAAAAAAGTCAATCAATTAAGTTTGACATGACATGAATATGGATGTGAGTACTCAACACTTCAATTTGGTGGAACTTTATAGACAATTGACAAAAATGGGCAGGTCCAACACCTGAATGCGTATCCAAAAATTTAAGTCAACTAGTGTCCTAAAAAATCCGTGTAAAATGGACCATAAGATGAAAAGAAATGTGACCATTCTAGAATAAATTAGCATATCAAACTATCATTCAGTTGGACAGCTCTACCAGTGGTAATAAAATCAACGACTGGTCCATTTTAGCTTTAAAGAGGATTATGCTATTCCTCAATTAGGAAATAATTCCACAAAGAGAAATCATGGACATTTCAGTGATCAAAAATGGAAACATACCAATATCCATTGTTGGAAAACGATTCAGACCAATCATGAAGGACATTTCAATGATCACAAATGGAAATACAGAATGTGAAACTTCATATAAAATAAATGGCATTGACTATAGAAAAGAAAAAAATAAATAAATAAACAAAATTGACAAAAAGGGTGTATTTGATAATAATTTTCTTTCATACTTATGATTTATGATTAAATAACTGATTTGATGATCTCCTATTCTTTTGTGAAAAATAATCAACAATGATGCATTTAATAACAATTTGTGGAGTCATTTTCACGTATGGGGAAAAAAAATCAAAATTACTTATATGTTGCTTCTACTTTTTTATTTTCTTTTCAAATACCTAAAGAATAAGAAATCTTTCGGATATGTTTATAATTTTTAAGTTTCAAATCATTTTCTTTCAATAATTATAAAAATAAGTGACTTGATTTACCCTCTGGAAAATAAACGTGCAGTGAAATGGGAAAAAAAATTAGACTTGACTTAAAAAAAAATCAGGCTTCAAAATTGACGAAAGTTTGGAAACTGCAGTACCAATTTCATTAAACGTAGATTTTTGCTCTAGGAAATTTAGTTCAAACAACAGATAGCTAATAATATGCAACCTACCAATAAACTAATAGAAAAAGTATAATTTTAACAAGTACAAGAAAAGAAGAGATAAAACAAGCAGTTCCATTAACAGGAGAAGCAATGAACTTATAGCATACCATTAATATAGAAATATAACAAAACTACGGTTAGGCCACATTTAAGCTCAAACATAAGCATGAAAATAAATTGGGCAAACTCGAACGAATAGGATCTACCTGGATCCATGCCTAGCCACATTCTGAAATATCTTCTTTGCAGCAGCCTTGGCCTCCACTTCACTTCTGATATGTGTAGCAGATTCATCCCCCTCAGTTGTATCCAGAATCTGCTCATCCAATGTGGTAAGAGATCCGTGCCGAACTATATTCACCAGCCTCTTCATATTCCACGCAGAAATATTCTTAGGATTCAACTTGTGTAAGTGATCAATTGTAATACCATAATCTCCTTTGCTGCTAAGTGCCCCAGAAAGTTTAGAGCTCTTCCGAGGACTCCCTTTCGGTAACTTACCACTCCCAATGACCCTGCCACTTTTGGCAATGGCAAAGGTGCTTGCCCTGAGGTCAGTGGGAATGGTAACCCCAGCATTTTGCAGCTTCTGGACCTCATCGACAAGCCTCTCTTCCTCTTCCTCATTTCTCTGAATCTCAACCAATGGCGGTCCGGAAAGTGTTTCTATGACAAATTGATTGAAAAGAGACTCTTGAATCCTATCAAAGTATGTACTAACATGGAATGAAGAAGCAAGCACTTTCACTATGAGGGTCTTAACCAACCAAAGCAGAGTGCCTACCAACAAACAAACCAACACTTTGGTGACGTATTTCAAATCATTTGCGTTAGTCTCCCTCTGGACCTTCTTGTCAAACAAAAAGTGCCAAGCAATCAAAACAAGACCCAGCCATAAACAGTTCTGAACCGCCCTTCTAACCCCATACACAAAATACAAAACCCTCTTACGCAGAAGAAAATTCCTCTCGATAAAGAACACTAAAATCCGAATCCCCCAACCTGATACCAATCTCCCACAAATCAGAACCAAAATCAAAACTTCCCATTTCCACAATTTCAATTTCCAAACGTCTTTTTCCCTCAAATAAGTAATAGAAAATGTACAAATCACTGCCCCGATAATCGTAATCAAACTTACCCATTCAAGTAAAGCAATCACACTAAACTTACTCCCCTTGAACTCATTCGGTAAATCTTCATCCCAAAATGGGTCATCATCGTCCTCATCCGGACTCTTACCCAAAAACCCAGATTTCAATTGCCCAGACTTGGGCACAGGACCGGACTTCGGACCCCGACCCGACAAGATCTCGGGTTCTTCTGGCGGGTCCATCAACCTGGACTTCGTCTTCATACTCAGCAGACTAGATTTCCTCTGAAACGAAACATCTGGTCGATAAGAAGCGTTTGATGTGCACCTCACTACCTCTTCAGCACTGCGATAATTCGCGGAAGTTGGACGGTCGTTATTCTCATCGTCGGCCGGAGAGTCTTTGAACCTTCTTCTTACCGACTCATTAGAACCGACCTCTAGAACATTGGAAGACGGAGAATGAAATGCGACCTTAAGTTCCTTGGACGTTCTCGACTTCATGGGACTCTCAGACACCGGTGGCAAATCTCTCACGTTTCTGAGCTCTTCCATTTCCAAATCCATATCCAATGACACATCACCGGAGGCCTTTTGCTTGTGTAAAAACTGCCCAATAAGCTTCGACGGTGGATCATCAACCACCTGCTCACCTTTACCAAAATTAAAACCCTCTTTAGCTCCATCTCCATTACCACCATTACCAAGGTCTCTTTGCTCATCTTCTCTCCAAAACTCTATGCTCGACTCCCGCCAAATCTTTCCAGCACCGTTTTTTTTCAGGTCCATGACCTCTTTATCTCTAGCTTGTTTCGTCGAAGAAGATTCCCCAGCATCCTCGTCAATTTTAAAAATAACTTCTTTCCGGTCAGCAGACTCAATGGCTCTCATAGCTGCTACCTCTTTATGATGAATATGATCATGACCATGACGATCTTTTGAGTCTGTGCTCGAGAGAATCGGCTGGTGTTCAAGGTTCTCGTCTTCAACTGAAATTTTCTTGCTACGGAATTTGATAAAAGAGCCATGAGATTTAAACGATCTCTTGAGCGAGAAATCCATGTGAAATGGATTATAATTTATAAAATATAAATAAATTATTGCTTTAATTTAAGACTTTACATTGTTTATTCTAACAAAATTAAGTTTCAAAAATGTGTTTTTTTTTTTGGTTGTAAATTTGTATTAGTTTTTATTTTATTAGTTGGATTAGGTTGACGCGTGTATTGTGTAAGCCAATAGAAAGTAAACAAAAGACAGAAAATAAGAAGTTGCGTTTTAAGTTTTGAATGTACTTCGAGAGTGAGCCAAGTTTTTTAGAGTGACGCAGTGATATCCTGATAATATAATAAAAATATTGAAATTTAATTAATATTATTATTAAAATAAATATTTTTTATATTTTATAATAATAATAATAATAATAATAATAATATAAGCTGTTATGTTAATATTATTTCCCATTTTTATACCCATTAATTAGTATATTAATATTCTCAATTAATTTTTTATTATTAATATAATAAAAATATATGTTTTATTTATAACATTAATTATACATTAATATTATTATTTGATATTTTTATTAAACATCATATACTTATATATTTTCTAAAATTAATTATATTAGTTTTATATTTTATTTTTATTTTTATTGTATTTAAAAATAACATATTAATAATATTAATAAAGATAAATTAGGTAAAACTTAATATAATCTCAATAAAAATTGTGTATATAAATTATATAATTTATATAGTCATAAACTTTTATGAAAGTTAAAAATGCGGTTTCTCAATTTTTTTTAAAATACATTCAAGAAGGTTAGAGAGAGGAATTGAACAGTTAGATACAGACAGAAAACATGTACCACCGATGACGCTGGCCAACAACAGAGCTAGATTTGGACAATGGAGGGCTCAGCTTTTCCATTTTGGTAGAGGTTTTTACTATATTTGGATATAATACAAAAGTGTTGTGATATTCTTCGAAAATAAATTATTATTATCGTAATAATAATAATATCATTATTACATAAAATAATTGCTTTTTAATGTTATAATAAAAATAAAGAAATTGATACTTTTAATTTTATAATTAATTATACTTAGTAAAAATAACTCCATAATTTTTTTTATAATATTAAAACCTCTTATTTAAAAAAGAAAAAAATACATCTTATACTATTAAAAATAAATCTCTAAAATTCCATTTACTTTTTAAAAAATGCATCTCTATTTTTTTTTTTTTGAAATATGCCACTTTTTTTATTTTTAAAGTACAATAATTATTTTAATTTGATCACGTATCACCATAAATTACATATAAATTACTTATAATAAAAATAATTAAATTTTAGATAAAAAATAAATATTTTTATATTTATAAATATACAGTTTATTTATGATATCACATAATTTTTAAACATTTAAATAATAATTAAATTAAAATAATTAACTTAAAATAAATTTACATGCAATTTTAAAATAAATAAAATAATTTTTTATATCAAATGTAATACCCCTCCTAAATGTTATTATCATTTAATAAAATTATCATTAATAAAAAATAAAAAATATATTTTTTAATCTTTTATTTATTATAAAATTAATATTTATATTTGTATTTATTTTATGATATTTTATTTATATTATTATTATTAATAAGTAATCGTAAAACGAAAAATTAATTATTCAATATAATAATTAAAAATGTTACGTAATTTAATATTAAAAATATTTTTTAATATAATTATATGTATATAAAAATATAATATTAAAATACGTTAATTTTGATTAATTATAATTTTAATATTTAAATAACAACTCGTTTTACCTTTGTTATTAGTTTATGCTTGTTTCCCGGAAAAATCGTTTATCTACATTTCTAATTATGAGTTAAATAAATGTAACATTGATTAAAATATATAAATTACGTAATATTATTTAATATATATATATATATATAATTCTTATTGTCCTTCTAATAAAAAAAGTAATTATTTTTTTATATATTTTTATTATTAAAAATAATTATTTTATTTTAAATATTATTTAAATTAAATTATTATTTTTTATATACAATTATCGTTTTGTATGTGCAAATATTTGAAATTTTCATCCACGTGTTGTTATTGTCCTGTCCTAAGCAAGAAAAAGGAAGGAAAGGAAGAAAAAAAATAAGACATTTTTCGTTTTATAGATGCGAATATTTGAAATTTACATGTCTTATATGGGCGAATAGTCGTAGATAGAATCACGATAAATGGGGGATATTTATTTATTTATTTGACTGTTTGGCGGGTCGGATATTTATTTTTTAGATAGCAATAAAGTGAAGTATTTTGATTTTTGAACGCAAAATCGATTGCTTAAAGAATTGCTAATAATTCAATAGTGCCATCATTTATAGCTAACTAAAATACAAGGGATTATATTATACTTGTTCAATAATTTGAATTAATTATTATTTATTATCATAATTTTTTTTAATAATGATAATTTTACCGATAAAAGAGTAATTAATAGATAATTTATATATTTTTATTATAAAAATAAACTTAAATTAAAATTAGATGGAATAATAAGATGTGACATATGAAATAATTTAACAAACTTATATTAAGATTTGATGTGATATATATATAATACAGATATCAAATTTTAAAATTATTATATTATTTAATATTTATAAATAAAATATATTATTTTAAAGATGTATATTTATTATAAAAATAAGTATAATTTAATTCATACATAAATTAAATAAAAAAACATAATTATAAATTCATAATAATGTGATACTATCTTATATAAAAAGTAAGTTTAAGTATTAGTAATTATTATTGAACGCATTACGTTCAAGAATTAATTTTTTAAATATCATATCATAAATTTAAGAGTTAATGTTATCATTGTATATAAATGATATTTTAAAAAATTATTTTTTAAAATTTATTAACTTCTTTTAAAAAGATGGACGCGGAGGAAATCAACTATTACATTTAAAATTTTAATTTTTAAAATATATAGTATATAATTAAGAGTTTTTATATTATTATTTTGTATAAATAGTGCTTCAAAAATATAATTTTTTAAATTTAAAGTATGAACTTAATTTGTTTTTAAATAGACATATACCACAAGATAAAAAATTTATTTGAGTATAACTTAATTCATAAATGAAGTTGACAAAAAAAAAATTTAAGTATAATTTGATACATATACCAGTATCCAAATGATTTAATCATAACTACATAATATAATGATAATATCTTTTATAAAAAATAAAAAATAAGTATTTTTATTATTATAATATATAATTTTAATATTATTATTATTATGTATATTTTAATTAAAATAAAATAAATTTTTTCATTATAATTTAAATTTGAGTTTATAATTTGAAAAAAAAAAGTTTGATTAATATACAAATAACATAATCATAACAATATAATTTACTAGTAAGTATAAAATGTCATTTAAAAAAAAATCAAATATTAATATTATTATAATATATAATTTTAATATTATTATTATGTATATTTTTTTTTTATTAAAAATTTATGCTTTAAAATTTATTTTTTTAATCATAGTATAAATTTAATTTTATAATTTAAAAAATATTTGTTTCGTACATGAGTAAATAAATAATAAGATTATATCTTACCCGTGAATGAGTAAATAAATTATATAGGATACAGCGCGAAGGTAATGCAAATGGCAAGCTCTGGTAAGGAAAACTTGTTCGTGTAGTCGAGTAGATGGTTCATTTGAATTTTTGTTTATTTTTAAATAAATAGTTTCAAGAAAAATGATTTAAAATAAGGTTATTTGGTTAAATTAAAATTGATTTTAAGAAAAATAAATTTTAATATTTGAAATAAAAATATTAAAAGTAGAAAATAAACATTTATTTTCTAAAAATATTAATTATTATTTATTTTTTAAAAAATAATTAATATTTAATATTTTTTTAAAATTTTGAAAATAATTTTTTAAAATATTATAAAACATCTTAAAAGTTATATTGTAACATTAGAAATAACATTAAACCAAAATAAATAATCACTTTCGAATGAGCTTTTTATTTTATTTTATGAATATGTCCTTTTCTTGCGTTCTTACATGTAAATAACGGTTATTCGGTTCCCACCTGGAATTTTCTGTGTGAGAGCAAGTGTCTGTTGAACTTTATTTGTTCGTATAATTTGTATCGTATATGTCACAGCATTTTCATTTGTACTACAAAACATATTGTATCTTTATTTAATTTTTAAGTTTCGGTAAAGCTTTATAATTTAAATTTATTAAATATATGATAATATTAATTATTAAATAATAATTTTTATTATTTAAAAATTCTTTATTTTATAAAAAAAATATTTTTTAAATATAAACTTTTAGATTATTTTTATTATAACAAATTGAAAAGTTAATGATAAATTTTTTTTGAAGTGATTTCATATTACTCTTAAATAAATGTTTAACTAACTTATTAATTTAATAAAAATTTAATATATAATAATTATTATTTTATGATTAATAAAATTCAAACATTATCAATATTGTATAATATTTACAATATATATTTATTAACTTAATTTAATAAATAACTTAAATAAAATATAAAAATTCAATCAACTTATTTAATTAATATTTTTATTATTATATTATAAAATAATCATGAATAGACTATATACATGATTTAATCAAATTTAATACATATTTTTTATTTAAAAATAATTTATATTAATTAAATATTTTTTAATTTATATAAAATATGTCATTATCTCGACACGAAATATATTTCTTTCATAAATAAATTATCACTACTCATTAAATTAATAAACATGGATCATATAAATAATTATTTTTAATGTAATTAAAATAATATTCAAAGAATAAATATGAATTCAATACATAATAAAACTAGGAAAGTAACTATGATGCAGTTATTATAGATAAATTTTGATATTTATTAATAAAAAATTCAACAAAACTTAAAAAAAAAATATTGATACTCGCTTTTTACATATATATATATATATATATATAAATTTTCTTGTCTTATCTGATAGTTGAAGGGGGAAAGGAAAATTAGACTTATCTGCAACTTATTCATAAGCTTCATCGAACCTTGAGAGATAATTATATGTATTATTGTTCTTATCTTATCTGATAGTGACGGTAAGCATGAGATTAAAAAAAATAACATAAAATAAAATGAGAAAATTGGAGTATGACAAGCTAATTTTGAGACTTGGTTTTGAGTAAGATTTACTTTGTATTAAATGTTTGATAAGTTTAAAATTGCATTTGTATGAATCATGTATGTGGCATATATCATATGATCAGATAATTTCAATTCGTTGAAATCAGCTTTGTATACTCGATAATTGTTAATCTCAATTGTTGTATATACTATATAGTGAGAGATAATTATCCATAAATTCTCGAGCATTTACGTGAGAAGATGAATTCGTTTAAACATAGTAGGAAATACGGGACTTATTTATTTTTAAACTTTTTTTTATTATAAATTGAAGTATTTTAATTTGTATTTTTGGTATTTAATTATTTAGATGTTATTTTTAATTTTTATTTATATTGTATCTCACTCACTTAAAATCTTACAACATATCCTAATGATATAAATTGTCACCATTAATGTAATAAAAATAATTATATTATATAAAATAATTATTTAATAAATATTCTCATACATGGGTGGGTAACATCCTATGATCATTTAGAAATTGCTTTTGTTGCATAGCCTTGAACCTGAATTAAGTGTGATAGTCTTGGATAAAAAAATATCGCACTCTTTATTAACAGCTTAAGTTTTTGTTAATAATGATTAGCTACTGTTACTAAGTTTGTTACGAGTTAGGAGACGAACTTACTTTGCCAAGAAGAGCAGGAAATATGAAATTTATTTATTTTTCAACTTTTTTATTATAAATTGAAGTATTTTAATTTGCATTTAATTTCTATTTTTGGTATTTAATTATTTGGATGTTATTTTTAATTTTTATTTACATTGTATCTCATTACAGAAGATCTTAATGATATAAATTGTCACCATTAATGTAATAAAAATAATTATATTATATAAAAAAATTATTTATTATATGAATATTTTGATATTTATTGTTATAAAAAATAACAAAAACTTAAAAATATATTAATTATATAGATATTTTGATATTTATTGGTATAAAAGAAAAAATTATTTATACACCAAAATTGGTGCTTTATATTTATTATATGAAAATTTAAAAGAAATATAATATTTTTACAAGTAAATTAATCGAATAATTATTAAATAGATAATCATTAACTGTACGAACTATTATCGTTAATGTAATGAAAATAATTATATTATATAAAATAAATGTATAAAAAATATATTTATCACGTAGGTATTTTTATTTTTATTGATATAAAAAATATATTTATTGATGTATAAAAAAAAGTGATGATAGCTGACCACTGATTCACACTTTTAATATATATAAATAAATTAAATAAATTTAAAATATTTATACATTAATTAACTACTTAAATAAATTATATACCATTGAAATTTATCAAACAAAATCCAAAACCAGATAATCCTATTAATTTGAACCAGCCACAAAAGACATGTGAGCCTTTATTGGCGATGGCCTATTGGCCCTTTGATAAGTATGGTATGATTTTATTTTTTAAAATAATTGTATTACTCATGTGTGTATAATTAAAACTTAAATTTAAATATTTTACGTGCTTAAATAAATTAGATATTCAAATAAACTAAGATTTTATTTTCAATTTGAAAACTTTCAAATACATGTTACGCTACATTAAGAAAAATATTACAACTAGAAGTAAATAGTATATTTTTTTTAAGATAATAATATTCTCATGTATTACAACTAGAAGTAAATAGTATAACCTTTTTAAGATAATAATATTGTAATAATTAATTATGTTATTATTATAATAAAAATATATAAAATATTTATTTTACTCTTAGAATTAATTACACTTTAATCATATTATTTGATAAAATTAACAAAGATAAAATTATAAATAATAAATTATTATTCTGACATCGGGATACGAACAAAGAGTATTTTCTAAAATTTATCAAATCTTTAGTCTCTAATGCTATTTAAAATATAGCCACTAATAGATTATTTTAATTAAATATATTTGTAATTAAAACAATTTTTGGCGAGTTGGGAGAAGTTAATTCCAATTTTGTACGCTGACATTATATATATATAAACAGTGTATGTGTTGTGTTCTTGTGTCTAGAGTTAACCCTCAATTTTCATTCTGATTTAATGAACATGCTGAATCTTAATAAAAGAAAAATTAAACACGGTAATTTTACAAAAATTACTTGTAATATTAGCTTTTTTATTTTTTATATTTTCCATAAATAAATAAGATTGTTTATAAATAGAATACACTGTCCTATCTTTTCTATTTATTTAAAAATAGAAGTAATGTTATGCAGTGGATAAGTAAAATAAATAATAAATATATTTTTTTTTAAAATAATTAAACTAAATCTTATATGTAAATAATAATATAGTAAATATGATGAAATTAATATTTAAAAAGAGTTCATCAAACAATTTATTTATATAGTTGTAAAATTTATCTAACTTTGAATTGCATGATAAATAAAATAAAATAATTTAATAAACCATTTTATAATAAGTTAAAAATTGTAACGAGTTTGGATTTAAAAGGAGAATGGGAATTTGGGACTCAACTCAAGTTCTCACCTCTTGATGCCCCAACTCAAGTTTGAATTGCGCATTACGTTTTTTAGAACCTTGGCCCATATTCTAGATAATAAACCTCATACATAAAACCAACATTAAAAATTACAAAGGAATTAACGTAACTACAGCGTTTCGGTATCTTCAGTGCTCAGAAAAAGCATATACCATTTGCATTACAAGATGGTTACTACAGTACAGTACCCTACGTCATTGTTTGAAGACCGCTTCATAGTGCCAAAGATTTTACATTTTAGTGCTCACAAATTCCAAATCGTTTTCAAGTTTTGAAACGAAAGCATTTCTTCACATACAACCCATCATCAGAAACACAAGTTTCTTAGTCCAGCCTAAGTTTCAACTGTCCTGCATTTTACAAGTGTGTTGGTCTCAAAAACCTAACGCTCGTCCACAAGACGAATGTCATAGCGATGTGCCAAGCGACGAGCAGTTCCATCAGAAAACACATTATCCATCATTTCATACTTCTTATAATACTCTTTGAGGGCTACTTGTTGCTGCTTTGCAAGCCTCTCCTCTTCCTTCAGTTGACACTAGTGAGAAGAATCAGTGTTTAGAAGAATGTGATGAATTTGTAAAATATTTAAAGGCTAGAGTCTAACATTACAAGTAAGCATAAATATAAACAAACTTGTATGATCCCATGGCTGCTTGCTGTATATTATGTTGAGAAACAGTTACTCAAGACATTAGTATGCTTCCTTTTATCTTGTTTTGATAGCTACGGACATATTCTGTGTATGTATTAATTTAACGATGACTGATTATGATCCCCTAACTTTTGTAAATTCTACACTTTGATCCCTTAATTTTTTCGTTAAATTTGTCCTCTAATTTTTCAAATTTCACAAATTTGATCCAAATGTAAAAATTTCACTGTAGCAATCAAATTTAACATGTTAAAATTTCTTTTTTATGATTTAGCTCCTTAACTATTCAAATTAAACACAATTAGTCCCTTTTGTACAAATTTGTGAAAATTAAAGAGTTAGGGACCAAATCTAACGAAAAAATGTTAAGGGACCAAAGTATAAAATGGTAGAAGTTCGAGGAACATAGGTATTGTTTAGCATTTAGCAAGATTAAGGAACCAGAAGTTACCTCAAGCAAGAATGCAGCTTCAGCAGAATGTTTCGTAGTAAGTTGCTTCAGTTTCTCTGCTACCTCCAAATCAGGATCATTTACGTCCAACCAACGGCAACTAATTTTTTTACCTGGTTTACTTGGACGATCTTCGAACATTTCTGCTTCAGCAGGATGTGCCCTTACAGGCCTTGGCATCCCAGACATCATGAAAGGGAACTGTTGTAACTCCGAGATGACAGCTTTAGCCTCCTTTGACTTTTCCATCTCCACTAACACACATTTAGGAATATTTCCAGGTACTGCATAATTAGGTATGAAATGCACATTCACAACATTGCCAAACTGACCCAATGCAGTTTTCAATACAGATTCAGTGACCTGCGGTGAGACATTATCCATGTAAACTGTACGCCTCACTTTCTCTTCGAAAGCAGCAAACTCTGATCTATTAGGAGTTCCCATGGAAGACAAACCTGCCAAAAGAAAGACCAAATTTGCAACTAAAAATTCTAAATGGAAGTTGTTAAAAATGTATAAATGCAATGTTACTCATCTCCCAATAGCTTAAACTTTTTGGAAGATTTGTGATCAACACACTATAACATGTTATCAATGCGGGTGGTCCTGTTTTCAAATTCATGCAACCCCGTATCATCAAATTTCAAGTGATGGCCTGACAAGGTGTTTAGATCCCAAACTTGAGGGGAGTTTGGAATGCATAAATGTAATGTTGGCCGTCTATATTATCCTTTTGGAAGGATTGATGACACGTTATAACAGAAGTGTAGCATACAAAAAATATACACCATGTGAACCAGCATTTATAGAAGTCCATACGTTGGCAGCTTAACCATACTGATAACTCAGACACACTGCTTCTGATGGCATTCAACCAACTTGAAGCAGTAATAAGATAACACAGTTTACACAATTCATAAAAAGAATAAATTCCACCAATGACTCATTGTTGTTACAGCTGACTGACCCATAACACGTGAATAAAATCCAATTAACTTGCAAATGACACACAAATGAAGCAACCAAAGCATAGAGATAAAATCTCTTCTGGTATTGAAAGGTTCACTAGCTGGCTATCAAAGAAATGCTTGCATGTTGTCCATTCTTATTTAAAAGAAGAAGCTTGTGAATAAGAGGTCATATGATCAATTATTAGGTGATCTAAATATGCAGGAAATAAAGTCAATAACAGTTCAGAGATGCAAAGGATGAATTTCGCAAGCTCAAATCTAAAAGCCAATCAGATAATAGCTCTTTGAGTTCTCAGATTTGGATTTAAATTATATATAAATGCATAGGAAAATTCACAGCCCTATTTTGTACTCGTATAAATATTACTCATTGACATTATTTGTTTTGTCGTAGCACTTAGAGCACATAGCCTCCATCTTTCATCTTTCACTTGGGAGCACAGATTTTATTATTTTTCCATGTTAGTGTATCTTCATTTGTATTTCTAAGACTTACGTGTTCTCAGAATTAATTCTTGTGGTCTCAAATTGGTTCTCCAATTAAATCCAAAATTTGTTGATAGCTAAAACAACTAACTTTTGGGAACTCTCCTATTTGTGCTTAATTTTTTGTCCTATGTTTTTCTTAACTGATCCAATTCGAGTTGAAATTTATTTTGACCAGTTAGGATTTGGTTTTTGCCTTTTAAGCTTACCTTAGGACACTCGTGACCCAAGAATCATTTTAAGCTAATTATTTTACAAATTGTTGTTGTGGCATGTTCGGTGACTTGGGATACAAGAAGACTGAAGCGTTGGTCTTGGAAAAGATGCACGCCTATGACCTCTTTCTCGTGTGACAAGCTGATAAGAGTAGGTTGGGCAATACCATGTTGGATAGCATTGTACTCTATAAAATTTATATTGTATTAGGTTATTTGACCAACTTTTCTTCAACTTATAACTGTTTGTCACCTCAGCAGTACACCACAATAACTTGAGATAAAATACTTTTCATTAACTGTTTGTTCATTACTTGCATAATTTTAGTTTCTAAAATTGGACATTATTTGAAAAATCTATTCGTCCTCAGATTTTTTTCATCTAGAAAAAAGAATTCACATATAATACATAATTGTAATTTACTATATAAAGGGGGATTCTAAAATCCACAAGAAACAGTGCAAAGCCAGAGCTAGTGTTGGAAAGTGTAAATGGGATTACAATTATTAAATAATATTCACATTTAAAATAAGTTTTTAGCACTTGCACCTTAACCATACCACGACAGAGCATCTATCATTCCTAGTGCATAGTTTATCCAATTCATCAGGTTCAGTAATTTAGTAGCACTCATATTCAACAACAAAAAGTGCTTATGTTGACCCATATTTTTATAGAAGTATACAAGTAGTCTCTACATTTAATTTTAAGTACACCAATTATTCAAATTAAAATTTCATTAGAGATTTCAACATGTACCACACACATGGGCAAAAAATGAAAGACAAAATCGTCTTCAAAATAATTAAATAATAATAAAATATTCATTTAACCATTATTAACCAAAAAAAAATTCAACCCCAAAACGAAACGAAATCAAGAAAAACTGAGAGAAAGTCTTGAAAAAACCCTAAAAAAGAATCAAATCTTATTGAAGATTATGTTTTTGCAAGAAAAATCAAAATGAGATGGATAGATTTTTGAGAAAAAAACTTAGGGCTTTTATCTCAATTCAATACCTAACAAAGTTTGTAGCTTTAATGCCCTTAGAAATAGTAGGTAGAAGACTGAGAGGTTGTTCACTGACGAGAAACAGTTTTAAAAACGAGCTTGACATTTATTTTTCGAACATGTGCGTAGAATACATTGAATTCTTCAATTAAATCTTAATTTTGGATAACTGATGTAACTAAAATCAAAATCAAATTTAAGGACTGCTAGTTAGTATCTTGCTATGAAATATGATCACTACTAAATTACGGAACCCAATTCATCGTATGAACAAATTCCATTCCTCATTATCCATAATTCTCATCTCAAAGCCAAGGCATATATACGATGAAACAAGGAAAACAAACGTGAAGACAGAGATCCACAAGAAGGCTATCCAAGAAATGCCTGAACTCTTAAGATCACTTCATATTTTTTGTTAGTACTGATCCCAAGGGCACTTCAAAATCCATTGTAAACAGCGTAACATCAGAGCTAATTTTGAAAATTTACATGGATTGACATTTATTAATGATTAAGATTACTAGTAAAAATGCCTTTCCATTGAGTTTGAAATTCTTGTAATAAATTATAAAAAAATTAATACTGAAATTCAAAAAGTGAGAGCAGGTATATAATCTTTATTGAATTTTACCATCGAGAAACAAACACTTTATTCTTTTTATGTATTAAAAATATAACAAATTTAAAAGTAAAAGCTGAAGATAATTGTATAATTGGGGGAGAAGAGAAAATTGATGCTTACCTGAACTCCTTTATTCAACGGTTGGAGAAAGAAGAAAACGAGAAACGTCCTTCCCCACGACGACGTTTGGGGAAGGAAGCAACCGAAAGAAAGCAGGGATCAGAGATCGACTCTAGGGCTAGCGTAAACTGGAAAAGAATTGCTATCGCAAATATTTTCTTAAAATTTAAGCACGTGTAACAAAATTAACCTAATTGTTACTTATTAAAAAAAATATTTATATATTAATAAAATATTTTTTTAATGTTATATAATTAATTATATTTTATTGTAATAAAAGTATCATCAATAATAAATATTGAAATAATAATACGAGCTGTAAAAGTATTTTTACATATTTAATTTAAAGTATTTTCATAATGTTTATTATATATAATTGAAAATTTTCGGTAGACTTAATTTAAATATGTTTAAAGATACTAAAATATATTATTAATTAAGGATATGTTTGTTTACCTTGGAATTAAAAATGGCTAAAATTCGAAACAAAAATAATTGAAATCAAATTCTTCGATGTGTCTACAAATATGATACCATAATTATTTTATTAAAATGCTTTGTTAGTATAATAATATTTATTTTTAAAGATATTAGTTAAAATAAAAATAAAATTAATAAATTAAAGGAGAAAAATGGAATACATAATGATTTGAAAGTTTTAATATTGAGTGATAGATAACTCAATATAAAATTATATATATCTCACGTAAAAGGTAAATTAATTTTCCACTCTTATTTTAATTATCTATTTGTTGTTAAAAGATAAGAAATTATTTTATCTTTATTAATTATAATATCTTATTTTATATATAATAATAATATTTAAACATGTAAATTATTTAATTTTATTTATTATTATTATTGTTGTTGATGTTGATGTTGATTAGGACCGAACAAAATATCGGATTAATTCAAAAAATTTGATTCAATATGAGAAAATAGATTGATTTCGATTAAAAATTGGAACGAATTTGAATTAAATTTTACCATACGATTGTATTTAGATTAAAAATATTAACATTCGTATAATTTAATTCGATTCGATATATTTAATATATTATTTAAATATATATATAATAATAATAATAATAATAATAATAATAATATAAACATAATATATTACCTATTCGACTCCACGATGCGACAATTTCACTCGAGTCATTCCTACTAGTTGTTTGTCGTTCCTAGTCGTTGTTCTCCTCTTTCAATCATTGTTCACCTATCATAGTTTTTGTTCTTCATTGTTCTTGGTTAGATTTGTTAGATGGTTTTCTTTTTTTAAATTTTGATTTCAAAATTCATTTTCTCTATTGTTCAACTGCTATGTTTCGTGATGTGCTATCGATATTAATTTCTAATATTTTAGCTGTTATATTTTTTAATTCTTGTAAGTGGTCGAGTGGAGTGGGTATGATGCTTAAGCAAAGTGATAATTGACAACATCATATTATTTGTTTAGATGAATATACAATAATCTTTAAAAAGATAATTTATTTTATAACAAAACAGAAATGGTTTGATATCATTATTATTTTTAGTTCATATAGATAGTTTTTCATCCAAGAGTAATCAATAAGAGTTGTGAGATTTAAGAATTACTACAAATGCTATATTTTTAACTTTTAAAATTTTGATCATGTAAATGATAATATTGTTGACTTAAATATTGAAAAAGAGTTCGTTTTATTATTACTATTTAGAGAATAAAGTTAAATTATGTGATTGATATTGAATCTTTTTTGAGGTATTATTATAGATATTTGAAATTAAATTATGTAATTAATATTGAAATTTTTTCTTTTGTATCATTTTTATTAAATTATTTTTATGTTGTTGAATTTGTACGAAAAATATTTTTATTTTAAATATTTCTTTAATTTTATGAAATTTTTTATTTATAAGTTAAAATTATATTTTGATATTATCTAATCCGATTATTGAATCCAGATTGGAATGGACATCTATACCATATCAAATTTGAATTCAGTTATTTATAATTTATTTAAGGTGTTATTAAAATCAAATTGATTTATCAACATATTATAATTTTTTAAATATATTTTAATCATAAACCTATAAAAATCATTCTTTTGTATTTAATTTAATTTTTGAATAATAAAAATCTTAACATATTTTCTTCTCTATATATTTAGCATTATAATAATGTGATAATAAAAATAGTTAAATGACATATTTTTTTTCTTTCTATTTTACTCTGTATCCATGTATCAATATAATTTTTTATATATAACACAATACATCGGTATTGGTCTGAACGAAGGTAGTATTTTTCTGATATGGGTATACTGAATAAAGTAGCAGCAGCTTAAAATTGAAAACCTACAGAAACCCACTCCTATAGAGTGGAGCTCATCAAAGATTCATATTACACTATTCTGATCTCCTCCGCTCATTCGAAGGGAGCATATCGGAGATGGGCACATCAAAGAATGCCGTCCGTACGATCTCTCAGGAGGCTTTCGACGAGCTCGTGAAGGAGAACATCGACGAGCTCGGAATGGATCCTTCTGAAGCCCTCCAAGACGCTATCGAAACCCTTACTCTCCAAAGCGTAGATCTTTCTGGTCTCTAATCTCAAAACTCTTTTCCATTTCCTAAGATCCGTCTGTTTACCGAGAAAAATGCGGGAGCTTTATACATTTTGTTTTTTTGTCTAGGGATCGTGACTTGTGTTCCAGGGGAGAGTAGTGTGAAGGAAAATCCTGTGATACAATGTTTGGACAGATTGAGGCAATTGGATGGTTGTTCTAGCGATGAGAACTTGGATCAGCTGGTGGAGTTGTGTGATAAGCTTAGCGAGTCATGTGGTGAAGAAACATCTGGAAATGCAGCAATAGCTACGAAGAATGGAGGGGTTGAATTGATTTGTTCTTTATGTTCTAAGATTCCAAGTGGACGTGAACGAGCACTTGTGTCTACTTTGAAGGCTATGGCTGCTTTGCTTCATGGTATGATAAAGAATTGCTATTGTTGTTTGCTCATGTATAGTTTGTTAGCAATCGTGAAATGTTGCTTTGGATGTTGTCTAAAACTTCTGGATGATTTTTACTTTCTAAGCTTACATGGGATAGAGATGAAGTTGAAAGATTTATTTTTATGGTTTTGATGTGGTTAGATCTCCAAGTTTTGTGAGTTTTTCACCAACTTGTATTTTGTATAGCCCAAGTTACTAGAACTTTAAAATGATTTTTCACTTTTTTCTTTTTCTATTTGTGGTCGAACTTTTTCACAATGGTTATTATCAAAATAGAATCTCTTTTTTAGTGTTAGTTTTTTTTAATAGTTTAGTCATTTTTACGAAAAAAGTGATATCACCAAATGATTAATTTTAATTTTTTTTAATTTTTTTTATCAATTTTGTAATATTTTTGTCTATTCTTAAAGACAATTTATAAAATTGATATTATAATAACATTAAAAAAAGAAGAGAAAAAATAAAAAGAAAATGAAAAAATTGATCATTTGTGACTGTACTGTCATTTTTTTTAAACAAAATGACTGAACTGTTACAAAAATAACAAAAGACTAAATTGCTCTTCTTGACTTATCTAAGGGACTTGTGATGTAACCTACCCTTCGGAAAATATAATGGTTTCGAATTTGAGAAGAAAATGAAAATGAATCTAATCATTAAAATCTGGTGTGAAAATATTAAAACATAAAATATCTGTGGATCATGTTATGCAACCTTTTGCTTTTACTACTGGTTTAATATGCATTACTTAAGATTCATTTCCCAGAAGTGGATATGAGATATTTAAGTTGAGGATGGTGAAATGAAACAACATGTAAGCATAGGATCATTAATAACTTATCTGAGAAATGTATATAGAACATCTGTATATTCACATGTAAACCATTGTATGAGGGACCGGAGTTATATTTTGTTTATAGTCATAATAGAGACTTTATATTCGGATCAACTTCAATATAGTTAAGGATTTGGTCTTAAAGAAATTTCTTATGCCTTGTAATTGTTTGACGGAAGTCGGAACCGAAATGTCACCACTAGCATTTTCAGTGATGCAAGAATCTTTTGCCCTTCTGTTCCAGATGTTCAGAGTACAGAATCATTTCGGGCCTCTGGTGGACCTCAAATGGTGATAGGTATTTTAAAAGGCAGCAACCAAAATTTAGAAGTATTGAATAGTGGTTTTGCAGTCATTGCTGCAGCTGCAATGGGTAATGAGGTTATAAAATCGTTGTTCATGGAATTGAAGATTGATGAGCTCATCCTTCAAATACTGAAGACACAGAGTAAAGGCAGCATTCTAAATTTGTATGATGCCATACGTGTTCTCCTTGCAGCTGATGATAACCGTGTTGTGGCTTCGCAAGTGAGTTGAAGTCTAAAAAAGTGAACCACAGACATTGTTTTTTTTTGCCATATGTCAGATGATTTAGAATATATTGATAATCCTTCTTATCGATTTCCTTTCTGTCAGAACTTAGGTTAATATATGGTTAATGTCTTTTTGGTCATACATACTTTACAATTCAAAGCTTGCATCACACACACACACACACACACATATATATACACACACACATGTACACAATATTCATACAAGAAAGACACATAGATACATACTTGGGCACGTATGTATATACAGAAAAATGTGTGTTTCCTCATATACGTGAAATATATTTCTTGTAACTGTAGATATGTGAACTCAGGTTTATGGTTATGCACGGAAATTTGCAAAGGTTGGAATTGCTGGAGAACTGGTAGAATCACTGAATGCAGGGCTTAGCTCACCTAGCCTAGTTTCAGCTAGTATTGCTTTAAAGGCAATTGTAGTTAATGTAAGTTTTTATACAAGAGCACAGTTAAAACTATGTCAAATTATAATTTTTGTTCCATCTACTTTTATGATATATATATATCATATAACAATTTGATGTAGCTGAGTATTATTATTATTCTTAGGATAATCCTTTCTCGTCCTTTCTTTGCTGAAAGGATAACTGGTGCTGTAAATATATGTTCATCGAAATTTCCTGTTGTAATGATAGCTCTTATCTTCTTGAGTTGATACCTCATTTTCTTGAGTTAATCCCTGATGTTATATGTTTAAGAGAAAGGTGTCATTTAAGTCCTTTAGATTAAGCTTTAGTGTGCGTTTAGTCCCTCAGATTCAAAAATGTGTTTTCTAGTCTTTCAGCTTTGAGAAAATTGTTAATTAAGGACAAATAATATTATTTTAATGATTTTTCTATTAAAATATTATTATTTCATATCAAGTGATTAAAACGCGATAAAAACTTGATCCTTTAACAATGGTAAAATGAGAATTAATATGAATTTTTTTTCACAAAATATTTATCTTAATATTTGGTTATTATCAATATTTTATTTTAATATTTTTTATTTTTTAAGAATAAAAATATATGTTTAAATAATTTTTTTAGAATATTTATTAGAGAAAAATACCACATAAATCTCTTACTTAGATTAGGTCATTAGTTTCGTTTAGTTTTTTAGATTAAATACAATGTCATTTAGTTTCTTAGTTGTGTAAAAAGGGTCAATTAAGGACAAATTATATTATTTTAATGATTTTTTATTAAAATATTATTATTTTTAAATCAAATGATTAAATACGATTAAAACATGAGTATTTTAACAACAGTAAAGTCACAATCAATAGAAAAAAATCACAAAATATTTGTTAATTGTTACACGTTTTATTTTAAAATTTTATTAATTTTTAATAAAAATATATATTTAAATAACTTTTTGTTTGAAATTTATTATTGTTTATTTTTCATAAATTATTTCATATTAAATGTCATTGTTATCCTTGTTAAATATTCGTATTTAAATCGCTTTTTAATTACTTGACAAAAAATAATAATATTTTAAATAAAATTAAAATAGTATAATTTGTCCTTAATTGGCTTTTTTTTGCAAAACGAAGGAACTATATGACATCGTTTTTAATCTTAGGGACTAAACGACACAAATAATCTAATCTAAAGGACTTTTGAGGCATCTCACACAATTTATTATTGTTGGTTTTTTCTTAAATAATTTCATATTAAATTACACTTTTTTCTTTGTTAATATCTCATATTTTATTGTGTTTTAATTACTTAACAGTAAAAAATAATATTTTAATAGTGAAATCATTGAAATAATATAATTTATTCTCAATTAATCATTTTTCTCAAAATTGAGGGATTAAATGATACTAACTTCATAATCTAAGGGACTAAACGACACTAATTTCATAATCTAATTGACTTCTACAGCCCCTCTTCGTATATTTTATTTATTTAAATCTCTTTGCTGAGTACAATGAGGCTCACTATCACCGATTATGACAAAGTACTGAGTTATATTGTTTCCTTGACACTAAAGTTTTTCTGTCCACAGGATGAAATATGTATATCCATTGCTGAAAAGGGTGGTATTGATGCATTGCTCCGATGCATTGATGACAGTGGTGAACAAGGCAACAAAACTGTCGCTAGAGTTTGCTGCTCTTTGCTTTCCAAGGTCGAAAATCCCGACTATTAGTTCTTTATATGTCATTGGACAATTGGAAAATTTGATGCAAAGTACTTGGTCTACATTTCATATTTATCAATTCTCTTGTACGCATCCAAACAACTGGATGGAATCCACAATATCCAATTTTTAGCATAGACTGGTTGATGTTAGGAGTTTGTTTTCTATTTGAAAACAGCTCCAAATTTTATCTTTCTTGCCCCAGCATTGTAAGAATTTGGTTGTATCTTGGAAATCCTAATTATTAAGCTGACTTTCATTGTACTCCGAACAAATCGGAGTATGTGTATTTACTATAAACTCATGATTAAATTGAATATGTATTTCATTATTTAATATTACCTTTGTTATTTCCTAAGCCACTCAGCTTCCTGGTGTGTTTTTCTCCATTAGTTGGCAGGAAGTGATGCAAATAAGAGTGCCATTGTGGAGAAAAAGGGTATGGATAGGCTTGTCAGACTTTCCGCCAGATTTTCAGATGACACTTCTGTCCTGCAAGAGGTACGAAGTTGAAATTATATTGCATATACCAATGTTCATAATCATAAGAAGTACGTGTGTATATAAATATATATTCTGTTATCAATTAGAACGTAAAGTAGGTGTTTGTTAAGCAAACTCAAAATGTGCCAGCCATATAAAAAGGACAGCTTTAGTATTCATATCATTTAATAGCATGTGTGTTTTGGGAGGAAGGGGAGAGGGTGGTTTGATTGGGGGCGAGCTACTTTGGTAATCATGGGGAAAAAAGAAGTCAGTAATTGGCGTAGTAGCCTTAAACCCAAGAATTCAAACTTCGAGTAGGAAGAATCTACTATGGATTAATCTTTAAAAGAAAAAATACAGAGAGAACACTCCCCAACAAAATCAGAAAATATTCATCAACTACCCACAAAAATGATACCCTCTGCCTAATAACCACCCGATTGCCCAGCCAATACTCCTAACAAACAACAAGACACGTAGTAGATGGGGACAAAGTAGAAAAACTGATTAAAGAACCACATGCTAAGCAGGGGTTTTAGGGAAATAAAATACGCAGCTAATAAACGACACTAAAAGGCTAGTAAATGACATCAAGCCACTACATTAGTAACTTTCTTGTATTTATTATGTATTATGTTTCTTCTATTCTCTTTATAGTTAATGCTTTCTTACCCCTATATGAAAAGACCAAACTCTTAGAGAAGACATTAGTAAGATATGGTACCCTCAAGCAGATTATCAAAACATTATTCAGTATTGATATAATTTAGTAGAAATTTTGGGATGAAATGGTCTTGTAATTATGAGTAAGTGACACATTGATTCTGTAACTATTTAAGTGGACAGATTTAATCCAACAATTAAATTAAATGGTCCAATTAGTCCAAATTTTACAATTTTGTAAGAATTTTAACTTAATCAGCCACATGCTTGGCACATGACTGATTTTTCAAGTGCATTTTTGGATTTTGTTTTGTTTAGTGATTTTTGGGAATTAAAAAAAAATAATTGGCCAAAGGGAAAAAAAATTCCCTCCAAAGTTTATCCCCCTTTTGCAATTGTTGCCATTATTGGATCATATTTAAAGTTCTGATCGAAACTCAAACCTGTTAGGATTAAAGCAAACAAGAGTCTCACATTGAAAAGATAAGACAATTCAAAGGAGTATATAAGTGTTTGGGTTACCCCTCCTAATAAGGTTAGCCTTTTGGGTTGGAATCTCATAGTACTAATGGGAGGCCAATTGGCATGTTGGGCCTCCACAAAACCCAAATCCATTTTTTTATCCTTATCTCTCCTTTATCAGCCTTCTCTCTCAAAAAGAACTCTTTTTTTTCATGTTGCCTTCTTACCGAGTCACCATTAGAAGGGAAAGGGGTCTTTTTTCCTAGTAAAATCGATTTAATTTCTGCAATTTTTCAGCCTTATTGCACAGTTTATTGTGCTTGGGAAAAGGGCTTCTTCACGCTCTTTATTGGAGCTAATAGTTTTCGCCAGTTTTGTTTGATTTATTTTATTTAATGAGGCAACTTATGCCAATTTTTTTTTAATTCCCAAAAATCATTAAACAAAACTGAAAATCTGAAAATGCCTTTAAAAAATCAACCATGGGCCGAGCATGTGGCTGATTAAGTTAAAATTCCAACAAAATTGTAAAATTTGGAATAAGTGGACTATATATTTTAATTGTTGGACTAAATTTGCTGCCTAAAAAGTTACAGGACACACTGTTGTAAAAGTCAATTTTAAGTACCGGGACGTTTTCATTAAGTGAGGTAAGATTTAAGTCTCAAGGTGCTCCAAAACATAAGTCTCAAACTTTAACCTTAAAAAACATTTAAATATTAATAAAAGTAATTTTTAATCCAATAAGCAATAAATATCACGGAAAACAACTCAAAAAACTTTAAATAATGTTAAAATATTAATATAACCAATTAATCATGAAAAATAACCATAAAATATGTAAAATAAATAATATAAATTGTCACTCTATCGTTCAAATATCCATAGAAGAAAAAATACAAATATAAATAGTCAAATAGAAAGATTATGTGATTTGCAATGCTGAGTAACTGGTAAAACTTGGAGTTGTCGGAGGTAAAGGAAAATAAAGGTGATAGATGAAGGAAAATCGAAGAATATTAGGAAAGCAATCCTAATCATGTTTGTTCATGAGATTATGATATTCTCTCTCCCGTCTCTGTTTTTTTTTTTATGAATGACTTTTTTACTTTTTTAATTTTGTGAAACCATGTATGGATTTTATGGATAACGCATGAACCAATTTAAAAAATTAACTATTTGAGGCTAATGTTTCAATTACCTCTAGGTGTAAAAGCCTTAAGACATAAGCCTTAATTTACCACTTGAGACTATAGTCTCTAAACGTTTTTTTTAAACCTTAAAATAATCTTTTACAACAATGACATGACTAATATGTCATTTACTCATAGTTATAGAACCATCTTGACCCAAAATCTATAAACCCATTTAGTAACATATGAGTAGATTATGATATTCTCCATTCAGAAAGCATTAAGAATAAAGAGAAAAGAATAAACACATTACCTAACAAATACAAGCTTCATCAAAAAGACCAAACTCTTACAGAAGACATTGGTAAGATAGCTTCATCAAGCTAATTGTCAAAACATTGTCTTTATTCACAACTTATTGAATAAAATGTCAATTCACGTCAATTTATCTGATGCACCACTCATGGTTCCTTGAGTTACTAACTATATATTGGTACTAGCTTGGTAGTTATAAATTCATAATAGACGAGTTCCAAGCTTCTTTCCCACATTATCTCACATTCAGTTAGAGCTGTAATACGATATTCTGCTTTAGCTGTATAATACTTCTTTATGTCACTACTCCCACGTACAAAGTACAAGCCTGTAGTTGATTTAGCTGTAGCTAACTCATTCTTACAACTTGGGTGCAAAATCAGCAGTTATTGCTCAACCAGGCATGTTAATGCCATATTTCAGAAAAATTTAAAGGCTCATTTTTTATTTTGATAATTTTTGGAGTTATACTAAATGTTATGATAGCCACGAGGTTTGCCTCCTTTTCTTGTTTTGATATTTTTCCCTGAAATAGAATTTGGACAAGCAAGAAATTGTGGTTTTAGTCAGTCTTTTTTAACTAGTCTAGATAGTTTTGTTTCACTACTTTGACACATCATGCTGCAGATTATGTCTACTATCACTGTACTCTCTCTTAGATCCCCAGAAAATGCAGCGTGTGCAATCGAAGCTGGGGCTGGAGACTTGGCTATCCAAGCCATGCAGAAGTTTCCTGCGGCACAGCAAATGCAAAGGAATTCTTGTCTCATGATAAGGAATCTTGCTGTTAGAAATCCTGAAAACAGGTGAGTAGTTTCAACCATAACTTAAAACTGACATTGTACTTACTGGAATCTACAAAAGCTCTAGTGTCCTCCGAATATAATTGGAGTAAGAGTGTGATGTTTCTTTCGCGACAACCTTGTTCCTTGCGGAAAATTAGGGTTCTGGAGAAACTTTGACTGAACTGTTTTCATCTGACAGAACGTTGCTTCTCAATAATGGTGTGGAGAAATATATCAGGAAGGCCAAACAAACCCATGAGAGCTGTAAAGATGCTGCAACCGATGCACTACGAGATTTGGGGGTGGATAACTACAACTTGTAACTCTCAACTCTTAAGCAGCCCCTTGTAGTTGTTGAAAACAAATCTCTATACATCCTTCCTCTGGCTCGTTGGGACGGCTGTGTCAAAGTTTTGGGTGCTGAGCACTTGTTTTAAAGATTTTTTCCCTTTTTCCTTTCCTTTTTTTGCACATTTCATTTGCATTTGAGGTTATTTGAGTAATGTTAGGTTTTGTAAGGTGAACAGTTACTTTTGGGTATTGACGTTGTCAAAATTCATCGCAAATTTAAGATAACGAAGTTGAGGAAATATAGGAATGGATCCTTCTTTATTAGGTCATCATGTATGAGGAACAAGATCCCTATGCATCCAACTGACCTTTAAATTTGCATGACTAAAATTGGGGACTTGTGTCTTCAAGGGTCCCTTGGGGTTGTTAAAATTCACCTGGGACTATGGGTTGATTAGAGTTGTAAATTGTGATGTGATGGTTTATTAATCCATAAAACAATTCATGAATTTGAATAACCTATTACATCTTGTTTCGGCTAATTTAATTTTTTATAAGAAGTTATTAATTGAGATATTTTATTTGTTTTAAATGAATTTAAATAATACAAATAAAAATTCAAAAGCAATAGAAAATAGAAAATATGGTTATTTATAATGTGAAAGTTTAATAGAAAAATAGATGAATATTATGTCCGAAGTTGAAGTTATCAATGTGTGTTTAATAGAAGAATAATTTACATATCAATTATCATTATCAACTCCAAGTTCAAATAATCACAATTATAAATTAATCTTGAAACTAAATCCATAATTTAAATATATATATATATATAATCTAAAAGAAATCTACAGTGTACTCAAATTCAATAACAAAATAAAAAATCAACGTTTACTAAATTTCAAACACTAAAAAAAAATTGAGAAATAGGTTTATATAGGCCCCCTTTTTAAATCTATATCAGACCTTCACTTACATAATATTTATAATTTCATTTTTACACATTTATCCTCACTATTCCTTTCTCTCTACTTCTGTTATCTCCCTTAATATATCTTTAGATAAGGTAAACCAACACACCATTCGACACCATCATCGGGGTTTGACTTGCTACAAACAAAGGACAATGTTGTCGATAAAAGCCCAACACATTGTGTTCGTAAGAGCCATAGACACTTCAATCTAAGCAAATATCATTTGAGCCCAATAGCTATCTTGTTCGCTCATTTCCATCTTTTAAGTTTCATCCCTTCCCTTCGATTGGTTCCATCTTTCTCACGTCTTTGTTCCCTGTCTTACTCTACTCCTTCTTGTCATTATTGTTTAGAATCGATGTAGTTGAGAGAGAGAGTATCAATCTTATTCATTAATTTGGTGTCTCTCAACGCACACAAATAGTATTCTTCAATCTATATATTTTTATTTTCGATAGGTATGGACATTGATTTCTAAATTGTTTTAGTTAGTTTAATCGTGTTTTTGCGAGTCTTATTATATTGTTTTTTTTTTGTGAAAATGAAATTTTAGGTATCGTGAGTAATTATCATTTTCTTATAGCTTAAAAATTACTAGTAAAAATCTTGAGAAGAATTGTAATTAGGTTACTTAGATTAAAATCTAAGCAATAATAAATTTAGTTTATTTGAATTAAATATCACGTAAGTAAGTAATATGTCATCTTCCGAATTTAGACTTAAATACAGTGATGAACAAATTTATCTTCTAGGTAGGATTGGATATGATATATTTTTACATGTGTACAACTAAAATCTAATTACCTTATTTTGTGAACGTGTGTTTAATTTTATATAATAGAGTTAGAAAATTATTCAATTAATTTAGTAGGATCACTGACCAATCAAAATTCGACTAGTTGGATAATTGTCGAGTTTACTTGGACATGCATCCAATCTATTCCGACTAATAGAGTCATTAGTCGACTAAAATCTGACCAGTTGGACAATTATATATTTAATTAGATATGTGTCAAATTCAATTACGATAAGTAAAGTCATCATCCAATCAAAATCTGGTCAATTAACTAATTGTTCAGTTCAATTAAACATGTTTCCGATACGATTTCTATGAAAAAGGTCATTGATCGATCAAACTCCGACCAGTTAGATAGCCTTTCTAATTATGGTTAGTCAAATTGAATAAATATTTAATCAAAATTTAAACATAATTTTTTATTAAAAATTAAGGATATTTTTACCTTGCATTAAAAGTCAAGTAAGAATAGATGATATTTGATTTTTGACTAATATATGATTATCACACCATATAATTCAAAAAATTAATCATATATCTCAAAGAAATTTGATTATGAATTACTAAACATGAAGAGACTCTTATACTACTTATAGATAAATAACATTTGATGAACCTTATACAAGATGTAAATGGATAAATTTTATATTATAAAATATGGATAAATTGAGAATATTTTTATAACTCGAGCATGCTTTCTTATTTTTTATAATACAAATCATTTTTGAAAAATATCAAAATTATATATATATATATAAAATAAAAAATTCAATTATTATTTTACATCAATTTAAAATCATTTAAGTTAAAATTATAGTTATTTAAATTTATCTGAGTATTATTTTTATTAATATAAATTTTAAAAAATTATTATATTATTTTTTAATAATTTTTTATAATATAATAATACACATTTTATAGTATAATTGATATTACGTTAGTGAGTAGATACTCAATTAATTACTTGAGCACTCGGATAAACTCACATTTAAGTGTGAGTTAATTTTTAATACAATTTTTTTTATTATATTTATAAAAAGGCTTCTTTATTTTATAAAAATAAATAAAAAAAATATTATCTTTTAAGTTTATTTTTCTTTCGTTTTTGTTATACTACATATACATTTATATTCTTTATATATATTTTCACTTTTTATTATATTATTATATAATTTTTACTAATTATAGCTTAGTAGAATTATTAATATTTAACACCTTCTCGTAAATTTTAGAAAATATATAACAAATAATACTTAAAAATTATATATAATAATAAAAGTAGTATCCCAATAATATGAAACGAGTTAAATTAGATAGAATTTAACATTGAAAAAATTTAAATGACTATAGTTTAAATTGAACAACGTTCAATTGGACGACATTCTATATAAAATAGTAGATCATAATCTTGTAATAGTAAAAATATATTAAATGAATATAATAAGTGTTATTTTTATTATTATAAGTTTGAAAGATATAATCGTATTGTTTTCCTTAAATTTTGATAGTTTAGTTTTCATAGCATTTTTTTAAAACATATTGCATTTGTCTCGTATATAATTTAATCATTTTGAATTACATTAATATAATTATATAAATATTTATTGTTATTTATACCATATAATATAATATTGACATTGTCTATTTTTCTTTTACATACTTAAATTTTTTAAATATTTATTATGATTTATGTTATTTGATTTTTTCATTTTTTATCCGTTTACATAGATATTAAATTATATTATTTAACTTTATTATAGTTTAATTTATATAATTTTAAGTTTTTTTTAATTAAATAAAAATACACATTTGATGTATAACATTTGTGGTGTAATATTAAAAAAATTAAAATTTATAATTTTTTTGAACATCAATCATAATCTTTTTCATATTATTCTATAATAATTCGATTGAAAATTTTACTATAATCATTGTTAAAATTATTCATTTTCATTATTAAATTTACATGTGATATCTCATTTAAATATTAATATTTACTAAGTTTTTCTTAAACATATAATTTTGCTTATTATAAATTTTTTATTTATTCTATACGAGAAAAACAACAATTTTTTAATTTTAAAAAATGTGAGTGGTCAATGTAAATAGGAAAATTTCAATTAAATTAATAGTTTTAAAGTCTTGTGTGTGATAAATCTTTTATGTTCTTCCTCCATTTTAGTTTTTAATTGATTTATTATGTTAGGTTGATTTTAGGTTTTTTATTTTAAAATAAAATTAATGGTGTTTGATGTGATTGATTTTTGATGGATGTCTCGATACTCAATTTTGTTGGATTGTGCATATGTTGTCTTGTAATAAATCTTTTAATTCCTTCTCTGATCTTCATCTTCATCTTAGGTTAATTGATATTCAGATTTTCTTTAAAATGGCTCCACCGTGTGTTAATGGCATAATGCCATATTATATGTAGGATTACCCTTACCAACAAGAAGCCGATTTTTATTTGTTGTATGGTGTCGAATTTACTTTGATATTTAAATCTATAACATACAAAAAAAATTAATTCACTTAAAAGATTAAGCTTATTTATTGATGGATATATATATATATATATATATATATGTGCGCGTGCATATATGATCTCATATGTAATACTATTCAAAATATGATTAATATCTTATATCATATTCTTTTTCACTTATTATTAATATAAACTATAATTATTTTAATGATAGATAAAATAAAATAATTTGTTACAATTTTTATTTAAAAAGGTGATTATATAAGTTTTATTTTTATTTTAAAAATAATACTTTTTTTTGTAATAAGGCCGGTCTCGTCATTCACGCAATTCCCCCGGATTATTGAAAAGTATCATCACAAAAATAAATAATTATTTTTTATATTTTTTGTAAAATAATTATTAAAATAATATTATTTTATATTAATTAATATTATTTTTCAAATCAGCGAGACTGAATGATATTTTTTTTTTAATTTAATTAACAAATAATACTAATAACCTCATTTATAAACCTTTATTACACTTGTAACTAAACTATATAATTAGGGTCACAAGTGCCGCTAGGCCCAGGTCCGAAAAGACACGGGTCACCCTGTTTCAGAGTCTCGCAAAAGGCAAAACCTCGTGTCTTCGATAAACCTCCGTGAATCTTCCTGGTCTCCACTCGCTTTAAGCGCAACACTGCCTTCTTCTTCGTTTGGGTTTCCAGGGAGACTGAAAAGGGTACATATACGATCTCATTATCTCTTTTTCTCTGTCTCTCAATTTCTAGTAAATAAACAAGGAAACTAAAAGCAAATCTCAATTTTTTGTGAACACAGAACGGTTAAAAGAAATTAGGGTTCAAAGAAGAGAGAGATGAAGCAAGTCATCGGGACTGTTGTCTCTAACAAAATGCAGAAATCTGTAGTTGTGGCAGTGGATAGATTATTCCACAACAAGGTCTACAACCGTTATGTTAAGCGTACTTCTAAGTTCATGGCTCACGACGAGAACAACCACTGCAATATTGGTGATCGAGTCTGTATTTTATACTAAATCGTTATGTTTTCTGTAATTTTTAAGTAAAAATGGGGGGTATTCAGTGAAAATCTAAGTATATAGATTGCTTTGGTTTAGTTGTGAATGGCTCCTTGAGTAATTTCTGTGTTTGCTGGAACTCAAATCAGGTAAAATTGGACCCGTCAAGACCATTAAGCAAGCGCAAGAATTGGGTTGTTGCTGAAATTTTGAAGAAAGCACGCATTTATGTGCCACCATCTGCTGCCGACTTAAAGGCTCAGGAGTCTGCTTCAGCTTCAATTTCTTCATCCTCTTAGGTTTGTAATATTAGATTCAACTTGAATTAGCACCAATTAACAGCATTGCTGACATAATTATTCTTTGCTAGCAAATTGCTTTCTATATGGTATAGTTGTACTTGCGCAAGGCCCTAATAGGCTAATACTAAATACGATTTTCAGTGCTGACATAAATCTCTTCTTGATGTTTAGTTAAATCTTGATTTGGCATGACTTAATACCTAGAATCTCAGGCATTCATGTCCGCGTGTATGCAAGCTTGTGCACATGTATTGAATCTTGATAATCGTGGAACTATTGCTGGATCTCTTGGCTGTAAACCTAGTATTAAGTACAGATCGATTGATTTTGAAGTTGAAAAACCAACATGTGAAGTGGGCTGCTTATTTAATCTGTTTTGTCTAACTTATGCTGTTTGCTTATATCCACTATCTAGTATATTGAGTGTTTCTCTTTTTCATGCGTCTTGCATGCTTTCCGTTAAATATTTATGGCTGGGTTGCCTTTATTTTACCTCCAAAGTAAATAGTCCCCAAGTCCTGCATAAAGTACTATTGATTTTGCTTTTATGCATTCTGGCAGGTGTAGCATTATGCATGACATGCTGGGAGCTGAGAAGACATTGGATGCATATGAGAGCAGATCTGAGCATTCAATTTTCAACTTGTTGAACATAGGTCCAATTGTTGAATGTTGAAGATTTTTGCTTTCATGTTTTTTTTGTTTTGTTGAAATTGCTAGGGAAAATGAACTTTTTTACATCACAGCAGTATAAAATAAAGATATTTGTGTCCTCATTTCTGCATTGAGTGCTCTCAATGATAGTTGGGGGTCTCTTTAGATGCATGTTAGTTCATATGATGGGATTTATATATGGAAAGAGCATTTTTCCTGCTAAATGTATCGTACACTCTAACTAAACCAGGACTTTGTTGCTAATTTTCTCAATACGGGTGGCACATTTTCTATTTCAGAAAGATTCTTACATATAACGAGTGCATTAAGTGTATCCTGCCAACCTGCTTTCTTAAGTGGAACTGCATATATATTTATGCTTGCTCTTTTTTCCTCTAACTTGTATGTATCATCTCTTACTTCTCAAGTCTATGAAGAACTATCTTGATAGTCCTCAGCTCATGGATGTTTTCTCAACCTCAACCCTTAAAAAGGTCCGTCGAGAGAGAACTATACCGTATAGGGGTGTGCAATTGAGAGTACAGGATAAATGGGTTTTGGAAGTTACGATCCCAATGTCTACAGACAGGGTATAGTTAGGCTCTTTTGATGCCCCAGAGAAGGCAAGTCGGCGTATGATGCTGCTTTGGATTTTATGCATGGTGAACGGGGCCCTTCAATTTTCCAGCTGATAAAAGGCCAGAAATCCCTGCAGGCTCTGCATTTTCCTTCTCCAAGGAGGATATAAAGGCTATCAAAAAGAAGTATGCATCCTCTGCCACATCATTTCCTCATCTAGTCTCGACTTCATTGACGAGTCTGGTCTCATCAAGTATCAATTCTGGAAAATTCAGCATTGTCCAGGTCTTTGGATAGTTCATATGAAGTTTTCAATGAGTCTGTCCTTGGATCTGTTGCATTTTCTGAATGGTTAGAGTCGGATAATTTACTCATATGTAGTTTTTGTCCACTTTTTCACGAGCAGTGTAGACTCGTCTCCATCCTTGCAAAACCCCTTTATTATGAACAGTGTTGAAAACCCTGTTAACGGTAAGTGAATAACGGAAGGAATGCGGTGAAGAATTACAGTTTGGTATCACTAACAGTAATATGGTTTTGTGAATTAACTATGAATTCTACAATTGGTTTTAAAATTATTTCTTTGTGAAATGATAGTTATATATTTGATTTTTTTTATAATGATTTTAGAGATTGACATTACAATTTTGGATATTGTAAATGATAATTGCGAAGACTTTGAATTTGTGTGGGTGAATGGTGTTTAATTTTTGTTTTTGTTCTTGTTTCAAATTATCTTTAATCGACGTTATTGATCAGTGTTACCTCATGGATTACATTCAAAAAGAAGATGACATATAATTGAATATGATTTTTTTCTTAAATCTTTCTACGGATATAATATTGCACAAATTATTGCACTTTTTTTAGTCAATGTCATGACCATTATTTGCCATTGGAAAGGTATTTTGATGTAATTTAAGAATTATGATAAGATCATTTTTATATATTAAAATTTTATAGTATTTTCATCATTGTCAGGCATACATATGTGAATGTGTGAGAAATGGCAACATAGGTTTGAAGATTTTTATTTTATTAATATCTCGTTCGATCAAATTTTTTATTACTTTAAGAGAAATACAAAATGAATACTTAAAATGAAGACTTAAATATTTTCAAATGATTAAAACAATTTAAAAAAAATATTTATTTATATTTTAAATAATTTATTTTAACATACTTCATATATACTAAATCAATAATACATATATATTTAATTTTGTCATCACTAATAAAGCTTTTGAACTCTTGTATGGCAATGTTGGGAGCACAATAGAACAATTTTCCAGATTTTGGGATGGCCTAAGTGATACCTTAATTAATGCTATATATGCACGAGGCAGTGGATTCTAGATCGAGTTTCTTACTCAGTCTACAAAGGATTTATCTCGATCACACTTTATGTTAGTTTAAAGTTTTGTCTATCTTATCAAGTGGATAATCTAGATAAAAAAAAAGTTTTTGTTTTTTCCTAGGGGAATTTTTTGTTGAAAAAAAAACATTATTGAAAAATTATAACTTAGTTTTAATCAAAGTTAATGAAACGCTAAAATGAAAGTGGGAGTTTGAATTTTCTATTATAGTACAATAACTTTAAAATATAAGCAAATAAGCATATAAATACTTGAGAAAAATGTTAGAGAAGTTATTTTCATTATATTATTTATATACTTTAATTATTTAGATTAAAATGATATTATTTAATTTATTCGTTACGAAAAATGAGGATAAATTATATTATTTTAATGATTTTATTATTTTTTATCTAGTGATTAAGCAATCAAAATATGAGTATTTAATAATAATAAATGATAATTAATATGAAAAATAATTCACAAAATGTTTATTTTATATTTGTTAATTGTCACTATTTTATTTTAATATTTTTTGTTTAAATATTATTATTATTAATTTTTTCTTAAATAAATTTATCTTAGATTTTACTTTTATACTCTTATTTTAATTATGTTTTAATAACTTGATAACAAATAATAATGTTTTAATATAAAAATAATTTAAATAATATAACTTATCATTAATGATCAATTTTTTATATTTAAAAAACTAAATAATATTATTTATAATTTAAGTTTTTACACGTTGTAAATTACATTATATAAGAATATATATAGAGGTAGAAAAAAACGTTAAAAGAGACTTTTTTATTAAGTTGATTTGTTGTTTTGCATATCTCAATTAATCCAAAAAAAAAAAGATTATTAAGGAACTCAAGCTTTTTAATTAATTTATTTAAAAAATCAAATATATTTTTCCTAGACAACTAATTAAAAGTCAATAATTATGAACCTTTAACCTGTAAAATAATATTGAATTAAATACATCATAATCTTTAAAATATAAAATAAGTGTGATAAAAAATTAAGACGTGATCATTTGGAACCTAAGGCAGACTACCGGCTCACCTAAAGCGTGAGCCTCCATGATGGTGAGAGGCCGAGAAAGTAGCTGGCCGAGGAGATGTTATAATAGAGAGACTTTGTGATTAAGGACCTTTTCTTTGTCTCTTTATTATTATTAACATATATTTAAAGGCTTAATTATTCTATTAATTCTTAAATTTTGAGTAAATTTATAAGTTGGTATTTAAAATTTTAAATTCTATAATTTATTTTCAAAATTTTTAAAATTTTATATATATATTCTTAAACTTTTAAATTCTATGTTAGTTTCTAAACTTTTACAATTTGATATATCCATTTAACTTGTATATTAAAGTGTAGGTAAGTTCTTATCAACTTTTGCATCTATATACTATGTGATAAAGTTAGCTAGAAAAATAATTCATTTCTTTTTATTTTACAAAATAATTATATTGATATAAATAGTTTGGGCACAAAATAAATACAAATTTAGATAATATTAGCATTTATTATTGTTTGATTTTTTCATTGAAGTTAGGATTAGGAGGCTGATATGTATATAAATTACTAATTTACAATTACAATCTTTGGCTGTGTTCTTTGTTCTTGGTTCCTGTGTAAATTTGAGATTAGTTACCCTTCTTTGGGTTATTTGTATTTGATATAGCCAGATTTCAGATTTTCATTGAGATTTATGTATGGTGACTCCCTTCAGCCATTTTTGAACATGTCTGGAGTTGAAGTGATTTTGAAAAGGAAACCAAAATCATAAAAACTTTTATGACTTGACTCTATTCAGCATCAGTGTTTGAGCTTTTATCTCCTTCAAGTAACAATTCAATTCTGCAGGAAATTCACTTCTGGATTTCTTGTTTCTGTACTTTTCTTTTATGCTGATTCCTTTTCCTCGTACAACTTGTATGATTAATTTCTTGAACTGTTGAATTCTGGGTTTAAATTCATATACAAAGTTCTTTATTGTTTGCTACAAACATTAAATTAAGTTTAAATTCATATAAATAGTTCTTTAAATTCAGTTAATGTTATATTAAGCATTGGTACAAACCTTTTTCTTCTGTTATGATATGTTTTACATTTATTACTAAGAAAACCATATAAATTTGCCAGCATTTTCAAATATGAAGTTTATTGCTATTCATATTAAAAATCTCCTACTCTGCTTTGGTTTGTTAGGATGGGTACAAGATTAAGGGCAAAGGGGTGCTATTGGTTCCTTTGTGGAAACCCTTTACTTTGACCATGGAACTAGCTGTAGATCAGCAAAGCTACTGGAATTATATGCGGAATGCTGCAGAGGATCAGATGCCAGACTATATGCTATCACCAAGTAATATGAATATTGCAGTTTCAAATTCCACAAGCCATGAACGACCGAATTTGATCAGATGGTGTCTAGGTGAACCTAGGTCTAGCTGTTGAGAAATTACGCAAATTTTCGATAAGCTAGATTTATGAGAAAGCAAGAATAGAAAAATAACACACAAATTTGATAACGGAGTTCGATCAATCTTGCTTACGCCTCCGAAATTACTGCAGATCTTTTTACTGAAAGAGAAGAAATTACACAAGGTGTTTACAACACTCACAACTCACAACCCAATTACACCCAAGAAAATTATTCTTAATTTTCTCTCACAAAAGCCTTTCTCTCTAAGCTTTTCTCTCAATTGGAATGAACATTTTGGATGATTAATTCATTACAATTACACATCTATTTATAAGAAAATTCACTCATTGAATTACTCATTAAATTAATGGTTTTTTAAATTGCTCCTTGAATTAAGCTCCTTGTTTTGCTCAATGAATTATTCCATGTTTTACTCAATGAATTATTCCATGTTTTACTCATTGTTTTGCTCCATGTTTTGCTCTTTAATTTGTTCCTTAAATTAAGGAGCTTTATGACAATCTCCAACACTAGCAACACGCAGGACGGAATTAGTTGTGATGAGCCAAAAGCAGAATTTGGCTGGTCATCTTCATCAAGTCCTAGTGCTATCTCTGGTCCAAGGTTTAAAGAAAGGCCTTATGAACCTATTAGTAACTCTTCACTTGACAACAATATCAGTCCCATGTTTATAGAAGGTTCCAACTCTGATGCTATTCAGCACAATCTCAACTTAAATGCAGGTTTTGTGGGTATTAGTCAAGCAATGGATTGTCCTAATTCTCAGAGCATTAGTTATGGAAATGAGCATATTCAACCTGCTAATGGTTCTGACTCTTTTCTACTTCCTGAAGGACTTCCAGTTGGAGAGAATGATGATAGACCTGGTTCATTGGACGGTCTACGATTATCTTGTAAAAGAAAGGGTATTGAGGGAAGTGCTGGACAATCTTCTTTTGATGGAAGTTCCAGTTACCTTTAGCCTACGGCAAGGCCTGGAGTTTCTGCACGTTCCAATGCTGGTTGCAGCCTGGGCTTATCTACTTCATCAGCAGAAATGAACCCGAGACTTGGACTAGGTTGAAGAGATGTAACTCCTAATGAACTTACTGATTCAAGTGTTGCAGGAAGCGTCAAAGGATCTCACAGAAATTTAGGTGTCTAATCAACAAAATTCTGTTCCCCCTCCTATATGCCCATCAGTGAGGACTGTGAGGCATGCTAATGTTTCCCCCTCCTAAATGCCACCTCATCCAGTTGATCATACTCTCGATATAAGGCAAGCATCAACAGTCAATAATATGAATTTTCAAAGTCATCCTGCTGCAATCCATGGTCCAAGTTTGCCGCAAAATGTACAACCACTGAGGTGGAGTGGAGGCTCTACCTCAAGAGCAGGGAGTTCATCAACCTCTAGAGTATATGGAGACAGAGATGCTCCTTTGCGTGCGGAAATAGGCAGAAGTCTTGCAAGGAACATGTTAGATCATCCCATATTTGTACCTGCAATTGACTTGAGAAGTTTGGTTCGACAATCACCAACTAGAAGCTTAAATGGTGGAATAATTAGTGCTGCTGGAGATGTTGCTTCCACACCCCAAATTGGGTCCAATCCAGCTATCCATCCGTCCAACTGTTCGGACATGGATTCCTCATTACAATTCACCCCCATAGTATCCATAGAGGTTATCAGAGTTTGTTCGTGGAACATCGTTATCTTCTTCTAGAACTAATTCTGGTGTTTTGAACAGTAGTTATGTGCCAACCCAGCCAAATCAGCCTTCTTCCTCAGAGGAGATGGTTTTTAGGTCTGGAACCAGTAACCAGGGTCATCATCAGTCTCACTCAAGTCAGCATCGTGGTTGGAGATGGTTCTTAAACTCTTCATTGTCTGTCTACAACCTCTCTCTCTTAAAAGTGATGTATAGTTGTTGCTGCAACAGAAAGTTCTATATGGATGTAAAGTAGCAATCTTATGTATTTTGATCCCTTAATTGCTGTTTACCATTAATCCGAATAATGATGGTAAATTTTGGTTCTAATTCTTTTGATAGTTGTCATTATTATACAGCCTTTATCAGCTTCAAACATACAATCCTGAATCATAACGAGTCCAAAGCCTTTATGGTTCAACTTCACTCTGAATATCTAATGTTTTTTTTCCTTCTAATAAGTTTCATCTATTATCTGGTAATTGTGTATATTATTCTACTAATACCTATCGATAACATTATTCTCCTCAAAATGAGTGTAAAATGATGTATCATAATATTATTATTAAGTACAATCGAATTCATATAACTGTATCTAACGAAAAATTGTTACATTAGTTGTGATTGTGATATATTTATGTTGAAAAAACAAGAAATAACTCTACACAAAAGAGCTCTTATTATTTTCTTCATGTTTTCATTACAATTGTATAGCTATTTATAAGAAAATTTTACTCCTTCAATTACTCTTTGAATTAAGCATCCCTTGATTTACTCCTTGAATTAAGGATTCCTTGTTTTACTCCTTGAATTAAGGATTCCTTGTTTTACTCCTTGAATTAAGCTCCTTGTTTTGCTCATTGAATTAAGGTCATTGTTTTATTCCTTGAATTAAGAGCTAATATCCAATACTCCTCCAAAAGGTTTATGGATCCAAGCTTGGACAAAAGTCGTTGAAACTGATGAGAAGCCAAGGGCTTGGTGAAGATGTCACCATTGGTCAAGCTTCAGATAACGTGTCCGAATCACTTGTGATTGAACTTGTTCACGAATGTAATGACAATCAACTTCAATCTGTTTCGTCATCTCGTGAAACACTGGGTTTGATGCTATATGCATGGCTACCTGATTGTCACAAAATAAGGACATAGGAAGAGTTGTAGGAACACCTAAATCACATAGAAGACCTTTAAGCCATATCAACTCACACGCATTGAAGCCATTGCACGATACTTAGCTTGACTTGATCTAGCGATGACGGTATTTTACTCTTCTATGTGACCAAGTTTCCACCGACAAATGTACAAGATGGTGGACTTGCGATCGATTGCATTCCCGCCTAATCAAGATCACAATACCCTATGGTTCGTGTGTTTTCATTCTTCTTCATGATGATACCACGACCCACTGATCCTTTTAAATAGCGTAAGATCCTTTTAACAAGGGTCAAATGCTCAAGTGTTGGGGAGTGCATGAATTGGCTCACAATACTTACAGAATATGTGATGTCGTGCGGTGATTGTTAGGTAGATCAACTTACCAACCTCGCCGTAATAACTTATATCCGTGAGTTGGCGTGCCCTTCAAGCTAGGTTTGAGCTTTGTCAAGAGGGGTAATGGCCGGTTTAGCATCACTCATGTTAGCTTCCCGAGCAAATCTAGCACATATTTCCTTTGGTTAAGAAAGAGTCCTCAGTGCGAGGTTTCCATTTCTATACCAAGAAAGTACTTCAATATCCCAAGGTCTTTAATTGCAAACCTTTGTTTGAGGGACTGCTTCGAGGTTGAAAATCTCACAAGATTATCACCGTAATTATCGGATCATCTACATAAATCAGCACAACCAATTTTCCCATAGTTCCTATGCGAACAAATAGTGAAGAATCAGCATTGCTGCTTTTGAAACCAACACTAGTGAGAACTGAGCTTAGCTTGGCATACCAAGCTCGTGGGGACTATTTCAAAACATAAATGGATTTGTGCAATTTGCACACTAAATCCAGTTCATTGCTTTGAGGATGCCCGGGTGACAATTTCATATAGACTTCTTCTTTGAGATCACCGTGCAAGAATGCATTCTTCACATCCATTTGGTACATGGACCACCCCTTGTTTACGGCCCAGATAGTAGCACTCTTACTTGTGTTCATTTTTGCAACAGTGCAAATGTTTCTTTGTAATCCACCTCGAATGTTTGAGTGAATCCCCGAGCCACCAATCTTGCTTTATACCTCTCAATTGATCCATCTGACTTGAATTTTAGCTTATAAATCCATTTGCAACCTACGACTTTCTTGCCTTTTGGAAGTTTGGTGATGCTCCATGTGTTGTGTTGATCTAGGGCTTTAAGTTCTTCTTGCATGGCTTCCTTCCACACCTCTTGGCTATTAGCCTCATGAAAGTTTTGAGGCTCACTGTAACTCGATATAGTGCTGAGGAATGCGGCATGGGTTGGTGTCACTCTCTTATATGACACATAATTTGAGATGAGATGTGTGGGTTTGTAGGTGACAAATTCTTGAAGTCTTGTGGGAGGTTGCCTAACATGCATTGGATTACGTCGTGGAGCAGGAGGAGTTATCTCACACTTGTTCACATCTTGTACCATATTGTGAGGATCATATTGATTATCACCATCTTCATGCAGTGTACCATTAAGAAGAGACCATTCATTGTTACTTTCAGTGAGAGATGTATCAATGTTGACATGGTTGGGATCTTGTTGTTGTAGAGCCTCAAGTTCGATTCTTGGTAATGGAAACACATCCAAGATGTCATCCCTTTGACTTGTGATTTCATATGACTTGCTGAAAAAAGGGTTAGTTTCATAAAATCGAACATCTTTAGACACAATTAATCTCCTAAGTTGGGGATCATAACACTTATATCCCTTTGTGTATATGAATAACCAAGAAAATTACATTTTACAGCTCTAGGATCCAATTTATCTCGATGATGAGATTGAATATGTACAAAACAGATACAACCAAAGACTCTAAGGTGTGAGAGATTAATTTTCCTTCCTTTCATAACTTCTAAGGTAGACTTGAAATCCAAGACTCGGCTGGGTAATCTATTGATGATGTAAGCAGCTGTCATAACCCCTTGGGACCAGAATCTCTTTGGTACATTCATTTGTAGCATTAATGCTCTAGTTTTTTCAAGTAAGTCCTGGTTTTTGCGTTCAGCTACACCATTTTGTTGAGGTGTGCCAACACAACTTGTTTGATGCATAATGCCATGAATGCTCAAATATTGTTTCATGATATGGGACATGTATTCGGTGCCATTGTCGATTTCATCTGACATTAATTTTATTTTTTCCTTTCCTAAAACCTTTACATTCTCACCATTTGCAATTGAAACTTGAGAAGGATTTGCTAATTTTTCAAACTTATGAGACTTTGACACATGGTTTGTCATATGATCTGTGGCACCTGAATCTACAACCCAAAAATCATGCAACATATTTATTTTAAGAGCAATTTTAAAGGCTTTTATGATACCTTGCATGTCCTCTTGTGGTATGAGTTTTGTATCTACCAAGAAACCTACAAACTTGCCTAGTAATGCTGTCGAGTTTCCTTCTTCTATGCTATCCACACAGTCAATTCTAACTCCTCCTGTCTTGTTTTGAAGATACAACATAAACTCATTCATAAATTCAGCTGGATTCGCTGTGAAGTTTTTGAATGGATCAGACCCATTAGAGGTAGAGTGTATACGATTTGCACGGTGTGCAAGACGATTCACTTTACGTAGAACCCTTATCCTTTATAAAATCGGTTTTAATGCGGATGTAGACTCCAACATGTGTCCTTAATATGGCCCGTATAGTTGCAGTGTTGACACTTCAAGTTTGGATGCTTCCCTTTGTATTTTCTCTCGTTGGTTAGATAGGCTCTTGCCTCAAGTGCACTAACCATTGTATCCTTGTTCATGACTTTCCTCCTTACTTCTTCACGTTGAATTGTCGCACAAACATTGGTGAAGGAAGGAAGTTCAGTATTCATGAGTATGTGGCATCGTATATCTTCATATGTTGAATCGAGACTGGACAGAAGTTGAAATATCTTATCTTCTTCCGCTCTTTTTCGTAGCAGAGCTACATCGGTTGTATGAGGACGATATATTTCTAACTCATTCCACATGCTTTTCATGCTTCCTAAGAGTTGTACAAAAGGCTTACCATCTTGTTACATATTTGAGATGTCATTCTTTAATTGAAAAACTCGTGGCAAAGATTGTTTTGACTGCCATACATTTCCTTGACCGTCTCCCATAGTTGGTATGCAGATTCAGAGTAACTGAATATTTCAACTAATTTACATTCCATGGAATTTAGGAGCCATGACATAACCAGCTGATCCTTACTAAACCAAGATTCATAGGTTGGTGAGGAAACATCAGATACTTCGATGCTTCCATTTATGAACCCCAACTTGGACCTTCCACCTAGAGACAGAGACACTGCTCTTGACCAAGGCAAGTAATTAAACTCATTCAACAAGACTGAGCTTAATCTTTGATTTGGGTTGACATCCACCTCATGCATATTCATGAAGGAAAGCACCGATGAACTTTCAGCTTCTGATCCTAGCGGCTTGTCTTCCGTCATTTCAAAGATTGAAGATGCTAAGATAATAATAAAGCAGAAGCAAGTTAATTTTCCTACTCTAATACCATGTTGAAAAAACAAGAAATTGTTGGGAAATAACGCAAATTCCCGATAAGCCAGATTTATGAGAAAGCAAGAATAAAAAAATAATACAAAATTTGATAACGGAGTTCGGCCAATCTTGCTTACGTCTCCGACCATAGATCTTTTTCCTGAAAGGGGAGAAATTACACAAGGTGTTTACAACACTCACAACTCACAACCCAATTACACCCAAGAAAATTACTATCAATTTTCTCTCACAAAAGCTTTTCTCTCTAAGCTTTTCTTTCAATTGGAATGAACACTTTGGATGGTTAATTCATTACAATTACACATCTATTTATAGGAAAATTCACTCCTTGAATTACTCCTTAAATTAATGGTTCCTTGAATTTCTCCTAGAATTAAGCTCCATGTTTTACTCCTTGTTTTGTTCCATGTTTTGCTCCTTAATTTAAGGATGTTTTGCTCCTTAAATTAAGGAGCTTTATAACAATAATATCTAACAATCTCCCACTTGAAGACTGATTTCAATCATTCTCACACCTCGATCAACGCAGCCAGCCTTTTCTAGTCTTTGTTACTCTAAGACATCAACCGAAGTCGAGCACAACTTCGCCTTGTCAATAATCACCACCTTTGTTAACATATCCGCCGGATTTTTGCTCCCTTGAATCTTCTCCAAGATTAACACATCATCTTCTAATAGTAGATCCGATGAAGTGATAACGAAGTCCAATATGTTTGCTCTAGAATGAAATGTCAATTCTTCGCCCACGTGTACAGACTGACTATCACTACGCAGAACATTCCTCTCTTGTTTGAATCCCAACTCGCTTAACAAACCTCGTTCCATATCATCTCTTTACTAGCTTCAAGCCATCGCTACATACTCACCAGTGAATGGATAGAGTGACAATTTTCTCGTATTTGTGACATCCAACCAATGTACCGTAGTTCCAACAAGAATATATAACCAGTGGGTGCTTCTTCGGTAATCAACTTCACCTCCAAAGTCCGCATCTACGTATCCTTGTACTTTTAACTCTCTCACTAAAGTACAAACACTTTTCTCGTGGTGCCTCGCAGATACCTCAAAATCCACTCGACGCTTCCCAACGAGTTTTCCCTGGATTGACATAACCGCTAACAACTCCCACCCGTACGGCCAATGTCCGGTCTTGTACTACTCATTGCACATCAAACTTCCAATGGCCGAGGCATAAGGAACCTTAGCCATGAATTCCTCTCTTCCTCCGTCCGAGGGGACCGATCCTCGGATAGGCGAAAATGACTAGCCAAGTGGTGCTAACCGGCTTGGCATTGCTCATGTTGAATCTATGCAAAACACGATCACGTACTCCGCCCGAGATAACTGCAAGGATCCTTTCTTCTTATTTCTTGTGATTTGCATTCCAAGAATCTTTTTTTGGACCCAAGTCTTTCATGTCAAACTCCTTCGACAATTGATGCTTCAATCTTCTCGATATCATCCATATCCGAACCTCGCTACTAACATATCATCAACATAAAGTAGTAAAATGATATAATCGGACCTATATCTCTCAAGTAGCAACAATGGTCGCATTGCACTGAAACCTTCCTGTACATGAAGCTATCAAACTTTCTCGTACCATTGTCTCGGGCTTGTTTCTCGTGCCATACAAACTCTTCTTAAGTCTCGCACACCATGCTCTTCTTCCCTCTTTCCGAGAAACCTTCTGCTCGGTACATGTATATCTCTTCATCTAAATCTCCACGAAGGAATGCGTCTTCACATCCAACCGTGCTCAAGATGAAGATCTTCAATGGCTACAATACTCAATACCGATCCGATAAGATTGAGCTTCACAACAGAGCGAAAATGTCGTAGTCAACTCCTTCCTTCGTTGAAACCCTTTAACAACTAGGCGTGCTTTGTATCTCTTGGAACCATCACGCTTCTTCTTTCACCCTAAGACACCCATTTGTTGTGAAGTTGCCTTCTTTCCCATAGGTAACTCACTAGTTCCCATGTCCGTCGGGAGATGAGAGATTTCATTTCTTCTTTCATGAAGCTTCCCACTTATCGAATCTCGAGTCCGACAAGCTTCATCATAAAGCATTCGTGCTCCCCTCCATCGCTAGCAACATATAGTTCATGATCTCCTATCGGGTATACGAGGTCGAGTAAGACCTTCTCAATACGTGAGTCGAGTAAGAGGTCGTGATGTGCTCAATGCCGTGGTACTACTCGTCCAACAAGTTCCTCTCGTCGAGGACTTGTTACAATTGGTTCTCATGCTAAACTATCCGGGACATCATCTCGACCGCAAATACCGACTCATTCTGCTCCGATTCATCAAGGCGTCATTTTGGCGTATGTCCTTATACATCACCCTTTCGTTGAAAATCACATCTCTCGCTACGGATAACTTTCTTGTTTTCGTCATCCCAAATATGGTAGCCAAACTCATCCTCACCATACCGATGAACGTGCATTTCTTGGATTGGGATCAAGCTTATTCCTACCTTGATCACCGATACGCACAAATGCTACACAGCCCGAAAACTTTTAGATGTGATAGTTTCACCTCTTTTCGCTCCATACCTCCTCTCGTATTCTATGCTCCAATGGAACAGATGGCCTCTTGACTGGCAGCCGCCGTGTTGATCGCTTACGCCCGTAACCGCTTCGCACTGATCGTATACGAATGCTTCGGCTCTTCTATCAACGTTCCTGGCTCATACGCCGCCCACCATCAGGTTGAGGCGTGCCCAGTGCGCTTCTTTCCATTCCGATCCCACGCTCATAGCAAAATTTTTTGAATCTCGTGTCTTCATATTCACCACCATTACTCGGATCCGAGCTTTGATCTTCAAACCCGTCTCATTTTCCACCATAGCTTTCCATCTTCCGAAAGCCTCAAATACTTCAGACTTATGCTTTAGAAAGTAAACCCATACCTTCCGAGAATGATCATCGATGAAAGTCACGAGAAGTATTGTTTCCCACCAATGGATGAGACGGCTTGTTGGTCCCCAAACATCCGAGTGAATAAGCTCTAGCTTTTCCTTCTTTGTGGTTCTACCACTTGTCCGAAAGCCGACTCTCTTTGCTTCAAGTATACACCCGCACACGTCCATCTCTACGCATCCGGAGACCGAAGTTTTCCTTTCGAAAGTGCATAATCTTCATCCCCTTCTCACTACGTGGCCTAATCTCCGGTGCCACAGTGCTCGTGTTTCATTGCCTACTACAATCGTGGATCGAACAACGTGTGGCCGTCACGTAAAGAGGCCACTTTTCTTGCCTCGAGCAACCTGTCATTCGCACCCTTTGAAATCTTCCAATCATCACCATGGAAGATCGTAGTGTAGCCTTCACTAGCCAATCGCTCTACCGAGATTAAGTTCCTTCTAAGGCCTGGGAATACGCTCGACATCCTTCACCTCCCAAACAGACCCGTTTAACTTAATCTTCACTACACCTTTGCCAATAATAGCACACATGGTTGATCATCACCAAGATATACCTTTCCAAGGTTTCCTGGGGACATATTTCTCGAAGAATTCTTTCGTGAAGTAGCAATGGAACGATGCTCCGTAGCCTAGCACCCAAGATTCTTCCTTCTTCCAAAGAAAGCATATCAACGCATCATCTCCTCTCGATAAGTGGAAGTAACATTTGCCTCCGCCTTCACTTGTTCGTCCTTCTGCATTCTTGCACCGATTTTTGTAGTGCCCTATCTTCCACAATTCCAACACCGATAGTCTTCGAGCCAAGGGAATTATTAGATTCCTAGATTGGACCTCCCGTCCTCGATCTACCTAAGAGTCGCCTCTACCACGTCCATTTCCTTTGGTTGAATTTCTTCCTCGACTCGTATGCAAAACCGAAGAGGTCGACGATTCAATTGCCGTCTCTCTACGTCGGATCTCTTCACCGAGAACCAAATCACGAACATCGTCAAATTTCAACTTATCGCTTTCCCGACGAGCCTACTCACACCGTGACAAGAGCATTCCAGCCTTTCTCTCGGTAGAAGACAAAAGTATCAACGCCGTACTTCTTCATCGACCAATTTTCCACCGAACTCAACCGGGTTGTAACCGTGTCGAGTTCATCGAGATGTCGAGCCACCGACGCGCCTTCCGTCATCCGCAAATTGAACAAGCCGCCTCAAGTTGCACTTTGTTCGAGGCCGACGGCTCTCACATATCGGGAGAGAGTCGCCATAAGACCCGCCGTGGTCTTTTCCTTTGCTACGTTGAAAGCAACATTACGGATAACGTCAATCGAATAACTCCAGGTCATTCTGCCTGTAGAAGATTCCAATCTTCTTTCCTTCAGCCTCCTCCGGCTTCTTCCCGAGAGGTTGATATAGATTTCTTTGATACGTATAATCCTCTATCTCGCATTTTCCAAAACCCGAAATCCGTGCCATCAAATCGAGTTTCACCTCTTCCTTCCATCCGCGCCATCGCTCCCACTAAAATCGACTTCCTCCTCGGATCGTTTCCGACTATTTCTGCGTAAAATTGACGTAAATCACTACCAATACCGATACCGCTTGTCGGGAAATAACGCAAATTCCCGATAAGCCGATTTACGAGAAAGCAAGAATAAAAAAATAATACAAAAATTTGATAACGGAGCTCTACTAATCTTGCTTACGTCTCCTCCCGACTCCAGAGATCTTTTACCGAAAGTGGGGAGAAATTACACAAGGTGTTTACAACACTCACAACTCACAACCCAATTACACCCAAGAAAATTACTATCAATTTTCTCACAAAAGCTTTTTCTCTCAAGCTTTTCTCTCAATTGAAATGAACACTTTGGATGGTTAATTCATTACAATTACACATCTACAGTGAAAATTCACTCCTTGAATTACTCCTTAAATTAATGGTTCCTTGAATTTCTCCTAGAATTAAGCTCCATGTTTTACTCCTTTGTTGCTCCAAGCTTGCTCCATGTTTTACTCCTTGTTTTGTTCCATGTTTTGCTCCTTAATTTAAGGATGTTTTGCTCCTTAAATTAAGGAGCTTTATAACAATAATATCTAACAGAAATAACTCTACACAAAAGAGCTCTTATTATTTTCTTCATGTTTTCATTACAATTGTATAACTATTTATAAGGAAATTTTACTTCTTCAATTACTCTTTGAATTAAGCATCCCTTGATTTACTCATTGAATTAAGGATTACTTATTTTACTCCTTGAATTAAGCTACTTGTTTTGCTCCTTGAATTAAGGTATTTGTTTTATTTCTTGAATTAAAAGCTAATATCCAATAATTTATGATAGATAATATTACTTATTTTTCTGATAATAGATTAAAAGACCGTGAAGTAGATGTTTTGACAATAATAATTACGTGTCAATCATGCATGTTTAAAGTTTATAAATAAGAGAAAAGAAAAAAGTTTTTTTTTAGGATATTGTAATTGAGATAATCTTCTCATAGTATTTGTATTGTTATTAACATATTTAAGGTTTATTTTAATACAAGGATGTATTATAATAGAGTATATTGCAACACGTGGTCTGGTCTGTCTTTTCTTATTAGCTATTTCACTCGAAATATTTTTTTGTGACCTACTGACCCTGTTCCTCTTTTTTTGTGCATTGCTTAATAATATAATAAAGAAACATTATTATGTGAGTTTTAAACTAGCTATTTTGGTTACAATAGGCAGATTCACAATGTTTTGGGTCACATGCGTAGCGAAAGCTTGAGAGTTTGAGGTGAGATTTTTATTTATGCCGTTTACCAGCTAAAGACAATATTATAGTCATTTTATTCTGTACAATATCCTACACGTATCTCGGTTAATATATTATGTCTCAATGTAAAAATTTAATAATTTTTATATTTAGTAACTTTTATTAGGAAATGTTAACACAACCTTCAATGAATAAATAAAATCATTTTTCTAGTTAATTTTCGTATAGATAAAATTAACTTTTTCACCAAAAAAAAAAAAAATCAAAAAGTGCATTTTTGAGTAAACAAATTTGTTATTATTGAAGAACGAAGAACGATAGAAAGTGTATCTGAGTAATTATCTTCTCAAGATGGACATGGTTGTCTAGAAATTAGTCATTTTTTTCTGTCAAATTACTGACTTCTTAACAACCTGAGCATTAGTAGACATTCACTTTCAAAAATGTGCTACAACCTGAGCATTAGCAGGTCTGAAGCTGTTTGTGGTTTGACTTGAGAATATATTTACTTACATAGATGTTTGTTTTTCTTCCAAAAACTAATTGTGCATCGAGTCAGTAATTTGTTTTTGCCATATTGTTTCAGCATTTTATTAGAGATTAGTGGCTAGAATTTTAATAAAGCTTTGAACATGTAATTTTAATAACTGTGCATAAAAAATCATCTTCGAATAATAATAATAATTTTAAGACGATTTCGAATACAGATTTTATAATTCAATTAAAAAAATTTATATTAATGAGATTCTCCTATTCAACTTTAGCATAAGTGTCGTTAGAGAGTCTGGTACTCCGATCCTCCCTTTGTACAAACTCAGCGCACCGACATAATACATAGCCAAACCTATCAGCACTTTTGTCTCGCTTTTCTGTCAAATTAAAAATTCATCAGACTTATTTATTTTGCTTTTTTCTCCTAATAAATTCTCTCGTGAATCCCAAACCAGAAGTAGAAGTGAGAAAAAAAAAAGGTTTGAAGCAATCGAGTAAAGAGAAGAAAACAAAACAAAACCCAATTAATTGGGTGTTTGATAGTTTTAGGTCTAATAACAAAAATGCATGCGAAAACTGAGTCAGAAGTTACTAGTCTCGGTCCCATCTATTACGTTCAGAGCCCATCGAAGGACTCGCACGATGGAGAGAAAAATACGATGTCGTTTCAGTCTACTCCAGTCATCAGTCCAACGGCATCTCCACTTCACTCTCACTCCTCTGTTGGTCGACATTCCCGTGAGTCTTCATCAACCAGATTCTCTGAATCTCGAAAGATCTCACAAAACGATGCCGTTCGTGGTGATCATAGAAAGGGCCAAAAGCCATGGAAGGATTGTGCTGTAATTGAAGAAGAAGGATTTGTTGATGTTGAAAAGCGAGAAAAGGGCATTCCTCGTCGTTGTTATTTCCCATTATTTGTTCTCGGATTCTTCCTTTTCTTCACTGTTTTTTCGCTTATTTTATGGGGTGCTAGTAAGTCCATGAAACCCAAGATCAATCTCAAGGTTTGTTTTCATTTTGCCAAAGATGTTAAGTTTTTGTGAATTTCTGATATGGGTTCTGATTAATTAATTTGATGTTTATTGCATTTTAAATGTGAAGTAAGACCTAATCTTCTTTTTGGCAAACAGAGTATAACATTTGAGCAATTTAAGGTACAAGCTGGTTCAGATTTCACCGGAGTAGCTACTGATATGATCTCTGTCAACTCAACACTGAAACTCACATATCGCAACACTGGCACATTCTTTGGTGTTCATGTCGCTTCAAGAACTTTGGATCTATCTTTGTCTGAAATGACAGTAGCATCTGGAACTGTAAGTCACAAATTCATCTTCATATTCCTCTTCTTAAAATCACAAGTCCCCAATTAACAATGTTCAATATATATATTTTTTACCTTTGGTTTTCAGATTAAAAAGATATATTTTTCAAGGCAGAATCAGAAGAATCTGAGTATAGCGATAATGGGTGATAAAATTCCAATGTATGGAAGTGGAATTAGTTTGAACACTTTAAATGGGACGGTGGCTTTGCCAGTGCCTTTGGAATTGAACTTGGTGGTTCGTTCAAAAGCATATGTCTTGGGCAAAGTGGTTAAGACGAAATTCACTAAGCGAATTAAGTGTTCTTTCACCTACGATCCCAGGAAGCACACTAAGGCCATCTTGCTCAAAAATTCTTGCTCATATGATTGAAGTTCATATATGAAAATTGTAAAGATTTGTTTATGTTTGGTGAATTACTTTTGTGGGCCGTGGGCTGATGACTATTTTTCTTTTATTGGGTGAGTAGAGCTGATAACATTTTTTTAGCGGACATTGGTACCTTAATTTATAATAATAATTATTTTTAAGTCTTAAAAATATGTTATTTAATTTATTTATAAAAAATGTGTGAGGTAAAAGTAAATTTAATTTTTTATTTAATTTTAAAATTTTTAAATATGTATTATATTTATACCAACTTCTTAAGAAATTTGTCTAATATTTAAAAATATTTAAATTCATTAGAAAATGAATTTTTTTTTAATAAAAATGAATTTATTAGATATATATTCTTGAAAATATAAATATGATATCATGGTAACTTGAAAAAAAACTTTTTATGAATTTGATTAAGTTCTTGGCTCAAAATTTGTCTCCTCTTCACGTGTTTATCAATAAAATTTTGATGATCATAACTATATGATCTAAAGAGTTTATCAATAAAATTTTGATGATCATAACTATATGATCTATAGAGATCGATTGCTTACTTTTGTTATTGCGTATGGGTTTTGTTATTGCGTATGGGTTGGAGGAAATCTTGAAAGTTCTTTAACCTCACTTCCAAGGTTTCTAAAAAATTCTATTATTCTTGTTGCTACTTTTCAATTCTATTGTAAAATGGTGGATATATGGTTTTATTTCAATAATCATGTTTAGCTATTTGAGTAGTGTTATGATAGCTCATGAGCAATTGCTTGTATTAAACGAGTCTTATAATGCAAATGTGCAATCTCGAATAATGGAGTTGTGTAAACAACTTCAGAACTTATAGAAAAAGGATCTTACGACTCTTAATATGTCATTCGACCAAAGACAATTGTTGGTGACCCAGTTGATGAAAGGAATATGGTTTTGTATCTTTTGGATGATCTTGGACAAGTATTTGTCTTTCATTTCTATTTTCTAATATTCAAATGAGGGAGTAATGCCTTCTATAAATGTTTTTCACAATCTTTTAAAAGGTTATGAATGTACATTAAAGAAACATATCTGTGTGATAAAAAGAATATTTGTCAAGCAAATGTAACAAGGTTTTATGAGAAAGGGTATGGTAACAAATCTCATAATTATTATGGTTATAATAGTAAGTATATCTCAAACTTAGGATTTTATGAATCAAAAACCTAATTATGTGCCTGTGTCAAGTGGAGATAAGAGCTTTCATAGCAAGAATAATGGCAAAAAACCTATTGGGGATAAACCTATATGTTAAGTGCGTGAGAATATGGATCATAATGCTTAGTCATATTTTGTATTACATGATCTACTTACTAGGAACACTAATTCTCTTGCTACTATAGTTACTTATTGTGATAGTAATGAGATGGTTGAGAATTGCTCTTATGATTCCAAGTGTTCTTGGCTGCTAGATGCAGGTTCCAGTCATCATATCAGCTTAGATATTTCTCAATTTTCTCAATTAGTACCTTATTTTGGTTCAGAACATTTGTTTACTACGTAGTAGAGGAAAAATTTCCTTCACTAATGTTGGTGTTGGTTCTTTAAAAACCTCTAACCCTAATAGTCTTGTTTTAAATGATATGCTTCATACACCTTATGTTGCTACAAATTTAATATTTGTTATAAGCTTTGTCTTGACAATGAAGTCTCTATTGAATTTTATGATTATGGTTTTTGTGAAAAGGATCTCAACTCAAGACAATTCAAGCTCCATAGTTCCAATAATCATGGTTTGTATCTAGTTCAAGAGCTTTTTTTACAGTAGTAACTCTCTTCAGAATTTGATTTCTCCTAAAGTGTTTTCAATTTCATTGTATGGTTGACATCAAAGGTTTGGTCATCCATCATTTAGCATCATAAAGTCAAATTTGAAAATGTATGTTTTTAGTTTAGGATTTAATGTTGCATTTTTAGTTGATAAAATTGATTCTCAAGATAGTTTTTGTAAGCATCATGCATTTTCAAAATCTCACAAGTTTTCTTTTTTGACTAGTCATCATAAAGGTAGACAAGTTATTTGCTCTATTACATTTGGATTTTGGATTTGTGGCTACAACTCCTTTAAGTGTTTGTATTATTTTGAAGCTTTTTTGTCAATTCTAGATTATTTTTCTCAATGTACTTGGATTTTTCTTTTGCAATCTAAAAGTCACATCTTTTATATATTTCTTCATTTGAAGTCTATGGATACAACGAAATGCATCTCTAAAGGTTTAGATTTAAGTCATTAATGACTCAGTTAATAAAGGATGGTACTTTGCATAGGCTTACATGTCCTTATACATTATAACAAAATGGGGCTTTGGAGTGTAGACACATGAGAATAGTTGAAATAAGGTTGTCTCTTTTGCCAACTGTTGGTTTACCTATTAAATTTTTGCCTTATGCAATCAAAGAACAACTTATCTTTTGAATATACTACCAACTAAAATCTTGAATGGCTATTACACTTTTTAATTGGAGTTTATTTAATTATAATTGCAAGAGAAAACTTAATTAAAAGAATAAATATATATAAATAAATCATATAATTAAACTCTACATAAGAAAAAATAAGGTCTCACAACTCTACCCTTTAATAAAAAAATTCATCTACAAAATTTAGTAACTTAACTGAAAAAGTTTTGGATACTTGGTGCATATTAGGTCTTTAGGTTTCTAGGTGGATTCATCTATTGCATGGTTTCTCCAAAGAACTTTTACCAAATGAATTATCTTGTTTCAAAGGTCCTAGTCCTTTCTATCAAGAATTCGTATTGGTTTTTCTTCATAGGTCATATCTTATTTTAATTTAATGGATTGAGGTTCCAAAATATGGGAAGGATTGGATACGTACTTTTGAAGCATAGAAACACGAAATGCATCATGAATTTGGGAATTCAGATGGTAATTTCAAGCAATAAACAACCAGATATTATCACTTATCAAGTCAACATATGGGGGATGTAGAAGTCTTTATTCACCCACTTCATCACAATATATGTGTGTCCTACATTTCCTACCGTACAATGTTTCGTAAGGAGTCATCTCAATACTCAAATGTAGGTATGAGGAAGTTCCATCAATGATAGAAAAAAATCTCAATTTCCTTTAAATTGCAAAGCACATAACATATCTTCGAAGGTTTAAATGGTTATTTTTTGCTTGGCCATCTGTCTGTTAATGAAATGCAATACTAAATTTCAACTTTATTTTCATGACTTTCTGTAGACTTGGCTAAGACAAGGATATAAGGTGTGAATCTTTGTTTGACATAATGAAGACTAAAACTCCATGTAATCTGGTAATCTCTTCCACATACAATTTAGCTAACCTATTTACCAAGAATGTTGTCTTATTGGTAGAAAAAGCTGATTTAGTCAATCTATCAACAATAACCCAAATAGCATCATAACCCTTTTGATTACGAGAAAGTCCTGTTAAGAAATTCATCATGATGTGTTTCCATTTCCATTTAGGAATAGGTAGTGCTTGCAACGGTTCAAAGGATCTCTGGTGCTTTGCCTTCACTTGTTGGCATATTAAACACCTCAATACAGATTCTATTATTTCTCACTTTATACCTTTTCACCAATAATGTTCTTTCAAGGTTCGATACATTTTAGTGTTACTTAGATGCATGGCATAAGTAGAACTATGAGTTTCTTCTAGAATCTCCTTTAATAAGTGTTATTTTATACATTTTTTATATCAATTCTTTTATATTTTTATATATTTTATTATTATAATAAGCTAAAATTATTTATTTTATATTTATTAAGAAAATATTGATTTTCTATATAGATTAGGATTTTTCTAGGAATTTTATGAAATTTTTATGATTTCTATTTTATAGGTGGTTTAATTTAAAAATGAAGTGGATGTATTTTGTAGCTTATTCTATCCTTTTAACCATTGCAACTTATTTTATCTCTACTAGAATACGAACAATCTTATTTACATCGGATTTGATTTTTATCTCTCATAAATACAAAAGAACATCTTATAAAATAGAAGGGGATAATATGAGAATACATATTTAGAATAATAAAAGTTGGACTGGATCAAGAAGAAGATCCAATAAATAATTAAAGGAGTTGAAGATCAAATTTAAGAATATAAATCCTAAGATTTCTTCTCATTTCTTTAATTATTTTCATGAATAATTTTCTTAATTTGTTATTTTACATGAATATCAAATTTTGCAATTGAATTTTGTAATTGAATGTGGATGATTTTGAAACCCTAGATATGAATTACAATATTCTATTCAAATATTCTTTTTGATTATGTATTATTTTTTCAGTTTTAATTATTGTATAAATTTATTTGATTATTTAAGTGTAAATAATTAAATTAATTTATCGTTAATCAATTTAGTTGATTGGGTATGTAATCGTTTGATCATTTTAAATAATTAGTAATAAATTGCTTATAATGATAATCAATATTTAAGATAATTAAACCGAGCTTGTGTGTTTAAGTTTGATCCAATCTACTTCTTTAAATTTAATGTTTTTGATATTTTAAATTTAGAGAGCTTATTATAGGTTGTTACTAAAAAAATTTGGATTAAAAGTTTGTTTAGTTTAACGAAACTATGAGAAGAGGTGATGATTTTTTCACTTATGATTTTCTCTAAGTTCTCTAAGTTGGTATAATCAAAGACTAGGATAATAAGATATGCTTTTATTTATTTTCAATATATGCTAGTGGTGGAGAATGATCCTGCAATCATTCTTTTATTCGAATTTTTATCATAATATTTATATTTTATTTTTATCTTTATTAATATTTATTTGTTAGATTTAATCTTCAAGTTGTTATCATCAAGAACACATAAACTTTTGTTAAGAACTAAAGCACCATCATCTAAATAGTCAAGTACACTCATGATTCTTATGTATATAATACATAATAGAGACATTGGAGTTTGATTAGGTTAATTACTATATGATGTGTAGTTTAATTGAGAGAAGAATACATGTTAGGTTAGATTCAATTGATCATGTAATTTACATTTTTAGAAAATTGGGGGATTAAGTATTTCTAGATATTTAATCATATATTTTTTTAACTGTCAATTTTGAGCTAATTAATTATTGATATTTATTTTTAGTTTTTTTTAGTTTTGCTTTTTCAAAACAAAAAAAAAATGTTTCTTTTATGTTTTAAAATCAGTTTTTAATAACATAATTACCGTCAAAACGAATTTTTTTATCATTATATTACTTGTTTGTAATACGTATACTTGGGTACTCATTGCACACAATTCATGTCGATCGCTTATCTTATTTTATTTTGTGTACTTTTAATTTATTTATATGAACACTATAAAATTTATTTTTATCTTTAAAATTGTTTAAATTTACAAATTATAAGAAATAAAAAATAGTTTTTTAATGAAGAAAAATATAGAGATTAAGAGATAATTAAAATATTGCTAAAAAGAGAAATAAATTATTTTTATTTGAGAATAAATGGAGTGTAATTTTTTTTATTTTAATGTTATTTTTAAGAGTAATACAAATAGAATGTTATTTTCAAATTAAATTAAATTTTATCATTAAAAAAATACAATTTTCTTTTTAAATTTGAACTATATTAACTCTTTTAAAAAATTACAGGTACTTAAGAAAAAAAAGACTAAAAAATCATTATTAAAGAATTATATTATTATTTGGACCTAATCCCTCGTTTGCTTTAAAGTTATAGTCTTATACCTCGGGATGATCACGAGTACGGGTGGGAACGGTTTTTGATATAACGGTTCCCGAAATAAATTATAATAATTATATTTAAAATTATCAAAAAATCATTACGATTCGAGAACGATTTTTTACCCACGGGTAATGGTTCGGAACGGGTACTTAAAAAAATTGTCTAACTTAATTTTTTAAAAAAATTCTATTAAACTTGATACAAATTAAAGATAAACAATTTTAATTCTAATTTAATAGAATACATCCAAAATTAAATTTTTTCACACAAATAAATGAGGAAATACAAATAAAATATTATAAACTCATACAAATATTGAAATTTAACTACATAAAATTAAAAAAAATTAAGTACAATAAAGCAAAATTTCTATCTTCTAATTATTCTTTAACGTTGAGATTATCTTGCAAAAATCAAATATATAAAATCAATTTTATAAACCAAAATAACAAATTGATTAATAAATAATATAATTTTTTTAACTCAATGTTGTCATCTTTTGTAATATTGCATTTCCTTGTTTGTATTACATTCCATGTACATCTATTTGATACCTGATATTATTAACCACCCACTGATTGATGTTTTTTTAATTTTTCTTTTTGTAGTATTTGTTTGTTTTAGTTAATTTTATGAGTGACCAATACTGATTATTTGAAAACTTTGATATTTTTGTAAGTTTTTGATGTTTATGAAAAAATAAACACTTATTTTAACTTAATTAGACACTCATACCCACCTATGTCTGCGTAACACCCATGGTCATGACTCGATACTTCACGAAAAATTAAAAGTGCAAGTAATATAGTCCTTAGGTATCATCCATGTTTTGATAATCATAAAATACATAAATCGTCAACATTATCATGCTCTGCTTCCAAACACAATGCTATGTAGTGATATATTTTGCTATCATGAATTATTTTTATTTAAAAAATTATTATACCTATCATAATGTGCAATGATAGTGAATTAGAGAAAACATAACAAAAAAAGAGAGTTTTGTTATAATTTAAGTAATCATCAATCATCTTCAAATTCTATTTTATTTTCTTTGGTTTCTAAGGTTACTACAAAACAATCCTTTTTACAATATATTATTATTATTATACTTGATTTTTTTTCTCTTTAATTCTTTTTTATTAACAAATCAAATATGATTTTCCTTATTAAAATAGAAATGCATATTAGCCTCTAGGTTTATGAATCTTGTTTTATGTTAGGTAGGTTTAGTTAAGTAATATATAAATAAAATCAAGTTAGTTTATATTTAAAAAAAATGTAAATTTTCGAAGGATAATATTGGATTTTATTTAAAATTAAAATAAAAACAAAAAATTATATCTATTTTTTAAAAATATTAATTATTTTTATTTTTTATCATTTTAAACTCTTTATGTATTATTCTCTTGTCTTCTCTCTTTTTCTTTTCTTTTATTCTATTTTATATTTCTAATTTAATTATATTAACTTTGTAAATTTAATTTTTATTTTTGAAGTTATTTGTGAATAAATTAGAAAAAAATTGGTTTTTAATGATTTTTTAAGAGTATTATAAATAAAATATTATTTTTAAGTGAAATTTAATTTTATCCTTAAAAAAATATAATTTTTTTAAAAATTTAAACTAGATTGATTATTTTTAAGAATTATTGGACTCAACATGCTTAAGACTAAACTACCCTTACGAAAGAATTACTTAATTATTTGGAACTTAATCCCTCATCCACCTTATAGTCTCGAGCAGCTACAATTTAAATAGACATCAGCCGCCTTTTAACTCTGCTCAATCTTTTTCCTGTTCTTAGGTTACTACAAAACTCTTTGTTTCGTGATACTTAATTTTCCTTTTCTTTAATACTTTTTTATTTACGCGAAAATGATTTTGCCTCATGAAAATAGAACTGCATCTTAGGTCATAAGTTTACTGATCTTCTTTAAGTTCGTTGGGTTCGTATGAATCATCAAAATAGTGCTTTCAAACAGTAGATTACCCTTACCGATAAACAACCCACAAACTAGGGCAAACGATCTGTTTCTATATTTCATGTCCTGAACTTTGTTAGCTCAATTTGATTTAAGTTGCGGAGTAATGGATTTCATTATTGCTTCGTCTTCTGTTGATGGTGGCATTGGTTGTTGGAACCTCCAAACTGGGGCAGAGCAGCTTCGTTACAAGTCTTGCGCCTCCACTTCTCATGGCCTCGTCTGTGTTGGCCAACAGTTTCTGGCCTCCTCACAGCTTCGAGATTCATATGATTCTGGTTATGTTAACTACTGGTCATGGTCTAAGGTCGTTCTCTTTCTTCGTTGTCATGTTTATGTTTGCGCACAACCTGTTGTATCAATTGCCTCTTTGATTGACATATTTCATGAAACTTTTTGAACAGCCTCAAGTTGAGGTCAAGAGCTTCCCAGCAGAACAGATAAAGCCTCTGACTGCTAACTGTGAAGGCGCTTATATCGTTGGTGGAGGTTTATCCGGTCATATCTATTTGTGGGAGGTGAATTTTTTTTAACTTTTTACCCCATCCTCAAGTATTTTCTTTTCCATTTAATTGTGAATTTTGCAACAATAATTGTTTGAATATTTCGTTTTATATTGAGAGTTAGATGGTAAATAGCCATGTTTTGTGATTTAGGTTGTTAGTGGTAGACTGCTGAAGAAATGGCATGCTCATTATAGAGCTGTTACTTGCTTGGTGTTTTCTCATGATGACTCCTTACTTATTTCTGCGTCGGAGGATGGCTCCATTAAAGTTTGGTCACTTATAATGTAAGCCTGTATGTAGTCTTATAATAATAATTTTCCAATTTGCTTTCTTCATTTATTTTTATCGTTAACTTTAAAAAGTTCAACTTGGCTCTCCAAAATTAAAAATCTACAGGGTATTTGATGATTACCAAAGACAGCGAGCAAATCGGATGTATGAGCATAATTTTACAGAACACACACTCTGTGTAACTGATATTGCTGTAGGATCTGGAGGATGCAACGCAATTATAGTGTCAGCTTCGGAGGATCGAACTTGTAAGGTTTGGCATACTCCGTTATATTCAATACATAAACTGAATCTTGAATCTCTTAGATATTGTTGTTACAACTATCACCTGATATAATGGAAAAAGAATATGAAAAGTGTAGGTGGATAAGTGTGATGCCGACTTAGATGATTAGTTTTCAAGTCGTGAATGTTACATATGCAATCTTTTTGAACATTTAGTGATAACATTTTCATTTTTCATTCTCTGGTTTTAGCATTGTTAAATGGGATGCTGCAGTAAAGCAGCTTCCCATTTCAAGGGGATATTCCTGCATTTATTTTGAGTGCACTGAAGTAGTTGGTTTCTGAATCCAGTTTCACTGTTAATTTTGTCCTTCTCCTAAATGTTTTATTGTAACTCAAATTATATTAAGGATCACATGGTTCTCAAGGTATGGCATGTTCTCTTTTTACCCATGAAAATTGTTACTTTTTATACTATCAAATCATTTTTTAGTCCTTCCTCTCCTCTTATTTTGTCTCTTAATGTAGTCGTTCTTATGCATATTTTCATGACATGTGTTTTGTATGTGTCTCTAAGTGGTGTGCATTTTATTCTTCAAATTCCTATAGTATTGATAACATTTTGATATTATGTTCTAGATTGTATATTGATTTTTCATACGGTTGTATATTTTTCAAGGTCTGGAGCCTATCAAAAGGAAAATTAATAAGAAATGTTGTTTTTCCTTCAATAATTGATGCTATTGCACTGGACCCTGGTGAGGATGTTTTCTATGCCGGAAGTAGAGATGGCAAAATATATGTTGCTGCACTCAGTGCTGATAGCACATCTAGCAGCAAGTATGGGTTGCATATCATCAGTTCGTTTCCTAATCACAGGTTTGTTTCCTATTTAACCATTTTTAAAGACATAGGCTGCATGCAGGTTGTTTTTTCCTTGTAGAGAAAGCAGATTGGTGTATGTCTCCAGAAATGTGATCCTTACCGGATATGTGACATACAGAGCATGCAGCTCTGCTACAATTATCTGCTATTTTTTTGCCCCTAATGATTCAATTCTTTAATTTTTGAGCAGCAAGGCTGTTACTTGCTTGACATATTGGTCAAGTGAAAACTTCTTGATATCTGGATCAGAAGATGGCTTGGTTCGCATTTGGGATGCTAGGAACCGTAACATTGTTCGTGTGCTCAAACATGCAAAAGGTTTTTCCAATGCTTTTTATTCTTCCCTCCTGCTGTTTAAAATACTCTTCTCGTGCCTTGTACTTGCATATGCTTTTGTTATTGTTTTTTTCTGTTTCTCCACCTCTATGGTTGTTTTATTAATTTTACAAAACGAGGGATGCATATAATTATGAGCACTACTATACATCATAAATTTATCAAACACAATTGATGTGGAAAAATCTCATTGGATATAACTATGTGTGCCAATTGTACTATCCAATCATACCTCGCCATATCATTTTGAGTTATATGATAAATTTAAGATATTTAGACTTTTTCTATAATTATTACAGTATTTTATAATTTACCATAGGTTAATAAATGCAAATAAATGCTTTTAGATATGTAATCTATACGTTTTAAGAATCTTATTTAGTCACATTTATCACGTGTTATTATTCCCTTCTCTTCTTCCTTGAAGTTTTAGACTACGGCTTTCACACTTTGCATTGCATTGTATTTTGCAGGTCCCATAAATAATATTATCGTTGTTAAAAAGGAACTCTGCTTCAGTTTCCGAACTATTCTAAATTCTCAAGCATCCTCCAGAAGGCATGGATCATTATTACCACCTCCATTGGAAAAATATGCAAACTCATCAGATGAAGACATAGAGTATAAAGCTCTCATTGGTCTGCAGAAAACTTGCTCTAATTCAATGGACTCCTTATACCAAAGCTCACACGTGTTCAATAATCTAATAAAAGAACTTCAGGTTGGTGACTAATTAATGCTCATTGTAATAACTTATTGTTGATATAAATATATCTTGAGTGTGTATCTGTGTGACTTGCTTAGATTTTTTTTAAAAATAACTACACTATTCACATATCTGTAACTAGAACTCAAACTACATACCTTCCATATGTTCAAATGGGCTACATGTTATTGAGCCACATGCACATTGACTAACTTAGATTTAAATAGCTCAAATCCTCCTTTTTATTTGTCTTTTATGTTCAGTCATACCAATAAATATGGCATATCATCCTAGTTTTCATGGGGGTAAAAAAAAGTTTCTTAAAAATACGAAGTGGAGCAGATAAAGGGATTGACTTGATTTGCACTGATTAAAGCCTATGTTACATGGATTCTTTTAGGACATAGAGAGTCGTGAATTTTTAGATATATATTCAGGTTTCGGTCATGCCCAAATTTATCAAATTTCTGTAAATTTCCATCAAATTGGAGAGTCAAGTACCCACACTTATGTCCCTATCATGTTGCTTGGACACAGGTACTTCACAAAAAATGAAAAGTCCAAGTAGCATAGATTAACTTTCCTTCCGAGTTAGCAGCTGAGCTGAGATGGTATTGTCCTCAAACAACCTGCAACCCCACTCTTACTTTTAAAATTTGCCTTTTTTTTTCTGAGCAGCAACAAGGTTCTGCTGCTTCTGAAATGGAAATGGAGAGACTAAAGCTAGATTGCAGAAAGTCCATGCAAATGGCTCAGCAATGGAAAAAAATGTATGAAAATTTGCATCAATTCTGTGTAAAGGACCTTTTGGATGGTGACAAAGCAAGTGAGGAAACGGACCTTCTGCCTGAGAGACAGCATTCTCCTTCCTAATCTGCTTTAATTAAAGGTAAACAATCAGCTGTTAGCTATAACCTATAAGACACAAATTTGGGTTTGATTCTTTTAATAGGTATCATTGTTCCATTCGACATTTGAACCTTTTACGTCTAGAAAAAAAACTTCTATATGTCTGAAAAGCATCAGTAGGGTAATGTTTCGTTTATGCCATTTGTGTGTCCAACTAACTACACAAGTTGTGTTTTCATCCATTTTGATTCCTTCGATTTTTCTTCACATAGTTCTCGTGAATGGCCTAACTTGCTTTTGTCATTTAGAAACAAGGTTTTCTTACATTTTGTGTAACGAAAGCAGAATGCAGCTATGTATACTTGAGTGAAAATGTAACAAAAGAGCAGAATGTGGCTATGTGTACTTGAGGGAAAATGTAACAAAAGACTGCCAACGTACATGATGTGGCTAAACATGTATTCTATTTGAATATGTTGAAGGTTTGGGGTTTAAATTCCAGTTGCAAGTGTATGAGTTGAGTTGTATAAACAATGCTATGAAAGACATCGATGTCATCCATGCACTCTCTCTATTGGAATAAATAGCCTTGAAAACATATCTTGTAAAATGGGTGAGGGGCAAAACAAGTCATTTTGTTTAGGTAAAAGAGTCATGTTAGTTCCATTATTTTCAACGTGATCCTCTGGTTTAAAAAAAAAATTGGGACCCTTGAGTTGAAATAGTACAATATCGTTTAAATTTTGAGATTTCAATTTTCAAAATATCCAATTCTTTTATAAAGTTACATTGTTGGATTTAAAGTGTCATTTAAAACGGTAAACACTCGTCAAACTCATGGCAGTTTTGTTAATTTTGTACCACTGTTTTACTAATATAGCATAAAGGGTTAGGGAGATTAATGAGTTTAATCAATAAATTAAATCGATCATTTAATTATTTAAATTTAATGGTGAGTAATTAATTATATGTTATTTGATTTTTGACTTAATTTTAGAAGTTATTAACTACTTTTAAATTTTAAATAATGATAACATTTACATCATTATTTAATATTTTATGATTAAGTTAAAGATTCATTTGTTAATATCATTGGTCTCCGGGCTGCCCTCCTAACATAAATATCCCAATTATTTTAGGGCAAGAGCCTCCATAATTAATTTCTTATATTAAATGATTTTGATCGTGGAGTTTAGAAATGTAATTTTTTTCACCCTATTGCTTTAAAAAAAGGATGATAAAGGACAAAGTTGAGGTAAATTATATATCGGCAATAACAATAAAGGAGGAGCAATATTGGCACAACTTAGTTTGTGTAGCAATAGCAAAACCAAGTTCGTGGCATCAGTTACTTTTGTCAAAATTATAGACAGATTTAGTGTCAAAATCCTACTACTGTTATACACCATTCCTATTCTCATTCCGGGTAATTCTTTCACCTGATTTGGGAAAAAAAAATATGTAATTTAATTTCCAAAAAAATAAAAAAATAAGTGAGAAGTAAACAAAAAAAGGATTTACGATATTCTGGAGATAAGCTTCAGAATTATTCATAATATCGAACAAAAAGATCAAATTCTGGTATATAAACGCGTAATGTGATAGTTTTAAAGATACAGTTACCTTGCCCTGTATATCAAGTGAAGTGACACACCTGGGGCTGGATAAGGCTTTAGAAAGCATGACAGATAAAACAGCTACTTAAAGAACCCATCTGGCGAGTTCTACGAAATGACATGGCTTTTTGAGAAGTCCTCCTTGAGACTTGATGCTGGACCTGGTTGTCGAACACTGACCTCCTCATTTCTTGAGCTCTCTTCTGAGTAATTATCCATGGATGATGACCTCTTCTTTTCCAGTTTCAATACAACTAGCTATTTAGACCAAATCTGCAAAATCTGAATCCACTAGCATGCCCTCTTTATGAAATATTTAGTTCAGCTGTCACCTCCCATTTGAAGATCATTCTTAATTTAGCATGCCAAAACATACCATTTTTCTATTTTGACGTGCACAATTGCCAAGGAAAAATATTCCGATACCAGAAGGCAAGAAGGCTATAAAACAATGAGACTTAATCACAACGAGCATCAAAGTGCTAACCCTGAATTCAACACTACGGAAGCTATTTTCATATTACCCCTGGTAGATTGAGAATCTCGTACATACCTCCAGTCTCCTTATTGCTGCCTCAGCTTTTGCCTTTTCCAAGTTCTCCCAAGCGCTGATTCTAGCTTCCTCCCTTGCAACCCTAAAAGCAAAAAGGAAACATGCAATTTCAGTTAACAAATGTATCAACATAGGTTTGGCTAAGCTTTTAGGTTCTGTTTTCAAAAACCTCAAAATGCCCAAGATAGTGCGTTAATTACAGATTTATTATGCTAAGGGAATAAGGGTAGGAAGTGGTAAATAGATGCTCTAATAATCAAGCAAAAGAATGTGGCAAAACAATTTTTACTGAATCCAGCTGACCTAGAACCTGAGAGAAATGATGAGGGCCTGCACTATCTCCACAAAAAGGTTACATTTCACAAACAGCAAGAATGGATTTCATCTGGGAAGCTCGTTAATTACCAAATGTCAAAAGTGCATTTTTTTAGGACGACTAGTTTTAAAGACTTTAAGTACTTAACTCTTCAATATTTCGAGCACAGCTAGTTGAATATAGCTATAAATTATCAGACTCTGATGTAATTTCCATCACTATAGTACACCCCTTTACTTTACGCCAATATTGAATTTGATTGTGATGTTGCATTTTCTTCCCTTTGCAACAGTCTACTTGGAGAAGAAGGATTGAAGTCTCTGGTGATAACGCTTTAAATAGCTAAATTTTGAACAAGCCTACCTGTTTCTGTAGTTCTAGGGTGTTATAATCTAGATGGTCTTAGAAATATATATATATTATATTCGAACACTACAGCATTAGGTCAAGGAAATGTTTTTTTGGCTATTTGAGAAAGCTAAAGTTAAACTTAAATAGTAAAGATGCTTACTTTGTGGTACTCTTTGTTGTATCAGAGAGATCCCAAGCTGGAGATTGAATGTCTGCAACCGTCTTTTTCCAGCTATCAATAATTTCAGAGCTCTTTCCAGGGATTCGAGCTCTATGCTTTTTTTGACCATCTTGTCATATAGTGAGACCTGTTCATCTACCTGCACATTCCTCATTTCCAATTTAGAAGGGGCATTTTGCAAGTCTACAATAGGTAAGATTGATGTCGAGTCAGCGAAATAAGACGCTGTTTTTGTAGATGAATGGATGCAACCATCTGGACTCATCTATGTTGACATTGTTGAACAAATATGTGAAAAAACTATATAAGAACAATATTATCGATATACTGAAATATATTGCTTGGTTTGAGTCGCGTACTAGGTCGCTCTCTTTAAGATGTTTCTTACGGTCATTCAAATCACAATTGGCCGTCGTCAGGGATAAAACAACCCATAATCTTTTTCTCCGTCTTTAACTTCATTTGATGAAGCGGAATACTACACCTCTCAAATATTTATGTTGCTCGAAAATTTGAGAAAACAATTCTGAATTTTCTTTTCTTTGATTTTGCTATGAAAATCGTAGAACTGTTTTTTGAGTTGTTAAGTTATATTCTAAAGTGAGGGCCATTGCCCCTTTTTATAGTAGAAAAAATATGTGTAACGGTCATATAATTATGAAAATAACGGACACATAATTATTAAAATAACGGTAATAAAAGTAACGGTCACATAATTATGAGAATAACGGTTATAAAATTAACGGTCACATAATTATGAAAATAACGGTCATAAAAGTAACGGTCACATAATTATAAGAATAACGGTCATAAAATTAATGACCACATAATTATGAAAATAACGGTCATAAAAGTAACGATCACATAATTATGAAAATAACGGTCATAAAAGTAACGGTCACATAATTATGAAAATAACGGTCATAAAAATAAGGACCGTATAATTATAAAAATGACAGTTACATAATTTATAAAATAATGGTCATAAAATGATAAAAAATATTTTTTTTATTTAAATTCATTTCCAACAGCCATGTTGTCCCTTCTAGAAACTACACCAGATATATTGGTCGCTGCATCCTTCAAATACTCATTGTAAGAGTCTTTACACTTGAATTATTATATATATACCTTTCTAAAATTTTCTTTTTAAATTTACATATTTGAAATTTATATATTACAAGAAACGGGGTTGTGTAGTTCTATTAGATTAGGTAATTCTAGATTATAAGTAACGTGATTTAATAATATAGTTTTAAAAAATAAGTTATTTGAAAAAAATTAAAATAATATATTTTATTCTAATTTGATCTTTAAAAAAATTTAAAGAAATACGTGGTATTATTTTTAATAAAAGGGATATCTATGATATTTTTTTCAATAATATAATAATAAAAAAATAAATATATAAAAATAATTTTAAATTTTAAATGAACTAATATATATATTAAAAATTAATTTATTAAATAATGTTAATTAAGCGTATTAAATTTTAATTTTTTTTAATAAGTTTAAAAGTAAACTCATAAATATTATATAATTATTTTTAGTAGTTAATGAGAGAGGCTTGGAGACTAGATACAACACAGGGGTGAAATAGTCATTGCTTACTATACTCGTTATAAATAATAACTAGGGTTATGTTTCGCCTATACTCAGGGCGTCGAAATATTTTTTGTATTCTTCAGCTTACGTTTCTCTCCGTCTCTTATTTGACGTCAGGTTCGCTCCATTAATCTTGTTATTTGGATTTATTTCCTTCTTTCGAAAATCTGTGCGTTCATTGTTTTTTGTTCCATATAATTTACTAGATGTAAGATAGTTTTGTTACATGACTCAGTTTAAGTATGAAATAATGGTGAAAATTGCAATATTCTTCTAGAACGATTGTTTTTCTTATTTTAACAATATCTGGTGCAAATATAATTTTTTTTAGGCATTCAGCTTGTTTGGCTTTTGTTCTTCGACAATTATTTGCCAATTTTGTATGTGAAGAAGAAAAGATTTATATTGCTGATAAGGTGTGAATACTAAACAGATTTTTATATTAACTTTTGGGTCGTTACAGATATACCATCAAACTTTACTTTTATATCATATTATTTTCAATTTCTTACAAATATACCATCGGCTCGGAGTCAATGTTTTCATGTGTAAAGCCCAAAATACCCCCACATCCACCCACACTTGTACGAACCCACCCCGTGACGAACCCGCCGCGAACTCACCCCTTGAACCACCGATTCCAAAATGTTCAGAAACAGCACCTGAACCCAGACGACCCACAAAATTGAAAAAAAAAATGAAAAGATAGAGCAGCATTGATGTACTATCAATACCTAAAGAAACCCCAATCTGGCTGAGATTACTGAGAACTGTTACTTCAGCACCTGTCCCAAGATACACAAACCAAAGAAGCCAGAAATCAGCCTTGACAATAGCCTGACCAATCTTAAAATCCTCTCTCCTTCTAGGTTTCCTTTTCTTCTTTACTTCCCCCTCCCCTAGGACAGGAAGGATTTCAACATCTGAAGCATATTCAGTTTCATAAAAACTCCCAAGTTAAGTAGCTGATGAAGATGGTGTCAACAATGGCTGCGTTTTAGTTGTATCGTTTTCTACCGGAACAAAATCATCAGAAGATTCGGCTGGTGTGCTGGATTTTTTTGGCTTTGCAGGAAATAATGTCATTTTAATAGGGATTGCCAAGGGAGACAATAGAAAGATAGCCACTATGGCAACTAAAATATACGTTGGAACATTTAGTGATAGCATGTCACTGACTACGGTCATTGCAGGAAGATAGTATTTTAGTGAGTGTGGTTGACAAAGAAGCTTACAAGAATGAATTGTTGAATTAGCTCTCGCGGAAAAGATTATTTGTTAGTAATGAAGAAAGTGCTAATCTCGCAATCAACTTTTAAGAAGTGACGAAGAGAGGTGTAAATCGTGAATCTGCAAGCCTTCCAACAAAGGATTTCACTGTGAGTGAAGAGAAAATGGACATGTTCTTAAGAATCTTCTCCAGGTTGGGTTCACGAGGGGTGGGTTCGTGCTAGAGTGGGGGTGGATGTGGGAATTTTTGGGTTTTACCTACACACAAAAGCGTTAACTTCCGTTAAACTTAACCATTGATGGTATATTTGTAACAATTTGAGAGTTTGATGGTATAAAAATAACATATGAAAGTTCGGTGATAAATTTGTAACAATCTCCAAAGTTTGGTGGTATAAAAATTTGTTTACTCAATTATATATTATGCAATTTGTAGTTTTCTGTGTGTCAAAGCTCGAAGTTTTCTTGGTTTAGCCTGTTGATTGGTATCCTATTAATGTATTTGGGGTTGTCTCTTTTCCTACATATGTAAGTTACAGAGTATTTAGGCATATGCGTTGTTCAGACTCAGATCTTCCGAACAATTTGTTGCTAGTTATTACTAATTCTCCATATTTTGATGTCTCCACTGTGTTTTATACCCGATTATATGAATTTTGGTACTGGTTTTTATGGCCTATCTCTATTTACCCACGAGCAATCATATAATGTTGGGATGTTTCAATTCATCTAAAATCTTTGCATTCATTGTTTTTTGTTCGACATGTAAGATACTTTTGTGACCTAACTTAGTTTTAAGTATGAAACAATGGTGAAATTTTCAATATTCTATTTTCTTGTCATATTTTAACAATATTTGTTGCAAAATTATTTTGTTAACTTGTTTAGCGCCGTTTTTTTTGGGGCAATTATTTTCAAATATCGTACGTGGAAAAAAGGAGGAGGTTATGATCTTGTGGATAAGATATGAATATTATATTTTGTGTAATTCGTAGCTTGCTCTGTCTCAAAGATTGAAGCTTTCTTTGTTGATTTAAACAGGTATTAATGTAATTGGGTTTGTCTCTTTTCATCCAGATGTAAATTACGGAGTATTTAGAAATATATATTATTCAGACCTAGATCTTCAGCGTAAATTGTTTCCAGTTATAGCTAATTCTCTATATTTTGATATCTCTATTTGTATCTTCATGATTTTTTTGAATTTTTGTTCTGGTTTTTATGGGCCATCAATAGTCATCCACGAGCAATGTGTTCCAATTCACCCTCCTCATCTTTGGTGGGGGCAGTGATGTACCAACATTTTATGCTTTATTTTACAATTTTTTATTTGATTTATTTCTATAATCTATATATATGTTTGAGATTTAGGTTTTGGATGTGAACATGATTGGTTTCATTTTTATGCTTGTTGACTACCTTCTTCCATTAGTTATTAGATATGTTATACCGACTCTTTTAAGATACTTAGATTTGTAATTTTTTTGGATACTTACACTCGTGTCATAAACACATTTTCTAAGTTTTTTTTTTAATTTACACTAAATGGAGTGTCACCCACATTGACACATGTACTTCATGAAAATTTAAGGTCCAAGTAGCATGTGTTGTTGGCTATTGTTTTTTGTCCAAAAAAATTGGGAACAGATGGTTGATTTTGGTTTTGTTTTCATCTTGTTTTTTATGAAGAATGGAATCCCAGATCAAGCACGCTGTGGTGGTGAAAATTATGGGAAGGACAGGGTCAAGAGGGCAGGTGACTCAAGTGAGAGTCAAGTTTATTGATGACCAGAATAGGCACATCATGAGGAACGTGAAAGGACCAGTGAGAGAAGGGGACATTCTTACCCTTCTTGAGTCTGAAAGAGAAGCTAGGAGGTTGCGTTGATGTGGCTTTTTTGATTTATTATTGTTTCATGCTTTTTCTAAATGTTTGAATGGCCGTAGTTTTGCAATTTCATGTCGTTTTTAGTTTGGCCTTTATTTTCAAGATGGAACCTTGTAATGAATGATTTAGTTTTTAAAGAGACAAAATTTTGTTTTATATTTGTACTTTGTCTATTTTCAGCTAAATATTTATATCATACTTTTCGATTTGCCCAAAATGCTACTTGTCCGGTTCCACCAACACAAGAAAAAGGACTTAATAGATCCAAATTAAAGCACAGTTTATAAGGTTCAATTACGTTATCGACGCTGAACTTTGTGTCTGAGCAATTTGGTTTCAAGCCAATTATTGCTGTTTTTTTGAGATGTTTTCACAAGAATGATAGAAAAAACAAATAGATTGGTGAAATTTATTTTGAAAATAATGAATAATATCTATAAGAAAAAATGTTTTTTTTTTTCTTTTCACATTCCTCTTTATTTTTCTAGGAGTCAGCTAAAAACATGAACCTAAGATAAATATCCTACTACCTACTAATTCCAGTTCCAGTAATTCTATATGTGACATTAGTGAGACAAAATCCACTAATGTTTTATAAGTTTATGGTCAATTAAATTTCATTAAAAATTTTATGATAGTTAAATTTGTAAAATGTAAATGGTATTAAATAATACAATGATATTCTAAAATATTTTCCAGGTCGTTGTGTTAGTTGTATTTATGATAAACAGAAACACTTTATATGACTTGTGCCCTATTTAACTTGTCAATCTACCGCCGAAGTACCAAGGTTTCATTCATATATATTTTACTATTTTTTTATGGTTTCAAAATGATTGCAATACGCCAAGATAGGTAAAGTCCCAATAATCCATAAATATCAGTAAACAGACTGAAGAACATAAATATCAGTCTTATCTGAAAGATGGTAGATCATGGACTGTAATATCCAACAGAGAAGCCTAACATCACAAATAAGAAGATCAACATTTCATCTACATCACACATATCTAACTACGCAGAAATATACATTGGTCATGTATATTTACAATATGATCTACCACATATTTCATCCATTAAAATCTCGATTTACCATGGCGCTGTCTGTGTTCGTCTTAAGCACCGTTTCTTAGCTCTACCTTGCCGATTCGCCATCTCCATCACCTGTGTCATAATATTTGTATTTAATGATCATAATAAGTTATTTTCCATGAAAACAGTAATTTAGAGAATAAGTTCGAGAAGCACAAATTTGTAAAACCATTAAGGTAACTAAAGAAAACTATGGCCTAAGCCCTTCAAAGCTGATTCATTTGTATTACGATATACTGAATAAAAGCCAAGTCTTATGATTTATATAATCACAAAGATCGTAATCGGGATGGGATAATATAATTTTAAGATCTCAATCAATAGTTTACGACATCACATTCCACATTACACATTTCACATTTGCGCATATTTCTAGTTCTTTAAGGCTTTCATTATCCGGCTCCCTTATTCAGAAGCAAATGAAATCCGAAATAAGATCTATAGCAAAACATTGGCAAAGTTTTAACTTCTTGAGCCTACCGATATGCATCAACTTGAATCTGACCTATTTGGTTCAAGATATGATTATGTCCAGTAAAAGATATCATGAGAATGATAGAACTCGAACATATGCATTGATGGAGTATAATCACTAAAACCAATTGAATACAGTTACTTACTAAAACAAATTAAATACAGTTTTTTAGAGGTCTACTATCTATTACCTCTTCACAACTAAAACTTGCCCCAACTAATGTGTTTGATCATGCAAAATGAAAAATAGGGAGTGAGGAAGATGTGCAAATCAGCTGCAAATTTTTTCCTAATTCATTCACTTAAATAAGCCATGAAAATAAAAGAATTCTGATAAAAAACAAGACAATAGTATTATAGAGATAGTAGGTAGTAGTAGTAGATTGATTAGTTATACATTTTTTTTTGGATAACTAGATTAGTTCTACATCATCAATAAGAAAATTCTATAAGAATGAGGATATTAATTTCAAAGTACCTGAGTTTTCTGCATTTCCATTATTTCTGCCTGCAGCAACCAAAGGACAATCATAAAAGAGTCAAGAAGGTATTTTGGAGCTAACTGAAATTACTTATATGAACATCAATTGTGTATACCCCAAAAGAATTTACCTGTTTTTTCCTCAATTCTTGGTTCTCCTCCTTCAACTTTTGCACCTCTGCTTCCAACTCCATAGTGTAAGCCTAAAAGAAGCCCAAATGAGAATATAGGAATAAGTTAAGTTGAACTAGCATGTCGATAGTAATTATAATAACAAAGTTACCCTCCATCACAAACCAATAGGTTACAATCAAAATGCAACAATATTAAGGTCCACAGGTAAAGGTCAGGCAGCTTCTTTGTTTCTGAAGATGGATATTACCAAATCCGGTACTCTTTTCATCCCATTACCATGAAATAACCTGGATCCTTATTAACTGTCATGATTGTAGTTCTCAAATATTTCATCTCTTCTTATGTAAGATCTCAAACAGATCACCATTCTGCCATAAATCTTTCAAGAAGATTTAAGATACATCAGAATAGGATGAAACTAAAATTTAAATTTACTGTAATAGTGTTGTCATGACTCTTACAGTTCTTCCTATAAATAATGTAATAAGAATCCAGATAAGAAAATAAGAAGATCTGAGTGTTATAACCATATAAAACAAGTCTACAATTTTGGAATTTTGTAAGTCCAAGAAGGTAGCAGTATCAAAGTTAAACTTGACCACCACAAATTTTTTTTCCCTCATACAACTGCTCAATTTGATCAAAATAGAGCCGATTGGAATGATAAATCAGTAAATTTGGTTACATAGACATAAGTTTGGTCAATGATAGCAGCTTTACTCGTTATTTTTTGACAGGTTCATGTCAGTTTATTTTTGTCCCTTCCCAGTTCAATTTTAAAAGGCATGCTATTCACCGAACTAAAAATATACCAAACCCAACTGAAAAGACGCTGATTCACTAAATTTAGAAGCCAAAGAAAAAAATATTCACCTGTTTGCGAGCTCGAGACCGGGCAGCTGACTCCCTATTTTTTATCATTCTTCTTTGTCTCCTCTCAACAACCTTCTCCACAGCACCATTACTTTTCCTCCCTCTCAAACCACCATTAAAAACATAAGGAACTGGTGAAACAGATGAAGTATCAGTACCATTACTCTTCATCCCATCAGAGGATAAGTTAGCAGGCGACCCAGTTGCCACAGTAACAGGCCCAGCTCCTAATCCAACCATTCCCATTGCTCCACCATTAACCAAAGCATTGTTACTCAAACCGTGATCCGCATTAATTCCCATGGTTCCACCCTTCATTCCAGCACCAGCCAGCTGAGTACTAGTTGAAAGAGACAACTGAGAGGCATAGCTCACAACTGGTTGCTTGGGAAAAATTTGCTGCTGATGCTGATGCTGATGCCGATGCTGATGTTGCTGAGGGAATTGTGGATGATTCGATGGAACCCCATTAACATTCAGCGGCAAGTTCGCAGCTTGAATGGAAATCTGATCATTATTAGTTTGATTACCCATCAATCCAGTGCCCCTACTACCCAATTGTTGAAATCCTATTCCTAACCCTGTAGGATTATTAGAACGCGATAAATCACTCAGAAACGTACCACCACCAACACCATTAGTTGGCTTTACATTCATTTGTGTATCTTCCCTAACAACCCCAGCTCTAACTAAGAACTCTTCTAAAGTAATCTCACCCAACGTTTGTTGTCTTTGAGGAATATTAGCCCCACCAGGAACACTTCCTTCTCTCGACATCTCTCTCCAAACTTCATCCACAGTCCTTTGGCTCAGTGTCCTCGGAAGAGTCAACGAGCCTTGCCTCTGTAGAGGCGCACCACCACCAATGTTCCCAACAGCAGATCCACTGGTTGAAACCATATTTTGATTCTCTTCAGCACTCCAAATATTTTTCAGAAGCTCATCCATGTTCATAGAGCCATAGTCCCTACCTAAGCTACCCACCGTGTTCTGGAACTCATCGAAAGTTAGTGAGTAGATTGAGGACTGTCTTGCTAGCTGATTATTGTTTCCTGGAGGCCTTCCTCCACTTCCGTTGGACGATGGATCGTTTCCAAAGCTATTCATGAAGTTCAAATTTGACCCCATTTTTGTTGAAATCTGAGTGAAAAAGAGTCAAAACACCTATCCGAAGCTACTAAAGACTATATAAGGTCATAAAAATCAACAATGTTAAATCACAAGCCAAATTGGAACAAACTAATATCCAAATGATTCAAAAACTTGAGCCCCAATATAAAAAAAGAAAAAACCCAGACCAGAACAGTTTAATTATCAGAGCTTGGAATTGAAGGTAATACAAAAAACCTCCCAACCTTCAAATTCTCAAGGCACAAATAAGAAAAGGAAGATCGAAGAAGAAGAAACATTCAAAGTCCAAGATATGACTAAAATTAGTCCAGATCGGAGCCACAAATGAGTATAAACAAGAACAAGTATTAATAATATATGAACAACAGTTATTTTCCAAATCAAAAGACAAAAAAAGAAAAACAACAACGCCGAAATTTAAGAATCAAATAACAGAGAGACAAAAACGAAGATTGAGTCGAGAGATGGTAGCAAATCTTTTATACTTTTTTTGATTATTATCAAAATAATTTTGAGTCTGAATTTCTAAATTTCTATAAATGGGATATTTGGGAAATTTTCGGAGTTCTTCTCACACTGATTTTTGGTGGGCTTTTCTTTGGCTGCGCTCCTTTTCCTTCGTATATCAGCTCTCTCTAGAGGCACCAAGTGTCGACTGTCTATGGCTTCTTCATTTTCCTTTTCGTTTTTATTTTGGTTTATAAGAAAATAGAGAAGAGTGATTAGATATATATTTATATTAAAAAATTACTAAAATTATCTTTTATTAGATAAAAAAATATATATAAAAACCAAACTTAAATTTATAATAATAAAAATTAAAAATTATATTATTTAAAATATAAACCAATCTTATATAACACACATATATATTAATTCAATTAAATATTTTTTAAATTAAATTATAATTATTTACATTTATAAAATATAAAATATTATTTAATATTTATAAAATGTTAGTTTTTAAAAATCATAAATTTAAAGAATATTATTTTATTATAATGTTATTATATTCATTTTTTTAAAAGTTATATTTTTAAATATTTTAATTATTTTTTAAGAAAAAAATAATTTAACACTTGTTTAAAAAAAACTCTCAAAAGTTCAAAAAATAAAAATAATGTGATAAAACTATTAAAATTAATTTAAAATATGATAATAAATTAATTAAATGTATTAATACATTTTTCCATTATTTTATTTAATTTCAAAGAAAAAAGCTAAAATGTGTAATTTGTTAAAATATAAATTATGAAATTTGCATTTGGAAAATCGATACGTGGTCGAATGGGAATCTATTGGAGGTGATGATTTGACGTTAGACCAATAGATTGGTGAAAAGTGGGTATGATCTTGTCCATACACTTAGTTAGAAAAGAAAGGTGGGGACAAAAAAATAAAGGATGTGAGTGCTGGATGTAATAGCTAGCAGAAAAATAGTAGTTGGTTGGATAAGAGCTGAGCTTTTTGTACCCTCGACAATACGCAGTGCATGCATAATTGAGGAATCGGAACGACAAATTTGTCAGTCAGTTTATTTGGGTGCGTGAAAGCTGTGCACCGGTTACGAGTAATTTTATTTTGGGTGTAAAGATAAATGGTTGTTTCAAGGTTTTATTTTGAATAATGATGTTGGTATAATAAAAATATTTTATTTTATTTTATTTTTAATATTAATTATATTTATAAAATATTTTTACTATAATAATAATTTTTATTAAGATAATATTACATCCTAATTTTTATTTAATACCCTAAATTTTGTTATTATCATCCAATTTAACACCTTAATTTTTATTTTACATCCTAATTTTTATTGTTATCAAAATAAAAATTATTGAAATATTTATTTTTGTAAGTCTATCATCTTAATATTGAGATTTTCATGTACAAAATACAATATCTGTATTTTATTTAATGTTTTTATTGGTAGTTAAGTATCACTGAGGATATAATTTTGTGTTTGTTTATTACACACACTTATTTTCTTAGGTTTCATATAGCTTGTATTGTTGGATGTTTATTGTCATGGCATCACGTTAGGGACTTTACTTGTTGTTGTGATGCGTCGTTGGGGACTTTGTTTATGTTGGGTTGTCTCGTTGAGGAGTTGAGTATTTCTCCTTGTCGAAAATTTCATTTGTAGTTCGCTCGTCGACCTTGTTAGTGTTAGATTCCCATTGCTTGAATATGTTCTCACGTGACTAGTTTCCTCATCGATACTAGGGCAATGAGAGTAACCGACAAGGGTATAAGATGTTGGATTTTTTTTATAAATTCTTCTCTCTCCCTTCTTATTTTCTAGGCCATAATTGGGGGAAAGTTATACCTGTTTGACTCCTGACTTCCCAAGCCCATTCATAGTCCATTTCCTTTTTGAGTTTTAGGTTTGAAAATATGTGTAACATCTGTGCGATGTAGGACATTATAGATGAGTTTCTCTCATATTTTTCAAACACCAAATTGAGTGTAAAAATATATGAGATCAATTGAGATTTGGATGAGAGGCAAGATGTATGATTGGTTAATATAGAGTCACATCATTTTGAGGAGTTACTCTCAGTGTTGAGTTACTGTGTGTCGGCTAGTAGTTGTGAGAGTGCAACAATTCCCATACGAGAGGAGCCTATGTGGTATATCATGTTAGGAGTTTATGCCATCAGTAATCGATCATATCATGTAGTGATTGAGTTACGAGGATGAGTTTGAACCTACTTGAATTAGGTGTAGTGTTGACAATCCACCTTTACTCGCATCTATCCTAAAAATTGAACCAAAGGAATCAAATAAAGATTATAAATTACATATTTTGTATATTACGTACATTCACCATCATTAATATAAATATTTTACTTTTTCAAATAAATTTAATAGTTAAAATGTCATTAATAGCAAAATTAAAAGAAATGACTCAACAACGATGGAATTTACTTGATGCATAAAATATTTGAGATTTGAGATTTGAGTTACAATTACAAATATATAAATTTAAATTGTATAAAAAAATAACACTTTTAAAACTTATCATCTTAAAAATAACACCCTCATATATTTTAAATATTTTAAAAAAGTTAAACATATTATTTCACATTAAATATCATTCAATTGAATATTATTCAAATAAAATTATGATCATTTAAACTAGGTAAATATTGCATTTCATCTAATTCAACTATATTTAATAATATTAGTTATGTTAAGATTTTAAGAATTCAAAATCACCAAAAACACACTCAATAATCGAATAAATGAAATGTTAAATCATATATAAAATAATAAGAACAAAAATAAGCAAAAAACATAAAGAACACATTATTTAACTAGTTCGTACCTTATATCTATATAATATAATCCATTGAAAAATATAAAATTTTATATTCATTTTAAATGAAGTTTTTATCAAGAGTAACAAATCAACAACTTCATTAGAGAAGTAACCTGATACAAACGAGAGTAATAAAACCATTTCAAAGTTCTTTATACTCATAAAACTTAAAAAAATTACAGAGGAAACTTTCAAGTTACACATAGAAGAGGAGAAGAAGAAACACTTCAATGGTGCAAGAGAAGAAGAGAAAATGAGTTGATATTGTGCAAAAACCTTAAGAGGGGGGTGTATATAAGCTTAAAAAGAAATGTCCAAAATGCTCTTTAAAGCCCATAATCAACAATAACTCATGTTTATTATTATAAAATAACATAAAAAATATTTTAAATTTAAATTTTTATTGTATTCATTAATTATTAAATTTTATATTATAGTGATATAAATTAATAGGTTAATATTTTATTGTTATTGTTTTTAAGATGTTATTTATATGATTAAAAATACAAATTTAGCCTTAAAAGGCCACCAGCTCTAAACTCACAAAAAGTCATAAGTGGGCTTGAAAGTCCAGGTTTCTATCCTATATCCAACAAATATTAAATGGGCCATTGAGTTCCCAAGGCATCGTCGAAACATATCGAATTGTCCGCTTCCATTTTCTTGCAGAGTTGCAGCTGAAAACCTCAGTCACGGGTATGGAGTTCCCAAAACCCTCCTGGAACTGGAACCCATTGCTTTCATTCTCTTCCTTCATACAACAATACAGTCACCGGCTTGGCGCCGAACTGAATAACCGCCTAGAGGATACCAGGCGATTAGCTGGAAGCCTAGCCGGTATCTTGCCTCCGCCATGCGGCCGGCGTTCGGGAACTTCCCTGCCTCTTCCACTGTTCGCTTCTCTGACTCATTTGAAGCCTGCTTTGGCTGCCAGTCTGAGCTCGGACCATGTGGCGAAGTCTCTAACCGGCACATCCGTGTACACGGTTAGCAATTCGAACAATGAATTTGTTCTCATTTCTGATCCTAATGGAACCAAGTCAATTGGCCTTCTCTGCTTTCGCCATGAAGATGCTGAAGCTTATCTTGCTCAAGTTTGTTTTTTTCTCCTTTTAACTTTTAATTTCAATTTGAGAGAAATGTTCAGAATTTCAGATACTGAAACTGGGATAAGTTTGAGATATCCATCAAGTTTCATTATATTGTTTTGGCTCTCTTAAAATCCAACAAGTAAAGGAATTTGATGTAATTCAATGTTTGTTTCGGTGAAATTCTTATTTTGATGAATTCTTAGTTGCATTGAGCTCATTTTAGTCGAAATTCTTTGTTTTTTTAATTCCATCTACAAAGTATCACGTTCTACTTGCTTTGATATCTTATACCTGAGCTCCAATATAGGCAATGTTTTACCGAGTCTTTTCTCCCAAGTGTTTGTTTTGGATATGGCTTGTATGGATTTGATATTATATATTGATTTGGTGATGCAGGTTAGGTTGCGGAAAAGAGAACTGCAGAGTAATGCTAAGATTGTTCCCATTACTCTCGACCAGGTAACCTTTTCCGAGTCTAATAGGTCATCTGAAAGCTCTTGTTTCAATCTATAAGCTAGTTTTATCTCCACAACTTGTAGGTATATATGTTGAAGGTTGAAGGAATTGCATTTCGGTTTTTGCCTGATCCCATTCAAATAAAAAATGCGGTAGAGGTTAGTTTCTTTTGTATCCGGTTAAAAGATACATATTTATTATGTTCTGATAAGTCATCAAGTCACGGACCCTATTTTAACCTTGACGAGCAACGTGTAATGTGTCTTATGCTTGTATGCTAAACTCCTTAGATTCGTTGGAAATGTTCAAAAAGCAAATGAATATGACGAAAGGAAAGCTGCAGGAATGAGCTCTGTATTTGCAGTAATCAGATTTTTTTATGTAATATAGATGGTAGACATACACCTATTCGTAATCATGTTAATAGTGCTTGTATGTTGGAACTTCTTTCATTCACTGTAATTGGTTAGAAACCATTTGGAGAAAGAAAACTGCTATTGTCAACAAAAAACCCGCAGGAGTTCGCTTTATATTTAGAGAAATCTAGGGTTTTCTCTGGAATGTAGATAGTGGATAGTAGACTTCATAGTCAAGCTTCAAGGAAAAAAAGAAATTTTGTGTTTGCATCAAATTTTCATGTGACCAATTATCAATTCATACCTGTAGTCTTAATAGTTTGTAGGACAGTGCTTTTGAAATGAGGATCATATTGAGTTGGAGGGGTTTCGTTTTGCCATTTTGATTGGGAAAATTAAGTTGACAACTGTAACTTAGATAAACATATCATTTACAGCTTACAAGTTGTAGGACAGTGCTTTTGAAAGAAGGATCATACGGAGATGGAGGGATTTCGTTTTGCCATTTTGATTGGGAAAATTAAGTTGACAACTGTAACTTAGATAAACATATCATTTACAGCTTACAAGTTGTAGGACAGTGCTTTTGAAAGAAGGATCATATGGAGATGGAGGGGTTTCGTTTTTCCATTTTGATTGGGAAAATTAAGTTGACAACTGTAACTTAGATAAACATATCATTTACAGCTTACAATTAAAATGAAGCTATAGCAAACATTCATGCTTACTGCTCATATATGTGTTATGATCACATATTCTATGATAGTTATAAACTGACCTATAAAGCTTTTTCTATTTGTCTTGGAGCTTGTGTCCTCTAGTTCAATTAATATTAGGTTAGTCACAGGAAAAAAAATAGTGTACATAAGGTTAGCTTACATTTAATTCTATTTTTCAGCTCAAAGCTACTGATATGAAGAGTGGATTTGATGGTGTTCCTGTTTTTCAGGTATGGTAATTTACTTATAGTTGACAGCATTGCTGTGTTTTGGAGCAAACCTCCAACTCTGTACTCTGTTATGTCAGTGGCTTTATATATGGATGTATCATTGCCATGTGATCAAGATTGAGTGAATTTTTTTATCCAATGAGTTCATATCTGGACTTAACTTAAGCTTTTTGTTGAGAGTAGATGAGAAAGATTAGTGAAGAGAGAAAGAAAGGGCCAAGACGTATATTTGTTGAAATATAAAAACTGCATATGTAGTGGAAATAACATATTTTATTTAATATTTTGAAACCAATTTAAGTAGCTGTTGGCTTAATAATGGCTTTTTTGAACTTAATACTTTATCTAATTAACTTAAGTCTCTTACAGTCAGATCTACTTGTTTCCAAGAAGAAAAACAAGCGATATTGCCCAGTTTATTTTACTAAGGTTTGTTTCATGCCTAGACTTCCTTGTTGATTCTTTATTTTAGAATAGAATTTGATAATCCAAATATCTTTCTTTCTTTCTTTCTTTCTTTTTTTGTTTTTTCTTTGGTATGCAGGAAGATATTGAAAAAGAGTTGTCTAAGGTCTCTAGGGCATCACGAGGCCTGGGGGTTTCTCAACATATTATGGTATCTTGACTGCTGTAAATTTTAGTTTCCTTGGTAATCTTTAAGTAATTTTTAAAACATTTGGGTCCGTGAGCACTGGTCAGATTGACATTTTAGTCCCTTGCCTTTTGCCAGGGCATTTTCAACATAATCTCTTACCTTTTAAATATAACATTTAGAGTTTAGTCCTGTCCAGAGTAAAGGTACTCATAGGGTACTTTTCCCAATTTTTTTAAGAATGTTTCAAAATGTCTATATTCAGTACTTAAATAAAAGAGGCATATTTAGCTTTAAATAAACTATATATTAGCTTTGAAGCAGCTAGACATTAGATCTTGTGTTTACTTTGATTTGAGATCGGTCACCATGTTTACGTGTTAGGATATCTTGTTTTTCACTGCTGTCATATTACTGCTGCTGCTTGGATTGGGAAAGATCGTGAAAAGAACTTTTGGGATCGATATAAGCAACATAACTTATATCATTAGTAGTATTTGCCACTTATTCAACCATCTTTGACGCTCTATTTATGCATTCCACTTCTTTTCATTGTCAATTTCATAAGTTCATTATGAATTATCTTAACAGGTTGGTAGTTTAGAGGATGTCTTGAGAAAAATGGAGGTATGTGTTTTATTCTTGTTAATGCAAGTTGCAACAAATATTCATTTGCATTTACTCTAAATGGCTTCATTTGGATCAAATGCAGACAAGTCAGAAGAACTCAGGTTGGGAAGATCTGATTTTTATTCCGCCCGGCAAGAGTTGCTCCCAACACATACAAGATGTCACTAAAGCATGAAGCGGTAAAAAATCACATACTTTCTTCATTTACAATTATATGCCCTTGTCCAAAGCTTGTACAAAGTTGAGGCCATTGCTCACTTCGGGTAATTTCTTTGATAAATAGGATGCCTCTAGCATTATTGATGTTGAACCAAATGAAGCAGTTTCTGTTTCGAAAATGGGTCCTTTTTTCACTTTTGGACTCCTTTTGCTTTCATTGTCTTATTCTTTTGTATTCTTTGACTTCTTTGATGTTGGGTGAGAATTTAATTTCTTAGAACGGGTTGAACTGCTATATAATAATGCTAAAATTTTGAACTTCCAGGCTTTGAGATGTCAAGTGAAAATAACCCATTATCTACTACTTAACAAGGGTCCATTATCAAGAGTTTGTTTTTGTCATGGCTCATATCAAGAAGTTGACAAAGAGTAAATACGTGACTGTGTACATTACTTGATGGTATTGTCGTGTAAAGCATGTTTCTTTAATCACATGAAAGCTTTATGTTTTGATGTCTAACCTAAAAGTCGTTTCATATAAAACGTGAACGATTACTATGATGATAAAAAGGAGCAAATTATTAAAAAAATGGAAATAGGTTATGGATATAATAAGAGTGACGTTGAGCAGCTGTAGCCTATATGTAAGAAGTTGACTGCCCAACAAATAGTTGGTGAAGAGTTTTCTTCGTTGCCCTCCTTAAAGATTCCTTGCTGGATTAGTTTTTGAGAAATATTATATATACAATATTTTGCACCCAAATTTATTGATATATGTTTTTTAAGGTCATTTTTTTTAATTTTTAAATATAACATTAACATGGCTGGTATAATTATTAGTTTGAAGGCAAATTTAAGTGAAATTGTGCCTCTTACTTTTTTTCTCTAAAAATTTGCCGATAATAACTGTCTATCTCGGTAGGGAAATCCCTCTTCCAATTTGTAGGAATTGTCACGTATATTGACTTATTTATATAAAATTTAATATTATCAAAAATCATGCTTCAGTTAAAAATTATGTGATTAAATTGCTCCTTTATTCAAAGGTATGAAACTGCAATTCACCCATCTATATATATACTTATATGTTTATATATGAATGTTATATAATAAGCATCGGTGCATCTTATGGGGAGCTTTTTAGAGGCAAAAATTCTTATTTTAGGTCAATTTCACGATTTAAGATTGAGATTAGATGACATTTCTGTGTCACCTTATAACCATAACATTAATGCATGTGGAAAATCATGTGCCAATTATTATTATTAGTTTTTTTTATTTGTTCAAATTAATCTCATTTATTAAATTTTTTTTTATGAAAAATATTAGTTCTAATATACTAGAAGTTCAAAATAAACAATAAAGTAATTTGTTAATATTATTTTATTTTATTTAGAACCGTTAGTATGTTAGCATCGTGTGGTGTAATATAGATACTTTTGATATTTTAATAAATTATAAATAATAATAGAAATTAAATTTTTAATTAAATAGCTCTTTTATTAACAAAGAGATTATCTCTTGCTCTAAATTTTGATCAATTCGAAGGCTTCTACGTTTTTAATTTGTACTTTATGACCATAGTTAAAAGATAGAAATATAGGATTTTAAAAAAATTACTAATAATATTAAAAGTACTTAAAGTAAAACAAGCACCAAAAAGATAGGTACAAGGGAATTCGATATAGAATTTAACTTTGTACATAATTCTTATGCCATAGCAATTTCAATGAAATTTAATTAATTACAAGAGTTTTTTTAATTTAATTTTTTAATTTAATGTTCAAATTATGAATAATTATTAATATCGTGTTGAAGTTAAGTGTGGTAAAAAGTTGTGTATAAAATTGTAATTATTTATAAATTCTCTAAACATATATGTTAGGATGGGTTATATTTTTCACTAATAAACTTTATTACTTTCCATACTAATCTTTTAATAAATTTTTTATAACTTTTTGCTCACAAATTTATCATATTTAACAATTTTAATCTAAATTTAAAAATAATGAATAAAATATATTAAATTTTAAAAACTGAATGATTAAATAATTCGAAAAACATATTTTTTTTTACGCGTTAATTCTAAATGATTTTAATTTTTAAATTAAATTAAAATTATTAAATATAAAAAATAAGTGAATGAAATTCATTAAGAAAATTTTATTAAAAGATTAAAGTATTAAAAATAATAAAATTAACGGAATAAAAGTATAATACTCCCAATATGCTATATGCAATATTAGTAGTTAGTAGTTAACAATTTGCTTGAAAGTAAGAGAAGGAACAATAAAAGAAATAGATTTTATTTTTTTGGTCTCCAAGGAAATCCAGAACAAGAAAGCTACACCTGGAGCTCTATAAATGGTCCGATCTTAATTATGTTTTACTCTACATTTTTCACTCTAACCTCTCTAACCACTCCATAGAAATCCTCCCTTGTGTACTTTACTAATCATAATTAGCTATAAATTTTTACACTTTAGAACTAAAGAAAATGGTTATATATTTAATAGTATAAAGGTCTTGTTATGAAGCAGACCTCCTAGCTAGCTCACAAAATGAATGAAGGATTTGGTATTCTTCTTCAGAAAATGCTAAAGGCCACTCCATCAAGAGCTTTAGTAATCAGACTCAATTTGGCATTCCTTGCTTCCTTCCTTCTTGTCTATTCCTTTCTTCTTCTTAGGCCATCTTTATCTCTATACAATGACAACACTGCCTCTCTTGCTAGGTGCTCATTGCAACCATGTCATCACAAGGTAAGGAAACCTAATCTTCATATATAATGGTTTCTTTGGTTTTGCTTCTAGGACTATGTAAAAGCATTTTTTGGTAGCAAAAATATGCTCAGGACCAAACATGATAAACTTATCAAAAGAAGTTTAGTAATCTTTTGTGTTTGATAAAAGAAGCACATTATATGTTTCTTTCTAATAGCTTTTAACAAAAACACAAGCAAACAAACCATAATAAATGGACAGAGTTATTGCTAATGATGATTTGAATTTGTTGAAGAAAACTTTTCATAAAGTATTAACCAAATATAGTATTAATTTTCAAAACTCAAACCTTATTATAACTCGTATGTAAGAATTAATTGTAGGGAATTTTATTTTTTTTCTTGTTTAAATTCGATATGAATTCAGGTGGAAAATGAGATAATTAAGATGAAGGCTGTGTTGGAGGAGACTGAACCCAATTTTCCAAAGCCTAAGAGAAATGGAACCAAACTAGAAATGCCAAGTTTTTTACATGATCAAATAAGCGAAGGGAAGATGAAGCTTAAGAAGATTAATATTGGTATAGTGAACATGGAAGAAGAAGATTTGAGTGAATGGAACACACAATTAGGAGGAGAAGTTAGAGCTATAACTATAGAATTTGAACAAGTGTCGGAATTGTTCAAATGGGATGATTTATTTCCTGAATGGATCGACGAAGAAGAAGAGAGTGATGTGCCTACTTGTCCAGAAATTCCAATGCCAGATTTGAAAAGATATGAAAAAATGAATATAATAGTTGCTAAATTGCCATGTAAGTATCCAGAAGAAGGGTGGAGGAGAGATGTGTTTAGGCTACAAGTGCATTTGATAGTGTCAAATTTGGCAGTGAATAAAGGGACTAGAGATTGGAAAGGGAAGACAAAAATGATGCTTTGGAGTAAGTGTAGACCAATGTTGGAGCTATTTAGGTGCAACGACTTGGTTAGAAAAGAAGGTGATTGGTGGTTTTTTAAGCCAGAGATGTCAAAATTGGAACAAAAAGTATCATTGCCTGTAGGCTCTTGCAAATTAGCTCTGCCGCTTTGGGGTCAAGGTTTGTAATAAATTTTCTTCTTTATCACTATTACTTGTCTTTAACTACTATTTTTTTATTTAAATTATCGTGAAAAATAATAGTACATGTTTCGTGTAAGAGTGTATAATACGTTATTTGGAAAAACTTGTTTTTTATCCTTTGAAAAACTATTTTTTTTAGAAATTAAAAAAAGTAAATGTATCTATAAAACTTGTAATAATAAAAATAATATTGAACGAGTTTTAATTAGATGAAATTCAAATTTTAATATGTTTAAATGATTATAATTCAATTTAAACGACGTTTAAAAAAAATAAAGTTTAAATTTTTTGTTTAAAAGTAAAAATATATGAAATTAATATAATCGGTACTAAATTTTATAGTTATAAATTTTAAGAATTATTTTTCTTGTTTTCTCAACTTTTTTTTTCTTTTTTAAATTGTAAATCAAATATTTATTATTATTTTATATAGGAAATTGAAACTTATAGTTTTTTATTTAGATTAAATCATAGTTAATGTGAATTGAAATTGTGAGATAAACCTTACTGCGATAGCCCATACCAATATAGGTGAATCACATCATAATTTTCTTTTTGGTTTGTTCATTTGGTGGCATCTCACTTTTGCTTAAAGTAATTAGGCTAAATGGATACTATGGCCTCCATCAAAATAATTATAAAAAATAAAAAGATACCATGGCCATAAAAAAATTATTTTAAAAACTATTTTTTTTTGGGCTAAATAAGTAGTTACGTATATGAATAATTACACTAGATTTTAGTATTGCAAGTTGCAAAAAAACGTGGTGGAATGTATGCTTCACTTTGAACAAACAGCCTACACTAGGAGAACTTGAATAATATCAATAACATCCTAAGTTTCTCCAAATAACATATTAATCTCAGTTTTGCAAATAATATTAATACAATTTATTCTAGTAATAAATTTTTAAATATAGGGTAAATTATGATAATATATATATATATATATATATATATTGTTTAGATTAAAATATTTATAAAAATTAATCATTAAAATTAAAAAAATTATAAATAATATATAAAATTGATTAAATTTATATAATGAAATAAAAAAAATAGTAAGTCTCAAAATGATCTAATAAGTCAAAAACCTCTCTCTGCCTCCATCATCCATCTCTGCTCGTAAAGAAAATTAAAACCAAAACTTGAAGGTTTGATGGCTGGTAACAGTGTCATGTTCCATAGATGGATCTAGCTTGATTATAAACCTCTATCTTTTTCCCTTGCTTAATTGTTTATTAGATGTAACTTATATTATTATAACATTTTAGAGATTTAGTAACTACGAGTAAAGTTTTAAAAATTTAGAGATTTATGTATTAAGTTTTTAAAATTTAGAGATAAAATCATACGTTTTAATAGTTTGTAGACTTATACATGAATTTAATTTAAATTTAAAAATCAATAATACATTTTTACTTTAATATATTATAAAATTTCGTGAAAAATAAATTTCTTTAAATTAAATCATAACCCAAAGCATACCTTTAATATAAAGTAAAATAATTAGAGTATTCTTATATTTAGATGAACTTTCATGATATTTACCCTTTGTTAAAATAAAATAAAAAAAATGCTATTAAAAATTATCCAATTGAGAAAATAAATTTTCTTTAGTTAAAAGATCAAAAGTATAATTTACATCAAAAATCATGTGAATAACTTCTTCTTATTTGGGGGGCTCTATGGACATGATTTTTTGTCCTTAAAAATTTATTAATTTATGAACAAATTTTTTTAAAAAAATACAAGGATATATAATAGATCACATTTGATTTTTTCTTTCTTTTCAAATAATGAGATTCATAGTGAAATAATTAAATATTATTTTAAATTAATTATGAGAGAGGATAAAGTTTATAGAAACTATAGAAGAACGTATTAATTTGAATTCATTGCATAATAAATAACTCTTTTCCAACAAACAAAGTGCAATACAAAAAAAAAAAAGAAGCAAATTAAGTGCAACCAATATAAGGGTCCATTATCATCATTCCTTTCTATGCCTTTATACAAATATTAGTTTCTTAAATTTTATTCAACATTTAATTTTTATATTATTAAGTTATTTACATAATTTTACTTTTAATATTCTTTACAAAATATATTTTATTTTATTATAATATATATATATATACATTACCTTTGTAAAAATGTAAATTTTTTACATTATATATATATATATATCCTTAATTAATTTTAACATTGATATATAATATGCAGGAATAGACGAAATATACGACCTCTCCAAAATCCAAGGCAAAACAAGAAAAGTGAAACGAGAAGCCTATGCTACAGTTCTACATTCCACCGAAGCATACGTTTGTGGTACCATAACACTAGCCCAAAGCCTCCTTAAAACCGGCACAAAGCGAGACCTTATCCTCCTCATTGACAACTCTATCTCCATTCCCAAACGCAACGCTCTCATATCTGCGGGTTGGAAGATCCGACTTATTAACCGAATTCGAAACCCGAATGCAGAAAAAAACACCTACAATGAATACAACTACAGCAAATTCAGACTTTGGCAACTAATAGAATATGAAAAAGTAATCTTCATCGACTCCGACATCATAATTTTACGTAACCTGGATCTTCTCTTCCACTTTCCTCAAATGTCGGCGACAGGAAACGATATGTCATTATTCAATTCGGGCATTATGGTAATTGAACCCTCAAAATGTACATTTCGTACATTAATGAATCAAAGGAAGGAGATTGTCTCATACAATGGAGGTGACCAAGGTTTTTTAAATGAGATATTTGTGTGGTGGCATAGATTGCCTAGAAGAGTCAACTTTTTGAAGAATTTTTGGTCAAATAGTTCAAATGAAGCTAGTTATAAGAATGGACTTTTTGGGGCTGATGATCCACCAAAGCTATATTCAATACATTATCTGGGTTGGAAACCATGGCTTTGTTATAGAGATTATGATTGTAATTGGGATGTAGTGGATCAACGTGTTTATGCAAGTGATGTGGCTCATCAAAGATGGTGGAAGGTACATGATGGTATGGATGAAAAATTACAAAGGTTTTGTGGGTTGACAAAGAAGAGGAACACTGAGCTTAAGTGGGAGAAGAGGAAAGCTATGAAGATGGCTTTGCCTGATGGGCACTGGAAGATTAATATTACGGATCCTAGGAGTAAACATTTTGTTGTTTAAAATTATTTATATAAAATACTGACACGTAAGTTAAATTATAACACTTTAATCACATTCTTATTAAATAGCAGCATTTTAATGACAAAGGTTTTTTTTCTTCAATTAAATTAAATATAAGTTGTTTTGCCTTAAATAATTATTATGTTCAAAATAAAAAAAAATAAAATAAAATAACTTTTTTAATAAAAATAGAAAAAATGTTAATAAAAAATAGAAATTGTTATTTTATCTTTTATTGTGTGCATTCATTTTAAATTATTACAAAAAAAAAATAGGATTTAAGTTTTGTTTTTGAAATTAATACGAGATCCGTAATTTATGGTCATTATTTTGTATTTTTGAACAAAGGATCATTTAAGTATGTTATTTTTGACGAAAATAAACTTTAAAATATTATAACTGAATGGTTCAATCTCGTTTGCACTACTATAAAATCGGGCATTAAAGTCGGTTTTTTAACCGACTTTAAATTATAAAACTTAAAATTTAAATTCATGCGTTGAATCTACTTTAAACGTAAATCGGTTCACCCGTTGAATAAAAAATTTTAAAAATTAATTGACCAAAAAAATAAAAAATATTATATTATGTAATTTCAATTTTAAAAACTGTTAAAATAAAAAAATTAATGAGTAATTTTATGTAACATCGATTGACGTGTTGAATTGACGCTGCACGTATGAAGTAGTGTCGTTTTTTCAATGAATTGACTTTAAATTAATTATAAGTCGATTTTTTTAAAAAATACAATTTATATATATATACTTAAATAACACATTTTATTGTAGTGTTAGTTAACGGTTTTCAATGTTACATACAAACTGTCCAGTCACATTTCATGAGAAGGGGGAAAACAAGCAAAAATTCACAGGGTTAGATTTCAGACTTGGGAGTGACGATCCATGTTGCTGCTGGGGTCGATGAGATGAATATGTTCCATCCATGTTGAATTCAGCAGATATACCCATCTGTGTAGTACATGGAACTATTAAGAGTAAATTCATAGGAACCACGACACAGGTAAATAACAAATACAAATATTCCATTAAGGACCCACAGAGAAGTGCTGCAATTGCATTATTGAAATTGTATTGTCATGAAGTTGTTCTTTCTGGTGCATATCCATTGCATAATTAGCATTATCTGTAGAACATATAAAAATATGGTAAATACACACAAGCGACCTCCATTACTCTATTAAAAGAAATCAATTCAAACCTTCAAATCATTACAGCTAGTAAACATAAAAATTGCTATACATCCTATGCAAGTAAAGCACCCAAAGGAATAATTTACACCTTTAATACCTAGCAAAGCTGGAAAATCTTCATTTTGATGCCGAATTCCAGGTTCTGTTGAACAATAGGACCAAGGCCTTGTTTACAAAGTGAACCTGGAATTTTTACACAATGTTATGTTCTATGTGGCAGAAAAAATTTACAAGCAAAAAACCCAGTATCTCTCTCCTTACCCAGTTGCCCTTGAGGTCCTCCAGTAGAACTAGGTCGACTTGACAACTGAGGGAAGTCGTTGATGTCAAAAGGTGAAGTGTCATTCGAGTTTACATCATTCAACATACCCATAGAGCTTAAATTTCACTGCTTGGACATGGCTTTGAGAAAGTGGACCTCCAGCAGTAGGATAAGAGTTTCCTAGCATGGACATCACCTGCGAAGATCCTGAATCCAGAAAATGTTAAGGTTTAGAAATTTTTGGAAATCACGTGCGAAATATATTACATTATATAATATATTTTTTAAAATAATTTTTTAATACATATTAATAACAGTTTGATCCGACCGATTTAAAAATTAATAGAACTGGACTGAATCGTTTGAAAAATGGTTTCAGTTAATATAAATCGAACCGAACCATACGATTTATAAAACTATTCGGTCTGATCTGATCCAGTTTGATTTTTTTGTTTAATTTGATTTGGTTCTATTTTTGTACACCTTTACTCTAAACCCGTATTTATTAAGTAGAATAGTACAAGTCCACTATCTTTACGAATAATGTCGCATAAATCTATTTGTAAAGGTAATGGATTTGTGATAACACACTTTTTGTTAGGTAATGGACTTTTACTATCATTTTTGGACTTCTGATGCCTCACTTAATATGTATGAGATTAAAATACAATTTCGTTAAAAGTAATGACTTGTGTTATTTTTTTATTTGTTCTATAAGTTTAAATTTTATTATTCTTTCTATGAACCTCATGATAATTTACAAATCAATAATAGAGATTATTAAAGATATTGAATGTTTTTGTTTACTATATTTAAAAAAAAAGAAGGTTAATTCGTTTGATCCAATATGATCCTATATATGCAATTACATCGCACAAAAATGAATGAGCACATTGTCACGCACCTACTTTCTTTAAGGCCACATGCGACACTTAGCTACCAAAATGACAAGTAAGCCTAGCTATCAAGCAACCCAAATAAGTATTTAAGACTAGCAAAAGTAAAAAAGAGGAATACTTAGAAAAATATAGTGAAATAATTTGTATTGAAAATATGGAGAAAATATTACAGGTTTGTTAATTTGTTGTTTTATCCTTGGATGTACTACAAATAAGTTTGTTACATCTATTTATAATCCTCCACACCCTCAACCAAAGGTTAGGATAGTTACATGTGTCATTCATCTAATGAAAGTCTAAAATTATCCTAAAAAATATATTTAACAAATAATTCTAGCAAATATCCTAGATATATCTAGAAACTTCATGAATGCTTAATAGAAATATCTTGGTATTTTTTTAAGAGATTCTAGATACTTATTAAATTGGGGTTTCTTAAATTATCAAGCCCATAATTGTGTATGTTTGACCTAATTGATTTTTAGCCCATATATCAATGGGTTGTGACATTCTCTCCTACCTAAGTTTGCGACGCCCTTGTCGCATCTTGCTCCTTAAAACGTTGAATATCATCTTGAAATTTTCATAGTGTATCTTCATGTTCTCACGATGCTTCAGTTTTGGGTAATCCTTTTTATTTGACAAAATATTCCATGTAATTAGGAACTCTTCACATTCGTATCTTTATTTTAATTAATATGCATTCTATATCATTATCGAAAGAAATTAAGAAGATTATAGGTGCCTTTTTTTATTCTCCACGAGCTGGGTCCTCTATGCCTTCATGGTATGACTTTAAGAGACTCGTATGAATGTCGGGTGATCTTGAGCTCAAAGGAAGATGAATTATAAAAGAAATCTTTTGAACTTTCTTCAAAATAGGAAAAGGTCATTCATATCATTGCACCAATCCCTTGTGTAATTTTCTAAGTGACTTGAATTGTTAGGGAATAAGTTTTACCATAACCATATCACCTTTATTAAAGACAATCTTCCTTCTCAAAACTACTTCATCTTCTTGGAAGCTTTGTTTAAGCTTGTCCTTTCAATCTCGATTTGTTCGTGCCATGCCTTAACAAACTTGAATGCTCCAAGGCTTCTCCTTTCGTAATTTGTTGCTAAGGTTTGAGGAGTCATGTATTGTTGTCCAATGAAAATTTCAAACAGACTTTTACATGTTGACTTCTTTGTAGATTATATGAGAATTATGCTACATTAAGAAGTTTGGTCCAATCATGTTGATTTGCACTCATATAATGCCTCAAGTAAAGTTTTAGTAAAGCATTGATATGCTCGATTTTTTCATCAATTTATGGATGAAAACTTTTCAAAACTTAAACTTGACCTAAATAACTTGAATAACTCAGTCCAGAACTTGCTAGTGAAACATAGGTCTCAATCGCTCCCTATACTACTTGAAATTTTCTAGTACTTTACTACATGTTTTAATAATAAAAGAATAACTTCTTTTATAGTACAATCTATTGAAGCATGAATAAATATCATATACTTGCTAAATTGATCCACCATGATGCTTTTGCATCCTTAAGATTTTGGCAAAGCAGAGATGAAGTCCATGGATACACTTTTCCATGGACACTCGAGGATGGGTAATGATTCAACCTATACTACTTGAAATTTTCTAGTACTTTACTACATATTTTAATAATAAAAGAATAACTTCTTTTATAGTACAATCTATTGAAGCATGAATAAATATCATATACTTGCTAAATTGATCCACCATGATGCTTTTGCATCCTTAAGATTTTGGCAAAGAAGAGATGAAGTCCATGGATGGGTAATGATTCAACTATCCTTCTTGTATTCATTGTTCTATCTTTTCTTGTTGACAAACAAGACAAGTCTTCATATAAGACTCAACATCATCATCATCTCTAATTGTAGCCAATAATATCTATGGTAAGAGTTAAATCTCTATTGTAATTTAATAATTGTTTAACCATACTTATTATTTTTTGAAATTTTTAATTTTGACTATAAATAATAAATTTACTAGAGGGCACTAATTTAAAATTTAAATGTATATATCATATTTTATATACATATATCAATAATTCATAAATAAATTGTACTCAGATTTGGATGTTCAGAGATTACATTACTAAATCATATTAGAATTGAAAGTTTAAATCTAATTTAGATCATTCCAATTAGAATCGATGAAAAACAAGTGATTTAGATCCGTTGTTCATCCACGTTACATTAAATTTTTCATTAATGAATAATGATAGAATAACAATATATATTGTTGTAATATTTCCATTTATTTAATTGAAAAGTTTTTTATAATTTTTTTTAGTTTTAATTAAATATAATCCCACTAAAATTTAGTTAAAAAAATAGAAAGTTTCTAATTACATTGGTTTAAACTTATGTTTAAAGATATCAAAATGTATTACTAACTGATGATATATTGCTAATTTTTAACATAATTTGAAAGGAATAAGTAGAATAATAAAATAGAAATTGTTAGAATTGGAAACAATAATAATTAAAATTAAATTTATTTTGGTTTTGTTAACTTATAATATTATAGAATTTGAATAAAAATGATTGTTTTATTAAAATGTATCATTAGTGCAATGATAATTATTTTTAAACATGTTCGGTAAAATGAAAAATAAAAATTAGTATATTAAAAGAGAAAGAAAAAATAAACATTAAAATGATATATGCAATTAAAATAAAATGATGTATATTCCATAAAAGGTCAATAACCTTTACACTCTTATTTTGGTTCAATTTACCTTTAAAAATAATAATTATGGATAACTTATAATATTTTGTTAAATATATGACCAATATTTAAACAGTGTTAAGCTATTATTGATTGTATTTTTGTTGTTATGTGTAATTTTAATTATTTTTTATCACATATTAATCTATAATTTATACACAAAGAATTATACATAATAAAATAATTAATAGATACATAGATAATTATATATAAAATAAGAAATTATTTTTCAATTTCCACGTGACTTGATGAAATATAGTAGGTTCTGAAAATGTGTGGATAAAGATGTTAAAATTTTGAAACAAAAATAAATAAGTATAAAAGGATAAAGAGGGGAAGAAAAAAAAAGAAATTTACAAGATAAAATAATTAATGAATTGTCATTTAATTGTCATATCTAAAATATAAAAATGTTTGTTAGCTTAATTAATGACATATACAGTCAGTGGGTTGTGAAATTATATTTTAAAATAAAAATGAAAAAGGATAAGATAAGGAGAAACAACAACAATAAAAACATGGTAGTTATAATTAAGCAACGTAGAATAGTGAGTTACAAATAATATATTTTATTAAAAAAAAATTTGTACAAACGAACTCAATTGCTACCATCAATATCAAAATTGGCTCAACACTGTAACTTAATTTATAAGTATTTAGATATCATCATTATCATAACAATAGTTTGATAAGAGTAGTTATATATGTTTCTTGGGATCATATTCTGATTCTGTGAAAATTTCATTAATTCTAGTTATATATATATATATATATATATATATATATATATATATATATATATATATATATATATATATATATATATATAGAGAGAGAGAGAGAGAGAGAGAGAGAGAGAAATTTGGTAATCTACCAAATTTAGGGAGGTAACTCATAATTATGATATTAGAGTTTTTAAAATACCTTAATTATGTTTTTTTGTTTTTTATATTATTATTATTACTATTATTTGGCTGCAAAAGAAACTAGCGAAATCAAAGCCAGTGATTTTAGAAATTGATCTTTGACCCAATTGAATCTCTGCTCTAATTTTGATCAAAATTTTGCTGCCAGTCAGGAATCCTTAGGAAATTATTGATTGAATTTTGTTTTAGTATATTTATTACAAAATACTAAATATCTTTTCTATATAATTTTTTAATATATTAATACATTTGTATATAAAATTAGATTATATAGGATAATATAAAAATATTACAATTAGGTAGAAATTTTTTACCATAAAAAATGTGGATTTAAATCTTACTATACAGTATACACAGTTAACTTAATATGATTAAAAATAATATTTTTTATTTTAAAATTTAATACAATTAGATTTAATATTTTCAATATAGTGTAATAAACATACCCTTTGGGTACATATGAGAGGGTCTCCTTCTGGATTTTTTTTTTTTTTAGTATGATGTCGAATATTGGTGTTGTTGGTCTGAGGAAGCCCTAGATTCAATGGACGATTAACATAAGGATTAATGTTAAAACCAACCCCTAACACTTTTTTTTTTCAAAAAAGAAAAGAAAAGAAATGCATTGAATCAAAGGACAAACGCAATCAGAAAATTACAACACAACCACATACTCAAGAAACTTAGAGTAGAACCACAAATAACTAGTCCAACAAAAACTACACAAATGCATATCCTAAGGACCGAAACACATCATTATCAGCAACAAGCTAGCAAACCAAGGGGACTAAAAACAAAGCCAAAGACCTTCTAGCAATCCTACGAGACAGAGGTATCAACCTTGACAAGCTTAAGGCAACCTAAGGACCAAACTAAAACAACCAAAATCCAACCACAAACTTACATAAAAAATATTGCTTAACCAAAAACACATAGCTTAGATTGAAATTGAACAAAAAAAAAACACAATCTCACTCCAACACGGTAGTATTTCCTTGGTTGATACTTACACAGATACCCCATCCACCATAGGAATAACACCAAAAACAAACTCATCCATGATCCCTACAGAGGAACCACATGCACACACATTAACACCATGAACGTAACTTACAAAGGATATATCCTCTAACTCTTTTCCAACCCTTTTTCCTTGTCCATTCTGAGGAATTAGGACAACATTTTCTCCTACCTTTTTTCTTGCCTAAGTTGTAGACTTTACCTTGAGATAATCAGTCTCCAACATTTGCAAATTATACATCATTCTTTACACCAAGTTCCATAGCAACTCTAAACTGAAATTGTAACTCAGATCCAGAATTATCTCTACCTTTCTTCATAGAGACAGCTATATCACCAACAGATTTCATACCTTCTTCACATTCTGAGGAACCATCATACTCATCTCTGATATGATCCATTCACCAAAACGAGCATTCTTACCCCCAATTCTAATACACAAGTCCTTATCAAACTCACAAAGCCTTTTCTCATACGTGATCGCATCATAAAGATAACAAAGTGTGATGGTCTTTCATACTTAATCTCAATCCACACATGATTCCCTTTGAATGGAATCCACACACCTGGAATCAATATATTATAATGGCTTGATTTGGATCCTAACCCTAACTGAATGCATTGCACCATTAGTGACAATCTCCAATACCACACCAACCTTACTTGCAATCATATGGACAATACTTTCCTTATGCTAATCAATTGGTAAATCATAAAGCTGAATCCACATAAACGATGTATCAAACACAAGAGAGGATGGAGAGATACCTGGAGAAAGTTGCAACACAACTAGAAGGTGAATGTCAAAATTCCATGATGTCTTCTTGAACATAGCCTCCACTTCCTCTTATTCTTCAAAGAAGAACATAAACGTAGTGCGATCCAATATCCTCAGCTCAAGACTTCCACTCTTCGTCCAACTCACGCATTACGCGCAAAAGTGCTTCAAGATTCATACTATTTCTTAAGACAACCCTTACCACAAAGGACATGCCAAGCGAAGATTGATATTGGTTTAATAGATCATCAATTTCCAAAGACACATCCGACTCCTCCATTAGTTTGCACACACTATCCATTAACATTCGCAAATGCAAACCAAAAACCCTAACCACTAAAAACTAGCAATTAGGCGCACAACGAATAAGAAGGAGTGGAAAGAAACTAGAGAGGGAAAGATGAAGTAGGGAATTAGAGAAACAAGATACGCGTAGCAAGAATATGATGAAAGCGGAGAAGAGAAGACCAATACAAGCATTAGAGATAGACCAAAGAAAATACTAGAGCTTTGAAGGCCACCTCTACCACACTTTTAAGAGTGATATATATGCATGAAATCATCTATGGTTAACCCCCTCTCACACTCCTTCGAGAATCCAAAGCACGTAACAAGAGTAAGGAGGCAATAGACTAGGTGGATTGCGAACACACACTAAGAACAATATAATCCCTCCAAAGCGTGGATAACTAGGCTACACCCCAAGAACAAAGGGTCGCAAGCTAATAAAAATTCAGATCTTAAACATCCCCTCGTTAAATCCAAGTGCCTCTTAATCATGTTGACAATAAGGGAATCAACAATAAAAGTCAATTTTAGATCTATATGCACAATGTCTAGAACAGACATCAAAACCCCTATCAAAATATGCTCTCATGTCTTAGAATTGAATGTAAAGTTAGAGGCACCAAAGAACCACACAGTTGCTAAAAGCCCAACAAATCGCCTGAGTTGAAATCATCTCTGTCGACTAGATCACCTCCGAATACGACTGGCTAGACAGACTGCCACCGACAAGACTCCCAATAACCAAGGATAATCAATTGGACGGACTTGTCACCATTCATGTTTGCACATCAGTCCCTATCACTCTAATCAACCCTTTTCATCTCATGTTTGACTCCTTACTCTTTCTCATCATCTGACATTGCATATTAATGGATCCTTGAAAGTCATGTAAAAAGTGGGATCACTCTTCTAGAATGTGTGGTGTAGAAATATGGGCCTAGAATGTGTGGTGTAGAAGTATGGGACATGTGCAAACAAACTCATGATGAATGGTCAAGAACATTCATCAAGTCCATATGGATATTCATTATAATCATACAAAATTTTAAAAGAAAATGATGTTTGATCTATAAAAAAGTCTAATTTTTGCTTGAGATCTTGAGAAAGTAAGAAATGATTTGAAATTTTAAAAAATGAGTTAAAGTTAGACCTATAATATATATAAAGAGTCGAGATAATTTTGGTTTGGTGAACAAATCATGTGTATAAATAAGTCAGTTATTTAACTAATTTCACTTTTAACTTCTTCAGTAAAATAATATGTTTATTTTCTTATAACATTTTAAAACATATGTTTATTTATATTACAAGAAAAATAAACATATATTTTTTTAATAAAAAGAGTTAAAAATAAAAAAACTATGTACAAAAATTCAATTAAACTAAAAAGAATATTAGTGTAGAAGAATCCATTTTAAATCTCTTTCCTCGTACGTCCAAACCACACGAATTTTTTATTTAAAAACATTGATTGAAATTACCGTACTACTTTTACATAATCACATACATTAATGAAGAAACTAAGAATGTGGCTCCCAAGACTATCACCACTCTTTCTATATTCGTCTCTTTAGATAGAAATCTTGTTAAACTGGTTTTGTATAACAGGTTGTATTTGCATAAAATGTAGAAGAATATAATAGTGCATGCTCCAGCTCTCAAATCTCTTGCTTAGGGTCGCTCTCTGTCTCTGCCTCTGGTATCACATCTTCATGCAAGTCAATTCGACCTGTATCATTAAACACCAAAAAATAAAATCGAACAAAAACATCATTTTTAAGGAGTTGTAGCAACCTAAATCTCATGCTCACCACGCTGGTAGGAACAACAAACATGCATTATGTATATATATAATTTTCCGGTTAAAAAGTACAAAATCACCTTTTTTAGGTTCATTTTTAGCATATTTCACAAAAGATGATGAGTAAGTGAATTTTCATTTTCAATTACCTGTGTGAAAAGATATAGGTGTACAAAATTTTCACACCACACACAATTGTAACATAAACATGTACTAGTATGAAAATAAAAATTGAGAAAATGAATTGTGACTGAAATATATTGTCAAATAGAGCTAAAAAGTAATATAGGAGCCAGTTTTCCTATTTTTATCAAAATTAATAGCATCATGTAATCCTCTTAATCCAGTTTAATAATTGAGATCTAGATCAGCATTAGTTCCCACTTCAGCAAGAGCCATTTCTTTTTCCTGATGCACCTTTCCAGGCAATTTTTCACTTAATTAATTGGTAATTCAAGCAGCATAAACCTTGCCAACAAATGATAACTACAGGATGTCTAAAATATACTGTAAAACGGTTATCTTTTGATGTATTTTTGTTTCGTATCACACCAAAAGACAAGAAGAAAGCAAAGGAGAAAGAGAAAGAAATCCACTTTGCTTTCAGCTGCTGTTATGCCAATTGCTATATAATGAAGCAACACTAAGGACTGTTGTGCATGGAAGCAATAAATAGCGGTATATGAATATATCAAAGCAGTAAAAGAACGCACATAATTTACGTGGTTCGGTAATTCGCCTAGGTCTACGGGAGGAAACATATATTATTGAACTGAATAAGAAATATACAGAATACAAATACAGATTTCCTTACTAATAATATCTCTCAAGTGTTTCCCAAACTCATAGAAAAAACTCTCAAACTCACTAAGTATTTTCTCTCTTTGAGTTTGTTTATGTTCTCTTTGATTTTTTCTGATTTTTGCCTTATTTTTCGATGCATGAACTCTTCCCTATTTATAGATGAAGCAAGACTCCCTTTCCTTAAATTGTGCCATAATTTAAGCCTTAAATTAGGCCACTAATTTCCTTAAATTATGCAACTAATTTTCTTAAATCATGTCACAAATTATGCCACTAATTTGTTACTTTTAGAGCCAATATTCAACAATCTCCACTTTGGCGAAAAAATTCATAATGCTGCCTCCAAATACGCCCTAAGCGCTCTAAGCTCGAGAGATGTTGATCAAGTTCAAGCAGTGTTGAAACTTGATCCCTGTAACCACCTTTGTAAGCATATATGCAGGTTATCTGCAGTTTCAACTTTTTGGAGTATAACATTCCCTTCATCGACGATTTCCCGAACAAAATGAAATCGAACATCGATGTGCTTAGTGCGACCATGATGAACTTGGTTCTTTGCCAAACAAATGTCACTCTGGCTGTCGCAAAAAACCTCCACGTTCTTCTGAACAATACCCAAATCCTTGGTCAACCCGAGAAGCCAGATAGCTTCTTTGAATGCTTCTGTTACAGGCATATACTCTGCCTCTGTAGTAGACAAAGCTACAGTTGACTGTAATGTTGATCTCCAACCAACTGGTCCTCCTGCCATTGTGAACACATAACCAGTTGTAGATCGACGCTTATCCAGATCTCCAGCATAGTCAGAATCCACATATCCAACTAGGTGTTTGGCTTCAATCTTGTCTCTCTCAAACTTAAAACCAATATCCACAGTACCATAGATGTACCGTATAATCCACTTCACTGCTTGCCAGTGTCCTTTATCGGGATTATGCATGTATCGACTCACCATACTAACAGCGTGGGAAATATAAGGTCTGTTGCAAACCATTGCATACATCAAGGCACCAACGGCATTTGCAAATAGAACACGTTTCATTTGCTTCTTCTCATCGGTGGTGCTAGGTGACATCAATGCACTCAACTGAAAGTGAGGAGCAAGCGGTGTACTTACTGGTTTGGTTTTTTCATCAATGTCAAACCTTTGTAGTACTTTCTTCATATACTGAGTCTGTGTCAGACAGACTGTGCTTGCAAAATCCATCCTAAGAATTTTCTTAACTTCTCCAAGATCTTTCATTTCAAATTCTGAACTAAACAGAGCCTTCAATCTGTCGATCTCCACCTTGCTCTTAGATGCAATTAACATATCATCAACATATAAGAGCAAATAAATGAAGGTACCGTCTTGGAGTTTCCTAAAGTATACACAATGATCAAACTGATTGCGTGTGTACTTCTGCTCTCTGATGAAGCTATCAAAGTGCTTGTACCATTGTCACGGTGATTGCTTCAAACCGTAAATTGACTTGCTCAGCTTGCAAGCCCAATTCTCTCGTCCTGGAATTTTAAAGCCATCCGGTTGAGACATGTAGATTTCTTCGTTCAAAATACCATGGAGAAAAGCTATTTGGACATCAAGTTGAGCTAACTCGAGATCAAACTGTGCTACCAAAGCCAATAGTATCCGAATAGATGAATGCTTAACAACAAGTGAGAATACCTCATTGTAGTCTATTCCTTCTTTCTGAGCATAGCTTTTTGCTACCAGTCTGGCTTTGTATCTGATGTTATCTTTACCAAGAGCACCTTCCTTGTTGGCATAGACCCATTTGCAACCAATAGTTTTCTTTCCTTTGGGAAATTGAACCAACTCCAAGTCTAATTTTGATGTAGAGACTTCATCTCTTCATCCATTGCCATCTTCCACTCCATACTATCAACTCTTTGCACGACTTCTTTGTAAGTGCATGTGACATCATCATCAATTACTGGAAGTGTGAATGCTACCATGTCTGTGTATCTGGTAGGCTTCCTAATCTCCCTTCTCAGTCGAGTAGTGGCAATAGATTCTGGCTGCTGATTAATCAGTGGTGATGGTGAGAGAACCTTCACCTCAACTGAGATCTCTTCTTGATCATCAATTTCATCTTCACCACGATCGGTAATCAGTGCAATCTTTTCTGGATCTTCCGGAGTCTAAAGCATCACCTTAGAAAGAGTATTTGGACTTTTATTCTCTCTCTGAATTTGTCTGTCTCAGCATAACAGACTCGTTGAATGTAACATCTCGACTTAAGACGATCTTCTTAGATTCACCACACCAAAGTCGAAATCCTTTAACTTCTTCCTTAAAGCCCAAAAAAGCAACTTTCTTTGCTCTAGGATCCAGTTTGGATTCACTAACATGAAAATATGCAGGACATCCAAATATTCGCAATGAATCATAATCAGTAGCAGGTTGTCCAGACCATACCTCTTTAGGAGTTTTCTCATCTAATGCAATCGCAGGAAGTCTGTTGAGTTACATATGACAATGCCTCAACCCAAAATGCCTTGTTCAATTTGGATTGAGATAGCATACATCGAACTTTCTCAACCAAAGTACGATTCATTCGTTCTGCAACTCCATTCTGCTGTGATGTACGAAGAATAGAAAAATGTCTGATTATCCCTTCATCTTGACAAACTTTGAAGAAGGGATCTGATTTGTACTCACCACCATTATCATATCCGAGCCTCTTAATTTTCTGTATGCGAATCTCAATCATTTTCTTCCATTTAAAAAGATATCCAAAACTTCATTTTGTGACTCATGGTGTATATCCAGACATATCTAGAGAAATCATTAATAAAAGTCACAAACTAGCGTTTACCTCCAAGTGAAGCATTCTTTGAAGGTCCCTAGACATTCGTGTGAATATAATCAAGAGATCCCTTAGTAGCTGCCAAATTTGACTCTTGTTTGTTTTCCCATTACACAATGCTCGTAGAAATCAAACTTTTCAATCTTTGCACCTTTCACAAGACCTTGTTTCATTAAGCCTTGCAAAGCCTTTTCACCGACATGCCCTAAGCGCATGTGCCACAGGCGGGAAGAATCATTTGTCTTTTCTTCAGAACTACTTGAGACAGCTGTTCTTCCTGTAACTGTACTCACATCTAGGAAATACAAGTTCGCCTTCCGAGTACCCTTCATCGCTACAAATGCACCTCGTACAACTTCCAAGACTCCATTTTCCAATGTTACCTTGTAACCATCAGAATCTAGAACACCTAAAGAAATAAGGTTTTTCTTTAGGTCAGGAATATACCTTACATTTTTAAGTCGTCTGATTGTACCATCGTGCATCTTTAGTCGTACTGTTCCCATCCCTTTTGTCTGACAGGCATTGTCGTTGCCTATAAGCACAACTCTTCCATCGAGCTCCTCAAAACTTGAAAACCAATATCTGTTTAGACACATATGATAAGAACATCCAGAATCAAGGATCCACTTATCTGAGTAGGTTTCTGATGATGAAACTGAAAAGGCTAATTCTTCATCTTCATCGGCCTTCTGTGCAACATTTGCATTTGACTTGTCCTTGTTTAGACAATCTTTCTTCCAATGCCCTTTTTGGTGACAATAGGCACACTCGTCTTTCGCAAGACGTCTTCTGGATGACTCTCCTCTGGACTTTGATCTGGATTGTCTCCTATTATTTGATCCGTCATATTTTTTTGTTAGTCCTACCTTTGGCTGCCGTCAATACTTCTAATATTGAGTCTCTGTGATCATGTTGATCCTTTTTCCGGTACTCGTTATTTACCAAAGCATTTGGAACATCTACGAACTTAACCTCATCCTTTCCATATAACAAGGTTGTGGTTAAATGCTCATAGCTCTCAGATAATGAATTTAGCAACAACAAAGCTTTATCTTCATTGATAATTTCAACATCTAAATTTTGCAGATCGGCCAAAATTTTATAAAAATTATCTAAGTGCTCAATCATAGGGGTACCTTTCTTGTACTGGAAACGGAAAAGTTTCTTCTTCAAGTAGAGTCTGTTCTCAATACTTTTTGTCATGTACTTGTTCTCTAGTTTCTGTTAGAGAACTGCGGCTACATTCTCTTTCATGACAAAGTACTTCTGATCTTTTCCTAAACACGGTCGAATTGTGCCACAAGCTTGTCGGTTGACATAATTCCAATCTTCATTTGAATAATCTCCTAGCCTGGTCTCCAAGTCTATATTAGATCCTTCTCGGAACAATAGATCTAATACTTCACATTGCCATAGTTATTGGTGTCGTTGAATTTCTCCACCTCAAACTTTGTGTTGGACAACATAGTTCTTCGAGTAGAACAACTTGATTTGCCATAAATTCTATGGTCAACTTGTTCACCTTCTTCGATCTCTCTTTTATCAACTATAAGTAAAACGGATAACATAAATTTTGCACTTACAACTTAAAACAGTGTTTTTTCAAATTTTATACCTTATTTGAAAAAACGGAGTCCGCAGTTGAATCCAGAATGATCCAATTAGCTAGGAATAGATCAAACTTAGTTGAAAACGGATGAAAAATGGACCAACTCGGTCCAAATATCACTAGTAACTGAGTTGACTCGGTCCAACTCAGTGAGTTGATTCAGTTGCTGGCAGCAGCACTCCGGTGGCTTCTGGTGGTGATTCTAACTTCCGATTTGAACAATTTTTTCAATGTTGCATTCGTATCATCGAGAGCTTCGATTTGATACATAATACTGCTATATTTGGCTCTAATACCCATTTTTTGTGCACGGAAGCAATAAATAGCGGTATATGAATATATCAAAGCGGTAAAAGAACACACAGAATTTACGTGATTGAGCAATTCACTTAGGTCCACGGGAGGCAACATATATTATTTGAACTGAGTAGGAAATATACAAAATATAGATACAGATTTCCTCACTAATAATATCTCTCAAGTGTTTCCCAAACTCATAGAAAAAACTCTCAAACTCATTAAGTATTTTCTCTCTTTAAGTTTGTTTATGTTCTCTCTGATTTTTTCTAATTTTTGCCTTGTTCTTCAATACATGAACTCTTCCCTATTTATAGATGAAACAAGACTCATTTTCCCTAAATTGTGCCATAATTTAAGCCACTAATTTCCTTAAATCATGTCACAAATCATGCCATAAATTAGGCCACTAATTTCCCAAATTATGCCACTAATTTGTTACTTTTAGAGCCAATATTCAACAAGGACAACATCAAATACATACCTAACAAGGAAACAAGAGAAGGAGACCTTCTAGATCCACTCGATTTTGCTTCGGCACCTGAACAATTCAGCGAAAATTATGAGGGATGTTGATAATGCATGGTATCATAGAAGAGTTTCTTCATCCCAAAATTTTCTATCTACAAACTGCTTATATTACTCAAACTCAGAATTTAGTAATAAAACAAGCCCAAATCATCACATTCTTATAAGGACCCCATACTGCAACTTACAGCTAACTTTTACATTGCAAACTATTAATTGCTTATCATGTGAGCAACTAATTACGTTTTCTTGACTCCTTAATGACACTTTCTTTTCCTACGGACAAGCAACTCAGGCAAACTAGTTTCATTTAAACATTAGAGCTGGCTTAGAATATTATCCTCCTAATGCAACATATGTGCCAATGGTCACTCATGTAAAACAAGAGAAACTTTATCAAACAGAAGATATTTGAAAAAGTAATAGTAACAAACCTGAGCTTTCAAGTGAATTAGCTACATCTGATTTTTTGAAAGTAAATCCAATAAAATTGGTATCTTTAGATGTTAGCATCTGCAAAATCAAGCAAGAAACACGTATAGAAAGGAATTAGAAAGAGCCTTGTGAAAGAGGGAGAAAAAGGGGGGGGAATTAAGATTTGCTTTGTACATATAGTGGTATAAATCTCATCATAAATTTCTCATCATCTGATGAATTGACATTGCAAATAAATCTCATCATAAATTTCTCCACAATTTTGAAAATCCTCCCTTTATTTTCTCTTTTTTTTTGTCTGAAAAAATGTTTTTCAAAAGTTGGTATAATATACTTAGGTTTTGAAATTAATCTAATGAACCTTTTCAAAGTCCTTTAGTTTTGCTTTTTAAATTAGTGTGGAACTGTCAATATATTGCAATAAAAAGGTGCTTGAAATTGAATAAGAAATAAAAATCTTAAGAGATTATTAGATTAAAATACATATAGTAATAGTGTAATGCTACAAATGCTGGGGAGTACCGAGGATTATTCCTCAGCAAATTAACTTTAAACAAGTCATTGCAATGCCAAAAAAATTCATTTCAGTATGACAATAAATTAATTTAATGACTTGAAGCTCTAAACAAGTTCTAAAATTAAATTTGATAACTAAACATAAAATAATATCATACCTTTCTCCAAGGTCCCATTATTGGGGTTTCAGATGGTGGGCCGTCTACCTGTAAGAGGTTTAAAGAGGAAAAGATAATTTTTTTTATTATAGCAAAATTAAAAAGAGAGACAACTAATATATGAATCCGTTAACAGATTCAGCAATGAGGGGTTAGGATGCATATAAGATATTTTTGAACTTTTGATTTCATAAACTGAGAATCAAACCAGAGATCAGTTAAAAATTATTAAAAAATGTCAAATTTTCCATGGATCTCATAAGATTATACATATGTTTCTTAGCAATTTTAAAATAAAGGACTAATAATTCAATGTTGAATGTACTCACTTCAGAAAACTTCTCAAAGTTCTGAGTGTCCAAGTCTCCATATACAGTAGGTTTGAATGCAGCTTCCATTTCATATAGCTTATCCCACTGGACACCTTTAAACCATCTATGGGCCTGAGAAAAATTTAGCTAATAATACAATCCAAACTCCAACCACATAAAAATAAAGTTAATAGATAGACACGAAATACAATCCCAATTACATCATGCAAATACTTGTCAACCTTAAGGATTGAGGTAACAGTGTATACATCAGGATGAGCAAGAGAAATCATATAATTAGTTGACACATTGGCCGACGGTATTATCACCCATCATAGCATAGAAAGGAAAAGAATTTTCAAGGCTTTTTAGTCAGAAGAACATTTAGGTTTAACAAAAGGTGGTGCAGGAGATGATACCTTTATTTCTTCCACTCCTTGGGTTCCAAGCCTAGTTTCGACATCACATAACAAGTGGCAGATAAGATCCATAGCTTCATCTGATATTTTTGGTTCCTCTGGAAATTTCAGACATGTTCTCCAATTAATTATCTGCAGAAAATAGACATCATATAAGATATTGATCTGAAAACTTGTTTGCAACATTGCATTTAACACAATTATGGTATTACCTTGCGGCATGTCATCCTGGCATCATCAGAGCAGAAGGGAGGGTAGCCTACAAGCATCTCATACATAATTGCCCCTAGTGACCACCAATCACACTCCATGCCATAACCTTTCTTCAGCAACACTTCCGGTGCCATATAGTCAAGAGTTCCAACTGTCGAATAAGCCTGCAGGATTTATAGATGACTGGTTCAATAGAAATAAGGGTTCATCAGGTATTATAATGGTGGAACTACTTGTGGAAACTTCAGATATTAAATAAGAAAATAGAATAAAGCTTGAAACAGAGATACGATACCAGTGCTCGGCGATTACGTTTCCATTGTTGCAGTTTTTCTCTTGGCATCAACCAAGGGGCTTTATCACAACCAGTTTGTCCAAGGTTTTCACATCCAGAATCCTGAGTAGTTAAGCTTTCGTCTTCCAAGAGCATTGTTGAGTACTTATCATCTAGTGGTTTACACAAACCAAAATCTGAAAGCTTCAGATGGCCATTTCTGTCCAATATCAAGTTATCTGGTTTTATATCCCTACACAGAGTACTAGGTTATTTGTTTTTCATGAGAACAAATATCCATCTTTCTACTGGAGCAAACCGACATGATTAAATCAACAAAAGTTATAAGCAGGGACAGAGTCATAAAAAGTTTCTTAGGGGGTTGAAGATTAGTTTTTTTATGTCATGTTAAATACAAAATTTAGAGTTTTCACATTAGTGTTTCATTATAACCTATTATGAAAATTATCTTTTAAAAAAAAGAAGCAAATTACAATAAAATTCATAGTATTAAAGTTATACATAAACATATTAAATTAATTAATTAATTAAAAGTTAATCTAAGCAAACAATTTACTTAATCAAGCATGAATAAATATTCGTGTTAAAACAAAAACTAAAATAAATACATTAAAGTCTAAAATATAATATATAATTTAGGTATTCAACATGAAAATGTCATTAAAAAATATCTTGATTAACAATCTAAAATTGACAAACAAAAAGAAAAATGAAGAAAAAAACTAATAAAAACAAAGCAAATATTAACATTTTCATATATAGAAGAATTCAAATAAATTAAAAAGATTATTGAAATAAAATATATATTATTGCATAATGTTGATATTGAAGGAGAAAAATATCATAAATTTTTTTTGACGAGAATGAAAAATAAGTGAAGTTTTATTATTATATATCAACAAGAAGTTAATTATTTGAATTATTTTTCAGTTATATCATATTATAAAACAACTTAAAAAAATAGGATAGTGATATTGTCACAACCACAAACTTTTCATTATAACAATTGTGTTCAATGACAATGAAATGTAATTAATTGTAGAGAAATAATAGACATTTAATACATTTTTATTATGACATTAACAAAAGTTATTATCACAATATCATTACCCATATATATATTAATGAATGCATGTATTTAAGATTAAAATATGATAAAATATTATATGTCACATATTGTATGTCCCTTATTGGTAAGCATCATCAATTTCATCCTCATTTCTTATACTTTTCTCTAATTATAAAAATAAATGGATCTACAAGTTGAGAAAACTCATTATTCCATGCAAGATTCTCTTCTAAAAGATATACACATAATTTTTATTGGTTCAAAATTTTCTGTTTTATTTTGATTTGTTATTACACATGTAACCAATAATCAACATAAATGTGGCCATGAGTGGCTGAAAAAGTGAATAAAATTGTGGAAAAGTGATTTAAATTATTTGTTCAAATTATAGCGATGCATATAATAACATACACAAATAAAAAGGTGAATCCATTCTACTAGTTTTTTTTTTAAATCAGCTGGGGCGACAGCCCCGTGTAATCCCTGCTAAGATCCATCCCTAGTTATAGGTATAATTGGTCCCTTGTCAGTGAAGTATTGTCCATTAAAGTAAGAAATAGCAAAAATTCCTCTTAGTAGAAATGCAATTTCATATTTTTCCAACTTAAGTTTGCATACAAAGAGAATATAAAATTATTAAAATGTTTATGAATGAAACTGTAGAAATTTTTCTTAGTTTTGTTTTTGAACGGAAAAGTCTAAACCCATACCAACCAAACTTCATCAAATCCTTTGAGCATGTTATTTTTGTCGTAGGGTCTACTTTTTAGTTTTATGTTGTATAAATTTGAAGTACAACGGCAAACTACAGAGTCATGCATGGTCCAAGATATTTCAGGCTAACAAAAGAATTTTGCAGATGCTCACACCATTTTACAGCAGAGTGCGGCTTCATCTGGCAAAATCCATGCCCTCACAAAGTTGACCAAACTTTGACTAGGGAAATTATTTTTGCTTATTCAATAATGAGGAAGTAATTCAAGAATACATCTTTAAGAAAGATATAAAAAAAAGTGATATACCCTAAGATTTAGACTGGAGTAGTGGGGTTATACTAGGTTATTCAGAGAGTTCTATTCCAAGTCAACATTCATATGATATAGACAAACAAAAACAGTAAGTCAAACTCAGCATACCTATGTATATAATTATGTTGGTGAATTGAGTGAATGGCTAGGATACTCTCTGCAATATAAAAGCGTGCAATATCTTCCGAAAGAATATCTTCTCTCATCAATAATGTCATAATGTCACCTCCAGGTAAATACTCCATGATAAAGTATAAGAAATCAGAATCCTGGAATGAGTAAAAAAGTTTGACAATGCACCGACTATCAACCTCAGCAAGCAAATTCCTCTCTGATCGAACATGCTCTACCTGATTTGTCAAAAAAAAAGAAAGAAAAAAATGAAATGAACAATTAACAACAGCATGGTGAAGAAAAGGATACAATTTGACTTTTAAAGACCAAATTAAGTAAAACAAAACAATGTTTGCAATTACCAAATAAAACTTTCAATATATTGCCTGATTATGTCTGAACGAAGCTGTTTATTATATTGGGAGCCTGTTTGGTGTTTTTCCTTTGAACAGTAACTTTATAGGGAAAACATTCATGGAATTGCTAGCAAATAAGAAGATATTGAATAATTAAGCAATAGAAAAAAGTTGACTGTAAGTAGACAATGTAGATCAGAGAGATTCTTCATAATTTCACCTGTCCACGGCTAAGCATTTCTGATTTCTTCAATTTCTTCATAGCAAAAATCTCCCCTGTACTTTTTTCACGACACAACCTCACCTGCATTTTAATATGTACATCAGAAATACTTCCTATGTAATATGTTGTACACATATATATTTGTGAGAGGCTCAAAATTAATTCATGAAGTAGACAACGTCAAAGCTATTTTGCTGAGGAGGACTGGAGAACTAGCACTATGGTTAGAAATAGAATAGTAATATTCCTTATGAAGATATATAAAGTTGTTCCTAAATAATATACTTGATAGTTGATAATTACAAAATTCATGTATTACAACGCTTTTTTTACATACCTCACCAAATGCCCCTCTACCAATGACTGTCAATTGCTCAAAGTCATCCATTCCAGTTTTTCTTCTTTGTAGCCTCATATATGCAGTTTCTCTTATTTCCAAATTCCTCATCATCTTCTCTTGTTCCTCCTCTGATATCTGAGCTTCTTGTGCTTTTCTTTGAAGTGCTTGACGTCTGCCAAAAAAAAATGGAATTGAATAGCCAAAAGCTTTGCAAAAAAACAAAATTTCGTCTCATGCTAACTGAAAGTCATCTATCCTTGCTTACTTCACTTAACTTCTATAATTTTCAATGCTAGTATTTGGTTACTAAAATACTAGCATTGAAAATTATAGAAGCTAAGTGAAGAAAAAAGAAGTCAATTATTCTGGTTATAATTGAGCTTATAGCTGCCTTGCTAATCTATAACCCAACAGAATCAGAGTACATGGGTCTTCAAGAAAATAAGGAAAATAATTTAATAGCTAAACCATTATCGTGTTACATTATTCCTCTTCTACTAGTTTTATCTGATTGTCTAACATAACTTTAACTAGAATTCAAAAAACATTGTCAAATTAGCAAAGAATAGTTTGAATTTTCCGAACAACTACCGAATCTCGTTATATATTCAAGTTCTAGTCAAGCCCAGTAAATATCAGCAAGCAATGGACAAAAATATTTTTAAAAAAATGATGGTAGGTAGATATCAAGTCATGAACTGGAAGGAATAAACAAATGCAATAAACATAGCATTGAGTCCTGTCATTTTATTTTATTTTTTTGACAAAACGTTACATTGAGTACTGTCATAAATAATGAAACACTAGCTGCAATTTCATTGTCGCAGCACTTAAGCTAACTTATTGAAATACAGGCGATAAAATTTCCAGAAAAAAAATGAGAAATTTTGAGGGCAAAGCACAAGCCAATACTGAATTAATGCAAAATACACTGTCAAATCCAAAAGCAAATTCTTCAGTAATATCTACTGGTCGCTTCCTAAATAAGCACAAACAAATTAAGAAACAAAAATAGAAAGTTGACCTGTCTTTACGGTCCTCTAACCCCTGTAGATAATTCTTGTAATGATTCTCAATAAACTGCTTTGCAGCAGCAGCTTTTTGCCTAGTCACCGGCGATGAAACGGATACATCCGGATCCACATCAAGTGCTTCTCTATGCGCCTTCTTCAAATTCAAAGCACCAAACCTCACCGTTCCATCAGCTCCACCTTCCATTGACTCAAGAACACGAATCAATCAATAATCAGATCAATCTCGAGCTCCACACCAAAAGAAAAGGAAGAATTCAATTAACTGAATATTTTCCAAAGATCAAAGTAAGGATTATACTTAAGCAATGGAATAAGTTTCTAAATCCAGAGTTACGAGGAGAGATACAAGGCGCAAAGTATTCGCGGAAATTTCAGAAAGAAATAGAAGCCGAACAAACAGTGTCAGCTTAGAGAGCTCTGAACTGGCATTGGCGTCTAGTCTTTATACCAGCTCTCAAAAGCTCTCGCGCAAGTTGTGTTTATCTAATGAATAATTTTATAATTCAAGGGGTTTTTTTGTTGCTTTTACTTTTGCTTTTGGCTTTCTGGGAAATTGAGTACGATCAAGTATCGAAGTTGTACATATGAAGGAAAAGTATATCCCATCTCTAAATTTATTTATTTGGGACATTTGAAACTAAATTTTTAAGTATTCTATTTTACTATCAATATTTTAAATATTTAAGATGCAATATATATATAAAAAATAATTTAAATAAATTTTAACTCCTAAAAGTTATTAAGATTAGATATTTTAAAAATATTTTATCTTAATAAAATTTAAAAATTAAAATATAATAATTAAAATGTCTCAAAAACATAATATTAATGATACACCACCTAAATCTTTTTTTTTAGTTAAATTAATGTGAGGAGCATATTTTAAGTAAACTTTTTTTATGGGATATTTATCTAAAATATATATGGAATTTAACATAAATTCACTTCTATCCTTAAGATTTGTAAAAAAATGTTATAATATTCTTAAGATTTATAGTTAATACTATTGATATCTTTAAATTTAAATTTTTTATCCATATTATGTTGATATTCTTATAGTTCTGCTATTAAATTAAGGACTGGTTATTTAACGCTACTTGTTAATTTCTGTTTTGTAATTCATGTATATTAAATATAATTTTTCTCTCTATATATTAAAGATAATTTTTCTTATCATAATATTGTGTTATTTATATTTTCATCTTCTTGTTTATCAATATAATTAATTGATATAAGTAAATATTTAAACATTTAAGATCCTTAAATGGCTTAAAAGTTATAATTATTATACCTGTATTTAATGGATCCATCAGGGTCTTCTCTTCTATTCATCTTCTCTTATTACACTAGTTATGTCTAATCTTTGCGCAAACCTTAATACTTTCTTAGTAACGATGAGCCTTCTGCATTCATACATGGATGATGTCCAATTTTGACTTATTTAGAAAAGATTGATTGAACTTCATTTTATTCATAATATAATAATTATTACAATCTTAAAATCAACTAAGAACCTTGAAGAGATTTTTAGTCATTCATAATTACTAGGTATATAATTAATGATTGAGATTTCTAAGTTGCGAGTTTATAAGCTTAGAGGCTATGTGTTTCTAGAGTTGTGTACTTTGTTTTTTCTATGTCACTCAAATGAAAATAAGGGTTCCTTTTATAGCACATGGTATCCATGTTTACAAAATAAAAATTATTATTTTATCCTTACTTTAATGATTCATCTGCTTTATTGGCTTTTGACATATCAATTTCAACCATTGTTTTTTCCTTGGCATATGCTGCGCGATTAAAGATGTGGATCTACGTCTTTATTTTTTGTTGCCGTCTGCTACTGACGGCTCCTCCCCTTTATTCTTTCTTGTCATTTTCTATCGATAGTTCTTTTGATGATGTTGATGATGACGCATCTTTGTCTTCTCGATCTTTAATGTAACAAATGCATATGTGATCTTTGGTGGCTTTTCTCGCATAGAAGCAAAATATCTTCCTTATCTCTGGATCAATTTCCAAGTTATTATTGTTAAAATTTGTCTCATATTTGGTGATTTATTCACCATTCTCTTCGGTGAGAGTTATGCTACTATGAGAAGTGGTAACGACTTTAATAGTTGAGTAATCTACTTTGATCTCAATAGAGTTATCAATCTTCTTGAGTTCATAATAAATTTGACTGAATATTTGGTCTCTTAATACATAGAGTTTTTTGTGTTGAATTATTTTTTCTAAAAATGTCCTTGGTTTGGGAATGCCTTTATTTGTGTTGGAAATCCCTAACTTGATAAAGTAGTAAGGATTGATACATCCTTCTTCGTTCCAGTCCATTAGTAAATTGAAAAATTTAAGATGAATAGGCTTGTCAACTGCTCTTATCTTCTTCTTGAAGTTTTGGATTGTTTTTTTTTTAACTTTTCAAGAAATAATTTAATTCACTTAAATTATTTCTTGGGTATATGTTTTTTATTAGTTCTGCATAGAAAGCTTTGTAAATAAATACTGGATCAGCTCCTTCCAAAATATTGAATTTACTTTCCACATAGAATTCTTTTTTTGTAGTGTAAAACTTCATATCTTCTATGTGTTCCAACATAGATTTTCTCACCAAGTTGTAGAGGCTCAACTATTGTGATTTATTGATATTTCTATATTGGTCCCTTTCATCTTCAATGATTAATGAATTTTTGGGGGATGTTTCTATGAAAGGCAATGAATGCCTTATTGTTTTTTATGTCTCTCGGAGAGATATTTCTCTAAACAGTACTAAAGGCTTACTATTTTCCCTAGGGTTGTCAACCTGCTTGGTGTTGTTAGTTGTTATCATAATGCTACAGAGTAATTCTTTACTATCTCTTTTGGAGTTATTAGTTTTGATACTTTGTAATTTCTATAACTTCACTCAACCTTTGTTTTGTTGGAAAAGGTTTTATTAGTTACCCTACTAAACCCTAGAATATATGTACTAGCTTCTACCCAGTTGTTATAGCCTCCTAGTTTCGGGTCATTATAAACCACATAAGTCTTTTTTTTTGTTCTTCTTTCTCTACTTCATCGGCCCAATTGAGCTTTCTTATTTCAAAGATGTTAATCTCTTTTGAGCTATTATGTTCTTCCTTTTATCTTGAATTATTTCTTTTTAAGTTGTATCTTTTTTAAATTAAATTTTTATGAAGATTTCTCTTTAGATTTGTTGGACTCTAAGAATTGTTTTGAACAATCAAGTTCTTTCTATTTATTTCCTATCTCAATAAGATACTTCTCAAGGTATAACAACTCGAGCTTGAGTTGTTCCTGTAGGATTTTATCTTCTCTTCCTTTGTCTTGATCTTAATATCAAGATGTTTTATTCCTATAACCATAAAAATAGTTAGAGATGTTAACTATCTGGTAAGAGCATTGCTAAACTATTCTTATTTTCTAGGAGATATTTGATATTAAAATTATAGTGGTTGAACCACTATTACCATCTCACTAAACTTTATTGTTTATAATTATCTACAATATTAGTTCTTAAGAAATAACCAAAATTCTTATTATTAGTTCTAACAATGAATCTTGAATTTATGATATATATTGTAAATTTTTAAAAGACTTTGTAATAACTAGATATTCTTTTTCATTACTGTGATAATTTATTTCTAAATTATAAAAAGATCTTGATGTATATCTACAAAAATATTTATTTTTGTCATCTACTTTTGCTTTCAAAACTGCTATCCAATGTTCTTATGAAACGTTTGTTTATATTACCACTTTATCATTTGGCATTGGATGGTATAAAGTTGATAAAAAAATTATCTGTACTTTTACTTTATCCATATACAGAGCATCTTATTCTATTCATTTTAGATATGGTCTTTTTTTCAATTTTTCTTGTTGCAAGTTTCTTAATATATGCTTATCATATATCAAACATCCTAGAAAATTTTGTAATTGATTTGTCTCTTTTAATTCACTTGGAAAATCTTGAATGTTAATTAGTACATAGGATTGTAGATTATGTTTTTCATCTTCAATTTCCAACCCTAAATATTTAATTTATACTAAGTAAGTACTGCTTTCATTTTAAAGAGGACAATGTCTTTTTTCCTGCATTCTTAAAGAATATTAATAATATCTAAATAATGTTTATTTAATTTACTACTGAAAACCAAAATATCATTTGTATAGACACAACAAATATTTTATAATTTTTTAAAGAAATTATTTATATATCTTTGAAAGATACATTAGATTTGTTTTAATCCAAATGGTACAATAGTCCATTGAAATTATATATCGGGCAACTAAGTGCCATTAATTTTTTAGATTTTTTATCTAATCTTATTTGCCAAAACTCACTTTTGTAATCAAAACTTAAGAGGTATTTCTTTCCTTTATTAATGATAATGATTCTTATTTTTTTGGAATAAAATATCAATCATCAATAGTTTTTTTATTCAATGTTTTAAAGTTTATTACGATTCTCTTTTTTTCTATTCTTTTCGACTAAGAATGTTGGACTAAAATAAGATGAATTACTTGGTATTATGACAATTAGTTTCCAAAAATTCTTGAATTTATTTTTTAAATTTAATCATGTCTTTTAGTATATAGTTATTCCTTTTTTATGCCATTAATTATGGTATAATCACAGCTAATATAGTATATAGTTATTTGTTAAATTAATTAAATCTATATTTTTGGTGTACAATTAATTATAACATCAGTTATGATAATACTATAATTTCTAATTGTTTGGTATTATTTATATAATAGGTACACAACCCTTGCGACCTAAGACCTGGTGGTTTAAAGCTGATGAGTAAGACCTCAGAGTCAAGACCTAGTGGTCTAGAGCTTATGAGTAAGACTTGATAGCTAAGACATCTTCAAGGTAAACGGCTTGGCATATCATTCTAACGACTGGGGTCACATCTTATTGTAAAACCTAGAGCGATCTGTATGTAACGTCTATGGCGATCAAATTTGTTAAGACCCGAATTGTATATATTTTGGTCACTTGAGAGCTCCAACCTATGTAACCACGACACCTATTTAGTAATTACTATTTATACCCTTTTTAATGGGAAGAATTCAAGATCTATTCATTTGTTCATATTTTTTATTTCTCTCTAAAAATCACTAGAATCTCTAACTAGAGAATTCCCTCCAAACAATAATAAATAAATATTTTAATTTTAATTTTGTTAGTCAAATCTTAGTGTACCTACATTGTTTTATTATATATAGCATTAAAAAATATTTTTAGGCATTTTATAAATATAGTGCATATATTTAAATTTATAATTTAGTTATCAATCTTTTTAAATATTTTTAAATATAATATATTTAAATTAATTTAACAAAAAATAAAATTTTGACTAAATTTGTCGAATTTAAAAATGTTAGAGATTAAATTTTATTAATTACAATACAGAAGACTAAATTTTAATATCTTATATAAGTCATGAATAAATTGGAGATATAAGTTTCATTTTTAACATCTCTTTACTCTATATATATATATATATATATATATATTATGATGTAAAAAATATTTTTCTCACATTATAATATATATATTTTCTTATATATTTTTCTTAACCAGTTAAAATTTCAATAATTGTGACGATGTATTTTCTTTTTTTCTTTTTATAGTGATAAGTGGATATAAGAGAGAATATGATCATGTCTTGTAACTTTTTTATAAGGATAATTTAGTTCATTTTCTTTTAGGTGGAATGGATTTAGTCCAATAATTTTTAAATATGTTCGATCTAGTCTTATTTTTTAAAAAATGATAATTTCTTAATAATAAAATTAAATTTTTTTTAAAAGTAACATTTCTTTTTTATAATGTTTTTAAAACTAATATTGAAAAAAATATCCACTCATTATATTTGCTCTAAAATAAAATTAATTTCTTTCTCATTTGAGTTACTCTTTGTCTCTCTTATAAGTGATTTTATATCTCTTCATTAAAAAATACTATTTTTTCTCTCTCCTAATTGGTAAATTTACAATACTTATATAAATAAAATTAGATGAAATAAATCAAGAAGATATAAATAGATTAAGAAGATAAGGAGACTAACACAAATAGAAACCATAGAGAAAAATTGTATTTTGTTTTAGGAATAAATGCCTTTTTTATTTTTATTTTTATGTTTAAGAAAAACTCAACTTTACCTTTCAAAGTTAATTTCTAAAAATTACTTAATTAACTTTATTTAAAAATTATTTGATTAAACATACTTAATTTAAAAAAAAATTAAAATTCCTTTATTGAAAAATTATTGAACCAAAATACCCTACTCTTTCGACTAGACAAATTGCCAAATCTCAACTGTAAGCGAAGATCCAATGATAATAGATTTGAAAGTTTGAAAGTTGAAAAGCTATTAACATAAGTTGGATAAAGTGCGTGATTTTGTTAGTTGTGTGATTGTGTTGGTGGATAAGCTTATGTTTTTATAAGAATGATGAAGATTCGCTTTGAAAAATTTGTGATTTAAGACTCGTCACTGCTATTTGTCCCCCACCCAAAATCTTATCTTTCTTGTAGAATATTATTAACGACATTTTTGACCCTAAAAAAATTGGAATTAAATTAACATTTTGAAGAGTACAAAAAAGTCAAAGTATTAAAAATAGAGCCAACAATTTTTTACACAACTCGCAAACCCTACACTACCCATCCACGAGGTAGCTAGGTACAAGTTAGGATTATACGTGCTGGGTTAAAAACAAGTCAGGATGTTTATCCCATGTAAAAAATCGGGTTAATTAGCACCAAACGAGTTTGTTACTATCCCAATATGCTCTTCATGGAGGCTTATCCTATTCTATCGTAGTTAATTAGCATTGGGAGTGATCTCATAGTGAAAACTTAACTCATTTCCAAAGACGTTCAACAACCAAAGAGAAATAAACACAAAGAGAACTTATAGTAATTTTCTTAGTCTTTAATTTTCTCTTTTTATTTTTATAATCTAATTTTCATGAAGCTTGGTTCTATTTCAATTAAACCCTATTTTCCTCTAGAAGTTGAATTATCTTATCTCAACTCGTTGAATTATGCGATATATGTCAAATTTTATCTACATTATAACATACACTAAATGTTATTTTATATATATAAATGGATTAAATGGGATAAACAAGTTGTATTTCATGATCTGATTAATAAACATGTTAGGTCTAGATCAAGCTTATACAAATCGGGTCATAAACGTTTCGAACCAAACTCGACACAACCCATCAGTTTGATAATGAAAATGAGAATGGTAAACTAAATATTTATTGTATCTTCTAACTAATCAAATGAGTGTATATATAGGACTAGAAATACCACTTAGCTCCATAGAATCATGTCTATAAAATCTCTACAATTTGTATACATCCATTCAATATTCTATATTAGGCAAGGCAATAATAAATAGTTTTTATAAGATTGTTGCCTCTCGCAACACTTCCCCTCAAGTTGTTGCATGGATGTCACACATGTCCAACTTATTTAAGAATTGAGAGCACCCAATTGGATACTCCTTTTTATAAGGATATCAACTAAATGATCTTCTGATTGAATCATTGGTAGTTCTACTATCTTTTCATCCAATTTCTCCTTAATGAGGAACCTATTTACCTTAACATGTTTTGTGCGATCATGTTGAACTGGATTATGGGTTATATCACAAGCTATTTTTTGTTACAATAACTGAATTGGTTACTTTGGGGAGTAGCCTAAGTCTTGTAAGAGAAATTTCAACCATATTGCTTCACAAATTCCTAAGGCCATTCCTTTATACTTAGCTTATATAGTAGATTATGCAACAATATTATGTTTCTTGCTTCTACATGTAACTAGGTTCCACCAACAAAGGAAAAGTATCTCAAATTTGATTGGCTATTGTCAACTACTCCTATTCAATCAACATTGCATATATCTTGATATTTTGCTTCTTTTTAGAGAATAAAATTCTCATTCTTTGAGTAGATTTTAGATGCTTCAAAATGTGCATGACTGCATTCATATGTTGTTCACTAGGACATGCATGAATTGACTAACAATACTCATAGCATAGGTTAGATATGGTCTTGTGTGAACTAAATACATCGATTTTCCACCAGTATTTGGTTGTCTCAATACATAACTTCAAGCTCTCTTTCGTTAGAATGTCAACTAAATGGCAGGCTGCTATTCCAGTTTCATGTAGTAAATCTAAGATATACTTTCTTTGAGATAAGAAAATTCCTTTGTCCAAGTTTCTTCTTTAAAAATAATGTGTGATATGAATTACTTTGTCTATAACCAAAGTTTGTCATGGATTTGATAAATTATAGGAACCAAGATCTATGGGACTATTTTAATTCATATAGTGATTTTTTTAACATGTACACATTTTGTTTTTGTCTTTCTGCTACCATGCTTCCTAGTGGGAGATCCATGCATAAAGAATTGATTACCAAAAAAAAATTCTCCAATAATCATGTTAAACTCAATTAGAGTTTTACCATCATTAACTATGAACTTCAATTGGCCTCTACATTAATTGCATGTGAAAAATGTCTTCCTTAATGGACATTTTTAAGAGGGAGTCTTTATGAATCTACCACCAGGTTTTAAGAAAACTATGGTTCTAATAGAGTTTGTAGGTTAAAGAAATCGTTATATGACTTTAAAGAAATCAAAGCATGGTTTGAACGTTTTGAAAAAGCTATAAAAAGCCATGGCTACAGTCAAAGTCAAGTGGATCACTCTATGTTCAACAAACATTCATCTGAAGGTAGAATTGTTAGCTTAATTGTTTATGTGGATGATTTAATCTTGACAATATATTATTATGTTGGATTCGAAAAACTAAGGAGAAACTAACAAATGATTTTAAGATCAAGGATTTGAAAGTGTTGAAATATTTTCTTTGAATGAATTTGCAAGGTCAAATGAAGAAATATTTATTAATTAACACAATTATGTCCTTGATTTACTTGGTAAAATCGATATGCTTGGTTATAAAGTGACTAAGATGCCGATTGAACCTAATACAAAGCTACAAGCTACCAAACTCGACATTGTGGCTAAAAGGGAGCAATACGAAAGACTAGTTGAAATATGGATTTATTTGTCTCACACGGTCCAGATATAACTTTTGTAATGATCTTGGTTAGTCAATTTATACATTCACCTAGATCGGAGAAATTTGACTCAGTTTTTAGAATTCTAAGATACTTGAAACGAACTCCTGAAAAATGCCTATTATTTAAGAAGTGTGAACATCTACAAGTTGAAGTCTATACATATGCATACTAGATTGGAAGTGCAGCTGATAGTAGATCAACATCTAGTTATTATTTCTTTGTTGAAGAAAACTTTGTTACTTGGCGAAGCAAGAAACAAAATATGGTAGTTCAATGTGGTGTAGAAGTTTAACTTTAGATAAGTTGCTTAAGGAATTTGTGAAGTAATGTGGACTAAAAGATTTTCAAAAGAGTTGAAGTTTCAAATTCATGGTGTATTGCGATCTCAATTGCTCATAATCTTATTCTATATGATAAAATAAAACATGTAACAATGAATAAAAATAAACATTTATCAGGAAAAAAACTAAATAGTAGATTTGTTTTGATGCCATATATTCCAATAACATAACAAATTGTTGACATTTTTACAAATTAAGTAGATAGGAAACAATTTGACAATTTATTTGACACGAAAGACATCTTCAAGTAAATTTGAGATAAAGTATTGAAAAATAAAATATGTAACTCAATGTTCTCAAATGTCTATAGAATAATAGCTAAAAAAATGTAAGAAATCAACTAGTGTAATTTAAAAATTAAATTAAGAATGTATCTTTATATGCCAGCATAAATAGGTTTATTCTCTTTCCTAATTTAGCTCCTTGTATTTCCTACTAGTAGAAACATGTATAGTGTGATTTAAATCATGAAAGAAAATTATTATATTTGATTTTAATGACATTTAACTATAATGGATTTCTTAATGGCGACGCAAATACATGTATTCACCCTATGTACATCAAGAATTTTGAAAAAACAAAATATAAATCAAATCATTAGATCACAAGGGACCGTGTTAGGGATAATAAGACTTTTTTGTACTTAAAATGGCGTGCATATTCTTATAAATTATTCAAGAACATCCACAATAAAATATTAATTTAATTATATTATATTAAATCCATTTATACATAAAATTTCATTTTTAACTCCCATTAAAGAAAAAAAACATATATTGGTTAATTTTATAACATAAATAAACACATTTTTTTAATATTTTACAAAAATAAACATTTGTTGTTTTTTACTAAATGGGACTAAAAGTGAAATAATATTGAATATCTAGATGATTTATACATGAAATGATTAAATATTTGTTTAATAATTAAGTCAAAAGAAAGAAGTTGACGGTGAAGGAAGCTCAAGAACAGCTCCAGTAATGTAGAAAATGGGGCAAGCATTTCAAATTGCAGCCCATGTTCGGCGTTGCCATGGCTTTGAGCTTCTGAGCTCCAAGCAGCTTGGACATCTTCTCGTTAGGTGTGGTTATAGTTCAAAGACGAAGATGACGGTTTTTTTTCATGAAGGCAAGAGAGTGAATGGCGTCTACGCATCTCCACACCAAGGTGTTGTTGGGCATACAGCAGTGGACAGTAAGCAGTTTCATCGCTAGCTTTCTTGATGGATTTTGGTGGCCATTGGGATATTTTTCTGACATTTTTAGATTTAATTACATAACCCTTTTAGAGACAAATTTTCAATTATAATCCGCACAATGCACATTTTTTCTGTAAAGTAATAAACATATATTTAACGCATATTTAAAAATATAATACATATTTGTTCTTCAAATATAAAAATCGAATTATACTTTTCATTAAGAGTGGATAAATTGATGATAATACCCTTAAAAAATTGCACTTTTTGTGTACATGATGCTTTTATAATTTTGATCTTCCCCTTTTTCATGGAATAAGAAGACGAGAAAAGGAATGATTTTACATTAAAGAAGCAAAATTTTGTACACTACATAGTAATGAATATGAATGAGGTACGCTATGCCTAGCAATATATTATGACTTCCCAATAATATTTACACAGCTTAAAATAAGAGTACATACTATACAAAAATTTCAAAATTGATCTGATCGTTGACAAAGATAGGATCAAAATATTCCTTACCTTGCCTGAGTTACTTTCATATTCCAAATAAATTGGTCGAAGCGAGGAGGCCAATCAAATCACTTGCAGCAAAATGGTGACTTTCCAGATAGCATTAGCTATCAGCTAAGTTTCTAGCATGAGATTGTCTGGCAAAGCGGACTTCAAAATAGAACTTTGTAAAACTGAATTTTAACTTGTGGAGGATATTTGGTTACATTTATCAATCTATATCTTCTCTAATCTCCTTGAGTTTCCTCAAAACTCTTCCACTTATGCAAGTGTAAAATTTGAATTTACCTGAATTATTTCATGACTCAACCATCCTTTCTTCTACAAAAGTTGGCAATAAATTCTAGGTTGACAACTTTAAAAATTTATATCCGAAGGTGGAATTTTCCAGAAATTCCAAGAATTGAAGTCCTCCTGCAATGAATTAAGATTATAAAAAAATAAATAAATGATTAAAAGAAAGAGAAGAGGGGGGAAGAACATAGAATTCATATGTTATGAGGTGAAACAATCGAAAAATGTCAGTTATGAGACATGAATCAATGGATGTCAGTTATGAGACATGAATCAATAGATGTCAGTTATGAGACATGAATCAATAGATGTCAGTTATGAGACATGAATCAACCGAGTGAGGTACCCAAGGGGGCATAAAGGATGTATGTGTTTGAGAGATGGAATTGGCTTTGGTTAGAGCAAAAAACAAAAGATGAATCAATGGAGTGAATTTTAGCTATAAAAAGAACCAATGGAGTAAGTAAACATGTGACGGATCAGCTCATCAGCTAGCAGAACTGACTGAATAGACACTTTATGTGCTTCCCATATGATGGTCGAAAAGTCGCAGTTGGGACAAAAGAAAAATCATTTCCTAAAAGGATGTATGATAAAAGTATCATTAAGTTTTCTGCAACAAAAATTTTGGTCCCCGAAAGAGTAGGAAAAAAAAATGCTAAAGTGCAAAACTATAGTGCTGCAGAAGAAAATGAAGTAGTCCACCATGGTTGTGATCATACGAACTAAATATCTCATGTTTTATTGGATTTTTACTGAGGGATTATTACATGGTAATAATGAATTTAAGATAAAAACAAAGAAAGCAGACCTGCTCAGATACAGGAGTTGACGGAAACATGCTGTGCACAAGAGCATGAAGAGATGTATATGATCTTGTGTTATGACATCGGTTCACAGCAACCTCACCCTACAACCTCAAAAATATCAGCAAGAAAGCACGATACCTAATGCCCAAACCAGACGCTTTTTTTTTGGTTGTGGGAGGGGGGTGGATTCACATAAATCATTGCTATTTGGCCAATGATGACTTTCTTACCTTAGGATTAATGATGAAGATTTTCCCTTTTGGAATTCCAACTTTAAGGTAGCTAAACTCATCAGTATCTCTGTTTCCAAAACCAGCATAGAATGGACTGCAATCAGGAGGAAACAATGACCTAATTTCCTGAAAAAACAGGACAAATATGTTATCAAACACACTCATCAGAGCATAAATTAGATCATAATATCCATACCCACTCTCTCTGTGTGTGTGCACGCGCATAAGTGCTTAAAAATACACAAATTTATATGCATTAATAATATACGACAAATCATAGTGCTCACTAATGCAAAGTGGACATTTTAAGACAGTTATGTTCTGTCATCGCGATTTTCTTGAACCTCTCATAACGCGATACATGCTTTTACAAAAAGACTCATAAATTAAAATGAAAACGAGGGTGGTGCACTTATACATACACGAGTAATCATCACATCATCTAATAGCAACATCATTCACCAAATATAATTAGTGATATAGTTTGTCATTAAATACAAAGCATAGATGGAACCAAGGGGTTGGGGTAGAGGCCATGGTCACCCCTACCGTTGGCAAGAAATCAAAATTACCATTACTTAATAATATATATTATAAACATAAATGCAAATAAGCACAAATTTGTCATTTGATATCCCGAATTAAAATTTTTGGTTCCGTCTCTGAATTACCAAGAGTTTACTCAGTTTGAAGAACATAATAAAAAGTGAGAGACTCAAATCTTTAATTTATCTTTCCTCCCACTTGATTCAAATCATGTTTCCTAGAACCCTATAAACTCATATACATATACGACAACCAAACAGCTGAAAAGATACAAATCACAAGAAACAAGAGATCATAAAATATGCATAATATAATTTGAACCTTTTCAGGAGGGAGATAAGAAACAATTGAAAATATGAAGGCAAATGGAAACAAGAAAATACTGACCTCTAAGCATGCAATCTTGAATTCATGAGGAACTCTTCTGATAACTGAGAAGCAAGAGCGAGAAAAAATGCCTCAGTAAAGGCACTAATAGTTACAAAGAATTATGCATACAAAATGTTATTGGATATAGAATGACAAAGATACAAAAGGAATTCCAGTTTCTTAATCTCAGAAACTACGTGTAAAGTGATTTTGAACCATATACACCAAAGAGGGTATGCAAGTCATTCAAAAAGCTTCTAAGTACGCTGAAATGCTTATGCAGACACTGGGATCTCTAGTTACTGCAAATATCTCCGCCATAAATTATAAAATTGCCTCTATTACCAATTTAAATAGAAAAGCAATATCTGAATAACCAGAGAATTCATCATACTAAAAGATGTAGGCTCTTCAAATTATGCAGTATAAGTTCCACCATCTGTATCAGTCATCTCATCAATTGAAAGAGCAAGGGGAAAACCAAAGAGCTAACATAAACAAAATTCTGCAAAGAAAAGCAACCAAGGACATAGTGTTGACCCTATATGATTTTGATGATTCCAAATTATTTGATTAAAGCGAATTTGCTGATTTATTTGTACGTTAAAGGCTTAGGTTTTATACCATCAAATAATCATCATGGATGGAGCATGAGGATTATTGAAGGCAAAATTGACTATGCACATGTAATGGATTGATATGCTTCAATATTTTGCAACATAAACAACCAGCTGAGACCAACCGAAATATAAGGCTTGTTGTAGGTTCGGGTTCTCAAAAATGACGGTTAGTTTTGGTTTCTGAAATGGTTGAAAATTTTGGTCTCCAACCAACCAAACCAACCGTGTCCACCCCTAGTGTGAGGTATCACCAAAGGTGTAGAAATCTTACAGTGAGGTATATCTAAACAAAAATGGAAGGAATCAATTCTGATTCCATTCCATTTCATCCAACCAAACATAACATAAGTGAAAAAAATACTAGTGTGAGGTGCCACTAGGTTGTTGAAAATCTTTACAGTGAGGGATCTCCAGGTGGTTGTATTCAAATGTTTTGAATAGTGGAGTCATCCTTAGGAGTAGATGTAGGCGGGCATCGGAGGCTTAGCTGAACCACGATAAAAATTGTGTTTGCAATCTCTCTATCCCTAATCCCTTTACGTTTCAAAACATACATTACTTGCTCTTTTATTTGTTTAATTGATAATTGATTTCATAAACTCAACAATGTTACTTGTTAGCTTAGTTCATTATTCAGCAAAAATGTTTCTAAAAGCAACAAAGGAAACATTTTTACCACAAACCCAATCCAACTCTTGGGATTGCCTCCTTTAGAATTATATGTAGGTGACTAGTAAAATTAACCATCACAGTTTATGAAACCAACACTTCAGAGATTTAAAAGACTATGCAAGTTGGTGAAAATTAAAATCCAATGAAAATAACCACTTACCTTCTCGAAAAAGAGATGGAAAGAGTCCGTCTGGTGAAATAACCATTGGCCCATCTGGCAAAGCCTTCCCATCCTGCTAATTGAGAAGACTATAATTTCCAAGGTTCCTTGATTTTATTTAATTAAACACAAATGAAGAATTAATCATGAATTCTTTACAACTGACCTGCTTGAGGTTAAAAAGAAATTTTCTAGTGATATAGGCTTGTGAAATTGCACGTGCACTCAAAAAAAGTAATTGATATCCATTTTCCTGAAACAAGGCAAATACTTTGGTTCTTGAGCAATACAACTTTGATTGCTAGTATCAAGTTATGTTCTATGCAAAAAAGAAATAAAGTTCGTTAAAAACCCATCTATAAAAATGACCCAAGGTATAGTATATTGAGAGCATGTAGCTGCATTCACAAGGAAGTGAAACCATATAACAGAATAAGTTGGCAAAAAATAGCACCAACCAGTTACCTTTATGGGGTCACTGACTCGGATGATATGCCAGCTAGAGAGAATGTTTTGATGGTATGGAACCAACCATATTTCAAAAGGCTTTTAAGCTATGCAGGCATTTTCTTCCAACAACATTTTAAATAAATAAATAAAATGTAATTTAATCAATAGCAGACAAGGCCCTTTTTTTTCCAACTCTTCATCTTCATCTTCATCTCCTTTTCCTTTTATTCTTCCTTCATTATCCTTTCAGAAACAAGAGCCTCAAACCCATCAAAACAAAGGCACCCAAGATATATCAGGCAGAGGCTTAGACAAAGCCCAATCAATGAAAGCTGTAGAATATGGGACTTAAGCCTCATAATCCTTATAGACGAGAAAAGCTCTGAGGCATGCTTAAGGCATATGCCTCGTATCAAATAGGTGTAAGCCTCAAATTTAGGCTTAAGCTTAGAGCCTTGATCTTAGGCGAGCAACAAAAGACCCTTCTGACATGTCAAAGCTAACAAAGTTTATTGTATGCAATATAAATTGACAAACATAGTACGAGAATTGAACTCCGATGCATATAAATAGAAAATATGAAGTGAAATTAACCTTGATAGCTGAAAACAAATGCGTAACGCCCGTTTGTGACCAATCTACTCCAACCAAGGGCATAAACTGACCAAGAACATCTGATCTGTAACAACATGAACAATAAAAGCAGATCAGACATGTATTGATAACTTTGGAATTAGCAAAGTGACTGCCAAAAGGAGAAATGGATCAGAGACAAAATGATTTGTTCATGGTTACAGTTTCGGAAGAAAAAAATTTAATGCAAATGCCACATATAAGTGAAGGCAGAGACCAAAAATAATATTAAAGTTGATAGAAGTTGCAGACAATATATTGGAACATTATGCATGGAATTAAGAAGGAAATGGATTAGATTACTTTGTTATAGTCCCATCCACATCGGAGATTACTATACGAGTGTTCCATTTCCATAAATAAATTCGGGCATCAACCTGTTGAGAAACAGAACTAGAAGTAAGCAAACAAGAAAAAGAAAAAGAATACAATAAAAAATGGTATGAAAAAATTTGTAAAAGAACACTTAGATTCAACTCCTCAGAAAATAAATATAAATAAAAAGAAAAAGAAATGAAGTCAGATGCTCCCATAAATACAGAAAAATACCTGTTGATCCCCTAACATTGCAGTGGAGTATGTGAATGTAACTGTGTTCCTCCCATCCTTCAACTTGAGGGATGCTAGCTGCTCTGATGTCGGACTGATAATCCTTACTAATTTCTTCACCACCTTAGGCTTGAGCTTATCCTTGTTTCCATCCGTGTCAAGTTTTCTCTCTGATTCATTATCAGGGAAAGAATTGCTGTTATTGTTTCCATTTGTGCCAGTTCTGCTCTCTGAAGCACTATCAGCACTAGGATCGCTGGTTTTGATTTGATTTGTACAAATTTTGTTGGCTGAGGCATTATCAGTATTAAAGTTGCCAGGAGCTTCTGGCATTGCATCCTCGGATTTCGATCTGCCAAAACGGAAAGGCCACAGGCTCCAGCTTCCAGCAGGGGGAAGACTTTTTTCTGAAGAATTTCCTGTAACACGTTAAGTGGCTGTCATACCTATTGGTTCAATAATTAAGTACACTCGCAGTAAAATCATCCTTAAACCATAAGACCAGTGCATCTCATATGAAACTACAATAGTTAATCCTGCCAAAAAGTATGTTATCTTTGATAACCAAATGATCTCTGGAAGTAATTCTATCATTGTCTTGTTTTACAGTATTCCTTTGGGATGAAGTTTTCACAAAAAGAACCTCTACATAGAAACAGCTAAGTTTTCACCTACTCACATGAAATAAAGCATCTCCTTCCGTTTAAAGTTCCAAGTACAGAAATTTGTCAAACTCAAGTGAAAAAATTAATCATTGGTCTTATCTCAATTGTAGATAATTAACTTCACTCAAGTAAGAAAACAAAAGCTAAGAAGGAGAATAACTACTTTGGCACACATGTCAAAATACAGAAGTAGAAGGAGTGTCTAATTCCAGTAACCCATATAAAGTAGCACAAATTTCCAAATTGAAATTGTTATTGTCTATAAACATACAGGTTGTCTTACCAAGATCGACATTAGCAGGGACAATTTCGAGCTCTGTTCGCACCGAAGCATCCTTTATATCCAGCACCTCTGATGACAACAGTAGAACCTCTCCATCTAATTTTATAGAATTTGAATCCAGTGAATGGCTTAACTGAACAATGTCATGTACACCAAAGCTTTCAGCACAACTTCCCACATTGGGCATCGACTCTGCCAGCCGCTTGACTTCATTGCCAGTACCTATGTGATTTCTTGGAATATCCATGGGTTTCGATGATTCCCTTGAATTTCTTATTGAATTCTCAAAAGTAATCAATGGATTCTCATGACCATGCATCTCTGGCAATGTGTATGGCTCATTACTTTTGTTGACCGATTCATTTGAAACTATAATGCATCCCTGAGAATCTGAGCTACAATTTTCTCTATCCACATTTAATGAAAAATTCAATTCCATCTTCTGAATCTCACTGATTTTGGACTCATCAATGTCACTGAAAAGAAATTGTTCTTCCCCAAAACTATTTGATGAAAGTAAAGTCAGTTCCTCTGCCGCAACACACTCACTAATGGACTCAGAAGAAGGTTCTGACTTGATTGTACTACTTTCATCCTTTATATTTTTATTATCTGGAACTAGAGAACCTGAATCACTGACATTGGAAATGGTACAGATGCTCTTTGATTCAGTTGCTTGGACAGAACCCAGCAATTGGTTCATTTCTTCCATTTCAGTGCAGGATCTTGAAGATGCAGCTGGAGGTTCAAGGACCACATTATCACTCACGCAAAAAGGAGAAATATTTTCCTGGTGAGCGTATCTCTTCTGTGCATCTACTTGTTCTTTTGTCAATCCAACGTTATCTTCAATTAGCTCCATGATATCATCCTGCTGAAGAACTCTGTCAAAACAGGTCTGAATAAACTCTAAGAGAACAAATTATGGCAAGTTCTTATTTCTCACTAGTTTCACCAGTCCTAGTATCCTAAAATTCTAGATTGTGGAAAGGGTCAATGCTAATTTTGCATAACAAAATTTAGAGATTACCTTGGAAAGCGGTCCTATTCTTGCTTGTAGAAATCCAGTGTGAAAATGGACTTCGCCACATTCTCCACCAGAAATGCACATTTCCTGAGTGAGTTTGTTGGAAGCATCTTCCTTTCTTACCATCAAGGCCTTTGATGATTCACAATAAAGAATGGTTTGTACTTTATCAGCTCTATCCTCTTCATCACACTGCTTATCAGAACATGCTTCAAGTTCCATTGGATGTAAAACTTGAAAATCAGAACCACTGATCCCAGAGAGAACTCCCGCTGAGTTTAACATAGATTCATCTACAAATTCAGACACTACCTCGCATTTTTGTTCTAAGTTGTCTTCACCTACTGTGGATGTCTCAGCATTATTCTCTGTGGTGCTTGAACATGAAACTTCCAAAGTACTTTTCTGGACAAAATTTTCTAATGCTTGATTGTCCTCTTGCAGAGTGCAGGAACAGCTCTCCTGATCCATGCTATTTTTTGTACCATCATAAAGAGATGAGAGTTGCTGACTTTTTTCTTCATCTGCTTGTATTACATTATAAACTTCAGAAACCAGCATGTTGGAATCAGAACATGAGGGCACGTTATCTTTTGTAGATTTATCAGAGTACAGATTTGTAGACAACTTTGCTTTCAAAAGGTTAGCAGGATACTCTACTCGCTCAAGTGAATCAGTCCTTCTCGGCATGCTATCATCAACCTCTCCCTCATTTTGATTCTCCTTCGATGAATTCCTTCCAGAAACAACAGGCAGCTGCTGTGAAGTACTCCTGGTCAACATCTGCTCTTTGCTCAGGACATTTTGATCAACAGGATACAAATTGTCTACATCAAAATTGCTACTTTTGGAGTACAATATCCTCTGATTATCCAGCAATATTCCACCCCTTTCATTACCAGAAGCAGAAGATAATACCAAATCATCTTCCTCGACTTCTACCTCCTTAAGAAAGTAAGCTTCCCCATTTTGATTGAGGTACATGTGAAAATCAGCGTCAACTCCATTTACACAAATGTTGACCACCTTCTCTTTTGCCTTCAAAACCCCTTGAAACTTTCCAAATCGAACGTACCAAGGTGATGATTTGAAGCTCCCATCTGGCTGTTGAACTACAATGATATCCACAGCACCACCAAATGGATGTAAGGTACCAGTTACTCGGGAGATGTAGCTCCCTATCTTCCCAACAGCATACATCCTCAAATTGTAAGATTTCTCAGACCACCTAGTTAACACAAAATCTCCCAATCCGACATTTCAAAGAACTAGTCCATTTGCCCCACATAACGTGAGGCCATATTAGCTTTAGCACAACAAAACCGCAAATCACATAACCCTCCTCAAGCCACCACAAAACTCAATTCAGATTTCAGAGACAACCCAGATCAGAAAACCCTTAAAATTTACAGTTTAATTCAATCACCTAATCAATCATAAGGTCAAAAAAAATTATTAATTGAAATAAATACAGACATAACACAGCTCGACAATCTGAATCAATCATTAATAAAAGGAATGAAGACTCATTGGTTGACGGAACCCAAAGAGCTTAAAAAAATAACAATAACATAAAGGCATAAATCATAGACCAAAAATCCAAAAAATAAGCAAAGAGATTACGTATCTAACTAAAAAAAGACAAGCCCATTAACAAAAAGTCTTTGGATGAGCCAAACCTAATAAAACAAAACGGAGCCGCCAAGCAAGCAAAACGGTTAGGGAAATCAAAAACCACATTCGGTCTTAAATATTCAAATAAGCCATAACCATTCGTCAATAAAATCCACCAAACAGATGATAACATACACGGACACCCCATTTTTTTAATTATTATTTTTTTGTTAGTACTATAATTGTATTTGTATGAAGTAACCGGACACTTTAATGGAAAACCCAAAAATTAGATTAAAAAAAGGAAAAAATACAGAAATGGAAATGAAGCTATACCTGGAAAGAAGAAAGCCATGTACAACAGAAACTGCTAAGAGAACAGTTATAGGCTTTGTAGCAAATTAGCAAAGCAATCAAGAGAAAAAGGTTATTGTTGTTCTTTGGAAATGTCGAAGAAAATATAAAGATATGTGGGGATAGATGAAAGAGACGCAAGCAAAAGGATTTTGGAAACTTAAAACTTTCATACGTAATTGTAAGAGATAATTAAGATAAAAGATTTTGTTTTTAAATAACAACACAGTAATAAAATTAAAAATATCTAATTAAAATGATTTTTAAAATAAACAATATTTAATATAAAATAATATATTAAACGTTTTATAAAATAATAAAAATATAGAAATGGAAGTAATATTAATTTATAAATTTTAAAAATAATTACTTATTTTTGTTACTTTTTAGATATTGTTTTTGATAAACGTGTGTGAATTGACTTACTATTCCAAATAAAATATCATTTTTAAAAAAATCATATAAGTTGTGGAAAGTACTTTCATACATTCACCACGTGGTCACTAAAATAATTTTGAAAAAAATAATAAAAATGTAATGAAAAATAGGGAAAACATTTTTTTTATCTCAACTTTTCCACGTGAAAATTTAATTGATTAAAATAAGTAAGTTCATTTTTACGATATCATATACAAAAATTGTATTAAAAAATAATATTCTTAATACTAATTATAATTTTTTTAAATTTTTTATTTTTATTATTATAAATTTAAAAATATTAATTACGTTAATAAAATTAAAGATAAAATTATTGAAAGTATCTTACAAAAAGTATAAGTATAGGAGCAAAATTAAAGTTAAAATTTTAAATAAAAAATAAAGGGTAATAATATTGTTATAATAAATTTTGTTATTATCACACGATAAAAATATATAAATATAAATTTTATTTTTAATATTAATTTCATCTTAATATTTTTATCATTATTTTATAAAATCATTATTAATAAAATAATTTTTATTACGATAATATCAATAATTAAAATAAAATATATTTATATTTACATTTTGATTTTTTAAATATTTAAGCAAAGTGAATTTGAACACAACAATTGCTATGAATATATAAATTTATGTAAATATTTATTTAAAAATATAAAATAGATAAATTATATATCAAACATTTATAGTTTTACGTATATAATTTGAATAGATACTGATTATCAGCTTAATACGTGGTTCGTAGATATAAAAGTGACAAAAATACTTAAAATTATGCAAGTATAATTATAATAATTTTGAATTATGTATGTTTTATAAACATAATGATGGCAAATGGTAATGAAGTTTTATATTGCGAATGGAAGGTATGAATTCGATCATTACCATTGAGAAATGATGTGACATAAAATAATTTAAATATTTTAAAAGCACAAAAAAATGACATCAGTTTTTTTTATTTTTATTGACTAATATATAAGAATAAATAATTTTATAACAATGGGGTGCCAGATGTTTTATTTACTTCAATAATAAAATGTCAAAAATAAATTATAATTACTAAAAGAAAAATATATCAAGCTGGGAACTACGTCCCATCTCAGTTACCTTTGGCCTCCTGCCAATGTAATATATCTAATTTTTATTTTAATCTTTTTTTAATAAAAGATTGTTAGTTGCAAATGGATTAATACCTTATTTTTTTATTTTTTTTATTTATAAATATTATTAAATATAAAAACTAAAAATTTAATGTTATGATTTAATAACTACAAACTAGAAAATAAAGAAGTCAAATAAAAATAAAAGCGATCCTGTTAGAATTGAATTTAATTATATCTCGAAAATTATATTATGAGATAAATTATTGTCTAAACTTATATACGTGATAAAATACTTAATTAACGTGGAACTTAATATCTCTTTTAACATCTATAGGTGATTATGGTCAATACTAAATGGACAAAGCCCAAAATAAACATAATATTAAATTTTTAGGCGTGATGGAGACAAAGAAGTCAAAAAATTAACTCTGATATTATGTTAAATTTATTCAAAATTCAAGTCGTTAGATGAAAGATTACCTAAATTTATATACGTAACAGAAAACTAGTACCTAATCGATATTAGACATAATAATTTATATTTTATACCGTTACGTTTTAATAAAAATAAAACAAAATTATAAAAAAAAAGAAGTAATAGATTTAATTGTAATGTTCAACCCGTACTATGACAACTTGAATTTTAAAATTAATCCATCCGGTAAAACAAACTAGTGGAATATAAATAAATTAATCATTGTATTAAGTATTCAGGGTAAATAATAGTGTGATATTTTAATTTAATAAAACGTAAAGTTAATATAATTATTTTTTTTTCGAGTTATACAAATTATCATTGTTTAGTAAAGGATTTATTTAGACTCGATTGACAATTTTTTTATATTATAAATATAAATTAATTTATTTTAAAAATTATAAGATTAATATATCATTTACATAAAATTACAAAAATATTTCAATCCAAAATCCTATAATTAATGTATAATATAATAAACACTCATAAATTCAACACGAACATATTGTTTTAATACATGTGAGTGTTAATTTTTTTTCAAATGCAACGACTAGTAATTTTTTCATTTTTTTTTATTGTTTTTGGTCTTCGTCTTCCTTACGAGTCTTGTATCTTGTAAAATTAAAAAGGAAAAAATTACAATAATTGTTCGGATAATTGGGCTAAAAGGAAGTGAAGTAATTGGACCGGTGTGAAGCAAAGAATTGACATATCCATCACATCCTAGATATATAGAATATAACTTCAAGATGAAATTCACAGACATGAGTATATTTCGGGTATTATTTATATTTTTCTCTAATCTTTGTTTACACATAATTTACTAATGTGAAAATATATTATAATGCATAAATCAACTTTCTTATAATTAAAGCTTAAAGAAAAATATATAAGCATCTTAAAAGATTTAATATGGAACATAAACTTGATTTTATTCCAATATGTAATATTATAATAAATAATATTTTATTTATTAAATATTTTATATTTCTTTAATATAATTTCCGTTTTAACGGGTTTTAATGAATTTAATTAACGTTGATTTCTCTTTTTTTTTTCAAAAAATAAAATAAAATTATTAACTTATCATGCTCATTTCTTTCCTTCAGCCCTAATTTATTTCACCGCGGAGCTACAGTCAATAGAATGGCTCAAAGAATCGAAAATGTCGTCATTCTTGAAGATGTTTCTTGATCCGTAGAAGAACTGGTTCGCTGCCCAGCACAAGAAAGCCTTCTCTGAATGCCTCCTTATACTATTTAACATCGACGAGCTTCATAGCTATTACTTGTAATGGAAAGAAATTCTTGAAGGTGTAATTACAAAAATTATCATTGGTTCAGAACATTAATGAAAAATATTAACTCCGATCTTCCTCATTTGTATCTATAAACTGATGTACGACATTAAGTTTTAACTTTTCTTATATGGCTACTCTCTTTTTTTTGTTTTTGTCGCAATTTTACGCCTTTAAATGTTTGGGGTTATTCTCTATTTGTTATTTCTTGGGCTTTATGTTGCATGAAATGGTGTATATTAAAATTTTATAGTTCTTTTTTTTTTTTTGGGGGTCTTCTGTTTAGGTTCAAGGAGTATTTGCCCTTCTTTATTAAAGCAAGATCCTGGCGAAGGGGCTTTAGGATATACTAGTTCCTTACCCAGCACAAGAAAACCCTTTCTATGAAACACGAGTACATTCTTGATGATCTTCAATTATTTTCTCCTCACTTCATGTCTCAATTCATCAATTTTTTCTAATGTTTAGTCTATAATCTAAAGTGGGAGCTTCTATATACTGTGTATAATTTTGTGTAAATTCTGTTTTGTTTATTTTAGATAAACAATGAAAAACCTTCTATACAACTTACAAATTATTATACGTATTAATAAGTGTTTGAAATGTAATCATATTTCGTGATTGTAATATGTTTATTTAAAATGAATAAGTTGATTACAACATATTTAATTATTTATAAAAGTTTATTTTTTCCAATTAACTAATATACTTTGAATAATTCAAGTATTTTTAATTTTAAAAGAGATAAACAATATCAACACACTAAGACATAACACTTAAACAATAAAATAGCACCCTAAGAGTAAAAAAGACTAACGCATGTCAACATACGATGTGTAACATGATGAAAGAAATATTGTGCCGCGTTAATTAACTCTCAGAATTTCTTACCGTAGACTTTGAACACCATTGAACATGGTGTGTCGCGATAAAAGAAAATGTATACCATGGTATGATACTCTTACTTTGCATGATTAGATTAAGTTTTAACTTTGTGTCGCAGTAAAGAAAAAGTTGTATCATAATGTGCATCGACTCTAACCTCTATACATTAATTTTCTATAAATAGTTTAGTAACTCATTAACTCAGCTTCTTTATCACCTAAAGAATAGAATATAGATTTATATTTTTCATAAATTCAATTTAAATTAAACTTACATCAAACTCATTCTTACTAAACAAATAGTATTTTACAAATTTCTTTCAATAATTAGAAAAAAATAAACTAAAACAACAAGAAAAAGAGTTCAACACACTCTGTTACCCTCTCTAACAACATCATTCTCGTGGACACCACTACATAAGGATCGGCCAAAATCTGTAGGAACAGTAAGTGGTACAAGTGGTGAAGGGACAAAGTAATTGTAAATAACTTAGGTAATAACAAGGTCTATTTCATCTCCATTAAAGAGTCTGAAAATGGAGAAGAGAGAACCAAAGAGTGAGTTACCATAATGTCTTTGGAACTAGTAAGTTGTGGTCTAATCAAAGCAGATTAAATAAGTGGTGGTGATAAAGAGTGGTAAGAAGTCGTCATAGCCTGAGCAAGTATTTGAATCCTTTACATATCCATGTAATTTCAATTAAGTATGCACGTCTCTTGAAGAAGATTATTGATTACACTAAGAGACTCATCACTCAGACGAAGAGAAGTAGATGGAATAGAAGAAAGTGGAATGAAATTACAACTAGTGGACTAAGTGTCATTCTAAGCATAAAAAGATGAAAGGATAGCTAAAGAACATTGTAAGCCATGACTAAAAGGAAATAGCAAGAGTGAAAGAGCAACTCTGTCGAGACAAGAAAAGAATAGATTATAAAGATGATAAAACCCACTTGGAAATTAAAGAAAGATAATGGAGTGAAGACTGAAAAGAAATAATCAGGCAAAAAATGAGGACCTATAGATCATGCCAACGAGATATATAATTTCATTGTTTGAATATAACAAAGGAAGTGTCATTTCCACAGAGTGATCATATGATTATGAGAATTGGATGAATAATCGTAATAACTAAGAACACCACCATTATAATTGTGACCATGCTCAACCAATTAGTTTATCATCTCAACTAAATTGCATTTGTTCACAAAATTATAGTTATTTGGAAGATAATTAAAAGCTATATTTTAAAATTTAAAAGGGATGATAGGAAAAGAAGGATGAAAGCTTTGCAAAGTTTGTGAGGCAATATAGACTTAGTTACATCAATACAATGATGTAAAAGTTTGTTATAATAATAATGCTCAATGTTGTGTATTTTGTTCTGTTTTTTTTTCATTCACAATCTAATTGGCTGCTTTGAGCCTATAAATATATCCCATGTGCTTTGTAAACAGATACGCAACTTAATGAAACACATGAATGCTTTCTTCTTCTCCAGTTAAAGTTGAACTTCTCTTCTTCTTCTTCGCTGATCTTGCTAGTGTTTTTCTTGTCTTGCATGGCTAAGCTTTCTCGCTCTATTCATCTGTGTTAGTGTTCTTTTCTTCTCTTTACATGTTGCATAGTGGATACTTTGCGTCTAATCTGCATCCCAGACAACCATTATTTATATAAAAGGACATCAATGTTGGAGTCCCATGTCGCCCAGAGAAGCCAGCAATGTGTTGGTTATAAGTCTGGGCAACCCCTTTCCTAATAAGCGTGTTTTGAGAGAAATATTGAACTAAACAGCTTTCAATTATCAAACCTTATAAAGAACAACTTTTTGCATCTACACACCATCAAGAAGATAAGGAAGATAGAGAGAACGAAAATATCCAAGTAAAGACACGCAAAAAAAAATCAAAGTAAACAATCAAATTTACAAATAGAACTTTCTGTAAGCATGAAAGATCCCTCCTCGTATGATTGTTTACTCGAACACTCAGCAACTCAGCCTTTTTTTTATCAAAATCCTAATATGCAACTTACTCTCAGTGGTTTTTCTTGTAAATCATTCTTTTAACTTTTTGATAGACGATCCTTCATAACCCTCCTTTCCTCTTAAGTCTTTCATATGGAAGTATTCATTTCTTTCATAATTTGGGGATGGTTTACTACAGTTCTTCAATTGTTCTCAACTCACTTTGGTGCTTTTGGGGTTTATAAGGGGATAAACTATCAACTCATTTTGATGCTTTGGAGAAATTCAGTCTTGTTTTTACTTTGGATAGTTTGAATGAAGAGTAATTATAGGATATTTGAAGATAAAGAGAAAACTTTGAAGAGTTGTGGAAGCGAGTTAATCATAATGTTGTTTTGTGGTCATTAAAATCCTCTTTCTGGTCATTAACAAACTCTTTTTTATTAAGTCTAAAACCTACTCTCTGTCACTTCTTAAATGTACAGATTTTGTAAGGAGAGTTTCCCTCGATCATAAAGATGCCATTTATTTGATAAAATTCTGTTTTATTTGATTATTTTATTTTATTTTTACATATAATATATATATATATATATGTATATACAAAGAATTGATAGTTTTCTATTTATTTAATATATTTTGCTTGATAATTTGTATTTTTTTTACTTTTTATTTATTTAATATATTTCATTTGATAATTTATATTTTTTTAATAGATAATGGTAGGAGTGTATTTCTTCTTGATAATTTTATGCTTATTTTAATGAAAATAATAAGTTTTTAACTAAAAAGTGTTTGTCTTCTACTAACATTCTTCAAAGAAAAAAAAACTTCACTTATATTATTTTAAAAATAAACCATATAATTTTATTTATTATTATTTATATAATTATTTATGTATATTTTATTACCTCGTCATTTTTGGTTGATGCATTTTATGTATTATTGTTTTAATTAATTTAGTGTGGTTTATCTACTCGTTTGAAAGTAAAATTTATCACATTTTAATTTATAAGTTCAAATAACACTAAATATTATTTGTTCTAAAAAATAAATTTAACATCTAACATCTTTAATATTTTTATGCATGATTTAGGAATACTCTTATCGATAATTAGAAGATGTCTAAATAAATACAAAACAATAATTATCTTTACGAATACTTTTTTTTTTCCTCGTCCAAGATAATATAAGAAGACCATGTCTTATATTTCTTGATGTGTTATCTCATTAGAAAATCATATTTCACACTTTAAATTAGAAAACATATATTTTTTTTCTTAATTATATTGGTTGTTTAATATAATGGGTTAAAATTAAGTTGTCAAATTTTCATAAATACTTGCTAAAATAAATATGAGTTAATTAAGTAGATATTGATTTTTTTACCTTAATTAGGGAAAACATAATTGAACAATATATAAAGATTCCTTCCGTTGTGGTCCCCAATACATCAAGACATAAAATAATCTCTCTTCTCTCCATTTAAAAAAATAGACGATGATCCCATTGAGAAATTAAGACGATTTGGTTGAAAAATATCACAAATCATTCTGTTTGTTCGTGTTCTTCTGTTCATAATTAATTGTCATAATATTTTCACGATAGTAGGCAAATCATTCTCAATAGATCTTTGTATCTCACTTGAATTCATAAATTTTCAATAATTTGACATAATGTAAATCTAGAATTTTGTTCTAGGATGTCTGTATATAGAATCTATTTATGACTTTTTAGTATGATTTAATTCCAACAAGTGATATCACAGTGGTTATCATTGTTAGATTATTAAAATTTGTGAATATTTTATTTGTATTGTATTTAAATAAAATATTTATATTTTGTGTGAAATTTTTTGAATTTTAATATTTTTGAATTTGGGATTAAAGTATATTCCTTGGATTTCCAAATTTCATCGATTTATTTATTATTTATTTTTAAAATAATATTGTCTAGATCCAAATCTTCAATCTTATTTCATATATCATAATTTTGATATTATTAATTTTTTAAATGATTTTGTTATCCACAAGGTAGAACATTTTATTCTTTATGCATATAAAAAATATAGTTTTTTTATGTTGTCATATTATTTTAACTAGTTGGTCTAATATTTTAATTAAATTTATTAAAATAATATGTTGTCAAAGTAACATATATGGTGAAGATTAATTTAACTAAAAATAGATAAACATTTTGTGTTAAGTTATTTATATGAATTGTGATCGATCCAAAGGAAGATACAATTTGACCAAATAACAATTCACATGCGATGATAAATATGACAATTATAAAGAAATATATTTATTTATTTTAATGTGAACAACAATCGGTTCAAAAAAAATGTTGTTTGAGAGAACTAATTTTCATTATTTGATTATTAGAATAAGAATATAACTTATAATTAATTTCTATGCCCAAAGAATAGGAGTTAATGTTGTGATAAGTATCTTAAGATAGATCATTAATTTGAATTATTTGTTCATGTTTTGATTTATTTTTATAAGTATACATGTTTATTTTGTCCTTTATACAATTTCTGTTATTATTGTTATGAATGTTTCTGTCCATGTTAGTAACATATGAGTGAGACGAACTTTAAAATATGGAAAGAAATTGTGGACATTGTCCTCGGTTGTATGGATTTAAATCTTACAATTTGATCAAATCAACCCACTATTATTCTAAAAAATCGTGATAAGGTTAAAATTGAAAAGTAGGATCGGTGTAAACGAATGTACATGATGATCATGAAATGTTCCATTTTGGAAGCGTTTTGGGACTCTATTATTAAAACCAAGAACGCCAAGAAATTCTTGGCAAAAATTGAGTAATGTTTTATCAAGAACAAAAAGTTAGATATAAGTAACCTTTTGGCTAAACTCGTCATGATGAAGTGTAAGGGCAAAAGGGAACTATGAGAGTATATCATGGAGATACCTTATCTCACATCAAAACTCAAGTCGCTTAAGTTGAAGCTATCTGAGGACTTACTCGTACACTTGGTTTTGATCTCTCTTCCTACACACTTTGGGGCAATTCAAGTTATAACACTTAAAAAGACAAATGATTCTTCCATAAACTTATATCTCACTGTGTACAAAAAAAAGAAAGGTAGTAGCAAGATAATATTAAAAGTGCTCTCTTAGCCTTAAACCTCTTATTATAAGAAAAGAAAGAGAGTTATGGTTGTTGTAGAAGAAAAAAAATAAACATGATAAGGAGTTTTCTTGCTAGTTCTGTAAGAATCCAGAACACAGAAGAAGGACTGTTTCAAGTACGCTACCTGGCATGCTTTTAAGTTTTAGTTTGTTTTGAAGTTAATTTAGGTTCTTTACCTAAGGATACTTATTGAGTAGATTATGGTGCTACTATGCACGTAAGAATGTCCATGCCTAGTTATCTGTGGAGCCAACCACTAAGTGATTTTGAAATATTCATATTTGTAAGCAACGGTAATAAAGTTATGGTGGAGGCTATAGGAACTTTTAGATTACAATTGAAAATTGAATTTTATTTGAAATTTTTTTGAGACATTTTCTATACCATCTTTTAGACGGAATTTAATTTCTATTTTTAGTTTAGACAAATAAGAATTTTCTTAATATTTTGGAAATAATAAAGTTAGTTTCTACCAAAATTTGAATTTACTAGTTTCGAAATACTTCAAACAAGTTCATGTGGTACAAAACAAAAATTAAGTGAGAATTTTACCATTTTATAACATAAGGGTTTATGTCATATCTCTAAGTACAAAATTTAGAGGCTTGTGTCGAATAAAATTCTTGAATCTTTAAATTTGACAAACTTTCAAGTCTATATTGAGTGTATCAAAGAAAACAAATAAACGTTATAAAATTAGGTGTTGAAAGAGCTGGATATGCTTAGAACTTGTAGATACTAATATATGTGGTCTATTTCCTAAGTTCAAAGAATTGAAAATAATATTTTATTATATTCATTGACGATTACTCTAGGTATGTATACCTATATTTGATATATTAGAAGTAGCATTCTCTTATGTTTCCAAGCCTTTTAAAGCTAAAGTTGAACTTTAACTTGGAAAGAAAAATAAAGCTGTCAAATCAGACTGTCGTGGTGAGTATTACGAAAGGTATGTTAGATTACAAAGATAACGTCTAGAACCCTTCACAATTTTCCTTAATAAGTGTCGAATTATTACGCAATATATCATGCTAGGCAAACCTAACATGAACGATGTTACATAGGGATGAAAACAAATTATTAAGTATAGTAATTAATCATTTCTCTTTAACATAGTTACTTTAGGAAAAATTTCTAAAGATCGCAACGTACATTCTTAATAGGGTATTTTTTAAGAGTATTCTTTTATATTTTTATATAAAATTTTAACATTAATTTTTCATTTTATCCCAATTAAAAACTTTTTTTCTTTTATTTTTCAAAATGAAATATTTTATAATAATAATAATTATTACTAATCTATTAATATTACTATATATTTATTAAATTTAAATCATTATTTGTATGAGAATAAAACTAACCAAGATAAATTTAAATATAATTTTATTAGATTTTAATAAATTTCAAAAATTTATAAAAATTTAGGTTTATTATTCAAAGACTTATTCAATTAAAAAATTTTAATACTTTTTTTAAAATTTATAAAAATCTATATAAATTTATGTGTATTCAATTATTACTTTTTAAAAGTTTATAAAAATATTAGGGTATTTAAAATGTAAATAACTTTTAAATTTTTTATTTAATCGTAAAATTTTGAAAAAATTACATATTTTTTATATATAAATAAAATTTATTACTAGTAACATCTTTTCCCATAAATTTTTAAAGACTTTTTAACTCTTTTCCTTTTTCTTTTTCTATCTCTCTTTCTCCTCTTCAGAATTATTGACTCTTTTTTCTTTCTTACATTCGGACATATTAACCTAACAATTAATTTACGATTAACTATAAGCTTTTTTTTTAAATAATTCATAGACACTAACCTTAAAATAATAACTATTAGTACCAAAGATCTTACTTTTACTATAATTTAAGTTGAGCACGTAATTCTTCGATTAATGAAAACACTTTTTTTTGTTTTGACGAAAACTCTAAATATTTTTAAAGTTTAAAGAAAAGTATAATTTTTTTTTAATTTTTAAATAAAATACATAATAACATATTAATTATATTTTATAATTATAAATAGTTCATTAAGAATTATAAAATATTAAAATATATTAAATTTTATAAAAATTTATAAAAAATATCACCTAAATCTATTCAAATTATATATATTTTTAAAAAATTAAATAAAATATATATTAAAGTCTTTAAAAATTTATTAAAATTTATAAAAAATTTAAAATTTACCAAAATATGTTTTAAATTTAATTTAAATTTTTAAAAGTTTAATAATATATGTTTTAAATTTAATATGTATTTTTTTAAAATATGAAAATCTTTCAAAACTCTAATTGAAATAAATAATTTATCTACACCTCACTGGCTCAGCCTTAATACTATCGTCAACACCAATAAAACACACGTGTAATGAAATTTGAAAGGGGAAAGGAAAGCACTGTTCGTACACTGCTGTTGTGGAAAGCAAAAAGGCCAGCCCTGAGACCCAGAAAGAAGGGAAACCTCCAGGATCATAAACAGAAAAGCTAACTGTGTGATCTATCCGATCGATTTGATTTTAGAGGGTTTTAGTTGAGTTGATTCTGAAATAGAAACAGAAAATGCAGAAGAAGGAATTTTTTAGAGTGGATATGGTGGTGGGATGAGGGCGAGGAAGAAAATTGGTGGAAATGGCGAGACTAGAGTGGGGAAATCAAACAAGAACCAAATGGTTTTTTTCTTACAAGAGGACTACTCTTCTTGTTTGTTCCATCAACATTGCTGTTGCTCTTTACGTTCTTCGCTCTCTCTATTCCTCCCTCTACGTTTACTCCGATAGCGATTCCCGGGCTAGTACGTCTTTCTTCCTTTTCTTCTAGCTTATACTATTCTGTTCCGTTCCGTTGTAATTCTTGGTACTTTGTTCTGGGTTTTTTTTGGATTTTTTACTTGTGGATTATAATTCAAATTTCCAATCTGCTCCCCAGCTAATGTTAGTTTTATTTGAAATTTTGAGCAGAATTGCGACTACCCACTTGTTAATTTGGTGTTTTTTCATAGCCCACTTGCAATTCTGGTGTTTCTTTAATGCTAAATGCTTTATTCATTAGGGTTTTGCTTATAGTTACTTTCCCTGTTTATTTTTCAGTGGTTAAGACTTTCCCTGTTTATTTTTCAGTGGTTAAGTACACTCCAGATCAGCTTAGGAAAATGGAAGAATCAGTTCTTATTCGAAGAGCAGCTGAACCATTAGAGCTTATTAAATTGGTAAGCTTCATTTACGGATTGGAGATTGTTTGAATGAATCTGTTTCATTAGATTTAGCTGAATTTATATTATGAAACTATATGACTCAATATCTTTTTTAGTACTTCGGTTTAGTTTAACTTAATGAAACACTTTTTTCTTTTGTGCAAAAGGTGAAGAGATATAAAAAGGAACTTTCAGGAGTAGGGGTTATTAAGTTGCCACAACATTTGAAAGTGAGTTTAATTGAAGAGATGATACAGAGGTTAAAAACCTTAAGTTCCAATACTAGTGTAAGCGAGCTGAGAGGTGAGCATTTCTTGACTTCATTCTGTGTTATAAATGTGAATGATAAGCTGTATTCTTTCTCGTTGGCATTTACAAAGAATTGATGCTCCGGGTTGAAATTTTATAGTCACGTCTTTGAAGTCATTCAGATACCAACTCTTTCAAAAGTTTGAACTATTGGGTGAAGGGTGAACAATACTTTTATACATTTATCACTCCACCACAAGTATTGATTTGATGCACCATGCAAGCCAAACACTTGCAATTAAATAATTGGGGTTATTAGGCCTTGAACACAGGACTTCCAGCTCTCATACTATGTAAGAAGTTGAGAAATCAATTCTTTTAAAAGTTTAAGCTTATAAGAGAAAAGCCAATTATACTTTGTACATTCTATTACTTATCCACAAGTGTTGGCTCTATGTATCATGTAGGTCAAAAACTTGTAATTCAATAATTGAGGTTTTTAGTACTTGAACAAATGACCTCCAGTTTTGATATAATGTTAGAAATTATTAGTCATTAAATATCCCAAAAGCTTAAGCATTTGGGGTATCCAATCACAAAAAATTAACCTAATGGCCGTTATGTGTTAAGACATGTTACTTATAAACTATCCATGAGTTCCACATTGATATGGACTTTCTTCCTATACCCCAAAACTCCTTTTATTGCAAGGTTCATTCAACCTTCTACATGCGGTTGTGCGTAATGCTATATTAGGTTGTCTATTATGCCCATAAAGGTGTAGAGAATGTACAATTCACATTGTGAATGCATAATAAGAAATTATAATTAACTATTTTTTTAGCAAACTGTTTTACTATTCTAATAGAATATGATTTTTTTAAAATTTTGGATTAGCTGTGGGTGCTTATTTCTAATACTGGAATTTAAGGCACTTTTGATTTTTCTGGTGGAGTTTCCACACATTTTCACATCAATAATTTTCTAAGGAAAGTGTTGCTGAATATTCACGCTAGGCTTTCTTGAAGCTTCCATAGAGGCTAACCCATGTTCATGTTATGCATGGTTTTAAATATTTCTATTACTTAATAATACTTTTGTCCAAACACAAACTATTTTAACTCAGTTTAAACATTGAAAGGGAAACCTTTTGTCATAAACTTCTCTATAAGCCTCCATTTAAGGTTCAATCACTCTATTTAACCAAAAAAAAATGGAAAAAGAAAAGATGACCTTTCTGTAATTCTGTGTCAAGATCATCCTATCGTGTCATCTATAGTCATGTTATCCTTGTCAGCAAGCCTGTTAGTCCCATCTTTCTTTTCTTTTGCTTTTTTTTTGTTAGGATCATATTTGTTGTTTTGGAGCTATAAGCTTTAGTCAGGTTATCCTTTTCAAAAACTGAACTTAAGGTTCGTGAATAAAGAGGGAATGGAACTTGAGGTTTCAGTGAATAGATGCAGACATGAATTAGATGGCCAAAAAATCTTTTTGGTTCTTATCTAAAATTTTATTTTATACTACCCACTAAGATAAAACCCTTAAGTAATTTACTTACAAGCCGCTTCTTTCGTTATAGTCTCTACAAGAAAGGTGTTTGAATCCAAACCAACCTTCCAATAACTTGAGTCACATAAGCAATCGAACCTGAAACGTTAGCATAATAACACAAGTGTAAATGTGTGTCATAGAACAAATTCAATAATGAATAATCCTAATTAGATGATTAAATAAATATATCGGATAAATTGAAATCAACTAGCAACCCTAGAACAATCAGTTTAAAACACAATATCACAAATATTGTGGGCTTGTTAATCCATCAAACACAATCACAAATGTTTGATAGATTAACTTAATGAAAAAACCTACTTGAATAGTTTTTACAAAACGATATGAGAGAGATTAAGATGAAAAGAATAATACTCTTGTATGGCTGATTAAACTTATGTACTTATGATTTTATATATATATAATATTTTGAAGCACTAGGTCAAAATAAAATTATTATGTTGTTCATAAAATCAGTTAAAAGATCTTTAAAGAAAAATGACAATATAGTAAAAATTCGATTCAATTTGAGTTTTAAATAAGTTTTAAAATCAAAGCCCTGACTGCTCGATCGATTAAATGTATTCTCGATCCATCGAGTACATAGTTCTATCAATCGACCAAATAAAGCGATTATAACATGTTCGATTGATCCAATGTAATAAATAATTAATTATGAGCTAGGGTCGATCAATCTAGTCAATTAAATAATTAATTTAAGACCTTTTAAATTGATTAGATCGATTCTCGATATCAATATCGATCGAGTAGACTAATTTCAAAATATTCTTATATGCTTAATATGGAATTTAACGTGCATAAGAATAGAGATATACATGAATTGTGATTGTTGGAGTTCAATAGTTTCTTCGGCTTAAAAATATTTTTAGACATACCTAGAAACTAAAATTACATTTGTATGTTTTGTTCATGAATATTGTTAACACTCACATAAACCTTACATTATCTTGTGATGTTTCTATGCGGCGTGGAAACCTTTTTTCTTCAATCCCTATTGTACCTCACATGCAGCATTTTTCCTTGCTTTACCTCCGCTAACACCTATATCATAATCATATTGGTTACAAGACTTAGTAATGCTGCCACTTTAGTTGTCCACAAAGTCTGCCTGGCATCATTTCAAATGCTTTACCTTTAATCCTCCAGTACTTGGAGTTAGGATACTATTGCAACTGGAACTAGTTCCAGCTGACTATTTCCAATATAATTTTGTTTCAATTACTGCTCTGAAGTATCAACTCTGTAACTGACTAAGCAGTAATTACAGTGATGCTAGCTTCAATGATAATGATTTCACCAAGTTTTTCACTTTTAACACCACTTTGATGAGGTTGATGGAAGTTTTGTTTCCTAAAGTTGGCCTCGATGCCAGCTTGATAAAATTTCAATCTATGGTGTCATTGAGGTTGATTGAGATAAATAATCAGAAATTTTCATTGGGAATACAGACTTTGAGAATGGTATTTCTTTAAAATCATGTTTGGTTTGAATAAATGGAATTGGGAATGAAATTGTTTCCATATTCCTAAGTTTGGTTGTCATAAACATGGAATGGAATGGAAACAATCGCCAAAAGACATGAAATTGTCATTCCACTACCCCTTTAGGAAAAGTTATTCCTTTCGCTTCCCATTATATAAAAAATATTATATTCTAATTTTGCCTTCAAATACAATTCAAATAATATGGAAAAAATTATCAAAAATAGTTTTTCTTACTTTTAATTTTTTTAAATTAAATAATATTTTTAAGTAATAATATATTAGAAAAATAATAATTTTTAATAATATATTCTGTTTGACGAAGAAAATAACAATTAAATGATATTTTTTAAAATTTACTAAACATAAGAGTATTAAGGTAATATACAATATTTTCTATTCTATTATATTCCAGTTATAAACCAGACATTATAATACTAATTATTTCTTTGATTCCAGTGATTAAATCAAACACTACAATAGTAATAATGTTTCTTTTATATTCATCCATTATCATTACCATTCTCGTTACTTTTGCAATATGCGAACCAAATGTGCCCTAATTGACAAAGTGGCTTGGATTTCTAGAAAATAGTGTGCCTTATTTGACAACGTGGCTTGGATTTCCGGAAAATATTATATTTCATTCTAATTGTAAACTAAATATTGTAATGGTTATTCTTTCTTTGATTCTAGTGATAAAACCAAACACTGTAATAGTAATACTGTTTCTTTTACATTCATCCATTACTATTATATTCCCATTACTTTTGCAATTTGGGAACCAAATGTGTCCTAATTGACAATGCCGCTTGGATTTCCAGAAAATATTGATGGATGGAGAGATATCTCTCACGTAGAATTCCAATAAATTGAATGATTTCACAACTTTAATGGAATTTATTATGCTAGGTTAGTCCAAAAGTGTTTAGGCCATCATGTAATGTCATAAACTGAAAAATTCTGAGGAAAAAATTATCATGTGGGTATAACTATATTTTGATATTATCTGATTATCATGATTCCACCTTTCTTTGCTTCTTTGTAACAGAAGCGGTGGAAAGCTGGTGCAAGAAAAAAGTTCAAGAAACTAAGGAGATGACCCTTGTCAATGGGACTCTTGAATCCAGTATTTCTAATGAGGAGGCAGGCATGTGCTCTAGCTTTTATGTTCAGCGACATCTAAATTTCACTTGTCTTGTATAGTATAGTTCATGAGCACATGAACAGAATCAGTTTAGTGAATCATTTTTCTGCTTTCCCAGTTCTAAAAACCATTGTTTGGTCTTCTGCATTCTTTATATTTCCAGAGATGCTTGTTAAAGCTATGGAGTCTGGTTGGACACTACTGTCAGAAGAGATAGGCCTGTGGATACCCTCTGAAATTATTCACAAGGAGCATGATGATAAAATTGAGGGGGAAGAGGAAGTAGGTAATTTATGAATTTCAACTGACACTTGGATTTTTTCCCTGGTTTGGTCTCTGTACCAAATACCTTTTTGGCACATCTATTTTTGCTAGATGTTTAGCAAAACAAATGTATTTGGCTAGATTGTTAATGATCATTGTCATGCTATCTGCTAGAACTGAATTGTGAGTTCTATTTAGATTCAGTAAACGATTTATTCTATTGTATTGATTATGCACCTGTCAATTTATATGCTATTTTACCAGAGGAAGAAATTTTGGCTGGTAGGCCACTTCCGCCCGAATGTCATACTGAACTTCATACAGACTATGGTGGTGCTGCTGTGAGATGGGGACTCAGCCACCATAAAGAAAGTGCAGCTGACTGTTGTCAAGCTTGCTTGGATCAGGCTAGACATGCCAAGCCGGGTGAAAAGAAATGTAATATATGGGTTTATTGCCCGTCGGAGTCAGGATGTCATTCTCCAGACATCTATCAACACAAACCTGGAGAATGCTGGCTAAAATATGTAAGGAGCTTGCAACCTAATTGTTCATTTTATTGTTGTTTGCTGTTTCCTCCTTACCCTTTTGCTTAGACACGTGAGCTAAACTCTTGCCAAAGTCAGACGAGTCTAATATTTCTACATCGAAATATTGAAAATGCAGGCAGAAAAGCCTAGAGTGAACTACAAGGGTACCTATCCTGAATCATACAGAAACTCGCACCCCTCTGCACCATTTGTTGTGCCATGGGTCTCTGGTGTCATAGGTTGATAATTGGGGCCTGGCCAACAAAATGCAAAACCTATTGTAATACCATTCAGCTGCACTTGTGATATTATTCAGCTGCAGACTCATTTTACATGCAGAACTAACGGGGAGACACGCACATGAAACTCGTTCCAGTGCAATTTGTATTGTGCTTTCTGTAGGTCAGGATACTACTTTCCCTTTTGATTGTTTTGAAAAGAAAGTAGGAACTGGGATATACATTTTTGTACTTGTATTAGCTTTTATAGAGGGGCTTGAGGGTGTGAAAATACGAGGCAAAGTATACGGGTAGCAAGTCATGTTTTTTACAGACCTAGTCTTTACTTTTTTCTGGGTGATATGTGTTACTGATGCCAATGAAATCTTATGGTGTTGTATTGACCATATTTGTGAAAATTTTGGATTACTTATATGTTGAACACTATTCACTATAAAGGGCATTCAAATTCTTGAGCACTCTGTTAGTCTTTCAGAATGAGTTGATGTGAATTTGATACATGAATGGAGCTCCAAGTTCTAAATGTTGTTCAGTGTGGTATGGAAGAATTTAAGTGATAGATGCGATCGTTTAATCTAAAAATGTGCCGAGGGACATAAACAACAACTCTTATCTTTTGGATGCAGATTTTGGATCCTCTGCCTTAACAAAAATTGAGGGGGAAAATAACCCTTGATTGGACTCTGTTTAAGTATGTAACCTTTGTGAAGTTTGTAGAGAAGATGTATCATGGGCTCAATAAAAATAAACAAATAAATTTTGGGTTAACCTAATAGAATGAGTATTGACGAACATGATACATATAAATTCAACATCCTTATATATATATATGTGTGTGTGTGTCTTAACATTTCTCTTAAACGGTGGAATGGCTGGTCCAATACTTAGAATGTTTAACATAATTATATATTTTTGATTTGGGTTATTTGTATTTCTTTTCATAAGGCTTATATATTTTTAAGAGAGCTCCACATGTTTCGGGCGGGTCATAAGCATCATGGGTTAATCCAATTTCAAAAGATTAATTTAATATAGCTAATTAGACTTATAAATAATTTTTGATAATTTTTATTTAATACCACCAACATTTCAAACACATTCATAAACACATATTTTCAAACACGTTCGTAAACATATATTACTCCAACCAGAACTTAATTTCTCTTGTTTTACTTAACTATTTCACCAAATAAAATTGAAAAAAGCTTTTTATTCTACATGCATAATAACTATCAATCACAATCTAATTTAACTATTTTTAATAACTATCAATCACAACTATTTTATCTTATTATATTTTAATTTTATTAATAAATAATTGATACATAATAATTTTATGCATATAACAACTCATACAAACAAACAAAAAACAATTACGTTAAACTCATAAATAAAATAACGATTAAATCCCAAAAAAACTTGAAAAAATTCAAAATTTGATAGAACTTCGACTCATTGGTTATAAAAGAACCAAAAATCTCGGTATAAAATGACAAGACTTGACTACTATTGAGACATAAATCTTAATATAAAAAAGTAACAAAGAATACTAATATTTGATAAGTCTATGGCTTAGGAACCAAAAATTAAGTGAAAACAACACTTCCAAAAATAATTATCCCACAAAATTGAATCAAAAGTTACTTAATTATAAGTTAAATAAAACAGATAAGATAATGTATAAAAGATGAATAAAATTAGAAATAATAAATAAACTTAAAATTCTAAGTGATAAACGTGTCCGTCCTAACTCCTAATGGTTAGGGATGGGTAAAAAAAAAAACCGCGGATTCAATTATCCGCAGTTATCCGAACCGACGGTTTAGTTTTTAATCGGTAAATTTTGAGGATGGGGACGATTTTGGGAAAAAATCGAATATGAAACAACGATTACGGTTATACTAAAAACCGTACCCGCCCGTACCCGAAATTAATTAGATTTAATTAATTAAATTATAAATAAAAAATTAATTATATATATTTAATAAATTAAATTATATATATATTTTGGTTTTTTTTCGAGGGTTTTTTCATAACCGTCCCGAACCGTTACACGCGAGTAAAAAACTGTTCCCAAATCGTAACGGTTTTCGGACGGTTTCGGTTATAGGAATGGACACGGGGACGGTTTTTGATATAACCGTCCTCGTGCCCATTCCTACTAGTGGCCGGCAAACGAAGGGATAACTATTCCTTGAGTTGTGCTTCCCAGGTGATAATAATAATAATAAGCTAAACAATATGTTTAATCCCTGACAAACTTTGATTTAAATTTTAAACACTCTAACAAACAATAGTCTAGAAGTAGATTATCAAAAAATCCCAAAACAATTCAACTATTGACGATTATGTATCTTCCACGGTAATGACACCTAGGTGGTGACTTGTTTGTTGACACGGCATGCTGACATGGCTACTGATGTGGCATGAAAGCAAGATAACCTGGGAAATGTTAGGAGAATCACAATTTTAATTCGAACTTAACCAAGCTCTAAACACCGGAATTAAACATATTCTCCTTTTTTGTGTGAATCTTTTAGGAAACAAATAAATAGAGCTTAAAATGAAACATGCACAAAATCAACACAAGCAATTTACGTGGAAAAACATTCCCGGTGTAGGAAGGAAACAACCACGGCACTCCTCTCCAAAACTTCCACTATCAAGAAACAATTGTACAACAGTTCTCTCTAGGTAAAACTAGAGGCAAACAATCAACAACATCATCAAGAATACACTTCTTGGAAACTAACAATTATTTCAAGAAGAATGGAGAAATCTAACCCAATTCGTAGTCACTGTTCACTGCTCAGAATTTCTCAAACCGGTGAGCCAAATCCAAATCCCACCGCACAGATTAAAGATTCTTGAGTCGTGAACCTGCCTGCAAAATTTCAGCTTAATCGGACCACAAATGGCTTTGATCAAACAACGATGAAGACCGTGGAGAGGAAAAGCGAAAAAGCGAAGCAATTTTTCTGCACACTTTTTAGAATTTCACACAACAAACCCTAAATGAGTTTATTAATTAAAGAAATAAAATGACACAATTGCCCTTCTTACTCCATGGGCTTTTAAGCCACATGAGCTTCACTTCGACTCCTCCAAATAAGAAGAAAACCCAACAGGAAAATGGGTGTGCTCTGCATATTTTCACCGTCAGCAGAAGGCAAATGTGAAAATGGCTTGGTTTATGTCAATGGAAGAAAACAAAGTAACATCGTAAGAATGGCATTGGGGGCGTGAAAATAGACGAATGAAATGACTACAATACTCCAAGTACTTTTCATTATTACATTCTGTTTTTCAAATAATTTATTAATAAAATATTGAATTAAATCTACTAAAAACCATCATTTAATTCATTTTTTATAAATAAAATATCAATATTATTTCATAATATCCCTTGCCAAGTTTCTGTTCAATTTGATCCCAATTTTCTTTCTTTCTTTCTTCTTCTTCTTTTGATTTTATTCCATTGAAAATTAGCAGATACCTCTTTTCCTTCTCTCCTTTCTCTTACAACGCCCAAGACTAAGAGTGGGTCTTTCACTTTCACTTTCACTTTCAACTGGAAGTTTGGTAGGCGATTGAAATTTCGAGAAAATATATCTTCTTTGCCAAATTCGATCCCAATTTTCTGTGGTACGTTCTCTTCCTTTATGATCTTCTTCTCATTTTCTCCTTTCGATTTTTTTTATTTCTGTATATTATTATTGCATAATATCATCCATTGAAAATTAGCAGATATCATTATTTCCCTTAGAAAAATTGCATACATTGACTTTAAATATTAAATATTTATATTTATGAATATTTTAGTTATTTTAAATTAATTTTTTTTCTTCTAATTTTTTAGCTTTTTAAAACATTTTCTTCTTTGTACTTTTACCGGCCCCTCTTTTTTTTTTTCTTCTAATAGTTGGTACAACGTCAAGACTCAAGGTTATCGGCTCAGTGAGCACCATTACGTATTGTTTGGTCTGTTTATAATTTCAATGCTTTTCGTTTTGGAACAATTTTCAATGACTCACCAACCATCAATTAGCTGCTGTCATAGCACAACAGGAGGGGTACCGCCGGGCTAGCTGCAGCTGCCACTCCAGGAGGCATTTACTTACTTTGCGTGGTTGTGGTGGTTTCGGTGATTTTCCATGCCTTGATTCTTTTTTCAAAGAAATTTGACATCGTGATTTTTAGGATGTATGGGTACCCAAAAAACAAAAAAAAAATTTGTTGGAACTCGAATGGGCTGGCCGATCTACCATTGAATGAAGAATTGAGATATATGCCAGTAAATGAAAAAAAAAATGTAGTAATTACGTAGTTTAATTTATATTTTAGTCCAAAAGATTCTGGTCACAAATAATATCATGTTTTATTTTCATGTATGCGTTGAATGTTTGATTGTTATGAATGTCTATGATATAAGTATAATGGGTGATGGAACTGTAATGGTTTGGCTCTATTGCAAAGGTATTATGTGGGGAGGACGTAGTGTTAGATCAGACTCACAACCTCAGCCAAAGAGGGAGATGACTGGTTTTGCTGAAGGAGGCTCTTGTTGGAGTGTTTTTGATCGTGTGAAAGCTATCCCACCGGCTCCTGAATTGTTGATGGCAGAGATAAACAATGCTATATTTAATCTTGAGTATACCCGAGCAACTGCTCTACTTGATTGTCCAACTTCTGTCCTTTTGAAGGATAATAGCTCTGATGGGAGTACAATGTCACAATATGATGTTCGCTTGGCGGACGAAGCCTACAAGGTAGGATGTGCAGTATTGGCTGCAGGCAAGCTTGATGAAGCTCTTCAGTCATTCAATACTTCTCTTGCGAAATGCCCACCTGAGAAAACATCTGCAGTTGCCAAGCTTCAGTCTCTTATCTCCCTCACATCTCAGCAACTCCAGAAATATACCAACAACTAAATCAATAGGTGCCATTTTACTTCTGCATGTATAAGTTGAATGTTATATATATACTTTATGCCCTTGATTGTTATTGGGATTTTTCTCACTTTATGGTTAAATGTTATTTTGTTGACATGTTATGACGGGGGAACTTTTATGATCTAGTTCATTGTGGATGATCCTGGGTGCTGATTGTTTTTCTTGTCACATATGTGAGAGAAAGAGTTGGGGCCCTTTACAAAATCTTGCTGATTGAAGTCTTGCAACAAAAATCTATGTTTCTTGTCGATGATGTTGTTTTCAATTCACTGCTTAGGATATTGAATTCTCAATATTTGGGAATGTTGTGTTCCATTCGGAAGCTAACTTTTAGATTTGTACAAAATATTCGGTTTCATTAAATGAATTTAAGACGATGATTTTAGTCTTGCTGTTAAGCCTGCTGTCTTATTTACTTGGCTGTTTTTGCTGCAGATTAGATACTTGTATGCCTTTGATTAATGCTAAATTAACCCTTATTCAGTTGCACCCAAAGTTGCTAATGCAAATTCTACTTTGTATTGCGAAATCTTGTTCCTGTTACCTCCAAAGAGTTCTCAGTATAGGATCAATGATCCCAACTTTTTATTATTACAATTAGATTTAAATGATCAAATTTTTTTCTCTAATAAGAATTTTTTAAGCTTTTCAAGTAAATTATTATTCATTTTAAGCCATTAAATTAAAATTAAAAAATTCTAACCATTTAATATTTATTAAATGAATTTGGTAACCTATTAACTAGATTAAAGAAATTAATTTATATGTTTTATGAGAATAAAAAATAATACAATTAAAATATATTCTATCTTTAAGCAAATTTTATTTTATCTAGTAAATATAATCTTGTACCAACTTCTACTATCATTAAGATTTCACTTAACTCAAGTCCAAAGTTTAATCTCTACACACTTTTTTTTTCCTTACCCACGAATCCTTTTGTATAATTTTCACTCATGCCTATCAAATCCTTTTGTATTTACAATTTAATGATAAAATTATCATTTCTTTTAGTTTTTGGATAATTTAGTATATGTTGTTGGTAATTTTATATGTGATAATTAATAAGTGATCCCAAAGAGTAAGATGTTTTATGTTTTAAACTCAATAAATGTCTAATTATTAAGTGTTAACACAATATAATTATTCTAAGATGATAGATGTTTAATAATTATCATTTAATTATCTTAAAGTGATAAATATAAATAGATTATTCTTTAAAAATGAGATTTAAATCATGCATTTATTTTTATGATATTTTAGTCGTGTTATTATTTAAAAAATGATCATTTTTTATGTTCTATTGTTTTTATTTAATTTTTTCAATTATAACTTATTCAAATTAAAATAATCTCTATCTAATATAGCTAAAATCATAAAATTAAAAAAAAAATTAATTTTATCCTTATACAATCGATTTTTAATGATAATAAATCGAAACAATTATAAGACTTAAATGTTTTTATCAAAATAAATTATAGAACTTAACAATAATTTTCTTATATATTTATGCTCTCTCCTGATTTTAATAGAATTGGTTTGGTGGTGCACATCATAAATCCAAATCATGTTCCATATACAAGGTTCTACAAAGTTGGTAGGAACTCTCTCACAATCAGAACTCACCACTTGTTTTTGTGGCTTTATGACTATCATTGTGTAAAAGGAAGTCCTAACTACATTATGAAATATTGACAAATTTGATCTTATAGTCGGCAATTTTTTTCATGGGTTTCGAACGTGCATGCATCATATTTGGTCTAAATAAGGGTAATAATATTTTAAATTTAACTTAGTTTTATCAAAAAAAAAAATTATTAATAGTAATTTTATTAAATAGTATTAAAATTAAAGTATAATTAATAAAAAAAGATAATATATATTATATAAATTTATTATAAAATAAAATAAATTATTAAAAAAACTAAAACCTAGCCAGTGGCACTCTCATCCCTCACCAAAACAAAACTCAGAACTGCTGCCACGACGTAGAACCACGACCCATCAGTCGCCTCCTCTTGCATAGCCACTACTCTTCCTCCGTAACCTAACCTTGTCGTATTTCGCCACCTCCCAACTCTGTCTCGCCAGCTACTGCATTATTCTATCCTCTCTCGTTCGTCGAAATTTCTTAGGTAATACATTTTGCCTCCTTACTAAAAATCCACATAAAAATTCTAATTTTTATATAAGATACATATATTATATATACTATTAATATTATTTAAATATATAATATAAGGTTATAATATTACGACAAATATTTTAATTTTTGCTGCGATAAAAACATTTATAAATTTTATAAGATTGTTTATTTTATTTTAAAAAAATTACATAAATTGTAACTTTTAAAACTCAAAATAATAAAAATAATACAATTTTTTAATAATTCAAAGAAATTGTATTATTTTTATTATTATAAGTTTTAGATATATTAATTTTGTGATTTTTTCTTTTGTTTTAAAGAAAATTGATTTCACAAATCTCATATTTATTTTACAAATGACATTTAAATTATTTACTTATTTTTTTATGACATTTAAATCTCATATTTATTTTACAAATGACATTTCAATGAAAGAGTGATGTATAAGGACATGCATAAAACAGACACCAACGATTCAAAGTAGAATGAGTCAGTATTTGTAGATACAGATACTGTCTTAGATAGTTTCATGAAAGAATCAATTGTAGCAAGTCCTTAGTCAGAGGAACTCTTTGGACAGAGCAGTGCACAACAGTTCGACACATCACAGCCTCATACTACAGCTCTTGTATTGAGAAAGTCTTTTCGACCTCATGTGCCTAACAAGAGATACATGAACTATATGTTGATGACTAATGGAGGAAAACCTGAATACTATGATGAAGCTTGTCAGACTCGAGATGCCAACAAGCAGGAGTTTGCCACGAAATTGAAGTTGTGCTCAACTTCAGTTGATCTACTAGAATAACAAGACTAGAAAAACTGCTGTATTGATCGAGGTGTGAAGACAGATTTAAATCATTATTCAAGTGGGAGATTGTTGGAAATTGCTATAAAGCTCCTTAATTTAAGGAGCAAAACATGAAGCTTAATTTAAGGAGCAATTTAAGGAACCATTAATTTAATGAGTAATTCAAGGAGTGAATTTTTCTATAAATAGATGTTTAATTGTAATGAATTAAATAACCAAGTGTTCATTCCAATTGAGAGAAAATTAAAAATAATTTTCTTGGGTACAATTGGTTTGTGAGTTGTGAGTTGTGAGTGTTGTAAACACCTTATGTAATTTCTCTCCTTTCAGTAAAAAGATTTACAGCAGGTCCGAAGACGTAAACAAGATTGGTCGAACTCTATTATCAAATTTATGTGTTATTTTTTTATTTTTACTTTCTCATAAATTTGACTTATCGAGAATTTAAGTAATTTTCCAACAATGCAAAGTAAGAAGGAACTTTGTAATAGTCAGAACTCATTTCTAGTTTTTGTGACCTTATTTGTACGAAAGCAATATCATTGTGTAAAAGAAATTCCAGCCTACATTGTGAAATATTGACAAACTTAATCCTATATTAGGCAATTTCTTTCCGAGTTTCAATTGTTCGTCATATTTGGTTTAAAGACTCAACAATTAATACAATTGAATGAAGGTTGTGTGGTTCTCATATAGCACATCAAATATTCACCAATAATCTGCACAAGAACAACAACCATCTTTAAAATGATGGAAACGATTGGCATCTCTAACAATTATCACCATGTTTGTGACTTTTGAAATCAGTTTCATAACTGTATGACAATCATCACACATTCTCAAGTTCTTAATAATCCGTATGGGCGTTTCAGTAGGTGTTTCATAAGGCAATATGCTACAGCTAGTTTCTCACTGTGATAACTAAGATAGCTTTCTTTTTGCTCATCCTCCACATCATGCAGTACTACAGCAACATCTGGAACATACCCAGCTCACTCTAGGTTCTTTTACCTTTTCACGTATCTGGCTCGAGTCTGGATGAGAGCTATCTTCTACAACAAATACATGGGTAATGTTTTTGTTAGAAATATTTAATGATTGTATTCTATTCTATGTTTAAATGAATATACATAGTGCCTTTATATAGGAATTACAAGTAAACTAGATATATCTAAAGTAATTAAATATAGATATCCCTAAAGTAAATAGATATACAATAGCAGATATTAATATATTATTAGATATACATTAACAAATTTCCCTCAAACTCATATGGATGCCATCAACTCGAGGTTGTTAACCAAATTACGAAAGTGCATCCAGGTGCTGCCTTAGTGAAAATATCCGCAAGTTGATCGCCGGAGGAAACAGGGAAAAGCTCGAGAGCACCACGGATAAGATGAGAATAATAAAGTGACAATCAATCTCACGTGTTTAGTCCGCTTCATGGAAGACATCGCTACAGTAATATGAATGGCACTCGATTATCACAATAAAGAAGAGTTGCGTAAGATGTGGACACACCCAAATCCTGGGCGAGCCATCGTAGCCAGCGAGCTCGTGGTATCGCAAGAAGACGATATATTCTCGTCAAGCATCGAAATGGGCCACAAAGCGTTTGTTTACTTCGCCAAGAAATCAAAGAAGTACCAAGCGAGAAAGCACAACTGTATGGACCTACGATCAATAGATCTCTGCCCAATCAAAGATCAAAGAATCCACTAAGTACTAAAGCGAGATCGAGGTCGGTAGAAAAGGCCATGGAAGATAAGCGCCTTTCAAGTATCGTAGAATACGCAAAACAAGAAAGATAATGAGTCGATCGTGGAGTAGAAAGATACCGACTCACCCGATGAACATCATAAGAGATGTCCGGACGAGTAATCGAAGATAAACCAGATCACAACCAATCATCTATAAAGAGAAGGATTAGACAATGGCCGCTCTCCTCGACGGTGTCGATGCGCATTAAGTTCAACCTGAGGTCATTGCCAGCGAGTCCAAATTTCGAGATACGAGGTCGATGCATACTTTGCTTCGAGTAATGTAAAGACCATCTCGTGGAAACGAGTGATCTCAAGTCCCAAGAAATAGCTTAAATGTCCAAGGTCTTTCATCTTAAACCGCCGACTAAGAAAATCCTCGAGTTCTTGAATGCCATCGAGTGTTATCACCTAAGCATGATCATATCATCCACATATAAAAGTTAGCAAGACGTGCCTATTATCATTACGATGAAGAAATAAGGCAGTAATCATGGACTGCGTAAGGTAACCCAAGCGAAGGACGCGTGGAACCGAATTTGGCAAACCATGCTCGCGAGTTTGTTTTAAGGCCATAAATTGCACGCCGAAGGCGACAAACCTTATTTGTTTCAACAGAAGACCGCACTGTATGAGGTCATATAGACTTCTTCACAGATCCTCATTAAGGAATACATTTTTAACATCCATCCGAAAAAAGGTCCTATTTACTAGCAAGAAGAACAAATGGGCCAAGAGGGTACGAACAGAGGAAATAATGCAGCAACCGGAGCAAAAGTCTCTTCATAATCAATCCCATACTCTCGTGTAATCCTCTGCTACAAGACGAGTCTCAGTAGCCGATCAATGTAATCCATCGAAATAGCCGAGTCTTAATCTTATAGATCCACTTACTACCAACCATAGATCACCAGAGTGAGAGTAACAAGATCCCAAGTATGGTTTTTGGTTAATGCATCAATTTCTTCTTTCATTGCAATCTGCCAAGAAGCAGTTAGAGATGCCTCACGATAAAGTGAGGCCTGCTGAAAGGTAGTGTGGCAGCGTTGTAACAATGATAGTCAAGTAAATGTGTAGGAATAGATCTTACCCGGCCGAGCGGCAGGTGGAATGTCTTGCTGAGGATCTTCAAAGTGAAAGCAGAGCAAGGACCCATGCTCAAGGCGTAGGTAGCTTCATTATCAACCCTGTTTCTTCTTCTACTACCTCGTTTCCAGAGAATCATCAAAAATATCCGAAGATTGAATAATAAGTCCAAAGATGGATTAGAAGTATCTCAGAAGGAACAAGAGACTCATTTGGAAAAATTTCCAAAACATTTGAATTAGTTGTGGAAGAACGAAAGTGAGAAAGTTCAACAAATAAGCAAAGTGGTTCCCAAAAGACAACATTACGGGAAACACGAGACGATGGAGATAGATCATAAAGATCGATACCCTTTTTGAAGTTTCACCATAACCAAGAAAAAACAAAGTCTAGATCGAGGCTCAAGTTTGTCAGGTTCACAGGTCAAGAAGAACGAAACAAATAGATCCGAATGAAGCGAAGGTAATGATAGTTGTGAGATGATCCAAAAAGGCTCTCATACCTGAGTCCGACATGAACGACCGCGCTTTGGAATGCGATTAATGGCATAAACAAAGATAAGAAGCAGCCTTCCACCCCAAAACGGGGCAGGAACTTTGGCAGAGAGAAGACGAGCACGAACTAATGTCAAGAATATGACGAAGTTTTCTTTCACCATTTTGTTTGCAGAGGTTCCTATACGTTGGGATGATGTACAAGCTACAAGAGGTAAATGTAGTTTGAAAAGAATTTTGAGTATATTCAAGAGCATTATCAAATCAAAAAGTTTTGATATGTTTGGAGAATTGTGTTTCAACCATTTTTGCAAAGTTAGTATATATTGATAAGATTTCAGAACGAGATTTCATTGGAAAGATCCAACTATAACTAGAATAATCATCAATAAAAACAACAAAATATCGAGATCCACCAATACTAGTAACAGGAGAAGGTCCCAAAACATTAGAATGAATCAACTCAAAAATACTATTAGAGATAGATTTACTATTATTGAAAGGTAAAGCTGGTTGTTTTCTGTTGTGAGTTTTTCAACACACGAACTCGTGCAAGTATACACGGTCGCAAGTAATAACATTTATAAGTAAAGATCGATCCCACGAGGATTTGTTACTATAGTTTGTTGAGTACTAAAATTATTTCTCTCTGATTTTATCCAAAATAATCGTTGATTTAAGAAAAAAGGTAATAAGAAAATAAAAGAACTCTAGGATTGCAATTCTTCACCAAACTAATCCACTCCAATCATATTATTTTCTTTGGATTTATATTTTTTGGTACATTTAATTTGTCAACCGAAAACTTCTTTTTTATTCATACATCTCTTCCGAGTCTGCATAAACACACCTCGTTAAATTAATTCACTATATCTCTACGAGAATTAAATTCAATAAGATTCATTAAGTTCTAAGTTCTCAAATGGCCACACATACAATCGTATATACCTATCCTTCATCATACATGTCATTTTATCTACGAAAGCAATATACACAAAAAATGCCTTTCTCAAGTTTATTTTTATGCCACAAATCGCTTTTGATAAAATTCGGTAAATAATCAAAAAAGCATTAAGTGGCAAGATAAAACGAACAAATCGAACGCCTTATAAATCTATCAAAAATAATTAAAATTAAAGCTTCATAACTTTAGATCAAATGCAACCCTAAAAAAAATTAAATTACTTCATAAAATTAAAATTAAAATTACAACAGTATTCGTAAAAATTAGAAGCAAGGAGAAGGAAAATTAAAACATTACGAACGAATATTTGGCACACGCAGAACACAACAAAAGCCAAAAAATGGCTTCTGCGTGTTCTGCTGTCCAAAACCGAACACTACAAAATTTCTAAACTACACAAAAACTCTTCTCCAACCCAAAGAAAACTCTTAACTAAAAACTCAAAAATATTCTAAACTCCAAAAAACTTTTTTTACAACTAAAAACTATCTCCTATTTATAGCTAAAAAATACATTAATAAAATATTATATTTCTTTTTTTTTTTTTAAAACGCGTAAGGAATATTTTTGTATCGAAAATAGAATCGACGCGTATCGATTTTCGATATTATTATTTTAATTTACGCGTGATACAGTGCCGCCGTTCTGATTTTTTTTTAATTCAAAGTGCATGCCACGTGTCAGCGTACGATTCGGCCGAAAGAGTCCCTCTTGCGCACGTGGCGCACGTCGTGGGTGAACAAACCGGTGCAGGTAGGAAGGGGGCACAGGATTGGCGCTGCGAAAAAGTGAGGCAACGGCTGGAAACGGGGCGTAATCCAGCGCGGGCGCGCATATTGTAAATATACACGTGTCGGACTTTGATTAGGCCGATATTCTACATGGACACGTGGCGAGGTTCTTATTCGTGAAAAATGAAGATGCAAGCGCATGCGGGCCGCGTAACACAGGATTGTAACACGAGCGGCTCGGTGCGCGGCACTTGGATGGACGCGTTCAATCCCGGGCCGTCGATCGATCCAGCGGTCGGAGATCGCCTCGGGGAATCTGCGCGGCAAACGTGGGGCCCACTTCGGCCGCACTGCGCGACACGTGGGGCCAGTACGCCGAGCCGCGTGAAATGAATATCTCGTCCCCAATCGCTTTGGCGAGCTTGATGGACACGCGCGCACCGAGCCGTGGATACTTTGATCGGACGGTCCACGTTCGGCGATTGCGGTGTTGGGCGTGGTCTTCATCTTGCCTGCGCGAAAAGTAAACTTTTGTTAATTATAATTTCACCCACAAATATATTTCAAATTACATTTCCAACTTTCTTAAATCACAGTTTAACCCTTTTCTAATTTTAAATTAAATTTTTAAACTTTTAATAATTATAATTAAGCCCAAATTTTAATTTAAATTATATTCTCAATTCTTATAAATTGTAATTAAGCAATATAATATTTGAAATTATATTTGTGGACAAAAATATGAAATTAAGTACATTTTCGATACAAATTATACAATTTTATTAAAAATGTATTTTTTGCACATAAAAGGAAAATATTAATTTATTTAACAAAAATTAAATGATTATTAAAAGAAAATAGCAATTATCATTACTAAAATTGGTGAAAATAACTGTATAAAATACAGTTATCATTTTCCTAACTGACATGAAGTACAATCAAAATTATCTTTGGACATAGAACCCAATAGACCTTTAGAAGCTAACTGTTGTACCCGAGAGGATGGGGCATGACCAAGACGAGAATGCCAAAGTGCGAGAGAAGGTAAGGAAGAAACTGCAGCAGTTGCAGTAGCAACAGAGGTAGGAGGAAAAGGTGAAAGATGAAGATTGTTTACGGGAAACATAAGCCCGACCCTAGGACCGGTCCCAAACTCTTGCCTCGTCCTCAGATCTTGCACAATACACCCAGAATGGTCAAAAATAAGGCGATATCCTAGTTCAGCTAATTGGCCCACAAAGCATAAATTATAGGAAATGTAAGGTATATGGAAAACCCGAGGAACAGAGAGGGTAGAGGTCGAAACAAAACCTAGACTATTCCCATGAATGGTGAAACCATCAGCTATATGAATATTAAGGGGATGCGGTGCAGGGTCAAGTTTGGAGAATAAAGATCAGTGAGGTGTCATATGATTGCAACATGCAGAGTCAAAAAACCAAGTTTGAGACTTACCGGGAAAAACTGAGAGGGTAGTGGAAAGAGATGCATTACCAGCCATTTGAACAGCCTGAGTTATGATCTTTTGTAGTTCCATAGAGGAGAGGTTGATAGTGGATTCAGAAGACTGGGACTCTATTGAACTAGAAGGCATCAACGAAGTAGGCTCAGTATTAGCAACAACAGCAGTAGATTTGTTACGACGGTAACGAGTCTCAATGGTGTGGCCATGATGCTTGCAATAATTACAGAACCTTTTATTGCTCTACCTGTGATGATTGTAAAAGCCAGAGGAATCACCTGATTGCTGAGGTTGTTCAATGGCAGGAGCAGGAGGAGTAATAGCCAAAACATTGAGCTTATTTTGGGCTTGAAGGGTTGCAAGTCGAGCTTCTTCTCTAACCAACTCATTTACAGCAGTATCAAGAGAGGGATGAGTACTATGATTAAGAAGCTGACCTCGGATTGGCTCAAAGTCCTTGTGGACAAAATTCATCCATAATAGTAGTATATTGCTGAGCATCTGTTGAGCATGCCCAAATTGGATCACAAAGGTCAATTTGGTCCCAAAGGAAGCAAAGTTGATCAAAGTAGTCATTGATGGATTGCCCTGGTCCCTGTTGCAGTTTATGCAATTCAACTATTAGTTGATATTTCATGGATCTGTGAATAGTGGAGTACCTTTTGGACAATATATCCCATGCTGATTTGGCATCGTCAAAGCTGCCTAATAGATTGGAGATGGATGGAATGGAAGTATTCCGAATCCATGTGAGGATCATGTGGTTGTGACTATCCCATTCAATCATGCGACGAAGAAAGATAGCATCTTTTTCACTTGCTCCTTTATCAGGAATACTAATTGCACCAGTACAATAATGCCAGAGCATACGACCCTTAAGAAAACTACGTATAGCTTGAGGCCATGATAAATAATTCTTAGTCCCATCCAATATAGTATTAATAGGGCAAGAAACAAAAGTATCCTTTTTATCCATTTGAAAACACAATATGCAAAAACAGACTGCAAAAACGAGATCTACGCGAAAAACTAGGTAGGGTGAACCTGTATTGCAAAATTCCGATAAACGGTCAATAGGTAGTCCAGTCAACGGTCAACAGACAGTCCAATCAACGGTCAACTAGCAGTCCGGTCAACGGTCAGATCGTTCAACACGGTCAACGGTCAGATCGGTCAGCATGGTCAAGGGTCATATCGGTCAGCACGGTCAACGGTCATATCAGTCAGCACGGTCAACGGTCATATCGGTTATGTGACGTTAGATGGAGGCGATGATGACGTCAGCCCTACGCAAAGTACTGATGATGTCATGAGCAGAGCACGGCGGCATGGCGCGTCAGATCCATGCACAGTGGATGTTGGAGGCGTGTGAGAGCGCGTACGGCGTCTGATGACTGTGATACTTACACGGTTTTGTAGATCCGGTCGAGCCGATCACAGTGGTATCTGAAGATAGGTCGTCGGGTTAATATTAACGGCGGCGGCGGCACGTTAACGACGTGCAGATTGGTTGTGCGGCGCGTGAGGGAGCGTGCGGTGTCCGATGGTTGCGATATTTCCACGGTTGTGTATATCCAGTCGAGCCGATCACAGTGGTATATGTAGAAAAAATTTTGGAACAATATGCACGGCGGCGGCGGTGATTGCAGTTGTTTGTATGGTGCAGAACTCCTTAACAACGGCCACTGTAATTCCGGAACCTAAGGAAAACGGTTGAAAGACGTCGAAGGTTAAACGGTGAATGATTGCAGCGGCTATTGTGACAGCGGAAGCTATAAGGGTTGAATAACACCAAAAAAGGAAAACACTGCTAGAAAGAAAAAAAATAGTGGCTCTGATACCATGTTAGAAATACTTAATGATTGTTTAAATGAATATACATGGTGCCTTTATATAGGAATTACAAGTAAACTAGATATATCTAAAATCATTAAATATAGATATCACTAAAGTAAATAGATATACAATAGTAGATATTAATATATTATTAGATATACATTAACAGTTTTTAATCTCTACCCCGTTCACTCCAGGTTCATTCTTGATGTTTCTTTCCTTCATCAATTTCCTAATCTTCACAAGTCCATCCCATCTCCTTGCTTTGGCATGCATATTTGATAACAATGTATATATTCCCACATCATTAGGGTCCATTTGTACAATGATATCTGCAATCCGCTTCCCTAAATCATGATTCTGATGAACATGACAAACACTTAGTATGTACGCCAAGCAACAATATCCCACTTGACAGGTACAGAACTCAAGTAATTCTTAGCTTCATCAAGCAATCCAGCCCTACTCAGGAGCCCAACAATACAGGTATGGTGCTCCACTCCAGGTTCAATGCCAATTTGTTTCATTAAATGGTTCAAATAGTAGAACCCTTGTGTCACCAAACCCAGACGGGCACAAGCTGCAAGGACACCAACAAAAGTTACATAATTAGGACTTTCTCCTACTACCAACATTTCTTCAAACACATCTAGAGCTTCTTTGCCAAGCCCATGATGGGAATACCCAGATATCATGGAGTTCCAAGTAACAAAGTCTCGACATGTCATATTTGAGAAAACTCCATTTGCAGCTTCAATGTCACCACACCTGGTATACATATTGATTAAAGCATTTCCTACGTTGATATAGTTTCTAAAACCTGACTTTTGAGCAAAGGCATGTAATAGGTCTCCATGTCTTAGTGTTGACAAACATGCACTAAAGTTCAATAGTACAACAAAAGTACCCTCATTTGGAGTAATATTTTCAATTTTCATTTTTGGGTGAAGACTCAATGCTTCCTCAAAGTATCCATTTTGAACATGAGCATCCATTATTGCAGTCCAGGAGACAACATTACGATTTTGTAAGTGATCAAAAGTTCTTTTTGCATTCATAATGTTACCACATATTCCATACATAACAATGATTGTAGTGCCAACAGAAACATCATATGGAACACCAGCCGTAATCATCAGACTGTGAACTTGATAACCTAGTCCCAAATATTTTAGATGAGCCAAAAGTCTAAAAACAATAACATAAGTAACGCTATTCCATACCACAGATTGGCTTACCATCATATTCAAAACTTCTAAAGCTTTCTTAAGATGCCCATGTTCTTCAAGGTCATTTATTAAGGAATTGTAACAGACAATATTATAACCTGACACCATATCTAGAACACTTATAGCACTATCCATATCCAAACGACTCGAATACATGTGAATGAGTGCATTCGTTACATACTGATGAAAAACCAATCCACACTTAAAGTACATAGCTGTGACATTGCTTTCCCTCTTCAGCTCTCCCACTATTAGCACAAGATGAAAGAACAGTTGCCAGTATAACATATATCGGATACGAAGATATGGTATAAATATACCTTATACAATATTTTTATTTCATGATCGATTAATATCTAAAATCGTTTTAATTTTTGAAATTTATCAAATAAAAATCGAATCGACGATACAAATAATTGTAAACATTAAAAATCATAATTAATTTGTCCCGAAACCACTAAACATTTTTCGAATATTCCACTCGATGATAAATGAAATAACAAATCATCATAACATGTATGATATTTATATTTTTTTTCGAACATATATAAAGTTTATATATGTATATTTTTGAAAAAAATTGTAAAGTATATATATATATATATATATATACATACTATTTGTAAAAAAGTAATATGAAATTTTCATAATAATTACGCATGTACAATTTATTTACATCTTAAGGATTAATTCTATAACATGAAATTATTCATATTTACTAAGAATTATAATTTAAAATTTATTTATTTTAAAATTCATTTATGATTTAATGTGATAGTTTAAAAATTTTATTTTATTTTAAGTTTGTGAAAAACATCAACATAAAGGTTTCTTAAATCTTATAAAATTATGCAAAATTTATTTATAATTTACGAAATAATATTGAAACATGAATTTATTTTTGTTGGTTAATATTTTTAATTTAAAATATATATATATATTCCACAATTCATTTAAGCTTAACTTAACATATTCAAATATGCATTTCCATCGAAAAAAATACAATATAGCTTACAAGATTATGTAAAAAAATTATATAACTTAAAAAATAATTCTAACACCTATTAAGTAATATTTTAAATTTTGAAACTCATTTATTTCAAAAGTCATTACAGGTTTGATGTAACAGTTTAAATTTTTTCTAGTTAATCTAACATGAATTTCCTCTTTTGCATTTATCGAAAAAATCAATATATTATTTCTATAAAACATAATTATTATATATAATTTCTTTACAACTTACACAGTAACTTTTAATAGATATATAAAAACAATATTTACCTTCCTCTTAATAATTTATGCTTTTAAAAAACTTAATTTTACACCAATTTTTAACATATTATTAGAACTAAATATCCTATATTAAAACCTTAATTGTTAAATTTAAGTGTTTAGCATGCTTATTGCATAGAGACAATACTTATAAAAAAATAATAATATAAAAATATTTTTGATATTTCTCTTGATAGCTTCAACAAATCAATTTTTCAATGATTAGTAATAAGATCTTTATTTTAGATCCCTTTAGTTTGTTTATTACGCGTTTAGATCGATTAATTTATGATTAACCGTTGGGATAAGATAACGTAATAATTCACGTAAAAAGTTGGGAAAATTGATCCTATCCCTATCTTGGGTACCTAAATGGAAGGAAAAAGGAAAAAGGGAGCAAGATGAAGCTCCAATTCACAAGGGAAATAAAAGACATGCACTATCATTTAAAGACCCCTCAACACAAATAATTGTAAACATTAAAAACCATAATTAATTTGTCCCGAAACCACTAAACATTTTTCGAATATTACACTCGATGATAAATGAAATAACAAATCATCAGAACATGTATGATATTTATATTTTTTTTCAAACATATATAAAGTTTATATATGTATATTTTTGAAAAAAATTGTAAAGTGTATATATATATACATCCTATTTGTAAAAAATTAATATGAAATTTTCATAATAATTACGCATGTACAATTTATTTACATCTTAAGGATTAATTCTATAACATGAAATTGTTCATATTTACTAAGAATTATAATTTAAAATTTATTTATTTTAAAATTCATTTATGATTTAATGTGATAGTTTAAAAATTTTATTTTATTTTAAGTTAGTGAAAAACATCAACATAAAGTTTTCTTAAATCTTATAAAATTATGCAAAATTTATTTATAATTTACGAAATAATATTGAAACATGAATTTATTTTTGTTGGTTAATATTTTTAATTTAATATATATATATATATATATATTCCACAATTCATTTAAGCTTAAGTTAACATATTCAAACATGCATTTCTATCGAAAAAAATACAATATAGCTTACAAGATTATGTAAAAAAATTATATAACTTAAAAAATAATTCTAACACCTATTAAGTAATATTTTAAATTTTGAAACTCATTTATTTCAAAAGTCATTACAGGTTTGATGTAACAGTTTAAAATTTTTCTAGTTAATCTAACATGAATTTCCTTCTCTTTTGCATTTATCGAAAAAATCAATATATTATTTCTATAAAACATAATTATTATATATAATTTCTTTACAACTTACACAATAACTTTTAATAGATATATAAAAACAATAATTACCTTCCACTTGATAATTTATGCTTTTAAAAAACTTAATTTTACACCAATTTTTAATTAGAACTAAATATCCTATATTAAAACCTTAATTGTTAAATTTAAGTATTTAACATGCTTATTACATAGAGAAAATACTTATAATATAAAAATATTTTTGATATTTCTCTTAATAGCTTCAACAAATCAATTTTTCAATGATTAGTAATAAGATCTTTATTTTAGATCCCTTTAGTTTGTTTATTACGCGTTTAGATCGATTAATTTATGATTAACCGTTGGGATAAGATAACTTAATAATTCACGTAAAAAGTTGGGAAAATTGATCATATCCCTATCTTGGGTACCTAAATGGAATGAAAAAGGGAGCAAGATGAAGCTCCAATTCACAAGGGAAATAAAAGACATGCACTATCATTTAAAGACCCATCAACCCCCCCCCCCCAAAACAAAAAAAAACATGATAGGAGCTTCTGTTCATTGTAATTGACATAGATAGCTCTTATTATAACAGTAAATAACCCTTGAGCAAGGTTTTTCAGCGAAGGACATAGCAGCCTGTCTCCAAGACTGGAACATAGTACCAAACAATAAAAATCTTCAAAGATATGGGACTAAGATCTATGCTCAACATACGATCCCGAAAGCCCGGAAGTCCCAAGAACTGTCACCTGCATTGAGATCATTAAACAATATTCAATACATAAGCAATCAGCTATAAAGAAATGAAAATTTGAGGATGCACTGCCCATTAATGGCAAGTCTACTTCCAGTTCCCCTGTGCAAGACATTCTGTGGGAAAATTAAAGCAGGTTGAAACTACTCATGCACTCCAAAAAGGTCATTATCCAGCACTGAAGCTCTACTGGTCTTTCTATTATAGGCTAAGGTATACTATTAGTCCTCAAACTTTTAAAACATGTGATTTTAATCCTAAATTTTTTAAAACTTTATACATAGGTCTTAAACTTTTAAATCATATGTTTTAGTTCTACTTCTAAAATTTCTCATATAGGTCTTAAAATTTTGAATTACAAATATGTGCTTTAATAGTCAAATTAAAACCTATATGTGAAGTTCTAAAAGTTTTAAGATTAAATCATATTATTTAAAAGTTTGGGGACATATGTACAAAGTTTTAAAAATTTGAAGACTAAATCATACATTTTAAAAGTATAGGAACTTATGTGTTAAAATGTTCAAAGTTTAGGATCAATAAAATAGTTAAGCCTTATTAAAATGAGGCTAAAGAAACCCCTATGGTCCCTAAATTTTACCCATTCTACATTTTGGTCTACTAGTTATTTTTTCGTCAAATTTAGTCCACTAATTTTTTAATTTTCACAAATTTGGTCCAAAAGGGACTAAATGTGTCAAAATTAGAAAATTAAGGGACTAACTCACAAGGAAAAAAATAATAATTTTAACATGTTAAATTTAACTGCAACAGTGAAATTTTATAATAATTTTTACCTTTATACTAAATTTGTTAAATTTGAAAAGTCAGGGACCAAATCTAACGGAAAAAAGTTAAGCAACCAAAGTGTAGATTGGTATAAGTTAAGGGACTACAGATGTTGTTCAGCCTTATAATGATATTGGGTTTATTGCCTAAAGAACGATGAATGTCTCCACCATGAGACTTCTAGTCTCATTTTCCATGTCGAGCCGTGAATCAAGTGCCATATAGCACAAAAAATATAGTTTGCAGATGAATATCTCATTCCAATACCACATCATAAACAAGAGTTCAAATACATTAAAAAAAGAAGTTATTGATACCTTTCCCCAGTCAGAACCAATTCCACTGCATCTCATCTTTAAGTATATCATTTTTGTCCCGAGTTCTGTCTCAGCTTTCTTCCGCAAATAGGACTCATCAGGCCCAAATGAATCCAAATAGGTTGTGTAGCGATCCAAAATTGTGCGAATTGCTTTAACATACTCTTCAGACAAGGGCTTTACATTCTGCAGAAAATTTTGAAACATCAAACTAAGAGATTGAAAGATGCAGAAGAAAAGAAAGTTCTATATGCATACAAAACAGGAATACTTCGCCACTCATTCCAATAGTGTCATCTAACTCCATCTTCAAGTTCATGATCATGTCGCAAAATTCTTCGACTGCTGTGGATGCACGGAAAATATTTGTTACAATATCTTTTCCAGTTTTGTCATCAGTAGTTTTTGATAATGCAGATTTTGCATCATGGATAAGTGTCTCAGGAAGACTATCCCAACTAGCAGCCATCAAATCCTTGAAAACAGCTTTCAAATCAGGGTCTTCGATGACAGGCAAGTGGCTTACATCTTCGCTATAAAATCGTCTACTTACCAAACCCATTGAAGTAGAAGACCTGCATTCTGTTAATTGCAAAGTGAGTTAAAATTTAAACTTCGAATGTCTAATCCAATTAACTTATTCAAGGATAAGAAAGCTATCTTAGGAAATAAAAGTTCCCAATTAACCCATCATATAACAACTATCATATCAACATTGTAGCCAGAATATCTACTCAAAAGTAATAATCTTATAGAATAAGCGTAATAGCTTCCCATGGACTCTTCAATTCGTGTGAAGTACCCACATCCAAGTGGCACAACATGGATATGGGTGCAAGTACTTGACACTCCAGTTTGGTGAAAATTTACCACAAAAAAAATTGAGAAGAATGAGTGTGTCGATATCAAATATGTATCCAAAAATTTAAGACACTTGGTATCCTGAAATAGCCCGTGTAACATAGCTGACATGAAGATAAAATGATACCTCAAAGACTTTACTGCAAGACAAAAATTATTTTCTACTTCAACCTAAGTTATATAAAACATTTCCGGCTATTGCTTATGATATTTATCTTTATATCATTATTATAGGAAAATACAATACAACTATCAAAAAATTTGAAAATGTTATAAGAACTCATATAATGTTTAAGATTATGAAGCAATTTAAAGTGAGAAATTAGTATATAGCTCACACAAGCACTTAGATACATTCAAAACTTTTGTACTTTTTTTTTTCTCCTATCCTCGTATTAGAAAAGAGAATTACTACACTCCTGAAGTTTCTTCAGGTAATAGTTATCGCCTTGTTGAATTAATCATTCAACGAGAATTCTAAAAAAAAGTACACCTTTGTGGTACCAATTTCTTAAAAAAAATTGTTCATAGCTAAGATACTTGAAATCCCAAAACCTCATCTTTCTATGTCTTAAAATTCGCCAGGATTTTTTTTATAAGAGTAAATTGGTAGATGGAAAAACCAAGATCAAACAAAGAGAGATTTTTCCCAAACGGAATTAACAATGAAACGAAATAACCAAATACCAAAAATAACGAAATTTGTTATTCAAGATAAAAAGGTAATGAGGAATTAAAAAAAATTAAAGGTAGGGGCGAAATAGTACCGGAAGGAGAAGCAAGGGTTTTGGGAAGTGAAGACAGATTGAAGAAGCCTCGTTTGGTGGATTTGTAAAAATGGGGGACAAGCTGATGGTTAATAGAAGCCATTCGATAAGATCTACAACAAAGTTTCCGGTACAAAGATCTCAGAACCATCGTCTTCTCCATATTTCTGATTCAAATTCTTTCTCTCTCCGTGTCTCTTTCTGCACAAAATAGGGAAACTAGTGTGACCGTGAATTTAACTATAATTTATTTATTTTAATTAATTTAATTTTAAATTATAATTAATATAAAAATAATTAATTAAAGATATTAATTATTTTTAAGAAGAAATTAAAAATCAAAATCAAAATATTCTTAAGGTAATTTATTATATATAAATAAATTTAAAATTTATAAATTAAAAAATTAAAAAATTAAAAAATCATTATTATTCTAATAATTACTTATTATTATATAATTTAATTATTATTATATAATTTAATCTAATAAATTAAAAAATTAAAAAATTAAAAAATCATTATTATTCTAATAATTACTTATTATTATATAATTTAATTATTATTATATAATTTAATCTAAGTAATCGAATTAAAAAATTAAAATATTTATAAAATAATTGATTATATATAAATAAATTTATAAATTTATAAATTATCTTTTAATAAAAAGTAAAAAGAAAAAATCAAAAAAACTTATTATCATAATAATTGTATATTATTATAGAATTAAAATAAAAAAAATAAAATTCTTGTAAAATTTTAATTTACTTTTAAACTATATTTGGTATAAAAATAATTAAATATATATATTAATAATTATATTTTATTAAAAGAATAAAAAAATCAAAATACTTCTAAAATATTTTTATGTAATAATGTATTATAAGTAAAAGAGTCAATAAAGTTGACAGCTAAAAATGAATGAAAAGATTCATAAAAATTATAATAAAATTGAAAAATTAAATTAAATTTCTGCCAATAAATTATTATACTTGTATCAATATATTTTTCATATAATATAATCAATTTTTAATTTAATTAGAAATAATTTATTTTTTAAATTGTATTTAGCGTAAAAATAATTGATTATCTTTTAGTAAGAAAAAGAAAAAGAGTCTTAAATTAATTTATTTTATGTTAATATATTTAAAATTTATACATTTTTTCTTAGTTAAAATTTATAAAGAAAAAAATCAAAAAAAATATTTTATTATAATAATTTTATTATTATGAAATTAAAATAGAAAACTAAAAATCTCTTGAATAGGTATTAAACTTTATTTTATTTTCTAAATTATATTTAATTTAAAAATATTTAGTTATTAATAATTATATTTTAGTCGAAGAATTAAAAGAAAAAAATAAGACTTTTAAAATATTTGTTTCTTATTTCTATTATTTTTCGTTTTTATTATATTTTAATTTTTTATTATTTCTACCATTTTTATATATAAAAATTACTATTTATTTTTTTAATCTTTAATTTTAGTTAAATTTGAGAGATATTTGTGAAATTTTTAAAACTTTAAAAGTATTTATAATATTACTTCCAAACTTGAAATATTACTGATTTTATCTGGCATATGTTATCCCAATAGTATATCATTCAGTACATGGCAAGCTTATCGTCTCAAAATATGTAGCCTGTTTGATAAGCCATCCTTTCCCTATCCTAAGACTTTTTTTTTACTATTTCTGTCAAATCATAGCAACCCCTCAAACAAGATGGCTTTGCTTAAGGAATTTGCTGACCTTGAGTACGTGTTCTTGGCAGGAGATAAAGCTGATGCAAAATATTGCACACCACATGACCTTGAAGCTCAAGGCATCAAACCAACCTTCAAAATTTTAGATTTTTGGCATTGCTAGCCGTTCAATATCCGATTAGAAAAGGTATGGTGGATCAGTGGTGGATGTTCGTTACCCATTGGAGAAAGGCAGTGATGCATCTGGTGCTCATCAACCCCTTTGCAGATGGAGCAGCAAGTCTTGAGGGTTTGGCATGCAGAAAAGTGCTTGATCTTGTAGCAGAAAATACATATTGAAGTATGGCGGGTGGCTTCACCGTGAGAAATTGATGAAGCATAAATGGAGTAACAGCAGAGATTTTGGAGAATGGGAAGATCACGTATTTCATATTTTCAAAACAGCCTGTGAAGGTCAACTATAAAATGGTCATGCCTCTTTGGGGAAGAAAATGTACCGGGTAACTTCTGGTAGTGGTATGGGTAGAAGGAAAGTCCCATTGGATAATGATAACTCCCGAAAATACAATCGATGAATCCAAAACAACAAAGTGAATTTGTTCGGCTGGAAATAAAACTCATCGAAGTCAATGTAAGCAGAAACAATTATTTAAAAAATGTCATATATAAAGTTCACCTAAGCATTCCAGTCCCCTAAAACTACAGGGTCTTACAAGCAATGAGTCAGATAATCTAGAACGCAGAACATGTTCCAGCAGCACCTGGCTCTGAAAGTTGCAATCTAGAAAACAACTGTATCAAGCATCGTTCCCAGAGATTGTATAATGTTTGACGACATCAAGTTTGATACATGTTCTTCCAGGTGCTTCTTGGCATCTTGCCTCCCCACGTTAGCAATTGCAAGTTTCTCCGGTGGCAACTCATCTTCCTCCTGGACTGCCTTGTTGTATTTAATGGCTAAGTTCAGCATCTCCTGCATATTCCAAAAAAACAAATAAAAATTCAAATGACTTACTCTACTTGCTGAATAATCACCTTTAGCATCTTTCTAGTCAGTTGGTTCCCTAAGGTCTTAACTCTTAACTATACCAAATATTCAGTGATTAAATTGATGGTGCTCAAGCATGATAGTTTCCCATAAGAACTCTATAAAAGCTACCCTCATTTCTTAAGGCAACACTCAACACCTGACAAAAATCATACAACAAGGCATATTTTTTAAACTATCATAACAAGATCCCCTCAGATGTATTATCATGGAAAGCTGTAGTCACATAATAAAACTGAGTGGATTGAAGATAACTTCCTCAGTACGCAACACAGACAAGGTCATAAGCAAACACTGCTAACAGAGGCCTAACAGGTTAAAGCCACCAGCAATGAATAAGCAACTGCTAAAGAAACAAACATGTCCACAAGGATAAGGCCCAAGAGAATGCTGCGAAATCTGCCAACTACCCTAAGCTGAAATAAGTGCAGTTTAGGTAGTTTTAAGAAATTTTAGCAGTATGCATCAAGAGGTGCCTCTGAGGCTAAATTAATCACTCAGTTCACTGACCTGAACAGTCTGCTCATTGGTTTTGGAATGGGTATCGAACCGCCGAAGTGTCAGCCCATCTGTCCATTTCTTCTTATGAAGGTTAAGCAGCATCTTCTCCTCAAGCTCATTCTTCCTGTAGTTAATAGCTATTGAGTAGTAATGCCTGTTCAAACCATGGATCAATGCCTGAAAGGAGAAATTATCAAAAGTCAACAGGTTGTAAAATAAACAACATAATTGCATGGACTAATTGTTCAGCACGCACCTGAATGGATGGTTTGTTAAGATGTCCAAGGTTAGATGTGGTCTGGCGTGGCTCTTGCCCAAGCATCATGGTTTGTGGATTGATGAGACGGAAGGCATCAATTACCACCTTTCCTTTCACACTCTGAATTGGATCCACCACAACTGCTACAGCTCGTTGATTTAAAGCTTCAAAGCTCTACACAATACAGAAATGTTAGCAATTCATATCATTATAATTAAGAGTAAGAGTGTAAGACTACACAATATGACTCGATCGACTAAAACAATTTCTTGACCCCTCTCTTTACAGCCATATAAATGATAATTTTGTAAATGCATTATGCCACATATGAAAGTTGAGGGATAAATCACTATGAAAACTCAAAACAGTCAAGACATACAAATAATAGTTAAGATAATGCTAATACTACATAGAAAAAGATGAAATGTATATATTCTTCATTACTTCCTAAAAGACAAGAAAACACAGCAATCATTTTAACATTGCTCAAAGAAGCTGGTATTCAAAATTTTCATCGTAGAAACTACTACCTGCCTATCTACCAAAAAAAAAAGTTTAGTTCTAATTGGTTCACAAGGGCAATGATGCAAAAAATAACATTCAAATTTCTTCTTAGCCTGATGTATAGATCTATCAAGATTTATAGAATCTCAAATGGTAGAAGGATCTACAAAAAAGAACATTCTTAAAAGACCAATCACAGTTTTACTTTTTGAGAAACCAAAAATATAGATATAGTAAAATCATCATACGAATCAAAACAAGTCTTAAAAGCATCTGGATAAGAACAAAAAACATATAGTTTAGAACAAAAAAGATGAATGAAAATAAATTGTTACCTGCTGTGTATTAATATCAACACCAGAAAGCCAACAGCCAAATCCTGGATGTGAATGATACCAACCTACAACCATCTCTGGTCTGCAATACCAACAAAAGCACAAGAAGATTAGGCAGGAAACAAATGAATGTGTAGCAATGAAGCTAAAAAATATCATAGCATGATAGCTATGAAACTAAAAAAAATTCTGCAAACTGGGCAAGGCTCAAAATAGCCTTAAGAAACAAGTTGATGAAAGATTTGATCAAATTATGAAACTATATATTTGAAACAAAACCTCCTACCAATATCGTTATGTCTAAAACAGAACCTTCAATTTTAAATATCAGAAGTGACATAACTGTGGAAGTGAGCACTACCACGGAATGCTATTTATTGAATATAATCCTTCAACCAGACAGGTAAACTACTATTTCCATTTAACAGAATACAAATTAGATGAAGGGATAAGAACATATTGCCGCAACAAGGACCATCTAAAAATGTATTGATTGAAATAGCATTTATGGATTAGTAGGAGATGCCTAAGGCTAAAATGGACCCCCAAGTCCAGTCACATGTATCTGCGACTCTCTGATTTCCTAGACACAAATGTTCTTATTATGAAGAACAAAAGATATAAACGACAACGAGTGCATTAGTGCACTGTACACCCATCATTAGAAAAGAGAGGGCCATAAACTCATTTGACAAGTCTACTGAAAACATTTATGTAAATCAAATAAGAAATACCGTCCAGTCTGCTTGAGCATATCGAGCATGTTGGTCTGAAAAACGTGATCGACGGCTTCAACACTAACACCAGTACCACTTTGCGGCATCGCAAAGACGTCAACAACACGAACAGTGTACTCATCCACAAACTCTCCAAGCATCAAACCCATGACCTCCATGGGTACCCCAGCTCTTCCTAGAAACAATCAAATCGCAATTAAGGGATTCAAATTCTCAATTCCGCCAAACAAAAAAAAACCCTAATTGAAATGTTATACCTCTCAACTGATCAAAGTTGGACAAAACAAAACAATCGAAAACCTACCTAGGGATTTAAAATCTAATCATATATCAGAAAAAAGAGGGCTAATAGTTACCGTGCTTGAGCATTTTGAGGAGGGCGAGAGAGGATATGTAAACCTGCTCGGAGGAATCGAGAGTGGGCGAATCGGGGGGTGGGTGGCCCAATGCACCACCGGCACCGGCGAACATCCTCTGAAGTCTTTCCATGCCTGACATATGACAGCAAAACACGCTTTAGCTTGCTCTTCCCTACGCTTATGAATTTCTTTTCTAATAGCGGGTGATAGATCCGATCCAAATATTAATTTCTTATCTATTTTATTTATCCAAATATTAATGTTACTAGTCATATTATTAACCTAGAGGAACATGATTCTTTCCATCGATTCACTATTTTAACAGTATTATAATTTTATTTTTATTATTCTACTTTACCATATTTTAAAGTTGATCCAACGTTTAAAAAATATATACAGTAATATTTAAAAATATTTTTAAATAATCAATTAATTAAAATATATTTAAAAAATATATTTTTTATAATCAATTGATTATTTTTTTAAAATACCCTCTAAATATCATACATTATTATTATATATGTAAAAAATTCATAATTAAATACCAAATTGTATTAAATTGATACCTAATAATACTATTAAGTTATTAACTCAAAAATATAAAAAAAAATCATAACACTAATAAAATAATATATCCTTGCTTTCTACTTATTTTTACTTATGAATTGTTAATATAATGGATATAAAATAGATAAATGAGATTCTAAAATAATTATAAATAAATAGGGGAGAAAACATAAATGATGTTAACTCTAAACTACCATGTGTATTTAATTAAAAGTATCTTTATTTTTAAAGAAAAAATACTTATTTATTAAAAATTTACTTTTATGTAAAAAAAATAATTTAATTTTTTTAATTTTTTATTACTTTCTTTTATATTTTTCTTTTTCCTCGATTTTTGATATTTTTTTATGTTACTCTCATTTCTCTCTCACACATTGTCTATTTACTTAAAATTCTTTCTCTCTCACACATTGTCTATTTACTTAAAATTCTTTCATTTCATTTTAGGAAAAAAATTAAAAGTATCCCTAAGGTTTAAAGAATCTTCAAAAATATCCTACAGGTTTTAAAATATTCAAAAATATCCTTAAAAACATAACGGAAGTTAAAATTAACACTTATAAAAAATACCCCTAAGGTTAAAAAATAGAGTATAGAAGAGGAAAAAATAAACCAAGAAATAATAGATATAGAAACATAAGACATTTTATGATGTTTTTCACATGAAATGGTAATAAGTAAAAAAAATTCAAAAAAATTCAAAAAGTTAAATTAAATCTTAAAGAAGGAGATGGATTTAAATACCCATCATTTTTATTAAGAAATATATTTCCTAGAAAAAATATAATCTATTATGGTATAAGTAATAAGAAAATGAGTATTAAAATTACAGATACAAAAGGAATATATAATATACCATTAATTGATAAAGAAACTATACTAAACAAATTATCAAAAATTTCTCGAAAGGATAAAGAAAAAATTGGATACATCTATTTAGGAGGAATCCAAATATTAATAAAAGCTCATTTTATAGAATGAATAGATACATCAATAAAAATAGCTTTATTGGACAATAGAATAGTAAACAAGCAAGATGCTTTATTAGGAATGATCCATGGAAACTTAGGATACCAAATATTAAAATTTACAGCATATCCTAGATTTGCTATAAATATACAAGATAAAAATATAAACCAAGTATTAAGTATAGCTTATGAATTTGAAAGAGAAGATTTAATGAAAGAAGAAAATCATCCATTTTCAATACATTATCTAGTGGCATATTATTTAACAAATAGTCATAATAGTTCAATATATGAACAAAATGAATTTATAGAAATAGATAAAACTTTTAAAGAATTAGGACAAATAATAAAACCAAAAATACTAACAGACTTTGAAATACCAGAAGAATGGAAATTAGATATTAAAGAAAAACTCTTAATAACAGGAAGAAAAAGTAATAGCACACCAAGATTTACTTTTATAGATCATGAAGAAGAAACTTCAAATCAATAAGAAGTTAAAAAACTAGAAAATGAAGTTAAAATAATGAAGGCATTAGTTCATGATTGTATATTAGGGAAAAATCATGTTTAAGGATAAAATAAAAAATGTGCATTTAGAAATAAATGGAAGCCTAGTAGGTGTGGTAAAAAATCAAGCAATATTATTTGAAACTATACAATTATTAACAGAGGAAATGGATCTAGTTCAGGAATCAAACACAAAATATTTACAAGAAATAATAGATATACAAAGAGAACTATTAAAGGAAATAAAGGATTATGGTTATAATAAACTACAACAAAATATGCATAAAAGAATTTTCAGAATTAAGAAAAGATGTATACAATCTAAAAATAGATCATAAATATGATCCCTTAGAAGGATTAAAAGAAGAACCATCGAGAAAATTAGATTCTTTGATTCCTAAAAATCAGATTCTTTGATTCCTAAAAATGAGAAATAATCTAAGAATAAAGAAATAATTCCAAATTAATGGAATATAGAAAAAAATTAGAAAAAGAATTTATGAACCCTGAGAATAGAGATATAGAAACATTGGTCAAATTATTGAGATTAACCAATGAAGAAATAGAAGAACATTGTATTGGAAAACTTTGTACTAACAAAGAAGAAGATGATATGACAATAATCAGTGAAACTAATTCAGAACCAGAAAACATGACCCTAAAAGGTCATATGAAACCAATTTCATTACGAGTCCCTTACCAAGAAGAAACATCTAACCCACATAGGGAGGAAAAAAGTAGACAGAGATCAGAACAACCTGATACTACATATAGAAGAAGACAACCACCTAAAATGGAATAAGGGTTGCATTGGGGAACTAGAGGTAGTATTCCACCAGAGTTCAAACTCCATAATAATTATAAATATGAACTTCTAAATTTAGATTGTATAAGAGATAGGAAAAAAGTTTTAGATGAATGGTATAGTGGTATGAGCGTTCTTATACAAACTTCTCCAACTATCCAAACAAATCCTTCAATTTGCAGAGTGCTTATAGCACATAAAATGACAGGAAATGTAAAAGTTTGGTTTTCAAACTTAACAGATCAATAACATTTATTAATGCAAGGAAATGCTTCCACGGGAAGAGAATACTTAGATACAGTAATAAATGAAATATACAAAGAATTTATTGGGGAAGATAAAGGAAGGACTATCACTGAATCCAGTGAAAATGAAATCAATGAAGCTAAATGGCATTTAACAAATATGTAAATTTGTAACATGTATTATATAGATTCTTTTATTTGTAAATATGAAATGTATTACCATAAATTACCACCCTCTATACAAACAATTTATAAAGAAATGTTTTTTTCAAAAATTACCTGGAAAATTATATAAAACTTTAACAAAAAATTGGGAACAAAGGAATAGAGAAACTATACTAGATACTCTAGGAAGAAGAATAAGAAGTCTTAGAGATTGGATTATTATAAAATGACAAGAAAGAAAAGAATATAAACAAATAAGAGGAAATGATAAAATTTTTTGCGATACAAGAGATTTTAGAATGCCAAGAAAATATGGATGCAATATAAAATCTTATAAATAAAAATTTAAAAAATTTAAAAAATATAAATTTAGAAAACAAAATTTTCAATAATATAAAAAGAGATCCAATAAAGAAAACTACAAAAAAAATATATTTTAGAAGAAAGGTTTATAAACCTTCTGAAAAAATGAATTATTGCCCTTCAAGAAAGAAAAAATGTAGATGTTGGATCTGTAATGAAGAAGGACATTATGCAAATGAATGTCCAAGCAGACTTCAACATAAAAAAGAATTTAAAAAGGAATTTCCATATAAAGCAAAAATCTTAGAAGAAGCCTTCAAAATGGAATTAGAACCAATTGAGGAATGTGATATAGATGATACTTATAGTATATATCTATTAGAAGAAACTGAATAAGAAATAACTGACTTAGAATATGAACATTCAGATCATGAATATTCTTCAGAAAATGAATGATTTGTATAGTATTACAAATCTAAATAGTATTTACATTAAATTTAAAGGTTATAACACTTATCATTTATATGCATATATAGATACAGGAGCTAGTATGTGTGTAGCTAGGAGATATGTATTTCCAAAAGATAACTGGAAACAAGCACCTAAAGATTTAATTGTAAGAATTGCTAATAATACCACAATAAAACTCAATCAAGTATTAAAAGATACTGATATAATAATAGGAAGAGAAAACTTTCATATTCCTACTATATATCAACAAGAAACAAGTGTAGACTTATTAATAAGAAATAATTTCTTAAATTTATATCAACATTTCACATAACATTCTGACAAAATAAGTCTTACAACTTTAGAAGGAGATACAATATATGTCTCTAAAGTAAGAAAAGCTTTAACTGTCTCAAACCCAACTTTTATGCAACAACATACAAAGCGAAAACGTGGTGAGATAAAATACCAACAAAAACAAAAACCTTTTCTAGAAAATATTTCATTAGATATAGAAGAAAAACAAAACTCTTTTCTCAATTAGATACAGGAAGATAAAGCCTTAACATGCATTAGAAGACTATTAAAAACAGTCAGTTCAGAAAATCCTTTGGATCCAAAAATAAATAAATCTAAAACAATAGTCAATATAAAATTAAGAGACCCTAACAAAGTCGTAAGAGTAAAACCAATGATTTATACTCCAGAAGACAGAATTAGAATTAAGTAACCAACATAATGAAGAACACAGCATACTATGTAATTGTAAGGAATACAGAAGAAAATTATATTTATATAGTAAAATAATAAGTTTTTAAATAATTTATTACCATCAATAAATACACAAAGACCTTCAACTATGTTAATTTTAACTCCAGATTAAGATTATATCGATCCTCAGAAAATTGGTATCAAAGACAAAGAATAGTAATTTAAATAGTAATGGATGGAGAATTAACACCATTAAAATACAAGGGCATTTATGACATTTTATAAACCCTAGAGGCATAATTGAAGATATAGCAAATCTCAAGGGCAATTTAGAAAATGATCCTCTTTTTAGACTAAAATGTATAATCTATAAAAGTGAAGAATTAAATTTTAAGAAAAAAATTAAGAAATTAATATATAAAAATTAAGGGATGATAGTGTTGTGTTGCCATTTATTAATATATTAATAAGGTAACTCATATTTATGATAGAAAAATGATAAGGAGCGTTACTATAATACTTGATATCATTTACATATTATAAATACAATAATCTTTATATTTTAATAAAATTTAATTAATATATATCGACCTAAATAGTTAATACTATGATTTATTAAATATGTATATACCATTACTCAATAAATAAGAATAGGTAAAATGAAGAAGGCAATATCATATTTTATTTACAAGCATAAATATGTTATATAGAATGGAAAAAAAAGGTCATATCATATTTTATTTACAAGCATAAATATGTTATATAGAAAGGAAAAAAAGAGACGAAGAATTACAAAAGAAAAATTAGGATTATCATCTTTTTTATTTCGTTATTGTAAATGATGATTATATATATTATTTTCGTAATATTTGGATCTAATTGTAAATCTATTATTTATATTTAAGTTATTCTAACATATTTATTATTTTGGACATTTTTATTAACAGAGACATTTTTGACACACGTGTTGATTTTGAAAGGATAAATTTAACACATAAATAAAAATTTGTAAAAAATAAACTAATTAAAAAAAGTATTTAAAAGAGTAATTACATAACACACAATGTTAAAATTAAATGTTAGAAACATTTTTACAATGAATTGAGAATAGATTTTTGATTGGATCCAAAGAGAAATAATAATTATGTAAGCTTAGTAGGAATGGGCATGAGACGGACGTAGGTACTTTTTGATATAATCATTCCCAAATCGAATTATATAACCTATATCTGAAATCGTTCAAAATCGTTATGATTTAAGGACGGTTTTTATCCGTAAATAACGATTTAGGACGGTTATAAAAAAACTCAAAAAAATGTAATTTAATTTATTAAATATATAATTAATTTATAATTTATAATTTAATTTATTAAATATATAAATTAATTAATTAAATATAATTAATTTATAGTATAAATATGATTTTTAATATAATTATAACCAAACTATACCCGTTCTTTCATGTTCGGTTTTACCCGAAATCATCCTCATCTCTAAAATTTATCGGTTTAAAACCGAACCACGAGTTTGAATTTAAAACCGCGGTTTTTTGATATACTTACGAAATAAAGAAGATAATTTTAATTTTTCTCTTGTCATTACTCATTCAGTCATTCTTCGTTTTTCTTCTTTAACGCATAGAAAGAATACAGAAGGGCAACCAAAATCAATGCTTCGTCTCTTTGTCAAACACCATCGCTCCTCATGTTTCCGTTTCCCTCGCCACCATCAACTTCTTCGTCAATTATCTTCTTCTTCCTCCAAAAACCCAATTGAACCCCAACACAATCTTAAAATTTCCTACCAAGTCCCTCCTCAACCTCCAATTATCCCCCACACGATCCCTCTCTCGCCTCTTTCCACTTCTTCACTCCCTCGCAATGCTCTCCTCTTCTTCTCTGCCACCACTGTCTCTGCTCTCATCGCCATCTACGCCGTCCACACCTCCGACGACGATCTCAAAGCCTCCAATCCTCTATATGCTGGCATCGATCACGCCGTTAATAAAGCCAGCGAGTCCACGAAGAGGATTTTTCACCATATCAAGCAAACCGGTGTTGCCGCCTCGGTGCTATGGCAATCTCTCAGGTCGATTTTGTCATCGGCGAATCATGATGTTCGAGCAGGGTTTGAGCTAAGGGTTGCTGCTCTGCTCGCCGACATCTCTGCCGTCAATGCGAGTCGGAGGGCGTCCATTGTTGGAGCTGGTGGTGGAGCTGTTGTCGATTGGTTGTTGGAGTCTGTTGCTTTCCCTCGGAATGGGTTTGCCACTCAATCTGAGTCGGCCAGAGCGCTTTCCTACTTGATTTCCGATCCAAATGTTTCGTCGGTGGTTCTCGGGAGGCCTGGTGCTATTCCCAACCTTTTGCGCTTTATTTTTTCCTGTCAACCTCAGCGGTCCAAGAAGGTTAGATCCCCCCTTCCCTTCTTATATTTGAAGTTAGGCTGAGTTTTAACTATGGATATAAGGCAGGGGAATCCTTTTTGTTTAGCTTGTGAGCTGAGTTGTTTTGGTTTAGATTTTTTTTTTAACTTTTACGGGTTAGATAGAGTTGATTTCGATATTGTGTTGCCTATAATTATTATGGGGATTAGTTATCGCATTATGTATTGACCAATGTATATTTGAATTAAAAGCATCAGAAACTATGTACTTTTGTGTTTTATGTTTATAGTTTTAATCTAATTACTCAATGATGTTCATTAGGTCGGAGATTATTTTTCTTGAACCACACACATTTGAATATTACGAGGAAATGCTTTTAGCTTTACTTGATTCCTTAGTTTAAATATAAGGGATATAAATCAAAGGAACTAGGTATGTACTTTGGCTTTTATTTATTTATTTTTTTTTCCTTCTTTGTGGTGTTGCTCTTAGTGTTTTTTTTTTTGGGAGGCACTGGTATTGCTTTTTGTGTATTTTTTTGGGGTCACTGGCAGTACTCTTAGTTTGTAAAGTTAGAACCATGATGATTCAGGGTGCATGTAACGAATTTGTGCCGTTATTTAGCACACGTATGGGTAAATTTTGTCCAATGATTTTGTGTTGTTGGAAATTGGAATATACCAATGAAAACTAATAAAGTTCATCAGTTTAGCTAACATTTTATATATACAATCACATTCCTTTGTTATATTGCTTGGATATGATTGCTAGTGGTTAGGGTTATCAAGCTTAACTCATATTTTACAGTGTGTTTTCATATTGTTTTGCGATTAATTTAATTTATTTCTGTCAGAGCAGCAATCAAGACGTAGTTCTTTCGATGTTTCTGATTCTTTGAAAGGTAGGAGCATGCTAGTGGCAGCTGTTATGGATATTGTCACATCCAACTGTGATAGTATAGGAAAGCTAGCTTTCAAGCCATCCTTGCCGGGAAATGCTCAAACAAGGGACATTGCAGCTGCTATTCAAGTTATTGAGGAAGGTGGCATGCATCTTGATGAATCACATGAAGATCAGGAAGATGGCGGAAAAGGGATGAGTGGGATTGGGATTAAAGTTCTTGGAGGGAAAACAACTGTCATAGGTCTATCAAGGACAAGCTGTCCTATGAATTTAGGGGATTTTGATACTAGTCTTGTGGAGTTAAATAGGTTTATTCCTGCCATTCTTGTTTTGCGAAATAAGCATGAAAATGCCTCTGTTCTTAACAATTTTTCTTCAGCTCTTGTTCCTGGTCTGTGGGATGATTTGCATTGCGAACATGTTGCAGTCCCTTTTGCTACATGGGCATTAGCAAATTGGGCAGTTGCATCGGATGCCAATAGATTGCATATTCAAGAATTAGATCAAGATGGGGTGGCTGTCATGACTGCTCTAATGGCTCCTGAGAGATCTGTGAAGTGGCATGGGAGTTTAGTGGCTCGTTTGCTATTAGAGGATGATAATATACCTGTAAATGATTATATTTCGGATTGGAGTTCCAGTCTTCTCTCTACTGCTTCTCAAGCAAGTAAAAATGAAGACATTCCTCTGGCCCAGGTGGCTTTGTCTGCATTCTTGGTATCTGTTGAGAGAAGCTCTGAATCACAAAAGATGGTGATGGAGAAAGGTCTACATCTGATGAGAGAAATTGCAAAGCAAACTGCAAAACACAAACCTGTGCAAGAAGCATTGGCAAAAGCATTGGAATTGGTTTCTTCAGGTGACATGCATTTATCTATTCAAGAGAGTCAAAAATGGTCTGGCATTTTGCTTCCTTGGGTTTTTGGAAGATCTTCTTCGGAAACCATGCGATCATCTGCTATGAGAATTCTTTCATCCATTCTTGAAGACCATGGGCCAGCTTCTATACCAATTTCTCAAGCATGGTTGGCTCTTCTGCTTTCTGAAATGCTAAGCTCCACCAAAGTACCATCAGTGAATGGAAATACTCAGCTGAAAACTAACAATATGAAGGTATTGGAATCCTTCAATTTCTGTTGTTACTGCAGCATTACTATTGTTGCATGTGAGACAATTTGAGTTTACTCTCTTGTTTTCTAATAGTAAATCTTTAGATATTATTACAGTATGTCATATCAGCCCTTTTCTATTAACTAGTATCCCTTGCAGACTAAAATGGAGCAATCAAATATTATCACTGTGACACAAAGTGCTAATCAATTAGCAGGTGCTGTGGTTAATCTAGCAGGAAATCAACTTCGAACAAATGTTGATTCTGTAGAATCATTTCCACTAGCTGATCTCCTATCTTTGGAACCTTTCACCATACCATATAAAAATCTGAGGAAGGATGGTGTTCCCAAGCTAGATGTGGCAGATTCAGCTATTGCAACTCTGAAGGGAATCAAAGCATTGGCTGAAATCTGTAATGATGATTCTCCATGTCAGGAGAAAATAACCAATTATGGGGTTTTATGCTTATTGAGACGCCTATTGCTACACGATGATTATGAGAAACTGGCTGCAATAGAAGCATATGATGCTTCTAGGATCCTTGAAGCACCACAGGAGCGAACTGCAAATGCTTCTGGTGAATCTTCTACAACAGCTGCAAATGATCCATCTAGTTTGCGAGTTGCTCCTACAGCTCACATTCGCAGGCATGCAGCCAGGCTGTTGACTATCCTTTCATTGCTTCCCAAAGTCCAGAAAGTCATTCTAGCAGATAAGGCATGGTGCAAGTGGCTGGAGGATTGTGCTAATGGCAAGATCCCTGGCTGCAGCGACCTCAAAATACAAAGTTATGCCAGGGCATCACTGTCAAATATTTTTTGTTGTTATGAAAATAGTAGAGATTCAATAGATAGTGATATTTCTGATGAAGGTCTTGCAAAGAAGAGAAAAACTTGTCCTCAATATTATGACATGATATTCCTAATCAATCCTGAACTATCTCACTGGAAGTGTGATGAAACAGTTCATCAAGATCAGAAGCAAGTATCCTCTTTTGTCGAGTCTATTTCTAATGATAGTGAAAATCAATCTCTGAACGTTCCATCACATGGAAGTTGTTTACCTAGTTCAGGTGCGTCGGATAAAGGATCACAAATGCAGGAATCTTCTCTTCTTGATGTTGTATTTGTCCATGGTCTACGTGGTGGCCCCTTTAAGACCTGGCGCATTGCTGAAGATAAGTCATCATCCAAATCTGGCTTAGTAGAGAAGATTGATGAGGAAGCAGGAAAGCTTGGAACATTCTGGCCAAGTGAATGGCTTTCTGATGACCTTCCTGAAGCTCGCTTGTTTACACTTAAATACAAGGTTTGTTTAAATGTGTTGCTGAATATATCTTTTATAGTGATTTACCCTGTGAGAGATTCCATCCTTTATGCTGCTAAGCAGCTGTAGTTTCATTTCTATTATATTGTATGCTAATTTGTCTCTCTCATTTGCGTTTAACTCTTGATTGTTTTATGCAGTCAAATCTCACTCAGTGGTCTGGAGCTAGCCTGCCTCTTCAGGTTCGTATGTTTTGCTACCATCGAAGATACATGTATTAGATATAAGTTGTTAATAAGATTCTTATGTCTAAGACACTAGATAATAATGATCTAAGGGTGTTATCTTGAAATTGGTATGGATACATTTTAATGAGATAACATTTTGATAAACTTAATAAGAGCAATTGGCATGACTGTTGATTATGTGTTTAATGAAACTTAGAGTGACTTTGGGATTGCTTTAGATTCTATGGGAATCACTTTTAGAATTTTCCCAATTGGTCACATGGTAAAATAGCGAGGTTGGTGTCATTTCAAGTGATATTATTGATCTAATTCCCTTGTAGAGATCACATCTCTATCACATGACTCAGTCCCCCCCCGCCCCCCTCCCCTCCCACAAAAAAAAAGCGTGTCCACACGACACAACTCGGGTGCAGGGTGTATTGGATGTAGCAAAATATTTTTGGACTCAGTATGCTTGCATGGTGTAGGTGAAGAAAGAAGAAGAGGGGGTGCAGAATGCAACCAAAGATGCAAGATGTTGAAGGACACTGTCATAATAGAAAAAACCCTAATTCATGCGAATACAAATAAAAAAACACAGATGCAACTGAAAATAATAGAAACACGGGATGGGTTTTTTTTTTTGGCTAATGGCATGAGTTGGATTCTCTCCCTCTCCCCCTGCCCCCCTCCAATAGACATGGACTGGACATGTAAAAATAACAAAGGGTTTGCTGTTTTTATGAAAGAAAATGTTGGGCTAGTTAATTTCGAATTATTATTCATTGTACTTGAACCTGACATGTGTTTCATTGAAAATGCTTCTCTCTCTCTTCTCTCTTATAATTTCATTTGGTTGAGTTTCTCATTGATTAAATAATTATATGCTTACCTACTATTGATACTTTCTGAACTTTAATTGGGTATATTCAGGAAGTTAGCTCCATGCTACTGAGGAAGCTTTTAGCTGCAGGGATTGGTGATCGACCAGTTGTGTTTGTGACTCACAGGTACATGCGGAGCTTCTTAAGTGCATATGTGCAAAGTTACTCATTGTTAACTTAATGTCTTTGTGACAATGTTTCTCTTGGTTTGGTTAAATATTCGTGTTTTCTGAAGGTATTATGTTATTGGTAAATACTAATTATTATGATATGCTTTGTGAGTCCCCCTCCTAATGATCTCTTTCATTTTTAAACTAGCTCATGAATGAGGGCGGGAGATAATATATGATGATATTTGACCACTCTCTTAAAGACCCATACATTCCCTTCCCTTCCCTTTTTTTTTAAATAAGAAACATTATATATTAATGCATGTAATAATTAAAAAATGTATGCACCATGCGGATACTAATCATCTTACAAATGAAAGCATCAAGCTATTCCATATAATAACTGTCCATTACAAAACTCCGATACTAAGATATATAGGCTTCTCAATTAAATATGGGATTAAAATATTTAATAACCTTTCAATTCTTTATAAGTTGACCATGATGATGCCAAAAATAATATTTTCTCACAAAAAAATACTATGATTTTTTTACTGTCATTAAAAATTCTCTTATTCCTTTTCATCCACACAAACTAAGAATTTCTCTCCTGGTACAGTTCCACAATACTCTTGCCATCGATGCTTTTCTGCTGCTCTCATATTCATAGAAGGTTTCCAAAAACAAAGAGTGACATGACCTTGAATAGCCCATTGCTCCTCTATAACTTGGACCAAAGGAGATTTGCAATTGTACAATGTATGAAATAAGTTATCAATGTCTTCTGAGCTAATTCTTTCAAACCACACATCTATTAGGGAAGAAAAAACTTGGGAAAACTTTAATTAAATCAGTCATTTGTCATTTGTGTTCACCTTAACAAGAAAATCATCCACTTCAAAGATTTAACTTTTCTTAGAGTTAGGCATGTCCATACTGCTGTATAGTAACGAAAACTGGCACTCATTTACAAGTACCTTAAAATAAGTTTTACACGAGAACTATTAGATAAATCCTTAGTCCATATCATTTTATCACTTATATAGGCTTTTATCGTGACTCATGTCGACTCTAACATCATGCTTGAGAATCCTTAACTTCCCAATTATTCAAATTTTTTTAAATTTGAATTCCAACCTTCGGGTGAACAGTAATCACCTTTGAACTAACCTCTCACCTTATGACTTAAATAAGAAAAGAATGAATTAAAATCTTTAATGATTTCCATCCAAGGACACATTTGTTGCGAACCACAAACTTCATCCCGGCCATTCTCATTGAATCCATTCAACATTTAATATTTGCACTGTTTTAGATTTAATTGGTTTACCTTGGTGGAATCTGGTTCTAGTAATAACTGTGAACTTATGCTTGTTGACCTGCTTTATAAAGTTTGCATTGGCTATTCAATATTGAAGACTATTTACTTATATTATTAGATATCTATATATCATTCAAACCTGTATGATTTTATTAAATAATTTGATTGTGTTCTTGTATTTACTCTTTCCCCTTTCTAGTTTCTATTGCTTTCTAAAGTTTTGAATTAATTGGTCCAGTCCTTCAAAGAGTTGATGTCTTCTTTCCATAACTGCTTGTTGAAAGGAACTTAGGAAAAACATGTTTTTACTGTTGATTTGTATATTAATATTGGTGTCACACGGTTTACTTACCGTAAGTTCAAGTTAAATTCTGATAACTAGGAGTAATTGCATGTCTCTTTGTAGCATGGGAGGGCTGGTTGTCAAGCAGATGCTGTATAATGCAAGGACAGAAAATTTGGATGACTTCATCAAAAACACTGTTGGAGTGGTATGTTTCACTCAGCAATTTTGTTTTCTTCAGTTATGGAGAAAAATGACAGAAAAAATAGTTTTTATTAATGTTCATTATTATTTGCTTACGATGTATACTCAGGATTTTACTTTGCTTTCAGGTGTTCTATAGCTGCCCACATTTTGGAAGCAAACTTGCAGACATGCCCATGAGAATAGGCTTGGTCCTTAGACCTGCCCCTACGGTTAGCATATCTTATAAACATAGCTGCTTTTTTTTATATATTTCCCTTCCAATAATTGCTACCACTTCTCAAACATCGCCTAGTTTTTACATCTTTTGATGTTGTTCTTTGTTAGATAAGAGAGCTAAGGAGTGGATCGCCAAGACTAGTCGAGCTTAATGATTTAATGCGTCACCTTCATAAGAAGGGGCTAATTGATGTCCTAAGTTTTTGTGAGGTTTAAATCTCAATTTGTTTATATTTTTCGCATTTCTCTCTTTACTAGCTTAATTTGAAATTTGTTGTACAGACCAAAGTAACTCCAATTGTTGAAGGCTATGGAGGATGGGCCTTTCGAATGGAAATTGTTCCTATTGAATCCGCATATCCTGGCTTTGGTGAACTTATTGTGAGTACCTTTGTGGGTAATAAATGGATAAAAAGGATTTTAAAAATTTCAGGGGAAGAACTCATTGATCTTCAAAAATGGATTTGGTCAATTTTAAACTGTGGTGCATGACATAGATTTATTATATTTTATTTCCAATTGTTATTATTTTCCTTTATCTTTTCTGAATTTCAAGTATTGGAGCAGGTGTTGGAATCAACAGATCATATAAATTCTTGCAAGCCAGTCAGCCGCACTGATGCTTCATATGCAGAGACAATGAAGTTCTTGCAGAAGCTGAAAACTCACCGCAATGAAATAAGGTTTGTGCAATGAATCAAATTTGTTGATCCTGCTGAAATTGGAAGTTGACTATTTTTTTGTTTGGCCTGCAGGAGCGGAGCGTAAACTAAAGGCTAAAAAATTGCAGCTAAGGTTTCGATTTGAAGCGGTGACCAGCTGCTAGTCAGGTCTGTATATTAGTGTACTTACCTGCTGGGGCTGTTAGTGTATTATTGATGAGGCTTGCGGACCTTTTAACATGCACAGCATCATCCTAAAGTTGCATCAAGTACCTGTGATTCTTTTAACATAATACTCAATAATTATTTTCCTTGAGCTGTACCAACATTCTTTCACAACTCTTGTTTCTCTTATTTGCTCTAGTTTGCAAAGAAAGTTCTTCCGACCTTTTGAACATTATGTACATAAAATATAGAATGGAAGATAGTTAATATAGCTTACAGTGTCCCCCCTCCTTTTCTCTTTTTTCCCCCTTCGTGTTTGCTTTCTGTGTTGACTGTTGAGGAGATAACTATAGTCATTAAACTTTCCCTCAATGATTTTTTTTTTCCATTTTTTGTCCTAAAATAGCTTTAATAAAATGAGATCAAGATCATATTTCAACATATTTCCAGGTAGCGATCTTATCAGATCTGCCGATTACTCCATTGGAGCTCTAACAACTACCATTGATAACCATATTGGAGCTTCAACAGCTACCCCCAACGACGAGGTGCATGTAACATATAAGGTAGGAACATATGTAACATGTTACATACGAAGATACAAATAGATATAACATGTTATATCTAGTGTGTCGTCGAAACTACAATAGATGTAACATGTTACATATAACATTACATGTAAATGTAACGTTACATTTAATAGGTCGTTGGAAGTACTACAATAGATATGTAACATGTTATATATATATATATATATATATATATAATAAGTTGTATTCGGTAGTATGTTGACAAAGAAATGAAAATAAGAGTCAAATTTACGGTATAATCCCTTTGGTTGAAGTGTGTACTTATAACCTAGAATCAGAAGCTTCAATAAATCCAAATGGTATCTTCGGGCAAAATCAATTCTAAATTTAAAGTGTTTGAAAACTTAACCACAGTGTAGATTCACAAGGTCTTATCAATTCAACCAGAAACTTAAATAACCATATCAGACACCGTATCTTTATACATATTTTTTGTAACATAATCAACAATCAGGAAAAAACAAGAACAAAAAGAAAGTAAATTTATAAAACTACTTAAATAATGAAGGATGCTTGCAAATAGAGACATGGTAGTTTGCTATGCCACTACCTTTGTTTATATAATTATATCTACCAAATGATAGTCTTTCAACTACATCTGAAGGATTTGGCTCTGGCAATGCAGAACCTCAAGAATTACATGGACACAAAGCCAGTCACCAAGATACATATATGGAAAAATAACTTGGGCATTTAAACCCTATTGACAATTAAATGAGTAGAAAGATACACTTAAAAAATGTAATCTAACCATTATACACAAATAAGAGGAAAATTTCAATCGAAATGAAGCCTGAGCAACCAGTCAGTACCGAGAGACACCAACCTAAAATGGCGTATGGTACAGTTAAACAAAGAAACTAGGACCAAAGAAATTAGTAGCAATATTCCAAAATCTAAGATGCGATGAAGGTTCTGGCGTGATCTGAGTCGATGAGAAGTCTGGCAACGATGAACAATGAGGAAAATGAGTGTGTTTGATAAGGAGACAATGGGGAAGAGAGAGAATGTACAGAAACGAACATATGGATTCTTAATGTGGCATGTGACTGAAAAATATTAGGAGGATATAAACGTAAGTTTGAAACGATGTAATATAATGATAAATATCAAATTGATTAAAAACGATGATAGTTCTCTATATCTGGTCATTATTCATGTTTTTCTAATACTTGATGATCCTTGTAAAATGGTAATTTAGTAATTGCTTTAGTTATATTTGATTTAATTAATTAATTAAATTATATATTTAATGGTTTAAATAATTATTTAATTAATAAATAGAAATGAAAATGATAATTTCACACTACAGTAGGCATGAGACCTTGTAGTATAAGAGAGTCATAAATTTGTTATGTAATTGTTTGTATAAGAAATAACAGTGACTTATATGAAAAATCTAAAGAGTCAAAATGTCACATGGTTAACAATTCTATAGGCAGTTGGTTATTAATTGAGATTAAAAAACTAATTAGAGTTACGAAATACATCAATTTTTAATAACGGAATCAATCTCTTTATGAAATAAATTGATCACTCCCAAAAATAAATTATGTATGTAACATGAGGGATCCCTCTATGTACGAAGGTGTGTTCAATTTTTTATGTAGAGGAGAAAATCAAAGTGTGATCGATTACAGATCAATCTATAATGAAACCGGTCTGTAATCGACACATCTACTATGAGGATCGATCTCTCTAATTTAAAAGGCTAATATTTTTATCATATAATATTATAATTGATTCAATTAAGAACCTATATAAAATATGCTTACACATGTATATAATTCTATATGTGATAGTTTTGAAAGATATATTTAAATTACGATGATTTTGAATCTAAAACGTTTTTTTAGTTTTTTTTGAAAGACTTCGTGTTGTTGAGAAAATTGATAATGAATTTAAAGATAATATTTTATGTAAATATTTTATTTATGAAAATAGTTAATACTCATAGTTTTTATAAAAAAAATTATTTGGTATTCTCTGTACCAAAAAAAAATTGTCCTAAAATAAACTATTTTTTAGTTGTTGTTATCATGCTTAAATGCACTTGAAAAAGTTAATTGTTTTTTATTCACAAATTTATAATAGTTTCAAATGTCATTACGAGTTTTAATTAACTTATTGAAAATTAGTATTGATCAACTAGAAGCTTGTACTATAAAAAAATAGTGGATACTTGTACGAAAGGAGCTAATAAAATCTCCATATATGATTTGAGATTATAAATTTTTTGTGATAAATCGTAATCCTTAGAAATAGAATAATATTACATGTATTAAACTGCATGCATCATGGAGATTCTGTTATTTTGTTAAATGTTAGATTAGATAGTTGAGCCATTGGATTAATTGTGTGAAAACTCTTAGTAATATATCCACACCACTCAATAAGTAATATTGTGATATATAAATCTTCAAAAAAAAAAAATTACTTAGAAAAATTTAAAAAAATTTAAAATCTCTAAAATTTTAAAATATATAATTTATTCTTCAAACTTTTAAAACTTATTTACACGATAAATTTACAAACTTTTAAATTATATGTTTAGCTCCCAAGCTTAATTTTAAATCATATGATTTATTTTTAAACTTTTAAATCGTACATCTAATTCTCAAACATTAAAAATTACAAACATAAGTCATAGGTTGAATGTTAAAATATGTATTCATTATTTAAAATTTTGAAATCTATGTGTAAAGTTTTAAAAATTTAAAAATTAAATTATATATATTAAAAATTTAAAAACCTATATATAAAGTTTTAAAAATTTAAATACCAAATTATTCGTAGGTTTTAAAAATTTAAATACCAAATTATTCGTAGGTTTTAAAAATTTAAATACCAAATTATTCGTTTAGAAGCTTGTATATAATGTATAAATGTATTTAAAGTTTGTGATCAACTATATAGCTTACTTTTTTTTGGAAAATTAAAAAATTAACGTTCTTAAAATTTATAATAACAAAATAACACATCAATAACATTGAACGAAATTTAATTGAATAGTATTTAACATTAAATATGTCAAAATGGTTATAGTTCAATCTTAACAACATTCAATATAAAACGATGTGTTTAATTTTTTTAATAATAAAAGTATATTAACTGATCATAATATGTATTATTTTTATTATTATAAGTTTAAGAGTAATACTTTTATAGATTTTCCAAATTTCTTTTTCATTCAACTAAGTAGAACTAACCAGCTGTGTGTATATTAGAGGTGAACAACATATCAAAACTGTATATTTTTTAACAATCTAAATCTGATCCAATTTAATCAATTTGAATTCAAATAAATCAAACTTTTTAGATCGTATAAGATCATATTAATATTAAAATTTATTTATGAACTATATTCATAAATAAAATACGACATACAAAACATTTAAATTTTGAATTTATGTATTTGTTGAAAATTTTATTATTTATAATCACAACTAAGAAAATCAAAACAATAAGAAGTATGTATGTACAATTATTAATTTATTATAAATATTTATATTTATTTTTAAGTTAAAATAATAATATAATGTAATTATGATACATATAATATTTAAATATAATACATTATAAAATAAAATATATATTTACTTATAATTTTATCGATATTGAATAAAACAGATTATAAAATATATCGATCCGAATTCGATTTAATAAAAGGTAAAGTTTATGAAAAAAAAACATTAAGGATATTCAATTATCTTTATATTTTAAATATGAAATTATTTTATGTGATATTATAAATCTATTATTTTTATAACAAGTGTTACAAAAATTTATTTTTAAAAAACCCGTCAAACACATGTCACGTGCTTCTCTTCTTAACCAAACAGGTAAATTGTATTTGTAGCATGTATAACTACAATTGATGTGATAGATAATTATTTATTAAAATATTAAAATCTAATTTTTTTTTACCTATAATTAACTACAACATCAATTATGATAAAATATGTAGTAAATACATTTTTTTTTATTTTTGTAAAGGTATTAGATTTATACTATAAAGATAATGAATTTATACCATCACATCAAATAAATATAAGTTTGAATTATACTCTTATCATCAAATATAAGATATCATTTTTACAAGCATATAATAATGTAACGTGATTCTATATAAAATATCTATTTTTAATCTTGAATATGTTTCAAACAAATTTTATACACTTTTTCAAAAACAATTTATTGTAACCACACAAACGGCCAATATTGATCCTTTGAATACATATAAAGAAAAGATTCAATAGAATATTTAAATGTTGGATTCGTATAAGAAACGTCATATTATATCATCAACCATCCTACAAAGTGGGAACAGTTGTTTTGCACTAAAAACTTATTTGACAAAAGTTGTAATATTTACCATATAGAGTTAAAAGTATACATATGCATGTAAACGGAATAGTTACTTCAATTGTTGCATTGGACATGCATGCATTTAGTTGAGAGTAAGGAATCTTTCAACCATCAATTCTTTTTGGTTAATAATCTTCAACCATTAACTTCAAAGAAACGTACTTGAATCCTCTATTTAACATTTATGATAATTACCTATATTGTCTCAACAAAAGATAAAACAAACCAAAGGTTTTAATTTGAGGTATAATATTTATGAAATTATAAATATATTATATGTATAAAATAAAATTGTGTTCGGTTTAAATTTTAAATTTTAAATATTTAAAATCTTAAAAAAACTCAATAATTTAAATATATTTTCATTAAAAGTAACTAATATTATTTTTGATAATAATAATGTTTAAAAACATCTACTGTAATATTTTCCTTTCCTCCGTTAATTCTAAATAGTTTTCAAAGTTAATTAGGATTTATGTTCGATAATAATTTTAATCTTTGATTGTTAAATATTAATTAATTTTTTAATTTTAGATTGTTTTGTTCAAAAAATGAACGATTAAAAAAAAGTTGGTTAATATTTTAAAACTTTTTGTTTTAATCATTTACTCCTTATATAAAAAAAATCAAACCTTATTAAATTAATATATTTAATTAAAAATATAACCATAAAAAATCAAACCATTATCAAATTAATATATTTAATTAAAAGAGTATAGTGAGATTTTGATAATTTTATTTTACAAATTGAATAAATTAATTATATTTTTTAAATCAGTATATTTTAGTTATATTTTTGTTACAATTTACTATGTACACTTTAGTTATTTCTTGTTAATTTTAATTTTTTAGATAATTTTTGGTTGGAAAAACTTAAGTTGATTCTTATTAGGAAGAGATATAGAGAGAAAAAGGTATCAAAAATATAACAATTATTGAATTATAAAATGAATAATAATTTATAAAACTAAAATGACTTATGTGAAATTTTCCCTCTCTACGTAGAGTCTCTAGCTAAACTCTCTCTCTCTCTCTCTCTCTCTCTCTATATATATATATATATATATATATATATATATATATCCTTTGATATAGCTAGTTTAGAAGCACACCTCTAGAGAAAGGCACCTCCCTTAATTATTCTAGCTATATAAAAGTTCCTTCTACCCTGTTCTCACACTCTATAATACAAATGGCCCAAGTGAAGCTAATTTCTACTACTAGTGTTTTGCTTCTTTATCTCTTGATTTTTTCTTACGGAATCATTTCCACAGAATCAAGGTTGCTCAAGGCTTATGTTAATTATGGGGTAAATGAAATGAGGAGTCTCAACATGCACCGCCACATTTTGGAAACTGAAGATGATTTTCGTCCGACCAAACCAGGCCACAGTCCTGGTGCTGGCCACAGATAATTAAACTGGTGGCCCTTCTAGTGCAGATCAAAAACTAATATATATATATATGAGCTCTGTTATAATTTGGGAATAATATAAGAAAATAAATAAGAAATTAGAGGTATTATGATTTTCTTATTATAGGTTGTAATATATATATATATATATATATATATATATATATATATGAAGATATATATATGACTTTTGTATAATTTGATAGTTTCCCTTTTATATATATATATATATATATATATATATATATATATATATATATATATATATATATATATATGTGTGTCAAACACTCGTATAGTTTCCCTTATTAAATAACGTTGTACTTACATAATTTGTTCAAACATTTAAGTCATAATTAATACATAGCTTTTATATATGCTTTTTGTGTATACTAGTAGATCGAATTAATACATATAATTATACGAGTGTATGAGAGTATAAATATTATTTAAAAAAAAATTATAAAAGTGATTAATTTCCATATAGAAAAGAGTAAAATTATTAGAAAAAAAAAATTACTAGGGATCCGAAAAATATATTTACAAGAAATTATATTAATTTTTTATATTCATGATCCGTCTTCAAAGTATAATTAATGATATCCTATTTATTGAATCACTTTCATAACAAATAAATATAGATAATTAATTTAATTTTAAAAAAAAATCTTCAGGCATGATATATAAATGATAGTTATTTATATTATTATTTCAGCATGCATGTGTGGGAAAGACCGATGAAATTGGTGGTATTTGTTCCTACTTTTTTCGTTAGATTAATTAATGTGTTTTTATTATCTTTATTAATTTTTAGAGTGTATTATAATTCTTTAGCTGTAGGCATATATATATATATATATATATAAACTCTTCTTTTAATTGTATTTTATTTAATATTTAAATAATAGAAATCCTATTATATTTTCTTATCTTCAAATATGTATTATATATTGAATTCTTCCTGATATTATAGCTATAAATATCATCGTGTGTGCATGTGTGCATGTGATGATATTAGAGCTATAATCTATTATATTTTTAAGATTTGAAGTTAAAAATAACTCGTTTCTACAATTAAATAGTAATAATTACTTTTATTAGAACTAAGTCAAGAAAATTACTTGTATAAAATATATTTATGTAATATTTTTTTGTGAGATAATAATAGATTTATATTATCGCATATAATAAATAAAAAATTAAAAAATATATATTTTTTAAAGATAATAAATTCAGATGCTTTTTTTTTTCAAATATACCATTTCATATATAATTAGTATCCAGCTATAAGGTCTTAAATTACGATAATCAGTTGCTTTAACCCGTAAACATACTTACTATATTTGAAAAATAGTAATATTATTTAATTTTATATCTTATTAAATATTATAATTATTTTAAAAATAATAAATAATTTGATTTTCTTAATAATCTTAATAAGTAATAAAATCTAAATTATACATTTATAAAAATGAATATAAATTTATACACTCCCACATACGGAGAAAGTTTACAAAAAATGATACAAACGTTAACAATATCAGTATACTTTTACCATATTCTCAATGTTTCACGATACTAATTAAATCATATACCTTAAGTCCTGACTTTACCAAGAAACACATCATCCAAATCTAGTAGATTCCTCTTCAAAATTCCACGCTTTTTTTTTTTCATTTAATCGTTCCTTAGAGAAGCTTCTTTGGTGCTCTTCACCAGCTAAGTGTTGGTTTCCCCTTTCATTGTTCTTGTTGGTCGCTTTCGTTTTCAAACTTCTATTTCTCAACCCTTTCTTTTCTTGATTCTCTTTTTTTTATTTTAGCTGGCTATATTTGCTTAGGGCCGGTTTCAGGGATTGTTTTGATCTGTTCGTTATGAGTTATAAATTTGCACCTAGTTTTACTACAGAGGATCTGGATTTTTCACTTGACATTGATGATTTTTTGTTGGTACAACTCATGTGGGCTAATAACAAGAAAAAAAATAAAAGATTAACTTTATTTAACAATGATGGCGCCGGGAGGGGAAGAAGAAAAAAAAATTTAACTTTATTCAACAATTATGGCGCCTATCGGGAGGAGAAGAAGAAAAAAAAAAGTCAAAAATTTGGGCTTTTGTTTCCATACAATTTGAATTAAATGATTTGAAGGATGAAGTTATGGTTCTATAAAAGTCATTTATTTCAATCTCAAAAAATATATAACAAGAAGTTGAGAAAAAAAAAACAAGAATTACAGGAAATTTTAATATTTTTTTAGAGAGAAAAATTGAGAGTTAATTTATGAAGTTTTATTCACAAATTAAAGATATATATTTATTGTATTTTTGTGAGAGATCTACCTAAATGTGAAGTTTGTAATGACATCTTATTATAGTGTGGAAGTTTTAAGTGATCTACGGATTCCGTGGTTGTTACTTTCATTTTGAAGGTTTTACATGTTAAAAAATTTTGGTTTTATTTTGATTTGGAAAATTATCATGAGTTTGTGAAATTTATTTATTTATAACCATCATTTTTTTTCAACAAAGTGGTATCAGAGCTTTGGTCGATTTTTGCGAGAATATTGTTCACATATACAACACTATTCATATATACGTACTATTCTATCGATAGGTACTATTCACATGTACTATTTAATAGTACTATTCATATGTACTATTTAACATTACTATTCGTATAATACTATTCATCGTTAGAAAAGTACCAAGTTTGACAAAATCTGTTGATTGACGATTTAAATGGAAGAGAGCACAAATAATATGATTAAGTTGACCGCATTAATTATACAATTTGGAAGCCAAAGATGGAAGATCTTTTATACATTAAAGATCTGTGGAAACCAATTATAATGCCAAAGGAGAAAGTAGTGTCTACAACTTCGACGGATGAGAAAACTAACAACAAGACACCAAAAATAACCAACGTAGACGTTGATTGGGCTGTGCTAAACCGAAAGTGTGTTGCTCAAATAAGACAATGGATCGACAAGAGCATTTTTCAAAATTTTGCTAATGAACACGATGCTTACGTTCTTTGGCAAAAGTTAGAGAAAATGTATGTGAGAACAACCACACAGAATAAAGCTAATCCGATGCGAAAATTAGTCAATTTGAAGTATAAAGACGGAAGCAACGTATCAGAACATATGAGTGAGTTCTAAGACATTATAGATAAACTCAACTCTATGAAGATGACGAGCTACAAGTGTTGTTGATGCTGAGCTCTCTACCAAAAAGTTGGGATACTCTAGTTGTGTCAGTTAGCAACTCAACTCCTGACGGTAAGCTTACCATATATATGGTGAAAGATAGAATGCTAAACGAAGAGTCTCGACGAAAAGATGAAGGATATACTCTTGATACTGAAGCACTTGTTATGAAGAAACAAGGCAAGTAATAATGGCACGAGAGAAGTAAAAGTAAAAATCCTTGTAATCAAAGTCAACAAAGAGGACGGTCGAAGCCTAGATCAAGGCATGACAAGAAGTGTCATCACTACAGTAAGCCTGGACACTTTATTCGAGAATGTAAAAGGTTAAAGGCGGAACAATCCAGAAATCAGAAAATAGAAAACAAAAACTTGAACAAATGACACCGCAATTATCACTGAAGAAGTTGCCATTGTTCGAGATGCTGATTATGTCAATCTTGCATGCCAAGACACTACTTGGGTAGTTGACTCAGGCGCTTCATATCATGTCACCTTATGACGAGAATTCTTCTCAACCTATACTCAAGGTGATTTTGGAGGTGTGAGGATGGGAAATGATGATGCATCGAAAATTGTCGGCATTGACAATATTTATCTAGAGATTAATCTTGAGTATAGGCATGTTCCTGATATCCGCCTCAATTTAATCTCTACCGATATGCTTGATGATGGATATAATAATTATTTTGGTGAAGGAAAGTGGAAGCTCACCAAAGGCAATCTGGTAATAGCTAAAGGCAAGAAAGATACATCACTTTATCTCACAAAAGCCAGACTGTGTAAAGGAGAAGTAAATACCACTAGGAAAAGTTCCCACCGAGCTATGGCATAAGCGACTCGGTCACATGAGTGAAAAAAGTCTCAGAATTCTTTTCAAGAAGGAGCTCTTGCCAGGAATGAAAGGTACACCATTGCGTGCTTATGTTGACTGTATTATAGGAAAATAACATAGAGTTGCATTTCGTAATCTCGCACCATCTAGGAAGGCAAATATTCTAGATTTAATACACACAGATGTCTGTACAATGAGTTGTAAGTCACTAGGAGGTGCTCATTATTTTGTGACCTTTATTGATGACCATTCTAGAAAAGTGTAGACTTTTGCCTTGAAAACTAAAGATCAAGTGCATGAAGTTTTCAAGCAGTTTCATGTAAAAGTGGAGAGAGAAACTAGCAGATGTTTAAAGTGTATACGTGCAAACAATGGTGGTGAGTATCATGGACCATTCGAGGAGTACTGCAAAAGTTTCGGCATCAGGCTGGAAAAATCAGTCCCAAAGACACCTCAACACAACAGTGTCGCTGAGAGGATGAACATAACCATTTGTGAAAGAGTCAGATGTATGCTCTCAAATGTAAAACTGCCAAACTTCATTTGGGGGGAGGTAATAAGGATATCAGTCGACTTAATCAACCTTTCTCCATCAGTTCCACTAAACTATGATGTACCAGAAAGAGTTTGGATAGGGAAAGACATTTCTTACAAATACTTGAAAGTATTCGGCTGCAGAGCATTTGTTCACATCCCAAGAGATGAGTGGTCCAAGTTGAATGGAAAAGTGAAGTAGTGTATCTTCATGGGATATGCCCATGAAGAATTTGGCTACAGACTTTGGGATCCTATTAGCAAAAGGATTGTTAGAAGTAGAGACGTGGTGTTTCTTAAAGACCAAACAATCGAGGATTTTGAGAAATCTGAGAAACTATAATCAGATGAAATTTCAATTAATCTGGACCCAGTCTCTCCACCAACAAATCCTGATGATGTGGGAATTACACCAGATATTGATGATGTTAATCCACCAGCTGGGTTTCAGAACCAGAATAAGTTTATGAACAAATCCAATCAGAAGTACATGCAAGGAGATCCACCCGAGTACGACAACCAAGTCGTATATATTCTCCTAACGAGTATGTGATGCTCACTGAAGGGGGAAAACCAGAGAGTTATGACAAAGCTATCACTGATCAGCATAAGACTGAGTGGTTAAAAGCCATGCAGGAAGAAATGAAATCTCTACATGAGAACCACACATTTGACCTGATGAAACTACCATAGGGAAGAAAAGCTCTCAAGTGAGTGTACAGAATCAAAAGTGAAGAAGGCAGCTCGCAACCATGTTACAAAGCAAGATTGGTTGTGAAAGGATTCGAGCAGAAGAAGGGCGTTGACTTCGATGAAATATTCTCACTAGTAGTTAAAATGTCTTCAATCCAAGTTGTTCTTGGTTTGGCAGCTAGCCTTAATTTGGAGGTTGAACAACTTGACGTAAATAATGCATTCTTACATGGTGATCTTGATGAAGAAATCTATATGGAGCAGCCCAAAGGTTTCCAAGTCAAAAGCAAAGAGAAGTTGGCATGCAAACTAAAAAAGAGTTTGTATGGTACGAAGCAAGCACCAAGGCAGTGATACAAAAAGTTTGACTCATTCATGGAGAAAAATGAATACAACAGAATGACGGTTGATTACTGCGTCTTCATTAAGAAATTCTCTGATGGTGATTTTATTATTCTTCTACTTTATTTTTGATGACATGTTAATTGTGTGTCAAAATATTAACAAGATTAACAAGTTGAAGAAGGAGTTGAGCAAGTCCTTTGCAATGAAGGAGTTAGGACCCACCAAGCAGATTCTTGGCATGGCGATTACCCGTAACAGGCAAAAGCAAAAGATCTAGCTTTCGTAAAAATAGTATGTTGAAAAAGTTCTTGAAAGATTCAACATGAGCAAAGATAAACCTATTAGTTGTCCACTTGCAAGCCATCAAATTTAATGTGAGTCAATTCCCTCAATTGAGGAGGAGAAGTCAGAGATGAGTAAGGTGCCTTATGCATCGACGGTTGGCAATCTAATGTATGCTATGGTATGCACCAAACCAGACATTGCACGTGTTATTGGCCTTGTGAGTCGATTCCTATCAAATCCTGGAAAGGAACATTGGGTAGTTGTCAAATGGATACTCAAAGGAACCTCCACTCATTATTTATGCTTTGGTAATAATAAACCTGTATTAGAAGGATATACAGATTCAGATATGGTTGGCGACGTGGATACGAGGAAATCTATATCTGGGTACCTAATAAAATTTGGAAGGGGAGCTGTTTTATGGCAATCACGATTACAAAAGTGGATACGAGGAAATCTATCAAGTTTTTTGTTTTTTAGATGAGGTAGTCTGGTCAATTTTTTATCACTAAAGATTGTTGTCAACCCCTTGTTTCAAGTTGGGATAGTTTGGGAGGTGGTTGATAATGTTCTGTGCTACTTCTTTTTTGGCTTTTGTGCTAGGTGTTAGATTAGGTATTTAATTTAGAAAGAGAAAATAGAGATATGCAATACATGTGCAATAAATGAGGATGATGCTTAGTATTACATTGAATACATACAAGTGACTATCGTTTAGGGAGTTCGCACGAAATATGCATAAAATAAACATAAATTAATAAATACATCCAGTCTTCACCCTGACAATACATACACTAATTCAGTCTTTTCTTTGAAAATACATGTAGGATACATCCAAACATCGAGTCCCCACTCTTTTCAATTCAGACGCAAGATCGTGATGGAAGAGTGTTTAACATGTCTAACTCTTAGTCTTCGTTGTTATGCATGACTTTCACGCCCTAGTATGTGTGTGTCTGTTTGATCTCTTAATTTGAAACGTCAGGCTGAAGATGAAAAAAGTATAAATAAGGGTCAACAATCTTGTGTATTTCATTTTCTTTTGTTTATGCAAAAATTTCTCTGTCATTTTTCCTCGATTTTCTATCATGTTATTCCCGTTATTTTCATCTTCTACACGAATCTTATTCTTTCGAGCTCGATGGTAAGTATTTATTGTCTACTTAATATGCCTTAAGATTGTTTGGGTTTCTTCTTTTTAGATAAGATATAACATATTCATTTTATTTCAATTTGATTTTTATATTACTTGACATCATTACCTATTATAATCAGGTACTTTCTTCTAGAATTTGTCTCTTTATTGTTTCACCTTTTTTTTATATAGGTTAACCTTGAATTTTAGGATCCTTAAATAGACATGGTCGGTAAGCAACTTAAAAACATCTCCAAAATAGATAGTGTTATAATTTGTTAGAGCGAGAAGGGGTCTATAGGCTCTAAAGGATCTAGATTTCTACGAACTTTGCGCTCGAGTCTCGAGACAAGCTTATTGAGCAACTCAGATAGCTCCCTAGATGTGATCGTAGCTATAGCGTCGGAAAATGAAGCCCGACTTTCGACTAGTACTTGAATCCACATACCTACTTTGACCAATATTATGGTCCCTCGAGTTTGGCATAAGAAAACCCAATCTAGTACAGGTAAAGGAAAGCCAACATATAGGACTAAAGGCTAAAGGTCAGCCTATACCTTGCAAATTTAAACTGGAAGATGAACCGGTAGACATACGGTCCAAGAGATTCCATGTTATGTATGCTTCATAATGCTTTTTTTAATTTCACCTATATCAGTGACCTTACATAACTCACCGTTCCCAGAATTTTCAATACAGAAGGTGAATAGATCATCTAAGATTGAGTAATTTTGAGGACCAACCGAATGATACATGTTTTGGAAGTGCTGAACTAAATGATCATCCAGTTCTTGTAATTAGTCCATCTTCCATCATTTGTTTGTAAGGACCAAATTGAATTTTTCCTTATTGAAACAAAGTATTTAGATGGAAAAATTTGGTATTTTTATCACCTCCTTTGATCCAAATTTTTCTTGATTTTTGTTTTCAAATAAGTTCTAATCTCATTATTTTCTTATGGATTTTTTGTTGGATTCTTTAACATTCAGTTAGTGAATGATCTTAAACCATGCTCCCTTGAATTTGATTTAGCTCTTTCTCTAGCCTTTGGAAAATCAAGAGACTCCATGAGTTCTTTTCCTAGTATAGGTTGGTGGTTTATAAGTATGTAGATATATCTTTTACATTATTTAGATCAGATATAGTAAAATAAATATAGTATGAAAACATTCTTAAACAAAATGATATTTTCTCTATTTATTAATTAGATATAATTAAACTTTTGAAGATGTGGTATTTCTTAAATATGTCATTTCATCTATCTTATATATGAATTCTTTTAGTATACTCAAAGTGAAATTTTTTATCATATTGCATTTATCAATTTTCTAATTGTTTTTTAAAAATTAATTTGCACGAATTATTCAAATACCAATATCAATGTTTATTTCATAAAAAAAGAAGATATAAATGTTGAAAATATTAATATACTTTTATCATATTTATCGATATTTCACTATATGTTAATTAAATCATTTACATCAAGACTTTATTAAAAATAAAAAAAACATGATCCAAATCTAATAGGTTTCTCCTGTAATATATTGGCAAATGGTTCATTATGGAATAAAATTGAAATCTATCCCAAGTAGATGCAAGTAATCTAGATGATAAGACTTTACACTTCATCTATATAATTTTTTTTATTTAATAAAACAAAACTTAAATGCTCCTATTTGAAAAAAAAAACTAAATCCTCCTTAAAAAAAAAGACTTTACATTGTACAAATAAGTAAATCAAACAAACTTATTTAAAAAAAAATCAAAAATGTTACATACCAATCTAAAATTTATGATCATCATATAAAAACATCAAAATTTCATTAGTAAAAATAAAATTTATATAAACTTTAATAATCCATCACATCACGTTACGTTATTTTTAATATTATAAATTTTATAGTATTAACCCTAAAATTTTAAAAATGGAAAGAAAAAAAAATCTAAAATTGAAAAAATTGATCGCCCATACACAGTTTGCATTTCAAACCACAAAAGAGGTAAAAAAAAAAAAACTAACAGCCGAAGGAAACTGGCGGCGGATCCAGAACAAAAGATAGTTAACCAAGACATATCCTCCAACGTCAATATACATAAAACGAAATGAACGGTCAAGATCAAACTCAACCGCCCTTATCCAAGGGTAGAAACAGTAGCCGCATTTTTGGAAGCCAACCCCTGAATGATGAATCAGCCCAGCCATCTTTTAATTAGCGAAACAATAAATCTCACTCTGCATTAGACATTGACCTTAACCCTGTATAAATCTCACTCTGCATTAGACTTTGACCCTAACCCTGTTCCTCCTTTTCAGTCTCCATTAAAACCCAAACCCAAACTCTAAACTCATTAGCTTCTTTCTTCATAAGTCATAACTGAATAGTGAAACAAAGGAGATGCAATCCAACGGTTCTGATTCGTCAAACCAAGAACCACAAGAGAAGAAACAACTGGAACAGCAGCAGAAGAACAAGAACAATCATAATAACTATAGGCAAAGTCAGACCCAAACCACGTCGTATAATCATCATTATCCACAGCACCAACATCCATGGATAGCGATGCAATATCCGCCACCGGCTATGGTAATGCAGCATCAGATTATGCCACATCAGCATTATGCGGCGCCGTCATCGCCACATCAGCAGTACGTCGCTTACCATCACCAGTACCATCCTTACTCAGCTCATCACCATCACCACCAATATCACAGCCATCATCTGAATTCTCCTCATCGAGGATCCAATGGCGACGGTGATAATAAAACCATTTGGGTTGGTGATTTGCACCATTGGATGGACGAAAATTACCTTCGTACCTGTTTCGCTTCTGTTGGCGAGGTCTTTGTTATTATTTTTTTTCTTTTGGTTTGGACTTTTCTTTTTAGTTTCTTTTTAAGTTTTAATACTGTTTGCGGATTACTGTTTCCTATGTTAAAGATATATGTAATTTGTGAAAATATAAAGGTGGATAGATTGATAGGGTGGATTGTTATTCTTGAATGGGGTCTTTTAAACAATTGGGTTAGGGGATTTGAAGGAGTTAAATTAAAAATGCAGTTTCGTTTGTTTAATTTTTGTGCATTAATTTAATTGTTTACTTATGAATATGTAGTTCTGCAATTGAAGTACATTTTTGTTTAAGCAACACTAAATGACTGTATCATCACAGCTTGGGTCTTGGCTTAGTTGGTGTATTGGTGTAGTAACTCTCTTTGAAAAGCCCTTTATGTTTAATCTCAGACCTTTTGAAGACGAGTAATGCTAACTTATGCATAAAGTCATGTGTCAGTTATTGATTTGATGCAAAGTTTAAGATATGAGATGATGTATTAATTACACTACCAATTACTTACTAGCAGTAGCCAATTAAAATTAAATTGTGATATGTGTATTATGTATGTATTAAAAACATTTTTGTTTGAAGAATTGCCCATACTTTTTGAACAAGGTTTTCAAAATCTTGATAATTAATGGAGGGGTATTCTGTTATATCATGCAGATTTCTGGAATCAAGATTATTCGCAATAAGCTGACTGGTATTTCTGAGGGTTATGGATTTGTGGAATTCTTGTCGCATGTAACTGCTGAGAAAGTTCTACAGAGCTACGCTGGCCATTTGATGCCTAACACTGACCAGCCATTCCGTCTGAATTGGGCAACATTTGGTGCTGGTGATAAGCGTTCGGATAATGCGCCTGATCTTTCTATTTTTGTAGGTGATTTAGCAGCAGATGTTACGGATGGTTTATTGCATGAAACTTTTTCTAGTAAATATCCATCTGTTAAGGCTGCAAAAGTTGTTATTGATACCAATACTGGTCGTTCAAAGGGTTATGGTTTTGTGAGATTTGGAGACGATAATGAGAGATCAAAAGCCATGACTGAAATGAATGGTATTTATTGTTCGAGCAGGCCTATGCGTATTGCTGCTGCAACTCCTAGGAAGTCATCTGGATATCAACAGCATCAATATTCATCACAAGGTACTTAATAGTTTTTCTATTTCTTTCATTGTTTCATCTACGTGAATAGATTTTATGATCTATTTTTCTTGCTGCTAAATGCTTTAGTGTTGCTTCCTTTTGTGGCAATAATTGCCAAAACTGTCAGAGCTTTCAATACCTTGAGTTATTTTGTTTGACTATGACCCTTAATATGTCTTCCTTATTTCTTTTTCTTTTTCTGTTTCTGCTTGGTATGTTCTCGAGGTTCTTCACGTGGTTGTTCTGTGAAGACACTGTGAAGAGAGAAAGTGGATGTTGGTTAGGAGAAGCATAGCTGTTGAAGAGACAGAAGCTTCTTTCAGATTTTATTTTTGGAGTATGGAAAAGCAATTTCCTGATGTTTGGAGTATGGAAAACAACCGGGAAAAATTATAATGTGGAAAGTAGGTGGAAAATGGGACTTGATAAATTTCTTTCTAATTTTACCCCACAAAAGTTGAGGAAACTTGAAATTTTTAGGGAAAATTATTGGACCAAACACCACACTATATTCACTAATCGTCTCCTCAGTTCTTCTTCCCACCACTTTTCATGGCCCATATTATTGCTATTCCTAATATTCTCTCCTTTTCTTTTCTCTTCCTCGATAGCCTCTTTGTTCCCACCTATTCCCACGCCTGACCATCACCATCCTCCTCACTTCTTTTCTCCTTTTCTATTATAGGTATCTTCTTCCATGGTTGTCCTCCATTTTCATTGACAACCACAGAGAAATCAATGGAAATTTTGAGATAAATTTTGTTCTTCTGCATTTTATGGGTTTGGGGCTTATATAAGATTTTGTTTGCATTGGGTAATCTTTAGTAAATTGCTGTCAAGGAATTCATATTTAGCAGATTCATTTTCTGCTTTGTTCTTTTTTTTCCCTATTGAACTCCAAATGCTTGAAGATATTTTACTTTTCTTATTCTCATAATTTTTGTCTCTCCCAATTTCCTCCAAAGCACTTCTACTCCTACACTAGATCATATTAACTATACGTTAAGATTTTATTATTGTAGACAATATAACATTTACCAGAATTGAGGAATTGCCAAGTTGAGGTATCTTTTTGTAACCCATGTTTGGATTTGTTTTGACAAGGCTGCAATGTTCATTCTCTTCATTGTATGTAAATTGATTTGCAACCTTCTTTGGATTTAGTTTGAAAGTGCTGTTCATTCTTTTCCACATGTAATGTAACTTGATGGTTTATCTAGTCATTTATTCTCTCTGTAATAATTGATCCATTTCTTTGAAATATTGGGGAGAATATTCTTTTATATAAATCCATTGCTCATTTGTTTATCCTTTAGAAAATTTGTTTTGTGCAGGAGAATACTCACCAAATAGTTTGTCAACACAAGGATTCCAATCTGATGGAGATTCATCTAACACGACAGTGAGTTTGTTGACGTTACCTATTACCAAACATACCCTTTTCTCCATTGGTTAACTCAAGTGTCATTGTAGATATTTATTGGTGGGCTTGACTCCAACATTACCGATGAAGATCTCAGGCAGCCTTTTTCTCAGTATGGTGAAATAGTTTCTGTCAAAATACCTGTCGGGAAAGGCTGTGGGTTTGTACAATTTGCAAACAGGTAGATTCATTACATGGTCTACTTTACTATAAAAACGGTGGTTGATAAATTCTTTAGCATTTGTTGGTTCTTTTGGTTCTAAGTTATTGCCTTAGCTCTTTAACTCTTGTCGCAGAAATAATGCTGAGGAGGCATTGCAGAAATTGAACGGAACAGTAATTGGCAAGCAAACAGTTCGACTTTCATGGGGTCGTAATCCTGCAAATAAACAGGCATTTCTCTCCGTTCCTTGCAAAGCTTCTTTCCTCTTCCCAGTTTACTGACATAAACATAACATATTAAAGTAGTTATGTCCACATGTGCACATGTTCACATGTTATATACATATAATATTTTAATTGGGTGGTGTGGAACTATATAACTCAGTCACTGTGTGACTGAGTTTAAAATGTTATCTTTGTGAAATTGTTATTAATTGCAACCATATATTAGGTAATTTCCTTTTATTGTTTCCTAACTTAACGATAAATCTATAATTAATTAAACTGAACCAAACTGTTCAAATTTAAAATTCAGTTCTGGCAAGGTCCATTTTCAACAATTATATAGTTTTTACCCAATTTTTGATTGGAAATGTTTTTAAGTGAGAGGTACTTGGTTATTGCTAGGGAAAATGACCTCTATGGTACCACAACTTTGTTAAATTGAACACATTTGTTCTACGACTTTCTAAATAAACAATTCAACCATAAAACCCACATAAAAAGCTGACACTTCGATCCAAACTGACGTCAAAATGCAAACAAAGGCCCATCATATGCAACTTTGTGCATGTATATTTGGGCATTTTACATGAGGAAAAAATTCCACCAACCCAATTGCAATTTTCTCCCCTCTTCTTTAGCTCTTCAAAATACACCTATTCCAATTATGGCAAATTGAACAAAATAGAAATCCCTAAAATTTCAAGAGTAATATTTCTTATCTCCTTCCCTCAGTCTTGTGTTACGATCTTTGTCAAACCTAACCGCTCCATAAAGCTTTCTTCCTCCCCCCATCAATTGAGCTCCTAACTAAACCCTCCAAATATTTTTGCAAATTTGCTTTTGCCTTTTGTTGAGAAATCATTAAAAGTAGAGAGGAGAATGAGAAAGCATAAAATACTCATTATTCTCCTTAACTTAATGCAAATATAAAAATATAATCATCTTTATATGTAGGACACTTAACCCTAGTGCCATAAAAAACTCTAATATATAAATATGGAAACAATAATATTCTAATTTATGACTCATAAACTGATAAGAAAACACAACATTTGATATTTAATATTTTCAACACTTCTTGAACATAGTTACTATCTATGTTTCACTTGAACAATCTTAAATAGAATAAAGATGCTAATAATAATAAGATGCCATCACATATATTGAGTAGATTTGTTGGTAGTTGGAATTGAATGTAATGAGCACATGAGTAATAGCTTGTTCATACTAGCCTTGCAATCGCACTAGTATTTTCTTGTTGAAGACAAAGAATGATAAATAATTGGAGTAATAGTCATAGTTGATTATTGGTAATTATTGAGTCAAGACAGATGATAGGGTATAGACTCATAGAGCTAACAGAAATGGTAAGGAATTCTTGTGACTGGAGACATGCATAATAGAATCCACATAGAATTCAAAGACAGACAAATTGAGAACGTACAAAACTAAAAGTGAAAAAATAAACTCCAATTAAACATCAAATAATTGTGTCATAAGTAAAATACTTGGGCAAAAACAAAAACAAATCTGAATACATTTTTAATATAAAAAAATAATCAAATGGCTTGAAGTTAAAGAACACTTGTTGCCAACCAAGAAACAAAACCCTATATGTTGAAAGCCCTTGCAATTTTATATTTTTTAGATCATTGATCTAAAATGGAACAAAATGAGTGATTTAGTTTAGGTAGTTGAAGGTTGGGTAACTAGCTTTTTGGCAGGACTTTAAAGAATGAAATATTTGAATTTTTATTTTTATTTTATCAAAACTAGTCAAAAGATTGAGGAAGTCCCAACCAAAAAAATAAAAATAAAAATAAATAAAAAAACCTTTGACGGACCAGTGAAAGTCACCTTTAAAGGAATATTTCCTTTTTTAGTCAAAATCTAAGAGAATCTGATTAGACATGGATGTGAGAGGAGTGCAACAAGACTGATCAACATATAAGCAGTAATAGATCTGAGAGATTACATAATTGCTAGAAGCAAAGATTGTAGCTGAATCGTCGGACGGTGACTAACGATGCGACAAGGTGGTTGAGTCACAAAAGTGGCAGCAGTACTGATTATGGTGGTTTTCTCTTTTGGTTTTTTTCTTGACACTCTTAGGGAGAGGTCGGAGGGACACGACTAGGGTTTAGAAGATATACTGAAAGTGTTCAGGATCGAACACACTGATAGCATATTGAGAAATCGAATAAATCATTATATTACATTAATGAAATCGTGGCATTATCAATTTACCTAACATAAATATCACTAGCATTATTGATTTAATTGGCTCTATAAACAACCATTCTTATATGTAAGTTAATTAAGATTCCTCTAGTTTATTCAAAATCTTCATTAATTTATTTCTATTGTTGACCATTTCACAGAATAATTCCTTTGATTTTCCCTCTCCTTCACTTCATCATTGTAAAGGTTATTATGCATAGAATTGCTTCCATAATTAAACTTGGATATGCAGTAAACACTTCTTATACTTGTGCATTAGAACAATTCATATATATCTTCAACCCAAAACTATTCTACTTCTAATTTTAGTAAAATTCAAACTTGCATCGTGTTTGCCTTACATCCCTCCACTGCCCATGTATTTTGGGTAGTTATCAAAATAATATTTTCTTTTATAGTTAAATAAATTCAGTGGAGGAGATTTAATCCAAAGGTTCATAATAGATGAATGTAACTTATAAAGGATGTAAGTTAGAACGACCCTTTATTTTAAATAACAGTTGTCGTAATAGAAAATGACTAATATATTGCCATTGCTGATTGCATAAAACATTATATCTGTTTTTTCTCCTCACAAAACCACCTCAAAATTATCAGGGAGAAAATTTGAAAAATAATTCATAGCAAATAACAAATCAAAACTACATGCAAAACAAAATCTCAAAAACTGTAGCCAAATTATCTTTGACTACATCCCCAAACGAATTCCCAGCCTCAACTTCAACCACACTCACAAATGAATTCACAGGCTCACAGCACCAATATTCCTGAGACAATGTGATTTTCATCAAGAGTAATGAATCCATAACGCTCTAGTTGATTCGGTTTTGCACTATCATTTTCTGATTTGGGGATGATGGTGTGAGTGTGTTTGTGACTCATATAACTTAAATACGAGCTAGAACTAGATCATTTGTAACTTAGGGTTCATGGAAGGAAATAATAAATTTAGCTCTTTCAATTCTAGGGAAATCAGATTTTGTTGGGTGTAACCATAATTGAGAGGTGGAGAGCTGGAAAAGAGAGGGAGCATAATTGTAATGAGATTGCTAGAAACTTTCTTATATGTAATTGACCAAGAAGTACATGCACAGCTTTTGCAGGAGATGAATTTTTGTTTGCATTTTAACATCTGTTATATGTATGGAACAAAGTGTTAGCTTTTTGTGAAAGTTCGAGGATTAGTGATTGTAACGTGGTACTTCAGGGGTTATTTTCCCGTTATTGCTCCGTAACCGTTAAGTTAGTGATTGTACAGTATAATACTATTAAGACTATATATTTTTTGTTGTGATTGGAGTGGTCATTCCAACAAAACTCTCCAGCTCCTGATTATCTTATCTCTTTAATTTAACATTTTCTCTCATTGTGATTAAACATTTTTCTTGCTATTGATTATTACCCTCTGTCTTGTTATAAATCACTCTCTATTAATTTTGTTTTGTCGCTTTTACAGTTTAGAGCGGATTTTGGCAATCAATGGACTGGGGCTTATTATGGAGGACATATATATGATGGCTATGGATATGCTATGCCACGACCTCACGATCCAAACATGTATGCCGCAGCATACGGGGGCATATCCAGTAATTGGTAGCCACCAACAAGAAGTAAGCTGATCAAGCGCTGCCTGAGCACGGCAGCCATCTGCAGCAGCAAGTTAAGCTCAGTTGGGCTGCATAAGTTTTCGAGTAGGTAGGCATCATGACTTTAGAATCATTAATTCAGACTAAAACTGGTTTGATGCTGTAATCTTATTAATCATCCCTCCGATTATGGAGTGGAACTGAATTTTGTAGAAATGAGGTAGCGTTGTAATGATTGGATTAATAATCTATCTACAATCACAAGATTTTAAGAGAAACATATTGGAATATATGGCCTAGAGAATGCGCATGTTATGATTTAGAAGTTTGCTCGTGTTATTTTTTTTTCTCTGTTACTCTTTCAACTGCAACATTGTGCTGCTTTCATTTTTGACTAGCTAGTAGCCACAATGCATTGCAGTTTTGCAGTTTCAACCGAAGTTTGTTTTGTATGAACTGTGAATTTATTTTTTGCTAGGCTTGGTACGTACCTCAAGCTACCTATATTGATCCATGTTTTTTTTAAAGTAGCATAATAGTAATCCTGTACACAGATATTCCAATTTAATATTTTAAAATGGAGATTTCGTCTTATGTTTAACACATGATGATATAAATGAAAGATAATTATGTCATTTAGAGTTTTAGTACTTTATTAATACCCTTATTTAACATAAGGTATGTATGTGAACCTATATTTTTATAGTAGTATATTAATGGTCTTTACATTTTATTTTAAGTATATTATTTGTTTAAAATTAAGATTTAATTAAAAATTTTAATGTATGTTATATATACGAACAAAAAATTAAGGTAAAATTCGTCTTTAAAATAATTAAAAAATAAAAAAGTTTATTAAAATATTATTAAAAATTTATTTCGATCTTAAAACTAAATGAAATTAAAAAAACAGTTGAGTGAAAGTCTTGAAAAAAAATTCTAAAAAAATTAAATCATGTTAAAGATTATGATTTTGCTTAAAAAAATAGTAGAATGGTGACTTGTGGTAAAAAAAACTGAAGGTTTTTCTTTTAGGTGGCGTTTGGTTCGTGGAATGGAATCGGAATCGGAATGGAATAGAATGGAAAGGAAACAATTTTGTTTGGTTTAACCACTGGAATCAAGCTCAGAATCAGTATTATAGTGTTTGGTTTACCACTGGAATGGAATGAAAAAAACTATAAATGACCTTAATACACTTACATGCTGTAAAGTTCAAATAATGTCATTTAATTGTTATTTTTTCGTCAGACAAAATACATTATTGAAATCATTATTTTTCTAAATAATTATTACTTAATTAAAAAGAAATATATTATTAAAATTATTATTTTTCTAAATAGGGTTTAGGGTTTTGAGATTTGAGATGTGTGATTTAGGGTTTAGGGATTTATGATTTGGGGTTATATTTGTAGGTTAAGGTTTAGGGTTAAAATTATTATTTTTCTAAAAATAGTTTAGGGTTTTAGAATTTTGGATTTAGTGTTTACGTTTTTAGGGTTTTAAGGTTTAAGGTTTAGGGTTTATGGTTTTAGGATTTAGAATTTGGGGTTTAGGGTTTTGGGATTTATGTTTTAGGGTTTTGGGCTTTGGGATTTATGTTTTAAGGTTTAGGGTTTATGGTTTAGAGATTTGGAGATTTAGGGTTTACGGTTTTAGGGTTTAACGTTTAGGGTTTAGGGATTTGGGGTTTAGGGTTTAGGGATTTGGGGTTTAGGGTTTAGGATTTGGAATTTGGGGTTTAGGGTTTAGGGTTTTGGGATTTATGTTTTAAGGTTTAGGGTTTTAGGGTTTAGGGATTTGGGATTTGGGGTTTATGGTTTAAGGATTTAGGGTTTAGGGATTTGGGGATTTGGATTTTGGATTTGGGATTTAGGGTTTAGGGATTTGGGATTTATGTGTTTAGGGTTTTGGGATTTATGTTTTAAGGTTTAGGATTTAAGGATTTGAGGTTTAGGGTTTTAGGATTTTAGGATTTGGATTTAGGGTTTTGAAATTTGGGGTTTAGGGTTTAGGATTTTGGAATTTTTTGTTTGAGAATTTGGGATTTGAATTTAAGGTTATATTTTAGGTGAGGGTAAAATTGGAAAAAAAATGTTTAGATGGGAATGGAATAATGATTACCAAAGGTGAGAGAAGGAATGGTGGGAGAAGGAATTGTGATTCCTTCTCTTTTAGTAATCAGATTCCATTCCGTCTTCCATTCCGTCCAACCAAATACACAAAATGGAAGGAATCGATTCTGATTCCATTCCACTCCCTCCAACCAAACGTAGGGTTATACTTAAACATTTAAATAGAAGGGTTTTTATTATAATCATATGAGTAATAGATTCTTGTAAAAATATCAAGCAAACTCCTTATCATGCTTCCTTTGTTTCTTCTACTGAGAAGAACCTTCAACAGTAATCATAGCTCTCTTTCTTTTCTTATTCTAAGAGGTTAAGGTCAAATGATCACTTTCAATCTTATTTTGTTACTACCTCTCTTCTTCTTGTACATAATAAGATATAAGCTCATTGAGTGACCATTTGTCTTTTTGAGTGTTATATATAACTCACTTTGAATTGTCCAAAAGAGATCAAAACCAAGTGCACAAACAAATCCTCAAAAAACTACAACTTAAGCAATTTGAGTTTTGATGCGATATGAGACATCTCTATAATGTACTCCCTAATGTTCCCTTTGTCCTTATACTTCATCATGACGAGTTTAGCCAAAAGGTTACTCACCTCTCACTTTTCATTTTTGACGAAATATTGCTCAATTGTTTTCAAGAACTTCTTAGTGCTCTTACTTTTAGTAATAGAGCCCAAAACGTTTCTAGAATGGAGTGTTTCATAATCATCATACATATTCGATTAGATTGATCCCACTTTTCAATTTAAACCTCATTAGGGTTTTCAAGAGTAGCAATGGGTCAATTCCATTGAATTGCAAGATCTATGTCCATATAATCGAGAAAAATCTCCACGATTTCTTTCCAAATTTTGAAATTTATCTCGCTCAGCATCGAAATATTACTAACTTTAGGCAGAAACATTAATAATAATAGCAACAAAGAATGCATAGGGAACAAAATAAACATACATATTCATAGAAATAAATCAAAATATGAACAAATAATCTAAATTGGGAATACATATTAAGATATCTAGTACAACATTAATTCCTAATCTTTGAACAGATAAATTAATTATAAGTGATACTCTCAATACAATGATTAAATACTAACAATTAGTTTTGTGAAATAATAATCTTTCTTTGATTGATTATTGTTCACATAAAAATGAATGAATGAATAAATAACTTTATAATCGTCACACATTTATCATCACATGTGCATTATTATTTGACCAAATGTGTCTTCTTTTGAGCCGAACATAGTTCGCATAAATAACTTCGCACAAAATATCTATATATTTTTAGTTAAATTAATCTTTACAGCAAATGTTACTTTAATTAATTTAATTAAAATACTAGATTAATTGGATAAAATAATACAACAATCACATTAAAAAAAGATGTATTTTTATATGAACAAAGAATTAAATGTTCTACCTTGTAGATAACCAAATCACTTTAAAAATTAATAATGTTAAAACTATGACACATAAACAAGATTGAAGATCTTGATCCCAGACAATTTTATCTTAAAAAATAAACAATAAATTAATCAATGAAATATGGAAATCCAATGAACATATTTTAATCCCAAATTTAAAAAAAAATTAAGAAATTTCACACAAAATATAAATATTTTATTGAAACACCATACAAGTAAAATATTTACAAATCTTAAATAATCTAACAATGACGGTTCTAATATCACTTCTTTAAATTAAATCATATTGAAGCCATAAATAGATTCTAGATACAAATATCTTACAACAAAATACCAAAAAAATTTAAGATCTACATCATGATAGATTATTGAAGATTTATGGATTCAAATGAAATACTTGAATTTATTGAGAATGATTGCCTACTGTTGTAAAATTATTATGAGAATCGATCACGAATGTATAAAACGAATAAATAGGTGGTTTTTGATCTTTTTCAACCAAATTACCTTAATTTGCCAATGGGATCTTCATCTATCTTCTAGATGAAAAGAATATAAATTATTTTATGATTTCGTATATTGAGATCATAACCAAAAAGATCTTTATATATAGCTTAATTATGGTTCTCATAATCCCTTAAATGAGGTAAAAAAAAATCGATATATATATTCGATCAATTCATATTAATTTGAGTAATCAAAGGGTTTATCACAATTTAATAACTTAATTTAAACTCATTATATTAAATAACTAATATAATTAAACAAGAAAAATGTATATTACTAAAAAAAAATATGATTTTGTAAAGTGTTATTTTAAAAAAACAAGTTTGGAATAAAAAGGGAAAAAAAAGAAAAAGAAAAAAAGAGATTGATAACAAGAATATCTTTTTTTACTTGTGTTATTATTTAAGTTATTTAAATAAATTTATATTTTTTTTAAGATTCTTTTCATATTTTTTTAAAAATTTAATAAAATAAAATAAAATTTATAGGAAAATATCATATATAGAAATTGATATGGAAAGGTGAAATTGGTTTTCATATAAAGGGGCTTGCAAGTTGATTTCTGTCGAAGAATTCAACATCTAGATATAATTGGGACCAATAATTTAGTTGCTTTCAATAAATATTTAAACAGACTATAGACATCTCACATCTCACATCTCACATCTCAAATCTGTATTAAAAAATAAAAATAAATATTAAGACTCACATCTAGAAGTTAGGAACCAGTCTCATTTTGCACGTGTTATTTTATAATGCATTAAAATATATATATATATATATTATTAAAGAATGTATGTACACGTTTCAGCATTTAATTGTTTTTTTTCTTTTCGAGTGTCAGCATTTATTTATGTGTATGTTTGATTTTTTTTAATTTAAACAAGAAAATAAATCTTATCATCAGAAGCTTGAATTTCAAATTTATTAGTTGTAAGAAAATTAATGATGATTTTCTATCAAATATGTTGCTTTACGCTCTCGTTCTCTCTTCGGATAATAATGCTTTCACACAGAATCCTTTGTACTAATTTGTAGTGTTAAGTATTTCATTAATAATCAAACATTATTCATTAGTAAATTTTCATAATATATATTTTAAAATTTTAAAAATTCATTTTAAAAATTTTAAATTTATATAATTTAATCATTAAATTTTAAAAAAATTATAAATAGACATATTTATGATTTAAAATTTTACTGTATATATCTATAAAGTTTTAAAAACTATCTAAAAATTTAAAAGTATTTATAAAATACTTTTCATTTGATAATTATATTATATGTTTAAACAAATTTAAAGAATTATTTGTATATTTAATCAAAATTCAACTACCAATACTGCAAATTAACTATTTTTACCCTCAAAATTTATCATGTGTTACAAAACAACCAATTTTATAACAATAATAAAAAAAAAGTAAATAAATAAACATTTTGCAATTGCAGTGTCATTTAGGTTCAGTTAAAAAAAGTGACCCACAAGGAAATAAACATTTATCTAAAACCTTCTGTCATTTTCTATAGTTTTGTATTATAATAGAGTTAAAATCGAGTTTTTTAAAAGATGAAAAAAATTTGACGGTTAGTAAAAAATTTAAGATATTATTATTAATTTTTTATAATAATTTTATATAAATAATAATAATATTATTAAATATATATATATATATATATATATTTTTTTACTTTTACCGTTATCTAAAGTTTCTAATATAAGTTTTGACGTGATCTCTTAAATTTACAGGTGAAAATTTCTAACATAACACAACACATGAAACTAATTTTAATTTAAACAAGAAAAAAATATATAATTTTTTTTTAAAAAATATATGCTGAAAATTAAGTTTTTGAATTTAGATTTATGGAATGAGTATGGTTAAATAATTAAGTTTCTTTTTCTTTTTTAAGTTCAAATAAGATTGGAATTCACTTGCAATTTGATATAATATTTTTATTGTCCTTACTACTTAATTTTGTTTTTTTTTTAAATTATGTTTAAAGTTCATTTATCCTGGATTAATTAACTTTCATTTACTTAAGATGGAATGAAACAATCAAACATAATTTTTTACTAAATAAGTTTTCGTTTTTTTTTCTTTTTTTGCTTTAAATGAGTTAGAAATTAAAAAATAATAATTTTAAATACGAGAAAATAATTTTTTAAAAAAAAAAAAAAACTAAGTACAAAAATAGCATTAAGAGATTAACACCCATCATTATTAATTTTTCTTAAAATACTGTTAATATGATACTTCAATTAATAAAATACAAATAAGTGTAAATATTATCTTTAAAAATTCAATAACACTTTAACAATTAAATTGATTTATACTACTAATACATCATCATAATATAAAATTAATAAAGAATTCCTTCCATTATAAGCCTTGGGATTTAATTTACGTGCCATTTACGACCTTTGGAGGGCCCCATATCGTAATTATTATGTTGGAGATGTGTGGTGAACTCTTAAGTATTATGTTCTTTGTTAGGTTTTATCCCCCCAAAAAAAAAAACACCATATTACTCTTTTGACCATGTTCAGGTAATGTAAATGACCGTATTGAGTGAGTCTTTTGACTACATGCTTGTTTACAAATCTAAGCTTGGTGATAAAATGCACACACCTACAAACCCATTACGTTATTGCTTACGCCGTATGTTGTAAAGTTTAAAAACCCAATCACATTATTTCTTACCTCCTCATTATTATTTATGTGTCAAAATCAATTAAAAAAATAAATAAATTTTTTAGCAATTTTCTAAGACAAGTTAATTTAGCAATTTTAGCGGATTAATATTCTCCCTTTTTATATATTTTATTGTTATTTGAATATTATTTGAACGTGTGTATCGAATTGAATTAAATTAAAAAAACAGACTTGATCGGATCGATTTGAAAAGTTTTATAAATGAAATCGTCTGTTTCGATTGTATCAATTAAACCATTTTTCAAACAGCATGATTCAATTATATTAATTTTAAGTCGATCGTACTAGATCGAATTGATTTTAATAATATATTAAAAACTTAATTTAACCGGCGTATTATTTATATATTATAATATTTATATATCATATTTATATATTATTAACTGAATTAAATCGTTAAAAACCGTTAACCAAACTATTCGGTTGTAAAAAATTTAATAACCAAACGTTCTAATACATCCTGATTTGAACAATATAAACTATCAGATTTAGTTAAAATTTTGAATCAAAACTAATGTAAAGACACCCTACAAACCACCATGTGACAAAATAGTCATTAATATACCATTATATCAATATTGATCCAAAATCATCAAATAGTAACAATTAATATTTTTTTTATTTTGGAAAAATATGATTTTTTTTTAAATAATACTAATATGTAGAATAATATAAAAGTTCTTGATACAAATTTTGTATAGTTAACAATCCTCCTAACATTTTCTCAATTCTCTCACAATCATTTCTCTAGAATATTGGTTGGCTGGACTACCAACCAATAATTTTTAACCTTTACATATCATGTTTTAATTTGTATTATCTGACAAGTCCCATTTCTCTCCAGCTTGCACGACAAGGAAATTTCATACATTAATAAACAAAAAAAACTAAAGTCCAGAAAAAACAAATGATTATGCCTTGCCATGTGATATGTTCATTGAAATAACAATAATAAAAATATGAATACAAAGAGACAAGAGTTAGCCATAAAAGTATTAAAAGACGGCTCCTATCCTATGACTTTGATGGTCAACAATTTCTACCTCCTCATTTCTTTGTCCTTTCCTATCCATCTGTTACCCCCTTTATATTAACTTTTAGAGCGCCCTTTTTCAATCTGTATTCTGTTTTCTCCACAAAATTCCCCAGAAAAGGAATTTCAGTTGAATAACTAAAGATCATGGAGTTAGTTATACCATCCCAAGCTATGGACTTCGACTTCAACAGTGCAAAAAATTCACCATATCCAAGCCCTCCTTCAACTCCAAGGCGTTTTGGTGATTACTTCTTTAGTGCACCCACGAGTCCATCTCGAATGTCTGAGTTTTATAGAGAGTTTGATGATGAGTTCTCAATGGTAGTGAATGATAATAACTATGAAAGATCATCTAAAGTTGAAGAATTTGCTTTTGATATTAGTGCGGAGTCAAATAATGATTCTCTATCAGCTGAAGATCTCTTTGATGGTGGCAAAATCAAATCCCAAAATCCTTCTCCAGCTAAACTTTCTACATCTTCAAGGATTCCCAGAATCCCGGATTCATCATCAATTGCTATTAAGGCCTCAAAATCACCAACAATGGTAGAACAAGGTAAGAAGACTATTAAAGATGTTCCTTCACCTTCAAGGAAACAAACTAGTACTTCTGATTCTGACAGAGGAAGAGGAAGAACAACTCATCTTTCATCCTCAAACTCCGGTCGTAGAGCTGCGAGATCACTCTCTCCCTTGAGGGTTTCACAATATCCATGGGAAGAAGAGCAACAACAGCAAGAACAACAAAAGCACCAGCACCAACCACAACAGTTAATTTTGGTCAAAAAGGGTTCATTTGAATCTTCTTCTGCTTCTTCTTCTTCTTCGTCGAAGGGATCAAAAAAATGGAGATTAAGGGACTTTCTGCTATTTCGAAGTGCATCAGATGGTAGAGCATATGAAAAAGACCCTTTGAGGAAGTACTCAAATGTGTCCAAGAAACATGAAGATGTGAAGAACGCAAGCTTTAGGTCAACAGACAGCAGCACAGGATCAGGAGCGACAAGATCAAGAAGAAAAGGGCCAGTTTCGGCTCATGAGCTACATTACACAATGAATAAAGCAGCGTCAGAGGAAATGAAGAAGAAAACTTTCTTGCCATACAAACAGGGGATTCTGGGACGATTGGCCTTCAATCCTTCAGTTAGTTCAATTGCCAATAGCTTCAAGTCTTTTACACGTTCATGAATTTCTCAATTGCATGATTGTGAAGCAATTTATTTTATCCGTTTTTTCATTATTTGTAAAGTACAGTTCTATATTTCTTTTATTGAAAAGTATAGAATCACCATTGGAGGAGATAGAGCATTGAAAAAAAATGCAAATCAAAGAAGCTTCCTTGCTCAGCCAAGTGCTAGAGAAGACATAGATTTTACTTTTTGCTGGCATGACTTGAAATTTATACAAACACATTGAAAGATATATTAATTAATTGGATTTTTAGTAGGAACAAGATTATTTTTCTAATTTCTAGACTAATATTTGCAGCTCAAACTTTAGCAAAATCAATAATCAATAGAATTGTAGAAATACACAGTAAAATGGGCTATAGGAGGTGTTGTAGAGTTTTTATTTATTAGTTTTGAATCATTGTTATCAAATGATATATTTTCTATAGTATTAACTTGAAACTATAATTGAGCAAAATGCAAATTCTCCTCTCTGAAACTATGTTTTCTATTTTTAACAATTAAGATTTTCTTTAGATCTCCAAAAAAAAAAAATGGCATTCAGGTAGAATTATTAAATCTTTAACCGAGTGCTGCAAATGGGACCTAAAAATTAAATGCTGGCAAATAAAACTTGTTAACAAACCTACAAAATCTGCTGCTTATTCTATTCATCATTAAAAAAAATTACAGAGAGATCAGGCACAAAAGTAGCCAGTTGCTCTTAGGATCATTCTGTTTGTGTTTATGTCAAAAGTTGCTTAAGACAAGCGACTTCAGTGTCTTTTGAGACCTAAAAGGCGCTTCTAATAATTATTTCGTGTCTGATCCTAAGTGTTTTTTTTTTATATCAGAAGCGTTTTTAAATAATCATAGAAGCAGAAACAAGCAGACCATACTCTTTATTTTTATTTTTTTTTGGAATCTTACTGGTCTTTCTATTGCTTATTTTTCAATTCGTGAACTCGTAACCGGCAAAGGCTGCGTTATTCTGTCAATCATGTGCAAAGGTTTAATTTATCGAAATCTATAACTTTTCATTATTTTTATTCTTGTTTTGTTGCTATTTTTTTTTACGTCCCTATAAACATGAAATACTACTATTTAAATTATTAGTGTATATTTTTGTTAATTTTAACAATAATCTTAATAAATTAAAATAATTCAGAGATAATATAACTATTAAAATTGATCAAAATATTATTAATATTAGTTAAATATTTAAGTATATTCGATTCACATAATTAAAATTATCAATTAATTAAAAAAAAATAGTTCATGCGAATAGAAAACTAGAGATAGGAAATTTAATTTTTATTTCTATGGAATTAATTAATTTTATATAACTTTCTTAAATTACCCTCCATATTTAATCATATACATACTTGTATTAGTTATTGAGAGTTCATTTTGTAAAATTATATTCCAATCCAATTCCTATGAGAGACGGAATTCTACTCCGATTAAGAATACATATTCATTATCTCAGTGGAATATGTATTCCAAATAAATTGTAATTCATGGCCGTAAATGTTCAATATGAAAACATATTCTAAAGACTATTTCAGAACATATATACCCTTAATGTTGGTGATGACTTATTTCGAATTTTATATTGGTTTAAATCTTTCGTCAGGATGAGAGATCATCATAATTAAACAAAATAGATCAAGTTGGTCTAACGTTTGACTTTAATTGCTTATCATGGTTCCAACAATCAAGAAAGTCAACCACATCATGGTTTAGCATTTGCAACTGTTAATTGTTTATCGATTATATTCAATTCCAACAAGCGAAACAAGGGGGGAAGGAATTGTAGATAGAGATGAACAGTTTAATTTTATAATACAATTCTAATATTCTATTTTATCATGACATTTTCATATATTAAAAACATTTTCATACTTTCTAGAACAATGATATCATCAAATAAGAAGTCATTTTTATGAGAATTAGGAAGTCTTCGTCCAAAAAGCCACAAAAAAGAATTTTGCTAACTCATGGATACACTCAGAAACACGGACCTAACTTTAAATCCAAAAAATAACTTGTAAGTTAAAAGGTTATTCAGATTTATAAACACCAGTGTTACCTTACTCTTAGTTAATGTATGACTTAACAGATTTAAAATATTTTATTTATGACAAGAAAAATATTAATTTCTATCATTATTTAGTTTAAATGAATGAAAATGAAAGTTTTGATATCTTCTTTTTTTTTTCTAGGAAGTTTTGATTCAAAAACAAAGAATAAGACGTACCTACCTGAAACCAAATTGTTCCCCTTCATACTCTACAAGAGCAACAGGTAAACCTTTTTTCTTCAAGGCCCGAAATATTTTACGATCTTGATTAAGTGGAACAATCTGCAGAAAAAATTAGATATAATCAAATCCAACCTTTTCTAGCAATTATCATGATACTCCTAACAGTATCTGCCTTTTGACAGACTGAATAAAACAGAACGGAAGTAAACAAGACATATACTTGAACTTGTAACCAAATGCTATGTTTAGAGGTATGTTATTGGCACTGTGTGTAACACTCGTCATCCATATATTATATATGAACCTTCAATTGTTCTAGCAAACATCATATTTCACCATCCAATATGTCTAATTAGACGAGTACAAACGCCACTAAACTAAAATGATATCGTTATCAACAAAATAGAAACGACGTACCCAATAGCCCAGCATAGTAGAAATACAAGCAATCTTACTTTGAGCTGCTTCTTTTTTTTTTTTAATATCTTAATATAAAAGATTTTGATTACAATGCTTTGGAACGGAAATGTCTTAGTTCAAGTAAAGTCAGAGAACTGGATTGGCTAATTGTTCTTGGTAAATTCAAGGCAATGGAATTAGATGCAATCAAAGTTTTCAAAGCTGTTCACCTAATATTTTGAAATATAACAATTTATTGAGAATTTTCATGTAAAAATTAGATTTTTTTTGCAATTATTGAACTATTCTGGACAAGCTCGTCGGCGTCTCGTCGCACCACCTTGTTGAGTCAGCAAGAGACCAACGAGTATCAACGACGCGTTAGTGAGGCTTAGCGAGATGGTTGGCAAAGAAATAGAATGATCACCAGAGCATCGCTAGTGTATTCAGGGCTCCACCAGCAAGGATGGCCGACGAGGGTATTTTTGCCTATATATGGCACACAGGACAACCCATTTTTCTCACTCAAGAACTCATCCTCCCTTTCTCTGTATAAAATCTTATCGCTTTTGATACTTTTCTAAGTAGTTATAAAAATATACAGGCATTCGAGTTAGAAAAATTGAAGTGTCGAAATTGAAAGTTATTTTGTTTTATTGCCACAAACTTTATAAGATAAATTCTTCAATCAAGGTTCTGTTATTACAATAAATAATTAAGTCGAGACTTTTACTATTATTTGAAATATAAAATTATTAGTATTAGGTTCAAAAAGAAAATGACTCAGTGATAGGGGTAGGAGTGTAGACAAACATGTCCATAGGTAGGGAAATTACTCTACTTTTTTTTCAATCATTGTTCTTAGGAAAAAAAACATGGCTATTCATATCTTCAAAACTGTTTAAATTGATTACATGTTTAAATAATTTTCATTAAAATATTTATAAATTTTATGATATATTACCTAATACATTTATATTAATACTTATGACTTTATAACATGAGATGTTACTAATATTTCAAATATAAAATGTGTTAATTTCCACTCAAAAGAAAAGCAGTCAACGATGGGAGTAAGAGTGCAAAAAATCATATCTACAAGTAGGAGAATTACTCCACTTTTTCTTCGTTCTTATAAAAATAGCATATGTATTCATATATTTAAAATTACGAAAAATTAACAACATGTTTAAATAATTTTTATAAAAGTATTTATAAATTTTATAATATTGATATTTATATTAGTACACGTGACTTTATAACATGAGATGTGATATTTAAATAGTACATTGCATCAATGATTTTATGTGATGTTATATTTGTGGGGAGTATTACCAGTGTCATGGTTTTGCAGAGTTTGGTACCTCGAAGATAATGGTCATAGCAAACTAGTTTTACATGGATTATAGGTATGATCTATCCATATATCTCCAAGTTTATGCATATATAAATCTCATAGTATCACAACACCTTGGATCTCGGAGGTTAGTCACTCATATGTTTTGAAGTTAAATGTTTATGTATCTCAGAGTTGATCAATACATGTGTTATATGTACTTTAAAGTATGATCGTATATAGGTCTCAAAAAATGTTATGAATTAGCACTTGCGAAAGCGAAGATCGGGTCCAATTTTGGTTGCACAAATTAATAATAATGAGTAACGGAAAAAGTAATAAGCAGTAAGAAATTAAATGGCACGCAATGATTTAAGTGGTTCAACTTTTCAATGTGAAAAATCTACTCCACAAACGACGACACACCGAGGAAAATCCACTAATAATCAAAATGGAGATACAAACACCAATTTCCAGAGAGCTTCACAAATTATCCCAAAATTCAAAATCAACTCACAAAATATGCCTTCTAATTTACTGGTAATATATAGTAAGATAAATTAACAAACTTGCTATTAAATCAAAATATTACCGTACAAATGAGAAGGAATATAATTGACAACAATGAGGACATGAAACTGTGGAAAGAAAAACAACTTCGTCTTCTTCCAATTTCTACAGCTACTATATCTCCCCTCTCTGCAGTTTTCTTTTCTCTGCTCTTCGGCTACTGCTTTCTCTAATGTTTTTTTTTTCACGCAGCTGCTGCTTTATATATATAAGGGAAAAGGTGAAAGGGTTTAATTAACTATATGGGCTTTGGGCTATTATGGTTTTGGGCCACATTTAATAACAAATCTACACCTTGGCTCAAAACAGAAAACAAATTCTTCAAATGAAATTCCTTGGATTACCAAATAATCGTCGTCCAAAGCCCCAAAGGGTGATCATCTTTTGCAAATATCAATCAAGTCCAAGCAATTCTTGAACTTATTAAATGGAATAAGTTTGGTTAATATATCAGTTGGATTCTTTGTAGTCGCTATCTTATCGACAATAATAACACCCTGAGAGGCAATGTCACGAACGAAGTGATATCTGACATCAATGTGTTTGGTTCTTTCATGATACATAGTATTCTTAGTCAAGTGTATCGCACTCTGATTATCACAAAATACAACAAAAGTATCCTGATGTAAACACAAATCACAAACCAAACCTCTAAGCCAAATAACTTCTTTCATTGCTTCTGCTTCTACCATATATTCTGCCTCTGTTGTAGACAAAGCAACTGTAGACTATAGAGTAGCCTTCCAACTAATGGCACAATGAGAAAGAGTGAAGACATAACCTGTCAGAGATCTTCTTCTATCCAGATCACCAGCATAATCGAAGTCCACATAACCAATAACACTGCAACTAGTATTAGAACTCCCATCATATACCAAACCAAAATTAGATGTACCTCTCAAATACCGAAGTATCAATTTTATTACTTGCCAATGACCCTTACCAAGATTACCCATATATCTGCTGACAACACTAACTGCATGTGAAATGTCTAGACGAGTACAAACCATAGCGTACATCAAACTACCAACGGCACTAGCATATGAAACTTGAGACATGTACCTCTCTTCTTCTTCTGACTGTGGTGACAAATCCAAAGAAAGCCTGAAATGCGCAGCTAACGGCGTACTCACAGGTTTAGAATCTTTCATGCCAAAGCGTTCAAGAACTTTTTCAATATAACTTTTTTGAGTCAAATAAAGCTTGCACGCTTGTCTATCCCTGTAAATTTCCATGCCTAAAATTTTCTTCGCTGCACCCAAATCTTTCATCTCAAACTCACCATTAAGTTGAGACTTTAATTTCTGAATCTCAGACTTATTCTTAGAAGTAATAAGCATGTCATCAACATAAAGCAACAAATAAATGGATGAACCATCATGAAATCTTTTATGATAAACACAACTATCATAATCACTCCTAGAGTAACCATGATCAATCATAAAAGAATCAAACCGCTTATACCACTCTCTAGGAGATTGCTTCAGCCCATATAAAGATTTTTTCAATAAACAAACATGATCCTCCTTGCCTGGAACAACAAACCCCTCTAGTTGATGCATATATATTTGTTCTTCAAGCTCACCATGTAAGAAGGTTATCTTGACATCAAGCTGTTCTAATTCCATGTCAAACAATGCAACTATAGCAAGCAACACACGAATAGAGCTATGTTTCACAACAGGAGAAAATACTTCATTAAAGTCAATACCTTTCTTCTGACAATAGCCCTTTGTAACAACATGTGCCTTGAACCTAATTGCTTCAACCTCAGGTATACCTTCCTTTTTTCTTGAATACCCATTTGTTTCCAACAATCTTCTGGCCCTTAGGCGGTTTCACCAATTCCCAAGTATGATTCTTATGGAGTGATTCAATCTCTTCATTCATAGCAACCAACCACTGAACAGATTCATCACAAGTGACAGCTTCATGATAACTAGAAGGTTCATACACCTCAATAGACTATGCCACAGATAATGCAAAAGAAACTAAGTCTGCATCTGCGTACCTCTGAGGGCGACAAATCTCTCTTATTCCTTTACCCTTAGCAATACTATATGGTTGTTCATGTTGCTCTTCTGCTACATCATGAGAAGAATCATCTATCTCATCCATAGATGGTTGATCTGAAGTGCCCTCTTGCACTTGACTAGGAGCTCCACTCTCAAGCTCCACCTGCTTACTAACACCGTGGTCTTTATATGCAACAATAGACTCTTTTTTCTTTTGTAACGTAGAAAACTCATCAAACTTAACATCTCTGCTAATCAAAAATTTAGGTGACTTGGGTTCAACACACCATAATCTATAACCCTTCACTCCAGAAGGATACCCCAAAAATATACATTTTAATGCACTAGGCTCAAGTTTACCATCATTAATATGAGCATAAGCAGGACAACCAAAAACTTTCAAATCAGAATAATTAGCAGGAGTACCAAAGAATACCTCAAACAGAGTCTTCAACTCAATTGTAGTTGATGGAGACCGATTCACCAAATAGCGGGCATGGTTACAAGCTTCAGCCCAAAAAGATTTATCCAAGTCAGCTTGAAAGAGCATACAACGAGCTCTTTCTAAGAGAGTCATATTCATACGTTCTGCTACTCCATTTTGCTGTGGTGTATGACGCATAGTGTAGTGTCTCACTATGCCATTTCTTTCACATAACTCATTAAAATGACTGTCACAAAATTCCAAACCATTATCAGTCCTCAAATGCTTGATTTTCTTGCTTGTTTGATTTTCTATACAAGCCTTGAATTTCACAAATTTTGAGAACGCATCATTCTTATTCTTCAGAAAATACACCCAAACATGACGAGAGAAGTCATCAGTAAAAGTCAACATATATCGGGCACCACCCTTAGACACAACATGCGAAGGACCCCAAAGATCTGAATGAATATAATCAATAGTACCTTTCATTTTATGGATGGTTGTACTGAACTTAACCCTACGATACTTTCCATAAACACAATGCTCACAGAAATCAAGCTTCCTAATTTTCTAACCACCAAGAAAATCTCGCTTGCTCAAAATAGACATCCTTGCCTCACTCATATGCCCTAGCTGCATATGCCATAATTGAGTAGTATCTGAATCTTGATCTTATGATGATGAAATTGAAACACTGCCTATAACAGTGCTACCCTCAAGCATATAGAGGCCACGTGAAAATTTTCCTTTAATAACAACGAGAGCACCCTTACTAATTCTTAAAACTCTACCTTCAGCTACATACTTATAGCCTTGTAAATCAAGAGTACCCAAAGATATCAAGTTCTTTTTCAAATCTGGAACATGGTGAACATCTTTCAAAGTCCTAACAATACCATCATGCATCTTAATTTGGACAGTACCAATACCAACAACCTTGCAGGACATATTGTTACTCATCAAGACAACACCCCCATCAATAGACTGATAAGAAGCAAACCAATCTCTACTAGGACACATATGGTAAGTGCAACCCGAATCAAGAATCTAAACATCTTCAGGAGAACCAATAGATACTGATAGAACATTTTCACCATCGGAACCAGAACTATTTGCAACACCAGCAACATCATTAGTACCAGAAGACGTTGCGACAGATTTTCCTTTACCTTTGAGTTTAGGACAATTTACTTTCCAGTGCCTTTCCTGACGGTAATAGTTGCATTTATCTTTTCTTTTTCTAGATTTGGATCTAGACTTGCCTCTATTATTGCTTGTGCCTTTTTCTTGATTCCTACCTCTGACAAATAAACCACTACTATTATCATTGTTGTTAGTAGATACCTTTTTATTCAACTCTCTGGAATTCAAAGCTGCTTTGACATCTTCCAAAGAAATAGGGTCTCGCCCATATAGCATAATATCAACAAAATATTCAAATGAATGAGGTAAAGAACATAACATAACTAAGGCTTGATCCCCATCGTCAATCTTAACACCACCATTTTTCAGATCACGAATAATTTTAGTAAATTCATCAAGATGATCGTGCAAAAGTGTACCTTATGACATTCTGAATGTATACAAGCGCTGCTTCAAATATAAACGACTGGTCAAAGACTTGGTCATTTACAAATTCTCCAATTTAAGCCATAACCTAGCAGGAGATTCCTCATCACCAACCTCGCGTAATACCTCATCAGACAAGGATAACTGAATTGAACTCAAAGCATTTTCCATCAATGCATCTTCCATCAATGCATCTTTTTCTTCATCATTCAATTTTTCTAGCAATTTATCCTTACCTTCAAGTGTCTTAACAAGCCCTTCTTTAACTAATACGACCCATATCTTCATACGCCAAAGACTGAAATCATTTCTACCATTGAATTTCTCAATTTCATATTTTTCCGCCATGATAGAAAACCCAATATTAAATAAACAGAAGCACAACCCAGAAAATATGAAATCAATCAGATAACCAGAAGCTCAAAATAAATCCAGAAGAGCAAATTTGATTAGTTCCAATAACCCAATAGCTCTGATACCAATTTGTTACGAATTAGCACTTACGGAAGCGAAGATCGAGTCCAATTTTGGTTGCACAAATTAATAATAATGGGTAACGACAAAAGTAATAAGTAGTAAGAAATTAAATGACACATAATGATTTAAGTGGTTTAACTTTTCAATGTGAAAAGTCTACTCTACTGACGACGGCACACCGAGGAAAATTCACTAATAATCAAAATGGAGATACAAACACCAATTTCCAGATAGCTTCACAAATTATCCCAAAATCCAAAATCAACCCACAAAATATCCCTTATAATTTACTAGTAATATATAACAAGATAAATTAACAAACTTGCTATTAAATCAAAATATTACTGTACAAATGAGATGTAATATAATTGACAACAGTGAGGACATGAAACTATGGAAAGAAAAACAGCTTCTTCTTCTTCCAATTTCTACAGCTGCTATATCTCCCCTCTTTGCAATTTTCTTTTCTTTGCTCTTCAAATGCTGCTTTCTCTAATGTTTTTTTTCACGCAACGACTGCTTTATATATATAAGGGAAAAGGTAAATGGTTTAATTAACTATATGGGTTTTGGATTATTATGGTTTTGGGCCACATTTAATAACAGACCATATAGGGTCTCGAAAGTTGACCACCAACGTGCCTCGTAGTTGACGACTTATGTATCTCGAAATTGACCAACACAAATGGATATTGAATGACATATGGATTTATAACTTACATAGCATATTTCATTATTATATAATCATATATTGGGATACCTAAAATGTATCCTTCAACTAGTCCAAGAAGCGAGAAAGTACAAGTATGCATAAGTTTTAAAGAAAATCCCTCCATTATATAAGATTAATGCTTTGATATCATATTACTTGCATCGTTATATTTATTGTGATATGTTGCATGGAGAAAACTCTTACTAGATTAGTCTTAACTCACCCCTCCTTTTTTTTATAAATTTTCCATGCTAGACTTCAACAAGATGACACATTGTTCAACATTTATCAAGAAACTTAAGGCTTATTACTTTAATTGTTATTTAATTTGTCCTCTGGAATGTTTGGAGCCATGGCTGAGATTATTGTAAGCGTTTACTATATGGCTTAACATGTTTTAAATTTAATTTTGCTTCTATGTTTGTTCTTTGTATCGAATTAAGTAATTTATAGTTTTCAAAATATTGTTAATGGTTTAAATTAAGAGATGTCCTTAATTTATTAAATAATTTAAAAACCTTTTAAAGAGATTTTTCCCATAAATATATTTTAACTCATCAATTCCTTTTACCTCAGGTACCCATTTTTCAGGTGGTGACAATGTAATAGGTTATCTTATAGTTAGGTTGTTCTTCTAAGCGGATTTGATGTTTTGGTTATAAAAAAAAAGTGCCCAAGTAAATTTCCTTGTTCTCAACATTCACCTTAGTCTTCCTCTTCTTGGTCCAAACCTTCGAACTTTAAATTCCATGTGGACAATGGAATTGTGAATTTCTGTCAAAGTACCTCCTATGAATGTATTATTCCAATCTACTTTTAATTTGATCCAGAAACAAATGCATACTCGCTCTTAGACAACCTTTTAGTCATTTACATTCACCTCAAACCATATTTCACCCTCTCTTCTAAACTAAAATCGCCTAATCAACAGATGGTGAACAAAAAATAGGACGGAGACAACATAAAAAAAAAGTACTAAAACAACTCTGCTCAAACATGTAACGCATGTTGAGATTACTTGATAAAATCTTTATTGCTTCAAATGGACTGCTTGATAAGACATCCATGAATAAAATTCAGAATTTAGATCTATCTTGTTATTGAATTCTATGATTTCTATAATCAAAATAAACATCCTCAGTTCGTAAGAAACTAGACAACTATCCAATTCATAAAAAGAAAAACTTGCTAAAAATCACTACATGATGATTCCTTAGCTGAAGTAGCCACTCCTTGCAACAAACTCAATACAGGGAAAAGAACACTATGTAAAAACAATAACGAAAGACAAAAACCAGGTCAAATGAAAACAACAAATCCCCATTACAAATACAAAATCTGATATGACAAACTAAAGAAATTATAAAAACAAAAATGAAAACAACGTCATTGACCATGCTTGGAACTAATACAAACAGAAACTGATATGAATTACTCATATAACTATAAGCAAGTGCTAATTAGCCCATGTATACAATCCTTTGAACTAATACAAAGCAGAAATTGATATGAAGTACTCCATGACAATCCCAGATCCAAAGAGCCAATAGACTATAGGTTATAAAGAACACTTGAATTTCCTGAAATAATCTACAAAACAGTCAGTTCAAAAATTTATGTTATTTTCACAAAGAAAAGACTATGCAAACAAAGTGATGGACTCAACTTCTCAAATAACCGAATTCAACTACTTACATTTCAGCAAGTAACATAAAAACTTCAAAACAAATAAGAAAATTGGAAGCACAAAAAGATTGGAGAATGAAATACATACACTAGAGAACACCAGAGGCTAAATCTCATAGTAAAATTTTATCAAATCCTAAACTTTTCATATACTAAACAAAAGTAAATAAATTCAGTGACGTTTGGCTCACCATTAAAGAGAATGTTTCAGTTCAAGAGAGAATAATTGTTGTTTCATCAACAATACCTTAAAGATATTTGCTTTGCACTGAGGAAGAAATTTTGGATAATTACTTAGCGTCGCTATCATCGTCTAAAAATTCGTGGATATCAACAACTTTTTCAAACTGCAATTCTCGAGATCAAGCTCTAGGATCTCGATACGTTGCCTCTCTATGTGCGGTCATAAGACTTCAAGATGACATCGCAGGACGTAGATTAAAGACCCAATGTTGTCTTCATTTTCTTTCCGGTCAATATTGGAGATGGTGAGTTACGTATTATACCTGCGTGACAGTAACCGTGAGGACAACTACACATCTTCGCCGGCGCCGACAACCATGAGAGAGAGATAGAGATAGAGATATAGAGAGATAGATATAGAGATATAGAGAGAGAGTGAATGTGTAAAGCGAGATGATTGATACATAAAACAGACATGAGTTTTTTTTTATTTGAGGGTAAAGTAGTAAAATTCATTGTAAAAACGACGTCGTTGAGAAATTTCTACAAAAAAAAAGGGTTAACGGGGCCTAATGGGCCTTTACATGAGGTCCATTAATTTGGGTTTTATCATTTATGATCAGGTAGCCCATCTATAAGATTCACAACCCTAGTCCCTAAATAAGGACATTGGATCCGAAAGATGAAAATATCTAAAGAGGTGGTCCTTTATATATCGCCTTAAACCCTGCTCCGTTCACAAGCCTATCTATAAGATTCACAATCTCGTTCCATTTTCTTCATCTCCATTCTTACTCCCTCTGTCTCTCCCACACACGCAACAATCACTCGCATCACTTTATCTTCTTCCTGAAATCCTAGTTTTACCCCCATTTTGACTCTCAAGTCGATAGTTTTAATTTCCTAGAAACAAAGCCATGGCGGAGGAGGGAGTTGTAGCTGTTCCTGAAACTCATGTGCCATCAGATCACAAGCGGAAACTTGAAGATTTGGAGGCTGAAGCTCCTGAACAAGTCAAGTCCAGCTCTAAAGAACCAGCAGACTCCAATGCGAAGCTCGATGCTGACAAGAATGATGATATTGTTTCCTTTGATGAATCAGACGCAAAGCGACTTCGACTCGATGACAATCCCAGCTCCGAAGAGCCAGTAGACTCTAACGTGGAGCTTGATGCTTCTAGGAATGACGATATAGTCGCCACCGATGGTTTAGGTATTCTTATGACTTTAGGGTTATATTGGATTCATTTTTTTCGCTCGTCTTTTTAAGTTTGATGATTGTGCTGAATTGGATTTCGATTGATCGGTGAAAGATGTAGAAAGTGAAATATAGGAAATTTATACTCCCCTTCTTCCTGTAGGAAGAGTTTTATTTGGGGAATGAATGGACTTCTTTTCTTCTTTTTGCCATTCCCGATTTTCCTTAATACAAGCTCTTTGAAATCTTGCTGTTGGGTGCCTCTGTTAACCATATGGTCGCTTTGATGAATGCACTTTTAAACAATCACTGTCCACTTAATTAAATTTTTATTTTTCTTTATTGTAAAAAAACTTGCATGCAATCCTTAAGCATGGTTATCATTTGTGATGAATTTTTGCTGTGCATGAAAGATTCGATTCCTTTTGCAACAGCCAATGGAAACGGGCGCCAAGAAGAGAAGGAAGATGAACATGTGAAAGAGAATGATGCACAGGAAGCTTTGGAGACTAAAAACTTGGATGAAGCTCAAAATCAACAGGATGAAGCTCAACATCAACAGGATGAACACAAAGTGAACTATGAACAACCATCTGCAGATAAAGAGGAGATAGGTGGGTCTCGAGAACTTTCTGTTGAGAATTGCGTGTTGGATAAATCTGCAGGAGATACCAACGAGAAAATTCATCTACCTTCAGATGAGGGTAGTCAACAATCCTCCCTGAATAATGCGCAGCAAGGTGATGATGTTTCTGTTAAAGAACAACATCCAACATCTCGGAAAATGGAGGTCCCCAACAACAAGGTTAGCTTGTCTATCACTTTGTTCAAAATTTGGTTTGGTTTGTGATTAAATGCCTTGTAAACAGGTCCGGGTGAAAATGAACCAATCATTTTATTTTGGATGGATATCATTTTGTGAGCAAGTACCTATAGTCCTGATAGTTTTAATTATTATGTAATAATACTAGCAAAAATACCATCACCAAGCTTTTTTGTGCTCTTGAGATTCCTTTGTATCCAGGCATCAAATCAGTATTGTTATTCATCTTTCTTTACTTCATTACGTAATAGACAATTTTGGACTAAACAAGCCATGTAGGTGTTATTGTTCAAAGGGATGTCTCTGCTCCTATTTTACGCAACATTGATTAAGAGTAGGATCAAATATAAGCTTTTGTGCATTTTCTGCAGGTTGGGGTTCTTATTGGTAAGGCTGGGGATACCATACGGTACCTGCAATATAACTCAGGGGCCAAGATTCAAATCACAAGAGATGCTGATTCTGATCCTCTATCAGCAACAAGGCCTGTGGAGATAATTGGAACTTTAGATAGCATAAGTATTGCTGAAAAGCTTATAAGTGCTGTAATTGCAGAGGTTGATTTAAAATTTAGTCTTGTTCTTTCATATACTATTTTACAGATGCTCTAAAGTTGTTGCTTCTGGAGCTATTGTTGATTACTTCTTGATAAAGATACATGCTCAATTTGATATATTTTTCCTGCAGGCTGATGCAGGAGGTTCTCCATCCCTTGTTGCTAGGGGTGTCAATTCTGCACAGGCTGCTTCAACTGGAGATCAAATTCAGATTCAAGTTCCTAACGAGAAGGTGAGGTGATGGATGTCTGCTGTTCTGTGTATGTAATATTTTGCTGCTCACATTTGTATGAGCTAAGCACCTCTACTTGTCCAGGTTGGGTTGATCATTGGTAGAGGAGGCGAGACCATTAAAGCTTTGCAGGCCAGGTCTGGAGCCCGCATCCAGGTAGTTGATACCAGATAGCTTGGTATCTGAAGGTTATATCCACTGTTTACTTATTACTGTCTTGAAGATTGACCAATTTTTATAATTTGTAGTTGATACCTCAACATCCCCCAGAAGGGGATGAATCCAAGGAAAGGACTGTCCGAGTAACTGGCGATAGAAAGCAAATTGAAACAGCTAGAGAAATGATAAAGGATGTCATGAATCAGGTTATTAATTTGCTTTACTACTTTCTTTCTAGAAGATATTTTGTTAGTTAATAAATATTAATGTTTTGTTTGCTTGTTGTACTGGTATATTTTACATTAACTTATATAAATGGTATGTTGTCTGCTTTATGATCCTATAGACTTTCTTGATTACATCTCATAAATTCGCCGTTGGCATCTTTTTATTTGTGAATTGATTGGAAGAGTTACTGAATTAGAGGTTTGTAATGAGCACATTAGTTCCGCTTCAGTAGTGAAGTTTGTACTCATGCCATTTTTGCTTCCTTAATGTATATAAAATTTTGCCATTTTGCTAAAATTTTAAATAGTTAAATCGTGTATTTTCAGCTCTCTTTTTTGGCATCATATCTGTCATTCTGACATATGGGCATCATATGGAACTATGAAACGATCTCTTTAATTGTCATTCTCTCATACAGGCATCAAATGTTGACTTATATTCAATGTGGATTACCATAATTTCTCTTGCTGATCTCTCTCTCTCTCTCTCTCAAGTAGCATAGATTGGTATGTATGTGTTAACATTGGGTGGTTGGACTTTGGGTAACTTATACTTGTTTAGATAAAAGTAATCAGCCATGTGAGGTGTAGTTTTTTGGTCACTGTTAATTGTTTTCAGAATATAGTTTGAACCGGTGTTATTGATTTATTTGGGTGAATGTGTTTGTGATGTAATCCACATAGCAAAATGTAAGATTTGTATTCATTGAGAATGCACGAAGTATGATATTCAATTATGTTTCAATGTCTATCACACCTTATCCTTTTAGGAAGAATTATTTCAAAAGATTTATGCCGAGCAAGAGCTGATTCTTTTAACCTTGATGAGAGCTTGCAATATTGATGAATCATCCATGTCAAGGTCACATGAATTCTGTTAGGAAGGTCATATATTGAATCCAAGATATCGGTTCCCATAATTTATTTGTGTTGAAGATGCCAATTCGAATTGGTTGGCTTTAAAAATGCAGATTGGTCTATTGCCTTTTCCATGGGGTCAGCATTGCTTTCTTGGTGTAGCAATAGACAACTATTCTCTCATCCACTGAAGAAAGGTATCAGGCATTTAATCTCGCCATTGCTGGATGTTAATAGTTGGTAAGACTGCTTTGAGATCTGACAGTTGAAAATCGTAGTTCAGAAAGAGAATGTATTGCATTAGATACTGATCATGAGTTCCTTCCCATGTTCTATTCATGAGATGTGTCTGGAATTATGGTGAAGTAATGACATAGGGAATTAGAAATTTTGCATGCGTTTGGTGCTTGGAAATGCATCTGTGGCATCTAATATATAACGTCTGTGTGAATGGAATTTGGGGTGAAATAGATGCTTTGTTGAGAAACATCTAACTCTGATGTACCTGAAATGCTTACGTTTTTATTTAAAATTCACAATTAATGTAATATGCTGTGGGTTTAGGTTATTGTTTACTTTTTTTCAGCAGAAATAATGTAGGTTAATGCAATTTACATGTTTTAGCTGGCGTAAACATAGAAAGTGACTCACAATTCTATATTAAGTAGCAGAGTAACCCACCTGATTTGTTTTGGAATTGCTACTGCTTTATGGTACTAGAACGTTAGTTTGAAATTCCCTTCATTTAGCCTGCTTATTTACCCTATAATGTATTCTTCACTGAAATGCTAATTCTATGGCAAAAGTGCATTTTTATCCTTTATCTCTTCCTTGGTGAACGTAAAAATGATATAGAACTGTTATTGTTTTTACCTTCTTTTGTGGTACTTCTAATTTACTTAAATTGATTTTTAAATTAAATGGTGAGATGATATCATGGTAATGAATTGACTTCAAGTGATATGATTGATGGAGGACGTGTTGCTTAGCAGAAAAAAAGCACTGGCATATAGCTGTCAATATGTTATGGCTAGATTTAGTTCTGGTGCAACATGCTGAAAAATTATACTAAATGAGAGCATTTAGTTTACCACACTTGCTTGAGAGGGAAAGAGTCACCAAACCCTGGAGGTTCTTTGTGATTCTTCGGAAAAGCTATCAAGTCTGTTATTTGTGAGAATGTATCTATCTTATCACTTTGATATATTTTTGATTGGATCTCATCTACTCTCATGTTGTATTTCCTTGATGTTAGGGAATTTTTTTTTCCATTTTGTAGTGAGATTTTGTTTTATTCTTAAAAACATTTTGTGGTCAGATTTTATTTTGTTCAGGGTTATACTTTTGATTATCACTTAAAGTGATTTTCTGCTTTTAGTTTATGTCGTTTATTGTGCATTATTCATCTCAATTAGTCAATGATAATGCCAAAGAGAGCCCCTTTGTTTTGAATTCCAGATGTCGTTACTCAGTTTATGAGCCATTATTTCATTTCTTCATTACATTGTTACCCTTATGTTAATTTTATCTACTAATTATTTACATTTTGTGATTTGAAAATGAATAGACTCTGAGGCGTTCACCAGTGTCCGGAGGTTTTAATCAGCCAAATTATCGATCCCGAGTACCTGCTGGTCCACCTCAATGGGGTAACCGGGGTCATCATATGTCCCAGCAGACCTCATATGATTATCATCAGCGGGGGGCATATCCATCTCAGAGCTCACAGTATCCCCATTATGGGGGCTATCATCAAAATATGGGCCCAAGAGGTGGCTTTGGTTCTGGTTGGGAGCAAAGGCCATCTCCTAGCATGCAGGGTATACCCCCCCATGGTGGTGGTTATGACTACTATAGCGGGCATGGAGGCCGTTTACCAGAAGGTCCAGCATCCTCCCAACATTCAGCACCTGCTCATGGTCATGTTCCTGGACCTTCTGCTGCACCTGCAATGGGCCCACCCCCATCTCAACCTAACTACAATTATGGACACTCACAGGGTCCTGATTATGGACACACTGCTGCTTCTTATTCACAGTCTGGTCACTCTCAACAGAACTATGGCCATGGATATGATGAACCAAAGTATGACAATCATGCTCCAGCACAACATCATCCTTATGGTGGACAGGGAGGAGGATACTCACAGGCTGGTGCTCAGTCAGGTTATGGTCCACAATCACAATATGGCAGGCCACCATCTTATGGCATGCCTTCACAGGGGCTTCCTTCCCAATCCTATGGCCCTCCTAGGCCTACTAATCAACCAGGAGATGCATCTTACCAAGTTTCTGGTGCGACCCAGCCATATGGTCAGAATGTGCCACCACAACAACCATATCCATATGCATCTAGTGCACCTGCTCAACAAACATATCCTCCATATGGGTCTGCTCCAACTGCTGAAGGGTATAACCAGCCAACACAGGCACCTGTATCAGGTTATCCACAGCAAGGAGGTCAACCTGTTGCAAGTTACCAGTCTGTCTCACAGCAGGCACCAGGCTATGCTCAAGCAAATGCTACTGCTGGTTATGCACAGTATCCTTCTACTCAACAAGGTTATCCTGACCAGTCTGCTGCCAATGCAGCAGCCTATGGATACCAGGCGCAGCAAGATCCCAATTATAGTGGTACCCCTGCATCAGCTTATACTGCACCACCAACTGGGCAGCAAGGTTATGTGCAACCAAGTGCTCAAAGTTATGATCAGTCGGGTACTTATGGTGTACCTACAAGTGCTTCAGTTGGTTATGGAAAAACAGTGTCTCCTCAGCCTGGTTATGCTCAGTATGACTCAACTCAGATGTATGCTGCACCTGCACCTGCACCTGCACAGGCTCCTGCAACTCATTGAATGTATGGAAGCTAGCGTAGAATGGTCGCTGAAGCTAGCAAGATGATGGTTGATTGAGAACAGTAATGGTTAATTTTCTAGCATTAGTCTCTTTAAGTATAATAGACGACAGGCCACCAGACTCTATTCTGTAGTGCTCTTTATAATTATTTTATTTTTTGCTAGATATTTAGTAGTGCTTTCTAAACATGAGATATGTTTATTTCACTAATTAATATTTGGATGCTAGTAATATAAAGTTTACTGATTTAGCATTTTGTCATTTTGAGTCTGCTTCATATGTCCTATTGGAGGCTCTTTCTTTTCCAAGAATCATTTATGTTTCTGAGATCAATTATTCCATTCGCAATTGGGCTACGCGTGCTTATGCTCTTCTATGTGCAAAGATAAACATTCTTGTTTGTTTTGATCAAGTACAAGTGTTGGGAGATTTTGATTCTCAAGGAAGACCTGCTAGGTAGTATGCTGCAAGGTAAAGTTAAAAGTTGGCCACTAATTTGACATGGTGGGGTACAAGGTATTTATATGTTTTGTGTTTTCGTATAATAAGGTTGGGGAATTGTCAAAATATAAGGGTCTGTTTTGTGTTTCCGTATTTATCTTTGTGTCAATTTCAGGTCTAAAAAAAGTTCGGGGATATGCAATTATTATCTTCAATTTGGAGTTTCATTCTGCATAGTTGTGATTTATGCTTTTTGTTTTCAATATTGTATTAATGAATTTAATCATTATATATATATATATTGGTATTTTTTAATCTGTAACTTAATAAAGTATTATTAACTTTATTTAAAAAAAAGCTTTCTTAACATTCTAATTGTAAAAAATATTTTTCATAAACTTTATAATTATAAAGAATGAATAGGTAGTTTTAAAATTAATTGTATTAAAGAATAAATTGAGCAATAACTAAGAAGTAAGGATTAGGGTTGTTTATCGGTTCGAAACCGTTGATTTTGTTGTCATCCGATCCGATCCGACTATTCGTTCGGATTGAAACATCCTAATCTGCAACCGATCCGATCAGTTCTTATATCCGCTCAATCCGAACCGTAAACTATTCGGATGACATCCGATCAATCCGATAAATAAATCTAATTAACTCTATTTTTTGTATTTTTAAATAAAAATTTTAAATTTTTACATAAATCATAACATAAAATTATTTGATTTAAAAAAACATTAAAAAATTAAATAAATATATATTAATTATATATATATTTAATTTAATAAATATATATAATTAATTTCGGTCGGATCAAATCGGATGAAATATATATAATTAATTTCGGTAGGATCGAATCGGATGAAAAATCAACGGATCGGATCGGATTGATCGGATGATCGGATTTTTTGCACACCCCTAATAAGGATAATAGATAACACAATAATTTTAACGTGGAAAATCTCTTTTTAATAAATGAAAAAAAAAACAATTAGAGAACTTGGTTAACAAATTAATCTATTATGTAAATTAAATTATTATAATATTTATTTTTACAAGTGAATTTAATCTTCATTGATGTCTTCAAGCTTGTGACATTGTTGGATTAATCATAACATTTTTTTGAGTTTTCTTGGAGAGCTCACAAATAAAAAAAAATAAAAAATTTCCAATTCGTTTAATTTTAAAACTTTACATTGATATTTTTAGTTAAACTCAAAAATCAAAAGACTTTTACCGTTAGTTTAATCCTAAATCTTAGTTTAGAGATGGAGTGAATATAATTTTTTGTATAAATTTTAGAGAATACCTAATTAGTTTAACTACAAAAAAAAGGATAAAATTATCATGAAATACAAACAAAATATTTTGCTCAAAATATTCTTGGAAGGTGATTTTTTCTAAGAAACAAATTCATAATTTGAAGTTTGATAACGTAGGTGACACTTATGAAGTGTAAGAAGGATTGTTTTGTGTTAGATCATGTACACCCTCTTGTTGTTCTTCAATATTTGAATGACCAAAAAACGACAAGATTCTTTCAATACTTGAACCTATAATGACTCCAAGATTTTTCCCATAAAAACATCAAAGTTGCTCTAAGAGCATAATTAAAAGATAAGAAAATTTTCCAACAAATTGAATCAAGAGATGATAATGGAATGGTAGATTACTGCCAATTTATAGGAAAACAAATGGCTAAAATTGCACAGTTTCTTTAAAGAATGAATGGTAAAGATTTTAATCAAATGTTGTAACTTAAATACAAAGGGCAAACTATGTCATACTTACATAAAAAGAATATGTCATGTATGAGATAAGTGTTGTAAGCAAGACTTGATTTAATCTAAAGCTTAACAACAAAACTATCACTCTTATTTATTTTATTTTATTTTTAATGAAAGAACTTTAACTTATAGGAAATCTCTCTTAATAAGAGTAAGCAAAATGTGTAACTTAGTTACAAGAAAATAATTTTGTGATTCTTCTAAGTTAACATTCTTTACTAAAAACATGTGAAAATGTATGGATATATCAAACATAAACTCATTGGTTTTAATAATTAAAATATAAATAATAACTATTTATTTTACCTTTATATTTTTTATTTTGTTTAAAAGATAAATAAATATTAAAATAAAATAAAATAAGTACAAGAAATTATTGTTTAGATAAAATATTACCAATAAATATTAACACCTATTAATAATTTATCTTTCTAACCGGTTATCTTGTAATGCAATAGTTTATGCTTCTTGTTTTCACTTTAAGGATTTGTTTTGAGCTCATCATTGTGTGTATATAGACACACACGTAGGTATGTGCGAACGAAATTTTAAATATCTATAAAATTATTTATAAATCAATAAATAAAATTGAGTTGTGTGACTTAAATTTTAATAATTAAATTTTTCTACTTAATAACATATTATAAATTTAATAATTTAAACATATTTATATATTTTCGAGAGATAAATAAAACATATTTTCTCATTAAATAAAAATGAAACACTTGAATGTAATTATGTCAATTCTTTCTTATTAATTGTTATTTGTATGGATTTTTAATTCGAATGTTTTAGGAAATTAGAAGCAAGTTGTACCATTTTTTTAATGTTTATATGGTATTACTGTTGAATATTGGCTCTAAAAGTAACAAATTAGTGGCATAATTTAGGGAAATTAGTGTCCTAATTTGTGGCATGATTTAAGAAAATTAGTGGCATAATTTAAGGAAATTGGTGGCCTAATTTAAGGCTTAAATTATGGCACACTTTAGGGAAAGGGAGCCTTTCTTCATCTATAAATAGGGAAGAGTTCATGCATTGAAGAACAAGGCAAAAATCAGAAAAAATCAGAGAGAGTATAAGCAAACTCAAAGAGAGAAAATACTTTTGAGTTTTGGGAAACACTTGAGAGATATTATTAGTGAAATCGTATACGTATTCGTATATTTCCTACTCAGTTCAAATAATATCACTTTGCCTCAGTGGACTGGGCGGGTGTAGAACCACGTAAATTCTGTGTGTTCGTTTTATTCTTTGATATATTCATATCACAGCTATTTATTGCTTCCGCCCACAATAAATTGGTATCGAGCCAAATATAGTAGTATTATATATCAAATCGAAGCTGCGACGATACGAACGCAACGGTGAAAGAATCGCTCAAATCGGAAGTCGAATCACCGCGGAAAGGCTGCCCAGGAGTCTCTTTGCCAGTGAATTGAGTCAACTCGCGAGTTAGACCGAGTCAACTCGGTCACTAGTGATATTTGGACCGAGTTGGTGCATTTGTTCATCCGTTTTCAATGAGTTGGATCTATTCTTAGCTAATTGGACCATTCCAAATTCAACTACGGACTCTAGTTTTTCCAAATAAGGTATAAAATTTGGAAAAACAACTTGTTTTAAGTTGTAAGTGCAAAATTTACATTATCGGTTTGTACTTATGGGCCGATAAAGGAGAGATCGAAGAAGGTGAACAAGTTGACCATAGAATTTATGGAAAACCAAGTTCTACCGAAGAACTATGTTGTCAACACAAAGTTTGAGGTGGAGAAATTGACAGACAAATAACTTTGGCATGTGGCAATGTGAAGTATTAGATCTATTGTTCGAGAAGGATCTAATATAGCCTTGGAGACTAGGCAGGAGATTATTCAAATGAAGATTGGAATTATGTCAACCGACAAGCTTGTGGCACAATTCGCGTGCTTAGGAAAAGATCGAAGTACTTTGTCATGAAAGAGAATGTAGGGATTCTCGGAAGAAACTAGAGGACAAATACATGACGAAAAGTATTGAGAGCAGACTCTACTTGAAGAAGAAACTTTTCCGTTCCGGTACAAGAAAGGTACCCCTACATGATTGAGCACTTAGATAATTTCAATAAAATTTTGGTCGATCCGCAAAATTTAGATGTTGAAATTATCGATGAAGATAAAGCTTTGTTGTTGTTGAATTCATTACTCCGAGAGCATGAAGATTTAACCACAACCCCGTTATATGGAAAGGATGAGGTTAAGTTCGTAGATGTTTCAAATGCTTTGGTAAATAACAAGTACAGGAAGAAGGATCAACATGATCACGGAGACTCGATATCGGAAGCATTGACGGCTGGTAGAGGTAGGACTAACAACAAAAATGCGGCGGATCAAATAATGGGGGAAATCTAGATCGAAGTCCGGAGGAGAGTCATCGAGAAGACGTCTGCGGGCGAGGAGTGTGCCTATTTGTGTGCGAAAGGGCCTTTGGAACAAAGATTGTCCAAACAAGGACAAGTCAAATGCAAATGTTGCACAGAAGGCCGATGAAGATGAAGATGAAGAATCAGCCTTTTCAGTTTCATCATCAAAAACCTACTCAGATAAGTGGATCCTTGATTATGGATGTTCTTATCATATGTGTCCAAACAGATATTGGTTTTCGAGTTTTGAAGAGCTCGATGGAGGAGTTGTGCTTATGGGCAACGACAATGCCTGTCAGACAAAAGGGATCGGAACAATACGACTAAAGATGCACGATGGTACAATCAAACGACTTATAAATGTAAGGTATATTCCTGACCTAAATAAAAACCTTATTTCTTTAGGTGTTCTAGATTCTGATGGTTACAAGGTAACATTGGAAAATTGAGTCTTGAAAGTTGTACGAGGTGCATTTGTAGCAATGAAGGGTACTCGGAAGGCGAACTTGTATTTCCTAGATGGGTGTACAGTTACAGGAAGGAGACGGTTGTCTCGAAGTAGTTACGAAGAAAAGGCAAATGATTCTTCCGCACATGTGGCACGTACGCTTAGGGCATGTCGGTGAAAGAGCTTTGCAAGGCTTAATGAAGCAAGGTCTTTTGAAAGGTGCCAAGAAGTAGGAAAGTTTGATTTACCGCGAGCATTGTGTAATGGGGAAAACAAACGAAGTCAAGTTCGGCCTTGCCATTCATCGTACTAAGGATCTCTTGATTATATTCACACGGATGTTTGGGGACCTTCCAAGAATGCTTCACTTGGAGGTAAACGTTGGTTTGTGACTTTTATTGATGATTTCTCTAGATATGCGGATATACACATGAGTCACAAAGATGAAGTTACGGATATCTTTCTTAAATGGAAGAAAATGATCGAGACTCGAGACGGGCGGGAAGATTAAAGGCTCGAGATCGATAATGGGTGGCGAGTATAAATCGAGATCCTTTCTTTAAAGTTTGTCAAGATGAAGGGATAATCGGACATTTTTCAATTCCTCGTACACCACGACGAGAATGGAGTTGCGGAAACGAATGAATCGTACTTTGGTTGAGAAAGTTCGATGTATGCTTTATCTCATTCCAAATTGAGCAAGGCATTTTGGGGTGAGGCTTTGTCATATGCAACTCGTATAGTCAACGAGACTTCTGCGACGCATTAGATGGAAAAACTCCTAAAGAGGTATGGTCACGGACAACCTGCGATTATGATTCATTGCGAATATTTGGATGTCCCGCATATTTTCATGTTAGTGAATCCAAACTCGGATCCGAGAAGCAAAGAAAGCTATTTTCTTGGGCTTTAAGGAAGGAGTTAAAGGATTTCGACTTTGGTGTGGTGAATCCAAGAAGATCGTCTTAAGCCGAGATGTTACATTCGACGAATGCATTTATCTTTGAGACAAACAAATTCGAGAGAAAGAGAATGAAAGTCCAAATACTCTTTCTAAGGTGATGCTTGAGACTTCGGAAGATCGAGAGAAAAGATTGCACCAATTACCGATCGTGGTGAAGATGAAATTGATGATCGAAGAGATCTCGGTTGAGGTGGAGGTTCTCTCGCCCATCAGCTCCGAATTAATCGGCGGCCCGAGAATCTATTGCCACTACTCGACCGAGAAGGGAGATTAGGAAGCCTACGAATACACAGCGTGGTAGCATTCGCACTTCCGGTAATTGATGATGATGTCACATGCACTTACTGAGAGAAGCCGTGCAAAGAGTTGATAGTATGAAGTGGAAAATGGCAATGGATGAAGAGATGAAGTCTCTACATCGAATCGAACTTGGGAGTTGGTTCAACTTACGAAAGGAAAGAAAACTATTGGTTGCAAATGGGTCTATGCCAAGAAGGAAGGTGCTCTGGTAAAGACAACATCGGATACAAAACGGTATCGGTAGCAAAGGCTATGCTCGAGAAAGAAGGAATAGACTACTGACGAGGTATTCTCACTTTGTTGTTAAGAATTCATCTATTCGGATACTATTGGCTTTGGTAGCACGGTTTGATCTCGAGTTAGCTCAACTCGATGTCAAAACATCTTTTCTCCATGGTACTTTGAACGAAGAAATCTACATGTCTCAACCAGGATGGCTTTAAAATTCCGGACGAGAGAATTGGGCTTGCGTGAGTAAGTCAATTTACGGTTTGAAGCAATCACACCGACAATGGTACAAGCCGCTTTGATAAGCCGTCGGAGAGCGAAGTACACACGTAGTCAGTTTGATCATTGTGTATACTTTCGGAAACTCGAGACGGTACCTTCGTTTATTTGCTCTTATATGTTGATGATATGTTGATTGCATCTAAGAGCAAGGTGGAGATCGACAGATTGAAGGCTCTGTTGAGTTCAGAATTTGAAATGAAAGATCTTGGAAAAGCTAAGAAAATTCTTGGGATGGAAATCATAAGAGATAGAGTTGCAAGTACAGTCTGTCTGACACAGACTCAGTATCTGAAGAAAGTACTACAAAGGTTTGACATTGACGAAAAAACCAAACTAGTAAGTACACCGCTTGCTCCTCACTTTCAGTTAAGTGCATTAATGTCACCTAGCACCACCGATGAGAAGAAGCAAATGGAACGTGTTCCATATGCAAATTCCGTTGGTGCCTTGATGTATGCAATGGTTTGCACCAGACTTGATATTTCCCACGCTGTTAGTATGGTGAGTCGGTACGATGCATGTCCAGGGTAAAGGACACGTGAAGCGGTGAAGTGGATTCTACGGTACATACGTACTGCATGGATATTGGTTTGAAGTTTGAGAGAGACAAGGCGAAGGTAAACACCTTTAGTTGGATATGTGGATTCGACTATCTTTGGAGATTTGGATAGCGTCGATCTGGCTGGTTGTGTTCAAAATGGCGGGAGGACCGGTTGTTGGAGATCAACATTGCGATCAACTATAGCTTTGTCTACTGGAGGCGAGAGTATATGGTTGTAACAGAAGCATTCAAAAGAAGCTATATGGCTTCTCGGGTTGACTAAGGATTTGGGTATTGTTCGGAAGAACGTGGAGGTTTTCTACGACGGCCCGAGAGTGCCATTTTGTTTGGCAAAGAACCAAGTTCAGCGTGGTCGCGCCAAGCACATCGATGTTCGATTTCATTTTGTTCGGGAAATCGTTGATGAAGGGAATGTTATACTCCGAGAAAGTCGGGCTGCGAGATAACCCTGCGGATATGCTTACAAAGGTGGTTCTGAGGGATCAAGTTTCAACCAACTTAGACAGTCAACATCTCTCGAGCTTATGGCGCCTGGGCGCATTTGGAGAAACTTGACGTTATGAACTTTTTCGCCAAGGTGGAGATTGTTGAATATTGGCTCTAAAAGTAACAAATTAGTGGCATAATTTAGGGAAATTAGTGTCCTAATTTGTGGCATGATTTGTGGCATGATTTGTGGCATGATTTAAGGAAATTAGTGGCATAATTTAAGGAAATTGGTGGCCTAATTTAAGGCTTAAATTATGGCACACTTTAGGGAAAGGGAGCCTTTCTTCATCTATAAATAGAGAAGAGTTCATGCATTGAAGAACAAGGCAAAAATCAGAAAAAATCAGAGAGAGTATAAGCAAACTCAAAGAGAGAAAATACTTGTGAGTTTTGGGAAACACTTGAGAGATATTATTAGTGAGTAAATCTGTATCTGTATTCTGTATATTTCCTACTCAGTTCAAATAATATCTACTGCCTCCCGTGGACCTAGGCGAATTGCTGAACCACGTAAATTCTGTGTGTTCATTTTATTGCTTTGATATATTCATATACCGCTATTTATTGCTCCCGCCCACAACAATTACTCATGGGCAAAAATCTTAAATCCACTATAGTATGTAAATGCTATTTAAAAAACATTATACATCAACTATCGTCCGTGCATCTTTATTTTCTCCGGTATAAAAGCTTATTTTTTAAAGATAAATGTACCAAGTATCTCTTAATTGTATAACTAGAAGGATTTACTTCTTTGTAATTTTTTTTAGTAGTTTAGTTCTTTATTATTAAAAAAAAAGTAATAGTACATGAACCATCAATCAAATTTTAAAACCTTTTAAATATTTTTTATTAATTTTATAGTTATTATTGTATATTATTAAAGAAAATTTATGATATTAATATCTTAATAAAAATTGAAATAATACGAAAAAAATCAAAAATAAATAAAAATTTTAATTATTTGTCTTTGTATCGACACTTTTGTCAAAACAAAGTGACAAGACTACTGTCAAAAATATAATAAAGTCACTAAATTGTTCTTTTTAATTTAGACTTTTTTTTTTAAATCTCTAATAACTCTTACAAATTTTTAGAAAGGTATTTTTAAAAGTGACAAAATAATTTAATTTTAATAACATAATTTGATTTTTTTTATATTTATAATAAAAAATAGCTAAAGTTTTTATTAATTATTAAATTTATCATCAACTTATATTATTAATAACAAATATAATCTTCAAAAATTACTAAGTAATATCAAACATTTGAGTTTCATTATAAGCAAAAAGAGTATGGTTTATCAATAATAAAATCAAACACCGAGAAGCTCAATGAGGTATTGAATTAACCGAGTTAATAGCTGTGGATTGATACAAATAATGTGCACCAAAAAATATATCCAATTTTAATCAATGAAACAATAACTATTGATAGAGCTTTGCATTTTGGTCAAGAGAATTGAGTGGGCTTATACTTAATTTCCTATACCATTGTGGTGGGCTACTTATAGTCTAAGAACTTGATTTATGAGTTAAACCTAATTATTTTGTAATTTAATTTTTGGACAGATTTGATTCTAAATTTTAGGACTTTTTTTAAGTTCAATTGGGTGGCACACATAGGAGTGTTAAGTCCATTGTAGCCGGCCAAGTAATTTTTTTTTTTTTTAAGGATTTCTATTTTGTTTAGTTATTGCTTAACTAGGCTATACATATGCCACTCCTAGTTTGTTTTAGAAATAAATTTTGAGATTTTAATAAAATTAATAGTTTTAAGTTTTTCTTGGTTCCCTAACCAAAATTAGAACTTATCAAGATAATAATTTGTGGGATTCAACCATTATATCTCTAGTTCATGGCTCTTCTATAGTCGTTGGGTTAAGGTTTTCTATTATACCTCTGATTCGTGGTTCCTTTATAGCCACTGGGTCAAGGTTTCTTCCATAAATCTATTTTTAGTTTTCTTGAGTTATGAACTCCATTATTCATGGGTTCCTAGACGTGTTCTTAAGATTCTCAAATACAGGGTTGCCTATGGTTTGAAGTTCGCTTTAATAAAATTGATGTATTCATTTCCTTTAAAGATTAAAATACATACAGCAAATAATTAACAATATTTAATAGTAATACTCTTGATTTAATTTTGTTCAATTGGTATTACCATTCTTATTGTGCAAACCAAATGTCTCCTTGGAGAAAGTATTAATTAGCCGAGCTAATGGAATTGGGGTGTAAAATTACCCAAAACAATCTTTAGCCAATAAATTTGAACCAATTCAACCCATTTATATCAATTTTAAATTATTATTGTTAGACCGTAAACACATGATAATAAAAGAAAACTTAGAAATGCAATTGTTCTCTTGTCTCTCTAATTTTGGAGATGAGAAAGGAGATGTGAATAAGTTATATATTTAGTCTCCCCTTAAGAATAATATTAACATAATTGGAAATGAAAGAAAAGGAAAATCTAGAATGGAAATAATAGGAATATATTATAACATAGTTTGAAAATACTATTTCTACGATAGCTATATTACAAGCACAAAATTGTTATTGTTTCCCACTCTGCACTCTTTCAATATTAAAAAAAAAGGTATTTAATTGACTTGACTCCGAAATAGAAGTTGTATTTAATTGACTTGATTTGACTCCAAAATAACATATCAATTATATATAACGTATATATACGTAGATATCTAGTTTACAATTATGTATAATGTAGTGCTTCATATTACCTAGAACGCGTATCACACAAGAAGCCCTTGGACTATTTTGTGGACAAAAAAATATGCGTCAACCTCCGTATGCATCCTTTCTAAAACCGTGGAGCCGATCTTCAGCTCATGCTTGAGATGTAGACGATGATTCCTCAAGATCTCAACTCTTGCATTAACTTAGCCAAATAGAGTGCCATTTAGAGACAATTCTCAATGAGGTTTAGAGGATAACATGATCACATCTTTCACAAAAGAAAGTTGTCAATCATGTGCTGGATCACATCAGCCCCATCAGAATTGATACGATATGTTTTTACCTAAAAACAGAGAAGATGGTGTTAAGTAATGAAACATTTGGCTGCATTTCTACTGTAAACTGTAAACAGTGAAAGGACTCATTTCATATTTTTTTGTTATTGACATGCCTGAATGGTCTGATGCGCAAGATATCTTTGTTTACTTCCACTGAAGTTCACATCAACTCGTTCCCAGCTCAATTTTGTTAGACCTCTTATCATTATTTCTGAAAATTTGTTGTCGAATTAGCAACAGTGACACCAATGAACTGGAGTTATTGCAATCAAAGGTAACATGGCTAGTGAACTCATAATTCTGTAATTTCTGTGCATATTTCTTGACATAACCTAGCTCAGAACAATTAACTTGCCATCCTCTTAACTTCATATTACTACTGGTGTGTCAAATTAAGCTTAAAGCCATAACGTTGCTTTGTTGTGTGTTTTCTTCTTTCTTTCAAGAAATCAGCTAGTCTAGAATCATGGTTTTTGTGTTCAAACATTCATGTTACATAGGAAAATCAAAAACGGTTTTAAGAAGAGTAATGCTATATATATCAAGTAATGTGTCAATTTTAGATTATGTTAAATTGAGAGTATGAGATGTTAAAGTAATTGTAGGACACCTTACTAATAGGGGACCAATTATATTGTAATATATGGATTGATGCATGTACCAAATGATAAAAAACATTTTCCATTTGAGAATTAAATATTGGCAATAAGGCATCAGATGCAAAATAGCATTTTGCAACTTCTGAGCATATTTTCAGGGTATAATGCTAAATTCAATGGGGACAAATGGACATGAAAAAATAACTCTAAGGTAACATTGGCATGCTAAGTCTAATAGCCCAATATAGTAAAGCAAAAATATGGATCTCAACTTTTAGTAAATATTTTCATTAATGTCATCGGTTGGTTAAATGAGGAAAGAGATATAACCTTCCATCTCAACACTCTTGCTTCTGTTAGTTGTACTCTCCACAGGAACTTCTTGAGAACCAGCAGTTTTAGGTGCCTCCACGTTAACAATGTGTGGATACTTGTCATGTCTCGAAAGCGTTTTCGACTGTTATAGAAAATCAAGTCAGGTTAACCTGAAAAATTATATAAAACCTTCATATCTAGCTATATAAGATTACCTTTGGGAGTTCATTCCAACGCCGTAGAGATGATGTACTCCAACCCACAATGTCTATTAAAGTTGTCAAGTTGTTCAATTGACATTAGGACAGTAACAAACTAACAAAGCATTATGACATGGCAACAAAGGTGCCAAAACCTACACTGACAATTTTCATCTAATGCCATTTGAATAAGAATTATTAGATCAATCTGGAGGTAATAAAGTTCTGCCCATTGATGTATTTTACGAGATGAAGAGTTTGCAAATAAAAGAATAGAAAAAAGGATACGGTCAAAGTGCACATTTGCATAGGCAACACGTCGCTTGAAAGACTGCAATGCCGAGCTGCAAGGGAAGGAAGGTAAGTTATGATTCCATTCAGCCAATACAATAGAGAAGAATAAAAAATGTTATTAGTAACGAGGACTCACATGAATTCTAGATCTTTACCGTCACTGGCCATCCGGAGAAGAAGGGGAGGTTTTCCATTATCATTGTCAGTTAAAAAGAGATGTCTACCTGTTCTTCCAAGACACCATGATGTACGAGAGGCTACTTTCTCCAGAGTGTAGAAGCCACAGAAAACCGGGACCTGATATGTAAATCCGTGCAAGAAATAAGAGCATATAAAGCCATAGTAAAAACACGAAGTGAGCATCTGGTATGGCTTCAAGAGTTAGTCCAGAAATTAGTTCAACATGAGAGGATAACTGAATAAGGAAATGAGAAGGAAGCCAGTCCTCCTATGATTGTGAATTATATGCAAATTATCGATTTAACCTTTATGGTTTTACAGTCAAAAGTGGCAAAATATGATACTTATAACATATACAAAAGAATTCATTTTTTAATAAATCAATAAATGCGCAAAAACAGGTCACCTGTCTGTGCCCCCTGGAACCCAGGTGTGGTGTTGCTGAGGTTATAAAATTCATGGGCTCAAGTCCAGCAATTTTGGCTTTAAATTTCTCCTTCTCACATGAATTTTCATAACCATCATTCTCACTAACTGCATTTCCATGCGATACTTCTTGATTAATGTCTCGTTCATACAGCCTAGCAATGGCATATCTTGTTACTAGGCCACCTAATGAATGACCAATAAATGAAATCTTCTGAGCACTTGGATGACGCTTTATGACAGACATTACCTGAAATAGCATGATTGTCATTGGTTTCTAGCTCCAAATGGTAACTTCAATTTTAAAGAAATATTTCCAATTAGTCATCATATCTTGAGGCAAAAATGACAGCTAAAGAAAACAAGCACATCAATTCTGATACTGATAGCTATAAGTACTATGAAATACTATTTGCATCAAGAGTAAGAAAATGCCCGTAAGCAAAAGGTGGAGCCATAACGCACCTCTTCGACCAATCTCTCCCCCATCACATCAACACCATCAAATGTCAACCTTGAAGGATTGCATTTGCTGCCTGTTTTTCACATTAACCACATGGAATTCATTTCATTATTAAAGAAATAACAAAAGATGAATATCAAAGTATACAATCAGAGAACGGTTTGAAACATGTATTTATGAGCCTTGAGTATTACTGTGCCAATGAAAATGAAGTTAAACAAGATTATGTCTTTCTGGCAAGTACGACTAAGAACTTGACATACAGATTCAACATATCCTGCTACCCTTTTGTGACTTCGCTTCTATTTGAAGAAACAAGTCCAAAAGTTGAAATATTTACAAAATCAATATATTTCAAGCTCAAATATCACTTTGCTGAAAATCTCACCTAGTTTAACTTTCTATAACATTTGATTGAAAGAGTCAATAAGGAGACAAAACTGATAAAACCTATCCTCATTAAATACACGGACCAATGTCGAATCCTCGTTTATTACAAGTAAATTATAGTCAAATCAACCAACAACTAAAGGATAATCTTGTCACAATTTTGTCACTAACTGAGCCTTTTTGCATTGCCAAAAAAATCATAAATTAATCGTTTTGAACTAAAGCCAAACACAAACACAAATCACAGAATTATAAAACAGCTATAATGGTTTACCACAAATTATAAATACTATGGACTATAATCAAAGCACATGAATAAAAAAAAAACTGCAAAAGATCAAATGGAACTTACAGTGAACAATAACATCGTCTGGATACTTCTTCAAAAACTGCTTTGCTGCAAACTTCCAATTCTGAGCACTGTAAAATAGATCTTTTTCAGAAATTTAAGACACATATAAGCTAAAATTAAATGGCATTGAGTGGCAGGGGGGAAAATTCCAAAAGCAAGTGCACGATCAAATTAATATAAACACCCTATACTGAATCAGCTTTCATAGGATCAATCAAACTAAACAAGACATTGAGCTGGACTTATATTAGGTCATTGGTATAATTAGGTCCTTTAACATGAAATTGGTGTGGTAGTGTCACTTAGTTCCATTGTTTAAAAAAAATGTCAATTAAATACAAAATACATCATTTTAATATAAAAAAATTAGAATATTGTAGTTTGTACATACTTATTTTTCTAATACTAAATGATTATATGACTAGTGCATTTGTGGCTTTGTTTTAAGATTATCTTGTGATCTAAGTAATATGAATTCCCTTCTCATCACAATGTACTCAAGGTTAAATCTCTCACATTAATGTTTTTCTTTATCATTTTTTTTAATAAATGACACAGTTCAACTGATGTAGAAACTCTAATAAACTTTTCTCAACAAAATAAGAAAAATAAAGCTAAGCTGACCTGCCAATAAGCCCATTAACCATTATAATCAAGTGCCTAGGAGTCTTCCTTCGACAATCTTCTTCAACCTCCATATCTACATTTCCATCCTTGTCAGTTTCCGATTTAATGTCCAAACACCTCAATTTCGGAAGCAGATACGAAATTTTCCCATTCTTCTTCTTTCTACTGGTCGAATCCAATTTCTTCTTCGTTCTCCCATCTTCTTCTTCAACTACGACTCCAGAACCATCTTCTAAATCTAATGAGGCCATTTTGGTGAAAATTTTGTTGAGAAAGTAAGAAATTGTGTTTTGCGTAGAGTTTAAGTAGTTATTGTTATTGAGCTTTTGGTTTTGGAAAGTCCCAACAAATACCTGCTCTGAATTGAATGCTACTGTTTCTGTTCAAAGTCTGAATCTTGGACTTTTCTGTTCCATAAATGCGTTCTCTTTTCAATTAAAAATAACATTTTTTTATTTTTATATTTTTGGAAAAAAGGATGATTTATTTGAATAAATAATAAATCTTTGATTTTTATGCTAATTACGGGATTAGGTTTCTGGATGACGAGAATTCTGACTTTCTGTTAAGCTTCTAGAGAGTTATGTGAGGGAGATAATTGGAATTGTGCGAGGCAAAGAAAAAGACTTTTCTGTTCTTCGTGCCGCTTTCTATTTGGGTGAGAACAGGAGTGTCTATGGTAACAAATCAAATCCGAATCCAAAAACATAACATAAAACGAATTTAATTTGATTCCATTTAAATAGCTCGAAAAGATTGATTGATTGAGTTTGTGATAGTTCATTAATTTAAAATTAAATTAAAATTATTATAATTTTATTATAAATATTTAAAATATTATAAATGATATTATGAGTTAAAATTGATAAAATTTAAAATATGATATAAATTATTTTAAATTTTAATATTTAAATGATGATATAATAAGATGATATTAATATGTATTTTTCAATTAATTAATTGATATAATATTATTTTTTTATTTAATGTAATAATGTTTATTATACTAATGAATTTTAATTGATTAAAAAAATATGAAATTAACAATTTAAATTAAATTTAAATTAATTTGTATCTATTTATTTAGGTTTAAATTTTAATTTATTTGTTCAAATTAAATTGAAGTTAAAATTTAATTAATTTAAAATAAATTAATTCAAATTCAAATTAGTTAAAACTAATATAATCCTCGTTAATTGTTACCCTTATATGAGAGTAAGAATATAGAATACAAGTTCTTCCTTAATATCATCTTATCTTTACTTCTTATATCTTTTCATTTTAATAAAAAAAAAATATTATCAATCTCTTTTTCATCACATAAATTGCCATCCTTAAAAATAGAAGAAATATGTTATATGCTTCTTTCTGTTAATATTATATTTTCTTTATTTTTTATATTCTTTTATTTTTATAAAAATATAATATTAAAATATATTTTATTTTATTACGTATTTATGTTTATATTGTATACAAAATTCTAAAAGACCACAATTGACATGCAATCAATTAGACTTTACTTTTTTTTATGTAAAATAATTTTATTTTTTACCATTAATGTATATAATTTTTTTAATCTTAAATATCTCTTAATTAAAAAAATAACTTTTATAAAATATATCAAATTTAATGGATATATAAATATAAATTTAATTATTTTATAATTTTATTTTAATTAATAAATATTTAAGATTAAGAAAAATATACTAATAAGAAGTAAAGTTATATAGTATAAAAAATAATATATGTGATATATTTTTTATTAAAATAAGAGATTGTATAAATAATTTGAGACAAAAGATTAAGGTTCTTTGAACATAATGAATGATTTAATTGAGGGAAATTATTAACAAATTTTTTTTTTTACTTTTTAATATTTTATTTTATTTTTAAATGGAGCTCAATTCACACTAAAAACTAAATATATATTTAAAAATAGTATCAATTGTACAAAAAAAATTGCTGGAGGCATTAATTCATGTAATATTTTCAATTAGTAACATTTAACTTATTTATTTTTCAGATTTTCCGGCAGCTTTTAGGAATTAAATGTTTTAAATTGGTTTGTTCATTCCCTTTTAAAATTAGACCATGGCCGAAATAATATATATGACCAATGGATTTAATATTTTATTCATCTTTTAGCAATTTTATATTTTGATGGTTAAGATTTATAAAAAATTAAATAAAAATTATTGTTTAAATCTCAAATATTGAGATAATAGATTGTATTGTGTAATATTTTATAATTATTGATAATTCTTTATATCATAAGCTAATTGAGTTAAAGTTTATCCCAACCACTAACGAATAATATATAAATTTATATTTTTATCAATTATATTATAATATATGTAAATATTATTTAAAAATAAATAAATTATTTAATTTTTAAAATAATTTAACTTAAAATGAGAAACAATGGATATATAAATTTATACCTTTATACCTTATATTATATTACATGTAAATATTTTTTAAAATAAATTAACTCTTCAATAAAAATTAATGATTATAATTCAAAACATGAAATAAATATTATTTTAATGTTTATAAAGATATTAAAATTTTTATCATTATAAATAAATTAATTAATTAAAAATTATTTAATTTTTTATAATATTAGAAAAAAATATTTACATAGGTTAAATACTACGAATAACACAAACAAACGCTAAATAAATATAAATATAAATATAAACACCATGCATGCACAACTTGCTACCCTATATTAGATTAGTCACCCACGGGTAGCTGGATCTGCAATGTTGATTTTGCATTAAGAAGCTTCTTCCTCAAACCTAACTTTGTCAAAGTTTGGATTGTAAATTAGTTAAACCAACTATTTTACTAGTTATTTATTCCAAGTAATAAAAGAACCACTTGGTTTACATAAAGAAGATCGTGATATTATTATCAAAACTTTTGTTATTGGTATAATATTTAGTATGAATTTTTTATTATATTTTTATTATTTTTAAAAATTATTATTGATGAATTATAATTATGATAATAATAAAATTTAGTTATTTCTTTCGAGTAATAAAAGAACCACTTGGTTTACATAAAGGATCGTGATATTATTATCAAAACTTTTGCTATTGGTATAATATTTAGTATTAATTTTTTATTATATTTTTATTATTTTTATTTTACTATTATTTGATAAAATTATTATTAATAAATTATAATTATGATAATAATAAAATTTATTGTTATATAACGTAAAAAGATATAAGAAAATCAAAAAATAAATCTTCAAAGTTGTAATCACAAATATGATATTATTTATGTCAAATTCATATATTTTTATTATTAAAATAATATATCATACCATTTCACATTAACGCATTCTAACTAAATCATAACTATTTAGACCCATTAAACATTAAACGTCATCTAATTAAATTCTATTTAATATTATTGAGTGTTATTTTTATTATAAGTTTTAAAAATATTATTTTTTTAATTTTTTTAAAATATAATTAAATAAGGATAAGCATATTATCAGACCATCCTCATAAATTTATCAAATAATTTAAGAAAATTAAAAAATATATATTAGTAAAAGTTATAACAATAAAAATAACATTTACTAACATTACAAGAGATTTAATTGAATAAAATTTAATATTGAATAAATCTAGATAATCGTAATTTAATGTTAAATGATGTGTCAAACTTATTTTAATAATAAAAATATACAAACTGAAAATATGATATGTTATTTTTATGTTCACAAGTTTTAAATATATTATTTTTGTTATTTTCTCAATAATTGTATGAGTGATTAAATTGTCACTATTTAAATTATTATAGTCATAAAAATATATAGTTTATGACAACTCTATCCAACTATAATGGAACATAAGTATAATTAATTTGCAAGTATTAATAGATAACTTATACATTTTTTTATTTTAGTAATAATAAAAATAATTGTGATAATATCATTTCAAGATTGATTTTGTACCCAGTATGTTTATTGCATCATATTGGATAGGTTATGTATAAATGCATTGAATCAAATTGTATTAAATTGTATTATAATTAGTTTATATAGTGTTTGATGACAATTATAATATAATCAGATAAAATTGATTATAAAATACTTTAAATTAAAATAATTTATTATTATAAAATTTATTTAAATCAATATTTAATTATATTTTAAAATTACAAAAATATATTTTTTATTTGAGATAAAAGAAAAAATTAATACACATAATCTTATAATTAAAAATTCAAACAGATTAAATTAAGTATTTATTAAAATTTATACTCACTCTTTTACAAAACTATACTATTGTTATATTATACGATACGTTTGATTCCACAGTCAAATACATAACTGTATAAAAATTATACATTCAAGATCTTTAATTCTATGTAACAAATATGTTTTAGTATTAAGTTATTACCATATTAAATATGTTTCATTAGAACATGTTTGTTACATAGTATTAAAAATCTTGATAATATATTTATATGTTGATATGTTTTGCTATGAAATTACATCATATCATATAGTATAAAAAAATGTAGTTAAAAAAATTAACATGAGCAACAAGTATGAATCTAAATCTTAATAAACACATGACATAATTTATTTGAATTTTCAATTATAAAATTCTATGTAATAATTTTGTATTTCATATAAAATTAAAAAATAATATTTTTTATTTTAAAATATAATAAAAATATAAAAATAATTTAAATATTGATCTAAATAAATTTTATAATAAAAATTATTTTATTAAAATATTTAAAATCAATTATGTCTGAATATATTATATAACTTATTATTAAATATTATACAGATTAAATACATTATAATTTAATACAATTCAATCTAATATGATGCATCAAATATACTTCCAATTTAATATCGATGAAAATGACAGGATTGGGATTATTTTCTATATATAATTTACATTTTTCTCTTTTATTTTAATATTATATATTTACGTAAGTTTATTGTTAAATTAAACGAGTTTGATTAAAAATAATATTTATAGAATTAAATTAATATTTTAATTGTAAAAATATAATATCATGATGTATAAAATAATTATTTAAAGATGTTTAAAATAACCTAACAAAAAATTTTACTGTAACTTTTATTTTTGTAGTTTATTATATTTAATTGCATAATTAAATATTAGGTTAGTTTGAGGTATATAATCCAAAATTGATTTGAAGTTTTTAATTGGAGAAAAATTCCTAAAACTCGTAAAGAAAACCTTAACCTTCAGTGAGATTTCTTCGTTGAGATCTACAATAGAGATAAAGATAATCTCATGTTTTACGCATCATCTCTCATTGGCATCTATACATGTACTCTTATTTTGGAAATTAAAGAGAATCCTAAATCTTTCACTATTTGAAGGTGGGTTAAGATTCTTGAAAAGATTGATCACTACCTCAAACAATCATTAATTATTCAAAGTATAAAACTAGAAAAACAAGAGAAATTAAATAAATTAAAATTTATAATAATAAAAATAATATTTAATAATATTGAAAGGAATTTAATTGTATTTAATTTAATATTAAATCATAAGTTTTAAATTTTGAAATTTTTATTTTTTATTTTTTAAAAAAAAATCTTAATAATTCGAGAGTTAAAATAGATTTTGAAGTCGCGTTGAATGGGTTTGGAAACATTGTCGGCTATGGATTGTGAGTTGGGAGGGGATTGTGAGGGAAAATGAAATAAATTATTATTTTTAGATTAATAACTATCATTGTTAAAATAAATTATTTATTTTTTAAAATAAAAATTTTGTTTTAATAATAGTAAACATGTTATAGTATTTAGGGTAAAGAGATAAATTAATATTATTTTTATTTAATTTTTTAAATTATAAAAGGTTATTTTTAATCATTTTGTTTGTAAAAAATATATTAAAGAAAAATATTTAATATTTTTTAATAATTAAATATTTATCTTTAATATCAAAAGTCTTTAATTAATATATTCTTTAAAAAAAGAAGAAGAAGAAGTTAAATGTATCTTTCCCAAAAACAAAAGACCATTTTCTCCTAGTATTAATAGGTCTGGCCAAAAGAATTAGAAAAAATATGGGTTTGAAGACAAAAAAAAAAAAAAAAAATACATTAACGCAATTGAGAAAGAGATTAAAAAGCGGTGGTGGAGAGCCGAAACGAGCAACATATCCCAAATATACACACCAAGTTAAGCCAACTCTTCTTCTTCTAGTTTTTACGAACCACATGACGATTTAATGGACTCTCTCGTGTTATAAAAATCTTTAAAAAATGGGTTTGGGTTTTAGGCTTTCTCTCTATGGAACTTCTCCTTTTCATTCCAATTTCAATAGCAATTCATCCTCCAAACTTTTGCTTTCACCTCCTGGTGAGTTCCTTTGTTTCTTACATCTTATTTCATACAACTTGATGCTTCAAACACAACGTCAATTGTTTTCAATTTTCACCATTTTTTGTTCTTCTCTTCTCTTCTCTTGCTATACTTGGCATCTTCCCTTATACATATCTTCTTCTTCTTCTTCTTTAATTAACTAAACCTTAATTTGACTGAGATAGTAGCTGTAATTTGGGGGAGAAATTCTCCATGTTAGTATGTTATTCATTAATCAATACTAAACCATTAGCAAGCTTCTTTTTTTTTTTTTTTTGGGGGGGGGGGGGGGGGGTCAATTAGATAGAGATATTTAATTCACGATAGAAAACAGAATTACAAGCCTAAATCCAAAAAAAAACAAAACGGAACACCCAACTTCAATAGCCCAAAAGCTGCCTAAAGGAACCAGGCTAGTTATCCAGCACCACAAAAACAAAGAATGAAACCTCCAAAAACACGAAGACATAACCAAGACCACAAAAAAAGGCACCAAAAATCAGCTTCTAGAAAGAAAGTAGAAACACGCCAAAACCAGAACTGTACCACTAGACTCAAATAACAGAAAAACATACTCAAATCAAAAGCATAATAGTCCTGGGAAATTAAGCATAACAAATAGAAAGCAAAGTATGCAGCTAGGAAAAAACCAGAAACAGAACCAAGCATTGAGCAACTCAGTGTGAACCAATCCATAGTCATCAAAATGCTCACCCTAAGACATACAAGTGGCCAAATCTGCAATGGTGACCTCCAAGTCATCCATAAATCCTCTCCCAGATCATTTCCCTTATGTCTACTCAACCATTCCTTGACCAATTTCTTCGATGAACACACAACAGAGCTTCTAAGTTAATCGAATTTTTTCTTTTCTTTTTTGAAAACAAGTATAAACCACAGTCACAAGACCAGATGGCTGATCCACTCTAGTGCGAAATCCTCCATATCTCCTCCTCCAAATAACAAGACGAAACACCAACAAATTGATTCTGAAATTAGGACCACAACCTCAGTCACTAAGCCAAAATTGTAAGCCAACCCTAGGATGGAAATGGAGAACCAAAGAGCTCAATTGTGCCCTTAGAGAGGAACGCTACAGCCTTCAAGACCTCTTGGGGAAAAGTTTCAACACTCAAGCCTTCTAACATTTTTTTGGAACCGAATAAAAAGAAGAAAAAAAAAACAGCAGCAGGAAAGCAAAAAAGAAAAACAGAGGCAAGAAGGAAGAAGGAAGAAAGGAGGAGGTGAGTCGGGTGGGGGTGGGGGAAGAGAAGCGGCTGAGAGAGTTTGAGAGAAAAAGGAAAAAGGAAAAAGAAAAGGAAACCCTAGCTCTAAACCGACTCTCAAAATGGTGGATCAAAGCTTCGCTGAAAAAAGAGTATGAGAAAGGTTCAATTCCGATATGATACAACCGTGGCAAATTTAGCAAGCATTTCGTATAATTTTTGGCACTGATTTGCTCTAAAGCTCTAGTTTTGTTTCTATTATTCTAGTTATTATTTGTAAGTGTCATCTGTTTTGTTTGAGTGCTTTTCTTTTTCTTTTTCTTTTTTAATTATGTTGATTTTGAAGCTACTCTTTGACTAAAAGTCATTTAACATGTTGAGATTGTTCTGAACTTGTTTGACTTGCGATTTTGTTTTCTCTGCAAGGCAAAGAGGCTTCTTTTAATTCAGCCAGACCGTCTTTTCTTTCTCTTACTTCTGAAGAAAGTGAGAGTTTCTGTAGAGACACTAAAGTCTTTATCTGTTCATCTGCTTCTCCACAAATCATAGAGAATGGCGTATCACAAATAGAAGAAATGAAGGTTAGGTTTGCTATTATGCGATGATTACTTATATACCAAACAAGCTTGCTGTATTTGCTTGATTTTTCGAGACATTTGAATCTTACTACAGGTTTTACTTTTCAGACCATCTCTGGGAAGATTACACATAATAGTTTAAATGGTGTGATTGATGGTTTCCAAAAGCCTACTGCAATGGACAAAGTTGTTTCTGATTCCGCATTAAAAGCATGCACGGCTTCGCATTTTGCTCTGTTAATGCAAAATGTTCGGGATTTAGAAGAGAGTTTTGTTGATTCAGATGCATGGAAGCTGGAAAAAGAGATTTTGCTGCACTTAGGCAGGATTGGGGCTCTTAAGCTATTCAATGCTTGTTTACCGAGTTTCCTGGAAAATTCAAATGATATGGACATTTTTGGAATACCTGCTGTTAAGTCCACTGACGACCAGAATGTGAACAGCATATTGGATCATCATATGGGAAAGCCTATTTTTGGATCTAAGAGAAGGGAAGTTAGAAAACTAAGGAAAAAATTGTTGAGAATGTCTGATAAAGTTTCTTCGCAGTCATTACCATCAGAATCAGTTTTCCAAGTTCTTCAACATCCCACTAATTTGTCTCTGAAAAGAGCTTCAAACTCTAAAAGTAGAAGACTAGCGCTTGCTAAAAACGAGGCAGAAATGTCAACAGGGATCAAGGTTGAATTCTTCTTCTAAAATATTTTTGATTAATAGACTATAAACATAAGTGTTACATGCTTCTAGAGATTATACTATTTATTATTATACACTTTGAACTGGATACAGATTCTGGCAAACCTGGAGAGAATCAGAAGTACTCTCGAAGAGGAAAGTGGGCAAGTTGCCAGCTTAAGTTGCTGGGCAGAAGCAGCCAGAGTTGATGAAAAGATGCTGCTGCAGCAGCTGCATTATGGTTGGTATTGCAGAGATGAGCTCATAAGGAGTACTAAATCCCTGGTTATCTACCTTGCAAGAAACTACAGGGGTCTAGGAATAGCCTTAGAGGATTTACTTCAGGTTTGCCAGACTTAAAATGTTTATGTGCATTTCCATTCATCTTGACTTGAGCATAATTTAGGTATAGAAATGAAATTTACTTTAGAAGGCACGGATTATCTAGAAACTCTAAGGACAAATTTGAACTTTGTTTGAAAGTAAGCCTGCTTTTATCCATTTGCAATGCCAATTTGAGCAATGTTGGCCAAGTATTCGTCTTAGCCATGTTCTTGGTGCATTGAGTTCATTCATGCTATTGCATTAAACAGATCTCAGTTGGGAAGAAAAAATGAGAAAATATTAAAAAGAAAAAAAGAAAAAAATATTATGAGAGGAGATGGTGATATTTATCTTGCAGAAATAAAATACTAGCAAACAGATTACTAAGAAACTACATGTATGAACATCATGTGGTATAATTTGTTTCAGTTACTTTCTTGTTAAGTGATCTAGTTCTGTAGGCTGGGCATCTTGGTGTCCTACAAGGTGCAGAAAGGTTTGACCAGACAAGGGGTTGCAGATTCTCAACCTATGTTCATTACTGGATAAGGAAATCAATGTTGAAATTGGTAGCGCAACATGCAAGAGGGATAAAAATTCCTGTATATTCTCTCTCTCTCTTTGAAGAAATTATTTGTTCAACCAACAAAATCTCATTGGAACACAGGTGGTTGAACCATTGTTGTTTTTCTTTTCATTTTAGTGCATGTTAAGTAAGGCAATGAGCCAGATACAGAGAACCCGAAAAGCCATGAACAACAACCAGAAGAAATACATAGATGACTGTGAAATTGCAAAGCTCACAGGTCTTTCTTTGGCTAGAATTGGATCAGCCAGCCAATGTCTCAGAGTAGTGGGTTCACTCGATCAAAAGGCTGGAGATTGCTTTACAGGAAAATACATCGTATGATTTTGGCTAATTATTATATCCTTGTTTAATTTTTTTTAATTCTTGCCTACTTTGAACCTTAAGGTCATATAGGAAGTAATTGGATACTAATAACGTATATAGGATTTATTTGAAATCGTTTCTCCTTTTGGTTGAAATTGTTTTCATGGATCAGATAACTTCTAAAGGTGTTTCGCAATTTATAAGATAAGTGCTTTCAAAATTATGAGGAGTATTATTTGTAAGTGTAAAAGAAGTTAGTAATATTTACTTTTGAGAGAAGTACTTTAAGATGCATGATCCTATATTAAAATAATTACTTAAGTGCTACTCTGAACCACTCTTAATAGTTTTATGCCAAACACTTAAATGTTTTCCTTAAAATCACTTTTGACCATACTCTTTCTAGTGAAACTACTTCTAAAAAAATGCACATCTGTCATGGACAGTTTATGTTATGCGACTTAGATCCCGTTTGGAGGTGCTTATCTTAGAAGTGGTTTAGTTAAAAGTTGTTTCTCATTTAGGTGTTTCTAATGATATTGACAATTTAGTAATTATTTTAAGAGAGCATGTATTAAAATATGCTTCTCTAAATAGTGAGTGTTACTTATTATTTTAAAAAGTATTAATAATATTTCTTAAAATTTTAGAAGTATTTTTCTTAGAGATTGCCAAACACCTTAAGAAGTGTTTTATATTAGACTATTAAAAACCACTTTCAAAAAAGATGCAATTCCAAAATGGACCTTATATAGTAAATAGTAGGTGTGATTATTTGTCCTAATTTCAAAAGAATGTGATTCTGTTAGGAAGCACAAAATGTGATTTTTATGCCTTCGAAAACTCATGAAAATTTTATTCTATTTAGGTCAAAAGTGTTTAATTGATTTTAGAAGCATTTTTATAAGGTCTCAAAAGCATAAGCAAATAGATCCTGAAGTCTAAAGAAAAATACAAAAGTTGAAACATTAGAAGAATTATAATTTAAAGTTCTGAATGAAAATAAGAATCATGTTTTAAATCCAGCAGAAGGTTTTCTTGACTCCAAATGGTTGATTGATTTGCAGGAACAGATACCAGACACGTCAATAAGGAGCCCTGAAGAAAGTGTAATGAGGCAACACATGAGAAATGACATTCATGATCTTCTGAGAAGTTTGGATGCAAGAGAAAGACAAGTATTGGTCCTACGTTATGGGCTTAAGAACTGCCAGCCTAGGTCACTTGATGAGATTGGGAAGCTTTTCCGTGTGAGCAAAGAGTGGATTAGGAAGATAGAAACGAAAGCTATGACAAAGTTAAGAAATGAAGAGATACCCAGAAGTTTAAGGCACTATACAAAACTTTAGTTCCACATCAATATGAAAGGATTTGAAGTTTTCCTTTGGATGATGGAGCTTACGAGGTGAGTTCAGTTTAAACTTTCCCATTATAGAGTTTCCATGGTTGAACTATCTTCAACTACTGCATGCTGACGATAACTAGTTAATCTCCAGATGCTATTGAATAAGCAAAACACATTGAGATAATTTTCTTGTCCCCAGCTACTTCAATGCTTGTGACAAGGAAAGAAGTCGAGGGGAGGGGTGAAAGATGAAAGGAAAAGGAATATTTTGTTTCAATGTTTCGATTTGTTCTTTCTTTTTCATGGTGGAGATAGGGACTATATACATTTCGAAATCGGGTATTTTCAATTGAATGTATATGATGTAAATGAACCAGCTTTGAATTGTATTGTGAAAACAGGTCTTATATTTGTAAGTTTGTACTTTGTAGAATATTGCATTTAATTAAATTTTTTAGGCTTTGAATTCTGAATATACATGTTCAGATGTTCTTTTCTGAAATGGGTTTCATAACTTCATTTCCTTGTGGTTTTATGAAACCTAAACAACGGAACTTGTATGGTCCTTCACAAAAGTACATAATTAATTCATAATCTTCTAAGATGATATAAATTTTAGCCTATTTAAGATCGTGATGACATTATAACACAAGAACCACAAATCAATAGTGGTTGGTAACTTGACACTTCTTGCAAGACTGTCGTGAATATTAGAGATTGAAGCCTGTCTATCTGAAGCATCGCTATTCAGTTATTTATTGTTGTGATAAAGTTGCTTCTTCTTGACCTGATGCTTCCTTCTTCTTTTCTTTTCCTTTTCTTTCTTCCCTCAATTAAATTCCATTCAAACTTACCTGCGATTGTACAAATTTGAGTTAGTAAAGCTATCCTTATCTAAGGTTCTATTACAAACATAACATCCAATAAGCCATAAATAGCATCTAGAAGTTATATTTAATGGAATTAGTTTCAAAATAACATATAAGGTGTACATAACAGATATATACTATATAATGTATGGAAAATTTTCACAAATATATTGAGTTTTCATCTTTTATTACATATATTCTTAACGTTTATAATTTGATTACAAATATCTTATTGTTTTATATATTATCATTGATATTTTTAAATTGTTAATATTGTTAATATTTATCATTATTTTTAAAGTTTTCATTCACAAAATTGTCACAAATACTCTTAAGCTTTCATCGTTTGTCACATATATTTCTAACATTATATATATTGTCACCGATATTCTTAAATTGTTAATAGTCTTAACATTTATCGTTCATTTTTTAATTTTTTTTATGCATTACACAAAGTTCAAAATTTATAATTAAAGAGTTAATATTTATAATAAGGATTAAAAATTACGATCTCTATTAACATTGTTTTCTTTTATACTTTAATGGTTGATTTAGTTCAATTATATGTTAAAATTAATGTAACTTTAATTATTCTTGGATAAAAGATTATTGTGTCTTCCATCTTATTGTACAAAGAAAAACGAAAAAAACCACTACATTAAGGGAGTTTGATAGAAAATGAATTTATTTTGGATATGTACAAAATTAAAAAGAAATTAAACGATTTTATATAAATATTTTATTAACGAGTTAATATTAATACATTAGATAAAATTAATTATCTTAAAGAGTAAACTAGTATCATAAAAGTTACAAATGTACTATCTAACATATCGAGTGATAAAAATAACACTAAATTATAATTAATCTATCTTATCTTTTTGGTGATTACGTTATATTTTTAGTGATATATTTGTATAAATAATAAGAAGTTTGGTGATAAATTTATACCATTAATAAAAAAAAATTGTGGTAAATTTGTACCAATAATAAGGATTTTGGTAGTAATTTGTCATCAAAGTGAGATTTGTACTATTAATAATATTTGAGTGTTATTTTTGTCATTCAATAAAGTTAAATTAAAGTTAAATGATATGTTTGTAACTTTCACATTAATTTTAGTTTACCTTATCTTAAATAGTTTAGATTAAGAGTTTAATATGTTAAATGATATGTTTGTAACTTTCATATAAGTGGTATAGTTTTTAGTTTACCCTATCTTAAATAGTTTAGATTAAGAGTTTAATATGGATTAGAATAAAATTTTACTTATTAGAGGATCCAAACTCAAAATTGCATATACGAGCTTTTTTACAACATTATCCTCTTGTCCTTATATTACCTCTCCTTGCGTTCTTGTCAAGAATGCAATGACAATATATATTAGTTCTTGATGTTGTGATGATTTTTATGGCTTAAAGAATTTAAAGTTTCAATTGTAAATAAATAAGATAATGAAATGGTGGTTGGGAGGAGATTGGTTTGTATGTAGATAGAGGTTTTTGTAGAATATTAGCGAACTAAAGGATCTAAATGATAATTTTTCATATTTGAAGATCTAATTATAATTTTATCCATAAATATTATTTCAAATATAATGATATAAGTATTAAAATATATGTGATATTTTAAAAACCTCGGGATATTTGTGATAACTTTTCACCAAATTACATAAAATATAATGGTATTAGTTTTAAAGGCATTTTAGGGATATTTGTAATAATTTTCCTAATTTTTTTTATGTATAGTATACATATAAATAAGATATGTAGATATATACATGATATATCCGTTCTAAGATGTTATTTTAAGATTGAAATAATTATTTACTACATATGTATTATTATGTGTTCTTAAATCAAATATTGATATACTTTCTTCCCTAAACTAGAAAGTAATTTTTTCCAAAAATTCCTTAATAACTCTAGAAGAAGAAAAAAATGAAATTCCCAACTAAATTTGGCTTCATATCCAAGGTAAAATTACTACTTACTCTTTTCTTAAATGAGTATCACTAATCTTATTTAGAATATAATTATTTTTTCATAATTATCTAAGTTTATGGTTGGTTAAAGCTTTCCTATAAATATAAACATATAGTTTATTGTTTCACACCCCAAATAACTTATATAGCTTTCAAAAACTCAAAAAATGTTTGTTTTCGTACCCATCGTATTTCATAGTTTTTATTCATTGTGTTTAATGATCATATAGCTTTTTCTTTCTAAGATTCTTTAATGCTTACATCAATTCAACATGTGTTGTTAAAATTTATTGAAATAATTGTTAAGATTTAAAGAGCTATTGTTAATGGTCTCGAGCTAAATCTTTTGTACTAAAATTATTAATTCCATGGTTATTGATATCTTCGAAACTGTGAGTTTCATTTATTTGTTATTGAAATCCATATAAAACACACACAAACATTTGTGTTTCAGTGATAACTCTTTTATAGGTTGTTTTATAAATGCGTTTGATTGATGATGAGTTAATTGAAATGTTAGTTAGGATCCGTACACGCTAATATTGGAGGTTGTTAAAATAAAGAAATATCTCGTAAGTAAAGTATATTAAGGGATTATTTATGTCAGAGATATAAAATCGGGTTTGTATTTAAACATTTAATTTTCATAAATGATAAATTAAGTGATTTGATAGATCAATGATTTTTTTTAAAATAATTATCATGATACAGGTTGTTTTCACCTAAAATTCTTTACATTAATTTTAATTTCCACTCTTATTATTTGTTCGTTATTATATGCACGGAGGTTGTGTTTAGATATTATATATAATATTTTTTTCTTTCAAAAAATTTATTCGTCCCATTTAAATTTATTAATATTATAAATCTTTAAAATCAAATAACAAGTAGCTTTTTCACTTATTATTTATTTATTTTTTGATATAATAAAAAAATTAAAGTTGATAATTTGTGTCTTGACAAGAACACGTGTGACATGATATGATTTTGACACGATAAATATAATATGTTTAATAAATATATCAAATATGAGTTTATAACATGTCACAACAACATGAATTAATCATTTGAATATATATATATATGCTTGATAACTGTATTTTATACAGTTATTTTCACCAATTTTAGTAATGATAATTGCTATTTTCTTTTAATAATCATTTAATTTTTGTTAAATAAATTAATATTTTCCTTTTATGTGCAAAAAATACATTTTTAATAAAATTGTATAATTTGTATCGAAAATGTACTTAATTTCATATTTTTGTCCACAAATATAATTTCAAATATTATATTGCTTAATTACAATTTATAAGAATTGAGAATATAATTTAAATTAAAATTTGGGCTTAATTATAATTATTAAAAGTTTAAAAATTTAATTTAAAATTAGAAAAGGGTTAAACTGTGATTTAAGAAAGTTGAAAATGTAATTTGAAATATATTTGTGGGTGAAATTATAAATAACAAAAGTTTAGTTTTCGCGCAGGGAAGATGAAGACCCACGCCAGCACCGCAATCGCCGAACTTGGGCCGTCCGATCAAAGGATCAGCGCCGAGGATGAACGCGTGTGCATCGGCTTGACCAAAGCGATTGGAGTTCCGAGATATTTCCATCACGCGGCTCGGCGTGTCGGTGGAGACCACGCGTGTCGCGCGGCGCCGGCGTCAGCCGGGCCCATGCGTCGGCCGCGTATTCCCCGAGCGATCTACGGCCGGAGTTGGATCGATCAACGGTCCCGTACTGACGCGTCCATCAGTATCGTCGCTTGTACCGAGCCGGCTCGTGTTACAATCCCGTGACGCGGTCATCTGGCGGCGTGCATCTTCATTTTTCGCGAATAAGAATCTCGCCACGTGTCCATCAAATATTGTAGCTAATCAAAGTCCGACACGTGGATATTTACAATATCGCGCGCCGTATTGGATTACGCCGTTTCCGGCCGTTGCCTCAGCTTTTTTGGGCGCCCGATCACGTCGTGCGCCCGTTCCTACGTCTTGTACGGTTTGTTCTGATGACGTCTTGCCACGTGGCGTGATAGGGACTCTTCGCCGAATCGACGACACGTGGCGTCTGCTTTGAATTAAAAAAATCGAACGGCGCTTGTATCACGCGTAAATTAAAATAATAATATCGAAAATCGATGCGCGTCGATTCTATTTTCGATACAAAAATATTCCTTACGTACGTTTTAAAAAAAAAAGAAATATAATATTTTATTAATGTATTTTTAGTATAAATAGTGAGATAGTTTTTAGTTGTAAAGGAGTTTTTTTGGGTTGGAGTTTTTTAGAGTTCGGGGTTTTTTTTAGTTTTTATTGTGTTCGGTTTTGACAATGAGAACCTGTAAGCCATTTTTTGGCTTTTGTTGTGTTCTGCGTGCGAACATTTCGTTTCGTAATGTTTTATTTTCCTTCTTGTTCTTCTAATTTTTTTTGAATTTGTTGTAATTTTAATTTTAATTTAATGAAGTAATTTAATTTTCAGGGTTGCATTTGATCTAAATTTATGAAGGCTTTAATTTTAATTATTTTTGGTTATGGATTTATAAGGCGTTCGATTTGTTGCTCTATTTTGTCTTGTCTTTTTGATTATTCGAATTTTATCAAAGCGATTTGTGGCGTAAAAATAAACTTGAGAAAGCGTTTTTGTGTATATATTTCAAGTAAATAGAATGGCATGTATGATGAAGGATAGGAATATACTGCACAATTGTATGTGTGGCCAATTTGAGAAGCTTAGAACTTAATGAATCTTGGTGAATTTAATTACCGTAGAGATATAGTGAATTAATTTAACGAGATGTGTTTGTCATTTGTGTTCGGAAGAGATGTATGAATAAAAAAAAGAAGTTTTGATTGACAAATTAAATGTCACCAAAAAATATAAATCCAAAGAAAATAATATGATTGGAGTGGATTAGTTTGGTGAAAAATTGCAATCCTAGAGTTCTTTTTATTTTCTTTTTACCTTTTTTATTAAATCAGCGATTATTTTGGATAAAATCAGAGAGAAATAATTTTAGTCTTCAACAAACTATAATGAATCTAATTGGGATCGATCTTTCTTATAAATGTTATTCTTTGCGGTAGTGTATCTTCTGCGAGTTCGTGTGTTGAAAAACACGCAACAATGCTATAACTAATTAAAAAGTATATATGATATATTAATTTTTTCTATTTTTTTTTATTTGGTGTATAACTTTTTAATTTCATCAAATTTAGTCCAAAGTGACTAAAAAGTTAAAATTGGAAAGTTACTACTATAATTAAAAAAGTTATTTTAATACATTAATTATAACGATGAATATTTAAGTTAACGTAGATTTAGTTAAAAAGTTTATGAAAAATTAATTATATGCATATTTTTATAATTAAATAAATATTTTATTTAAATTAATATATTTTATTTAATTTTTTATACATATTTTTGGTATATTATTATATATTTTGATTATATTTAATAGATATATGAAAAAAGATGTAAATAAATTGCGAGTAATTATTTTTTCACATATTTATTACACAATTGAATATGAGTATTTTTATTAAAATATTTAACAAATATTAATTAATTACACACATTAAATTATAATATTATATATATATATTAGATAATTTTTATTATAAAATATAATGTTTTAATTTTATTTATCTCATGTAATAAATTTTTATCTTTGATTGAAGAGGACTAGTCTAATGTAACTTATCTTAACTTTTAACTAAATTTACATGTGATATATTTTTTATTTTTAAATATTTAAATATATTTTTCTATTTTATATAAAAAATTTCATTCTAATCTCTTCAAAATATATTTTTACATCTGATCTTAAGTATAACAATCAAATTTTAACATAATTTTTATATTTAGATGTTAAGGTACAAAATATTATAAAAAAAATTGTCACTAAACGATAATCATACTTTTAGTGACATATTTTTTTTAATGAGTCACTGGACGATAATCATGTTATTAAATAATTTTACTTTAATATCACATTTCATATATTGATATCCATTTTAATAATTTTAAATAATATTTACTTTTTTTTTCAAGGATACTGACATGTATAACAAATTTGACAAAGACATTTATAATAAAAAAAATTAAAATTATGATTATATTTCTTACTTGATAAAAAAAATGACATGATTACTTATTTTGGAATATGTAAAATTTTTAATACATAAATTAGTATCTATTTATAACATATATAATAAAATTGTATGAATTTAATCTTTTAACCTCATAATTAATTATAATTTAATTTTATTATTGTTTTTTTTGATAAAATTATTATTAATAAATTTTTTATTATAATTTAATTTAATTTTAGTTTTTTTCTAAGTTTTTTCATTTTATTAATTTTTAATTTTTTTACTACTATCCTTTTATTTTTCTTAAATTCTTAAAACTCCTTCCATTTATTTTGAAATATATGATTAATTTTAATTAAAATATAATAATTAAAAAAATATAAATATATAAGTTTGAGATATTAAAATAAAAGATTTTAATCAAATAAATATAAAGTAATACCAATATATTAATTACCGTAGCTCTGGATCTGTGGTTATGAATAGAAATCAATTCCTATATCACACTCTAAATCTAAATGTATGATATTTATACGTGTATCACACAAGTACCTTTAAAAGAATAAATATAAAAAGAATACATATAACGTAAACTTATTTTTATAAATTAAATATATTAATTATTTTATTTTAAATTTAAACATCTTAATTTTCATTACCGACATAGGTGTAACATCTAACAAGTCGATTGTTCAGCACGTCACATCATAATTAATAAATAATTCCTACGTAAAGAAAAATGTGGGGATTTGAGCCTGGCCTTTTTCCAGACTCAACCCAAATTTCAACACGTGTCTATTACCATTTTAGATTTTCTCTCAGCAAGCATTCACCAATTCTTTTAGGAAAACGACTCGTTTTACGTGACTGTCACGCATCAGTGTGGCTTCAATGGTTATTGGATAAAGTATTAAAATTAGAAAACATTATTATTTATAATAAAATATAATAAACGATTCTTATTCATTTTAATGTGGAATGATATTATATAAAATTACTCTCATAACCTTATTTAATTGGCTGGCAGAATCTCGTTATCCATGACAAAATCTCTCTCACCTTGGTAAAAAAATCACCATCTTTAAATCTTTTGCTAAACTACATGCGTTATTCACCTACTATAATTAAAAATTAAACATAAAATAATCTTCATATTATTTACTTTATTTACTGTCAAAATAAAATGTTTTTTTATTCGTACTGTACCATTTAATAATAATTTAATATCAAAATTTCTCAGTATTTTTTTCTCTGCCATATACTAACTTGAGTTTTTTTTTCTTATATAACTTTCATTTAAAAAAAAATCATTAATTTTTTTATAATTAACAATAATACATTTAAAATTAACAACTTTATATCAATTTATCTAATAAAAAGTTAAAAAAAAAATTTAATTTATAACTTTAATAAAAACAAGAGTAAAAACTTATATGAATTTCAACGAAAATAGTGAGCATCGATGTTTGACTATCGTAAACAAAATCATCTTATAGATCCTTACGTATGGAATAAAAAAATATATTAATACTGTATCCGGAGCATATATATATATATATATATATATATATATATATATATTACATTAGGTTAATAAAAAAATATATAAATTTTTACATAAAAAAATGTTAACAAAAACTCAAATAATAATATCATTTACATTTTAATAAAAATAGATGTATGACATAATATTCAAAATATAAGTAAAACATTATATATATATTTTTAAAAATATAAAAAAGGTATTATATTCTTCGGATTGTTAAAACTGTATGGATGATAGTTATCTCAAATCTTATAAGATTTAATATTAGATTATATTTATGTTAATTTAAGATAATCGATAAAAATGAGAAAAAAATAATAATTCTATATTATATCAATATTAGCTTTTAAACGTGATCTATAACCATAAAACTACTCGGGAATGCTCCTATTCAAAATCTTAACGACGAAATCAACGTACACGCTTGATTTCCACTCACTAGCGCAATAATCTTAAAGCGTAGATAATTTTGAAGAACGACATCAAAATTTATCTCACTAAAGGGTGTCGTATCTCGCTTTTATTACCAGATTGTCCGTTGTTTTAATTAACCACTAATTAGGTCTGTGATTAAAAACGCCCTCTGTCTTTAAACGTAAGATTCAACGTAGAAATTAATGATCGGCAACGTCCATTCTCACTATAATTCAATTGACGTGGTGTGTTATAATTCGTAGAATCAAAATATAACCAGTAAAAAGAATCAATTGAATCCAATTTCACGTGAAAACGACATTACTGGATAATTTCACCAATCTAACCCAATCCTCGCCCAAAAGTTAATAAAGGCCTGTGCTCTATTTTCGTCTTCTTTCTTCTTCTCTCCCCTTTTTTTTTTCTGTGTGGAGCGATTTCTAGGGTTTTTAGTGTCATCTGTGTTATATTCACAAAATCTAAACTTACAATTGAATGTGGTAATTCGAGTTAGCTCTCTATTCATTCCATGGTGGTCGTTTCGCTAGGGGTTGTAAACCAATTCACTTCAGAATCAACACTTGATCTTTCAATCTAATGACTCATACTACCAGTGAATGGCGCGTTTTCACTTTTATTTCTACGTTGTCTATGCTTTCGCAGTCCTCTTCGTTAATTCTAGTCTCGTCTTTGCATCAATGGAGGATGAGTTTTTCATAGTAGATTCGGATTTGAATGATCTGTTTCACCAGGACTACTCGCCGCCTGCTCCTCCGCCTCCACCGCCACACCCGCCGTCGGTTTCGTGCGTCGATGACCTCGATGGAATCGGGTCGGTGGACACTACTTGTCAAATAGTGTCCGATTTGAACCTCACCGGCAACGTGTACATACAAGGGAAGGGGAATTTTTATATCCTACCCGGTGTGAGGTTTCACTGTCGGATTCCTGGTTGCTTCATAACTGTTAACGTTACTGGTAACTTTAGTTTAGGCAATTCGTCGTCTATTGTGACCGGTGGGTTTGAACTCGTAGCTTATAATGCAAGCTTTCTTAATGGGTCTGTGGTGAACACGACTGGTTTGGCTGGGGATCCCCCAGCACAGACGAGTGGGACGCCGCAAGGGACGAAGGGGTCGGGTGGGGGGCATGGAGGGCGAGGCGCCTCTTGTTTGGTTGACAAATCGAAGCTTCCAGAGGACGTATGGGGTGGGGATGCGTATTCCTGGTCGTCCTTGCAATTTCCACATAGTTATGGGAGCAAAGGTGGGTCGACGAGCAAGGAATTCGATTATGGTGGGTATGGTGGTGGGAGATTGAAGATGGAAATCAAGGAGTTTCTTATAGTGGATGGCAGTCTTTTAGCTGATGGGGGTGAAGGAGGTACCAAAGGTGGGGGTGGTTCTGGCGGGAGCATATACATCAAGGCTCACAGAATGTAATAATTTACTGCTCTCTTTGTGTCTTTGTATCCGGAGAACTATTTTTAAAATGAAAAGATGAGTTTTATAATTTTTATCTTTTCATGTGGGAAGGTTTTGTATTCTACAATTTTCTATAATGCCTGTTCAATGGTAACGATATTTTTGTGAAATGCAGGATTGGTGGTGGTCGTATAAGTGCTTGTGGTGGTGATGGTTATTCTGGTGGTGGTGGGGGAAGAGTATCTGTTGATGTTTTCAGTAGGCATGATGACCCCAAAATATATGTTTACGGTGAGACTCCTTTTTGCTTCCACTCAGTCTTTAGAAAATATATTGTCTCAGTCATTTATAACATTTATTAATGCCCGTTATATTTTGTTTTCTGGAGGGTTTTGTTTTCATGACATTTATCAAATATGGAAGAGCTGCACAATGGTTAAGATGAAGCGCATGTTTAGATGTCTTAGTTTAGTTATTCTTTTTTGGGTTTGGGAGATATTTGTAAAGTGGGTTATTTTTATCTCATTTCATGTCTCATTTAGTCTCTAATGTGCTCATGATGCAATATTTTCTCGTTTCATATAAATAACATCTCTATCTCAAAACATTTAATTCCCTAATGGGCCTAACTTTAAACACATGTATCATTTTTTTTCTTATTAAATTTAAATTATAAATTATCATTTATCATATTTTTTTTATTGTTTTTGTATTATTACTTGTCATTTAGGCCCACTAGGAACAAATGAGATATCTTAATTAATATTGTTTCATTACCATTTTATCTCTTTAAAATTTAATCGAGACAAGATGATATAGGTTTTAAAAATTAATGTATTGTCTCATGAATCTCATTAATATCTCATCTCAATTTACACTTCTATTGGTGTACATGGCTTCGTGTTAATAGACCTACCACTTTGTCCCAATACTGTGACCTAAACTGTCGTATATGCAGGAGGAAGTAGTTATGGCTGTCCAGAGAATGCTGGTGCTGCTGGGACTTTGTATGATGCTTTTCCAAGGAGCCTTATTGTTAACAACTATAACAAGTCAACAGATACAGAGACACTTCTGTTGGAGTTTCCTAATCAGCCTCTTTGGACTAATGTTTACATTCGGAACAAGGCTAGGGCAACTGTTCCATTGCTTTGGAGTCGTGTCCAGGTTTGTGGAATTTGTTTTTATTTTCTTACCTAAGATGCTATTCACCATTCCATACCTATATAATAGACCTTTATGTATAAAAATTATAATAAGAATAATTAAATAGGCTAATCTTCACTGTTCGTCCCCAAATAATATATCTCGTTAGGGTGGCAATATTGCCACAACTTAAATTGTTATTGTTACAATATTGATGTCACTAAAATATAATTAATTATATGGATAGAATAGACTATTCATACATTATTGTCTTGAAATAACGAAAGTGGTTGTGGTAGTTTTATTGTCCCATTACAATTTAGTTCCAAAATCATTTTTCCTACATTTTGGTCCTCAAATTTTGAAAATCTTACTCTGACCAAAAAATAAATAAATAAATGAAATTTTACACCTTCAGTCTGATTATTTATTTTTTATGTTATCGTTATCGTTATCGTTGTCATTGAATATTAATATTTATCAAGCCAGTCTCATGAAATTTATTTGTTTAGGTGAAACTGGTAATTCGCAAATATTTTCACCAAAGCAAACAACCTTATTAACAGAAAATGAGTGCAGTTCATGTAATAACTTTTAATGAGCCTGCAAGTCTGTAACAGTTATTATAAGGCATTTCCTGGCATAAAAAATTGATTCATGTGCAGTTAATGTAATAACTGTTAGTAAACCCATCAAAAGATACTAACAGACCTATGCAAATCAGATTGAACGTGTTAGATTTTATTTAATTGAGTAATATTGGAATTAATTCCTTGTGTAACGAGGCACATGACTTGAGGACAAACTATTAATTATATAGATAAGTTAATTAAATTTTGGTTTCAATTGGAGAAATTAGAATTTCTGATACTGTAAATGATACTATAGCACTCTGGCTCTCTCTCTCTTAGGGGGTGTCATTTGTCCGGCTTATATAATAACTCCCAATAGAAGTATCCATTCATTTTTGCTTTCAGGATTATGTGTACCATTCATATATAGATAAGTTAAAATAAATATGGTTTCAATTTCAGATATTAGAATTTCTGACACTGTAAATGATACCATAGTACTCCATCTTTCTCTCTTAGGAGGTGTCATTTTTGGCATGTCCCTTTTTTCGGCTTATATAATAACACCAAAAAGAAGTATCCATTCATTTTTTGCTTTCAGGATTATGTGTACCATTCATATATAGATAGATGCAAACCAGACTTCAATACCCACTTTGGATTCCCCATGTAGGTACAAGGACAGATCAGTCTGTTAAGTAGTGGAGTCTTGAGCTTTGGGCTTCAGCATTATGCTTCATCTGAATTTGAGCTATTGGCAGAAGAACTGTTAATGAGCAATTCTGTAATCAAGGTAAGTGATATTTTTATCCATTTCTTTCTGTGGCTTCCTGGTTTCATGATCTTGTCCACTATTTTAATGTTCAGACTTCCATAATTTAACTGCATTGAACCTTATCTGAAGGAATTGAAACTTTTGACGATTCATACTCTTCAACTTCTTATCATGTATACAGTGTGCTGCATGATAACTGTCCATTCCTTGTTGCAGGTATATGGGGCCTTGCGTATGTCTGTAAAAATGTTTTTAATGTGGAATTCCAACATGGTCATAGATGGTGGCGGAGATTTAAACGTAGCAACTTCGCTGCTGGAGGCTAGTAATTTAATTGTTCTCAGGGTACTTTTTCCTACCATTTTTTTTCTTTGGCTGTTTCCCATAGTATTTAGCCAGTATGTTTTATCTATGATCTGCCACTGATGTTCCTTAACAGGAGTCATCAGCAATTCAATCAAATGCAAATCTGGGGGTCCGTGGCCAAGGTTTGTTGAATTTATCAGGGCCGGGAGATTTGATTGAAGCACAAAGGCTGGTTCTGTCACTATTTTACAGTATTCATGTGAGTGCCAACTTATGATTTCATTTGTTGATGTTATCATTATTTTTTTTCTCGGTTTCCGTGCTGTTCAACTGATGTTTTACCGAATGTTTGGATTTCAAGGAAAAAGGAAATGACTTTGATACACTGTCAAATTATTATATTATATTGGCAGAGGAATGCCTAGTGTTATTTTTTCATGTTTCTTTAGACGAGTTTGGTATTTAATTTTGCTCCGCCTGTTTTCTACATTTCCGTTTCTCATGATGTGGTATTTCTTTTGTATTCATAGAACTCTAATTTCATGATAAAAACTTCAGTTTCATGTCAAGAATCTATTTGAAATTTACAATCTTATTTAAGGGCTTGTAATTGGTACTTTGTTGCTAATCAGATCTCAAAATTCACCATATGCAGATTTTTGATTGAATTTTTCTTGTGGTTGCCACATTGTTTGGTTAGATGTAATGTAATTTGGGAGATGAGCAGTTAATGCCAAGCAGCCTACAAGTATCTGGGGAAAAAGAAAAAAGAAAAAGAAAAAGAAAACATCCTACTAGTACATACTTTCTTGGTTCTTGCTTGGTGATTGTGTATTCTATGCTGGCTAGCCAAGATAAGCTTTATTAATTTTCACAACTGCTGACCCATTTTTCTCATATTTGCACGCAGCTTGGACCTGGATCTGTTTTACGTGGTCCCCTTGAGAATGCCTCTACGGATTATGTGTAGGTTTTTCTAGGGTTTTTTGACATTTCATTTATCTTATCAATTTGTTTTATTCCTAAACAAGCTAGTCCGTCTTTATGTTTATAGGACGCCAAAGCTATATTGTGAAACTCAAGATTGTCCCTTTGAGCTACTTCATCCACCCGAAGATTGCAATGTCAACTCATCGTTAACCTTTACAATTCAGGTAATTATCATGCAGTGCTGGAGTTTGGAATTCTTCTTTTGTTAAATTTCTTTACTGGCTTTTCAGATCTGCCGGGTTGAGGATATCACCATTGATGGCCTTGTAGAAGGATCTGTTATTCATTTCCATAGGGCTAGAACAATTGATGTGCACTCTTCTGGAGCAATAACCTCAACTGGAATGGGTTTGTATTTTTCTTTATGTTCTTCAAAGGAAAATTTCTGATTCATTTTCTAGATTGCGTATTTCACTCGCACCTCTCCCCCTCTGACGCATGCACTGTGCATGTTATGTTTTGTACCAATTTGTTTTTTTCAACAAAAATAAAAGCAGAGTTATGAATGCTTTCAATGATTCCTGTTTCCTAAATATTATGCTTCTCTTTGGTAGGCTGCACAGGTGGTATTGGCCGAGGTGACATCCTAGGCAATGGTGTTGGTAGTGGGGGTGGGCATGGTGGTAGAGGTGGGGTTGCTTGTCAAAATGATACCTGTATTAAGGGTGGTATATCATACGGAAATGCATATCTTCCTTGTGAACTTGGTAGTGGAAGTGGAAATGAAAATTTAACTGGTTCTACTGCTGGTGGTGGTATTATAGGTAAGCTTAAAATATCGGTCATTATTATAGGTTTCTATTACATTAGCATTAAACCATCAATTCATCCGAGTGTGGTCATTTTTTAGATAAATACAATTGCATCACTTCTTGTTTTCATTTGTTAGACGAAGATAAGATAATCGTCCTTTCACTTTTGTAGATTCCTGTTTCCTTATGATTAATGAAACAGTTAATAACATTGTAACTTTTTCCCAATTTACTGGTCTTGTGATTTAAGTGCAAATTTTTATTGCTTCTGTACTGTGTTATTCATTTGTGTATGTCCGAGCAGTGATGGGTTCGATGGAGCATCCCTTGTCAACTTTGTCTATTGAAGGCTCAGTCAGAGCTGATGGGGAAAGTTCTGAAATAACCAGCAGGACGAAATATGCTTATCTAGATGGTTCAAGTGGTGGTCCTGGAGGCGGCTCTGGTGGATCCATACTTCTATTTTTGCATACATTAGCTCTTGGTGATTCTGCCACTCTTTCTAGTGTCGGAGGATATGGTAGTGCACATGGGGGTGGTGGAGGTGGTGGAGGAAGAATTCATTTTCATTGGTCTGACATTCCTGCTGGAGATGTGTACCAGCCCATTGCCATTGTGATGGGAAGCATCGAAGCAGGGTTGGTATCTTGCATTATTTATCCATATGCTTAAAGGACCTTAGATGAGATTTATATATATGCTATCAATGTAATTTGGAATATATTGCCCCCCCCTAATTTGCATGTATTGCTACGATCACTTCTTTGATACTTAAGTACTTGGGATATTTGCCTAGGATCCGGTTTCTGAACCATACTTCATATTTTGCTTACAAACTATCATTAGGAGTGTTTGATATTTTCTGTCATTCTACCTTCTAAGTATTTTTATAGGACACCATTAGAAAATTATGGTCCACCTGATGCTAAGTCAAATTTTGCCTCAGTACTTTTCTCATGATGACTCGAGTATCCAGCATTTGGATATGAAAGTTAAACAATGCTGAGCAATAGTTTGAACATATATTAAGTTTCTATTATTGATATCTTTTACCCTAATTTTTCTTTCTAATATAGACACTTGTACTTTGTGATAATGTTTCTGTAACAAATACATAACTTGTAATGCTCATGGAAGTATGAAAATTTAGGATTGATTTTTGTGCTTTATTATTGTAGGGGTGGGATGGGTGGAGATCAGGGTGGTACTGGGGAAAATGGAACAGTGACAGCGAAACCTTGTCCAAAGGGGCTTTATGGGACATTTTGTGAGGTAGGTTATAACTATAAGTTTGTCATTAATATTTATTGTGATTGATATTTTGCTTCTCAGTTAAACAGTTTGAATTTAACTATCTTTATGTTTCTAGACCATGCTTTTTATACTCGTGCTCAACTTCTGACAATAAAAATGTCTTCCTTGGCTGAAATTTTCTTAATTGTTTTCTTGGTTTGCATTCTTTTTGGATTACTGTCAGGAATGTCCAGTTGGAACTTATAAGAATATTAGTGGCTCTGACAAGGCTCTTTGTCATCGTTGTCCAGCAAATGAGCTTCCCAATCGTGCAGTTTTTATTCCAGTTCGAGGTATATCAAATCTACTTGAGTTGAAGGATACTGCTTCTTGAGTTCTGGCTGAAGTAGTTCTTTGTTTTGGTGTTGTGTTAGGTGTTTCATGTTTCGTTTATTGCTTTCAGTTTCATATTCTGTCCTTATTTCCTAGCAGTAAATTGCATCCAATCCTGTTCTTTATTACAGGTGGTGTAGCTGAGACTCCTTGTCCTTACAAATGTGTTTCAGACAGATACCACATGCCACACTGTTATACAGCTCTGGAAGAGCTTATTTACACATTTGGTGGTCCTTGGCTATTTGGTCTTCTACTTATTGCACTCCTTATTCTTTTAGCTTTGGTGCTTAGTGTTGCACGCCTGAAATTTGTTGGGGTTGATGAACTACCAGGACCAACTCCCTCTCAACATGGCTCTCAAATAGATCATTCCTTCCCCTTTTTGGAGTCATTGAATGAGGTTCTTCACCCTTTTCAATGTTCTCATGTTTCAGGGTTTCTTTATAATTCATATGATTTATTTGGTGAAAATATGAAGTTTTCATGTACTGCTTTTTAAGGGAACTACTGATGCACAAACTTTTATGCCATCTGTTCTTTGTGTGTGTGAGACCTATTTGTTGATCTCATCCATGCATTCCTTAAATGTCATTCTTTCTAGGTTTTGGAAACCAACAGAGTGGAGGAGTCCCAGAGTCATGTCCATAGGATGTACTTTATGGGTCCTAATACTTTTAGTGAGCCTTGGCATCTACCCCACACTCCTCCAGAGCAAATAAAGGAGATTGTGTGAGTTGGAGTTTTTCTTAATTGCTTAAATGGAATGGTCTTTTAATAGGGGAATTAATTCAGTAAAATTCCACGTTCAAGTAATTTTTCTTTATTATTATGTTATTTCTTGATTGTGGGAAGATTGTTGAAAATTCCACGTTCAAGTAATTTTTCTTTATTATTATGTTATTTCTTGATTGTGGGAAGATTATTGAATTTTTCTCCTAATTCTTTGGATATGACAGATACGAGAGTGCATTCAATACATTTGTTGACGAGATTAATGCTATAGCTGCTTACCAGTGGTGGGAGGGAGCTATATACAGCATTGTTGCTGTTTTTGCGTACCCCTTTGCATGGTCTTGGCAGCAGTGGCGGCGTAGACTGAAATTGCAACGTTTGCGTGAGTTTGTTCGTTCAGAATATGATCATGCTTGCTTACGGTCTTGCCGCTCACGTGCATTGTATGAAGGAATTAAGGTTTGTGTTTTAATTTTCTATACTAGATGTATACTTAGTGTGGCATGTTTCATGGTTTTCTTCTTACCTCATAGCTTCTTTTAACATATCATCAGTAATCCCTTTTGAATATATATATATATATATATATATATATATATATATATTTCAACTAGAGCTTTTTTAAAAAAGGAAAATATTTGTTGTTCGGTTGTTGTGAATTGTGACAACTATAGTGTTCCTTTTAGCCTAAGATTTTTTTGAAAAGGAAGAGAAGGAGAGAAAAGGGGGGATGGGGGACCTACACAATGACATGACACGTTTGAGTGATTATTATAGTAGTATATTTTCGTAGGAGAGTTGCAGTGATGTTGAAAGTTAAGTATTTGGGTTTTGATAATAAAATTTACAAAACTTTCTCGGACTTAACTAGTTATTCTGCAGCAGTTGGCAACTTTCTATTTTTAATTGGGGGACCTACACAATGACATGACACGTTTGAGTGATTATTATAGTATATTTTCGTAGGAGAGTTGCAGTGATGTTGAAAATTAAGTTATTTGGGTTTTGATAAAATAAAATTTACAAAACTTTCTCGGACTTAACTAGTTATTCTGCAGCAGTTGGCAACTTTCTATTTTTAATTAATAAAAATGTTCAACTAAAAGCAATTAATCCAGCTAATAATGGGCGCTGAATTATAATCTCAATGTTTTTGTGATTTTTTTTATATTCTGTTATTCCTTCTTTAATAAGTTGGGTAAATTGTAATTACCTGACAATTTAACATGCAAAAACTGCAACTTCCAGTTATTTTTTATTTGCTAATAACTAATTTTTTGCTTGACTACTGTAGATAGCTGCAACTTCTGATTTGATGCTTTCCTATATGGACTTCTTCCTTGGTGGAGATGAAAAGAGAAGCGATCTTCCTCCTCGTTTACATCAAAGATTTCCAATGTCAATGCCTTTTGGAGGTGATGGAAGTTATATGGCTCCTTTTTCACTACAAAGCGATAATATCATCACAAGCCTCATGAGTCAGGTATGTTGATTTTGCGAGCTTAGTGTCAAATTTTGTTGAGTTATATTACAGTTCCATCTTAAAACTTGTACAATTGCTCATATGCATGTAAGAGCAAGAAAAATGAGCGGGGAAGAAAAACCAATATATATATATTATGTTTAAAATTGATACGTCTTGCTGCTCCAATATAAATTATTTTGGCTATGCCTTTCCCTTGCAGTCCGTCCCACCTACCACTTGGTATCGACTCGTGGCTGGTCTTAATGCACAATTGAGATTAGTACATCGTGGGAGGCTGAGGGTAACATTTCGACCAGTCCTTAGGTGGCTTGAGAGTTATGCCAATACTACTTTGAAAAATCATGGTGTATGTGTTGACCTTGCCTGGTTCCAAGCTACAGCCTGTGGATACTGTCATTATGGGCTTTTGGTGTATGCTGTCGAGGGCCGTGGTCCTACAGCTATCAGAAGTGTTGATGGAATGAGAGGAACTGAGCAACAGACAAGGTAAGGGTTTATCGTCTTTGCACTTGGCACTAAAACTTAAACATTCTTTTACTCTTTCTGCTTGTCATAAACTTCTCGAAGTTGCTTGTATTTTTTACGCATTGATTATGCAAGCTCAAAATTGCTAACTATTTTTGAAAGATCACTGTATATTTGGTTAAAACATTCAAGGTAATATCACCTTTAATCCTTTCATAAGCACCACCTAAGTGGCAAACTGGTAATGTATTATGGCATGAAATGAGAGAAAGATCCATATTTTAAGAATCGAGGTAGGAGATTTGGCAATGATGAAGCAGTATGCTTGACTCAACTACATGTGAAATAAAGAATTTCCTTTCCCTCTCCCCATCTCTGATATACAGTTTGAAAAGCATATACAATGAGGGTCCACCTGGTAATTTGAGAGAAGAGACACGGATTAGTGAAGCTCAAAGAAATATGGAAAGTTCTATGAGGCGAAGAACATTTGGCGGATCAATAGATGCTGATAATCTGAAGATGCTTGAAGAGAAGAGCGATGTATTTTTCCTTCTCTCTTTTATACTTCATAATACTAAGCCTGTTGGACACCAGGTAATGGTCAGAAGTTGTAAGCTGATATCTTATTGTACCGGTTTTGCTTGTATTTATCTCATCGTTTTTTTTTCTCCAACTGCAGGATCTTGTTGGCTTAGTCATCTCGATGTTGCTTTTAGGAGATTTTAGCTTAGTGTTGCTCACTTTTCTCCAGTTGTATTCTTTTTCACTGGTGGATGTCTTTCTGGTTTTGTTTATTTTACCCTTTGGCATTCTTCTGCCTTTTCCTGCTGGAATCAATGCTCTGTTCAGTCATGGACCCAGGCGTTCTGCAGGTCTTGCACGTCTTTATGCTTTGTGGAACATTACATCATTGGTTAACATTGTAAGTTACCATCTTTGTCCTATTAAGATGAATTTTAGAATAATAATGAAAGAAGTTGTCATCTTTACTTCTGTACTACTTTGGAAGGGGCTCTCCTCCCTCTTCATTATAAAGAAAACACAGAAAAGCTTGAATTACAGCAATAAATCTTGATGCAATGGTCTTGTATTGTAACAGGTGGTTGCTTTTATTTGCGGATACGTTCATTATAAAACTCAATCATCAGGCAAAAAGCGTCCAAATTTTCAGTCTTGGAACATTAGCATGTGAGTGTATTTTCATCCAATGGAGTTTTATTTGTTCAATTAATCCACTTTAACATACTAGGAAAAATCTTTTTATCACAGCCCTGAACATTTATGGGTGCAGGGATGAAAGTGAATGGTGGATCTTCCCAGCTGCACTAGTAGTGTGTAAAATGTTTCAATCCCAACTCGTGAACTGGCATGTTGCAAATCTGGAGATTCAGGACCGTTCCTTGTACAGCAATGATTTTGAGCTGTTTTGGCAGTCATGATAGTGAGTTGAATTTGAAGAAATATTACATTCTCCATATTAGCATGGTCTTTTTTTGGTTTCTTTGAACATTGATCTTTTTGTATGTTAATGTAGAAGACTAGATGACATTGACATAGAGTAGACAAAGGGAAAATTAAGTCATTAATAGCTAAAGAAAATAGATGGAAAGAGATAGAGGCATATTCATTATTGTTATTACTTTTGAAGAATGTTGGCTTGGTAAATTTGTTTCTTTTTCTTTTCAGTTATGTATATATTCATCAGGTAATTTCATAACCTTGATTCTTCATCCATTAGGTTTGAGGGTGTTACTTTCTAATTTAACATTGCACGCGCACAATGCGCACGTCAAATCGTGTGGGTTCGAATTTGTCACTGAATGTACCTAAAGAAAAGCAAATGCCTTTGCATTTGCATTACGTGGCATTATTTTGGAGTATTTTTTTATGCCCCTTGTGGTTACTTGTAGTACAACCATGTAACATATAATTATTGGTTAAAATAGTAGGATTTAATTTTTTTCCAGCCTGTATGTAATTCACATCAATTATGATAATCCTATAACTTTTGGTAAATAGATTTTTTTATTAATGATTATTGAATTTTTGAAAATATTTTTTCCTTTATGTTTTAAAATATTTAATATATAAAATAGAAGGAATATTATGTTTGTATAATATCTAGAAAAATAATTAGATATGCTGAGTCCCATTTTTATACATGTACCGTATTTGGTACTTTTTAGGACAACTTTTACTTTTTTATTCTAAATTATTTTAATTTTTCTGTTGTGACATTTCATATGCACAAATTTAAGTAACTGGCACCATTTTAGCTAAATGGTTTAGCGTTTTTCTTATTTGGTTGAGGTTTTTTTTTTTTTTTTTGCAAAAAATTATAGAATTGGTATTTCTTTTGTACTCGCATTTCTAACTATTGAACCTATTGAGCCTCAAGCTAAGGGTCACAATGATCAAAGTCATCTAAAAAGTATTGCTAGTGCAAGTGGCCGAGTCACGTGTTTTGGTTTGTGCAGCACAGCTAAACGTGCACCTGATGTAGTCGTTCAGTGCACTTAGTTGCTAGCTGTATTGTAATGTACTTTGAGAATTTTGCAGTAAACCTCGTAATCATGTGGCTTAGATTGATTTTATTTTATAGTAGGAATTATTCAACTTTTAGAATATAATCTCCATCGATTAGATTTATTTCTCTCTCTACCTATGTAATATTTGTTCATTTTAAAGAATTTTTTTTTCACTAATCTTACATTTCATTGATCTGAAATATCATGTAACCATTTATTCAATATAAATGAATAATTTCTCTTAGAATAGTTAGCACTTATTTTTGTTGAAATCTATAGCTTCTATAATAAAATAGAAAATTGCACTACTATCTTGGTTGTATTCAGTTTTGCAGGTTTTTTTTATGTATTCTGTGTTATTTGTGCTTTGGCTTTTCTATTTGACTTTACTCTTAAACATTGTTATGGTATCAGAACAAGAAGTTACATAAACTTCAATTTTTCGCCATGGAGGAACTACCAAAGAGAGCAAATTGTACTCATCGTGTGTTAACTCTCACAATTCTTCTTCTAGACTTATTGGTGATCGAGATATCATTACTTTTCTAAATATTATCATTTCTATTAAACTCGATAATATAAATTTCATTATCCATAAACATTAGATCCTAAATCTTAAGGAGTTTGTGTTGGTGTGTGTAGTGTGGAGTGGAGCAGAAAAATAGAGGCAGTGAAGCAGGGAAGTATGAGTGTGCAACACCTATGTTGACACAGTGAAGTATGGGTGTGCAGCACAGTTAGGGCTAACGACTCCATCTTACCAACCAGTTCGTAGTGTACAAATACCAGAAGAATTGTATAGAAATTTAAAACAGAAATAATATAAAATATATATGATAATTATCAAAGAAACACAATATTTGTCATGGTATCAAAGCAAGTTATTGCTAACTAATGGAATTACCTGCTACGCTTATTTTTGTTCTCAGACCATTTGATTTCTGATTTTTGGTGTGACCATTCTGGTTTACACTTACCCTCTATTTTTGATCTCTGATTTCTGGTGTGACCATTCTGGTTTACTCGTGAAACCGTACCAATTCTATTTTCTATTTTCTCGAAGAAACGTGAATTGCAAAGATGAACAACGTCGCGCCATAGAAGTGGTTCTCGAAAAATTCAAAGTGAACGTCTTTTAGGCGAGAGGCCCTTGAGGTCACTGTGTACCTTGTTTGTGTGTATATTTGGTTGAAAAAAAACCGATCAGTTGTAATATTGGAAAAAAAACAAAAGGAAAAAAGTGTTTTCTTGTTTTCTGAAAATCCGAATCGAAACGAACAAAGAAGAAGAAGAAGAAGAAGAAGAAGAAGAAAAGACAGAGAAGACGATATAGTATCCAGAGTTGTCATTTCTGCTCAGCATCAGTTCCACCGTCGCGACCTCAACAGAACCCTTCAGGGAGCCATACCGATCTAGCTGCTCGTTGGAGCCATTGTAGCTTACCTACGTTTCAGGTCTATTTACTCGTTGGGGCCGTTGCAGTCTCTCTACGTACCAGTCCAGCCACCGTCGTGGGTAACCATATTGTTCTTCTAAGCTCGGACAAATTGGGAACGAGAAGGAAAGGAAAGCGCTGCAGAGGGCTGTGCGAATAGAAAAAAATGAATTAAGGTTACAGAATATTCTATATATACTTGGTTGATGTACGAAGTGTAAAAAAAAGGAAAAAAAAGGAATGAATTTTTTTTTAGATTTCATGGCAGAATCTAGAGATTTAACCACCAACTCTATATTGAACGAGTTGACTACAAAAATGACGGAAGTTCTAACTAGAGCTCAGACCACCTCACAACCTTCGCTAACTGAAGCGTCGATTACTCTCAATAATATCAAGTTGGGAGGATCCAACTATGCCTTATGGTCCCAGGTGGTGGAGATGTATATCTTTGGCAAAGACAAACTGGGATATATTAATGGGGATTTTCCTCAACCTGTTGAAACCGACCCCTTATTCAGGAGATGACGAACTAAAAATGCCATTGTCAAAGGATGGTTGATCAATTCGATGAACCCCTCCTTGATTGCAAATTTTATTTGATCCCCAACTACGAAACAGGTTTGGGATTCTGCTGCTACCACCTACTATGATGGGACAGACACGTCTCAAGTGTATGATCCATTGAAAAATACTATAAAGACCTTCAAGGGTTGTGGCAAGAAATTGATTTTCGTCGTCCTAATCTAATGGAGTGTGCGACTGACATACAAAAATACAACTCCATCGTACAGGAAGATCGTGTGTATACCTTCCTCGATGGACTTGATGACAGACTAGATAAAACTCGGAGTGGTGTGCTTCAAATCAAACCATTCCCTATAGTGGAACAAGTTTATAGATTCATCCGTAGGGAAGAGGTCTGGCAGACCGTGATGATCATGAGTGTAGATACGACACCCGGAGAAGTTATGGCTTTCAAAGGGATCAAGGGACACCATAATTCGTTGCCACCAAAACCAGGAACTTTTTTAGGTAGCAAGAAATCCACCTTCTATTGACATGAAATGTGGCCATTGCAGAAACTCCAAACACACTCGTGAAAACTGCTTCAAACTACATGGGTATCCAGAATGGTGGAATGATCTTCAAGCACGGAAGAAACAGGAAACCACTGGGTGAGCCGCTGTGGCTACCAATAATGCATCACTATCCCTTATTCCTCAGGCTAAATCTTCCCAGGATTCAGGTATTTCAAGTAAAGCATTTCACATCTCTACTCGTAGTGATAATGAGGATTGGATTCTAGACTCTGGAGCTATAGATCATATGACATTTGACCCAAAAGATCTCTCCAATACAACCTAGCCGAGACGGAGCCGTGTTGCCAATGCCAATGGGGTCACTTATCCAGTTACAGGGGATGGAACAGTGACTTTATCTCCTTCATTATCATTATCTAATACATTACTTGTACCTTCTCTTTCAAACAGACTAATGCACACCAAATTAAAGCATTAGTGTCTTTAAATCCAAAAGGTTAGAATATGTAAACCTCTTCCTTCAATCCCCATTTAAAAAAGCATTGTTAATATCTAGTTGTTACAATTCCCAATTGAGAGAGAGAACAAGTGTGAACACCACTCTCACAGTTTGTGGCTTGACCATAGGTGAGAAAGTCTTAGAATGGTCTATGCCAAATTTATGTTTGTAACCCTTTACCACTACTCGGCACTTATCCAAAGTGTAATCACTCTTCAACTTAACTTTGTAAAACCATTTTGAAGATATTGGTTTATAGTTCTTGGGTCTGGGAACTAGAGTCCAAGTTTTATTGCGAACCAAGACATCAAATTCCACCTGCGGAGTTGTATCCCACTCAACTATACCTGTAGTCTCAACATAACATGTGGGTTCTAAAAGTAAGATGGACACTGAGAAGGAAAACAAGAAAAGCCAAATACCCTAAGGAACTAATAATTAGGCACACCATCATAGAGCAATTCATATGGTAGTGGTAATCCACAACTTTAGAAGGACACCTATTCATTATGAACACAACTATTCTAAAAGAGTATCTAAAAGAAGGTAAGCAAATCATCTTGCAAAAGAAGTGCTAAACACTTCTTAACAACTCTTCTATTACGACCATCTACTCACCATTTTGTTCTAATATATGGTAACATGTAAATCTATGAACAAGTCCCTTATGTTGCCATTTTTGAGTGAGGAACATGAATTCTCCTCCCCAATCACATTTCACTTCTTTCATGGTAACCAGGAACTACCTCTCAACCATGGCTATGAACATATCAACCATGGACTCAACTTGACTCTTAATAGAAAGAAAATAAAAGCAATTGTAATCATCAACTATGAGCAAGCAATATTTAACACCAATAGTAGAAAGAATTGGTGATGTCTAAAGGTCCATATAAACTAAGTCAAATACATGAGAAGCTTTGAAATGTAGTTTATGAGATTTGACTAGAGGACATATAATGCAAGGACTTTTATTATTATTTATACAATGATCCAACAGATTATGTTGGCATGATTTCCTTACAACAATATGAGAAGGATGTGCCAATCTCTTATGTCATACATCAGGCATCTTAGTAGTATGACAACTAATTCGATTTACAGTGAATAAGGAAGAGCATGGAACAACATTGTAGATGAAGTTGGATCTCTATTAAAATAGTACAAGTTATGACGATTGGCCCCTTGAAAAGCACTTTCTATGTTGATTCTTTTTTGACACAGAATCAATTAACAATAGATTCAACATCCATATCATTATCATTGCATAAACGATGAACTGAAATGAGATTGCTAGGAACAACTAGAGTATGCAACACATTAGTGAGTGCAAAAGTTGTACCATCCCATTAACAATTCCATGTCCATAATGCTTTATAGGTAGAAAGGTTCCATTACCTACAGAAACAACATCAAATCCAATGGAAGATGTCCTGAATTATTGGTCAAGTGATGAGTGAATCCATAATCTAGTAATCACTGGTGAGAACTCTGAGGTGGTACTGGTAAGGAAAAAACGCCAACATCAGCTAGAAAAGAAGACAAATGTCCAGACTTTTCATGAAGAAGATCACGCAACTTGAAGCACTTATTAGCAACATATCTAGGTTTGTTGCATAACTAGCATTGCACTTGAGGATATATAAAGTTTGATGGTTTCTTGCCTTTATTGAAATTATTAACATTTATAGAACTATTCTGCACACTTTGTCGTAGGAAGTCATGCATACTCCAACTAAGCCGAGAAGGATATTTAAGAGATCGAATTGAAGTGTTAGATCCTTAAAGTACAAGAGCTATCATGTTAGCAAGATTGGATTGAAACAAGCTATTTTGATCATAAAATTGAGATTGATATTCTAACATCCTCTCATGAGTTATTAGGATGTTCTAAAACTCATCAAAATGAAGTAATTTAGATCACATTGAGAATGATAAAGAATGATAAATACATGTGAGGTACTTAACATCTAAGCCTCAAATTGTATATAGGATAAGATCTTCATCTTGCACAATTTCACCTATTGCTAGGTGATCAACAATAAATTTGATGTATACAAGATAATTTTCAATAGGCGTGTTATTTTTGCACACAGACTGAAGTTGCAAGCCTAGATCCATCACTCTTGTCACATAAACAAAAAACTTAGAAGGCTAACTACAACACTTGCCAATATTGAGCTGTTATACTAGATCGAACAAGATGAATAGAGATACTTGTAGACACTAATGTAAATATCCAATCTTTTATAATTCCATTCAATTGAGTCCAAACCTCAAAATCAGGATTAACAATTTGAGTTCAAACATTGATAAAATTGGATATGAAGAATGTATAATATTTTTCATGCCATAGGTTGAGATCGAGGACAACTGCTTGTGCCAAAGCAAGAAGTTAGATTGGTCGAGCTTTATAAAAAAGCTCATGTTTGTAGGAGGAACAACAATTGAAAATGAAGATGCATAAGCTAACCAAATATGATGAAATAGGTTGAGAATCATCAATTGCTTTGAAATTCTCATAACCATGATTAGGTCTTGGAGTAGCCATTACAGCATTGTTGTAAGAGGTTTGTGGCTTTAATACCATAGCAAGAAATGTAGAAAAAGAAAATGAACTGTTTCCAAAATCTAATTAATCTAATTCAATAATGAAATTGTTACATTGCTTTCATAACGATGGTATTGACTTAAGATAAGCATACAGGGCTGTCACTAGATTAGGAATAACATAAATGCATAAGAGAAAACTAAACAAGCATTACATGAGCTAACATATATCTATTATTCTAGCACATAATATGTCACATATTTTTTTTACTTTTGTTAATTTTTTTTATAATGTTACATTTTATGATATATAGAAGGAAAACTCAAATATTCTTTTGAGAATATATAATTAAATATAATCGGTTAAAATAACGTGTAATTTAAATACATATTATTTATTTATTAATTAATATATTCCATAATATTAAGAGTGTTGTGGTGTAAATAAGTAAAGAAAAACAACAAAAATAACACTCCTTAAAACTTGTAACCTTAAAAATAACACATATATTCAATTCATATATTTTTATTATTAAAAAAACTATTTAAACTCATTCAATGTTAAATACTGTTAAATTTGACATTGTTCACTATTATTGAGTGATATTTTTGTTGTTGTAAGTTTTAAAAATGATATTTTATATAATTTTCAAAAATAATTTCTCATTCATACACATGTATATTCGTACAAACAATGCACATATAACTAGTTAGAATATGTGTATTAAAATTTTAAATTTTAAAGTACATAAATAAATATAAATATGAAGCCATCCTAGAGGAATTTATTTTCCCCTCGCAAAAAAAAAAAAAAAAATTCCAGGCATTAGGTATGGAAAAATGATTTTTGTCGCAACTTGTGACATGATACAATCTAAATGGATGAATGTCATTGGCCCCTACGTATAAGCGGTGTCAAATATTAGTCAATCCCAAATATTACAACTGATGTAATGCTTACACATCACTTAAGATACATCTCAAGTGGAGATGTGTAGCATTACTCTTAGGTATCAGCTTAACGCAATCAGTAAAACAGAGGATGATTCAATTGACATAACAACTTATTATCCTGCCAATGACTTCGATCCAAAAGCATTTAAAGAAACTGGGCATCAATCATCAATGGGTTCAATGAAAAAAAGTATGAAAGAATGTCAATAGAGAAGCCAAAATTACATGAAAGAATAGAGTATTGTTGAGATGTTATAGAAAGCTCTAACTCATATAATGAAGCCGTTAAATTTTGTAAAGTAACCTACGAAACTAGAAAACACCAGGAAACAAGTAAGCAATGTACCAAAATGTGTCATTCACTCCTTGTTCAGGACTTTGGGAACTTTAATGTATGGCTCCTCATAGTTTGGAACTGCAGCAATTATGGGATCCCTACAGAAGAAAAAGGTTCACATTTCAATTGATCAAAAGATTTTACACCAAATTTGATATTATAAACACAGAGAACAACATCTAACCTGTTCTCAAATGCTTCTGGAATATCGTGACGTAAATTGTTGCCTTCAGTATCTGCAAATTATGTCGTGAAGAATTCAAACAATGACACTTTTTGGTAATTCAAACTTGTCGGCCCACACTTGCAAATTATATGAAGCTTAAATTTCTTAGGCTGGTTATAATAAATTGAAGCAAGAAAACAAGGTCATTACTAATTTTCTGATCATCAGAATTCCGGTATATCATTCACTATGAGCTCCTAATTTCATTTTATTCTTTATTACACTTTTCATAACTGAACTACCTCAAATCTAATTTAAAACCCATTCACAAGCACACTGGGGTAAGATTTGCAGTGAGTGAATGGAACTTGAGCTTATAGGGCAGAAAGTTTCAGATGTATATCTCATTTCAGAAGGGGAAAACAAAGTTTAAACAGAAGTGATATGGTGAGCTACGAAGGGACTAAACCTCACCCAAAAACCATAAAGGAAACATCTATATTACATGGACTCAGCTCAAAGTGTATGACATGGGTAAGTGTCCCTTTCTAGGTTTCTGGCACATCAACTTTTCTCAGTTTTTTGTAAAATTTTCATTAATTTAAAATGTCGAGTACCCATAAGCCATGTTCATATTGTGTCAACGGACATGACATGGTACTTCATGAAAAATAATTCTATTTAACATGGAAAATATCAACATAAAAAAAATGTAAAAAGAACGAGTTGTATACCTTAATTGCAAAATCTGAGTCCCATTGTTAAAAGCATAAACTACGAAATTAAAAAAAAAAAAAACCTAAAAACAAAAGCTTAAATTGAACTAAATCAAGTGAGCCATTTAGCCCTTTGTAGCTCAGTGAGTATGGTAGCTGACCACATTTAAATCTAAAAAAAAGAGAGCATATAAACTAAAATGAGTTGGTTGTGAGAAGTTTTTATGAAGCACCTGCCCTAATTGAAGGTTCAACACTTTGAAGATCAATAGCTTGAAGTTGTCCAAACCTGCCACATACCAATCTCTTCCATGATTGCATTGCTATTTATAACTATCTATTTAACAACCCAAAAGCCCCTTAATCCCACCCAACAAAAAAGAAATATAAAATGACGAAACACCGCTCTTAGATATTTGGGATTACGCCGAAAGTCATACCAATCGATCACTTGGCGAATTTTAGGAGCAAACTCTTCGACCTGATAACAATATCTACATCAAATTCACAGACCAAAACATAGAGAAAATTGAAATTCATCTGGAATGCAGAGGAACCCATCATCAAATTTAAGCAAAAGGAACGTGAAGTAAAAGTAAATCAAAAACGGAGAATACGAAACCTCTTGAGGAGTGAGGGTGATTCGAGCAGTCTCAGCCAAACGAGGAACATCCGGAGGTTCAAGAGATGACTGAAGATTTGCTGATGTTGTTTTACAGGTGGAACAATTTCCCCGAACCCAGTTGTTGTTATTGTTACTAGGAAAAATAAGCACTTTTGAGAAGATGCTTTTGCTATTAAAGTCGATGAATTTGATTCGATGTTTTGGGAATGGAAAACATTTTACTCCCTTTACCATAAGCAGACCCCTGCTTCCCATTTCCAAACAAAGTACTTGTTGGGACAAGGATAGAGAATGAGAAGAGTATGTTGAGATAAGACTAATATGAGGAGTAACCGCTCATACGGGGTACATGCTATTTATCGCTGATGCGATTTTAAACCCTTATAATTACATATTGTTAAAAGCCTGTGTAATTTTTTTTAAAATTAAAAAAAAAATGTATGAATAGTAGTGTACAAAACAAAGTGTGAAATAAGAATTCAATTTTGTTCTTAGGATGGGTTATTAACATGTTAATTTTAAAAATTATTAAAAATATTTAATAAAAAAAAAGAGAATAACGTACTCTTTTCATTATATGTCACTTTTGTTACATTATATACACAATTTTATAAATGTAAGCTTATAAAGTAATCTATGTATAAAGTAAGTATGATAACGTGCATGTTGTTAAAATTAGTTATATATTTTAAATCATACATAAAATTCAACAATTGAACTATTTAAATATTAAAATTATTCATTAGGATTGATTAAGTTGATACGTTTATTTAAATTAAAAATACCTTCATCTCTATATTAGTCTCTAAAAAAAATTATATATCTTAAATTTGAGATGAATCTCAAATAATGACACAAACCTCATATAACATAATTCAATGAGAAGTTGACATATTAATTATGATTGTGATATGTTTATTGTACATAATAATACTCAATGTATAAATATACTTTCATCATATTCTTTGAGAAGAATGAGCTGTTCGAACTTATGGTACGAGAAGTTCCTTCATATATTCGAGATTTATTATTCTCATTTCCTTTCTTACTAAATCTTGGCTTTATATTCAATTGGTTTATTTTGCAAGGCAGTTGCAATTGTATAGAACTAACAAGGATTAGGCAAAGGTGTATATGATATTGATAATACTCTTGACCTCGATTTGATCTTTTAATTAGAAACCATAATGTAAAAAATAAACTATTTTTGAGCCTAATTATAATCTTCAAGCAATGATGATTGGATTAAGGTGCTTGTTAACCTAACAAGAATAAGTTAGAAGTTACTTTCTGATTCGTAACGAACAAAATATAATGTTTGAAAAATGAAAATACTCTGTTGTTGATTTCAAACAAAGGTTTTGTGATGTTATGCAAGAGATTTTGTGATGTTGATTCCATGAAATGTCTGATACATTTATTGTTATTCTTCGATCTTATGAAGAAAAGAGCATGACCTAACAATGGTAGTCATCAATGTGTAATGAAGTTCTCATAGTACTCATGGATAGTAACTTTACTTACAATTCCCATGAGTAACTCTTTAACAATGTAATTTGAAAACAAGTCCATAGGGATACTTAAAAATCATCCATTCTCTTTAACCTATTTATTATACAATAGATTAATATAAAAGTTACTTGGATTAGCTTTACAGTTAGATCATTTAAATTGTATTCCTATTCTTCTTAAGTAGTTTTCATTGTAATAAAACTAACCATGTACTTTGGTTCTTAAGCAATCAAATTTCTTTTCTGACAAAAAAAAATCATCATAATATATGTGCAATGCAAAAGTAGATAGTTTGGAAGGGTGAGATGTATTTGCGTGTGTGTGTAAGAGAGAGAGAAAGAGAGAGATAAATATTATAGAATATGCATTTGCATAGGGAAGTATATACTGAAAAAGATCAGCACAATATTTTTGGGATTGATAATCTCTACAACTAGTATTTCTGTGTTACGAGATCATCTTCATATGATGTGTCAGATCTAATATTCAAATCATACAAGCAAAAGAACGCAGTTCTAAAGTATTATCAATTTTTAGTTCAAGTTCCTCCTTTTCATCTTTATTGAGTTCATCATTACTCCAATCATGCAATCACTTGAATTTTTCTCTTTTTTGAACTTCTCACTACAGCCATTACTACCTTATTTTTGTACATGCTCACTATCTAGGGCTTTATTGGACAAAATACTTCTAGAAGGCAACCCTTAAAAAAACCTGGCTCTATAGCATTGATTTTGTCTTTTCTTGTGTTATCCATTCATGCGTTAAATGTAGCAATGTTGGATCCTTGTTTGATGAGTTCATGTTAGCTTCAAGCTTCATATCTAGCAATAATTGGTGGAATAAGTCAAAAGATGTCTTCAATCCTCAATCAATATTGAAGATTTTACAAGCAAAACATCCATCAACTCTAGCCATTGCCATAAGTATTTGTAACTTACGTAAGTGGTAATTCAAACACTCCTTAATGTCCATAGGTTTCAATTTTTCACATGATTCGAATAAAATGTCTACTATACATAGCTCAGCAGAAGTAATTTTTTTGCTCACTTAAGGTCTTCTCCATCAAGAAGTTAGCCTTTAAGACACTAATCACGTATGGAGAACTCTATCAAAGATATCTTTGACAAACCTGTATTGTAAGAGATAAACTCCTTCCTTTTTGACCGAAGTAACAACAATACACATAATTCTTCATGGGATTTTTCCTTATTGTCATCCAAAATAAATGATCACCCATTTAGCCAGAAAAATCGGATCCAAAAGGTACTGGTCATTGCTAAATAAATATTGTGCAATGGTGTGTCCTAACAAGTAGAATTGTTTACTGATATTATCATGGTCCCTTAAAATCTTGAAATGTTGTCCCTAAATGCATAATTTGAATGAAGAGGATTTAGCAAAGCTACTAATTCAATGATCTTACAAAGATGATAAGATGCCTCTAATATGAACTTTGATGCTCTAAATGTCTCTAAAAAGAAGACCCAAAGTCATAATAGAACTCCGCTAAAAAAATGATTATACTCAAGGCTTCTATCCTTCCCTCAATTTCTTATCAATTTATCCAACTCAAGGAATTTGGAGAATGAATCTTGATGCACAAGATCTTTCCTAGAAGTCTCTTTTAAGAGTTAGTGATCCACGTGATAACTGCCATAATTTTTTAAGTTTTCCTTAACAAATGTAGAAACATCACTAAATTTGGTATTAAATTAGGTAATATGATTTTGACATGAAAAATCTGAAAAATGAAGGATATTTTTTCCCGATACACCGGAGACAAATTACCATAAAAAAATCTTAATCTTTTTGACCTGCTTTACGACTCCTAAGCCTTCCAAGGCGACTACTCCTCTCTTGTGGTTGGTTTTCCATAATATGTGTGTACTTCTCTTTGATATTACTTGTCCTTTCACTGTTGTGATCACCACTTAATGTGGTGCTATCCATCATTGCAACATTAAGTCCTTTTTCTTTCCTCGTATATTCCAATATTTTCTAAATCAAAAGGTAAATGAATAATTAATCTAATGTCCCCTAACTTGAATGATTTTTCTATGCCATTTGCAACATTGCAGCCATTTAGTAGGAGTAATATTTCCAAGATGGTGTCACCAAGACACACCCAAGAAGCTTCAACAAGGTGCAGTTCTATGTTTTGATTCAATTTTTTACCTTTATCGCCGTCATGAAGATTTTCATCGGTTGCTTTTTCTCTTATCAAGGAACTTAAGGTGGGTATGTTTTGGTTCCAATTTATTTATATCTTTAGGAGCAATGGGAATTGGTTATGACTCTTCAATGGTTTTCTTGACATGTAAGACACGAGAATGAGAAGGCCAATGCCTCAAAATCAACTCAGCAACAAAAAGACATGCAACCTAATCACCTATCCAATAAGAACTTCCAACAATTTCTACATGCAATTCCTTGCATAGCACACCCAAGAGAAATGCAATATTTGCTTGGTCATGAAAAAATTACAAGTTAGTGTAATAAAAATATATAAGATGGTATATTTATTTTCAAATCACATTAAAAGAAGAATAAATCCTCACAATTATTTAGGCTACACAAAAGCCCTTGCTCAAATGATCAACGTTAAGTATTTAGTAAGGCCATCAAGCAAGATAATTTTCCCAGCAGTTGGTTCCAAACAATAGAATCTTTGGCATCAATCTCTGCAGCTTGCATATAATAATGAAGAGTATTCTCAAAATATGATGAGCATTGTTGAAGAAAAAAGATGGCAATATTTTTCAGTGCCAAAAATTTGCATAAACCAAGGTTACAAGAGTTCATATGGTTTACATACATTTGTAAGAACTCAAGTTCTGAGTCAACTTAATAAATTATTTGACCTAGCTAGCATTAGGAAAACCAATAATAAAAATACAAAAAATGTAGATGATTGAATAGAATTTACTACCGATCAGTTCCCCTTCATGCTTCAAAAAAAAACTAATTCTTCCCACAGATCGTGTTCAGATGCAGTAAAGTACAAATAAGATATTGAAATATGATAAAAATGTAGAAAATAATGCACATTCATGAACATAGAGAAGATTGTAATAATTGAATAATAAAATTTACATAAGATATAAAGTGAAGTTATGAATGCATCTAATAAGAAACTCAATGTTCAATAATATTAGGCGACGTCTCAGGCGTTAGACGGAATCCTTGCTCGAGAACAAACTGGAAATTGCGATGCTGAAATCTTCAACCAAAATAAACAGCAATTGATGGAGTAGCAACGTTAGTATTGTGGGTAGTGCTGTATGGGTATCAATGAAACTGTGGGTTGTCGTGATTGGTTACATAAAATAAACAGTAACATAGAGTGTTGGTTGGTGGAAGGAAATGCTCAGATGATCATAGAATGATAACTATCCAATTTCTGTTATGATTGATTAAAAATAATATTAGGTTTGTTAGTCAAAATAAGGAGGTTCCTAATTTAGAAGAAAATTCATGGAATGTGGCTTACCATATTTTCAAAGATGGAGGTGCCTAACCTTGTTTGAATAAAGAATAGGAAAATTAGGTAGCCTAATTTTGTTGAATGAAGAAATGTTTGGCATATGAAATGAGAACTTGAAGGCTATAAATATGGCTTCATTTCTTCATTGATAATCATCCCAAAAATAGAGAAAAGCTTGTATGAGAAGTTCTTAAGTGAGAGAATTTTGTGGGAAAATTCTCTTGGGCTTGTAATTGCTCTTGTCTTTTGGGTGTGTGAGAAAATTACTAAGAGTGTGGTTGTAACAATTTTCCACATAGTGAATTTTTCTCTGGTTGTCTTTTGACAACGAAAGTGGTTTTTCTCTAATTTGGAGTTTCCACTATAATTCTTGTGTTGTGTATTATCTATTTCTCTGTTATTTGATATTCTCCAAATGAAGATCTTGAGAGGAAAAATTTGTGATTATACCATTTTATCCAAATTTCCTAACAACTGGTATCAGAGCCAATTTCAAAGAAAGAAGGAGAAATGTCAGGAGTCAAGATTGACATTGAGAAATTTGATGGGAGAATCAATTTTGGCTTGTGGCAAGTACAAGTCAAAGATTTGTTGATCCAATATGGGTTACACAAGGCGTTAAAGGGGAAACCATCCCTTGTTACTGGTATTGAGTCCAGTAAAACCAATATAAGTGATGAAGATTGGGAAGATCTTGATCTAAGAGTTGTAAGTGCAATTCAGCTTTGTTTGGCCAAAAATATTCTTGCAAATGTGCATGGAATATCTATGGCCAAAGAACTGGGAAAAGCTTGAAGAATTGTATCAAGCAAAAGGCATTTCAAATCGGGTGTATTTGAAAGAAGCTTTCATACTTTGCATATGAATGAAGGAGCTATTATGTCGACCATCTAAGTGTTCTCAATGGTATTGTCCGAATCCGGAAACCATTGGAGTTAAACTTGATGATGAAGATATAGCTTTAAGGCTCATATGGTCTCTTCCATCTTCTTATGATCACATGAAACCTATCTTGATTCATGGAAAGGAGAAAATAATTTTTTCGAAGTTACTAGCAAGTTGTTTTCTGAAGAAAAAAAGGCTGAGTGGTGAAAGAAATGTTTCGCCTGAAAAGTCAGCATTGGTAGTTGACAACCGAAAGAAAAACAATTTCATGAAAAGAAGAGAGTGTCCTGGGGGTGTGGAGAACTGGGGCACCTCAAAAGAAATTGTCCAAAGGGTGGAGCTAATCCTACAAGAAGCTCAAATATCGACGGTGATGCTAATAGTATGTCTGTTTTCAAAGACTATAGTGATGCTCTTTGAAAAGAGCGTGTACATCCTCATGGCATGCCGCTAGTCTCTAAATATGGCCATGAAAGAGGGTGTGTTACTGGTAGCGGGTCCATAAGTTTGCACACGGGCATTGGCTTGGTATAGATGCAAGGTGTGTGTTGGAAAGGATGTCGATAGCTGATGAACTCTCGGGAAAACCAAGTGTGAGAGTTGCACCATAAATTTCAGCAAGTTTTTTTTTCGACATGAGCCGATGTGAAATTCATAGAATTGGTGATTAATTCTAAGTGGGTGTACTCTTTATGGTGGAGTATGATAATTTTCGGTGTAGAGAATTATGACTGTTGGAATAGACAGTGTTGTAGTGGTAACCATGTTTATTTTTAATCAAGGTGGAGATTGTTATGATTGATTAAAAATAATATTAGGTTTGTTAGTCAAAATAAAGAGGTGCCTAATTTAGAAGAAAATTCATGGAAGGTGGCTTACCATATTTTCAAAGATGGAGGTGCCTAACCTTGTTTGAATAAAGAATAGGAAAATTAGGTAGCCTAATTTTGTTGAATGAAGAAATGTTTGGCATATGAAATGAGAACTTGAAGGCTATAAATATGGCTTCATTTCTTCATTGATAATCATCCCAAAAATAGAGAAAAGCTTGTATGAGAAGTTCTTAAGTGAGAGAATTTTGTGGGAAAATTCTCTTGGGCTTGTAATTGCTCTTGTCTTTTGGGTGTGTGAGAAAATGTGAGAGTGTGGTTGTAACAATTTTCCACATAGTGAATTTTTTCTCTGGTTGTCTTTTGACAACGAAAGTGGTTTTTCTCTAATTTGGAGTTTCCACTATAATTCTTGTGTTGTGTATTATCTATTTCTCTGTTATTTGATATTCTCCAAAGGAAGATCTTGAGAGGGAGAATTTGTGATTATACCATTTTATCCAAATTTCCTAACAACTGGTATCAGAGCCAATTTCAAAGAAAGAAGGAGAAATGTCAGGAGTCAAGATTGACATTGAGAAATTTGATGGGAGAATCAATTTTGGCTTGTGGCAAGTACAAGTCAAAGATTTGTTGATCCAATATGGGTTACACAAGGCGTTAAAGGGGAAACCATCCCTTGTTACTGGTATTGAGTCCAGTAAAACCAATATAAGTGATGAAGATTGGGAAGATCTTGATCTAAGAGTTGTAAGTGCAATTCAGCTTTGTTTGGCCAAAAATATTCTTGCAAATGTGCATGGAATATCTATGGCCAAAGAACTCTGGGAAAAGCTTGAAGAATTGTATCAAGCAAAAGGCATTTCAAATCGGGTGTATTTGAAAGAGCAGTTTCATACTTTGCATATGAATGAAGGAACTATTATGTCTGACCATCTAAGTGTTCTCAATGGTATTGTCTCTGAACTGGAAACCATTGGAGTTAAACTTGATGATGAAGATATAGCTTTAAGGCTCATATGGTCTCTTCCATCTTCTTATGATCACATGAAACCTATCTTGATTCATGGAAAGGAGAAAATAATTTTTTCAGAAGTTACTAGCAAGTTGTTTTCTGAAGAAAAAAGGCTGAGTGGTGAAAGAAATGTTTCACCTGAAAACTTAGCATTGGTAACTGACAACCGAAAGAAAAACAATTTCATGAAAAAGAAGATAGTGTGCTGGGGGTGTGGACAATCTGGGCACCTCAAAAGAAATTGTCCAAAGGGTGGAGCTAATCCTACAAGAAGCTCAAATATCGACGGTGATGCTAATAGTATGTCTGTTTTCAAAGACTATAGTGATGCTCTTTGAAAAGAGCGTGTACATCCTCATGGCATGCCGCTAGTCTCTAAATATGGCCATGAAAGAGGGTGTGTTACTGGTAGCGGGTCCATAAGTTTGCACACGGGCATTGGCTTGGTATAGATGTAAGGTGTGTGTTGGAAAGGATGTCGATGGCTGATGAATTCTCGGGAAAACCAAGTGTGAGAGTTGCACCATAAATTTCAGCAAGTTTTTTTTTCGACATGAGTCGATGTGAAATTCTTAGAATTGGTGATTAATTCTAAGTGTGTGTACTCTTTATAGTGGAGTATGATAATTTTCGGTGTAGAGAATTATGACTGTTGGAATAGACAGTGTTGTAGTGGTAACCATGTTTATTTTTAATCAAGGTGGAGATTGTTATGATTGATTAAAAATAATATTAGGTTTGTTAGTCAAAATAAGGATGTGCCTAATTTAGAAGAAAATTCATGGAAGGTGGCTTACCATATTTTCAAAGATGGAGGTGCCTAACCTTGTTTGAATAAAGAATAGGAAAATTAGATAGCCTAATTTTATTGAATGAAGAAATGTTTGGCATATGAAATGATAACTTGAAGGCTATAAATATGACTTCATTTCTTCATTGATAATCATCCAAAAAATAGAGAAAAGCTTGTATGAGAAGTTCTTAAGTGAGAGAATTTTGTGGGAAAATTCTCTTGGGCTTGTAATTGCTCTTGTCTTTTGGGTGTGTGAGAAAATTACTGAGAGTGTGGTTGTAACAATTTTCCACATAGTGAATTTTTTCTCTGGTTGTCTTTTGACAACGAAAGTGGTTTTTCTCTAATTTAGAGTTTCTACTATAATTCTTGTATTGTGTATTATCTATTTCTCTGTTATTTGATATTCTCCAAAGGAAGATCTTAAGAGGGAGAATTTGTGATTATATCATTTTATCCAAATTTTCTAACAATTTCGTGTAGGAATAGTCGATGAAGATGTACAGTTGACTAACAATTTGTAAGAGAATTGGTATCAACTATGTTTCTGGAACTTCAAAATTTATTTTTCTTTTCTTTATAGTAATCAAGATAATATATGAACAGTAACATAGAGAATATATAGAAATAGAAACGTAGAACTGGAACGATGAAAGAATTAGATGAGAATTAATGATTATAGAATTGGGTTGAGAAATTAGGTTCAGACATGAAGAAAATACAACACTCAAAAAAGAAGGATAAATAAAATAAGAAAGAAAATTCCAATTCTTAATATCTAATCCTAAATCCCATTGAGGTTCCTCGTACTCCTCTAATATATCTTTCTCTGTTATTTTCTACTTATGTTGCATCCACTCAACTTCTTTTTTGCTCGAAAACTTCATTTAATTTGATCAAACTTTGTTCAGTAAGCAACAAAAACATTCAAATTCAATGAAACACTAAACTAAGACAGAGGGGATATTTTCATTATTCATATAATTTTTAGGTAGAGTTTTTAAGGATAAATTTAAATTTTTATTAAAAATAATATTTTATTTATAATACTTCTAAAAATAACATCAAAAATCTTAACAGATATTTTCTCTCGTTTCGTTTCCAGATAAAAATAATCTTTCTTATTCTATATATCTTAGTCTCTATATTTTTCTTTGTTAAAAATACAATTTCTTTTATAATTTATAAATTTAAAAAACTTTGAAGATAAAACAAAATTTATAATATTTATATAAATAAATTAAATGTACATGAATAGAATAAAACGATGGAGATAAAAAGAAAGAAAGAGAGATTCAGATGAGATAAATTGATATGAGAGAAAAATGATATTTTTTTAAAATGATCAATCACAAATGTCTTCATCTAGGTTTTTTTAAATAGCACATAGATCCCATATATAAGTTTAAAAAATAACAACTACACCTATTCTTTTCAATATTTCTTAATTTTTCAAGAGAGATTTGTAAGAAAATCAATAAAATTTATGAATTTTAAGCGAGGATATTGTAATAAAACAATAATAAAATGGGTATAATTGCTTTTCAAACTTGAAAGATGTTTTGTACAATTTGTGAAAACATCCAGGATTATGCAGTAATTTTCCTTTACGAAAAGTGAGATATTCTTTTAGTTTTAGTTTTTATTTTTATTTTTAATAGAAATCTAATTTTATAATTGATATATTAGTATTTTTTTTAAAATAAACTTAATTAACTTTATTTTAAAAGTTAATGGATTAAACCTACTCATCTTAAAATAAACGTAATTAAAGTATCCTCGTGAAAGAGTTATAGTATTATTTGGACCTTAGTGTCTCTTCTATAAACAAAAACAAACTTACATGAACAATAAAAATAACTAAATTGTTTTTAAAAAATAGATATAATTAGTGTTAAGTCCCACATTAGTTAAGAATAAGACAGCAGTGCTGTTTATAAGTCTGGGCAATCCTCTAACTCACAAGTTGACTTTTGAGTTCAGAGTTAGGTTTGGGTTTCTAAGTTGATATCAGAGCTAGGCTCTTGACTTCTTCATACTCCCATCAGCTCTCGTGCCGTAAATCCGGACTCTAACCGATGTGGAGGGGGATGTTAAGTCCCACATTAGCTAAGAGTAAGGTAACAGTGCTGCTTATAAGTCTGGGCAACCTTCTAACTCATAAACTGGCTTTTGAGTTCAACGTTAGGCTTGAGTTTCTAAGTACTAGATACATATAATTGATAATTGAAATAGCGATAATTTATAAACTATATTTTATGTATTTATTTTTGAAATTAACAATAAACAATTAATTGTGAAGAGGAAATTTTTGTTGTAATTTCAAATTCGTGTTTAATAGAAATTTAATATATAATAATGGATAAATTAATAAATATATCAATTTGTAAATATAATACTATGAGTATTATAAAAATGGTATCTCTTTGTCACTTACTTTAGTGTTATATTTGTAACTCAATAACGTTACAAAAACTACACTTATGTTATATGAATAGAACTTTTATAACACTTATGGTACTTCAATATTATATTTTTAATGCAATAAATTTAGATGATATGTTTGCAACTTTCTTAATACTTAGATAATACATTCATTTGTTCACTATATAAAATTATATTTTTTGTATACATATAATTATATAATGAAATATACTTATAATATTCAAAGACATAACACTTTGTATAATTAGATTAAATTTTCTTTTTTTTACATATATATTTTTATTTTACTTAAAAACATATATTAAATAACTAAATAATAAAAAATGTCAATATTTTAAATATTATACTTATAAAAATATTATGTTAACTTTTTAATTATTTTAAAATGTGAAGAAAATTATTAACAATTTATACTTGACAATTATTATAAAAAAACTATCGAAATCAATATAAAATAGTTATAGTTATTATCATAATCATTCTCATCTATCTCTATATCCATCCCTATTTATGGTTCATCTAGTGGTTTGATAATAAAATTCATTATTATTTTGTTTTAAATTATAAATTTAAACCATATTAATATCATTTGAAATAAAAAAATATTCAAGCAAAGAAACTATATGTAAAAATACTTCTTAGAAGTGATGCATGAATACAAGTATGGATTATGATACAAAAGTTTATGATTCATGCTAATAAATTTAACTAATTATATCTAATCATTCAATTAAAGTATTATTTAACCTTTTTAAGTTATTAATGAATTTTAAATTTTAAATTGTTATAACATTTATCCCATTAATTTAAATTTTTCAATAAATAATATGATCTTTTAGATTCATTACTTTCTTAAACGCATCCTATAAGTATTACGGGCATTCTATCTTAAGGATGAAGGATCATTTAAATTAGTTACATTTAATGAAAATACAAGTTAGACCTTTAAGTAATAGAAGTACACTATCTTTGTAAAAAGTCATGAAAATTTTATTTGTAAAAAAAACAACAAAATAGAAATTTAAGAATAACCAATGTAGATAGATAAGAAAAAAAAATGGTAAAATTTAAACTAAAAAATATGAATAGAAAACATATAGAAAAAGTAAAAAGAGAAAAATCATATTTATTTTAGAGATATTTTAGTATTTATTTGTGTAAAAAAATAATAAAATATTAGAGTTGGAAAATAACTAATGTATACACATGGGAAAAAAGAGGACATAATTAAAGCAAATAAATGGAAAAAAAAGGAAGGGGTGGGGGGAAGCTTTTTATATATGTGTGATTGATTTTTGATATCTCTTGTTTTATATTATAAGAACACTTTTATCGCTAAAACTTTTAATACAGAATATTTTAATCACATAATTTTATAATTATATAACTAAAGTGTTCATTTTATACCATAAACAAAATAAACACTTTAATAACGTAAATATGTATAATGATAATAATGAAGATATATATTTAAGAGTTAAAACTCTCAAATCGAAATACGTTTGGTGATTCTTCGTGTGCATCAAGAACCAAATACTACATGACATTACAAATTAACTCATCATATGCATTAAGACACCCAAGTGTCCTCGACAAATGATCTAAAAATTGCTTTGTACAAAATTGCTTCCAAGCTGGTTTCTTCGATGACTTCAATCCAGTACAAAACCGGACCGAAGATATAACTATCATGCCTCCATGTTAAATAGTTTTTGTGTGCATTTAAATCCCCAGTGTTTCACTTACCCAAAAAAATGCACGTAGCGTTGATCAAAAACAATGGTTTATGGATTAATAAATTCATGTAAAATCCATACTACGTTGGCCTGTAATATAATCTTCTCAAACGAACCCTTTCCTGAAAAGAAAAGTACAGCATGAACCACTTTTTTTTACCCTAATTAGTACTGCATGTACTTAGTATTTAGTTGCCTTCTATGGCATGACAAAGAAATCTCACGACGTGAAAGAGGAATATTTTACTTACCTCACTCTTGTCATGATCGTAACGAATCAAAAACAAACACCTGCAACCCCTTATATCGTGCATTTTTCTTTGGATTTCTAAAACATAAGCATCATAGTAGATTGCCTGATCCCGGCTCTCCTAATAACAACCAAAGATCACATATTATAAGATATCATTATAGAAACCTGGAATAATTTTTGGGTCAGTCCAAAACATATAATCTTAACAAACCTGAAAACAGAGAACATGATCTCCAACATTGACCTTAGAACATTCTGAATGCTCGAAAGGAATGGAGCGTTCTCGTACTGCTTTAATATTCACCCACTCATCCTCTTCGGCACCAAAGCCAACAAATCTAACATGAACTTCCTTTAACAGGTTTTAAAATTTGTCAAATGAACTTCTGTGGTTATTTTCAAATAAGGCTACAACAAATCAGTCACGCTTTATTAGATGACATTATACAAACAAGTCAGTTATTTTTCCCCTTTTAAGTCCCTACCATTCTTTTAATAGAAAGAGAAATTTATTCAACAAAATACTTACAGCTTCTCCTGTACTGAGAAACCTGTGCGCAAGGAATTTATCAACGTCATACCTACAAAGCCAGTAGGTAAAAGTCCTTACAATCGTCTAGAAATTCTGGGGCAAAGGCCAATACATTTCCCTCTGAATCCAAGATATAAAAATCGGACCAAAGAAAACACATACAAAGGTTGATCAGTGCCACGAACATATATAGCTAAAGACATATATAGCTTCAGAAGGGTTCTTTAATTCTTTTTTTTATAAATTTGAAACGTTTAGCCTTCACAATATTCAGCCCAACAACAAAAGAAAAGGAACATGTCAGCTAAAGTTTAAAACATCAACGTCTATCAAAATATTAAAATTTAAATTTTATAAAATATTAAAATATAGCTGTTATTGATGAAAATTTTGAAAAAATTCATGAAAAATATACTCTTGTCAAATTAATGAATTTTATTTTATGAAACTTCATAAAGCATAAAAATAATTAATTGCTTATATTTTAAACTAATTTCTCTATTTAATGTTAATATTTATAAATACTTGTTATATTTATATAATCAATTAATTAAAAAAATGTAAACTAAAAAACTAAAATGTTGGAAATAATTATTTAGATTATTAATTGTAATAGTATAATAAATGAATGAAAATTACAGTACATAATATAATTTAAATTATAAAAATAAAAATAATAGGTAAGGTTGATAAAATAAATGTGATAATAAGATATTAAATAAAAAATGAAAAAAAGTATAAAATATTATCACAATTAAAAGAAACAATATGTTGAGTAAAGATACAAGTTATAAATAAATAAATTTAAATGTAAATTATTTAGAAAAAGAAAAATAAGAAATAAATAAATTTAATGACAAGCATAATTTTGTCGTCTACATTATCAACAATATTTTGACTAAAAATGCCATTTATCGATATTTTATAGACAACGGCATTTTCTCATATATTCTAAAAACATTTGCTAAACAAAATAAATACTATATTTTAATATTGAAGTGTCCAAAATTTTAACAATACGAAAACGTTGACATTGTCATTTTTTTCACCCTTGGTTGTCACCTTAACCCAGGTATAATAGGGGTATTTACCATGCTCCATCTGTTGATGATCTGGCCTCAAATTCCAAGTTTGACAAGTCAGGAACTTTGTTCTCTGCATCAAATATCAATAAAAACTATAAATTAGTAAAGTCCTCTTTATTTTAGACAGCTAAATTAGCTCATTTAGTAGCAGTTCGTGAATGGATCAGAACTGAATTAGTTAAATCTTTGGGCATTGACTAGATTACATAATCCAATATAAAACAAGAAATAAAAAAACATGAATACTAACTGTTTGGATAAATTGTATGCCTAACCTTAATCCAAACGACTTAGTTGGTTACCGCTTATAGCAAAGTATGTAAGATAACGTGCCCAAGATGTACAAAGTAACATGACCGTAATAAAGTGATGTTGGTCATAACGGTATGATCGTACCTGATCTAACCAATAACCCCTTTGAATGTGACCTCTGAACCTACACAAGTGGAGTTTTACAACCACTTGCCTAGCTCAGGACCTCCCCAGATGATGCAACCTACCTATATCATGACCTCCCCAGATGACGACCTGCCCAAACGACATTATCTATCGGCATGAGATGCCTTAAACGACACGTCACATCAACTTAGAATAGTGTATTAGTTCTTGTAATCATTAGTGTTTGTTGCCCCCTATTAAGAAGTGACACATGTCTGTTAAGATGCCTATACCTCTATGTACCCATTGTTAAGGGATCTGAGAACAATACTTGTAACCCTAGCAAGGAATTACTCTCCAAACACCCACAAAATTAGATTAAGCTAAAGAAAGATAAAAAATCCATTAAGAAAATTTTCATAATCTCAAATCTCATAAGGTTCGCTAAGAAAACATCTTAGTGATAAGGCATCAAAATTATATTATTTATCCAATGTTAATTGAAATGATATAATGACAGCCACTAACTATGCATCAAAAAGTAGTTAACAACTTGAACACTATGATTTTGTTCGCATTTCTCATTGTCTTCAGATGCTCAAATACACAAATGAAGTTAAAACATTGTCTATACTGATAGACTTGACTTGAGCCTAACCAACTATTATCACCACAGGTCCACAGCACTATTAGTCACAAAGCCCTCAGAGGTTAGGGAGAGGAATACTTGATGGACAGACACCTGTGCATGCATGGAACATAATATATGAGGGATCAATGGTGAAGTTAGGGAGAATATTATAGAACTGTGACCAATGACGGAGCCAGAAATTATGTTCAGAGGGGCGCAACGTAAACTACTAGTGGAAATTATTTTCTTGTACTTAATTAATATGAAATCTGTATAGAAATTTGAACAGTATACAAAATAACTAAGTAGTCAATTTTATATTTTTGTGAACAAATATAAGAATAAAAGCATAAATAATAGTTATATCGTACCAAAAACTAATAAAGGAGCCTAATCAAGTTTTATAATTGAATTTGGTATTAAATATTTCCTATAAGTCACAAATTTTAATAAAAATAGAGTATATTAGGGGAAGAATAAATTAAAGGAGACTTTATAATTAAACATTGAAGAATCTAAAAATTTAAACTACTAAAAATGTAATCTGTCTTTAAAGGAACAATAATAAAAGATAAACCTCAGCAATTGTACTGAATGTTACATGTAAAAGTATAAGATTTCTTAAGCCGGAATGCTACAATATTATTCACATGATACAAAGCAGCAGGTATTTAAGAACTGAACCTTTAGGAACTTTGGAACTTCCAAGTTGGTTATTTTGCTCAGAAATGCTTTTGGATGCTTGCAAATCTTGAAGTCTCGTTTGGAACCAACCGTGCACCTAGTTCACAATGTGTAGAAATAGAAAAAAAGAAGAAAAAAAAATCCTCATGGAAATAGCGAATAATAAGCATCGTACACTAAAATTAGATGAAAAATAAAGTAGAAAAACTAGTATTAAAAAAAATAAAAACCTCGTTCCATTTTACTACAGGTTTCCCAGCACGACCGGCAGACCTACTGTGGATAAACAGCATGTTAAACTCTAAATCAGTATAGTATCAATAACAAGATTCTCTGAACAAAATGTATCAGCATAATTGTATTGTACCGAAACGGATTTAGCTATATGCCTAAAGCAGACTACTTACCTAAAACATCTTGCAATGTGTTGGCAAAATTCTCCGCTGAGGAGTACTTCTCGTGATTCATATATTAATTTCTCCATTTTATCAATCTTTTGGAAACCTCAGGGAACAAGAGAATATCACAAATTAGCATGAATTTAGCATTATCTGATTGAAAAGAAGGAAGGAAAATGACAAGCAGAACCACGGGTTGATAATAAATCGATAAAATAAAGGGAAAATCAAACAAAAATGAAAAACATTATTATTTTGATCAATCAATGATGACCATTGATGTCTATGCTTGAGTGCCTAATACGGAGTCTAGAAACTGAAGACAGTCCAGAGCTGTCCAGTCCAACCACATTGATATAAACCTTAGTGCATTTTCTTAATTCAAGTTTTCCTTTATTGATATCTTAACTCAACATTAAGTTGAACAAACAAAGAGGAAAAAAAATGTCAGAAAGAAATTCAAAAAAATGAAATAGTCAAGCAGTCGAATATATTGAATTACCTCAGCCTTTGTAAATCCAGTGAAAACCTCTCTCTTTCTTGGACGAAGACGGTCCATCAACACTCTCGCCTTTTCTCGGAAAAAGCTTAGAATCGATTGAATTAGAACTCCCTCTTGAACCACTTTGGGCTCTCTGTTATTCTATTGGGAAAACCCTACTTGCTTACGCTCGCTCCTTTTCTTCTCATTCTCTTTGTTAAAAAGAGAATAAGAGAGAAAAATAAAAGTAAACATCGGAAAAAAGGTTACGGGGTACTTTTCTTTTTTAATAAAAATATTATCTAATTATTTAATTTTAAAAATATATCTATTAATCTTTCTATTTAAAAAAATTATTCATTATTACTTTTATTTATAAAAAAATATAATCATTAATCTTTTTAATTATAAAAAATAAACCACCAAAATTTTTATTGACAAAAAAAATTTAAATAGATATTAATAAAAATATTTTAATCATTTATTTTCACCCTATTAAATTAAAAAAATTACAAACATATTTAATAAGATATTTCCGTTTTTTATTCCTACCCTGTAATTAGAATACTCTTAATAATTTTATTTTTTAAAAAATAAATTTAAAATTAATAAATATTTTATTTTGAAATATTTTTTATATTAAATATTACAAGGGAAATAAATATAAATTTTGTATAAATAAAATGATTAATGTAGTATTTTATCTTTCAAAATGTATCATATTTATATCATAATCACAATTAACATGATAATTTTTCATTTAATATAATCAGTTATATATATTATTGTATTTACCAATAATAATACAATGATATATATATATAGAGTAAGAAAAACTTTGGTATCAATATATTCGAATTTGATTTTTTTTTATTTTTAAATATCGAGTAAGAAAAACTTTGGTATCAATAGATTTCAATTTGATTTTTTTTTATAATTTTAAAAATAAGTAAATTATATATTTATATAAATCAATTAATAAAATAATTTTTCACATCACTAATATATATATATGCATTTAGCAATTGGTGTGTTTATTAAATACTTACTTTAACTGATTATAATCTATCGTGCAAGTTTTTAGTCCTGTTTGAGTAATGGCACCAACAATGAAGAAAGTTTTAAATGAATCCAAGTTCATTAAAGACACGATAAATTATTTCATTCACTATTTAACTAATTTACATATAAGGTATCTATTTTAATTAAATTACAAATAATATTATCTTGATAAATGCATATACTCATGCAAATACTTTTTTTTTTATGTAAAGTATTAAGAATAACGCGCATAGAATATATAGCTCAGTGGCAATAACTATGAGATTTGGATTTTAAATACCAACAAATGCATAATTTTAATTAAAAAAAATATGCACTCATATGTTTTTCAATATTTATCTTTGTGCGTATTAATATATTCAATTATATGTTCGTATCTAAATATTCGTTTTTAATCTTATATATAGTGTTGGAGGTTGTACTCCTTGTATTATAAAAAATATATTCTTAATTATATTTTTATATAATATTAATAATTATTGTTATTTACTAATTATTATAAATATTTTAAGTTGTTAAAACTATCTACAGTAATTAAATTAAATGTGATTTTTGTAAAGAATTAAAACTTAATGAAAATAAGTATAAAATATATATTTTGTTAAATAACAACTTTTTATTGATAATTTATAACATTTAGTAAAAGAATTCAATACGTGCTTGTTGAACACCAATTACCACATGGGAAGAAGCATTGTTTGGATATTGCCACCGAGTATATTTTTTTAATCATTTTTTGTTTCGTACCTTTAAATTTGTACAAAAATAAGACAGTTAGTTGTGACTCTCTTAAAGATAACGTACTTCAAAATAAAATACTTTGTTGGCTAATTCACCTTTTAAACTATTACCTTTTTTATATAGAATATATATATCCTTTGCTCTTCTTCCATTTTCCATTAAATCACATTTGATTCACGAAGTGAGACTTAATAGTCCTCCATTTCATTAGGGAGTCATATAAGTATTAATATCAGTTTCATCATTATCATCCCCTGTTTCATTTTGTTGGTAATCTCAAAATTTTCTTCTTAATTCGTGTCTTATATTTTTACTATTGAACATATTTTTTTTGTTTTACACCTCTAAATTTGTACAAAAATTGTATCTTTAGTTGTGATCTCTTACCGATACTCCTCTGTATGTTGAATGTGTAATATTTTGTTGGCTACTTTACCACCTTTTAAATTAATACTTTTTTTATATTGAATATCTTTTCCTCTTTATTCTTATTCTCTTTTCCAATGTATTGCCTTTGAATTATTACCTTGTAATTAACCTCAAAATTTATCCTTAACTATCGTCTTATGTTCTTCTTCCACATGGTCTTCTTTTTCGTCTTAATTGTTTACTTTTTTACGATTATTTCAAAACTTTTTGCTTCATTTTTAGAGGTACATTTGGACATGGGTTATAGTTTTTTCTTTAGATCTAAGAAAGTTAAATAATAATTGAAACGTGTAACTCTATCATTTTGTATTATAAAATTAAATCTTTTACATATTGAACTATTTTGTTCCTTAAATCGAAAGAGTATGTAGTCAAGATGGATCTTTAATTCTAATATTTTCTTCTAGATTGTTGGATGGTATAAATAAAAAAATGTTTTCGTAATAACATGGATATTAACTTAGTTATTGTGGTTTTTGTAATTTATGAATCTATAAATTTCGGTAATAAGAGAGTTATATATATTGAACTTGGAAAGGATGAGTAAAAATCTCAGAGAAAATTTTATATATGTATATTGAATTTGTAAAGTATGAGCGGAAAAGTAACAAGAATCTTTATATATAAAAGCTATAATTAATTGAGTTAAAAAGGCACGAAAAAAATAAAAAATAAAAAAATAAATGTATAATTATTATATTCTTGACATGAACAAGAATATTACAACTCACATGTAAAAGAATACTCTTACTATCAAATTATTTTATTTCTTTTAAGCTTTTTTTCATTTATTATACATGTATAGATATTTTTTATATTTCTACCTAAGTGTGTCCATAAACTGGTTTGTACCGGATCAAATTAGAAAATCCAATCAAATCGAAAACCAGATTCGATAGAACGATTTTATAAATCAAATGGTCTGATCGAATCCGAGTAATATCATCAGTCTAATCTGATTAATTTTTTTCCCAAAATCGGACCGATGAACACCACTATTTCTACCAATATCTTTCCCGTATTATAAATATTATTAAAATTTTCAATGGTATTTAAAAAAATAATAAAAGATATATACCGAAATCAGCATATATTTACACGAATATCTTTATCAATATTTTGATATTATCAATTTTAAACGAAAATTATTTCTATCCCATTTTAATATCCATATTATGGTTTCCAAAATATCACAATATTTTACTATATTTTCATCCATGCAAATAACTATAAAATAACACCAGGTTGACTCCTTAGGAGAGCATGTGAGCGGATAAAATAACCAAGTTCATTTAGATAAGAAACTGTTGAAAGCAGGTTCGTCATTTCATATGGAGTTGCATGCGTGAAGACTTCATCGCCACCAAACATGCTATTAGAAGGTGCTGCAATACGTCTAATTACGATATGAGCTGTGCACTTTTTGGGAGTGAAGATGAGACTAATCCACCTTCTATTTGGTTGTAGTGTTAATATGGATGTTACTATTGCATTATGTCCTCAATTGGCGTCTCATAACTTAATTGATGCAGCCTTTAAATTATGTTTCCAAAAGTTGGTGATCTTGGTTAACTATCTACATGATAGCGCAGCCATTTCATCACTGTGGATGGTCCATAATGGGGTTGTTTTCAGACCAAGTAGTAGACAAAGGACGAATCATTTTAGATTAAAAAAAAAAAGCTTTGCCATGAGTATATTCCTGTTTTGAGTAGCTTACTCGAACGCACTAATGACAATATCTTATGTTTTAAGATCAATTTATAGCTTTTTTGTCTTTGTTATTATACGGATGATGTTGGTACTTCCAATATTTACTATGAAGAAAACAAAATAAAAAAATACTCCAGCAACAGAAACAGGACTTTTATTAAAAGATACGCCAAGTAAGCTCAAGTTTTCATTTGTCCTTTAATTAACATTGCATCCTCACTACATCACCACCCAAAAATAAACTACAAAATTCATAAATGGTCGTGAGTCTTACATGATTTAATATCATAATTTATGTCTACAAATCAATAAAAATTAAACATACAAGTAAGATTTATATCACACTGGAGACATACAATTACTCTAGTTTAGGTTTGATAATCTTCAGCGCCACAGTACAAACAACTGCTTCTACTTTTAAAAATTATTGCAACAGCGGGAGGGTTGGCTGCTCAAGTAACAGAAGAAAACTTCGATAGAGTAATTTACCAACTATTTTCCAATATCAGAAAGATATAAACTCATTGCTGCCAAGTTCATATGACCTTGGTCAGTATGTTTCTCAAATGTTTGTTCACACTTCAAAGTAATAAGTTGGCATAATTAACACATTTTCTTGGATTTTTATAAGATCCAATTACTCAACTAATTTCATTTTTTACCTCCTAAAGAACCATATGTTTTTACTTCATAAAAAAAATATGCACTCCATTTTCAAGCATACGTTAACATATTTTTTAAAAGCACATAAAAAAACATGTGCACCGTTAGAAAAGGATTAAAAATGAAGCTCCATCTATCAAGGGTTACGTTACACTCATAAACCATTAACTTTTATAGGTATGACTTCTCATCTCCACCGACCTAAACGTCTTGCTATGTACCAAAGAATTGCATGTACAACTTGTTTATTTACAGCTGTAATGTCTAGCTTACTCTTAAATATATGGAGAAGGGGATACTGGCCACCACAATGTATGAGGCAAGACTCAAACTCTAGACCTAAGAATTGACCAAATAACATTCAAACCAACTGTGCTAAAGTGCCCGTGGTACTAACTACTTAGTTTGATTTTGATATTGGCTAGGACTTCAATCTTCATTCTTTTGGTTCTATCTCTAGTACATGATGGAAGTTAATTTTTATAAATAAAACTCTATTATTGCAATTATGACATTTAATATTGGAAGAACTGAAATATACGCAAGCATTATAATCAGGTGCTTCATGCTTACTCAATGTTATACGACACCTAGATTATAGTCACTTAGAGAAGACTCTCAACATATGAGATCTTGATCCTATAGCAAACAGTGCCCAATATTTTACCAACAAACCATGATTTTCTTATATGCCTATTATGCATGAGTACCGAGGATTTTGGAACTTGCAGTATGTACAAAATCTACTTATAAGAAATATAGTCAAGAAGGAACACCTCAAATGTTAGCTTGTATCATCAGAAACTTGGCAGCTCCTTATTCCCCAAAATAATTTCGGCTTCAAGTTACCGTTCGTGGCAGTAAAAAGCCATCCCATTTGGGTTTCACACGTCGCACAGTTTGTTATTGTCCATGCATACCTGAGAAGAAAAAGGAGAGGAAAACAATTAAATTTCACCATTTCATGTAGTATTTAAATTTCAAGTAATATTAATAAGTAACGTCATTTATTTCTCAAGCAGCGAAGGTGAACCTAGAAGCATGAAACATTAATCCTAAGCAGAAAAGTGTTGTGATATTCCCAGGACCAAGATGACCATACCAATTTGTTTTCTTAATTATTTTGGTCAACAATAAGACTGACTTCAAAATCATATAGAAGGCTGATTAAAGGAATGATGTATAACGAATAAGCTAAAAGGTTCAATGCTCAGTAACCACTCTTACTTAGGAAACTACATTAAGAATGGTAATTGTTCAGATATAAAATATTGGTGATGTCCTGAAAATGAACTGAGAAGCAAATAAGAGAATATTAACGGAAACGCCCCTTTGAATAACAAGAAAGCTATGCCACTAAACAGATCTTGATTGAGGGAAGAAAGCAATAAATAATGGAAGATCCATATCGTGAAAATATAATGCACATTTTCAAACATGCCTAAAGAATAAGGGATGGTTCAATCATCACTGTTTCACCATATCTTAAAGTAAATTAGAAGATTTTTGTTCTTGTGATTAATGAAATGAGATGATGAAGGCAAAATACTTACCCGGGAAACCAACTGTATTCTCTCACTGCTGCCCCCCTAAGGGCTAAGCCAGTTGCTTTGTAGAGAGTCATGATCTCATGCACAAAACCATAAGGATTCACATAAGCACCAAGAGGGCCATCGCTGGACATTGCCAACGTATCACTCCGCCGTGCGATCACAGTCTGCATTATAGACAAAAGATAAATTTATGGTTGGGCAAGTATAAATCTTTTAATGTATTTCCAATAGCACATGCACAGGTTTGATGCCCATAAAGGTGCATTCAAAAAGAAAATGCAAATAAAGACTAAACCAACTGTTATTTGGGGTGAAATGATGGTATACCCGACAGTTACGACATCTAATAATGTCAACACACTCAAGCAACTGAATTTCCCTGCGCAGCCTATATGAAATGCCATCAATTTCCAGGAGCTCCTGCCTAGTAGACTCAGAAACAGGAACTTTACTGGCAATATAAAATGACAACAGAACAGGCTTCTTCACAAGACCATCCAGGTTTGGTGTCCCCACAATTTGCTTCCACATATCTGGATAACGTCAAAAAAACCCTTTAAAATATCATCAATAGCTCTAAAGGTAATTAAAAAAAATAAACAAATAGAGAATGCATAGTTTCCAAAAAAAGGCATGATGAAGACTAAAATAATTTTGACAAATAGATTCGTGAAATTGCAGCTTATCTGGGTATAATAAAAAGAAAGCAGTTGAACTACCTGCTGCCTTTTGAGCAAGACTATAAGAATCATACATGCTATACACCCAATATGGCCAGTATGCACTTGAAACTCTGTGCAGCTGGTTAAGGTCAGTATTTTTCCAACTAGTTTTATGTTGTTCCCCTCTGCAAGATTGAATACTCACTATGGAACTATTTCCCACACCAGGGTATCCATTGTCAGGTTCTGAATGTAATGATTTAAATGAGTCAGTGTCATCTAGATGGGGTCTCTGTGATTGGACTCTTGACTTCTCATCATCACTGCTTTCTGATTCATCCAGCATTCCATGACCAGAACATGAAGCAAGGGTGTATTGGTGAATATGCTTTTCTGTAGGTGAGAGTGCACTCTCAAAGCTTTCATTTGAACTTGCCACAGAGTCATTGTCCACATCTCTAGATCTATGTAATTTATCACCGAAAGAATTTGAAGACAGCATACTAGGGAGGCTGCGAAATGGTGTTAGATTTCTAAAAGCATCTCGTGGAGCTCTCAATGGTATATCTTCTTGGATGATTTGGATTTCCCCACACGGCTAAAAAGATTGATGTTTTACAAAAAATCAGCTTTGTACTATACGAGGACTGCAGAAAAGTAGTCCAAACTCATAAATATAAAATTAATCTAACCGCTCCTTCCTGATCAATCCATCTGCGTCTTAGATGAAAGCGCTGTTGACCACGGGTGACAACATTCAGTGAACCATCCTCTAACCTCCGGTATTGACGAATCTGTAACACTAAATTTTTTTTAATATGAAATTCCAGACGGACAACAACATAATTAACAAGATGTAGTGCATTCATCATACCTCTGCCGTAGTTCCAATGGTTGCAAACTTTATTCTTCCACTATCATAATCCCTGTGAGCTCGAATCTGCAGGAAATTTTAATCCCTTACAATGTTTGAGGAAAGGAGAGAGAGAATTGAATGACAAGATAGATTACAAATGCATACACAGGCATGTGTAAACAAGGTAGGGAGTTTACATACCACACCGATTGTATAAGGAGCATCAACTTGAGACAATGCTCTCTCAACAGCAGCTACAGAATTATTTTGAATAACCCTAAGTGGAAGAGTTGCCTCTGGGAAGAGAACGACTCCTAAATACAAAAAAAAATCAATGTTCTTTTCTTTTCGTGATTTTCTCTTTTTAAAAGATGAATGTCGAAAATGCATCTAGCAAATTAAAGGGCATAGAGTACACCAGAATAAGTGCACTCCAAAGCCATTAGAGATAATACCTAGTAGTCAAAAGTTCTAAGGCAACAACTAGTTTTATTGAGCTTGTTTAACAATCTTTAGCAATGAAATCAAACAATGTGAAAGATCAGTATATAAAATTTGTTTGCTGATGAAATAATAAAAGTAATAGACAATTTTTTTGAGAAATTTGGTCAGTTCTCTTCCTCGTCGTCCATGTTATGTAGAAAATGATAACAGGTTTCATTTTAGGCAAGAATATCAACAATACCTTCAAGATAAAAAATTGGAAGGTTAAAAACGGCACCACCATCCAAAAATGCAACTCGATGGTGTGTGTCTTCAACTTCTGTTACCCAAACATACAATGTCAATAATTCAATAATGCCGAACGCATGTATAGAATTTGGAATTGCCATTAAACATGAAGCTTACCACCAAGGTACGTGTGTAACGAAGCAAGACAAGGGTCAAAAGTAACTTCACCGGACAGCACAGCACCACCACGACCGCTATCCATAACAGAATAAGCAGTGACATAGTACAGCCACGATGTTAATTTAAATACCATACTGATAGGTTATTCTAAAAGTAAGGTACATCATTTTCTCTAAGACTCTAACCATTTCATTAACTTCAAGTTAATCTAACCATTGGGTAAACTATGTTTATGTCCCCAACCTTTTAGACGGTTGCAAATTTTCCCTTATCCTTTGATTTGTTAAAAAAGCGTTGGTGTCCTTCCGTATAATTTTTGTTCATTCCGTTAACAAAGCTAACATAAAAAAAAAACACGGTCTTATGAAATTAAATGCCATATGATCATTTTCTGTTAAGATTTGTTGACATAATAGACAAAAGTCCTTAAATGCAACACAGAATATTAGGTTTGGGACTCTCTCATTTTTCCCCAAGAAATCAAAAGTTGACGAGAATTTGCAACCGGACCAATAAGTTTGGGACAGAGAGCATAGTTTGCCTCTTAACATTAAAACATTTTTAAAAAACACTGCCTACAATTATATCCCCCAAAGCTGATACACAGTAGTACGTGAGATATATGTGACAATGGATGTAAGACGTAAATTCCCCACATTGATATTTGAACAAATAAACACTTCCAGCTAGCAATTTAGTAGTGATATAAAACAGCAAAAGCAAAAACGAACTCGACACGAATACAATGTCCATCCAAGTGCAGGATTTGTAAAGCTATAAGCGAAAGACATGACAAAACTAATCAACAGTAGAACCATACTTCAATTAGTAAAAGGTAGTAAAAGAGAACCAAATAAAAAGCAACCATGTGATTTCTTTGCATGTTAAGAGCTACAGTAGAGATTTGCAAATCGAAAAGGAACAGTAAATAATTTACTGATAAAAGACGGTAGGAAAAGATAATTACATAGCGTCATGATCATCATCTGATAATTCGTGAAGGTCATCGACCTCTTCAACCTGCAATTCCTCTAGATCGAGCTCTAAGATCTGCTCGATCTGTTGTCGTTCTCTCTCGCGTGCGATTTCGTCATTCATTGTCTTTGTAATTCCTTACTAATTATCTCGGTGTGTCTCTTTATTGGTTTGGCTTTGATAGGGTTTTATTTCGAAAATGGATTGGGAATTTCAAGGATTGCCGGCCACGTCGAATATGCTCGCGGGCTAGTTTCTCTTTATCCAGATTCTTCTTACTTAAAACCCAGAATGCGCATAAGCGTCCTTCAGGAGTCGAATGGGCAGGTGTGCAAAAATTACTGAAATAACCCAAATAATTAGGGTGATGGGATATTTTGTGATAGGTAATTTATCAGAAATTACTTGTGTTTTGAAATGGTTTAGTTCAGTACCCCCATAATATGTATAAATATTTAATGATTTTTTAACAATAACGAAAAAGTAGTTACATGAGACTATTTGGCTATACACAAATATTGTTAGTCGACATCATTCCAGCCTATTTTAAGTTTTTACATTTCATGGTTTCCAAAATTCCTAGAAGGCATATTTAATATACAAATTTTCATTTGGAATATGGAATATGGAATTCATTATTATTTATTTCATTTGGTTATTAAATTTTGATTTCTTTTTTAAGATGAACTCATTCAATCAAATTCAAGTTATGATTGTGATTTTTTTAGATAGCATAACAATGTAACCTCTAATAGATATAGTGTAGTTATTAATGATCAACTTAATCCGCTAAACATGAATAAAGAAGAGAAGGAAAAACTGAAAAAGAAAATGTAAAAATAAAGAAGAAAATAAAAAACCAAAGGAATAAAGAAATTAAAGATCGTGGATTTTATTTTAATTACTATATAAGTCTATATATATATATATATATTAGTTAGAAGATGTGTTTGTTGTCGAGGATGATAGGGTACCATATCAACTAAAATATTATGTTATTATGGATGTAACAGAATGTTTAGTTATTATAACTTTTATTTGTATAAGAAAATGTGATTAAATCATTTAAATTATTATTTGTATATGCTAAACGTATATCAAAGGTTCTACAATCAGTTCAATAATTCTATAGGATTTAGATCGATATTCGATCAATCTAATAATTGCTCGATCGATCTAACATATATATACTAAAAATTTGTATGCATTTAATATAAAATCTAACGTGCATAAAAATAAAAATATATTTAAAATATATTCATTTGAAGTTCGACAGTTTCTTTGAATTGAATAGTGATATTGAAAAATGTATTTAAAAATTATATTATATTTAAATATTTTGTTTAATAGTATCTCCAACACTAATAAACATTTCAATCTTATCATTTTGCATATTCGTGTGATAAAACATCTCTCTTATTATATCATGCTCATAAAAAAAAATAGTAAAGTTATCTTATGATCATGTAAAACCATCTTTACTTGAATCTTCACAACTCACGTGTATACTAAAAAACAAAAACACAAATAAGCATATAACTTATCTCAAAAGATTATTTATTAGTCCAGTTATATAATAATAGAAAAAGGAAGAAATATACATAAGTGATGACTAATAATAGATAGAATATTTAAATATTGCCCCATATGTGAATAAGTTTGAACACTTAATATAAATACCCATTGTGTTCTTTCCGTGTGTAATCTCTTTGAAAGAAAATTTTTAATTAATGCTTAATAATTCCCTTCTTCTTTTTATCATACGAATAAATAATATAATCATGAAGTAATTACTAACATAAAATAATATGTTTTCAAGAAAGAATGAACTCCTAGCAAATTCTCTTTTTATCATATGAATAAGTAATATAATCATGAAATAATTACAAACATAAAATAATATGTTTTCAAAAAAGAATGAACTCCTCGCAAATTCTACCACTCACTTGAATAAACTAAAATAACATAAAAATTTATAAAAAGTATATATATTCATATATAATTTTTTTTAAAATGGGGGATAGTGAACTTATTTTAACATAACTATAACAGAACATTGAATTGAGAAAATAATTTTGTTCAAATTTTAACTATTCATTGAAAACATAAATATATGGACAAGACACACAAACATACTAATACATACAGTGACATATCTTCATTCATCTAAAATAAGATGCATATTTAAACAATAATAATATGACAATTTATTCATATATGATCAATCATGGAAGGTTCAAAGGAAAGTATATCACTCATCATGGTAAAATGTAATTGAACCTTTATTTTCACAATATAAAATTTTCTATCATAAGAAAAATATTTTTTGTTATTCTCCCTTTTTTGCACACGAGGGATTGGTTATTTACTTACTTTTTTTGTATTACTACTTTTTTTCTTTCTTTTTGTGCACTAATTGATTTTGTATTTTACTTTTTTCTTTATTATTATTTTTTTTGCTAAGGAAATATGCATAAGTTAAAAACTTAGTATGATGACTTTCACGCTAGTTATGAGGTAGTCATCTTCACTCATTACGATAACTTCACACATCACAATAGATAATTTTCTTAAAATTAAGTGTCTTTCTACAGTAAAATTTTTGAGAGTGAAAAACAAAACTCAAACACGGTTTTGTAATCAAGGTTAACTAAAGCTCTATAATCTTATAAAATCAATCATAAACTTTAAGCATAATATGTTCAATAAGTGTGTGATTAGATTATTGTCAATATTGATCATTAGATATGAAAATGATGTAAATGTACACGTTAAAATATATATTTGTACATCGAAGTGACAATAAGGAGAAGGCAAGTTTGTAAAGAAAAATAGTATATAAAGTTTATTTCATTATTTAAAGCAAATCTACTCCCCATTTTTTAAACTAAAGAAAAATCAATAAAATTATAAAAATAGACACACAAACCCTTAAAAAAATGTTCACCTAAGATTAAATAAGCATTCAAACAAAATTACAAAGGTGAATAAAAGGAGATAATCAAATGATAGAAAAAAATCAATTTTTTATAACCTAAAGTTTCTTGAATTTTAATTTCGTTATACCTTTGGACGAAAATTAACTACCTTAATTATTATAAGAATTTTTTTAGATTTTCTTTGAATTTTACATTCATCATAAATAAAGATGCAATGTATATGGTAGGGTAATGATAATTATACTTAGAATTAAATATGTTGAATTTTAATTATCTCTCTTTATCAACAACTTCATGTTTTCTACTATAATTATTATGTACCAGATAAATAGTGGGGTATTACTTTGTTTTCATTTTATAAAATGTTATAAAATAAAATATTTTAATCTATTTATTTAATAATTTGATTTAAAAGTATGAATTTTTAGAAAAAAATATTATTAATTTTAAAATAATAATAACAGTCTAAATGTTAGGCATTCACTGGAAAAAAAAAGAGAGCAAGTATGGGCCATTATATTCACACCAAACAGCCAAACACGTTCTTGGTTTTGGTTTATTGGACTTAAATTAAACTGTTGTAACACTCACTTTGAACTAATTTTTTTTTAATTTAAATTTCAAAATCTTTTTAAATTTAAAAGAATTATGAGTCTTTTTATATATTATAATCATAATTAATATTATAATTTCTTATAAGATATAATTATATAAATTTGCTATAATTATTAATAATACTATTTAAAAATGTTTATTATTTAACGTTTCCTGTTTCAAGTTCCAATCTAACGTTTCATAAAAAATAATGTAAAATATATTTCACTAACATTTTTGAAACTTAAAATAAAAGAATTGTTTTTATTTTACATATATACTTAGTTGTTTTAATTCTGTTGTCCCTAATCTCTTTCAAAATATTTATAACTATAAAAGAATTATTTGAGACTATAAAACTACTATTTGATAAAAAAAATATATAAAAATAAAAGAACTATTTGTACATAGCTTCTTCTTAATTGAAATAAAGTGTAGAAAAATATAGTTATAATTATTAAGGAACTTTAAATCCTATATGGTTCAGGAATTAACAACTTGAACATCTTATAATCTTAAACATTCATTCACTTCATAACATGAGTTTTAAAGTGCAGTTAAATTTGAGTCTAATTAATATAGTATCAGAACTTAATGTCACGTCCCGTTCAGAATGTCCCTAAAATTCCAAAATAAATGGTGATTGTCTAAATGATCTAGACTATTCTACATAGAAAGTTTTAGAGTTTCCTAGAGAAGTCTAGAAAGGGCTAGAGTTGGACGGACTCAACTCACGCTTGAAGACCCAAGAATGTTCTAGAGCACGCTGGAGGGTGCTAGAATGGGTTGGAATGTTCTATAACGTGCCGGATGGTTCGGAAAGGATGTAGAAGCCGCTGGAAACTTACGGAACATCCCAGAACGTGCATGAAGGAGCTAGACAAACCTAGAAGACTCTAGAGTTGGCTAGAAGGTCCTAGAGCCTTGTGGCACATTGAACATAAACCTAGAACACTCTTGTATATTCTAGGCTTAGAATTATCTAGAAAGTGGTGGCATATTCTTAAGCTTAGAAGGCACACTATAAATAGACCAATTAGTCTTCATTTGTATTCATCCTTGGGAATTCTTAGAATTTGTATTCATCCTTGGGAATTCTTAGCATTTGTAACATAAACTCTCTCTAGAGCAATACAAAGCATTTTTTGCAAACTCTTTCTATTCTCTTTGGGGTTTCATTCGGATTCAAAGGCAGGCTTAGTGCAACGGAAAGTGCTAAGTGCCGCACGATCGATACTTGAAAAATAAGGTCGTGACAGTTGGTATCAGAGCTTTTGGTTGAAACATTTCTTACTCTAGACATAATGAAGAACGTTGCTCCATCTACTCCAAGCGTTGATGTTCCACCTATGGAACGTGGACGTGAGGAAGTTCGGAAACCATCGAAGGAATCTCGAGCCAAGTCGAAAGACATACTTTCTAGCTTGGAAACACGAGTGGGGAGGGCGTAGGACAGCTTAGGGGAGCTGTTTGACCGAGTGAACAACTTAGAGGAGTGTTGCAATGGCTTGGAGGCCGAGGATGTAGAGATCCATGCAGCGGTTAAGATGTCACTCAACGAGCTAGACGGTGGGTTAAGGCAAGAGATCGATGGGTTAAAAGTTGAACTTGCCAAGGTAAGAGATCTTGTCCAAAGAGAACTCGCTAACGTGTTGCTTAGAGTTGAGGACATGGGTGGTGATCTAGCTCTATGTAAGCAGGCTATGGCCGCGGGAACTAGCACAACCACTGTCATTGAAGCTAAGAGGGTGGATGTTCCCAAGCCTAAGACCTTTAATGGTGTTAGGAATGCTAAGGAAGTTGAAAACTTCCTATGGGGGTTGGAACAATACTTTGAGGCTACTGGCATAACGAACCATGCCAGCAAGATCCGAACTGCTGCCATGTATTTGTCTGACACTACTATGTCGTGGTGGAGATGGAGGCATGAAGATGTGTAACGAGGGGTTTGCACGATTGAAACCTTTGAAGATTTCAAAAGGGAGTTCAAAATGCAATTCTTCCCCGTTAATGCTGAAGAGGAGGCAAGAGGTTAACTGCGACGGTTAAAGCAAACGGGTAGTATAAGGTACTATGTGAAGGAGTTCACAACCCTACTGCTCGAAGTACTTGACACATCCGACAAGGATGCCCTATTCTTGTTCATGGATGGGCTCCAATCATGGGCTAACCTTGAGCTCAAACGACATGATGTCCATGACTTGTCTTCGGCCATTGCGACCGCAGAAAGCTTTATTGATTACTCCACAAACAAAGAGAGCTCCAAAGCCACATATAAGAAGTTTGTTGGAGGAAAGAGTGGGGGAAGCCATGATAAAAGTCAGAGACCAAGGAATAATAAAGATAACTCCTCATTCAAACCACGTGACAAGGGGAAGGAAAAGGAGGATCGTGGTGCCTCAAAATCCCGTGTAACGTGCTTCATTTGCGATGGATTGCAGTGGGCACGTGAATGTCCGAAAAGAAAAGCCTTGAGTGCCTTAGTTGCTTCCACTCATGACCAAGATGGAGGCAAGTCGGACGCAGGGGCAAAGATGGGTTCTTTGCGCCTACTTGGTGCAATGCAGAGTGCCCCAAAGACCCCTAAGGGCTTGATGTACGTAGATGCCAACATCAATGGAAAGGTCGCCAAAGCCTTGGTGGACACAGGTGCATCTCACAACTTTGTTTCAGTGGAAGAAGCAAAGCGACTCGGCCTAAAGGTTGTCAATGGAGGGGGATCTCTGAAAGTAGTTAACTCAGCAGCACTGCCATTACATGGAGTCGCTCGAGGAGTTAAGGTCAGTCTTGGTGCTTGGACTGGCTAAGTGGACTTATCTGTAGCGCCTATGGATGACTTCACTGTTGTATTCGGCATGGAGTTTTTGGACCAGGTTAGAGCTTTCTTGGTGCCATGCTCAAACTCTATGTGTATCATGGATGGTACTAAGGCGTATGTGGTGCCGACGGAAAGGACCAGCAAACTACTATCCAAGCTCTCTCAGCACTTCAATTCAATAAGGGATTGAAGAGGGACGAAGGGAGTTATTTGGCCATCTTAAAAGAATACGATGATGTGGAGGCGTCATCAAAGCCAAACTTGCCGACGGAAGTGCAAGTTGTCTTAGATAAGTTCCAGGATGTAATGCTGGAAGCATTACCCAAACGGTAACCTCCAAGGAGGGAGGTAGACCATGAAATAGAGTTGGAACCTGGCACCAGGCCACCAAAAATGAGGCCTTATCGGATGGCGAACTCAGAGTTGGCAGAATTGCGAAAGCAACTTGACGAATTGCTGGATGCTGGCTTCATAAGGCCCTCTAAAGCCCCATTTGGTACTCCGATGCTCTTTCAAAAGAAGAAGGATGTCTCATTACGAATGTGCATAGACTATCAAGCTCTAAATAAGATCACAGTCAAGAACAAGTATCCTATCCCCCTTATTGCTGATTTGTTCGATCAGTTGGGGAATGCTAGATACTTCACAAAATTGGACTTGCGATCGGGATACTACTAGGTACGCATAGCAAAGAGAGATGAGCCCAAGACTACTTGTGTGACCAGGTATGGTGCCTATGAGTTCCTTGCCATGCCATTCGGTCTCACAAATGCACCAGCCACCTTCTGCACAATTATGAACAAGATTTTCCATCCCTACCTCGATTAGTTCGTGGTAGTATATCTTGATGACATTGTGATCTATAGCCAGACTTTGGAAGAACATCTATAGCATTTGAAGAAAGTGTTCGAGGTCCTAAGGGAAAATAAGCTATACGTCAAGAAGGAGAAATGTTCATTTGCCCAAGGTGAGGTGATATTCCTAGGGCATAGGATAAAGGATGGGAAATTGATGATGGATGGAGCCAAGGTAAAAGCCATCCAAGAATGGGAACCTCCTACTAAGGTTCCCGAGTTAAGATCTTTTCTCGGACTTGTAAACTACTATAGAAGGTTTATCAAGTCCTACTCAGCGAGAGCAGCCCCACTTACTAACTTGCTCAAAAAGAACAAGGCTTGGGAATGGACAAGTGAATGCCAAGCCTCATTTGAAGACTTGAAGAAGGCCGTTAGTGAAGAACCGGTGCTTTGCCTACCAGACCCTTCCAAGAGGTACGAGCTGTATACGGATGCTTCAGACTTTGCCATTGGTGGAGTATTGATGCAGGAAAGGCGTCCGATAGCTTATGAGAGCCGCAAGCTTAACGACACCGAACGCCGCTACACTGTACAAGAAAAGGAAATGACAGCCGTCATTCATTGTCTAAGGGTGTGGCGACACTACTTATTGGGTTCTCATTTCGTTATCATGACAAACAATGTTGCAACAAGCTACTTCCAGACTCAAAAGAAGTTGAGTTCCAAGCAAGCTCGGTAGCAATATTTCTTGGCAGAGTTTGACTACAAGTTGGAGTACAAGCCTGGTAAGGCTAATGTGGTGGTTGATGCGTTGAGCCGAAAGACAGAGCTAGCAGCTTTAAGTAGGTCAAGTAGCCCTTTGTTAGAAAGAATCAAAGAAGGTTTAAAGCATGATGCCCTTGCTCAAAATCTCCTTGCCCTCATCAAGGAAGGGAAGACGAGACGATTTTGGCTGAGTGACGGACTACTCTATGCCAAGCAGAATCGTATCTTCGTGCCAAAATGGGGAAGCTTAAGGAAGGAGCTTATCAAGGAATGCCATGATTCCTTATGGGCTGGACACCCAGGAATGAGGCGTACCCTTGCTTTGATCAAATCCATCTACTATTGGCCTCAACTTCGGGACGATGTCGAAGCTTATGTAAGAACTTGTCTTGTGTGCCAACAAGACAAGATAGAACAGCATACACCCGAAGGTCTGCTAGAACCGATGCCGATTCTAGAGAGACCATGGGAGAGTGTCTCTATGGATTTCATCACTTGCTTGCCAAAATTAGAGTGCTTTAGCAGCATTATTGTGGTGATTGATCGCTTCAGCAAATATGCAACATTCATACCTGCCTCAACGGACTGCACGGCAGATGAGACGGCACGTTTGTTCCTCAAGAATGTTGTGAAGCATTGGGGAATCCCGTCTAATATCGTGAGTGACCGAGCCCCACGATTCACGGGGAAATTTTGGACAGAACTATTCAAGCTGTTGGGATTAGATTTGAATTTCTCCACAAGCTTTCATCCCCAAAGCGACGGGAAAACGGAGCGTGCCAACACGTTGCTGGAGTTATATCTTAGGCACTTTGTTAGTGCTAATCAACGGGATTGGGCGAAGCTGTTGGATGTAGCCATATTTTCATATAATTTGCAAAGGAGCGAGTCCACCGCAAAGAGTCCATTTGAGATTGTTATGGGGCAGCAACCCATGACTCCTCATGCCTTGGCTACGAGTTATGAAGGGAAGAGCCCTGCTACCTTCAAGTTTTCCAAGGCGTGGCATGAACAAGCGGAGTTGGCCCGAGCCTATTTGAACAAGGCGTCTAAGAAGATGAAGAAATAGGCTGACAAGAAGAGGAGGATTGTGGAATTTCAGGAATGAGATTTGGTCTTGGTTAAACTATTGCCCCAACAATTCAAGTCCTTGCGGAAGGTTCATAAGGGGTTGGTGCGGAAATATGAGGGACCATTTCCTATCCTTAAGAAAGTTGGTAAGGTGTCATACAAACTACAACTCCCTTCAAAGCTTAAAATCTATCCGGTCTTTCATGTAAGTATGCTGAAACCCTTTCATGGAGACCAGGAAGACATGAGTAGGGGAGAATCCAAGAGGGCGCCTACCGAAGTGGTAACCTCCTTTGATAGGGAAGTGGACTTGATTTTGGCGGACCGTTTGATCCGACGAAGGGGCGTACCAAGTTATAAGGAATACTTGGTCAAATGGAAAAATGCCCCAGATGTAGAGACAAGCTGGGAACCCGAGGAGTCTTTTATGGCAATTCAAAGATGCCATAGAGAGGTTTCAGCTTGAAGACGCGACGAGGGCGTCGCGAACTTGAGTGGGGGGTGTCATGTCCCGCTCAGAATGTCCCTAAAAATCCAAAATAAATGGTGGTTGCCTAAAGGATCTAGACTATTCTACATAGAAAGTTCTAGAGTTGCCTAGAGAAGTCTAGAAAAGGGCTAGAGTTGGACGGACTCAATTCACGCTTGAAGACCCTAGAATGTTCTAAAGCACGCTAGAGGGTGCTATAATGGGTTGGAATGTTCTATAACGTGCCGGATGGTTCGTGAAGGATGTAGAAGCCGCTGGAAGCTTATGGAACATCCCGGAACGTGCATGAAGGAGCTAGACAAACCTAGAAGACTCTAGAATTGGCTAGAAGGTCCTAGAGCCTTGTGGCACATTGAACATAAACCTAGAACACTCTTGTATATTCTAGGCTTAGAATTATCTAGAAAGTGGTGGCATATTCTTAAGCTTAGAAGCCACACTATAAATAGACCAATTAGTCTTCATTTGTATTCATCCTTGTGAATTCTTAGCATTTGTAACATAAATTCTCTCTAGAGCAATACAAAGCATTCTTTGTAAACTATTTCTATTTTCTTTGGGGTTTCATTCGAATTGAAAGGCAGGCTTAGTGCAACGGATAATGCTAAGTGACGCACGATCGATACTTGAAAAATATGGCCGTGACATTAAGCTCCTAACTCTCGGAAATCACCTTAAGTTTACACTCGTCGGCACCTCAGAACATAAGAGAGTTTTAGTACAACCTTAGGTCTCATCTTCGTCGACGTGGAAGATGAGTGTTAAGGAATTTTAAGTTCCACATCGATTAGGAGTTAAGATCATGTAAATCTTATAATCTTAAATAATCTTTTACCTCGTAATTTAAATTTTGAGATGAAGTTAAATTCAATGCTAATTAATAATAATTATTAATTTCACTTTAAGATACCGATTGATGTGTGGTGAAGTAACATTTGTAAAAAAAGTGGTCCAATTATATTATCATAACGTAAACATCTACATAATAAATATTTTATACAATAAATTCATCCCACCTATTTACTTTCAAAAAAATTGTAAGTATTATCTAAATGTTAATATAAAATTAAGATAAATAAAACCTTCATATTTTTATATTATAATTATTCACTATATTATAATTATTCATTGATTTCGTTTTTAATCAGTTATGATTTTTTTACTAATATATATCTTATTTTTAATATGTCTTAGACATATTTTTTATGTTATAAAAAAATAAATACAAGACATGCGCTCTAAAAGGAGCTAAAAGGAGGTTAAAAATAAAAATTTTATTTTCTTAAATTATATTATCCAATTAATTTTAAATAAAATTATTCCAATGTATCAAGATAAATAAATTCTTTTTGGTTATAATTTCGTCCAACTAGTTGGATGTTAAACTCAGTTGTGTTCTAGGCTAAAAAGTAATTAATAATGGTTCATATTAGGATAATTTTAAAAATTTATACCTTAAGATCTATAATCATACAAATAACATTAAGAATGGTTAAAAAAATTATGAATTATGTTATTCCTACTATAAGTTTAGTTTTCATGCGATAAATTTTAAGAACAGATATAATTATAGGTATTAACCGAACATGAAAGAACGAATATGATTCAGATACAATTATACCGATAACCATACTTATTCACATCCAAAATTAATTATATTTATTTTAATTAATATTATTTTTACTTCCCCACCTAGGCTACATGAGTTTAGCAATGGTAAGATTTTTTTTCATATATTTTTTAATAACAATTTTGAATCATTATTTGCGGATAAAAAATCATCCACTAATTATAACGATTTTTAAACAGTTTTTATTACAGATTTTATAATTTAATTTAAGAATAATTATATTAAAAATCGTCTATATTTTTACGTGTGATTATTGCTAAATTAATCTATTTATTTAATATTTTTTTATTATTAAAAAAATTTAAATATCATTTTATTATTAATAACTTGTAATATTAATGATTGTTATTTTTGTTTTTATAAAGTGAATAGAAAAATATTAGTATCCCGAACAAAAGTAATATCATTGAGTAATCACTATTACTAATCACTAATCATTGAGTAAAATCATTAAGTCTCAAACTGTACATTACAAAAGTAGCAGATCCACGCTTTGTTAGATACACGCGAACAATACCAAAACATGTCAGCTACTTAGCCATAACGAACCACTCCTTCACGCGCAGTCATGCACTTTTGCAACATTAATTCCCTATAAAATCTCTCAATAAACTCCTCCGCCGCCTTGTCCACATAAAAACTGTCGTCGCCATCTCTCAACCGGACCGAGGAGCTCACCGTCTTCATCGGTTGCCGTCTCAATGTTTCTTCCACTACCACATCATCACCACGAAGCATCTTCATTGAGCTAGCAGCCACCATATCGTCATCAAATGTTGGAGGCGTACGGTAAGTGGGTCGAGAAGGCGCATGGCGTTTATAATGGGAACCAAGATAACGGTTTTTAGATTTGCTTAAGTGGAAGGGGATGTAGGAATGATGAGGTGGGGTGCTGCTACAGCTGAACTCATAGTCCCTAGGGGAGACATAAGACAAGTGGACATCATGTGAGCTACAACCTAATGCAGTATGTTGGCGGATGATGAGATCATTGAAGGACTTCCCTAAGATCTTGCCACGTTTCATCATGAAGTTGAGATCTTGCATTAGTTTTTTCTTTGAAACATTCTTTTGTAACATGAACAAAATAAGACGTACCATGTTTGTAATTTTCTTGGGTATTAATGGTTGGGTTGGCTCCATAATTGTAAAGAAAACTCGCTTGTGTTTTAATGGTAGATAGAATGAGAGGAATGAGAGATACAGAGAGAGAGATAGTGATTGAGATTGTGATTGTGATAATAATGTAAGAGAAGTTTGAAGATATCTGAATTTAAAGGGGGAAGAAAAAGTAGAATGGGACCATAAATTCACTTTTTCTTTATACATTTTTAGATATTAAAATGCAGATAAGTCCAATAAGGTATGCTCTACTTAATGATTGCTTTTGTTTGGGCTGCTTTATTTTTTTTTCCCTTAGAGAAAAATTTTGGTTTTTTTGTTTGTTTTAGTTAAAATAATAAATAATCATTTTGATGGTCAGATATATAAATTAATTAGATTTGAATTTTAAAATTTTAATCAAATTTATCACAATTTTACTAGTATTATGAAAATAGTATTTAAAAAATAAATCCATAAATTAAATCGAATTAAAAACTATATTATATTAGACCGTTTATTTTGATTTATTAATGTATTTTATTCTGATTCGATTTATAAAATTTATAAATTATTTAAATTGTATCGAATTATTTTAATTATATATATATATATATATATATATATTTGTAATTTGAATATTTTTCATATAAATTGGGTTGAATTTTATGAACAGTGATTGGTTATATGTTTGACTCACTGGTGTTTTACTTTCACTTTCAACTAAAAAAAAAATTTGCTATTGAGTGTCGAAATCAGCCATTATTGATCCAGGTGCTAGACTCAGCTTCCACCCCACGGATTAGATTGGGTGTCGTTTGCACAATTAATTTACCTATAGTTTATCATTGATATTTGTTTTAGCAAGGACTGTGTAATTGAAAAGGTTAAAATATTATAAATTTATGATATATTTTAAATACTTTAGTGTGTGATTGGATAGTAATTTATGACTTTTAATATTTTAATTATATTTGTGATATTTTTATTGGACCCACGTTATATGATCCTATGGATCATGTGTATTTTTTTACATATTGAATTTTTATAGAGCAAGAAAGAAAAATTATGGAAATTTGGTCCTAAATTTTGATATTTTGGACTATCTAAAATAAAATTAGGTTTAAGTTAATTTCTTTTAGAATTTAGAAGAAATTTATGAAAATGTGAAAGATTTCGTAAAAATGTTGTGTTTTTGAAGGTTGAAAGTATTTTTTTATAAAATAAAATAAATACTCAATTTATCTATAGATATTGTTACAAGTTTAACTCAATACAAATAATTTTAATGAAATATAAGGTCAATTATCAATTTTTTATTTTACATTAATTTTTATATTTATTTATTATACTTGAATCTAAATAAGTGTGTTACGATATTAAATTATTTAAAGATTTAGACGCCTTATTTATCTAAAATAATATTATATATTATATTGAATGTGAACAAAAAAATTAATAACTAATTGAGAGATTTATTTTAGAATATATTTTTTTATCAAATTATGCATATGCATGTTATAGCTTACTTATATTTCGCATATTTGTTTATAATATTTTTTTTTCTACAAAGTATAATCAACGATGCATTATCAATTAAAATAATTGATTTTAAAATTTCATTTAAATTTTTAAAATTTTCATTAAAAATTTCTTAAAATCAAAGTAACTAAATATTTAGAGTTTTGAATTAATATAAGTATTATTTATACTTAAGAATAAAATGGATAAAAATAGAGATTAATAATTAAAAATATACGAATCATACTCCTTTGCACTATAAGTTTGATATTAATGTGAGTAAATATTATATTTATATTTATTTTAATTTTTTCATATATATATATATATATATATATATATATATATATAAATTGTGTATTTAACTTACTAAAATATATTATTTTTGTTATTTTTATTAGATATAAATACTCGTTCCAAATTTTCATATTTTTAGAAATTTCCGAATAGCATAAAAATTTTGTATTGTGGTGTTTTTAAAAAGTAGAAGTTAAAAGTTAAAAAATCTAGATTTGAAAAGTCTATGGATATTTACTTTATTCTTTTTGATATCGTTGGACTAGGACATATAACTTATTGAAATTAAAGGTGTACTATTTTGCCTAAACGTGATAAGAAAGAAACAAATTATTAAAAAAAAAAATTAAAAAATTTGACAATAATAGTCGTTTTTAGTTTTATTAGGAAAATTGTCAATCGTGGTCCAATAACTACAAAAGTAATTTTTTTTTATTTTTTTCATGATTATAATTTTTTATTTTCCATTACTCATCAAAACATTTATTTAATATGATACTTAAATAATTAATAATTATGGTATTAGTTTTAAAACTCTATACAATTATCAATAATATTAGTTATTAAAAACAAAATTACCTTTTGGGTATGTATGTAAGATATATAAATATCATAATCAATATTTTCATCTTAAATTTTTTAATATATTTTGTTAAAAATATATAAATAATTGCTTTTGGTTTTGTAGAAGTTATTCTTCTCATAATATATTATCTTTGCTTGTATTTACATTTAGGAATAAGTTCATAATACTTGGTTTTGTGATGTGATCCAAACTGTAGGCCATAATTTCTGAATGATATTTAAAAGTAAAAAAAAAATTCATATTTTTTATTACATATAAAATAAACATTATTCAAAATTTAATAATAAAATGAGAAGTTATAATATAGATAACTGTTGGTTATAATTTCTTAATGATAGTTAAATAATTTGGAATCTTGAAAGTCTATTCATTTATCTCAGCAAGTACAATGGACCCTAATTAATCTTACATTGCAGGCAGGCCAGTACTAGAGGGTTTTTGCTTTATACATAAGATAAGACTAAGCTATTGATTAAAGCAACATGTTTATATATAAAATATTAATTTAATAATGGGAATTGACCTAAAGTAGTAGTAATTAGAAATAAATTATTATAAGTCGTTTAAGTGGCAACTTTATTTGGAATTATATAAGTCTTCCTTTAACTATACATTGTCCTAAATTACAATTTTTATAATTGAGAGTACTAACAAATTAAATTACTTTTATTATTTTATTATCGCTTGTGGTTTGATAATCATGACAATGTGTTGGGATCCTATGTCACTTCAAATATAGGATTTATTACAATCTCTTTAGTATCAAGGAGTGACCCACATCGAAAATATAATGAATTCGAATATCATATGAAATATAATTTATAATTTGTTTAATATATCCTCAAAATAAAATGTTTTAGGATTAATTATATGTATCATCATTTCTCTAATTCTTTCAATCTTAGAACAGAAAGAACAATAACAAAAATCCAATTATTTATTTAGTAAACTTCAATTTTCAAATAATTTTAGGATATATAGCAAGGGTAAATATGAAAAGCACTAAGGAGTTTTACATTATATAGATTTGAAAAATATTATATAAGTAATATGAAAATTTGATATTTTATCTTCATAAATGGATTAAATTACTTAAAGTTTTTCAAATATATGAATCGTTTATAATTTTGAACACTTTATATTATATTTTATGATCATTTTAATTTTTAATTCTTTAATTCTTTAATTTTTAATTTTTTTGGAAAAAAATTAAAATAGTTTGATAACCAATTTTTAATTTTTAATTTTCATCTTTTAAACTCTAAAATTTAATGTTAAACTTATTAAATTTTAGCTCAGTATTCATTTTCATTAAAATTGAATACAGTTAAATAACTAATTTTTAGTGCCAAAAAATTAAAAAATAGAAATTCAATTCTAAAATTGACTTTTTTATGATTTTAAAATTTAGCGAATTTTTTAGGTTGAGTTTCAAATTTTTTTTAAAAAAGTTATCAAACATAACTAATTTTAAAATTTATATAATTTGAAATTAAAATTAAAATATTAAAGATTGAAATAGTTATCAAATGAACTCTTAACCATTATTTTTAATTTTATTTTTTTCTAAAATCATTTTGGAGAGAAAATTTAATATGATCGAATTAAATCTTAATACGAAGAGAGAAATATCTTAAAAATAAAAATAAAAAGTGATAAGAATTAGCAAAAACACCCATAGACATAATAATGATTAAACAATAATTTAAAACAAAAAAAATTCATGTATTTTATTTATTAAAGTAAAATTACATTATGTACAATTTTTTCACTATAATATATCTGTTGAGACTTGAGAGAACCTCTTGGTACTATTGTAATTGTTTAGATGATTTATGAAAAAAAAAACAAAAACTACAAAAAAATAATATTCCTAAAATTAATAATAATAAAAATAATATTAAATAAAATTCAATTATATAGCATTTAAAATCATTGAATTATACGTAATTCAAAGTGAAATATGTACCAAAAAATTTTATTATTGAAAATATATACACCGATCATAATAAATATTTTTATAATTATATATTTTAAATACTATTTTTATTATTTTCTCAAAAATATTAGTAAAAAGAGGATGATTTTCTAAGAAACTCAATCCAAACATCCTGCATGGAACTTATTATCTCCCCATATTTCAACCTAATCTCTTCCACCAATATATATATATATATATATCCATGACAAACTTATCATTAAGCATTAAGCATAATCTCTTCATATTTGAGTCAGGTAACCCAAACTTGGCCCACTTTATCATTAATAATTCACAAATACGCGACTTTGGTTGGTAAGAACTCCTAACGAATCTTTAAGTTTCTCTCTGTAATCATAATCTGTTTGTTGATAAAACAAAAACCCTAAAATCTTCGGTTTATAAAACCACTTTAACGAAATATATGGAAGTTTTTGTAACTTTTCAAGTCAAATTCGTGCTGGCTGGTAGGTGTGGGGCAAAAAATGACCGAAAATAATCAAGTTTTATTCATAGGTTTCAAATTATATGATTCTAAATTATAAAGTATTAGCTTATAATTAATTATATTTAGGAGACAACTCATGAAGTTAGTTGTTAACAGTGTTTGAGAAAGAACTAAAAAAGAAAAGGACAACACAGTGATATAACTTCTCAGATATACTTGAACTTCCTCAAACACATTTATTATTTGTCATTTAACTAACTTATAATGCTTTTAAATGGTTGTTCAAGAGTGAATATTGGTGCATCTCACACAGTGAAACAAATTGCAACCAACAACACTAAGTTCAACTTCAAGCTCATCTTAAATTAAAATTGGGAAAGTAGGAACATGTTTGGATAACCTAACCACAACATGGTTTAAGTTTGGATAATATAACCACCACGTGACCCGCACGTGATGAAAAATTAACCTATTTTGACTCTTAAAGGTTTAGTTTCAAATTTCAATATCATCTCACATTTTGTACTAAACGTGTAAAAAACAAACAAGGACAAAATCACACGAAATATTTTTAAGGTGACAAAAGTGTAGAACTAGGAGTATTACGTGAATTATTTGTGCAATTCAACCTATTAAAAATTATGTAAAATTAACAGAAGTAACACGTCACAGGCATGAATAACACTACATAAACATGACACAAACAAAAGATTAATATGGGAAAACTTACATCCTAATCCATGTGCAGCCAAAAACGAAAATACTGTTGATGACCAAGTCTCACTTTCTCATTCTTACTACTTAACCTTGTAGGTTGGGATACTTATCTTGAACCTTTGACCTACTCTTAGAATTAGGAAGCAAAGCCATTAACTTGTAGGTTAAGTATAGATGGAATCCAAATAGAACAAAGAAAGTCTTACACGTCTTAGTTCTATAAATTCTTATGCAAAAATTAAGTCATGCAAGTAATTGGGGGAGAAAAAGGCATATTTGAAACCAGACGACAGAAAAATCTTGTTGATTTAAATAGAGATGACCAAGTCACCAAATCAATTACGTACATTTCCAATTTAACATCTAACATTAGATTTGTTTTTGCTAAAGCTTTTTCTTTTTTTTGGCTAAAGGAAGATCTAATATTAGATATTTGTAGTTATATACAACCTAATAGTTTGATTTAATCCACAGAACTCTGAGCATGCTTGTCAGAGATTATTTTCTTAGAAATTAAGAGGAAGTGGTTAATTTACCAAATACCATTCACATCTTCTGGGCCAATTTTCAGTCTCTTCTCCATCCAGTTAATTATATCCTGACCAATCTCTTCCCGTTCCGGCTCAAATAGAAGGTCATGCAAGAAACCTTCATAAAGTCTGATGCTCTTAAACTTGGATGCTGCCTCATCATAAAGGTTCTGAGAGGCTAGTGGGTCAGTGACTCTATCTGCAGTCCCGTGAAGGACAAAGAAAGGGACGGTAACAGACTTGAAGTTTCGCAATAAGTACGAGGACATGCGCAATATCTCGTGTCCAGTTCGCACCCTCATGGGTCCTGTATAGACCAAAGGATCAGAGTATTTGGTCAACAATGCAGCAGGATCCCTAGAAACTGGAATGCCTCGTTTATTTGCACCTTTAAACTGGAACTTTGGAGCAATCAGGGAAAAAATTGGAGCCACGGCCTGCAAATGAACATGAAAGACATTATTAATTGCCTGCAAACAAGCTTACAGACAACAAACAGTAATATTCATTTCATCAACAACCTTTAGTACCCCTCATAGGAACATGTCAACGCATGGCTTCATTTGGGAAGAGGAAAAAAAAAGAGCCAGTATTACTGAGTAATTTACCCCAACAAAAGGATGAGCCGGCTTAACACGCAAAGCTGGTGCGGTCAACACAATACCCTCCAGCATTGATTCAATGTGCGAGTAGGAGGCTGCCTATAGTAAAATAATTCTTTTAAATCAATGAGACAGTTGGAGAACAAATCAACTAAACAAGTTGGCATGCAGATCTTTAGATGCCTAACCTTCAAGACTACAGCACCTCCAGTAGAGTGGCCAAAAAGAAAGCGTGGTACTCCAGGGTTCTCTGACTTGATCTTGTCCAAAAATGCTCCCTGTTAAAGAAATAAAGAACAAACCATTTTCAGTGCATAATGTACAAGGAGAACCCTGAAGCAGGTGTTAAGCAACAAACTGGAAAAGTAATCAAAAAATGAGATTGTTTTCAAAGTTTCAATAGATATTTTCTTTGTGATGAACAGATGAGGGGAACTTACAGTGTCAGAGACAACATGGTCGAGTGAAGGAACGTATCCATGCAATCCATCGCTCCCACCATGACCTACCACATGATTACAGCTAATCAATATTGCATGAACTAATAAACTGATGTTCATAACCATAAGTTGAGAAAAATCATTTCTCACCATCAAATAGTAGTGGTCTTGTCCCCATTTTCTATGATAAAGAAATCAAAGGGTATAAAAGTTGTCATGGAATTTGGCAGTAACATGATTTAAATTTTTACTTGTATCAATATAATGTATGGCAGAATTCAAGTTTAAATTACATTATAAAAACAAATGAATAATATCATTTTGCTTTAACTTCATTTCACACACAGACAAGCAAACAAAGTCATACTTAAATTTTAGAAATCAACGATTCTTGACATGGTCAATTTAATATAAAATCATGAAATAAAAGTTGTCAAAACATGGGAAAGTGACACGTGGCATACCTATCCAGTCCATTGCATAGACTCCAAAGTTGCATGAGGTTAGTTGCTTTGCAAAATGAATGTATCGTCCGCTGCAAAAGAAAGACAAATCAAGGACAATTATAAATATTTCACAACAAAAAAAGGGATACAGGATGAATGCCATAAGCTATTAATAGTGATGAAAACAATTCTCAATGCAGTAAGTTCCCATGGAATGGAAGACAGATTTCTCCAATTCTTACCTATGCTCATTCAGCCCGTGTATGATGACCAAAATACACCTGAAGTTACATAAGGAAACGTCTTAGCACAAAGCTAAAAAGCAAGGGGAAACCATAATGGCAACGAAAAGGAAATGAAATTGTGGGAGTAGAAAGGGGCCAGGAATCCTATCCCGCATCCTAATCTGTCTCGTCAAAATAACACATCCCCTACTAACCTCTTCAACAATATTTAACCTTGAATACAGAAAACCTTTCAAGGTAATCATGCTGGTTAATACTTTAAATTATACTTCCTCAAATCAGGGTTATATGTAAAGGAGAGTGAAAACAACCTGGTATCAATCCAGAGTGTTATTCTAGAAGCTAAATTTGGGGTTAGCTCAATGTGAACATATTGTTTGATAATCCATATAATTGTCATGTTTGATGTCTTCAGAGCAACAAAGAAAGTACTACTTAAAAACCAAATACCTGATTTTCACAGACACTCATGGTAAGTTAAAGGGTTAGGAGAGCTTAAGTTCCATTAACAGGAAAAAAAAATTCCTTGTCAAAAGTAATGCCCTGCATTTGAACTAATATAAATAGAGTATTGCCATAGGGTGGAGTTATTACCACACCTCATTTTGTTATTTGCACATCATATTATTGCCAATTTCAAAAATTGTCAAAAAAACACCCTTACAAATTTTAATCGGTATAGAGAATTGTATTAAAGACAAAAGGGTACTTTTTTTCACAATTTTTAAATTAAGCAATAAATGCGCTGTGAAAACAACAAAAAATGAAGACCTTACTTCAATTCACCGGAAACTGGAAACCAAGAACGACAGAAGAGAGCATTTCTTCGGACGCCAAAGAACAAGGAGGTGCTCCACCGGAACTGGCTTTCCCCAATACCGGTATCACCAAAACCCATGTCCAAGCCCTCAGCCAAGGCTCTCCTTCTCATGGTATCATCTTCCTCTTTCCTCCAAGACGATCTCCTCTTCTTAGAGGACGAAGTGGGAGGTGTCTGCTCCAACAACGGCGCAGATCCCCGGCGACGACGACGCGGAAGGATGAGAAGCCAAATGGAAAGGAAGAAGGTGTGGAGAAAAATGAGAGACGCCCGGAGGACCTTGAGAATTGGGATAATGCGACTGCTGGCGCCGGAGATTAGTTGCTCCATCTCTTCCGACGGCGCAGCCATGGACGGAGGTGGATTTGGAAGAAACTGAGAGGGAAAAGGAAGAAAACGACTATGAGAGAGAAAAAGATATAAAATAATAGATTTTGAGCGTTAGATGGGGACGGTTATTTATAGTAGTTGAGAAATAGAAGCAATATATCCTCTCTGTACCGGGTTCAAGATTGCAATCTGAATAATCCATGGGAAGTGGGTCCCATAGAATTGTCATGTAAGAAGAGAATAATAATAAGCAGAGGATAAATAGCACTTTTTGTATTTTTTGTTTAGTAAAACGTTATTATTTTCAGAATGCGAATGGTTAATTTCACAATAATAATAATAATAATAATAATAATAATATACAAATATAACCATTTTATTTCAGATTTTATGTTATATTTAAATTAAAACATATAATTTAATATATAAATCATTATATAATATGTTCGTAAATATATAAATATAATTCTAAATATGATATTATACTTATTAGATTTAAAATACAATTATTCAAAAAACTAATTTATAAATAATTATTTTTTCCCATAAAAAAATCACCCACATTTATAATAAAATAAAAAATGGTATAGTCGATCAAAATTACCAAATGGCATATGTAATAAAAAATGATCAGTTTGAAGATATCGATGAGACGGAAGGTCCTCAAAAAAAAAAATGTCCGCCCGCCATGGAAGAAATCTTGTAGCTCTGTAACATCCCACAACTCCAAGCTAGAGAACTTAACGGTACGACCTCGTCTTTCTTTATCAAAGCCTTTACGCAAACAAATAGAAATAGAATTAGCTAACAATATATAATAACTTGTATTTATTAAATTAATTAATTAATCATTTTAATTCATATCAATCCATGTTTATTATTGTCATTTTTACGTTTTTTTATATACTTTTATTTTTTACCAACAAATAACATATAAATATTTTATCTATAATAAAATTATAAATATAACAATAATAAAATTGTAGACAGTACAATCCATCATCCAATCAGAGTTTAACAATTGTAAAATTTTTAATCAAATTCAATTCAATTATTTATTTAAAATTACTATGAATCAAATTTTTTGAAAAAATATTTTGTACACTCCTAATTAAAATCCAAGAAATTTGAGGTAAAAATTGACAAATTGAAGTTCTGTCTCAAGGTACATTGTCAATTTTTGTATACCTCAAGTCTATATTGTAAGTTTTCTTATATCACTTAGTAGGTTGATATAATTTCTTGATTTTTTTTTTTAATTTATCCAAGTAATTGATAAATTTTTAAACCATTGTAACATATTAAAATTGAAATAGAAATTTATATGAAAACAAACTTTTAGAACAATTTGGCCAAACACCACCAATGTTTTTATTTTTTATTTTCCAAAACAGTTTTTAAAAACAATGACCAAACAAGTTTAGTGTGTTTTAAAATTATTGACAATAGTTTTTTTTTTGTAGTAATTTGAAAACAAATTTTAAGAATAATTTTAAAATTAAGCGGCCAAACAAGCCCTAAATTGTAACTCATCATCCACTTGCATTTTCCCTCCAGCTTCTAGAAAACATAAACACGTCACAATTATAAATTATAACCCAATGTTCTTATTTTTCCCACATTACTCAAACCTTCATAGCAACATTCAAACTCACAAATGACAACAAATAGAGACGACTCTTCAAAGAACAATATCTGACATCTCATATGAACTTAAGCAAAGAAGCCAAGTGAAGATCATGCCAAGCTTCCACTTATAAACTATCTAGGGCTCAACGAGGCATTTTAATTTTATGCAATAAAACATTCAACTATCTAGGGCATGTTTAATGTTAGTCCATTTCAATTTTCAAAAAGGCAAAATTAGAAAGACGCATATCCTAAACTATAAGATATGATTTCCATAATGCTAGGTAAGTTCATACAAATGACCAGTTAATGAACATGAAGCACAAACAGTGATCATTTTCTTCTTCATTCAACACCTTCCATGCCACTGCTCTCTCATAGGATATTGGTCTTCCCATGCTTGACATGCAGATACCACCTTGCAGACACATATAACCCTGAATCCACACAAGTAAATCAATATATTAATCATCATAATCACATGCTTTGACTCTATCTTAATTAAGTGCAAACAGGACGTTATGGATAACCTATAATACTTTGTTGTTTTTGACAAATATGTAAAAGCAATGTTAACTCTTCTCCCAATAACTTAAGCTTTTATAAAAATTAGTGATCAACTAACTTGCAACATGGTATTATAACTGAAATTCCTGTGTTCAAGGCCCAATAACACCAACTGTTTTATTACAAGTATTTGACTTGCATCATGCATATAATCTAACACCCATGGAAGAGTGATAAATGTATAAAAACAATATTAACCCTTCTCACAATAATTTAAACTTTTGAAAAAGTGGGTTTTCCAACAATTTTTAATAGTTTTCTAGCTCATACACAGGCTGCTTGCAGAGCTTTCACGTAACTTTATTTTTTGTCATTTTTCTTAGGAAATATTTTCATTTTATGTTTTTCCTTGTATATTCTAATTCACTATAGCACACCGTCTCAGAAACAGCAAAATAAGACATTTTCCCAATTTTACTCAAGAAAAAAGATACCTGCTGCATTATGTGTGGGAACTCTGAGCATAGGATCTTCCGTCCATTGTCATCAAAAATCTTTTCCAGAGTGATGTCCTGAAGTGCAACCAAGGTTGTTTCGAGCATATCCAGTCCTGCCTGATTTGCAAATGTGAAAAACGGCAATGCCTGCAACAATCATGATACGTATTATTGGGAATGGAAGAGAAAAGCACAAGTGTTTGTTTAGAAAAACTTTTTATACCAGTAAATACATTTTATTTTATATGAGACTTCTTGTTCCCCCTTTCTATACCAAAGTATGGTAATAGACCAAGTTTGTGACTCTTGGAGTCACAATGACATTCACATCTGTATTACATTTTCCATGTTATGTGAGAATGTAAGAGTACCCTATGCTTAAATTTGGAAGGCTTGCTCAGGATCAATGAATAATTAATAATTAATACACCACCGACCCTCTAGCACATTTGATTGGATGATATTTGGGTTAACTAGGTCTAGAGTTCAAATCTTGCCTCATACATTGTTATGGCCTTTAACCCTTTCTCCATATCCCTTATAGGAGGAGTAGGCTAGAGCTCAATTGTGAAAAGAAAATAATAATAATAATAATAATAATAATAATAATAATAATAATAATAATAATAATAATAATAATAATAATGACCCCTTATAATACTTGCTTGTGAAGAATGCTTGATGTGAAACCTTAATCATAAGCAAGCTAAGAAAAACAAAAACAAAAACAAAAACAAAGAATAGCCCAAGCATGCATGTACCTTCAAAGAGCAGCATAGTACTGCATCTGAGTGGTTCCAAAGAGATTTAAGAATGGACTCACTTCCTTCACTTTTTAGTAGTTCCACACCAAGATAGCACCTGAAAAAGATCAACAAGACACATATATCACTACCATTCTCTAACCCAAACTTTGTTGGAAGGACTTAAATTCATGACAGGACTCAGCAACAAATTGTAGTTATCAACTATGTTTACACAGGAACTCTTTCAGAATACCGAGTCTTAAACTTTTAGATATATATCCAGGTATAAGACAGACACCCATTTTTTATAAATTTCCACCAAATTGGAATGTCTTGAACACAGGTACTTTATGAAAAATAAAGAATCTAAATAACATAAATTATCCACAAAAATTTGAAAATTAATCATCAAAACTCAAAACTGCTACCAATCACACTCTTGAAACCAAATCAAAGGATATTTATAATCAATTATTAAAGACTGTTTTATTAATTCACAATGCCATCCCAAAGTAACATATCCATGGATGATCGAACCTCATGATTATGATCATAATGAAGCACAACAGCATAATTAAAAAACACACCTATAGCTTTGACAAATCCAACAAGCCAGTGTTTGTGCTTCAGGAGTGCCAGGTGCAGGGTGTAAAGAAGCTTGAGAACCAAAAGGAGAAGGGGACAGTGCTAATGCCACTCTCTGAACTGAGGCTACAATACTCCGAACATACTGGCGAGCCATAGCAGATACACTATCCTGAAGGTGAATCTCAAATGCAAATTGAAATGCAATTGTCATCACAGATTTTCTACACCCACCATTTTCAGCATCGTCACCAAACGATTTGCTCCCCATGGATCCAACTTCAAGAGCAGATGCAAGATCAAGCGTGCGGTTTGAACTAGGAGCATCCTGCAGCATTTAAACGAATAAATAAGAAACAAAGTTCTTATTTCAGGAAAAAAAAAGTTCTAAGAAAGAAGGAATATATTTCATTATCATTCAAGAGAATTAGATGAAGAGCTTACCTTGCCAGAATCTAGAGGAATGATGCGGAAACCAGAAGGTAGGATTGGTGCATCATCAGAAAAAGAAGCATCAATTGGGGCAAATATTAGTTCCGCAGAGGTCCCAACAACATTCTCGTCCACTCCACTACGAAGCTTGAGTCAGAATAATGACAAAGGTGAGAGCAGATAACATAATTTTTAGGTGATTAAGTCATGAAAGAAATGGTTTAGGCCTCACTTTAAGGTTTAAAGTAACTTTATGAATTAAAAAGTGATCGGTTTCTTAGGTTATAGCAGAACAAGGGAAAAAAATGCAAACTTAATGAATCAAAATTCATATCTACGACGAAGAATGCTTACTTGGAGGAGGAAAATGTCAACAGGCATAATCATATCATCCTGATAGTGGCCCATATTCTCAAGCTTAATAACCTCCAGAAACTGTGATCAAAGAACCAATAATTATAAAAATAATTCAAAGCAATAAAGAAAAGTTTTTATTAACCTTCAGATAAGGTTAAAGTTTGATACCTCTTCATGCTCAATTGTTTGAGCCAGTGGAAGAATAACCTGGCCCCCAAAGCTTCCAGCTCGAGAAACTGGCAAACTACAAGGACCAGCTTTAATAGAAGCAGCAGAATAAGCATCGATACTGCTATCTGCCCACTCTGACCGGTGTTCACGGAGGAATCTCAGAAGTATTGCAGGAGGAACATTCTATAAGAAATAAATGAAATCATAAATCAGTGGAAGAACTTGTAATATTCATTCTCACTGGCCACAGCCAACAAGCTTTAAGCAACATAAATGTTATGGAAAAAACATTTAACCTTTACCTGCAACAACATGGATGCTTTGGCACATAACACAGCGTTGTTCATAGATGAGAATCCATTTGCATAAGTAGGATTTATGCTCATCAATTTGCTACGAGATGAGTTCACAAGAAGGGTAACATCATCAATGCCATCACTTTCTAGCATGGACCATCCTTCATCGGTAAACCCATTGACTGCATCATTGAAACCCCTGCATTTGTTATAAAATCCTATTAGATGATCAATTATAGAGAGGCAACCACTCAACGGACAATCCATAGGGAAATACAAACGCACTTGCTCAATTTTTGACTAAGAGCACGTAGAGCTGCAGGTCTTCTTCCCCATCCAGTAGCATTTGGTTGAGAAACTTCTTGAGATATTTGTCTTAAATGGCGTAAAGCCTGTTATGAAAGGATGTCAGATTTTAGAGCATTAGATTTCAATATGCCATACAAATCTTAGCACTTTTAATTCCAAGTGATACAAGCAACAACAAAACGAAAGGATCTTACTGCTATAGTTGTTCTCTGAGCAAGCAGAGTTGAAGACTGATAAAGTGGGCGCAGAACTTCTGGTACACTCTGAGGCTAATTTAAGTAATCATATGTCAGATTTGCAAATCTTCCAAGTGACTTTACTGATAATATAAAGCAACTTTCAGTACCTCTAACTCCATATGATCAACTATATGAATGATTGACCCACCACCCTCACAAGGTCTTATCAGATACCCACTTGATAGAATTTCTGCTCTCACAAAGTTCTGCACTGGTGGCATACTTGGACCATTCTGAGTGTTATTTAGTGATCTTTCACACACCTATCACAAATTTACAGATCACGAAATTGAAAACAACAAAGAAAGGGGGGTGAGATAATTGTCTAAATGTGTAACAAGGTTAACATACCACAAGACTACCATCTTCCATAACAGATGTGTAGCGCAGCGACCAGAAGTCACGAGCTGGTGCCAACGTAGTTGGTGCATAAAGCTAAGTCAAAGGCAATTGAGATCCAAATTAGTAAAGCAGGTAATCTTTCAACCCTTAATGTGAAAGACTGCAAAATAAGAATTAGCAGCAAGCTAGATACCTGCATGTAAAGCAATTCAATGATTCCACCATTTCCAGTGGATAACACGTTTAGAACGTCCACAGCTCGACAATCACGGTACCATGAGGCCCGATCTTTGAGGATTTCAGAAACCTGTGTAGCAGAACATGATTATTTAATATCAAACAAAATTCAGCCAAGATTTGTAATATGAGTAAAAGTTAGAAAGGACTTACTCTTGTAGGTTCTAAACCCACAAGGCTGCATGCGCGTGCTGCCACACCAGTGCAACCATGAGAAATAGCAATGATTCCAATGGAATCCGGACCAGGCTGCAGATTTGTTTATAATAACAGAATAAGGCACAAAAAGTTCAAGAAAATATGCTATGTGAAAAACTTTACCAATAATGCTCCAAAATTAGCAAATAATGTAATAAGTGATACTCGGCTGGCTGAGTCATAAGAATGAAACACAAAGATCTAGAGCACTGTGCATGGTTTTCCGGGAAAACTAGTCTTCTATTTGAATTATGTTCTGAGAAAACCAAGGCCAATTTCTTATCAAATAATTTTTCTTATTTCTTTCAGTTTATTACAAAAACACAAATTGAAGGAAAGCAAAGAACAAAGCTTTAAAAAAATTTACTTAACAAACGAGATAGTGACATTAAAATCACAGCAAACATGATCAGGGACAGATAAATAAAAGAAACGACTGAAAAGCGTGTAGGGAATAAAGAATACTGGAACAATTTAATTGGGTAGACAAAAAAAAGACTTGAACAGGATGTTGTCTACAGGTTGCTTAGAAGGTTAGCATATATTTTGGTCCTTCTTTTATGATGAAAAGCAAGTAATGAATCATGTTTGACGAAATTAAATGAAATAACAATTGCAAAGAGGAAAATAACCTTCATCCCAGGCAATTGGACCCACTCTACAGCAGTTCCAGTGGCCTTTGAAAGAAACTCTGCTAAAGTTTCCTCTGCAATGGACAAAAGTCTGGGGGAACAAACAAGCATAAAGTCATAAAGCGATGCCATTACAAGAACAAAATGGACCAGGCCTGTGTAACGCACAAAGAATGAAAATAAACACAAGAAGATGAAGAAGAAGAAATTCTTCTGACCCTGCAGGGCTAGCATCCCTTGGAGGATGGTGAGAAGCCAATTGATTTTGACCACTTGTCACCACTGATTCACAACTTATGTCTTTGGTAGCTAAGTTCACCTGCAATTCAAGTCGTGGAAATCAATAGCTAAAAAACCCACAATTCAAAATCACTAATAAGCACAAATTTACGTGTTCTGATAATTTAAGGAGAAAACTAAAAAGGGCAACAATTTAAAAACCCCAATTTTGTCAACAATGATTAAATTTCTTGAAATAACTCCCATTGTTCGTTTGGAAATGCTTATCTTAAAGTAGTTTCTACTAGCCCATAACACTTGTTAGGTCTTTGCAAATATAAGTAATTCCAAAATTTTGAGAAGTATTATTAATGCTTTTAAAAAAAGTAACTAACTTTTTCTATAAGTAATATTTATTTTTTTGGAGTAGTAGTTTGGATATATACTCCTCTAAAATAATTACTAAATTGCCACTCAAAACCACTTCTAACATTTTCATCACAAACAACCAAGTGCTTGTCCTAAAATCACTTTTAACCAAAACAACTCATTTTAAATCACTTCACTTCTGATAGAGGCTCTAAGTCATAAGAGTCAATTGGGTAGAGAAATTGTTAAGTGCATGATCAACTAAAAGACAGAAAATTTGAAAAAAAGGTAAAAGTAGAAATGGTTGAATACGTTTTGTGTTTGCTGGCGGAAGTAACTGTTATCATACACCAGATGTGAAACCTGCTTTTGCAACCTATCGTTCTCCTCCATTAACAGCTTATTCATAGCTGTTAGTTTTCTGTTCACAGCTTGCAACCTTGACGACTCTTTTCGTTGCTTCTCTCTACATCTGTGAATACCCAAATAAAAGAAAAGAGAACTTAAAAAACTACAACATTTTATGCATCAAACAGATACCTACTTAATTTTAATCAAACAGACAAAGTGATGAATTTTGTACCTTCGATTCTGGAACCAGACCTTGATCTGTTTGGGATCGATGTTCGAGAGGATGGGACATTCCCTAATGAGCTGTTGGCGACGCATAGAAGTTGGTTTTGGACATTCATGGTAAAACCTCTCTAGGGCATCAACTTGTTCTGGGGTATACCGGACATATTTTCCATTGTCAATACCCATCATCTTGTTCCCCTCTTTGCAAGCTGAATTCACTGACATCATCCCCTCACTACCAATTTTCACAACAACGAAAACAAACCCAGTAATAAATTGATTATGCTTCACCAAAGTCAACAAATTTCATGAAAAAAGGTTAAATCTTTTTTCTTCAGATTTATACATAGCTCATTAGAAAATAGAAGTGAGGATGTTTATCTTGTTACTTGTAGAGCCTTTGGATTGGAAAAAAAATAAATCCCAGTTTTGGCAAAGAAGAACCCTAACCTTTTCAGTTGGCTATGATATGAAGCAGCTAGTTCATCAATCACAAAGAGCAGAAGAGACCTCAAATCCACATTCAAGATTAAAACTTTTTACTTGCCAGCTATTACCAACTATATGTGGCACTTAACCCAGTTTCTCCTTTTCACAACAAAGAAAATTTTCTCTATTTTCGAAATATACTTGTCTGTTTGTCTGTTTACTTTATATCTAAGAATGGAGTTTAATTTCCTGTGAAAGGAATAAGAAACTAACATGTGAAAAGTGAGAGCTTGGGAGAAGAGAAGGTTGTTGGTAGAGACTGATGGGACGTCATAGAGAAACTAGCTAGTTATTATATACATGAAGGTAACTGAATACATGACAGATAAAGATGAAGCAGTCAAAGAGAATAAAGGGTTTTTTTTTTATGGTGAGAGGGACTTAACGAGGACTGACGAAGAGAGTAAGAAAATGTGAAGAATATTGAGATGGGATGGCTTATATGAGACACCCACAAAATACCAGACACAAAGATTACACGGAATCAAAACCAGCAATGTTTCTTGTTTTTACAATGATATCATTTTGTTTCTCTCTCTCTTAATCTCCTTTTAATTTTGTTATGATGTTTCTGTTTGCTTTTGCCGCTAGCTATGTGTTTTTTTTCCTCTTTCCTGGCTTTGTTTGACACTTTCCATTTTCCAACCCTTTAAAACCACTGTCTCCCAATGCCCCATAATTGTAGGTGGTAAATAATTAAATTGTATTAAAATAATAAAAAATAAATATTTAAAAAATAAATAATTTAAGATATTTTAAAAATTAAAAAGTTTAATCGATAACAAAAAAGTTTTAATAATAAAGTTATTTAAATAATATATTAAAAATTATATCTTCCCCTGTTATATATATATATATATATATATATATATATATATATATATATATATATCAAATAACATTATTTTTATAATTATTACGAAAAATATTTAAATGATATTATTTCTTTTGTTTTATCCAAATATAATATTTATATTAATATTTTTTAAACAAAATTATATTATTTTTTATGAGTAATGGTATTATCATAATCAAAATTATTATTATTATAATAATAAATAATTAATTATAATTATATCAAATAATATTAACACTAATATATAATTAATTATATTATAAAATTAAATATTTTATATATTTTTATTATTATAATAATAAAAATAATTACAATAGTATAATTATTTTTAAATTATTATTAACTACTTCATTTAACTAATTTAAAAATACACGAGCTTAAATGAATTTTATGAGCACAATTTGTTTGACGAGTCTAAGGTTTGTAACGGAAGCAAAGGCGTACAATGATCAACGACCCATCTTCACCAACGCCGCGTGCGTTGCAAATAAATCTCCTTTAACTGTACACTCTACTTTTTTTTTCTTGGGATTTTTCTAAGATTAAAGATTTAGATAGGGTAGGTTTTTGCCACATTTTTTCTTAAAAAATTCTATTTATGATAATTTATTATAATAATACAATTAATGTTTATGTTTAGAAGCTTTTAAGAGTATAGTTTTTTTTTAATCATCATATTAATTTGCATGTTTTAATATTTTTAATAGTATAATAATTTCACTTTGATTAAGAGATTTGAAAGAATTAAATATTTTTTTATAAATAAAATTTTTATATATAACATAAAGAAAAGATAATACTGTTAGTTTATTTATTATAAAAATGTTATTTATTTTTTGTAATAGTTTAATTCTATTGTTATGAAAAAATATAAAGATAAAGATATTTTATTTAATTTTTTCAATTACAATAAATATAGATTATTATTATTTAAATAAACTGGAACAGAAAAAATTGAAAAATAAATAAAAACATAAAAAATTATTTTTTATTGTAAAATCACTTTTTTATAGTAATAATAATAAATGTTACAAAAAATAAATACATAATCTAGATATTATTTTTAAAATAAGTATAATTTTTTTATAATCATCTTATAATATATTACATACTCACAAATTCAATTATATTAGATAAGATTTGAACTCAGCAATCTTTTTTAGTATCAACTTAAAATAAATGTTATTATACTGTAAGATAATTAATCCCAAAAAAACTTATTGTTTTTTCTTAATTAAAACTCCCAGGTAATACGACTTATATAGTCATGTCTATTATCGTAATTGATTTATATATTTATTTTACTTTTACTATCATGATTTTAATGAATAAGATAAATTCATAATTCATGAATTTAAAATTATGTTAATTAATATTACTAATCTTATTTAGTATTAAAAAAATGTAGAGTTATTTGATTCTTCTTATTTAAAAATAGTCGGGAATACATTTTACTTACATATATTAATTTTTTAGTTTTTACCTTTTCTATAACCATTTTAATGGATAAAATAAAGTTATAATTCAAAACATACTCTAAAATCATATTACATAACATTACTCTCTTATTTACTGTAAAAATGTATTATGTTTAAGTTATGTGATAGAATGTAAATAGATAAAACTATTGTCCACGTTTAAGCTTCATTCATGATTTAACACGTTAGTGGAAATCTCATTTTAACTTGGGAAGAACATTTAAGTATTATTTTTATGTTAAAATGTCTGCATTAATTCTATTTTTTTATGGAACCAAAATGATTCTTTTTACAAATTAAAATTAAACTAGATAAATTTAATAAAAAATATACTAAAACACACTACAATAAATTGTGATAGTATAAACCTATAAAAATATCATTAAATTATTAAATTTATTTTATTAATATCATCGAATTGTTTTCGATACTGTTTATATTATAAAATTATTACATTTATTTTACTTATATCATTATGTTAATTTTTAACGAGTCAATATTAATGATAGATTAAAAACAATTTAGATAATTAAATATTAGATTTAACACAACTCATATAATTGTATATTTAAAATAATAAATTATTTAAATATATTATTTAATTATTTAAGTTGTTCGAATCTATTATAATTATTTTAAGTGTGATTATATAAAAACTAACGAAATATTATAAATAAAATAAATATAATAATTTGATAATATTTTTATAAATTTATTTATTATCAATATTAAATTTCACTTTTATATGAAAGAGAGAAATGAGTAAATGATTAATGCCGCCCTTGGGGGTATACAAGTTCCTTGCTTGCATTCACACCTAGGGGATGATAACTTGCACTAAGATTAATTAAATATATATATATATAATCTCAAATAATTAAGATGCTTATACTTTTCATTTGAAACGACATGTTTATAAATTCAGGATGGAATGAGAGTCTGAATGAATTCGAATACAAGGAGTTCAATTACGTAATATGATTATCTTAATGCTTTTTTTTATTATTATTATTTATATAGAATTGATAAATATGTTGATTACCGAAAATAATAATTTTATTAAAATATACTTATATTATTAATTCTTTTTTTATATATTAAAAAAATTTAAAATATTATATTTTTTAAATTTTTTGTAAAATATAAGTAATGTTATTTTGAGGATGAATAAATAATTAAAATAAGTATTATATATAAATAATAAAATAATATAGCTAAGTAATATAATATATAAACTAATTTATTAATAAATAATTTTTGTAATGATTAAATTTAATAATTATATTTTTGTCAAAATTTAAAATATAAAAAAAAAATTGGTGATGACAAGGAATCAATCAATAATAGGTTTTGAGAGACGTATAAATTTAAATGAAATGGAAATGACATTAGTCATGTTCTCATAAGCAATATAATTATTAATACTATTATTTTTTTTTTATGATTAATAACTCGATAATATGAATTATTTTTCTTAATTACGATTCCCACCCGATATACTCTCGAATTTAACAAGGTATGTTAATAGAGGGATGTACGTTTTTATTATTTTATATTTTTAAAATTGCACAAGCTTTATTAAAAAAATATTTTTATTTTATTTTTATTAATTAAATATATTATTTATTTTAATCACCTTTTTATTATATTTATAAAATGTGAAAATTAACCATCTAACTTTTTTTTTAAAATATTAACCGATATATATATAGTTGTCTTGAAACCTCGTTGAATAGAAAGGGAAAAACAAATTTAAACTCAAATTATTAATTTTTTATTTAAAAAATCATCAATGACAAATAATATATCCATTTAGTTTTATCAATAAAAATACATTAAATCACATTTAAATTACATAAATAAAAAATATTTACAAAAGATAATATTCCCATTCAACTAATGTCCCAAAAGTCAACTGTGAGAAAAGAAAAAAAAACTAGTCACAAAGTCAATGGTTGGCCATCTCGTTTTAATATTCTCTAAATCCAATCAACTTCCAAATCAAAACTTATTAAAGTTGGCCGTCAATGGAAATTAGAAAATTAAAAAATTAAATAAAAAAAAAGAAGAATTATATGGTTTGATTTAAATTAAAAGAAATTGGCAGACCAAGTGAGGTGGGTATATGATCATCCAATTGTCCGTATCCAAAGATAGAGACTTTTTCTAGACTGTTTCCTGGAGCCGGAACAAATAAGAATAATTTTTTTTAAATATATTATTTACATTATTAATATTTATTTTGATTAATTTTAAAAATAATTAATATTTTTAAGATATCATATATTTTTTAAATTAATTATATAAAAATTAATATTGTGAGTAAATGTAATTAGATTTTTTTTATTAGGTATAAATATATAATAAGTAATTAAATGTTATATTATAATAACGATATTTTTAAAAATATATTATTAAATTATATAAATTATTTCAAATATACTATTTGAATGTCTAATTTGTGAAAATATCGTAATGATATAAATAAAATAAATATAATAATTATTTGGTATAAATGAAAAATAATTTAATAATATGAATTAAATAAATGTAATAATTTAATAATATTTTTTAAAAATTTACTATTTTCTTTTAACTAAAATAGAGTATTTTATGTGTAATTACATGTTGTAGTTATTTTTTGTTTGTTTTTTATAATACAAATTGAGCACATCTATTAATAATTTCAAGGTTTTAAGAAGAAAAGTAAACGTTCTTTTCAACGTGAGTGCACCTCTCTTCCAAGGCGAGCACACTTGTCAGACAAAGGTAGAGTGTTTTAATCGTCGCAAGTGCTATACTTACTTACCCTTTTTATCTTTTGTATTAATTAAAGATAATATATTACGCTAATATTTATTAATTAAATTTTTAAACTTAAAAAATTTATAATTTTTATAAATTGAAGTTTTAATTAATTAAGCTAAAAAAACTCTAAAAATTAAATAGGTGTTAAATTAATTATTTTATTTAAATAAACACACCGTTAAGTTTATAAGTACGAGATCTAGTTGTTAAATTAATTATTTTATTTGATTATATTTATTTACTTTATTGAAAACATTATAATATTTTAATATTTTTTAGTTATAAGTATGTATAAACATTTATTTTACTTGTATTTTTTATAATTTTTGAATAATAATAAAAATCTTAACCTACTTTCCTTTTTATAAATCTATATTCTTGAATTCTATACTAGTAACATAGAAACATAGAAAAGTGTATGATGTATCTTTTTCACTTGTAACATTGATAACTTCTAAGGAGATTCACATTTGGATAATAATAAGTGTCACTTCTTTTCATATGAAAGACATATCAAAACATTATTATAACACTCAATATCACATATATATTAAATCTAAATGTTATTAAAACTTTAATAGTATCTAATCAATACAATGAACTTCTACACTTTATTTTGTAACCCAATGTTATCATATAAAATTACTCCTTTGAATAAGGTAGATAACTACTTATGCTCAGAGATATATGATGGTCGACCATGGTCTAGTTAGTCGAGGACGTATTAGTTAGCTATAGCTTGGTTGATTGGTCACCTATTCTTTCTTCGCACTAGAGGCATTTCCATCCTAGTACACATATGCATTGATGGTAAGTGGTCTATCAAGTAGGGTTCATGCTTGTTGCAATGGGTGTTACTGTCGATTAGGTAGAGTTTGGATCTTCTATTCACCTTTAGTTATATTTAAATCTTAGTCTTTAAAAATACACTCAATGATCCAAATCATTCTATATTATAAATAAAATTTAAAATAAAAGGTAATCATTAATTGATAAATATTAATATAAACAAAAATTACAGGAGGATATATACCCACTTGGAAAACCTATGTCTTTGACTCTTTTTGATTGTTTGACAATGATAAAACTTTTTTCTATGAATTTACAAAGAACACGATAAATAAGAATTCAAAATTTTAATTAATAAAACACATTTTTTTCTTTTCTATAAACAACAACATATGTTTATATTTGAAAGTTCTAAATTAAAGATCTAACAACTTAGAGTTATAGATTAATAAACTAATCACAAATATAACATTGAAGTATAATAAGTGTTACAAAAATATTATTCTAATGCAATTTATGATATTTTGATGCTCTATTTATAATATAAAATATTACAAAAATATCAATTAACTATGTAGATATTATTTTTGTAGTAATATTTAAGTTACTTAAATATTATATTTATCAAAAGAAAAATAAAAAAAATATTTATAATTTTCATCGTACTTTAATAATATATTTAATAATTTATATTTTGTATCAAGCGGTAATGTGAGAATAAAATGGTTATATTTTTTATGCTTAACTACAAAAGCACATTAATTGATTTAATAAAATAATATCCCATACAATACACATCTTAAAAATTTATACATTAAGTACAAAAAAAAAAAAAAATTCTATAAAATTTTCAATACTTTCGAAACTCTTAATCTTTCTCCAGGAATTTTAAATATCAAAACAAACACAAAAAATTACATAAAACTATTTAATTAATGTCTACATGCTATATAAGTAATTTTTATCAAAAATTGACTAGCTTTTTTTTTCCTTGAAATTGGTGATGAGCTTTTGAAATCTTTCACTCGATGCAAGTCGATTAATGAATCACATGCATTAAAATAAAATCAATAGAATCTTAAAGTTAATTAAATTAAGGGTGAGTTAAGATAGAAATTCACTAGTTTTTCGAATCATATCATTTAAATTTATTAGTTTTTTTTTTAAGTTTATTTTGTCAACTTTGAAAAAAAAAATGATATTACAAGTTTAAATGATTACTTTTTATATTTAATTTTTTTTTAAAAAAAATTATTTCAATTATTTTTTTTTCGGATATAAAAAATAAAAATTAACCATTAAGTAGCCCCCCTTATTGCAACATCTATCCTTTAAATTAATTACATCTAAATAATTCCTCTCCTCTCAACTTGTTTTATGATCATCCTTTAATTTCTCGTAACTAGAAAATACATACGTCTCAGTGGCCATTGTTGTGGTTTTGTCCAAAAGGCTCTTTAATACACAAGCAAATATCAGTCTTGGAGAAAAAGACAGTTTTTTTAAATATAAAATAATAATTTAAATATATAATTTAAAATAAATAAATAAAAAAAAAGATGATTTTTAACTTTCATACTACCAAGTACCAAGCAAATCACGAGAAATGAGGAACATTGTCTAGTTGTAAGTGTTCTTCGTAGATGTTGTACCAGAAAAACAATTTTACATAAGGGGTTATTTATTATAGCACTTTTTCGAATGTAATGTTATAGTTTTGTTGGTAGATTTATAAAATTAATAAAAAAATTAGTGATATTTTTGTATCAATAATAAAAAAATTAATAATAAATTTATACCATTAATAATATTTAAATATTATTTTTATCACTTAATAAAATTAAATAATATATTTATTAATTATATTTCTTTTAAGTATTAGTTTACTCCTAAAATATAAAACAATCAAATTATACAATGAATTAGGAATTTTATGAATAGGTAATATTAAATAGAAAAAATATTATATAAGTAACTTAAATTATGTTATTTAATTTTTTACATTGAAAAAGATGTAATTAAAAATAAATCATATTATTTTAATAATTTTTTATTAAAATATTATTATTTTTCTATCAAGTGATTAAATACGATTAAAATATTATTCTTTAAGAATAATAAAATTACAATTAATATAAAAAATTCTCAATTTTTTTTAATATTTGTTAATTGTCTTTCTTTATTTTAATAGTTTTGTTTTTATTAAAATTAACTTATATGTTTAAATAACTTTTTGTTTAAATTTTATTATTATTTATTTTTTAAGTATTTTTATTTTTATTATCGATAAAATTTTTATTTTAATTACTTAATAAAAAATAATAATATTTTAAATAAATTATTATTAAAATAATAAAATTTATTCTTAATCGATATTTTTTGTAAATTAAAGAGATTAAATAATAATATTTATTTAAATAATTTTTATAACACTTTATAACACTTTATTATTATTAAATAATAATATTTATTTAAATAATTATAAATAATTTTTATAACACTTTATCCTATTAGATAATAACACTTAAATGAATAATGATATATACCATCATTATCTGTAAAATTGTTATTGGTTAAAGCATAAATTAAACAACAATAATGCAAGTAATCATTATTTCAAAAGATTAGCTTTATTTCCGGAATAAATTTTATTAAATATTTTTATTTTTAAAAATCTTAAAATATTAAATAATATTCTACAAATCATAATAAATAACATTTTTCATCGATTAACAATTATGATACAAAATCTAATATCATACATTCATTCAATTCGTTTATGAAATTGATAATTATTAATAATGATAAATATCATTTTTTTCATACATATGATATTTATGGCTTATATTACCTCTTATGTCGACAAACACTAAAAATATCGATGTTGGGTAGGTCGATTAGGTTTTTAAATTATGATATTTTGGTTAACTTATTCTCTTGCCTTTTTATTTTTTTATTTTTTAATAATAGTTTAATATGTTAATTTTTTTAAAAATATAATTTAATCTATTATTTGTAAAAAATAACAGTTTAATTTACCTGATATAATATTAAATTTTTTAAAAATATTATTCTTTATTTTTTAATAATTTGTTTTAGATAAAAAAATTGAAAATCAATCTTTTGATTTTATATTGTTATTTTTTAAATTTTTTTAAACTAAATTATAAAAAAAAAAAACTAAATTAGGGGATCTGTCCGTCACCTGCCTTTAACGCTAAATTCATTCATGTTGGGACTTAAAGTCTCTGTATTTTACTGCCTCCGCGTTTATACCGAGTCTCACTCAATCAGTTAAGTTTCTTTTCTTAAACATCCGTTTGGTTCTCTAGAAAGTTCATTAGAAAATAGGAAAGGAAATTGACGGAAAAAGAAAAAAAAAACAGATAGATAATTAATTTTAGATTAAAATAATTTTATAACTCGGGATTGATTGCGACTTTTTTTTTTTAAATAAAAAAAAAGGATCATTATTTATCATTTCAGTAGTTTACGATCTTGAGAAAACTACATCGATAGGTAATTGATCGTAAGATAAAGCTGAAAAAATGAAATTTGGGGAGGCATATAATGAGTACCTGCACAAGGAGGAGGAGAGGTTATTCGATAAATGTTCGCATGTTGAGTATAAGCGCCTCAAGAAAGTGCTAAAGACCTGTCAGGGTTGTAAATCCTTAAAGGAGTCTAACGAAAATGCTGAACATCAAGTTTCTATTGAACAATTGTGTCAATGTCAATCTTGTCCAGGTTAGTATTTGGTTCTTTGAAACATATTTTAGCATTTAATTTTATAATACTTTTATATTATGCGTACATACATAAGGGTTTGTTTGTTTGTTTGTTTGTGCTTCTCATACATACAGAGTAAAATTGCTTCTAATAGTATTAAAATAGCTTTTAAACCAAACAAGAATAAATTATCAGAAATTACATTTTTTTTTAATTTCTAGTAAAGAAGCACAAATAATATAATATGTTTCTTGTGAATCCACTTTTGATTTGACAATAACCACTTTTACCAAAAACACAAGCAGAAAGACCCATAATGTTAAATGAGGCAAATTGAATTGTAATCTGTTTTCCCTAAGATTGTAAAATAGATTATGATGTGCACGAATGCACCAACTTGGATTTATTTTGTGGAATCGTGAAATTTGAACTTTCCTAAATCCATTTACCTTCGCTATCGCTCCTATGTAATGGTCGTATTAAATGAGGCAATGGGATTGGATTTTTACTTGAACTGGGACAATGATTCATTGAAAATTTCAAACTGTGGCCAAGAAAAAAGTTGATTTGAAATGTTTTTAAGAATTTAGGAACTTCTTATCACCAGAAGAAGAACAAGAAGAACAAGAAGAAGAAGAACAAGATGAAACAACAATTCAGGAAGGGTTGTTGTTATACTAATCTCCTGGTAGTTCACCTTATGGCCTTGTGATTCCTTCCCCCCTTTGTTTTAGTAAAGTTTCTGACTACACGAAAGGATCATTTGACCTAAAAAAACTAATATTTTTTCCAATTTTGTAGTGTGTGATGAGGCCTTCTTCTCAGAGTTGATGAAGGAAGCTTCAGACATAGTGGGATGCTTTAATTCAAGAGTGAGACATCTCCTTCACTTACATGTTGCTAGAGGGGTACAAAGATACATATTATGCTTGCGTCAATGTTTCAAGAATGATCAACAAGTCATGGTAGAAGAAGGGAAGATGCTGATTGAATATGTTACAATGAATGTCCTGGCAATCAGAAAGATCCTCAAAAAGTATGATAAAGTAAGTACTCATAAGGTTGGCTATTTGAAATGAAATATACGTGTTTCATTTTTATACTTTAAATTATTTTTAATATTTTACCTGCAGGTACATAGCTCAGCAAATGGCATGCATTTTAAGTCAAAATTGCAGTCTGAACATATTGAACTTTTGCAATCACCTTGGCTTATAGAGTTGGGAGCTTTTTATCTGAATTTTTATGAATTAGATGGAATCGAACTTGGTAACATACCTAGTCATATTTCTTGTGATCTCAATGCGACACTACCAGTTATGACATTGATTCTTCCTGATTCGATAAAAGTTGAATATGATCTAATTTGTGCCATTTGCTTGGTAAGATCATCTTTGTTTCATTTGGAAATTGGAAAATCTTCATTTCTTTTACCGATGAGAATTAATTTGTTGTTTATGATTGGTCAGGATATTGTTTTCAATCCATATGCTTTGAGCTGTGGTCATCTTTTCTGCAAATCATGCGCTTGCTCAGCTGCTTCCATATTGATCTTTCAAGGACCTAAGGCTGCAAGCCCAGAATCAAAGTGCCCAATTTGCAGAGAGGTTTGTACTTTATGTTTGATGTACAAAATTCCTTTCCTGCATATTTTTTGTTCTGGTGTTTTTATTAGTATTACTTTCAATTTCCTAAAGTTTTTTTTTTCCTATCATATTATTTTATGTTGTCATCTCAGCATTAATTAGGTAATTTGGTTGATTTTGACCTTTAGTCTTGATGGAATCAGTCATTTTGAATAAGCGAATTTAAGAATATTTTGTCGAATTGGGGGAGACGGCATCACGTGATAATTTTATGACTTATTTATTTAGTCCATATTTAATTTGAATATCAATTAAAATACTTGATTGACTGATATAAAATTGAATACATAAATTACTAAAGTGAAAAAAGAAAAACTTGAAATAGTAAGTTAAAGTGAATCAAAACATTTAGTAGGAAATAAAATGTTTGCCTAAAAATATATTAGCAATCATGTTTCCATCAGAAAAGTACTATTGTAGATATTATAAAACTCCACTACCTTGTTTCTAAAACTCTTGGTAACTAACTATTACAGTTTCTAGTTTCTAATCCATTTTCCTGCACAATAACAGATGCATTATTAGAAAACAATATAGAAAGAAAGAGAGGAAAAGTGGAAGAACAATACATTATTTTTGTTAGGGATTATAAATTCGAAATAAGGATGGACAAAATGCTGATATTCAATTCAATTATTCTAAGAGGGCATCTGCATATGTTTTTCCTAAAATTAGTTTTAAGATAAGTGATTTTAAGATAAACATTGAGTTCTTTGGTATGAAATTGTTAGAAGTGCTTTAACAATTATTTTAGAAAGGAAGCTACTAAAGCTCGTGCTATTGTAAACATTTTTGTTTTTACTATTATCAATAAATAACTTAACTAAAAATATGTGTATTTGGGAAAAATAATAATGAGAAAAATGCTATAGAAATTACTTAGATAGGTTATTTGTATCATTTAGTCTATTAAATTAAAAGCGGTGTTATTTAGTCACTTAGTTTTGTACAAAGTGTCGATTAAGGATAACTATTTAGTCTCAAAGAAAAAAAATCACATCTGCATTTATCTTAGTTTTTTATTTATTTATGGGATAAATATATGATATTCTTATTTTAAGTAAAAATGTTGTTTAGTTTTTTAAATTAAGAAAGGTGTTTGTTGGTTTTATTATTTATAAAAAATATGCTCATTAGTCCTTTTATTTATAAATATTTTATTGATAAAATTTTAAAAGAAATAATAATGAGGGTATTATTGAACGGTAAAATGACGGAGGATGTTCCTGATAATTTTTTTATTTTTTTATAAAATAATTTTAAAATTATTAAATGTCTTTTTTTGACATATTTTTTAAAACAAAAAGGATTAAATGACACTTTTTTTATTTAGAAGACTAAATGACACCTCTCTTATAACGAAAGGGGTCAAATTTAACTTCCACACTTTTATTTGTTTATTTATTTTTTCCCATTATGGTACAGGTTGGAGTATATGCTAAAGCAGTGCACATGTTAGAACTAGATCTGCTACTGAAAAGAAGGTAAAATAAATAAATTGAATCCTCTTTTCTTTCTATGAGAAATTAAAAATTAAAATTCACCACTAAATTTATTTTGATTAAATCTTGCAGGTGCAAAGAATTTTGGAAACAGAGGTTGGCTGCAGAACGCCAAGAAGAGTTGAAACAAACTAAAGAGTTTTGGGATTCACAGATCATGTACTTTGGATATTAATTTATTTTATAATGATGTTTTTTTTATAACTCAAGTCATCTAATTAATTTTCATTGAAATAAAATGCTAGAGAAGTCTAACTCAATATTCTTTTATCCTTGGCTTTTAAACTTTACTTTGTAATCTGGAATTTAAAGATATTTCTATTTAAGAAAAGTTTATTTATTCACAATTATCCAGCACAATGTTACTGATAAATACATTTATATAAATTTATAATCAAATTTATTGAGAAATTATTATATTAATTATGATTGTTATAAATATACGAACATGGTAGGAATATTCTATTTATTAGTCTCAATGTTCTTCCCAATCTATGCTAGTCTCTGTACTATCTGGTATGACTGAAAGTTATTATTTATCTGTTAAATCCCACATCTTATTCTTTATATTTGAAATGTCATTTCGACGATCTAATTGCATATGTTTACAATTACACTTCGGAATTACTAAAACATGGTGTGAGTTGCTATCCATATTCAACACAACCTAAACATTTACTATTATGTCTTAAAAAGTTGGGAAGAATATGTCTACAATCATCGGCCAAGCATTTTTGTTCTAAATTTAAATAATTTTAACATTTTGTATTTTGTGTTTGACTTATTTTTCACTTCCTTATTTTTAGGGTATTTTTCATCACTGAATTTTTCTTTTTGGCGACATTTGATAAATTTCGAATGATGTATAAAACATTAAAAATTTTAAAAAAATAACACATCTAAATTTTTGTAATAATAAAAATAATACTTTAATAACATTAAAAGAAATATAATTAAATAATATTCAAAATTAATGGATCTACTTTAATTTAAACGGCGTTCAATTGAACGATATTTAATGTGAAATGATATGTTATATTTTTTTAATATTAAAAATTAATGAGTAACAAGAAGTGTTATTTTTATGATTATAAATTTTTAAGATGATATTTTTGTTTTTTTTTTAAATTAGTATAAATCTTTTACTAATCTTTTTATTCTTTTGTGTTGATAATTTTACCCATCATCCCAATAATAATATACATCCGTAAAAGTAATATCTTAAAATATTATTATTATTATTATGTTTTATCAGTTCAATCAAAATAATGATAATATTGAAATAAAAATTATAAAATTAATAAATTAAACAAAATTAAAATAAACTTTTTGACTTTTAAATAAGAAAAAAATGATTATATAAATGTGTGAGAATAATAAAACATTATAATATATTACAAAAGAGTTTTAGACGAATGAGCATACTTTATACACAGGTTATCAAATCAAAATTGGATAAAAAAGATAAAAAGGAAGGATATCTATCCTAGTTACCATGGATGCATTTTCACTGTTGACATGTACGAAGGAATCAATGTTGGATTTATTAGATCCTTAGCAATTTATGCAGGGATTGGTCATTGGGGGTCTTTAGAATTAGGGTTTTCAAGATAAGGAATAGACTACGGGCCTTCCGTTAAAGGACCTAATATGCCAAAAGCAAGAGAAGCCTCATCCTTCTCTTTCCTTTTTTACGTCCCCATGTTCAAATTTATGACAAATGTAGTTGGAAGAAGTTTCCTACCATTCGTATTCCTTTTACTTTTGAAATACAACAACAATTTGTGTAGTCATAAAACACTATTTCTTATTCATTAAGATCTGTTGACTTTGTATATCATTCTATTGTAAATAAATGATCGATGTAAAGCGAAAATCCTTATCAAGGCTTGACATGCCATGAAGTATAAATGATGTGAATTATTCAAGAATCGAAGTCGATCGGTGATACCATCACTGTTACAGAATCGTTCATGAGATTTTCATCTCATACAACTCTGAGACAGAATTTGTAATTTGCTATCCTCTTACCTAGCAGGCAAAGATTAACATCCATAAGCAAAATAACTATAAAATAATGTTTTTGGTTGGTGTTAAAATACAAACAAATTATTCAAAATAATGAGGTATACAATATAAAAAGAGAGAGAATGTTGAATGGATTCAAAAGGATGTTACTACATGGATTAGAATTGAAAATTCTACACCCTTTTCAGGAAGGGTCAAGCGAGGGACCAACAGGTGGGAAATATTATGGAGCTACAAAGATAGTTATTAAATCTTTAGTATAAAAACATTCTCATACAAGTACACAATGGTTCATTCATCTTACCGTAGACTAAAGCCACTATTGATTTTGTAATATTTTGTTAATTAATTACTCTCCTATTTTTCATAAGAACAATGTACAATTGGTATTTCACCCATAACTATAATTCATCTGTTGATTCTTCAACATCAGTCAATTTTTTTATTCTCAGTAATATGGGTCGGTAACAAATCGCTTTTTCCAAAGCACGCCCTGTCCTCGATGTGACATGAGCGTGAAAAGGATTCAAGAATCTATTTTCTTTTTATAAGGGCTAAAATCAAATGAAAAATGAAACATAAATCATGGATTAACTAAGCCATCTCGGAGATCATTGAATGATCATATTTTAAAACAATTAGACGTTGAATTGTTTTAGCAAAGATTGGGATTCCTTGAATCAAGTAATGTTTCTCAATGGTATACACATTTTGTTAAAGTAGAATTCTAATTTATTTTGTTATTTCTATGCATGTTTTATCTTCTTTTTTGTTGCTTTCTATTTTGTTCTTATCAAGTGACTGATAAATTTGAATTATTTTGTTTCAAAGCAAAGATATCTACAGAACACCCCTTTGACATCTCTTCATTTACAAAGAATTCTCGATGTGAAAAGAATTAGTATCATAGATTGTGCAAATTATCCCAAGAGGAATTTTTTCACATAATCGCACAATAAAAAAGTACTAATTGGGGCTTTAAATTTATAAAAATGTTCAAGTAGTATTTCTTTTTATTACATTGATGTGAATTGACTCGCGAGATAGCAATAAAACTTTTGACTCACGAGAAAGGGTAAAAGAATAAGACCTAAAGTCAAATTTATTTGGGTTATTCCCCAATTCCAATAGCTATTGAAACCAAGAAATATAGGCTTGTTTGCCATCCCTACTAGAATAAATGAAGTTTTGGACCAAGGAGAATGGTGCTCGATGGGAAAACCAATAAAAGTAAAAGTTGGATTAATAGACGGATGAAGCTTTTCTCACTTTTGGCATAACGAGCTCCAAATTTTTTGGTACATCAATTTCATGCATTTACGATTCATGTAACGATGCTGATGATTATAAAATTCTTGAATATTTTATTTACCTATTATCGTCAACTAGATATGGATAAGGGTATCACATACATGTGGTGAGCTATAACAATGGTTAAAGAGCCCAACATAGCTAGGTTAATAGATAATTGAACATGCCTTGACATTAATAATTTAATTTGATAGGAAAGAAAGGGTTAGGAGTAATATTTTTACAAACATGAATATATATATATATATATATATATATATATATATATATTTATTTATTTATTGTTTTAAAAAAAATTATTTTCTTATTTTATTTATTTCTTGGTGTCAAAATATAAACAAAATATACAAAATAATAGGATATACAATATAAAAAACGAGAATACTTTGTTATTTTTTCATTTTATTTTATTTTTAATTAAATTGGTATGAATAAGGTTCTTTGAGGAACATATTAAAAGAGAATTGTTCGAAAGGTCCAATAAATTGAGATTTCCTTATTGGGGCAAGTCATTTCGAGACAAGGGTATCATTTATGATGAAGAGGGTGGGATTGCCTTTCTTTGACCCTTACTACCCAACTAAGGAATCCCTTAAGTATCATGTAAAATGGGTCTTGTCATGAGATTTTTATCTCAAATAACTCCTCATTCAAATCTTTTGAGGGCATAAGAGGAATGATGACTTGATGTCATTCTCACCTTCCTACGAACATATTTTTTTGAAACAAGACCCTTTGTAACGCGACACATAATAAGTTTTATTAACGGATTTCTTTTGATAGTGTCTTTAAAGTGAAATTCATCTTTTGCATTTTCTTTTCCATTCACTCGGATCTTTTTGATTTCATCGATAATACCTTTTCTTGGATGCGAAAGCGACTCTTTCCATATACGAACAGTGCGTTGAAAAATATGTTGGTCTAACAGAAACAATAAAAGGTTTTAAATCGATCATTTCTTTCCTAATTCTTTTTTTATTACGACAATTATCGATTTGAAATTTTATTTTGATTCAATTGAAGGACACGATTTAAATAACAAAAGATCTAATATTTCATAAAAATTCTAGTACAATCGAGAATGAGGTCTTCGCTCCACCACTAAGCTACCGAGAAACAACATGAGATTAGATCTAATCTCATGGATTTCAATTCTCGTTCTCAACTCATACCAATATGAGCTTAGAGTTACAAATGTGTGAATCAATACTTTTAGCATACACTTTAGAACAGCTTTTCTTCCTGCCACTTGAATCAATACTTTACTTAGAACTCTCAGGTTCTGCAGCATTGAATTGAAAGCTGAGACTACATTACCAACAACATCCAAAATTTTCTTATCAGGAATACCCCATTTGACGTGACTAGGAATACTGAAATTGATCCCTATTTGTAGCCAATCATCATAACTAGCATACTTACACCCAAAACCTACGCACGTATCCTTTGCATCCTCACAGAACCTTGACTCGTGAGTTAACTTCCCACAATAGAAGCAGAAATCCACACTTTAGTTTGCCTATAGAGAATTCAAGCCACAGGGACCAAATTCAATTTAGGTCAAACAAAATGTGTACTTTCACTGACCTCATGGTGCCACCAAATAGAGAAAACCTATCAAACTCATAGTGCCCATCCATTGGTAGATCCTGAATTTGGATCCAGATAGAAGTCGACTTGAAATTAACGTTAGACGGAGAGGTACCTGGATAAAATCGTTGAACCACCAGAAGATAATTATCGAAGCTTCACTGAGCTCTCTTCAAAGCTGACTCCAACTCCTCTTCCTCGAAGTAAAGAATATAAGTATATTTATCAACATCTTTCATCTCGAGTCCTCCAATTTTTGTCCAAATCCTACGGTGAACTCTAAGCATAGCATCGATGTTAACAGATTTCTTCGAGATAAGTCGCGCTGCTAAAGCAAGCAGAATAGAGCCAACCTCATTCTCAAGGATATCACCAAGCTCAATAGTAAGGTCCAGATTCCCAACCTGATTCGTTAGGTTTTCCAGCACAACTTGATTCGCAAGCTTGAAAAAGCAAACTCACGATGGAATTGAGAAAAGGAGAACGGAAGAGCGAGAAAGAGCGAAGAAACTGAATCAGGTGTTTACTGATGACTAATGAGGATAATAAAATAAATTTATAAATAATAGTAAATTTAAGAGGAGGGTAGAATGAAAAGGAATTACAATAAGTTATTCTTTCTTTCACGTGATTAAACCGAAATCAAAATGAAAATAAAAATAAAAATAAAATAGTTTTATTTGTTTTGATCACTAGAATTAAAGAAAGAATTAGTATTATAATATTTGATTTACGATTAGAATGACTCAAAATTAGAATTAGAATCAGAACAAAAATAAAATAAAACAGTTTTATTTGATTTGACTACTAGAATTAAAGATGTAATCGATATTATAGTATTTGATTTACAATTAAAATGAAATGAAAAACACTTTATATTATTTTAATACTTCTATATTGAGTAAAATTTAAATAATATCATTTAATTATTATTTTTTCGTTAGACAAAATACATTATTGAAATAATTGTTTTATAAAATATATTATAAAAACTATAATTTTATTAAATAGTGTTTAGAATTTTGAGGTTTGAGATTTGTGATTTAAGAATTTGGAGTTTAGGGTTAAAATTATTATTTTTCTAAATAATATTTAATATTTTAAAATTTATGGTTATATTTATGAGTTAAGGTTTAAGATTAAAAATATTATTTTTTTAAATATGGTTTAAGTTTATATTTATAAATTAAGGTTTATGATTAAAATTTTTACTTTTCTAAATAAGGTTTAATGTTTTAAGATTTTAGATTTAAGATTTTAGACTTAGAGTTATATTTGGAGTTTAGTATTATATTTGAAGTTAGCGTAAAATTGAAAAAAAAATTAAGATAAAAATAAAATCATGATTCTTTAACAGGAAGAATGAAATCATAATTACTAATTACTTAATAGAAAGAATGAATTTTGATTATTTTTCTTTTAAGATTTAATTAGATTTTATTTCCACTTTATATCCCAACCAAACATAAAATTGAAAAGAATTAATTCTACTTTCATTTCATTCGAGGATAAATGTTTTTCATGTTTATTAATAATTTATAAGAAGTAAGGATAATAAAATAAATTTATAAATAATAATAAATAAATTATTATTTATGTTTAATTTATAGTTAATATATTTATTTTTATTTTTTAAAACATAATTAATATAATAATAATAATTTTAATTTTAATTAAAAATCAATTTTTGTTCCAACCATCGTTTCAAATATGATGTTTATGCATGTTTTCTTAGTTCAACGAATGAACCATTAAATGAAAAAATACAAATAATAAAATTAACAATAAATTGAACAAAATATAAGTTAATTGAGTTGAATTTCTTACATTAAGACAAAAACTTAAAAAATGAGATATGAGGTGAAGAGATGGAAGTTGTGTTAAATAAAAACATTGAATAATTATGACATTTTATTATCTAAATATATTATTGAATTATTATCTTTTTTTTAGAGTGCGGAATTAACCTAAATTTTATATTGAGAAAAAGTTAAAAGAAGGGAATGAATCCTACTGAGAAATTGGGAATCGAATTTAAGAAATTTAAAAATGAGATAAGGGTTTGGAATATTTATTTAACTTAGGGCTAATGGAGACGAGATTGTGGAAGAGAGGATAACCAGCACAAAGTTGGAAAGCTAGAGAGATGGGAGCTCTCGCATCCCCCAAAAAATATAAATTGTACTTTCCTGATCAAATAGTTTTTGGATTAATTTATATAAAATTTTATTTTGAATTCTTTAAAAATATACATATTTATTTTTTATGACATAAATTAACATATACTTTCTAAGATTATAAGAAAAAAAATATTTTTTAATAAAAAAATTAAAAATTTAATCAATTAAATAATCAAATTATTTATATATTAAAAATATTTATTAGACTAAACATAAGTAACAATTGGTCCATGTGACCTTATTTTATTTAACTAATTTAGTACTCCATTTTTTTTTCAAAAAGCCATTTAGAACGCTACTTTTTCTAATATGCCTACTCAAATCATTTTTATGAAATTTTGTTTGACTAATTCATGCAAAAAACATACTAGGCATACATTTCATTTTTTTTTCAACATTAAACCTTAATGGAGTAAGTTACACTCACAGTCACATATCCCAATTCATCCATTTAACTATATGAGTTTAAATACCTCAAACTTGATGCACCGATCAAGGTTTTAACTCGAGGACCATCAAATATCTGCATAAAAAAAATACTCATAGCAGAACTTGAATCTACGCCCTCACATGTATGTATTAGTAAAGTTATGACACCAACTTGACTAATTCATAATGGATAGGCATACATTTCATTTGTAGTTAAAATAAAGAAAAAATGGTTGCAAAAATTCTAGAGGTTAACACTCAAGTGATTATTAATCATTTAGAATAAAAAAATAGGTTTTTTTGTCCCGTTGTTATTGAAAAAGAAGCTATAGAAGAACAAATATGACATGGGTGTGGAAATTAATTTAAAAAAATAAAAATAAAGTAGCCATGTTAGATCACCAGGATACATGCAGAAAATGAAAACTCCAAAAGATTATGTAAAATAGGCTACAGAATTAATTATAAAGTGCTACAAGGGGTGGGACCTAAAAAAGGGATAGGAGAGCGGACGATCCTCTAGTTTTTACAAAATGAGTGCTTTAATAGTGTAGAAGCTTTCAACTTGGCGTTTTAATCCCATAACTCTGAGAAATGTATTCTTTAATCCTAAAAACCAAAAATAAATAAATAAATAAATAAATAAAAATAAAAAAGGGTTTAGAGTTACAAGTGCACCTTTTTGAAAGTTACGGGTAAAAGTGCTTCAATTGAAGACTACAAGATCAAAGCGCTCCTTTGCTCAAAGCTACGAGACCGTTAGCGCACTTTTTCCAAATAGAAATCAGTCATTCATTATGTGAAGATACTACACTAGAAACTTCATTATTTCGAAAGAACTTCATTTTGTCTCCTTCCCTGCATTTAAGTCATTTTCTGAACAGTACATACTCCCAGGCACGTTGACCAGAAGCTCATCATCCATAGTTACACTCTCTTGCACTTTTAAGCATTCCGACTCCTACATGATGACTGTCATAATCAGATGGCAAATTCTTCCGGCATGCATTGATACAAAAATGAACTTGGCATTGAAACAAGTAATGAAATCAATGATCCAATGTTACGAATTCCAGATACCCTCTCCTGGTTTCTTATCAAATCCAGACAGGAGAATAAGTGGTACTGCTTGTGAGTGACATTTCTTTCCAAGACTTGGTTTAAAAGTTTTAACCCGAGTCTTCGAAAGAAATCTCATGCTACTGATAAATGCATGCCCAATCTTTGACTTTAAATCAAGACAATGACGATGCATAATCAATTGTTACGCTGATTAGATCAAGAAAGAATATTGGCTTGCTTATTACAAATCTACAATATCGACATTATAAAAAGCAATATAAAGATAAGATGATAACTTCTGCACACTTGGCCCAGTACATTTTGACAACAGATAGTTGAAATTTTTCACAAAAAAAGGAAAGTAGCAAAAAGGTGTTAATCCTAGGAACTTGGAGGAAAGCAACCATAAATTACATTTGTACAATAAATGCTAAAACAAGCTCATAATAGGATATAACATGTCATTCTAGAACTTACTCTGACATTAGTCTCTCTACTTTCTACATTCTGAAGTGCTCTTAGGTCACTCATGACAGCTTTCAGCTGTTTCTTAGCCTTGATTTTGGTTGAACGCCGGTCAGCATATTGGGCCTTAGTTACATCATAATGGCAGGCTACACAAAGAGTTCTCATGTTTTCTAGCCTGCATTCACCTACAGAAATTTAATTAAAAAGTCAACTTTTTGAAAGCAAAATTCAAATCTCACTACCAAAATTAATCCAAAGTGTTGCGAGTGCCAAAGAAGAATCTCTAATGATTATGATGTGTGAGATGAAATCATTACCAACAAATGCTAAAATGTCATCCAGGAACATTGATTGTTATCATGCTATAAACTATAGATAGCCAGATATTCATCGGCAGTATTATTTAAGACAACTAAGACGTACACAATTGAAAAGGTCCATTACAAAAGGAAAAATCCATGGTACTGTCATCATCCTGAAAACTAGCAATTACTTTCGTAGAATCAGTTAATTGGAAAACATTAAATATGCATGGCAACTGATAAACTAGTGAGAGCCACCAAATTGGAAGTTTCTTAATGTTTGTATCATGAAAGAGACTAACCCCTACTATGTAAGTCTGAGAATTATCAATGGAAGGCAATTTTAGACCACACCTTTCTACTGTGTTTGAAGATATTTAAACCTTTCTACTGACTTAACAGATTTCATTTTAGCAATTTAAACTTCTTCTGTGTTTGAAGATATTTAAACCACTTCCCTTATTTTCATTTACCTAACCAAGAATTAAATATGTGAACATAATTCTTACTTTCAGGGTTGCCAACTCTGAGATGACATTAAATCATACCTCCACCTTGGTAGACAGGAATGATGTGGTCTGCATGCCATGCATTACCTTCTGTTGGATTCTTGATAAGCTTATCAAGCCTGCACATAGCATATTAGGTTTCAGGGAAATTATTCCCACTTGAAGAGTAAATGCTCACAGTAATAGAAAATGCCTTAAATAAAACGCTCTTTTGTAAATCCTATCGCTAATTTTTCTTATAAATAGGCTTCTTTTTGCAATAATGAGTATTTCTGTCCATGAACTCTACTGTTATTCATGAAACATGTATGTGTCATATGTCATTGCTTTCAGTTAATTAGTACGGGTGGGTGCTACAGGCCCTCTTGCTATTGCCATTGCTTTTGTGACTTACAATTTCTTTCTTGTCACCACTTTTGGTGCAGTTTTCTCAATATAATCTCTTCGCATTGTTTCCGAAAGTGGCCGAAGGTGCTTGACAAGTTTATGGCAGTCCAATTGGCAAACCACACATACTCCATTTTCTAGTTGAAAAAGCTCCTGGAGTATACATGTTACTTAAAAATTTGTAATAAACAATACAATAAGAGGAATGAAATATAAAAATCAAGCAAACACAACAGAATTCCAATTAAAATGCCAACATTGTTGAAATCGAACCATAGTTAATGGAGACAACTATGGAATGAACATTAAGTGCTACATAGCACATTTTGTGTCCGGACCTGACGGAGGAATCTGTTACTAGTCCGTATTCGATACTCTTCATAGCAATCAAGATCACAAAAAAGATCCTCCAAAAACTCTGGGGTTTTTGCATTGCAGTTCCTGGATGTTTAGAGAAAAGTAAAGAAAACGATGCAAAATAGTCCAACCACTTGCAACAGAAGATAGATAACTTCACTTAACAGATTTAAGACAAGGCTTACTTGCATGGCATATGACAGAGTTTACAGAGTGGCTGATCAGCCAATGTCCAAGCCTGTGTATACTTCTTGTCCTTTTTTCCCTGTAGTTGAACTTCTTTCCAAACAACATTTGATGGTAGAGGTTTGCTAACCTCACTGAAAGGTGTGGTGCGGCGCTTGCTACCACCCTTAAGCAGTCCCTGTATTCAGAGATATGGTATTTTTAACAAAGATGCATAATGTAAGCTTGGTTACATCAGCAAAGTCATTCTGGAGAAAAAAAAGTTGAAATTAGGAAAGACATACCCCTTTATTATGGTTAATGGTTTCATTCAAATAACACAACTCAACGGCCAAAGGAAGCTGAAGCGGCTTCCCAATTAATTTCTTTTGATCAATGGCCCTCAAGGTAGTCCAGTCCTTAATGAATTCCAGAACAGCATTCCTAATAGCAGGATTGTCCTTAGGAGATTCTAAAGTTAATATCTTTTCATTACCAACAGCACAAGAATGTAGTTTCCCAAGTTCATCTGGGCGAAAACTCTCAAAAAGTGGTGTTGGTCGTGAATCTGTTCCCAAAACGCAAGAATACAAGTGGATCCTACCTGTATATTGGCTCACCTAAAATAAATGCAAATCAAGTCATCACCCATAAAAATATTTTAGAAGTTCTAAGTTTTATATTATTAGGACATGAATAATTACTCCCTTGATGTTTGCCTAGATAACAAACTGCTCCAGGGATCTGAAATATAACAACAATGGATCCCTGAAATTGTTAAAAGTTTAAAACAAGTCTTTCCAGGCACTTCGGTGTCTTTCATAAGTTAAAATAGTGTCAAAAGTGTCGAGTCTAATGACGTAAAGGCATCGTATTTTCAAATATCTAGGGCAATTAGTTATTTGTCTAATGTCTGGATTTTCTTTTTCACGTACAAGCAAAAAGTAACCTATAGAACTTGAAAGTAGTAACTCCGTAATAAACAGCTATTGATAATGTCTAGTTTATTAGTTTATGAGAACAATTATGCTATTCCTTTGTACGCTCCCTCTCTTATGGACAAACTTGTGGACCCCACATGAAAGCTCTGTATCCCACGTTCTGTGAGAGGGAGCATTGTAAATTTATCAGTGTTTAACAAGATAAAAAAAAAATTATATATAACTTACGTAACTTACTGACTACATTTCAGCAACTTTTCCTTCCATTTAGACTACCAAATTGGATGCACACTTCAAAAGAGCTATAAAGATGGAAATATGTAACATTCAGCTGTTCAACCAAAAAAGCAGACCTGTGATTTAGGTTAAACCTTTTACCTCAAATCGCAAAGATAGTAAAAGGTTAGTATGATTTGCAGTCATCTGAAGAGGCTCAGCATCAAGTGGTTCAGCAATTTGACAGTTGAATCTATCTCCCTACATCAGTCATATTACAATCCAGTTAAATTTAAATTCCTTCTCTGCTTTCAGAGTCAAGTTTGGAATAAAATGTACCATTTCAAGTTCATCTTCATTTTTACTAATACTGACGTCATCAAACTTCGGTAAATAAACTTCAGCATTTCTAAGTTTACTCTCAGAAAATTTTCCTTCCAGCTTCACCTCAGAAGCTGATTCCAGATCAAATTCTGAGCCAGAAGCTATGTCAGCCTATTTTCAGCAAAGAATAGAAATAATAGTAAATAAGAAAATAGTGTCCAGCGAAATATGTAAATTGAAAAATAAATACTAGAGACTAGAAAATCCAAATTGTATGTTTGAAGAAGAAAATCTTCACACAATAAATTACCCCAATAAGATTATTGTCATTTTGAATTGGACTGTCATCTGTGTCGCCAGGTTCTTCAGGTGCAATTGTTAGTTTTCCAGCCAACTTATTACATGACATAGAAGACTTTTTGTCTTTGGAAAAGCCACAGCCTATAAACTTCTGGTGCTCAGCTGAAAGATAGCCACTATTCTGATGTTTATGAATATCGGTTTTACTGAATGTCTCTAATGAAAAAACACCGTCAACCTATCAACCCAAATAATATCATTTTAGAAAATGCAATTTTATAAAAATGATGAGTGGAGAACACAAATAAAAGTCAATGTAGCAGTGAAGGTGATATGAAATTATTAATTTTTAAAAAATGTTCACCATCTTACATGCGTTCAGGTGTACACAACAAAAATCCCATAACCAATAGAAGATATACTGACAGACAAAGAAAATAATAGATGCCCTAAATATTCGCGATAAATGTGCAAGAGGGAGCAGATGGATTTTGACCTTTTACCCATAAGAGTTTTATCATAAGAAAATGGCTACCCATTTCTAATCAAGGAAACATTAAACTTATTTGGAGGGGGAAAAATTGGTCACCTCATACCGAAAGTAAATGTAAATTATCCTGGACAGTACGCATGCTTTTGCCACAGAAATGGCAATAGCACTGAAATACATGTATAAATACAAGGTAAGAAAAAGACCTTCTCTCCGGCCCTTCTGTTGAAATCCTTGAATTAAAATGTAATTTGATTCTAATAAGTAGGATATGATTAGAATATCATTTAGAATTAATTAGGGAATATTTGTGTCTTAATTAGCTTCCTTTCTAGGTTACGTAATTGTAGTATAAATTAAGACTAACACTATAAAATTCATTGAGAAATACAATAAAACACAATTGTTCTAAATCCCATCCTAGTTCTATAATTCATCCCATATGGTATCAGAGCTACGGCAGACCCAATAGTTCAAATAAATCAGAAACCAACATTGAAATTCCTACCAAAAATTCAGAACCTATTCCTTCCTTAAGTTCAAAGGATAGCCCATTTTTCCAACTATCTGTCAAAAAGCTAAACTGTAGAAACTTCAAAGAGTGAGCTCAATCGGTGATATTTGTTATCGATAGAAAGGAAAAATTGGATTACCTCACCAAAAAGGGGGAAAAAAAACAGCGGTCACCAATCCCTGTGTCCTCTGATGTTGGAGCTCGGAAAACTATATGGTTACAGCTTGGCTTATACACTTCATGGTACCCTCCAATGGTAAAAATTATCTCTTTTTATCCACAACTAAAGACATCTGGCAAGCTATACGAGAAACTTATTCTGATGGTGAAGGCACTGCCCATATTTTTGAACTCAAAACTCAACTCTGGAAATTGAAATAAGGGGAGAAAGAAATGATTGAATATTATATGAAAATGAATTCATTACGCAAGAAATTGACTTAAGTATAGAATAAGAGTAGGAGTGTATAAGAGATAGTACTTGTTAGGAAAAAATGCTGGAAAACAAACGAGTATATGAGTTTCTTGCCGAAGTAAATAGGCAACTTGATGACGTTCGTGGGAGAATGAGCAGTCGGCAACCTTTGCCATTTGTTCGAAAAAATTTCTCTGAGGTACGACAGGAAGATCATCGGAGCATAGTGATGTTAGGAGTGGTGTCGCCATCATCAAATATCTCACCTCTCGCTCTCGGGTATCTTGGTCTTGGCAATTCTTACGAGAAATTAGCCTTAAAGGTTGGTATGTATAGACTGAAAGTTAATGAATAGGAGAAACTTACGGGCTTAATGAAAATGAACATGGGTTGGGTCATGGGATTTCATCTCCTTCGACTCATGCCAATGAAAATAAAATATCACTTAAGCCATATGGAAACCAAGCTGGGCCAAGCCCGTGGATTGAAAACCGAGACTAAAGAGATGTCGAAGTTACCAAGTCTCAATTGACCATTAGAACAAATGGATCAACTTTACAAACTATTTTTCAAATTTTCAAAATTCTAATCAATCATCATATACAAATGTATCATCTGCTTCATTAGCCTATAAAGATAATTACTTAAATGCCCTTATTATCACTTCTCAAACAAAAATCCATAGGACTGTTAATTCTGGTGCATATTGATCTTTTTCATCTATTGTCGAAAAAGAGAGTATTTAAATTTCGAATTTTATAACCCTTAATTTTGTATTTCATGGCCCAAACTCGTCCTGAAATCTAATTTCTATTAGCTAATTGACAAAACTCTCACTCTTTTGCTAATTTTGTTCATTTTATTGTGTTTTTCACGACCTATCATTGGGAACGATAATTGGTAATACTAGAGTGTGAAAATATGTACTACTTTATTAAGGGTAAAGTGAGTGAATAAGGCATCTCAGTTTTCAATATTTAAAATAATTATTTCCTTTCATGTTTTTAAATAATAAAATAGTTAACTTTCAATGTGAAATTTGTGAGTTTGCGAAACATAAGTATACTTCTTTTTCAATAGTCACATATAAACTTTTCAAACCTTTTACTCCAATTCACAATGATGTGTGGGAACCATCTCGTATCCCTAATTGTACCCACAGTAAGTGATTTGTTACCCATAATCATACTCGGATTTGTTGGATTTTTATGTCAAGAAAAAACTAAGGTTTGAATTGTTTTCCTTAGCTTTCATACAATGATTAAAATCCAGTTTCAAACACAAATTAAATTCTCCACACTAATAATGACACATAATATTTCAATCAAACCTTACAAGACTACTTCAAAACCATAAGATAATACATTAAAGTTTTTGTGTTGACACTACTTAACAAAATGGGATAATTGAACGAAACAATAGACACCTCTTGAAGTGGCACGAGCTTTAATGTTTATCACAAACATACCAAAAACATTATGGGGATATGTTCTCACTTCTGCATATCTTATTAATCATATACCCAGTTGGGTTCTCTCTTTTGAAATTCTACTTCGAAAATTACAACACTTATTTATCACATTTCATTTACAATCTAATATGTCCTTGAAAGTGTTTAGTTGTACTGCATTTGTTTAAGACTATTCGAAACATAGATCTAAGCTTTATCTAAAAGCTAGTAAATGTAAATGTGTATTTATAGGGTATTATATTTCTCAAAAAGGGTACAAATGTTATGATCTCTCTATCAATAAGATCTCTATCAGTCTCAATGTAACTTCCTTTGAAAATATCTCATACTACCAAAAACACTCTCTTCACGGGAAGAATGGTACAACACTTGAAATGATATCTCACTCTTAATTTTTCTCATCCTGAACTCAATTCATCCAATATTACTCACAAATAAAGTAATGACCTAAACAAAGAGTTTGAGCCAAACAATCCTTCCTATACTACAAAGAGTAACTTTAACTCAGGGGGAGAAACAGAGAAACATAACAAAGAGAAAATTACTTACGGAAAAGTACAAGAAAATTCACACTTGAAGCTCTAATAGAGTCAAAATCGATAATAGATCCCATGAGTCTACATTGAATTTAAGTAAATAGGTAACAATGCTCTCGAAAAACAAACATGGTCTTATACTCTCTATTATATTCCTAGATCTATTTCTTATAAAAGTATGTCTTATGAGTTTCATGCTTTTACCACTAATCTTGACAAAACAAAAATACTAAAAAAATCCATGAGACTCGAAATAAGGGCACTCGGCAAAAAATTGGACTAGGGATGTTAAAGAACTATCAAAAGAAAAAACTCAAGTTGGTTGTAAGTGGGTTTTCAAAATAAAATATATAGTTGATGGGACATTAAAACGGTATAAAGCTCGTCTGTTTGTAAAAGAATTGACACAAACTTATGAGATTGACAATACTAAAACTTTGCACCAGTAGCTAAACTAAATATAGTTCAGCAAATTTAGACTAGTCACTTCATTATTTGGACATAAAAATGCATTACTTAATAGAGAATTAGAAGAAGATCGTGCCTCAAAATTTTTGCAATGGACAAAATATTGTGTAAACTAGAGAAATCACATTATTAGACTTAACAATCGCCTAAAGCTTGGTTTGATAGATTGCCAAGATGAAGAAGAGACAATGATTTCAGTAGATACAATCAAATCATATAATGTTTTTTCAACCAAGCTGGAAATGGGAGAAAAATAATTTTGATAGTATATATTGATGATATAATTATAACTGGAGACAATCCTGATGAAATTGAAAGATGGAAGAAAACACTCAACATAATTTGAAGTCAAGGATCTATGACAAATGAGGTATTTCTTAGGGATAGAAGTTGCAAGATCAAAAAGATGAATTAGTGTATCTTAAATGTAAATACAACCCAGATATCCACACCGAAATTGGCATGCTTAGATGTAAGTCAAGTAACACTCAAATAAAGGTTGAGGGAAAGAATGAAGATTTGGGAAAACTAGAAGACAAAGATATCAAAGATTAGTAAGAGTTGATTTATTTGTCTCATACTAGGCCTAACATCGCATTTACAGTTAATATTGTAAATCAACACATGCATTTCTCAAAAGAAATCCACTTAAAAATTGTGTATAAAACTCTTAGGTATCTCAAAAGGTCACAGGCAGAGGATTGCTTTTCAAAAGAAGTGAAATTAATGATATAAAAATCTTTATTGATACATGCTGGCTTGACTCAGTAGAAAATAGGTCTACTATCGGGTATTATACCTTTATTTTCAAAAACTTAATAACCTCACAAGTAAGAAACATAATATAGTGACCAGAGGCAGTACTGAAACAGAGTTTAAAGCAATTGTACTAGGAATTTGTGAAACTTTATGGTTAAAAAAACTCTTGAACGAACTTCAGGTTGGAGTATAGTTTCTAATTAAATTTTACTGTGACAACAAAGCCGTCATCAATATCTCCATTAATCTAGTTAAACATGACAGAATCAAACATGTAGAAGTGTATAGACATTTTATCAAAGAGAAAATAATAGATGAGACTATTTGCATGACTTATGTTCCTACAAAGGAACAAACAACAGATATATTCATCAAAGGATTTCACCAACCAAACTACATTGATTTCATCTGCAAATTAGATATGATTAATATTTGTGATCCAACTTGTGAAGTGTTGAAATCTTTTAATTAAAATGTAATCTGATTCTGTAATTATTGTAATGATTCTATTGAGTAGAATACGATTAGAATATTATTTAGAATTAATTAGGGAATATTTGTGTCTTTTAGCTTCCTTTTTAGGTTATGTATTTGTATTATAAATTAAGACTAACACCTAGTTCTATAATCCATTCCATGCCTTCGTTAAATTCTGCTACAACAGTAGCCATATATCTTTTAGAGGTATATCAGCCGTAGTAAAGCAAGAACTAATTCTTCTCAGCATCTGAAACTTCTCATTTTCTAAAATCAACTAGATTTGACCTCATATATACTAAAGCAGCAACCCATTTTATCCAAATTGGAGGTAACAACCACTCGTATCTCTGGAACATTTTTTAGAAAGAATAATGGCTATAAAAGTACCCCATGTAAATACAAAAGACATTGCATTATCATGTGCTACTCTTTCAGGTGTCTAGCAGTTCTGAGGGCTGCCTGTACTCCACTTGTAACTTTGTATGAACATTAAATAAAAATAAACTACCTCGATTTCACGTACTGCCTCATATTTTCCATTCATTGTAGATGAAACATGGGACAAACTCGTGTTCAATTTTTGCCAATGTAACTCATCCAAAGTATCCTGCATCATAAGTTCAACTATCAAATCAAAGCTAGTGCTAGCACATCTTAAAGAAGGAGAAAATTAGCACCTTTGCACAGAAGATGTATACATTGACTGCCTTTTTTTGTCCTCGCCTGTGAGCTCTGTCCTCGGCCTTCAAAAGGTTACACAAGAAGCATATGTATGAAAGCATTGGTAATATGAGAAAATGTTTACCTTATACAATTGGGCAGCCGTTGCTGCTCATGGACACATAAACTTAACAATCAATTTTAAGCTGTTTGTTCAACAATAACAGTTCATGTTACTAAAAACTGGAAAAGTTCATTATTTAGACCTGAAGCATCAAAGATGGTGATTGAGGAAGCTCCAAAAACACAACATGCTGAGCTGATGATAAATCAAGTCCAACACCACCAGCAGTAATGCCAATTATTGCAATCTTAACCTGATCAATGAGGACATCTTATCATTATTAACAAACAATTTACAACACTACAGAATATAGGGATAGGACTGAAACATTGGTAATGATATTGAAACAAGACAAATGAGATGCATTCTTGAAAGGTAGAGAACAATATACTTTTCATTCTATAGTGTATCTTATATAGTAGACATGGGGTGGGGCGGGGGGTTCTTTTTTTTTCTGGGAAAGATATCAGCATGATGACAAGTTCATATGAAAAAAAAAGGTCAGTAAATAAAATTAAGTTGTTTCGATGGAGTAGATCAGATGGAACAATTGCTACTCTCGACTTAAATAAAAGGTGGCTCTTACGAGAGTCAAAATTAACAGGTCCACGAAGGTGCAGTTGTTGTCTCAACATAAGATTTTGGAACTTATTATCCATCAATCCAACCAAATATATGGAACCTATGGCTATTATAGTTGATCTCAACACGCATCACATTCAAAAAGAGAACTTGATGCAGTTGTCTCAACATAAGATTTTGGAACTTATTATCCATCAATCCAACCAAATATATGGAACCTATGGCTATTATAGTAGATATCAAAACGCATCACATTCAGAAACAGAACGATGCAGGACAAAATTATAAAATTATTAAAATTTTAGAATAATTAAGTTTCTATATTTTAGAGTTTTTTTATTACTTATTAGATTAGGATTTATTATTGAGTTATGATAAGATTTAATAGAGTTTGAGCTCTTCTAGAATTAGTATAGTCTTTTATTTTAGTTATAAATAGGCTTATTTATATTATAATTGTAACTTTTATTCATTTAATTATAATATTGATTTTTTAAAACTTTTGTTCTTCGATTATCCCTTCACGTCTTTTGGTCTACGTCAGTTGGTATCAAAGTTTATTGATTTTGTTTAAATATTTTGTTACTGTTTACGCGAAAACAGTACAAAATTTTAAGAAAACTAATGCCTCTTGATATTTTCTTATCCTCCTATCTTTAATGAAGAGCCACAAATTGATAGCGAATATTTTAACAATTCGGGTTCACCCATATACGATGAAAAATTACCAATTCTCAACAATGATGATGAAGGATTTTTATTTCTTAGTGAAGAAGATGAGCACAAAAAAACTGAACGGGTAAAAGTTGACTTTGTTTTTGGACAATAGAAAAAGATTTTCCACAACTAAGTTTCATGATTCTTTTTAGTTCATTTTTCCCGTCATTTACTCGTAGTCCCCGTGGTTTCAATGCAAATGCATACTAGGTTTCTACAATCATCATAATGTTGCACAAGTGTGTTCAAGAAAAAATTCGTAACAAGAATTCGAAGTATAAATTAAATGCATGTAATTAGAGTTCTATATTTTAGAGTTTTAATTTTATCATAATTGCTATTAAATTAGGATTTATTATTATAGATTAGGATAAAATTTAGTAGAGTATGAGTCCTTTTAAAATTAGGATAGTTTTTTATTTTACCTGAGTATTTACATTATAATTGTAGACTTTTATTTATTTAATTATAATATTGATTTTTGATAACTTTTGTTCTTCAATTATCCCATCAAAGCTTTTGAAATGCGTCAAAACTATAAAATAAAATAAAAAATAGAAAATACTCCATTGAATTAGTAAAAAATTGATGACATAACATTAGTTATGCTGGATTCCAATCCTTTTCGAAACTCAAGAGTTCAAACTTTATGGTTTATGCAAAAACTGAAAGGTGAGAATCACTAAAACCTCCTTCATGGCTTTATATGACGAAGCATGAAAAAGATAGCACATATGTATCAATAAAAATCATGAAACAGAGGAGATAGCAACCTGAGATGATGATTGGAAGGACTCGACAGCTGTCTTTCTGTCTCTGGCAAGTGTAGTTCCATCAATGCAGACAAAAGCAATTCCTCTTTTACATACGAACTCCTGAATAGTTTAACCCGATAAACATTAGAAGCTACACCAAAAGCTATGATCAGATCAATATGGAACTCAAGCAACGTCCAGTTACAAGTTTCTCCCTCCAGTTTATTGAAATAGCAATTGAAAAATCTCCAAGATTCAAAATTAACAATTATTATCCTTTTAGTAGGCATTTCTGGGGGAAGTAATTGGAAAAAACAAATTATAAAAATCAAGAAATTTAGGGTAGGATGTTGTAATATAACAATATTTCTAGGGATGTAATTCCTTACTTTCAAAATTGAGGGTTTAATGTTGAAATCAGTTGAGGTTTAATTAATGTAAATATTTATAGATATGATCACGTTACTTTAAATTTAAATTGAGAGAGGGGCAAGGGATGCAGCACCTATTTCAACCATCACTAGTAAATCATATGAAGATATAGAAGATTTTTTTAATGAGCCAACAGGAAGCATCAACAAAGAAGATTTTTCACCTGCACTGCATCAAGTACTTTATGGTGATGCGCAAAGATTATCATTTTAAAAGAGCTGCAATTTGAGTCAAAATTTGCAACATCATCGGCCTCTGCCATGAGAAAATGAAGTGAAAGCCATTCACAAAATCCAGAGAGTTTTGCAATTCCACATTCCTGGTAAGAAAGCTCTGTCTGGTTGGAGCAAACCCCATGATCTGAGGGCACAAAATATGATTTATATGCACCAAATTTGCAATTGTTTAGAGTAAAACAAATGAATAAACAAAAGAAAAATGCAGCCTGGATAACCCTTTGTGTACTCATTAACCGAACCCTGAAGTGTTCACTCAGGACAAATAGATATTACTCAAACACTGCACTGTCCTGTAATTGACATGTTCATTATACAAGGAAAGGATAGAGCTTTAGCTTGAAAATAGTCTGAACATTAGAATTATACCAAACTAGACCCACCAAGCTAACTTAGTGAAGGCTTTATAGAAGTGTATATACTTGGGAAGGTTATGCCAGTTTGAGAGGAATAGGAAGGAGTACTAACGTTGTGCATGTGACTTCTTAAGAAGTAACACACTGGACTACTAGATTGTTAACGAGACAGAAAGTCAAAGTTATAACCAAACTCGGGCATCAATGTCCACTTACCAGTGGTTCATGTGTCCTAAATCTACCTAAGATGCAATCTCCATATTCCTAGGTGACTATTCCTAGGAAACAAACAAATGATTTTGCTGTGTACTCCCCACCGAGTAAGAGATGCAAAGTTTACATAGGAAATAATAAACTTTATTAAACTGAGAAAAATATATAACAAGTTGACAAGCAGTTTATGGTATTAATACATGCTTATCAAGAAAATTGTATTAATTCGTGCACCAGTGCAATTCACAGGATGGTGTAGGATATGTATACCAACAAAACAAACTGCAAGTAGCGAATGAGAACCATTGTTGATAACAATAAGATGAATAATATACTGATATATCAAGTCATTAGGCAATCAAACTATGCTTCCAACAAGAACGTGCTAATACCATTTCACTGCTTTATAAAGGGATTTTGTCTAAAATGGTCATATTTTATATAATACTTTAAAAAAAGGCTCATTTGTAATTTAGTTTAAAAATTGACAAATTTTAACTCCCTTAGCCGATTTTATTTATCTTTACAAAATCCCACCGATCAACGACAATGATCCTAGTGTCACATCCGACACAACAAAGCGACTTGTTGTGTGGACGAGGGACTATGTGGCCACTGTGCCTGCACATGAGCCGAAGTCTCATGGTTGAGGGTGGAAGGGGGTCATCCCATGAATCGGTATTTCGGGACCTGGGAGACGAATCGATCAAGTCAGCAAATGAGTCGACGTGGTGCAGCGATGGCAAAGTTGCTGCTGGTGGTGGAGTGGGGATAAATTTTTAATTGGATATCTTCTGATGTTGGCGATCATGTCATTCAATGGTGGGGTGTTTGTTGTTGTGGTTTTGGGTTTGACGATTGGATATTTGGTTTTCCGCAGTGGGGATAAAGATTTGACAATTGTTGATAATCCTTGTGCTTATGCTTAGATTCTGATAAATAATCGGATAGAAATTGGATTTACTTAATGGGTTTTGTTATATAAGCCCAAGGCCTAACTCAACCCAATAAGATCTCATTGAGTTAAGGGTTGCCCACACTTATAAACTGCACTACAGCCGAACGCCTAGTCGATGTGGGACAATACAATTCTTCAACACCCCCCATCACATCGGACAGGGGCAACGAAGGCCACAAACCACGATGAACTCAAGGCCTAGCTCTGATACCATGTTATATAAGTCCAAGACCTAACTCAACCCAATAAGATCTCTTAGTTGTTCTCCAGTCTTCATATATCCTGTAGAAATCAAACCTTGCTGAATTTTCTCGCGAACAAAGTGACGATCAATTTCAATGTGTTTAGTTCGCTCATGAAACACAAGGTTAGAAGCAATATGAAGAACAACTTGGTTATCACACCACAATTTCGCCGGTATTGAAGTTTTAAGACCTACTTCATCCAAGAGCTGATATATCCATATTATCTCAGACGCAGATTGTGCCATAGCCCTATATTCTGACTCTGCACTCGATCGTGACACAACATTCTGCTTCTTACTTTTCCATGAAACCAAATTTCCTCCAATGAAAATACAATAGCCTGATGTGGATATTCTATCCACTTTGCAACCTGCCCAATCTGCATCCGAAAAACATTCAATATGAGTATGTCCATGATTTGCATACAAGATGCCACGTCCAGGTGCTCCTTTCAAGTAACACAAAATTTGCTCTAACGTTGCACAATGATGAACTGTTGGGGATAACATAAATTGGCTAACAACACTAACTGAATATGCAATATCTGGATGAGTCACGATAAGGTAATTCAGCTTTCCAACCACCCTTCGATATCTCTCAAAATCTTTAAAGAGTTCTCCATCTCTTGTAAGGTGGATGTTTGGAGTCATTGGAGCACTACAAGGTTTTGCTCCCAATTTTCCTGTCTCCGTTAATAAGTCCAAGACATATTTTCTTTGAGATAGAAAGATACCTTTTTTACTCCTTGTGACTTCAACACCCAAGAAATACTTTAGCATCCCCAAATCCTTCGTGTGAAACTGAGTATGTAGGAAAGACTTAAGAGATGAAATTCTCGTAGTATCACTTCCAGTAATAACAATGTCATCTACATACACAACTAAAACAATGATACCAGCTTCTAATTGTTTGTAAAACACAGAATGGTCAGACTTGCTTTTCATCATACCAAACGTTTCTATAGCTTGACTAAATTTTCCAAACCAAGCACGAGAACTCTGTTTCAAACCATACAAAGATTTGCGGAGACGACAAACGTGCCTAGACTCCCCCTGAGCAACAAAACCAGGAGGTTGCTCCATAAAAAACACCTCCTCTTGAAGATCACCATGAAGAAAAGCATTCTTGATATCTAGTTGATGCAAAGGCCAATGGTGAGTAACTGCCATAAAAATAAACAACCGAACAGATGTCAATTTAGCAACAGGAGAGAAAGTGTCAGAATAGTCCACTCCATAGGTTTGAGCATATCCCTTAGCAACAAGACGGGCCTTTAATCGAGCACGACCCATCTGGATTAACCATAACTGTGAACACGCATTTGCATCCAATAGCCCGTTTCCCTGAAGGTAAATCAACCAAGTCCCAAGTACCATTGTCATCCAATGCATTCATTTCCTCGATCATTGCATGATGCCAACCAGGATGAGATATGGCTTCATGAACAGTTTTAGGGATAGAAATAGAATCAAGGGAAGCAATAAAAGAGCAAGAGGAAGACGACAAGCAATTATACGAAGGAACAGGTGTAATGCAATAGGAAAATCATCGTTCAGGACTGGATCTGATGACGAAGGAACAGGTGTAAGACATGAATCAAAAAGTCTATGTCTGGAGTAGACATGAGTTATAGGAGGCCTAACAAGAACTGGGTCAGAGACAGGTTCAGATGATATGATAGAATAGACTAACAAATCGTCATCCTCCCCCTGACATGCAGGAGGAGAAAACAAAAAATAGGGTGTCTTCCATGAAGGTAACATCAATTGAGACAAGATATTTGTTAAGACTAGGACAATAACATCTATAACCTTTTTGGAGACGAGAATAACCAAGGAAGATACACTTCAAAGACTTGGGATCTAATTTAGTAACATGCGGACGAACATCCCGAACAAAACAAGTGCTACCAAATATCCTAGGGTCAACCGGAAATAGTGACTTATTTGGAAACAAAATTTTGTAAGGAATCTCAACATGAAGAACAGATGAGGGCATGCGATTAATAAGAAAACATGCTATTGAAATTGCATCAGCCCAAAAAGATTTAGAAACATTCATTTGAAATAATAAAGCACCTGCAGTTTCGAGAAGATGTATGTTCTTAAGTTCGGCCACTCCATTTTGAGATGGAGTATCAACACACGAAGTTTCATGAAATATGCCATTTTGAACCATATAAGATTGAAACAAAGCTGATGTATATTCTTTGGCATTATCACTACGCAAAGTACGAATTGAAACATTAAATTGAGTTTTAATCTCAACACAAAATGCGCAAAAAATAGAAAACAATTTAGAACGACTCTTCATTAAATATAACCAAGTTACACGAGAATAATCATCCACAAAAGTAACAAAATACTTAAATCCAGGTTTAGACAAAATAGGACAAGGACCCCAAACATCAGAATGAACTAATTCAAAAAGAACACTAGCACGTTTATTAACACTTGGATTTGAACTAAGACGATGATGTTTTGCAAATTGATAAGACTCACAATCTAATGAAGACATCTTACTAAACTGAGGACAAAGTTTCTTCAGTGATGGAAGAGATGGATGACCCAGTCTACAATGTGCCTCGAAGGGAGAGGTTACACTAGAGCAAGCGACAGATTTCGGTATTGGTGTGTCAAGAATATAGAAGCCTCCAGACTCATGTCCTTTACCAATAGTCTTCTTCGTCATAAGATCCTGAAATAAGCAACGATCAGGAAAAAATGAGATACAACAGTTAAGATTGCGAGTAAGCTGACTTAAAGAGATCAAATTAAAGGATAAGCTAGGTAAATGTAATACAGACGACAAAGGAAGCAAAGGAGTGGGAGTAATGGTGCCAGACCCAAGAACACGAGATGGTGACCCATCGGCTAAGGTAACAGTAGAGGTAGAAGTGTGTGACTGAAGAGTAGAAAAGAGACTAGAATTACCTGTCATATGATCTGTGGCACCAGAATCAATAACCCATTTGGAAGATGAGGAAATGAGACACGCATTTGATTTACCTGAATCAGCAATAGCAGTGACAGAAGGTGATGAAGACCTTAGTGATTCTTGATACTGTGAGAACTTGGTAAATTCATCTGCAGAGATAAGAACCGATTTTTCAGAAGTATCAGAAGTGGATGCAATATGAGCCGAGTGACCTTTCTGATGCTTGTACTGAAGCTTTCTACATTCATGTTTCGTATGTCCTGGTTTGTGACAATAGTGACATACAATACCTCCGAGGTCCTGTGGTCGAGTTTCAAACCCGTGCGAGCCGCCTCCTTTGTTTTTGTTCATATAAGTTGATCGTCCATGCTCATAATTATTACTTCGGCTGACCAAAGCACCATTTAATTGAGCAGGTGGAGGTGGAGTGCCTTCTATACGAAGTACTCGACTAAACACCTCTTGTAAAGAGGAGATCTCAGAACCAAAAAGAACCTGGGACTTAGTAGTCTCAAAAGTAGAGGAATGACCGGCAAGAAAACTCATGACCGCCATTTGTTCCCGTTGTCTTTGTTGAACCTTGACATCAGGGCTAAAAGGCATCAAACTATTGAGCTCCTCATAAGTCTTTTTAAATTCCATAAAATAATTTGTGAGTGACTGATCTTGTTTGTTTGCACGGTAAAATGCTTTGCATACCTCATATATGAGAGAAAGATTTCACTTACCAGAATATAAGAAATCCAAATAATCCATCAATTCCTTAACAAATTCACAATGATTGATCAAGTCAATTACATTGCTGTCAATAGAATTCCGAATCTGCAGAAATAAGCGAGCATCGTCTCTAAGCCATGTCTGCTTTGAATCATCTTTAGGAGGATCATTAGTCAAATGAGTATCTTTTTCGATACTTCTCAAATAAATTCGAATGGTCTTGCTCCAAGCCAAATAATTCGAACCATTGAGCTTATGGTCCATGATATCCGTTACAACATTGGCTTTCTTTTCAGCCATAATTCTTACAAACGACAAGACATCGAGCAAACGAACAAACAAAATCCAAACACGCAGCGAACAAGAACACAAAATTGGAAGAACCCAAACCTGAACAATCATAAGCGATGAGTACCAAACCACCACAGACGACGCAAGGGAACGTCGGAGAGCGACACGAGGTCGACCGGAGAAGAATTCTGCATGGACGCGCTATCACGCGTCGACGCGTGGAAATCTGACAGAAAGTCGCGGTGGCGCGTGTGGCCCACTCGCGGCTCGTCTGGTAACCGGACTTCGGGGTTTGGCCGGTCGGCGACTGTTCTTCCCCCCTGTGCCGGCGATGAGATGTGTGGAAATTTTGACAGAAAGTCACGGTGGCACGTGTGGCTCACTCACGGCTCGTCTGGTGGCCGGACATCGGGGTTTGGCTTATCAGCGGCTGTTCTTCCTCCCTGTGCCGGCGGTGAGAAAAAAAATGCACTCCAAAAGGGTGTTCCGAGTTGTAACTCAAAAATGCACCAAATCCTAATTTGCTTTTACACAAAATCTGCCCCCAATTTGAACGGAAAAAAAAATTCCAAAATTTTGTAACCCAAATGCTCTGATACCATGTTATATACACCCAAGGCCTAACTCAACCCAATAAGATCTCATTCAGTTAAGGGTTACCCACACTTATAAACTGCACTACAGCCAAACGCCTAGTCAATATGGGACAATACAATCCTTCAACAGGTTTTATAGAATTAAACAAGTTGGTAGTTTTCATTTGTAACAAAGCTGCTTTTTACCGATGCAGAAGAAGAAGGTGGAGCTGCTGCTGCTGGAGTGGGAGGTGGGTCCATGGGAGAGAAGAAGAAATGGAAATAGGTGGGGATTGACCGACAACTTGTTTAGGGAGTTAAAATTTGTCCATTTTTAAACTAAATTATAAATGAGCTTTCTTTTAAAGTATTATATAAAATATACCCATTTTGGACAAAATCCCCTTTATAAATCAGAATAACTAATACAAAGTATACCAAAATAATGCCAGTGACAAAGACAAGCAAAGGAGTAGAGCATGAAATTATGCATTTATATGATTAAAAAAATATAGGAAATACCGTCCGTTTCACCTAAATCTTCTGAAAAAGCATCTTATGGGATGCTTCTTTTAGAAGCATCACCGGACACTACCACAGCAGCTTTTGCTGAACTAATATCCGATCTATTTAATGAAAGTCTTATAAAACAAGAACGTACTAAGACCATTTCACTGCTTTATAAATCAGAATAATTAATACAAATTATATCAAAAATAATGCCAGTGATAAAACAAGAAAACCAGTACAACATGAAATCATGCATTTATATGATTAAAAAAATATAGGAAATACCATCCGCTTCGCCTAAATCTTCAGAAAAAGCACCTTCTGGGATGCTTCTTTTAGAAGCATCACCAGAAACTGCCACAGCAGCTTTTGCTGAGATAATATCCGATCTCTTTAATGAAACTCTTATAATTTGCCGGCGTTTGGGTGGTAATTGAACCAAAACATGCTCCTTTAGACGCCTTATCTAAAACACACGTGTAAGGTTTATGAATTGGAAATTTTTCAACAATAAAGAAAATTATAAATTGATAAGGATGAGTTTCACACAGATTATTGAAAGCACATCAAGAAGCATCAACAAGGCAAAAGAAAAGAATTACAAATATAACTTAGAAAGCAATATGAAGTTTACAATCACTCAAACATTGATCAACACTTGATATTGTTTAAAAAAACCAAGAGTTCCTACTCCCTAGTGCATAATTCATGAATATCTTTGAATTATGTGTATATATTTATTATTGTTTAACATAAAATAAAGATATAAATTGGGACATCTCAAAGCCATAACTTCATAAATAATTTTCCTAAATTCATGGCAACACAATAAATTGCTACAAGAAAACAAAATAATTCTTGAGGACATGCAATGGCATTAGTATTATCAACTCCAAATTTAGAAACATTGTTTAATTCATGGGCATGATCACAAAACCAGTGCTCTGGCGAGTACAATGAGAGCAAGAGTGCACCATAACAGTTTCCCTAAGTAGAACATTCAACTCCTCCAGCCGAGTGCCTCTTGAGAAATCCTACAATATTCATTACATTCCTTTAGAACTTTAAACCTTGGCAAAAAAAAAATTGGGGAAAGTAATGACATGGAAGTTTTGATATATAATGACTTATATCTAAAAGCATAATTGATGAAAGTAATGATATGGAAGTTTTGACAAATGACAGATGATGACATAAATCTATATGTCCTGGACAGTGAAGGTGTAAACAAAAGAAGGGCAGAGTTGGAGAATCTACAAAGTTGTGAAGAAAACCAGAGAAGCAAAATTATTTCATCATCTTTACAAAAATCTATGTGATTCGCTTATTTCTGAAAAACAAAAGGAAAACCAAGACAAAGACCTTACAAAATGATAGTGTATTAGTGTTGAGAGGTACTACTAAAAGAAACGGCAGTGTGGATAACAATTAGTCTATAGTAACCTGGAAAGATCTCCCTTCAAAACCTTGGACATGTTTGACGTTGCAGTAAATCTTTGCAAAATGGTATTTGTCTGTTCCCAACAAACCAGGCCTGCAGAACAGAAGCTTGCTAAGAAGCAAAGGAAGCAATAATATAAAAACCAGAAGAAAGTGAGAGCGTAAGTACAGATGCCGAGTAAACTTGCCATAACATATTTACTTGATGAAAAATGTCATAGGGCCTACCATCACCTAGGAAGATGTACATAATAAGCTATCAGAATGCAATAAGCAATAATAAACAAGAGACTGAAGGGAAATAGAAAAGGAAAGAAGTATCAGAGAAAATTAAAAAAGAAATAGTGATGTTTATGGCAGAGCCAACACAAAATTGTAAGAAAGTACTAATATCTACATTTAGAAGGCAATAATACCACCTCGTTAAAGAAGGTGTTCCTGATAGTAGAACTATGCGAGCGACCTTGGCTGCCACATCAAGAACAGCTTGTACCTGTCAAGATAACAAGTTAAAGAGAACCACCTATGAAGAAGGCATGACCCCAAAAGAAACCATAATGCTCAAAGAGCCACAAATGAAAGTAGCAAAGAACAATTTATTAAAAATTTGCAAGTATTCTTTAAGAATTTACTAAAAATTTGCTAAGAACAATTTATGTTAGTCAAACTTGGATATGGATTCTGGTTGCATGTACATGTCTAGGAGTAGATCAGGCCTTAAATAGCATGTACAGGTTGTATATAATTGAATTTACCTCAAAATAACATGTCTGTTGTACATAGTGTGTACATATAATAATATATGTACAGAGTGTACATGAACTAGTTATGTAAATATGTACACTCTATGTAAGCTAACATACTATTTTGAAACCAATTCAATTATGTATAATATATACATGTTTTTTGAGGTCTCCAATCATCTAAGAGTCAACACATCCGTATAAAAAAAATAAGAAAACCAAAGTATTTCAAATGATACTCCACATAATAGATAACATACTCACACGTGATAGACAATAATGTACAATATTTCAAAAATTACAATTTTATAAGTATCTATTAGAGGTGAGCAAATAATTCGATCAATCCACCTAAATTGAGATATCCGATCCGATCCATCGAATTTGGTTCGGATTGGATTAACAAATTTTGTAATCGGATCAGATTGCAGATTTCATAATCTATTGTATATGATTCGGACCGAATTACTATTAAATTATAAATAAATGTATATTTTATTTTATAATGTGTCATATTTAAACATTACACATACCGTAATTACATTAAATTACTAGTTGAGCTTAAATATAAAAATTATAATAATTTAATGATTGTACAAACATACTTATTCTTTTGATTTTCTTAATTGTGACTATAAATAATAAATTTTACTACAAATACACTAATTTAAAATTTAAATATTATATATATATATATGATAATAACACATAAATAAATTTAAATATCGATAAGACCTTATCCGATCTGAAAAAATCGAAACTATTTGGATTCGGATTGAAAATCTTTAAATCCGAATCGGATCGGCGGATTTAGATTGGCAAAAAACAGATAGTTTCAATCCACTACTCACTCTTCGTATCTATTACATATATAAAAAGTAGGTTGAAGCACTTTATTATAGCCCCAATTTGATTTTCTCATTTTTATTTCTTTTTTTCCAAGACAACCGATCAAATTTCACCACTATAACTCTGAGATACTTTTAGTAAATACAACTTTTTGACTGCAAGAATCAGAACAGACTAGTAAAAGTTTTTCTTTTCCACAAGTGATAAAAAGATGTGAGAGTAGAGATGGATAAAGAGGTTTACAAGAAATTGAGAGGAAGGTTGAAATGAATTTGAGAAGAGAGAATAAATTACAAGATAATTTTCTGGAGAAAAAAACTCATCCCACTTTGATACAAATTGGTCTAGGATGGAAATAGAAAGGCAAGATAAGAAAACTTAGAGAGATAGATCAATATTTATTATCCATCAAAAACTTAAAAATAGAAAAGCAGGCATATCATATTTAGTCTCAAAACTTGAGCCGTGCATATTACTTGGTCACCTAGACAATGTGGCCTCCAAATAAATAAACTAAACCGCCAAGCAAGTCACATAAAATCATCACATAAAATCCGAATATGAAATATAAATCCTAAGAATATCAAGGTTTCTAACACAAGCTAAAAGGCATGGAGGGGATAATCGAAGAACAAAAGTTCTCAAAAATCAATACTATAATTAAATGAATTAAAAATCTAAAATTATAATGTAAATAAACCTATTTATAGGTAAATAAAAGATTATCCTAATTCTATAAGGACTCAAACCCTACTAAAATCTTATCTTCATCCAATAATAAATCCTAATCTAATAACAAGTGTGATAAAAATAAAACACTAAAATATAGAATTCCAATTATTTTAAAATTCCAATAAAATATTAATTTTGTCATGCTTCAGTTTCCATATATATCCTAAATTATATCAGAAGGTTGACATTTTGAAGGTCAAATAAAGGTCATTGAGCCCTTCCTAGCACAAGACTATTGAAGAGTACTTTATCAGAAATTCATCATCTTTGGATTCTTCCGTGCTTTTTAAGTGTAGAAATTTGGCTGCTGAAATGTCATATGACTCATTGAATCCACCTCATCCTATACATGCATCAATCTCATGTCAAATCGACATGAGTCCCCTAGACCCAACTGCTGATTTGCATCAGAGTAGGACACTAAAAACATATACACATGCATCTTTGCACATGTATACGTAAGTGTGTCACAATTGAAACTGACCTGACCACACTGCATAAATGTGTTTCCTTTGCTACAAAATAATAAAAATAAAACTAACATATTTAGGTCTATCTTACAAATGCTTCTTTTACTCTCTTTGTTTCTTTTTTTTTTATATAAGACTGATCAATTTACTTCAAAATCCTGTATGACACACTTCAACTCATCAAAAGGATAAGACTACTGCACCTTTTGAAAATCGGATCAAGAAGAGCCCAGCATTAACAATTAAGACATAAAATTCAATACAAGTAGCCATCACCCAAAGACTACAATGTCATTATTCACCAACAGAGTACATAAAGGGCAGACATGTACCTCTCCTGGTTCTGATGCTTTCTTTGAACACCGCACCTGATGAGATTCATCAACTATTAAAAGAGCCCATTCTTGCTGTAGCATGCTGTCACGCAAATGGTGAAGCATCCTATAGGAAATAACCACAACTCTAGGACGTCTCTTCAAATGGACAGGATTGTTTTGATGACTAAAAACTGGAGCCAGGAACAAGCAAATGCTAATTATAACAAAGTTTCACTATGAAAAACTAAAACATATTCATAAAAGTTACAAAGATGACGATCACCAAAAAGAATTCATAACTTACATTAATAAAGGTGTTTGTTTAACCAATTAAAACATCTAAAGCTCAAGTGGCAAACTGATAAAATTAATATTTATTAGAATTTTAGGATACTGAAACTTTATTATTTGGAATTTTATTATTACCAAACTGAGTTTGATGCAGTCATGGAGGATATAATTAAGATTTTATTTAAACTTTAGGATCTTTAGAGTTTTATTGTTATCCCAATTGTTATTAGATTATGAATTATTATTGTATTATGATATACTTTATTAGAATTTGAGTTCTTACCCCACGTTTGGTTTGAGGGAATGGAATGGAATGGAATCAAAATCGATTCCTTCCATTTTGTGTGTTTGGTTGGACGGAATGGAGGATGGAATGGAATCTGATTACTAAAAGAGAAGGAATTGTGATTCCTTCTCACACCTTTGGTAATCATTATTCCATTCCCATCTAAACATTTTTTCCAATTTTGCCCTCACTTAAAATATAACCTTAAATTCAAATCCTAAATTCTAAAACCCAAAATTCCAAAACCCTAAATCCTAAACCCAAAATTTCAAAACCCTAAATCCAAATCCTAAAACCCAAAACCCTAAAACCCTAAACCTTAAAACATAAATCCCAAAACCCTAAACACATAAATCCCAAATCCCTAAACCCTAAATCCCAAATTCCAAATCCTAAAATCCCAAATCCCTAAACCCCAAATCGCAAATCCCTAAACCCCAAATCCTAAACCCCAAATCCCAAATCCCTAAACCCTAAATCCTAAACCCCAAATCCCAAAATCCCTAAACCCCAAATCCTAAACCATAAAACATAAATCCCAAACCCAAAACCCTAAACCCTAAAACATAAATCCCAAAACCCTAAACCCCAAATCCTAAAACCCAAAACCCCAAATCCCTAAACCCCTAAACCCTAAACGTTAAACCCTAAAACCCTAAACCCCAAATCTCCAAATCTCTAAACCCTAAACCCTAAACCTTAAAACATAAATCCCAAAACCCTAAAAGATAAATCCCAAAAGCCTAAACCCCAATTTCCAAATCCTAAAACCATAAACCCTAAACCTTAAACCTTAAAGCCCTAAACCCTAAACCCTAAATCCAAAATTCTAAAACCCTAAACTATTTTTAGAAAAATAATAATTTTAACCCTAAACCTTAACCTACAAATATAACCCCAAATCCTAAATCCCTAAACCCTAAATCACACATCCCAAACCTCAAAACCCTAAATCCTATTTAGAAAAATAATAATTTTAATAATATATTTTTTTTAATTAAGTAATACTTATTTAGAAAGATAATGATTTCAATAATGTATTTTGTCTGACGAAAAAATAGTAATTAAATGATATTATTTGAACTTTACAGCATGTAGGGGTATTAAGGTCATTTACAGCTTTTTTCATTCCATTCCAGTGGTAAACCAAACACTATAATTCTGATTCTGAGCTTGATTCCAGTGGTCAAACCAAACAAAATTGTTTCCTTTCCATTCCATTCGATTCCGATTCCGATTCCACGAACCAAACGCCACCTTATAGAATTAGATTAACCTTTTATTATGCCCATATATAGGCTTATTGTCATCGTAATTTCAGACTTCAAATTATTTTGATTATGATTATTGATTATTGAGAACCTTGTTCTCCAATTACCTCTTCTCTATCATTTTTTCCATTCTCCTATTTTTCTCCCATCTCAATAATTCTTCCACGCGAAGTGGCCATTTTCTTGTATGTTATATTACCGTAGGTTAAGTTGATTTTTGAGAATACAACTAAATGGACAACAAAATATCAAAATAGCGTTTACAAGAATATGATGCACTCTGCTATCATAGCCTCTCTATTCTCTGAGTAACAGGAAAAGAATAATGTAGAACAAAACACTATTACAATATTTGTTGGCCTTTCATTTCTATATAATGGAATTCGAAAGTCACTATTTCACATTGGAGACATAAGTATTTGAAACATAACTCCTCGGACTTCTGCTCAAGAAGGTAAAAATAATCGATGCCCTTATAGTTTGCCTTTTTCTTCAAAAATGTCTTTAATTTTTAAAAAATGTCTCTAATGACACTAAGATTAGTCATATTATCAAAGATAATCCTTATTAATAAAGGCGTTAACTTTTGGACTGTCACATGATTTTTCAATTTTTTTGATAAATTATTAAAACACCCTTTAAAAAATATTAACAATGTAAAAAAATATTTATTTATTTGGTTGGTTATGGTTACAGTAATATTAAGTTATTTCTATCAATACATCTAAAAAGATATGTGATTACATTTAATTAAAATTAGTCTTAACCAATTTTTGTGAGCTACAAGTATTTTTTTAATATAATAACTTTATATTATATTAATAAAAAAGATAAAAAAAAATGATACAAAGTGGATCAGTAATCCAATTGCAATCCCAAAAAACCAAAATCAAATACTACTCTTACAAAAACCTTCGAATTAACAAATATAAGCTTCCCAATTAAGACTTACAAGAAATTGAGAATAATCCTTTAAATCTTTAGAAACTTAAACACGCAAGAAGAAATAAAACACAAAACTTTCTCTCATAACACATTCGCATTGTTCTCACAATCATCTAAAATTCTTTTATTCTTTTCCATCCACAAAACCCAAAAGATTGCTTCTACCCCACAGATCCACAACACTTTTACCTTCATAGCTTTGCTACTATTCCCATACATATAGAAAGTTTCCAGAAAGAGTGACCGACAAGATCTTAGAAGGATCCAATGAAAACCCATATTACTTTGTAACTTAAATCAAAGAAAACATGCAACTGGACAATGTAAGAATAAATTATCTATATCTTCAAAATTATTTTTGCACATACCAATTAGGAAAAAGATAAGACTTAGAAAATTTCAACCGAATTCGATCATTTGTGTTCAACTTTGAAAGAGTAATCAACTACTTCAAAAATTTTACTTTTAAAAGAATTGGGCCTATCCACACAGAAGTGAAATGATCAAAATCATGATCCAAAGGGTTATCCATAAGAACCTCAAAATAAGATTTACATGAAAAACATTCCAAAGAATCGTTGATCAAAAACCTTCTATCACAAATATCTACTCTTGTCGTGACTCCTTCCAACTCTAACATCGTACTCAAGAAATCTACAACTTCCCAATCATTAAAATTTCTCCTAAACTTGAAGTTCCAACCTTCGTGTGAAAGCAATCTGCTGATAAAAATAATTTGCTCCAAACTTAAACTCTATAACCTTGGAAATCTTGTTGAAAAAGAAACACATTCCATCCAACGATCCTCCAAAAAACGAATTTTACTTCCATCTCCTACTTTATATTTCACAATATAAAAAATTGAATATGAGTCTTTAACAATTGTCATCCAAGGACTACAATGAACCTGGTGAGAACCCTGAATCGTATCCACCCCTTCTCATCATACTACTTTTAATTACCCTTTGCCAAAGAGAATTTACCTCCAAGGGGAACCTCTAAAGCCACTTTCTTAATAGAACTTTGTTTCTTTTGTTAATGTTACTAATACCTAATCTTCTCTTTTTCTTCAATCTTTGAACTGTAGTCCAACTGACCAGATGACTTTCTTTTCCTTCATTAGCACTTTCTCACAAAAAATCTCTTAATACTTTCTCTAATCTTTTAGCTACTTTCATAGGTATTCTAAAAATTGACTAGTTGTAAGTAGAGAGACTCGACAAAACTAAATTTATCAAGGTTAACCCGCCTTTCTTGAGAAAAAGCTCTCTTCCACTTTGCCAATATTTTTTCAAATCTTTCAATAACTAGTAACCTTATCGTCCTTGTATTGCCTCTTAAAGGTAAACACGAATATTTCAATGGCCAATTCCCAACTTTACACCACAACGAATTAGCTAAAGCCAACACTTTATTTTCATTACAATTAATACCTAATAAGAAACTTTTGGACAAGTTAACCTTCAACCCTGACAAAAAACCAAAAACTTCAATCACATTAAACAAATTTTTGAATTTGTCCTCATTGCCCGTAGAAAAAAATAATATCATCCGCAAACTGAAGGTAAAAAACCTCAACACAATCTGTTTCACCATAAATGCCATCTATCAGATTAAACTTCTTAGCTTTTTCCATCAATCGAATCAACCTATCAACTACCAAAACAAAAAGAAAAAGGAGAAAATTGGTCTCCTTGCCTTAACCTTCTTGATGCTTGAAAGTGTCATTTTGATCTCCTATTAATAATTATAGAAAGAGTCATAGAACACAAACAACCTTTGATCCAAAATCTCCATCTTTTTCCAAACTCTTTCTCTTTCAACACAAAGTCCAAAAAAGTCCAATCAATATGCTCCACTCCTATTTGGCCCATTAGACCACCCATAACCCCAACTCCCTCCATTCGAATTAGACATTAGGACTGAGACAGAGAAGCTATCACAATGTGAAGAAGGGCTATTGCAAGAAAAGGAGGAAAGTTGTCACTGCCTGGGAAACCTTCAAGCATGACTCGTTGTCAGTTTTATTCTCGCCTAACTTTGGCAATGGTCATCAATTGAGTATCTTCTCACGAATGTCATCAAACTCATAAGTAAGTCTAGCCAAAAACTCGACAACTCTTTAGGATTCAATTTTTTTCCGATAAAGGGTGTTATCACCAGCAAACTCCCACTCCTCTTCAGAACTAAGGTCAAATTTTACGAGAGGGCACAATGTCCATGTAGTATTCGGTAACACCCCTTTCTCCTTGCTTTATTTACCATATTCGAGTTTTTAACTTGAAAATTTGTGAGAAATCTTCCCCATTTGAGTAGATAGCTTTGACAGCTTCCCACACATCTTTTGCTGTGGGTAGAAAATTACTGGTAACATGGAATTGACAAGCCATGATATCACCATTGAGTTCTCAAAACTCCATCGTTTAATGGCACTAGCATTGGTTGAAGTAGGTTTTATTATTTCCCCGTTAGGCATCCCATTTTACCTTTCCCTTTATAACGAGTGTGATGGATTGTGCCCATTCTTTGTAGTTTTTATCGTCAAATTTTTCAACAGTGAATTGGAAGGAAGAATTATACAATTCACTAGAATTCATGGTGTGTGTTTCTATTTGGATATTTTCAACTATTGTCTCTGATTCTATTGAATCAGTCATCATTGGATTTTAAAATAACCCTACTCTGATACCATAAAGAATTATATGAGATTCAAAACACACTATTCTTGTGTATTTTCATATATGTTTGTACATGGCTAGCTAGTAATTTATAATCTAATTTGCATAAGTGGAAAAGGATATTAAATATTCTACTTTATGAGAATAATATCACCTAGTAAAATTCTTAATATAAACATAATTACAAATTCTCTAATAGTTATATTTTCATAACTATTCCTGCTCCTAATCAGCCCATAATAACTCCTACAAATCAGGGATTTCAACATTGACATTATAACTATTCCTGTTCCTAATCAGCCCATAATAACTCCTACAAATCAGGGATTTCAACATTGACATTTTTGAAAGGTCAGACATATTCGTGAAGAAAATACGAACTTTGAAGGTATATTGATATTTTCCCGCTCAAGAATAGTATTCTACTTTACAGAAAACCCACATTGTCTATCATACAAGCTGCCAATCAGGCCATCTCCGACAAGAGGATCAAATACAAGTTAGAAACATAGAAAGAAAGTAAAAAAAAAAGTTACCAAGATGGATATCAGAAGGCAAACAAGAAGCCCAATGCTCCAGCTCTTCTGCCCAGGAATAACGCAAAACAGCTGGGCAAACAACAAGTATTGAACCTTTGCTCATAAAGCAGCAAGCAACTGCAATAGCCTGAGCAAAAAGAATTTGGCATTTAATGCATTTCCAACCAATCGTCCAAAAGACTTTTAAACAGATAATTTGGAACCTCTACAAACAAACAGTAAGAACAAAAGGAAACACAGAAATAAGAGCATATCTCTTATGAGCAAACTTTATAAGGAAAGGTAAAAATAATCCGAAGATTTCTTATAAAACAGCATACATAATGACAATCAGCTTTGGACAATGATGACATGGGCATTGTCAATGAATTATGAAATATAAATGATTTACAATCATAAATTCATGAATTGACCCAAAACAATGTTTTATTGTCACAAGTTAAAGACTATCTTATACATATATCATCTAGCTGGTTGTAATTAAATATGATTAATATTATTTTTCACACTCTAGAGCATTTTAGCATGACTAAAAGAGGGGGGGGACAAAATAACAATAAGCACATGCATTACAACCATAGGAAAATTACCAAAAATTTACTAGAATTATTTTTCTCCAATTTTAAAATGTTTGGAAGATTATTGTTCCAAGCTACAATCGGAACAAATTCAACAGTTTCAACGTTGCTACAGCACTCCATCAGCCTCACACTTCCAAAGGTAACACCACTATTCATTATCAAATTATCAGTGATCTTATTGAAAGATTGCATTCCATTTATTCATAAAGATTGCATGGGTATCACATATTATTTCTCTGCAGCAGGAAGTAGCACTTTATTGGAAATTACCAAGATACTATCACTGTTAATAGTTCAAGCAGTGAGCCATTAATCATATGTGAAATGCTACCACCATAATCCTTATCATAAGTTAGCATTTCTTAACAATGAAACTGAAAATAGATGAAAAGACAATAATTATTTAATTTAGAACCACCTGGATCGTTTTGCCAAGGCCCATTTCATCAGCAATAAGACAACGACCACCCCTTCGTAAACCAAATCTAACCCCATCAAGTTGGAAAGGTAAGAGGGTATCAACTAGCTTCTTAGGGAGCTTTGCAATCAAATCATCAACCTTATCATCAGGCAAGTGTTCTGGCATGAATGGTATCCACTGCCTTTCAGCATAAGACTGTGAAAGTTTCTCAAGAACACGACGAGTTCCCCATGGTATTTCTTCGACATCAACCTTGTTTCTCTTCAAACACTTCAAGACTGAATCATAATCCTCCAGCTTATAAACACAGGATTTTCCTCCACCATGACATTGTGTGTAATGTGATGGCATGATCTAAGAGAAAGGCAACAAAATAAGATCATACAAATATGAAAATTGATATCTTTTGTTGTGGGCGGAAGCAATAAATAGCGGTATATGAATATATCAAAGCAATAAAATGAACACACAGAATTTACGTGGTTCGGCAATTCGCCTAGGTCCACGGGAGGCAGCAGATATTATTTGAACTGAGTAGGAAATATACAGAATACAGATATAGATTTCCTCACTAATAATATCTCTCAAGTGTTTCCCAAAACTCACAAGTATTTTCTCTTTGAGTTTGCTTATACTCTCTCTGATTTTTTCTGATTTTTGCCTTGTTCTTCAATGCATGAACTCTTCCCTATTTATAGATGAAGAAAGGCTCCCTTTCCCTAAAGTGTGCCATAATTTAATCCTTAAATTAGGCCACCAATTTCCTTAAATTATGCCACTAATTTTCTTAAATCATGCCACAAATAATGCCACAAATCATGCCACAAATTAGGACACTAATTTCCCTAAATTATGCCACTAATTTGTTACTTTTAGAGCCAATATTCAACATCTTTCACCTAATACGATTTGTGCAACTATCAACACACGCCACACAAATGAAGCATGATATAGTTTAATTCAACTATTATGATGATTAATGAGTGTAACTGTCAACACACACAATCAGAGAGTTAAAATAACAATACAACCATTGGTATAAACTTGATATACAACATCAGCAACAACAACAAAAAACTTGATATACAAAACTGAACGTTGATATACTTCACAAAGTATGAACATTAATTGCAAAATATAGGACTAGGGCGTGCAACTATCAACATGAAAAGGATGATACAATGGTCGCCATCAAATCATTATTATTTTTTAATATATGCAAGAGGAATAGTAAAAAGTCAGTATACAGAATCAAGAGCCTTTAACTTTATTTTTAATTACAAAACCCACAACTTTGAACTTTTTATTTGTTCCCTTGTAAACAAAAGAGAACCCAGATAGAAAAACTGGCAACTTACACTGGACAACAAGTCGCTCAGTCTGCTCGAGCATTCGTCGTGACCGGGATAGGTAAAACCCTGAACGGACAAAGGGGTGGCAGAAAAGGAGTTAGGCGAGCAAATTTCGAGCCTGACCCGGAATTTATCGGGCAAATGGGTATCGGGAAATTGCTCAAACAAAGCGGGTTTGGATATTTGATGAATGGTGGGATTGCGTTCATTGCAGAGCTTGCGGCATTTGAAGAGAATCGAGGATTGATGGTTGTGTTCTTGACGCCGCTGCCGCTGCTGCTGCTGCTGCTGTTGGAGGATAGACGAATCCATCAGTGCCTTGCGTTTGGCCAGGGCTGCGAGACGATTAGCTTCGGCTCGTTTCAGTTGCTCCTCTGTAATTTCCATTTTATTCGAGAGAGAGAGAGCGAGATTATTCTGAAAATTAAATACAAATGAGCGGCTATTTAGAGACCCAAAATGGGGCATTTGCTAGAGAAACACATCACAAAGTGAAGAGGCTCGCATGGGTATTTTCTTGGATTTTGTCTAAAATGGTAGTATGAAATGAAATAGTTTAAAAAAGTACTCATTCTTAATTTAATTTAAAAACAGTCAAATTATAACAATAACCGGTGATTCCTCACCCATTTTCTTCTTCTCCTTCTTTTTCTAATTACCCAGCACACTTTTTTCTTCTCTCTCTTCTTTTCAAAACAAAAAAAAATATATCCTTCCTTTCAAAAAATATATATATATATATCTTCAAGAACATGTAGAAAAAAGTTTAATAATTTATTTTTATTATAAATAAAAATATTATAAAATCTTTAAAAGTTAATAAATAAAAATAAAATTTTGAGTTAATAAAAAAAATATTTTTTATAACAACTAACTTATCAAAATTTTATTATAAATTAACTTAAAATAATAATAATAAATTACAAAATAATTACAAAATTTTCTTAAATAATTACACTAATTTTTATGAAAAATTATTAAAATTTTAATCAACAATTTTATAATAATTTTTGAAGTTATATAAAATGAAAATTATAAAGTATAGTGATATTCAATTAATATCATAAGATATTTGTAAATGATTTTTTAATTATAAATAATTATATTTTAGTGTTATCATTATTGTATGAAATTAATTAATATTTTAATTATAAATAATTATCATTTTCAATATATGTATAAATTTATATTTATTTTTTATAAAATAAATTATTATTTTTTATTTTTTAAAATAAAAATTTTAATATATGATATGATAAAATAGATTTATATATTTAAAATTAATTATATTTTTATAAGATATTAATATTTTTGTATGTTTATAATAAATGTGCTTTGTAAAATACTCGTAATATTTTTGGGTTTTTTTTAATAAAACGGACTAAAAATTGAGTTTCAAGTTTAAAGTTTAAAGTTATAATTCGAATATTTTTAAACTAAATTACACTTCTTTCTTTTTTAAAACTATTGCATTATATGTGTTCATTATACAAAAAATCCTTTTTTTCTTTTAAAAAAAACACTCGAGGCAAGTTTTGACCCGCTAGTTTTCCGTTTATCCAACAATGTAGTCAATAAAAGGTTAATATTTACCGAAAGAGCATTTTTTTTTCTTGTTGACAACTATAGAGATGATATCATTTCAGCCTAATCAGATCATACATACAGGATTTGATTGTTAAGATATTTTCACATGAAGCATTTCTTTTAACGGACAATTAGAGACAACAACTGACACTTCCTCAAGCCAAACAAGTGCTTCATGAGAATGGGAAGAAACATCAGCCAGTAAATATGCTACATTATTACATTTTTTTGAACATATTGCCCAACCACAGTACAATAAACCATGAGTCTCATGTACAATTTCCTTTACCAGTGCCACTTCTTCTGTAGCATAACAATCTTTGCCTTCTTTCATAAAGTTGAAAACAGTCCTTGATACCACCTTAATCGCTATTTTTCAAAAACCAGTCACCATCACACAAACCACACTCATAGAGATGGCACGCAATAGAGCCACAATAGGCATCGAAAAACCTGACATTGGAACAGCCGCTGAGAGAAAAACTGATCCATTGTCACCTCGCAATATACAGCCAGCACCCAATTTATTTTCTGAAAAGTTTGCTACAACCACTACATTTAATTTCAAGATACCAGTTTGCGGGGGTGTCCAATGCATGGGCTGGCTGCCCATATGGGCAGCAGTATTAGGCCCTTTTTCATAGCACAAATGAAACTCCTCCCATCAAAACAAGACTGACTCTGCAAACAGTTTGGGTTCCTGATGTGAGCCCCCGTATAAGACATGGTTTCTAACATTCCACAAACTCCATAAAAGGTGACAAATATGCCAAAATCCCCATCAGGTAAAGCACCAACAGTGTAAAATAAAAAATCAGCACCAGATCCACCATCTTCTACGAAAAACAGTCTTCTTCCAAACAACCCTTGCATAAGGACAACTCCATAAAGCATGCATAATAGTTTCCTTACCGTAACCACATCTAAAGCATGAAGGCGATGTTGCAATTTTTCGTCTAAATAAGTTTTCAGAGCAAAGCAGAATATCATGCATCAAACGCTACAGAAAAATTTTAATTTTTGATGGTACCTGAGCTGCCCATATTTTATTCCACCAGGTCGTCATTCAATTTGTTGGCCATTCTGAAGGCAATATGCAAGCCAATAACCACTGCTGACCGAAACCTCCCATTTTCTTGGAGCCCCAAAATAAGCTTGTCCATGGAATTGTGTGCTGAGAGGGGTATTTGACAAATAGCTTCCACTTCATGAGGAAGGAAAACAGTACTGATCAGATTTTCATTACATTTACCAGAAACCAAAAAGAGCTCACTAACTTTAGCTTGCGGCACTAGCACCCATGGAGAAACCGCCTTAAAATGGAGACTTGTTGGTATCCAGCGATCCACATATATGAAAACATTTTGTCTGTCCTCAATGCGCCATTGCAGCCCTTTCTCCAGAAGTTCCCTGCCCCACAATATACTCTTCCAGATAAATGAAGAAGAAGCCAAGCATCTCGCTTCTAACAAAGAAGTTCTTGAAATGTATTTAGCTTTAAGCACTCTAGTAGCTAAGGAATATGGGTATTCTATTATTTGCCATGCTTGTTTTGCCAACAAGCTCTGATTAAAGTCATCCAGCAATTTGAATACAAGACCCCCTTTATCCTTAAGCCGACAAAGAGCCTTCCAAGAGAGCCAGTGAATGGATTTTGCACCACCGGAACCTGACCACCCAAAACGGGCCATTAAGGAGTGTAGTTCATTGCATAATTTTTTCAGAAGCTTATAGATTGACAGAGTGTAGCAAAGAATTGATTGAGTCACCACCTTGATTAATACCTCTTTTCCAGCCTTGTATAGGAGTTTCTCCTTCCACCATTGCATTGTTTCCAAACCCGTTCCTTTACGACCTGAAAGGCATGACATTTACTTTTCCCTAAAAAGTTGGAAGGCCAAGGTAATTATCATGATGGGGAGCTTCAGGAACCTCTAATACCTGTAGGACTTCTCGTTTGACATTTAGAGGATTAGACTTGCTAAAAACCACAGCAGATTTCTCATAGTTTATTAATTGACCTGACTCTGCCGCATATTGCTGAAGAAGATTTTTTAAAGCCCCTCCTTTATTACTTGAAGCAATCATGAAGAGAAGGCTGTCATCTGCAAAGTGCAAATGATATATCATTGGTCCGCCTCTAGCAGCCCGAACACCATTAATGAGTCCATCTCGATGGGCCTTTTGTACAAACCATAAAAACCTTCAGCTCAGAATAGAAATAGACATGGCAATAGCGGGTCACCCAGTCATAAGCCCCCTTTAGGATGAAAAAATCTAGTTTGTTGTCCTCTGATTAATAGAGCAAGAGAGATAGAAGAAATACATCTCATAATCAAATCCACAAAACTGTCACGAAAACCCATTCGAATCATGACTATCGGCAAATAGCCCCACTCAACCCTGTCATATGTTTTACTCATATCTAGTTTCAAAACCATTGAATTTTGGGATTTATACATGTTCATCGAGTGAAGAACTTCCTGAGCACAAATAATATTATCAGCCATTTGACGCCCCGGAACAAAAGTACTTTGGTATTCTGTAATCACTTCAAGGAGTACCATCTTCAATCGATTAGCAATAGCTTTAGATACAATCTTATACACCACATTGCAAATGGCTATGGGACGAAAATCTGTAACTCTTCTTGGAACACCAGTTTTTGGAATTAGAGATATCAGAGTCTGATTTATGGACTGTACCTCTTTACCATCTTTAAGAATTTGCATGCATACACCAATTACCTCGTCGCCAATTGTACCCCAAAAATGCTTGAAAAAGAGAGCGGGCATACCATCCACACCTGCCGTTTTTCCTGAGGGCATTTGAGAAATTGCTATTGGAATTTCTTCTTCAATATAAGGGGCTACTAGAACTTGGTTTTGAGAATTAGAGACTACACAAGAGATGCAGTTCAAAACCTCAGAAAAATCACCTTAAACATTGGCATGAAATAACTTTTTATAGTAAGACATAAAAGCATCAGAGATATCAGCTTGGGTAGAACATATCAGACCATCAGAACGGTTGATATCTTTAATTGCATTTTGACAACGGTGGTGGTTAGCCCTTTCGTGAAAAAATCGAGTATTTCAATCCCCCAAACGCAACCAATCCACTCTAGATCGCTGGCTCCAAAAAATCTCCTCTCTGTCTAGCAATCGATGGATATCTTTTTGGAGATTTAGAATTTCCACTCGATTAAGCATGCTTCCATCTTCTAAGAGGGTACGCAATTTTTTTCCCTTGTCTTCTTAGCGATATTTAAACCGTCCAAAATGGGTAGTGTTCCAGTTGTCCAGATCCCTAGTACACTTATCAAAATTTTGCAGCAAAGTCATACCAAAATTTGCAAGGCCACCATCGGACCAGGCTTTACTCACGATCTCTATCACAATGGATCGTCCATCCATGCCGCCTCAAACTGGAATCATGGTTTCCGTTTACGTTCACAAAGCTGTTGTCGATCATCAGCCCCCAACGCTGCTAACAAAGGAAGGTAGTACGAGTTTTTCCTTGGAAGATGGCGAATTAGAACATCTGGAAAAGCCTCACTAAAATCATTGTTTGCAAACCCCCAATCAATATGTTCCTCTATATTAGCATTACCATCTCTTCCACGATCCCATGTATATCTATAACCCTCGTAAGGAATGATTGAAAGCCCACAGTCCACCAGAGCATTTCTAAACTGGTCCAATTGCATTTGAGCCTTAGTCTTGAGCCGAAAAGATCACCATCACTTAAGCCTTCATTAAAATCACCTATGTCTAGCCAAGGTAAATTTGAGACATCTCATAATTTTCTCACTAGAACCCAAGAGAATTTTTACTTTGTATGAGCCGAATGCCCATAGAAACATGTGAATAAAAAAACAAAATCATTTGGCATATAAACTTGAGCATCGATATGTCCTGAAGAGTACGATAATATAGATACTTGCATTTCGCTAGTCCATAATAAAGCAAGACCACCGCTACCATGTCCTACTTTGTTAACAGAAAGAGAACTTTAAAAACCTGTCTGAATCCTTACTCGTTCCATTTGAGAATTGAACATTTTGGTTTCTTGAAAGAAAACCAAATGTGTGGAGTGAGCTTGGACAACATTTTTAAGCACCCTTTTAGCATGCGGTTTCCCCAAACCACGAACATTCCAACTAAAGATCGTCATTGCTTATGTCGGGACTGCCCATTGGCACCCGACACATGTTGCCCTTCAATGAAGGGAGAGAGAGCAGGTTGAGAGAGCAAAATCTCTCCTGAAGTTTCAGATTCCAAAACAGTTCGTGAACGTTTTTTGCTGGCGTAGGTAAACGGGCTTTCTAGCTCAAAGGTAGCTGGCCCATCAGAAATCCAAACCATTTCCAGCCCATTTGTTCCTCGAGCTGTATTTAGACAAATAGCTCTCTTTTATTCCAATCTAACATTTTTGTAATCTAAAAAATAAAACGCACAGTTTAGATATTACTTTACACGAAAATTTACAAAACTAGTTCTCAATCCATATCTTCCAAAATTAACGCACATTGTTCACGCTAGATATCAGTTACAAATCCATGCTCATCATCTTGTATCTTCGCATTAATTCAATTTAAAATTTAAACTTATTTCAATTACAAAATATTCACAAGAAAACATTGAGTTCTAAACTTCTAATCATCTTACATCACACATCCAAATGATGGTATAAATATTATAGTTATTTTAATTACATAATACAATATATAAAACAATAATTGATATAAAACTCAATCTCAAAAACCTCTAAATTGCAACTATTGAACCATAAAAATAAGATTTCAATTACATCTCACATAGAATAATCAAAATGTTTCAACAATACAAATTGAGATTAGATAAAACTCTACAAGTAAGTTTTTCATGCATCACTTGATTCTTTATATATTTAAATTACTCTCTCAATAAACTGAAATCTATTTTTTTTATGCATATTTTGAATTCAAATGTTTTTTTTATAATATTACACTTCTAAGTTCTATCAAATCTCTTTTCTTTTTGTTAATATATTAATCATATTTTTTCATGTAATTATATGATATAACAAAACTTAAACGATGTTATAATGTATTAGACTTCTTGTTTTTAAATGGATTAATTTTATAAATGTACTAGAGTATTCTCGCACAACGTTTGTAACATGTTACATTTTGAAAATCAAATAATGTAACTTATTACATTATTTGAAAATTGATCCTAACGTAACGTGTTACATTTTTTATTATGTTTGTTATATTAATAAATTTAAATACTTTATATTTCCTAATATATGTGCATCTTTTTGATATAGTCTATGTAATATTATTATGAATTAATGTAACTTTAATGTTCGTTAAATATATGAGACAAAGATTAGAATAATTATTATTCATATTGAAAAATAAATATTTTATGAAGAAGAAGAAAAAATATGAACGGTATTCCAAAGGGCATATGCATAAAAAAATATAATTTTGAAAGAATTGAAGAAAAAAATATGCGATGCATTACATATAATTAGAGGTATCAATATCAAGATGAAATGTATGGACATTCATATAGCATTAAGCTTAGAATATGATAAAGACCTACAATATTTCATCAATACAAATGTTGAAAAACATAATAAAGAGTATAACAAATTGTATGTAACTTATACAATCCAACAAGATGTTCATGAAGAGATTAGTCTACCTTCAAATCTTAATTATGTAACAAAAGTTCAAATAAAAAGAATGACTTAAGAACATACTCCAATATCAAGGAAGCGTTATACAATGTAGGGTTTTCGATAATAAAGAGTCTATTAAACTACATATGTAAACATTGACAATAGATTATACTACAAGATTAGTAACTCCAATAAAACAAGCATTAGAACGAAGTGCAAAGACGAAAATTATCATTGGAGACTTACAACAAATAAGATTGGACAATCAGATGCATTGAATGTAAAAACTTACAATGAATATCAGTCATGTTCACTTATGTTCAAGATTAAAGAGACAAACATACTACATATAAGTATGTAGTTGAATACATTAAAGAATTTTACCAAAATATAGATAGATAACTAAGCCAAAAAGAAATAATAAGTAACATCAAAAGAAAATCAGAAGTTATAATCACTTACAAAAATGAAATCATAGGAAAAAAGGAAAGCAAGTGCAAAGATAAACTAAAGAATTATACAATACACTACATGGATTCTTCTACATGTTAGAAAATAAAAACCTAAATTCCTACACTGAGATAAAAATTGAGGCAGATTCCAACTTCAAATATGGATTCATGACAATTGGGGTATGCATTGGTGGATTTAACAAATATGCAAAGCCATTACTAATAATTGATGGAACATTCATCAAAAAATGAGGATAATGGGTATTACTTGTAATAGTTACAAAAGATGGAAACAATCAAGTAATAATGATTTTATGGTAAAATTATTCTTTACTTCTAAGTATTTAAAAAAACAAACTTTCTAGATGTATCTTGTTACATTTATATACCATAAATGATGTAACATGTTACATAATGAATTACTAATGTTACATATAGTGTAATGTTACATTTGGGTGATAGATAAGGAAATAACAAAAGCACGATGTTTGAATATATAAATCGATCCGAAGCTCGATCCATCTAATAACCCGAGCCATCAGACAAATCGTATTAAGATATATTTTTACCTTTTTTTTCATTTTAAACAAATGCCCCAAAATGTGACCATACAAGAGTAAAAACAACCCCTTTTTTTCCCTAAATAGTCAAAACATAACTTGAGGTACATAACAAGCTATGATGGAATTAGGTTTAAAAATTTGATTGATATTTGATTGAATTTTTTGGTTCTTAATAATCACAAGTTGATGTAACTTGTTAACGATTGACTTTTAATTATAAAAAATTTTATTTACGCAAATATTAGTGTTACTACAATTAATATGATATTGTGTTAGGTTTATATAAATGTATTTAATAAAAAAAATCACCACGCTAATTCTAATTATAATAAACTTACGATGTATATAAGTATTCTTATTTATATTTGTAATTATTTTGCATTTTTTTAAGACAAATGCTAAAAATGAGAAACTAATAACTATATTGGATATTAACTTTTTTTCAAAAAAGGCATTATAGATTCTTTTTTATTAAATAAATAAACCATTAGTGATTCAAATTTGAGTTAATGGTAGTGAAAATAGAGATTCATATCAACTAAATCATAAATTAATCACAAACATTGAATAGGACCTTGAAAACATATTCAACAAAAAGTTATTAAATTCTTATATTCCATGACACAAAAAAACCAAGGCATGAATAATAAGACGTAATTTTAGCTAAAAATATAGTTCTATAACCCATTAAATTACCTTAATAAATTTTAAAATAATAAGCCTTTCACCTTAAAACAAATTTATTGAACAAATTGACTGCACAATTTGATAATCATGTTTCTAAGTAATTTTTAAAATATTGCAATAGCACCTCATTGTTTTTTAAAATCACAAAGAATTGTTTTTGAATCAAGATTAAAAATTATATATAAAAAACAATTTATATGAACAATTTCAAAATTAAAGGGCTCAACAGGCTAGTAAGTTTTATGAAGAAAAAAACTCCTTGATGCAATATGCTCATTCTCAAAGTTATCTATTCCAGAATTTGAGTTATTATCCTACACTTACAGTTGTCGACTTGTGAGGTATTTGTTGAAGTCGAGTTCTTGTATTTTTTAATGCCAATGGTTTTAATAAAGACATAAATAGTCAAGAAATTATACTAATTATGAATAATTAATCAACTGTGAAACATTTTTTTATGTATTTTAATAAGAAATATAATTTGATATTTTTATTTAAAAATTTTTAAAGAATTATTATATCAATTAATTCAAACAAGTATCACGACGAAAAAAACTAAGAGTATTTTTTAGTAAATTATATAATATAATTTTAATTAATCTTATATTTTAACGTATTTGAAAAATTAGACTTAATATCTTTTTGTACTCTTTATTTATGTTTAAATAAAACTTTTTATCTTTGTTATAAAAAAAAAAGAAAATGAATTAAGTTTTCCATGTATATATATATACATGAATGTATATTTCACCGTTGAAATTGAAAACGCAATGTATTAGAATGGTAAGTGCATGGGATCCATGCCCAAGGCTCTTTTCCAACAAGAAGGATGGTAATACGCACAATGTACGTGTGGTAATTTTATTTTGAATTTTATCGACTTTCATTCATTTTTATTGTAGATTTGTGCATAAAACTAAAGATTTTAAATAAGAGATAATTTGAAAATTCTATAACCTAATTCACAGATAATAACAAATAAATAAAGCGCTCGTGATTATTTGAGTTATATCAACCCGTTTATTCCATTTAATAAATGAATCACATTAGTATGTCACATCATGATCGTGCGTTATATAATTTTTGCGTTAGGTTAAGAAAGTAAAATAAAATAAAATTATATTGACGGGTGGGGGCATATTAATTAAGTTGATTTTTAATTACTTTTATAAACCAACTTAACTTAAGTGACTTATTACTCTCGAAAAACCAATTTTTAAATTAGAAATAAAAAAATACCCTATAATTTAACTTAAAAGTTAAAAGTTATTATTATTGTATATTATATTTATTTAATCTTTTATCATTAAAAAAATAAAATATTTTAATAGTTATTATACAAATATATAATTATAGATGTTTTAAAATTAATCATTAAAAATTTATATAAGATAACTACAAAAAAATTAAAGAAATTAGAATATGTTTAGTAACTCACCGAACATCATATAGTGTCATAAATCTAGATAAAATCTCATATTAATAATAAAAAACCTATAATATATTTAATAATATAAAAAAAATTATTAATTTAGAGATTTTATACTAAATTTTGAACCAATAATGATTCGAGTGAAACGAAAAACGAGTGATAAAAATGACTATGAATATTTAAGTGAGAAAACTTAATGATTATATTTAAATTTTACAATTTTAAATTATAAAAATAATATATAAAATAATAATTAAAAATAAATTTTAAAAAATCATTATATATTAACATTATAAGTTCGGTTTAGTTTATTCAGTTTTTATAATTTTTAAACCTCTAACCGAATTGACAAGATCAATTTTAATATTTTTTAAACATATTCAAACCAACTAATCTCTAAAAAAAATAAGTTCAACCTATTCTTAGATTCGAATTGATTGGTTGATTTTTTTAAAAAAAAACTCACCCTTAAATATATTATATTGTGCTTAATTCGTTCGTAATATCGTATCATGTTAAATACATTTAGTAAGCAATGCATCATTTCAAATCTTGTTGAATAATATGTATTATATTTTGTTTATATTGTGTTGGGTTAGAAATTACGACATTTATAAAAACACTGCCAAACAAAAAAAAAACGGGCATAATTAATTAAAAAATAAATAAAATATAAAGAAACATTAGTTTTCCCTATAATTAGGAGACTGTACCTCCTTTTATATATATAAAAAGATATAAATTGCAAAACAAAAAAAAATTGAATTTTTTTTCTTTCTATAATTAGAAGGCTTATGCCTCTTTTTAAAGAATTTTTTTTCTTTCTATAATTAGAAGGCTTATGCCTCTTTTTATATAAGTATATATAAGCAATAGATTGGGAGAAAATGGAATGAATTTCTAATGTTAACCAACATGATATATAGGACCCGCATTTGAAAAGATCGATATATTAAATGCATGAATCTTTGAGTTAAACAGGGCCAAGACAGATTTCATTTGACCTGTTAACTATGGAACTGCGGTACTAGAAGACAATCCAAACCATAATGCAAGTAGTAGACTTGATTGGAATGATAATCCTTTATTGACTTATAACAAATATCATCTCATTGTCCTACATCGATGTCATGAGATAAACCATTACTCAGAAAAATGAAGATGTATGCCATTTTCAGTAGAAAGAGAGGGGGGTCAAATGGAAGGCAAAAATTCAATGATTGTAGCAACACGATTAGTTACTTCTTCATACTCCTTGTAGCTATATTTCCGGCACAAGCGACCGAAAAAAAAATGCTTACAGAAGATTATGAAAAGAACATACAATTTTGGGAAGTCATTAAATCTGAGATCCATCAGCTTCCATCTTCTGACTTCAATCTATTATCGAGGTACACTTAGACCCAACTCTGTATCATATAATGAAAACGTCAAAAATTAGCATCAATTCACGGGTAGGATTACTGCACCACACATATATTGATGATTTCAAATCATTTTATAAGAAACTCCACAATAGCAAAATAAACATAGAGAAGTATTATTATAGAAACACTGCAGTTGAAGTCCGGGAATTGTTTTCCCATCCACCAAACACTTGAATTAATCAACAAGCTATATCTATATGCAAAGTTGCAGATTACAGCAGGATGACATTACAATCAAATAATCAACAGCACTATCACCACCATAGCATCCAAGAATTTGAAGGTGACATATAGGTTTTTATGATTAAGCTCATAAGGTCTTCAAAGCTTAAAAGTTTCTCTAGTCAATTTACCGCTTCCAAGTATTCAGGTCTAAACTAGCAGCTAGGAAAGTAAACCTTAATGTCACGACTGGTGAAATTGGAAAGTTTTTTAAGATTTAAGCAGTTAAAGGCACATATTTACCCTAATTCATGAAATTCCAAGTTTGATCACTAAAAATAAACCCAAACAGTACACAATTAAGCTAGAACAAAACAGAAGATGAGGGAAAATGAAATATCTAATTCCTTCTGTAAAGAGATACAAGAGTACATATACAAGTTACAATTATGAAAATATCTAGTAGTAAACTATGCCACAGCTCATCTAACTAATAGTGAACATGTGTGACTCTCGATCAACTGTTAGTTAGGTTCTTTACTATGGGCTACTTTTAATTCCCCTTTTATGGCTCATTCCTTAGTCCTATTATAGTCAAATGGTTTAGTACTTTAGTCTATGTCATACCTTGTGGTTCGACTAGGATCATCAGCTTCTTAATTCTTAACATTAGTTGAGGACATATAATGTACTTTGTAAGCTAAAATGCTCTTTTTGTGCAGGTACAGGGAGGACGCACAGAGAGTAATGATAATGTTATTCACTTTGGTTGATAAAATAAATTTAATAGACCCATAACAAATGCTGTTTTATGCAGGACAACACTGCCATTCAATTTCAAGTATTGTAAGTTATTCAGGGATGAGTTTAAAATGACTAATATTAGTTATTGTGTGTACAAAGAAGAAAGAATTGGACTTTCTATGAAACAAAGCAAGGTGCTAAGTGCTTTGCATGAAGGGAAGACAAACCTCTATGCTTGGTCTGATTGAGGAAGTGCATTATTACCCAGAAGCACATTCTCACTTTTTTGGCCAAAGTCAAACAAGTTGAGATTTTGATAAAGCTAGCATGTTAAGAACGAGTAACAAGTACGATATGTTGCATCTCAATTCTCAAACAGTGAAGTGTATTAAGCTATCACACCAAGCAGGATCTGACCAGCTCTTAAGTTGTTTCTTTTCATGATCTCTTATTAGTCAACTAAAACATAGCTCAAATGCATTACACCAAAAGTTTCAACGAATTGTTAGGTCATCAATAGAAACAAAGGAAATCAAAATGAAGATGGGGGCATAACCCAGCAAAGACATAACGTTTCAGATTCATCGTTTTCAGTAATAGGATTTAATTAATCAATAAGTAGAAGAAAAGAAGACCACTTATAATCCAAACATGAGACGATTAATGGAGTCAAAAGCTGCTTACAGAAACCAAACACAAAACATTGGAAGATATCAAACTCCTGGGTTGGCACTGCCGATCATACCCTGTGATAACGACCTTAAGTTCGAATCCAGGCCGAGACAAGAGGTGAGCCTGGCAGAAGACACTGCCGAATGAAGAGGAAGCAAAGACTGAAGACAACCCAATTGAGGAACAGTCCTGAAATCCAAAATCCAAAAGTTGAAATCTGGAAAATTTGATCAAAACCCACTTACCACATTTCGATAATTAAATCCCCTAAATAATCAAATTAAGAAAGCAAAAAAAATGAATTTCACAAAATGTTAGTGAATGAGTTTTAACAAAATTTGCTTGCCTTGATATCGTGGAAGAAGAGCGAATTGAGGGAAGAGAAGGTGAAGGTGCATGTGTGGGCTTGAGGTTGGGTTTGGAAATGGCCGATTTAAATAAGGAGAGTGTTGGCTTTGAGAGAGATCTGCAGCGAGACGCCATTGGAGAACCAGGCAAAGAAATCGTCGTAGGGTTTAGGAAAATTGCTGCAGAGCTTCAGCTGGGTTTTACAATTGAGTGCGAGTAAATTAGCCTAGCCCACCTACAAGCACACTTACACAACAAATATAAGCTAATTGTTTAATAACGGTGAAACTTAGATTATATTATTGGGAAATTTAAAAAAAATAATAATAAAAATAAAAATAATATTGAATACTAAACATTGTTTAATCATTTTAAAATTTAACGAGTTATAATGATTATGATTATGATTTAATTTAAATAATATTTAATATAAAATAATATGATAAGTTTTTTTAATATTAAAAATATATGAGTTTTAAGAAATAATATTTTTATAATTATAAGTTTTAAATATATTATTTGGTATAATTTAATTACTTAAATTATAATAGTAAGATTTAATTTTTTTATATAAATAAGGAGTGATTAAAAATAAGTTATATTATTTTAATAATTTTTTAATAATTTTTTATTATTCTTTTATCAAATAATTAAATCCGATTAAAATATAAGTATTTAACAATAATAAATTGATAATTAATATAAAAAAATTAAAAACATTCATTTTAAAATCTGTTAATTATCACTATTTTATTTTAATATTTTATTAATTTATTTTATTTTTATATTCATTAAAATATATATTTAATTATTTTTATTTTCGAATATTATTATTATTGATTTTTTCTTAAATAATTTTATATTAAATTTTATTTTTATTTTTATTAATGATTTTTATTTTATTCATGCTTTAATTATTTAATAAAAATAATAATATTTAATATAAAAAGATATAATTTATTTTTAATTAAATTACATTAATTATAGTATAAAAGCTTACATGACGTATACAATCTAATATAAGTTCTCTGTATATCGCCCCACCTTAACAATAATGTACACATTACAATTTCGTAGAGTACATCACATATTTCAAAAATCTATTCCACGTCATTTTAAAGGGTGATTGATATAGGAATTATAAAATGAGTATTTTATTTTTATTATTTTTAATTAAATTATTTTAATCTCATTATTTTAAAATATATATTTTTTTTATTCTTAAAAATTCAAATTAACATTAGTATATCTTCTTTTATAACTAAAAAGATATTATATGCTCTCTTAACTAAAGTTATAGGATCACTTATGTCCTTTTTGTTTTAAATATGCTACCAATAAGAAACAAAATACATATAACAAATAGTATATACATATTATTTTAACAGTAATGTACATGTATTAACTAGTGATGTATTAGTAAGATTCATCATTTAAAAAAAATTATAGATTCAAACTACGCTAAATATTATTTTCTAAGAAAGTATAATACAATAAATCAATAATGGTGTTTAAATTAGACTATCAAATATTACTCTTATTTTTTACTTTTTAAAAATTGCGGATTTAAAAAACAATTATTATTAATTATTAGTTTAAAAATAAAATCTTAATCGATACAACTAAAATAAATTGAGGTTTTTAAATATTTTTGCATAAAAATAAAATAACATATAAGAATAAGAAAATAATAAAAAGTATATATTTTTTAATTAATAAAAAAACATGTGATTATTGAATTTTTCTTATCATTGGATTACAATTAAAATTAAATTTATTATGTTATAATTTAAATACTAAATTTATTATATAATTTTAAGATTTTTATTTATTTTTCTTAATTTAAGTTTGCCTATAATTTAACATTTTTTCTTACTTTGATAATTAATTTTATTTATCGGTAGGAAATCAAACATACGAACAAATTTTTATAACAATTTTAGAATTAAAAAATAAAAATAAAAATCTCAAACGCATTAATTTTCAACTCTAATATGTACATAATTTTAAAAAATACTTGAAATAAGATAATAAAAATAATATTATTTAAACTTGTAACTATAAAAATAGCACATATTATGTTAATCACATATAATATTTCACTTTGAATATTGTCTAATTAGATATCGTTCAAATTGAACTTCATCCCTTTAAACTATTTCAATGTCGAATGTCATCTGATTAAAACCCGCTTAATGTTATTAAAATGTTATTGTTTTATTATAAGTTTTTAAAGATATAATTTTTGTACTTTTTTAATTATTTTTTCCTACTTCTATATGAACACCTTGTATTGTTTCATTTTTTTGTTTTTCTTTGGAAATGAAAGGAAAAGTAAATTTTTAAGGTGTAATGATGTGTTTAATAATTGAGGTATTTAATGAAAAAGAAGATGCATGTTAGAGTGTTAATTGTGTGGATTAGATGGTGGATGGTGGATAGTGAATGATGGATGAATAAATGTTATTTAATGAAAAAATTATAGCATCAAAATTGATATTTTAATATTAGTTTTTTAATTCTAGGTGTATGGGAGCTAGGAATTAACATATTTTATTATTATTATTAGTAGTAGTAGTAATTAAAAATTGTCTTAGAAATTTTGATCATGTGATGATAATATGTTGATTTATAATCAAAGATGTGATTAATAATGGACGCATAATCTTTGTGTTATTTTTTTTGAAATTTAGATTACTTATCCAAATTATTTAAAAATTATTATGTGATTAATAATGGATGCATAATCTTTGTGTTATTTTTTTTGAAATTTAGATTACTTATCCAAATTATTTAAAAATTATTTTGATGCTCCTTTTTTCAAACTTAAAGGATTATGATTGCCTTTTGACTATTAATCTACCATATACTTTAGTTTTAGTCATGAATATGAAAGAGTAGTAAGATAATTTTTTTTAACTTATTGCCTAATCCAAAAGCATTTCACGGTGTTATAAGTCATAAATTTGTGTATCACAAATAAGTTTGTGAAATATTGAATATTAGTACTTAATTCAAGAAATAAAAGAAGGACCTTAATTTACGGAGTAAAACAAATAATCCTTAATTCAAGGAGTAAATCAAAAAATGCTTAATTTAAAGAGTAATTGAATGAGTAAAATTTTCTTATAAATAGCTATACAATTGTAATGAAAATATGAAGAAAATAATACAAACTAGAGAGCTCTTTTGTGCAGAGTGATTTCTTATTTTTTCAACATGGTATTAGAGCAGTAAAATTAATTTGCTTCTCCTTTATTATTATCTTAGTATCTTCAATCTTTGAAATTGCTGAAGACAAGCCACTAGGATTAGAAGCTCAAAGTTTACCGGTGCTTTCCTTCATGAATATGCATAAGGTGGATGCCAACCCAAATCAAAGATTAAGCTCAGTCTTGTTGAATGAATTTAATTACTTTCCTTGCTCAAGAGCAATGTCTCTGGCTTTAGGTGGAAGGTCCAAGTTGGGGTTCATAAATGGAAACATCGAAGTACCTGATGTTTCCTTATCAACCTATGAATCTTGGCTTAGTAAGGATCAGTTGGTTATGTCATGGCTCCTAAATTCCATGGAATGTAAATTAGCTGAAATATTCAGGTACTCTGAATCTGCATACCAACTATGGGAGACGGTCAAGGAAATGTATGGTAGTTAAAACAATACTGCACGAGTTTTTCAATTAAAGAATGACATCTCAGATTTGCAACAAGATGGCAAGCCTTTTGTACAACTCTTAGGAAGCATGAAAAGCATATGGAATGAGTTGGAAATATATCGTCCTCATACAACCAATGTAGCTCTGCTACGAAAGAGTGCGAAAGAAGATAAGATATTTCAACTTCTGCCCAGTCTCGATTCAACATATGAAGATATACGATGCCACATACTCATGAATACTGAACTTTCTTCATTCACTAATGTATGTGCGACAATTCAACGTGAAGAAGTAAGGAGGAAAGTCATGAACAAGGGTACAATGGCTAATTCACCTGAGGCAAGAGCCTATCTAACCAACGAGAGGAAGTACAAAGGGAAGCATCCAAACTTGAAGTGTCAACACTACAACTATATGGGCCATGTTAAGGACACATGTTGGATTCTACATCTAGAATTAAAACTTGATTTTATAATGGATAAGGGTTTACAGAAAGTGAATCATACTACACACCGTGCAAATCATGATTTTGCCTCTACCTCTAATGGGTCTGATCCATTCAAGAACTTCACAGCGAATCCAGCTAAACTCATGAATGAGTTTATGTTGTATCTTCAAAGCAAGACAATAGGTGCTAGAATTGACTGTGTGGATAGCATAGAAGAAGGAAACTCGATAGCATTGCTAGGCAAGTTTGCAGGTTTCTTGGCAGATACAAAACTCATACCACAAGAGGACATGCAAGGTATCATAAAAGCCTTTAAAAATACTCTTAAAATAAATATGTTGCATGATTTATGGGTTGTAGATTCAAGTGCCACAGATCATATGACAAACCATGTGTCAAAGTCTCATAAGTTTGAAAAATTAGCAAATCCTTCTCAAGTTTCAATTGCAAATAGTGAGAATGTAAAGGTTTTAGGAAAAGAAAAAATAAAATTAATGTGAGATGAAATCGAGTCGGTAGTTTTATATGTACCTTCCTTTCCTTTCCAACTTCTTTCTGTAGGAAAAATAACAAATACCTTGAATTGCTTAGCCATTTTTTCTCCTCACAATGTCATTTTTCGGGATTGTGGCACAAAAAGACGATTGGTGAAGGGTTTTACTTAGATGGTCTCTATTACATATCCAAGAAAATCAATTGTGGCATCAACGTTTAGCTCAACCTTCACCAATTTTTTCAACTTTATTTCCAAACTTAGGAAATGATGCAATTGTATGTGAAACTTGCCATTTGTCTAAGGCCACTAGATTGCCTTTTAATTCTTCCTTGTCTAGGGCTAGTAAGTGTTTTGAACTAGTTCATTCAGATGTATAGGGACCAACTAATGAATCTTTTGATTGTTATAAGTATTTTGTGATTTTTGTTGATGATTTCTCTCGAGTCATATGGTTATATCTTTTAAAGTCCAAGAATGAAGTTATGGAAGTATTTAAAAACCTTCATAACATTGTTAAAAATCACTTCTCCTCTAAAATTCAAACTTTAAGGTCTGACAATGGCACCAAATACATGTCCCATATCATGAAACAATATTTGAGCATTCATGACATTATGCATCAAACAAGTTGTGTTGGCACACCTCAACAAATTGGTGTAGCTGAACACAAAAACTGGAACTTACTTGAAAAAACTAAAGCATTAATGCTACAAATGAATGTACCAAAGAGATTCTGGTCCCAAGGGGTTATGGTAGCTGCTTACATCATTAATAGATTACCCAATCGAGGCTTGGATTTCAAGTCTCCCCTAGAGATCATGAAAGGAAGGAAAATTAACTTCTCACACCTTAGAGTCTTTGGCTGCATCTGTTTTGTACATATTCAATCTCATCATCGAGATAAATTTGATCCTAGAGATGTTAAATATATTTTTCTTGGTTATTCATCTACACAAAAAGGATATAAGTGTTATGATCTCTAACTTAAGAGATTAATTGTGTCTAAAGATGTTCGATTTTATGAAACTAACCCTTTCTTTAGCAAGTCACATGAAATCACAAGTAAAGGGGATGGCATCTTGGATGTGTTTCCATTACCAATAATCGAACTTGAGGCTCCACAACAACAAGATCCAAACCATGTCAACATTGACGCATCTCTCACTGAAAGTAACAATGAAGGGTCTCATCTTAATGGTACACTGCATGAAGATGGTGATAATTAAGATGATCCTCACAATATGGTACAAGATGTGAACGAGTGTGAGATAACTCATCTTGCTCCACGACGTAATCTAATGGGTGTTAGGCAACCTCCCACAAGACTTCAAGACTTTGTCACCTACAAACCTACACATTTCATCTCAAATTATATGTCATATAAGAGAGTGACATCAACCCATGCCGCATTCCTCGGCACTATATCGAGTTACAATGAGCCTCAAAACTTTCATGAGGCCAATAGCCAAGAGGTGTGGAAGGAAGCCATGTAAGAAAAACTTAAAGCCCTAGATCAACACAACACATGGAGCGTCACCAAACTTCCAAAAGGCAAGAAAGTCGTGGGTTGCAAATGGATTTATAAGCTCAAATTCAAGTCAGATTGATCAATTGAGAGGTATAAAGCAAGATTGGTGGCTCGGGGATTCACTCAAACATTCGAGGTGGATTACAAAGAAACATTTTGCACCTGTTGCAAAAATGAACACAGTAAGAGAGCTACTGTCCGTGGCTATAAACAAGGGGTGGTCCATGTACCAAATGGATGTGAAGAATGCATTCTTGCATTGTGATCTCAAAGAAGAAGTCTATATGAAATTGCCACCCACGCATCCTCAAAGCAATGAACTGGATTTAGTGTGCAAATTGCATAAATCCATTTATGGTTTGAAACAGTCCCCGTGAGCTTGGTATGCCAAGCTAAGCTTAGTTCTCACTAGTGTTGGTTTCAAAAGCAGCAATGACGATTCCTCACTATTTGTTTGCATAGGAGCTATGGGAAAATTGGTTGTACTGATTTATGTAGATGATCTAATAATTACAGGTGATAATGTTGACGAGATTTTCAACCTCAAACAGTCCCTCAGACAAAGATTTGCAATTAAAGACCTTGGGATATTGAAGTACTTTCTTGGTATAGAAATGGCAACCTCGCACATGTGACTCTTTCTTAACTAAAGGAAATATGTCCTAGATTTGCTCAAATAAGCTAACATGAGCGATGCGAAACCAACCATTACCCCTCTTGACAGCAAGCTCAAACCTAGCTTGAAGGGCACGCCACTCACGGATATAAGTTATTACCAGCGATTGGTTGGTAAGTTGATCTACCTAACAATCATCATACCTGACATCACATATTCTGTAAGTATTGTGAGCTAATTCATGCACTCCCCTACACTTGAGCATTTGAACCTTGTTAAAAGGATCTTACGCTACTTAAAAGGATCAGTGGGTTGTGGTATCATCACGAAGAAGAATGACAACACATAAATCATGAGGTATTGTGATGCTGATTGGGCATGGAATGCAATCGATCGCAAGTCCACCACTGGCTACTGTACATTTGTCGGTGGAAACTTGGTCACATGGAAGAGTAAGAAACAAACTGTCATCGCCAGATCAAGTGCCGAAGCTGAGTATCGTACAATGGCTTCAACTGTGTGTGAGTCGATATGGCTTAAAGGTATTCTGTGTGATTTAGGTGTTCCTACAACTCTTCCTATGTCCTTATTTTGTGACAATCAAGTAGCCATGCATGTAGCATCAAACCTAGTATTTCACGAGAGGACGAAACACATTGAATTTGATTGTCATTACGTTCGTGAACAAGTTCAATCACATGTGATTCAGACACATTATACAAGAAGCTTCGACCAATTGGCTCACATCTTTACCAAGCCCTTGGCTTCTCATCAGTTTCAACGACTTTTGTCCAAGCTTGGATCCATAAACCTTCTAGATCCAGCTTGAGGGAGAATATTGGATATTAGTCCTTAATTCAAGAAATAAAACAAGGACCTTAATTCAAGGAATAAAACAAGGACCTTAATTCAAGGAATAAAACAATAAGCTTAATTCAAAACAATGAATCCTTAATTCAAAGAGTAAATCAAGGAATGTTTAATTTAAAGAGTAATTGAAAGAGTAAAATTTCCTTATAAATAGCTATACAATTGTAATAAAATTATGAAGAAAATAATACAAATTAGAGAGCTCTTTTATGTAAAGTTATTTTTTGGTTTTTTAATATAAAATTTGTTTAGATATCGACGTAATAGAGATAGACAAATTTTGTTTAAAAGTTTATTCCATGATTTAAATAAACTCTTGACATGTTTAAACTACAAAATAAAATAAAGTAAAATGCTTATTAAAAGTTAATATTATCGTCCAGACCTCTCGGTTGTAGCAATCATTATCCTTAGAAAAAATGGTATTATTTTTTATATTTTGTATATTTATTTATAATATAAATATAACTATAAGTAGGGTAATTAAATTTAATATTTTACGCTCTCTACTTATAATTTGTGATTCTATAAGAAGAAAAACATGAATTTTTTCATAATTTCTCAAAAAAATTATAAGTTGAATTTAATCTTAAATTTTGCAGTGGATTTTAAAATAGAGAAAATTATCGGACAAATCTCTTACTTAAAAATAAATGAGTTAGAAAAAATTATATGATTTGGTTATTTAATTTTGTAAAAAAATATAAAGAAGGAAAAAATATTTTATTAATATTTTGAATAAAATAATATTATTTTCTTATTATTTTTTTAGTATTTATTATAAAAATTATTAATTATTAAGTAAATAATAATTTTTTATCATAAATATTAAATAAATAATAAAATTTATCATTTTTTAATATATTTTATAAAATATAAAAAATTAAATAATATAATTTGCAATATAAGATATTAACTAATATAAATCTCTATCTTACCCAAAAAAAAAAAAAAAAGCACATATCAGCCCTCTCCTCTGTTCTCACTCTTTCTTTCAAGTGGTCGCGGCTTTTCACCGTTCGCGTTCCTTTGAATTCATTTATCCCCCCTCTAATTTTCTCTATCCCCAAACCCTGCCAAAGCCCTACCTAAGAGAACTTCGTTGTTCGTTATTTCACTATTGCCATTTCCCAGCGACAATGCTCGCCGTTGATTCGAACACTGACGGAGCCATAGTCCCTTTAAACGCGGCCAACGGATCTCTGGTTTCGTCATTGGAGGAGCACCGGCGACCAGAGGTGTACCCTCTCCACCACGGATTTAAGCCTCCAATAGCTCGTCTCTCTGTCTCCTGGGCCAGAGGCAACACTCTCCGCGTTTCCGTTTTGTGTCCACCTTCCGGAGATGACTCCGGCGATGACGAATTCGGTGGAAGAGTTATGGAGGTGCGGCTCGGCCATGGAGATGCTGAGATCGGCGACTCACAGTGGCGGAGAATAGCCTACGGTTCGGTGTCGCCGTTTGCACTTCTTCAGAGTAGGAGGAATTCGGTTACAAACTTGTCGAAGTTGTCGATGAGTGCCTCGCCATATCATGTTGAGTGGTGAGTGAACTGATGTCGTTTTGAGTTGGGAGTTCGGGGATTTTGATCTTGTTCTTTTGCTGAAGAAAAACAGTGGATTTGCTCTTTTGCTAATACATATACTGTTTGAACTTTTTCTTTCTACAAGTTAACGTACATAAAGTTGTTCTAACTAATTTTGAGAAATCAGGTGGGAGTATGTGATGGAATACAGCAAGGACATTAATGCAGTTCTTGGTAATCCAAAACCGCCTTCTGGTCCTTTGATTGAAGATCCAAAGACAGTTTTAAAGGTGAGTTTACTTTAGTTCTTAATTAAAATCCAGGAGGTTGGGTTTGACTGCAAAATTAAGCTGTGAGAAGTGTTAAGTCTGCTTACTTAAATAACAAAACTTCCGTGCAAAATTGAACTATAATATTTATTTCTAATTTTAGAATACATATGTAGACAGTTGAAGAGCCCACCTGCTTGAAAGCTGCATGGGAGTTGATGGAAATATTTTTTGCCGACAAGCAATCTCAACCGTGGCTACCTGAGCGGCTGGTTGACTGGCTATCTGTACGATTCTATGCTGTCTCTATATTTTTTTAAATATGAATTTCCTTCACATTTTAAAATTTTCCTGCGCTGTGATCTATCTCTCTCTCATTTCTTCAAGTACATATTTTGAATGATATTTATTTTTTGGCAGAATTATGATAGCCTTCTTTCCAGTGCACAGCCAACAATTTACTCAAAACTTGTGAGTTTTCAGGAAGAGCTTGTAAGTTTGCAGGTACGTCTCACTCCCTTTAACCTTGAGTCATCTTCTTGTTATATTTTTAGTGGAAACAAGAAATAAAGGAACTTAAACATTGTCTAGTTTTTCTTAGAAGGCTATAATATTCAGCTACTTTTGTAAAGTGAAAAATATTTAAAGTGGTAGGTCTTATTATAGCATCCTACCATGTGTTTGGTGCTTTTGATTTAAGTAACATTAACAATTAGTGGCCATCTCACAAGTCATAACTCATTTGTTAGTTCTTCAAGCTGGCAGGAAATCTAATGAAAGAGTTTTGTGCAGGCTGTAGAAGATGATCCTAGATATTGGGAGATGATGTCATTAGCCCTAGCAGTTGGCTGGCTGGAAGTAGTGGTTGGTAGTTTTTATGGTCTTATCCTTTCCTTCTAATTCTATCAACATTTTTTTTGGTCAGTCTCAGGAAAGTATGTGCTGTCAGTTACCTTGATAACAAGGACTACACAAACGATGCTTGCCTACTTGCAGGTGAAAATGCTGCGTTTACATGGTTCTTATCAACCAGATCAGCTAGGCAATCGTGAGGTTTGTAAGAATCTACTAGTCTTTCATTAAATCTGAAATGAATAATTTTCACATAATATAAATCTGTCCTATTAACTCCTTTTTCAGTAACTCTATTTGTCGAACTAAATGATGGGTGTTTCCTGCCATTTAAGCAGTCACTTTTAAGATTATTTATTTAGTCTTTAGGATCCAAAATCTTTAATCCAAATGAAATGCAATGAAGTTCTCCATGACAATTCATTACCTTTTTCTGGATGTCATTGACGGTGGTCAAGAATTGCAGTATTATGCTCTTTGAACATGTCTCACTCTGTTATATGTTGAATTTAACAGACTGAGAATGGTCTGGTTGAGGCAGTTGCAGTCCTTATTTCAAAACTGCCACGCATGCGCCCTGAACTGGAAGAAGGAAAACTAGGCCAATGTTTCAAAGTGAAGTCTGATTTTATCAAGGTATTTACTGTTATAATTGTAAGGGTTATTTTATTTTATTTTTCTTTAATGATACAATAACTTAATTTAGGAATGGGAAAAATGGAGGGCACAAATTACTAAGCTGGATTGCAGTGCATTTTGGATTCAATGTCATCACCATCAAACCCGAGAGGGTTTAAAGAATATGCTACATCTGATGCTGGGAAACAATAGCAGTCTCTGTGCTGCAACATGCCATTGGATAGAGCTCTATATTTCTCATCTTCTTTATATTCGACCTTTTACCACTGTAATTTTTCTTTTCTTATTGACATTATTAGTTTTTATTGGCCAGTCCATTGTGTTTGATGTTGGCATTTTATTTCTGTTTAATCTAGGGTCTAGAAAGCTTGTATAGCCTGGCCCAGAAATGCATGCTTATGAAACCAGCGCCCTGCACCCATAGGTTGATAAAACTCTTGATTGGGATTCTTGGGGAGAATACAGAGGTAAGCAACATTGATAAGATATTAGGCCTACTGTGCAATTCCCCCTCACTAAAATTTTATCAATTTATCTTGAGTTTTACAGGTTGTCTTAGCAGAATGTTCCAGAGCATTTGGCCCTTGGTGAGTCTGCTACTCTATCTCTTTTTTTGTTGTTCTAACTTATGTGTGATTTTTTTTGTTCTAAAAGATTCAAATCATGGATCACTACCTACCCACTCACCTGTACTCATTCTTACACCTGTGGAGGAATTAAATCCAATGACTAAAGTGTAAGATAACCATCAGACATGCTACTTCCTTTTCTTTTATACTTATTAGGCCCCTTTTTATTGGTTGCTGACAGGATGGTTTCTCATGCTATTGAGCTGTTGACTGCTGGGAATGATCAAGCGGAAATTCTTCTGCATGAAGAGCGCAATGAACTTGGTGGAATTAGTATAGCTGAACTGCACAGGCTTATCTATGCTCAAGTTCTATCTGCACACCCATTGACCTGGCAAGTGAGTGCTAATAAGTTGAATCTGATTCATTTTATAGATTTTGTTAGTTTATACTCGTGTATTATCTGTTGAATGTTTAGCATTATTTATTTTCCTGGTGTTTGAGATGCAAATTAAGGTTCATTGGATATAACTCATATTGTTGGATGCTCTCTTCTTTACAGATTGCTCCAATATACTTGACATCATGCTTGAAGCAGGGAATTGGTTTATTAGATATTTTGTTGCTCAAGCAACCTGTTCAACATAATGAAATGCTTCTTAAGGTGATTGATTCTTAGCACCGGAATTTTTTTTCTGCCCTTTATATTACATGATTTCTTCACCCCCCTTTTATACATTTCGTTACTAATCCATCAAATGTTGTTTTCATGCAGAATATAGAGTTATGCCGCTTATATGAACTTGATACTGTTTGTTCCAACATTATGAAGGTATGTTATGTATTCTCTTTGGAACCTTAGGTGCCATTTATTCTCTTTGGTGTGCTGCATGTGAGAAAGCAACTCATGAAAACTCAGTACTGAAATAATTTAAATTGGTATTTTGCACACATCATATGCAACGTCACTCAGATATCTTTCTAAGGGCTCCAAAGCATGGAGTCAATGATGGAGAGTTCATTATTTATTATCATCATGAAATATAGTTTAAACAAAGAATTTAGGTTTTAGTTTGCCCTACCCACAAGTCACATCAATGTTGCTTGGAGAACAATGATATAGTGTATTGAACATATTATGTTTGAAATTTTCCCAGTGCTTTCCTGGTGCACATGCATGTTCATATATTGAGATGTAAACTTCCAAGATTGTCAAAATTGATGATAGTGGATCTACAAATCAGGAACAGGAATGGCTAGTGAGATTGGATATATCAAATATCTATGGTGTTCAATACTCTGCTACAATTGATAAGATGAGATCAAAGTAGAAATAACATTTATGGAGTATGAAATTTAAAATATACTTAAGAGTTTAACCCAATAATGCAGTAATTGCAATAAGTTTTCAATATTAGATTGCTGGAGTGTACCACTGGAAGCATGGTCGGAAAGGTGCTGGAGTTTTCTGGCTTCAGCAGGCTCGGGATGAAGTTCGACTTAACCGGATTTCTCAGCATTTATTTAGTTCCGTTGGAAAGTCAATCTCAGATGAAAGCTTTAAGGTAATTATCCTTTGATTAATTTAGATGAAGAAACAGGGTGGAGTTTTAGTTTATCATGTCCTGAAATTGTTGTCCTTTTACTGTAACCCAGTTTTTTCTAATGTGCTATTCACTTTTCCTGCTCTATTTAGCAATGGGAAGGATTGATTGAATTGTTAAGTTCTGAATCTAAGATTGCTGGAGGTCTCGAGTTTATGCACAAGTATGGATATTGTTTGCTCTGGGTTCTCTTTGGTATTATTTGATTTACATCCATCATTAATTTTGCTGAGCTCATTTATGGTTTTTATAGGTATAGGGATTTCAAAAAGTCCCTCAAGCAGGTTCATCGTGAAAAAACTACCAATGCTCCTCGGCAAGCTGTAGAATCTCTCATTTCGGTAAACTTCTTTTGGTATTTTGCAATTCAATGGCTATTATTTCCTATGATGTTGGGATTCTGGCATTCCACTTGTGCTTTACCACCAAAGTATGTGCAAAATGTTCATTCTAAGTACCAAGCAATGCATTTGGGATCTGCCTGATATGATGAAGTTTTATTTGGAAGTTGCATGACATATTTCTGTCGGCAATGATGTTATGTCTGGTGCTTTACATGGTGGTTTCTGGTAATGCATCTGTTGTGTCTTTAAGGTTTGTGATAAAAAAAAATTTGATATGATTTTGCAGCTTATGAAAAACCCTTCTACTCCTCAGCGGTTTTGGCTGCCTCTTCTGTATGATTCGGTGAGCTCATTTACTAAAGTGTCTTGTTAAGTTATTGATGTAGTGATGTTTCCAAGCTGCATTACAATTTCTATGATGCGTTTTTAAATTGTATATGAACCCAACTTTTGTTTTATAAAAAAAAAAAAAAAAAACAACACGAAAACACCAAAAACAATTGTCAAGATATTGCAACATAGTTAAAGACCTTGTTTGAATGTCTTGATGATTTGCAATGGGTAACAAAAAGTACTTTTACATTATCTAATTGCCTACTCAGTTATTTTTAAATTAGCACAAATTGTTTTGGTGTTTGCAGCTGGAGCTACTTAATTGGCAGGAGCGTCCTCTTCTAAATGTTTCCCAAACCTACCTTTTACTAAATAAGCTGCAAGAGTTATCCATGGCAAGATTGCGTCCAGAATTCGTAGAAGTGGATTTGCCTACACAAGCTTTATGTTCTGTAAGGTTAGCTCTTGCTACAAATCTTGGTCGTGCAATTTTGGAAGAGTAATGGTACCTATTTTGTAAACCTAGTAGACAGTGGCCTAAAGGCATTTTATATGCATGTGGAGGTTTGCTTGAAGACATGTTGTGCTGTTGTGTAAGTTGGATTATATATATTGGTACGGCAGATAAATTGTGTTAGAGAGTTTAGAATGGGTGCTGCTGTAAATCTGCATGATATATATATATATATTTTGAGCAAACCTAAAAAATACTACTGAATTATTTTATTTGTTTTATTCATACTAACAAAGTATTTTTATATAATACTCAACTATTGTATTTTTTTAATTTATACAATTTTGTTGTTCTTTGTCTAACAACACCACAACTCATAATTAAGTGGTATATTTTGAATAATTTATATAGTTAAGTGGTATATTTTGAATAATATTTGTTCCAAATATACCACTTTTGAGTTTTAAATTTACTACTTGATTGTACGAATTGTTTTAAATTTATTATTGATGTGTGACAAATATTAAAGAATGATATAAATGAAATAAATATAATAATTAGGTGTTATAAACGAGAAGAAAAAATGATTCGATGGTATTAACAAGAGAAATGCAATAGTTTGTCATTATGAATTACATGAATACAATGATATTTTTGTAGACTGCCTATATATTTTTCTCAAAGTTATATAGCGTGCATAACGTTCCTCAAGCAAACACAAGATCCGCCGTTGTACGTGTTCTTAAGTTTATTTTTTGGATTAAAATTACTTCTAATATAACTTAAGTGGATGGGTAGTGGTGGAGCTCCCACAAAGCCTAGGTCCATATCAATGATCTTATAAATAGAATATCTAGCTATGCTTAAAGTTATTGATAAAATACTTCTCATTTCGTTCAAACAATACTTTACTGGTATATTTAGTGGGAGAAAATTATACAATCTTTGATCCTGAAAATATTACATCTCTCTTTTTATTTATGTCCTTTTACTCACATGTTGCTCTGTTTCCCCTTTTTTCAATTTTTATTTTCATTTTCTGTTATCCTTTTTTAAAAAAAAAATGATCTTTCTCTATTTATTTTGTTGTGATATTTTTTTCTTTCCGTTTTTATACGTGTCTTTCTTATTACCAACTTGTTATTTACTTAATGTAGAATTATAATGATTTATAAGAATATATAAATTTAGTAATATTTTATTGTAATTGAATTATATCTAAAATTTGATCACTTTTAATTATGCGAAAAAAGTGTGAACTGAGATGAGATTTCTAAAGCTACACAATTGTTTTGTATACACCATTTAATCGAATTGAAATGTCAGAATATACAATGATGTGGTATATACAAGACAAGATGTAAAAATGAGTCAAAGCCTATAAATAAAATGTAGGCAGAAAATGAGAAAGACAAGACATAGAAGATGTTGGAGGCTCTAGATCCTACACTCCAATATAAATGAATAAGAAATGTATTTATAATCAAGAATTAGGGCATCAATATCATGATAGACTTCGGTCTCTTCTATATGAGCCAAGTATATGCCCAAACCACAATTATTGATTTTTGTTTTTTGTTTTTAATTTCAAATAATACATCATATAAGACTCAAACTATAAACATCAACATTTTACGGTACAGTATTTTAGTACTTGACTAGTAATTCATTTGAAAAATTACTAATAAACCATTACACAAGTTCATTGACTTCGATTTTTTGAAAAGGCCTAAATTGTAGGAGTCACATGCGATCTCAATAATACCACGTGCTTATGTTGTTGGCTAGCAGCTCAGGCCACCAATTCGCCTCGCAAAGTCATCGTATACCCAATTCTATAAAAAAAAAAAATGTTCACTAATTATGTATCAATGTTACATGTTGATTTAATTCAATTAAAATGAATAGATTTACCAAGAAAAAATAAAATAGATATATATTTTTTTCTTTTCCACATAATCTCACCCAACTTAATAAAAGAACGCATATATTAATTACTTTACTTTTAAATTATAGTATTTTAGTTATCTTAAATGATTCAATAATTTAGATTAATTTTAATAATTTTAATCACATTATTTTTCATAATTTTTGTTTAAAGTTTTTTTTTCTCTTTAAACATCTACTAACTCCTACAAATAAGGTTCAATTTGATCACATTTAAACTTTCTTAACAAAAATAATAATAAATCAAATTAAAATTGATACAAAATGATAAATATTAAAAAAATGTAACCATAAGTCAACTAAAGTTCATTAATTTTAAAAAAGTTAATTAATTTTCTCAATATATAAAAATAAATATCATATTATTCCATCTTATTTATCATTGATCAACAAAATAACACTATTTGTACTTAAGTTTTTATCCTACTAACATTTATATTTTTGGATAAAGGATAGTAAAATTAAGTTATTTATAATCAAACTTTAAATATATTATTTATTTTGTGAGTTAATATTTATTTTTTAATATTTTATTAATTTTTTTATTAAAAATTAAAATATATATTTAAATAATTTTTTGTTTGAATTTTATTATTATTAAATATTCGTGTTTTAATTATTTAACATAAAATAATATTATTTTAAATACAAAATATTAAAATAATATAATTTATGTTTTGATTGATTTTTTTTATAAAGTTAAAAAATTAAGTAATGTTATTTTAATATAAAAAATTAAATAATATAAATATTAATCTAATTTTTTTTTATTTTTTATAACACACCCCTTTAATTTATCTTATCTTGGAGGGCAAATAATTGAAATAGAAACGAACAAATAATTCTTTCAATTACATACACTATGGGCCACCACATAGTACGGTTCAATAAGTCAGACATCGACGTGTCAACATCACTAATAGCTCGTCTGTATGTTCAAATCGAATGGCCAATAATTCTCCACGGCATATTTATTGTTTGTAAATCAGTCGACATGGGTGATAAGAATATCTAGTAGTAGGATTATGTTGGGCCTATAATGGACCCACAACTTGGGGTCTGATATGTCTACTTTCTTGTTGAATGAAACAAAGTAATATAATTTCTTTTTGAATAAAATATATCTTTTTGGTAGTAAATACTTTGGCAATTAAGTTAGGTTTCAAGATGTCAAGTGCGATTTTCCTCCCTTATTTCGAATAATGATTACTTAGAATTTAAAATATATATATATATATATATATATTTGGGCCTTTTAGGTGCTAACAAATTTATAAATTTAATGCATCTTTGTCTTGTAGGTTTTTTTTTTTAGCCCTACATAAATTAGGAAGTTCTGAGAGTTGTAAAATATGGATTTTGAGCCCAAATATGAATAGAATTAGTGATATGGAATTTAATTGAAAAGATAACAAATTTAATACAGGGATATTTTTATTTAATAATAAAAAATATAAAAATAATATGTTTTATAATTAAAATACATAATTTTAAAAAATAAAAATAATTATAAATATAATCGATTTATAATTTAAGATTTATTAACTAATAAAATGATATTAAAATTTAAAATTTAAGATTTAACCATCAATAAGTGGACATTATAGATGAGTTAATATTTTTCTTCTTTTTTAAAATATACTTTTTAATTATTAACCTATTATTTTTTTCAACTTTGTTATTGTCTCTAAATAATATTTTATTCTCTATTTTCATGTATTTTATTTTTGATCGTAAATAAAATTTATACTAATCTAAAATTTGAATTGAAAAGCTATAAAGTAGTAAACTTTCAATTTCAAATCCTACTTATTATATAAGTAATGTAATTAATTTAAATAAATAAATGTATTTAAAGAGTTGTTATTTCAAAATAAATACTCATAGACCATTTTTCTTTTATTCAAAAAAGTATTGTATTTTTTTTAAATTCCCCTTTATATATATATATATATATATATATATATATATATATAAGTAATGTATTTCTCCTATGTTATCAAGTATGGTTTGATAATTTTTTTAATTCTCTGATTATGTAAAAAGGTTGATGATGTCATCCATCAAGAATTTTATCTAACCATATCATCTCTCTTATTTTTTTGGTATTATTTTGCAAATTTTATCATGTTAAAAATACTTTCCAACCGTGTAAATAGCATAGTTGAATAATACATCCAAATTACTTATTTTTTTATTAATTTAGATTCAATTAGATTTAAATAAGATTCGAAAATATTTAATCTGAATTTGATCGAACAATATGTAATTTAAATTTATGATATGAAATAAAGAAGAATATTTTTTTATTTTCAAACTATCAAGAACCTCTACAAAATTTGTTAGACTTTTACTATCAAATTACTACAAGAACCTCTAAAACTTTGATATTTACTATCAAGCTACCAAGATCCTTCACAAAACCTGTTATAGATGTATATTGGAACTTCAATCTCAATAATGTTTTTTTTCTTATGAAAGAGTACTTCAAAAGGTATAAAAAATATTTGAAAGCATGTATTAAAATATACAGAATATTATCGTGTTTATAGGGATCTTAATATAAGAAATTTACGTAGATAATTATAATTTTTTAAATGAAAAAACTATTTTATTAATAGTAATAATATTTTCGTCATTAATTCGACATATTTACAAAAATATATTATTAATAATATTTAGATATATAGACCGCAACAAAGATCAGACCTTGTAAATTATCCAAATCAAGTCCAATCCAAAACGTTTTTTAATTCATTAGTTCAATTTTAATACTATATAAATTTTATATAGTTTATAAATAACATTAACAATCAAATTTTAAAAGGTTAATCTAAGAAGAAATAATTCTCGTATCAATTATAAACATTTCACTAAAATATTTCTTAATAAATATGTAACATTTTCTTATACACCAACACATCATATCCACCAACCGACCTATTAAATAATAAGCTTCTACACCTTGAATTCTTGCCCTTTTTCCATTAAACTATATGGTTATCTAATATAAAATGTCTTTTTCAGTCCAGACATATTTACATGCCAAATTTCAGACATTATGATAGTATTTATGGTTGAAACGTTTCTTATGGATTCAAATATAGCCACAAATTTCAGGCTTGCATCTTCCCATCAATGCATTTCTTTCTCTTATAGATCTACCAATGTCGTGTATTTATAATTAGGATCTTGCTGATTATATTCTACTGAGATAATTACTCTCTCTCAAATACATGTGGTTACTGAGTTGTGGGTAGATTTATTATCTTACATCCGATGTGCACCAATCTGTGGACATTGTGTCTCTTGCGTAGTGACATAATTATTTGCTTAAGACAGTTCTTCAAGCGTTACCTACTTATTCAACTTGCTATAAGCATGAGTGATAAGTGATAGTAAAAAAATTAGTTTAATATTTTTTTTATAATAGTTTAATCATTTTATTTTGAAAAAATAACAATATAAGGATAAATTATCAATCTTTTATTTTATTTTTATTTTTTCTCGTAATTTTTAAGAAATCATTTTTATAGATTGTATTTAGTAATGTACAATAATGATTATAAAATTGATAACAAAATTTAAAATTTAATTATTTATTCTTATGTTATTACCTTTTCAAAATAAAAAGAATAAATCACTAAAAAAAAATAAAAAATATTAAATTATTTTAACAAATATAACTAAATACGCAGTTACATTTCAATCTTAATATAACCTTCCTTGACAAAAAGTTACATGTGTTGCTACAAAAACATTCCTATTTTAACATAGTAAAACAAACCACTTAGTTCTCTTCTAATATATCCGGGGCCAATCATTAAAAAAAATGTTGGAAATATTGAACAACTCAACATTTACCTTTCCATATCCATAAAAGTTTCATTTCTTCTTCTCACAATCATAGATTTCATGGAGTGTTTGTATGCATACTATTGTGACATAATTTCCTGTTGTTTGAAAGAGAAACTTCAATTTATACTATTACGATTACTTTTTTTAAGTCACTTTCTCTTTTTAATTGAATATTTTGATCACATAATTTTTATAAGTTATTATTTGATCTTTAAAAATGTAACATTTTAATCATATAATTTTAACTAAAAATATCACTAAAATATAGTATTTTTTATAATAAATAGTTATTAAAGTGTTTCAATTTTAATAAAGTATTTTTTTTAAATTTAGTGATATTAATAAAGTAATTTCTAAGATAATTTTTACTTCAAATATAAGTTATTGGTTTATAGTTTTCCTTTCGTTTTCTTACCCCGTATTTCTAAACATAGAGGAAGAAAACTATATTTTTTGTCAATAAAATAAAATAAATAATAATTATATTATCTCGTATCATTAATTAAGATTGATAAATTATGAAGGCATTATAAAGATCCATATGTTTTAACACGAGGACAAAATATGAGACATTATCATCAAATATTTGTATGAAAATATGCACATGATACCGTTTAAATCTACACCTAGTTACCATACTAATTTGACAAGAAAAAAATCACTATGTGTAGACATGGATTATAAACTTTAATCAATTTATTGGGCATAAAATTAAAATTAAATAAAAAATTTTATAATAAAAAAAAAAGTTATCTAAAGGTTATCTCGTGACTTGCACCTGACACCACGCTTGGAAGTAACAAAATAGTTGAAATGCTTACTTAAAAAACTTTTTTTCATATATATATAATGAAGAAAGAAGTTGAAAAGATTGCTGTGTTTAGAAAATTATTATACTTACTCTATTTTTTTAATGACAAATATATTTTTCTTTAGGTCAACTATATCCAATTGTACAAAATACACAAGGTTACATAGTTAATCATTAAGCGAAATGTATATATATATTAAAAAATTAGTAAAATTAATATTTTTAAAATTTATCTTTAATTTATATATATTTTTTATTATAAAATAGTTTAAAGATCGATATCATTTAAATTTAACTACAACAATTTATATCATTTTAATATTAAATTTCATCTAATTTATTCGTTCAATATCGTTTGTAAGTTATTTTTATTATATGTTTTAAGAACTTGTTTTATATAATTTTCTAAAAAAAAATTAATTTATATTTTGCTCAAAATTAACTATATATTACGAGGTGAGAGCTATTTTAAAAAAAACAATATTTTTACATTTATTTTTATAAATATTACGATAAAAATATATAAAATAATTTTAACTATATAATTAATTACATTTTAATATTTGATTATCTTTTAATAAAATATGGAAAGAAAAGCAACCATTAATTAATGTAGGAGGAAGATTTTTACTCCCTGAAAAGTTTGGTACTCTTTTTAAAAACAAACACATGAATCTTGACTCAAAGTAAATATTGGAGCATCTAAGTGACCCTCAAAAGGAATAAGAAATTATAAACTTCAATAATTTTTTTTAAGAAAAATAAATTTTATTAGGATAAATAATCATCCCTATTATTTTAAATTATTAATATTATAATATAATTTTTTATGTATCTGTTAAAACTTTTCCTATATAATTGTATACGTATCTAATATTATCCAATATATAGGAATTAAATCATAAATCATTGCTTAAAAAGTCTCAAAAAGTTCAATAATTGAATGTTACTATTTATAAATAACAGGAGTAATATTAATGTAGTAATTTGGTTGTGGGTTCAAACTTGCCTCAGTGCACTTTATGTGGCTATGTTATTTCTTAATAATATTTTTAAATAACACTATAAAATTTACATATATTAGATAGAATTCATGACTTTAATGTACTACTATTCTACAGCAAGTCAACAATACACACTATTTTCATCATGTTAATAATGCAAGTTATATATATATACTTTTCTTTCTCTCTTGGCATGTTTTATTTTTCTTTTTAATTTTTTTTTACCTTTTTCACTTTTTTTCCTTACATAGTTATATTTTTGTTTGGTTTTTTTATTTCAATATTATCTTTTTGTATTTATTAACAATACAAAGTGGCTTATTGCAATTGGTGAATTAGTAAAAAAGTAGACATCTTATTTATTAAAAAATAATAATAATTTTGTAATAAAAAATAAAAAAAATTGGTAATTTTAATGGGTAAGTAAATTTTGGTTGTTGGAATAGAGTGGATAAGATTGGTTAGATTGGTTAGATTGGTTGTTGGAAGAGAGGGGATAAGATTGGTTATATTCAATCGTATGAGCAATGATGATTAAATATTATCACTTAACTTATCATAATATTTAATGTTGTTACTATAACCTTAAGAGTAGTTAATATTTTATATCCTTAACTCATCATATATATTCTTTAAAATGAATAGTTTTAAAATAACTAATTAATTTTTATCATAATTTTCATTTATTTGTTAGATACTCAATTCAATCCAAAAAACATTCATAAAACAATATGAACTCATAATTTAAATACAGCGGAAACAAAATTGGATTGAAAACACACCTCCTGTCATTGATCAAATTTCATCACTTACACGGGAATTCCAATAGATTTTATGTTCGATGCTTTCACTGGTTTCTCACACTTATTCTCTCAGACACGGTGTATCTAAATTGTTACGCAATTAATAAGTGAGAGAACTCCGATACTTTATTAAGGGCGTTCTTCCATCAATAACCTTGTTCGGTTTCGAACCGACGATTTATCTCGACGTAAACCGAACCGTCACCACGGTTTGCTCACTAACGTTGCACCACTGATTTACATTCTCCCACTCGTGCAAACGTTGCTAAATTCTCTTGAATAACAAAACACATGAATCATAGCGATAGTCATCTAAGAAATGTAGTATTATCTTTCATGTATTACAATGTATTTAGTTTCTCAAGTACTATACTTTATGTGGTAACTTCAAACTTAATGAATAAATCCTATATTTATTCTCGCTCCAATATAAATTTGCTCAAATAATTTAATACATGGATATGAAAAATATCACAATATATAAGAGTTTCATTAATTATTTATATATATACATTTACAAAGTGGAACCAATTCCCATTTTCTCTACATGATCCTTGAATTTCATTGGTGGTACGCCTTTAGTAAAAGGATCAAAGAATCATCAACTAAGTTGCTTGTGCTCAATGATCACTTTCTTTTCTTAACACGTTCTCTTACGGCTGTACTTAATGTCGATGTGCTTACTACGACTACCACTTTTGTTGTTCTTAGCCATAAATACAAAGAATTAATTATCACAAAGATAATCTTAATGGCCTAGAACAGTAGTCAACTACTCTAAGCCCTAAATGAAACTCTTTACCATACACCATGCGACGTGGCCTCAAACATGATACGAACTCGCCTCCATAAGGAAGTAGCCAATGACTCAAGCTTTCGCACTCCTCCAAGACATAGCTCCATCAAGAAGCATGAAAATGTAACCAGATGTTGATTTTCGTGAATCAATACAACCAAAGAAAGTCCCAGAAAGTAGCCAATTACTTCTGGGCCCATCGGCTTTGTCTATACACGAGCATATAATCCTTGGTTCCTCAAGTACCTCATCACTTTCTTTGGCCTCTTCCAATGGTCAACACCGGATTACTCGATATCTCCCAAGATCCCAACAACAAATGCAATGTCGTCCGGTGCGATCAGCATATATCAAAGCTTCCAACAACAAAGCATATGGAATGGTTTTCATCTGCTCTCTTTCAAAATCATTCTTCGGCATTGGTCCAAATTGAACTTATCACCCTTCACAACGGGAGCAACACTTCGCGAACAATCCTTCATCCGAAATCTCTCTAAAACTTTATTGATATAGGTTTCCTGAGACAAACACAAGACACCTCGAAGTCTATCTCTATGGATCTTAATGCCAATGACATAAGATGCCTCGCCCATATCCTTCATATCAAATTTTTTAGAAAGGAATTGTTTTACCTCATGCAACAAACCCTATCATTGGCTGTAAGCAAAATATCATCCACATATAGCACTAAGAAACAAATCTTACTCCTACTAACTTTCTGGTATATACATTGATCCATGACATTCTCTTCAAAACCAAATGAAGTGATGATGTTATGGAATTTCAAATACCATTGACGGTAGGTCGCTTTTAATCCATATATGGATTTATTAAGCTTACAAACCAAATGCTCACCATCACTAGAGAAGAATCCTTCGTGTTGTTTCATATAAACCTTTTCCTCTAGGGTTATCATTAAGGAAAGTCAGTTTTCACATCCATTTTTTGCAAATCCAAATCAAAACGGGAAACCAATGCCATGACCACACGTAAGTGAATCTTTCTTAGATACATGAGAAAATGCCTCGTAGTCGATTCCTTCCTTTCGAAAGTGAATCCCTTGGCAACGAAGTCTTGCCTTTATGCCTCAACGTTGCTCTCGCTAGTCTTTTCTTTGTTTTCAAGATCCATTTACATCCAATGGCTTTCACACCATCGGCAACTTGACGAGATCCTGACATTGACGCTATAGAATCCATCTTTTCTTTCACGGCATTATACCATAAGTTTGAAACCTCGAACTCATGGTCAGGAAAACGCTCTCAGATCATTTTCGGCCCAATATTATAGTCACATTCTCAGAGATACACAACATAATCATTAGGTATCGCCGATTTCCTTACTCTAGTAGATCTTCTTAATGTTGCATCAACATTCTCCCCGGTGAGTAGGATCACGTTGTTCAACCGGTTGTTCAACAATTGTAGGCATCTCATGGAACTTCAACATCTACTAGATCAGATCAACAAATAAGTGGTACTTCCAAGATCGGTTCTTCAACATGCATTTGTACTCCGTACGTTGTTAACAATAACGATCAATCCATTACTGTTGGCATATCGAGCATCCGAACGATCTTTCTCGTAACCAATGCATCGATCGATCACTCCCACTAATAAAGTAATTCTCAAGAAATTTTGCATTTCTTGATTCCACAAATCTAGTGTCAGTGAGATGGACAAGAAATCTATAACCTTTAGACCGCTTGGCATATCCAATGAAATACCCACTAACGGTCCTCGGTCCAAATTTTTCTCAGGGATTATATATCCTCGCTGAGACTCGCATCCCTAAACGCGCATATGTTGCAAACTCGCTTACAACCTTTCCATAATTCAAATGGTGTCTCGAGATAGCCTTGGTTAGAACTCTGCTTAATATATACACAAACTGCCTTTAAAGCTTCAATCCATAATGATTTAGAAGATCGAGCTACAAGGATACTCCTGCACCATGTCCAATAGTGTTTCGGTTTCTTCTTTCTCGCTACACCATTCTCGTCTCGGTGAACCAAGCATGCTGTATCGGGCAACTATCCCATGCTCAAGAAACTTAGCAAACGGATCAAAAGGTCATTCCATTCTGTACAGATCTACCATAATATTCACCACTTCTATCTGATCTCATGATTTTTATTTGCTTTCCACATTGTTTCTCTACTTCAACCTTAAAGCTTTTGAAGGCATCCAATGCTTCGCTCTTATTATAAAGCATATAGATATACATATATCGAGAAAAATCATCAATAAAGGTGATAAAATATTTTTGACCTTGAATGTCCATGTCTGGACAACATATATCCGTATGTATGATTTCTAATATGTTTGAACTTCTATTGGCACCTTTCTTTGACTTGTTAGTCTGTTTTCCCTTAATCCAGTCCACACATGTCTCAAAATCAATAAAATCTAGAGTACTAAGTACCCCATCTTTCACTAATCTTTTAATACTTTCTATGGAGATATGTCCTAATCTCCTATGCCATAATATAGAAGAGTCATCATCAATAATACACCTTTAGTGCCAGCTTGAATAACGCATAGCTACATGAAAGTGGCATTATTTCGTAAATTAATACAGTAAAGACCATTAGACAAAATACCATTCCCAACACAATTAGATTTATTAAATAAACTGAAATATGTTTCTGAAAAGTGAAAGGAATAACCATAAGGTAGAAGTCTTGAAATTGAAATCAAGTTTCTAGAGAAACTTGGAACATAAAAGGTCTTTTCTAATTTTAAAATAAGACCACTACTTAAAATCAAACTACATGTCCCTACATCTCCATATGTGAGCCCATCTTGTTACCGGATAAGATGTATTGCTCACTTCCCACTGGCTTCCTTAGATTTTGCATACCCCCGTAAGGAATTTGCAACACATGGATTATAGATCTAGAATCAATCCACCAGTGTGTTAATATTAACATTAACCATATTAGATTCATAACAAAACAAACGAGGTTGGATTACCTTTATTCTCAAGCCATTTCTCGAACTGGATATAATCCTTCTTCACGTGTCCCTTCTTTTTACAAAAGAAACACTTGGATTCTTTTCTTAATATCAAATAAGGTGGAATTATCCCCTTTCCTTTACGCTTGTATCGAGATTTTCCTTTTCCGGTACGATGTAGCCAACATCGCACTTTCACCAAATTCCATAACAAGTCTCCCTTCCTCTCAACACACAATGGTCATTAGTTCATTGATTGATCATTTATCTTTACGTGTATTGTACGAGATTTTGAATGGCCCGCATCACGTGGGAAGAGTGCATGATATAGGCACCAGAAGGATTCCGACATCTCAACCTCGAGATGCTTAAGTCGAGCCGCAATGTCCCTCATTTGCATAATGTGCTCGCGCACACCTTTCACATCGCGAGTCTTAAAGAAGAGAACTTAATAATAAGTGGTGCTTGTAAAGCCTTATCTCAAGTGACGAATTGATCATCAATGGCCTTTAGCAAGTCTCAACATTGGTACGTTGATCAACGTAAACACGAATACCAAAGAGATTTTAGTCTTAATGAACATCATACTAAGGCGATTAGATCGTTCCCATTGTTCATAAAGCATGATATTCTCTGTAGACGGTTCGAGTAATTTTAGGTGGTTCGTTTTTTCTAATAGCATAATCAATATCCATCCACCCTAATTGGGCCGAGAATTCTTTCCTTCTATATTTTATAGTTATCCCCTTCGTATAAGGAATATCACAACTGGATATCGTAGAAATTTACAGATCGATCAGTTCGCAATTAAAGATTATACGCTTATTAAAATTGGAGGCCTAAACTATAATCATTCTTTACCGATGTAAATCATGAATAATAGGAATCTAGGACATAAACATTCCGGCTACAAAGTTTTAATTCAATTAAATTCATCCTATCTTTACGATAAAACTATCAAATTATGTTCCTTTTCCTAATCCCTGTGTGTAAATTAGAAAATATAATTTGATATTATATCCTAATTAATCACAAAAATATAATAAAAATCCCGTGAGATAAAATCTATTATATCACATATGATTAATTATAATTAATATTTATTTTCTAAATGTGATCCTAAATAAACTTTATTATAGTTTTAATTAATTAAAGATGTTGTGGCTACTACTTAATTAATTAAACTATATGAATCACTTAAATATTAATTAAATCCTTATACTCAATTATTGCATAAAATCATAAGCAATATTAATTAAATTTCAAATGTGCAAATATTATTTATCTTAAATTACATATATGACAATAAATTATACAAGTAAAATTAAATAATATAAGCACTAATTAAATCCATAAGAGCCATTAAAAATTAATTTCATTATGCATAAATTATTTAACTCAATTTTATATGTATAATTAATTACAAAATTTATACATATAAATACCCAAAACAAATAATTTAAGCATAATGTATTTAAATAAAATTTTAATGTGTCCAAAAATTATTTAAATAAATATAACATGAATAATAAATATTATACATGTGATAAACATAAATTAAAATTATATACAGAATTATTATATATATATATATATTTATTTTATTTTAATAAAATTAAATATTTAATATATATAAAATATTATACATTGAAAACATATAGCATGATGTATCCTGTTAGTTTGGTTTTTGAATTCATTTTCCTTAGACCAAGGTACAAATATTTGATTTTTTAATAAAACTAACTTCTGATTCTATATAAATATATTCTGTTATATAACATAATAGAATGGGCTCAGTGGTCAAGTGGACAGTTTATTGAAAACTTTGTGGTGTAATCTGGGTTTAATTCTCAAGCAAAGCAAGTTTTTATTTTTTAATAAAACTTCATCTTCAACCTCTAGCCGGGTCAATACGACCCTTTTTTATACTAACGGATACCCGATCGTATCTTTATATTCCGGCGATGGAATCCAGCGTTCTTTTTATCAAAATTCTCAGAATTCAATTTCTGAGTGATTAATGATCTTAATTTTAAGTAAAAACTTCAGTTTAAACAAAAAGTTAATTAATGAAGGAAATAAATACCCACGACAAATTTGATTTATTTTCTTCATTGTTTTTCAAGTTTAATTTTACAGAATCACTCAAAAATCAATATTGAAACACTTTATAATTTCCATATGTATCAAAAACAATCAAAATAAAAAACCCAAAATTTCAATTCTTCGTATTCATAGAGCAAAACAGAGTTGTTTTCAAATGGCTCTGATACCAAATGTTATATACTCAATTCAATCCAGAAACATTCATAAAACCATATGAACTCATAATTTAAATGTAGTGGAAACAAAATTGGATTAAAAACATACCTCCTGCCATTGATCAAATTTCAACACTTACACGGGAATTCTAATGGATTTTCTGTTCGATGCTTTCATCGCTTTCTCACACTTATTCTCCGTATTTTCGTGTATCTAAATTGTTACGCAGCTTAATAAATGGTATGACCCGATACTTTATTAAGGTTCTTCCATCAAGATCTTTGTTCTGCTTTAACCGACGCATTTGCCCGACGAAACCAATCATTACCACTTGCTCACTAACGTGTAACCACTCGATTTACATTATTTTCTTCAAAATTTAAATTTGATAGTAATTTTAGTTATTTACATCATAAATAAAAATATTAAAACATAAAATCTAAATTATATTTCATAATGCACGTGATAAAACTTAGTTAATAAAAAAAAATAAGTTGATTACATTTATCACTTTATGTATTATCATTAATATATAAATATGATATTTATTTTTTATGTAATAAGGATACATATTTTTAATTATTTTTATTTATGTATTTATTGTATATTAATAGCATATTTGATGATCATTGAAATTGAGACGTGGGAATTGGATTAAAATAAATCTTCTGAAAGTAGTTCAAATATTAAAGTTTTCTTTTGAATTTTTTTTTCTTTCTATTTTACGTGAATTAATTCTTTATTTTCTCTTAATTGGTTAGCACTTCCAATTACAAGGATAATTCCCATAACTAGTAGCCAACACAACACAAATACCATGAAAACTTATATATATATATATATACGCGCGCGCAAAACATGCAAGATGTGATTTTACCCAATATGTGAGATGAAAAACATAAATTATACTAATAGTATTTTAAAGTTTCGATTAGAAGTAATAATTTGTCTTCTTAGTTATGTTAACAAATGTGATTAATAAATACATATTATAATTTGTATATTATATATAAATTTTAATTTAATATAGTTTTTCTTTTACCTAAATTTACATCTAAAAGTAATTTTAGTCATATTTTGTTATATTTATGTCTAAATTTAGATTTAGATATTATATTTTTATTTAAATATTTATGCAATTCAAAACATGAATATCTCAAAACATAAATGATTAAGTTGAATAGAAGATTTGTCATCTTATCAATACGAAGAATAATATATGTTTAGAGAATTAAAAGAACCAAAATTTTTTTAAACCATCCTACATATAATTTTTATTAAATCTTATAATAATTTAATGTACATTTATTTTATTTTATTGATTATTGTTGTATATTTTCATTTTATATAAATAAAATATAATTAAAAAAACGTGGCATATCTTGTGAAATATTATATTAGCAAGTTACATCAACATTTGATATATGTTATTGAGTTCATGTGTATTCAAAAATGAAAAATTTTCATTGATGTCTCATTGAGTTTTAACATATCTTCACATATATTCTTGATTTATATAAAAATATTTCTAATGTTCTTGAATTTTATACTTAATATCATGGATACTTTGAATTTTATACTTAATATCAACGGAGTTATGCCTTCAGCACAATAATACCCACAAAGATAACCTTAGAATTTATTTTACACAATATCTTATCCACTTTGCAACTTATACAATGGCTAACCATTTGACCATGTCAGGGTAACAATCAATACTTCGTCATATATCACATTATGAGAATCTTTGATTATAGACTTGATTGTTTATAACCTTCTTATCAAATACAGTTTTGATATCAAATTATGATTTATTTAAATTCTTGTATTGATCTTTTTTGTCTTCAACGGCCTAGAGATGTTTTCTTGAATAATACTAGTGGTCGTAGTATCTTTATTGTTTCTATGAGATATGTTTCTCTTAATAGTAATGGTAGTTGTACTATATTTCTTAAATTTTTTAAACTACTTGGTGGTAATAATTGTAATTCTAATATTGCAGATTAATTTTTAATTATATCTTCTAAAGTTAATAGTTTTAGTAGTGTATAGTTTATATAGTTGCCTTTAGCTTTTATTTTATTAGTGAAAGTTCTATAAATTATTCCATTAATTCAATAACAGCCTTACTTGCTTCAAGTTTGTTGTTATAAATTTATGGTTTTGAATCATTAAAGATCACATAAGTCTTTTATTGGTATTCTTTTTCTACTATTTCAATCCAATTGAATTTTTGTCTTTTCTTTTTAGAGATGTTACTCTTTTTTGGTTTCTCATGAACTTGAATTGTTAGGTTCTATCTTTTATATTTTGAAATTTTTGTTTATAAGTTTTAATTTTCTTAGAATAAATTGGTGAGGTGAATTCCTCTTTAGGGTTTTTGAATTCTTACGTTATTTTTGAGTCGTTAAGTTATTCTTATTTAATTTCTGTCTAAGAAAAAGGACTTCGCCAAGTATAAAATCTCAAGTTAGTCTTCAAGCATTTTTATCTCGTTAATTTATATTAATTTTAATATCAAGATATGTAAGCAAAAATATTAAAAATATATCTTTGATAATATCAATTGGAATTATTATCACGGCAACTAAATGTTCTTATTTATCTAAACTTATTTTTTCAATAAAAAATTGAGAATAATTTATTTATATTTATTAATTATAATAATTTTTTTATAATAAAATATTCTATTTATTATCATTATTTTTATTTTAATATTTTTATATTTGTATTTTAAAAGAAAATAAAAATATATATTTAAATAATATATTATTATTATTTAATTTTATAAATAATTTAATATTAAAGTGTTTATCTTTATTAATGACTTATATTTTATCCTATTTTAATCATTTATTATTAAAAATAATAATATTAAAATATTAAAATTATTAAAATATTTGTTATAATTTAAACTATTTAAATTATATAAATTTTATAATTTAAATAGTTAGTGATATAATTTATTATTTTTATTGCATATGATTTATCAATCAATGTTTTAAAAAAAATGATAATAAATTTAAATTTTATTTACATAAAATACCATGTCGTATCAGTTGAGAATAATTTCTCGTTCCTGAAGAAAAACTATGATGATGTACTTGAGAAAGCTGTCAATTAGTTTGTCTCATGTACACAGCACACCAAACCAAACCATGAACAGATAATATCTTGGAAAATAGGATGCAAAATAATTCATTAGTGTAGAATATGTAAATAAATAAGATTTAAAATTATTATAATTTTTTAAAAAAATTAATAAAAATATATCTTAAAATAATAAATAACATCTGAGAGCAAGTCCAAAAATCAACGTCACTTTCAAAGCCAGCCAATATTGTTCATCTTTATATTGATTAGATTTACAGATTAGACACGTTGGTTTATAATAAGTTATATATTAGATAAAATCTACAAGTGAATGACATTATTTATTCAAAAATAATCCGGGTTTTCTCGAATTTTAGTATACTTTATGATAATAATATTATATAAAATATTTATTTATTTTTAATATTAATTATAATAATTTATATTTTAATAATATCTTTATCCTATTTTATAATTAATAATGAGTTAAAGTAAATTTTTTCAATGTAAGTTTAATTTTATAAAAAACATATTAATTGATATATATATATATATATATATATATAAATATTTATTTTATTTTTTTGTATTATCTATATAAAATAATAAAAAATAACAAGATTTTGAACAATTATAACTAAATATTTTATCTATATTATAACGTGTCCTATTAGAGATTTTCACACTACTAAGCATACTTATCTTTCAATGTTTATTTATTTATTTATTTTGGTACTGAACTATTAAAAGATTTGGAACAAAAAGAAAATCTATAAAATGATCGCTACTTTTTTTTTATATCTAAAACAATGATTAAATATACAAATATTCAAATGCATGATAAGTTTTATAATTGTTTAAGTTTTTTTTTTGTATTTTATTATTGTAATTAATACATCTATGTTAGAGATTATTGTTATAAAGTTTCTTAATTTAAGGAGCAAATTAAAAAGAAACTTGTGGAGCAAAGCAGTAGTAAAACATGTAGAGCTTAATTGAGGAGCAATTGAGGCTATTAATTTAAGGAGTAATTCAGTGAATTTTCCTATAAATAGATGTGTAATTGTAATGAATTAATCATCCAAAGTTTTCATTCCCAATTGAGAGAAAAGCTTAGAAAGCGAAAGCTTTTGTTAGAAAATTGAGAGTAATTTTCTTGAGTGTAGTTGGGTTGTGGGTTGTGGCGTTGTAAGCCTTGTGTAATTTCTACTTCTTCCAGGTAAAAAGATCTGGCTTGGTCAGAAAGCGTAAGCAGATTGGCGAAGCTAGTTATCAAATTTGTGTGTTATTTTATATTCTTGCTTTCATAAGTTTGGCTTATCGGGAATTTCGTTATTTCCCGACAAGCGGTATCGGAGTATTGGTAGTGATTTACGTCAATTTTAAGAAATAATTAGAAACGTCAGGAGGAAGTCGGATTTTAGTGGGACGATAGCAGAGATGAAGGAAGAGGTGAAACTTCGAGAAATTTGATGGCACAGATTTCGGGTTTTGGAAAATGCGAGATAGAGGATTATTTGTATCAAAGAAATCTATATCAACCTCCTGCCGGGAAGAAGCTAGAGGTATGAAGGAAGAAGATTGGAATATTACAGGCAGTGAACGCCGGAGTTATTCGATTGACGTTATCCGTGTGTTGCTTTCAACGCGCAAAGGAAAAGACACGGCGGGTCTTATGGCGACTCTCTCGATATGTATGAGAAGCCGTCGTCCTCGAAACAAAGTGCAACGATGAGGCACTTGTTGGTGCGGATGACGGAGCGCGTGGTAGCTGACACCGATAGAACTCAACACGGTTACAACCAGGTTGAGTTCGGTGAGAGATGGTCGATGAAGAATACGAGCATTGATACTTTTGTCTTACTACGGAAAGGTGGAATACTCTTGTCGGGCTGTGAGTAGCTTCATCGGGAGCGATAAGTTGAAATTTGTGACGATGTTCGTGATTTGGTTCTCCAATGAAGAGATCAACGTAGAGAGCAATTGAATCGTCGGCCTCTTGGTTTTGCATACGAGTCGAGGAAGAAATTCAACCAAAGAAATGGACGTGGTAGAGCCGACTACGAGTAGATCAAAGACGGGAGGTCGAATCCGGGAATCCTAATAATTCCATGCTTCCGAAGACTATCAGTGTTGGAATTGTGGAAGAACCGACCTTACAAAAATCGGTGCAAGAATGCACTTAGAAGGACAAGCAAGTAAAGGCGAGGCAAATGTTACTTCCACCTGGAAGGAGATGATGCATTGATATGCTGCTTTGGAGAGCGAGGAAGAATCTTGGGTGTTAGACTACGGAGCATCGTTCCATTGCTACTTCACAAAAAGAATTCTTCGAGAAATATGTCCCAGGAAACCTTGGAAAGGTATATCTTGGAGATGATCAACCATGCTGTGGCAAAGCGAAGGTGTAGTGAAGATTAAGGCGAGCAGTTTGTTTGGAGCGAAGGATGTCGGGGCGTATTCCCAGATCTCGGAAAGGAACTTAATCTCGGTGGGGCGGTTGGCCGGTGGAGGCTACAGCTACGATCTTGTGGTGATGATTGGAAGATTTCAAAGGGTGCGATGACGGTTGCTCGAGCGAAAAGTGGCACTTCTTTACATGACAAATGGAGGCACGTTGTTGAATTACGGTTACGGCGAAGCAATGAAACACCAAATTTGTGGCACGGAGACTAGGCCATATGAGTGAGAAGAGGATGAAGATTATGCAGCTCAAGGGAAAACTACAGGTCCGGTCACAGTGCGGAGATAGACGTGTGCGAAGATTGCGTACTTGGAAAGAAAAGAGAGTCGGCTTTCGAGACGAGTTGCGGAATCCCGAGAAGAAGGAGAGAGGCTAGAGCTTATTCAGCTCGATGTTTGGGGACCAACGGCCGAGTCTCATCCATTGGTGGGAAACACTACTTCGTGACTTTCATCGATGATCGCTCTCGGAAGGTATGGGTTTACTTTATAAACGTATAAGTCGAAGTATTTGAGGCTTTCGGGAAGATGGAAAGCTATGGTGGAAAATGAGACGGGTTTAAAGATCAAAAAGCTCGAGAACCGATAATGGTGGTGAATATGAAGACACCGGATTCAAAAATTTACTGCTATGAACACGGGATTAGAATGGAAAGAAGCGTACCGGGCACTCGCCCTGACACAATGGTGTAGGTGAGCGTATGAGCCAGAGACATTGAGAGAAAGAGACGAAGCATTCGTGATACGGTCGGTCTAGAAGCAGTGCAGGCGAAGCGATCAACACGGCGGCACTTACTTGATCAGCCAGGCCCATCGTTTCCATTGGAGCGTAGAATACCGGAAGGAGGTATGGAGCGGAAAGAGGTTATCACATCTAAAAGTTTTCGGTTATTGTAGCATTTGTGCATATCGCGATCGGCGAGGAATAAACGATCCCAAATCGAAAATGCATATTCATTGGCTATGGTGAGGATGAGTTTGGCTACCGCGTTTGGGATGACGAAAAGAAAGAAAGTTATCCGTACTTGAGAGATGTGATTTTCAACGAAAGGGTGATGTATAAGTACGTACGTAAAATAGACGCCAATGACTCGGAAGCGAGAATGAGTCGGTATTTGCGGACGAGATGATGTCCCGGATACTTCATGATAGAACCAATCGTAACAAGTCCTCGACCCGGAGGAACTTATTGGACAAAGCATTACACATCATTCAGGAGCCATACGACCTGCTTTACTCGACTCTGTATTGAGAAGGTCTTCTCGACCTCGTAGTACCTAATAGGAGATCATGAACTATGTTCTTTGGTGATGGAGGGGAGCACGAATGCTATGATGAAGCTTGTCGGACTCGAGATTCAAACAAGTGGGAGCTGTATGAAAGAAGAAATGAAATCTCTCATCTCGAACCAGACGTGGGAACTAGGCTGAGTTACCTATGGGAAAGAAGACCTTCCATGACAAATGGGTGTCTAGGGTGAAAGAGGAGCGTGATGATAGTTCCAGAGATACAAAGCTGCCTGTTGTTAAAGGGTTTCAACGGAAGGAAGGAGTTGACTACTGGCTGACATTTTTGCTCCCGTTGTGAAGCTCAATACTATCAGACCAATATTGAGCATTGTAGCCATCGAAGATCTTCATCTTGTACAGTTGGATGTGAAGACTACATTCCTTCATGGAGATTTAGATGAAGAAATATACATGTACCCGGCCAGGAAGGTTTCTCGAGAAAGGGGAAGAAGAGCATGGTGTGCGAGACTTAAGAAGAGTTTGTATGGCACGAAAACGAGCCCCGAGACAATGGTACAAAAAAATTTGGCTTGACTTCGTACCTGAGGAAGGTTTCGAAGTGCAATGCCGATCATTGTTGCTACTTGAGAGATATAGGTCAGTTATATCATTTTACTACTTTATGTTGATGATATGTTAGTAGCGAGGTTCGAGATATGGATGATATTAAAAGGTTAGGCAGCGACAATTGTCAAAGGAATTTGACATGAAAGACTTGGGTCCGCCAAAGAAGATTCTTGGAATGCGAAATCCTGAGAAATAAGAAGAAAGGATCTGCAATTATCTCGGGCGAGTACGTGTCGTGTTTTGCAAAGATTGACATGTGGCGATGCGAAGCCAGGTTAGCACCATTGGCAGTCATTTTCGCTATCCAAGGATCGGTCCCACTCGGACGAGAGGAAGAGAGAGAATTCGTGGCTAAGGTTCCTTTATGCTTCGGCTATTGGAAGTTTGATGTACGCTGAATACGTGCATGCAAGACCAGGACATTGGCAAATCAGTGGAGTTGTTAGCAGTTTATGTCAAATCGGGGAAAACTCATTGGGAAGCGATCAGTGGATTTTGAGGTATGCGAGGCACAGAAAAGTGTTTGTACTTTAGTAAGGAGAGTTAAAAGTACAAGGATCGTAGATGGAGACTTTGGAGGTGAAGTTGATCAGAAGCACGCAGTTATATATTCTTGTTGGAGCTAAATGTTAGTTGGATGTCACAAATCTGAAAAATTGTCACTCTATCCATTCTGGTGAGTATGTAGCATTAACTAAAGTTAGTAAAGAGATGATATGGCTTGAGGTTTGTTAATTGAGTTGGGATTAAAGAGAAGAATGTTACCGTATAGTGATAGTTAAAGTCTGCAATACACTTGTGAAGAATTGGCATTTCATTAGAACCAAAGCATGTGGACTTCGTTATCAACATAGGATCTACTATTAGAAGATGATGTGTTATCTTGGAGGAGAAGATTCAAGGAAGCAAAAATCCAACGGATATATGTTAACAAAGGTGGTGATTATTGACAAACTAAAGTTGTGCTACGACTTCAGGTTAGTCTTCAAATGTATGACTAGAAAAGTTCTGCGTTGTCGAGGTGTGAAGGCAGATTGAAATCAGTCTTGAGTGGGAAGATTATTAGAGATTATTGTTATAAAGCTCCTTAATTTAAGGAAGCGAAATTAAGGAAGCAAACATGGAACAAAGCAAGTAAAACATGGAGCTTAATTGATGGCAATTGAAGGAATTAATTTAAGAAGTAATTCAAGAGGTGAATTTTTCCTATAAATAGATGTGTAATTGTAATGAATTAATCATCAAAGTTTTCATTCAATTGAGAGAAAAGCTTAGAATGAAAGCTTTTGTGAGAGAAAATTGAGAGTAATTTTCTTGAGTGTAGTGGGTTGTGGGTTGTGGCGTTGTAAACGCTGTAATTTCTACTCTTCGATAAAAGATCTGCCAATGACGGTCGGAGGCAATTGAAGATTAGTATGGCTTCCGGATTATCAATTTATGTGTTATTTTATATTCTTGTTTTCTCATAAGTTTGGCTTATCGGGAATTTGCGTTATTTCCCAACATCTAAGAGTATTTTAATATTTCTGATAAATCTTTTATGAAATATTTTAAACTCAATCAATATATCTAATAAGTAATAACTTATTCCAAACAAGATTTTTTTTATAGTTTTCCAATTGGTTATATTCTTAATTAAATTAAATTATTTTTTTTTTAATTTTTTTGAGATATTTTTCTTTTCAATCATCTAAAGTCTACCTTAATAAGTTTTAATTGTATTCAACTTTATTTTTTTATCCATAAAAATTCTAAAGTATTTAAAAAAATATTTATCAAAATATACCAATTTTAATATATATATATATATATATATATATATATATATATAATTAACTACATTGTCATCATTCACAGCTCCTCATATTTCCTTTTCACTCCCTTTCTTCCACCGGCCAAAATGATAGCTTCTCAACAATAAAAAAAACTCTACTCTTATCACAACCCCTTATTTCTTTGTTACATTTATTTATTTATTATTATTTATTATTATTATTATTATTACTTGAAAGGGTGTAATGGAACTCAATCCTGCAATAATTTTTTTTAATTAACACTTAAATTTTATTTTTTATTAAATAAAAAAATATCATACGAAAGAAAATTAAATTTTAATTAATGTTACTAAATGATGTGTCATATCACATAGAGAAATCTTAATACTATCCGTACCCTTGTTTATTTCCCATTCTCTTTATAATTGTATATGATTTGTTTGTTTTAAACATATTTACTTGTTGTTTCCTAATTGGGAAGATTAAAAAACAATTACAAGGTTTAGTTAGCATAATTTATTCTATATATGAAAGCCACATTATCTATGTGTTTGATGTTTTTATCCTCTCAAACAATTAAAATATACACGATATTATAATATAAATATTATATTAATACGATTCTTATAATTTATAATAATAAAATATGATACAATTTTAATCAATTTTATTTTATTTTTTAATATTATATAATCTATTAACTCGTTAATAAATACCTTAATTCATATAACATGAATTTTGTCTGTTATATTTTATAGATTTTTTTTTCTTAAATATAAATATGATTTTGTTTTAAAATCTTTTAAATTTTAAGTTAAATAATAATTATTTAAACTTTATTCAAATTTGAATACACGTGAATCTTACCGTAATCTCTTTTTGATATGTGGGAACGGGACGGAGTTGTTGGAATTTGATTCAACGGGTAGATAAGGAAAGCTTGTTTCGAAATCATGGCTAATCTTTGCCCCTTTATATGATGGTTTTTTAAGACCTTAATCTTTTTAATTTTTACACCAATCTTTTTTTCTTGTTATCCTTTATTTACCCTCTACCTTTTTATTTAAATTAGTTCTTGCTAGATTACAAAACCTCTTTTAATCTTATCTTTTTAAGCTAGATTCTTTTAAGCTACAATGAAATGAAGACTCTATTAGAAAATTTTGATAAAAATATTATAAATATATATTTTTTAATTAGGAGGAAGAAAAAGATGATGATGTTAATAGAAAACTAAGTAATTTTTTTTAATACCCATTATATCCATGAATACGTGAATAGTACAAAAATAGCGATATTCATTAATGATAGATCTGTTATAAAATATTTATAATATATTCCAACAAAAATTACATTTAAAAATTTTGTTTAGAAAATCATTATATCAATTTTATTAGACAGACAAACAATATAAATCATATTTATTATAAAAAATAGTGTAATTTGAAAATATTCCAATTCACTGAATAAAACTTTCACTTTTATAATCATTTGTAATTATGTGTGGTAATTTATTTCGTTTTTATAATCATTTGCAATTATGCATGGTAATTTATATAAACTCTACTTATTAACTGATATTTCAATTACTTGAATTAAATTATATGTATTAAATAAATTATTCTAATATGTTATTCTAAAATTCATTTTTCTTATTTTGTTTGGTATAGATCATCAAGTTTTTAGCATTAAAGAGAGCATAATCGAATCTAATTAGTATTTTTTATTTAAAAATATAAAATAGCTTTTTATTATAAATATGAATTATAATTAAAACTACTTAGTATATTAAATATATTCTAAAAATATAAAGTATAATTAAAGTAAAATTCTATTACAAAAAGTAAAGTTTTCTAAGGCTAAGGAAGTCAAATTACTACTATTAGTTTTGAGACAATTATGCAAGAAATGGTTGATTGAAACGAATTCGTAAGTATATATACATGTATCACATGCTAAAAACAAATTAATTTTTTATTTTAAAACTATTTTTACATATTATTTTATAATTAATTTAAATATAAACATATTTATCTTAAATATTTATTTTATTTCTCTTATATTTGAAATGTATTTATTTAATTATCTTATTTTATAAATTTAGACTTTTGAATTCAACTAATACAATGATACTTAAATTCATTTTAGTTGTCGACTATCATTTCAAAATGACATAATGTTTTTCTATTGCAACCTTACGGATCAAAATATCTTTTAAAATGGTGATTGGCAAGTACTTGACAAATAATCATAGTTTCGTTAACTTTGGTAATGTAATAAGTATATTATATATATATATATATATGTTTGTAGATAAAATACAGATACATATATTGTTTAAATCTTTGATAAATAAAATTTTAAGGATAATATTTATAAAATTATAAATAAATTATATTAATGAAATAAAATTATGTCCGATCGAATTTTAAATTTTAAGATAAAAAACACTCGATATATAATTTTTTTTTAATAATTTAAACATATTTTTATAAAAATAAAATACATACAATATCTTATAATTAAATATGTATATAGTATACTATATACACATCCTAAATTACATATTTAATCCTATAATATTATTTTTAAAAAATAATGTTTTCGATAAAAAAAAGATTAACTAATATGATTGTATCATAGGTTTGGTTTTTATCCAATAAATTACGTAAATGAGTATTATTTCAGATATAAATCGAACATAAAATAATGTGTACGATTCATGGTTATATTAAAAACTGTATCAATTCGTACATAAAATTAATTATATTTATTTAATTAATTAATTAAATTATAAATCAAATATTAATTATATATATTTTATAAATTAAATTATATTTTTTTGAGTATCTTTTAATAATCGTCTCGAATCATTACTCACGGTTAAAAAACCGTGTCTGAATCGTAATAATTTTTGGATAATTTTGAGTACAAATTTTATAATTTAATTCAATTAAAATTATATAAAAAAATCGTTTTCCTAGATATGCATGCATATCCCAAAATATAAACGTTAGTGTTTGGGACTTTGTTGTTTTTTCATGGATACGATTCAAAGCCGCCATCACGTATTTTTTAAAAGAATATTAATTTTACATAAGTTTATATTTATGGTTGTATTTATATTTTTTATATTATATAATACATTAAATTTATTTGAAAAATTAAAATATATTTATTTTTTAAATAATATTGATACATGATATAATAAAAATAATTTAAATATAAAAAAATATAAATTTATGTAATATTAATATTATTTTACGTAATTTTGATAGAAAGTAAGAAAAAAAAATGAAAAACCCCATAAGTTAGTTTTTACTTTTTAGTACATTTATTGATTATCTTTTCCTGGAGAGTGGAGAATTACAGTCCTTTGTTTAGCACAGAGAGTTAACTTTATATGATACTTGTTCTAACACTGTACACTTTGAGATTACGTAGGTACGGATTACGTATTATTTTAAAAATAAATAATTTAGTATTTCCTATTAATATTATTAGTCATTAATTTTTTAAAAATAAATAATTATTATATTTTTTAAAAAAAATATTATATTTATCTCCATTAATTTAGAACGATACATCATTAATAATTCATAACTAATGTATAATTTACTTACTAAGAAGGTAGAGGAAAGAAAAAATATACAAAATAAATATTAATTCCTTAAAAAGAAAAATAACAAGGAGTTAATAATAAAGAAGAGATATGAAACATTAACAAATCATCACACCCACAAAAAGTGTGAAAACCAAACTAATCATTATATTTTGAAAAAAATTAATGATAATTTTTTATATTATAAAAGATAATTTTTATTATTTTTGTTTATGAAAAAAATGATATTTTATATTTTTTAAATATTATTTTATTATTAAAAATATATAGGTAACTCTTTTTTATAATCATCACATTTCATTAAAAAATATATATACTCATCACATTTTTTTCTTTTTAAAAATGAGAGGGATGTTACTTGCATAGTATAATAATTATACTATAAATCATAATTTAAAAGAAAATATTATTTTTAAAATTATTTTTACACATCACACATAATAATATCAGTAACCCCATAAAGAGCTCTCAAAACTGTTCTCTGCCATTCCTAAGTCATTATGAACATACCCATTATAGTTCTCAATACTCTGCTGCCATGGTGGTGGATAAACCCAACTCTCTTCAGAATCTACAAATAAAAACTCATTATTGAATTGGGTTGACTCATAACTCGCTCCAAGACTTGGAAGTTCAACAATCTCACTCAGTTCCTCTGACTCAGTTGACAAATCCATTGAAGAAACAAGTGAAGACAGTGACGAAAAAGAAGAAGATTTAGAAGACAGAGATGGTTGTGAAAAATCAAGTTTGTGCATATGTGCAGCTTTAGTAGCAGCAGCTTGAACATCACGAGGTGAATTAGAAGCAGGACGAGGAAACAAATCAGCGAATTGTGGGAAATTAAGAAAAGCTGAGCTACCTTTAATGCTTAAAGCTGCAACATCATGAGCTCTGGCAGCCATTTCAGGGGTTGAGAAAGTTCCTAACCAAATTCTAGATTTTTTGCGTGGTTCTCGAATTTCAGATACCCATTTGCCCCAATTTCTCATTCGAACTCCTCTGTAAATTGGGTGTTTGTTAGAATATCTAATGCGTTTGATTTTCTTGTTATGTTCGGAACACTCTGTTTTGGAGTTTGAGAGTGAGTTTTGAAGCGACTGAGTTGACTCTGTGGATGATAATGTGTTTGAGCAACTTTCAGTTTCTGATATCATGTTTTGATGTGTTATTATATTAATTGTACACTAGTTTGTGACGTTGGTTTGGTTGATGAATTGAGATATAATGAAAGAGAGAGAGAGTTTGAGACAAGTATGAGTTATTTGTTCAAAGGCCTTTCCTATTATGGTGAAATGAGTCATAAGACATTTTATAACGATGGCAAGCGAGTGAAATTGGGAGATGATGTTGAACTTCACTTTTGATTATAGAGAAATGTTAATATCAACGTATTTATATATTCTTAACTTTTATATATTATAATTTATTTTAAAATTATATTGTTTTTTAGATAATATATAAAATTTAATTAATATAAGTAATAACAATATATAAATTTATGGGTTAAAATTTTTCGAAAATAATCATGTCGTCTCTCTTTTTTCAAGCAATTTAATTTTTTATTATAAAAAAGTGACTAAAAATCTTTTTTAAATACAATGTATAATAGATATGTTAAATGTAGATGGAAGATATGAAAAAATTAAAAAAATTAAACTAATGGAACGAGATGATTAAACTTTGATCCTGATTAAAATATTCCTCTGTATATTTATATCGTATTTATGTGATGTTATAAGGCATTTTCATCAAATTTTTAATACTTTTTTTGTATTATTATATATTTAATAATTTTTTTTATTTATATTGATAAGAGAAAAGTGTTGGATTAGTGAAAAAAAAATTAAAAATATACTTTGTATTTTGAAATTGTTGTCTTAATTATTATAACTTTTATTATTTTCGGGTTAAATTAATCTTAAAGGTCAACAACATTAACTAATCTATTAATAGTAACAATAACTCTATAAATGATTAAAATAAAATAATTAAAAGATTTTTTTTATATACTTTTAATACTTTTTTTTTTGTTAATCCTAACTAACAAATTAAACAAAGAAAAAAAAATAAAAAAAAATTACATAAGATAACCCTATCTCCCTTATCTATCTCACATTTTCCCATCTCCTCTCATCTTTTCTCGTAAACCCATATTTCTTATCACTCACTTTTTCTCTGAATTTCAAGCAGTCCACTTTCAAACATCCTTAGATTGCGATTAGTCCACAAAATCTTTTGCATGGTTTGTTTCTCACAAAAATAATTATACTTTCTTAATGATGATTTAATTGTTTCTCTTGGAGCTGCAACAATGCTTTCTTGAAGTACGTTTTAGAAAAAAATTAAAATAAAAATTGTTATAAAGAAAGTGTGCATGTTATTCTTTGTTCTATAAAAACCTAAATTTTGAGAGAAACATTTACGGTGCGAGAAAAGTTCATACTTTTGAGGAAAATATTACATGTTTATTAATATGTGATATTTATAGTTTTTGAAGTTTAAAATTAGGACTAACTCTCTTTTTTTTTCTTATAAATTATTAGACTTAAAATATTAAATCTATAAATTATGAAGTTTAAATTATTTTTTTTAGATAATTATGAGATCTATGGTATGATACGTATATATATTGATAATATCTTTCAAATTTGTTCTATATTTTTATAAAATTAAATTATCTATATATCATTTTATTTTTTTAAAGAAAATTATTTAAAGTGTTTATTTTTAAAAAATAAAGTTAAAATACATATTTCAAAAAGTTAAATTACTTTCATTACATTATTATTTTTAATTGAATCCAATATATATATATATATATATATATATCACTTTTTTTTCCTCCAATCAATATATAACTTAAAAGTGAAATATTTTTTTAAATTAAAAAAAATAATTTAATGCTCTTTTTTCAAAGCAAATAAAGCTAAAAAGTCCATTTTCCGTTGATTTCAATAAAAAAAAAGTAAAACTTGAACGAATGATAATGAAAGGGCTCATTACACCCGTTACATGCAAGTTTTTCTTGTGAACAAGACCGTCATCGTAAAATCTAAAAAAAACAAAAAACAAAAAAACTATCACTCTCACATCACAATGTCACATGTTTGGACTGAAATATTGTTCAATAAAAAAGAAAAAAAGAAATTAGAGGTAAGTTTTGTGGAACATAAAGAAATGGGTACCCACATGATAAGTCTAGTTGATTAGTTGAACAGGAAGATATAAGGTTGCAATTTTGAAAGTTAATATAAAATTTATTCATAGATATAATGGATGTTATTACGTGTAACTATATAAGAGAAGTCTTAATAATTAATTGTAATATATAGTCTAAGATGATACTGATAATCTACGTACTACCATATTTAGTTTTTTTTTTTTTTAAGTAGAAAAAAGAAGAAGAAAGAAATGGGTATCACAGCTGTACAATATGGTACCATGGGGACATTACATCTAAATGCCACAAAAGTCCAATTAATTTCCAGAAATATTTTGATATTTTTACCAGTTTTTAACCAAGGTTTTACTGTTCATTTACCTTTTTGTCCTCTTTAACTTTGGGTCTCTTTACCAACCCTATACGGTACGTAGTGTCTCCTTTTTTGTTAGTTAATCATTGCCTTTGTCAATAAACTAGCTTCTTCACTACCCTTCCTTGTTCCAACCTTGTATGAGTCACGTTTTATATTGTAATGTAATACTTACAAACCAAATACATAATTGTTGATCAATATACAAATGCTAGACCATCACCTATACCTCCTCAACACATGGCTGTTCTATCTTACATACCAACCCCAACGCCTATGCTATGCCACCTCGTGGCTATGATGTTACAAATGCTCACTTTATCAGTACCCGCACCATATTCACCAGCTTTATTACCCAATCACCCTATCCCTTACACAGTTACATGCCTGCACCATACCTTGCTCATTGAAAGAGTCCAACATCCTAGAAACTAATAAGAGTAAGAACATATTGATTCTTGGGGACTCGTCCCCAACTCGAAAGCAACCAAAGAACAAGAAAAAGAAAAAGAAAGAATGCAACACACAAATAGATAAGCAAAGTAAAAAAAAAAGAAATAAATAATCCAATAAACATATTAATTTAATACAATCAACTCAGACTAATCAAATAAATCAGAAAGCATTATAGTAGAAAAATGAAAACATGTTATTTAAATAGAAGCACTATTTATGTGATAGAAATGTTTATGACAACTACTCGACAACAAACAATCTAATAATGAATAAAATAATTTATAACTCAATAAAAATATAAAGACAAATACTTCTATTAATTAGAACACCTGATCTAATTGCACCTATGCTCACACTTGCCAGCCATGGTGGAAAAGGTAATAGCTATTACACACTCATTGCCCACGGTTGTAAGGGTGGGAAGCTCACAAAAAAATTGTTTTTTTGTTTTCGAAAAATTATCAAATAATTTGTCACAAATACTCGCAAAAATGAAAACACCACAAAATAATGAAACACAACCTAACATGAATACTACAAGAACCAAATCCTATGGTTTGTGTAAACATACTTACATAAAAAATGTTCTCATCTAAGTAAGTGTGTAGTACTCACCTAACATAGAGGATGATAAAACACTAAGTAAATTAAACAAACTATGTGTTTTACACACAAAAATGCCAAAAAAATAGTTAAATGACTTATATGACTTACAAACTCCCCATTTAACTTTCCATGGTAAAATATTGCACAATTAAACATACTCTGCATCAAGACACGAGACAATCATGCAAAATTGCCTAAAGATATTTGTTCACATGAACAAACATCGACTCACAACCTAGACACCCAAAAACACACCTATTTTAAATGCATTGATCTTGTTATGCTCTATGCATCTTGATGCACACTTTATGCTAGCAACCACAACTCTACTTATCCTATAATTTACACACAAAAAAAAACACATCCTCGTGAAGAAATCATACAGAACTATGTGTATTCTATCCAAATACTATCATGTAGTCTATACAAAGGTACATATTGATAGACTAAACACAATCAATATACAACAAAGAATTACACAACTCTCCTTGACTTTATACAACACTCCTCATAAGTGAATTTAAGTTAGGCAACCACAATGGAGTGTAACCTACACCTACATTCCATGCATACAATACACAATGCAATAAACTAAACAAAGAGTTGTGCAGATAATTTTATCCCTCTTTTGATACAGAAAGTCAAAGGAACACCCTACATGAAGGAGAGAATGCCTACAACGTGCAATAATCCTAACACTTATGTAAACAGTGGAGAGATTAAAGTAATGACATAAGAAATATGTAACATATGTAAGCATAATACAACATAAGCACACCAAACAAGGATAAACAATCCACAATGTTGAACATAATAACACAAACTTCATTAATTAAAGTTTTTTTTTATAATTTTGACTACAAGGTTTTTCTTGCTAGAAAAGAAATAAAGATAAGTATATCAAGAAAGAAAAATAAAAATAAGCTATCTCTACCACTCTTCACATAATTACCAGAGGCTGCTCAACAAGAGAGGTAACACTAGAGTCCCTATGGATAGGAAAGAGGAATAACATCTAGAAAATGGATAACTTGCTCAAGAAACTGTTGGAAAGAGGAAGAGGACTCTGGTATGTGAAAGTATAAAAAAAGAGTGCCAAATGAGGTATTACCAGAGGGAAAATGTAAGAAATCATTAAAAGACTATTTGAAAAAGGGTTTAGAACCTATAGACCGAGGTGAGGCACGACGAGTTCCCTGTTGGTTTGACTTAAAAAGGTGTTCATTGAACTGAAGTATAATACGGTTGAGGAAACTCTAATTCTACTAACCAACTACATGGCTAATAATCATTGTATCCATGTGTTGAGAGAGAAGAAGGCAAACTCCCAATAAGGAAGACAAATCTCATAAGATAAATTAGTAGGAAAAGGAAAAGAAGGATTAATCAGAGTAGAGAGACGTGATATAGATTGAGAGACAATTTGAAAGGAAGAAGATGAAGAAGTAGAGCATCTTGAAGCTGAGGGACATTCAGAAGTGAAGTTCCAGCACGCACAGGCCCTTTGCCTTTAGAAGTGCCAATCATATCAAAAAATAGGGAAGCACCCCACTAGGTGATTAAGGAAGGGTAATGAAGAGATGAAAGAATAAGGGTAGCAGAATGAAATACGTTAGTCCTATAGATCATGCCATCAAGATATATAGTCTCACCATTCAAGATAGCACACAAAATATGACCTCAAAAGAGAGAGTCATTGAGAAAAAAAAATGAGTGTGAGGATGGATGACAGTACTCACAATATCACTGAGAAAGTGGCTACGTGTAGGTTTAGTTAATTAAAGGAAATTTCCACCATGATTGTGGCCAAGTCCATCTAAGAGGTGAGCCATCTCAAACGAGTTTCCAAAAGATATGTTTGAAAACTCACTAAGAAGATCAAAAGTGATGAGGTTTTCAAACTCAAACGGGATGATAATGAAAGAAGGGTCATGTACATATAAAAGGGACAATATACTAATGATATCGTCTTGAGAGAAAGTAACTTCATGCCCTCGTAAGAGAAATCACATAATAAAACTCCCGAACAAAGGAATGATAAAAATGATAAATAATAGAACATAAGGAGAGTAGAGAAAAATATGCAAACCTTTTTTGGATGAGAGGAAACTCATCTATCAACGTAGATCATTTTCCAATGATCAGGGCCAAGCGGTGAAAAGGACCTATAAAATCAGACAGTTTATCTTGATCTTCAAAGGAGTTGTTGGTTCTTCAGGTTCTTTTGGGAGCTATTGGAGGGGAAGGATAAGGGGAAAAGGTATACAAGTCTTTAAAGAGTATAAAAGTGTTCAACAAATTATGTGAATTAAAATAAGAGGCAAATGGGATTTATATAAAAAAATTGGGTACTTACCGACTCCTCATAGCCACCTTACAAGGGTGCCCAACGAGCTAATGGTAAGTATGTAAAAACTCATACTCGTCAAGCACCACGATGAAGGGGGTAGCTAGGTTTAGAGAAACAACACGAATTGCTCAAGAAGAGAGAAAAATAGAGAATGAATCTTATTGACTCTATAAAAGTAGTTATCAATACACTTATTTACTTAATATTTATTTATTTTATTCAATAAGTAGTATTTTTTAGGTTAAAAATATTAAACCATGAACTTTTTAGTGAAAATATATTTTTTAAATTTTTTTTAGAATTGTTTATGAATTTTTTAATGCAGTATCAATTAGAAGATTTCATGTAGATGCCACGCATCATACCACTAGTGATAGTCATATAAAGTCGTGGTTGGAAATGGTAAGAATATTTCAATTTAACGATATTGGTTCCTTGATTCAAGAGCCTCTCATCATATCAATATGGATACTCATAATTTAACTCGTGCTCAAGTGTATGGCAGAACATATAAAGTCATGGTTGAAAATGGTAAGAATATTTCAATTTCTCATATTGGTTTTACATATGTTATGATAAAAACTTAATTCTCAAAAACAGTTTACATATTCCACAGATAGTCAAAAATATGCTAATTATCTCCCAATTTACTCTTGATAACAAAATTTACATTTAGTTTCATCCTTTTGTTTCCTTGTTAAGGACCAAGTAACAAGGACCATTTTACTTAAGGATCACTTAGAGGATGAATTATATGCCTTTGATATGTTGCTCACGAAACCTGAAGGCACAAATCCCTATTCTTTTTCTCCGTCAATTCCACAACATAATACATTCTCACATTTTGCATTAGAAATAACTCTCACACAATCTATCATAGATATATGGAATAATAGGCTTGCCCATGCTTTCTTACCTATTGTCAAAAAGTCCCTAGCTCAATCTAATATATCAATACCTACTAATACTATTACTCTTATTCTTTGACTACTTATGAGGCTAATAAAAGCAATAAGTTACCTTTCACTCCTATAATTGCCTACCCAAATGTACCATTGCAGGTTGTTCACTCATATATATATAGGTGATAACTATCACTTCTAAACATAGATATCAATATTATGTACATTTTATTGATGAATAGTTTTTTTACATGGCTTTACTTTTTGAAATCAAAGGTTGTTGTTCAAGCATTTTCTCAGTTTAAATTGATACTTTAATTTTTTAAAAGTTTTTCCTCATCTTCTACCATATATCTTCTTATTTTTGTTGATGACATATCATCATTGGTGATAATGATTCAGAAATTCAACTTATTTCTCTACTTCATGATCAGTTTGCAATCACGTACCTTGGTTATCTCATTTATTTCTTTGGGATTGAGGTTACTAAACTTTTTAACGGGGATCTTACGTTAAATTAGTGTAAAGACAATCATAAATATTGCTTAAGGTTAATATGAACCAATGCAAGCCTATAACCATTTAAGTAATTGCAAGTTATACTCTTTCAACTTATGTGAGTGAACTTGTCAATAATCCTTGATTTTATAATAGGATTATTGGTACTGTCTAGTACATTACCATCACAAGGCATAACCTTTCTTATGTAGTAAATAAGGTTTGTTAGTTTATGTCGAGCCCTTTGGTTTTCATTGACATGATGTTAAACAAATTTTGAGATATTTACTTGGTACACAAATATGGCCAAGTACTAAAGTCTTCAAAACAATTGCAATTGCATGATTTTTCATATGTTGATTAGGGCTCTAATACTTATGATAGAAGATCTACCACTGAGGGATTTTTTTTCTTGGTTCAAATCCAATCATTGGAAGTTCTAAGAAACAAAGCATTGTCTTTCAGTCTAGTACCAAGGTTGAATATTGAGCATTAGCTATAATACTATTTCAAAAATTAGAACTACTCTGGTTATAATCATTCTTCAAAGAATTACATGTTCCATTATATATTGCATCAGTTATATGGTGTGATAATTTGAGTATCATATCTCTTACAACAAACCTTACTTACCATGCTAGAACTAAACATGTCGAGCTCAATTTGTATTTTGTTCAAGAAACAGAGAATTGTTTCTAATCAATTTTATGTTCAACATATTCCTTCGAGTCAATAAGTAGTTAACATCTGTACTAAACCCATGCCCATACAAAAATTTGTGTTTCAAATAAACAAACTCAATATCACTATTATGCCACTAAGTTTAAGAGGCACATTGGATGTATATATGCAAATTCCAGTCCAATTTCTAACATTTTATAGTAAGAAGCTGAAAGTGACAAGGATGAGTGTGTTGGCAATGTGCTATACGTTGGCAAGATCAAATGCAATGAAATACATTCTGAGAATTCTCTTAGTTAAATAGATTGCTTAACTGTCATTAGAGTGTGTTACACATGATGATAGTGTGCTTGTCTTCATTTGTTTCGATCAATTGCTTTGCAACATTCAGTTTTCTTTTCTCTTCACTTTTATGGTTTTTCCTTGTTGCTATCAACTCCTCCAAACCCTTTGGATAAAATCTGGATATATGGCTAGGATTACCTACATTATTTATATATATATCGGCCATTAACTCTCAACACCTACACCCAAACTAAATTAAAAGTTATAAAGGCGAAAGAAACTTTTTCTTTTACCTCTTACAAAAACTACAACAACTTTTTTGGTTGTTTTATATATTTAAGTGTCAAAAGATATTTTATGTTGTTTTTCAATGATATTATATGTTGCCTATTGAATTGTGTTTTTCTAAAAACATGAAACTCATTATATTATCATTTTAAACTGTTAATATCTTAAGTTGTTTATTATTGGTTACTCTTTAAACATCAATAAAATTCTTTACTTTGGTTAAAAAAGGGTCAATTCTATAAACAATTAATCAAAATATGTGAAACAATATAAAAATATTGAAGCTCGAAGCTTATATTAAATTGAGTAAACTAACAAATATACCATCAAAGTATAATGAAAGTTATAAGCCTAACATCTAACTTTTTCGAATGAAAAAAACAATGCTAAAGTATTATTAATGATACAAATATGTCACTGTTGTGACAAATATACCAATAAACTCTTTATTATTGATGCAAATTTATCACTAATTTTTTTATTAATGGTATAAATTTATCACAAAATTCATTATTAATTGTACAAATCTACTCCAAAATATAACGTAACTATCAAAAAATAACATTATAATTAAATGTTATTTTTATCACTCGATAAAGTTAACTTATGTGTTTACAATTTTTACGATAGTTCGATAATATATTTATTAATTTACTCTATTAAATATTATGATCAACGATAATTAAACCGATATTAAGAATTTTTGATATTTGCGTGATTTCCAAGAACATATAGTTCTTCCCCTTACACATATCGCCAAAATCATGTTTTCTAATCAATATCATCTAAACACTAAACAGTGATCCTACGACAGCATGAGCAGGGAAAATTGACCATTTTAAAAACTTACTTACGAGCTCAGCGTTTGTCGTTTCGACTCAAGCATCAATACTATACAGAGTTGGGAATCCAATCTGCCCAAAAGATAAACATGAAGTTGTTCCAATTCATCTTGGTTTTATTTGATAAGGTCTATTGTACCAAACAGAATGGAGTATCATATGAAAGATATCATATTTAACAGGCTTAGGATGCCAAAGAAAATGCTTTTGTACCTTTCTCACTCTCAACTGCATTTGTCCGAGTCTCTTCTCTGGAATTGAAAGCAGTATATTCTTCAAATTTGGAATATCTTTCTCCATTACAAACACTGCAAATGATTCCCAGTTGAGAACTTCGAAAAATGGAGGCACGAAATTGTCGGATATAATCACCGGAACACACTCATATAAAATTGCCTCTACCACTCTAGGACTGTTAACTTCATAACCTTTTGCACAAATACAGTATTTGCTGCTCTTCATGTAATTGACATAGTTCATATTGCCCTTGCTCTTATCCATGCATTCTACCTGCAAAGAAAGCAAGTACTGACCTCTTTGATGGAGGTTTGCCTCCAATATCTGTGAGCGGTTTCTTAGGTAAACGAATATACGTCTCGGGAAGAGACACATCCTTGCCAAAAACAAAACCTTCTTTGACATCGGCATTGCAGAGTGCTCTAATGCACTTAGACATGTACTGCTTTGTTTCTGAAGTGGCCTGAGCAAGTACAATAAAAAAACAACAATTTTTGGATTCAATTCCTAAAACAGACAACATTTTATATCAATCCTTTAAAAAGTAATATAAGTAATGTATAATACCACGGAAAACAAACCCTCTTTAGCTCCTAAATCGATAAATGTAACACTATATATCGTATATATTTATACATAACGTGTTCATATATATAATTTATATACCCTTTATATATAATTAAATGTTCATTATTAACATATGTATCAGTTATATGCGATTACATGTTATTTTAAAGTGAATTCGATTAGTTACAATATATACATGATATCTTAACGTTTATACTAACTCGATTTGAAACTGGAACAATATAGATCAAAAAGAAGCATAGAAAGCAAACCCAATCATGGCAAGCGACGAGAAAATGACCAGCGCCTTCAGTCCTGTTCCAGTAAGAATATTTTGCTGCTATCATGTCCAAGTAGTTCTTCAAATATTGTACGATGTTCTTGCGACTATGAGAATTTGGAACATATAAGGTTTCCTTTAACATCAGTGAGCTAAAAGGCAAGTAAAACAAGTGGGCTTTTCTAGGGTTTTCAGTAACAAATTTTTCGTTAGTTTCCGACAGTTTCATAAACCATCCTTCAGAAGCATATATTCCCCCGAGTACTGGAGTGTGTAGTATATATAGGCCTTTCTCCTTCCCTGTAAATGTAAACTTTAAGAGTTTCTTCCATTAACTCATAGCTCCTGTAATCACCATTTAAAGCAACAAAATGTGTTTCAGTCAAGTGGTAATAATAAGTGCTAAAACAAAACAACATAAATATAAAATGTGCTAATTTTTTATCATTGACAATAACACTCGTAATGATCTTTGTTTAAAAAAAGAATTTTCAGATGCATAGTTAGGCCTTAAAGAAGAAAACACAATTAAATATTCAAACAAATGCACCAACGGATACAGTTCATTAGTTATTGTAATAAAAACACTTAAAGTTCACTAAATATTTTTGTTAGCAATTTAGTACATTTGTTTTCAAAAAGTGGCATCACAAGAATACACAGTCAATGTTATTATTTTCTTCATTCTTTTTTATTTAAAAAAAAAATATTTTAAAAATTCCATTAAATAATTATTTTTGTTAAAATTTTCTTCATCAAATCCAGTTAAAAAAAATGGCTAAATTGCACTGCTATGTTATTATGCTATTACTATCTTTATATCAAGTGAAAAAACAAAATATTAGAGAATTCAATTAACTGAAAATTAATCATTTCGGTAAAACCTAAAGCTGAATTTTCATACATATCACTGAATTGTAAGAGACATGACTCTCTAGCAAAAACTTGTTCATATCCGATAGCGTATATACTTCTAGCTTCTGCACCTCAGGCTGTTTATTCTTCTCAAGAATTACTGGCATGGGAGAAGAAATTACTTTTTGCTCTGCCTTTTCTTGTGATTGTTCAGGTCTTTCATTTTCCTCTGAGGTGGTTAACACCTCTGTATGCAGTGACGAATCGATCCAAGGTATTGCAGGCTCAGGGGATAAAGAACCGGATGAATCAATTGGCTGTATTGCAGGAGTACTGAATCCAATGAAGCTTTGTTCAGGTGGTTTTGCTTCTTTCTCAACAACTAAATTATCTACATTTTCCAAATCCTCCTGCAATCCTAAATATTTTAAAGCTAGAGGTTCTTGTATTATTAGCTACATTCTGATCTGCATATGTAGTAGCAATGTAATTTGAATCAATGGGAAGTGACTTGTCACCACCAATCTCAGATTTACTATTTCCGGGTACCGGAACCTTTCGAGCAGAAAATAAAGATGATAGAGCATTACCACCATAAGGAAGTTCAACGTACTGGAACACCAAAATCACACCAAACATTAGTCCTATGACCAATATCAATCTTCTTGTTTCTTATTTGACATAGATGTAAGAAACCTTGAAAGGCCTTCGAAAACCACTTCATTGTCTGTTAGGCCTATTTTCTTTCTAAAACCATAATCTATCTCTACCTGCATGCTGCTTAAAGCATTAATTAAACAGAAGGCACGATCAGTAAAATGAGAATGCAGGGAATTAACTAAGGGACAGTTTGTTTCGGTATCTGCAACCCTGTAAAAGGGCTTGTGACGATAAAAAATATTCTTCGAAAAATTTGTCATAAGCACTTTCAAGCTCAAAAGCACGTTTTATACTTGACGACTCCTGAGATTATGAGAAAATATTATCTTTGAAGTAGAATACATATTTATCACTTTAAATTGGAAAAAGGTTAGAACTTTAACATAAAAGGAATTATATGAAAGCAATATATATCAAAGTTTCCAAACATGGATCGGCACTTTAAAGGTGTATTCTTAATACAAATGTAACATATTATTAAAATATTTAGTTTTTGTAACTAAATTTAAGTATCAGTATACTTTCGATCATTTTTTTAATAATAATTAATTTTTTTTACCCAAATTAACCTTTTTTTAGAGGATTGATTTAACACTTCTTATTAATAGTTACAAAAAGAGTGGTTAACTTTCCTCTATTTTTTATAACTAACTTATATGTATAAATTAAGAACTCACGTAAACGTTACAATATTTTTCTTTTATTAATTTTTTTTTACAAATGACCTATTATATATAATATTCATTAATTTCTTAATAGAAAGCATAAAAACCTAACATTTAAATAAAAAAATATTAAAATTCAATTAGGTATAAACGTGATATGTCTAAAATGTATAAATTTAATTGATAAAATGGTTAATTTGTAGTAATAATGATGTTATCAAAACACACTTTTTAAAAATTAACAATTTTTTTTATTTTTTTTAACTTTAGTTAATTTCTATAAAGAAAAATGTTAAAATGATAAAAAGTGTATTTTGGGTAAAATAAAAATTTACCTACCGGACCGTTCCAATCACGTCGCCCATATTTTCTCTGTAACCAAACAATTTTTCTGTGCAATTAATCAAAAAGTAGACCCAACAATCCCAATAGCCTAAAACAAATCCAAAGCAGAACAAATTCAGGGTCTTTAAACATTTACTTTACCCTACTATTGTGAGTCCCTCCTACATTTAAGGAAGAAACACAAGTTTCAGAAAGCGTAACCACCACCAGAGGTCTAACTACAAATTGGTATAAGACAACCATAATTGAAAGATCTAACATCGATATTTAGAATTTTGCGCTATAACAAAAGTAACGCTTTTCCTGATAAACATCAACACAACAAACAAGAAGAAGCTAAGCAAAGCTAAATGAACAATTTCATTTAAAGAAAAATAAAGACACAGAGAAAGTGAGAGAATATCTTAGAAAATATTGGGATATTTTTCTAAAGAAGAGTGACAAAATAAATAGTTCGGGAAACATTTCATGGACACTATTTTCGCTTTATCTCAATTATTGACGCTTCCTCAATTGCACTCCATTAATCTTATTAAAAGAAATATTTTCTGAAGCTTGTCTCCGTGACTTAGCCCAAATTAAAGGGTGAACCACGTTAAATTTCCTGTCATTATTCTACTCTATTGAATTCATTTTGTCTTTACCCGTGCCAACAACAATGTATTGCAAAGTCGTCTAGTAAAATTCTTAATACGCCTCAGGTTAGCAAGATAGACCCATCTTCCACATCGAAAAGATTTATTAGGTCCGTATATTTATTTACGTAAAAAGAAACACAACGAAAAAAAAATGTCAAGCTAAAAAGGTAGATATTGAGAAATTTAATGGCAATAATAATTTCTCTTTATGGCAGCGAGGATGAAAGATATTCTCATTCAACCGTATGTCCATAAGGCGTCATTGAAAAGAAAAGAAGGTAGCAAATCACACCGAGGAACAATGAGGAAATAGACGAGATCATAGTACTAGTACAATTGCCTAAATCTCTCAGACGTTGTCTTGCAAAACATTGAATCAAAAATCTAAGCCTCGCTAAAGAAACACGAGACTTTAGAAAACGGTAATACGTCAAAAAGCGATCTTGCCAATAAATTTTATTCGTGGAAGGAGCTTACATCGATGACGAGGAAGGAAGATAATGTGAGCAAAGATGTTAGCAATTTCAATGTTGTTTTCTCACTTAGCAAGATTTAATGAGTTTTCAAGGATGAAGAGAAAGTCAGATGTTATTGGCATCACTACCCTCATCATATAATCATATCACAACAACTTTGACTTATGCAAAAGACAAGATGGAGTTTGAAGTCGTTTAGAAGCCTTGTTCTCATAATGAGAAACAAACAAGGAAAGAGATTCTGCCACGTTCTTATCACAGTAGCTGAGGAAGGAGACCGTACAAAGTTAACAAAACCGAGAAGTAAAGAAATAGTAGGCAAATCAAACAAATTTGCCAATGTTGAATGCCATCATTGTAAGAAGGCTATGGTCACATTAAGAAATTTTGCTCGTGTTCAAGGAACAAGAAACGAACACAGGCAAAGTAACAAAAAAGGACGGTGACAAAGAGCGACGATGAGCAAACAAATACCATAAACGAAGTTCAATATCGCTGGCATGAAGATTTTTGTCAATCTTGCATCACACGACCAGGTGATTTGATGGCATAGCGCTTCACGCTACATCGCGTACAGAGAATTTTTCTCATCATACACACCGGAAGTTTTCGTGTTGTTAGAACGGGAAACGGTCGTCACAAAGCGTAGAGGTAAATGAGACGCTTGCTTGGAAACAGTAGAACTAACGAGACTATTTCTCAAGGATGTCGCATATTCCGTATACGTGCTCAATTTGATCTCTGTAAGGCCGATCATGAAATGAAGGATATCAGCCTCTTCATTTACGACAAATGGAAACTTACAAAAGGCTCCTTAAAGGGTAGCCGGGCCGTTATGCAGAAGCATACAACTTTGTATATAATGCAAGCTAAACTCTCACCGACACAAAGAAATGCCATGTAGAAAGATACATGAGGCCATGGCATAAAGAGACTCAAGCCATATGTGAGAAAGGTTCGACAAGTTCTAGCCAAAAGAAGATATTGCCTCGAACGGATGAAGTACATTTGGGAGAAACGTGTTCATCATTTAGCGTAGCAAAATGGGGTTGCTTTCAAGAAGCTTCTCCTTCCGTAACGAATAATATTTTAGATCTAATTCATTCGTGATTTACGTGGACCAATGCCAAAGTCACTAAAGCGTGCTCAATACTGCGGACTTTCATTGATGATCATTCACAAGACGCGGCATATCTTCTAAAGACAAAGGATCGTGGGTTAGATGTCTTCAAAGAATTTCATGCCTCGGGCTGGCAGACCGAAAGAAGCTAAAGCATCCCACGTACAACGGAGGAGAATACACGGACCTTTCCACGTGCTTATCGCAAAAAGCATGGTATTCGCATCGATGACACCTCCAAAGACACCGCAGCTTGAAAATGGCGGCTTAGTCAGAGAGGATGAATAGAACTTCTACGATGGAGCAGAGTTAGATGTCTACTCTCACATGCAAAGTTGCCTAAAACTTTTGGGTGAAACCATACTCACATTTCGCACACGTGTCGAATCTTTCACCTTGTACTTCTCTCAAGACGGATGTTCCAAATAAAGCGTGGTCCGAAAGGATGTTTCCATGATCATCTCATGAGTTGTTTGGCCGCAAAGATTTTGTTCATATCCCCAAGGACGCAGAGATCCAAACTCGATGCCAAAACAAGACAAGCAGTATTTTTATTTGCCATGGTCAAGATCAATTTCGCTATAGATTTTACGATCCAACAGAAAGAGACTTGTCGTGAGTCCGTGATGCTATATTTGTCAAAGACGAGACCATCAAGATATTATCAAAATGAAGAAAGATGTTCCTAATTCCAATGGTGACTCATCGCATTTGGAATTAATTCCTCCAACATCGCCAAGACAAGTCGAGATGAAGACACTGTGTTTATCCACCCGACGAAGACGATGCCCCATGTAAAGTTGGTTCTCAAGATGAGAGAAATGATGATATTCATTATCCAAGACCAACACTGTGGCTTCTCATGCTTCCACCGAGAAGAAGTGATAGCGAGACGACCCTCTATCTCATATCCTCCATACGAGTATGTAACTTTCACCGGGACGAGAACTCCGAGAGTCGGAAGAGGCCATGGATGACTAATCCAAACAAAAATGGATCAAGCCATGCAAGATGAGATGAAGTCCTTGTACGAGAACAAACCTTGAAATACGAAGCCGCCCAAAGGAAGAAGGCCTTGAAAATAAACGGGTGTCAGTCGAAAGCATATGGACACAGCCCAATCCGCGATACAAAGCCGTATCGTTGTCAAAGGATTCACCAAATAAAAGGTATTGACTTTGACGAGATTTTCTCCGCTGTAAAAATGACATCCATCCGTGTCAGGCTAGGGGTTAGCGCAAGTCCCGACTTAGAGGTTGAGCAAATGGATGTCAAACCGCCTTTCCTACATGCGATTGGAAGAGATATACATGGAGAAATCCAGAGGGTTTTCTACTGGGGTGCGGAAAAGAAGATTATGTCTCGCAAATTGAAGAAAAGTCTCTACTATTAAAACAGGCACTAAGACAATGGTACAAGAAGTTCGAAATCATAGGGAGCAAGGCTATAAAAAGACTACTTCAGACCATTGTGTTTTTGTGCGTAAATTCTCTAATGATGATTTTATTATTCTTTGCTCTAGGATGATATGCTGATTCTCGTCAAATATTTCAAATCAACAACTTGAAAACGTGTTGAGTAAGTCTTTTTCCATGAAAGACTTAGTAAAGAAACATGCATTCTCGGCATGACTATTATTAGATTGCAGGTGCCAAGAAATTACGGTTGTCACAGGAGAAGTACATTAAGAAAGTACTTGTAGATTTCATATGAATAAGGCTAAAGCGATTAGTTGTCCTCTTGCTAATCACTTTAAGCTAAGTTCTAAGCAGTAGCCCTTCTACAGACAAAGAGAAGGAAGAGATGGAAGAGGTTCCATATGCTTCAAAGAAATGGAAGTCTAATGTATGCCATGGTTTGTACACGGCCAGATATCACTCATGCATTGGAATTAGGGAGTGTATTCCTTTCAAATCCTCGGAAAGGAACATCGGGTCAGTGAAATGGACTTTCGTATCTTCGAGGTTCTTCCAAAATATGTCTATGTTTTGGAAATGATAAACCCGTGTTAGCTGGATACAGACGCAGATATATTTGGTGACATGGATTCCGTAAAATCCACTTCAGGTTACTTGACACATTCACAGTGGGAGTCATGGTCACGGCAATCAAAGTTACAAAAACGTGTTGTCATCGGCCCACTACCGGCTTAATTCATAGCAAAGAACGGAAGCATGTAAAGAGTTGTTATGGATGAAAAGTTCTTGAAAGAACTTCGGGTTACAACAAGACAAGCTACGGCTTATTTTCAGGATAGTCATTGCTATCCATCTCGAAAGAATGCCTCCTTTCATTCGAGATCAAAACATATTGATGCGAGTATATCACCTGATTAGTGATGTAATGAGAAGTTATTACAACTCGAGTAAGATCCATACGTAAGAAAATGGATCAGACATGTTAACAAAAATTCTCCAGACAAAATTTTGAATACCGTCGTTAGTCATTGGACGCTGAGTTTCTACGTAGGCCTTTTATGGGAGATTCACAGTCCCTCCTACATTTAAGAGGAAGAAAACACAAGCGGTAGGGGGTAATCACCACTATAGGCAGAACCACTAACGAAGTAGCAACCACCACGAGCGTAACCACCAATCGTAGACAAGGCAACCACTATAGTAGTGTACAACCATAATGGTAGTGTATTCAACATCGATATGCAATTTGCCTATAAATAAAAGCAATGTCTTTGCTTGTAGAAACATCAACACAACAAACAAGGTTAAGATGAAGAAAGCCAAAGCGAACAATTTCCTTTAAAGAAAAATATCACAAGTAGAGAAGTTTTATAGACATCTTAAAAATATCGGATATTTTTCTAAAAGTGTCGACAAAAATAAATGAGCTTCTAAACATTTGCATACTATTTCTTTATCTCAATTGCTTTATCGCTTCTCACTTCTGCACTCATTAATCTTATTAATAAAAAATATTTTCTTTAGTTTTGTCCCGCGAACTTAACCAAATTAAAGCATAACCACGCTAAATTTCCTAAAGGCTATATTATTCTACCGTCAATTCATTTTCGTTTTACCCATCATACTTCAACAACTATAACATATTATCCGTTTATTCACCGAGTGATATAATGATTAAAGGGACCAAATCAATCAAATATTTCATCATGCAGAAAGTTACTCATTTGAAACACATAGAAGCAACTATCCATGTACAGGAAACAATATAAGAAAAGGAAAAAAAAACAGAAACAAATAAAAGTGATAAATATAAGACGTTTAAGAATTCAACAAACTGTCTTTGAAATTACACAAGCAAAGCAACAATATCGGTTGTAACATTGAACTTCAAGTTTTTTGTTAATTTCCTCTGTATTTTCTCAGCGACCAAACTGTTGACTGAATGAATAAGAAAACAAAAATGCTTGGAAGTTAAAAAAAAAGAAGAAGAAAAAAAAGGTACTTTTGATGGAGAGAAGCTGAAGCTGAAGCTGATGCTGGTGAGCTTCCACGGCTACGCTCTTCTTCTTGGTTTTGGACTTCACACAGGAGTGGGAAGTACTTTCTTTATTTACTCTTTTTTTTTTAATATTTATTTTTTTGCTCAGATTTGCAAAACCGAAAAGAATTGATTCCAAATTTCGAGTAATTATTCTTTATTATTTAATTGTGATGATATAATATTTAAAATTATACTGTATAATACTTTCTAAATTTTAAAGTGTTATCATATTTAAGTAAAAGGCATTGTGAAATTTCGGATTGTGAAATTTATTTTTATTTCTATTTTTGTTAACTAAATAACATTTAAAATAAATTTATATTTTAAATATTTGATTAAGTTTTATGGCTTAAAAAATATTATTTTTTTCTAAATTGTTAATACCATGTATTTCAATTATATGGATTAAAAAAAGTGTTTAATTAAATAATATTAATATAATTTGTATTATCATGCATTCGCACAATTTCTTTTTTTTTTTTTTTAAAGAAGGCATAACTAATATCTTGCAGGTTGATTGTGTTTCTTATGTGATTTCATATAAATAAGCTTCTTTTCCTCTTTGATGTGGTGGCTTTGGCTTCTTGTTAGTCATGACTTATGAGCTGGTTATTGGGAATCTTGTTTATCTCATCATTTTTTTTTATTTTGTTTTTTGCTATATTCTTATTGAGATTTGCTACTTGTCGAAGAATCTATACTCGTGACACGTTTTAGTAATCACCGACCATATCCTCTAGTTTGGATTAATAGACATTTTAAAATAAAATTAATAATATTAAATAATTCAATATACTATAATCCAACATTTTTTAGTTAAAAAATAAAACTAAAAAACAAAAAACAAATATTATTAAACTTCAAATCATGAAATAAATAAACTATTAATGATAGATAATTTATTCTAAAAAATAAAAAATTATTATCATTAATAAAAGAAAGAAAAAATTTCAAACTTTAATTACAAAAATAGATTTTTACAAACAAGATTATATAAAAAAATTCAAAAATTAACTACATTTAATTACCTTCTAAAAACAATTTCAATTAACTATTGTAACATTTGTATTAAAACAAGTTTTAAATATATTTCAAATGTATATATAAAGATATTTAAGAAAATACAAAATATATTATTTATTTACATAGAGGATATTTTGATTTTCAATGATGAATTAAATAAATATTATTTGGATATTATTAATATTTTAAAATAATGTAGAAAAAAATACATCTTATTTTCTAAGAAGAAAGTAGTAATTACTCAACAAAAAATTAAGTATTTAATGTTAAAAATTGGTGATTAAAAATATAAACTATAACCCATATGCTAAATAACATTTAAAAATTTATTAATTAATTAAAAGATAAAAATCAATTACAAATATTCTTATGATGTTTAACGTATACTAAAACATACACCAAGAAACTTGTAGAAATATGAAAGCATTTACAAACAAAATTGAAAAATGTTCATGTTTAAAAATAGACAAAACAAGATACTTGAAAAGAAAAAGGAAAAGCTCAATTGGTACGAAGAAAACATAAAATGACTTATGTTATTTAATAGTTCAAAACTAAGAATTTACAACAACTAGCTTGAAACAAATAAAGTTATGATCGAATTTAGTAGAATAACTCACGAAAACTTTTCACTAATGTAATAGAAGCTAAATGCATTTATTAAAACTTATAACTCAAGATGATATAAAAGTTACTCTACATCATTATAACAACAACCATCACCACCAAAAATATTAAAGATTCTAGGAAAAATAATACGATCACTAGTACTATTCAGAGAAACGTCTCTCACAATAAAGATAATATAACTACTAGTACTATTTAGGAAAACATCTTTTAAAAATACATTGATCATTAAAGATAAAAAAGGCTAATATAGGAATTTAAGTGAATCATAACAGTTAAATCTCTATAACTTACCCAAAAAATCTACTCATGAATATATCAAAGAAATAAAATTTAAAACCACGTAAATAAATTCCCTAGAAGTAGTAAATTTAATATTTTTGAATTAACTGATCTAATTTTTTTTATAAGCTTTTTCATTCAGATTAAATTGAGAACCAATATATAGGAACTATTACACGACTTAAATTATTTTTCTAAAATTTTAAAAAGACTATTAAGAACTTTAGGAAGAAGATCATAGTAAGTGACGAGTATGTTTATATTAAAAAATTAGTTCATTTATGAATTAGAATAAAAAATATTTTCTTAATCCATACAATTTTATCAAATTAGATATTTTCAACACTAACAAAAAGGTATTACACTAATGACACTTCTAGAAAATGAACGCAATATAAATGAATTTTAAATTCTAACAGGACATATGCTAAATCAATCTCAAAAAAAAATAAATTATTCTCATAAAGTCAAACTAAATTACTCGACTAATAAACTTATAATCATTTCTTACACCAACATGACTTAATGAATAAGATGGTAAGAAAATCAATAAGTTTGAAATAATAATAACTTAAAAATTTGTTATGAAAAATAATAAAGATGTTTTGTTTTTACGTCAAGAAAGCTACTAAGTATCACAAATGCATTTAATGCATTACAAATCGAGAAGATGAAGATACATCATCATTTTCTCGATTCTTATTGCATTATTATTCATATATTAACTATGTATATTGAAATTATAAGGGGTGAAGAATATATTTAAGATTCTTAGTTGACTTTGAAAATTATAATAATTATTAATATTATAAATAAAATGAAATACAATTACTCTTTTCCTATTTTTTAGTATGTGTAATTCGAACAGCATATTATGTATAGTTCTGATATGTAATAAAAGAAAACGAATAAAAGAAGAGATGATTATGGTAAACCTATTAAATTCAGATATGATAATTATAATTATAACTTAATTAAAAATCTTGAATAATTAAATATTTATTTATAATATTTATAAAACTAATAAATAAGAAAATCAATACAAATATATTAGCTATAGGTTTGTATGAGAATAAACATAATAAAATTATAAAAATAAAATAATGTTTTCATAAAATATTAAATATTTACCTTTAAATAATAATACGTGAGAAATAATAACTAACATTATAAAATAGGTAGTCACAATTTGATATTAGCGTCATAAAAAATAAAAATGCATCATTAGATAGAAAATTAAATGTTGTTAACTATTTAAAAATATTAATGATATTAACTCAAAAATAAAATATATTATAACTCTTTTTATAAAAAGTCAAGTGGATACGTTAGAAGTAATGGATATCATTGATATCTTTTCTTAAGAAACATGTGAACAAGTTTTGTTTTTAAGTCGATCATTGCGTTTCTTATCGAATATAGATGTAAATTGAGTTGAAATATGAATAAGATTCAAGAAACAATATATTAATTTTTAAAACTCATATAATCATATCTAATTTAATTTTTAATGAGATGAGATAATAATGAAACATTATTAATTAAACTATTTTATTTATTTTTAATGAACTTAAATGAAACAATTAACAATAAAAAAATATGATAAAAAATATTTTATAATATAAATTTAATAATAAAACATATATTAAAGTTATTTTTGTTAAAATATAAATAAATAATATTTAAATAAAATAAAATAATATAATACAATAATTCTATTAAAATTATTAAATAAAATAAGAATTGTGATAAAATAACAGACTTCATATCTCTTCCATCGTGTAATCTATAAACCTTAATCTTCGACGCCTAAAAATCCATAAACCCTAGCATTGTCTTCTTATTGTTATTCTGCGTTTGTTTTTAACGTTTGATTCTTAGGTTGTTTGGGTGTGAAATTCCAACCATTGTTTCGCCATTTCTCTAAGAAATTCTTAACAGTGGAAGATTATGGAGATTGATAGATCTGATGGTCGCACTCCGAACCAGTTGAGACCATTGTCTTGTTCTCGAAACGTACTCAACAGGGCTCATGGCTCTGCCAGTTGGTCGCAAGGTATCAATCTCAGTTTCTGCTCAATTATTGTTTTCTCAATGGGTACTTTATTTTGCTTTGCATGTTAGTTCACTCTCTTTAACAAGTTTGTTATCTCAGATTATTCAATTTATGCAAAATCGTTATTCTTTTTTTCCATTGAACATTTTATCTGTTCAAATTACTATTCATTGTTTGTTTCCATAGGAGATACCAAAGTTCTTGCTGCAGTTTATGGACCAAAAGCAGGAACAAAGAAAAATGAAAACCCTGAGAAGGCTTGCTTTGAAGTTATTTGGAAGCAGAAAACAGGACAGAGTGGTAGGTCTTTGACCTTGTATTATTCTTTGTCAACATATATTCTCCATTTCTATGCATATATTCTCTATTGCTATGCTTGTTTTCGTACAAATAGATTTTTTAATCTTCATTTTGATCGTAATATGTTATCACATTTGAGCATTTTGTTTTTATGTATAATTAGAGTTCGATGTCCTTTGGAAATTTTAGACCAACATTCTTTTGTTAGAAGTGATTTGCTTTTACCAATTTTTTTTTCTGTCATCTTTTAAGTAGAAGAAGAATATAAGCTTCCCTATTGTCACGTCCCGCCCAAACTGTCCCTAAAAATCCAAATGTTGGCTGCCTAAAGGATCTAAGACATATGGAAAGTTCTGTAGCTTGCCTGTAGGTTTAGAAAGTGGCTAGAGCTGACGACCAACTCGCTCAAGCACCCTAGAACGTTCTGCAGAGCACGCCGGGAGCTGCTAGAACGGGCGGGAACGTTTCTAGAACGCGCACGGGACGGTTCCGGGAAGCCGGAAGCTTACCAACATCCCTGAAGGATGCAGGTTCACTGAAGCTTTACCAACATCCTAAGGACGTAGGTCACCAGCTACTGAACATCCTGCATGACGTAGGCCGCCGGAAGTTTACTTTAACATCCCTGAAGGTGCACGAATGAGCTAGACAAACCTGTACACTTTCAGAACGGCCAAGGAAGCGTCCTGTAGCCTGTACATCAGACATAAATCTGAATACCCCTTGTACATTCTAGACTGTGAAGACTCTGTAAAGCAAGGCACGCTCTAAGCTTGTAGCCACACTATAAATAGACCACTGGTCTTCATTTGCATTCATCTCGGGAGATTCGGGAAATCTTGGAAATCCTCGAATTCTTAAAGATTTGTAACATAAACTCTCTCAGAGCAATACAAAGATTCTTTGCAAACTCTTTCTATTTCTATTGAAAGATTTCTGGAATGCTAAAGCAAGAAGACGGCCAAGTAAGCACCGCACGATCGCTACTTAAGAAATTGGTCGCGGATGTTTGGTAATCGAGCATTAGGTCAAGCAATCTTACTCTCGCATAACGGAAGAACGCTGGTCCATCTACACCAAGCGCTGATGTTCCACCTACGGAACGCTGACGCGAGGAAACTCATAAACCAACAAAGGAATCTCGAGCTAAGTCGAGCACATACTTTCTAGCTTGGAAGCACGTGTCGGGAGCGCACAGACAACCTAGAGAAGGCCAGAACGGCCGGGCGCCGAGTGATGCTGAGATCCACGCAGCTGGTTAAGATGTCACTCAACGAGCTGGGAGGGCTAAGGCAAGAGATGCGGTGTCGGAAAGTCGAATCGCTGCTGCAAAGAGATCTCGTCCCTGAAAGAGAACTCGCAAATGTCTGGCGTAGCCGGGAGGATACGGTGCGATCTAGCCAGAAAGTTACGGCCGCGGACCAGCACAACCACCGTACCGAGGCCAAGAGTGGGATGTTCCCAAGCTCAAGACCTTCAACGGCGTTAGAACGCCAGGGAAGGAGAACTTCCCATGTGGCTAGAACAATACTTCGGTGCTACTCGCATAATCTTGACCACGCCAAGAAGATCCGAACTCCGGCCGCTATGTATTTGTCCGACACCGCATGCTTCTGCGAGGCCGAGACACGCGAGATGCGCAACGAGTGGTTTCATGCACACCGACACCTTTCAAGATTTCAAAAGGGTGCGAGTTCAAGACGCAGCTTCTTCCCCGTAAATGGCGAGAGTGGGTCGACCGCGATTCAAGAAAGCAGACGGGCAAAGATAAGTGGGATTACGGTGGAAGCGAGTTCACAACCTCGTCTGCCAAGCTTCCCGACACAACCGACAAGTGATGCCCTATTCTGCTCACGACTGCCTCCAATCGCACAACTCGAGCTCAAGCGACGCGCGTCCAAGATTTATCTTCACCATCGCAACCGCGGAAAGCTTTATCGATTACCCAATAAATGCCAGAGTCCAAGGCTCCCGATAAAAAGTTTGAAGCGAGAAGAGAATGAGGCTAGCGCCAAAGTCGTGATCCAAAATCATAAAAGTAACTCCTCATTCAAGCCACGGATAAGCGGGAAGGAGGCGAGGATCTAATGCCTCAAAGCCCCGTGCGACGTGCTTCATTTGCGACGACCGCACGGGCACGTGAATGTCCGAAGAGAAGCGCCTGAAAGGCCTTGGCCGTTTCCACTCACGAACAGGATGTGGGAGGCCAGCTCTGACGCAGTGTAAAGACGGGTTCTTTGCGCTTACTGGTGCAACGCAGAAAGGCCCCAAAGCACCCCTAAAGTGCTTAATGTACGTGGATGCCACCATTAACTTAAGCTGTCGCCAAAGCATTGGTCGACACAGAAAGCATCTCACAACTTTGTTTCTATGGAAGAAGAAAGCTGACTACTCGACGGCTGTCACCCGAGGGTTCTCTCAAGTGCGCTAACTCAAGAAGACTACCATTACACGGAGCCGCCGTGGAGTTAAGGTCGGGCCATTGACGGATCGGGGCTGTCGACTTATCAAATGGCGCCTATAAACGACTACTCACGGTATTCTCACGAGTTCGGGACTGTAAAGAGCTGGGTGCCATACCAAACTCCATGTGCATCATGGACGGTTCAAGGCTTCATGCGTGGTACCGACGGACAGACCACCAAACGCACAACCCAAGCTCTCTCTCAAGACTTCAAATCAAAAAGCGGGATTGAAGAGGACGAAGCAGAGTTACCCGACCATCTCAAAAGAGTACGGCGAGGAGTCGCCAGCCAAGCTTGCCGTGGAAGCGGCAAGTTGCCTTAGATAAGTCCCACGAGGTGATGTTCGAGGCGTTATCAGCTGCTTGCCGACGCGACGTGCAAGCCCGCCCCATAAGTCCCACAAGGCGTGATGCTCGAGGTGTCACCAAAAGTCAAGCTTGCCAACCCGGCAAGCTTACCCCGTATAAATCCCACGGTGACGCGCGTGGCTCTCACCCAACTACTCTCCAAGGGCGATGAGTGAACCATGGGCCGGGTCGAGCTCGACACGAAACCACCAATAACGAGCCCAGCCGCGGAAAGTCGACCGCGCAAGTACGGAAGCACGGTGATCACGCTATGAGTCGCGGGGAAGACAAAGCAACATACACCCGGAGGTCCGCTGTACGCCCCATTCCAGCAGACTACGAGAGCGTCTCTATGGATTTCATCACTGCTCGCCAAATTCGTAGGCTTGGCAAAGATTATCGCGGTGATTGATCGCTTCAACAAATACGCAACATTTATACCGCTCAACTGACCGCACTACAGACGAGACATCAAGACGTTTGTTCCTTTAAACACGTCGGAAGCACGGGGATTCCATCAAATATAGTAAAGTGATCGAGACCCACGATTCACAGTAAATTTTGACGGAATTGTTCAAGCCGTCAGATCGACTTCGAACTTCTCTACAAGCTTTCATCCTCAAAGTGATGGGATGACGGAGCGTGCCAATGCATCACGGAGTTGTATCTCGTGCATTTCAGGAGTGCCAATCACGGATCGGGGCAAAGCCGCTGATGTAGCCCAATTCTCGCATAATCTGGCAGTCGAGTCCACCGCTAAGAGTCCCTTCGAAATTGTCAGTGCCAGCCTCTACGACCCTTCATGCGCTCGCCACGAGTTACGAAGGAAAGAGCCCAACCGGCTTTCAAGTTTGCCAAGGCCCGGCATGAACAAGCTGAAGGTCTGTCTGAGAGCCTATTTGCATAAGGCGTCTAAAAGATGAAGAAACGGGTCGACAAGAATGAGTGAGGATGGTAGAATTTCTCGTGAAGGCGATTCTGTCCTTGTCAAATTATTGCCCCAACAATTCAAGTCCTCATGGGAAGGTTCATAAGTGGGGGAAGCACGATGACCATTTCCCGTCTTTAAGAAAGTTGGAAAGGTGTCATACAAACTTCAACTCCCTCCAAAGCTTAAAATCTATCCGGTCTTTCATGTAAGTATGCTGAAACCCTTTCATCCAAATGTTGGCTGCCTAAAGGATCTAAGACATATGGAAAGTTCTAGAAATTGCTGTAGAGAAGCCTAGAGCGGCTGTAGCCGGACGGACTCAACTCAAGCTCGAAGACCCCAGAATGTTCTGCAGCACGCCCAGAGCGCTAGAACGTCGAACGTTCTAGAATGCGCCGGATGGTTCGTAGTCAGCCGGAAGTTTACCGAACATCCCGAAGGACGTAGGCCGCCGGAAGTTACCCGAACATCCCGAAGCGATGTAGAAGTCGCCGGAAGTTTACGAACATCCCTGGTGCGTACGAAGCGAGCTAGACAAACCTAGAAGACTCTAGAGTCTGGCCAGAAGTGTCCTAGAGCCTCAGGGCACATTGTACATAAATCTAGAATACCCCTTGTACATTCTAGACTAGGAAGACTCAGAAAGCGGTGGCATGCTCTTAAGCTAGAGCCACACTATAAATACTTCACTTGGTCTTCATTTGCATTCATCTTGGAAATTTGGGAAAATCTTGGAAATCCTTGGGAATTCTTAGCATTTGTAACATAAACTCTCTAGAGCAATACAAAGCATTCTTTGCAAACTCTTTTCTATTCTCTTTCGGAGTTACATTTCTGCTGAAAGCTGTTTAGTAATCCGGACTAAGTGCTGGCGCCGCACGATCGCTACTTAAGAAATTAAGGTCGTGACACTATGCTAAGTTGATCATGCCTATTCGAAGTTCTTGAATTAAAGAAATGAATCATCTTTATATGTCTCATCCAACTTAGCTTGTTTATTACTTGTCAAGTTTCATTCCATCTCTTTCCTCATTAATTATTTCATTGAAAATGACCATCGTGTAAGATTGAAGATTTCATTATGTGTATAAACTCCATTTGCAAGCAAGGTATTTTCTTTTAATATTTTTTTCACATCTTTTTCATGCATTAGGAAAATTGGAAAAGGAGTATGAGATGATATTAAAGAAGACATTGCAAAGTATCTGTATTTTAACCATCAATCCAAATACAACAACTTCAGTCATAATACAGGTGCAGTTCTCCCTCTTTATTTTGTGCAATGTTTATGTTCTTGATGGTTAGAAATTTTATCTAGTCACCATTGATGAATGCAGCCTTAAGGAGGTTTTGAGTTTGATATTTAAATTGCTAATTGTAAATCTCCAAACTGTCCTTCACTTAAAAAAAAAAATCCAATTTGTGAAATAATGATAGTTATAACTAGTTCTTATTATTTATTTATTTAAAATGTATCTAAATTATATCTGGAATCTAAAACTCCAATTTTTTCGTTTTCTTTGATTCGATGTGCCATATACATCGACTTGATAACTAGTTTTTTTTTACTTTAGAGCATCTTCTATTTCTGCTGCAGGTTGTCAATGATGCTGGTGCTGTATCCTTCACACTTATATTTTCTAGATAACACTATGCCTGAATTTGTTTCCTTTATTGGAGGATCTGTATTGTCTGTCTTTCTAATGAGAAAAAGTGAGCCTGCTGAGGAGGTTAAAAGTGAGAGAGTATTTGAATAATCTAAGGTTTTTCATTATTTGAATTTTGGACTGATGCCATTTTAAATTTAGTTGGGCATTATGGATGTAAATTCACACTTATATGCTGTTGAACTGAATAGATGCAAGCAGGACTGATTTCTATAATTTTGATGTGAGCATTCTACTATCTTTTGCATTTAAGGAAGTCGATAACTCAATATATGCAATTAATGATTAGTTAGCTGCACCTTTCTTATTCTTTATCTTCTACATTAGCATGAATGCCTTGACGAAATCCCTGTGTAGCTTCTCCCATGTGCTATAAATGCAGCCTGTGCTGCACTTGTTGACGGAGGAATTCCATTGAAACACCTAGCTGGTATTAAGACTTGTTATTGTCTTAAAAAAAAAAAATTCCCCCATTTATCTTGCTGCTGATGCCTGACTGTAAGGTATTGATTTCTGCAGTTGCAATATGCTGTGGTTTGGTAGAAAGTGGATATGTTATACTGGATCCAACCAAGCTAGAAGAGAAGGTCATTATAGTTTTCTTTTTTTAAATTGTCATGAATTAATCAAGCTAATGTTGTATTTTGCATTTATTATTTCCACTTGGTAGTTGGTATTACCTTTTTCACTACAGACATCTCGTTGCTGTCTAAACCATACAATTTTTTTTCCGCTTTGTTATATATTTGTGCAAAGGCAGCAATTGATTTTCTTGATTTTTAAGATAAAGAAGTTTAATACTTTGTGCACAATTCCAAAGATTCATCATTCATATAATTGTTGTTTGCTGTAGTTTGAGATCCGTATCCTTTCTTATTCCGCACTGGTTGTGGTCGTGATATAGTCTTTGATTATTTCACTACTTGAGCCATCACTCTTATTCCTATGTTTTGCATTAAAAAAAACGTTGTCATTTAATAGCTTTGTCTTTCATGATGGCAGACAATGAAGGCGTTTGTGTATATGGTTTTCCCAAATTCAGTTCTTTCGGTCCTTCCAGAAGGATCATTACATACCGAAGGTGAACCCATGGATCATGGGATCATCACATCTGTTACACAAGGTGCAATGCCAGGTACTATTTAGTCTTCATCCTTATAAATCTGTCACTTATTATTCTCATATGAAGCATTCACTGCGTTTTCCATAATCCCATCAGTATACTTTGCCCTTTCTTTGCATTATCTCACATGGTAATTTTACATACTATAATAGTTGGTACTTGACATTCTACATCAGTACTCGCCTTGTTCTCCCCTTTGCCATCTGCCTCTCTCCCCTCTCCTGTCAAAGAAAATCTGATATTCTGAATTACGAATTGTCTGTGGTTCAGTATGATTTTAAAAAAATAGGGAGGCATAGATGTTCTTAATTATGATTCTTAGGCATGGTATAGGATTATGTAGTCAGTAGGCGCTGAATTCTCTCTTTCCATTTCAAATTTGCTTTACTATCTCCAGAAACTGATAGTTTGAAGCTTATATGTCTGGGACAATATTTAGTAGCTGATCTGATGGTATTGTTTTGCATTATTTCAAGTGGACGACTATTTTCATTGTTTGGAGCGTGGGCGTGCTGCCTGTGCAAAGATGTCTGATTTCCTCAGGAGGAGCTTGCAACCACAAATTTCAAGTGACTCATTTAAAGCTGGGTGATTTGCAATTTTACTCCAAAATTTCTCAGGAGTAGCACATTTTTCTTTGAGGATTTGTTGCAATTCTTGCTCAACATAACTGACCAATTGTTCATGTCTTCTCCGAATACAAAGAAACATCACCCCTATGTAACCTGGAAGATAGTGGGTTTGGCCTATATTCTAATTTAGCTGTATTAACATATCAATTTAATGGAAACCTGGAGTTGACCTTGATTTGTTGCAGTCATGGTCCCGTCACTTGTTTTCAAGCTCTAGAAATTGTGCATCCGTTAGTACGAGTATGATGCTGTTGCAGATGAGGTTTAAAATGTCACGTAGATTAAAATGTGGAGACTTAAATTTTATGAAAATACTGAAGGTATTATCTTTGTCGATATAAATTTTAGAAAAAAATCACAAAACTACGGTAACGTTGTCAAAATTATAGATTTTTTTTATTTTATAAAATTTCATAAAGCATCAAAATAAGTAATTACTTATACTCTGAATTATTTTTATTATTTAAAGTATTTATTTATAAATACTTGTAGAGTTTATTTTGATCATTAATTCAATTATTTTATCAAAATATTATAGAATATATAGTTAAAATGTGAAATATATTGTAATTATAATAGTATTATTAATAGAAAAATCTCGTTTGTATATAGTATAATTTGAGTTATGAAAAATAAAAATTATAGGTAAGATTAACAAATTAGACATGATAATGAGATAAAAATAAAATAATATAATAAAAAAATCTAAAATATTGTTTCAAATTTAAAGAAATAATAGGTCAATTTAATTTAAAAAAATTATCAATAAGTAAATTTAAATATAAATATTTTAAAAATAATAAATTTTTTTTTTAATAAAAAATGATATTTTTAGATATTTATTGAAATTTTAGTAACAATGTCATGAAAATTGTAAATGATTTTTTAATAACAATAAAATTAAATTTTAATGAAAATTAGTATCATATTTAGTGTTGGATCTAACGTCTTTAACTTAGAAAAGATATTATATATAAAATAATATTATTTGCTTCTTATTTGATAAAATGTTCAATTTAATAATTATAGTAATAATAATTAATATAATTATAAGTATATTTTTTTTATTTTTGTTTAATAAAAAAAGATATTATATTTATTATACTTGAATATAAATATGTTTAAATTATTAAATTTGTAATGATAAATTAAATTAAGAGGATACTTTTTTCATTAAATACATAATTTAATTTTATATATATCATCAATTTTTTTTGTCCCCACTAACATATCCATACCTAATATTGCCACTTTTGTAATAAACATTATTTGGTGTGTGCATGTTTTTTTTTAAATGTCTAATCAACAAAATTTATGAATTAATTGAACCCATACTTATTTTTATATGTTTGATTATTACAATATAGTACTTAAAATTTAAAATATGGAATTAATCTAGTTGGTTAAATATTTTTATTTTATAAAATCGACAGAAATTAGACCAATATACTTATATTATAAATACATTACAATGTTATATCTTTCAAACTTTTATCATTTTACATATCTTAAATTCTAATCTATAAATCTAATAATGTTAGTGATAAAATAATATCAATAATGAATAACACTTTTCAAACTAAATCCTCACCAAAGTACTTGTGCTGGGCTGGTTGGGCTGGTGCGATAAATCCAATAAGATCCCAGTTTTTCTAACCTTTCAAAGGGCACGTAGGACATCTCACTTTTCTGACTCCCTTCCCTACTCACTTACATACAATTCTACCCAGATCTGTCTCCCATATTCACTGCGTGCATGTGTGTGCGCTTTCAAAAGAAATTCGCCATGGGATTGGAGATTAGGGTTTTTCTTCTTCTTGCTGTACTGGCCTTTTCGTTTACGTGCCCAAGCTTTTCGCTTTATGAAGATCAAGTTGGTCTCATGGACTGGTAAAATAAATTCACTTATTTCAGCAGTAATTCATCTTAGGATTCATTGAAGACCTACTTTTACTTTTGTGTTTGCATAACTAATTAATTCCGTTGTATTAGTAGTTTCTTTTTTCCATCGATTAATCAAAATCCGATTTCAGCTAAATGATTCACCGTTCATGTTTGTATTCCATATCTTATTTATAGCAAATGATTGAATGATACTTAGTCGGATTGATCATACTTTCATCTTTCTGTAGTTTCTGCTATAGATGGGTTGTTTATTTTTCGCTTCTTTTATCAAAGTCAATTTTCAATCATACTTTGAACTTTGAAATCATATAAATTTCTAATTCATTGCAATCTTAGGTGGAAAATCCATAGGTAGTTTATTGATTGTTATAGAAATCATTGTCGCTGATGTTCTTAGTTTTAGTCTAAACTGTATCATCCGTAGCTTAGAGATTCGCACACAGCTACCTGAACTTTTAAAATGTATATTTTAGCCCAAACTTTTAAATATTTACATTTAAGCCCTTAAACTTTTAAAACTTTAGATATGGGTCCCAAAATTTTGAATCCCAAATATTTATTTTAGTAGTCAAGTTGGGACTTATATGTAAGGATTTGAAAGTTTGAGAATTAAATTATATGATTTAAAGTTAAAAGGACTATTTGTGAAGTTTTAAAAGTTTGAGAATTGATGAAGTAGTTAAGCTTAAATTATCTTTGAATTTGCGATGATTAATGGAATTGCAAATGTTTTACTGACATGGCTTCAATCAATTCGCTATTTTAAATTCATTAATACTATCTAATTACAGGCACCAGCAATACATAGGGAAAGTGAAGCGAGCTGTATTCCACACTCAAAAGACTGGACGGAAGCGTGTCGTTGTATCCACCGAAGAGAATGTTATTGCTTCTCTTGACCTCCGACATGGCGAGATCAGTAAGTTAAAATTCCAATTATAAGTTACTTAAAATATCTTTCATTGTTTATTAATTTTTGTAGAGTAGAATTACATGGTATTATTTGTCACTTAAAACTTCAGTTTTGTTCCGATAGCTTCAGTTCGTAATGCATGGGGTATCTTGTGGTGTCCTAATCTCATTTATTTTGTAAAGTGCAAAATTGAATTACCTTGGGTTCCCTACTTGTGAATTGGGGGAGTTAATTTATGATCTGTTCTGTGCAGTTTGGAGGCATGTTCTTGGAAGCAAGGATGCTGTGGATGGGATTGATTTTGCTTTGGGAAAATGTACGATTTCAGATTTAATCATGGTTTGAATCAAATATATCTAAGTTGTGTTAATATTCAGTGTGATTTCGTGGCTTTAACTTCTTGCTTATAAAATTCAACGATCAACAATTTTCACAGTGCTATGATTCTGCATTTCTTGTTATTAACATTATAATTTCTTAAATTTAACTGATATAAAAAAGGGTGAAATATCTTTCTCTAAGTTTCATGAAGAAAAAAACCTACAAATTTATTAGACATTTTTGTTAATAAATTTTCTTGCTTACCTATTATTCCACTTGCCCACCGTAACCAAAATCTGCTAGTTCTTGGAGCATTGTATAGTTTGATACTTTATTTTGTTCCTAGTTGCCATCAATCTGATTCCAATATGTATGTGAAACATATATCTTAGAAAAATAAACTCTCAACCCCGTAGTAGCGTAGCCTGATACAGTTAACATTTTCTGAAAATCGATCTTGTGAAGTACTCAATCCATCTATGTTGAATTATGTTATTGTAAGGTAAAAGTTCAAAAATAGAGCATTTCCATTGTTTAAGGGTGTCGCTTGGTCTTTCTGTAACTAATTATATCTTTATGAAATATTGAAAAGGTGAAGACTTGTTTAGTTCATAAGAATCAACAGGAATGCGGAAAGAGTCCATTACTGAAACATTCATGTTTATCTTCAATTTTTGATCCACTGCTATTGAGGAGTGAACTTTTAGTCACTCACTGATCTAACATCACATCAGAATAAGTTGTTATAGAAACGAATGAATAGAAAATGACCATCCTTTAGATCTCCTCCTGGCCTCTCAAATTACTAGTTGGGTATTTGCGATGTGTGTTATTTATGGTAGAGAAAAAAATATGAAATTTATGCATAGGGATCTATTTATATTTTTGTTTTAGTTTCTTATGTTGATTGTAAGAGTATTGTTTTTATTTTTAGTCTTTTGACTGCATATGGCTTTAGCACCCAGCCTTTTTTACTGCCAAAATGGTTGAATGCTTGATTTTATTTTATCAGACGTCATAACCCTTTCATCTGAGGGAACTATTTTAAGAGCATGGAACCTTCCTGATGGCCAGATGGTATGGGAATCTTTGTTACAGGGACCAAAGCCCTTGAAGTCATTGCTATTTGTGCCGGTTAGTGAAGAAGCTTCAGCTAACATCTACATTAGTATTTTTCTGTATTGTGATTTCTCCCCCAAAGTTCTTAAAACAAAATATATGTGGAGTATCAATACTGCAATTAACAAATTTGTTTATTTTTTAAGTATATTGATGATGTATTGTGCAGACAAATTTGAAAGTCGACAAGGATAATTTGATCCTTGTTTTCGGTAGAGGGTCTCTCCATGCTGTTTCTAGTATTGATGGTGAAATTATGTGGAAGAAAGATTTTATAGATGAAAGGTTTGAGATTTGGAGATCTATGTGTCTACTATTCCTTCTCTTCCTGCATCATTATGCTATTAATCTAGTGTTTGTTGCCTGTTTGCAGTGTGGAAGTTCAACAGATCATTCAGACCCTTGACAGTGATGATATATACGTAGTAGGTTCAGTTGGTTCGTCTCAGTTTGGTGCATATAAGATTAATGCTAAGAATGGAGAGTTGCTGAAGCGCAATCTTGCAGCCCTTCCGACTGGCTTATCTGAGGAAAGTTTATTGGTTTCAAGCTATATTGTGGCACTGGATGTTACAAGGTCAAACCTTTTAATATTCAACTTCAAAGATTGTGAAATTGGCTTTAAGCAAACACATATATCTGAACTTGTTGGAGATGCTACTGGGCTAGCAATATTGTTACCCTCAAAACTTCCTGGAATGTTTGCTGTAAAAATCAATGAACTTGTCACATTTGTAAGAGTGACTGATGATGGAAAGTTGGAAGTGGTGGGTAAAGCTAAAAGTGCAGTAGCTGTAAGTGATGCTCTCTCGTTTTCAGATGGCCAACATGCCTTTGCGTTGGTTGAACATGGGGATGGTAAGATCCTCCTGAACATGAAACTTACTCATGACTGGAATGACAATCTGCTCAAAGAGAGTACTTTGGTGGACAAACAAAGGGGATCTGTTCATAAGGTTTTTATAAATAAATATATACGGACAGATAGATCTCATGGGTTTCGGGCTTTGATAGTCATGGAAGATCATTCACTGTTGTTGTTGCAACAAGGGGATGTTGTATGGAGTAGGGAAGATGGCCTTGCATCAATTGTGGATGTAGCAATGTCCGAACTACCTGTGAGAAAGGAAGGTGTATCAGTCACAAAAGTGGAGGAGAACCTGTTTGAATGGCTTAAGGTATAAATTTAATTAGGAATAAGATGTTTTGCTTAAATATGCAATAATAGCAAAAATTAACTAACATCGTACCTATCTGCTAATTTTCTATTCCCTCTTTTTGGGTCTAGATTCACTTATGGTATAAGACGCAATAACCTTCCACCTTGTGTTATTTATTTATTTAATGAGGTGTTTAAACATGAATATGTTGGCCTGAATGACTTGATTGCATCTGATTGGTCTGATTTCTTTCTTGCAATGTATTGCCAATTTTGTTGCTGATAGGGACACATGCTGAAGCTCAAGGGAACTTTAATGATTTTGAGCCCAGAAGATGTTGCAGCTATTCAAGGAATGAGGTTAAAATATTCTGAGAAGAGCAAAATAACACGAGACCATAATGGTTTCCGTAAATTGCTCATAGTACTAACTCGAGGAGGAAAGCTTTTTGCATTGCACACTGGAGATGGACGGATTGTTTGGTCTCTGTTACTCTCTTCTATGCACAATTCAGAAGCATGTCCAAATTCAACTGCACTTAATATTTACCAGTGGCAGATACCACATCACCATGCAATGGATGTAAATCCATCTATTCTCATAGTAGGTCAATGTGGAAAAAGCTCTAATGCACTGGGTGTTCTATCATTTGTTGATACTTACACTGGAAAAGAAATTAATGCTTTGGATCTCAGGCATTCAATTGCACAAGTCATTCCATTGCCATTGACTGATTCAACAGAGCAGCGTCTTCATCTACTAATAGATATTGAGCAGCGCACACATTTGTATCCTAAAACATCTGAGGCCATTGCTATCTTCCAACACGAGTTTCCAAATATTTACTGGTACTCAGTTGATGCTGCTAAGGGCATTATAAAAGGTCATGTCTTGAGGAGCAACTGCGTCCCTGCAGTTGATGATTTCTGCTTTGACTCTAGGGATATATGGTCAATTGTATTCCCATCTAACTCTGAAAAGATCATAGCAACTGCAAGTAGAAAACTAAATGAGGTATACATGTTTATTCTGTCAAATACTTTGGCAATTCATCATTACATTCTTTGGTAGTTTGCCTCTAAACTGATGGTATGGCTGTTTAAAGAATGATGGTTGTCTTAGAAGGTGCCATATCAATTTAATTAGCTAGAGTCTTATCAACTTTTGGCCCTATTTTGTGATACTCATATTTGTTGTTTTGCCATCGCCACTACCCTTTTCGGGGAAAAAAAATATGCCCCTACTTTTTGTGGTGGATCAAAATTTGAAAGTGATTTCTGACATTTAGTTTCTCAAATCGTTTTCACAACCATGAAACATTTATAATACCTCAATCATGCATTTCTGGTCTTATAAATTTTGAGCAGTGACGTAGAGTAGCCAAACAGGTAGATTATTATAGCTGGGCAGTTCATAACTTAATTCTTTTTTATAGGAGAGGTCCTTAAAATAGACTAGTACTACTGAGCATGTTTAACTACATTAATATGATGGTTTTGATTATCATGCCAGCCAGCCTATTTTTGAATTTGTGCTCTCTTGTTTTTCTTGAGTTCAAAATGCTTTGCAATTGGCCCATTACGCGAGGATATAAGATATTTGGTTGTGTTTTCAAGCGTTTTTCATTTACAGGTGGTGCATACTCAAGCAAAGGTTATAGGAGACCGAGATGTGATGTACAAGTATATATCCAAAAATCTACTTTTTGTTGCAACGGTGTCACCAAAAGCTAGTGGTGAAATTGGAACTGCTACCCCAGAGGAGTCATGGTTGGTTGTCTATCTTATAGATACCATAACTGGTCGAATATTACACCGCATGACTCATCATGGTTCACAGGGTCCTGTGCATGCTGTAAGCTTTGTTTCCATTTCGTCGGTTGCTTTCTTGTAACAGATGAATAGTTTTTCCTTTTTCTCATGGATTTTTGCAATTTGTAGGTTTTCAGTGAGAACTGGGTTGTGTACCACTATTTTAATCTTAGAGCTCACAGATACGAGATCTCAGTGATAGAGATATATGATCAGTCCCGAGTGGTATGCTGATGGGCTAAATCTTTTCATGCACTGCTTTTTTTTTTTAACAAAATAAATTTACATCTAAAACCAAACACAATGGACAGGACAATAAGGATGTGTTGAAGCTGGTTCTTGGAAAGCATAATCTTACATCACCCATCTCTTCATATTCCCGACCAGAGATTGTCATGAAGTCGCAGTCTTATTTTTTCTCGCATTCTGTAAAAGAGATATCAGTGACATCAACAGCTAAGGGGATTACTTCCAAGCAGCTTCTTATTGGTACAATTGGAGATCAGGTTTGCTGTTCCCTTCATGCATCCTAATTTTGTGATTTTACTTCTTTCATAGTTTTATCTCATTTGCATCCTTTCCTACTGGCTTATGCATACGTCAACTTCCTTTTATAGTGTGCACTTATTGTATACGGCCCTTTGCAGGTTTTGGCACTTGATAAACGATATGTAGATCCCCGGCGATCAGCCAATCCTACACAAGCTGAGCAAGAGGAAGGCATTGTTGCTCTAACAGATTCCTTGCCTATCATTCCTCAGGTATGCTGCCAAGGAATCATCAGTTAATAAAATTTTTAAAGCTTGCGTATTTTAATTTTCTGAAGAAAAAGTCAGATATTTCTATTAGCAGAGGCATGTCTACAACCATGAGATATAGTTTTCCTCTAGTGAGCTGGCATCAAGCTAAAAATTGCTTCCACTTAGTAAAAGCCCAACAAGTTAATGGGCCTCCCATAAGTGTCATGGGTTTTAACTCATTGAGAGGAGTAGCCCAAACACTTGTAATGCCAAGATGTTGTCTTTATTTAACCAATGTGAGACTTTTTTTGCCTTTACTGCACAACAACAAATCCACATGCCCTCCCTCAAACTCAACCTGTGTTCGTTGCCAACATGGGAGGACACTGACCTTATTCTGGTTAGGGCCCATACTTTGTACAATTACCAATGTGGTTAGTTGCAGCTCACATTCCAGCATGTGCTCCAACTCCATCAAGATCGTTGACGTGGTGGGTACATGCCATGTCTTTAGCATCTTTAGCATCTTGATAGTTTTCGAGCTGACTTGATCCACCATTTTTTGATTAGGACTTTCACCAGTGTGTAAAAGTCCACTACTTGTGGTCTTGAATTCACCAAACAAGTCCATCTCCTAACACAAGCCCACACTTTTGACAGGGTAGGTCCATGCATGTGAAAATCCAAACCATTAGCTCATACACTATTTGTAGAAGTGCAACTAGTTAATGTACCTTCCATAAGTGCTTTTAATTCCAAAAGTTTATTGGGAGGAGTAGCTCAAACACTTATAAAACCAAATGATTGTTATATTTAAGTATTGTAGAACTTTGCATGCCTTTACTTCATAACAATTTTAAAGCATTATATTTTTTAATTAAATAGTTGGACCTGAGTTTAACATAGCCTTAAACATTTTTGGATTTAGTTTCATAAAGAAGTAAGTACGTGTCATTTGTCAATCGTTTTTTACAACTCCTATACTGTGGATGGATATCACTGTTGTTGTTTGATTACTATAATAAGGTTAGGTTCGCACCATTTTTCTGCAGTAGATGATAAACGCTTAGGGCTAGTTTTAAGAATCTGTTTTGCATCTTAAGTTTACAGATCTTATTTTCAGCCCCGTGTTCCTGTATTGTGATATCTAAGGTTCTACTTATTGTTCTTTCTTTTCTTTTTTCTTTTTCTTTTTTTTTTTATTTTTCCTTTTCCTTTTTTTTTGTCTGGGTTCTACTCTTAATGATGAAGAACTATTGATTTGCAGTCTTATGTGACCCATGCACTCAGAGTGGAGGGTCTCAAAGGCATAGTATCATTTCCTGCAAAGCTGGAGTCAACAACGCATATATTTTTGTATGGAGTAGATATCTTTTACACTCGAATGGCGCCCTCAAGAACGTACGATTCACTCACTGAAGATTTCAGCTATGCTTTACTCCTCATCACTATAGTTGTGCTGATAGCAGCCATATTTGTGACTTGGATTTTATCCGAGAGAAAAGACCTACAAGATAAGTGGAGATGAATCTCCAGAAGTTTTGTCCTGACGATTATTTTGCATTAGGCTGCTTTTGGTTCGAGTTACCTCAGAACCTGTAATTCCAACATGTACTTTAGCACGTTCTCTTTATCGTTTATTCATTTGTTGTAAAATTTGAAAAGTTATGAGGAGAATGTTTAGTCTGTTGTTGCTTCAAGTTGTAAAATTTTTTGCTCATGAAAGTATTTTGATTTTTGATTCACACACGAGGTCTTCCTATACTTCTGAAGAGAATTTAACTTTAGTGGAAGATCCAATCCTCTGTTCGATCTGATCAAAACTTCAATTTTCCTGGAACAAACAAAGATAGATAGCATCATTTAAAATTTGTGATCATAAAATATCATATTTTTAAATTATATATTTTTATTATTAAAAAAATTCATACTATTGAAGTTCGCGTTCAATTCGATAATGTTTAGTGTTATGAGATACTTTTATGTAATTTCTTAAGAATTTTTAATATCAATCATTATACAAACAAATTTTTATGGCAAGTGTATGTTTGTTATTGTTTTTCTTTTAATTTTATAAGAATTACAAATTTTTAAATTTTAAAAAGTTAATTTTAAGAATGATAGAAACTTATCATTAATTTATATCTTTATTTAGCTAGTTAATCAATTGGATTAGTTCTTGGAAGGATTAGTCCTTGGAAAAGTTGTCCACCAAAATAATATGGACATTGTAATACTATAAGCTGTTTTAAACACAGAAAACAAAAAAAATATTAATAGACAAAAAAAGAAAAATGAAATAGACATTTCTTTCTTTAATAGCAATTTCTCACGAATTTTATTGTCACTCATTTTTATATGAGATACTCAATTCATGTTTAAAATTGAAGTTATTTTCGATATTACAAAAAAATTCATAAAAAAATTTAATCTTAATTATTTATAAATTATAGATAGATATATATACATGAAATTAAATTATATTTTTTTAAAATTTTAGGTTTTATTATTCAAAAATTAAATATAATTTTAATAATTTAAAAATATTTATACTCAAATAAAGTAATTAAAATATTAATTTTTTATAAAATAATTAGTAACGAAAAATAATTAATATTTTTTTATTAGTTATATAGTATCCTCTTACTTGAAATGATGGATATATATAATAAGAGGTAAAGAAGTAATAACAAGATCAGAATAAATATGATAGGCATTTTGTCCTGAAACCAGGACAAAAATAGGCCACTTATCAAGGCCTCCTTCTTTCCTTCTTTTGTTCATTCCTTCTTCTCCTTCTTATTTTGGATTAGAAACTGGCCGGTAGGTAATGGCCTAGTTATGTGTGAGGTAAGATGAGGCTTCGGTAAAGACTTTATTCAAATTGTTTTATAATTTTTATTATACATAAAATTATATTTTTTCTTTATTTTTAATAAAATTTAAAATTAAATTTATGATATAATATATAAAAAATAACTATAATTTACTTTTATATGTTTAAAAATTAGGAAGTGATTATTCTTATTTTTTAATAAAAAGTAATTTTTAAATATATAATTGTAGTTTTTTTTTCAAATTATTTTGATTTTAAAATTAAAAAATATCATAATTTAAATCTTAAACTATAGATACAAGGTGTGTATTAAATTTTTTTATACAATATAATTAACATTAATTAACATATATTTTAATTTATAATGTTTTTTACTATAAAATACTATTTTTTACTAACTATTATTAGATATTTTTTTAGTACAAAATAACAACTATATTAAATAAGATATATATTTATAAATAAAACAATAATAATAACTTGTCCTATAATGAAAATATCTATGATATAAAATTATGGTTAGATTTTAAATAAATATGAATTACACTTATAATAGATTTTTTTATATAACTCAATTAATATACCTATAAATTAAATTTGATCTCTAGACCTTTAACATATTAAAATAAGTTCCATATTATTGAGTTATAATTTTTAATCTCTAATTTATAAATCTTATATTTAATATTTTAAAATATATCCAATTTAGTCCCTTCTAATTTTTTTAAAAGTTAGGTTTTTGCCCCAATTATCATGACCTAAATTCTTACTAGTTCTTTAGCCCCAAGTTCATAGAGAAATTGTTGCAACTCTTTGCCTTTCATGTTCTCCTCTTACTTTTCTTATTCTATCAACATTAGAATACTTAACGAGTTGATTATAAGTGAAGAGAACCACGATCCATAGTCTGCCCAAATCACATTGTAAGAAGTAAGAGTGTTAAACACTACAAAATTAGTAAGGATGATCACTATTTCCATAGAGATAGAGAAACATATGGTCCTTAATGACATGGTCACATTTCCATTGAAACCCACAAGCGACATCTTCTATTACTTAATTTCCTTAGAGTCTATTCCCATGTCCAACAATGTGGACAAATATAGCAAATCAGAAGGACTACAATTGTCAACCAGAATTATGTGCACCTTACAATGTGCGATATTGATTGTGATGACAAAATGATCATTGTGAGGTGGTAGCATTTCTCATACTTCATAAATGATAGGATAGATATGTCCTTTTCATTTTAGGCTATAGAGAAGTTGATACATATTCCTTAGTTCCAGTGGATACCTCTTCCTGGAATTATTAGAGTAACTTGACATAGTCGATCCATTATGTATGGTATGAATTACGCATACATCACCTTGGAAAGGTTGATTAGATTTATTGTTTTCTCGGAGAATAGGGTTTGAAGGAACAAACTCTATTTAGTTAGATGGATTATTCATTTATCTATTTCCTCCTTTTGAACCTCTGTTCCTATCAACCAAATCTTCCAAATGTCCTTTCCAAAAATGATGTTTGATATTCCTCTTGGGGTGTCTACAATCCTTGGTCTAATGACTTGTATCTTTATGGAAATTGGAATACTTGTTGGGGAGCTTTCATAGGGTGTGGTTAGTTTACATGATTAATGTGTTCCATACATTGTATTGTCTCAACCAATGAGATACACAATAGAGGACCTATGACAAGAGATAATGATTTCCCCCCACATCTTAGGCCTCTCCCAGGGTGCGACCATTAGTTTGAAAAGAGGAGGATTAGGACATCTATCCCATAATGCTTATTCTCTTCTTCCCTTTTAACAAGGATGAGTTTGTTCGTAGTTTGATTTAACGAACCCTTGACATACTTCAACTCTCTATCTGTAATGATGAACTTTTGGACCTCTTCATAGACCATATCTAAGGATTGTGAAGTGGTCTTGGTCAATTTGATGAATTGGCCCATTTTTTGTTTAATTCCCTTATAGAAAGCCTCAATAACAATGGAATATAGACATTGTGAAATTTTCATTTTCTCCATCTTAAACCTCCTTATGTATGTTTTGATGGTTTCACTATCCTCATGGACAATCGAAAATAAATGGTACGATTCTATTCTAATTAGCTTGTTACATGCATAGTTGGTAACAAATAATTTAACAAAGCGTCAAGATTTTTATACCGTTGGGAGGTAATTTAATAAACCATTGTTGTACTATCTCCTAGAAAGTGGTAACAAATAACTTATAGTACATGCATTCCTTCTTGTATTTTGAGACTCTTATAGCATCCATGTCCATTTTAAAATGAATTACGTGTGCCATTACTTCTTTTGTCACCTTGTAGGTGGGACACTTTGGGGCAAAAAATTTATGGGGTGGCGTTATTAACTCAATATCATTAAAAAATGCGATATTGATAACTGATCATACATTATTTTGATATTGCTCTAGGGTCGTAGCTTTCCCTGACATTTAAGTCGATCGTTCATCTTTACCTCCATTTTCTTTTCTATTTCTTTAAATTTATCAACAAGGTTACTACCTGGAAGTCCAAGTAGTAGTTTACACCCTTTAGGTGTGGAATTCCTTAAACTTGCATGTCCTAGTAATTACTAGGTTTTATTTTGTGTAAGATATTAATGAGTAGGTTGGGTAGTGTATATGGTTTCTAGAGTTGATTTTGGAATTGGAGTGTGGGTGTACGATGTTCATCAATTGTACTAGGTTGATATTTTTTGCTATCTTGTGAGGTATATTTCGATCTGGTTGGTCGACTTACCCTTACAAGTGGGGTACCAATCTGAAATGAACTTTCAGCCTCCTCTGAATAATCATCATATATCAACCTTGACATGAGTTTCTTATTATTATCTTGAAATCTAATAAACGCTTGTTGTAATTCCACCACTTGTTTTTGGAGACTCTCTAACTTGGCATCTTTTTCACAGAATGTGCTTTCAGAATTGTAACTAGCAGAATTGGTTGTACGTGGAATCATCTTGGTCAATTTAGTTGTGCCATCATAGGCTACAGGTCAATGGGACCATACCCCAGGCCATGATGTGATGTACTGATTGACAATAGGTGAGATAAATGATTATTAGGATCAAACTCAAGGGTTGGGTGAGTATGAATGTCCATTAGTTCGAGATGGGATCGAGGGCTTGTCATAGGGACAAGAGTGAATTTTCTTATGACATGAGTTATTTCTCTAATTATGTAAAATGTAGTGTCTTAAATGCTAACTATAGACTAGAAAGATTTAAGGCCCTACGGTAGGTGCCAATTGTTTGAAAAAGTGCTAGTGTGTTAGGGATTCTAATGATATATTAGTGATAAGCTAATTCCTAGATCATTTATTCATCTCATTAGTGTGATATATATAAGCACACAAGAGGTAGATGTCAACTTTACATTGAGAGACACTCTGATCAAGGTGTTAAAACCGACCTAAACATGATATTTTGCAATTAGAATTAGGTTACTAATATCAAGTCGTTATCCCAATAATCAGGTCGCAAGGGTTGCCCACCCTTTATATAGATGTGGAGTAGAAATGTAGGATGCCACTAGGTCATTTCACCTCATTGTCAACACATGACCGCATCGTTAGGTGTAGGGTACATTAAATGTCAAGTAGTTGAAACAATCTATTACTTATCGGTGTCAAGTCACAACACACGAGCTACTCGATATGATATGCTCTATACAAGCGAGGTGATCCAGGTCATTAAGGTTGCACACCCCGTTACACGTAGAATACATAACACCATTGATTTGAGATTAGAAGGATGTGAATTGCAAAACGATTTGCCATCATCCCAGGTAACACTTGCATTGATGTGATGAAAAAGACATGATTATGGAACTTTTAGGATTAAGGGTGACAATCGTGTCGTGTTAGTTGTGTTTATATCGTGTTTGTTTCAAATTATTCGTATCATGTTTTGGTATTAATCATGTTAAATTTTTACACACATAAAAAATTTAATTAGACTTTTTTTATATTGCTTATTTATAATAGTAAAAATAATAAACCTTTAAAGACATACAAAAATTATTGATCAATTTCTGTTAAATTTAATATATAATAGGACACCTTATATTGATCAATTAGCAAGATATATTAACAATATCATATCTAACTTAAAGATAATTAACTAGCATTTGATTTAAAATATAATAATAATGAAAATGATTATACCAATTTAATTCAATTGAAACAATATTATTATTATAATATTTATTTGAGTTGTTTAAAAAAAAATTATAATATTAAATTATAATCATTGATTTATAAAATTAATTTTTTTAAAATTTTAAATAAAAAAATTATAAATAATTATATAAGTGCGAGAAAAATAGAATATCTCAACTTATTCTCGAGGATGTATTAAGAATGAATATTAATTTTATTTTTATAATTTGATTAATAATCAAATAAAATATATAAATATTATGATTATAATTTTTATTAATATCAATTAAATATTTCTTAAAATTTAACCGACTTGATCGTGAATGCTCTATTTTCATTGAGTACTAAAAATATAATTGAACCATTTTTTTTAAAGTAATTATTACGTAACAAAATTGTTACTAAGCACTACATAAATGTGAAATTTTAAAAAGGAATGAAAATTAAAAAATGCATCTCACAAGCCTGTCTTATCGAGGAGGCTCTTTCAGATCTTTTGATAAAAACATTTACTTTTACTAACAGAAACAGTGTCTTATTCATTGGTAAACCAAACAAACCGGTTGTCGGTGCGACTTTCAAGGCGAACATCAAAATGGGGAATCACAAGGAGTTACATGGCAATGACATTCTGAAATTTTCAGCCTCAACTACCTTCAAAACATTGCAATCATTCTCAATTAGATTTTGATGACCATGACTAATATGATCGATTCCTTTTTTTTTAGAGAAATTATTCATGTAATATTTTTAAGTATATAAAATTTAAGATTAATATAATTTTTTTAAAAATATATAAATACAAAATAATAATTTAATTAATGATAAATATATTTTAAAAATAATAAATAACATATTTTCTTTATGTAAACGTAAGTCTTGCACTCTCCATGGAGAAAAGCTTTCTCGGATCCCGTCGCATTGGCTTAGCTGTTTTCCTTTCTCTCTTCTGTCTTCATATTTTTCTTTTTAATAAAGCAGATGTTTTTGGCAGTAAAAACAGTTCTGAGTTTCAACTGCTTTGTATTGAAATAATGAATGAGAATTATTCCTAAATTTGTGAACTCCAAGTAAACAAAGGAATGAGAACAAGCTCCTTTCCACTCATTCACAAACACGTTGCTAAAACAATGCAAATGTTGAAAATTTCAGAACACAAACATGGTCAACAGTCCAACCATATGAAGAAAAATAAGTTCAATATAAATCCATTGGAAGATCCTCCCCTTTCGGATTTTTCTCTACAAGGAATGTACAAATATTCCAGATGAGCAAATGCAAATATCGACCCAAAAAAGAAGAAGAAATAAGTATAAATATATTATATATTCCAAAAAATACCAAAAATCAACATAAGAACAAGGAAAAAAGAAAAAGAGCAGAAATAATCAACACTTCACATGCTACCAGCTCTACCAGGTTTCGCAGGCTTAAACTTGGCCAGGTCAACAAGATCTCCAAATAGTTTATCCTCAGGCTTGGAAGGCCTCATAGGTGGCAGATAAGATGAAGACGAAACCTGATAGGAGTTCTTCACAGCATTATCGTCTCTAACCGATAGTCCATACATACGCTGATCCAGGTACTGAGCCCCTTGTTGCTGACCATAGCCATACCCTGCCATCTGATTACCATACATTTGATGTGGGTAGGCTTGTGTCATAGAACTCGATTGCATAGGCTGTGGAAGCATACCCATATGTTGTCCTCCATGGAATGGCTGAGGATACATACCCAACTGACTGCTTGGAACAACCTGACTATTGATTGCTGATAGATGGCTGTTTGTATTTGGCTGGATATACATTCCTACCATCTGGCCATTACCCATGGATTGAGATCCCTGGGGATGTGAAGCGCCCAACCCGTGTGCAACAGCTACCTGATTGAATTGCAGTGATTGAGGGTATTGAGCATTTTCGACTGGTCTACCATCATCTGTCGAATGAGCTTCCCAGGGTGGTGGTGGAAAAGACCCACCACTTTGACCACCTGTCCAACCATGTGAGATGCTTACATCACTAAAAATGGTGCATTCTATTAAATAAGAATGAATGCATTGAAACACTATTGAGAAAATAGTACCTAGCATTAATTGGCAATTTTTTTTTTTAAAATGCTACTAACAGATGAATCAAAAGGACCATAAATAAGCGACATGCTAAGCAGTGATTATCATTGCAACATAAATGTGACTGCAAATTTAGCATGCTCCGGGTTTGATTGTAAAAGAAAGCAATTGTAGCTTAAATGCTAGGAATGAAAGGCCTATTTTCAATTCAAAATTGCACCATATACTGGCGAAGGTGGCTGTGGTAATTGTTGTTGCTGCTGCTGTAATTGTTGTTGTTGCTGCTGCTGTAATTGTTGCTGTTGCTGTTGCTGTTGCTGCTGCTGCTGCATAATCTGATTGTTCCAAGCAGAACCAGCTCCTTGTGTATAAATTGACTGCTCATACTGGGATCCTCCCATGTTTTGGATACTTCCATTTGGATAAAATCCGCTCTGTGGAGATTGAAAGTTCTGCGGCTGTTGGGCTTGGGGGGGAGTTGAAGGATTGATTTGTCCAGGAAGATTAGTAGACTGGGTATTTACAGAAGCTGGGGCAGTATTACCATCTGAAAACATGTCGAAAAGAACAAGAGCATTTTGCTGAGATACAGAACTACTTTGCTGTTGTCCTCCGACAGGAACAAGAGCAAATGAATTGTCCACCTTTGGTGAGTTAAAATCATCTCCACTGAGAAGGTCCCTCTTAGGATCAATGTTTGTTAAAGTAGATGGACCATTATTTTCAGGGGCAGGAAGCAATAACTGATTTAATGTATTAGTCACTCCAGAGGTACTTGCAGAGGACCTGCAAAAGATTCTAAAGACTTCAAGCTCACTAAATTCAAACTCTATGAAATAAGCTACTGTTGATCACTTTGCTCAGTTTAAACTTTCAAAAATAAGTGTGTAATTTTTTATATGAGAGCATACTATTTATGTGTATTAAGTTAACAAATATTGTTTGATTCTTTTGTTGAAAGTCAAGATACTTGTTTCTAAACGATATAGGAATCCAGTGGGAACAATTGATTGCAAAAGAGCTACTTTTAAGTATTGAGTTTCATTTGGTGTAAAGGAATGGAGAAATAATGAAATTTTTCAAGTTTATTAGGGAATAAATATGGTGGATTTCTTTCCAATTTAGGGTATTTTTAATATCATTTGCTCAATAAGAGTATTGGAGGTACCAGTTTCAGAATAAAAAATCTTATTTTTCTTACATAAATCTGTTATGTTCAGAGAAATACAGGAGAGGGATAAAGTTAGCAGCATCTTTCAACGTAGTTAGACCTTAGGGAGCATTAGCAAAAATATACCACCTCAATAAACGTCTTTGATATTATTTTAGCTTTGGGGCGTTTTTGATGTAATGTTTGTGAAATTTTACCCATGAAGATAAACAAGAGGAGATGAATTGGAAGAGAATTAGTGCATGTGGTTGTCTTTTAGGCATCTACTTCAAGATTTTATTAAGGATTCTCAAGAGTAAATAACCTAAACTTTATAAACATTATTTAGGGATTAATGGTGTTTGGGGTCTAAGCTTACTCATATATCCAGTTTATTTATATTAAATTTTATGTACCAGCGTTTTTAGTTGAACCTCATGTCCACGTTGAACCTCTCAATTTATAATTCAATAATGTTTATGTTTCCTATGTAATAAATAAAAGACTCAAAGGTCTCATAGTCTCATGAAAGGCATCATTGTAAGTCTCATAGTTGACTAAGTGTAGCATATTCATTAGTGTAACACCAATAATCAAACAAAAACTCCAAGATATTTAAACCCTAGATTCTGCATTAAGAATTGTTTACCTCCCATCAGGCTGTTTGCTGTTGTCTCCAGTGTCTAGTAGGGGACCATCAACATCCACAAGTTTTCCAGCAGGTTCAGACTTGGGTTTTTCCATCTTTACAGCTGTTCCCGATGCAAGAGCTTCATGCTTGGCTAGCACACGTTGCAAATCATCATTCAATGATAATCCTTGACACAAGATTGATTCGTCCCTAAAAGAAGAGGCAAAGAGCCATTTCAATATCAAGTCAAATCAGAATCTCACATCCTTCTCTGGACCATCCAAAGACCGGAGATTTGGCAATATCCAATTATCCATTCTATTTAAAACTATTTTTTTCAATACACACACATATCTGAGCTAAAGACCATGCCTCAAGTAAAACGCTGTCTAACTCTGTATTTTCCAATTATCTTAAAAACAAAGATGTATAATCTATTAACTGCATAGAGATGAACAGTGTCATTTAGTAGAATAAGTAATAGATTAACAGCTGATGTGAATATTCATGTTATCTCTCTCATAGTGCTCCTAATAAACTTCATTTTTCTTGTTAACTAATGTGACTGGTAGAAACTAGACTGCAGCCTTACGAAGTTGAGTTAACCAGGTGCACTACTCTCTGCTTATATGCCCGGCATTGTTCTACCAAATCAACAAGAACCTCCTGCCTGAGCCCCTGTAAGGTAAAGAATGATTAATTGATGCAAATAGATTGTGATAGTTGATAAGTCACGGCAATACATAAGCATGAAGAATCTAAAAAGTATATAGCTCTCTGTATAATTCTATGAAACACGCATCTACATGAGAATTAAAAGGTCAACACAATCAAGTAATTTCCAAAGAAAACCTTAGATTCCAACAAACCAAACACTTCTCAATACAATTAATCCACTGAATAAATCGTGAATTTCCAGATCAATAGCCATTGCAAAATTAAGAAGTCATCATGATCAGAAAGATTAAGTTTGTGTTTTCCTTTTCCATTCTTCTTTACCTACTTTCAGTGCTTGAAACTGCAGGTTAAATAAGATTAAGGAGCTTGCATACAATTGAGAAGGGTTCATAATGCTTTTAATGAAAAGTTATCAAATTGTTTAATAGACAATCAGACATCATCCAAGATTAGGAGAAAAAAAATGTAGCTCCATGTGTTTTTTCATAAGCACTAATATTAGAGATAACTTAATTTCCTGTGAGCAAACCAAGAGATGTACCTCTTTGTTCCCTGGATCTAATGCACTAAGCATATCTGAAAGAACATCCATAATACCCCGTGCATTTTGAATCTCTGTCAAGCTGGAAAAAGAAGATAACTCAAATTTAGCAATACATGCAGACATTGTGTATTGCACACTAAAGTACCAACAAAATATCTTTACAAACATAGGTCTGAAAGGGGGAGAGGAGGAGAGATGGGGGGGGGGAGAAAGAGAGAGAGAAATGAAGTTGACTAAAGTAATCCATTATACTTAACAGTTCTCTGTTTCTTTGGACAAACACTTCAAAAACATACAATGAAAGTTCTAGGATGCAAATAAAAATAACACAACTAAGAATGACCATTAGAAAAATGCATCATCAAATTTATGCTTTCCAAAATCTAAAATACAGATTTCCAATAACATTAAAAGAGCATGGAAAACTGAGATCTCACTTCTCAGTTCACTTATCTTTTAAAGAAACTAGATATCTAGAGAAATGCATTTATGCCAAATGCATTCATAATGTTAAGGAAATCTCTATAGCTACTACACTTACTAAGAAAATGGTGTTTTCAGCCATGAAATCAAAATATATCCAGAGTTAACCGAAATAGAGATTTGAGACAACATTATGAGAAGCTAAATATGAACCTTAAAGTTGGGAACTCAGATTCTGCAGAAGGTTCGGCTGCCTCTTCGGGACCAGAATGGCGCAGATTTTGAGGATATGATGATAATGGCTGTGTTTGTGGAGGTGTAAACACAGGTGCAGCTCTCTCAGTTCTCTGAGGGAATACAGCTCCAACACGCTGAATGAATAAAGAAACTCATAAAATGTCAAATAAAGTATTCTTGTTTCATCAACCAAGTTACTTGTTTCTTGATGATGATATTCATAGATAATTGTCACAGTAAACAACAAAACATACCAACAATTCCTGATAGGCAGCATAGTATTGTGGATATCTAGCCCTTGGTCCTCCAAAAGCTTCTTGCCAAGTATCAATCAGAGCCAATATCTTCTCTTTTACTTGGAGGTCAGGCTAAATTCCATGTCATAAATACAATTAAATGGTTCCTCACAAGAAGTAAGCACAGCATATCAAAGTAAACCAAAAATTCCAAGAAAGATATACCTTCTTTTTCGCAATTCTCACCATCTCATGAAGAACATCTTTCTCTGCTACATGCATGTGAACAATGTCACCACAATTCTTTATAATAGTCTCCAACAGCTAAATATAGCAAACGACCAAAGCATAACCAATTAAATCATCTATTAGATACGGCTCACAATGACAACAGATTAAATCACAAAAATTAAATCTAAATTGGGAAATAACAACAATTTTTCAAGAAGATGTCTGTAGTGGACCATTCAATATATAATTTTAAGAAATCGTTAAATCATCCAAAATTTCAGGGGGGAGGGAGATAGCAGTTCCTCAGAGTGTTCTTGCAAGACATGCTCATAAAGAAACAAAAGAAACAAAATATCATTAAAAATCACAGTTTTAATCCAAAACATTTTAATTTGTCAATGTAATAATAAAGACAAGAAACCAGGTATCTGATTTTTCTCAAAAAACACTACTCACAAGATACCAAAAGTAAAATAAGAAGCAGGCTAGAACCTTGATTGAAAGCAATTTATAACAAAGGAAAGGAGAACCTTTTCATGAACCAAACATGCACAAGTTCTGTGGAGCTTACTGTAAGAGCAAGAAGTTGAACTTTAGGATTCCTACTCCCAAGGCGCTTCTTTATTCTCCTTACAACATCCTTGGCTTGCCTGGCACAAAACATTATATAAATAATCATCACACTGAGAGAGGCTAAAAAAATTAAGAAAATTTGTCAGATACATGTTACTACAAAATATCAACTTTTAAGTTGAAAACCAGCAGCTTATGCACGAATACTAAAATGATTTTCCCTATTAAACATGATTTCTATATCTGCAAACACTTAATTCACAGGCACCATCTAGATCCACTTTTTATGTTTTCAACACCACTGTAATCGAAGCTCGCTAAAGATAACTAGTCTTAACAGTTACAGAAAATAGACAATGTCATAGAGCGTTTATTTCAGATAATAGAATAATTATGCTTCTGCAAATATTAAATGCGCATGTTACAGGCTTACAACCCACTAAAGGAAGTAAGTAATGCATGTAGCAACATTTCATATCTTAGAGTTGTAAAGGCCGCTACTCTAGAGGAGAATCTAATACCATGGTCTAGGAGTAATTATATAAAATGAATTATTCACTGTCCACTACATCAACAGACACACACACACACTAAAGCATCTCAATATTTCCAGCAGACTACAACATTTTAACTACTACTCTACCACATATATGTTCATCCTTTAGTCCATATTCGATTTCATTACAACCAATCCATCACAAAAAAAATTCTCTCGCCCACAATCTCACCGTGTTGCTTACTAGGTTAATTGGACTATTCATTTTCATTTTTGTAAAGTACCCGTGTACAAGCGACATGACATGGACATGGTGTGACTGTGGGTACTTAGACACTCCTATTTGGTGAAAATTTACATAAAATTGAGAAAAATGGGCGTGTTCGATACGAGGATATGTATCCAAAATTTTACTACTCTCGATGTCTTAAAAGAAGAATCTGTTTGTAACTTGCATAGTCTCAAGCCATCTGCTTAAAATTATTGAATTTCCGCCCTAATCCCAACTACATACTAGCAAAGACTAAATCTATTGAAATAAAGATTAGAACATAAAATGAATGTCAACGCACAATTGAACAAAAATCCAAAGGTAGACACTACTTAGAGTATTAGTTCTTTTGTACCCTAATTCAACCAAATAAAAAATAATAATAATGAAACAGCTTAGCAATTGTTTTCATTAAATCTGTAACAGGTAATATATATAAATTAAATCAACCAGATAATAAAAGGTCTTAACTCACACCACGCCCTAACAGAAGACAACTGTTCGATCCGATTAATCATCTCCTCAAAACTACTAATAATAGAACGTTAAAAATTAATTAAACCCCAAAGTTAACTAACTAATACTGCACTTTATTTCCGACAGCGAATAACATACACAAAAATATACAAACAAACAAAAAAAGAGGTCAAGGGTAAAGATCGAGTGCAACGCTTACCCAGGGTCATGATTGAGCATGTCACAAATTTCAAGATTCATGGCCCAATCAGGACCAATAAGCTGGTCGCTCGTAGCGCGCTCCACCATAGAATTCACCATCTCTGTTTCACTCCGAGATAAAAAAAATCGGATCCCCGATCTGAAAACCAGACCCAATTCGATCACCCACCTATACCCTAGAAAGATCAATAACTCCGATGAGCATATAGAATATTCTGGCGACTCTTTGTTGTAGAAAATTTTCTCGCTCTAAACGCTCTTTTCTCACTGTGTTCCTTTTAGGTTCTGTTGAAGAAATGATATTTGTTAATTACTTTCCATATTCATGCTTTTGGTTTTTGGTTAATTAAATTATTTTTCAATATATCTGGATGAACTTGAATATGAAGCCAATTGTATAATGCCACCTGGTGATCTATGCACGCCGGCTTGCCATAGTAGCGTTTTTAATTGGAATGGAATCTCGAATAATACTTATTTATTTATTTTTCAATAGCTTGAAATAATAACGAGAAAATAAAAAACATAATATAATAAATATTTACAAAAAAATATATTTAATAATTAAAAAATATAATTTTTTTTAAAAATATATATATATATATATATTAAAATATTAAAATAATTTTAAATCTAATGTTCATTTATATCACCATCAGATATTTTGCACATTAAAATGCGTCTTTTAATTATTGATTATTGATTTTTTATCTATTTTATTTTTAATTAAAAATAATATTTATATCATTCACGATAATGAGATGTTATTATAATTAAATATCTCATTTATTTTAAATAAGTTTAAATGATGAATAAAATTACAAAAATGATGAAAATAAAACACAATCATCTATAATAAATATGAACTAATTATTAAGAATGAATTTAAATTAGATGAGATGAATATAATTTAAATAGAATGAAATAATTTTAGATGCTACAAACTATTTGATATCACTAAAAATATATTTTTACTAAAATTTTATCACAATTAATCCCATTCAAAATCATATTTGAAAATAAAATTGCACAAATATTCATAAATTTGAAGTAATTTAATAATGGTATTAATGTTCAAATATACATGTTAACGTGGTTTGTGCCTTTTGATATAGTTGGTTTTGCCATCCATTTTAATCAGTAACAAATTTTAAGAAAATTTAGGTGGCGTTTGGTTCGTGGAATGGAATCGGAATCGGAATGGGAATGGGAATGGAATGGAATGGAAAGGAAACAATTTTGTTTGGTTCGACCACTGGAATCAAGCTCGGAATTAGGATTACAGTGTTTGGTTTACCACTGGAATGGAATGAAAAAAGCTGTAAATGACCTTAATACCCCTACATGCTGTAAAGTTCAAATAATGTCATTTAATTACTATTTTTTCGTCAAACAAAATACATTATTGAAATCATTATTTTTCTAAATAATTATTACTTAATTAAAAAGAAATATATTATTAAAATTATTATTTTTTAAATATGGTTTAGGGTTTTGAGGTTTGGGATGTGGGATTTGTTAGGGTTTAGGGATTTAGGATTTGGGGTTATATTTGTAGGTTAAGGTTTAGGGTTAAAATTATTATTTGCCTAAAAATGGTTTAGGGTTTTAGAATTTTGGATTTGGGGTTTAGGGTTTTAGGATTTGGAATTTGGGGTTTAGGGTTTTGGGTTTTGGGATTTATGTTTTAAGGTTTAGGGTTTAGGGATTTAGGGATTTGGGGTTTAAGGTTTTAGGATTTGGAATTTGGGGTTTAGGGTTTAGGGTTTTGGGATTTATGTTTTAAGGTTTAGGGTTTAAGAATTTTGGGTTTAGGGATTTGGGGATTTGGGATTTAGGGTTTTAGGGTTTAGGGCTTTATGATTTGAAATTTGGGGTTTAGGGTTTAGGGTTTTAGGATTTATGTTTTAGGGTTTTGGGTTTTGGGATTTATGTTTTAAGGTTTAGGGTTTAAGGATTTGGGGTTTAGGGATTTAGGGTTTAGGGTTTTGAAATTTTGGATTTAGGGTTTTGAAATTTTGGATTTAGGGTTTAGGGTTTTGGAATTTTGGGTTTGAGAATTTGGGATTTGAGTTTAAGGTTATATTTTAAGTGAGGGTAAAATTGGAAAAAAAAAGTTTAGGTGGGAATGGAATTATGATTACCAAGGTGGGGAGAAGGAATTGTGATTCCTTCTCTTTTAGTAATCTGATTCCATTCCATCCTTCATTCCGTCCAACCAAACACACAAAATGGAAGGAATCGATTCTGATTCCATTCCATTCCCTCCAACCAAACGTGGGGTTATAGTATAATTTAAATTAAGCTTAATTTGTAATAAAGATTTTTCAATCATTTATATCCGCATGTAACCACGTTACATATATAATCGTTATTATTGTTTGAGTTTTCTTTTATTTTAATAATTTTATACTTATGAAAATACATTGACTGTTTTTTAAATTTGATAAATATATAATAAGATAAATTATTATGTAATAAGTGTTATTATTCCAAAAATATAGAAAATAAAAAGAAAAAAATAAAGTTTGTAGGAATATTCTTAAAATAAATAATAATTAATTTTATTACTTTATTAATTAAGATATATACAATAAATAACTATTTTATAAATTATATGAATAATTTGATATGATATTGATAAATCTTGTATAACTTCATTCAATAAGTAAGTTATATATATAATAAGACAATGCATATGAAGTTAACACAATTAATACAACATGATCAACTTATTAAGTGTTTTATAAGCATATTTTCTTAAAAATAATATATGTTAATTGATTATTTTTTAATTGATATGTGATATAACATGACATTCATACGCATGATTACTTCAATATAAACTAAATTTATTCATCAAATAGGTAAGTACAAAATGCATAAATTATCACCCTTAAAAATCAAAAAATAATTATTCAAGGTTAATAATGTAAAGTTAATACACAATAAATTACCAAAATAATTAATCATAATAAGTTATTTACTTCTTATTATATATATAAATTGGAATTTGTTAGCGTACAATAAAAATCAAAAAAGTAAATTAACAAATGTAATATTTAACTTATAATATTTGTATAAGTCTATCAGCTTACTTTGTAAGGTGATAAATTTAGCACCAAATTATTATAGGTGTTATAAATCTACAATTTTTTTGTAATACTTATAAGAATTTGATTGTACATTTATCACAAAAATGATATATTTATAACATAATAAGAATTTAGTGATATATTTGTCACATTTAAAAGTTAAGTGGTATATTTATACAAACATTTTTAAGTTTAATAATATCTTTATTAATTTACCCTAATTGTTAATTTTAGGATATAAAATGAAATTATTGTAAATTTAGGTTGCAATACAAACTACTAAAAAAAATCAAGCTTTTAATATGGAATAGCGTATTGCAGTATGCTTACATTGAAAAGGCCCAAATCTATAAGCCTATTCGATCGATTTAAAAGATAAATTTTAAGGTTTTAAATTTATAATTTTTTATCAAGATGTTAATTATTTTTAATGTATTGTATATAAAATAAAGTCAAAATTATCCTAAAGTTTTTATAAATTTTACCGTAATAAAGTTTTATGATAAATTTAGAACCTATTTTAAACATTTTCTCTATTTGAAAACAAACAATTTTTTTTAAAATACATAAATAAAAAAAAGTTTTAGAAAAGAACTTATTTTGATGGAGCTTTTGGTGATTGAATTTTATTATAAATAAAACGTTAATATGCTAAGATACATTTAAAATATATTTTTGTAAAATAAATCTTCCAACACTTTTAGTTTAGTTACCAAGCATATATATCATTTTCAATTCACAGTCATTAGAATACTAAACTTGCTCTAAGCATATCATACAAAACAATTAATTAATATAAAAAAGTTTAACATGATTTAAATTTTGAAAATAAAAATATTTCTTTTGCAAAATTGGTTTGAAATAAAGTGATCGGTAAGTGTAAGTTCTATTATACTTTGCATTTGCATGTTGGTTTTTTGTATGCAAAAAAAATATCTATTTATTTTACTTAGTATTTTTGTCTTACTTTGTGTAATATTGATTACTACAAATTAGTAATTTATACACACATATAGTTAGATATATTGTGTATATGAATATGTTTACACATATTAGAGGTTGGTTTTCGTAGTGTACATGATAGGTGGAGTGTTGTGGTTTTCAATAAGTGAGCATGCAAATGAGCTATCGTTGTCGCTTGTGTTTTTGTTTGATTTATAGTGTAGGTACTTATGAAAATTACTCGATAATTTTTAGAAACAAAAAATAAGATTTTTTGGTATTTTGCCACAACCTTCGCCATCACCTTTGGTAAGGTGGTTGGTGAGGTCCATGACAGGGTAGCTGGCGAGATGGTCGACCAAATTCTATAAATAACCTTACTTTTTCTTGCTTCTTTATCCAGAAAAATGTAGCGGAGCTATATCAAATTGACATATCATTTTTTCTATTTTAGGATAACTAATATCTTGAATGTTGTTCGTTATTAGTGATTCATGATTATGTAAGCAAAACCGTACTTTTGAGTGATAAGTACTCAAAATGGTGTTTGTGAATGAGTCTTATATGTAAGCCATGTGTTGGATGATAGTTACCCTTATGCATTTTATCTTCTTATGTGAAAACCTCATTGTGAGAGTGAGCTAAATTAAACTATTTGAGTTCTTGCATTTCTTGTTATGTATAATAAGAGATATGTTATTTTGAGTTTGAGGGTGGTCCTCAAGATTATGAGTAGTTACATTTCTTGTTATTGGTATACGGTTACTGATCACAACACATTATGTGGTATTGGCTGTGGAGGAAAGTCGAGTTCATGTGTCAAATTAGGTCATTATAAAAGCAGCAAGCAAGAGCAACAATAACTACTTTTGATAGAGATCTTTACTGATAAAGGTAATAGTGGTTGTATTTCTTTTAGAGTTGTAACCGTTTTATTGTTTAATGAATTGTTTGCCGTTAAGTGATTGCCTTAAACAATCTAAGAATGTTACCGTATAGATAGAATCTCTATATGGGTTTACCTTGGTTATATCTGGTGTTGTGCATACTTCAATGCGTGATTAATATAATCATAGTTAAAATGGTGTATATTTCAACATACTAAAATTTAAACTCCAATTAGAAAGCTTTTATTATTTATTGCTAGCTTATTAACTATTGAATGTTGCCTTTGTTTTATGTCTTTATGTGATTATTTTTTAGGACTTCATCTTTCTATATTTTGCCTGTTTGGATTGAGTCCTTAAGGAGTCAGTATCTCTTTAACCTGATTGTGTATCAGGTATTGGACTCCTTTGTAATTGTGCATGATTAAATCATGTGTTAGTATAATCTACCTTTTATCTACATACGAGCTTAATGTGAGTCTCTAAGGAGTCTGTATTTCTTTATCCTAGAATTGTATCAGGTATCAGACTCTTTATTAAGGTTTGCTATGTATCTTTGATTGCATGCTGTGAAATTACAATCATCATTTATCGAATATGTTCTCATATACGATGTTTTGAAGTAATTGGAAATCCTTTTAACTTTTCGATATATATGCATACATCATAAGCTGTGTATTGTTTGTCATGTATACATGTTGCTAGTTTGGACAATAGCCTATGAGATATCGTCACTAATGTGTATTATGTAGATCGTTGTTTTTGTATTAGTTGATTATTTTTTGTTGTGTGTTGAATTGAGCATATTGTTTTGTACTTTTGCTATGTTAATTGCTTAATTCACGTTGTGAGGCCTACCTAACCGAATTGATATAAAGCTCGTGAAAATATTTTATAAGTTGAAGTTTTCACCCCTCATTTTATGTCCCCATTATTTATTTGAATTGGAAGAACAATTGATATTTGTATAATTGTTTTACATATGAGAATCTTTAGTTAGAAATGGTTTAAAAATAAGCATAAATATGTTCAATATAAAGCTACTTAGAGTGACAATTTTTTAATTAATTTAAGAGATGAACTTGCATCAAAAACTATTTATTCAAAAGTAAGGATTATTTACGTTTTATAAAAATACAAATAATGATTCTCAAAATTTTAAATTACTTCTAATAGAGATTGACAAACACTATTAAAAATGTTTTAACCAATTTGAAATTACTCTCAACCAAAAGGATAATTTATGCCAAGTGCCTATATGCACTTACTACCTTAGTAAGGATGTGCAAATTTTGGTTGGTTTAATTTTGAAGTAAAATTCGAATCAATCAAATCTAATCTATTAGTTAAAAATAGAAATAGAAATCGAATCGAATCAAAATAATAAAAGATGTAAAATCAATCCATACTAAATCAAAATGTATTGATCTATGATTTTTTTCTTTAGATTGTTACATATAACCTTTATGTACTCTTTCGTGCACTTTCCTACATCTTTGAATGACATGTGTCATTTCTTTCTATAATTATACTTTTCTTAAGATATGTGATTGTTATTATTTTATATATATATTTGTACATTAGTTTTCATATATTTATAATGAATTAGTGTTCTTGATGCATTTTATGTATTTATTCTATATTATATAGGTGTTTAGGGACAGAGTGAGCAAAACAAGTCAAAAATATGTATTTAAAACAAAAACAAGACAATCAATCTATCAGGTTTTGATCGCTATTAACCAAGGACCCTCGAATGAAAAATATGGATCAATAGGCTCAATAGATCGAGCCATAAGTCAATAGATCAAGAAAACCTCGATCGATCGAAGATTAATCAATGATAGATCGAGGAGTCAAAGCAAGAATGATGAGCATTGTTAGATAGATCGAAAAATAGTATCGATCAATTGAGAAGGGTTAGATCGATTAAGTGCTCTCGGGTTAGAAATCACGTAGATTAGATCAATCAAGAAAGACTCTCGACCAATTGAGACATATAATCGACACTCAAATCAGGCATTTTCCAGTACCAACTTTTAATCTTGACAATTGGATAAACCAAATTCTAATCCTAATCAAAATAGGATCGACAATACACTATAAAATTAACCCAATGAATCATTAGAAATACACAATTATAACAAGAAATAAGAGAGATCAAATAGCACATTTAAAGGGAAGGATAATTTGAAGAGAGGATCAATGATCGAAGATTAGGGTTCTTTTGGCTTTATTATCTACCTTTCATAATTTTTTTCTTATTTATCCTCTTTGTAGTTTTTCATGATTATAATGTTGATTTATTTAGAATCTATATCTAGCTAAGTTTATAATATGATTGTAGAAAATTTCAAACCTTAGATTATGATTTGGTTAATTTAATGACACAATAAATTTTAGTCTCAAACTCTTAATTCTTGATAGGTTATGTTTTAATGCAAAAATATGTTTGTTGCATGAATATGTTCATAACTAATACAAGATGTTAATACATAGTCGTAAGTATTTTTATTTGATGTAGTACCTTGTGGATGATAACATAAGTAGGGTTGAATGTCTATATTAAAGGTTAATTGATTGTTTTAATCTTATATACTTTAGTTATCACACTTTTATATCTTGATGTAATAAATGGATTAAATTTAATAAACATAATTCTAGATTGTTCAAGAGTTAAGTTGAATAGTAATCATATCATTAATTTAATACACGGTAAGAAAAAAGTGAAAAGTGTTAAATGAACCTAAACTTCTAAAAGCAAAGTTAAAAATTTAATAATAGTTTTAAATTATGAAAATGATTTATAACTTAAAAACTAATTTTTCATTTATTATATGATGAAAATAGTCTTATAATCATATATCTCTTAAATTATTGTGCAACATACCTTATTATTTTCCTTAAAAATAATCAAAACTTATATTTTATTAACTTTAATTAATTTAATAAGAATTATTACCTATCACTTGTGCTTGATCATTTATACTTTCAATCATAACAATACGAGACATATACTAAGTGTCATTTGAGTAAGTAAGATCATTCTTCTTTCTTAAAATGAATTTGATTTCAAAGTTTATCTATAGTTAAAACCAAATCATGTTAATAGTTTATAGAAAAATGGTATTTTAAGTTCGTTATATTTAACGAAATTACATTTTAATTAAAAACTTAAATCACATCTAAATATATTTTGGACAAAAATACTCTTATCCTTTTAAATAATGGCATATTTTACCGTATATATTTTATTTTAAATTTTATAAAAAATAAGCACATTAAATAAAAATACTTTTATAATATTAAAGAAATTACTTAGAAAAAATAAAAAATAACACTCTTAAAACTTGTAATAACAAAAATAACATATCAATGTGGACTAATTAAAATTAAAAAAATCTAAATGATCATAGTTTAATTTAAATAATATTTAAAATATATTATAGATTTTTTTAGTAGCGAAGATATATTAGTTAAATATAAAAAATATTATTTTTATGTATATAAGCTTAAAATGTATTATCTTTGTTGTTTTCTCAAATTATTTTTCTAATAGATATTTTATCTTTTTTTTTTGCAACTTACTATAAAATATGTACAATAATGTTAAAAATAAGTTTCAAATTCAATAAATGGATGTTTATCATTTCAATTTTTGGTTAAGGATACAATGGACATTTTATTTACTAAAAAACTTATGATTAGTTTTATATTTTTTTAATCAAAATTATATCAAATAAGTATTAAATATATTTTTAAAAAACGAACAAAAAGAAAATTAAAAATATAATAATTTATTACATATTTTTTTAACTAATTCAATTCCATAAAATTGCGTTGGAATGATACAAATTTATCGATATAGAATTATTTTACATTACAATAATATATAATGACATTAAAGGTGCTTGAGTTCAAATTATGTCAATAAATATATATATATATATATATATATATGAATACTTGAGTGAGTATTTATTATTTAAAAAACCTTAATTTGAAATTTTTTTACGAGATCAATGCCATTGCATGTGTTATTTTATCAAATATTAGGTATTTACATTTTTTTAAATAATAATTATAATAATATTTTATTTTATTAATGTGAGCTAACATATCATCATTTATACTTGAATTTTTCAAGTAAAATATGACTTTAGAATTATTATTTATATTATAAATATATACATTTCGCTTCTTAAAGCATTAAAATACTTTTTTCGTAATCCAATTTAAAAAAGAATGAGTAAGTAATAATAGGATATTTTAAAACTTTAAATATTGGTGTAGTTATTCTTTTACAAAGATAAAGTGGATGAGAAATGTGACTGTGATGTCTATACAAGAATAATCGATGATATTCTGATATTTGCTATTATTTTGTAAGAAGTGTCGCAATATTTTTTTTATCTATTTATAATAAATAATTTTAAATTATTTATTTATTTATTTTATAATATTTTACAGAAATAATTTTATTAATCAATTTATTTATCAATATAAATATTATAAATATTTAAAAATATAAAATTTAATTTAAAATTTAAAAATATAAATAATTAATTTTTTTCCAACCTTTAACAATAGCAACTATAATTCTCCTAATATTTTCTTAAAAACAAGCGAAATACTACATTTTAAATCATGAAATAGTTTGTATTATCTTTTTTAAAAAATTATAGTAAATATCATTAAAAGATTATTATTTAGAGATATTCGTCACTAATTTTTATATAAAATATATAAGTTATTAAAATTTTAAAATAAGAGAATTTAATAATTATTGAATAATTTAATCATATAAATATTAAAAAAATATTTTAATTATATAATAACTTTAAAATTGTGTGAATAAAATATTTAAATTTAAATTTTCTGATGATTTATGTATTTTTATATGACGTAAAATAATTGATTTAAAAACTGGTGTCTTTTTTTTTTAAATTTAAAATAGTACGTTGGAGATTCCACGCGCCACCGCCGAAGCAAACCTGCCAAAGCAAGTCCTAGAAAATACGTGTAAGTGTTGTTGCTAACAGTTGGTTGCTCATCATTATCTGAAACCAACCCAAACCACCAAACCCCAATGCACCATCACTCTCCCCTCTTTATGTACACCTCAAGGCTTTACCTTTACGCTATTTCAACTCCAAAGACTGAAAATTTATATTTTTGATCTATTCTTGCTATTAGGGTTTGCTAAATTTCTATATCTCAAAGCCCTTGGCCTCAACTCGATGAATTCTCTCTCTCTCTCTCTCACCAAAATTTTAGATCAACAATTACCTTCTTGGAAATGATACATGCATTATGACTTCGAAAATTCGATGTTTCTAATTTGATTCAAGAAAATATTTACTTAGTCGGACGGACTTCTTTAATTCAAGAGCTTCAGTTAGTTTGGGTTTTTGTTTCAATTTCTGTCATCAATTTTGGGTAGAGGTTAGAATCCCTCCTCAATCGAGTAATTATACTAATTTTAGGATCTATTTTTTGTAATTTTCATTAAAAGTTAGGGTTTGATATATAAATACATGAGCAGAGCGGACCTCGGTTCAATGGCAATAATTAGCGACGCGCTTCGACAGGCCTTCATGCCAAAGCACGAGTATGAGAATCTCCGTGAAGAAGACAGAGCATGGGGCAAGCTTCAGAGACCTATTGTAGTGGTTTTTGCAGCTGTCGTTAGTATCATGATCCTTGTTTGCACAATTATCAGCTTGAACATTGTATTCCCAAGCGATCCTGCGAAGAGACCGTTCTGTGATGACCTGAGGCTTCAGCCACTGCAAATGAATGCTATAAGAGGAGATTCTGATATGTTTCCTGGAGCTTTTTATCTTACTGACCAAGAAACTGTGGATTATTACTGGATGGTTGTGTTCGTTCCTTCCATGATCATTTTCTTGGTATCTGTTGTGTATCTAATTGCTGGTAAGTTCATCTTTAACCTTTCTTTTTGTTCCTTTAAGGCATTTGAAGCTTATTTAACCGTTTTGAATGGATTCCATTCCTTGGATTGAAAAGTCATCCCAAAATGTCCAAGAATTTTTTTTATTTTGTAGATACTACTAGATACTTTTCTTTTGTATTTATGTTCCTAGTTGATTTTGTTAGTAATTGCACTCCCTAGTTGCGGTGGTGGGGTGAGCAACGGGTCAAAACTGATTATTTTTGATCCATTTAAATCCGATTCGATCCGAATTGTATTTGTAGATTTTCGATTCGAATCTAATCCGATGATGTAATTAATCTGAACCAATTCAAGTTTAAACAAATTGGATTTTTTCGGATCAGATAAGATCAAATTGATATTAAATTTTATTTGTGAATTATTGTCATATATAAAATACAACGTTTGAATTTTAAATTAATGTATTTGTGGTAAAATTTATTATTTATTGTTACAATTAAGAAAATAAAAAAATAAGTATATCTATATAATTATTAAATTATTATAAATGTTTGTATTTATTTTTTAGCTAAAATAATAATCTAAAGTAATTATGGTATCAATCCAAATCCGAATGCATTATATACTTTTCAATCTGAATACAATTTGACTCCAAAATTTATTAATCTAATCCGATTCAATTCGACATATTTGATCAAATTTTTCAATTTAAATTAATTGATCAGATTATTTATCCATCCTTATTTCTTAGTATGTTTTTCTGATTTGCCAAAATTAAAATTAGTTTATATACCGTGGGTTCCTTAAAAAAAATGTAAAGTTTTTGAATTGGAAAGTGTTTATTTTATTCTCCAATGAATTTTCTTCCCTTGCAAAATTGGGTTCTTGATTAATTTAGAGGTATCAAACGAGTTGAGTTGACTCAACTTTCTTAAGTTTAGCTCACTTAGCTCTATTAATTTCGTGTAAATTTATATTAGTTAAGTTTAATTTAATTTTAAATGAATTGAGCTGAATAGTTCATGAATTGACTCATTTATTCTTCTGAAAAATAAAAAAATATTTATAATTTTATTTATTAAAAAAATATTAGTATAAATATTACATTTTTATTAAATTTTATAAAATAAGAAAAAAATAAAAATAGTATCTTTTAATTGCGATAGTTGATAAGACATTATTTTAATTATATAAATGTCTTCCTCAACAAAGATATTTTGTTAAATAAGTTTGCAAGTTACTCATGAGCTAACTAATTTAGGTGAGTGGAGTTTTTTAACACACGAGTTCATTAGCTAATCTTAAATTAGCTCAGGACTAAGCTGTTTATTTGATATCACTATTTCATTCTACTCTTAGCAAATTATGAACAAGTTATGTAGGTGCTTCACTTTCACTTGCAGTTTAATTTTTTAATGTACTAGTTGTATAGGCTCTGTCCTTGTACTTAATTACTCAAGAATTTTCCGTGGAATTTGAAATATTAACCTTTGGTCCTTAAATTAGATTTGGTTTGGTGGTTAGAAATGATGTGTCTGGTAGCTCTCATTCTTTTACTAAATAAGAAACTTTTTGAGTAGGCTGCCCTATACAGTTGAATGAATAGGTGGGTTAAAGTTTCATTTTTCTGAGCAATTCTGATATCCACTGGCATGATCCCTATATACTAAAATTATTTCTTACTGACATCAATTGCTCGTTGCTTTGTTATGATGTGTGCACGGGTACATGTTGTTTGATATTTCTTCTTGTTTTTATCTAGTTGGTGAATGTTGTATAACTTAATGGGATACTAGGTCGAAAGTCTTGTAAGTTTAGGCAAGCGACGGAGTGGTTTTGTAATTTTTAAGATGGGCAAATTTAATCTTGTAATTTTAAAAATGGTGAATCAAGTCCAAAATTAAAAAGGTTAAAATTTTTTGAGGGTTAAAATAGGTGTTATATAAGCCCAAGGACTAACTCAACCCAATAAGATCTCATTGAGTTAAGGGTTGCCTACACTTATAAACTGCACTACAGCTGAACGCCTAGTCGATGTGGGACAATACAATCCTTCAACACCCTCCCTCACATCGGACAGGGGCAACGAAGGCCACAAACCACGATGAACTCAGGGCTTAGCTTTGATACCATGTTATATAAGCCTAAGGCCTAACTCAACCCAATAAGATCTCATTGAGTTAAGGGTTGCCTACACTTATAAACTGCACTACAGCTGAACGCCTAGTCGATGTGGGACAATACAATCCTTCAACAATAGGAAATCATTAAAAAAATAATAAAAAATCAATCAAAAGACTCTTTATATTCCTTCTCTCTCCAATTATTCAGAGATCTTTTTTTGTGAAAAAATTTGATAGAAAATTTTGTTTAGAAAAACAAAAACTTGTTTTTTCTGATATCAAATTGATTTAGAACAGGAGGGATAAATAGACAAAAGGGGAAAAATAATAGACAAATTAGGGTTATAGACTTGTACGGATAAGAATAGATAAAAATAACAGATAATTGGAGGAGAAATTAATAATGTATTTAATTCATTTTGGATGTAAAATAAGTAAAATAATAGGTTTTATTTAGAGAACTGAAATAACAAAACTAGATAATTATAAATCAAAAACCGTAGGAGAAGAAAGATAGAGTTTTTTATATATAATCAGTTTTAATTTTAATTTTTTTAAAATTTCTTATTTTACTACTAAAAAAATCTCAACATTTTAAAATTTGGATTTGATTGATATATATATTTTTTTGTAAATTATAAGACTAACTTAATCATGCCAATAGTTACAGGATTAACGTGTCACTTACATAAAGTTACTGGAATATTTCAACTCAAAACCCAACTTATTGACTCTCTTGTATTGGTTTGATTCTTGCTAATGGTTGTTGTGGGCATCGAATTTTGTTGGTAGAGAAATGTTGGTAGAGAAATCTTCTTCTGTTGGATATGATACGTGTTTTTACATGGATTATGCGTGACCTGTTTTGGATCTTATATATTGCTAGATTGTTCTCATCTTGCATATTTCTTAGGTATGACTGTTGCTTGTTTTGCACCAACCAGACATGGATGCTTGAAGGCCGTTGAAAATGACTACTGTGCTTCAAAGCGAGGTACTTTTATTTCCTCATCGATACTGTTTTTCCTTTCTCCCATGCATAAAATCTTTAGCATCTGTTGTACGCTTTTTTATCACATTGGCGGTTCAATTCCTTGTGGTTTTAGTTGCTTGGTGACATCTCCTAAGTTACTGAAGACAGATGAATGTTTTGCTATATTCCCTATAAATGCTAGTAATGATCTTGCTAGCTTATGCTATTACTTATCATGAGAGAGAGAGAGAATTGCAAAAGGAGGTTTTGTGAGCATTATCTTTCTAGGAAGTGGTTTATACTTCGTTAATTTTCCACGGAGCAGTCCAAAATAGAATAGCATTATCTTTGTCTGCTATTTGTTGGATGTGAATTCTTTCCTTACTGTTTGTTGCTCCATGCTTTGTCTGCTTTGGATTAGAAAATGATTTTTTTGAGTTGGCCTATTTATATTCTACCTTCTGGTTCTATCCATTATATGATCCACCATGTATATATACTTTGCTTCTGTTTCTATTAAAAAATAAACAAACTTAGCTTCTGTTAATATTGGCTCTCCTGCTGGATTTTGCCAAATAATATGAACAGTAAACCTGACCGTGCTCTTTATGGCCAAAGGCTTCAGTAAAGCTCTAACTTTATTAGTTTAATTGCATCATTTAGGACCCTAGTAAAGCAGTAAATCAATTTGTAATTCTGATAACCTGCCGTTCTCTTGTAATGTATGTGCCCATTTCTGGCTGTATTATGTACGTACCTATTTCTGGTTGTGATCTACTTGGCAACCATAAAAAAAGGGTGTCTGATGCTGTGCTATTGTAATCTGCAGGTGGGGTTCGCTGCCTGTCTATTCTGAATGCTGTTGTTGCAATCATATTTGCTCTTCTTGCATTATTTCTTGGTTCAAGCCTCTTGACATTAGGGAGTAAATGCTCTGTGCCGCTTTTCTGGTGCTATGAGATTGCATCTTGGGGGCTGGTTATTTTGTATGGAGCAACAGCCTTCTTTCTGAGAAGGAAAGCTGCCATAGTTCTCGATGAAGGAAATTTTGGTGGTCGGAATTTGGGGGTTGAAATGCTAGAAGCAACTCCTTTAGACGTCATGCCAGAGGTCGAAAGGCGGGTTAATGAAGGGTTTAAGTCGTGGATGGGGACATCTCTCTTGTCATCTGACGAAGATGATTCTGACAGTTATCAGGAAGTGCATCAAGTAACAAGTTACAACTCTAACAGGCAAATTGTCTAATCTTTTTATGGAACATTATTGACAACTAAACAGCTCCTGGGCAGTTTTTACACCTTGCAGCCTCGATAGTAGACAGTTAATTTTGGCGAAGGCGCAGCTTTTCAATGGTTCAACTATGGAACACAAATGAGTTATGATAACAGATCTTGATTCAACCATGCAACTACACATGTCCTCTTTGCTAATCATCGTCGCTTGTGAATAATTGAATAGAACTCCTGCTGCCTTTGTTTGAATCCATATAGTGGAACGTACTTATCTTTTTTACTTTGCAAGTGTCGAAAAAGATATATTTTGTTTAGTATAACAAATTTTGTGTCTAAAAAATAAAATAAATTTAAGATTATGTTTAATATATATTAAATATAGTGTAAAAATTATAAATATAATTAGATTGTTTATTTTGATGATTGTTAAATAATTAAAATAAAATGTATTTTTAATTAAAATATTGTGTAAGAAATTTATATAAGATTTTAAGAAATTTGGATTCAATGATTTGATGGGATGGTCAGTGTAATTTTCTAACCATAAAGGTATGTTCTCTGTCAAGTTATCTTTATCATTGAAAATTTTAATTTCTTTCAGTGGTTACTATTCTCTAGTTTGAGAAAAGTGGCAATGCTAATTTTGTGGGAACAAATTGAAATTTATTTTCTTTCGAGAAAATAACAAAAAAAATTCTATTTATATATTTTTACTACTAAATAAAATTAAGAATATTATTTAAGATTTAAATTAAACTATAATTATTTAAATATATTTAATATTAAATTTTATATAATAGAATCTGAATTAATATTATTTTTATTATTAAAAATATTAGAGTTAGGTAATGTTAAAAAGAAAAAGAAAATTTCTGGTACATTTCAAAACCAAGTTTTAAATTAAACTTTTTAAGCTATTTATTGACGTGGAAATATCATTAGTATCTCTAAGTATTAACGTATCTTTATACATGTTTTTGATTTGATTTTAATATCATTGATATTTAAGGTAATATCACTAATATTTTTAAAAAGTTTAAAATAGTTAACTTTTCATTTAATAATGTATTTTTTTTCATATAATTCTGATACTAAATAATATTTTGCTCTAATAAATTTTTTGATTTAACATATTTTTAACATAAACATTGATTAATTTTATGGTTTTTGAATTCTTAACAAATAAATATTTTCTTAAATAAATAAAATCCAGAATTGTATTTAATCTTAACTTGTTTTAATGAATATGGATCGATCTACATCTTTTGCTACTCATTATCTAATCTTTAGTTATCTTGTTAGATATCTCATCTTTTCGATTGAGAATTACCTTCAACTAAGGACAAGATCCGTATTTCTATTTAAGATTACAGATTACCATACTAGAAATAATCGTAAGAAATCTTTTGATAACATAGATTCTTATTTTTTAATGATATCCCATTATCAGAACCGATCAGGGATGCTTGGTTATAATTTTGAATATGTTATTATATGTTTGCTCTAGTTTTTATTGTTTTTGCTATCTATGATTCTACTATTTATTAAATTAATTTGACTGAAATTGGGATTGATCGATCATTTTTCAACTAATTAAGCCATAAAAGATGAATTTTTGACCAATAGCTATATAAACATATATTATATTATGTTCTTATTGATTAAGAATTGTATTTGTGGTACAATGTTGTAGTTAACGCGTTAAGTATTCGGGAAGTATGTTTGCAAGTTGGCAAAATTCATATTTGGTTCCTTAAACTATATCTAATTCATTGCAATTAAATGATATTTTATAATTGACAATTTTCTTAATATATTCTCCAATTATATTTAAGTTACTACGTGAGATCATTATGACTTTGCTTGTGGAGTAATTTACCCTGATTTTAAAGGATGTTTCTATTTTCCTAATATTTGTGTTATTGTACTTTAAGTTGTTTGTTCTAGGATGGTTAGTTGATTTTGATTTATTTGATACATTTGTTAAATCATCTAGTTAGGATTGTTCTTTATTGAATATACTCTAGGATACATATTAATACTTTGTTATTGTGTTAGATTTTCAAGTGTCAACTGAACGTGTTTGATTGCTTGTGTGCTAAAGCTATCGGAACGTTAGTTTGGATCCAAACACCTTTCTTGTATAAACTAGGATGAAAGCAGCGATTTGTAAATAAATTACTTGAGAGCATTACTTTGGTAAGTAGTTTGAGTCCTAACATTATAATTTGATCTTATTTTTAATAGTGGATAATTAGGTGGTCTGGTGAAGTAGTTATTTTCTTCTTAGATAATTGGTATAACCTAAATTATTTTTACCAAAAAATCTTGTATGTCAATCTTTATATTTTCACATTACTTTATTTATATACGATTGTATGTTTGATCATTCTGTGAAATTTTAATTTGTCATACTTTTATTAATATTTTATTCACTCACATTCTAGCTAATAATTCCATATTAAAAAAAAGTAATTTTCTAAGGTAGATAATAATAATAGATCCTAGTACTCTAAGGTTCTCCTTTTAGAAAACAATGCTACTATTTTACACGGTATTTTTTTAAATATCTTTAATTTTTTAACAAATTAAGAATTTAGAGAACTTTTTAAGAATCTAATCATTTTGAAATTTTTAATTCAATAGAACACACTTTTTTCCTCACAAATGACGTCATATATTGATACCAATTTTTGTTAACATCAGATAATATTGTTCTTCATGGATGAGCAAACTATTAAGTTCTTAGAATATCTTGTAAAAGGGTAGTCTTTAACCTTTTGATACTTAAGTCAATAACTATAAGATGAAGGATAAAAATGATTCACAATCTTACTTTAATAATGTATGAAAAAATAGCGTTTAATTGTGATTTATTGTTATAAAATTCAAATTCAAGGGATATTTTATGTTTTATAGTTGTGTAAATATGCCAATATATATAAGAAAAAAAATTAACTTCATAATTATTCCATAATAAAATAGAATTGAATTATTGTAACTTTGTAGAAATTTGTCCTTAATTATTCTTTAAAATAATTAAAAAAATAATCTTTATACCTTTATCTTTATAAAATAATTAAAAGATAATTATTTTCTTTTATTTCTTTACGATAATTATCTTACATTTATACTTATATTATTCTTTAGCTACTAAGTAGGAGGTACAAAATTACCTCTAATTTTTTTTTAAATTTAAACAAAATTTAGATTTAAAGTTAATTTATTATTATGTAAAACATTTTTCATAAAAACTTAAAAATATATTTTATAAATAAAAATACTAAACAATCTATAAATCCTAAACAAATGAAATTGCACAACAATTCTCATTTTTTAACCAAATATACAGTATCATTTTTTAAAAATTATTGCACCACCAACCTAAGAAGGAAAAGTGAGGTAGTAGAATAGGCTTTTGTGACCTCATAGTTGATGTTTCGTCCAAAATTTCGTGTTGAAATTTGGAAAATATTTCCTTTATTTGCATAAGATATCTATTAAATTTTGAACTTTTTTTCAACTAATTGAATTAGTTAAATATTTTCATAATACTTTCTAAAATTTAATAATATAAAAATAATAAAAAAATTTATCATATTTTTATAACAATTATAAAATTTAATAATAAATAAATAACAAATTAAAAATTAATGTTATTTTTATAACAATTTTTAAAATACAATAGTAACATCTATTTACTCTATTATTAATATCTCATTATATACAATAATGAATAGGAGAAGTGTATTTGTATGAATATAGAAAACATATACTAACTAATATATATAGAAATTATCACCCAAAACATATATAACAAACTATATTACCAAATACACCTTCCAATGGGTGTTCAAGGACCATAAGCTTGTTGTGCAACACGAAGAACTGAGAGGAAGTAATGGGCTTAATAAGGGCATCGACCACTTGGTGCTAAGAGAAAACAAACTACACATCAAAAGCCTTATTAACAGTCTTATCACGAACAAAATAAAAATCAATTTCTATATGCTTCTCACAAGCACAAAGAATAAGGTTATGTGCAAGATAATAAGTGATGAAATTATCACAATACAACATAGATATTCTAAAAACAAGCTCACATAGTTCACAATTGAAAGACTATAACACAAATATTCTAAAAACAAGCTCACACAATTCGCAATTAAAAGACTAGCCAAGAAAATTATGAAGATGCAAGAGCCATCGCATGATACTTAGACTCTATACTATTACGTTAAATTACAAATTACTTACTGCAATACCATAACACAAGATTATTTTTCAAAAAATACAATATGAACATCGCGACTCCCACCCTAATCAACATCAATGAACGTGTAAATTTCAAGAGAAGAATGAGTAAAAAAGAAAAAATCCAAGTGAGTTGTGCCATTCAAGTACCTCAACAAACATTTGACAGCACCCCAATACAAGTAGGAGCAAGAATAAATTGACAAAGTATGTTGACTATGTATGTGATTTATAGGACATGTCAAAGTATAATATTGAAGAGCACGTATAATGCTATGATATTGAGTAGCATCTTACAAAGGGACACTCTATAGTGACTCAAATTAATGCCACAAGACATGGGAGAATCAATTAGCTCTGGAATCCTTCGCACCAACACGATGAGACAGGGGAAACACTTTTCATTCAAAATAACATGATGACTAAGATACACATGATTAGAAGACCTATCCAAGCATATATACCATTTGTGTTTAACACCATAACTAACAAAAATACACTCAATAGAACGATCTTGAAGTTTATACTTATTATACGCATGAACACAATGAAAACATTATGAACTAAACGTATGCAGTATATGATAATCTAAAGGTTTATGAAATAACAATTATGAGACAAAAGTTTGGAAGGAAGCCTGTCCAAAGGATAAACTTAAATGGAGAAAGCATAGCACTAAAATGATTTAGCAAGAGGACAAAATCTCTCTTCACTATACAATAATCTCTTGTTTCAACTAGACTATTTTCCTCTATGTACTTCAATATATAATCCTAAGAGTCTCTAAGTCCCTAACTAGAGGAATGAACTCACCTTTTTATCCATTTTAATGGATAAAAGTTTAGTAAGAAATTGTCTCTCAACTATTTTTAAAAAATAAAGATAGAATAAACTTGATCTTTGGATTTAAGCAATAAAAATCATATAAAATAAGTAAAATCATTAACAACTAACAGGAAAAAGTTGTCACGAGTACATGAAATATTCCATGAAATCCAAATATCTAAGTACAACAAATGAAAAGGTGCTTGTGAAGCTTTATACATATATGCATAATAGGAAATTTGTGTGATTTAGTAAGTTGACAAGACTTGGAAAAATCAACACTTTTATTAACATATCCTAAACTATGAGACTTAAAAACCTTATGAAATAGTTTTAAAAGATGGATAGAGTGACATAGACTGGAGCCGGAGAATTTGACAAAGTTAGGTCATGAAGCTTGTATAGACCTACCTCACTTTTGTCTTGAAGAAGAACTTTCTTTGAAGCTAGATCCTTGATAAAGAGAAGAAAAAAAAAATGAATAAAACTCACAAGGATATAGTTATCTGCACACAATTTCTGAACTGAAAGTAAATCAATAGTAATGAAATGAGTGTGCAAGAGATTTTGTAACAAGAAAACACATTTGTTTTCAACAAACAAATTAGAAGAACCTACACTAGAGATAGCAAGATGATTACCATTACCGAGTAAAAGGTAAGGTGATGACTAGCTCGAGTCAATGAGCCAAGAGCACTTTGAAGCAGGATATGTATAGTGAGAAGCCACATGCATAGAAGGAGACAAAAAACCTTCTAAGGTTTACCATTCAAAATGTCACGAAGAACAAAACAAGTAAAGGCACTGTGACATTGCTTGTTACATTCCGGGATGTTCTTAGAATTAACAGAATAATTCTTAGAAGAACTTAGTGAAAAAGATTGCTGAGACAACCTTGACTGGTGTGAAGAAGTAAAACTTTGCTGAACAAATTATTTTAGGCTCTAAGGTGTTGGACGTTGATTGGAATTATGATTCTTACAGTTGTCAGATTAGGAGTTACCAGAATTATTGCCAGAACTAAAGCAAAGTTGGCTTGAATAACACAATCAGAAGTAAAACTATGTTGCATAGCAGCATATGTTCATGAATTTCAAGATAACTCTCAAAAGCACTCTAAGAGGATCGAGTTTCTCTCATGTTCATGCAGTAAATAAAAGAGATATATTCAGAACCTAAACCATCAATAATGTATAACAACAAATCATGATCAGAGATAGGTTCAATCGCATCAGTGAGATGATTAGAAATGCCGTTAGCCTTGTTCACACAGATTGTAGCAGTCAAATTTTCCTTCCTCGGATTTGAAGTTGAGATCGAAGATCAAGCAAACATGCTTGAGAAACTCCAGAAAATGAAGTAGCAAGCTCCCTCCATTGTTCATATGCTGTAAGAAGACTAGCAATCCGAGACGAGATATTCTCAATCATCATTGTGTAAAACTAGTCTTTGATTAAACTAATCAACCGAGTCTAGTTAACAAATTCTTGATTGATACTGTGCATTGATGATCAATCAGCAAAACCTTCTAAGCCATATGCAGTAAGTGTTTGTCATAAACTTGATTTATTATTCACTTATTATTACTTTTAGACTATCTTAATATTTTAAAAGTGTGAGACTAATTAATGTAAATAATTAGTAAAATAATAGGAGTGAGACTAATAAATACAAATAGGTATGATTAGTATTTTGTAGATGTGAGACTAATTAATGTAAATAGTTGAAAAAGTAATTTAATAAGTAATTGTGAGGTGCGGAGAAGTGTTTTTGAAAGCTTATAAATAGAAATTCTATATAATGGAATCAAGAGAAAAATTAAGAGCTTTTAAGAGACTGAAGAAGTAAAACTTAAATAAGAGTGATTTATATCTTATATTTTGAGTGAAAATGTTTTTATAATAGTTTTTTGAATTTGAATAAAAATCGTTTGTGTGAGTGTTTCATTACCAACAATAAGTAAGCTAAGCATTAATTCTTTCCAAAAAAGATAATTATGGTTGTTTAGCTAGATAAACATCAGAATTGAACTAGGAAGAACAAACGAAAGATTCTAAGACAAAATATTAGGGTTCGTCAAATTGATGCCTTGCAAGGGTGTCACTATTGAGTACGAAGAAAGTGGTCAAGAATGCGAGACAAAAGGCGTAGAAAGAATATCACGAAATAAAGTTTGGACACCATTGACGATCCGAAAATTTCGTTAAAAAAGATTAAATCAGGCTAAAGTATATTTATATAAACAAAGAAATCCTATAGTAGTTATTAACTTGTATATATAATTATGTTAATTTATACTATAGATGGAATCATGATTTTCAATTTATATTTTATTGGCTTAAATTATCTTGATATTTTAAGATAATAATAATTATTGTTAGATAAGTATATAGAACATTAAGGGAAAAATATAGTATGCTTCTAGATATATTGTTAGATGGATTAAATTAATTTATAAAGTTGATTTTTTTAAATAATTTTTTAAATTCTATTTTGAGCTTATTATAATTTTTAAAATATTTTATTTTCTAATACTTTATAGTAAATTATCTAATTATTTTTCTATTCAATAAATTTTATTATATAAATCATTTTAATAACTTGTTCTATTAATTATTAAATTATTAAATTATTAAATTATTAAATGAACAATAAATTACATTCATTGTAACAAAAATATACAAAAATTTATTATACAAATCCATTAACTACAAAAAGCATACCAAAACAACAAAAATGAAAAAAAGATGTTATAAATTGAGGATATAAATATACATATACGTATTCGTTTTGAGTTACTATGTGTTCTTAAATTAATTGAAATTTGTTCAAACATATCCAAGTTTATGTTTCTCGTTTGTAATTGATTTAAAGACCATATAACAATTAAAAATATATATTTATTTATGTATTTATGTGTTTTTGATATTTCTTAAGTTTTAGACTTTTAATATACTTTTTCATAATTAATAAATTTATAATATCTCATCAAAAAATTAATAATTTTTATATACTATTATCATAATTAATATAATTTTATTATCTTTATCTTAAATTATTTTAATAACTAAATTCAACTCATACATAATTACAAAAAACTATAAACAAAGTAGAAAATTCTAACACATAAAATAATAATAATAATAATAATAATAATAATAACACTTCACATAAATAAAATTATGTAATTTAATTATATTTATTAATAATATCACATCATATCATTCATAATTTATTATTAATATATTATCTCTAATAATAATATATCATAATACAAGATAAGTTGACTTCTTCTACCTGATAGAGACTTATGCATAAAGAGTTCGAATTTTCGAAAGTCTTTCACAGACTTTGTACAAACGATCGAGTAGTGTTTACTCCATGATTATTCATAAAGATTCAATTCAATAAAACCCTATAAAACCAATTCAAAGCAAAACTTTTGAATTGTGTTGGATTTGATGAATTAATTCTTGTGTTTTAGGTTTTTATCTTTTTTTACCATTATCAACTTTTTAAAAAATATCTATTTTTAATAACTAAATAATAATTATATTAAATTTTATGTTTTAATAATTGATTAAAATTATTATTTAAAATAGTTTTTATTTTTTTACAAACAATAAATAATTAAAGATGATGTATTATAATTCTAAATTATATTTTAAATAATAAAAAATTAAAATAAATATTTATTATTTAATTTCGTATTAATTTATATTATATCAATATAAATTTATGTTTTAAATTGTGTTTAATATTATTAATAAATATATTTAAATTTATATTATTATATTTAATAAAAAAAATTCCATTAATAATAATTATAGTAAAAGTTTTGATTTTTTTCACAATGAAAAATAGACTGCAGATCAAATAAACTATTCTGGTGTAGACGGTGTGAGATCTGGTAATGTATTAAAGCGTAGATAATTACTTTGGATGTGATGTGATGTGATAGATGTGACATAAAGGAAGACTTAACGGTTAACACGTTTAAAAGACAATTAAAAAAAAAAAACAAATGGAACTTTACTCACATTAAGAGACGAAAGTATCATTAATATAATTTATGATTTATTAAGATGAAGTTAAAACGTGCAAAAGGGTTGACCGTGACTTTTCCATATTCCATATCAATAAAAAGAGTCGGCGTGTATGAATCGTTTATAAAATTTAAAATTAATATAATTTTTTTAAAAAAATAAATATTTAATAAAAAAAACATTACTGATTTGTTGCGACGGTTGGCATTCAAGTCGGTTGAAACACATTTTTTCAAAAAATTCAAAAGGAACTTTACTCACACGCGCGCGTTCTTAATTCAAGGTGATATCATTTCATTTTCTCAATCATACATACGCCAAAATCAATTCTAGTTTTATATAAAGGACGTTATTTACTCTAAGTAGGTTAAAAAGCTTCACCCTTTTTCATTCATCATCTTTAGTACAATAACATTCTTTATTAATGAAGGTAAAAAATTAAAAGTATTCAAAACCAAAAAAAAAATAAAAAATAACAAAATATCTAATAGCATTTATAATCACTATAGTAATTCTATTAACTTTTTTTTTGTTTTGTTTGACAACTTGCTTGTTTGTTTGAGTATATAAAAATCAATTATTTTTGTATAATTAAAATTAATTATGGTAAAAAAATAATGAATGTTACTAAAACGTTTTGTATTATCTTAAAATATAATTTATTATCTTGATTCTTAACTGTTATCCATTGATTTTATATGATGTTTGTTCTTTATAATCTATTATGTAATATGTTACCAACTAATATTATCATTTAAGTAGTGAGACACAATTTATGCATGTTAGGTTATTTTTCTATTTAAGCATCGTTATCTATTTCTCTATTACTGCATTTATCCATTTTCTTTTTATCATAATTTGTTTTCCTTTGGGTTTGTGCAGTTTACTATTAAATTTGTAAAATTATGGATATGAGTTTTGCTTTGGATGATTTAGTTGGGTCTGAACAGAAAGCATCTTATTAATGGGCTTACTATGGTAGTTTGCTAATAGAACGCAGTTTTAATTTTACCAAAATGCTATCGGTCTTTCGAAGGGCATGGGGCACTATACAACATGGTATATAGGAAGGGATTTGAGCATTAATGGGTTTTAACTGTTTTTATTCTTCTCTGAAGAGGATTTCTTAAGGGTTGACAGTATATGCACTTAGCGCTCCAATGATAGTCCGCTTCTTCTCTTGCAATGGAGACCCCAGATCATCCCAAGCATTCTTGATTTTTCATTTGCTTTCTTTTTGGTTGAATTACATGGCCTTTCTTCAAAGTGATATGTGCTTCCAGTGATCAATAGACTTGGAACAGCTATTGGAACTGTGTTAGAGGTTTAAAGGAACTCTGCTCCTTACTTTGGTCGACTAGCAAGTCGTGCAGAGATTGTGTTAGACCTGTTCACCCCTAATATTCTTGGATTTTGGCCAACAATTAGGATGGAATATCTCGACAATATGAGTAGATTTTTGGTATGTACTTCTACTTCTTAGTTGTTAAGAAATTTAGATCAAATGGTATAATCATAAATTCTCACTCCTAAGATTCTACTTAGCAGAATATCAAATAAAAGAGAAATAAAGAATACACAATACAAGAATTATAGTAGAATCATCCCAAAATTAGAAAAAAACTTATATGAGAAGTTTTTGAGTGAGAATTTTGTGCGAAAATTCTCTTGGGTTTGTAATTGCTCTTGTCTTTTGGGTATGTGAGAAAATCATTGAGAGTGTGGTTGTAACAATTTTTCACATAGTGAATTTTTTTCTCTGGTTGTCTTTTGACAACGAAAGAGGTTTTCTTCAATTTGAAATTTTCAGTATAATTCTTTTGTTGTGTATTCTATATTTTTCTTTTATTTGATATTTTGTTAAGGAGAATCTTAGGAGGGAAAATTTATGATTATACCATTTGATCCAAATTTCCTAACACTTATGCAGAAACCTATCATGACGCTTATACCCTATTGGTGATGTTAGTGATAAGCCTCATGTTGTTATGAATGTTCGTGGTCCTTAGATGTGAGTAGAAAATGTCCAAACTACTTCATTGGTAATGAGAAAATACATTAGGCCTACAACAAATTATCATGAGATGGGTCCAATGGTACCTTATGGAATTCACCCCACTCCATCTATGCAGGTGTCGAATGCTATGCTAGGTTAAAGTTTTACATGTTATACTTATATTAGTTTATAGATTATAGATATATTTATTATATGATTGCTTCAAATGATTTGTTTTTTTATCTTTCCTCATGCTACTTTGATATTAGCTAGCTAGCTATATCACAATTATTTGTTATAATAATTCTTTCGTAATTAATCTGTATTTTACTTACCATTATTATTATTCTTACTCAATCTATGTCTAGTTTATTATCATTACTTATCAATTCTCTCTATTTGTAGTTGGTTCGACCACTTTCTGTTAGGAGAATCACAATTTCAATTTGAACTTAATCAAGCTCTAAACAGCGGAGTTAAACCTATTCTCCTTCTTTGTGTGAATCTTTTAGGAAACAAATAAATAGAGCTTAAAATGAAACATGCACAAAATCAACACAAGCAATTTACGTGGAAAAACCTTCCCGGTGTAGGAAGGAAACAACCACGGCACTCCTCTCCAAAACTTCCACTATCAAGAAACAATTGTACAACAATTCTCTCTAGGTAAAACTAGAGGCAAACAATCAAAAACATCATCAAGAATACACTTCTTGGAAACTAACAATTATTTCAAGAAGAATGGAGAAATCTAACCCAATTCGTAGTCACTGTTCACTCCTCAGAATTTCTCAAACCGGTGAGCCAAATCCAAATCCCACCGCACAGATTAAAGAGTCTTGAGTCGTGAACCTGCCTGAAAAATTTCAGCTTAATCGGACCACAAACGGCCTTCAATCGGAACATTTGATGAAGACTGGCTGGAGAGGGAAAACTGAAAAACTGACATTTGTTGCACACGTTTTTCTCTACTTATTTTTCACACAATAAACCCTAAATGTGTTTATTAATTAAGACAATGAAATGACATAATTTCCCTTCTTACTCCATGGGCTTTTAAACCACATTGGCTTCCCTTGGGCTCCTCCAAATAAGAGGAAAAACCCAACAAATCTCCCCCTTTTCCGATTAGATGGAGGGATCCGCCATTCCGGCAATTGAACAACAAATATCAAGTTTTTCTCTTGACATTGCTTTTGTTAGCATGTCAGATCCATTCTCATCGGTATGGATTTTCTCAAGTTCAAGTAACTTATTGTTAAGAGTATCCCTTATCCAATGATACCTCACATCAATATGCTTTGATCTTGAGTGAAATGCCGAGTTCTTCGCTAGGCGAATAGAACTCAGATTATCGCAGAATAACACATATTTCTGCTGTTTGAAACCAAGTTCTCTTAAGAACTGTTTCATCCACAACAACTCCTTACAGGCTTTCGTTGCTGCAATAAATTCCGCCTTTGCTGTAGAAAGTGCAACACACTTTTGCAATCTTGACTGCCAAGAAACTGCTCCACCAGAGAAAGTAATTAGATAACCTGAAGTAGACTTACGAGAATCTTCATCTCTTGCCAAATCTGAATCAGTGTATCCAACTAACATTGGTTTTCCACTTCCAAAGCTAAGTGTTAACTTGGAAGTACCTCGAAGATATCTCATAATCCACTTTACTGCATCCCAATGCTCTCTTCCTGGATTCGAAAGAAAACGACTAACAACTCCAACTGCATGAGCTATATCTGGCCTTGTACACACCATTGCATACATTAAGCTTCCTATCGCGAGGCATATGGAACCTTTTCCATATCTTCCTTCTCTTTATCTGTTGAAGGGCCTTGACTCGATCTCAACTTAAAGTGATTAGATAAAGGAGAAGAAACCACTTTAGCTTTATCCATACGAAACCTTTCAAGTACTTTGTTGATATACCGTTCCTGTGACATGTACAACTTCTTTCTTTTCTTGTCTCGACAAATTCGAATACCAAGAATTTATTTTGCTGGCCCCAAGTCCTTCATGGCAAAGGACTTACTCAACTGCTTCTTCAAATTATCAATTCTTGAAGAATTTCTGCCAACAATCAACATAGAGTAATAAAATGATAAAGTCATCATCAGAGAATTTCTGCACAAAAACACAATGATCAGAAGTAGTCTTCTTGTAACCATACTCCCCCATAACTGACTCAAACTTCTTATACCATTGTCTAGGTGCTTGCTTCAACCCGTAGAGGCTTTTCTTTAACCGGCATACATAATCCTCTTTTCCTTTAACCTCAAAACCCTCTGGCTGCTCCATATAAATCTCTTCCTCCAACTCACCATGAAGAAAGGCAGTTTTCACATCCATTTGCTCAATTTCTAAATCCAAGCTTGCTGCTAGACCTAGAACAACACGTATGGAAGACATCTTCACAACAGGAGAGAAAATATCATCAAAATCAATACCTTTTCTCTGACTGAATCCCTTGACGACCAGTCTAGCTTTGTATCGTGGTTGTGAATTGTGTTCTTCTTGCTTCACCCTGTAGACCCACTTGTTCTTCAAAGCTCTCTTACCCTTAGGCAACTTTACTAGCTCAAACGTGCGATTGTCATATAATGATTGCATCTCATCTTCCATAGCACCAACCCAGTGTGCTCTGTTTCCATCTTCCATCGCTTCTACATAACATTGAGGTTCTCCCTCATCTGTCAATAACACATACTCATCTGTATCATACCGTGTGGAAGGACGTCGGTCTCTGGTAGACCTCCTGGGTGGAATTTCTAATTCTGGCAACTGATCAGTAGTCTGGTGATTTGTTTCAGCTTGCATATCTACATCATCTAAACCCTGTTGGTCATCTTGAACATTTTGTTCCATCTGTACTGGTAAAGGAACCGGATTTAGGTCAATCAAATCATCGCTATACTGATGGACTCCTTTTTCTATCTTCTCAACATCTTGTATAGTTTGATATTCTATAAACACAACATCACGACTTCTTACCAGTTTCTTCTCAACTGGATCATAAAATCTGTAGCCAAATTCATCCAGACCATAACCAACAAAGATACATTGTCGTGTCTTCACATCGAGCTTAGATCTCTCATCTTTTGGTATATGTACAAATGCCTTGCAACCAAAAACGCGAAGATAATCATAAGAAACATCTTTGCCAGTCCAAACTCTGTTTGGTACATCAAATTGAAAAGGAAATTCTCTGTGAGTGGTGTTTGTTGTGTATAAAAAGAGTCTACCCAGCTTTCAATTGGTTGTTGTACGTTGTTATAGGAAATATACGCGTCAATTTGTGAGTGGTGTTTGTTGTGTATAAAAAGAGTCATGCACTATGCATTTGTTTAGCAATGGAAATGGCATTCAATTTCGGTTTTCATCATTCCATTCTCTCTCTCTCTCGATTTCTCATTATTTCTTTCCATAATCAAGCATTGTATTGAGTGTTCTTGTCACTTTCTTGAGAAATTGTAGATTCTTGTTTTGTTTACTTCTTTACTTACTAGTCTCAAACACAGGCTACTTGGTAGCTAAGTTTACTTCGCATTTGGTTTCTAGGTACCATACTTGACCTTGAAGCAAGTGGGGGCTTGACACAATACCACCCTTTCAACTAAGCCAAAGAATTATTTTTTTCTTGAAAAAAATAAGCAATCATAAAATAATAAATCAAAAATTGCATGCAGTATTAGTTCTCATTTATCCAATGGAGGATCAGTTACCCCAAAAATTACAAACAAGAATGAACTAAAAAAGCACAGTTGAGTAAGCTAAGGAAACTAAAGTAGCAGTAATAACTTCTATTCCGGGTACAAATTGGGTAAAGATGTTACAAATACAAATTTTGGGAGAAATTGAACAAGAAAAATTGCTATGCGTCATACTTGCACAGATTTTCAAAGCCCATGTATTCATGCTGCTGAATCTTTACAATCATGTTTGATATGCCAACTCCACCTAACAGGGGGAAAAGAAAAAAAGGTCGTTAAAAATGTTTGAAGAAAAGCAAAATTCCATTGAGTAATACTATAAGCATCAAGTTGTTATATCTATCAAGTGATGATTCAACGTTTAAAGCTAAACTATTGAAGTAATTGTGAAACCACTTATTAACAAGGATCAATTATATCGTGACATGTCAATTGATATATGCATCAAGTTGTAATAAAAAACATTTTGCAATTCCACGCATTAATAGAATCAACCAAGCATAGTAATGCTCACCTAATGAGATTGCACTGACAAATATTGTAAAGGCTAGAATGAAGATGATAAGTGAAGCTCTTCCCAATAAAATAATAATCTTTCTCACTACGTGCTGCCCTATGAAAGCCGCAATAGTGGCCACAGCAACAAAGTATAGAGCTGCCAAACGAATTGCAAACCATACAAGTACATGAATATATAGCCAAACACACAAGAGAATCACTAATAACCATATATTGAGATTTCAATTTCGAAGTAGATATGGTACTAACCGTAAGGAACAGGAAACCGTTTCAGAAGGTAGTATTCCACAACGGACATAGATGAGGAGAATGTCATAGCAAAAGTGGCAGTGGCACTTGAAACCTGCAAAGGAATTAAATAACAGGATCAATGGCATAGTTCCTGTATTGTATACATCAAAGTAAATGCATTTGCAAAACATGCAGATGTGCATAACTTTGGCCTTTGGTCATAATAACTAGAGAATATTTTTGCATTATTATTATTGATCATGGTTTTGTCATAAAGGTTAAGTTATGAGCCCACCTGAGGAGGAACTCCCAGCTCTAGGAATAGTGGTCCCATAATGAACCCTCCACCTAGTCCAAGCAAACCGCCAACTAATCCAGCAAGAATACCACCTAAACAGTAGAGAACTAGCTGGTGCACTCGCATTGTTGTGCCATCATCTCCTTTCGATGCAATTTTTCTCCGGCCCTTGTAAAGGCTAATTGCCTCATACAATGACACACCAACTGAAACTGGGACCTAGAAAACATGAAAATTGATTTGCTGACAAGATTGTGAAAATGCAGAAAGAACATGAAACTTATTACAAGGTTCAGGTAACCTTTCCAAAAATTGAGGTCACTAGAAAACATAGGAAACTACTTTGTAAATACAAATACCTGCAGCAAGTTCACCATCCAGTACGCTGTTGAGCAAGTGCGTGTTTTTTCCTGTGGGAAACATGAGATGGTTATTATTAGTTAGATTCTGTTTTGTAATCAATTCTGATTTTAAATTCTAATTTTTGAACCCAAGTTTTCAAAATGAGTGTTGGTTGATAATTAATTCCAATCAGATGATTATTAATTTATTATTAGTTAAGAGTCTGTTTTGTAACAAATTATGATTTCAAGCTCCAGTTTTTGAAGCCAAGTTTTCAAAATAAATGTTGCTTGGTAATTAATTCCAATCAGGTTGGAATCAATTCAATTTTTACACACTTTTTTATTGTTTTTGAAACTTAAGAAAAAAATGTTTTGAAAACAATATTTCAAGTTCATTTTTTTTCTCATTAATTAAATTTACTTTTTTTTATTGTGACTTGAAAGGAAATGAAAAAAGAAAACATAACTTTTTATTAGACGAGTTTTCTTTTTCCTAAATAAATTAGAGGAAAAAAACTAGTTTCAAACACAAGAAAACAAAACTCGTTACAAAATGTGCCCTTAGCTTTTCAATAAAAAGACAATTGTGTAAATTGACAAAAAGGACAGAAGAAAAAGTACAACCTTGGCAATTTGTACGGCCAGGAATGCAACCCAAACAAAAACCAGAAGTCCGAGCTCCTTCCAGCAGACATTCTCAAGAACACCAACCTGAAATGATTAAGTTGACATAGCTTTCAGAACTCTACTGAATAAGTCTCTAATTCTCAGTAGAGATTCAGCACTTACCTCTAGTTTCATGCCATCCTTTTCAGTGTCCTTGCTTGGGCCTGCAGGAAGAGCCTTATAATCTGCATCTTCACCACCAGAACCTATTTGACCAAGAAAAATACAAGGGATGATTCAGGAATTAATTAAATTCACATAAAGATTTCTCTATATACACATTATGTTGTAGAGGTAATGGATCAACCCACCACTAGATTCCAAAGGATTGGCAGTTGCCTGTAAATCATAAGACAGGTGAGATTGAAAAGATAAGCAATTGAGTAAAGTTATGCAGAAAAATGCTGATTTTTTTTTTCAATTCTAGGCACAATGTATTGAGATCACAATCTTTGAAGCAGAGCATATATAACCTAATCCTGGACTTACCTTCTTCATCATAGTTTCTTTGTTCCATGTTTCAACACCCTTCAAAAATGCCCGGGTTGATGTACCTATAAAAATACTAGACTTAGTGCTTTAAAATTCCTGTTAATGGAAAAAGAAAAATCAATATCTGATCTAGTGATTACCAATAAAGAGAATAATAAGTAAAACTGTGACCATCCAATCAGCAAATATAACATTGAAAGCAACTCCTATGCTTATCCCAAGCATAAGCATCGGTTGGATGAGTAGAGCCAAATCATAGTCAATAATAGGCATATCAATCGTTGGATGCCTTAGCTTAAGGTTATAGTACACAGTTGAAGCAGCTGCACCCATGATCATACCTGAGCCAACAACAAAGAGAATTTGGTAACGTTTAAGTTACCATAACAATGATTGAAAAACTATAACAGCAGCTGCTTTACAGTACTCTCGGAGTCCATGAGACCTACCTCATCTAAATTTGATCCAAAAGTTAAAGTTCAGCCTATACGTTACACGCACTCTTTAGAATATTAGGAGCCTTAAATTTTTAGATATGTATCCGGATATCAGACACGTTTTTTCTCAATTTTACATAAATTTTTACTATATCAAATTGTCAAGTACCCACACTCATGTTGGGGAAGTAAAACAAATGACCAAACAAGAACTTCAGTTGTGTTTAGTGAAAGTTAAAATGAATCAAAATTAAGAAAACAAAAAAAATGTTTCCCATTGTTACGTTTACTTACTTTTAAAATCCTAAAATATGAAACTATTTAAATTAGTCAAACATATAACAATAAATTAATATTTTACATAAATACTCTCACATGGATAATTTTATTATTTCATATATTAATATATTAAAAACTTTTGAAAAAAAAAGTTGTCCAAATAATTTTTTATCATACTTATTTAATTAAAATAAATTATTTGTATAAGAAAAAATAATATTTATATATTCATTTTTCAAAGGAAAGTAGAACTTTTTTAATTAACTTTTTATTTAATTACTTTTGACTTAACCATACTCCCACTCCCTTCTCTTTTCTCTTTGTGTGTGTTGTATTGATATTTATTCAAAAACATTATCCAAAATATAATTCTGATTTGACATAGAAAAAAACAGTTTCGATTTTTAGAATAGATTTGAAAAACAAATTTTTTTATTTAGTCAGAAATCAAGTTCATGACTCTTAAACAGAAATCAAATTCGTGCAAAATCAGTTATTGGAATATACACGTGCATTGTGGCTGCTATGCAGCACATGCAAGCTGTGTCATGTATGTGAGAGTTTGTTAGCAAGTCTGTTAATAGTTTGTTAGTAGTGCAAGCTGTGTGTAGTGTACACTAAAAAGCATTGTTCGATACTCATTTTGATCAATGAAAAGCAGTACTACTTCACTGTTCTTGCATTCTTCAATTCAGATTCTAAAACTTTGTATCAGTAATTTTATTTCTAATATTTGTGTGAGACCCTGATTACATAAAGTTTTATTCATTCATATGACACAGTTATTTAATTGTTTTCAATTTTGACAAAGTTATTTAACTGTTTATTAAACATTGTGGCTTATGTCTTTTATGATCTAAAGGGAGGCGAGTTTTACATGAGTAAACATGTAGTCTTCAATGAAGTGACCTTTTCTTAAACTTCTGAGATCAGTGTACCACCCTCTGACTTGAAAATTACAGGTCTCTCTGATCCAAATATGACTCGTTTACTTGGTTCTTTGTCTTCTACTTCTACTTTTCCTTTTTCTCAACATGATCCCTATGTCTCATTTCCTACCGTTGATGTTTCTATGTCTATTACCTTTCACTCACCTCTATTGCCCATTGAGTTGTCTAATTCATACTCATTTCAGATCAACTTGCTTGAATCTGCACATCTCCATCAACTTTACCTATTTTCACTTCTATAGAACCTTTCTCATCTATTTCACTTATCTCAATACCTCCCTCACTTTCTAATACACTCAATCTCTCAGTTGACTTGCCTATTTCAAGTCTTGATCAAGCCTTGCCTCCTACAGCTCCTACATTTGCTTCTCAACTATGTCTCATGGAATGGTTATAAGTCCAAATCTAGTATTTCTAAGGCTAAGCTATGTGCTTATGCTGTGCATAGTGTGGTTGTGTTACCAGAACGTTGTGGATATAAAAAAACTCTCAAAGTTCCAAAATGAAAACATGCCATGCAGTTGGAATTTGAAGCTCTTATTCAAAATGGTACGTGGGAGTTGGTCAACCTTCCACTTGGCTAGTAAGTATAGGTTGCAAGTGAGTTTTTAGAGTGAAGCTTAGGACTAATCATACTTTAGACAAATACAAAGCTAGACTAGTAGCAAAAGGGTTTTTACAGGTGAAAGAGATTAATATTTTTAAGAATTTTTCTCCTATGGTCAGGCCTACCGCTATAAAAGTAGTCTTAACTCTTGTTGTGTCCAAAGGTTGGAGACATCAATAATACCTTCCTTAATGAAGAGCTTTCAAAGGATGTATATAGGGTGCAACCCTTAGGTTCGAACAAGGTGATGGTCAAATATGCAAGCTTCATAAGTCCTTCTTTGGGCTAAAGCAAATACCCCATGCTTGGTTTTCCAAATTGAGTGAGTGTTTGTTTGAATTTGGCTTCATTCCAGACAATTATGTAGCATACATTGTTGTTTGTTTACATGGACGACATTATAATCATTGGAAATGATTCTTATGCTATTGAGACGCTAATTGCTAAGCCCAATTTTGTGTTTGCATTGAAGGATTTAGGTAATGTTAGTTGCTTTTAGGTATTGAGGTTTTTTTATAACAGTGTGTTGTATCTTAATCGACCAAAATACGTCAAAGAACTTCTAGATCATTGTGGCTTACTAGAGTCCATGGATGGTGACACTCCAATGCCTATTGGTAAACGACTTGATAAAACTAATGGTGCTCCACTTTTTGTGCACACGACCTGACATCTCTTTTGGAATTAATAAGCTATGTCGTTTCATGTCTCAACCATCAAATGTGTCCTAAATTGCAGTCATGGCTTGGCTTTCTTTTCCAAATTCGTTCTCTTTTCTGAGTTACACTTAGTCATCTTTACCTCTCCCACACTCTATTGTGACAATCAGAATGCTCAATGCCTAGCCCAAAATCTTGTTCAACATGTTCGTACAAAGTATATTGAATTGGATCAACACTTTATTCGTGATCAGGTGCTGCAAAATCAATTACTTCTTAAACATGTTTTTCAAGCTATCAAGTGGTTGGTATTGTGATTAAATCTCTACCTTCTCCTCAAATTCACTCACTTAAAGTGAAACTTAAGGTTTTTCCTAGACCATTGGTTGGAGGAGAGCTATTAGAATATACACGTGTACTGCGGCTACTATGCAGCACATGCAAGCTTTGTCAAGTATGTGAGAGATTGTGTTAACAAGTCTGTTAATAGTGTGCTAGTAGTGCAAGCTTATGATTGGGTAGATATAACAACTAATAGGCTGTGTGTAGTGTACACTATAAAAACATTGTTCAATACTCATTTTAATAAATGAAAAACAGTACTACTTCTTCACTGTTCTTGCATTCTTCAATTCAGATTCTAAAATTTTGTATCAGTAATTTTATTTCTAATATTTGTGTGAGACCCTACTACAGAGTTTTATTTATTCCGATTTTTATATAACAAAGTTATTTAATTGTTTTGACTTTTGACTCTCTAAATAGAAACATATATGCAACATAATTTTGTAAAACCCTATTCATTTCAAGTTTTTTTTCGTACATTTAGATATAGCAGTTGCAGACTTGGCATCAAATCCAATAATTAGGGAAAGCATAGGAACAAAAATGCCTCCACCACCAACGCCGCCAACACTTCCAAAAGCGGCTCCAAGGAATCCGACTACAGATCCCAACACAATTTGCCAACCGAATTTCATCTCCTGTAACGAAAATGTTCGAAAATGCAGAAAGACATAGTTTAGCATCTGAAAGAACTTTTTTAATTTTGCATACAAACACAGTAACAGACTCATAACTTTGACATATTTATCAATTTCGACTAGATTGCTCAAAAATCGAGAAACATAAAATTACCGGCCAGATATGTTGGTAACCAGTTTTATCGGACTGCCATAAGAAATTGACAGCTCTAAGAAGTAAATTAGATTCAGATCCTTGAGTTCCATCAAACCCGGACGCTTCCTGTCTTAAGCGTCTTTCAGCCGAAACAAAAATGAAAGCTAATACAAAGTTGAACAACAACATCAACAGTGAAATCACACTCCGACTTTTCGATCTAAACGCCGCCATATTCAATTGAATGTGTTGGGATTCAATCGAGAATTAGACCAAATATGCATGCGTCTTAGGAACTAGGAGCAAGTTGTTGATTATGAGGTATATATTAATGAATGTGGTACCAATTATATTTTGATCATGTGGATAACGTGCTCTCGCGTTCTCCATGGCTATCTATTAGGAAAATAATATATTTATCTATATATATTAATGATAAAACGACGCAAAAATTAAACTCACCTACGAGTGTGTACTATGTGTTGCTGCAGGAATGCATTATTAAATATAATTTATCTGTACATTTTAATTAACGTAGCAGACTCTAACTGCGCTTTCCTCTTTACTCAAATATGGGAAGTGAACGGTAGTGTAAATTTACTATCATTTGATAATGACGTTCCCATTTGTGTGTTAATATTATTTTTTCCTATGATTATTCCCAACGATTCAAGAATTTATGGAAAGTTTCAAAAAAAAAAAAAAAAACTGGAATATGCAATCCATATACTGTTCGTCGAGTTCGACATCTACAAGATTAAAATTATTTTGCTTTAATTATTTAAAAATTAACCAAAACGGGACAATAAATTTTTTGTTAGATATTTAATTTAGAGTTAATTTTATAAGTAAATAACTATGCATTATTGAATATTATATAAGATTAAATTTATTTAAAAATAATTTGTTAAAAATTAAATAATTTAAATTTTAATATATCTAATAGATATGTACCTATAAAGAATGATAAATACTTTTGTCCTCCTAATTTTTTTTTTAAAGTTAAAGACATAATGTCTACAATCTACGATTATAATTAAGATTTTATCTACTATTCTTATGGAAAATATTGGATTGAGTTCAAAAGTAATTTTTTTTAAAAATCCACAAATATTTTATGGATTAAAAAAAAATTCATTGACTTAAAGATATGGATTTGAGTTAATAAATCAAAATATGGTTATGAGTTTTATGACCTAATAAGCTTTAACCTAACAAAATTTATTACTATTATCAGTATTGATCGCATTAATTATTAATTTTGACTAAAAAAATTTATACAACTTAAAATTTAAATATTAATATGTTTTATATATATTGTAAGATAAATTAATTGAAACGATATGTTGTCAAAGTGATATCTTTCATGAAAATTAATTTATTTTAAAATATAAACAGTTATATGCATGTAACTTATGTCAATAATGATATATCCAAAGAAGTTATTTAACATAATTGCATGTACATCTATGATAATAAACACGTGATAATTATTTAGTTTTTACATGTGAATAATAATTCGATCCAAAGGAGGATTTATTGTTTGACATGTTCTTATTGTCAATGTTTTATTATTATACCAAGATATTACCTATAAGTTAATATCGTTATCTAAAGACACACTGTTAATAGTGTTCAGTATCATGAGATATATAAGATTTATCTTTGTTTGAATTTATTATTCTAGTTTAAAGAGTTATGTGAGCTTGTTTTATTTGTTTATTATTTTATGGATTCAATTATGGATAATCTTACTAATATTATTACCAATATCAACTCTATTTCTATACTAAAAGACACTAACTTCGAGTTGTGCCAAGAGAACCTCTTGATAGTTATACTTTTTACGAATAAATGTATTTTTGATGAAAAGAATGGAAAGAAAAGGTGGGATAGATCAAATCGTTTGTGTATAATAATTATAAATAAGGTCATTCAAAATGCATTTAGGGCCACAATGTCTGAAAAGATAACAACTCTTAAGGATTTCTTTGCAGTCATTGGAAAAAGGTTTATTAAGAATGAAAAGACTAAAATAAGTACGCTCTTTACAAGTTTAATTTCAATGAGGTGTAAGGGCAGAGACAATATCAGGAAGTACATTATAGAGATATCTTATCTTGCTTCCAAGTTGAGAGAACTTAAGCTATAACTCTTAAAGAACTTACAGGTGTATATGATTTTGAAAACACGTTCATTAAGAACGAAAAGACTAAAATAGGTACACTTTTGACAAATCTAATTTCAATGAGGTGTAGGGTTAAAGGTAATATCAGGGAGTACATCACAGAGATATCTTATCTTTCTTCAAAGTTGAGAGCATTTAAGTTAGAACTCTTTGAGGAATTTATGGTGTATCTGATTTTGGTATCCCTTCCGACATAATTTAGCTAGTTTAAGGTGAGCTACAACTATTAGAAAAAGATTTTGTCTCTGAATAAGCTCATATCACACTGTGTTTAGGAAGAAAAAAGGATGAAACAAGATAAGATAGAGAGTGCTTGATAACTGTATTTTATACAGTTATTTGCATCAATTTTAGTAATGATAATTACTATGTTCGTTTAATATTTATTAATTTTTGTTAAATAAATTAATATTTTCATTTTATTTGCTAAAAATACATTTTTAATAAAATTAAATAATTTGTATCGAAAATGTACTTAATTTCATATTTTTGTCCATAAATATAATTTATGATAATATAGTTTCTTAATTACAATTTATATAAATCAAAAATATAATTTAAATTAAATTTGGGCTTAATTATAATTATTAAAAGTTTAAAAATTTAATTTAAAATTAGTAAAGGGTTAAACTGTAATTTAAGAAAGTTTAAAATGTAATTTGAAATATATTTATGGGTGAAAATATAATTAATAAAAGTTTAATTTTCGCGCTTGAGTGAGATGAAGTCCACGCCGTCGCGGCTAAATCAAACGTGGACCGTCCGTCAAAGGATCCACCGGCTCGAGATGCGCGCGTGTCATCAAGCTCGACCAAGGTGATTGGGGACAGAGATATTCTTTTCACGCGGCTCGGCGTGCCGGTGGGTCCCACGTGTCGCATGGTGGCGTCAGTGGGCCCGCGCATGTGTCTGCGCAATTCCCGAGCGATCGCCGACGGATTGGATCGATCAACGGTCAGTTAACAGCGTCCATCCAGTGTGGCAGCCGAGCCGCTCGTGTTAACAATCCTGTGTGACGCGCGGTCCCATCAGCCGGCGTGCACCCTCGCTCTTCAAACGGAAAATGGCCCGTACGTGTCTCATAAATATTCCATCGAATAACATGGTGACACGTGGCATACGTGGTGAAATAAAAACGCGAGAATCGGCGCCGCTTCGGCCGTTACCCGTTTCGGGTCGAGAAATCGCTGCGACGCGTTCTTCGTACGCCCGCTTAAACCGTGCAGATGAAAAACTACCACGTGTCCCGCGTGTGTCCGCGAATCGGGCGCGACACGTGGCATGCGGAAAAAGAAAAAAATTCAAAAAATTTGCAGAGTGTTTGTTACGCGTGCTAGCCCATATCATCTTGTCCCCCACTGATGATATAAAAAAAATAATAAAAAAATAAAAAATAAAATAAAATAAAAAAAGTGATATATGTTTGGGGGATACGCATTCAACAGGGGTTCTGAATTTTTTTTCTTTTAGTTCAGTTTCCATTTTTTTCTTTTCAGCAGAGTGTTTTTCTTTCTTCTTTTTCTCTCAATATTTTGGGAGAAAACTTGTAATTCTTGCAAGTTTTTTTTCTTCATTGTAACATTTTAATTTTTCTGTTTTTCTTGTTTGCGTGTTACACAATCACGCGGAGTATTGATTTAACGTTTTATGTTGTATTTTCTTAGGGAAATTATAGAGAAAGAAGACAACAAAGAAGAAGAAATGAAATTTATTTTTCATTGAGGAATCGTGAAAGAGTTTTTTTTCTTATCTATTTTCTTTTAATTTTTCTTTTCTACGCAATGTTTTATTTTTGTTGTGTTGTAATTTTAAATTCTCGCTATGAACTAATACATTTGTTCTAGGATTCTGTAGCGTAAATTATGAAATGTGACTTAAATATTTTTGAATGATTTATGGGAATTTGTTTTAAGTTGTTTATTTTATCTGTGTTTAATGCTTTTAATTATCGGAAGATTAATTAAGCGTCTGTGACACTTAAATAAACTTGAAAAATGCATTTTTGTGTCTTTGCTTTCGTGATGAAATAACATTATATACATAAGAGATAGAAATATACTTTTATTGTATGTGTAGCATTAGAGAATTCAAAACTTAATAAATCTGGTTGAATTTAATTCCCGTAGGAATATAGTGAATCATTTTAACTAGATGTTTAAGCGTATGCAGCTCGGAAGAGATATATGGATAGATTAGGAGTTCTTGGTTAACAACTTAAAACACGATAACATAAATCAAGATAAAATATAATGATTCAAGTGGATTAATTTGGTGAAGCGCAATCCTAGAATTTTCTTGCAATCTGTTATAAAATTTAGTTGGTAAATGCAGATCAAATTATCATTGTTTGGATAAAATTAGGTTGAAATAATTTTAATAATTAACAAATACTAGTAACAAATCTCTGTGGGAATGATATTTTACTTATCATATTATTACTTGTGACCGTGTATACTTGCACGAGTTCGTGTGTTGAAAACCACGCAACAGTGCTCAATTGGTCTCAACCTCCAAGTACAAGGATAAGAGAAAGAAAATGAAGAAATATAAGAAAGCTTAATTAAGTGCCCAAAGTATAAAAAGAAAATTAACAAGTGAAAAATGTGATTACGTTATGGTACAAAAGATTAGGTAATATCTCCAAATGGAGAATAGAACGACTTGAGTCTGATAAAATTTTAGACTCGTTAGATGTCACAGATTTTGATGTTTGTGTTAATTGTATAAATGAGAAAGAAACCAATATAAGAAGATTCAAGCCAAAAATACTTTAGAAGTCTTAGAAATTATATATACAAATATTTGTGGGCCATTCTCTACAATTACTTGAAATGGTCAACAACATTTTTATAACTTTCATTGACAATTTTTCTAGATATGACTATTTATTTCTCATTTATGAAAAGTCACAATCATTGGATATGTTCAAAAAATTATAAAGATGAAGTTGAGAACCAAATCATTAAAAGAATCAAACGCATCAGATCTAATACTAGTGGTGAGTACTATGACAAATATGACGATTCAGGTGAGCAACATCTAGGACCATTTCTAAGTTCCTAAAGGAATGCAGTATCGTCTCATAGTACATTATGTCGGGTTCGCCCACTATGCATTGTGTTGTTGAAATATGAAACAGGACGCTTAAGGACATATTAAGAAGTATGATTTTTCATTATACCTTACTAGAATCACTTTCGAGAGAAACACTTAAGATTGCAACATATCTTCTTAATAAGGTTCCAATTAAAGCAACAACCACATGAACTTTGGATGGTCAAGAAGCCTAATTTAAAACACTTGCATATCTCGGGATGTCCAACTGAGACAAAGCCTTATAGGTTTAATGAATAGAAATTAGACTAAAGGATGATGAATAGCTATTTTATTAGATATGCTAAAAAATACAAGGAGTATAAGTTTTATAATCTCGTATCGAAGTCAATTTTCGTGTCGAGAATTACCCAATTATTTAAGGATGTCGAGTTTGTAAGGGGAGATACACTTAGAGATTTTGTCTTTAAAGAAGAATATATTGATATTTTCATAGATGCTATTGGCATTAATCATGATCACATTCTTGACTTTGATCAAGACACGAGAAATCAAGAAAATCTCGAAGAACAAACTCCACCACCTTAAGAACTCTTGTCATTAAGGAGATCCACTATGGAAAGGAGAATTGTAGTGCCAGATGACTACATTGTATTTCTCCAAGAACATGATTTTGATATTAGAATGATGGAAGAAGATTCGATCAACTTTCGTCAAGTTATGAAAAGTTCTAACTTTCATAAGTGAATTGATGTCATGAATGAGGAGATTATATCCATAAAGTACAATTATGTGTGGGATCTTGCCTCATTTCCAAAAAGTGCTAAACTCATTCATTGTAGATGGATATTTAAGACCAAAAGGGATTCAAAAGGCGATGTGAAGAGGTATATGGCTCATCTTGTCGTATAAAACTTTACATAGAAAGAAGGCATCGACTAGAGATGGACATTTTAACCATGGATAACTTAAACTGTGATTATCCATAAAAATCTGTCAATTTTTCATCAAAAATAACTGTAACCAATAAGGTGTGAGACGTGATGGTTATTGCAATATCAAAACTATAATTAATCGAAACTGAACATATATTCATACTATTTTATATACATATAATTACATAGAAAAATATAGTTTTAATAATAAAACATACAATACTTTGTATAATTAGATTAAATTTTATTTATTATTACTTTATATTTTTTTATTTTACTTAAAAACACGTGCTAAATAGTTAAAAAATAAAAATTAATGTCAATATTTTAAATAATATAGTAAAGTAAGAATTAAGTTAATATTTAATTTTTTAAACTAATTATATTTTTGAGTAAATGTTAAAAAATAAGAAACGTGGTTAAACTGTATGAAAACTGCTACTGGCTTATAACCGATGTTTATTAACTAAATGTATTCAAAACTAGTGTGAGGTGATAGTGATTATTAACATAACCGTCCCAGCACGTCTCTGCTCCCATTCATTACAACGACTATGAAGAGACTTTCTCTTAAGTTTCTTGGAAAGACTCTTTCAAGATTAAAATAGAATTAGTAACGTATTTCAATATTGAGTTACATTAGATAGATGTAAAGATGGCATTTCTAAATCATGACATTGATGAGATGATATATATAATGTAACCAAAAAACTTTTTGTAGGGAGACCTAAAGAATATGGTTTTCTAAACTTAAAAAACCTATTTATAGGCTCAAGTAAATATCTTGACAATGATATTTCAAGTGATCATCTTGTTCGATATTAAGATGAATTTGATCGATGATTATAGATACTGTAAGTTCTATAGGAGCAAATATATTTTCTAGTTTGATATGTCGATGATATTTTGCCTACCAATAATCATATAGGCGCACAAAACCAATAAGTTTCTAGCTAATAATTTTGAGATGAAAGATCTTGATGATACCTCCTTTGTATTAGGCATACAAATATTCAAATGTTGCTCTTAGAGTATTATAGGATTATCATAAAAGAGCTATAATGAAAAGGGTTCTCAAGAAATATGGTATGCAAAATTACAAACCAGATGATACCACTATTACTAAGGGAAATAAATTTAATCTTAATCAATGCCCTAAGAATGATTTTGAGGAAAAAGAAATGCATAAGATTTCTTATGCGTGAGCAATAGAGAGTATGATGTATGTTCAGGTATGGAATTATCTAGATATTGTATACATTATTGGGATGTTGGACAAATATTTAAATAATCCAAGAATAGACCATTGGAAGGTAGTCAAATGAGTCTTACGGTACTTAGAGAGAACAAAAGACTACATGCTCATATATTGAAAGCTAGATCAGCTTAAGATCATTGGGTATACTGACTTCGATTTTACTAGATGTCAAGATAGTATGAAATCTAATTGAGGATATATCTACTTGCTAGTTGGGATTGTTATCTCCTGGAAGGGTGCTAAACAGTCTCTTAGATTTTTTACCATGGCGCATAATTCATAATATTTTATGAGGTCTCCAATCATGGAATATGAATGCAAAAGTTTGTCACAATGCTAAGCATAGTAGGTGGTATTGATAGACCACTTAAGTTATTTTGTGATAATAAGTCAACAATGTTATATTTCACTAATAATATAAGCTTGTCAAAGTAAAAGCATGTAGAGATTAATTTCCTAGTTGTTAAGGAACGAATTAAAAGTGTACATGTACCTATAAGATAAATTGGTACAAATTTCATGATTATGGATTTGCTTACTAAGGGATTGCCATCCAAAATATTTTATAAATACATGTTAGTATGGGTGTAATGTCATTTAAGGATATTCATTTTTAGTGCAAGTTTGTAATTTTAAATATTTTTTTAATAAAAACACTTTCATTTATTTCATGCCAGTTTATGGATATTTTGAGATCATTTTCTACAAAAATAAAGTTTTGGTTTATTTACATTTTGATTTTGGTGTGGTTTAATCTCACTAAGATTTAAGGTTAGACCAATTGAAAATAGGCATGTTAAGATCAATTGTATAAAATTTCAATACTACACATCCATATCATGATCCATGTCATTCATTTGTATTGATATATGTGATCATTAATGGATCAAATTATGACAAATGTAATGAAAGCTGCTTTGATCTAATGTTGGTATAATTGATAGACCAGATTGGTTAAAGATACATTTTGATAATGATAGCAAAGTTAAGCTCACATAGTTATTTTTTATAATGCATAATTATAAAGTTATACATATAGCCCAAATGAGAGAGTTTTGGATCCTTAATTCAATATTGGACTTATATATATATATATATAATTATCTCTTGTATTTTAAAAGTGATATACTAGGATTTAAGTAATTTAAGATTTAATATATCTAATAGGATGTAGACTTTTAATGTGTAAAAAACTAAGGCTAATGTTATATTTTAATGATAGGTTAAAACAAATATTAGGTTATTAACTATATCTATAGTGTTTATAGTCCCCATATCACAACTATTATTATAGAATTAATTAATGGTTATAGATTTAAATATGCGTCCGCATATTTATCTTTTATTCTTGATGATACAATATAAATATTTTTAGGTTATTTTTGCAAATACAAATAATTTGCAAATATGAACTAGACACAAGGAGTGTTATTTTTGAAATTAATTACAAGTTTAAAAATAGTACCCCTTAAAACATGTAACCCTAAAAGTAATACCCCTTATACTCATCTCATATATTTTACTATATAAAAAAGTTTAGCTTATCATTTTACATTAAACGTCTTTTAAGTTGAATTAGAATCATATAGACTTATTCATTATTATTGAATACATAGATTAAAAAAATCATGAAATATCACGATATCGTGGATATATTTGGATATCGTCAAGGTCTAATATGGATATCACTATGTAGTATCATTTTAACTAAATTACTAGATATTATCAAATATCTCATATATTTCTTGGATAATATCTACGATATAAATATATGATTTATGCAAATTATTTTTGGATATTATCGATTTTTTTTCAAATTTCTACAATGTAATTTTGAGTTTTTTTTTAATATGAAACAACTTACACCACGTTGACCACACAATATGAAGACTATAAGTGTAAATTGTTAGTTTAAACATAAATATTATCGTAAAGGAATAGACAATGAAACATCATAAAGGATATGATGATATTTCAAAGTCAAATGAAAAAAACTATGTTTGTAAGTTAATTTTAAAAGAGCATTAATATGAATGAAATGATCTCTTAATTACCATGGGTGTACTTAATGCTTATGGAATGTTAAGAAACCATCAACCATAATTTACAAATCATTGGATTAATCTACAATTTCATGTTCACTGAGAAACAGTAAGAAGATATTAAGCACATACTCATATCATCTTAATTATTATATTCAAGTACCTCAAACTACATGTTTTGATAATAATACTACTTTAATCAGGAAAATATGTGCTTTTAATTCTCTAAAAAATACTTTTGGATGTAATTATAACATAATTTTTTAGTTTTTTAATATTGAAATGCCTTATTTTTACCCAAATTATTCTTTTATTTGATTTGCTATTAATTATATGAGAAAACTATTATAATATATGCATTATTATTTACTTTTCTCTATCTTTATTTATTATCTAAAAAAATTAATAATTTTAAATAATTTTTTATATTTTTACATTAATTTTTGTCAATATCGATAATATTTTCGTAAAATCATATTATTGATATATACATAAACATCTATATTTTAATCCAATTAGGCTTAACGTTTTTTATAATTTTATAATTTTTATTTCTTTCTTAAAAGATAAATAAATAGTGTTATTTGTGAATAGAATATGTATTATTATTATCGTTAGTAGTAGTAGTGGTAGTAGTGGTAGTAGTAGTAGGATAAACCTAATTCTACATTAAGAATTATGACATATTCATACCTCATTACTTTTTAATTATAGATTAGTTATTCTACTAGGATTTGAAAATCCAACTTGATGGCTTTTCAATCAAAGAATATATACGTCACCCGGTTACATAGGACAAAAACAGACTAATATTAACATCATCATTATTATTATTATTATTATTATTATTATTATTATTATTATTATTATTATTAAAGTTTCATAAACTGTGCCAATCAAATTTGGTTGCTGATTTTACCTTCCACCTACTCAATTGTTAAGTATTTTTCCAAATTGGGCAGGTGTTTTGATTAGCGTAGTCATTTTTTTTTTCCTTTCTTCCCCTTGTCCTCTTATGAACTCTTATGAACTTTGGATATATGCATATGACATATTTGTTTGTTAATACATATCACATTTATTTTGTAGTTATATACTGTCATAATTATAAAGTTGAATCTTTTTATATCTTTAATTAACTAGATCAACGCGCGTAAACTTCAATACAATAGCATGAAAACAAGAAAGATAGGTGTGGTATTGGATTCTGAGTCTTTGGAGGGTTATTTTGCAACTTGTGAATAATAGTTACAGTAACTTATCGATGGAAGGACATATTGTGTATAATAATTGTTATTTAATTTCTCATGCTATACTTTTAATTGTTATTTTTGTGACAGGCAAGTTAATATGTAACTATTTTTAGATAAATTTGTTACATTTTGTTGTGAATTTTACACTTTTGATTAAAGTTGAATTCAATTTGAATTCAGTATTTCATCCTATCTTTAATTATATTGTTTTCTTTAGCTTTGAAGTTAATAAAATGTCCCTCTTTTTAAAATATTTAAATAATCTTTAAATTAAATCATTTGTATCATTTGATATCTTAGATTGTAATTATGATTCATTTAATTTTAAAAAAAAATATATATTATTTAAAAACAAAATAAATTATTTTAATGATTTTTTAATATAAAAAATATTAAAATAATATAGTTTTTCTTTAATTGATAATTTTTTTTAAATTAAACTATTAAATGATATCAATTATAATTTAAGAGATAAAATTATAAAAAAAACAAATAAAAATTTAAGAAAATATTATTATTTTTTACGAGACATTATATTGATACAATTGAATTTTTTTTCATGATTATTCTTTAATTTGATAATTTTATTCAAATAATTTATATATTATGCTTGTAGAAAGTGTTGGTGTGTGCTAAAACAATGGCGGAACCTGAAATACTCGATGGAGGTAAAACGAGGAAGCGGAACAATGATATTAGTGGAAGCCAACGTAAAGCACTGGATGCCAGGTTTTATGGATGTGTTAATTTTTCGTTTTCCTTTATATACATTGTAAAGGCTTCTTGTAAAAAAAGCGAGCAAATATATGAAAATACATGATAATTATCAGAGAATATTTTGACATGGTATCAGAGTAGGTTATTGGTGACTAATGAAACTACCTGCTGATTTCTGATGGAACTACCATTCGATTTGAATGGATTTCTTCGGTCTTCGATTTGTTGATTGATTCGATTTCGATTCGATTCTGAATTACTGTTTTCTGTTTTCTAGGTGGCTGCTGATTGTAGCACCTGTTTTTCATTTTTTTTTCCTGAGTTCTGATCTCTAGTTTGTATTTGTCCATTGTTATGGTTTACGATTTCTTATTTACGAAATCGATCGGTGTTATGACACGGAAAAAAAATCAAGTAAAACAACGGCAGCTTGATGTCGGTCTGAAAAGAATATTGTGTAAGGCGTAACAAAACACGAGGGGATAGGTAGACGGTGCACCTCGCGGTCTTTGCGACATGTAGTATTGAGTCGCATTTCTTCTCAGCGTCGGGTTCGCGGGTGCACCTCGATAGAACAACGGGGAGCCATGCGGTTGGGGCTGGCTCATTCAGACCACCCGTGAAGGCATCGTAGTTGGCCAACGTTTCTTACTAGCGACCATCGTGGAGAAACTTGGAGACGAAGAAGAAGAAGAGCGGCACGGAGATGGAGGACAGTAGAGGTGACTCATTTGGATACTTGTAGTCGGCTAGGGTTCTTCCATCGGAAGAAGAGCTAGAGGGGGCAGCGTGAAGAGTGAGCAAGAGGCTGGCGAATGCCTTGAGAGAAAAAAAAAAAAAGGAAAAGGGATTTAGATTCTGAAGAACTGCGAGAATGAGTTAGGTTTAGAAATTTTTCTTTATATACTGTTGTACGAATTGTAAAAAAAAAAAATTATGTTGGAAGATTTGACGGAAGAAAAAAAATTTTAGATTTCATGGCGGAATCTAGAGATTTAACTACCAATTTTATGTTGGAAGATTTGACGGCGAAAAGGACGGAAGTTTTCAGTAAAGCTCGAGATCGACTCTGACCCTCTGTCAGTGAGCGTCATTGCCCCCAATTAGTATCAAGTTGGGAGGATCCAACTATGCCTTGTGGTCAGGTTGGTGGAGATGTATATCTCGGCAAAGACAAGAGGATATATTAATGGGGATTTTCCTCGACTTTGTTGAAGCAGGCCCACTCATTCGGGAGATGGCGCAGAAAATGCCATTGTTAAAGGATGGTTGATCAATTCGATGGACCCCTCCTTGATTGCAAATTTTGTTCGATTCCCAATGAGAAACAAGTTTGGGATTACTGTACCACGCCATACATGATGGGACGGAACACGTCTCGAGTGTATGATCTTCGTCGTCGAGTTACTCGTATGCCAAACAGCGGGTGGATCCGTTGAAAAATACTACGATGACGCCCCGAGGGTTGTGGCGAGAAATTGATTTCCGTCGTCCTAATCCAATGGAGTGTGCAAATGACATACAAAAATACAACTCCATCGTACGGGAAGATCGAGTGTATACCTTCGCGATGGACTTGATGACGGACTCGACAAAACTCGAAGTGATGTGCTTGAATCGGACCGTTCCCTACGATTGGAACAAGCACATGGATTCGTCCGTCGGGAAGAGGTCGAGCGGAGCCGTGATGATCGCGGTGTAGATACGACACCGGAGCGGTTATGACTTTTAAAGGGGTCGAGGACACGCAATCGAGATGCCGCCCCAACGAGGAACCTCGCAGGCGACGAAAATCCTCGGGAAATCCACCATCTCTTGACATGAAATGTGGCCATTGCGGAAACTCGAACACACACCGTGAAAACTACTTCAAACTCCCGTGGGTATCGAGAATGGTGGAATGATCTTGAGCACGGAAGAAACGGAACCTGTTGGACGGCCGGTGTGGCTACCCAATAATGCCTCTATCCGCACTTCCCGGTGAATCTTCCCGGGGATCCGGTATTTCAAGTAAAGCATTTCCACGTATCTACTCGTAGTGATAAAGAGGATTGGATTACGGACTGCGGGCTACGCAGATCCGTGACATTTGACCCAAACGATCTCGATACAACCCGACCCGAGACGGAGCCGTGTTGCCAATCTGAAATGGGGTCAACATCGGTTACGGGAGGCGGCACGGTGACCTATCTCCTCGTTATCATTATCTAATACTTTGCTTGTACCATCTCTGTCAAGCAATAGACTAATGTACGTAGAGTCAGTCCTTGGACCTTAGCGTAGTATTGATGTATTCTACTTTTGCCTTCTGGGATATTCTCACAAGGAGATCATTGGGCGTGGTACTAGGAGAGGAGGGCTATATTATGTGGATGCCCTCGGTTCGGGAAGAACCAATCACGTACTGACATCTTGTTGGTAACAAGGAGCAGCCAGTTTGGCTATGTCATCGTAGATTTGGGCATCCATCGTTCGGGTATTTAAGAGCACGCACTCCACTAGTTTATTTTCAAATATCACACATTCGGATTTCAAATGTGATACTTGTATCCTGTAAAAGTCATGGGCGTCTTATCACATGGCGTGAATAAAAGTATGACTCCTTTTTCTTTGGTACATTCGATGTTTGGGGACCTTCCCAGGTTATTACGTCGTGGTCATCGTTGGTTTGTTATTTTTGTTGATGATTGTACACGAATGACATGGCTTTACCTATACCGAACATAAAGATGAAGTATTTGCTACATTTCCACGTGTTTCACACCATGATTAGGATTGATTTTGAAAAAATTAAGATACTTAGGTCGATAATGGAGGGAGTATGTTAATCAATTCGGGACATGCTTGGACAACCGTGGTATTCTCCGTGAAACCTCGTGTTCCTGAAACCTGACGAGAATGGGGCTGGAGAGGAAGAATAGGCATATTTTAGAAACGGCTCGGGCCTTACTAATCGGTGCACGTATGCCTAATAAATCTTTGGGTGATCTGCATTACTACGGTACGTGTATCTCTTGAATCGAATGCCAAAGACCTTACAATTTCGGACTCCATTAAAGGTGTTATCGATCATCTTCCCTTACCTCTTATTTTAATGCTTCCGCCCCGAATTTCTGGATGTGTTGCTTTTGCCCACCTCCATAAAAATCAACGATCTAAGTTGGATCCATGTGCTGTCCGATTTGTATTCTTGGGGTATGGTGTACAAAAAAAGGGGTACCGATGTTATGATCAATTACTAAAAGAAACTATACTTACCATGGATGTCACTTTCCTCGAATCGAGAATATTTTCCCATCACCGGTATCCAATTCCACTCTTCGGGGAGGAGAGTTATGGTGAAGAACGAAATTGGCTTGATGTTGAAATATTAGACCTGAAGTCAACATACTCGGATCGTGCCAATAATATGGAGGAGCCGTGTCTAGACCAGAGCTTGAACTTCAGGCTGAAGGCGAAGTAGTACTTGAATCTCCGAGAAGATGAAGTGGTTGATGTACCACTCCATTCTCTAGTACTGATGATCCTCACTGTGAGAACAACTCACGAGGTAAGCTATCTATCACACGCTTTCTGGAACTAATGCTATAGATACATCATTGGTTATGTTTTACCTTTCGAGACACGATCGAGGTAAACCTCAGAATCGATACTCCCACGGAAGAGAGAAGAACGACAACCCAGTATCGATAGCAAATTATGTATCTACTTCGAGGTTATCGGAACCTGCTCGGAGCATTTGCACAAACACTGCTCCTCGTGTCCCGATTCAGAGTAGCATTGAAGAAGCCTTATACGATCCAAAATGGACTCGAGCTATAAAGAGGAATTTGAGCCTTCTGAGAGAAGAATAACACGTGGGTGTTAAGCGAGTTGCCTCGAGGAGGAAGATGGTAGGGTGCAAGTGGATTTTCTCCATTAAGTATAAAGCGGATGGGTTAGTTGATCGTTACAAGGCGAGGCTTGTAGCAAAGGATATACACGAAACGTGGGATAGATTATCAAGAAACCTTCTCACGCTGTGGCTAAACTAAAAGCGTGAGAGTTTTGTTATCTCTTCTGAGCAAATTTAGATTGGCCATTGCACCAACTTGACGTGAAGAATGCCTTGTGTGGCGACCTTGAAGAAAGAGATTTACATGGATATCCCTTTGAGGATATCTTGTTACATCGAGGAAAAAAAACCGCATGTAAATTACAACGAGCATTGTATGGACTAAAACAATCACCTCGGCGTGGTTTGGTAGGTTGAGTTCGGCAATGAAGAAATATGGGTTCAACAAGCAACTACGATCATACTATTTTCCTAAAACATAGATTAGGGAAGATAACGACCATTATAGTCTATGTAGACGACATGATCATTATAGGGGATGATAAAGAAGAAATCTCTAGCTTGAGAACAAGCTTGTCGAATGAGTTTGAAATGAAGAACTTAGGAGGGCTGAAATACTTCTTAGGTATTGAGGTAACAAGATCAGAAACAAGGCATATGTCTTTCCCAAGGAAATATACTGCGGACTACTTAGCGGAGCGGGACTTTCTTAGATTGTAAACTGTCGATATTCCAATGGTTCAAAAATCATCGCTTCGGAGAATATGTGGACCAAGTACCGGCGGATAAACAGAGATATCAACGGTTAGTAGGTAAACTCGTATATTTATCTCGTACTACGACACGATATTGCTTGTCTTGTGAGTGTCGTGAGTCGATTCGTACATGCAACGCCCAGTGAAGACCATATGGATGCGATCGTACGAATACTTCGTTATAAAATCCTCACGGAAAGGACTTATGTTTTCAAAGAATGGTCGATTGGAAGTCGCTTGGATATCTGATTCGGAGGCGAGGGGAATATGAAGGATAGGAAATCTCTTGCTTGGGTACTTTACTTTCGTGGGAGGCAATCTTGTCACGTGGAGAAGCGAGAAGCAAAATGTAGTTGCCTTATCCGGTCTTGGTGAATTTCGAGGAATGGTCGAGGAATATGTGAGCTCGCTTTGGTTGAAAAAACTTCTAGCCGAGATTGGTGTTGCTCACAACCTCTGAAATGAACTTATTTTGTGATAACAAAGCGGCCGTTGCCATATCTCGCAATCGAGGTTCAACATGATCGCCTGAAGCACGTTGAAGTGGATCGGAACTTCGTCAAGCGAATCTTGAAGAAAAAGATTATTAAGCTTCCATTTTGTTAAGTCGAGAAGATCGATTGGTGATATCTTCGCTGAAAATACGTAATGCCGAGGAGACACTGAACTCAACGACAAGTTGGGCGTAAGAAGAGCGTATATCTCATGACTTGAGGAGGGTGTTGGTGTGTCTTAAAACGATAGTGTGAACGAAATCTTCCCGATGGAGTAAAGCAGGAGCGACAATGATATTAGTGGTAGTAAAACCTGGATGTGCAGGTTTTATGGATGTGTTTAATTTTAGTTTTTCCTTATATACATTGTATGGCTTCTTGTAAAAAAAGCGAGCAGACGAAATATATGAAAATACATGATAATTATCAGAGAATATTTTGACAGAAAGTATCATTATTATCATTTTACCTATTTTAGTCTGTCATTTATTGTTCTAAATATAATTGTGTGCTTGAACTGCTAAAACGGCAACAATATTCTATAATTAATATTCAGTGTAATTACATGACAATTTTATTCAAATAATTTATATATTATGGTTGCAGAAACGATAAGCATCATTATATTATTATCTTACTCATTTTAGTCTGTCATTTATTGTTCTAAATTGTGTGGTTGAACTGCTAAAACTGCAACAATATTCTATAATTAATATTCAGTGTAGCTTTCTTTTTCACATTATTTTTTTTTTCAAAATATTGACTGTAGCTTGACAGAAGATGTTCCTAATGGTGAAATATTTTTTTACATGTATTAAGGCAGTGGTTAAATTCATGAATATCAAACACTAGATAAATAATAAAATAGTATTATTTGTTTTTAAATATCTATAATATTTAATTTAATAATTATAATAATAATAATAATAAATTAATCTAATTATAAGTATTTTCTTTATTTTTTATTTAATGAAAAAATAAATTACATGTATTTCATTTTAGTATAAATATGTTTAAATTGTTGAGTTTGTAACGTGTTTTGAGTGATAAAATTTTAAAAATTAAAATTCAAGAGAATATAACCCCATTTTTTAAATATAATTTATCATTAATTTTATAAATATTACAACTAAATATTTCTTGCTTCAAAAATTGAGGAGAACCAATCCCTCGCATGATCACCATATAGATCTATCCCTAGTATTAAGTAACATGTCTATATAGTAAATATATTTTTATTCTTTTTTTTGTCAGTTTTTTATTATAATAAATAATAAAAATGTTCATATAATAAATATTTTTTATGAATAGTTATTTTATATAATGTAATTATTTTTATTTTATTAGGATGACAATTTATACATTTTATGATTACCTATTTAACGAGTATTTGATCAATTCACTTGTGAGTATATCATATTTTGTTAAATATTCATATAATAAATACATTTTAATAAATAATTATTTTTTATAATGTAATTATTTTTATTACATTAAGGGTAATAATTCATATAGTTAATGACTATACATTTAATGAGTGTTTGATCAATTTACTAATTATCATATCATATTTTTGTTGAATTAATAATTTTTATGTCGAGATCATATTATATCTTATATCAATTAAAAAAACATTAAATTAATAAAAAATATTTTTAAGAAAAAATATGTATTAAATTAAATCAAGTCATATATATAATTCATGTAGGATTAATTTATTAGATAGTAAAAATTATTAATTATTAAATAAATTTATATATTATTTTGTTATATTTAACTTATTTATTAAATAATGATGCGACTATTATCAATAACGTTGTAAATCATTTATGTTTATAATATATTTGGATTCTATTACTCATAAAATAGTTATATAATACATTTATTCATCACTAAAGTAAAAAATTATTTATTTATTTATTTTAAGAGTATTTATGTAAACTAATTTATAAAATATTTTAACATCAGTTTTTCAATTATAATAAAAATACCTTAAAATTTTATATTCAAAAATTTATTTTTTATTTTAGTTTATAAAATAAATAATTTAGAACAATAATAATTAAAACTCAATAATTAATACTGTTATATATTTATGAAATTTGGATCATTAATTAGTACATTTTTATGGGTCCAAAAACTATTAATTATAAAAAGAAAAATTATTCTAACAATCACCAAAAATATATCATTTAGATACTTTGGTCATATAACTTTTATATGAAACGCATAGATCATTAAAAAATTTAAATTGAGAGACTTTAATAACATAATTTTATAAATATGTAACTAAAATATCTATTTTATATAATTATGTTATTAAAATAATATAATTTAAATTTTTTTAATAATTTATATATCTTATATAAAAACTATATGATTAAAGTATCATAATAACATAAAGTAAGTAATTTTAAGAACTAATCAACTATTAAAAAATATATATGTTAATATTGAATTTGATATAAAAGTGAGAATATTAAAATTTGAAGTAAATATTTCACCCCTTCGTAATTAAAATTTAATAATATTATGTTACGTGTGTTAAATGCATATTTAATATTAAAAAAAATTATTTTTCGGTTTAATCGGATTGTTTTGAGTTTCTTTCAATGACTATGACTTCTCATCAAATTAGAGATCAAAATTCATAAATACAACTTTACAAGTATATATGTGTTTGTCCTGTCTTCTATTTATCAATGACATATTCAACTATGTTTATTATTTCTTTTACCAATTTTGGCAGCTACGTCCAATATATATTATGAATTATTCATTAATTCTGATCAAGTTAACATTCAAATTAATACTTATTAATTCAAGATTATGTTATTTATTTTGAATATAAGATAAACATTAATTTTGAATATTTATAAATTTGATTGTTTTTACACTATTGTTGTTATTTATTTTATCATAAATAAAGGTTACGTGACGTAAACAACCAAATTTTATACTTAAAAAAATAAATTTTTTAATTGGTTTTTTTGAAAAACTAAGTAAAATTTAAAAAAGAATACGGACTACTTTCTCTTTGGAAACCAATAATTTTGCATCTATTTATATAAATATAATTTTTATTTTTAATTTACCTTGTACATTTTTTTATATAATATAAATATACGTTATTTTGTACTTTACAAAATAAAATATCAATATTTTTTTCTTATAATAGAAAAATATATTATTTTTGGACAGTTAAAAATAAAATTAATTGAATAAAAGGACTATTTTCTAAATCTTCTAATAATTTTTTAAATCAATTAATTATTATTTTTTTTAACTTTATTTATAATAAAAAACTTATTTAATAATATAAAATAATAATTTTAATTAAATTTAAAATTAACAAAAAAATAAATAGAGAAAAAAATGGAGGGAACCATATAAGCAAGTCCCTGATTCATGAATCTCTTTGCATCACGACCACTTAATTTGAAACGTAACTTCAGCAGTAATTTTACGTGAGATGAGGAAGGCCACAAATTGTGGCTCTTTTTTTTTTTAATGTCATTATTTTTTTTTTAAATGGCAAGTTGATAGATTGAGAGTTTAATAATGTAGGAATGAATTAGTTTTAAAATGAAATATTAAAAAATATACATATATAATTTATTTACATATTATAAATTATATGTATAAATTAAAAAATTATATATATTATATATGCTATTTATATAATAAAATTCATCCCATATAAAAACATTTTTACAAAAATATAATTATTTATTATTGGTTCACTTTTTTCCCTATGCATACTCTAATTGTATAGTTGTAAGGTTACATCGACAAATACAGAAAAACATATATAAAAATAATAATTTCAAATGAATATGAGCGTATAAATAAATGAAACTAATAGATGGTATTCTTTAAGGGACATTCCATAAAATTTCAACAATATTAATAATAAGTAGAAATTAGAAAAAAAATACATTTTAAATGATAACTAGAAGCGGGGTTATTTAGCAAATAAAAATTATCTTTTAAAGTATTTTTTTATTGGGTGATATTTGAAGATTTAGGGGGTAAAATATTTGAAGATACTTTCTTATAAGATTTGATTTGAGAAATAGCTTTGAAATCACTTAATTTAATAGTCAATAAACAATAATTGGTTAGTAAAGATATCAAATGCTAGTCGACTTAACATCCTATTTACATTTATAAAAAATATGTTCAATCAATAATATAATTTATCTTAAGTCACAATCTTTTAAAGTAAACTAAATTTTTGTGTGCATTTTTGTTATGAATGCATGGATACTCTCTCTAGAGTTTTTCTACTCAATCTCTTTATTTTCTTTTGAATCTGCTTGCAATTTTTTTATCTTTTTTTCTACTTTCTTACTTCCTTGCGATTTCTCTCACATTTTTTTATTGATTGTGTTAATTCTTATACTATTCTTTTGTGCAAATTATTGCATTCCTCGTTGAAGTTGTGAACGGAGATTATGATGAATGAATTTAAGGAGCTTGATCTCCCTCTTGAGTTAGAAGACTTGATTGAGAATAACCTTGAGTTAACCCTGGTTATTCATTTGACATCGAATAAGTTTTTGAATCTTGAGGCATTGATGTGTGTTTATCGTCGCCATTGGTCTAAGGAAGGTCAATTGGAGACGAAGATGTTGGATCATTGTATTGTATCGATATATTTTGAGAATGCTAAGGATTTGCATATGGCCATTCATCATGTGCCATGGAACTTCGAGAATGGTTTCTAGTCTTCCAACATATGTAACCTAACATATCCTCTCTGAAATTTGAGAACTATACCATTATAGATCTAGCTATATGATTTGACTGCTAATTAAAGGCCTAGCTTTATTATTACTTGCATTACTCAGAAGGCTAGTTCTTTAAATAGTAGAAGTTATATATAACTAAGGTGAAATCTAGATCATTAGATCAAGGGTTGAGATCCAAACAAGTAGAATTAACAATGAAAGTTAATCAGAATCAGACACGTGACATGCAGGATTCAGTGGGAAAATCACAGAGCAACTTATGGTAGGGAAAACCGGTCAAGGTCAAGGTCAATTAGGGCAATATGATTTGCAGAAACAAATGGTGTGACGCACTGGTGGAACGACTAAACAAATCAGATCACAATGTGTGGGCAACTGCGCTACATCACCCCTCGCATGGGATGATCTGTGATTGGTCATCTCTATTGGAATGGCTTCTGCATGGCTTGCCGAGTCAGCTCGTCTCCTTGCATGGTGCTACATGATAGCTTTTGATTGATCATGCTTTAAAAATTTATAAAAAAATCCATAAAAATTGAAGAAAGTATATTTTCACCTCTTTTTATTAAAAAGTTCATATATTAATATTTTTAATCCTAAAAATACTATTTATTAAATAAAATAAGTATATATTAAGAAGAAAAAAAGTACATTAATAACTCTACTTTCATAGTCATTAATGGATTAAGGTGAATTATGAATACCTTCCATGTTTTTGTTATGAATGTGGGGAATTATGCATGAAACCTGTAATTGTGGTATGTGGACTGGTATTGATGTAATGTTAGGGAAAAATGCTAGGTTTTGGTAGTGATTGTAATTTAATATGGTTATGTGTGTGTCATAATTTATCAAGGAGACTTAACGGGGAAGAAAGGAGTTTGTTAAGACTATGTGTAAGTCTTCTAAAGAGAATACTAGTGTTGAAGTATTTGGATATGGTTTTGTATAGGGTAATTTTATAAGAGGTATTGGATTGGGAAGGAATGGGTGGGTGGGGTACAAGCTAGTGTAATTTGGTTTGTAGTAGTAATGCTAGTGGTGTGAAAGTGCAAGGAGATTTTGAAAATTTTAAATTGTTACACTTAAGACAAGAACATTAAACCATATTATTATCATTCTTATTTTTACGAGTACATTTTATAAAAAATTTAACTCCCTAAGTACTATATAAAAAACTTAAGTTATTGCATCCAAGATTTACCCATTCTATAAGAGTGTAGTTGATATTTCAATATAAAAATGATTTTAATTATTATATTATACATATATAGATTAAAAATAAATATTAATCATAATAAAATTTATTATTTTAACTAAATAACTAATTATTTATATATATATATATATATTACCCTAACAATAAATATGTAATAATATCGTAATATTATATAGTAAGAATTAGTATACAAAAATACACACAAGTAAACAAATGTTTTATGTTAATATTATTTTAAAATTAAAAAAAAATAAGTTGAAATAAACATACTTTGATTAATTACGCTATATGGCTCAAAGATGACAAAAATGACACTACAAAAAAAATCAATTTTTTTAAAATATTAATATATTTAACAAAAAAAAATAACTGGGCTTGGTTGGGTTATTACAGGTTGGCTGACGACAAGTTAATATTAAATTTGATATAAAAGTGAGAATATGAAAATTTAAAGTAAATATATTACCACTTAATAATTAAAAATTAATTATATTATATCATAGCACGTGAGTCGTGCATCTCCTAAATTACGATAAAAATAATAATAATAATAATAATTTTGTATTTGATTAGGCTGTTTTGAGTTTCTTTCGTGACTATGATTTCTCATTAAATTAGTAATAAAATTCATAATACAACTGTACAAGTATATTTGTTTTTTGTATCAAGTATTCATTCAACTATGTTTATTATTTCGTTTACCAATTTTGGCAGTTACGTCGAATATATCAATAAGTCACTCATTCATGTATCTCTTTTGATGACCACGTAATTCGATAAGTAACTTTAACGATAACTTGAAGTGATTATCATGAGATGAGAGAGAACACAATTTGTGACTAAATTTTTTATAAAAAAAAATTTCATTTATTTATTTTTAATAAAATTGGCAAGTTTATAGGTTGAGAATGCAACAGTGGATTATTGATTTGGACTGACGTGATATATAATTGAATTATTTTTAAAATAAATTTATATATAATATATATATTTAATTTATTTATATATACTATAAATATAAATTATATATAACGTATAAATATATTATATTTTATATATAAATTTTTAAGTGTACATATATTATATTTTATATATAAGTTATATAAATTATCACGTTATTTTAATATTAATTCAATTATATATGTTATTTTAAGTTATTAGACATACATTATTGATCACAAAAGTAAAATTTATCCAATATATTAATATTTTAGCAAAAATATAGTTATTTTTTCTCATGTACTCTCTAATTATACAGTTATAAGGTTGTACAGATAAATACAAAACAAACATATATAAAAATAATAATTTCAAATAAAAGTAAGTATATAAGTAAATGATACTAATAACAACATTAATGGTATCTATTGAGGAACATCTATAAAATTAGAACATGATAAGTAAAAATTAGAAAAGAGTTCATTTTAATAATAACTAGATGTGGGTTTATTTAGCAAATAAAAAATATATTTGGAAGTAATTTTTTATTGGGTAAGATTTGAATATTTAGGGAGAAAAAATAATATTTAAAAGTACTTTCTTATAAGATTTGATTTGATAAATTTAACAAAATCATTTATTATTAACTCTTTTTTACTTATAAGATGTAACACTTTAAAGGCAATAATGTAACTCATATGCATCTATAAATACATTTGTGCAAGCATGTATTTACATTATACACATGGACATAAATATCTAAGATCATAAAAATCTCTTAATTTAATACTCAATGGTTAGTCAAGGTTGATCAAATGCTAGTCAACTTTGTTAGGAAATTTGGATAAAATAATATAATCACAAATTCTTCCTCCCAAGATCTTCCTTAGCAGAATATCAAATTACAGAGAAATAGATAATACACAACACAAGAATTATAGTGGAAACTCCAAATTAGAGAAAAACCACTTTCGTTGTCAAAAGACAACCAGAGAAAAATTCACTATGTGAAAAATTGTTACAACCACTCTCAGTATTTTTCTCACACACCCAAAAGACAAGAGCAATTACAAACACAAGAGAATTTTCCCACAAAATTCTCTCACTTAAGAACTTCTCATACAAACTTTTCTCTATTTTTGGGATGATTATCAATGAAGAAATGAAGCCATATTTATAGCCTTCAAGTTCTCATTTCATATGCCAAACATTTCTTTCATTCAACAAAATTAGGCTACCTAATTTTCCTATTCTTTATTCAAACAAGGTTAGGCACCTCCATCTTTGACAATATGGTAAGCCACCTTCCATGAATTTTCTTCTAAATTAGGCACCTCCTATTTTGACTAACAAACCTAATATTATTTTTAATCAATCATAACAAACTTAACGTCCAATCTACATTGATCAAAAATATGATCAATCAAAAATAAAGTTTATCTGGGGTTACAATCACTCAAATAAAACGGTCTAAAGAAGGTGGATTAGAGTTGAAGGTGTTGGATCTTTGTACTGTGTTGATATATTTTGAGAAAACTAAGGATTTGGAGATGATCTTTCATCATGCACCATGGAACTTCGACAATGGTTTTTGGTCTTCCAACATATGCAACCTGGTATATCCCTTCTACTATGAAATTTAAGACCTATTCTATTGTGGATCTAGCTACATGATTTGCCTACTATTAGAGGAGTAGCTTTGCTATTACTTGCATTACTTAGAAGGTTAGTTCCTTAATGGAGATTGATATTTTGTTGTTCTTGAGAGTGGTTTTTCTTAGGCACTTAGATTTAGGGCTTTATTTTAGTTGGCTTGTTCCCTTCTATCTAGGGTGTGGATTCCTATTACAATGAAGTCCTTAGTATGGATTGAGATGAAATATGAGTGCCTTCCATGTTTTTGTTATAAATGTGGGAAATCGACATATGAGACCTGTAATTATGGTCTGTGGATGGGTATTGATGTAGTATTTGGGGGAAAATGCTAGGTTTTGGTAGTAGTTGTAATCTAATATGGTTATGAATGTGTCAGAATTTACTAAGGGAACTCGAGAGGGAAGAAAGGAGTTTGTTAAGACTATGGGTGAGTCTTCTAAGAGGAATACTAGTGTTGGAGTATTTGGATATGGTTCTGTACATGGTAATTTTATAAGAGGTGTTGGATGAGTAGGGTGGGCGAGGTGCAAGTTGATGTTAGTGTCTTGAAGGCTAGAAAGGAGAATTTCATTGGTAGTAGTCCTCCTGTTAGTGGTGTGTGGTGTGAAAGTACAAAGGGATTTGGCTATTGTTTGTGTTGATGCTGATGCTGGAATTGTAGCTGTTATTGAAGGAAACCGCAATTTGAGTGTGAAGGCCTCTTATAACTTGGAGGTTGTAGCTCTAATGAAGCTCATGGTGGGAAGCATTCGAAGAAGGATTTAGGGGCTATGCCTACACTCCCAAAGTCTGCAAAATGTGCCTCTTGATGTTCTTGATCTTTTTGAGAATGATGACATTTGTTGATGTGATTTACTCATTGGATTTTAGGTTGGTTTGTATCTTTGTTTATGTTTCTCATGTTTGACTCGTATATAGAATTTTGTGGTTTGTTTTTGTTATTGATTGTAATAACTTTTTGATAAAGAGGTGTACTTCTTTTGTTTCACTTTTGTTTTTCTTATTGATTGTCATTGCTTTTTGATATAGAGGTGTGCTTCTTTTGTTTCATTTTTATTTTTGTTGAGGTCTGATTGTTGTGTTGGTAGGTGACTAACTGGCTTTTTATACATAGTTTTGCCTCTCTTCCTAGCTGGATGGTTAAGATCTGGTTGATTTTATTTATGCTGGGTTCTATAACCATTTGTCAGCTCCATAGCTATTTGAATTGTGCCTAAGAAGTTCTTTATTCAGTCCTTTGGGGCTGTTTGAATTTTTGTTTTTATGATTGTTTGGTTTCCTTTGATACTTATTAACAAATGTTCTCTGTTTTCACCAGGAACCAAATAACTTTCTTATTAATATTTTTGAGAAAAGATAACTTTCAACTACTAAAATTTGTTATTTTAAAAAATACAAAATTTATATATTATCTTAGTTTTGTCCACAAACGCAATTTTAAAACTAGAAGTAGATTCAATCTTTGGCTATTGGAGTATTTTATTACCTAAATTTCATACTTACACATGCTGAAAAGGATTCAACAAATTGTCTTCAGATCAACCTACTATTTTTATTGGTATTAATCAATATTAAAGTTCATAGCACATGGCTACAAAAAAAAATACAGATTCTCAAGCATCTTTTATGGTGGGAGATCAGTTTTGTGAAAAGAATATATATCCACTCAGAAAAAAAATCTGATATCGCCACATTTAGGGTCCAATTTTGAATGAGTATATTAAATTTCACAAACCAATGCAAAAGGTTGTGTAAATTTTTCACCTGTACAAAAACTCCACAATTTCACACCAATTTGTAACACATTGGAGTTTTCATACATATATGTGTCAATAAATAAAAATTGGAAAAGGGATTAGTAAAATGATTGAAATATAATGTGAGATAGAACTAACTCAAACTAGATTGTGGATATTGGTATAACTCTTGCTTTCCCTAAAAAGAATAAAGAAGAGAGGAACCAAAAGAGCCAACAAAACAAAACAAAAAGTATTGTTCCTCCTCAAAAAACTGTTAAATTAGGCAGGATATGCTTTAGAGCTCGACTGCTTGGGGTTCTACAAAGAGAAATATAAAGGAAAAGGAGAGAAAAGAAAAGTATATTCCTTTTTGTCCAACTGTCATAGGAATCTCGGTTTATTCTACCTTCTTGCTGGTTTTGCCATCACTACCTTCTTGAGATGTGGCTGTAGTTTTTGACTCGTCAAATTCCAACAACTGCACAGCACAATATAAATCATTATGAGAACCACAAATCAAAAATCAAAAGGGGTTTTCAATTTTTAACTATAAATAGTATTGGCTTACAAAGTTCGAGTTCAATTCAAATAGATGATTCAGAAATATTATCCAACATGCTTGTGACACCTCAATTCTCAATGTTGAAGTGTCTTGTTTAGTCACGCACTTTTCAAAGAAATTTACACTCAATCGTAACAGCTACTAATATTAAGTCAATCAAACTCAATAAGGGGATAAATTGTTTGCATTAGTAACTAAAATGAAGCATACATGCCTTTTGGTAACTACATATTTATTTATGCATTTTTAACATTATATCTCCTACTAAGTTTTCATTTCCTTTCAATTTACTACAAGTTTTTTCCCCAATCAATTTGATAATTATGTATTTAATTATATATCAATCAACTATTTCATTTAATATTCATGTTAAATTTATATGAAATAAGTCACGAAATTGTTATGTAAGACCAGCTCCTCTTCCCCAATCACTTCAATGAAATATTCCATCAATATTTAATGCCAAAAGAACAAAAATACATGATTAGTATAGAAATTACAACATAAAGTGTACCAAATTGACAAGAAAAAAAACTCAAGGTATTTGAAAAAGTTAAAACTTGTCGGAAATAAAAGATTTGCTCCTTAAGAATTGACCAGAAATAAGTCCATGGAAATATGTAGAAACATACGGGTTTAACTTCGCCATTCCATATAACATGTGCAGCCAAAAATCCAATAGCAGCAGGTACAATATACAAGAGAGCTGGCTGAAAAGGTTGACAAAGTATAACAAAATGAAGATTAGAATAAAAGAAATAAAGGTGTCCATGAGAATAGAATAATCTTATGATATATAAGCAATAGCGGTGATCCTTCACGTCTTAACTGGACTCTAGCTAGCTAATAAAGAATGATGAAAGTGATGGGGCCAATTCTCCCGGCATATGTTAGAAAAGTAGGTATCATAAAATATTATAGAGGATCCAGCAATGGTCACCTGAGCTGCTTGGAACCAGTTCATTACTACAATGGTAAGCAGGAGACCAACTGTGTAACCCAAAAATGCACTCTTGAAATACTGGCTTCCTTTCCCTCTGGATACATCAAATCGTAAAGCAAGTGCCACGAAAATACCTAGACAAAATAGAAACCACGTTTGAGTTCCATGCAAAAACTATTCAAGAAAAGCATTTTATTTAATCAATTAATATATATTATAGATGCCGGGTTGTCTGTACATGACAAGCATTCAGATAAGCTAGACAAACAAAATGACTTCGTCAAAGATTCTAGGATCCAAGATCCAACCACATTTCTGTAAAAGACAAGCTTTGTAGCTAGGCCGAGTAGCTAATAGAAGCCTCCAATTTGCACTCAAATATATTGATCCATCATCTTGTCCATGACAGTGGAAGATTGTACTGCAAATTAAAGATGGAAGATGCACACAAACACTTTCAAGCAATGAAGCAAAGAAGGTTAACCATAGGAACTACCTAAACTCTCTTTCTATCTTGCTATTGTCATGAAAGAGTATGCAGCTGAATACAGTGTGAGGGGCTGATATAAACTTGATTAAAACACCAAAGACAAACCATTCATGGCTTCAGCGAACTAATGTTAAATGTTAGAACACATTGTCAAAAGAATATGCATCCAAAAGCCTTATTGGGCAAACTCCACAGAACATTCAAAGTCATCTTAATTTTCTCATTTATTATTTTCTTTGGAGAGGATTGTGGGGGTTTAAGGTGATTCACAAATATCAGTTTGCAGGTCAACATGCAGCAACAAGCTTGTCTCTTGTTATTGTCTGATATCAGCAAACCAAATAAAAAAGATGACACCATAAGGTTCATAACAATGGTAAATACACTATTTTAAGCACACAATGCAAAGAGAAATTTGGAGTGCTGTAGAGAATACAGATAAATGTGACAGATACCACGCAATAAGGTTAAATGGTTGGCAACACAGATTACTGTGTCATGCAGTTAACGATGCCAACTAAAACATTGAACTGTACCAGGAATTACAATGTCACCAAGTCCAAGCATTGAAAAAGGCCGTGCAGAATCTGCTGTTGGGAACAAAAGCTACAAATATCGAAAAATGAATGCCATCACATTTACAACATAACAAATCTTATATTTCTCAACGAAACCACATAAGTAGGGAGCAATAGTAGATTGAATAGGAATACTAACCTTTATAGGAGCATCAAAAGATTTTGCAACACTAACCATAACTGGAGTGAAGAAGACCCAGAAAATATCATACACAAAAAGTCCAGCCTGCAAGCCATTAGATGGCGAATCACCACATAAGTAACAAATGGAATTATGATGTGTACCTAGTCTACTTTTAATTATTAACATGGAAAAAAATTAATTATTTCATGGAGAAAAAATTCATTACAAATATTTCTATCACCAAAGACAATATACAAGTTCAGAATGATACATGTAGACACACTTGTTTATCCTGAACAAGCATATACAAACACAAGGAGAGTATGTACATAGCAAAAAACCACCACAAGAAACTGTCAAGTTTTCTATTCTAGAAAACAATGAATTCTGGAATTCTACACAAGGAAAGCATGTTTATATCAACAAATATGATGCGACATAAACTAATAAAAACATGACAGACTCTGAAATACGGCATGAAGGAGACAGCAACCAGAATAGGAATTGAACCATTGATGGGAGAAATAATGATAAAACGCAGCTACAACATGAGCTATACAAAAGAAACATCATAAGGGCCATAAAGTACCAAAAATCTTGTTCGAATTCATGATTCCCACTTCTTACCAAGAGGATTCCACCAGTCTTGAAGGATCCAAGAGAGAGCATTTCAATTCCCTAATTATTACGGAAAAAAATTGTTAAATCCTTCTCTTTTGAGTACTAGAATAAATATGTTCAGTGCATCGAGTCATAGATATGATAATTAATTCATATAAACCTCAGAAGAGTAAAAATGGGGTATAATGAATTGATACCAAGCAATGAAATTAGATAGATTATACATAATGCAAAAAGAAAGCATACATATTCAACCTACCTGAATGCAAAAAGCAAGACCCAATATATTGTTAGCCAACCAGTGCTTCTGCATAGCGTACCAAGCACAGAAGAAGGTTCCAGGAATAGCAGCGATAATCTGAGACCTTGTGAACTCAACCTCCAAAGCTGTGTAACAAAGGTGTCAGGAAATATATCACTCTGCATAGTGCATGTGTATGATGTCTAGTAAGTAGAACATCAAATCTTTTCTAAATGCAACAAGCATGATGACTCAAGCCATAAAACAAGAAACTAGCAAGCTTGGTTAGGGATACAATATTTCCATATTCACAATGCAATATTATAAACTTCACTCTATGAAATCTGCAGCAATCATTATATTGATTTTCTTGACAGACTTGCAGAAAAATAATAACAGTACTCAAAAAATACAAAAAAGTTCTGTCTTCATACAAAGCCCAAAATATAAACAGTAAAAATGGGTCATTCACAAGTAAAATTTAAATGAGAATGACAAAGGATCAGAGAAGCAAGGAAATAAGATTTTCCAAAAAAATCAGCCAATCAAGTTGTTATGCAAAAAATTTATTGTAATAAGTCATACAAAAATTTTAACGTAATAATTCAAATGAAAAATAATGAATATACGTTCACTTACAACGAAAATATGGAAAACGCCATACAATGAGATGCTCGTTCCAATGTTTTGGCAAATACTGTTTTATAGCAGGTAACAACGTTGCCCTGTAAAGAGTTAAAAGAGATATATGAGATCATGAAACCAATAAGAAAGGTTACCACTGGCTGTATAAAATATTAAGAAACAAAATATAAAATGATACAAGGAACATACGAGAGAGCAATGATCCCCAAAACAAAGAAATAGCATGTCAGTACTGCATTAACCAAGTCTTTGGATAAAAACTTAAAGAGCAGAAACAGTGATAGCAGCACTGCACTTCCGATAAAAGGAAAGCGCATAGCATGTTCATTAGACATTGTCTCCTGCATTATTAAACACATTATGAGAGCTTGACAATATATTATTAAAATAATATATGGTCACTCTACTGACCGTAGGTGGTGTTGGCTTTACTGATCTGTGGCAACCCACAAAAACGGTAAGGCATGCAGTCAGCACAACATTTAAGTTTGGATCAACCTTCACAACAAGTGGTGCTAATGTTAAACCTGCAGTATTAAACAATATCAATTAAGTCATTCAGGATCAAAAGGACAATATGAAGTTACTGTAGTGCTCTCTAGTAGAGTAGTAATGGTATAGTACTTCGACAGGAAATTCTCTTATTTGTTTACTTGCTCTAGTATGAATGAATTACCAATCATTGATACATTTTGTTCAGCCCATCTTACACTTCCCAGCATTTCTATTTAACAAAACCAAATCGTTTATAATTACAAATAATGAAATATCACAAGACTGAATTTCCATAAAAGAGTTCCTGGCCCAGGGAGGAACGTGAACCTATTAAATTACCGATTCCAAAATTACCCCACACCACCTTTAAAGTAAAACCCAATTGAAGATAACCTATTCATCCAAAATAAAATTTATGATCATAGATACACGAACAAAGAAAAGTTAAATTTCAATAAGTTCAAGATTAAAATTCAGAATTTGCAGAGTATATCTGGGCGAGAGGGAGGAGTGAGAAAACAAACCTGCTAAAGCGAAATTAGCAATACGTTCAGCGTTCTTCATCGTTATCTATACGGAAAAGAAATTGGAATTTATCACCAAATGCCCTCCTCGACAACCAAAACCTAAATAATGAAATGGATCATAAAAACGGACAAATTTAAAAGTCTATGGAATAAAAAAGAAATAAGAAAATCGATATCCCAATTTAGATACGAAAAATTACATCTTATACAAAAAGTAATGAATTATAAATATTTCATTGATAATAAGTACGATGTAATAAAACGTATAAGTACAAGAAGATGAGAGATGATAGCTCCAATAAAAGTTACCAGTGTGCGGTAACAAAGATGATCAAAGCGGTTACCCCTCACTTGCAGATCCGAGAGGCCACTTAACGGAGAGAGAAAGAGAGAACTCAGATTCAGATATTTTTCAGAGTTAGGGTTTTACCATAAGAACGCCATGAGAAATGACCAAACGTACTGTCATATAAAGTTCTGTAACGGCCAATTTAGGAATGGAATACGTAGGAAATGAGATGTTGGATAGCCAACGCATACTTTGGATGCAGTTGTTGATACGTGGTAGGTTGTACTTGGTTTGTCATTGTGAGATAAGAACGAAGGCTGTCATGAATTAGTTCGACTAATTAATTTTTCAAAAGTTCCACAATCTTTTTGCTAATGAATTTTATTTTAAAAGTCCCACTAAAAATATAGTATTCACCCGCACTGGTTATTCGGATATTATTTAAATATCAGATAATTCAATTTTTTTTAATTTTTTTTATAAATTTACGTTAAATTAAGATATATATAGTTTAAACACATATATTTTAACGTATATAAAGATTATAAATAAGATAGCCGGTCACCGGTTAATTACAAAGGTGACGGCGTATTTGGATGCCACGTCTCGTGAATGCCGCCATCCAATAATGTCGTGACAAGTAAGAACTTTGATACTCAAATTATCTTCTATTTCGCTAATCGGGTATTAAATTAAAAATACATATAGCTTATTATTTGTGTTAAATAAATAATAATATAATATCCTATTTATATTTAATAATAAAAGTTGTATATTTATTAAGTAAAAAGTATAAAAATAATATATTTATTAATTAAAATATATAATTTAAAAAAATAAATATATATATTAAAAAATTAAGGTTTAGAGTTTATAATTTAAGATTTAAGATTTAATATTTATGAGTATTATTAATAAATTAATATTTTTATTCTTGTTTAAAACATATCACTTAATTATTGATCTATTATTTTTTTCTATTTTATTCTTTTTTATAAATAACATATATATCAATTACAAAATCTAGTTATGTTTAGCATAAAAAATTACTTATTAAATTAACATTATTTCTTACTATAAAAATGACATTTATGTATTGTTTATATATATTTATTTTTAAAATATATATATAATTTATTATTTTATATTAAATATTATTTAAATTAAATTATAATTATTTAAACCATACAAATTCATTTATATAAACTTTGTTAAATACTATTTACTATATTTATTTATTGTTATAACTTTTTAAAATGTTATTTTACTTTTTGATGTCTTTCCCTTCTGAAATCAAATATATATATATATATATATATAATTTTTTTCCTTCTTAGCCAATTTTATTTACTTTTACTTTTTCGATCAAATTGTAAATATGAATACTCAGACTCTCAAACACCCGATACTATGAAGGGCTCCTAATAATACTAATTAAAAACAATTCTTTACAATTGTTTCAAGTTGGTCAAGCATGCACTTCTATTTAAATATCAGGGTGTAGTTAGCAAAATGGATGAATCATGTGACACCACTCATGTTTTTTCCTTCTTTTTTTTCGGACCATTTAGGCAATAGAAGTCTAATCAATTTTGTTAACAGTTTTGGACCATTTTAAGAATTTATTGCTTAGAACATATATTTTATTAAATGAATGCATAAGTGGCACAGTTGTTGGGTGTTATAAGGCATGATTTGCCTTATATTTGTACATTTAAATTAAATAAAACAATATTACCGTTAGCAACCAATGATAGAGTTAATGGAGCTGCAAATTGAAACCGAATTTTGGTTCATATTTGCATTCATAATTGTTGACATATTTGCAATAGTTGGTGCATCTCTAAAGTCCAAACCGTCTTAGGTCTTATATCGACAGTTCCTTTCATCTGACTGTTCTAAACTAAAACAAGAACGATACAAATTATAACATCTAAACCCGAACTACAACAAGACATTGTTGACATTATTTTGTGTTGTCTGAGAAGGCTTGTACAGCAAGATCTTGTATGATCAATTGAAGAGGATTTAGGATCAAAACAAAATGCGCAAACAGTTGGATTTAGAAAAACATTCTACATCGAAACTTTGGAGGTGGGTTCTGATATTACACCATTTGGAGATGTAAAGGGGGGGGGGGAGATCCAGCTTCAATTGCACCCAATGCAGTAAGCTACACCTTCTAAAACATGATGTACCTGTGTCTCTCTCATTATGATGTTTGATATCTCCCTAAGAGCAAGGGAACTAGTAAAAAACCAGCACACGTGTATAATGCTATGAACCTTAAGGAGATCTTCATGACACGGCAAAGCTTGACAAAGCTGACAGGAACAAGGAGGAAAGTGCCTGTGATGCACTCTGATCATCAGCTTTGATCTTTATTTGAACCTTGGCAGATGATGTGTTTATGATACATTCGACAAGAAAATTTGATGACTCTTCTGCTTTTTGCGCAAAAAAGAATAATTTTAAGTTGGGAGATTGGCCGCCAGATGCAATGCAATGAAAGGAATGACTTTGCATGTGCTGAAGAAGTGCTTGGGGCGTCTGCAATGCTGCAACTCCTTGTGGGCTTAGATAATACTCCTGCAATAAGAAAAGTTATGCTATGAATACAAAAACTTTGCAAATACAAAAGCGCTAATATGCAGCACGGGCTACAAACACTAGAAATGGTAATAATGGTATTACATAGATCCCAACCCATTGAATTTAAGGCTATGAAAAACTTTTTTTGACTAAGAAAGAAAAGGGAAACCAATGTCAATAGAAGAGCAGAGGAAAAATCAACCAGTAAAATGATTGTTAATAAAACCTGTGCTAAGGATATTGCCAGTTGGCGCCATTTCTGCTGAAACGAGCTTGGATCTAAAGCAGCTTTTGGGTTGAGCCTCAAAGGAGGAGAAAAAGGTGCGCCTGCCGGTTCAGGTGTTGGGGACAAACCCAGACCAAGAAGATCATCAAGTGCAAAGCCAGATTGTGCTGACTGTGTCTGTGAAGTAGCAAAAGACAATAATGAATCACTGTAAGAAGGAGCACTATATGCACCATCATCGGTGGGACCTCTAGCCTCCTCCTTATCTGAAGTACTTAGAAGCAGATCTTTATCATTTGCTTCAACTGCATGACCTGGAACAACTGTATCTATACATTCCACCCCAATAGTTAAGCCTCCAAGCTCCTCCGAAAGTTCAAATGGACCACGGTGCTCCTTATTGGTAAACATGTATGACGGCTGCAAGACAAAATATGTTATCCCATTTGAACTCCATTCGACAAGCTCAATAAAGAAAAATACAGATCCCAATTGTGGCCGATACAAATGTTTATACATGCAACCAATGCCTATAGCCTGCTGGTAGCACTTCTTATTCATATGTACTAAACTTGAATCGAATAGAAAGACAAATCATACTGTCACCAATATGATGTGCAGGGTTACACAATTACACAACTTTATTCCCAAGTCTCTGATACAGACCACTAAAATTTGTTCACCACTTACATAGCATATTACTCGTACTAACAGAAGCAAGTTAATGATTATTTTCTTGCTTGTAGAGGAAACATGAAAGAAGGTATGATTTACTTTTTAGTGGAGTTTTGCAAAATCTGCAAGTAGAGCAACAGTTAGAAAAATAAGTTTTGAACTCCCGTATTTCTGCAATCTTTCTTACTTTATAGAAAAAAAGATATCTCTTAGATATGGAGAAAAAGTTTGTCATAAACCAATACCAGTTATGAAGAATTGCACTTACTTTCTGGTAGACAATAGATAAACTGTTAAACTCGTCAAATATTCTATCTTTGATTTCACTGCTCTGGGTATCAGCAAATACAGAAACAGCTTGCTTTGGAGGGTTCACTACCCGTTCTGCGACATTGAAGTCAGACTTCAGAAGCCTATAGTAGAGTAAGGCTCTATCACGGACATCCTGTGGGAAACTTGATATATTATTGAACATTTCTAAACAAAATTCTCAAAGCTGAAACTTAAAAAAGAAAGAAAGAAAGAAGGAGAAGAAGAAGAAGGTGCTTAAACTGATAAGCTACTAAACTAAATAAGAACATAACAGTAACTTATAAATCAACATGTACCTGATTAGGATCAGCAAGCCCAGCAGCCAATGCAGCTCCCAAGGCTTTCTGTGTCTCAGGTGGTCTCTTGAAGAAACACTTCATAACTGCTGTTAGAAGATGTAAGCGAACCTGTTGAATGAGACAATAAGCAGACAAATACTTCAACTAAATTATATTACATTTCCTTAGTCCAGGCAGCTTGGTCCAACTTCCTGTTCAACTTGTCCAAGATGGTACAATTCTTTGACCAGGCAAAAAATTTATTTTCTTTCCTTTGTCAAGAAGAAAATAAAATAAAGAGAGAGAGAAGAATAAGCAGATAAATAATAACTTTTTTAAACCCAAATAGCAATAAAATATATTAAAAGATAGACATCAACTCTCTCCACATAGTTCAAGTGACAATAGAAGATCATGTAGCAGAGCTCTTAGCTTTTCATTCCAGTTAAGGTCCATGTGGTATTTTGCATTTTGCATGTTTCAGGCATTAGGGAGAAAGGGAGGGGATGTAAACCTTGATGATAGTATTGTATCAAAGTATAAGATTCTGCCAACTAATATTGGGTTGCTTTGTTTAAGAATATGGACATATATATTGCTACTAAATTTTGAAAATAAATAGCAAAACAGATGGATATGTAATGCAATGCAGTATAGACAGAACAATTGGCTTCTGGCTATAAAGGTAGGACAATAAGAATTGGGATTCATGAAAGGACTTCAAATATTATTTTGTTCACTTTCTCTTGTTTCTCCTTTCCTCCTACAGATAGCATGATTTAAAGAAACAAAACAAATACTGAATTACCTCAGCAGAATGCTCATCATCGTAATTTTCAGTCAAGCTCTCTAAAATGTAAGGCGCATCATGCATGTCTTGGGAGTATTCTCCAAGCATCCATAAAAGTGCTGCCTTAGCCTTGGGCTCCTGAACATTTTTGCTGCTGATGTTTCCAACAACTGCAATGCAATCATGACTCCATTGTGGATATTTCCTCAGCAGATCTTTCACAAGGACCTGCACCATAATTCTTCAAACGTGTATTATCCAGCTAACTACTGTGTATGCAAACTATAATTTCCTTCTTATCTCTTTTATTCTTCCCCCCTCCTCCCCCGCGCATGTGAAGCAAATAATTAATTCGATATTGGACACGTTTTATTTGAACCTGAACGAACTATGAAACTACAGATTGCTGCTAGAACAAGAAAAAGGTAAATGGCATGTATCATTAGCAGAAGGTAAATGGCATGTATCATTAGCAGAAGTTTCGGACATAATATAACAGATAATTAGCACAGAGTCATCATCCTAATATCTAACAAAACCAAATGTAATGCATACCAGAGCTTCTGCAGTCACATAATCCTTTTCCATCTCCAGAAACTGAAGAAGCCGATCAACAATTGCATTTACATCATATTGCTGCAGAGCTATTTTCCCAACAGCACGAATTGATTCTCTTGCAATGGGGATATCAACATTTGCAGCATATTCACATAATTCTGTCACTGAATTGAAATGCAAAAGGCTGTATATTAGGTACAGCTAAAGCTAAAGAAGCAATGGAAACTGCAAAAAATATAATGCACTCTCTAACAAGAATGACACAGATTTTACACTGCAAATCATGTCTTTTCTTACCAATTTCATAAGTATTGTTCTCATTTGCAACTGCAGTCAACATGTCCAGCTTTAACTTTTTGACATATGACGGCTCATTGTACTGGCAATAAAAGTGTTTGTAGTCTGATGAAAATATGTATGGTGCACGCATCACCAAGATATGCAGGTGGCTAAGAACTGCGTAAGATTGCTCTGGGCTTCCTGAACTCACAAGAGTTAGGAGAGGAGCTTTTATACGCTCATATACCTGACCAGTGATAATTTTCATTAGACAAATACAGAGCACAGGAATACAACCTGGGTGATCAAGTCAAGTTGCTCATTTTTAGATAAAACACATAAAAAGATTGAATGTCATGAAACTGACTGATGGCATAAGTAAAAAGTTTCATCCATCCCTGATTGACGTTTCCATTCAATTGTCCTTTGAATTGGAAAGTTACTTCTGTCTTAAGAAATATGTCAACCCAAATTAGCATAAAGTAGTGCTTTGTTTTAAACAAATAAATTATATATTATTGACTGCAACATTATAACTTGTAAATTAAAGGCTACATAATCAAAAACAATATGAGACAAGGTGGGGAAGGGGAAGAAGTTTAAATAGGCACCTGTTGATGAACATCAGTCATTGACAGAGTCAATTGTAGAAATACTTTGATGGTTGCCAAGACTACAGCACCATTTGCATGCTGAAGTCTATCCTCAAGAAGATCCATGACATCAAATATCTCATTGCTATCGGAAGGTACATATTTAGCTACCAGCTCAAGTACGAGGCATTGTGCCCATTCACTAAATTGCTTGAGCCTGCATGTGAAAAAAAGTAGCATACTAAGTACTGCATTTCAGAATACGACTCCCATACGAGCATCTGTACTCATCACAATTTATAAGTGGTAGCAGGTTAGCACAAAATTTATGAAAGGCTGGGGCTTTTTTACTTTGCTATGTCAAAAGATGTGCAATGGAGCATTATTAATTAAAGATCGCATCAAAACAACCTATCAAAGTTTTCATGTATGGAAATCCCATGGAATACAGAATATTTCAGATGCTTCTCAACATCAACCAACTTCTACTTCAGCAGTTGAAAGGCTTATCCACCAATGAAAATGACAGTCCGACTATCTGAGTAAAGTGAATAGAGAGTAATAAATAAAATATATGTCTATCTTGGACATGATAATCATCACAGATTGGTCATCCAAACATTCTTCCACTACCTAAATGAACTTAAGAGAGTACCACATTAATTATAAATTTAAGCCAGAAGAATTAACATATTGATGTACCGGTTTAAAAAGTAGTAGATAACTGGCTTGCTAAGTAAAGCTTCTCTCTCCCTGGATGCTTCCTCAGAGGTGATTGCTTCTGAGCTCCAAATCTCTTGCAGGGCAGAAAGACAATTTGCAACGACCTGATTATCAATCATATTGAAATCCACTTAATAAAAGAACAAATATATGTTTAAATAATCATTTACTAAAAACAAAAAATCAGGACTACATTTAATACATGGGCAAATAAATGAAAAGGGATTTTTTTTTTAAAGAAAAGCGGAGATCAAATAGATGATGGCATATTAGACACTATAAATAACTGAACTCTCTTCTTAATATCTTTCTTCTACCAGAAGAAAGAGGGGAAAAAATATCACTGAAAGAATTGAAGATACACGGCAGACTAAAATTCAGTACAAATTAAGGCTGATTTGCATGTTATATTTTATTGTTTCATTTATAGACCCCTTCGCCAGCACATTAACAAAGTATCACTTTTGAAGGAATATAGTACAGAATCCACTCAAATAAGTATGCTAGAACAGATTTGAAATTCTTACAAAAGAAAGAACAAGATATCATTTTTTCCCCCTAATATCTACAAGCTCAATTTTTTCACAAATAAATCCAGCTACATAGAACATGCATATTCTCGGAAAAATGGCCAAGTGAGCTATAGATCATCATATAACTGCATAACTTCACCTGGGTATCTGGATCATTAAGCATCAATTGCTTAAGCATAGCAGGAAAGTCTTCATCAACACAAGTGGAAGCTGAAATATGGTACAATTTCAAAACCCCGATTACTGCTACCAACCTAACATAAATATTACTATCCTTCAACCCTGTATTCAATGGTCCAACCAAATACTCCACTAGATTTGGTACTCTTAAAGAACATAGACTCCTTAATGCATGCCCACGGATCATCGGGTAGTCATCCTTGCAATCTCTTTGAAGAAAATTGATTGTCAAAAGTGCAAGATCAGGATTAACCTTTGCATAATTTCCAACATAAAGATAACACATTTTCTTCAAAACAATGTCAGAAGTTGCTGAGCACATAACCATTTCCCCAAACAGTGATGAGACATCAATGCCAATTGTCATGTAAGATATCACCTTCTTGAAAAGCTCTCGTTTAGAATCATCCACTCCTGGAGCTCTGCTCCCAGCATGCTGCCGGAGCTGTAATTTTAGATCAGAGACTTCGCCTTTTCTATTGAAGAAAGTAGGGTACGAGTAAGAATAAAAAAAATAAGTAATTTACTTGTAGCTTTGAAAAAGGTTATAACAGAATTTAATAACTTCTCATTTTTAACAGGAAAGGTGCTATAAAAGTTTATTTGTTATTAGAAATGTATACTTTAGGCCCTTTCTTATTGGAAAGGGTCATAGAAGTCTACTTACTATTGAAAAGTGTCATACGAGTCAAAAATGGTACAAAATTGACCATTTGAGCCTCACCTGACTTACACATGCCATTAATGAGGGGCAAATTGTCCAAACATCCCATTTTCAGCCAAAAGGTCTTTTTCTTCATTGCCCATCCCAGACACCATCCTCTCTCTCCATAAAATCCTCTCTCCATAAAAACCATCAACTTCTACTCCCCATTTATTTCAATATTTCTTCTTCCATGCTCTCTCTCTCCATTATTTAGTTGATTTCTTCTTCACTGTTCTTTCCTTCTCTGGTATGGAGTGATAGAGTGCAGGGAAGAATAAAGAAGAATAAATCAACTATTTTATTTTTTTTGTTTGTTTTTGGGGTTGGGGAAGAAGAAATATTGGAATAAATGGAGAATAGGGGTTAGTGGTTTTTATGGAGAGAAAGGATGGTGTCTAGTAGATGGGTATTGAAGAATACGATATTTTTGGCAAGAAATGGGCTATTTGGACAATTATATCCATTATTAAATGACATGTGCAAGTCACGTGAGACTCACGTGGTCAATTTTGGTCATTTTTAACTTGTATAGAACTTTTTAATAATAAATTGACTTTTATGACCCTTTTCAATAACAAATGACCTAAAGTACACCTTTTTAATAACAAATGAACTTCTATGATGTTCTCCCCATTTTTAACCACTCATTCCAAAATGTAGAAACAAAAGTAACAAAAAATATCAAAATCATTTTTCAATTCAAATAAGCAATTCTAAGTGAGTTAGTGGCATAGTAAGGATTAAACCCTCTAGTGCCCTTTTTAATTAAAATGTACAATTTAATCTCTCTTTTTTAAAATGACACTTTTGTATAGGGGTGTATATCGGATCGAAACCGTTGATTTTATACTCATCCGATCCGATCTGATCCAACCATCCGATCGAATTGAAACATCCTAATCCGCAATCGATCCGATCACCTTTCAAATCCGATGCAATCCGATCTGTAATCTATTTAGATTGGATCGGTTGAATCCGATCAATCCATAACCTATTTGAATTAGATCGATTGAATCCCATCAATCCAACCAATAAACTTAATTAACTTTATTTTTGGTATTTTTGAATAAAAAATTTAAATTTTCACATAACATAAACTTATTTGAGCTAAAAGAAACCTTAAAATATGACTAATATAGGAATGAGTAATGAGAATATAACTAATATATAAAATATAAATATATATTTAAGTATTTTCGGTTAGATCGGATGAGATCGGATGATACATAGTGAAATTTATCATCCGATCTGAACTTAACGGATTGAAAAAATTTCCATCTGATATGATCCGATGGTTGGATCGAAACCGTCAAAAAATTAACGGATCGAATTAGTCGGATAATCAGATTTTTTGCACACCCCTACTTTTGTACCTTTTTTATTATAATAAGAACACTTTGGTCCTTTTTTAGACAATGCCATAAGTAAATGGATGGCTTATACAAACATGGGTGTTATTTAATAGATAATTTGTATAAAATTACCAAAAAAGATATATTTGAGTGCCAAAAGCTTTTTTTCTTCGTCCAGCCAATTTTTACTTGCTCTCTATTTCTCATTTCTTTCTTACTTTCTTTTTCTCTCTCCCTCGTGCCCTCTTCTATTTTTTTCTTTTCCTTATCTTCCTTTATTTGTTTTACATTCTCATACTTATCATTACTCTCTCCTTCTCTCTCTTTTCTTTCTCTTTCTCTATCTATTTTGTTCTCTTTTCTTCTTATTTTTAAGCAAGTTTACTTATTCTTTTTTTCGATGTTTCTAGTTTATTCAACAATATTTCCTTCTTTCTCACCTCTAATATTCCATGTTTGGTATTAAATGTGTAACGGGTATATGGCCTAATAAATGTTGATACCTCCCTATACTACAACAAAGTTATAAATATGATGGCTTAACAATGACCCAGACTTGACGAGCTCGATAAAGCATACAACGTAACCAATTAGAACACCTCGTTATTGGACTACGAGGTCTTAGAGATCAAGACCTAGTGGAATTATAAGATCTCGATGTGACCTCGATCCTTGCCCTATGTTGACGACCTGAGAAATCTACTTGGAAACCTGAAACGATCTGAATATAGGACCTACTTATGTAAACGCCTATGATAACCTATTTTTTGTTTATTAATTTGTATGTAATAATTATTAAATCATATGTAATTATCATGTATCAAGGTCGTTGAATACATAACCCCCTACACAACGAAGATGTTATATATATATATACTTCTTTAATAAAGAGAATATAGGATCTAATTCAAATATCAAATTTCTTATTTCTCTCTAAAATCCCCTGTATAAAGAATTCTCTCCGAACATTCCATATTTCATTTGTATATTGTTGAGACGCTAGAAATATGAAAGATGAAAGAAGAAATGCCCGTGTAATAAAACAAAATCCAAACATTTTCTATATGTAAAGAGTACGGTCTAAAACCAAGGCATATAGCAATTTCTTCCAAGTTTCCGTATGTTTTGATTTGGAATTTGTTTGGCTCCATATCATCATATGTTTTATTTATCAGAATATGAGAGAGACTAGAGAAATTTTAGGAGCGTCTGCCAAGACAACTCCCTAATTTAAAGATTTTTATACAAAAAAAATATATATTATGTTTTTTAATTAAAAGTTTATTTTGCCCTTCAAAATCGCCCCTTGCGAGAGAGGTGCGAGAAACTTTAACAATAAACTGACTGTAAAGTCAAAAAAAAAAACACCAAAGTGTTCCTATTATAATAAAGATAAAAATGACACATAATCATCTTAAATTATTTCATTTATATAGTTTAATTATTAAATTATAAATGATACTATTTAATTCATTAGTTATTAAAAAATAATCACAAATAATATTATTATATTTATTTTTCTATTAAAATTTTGTTATTTTCTATTAACTTTTTCTCAGTAAATTAATTAAACGTAATTAAAAAACAATTATTTAACTATAATAAAGTTATAATTAATAAAAAAAATTCAAAAAATATTTATTTTTTTAATGTTTTATTAATTCTTTAAATTTTTTAATAAAAATTTAAAAATATATTTAAATAATTTTTTATTTTAATATTATTATTATTCATTTTTTTAAGACAATTTTATATTAAAATTATTGTTCTTATTAAAACTTATATTTTAATCATAATTAATTATTTGATAAAAAACACAAATAACTTAATCTTATACCACGACTCATTAAAAAAAAGGGTAATAAAGTATTTTTTTTAAAAGTACCTTTTGCTTAAAAAAAATGGGACTAACGGGATTTAATCCGGATTAAAAAGTTAAAAAAAAAAAGAAACGAAAAGATTAAATACTCAACATCAATTATTTTTTCACCAGAATTAAGCTTCCTGCAACTAAATCGAAGATTATTTAGCATGGAGATAGTCATGCATGTAGATTGCGTCCAAATTTTGATCGAAGATGCAAAAACCAAAAGAAGTTCGCACAGAATAACAATCAATTTCTTAGATACCAAACAGAAATTAAGAGCTACCTCAAAAAGGCATCACTTACCCGGAAGGTTGAGACGGTGAGGCAGATCGGTGAGACTGCGCCCTTGGAGCCATTGCGATTGGGAAATGAGGTCAGCCGAAAATACACCGCGAAACACCGTACGATGAGATCGGAGATCTAGTAGTTAAGAACACATAGCAGAGTCTTCAAAGCTATAGCAGTGAGTATAAAAATATACTCTGTGCCAGAATATTGGTAAATAATAAAAATGCTAATATAATAAATAGGGAGAATTTATTAAATTTTGATATTTAAATAGTATCGGATAATATAGTCAATACATTTAATTGAAACGAATATAATTGTTAATTTCTTGTGACGTGGCCGTATTTTATTTGCTTAACGTTAATTATGTTTCAAGCGACCTTGTTATAAGCATGTATATAATGTTATAAAGTTAACAAAATATAATATATTTATATTAAATATGTTTATAAATTTAAAATTTAAAATTTAAAATATATTATAAACATATTTATAATAAATTCAACTTATTAAGACTAATTATAAATTAAAAAAAGTTTGTGTTATTATTTATTCAATAATTAATTAACATTAGTTATAATTATATCATAATATTTATGAAATAAATAATTGATATAAAATAATAATAAGACATAAATTTAGGGTAAAATTTGCACAATTTCTGTATCCCAATTTTGGTGTATTAATAGATGTATCACCGGTCATTAATATATACATGAATAAAAGTTGTCAGAAATTTGACAAGGTGGTATTGAAAATGAGAAGAATAAAATTAAAGTTGATGGTGCTTTTTATTGAGATAAAAAAAGGAAGCAAAAACGAAGCAGACGTTCTAATACATTTGATAAGTTGGATCGTTTTTTATTAAAGGTAGTTAGCATATTTTATTAATATTAAAGTAATGTTTTTATTTTTAAAAATCTTAAAATATTTAATTATTATTATTTAATTACAATTGAAATTCACATTATTTTCACGCAGAAGGATATCTGGGTGGGCTCACAAATCTATGCTTATTGTATAACTCATTCATTTCGTTATTTAACAATTTCGAACTTGAGACCTAACCCTTTAGTACTTAAATTTCTTAGAAGTTGATAACATATGGATAATAATGTGAATTTTAACTATCCTCGACCATCAAAAAGTGTTATTTTTGTTAAAAATATCTACGTGATGCCTTCTGGCAAGTGGTTATTCTGCCACCGATACTAAGCACACATTTCTTTAACGCATTTTCAACTTCGAACCTGTGACATATTCCTATAGTCACGAATTCTTGGAAGTTGGTACCATCTGGGCTAAAATGTTAAAACTTAATATCCTACAGAGAGAGATGAATATAAATGGCTCAATGTGTGTATCCTCATGAGTGGTTTATTTATAGCACATTTATGGGCACAAGTGTCAGTTATACAATATGTACATGTAACTACGTGTCAGGATGACATAATTAGCCTAAATTATAATGTGTTAGATATTTAAGTCGAGTTTTCCTCGTGATGTTCTTGAGCTTGCTCTATCTAAAGCTCGAGTTGTCATTGGGTTTGGTTTGTCTAAGGCTCAAGCTGCCATTGGGCTTAGTTTATCTAGAACTCGAGTTGCCATTGGACTAGGTCTTTATAAGGCTCGTGCTGTAATTGGACTTGGTCTGTCCCATGAGTAAGATATCTAAGTTACTTCATATTCCGTTTTGAACTATACTTGGTTTAGGTAGGTTACAAGATTCAGTATTTGAATTGGTTCAGATCTCCAAACAAATATAATATTAATATTTTTTTATATAAAATAAAGGGCAAAAGTGTGAAACAATGTTTAATGAAAGTACTACCCTTGAATGTATTAAAATTGTGGAAGGAGTAAGTCCCACCCTTGAATGTATTAAAATTGGGGAAGTGAGTAAGTCACACCCTTGAATGTATTAAAATTGATGAATGGAGTTACACGTCTATCAACTTTTATAAAAATAAGTATTTTAATTTTATAGTTTTATTTGTAATTTTTTATTTCAATAAATTTAAAAGAAAATACTTTATTTTAAAAAAGCTTAAAATTTTTATCTAAAATATATATTTTGTGATAAATGTATAAAATTAAAGTATTTAAATTAATAATTAAATTAAAATATTAATTTATTCAAATATAAAATATCGTTAGTGTATTTTCTTCCTTAAAACAAACTTTAATTTTACATTTGAAAAATGAAGAATTATTATCCTAATTTATATTTATTTAAAAAAATATATTCGAATTATTTACTTATATTTTATTATAAGTTAATTATATTATTATTAAAGAATTACCGTATAAAAATAAATAACTATTTTTATATTTTTATTATGAAAAAAAATTATTTTTAATCTATTATTTTTAATAAAAACATATTTTGGTCACATATCTATTAAGTGGTTTAAAAATAGTAATATAAGTCCATTATTTTTATACAAAGTAAAATATTTATACATTCGTTGTTTTTATAAAATGAACTTATACGATTATTTTATAAATGTAATGGATCTATGGCATCTTATTTAATAGATACGAGTCTAAAATATACTTTTGTTAAAAGTAAAGAATCTAAAAGACTTTTTATTATTTATTTATTTATTTATTTCAATTATTTCCTTTACATTTTATTTGAATTATAATAATTTTTATTTTATACGGTTGAAAAAAAATAATTTTATTATATTATAATCACTTTTTAAAAATAAAAAAATAAAAATAATAATAATAATATGATTAAAATATGATTTTTATAATAATAATATAATCAATTTTATTATATTATAGTTATTTTTTAATAATAATAAAAATAAATATATGATTTAAATATTATTTTTATAATAAATATAATATTTATTATTCCTCCTAAAAAAATGTCACATTTGTAAGTTAACGAGAGCAGATGAAATTCATTAAATTTTCAACAACCCATATTAATTGCTAAGTTGAATGGAGATTTATATAATTTACACGTACATTACATACATGTCCAATCTATGTGGAAATCAAGGACAAGGCAATCTAAGTATTTCCTGTTTCAAAATTGATAAGCGTCTAAAACACATAAGTAATTAATGATATAATATTTTATATCAATCAAATTTAAAATTAATATAAATTTTTAAAAAAATATACATGTATTTGAGAATAAACAAATTAATATAATTAATAAAAAATATATTTTAAAAATAATAAATAACAACTCATCTAACAAAAAAAAAATTACAAAATGGCAAGAGAGGGGAGAGTATGGGACGTTTTTGAGAATTATTGGAAGCATTAAAAAAGAGAACGGTTAAGGTTGTAATAAATATATTAAATAGGATGTAATTACTAATAACATTTTTAATTCACATTGCACAATCCATATAACTCAAAAAAGAGAACGGTTAAGGTTGCACACAATTATACTTAAATTTTCACCATCTCTTTTATCGTGTCACTTATCATTTTCACCCATGTTATTATATTATATCACATATATATATATATATATATATATATATATATATAAGTGTTATTTATAAAATTAAATTCTTTTTAAATTTTTAAAATAATTCCAATGCATAATATAATTTACTTAGCATGGCTAGAAATTCGTTTGTTATTATCATTTATTAAAAAATAAAAATACTAACGTCTCATAAATTTACTCTAAATTCTTATATCATGTCATGTATCAAAATTATTTTATAAATTAAAAAATTAATTCATTTTTCTTTATATATAATAGTTAAAGTTTATACAATATAAATAATATAGTTTAAAACAAAATTTGTAGTTTTAAATTACTCTTATTTTTATTTTATAAATAATAGGTGCAAAATTTGTGTCTACTACGCCGATTCCCAGTGCAAAATTTGTGTCTACTTAATATTAAAAAAAGAAATTAAAGAAAGAAAAAAAAAGCTAAATGAGAACTATAAGGTCATGAAAGACTGCAAATTGCAACCCCATAAATAGAGTAGTTGTTAGTTTAAGAAAATTAACGGAAGAAAAGTCACACAGTTAAAATTTGCTTAACTTCTGTACATAACAATATAAGAGCTTTCGTCATTAAATTTGGATTTGGCCAGATATTGCTATATATGGTTTCTTGTTCATTCACAAGCAGTTGAAGATACTGTCTCTTTCCTTCTATAAACCAACCTGAGCTGCTTGTATTTAAATGCTCAAGCCAGGGACAGTTGAAGCAGTTAATCTCTTGATCTATAATGTGGTTGTGTTTTTAATTTTCATTATCTCTTCTAGTACCAGGATCAGGGTCCTTATAAATACTGCAATCCACAAGTTCTTCTTTTCATTCTAAGCTTCGCTCTAACTTCTCAAGCTTGAGCTAGATCTATCTCTGAACATTCTTTATTTTTCATTCATAGCCCTTATGGCAATGAATCTGCGAAAAATATTTCTTCTTCTCACTGTAAGCTTGCATTCATTTTCTCAAACTTGTATATATATATATATATATATATATGTTCAATTTCAACTTCCTTCGTAATTTTTTTTCTTTCTAAAATGATAAGCACATGCATGGCGCAGATGCGGATCTACATGGTTATTAGGAGACACGTGCCCTCCTCATATGATTAAATAAATATAATTTTATTTGTAAATTTTTGTATCATATTTGATCTTAACTTTTAAGCCTATATTTGTAGGGTGAAATATTTTTACCTCAAATTTTATGTATGAATATGAGTATTTTTTAATTAAAATATGATAAAATTGTATATAAAAAAAATACACATTGATACTTCTTTTCTAAAAAAAATTATGGTCAAATTTTTAGTTCTGATGTTTAATTTGTTTTTTATTTGTGTATTTTTCTTAGAAACTTTGTATTATTGATTATTAGTTGATATTCCCTTTGAATTTAAATTCTTAATCTGTCACTACATGAGCAGATCATATAAGGAGCTACTAATTTTTTTTTGGAAAAATTTAACTACATGTAATAGCTATTTTCAATAAATAATAAAAATTTTAGCTCGTTGCAATTTTATTAATTTATAGATATTTTATATAAGCAAACTTAGTAAAAAAAAAAAACTAATTGAGCAGCAAAGGAAAATTCCATAAAAACTAAAATAAAATGAGAATTAAAATATACCATTATTCATTATACTAGAATTTGACAAGGGTTATAACACAACGTTACCAACTATAATTTGAATGCGTGCGCATAAAAAACTAAATTGACTCCATTTATACAGGTTTTACTGTCGGCAAGCGATGCTATCCAGCCACCTGAACTTTACTGGAAGACTGTCCTGCCAAACACACCTATGCCAAAAGCTGTCAGTGATCTTCTTCAACCTGGTTAGTATTTAGAACTGGAGAGCTTCAACCTGACAAGTTTTTCTCAAAAGATGATTTGAAACATGTAATTTATGCATCGAACGAATACCTACAGAAAATTTGTGTTAGTTGTAGTCTTCGCGTGAAATAGTTTATCTAAACGATATGGCATGGATATGAATAAAAATAATCAGAAACTTTAATTCGGTAGAAAATTATTAAAAATGAAGAAAAATGGGCATGTTTAACACCCACGTAAGTATTAAAAATTTTAGAACTCTGCTGTCCTAAAAGAATTGGTCTAACTTAACATAGAAGATAATATAGGGGTTGGGGTGGAAGCCATGGGCACCCCTATTCCTAGGAAAAAAAAATATTTACCACTAGTTCAATTTTTTTTAATCATTTTGTATGAGACTATCATGCCATTGGAATTAAGAATCCGTCTGAATAGTTGTTTTTGCTTAAACTTGTATCCTCATCTACTTAAGGGATATTGGTTTCAATTTCATGTTGCTATTTTGCAGCCTTGATGGAAGATAAGAGCACTTCTGTGGAAGTAGGGAAGGGTGGTGTCAATGTCAATGCAGGGAAGGGAAAGCCAGGAAGCACTTCTGTCAATGTTGGAAAGGGTGGAGTTAATGTGAAATCAGGTAAAGGAAAGCCAAACAGTGGTACACATGTTAATGATGGGAGCAAAGGAGTAGGAGTGAACACAGGAAAGCCTGGAACCAGAGTCGGCGTTGGCAAAGGAGGAGTATCTGTCAACACTGGCCACAAGGGAAAACCTGTATATGTAGGAGTGACACCAGGACCAAATCCTTTCTTATACAATTATGCAGCTACCAAAAATCAACTCAACGACAATCCAAACATAGCTTTTTTCTTCTTGGAAAAAGACCTGCATATTGGCACCAAAATGAACTTGCATTTTACTAAAAATTCAAATACAGGAACTTTGTTACCCCGTCAAGTTGCGAAATCGATCCCTTTCTCTTCGAGCAGACTGGCAGATATTTTGAACAAATTTTCGGTAACACCAAAATCAGTAGAAGCTGAAATGATAAAGGAAACAATTAAAGAGTGTGAAAAGGAAAGCAACAAGGGAGAGGAAAAATATTGTGCAACTTCATTAGAGTCAATGATTGACTTCAGCACATCAAAGCTTGGTAAAGATGTTCAAGCTATCTCTACACAGGTTGAAAAAGAAAGTCCAATGCAGAACTATGCAATAGCACAAGTAGTACAAAAAAAGACAGGAGACAAATCTGTTGTATGTCATAGACAGAACTATGCATATGCTGTGTTTTACTGCCATGTAACTCAAGGCACAAAGACTTACATGGTACCCTTGGAAGGTGCTAATGGGATAAAAGCTAAAGCAGTAGCAGTTTGCCATACTGATACATCTACATGGAATCCGAAGCATTTGGCATTTCAAGTTCTCAATGTAAAGCCAGGATCTGTTCCTATCTGCCATTTTCTTCCTGAGGACCACATAGTTTGGGTTCCAAATCACAAATCAGCATAAATGAGTCGAATATGCTTGGCAGAGTTTGAACTCTACTGTTTGAAACTCAACAAAATAATTTATTAGTATGTATTCTAGTAGAAAAATATACTTTTCAACTGTGTTAATAAATCATTCTAGAGTCGTGGATGAATGATGATGCATGTATTATATACTCAGTAATAGTTATAGATATGTTATTATTTGTTAGCCGTCTTCTATTATAGTTGATAAATTCGTGTCCTTTCATTATAGTAGATTAGGAGTTTCAGGTTCGAACCACTGCCTCGCAATATATTAAAAAAAAGTTATAGAATTATACCGTTGAGTTTTAAGGTGTGGATGATATTTCCTATAATTTGAATGTATGCAAATTTATTTAACGATACAAACTTATTCGAACACTACGTAAAATGAGGTGTTAAATACGGATTTTAACCGACTTTAAATGCTCAAATTTAAAATTTAGAGTCGATTGATACGTAAAACTGACGTTATAATGTACGTGTTTTAAGTCGGTTATTCAGAAAAACGAGTTAAATTTGATTTTCTAAAAACAACTTTTTAAATCTCAACTTAAATTCGATTTTCTAAAAACATCCCACATTTTGAAATTTGAGTTTAAAAATAGGTATTTAAAAACAAAATTGGTTAAAGAAAACATTTAAAAATATCATTAAAAATTATTCATTGTTTTTAAAGTATTTGATGATGTTATAATTTTTATTAATAAAGTTTATAATTAGTGTAATTTTTTTATTTTTTGAAAAGCAAAATACCTAATAATTAAGAGAGAAAAACAATACTATTACTATTGTTTAAAAATATATTCCATAATAATAAATAATATCTTGTTTAGTAAGTATCACAGACTATTTTTTTATTTTTTATTTTAATGATATAATCAATGATAAGTTTCCACTGTTTCCAATACTTCTATTTCAGACAGACTTACTGAACATGCAACTCTCTTAAGAAAATCCAATTTAAACAATCAACTTTTGTTACGGGTAAATTCATGGCCGTTGCTTATTAAGGAAAAGCGTGAGGCAGGATATGAATATCAAACTGAATACTATATAAGATAGGTTTTTCATAATGAGAATCACAATTCTGTTTAATCTTTTTTTTTATTATAATTTTACTGATCAACCACAATAAATTACTATTTGTCCTATTAAATTTGAAGAGTCAAATTCAATGTCAACTAATTATTTAATTGGAGCATTATTTTTTATGATAGTTTAGGGTATCTAACTTTAAAAAATTACATCATAAAGATGAGTTAATATTTAAAAGAAATATTATGTTATTTTTTTAAAATTAATAAATTAAATTGTAACAAAAAATTACTAAACTTAAATACTATTTAATATAATGTGTCATTAAATTGAGAACAACAAACAATTTTATTTCTTTTACTATTGGCCCAAAAACAATTCTTAAAAAATAAAATTAAATTAATCACGAAAAGAGTATAATTTTTGTAAAATAAAATAAGATTAAGTGCTTATTATAATCTTTTTAATATATAAAATTTTATTTTTAGCACTATAATATATCATTTTTTATAACACAATGGACATATATTTTTCACACATCTTTATAAATACATTTGAATTATGTTATATATATAATTTATGTAACATTTTGTAAATAAATAATCTAATTATTTAAAATAATGTGTAACATTTTTATAATCAAACATTTATTTAATAATATAATCAGTAATTATGAAATATTATATAATTTTTTTTTTACTTTTATTTCAATATTTGATATTTAAATAAATATTTTTTTAATTTTTATGTAAACATATGTTTAACATGTATAAAAATATTGAACATTTATTTATTTTTTAGTTAATCTTTTAAAATAAAATTAATCAAATAAGTGAGTTATCTCGACGTATAAAATACATATTATATGTTAAATTTTTGAAATTATATTAAAATAATGTTATTAAAAATAATAATAAAAAAAATAATATTTTAAAATATTGAATAAGATACACTTGTTCGGAGTTGATTATTAGTTGAATATGATTGACTGTATTTTAGCTGACTTTCAATGTGACATCTATGGGCAACAATTTTTTTTTTGTAGTTAATATATATCAGCTAAACAATGAGTGATATTTGTGCGTTATCGAATTTTATGAATATTATAGAAATTATTTTTCCAAATACTTTTAACTCATTCTAATATTTGATCTTATTATTTTACAATTTATTTATATAATTTAGAATTAATTTAACAATATTCTTTCCATATTGTTTAAAATAAATATTTTTTTAAATAATTACATTATGATTTAAACTTTAATTTTTTACATATATAAATAAACTATATATTGCTAAATCACATTTATCACAACTCACACCTTTTATATTTTATTTTTTATTAAAAGAATACTTCTTTTTTACCTTAAATTTTATAAATATTTGTTATTATATGTTTTTCCTTTTTTTTAATATTTGTTATTATCTGTTTTTTATTTTATTTTTTGTCTTATAATGAAAAATAAATTATTAAAATATGCTCAAATATATTAAAAACTAATTAACCTATATGAATTTGATAACTTAATAGTATTTATTATTGAAAAAGTTTTTCTTGTATTTTAAAAATATCCAATTTTTTTTAAATATATCCATTTAATCAAAAATGATTTATATGCATGAAAAATGAAAGGCAATGTAACCATTTTAATTTATTTTATTATTTCCTTTTTTTTCTCTCTTTGTTATTTTAATCTTATAACTCTTTAGTAAGTATATTTTACTCACGTTTTTTTTAATTTGACAGGTTAGTCTATTAATATATAAACGGAGTAAACTAAGTCCAATATTTTTAATTGTTAGCTTTTCAACATTAAAATTAGATTTATCTTAAAAATCAAAATAAAATAACTCACTTAACAAATACAATGTTCTCTCTCTATCCTACTAATCCACCAATATCTTCTTAATTTATTTTATCTCATTCTATTTGTATAACTTTAATTCATTTATATAAGCATTATAATATTTTTCTAATCATGTAATTATTTGAATTTACAAATTAAAATATTAAAAATAATATTTTTAAATGAAGATAAATAGAGAGACTTATAGGAGAGATAGAGAGAAACTCAAATTAGAAAAAAAAATAGTTTTATTTAGAACAAAAAGAGAGAAAATAGATTTTTGATTTTTAATGTTATTTTTAAGATTATTATAAAAAATAAATGTTATTTTTAAGAAAAAAATAATTTTAACCAAAAATAATACAAATTTAAAAAGAAAAAAAATAGATTGATTTTATGTAAAAATTATTGGATTGAAATTTTTAAAATTAAAAGAAAAGGGACTAAGATGACTTTATTAAAAAGTTCTAAAACTTGTGGATCCTAATTCACTTGTTTTATTTATCTTTATTTTTTGTCCTCTCTTTTACACACATTTATATGTTTACATAAAATTATATTTTATTTATTTTTCTATTAAATACTAATCATAGATAATAAACATTAAATTTCAAACACTAAATTCTAAAATAAGAAGAAAGAATGAGAAAAATAGAAGGAGAAAACAAGTAAATAATAATAATTGAGATTTTCATACGTACCAAGAACTAGAACAAATGTTAATTGTTCTTTCTACCCAAAAAGATATATAGGGACTTAAATAAGAAATTAAAACGTAAATTTATAAATTTTTTTTACAAGCTATTTTACAATTTGGCCAAATAGGTCTTAAAACATAAATAAGCATATAACACAACAGGAGTATAAAATAATATGCTTTAATTAAAACAACCAAAAAATAAGATATAACAATCTGTGATAAACATATTAATAATGGTGTATCTCATAGACTCTTGTCTAGATTAACAATACGTAACAACAGAACAAGCATCACAAAACATGTAAAATAGGCATACAATTGGAAGAACTATAAAAGATTTTAGGTAGATTCATTTTGACACACTCCTAGTGGCTCAACTATCTTCCACCAATGATGCTTAGGTAGATTCAATTATGCAACCTAATCCTATAATGTGCACACACATAGGGAAAGACATTATATTCTACCAAAGAAAACAGGTGTAGCGACTTAATAGCAAATAACAGGCAATCAACTACATTCAATAAACATGTAACAAAACTCTTCAAATCAAGAAAGCGAGTAAACACAGATGATGCCATATGAAACAAGAGAATTCATATCATGCATACAATGTGTCATACTAAGAGTCTAATCTATGCATGGATCATACAAACTGATGTCATGAAGAACAAAACACAAGGAAGCATCACATGAATATAAAAGTATAACAATAACTCATAAATAGGACAAACACAAAGGACATAAAACAATATAGAAATACCATTGACATCATATATTTAACACATGTCTATTTCCTTAAATGTATACATGTCAAGCAATAAAGATGTTATACATCTGACACTCTTAAAACTCCTCCAAAATAAAAGCATTTACATACAATAGAAAAATAAACAAAACAAAACAAAAATAGGAAAGTACACTAAGTATGTTAAGAAAAACTCACAAAAGAGAGACATGCTAGAAAGAGAATAAAATAATCAATCTCACAAAATACAACAACAATAAACAAGTGAGATGATAAAGATGGCCTCAAAGAAGATCGTAGGCCAAAAAGATAAGAATGTGCCTCAAAAAAGATCATAAACACAAATTGTACAATGTTTCTAAAAAGAGATCATCGATAATAAATTGCACACTCTTACCTCAAAATAGATCATTGATAACACTCACATCATCGCTAGTCAAGAGAGGAAAATAAATTGACTAACTAGTATATAACACAAGTAATACACTGAAGATAAAGAAGAAACAATGGATTATACTAAAACATACAAGTATGTGAGGAAGACTCAGGTTCCAACACTTAAAATAAGAGACATGCTTAGATAAGTTTGAAGATCCCAAACACCAAGAATATCAACTAAACACACTAGTTTAGACATAACAATACATGTAAGTCAAAAGTTTTAAAGAAAGTTAAATAATTTATATGACAAAGAAATCCATATGGAAAACCCAAACAATCACAGTATAGAGAAAAGAAAAGAAACACTCATGCACACAAGCTTATAACACACCACAGTTTTCTCTAAAAAGACATAAAGTACAAGTGAAGGAAGAGCAGACAAAGGATAAATTGTAAACAACATGAGACATATAAAGAACCAAGCATGACATACTAGGCAAAAAGAGAGGCACCTACACTATTACAAAATGGACTATTAAAGTCGATTCGTTGAATCAACTTTAAATTGACTGACTTAAAATTTAAAATCGGTTCAATGCGTGAACCAACTTTACCTGTATTGATTTTTTTTATTCTCATTTTTCACTCTACTAACCTGTATTCAATTTAGCATAAAAAACCAAAATATAAATAATAATACAAATGATTGAAAATTTAAATATAATTAATTACTTGATAATTAAATTTATTATAAAAACAAATAATGTATATACAATATATATATAGTTAACTTAAATTATAAATAAAATAATGTCATAAAAGTGTAATTGGATTGTGCGAGCAAGCTTGGTTGGCTTAGAATCACTAGCATTGTGACAAGGAAACTGGGCAAAAAACAGCTTATTCATATAAAAATTCATTCCCCTACATACATGAGCACGTAAACATCCATCAAACAAACAGTCTAAACTACAGAGACATACGAATGGAGAAATTAAATCATTATAAATATTATCATAAAAAAGAAATTACCACAGCGACATCCGAGTGATATAATAATAACATTATCCCTTCGAACTCACATTAACACTTTATTAATCTTTTATCTATAAATATGAAATTATTTGGAATCAAGTTGGTATTTTTAATGTTATAATGAGCTCTAAATATGAAATCAAATGCAACTCCGATTTGTTACTTGGCTTGTATGAGTTTTGATGCCCTTAAACGTATGAAGGAATTTTGTAATGCATTTATGGGCACCAAAACTCATACAAGCCAAGTAACAAAATATGAGTTACACTTTACTTCATATTTAGAGCTCATTATAACATTAAAAATACCAACAGAGATTTCAGATAGCTTCATATTTACAGACAAATGATTAATAAAGTGCTACCATGATGTTGTCATAATGAAAGTAGGCAAGATGGATTAGATGAGGTTTGGGCAAAAACCAAGTCCATAAAACAATGCATCCCCTAAATACATGAGCACATAACCATTCATCAAACAAGGGACTTCAGACACAGGAATAACAAAATTAAATCATTAAAAAAATGACCGTTATGTTGTCATATGTTATTCAAGATAATCATAATCTTCTCATGTTTCTTCTTGTGATGATATAATTTGAACCATGTGTTCTGCCCATTCCTTCCATAAATCATCAAAAATTTGTTGGTCATAGCCCGTTTTGTTCAAACCAAAGAACTACATGTATTTAAAATCAAAATAAGAATGTATTTTCATGTATTTACAAAAAAAAATAACTCAAACTTAGTAAAAAAACTTTTCTGTATATGGGTAAAAGATATTATCACATCATCAATTGGAATTTTGATATTTGTGATGATTTTGCTCATAAAATTCATGACATAATAACCAAACATGACTACATTATTTTGTTGTGAAACCCACAAAAAACAAGTGTACATGATTTTCTATATTCGAACATCATTATTATTCAATACTAAAATTAATAAAATTATTAATATTCGCTTATACATACCTTAACTTTTTTCCATATAAGCTTATAAGATTTTTTAAGGGCAATGCCCTTAAACTTGTTCCATAACTTTTATGCCTTATCAAGGTTTAAAAATATTAGTTTATTATTAAATATTACAAAAAATAATAGAAAAAACCAATAGCTAGCTATAACTCTTACATTTCAATAACTGATTTGTATCTTTACTTAGTTTTATGGAAGCTGAGTCATAGTACCAAGCATAATTATTGAACAGATCAAGCGTTACCAACATCTAATGATCTTGCCATTCTTAAAACCTTAGTGGTCAAGGGATTATCAACTTTTGTTTTATGTTAAACGTTAATGCCCTATCACATAATTGTTTAGCTCTGATGCTAACATCCTTATCTTGATATTGAGTGACATATGAAGAATCATTGAATATTGCTAAATGTGATGAGTGATTATATTGAAGTCGATAATAACACACCCTATATAAAAGAAATATATATAAGTAATTAGATAATATAAATATAATTATATATGCTCTACATAAATGAAAGAAAATGAATAGATTGAGGACTCACCTTCTCCACACTTGAATTATACTTAAATCGATAATTTGATATTCGAATAGTTGCAATATGCACTCGATCGATATATAAGTTTGGTTGAAGTATACACTATAAATTTTTATAGGAAGTGGCATAATCCATCCATCATTTATGCTAGATGTCCTCGCAACAATAGTCATCCAAGTGCTAAGATTTATGCTGAAGTTTAAAGCATAATCATAACTATACTTTTTCCAAGGTTTTTTCTTGAATGACTTAGTGCGTGATGATTGGCCACTAGACGTAGATTAACTACGAGATACTTGCTTCATATCTCTTAAATGTGCCGCATTTAAGAGTTCTGGTATAATAGACTAAAGAAAAAATATTATGTATGTTAGTAACACTAAAATATATAATAAAATAATAGTAGTAAACAAGTGTTATCTTTTAAGTTAAAAAATAGTACCACGTCAAAATTTAAAACAACTTGAATTGATGGCCAAGCCACATATTATCCAACCGCCTCTTGGACTGTAGTAGCATCAAAAGGCACATGTAATGGATAATCATGGAGCAATGATTGATCAATTATTATTTGCCAATGATTAGGCAAATATTGATTATGAATTATCCGATCATCACTCAATTATTGTATCGTTCCAATAGCAACAAAGTCTGTTGATGAAGGATGTTTCAACAAACATTTCATATTCTGTAAAAAAATTAAGTGTTATATATAATAAATAAAACATATAATAAGAAATATAAAATAATATATTATCTACACCAGAAATTAAATTCTTACCACGTATGATTCATCAAATAGAGAAAGACTCCTATGTGGGGTAGCTATTGGATGTACATTCTCATCAAAACGTTCATCGTGATGTGATTGATGGTAAGAATACGCAGATTGCATTGAAGAAAATGAACCACTACTTGATTGTATATGCATTCCTGGCATATAGGGAGGATCAATAGGATAAATATATCCCATACTGGATATAGTTTGAGCACCATGAGATTGCATGGGTGGCATGTATGGCATGGATGGTGGCATTCTTATTATGGATGGTGGCATGCCTGGCATGGATGGTGGCATACCTATCATTAATTGTCCATAAAAGGACCCCCCTTAAGCTAAAGTGTTATTTTTTATGTTTATCATAAACATTTACACCATCATTCCACAACGTCTTTAAATCATCTATCAGAGGCTGCAAATATACATCAATATCAACATCAGGTTGTTTCGGTTCTGAGATCAATAATGTTAACATCATGAATTTTATTTTCATACACAACCAGAGAGGAAGATTGTATGTTACCATAATTAGTGGCCAATAGTTATATCTACTACTAAGGGAACTATGCAAATTAATTCCATCGGCAACAATGGCAAGACGAAGATTGCGCGGATCAGATACAAATTGAGGAGATAAATTATCTACCACTTTCCAATTTGGAGAATCATAAGGATGACGTAGCACCCCATCATCAGATCGATTATCTAAATGCCAAGTTAACATCTTTGATGTCTTTTTACTTTTAAACAATCTTTGAAAACGAGTAATCGGAGGAAAGTACCAAAGAACCTTTGTAGACACGCATTTCTTATGTGTTGTCTCATTTGTACCATGCTTCCATCTCGATTCTGTACACATTAGACAATAATCTAACGTCTCATATTCTTTTCTATAAAGAATACAACCATTTGGACAAGCATAAATCTTATGATATTCCATGCCAAATCGACTAAGAGATTTCTTCACTTCATACATTGAATATGACAATTCAATACCCTTATGAAACATATTGACTAGTAGATTTAGTAATTCTATGAATCCCTTGTCAGAAAAACCATGTTTTGCCTTCACATTATACAAATGAATCAATCCCGACATTTTAGTGTATTTCTTGCATTTTGGATACAATGGGTTTTTAGCATCTTCTAAAAGTTTTTTAAAAGTTTTGGGATCATTCTCACGTAGTTCCTCTTGAACACCATGAAACATATTTTCTATCTGTACATTATGATAAGATGTATGTAATCCACTCACATTCTTATTTATCTCTTCCCCATGAGTATTATCAATATTTTATCCATGATAATACCAACATTTATAACTCAAAAGAATACCACTACGGATAAGGTGATACTTAACCTCGTTAAATTCATAAAATCGCTCATTTTTACATTTAACACATGGGCATCGAATCATACTAATTCCATTATTACTATTTCTACAAGCAAATTTCATGAAACTTTCAACTCCAGAAATGTAGTCCTATTCAATTATACACTTTGACATCCAAGATTTGTACATTTTCTATTAATGACATTAATTTAGCATATCAATTATGCATCCAATCAATATATCAAGTATTATTATATATAAATTCCCTAATTATTAGAATATATACCAAAACATATATAATGCAAATATTTATCATTTTAATCATTTTATAATTATATTACTTTTAATTAATAAAATATAATTATTTATATGTAAATAAATTTATCCACGTACGGTAAATATTATAGTCCCTCAAACCCACAACATCCAAATATTATTTTCACAGAAAATAATCCAAACATATAATAACAAGCATAATACAAAACATACATAAATAAAAAATTTATACAAAAAATGAAGTAAACTGAATAATAAGTGCGTATGATTAATATAAATACTTACAAGAGTAAATGAAGTAACTAAATGAAGGAAATGAAGAAACAATAAGTGTTTTGTAAGTAAGAATAAGTACGAAAATGGGTATAAATTTTTTGAGTATTTTGCTCAAAAAAATAGGGGATTTGAAAGATAATAAGAAGAGAAATATAACCCACAAAACGACATTGGGAATTATGGTCGGAGATGGCCGGAAAATGAGAAAGAGTGGAGGATGAGCTCGGTTTTGAAGTGTTACTACACAAATTGAAAAAGGAATTTTGGTAAAGAAGAGAGAAGAGAAACAGATTAATACGTGTGGATAGCGTCAGTTCGCCACGTCAACCGACGATATCCATGCAGTTTAAAATTGAAATTTTTTTAGGTCAATTATTATTTTATTTGAACTCTTTAAAATTTAATTTGAATATATATATATATATATATATATATATAGTATAAAAAAGAATAAATAATAATTTTAAAATAATATCCAAACAAATACACAAAATTAAATAAAGATGTATATGTACGTACGTACATAAAATTAAATATCCAAACAAATACACAAAATTATATAATTTTAAAAACCAATGGTCGATAAAAAATTATACTATATATATAGCCAACTTAAATTTTAAAGAGTCAAATAAAATAATAATTGACCTAAAAAAAGCATTGTACCTAAAAAAATTTCAATTTTAAACTGCATTTTTTAATAAAAAATACACATAGGATGTAGCGTCGGTTCTACACCAAACTGACTTTATATATTAACTTAAATATATCTTTTTGTAGTAGTGTTAATAAAATAAAAAATATGATTTTTATATAACATGACATATGAATCATAATACTAGAGAAAATAAAATCCTAATACTTTGACACTATACTATGAAATAATGTAACGTGATGCTCATTCATAAAGTCACGCGAGAAAAGCAAGAAATAAGTAATGCAAACACATACAAAGAGCATGTCAAAGTAACTATCATAGGATAATACTAATAAAAGATCAAATAGTCAAGCACAACAACAAATAAGAAAATTATCATACCATTGATACCAATTTTTGTCAACATTAGGTAAGATTGTTCTACATAAAATATGCAAGACGAATAAACTATTAGGATCTTAGATCATTTTATGTGGATGGTTTTCAACCCTACGATCCTTAAGTCAATAATTATAAGATGTAGTGTAGATGAGATCTTAATCTTGCTTTAGTAATTATATTAAAAGATAGTTCTTAGTTATAATTTTATGTTATGAGATGTATGATGTTTGATATTAGATATGATATTATGTTATGCATATATTACTATATATGAGTGAAAGAATTAATGTTATTGCTCATCCTTGTCCGGTTAGGATTGAGTTGTTGTAACTTTGTAGGTAACTGTATGTTGTAGATAGTTATTTGTTAGACAATGGACAATTATCTGTTGGAGAGATCCATTGTCTATAAATATATATCCTTAATTATCTATTATATTATCTTTTAAAATAGTTAAGCATAATCTTTAGGCTTTTATCTCTTTAAAAAAACTAAAAGATAATTATTGGGCATCTATTCTCTTAGGATAATTATATTATTTTTACATTTGTACGACGATAAAACACTTATTGAACTTGGCCCATAAGGTTATTTTTACCACTGTTTGAACTGTTAAGTGGGATATATGAAATTACCTCAATTTTAGCCCCCATACTTTCTAACCATTAGGCTAGAAGGTCTAATTATAATTTATATTAATACTTGTGTTAAATATTTTTTTTTCAATTTTATTAATGATTCTGAGCTTTCACTTTAGTGATTTTTTACCCATCCAAGCCATGTCTAGCCTTTTAAAATGTACATGAGGGTTTTTTGATATTGGTAATGTCTTCGAGTTTCCAATCGGACTTTTGATTAAAAAGTTATATTGAACTTAGAATTTTCATTAAGAAAGTCAAACCTTCACTTATTTTTTGGGAGGCTCAAAATTAAATTCTAAAGCCTAATCCTTGTAGCATTAGTTAATTGATCTAGGCCATTGATTTTTCTTCATGTAATGTAGGATAATTATTCTTTATCACCCAAAAACTTTGCATCATAGGGCCCTTGTATCACATAATCCTGAGTAGTAAGTGATGGATACCATATCTATGAATGTATAAGATCAGGTTTGGCCACTGTGGGTGCATACTGATACAAACAAGGATCAACATGGAAGATGGGCAATGATGGACGAATGGAAGTGAGGCGAAGGTATGACATGACCATTCCTAACCAGTAATACCTTAACCTACGATGAAATGGCCAGCCCTTCCTTAGCTGGCGATCTTATGGATGGTAGCCCTCATAGCTAACATGTTTTTGGGTTATAGTCCCTTTAGATGGAAGCCACTTAGGCAACAAAATCTTGGCAAACAAAATTCTGGTCAACTAAGTCTTGGTAAATGAAGTTATGGCAAATGAAATATTCTTAAATGAAGTTATGGCCAACAAAGTATTGACATACAATGTTACAGCCAATAATATATTAGTAAATGAAGTTATGGTTAGCAAAGCTTGGACAAATGAAGTGGTGACCAATGAAGTTATGGGTAACAAAATCCTCGCCAGCAAAGTTCTGGCCAACCACGCCCTGACCAACCAAGTCTTGGATAATAAATTTTTGGCCAATGAAATCCTGGCTAACCAAGTCATAGTCAACAAAGTTTTGACCAATGAAATCCTAGATATTGATGTAATAGCCAGTGACATTCTAGTTGGTCTATTCTTGGACGATAGTCCTCTAGCTAGTAATGTTCTAGTTAAGAAGGTATAGATCAATTAATGGGTCTGATCCTTCTAATTAATGCAATATTTTTTGCCATTTTTGTAAGGAAAAATCTAGGATCCTAGTAGGATATGTCAATAAGATTACTTCCTTCTTTCTAAAAGGATTTACAGAGGTGTGGGAAACCCTACTATTATTTTATAGGTACCCCTATTTTCTAACACTTAGACTCTTTTTCATAACCTTTTTCTCAACTCATGTATTCCCATTTCTTATTGGTATGAAGTTATATGGAGATATAGAAGGTTGGACACCTTTAGGAAGTCCAAGAGGTGGGGATCACAACTTAATCACCTCAAATTCTAATACAACTAGTATCTTGGTATACTTTATTAAACTATACCCTTAGTTTGTGCCTCGAATTTGTCCAGGATTTAAGCATGTAATTGAACCTTTAATAAGGTACCTAATGAAGAAGGATGTATTGAGATGCATCTCAATGAATATCTATTATCTAGGAGGATAGATACTATGACATGGTCTAGAAAGGCAGTGGCTAGGGTTCCATAAACGTGGCCTCGTATTACTTTAAACAAATTATCTTACTTCTACTTTTAACATTATTTTAGGATTCAAATGCCACACCATATATTTAGAAGGCCATTTCCCATCGAGTTGACATAAGATTGTGGGTGGATGCATTGACATAAAATGAAATGCTAATCCTGGACTCAAGGTGCATGAGGATAAGGAATGAACACGCGTAGAAACTTTCCTTGGTTGGTCGGCCATATCCTAGCTAACTTATGGCTAGCAACTTTTTGATCGGTCCTACCCTTTGCCAACCATAGTTTTGGCCAATCATAATCTTGACAGGCTACTCTTTTAGCTGGCCGGTAACATTCTTAGCTAGTCATACTTTCTAGTATTGGCTTATCTGGCTGGATAATGGCTTAATCTTTGGACTACACGTTGGATTCGTTGAAAGATCGGTGGCTTTGAAGTTTATGTGACTTTTAATTTGTACATGTGTCCTTACTTTTATGTTCGGACCTTGTTACATTTGTTCAAAAAATTTCTAAGTTGGGGTGACTTGTTGATCTAAGTGTTACTTAATTTAGTCCCTCAATATATTAGCCCTCTGCTTGGAGTACTTGAACTTATTCAAGTGGTCCAAGCATGAGATAGTTCTCAACTAGGAAATTTTTAGTTACAACTTTGTTGGAGCTTAACATTTCACTCATTAAATCTTTGCAAGCCTAGGTATGATGTAAGAATCAAATATAGTTCTTGGACTTGAGGTGGTATGACTTGGGGACCATGACTCTTTTTTGTGTTTATGAGCAATTCTAGGGTGATAGGAAACCTAATACCCATTCTTGTTGTTAGTTATGGTCTAGACCACATGGCTAACATATTATTCTTTTGAAAAAAAATTTGTGACCTAACCCTGAAAATAGAGAGACATATGTTGGGATATCTCTTATTCACTGTCTTAGTAGGGGTGTATGCCCTGACTAGGTATTGAGGCTTTTATTGCACTTAGTTCCGTCATGTGATAACGTGGACACTAGGGTACATGGCTCATAGTTTGGATTGCTTTCTTCACGTTAGATTTGATCTAGATGACATTACATTCAACTTACATTGATCTTCTGACGATTTGGGCTCTAAGGCATAATACTTACTTGTAATGCACCAAGGGCTCTAGACTCTTTAAGTCTAGAGGTAGCTCGAGCCTATCTATAGGGTTATTTCTTATTAATTGCCTACAATATAGGTATGTTCTCGACAAGGTACTGAAGGCTAATCAGTTCCAGGATGGCACAACTCTCGAGCCATGATCCCCTTTTAAGGTATAAGGTTGATTAAGTGGCTGTTAGACCAAATTAAATTGTTCTCCTTGCAAGTTTAGACCTAGACAACACTACTTATGAGTAGAGTGTCCTTCAAGGTTATTTATTCATGCCTAACTTTTATAGTCTGTTTGGTGGTTTGGGACATAAAACACATTACTTATCTAAAAGGTTGCTTTTTATTCACCGCCTGTGTAGAGGGTGAAATCTCTGGCCAGGATGTAAGGTAGTGAGGGTTCTAGATTGTTAAATCTTCTAAGTATGGCCATACAAGGCATAGTTACTTGTAAATATAGTTTTATGTTGGTAAAGCACCATCATTCTTTCTGTTGTAATAGGGCATTATTTCTAACTCATGTAGATTCTTCATACATAACATCATGTGTTATTTTTTGTTATTTTGAGATTAGCATTATATTTGAAACGTTTGGAGAAGATAATATGTATGAGTAATTGTTGTAACCATATATAGGAATGACATTTTTGAATTTCTATTATAATATTTTTTCGGTCCACATTCACCTTTCGGGTAGGTGTTTTTTAGTGTGTGTAAGTCTTTATATCTTAAAGATGTTATAATATATTCTAAATTGTTGGACATTTTGTGAATCTAAATTACCTAAAGTGGTTGAAACATGTTTTGGACTTGATGTATGGAAAGAAAGGAATATTAATATAAGAAATAAAAGTAACCTAGACAAAAAGAAACAAAAAAGACTTAAGCAATTTATAAAACAAGAATTTAATGTACCGTGACTATAACATTTTTTTTTGTATGGTATCACTACTTGATATTATTATAATAATTTTTAAAAATATTATCACAATAAAACTTATAAAATATATAGTTTTACTTTAATATTATTTAATTAATATATTATGAAATAAAATTTTAATTAATAAAATAATTTATGATAATAATAATTTATATTTTCTTAATATCAGTACGAAAATTTATTCTGCCGATGGATCATGGGCTTATTTAGTCTTTTGAATTTTTTTTTTGTATGAGTTAGTTATATAAATATGTAATGCAATTTTTAATTTTAAAAATATAGTATTACTTTTTATATAAAATAATAAAGGAGAGTTACATGTAAAATTTTCTCGTCTTTTGCTAAATCAACCTTCAAAGATCAAACCCGCCTTTAAATAAAAGTGTAAATTATTCATACCTTCTAAATTCTAACGACGAAAGAGAGTGGGGAGAGAAGAAAGGAAAAAAAAAGGCAACGATATTAGGGATATTGAGAGCGCGATAGGAGCGCTAGGGTTTTGAGAGAGAAACCTAAGGAAAAGAAAACGAGGAAGCAATCGAGCTGTGAATTTCCCGCCAAGAGTTATCTCCTTGGTGCCTCCATTGCGATTTCAGTGGTCAGCATTTCATTATCTACTGTTTTAGGGTTGTTCAAGTTGTTTTTCTGAGAAATAATTGCTATATGTTTCTGCTCATGATTATTGGAGGCGATACTATTCTTCTCTTTTTCCTTTCACGTTCTCACTCGTTTTTCAACGTTAAAAATTACTTTATATATACTCAGGTCTCGAACTGCCTTCTTCTCTTGGAGATTGAGCCGGATCGTTTTTAAATTCTGCTGCTTATTTATGGTAAATCTGTGTTTTACTTATCGTATTTGGTAAAGATCATTGTGGGGGATTTGTTATGTTATTTGTTTGTCATAAATTTGCAATGTAATATACTGGTTTATTACTTTTGCATATTGTTTCTGAATATATTTATATTTTCTCTGAAAGCTTTCTCAATGCAGTAAATATAGTTCTTCAGTTGATCTTTGTGCTTGTGAACTAGTGTAATATGAAAAGATTCCATGTGGATTTTTAATGAGGCAAACGCAAACTTCTATCATCCTTTTCAGGTTGTTTCATGATCTATTTGGAGAGGCTTGGAACAAGAATATGGTAGAAACTGATATGATTGAAGGTGTTGAGTTTATTTGGGGAAAGAAGAGAGGTCTTGGTGGCAAAAGTAAAGATATTCAATTCTATGAATCTTTTACCTATGATGGTGTGGAGTATGTTCTTTTTGACTGTGTTTATCTGTATAAAGAAGGTGAACCAGAACCTTACATTGGAAAACTTATAAAATTATGGGAGATGGCTAATAAGAAAAAGACGAAGAAAGTGAAAGTTTTATGGTTTTTTCGCCCCTGTGAGATACTCCATTTTATTGGAGGTGCACAGGTACAAGAGAAAGAATTATTTTTGGCATCTGGTGAAGGTGCAGGCCTTGCAAATATCAATCCTTTGGTAATTGAATATCTTGAATTGTTTTTACCACTTTGTTCTCAAAATTAACACATACATACGAATGTATTATAAACAGTATGCATGTCTTTCTCAAATGAACTCACATTTAGATTCATGATTAGTTTCAGTGAAGCCTAACATGCAAGTTCCTCTTTTGTAATGTTAACATTTTTGTGCATGCTTGCATTTTTATGTTCGTATATTGTACACATGATAATGATATAACATGGAGAAAAATTAACTTATGCCTATTTAAATGGTTTATGTCTTCCAGCAATTAGATCTACATTTTAATGGCTAACATATATACATTGAATCAGGAATCTATTGCTGGAAAATGTAATGTTCTCTGTGTTTCAAAGGACAGTCGAAACCCTCAACCTTCAGATGAAGAGCTTCAAGTTTCAGACTACATCTTTTATCGGACTTTTGATGTTGGACTCCGTAAAGTCATGGATAAGATGGATGATAATATTGCTGGAATTGATGGTATTGCACTTGTTGACATTGAAGCTTATACTAAGTCTTCTTTTATGCAGTTGTTAGTTTCAAATTTGTAAGTCCTTTGTTGTTTCTCTGAATGTTGCAGTTAAATTTATATTTAACAGAGTGGCTCAGAAGCCACTTTGTACGATTGATTTTTCAAATAAAGAAGCCAACAAGAAAGACATGGCAAGTTATTCTACAGCTGTTTTGTCAGAGCAAAACTTTTCTGAAGGCCGATCAGATGTAAAGAGAATTGATAATGGTATTTATGTTTCACCCAATGAAGTTACAGATACAAATGTTTCATTAGCCATAGAGAAAACTTCATGTGAACAGAACCCGGCTCCTGGTGTAGGAATAGAATCAAGCGAGAAGGCAAAAACATATCAAAAACAAGAATATATGTCAGGTATATCAAGGTCTAAATTAGAATCTGACATCAGAGAGGGTAAAGGTGATCAAGTTTTTGTCAGAAGAGCTGAGCGCGAAAGGAAAGTTAAATGTGCTGAGGATCCTCTTGACTCTGATAGGCCTTCTAAAAAGGCAAAAATTGATGATTCTGTTGAAGTACCTGATGGGAAGAACAAAAATTCCATACAGAAACTCAAACTTAATTCTGATGGAAATGACAAAAAGACTTCAGCTCCATCTGCTTCTACTGCTGATCATACATCCAAACCTATATCTTCTAAGAATGTTCCTAGGATGGACAAAGGATCCTTTAAGAAGGTAAAACCTGGAGAAAAAACAAGATTACTTTCAAATGGAAATTCACTTAAAGCATCTCCCAGGCAGTTAGAAAATGCAGATAGCAAAAATGACGGCCAAGAGTTGGAAGTTACTCCACGGCCAGATGTTGTGAGTTAAATTATAGTATTACTGTATTTTTTAATTTTCTTATTTATATGGAAGCTGCAATAATATAATTTAAATGGCTATGGTGATCAGTCGAGATCTTTTAAGGCTAACAGGAGCTTTGGGGCTGGGTGGGACCGAGGATATTACTTTTTACATTATGTTCTATCAATATCTAGGTGAATTTTTCAATTTTGTTCGGTACGAGGTGAGTCCCTTTTGTTTTTAAAAAGGTTCACCTTAGTCCCTATGTTCCTTTGTTCTTCAATGATGCACTAGAAGTCAGTTAGTTTTTGAAAGGGTGCACGATTTGCACTGCCAATTGAAAATTTTGATCTTTCGGGCAAGTGTTTATTTCAATACTATGTTGTCTTGGGCTGAAATTTTTTGCACTTGTCTCACGACTTGATCACGTGTGATGATTGACCAATTTTTCTCTTTTCTAAGAACTAAGGGAGGTGTGCTGCATCGTTGAAGAACAAAGGGACCAAAGTGCACCTTTTTTTAAAAAAAAAGGAGTTTTGGAGAGTCGTATCCTTTTCAATTTGTAAAACTTTAAATGCTATGAGACCCGTGTGCTAATTCTTTATGCAAAATTGTTTCATGTTGGTCTAATTCTCTTATTTCCTTTCTTATTTAAAGCTGCTATTCAAATATGAGATCATACTCTAACAATTGTCTATTTTCTAAATTTGACAGGATAAGAAGAGATGGTTTAAGGGGCTGGTATGCTATCACCTTTTCATGCTCTTCATAGAGTTTTATGTTTGCTGTCATATCTTTGAAAAGATTGATGTTTATATTGACAAATCCGGAATTTCGAAACCTGTTTTCCTGTGACTAATGAGGGTTAGTGTCATGGAATTGATTATCTTACCTTTTAGAGTGCAACTAAATGGGTAATGAAATGGATGCCATTGACTGCCTAAAGAAATATGTGACTTGTTTGGAGTCAATTAAACTGTGAATGCTATATGTGTACAAAAAGTTGTCATGTATGGGTAATTTATGATTCGTCTTCATCTCAATACCAGCCTTGGGAAGATAGAATGAAAACCGCACATGAGCAAGGGAGGCTTGTTTTGCTCGATAATTTGGATCCAAACTATACTTCAGCAGATGTAGAGGTGATACAGTTCACACTTATCTTGCTGTTTTATATTGCATCTTAATTTTTGTTTTTTGTTTTTTCTTTATCTTTTCATTTGCTTTTTATTCTCTCTCAAATGGGTCTGCTGGATCCCATTTTTGACGAAAGTTGATTCTTTTATGGACTTTTCGTATTATTTATTTTTGGATCCTTGTAATATCATGTTTTATGTTTTAGGATGTTGTGTGGCGTGCCTTCAAGGAAACTTGCACAGCAAAGATGGTACAACGAACGGCGTTTTCTAGCTCACATTCTGGTACATATACATCAAGTCTAAAATTACTTGTGGTTTTCTAGAAAGATGTGTATTCTATTATATCTTATATAAATATATTTTTTTATATTAAAAAAATGCTATATATGTCTTTAGAGCAAGGTGCACAATAATAGTATCAAGATTATCGCATCTGATGAAATTTGAGGCTTGCGTCTTTTTCTTGTGAGACACAAGCCTTAAGGTGTTTTAGCCTTTGGGCTGTTATGGCTTAAGCCTCAGTTTTTTTTAACTTGGATTACAAATAACTCCTTACAATCTCGCCTGACTTTATTAAATACACAAAAAATTAGAAATTTAACGAAGGAACTAAAAAGAATAAAAAACTCAAGTCATACAAACTAAATCAAGGTATATTCTTTTCAATTCTTTGGTTCTTCCAACACTGTCCTGAATTCATATATTTTTTAATTTCAATGCTTGCTCAAATTCTTCTGTATTGATCCGTTTAAAATTTTAAATACTCGTATCAAAATTAAAAACTATGGAATATTAATTAGTTTTTGGTTATTTACTTATCACTTTTGGTGAAATTTCTTGGTGTTATTCTTCTTTTTCAAAGTCATTCCTATTTTAAGAACGACAAAAAAAGAAAAAGAAGGTTACTAATTGGATTAATTTCCTTTTTTTTTGTTGCTAACTCTTATTAATATATAAGTATAGGATATATTATTTGACTAGAGCATATTTATGTCTTGAACTCCATGCCTCTCACATGTACAATGAGCGCTCTACCATGTGAGCTACAACTTCCCATCGATTATGATTTGCTTTTTTTTTTAATTTATATTTTCATAGTTACTAGATTCATAATTGCTGTTACTTATATCTTTAAAGTTTCCTTAAGAGTTAAAATTGAGGCTTACGTTTCGTCTTATTGGAGAAAAATGCCTTACTACTTAAAACAACCTCTTACAACATTCACTAGAGCTAACAAGAATATTTCACTTTTTCTTTATAAACACATTTAAGAACTGGAATACACTTTGTTTTCTGCATGGTGTTTCCTGACTTAAACATTATGTCTATTGATGTTTTAGGTCAAGCTATTGTAATTTTCAAAAAGAAGGAAACAGCGGAGATGGTTGTTAGAAAGTTAGCCAAAGGCTGTTTGTTGCTTTCAAATGGGAGGTATGTATATGGATTACAATATGAATTGATTGGGGGTAATCCTGCTTGTCATTTTTTTTTGTTTTTTGTTTTGTGAAGATTAATTATAAGAAACACGGGTTTCAGTTTCAACGCAACTATCAAATGGTTAAGACTAAGGATGTATCTTTAATTAAAGTGGATTCTATTAAGAGTAACTTCAAAAGAATGTCAACTTTGTTCAATTATATGATGGTTTAAAAATTTAAGGAATAGTAGCATTTCAAAAGCTGATTTCCTAAGTTAATTTTTTTTTACTTTTTTTCTTCCAAATATAAATTTGAATTTATTTTTACCTCTATCATATTTGTACATAGTTGATACACTTAAACACCTTGTTTGACACGGGTTTCAGTTTCAACGCAACTATCAACTGGTTAATACTAAGGATGTATCTTTAATTAAAGTGGATTCTATTAAGAGTAACTTCAAAAGAATGTCAACTTTGTTCAATTATATGATGGTTTGAAAATTCAAGGAATAGTAGCATTTCAAAAGCTGTTTTCCTAAGTTAATTTTTTTTTTACTTTTTTTCTTCCAAAGATAAATTTGAATTTATTTTTACCTCTATCATATTTGTACATAGTTGATACACTTAAACACCTTGTTTGTTTTAGTTACATTTAGGGGTGGCATTTGAGCCATATTAGAGTTACAAAACTACCATTTAACTTTATCGGATGACAAAAATAGCACTAGTACAATACAACAGATCTATCATCCGTTTGATTCACCATTAAATTTTAACAAATTAAGAGTACATGATAATCAATTTAAAATAAATTTAAATTTAAAACATTTACTAAAATAAATTTAAATTTATTGGAAAAAAATACCCGCATCGTCCCAAACAGTCTCCATCTCTAAAATCTGATTTTTTCTCCAAAACTTGAATGGAATCTAAGGAGAACCAACTCGACTACTGGATCCATCCCTGCAACCACTGCCACCCTCTAGAGATATTTCCCTAGCTCTTTATCTTATCTCAGTTTGAACCTCTGTTTATGTTCTTCCATCAATGAGCATATGGAATAGGTTCTGTTTTTGGCCGTAATTTTACAGGTGGCGACTGATGTTAAGCTAGGATGGGAATATGACTCAGCATAGTGAGCTGCTAGGTGGTTTACAGCGTGCATTTATTAAGCAACTGCAATTTTACTTTTTCATTACTCACCACCACGAATTCACATCCACTTTCTTCTCTTCCACCGGAAATCCTTGATCCTCTAATATTTGATTAATAGCCCACCCAAAGTTTCCCAATAAATTGAAAATTGCCTTAATAATCTAAAATTATGAAAAAGAATCAGAAAGCAACAAAGTTACAATTCCTTTTCTTCGGCTTCTACATCGCAAATCAGTCACACCATAACGTTGAAGCTCTCAACTCTGTTTGGCTATTGTTGGTGTCTTTGCAAAGCGGAAATCTAAAATGGGTTAAATATGAAATGGTTTCTCTGCAACCTTGCTTTGTGTTGTGGAAGAAGATAAATATTAAATGGGGCTATTAATGACAGTGAGGACTGAGGAACACCCAACCCACTCGGCACCGATACCCCCAAGAGAATGAAATCCATAGTATATTTGAAAACCCCAAGAATTTGATCTCATTTTCATATTGATACTTTGAACTTAAGCCTTTAAAAGGCAAGATCACACACTGTTAAAGACAAGGACCATCCATGAAGAAGATGAGTACAATTTTAAAGATTTTAATAATATTGGGAATTAGGTCTTTTTTCCAATTTGGCTATGAGTTTACAAGTATACCATCAAATTATTGAAAAATTTGAGGATTGTAACTCTTTCTGTTAGTATTTAACGGTGAATCAAATGATTGGTAGTTTTGCTACATTCATTTGACTTGATTGCTATTTTCGTTATCTGATAAATTAAATGGTAGGTTTGTAATTTTCTCAAATTTTCAGTTGTATATTTGTTAGTTTACCATTTTATTCATAACAACTAGTAAGAGCTGTGAATGTATAAAAGAATTAGTGATTAATTCTTTAAATACATTTTTTTGTGGTGTCATAATTGTGTTCATGGGTCAAAGATTGCCACCCTTAGTTACATCGTCACAAATTCAAATGAGTTTAGTGTTGATATGGTTGAAGAGCTTACTCTTCAAATGTGCTGTTGAAAATTAGACAATAAAATTGTAAGTTGGCAAAATATATTCATAAAGTGATATGAGATGTGTAAATAAAGTTCAAGTTTTTGGCATATTAAACATCAGGCTGCTGTATTCAGTTGTCTTTTTGTGAGAATTTAAAAAAATGTTGAAATTATCACTATCTAGATTGAGAGTTGTTTTGGACCTAATTATTAAAAATGGAGATTTGCAATTTGAGTAAAGATGAATTCATTTGTAAATTTAAATCTAGATAAAAACTTTTTTATTGTTGCATTCAAAAGCAGTTGTCTTAAGTTATAATATCTTTGTCTACAATGATTTCTTACTCAAATTTTTGATAAGTTAGTCCGTGAAATATGTGCGTATTCATGAAACCACTTTCTCTTGAACTCATTTTTAATTTAAACCATTTTAAAAAGAAGCACAGACAAACACTAAGACAAGTTGATTTACCAAACATGGTTTCATTTTTTATTACAACAAATGTCACAAAATCTTAAGAAATTATAATTATGATTAATCTATGTGTCATTTGTGGTGCAACCATAGTACACCATACCACACTTTTGGTGATTTCCTCACTATTGTTGCTTGTAAATTTTTTTATGTTTTGCTTTATTTAGGAAATTTCAAGTACCTAATGATGTGCAAGCTTCAATTACCCTATATTTTAATAGATGTATACTTCATAAGAAGCTTTAGGGTTTGTACAGACCTTATCGTGTAAATTATTGAGATAAAATAATACCATGTCTATTAGCTTATTAAAGTTATTATTAGTTGTTTTTTTGTTGTACAACCAAGGAAGAATTTGAAATGACTATTTAAAACAAGGAGGGATAGAAAGCAAAATGATGGGAAGAATTTGTGTTAAGTTACTTTTTCCTTTAAGTGGGATTTCATATGTATTGGAAAAGTTTGTTTGGAGACTTTTGGAGTATTGAAAAGTGAGTACTTTCTAGGAGAGACTCAACCATGACCCACCTCTATTCTTGTGTTTCACTAATTTTTTTCACTAATACATCGATTTTGTTTGTATCTATCTCTCTAAGGGTGTAGATACTCTCGGAGTATCAAAATGGTTCTTATCATTGAGAAGAGAGAAGCTAAAGGTTGAAGATGCAAGTATACTCTTTCATGAGAATCAAAAATTCGTAAAACAATTCTCCGTCATCATTTTTTCTTGTTGCTTTTAAAGAAAACTCTACATGAGCGAAGGTTAATTATGTCATCCAACTGTCAATTTTGCATGTGTGAGAAATTTCCCTTTTAGAGGAAAACATTTTCCTCATTTAATTGCACACTTTGGGTAGTGATGTCTCTCTAGATGGTGTTTGTACTATCTTTTGCCACATGAAAACGATTTTAATTTCTTAATGATCTTCATGTTTCTTGAACAAGTTGCAGGCCTCTTGTTGGCAGAATAGGAGCGCCTTGCTTGCCAGAAAAGAAGCCAACATTCTTCGGCCACCTTGTTATCGACAAACTACGGTACCAAATGCAACGGGACATGGTATAACTCATTGCTTTTCCTTTATCATGTATTCAAAGACTCGTGCATGCCCATCTTAGCATTGTAGGGAAAAGAAGCTTGAAATACATGCTATAGTATAAGTTTTTTTTTTGAAGTTCCATGTCTTTGCTTAAACTCATGACTAATGATGTGAAAACTATGAGTTGTTGGGGATGCCAATAAAAAGTCCTTATATTAATGGTCTCCTCCTTAATGGGAAGTCTCTTGTTTTGTTTACAAAGGTCTGGCTTGTGTGAGAATTCAAGCTAGTGTTGTAGGATTATACAATTGCGACCCATGAATATATAGGAGTTGAGTTATGGTGGAGATCAATGTATCACTTGAAGTTTGGCCATTGTCACATCATGAAACTTAAAATTAAACAAGTTTACCCTAAGCCTTGAATATTTGCTAACATTGGTATCATGTTTGGGCTCACGTGAGTGATTGCCAAGGGTTTAGAAGTTATATTTGGTGTTCCAAACATAAGTTGGACTTTTATATCCCTTTTATGGGGTTGTGGTAAAACCCTAGATTCTAAAATATGGTACTACAAGCGTATCCCTAGTGTTCTAGGATCACATCCCCATCATCCTCGGTGTAAGGGGTTTAAGAGTAAACATACTATCTAATTTTATTGAGTAACAAAAAGAGCATTCAAGTACAATTAATGCTACAAATATAATATTCGATGGTTTTTTTTTAGTTTTTAATGGAAAATCATTTAAGTTTATTTTATAACAAAAACAAATCATTGAAAAATCTACAGAGAAAGAGAATATAGAAAAAATCATTAAAAACTCCCTCATCTTCTCCAATCTCTCATCATCCTCAATCCATACCAAACACGTGGGCAAAACATGGAAGACAATGCATCGTGTACCAATCCATTAATGGATGATGCCCAATTGTGTTATGGAAGCAATGGTGACGTAGGGTTGGGTGAGCATATGAATGACGTACTATAAGGCATAAGCATTATAAACAACCATCAAAACAAGAGTAGCTTTGATCGTAGTTTGTTTAGGAATTGTGTGAAAGAAGAATCAACTGTGTATTTGTGTACAATTAGTGGTTCTTCACTTCACACTTTGCCCATCTGTAATGCACGAAGAACGCTAGTGCTCATATCAACATGTGTTGATCCCAAACCAAAAACAAAAAACAAAAATGTTCATTTTTAGTTTTGTTGAAATAGTAGCCGCCTTGCTTGGTACAATAGAGATCACTACTTGTGGAGAAGATGGGGGATTTTTTTAATAATATTTTTGTATATTCTCTTTTTTATAATTTTATTAATGATTTTGGTTGTTAAAAATAAACTTAAATGACCATTAAGAACTAACGAAAAACCTAAGCAATGGTATATTTGTAGCATTAATTGTATTTAAGTGCTATTTTTATCATGCGATAAATTTAGATGGTACATTTATAATTTTCTCAATAGATCGGTGGTAAATTTGTTAGTTTACCCTTAATTAAATCATAAATAATAATTTAATAGTTAATTATGATAAATCCAAATATAAATACAAAATTTAAAAATCAACAAATAATATTCTGAACTGGTAAAGATATACCCGAAAATAATTAATTAAATCCTTTTATTTTACATCATTCTCCTCCGGTGACAAAAACTCAGCTATTGATGAGCTAAAACTATAGAAAAGAAGTTAAAAACTTAAATACAATGGTGACCCATCCTTGCAGTTCTTGAGAACAACAAAACGATGGAGTTGAAATAGGAATATCAAAAATGAAATACAAGCATGATCTAAGAGATTTCAACATAGATGGGTAATTTGGGTTTCGGTGGAAGTGGGTTAGGATATCTTGGAGGGGATGTGCAAGGGGAAGGGTACTCATGAGGGACACTGTGTTTCCAAATTGGAGTGGCGGTTGCATTTTACTAGTTCGAGATATTTATCAAGAGAGATTATTTCCATGAGTAGGGGGTGAACGGTGTAGCAAAAGGTTACCATTGACAGCTTGCAGCTTGAATTGTGAGATTTGGTCATGGTTTTGGGCCATATATGATTTGTGGATTGTTTCTTCTACCTTATCTTTTGCATGGACATGGATTACAATTGTTGAATAAGGTTTGGTCATTGTTTTGGGCCATATATGATTCGTGAATGGTTTCTTCTACCTTGTCTTTTGTTTGTTCATGGATTACAATTGCTGAATAAAAGGAACAATGTTAGATTGAAACATCTCCCTTATTTTAGTTGTAATTATGTCGTTCATATCTTACCTTAAAGACTCAATGAATTGAGTTATATCTTCGACTTGTGATTTGATGACAAAGTGTTATTGTTCAAGCTCTTGAATCTTCATAACAACGAGATAAAATTAATAAACTCGCAAGCAAAAAAATTAGTGCAAACTGTGTTTAGTTGAGGTTGACTGGAGTGTGATTGATGAAGGACATTGACTACGGTTGAATGCGTAGGTGGCAACTTATAGAGGTGCAAAGGGTGCCGTTGGATAACCTGCAACGACGAAAGTCTGTTGGTGGTGACAATTTTCGGTGATGACATTGGTATCACGTTGGTCGTTAGGTGAAAGGTTCAGCAAAACTATGGTAGCAAGTGGAGGTAGTTTTAGGCAGTAGGAAGCACACTTGGGTTTGGCTAATCGATGTTTTGTAGTTATTTATGTGTTGGCAATGTAGAGTGGTGATGGCGACAAGGGTGGTTGGTGATGTACATATTTGGTCCACTGTGCACATCGATAATGTGGGCTTTGGGAGGACAACGATGGGTGAGATTTAGGTCAATAGTGTTGGTATGATGTTGTGGAGGTGGATTATTGAAGAAAGTGGATAAAGGTGGTGCGTTGTTAGGGTGGTTTTGAAGAGGTTTTGTGGGTGGATAGGTCGGGTTGGTGGTGGAGTCTTGAAAGGATGATGGAGGCAATAATGTGGTCAACAAAATAAGGAATGTAGAATAGGGAACATGGATCCCTGTTTCATAATACAAGGTGGGGTAGGGATTGAATTTCCACCTTATTTTTCGAAACTATATAACTTATTTTAATAAATATATAAATTTATTTATATTTTCTAATTTTTTTATAAATTTAGTTACATTAAAATTCAAATTAGTCCTATGTAATGTATTATTTATTGGCTTAAAGATAAAGTTCTCTTTTCCTTCTCATTGTTAAATATTTATCATTGATCTATTTATTTATTTTTATATAAATTTTCCTTCGTAATAAAAGTAAAAAAACTATCCATGTCTCTAGGGGTGAGTAAATGATTTGATTAATTGAGAAATCCGATCTGATTTAATCTGTCGGATTCGAGTTGAATTAGATTCATAAATTTTATAATTGGATCTAATTCGAATAAAAATTTTCGTTTGGATTCGGATCCAATTCGTATTAACAGTATCCATAATCCGTTGTATCCGATCCAGACTGAATTATTATTAAATTATAAATAAATACATGTTTTATTTTATAATATGTTATATTTAAATATTATATATACCATAATTATTTTAGATTATCATTTTAACTTAAAATAAATATAAATGTTTACAAAAATTTAATAATTATACAAACATATTTATTCTTTTGATTTTTTTTAGTTGTGATAATAAATAATAATATTCTTAACAAAATATCAATGAAAAATTAAATTTGTGTATTTCGTGTTTTATTTATGTCAATAATTTATAAATAAATTTCAATATCAATCTTACCTTATTCGATCCGAAAAAATCCAATATTTTCGGATTCAGATTGGTTTAGATTGATTATATTATCAAATCACATTCGGTTTGAAAATTTTCAAATACGTTTGGATCGGATCGGATTCAGATTGGCCAATAACAGGTAATTTCGATCTACTATTTGTCCCTACTTATCCCTATTTAGGGGTCACCATTCTCCATTAGGATCCCCGATATGTTTCGGCAAGAATTTTAAATTTAAATGGGGAAAATTTTTTAAATCGAGGACAAGGGGAAGAGTCCGCACCTTGTTGACAACCCTAGCTAGAAAGGTGGTGGACAAAGGGTTGGGGTTGGCTTTTGTGGCTGTTGGTAGGTTGGTTTTTCTTTTTCTTTTTCTTCTCGTTAATTGAATTCGATTTTTCTTTAAGAAAAAGGTATGAGTGATGATTTTATTTGAGAAATTGAATTATGGGATTGTTTTGATACCAAATTGACTAAGAGGGATTAAACGAAATGAGAGAAATAATAGACAAATTGGGGGTTAGGGATTTAGATGAATTGAAAAGGGGAGAAACAGATAGATAATTATGGGGAGAAACTAATAAACAATGATTTAATTCATTTTGGTTTGAGAAATAAATACAATATTGAGTCCTATTAATAATAAGACTGAAATAACAAACTAGAAAATAATAACCATTTAATAGAATCTTAAATAATAATCAAATAGAATTATGATAAATTGAAATATAAATATAAAATTTAAAGAAACAAATAATATCCTAAGAATAATAATTCTAATCTAATAAACCATAATTGAAATAATTAATTAATAATTAATTCCTTTTGTTTTACATCATATATAGTTATTATATTTCTTCTTCCATTCAATAATCATCTGGATAAGGTTGCATCCCCACTGTTTTTGTTTAATTGAAAGCTAAAGCTTCATCAAATCATAAAAGGAAAAATATAGACTGAGGTGTAGATTTCTACAAAGGTTGGGAGCAAATGCCAGTAGTATAGCCTCTCAATTTACAAAGGCCATCTCAAATTGATGTCTTCTTACACTTCCAAACCCAAGTTGCCACTTAATTTATTCTCAGTTTAAGCTCTCTTTTATCGTTTTGAGAATCATGCAAATGAGAATAGAGGGTAAATAAAGAAAACTAAATATTTCCATTTTTATGTTAATAATATTATTAGATCCCACTCTTTTATAATCATAATGAACCTGTCCTTGGTATAATACTTTATATCTTGGGACGTGTGGAGCTAGTGCTTTTTATTTTTGGCTACTTGTATTTCTAGTTTGATGTTACTGCAATGTCATGCTTTATTTGTTTTTGCTAATCTCTTTTAATTATTTATTCAATTCCATCCGACTTTGGTATTTCTTTTTGTGTGCTTAGAATTATGGTATTTCACATATCTTATCATCTTGCATGCTTTATGTTTGTTTTCTGTGGTTCAGAAAGATGCTGTATCTACTTCGCACTGCTCTCAGCCTAACACGATTGAATTTGATATGGCCATGGAATGGTGCTTATTGCAAGAGAGATTCGACCAATCATGGAAGAAGTTGTATGAGGTCTTATATCGATCTCAAATTATCTCCAAATAAGATAAACATTTTACGAATCTCTTCTGCTTGTTTGCCATATTATGTTTGTTGAATTTGGATATTTTTCCCCTTGTCTGTTAACTAGCAACAAGCCAAGGAGTTTACAAAGCTCAGAGCTAAATTCCAGGCCAAGTGATTGTGAGCGTGTTGATCATCTTGGTAAGTTTTAACAAAGACATGATGTTCCTTTCTATGCATGATTCTAGAGTTCCTTACTTGATGTTAGAGACGAATAGCACTGCCTAAAAGTGATTGATCGTCAGTTTGATACTCTTTTCATGAGAAACATCTAGTTATATTAATAAATTTGTATGAAATATATGTAGTGGACTAGTAATCCATTTATTACATAAAACACCCAGTTATTCTAGAGATTAATTATTCTATACAAAACTCCCACCCTATAGTCAGGATATAGTACCCAAAGAAAATTTGAGGAACTTATAAAGAGCTGAGAATAGTATTCTTAAGCTGAGAACATAACTTTTCCCGGAATAAATTGTTATCATTTTCAACATCATATAAATTTATTATTTTGCATCCACAACCCAAAGAATTGCTCCTGTCTCGTATTCCTACAACAACCTTTCCTAGGTTTCTTGTTCATCTCATGTGCATGAAAATTTCCAACAATAAAATTGGCATGATTTTGGAATAGCTCATTGTATGCCCATATTCCTCCGTAACTTGAACAAAAGAAGATGCACAATTGGGTGTTGTATATCTTTCTGACTTGAACCAGGGAAGATGCACAATTGGGTGTTGTATATCTTTCTGACTTGAACCAAAGAAGATGCACAATTGGGTGTTGTAGATCTTTCTGACCGCTTTTACAAGCATTGTTAGGCAAAAACTGAAAAACTTATATTGGACCGCTCTTACAAGCTTCCACACTGAATTATAGTGATCAAAAGCTGTACAGTTGATCATTCATAAATAAGATTTACAAGAGAATTGTCCCGATGAATCCGTTATCCATTTCCTTCTATCACCATCCACTGCTATTAGTTCCTATTGTGACCCCATGACTTGAGATCTTGTTTAAAAGTTTATCAACTCCCAATCATAGAAATCTCTTCTAAATATGAAATTCCTATCCTCAAGTGAAAACAACATATTCTGGTCCAAACATTAACAGACCTTCGAAAGCGATTCATTATCCATCCAAGGGTCCTCCATGAAACAAATTTTATTTTATTTGCACTTTCCACCTTGTATCTCAAACTTAGAATAAATCAGTCTTTTACAAACATGATGCATTCTTATTCGAACCAGACTTAATTTTGATAACTCATTGCTAAAGAGAATTTACTCCAATGGCAACCTACAAAGCCATTTGCTTAACAATGTCATATTCTGATCTACTAGCAATAAATTGATAGTTCATTCTGGCACATTGGATTCAAATTGATTTGCATGTTCAACTGAATCATAATCAAATATAGTTCTCTCTGACATGGAAAACGGCCCACTACCTATTAATTATATGGTTTAGTTTGGAAATATAGGTTACATACAGTTGTATCAGGTAGGGTTTTGTAGGTTATATTCGGTCCAGTTTTTCGTGTTGATTAATTAATAAATGGAAAATGGCTCTGAAAGTTTTTGGTCTGTTTACTATCCCAATGCTTCTATGTTAGGGATTTTCTCTATGCCTCACTGATTTCTTTTATACCAATTAAGTCCAGTTCTACTTTCGTATCTAGATTGTGGGTCTTTCTATAATCTCTTAATGCATTCGTTAAATTTCTTAAATACATAGTGTGGAACACCACACGATCTTGTCAGGAACCTATAATTTCTTCTATGCATTTCGTGACATTATTTGACTGTTCCATACATGATACTTTGGCCTGTAATTGTTCTGTACAGGTTTTGTTTTTTGTTGTGCATTTTGAATGGAAAGATCCTTTTGCTGGATGAATTGAAAGAGTTTTGTTAACAGTAACTCATAAAGTTAGAGATCCCCACAATCTTCATGGATATGTTGGTAATGATTTCAATCTCACATTTTTAAAAATCTTTTAATGAATTCTCTCCATAGTTATTTTTCATTCTCCTTGCAATGCTTTCTTTGAGTTTTGCCCGTATGCCATTTGAACGCAGATATATTTTGAAGTCTATAGCCAGGTCTCATTTTTTGGTAAGTAAGATGGCATATGTCTGAGGTGTGGTTTTGAATATCGTCAAGTTTCTCTTGCGGAACATACTCATTTCTCTGGCAGTCTTCACAACCAGGTATGACAAATATATATATAGACACGGAGTCTCTACCATTGGGGTAATTTGTAGTTAGGCAATGTATGGATTTTGTATAGTGAGTTATAATTTACCATCCTTAATCATCGATTGCTCCTTTTCTTTCCTTCGCCCTCCTTGTCTCCCTATTGTTATCTTTCTCTTTAGGAAAATGTTTTTTTTTAATCACAATTTGATGCATGCATTAGTTCACATGTTATAATATAATACTTAAGCATTTAACTTTCTTTTCCAAATTAACATCTAATCTAACATGAGTGATGGATACAACTTTACTCTTATTCCTAACATGTCAATATTCCTGACATGTCAATGGCTAAAAGAATGAAGAACGTTACAAAGTGGATGTTCATGGGGCCTTACATTTTGTCCTAACTCTATAAAAAGGATTAAAGTGTACTGTTTGTTAAAGATGAATATACCTTCATATGATTGAAGTAGATGACTAATAGATGGTGTCTTGGTTGAGTTAAATTTGTTTTAAACGAACTAAATTAGCCCATTAAAAAGATTATGGATTCAATTAGTTGCACTTTTCTTTTTTGGTTGCTACATAGTTAATATAGTTAATGGGATGATGTAAATGCAAATACTGTTATCCCAATGTGAAGAGAGCAGGTTGATGATACCCTTTTATGGAATGATCTAAAAGCAAGTACCGTGAATTCGTGCTACGGGTCAGTGTCTTGTAGGTATTCGTCATGTTTGGGTCGGTTTGGGGCAGGTTAGTTCCGGTTGCAACAGTTTAGTTCAATCTTCCTTTATTTTTCCCTTGGATCAATTAGGTTTGATTCGGACTCAACTTAAATTGGCCCATTGTCGTCCTTGGTGGAATGACCCCCTAAAAGCCCAATGTTTTGGAATGCTAGTAAATAATTGAATTGATTATATGTCCAATATCTTGATTAAAAATAATATTATATTCCAGGTTAAATTTTTGGGATTGAAAAGTTCGTTTATAACCATGTGCATTATATCTATTCTTCAATCAATTGGACCTTTTTTTTGTCATACTAGATAAAGATCCTTACTCTAAGGGTATGTTAGGTGTAATATTTTTATATTAATTAAGTATAACATTAAGGTAAATTTTATAAGTAATATATTTATTATGTTATATAGGAGTGAACATAATAATTGATAAATTAACATATTAGATTGAAATTGAGTTAAATCAAAATGTTTTCAAGTTTTAGTTTTGAAAATGTAAAAATTGATGTGTAATGTCGTTTAAGTTTTTAAAAATTTGTAAATTGATATTTAATTAAAATAATTAAATATTATTAATATACATCTTTATAATCATCTAATTTTAGTTAAATTTGTGTCATTTGAGAAGTTAAAGTAACTATATTATTTTTCTCTTATGCTCATTTAAAAATAAATAAAATACTTATTTCAACAATTTACTCACTTTTAAAAAAATTGATGTGCAATTATGGTTTAAATGTTAATATATAATTTAAAAAATTGGATTATGATTGAACAAAAATCTTATTTATTAATTTAATATTAATATCTCTAAAAATAAGTAGGTTTAAACTTTAAATTGAACTTATCAAACTTGCCTATATATGTTAGCCAAATGTTCTATACTCGATATATTTTAAAGATTTGTTTTGATTTTTGATTTAGTAAATTGGTATATGTCGAATTGGTTAGTATTTTAAATCAAAATCAAGTGTATTTATTGTTGATATTAACCTTTTGGGATATAATATGATCATTTTATAATCCTACGTTCAAAAATTTTATATTTAGTAAATAACATGTCACTTGATATATACAATAATTTGATGTATATAACATAATGATTTTAAAATGGTTTGATTTCTTAAAACACCAAACAAGGTGAAAATATTTACTTGGTAGGGTGCTAATGATATTTTAGTGAAAACGCTCTTGATTTTCATAAGATTATCCAATTGTTTTGTAAAATTAGATTCATGTCCTTTTATTATTTAAAAGTGTTATATAAGTTTCTTTATTTTTCTAAGTTTAGATTAGTTAAAAAATTTAAAAAAAAGTTGCTTTCGAAGAAGAGTCTCGTCCTCCCTTTGTAGCTTAATTAACATCGGGGGAGGAAACTAAGTACTTTTTAAATGAAATTGTATTGGCTAATATAATGTGTTAGAGATCTTCTATACAAATCAGTCATAATTAGCGTCTATTTAATAAATACCATTGTAATCATTATTAGAACTTATATTATATGCCAAACCAAAATATAAGTGCCTCTTAAACGCTAAAGTATTAATTTTATTGCTTGTCAATGATTATTTTTATGATTTCTATGTATTTACTAGCAATACTACCATCATGTGAAATGTTGGATGAGTATAAACTATGTCATACATCAAATTATCAATAGAACTCTTATATGGAACTTAAGATGTGTACTACTCTTCTTCTAATTGTGGTGACAAATCTAAAGAAAATTTGAAAAGTATAACTAAGGACATGCTCATAGTTTTAGATTTTATACCAAAATGTTCAATAATTTTTTTGATATAACTTTAACGAGACAAAAAAAGTTTCATGTTTTTTATCCTAGTAAATTTTTTTGTCCAAATTTTCTTCATTATGTCTAAATCTTTCATCTCAAATTTATTATTAAGTTTAGACTTTAATTTATGATTCTTATATTTATTCTTGAACGCAATAAACATATCGTCAATATACATACAAATGAATCATCATAAAATCTTTTATGATAAGCATAATTATCATAATCATTCTTAAAATAACCATGATCAATTATAAAATAATAAAACTATTTATACAATAACTAATTAATTGTTTTAAATCATATAAAGCTTTTTAATAAACAAACATAATCTTCCTTACATGTAATAGAAAACTTTTTATATCGATGCATATAATTTTTCCTATCAAGTTCACCATAAAAGAAAGTTATTTTGAAATTGAGTTTTTCTAATTTTAAGTTAAAGAGTGCAATCATATCAAGTAACACACAAAGGTAGAATCTAATTGCTTTAACCTCGTATATTCTTTGATTAATTTACTATGTTGGAATAGAAAAAAGATTTTATTGCATATATGACGGTGCTATGCAATAATTGTCATTTAATAGCAATTAAAATACTTTTACTAACTCTTAGAACTCCACCTTTAGCTATGTATCTATAGTTATGTGAGCTTAAAATACCTAAAGATCTTATGTTCTTTTTCAAATGTGAAAAATGGAAAACATCTTTTAAAGTTTTGACAATATCATTATACATTTTAATTCGAATAGTATCAACATTTATTACATGATACATTATTTTTCATCAAGGTAACACTCTTAACAATATATTGATGAAAAGCAAACGAGTCTCTAGTGGAGCACATATGGTAAAGGTAAATCAAATCAGGAATTCAAAGCATCTTTAGAAGAACTAATAGATCATGATATAACATTCTCACTATCGAAACTAAAACTGTCTACAACATTAACATCATTAGAACTAAAAGATGTGGTGGCATATTTTTATGTACTTTTGAGTTTCGGATAATTAGCTTTCTAATGTTCTTTTTGAAGAAAATAATTATATTTATCTTTTCTCTTTTTAGATTTTCATCTTGATTTGCCTCTATTGTTGCTTGAATCATTTTCTTGAGTTCTACCTCTATCAACTATACCACTGTTATTATCATTATTATCAGTAAAAATGTTTAAATGAATGAGGTAAATAATATAATAAAACTAAGGCATGATCATCATCAATTCTACCCCCATTGTTTTTCAGATCATGAATAATTTTAATAAATCCATTAAAGTGATCTTGCAAAGGCTTATCTTTGGACATTTTGAATGCATATAAATGTTGTTTCAAATATGATCGACTCGTTAAAGACTTGGTTATATATATATTACAATTTAAACTACAACATAGCTGAAGATTTCTCATCATTAACCTAATGTAGTATTTCTACAAACAAAGACAATTAAATTGAATTGAACGCATTTTTTATCAATATATACTTTTCTTTATTAGTTAATTTTTTTTGACAAAATAACTTTGCCTTTAAGTGTGTTAATAAGCCATTCTCTAACTAATATAACCTAGTAGAGATTTATTTACTTCTTATTAGTCTATTAATGATGTTGTCTTATTGAGACAAGATTTAAATTTAAAAAATTAATTTATTTTTATATTTTTTTTAATGTGTAACTTATTCACAAACCTAAAAGGAATTGTACTCTTTTTCCTTGCTCCAAGGTAAAAAGAATTGAGAACTTAATGTTTAAATAAACTATATATATAACCTCAATACCAACAACTTAATTGGATATAACCAATGATCGTTAGGTGCTAATGATGTATTGAATGGTGATTAATGTTGTGTGTCATTAGTACAAACTATACATGATCTTTATATCAATGACTTTGTTAAATACTACTTATGAAGATCTACTCATTAAGTTAGTGTCAAAAATGACCTATTTTGAACGACATGATATATAACCTACATGGAATGTTTTGCTAGGTGTCATGAAACGTGGTATGTTATAGATCTTATGTGTTCCATGATTTTCCATAACAAGACAAGCCATACGACTTGATATAGCTCAGCCCACTATGCAACTTATATTTATTAGGCATTTGGTCTTATCCTTGAAGCTAGGTGATAAAATTAGAGATGTTTTTAATGTGTACATACATTATGTTAGCTCAAGAAAGTGTACTTGTTCTATCATCAGTAGTAATAGTTGCTCCAATTTAATATTGACATGTGTAAATTAAGAGACATATATCCATTATTGTAAGTATCTGCTAATCAAATCAATACTTGTAATTATACTAAAGAATTATTCTAGAAACAAAAGTAAAATATAATAAACTATAATATAAAATAGATAAATGATTATTACATTTTTTCTAATATGTTTTCTTTTTCTTAACTCATCAAATGAAAATGTATATCTCAAAAATGATGTTATTTTAAATAAGGGTGAGCAACGAATTGAACTTTTATGTTTTTGGTTAATTTGAATCTGATTTGATCTGAAATGATTTAAAAAATTTCAATTTGAATTCAATCCAAAGATATAATCAATATGAATCAATTCGAATTCGAATAGATCATATTTTTTTTAGATTGGATTAATATTGAAATTTATTTATTATCATCATTATTAATAAAAGATGACATACATAAATTTAAATTTTAAATTAATATTTTTGTAATAAATATTATTATTTATAGTTACAACTAAAAAATAAAAAATAAATATGTATGTATAATTATTAAATTTTTATATTTATTTTTTAAATTTAAATAATAATATAAAATAATTATGTTACTTATAATATTTAAATTTAATATATTTTAAAATAAAGTATTTATTTATTTATAATTTAATAATAATTTAATTTGATATAATAAATTATAAAACATGTGAATTAAAATTGAACTTAAATATTAATAAATCGTATAATTTTTAATTTAAATTAAAAATATTATAAAATTTATTCTATTAAATCTCGTCCAAATTTAATAGAATAGATTAAATCTGTAAATTTATTATCCCAAATTTTAAATAGCTCATTGATCGTGATCAAAAGTAGCGACTACAGAACGAATTGTTTGCTTACGGCGAGTAAACAAATTTCCCTCTGCGTTCTCTGCTCCTCTACCTGTACGAATTTGGCAGTATCCGTACTCTCTTCTTTCATCTTACTCCTCCCTCATTCTGAATCTCTCTTTTTCAGGGGAGTGTATAAACTGTTTCTCAATAAAAACCAGAGTCTACCAAAGCTTCCATAAATGGAACTCCTTAAATATATTTCTGCATTTCAGAAAGGCAAAGCATAGATATAGGCTAAAGTACCCGCCCATATTGAGCAGCTCAAAACCCAAGAAGAAAAAAATACCACTTTAAAGCTCTACTCTCCCCAAAAGGTTCAAAGCTCGAAAGAAGGAAGAAAATCCTAACAATTTTCCAAAATGGGTTGTGCACAATCGAGAATAGAAAACGAAGAATCAGTTTCGCGTTGCAAAGAACGAAGAAACTTGATGAAAGAAGTTGTTATGGCTAGAAATGCTTTTGCAGCTGGACATTCAGGTTATGCCATTGCGTTTAAGAACACAAGTGCTGCTTTGAGTGACTATGGCCATGGCGAAACAGAAGAGACCCTTCAGGTCCATCCAGAGCATCACCCATTGGACCCTCCTTCATCACCACCGCCTCCACCACCGCCTATTGACAACCTTCTTCCACCTCCACCTCTTTTACCCAACTTAGTCCTATCAAGCGAGCTGCGACCATGCCCTCGATTACCATGGAGTCCAACAAATCTATGCGAGAAATAGAGTCTCATACCATTGCTGAAGAAAATGACGCAGAAGAAAATGAGGATCATGAAGTGGGTAAAGATGAAAACGGCAAAGGTTTACATGGGTCAAGAAATGGGGTTGGGGAAATGGGACATGGGGTTGCATCTTCCTCTATTTATACGCCAAGGACGCCGGAGATGAAAGGAGTGCAGCCACCTTTGCTGGCCTCGAAAGGTATGGCCTGGGACTACTTTTTCATGATTGATGAAAATATGTCATTCTTGGGCGGAGAGGATGATAATGATGGTGAGCATGATGAGACTGAGCATATGGGGATTTGGTAAAGATGGGAATTTAGGTTGTGGGTTTGGTGATGGGATCAATGGAGTTGTCGAGCCCAACACTTCAGAGATTATAAAGGAAGGGAAAGTTGAGGAGGGAGAGGAGGGTGAGTTGATGGAGGTAAAGCCAATTGAACATTCGAATTCGGCACCTCCAGAGTTTAGAAGTGTGGGGAAGGTAATGGGTGTTTCGACTGTGAGCTTGATGCAGATCTTAACTAAGCTTGATGATCATTTCATAAAGGCGTCGGAGAGTGCCCAAGAGGTTTCTAAAATGCTTGAAGCTACTCGGTTGCATTACCACTCCAATTTTGCCGATAATCGAGGTATATATATTTATTTATTCTTATTCCATGGTGATGCTAGAGTCGTAATTCCTTTTCTTTGTTTGGGTTCGTTTTTAATTGTCATGTAAGTTACATGTGAGTTTTAAAACAACGTTGATTCTTCTTGCCGTTCCCATATATCTGCTTACAATTAAGTTTCAAAAGGACCCTTTTCGACAAGCTATTAATTTGGACAATATGAATAGATTTGCTTATATCTTTTGTATAGTTTTTGTGAATTAGGCGATAAATTCTTCATTAGTCTCCCTTGGTTGAGGAAGTTGACTCATGTTTTTTTAGCTTGCTTCATTTGAAGAGCGTATTCTTTGCTGAACCTATGTTGTCAATGTTTTCAGAAAGTAGTAATCTGCTTCTGGGATAGCGGCATTCATTCAATAACATGATCTTCTCTGGTAAATCTAATGCAGGTCATATATATCATTCTGCAAGAGTCATGCGTGTCATTACATGGAATAGGTCTTTCAAAGGCATGCATAATGGGGGTGGTGGTGGTGTTGGGAAATAACGCAAATTCCCGATAAGCCAAACTTATGAGAAAGTAAGAATAGAAAATAACACACAAATTTGATAACGGAGTTCGGCCAATCTTGCTTACGTCTGGGACTGCTGTGAGATCTTTTTCTTGAAAAGAGTATAAATTACCTGAGGTGTTTACAAGCCTCATGACCAGCGACGATTACACTCGAAAATTACTCACCGATTTTCTCTCCTGAAAACTTTGCTCTGCAAGTTTTTCTCTCGATTGGAATGAAAACTTTGGATGGTTAATTCATTACAATTACACATCTATTTATAGTAAAATTCACTCCTTGAATTACTCAATAAATTAATGGTTCCTTGAATTAAGCTCCGTGTTTTACTCCTTGTTTTGTTCCGTGTTTTTGCTCGTGTTATACTCCTTGTTTTGTTCACATGTTTTGCTCCTTAATTTGCTCGCTTAAATTAAGGAGCTTTATATGATAATCTCTAACAATCTCGGCTCGGTGATTTCAATCTGTCTTCACCTAAATCAATCGTGACTTTTCTAGTCTTTGTTACTGCAGCGGACAGTGAAGTTAAGCCTGACTTCGGTTTGTCAATGTCACCGCACCTTTGTTAACATACTCTGCTGGATTTTTGCTTTCTTGAATCTTACTCGGTATTAACACATCTTACAATAGAGATCGATGAAGTGATAACGAAGTCGATATGTTTGGTTACAGGAATGAAATCTTTGAATTCTTCGCCAAGTGTATTGCAACTTTGACTATTACTATGCGAGAATATTCTTCTCTTGTTTGAATCCCAACTTTCGGTTAACAAACCTTGAAGCCGTATCATCTCTTTACTTGGCTTCGATTCTTTGCTACGTACTCGGCCTCTATGGTGGATAGGTGACAATTTCTGTATTTGTGACATCCGACTAACATTTGTAGTTCTGACGAGTAAATATATAATTAGTGGTGCTTAACGGTGATCGAAACTTCCTGCAAAGTGCGCATCTGTCGTATCCGCATGCTTTTAACTCTCCTACTGCTAAAAACAATAACGTAGTGCACCGCCATGAGATACCTCGAAATCAACATGCTTTGATGAGTTTTGCTGGATTTGACATAAATCTGTATGACTCATTGCGTGTGATATGCAGTGGTCTTATCTGAGACCATTACGTACATCAAACTTCCAATGGGTAGGCATAATGAACCTTAGCCATGTGAATTCTCTCTCTTATACATCTGTCTGGTGATCCTTGGATGGCGAAAATAGACGGCCAAGGGTGTCTTCGCGGCTTGGCATCGCCCGTGTTGAATCTTTGCAAAACACGATTGATGTACTGCACGAGATAATTGCAAGGATCCTTTCTTCTTATTTCTTGTGATTTGCATTCCAAGAATCTTCTTTCTTTGGACCGAGTCTTTCATGTCAAATTCGCTTTGACAATTCTTTGCTTCAACCTTTTAATATCATCCGTATCTTGAACTGTACTAACGTATCATCGACGTAAAGTAGTAAAATGATATAGCTTGGACTATATCTCTTGAAGTAACAGCAATGATGATCGGCGTGCATTACGGAAACCTTCGCGTGTCAGAAGGTACATTTGTAAATTTTTGTACCGTTGTCTCGGGGCTTGTTTGGGGACATCTGAGCTTCTTAAGTACGCGCGTGTTCTTAACCTTCCTTTACGAGAAACCTTCATTTGGTACATGTATATTTCTTCATCTAAATCTCGTGAAGGAATGCGGTCTTCCAATCAATCATGTTCAAGATGAAGATCTTCGATGGCCTCTGATCTAAATCTGCGTCTGATAGTATTGAGCTTGGACAGAACAAAAATATCGGTGTAGTCAACTCAGCCTTTTGTTGAAACCATGAACATGACTAGGCGGGCTTTGTATCTCTTGGAACAATCGTACTCTTTATTTCACCGTGCCGTTTGTTGTGAAGTGCCTTAACACTATAGGTAACTCGGCTAGTTCAGTATGCGGTTGAGATGAGAGATTTCATTTCTTCTTTCATATGACTCCATTGTTGGAATCTCGACAAGCATGTCATAGCGTTCGGGCTCATACTCGTGTGAGCAACGTATAGTTCATGTATCTCTGTTAGGCACGTGAGGTCGAGAGACATACCGATACGGGAGAGCTGGAGTAAGAGGGCATGGTGTGTCGGAATGATGTGTCTTTGCTTTGTCTAACAGTTCTCTAAGGTGAGGACTTGTTACAATTGGTTACATTGCGGAAGTATACGGGACATCATCTGCGTACGCAAATGCGACTCGTCTCTACCGAGTCATTGGCGTCTATTTTATGCATGTCATATACATCACACGGCCTTTCGTTGAAAATCACATCTAACTACGGATAACTTTCTTCTTTTCGTCATCCCAGATATGTGAGCAAACTAAATCCTCGCATGTGATGAATGTGCATTTCTTGGATTTAGGATCGAAGCTTATTCCTCACTTGATCAGCGTGTATGCCTGCAAATGCTACCTGGCAAGAAAACTTTTAGATGTGATAGTTTCACCTCTTTTCGGCTCAAAGTACCTCTGCAGTATTCTGTCTTTCAATGGAGCAGATGGGCCTCGGTTGATCAAGTAATTTTGCCCGTTTTGACTACTTTTGCCCAATTGCTTCGGTGAACGGCGTATCACGAATGCAGCTCTTTCTGTCGACGTTCGATTCATCTGCTCGGTACACCGTTGTGTTGAGGCGTGCACAGCACGATTCTTTCCATTCTAATCCGTGCTGGCGAGTAATTTTTGAATACTGGTGTCTTTATATTCCTGCAATTTATCGGTTACGAGCTTTTTGATCTTTAAACCCGTCTCGTTTCCACCGTAGCTTTCCATCTTACGAAAGCGCCGAATATGGAACTTATGCTTTAGAAAGTAAACCCATTACCTTAGAGAGTGATCGTCGATGAAAGTCGTGAAGTAGTGTTTCCGCGATAGATGAGGCGGTCGTTGGTCACAGAACATCGAGTGAATAAGCTCACAGCCTTTCCTTAACTTTGGGATTATGACTTGTCTGGTGACTCTCTTTTGCTTTCCAAGTATGCAATCTTCGCACGTGTCTATCTCGTGAGCTGTGAACTGAAGTTTTCCGCTTTGGTGCGTAATCTTCGTCCCCCGCTCATGCTTTAGTCTCTGGTGCCCTGATTTGGTGTTTTGCATTCTTTTACCCAGCTGTAATTGAGCAACGTGCCTCCGTTGTCGTGTAAAGAGTGCCGCTTTTCTTGCCTCGAGCAGTGTCGTTTGCACCGCCTGAAATCTTCCAATCATCGCCGCTGGAAGATCGTAGGTGTAACGCTTCCTTGGCCCTTTGAGATTAAGTTCATACGAGATGGGAATATGCACATCGTTCGGTTCCCGAACAAATCCGTTCAACTTAATCTTCCTTTACGCTGCGATAATGTGTACGTGGTTGATCATCACTGAGATATACCTTTCGAGGTTTAGGGGGACATATTTCTCGAAGAATTCTTTTTGTGAAGTAGCGTGGAGCGATCCTTTCAGGAAGCTAACACGAGATTCTTCCTTGCTCTCGAAAGAAGCGTATCAATGCATCGTCTCCTCGCGAGGTGGAAGTAACATTGCCTTTGCCCGGCTTGTTTGTCCTTGGTGCATTCTTGCTTGATTTTTGTAGTGCGGTTCTTCCACAATTCCCGACACTTTCGATAGTCTTGTATATGGAGTATTAGGATTCTGGATTTGGACCTCTTGTCTTTTGATCTACCTCGGTAGTGAGTTCTACGCGTCCATTTCCTTTGGTTGAATTTCTTCCTCTTGACTCTGTATGCAAAGGCGAAGAGGTTGACGATTCACGCACTGTCTCCTACGTCGGATCTCTGGCTGAGAACCAAATCACGAACATCGTCAATTTCAACTTATTGCTTCGATGAGCTACTCACGGTAGTGACGGTAGCATTCGACCTACGGTAGAGAAGACAAAGTATCAATGCTCGTACGTACTTCTTCGTCGAATTCAATTTCCCATTCGGCTTCCCGACTCGGTTGTAAGCTGTGTTGAGTTCATTCGGTGTTGAGAAATTTCTTGATGCGCCTTAGTGTCATCATGGAAATTGAACAGCGCATCAAGTGCACTTTGTTTGGTGATGGCTTCATTACATATTGGAGAGCTTTGCCATAAGACGTGATGGTCTTTTCCTTTCTTATGTTGAAAGCGGCATTACGGGATAACGTCAATCGAATAACTCAGGGGAAGCATGCAGAAGATTCCAATCTTCTTCGCCCATGTATCACAGCCTACTGAGAGAGGTTGATATAGATTTCTTTGATCGAGATAATCCTCTGTCTGCATTTTCCAAAACCCGAAATCTGTGCCATCAAATTTCTCAGAGTTTCACCGCTTCTTAAATGCGGCCGTTGCTCATTAAAATCGACTTCCTCTGGATCGTTTACGATTATTTCTTGCGAGAAAATTGACGAGAATCACACTCGGTAAGCTCGATACACAGTTGTTGGAAATAACGCCAAATTCGAATAAGCCAAACTTGAGAAAGCAAGAATAGAAAATAACACACAAATTTGATAACGGAGTTACGGCCAATCTTGCTTCGTCTGGGACTGCTATGAGATCTTTTCTTGAAAGAGTATAAATTATGAGGTGTTCTGATGCTTTCATGACCCATGGCCCGATTACACTAAAGAAAATTACTCTCGATTTCTCTCACAAAAAACTTTCTGGCTTTTCTCTCAGATTGGAATGAAAACTTTGGATGGTTAATTCATTACAATTACACATCTATTTATAGGAAAATTCACTCCTTGAATTACTCCTTAAATTAATGGTTCCTTGAATTGCTCCTTGAATTAAGCTCCATGTTTTACTCCTTATTTTGTTCCATGTTTTACTCCTTGTTTTGTTCCATGTTTTGCTCCTTAAATTAAGGAGCTTTATAACAATAATCTCTAACAGGTGGAATGGATGAATTTGATTATGAAGAATACGAGTCTCATGCCACACTGTTTTGGATAAGTTATTAGCTTGGGAAAAGAAACTTTATGAGGAAGTAAAGGTATGTTGTACATTTTTCTAGAATGATTATCCTCTCTCTGTGTCCACCTTTTCAGATGCTGAACAGCTGAACTGACTGAATCTTGATTTATTTCATAGCAAGGTGAGCTTATGAAGCTTGACTATCAGCGAAAGGTTGCTCTGCTGAAGAAGCATGGTGCTTAAGCTTAATCTTTGGATAAAACAAAAGCATCCGGAAGTCATTTGCATACAAGATGTATAGTTGACATGCAGTCCATGGATTCAACAGTTTCAGAAGTAAATCGGCTGCCTGATGAACAGTTTTACTCAAAGTTAGTCCGAAAGAAGGGTAGGATTTTAGATCTGATTTTTATTCCTATCTTTAATGACTTAGATAAAATTAACTCTAGTATGGTTGTGTTCATTGTTGTGCATAATCTATTTGATAAGATCAATTTTAGTGTGGTGTTGTTCTTCATGAATGAAAGTACAGTTCAATTCTTACTTTCTTTTCTTGTTTTTGTTTTTGACAATATTTTTTTTTCTTCGTATCTTTATGAAACATCATGCGCTATTTTAATGGAAATTGGCTATATATGCATGTTATAACTTATATACTTTTGTATATTGAATTGGTTATAAATACATAACAATTGCTCCTCATGATTACCAAAATGTGGAAAACATGTGCGAATACCATGAATGTCAGCATAACATTGTCAAAGACCTCAAGTCTCTTGACATTACTAAAGCTCTAAAGGAAACAATAACGCACCACCATGAACGTACCGACCAATTAATGAAGGTAATTCAAGGATGGCAATCTAAATTTGAGAAGCTAAATCTCATTCCCATTGAAAGCAGCTTAAAAGAGAAAATCTCATTTCTTCCGAGAGTTAACCCCCAATTCAAGCCTTTGTCAAAGCATGGCATGATTCTCTTGAAAAGCTTCAAGATGAAATTGCTAAATCTACAATTTCAGCCTTTGCTGCTACAATAGTTACCTTTGTGATCCTTGTATAGAATTTTGTTTTAAACGTAATTAGATACATTATTTTTTAGTATTTTTTTTCTCTTAATTTTAAATTTATATTTGTACACGATGTTGATAAATAAAATAATATACGTATGTTATTTTTAATAAAAATATGTTAGGTACTTGTCACTTGAATCTTTAAGTGAGGTGATAAGTATCACGTGTTAACACATAGATTTTTACTGTGTTATTAGTTAAACGTAACTTTATTAATATTTACTATGGAGCTTTGGGTTCCACACCAAGTTCTGATTCAAAGTTCATGAAGGCCTTTTAATATAACGCTAAAAGAGATTTTCTTCTCTTTCTTTCCTCTGCCGTCTTTAATCGTACATGTCATGGTAGATTGTTTAGTCTTTTTGCTACAACAATTGTTGTATCATATTCATATTATAGAGGTTGAACTGTCGGACCACATGAATAAAAGATGCCACAGAACCTAAATCAGAGAGATATGTTAATGTAAACTACTAAACTGTTCAAATATTGAATTTTTATTCGTTCAGAAGAAAAATATTTTTTTAACCTAATAACAATTTGATTAAATCCAATAGGATTTATTTATATTTTATGTCCAAAACTTATAGATTTTATAATAAATATATCCAAAATATTTATTTTCTAAGAGTTGCATATATAAGCAAAACTTTTATTAAATATTTAAATAATTACTTATTTTATTAACAGAATACAATCAAAATAAAATTTAAAATATAGATGTGTTGTTGCGTTGATAATTATATAATTTGATTTGCTAGTTTACCCAAAAAAAAAAAGTGTATATGGTTTGATTTACTATTAACACGTAAATATGTAATGGTGGATTTAAATATTGGATTCGCTGAAAAGAAAACAAAGATATAAAAAAGGAAAGGAAAAAAATTGAACATGAGAGATAACTTTATTTTCATAAATAAAATACATTAATAGCTTTTTCAAAGTAATATATTGTTATATTTATGGACAATTTAATCACTTTAGAACAATTTTAATTATTGTAATCTTTTTCTTACAATATTTTACCATCTTTTTGAGCCTTTTTTTAATTGGATCGTATTTAAGTTTTTCTCTCAAAAAATAATCTTAAAAAAATGATAATAAATGATTAAAATATTCAAAAACGTAATAATAAAGCGATTAAAGTTCAAAGTTTTAAGAAAGATAACTGTTGTGTCCAATTTTAAAAAATATAACTATTATTTTAATTTATGAAAATAAAATGATTAGAGAACATCCCATGAAAAAACATTTTGATGCTTCAATTTTATGAAAACATCAACTTATACATCTATTTTGTTTATGATATTTCAATAAATAGAACTTTTTTCTTTCTATAATGTACTTGCTGTCATAGAACAATTTGTTTTTTTTTTCCTTTCAAAGTTAGTGAACAAATTTGAAATGGCTAAAGTGTAATTATGCATTATTTGAAGGGTATAGAATCAAGCCTAGAAAACTAAGGATGAAGTTAAACTTAAAAAATAGAAAAAATACTTAAAAAATTGTACAAATATTCATAATATATATCTTATTATTTATTATTATACATGTTTATCTGTGTTATTTTATATTTTGGACAATTTATACATATTTACAAGTAATGTCATTAGACTTAATCTAATATAATTATATTTTTAGAACTTATATTTACTTTTTTTAAGGAAAGAAAATGTTCACATTAATCATCTTTAAAAAAAACCAGTTCTATATATTCTCAATTTTAAATTTAAAAAAATTAAACACGTAAATACAATTTCAATAATCATCTTTTATATTTTCTCAAATTTACATTTAAATTAAATTATTATACTATAACTAATTAAAATTTAAATAAAAATGAATACATCTCATCTTATTTTATCTTCTCTCTCTCTCTTTCAATCGAAGAAGACAACTTCCTTAGACACAGTAATTCTTTTGATGAAATATCATCAAGGTAGAGAGCTGCCATCTCTACTTCCAAAGGCAACAACCAATGCACCAAATCATCAGGTTTGTCTTCATCGGACTCCTACATGGCACCAATAAGGCTCAGAGAACAAGAGATCGGAAAAAAATGATACCTGCATCAAGGCTAGGAGGTTTTAACCCCAAAGAGAGAGAGCTCTCGAAGGAGATGGAGAAGAAACTATGGCAACAATCAATAGCGGTGCAAAGCGGAGCTTGTGATGGATGGTGGTGGCTCAAAATAGGATTCTGGGTAGATGATGGAGCTTTTGGTGGTGGATAAAATTGGTATAAGGTTGTAATAGAGGTGGAGAGGGTGATGGAAGGAAGAGATAAGACTACTATTGCAGTCAAGATGACGTTTGTTTCTCAGGAAAATTGAAAGGATTCATAAAGACAAACAATAAGACAAGTGTTGGTTCGTCTTCTGGTGATTCTGTTATGAAAGCTTCATATGATCCCAACAAACATTCAAAGAATTTTGATCAAGAAGTTGCATTTTATATAATACATTCTATATATTTCCTTTTAGTAAAACACAAATATATACTTTTATTTAAAGGGTTTTACTATGATATCACTTTTAATTGAAATTATTTTTGACAGTCATTTTTGGTTTACACTTAAAGAGGGGAGAGTTTATGGAGAGAATCACAAGTCAACAAATAGTAATTTTGGGGTGAGTCTATTGTTCATGGAATCATTAGCTATAGTTTCAATATGAATTTTTTTTTATACCACCCCATAATCGCAGAGAGAATAGTTTTCTCCTTCTTGACATCAATGATAATTTCATATAGAGCTAAAATACTTGTGGTAGCTGAAGCTCAACTATATTGTTAGCCAACGCATTGCGGCATCTTCAAGGATTCACAGCTGCAAGTCAGACATAGACAATTTGAGCCATAAAATCAACATACAAAGACTTTAATGATAGAAATTAGGAATTTTTTGTTAAGAAAATTGTAAGAAAGTATTCACAGGGATAGGTATCCAAGTTTAGAAACTGGTACCCCTATTCACTCATGTTATTGAAGAATTTCAATTTAGTACCCCTATTGGTTAAATGGTTCCAAGGTTAACAATTATGAACAAAAAATAAGGTACTAAATGTATGAATTAAGGTAGTAAACTGGAACTATTTTATAAAATAGAGTACTAATAAAATTAGAACCATTTGACGAACATAGGTACTAAGTTAAAACTTTTAATAAGATGGGTGAGCTTTTCAATAATATGAGTGAAAAAGGATACCAGTATGAATAATGATATATAGTGTTATAAAGAAGGAAATTATGCTAAAACTTTTTACATGATTGGTTGCCACCCCCGGTTGCATGCTTACAAGGAACTTGTTGGTTTTGATTCTTCTTCATCTCATCTCCTGCCACAAGGAAGAAAGCTGTGTGCCTGAAAAATGAAGAAATACTATGAACCGGTGCAATTTATGACAAAAATCAAACACAAATAAGAAACCAGTTAAAAAGCATAGTTAAAGATTAGAACATTTGAAAAGAGGTAACTTAAGAGAACTTGCACCTGAAAAAATTCATCATTCTAACTTTAGAATCTGCATCGATGTCTGGGGTGCTGTCCAATGCTTCTTGCATGTGATGCAACCACCTCTCTGCAGCTTGATGTGTAACAGAAAATGGTCGATGACGTGCAATTAGAGCCGGATGACCTGCCAAACATTAAGGTAACAATAACACTTCTCACTTAACCATCAGAAATGGTTTTGGTAAATTATAAGTATTCAAAAATATTCAAAATGCGAATTTCTGTGAAATTTACTAGAAATTTGCTTGTAAACACAGATTTGCTGGAAAGTAACTTCTTATTAAACCTAGAGAGAACAATAGAACAAACCCAGCAAGGGACTCTTATTCATAACATAGCACTTAAAACTGCTTAAGGAATGTCCCAAGAATCAAAAGGCATGCAGCTAATTGAACATATCCAAACTAACCTGCTTCAATTTTTGCTAGTAAATTAAAGACAGATCTTGTAAGGATTATACCTAAACAATTAAACTAAATCGCGACCAAATTGGTACAAAGTCCAAATGCAAAGATTGATGAATACCTCTTCTTTGAGAGAAGAGAGGTGGTCCTCCCATTCTCTGCACAAAAAATTCGTATTGATTTTGGATGGCTTCCTCCTTCTTTGAGTTGGAAAAAATTAATCGAAACCATTCTTCCTCGTCATCGTATACCCTGTTTTCCACATTTAATCAATACCAAACTTTGAAAAATCAAAGACTCGTTTCTAGCTAAGAAAAATAACAGGGGAAAAACATTAGAATTCTCCGTGAATTTTAATTTAAAAAAAAATGCAATTTCAGTCTTTCAGATCAAGAATCCTCCAAAAAAAAAAAGGTGAAAAGGTTTCCAGCTTGGTAAGCAATCATCTATGAGAAAAATATTAAAGCAATGCCAATCATCCAAACAAAGAATACCACAAGGCGTTGTACTATAAATGGTTAATACAAACCACTTCACACCAGCTTATAAACTAACTAAGATAATACTGATCAAGTTTCATGCGTTTTCTGGCCTACCAAACCGAAAAGAGAATAGGTAATAAAATAAGAAAAATACCTGTTGTAGAAATTGGTGGAGAGATTAACGAAGGTCTGGAGGCCCAATTTCTGAAAGATATTGGTTTCATCAATGGAAAACGCGTCCGCCTGTTCAACTCCGCTCCACTCGGAGGCTTTCGCTTGCAGACTCTGCATTCTCTTTTTCTCTTCACTTCTCACTTCTGAGTCGTAAAACTCTGAGTTTGAGACGATTCTCGGAGGGAGCGAGTTATTTAATTTTATACACAATGCGAGAATCTTAAGGGCTCGTGGTGATCGCGTGGCTGGAACGCGGTTTTGGGAATATTATGGGTAAAAAGTTTTATACCATAAATTAACTTTCTGCTGTTATACGAGAGTATATTATTAATATTTTATTTTATATTGAATAAATTATTAATTATGTTTGAAAAAAAAATATGAAATAAAATGTATGATAAAATGATAAATTTATTATTTTTTTAAAAAATTATTCATTAATATTTTCTGTTGATTAAATCATATTGATTTAAATTATATATTTTTTTAAATAATTTTTAATGTATTTTTAAAAATATAATATTTTTGTGTATTTTTTTTTTAAAATAAGATACCAATAGATGCACAACTCCATTGACTCATACGGCACGTAGATCTCGTTAATATTTTAACGTTTGGTGGTATATATGTGTGACTGTAAAATATAAATAATATTTAAAAGATAATAATATTTATATAATCAATTTGTTATTATTTAAAAAATATGTATGAAGTTTTGATTTTATTTTTATTGTTAATTATATTAATATTATTATAATTAAATGAAATAATTATTAATAAATTATTGTTATAAGAATAATAATTTAAATTATAATAATATTAACATTCTATTAAAAATTAGTTAAATATCTTTTTATGGGAAAATTAAAATAAGCATTTTTATCTCATTGGCGTAGAGGTTGTTAAACAATTGGGACTTCGGTTTTACATTCCTGTGGACTTCTTTGGTTTTTCTGTGGGAGGAATAATATAAATTTCTCCAGTAAATTTATATTTATATTTTATTATATAAAAATTAAATTATTTTTTAATTTTTAAAATAATTATATTATATCGGTAAAATTATAAGATATTATACCTAACAATACAACATAGTGCGGTAATGATGTCGTTAGGAATTTTCTCGCATCAGTCAATTGTATCTCTTACAGGAATTTGGAAAATATTTTTTAAAATTTATAATAATAAACATAATATTTTTTATTTTAAATATTAAAATAAAATATAATAAATTATTTTATTTTAAATGTATTTTGATCAAAACTATTCAATATTAAATATGATTCAATATAAATACGTTTAATATTATTGAGTATTATTTTTATTATTATAATTTTTATAGATATTATTTTTATAATTTATTTAAAAAATTAACATATTATAATTAAATATTATATAAAGTTAAAATATTAAAATAATTATATAATTATTTATTAAATAAAAATTTGTGATTGATAAATTAATACTTACGTTGATTCGGAATTATTTTTTTCAAGTTACTAGATCCGTCCATCAAATCATATTATATTAGAACCATTTTAAGGGCCAATTGTAACTATCCCTGTCCGACTAATTACACCATGATATTGTAACAAACGGTATCAAATTAAACCCATAAAATACAAACTTTAAAATACTTTTGTAAGGATCTATTAAATTTTTGATTATTTTTCAAAGGCAATACCACGCTCATATCCATGTATCTAAGTTATCATATCCAATCTTATTAGTTAAAAACAATATTTTCAAGAATCTATATGATAGATGATAGAGAACAATTTGAACAAATTATATGAAAAAATATATTATGAATCCCAAGTTATTTTCTAAATAAATAACGAACATAAACATTTTGGTAAATAAGATACCATGAATTAAGAGCAAACAACATTTCAACTGAAATTGATAAATAAAAACACCAATAAATTTGAAATAAAATTAACATATATAAAAAAATTATATTTTTGTACTTACTAGATAGTCCAATGAGTGAATTAAATTTCACATAAATTGACATAACGAAAGGAGGTGATTAGGCACCAAAATTTATATAAGCATCAAACGATGAAGTATGGAGAAAATTAGTGTTAGGATTTGGCATGGATGCAGTCGAGCACGTAATAAGGGAATCAATCCCACTCTAAGCATGCATTGATCCCTTTAAATTGCGTAATTTTTAGAATTAAGACTTCTGGATGAAACTCAAGCAACCTTAGGAGAGATCGTGTGCCCAGTAGTTGGTAATACGACGAGCTATAATTTTCTTAAAACTTTATATATGATGACATTTTCTTTAGATCTTGATGCACGAAATTGAATGGATAATTTGACTATACACATGAAAGAGTTATAGATATCCATTAATTAATATTTTAAGGTTTAGGACATTCAAAAATATTGAATGTAAGAGAGGTTTGGAAGAAAATAAGAGGCAATGGAAAAGGAGTAGCATTCTACATTATTGGTGGAGTGGAAGCTTAGTTCTTTTTAGAAATTTTTTAATTAAGTTTATATTTAAGATAAATTTTCATTTATAATACATTATTAACCTAAGAATCAAAGTATATATCTATTAAGAAAGTGTGAGGCTTTGGGTGTTATTGTTTGAATTAAAAAGGATTTGGGTGAAAAGAGTTCTTGATAGAAGCAAGTAGATGATTATGCATCAAATAGCATATGCGTGTTAGAGGAAAATTTTATCTTAAGTATATGTAACACCATCTAATTAGTTTATGTTATAAAAAAGGGTTTAGCAAGTGATCTATCATGTACACAATCAATATATATGTTAATTTAAACACAAAACATATTTAAAGAATATTCATTTATAAGATAATTATCTTAACTAATTAGATAATATTAGATATTATGAAATTTAAAAATATTTCTTCAGAGATTATGTAAATACAATTATAAAATATCATTTTTTAACCCTTATTATTATTTTAACTGATCTATATTAGAGAAAAGCATGCACCTTCAATGTCATTTCTTTTAATTATTTGTTTATCTTTTTCAGGATTAAAGTTTGGAGTAACGTGGTGAATGTAGAAATTGGTTTCAACATATGAAATTATCATACTTCTTATCTTGTAATTAGAGTAAAGGCTCACAAAACTATTCGGATTGGTATTTACATACCTCTAAAGAATTCCTATTATAGTCCAAAAATTGTTAATGTTGATACCCTAATCAAATATTAACACTTTATGTTGATAATGCTTATATATATATCCATGTATACCCATTGTTAAAGGGGTATAATAACTCATATACGTAAACCCTAGGGAATTACTCTCTAAAGAATTCCTATTATCAATAAAAATAATAACCTATTAATGAGTGAGAATATGGATCAGTGTATGGTCAAACAGGGACAATTATGTCAAGAATTATAATCATCATGCCTTGATTTTGTATAGATTCGGGCTAATAACAATCGGTTACGTGAGCACACTTATTATCTTTTAATAGTTATTTAGAACTAAATAGATTTTTTTATTTATAAATTTTAATAGTTATTAAAACAATACAATCAATTTTTTTTTATTTTCATAATAATAAGCTCTTTGTAAATATTATAAATATATTATCAATTTTTTTACTACTTTCGTACTATTAGATTTTATAATTCTCCTTAATTGATTGATTTTATTGGAACAAAAAAATTTAATGGTATTTTTATAATAATCTTTAAAATTCGATATCACATAAATTTATTTATTCTCTATTTAAAAATATATTTAATTTAAATAATTTAAATATTAATATAATATTTATTTTATTTTATTATTTGATATTAGTTTATATTTTTTAATTAACTTATTATTTTAAATAAAATAAAAAAATTAAGTAGAATAAATAAAATTTAATTTAATTATTTAAAATATTTTGTTTTTTAACTAGTATTGATATTATGTAAGATATAATATTAATATATGTTTATTTTTAAGTAAAAAATGTCATATTCTTAATTTCATTAGTTATTCACTTTTATTTATTATTATATTTTTATATAATTTTAAAATAAAATAAAAAATTATTAGGGGGCCGTGGCTCCCGTTCCTTGTCTGTCAGTTTTGTTGGTGTTTGTAATATAGTAAGGGTTAATTATACTTTATATTTAATTATAATTATGTTATAAATATGAATAATAATAAAAATATATTTAATTTTATAATTATATTAACGTATAAATATAAAAATAAGTTGAATGTTAACTATATTTGTATCATTATTTATATATATATATAAATAGTAAATATAATAATAATTATTTATAAATTTTAACCCTAAAATATAATAAATTTAATATTTTAATAAAAAAATGGATGATAACATTTATTAAAATTTAAAATTAAGTGATAATTAAGTTTAGTAATAATTTGTTTGTTTACTCTTACGTAATGGTGTTAATTGAATTAGTTAAAACAATTATGATAAATTATTATTAATTAAAATAATAATTTTTTTCTACTTAAAGTTAATTATTATAAATAACAAATTATATACAATTTTTGTAATAAAATCGACCGACAATCTCAAAATTACCTCTGTTGTGGTCTGATAGATCAGCCTCTGTGCTATGGTTCTCGAACTTTTCTTTCAAAATTTATATCTTAGCTTTAATTGAAGACGTCAGAAACCCTAACTTTTCTTCAGATGTATTCGGCTTTTGTTGCAGATATAGATAAATTACGTATACCCTTGTAAAGCATATACGCCCTGATCAATATACAGAGAGGGATCGATTGAAACAGAGAGAATGGAGAAGGATCATATACAGCGCCGGACCAAGAAAAGGCCTCGGTCCGCGTGGGACGTTGGACCATCTGAGCTGGAGGTCCGTACGGCTTTCAATATTTAGGTTTAGGATTTTAGGGTTTTTCTGATGATTGGATTTGGATTAAGTGGTTGTTTGGTGTTTTCCTTTTCGTAGGGACAACAATATTTTGTGTCCGCTACTGAAGAAGAAAATGGAAGTTATGCATCGCCTCCTAAACGGAATGATGATCGCGAAGGGCATTACGTGTTCAATCTTGGCGAGAATCTCACTCCGAGATGTGAGTTTTTCTGAGATTTTATTCTTTTCCCCTGATGTTTGCATCAGTTTTTCACTGGTTTGTTTGTTAGAGCTTGAAGTATTTGCCTATGGCTATTTTATGTCAATAGTTCGACTCTCTTGTGATATATTTTCATCATAATTTCCTGGAAATTTTTTTCTTTTGATGGATTGTGCGTCTTATAATATAAATTCATCGTTTCAAATCCCCCTCCATGATCATGACATAATTTGTCTAATTATAATGTTTTTGCAGACAAAATACTCAGCAAAATGGGTGAAGGTTAGCTGTCCAGTGTCCTGCTGTCTTACAAGATTTATGTTTTTGTCATTCTGCTTCTGTCATTCAGCAAATTGCTAGTGCTGTAGGCACCTTCGGTCGAGTTTTGGATTGTTGGGACCGTCAAGAACGAGAATATGTTGCAATTAAAGTAGTTCGAAGTATTCAAAAATACCGGGATGCAGCTATGATTGAGGTTGATGTACTTCAACAACTTGCTAAGAATGACAAAGGCAACTCCAGGTGTGTGGATTTTGGGTTTCAGGTCAGCTGATAGCACCACCCTTATCATAAAACATTTCTAAATCTTTTGACTGTTTAATCTGCAGATGCGTACAACTTAGGAATTGGTTTGATTACAGAAACCATATATGCATCGTGAGTAACCCAATTTTAATTTCATTAAGCTATTGTTTTCTCTTTCCATTATTCAATTATGTGCATTTATTTTTAGGAACAGTGATTTTGATAATGTTGGTATAATGCAGCTGATGTTTTGACTCAATAATTAATTGCTCCCTTAAGCTTGGTTGACTATTTGTTCTGAATATGTGATGAACAGTCTAGTTCCTGACTTTAATAACTTCCATTTCACTAGATAAAGTTATCACGAATAATACTGCCTTTTGCATAGATCTTTACATGAATAATTCCTATTATATTATTTCAAACGAGTCAGGCTTTTAGATAAAGTTTGTAGGAGAGGTTTGGTTGATGGGCTTTATTCATAGAACTAAGAACTGAATAAAAACCTTCCTCTGAATGTATTTAATGGTTTTACCAGGTGTTTGAGAAACTTGGACCGAGCTTATTTGATTTTCAAAAGAGAAATAAATACTGCCCATTCCCTGTTGGTCTTGTTCGGGAATTCGGACAACAGCTTTTGGAATCTGTAGCATGTGTGTGGATTGATCTTGCTCTCATTCTCATTTTGTATTTTTCCTATCCAATCACCAAATTTCTTTCTTGGTCTGTCTTTTTGTCAGGGTATTAAGTGTGCAGTGGAACGCTTTTTATTTAACTTTTTTTCTTTGCTTTATTATATCCGGCAGATATGCATGACCTACTGTTAGTCCACACTGATTTGAAGCCAGAAAATATACTTCTTGTGTCTTCTGAATATGTAAAGCTTCCTAGTTCCAAGGTATCTGGACTTTTACAATTCAGAGAATATTCTTATATGTAAGCCCAGACTTAGTTATAATATGTTAAAAAAAATCTTGGAAATGGTACAGAGGATTTCTTCAGATCATACAAAATACAGGTGCTTGCCCAAGTCTAGTGCCATTAAGCTGATTGATTTTGGTAGTACTGTTTTTGGTAATCGGATTCATAGGTCAATTGTTTCCACAAGGCATTACAGAGCCCCTGAGGTTATTCTAGGTAACTAATTGTGTTATTAGCCAGTGGAAATGTGTTTCTGTTTATCTAATTTATCTCATGTTCTTGTTCTAAATCTAACCTCTAAAGCAATTTAGTGGTTGATGGAAGTATTTATGGAACTGTTGTATAAGCAAATTATTTAAGGCACTATGAGGCTTTTAAGACTTGGCTTGTTTTCCAAGGGTTAATTGGTCTTAAGAACATTAAATAATTATATAGGATGTAGGGGAGGCTCTAGAAACTGAGATAGTTTTCAAGTTCTTTGAAAATAAGTCTGATTCCCCCATTGTGCTCGGTTAGCAGTGGTTTATAGTAGACCCATGGAAAACAATTACTTATGTTATTTGACATTGTTATTTTCATGCCCATTGAAGTGTGGCTTACACCTTTTTTGGTATCAATGTATTAAATGCATTTTTTGTCTGGATTTTGTTAATGACTCATTGTGCCTTTCTCTAGTTCTGGTAGCTTTTAATTTGTGATGGATTTGTTTGGCATGTAAATTGATGTGCTTCAGCCACAAGGTTTAGAAGGCATTTAATTTAGTATTCTCATTTTTTTCTTCCTTGTTTGATACTTTCATACAAGAAACGAAAATAAATTTCCAAATCACACGCATGTGTTTGGTCCTGTTGCAATGACACGTATGTATTGCCTATATTTGTATGTTGATCACTAAGTGTCGTAATGTTGTGCAAACAGTTATCTGATTGGCGATTATTTACACATTTGTTGCAGGTCTAGGTTGGACATACCCCTGTGATATGTGGAGTATTGGTTGCATACTTGTTGAACTTTGTTTGGTTAGTGATATCTTTGTTCTGGTCCAATTATAGATCATCCGTGCCAGGAATATTATTAATGTGCCACTTTTTCCCCCCCTTTTTTTTTGTTCTTTTCGGGTCAGGGGAAAGTATTATTTCATATGCATGAAAATTTGGAGCACTTGGCAATGATGGAGAGGGTTTTGGGACCTCTACCTGATCATATGATTCAGAGGGCCTGGTATGTGATGAAATTCATGAGATAGTGTTGTTTTTGCCTGATAAATTTTGCTTGTAGAAGTCAATGACTCAATATCAATTGGCTTATAGAAGTGAAGCACCCTAAATGGCTTATGCTGGGTTTTCCTGTTTAAGACCTCATGTGGAGAAACCATTATGTGTTGATGATCAATTGTAAATGTATTCAGTTACCAACTTAAGAATTTAATCATGTGCTTTCTTTTATTTTATTGCAGCCATGGAGCAGAAAGATACTTCAAGCGTGGAAGATTAAATTGGCCTGCAGGAGCAGTTTCTTCGGAAAGTATAAGAGCTGTTAAGAAACTTGATAGTCTAAAGGTTTTATTCTCTTCCATTTCAGTTGTTTGAGGGATTTGTTCAAGGGCTTTGCTGTAAAGATTTCTAATTCCCACAATTGATGCTATGTTAATATTTATCCAGGATATGGTGTCAAAACATTTAGATTACTCGAGATCATCTCTCACAGACTTGTTACAAGGACTTTTGAAGTACGATCCTTCTGAACGCCTCACGGCACGACAAGCCCTTGATCATCCTTTCTTTAAGAATTCAAGCTGAGCATTGTATTATTGGTGGCTAATATTTGCTTGATCTTGTAGCCCAGCTTTTGAAATTATTTTGCCTATGAAAAGTTCATGGTTTCTGGTGCTTTGCCACAAGCAAGACCGGCGCTCGAGACAAAATGGAATGAGAAGTATGAGCAATTACTTGAGCTTGACATGCATGTGTACAAATAGTGGTCTAGATGAAAAATACTAGTCATGTGGATGAGTGCTGGGCTGCTTCATTATTGGCAATTTTTTTAGGGAAAAACATTAAAATTGTCGCTAGTTTCTGAACAATGAGAAAAGAACGTTGCTTTCCTTGTATCAGCTGACCAAATTTGTGAAATCTACCTATTATTGTCTCTGAGCGAAAAGACTACGGTTAGAGTCTTCGAGAATCCCTTGATACATATGAATTCTCTTCTTTTTCTCCAAGCCATCACAAACCAATGCTAACTCAAGTGGCTAACTTCTCACTATGAACACTCAAGCGAACTATCAGATTCATCTTCAACATCAACGTCATTTAATGAAGAGAATCCATCATACCACATCCCAGACATGGTGAGTTTACTTTTATGCTATTTACTTTAAACGGACAAAGGGCATTAGGGCTTTGAGCATTTAGATATACAAAGAGTCGGCTCTTAAACTTTTAGAGAAAATGAATAATGGCATGAATGACACATGACACAATAGGGAAGGAGGGAGACCGAGGGCTGTTAACACCTGTTTCTTCTCGTCTGCCTTTTGCTACTCTGGATCTTTAAGAGTTGCAAAAATGGCAGGAAGATGACAATAGCCCATTAAAACGGTCCACATGAGTCCAACGTGGCAAATAACAGACTCCTTTTACAATTACTGTCCAAAAATGATTAAAATGTAACTTTTTAAGCTAACACGGTCAATTTGGGGTATCAAAAGTAAAAAAAAAATATGGGTATCACGAAGGGAATGTGCCCTTCAAAGAGAGGTCAAACTTTTCTTCTTTAATCATGACCTAGACCTACCTAGAATCTCCACGACATAGCTCCAAAATTGTGGGAGTAGTGAAGTTGAGCGGAGGTGTGTTTATGAAACACATAATCTGTGTTTGTGACGACAATTTAGAATTTCATCCATGATAGCCATTCAATTTGTCAGACGGAGTATGAACAGTTCGTTTAAATAGTGAACCATGAGCATAAGATGAACCTTTGTAAAACATGTATAGCCAAACTCATAACTATAGAATGCAAAGCCTTGACTATTTCTCAGGTTTCATGGCTTTAATATAGGGGTGTGCACGTCCTGTTTAGTTTGAATTTTATAAAATTTAAATAAACTAAATCGAATTATTTATATGTATGAAATATGAATATTAGTTTGAATATTAGATCGGATTAAATTATTAAAAAAATAATTTGGTCTAGTTATAAACGTATGAAGTATAAATATTAAAATATATATTAAAATTATTTTATATTATCATTAATAAAGTAAAACTTGTTAATTTTGATATATTATTAATCTCTTTTGTCATAATTCAAAATATAGTAACCCAAACAACAACAATTTTTGTTCTAAATGCTTAATTTAAAAATATTATGTTGAATATGAAAAGATTTAATCAATAAGTTGCATATATTATTATATTTATAAAATATAAATATAAAAATAATAACGTAAAGAATTTAAAATTTTTACAAACTGTATTGGATTGAATTAGGTATCAAACTAATTTAGAACTGAAATAATCTAATTTTTCAATTTGGTTTCGTTTAACAGTTTTTTTTTTTTTTGTTGTCTAGCCCTACTTTATTAGCACCCCCAAAACTAGTGAAAATGATAAGAAGGAAGAATTTAAGAACAAATATTGGTATTTCTTTACCCGCGAATTAATGGTATGTTCTGGAGAGTTGTAAGAATTGTAACGTTTATGTTTCAAATCTTAACAAGTGTGTAAATAAAATAGTTAAATAATATATATATATATTATAGTCGTTCTTTTTGGCATAAAAAAAAGAAGAACAGTCCATTTTCCATCTCTCTGTCTTCAACATCAAGGAAGCTTTCTCCTCGTAGATAACTCATGGATACAGAAAATCTGAAATAATTATTTAAATTATAGTTTTTAATATTATTATAAATTGATAAATTTTAACAGTTAAATCTATCATGAAAGTAAATATAGTAAATTAAATGTATAAATGATATATAAGCAAAAAAATATATAAATATTATTTTAAAAAAATAATATTTTTATCGAAGATAAAAGAAAAAAACTATATATATAAATATAGATAGATAAATTTAAATGTAAATTATTTAGAAAATAAAAAATATTAATAAAAAATTAATATTTTATCTACACTTGTTGACATTTTGTTAAAAATTTTAAGACAATATCAATAATATCTATGATATTTGACAAAAAAAAAAGATTTTTTTTCGATATTTTTTTGACGATTTTTTCAATAATATTGTAACCTTCTTAATATTTTTTGAATATTTTAATTAAAAGTTATGAATATCATATTTTGATTTAAAAATGTGTAAAAAAAATAATATCGTGACAATATTGACGATATCGTTGATATTTAAATCATTGGTAGTCAAATCTCTTAGATGGTATCTAAACTTATTACCCAAGGTCTCGTAAAAGCAAGGTTGTTACTAGGGGTGTCCAACTTTCCTGTTTTATTTTAGGAAAAAATATTTAACTGGATCGGATCGAACCGTTTGAAGCGGTTTTAATTATTATAAACCGGATCGTTTGATTTATAAAACTGTTCGGTCCGATTTGGTCCAATTTGGTTTCCGATTTGGTTTGTTTTTTTGGACATCTTTAATAAAAAATAATGTGAAAATTTTAATATATTTATTAAATCGATCCGGTCTGGTTTGATTGGTTTAAATCGGACCGGATCATTTAAAAAACGGTTTTAATAAATACAAACCGGATTGGATCGTTTGATTTGTAAAACCGTTCAATTCGATCCGATTTTACGGTTTGATCCGGTCCGAGTAAACTATATCTAACAATAATTACATAATTATATTATGCTAAATTTTTTTGATAAAATCTTGTTAAATCAAACAATAAAAATAAATTATAAAATAATAATATTTTAGAATTTAAGTAAATAATTTAAATATTTTTTATTAAAAAAATTATTGATATTTTAAAATAATAAAAATGATAAAATATAAAATATATATTACATTAATTGGATTAGTTTAAGTTCTGGTGTAACTAAATGTATAAAAAAAATTAAAAATATAAATAAATTTATATAATTATTAGAAAATGTTATATAGATTTTGGAAATGCCATCTTTATTTTATCCATCTTGTATCATAAAATATAAATTTCGTTTCCATCTCTTATTTTTCATTATCTATTTTATAACGTATATCTTTATCTTTAATAGAATAATCACTTTTCTTTTTTCACAACAGCTCTCTTTATCATTAATAGTTATAGTCAGTTACTTCGTATCTTTTACTTTCTTCTTAAAAAAACTGGTCACAAACTTAAAAAAAAAATATTTACTCCAACCAACAAGTACTTTTTTTTTTAATTAAAAGTAGGGAAGTTAATATCAATCAAATTTATAAAAATTCGTTAAACGGGAATCACAGAAAACAATACTTAATAAGTAAATTTTTTAAAACTTCTTAATATTTTAATTCGGAGAACTTTTTCTAAATAAATAAGCTGCTGTATCCTCGTTTAAAATAAAATAAAAGCTAAAATAATAATATGTAAAGAAATATATAAAATTTCATATACTATTAGGTATGATTTTTTATATCAGAAGAATAAAATTTTTAGAAAATTTCATTTATATCAAGTGAAAAGAAGAGTGTATTTTTAATACGAGTAAAATGATCATTTTAATACCCAATAACAATAATTACCCCTAAAATCAGAAATCCTTGTATCTCGGCTTTGTTCTTCGACCAGCCAACTCGTCTCTCTCAGCTCTGTTCTTGGATGCAAGCTTCAATCTGTAAAATTTGTAAAATGTCCCCTTTCACTTATCACATAGGAATACCACATTTGTAATCTGAAAATCAAGAAGATCAAACGCACAAATACTCTTCTTCAATTTTTTGCGTATATATTTATTTTCTGACCAAATGTATGTTTTTGAATAATTTGAGTATTTTAAAGGTACCTCTAAAAAACTTGTCTCATGATCCATGCCAAGCCATTCTTACCCAAGAAACTGATTTCAATCCTAAAGGCTAAATCAACTATTTACAGTCATACAACATATGGATTCCGGGTAAAAGAATTATCATTATTCCAAAGCAAGGTTCTTAATAAGAACCATACATTAAATCAAACAGCAAGATAAGCCTCACCCAGTCGATAAAGTAAACAAAACGAGCACACAAATGAAAAGAAAGAAAGAAGATGACTCAATCTCAACGAAACTCATAGAGCATACACTTCTTTATTAAAGATAAAAGGGGAACCAATGATCGCTGTGCCTATGAAAAATACAAATTCAGATCAAATTTCAACATAGCCTACAACAATAGAATCAAACAAGCAACCGGAACATTTTGTTAAGTTAGGGCAGCAACACTAGCATTATTCTTTCGGGCAAGCTTTGTCCACTCGGTATGAAAGGAACCAGGGCGGTCGATTCGCTCATAGGTATGAGCCCCAAACAAGTCTCTTTGAGCCTGAACAAGGTTTGCAGGAAGCCTGGCACGCCTATAGGTATCAAAATAGGAAAGACTAGCACACATCCCTGGAGTGCTAATGCCAGCAGATACGGCCAATCCCACAACTCTTCTCCAAGCTGCTTGGCGCTGCACCATCTCTTTAGCAAACTCCGGATCCACAAGCAAACTAGCCAAGTTTGGATTCCTCTGATAAGCCTTCTTAATCCTATCCAAAAGCACTGCTCTTATAATACATCCACCTTTCCAAATCCTGGCCAATTCACCAAAATTCAAACCCCAACCCTTCTCAACACTCTTTGCCCTCAACAAATTCATACCCTGAGCATAGCTACAAATCTTAGACGCATATAATGCCTGCCTCACATCATCAATCAGCTTCTTCTTGTCAACCCCGCTCTTAACATACTCAACCTCTTCCTTTAACCCTGCCTCCTTCAAAGCCCCAGCAGCATTCTCTCTCTCCTCCTTCAATCCACTCAAGTACCTGTTAGAAAATATCTCTTCATCAACAATCTTTATAACTAGACACACAACATTTTGCCATATACATCATGCATTATAAACATTAACAATAACAACAATTTATATCGTCAGTAACATTAATAACTCCAATTCATTAGCTTCCAAGGGCATAACTTTCTTTTATTACCTACAATCTAGCGAAGCTGCAATTGTTGGAGCAGCCACAGACAGCTCTGCAGCTTGTTGAACAGTCCATTTTCCAGTACCCTTCATGCCAGTCTTATCCAAAATCGTATCCACCAAATACCCATCACCAATTTCATCCTTAACCTTAAAAATATCCGCAGTAATCTCAATCAAGAAGCTCTCAAGCTCTCCTGTATTCCACTCAGCAAAAATTTCTGAAAGCTCCGAATTTGACAAACCACCAATGTTCTTCAACACATCATAGGCCTCAGAAATTAGCTGCATATCACCGTATTCAATACCATTATGCACCATTTTCACGAAATTCCCAGAACCCCCATCACCAATATAAGTAACACATGGACCATCCTCAACTTGAGCAGCAACCTTATGAAGAATATCTTGGACATTGTTATAGGCCTCATAAGACCCACCAGGCATAAGAGAAGGCCCAAAACGAGCACCCTCTTCACCACCAGAGACACCCATGCCCAAATAAAGAAGGCCCTTTTGAGAAACCTCTTGAATTCGGCGTTCAGTGTTCTCATACCACTCATTACCACCATCGATAATCGAGTCACCAGGCTCCATATGGTCCGATAAGGCAGCAATGGTTTGGTCTACTGGTGCACCAGCCTTAACGAGGATGATAACAGATCTCGGTCGTTTGATTGAAAGAACGAAATCGCGGGGATTGTACTGGCCGAACAAAGGGAGATTACCTTCTTCTTGAGCTCGGTTAACGGTCTCTTCGACTTTGGAAGTGGTTCGGTTGTAGACGGAGATTGGAAATCCTTTATCAGCGATGTTTAGAGCCAGGTTTTGACCCATGACGGCTAGTCCGGCTAGGCCGATGCGCGAGAGAGCTTGTGAAGCCTCCATGGAGACGTGAGAGATAGAGAGGGTTTGGTGGTGATTTGGGAGTATCACAAATGGAGGTTGGTGAGTCGTCTGGGAGAGTATAACTTTTATTTTATTTTGTAGTTTTAAAGGGAGAGTTTGGGACGATGAGTGACGGACTCCTCGAGGGAGTGAAGGGACGGTAGCCTACCACCTCTTCACCCTGGCTGTTTGATATTTTTATATCATAAAAAAAATAAAATTAGAATGAGATATGCTTCTCTTCTTCTTCTTTTTTTCAATCAAATTGGCTTAATTTTTTTTACCAATCTATGTTTTTTTTTAAATATCCATGAAAAAAAATAATTTTATGGGTTATAAAAATAATAATTAAGCATACAATTCATATAAATTTATTGATAATTTTTTTATAATTGATACAAATTTATTAACAATCTCTTTCTTAATTGATAATTATATAAATTTATCGTTAAAAATAAAACGTAATAATCAAAAAATTATTAATTATAATTTAATGTTATTTTTATCATCCAAAAAAATTAAATTTTATATTCATAATTTTTGTAATAATTTGATATTATATTTGTTAGTTTAAAAAAAACTAATGAAATTGTTACATTTAATGACTTACGTTTATTTTGTCAACAAATTTAACAAAAAAATAACATTTTGAGTGCAATTTTAAGTGAGGTGTGTTAGTTTGTTATCTTTTGTAAATATAACTAATAAAAATTAAAAATCTTTTTAAATGCAATACATATCATTAAATTAAGAATATTTTTTAATAAAATTAAAAATTGAGGTAAATGTGCAACCAATATAATATATCACGGCATAAAAGTAATTTATGCCAAAAAAATAGTTTTTAAGTAAGTGCACTCATATATCTATAATTCTATATATATATGAGCAATGCTATTTAAGAAGATAATTTTATGACCACCTCCAACGTATACCAACTTGATTCGTATTTTATTATACTTTATAGTAAAAACTTCCATTTCAGCATATCCAGTAAGATTTCTTTTTCTTTTTCTCGGTTTCGTATTTCTTCCTTTAGGGATGTCCATGATCCGGTTCGGTTTTTCCTAAAAAAAATTAACCGGATTATACCGTTTGAAACGGTTTTAAGAAATAAAAACCGGATCGGACCGTTTGACTTATAAAACCGTTCGGTCCAGTTTGATTCCCGGTTTAGTTCGATTTTTTTATAATTTAATGAAAAATAATGTGAAATTTTTAATATATTATTAAACCGGTCCGGTCCAGTTCGAACGGTTTAAAATTAATACAAATTGAACCAGGCCGTTTGATTAACAAAACCGTTCGATTTGATCCAATTCGATCCGGTTTTACGATTTGGTCTGATCCGGACCGGTTTATGGATACCCCTAGCTTCCACTATTAATATACATTATAAATAGTAAGAAGAGAGGTGTAGTGGTGCCTTAGTATTATTTAATTTATTAAATTTTTAAAAATATTTTATAGTTAATTAATTTAAAAAAAATAGATCAATTAAATATAAATAATATTATTTTAATAAATAATTTTTATATTAAAATGTTATTAATTATTAAGTAATTAAAATACAATAAAATAAATTTTATTACAAAATTATTTAAAAAAAAGTTACTTCTTTCAAAACTAGTAATTATTTTTTGGCTTTTAGTAAAAATATGTCCCTTGGTACGTCACTGCATATAATTAAAACTATAGCAGCTAATTTTTTTTAAAAATTAAAAAATAAAAAACATGAGCAAGAGGAATTAGAACAATCTATCGGGGATAATTTACGCTACGGTTCGCCTACAACAAATAAGAATTAAAAATATATATATTCAACATTCAATTTTAACCACCTTAATTACAATAAAAAATTAGCATCATTAATAATTATAATTATTATTATATATTATTAATATTATTTTTTTATATATACTAAAATTTAATTCATATCATAAAAAAATTTGATAAATTTCACTTACTATTTTTATTATAACTTTTTTTGTTTTTCTATTAATCATTAACTTATTAACGAAAATTATATAATATCTTATTAATAAGAAACATGGTTAATTATACGAATATTTCTAAATTTTATTTAAAAATAAGATATGTCGATCTCTTTTGAATTCATAAATTATATTGTATAAAATATTTATTAAGAATTTATTGATTTATTCGTAAATATGTCAAACTAGTTTATAAAATTGTTATTCTTAACTACTTTTATAAATATATTATGTTATAACTAATAATAATTACACAAAATTTAGGTTTAAAATATTCGTTTATTTTAATTTTAGACAATGATTCCTTGAATTGTCATAATATATTTATAACTTTGAAACTTTTTACTTTTAAGTTTAATAAAAACTTATAACAAAATTTTTATTTGTATATTTAACATTATTATAATACATTGATTTTAGTTAAAAGTTACTATTGTTCTAATTAGATTAAAAATTATAAAATCAACATCGCTTTAAATAAGATCTCTTATAAGAAATAATTATAAGAAATAAAAGAATATGATTACTATAAAAAAATTACAACAAGACATGTACTAGGAATTAACATAATTAAAAATGAATATAAATAACATATCTAGAAACAATGAGATTATAGGTTATAAATTTGATTAATTTAAATTATTAAAAGAAGAACCACGTAAGAGATCAGATGCATTGATATTTAAGAATGATAATAGAAATAATGAAAAAAAAACAAAGATAAAGAAGAAACTATAATTCCATTTTAATGGAATATAAAAAAGAATTAGAAGAATAATTTATAAATCTGGAAAATAATGATATAGGAAAATTAGTTAGGCTGTTAACCTTAACAGATGATGAATTAGAAAAATATTATGATGAAAAATTTTGAAAAAACAAAGAGATATGGTATGATAATAATAAGTAAAATTGATTCTCTATCATAAAATATGATTCAAAAAATCATATGAAACCTATTTCATTGTTAGTTCCTTACCAAGAAGAAACATCTAACTCATATAGGAAAGAAAGAAATAAGCAAAGACAACAAGAACCTGACATTCTTTATAAAATAAAACAACTTAAAATGAAAAAAAAAAGATTACATTGGAGAACTAAAGGTAACATTTCACCAGAATATAAACTTATTGAAAATTACTAATATGATATTTTAGATTTAAATAGTATAAGAGATATGAAAAAAAAAACTTTAGATAAATGGTCTATTGGTGTGAATGCAATTGTACAAACTTTTCTAATCATACAATCAAACTCTTCAACCTGTAGAGTTTTAGTAGCTTATAAAATGATAAAAAATGTAAAAATTTGGTTAACAAATTTAACATAAAAATAACATTTAATGAGTACTTAGATATTGTAGTAAAGGAAATATATAAGGATTTTGTTAGAGAAGACAAATGTAAACATATATCAATGAATCCAGTGAAAATAAAATTGAAAAGGCCAAATGACATTTAACAAATATAAAAATATGCGATACATGTTATGTGGATTCATTTATTTGTGAATATAAAATGTATTATTACAATTTATCACCTTCTATGTGGAAATATTTTTTTAGAAATTACTTAAAACGTTATATAAAATAATAACATAATGATAGAATTATAGAATGAAAGAAATAGAGAAAATATATCAAATATCTTAGGAGAACGAATTAGAAGTTTTAAAAATTAGATAATCATTAAATGTAAAAAAAATAAGAATATAAACAAATAAGAGAATATGATAAAATCTATTATAATACAAGATATTTTAATATGTTAGAAAAATATAAATGTAACATAAAAATTTACAAGTAAAAGTAAAAAATATATAAAACATTCAAAAAATATAAATTTAAAAAACAAAACTTTGAAAAAAAATAAAAGAATGTATAACAAAGAATCTTATAAAAAATACATTTTAGAAGAAAAAAGTGTAAACCACCAAAAAATAAAAAATTATTGCGCATCAGAAAAAATAAATACAAATGTTGGATCTACAATGAGGAAGGATATTGTGTTAATGAATGCCCTAGTATGTTTAAACACACAAAAAGAATTTAAAAAGAAATCTTAAAATGAGCTTTTAAGATGAAATTAGAATCAATAGAGAAATCAGATATATATATATATATATATATATAATACTTATAGTATTTATCCATTAGAAGAAATTGAAGAAGAAATAACTTGTTCATAATATAAATATTCTTCATTAGAAGATAAATAATTTGTATACTATTATAAATCCAAACAATACTTATATTAAGATTGAATTGAAATTTAAAAGTTACTCAAGTTATCATTTAAATGCATATGTAATTACAAGAGTTAATATATGTGTAGCTAGTAAATATGTATTCTTAAAAATACTACGAGAATAAGCACTAAAAGATTTAATCGTAAGAATTGTTAACAATTCTATAATAAATCTTAAAAAGTTTTAAAAGATGCAAATATAATGATAAGAAAAGAGAAATTTCATATTTCTATCATATATCAACAATAAATAGGAGTGGATTTATTAATAAAAAATAACTTCTTAAATCTTTACCAACACTTTACTCAATATTTAGACAAAATAAGTTTAACACTACTAGATTGTGAAACCATTTATATGTCAAAAATAAGAAAAAAGTTGATAGTGTCAAACCCAACTTTTGTGCAACAACATAAAAAGTAATTAGTGAGATAGATACAAAACAACGACTTTATAGAGAAAACATTTCATTAGATATAGAAGAGAAATAAAGCTTTTTCTTAATGATATATAGGAAGATAAAACACTAAGAGGAATAAGAAAATTATTATAAATAGTGAGTTAAGAAAACCCTTTAGATAATAAAATCAATAGGTCTAAAATAATAGTAAGTATAAAACTTAAAGACCTTAACAAAGTCATAAAAACAAAACCAATTATTTATATCCCAAAAGACATATGAATTTAAAAAATAAATTCAAGAATTTTTAGAATTAAAAGTCATAATATCCAATAATTTACATCACCCAAGTCCATAATTGTTAGTCAAAAAAGAAGTTTAAAAAATAGAGTAATAAATTTTAAAGCCTTAAATAAAGAAACTATTAATGGTGGGTATTTCATTCCAAAGAAAAAAAATTATTATCATTAAGAAAAAGAAAGAAATATTTCTAAAATTTTAATCGTAAAAGTTCAATTTGGTAATTAAGACTTTATAAGAATCACATAAATTAACAGCATTTAATTACCTGTAAGGACAATTCTAATAGACAGTTATACCGTTTGGATTAAAATAAATACCATGTGTTTTTCAAAGACATATAAATATCTTTAAAAAGCTATATAACATTTGTTATGTATACATTAATGATATTTTAGTATATATTAATGACTTAAATAAATATTACTTAAATATTATTAATGTTTTACAAAAATATAGGAAAGAAATACTTGTTCTATCGAAAAAAAAGTTGTAATAGTTCAAAAAACAATTAAGTAATTAGGATTAGAAATAGAAGAAAAACATCACCTCCAGCGTCATATATTAAACAATATACAATGATTTCTTAGTAAAATAAAAATCAAGTATAAAGATTTTTAAGATATTTGACTTACGTAGAAGCATACATTAAAAAATTGAAAAAAAATGTGAAAACCATTATTTACTAAACTCCAAAGAATTATGTCTAGAATTAGACAAAACATGACACACATACAAGTACAAAAAACTTGTCAATTTTATACCACCTAAGTCCAGATAATAAAATGATAATAGAAACATATATTTTACATGAATATTGGAGAACAATTCTAAAAGTAAAAGTAGATAACAAAGATGTATATTTTTATAGATACATATAAGGATCTAGAATTAAATTCTCATAATAATGAAAAGGAATATTTAGTTATTAAAAAGGTTATAAAGAGATTTGCGGTATATGTTATGAGTTCAAGGTTTATTGTAGGAACGTATAATAAAAACTTTGAATATTTCTTAAAGACTAATATTACAAGCGATTATAAGCAATGTCGATTAATCATATGACATCAATAGTTCAATCATTATAAATTTAATGTTGAAGATTTACCAAGAAATAAAAATAATTTAATTGATGCATTAACTAGAGAATTAACACATTTAATCATTTTTTATTTATTGGGCATGGATCCTCTTGTCATAATCATCAAGCAAAGAAAATGAAATCAAAATCATACATGACCAGCTTGAGATATTATATCTTAAAAAATCCTTAAAATATAACATCAAAGAAGTTAACTATTGGCTAAGCAAGAAGAACTTAAATGTTTAAATTATAAAAATGATGAGATTATCTCCTATGAAAAGGAAGTAACCAAAATTTCCAAAATAAGTGAAGAAGAAAATCTCTCTATAAAGAAAAAGAAAGAAAAAACTCAATTGAACAAATGAAACAAAAAGTGAAGAATCTTCAAAGACTAAGTTTTATATAATCTATAATTGCCCAAAACCAAAAATATATACTAGTTGATCATAAGCTATCAAAGTCATAACAAACTTCAATGAAATAATCCATGTATCATTTAGTAACAAGATAAAAGCATAAAGTAGTTTTGTCAATTATAGAATGCAAAAGTATTGACTCCTTTAGAGGTAACTAAGGACTATTCACAACAATTAGTTAATCTTAGCATATTGAAGACACTCGAAAGGGTACTTAAATAGGTGTTTTTCAGGGAAGCAATCAACAACTCTTTTATTTCAGAAAAAGAAAAAGATTAGTATAGGAACATCACAAGACAACAATAGTTAGTTTGTATAACTTAGTCAGAAAATCTACCGAACAACATCTTGATGATATGAAGTTCTGCACCTCAAAGAAAGAAATCCCTATAGATAGCAAATTTAATATCCAAGAAAGAGCAAATCCAATGTTTGTGTAAATCATTTTACATTGGGTTAATAAAAAAATTGTACCCAAAAAATAATTTAAATTAGTTAAATTACTTTCTTGAAAATTTTAGAAATTCCATTAAAAAATTTAGAAAAAAAAATTAAGATTATTGATAAGCCTGTTTATTTAAAAAAAATTAGTTTAATTATGGATTCAAACTAATAAATTTCAATATGTTTATATCATTTCATTAAACTTGGACTTGCTAACACCAAAGGGAAATTAATGGTCCCAAAGTTTTGCCATAAAATGAATTTGATCGAGAGAAATTAAGCATAGAACGTGAGTAAATGCTAAACCATATCTATTATGAATTAAGAAAAATTAACAACTCTTTCGAAATTAAAGTGAACAAAGTTTTATCAGCAATGTCATTATCATCTCAGAAAGTAATCTACCAATTATCGAGAAAAGTGGTGAAAAAATCATTAAATATAAAGCTACTTTCAATTGCAATGAATTGGAAGTAAGTATGAAAAACAAGAAGTTATTTTGCCATTGTGACAGAAAACATGCTAGTGATTACAAATGTATTTATTGTATTAAAGATAAGGAAGAAGACATGAAGATTTTAGCTTCACAATAATCAGTGTAACAAATGACTCTAAATAGATGTAGTTTTTCCTCTATAAATTGACACATCAAAGTAACGTAGGTGTTAACTATGAAAGTTAAGTGAAATATCACCTATGTAAAAGAATATCATTATGTCTCCTCTCATATTCTCTATCAAACCTATTCATTCAGCTCATATATTTTTATCTTTTATAATCTTTTATCCGAGTAACTTCTTCAAAATACTTAATATTATAATTGTAATAAACTATTATGATAAATTAAAGTTTATTATAAATAAAAACTCCTATTTGTTACTCTAATCTTTAAAATAAGTAAAAAAGAACATAAAAGTTATTAACATAAAGTAAATTAAAAGATATAAAAGATTATTGGACTCAAATTTATTTATAATTACATACTAAGAGGATATTAAGAATCTTGATTATTTCTTAATTTCTTTAATACTCATTTAATAATTTATATAAAATATAAAAAATATATATATTGAAAAAAAAAGCATGAACTAATTTATATAGAAGTTAAAAAAAAGACATAAGAAAGTTTAAAATATATTATATATCTTTAAAAATCTTTGATACATTTTTAAAAAATCTACAAAATAAAACTTTATTATTAGTACAGGTATTTAAAAAACAATCTAATGAAAAGATCTAATAAAGATTTTTTAAATCTAAAAAATTATTTGAATATAATCATATCAGATATATAACTAAACAATAAAATACAAAAATTAAATATTAAATTTAATCTAAAAAACATTAAATTAAATTTAACATATGGATTAACTAGAAAAAATCTAACAAAATTTGACACCAGAGCTATTTTGCCATTAAAAAAATAAAGAAAATATTATACTTTTTGTAAGCCTTATAAAAATTAATAAAAAAAACTTCTAATCCTTACATAAAAAAAATATAAAAACAAGGATATGTATAAGAAAATATATTTAGGATGTTAATAGAATTTCCCTAAATTCTATCTTGTACGCTTTTCTGCTTTATAGAACTTTAAAAGCCCTGGAGTAGATTTGTTTCATCACATTTTTTTAATGTCAATACACTGTAAAAAAGCATTCTAAATAAAGATGCTTTTTCAAAACTTAACAATCATCTAAAAAGCTATAAAATTCATGGACTAAAAGTCAATACAACCAACATCTTTTTTTCTTTTTGATGATAACCAACATTATTCTGCATGTAAGAATAGTTAATAAGATTACATGGCAAATAAATTAAATAAAAGGAATTTTATAACACAAGAATTTCTAAACTCTTTAAGAATGTCTAATTTGTCGTGTGAAACTTCTAATTTTCTACACATATGGGGTTAAAACGTTGATGAAGCTTTAAACACATCAGAATTAATTAACAAGAAAATCCAACCCCCACAATGTCTAGAGAAAAACGCCACCTACAAGAAATAGAAAGCAAGTTAGCATAAAGACGTACACAAATGTATCACATCGGGATTCACATCCCCGAAACACAAGGACATTTGATCAAATCAGCACAAATATAATATTAGTTTCGCCGATCCTATATCAGGAATCTGCCAATAAGTGAATATGAGGCCTTTTAAATGGCTCTAATTGTTGACCCAAAAAAAAAATCTATGATTGCCCTTCCATGCCACTCATACCTCTTAACACTTTGGTCAAAAGCTAATCATAACTTTCCACAAGAAAAAATTGACAATAATTAAATGGCTGCCACATACAGTCCGATTAAAATCGGCATCAGTTCACAAAGGGCTCTGATCTTTCACGACCTATGTAGTCTCAAAGCAAAGGACAAAGTACCATAGGAAAAAAGTTACTATATTAAAATGGATACATACGTACATACATATAACGTACACCAAAGAGAAATGTTTTTCATGGCTTATCTACAAAATAAAAAGACCAGAACCTAGATTCTGCCAGAAATCTGATAACACTTATGCGTCATTTCAGAATCATGTCTGTTGACCTACCCCTACTCACCAGTATCACTTGCGCCATCCACCTACACTTGAATGATTTCCCCAACAAAGCCAGTTGTCTGAGTTTGCCCTTTCTTTCAGCACATTGCGATGATTTTTACAAAAAACTCACCATATAACCCACAAGAAAAAACAAAAAAAAACATAAAAACACAATTGAGATTACAGCTATTTCACAATATAGTTTGAGTGATGTGTATTTCACAATCTCTTTTAACTCAGTTGCACGGCGGTGCAACTCGGTTAAAAAATAACATAACTCACTCAAGCCTCTATTGTGAAATAGTAGCAATCCCAAGCCCATATTATATTATTTACGTTATTATGATAGGGTATGACATGTTGCTCATATTTAATAATTTACAAATACTGGATGTATCAGAATCACATTGAGTTCTGATCAGCACTTTATGACAGCATTTGAAAACATCCATGATACCACCGAATTTATTAAATGAAAGATCATCACTTCACTAAAAAATAAATGTAAGCATCTGATGAATATTCTTTGTTACAGAATGTTAAATGTAAGCATTTAATAAATACAAGACTCACCAAAAATAGTAGTGACCTACATCATGCAAGTCTACTTGTGATCTGAGTGCCCCCTTTTATGTTTACGACGTGAAAGATTTGTGTTAGCACTTCTAACAGGCTTCTTACCCTTCTTGCTGTGAAAATGAAGCAAATAAAAAAAGCTGGGAGTAAGGCAACAGTCAAGGCACTATGTTTTACTAACAAAAAGAAAAGAAAAATGAAACAACTGTATAAAAGAAAAATGAAACTACTATATAAAAGAAAATGAAACTATATAGAAATGCAGAATGCAGGCCCAAACTTTAGTGGTCTCTTTTGAGTGTACATGTGTGTGCATGCATTCCATTTTTGGGGGGTGATGGAAACTGACCCGAAAATAGAAGAGAGTTTTCTGGACAAAAGGATTATAGGCAATGCCAGTATAGCTGAAGCCTGCAACATTTAGATTACTGACAAGTTAGACAGTCAACAAGATGCTCACTAATGACATAGTTTCCACTAGCAAATAAAACTATAAGTTTATTTGTTTCAACTTCTTGTAGTACATACCGCAAACCATTCCAATTCTCTAGTGGCAAGAGGTTTCGTCAATTCATGTCTTCTCAGCTGCTCTCTTACAGTGGTTTGAACCTTGAACACAAAACATGATTTCATCAGCTACTCTTAGATTTGGCTAAGCATATAGTTCAAACAACACAGGACGTCTGGTTTCTTATTGAGCCAGACAAGCAAGGTGGCAGCAATTCACTTGCCTGTGCAAGTATTACAGACCTTACATTAAATGCAGATATTGTAACAAATGATTGACAGCTAAACTACCTGACTCCATAAGAAATTAGATAGTCTGGTTTTAAAGTACTTCTCCAATTCTCCCCGTGTGTTGTGCATATTCAGTGCCATGCATAAATGGTAAAAGTGTATTATAATAGAAGCAATGTATTGATGTACTATTATGCTTTATTTAGCATTAGATCAAATGCTGCAACAAGGACATCAGCTTTCCTGATTCTAGACACCGTAGCAATAATATTCTAATTGCTAGTAGATGCATGCCTCTTCCCTAATAAGCTTCTTTTTTTTCTCTCTCTCTCTCTAAAGTTGACATGTTCACCAACATCTGTTGAGGTCTAACAAAGAAAAACCTATTGTTGTTCTTATATCTCTTGACTGCATGGAAATCAAATAAGAAATTTCTGCCCATGCAGTGGCCTAGACCCTAGTGAACTGTTGTGCTCTGTGATATATTTTAAGTTTCAATTTGCAACTAGATGACTGATAACCCTTATCTTGATTCTGTGAAACTGCATTTTCCAGATTCAACATCTTTTACATGGGCTTTGGATTAGAAAAGAAAACCATGAACTTGATCTTGTACAAAAATTCAAATTTTTTAAGAGCTTATTTTACAATATCAAACCATTATTTCTCGAATTCAATCTTTTTCCTAAATGACGGAAGAGGATTAAAATCCTTTTTTTCCTAATTGATGTAAGAATATTAAAATCTGAAAATGAAGTCCACAGCCATATAAAATAAGAAGATGGACACCTCTTTTCCTAAAGCAAGAAAGCTTCTCTGGCCATGTCCGAGGTGATTTCAGTCGTGACAAAATTAATGTTGTTAAATAGAAGCACTCGGGGAGGATTTTTTTTCAGTAATCACTCAAAAAGAATATGAGAATAAGACTTAGTTACTATACCTGTTGATGATATGTCGTTGCAGATTTTAGAAACTTCCCATAAGCCTTAACTACCTTCTTTGAATAAGGCTTCAAAACCTCCTGTACTTTGCCAACATGAGGCTTTGCTGCAGCGGCAGCCTGATCAATATATGGCTTGCTGAACTTTTTTGCTTGCTGTCCAAATTACATATAAATTAGGTTCACAAGTGCAAATAACATCAACAATAAGAAAAAAATACACCAGGAAAAAAAAAACCTGAAAGTAGGGATCAACAGCTTCTTGTACTTTGACAGCCTGTGGAACTAAAGCATTCTTTGATGCCTCGTAAACTTCAATAGATTTTGTTTTTAGTGACTTCATATGTGGTTCAACAGATGTTTTTACATCCAACAGTTGATTTTTTATTGATGGAATCCATTTCTGCAAGCAATAAAGATAAGCATCCACTTCAATATGGAGTTTTCACGTATCAATTATTCCTTAGAATAAGGCCAAACTTGGCGTGGGAGCCTCAATCAAAAACAAAAAATGGAAGAAGAAGAGATAAGAATGAAATGAATACTATGATTCAGTTCCAGAATTTCATTAGAATTGCTGAGCAAGAAAACCAAAAGAAAATAACAAGCATCAAATCCTTTTCTCGAGTGTTTCCTTTCCACTACTGCACCCTATAACAGACTCCGTATTTTTAGTTAGTAAATTACCAAAAAAGATATAAAAAGTTAAAAAGCAAACAAGGATAATAAGGTAAATAACTGAAAGTAAGAGGTAAAAATATATCTATGCCCCTGCATCAATGCCCTTTCTTGAAGAAGATGAGTCTCACCATCTGAGTTGATAGTAACAGAAGAAATCTTAACTTCTCCATCTGAAGGATAAAACTCAAATAAATCTTTAACATTGAAAGTAGCAAAAATATGGAGGTCAGGTGGGAGGTCCAAATGTTTTCTTGCAAGTGAAAAAATGAGCCATTTTAGAAAATTTATCAACGACAACCATAATGGAATCCACATGTTAAGATATTTTAGGTAAAACTCAGAACAAAATCCATGCTAATATCCTCCCAGAGGTTAGCTGGAACAGGTAAATAAGAGTATAACCCTGTATTTTGAGAGGTGCCCTTAACCACTTGGCAAGTCCTACACCTTTGTACAAATCTGATGGTCTCTCTCCTTAAGTGAGGCTAAAAATACTTGTCCTCTAAAAGAGCATAAGTCTTATCCCTCCCAGTGTGGGCTGGAGGCCATTGCCATGATGTTCTTCAATCACATACTCTCTTAGGGAAGAGTTGGGCACACATACTTTAACACCCTTAAACAAAAATCCATCCTCAGTATGATAATTATCTTTGAATAACTTAGCATTGCAAGCTTGTCATATATCCTTGAAATCCTTATCAAATTCATAAGAACCCTTGAGTTCTTACTAACTCTGAATTTTAAGATTGAACAATAGTCAGCAAGTGTACCCTTCCAATCAAGGCATCAGCAGCCATATTATGCTTTCTAACTTTGTGTTTGAACACAAAGCTAAACTTCTAGAGAAACAAGACCCACCTTGTATGCATTCTATTAACACTTCTTTGGGAATTGAGGTATTGCAAGGATCTGTGATCACAAAGGAAAACAAGAGAACAAAGTCTTTTTGAATCAAGTAATATTCCCAATGCTTTAGGGTCTCACCACTACATAAAATCTTGCTCGTATGTAGACCACTTTTTTCTTGCATCACTCAACTTTTCGCTAAAAACTTGATGACTTTGCCTTCTTGTATCAACACTACTCCAATTCCAATATTAGAAGCATCGGTTTCTACTTCAAATACTAAGTCAAAGTTAGATATAGCAAGAATGGGTGCACTGGTAAGCTGATGAACGCAAAATTGGTTTGTTCTCAAGACCCTATTGAAACTTTCCTTTCTATAAGCAATCCGTTATAGAGGATACTATTGAACTGAAGTGTCTCACAAACCTTTATAAAAGGTGGCAAATCCGTGGAAACTTCAGACTTCTTGAACACAAGTTAGGTTGGCCAATCTTAGACAGTTTGTACCTTTTTAAGATCCATTGAAACTCCCAATGAACTAATGACAAAGCCTATAGAGGTTGGTTAAACTTTTTGTCAAGAACTCACACTTCTTAAAGTTTAGAAACAATTGGCTCTCTCTTAAGACATCAAGAACCGATCTCAAATGCCTAAAATGTTCCTCCAAGCCTTTACCGTGAATCATAATGTCATCGAAATACACTACAACAAATTTCCCAATAAAAGGCTTCAAGACTTGATTCATTAGCAGTATAAAAGTACTAGGTGCATTACATAAGCCAAAATGCATCACCTGCCACTTGTAAAGGCCCTCTCAAGCTTGAAGGCAATCTTCCATTCGTCCCTTTGGCTTGTACCTGATTTAGTGATAACCACTTTTCAAATCTAATTTAAAGAAAATGGAAGAACCACTAAGGTTGTCCAACATGTCCTCAAGTCTAGGGAGAGGAATTCTCTACTTGACAGTAATTTGATTTACAGCTCTACTATCAATCCACATTCTGTATGAGCCATCCCTTTTAGGGATCAACAACGCACACACAGCTCAAGGCCTGAATCTTTCCTTAACTAACCTCTTTTGTAACAATTCTTTGACCATGGCTTGTAAAGTCTCATGCTCCTTAGGAGACATTCTATGATGGAGTAGATTAGGCAATCGAGCCCCAAGAATAAGATCTATTTGATGTTGAATGTTTCTAAGGGGTGGAAGATGACTTGGGACTACTTCAAGTATTAAATCCTAAACTTCTTTAAGAAGTCCTATTTTAATACGAAGGTTCCCGACCCTCTCAAAAAGTTCCTTGACAATTAGAACCAACACTGAATTCTTTAATTCTCTCTCTATGCAGTTCTAGACCAATAACATTTAATAACACTGGTTGTCTTGGATAAGCTCCCAATGTTTGATTCACCTTGTATGATAAAGGCACCAATACTATTTTCTTATTCTTCCACACAAAAGAGTAAGTATTCCCTTTCCCTTGGTGAATTGTATCTCTATCGAATAGACACGGTCTTCCCAGTAAAACATAACAGTCATCCATTCAATAACATCATTTCATCTTGATAGTATCTGCCAATTGATAAAGGAACTTTACAAACTTCCATCACTCTCACTTCAGCCCCTTTCTTGATCCACCACATTTATAGAAATTAGGATGCTTCGCAATGTTCAAGTTCATTGCTTTCATAAGTCTCAAAGACACTATATTCTCATTGCTACCACTATCTACAATCACATCACCCACTTTCTATTAAATAGTACATTTGGTGTGAAAGATGACAAGCCTATTTGAAGAATACCCTGAAATCTTTCTCAACATCTCTCTCGATAACATCAACCTCATCAAAATCTCCATCAACCTTCTCCTCATACACTTCTTATTGTTCCTCTACTCCTTCCACTAACTGTTTTCCTCGAAAGCCATTCACTACATCTATATCTAAGTTGGTTACATTTAAAGCATTTCAAAATCCATTTTTTGCAAAGGATTGGATTTAGGAGCAATCATGGGCTGTTTTCCCAAACTCTTAGGAGGTAGGTTAAATTCTAGTTAAATTTTTGAGAGGGATTGGTTAGGAGAGTAACAGGGCTATTTTAAGCAAGTGAGAGTTTATCTAAACTAAATTCGGTTTAGGCTTCCTTAAATGAAAGAAACTTGAAAATTCTGTTTATTTAGGACTCATACTTGGAAGCTAAAGTTGTAGCTTCTGAAAAACTCATCACATACCTCACATCCACTTGGCTTCTATGTGGCTCCCTTAGCCCCATAACAAGTCTAAGTATCTCTTGCAACTCCCTCTCATTAAGATCGTTTCGAGCTCGAAGCTCTTGAAACTTGTCAACATATTCAACTATTGATCTATTGCCCTACTGGCAACAGTGATCTTGTTTGAACAACATTTGCTGAAAGTCGAACGAAAAAAATTGTTCGTACATTAATCTCTTCATTAACTCCCATGAAGCACTGGCTAGCTCACCATGTCTCCTCCTAGTGGATTAAATTCAATCCCACCAAGCACCAACTCCACCTTTTAATTTATAAGCAACCATCTTAACTTGACATTTTTCAAGAGTGTCCATGTAATTAAAAAAATTGTCTACTGCTCTAGTCCACAAATTCAATAATATTCATTTGATCACTATAAATAGGTATGTCATTTTTTGTCCGATAATCTGAATATTCAGAAGGACACATCCACGATAAAGAGTAGGGGTTTGTAAAGATTGGTGATGGAGGTTTAATTGGTGATGATGAAAGTTTATTAATAGGGGTGTAAATTTTTTGGGTGAAATGGGCTTGTAATTGGTATATATGAGCGGGAATGGGAGTTTGGTGGGTAAAATAACTTTCTTGAGAATGAGGGTAGTTAGGGAATTGATGCCGAGTGTTTGGGCTAGCTACTGAGTGATTGCATATGTCAAATGAAGTGGTATTTGGGCCAAATGGGTTACGCGAGGATGAGGGAATTATTTCTGGTGGTCGTGAGGTCTCAAAATGAATATGGATAGCCTAAGGTTAGGAATGCGATAAGTACTGGAGGTGTCACGATGGCAGGGGTGCTTTATTTTGGTGTTGCAGAGGTTGAAACTAATTGTGGATGGACTCCCATGGGTCATTTGGGTGTAGTACGGACTGGAATTGATTGTGAGTGGGCTCTATTGGGTGTCATTCAGGAATGACAAGATGGATGGTTGAAGGTCAACTTGTATAGGTGGTGGGTGCTGGCAGTGGTACTTGCACTTTAGCTAGGAACCACACAAAACTAAGTCAAAGTGGGTGGGCTCTATTGGGTGTCACTCAGGAATGACAAGATGGGTGGTTGAAGGTCGACTTGTATAGGTGGTGGGTGCTGGCAGTGGTACTTGCACTTTAGCTAGGAACCACACAAAACTAAGTCAAAGCTTCTTTGACTTCTTGAGCAAAAGATTTGAACCGAGAGTCATGTCTATGTTCCTGGTCTTGCAACAACTCCAGAAGGGTTGGTGGCTATGGAATTCATATTCACTTCTTGTTGCTTACTCTGATCACCTTGAACCATTTTTTGTTTGAGAGAGATTATACAAACGCAAGGAATACCTATGCTCTGATACCATGCATGGGAACCTCCATCAAAAACAAAAAATGGAAGAAGAAGAGAAGAATGGAATGAATACTCTGATTTAGTTCAATAACTTCAATAGAATTGCTGAGCAAGAAAACCAAAAGAAAATAACAAGCATCAAATCCTTTTCCCAGAGTATTTCCTTTCCACTACATGTACCCTATAACAAACTCAATATTCTTAGCTAGTAAATCACCAAAAAGGACATAAGTAGTAAAAAGCAAACAAGGACAATAAGGTAAATAACTAAAAGTAAGGTAATAGAGGTAAAAATATATTTATGCTCCTGCATCAAAATTAACATAAAAAGCTTATTACCCTGCACATAATCTTCAGCATAAAATTTTAAGACAGGGAAGCAAAAACTTATAAAATGAAGACTGTTAATCATGGAGATAAAAGCATTGTGTACAACCAAAATTGGAACCATAAAGCATAGAGTTTCACAAACTGAAAATTTGAAATGTCGGAGAAAGAAGAGAGAGATATAAAATATATACTTACAGTTTTAATTGTATCCACATGCGGTTCAGCCCACTTTTCAGCTTGGGCCTTCTTTTCTAGAGCCTACAAGAAATTTTGGAACATTTAGATCATCAGTTACCAAACTGAAATGAAAGTAGCACACACTATTTATTAAAAAAAAATGCAAGCATGCTGTAGTCAGTTAAACACAAATCCAGTTTATGTATCTTCTGATTGTTTACAACCATAAAGCAGCCATATATAATACCTTCTGAATCACCACATCCATGGTTGGTTTCCCATGCTCATTCCAATGTGTCTCCAGGATGGACTACAAATAAAATCATATTTAGAAAAAATGCAAGAAGATACTTCTTTTCCAGAGTAGCAGGATTGTACTATATTTACCTGAGCATGAACTAGATGTACAGCAAGCCAGGGTGGGAACCATGCACCATGAACCTAATCACAAATCAAAACATGAAATAGACCTTAAAACAAAATCCATTTTCAGGATCAGATTTGCTGGCACCAGTAAGCAAGAAAAATCAAATGATACAACCAAATTTTACATGAGACATTAAAGAGCACAACATCCATGATTATCCTAATATTACATATGATGTCCTCAAATATCCACTACGAGTAAACAGATACAATGAAAATAAGTGCATCAACAAAAAACCTTGGTATAGAACAGCAAGATAAGGATAGATAAATTTCAAACCATAAAACCAAAATAATCCAATGAGTGGGACAAATAAGGAATATGTTATAACTAATAAGATAAACAACTGCAAAAGTTCAAAGAATATAATTATTTAAATGAATTAAACTCATCGCTCCAAAACCCAAGACATTTGAAGGATGTACATTTTTAATTTGAAGAAAAAAGAATTAGTCAAGTAAAAGAGAAGATGAAGACGTTCCATAACACCTCAATGCAACATACCACATGCATCAACTCAGCAGAACAAGAAAGGCAAGCATATTAATAAAATGAGACTCGTATAAAAAAATAATAACAATAATAGAATAAGAAAACAACATATATTTATGACCGGAAGATGCTCTCAAAATCCCCGAGGGAAGATAGCTTTTTCAAGATGGAAGTCATCAGAGACTAAGTCAATAAACCTAATACCTCCTGTAAATCTTTAGATCTGGAAGTGGCCTCAATTTTTGCTTTCATCAATTCTTCCTGATAAAATTGGAAAAGCAGACTGCACATGAGATGAGAATCATCAATAAGCATGATGTGATATTTCATAGAATTTACTCACCTCCGCCACTTTAAGTGCACGTTCAGTCTTATGGATCTTATTTTTCTGCTCATCATTAACTTTTTGGAGCTGTACAATGAAAATATCATGTATCATTACATTGTCAAGTTCTCATGGATTACAATAGTGATACATTCTATTATAGACAGGAATCTTAACTATGGATAAAATTCTCAGTCAGATTATTTGTCCTGCATGACTTCAGAAAGAGATTTTTTTTATTTTTTTAGTTTTTCAGCACCAAATGCCAAGTTGGCAGCCAATATCAAAAAGGGAAAAGAATTCAAAGGAGGCTGAAGCATGTAAACAACTAATTATTACTGCCTAAGAAGGGGGGAGAAAAAAGAAATCCTAACTAACTACTGTTATTATGAGAATTGATAGCATACTTTTTCTATTTTTGAACCCAATTCCTTAGTCTTCTTTTCAGTATCACTTGCCCAGGCTTGCAAGGCCTCCTTCTCCTTCTTTTGTGTATCCACTTCCCTCTGAAGTCTTTGAACCTGCATTAGATACAGCAATTTACAAAATATGTAATGATATGTACAGTACATAGTACAAAACTCATTTAACCACATCCAACCTGCTTCTCCAATTCACCAGCACGTGCATGAGCCTTTCCAACCCGCTCTGCAACATCTAATGACCCTTTTTTCTAAGAAAAATCAAATATAAGAAAAATGTTAAAATTGCTATTTATATCCTAAAGTATTCATTTAACAAGCGATGCATTTGAAAGGCCTTGTAATTGTAGGATAATCATAATTCTAATACTGTAAAAAGTGGTTTACATTTTACACAAGTTATTTATTTGTAAGGCCATGCATAGTGTTCTATAGAAAAAAAAGTAAAGAACATAAATGCTTGTACTGTGACCACAATAATGTAAATAGCAATTGGACCCACACATTCACGCTACAATAATTATAACATGAATAATTGAATACCATAAAAATGGAACAGGCAAATGGGGAAAAGAAATAGGTATCAAATATACACTGATAAATCAGATTACGATGATAAGATAAATGACTAACCTGAAGAGAAGCGATCTCACTTTGCAATGATGAAATGCTATCTGACTTATCTAGAATGATTTTCTCCTTCTCTGTTATTAAATCATTCTTCCTTTTCAACTCTTGAATCTTTTCGTCAACGTTGGATTCTGTAAAAGCATTTAGAGTATAAAGTGTCAGCAATCAACACAAACGTCTAGTGATTGTTAACAAGCAGATACATGAATACAAAATAAATTCTCAAGAAATTCATAATCATATATACTGATCAGATTGCTATAATACGAGGTTCAGCCAAATAAACCAAAGATCACAGTAAAAACACAAAGAAGAATATCATACCAGATCAGGAACCCGAAGTTCCTTTGCAATCGATCAACTAAAAATATTCTCAAACTATTATTATAGCTCCTACTACTAATTTTTACTAAACATACTGGGTTGGGGAGTTCGAACAAGGTAACCTTTACCACTCTACCTTCAGTTGGCAAAAGCTTTTAAGTGATTATCTTAGATATTAAACTGATAAGAAAATAGAGAGCAAAACTCATCAAGCAAAGTTTTTACAGTGAATCTTGTTACTCCATTTGACTTTGTTCTATGAATATCATTATTCTCCAAAATCTTGCTATATGATTATACAGACTACTGGATTCCAGCTATACATAAAGTAAATAGTACTAAAATCCCCACTATTATAAAAAAAAACTAGTATAATATTCAATCTCACAAAACAAAGGATCTTAAATTTAGTAATTTGGCGGGCGAGAAAACCAAGGCGAAAAAGATTCTTCTAAAAGCTGAAACCTGAAACCCCCACTGTTATAGCTTTAAAGTTTTCAGTTTCCACCGTGAAGCTAAGATCTTCTCCAGTGCCCACCATTGGAAAGTCACTTGAACACTTGACATTATCAATTAAGATTAAAGAGCTGCTAAAAAAGAAAACCCTTAAAATCTCAAAGCGCGAAACTAACCAAGAACGTGAATTTTAGACTTCAATTGATCTAGCTCGATCTTCAAATCGGAGAAATCATGACCCTTGGATCGAACAACTTCGCTGTGCTCGAATTCATCTCCTCCGACCGATACTTCAGCCCAAGTAGGCGAGATAATTAGGGTTAAAAAGATTGAGAAAATCACGATCATTGAAGCCGCCATGAATGAAACATTCAATCACAGCCACCAAAGAAAAAGAACGGAGTATCTGAATCTGAGGATCCTGACTTTTGTTTGTTTAAGCCTTTGTACGTCGTAACTACTCCAGGAATGCTTGTAAGTTGTAAACTAAACTTCCTTCAGAAAACAAGGGTTAACTGCAGGGCCCGGTAAGCTAGTGGTACCGTACTCTCGATTTATCAAATTATGTTATTTTAATATATTTTTTAACTATTACAACTCTAAAATTTTAATCATTGACGAGTTTCCAACCTATAATCTTTTAATATATTATATATATATATATATATATATATATATATATATTATTACTGTTGTAGATAATTTAATGTGTTTAAAATTTTATTGATTTACGTATAGAAATTAAAATTAAATAAAATAAAATTATATCTTATATTCTAATCGGTTTAAGGATATATAATATCCAACATACAGTGTATGCATTATATATATGTTATAAAATTACATGCAAATTTAATTTAATCAGATCGTTACAAACGTTAAATTTTTAAATCGTTTTAAATTTTTGAATAAATTTATCAGATTATTTATAAAGAGGAATGATCATATTCACATCGAAAATCTCATGATTTTTCTAAATTTTTATATCTAAGATCTTAAAAAGTTTGATAATGAAATATTTTTGCCAATTAAACTTACGATATATCAAGTTTGATGATCCAAATCATTGTTAAGTTGACTTATTTATCTCATTATGTTTTAAAAATGTAATTATATTTATTAAATCAATTATGATGAGTATAAAAAGAGACATGATTATGAAAAAAATATTATATTTATTTTGAGAATTATCGACTTACTCTATCTATTTTTATTTTTACATCAACAAAAAAAATATTTTATTTATTTTGCAAAATATTCATTCATATAAAAAAATCATTGTGTCTTCTCAAAGATGTTTCGTGCCCTACATTAACCACTTTTTTCAGAAAATAATTATCAACTTCTCGAACATGTACACAAACATGTTTTATCACCTATCTATTTCTATTTTAACAACTTTTTATTTAAGAAAATAATTATCACACAACTTTTTTAAGAAAATAACAAATAATTATTGCACAATATTTTTTTAAAAATAAATTTAAATGATAAAATTATCCCTTTATAATACTAAAATTTTAAGCAAATTTAACCTTTTACCAAAAAAACCTTTAATACTAAAATAACACTTTTAAATATTAGCGAAAATGAATTACAAAGTAATATAAATATCAATAGGATATCTATCCTTAACTTTGTTTGTAGCTTTGTAATACAAATTTGTTATGATTGATTAAAAAATAATATTAGGTTTGTTAGTCAAAATAAGAGGTGCCTAATTTAGAAAAAAATTCATGGAATGTAGCTTACCATATTGTCAAAGATGGAGGTGCCTAACCTTGTTTGAATAAAGAAATAAGAAAGTTAGGTAACCTAATTTTGTTGAATGAAGAAATATTTGGCACATGAAATGAGAACTTAAAGACTATAAATATGACTTCATTTCTTCATTGATAATCATCCCAAAAATAGAGAAAAACTTGTATGAGAAGTTCTTGAGTGAGAGAATTTTGTGGGAGGAAAATTATAACTCAGAACTTGTAATTGCTTTCTTGTCTTTTGGGTGTGTGAGAAAAATTAGTGAGAGTGTGGTTGTAACATGATTTTCCACGTAGTGAATTTTCTCTAGTTGTCTTTTGACAACGAAAGTGGTTTTTTTCTAATTTGGAGTTTTCCACTATAATTCTTGTGTTGTGTATTATACATTTACTCTGTTATTTGATATTTTACTTAAGAAAGATCTTGGGAGGGAGAATTTGTGATTATACCATTTTATCCAAATTTCTAACAAGCTGTGTATCGAGCCAATTTCAAAGAAAGAAGGAGAAATGTCAAGAGTCAAGATTGACATTGAGAAATTTGATGGAAGAATCAATTTTGGCTTTACAGCGAAGTACAAGTCAAAGATTTGTTGATCAATATAAGTTACCTGGCGTTAAAGGGGGAACCGACCACTTATTCTTGGTATTGAGTCTAGTAAAACCAATATAAGTGATGAAGATTGGGAAGATCTTGATCTAAGAAATCTGTAAGTACAATTCGGCTTTGTTTGGCCAAAAATATTCTTGCAAATGTGCATGGAATATCTATGGCCAAAGAACTGGGAAAAGCTTGAAGAATTGTATCAAGCAAAAGCGTTTCAAATTGGGTGTATTTGAAAGAAGCGGGTTCATACTTGCGTATGAATGAAGGAACTATTATGTCGACCATCTAAGTGTTCTCAATGGTATTGTCTCTGAATTGGAAACCATTGGAGTTAAACTTGATGATGAAGATATAGCTTTAAAATTTCATCCGGTCTCTTCCATCTTCTTATGATCACATGAAACCTATCTTGATTCATGGAAAGGAGAAAATAATTTTTGGAAGTTACTAGCAAGTTGTTTCTGAAAGAAAAAGGCCGAGTGGTGAAAGAAATGTTTCGCTGAAAACTCAACATTGGTAGTGACAACCGAAAGAAAAACAATTTCATGAAAAAAGATAGTGTGTTGGGGTGTGGACAATCCGGGCACCTCAAAAGAAATTGTCAAAGGGTGGAGGCGATCTAAGAAGCTTCAATACCGAAGCGGTGGCTAATAGTAATACGTTTTCAAAGTATAGTGATGCTCTTTAAAAGAAGCGTGTACATCCTCACGTGGCATGCATTAGTCTCTAAATATTGCCATGTGAAAGAGGTGTGTTCTTGTAGCGAGGTCCACAAGTTTGCACACGGGCATTGGCTTAGTATAGATGCAAGGTGTGTGGTGGAAAGGATGTCGATAGGTGATGAACTCCGGGAAAACCAAGTGTGAGTTGCACCATAGAATTTCGACAAGTTTTTTTTTCGACGTAGTAGATGTGAAATTCTTAGAATTGGTGATTAATTCTAAGTGGGTGTACTCTTTATGGTGGAGTATGATAATTCTCGGTGCAGAGAATTATGACTGTTGGAATAGACAGTGTTGTAGTGGTAACCATGTTTATTTTTAATCAAGGTGGAGATTGTTATGATTGATTAAAAAATAATATTAGGTTTGTTAGTCAAAATAGGAGGTGCCTAATTTAGAAGAAAATTCATGAAAGGTGGCTTACCATATTGTCAAAGATGGAGGTGCCTAACCTTGTTTGAATAAAGAATAGGAAAGTTAGGTAGCCTAATTTTGTTGAATGAAGAAATGTTTGGCATATGAAATGAGAACTTGAAGGCTATAAATATGGCTTCATTTTTTCATTGATAATCATCTCAAAAATAGAAAAAAGCTTGTATGAGAAGTTGTTGAGTGAGAGAATTTTGTGGGAAAATTCTCTTGGGCTTGTAATTGCTCTTGTCTTTTGGGTGTGTGAGAAAAATAGTGAGAGTGTGGTTGTAACAATTTTCCACATAGTGAATTTTTCTCTGGTTGTCTTTTGACAACGAAAGTGGTTTTTCTCTAATTTGGAGTTTCCACTATAATTCTTGTGTTATGTATTATCTATTTCTATGTTATTTGATATTTTACTAAGGAAGATATTGGGAGGGAGAATTTGTGATTATACCATTTTATCCAAATTTCCTAACAAAATTAACTTATAATTTACGTATCCAACTTAAAAAGGAAAAAGGGTCTTTAAGAATAAATATAGATTTTATATTGCACTTTTTTTAAAAAGAAAAGGGACTTTAAGAATTATTTCTCAAAACACCCTACACTTAAAGCAAACTTTAGGGACAAAATGATATGAACCAAGTAGATAGGATCTAGCTAATTTCAGATTATATAGCAAAGGGTTTGTCCACAAATCAATGAAAATTATTCACCATTTTTCTGAGGAGAAAAGACGCCACAAGGAGCCACTATTTTCTTGATAAGTCTAGCACAAATGACACCCTAACAAGTATGGATATTACTCATCACAAATGTTTGGATGCTAAACAACGCCACAAAGGTTACCAATCCGTTGATAAGTTGCTTGAAGAGGAACAAAGAGCAAGAATGAGCTCTCAAATGATTAGAATATTCAAACTTCATTCAAAATTATGTTTTACATCAGGTGAGATGCTCTTAATAAGATACAAACCAACCCTAAGCTCTACTACATCATAGCCATTGATCTCATCCAAGGATTCAAAATAAACACAGCCAAAAGCAGAAAAGCTAGTAGAAAACATTGACTAAAACATGAAAAAAATGGGACAGCTGATCACAAAGGAATCCTATAAAATATTACATCATAACCCTTGATTTCATCAAAGGATTTCAAAGAAAGCTGCCCAAAAAGAGTCCAAATGGCACATGGAAATTGGAGCAAAATATGGAGCAACTAAGAACAAAAGAAACTTTATAAAATATTACATCTTAACCCTTGTTTCCATCTAAGGGCTTAAAATGAAGCTGTCCAAAAAAGTCCAAATGGCACAATAATGTACCTAGCTTTATTTTGCTAATATTGCCCTAATTTCCATCCTAGGTTTGTCCACTCTCAATTTAGGTCCCCTTAATTATGCATGACCTTTTGAATGAGCCCATTTAAATAATTTTCAAGTTGTGACTTCCTAGACCTTGTGATTAGTCTACTTAGAATTTGTAGAGCTCGATTATTCTCATCACAAAAATATTAAGCTTAATCAAATTACAAGTTTTATATTATTAACGAAAATCATTATATAATTTATTTTATTATATTTACCTAACAATACATTGTAGATAAATTTGTAATTTTTTAAAACATTAAGACAAAAATGTTACCTGAACAAAACATTAGAGAAAAAATATAATTGTGCCAATAAATAATAAGAAATTAAAAACTTGTAACAAAACAAATTCCCTTATTACGAAAACAAGAGAGATAGATCATAGTTACTTTATTATTATTTTATTATTTTATTATATAAAAATGACATTATAACTTTAAATATCAAATTTTTTATTTTATTTTAATTTTTCTTTAAAAAAATTAATTGATTAACACATTATAAATTATCTTTTTTATATGAGTTAGGCTCGTCCTATTAACGACGTTATAAACTTTTAATAGGTCGTGTTGTACCAACCTAATTTTTCAATTCAACAACATAGTATACATATATGCATAATATACAATAATTTTAAAAATTATGTTACATTTCATTAATAAGTTTAAAACAAGTTATAAAATATTATAAAATATTCATTCAAATAAATATTTATGTAATTACACATAAATTCAACAAAAATAATTAATAATATATAATAGTTAAATAACACAAGAAAATTTATATACATAATCTTCATCATCAACTATGAAAAGTAATATGTACTTATTCATTGACGTGTTCTTGCATGTAATATGCTTTTAAATGTTATAAATTGTTAAAATAAAATTAAATTAAAGTTAGAAAGTTTACATGATATTCTATAATATATTTTGATAAATTGTATACAACTTTATTCATTAACTTCGTAATATAAAACATGTATAATTTGACATAACTTAATTAATATATTATTAAAATTAAGTTATATTAGTTAAGAATTTATTATCCAATATAAATTAATGATAAAATTAAAATTGAATTTATAAATTTAAGTACATAAATATGTAATTAATTAACATTTGAGTACTTTCATACTATTTTTTTCACATCCGTAACTTTGTCTTAATAAAGCAAATGAATTTTATACAATTTTAATATAATATTAATATATATACTACATTTTAAGATTTTAGAGTAATTATAATACATCATCTTGTATAAAAAAGTACATAGGAAAATATGACTCATATAACCAAGATTCAATGATGAATACAATAGTTAAATAAAAAATTAATATATATATACATTAAAATTGCAACCTTATTAAATAGATCATATAATAAGTATAAAAAAATCAAAATATAAATTACTTTTCATGATATATAATATCAAATTTTGGTTTAATAGTACCTTTGAAGCCTTATTACTTGACCCGGTAGCTTAGCTCGATAGCAATTCATCTTCAATTTTATTAACCAAGTACTAATTAAACCAACTATTAATCAAATAAGTTGAGTTTAATATTTTTTAAATAACTCATCATTTACATGAATATAAGTAAATTATATGATTAGATTTATAATTATCTATTATAATAATATATAAATATATTTTAAATGTTATCTTATCTATACTTGATGATATCTTTTATAATAAAGAAGTACATCAACTAATTAACCTTAATATTTATGAATTTAAAGTAAAAACTTAAAATATGTGAATTAAACGAAAATCTACAACTTTAAGTAATTGTTTTTGCATAATTTATTATGATCGTTATATTTATCAATTTTAAAATATAATTTTGAACATAAATAATATTATACCTCATACAATATTTGTTTTTGACCTTGGAGTCCCTACACTATATTGTTTATCTCATAATGATATAATTCTTTAATATAATCTAAAATGATAAAAACTTAAAAAATATATATTAAGTAATTTTTTTTAAATATTTTAATAAATATAAATTTTATCAAATTGGAGTTTAGTTGAACCAGAGTCCAAGCCACAAATTAGCTTTGTAATTTTCTTAAAATTTCATTATATTTATTTGAAATTGGTAATAACTCGCATGTTTATATGCCCTGATCCTATAATTATTTTAAATAGTCACTTGATGTATTATACCTACTTAATTTGGTGCTATGGATTTAATAGCATAATATATCTCGTTTATTATATCTAGCATCAATAACTTCTTATCTTGAGAATACAACTAATATCAATTACTAATATTATTAATAAAATATAATATAATTTGAATAAATATATTAACTCATCTAATTTTAAAAGATTAGTATCATATTTTTAAGAGTGTACTAAAACTTTTTAAGTATATGTATTTTGGTAATCAAGCTACAACTTATATATAAAATTTAAAATAATATAAATTAAGTATTACGATTTAAAAATTTAGATATTTATATAAGAAGTTTTAAGTTTTATTTATTTAAAAACTTATATATATATATATAATTTTGGCTCAAATAAAGTTTTGTTTATTTAAAGTTATTTTGTTTGTATTTTAAATATATCTATTACATATTATCACTCTGTCTATATATAATATCTCTCTATATAAAAGGGAGTTTATAGTATTTTATTTATTTATTTGATTTAATTTATTTATTTATTTAATTATATCATTTATTAATAAAAAATGAATATAAAAAAATTGAGAATCTTTTTCAATAGTAAATACTCTTTTTTTTATTTTGCACAAATAAATAAAAAATGCTTTTATAATAAATATTCATGCCATTTGTTTGATTTTTTATATTTTTTTAAATAACCAAATAAGTGAGTAAAATAAAAATGATTTTATTTTATATTCATACTTTATGTTTATTTTTTACTTTTTAATAGAACCTAAAAATTTATTATTTAATCTATTATCAATTAGTAGATATGCATAGGAGAGTTGATATAAAAATATTTATTTGATGTTTTTGTTCGATAAATTTATAAATTTATAAATATATATAAAATGAGAGTCGATGGTTGCTTTTATAAAGGAAAATGAATTTATCTATTTATTTAAAAAATATATTTTGTTTGATGTTTTTTTGTTATTTTATTTAAATATTTTATTTTTTTAATTGTATATCCATATAATGGCAATTAAGTAATGTTATATACATCAAATTACATATTAATTATTAAGATAAATTAATTAAATTACATATCAAGTTGTAATAAAAAATATTTTCATTGTAATTTAATTTTTTCTTAAATCTCACGAGATTTGATGTTAAAAATATTTTAATTTATATTTAAAATAAATATATATTTTATCTTGATTTCCTTTGAATTAAAAAAAAATCTTTTACGATTATAATTCATACAATTCTTTATGTTTATATTTTTTATTTATGCATAAATTATATAAATAGAGTTACATTTATTATTTAATATGAAAAAATAAATAATTTTTATTGAAAGTTATATTTATTATAAATTTTAATGAAAAATTCAATACTTTTATTTTATTTAAATTAAGTTACCTATATATTCACTTTAATTCTACCATATTAATCATAATATTTTTTTTATTTATAATAAATGTTGTTGATTGAAATCTCTATTCAATTTCACTAATAATTATGATCTTAATTTATTGAAATTATTTTAATATTATTTATCAATAATTATTTTATTAATACGAGAATAAATATATTGATATTAAATATTGAATAAATAAAATTAATTAATATTTTTATTTTTTATCTTTATATTGGATTTTTGATGTTATATTTGTAAAAATTATAAATTAAAATATTTTTTAATAATTTATTCAAAGTTTAAATAATACATATACATTATATTTTATTTGTATTTTTAAAATTTTATACGAGAATATAACTTTTAAGCTCATGACACTTTATAAAGATATAATTTCTTTACATACACAACGTTAACGAAATGTAGTTCAATGTGACATGAAGTTAACTTTAATGTATTAAAAATTTAAGAATCAAGTCTTAATTACATGATACTTGTATATAACACAAATTCGCGACTTGTTTGAGTTCAAAATTAACATATATGTAGAGGAGAGTTAATGGATGAGTATTTATTTGATAATTATATATATATATATAAATAAGGAGAGATGATTTGTTTATTTATTTAAAAGATACATTTTGTTTGATTTTTTATGTTATTTTATTTAAATGTTTTATTTTTATTAATTATATATCTTTCTATCATATCAATTAATTAATGTTATATATATTGAGTTATTATAAATATAAAGTTAAATAAAATTATGAAGTAATATCAACTAGGTTAATTAGATTGTATAATGTAAATTTTTGTGTATATTAAATTGTGATAAAAATATTTTTATATTAATTTAAATTCTTTTCTAAATCCCATAATCAATTTTTGATTTGTATTTTATTTTATTTTTATTTCATTTTGAATTAAAAACATCTTTTACATTTATGATCTACACCATTATTTATGCTTAATTTTCTTATTCATGCATAAATTATATAAATGAAGCCAATTTATTGTTTGATATGAAAAAAAAATTAATATCTTTATTTCATTTGTTTGGTATGAATCATATATATATTTTTATTTATGCATGAATTATATAAATGAAACTCATTTAATTTCATTTGTGTGAATTCAGCGAGATAGCATTTAAGATTAACGCTAATTCGGATTGAATACAACAGGTGAGATATAAATTATAACTATTAATGTCTTCGGCAATTTATAACGGGAGTGGGTATTTTAATAATTATTTTTTCTACTTTTCTTTTATCAAATAATAGCTATTTTATTTTTCTTTTAATTTTATTTATAATAATTTTTTTATTTAATAATATAAAACATATAAATCATTAGATGTATTTTTAAAGATTAAGATTTAAATTTCAGTTAAAAATAATAATTTAATGCTAAATTATTTAACATAATTTTACTTATAATCAATAAGAAAAATATTTATTTATTTTTAGATAATATTAAAAATTATATATTTATTACGTTGCAGGAAAAAAAAATATATTTATTAATAAAATTAAAACTAAAATTTTATTAAAGGATATTACTTTAATTAAAAAAAAGTAAACAGAATATCCCATCCCTAGGTGATTTTTCTGATTCATGTTCATTTATGATGTTATATACTTTTCCCAAGAAATAATTAATTTTCAAGATTACAGGTCCGTGGCGCTAATGAAGATGAGAGGACCGTGGCGCCTCCTGATATTACATGACTTTCAAATTTGTTGACACAATTACTCCATAACACTCGTCACCACTGTCGATTGCCACTGTTATATGATAGTACTATTATATTTTATATAAAAAAATACTAATATTATATATTAAATTATTTATTAAGTATATGATTACGTAAATAAATATTTAAAAAATTAATAAAATAATATTTTTAAAATTTATAGTAGTAAAAATAGTATTTTTATTTGTATATTTATATATTTTTAATTCTATTTTAAAAATTGTTTAAATTAAATTATGATTATTTAAATTTATTTAATATTAAACTTTATTAAGTTAATTTTGATATTATAAATTTCAAAGTATCCTTCATTCTACAGAGTGGGTATAAAATTATTATCATTTCATTTTCTTGAACTAACTAGAGAATGGGAATATGATGAGATCAGGGTTCCTTTTGCATCTATGGTCTGTTTTGAATATGTTTACTGGGTGAATTGCCATCTACTTCAACATTTTTAGGCAAATTATTTTTCCAAGCAGCTGCTGAATCCGTTGGAAGTTAATTTTGCTCTTCATTCATTTCTTTATGTGTATTTTTTAGTTTACATTATGATGATAAATTTAGAATGCTTGCGTCATTAGTAAGTTGGGTTTTTAATTTAGGTGTATTGGTCACAGCGCATCACATGACGATAAAAAAAAACAAATTTTTATTTTTATTTAGAATTAACCGTTAATTATGATTGTGTTTTGTTAAGTATCTCAAGTTCAAATTAGGATGGTGTTCCAATTTAAAGCATGAGTTTGTTGCTCTTGTCAACTGTGTTTGTTTTTCAATATCTTTTTTATTTATTTTTTATTTGGTCATCTTTATAATTAGTTATCTTAGTGAGTTCATTTTAGTTCTTCCTTCCTTTTACAAATTTCATCATCACTTGTATTAATTTTTTTGTGGAATACTCATAGACAGTGATTTCACCTTGTAATAATGGATCATACATACTTCATTTTGGGTTTACATGTGATTTGTGACAATTGGCGGAATTCTGTTTTCCATGTAAAAACTTGCTTCCCTTTTACTTGTTTTCCTTGTGCAGAGCTGTAAATTTACGCTGTTCTAAGCCCATTTTTGATTTGTCTCTTACGGTGGGATGGGGAAGCATGTACAAAGACGCATGAAAGTGTATACCATGGTTCTAATAGTATACTTTGATTACAAGGTAGAGTCTATTGTTTACTTCTTGCTTTATGTTGTTCTCTTCTATCTAAAGAGGATACTAATACTTGATTTTTGTGTTCGTGGTATAGATGGTGCAGCTAAGACAGAAATGGACCCGCAAACCTAAAATACCAGATTTATGGAAAAGGGCTCATGAGCGGAATGCGCAACGTGTTCTGAATTTTATAGTAGAGTTGGAAGGTTTATGGATCAAACTTGGGCAATATTTATCTACGCGCACTGATGTTCTACCTGCAGCTTATATAGCCCTTCTCAAGCAATTACAGGACTCCCTCCCCCCTCGTCCTTTTCAAGAGGTCATATATATATATTTTTGGCTTCTAGGTGGTTTTACTTACTATTCTGTTTGAAGAATATATTATACAAATATGAAAGTTTACATGGTTTTTCTTATTCTATATAATCACTCTGGTCCCTCTTTTGGTTTGGCTTGGATAGTTTTCGTTGATGTTAAGGATATTTCTAACCTTTTCATCTTTCGTACGTTACATCTTGTACATTTATTTTTATGAGATTTATATAGTTGGGATTTATAAAAATACTGTCTTTCTTGAGAATATCAAAGTAATTGACCCATATGGACTTTTCATCGTGGTTATCTCACTTACCTCGTGAGTGTATATATATATATTTTTCTTTCCTTCATTTATCACTAGCTCATGAGTTCTGGAATTTGTGAGGTAGAGGGTTTGCCGAGAAGTGACTGATGTGCGAGTTGTGGAAGTCATAGGCATTAGTAGTGAGTCTCATTAATAGGACTTTGAGGATGTATTGATAACATTAACATTAATTTTTTCAGAAAATAAATCATGGAATTCTGTCACAGTATGGAAAGTTGGAAAGCAATGATTATGTGTTTATGTTGTTATGTTTCCGAAAATTAAAATTTATTTTCAATAGTTATCTAAGTCTTATGATTTAAAAAACCAAGTGCTTAATATTTGGACAGGTTTGCGGAACCGTACAAGAAGAGTTGGGAAAATCAATGGATGGTATTTTCTCCGATTTCATGAAAGATCCTTTGGCAACTGCATTGGTAAGTTTCTCAGATTATGCACAGAGGTGCTATAAAGTGCACTTTGTTCAGGGCATTGTTTATTTCCCTTTGCTTAGAAGTGCTTGGTAATTTAGTTGATTACCCCATTTGCTTTTATGCAGATAGCACAAGTTCATCGAGCAACTCTACTCAATGGCCGGGAGGTTTCTGTTAAAGTTCAGCACAAGGGCATTAAGACGATCATGTTGGAGGTTACTCTTCTCCAGCTTTATACATGTGGGCAATAAGGAATTTGGTGTTACTGTATGTTACTAACCATTAAACCCTTTCGTAGGATTTGAAGAATGCAAAGTCTATTGTTGACTGGATAGCATGGGCGGAGCCTCAATATAATTTTAATCCTATGTTAGATGAATGGTGCAAAGAAGCTCCCAAAGAACTGGACTTCAATCTAGAAGCTGGTATGCAATTAAATTAGTCACTCAAGACATTTTGATGGTTGCATATTGGCCATTGGTGAGATAGGATGAGTCGACGTGAGGCAGAATGAAGGGGTTGAAACCTCTTTCTTCTATGTTTCTCATGCATTAATGCATATTTAGTTAATTGTATGAGTTTTTTTTTCTTTCATTTGAGGGAACTTTTTGAGATATCTGATCTTTAGCATGTCAACCATGCTTTGAAAAGCCTCATCAAGTATATAAGCACTCGGCTACTTTTCTGGAATACTTGTATGTATTGTCTTTCTCACCGGCTGGTTTTTTTAATATTGTGTAATCTTGTTCTGCATCATGTTAGCATCAATATGCTCCTCACATCTTGTTATGTGACTACGATGCTGAAAGCTGATCTCTTTGTATATCTTTTTGTTTCTGTAGAGAACACTCGAATAGTGTCTAGAAATCTTGGTTGCAAAAGCACATGTGATAATAACATGAACGGGAACCAAGTGCATGTCTTGATTCCAGAAGTTATTCAGGTGCTTTCTGCCTCATCCTTTTTTCTTTTCTAAATGTGCCTCCAAAAAGAGGAGGAATATTATTAAAAGAAAAAATGATAAAGATATCAGGAAACTTCAATTTAATTATCTCAGCCATTGCAGGGAAACCTGCATTTTTCTAAAACTAAGAACAGTTTTATAAATCTAGGGATTGGGAATGCATTAGCTTTTATTTCACACTTGACGTCACAATTTATGACAAACCAAGGAGGATGGAATAGTTTTACACACATGAATGACTCTGGTAATATGAACACTTTGGGAAACTTCTAATCTGATTCCTGGAGAGCTTTTGAAACATAACATTGTAGGAATGGAACAATTAAATCTCTTTATTATCTCAATATTTGGCATGCTAGATCTCCAAGTTGGTTAAGAAGAGCCATTGTTTGAACCGGAGTTCTCTGATCTCGGGATATCCACGTGGGGCCTAAGGTTTTGGCATTGATGCTTCGCACCGATCCATGTTCACAGTGGGGCGGCCATAGCCTGACACATGTTTCTTTCGCTCTCTTCAGGTTTCAAACCCCGATTCTAATCCTTAAGACCTCATTAGGGAGTCATCTGGTACCATCTGGACTAGTGGACAACACGAGTTTTACTCGACCTAGATCTCTGACACATTATATTTTAGGCTAACTATGCCCTCGTGACATGCAGTTATATGTACATATTGTATAGTTGACACATGTACCCATAAATGTGTTAGGAGAATCACAATTTCAGTTCGAACTTAATCAAGCTCTAAACAACGGAATTAAACCTATTCTCCTTCTTTGTGTGAATCTTTTAGGAAACAAATAAATAGAGCTTAAAATGAAACATGTACAAAATCAATACAAGCAATTTATGTGGAAAAACCTTCCCGGTGTAGGAAGGAAACAACCATGGCACTCCTCTCCAAATCTTCCACTATCAAGAAACAATTGTACAACAGTTCTCTCTAGGTAAAACTAGAGGCAAACAATCAACAACATCATAAAGAATACACTTCTTGGAAACTAACAATTATTTCAAGAAAATGGAGAAATCTAACCCAATTCGTAATCACTGTTCACTGCTCAGAATTTCCCAAACAGGTGAGCCAAATCCAAATCCCACCGCACAGATTAAAGAGTCTTGAGTCGTGAACCTTCCTGCAAAATTTCAGCTTAATCGGACCACAAACGGCCTTTGATCGGAGCACTTGATGAAGACTGACCGAGAGGAAAAAGCGCTCGGTTTTTACGCTGGCTTTGCCTTTCTTCTTTGCAATTCTAAAAAACTCTGCAGAATCCTATCTCATTAAACCCTAAATGGGTTTATTAATGAAGCAATGTAATGACATATGAAGCTGTTTTTATTTTACAGAAAAATTACTTCATTTATTTCTTAATATCAGATCCCTTTATATATACATTTGTTATGCCTAATATACTGCTGGAAGTCATTAATATACAGCTTCAAATCACCCTAAAAATCAGGAAACTAACATCCAGAAAACAAGGGTTGGTTCCACCCTGAAAATCAGGAAACTAGACTTCTAAAATCAAGGGTTGGTTCCACCCTGGAAATCAGGAAACTGACCATACTCTTAGGTTGATTTCCTATACTCCTCCTCAAGCTAGGCGATATATGTTTTCCAAACCAAGTGCTACATTTAACTCTGTGAAATTAGGTCGAAACAATGCTTTGGTTAAGATAGATGGAACATAGTTGAGGGAGATCATCTTGCCTTCAGTTTTCTCACTGATGAAGTGTCTATCAATTTCCACATGTTTAGTTCGATCATGGTGGACTGGATTTTTGGCAATTGCAATTCTTGTTGGTTGTCACACGTGATTCTAATAGATTCCGAATGTTCAACCTTGAGTTCGTATAGTAGTCGTTTTAGCCAAATTCCTTAGATGCCCCAAAGCCAATGCACGAAACTCGGCCACTGCGCACGTCTTTACCGCTTGCTTTTTGCTACACCATGTCACCAAATTTCCCCAAATAAATGAGCAATATCCAGATGTAGATTTTCGGTCATTAGGAGATCCAGCCCAATCAGCGTTAGTATAAATTTCCAATCTTCTATTAATTGTTTTCTTAAACATGAGCCCCTTTCCAGGATCCTTCTTCAAGTATCTTAGAATACGGTTTACTGTCTCCAAGTGATCTACTGATGGGTTGCCAAGAAACTGACTAACAACACTGACTGAAAAACTTATATCTGGACGTGTATGGGTCAAATAAATTAACTTACCTACCAAACGTTGATATTGCCCCTTGTCAGTTGCCAATTCATCAGTTCGAGGTATTAGTTTGGTGTTAGGGTCCATGGGTGTTTCAACAGGATTACACCCACTCATGCCAGTCTCATGCAAGAGATCTAGAACATATTTGCGTTGAGAAACTGAGATTCCTTTGGTACTACGTGCCACCTTCATCCCTAAGAAATATTTCAAATATCCCAAGTCTTTAATCTCAAATTCCTTGGATAATAGCATCTTAAGTCTCTTTATTTCTCCTACATGATTTCTTGTAAGAACTATATCATCAACATATATAATCAAAGTTATGATTCTCCCATCTGCGTAGTGTTTGACCAATAAAGTGTGGTCTGCATGTGTCTGAGAGTATCCATCCTGTTTGAGGACCTTGGTGAATTTTTCGAACCATGCTCTAGGTGACTGTTTAAGTCCATATAATGCCTTTCTCAACTTGCATACCTTTCCTTGTGTATCTTTAGTCTCAAAGCCAGGAGGCACATCCATGTAAACTTCTTCGATCAAATCTCCATTTAAGAATGCGTTCTTGACATCGAGTTGAAGTAGCGGCCAATCCTCATTAACTATGATAGGCAATGAAGACACGAATTGTGTTAAGTTTTGCTTTGAAGGAGCAAAGGTCTCTTGATAATCAATTCCATATGATTGGGTGAACCCTTTAGCCACTAGTCGAGCTTTATATCTATCGATATTTCCATCCGCATACATTTTACAGAGAATATCCATTCTGACCTATTGTCTTCTTTCCAAGTGGTAGCTCTGTTAACATCCATGTACCATTCTTTTCAAGTGCATTATATTCTTCTAAGGTTGCCTTGTGCCATTCAGGAACTTTTAGAGCTTCATTGACAGAATTAGGAATCTTGATGTTGTCTAGGGATGTCACAAATGCCTGAAATTTTGGGGACAAATTTGCATAAGAAATGTAACTTTGAAGAGGATGTTGAGTGCATGATCGAACGCCTTTTCTTTGTGCAATAGGAAGATCTAACTCAGGGTCAGAACCAAGTTTTGGACTAGATTTTGCTTCATCTTGTAATCTTTCAGATTCAGTCTGGCTCAGGAGAGTTTCTTGGCTTTGCTGATTTCGTGTGGGCAAGTCAAGATTTCTCTTTCTTTCATAAAATTTTATGGCATCATTAGGAAGGAGAAGATGTCTAGGATAAACAAAGGGAGATTGATCAGGTTTGGTTTTTGAAGGAGAATCTGGAATGGTTATCAGGTTGGAAGAGGACAAGGTTGTGGAGGGTAAATGAGATGATAAATTTGGTTCAATGAGTGATGACCAATCCCAATTCTGCAATTCATTAGTGTGATTCTCCCCTTGAATTGCAGAATTAGAATAGAATGGAGTTTCTTCGAAGAAAGTAACGTCCATGGAATGGTAAAACTTACGAGTGATGGGAGAGAAATATTTGTAGCCTTTTTGATTGGCTGAGTAACCAACAAAGATGCATTTAATGGCACGGGCATCAAGTTTGCCACGATATTGTGAATGAATATGGACAAAAACAGTGCAACCAAAAACCTTGAAAGGAATTGGTGACACAAGTTGTGAGGTAGAATATTGACTCTGAAGCACTTGTAAAGGTGAATGAAAGTTGAGAACTCGAGAAGGCATTTGGTTGATCAAGTGTGTTGCAGTAAGAATGGCTTCACACCAAAATTTTTTAGGAACATTGGTTTGAAAAAGTAAAGTTTGGGCAACCTCAAGTATATGATGGTTTTTGTGTTCGGTTACACCGTTTTGTTGTGGTATGTCAACGCATGAGCTTTGTTGGACAATACCATGTGATTTGAGATATCCACTAAGATCGGAATTAAAGAAATCCCTAGCATTATCAGTTTTTAGGATTTGAATATTGGCATTTGAGTTTGGATCATGGCATGAAAAAGTGAAAATATGTGCTTGGTTTCAGATTTGTCTTTCATAAGAAATGTCCAACATAATCGAGTATGATCATCAACTAACAGTAAGAACCATCGAGCACCGTATCTGGGAACCCGACATGGTCCCCAAATGTCACCGTGAATGAGGGAAAAAGGGTGTCTTGGTTTACGCGGGCGTGATGAAAGAGTATTTTGAGTATCTTTTGCCATCTAGCAAACTTCACAATGAAATAAATTGGGATTTTTATTGATGAATAAGGATGGAAACAAACGTTTCAAATACGAAAAATTTGGATGACCTAGACGAAAATGCCAGATCATGATTTCACTTTCTTTATTAGTATGACTATGATACTTAAGATTATGACTCAATTGACATTGATGACTAACAAAATGGTTTGAAGGAGTGTTGATATCAAGAACATAGAGGCCCGTCAATCATTTTCCCCGAGCTCAGGTCCTGAAAAACACAAGATTTAGCCAAGAATTTAGTTTCACAGTTAAGGTCATGATTTAATTTACTAACTGATATGAGATTGCAGCAAAATCTAGTCACAAATAACACATATTTGAGAATGAGGTTGTTTGAGAGGCAAATGGTCCCTGTTCCGACTACTGTGGTGCGAGTACCATTGGCGACACACATTGTTTGAAGTCTGTTGCAAGGTGAATAGGTTGTGAAAAGTGATTGATCACTTGTCATGTGATTGGAGGCACCTGAGTCTACTATCCAAGATGAGGAGGGAAATTTTTCAACATGCTTTGTTGAATTACTGGAAATATGTGTGGAGTTATTCTTGCTGCTACTAAATGTGGTGTTGATATTTGCCTTTTGTATAAGTTGTTGGAGAAGTTCTAACTGTTCCTTAGTGAATGGGATAGGATTATCAGAAAATACACTTGAATTTGAAGGCTGAGTTTGTACTGATGGTTGTAGAGACTGAAACTGAAAAGATGCAGGCCGAAATAGCTCTCCTCGAGGGTAGTCTTGTTAAAAGAAGAAGCGAAACATTAATAGTTGTCTTGTTAAATAGACCACCAAAAGGATTATGTTTAGGAGCAGGATCAAGAATGGATCCAAGCCCAAAGTCACTGAATTTCCCATATTGAATTCTGTTACTTGTCTCTGGAACCTCTTCATCCATGTCATCTTCCAGTGTACTAAGAACATTTAAACTTTCAGTTTTTTCATAGCTCTGATGCCCAAAAACTGAAACTTGAGTTGGAAACTGAAAAGGTGCATTCCTTGCCTGAGTATTTGACATCATTCTAGGTGAACTTACAGAACTAGTTGAACAAGAGGCTAAGAGCACCAGTTTATGAGCCTAAGGCTCTGATACCATGAAGCTGTTTTTATTTTACAGAAAAATTACTTCATTTATTTCTTAATAACAGATCCCTTTATATATACATTTGTTATGCCTAATATACTGCTGGAAGTCATTAATATACAGCTTCAAATCACCCTAAAAATCAGGAAACTAACATCCAGAAAACAGGGGTTGGTTCCACCCTGAAAATCAGGAAATTAGATTCCTAAAATAAGGGGTTGGTTCCACCCTGAAAATCAGGAAACTGATCATACTCTTAGGTTGATTTCCTACAACATAATTGCCCCCTTCTTACTCCATGAGCTTTTAAGCCACATGGACTTCATTTGGGCTCCTCCAAATAAGAGGAAAAACCCAACAAAATGTGCTATAAATAGATGGACTATTCATGAGAATCCACACATTCGGCCATTTACATTCATCTCTCTCTAATCTTTCTATAAGATACAGAGTCTCAACAACTAAACTGATATTTTCTTAAGATCAATTTTGTTTAACTTTTTCCTTGTCATTAGAATTGCTATAACTTTCAAGACTGAACTCATATTCATTTTACTTTTATTGTCAGTCTACAGAAAAAATCCTCATTCTGGAGTATATGGATGGAATTCGTCTGAATGACGCTGAATCCCTAGAAACTATAGGGGTCAACAAACAAAAAATTGTTGAAGAAATTACACGTGCATATGCTCATCAGATCTATGTTGATGGTTTCTTTAATGGTGATCCACACCCTGGTATCGTTACCCCTAACTCTTCCCGGATATATTTTTAACAACATATAGTCTTTAAAAAAAAAAGCATTACAGTATATTAAGCTAATGAAAAAACATGCCATATTTTGTAAGTTGTAACCAGATTCATGGTTCTTTGTTGTAGGAAACTTTCTTGTGAGCAAGGAATCTCCACATCTTCCAATTTTGCTTAATTTTGGGCTTACAAAAAGACTATCCAGCTCTTTCAAACAAGCTCTAGCAAAGATATTTTTGGCATCTGCCGAGGTTTGTTCACACTTCTGCTGTTTGTGGTTAAGTTTAACTTCAACCTTGAAGAAGTAAGATGAACAAATTGATTATCTGTTGATCGTTTTTTGACTAAATGAGTTAGTAATTATCTCTGTTTTTCTTTTTTGGGTCCTTTTTTAGGGACATAGGACAAGGTGTATCATTTTCTGCTGAGATCTTACATATGTAACACTAATAATTTGACTCAACATATTTATAGTTGGGGGACGCTTTTATAAATTGCATGATAGAAACAGACAGTAATGTGATGAAGACCATTTTTTTTTTCATTATTTTTCTAATCTTTAAGTGATTTATCTAATGAAATACCTTGGTAGATCTTACAGTAAGATTGCCACTATTTCTCCCCTCCTTCGGTATACAGATGGCCTGAATAAAATATTATTTTGACTGATGGAGTTATTTCCAATCTCTTTCCTCTACAGGGGGATCATGTTGCACTTTTGTCTGCTTTTGCAGAAATGGGACTAAAGTTGCGCTTGGACATTCCAGAACAGGCGATGGATATAACAACTATATTCTTTTGTTCTTCAACAACAGCAAAGGAATCTTCTGTGAGTTTTCTCTGAGCTCTGGTGCTATGAGATGTGTACTCCCTTCTTATCTGTCTGTTTTTTCTCAACTTTGTGTAACACATCATCATTTCTTTATTTACATATTTATTCTTCATCTGGTTTTTAAGGTAAATATGAAATCTTTGACCGAGCAAAGAAACAAAAACATGAAGGTTATACAAGAAAAGATAAATCTCAACAAGGAGGAGGTCAAACGCTTTAATCCTGTAAGCCCATAGCCTTCTCATATTTGTGTTTGTGTTTTCTACAAAAACATTTTTCATCTGCTGTTTCATAGTTATAACGTCCTTTTTTAGGTAGATGCCTTTCCTGGTGATATTGTAATATTTTCGCGGGTGCTCAATCTTCTTAGAGGTGTGTGATTGAAATCTTCATTGATAATATCAACATTAAATGCAAATGTCTTATAATTTTCTTGTGATGTGATATAGGAATGTCTTCCACAATGGATGTCCGTGTAGTGTATTTGGATATAATAAGACCATTTGCTGAATATGTTTTACAAGGGTGCTCATACTGAACTTTTTTTTTAATACATCATATTGTTACTGTTTGTAGCTTGCTTCTGATTTGTGTAACGTGAATATTGTCAGAAACATCATAAGTATAGGATCAGTGGTCAATGATAATTGGATCTATGACACACCTGTCCACTCTCAAGTGGAGATCAAGCTCAGACAGCTCTTAGTTGATCTGGGAAATAAGGATAAAATAATTGGAATTCAGGTATGTCCTGTTCCTATTGACATGGTAGCATTCTAACTTGGCTAATCTGCTTCAGTATATAGTTCAAAGTAAAGTAGAAATGACAATGTCTGACACGACATGACATGGATAAAAAATTTAAGTTATTATTGATAAATTATTTTATGTCTCAACTAACACGTGTGTTGAAACATGACATGATAATACAATGCGGACATGACTAATATGATACAATTGCCACCCTTATTTGAAAGGGCAAAGAAAAGTTGTAATGAGGACTGTATTTCAATTATTTAATCATGAAATTAGACCATATAACATTGCAAACAAAGGAAATTGGATGGTATAAATTACATGGGAACCTTTTCCTGAGGGCTATAAATTTGTCTAATTTATATGATTGTTGGATAATTTTCTTGTAAATTATAATAGGTCAATGCAGAATGGAAACACTATATATCGTTACAAATATGGTCATAAAATTTGATGGCTTTTTATCTTGTCTAGTACTGAGTTTCCTTTTTTGGTCTCTATCTCATAATTTTGATTTTTAAGGTATGTGCATACAAAGATGGTGAAGTGATTGTTGACACGGCAGCTGGGGTTTTAGGTAGATATGATCCTCGGCCAGTCCAGCCGGATAGCCTCTTCTCAGTGTTCTCTGCAACAAAGGGTATCACAGCAGGAATGTTGCATTGGCTGGTTGACAATGGGTGTGTGACAGTGTGTTATGTTTTCAATTCTGTGTAGGTGTAGTGGTGTGAAAAATACTGGCTGAAAATGTGGAAAACTGATAGTTGACACCTATGCAGAAAACTGAAGCTTGATGAAAATGTGCAAAATATCTGGCCAGAATTTGGATCCAATGGAAAAAATCTCATAAAGGTGCTAAATTTTTGGTTTAAATTATGATAAACTTATACCCTATAAGAGAATTCTGATAAACTTATGACTTGGGGTATCATTTTAATTAATGCTTTCTTCTCCTCTCCTTTTTCTTTTAGGTTCATCATGTGCTCAATCATACATCTGGTCTACACAATGCCATGGGAGATGTGACTAAAGAAAATCCTCTACTATTGTGCGACTGGGAGACGTGTTTGAAGTGCATTGCCATGTTGACCCCTGAGACTGAGCCAGGTCAGGAGCAGTTGTATCACTATATGTCTTTTGGTTGGCTTTGTGGGGGAATTATTGAGGTAAGATACTAAGATTTGCTTACTTTGTTTAGAATAATTTGACATGACAACTATCATCTTAAGTTCTAATTAGATATTGTTTTAACTAGAAGTCAATATCAGGAAAATGTTAGGAGGTTACAAATATCTCTATTCGTGTTTTCTGAAACTGCATGATATCCCACAGATTCAAAATAGAGTGCTATTAAGTTAGCACAAGTGCAAGCTGCTAGATTTGTTTAATGTGGGCCCACATAACAAAAATGCGGGGTGATTTAGCATCACTATCGAAATATAGCAATCACATTTCTTGAATTAACCTTCTCAGGAGTAGTATCCCGGCCCCTAAAAAAAAGAAAAAGAAAAGAATGCTATTAAGTTAGCACAAGTTCAAGCTGCTAGATTTGTGTAATGTGGGCCCGCATAACAAAAATGTGGGGTGATTTAGCAACACTATCGCAATATAGTAATCACATTTTGTTGAAAATTGAATTCCACATCGATAAAAATCAGCAAATGTTGTTAATTGATGCTGAAAAGAGACCAAGGCCTAACGGCCTTCCCACACAAAACAAACTATCTTAAAGTTGTATTCTTCTTATTCCTTTCTTTTCTATAATTCTCTGATACAGATCATATATATATATACTAATGTTATAACTAAAATACACAGTTGTAATACGCTAAAATACAGTTGGGATACACTAATGCAAAGTGGGAAATAAAACTGAAAATTGAGCTGAAAATAGAGTTGGAAATCACCCTGAAAATCAGGAAACTTCCTCCTAGATTGATTTCCTACACATTTCTTGAAGTAACCAAATTCCTATTGCAATGGGACAATTCCAAATTGTTGTCATTAGCCGCCTCCTTTAAAGTTCAATGTTATTTATGTTAGAAAAAAATAATGAAAAATTTAAGACTAAATTTCCCCACTGTTAAAATGGCTTGTTTCATACATTTTCGTAAATTATGGATTTTCAAAATAATGGATGTGTACTATTCATAAGATACTGAACCCTAATACCTTTCCCTCCTTCATGCCTACCATTTGATCTTCTCTTATGTTGTTTGCCACAGAGCAGCTCTCGGTGATTATTACATCTTTACCTCCCCTTAAGCCCTACCCCTTAAGCCCTACCTTTTGATTGAATCCTTCCATTTTCCTACTCGTTAAAGGTGTATATACCCTTCTATCACAGACACACATGTATTATTCATTTCATCTTTCTAGTTTTGGTCTTATTTCACTTGTGCTCTCTTTTATTCGAGAGTTGGTTTGATTTTGAAGCAACTTTTGTTGGCTTTTCCATAATTTCTAAAATGTATTTATGTTACAAAGAAGTAAGAATTTATTTCTTTAGTTTATCTTATGAACACATCAAAAGTTAATGTAATAGTTATTTCAAACAAAAACTAAAGGAGCTTGACTTCAATTACCCAAGGAAAAAAAATATAATGCACCACCCAAACCAATGATACTATGGATTTGGCTTGGATTGATTTCATTTTCTTAATGGTTCAGTTCAGATTTCAATTTTTGAGGTCCAATTTTGATTGATTTAGTTCTAGATTTGGTTTAAAACCGAACCAAGTCAAGGTTTGCACACCCTAGATATTTCAATCTTAACTTATTTCTTTTGCTAGTTTGATTTTATGTTAAGGTTAAGTGAGTCTGATCATGTTCCATGACTAATTCCAACTCAAAATTTACCTAGGGTGGTATCACAGGAGAGGAATTAGTAACCCCACGAGTTGGTTGCAATTTGAAATATGGAAAACAAAGTGTATATTCACTGTCGTGGGCAATTCTAGCTTATAGCCAACCTTGTCAATGCGTTGGAGGACCTTATAAGATCCATAGAAATGAACATAAAGCTTTTCATACTTGCGTTGAGCTATGGAATGTTGTTTATAAGGCTTTAACTTAAAAAAGAATAAATCTCCGACGACAAACCCTTCTTGGTGCCTTTTTCCATTGGTTTATATTTTCATCTTTTGTTGAGCTCTTAATAAATGCATGCGTAAGTTATCTAAAATTGCATCTCAATCCTCGAACATGTGATCTACCGTTGAGACTATTGTCATGCCATGCTCATCGCAAAGAAAATGGCGAAGATAATGACCATATAGAGCTTGAAAAGGAGTACACTGTGTGAAAAATGAAAAGATGTGTTGTACCAATCAATCCACATAAACCACTTACCCAAGTACGAGGCTTCTTCGATACAGAATAATGTAAATAAGTTGCAAGACATCTGCTAACCACCTCTGTCTATTCATCAGATTGAGGATGATACGATGTGTTACGTTTAAGAGTTGCACCCTATAATTTCAATAACCCACTCCAAAAGTGGCTCAAAAATACTCGATCTCGATCAGAAATGATGGATTGGGGAATATCATGAAGCCTTACAATTTCCTTAACAAAAATTTCGACAATTGATGTAGCAATAAAAGGGTGCTTCAAGTCGATAAAATGAGCATATTTGCTTAATCGATCCCAACCACAAGTATAGTATTCACCCTCTCAGATTGTGGTAAACCTTTGTCGAAATCAATAGTAACTTTCTATAGTAACCTGTCAAACCTAACTACAAATTTTTAATAGTAGTTTGTCAAACCCAAAAAACCGAGTAACTCTTTCAAGTCAATAGGTTTGGGCCAAGAAATCATGGCTTGAATTTTACCAAGATCAACTATAACTCCTCTTGAAATGATATGTCCAAGATAAACAATTTGAGTTTTGCCAAACTCGCACTTCTTACTATTGGCTTACAATTTGTTACTTTGTAACATTGTAAATAAGAATATCATCAAAGAAAACAAACATTATATGAGAAAAGAGTGAAACACCTCATTCATAAGGGAATGAAATGTTGCTGAGGCGTTAATGAGACCGAATGGCATTACCAAGAACTCGTAATATTCATTATGAGCTCTTAAAGTAGTTTTGGGAACATCTTCACCTTTGACCCTAATTTGATGGTAACCTGATTTTAAGGAACTTTGAAAAAATTCGAGCTTCATTTAATATATCAAGGAGTTCATCAATAACAAGTATTGGGTACTTATCAGGTATTATCACTTTATTCAGAGTTATATAATCCATACAAAATGCTAAGATATGTCTTTCTTCTTAACTAACAGAACATGACTTGAATAGGGGCTGTTACTGACCTGTATAATTCCAACAGCTAGCATTTCTTTAATCAATTGCTCAATCTCATCCTTCTTAGCATGGGGATAATGATAAGGGCATACGCTTATCGATGGGTGGCCTTCTTCAAGTACAATAGAGTGTTCATGTCCATGGACTAGTGGCAATTCCTGTGGCATATTAGATATAGTTTCATGCTCAGATAAAATTTGATGTAAGAGTTGGGGCTCAACTGACCTGCTTTCATCCAAAGGACCCATTTGGCATATTAGATACAGTCTCAATCTTAGAAACGGGTAGAAGTAATCAATTCACAAGCTCCATAGAGATGAAATAATGTGTCGCACTTGGGTCGATTAGCATCACTACTTCCTAATCGCAGATTACCCTCTTAAGTTTCATGGTCTTTGGTGCTGTAAGTCCCACCACATAATTGAGAGAAACCTCCACCATTTGATTGACTTCACCACCTCCAAATTTGGTTCTAAAGAGATAAGGTAGATGTACCTTATTTCTGGACCCTTACTATGGGCGTAAGGGCAATTAAGGTATATCCTCAATAAGTGATGATGTGTAAGGTATCAGAATTTAGTTGTAATTCTGTTAAGTGCTCATGCGCACATGGCGTGAGGAAGTTTCTTAGAGAATTTAGTTTGTTATTCTGTTAGAGGTGGGGAAGTATTATAGGCAGCGAGGATGGGAATTAGAGGTAACCAGTCTTTTTTGAGCTGTGCTCATTAGGAGAGAACCAAGCCTCTCGAAAGCTTGGCTAGGGAACTGTTTTTGCTTAATCATTTAATAATACATCATCATATTTAGATTTTCCTTCATTATTTCTCTGTTATCTAATTTGAATATTCCTCTTTATTCTCAGCTTACTATTTTTAGTGTTTGAATTGTCTTTTTTGTTGAACAGCATGCATCAGGAAAAAAATTTCAGGAGGTTCTTGAAGAAGCTTTTATTCGTCCCCTCAATATTGATGGCGAGTTATACATTGGAATACCTCCAGGCAAGTTTTTTTTAGTATTCTTGCTTCATTAGGCATAATGTGACTGCTTCTGTATTCAGATTTTCTATGTTCAGTTGATCTACGTTACTGTTTGTTGCTTGCAATCAATACATATCCATGTGATTTATAAAATACTCAAGACAAGCAATATAACGTTAACGTAGTAATGGAAATTATAAAGCTATTATATATTTATACAAGAAAATTATAAAGAGAGCTTTTGGGTCCATAATTTCCAATTGCACCCTTTCTCTTTAGGTGTGGAGTCTCGACTTGCATCCCTCACACCAGATATACATGATCTACAAAAGGTTTTTCAGATGTGTAATCGTGCTGACTTGCCATCCACATTCCAGCCAGACACCATTTCTGAACTTGCAACCACAATGCCTGCAGTATTTAACAGGCTTGACACTCGCCGTGCAATCGTACCTGCTGCTAATGGACATTGTTCAGCCCGTGCTCTTGCACGCTACTATGCAGCCTTAGTCGATGGTGGTAGTGTCCCATTACCACATTCCTCTTTCTCTAAGCCACCACTTGGTAGCCACCCTCACATCCCTAAATTTTCTTCAATAGATTTGTCAAGAAAGCAGAAAGGTCAAGGAAAAAATGACCTCAGTTCTGCTTTAAATACCAAAAATGATGATTTTGAACAAACCACGAATGGTTGTAAAGACCTGGAGAAGGATTTTCAGAGTAGAGATACCAGCACAGACAGACTTATTGGAGAAACCAGTAGTAGTACTAGAAATGACACTGTATTGGCCGAAAATATGCCAGGAAGTAATCCTAGAAGCAACTATGCTGGGAAGATATTCAAGAACCGTAGGATCCACGATGCATTCTTGGGCACGAACGAATATGCCAATTTGATCAAGCCAGATGGGAAATTTGGACTGGGATTTAAGAGGTATAATACAAATGGTGGCTTTGGGCACTCAGGCATGGGTGGATCAACAGGATTTTGTGATATAAAAAACAGATTTGCTATTGCTGTTACACTGAACAAAATATCATCCGGTAGTGTGACTGGCCAAATAGTTCAATTAGTTTGTTCAGAGTTGAATATTCCATTGCCAGACGACTACTCGAGAACCACGGTGACTAGTCCTGATGCGCAGTTAAATCCTCAAAGGCTTTTGATTAACTAGGGACAATAAAGGTTAACCCTTTTGCCCCTCATTTTGATCAATGATATATCTTTGTCAATGTCTGAAATTACTTTTATTGCCAAGTATTTGCCCTAATTCCATGTATGACAATCTACAGTTCTTACCATACCTAAGAAAGCAAACAAAGGGTCAAATTGAAATAATTTATACCATTTTTTGGCAATTATATGTTGTTTGTGCAGATTTCTAAGAAGTTAGAGCTTGTTACTAAATTCGGGCAGTTCAGCTTTCACAGTGCTCAAAGGTTTCCTCTGATCATTAGTGATTAGTTAAAGGTTACCAAGTACGGACAAATTCATGGATCATGTTCATCACTGTAATTTTCCCTGAATCTTTTATGTTTTCATATTTTCCCTGTAATAATTTTCACTGTAATCTTTGATGCTTTTCATTTAAATAATTTCAATTTGGCTTACTAGAAGTTTCGCAGTATAGTTCATTCTCCCTTGAGCACCAAACATGAAAAAATGGCAATCAATTAAAAGCTTTTGTTTTATACTTTAAGTTCTGAGAATTTCGTAATAAATATTTGATAAAATTGTGACATGTAAGTGTGTCAAGTAGGAAGAAAAAAATAAATTTATATAATCTTGTAAAGAATTTATGTGGATATATAACCAAAATTTTATTGTTATATGTTTGTAGGAAACCTAAATATGTGTATAATATTTTATATACGTAAAAAAGAAAAAAAAATCTGAACATATTATAAAATATATATAATTTATATTAGATCTTAATATTGGTATAATTATAATTATAATTTCTTTTGCAAGGGAATCACAACGGATTTGTCATTGCATAAGTTCACAAGTGAAGTGCAAACAATTTAGACTCCTATAAAATTGTTTTAATTTATCTCATAATTATTTCACAAAATAACAAAGGTTGGACCAATAAAGACAGATGATAAGAAACCAAAAGAACAGAAAAGAAACTTATTTTCTAAACTTAAAAAAACTCTTTCTAGAAAAATCCATCTGAAATATTGTTTTTATTATTTTAAAACGAATTCTTCTAAAGATCTTTAACAAAATTTAGATGATTTTAAACAAACGATTACTTATCTTGATGATATAAATAGCAAGAGTGAAGATAAAATTCAAGGTATTATTTTGTTAAATTTTCTCCCTAATAAATATAAAATGTAAAGTATGGTATAATGTAAGGAAGAGACACTTTAATTTTTAATCTAATTGTTTCTAGTTTAAGATTAAAGATTTAGAAATTAAAATCTTAGATAATAATAAATCGAATGATAGGCTACTTGTGTGGAGTATAACAAAAAAGAGAAGGACTTTAGAAGAAAATTTATACATAGGTCAAAGTTTAAATCTAAAAAACATATAAGGTGTTATTTTTGTAAGAAATATGGTCATTATTGAAATGAATGCTTTTTTAAAAAGAGTTAAATTTTTGATAAACAAGAGTCAAGTTCAAATAATGGTTCAAGTTTAATCTTTGGAGGTTATGAGAACTCTAAATTACTAACTGTGAGTTTTATTAAGTCAAACACTAATTGGATCATAGACTAGTGATGTTCTTTTGACGTGTCATCCATTAGACACTAGTTTAGTGACCTTAAAGAGTTGATAATGGAAAAGTCCTTATAGATGATGACTATAAAAGCCATGATATATCAAGTTGCCCTCTTTACATGTATGAAAATCAAAAGGATAATAATATTAAAACTCTTAGGATTGATAATAGTATGTAGTTTTGTAATAAAAACTTTAACATTTTAAAAGTAAAACATTATTTTTATTAACATAATTATTTTATTGGTAGTAATATAAAGCCGAGAGAAAATGGATAATAATTATATTTTAAATTATTATTTTTTAATAAGTTAATTAAAGTTAACAAAACATGGATTTTAGTTGATAATAAAAAATAAAAAAATTCATAAAATAATAAAAGTAAATCGTATAATAACGATGAGATATAGTGATCATGAGATTACCGTCGCTACTAAAATATATTTTAATTAAATATATCATAAATGAAAATAAATTTTTTAAATTGTTGCACATGCACACTAAAAAATACATAAAGAGTAACGTAGAGAGTAGAAGGAGATGAAGAGCCAAATAGCACTGATGAAGGCAAAATGAGATAGCATAGCAGCAACAAACCTTAAGGGGTTATTTATACGTTCTTGTGAAACATCCAAAATGCCCCTCGGTCCAATCAGCATTAAAAGCTTAGTGAATCCAACACAATAAGTCCACTAGTTCCAGCATAAGTCCAAGACGTACGGCTCAATATGTGCAAAATACAATGACACGTATTAATAAGGGTAAATGTTTTATTTTCAGTTGAAAGTTTTGCTTTACTTTCAATTTATTCCATTTAAATTTTTTCTTATTAATTTATTAAACTATGTATTCAATTATATATTTTAATTGATATTAACATTAAATTTGAATAAAATAAGTTAAAAGGTTGTCACGTATATTAATCATTTTCTGTTCTATTCGATAAAAAAAATTTTAATCTTCCAATTCTATTAGTCTAAATAATTTGTTCAATTAAGATTTAATACTAATATAAGATAAAAGTAGTCAATTAATTGGAAAAAAAGAAAGATAATAAATTAAAAGTAATTTAAAACCTATGGTAAAAAATACAATCCTATGAATCACAATACACACTATCATAAATCATAAATCATGCATACAGTACAATAATTTTCATATGAATTAAACATCACCTAAATATTCCCATTATGATATGACAGTGGCAAAATTTAACAAATAATATTTTCCCAAATTAGAGAAAATAATGCATGAACTTTTTTTTTAATGTAAGTAGGCAAATTAAAGCTTAGTGATAGTACATGCACGGTGCACTAGAAAACGCGGTTTCCGCAATTTCACGTGTTTTCTAAAAACGTTTTAAGGAGATTGATTTTGATTTTGATTTTGATTTTGATGCAGATCTGAATAATTAACTATAAATATAATATTAATTCTTAATTAAGTTTTATACTTTACAAGTATATATTGCCATTACTCTCCATGGTTCAACGAAGGTGCTATTCAATTATAATTATAATAAGATGGTTATTGTATAATATTGGCCTAATATTGGGGTGGACTTGTTTAAGCATTATTTGTAAATAAATTCCATATCTAGAGCCTAGAGCTTCCTACGAACCTCTCTGACTTAGATTTTTGCTTCTATTATATTCTTCAAAGATGAAGCGTATATATATATATATATATATGAATAGTATTTATAAAGACTAATACCGTAGATTAATTAAATATTTATCATATCATAGAGTTTATAAAGAATATAATTATCTTTATTTATTAGATTAATCTTTCAAAATTACAAATTTCATAGTTTTTTTCTATGAATTCTGATAGTATATATTCTCGACCCCACCCTCAAAACAAAAAAATAAATAAAAATAAATGGATCTAAGTTCCTTAGTTATGTCTGTACAATTTAGTTTTTAAGTTATATTTTTTTTCTGTATAATTTAGTTTTAATATATATATTATTAATTTTATAATGATTATTGTTTATGTTAAAGATAATCCATCTCCATGGAGATGATATCTAAATAATGGTTGAAAAATGAGAAAATAAAAGATTAATCATTTATCATTTTATTATAATTTAAAATAATAGTAATAATAATAAATTATTACGAAAAATAACAAATAGATACTATCAAGTTCAAATCTATCTCCCATCTCCTAGCTAGGTTCAAATTCCAACCTCATATATCTTACTCTCAAAATTAAAATGTGTATTTATCGTTTGAATTAAAAGGAAAAAAAAAAACTTAATTAGACTTATGACACGTTTCAGTTCATGAACATTTACGTTGTTAGTGATCTTTCTTCTGGACAATACTCCTAAAAATGTCCTGGATATATATGGCTAATGAATATTAATATAAATCCACTAAAAATATAAGTATTCATTGCTCTAACCGATCCACATTTTATTCTCAAATAACGGTTGCCAGCTTCAGAATCTTTTTATTAATCATACAAATAAATAAATGCAATAATTAAAATGGCATTTAAGTAATTTATACAAGCAACCAGGGTTTTATATAATAAAATCCCACTATAAATCAACTTCAACACTAGCTTGTAAGAAAACAATCACACTTGTTCTAACATAAGCTATAAGTGCGTGCATTAATTAAGGGTTCATTTTTCAAATATGGGAATAACAAGATTGATAGGAGACTTATTACAAGCCTTTGGAGGAATCCCAAGATCAATCTCACAAGCTAAGCGAGTCGATGATCATACAAAGTCTAATAATTACATGTCACATGTTCATCATGATCAAATTACCAAAGTCAATGCGTCAATGGAAAATGCTCTTATCACAGTCTTTGGCATGGAATCCAATGGAAGAATAAAGAAGGAGAAGGTTTGCCGGGTGGTGGAAAAGCTCGGTTTGATATCACATTCCAAGGAGGACAAGTTTGGTTTTGACTTACCAGGAGAAGATCACGAAGTGACGATAGAGAAAGTGCTTGGTGAAGAAATTCATTGCGCTTTAGATCAGAATGATCAAAAGCGCAATGAGTTACTTTATGAAGCTTTTAAGATCTTTGATGAGGATGGTAATGGGTATATAGATGCATTAGAGTTGAAGAGGGTTTTGCAATGCTTAGGGTTGGACGATGGTTGGAGTATGGATGAGATTGAGAGGATGTTGAAGGTTGTGGATTTGAATTTAGATGGAAAGGTTGATTTTGATGAGTTTGGATTCATGATGGGTGTAAACTGTCATTGACATCTTTTCCTGTTTTTTTAATTATTTAATTGTTAAATTACTTTTATGATAAGGTAGTCTATTTATTATTTAATTCTTAATTATATGTCAAAATGAGACATTTTAAAAAATTCAATCCTTTATATATATATATATATATATATATTCTTATCTCCCATAAAACACTATAAGTTTCATTTATAATATATGATGAATGAATTTTTTTTTTACTTATAATTATGATTATGATAGTATTATTATTTCCCATGGTTGGTAGTGAATGTAAATTACAAAATCTTTATATAAGATAGAATTTTTCTAATTAGATTTGATAGTAATTAAATTTCTATTTGAAACAATTGACATAATGGTAATATTAACAAGATAGGCAACTAATATTTAAACATAAAAAGGTTTGATATACATAATATTATAACACTTACAGATTTTTATGACAATTTATTTTTTTAATAATCCAGCTATAATTGATTTTGTTCAAAAGCTAGCAGCCCTTAGTATAAATCCTTTTTAATTTTTAATTCAAATTATAAGTTAAAATTAGAATTAGTTAAACTTGTAACTTAACTATATAAGTACATTTAGGCATTTAAAAAGTTTGTGATTCAAAACTCAGTTACAAGAAGTGATGAGTTTAAGATTTATATAAAAAATAATATTAATTACTTTTTAATTATTACTTATTTTTAATTTAAAAATGATATTATATGTATTTTATTTTAGTAAAAATATGTTTGAATTATTGAGTTTTTTAAAAATATTAAATATTAAAATTTTAAAATTTAAAATTCAAATACGGTAGAATTTTTACTTAGTTATTTCAACAACCACTAAAAATAGAATTAGATATACAGATATTTTATTTATTAAATCATTTTCAATTTTTTATCTCATTCTCAATATGCAATTAATAAAAATATATAAAATAATCATACATAAAACAATTGAAGTAACATGTACGTTTAAGAGTTTCCTCAAAACATACATTAATAATAAAACCTTTTATTTATTTATTTTACAATTCATATTCGCTTAATCGAGTTCATATCTTCAACATATTCAAGTAAACTTGACATCGTTGAACCACAGCTCGTTTTGACAATCATCAAAACTTATAAAAACTCAATGATACATATTTTAATATTCATACAAAGTTACTCATTTGATTATTCTCATTCTTCATTCCTTGTAGATGATCTTCATTCCTAACCACATAGTCTATAATATAAAACAGACGAATGAGAGTAACAGAGCACAAAAAAGCCAAAACAGGTCCAAAGATCCAAAGAAGAAGAGGCAAAGCTGTATAGAAAAGCCTATTTCCTACAATGTTCAAAATGTAACCCTTTTCCAAAAGCTCATAGACATATTGTGTTGTGATAATTGACTTTGGTTCGTTGAGAGTGTTAATCAAAACACACACTTGGTTTATGAAGCCAATAGAAATTGAATGGCACAAAAAAGAGAAGAGGAAAATTGTGAGGAGTGTCACATATTTTAGGGCCACTGCTAATTCACCATGAGCACCGTAAACGGCGTCGTTTATAGGCTTCTTCACACTATATGTGCTACTAATAAGTGCACCCAAGCCAGAACATAAAAGGATTGCAGTTGTGGCTATTAGGGTTGAACCCATGATTATGTTCCTTAGTGTTTGAACTGCTAGAATATTTTTCTTGTCATTGTCCTGTAAAAGAGATATATTAAATTAATTATGTGTTGCGAAAAGGTTACACACATGACTCATGATAACGCATTACAAAGAATCAATTATATAACAAGAAGGAGGGATATGTATCGATCATTATCAACTTGATACAAGCATCTAGGGTAAGAATGCATGTAACACTAAATCCGATATAAAATTTAATTAGAATTGATCAATAATTTTTTCATGAATTAACTAACACATAAACATTACACACGTTTATGTTAAAACACAATTTGATAATAATATATAACAATACTAATAACCTAATTCGATAGACTTGAGTTATTTTATTGATCGTAATTTTTGTTAAAAATAAGTTAGTTCAAGTCTACAATCTATCAATAAAATAACTAATGTATTTACGTTGATTGTTCATCAAGTTCAAAAAAATGATAAATAACAAACACATACCTTAACCATTGCAGAGACCCATAAACGCCTTCCAATGGAATTAATTCCAATAATGGTGGTTTCTGGTTCAGTTCTAACTTTATGCCACAACCATGCATTATAAGCAGCTGATATAAAAAAACCTAGAGGTACTAGTATCACATCTAAGTAATACTTCCTCCATTCCATTTTTCTATGATCTCTCTCTCTCTCTCTTCTATTTATTAATACTTATTCTAACTATCAACTATCTAGCTCTATTAGTTGAGAGATAGAATATCTGAGCTTGAGAAGACCCTTCTTTTATAGTATCAATTCAATGCCACTTTAGATTACTAGCTGCTTTATGATGGCTATTTTATATATCTAAAATAGAAAATTATAGAGTTTTTTTTAGTTAGGAGTGTGTAAAAAAATAGCGAATCGTTTGTGGACTGTGTTTAAATGCAGAGTTGAGTGGCCATAATTTACTTATTTGTTTAAGCCAATTTGTCATTCGATTAAAGTTTTTTGAGAGGTATGCTGACACATATATATCCACTAATTTTTTAAGGTGATAATATATTTAAACTTGCTAGATTGTGTCGATGACAAATCCTCCAATTGAAAATAGTTAAAAAAGAGAGAAGAAATGGCAACTTGTTTTCATACTTTTTGTAAACTTTAAGTATTTAATAAATAATAAGACTTATCTAATCTTAAAAAATTAAAAATATAAATATAATAATATTTATAAATATTATATTAATTTATATTATTATTAAGTAATATAAGACATTTTTTTTATACTCTAATACTAAGTAAATATTATATAGAATACATAAACAACATTAGCTATCAAATACTAAAAAATTAATACAAATGAAAGTATCATACTGCTTGTAATAAACATTAATTATACTTGTATCATTCTTGGGCAAATATGAGATGTTTTTTTAACATTAATACTTTCGGATTTATATGGGTTCAATAGTACCATTATCTCTCTTTTACATTTTGAGGAAGAAATTTTAATTATAATCACTGTTACAAAAATAGGCATTATTGAGAATAATTAGTTTAATAACGGCTAGTTAGTAACGGCTAATTTATTTCTTTCAATATATAAATATAATATTTAGACATTAAGCCAAAATCAATTCAATAACTCTCTCAATAAAAATCAGAGAAAATCAACATGGTATCAGAGCAGGACCCTTGCCGATGGAGTAGAGCTACCCTACACTTACACCCATGGCAACCATAAGACCACCACCATCCGTCGACATAGTCGATGTGAGGGGGAGTGTTAAGGAGTCCCACATCGACCAAGGACCAGCATAAGACCTGGTTTATAAGCCTGGGCATTCCTCACCCTTATAAGCGCGTTTTCAATGGTAGAGTTAGGCCGAAGTAAATCAACAGGCATTAAAATCGGTTCGCAGAACCGACTTTAAATTGAGCGATTTAAAATGTAAAATGTAAAGTCGGTTCACGCGATGAATCGATTTTACAGGTAAAGTCAGTTCATCGCGTGAACCGACGCTACATGTAAAGTCGGCTCATCGTGTAAACCGACTTTATCCGTACAATTTATGATTTTTTTATTTTAATTCTCATTTTTCATATTATTTAATATATATATATATATAGCATAAAAAACTAAAATATAAATAATAATACAAATAATTAAAATTTTAAATATATTTAATTACTCGATAATTAAATTTATTACAAAAGCAAATAATATATATATAATACATATAGTTAACTTAAATTACAAATAAAATAATGTCGTCAAAGTGTAATTGGATGCGATCGAGTAAGTTTCGTTGGCATAAAATCTTGATTGCCCTTCACAAGCATTATATCAAGAAAATTAGACAAAAAAAATAGCTGATCCATATAACAATTCATATTCCCCTATATACATGAGCACGTAAAACATCCATCAAACAAGCAGAGATTCGAGATAAATTCATATTTATAAACAAATGGTTAATAAAGTGCTAATATGAGTTCGTAAGGGAAGTAGGAAAGAGAGATGAGATGTATTGTTATATATAAATTTCCTAATTATTAGAATATATATCAAAACATACATAATACAAAACAATTATCATTTTAATCATTTTACAAAACCATTTCTATACAAATTAAAAAATAAGGAACATGTTAGTATGAATATATAAAAACAATCACTTTGGTTGATTCTAATTTCTAAGCATGTTACTATATCATATTTAAAAAGTAATATTAATTATACATATATAACATTCTATAGAAGTATATAGGTACTACTATAGTAACATATATAACATTTTAACACATAAGTAGCATATATAAATAAAAATAATAATACTACTTACTTTTTAGTTATTATTTGATTTTCATTAATATATATATATTATTTAAATTATTGAGTTTATACATATATATTTATAATTTTTTTAAGAGTCAATAGATAGCACGTATAACTTTTATACCAATATAATTTCTTACAACATGTTATTTTTCCTAGGTTCACTCCTTAATAAAATATAATTATTTATATATAAATAAATTTATCCACGTATAGTAAACCCACAACATTTTAAATATTATTTCCACATAAAATAAGTCAAACATAATAACAAGCAAAATAAAAAACATACATAATTCAAAAAATTTATACAACATATATATAAAACAAACTGAATAATAAGCTACAAAATTTTAGTTAATAAAATATAATTATTTATAATATATAAATAAATTTATCCACACACATTAAATATATATAATCTATCAAACCCATAACAACATTTCAGATATTATTTTCGCATAAAAATAAGTCAAACATAACAAACAAAATAAAAAACATACCTAAATCAAACATTTTTACAGAAAATAGGTATAAATTTTTTAATATTTCGCTCAAAAAAATAATAGATCTAAAAGATAATGATAAGAGGAATATAACTTACAAAACGACGTTGCAAATGGTGGTCGAAGGTAGCCGAAAATTTAGAAAGAAGGTGGCGCGCGCGCGAGAGAAAATGGAGGTGAGAGAGGAATAAAATGGTTTCTGCGTAAAAAATGACTCAAATTTGAATATATTGGGTGAATAGTATCGGTTCACGTGAAGAACCGATGATACACATACGGATAGCGTCAGTTCTTCACGTGAACCGACGCTACGCACACGGATAGCGTCAGTTCTTCACGTGAACCGACGCTACGCACACGGATAGCGTCAGTTCTTCACGTGAACCGACGCTATTCACCTAATTAATTTTTTTTTCAATTATTATTTTATTTAGACTAGCTATGTATATATATACATATATAGAAATAGAAAAAATAATTACTTTAGAATAATATTTAATTAAAATATATACACAATTAAATAAAGATATTTTGTAGGTACATATATAAATTTAAATATCCAAACAAATAAACAAAATTATATAATTTTTAAAACTAATTGTCTAAAAAAAGGAAAAATGATATTATTTTTATCAAACTTAAATTTCAAAGATTCAAATAAAATAATAATTAATTTTAATTTTTTTTTAATTTAAAAAATAAGACGTAGCGTCGGTTGACGTAGCGAACCGACGCTACCAACGTGACGTAGCGTCGGTTGACGTTTAGAATCGACGTTATCCACGTACGTATCGTCGGTTCACCACGTTAACCGACGCTACGTCCAACGTAGATAGCGTTGATTCTACACCGAATCGACTTTAAATTTATTATAAGTAGATTTTTGAAAAAAAATCGATTTTACAGAGTGACCTAAATACCCCTTTTTGTAGTAGTGAATATCTATGAAATAATAAATAAATTATATACTTTGAATTATTGGATTTTAATTTTTAGAAATTTTACTCAAAAATTTATTATAAATTTAATAATTTAATCTACATATAACATTGAGAATTAATTAGTAAATCAGTTTAATGAAAGAATTATGGATACGTGAGCTTAGCTATTATGTGGTGACTTAATATTAAGCAAAAAAAAAAACCCCACTAATTAATTGCCACCTTCTTTCTCTTTCTTTAAAATCGTCCGCCATATTATTCTGTCAATCTGTCTTTAGCAAGTAGCAAGACCTATGAATCAATGGCTTTTTTCTGGCCGGTTCAACCCATCAAATCACCTGAAAGCTGCAGGGACTAATGGATTTTGGAAACACTGAGGCATGTAACTGTTTTTTTTTTCATTCAATATATAATTAGAGTTACTATGGATAAAAAAATCATGGTTTAATATTTAAAAATTAAAAATATATTTTAAAAAAATTAAAAATATATTTTAAAAAAATTAAAAAAAAATTATGTAGTAACATAAAATCCTTCATCTAAAAATTATATTCTCAACCAACGTGTTAAAGTAACGTGTATATATAATCTCAAAATATATATCCTTATCATTTGTTTATTTATATCTTTAATTTTACTTAAAATCAATAAATTATATGGTTTTATAATTAAAAAGGGTTACATTTAAAGTTTTCTTATACTGCTCGTGATGATATAAACCTATACCTAATTAGACGACGCAGACAGGCCAGAATTTCAACATATATGAAGTATATATAGTTGGACAAAAAAAAAAAGACATTGTGGTTCATAACAGTGAGGTGTATGTATAGTGGGTTATTGCCATGCTATAAAAGTGGGTGGCCAACAAATTGCTTAAGAGTGATTGGTTATGTTCTCCACATAATATTAATCTATTATGACAGTGCTTCTGTAGGAAAACGAGAACCTTAATAAATTAACAAATTGTTAGTGTATAAAAAGGAAAGAATTGAAAAACTTTATATTTCTCTTATTTTTATTTTTATTTTAAATTAGGATAAATTAAATTAATATTCTTATTTAATTTATTATTATATATTTCGATCAATTTTAACAATAATCTTAATAAATTAAAGTAACTCAAATGTATAGTTACTATTGAAATCCATAAAAATATATACCAATTGAAAATATGAATAAAAATGTATCAAAACAAGAATTACATTAATCTAAAGATAACAATCCCTTATCAAAAGAATTCCCGTGTTTTTTTAAGTAATATATTAATATATTGTTTATAAGTTAAACTTTTAGTATCGAAAGGCTTATGTTGTTTGTACTGTATATAATTTATACGGTATCATAACCCAATCAATAGGTCAAGAAAAAACTAATAAATATCTCAAATAAATAAATAATTCTCACATAAAGGAAAAAAATATACAAGTAATTCAAATAAGATTAAAATATAATAAAAATATAAAAATAAAACATTTAAAACTTATAATAACAAAAATATCACCAAATAAAAATGAATATATATAACTATATAAAATTTAATATTAAACAAATCTAAATAATCGTAATTTACGTTTAAAATGAGTCACAAAAATGCTTTATTCTTTTTATAAAAAATAATCAATTTTATTAAAAAAAATGACAATGTAAGATATGTTAAGGTTTTGAAAAACCATCCAGACTAGACAATCTTTTATAAAAACTGTCGAGAAAAATAAAATGAATAAAAAAATCAGCGGAAAAAAATTTTCCAAGTATAAAAAAAATCTCATTTTACCCAATAATTTGGGCCTTTTCCAACTCTAACTAGAACTAATTAAACTCACTCTTTTTCTAAGATATCCCACCACTGTTTGGTAGTATGCTCAAGCGTGGCAATTTCTGTTTTAAGATAGAACCGAGAGAGATGTGAATATTGAAATCGGGTACACAAAAAGAATGGAGAGTCTTAACCACGTTATACTAGCATAATTTATGAATTTTGATTTTTAAATTTTATTTTATTTTAAAAAAATATTGAGAGTAAATCAAATCTTACTTTTTTATTATGAAAAAAACTTGATTAAAAATAATTAAAACATAAAATTTATATAAAAATTTAAAAACAAAATTATTAATTAAGTAGGTTTTGAAATTTAAAAAAAAAATCATAAATCATAAAGGTTTGTCAAAATAACTTATACGTTATTCTTGATTTTATTTTTCTTAAAAAAAATCATCAATTAAAAATTATTATCAAACATTTTATTGATTATTTTTACATAGAATAAAAAAAATCATAAAATTAATTATTTAATTAAAAATTAAAAATTAAAATTATTATTGAACATATTAAAGGTTGATTTGGGTGGAGAATGATAATTAGAGATGGCACGGTTGGTTGATTTAATTCATAATTATAGTTATATATAGATATACAGTTGGCAATGTACACTTTTTTTCAATATTTTATAGATATATAATAATTAAATTATAATTTTTTCATTAATTAATTATCAAAAATGAGTTCGAGAGGAAGTGCAATCATTCAATTACACTTAGGTCTGTGGGATTGAAAGCCATAGATATGGATAGATATATAATTATATGCGAATCTGAAATTAAAAATCTTACTTCTTAACATAAAACCAAAAATTTATATTATTTATGGCAGAAATTTAACTTAATTTAATATTATAGTATAAAGTTAGTTAAATATGAAAATAATTATGATATGCCAACTTTATATTTAAATTAATAAATGAAGTTCCTATCTGGTACAAATATTAACAAGCAAGACAGCTGCTAATTTTGAAATGCTGCCTCAATAATTCAAATTAATTATTTCAATAACTCTAAAAAATTAATTAAAATATATGCAAAGTTCCTAATCTAGTGAAATAAAAATATTTATATATATATAAACTATAATAATATATATTCACACCCTTTGTTTATAAATATTGGACAGTATTTAAATCCTAGGTATTCTCAGTATCCATTTAAAAGATATATATTATTGTATTATAAGTCAATTTATGAGAAAATAGATTTTTTTTAATACGAGTAAATTTAATTAATTAAATAGTAATATGATTACGTAATAAATTATATATCCATGAAAAAAAATTTGATTTATAAAATGTGGACAAGCATCAAAATTAAATATATATATATATATATATATATATATATATATATATTAAAAGGAATTAAAAACTATATTATAGTTAAATGTAATTTTTCTTTTCTCATTCTTATGTTGAAAACACAGTCAAAGTCATAATATATTTTTAAATACTAACATTTAAGTACACTTATCAATGCAAATATTTAATTTAATTTTAAAAAAACTTTCAGGTAGATCATGCTTGCATGTTCATGGTTTATTACATATCATCATTATGTTTCTTTTTCTTAAATATACAAATGATAAATACAATACAAATTTTTATATACATTTACTCTTATTATAAGTATCATTTATTTAAAAACAAAAATAAATTGAACGGTCATTAAAATCTTTACTTTTCAAGTTATTTTAACATTTAACAAACCATAACATGTATGAGTATGAATGTATGTATAAATTTATATATATTTAACATTTTTTATAAAAATAATTTCTTAGAAAAAAAAAAGAGCAACTAAATATAATTTTCAAATTTTGATAGAAATTAATATATGCCATCGAATCTTGTTTGGAAAAAAAAATATTATATTATTTGTTTTATTTTTATTTACTAAAAATAATAATAATAATTTAATTACAATAAAAAAAATCAGAGCTCAAATTATTACCATAAGTAAATAGAATAAAAGATTATTTTTTTTCGCACACGAGTAAAGAAAAATTAAATTAAATTAAATTAATCAAAGTACATGCACCTTGCTTAATCTATACTATGTTAACCGTAAAATGTGACGAATATTAATTAATTAATCGATAGAACTTGGATCATAAACCCTTTAAGTAAAATCTTGGATCGGAGTTCTATTTCATTTGCATAAAACTGCACAAGTCTATATGCATACATCACTGTGCAAGACTTAAGAATCACGTTGTTGAATATTGTGTATTTAAAAACATAGAATCAACAATAGAATTTTACATTATTCAGACTCACCACGCGGTGAATATTTTCATTAATTATTTTACACAAATATATTTACTTAAATGATAATATTTTTTAAAAATTATCAAAAATGTATAAGATATTCTTATATGTATAACGCATATAAAAGTTTTTTCGTATCAATATAGTTAAAATAATTTCAACACCATACTACTTTAAAAAGAGAAAGACACAAGAGTAAATCTATATAGGAGCAAAAAAAATGAAAAAAAAAACTCGACAATATAGATGAGTCAAAATATATGATGGAGTTTTATCTAACTTATAAGATGTAGTGAACCTTTTCATATTAGGTTAATATAGAAAACAATTTATGTAATATGATGCTTATTAGTATTTATACTATTTGTAAAGACGAAAATTAGAAAAATATAATATAATTCTATGAAAAGTGTTGATTTTTTATGAGTTTAATGTATTTTTAGAACAATTCATATACATATGTTAATTATACAGAAGTATACATCACGATACGTTAGAGGGGTTCAAATATAAAAAGAAAATACATTTAAAACTTAAGATCGATTACACTATGATTTGATCTCGAACTCGGACTTCCAACACCAAAAATCTTATATGCATGCAGATTCGTATCGTTAGTGTCATTGTAGGTGTACGATAGATAAATCTTTTTAAGATGACTCATCTGATGATGATTTAGATTATTAATTGAATTGAAATCTGGATCAATACATAATTCCAACCAATATTATAGGTTGGTTAGAGGGAGTGATTAGAGTAAAAGAGGAATTAAAGCAGGGTAGTTGCTAATTACGGTGTTGTCTTGTTAAAAAAAATTAAATATTCTATAGGCACTTGTACTTGGGTTTAATTGTCATGTGATCATTTGTCTCTTCTTCTTTTTTTGTCTTCATTTACGTTACTAAAAGCAATTTCCATATGGAATATTACATTGTGGTATCGGGAGAAATTATTGATTATGAATGATGTAGTAATCGATACGCTATTATAGTGGGAAGAAAACTTTTAAAAGGTGTTATACTATACCTTAAGTTAAAATAATTACTAAGTAACCTGAAATAACACATTATTTATAATATAAAACCAATTAATAATTCTTTATAATATTCAACACTCTTGATTTTTTTTTATGTAATATAATTAAGTATTGTTTAAACTTCTAACTACTTAATAACTCTTATCCGAGTAAAGAGTGAATCTCTATCTTTAAAAGAAAAGAAAAATGTTAGTAACACTAATTTATACACACATTCTACTTATAATATGACACGCGTTAAATAATTTAAAAAAATAAAAAAACTTATTCATTTTTTTAAATAATTTTACCACGTAGTATATTAAAAATAATGTGTATAAATTTATGTATTTTTTTTATCATTTTCCATCTTAATGAGTAATCTATAAGTAGGCAAAAATGATATGAGTTCAATAAGTTAGTCAATGTTTTTTTTAACTAAAATAATTCTCATTTATTAATCAAAAGATACATCCAAAGAACAAACACCCGAAATAAACACTCCTATGAACATTTTTGGTATCTCAAACCATCAAACAATATCAGTAACACATCATATAGTATATTTGACCAAGGTGTGAGCATAAATTTTTTTGTAAGTTACGTAATCTTTTGTGTTTTGTTAGATTCATGTGTGGAAACACATGGAATCTATTTATTTTATTTAGTATATATGTCCTTCTTTATGTAAGGTTAGTTATTGACGATCAGTAATGCACACATGCACATGGATAGATACACTTTGTATGAAAACGTGTTATACACACCACATGGATGGTTTTTTTAGTATGCATGTTAGGTCGAGCGTTATTTTTTTTTATAAAAGAATGTGCGAGTGAGCCAATGTTATCGTTGGTATTTTTGGTTTGATTTGGTTGTGGGTATTTATGAAAATTATTTTGTAACTTTTAGATAAAAAAATGTTTTTTTGGCACATCAACAAGGTCATTGACAAAGGCCTCACCAGACCCCTTAACAGACCCTCCAACGAGGTGGTTGACGAGGCCTCAATCATGTTGGCTGTAAGCTTGGGTGAGTTTTATAAATGCCCTATCTCTTCTTGTTTCTTATTTAGAAAATATATTGTATAGCTCTATCAAATTGATATATCATTTTTTCTATTTTTGGATCACTATTACTTTGAATGTTGTTAACTATTAGTGATTTATAAATGTGTAGGCAAAACCGTGATCTTGAGTAATAAGTACTTGAGGCGGCTTTTGTAAGTAGACTTATGTGAAGAGCATGTGTGGCTATAAGCTATGTGTCGATTGATAGTTTCCTTTGTACAACTTTTTCTTATATGGTGAGCTTGCGTGGTTATAAGCGTTGTAATGGCTAGTAGTTAATTTTGTGCAAATTTTCTTATGTAGGAACAACTCTGTAAGAGTGAGTTGAGCTAAATTGTTGAGTTCTTATATCTTTGGTTGTATACGATAAGTGATGGACTATGTGTCCTATTTTGGTTGTGTGTAATCCGTGGATTGATTGTGTCCCATTTTGGTTATTAGTTGTTTGTGATTAGGAGTGATCTTCACGATAGATTGTCCACATTACACTTTACTAATCATTGGTAGTTGATCGCACTACATCGAATGGTGTTGGATTTGGAGGAAAATTAGGTTCGTGTGTTGAACCAAGTCATTACGAAGAAAGTAGTAGGCAATTTGGATAATGGTTCTGACTAATAGAGGTAATGAGGGTTTTCATTTCTATTGGGATTGTAATTATTTTATTATTTAATGGATTTATTTGATGCTGAGTGGTTGCCATAAGCAACACAACGATGTTATCACATAAATAAGGATTATATGTCAGTTTATTTCATTATATCTATTATTATGCATAATCTGTTATTATGTTAATATAATCTGAGTTTATATCGTGTATGAACCAACATACTAGATTTAGGCTCTGATTAGAAAGCTCATTTGATTTGTATAGTAGCATACTTTCTTCCCTTTCCTTGTAACATGTATATATATTTTTAGTTATTGCTTTTGCTTTATAATCATGTGTTTTTAGTGTGTCTTTAAGGAGTCTATATCTCCTTACCCTAATTGTATATCGAGTGTCCGACTCTTTCTAATGATATACTATGTTATGTATCATTTACCGAATATGTTTTCTCATATGAGGTCTTAAGATGATTGCAAGTCCTTTATAGCTTCAATATGTATGATTGTTTCCAATGTTGTGTGATTTTTGCTTTGTTTATGCATGCTACTAGCTTGGACATGACCATGTGAATTACACCATCATTAATGTATTTATCGTAGTTTGTCTTCCTTACTAAAAGTAGTTTTTGTTGTGTGTTGAATTGAAAATATTATTTTATACTTTTACTGTGTTATTTACTTAATTCACTTTTATAAGTCCGGTTTGACCAAATTAGTAAATAGCTCGCAAAAATATTTCATAGGTTGTCGTCTCCATCCATCATCTAGGTCTCGATTACCTATATGGATCAGAAGAACAATTGATATTCGTGTAATTATTGCTATATATGAAGTTCTCAATTTTGTTCACAAGGTCTAAATCAAAAATGAAAATTTTTATTCACAAATAATAACCAAATCTTATCTACTATAAAACCTTTTGGGATAAAAAAAATAGATCATTGTATTTAATAAGATTAATGGTCATAAGACAATTAGATTCAAAAACAATATATCACCATCCAAAAACACACAATATTGATAACTTATAACAAGACTTGTAATTCATCACATAGTGCAAAACTTACCTCTCTCTTGGGGCTTGTAGCAATAAATATCACCTTATTATTTTCATTTCTCAGTATCATGTCTCTACCAATTTTTCTATCTTAATTATCTAAATCTGCATTAGTTTTAATCTTCACAAAACCACACTAGATTTTTGCCATTTAATCCCATGATCAATGATCTCACTTGGGAAAAGTTTGAAGACTTAACCATGCTTTTACAAAACTCCTCATGTATCATATTAACCCACACAATAGTCATATATGCATCTTTACTAGTCTTCCCATAAGTTCTTTGAGTTCTATAATACCAAACCTAGTTAATATAGCTAAACTAGCTAACTCAAAATTGATACAAGTTTGTTAAATATAATTTCACATATCTACAAACAACATATAATTCAATTTAAGAAAAAAATATGCAAAATTGTATAGCTTTTATACATCCTTAACGGCTTTGCATTTCCAAAATGTATGGGTAATGCTATCAGTATAACCATTACACATTACACACCAAGGTAAAATATTATTACAAGTTCTCTAAATAAATACTTTCAACTTATTGGGGACATACAAGTACTAAATCTTACTCCGCCAAGAATGCTTCTATAAGGAACTCGAATAAGTTAGTCTAGTTGTTAAGGAAAATTAATGATTATTTACACTTCATTAGTATAATATAAGTAGGAAAAATATTGTAAGAATTTAATAGGTTAGTTAAATTGAACACTTTAATTCATTAAAATTTTTTAGTATCTTTAAGTCAAATTTTTTTTTTTGTAATTTAAAAGTTTGTTAAGTTATAAAGTAGGATTCTATAAGTTTATATAGTGGTTTAACGAATATTGATTTTTAAAATACACCTTATGACAGTGATATTAATGGTCTATGGGAAATCTTTTGGAAGAGGAGTTTCATGGTAATCGAATTATTTATATACGAGTCTTTAAACGACGAAACGCAAATGGTAAATATCTTTATCATTTTCGTTTTCACCCTCGATTCTATCATTCATTGACTCGCATATAAACAAATTATTTTTCACTAAATTTCTTTCATCAAGAACTTATTGACACCATCAATATCGTTATTATTGAATATTTATTTAAAAAATCAACACTAATCAAACCATCTAATGAATTTCTATGATTTTATTATGCTAATCCAATAAACTTTTATAATATTAGAAAATGTTAATGGGTTAAAGTATTCCATTTACAAAAGTTAGTGACCAAACCAAACATACCTCTCTAACTAATGTTTGTTATATGCAACTCTTCACCTTAATAATAATATTATTATTATTATTTAAAAAAATATCTCATAAATCTCTTAAATTAAGTTAAATGAGTCATTTAATTCCTTAAAAAAATATCATTTGATAATTTATTTTTGTAAAAAAGATCAAAGAAACAAAAATTATTTATTAATATTCTGAATAAAATAATATTATTTTCTTAATATTTTATTTTATTAATAAATAAATTTAGCGTAAAAATTATTTTTTATTATACTATTTATCATATAAATTATTATAATATTAAATAAATAATAATTTTTTATTATAAAAATTATTAATATATTGAATGAATATTAAATTTTATTATTCTTTTGATATTTTTATAAAATATAAAAATTAAATTACATATTTTATAATATAAGAGATTAAATAATATAATTTTTTTACCTCAATTTCTTATTTACTATGAATGTAAGTTAGCCTCCGATGACAAAGAACAAGCCTTTACTTCATATTTTAATATGAAGTCATTCCACGTAAAGTTCTCTCCATACGTGAATTGGAATGCGGATCACGTTATAACTTGATTTTTAATTATTATTTTTCCTATCGTACCTCCATTTTTAATTAAGTCAATCATTTACGATCTTGTCATGTAAATTCTCTTTTTTCATTTTTATTAACATTTTGCTACTATAATTCAAATCTAATTAATTTTTTTTTCTAATTATATTATTCAAACACTCGTAATTAAACCCAAATTTAAATTATTTATATATCTAAATTAATTATATGTTATTAAAATAAAACCTAATCTATTATAATTATCTCAAATTACCTTTTCATTCAAAATTTGAACCAAAATTATAGTTATTATAATGAGTCCTTTCACTAATCTAATTGAACTCTTTAATGGTAATTTTACCACGAGTTAAAATTCGATGTACATTTGATAGTAAAAAGTAAAGTTCAGTCTACTAATAAGTAATAATAAAATCAATTCAATTATTTTGCTTTAGACCACGAAAAGTATATGAAAAACATATTCTAATATAAGTTTATGATTGCAATTATTTCACAACAGAAATTTATTTAATTATATTTAATTCTGTTGTACACCAATGTAACCTAATTATATAGTGGCATACCACTTGATTATACCGGTTAGTAACCAACTTTTCGTAAATAAATAAATAAAAGAAAAAAAAACATTTTTGTGTGAAATAAACTTACAAGGTAGCTGTTCTTCTAATTAAAGTCACCAATGAGATTTCACAATAATAAGTGCACCCAATTTGGCTACCCTTGTACTCTAACCCATGTAGATTTGCTTGAGCTCATGTAATATTTTTTACGGAATATAATTAATTAGAACATCAATTACAATAATATCAAGATTTATAATAAATTGACCTTTTATATTGGATAATATTAAATATTTATGCCTTTTACTCTCCTTTTATTTGATACTTGCAGGATTTAATAGTTCAATCTAACGGGCAGTCCACAAATTCCTATTTGTTTTTAGGGAAAATTATTATAGGACTTGTTAAGGTTTTTTAAAGACTATAAAAACACCCTTCAAGTTTTAAAAAAATAGACAATTATACCTCTTCAATTATTGTTTTATTATAATATTTTTCCTTGAATTTTATAAGTTTTATTACAAGTAACTCCCTCCAAAAATTAAGAAATAATAATAATAAAGAATATAGTTGTTATTTTTTAAACCTATGGAAAGTTATTTTTCATTGAAATGTTACATTTTGTATTCACTGATGAAAGAAGAATCACATGAAGTAACATTAGAATTCCAAATACCTTATTCCAATTTCCAATACCATCTAGCCATTTAAGTCTTTATCATTAAAAATAAAATGAAATTTGCAATTATATCATCATACTTATCAAAATAACTTTGAAAATGAAAAAAAAAAGTGTTTATTTTTGAAAATATTTTATCAATGAGGTGAGTATAAATTAGTGTGCATTTAATATTTTTTTATAATAAAATTAAAAAAAAGTGTACAATTGACTTGTACAAATCCCCTTGACTTTTGGGGCGGTTAGGTTTGGAAACCAAAGCATATGCACCACTTGCTCAGAAAATAGAATGAATTTGACTATCAAACTCGTCTCTCAGTCTCTGAGTCTCAGAAGTTAATAAAAATTTAATACCAAAGGCCCATGTGGGTTTTAACATTTCTGCCGAAAGATGAGGTGTGAGAGAGAGAGAGACTGAGAGAGAGATATCTTACGGGATTTAACTGATGCATAAACCAAGAGGGCTCTAACTAAGTCTGCTAGTCATTGAATGTCTTCATTAAGAAACTCTTAAAGATGGGTCTAAATTTAAATAAAATATATTAGAGTATAACCTTGAAAAGATAAAAATAATCAAACCTATTAAAAAATAGAGCTTTTAAAAGTTGGAAATGCCAAAGCTTAAACCACTATAAATTCAAAGTACTCACCTTAGATTGATCTTAGAAAGCATATTGAAGAGGAAGTTACACCATGGATTCAAAGAAGCCTAACAAGATTAGAGAGATTGTTAGGCTTCAACAGATCCTAAAAAAGTGGAGAAAGATTGCCAACTCATCAAAATCCACCAATAGCAACAATAGCAACAAAGGTAGCAGCAGCAGCAAGAGCATCCATTTCCTGAAAAGAACTCTTTCATTGTCTGACAAAACCAATAATGAAGCTTCTACCAACTATGTTCCTAAAGGCTACTTTGCAGTTTGTGTTGGAGAAAAACAGAAGAGATTTGTAATACCAACAGAGTATTTGGGTCATCATGTTTTTCATGTTCTGTTGAGGGAAGCAGAGGAGGAATTTGGGTTTCAACATGAAGGTGTGTTGAGGATTCCATGTGAAGTTTCTATGTTTGAAACTATTTTGAAGATGGTAGAGGAAAAGAAAGATAGATTCTTGTTTCATAACAGCCTTAATAGAGATGATATGTTGGGATGTTGCTTATCAGATAACCAATTAACCCTTTCTCATCACCCAGAAAGCCCAATGTGCAGATAAACAGACATGCATAGTTTTGGATTTTTAATCCTTTTTTGTTCCCCTACATTTTTATTAAAGATGAGGCTATGTATTTGTGATGTGAGAAATATAATATGAATAACATGTTTTGCAAATGTAGAAGTAACTATTTAAGCATTAAAGAGTATTCAAAAATGTCTATTGTCTATATACTATGCATTTAACTGGTATTGAATTCTGAGGCATACTAGTGTTCCCAATCATCTCCAATCAAGCAATTGCTGCCTTAGAGTCTTTAAACAATAGGATTCATTGACAATTATCCAATCAAAAAAGAAATATCAACCGAATGAGTTTTATGTTGAAGCTAGGCAGCTTTCTATCCAAAACCTTTTGAACTTGTATTTAACTTTTTCCATGAAAAGTGAAAAGATCGAGAAAAATAGGCTGACTTCTATAACTGGAGAAATAAGATTTTGTCTTCAAGGAACCAACAATTAAAAAAAAAAGGAAACTTCCAATAGTATAGTTATCTTAGATTTAAAAGATATCAAGAATTGGTCAACACTTTTACAAATGTATCTGTCAAATTAGATTAGAGTAACTGCAATACCCATGTAGGAAATAGTAAAATATGACAGTTACATTCAGTAATCAGTACATGGATATATGCACACACACAGAGGAGTGTTATGGTGAGCACCTGGTGCTCTTCATAAAGTGAGTTCCAAGAGGCAGAAATGTTCTATAGATAATAAACATAGAAATATAAAGAAAAAAAAATCACATTTATACCCTAGAATGGAAAGATAACCATGTTAAGGATAATCTAAACCGTAATTTGTGAAAATTAAACCTTAAAATTGAACTAAATAATCCTAAAAATTTTAAGAGACCTTTTTGTGCTAACGTACTCTTCATAAGGTCATTATAACATTAATATATATATAATGTATTTGTTGGTATCAATTCCATCGTATGCATACCATTTGGTTGAGTCATTTGATCAAGAAAGGTCGCCAACATCTGATGCTTTTGAGCTTTGAGACAGAAACAGATGCTTTAAAGATATAATAATGCATTGCAATATTTTATTGTATCCTATTCAAGCACATATAAAATTAAATACAAGGATAGCATATTTCACAAGCATCTACAAATTTCCAAGTTTCTCATTAAAACTGTCAACTGTCAAAGTAAAAGACACTTAACCATATGAAGTTGTGCCTAATATATTAAATTAAAGTTCTTTTCGTAAAAAATGCAGAAAGTTTTACATGGAAAAGATGAAAGTTGGATTTTAAAAACAAGCCACTTGCCACGACTGAAGTAAGATTTGCAACCATCAAGAAATATTTTAAATCTCTCTCATTCATTAATGCAATTTGGAAGGGAAAAGAGTAGAAGTGGTAAATGCTGGAATTTATGAAGAAATAAAATACTATTAACAGTATATAGGAACCGTACTCATGCTTTTGAAGATATTAAGTTTCTATGAAAACTGCACACATGATACAAGGATAGTGATTATATGCCAAATACTGCAATTACACATAATGATACTTGAGCAATACCTGTTGGGGCCTTAGATGTCCCAAAGTCGTGAACATGACACATTTACAACATGTACATTGCCAAAACCTGTGCTTTTGGGACACTTTTCACTAAGTCTCCAAAATCCGCAATTTTGGGCCTTAAAACCAATCATACTGATAACTCGTACCTTCAACTCGGGCAATATTTGAAAATTTTCTGATTCTCCATATTTTGTGATTAACAAAGACTTTCTGCAGCTATTTGGTTGAATTATACTTATATTAAAATGTCCTATATCGATTAGACATGAAGTATCAAATACATATATAAATGAGGACAATCATACATCTCATAACCTGGGTTTTGAGATGGAGTTAGGCCCAAATTTAACATGATATCAAAGCAGGTAAAAAAAACTCATCCCGTGGCACGCAACTGTAAGTCCACCACCGTTCATCGATGAACTACCGATGTGAGAGGAGTGTTAAAATGTCCTATATCGATTGGGCATGAAGTAAACACATATATAAATGAGGACAATCCTCCATCTAATAACGTATGTTTTGAGATGAAGTCACGCCCAAATTTAACATATCCAATAATCTTTGTATACAATTATGAAATGAAAAATACATGGGGTACTAGGAAGGAAGAACTTCTTTAGAGGGAAGACATTACACAGAAAGAAACAGCTATGATAACTTGTTCAAAATTAAAAACAAAACCATCTTTGAAAATCGTAAGAATTGAATGAATGCCTGTTGACATATATAGATAATAGCCTGGCCAGGCAATTAGAGAATCAACAGGTTAAGTCTTCACCATCCTCAAAGTTTGGGAATGTAACACATTTGAAAACTTTGCACTTTGAACACAAGACGTATCCAATCTGCAGCAAAGTATAAGAAGACATCAAAAGTTTCATTTCATCATACTTTATGAGGCTTCATTCCTTGCATAATATTCCCATAAATGTATTTTTATTTTTATTTTTTTCCTTTTGGGATTCTGTAAATATGTTATAAGATCCTTAATTATGAACCAGTAGTAGAATCCTTGTTCACAATGGAATGAAAAATGGCAGAAGACTCATAATTATATATATATATATATATATATAGAGAGAGAGAGAGAGAGAGTGGTGTTATGGGAAGCATCATTGAGCTCCATAGAGGTAGAAAAGTCCATCTATAAATAATGAACATAAAAAATATGAAAAAACAACATATTTATATCCTAAAATGGAAAGAAACTTTGTTAATGAAAATCTAAATCTTAATTTGTCAAAGTTAAACCTAAATCTTAAAAGCTAAACCATAAAATTGAATTAAATAATCCTAAAATTTGTAAGACTTTTTTACCCTTGGGGTGCTCTCCATGTTATTTTTCTAATTTTTTTGCAAAATTCAACCAAATTGGAGTGTTAAGTACACACACGTACATATCATGTGACGCAAATAAAAATTGAAGAGTCCATCACCACGATAGTTAACTGAGGTTCCAAAAAGTAATACAGCAAAACCAACTTACAGCTCTGCAAGAGGGACATCGACGATAAATCCTATTGTTTTCAGATTTGACATTGGTTTTCTGTCCTTTACAAAAGTCGCAAATCAACCACCCTTTACCATTGCAAAGTTCGCATAAAATAGCTGCTTCAGCCTTAAAAACAACTGAGCTAGAGTAAGATTAATTACCATTAATTAGAGAAAATTAAAAAAATGAAAAAAATAATATAGCAAGTTTGGGATTTATTTTCTGCTGATGAGCTTCCGAAAGGAGTGAATACCTCTTGTTCTTGTTGTTGCTGGACCTGTTGGAGTGGTGCACAACGATGAGGCTTCAACAAATGAAACGTCGTTGATGTTAACAACGGCCTATTTCTTGTAAAGTCGAACGTCCGAAGAGGCATAAACATCGTCATTGATCTCATCGCCATTTGAGTAACTTCAATTCTGCACAGGTGACAGAACCTTTCAATTTTTTTTGGTTATCCACTGAGAAAATATTATGCACTAAAATACCTAAAATACCCTTATGTACCCATAAATTTGCAAATCTACCGTTATGCACACCTTACAAAACAATTAACCATGTTTCTTAAAAGGGATTTTGTGCAAAATGGTCATATCTCATATAATATTTTAAAAAAATAGTATTGATATTATAGTTTAAAAAGAGGTAAAATTTGACTTATAATTTAAGAATTAATTTTTGTGTAAGTTTTTTAACTTTTAATATTGTTAATTTATTTACCAACTTGAATAATATAATTTCATATCTATATAAATTGATAAAATAATTTAAAAATTAAACAATATAAATCAATAAATACATAAAAAAATAAATTATAACAATATTAAGTATATAGTATGTATAATAATGAATATTTATATATTTATGCATGGTATAATAAATAATAAATAAATTACATAAAAGATAAAAACTATAATTTTTTTAATAAACTATAACTTACATAACTATTTTGTAAAATTTTATAAACATTAATTTTTTATCTTATTATAATAAAAACAACCTAAAAATTTATATTTAAAATGTTATATCATCATATAGCAATGTTTACAAAAAGTCGACAAGTAAAAAAAAAATAAGAATATCTTTGCGTAAATACACCGATAATGTTTAAGGGTGAAAAGATAGAGAGGTTCTATGATCATCCCAAGGAAGCTCACTACAAGTCGCGTGTTATGACCACCCTTACACCTTGCATAATATGACCTTTAATTATCTCCCCACGTGAATGTATGCGTCATTTCATTGGTCTTCCACACTTCCTCTTAGTATTGAGGAGGAAATTCAACTAGGTCAATTATCTACGGTGGAATGGTCCATTCACCATTATCGATTCGCGGAAAAATAGACTTCGCGTATCTTTGTAATATAACAATTTTGTGTACTTATTATCAACAAAAGAATGCACATCAACATCTTGAAAGCGGGCGGTAATGGCGTGACAACGTGGGATCTTGTGAACATCAAACTCCCTACAACTACAAATTTTATTAAGTAGATCCACATCATCCTTTGTTGTCACCATGTATAACCTATGAGGGTTCAAAGTGTCAACATTAGTCACATAATATATGTAATAAAAAGAAGATTGTATGGATATTTAACAAAAGCGATGCAAATAGATAAACGTGACAATAGGATAAGAGGTGGTGAATGAATCATTTACCTGGAAAATGTGCATTAATTCTCGAAAACCACGTACCTCAACGACTTAAAGTGATTTGCACGCATGATTGATTGAACTTCATCGTAAGGAATCGATTTCCCATCTCATTCCAACCTCCCTACGTTCCACAAACCATTGTTGTATTTCTTAGCGGTAATACTCAACAGCATAGTTATGGGTAATTCACGTGCCGATTTCATTACATTATTAAATGATTTAGAACCGTTGGTGGTCATTATCCCGTACCTATTTCCCGAAAAATGATATCTTGACCATTTCTCTTTACTGCTTCCAATAAGTATTTCTACATCAAAGGATCAATCTCTCTCGAAATCTCCCGTACTTGTCAAATTCACCACTTTGTATAAGCTCTTGAGCATCATCTGAATAAAGGTACAATGTCACGGTTCTTAAATTTGTGATTTAAATTCATCTCCGTATGAAATGCATAATAACCACGCATTCGCATTAGGAAATGCTTTTGAATAGCTTGAATAATACTTTGATGTCTATCCAAAATAATAACAAGTCGCTGAACTTGACTATAGATGATAGTTTTAACAAAAACCATTCCCAAGCATCATTATTCTCTGAATCTCGACCCCGATGGAGATTGAATATATATTGTTATTTCCATCGAGAACCATTTGCTACAAATAATATCCCAGCATACCTACCAGTAAGAAATGCACCATCAATTGTAATCACATGTCTTATGTAGGATAAGAATCCTCTAATACATGGACCTAGTGCAATGAAAAAAATACTTAAATCTTCCCGACTGCTCAACTTCAATATGTGTGACGCTTCCAGGATTTCTTTCCTTTAGAACATGACAGTAGGAAGGGAGTTTGAGGAAAGATTCATCTTTAGTGCCCCGTAACAATCTGAGAGCTTTTTCTTTAGACCTGTATCCTGTGGTGTAACCAATATCAATCCCAAACTCATTCTGACAATCATCAATAATATCTTTTGGCTTATAAACTCTTCCAGGTCGCACTAGTTCATCTTAATAGCATTTGCTATCACTCTTGAGGTCGCGGTCCTATTTTTGCTCATGTACTTATTAGGATCACAAGTATGTCTTGATTCAAATTGTTTTATCCTGAATCGATCTGATCCAGTGATCTTATTACATCTAATCATCCAAGTACAATTAGCTTGAATGCATTTTATCACTACACGGTCTTTCTTGCTTGTTAGTGTCCTCGTCTCAATACTATTTCTTATGGCATGAAGCCCAACATGTGTAGTGAAATGTATCTTATTGCCAAATACTTGATCAACCTTCAAATCAAGCTCTACATGTGGCACTGAAGAACCAACATCACCATTTAAAAAAATATCTGTGGGTGTACATGGTCGATTAGACAATACTTTATTACTGCACTGAACTAAAGTTGTTCCTTGAGATTGAGATAAACCATTTTCAGAATCAACTCCTACAGTGAGCCTAGAAGTGATTGATGAAATAACACTGTTACGGGGTTGCACTAATGTAGTTGTACAATCCTCATTTACATCACTCTTGTTCCTAAAAGCATTACCTATAAATTCATTAGGATTTGAAGAATGGTCAACACTTCGTGCATCGCGTACTCTCAAAAATATTGTCGCAACTTACATGACCATTTCCAAAATTAACAAGTTCTTCACAACAAATAGAATGATGTGTATCTACAGATCTTATCTCATTTTTTGTAACATATACAACAGCCTTGCTTTGATTATCTTGAACATGAAGGTTAAAAAACTCATTGAGATCATCGTCATCGCTTATTAAAATAGTAGGCAATGTTAGATCATTCCTATAGAAGTATTTCATTGAATTTTCATACTTGTACTTATTGATCTTCAACTTTTGAAACAATTTATCTTTGAGGTCATTAAACATAAATTCCTTTTTTATCCTTATCACCGAACCTTCACCTCCTCAATATATTTCTTTGTCATCTTTCTTCGACCACTTACCACCGTGAATTATTAGAATACTAAGACCATCCATTCTCTAAAAGTTATAAGAAAAATTATCAAATAATAATACATCAATACTTAAAATTAAATTAGTTTATTAATTAACACTTTATAAAATATTAAGGCCTAATTTATGGAGAAAAATTTTATAATAATATTTTTATTGTTAAATTTATAAACTGTCTAATTTTGATAATTTAATAATAAGATATACAAATGCAAAAATGTGTATAATCTACACTACATGGAATGAACGAAATAAACAAATGACTATTAACTCTTTTTTTCTCACAAGTCACAACTAGTATATTTCTAAATTTTTCCCTTTGAATCCAAAACGCATAATCTAGTACTCTACTATTATCATATTAATCTTTAAGTCCTTATCTAAAACATGTTCATAGATAATACAATTTTTTAATTATATTTTCGATTAATTAGGATAATAGATAATATAATTTTTCAACTAAAAATCTCATTAAAAAACCCTAAAACATTTTCGGAGAAAAAAAACATCCAAATAGTTGAAAAAAATTCAAAAATTCTCAACCTAATAGCTCCCAAAAGGGTTATAAATCTAGGAAAAAAATCAATATTTACATGCTAATAAAACTAATAATAATTTACACAACTCATATAATTAATATCAGTAACCTTATTATGAAAATATTTCGCTTGTAATGAAGAAATGGACAAAAAATTAGAGAACATAAATGGAAGAAGGATAGAGAAAGAATAAGAAGAAAAAGGAAAAATAGAAGAGAAAGATGGATTTTTGAGTGTAGAGAAGAAGAAAAAAGAAGGAAATGAAAAAAAGAGAGAAAAAGAAAGGTGAGAGGTGAAAAGAGAGAGAGAGAGAAAAGAAGAATAAGAAAATAAAAAAAAAATATTAGAAGTGGGAAAGAATTTTTACGCGTGTGGGAGGAAAGAGAATGAAAATGTAAAAAAACAAAAAAAAAGATTAGAAGGGCGGGCAACATAGGAGAGAGACAAATAGACAAAATCATTTTAGACAAAAACCCTTCTTAAAATGTATAAATGGCGACCTGGCTGTATAATATCTCTATAATCACTTGTTATTGGGATATTAAGTCACATAATGAAAAAGTAAATATGTAGAAATTTTGAATTATAATATTTGTGGATTTTAATTTTCATTGAAAGCTAATTTAATATATTTAAATTTAAATTTTAAAATTATATATTTTAATTTTTTCTTTCATTTTATATGAAATTATTTTAATAATTAATGAAGTTGTATGAAATAAATTAAATATTATATAAATATATATATTATCTTACTAAAACTATTAAAAAAATAAAATATTTTTAAAATTTTTAACTATAAAAATAAAACACTTTATATTTATCTAATATATTTTTATTATTAAAAAAATCTAATATATCATTTTATTTTGAATACTGTTTAATTGGATATCGTTTAAATTAAATTAAATCATTTAGATCCGTTCAATGTTAAACATCATCTAATTTGGCATATTTTAATGTTATTAAGGTGTTATGTTTGTTGTTATAAATTTAAAAACATTATTTTTTGTAATTTTTTAAAATATAACATATCTAAACATTCGATGAACGTAGATTATATTATATAATTAATTATCAAATATATTTAACTTAGAATAGATAAAAAAATAAAAAATAGAAAAGACAAAAAGGAATAAATAATAGATAAACTAGAGTTACTAATTTGAATGAATAACGAGGGAGAAATCAGTGTAATTCAATTTATACAAATAAATTAGATCTTTATAAAATAATTAAATGATAAATTTAAATAAAAATATAAAATTTGAAATAAATAAATAATATCTTATTTATAAAATAATAATATTAATTTAAATAATTATCATCATTTTATTTGCATTAACTCTACCATTTAATTACAACATAGATAGAAAGGACTCAATTAAATGCTTATTATATCCCATATATCACACTAAACATGTGATTTGAAATTATATTCTTATTATTATTTTTTTCCTTTTTCTAAATGTTTGGACTTTCAAATCATAGAAGGAGAGTTTACTATTAGCATTATTAGGCCACTAAACGGACCAAACTTTTTTGTTTTAAGAATGATAACTCCAATTAAATTTGTGCTCGAGTTTTAAATATTGTGACACAAAGCAGCATAATTAAAAAAATAATAAAATTATTTTTTTTATAAAAAGAATTGTTATATATCACATAATAAATAGTATATATATACATTATCTCTAAAACTGTTTAATTTATTATTTTAATATAACTGTTATTTAATTGTGATCCAAAAACAGTTTTTCAGCTCAAATTCCACATTCTACTTAAACCCCTCTTATATATATATATATATATATATATATATTCATTTTATTGAGCATGAGTTGAAAACAAATAGAAAGCAGCAGCCAATTTGAGAGCAAAAGAAGAAATATAGAAACTGTAGAGTAGGAGCAGTCACTAGAGAAGAAGAAAATAGCAGTAGTAGAAAATTAGAAGAAAGCAAGCAGCATGAGAGGCATGAAGATCAGAAACTGTCAGAGAGAAATTAAAACTCCAGCTGCAGAAAAGAGGAGAAATCAGCCCAAGGACAAACTGTCCATTTTCAGCTGCCATTTGTAGTGTTTCTTTCATTTGTACGGTCATATTTGATTTAATAGTAAGTTTGTCAATTTATCTTGCTATATATATTACCAGTAATTTAGAGGGGATATTTTGTGGGTTGATTTTGAATTTGGTATAATTTGTGAAGCTCTAGAAATTGGTGTTTGTATCTTCGTTTTGATTATTAGTGGATTTTCCTCGGTATGTCGTCGTCATTGGAGTAGACTTTTCACATTAAAAAATTGAACCACTTAAATCATTGTGTGCCATTTATTTTCTTACTGTTGATTATTTTGCCGTTACCCATTATTATTAATTTGTGCAAACAAAATTGGACCCGATCTTCGCTTCCACAAGTGCCAATTTTATAACAGATTGGTATCAAAGCTTGGCCCTGAGTTCATCGTGGTTTGTGGCCTTCGTTGCCCCTATTCGATGTGAGGGGGTTGTTGAAGGATTGTATTGTCCCACATCGACTAGGTGTTCAGCTGTAGTGCAGTTTATAAGTGTGGGCAACCCTTAACTCAATGAGATTTTATTGTGTTGATTAGGCCTTGGGTTTATATAACAATAACAGACACTCAACTCATTTATATGGTACGAGATTAAATATGAGACCAATCAATGATTATCATTTTTATAAATAATACTTCACATTTAACATAGATTTTAACTTAAATAATTATATTTGTCCCTTAACTTACCTAGGGTGACGTTTATTGTATAGAATGAATTTAAAATGTGAATGCAATAGAATAGAAAATAAATAAAATTATTTGATTTTATAACTAAAATTAAATAAGAAATTAATATTATAATTTTTTTTGTTTATAATCGAATAGAATGAAAAACACTGTATATTATCTTAATACTCATATATTCAGTAACATTTAAATAATATTATTTAATTATTATTTTTTCGTTAAACAAAATATTTTATTTGAATTATAATTTTAAAAAATAATTATTACTTAAAAATAAAATATATTATTAAAATTATTATTTTTCTAAATAGAGTTTAGGGTTTGGAGATTTGGGATTTAGGGGTTTAGGATATAGAATTTAGGGTTTAGGTTTGGGTTTGGGGTTTCGAGTTGAAGTTATTATTTTTCTAAATAGAGTTTAGGATTTAGGGTTTTTGGTTTTGAGATTTAGGGTATATAGTATATGGTATAATGTTTAAGGTTTAAGGTTATATTTGTATATTAAGGTTTAAGGTTAAAATTATTATTTTTCTAAATAGGGTTTAGGGTTTGAGTTTAGGGTTATATTTGTGAATTAAGGTTTACTATTAAAATTATTATTTTTTAAATAGGGTTTTGGGGTTTGTAATTTAGGATTTAGGGTTTGGTGTATAGAATATAGGGTTTATGGCTTAGGTTTTATGGTTATATTTGAGGTTGAGGTAAAATTAGAACAAAAAATTAAAATGAAAATGAAATCATGATTACTCATTCTTTCTTTTTTAAAAATCGATTTAATTTCATTCTCATTTTTCAACCCAACCAAATATAAAATTGGAAAGAATTAATTCTTTTAGAAATCGATTTCATTTACATTCCATTATGACGAGTATATAAAGAATTACAAAAATAATAAAACTAACGTAATTAAAATTTATCATAAAAATAATATTTTTATATTTAAATTATATATTTTTATTATTAAAATATTAAAAAAGTTTGATACATCAATTTATGTTAAATTGAATTATACTCATTTAAATCTATTCAATATTGAATATCGTATAATTAAATCACGTTCAATATTATTATGATACAATTTTTATTATTATAAATTTTAAGAGTTATTTTTTATAATTTCTCCAAAAAATTATTATACTTTTCAAAAAGTAGTAAAATAAACGTAAGATTATTAAGTAGTCACATTTTATTTTTGAGTAAACGTATCACTCAATCTATAATATTTGTATAAATTTATCACTTAATTGGTATTACAAATTTACTATCAAATTCTTTAAAAATGTTACAAATCTATTAAGCTTGAAGTTACAACTCAAAAGCTTAACCTCTTAAAAGAATTAATTCATTTCAACTATATATCCAATTTATTATCTATATTTTTTAATATTAGACTTCATTCGTATACTCAACAATTTCTCTCGAATGGGAACACATCTATGCCCTTGGATTCGAACCATGCCCATATACCAAGGATCAATTATTTAATTGTATTCTTATTAATTAAGTATCCATATTTCATTGACTATTCTAACGTGATAAGAAAGGATTAAAATTTCCACACAAAATTTCCATCATTATTTAACAAGGAACCCATCATTGGTTCAAACTTTGGTGATGTGTGCAATCTACACGAGTCCACTTTTACCTTGATGGTCTACCAACACAATGTAAATTGGATCAAACTTTGGTGATATGTGCAAACTATACGAGTCCACTTTTATCTTGATGGTCCACCAACACAACGTAAATTGGACATTGATTTTGATACTAATTGTTAGGCTTTAAAGATTAACTTCTTATAAAGGGTATTATATCTTAATTATATATTCAATTTAATTTCTATTTTAAAAATTATAAGTATTATAAGATTTATAGTTAGAATGTTAGAGATATAAGTAAATCCTTTACAACGAGTATATAAGTCCATATATATAGATATTTCAACTTAGACACGTTGATAACTGAGTGGTACAATTACTTTTGATTTCTATTGACACTAGAACATGTTAATACTTGTATATTTTAGAAATACCTAAATCATTTTGCCTCTTGTTAAGATCACTTAAGAACAACTCGACACCAACTAGTATACAAGGTCATAAGCATCTCATTTGGAGGAAGTATCCCTCATTCATGAGTACTTTGTTGAAAAGAAATATTCATTGATAGGGAACAACTCATTACATCATTAAGTATCTTGATTCATAATGTTTAAATAGTTTTTATGTTTTTTTAGATGCGAGATTTTATTAGCATATTTAACAAAATATAATATTACAACTATATGTATAGTTATTTTTATTGTTTTGCGTAATAATTTATTAAAATACGAAAATAAATAAAAGAAAATTTATAACGGTGGGATTAGTTAGGGACTTCGGAGAAAAAGCTAGGAAAGTCGCAAGTGAACTTTCCAGAAGAAGCACAAAAGAGAGAACGAACGAGTTTGCCATTTAATTGGCATCCGAAGAAGCAGTCTCGTTAGGGTTTCAAGTGGCTAATCCCTTTCAACGAAATTGAAACATGAAACGCAAAGATTTCGAAGATTTTCACGACGATTTTTCTCGAATTTATCTATCTGCTCCTTCGCCTAAAACCCGGAGGCTGGTATGGTTACCCAATTTTTCTTCCCTTTTATGTTATTGAGTTAAACTTCAATTCGAGTTGTGATTTTATTTAAATATCAGTTTCAATTTGTTCTCCCACCATCTACTATATATAGTGCAATTACAATATCGTTTAGGTTTGATAACATAACATATTTCCCTGTAATAGATTCCGAGTTATATTAATCTGAAAATTGTGCAGTAATTGATACGTGGATTTGTATATTTGTAATTTTTTAAGGATGCTGATTTGCCTCCAATTGCAAATGAAGATTCAACAAGTAGTGTACCTCAGGTGTTTGATCAAATGTTGTCACAAGAAAAACACTTTGATGGCTCAACTACAGGACAACCAGATGTTTTGCCCGTTAACCTGTTGCCTCTGGACGATGCTTGCAATGAGAAAGCTCTTGTGCTTTACAATCCAACACAAACGACGTTCATTAAATCACCCAGTTCACCTGATTTCTCCATCATTATTAATTCTGACTTGATTCCAGGTCTAAAGGGTATGTATCTTGTTCTTCAATTTTTTTTTTTTTTGTTCTTCTATCACATGTAGTAGGGATATTGTGTTTTAAGAACCTAAAATTATGTTGCTTTTAGGCTTCGGACTTTTGACTGAGAAATAAAAAATATTTAGCGGATGTCTTTATGAACTGCTGTCTTAGTGAATGCAATAGTGTAGGATCTGTGTAAATATTATCTGGAGTGTTTGTTTAATCCGTAATGCTACTCGGCTAATTGGAGCAAATGTCTCCATAAAGTCTGATGTTAGAATGATTAGTTATGGGAAGTTCATCCTAGCTCGAGTTCAACTTATTGATATGATTTAATTGTTAAAGTTAGAAAACATTATAATACGGTTTCATTGGTAATGGTATTATTAGCACAACATGATTATTAAAGCAGCGGACTTTGCACTTCTTCTATTCATTAGTGCTACAAAGCAAATTCATAAACTTATATCTTAATTTTTGCCATTTATCTATTTTATTAACTTTTGATTCCAAACTCATGCCAGGCATTTTATGTTTTTAGCTATCATATGTTAATCTAGTTTGGCATGTATTCTTTCCTTGGTAGAAGATCTGTTTTCTCTGGGGAATTCAAAATCCTTGAGATCATCAAAAGAAGAAGATTACAATGAAAAGACGGCAGATAGTTTGAACGATAATCTGGCTGTTGTTCCATGGATTGAATTTCATCATCCATTGGCTCCCGAGGCGGAGGTAGTGGTCTCTTTAGAACAACCCATGGAAGCTGAAGGAATCGACATGATGGATACAGAAGACAACTTTGTCAATTGCAATGGTGGCAGTGCTTTCAATTTTGACAAAAGGGTGGAAGAAACTGGAGGGTTAAAAAATTGGCAGCAACACTTTACGACGCCTCTTTTAATCCAAAACACATACCGATAAACCTCCTCGAATTGGAAAGAAACTGGACGCCTCTTTTGACAAATGAGTGGGTAAATCATACACCTACGTGCATTTTTTGTGGTGTTCATGGGTGTATGTAAATAGAACTTCGGTCTTTTTGATGCATTTTTGTTATTTTGCTATACGCTGATGTCTAGTCCTAACTCCTACATTATGTTATTATCCAATCCATAAAGGAAGTGGATACGGGTAAAACACTTCGAAACACAAGTATTATGTTCCAAATTCCTAGTAAATCAACAAATTCATTCAAAGATATGCACATAAATATCATTTCATATAAATATTGATCCAAACGCTCACCTAATAAGTTTTGGTGAAAGTTACCAATATTGCAAAAGCTTTCATCCATTCGGTAGCATACTACATATTGCATACGAATGATTCTTTTTAAAGCCGTTCATGACAACTTTTCATGTCATTATTTGGATTCTTACAGCATAAGCTAGAAAATTTGTCCACTAAGCTGTAAAATGGCTTCAAAATAGTTATACAAGGAAATGCTAATATCCCATTATTGGACCCATTAAATTTTTGTATTCATATCATTACGTTTGAATCTTTATTCTTCTTTTGTGATGTCTGCCTTTTAGTGGTCCTAAATAGTAAGGTGGTATTGATGTATTAGGCTTTTGGTCAAGTGTCAATGAGATTTTAACTTGACATTCTGGTATGAAGTCCAGCACTACAACATTGAGTTCTTATAACGGAAGCATTTCCAAAGAAGTATCAATTATATACTTCTACCGTTCGAATTTCAATGCTTAATCTAATATTGAATTTTGTATAAAATTAAATTGAAAACTATATTTGCTTGAATATCTTATCCTTTTTCTATTAAATTTTTTTTTTTTTGATTATTTTAGTAATCAGGTATGAGACAACGTTGGATTGAAAATCTAATATATTTGCTTGAATGTGAAAATTAAACTGCTATTTTGATTGGGAGATTATCTCGCAGATAAAATATCAACCTTTATAAATATTATATATATATAACAAATATAATATAATGTAAAGTTTTACTGTTTTAATTTTATAGATGTAAGTAAAATTTATAATATATTTATAATATATAATAAATATTGACGTCAATATTTCACCCAATAAACAAAATAATTTCCCTATTTTTATCATCAAATTAGGTTAAAAAAATACTAAAAAAAATAGAGAAAGATGTACTTGAGCTTACTAGACCAGCTTCAAAGACAATCTCAGCAAGTCTGAAGAGCAAAAGACATTAATTTACGAGCAGTTTAACACCTCCTTTGCCACAAAATAAAGGCCAAGGGGTTGCCTGAATTACTACTCGAAAACGAATCGATTTTTAATAAATCATATCTATTAAAACTACGCTTATTTCGTACAAATCAAAACCCCCAAAAAATAAACTTAAAAGAATTTTATATTCAAATAGACTCATGAATGTATCATCCTCACCATGAAATCGCTAAAAATGGAAGAGATAGCGAATAAATGTGAAGAGGTCGATCGATGAAAAATTTATATAGGGAGCTGCATTCATCTCTATGGCACTGTATTTCATAGCCAAAGAGTCAAACTCCAGCCCCTTTATGAACAAAAATTATAAATAAAATATTTCACAGTAAAGTTACGAGAATTTATGGTTCGACAAAGAGAATCGACGCTTATATACATCTTCCGGTTTCTTGAACCTCTCCTTTCGAAAGATTCACACCGCCGACGCAAACCCTAACACAACTATGACTGCTTCATCATACAGCAATTGATGTGTTGAAGATGACCTTCGTAATACTTATAGCAAGGGACACCGTCATTGTTGGTTCAATGTTAACTTTCTGGCCCATTGGACCTTAAAACATTTCCAAAAGAAAGAAAACTTTGGTGTGTCTCTAAACTAACCCACATATTTAGTAAGCCCGCATTACATAAAACTATCAATTTTTGATTGGGTGAACTTAGAAAACATGTGGCTAATTTAGTAGCGTTATTTTAATCTCATTATACTTTTTTTTCGTTTTTTAATTGAATAATTTTTTAATCTATTAAAGGTGACGGTGTTAGGGGGATTTGTCCGGTATACGTGATAAAGCATTGATTCGCATCATAATTCTATTGGTTAATTATTAATTAACATCATATATGTAAATGATTTAAATTAAATTATAAAATATTTTAAAAGAATATTCTATAAATATATTATTTAATTAATACGATGTTATAATATTATCCCTAACTCATGCCTATAAAAAAGCATAGTAATCGAGGAACACTTCTTCTTTTTTTATTTAAATTCAACTTCATAAATAAATTATAAAAAAATAATTTAAATCTCATAATAATAAATTTGACACCACCTAAGATCGCTATCCTTAAAGTATTATTTGTCGTTTTCATTATATTCTTCGTCATATAAAAATAAGCTATTTCTTCTCCATATCACAAAAATGAAAACACTACTTAAAGTTTCTATAAAAAAAACAGAAGTTACGAGGGATACTTTACTCTTCGTTAGGTAAACATGAGGAAAGTTTTTTTTTTGTATTTGCTTAAGAAAAAAACAATGAGAAATGATGTGAGGAGAGTTTCAAAGACACTGTTCAAATTTTTGTATTGTTATGAACATTCCAGCATATTCATAGAGATAGTGAATACGTGTTTATCATATTTTTAGGTGATGTTTGGTCGGAGGGAATGAAAATGAATCAGAATTAATTCCTTCTATTTGTATGTTTGATTGGGCTGAATGAAGGATACAGAATGAAATCGATTACTAAAAGAGAAAAAATCACAATTCCTTGTCCCTCCTTTAGGAATCATGATTTCATTCCCATCTTAAATTTTTTTCCAATTTTACCTTCACCCCAAATATAACCTTAAACTTAAATCCCAAATCCCCAAACCCAAAGCCCTAAACCATAAACCCTAAATCCAAATCCTAAAACCCTAAACCTCAAATCCTAAATCCCAAAACCCAAAACCCTAAATCCTAAATCCTAAACCCCAAATCTAAAAACACTAAACGCTAAACCCTAAACTTGAAATCCTTAAACCTTAAACCCTAAACCCCAAATTCCAAATCCTAAAACCCTAAATCTAAAATCCCAAATTCTAAAACATTAAACAATTTTTAGAAAAATAAAATTTTAACCCTAAACTTTAACTCACAAATATAACCCTAAATCTCAAATCCCAAACCTCAAAACCATAAACCCTATTTAGAAAAATAATAATTTTAATAATATATTTTCTTTTTAATTAAGTAATAATTATTTAGAAAAATAATGATTTTAGTAATTTATTTTGTCTCACGAAAAAATAGTAATTAAATGACATTATTTGAACTTTATTGAATGTAGGGGTATTAAGGTAATTTATAGTTTTTTTCATTTTATTACAGTGGCAAACCAAACACTTTAATCCTAATTCTGAGCTTGATTACAATGATCAAACCAAACAACGTTATTTCCTTTCCATTTCATTTCATTCTCAGTCCGATTTCGATTCCGATTCCATTCTGCGAACCAAACGACACCTTAACGTGAAATACATATATGATGGATCAAAGTCAAACCAAGAAAAAATGCTAGCTTACAAACTCACATACGCCATGAAACATTTTCATTCATGTTCTCTTAATGGTTGTATCATATTCCTAGACCTACATGATTGTTTGCACCAACTGAATAACCCATTCACACTCATATTTTATGCCTGACTTATGACAAGTATTTTTATGGATGAAAATATAGTTTATTTGACTTTTGTTAAGCGCTCAACACACAACCAAGGAAAGTTTATTTATTTAAAGACAATTCAACCTAAGATGAAAACTACAAGAAATTATGGGTTTGATTCAAAATGACCATATAACTCAAAATAATAAATGTGCAAATAGACCCTTAAGTACAACATATTGCAACCTTAAGGCACATTTTGGTTGTCAATACTCTGTTGCCGATAGAATGATGCATACGTTTCAACTCTTGGTTTTGATTCAGGCAGCTCCAACTCTTCCACAAAGTTAGTAGTCATTTTTACAAAGTCATTCATGTGTACTCGTTTGCATTCCTATTTAATTTACATTAGAGTGTGTAAATGAGAGAAGCTAAACAAAAAGAGGGGGAAAAGTTCACAAGTTTTATCTGTAAAGTATAGCTACCCAACATTCATTCAGAAGTTACCATGTCCTATTATTTTGTTTATAATTACAAATTCTAAATATATAAATAGAGTAAGTGACTCAAATATCATCTATAGGGAAATTAATTTGATTATGTACAACCTTTACGTGCTATTATTATTGGAGTTTCAATACATGCAAGGTGTTAACATAAATCAGAATGAAAAACCAGCCGAACATAACAAGTAAATATGCAGGTAATAACTTACAATATCAACCTGGGAAGAATACAAACGAATTTATCTCAAATTCCCAATCTCTATATAAATTTGGGTCATTTTTGTTGCTCCAAACGTAAGCATTAACGAGTAAACTTGAAGAACTATCCTGCAATTCCACTTTATTGGGCACTAATGAAAGCAATCTGATATGACTATAGCAATTACTTCAAAAATATGGTAAGACCACACTCTATGTACATAAGATGCATAACACCTTGACTATCCATATCTAATAAGTCAGCCAATCATAGTCAAATTGTTTCCATGTCATCTTGGAGAAAACTCAAGCACTACCATCAATCAAGCCCGTGTAAGTAATTAAGTACGTATCCCTCAAAAGATAGTCTTGATTACAAATTAAGATTATATTGATTACACTTACCAGTAAAGAGACTTCACCAATGCTCCTTTCATACTCAACATCTTGGAATTCATCTAAAATATTTAATTCAAGATATGTGATACCCATCAAAACCTATGCAAAACCCTTTTAGGTAGCGTTTGGTTCGTAGAATGAAATCGAAATCGAAATCAAAATGGGAATAGAATGGAATGGAAATGAAGCAATGTTGTTTGGTTTGACCACTAGAATCAGAATCATGATTACAGTGTTATATTTGGGGTGAGTGTAAAATTGAAAAAAATTTGAGATGATAATGAAATCATGATTCTTAAATAGAGGAGAAGGAATCTCCTTTAGTAATCAATTACATCCTTCTCCTTTAGTAATCAATTCCATTCCATACCATCTATTCAGCCCAACCAAACACACAAATGGAAGGAATCAATTCTGATTCATTTCCATTCCCTCCAACCAAACATCACGTTAGAGAAACAATAAAAAATTTCAAACAATAAGTTTAGGAATAACATTGCATATACTTGCTTGCAGCATCGTAACATTTCAAGAAATATATTAAGTTTTTAATATGGATTAAAATTTATTTTCGTGTGTGTAAATGATATGTCTTGTTTTAATTTAAGCATAACAAAATTACCATTTTTAAGTATTAATAATTTATTTTTAATTATTTTATAATTATTGAGATGTATCATAGTAGAAAAACGATATTAATTTTTCAAAAATTTCTCTATTTGTTTTTGTTAAACTAACGAATATAGCATTGAATTATTAAAAAAGTTGTAAGTATATTATTTAAGTTCATCATGTTATAAGTATAGTATTAAAATATTATAAGTGTTATAAAAATATTATCTCACTATAATTTATGATATTTTGATACTATATTTGTTATACAAAAACATTACAAAAATATCATATAAGTATTTAAATATTTTTTGTAATGATTATGATATTTAAGTGATATATTTTCACAAAAGAAATTTATATGATATATTTTCAAATTTTATGTTATTTTAATGATATATATGTTAGTTTGTCATTTGTTTTAAGGCTAAACAACGCAATTAATCTCTAAAGGTTGACGGTTTTTACGATTTAATCACTTAATTTTTTTCTCATACTATTATTTTAAAAGTTAATAAAATTAGTTTAAATTTAAAAATTACACTAAATTGTATTGTACCGATCAGAACTAATGTGCTAAACTTTTTTTACATAATATAGTATCTTAATTTTTAAAAATTTAACATATTTATTATATTATCTTTAAATTTAAACTAAAATTATTAAATTTTATTTAAAAAATAATAGACATAAAATTATTAAAAAATTGAGGTATCAAAGTATTAAATCTAATAAAATTTAGAACTAATATTATATTTCAATATTATTTTAATAAAAATTAAAATTATTATAAAAAATGGAGAAAAATAATAGAATTAATTTTACAGTAGCCTCCCTGTCCATGGACGATATTATTTGTTTGAAAAAAATAAGGGAAAATGATCAAGAATACGACTTTTAAAGTTGTATTCCGATTTTAACATATAATTAGTGCATTTATTTTATTTTTATTTTCTCTCTAGTGATTTCCTGATTTGAACGGATACAATAGAGTACTATTCAAAACTAAAACCTAAAACATATCTTAAAGTTTACTCAAATTTATCATTCCTTACTAAAAGTTTTAATTTACTTTTGCTTTATTACTCTAATTTTTTTCCCCTCAATTTACTACTTTATTTTTAATTTTATATCAATTAAATATTTTTATTAATATTGATATTAAATTTGTACAAAATAAGTTAAATATTTTCATTAATATCCACATTAAATTTAGATAAAATACGTTACAAAAAATTATCGCATGAAAACATCTTCATCCTATTTGATAAAAATCTATAACTGTTAATTCACCTATTCTATCGACATTTAATGTTAATATCAATTAAAAATACAAAATTGATATAAAAATGATAATATACCAATATTAGAAGAAATTAGGACATTTACCCTAAAGTATTATAAAAGAAAATGCTCTTCTTTACCCTTGACCATCGCATAAGGCGTTTCACAAATCCTTCTTGGCAAGAAGAAAATCCCCCAGAATCATTTCTTTGTCATCTAAATTTGGGAAAGTTGTCCTTATTTAAGCCAAAACTCATGGTTTCTATTAAACTTGATTGGTTGTGGTTAGGGTTGTAAACCTAATTTGAGGTAAGAAAGAAAGATGACAAAATGACAATGAAAAATAGGAGTAAAGAACAAGATCCCATTTTATTGACACAAACAAGGGAAGGATAGAGTTTACATTACTCTCCCCGTTTTGGAAATTCTCACTTTATTATATTATAATAATAACAAAAACATAAGTATACTTAAATAAATCCTCAAATATTATAAATTATAGATTACACACTAATTATACTAGGTTTAGAAGTAATTTTACTTAAATTATTTACTCGATCGAATTAAACTAAAATGAAAATTGGTTAGATTAGCAACTACATGGACCAAATAAGCCATATGGGACCAAATTAGTAGATTTAAAAATTTGGGTAGTAATTTGGTCTAATCAGAATGAAAATTGTCCGAAATAAAAGACTGGAATAGATTAGTCCATAATTCCATCCAATCAAAAAAGTTGGGATTATGTAAAAAAAAAAAGAATTTAAAAAAGAACAAAACCACCTCCTTTTTGCAGTGAAAAGAGAGTGCAGAATTTGAATAGATAATTACTGTCTTATAATCCGTCTAAAATCATACAGAGTAGGTGAACAAAGTTTGAATGACAGCCTAACGTTCGCATATAGGAACTGCCTCTCAAGTCTCAACCCAACGTCACATGTTCATCGGAACTGGACTGGACGACTGGTTCAGTATGTCCAACAAACTTTCTTTTGGTTCCAGCTCCTCGTACCATAGAGGCAGCTGATCTCCAGGGTAAAAGTTCCTGGTCACTCCGTCGGAGTTTATCTGTTAATTTACAAGAACAAAACTTGAGGATCCTTAATAATCTAAAAGTGTGCAGATCACAGAGCTTGTGCTTTGAGAAAAAACTTACAATGACAGTGCGAACAACTCCACCACTAGCACCATCACGCGCAATAGCAAGGGAAACTGCCTTGACAACAAGTTGCTGGAATCATCACACAAAAGACAATTATAACTGAAGCTTAGAAAAACTTAGACTGGAATTTAACAGGCCCGTCCCCCTCTAAATAAATGAAAAGAAAAGGGAGAAGTAGCAGGTATAATAAACGGTATGTCCTTGTGCCCCATACCCTTCATCTTATACTGTAATGCATACGAATCAAAATAATATTACAACCACACACATTCAACATCCAATGGATCTGTGGAACAACTTTCTAGTGACCATGCTTAGTTGCCTACCTATTTTCTTTTATCAATTAATAATACCATAATTTAACAATGAGATTAGGTCCAGAGTCAAGTCAAATTAAAATCCTGGAAAACTAGACAAAAACCTATTATGGCATTGGTAACCAATAAATTCATGCATATGCGGATACATACCTCAGCTTCATCCTTGGTCATTCCTTCTTTCCAAGCTTGATCAAAAAATCCATATAAGTAACTGGAGCCAGATCCTGAAAATAAATAAATAAATAAAATAAAATTGTAACAAAAGTATCCCACAGATATAGATCATAAAGTGATACATGATTACATCACTCTAAGTCTCTAACAATGTATGCACTAAAGCGACCTTGATAAGATGAAGAGTTAATGAGAATATCGAAAGTAAAATGATAGACCAGACAACTAATCAATAAAATGGGTAGTGTAATTGAGGCTTATTAACTTTGATGAGACAGCCAAATAGATGGAGGAGAAAAATATATAGACGGATAACTTAAGACAGGAAAACATACCTCCAATGGCAAAGGGCTGCTCTATTATTGTACCACCAAGTGGAATGCCATAAATTTTACCCCCTTCATACTTATCCCACCCACCAACTATCAGACCAGTTTGCAACATATTCTGTCAGATCAGACAATAATGGTAAATTAAGAAGATACATGAGTTTGAGATGCCTCACAATTTGCACGAAATTCAAATGCACATATGGGTAAACCTATTTTCCCTTCAGCTGACAAATGCATATCAATGTTCTCTCTCTCTCTCTGAAATGCACATACATCTATGGTTTATAATCTTCAATGTTACAGCATTATCATCGTTATTACTCATGCAAACCCATCAAAAATCATAGCATGTCAGTTAAGTGTGTTATTACCATGTCATAAAATAGAACCGAAGAAGAGAATGTCTTCAGAGCTCATAATCTATTACCATAGTATCTCTAAAGTAATGTATCTATGCTTGTATGCATGTGTGTGCTGTTACTACCTACCACTTCAAACCATGATCAAGTTATAGTCAAAATATATTTATTTGAATGCCTTTTCTCATAGTAACCCAATTATGTTCCTCTACATAAGCTCATAACACATATCTGAAAGGATTTTAAGATGAAAGCTTTTTTTTTATAGATTGATGTTGCTATGTAGAAAAAACGTATATGCATGCATCTTATGTCAAAATATATTTATTCAAATGCCTTTTCTCATAGTAACTCGATTTTGTTCATGTACAAAAGCTCATAACACATCTGAAAGTATTTTTAGATAAAAACTTTATTTTTTTTATAGATTGATGTTGGGAAGCAGAAACAACGTATATGCATGTACCAATTGTGCCTAGAGCATTTTTCAGAGACTAATAGTAGTTTAAAAGGCCATTTATTCTACCACAACAGCATAGCCGTACTTAAAAGCATACAGATGGATGGAGGACCGAATCAAATTCAGCACCTAAGATTAAGTATTGACAATATAATACATATTCAAAAAGAGAAAAAACAGAGATGAAAAGCAAAACCAAATCAGAACAGAAACAACAAAAAGACTCCCGACCTTGTTATTATAAGAAATCAGTCTGACAAGGTTTGCTGCTACTTTGACAGTTGCAGGCTGACCTAGTTGTATCCTGTAAAATTAAAATTGAATACTAGTAATGATGTAGGAGTAATATGCTAAGTACTAGTTTGAAATAGGGGTATATGTCATATTTACTATTATTTAAGTCATGCTTGTTAATTGTCATTTACTGCCTTTTAATTGTAGCTTGATATAGAACTAAGTCATTTTTAGTTTAGATATTTTATATTTAAGCCATAAGTCTACACAAAATGACTTGAAACATGGAAAAAATACTGATATTACTTATCAACATTTCACGTTTGCTAACAAAGAAGGGGAAAAATGACAAGGAACAAAGTTCACTTACGTGTGCTGATGGAGGAAATGACGTACATAGTCAGAAACAATCTGAGAATCAGCAGCCTACATAATGCAGAGAGGTTCATAAAATCAAAATATTACACTAGTAATGAAGGTATAGTATTAATTCCCGAATAAGAAGAAGAAAAAAATCAAAAACCAACCCCCACAAAAGTTAGAAAAGTTATATAAATTCCTCCAAAATATGCAACTTCGTCTATATTATTACTACATCTTAGTTTATAAATCAATTTTACACAAAATGATACGTATTCACAGAAAGGAAATAACTTTCCTAATGCAAATATGAACCAGCATGAAACCAACCACCTTAACAAAGCAAACAACACTGGGCTTTAATAAAACTGTATGTGGTTACTTTACCCAAAGTTGAATCTAACATGTTTCAAGTGTCTGTAATAAGCAGAATGGAACTTAAATTTCCAATTTGCAAGTTATAAGGGTTAGAAAGTTATGATTAAAAATCTAATTTCGATATTCAATTGACCCCCTAATATAATGATAATAGCCATATGCAAAGAGCCAATACTGAATAGAAACTCGGGAGAACAATACCGATCCAGAGCGACAAACGTAGACATTATCAGTAAGCTGGGTAATTTTGTCTGAAGCTCGGTTAGCAACATAAACTCCTACGAACAACAAATAAGAAACAAATCACATTTTCAAACCCAACAACATCAAGAACCGAAGGAGTGATCATCCATCTCTCGGTCTTCTCTTTTTGAATCTATAAACAGAAAACTAACAATTAGGGTTGTGAATAAAGGAGTTAGGGTTTAATACCGGTGCTGGTACGAGAATCGGCACCGAGAACAACACCTCCGTTGTAAGTGACGCCAATGATGGTGGTTCCCATGGAGTGAGGAGCGTTTAGATCCATATTGTGATCCATGATTCGGATGGTTCGATAAAGAACTCTAACTCAGAAGGACTCGAGAAGAAGATGTTTTGAGGAATGACAATGAAAGAGGATAGTAGCGAGGATTTGAGTTTTCTATTCGCCCCAAATTGACTTGAGCTACAAGTTCTCTCTCTATCATTTTGTTTTCCTTTTTTATTTTTTTCTGGTATTTCTAGATTAAAAGCCCAATTAAGGTAATTGGTCTCTCAAGCCCACAATTGAGAAGTATCAACTCTTTTTTTCTTTAGGGACATTAGAAAGCTTTTTAAATGCGAATAAAATACATAATATATTATAATTAATATTATAAAAATATAAAATAATATATTTAATAATTAAAATATAAAATATAAAATTTAATATATATAAATATATACACATATATTAAAAATATTAAAATAATATTTAGAATTTAATATTTAGAGTATAACATTATGTTTTAACTATCAATGAAAGAGTATTAATAATAAGTTAATATTTTTTATCTTATTTAAAATATATCTTTTAATTATTAATCATATTTATATTAATCTTAAATTCTATTGAATAAAAATATACAATTTAGAGGCATGTATATGAATAATTTTGTGAATTATAAGTAAAATTTTTCATTTTTTTCTTAACACCAACTCGGTTGGGTGGTTATTTTTTTTTAGCAAAGAAAAATTTGAACTATGTATAAATTTATACATATTTTTATAAGTCATATTATTCATATGTTATATATTAGTATATTTTAGAAAGAAAAAAATCATTTTTATAATATTTAAGAGTGTGTTTAATAACATTTAATTTTTAACTTTTTTAAGTAATTTTTTAATGATGCATGTTTGAGAAGGATTCTTGATTTTTATTTTTACATTTTTAAAAAATCACTTCTAAAATATAGAATAATTCGTAAATATTAAAAAAAAAGATTTTTATGGGTGCTTAATTTTTTCTCTCTTTAAAATAATTAAATAAAATTATTATCAACATATTAGTGATTATTTTTACAAAATAATTAAAAATCTCAAAGTCAATTATTTAATTAGAATCGTAAATCATAGTCGTTATCAAACATAGTCTACGAGTATGCTTTATAACAATTTTGATTTTTAATTTTTTAATCACGTATGTTTGAAAACGATTTCTAATTTTGATTTTTATATTTTTAAGGAATCATTCATAAGTCTTTAAAAAGATTTTTTTAACTTTTTATTATTTTTATGTTTATCAAATATTTTGTTAAATGAAGTCTTATAATTTTTGTAAGTATAAATATTAGATGAAAATGAAAAATAAAATAAATAAAAAACTTAAAATTTCTGAATGGTAAAAATGCTTTCTTATTTTTGAAGTTTTAAAAAAAATCAAAAAAACATAAAGTTTTACCATATAACTTGTAGATGATTTTTAATTTTTTTATAAATTCCCTTAAGTAAAAGTTGTCGTCAAAAGATTCTCATGCATAAAAACATTTGCACAGAGTTCAATTGTTCTTTCAACTCAAATAGGTAATCAGGACAAAGATGATGGGTAGAGATACCAACCCATGAAATCTATTTATAAGCTTGTTGTGTGTTTTGCAACACACAGAAAATCGTGCAAGTATACACGGTCACAAGTAATAAAGATTTGTAAGTAAAGTATCGTTCCCACGAAAATTTGTTACTATAGTTTGTCGAAGATTAAAATCAGTATTCTCTCATTTTATCCAAAATAATCTACGATTAAGAAAATGTTTAAAAAATAAAATAAGAGAACTCTCTAGATTGCAAATTTTCACCAAACTAATCCACTCCAATCACGTTATTTTCTTTGATTTATATTTTTTAGTACATTTAATTTGTCAACCGAAAACTTCTTTTTTTATTCATACATCTCTTCCAAGCTCCGTATAAACACACCTCGTTAAATTAATTCACTATATCTCTATGAGAATTAAATTTAATAAGATTCATTAAGTTCTAAGTTCTCAAATGGCCACACAAACAATTAGGGTATATTCTTATCCTTCATCATACATGTCATTCTATTTACGAGCAATATACACAAAAATGCCTTTCTCAAGTTTATTTTTATGCCACAAATCGTTTTGATAAAATTCGTAAATAATAAAAAAGCATTAAGCACAAAATAGAACGAACAAATCGAACGTCTTATAAATCTATTAAAAATAGTTAAAATCAAAGCTTCATAATTTTAGATCAAATACAACCCTAGAAAAATTAAATTACTTCGTTAAATTAAAATAAAAATTACAACATATGCAGAAAAATTAGAAGAACAAGAAGGAAAATTAAAACATCACATACGAAAATATTTGGCACACGCAGAACACAACAAAAACCAAAAAATGGCTTCTGCGTGTTCTGAAGTCCAAAACCGAACACCACAAAAATTCTAAACTAAAAAAACTTTTTAACTCTATCATAATATCACCTATTTATAGCTAAAAAATACATCAAAAAAAATAAAATATCATACACGCGTTAAAATTTGTATCGAAAATAAAACCCCGACATTCCTCTTAAAATCCGCGGTCACGCGAAAATAAATAAAAAATTTAATTCACGCGAGACAAGAGCCGTTTCTGCATTTTTTTATTCATTGTGTGTGCCACGTGTCAAAATCTGATTCGTTGAAAGATTCCCTAAGGCCACGTGGCAAGATATCATCGGGGTGAACAAACCTACCGCACGTAGGAACCGTGCAGACGGATAATGGCACGTCGAACGCGGAGACAACACGGTTTAACGGGGGACTTGATCCGCTGCGATCATGATAAATAGCCACATGTCGAATACGATTCGCTTAAATATTAATGCCGACACGTGGCGCATTCTTATTCTCGTAAAAAACCGAGAATGCACGCCGCTTCCATAACCCGCGTTACACACGATTGTTAAGCACGAATGGTTTAGCCGCGCGACACTGTCTCCACGCGCTCAATCCGGGACCGTTCAAGAGATCCAACGGCCGCCGACGCGCCTCAGGAAATCTCGCGCATCTCGGCCACGCGTGGTCCCACTCGACGCCACCGCGCGCAGCGGGCCCCACCGGCACGCCGAGCCGCGGAACGAAGATCCGTACTCACTCTCCTCGGGCCAAGCCACGAACACGCGCTAATCCGAGCCGTTGATTCCGTGATCTGGACGGCCCACGTCGGCGGGCGTGGATTCGCGGGGACTTCATCTCTCCCGCGCGAAAAATTAAACTTTTATTAATTATATTTTCACCCACAAATATATTTCAAATTACATTTTAAACTTTCTTAAATTACGCTAAGCCCTTTTTACTAATTTTAAATTAAATTTTTAAACTTTTAATAATTATAATTAAGCCCAAATTTAATTTAAATTATATTTTCAATTTTTATAAATTGTAATTAAGAACTATATTATTTGAAATTATATTTGTGGACAAAAAAATATGAAATTAAGTACATTTTCGATACAAATTATTTAATTTTATTAAAAATGTATTTTTAATGCATAAAAGAAAAATATTAATTTACTTAACAAAAATTAACTAAATATTAAAAGAACATAGCAATTATCATTACTAAAATTGATGAAAATAACTGTATAAAATACAGTTATCAAAGCTCTATACCAATTCGACTAAACATGTCTCACAAACATGAATTAAGCAAATATCACAACAGAAGTATAGAATAATATGTTCAATTCAACACACAATAACAATAACTAACAATTAAAAGGGATAAACTATGATAAATACACTAATGATAGTGTGTCTTGCATGCGGCTATACTAGCAACAACCATAAGCATGGTAAATAACTAACAACATGTAATGCAATAAAGCATACTAGAAGAATAAAAAGGTTTCTAATCACTTTAAGACTTCATATGTTGGAATATATTTGATAAATGATGTTTGTATTCTTATAGCATATGATTAAAGAAAACATAAAAAATCATAATATATAGTCCAATTTGCACGAACATAACATATAGAAGCAATATAAATTAATTAAAAAGTAGTGAGATTAATTAATACACCATAATCAATGATTAGAAAAGCTGTAAACATGCTATACAAAGAGGAAAGAAGGCATCTGACAACATATGATAAATATGTTTTCTAATCAGTCTACATCTAGTATGTTGGTTCATACATAATAAAAACTCATTATACTAACACAATAAGTTTATCATGCATAAAAAAGGAGACAAACCTAATACACATTCTGGTTAATGAGATATTGACTCCTTAAGGACTCTACACATAACAGAAAGTAATTAATGCATTAAACATAGCAACAAGAAGCAAATAAGTTGTACAATAATAAAAAAGCTAATGTTAAATAATAATAAAATTATAATCAGAGTTTTAACTTCATGATGTATAAACATATACAACTTAAACTTTGATTACACTAACCAAATATTAGAGGATGCATAACACCAAATATAATGAAGTAAATCCACGTAGAATCCCTACCTATGTGGTAACATTTTCGGGTTGCTTAAGATAACTATACAACAACAAATAATATACTAGACAATAAATTAGTTATAATTCTGAAATAAATAAAACCGCCAATACCTCTATCAATTGGGACTTCTATTCGAATTACCTATTGCTGCTTTTCCTTGGTACTTTTACAATAACCTAGTTCGACACATAAACCCGACTCTCCTCCAAAACCAAGACTGGCTAATGTGGTGTGATTATAAACCAAAGACCAATAATGTGTAGTGTAATGAACTAACAACTTTAAGAACTACCTTTAATCTCGAAAAACCAACAATCATTGTGGGACACATAGTCTGCCACAAACCATTAATGGACACAATGTCCAAGATGTGTGAGTTTAAAGAATTTAACTCAGCTCACTCTCATAACGAGGTTCTCGCATAAGAAGAGAAGTTACATGAGGATAACTATCAATTGATATATGGTTCATACAATCACTAATCACTAATATCGAATAACACACAAGGTATTAGTGATTCAAAAATAGAAAATCGAAATGTCAAATTGACAGAGCTCGCTAAATAATTTTTAGATATCAAAACAAAAGAAAATGGGAGATATTGATAAAGTCTTGGTCAGTCACCTCACCAAATGTGATGGTGAGGATAATGACAAGCTTGTTGATGAGGTGTTAAAAAAGATATTTTTTCGTTTTGATTTTTTTTAGTAAAATCCACAAATGCACCAACCCAAAACGAACCAAAAACACGAGTGACTACATCAGCGAGCGAGTGTACACACTACAACGACCAATACTCGTGGTATGTGTAATTATGTTAGCATATAAATTGTTCCTAGTTATGTTTATATGTGTATTACTAATCCGTAATAATCAACCTTAAATAGAGGAAGATATAAATACTAAATAAAATAAAAAAACATCTTATTTTGCACACGAAAAACCAATACAAAGACATAAGTACAATTGGATTTACAACATTTATAGTTATATTTACAAAATAATTAGAAATCACATAATTAACTATTTAATCAACAAGCATAAATTATAAATCATAATCATTATCAAATACAATCTAAAATTATTTTTAAAATATGTGTATGTAAAATTGGGTGTAAATTTGTATGATATTAATATTTTTCTTCGAGCAATTTGATGAAAATTATAATCTAGGGGTGAATGCAGTACGATTTATAGTTTAAAGATACATGTGTGTTGCACGTGAATTTTTATATATTTTTAGATTTTTTCTTATGTTTAATTTCAATATAATATATTTAAAAATTATGTATGTAATGACAAATTTGTCAAATTTAAGTTAATTTCAAATATATTTTAATATTTGATTAATATAAAATTTTATATAAAATTATATCACATCCTACCTTATGCTAATACTTATCTTATAATCTTATAGTTTTTATAAAACAATGATTTTGAATTTTCATATTAAAATTATTATCTTAACTCCAAATATAACATGTTAAAATTTAATCGGTGAAGTATACTTCAACTATCAATGTATTACTACATACAATATAATTTATTTATAAATTAATTTTCATTTTTTTATTTTATAAATTATATTTAATGTAAAAACTATTAATTATATGCATCTCTAAGTGAAAAAATTAAATGTAAAAACCAAAATACTCCTAAAATGACTCATTTTATGTTAATATATTTAGAATTTATAAATTTTTTCTTAATAAAAATTTTAAAATGAAAAATAAAAAGATTCATACATATTATAATAATTATCTATTATTAAGAAATTAGAAGATAAAATCAAAAGTCTCATATATCATTAAATTTTAATTTATTTTCTAAATTATCTTTAGTGTAAAATAATAATTGATCATATGTATTAGTTATTTTCAGTGGTAAAATTAAAAGAAAAAATCAAAAGAATGATAAAATAATTAACTCTATATGAATAGATTTAGAACTTATGATAATTGTTTATTGTATGAAATTAAAATATAAAATTAAAAATATTTTAAATATGTTTTAAATTGTAAAAAAATAATTTATTTTCTTTTAGTGGCAGAATTAAAATGAAAAACCAAAAAATTTATAAAATAATCATCTTTATGTGAATATATTTAAAACTGTAATTTTATTGAAATTTTAAAAAGAAAAATTTAAAGACTCGTGTATATTATAATAATTGTATATTATTGTATAAATAAAAGAAAAAAAAATTAAAATTTCATAAATATGTGTTAAAATTTTATTCATTTTCTAAATTATATTTAATATTAAAAATAATTGATTGTATATATTAATTATATTTAGTTGGGGAACTGAAAGGAAAAACCAAGAGAGTCTTAAAAAATTGATTTACGTGAATAAATTTAAAACATATAAATTCTTACTAAAATTTTAAAAATGAAAAATCAAAAGACTTAAACATTATAATAATTTTCTATTGTTATAAAATCAAAAGAAAGAAATCAAAATTCTATTAAATGTGTGTTAAATTTTATATTGTTTTTAAAATTACATTTAGAGTAAAAAAATAATTGATCCTATGTATTAATTATATTTTAATAGATTAAGTAAAAAAAGAAACTTAAAAGACTCTTAAAATAATTAATTATGTGTTGACGAGTTGATAAATTTAATAATTACTATATATTATGTGTGTATATATATATTTAATGAAATATATGGATATATTTAAAATTTATAAATTTTCTTAGTAAAAATTAAAATCAAAATCAAAAGTTTCAAATCATTATAAAATTGTTTATTATGGTGGAATTAAAAAATAAAATTAAAAGTAGCATAAGTATTTTTTAAATTTATATAATTAAAAAATTATAATATATAAAATATGATTATAAAAGTTATAAGAAGATATATTCTCTTATATTTGTTTCTATAATTTCATAATGCATAAAATATATTAAAGATTTTAAATTTTTATAAAAAAATTTCCCAATATAGAATGTATGTTTTTGGAATATGTTAACATATTAATACATTATACCAAAATAATTATCTCTTTTACTTTTTAGTTTAAAATATTTTGTAAGCATATAGTTTAATAAGTATAAAATTTAAGTATTTAAAACGAAAAATAAATATTTATTTAATTCGATTATAATTTTTAAAGTTGTGAATATTATTGAATGACATTATTATTCTCATGATTCTATACTTTTTAGTATGAGATTATTAATCATTGATTTTAGATTTTTTGTTTTATATATTTTTTTATTTTTTAAATTGATGATATGAGAAAAGTAAAATCTTATAAATCTTAAATAACAAAAAATAAATATTTTTCCATTAAACTATACACATTTTTAAAATTAAGTGTACTATATCATAATTAATTGTAATATTTTAAATTAGATATCAAATTCTTTAGGTCATGTAATTATAGGTTTTATATATTTTTATGATGTAATTATTTTAACGAACTTATTTATTCTTGTGATTTAAAGGTATAGTTAATTAAATAAAAAAAATTTAAAATAATATATTTTATAGATAAAAATGAGAATTATATGTTTTATTAATAAAAATATTAAAATAAATAAAAATGAAATATATATTTTTAATTTTAATTTGATTTAATTGATCATATTTTTAAATTATAAAATAAAATAAATTTATTTAAATAATTACATGATAAAAATGTAAGAAAACTATAATTAAAAGAACAAATAACTATTTACTCTTCTAAATTGAATTTATTTACGTATCTTTTTTTTTTTAAATTATTGATTGTTGAAGCACACGTTATATTGGTTAGTTCTAAACAAAATTGATCGTTGTTCTTTAAAAAAGAAAGTATGAGACTAATATTCGTGGGGTGTGCAAGAATGTCAATTGAATTCTTTTACTAATCACACCATAATTTAATTGAATTATAGAAATGAGTTTAACTTTTGTAACCAATTAAATTCGATCACTTCAATTGAAATTTCATGATAAAAAATTTACATTGTTATTGATGGTGTTCATTTTTTTTACTCAAATACACATAACTTTAATTTTATTTAAAAAAAAAATTAATTATTTTCAATTAAGATTTATATACCATTAAACAAATTAATATCCTCACAGAAACAATAGCTTTGTATACAAATAATTAATTTTATTTATAACAATAAATAAAAAAAGTTAGTTATTGAATGATACTTTACTTTTAAAAAATATGTATAAAAGTAATATTATTTTTAAGGCTGTTTGTTTTTAAATAAAAAAGTTTAATAAAAAATGATAATAAGAAAACAAGATTAATTAAATTTGATAGATGAAATATTTTATATCATTTTTACTTCACCAACCCACTTCTATACCCTCATATTTTCTTTCAATAAAGGAGGATTAAAGTACAGAGAGTAATAATTATAGAAAATAAGAGATTCTAAGAAATTGATAATATATATTGAAAATATGTTTCGACACAAAATTTCATGTTTTCAATAAAAACCAAACCCGAAACAGAATTCAATTCCCACATAAAAATGTTATTATTATCTTTCTTAAATAAGAAAAAATTGAAGACCCATTAAAGCTAATGAAAGATGTTTAAAAAGAAGTGGTGGGAATTAGAGAGGAAAGAAAAATAAATCAAAGATTATATGTGACTTTAAAAAGGCAAAGAAAAAAGTATAGGAAAGAAAAAAGAAACAAAAATAAGAGAGATTTAGAGATGTAATGGTTTTAATTTTCATTAATTATACATTTATTATTTTATTATTATCAATTTTTATATATATATTCTATTTCATACGTTTTTATAGTATATTATTTACGATAAAATTAAAAAACTAATAATATACTCTTCTATTTTAAAATAAGATATTAATAATATATTTTTATAAATAATTATGATTATTCATAATTTTTTTATCCAATAAATAAATTAATATTCACAGCAATACTTAATTTTATTTGAAAAAATAATTTAAATTGTTGGCATTTGATCCGACGCCTTGAAAGAAGGCGGGAAAATCGAGATCTTGAAACGAATTTGTTAGCGCCGGATGTTATCGAAAATCGAAGCGACTATCATTTAAAATTAATTTTAGTAACAAAGAACAAGATCAACGACACAAAACACTGTGAGGTACGTAATGGCGCAGGGAAACGTCGACCAATCTCACCGTCCATCCGGCTCAAGACGAACGCGCTCTCAGTTGGAATCGGAATGGACGGTTACAGGTGCGCTCATTCTCGTGAATGAGGTCGCAGCCGTTGAAGCCGATTGCCTGAAAGCTCTGTCCACCTACCAGAAATGGAAGATCATAGCTGAGAATTGCACAGCTCAGGAAGTGGTTCGGACTTCGAACCAATGTAAAAGGAAATGGGATTCTTTGTTGCTCGAGTATAGTAGAATCAAACAATGGGTGGAGTCGCAAATTGAGCCGTCTTCGTATTGGTGGTTGGCAATTGAAAAGAGAATCGAATTTGGACTTCCTGAGGATTTCGATGAGGATTTGTATACAGCTATTGATGATGTTGTTAGGGCTCGAGAAATTCAACCGGATACCGACCCGGATACTGACCCCGAAGCTGAGGTTGAAATGCTTGAAGTTGTTCAAGAATTAGGTATTTTCTTTTAACTTAATTGATTTTTGTTGCTGTTTACATAATGTGATTGATGCAAAATCCGAAAAATGAGCAAAAAAAGTGGATTTTTGGGATTAGGGTTTAACTGTTTAAGGAATTATGGGGTTCTGGAATCCTTCCTCGAAAATTCAGACGTTTGATAGTTATAAATAAGTATTAATGCGCCAAGTTCGCACGTTTTGGAGATGAAGTAAAAAGGTGTGTACATGAGTTACCTAGACTGTACATTGCGATTTGAGACATTTATCTAGAGCTTTGAACTGAAAAAATAGTAGGGGTTTTAGTTATTCTTTACTTGTTTGAACTATTACATGTTCTAGTTTTAGGGTAATCTGCTCGTCCATGCGTTTTAGCTCAATTTTTTTTGTTCTTCTCCCGTATGAACTCTTCTATGATTTGTAAACACGCAAGGGAACAGATAAACATTTAACAATAGCTAAATGGGGAGTAATAACAAAATGGAAGTGATCTTTTTAATGTACAGATTTTTGTGAGTACCTTCAATGAACATCTTGGAATTGTGAATCATTGAATCTTGCTTGAGCAGCATAGTTCCCACATTCAATGAGATGGCCGGTTTCTTTGTACTTAGAACTTTAGCTTGAGGCCATTTTTTGAAGATAAAATTATTCTAACGGAATACTTTCTGAACTTGATTTTTATTGAGCCACTGCAGGTTCAGCTACCAAGTCTGATTCATGCAAGCTTACAAAAGTGGGTATGTTGTTTGATCATCTTTTACCTTTGAAGTTGCTTCTCGTTGTATAAACTATCCATTGAAAGACTAAGTAATTTATTGAGACAAACTAAAAGTACAAGACCTTGGGTCTTATTTAAGTACAAAAGGAAATGGAAAGTAGAAGAGCATAGTCGGGTTTTTATGACGAGGCATAAAACTGAAATACAAGCCAAAGTGAGCCATCTTTAAAATAATTTCAATATTAAAATTATTTTTTTACAACTTCAGGCATGACACTTATTTATTTTATGTTTTAATGCAATATAACTAAAAGCCCAAAAGTGGTTGGCATTTTTACTTTTTTTTTGGGGGGGGCAAAGTATGCTCTAGAGGAACAATTAATGACAAGGGAAGTACAGGTTTACCTCAGTCATGTCATGTAGCATACTTGTGGTACTCATGTATGATGCTTGTGGTACTGTAAAATGAATTAGTGTTGCCAGGTTTAGGAACTTAGTTGTAGAGCAGAATATTATGTTGAATTTCACAAATATTTTTAAGCCATAGGTGGTTTAATTTTGGGTCAAGTTTCTATCACATATTGGTCTAATTTTGTGCTTAAAACCATAGGTGTAATAATGCAAGTTTTTTCTTAGGACCTCTAGTAATGCTGACTTCTGAAAGGCCTATTCTTATTGTTGTGTATCGTTAGGACCAAAGAGGCAAAGGCGGCATATTGCTCAAAAGAATTCTGGAGTAGTAGAAAATCATTCAACTTTTTTAGCCAAAGATGAGCCTCTTGAAAGCTATGTAGAAGAAAATCCTCTAAAATATGTTGCAGAAGATAATCCTTTGAAAAACAGCATAGATGAAGATTCTCTGAGAAGCCCTAAAGTTGAAAAGCCTCTGCAGAGCTTTTTGAAGAAAAAGATTCAGAAAGGCTCTGCAGAAGGAAAGAAGACTCTCAGCATTGAAGAGAATGAGAAAGTGATGTCAATGATATTGCGCGAAAATTCAGAAAGAATCCACTCTATTATTACAGGGAGTGCAGCAAATGAAGTTACTGAAGTGAAGATTGAGGATGGCCATCAAAATGATGAATTTGTTAGACGTCAAGGAGACATGCTCATCACATGCCTAGGAAATATTGTAAAAACACTTGATAAGCTGTCTGATGTAGTTGAAAAATGTGAATAGTATCTGTACGCTTCAAATCAATGTGAGTAGCATCTCTACTTCTCTTTCTAAGTTCCAAATTTCTAAATTTTTGGTTGATTGTCCTAAAAGTTAGTACATCTATTTTTGGTAAAACTAAATGTCACTTCTGATATATTGGTTTGTATGAGATTGAACAGAAGAAAGATGAATCTTATTACATAATCTGTTGGGAAAACCGAAATATATACTTTTGATTAAAACTAATATTGATGTTTTTCGAAAATAGTAGTTCTTTAGCAGTAGCATACAATTCACGAATCTTTTTATCAATCAAAACATAAAATTCTTGGCTTACTGTCATAGATTGGCAAAGATGCGAGACTCATCTGGTGAAACTTTCACCAATTAATTCCATCTTTTAAGTATTTGGCTATTAATAATCTCAGGCATGATGGAATGTGTTGTAACTTTTCAAAGATGAAAACAAATTAAATTATGAACTTGTACAAATAATAATCTGTGTGCTCAAGACAACACCACCACTTGACTAAGTATCCACAGCACCAGAGAAAACTCAAATGCAAATAGTGTATGAAGCAGTCCTCGATCAAGTGCAAATCCAAACAATGTAATGCCCCCATTATTGTGCTGCAAATATGTCACTGCAAGTATAAGAAAATGAACCAAATCTTGGCATATTTAGTGTTGATTCAATTTAACTTTTGATAGTTTAACCAAAGAAAAAACTTATGATATTTGTTGCCTTAAGATAAACTACGTAAATATACCCAAAGTTGAATATGGAGGAGGGTATCTTAATGTCCTGATTGTCGTTCGTAGTCATATAGTAAACTAGGTTATTACTGTGAAAGCCAGTCGGACAGCATAACATATGCAATGATTGATCTACTAATAGAACAACCATTAACAGATAAATAATCATTTAGAAGTTTGTTATGATGACTGACCTAAAGCCTGCCTTGTTTGGAATGAGGAAGGGTCTTGTGGTGAAACTGATATCAAGTTATCTGACAAATCGGAATCACTCTCAGCTGCACATTGCTCTATAGGCTGTGTAGTGCTATGGCCTTTCCATTGGTCTAAACCAGCAGATGCACAGGTTGCGAGTATGTTCCATCTGGTAGCAATTGACACAATTCCTTGAGCTCTGTGTGTGATTCTTGCAGCCCCCATTAAGCACATGAACATCCCACTTAGCTCAACAGCCGAGCATATCTAAATGTTTACATTCCAAAAATAATCCATGTAAATTCACTCTTATAAAAAAGTCTTCATATACAAGGTAAAAAGAAATTGTGTTTGGATATATAGTTATTAGAACTATTTCTACTAAAATGTTTATATCATTCATGTAAAAATTGTATTGATCAGACTCATTCTAGAATTATAAACTAATATGATAGAAATCCTTCCGTTTTGATACTATATTAAAGCTATAACCGTCATAATTCTTTCTAAAATCTTAAACACACATGGTAGATAAACCAACATTTTATTTATATCATTTTGCCCAACAACTCTTATCTTATCTTGAAGGATAATTTTTCGAAATGAATAACTTACCACAAGATCACCTGAATTGAAGAAAGTTTTCTCTGTCTTTGATGCTAGAACCAAAAGCAATGTTACAAATTGACTAACAGTTATAGTAACCATGCATCCAATGATAAAGAACCGGTATCTATGGCTTGTAATTGTTAATTGTTTCTTTATCCTTGTATGCTCCAAGAATATCATTCTAGAATCTGAGTCACACCCTTCGAAGAGCTTATAAAGCCCTTCGAATCTCAGTATTTGGAGTTCACAAGTAAGCCGGAAAAGAACACAGACTAGCAAGAACACTCCGGTTCTATAAATCCAAGAAGCCAATCCAAAAACAAACACAATTGAATTCAATGCAACACTAAGACCAACACAAGACATTGATATTTTCATCGTAGAGAAGAAGATAATTTTATGAACAAACTCGACAATAAACGAAGGGAAGATTATGCATGCCAAGCACCAAAAAGCCCTATCCAACTCTTGGGTGTACCGGCGACGAACATACAACGAATCATCTCCAAGATCATCAAGGAAAAATAGTTGGCGTAAGCCGTACCTTCAATATAGAAGCTAAAGTTATTATTTCACACAAGCTTTTTAGTTTTACACCAAAGAACTATAAACTTGACACACTTTAACATAATATTAAGACAATTCAAATATCCTTAGTGTCTTTGGACAAAGGACAAACGCTGATGGGATCATATAAAAAATATAGTAATGTCCAAGAGTTGGCACTTAAGTGATGTGGGTTCAAGCATGTCCATGTAAAGGGCGTGGAAGTGTGCGTGTGTAGCCGTTTATTTTGAAAAGAAAATATATACATGAACCTCCTTATGTGTAAATAGTCATTATATTTGACAAAGATGTTCTAAACCAAGGGTATGTTATAAGAATGTGCGTGATGATGGAAAATAACGGTCATATTATTTCGTATCAATTTTGGATATATTTGTATAATAACTGTCGGTTATGAACAAATAACATTTTTTTTACGGTTTAATCGCACTTTTTATTTAAAAAATAAATTCAATTTTAAAAAATTAAATATTAACATAATTTTTATTTTATTATATTATTTAAAATATTGATATTAATTTTTATCTTTTAATAATTTAACACATTCTTCTAAGTAAAATAAAAAAATGTATAAATAAGAATACATAAAATTCAATCTAATTATTCAAAATATTATATATTTTATTATTAAAGTGTATTTTTTATGTAATTATATATATGTATATAAAAAATAATATTAATATATGTTTGATTTTTATATTGTAATAATCATCTCGTTACATACCTTATTAATTACGATTATTTTTGGAGAAAAAATATCGGATTTTTGAAGTTATTTTAGTTATCTTCGATTAAAATTTCTATCCCTAATATGTTCGCTTGTATTTTCGTTAAAAGTTGTTTAAGATAGGAACAATTTTAAAAAGAAGTACCGTGTTAGCACATATAACGTGCTTTTCACAGTAAACACAAAATGTGTTTTATGAGCCCTAAAAGCGCTTATGATATTTTTCCTTGTTTGGTTATAAAGCTTTTTAAAAAAAAAAAAACTATCAGAAGCGTTATATAATGTCTCAAAAACATAAACAAACAGTCCCTAAATTTGATAGTACGTACCTTTTGAAGAAACGGCAAAGGATGAAAAAACTTATAGTAGCTAAGCCTGACTCTGGAATTTGAACCAGCTTGTTAAAGGAAATTGGGTCTTCATTTGGAGCAGAACCCGGAACTCTAATGGAGATAGCAGTTAGAAAGGGGATTATTATGGTAAGGAAGAAGAAGATGAAGTAGGATATGAACTTTCCATTACAAGAGGAGTGGTCTAAAGCACACCATTTAAGACTTATTCTAAAGCGTTGTAGTTCATCAAAGATTGAAAATTTTGATCTCGCATAAGAGGGTTGAAGAAGTAAGGGTAAGTTTGGTTGGTTTTGATCCTCATTGGGGTGGCTTGAGAATGATATTTGGCTTTGGCTGGTGTTTAAATCAATGCCAATGTGATTGTCTGGGGTGATTATGGTGGGAGAGTTCATGAGTTGGTTGTTTGGGGTTGGAGAATACGCTTAGAGAGAAACAGAGCTGGTGTTGATTTGTGAATGTGAATTTCTTAATTATATGTTTGGTTCCTTGGAAAGTGGAGGATCAAGGAGTCTGTGATGATATCTACATGAAAGGAAAGTACTTTTATAGCTGTGAAGAAAGCAACAGTTGAGCCATATATTGCTTGGAGTTAGAACTAAAGTATAATTATAAATAAATTATATAAATATTTACAAAATAATATTAAAGATAATGAAATTCATATTATAAGCAATGGTGGGCATAGGCAAATGAAATATTGATACTTTAAGTTTCGTGTTTTAGCAGATTGTGATGCATATAATTGAATGTTAAATAGTTTTGATTCTTTAATGGAAATAGTATCCTGTAATTGTAATTATTTTTATTTGTTAAATCTAAATAATATATTTTTAATTTAAATATTATTTTTTATTAATAATTTAATATCATGGTATGTATTAGATTAAAAATAAATACAAATAAATAAAAAAAATCAAGTGACAATATTATTATAAATTTATATTCATATTAATTCTATATTTATATATACCTTGAATAAGAGTAATCCGTATAATAATTTTTGTTAATCTCACTATAATATTTATATTTTTAAAAATATAATAGAATTAAATTATTAGATAAATTTTTTATTTCTTTAAGCATTAGTTTTTTTATTTGAAGATAACAATTTTTTTTAAATAATTATCTAAAAATATAAATTATTATAAAAATGTATTACATTCATCACATGTGATAAGAGCCAATTTGAGGTTAAATAATTTGAATATTGTTGAAGACATGATAACCAAATTTTATTTGTTAATTAGATTTATTTTTTTTAAGCCTAATTTTTAACTTTATGCTTTTAATTTTTTTCATTTTACATAATTTTATTATTATTTATATAAAATAATACTTATTTTTGTACATGCATTTTACTAGTATATGACATAGATGTGATATCAAATTATTGTGTAAGATTAATTACTTAAATTTATTTATTATTTTATTAATTTTATTAAGGGTGTTATAATTTTTAGACTTTTAGTTGTAAGCTACTATAAATTTCTTTTTTTTTTGGCTTGTAATTTAGTTTATTAATTTTTTCATCCCAATATTGTTTTCATGGATTTTACGTAATGAAGAACTTAATTTTGTTATAATACTACACAAATCAAATTTTATAAAATGCTAAAGCAAAGAACCTTTCTTCATTAACTGAAGAATAAAGTTTTTGCTTCACAATGTGTATTCGTTGCTTGAGTACTTAAAAAACACTTTCAAGTAACAAAACCCAATTTTAGAGTGAGTGAAATTTAGAGAAAAAATAAACCAAAAGACGATTTAATGGTTCTAAATTATATTTGAAAAATTATATCTTTTAAATTTATAACTATAAAAATAAAAATTATCTCATATATTTTTTTATTAAAAAAAACATGACACATGAATTTATTTTGAATAATATTTAATTTGATTCTGTTTAAATTAAAATACGTTTATTTAAATCTATTCAATATTAAATATCGTTTAATTAGATGTTATTTAATATTATTAGTATAGTTATTTTTGTTATTATAAGTTTATTTTTTTAATTTCTCACTTATATTTGTGTACTAAATGTACAGGAAGAACTTTCTTATTAAAATATCATTACTCACTATGCTATAGTTTATTAGCTTTGATCAAGAAAAGATATCAATGCTGACTAGTTCCTAAGTTAGCGTTTAGTCCCCCAATTAAATTATTTTATTTTAGTTATTTAATTAAAGAAAAGTGATAATTATAAATAAATTATATTATTATAGTAATTTTATATTGAAACATTATTACTATTTTTTTTTGGTTATATAACTAAAATGTGAGTTTTTATCGATAACAATTAAAAGTTGTGCTCAAAGCCATCTTGGTTGTTTCAGAGAAGAATAACAATTAAAACTTAAAAGGCAGGACTCATAAAACATTTTGTTACTTTAATCGTATCTTTCTTTCTAATAACATCCCATATGGAGTAGGCGAAGTAATCAATTGGAGTAGGAATGCCAAAAAAAAAAAAAACACTTGAATTCGATTATTTGTATAGTAGGTTTAACTTTTATCCAATAAATATAAGGTTATATCGATAATTTTATGCGAAATTAATTATATTTATTAAATTAAATTATATATTAATTAATAATTAAGATTTTTTAAGAAATTTTTTTAAAAAAGTTAAAAAATATTTTTTTTATATTTTTAATAACCGTTTCAAACTGTTAATCGCGGTTAAAAAGTCATCCTCGAATCGTAACGATTTTTGGACGATTTCTAATATAAATTTTATAATTCGATTTGTGGATAATTATATAAAAAATCGTACTCACTCGTACCCGTGCTCATCATCATCATTGAATTGTCACAATTTATACTACAATTAGATTGTTAAAATAATATATAAATTGAATTAAATTTGGGTTTATTTGTGGGATAAATTGAATAATAAAAAAATAAAAAATTATTATTATTATTATATATTATTGGTATTATTTTTTATATATTAGTTTATATCATGAAAAATTTGTTGCATTACTCTTACTATTTTTGTTATAACTTTTTTAGTTTTAATATATTTATTATTTATTTATTAATAAGAATTATATATTATCTAATCGGTAACAAACATGAATAATTATATAAGAAATTTTAAATTTTATTTAAAATGAGATATGTTATAGTTTTATTTAAATTTATAAATTATTTCATGTAAAGTATTTAAGATGAATTTATTAATTTATTTATATATTTTTAAAATTTACTTATAATTTTATTTAATCTTAACTAATTTTGCAATTATATCATGTTATTATTAATCTTTTTAGTATAAGTTTAGGTATAAAATATTTATTTATTTTAATTTTAGGTAGTAATTTTTTGAATTGTTTAATAATATAAGTATGGTTTTAACACTCTTTCTTCCTCAATGCTCAAACTGGGATTTACATGTTGCAAGACAGATGCCTCTATGATCACTCAATTTATGGATACAAAGGTTACCATCCTTTTTTTATGTAAAGTAGATGACATTATCTTTACTATAATAATTCATAATATCTGATGGAACTTACCCTATCTCTTAATTATTGCTTTACTCTCAAGGATTTGGAAGACTTAAATTATTTTCTTGGCATACAGATTCAGACAGGCAGGATTTGGAAGACTTAAATTATTTTCTTGGCATACAGATTCAGATAGGCATCATACAATCCACCTTAATCAGACCAAATATATTATTGATTTACTTTGCAAGAGTTTTCTTAGTGAGTCCAAACCAACAAAAACACGTATGCATACTGGCATCCCATTGTTTAAATTTGATAGCCTTTTGTTGGATGATGTTTCTGATTACAGGAGCCTTGTAGGTGCTCTTGAATACTATGTGTTCATTTCCTTAGATATTACTTATCCTTTTAACAAGTTGTGCCAGTTCCTTCAAATACCAACTGATACACATTATGCAACTCTTTTAAGTGTGTGTTGTGCTATCTCAAGTCCACCCTTCATCATGGCCTTCTCTTACAAAAAATCTCGTACAGTTGGTGTTTAGACTCAAACTGGGCCAATTGCATAGATAATTGTCGTAGTATGGGCTTGCAATTAGGGCATGGTTGGGGTTAGTGGTTCACGATTAGGGTTAAGGGCTGGCATTAGGGCTATTTTGAGGGTTGGGCGTTAGGATTAGTTTGGGGGTTGGGATATTCAGGGAAATAAACAGGAGATAACGATTAGGAAATTAGAAGGGCTTAATTTATAATTTTAAAAATATATCTTAAAATGTGATCATATTTTCATCATATAATTACTCTAGAAAAATATCAATAGTCAACTTAATATCAATATACACATTTAAAAATAATAATAAGATTTTTGTATATTATTTGATAAAAAAACATAATTTTTGTGTGCTTTTTTAAAAGCTATAAGATTCATATAAGATTCATAGGTTATTCATCTTTTTTTTTTAACATATAAACTTTCTTTAATATATTATTTATATTTTTGTTTATTAATTTAAACTTTTATAATACTTTAACAATTAAATATTAATTTTCTTACTATATTTCTTCACCTTTTCCTAGTGTTAAACGTAGTACTTGATCATACCATAAAGTAGTATGAAAGTATTATAATCAAATTAAATTCAAGTAATAATAAGCATATTTGAAGCCAAATTTCAAAAGAAGTAATTTGGAGTTGCTATTTTAAATATTATGTATGAGAAACCTTTTGTTTTCAAATAAATTATGCATGAGTAAAAAGTAATTGAAAATATGCCAGAAAAATAAAGAAACTAAAATTATGAAACTAATTATTGAATAAATTTTATCACTTATTAATCATCTTTCTATTTAATAGGATAGAATTAACACCAATAATTTTTTTTTTATAATTTCATGTATCAAAATTTAAATATTCAATTTTTTAAACTACCTAATAAATCTCAATTATTAAGATATTATAGAATAAAAAATTAGAATTATTCGTATATTTTTAATTAATTTAAAATAAATAATATTATAGTATTATTATTAAATTAATAGAGTAATAGAGTTGAATTGTGTTTCAATTAGATTGTAACTAATGGAGTTTTAAGTATTCGAAATCAATTTAATTAGTAGGATTAGTCCATTGGAATTAAAATTTAAAGAATTTAACTAATACAAAAATCAATAAAAATTAGTCGGATTTGATAGGGTTTACTGGGTTGGGTTGGGTTGGGTCGGGTATTTTAAGCACCATTTAAACCCCGCCAGTTCAAACAAACAGAAGACTGAAGAGCCCTAAATCCGAGCAAAAGGCAATTGTGAACGATTGGAGTCTAGTTCGAATTCCAATCCTTAAAGATTGTCAATCCTTCTACCAAACAAAATGGATCGACAAGTGCACGACTACGCAGCAGCTTCAGCAATGGCGTATGCTCAACAACAGAGACAATCACCAGTCCCCAACGTACAGCCGCCACAACCACCACCGCCATATGGATACTCACCACAGCAACAATTTCACAGTTCAGGTCCTCCTTTCATACCTCCACCACACCCTGCAATGCAACAATTCCCATATCCACCTCATGGACCTCCTCATCAACCTCCTCCTCCTTATCCTTTTCCTCAACAACAACAACAACAACAACAACAGCAACAACAACCTCCTCCTTCTTTCCCTCCCCACTTACCCCCACCTCTTGTTCCTTCACCTTTTCATTCTCCATACGACGCCGTTCCACCTCCCGTTCCTCCTCCTTCTGACCCAGAACTGCATAAACGGATCGATAAGCTTGTTGAGTACTCTGCGAAAAATGGCCCCGAATTTGAAGCTATGATAAGGGAGAAACAGCAAGATAATCCTGAGTATGGTTTTCTGTTTGGTGGGGAGGGTCATGCATATTACAGATACAAGCTTTGGTTCACTACTAGGACACAAGGTGGGTCTTTTAATCCTCCACCATTTCAACCTTCTTCTATGCATATGATGCGTCCACCGATGAATCCGATGATGGGTCCGTCTTCTTTGAATGCCTCACCCATGAATGCTTCACCTGCGATGATGGGTGCTCCTCAGATGCATCAACCACCTTATTTTTATGATCAACAGCAGCATCAGCATCCTCAGTCCTTTGGGGCTTATGGTCGAACAGATTATAATCAATCTTCTAAGCCTTTTAAAGGGCTTTCTGGACCGCTTCCTCCTGATGTTGCAATGGAGTTGAATAATCTTCTGATTACTTTAAATGGTACTAAAGAATCTATTAAAGGTGCCAAGTTTTGGTTCATGCAGAGATCTATCTTTGCTCCTGCTTTGGCTGAGGCACTTAGAGATAGGGTTTTTACTGTTGATGATCCGGAGAGGCAATTGCATATAATATACCTAATCAATGACATTATTTTCGATAGGTAAATTTTAGAGCTTCTGATTATTGATGGTTCATGGGTTCTTTTGTTCTAAGTTAAATGTGAACATTTGATCTGAAACATTTCTTATGCTTCTGTCAAAATTAATTTAACTTTTGATTAGTGTTTAGCTTCATGTCCAATTGCTTTTAGTAAATTCACTTTAATTTTGTTCTTTTTCCTCTCAACCTAACATTAGCTATAACCTTAGCTGATATAAGGGATTGGTAATGATAGGTTGGAGCTATACCTGCCCTGCAGAAATAGTAGACTTCGTGAGTTATTGACATATATAATGTGTCTATGTTCCAGAATGACCTGATTCGTCCTTTTCCTCTGAAAATTCGTTTCTGTAAATTTGTAATGTCAATGACTCAACATGATCATCAACTTTCATACGAGGGTGGGAAATATGTAATATGTCAGGCTGGAAATTTTGCAATATGCATAGCCAGAGAATTAGAGGCTATTATAGTTTCTTTGCTCAGATCTCTGTCTGTCTAAAGCATCTGTAGGAAATTGTACTTCTTCTGTGGATTTGTCTCACATCTTCATAAATGGATTTTTAGAAACATTTGGAATTTTTCAGTACTTCCATACTTATTTTTGATATGACCGACCTTTGATAACCTATTTGTCATCCAAAGTTTGGCTGTTGGATTAACTTTGTCGGTGAAACCAACTATTTCTGTAAATTCTAGTTTGCTTTTTGCTTCATTCACAATTTTCTTTAAACCTTACATGGATTATTAGAGTTTATATTTGGAAACTTTTGCATATGCTTATTTAAATTATCTTATTGCAGCCAAGGACCTTCTGATTTTCTGAATCTGTATTGGTGTAAGCGTGTAGCTTGAGTTTCCATTAGAAATAAAATAAAAACTATGCGATTTGTTGTTGTGTTTTGCTTTAACGCTCTCTTGACTTGATTCTAGTATTTAATATTATCAATTTTCTGTAATTTTTTTTGCCTGACCCAGCTCACATAGGAGGACTGGCGATGAGCTTGATAATGAAGCACTAGCATTTAGACCTGTATTAGGTTCTGTGCTTGCTAGGATTTATCACAACCCTCAGATGAAAGAAGAAAATCAGCTAAAGTTACAGCAAATTCTACAGTTGTGGGCTTCCAACAACATTTACGATCAGGATACTATTAATGCCCTCAGGAATGACATGATGGGTGGAGGACCCCTCAAAGAATTATCTACTGCTTCAGCAGAGTCAGCCGCAGGTAGGGCTATTAGTGCTATTATGATAATGTAGCATCGTGTCAGTCAAGCATGCCTTGTTGTTCTGCATATGGGCGTATGCAAGGAATTTTTTTTTCTATGATATGGCTTGGGCTTTTGTATTATCTTTTGAATGCAATTTTTCTTATTTGTCAAACTTTAAAAGTTTGATTTAATCAAGGTTTTAAATGGCAGAAACTAACTTTGGGGTTTTTGACTACCACCTAGTCAAGCTCAAGCTTGAGGTAGTGTGAGGCTTAAGCCTCAGGGCAAAATTTTCAAAAGCATATAAAACTTAAATAAAAAGTAGCAAGATCACAAAATAATATCTAGTAACTGAACAAAGATTTAAAAATAAGCAACTAAAAGTCAAACAATCAACAGGCAAGCAATAAACAAAAAAAAATCCTCAAATTAAGTAAATCATTATTTGGAATGACATGAACTAAAAAAATATGAAGAAAAAAATTTCACCTAAGCTTTCAACCTTACTAAGAGAGAGAAGAAAATGCAAAACAAATTAGAGAAGATGGGTACATAACATGTTCTATATGAAAAAAAAAACGAATGAACGACTCAAAAAGAACAAAAAAAAATCCTCTTAGAGGGGTTATTGGACTAAAATTTCTAAACTAGATTCGATATGGGATTCTCTTAAAACATAAAATTGGACCCAATTTTATGTTGTAATCCTATTAATTTAACTCAATTTCAACAAAGTTTAGAGACCTAAGCCTTTACATGCCTTGGAATTTAAGCTTTGAGGCATAAGCCTTAGTCGATTGTGGAGCAAGGTGAGGCATTAGTATTAGAAAATACTAGCCTTGCTATTTTTATGGGAAAAAAAGCCTTATGGTGAGCCTTGAAGTTGAAGCTAGCTATTAAGACCTAAATATAACGCCAAGAGAATAGTTAGTTCAGCTCCTAATAATTGGAGCTTTTAGGAGAAAAGGTTGCCAACTCTTCTCCAACACTAGCCTTAGCTTTTTAAAACCATGGATACAATCATTAAATTCGATTTTGTTTTATGCTTCAATTGCAGGAATATCACAGCAGACAACAAACTATAGTGGGCAGAAATGGCAACCTGATAGGCAAGGTTCTGTGTCCAGTTTACCAGACAGAGAGCATCCTGATATACGTGCAGTTCCTGTTCAAAGCATGCCCCCACTTGTTGCATCGCAGCCATTTCTTCCAAATGCAATGCCTCATGTTGCTTTTGGAGGATCCATGCCACTACCATCTAATGTTCAACCACCAATTCACCAACCTGCACCCCATTTGTTGCCGGGGCCAAATGCTAACAGTGGCGAAAAAGTTCCAGCATATCCTTTGTTTCCACCTGGTCTCATTCCTGGAATGGTCAGGAAGATGCAGATTGGAAGTGGGGTGCCATACTCTCCCATGAGCCCTTTGGACATCCCAACTGTTATACCTCCGTCTGATGTACCTCAATCTGAAATTCTTGAGAGAGTGTCCAAGTTTTTTAAAGAGATTGGAGAGGTCAATCCTTCCGAAGGACCTCTTAAATCTGATTCAAGAGATGAAGATGATGAGTATGGAAAAGAGTATGAAAGAGACTCTCCTGTACGCAAGGGAGGGGCTTGCATTCCTCCACCGCCAAACCTGCAGGTGGATCCTGAGACTGGGGCTTATGCTGATGGAAGTGTGGATTGTAAGTCCGGTTCAGGAAGGTTGGGACTTGGGGCTACTGCCAATCCAAATGAGGTTAGTCAGTATGATGATGTCTATACATCTTACAGGAAACAGAGAAGCACTACGTACCATTCATCAATGAGCGCAAGAGCTGCTACAAAGTAAAAACCATTTTTTATGGGAAGTTGGGAGATTAGGGTTTCCTATCAATTTCTTCCATTTCCTTGCAGTTTTCTATTTTCTGTGGTTGTCTTGCAGCGTCAAACTTGGTGAAGTTGCTGTGTCATGTGGGAATTTCTTCTTCTTTTTTCTTTTAATTTTAGTTAATGGATGCAATGAACTCACCATGGTGCTCCTTAGTTGCCAGACAAATGGTAATGAATAGAAAGTGTAGTACTCGATCCACTTTTGTTGCACGTTAGAACATTACCTCTTCTGCACATTCTTTTAGACAAGAATGTTGTAACTAGTAACTGGCTAAATAGAGAACAACTCAGAAGCACTTAAGAAACGACTAATTGGTAACAATGTTTGACCTCATAGTTGATATACAAGCTACTTATTGCTTAAGTGAGAGAAACATGAAAACTTGTTTTTTTTCCTTCATTTTTTTGTGGAATGCTCAACAATTATTAGATCTTCTTCTGTTCCGTACAATTTTGTTATTGCTTGGTATTTAAAGCCCTGTCGATATATGAGGTTTATTTAGGAAACGGCTACCCTTTCTTTTACTGATGCTTCTTTAAAGACACATTCACCCTTCTGTTGTAGAAAAGAACAAGTCATGCATATTTTTTTTCTGCTAAGAACAAGTCATGCATATTTTTTCAGTATGACTGTCTTTAACATGTCCAAAATACAAATTAGAGTGGAGGGCATATTGATGCTACTATTGCCTTTATTTGGGCGTTGGGTTTGGTTTGTTACAATCAAATTTAATGCCTTTATTTAGTCCTTAGGTTTTAGTCAGTTCCACTAGAAATGTTAATAAATACATAAATTTATTTCAATCATCTTTTATATTATATCTGTGTTAGAATTATTTTAAAAATAGAAGTAATTATTAGTTTTTGTAGATAATATTGATACTTGGCGCAACAAATAAGAGGTTTGAGTGTAAAATTAAGTGTAAATATGTATTCTTTAACATTTTTCTTAATTTCATTTAAATTTAATGTTTTAATGATATACATGTCGTTTGCTCAAAATTAGTTTTGAAAATTTTTTGTAATTAAAAATTGTTTAATTACATACATATTTCTTCGAAAATATAAGTATTTTAATATATTTTACGAAAAATTAAATATTTTTATTGAAAAAAACTTGAAAATACATTTTATAATCTATAAAAATAAACATAAATTTGACATGATTAAATTAACACTTTAAATTAGAGTATATTAACAATCTTACTTATACAATAATATTCCAATACTATAAAATTAGAATAAATGAATAGAATAATGAAAATATGAAAAAATAAAGGATGGAGAGAAAATAAATTTTTATTATTTTTTATGTTAATAATACAAATATTAAAGTTTTTATTTATAAGAATTTTTAGGATACCCAAATATCTAATTGAAATGATTCTGATTATGATGATAATAATTAACATACTGATATTATTTGAATCCGTAATCTATGGCATCTATAATATCAAAACATTCTAAAAATTTAAAAAAATAATTTTCTAAAATATTATAAATACCTTTAAAGGTTATTCATCTTAAAATAACATTAATATGTATCACAAATTTATCATAATTATAAATTAAATATAATTATATGAATTAATTATATTTAAGATGAGGTAACATAAAGACACCTCACATTAGGATATTTATATAAATTAATCATTTATATTATAAAATATATTATTTAATCTTTTACATTTTGTAATAGTTATCAAAAAATGAAAATTTTTACTATTTAATTAATATATTAATAATTTTTATGATAAAATATCATAGCAAATAGTCATATTTATTCTTTCTTTATTTATTGATAACATAAAATATCAAAAAAATAATATATTTTATTCAGTATATTAATAAAAAATATTTTTTGACCTTTTTTTTTTGATAAAAATAAAAGATTAAATGATATATTTTTTTATGGGACTAAATGACGTATTTAACTTAATATAAGAGATGTGTAATATTTTTCTTTATATTTATCGATGTAATTATACAATATTTTTTAAAATCAATTTAAATTATATATATATATATGTTTAAATAAAATTATCTACCTAATTTAATGATTATTATTTTTATTAATTATTGTATAATTTATTTAAAAAATTTATTTTTTATCAATTGATAATGAATTATTATTAATAACAATTATTATTATTTGTATGCAAGGTTAATTATATTAATTAATGTAAATAATTATCATTTTTAATTAATTTTATTAATTAAATAATATAAAAAAATTTATTTAATATTTTAATTTTTTTATTAATTAAATAATAAATTAATAAGTATAAAATACATGATAAATAATAAATTAACACATATAAAACGTGTAATAGTTATATATATATATATATATATATATATATATATATATTCTTGATAAAACAAATAACAATAATTTATTAATTATGATTAAAGTGTATAAATTTAATAATTTGTAATTATAATATTATAAATTTATTAACTATTAAAATTGAATTAAATTTTAAAACTTAAAAAAAAGTTAAAAATTAAACATGTTAATATATATATTTAATTCAATTTTAAAACTTAAAAAAAAAGTTAAAAATTAAACATGTTAATATATATATTTAAAAAATTAATTTTAGATAAATTTGAATTTTAAATTTTTGATTTAATAGTTAATAAAATTATATTATCCATCTACAATTTGGTTGTACACTAACATCGTGTGATCGTTCCTCGGATTCGGTCCAACTTCAACCATGGGTTAAAACTACTATTCAAAATCACGTGACTACAAAGCCGGTGTTATGGTATTTGGCAACAACAAAACAAAGGGCCAAAGGTGTCACCAATCCACAGTCCCGCATCTGATGGCGATGGCTTTGGCATTTCGTAACCCCAAGTAGGCGCTAAAAAACCCCACAATCTCATTTATTCCATTAAAAATCGGTGCTGATTGATTATGTAGTACGCTATAAGAAGGTGAGTGTTCATTTCGTTTAGGATTTTGCCTGTCTTTTTCTTCCATTATCTGATCTGGGATTTCCTTGATTTGTAGAGTTATGATAAGACAATGAAGAAAAAGGATTGATAATAGGCTAAGGTGCATCATTGGTCCCCAAATTTTAATAAAATTCACGTACCAATGATGCACTTTAGGCTTGATAATATATTTATATGGACGGAGGTGTGATAAGCTAGTGGTGAGAGCTGTTGGAACTCAATTGCACAAGCACCCAAAGATTAGGTTGTCTGAATCTCGAGCTTTTTAATCCTCTGTGTCCATGAAGAATCATAGTGATTTAGAAGTCACTCCAACTTTGAGGTCAGTTCCTGAGAAAATGCGATCAACATTACAGTTTAGAAGCAAATTTTAAATAGCTATCCAAAATAAGGCTCTGTTAACATTTTTATGATGCATATTAGCCAATGTTATATAGTTCCTTGATTGAGCTTGTTGTAACTCTATGTTACTATGTGAATGTAGTTTGTTTGCTGCCTTGTCATATGGGTTTGCTTCTATGGTCATGGTTTTTTTCAAGAAAGCAATCCTTATGCAATATTCACATTCTATGACACTTCTCATCCTGCAGGTAATGATTGAGAATTCACCCGTCTAATTTTACTCCTGCTTCGTTGTCCTTAATAAAACTTTCTTCTCATTTGTGCCTTCAGCAATTGGCAACTGTCTTCCTAATTCACATTTGTCAAAAATTGGGGTACACAAAAGCTGGAGTGGATATGGCAATGGCTAAGAAAGTTCTACCAGTGTGCTATTCTATAATGGCAATGTAGCTTTCGCTTTGGTCAGCTTGAAGGGTGTTAATATTCCAATGTACGTATATTGCAATAAAGCGACTAACACCACTTGCCGTTCTGATTGCTGGATTCTTATCTGGATAGGGGAAGCCAGTCACAACCCAGGTTTGCTTGGCCTTTGTTTAGTTACGTCTTTGTTATTAAATCTTTTCTAATGTCATCTTACTACTACTCTTTTCAATTTTCTACTAACATAATATTTTTATTTTGTCAATTGGCACTGCTTCTGTTTTATGTAATTGTGAGTATTGTGTCAATGGAATGTTTGGTGGCAGTCTTTAAGTGTACATTGTTATTAAAACATCATGATACACCTTTAAAATTATAACATACGTACCTTTCAATGAGAAGGATCAGCTTTTAAATTTAAAAATGGAATACCTGAGAAGGTATATACAATAACACATTGTATCCTAAGTTGAATCTCTTTATTTTTAAAATGTTAAAACTGGATAATAATATAGAATATGCCATCATAGCCAAGGATTTTAGCATTTTTTTTAATTTTTAACGGTGATGATGCTTACTCTCTTATACATGGAAATCTCAAGTTGGGTAAAATTGCACAGATATGAATAGACATCCCAACTATAAATAAAAAATTATAGTCCTTTGTTCATGTTATATGCTCAAAAAGGCTTAGCGGGATGCATCTAATGAGCTAAAGAATGGACCATTGGCATCAGTATGCATGGTGCTTGGCATCTTACCTGTGCCATTGAATTTTTTGGGTGGAGAGAGTATTTCAATGGATTTTTTGGGTGGTTTGCCTACTACCAATATAGGGTTTGATTACTTTTTAGTAGTTATGAATCGGTTCAGCAAAATGATGATCTTAATTCCTTGTAAGAAGACGGTTATGAGAGAAGGTGCTGCAAAATTATTATTCAATAATGTGTGGAAGCACTTTGGATTTCGTACTTCTATCATTTTATATCGAGATAGTAGGTTTCTTGGTCATTTTTGGAAGTCTTTATAGAGTATGATGGACATTATACTAAAACGAAGCACTGTTTTTCATCCATAGATTGATGGACAAACCAAAGTTTTTAATCGAATCATACTTCATTTATTGCGAGGATATAACTCTAAAAATCATAAAACGTGGGACAAGAGATTACCATATCTGTAGTTTTCTTTTAATTGAGCAATACACATTTCTACCTTAAAATCGTCGTATGAAGTTTGTTTGGGCTACCCACCTTCAAGTCCGTTTGATTTGGTATTTATAACGAGTGATACTTAAGATTCCAATAAAGAGAAAGATATGGTAAAAACATGACTATTGGAGAAAATTTCTAAGGTGCACAAAGAAATTGAGGAGCAACTAAAAAAAGTCACAACAGAGGTATAAAACCCGACATGACAAATATAGGCTTCAACATGACTTCAATGTGGGAGATTTAGTTTAGTTAAAACTAACAAAGGAATGATTACATGGTGAAAGAAAGAAGTTGAAACCAATAAGATAAGGACCAATAAGGTATGCACATGTATTCCATCATAATGAAGATGTTCATGATTCTCAACTTTCATCACTTGATGATTTATGATTCGAGAAACAAGATCCATTACCAGAGGCTTGCATCCCTAAGAAGAGGGTCATATAGACTAGACATGGGAAAATAAAGTCCTACCGCATGAAGGAAAAGGTCAATTACCGAGTAAATCAAAATGGTTTACCAAGAGAAAGGTGCCCAAGAATTTCCTCAATTATAATTTTAGCCTTTACAGGTGTTTCAACTTCTTAAAATGGAGAGTCATAATCCAGGTGGATCAATCCACCGAATTATCCAAAATCCATATTTCAACAATATGTCGTTAATAATCATTTATTATTAACAAGTTGTGGTTATTTATTGAATATTAGTCCTTAATTTAAGGAATAAACACAAGGAGCTTAATTCAAGGAGTAAAACAAGGACCTTAATTCAAGGAGTAAAACAAGGAATCCTTAATTCAAGGAGTAAATCAAGGAATCTTTAATTTAAGGAGTAATTGAAGGAATAAAATTTTCTTATATATAGCTATACAATTGTAATGAAAACATGAAGAAAATAATACAAACTAGAGAGCTCTTTTGTGTAGAGTTATTTCTTGTTTTTTAACATGGTATCAAAGTAGGAAAATTAACTTGTTTTTGCTTTATTATTATCTTATCATCTTCAATATTCAAAATGGCTGAAGATAAGCCACTAGGATCAGAAGCTAAAAATTCATCGGTGTTTTCTTTCATGAATATGCATGAGGTGGATGTCAATCCAAATCAAAGATTAAGCTCAATTTTGTTGAATGAGTTTAATTACTTGCCTTGGTCAAGAGCAGTGTCTCTGGCTTTAGGTAGAAGGTCCAAGTTGGGGTTCATAAATGGAAGCATCGAAGTACCTGATGTTTTCTCACCAACTTATGAATCCTGGCTTAGCAAGGATCAGCTAATTATGTCATGGCTTCTAAATTTTTTATTACTTGAATTAAGGTCATTGTTTTATTCCTTGAATTAAGCTCCTTGTTTTATTCCTTGAATTAAGCTCCTTGTTTTATTCCTTGAACTAAGCTCCTTGTGTTTATTCCTTGAATTAAGCTCCTTGTGTTTATTCCTTGAATTAAGCTCCTTATTTTATTCCTTGAATTAAGGACTAATATTCAATACTCTCTCTCAAGCTGGATCCAAAAGGTTTATGGATCCAAGCTTGGATAGAAGTCATAGAAACTGATGAGAAGGCAAGGGCTTGGTGAAAATGTCAGCCAGTTGGTCGAAGCTTCTTGTATAATGTGTCTGAATCACCTGTGATTGAACTTGTTCACGAACGTAATGTCAATCAACTTCAATGTGTTTCGTCCTCTCGTGAAACACTGGGTTTGATGCTATATGCATGGCTGCCTGATTGTCATAAAATAAGGACATGTGAAGAGTTGTAGGAACGCCTAAATCACACAGAAGACCTTTAAACCATATCAACTCACATGCAATTGAAGTCATTGCACGATACTCAGCTTTGGCACTTGATCTGGTGATGATAGTTTGCTTCTTACTCTTCCATGTAACCAAGTTTCCACAGACAAATGTACAGTAGCCAGTGGTGGACTTACGATCCATTGCATTCCCTGCCCAATTAGCATCACAATACCCCATGATTTGTGCGTTATCATTCTTCTTCGTGATTATACCACAACCTACTGATCCTTTTAAATAGCGTAAGATTCTTTTAACAAGGGTCAAATGCTCAAGTGTTGGGGAGTACATGAATTGGCTCACAATATTTACAGAATATGTGATGTCAGGTCTGGTGATTATTAGGTAAATCAATTTACCAACCAATCGTTGGTAATAACTTATATCCGTGAGTGGCGTGCCCTTCAAACTAGGTTTGAGCTTACTGTCAAGAGGGGTAATGGCTGGTTTAGCATCGCTCATGTTAGCTTCCTTGAGCAAATATAGGACATATTTCCTTTGGTTAAGAAAGAGTCCCTTGTGCGAGGTTTTCATTTCTATACCAAGAAAGTACTTCAATATCCCAAGGTCTTTAATTGCAAACCTTTGTCTGAGGGACTGTTTGAGGTTGAAAACTCGTCAACATTATCACCTGTAATTACCAGATCATCTACATAAATCAGCACAACCAATTTGCCTATAGCTCCTGTGAGAACAAATAGTGAGGAATCAACATTGCTACTTTTGAAACCAACACTAGTGAGAACTGAGCTTAGCTTGGCATGCCAAGCTCGTGGGGATTGTTTCAAACCATAAATGGATTTGTGCAATTTGCACACTAAATCCAGTTCATTGCTTTGAGGATGCCCGGTGGCAATTTCATATAGACTTATTCTTTGAGATCACCATGCAAGAATGCATTCTTCACATCCATTTGGTACATAGACCACCCCTTGTTTATAGCCACGAACAGTAGCACTCTTACTGTGTTCATTTTTGCAACATGTGCAAATGTTTCTTTGTAATCCACCTCGAATGTTTGAGTGAATCCTTGAGCCACCAATATTGCTTTATACCTCTCAATTGATCCATCTAACTTGAATTTGAGCTTATAGATCCATTTGCAACCCACAACTTTCTTTCCTTTTGGAAGTTTGGTGATGCTCCATGTGTTGTGTTATGTTGATCTAAGGCATTAAGTTCTTGCATGATTTCCTTCCACACCTCTTGGGTGTTGGCTTCATGAAAGTTTTAAGGCTCACTGTAACTTGATATAGTGTTGAGGAATGCGGCATGGGTTGGTGTCACTCTCTTATATGACCCATAATTTGAGATGGGATGTGTGGGTTTGTAGGTGACAAAGTCTTGAAGTCTTGTGGAAGGTTGCCTAACACGCATTGGATTACGCCGTGGAGTAAGATGAGTTATCTCACACTCGTTTACATCTTGTACCATATTGTAAGGATCATCTTGATTGTTATCATCTTCATGCAGTGTACCATCAAGACGAGACCCTTCATTGTTACTTTCAGTGAGAGATGCATCAATGTTAACATGACTAGGATCTTGTTGTTGTTGAGCCTCAAGTTCGATTCTTGGTAATGGAAACACATCCAAGATGCCATCCTTTTGACTTGTGATTTCATGTGACTTGTTAAAAAAAGGATTAGTTTCATAAAATTGAACATCTTTAGACACAATTAATCTCCTAAGTTGGGCATCATAACACTTATATCTCTTTTGTGTAGATGAATAACCAAGAAAAATACATTTAACAGCTCTAGGATCCAATTTATCTTGATGATGAGATTGAATATGTACAAAACAGATGCAGCCAAAGACTCTAAGGTGTGAGAGGTTAATTTTCCTTCCTTTCATGACCTCTAGGGGAGACTTGAAATCCAAGACTCAACTGGGTAATCTATTGATGATGTAAGCAGCTACCATAATCCCTTGGGACCAGAATCTCTTTGGTACATTCATTTGTAACATTAATGTTCTAGTTTTTTCAAGTAAGTCCCAGTTTTTGCGTTTAGTTATACCATTTTGTTGAGGTGGGCCAACACAACTTGTTTGATGCATAATGACATTAATGCTCAAATACTGTTTCATGATATGTGACATATATTCGGTGCCATTGTCAGACCTTAAGGTTTGAATTTTAGAGAAGAAGTGATTTTTAACAAGATTATGAAAGTCCTTAAATACTTCCATAACTTCATTCTTATACTTTAAAAGATACAACCATGTGACTCGAGAGAATCATCAACAAAAATCACAAAATACTTATAACCATAAAAAAATTTATTAGTTGATCCTCGTACATATGAATGAACTAGTTCAAAACATTTACTAGCTCTAGACAATGAAGAATTAAAAGGCAATCTAGTGGCCTTAGACAAGTGTCAAGTTTCACATGCAATTGCATCATTTCCTAAGTTTGGAAATAAAGTTGATAAAATTAGTGGATAAGGGTGAGCTAAACGTTGGTTATTATCAAAATTGATAATAAAATTTTGATTATTATTCATTTATTATTTTCATTCGTAGACTATTATTAGATAGCTAATTTTGTATTTAAATACTTATTCGTTGTAAGCAAAGATAAGTAAATTCAAAATAATTCATTTGTTTATTGAATTCAAATATTGTTTTTCATATGGTTTTTGATTGGTTCTTCCTGTTCATATCTATTCTTGATTAATATGTTATTTCCGTTAGAACCTTTAAGCAGATACTAATGACAATTTTTAAAACTTGAAGATTTGTTTACAATTTTTCTCTTAAATGTCAAATATAATTGTGTCAATATTAAGGTATATGTGACAGTTTGAAAAAGTTGAAAGTATAGTAAAAAAAGATGAAAACTTAGAAGGATTGTAATAATTTCTTCCAAAAACTGCTTGGCATTAACTGCTCTTTTAATATTATGGTTGAAGTTAGCATTTTATTGTACTAGAGCCCCCAGCTGCAAATTTTACGAACCAAATAAGAAAATTTAAACAGACAAAAGAAGAAGAAGAAGAAGAAGAAGAAACAGGAAAAACATAAATAAACTTATAAAAGTTGAGTGCCATTTTTCCAAACGCATGAGCTTTCTTGATCTTGGCCTACAAAGTAAATATAGATGTGGGGTGTCAATGCCATATTGGGTGCAGTTTAACGGACAAGTAAGCTTTTTCTTTCACTGCTTGCCTTCTTTGATTCCAAACCCTAAACTGGCCAAATGTCTCCCTTTCCTTTTCATCCATGTCCCCTTCTTAAATCATAAGGGAATTTAGGGATGGGCACGGGGACGGACGGGGACGGATTTGTATATAACCTTCCCCGAACCGAATTATAAAATCTATCCTCGAAACCGCCCGAAAACCGTTGCAGTTCGGGAAAAGTTATTTACCCGCGGTTAACACAGTTATTATAAAAAAACAAAAAACAAAAAACCGTTTTTTAAAATCCTATTACTCTTTTTAGCAATACAATCCAAATAAAACAAATTGTTGATATTAAATTTATTATCTGAATTTAAATGTGTTATTTTGAGTTTATAATAAAAAAATCAACATTTAATAATATATATTTCTTTGAGTCTACTACGATGTTTGCTCACTATTCTACCACTTGTACTAAATGCGCAACTCAGGCTGGAATAGCCAAGATATCTCTAGCCATATCATGCATTATTGGATACTTGTGTTTATTACACTTCCACCAAGACAATATATCAAACTCTTCATCTGAAATTTCTACATCAGCCTCCTCTAAATAAGAGTCTAACTCAGATTTCAAAGATCCAGCTTTATTTTGCATTAATTTCCATTGTTTATACTCATTTCTACCATTAGGATTAAGAACACTAGTACCTTTTGAACTTTGAGATGTAATGAAACGTGTTGAAAATTCCATATGTCGACTCTCTTCTAAAATTCGTTTAGTTCGATACATATTTATCAAATCATAACATTTTGTTCTCACCTTTTCAATTTCAAAAATGGCATTCTCTCCATATATTCTTGGAAAATAGAATTCAAGATAATTCATTTTAAATCTAGGATCCAAAACAACTCCTATAGCCATTACAATATTACCTTCCTGCCAATACTTATCAAATTTTACAAGCATGTTTGACACTATTGCCTTCACCAAATCATCCTCATCATTAATCCAATTATATAATGACAATTTGATGTCACAAATATGAGGAAATAACATATTTATGGTGGGATAGTTGGAACCAGAAATCAATTCAGTAACCTTGTAAAATACTTCGAACTTATCACAAATTGTACTTGCCATTTTCCAATCCAATGCATCAGGAAGACTATTATAATTCTTATCCAATTGTTTTAAACGAGGAAACAATTTCTCATAAAACAATGCATTTTTAAGCATTAAAAAAGTAGAGTTCCAACGAGTTTGACAATCAAGAGATAAATTCTTACAAGAAGACTTCATCTCTTGAGATGCAATCTTTTAAAATTTTTCCTCTCTCTTTTGTGTTGCTGTCCAATATGCAACACTATCTCTAACTTTGACAATGCATTGAGAAATTAGATTTAATCCATCTTTCACTACCAAATTTAATATGTGAGCAGCAAAACGCATATGAAAAATATCTCCATACAATAACATTGAAGTTCTATCTAATGAATCTAACAGATCAGGTAGCATTGAATCATTAGTAGAACAATTATCTAAAGTTAAGGTTGAAATCTTATGATCGATGTTTCAATCCAAAAAGCAACTCATTAATTCTTGACCAATAACTGTAGCATTGTGTGGAGCAGGAACATATATAAACCTACAAAAAATTATTTAATAACAATAAAATTGTTATATACAATCATTTAATATATCAAATCTTTAAAAAAATATTTAATAAATGTATAAATTTCAACAATAAACTTAAAAATTACCTTATTATTTTACTATGCAAATACCAATTGTCATCGATGAAATGACAAGTTACAGCCATGAACCCTTTGTTCTGATTTCCAGACTTCCACATATCACTCGTGATTGCAACACGACTTTTGTTGTTCTCCAACATATCCATCATTTTTTTCTCAACATCATAAATCTTTATAATGTCTCTCTTAATTGTTGCCCGAGAAATAGGCTTCCATATTGGTTGTAATGAATGTGAATACTCCCTAAATCCATGATGCTCAACAATATTAAGAGGATATTCGTGTAGAATTATCATCTTTGCACATTTATCACGAGAAATTTGAGAATCAAAATTACAATGTCCTAATTCCATTCTATCCCTTTTCTTGTTAGGATTTAATAATGATTGACCGATACCCTTTTCTTGACGTTTGAATGGACAACCTTTTGTATGTGCTTTCAAATGAGATGTCCCATTCCTTGTATCACCTCCTAACCGTTTTCCGCAATAATTACATATTGTCTTCTATATCCCATTAATTCTCTTCCTATCAAAATGAACCCATGCTTCAGACTTTAATTTAGCTTTCCCATCTTCTTCCTCACTACATTCATTTGATGGTTAGCTTTGTATATTTTCAGGGGAAGAGCTTGATGCAAGGAGAGGAAAATTTGTATGTTGATTTGCACTTGAAGTTCCACCACTTGTTACCTCCACATTAAGTTCAATGTCATTTACTCCTTGAGATGATTGTGGTGAAACATTCTGGAAAAATAATTTTCAAAATTTAAATTCATGTATAAAAAATATATACATATACTTTCTATTATCTCACATTACCTTTTCAACATATTCAGTTGTCATGATATTTAAAGTCTCTGTCTTCTTCACAAATCTCTAACTCTACAAGACATGATAAGTTAAGTAGTTAACCATATTTCACATCTCCAAACATATATTCGTGTTTTAAACAATATCGAAATGAAAAAAAACATAGCTTCTCAAGGTTCTGCAATGCTTTCCACAATAATACATAAATATCAATAATTATTTCTGCAATCAGATATAAGTTAACCATATTTCAGGAGAAAGCCTACAAGAAAAGTGAGAACGCACTCATATTATGACTATAAAATGCTTCTTTGTAATAGGTATGCAAGAAAAAGGGCAAAGAAAGGTAAATAGCGGAAACAAAAATACGAAGAAATGACTATATATAATGCCGAGAAAATAGGAACATGGTAAAATGGATTGAATTCCTTATAACAATAGAATGACCCATTCATTTCTTTTTACCACTTTTGGCAGATGAATGTAACTCCCAAAATTCATAGCATTGGTTTAATTAGAACAGATAAGGTATTATAGGAATTTAAATCAAAGAATTGATCGGTATAAACATGTAGTATCAAGTACAAAATAATATGCCTTTCTAATGTCTAGCCAAAAATAATGGCTTCATTACGTTTCTCCTTTGCAATAGGGTGGCTCAACTATAATTCATAACCCAAGAAGGTTCGCATATGTTGGTAATAATTAAAAAAAAAACTTCTCCTTATTAAGTAAACAATAAGCAAATATTGAGCAACATTATTTAAAAACAAATCTTCATACCTCGGAGGCCTATTCTCAAGGAATTCCTGGACTTGGGACAACGAAGGACTAAACAAGGCTAGTTTGGCAGCCAAGGCATCCTCAAAAGGCACTGTACCACTCATTGCCCTTTAATATACCAAATCCAAGATCAGCTATGACAGGTAGAAAATCAACACCAAAAAATGAAAGTATTTCAAAAAATCTGACATTGTCGTCCATTTTGCAACAGCCTTTCCAGCTCCACAAAATTCTGCTCTGACTCTTAGAGTCTCTAAGCCTCTGGAGAATGGAGATTAAGAAAAAATGAGAGGCGCCGAGTGGAGAATTAGGATTTGGGCGTAAATAGGTTTATATATTAGGTTTAAAATAAATAAATTTTAATTAATATATAATTTATTTAAATAAATAAATTTTAATTAATTTTGGGTACGGGCGGGTACGGTTTGGAGTATAACGGTACGTTCCTTTATGTTTGGTTTTTACCCGAAATCGAACCCGTCTCCGAAATTACTCGGTTAAAATCCGAACCGCTGGTTCGGTTAACCGCGGATAACCGAACCCGCGGTTTTTTTTTCCATTCCTATAAGGGATGTATATTATTTATTTCTTTATTTAAAATAACACCAATGCCATATTATTTTAATTTTCAAATGATAAGCATATTTGGGATCGAAAAGGGTTGATATGAAAGCAATTAATTTCTCATTTCAAGAATCAATTGTCGACTTTATACTGTAACAATGTTTGTTCCTTGTGTATAATTCAATGGTGTATGTTCCAAGTATCATTTCTATGGTTTATATAAAAAGAGTTGTTACTGTTCATTCGTTGTTGCCCTGTTATCTTTTTTTTTTCTTTCTATTATTTGATACTATAACTTAAAAAGTAGATTTTTAATGTAATATTTTTTTTAAAAAAAATACATATAATATAATACTAAAATTATGTATTAACAATACTTAAGCTTTTATTCTTTTATAAGATATTTTACAATTACTTGGAAAAATATTTAGCAATCACTATTCATTTAAGAGTAGATTTTTAAATCACCAATTTTTATTAAAAAGAAGCCATTGTTCATTCGTGGTCCTCGTTGTATGCTTTCTTATTTGATATTATAATGTTAAATAATAATATTTTTTTAAGCACTATTTTCCAATAAAAACACATAATAACATGAAAAATTATATATTAGGATAATAACAATATTTAAATTTTAATTTTTTTAATAAAATATTTTGCGATTATCAAGAAATTATGTTGTAAAGCATCACTTTTTACTAAAAAGAGGCTATTAATGTTTATTTGTTTTCGTGGCATTTTTTTTTCTTATTTGATATTATAATGTAAAAAAGTATATTAGCAAATCATCACTTTTTAATAAAAAAAAATATATAATAATAATATCAAAATTATATATTTTGATAATAATAATATCACTTTTTTTTTGTGTATATGTTACTTTATGATTACGAGGTTATAACTATATTATGTATCTACTCATAATACATATACACATGATAATATCAAAATTATATATTGTACATAACAATAATTTTAAGATTCTTAAATTTATATTATGAATTTAAAAAATAGATTTTTAAATGTAATGCGTATAATGAAAATATTAATACTTATCTTATGCTTTTAAATGTGTTAATCTACACTTATCATTTGACTACGAAACTATGAAGTTTTTTTTAATTAATAGATTTAGAAAAAATAATTGCGAAAAAATTAGATTTTTAATACATTATTTGTATACAATGATAATATTATAACTCTTAAATCTATACTATGAATTCACAAAATTGAATTTTTAAATATAACACGTGTAATAATAATAATACTAAGACTTAAATTTATACTTTTAAATATGACACTTTATATTTATAACTTGACTATAAATTACATCTAAATAGTTCTTTTATCTATTTATTACCTAAATAAGTTGTTTTTATAGTCTTTCTTGATGCCCTTTTAATTTTTTTATTTTCTCACTTACTAATCTTTAATAAATAAAATATGTATAATGATAATTTTAAGACTTCAAATTATTCTTTATATATGATACTATTTAATTATTATGTTATTATGAAGTTATGATTATTCTTTCTAACTTATATATTAATTAAATTGTGTTTAAATAAGTTTTTTTATCATCGTAATCCCTTTTTTAAAAGATTTATAAAACATCATTTGTACAAATGATAATACACAAAGTCTTAAATTTATATTGTAAGTTTTAAAAAATAGTCTTTTAAATGTAATTGTTCGATTTCATTGTTGTCGTCCCTTTTTTAAGTTAATAAATTAAAAAAATTAAATTTTTTAAATAATTTTTATACACATTGATAATATCAATACTCTTATATTTATAATATGATTTTTAAAAAATAAATTTTTAAATGCGATGAGTATAATGACAATAACAATACTTAAATTTACGTTTTATATAGGTCATTTTACACTTATCATGTTATTATAAAATTATGATCATGATACAAATATAAATTAATTTTATTAAATAATTATCTAAAAAGATTATATAAATTCACTTCTTATTTCTCTTGGCTAACAAGATATATGTAATTAAAATATCATATTTTATTTTTATATATTAAGTAATATGATAACTTTTAAATTTATTCTTTATATTATATATTTATATAGGTATGTTACATCTTCTTACTCCATATTTTATATATATAAATTTAAGCAGTTCATCTTAGTGAATATAAGTTTATAGGTATGTGTAAGTAATTATTTATTTTCAAGCTATTAAGAAAATTATTAATAAAATTTTTATATATCTATTACCCTTATAAATGTTGACTCTGTGTATTATATAAGTCAAAAACGTACGATTCAACAATTAAGATAATTGAATCTTGAACATAAGATATCTAACTTTAATATTACGTTAAAATCGTTAAAAAAACAACTCTTAAATTTTAGAGAGAATAGCTAACGATATACATTTATCAATATTGACAATTTAATTTCTATAAACATTGAAGAAATATCCAATGGCAGAGCTTAAGAATATATTTTGAATATGTTAAATTGTTGCTACATTGGTTGAGTTTGAAATGGTTTATGGAATTCAGAGCATATACTAAGATACTCTCAAATGTATCAATTATAAGGATGAATTACAAATATAATTTGAAAATTATAATTTTTTAAAATAATATTATATAACTTAAGCACTTTGTAATCAACTCACTAACATTCCACCTCTATGCCTTACAAAAGGCAATATTAACACTGTGCCATATAGTAACTATACAAATTAGGTTTAATGATATGATATAATCTCTCGTACATATAATTTTATTTTAACTTATTTGAGCATGTCATTTTTTTTAATTTAAAAAACATTATATATATATATATATGTTATTTTTTTATAACATATAAATTTTTCTCTCTCTCTAGATTAAGAATAAAATTAGTTAAATAATTGAGCGGTAGGCTAACATTTAAGGATTTTTGTATATGTAATCTTTGTTTTCAATAAAAAAACCGTGATTATTTTATAGATTTTCTTGACTTGATAACTAATTTAGTACAAAAATAAATAAACATGAAAAATACAAATTACTATGGAGAAATTGTCAAATGTATTATATTTATATTAATTATTGTATATGTGGTAGATTTATTTTTAAAATAAATAATTTTATCACTTTTAAAGTTATTTTTCCATTTAGTAGAAAAAAAGTTATTTTACCATGTAACATATTATAATTAATTTGATAAAAAATATTATATAAATTTATTTGTGGTCATCGTTCTTGTAGAGTAAAAAAGTATAACTAAAACAAAAAGAATAATGTGAGGCAACCATATCATTGAGGTGTAAGCTATTGTAATTAGTCAAAACATATAACTTATTAAATGCAATATGAATCCTAATAACATATATTTAATAATTATTTGTCAGCTAAGTGGTGGAATAATTATTATTATATTTAATAATATGATATATCATTTTCGAAGAAAAGTAAAATTTTTTGATTAATAAATATATCTTTTTCTATAGTTTTATATAAAAATATGAGATTGATATTTGCGGGTTTTCATAACAACAATCGTATTAATTTTTTTAAAAGTTAGTTGCACCAATTTATATTAAGAAGATGTTTTAATTGTTTTTTTTAACAAAGACTAAATAAAACATTTGACAAAACTTGACTTGACCATGCGTTAGTTAATTGCTAAAAATATCTAAGATATTATTAATATCAATAAAAATTATTGTAATATGTATAATAGTTTAAAAATATATTAATATTATATATATTAAGGATATTCTAATCGAGGTTTATTTTAAGAAATGTAAAGATTATTATTTCTCTTATAAAAAAAATTCTAAAATATTTTACTTATAATATTTAACGGAATTTAATTGAATTAATTTTAATATTAAAATAATTTAAATGTTTATATTTTAATTTGATAATATTTATGTAAAAATTATTTTAATAGTAAAAATATATAAATTATATATATAAAAAATGTATTTTTATGATTATAAATTTAAAAAGTATTATTTTTATTTTTATTTATTTCATATTATTATAACTTTATGTTATGACATAAAAGCTCATTAGTTTTGAGTTTTGGCTTAAAAGATACAATATGTGAAAGAGATGATGGTAGTAGTAATAATAATAATAATAATAATAATAATAATAATAATAATAATAATAATAATAATAATAATAATAAAAGTAGAGATCATTGATTAATGTAGTGGAATTGCTCCTTTTCGGAGAAAAAAACTTGAATTAAAAGTGTCGGTGCCGGTGACAAAATGAGTAGAGATCATGAAAGATTTGGATAAGACACGTGATAAACTCATATATATTTACTTCTTTTAGCTTCAAAGAGAAAATAATTAAAATGCTTCACAATCCTCATTGACTTTATCGAACACAACTCTCACCTAAAAACCAGAGAGGTAAAAATACAACTAGAATTTATCTACTTGTATAAAAAATAAAATTTATATATATCATATTATAGATAATTATTATTAAAATATACATGATGTAATAATTAATTTTAAATTAAAATATTTATAACTTTGTGTTATAAAACATATAATTAAACTCCTAAAACCCAAATGTTAAATTCATGATTCTCCGACCTATTACAGAACCAGATAAGGTAGGTAGATTATTCAACTTGTCATTTGTATCTTTATTAAAAGACATTTATAGCAAGATATTCAAACTATCTTCGTGACTAAATGATGGGTAATTTTGACTTTTAATATTAGTATTAAAATTAAAGTTGATTAAATAGTTTGATTAATCTATTTAAATTATAAATATATATATATATTATTTTATAGTGTGTTATATTTAAATGTTATATATATTATAATTATATTATATTATTATTTTAACTTAAAAATAAATATAAATATTTTTTAATAATTTAATAATTATACTTACATATTTTTTATGATTTTGATTTTCTTAATTATGATTATAAATAGTAAATTTTGTTATAAATATATCTATTTAAAATTTAAATATTATGTATATTGTATTTTATACATGATAATAATTTATAAATAAATTTTAATATCAACGTCACGTTATTTAATTTGAAAAACTTGATTTTTTTGGAGTTAAATTGGATTTGATTGATTACATCATATTAAATTCAGATTAAAAATCTTAAAATTCGATTTAGATCAAATTCAAATAGATTAAAAACAATCAATTTTGAAACATGTTTACCCATAAGCATATTCTCATTTGTAAGCAAATCATTTTTCGAATAGGTTTATTGGAAAAAATAACACTTTTTTAAACGGTTATTAATTAAAATATATTTAAGTTTTATAGTATTATATAATATAATTTACATTATATGAATCCTATAATAAAAGTTTTTGGTAAAATTATAAGAAATAAATGTGTCATATGATAAGGGAAAAAAGAAAAGAATAGAACTTGTACAATTATGTAAAATATTTAAGTATATATATATTTACGACTACATGATTATGTTAAAAAAAATTACTAACCAAAAAAAGATAAACAGTATTATGAAAAAAGTCAGCAATTGTGAATGGAACTTATTTTAAGACCATTCTATATTATTTAATAATTTTTATTTAAATTTTAAATGTATTATATGTAATAATTCAAAATATAATATTAAAACTAAAAACAAAACGAATTCATTTTATTATAGCTATTACTTTGTTTTAAAGTTATTATTAGAATAAACAGTGTTTAATACTTTTATAAATTATGAACAAAAAAAAAAACTAGTACTAAACTTATTTGTCTTAAAATTAATAAATTTAAAATGATTAATAATATTTATTTTGTGGAAATCAAAGAAAGATTTTTTTTCCTCATAATTTAAGTATTAAAAAATTAAAAACTTATTTCAAATTGCAATTTTTTTAAAATAATGTTAAGAATTTGAACTCATTTGTGTTGGAATATTTAGTAAATTTTTTTAAGATTATATGTCAACAATATGTATATATTTTATTATAATTATATGATATTAATCTTAAATTTTTTTAAGATTATATGTCAACAATATGCATACTTTTTAAAAAATAAAGGATGTGCGTGTTTTGTGGTGGCTTAACGCGCATCAACGTGAAATGAAAGAGACTTTTTCGTGATGGACCGACCCACTTTAGTTTGAGTTTGACTGTTGGATTAGATTAGGCTGAGTAGCTTTTCCGTTAATACATATACAGTATTTAAATTAGTAGGTATTATGTTAATAATTATAATTATTTTATATTAATTTTGAATATATTGAATTAGTTAACGTCGGTTATTGTTAAAAAGTTTTCTTATTTTTAATATTTATTTAATAATATATTTAATTTTAAAAATAAATATTAAAATATTCTTTACTCTGTTATATTATTTAAAATATTAGATATTAATTTTTATTTTTAAATATTTATTATATATATTTTTTATATAATTATATGTATATAAAAAATAATATTAATTGTTATAATTATTATAACTTATATTATTAATTATGATTATTTTAAAAAAGTTAAGTTTTCCAAATAACTAGAAACTCACTAATTCAATTAGCAGATAACCAAGCTTTTGGACAAGTGACGAATGCACTCCTGGTTTTTATTTTTTATTTTTTTTTTAGTTTATGTAGCTGCAGTAGTTTATTTTATTAAAGTTTAGTTGTTTTGTTAGTAAAAAGTAATGCATAATGCTAATTAATTAAATTTTATAATTGTTAATTGTTTATTATTATTAAAGATAATTTATAAAATTAATACTTTGATAATTATTATAAAATATGAAAGTTCTCACTTTTCAAAATAAAAATAACTAAATTAATTTTTTTAATATTTATTATGTTATCAATAATTATTTTGATAATATAAAAGTTTTTTTTTATCTTAAATTTTGATAAGTTTATCAACTTAAATAATAGATTATAATAAAATAAAATAGATAAATCTCGTTTTATCATCAAATTATGTTCTATTAAGTGAATTGAAATGAATCTTTTTAAGTGTTAACAATCGGTAATACCTGCATTTCTTTTAACAGTTTATTTCAAGTTGTATTATTTTAAATGTGTAATAACATTATAGATCTATCTCGTGATTCTCATCTATTTCTCTCTTCTTCCTCTTCTTCTTTTTTTTTTTCGACTAAAACCTAAGTTTAAAAACAACTGGGTTTAACTAGAATTTTAACTGAGCTTAGATTTGACAAATTTACTTAAAATTAACTTGTAGTGTATCAACATGGTCTCTAGACCCCACCTTTTTTTATCAAGTTTTGATTTTGATTTTGATTTTTTTTGTTATTCAAGTATTTTATTAATTTTTGTGAGGCAGATTCCATAGGCTATAAAAACATATTCCAAGGTAATAACTTGAGAGTTAAATGAAGGGCCATGCTTGTTTGGGATTACTTTGAATTTAATAACCCCACTCTAATCAGAAATTTTTAAATATAATGTTTCATATGGTTGCTTGTAATAATCGTTAATTTAGTCTAATTTTTAATATTTCTTTCATTTTATTAAATAAAGATTTTTTTTTTAAAAAAAAACAAGACATATCAATACTCCATTGTATTCAAGAATTTTTCGATCTGCAAGTTAGGCTCTTACAAGTTACACACTTACACTTGCCGATACCTTCCGTCATAATGTGTCTTTCTCTAGTTGGGCTTCTTCTAAATCAATTCTGAGAACACAAGAAACCACCCGCACAATATTTTTCTTGGCTTCTCCTGTCTACATTATGTGTACAATGGAGAACCTTCAAATGGGTTCTTTCGGTTTTAACTGAAAGGAAACTTAGTGTTCTTGCTTATTTCTCTGTTTCCAGATCCCGGTTAGTCCAAACACTCTTGGGTAATAAGAAAAAAAAATTGGAACTTTGGGTTCTGGTTCGTTTAGCTGTGCAAAGCTTTGTTGGGCACTTGTTATGTTTGATGAAATGGCTCAAATATTAGATTTTTCCAGTTGGTGGTCAAAAGATAATACCAGAAAAGGAACACCAGTTGTAGTGACAATGGAGAATCCAAATTTCTCTGTTGTAGAAATTGACGGCTCAGACGCTGCATTTCAACCTGAAGAGAAGAGCAAAGGTAAGAATGCTAAGCAAGTTAGTTGGATTTTACTTCTGAGGGCTCGTCGAGCTGTCGGTTGCATAACTTGGTTAGCTTCCATTTTCTGGGTATTGCTTGGTACCATAAAGAAGAGGATTTTCAAAAGGCATGAAGTAACAATAGAGACTGAGAAGTTGGAAAAGGGGAAGTTACTATTTAGAGTGATTAGACTATTTTTGGCAACTTCACTTGCAATTCTAGGTTTTGAGTTAGTTGCATATTTCAAAGGTTGGCATTATTTTCAGAATCCCAATTTGCATATTCCTCAGACTTCCGAACTTCAAGGCTGGCTCCATATGTTTTATGTTGCATGGTTAAATTTTAGAGCAGATTACATTGCACCACCTATTCAAGCACTCTCCAAATTTTGCATTGTTCTATTCCTTATCCAATCCGCAGATCGTACTTTGCTGTGCTTAGGTTGTTTATGGATAAAATTCAAAAAGATTAAGCCCTTGGTGAATGGGGATCCTTTCAAAACAGAGGATGTTGAGAAGTCAGTCTCCTATGAGTATCCCATGGTTCTTGTTCAAATCCCAATGTGTAATGAGAAGGAGGTAAGTTGATTAGCTTCATTTTTAACTTTGGTCTGCTTTGTTTAGATTCTAAATCTGTTTTATTAATTTTTCTTTTCTTGGTGTTTGTTAATTCTAGCTAGACAAAAGTGTCTAGATAAGGGACTTTGACTTGGATTGAATTACCTCCTTTGGATAGATCAAATAAGCTTTACAGAAATCTCCAAAGCATGTGATGTCAGTCATATGACCAATTTTGCAAAGTTAAAAAAAATTCAGAAAATTTGCATTTAAATTAGAAGGAAAAAAAAGGCCTCTGTTGAGTAGTTCAGTTTTGTAAGTACTTAATTATGTGTATAGTGGAGGAGTAATAATTGACTAACACTTGTAGCTACTTATAGTAATTCTATCTCTTCTTAGCTTATTTGGTGTCTTAACGAGTAGTGGATGAATATTTTTTAGTTGTTTCATAGTAAATTATGGGCAAACTAACAAAATACTGTTGAGTTATATCAACATTTAAAATCTAGTTTGAGTTAACATTATTTCATAAGATATTGCAGTCACTATTCGTGATAATATTCATCTTTTTTCCCCAATCTTCACTTCCACACAACTGACACATATCAGTGAAAATTCCACGTACAATTGTAACCTCTACATGTTAATGTTGTTCTCTATAGCAGCATTTGATGGAATTAGTAAACCAATTCTCTAGACTTTTTATTACGTTAACAAGGTTTTCTTCGTTGGTACTGTGTCTGTGTAGGTATATGAGCAGTCTATCTCTGCAGTCTGCCAAATTGATTGGCCAAAGGACCATTTACTCATTCAAGTTCTTGATGATTCTGATAACGAGAGCATCCAACTGTTGATTAAGACAGAGGTTGCAAAGTGGAGCCAAAAGGGTATCAATATAATCTATCGACATCGTGTTGTTAGAACTGGTTATAAAGCTGGAAATCTCAAGTCTGCAATGGGCTGTGACTATGTTATGGACTGTGAATTTGTTGCGATTTTCGATGCAGACTTTCAACCTAATCCAGATTTTCTTAAGCAAACAGTGCCTCATTTCAAGGTAGGAAAACTTATCCAATCTCATTTTCACTTCAGAGTATATTACTTGGAATATTCATTTTTCGTTAAGTATCCGTGTTCAAGCGACATGATATGGACATTGGTGTGGGTACTCGACACTCTAATTTAGTGAAAATTTACATAAAATTGAGAAAAATGGACATGTCTAACACCTTGATATGCATAAAAAAAATATACGATTCTCGAGGGTCTCTATAACATAGCTTCAGAGTTTGATAAGAGGAAGTGTCCTAGTATTTTGTTATTCTTTTTAGTTACTTTTTATTCTTGCCATTTGCATCAGGATAATCCTGAGCTGGGTCTGGTTCAGGCTAGATGGGCCTTTGTGAACAAGGATGAGAACTTGTTAACTCGTCTCCAAAATATTAACTTGTGTTTCCACTTTGAGGTGGAACAGCAAGTTAATGGAGTGTTCCTTAATTTCTTTGGCTTTAATGGAACAGCTGGTGTCTGGAGAATTAAAGCCCTTGAAGAGTCTGGTGGGTGGCTTGAAAGGACAACAGTAGAAGATATGGACATAGCTGTCAGAGCCCATCTCAATGGTTGGAAATTCATCTTCCTAAATGATGTCAAGGTAATTTAATAGTTTTTCCATCCATTTTTTCTGCAGAGTGTGTTATGATAAGCTAAGAAAAAGTAGAACACATTAGGCAAAATGTGATAGTTCCTTGAAATTACATTTTAAAGCTTCCATAATCAGGTACTTTGTGAAGTTCCTGAGTCATATGAAGCTTACAAAAAACAGCAACATCGTTGGCATTCTGGTCCTATGCTACTATTTAGATTGTGTCTTCCTGCAATTATAACATCTAAGGTACATTTGCTTTCAAATTTCCTTTATTTTTAGATGTTAATAATAGAACAAGGGTTATGATCGGTGGCTACAAAATATTATACAATTTTTTTTCTCCCTTATCTCAACAGTTGAGATTTAAAAGAGCAATTTTCTCTCTCCACTTCCTTATAAATCCCAACCATTTGTGTCAAGGGAGTGTAAAAAGTTGGGATCATTGATTTTGTATCATAATGGGATAGGAGCAGTGATTACAAAATAGTACACAATTTTTTACGCTCTCTTATATTGAGATTTAAAGGAGCAATATCTCTCACAAGTCCTTTATAAATCTCAATCATTGAAATAAAGAAGTGAGTATAAAATTGTATTAAAAATTGGGTCATTGACCATGTCCCATAAAACAAGATTGGATCATTGGCAATAAAGTATTACACAATTTTTTACACTCTCTTAGCCTTTGAGAAGTTGCAATTGTATCTCTTCCTCTTTGAGATAAGAGTCAAAAATTGCGTAAAAAGTTGAAGTTATTGATCATGTCCCATAAACAATATGGAATAAAATTATCTCACTTCCTCTTAATATGCAGATATCCACATTGAAGAAAGCAAACTTGATACTACTATTCTTTCTGTTAAGGAAGCTTATCCTCCCTTTTTATTCATTTACGCTCTTCTGCATTATTGTTCCGTTATCGATGTTTGTTCCTGAAGCTGAACTTCCTTTATGGGTCATCTGCTATGTGCCGGTTTTTATGTCATTCCTTAACATTCTTCCAGCTCCTAAATCCTTTCCTTTCATTGTGCCTTACCTTCTTTTTGAAAACACTATGTCTGTTACCAAATTCAATGCTATGGTATCTGGTTTATTTCAGTTGGGTAGCTCGTATGAGTGGATTGTTACGAAAAAGGCTGGAAGGTCATCAGAATCTGACTTACTAGCTGCAGCTGAAAGGGAATCAAAGCTCGCCAACCAGTTACAGATATACCGAGGAGCTTCTGAGGGCGAGCTTTGTGAGTTAAACCGAGTAAAGGAACAGAAAGAAGCAACATCTAAACCTGTCAAGAAGTTTAACAAGATATATAAGAAAGAGCTTGCTCTGGCATTGCTCTTACTCACAGCTTCTGTGAGGAGCCTTCTAGCTGCTCAAGGAGTCCATTTCTACTTCTTGCTTTTCCAAGGAATCACTTTCCTTCTTGTTGGTCTTGATCTAATTGGAGAGCAGATGGACTAGAATGCAAGGAGCACTAGACACAAATGAACATTGTGTTCGAAACTTGATTATACGCCCAGATTCGATTACCAAGATAAGGAATAATCTGCATGCGATATGAAGTACGAAATAGGAATTACTTTGTTTATGAATCATTTTTAATTCATGCTTAAATTTTTTTTTCTCCCTTTCTATTCTTTTTTAATATAGGGCATTGATCATTTTGATCTTCCATTGATTAGAAACTGTAAGCCATCTGCAATAGGTTGGAGCATAAGATTTCACTTCGTTCTTTTAACTATATTTCTTGTAGCTATATTGATTTTTGGTTGTACTTGTACAAACCAAAAGGGTTGTGATAAGGTTCATTCTGCCCAATGTTTTTGGGTTATAGTTCTCCTCACCATATATATTAATGTACATTTGTTCTGACTTAGGTTAGAGGGGTACAGTCGTGTTGGTTAGTCATGTTTGTATTGTGCTATTGGTGGTTAGTCATGTTTGTATTGTGCTATTGTGACGTGTTGTGATATTAATCGTGGTGATTCTGTGTTAGTTGGCACAGAAATTTACTTAATATTTTTTGTGTTGTCTATTAATATTATCAAGGCCATTAAGGACCCGAAAAAATTATGGATCAATTATGACTATTTTTTTTATCAGTGTTGTGTTATGCATTACCACACCTAAGGTAGATAAACAATCTCTCTCTCACCCACCCACCCACCCAAATTTGTTATTGTAATCTTTTGTTCTTTTGGCTCAGATTTCATCTACGTTTTTCTTATTTTGGACTTGTGTAGCTTAATGCTCATGTACCTTTTTTTTTTTTGGCAAATATCAAGTGTCGGCAGGCAAAATGAAAGTGACTAGCTTGCTTAAGGAGGTTATGCTTTGCAAGGTTTGCATGAGTGGGGCCAAATTTGTAACTTTTAGGGTATTAGATGTGCGCATAAGATGTGTTAATTTTGTGTTTATAAGTTTTTAAGATGTGTTATAAATATAGTTTTTCCTAAATTTTTATAATAATTTGTAATGTTTTATAAATGATGTGTTACATTTTGATTGAATATGAAATAATTTGATTAGATATTACAATTTTCCATTGAAATTTCACTTTGGTTTTGATTTATAGAATTGTCGGCCATTTATTGTGCATATATGTCTAACAAGCATAGTTGGATGCAATTGACTCAATGAGTTGTATTCAATTACACCTTCTACGCTATATTTGTTTCTATCTAAACCCAAATTAAATTGACTAAATGAAAATGGCCATCTGGTTTAGTGAATGGATAAGAAGCCAAATTGTACCACCCATGGACTCAACGTAGAGAAAAGAAGTCAATCTTGGAGAAAAATTATTAAATTTATTGTATACTCATGATATTCAAATCAAGTTTTTAAAATATATTGTAAAATCATATTAAATAATATATAGTTTTGGGTTTTGGGTTCAAACACGATCGCAAATCTTTATCTTTGTTATTATTAATTCGATGTGTAAGAAATGAATTTATTGATGATGAATAAACGAATGTTTACAACCTATTTATACAAAAGAAAAGCAAAATTGTAATAATTAAAAATAAACACAATTATGGATAGGCATGTTCTTGGACAACTTATCATTCCCCATCAAGCTGTTGGTGGCTGCTTCCAACTGGTGTGTTGGTTGTCACCAGTTGGATCTCATGTCTTTAACATTCCCCCTCAAGTTAGAATATATGTTAATTATTCCTAACTTGTTAAGTAAGCTTGAGAACTGTGGAAAACTCAGGGATTTGGTAAATATATATGCTGCTTGTTCTAATGTAGAGATATGATAAGTTTTGATCATTCCAGCTTGAATCTTTTCTCTTACTAGATGGCAATCGATCTCTATGTGTTTGGTTTGCTCATGAAACACTAGATTTGATGTAATGTGAAGAGCTGCTTGATTGTCATAATATAACTTGGTTGGTTGAGAGTGTTTGATACCCAAATTATCCAAAATATATCGTAACCAGGTTACTTCGCAACATGCCGCTGCCATAGAGCAGTATTCTGCTTCTGCACTTGATCGTGAGACTGTATTTTGTTTCTTAGTCTTCCAAGAAATTAGCGAGTTTCCAAGAAACATACAATATCATGTGGTTGATCGTCGTGTATCTGTGCATTTTGCCCATACTGCATCACAAAAAGCATTTAGTTGTAATGAACTAGTTGCTGAGAAAAAAAAAGACCTTGCCCTGGTGTGTTCTTGACATATCGTAGCACTCGTTGAGCTGCTTCCAAATGTGGTTGTCGTGGTTTATCCATATATTGACTGCGAATGTGCACGACATACACTAAGTCGGGCCTTGTGATGGTCAAGTATATTAATCTCCCAACAAGTCTTCGATAGGATGTGGGATTACTGATGAATTCCCCTTCAACCTTGCTGAGGGATAAATTTTGTTCCATAGGTGAATTGGCATATTTGGCACCAAGATAACCCATGTCCTCCAATATTTCAAGTGCGTACTTGCGTTGTGACAAAACAATTCCCTTACTGGAATGTGAAACTTCTATGCCCAAAAAATACTTTAATTCACCGAGATCTTTAAGCTTGAATTGTCTCATGAGATGATTCTTAGTTTCTTTAATGTCTTGTATATTGTTTCCTGTTATGATTATATCATCTATATAGACAAGAAGAGTAGATAAGGAATTACCATGGGTTCGGACGAACAATGAGTGATCATACTTGGATTGGTTAAAACCAACTAGTTTAAGTGTTGTTGATAGCTTGATGAACCACTGTCGTGAGGCTTGTTTGAGTCCATACAAAGATTTATGTAGCTTACATACTCGTGTTTCCCCCTTTCGTCCGAATCCAGGTGGAAGGGACATGTAGACATCTTCATGAAGATCACCATAGAGAAAAGCATTGTTGACATCAAGTTGTCAAAGATGCCAATTTTGAATAGCAGCAACGGCAAGGAGAAGCCGAACAGTGACAAGTTTGGCTACTGGTGCAAAATTTTCTTGGTAGTCAAAACCTTCAATCTGACTGTATCTTTTGACCACTAATCGAGCCTTGTATCGTTCCACAGAGCCATCAAGATTATACTTGATTTTGTATACCCATTTACAACCAACTGGTTTCTTGTTTGGAGGAAGCTGTTGAAGCGTCCAAGTGCCATTAGTTTCAAGGGCATCCAGTTCTTGTTTCATGGCAAGCCGCCATTTTGGATCATTGAAAGCTTCAGCAAAGGTGGTTGGTTCCCTGAGAATGGAAATAGAAATAGCAAAGTCACGATGTGCAGGTGATAATTGGTCATAGGTAAGTACATGAGATAAAGAATGAGAAGTATCTTTGTCTTTGGACGATGCTGAGTGAGACGAAGGGAAGGACCGAGAAGGTAAGGAAGCTTCTACATGATATTTTTGAAGGTAGCTAGGAACATTGGTGGATCGACGAAGCCTATGTGTGACTGGTGTTGGAGAAGTTATGTGTGGTGGAGAAGTTGATGATGATGTTTCTGAAGATGAATTTTGAAGATGAAGAGTGTCTGAGTTGATTGTTGGAAGGACAGATGATGTATGATCAAGTGATATATTTGGATTGGTTGATTGACGAATGTTGGGTATGTCATCATAAATAGTATCTTCTGATGGAGGAAATAGAGTTGGAGTGTTGACAGCGGAAGTGAAATAAGGAAATACATGTTCATGAAAGATAACATCACAAGACACTAAAGTCTTGCTTGTTTCCAGATTGTAGACACGATAACCTTTGATCCCAGATGGATACCCAATGAATATGCATTTATATGACCTACCATCAAACTTGGTGAGTCGATCATGATGTGCGGACACAAAACAAAGGGAACCAAAAACACGAAGATGTTCATACCTAGGAGTTTTGTGAAAAAGGATTTCAAATGGTGTTTTACCCTTGAGAACAGGTGTTGGAGTACGATTTATGAGGTATGTGGCTGTAAGAATGGCATCTCCCCATAATTGTTTAGGAAGATTGGCTTGGAAGAGCAATGAATGAGCGACATTGAAAAGATGACGATGTTTGCATTCAGCAACACCATTTTGTTGAGGGGTAGAGACATAAGTAGTTTGATGAAGGATTCCCTTGGTAGAAAACAACTGGGTCATAGAAAATTCTGGTCCATTGTCACTACGAATGATTTTAACTCTAGATGAAAATTGTGTTTCAACAAGATTGATGAAGGTGGTAAGAAATGTGCGTGTATCAGATTTAGCATGTAAGAGATAGACCCATGTGCATCTTGAGTAGTCATCAACAATAGTGAGAAAATAACGTGCTCCATTAAGTGCTGGAATGTGATAACCACCCCAGATATCGACATGAATCATTTCAAACGGTGCTTTTGTATTGATGGAACTTAAAGGAAATGGATTACGTGTTTGCTTAGCTAATGGACAAATAGAACAATCACTAATGGAACAAAAAGGTGTATTGATGGAAAGAGAAATTACATGCAAACTGTTATTAGATAAATGACCAAGTCGTTCATGCCATAGATGAGAGTTGGTGGAAGCAGTGTTTGAAACAAAGAAACATCCAGCCTTTTTAGAAATAGTCAGGTAGTAGAGTCCTGCTTTCTCAGTTCCCATCCCAATTGTCTTCCCTGAGCATTTGTCCTGAACAGAGCACATATTGTTAGTGAAGGTGACATGAAATAATGAGGTTTGAGTTAGTTTGGCTACTGAAACTAAGTTTAATTTGAAGGAGGGAACACACAAGACATTATGGAGTATGAAATTATTTGAGAAATGTACAGTGCCAATATGTGTGACACGGGCAAGAGAATGATAAGGTAAATGTACATGTCGATTAGTGACTGGAATGCTGGAGCTCATAAGGTTTTGGGAACAGACCATGTGATCAGTTGCCCCTGTATCAAAAATCCAACAGGTTTCTGAATGGAAAACAGTTGCACATAATGTGTTACCTGAAGAAGTAGTCACTTGACTTGCCATGCTACCTGATTTGGATTGATTGAGAAGTGTAAGAAGCTCTTGATATTGGGCAGATGTAAGGTTGTGGAATGGTGTCTTTGTGTTAGAGCAGCTTTCCTGAAAGTCAATATGATGAGCTTTGGAAGGGAAGCCATAACTTGTATTTCTCTTATCTTGAATTGCTCCTTTCTTCCGACACATGTTGATGTCATGTCCATTCAAACCACAAAAATTACATTTGAGATGCTTTCGACAGTTTTCAAAATTGTGTCCATTGAGACCACAAAAATCACATTTGAGGTGACTTCGGCAATTCTCAGAATTATGGCCTATATTATTGCATCGATTGCACTTGAAATGTGGATTCCTTGGTGGGTAATTTTTGTGAGGATATTGTGGACGACTATCTTTGGCAACAAGTGAGGCAGCTTTTGGTATCCTTCCTATGCTTTGAGTGGAGACAGCTCTTTGCTTTTCATCTTGAACAATAAGTGAATATACCTTATTTACTGTAGGTAATGGCTCCATGAGCAAGATTTGTCCACGTGCTGATGTGTAAACCGTGTTAAGGCCCATGAGAAACTTTATGGTTCGTTGCTTTTGTTGATATTCTTGTAATTCCCTTCCGACATTTCCTCCACAATGTGGAAGAGGACATAGTGCATTACGACTGTCCCATAAACTTTTCAATTTAGTATAGTATTCTCCAATGCTTACACCTTCTTGCATGCAATCATGGATCTCTTGCTCAATGTGGAATATGTGCATGTTGTTGGTGTGCGAAAAGTGTTCCTTTAATTCTTCCCATAGCTCATATGCAGTATCATTACACATGACACTTTTTGCAATTTTGGGCAATATAGTGTTAAGGATCCATCCTTTGACAAGAATGTTGCAGCGAGTCCATTGTTTGATTTCTGTTTCAAGGTTTGTTGATGGCCTTTTGATTGTGCCGTCAATGAATCCTTCTTTGTTTTTGGTTATTAGAGCCATGAGCATTGCATGACTCCAAATGTGATAGTTTTCTTGGTTTAAGGATTAAGCTACGAGAACCATGCCTGGTTGGTCTGAGTGGTGCAAATATAATGAATGGCTAGGGTCATCATACCATTTTGGTAAAGTAGGGTTGCTATTGGTAGTCATAGACATTATTTGTTGAATAAATTCAAAAGTACGGGATATGTTTAAGTGTGTTTTAGACAATAATGACTATTTATGAAATAAATAATGGACTGAAATATGCTTTATCTTATAGAAAATGAGTTAAGGATTACAGAATTGGAAATTTCAGTCGAAGAACCGGTCGAAAAGTGGGTGAACCGGCAGTTGGAATGGATGAAACGGCGGCTGCAACGGTGGAACCCTGAACCGGATGAAGACCGAACCAGACTGGACCGGATGAAGGACCGAACCGGGTGAATGACGTGTCTTTTGCTTCAACGGCGCGCAAACGACGTGTCTTTTGCTTCAACGGCGCGCAAACAACGTGTCGTTGGAGTCGTCTTCCCCAGCAGCTGGCGCGTGTGTCTCCGGTGAGGCGCGTGGAACGCCGGTGAGTTTAAACAAGGCGTGTGTAAGCGCGTGGAGAGGTATTTTGGCTTGATTTTAATTGCAGATTGCTCGGATGAATCTGAATAATATGATGGGATGAAATTGAAATTATTTTGTGAATCGAAATTGGTTTTGAAAAAAAAAATAGATTGAGGAAAAATGGGAAAAAAATTCTATGAGCTGAATTTTCTGGGAATTATTTCCTAAGCTCTGATACCATGTAAGAAATGGATTTATTGATGATGAATAAACGAATGTTTACAACCTATTTATACAAAAGAAAAACAAAATTGTAATAATTAAAAATAAACACAATTATGGAGACGCATGTTCTTGGACAGCTTATCCTTTCCCATTAAGCTGTTGGTGGCTGCTTCCAGCTGGTGTGTTGGTTGTCACCAACTGGATCTCATGTTCTTTAACACGATAATATATTAAAATTTAATAAATACGACTTTAAATTACACATTAAAACCACTTGTTATTTGTGGTATGTATTCATGAAGACAACCTAAAAACACTTAAAATAATTAATATTTTAAATCTATAATATATACAATGCTAAATTTATTTGTATAGAAATCATAGTGGTAGAAAATATAATAAGTAAACAATCATTGTTCTCAAATTTTACTTAAATGAATAACTTATTTGTAGAATATTATGCAACTATTCAAAAGGTTATAATTCTTTGATTTTTATAAAAGTCTTGTCTTTTTTAAATTGTTAATAAACAATTTTATTAATTATAATATATCTAAAAATCAAGTACATTTATAAAATTCATAACCTTCTAAAATAAAAGCATAGCATTCAATTTTCAAAAATTACAAATTTTTGACCTATCTTTTGGTACGTACTAAACTATTTTAACTTTTCATTCAAAGTTATAGTCATTTATTTTTGAAAATATTCCAACCGAAAGACCCAAAAATTGAGGGTCTCGTTTGATGAAATTGAAGAGAGTCGTGAGCAACAAGATCAACATTGGGCACGAAGGGTTGAGACACGAACAAACACAACCTTTTTAGGTCAAGAAGCAAAGCAAGGGAAACCTTTTTGGGCAAGGAAGATTGGAGTGGCTTGGAAAGACCAACTGATATCATTGCCGCAGCCATGGACTGTGAAGATGAGGCCACGAGGTTTGATGGTGTTGGGGGAAGTCATGAATAAGAGAAGAGCTCGTGGCCTTTGGGCAAGGTGTAGAAGGAAGCTGAGCGTCTAATACAAAAAATTCTTAAATACAACTTGTTACATGTTCCTATTATTTAGCATTAATTGTTGATGTTATCCACCATTAAACACTTTCATTTTTATAAAATTAAAGGGTGAATGAACATATTAGAATGTATGCAAAAATGTACCCGTTGTATGAAAACAAAAATATCTCCACTAATACATTATAATTTGTAGTACTCTGGCTTTGGAGTTTGGCTCAACAGTACTGGAGCCAAGGGGTATCACTTTGGTGATCTTGTTCCTCAATTGTTGGAGTAGATGGCGTGTTCTAATTCTTAATTTGCTTAAATTAGATTCGATATCTTGAGGTTTTAGTTTTTTTGTTTTTCTTAAAAAGAAGAAGAAGCTGTTAATAGTTACTTAACATAGGTTTTTTGGATAGTTTATAGTTTAATAGAGATTAAATTTAACATTTTAATCAATATTTTTACCGTTTAATAACAAGTTTAACACTTTCATATTAACATTCTCTCTCTATTTTATTCATTTTTTAATTTAATTTTCTATTTTACACTCAACTATATAGTAATATTTTAATAATATATGTTAAATAAAAATAATATATTATACATTTCACTAAAATTTAATTTTTTTTTAATTTTTTACTTCTATTACGCCTTTACCAGTAACATAAATAAAAAATTCATTGTTTTATTCTAAAGAACTAAAATTCACTTAAATTGTTTCCTACCAAACTTTAGCCACTCCTTTTCATATATATATATTAATTCAATCAATTTTGTTTGAGTGTGATATTATGGCATAATTATTTTAATCTCTAAATATAACATATTAAAATATTTGGGATGTAAAATGGGGCTTGGGCCCTTAACAAAACACTGAGGGCGTATGAGATTGATTAAAACTTTGTTGTAAAATTATTATAAAAAAATACTATTTAAATTTATAAAACAAAAATATCACATCAAAACACTAAATGGAATTATTCAACTTTAAATGTGTTAAAATAATCGTAATTTAATTTAAACGGTATTCAATTATGTGACATTTAATATAAAATTATGTGATATTTTTTCTATTAATAAAAATATATGAATTAAATATAAGAAATGTTATTTAATTGTTATAAGTTATGAAAATATTAGTTTTGTAGTTTTTTAAAAGAAAATTAGCCAAAAAGACATAAATGTAAAATAATTTAGTAAGATATTGTTGTAACAAATTGAAGGCATATTTACAACAGGACCGCAAAGGATAGAAAACATAGTTTACCCTATTTCTTGTTCCTACCTACCGATATCGCTAATTTTTGGAAACATAAGTTTATTAATTGAAAAGATCTACTCTTCTACGATGCATCAAAATGATAATTTGTTTGACCTTATCAAACCATTCAAGTGATATTTTCAAAAGTAATAACATCAGAACTTGTATTTAGATTTTCCAATCATTTGATGAATATTTGATGCAGGAGATTAGGGATATTATTATGTTTGAAAAAAAAGTTAGGGAAATTATTTACATTATTAATAAGTTGTTTATTTTATATTAATTTTATTGCTGTTTTTAAGTCTTTATTAATATTTATTAAAAAGTTAGGACTTTACGGTCATATTTATTTTTTAACTTAATTATTTACATTATTAAGTTTTTAAGTCTTTATTAAAAAGTTAGGACTTTACGGTCATATTTATTATTGTGCTTACTGTACTCTTTTATTTGTCTTTCAGTGGAGTTGTTAACTACAAATAGTAAAAATGTGAACTTAGAAATGAAAATGAAAATTGTATGACTTTTTGTATTGAGATTTTCTCTTAATTTTTAATAAAATATTTATGGATTTGAATCCAAAAATTCAATTCTTTTCTAAAGGGTGTTCAATTTCTTTAAATTAAATCAAAACTACGAGTCTTTTTTGTTGTGTAAGGATATCAAGAAACCATGATGGTGACTCTTATAAGGTTCATAATGATTACATCGAGAAGACACTTCATTAATATCCAACAAAGATCCAATATTAATCTTTTTTTGGAGGAAATTTTCCACTCAATAGCTCAAATTTGAAATGGTAAATGACATATAAGCTCTCAAACCTTATTAATCCAATCATTATCCTTCCTCACCCACCCAACCTTCATTACACAAAAATACGACAAAGAATACAACATACACAACAAATTTCACGAGCCAAAACAAAGACACACTATAACTTATCAGATGTCGTTGAGAGAATATCAATTGAAATAAAGTATTATAGAGAAGAAGATAAAAGCATCATTATTGGACAACAAAGAAGAAGAAATGCAACATGGAAGAAGATGAAGATTGATAAAGAAGACATTTGTAATTTTATATCGTGAAAAGAAGACTTGATAGTATCGTGTAATATATTACAACTATACATAGAGAAATAATACTTAATTAGCAAGTATATTTATTGCTCCCACTTAGAGAAATAATACTTTATTAGTAAGTATATTTGTTGCTCACACGTAGATAAATAATACTTGATTAACTAGTATATTTGTTGCTCATATTAAGATATATAATATTTGATTACCAAGTATATTTGTTATTCATATTAAAATATAATGTTAACTACCTATGTGTTATTTATCTAGTCATCAATCCATGTATATTAATCACTTAATTTGCTATTTGTATTAGCTAATTAGTCTTGTTTAACTCCAACATCTCCCTTCAATGGCATGCAAATGATACATAATGTTTTTCAATGATAATTGAAAATTTGAAGAGATAAGGGTTTAACAAAGATGTATGCTAGTTGATGTGCAAAAAAATATGTTACACTTGTAATGTATTAGATACTACCTTCTCAAGCACAAAATGAAGATCAAGTTCAACATTTTTAGTGCAAGCATGTTGAACTAGATGGGGCTACAAGTGAGACAGTGTTAAGATTGTTACATTAAATGATTGGTGAACCAAAAATAGGAACCTTCAATTCAAATAGAAAAAGTAGTTAGTTGCATAAGTTCATAAGTATTATGAGCTAATACATGATACTCAATCTTTATGCTTGATCTTGATATAACAATTTATTATCTAAAACGCCATATAACAAGATTAAAACCCAAAAAGACCATAATTTCTAAGGTAGATCTTCTATCATCAGGATCTGAACCCCAATCAACATCTACAAACCCATGAATTTGCAATTAGGGTGAAGGTTTGAAAACCAAATTATGACTGAAAGTGCCTCGAAGATACCTCTATATTTTTTTTACTTCGTTCCAATGAAGAACATGAGGAGAAGAGAAATCGATAAACTCTATTCACTACATATTATAGATTATGATGTGTAATGGTAAGTTTTATCATAAACATTTGATGCCAATGGTAAGCCTTCTCACACTAAGCCAATACCTTCCCATGTCAAATCAATTTGTTACCATGAATTTCATTTTTTTACCAAAATTGCTACAAGTTAATGTTTACCACTATTGTAGTAAGACATTTGTCTTGTCGTAAAAAACTTTACCACGATACTAAATGTCAATGGTAAGCCTTTTCACACTAGACAAATGTCTTCCCACATCAAGCTAATGCCTTACCACAAATTTCAATTTTTTACCAAAAATGCTCCATGATAAGGCTTAACATTATTTTGGTATACCTTACCTGGCATTGATTTTGATAAAAAATGAAATATTACCCAAAATGGAGTGATTTGGGTAATTTTTTTCGCCTAACCACTACCTCATCTAAGTTACCATAACCAAGTTACGCATGACCTATTCACTCTTCTAGCTTACATTCTCCATCTCTATTGATAACATCACCTAGACAAAACCTCTCACGAACTAACCAACACTTAGAAAGTTGTCTCTTCCATTCAATTAATCCAGACTCATTTACCACCTCCATTAGATTCATAACAAGTTTTCTCATCCAACTCATTCACTATTTTCACTTCAATTGAAGTCGATTTCAGCGAGAAATTCTCTTCCTCTTCTTGACATCGTCAAATCGACACTCATTCATTGTGAGTTATCATTTTTCCAAATCAATCTCAAAATCCATCAATTACAATTTTCATCGGTGAATTCGATCTTGATGAAACTTTTTCTACCCGCAATCAATCAATTCTAAGAACTACCCAAACAATGAGACTTATCCATTCAAATGAAATAGAGGAAGTTATAAAAATTCCAACATCCTCTCCTACCCAAGTTGTTGAATTTGCTAATTCAGTCCTAAGCAATGCATTCATGGAAGACAAATTTGAAGAATGTGCTTCCATAAGGCCAAACACACTCATGGTCTTCATTGTACTAAAAGTTGTGAGTACCTAGACAATAAGAATCAAATTGATATTCCATGTTTTGATGGGTTTATTCATGGGTATCCCTGAAAATGAGCAGGTGCAAATAGTTACTTCCAACTTGATTGGGAATGCCCCATGGTGGAAAGAGCTGCCAATCAACATTAGAAGAATGAAGAGGGAATCAATAAGCATGGCAAATTATGAAACAAATCTTGAAGGATCAGTTCAATCTTACTGCCCAAGCTATCAATTTTCTATGCATTAAATCACACCGAAGAAATCTTTGAAATCTCTTTTGAGACGTGAAGTAATATTGGGAAAGAGACGTGAAGTTGAAGGAACCAGAATGAAAAGAATCATTTCCAATTCAAGTTAATTCTGTTTATTACCGTATGACAAGCGTGATTATGAACTTTTAACTTTGGTATAGTCGCCATATCAGTATTGGTGAAGACAACTTGTGATGTTCTACAATTTTTCTAATGGAGCCATTGTATTGTTTTGTGCTAAGCTCTAAAGATTTTTTTTTTAACTGATGTAATCTTCCAATGGTAGATTTATATGGGTACCAAATTCCAGTTTTGGATTTCGTCAAGATTCGAGAATTGAAGTAAAAGATTGGAGACACTATTTTTTTATTTTAATAATATTAGAGACATTATTTAGGTTATTAATTATTTTATTTTCGTTATTTTTGTGGAAACTTCAGGATCATATCTATCATTATGTTTGTTGTATTTCTTTAGTCTTTTAGTGAATTGTTTGTTTGCTACAAAATAGGAAGAGTTTGAGCTAATAAAATACAAGGTTTATCATACTTTTGTATTGAGATTAAATTCAAACCTTTTTTAAAACGTTTTCAATTCATTTAGATTAAATCAAAACTCCTACATCAATATTTATCAAATACTTTCGTCACCGCCCATCTTTGGATATGATCGACTAACTATTAACATACGTTTCGAGGGAGTGTTAATAAATTCGCCGACATTTCTTTTAAGTTAGCCTCCTTAGAGTAATTATTAAGTTGAACCATTTTATTTCCATAATTAAACTAATGTAATCAAATTGAGATCCAATTTACCTATCATCATTAAAATTAGCACACTTCTAATTAACTAGATTAACTTAATATTTTTAACCTACGAACAAAAGTTGGAAGGAAAAAATAAATATGCAACAAAAATCATAAAATCTATTTTTCCTATGACACAAAAACAAAAAAAAAAACTTTCAACTACAATTGACAATTTAATAACATTAAAAGATTCATATGTAACAAATCTCTTAAAATCTCTTTTAAAAGAAAAACTCCCACCTAAAAATGACAGTTCATGAATATTATAATTTCATTCAGCTTCAAAATATTTAAAATTTATCCGATACTCAAAAAGATTTAATTTGTCTCACATGTATTATTTTCTATTTAAACAAAAAAAATCATAAACTTCGATTTATTTGACCAATTCTAAAAAAATTTAGGACCAAGTGAACCCAAACCAAAAATAAAACCAAACAGTTCATTTTCAAATATCAGCTAACTTAACAATAATGTAATCTTTAAAGAGAGTATTATTATTTTGGATTGCTCATAGGAAGACCAAAATGGATGTCCATGGTAATTAAGGGACTTAAATTCTGACAAACTAGGCTAACAAGGCCTGAAGCTAAAGTTCAAGCCAGGCTCATGCCTAACAATATAAGACCATAAATACTTCAAGTCAAGTCAAGCCAAGCTCATGCATAATATTATAAGACCATAAAGATATTGGTGATATGAAACAGAGTTGGAAATTTTTAGCTTCAAATACAAAGAAGTATGAAGCCAATCAAAATTCAAGAACAAATTGCTTTTACTACATGTGAAGAGAAAACCATCCCATCCAGGATAGCTATTCGTAATATAAAGCATATTGGAATCTGATGTAGGTCACGAGCAGTACCTTCAATCAATCATAAGACTAGAAACACCCAATAACTAAAGGTTGTGGCCACATTCTAATATACATCTATTATAACCGTCGCCTAAAATACAGCCACAGCTCCCAATTAGCAAAACTGACAACCCCATCAACAACTAACGTGAGAACGAATTAGAAAAATCCAATGCAACTTTTTATGGTTCAGAACCACCCTTTTTCACTCTAAGTACCTATTCTGTTGAGTGCACCCATCAAATGCAAAAGTAACCTACCAAGGATCACTTAGTTATATGCACTTATATGACAAGTGCCAAATAGATCAAACATCCAGCTGGGAACCAGACTTGGTCACTACTTAACCACTTAAAGTGAAGACAACAAAGCTCTTAAGTCGTGTAGCAGGATATGACTCAAGTCTGAAAGAGTGCAATTGTGTAATTCAAACGAAGTGCTCACTCCTGTCATATTTAACTGATTAGGCACCTAAAATTAAATCCTTGTTCATTTATAGTGGAGCAAACACATTGCAGAATGCTATTTTTTTTTTTCAGAAAACCACAAAAATGCAACTTCTGTGGAATAGATATAGGTACCTGCCAGAAAGTCCTGATGCAGCTCCTCAATCCTCTTTAAGTTTTAAATAAAGAAATGCCACTATTGTTTGAGGGGGACGCATCACAACCAGAGAGATTCAATCAAAATAGAAGCACTATAGACGTAGCAGGCTAGGACGCCCCAACAAATTCAAAATTGAAGATCCTAGAGCAGAACTGGGTAGTGAAGAATGAAACCCCAGATACCAGAGTTGGGCAGAAGCATAAAACCAATGAAGCAGAACCAGAAGACACCTCAACATAAAAGAAAAAAGAAAAAAGCGTAGACTTTTAGCAGAATTCTTTGTAATACACTTTAATCTAAGTTTAAGTAATTACCTTGAGATCCCTTCCTACAACTATTTTGCATAAGAAAGAAAACCAGCTTGAATTAAGTAAACAAAAGAACCTAACCAAATCACAGAGGAGTGACTGGAGGCATCCCCCAATTTAAAGAGTTGTGTGGGCACATTAAACACTCAATCCCAGCATCCACTAAAGAAACCAAGTTTTGGGGCTGCAAACTTCAACTTCTGCTTCGTCGCCGATCCCTCGGACCATTACTACAGAAAATGCAGCAAAAACATGAAAGATAATATTAATCAACAAGATCAACCATAAATTAAAGAATTGACTAAATGTATTATAAATGCACGCACACACTCATTTACTAGATGTAAAGAAAAATATCTTCATCTCCCAATATTGTAGGAGGATACAAATCATTCTTTGAAGCCAAGTGGGAAAAAGTTAGAAAGAATGTTTGACATTAGGGAACTCACCCATTGGCATATGGTAACTCCTCACGTCCACGGTATGGTGGTGACCTACTATAGCTGCGTCCACGAGGTGACAAACTGCGGCGTCTAGGAGACCGCCCACGAGGACTGTAGCTCCTGCTTGCAAATAATGACAATAAGAATTACACTATAGAAATTCCACCTTAGATAAATAGGTTTTAATGTATGCCAGTTACAACCGTAACAATATTAAACACTACATGAAAGAGTTGAGTATAATAAGATCTAATGACCAAGTATAAACCGAGAAATTAGCATCACCTCCGTCCATAGCTAGGACTTCTGCGGTATCTAGGGGGAGTGCGGCTACGGTGCCTTCCTGAACCACCACGAGTACGACATTCACGAGCAAAATGACCAGCCTCACCACATTCGTAGCATTTCAAATCAGAACCACCAGAACGGCCACGGCCACCTCCACGACCACCACCTCCTCCTCCTCCTCCTCCTCCTCTAGAATTGTGTGAAAGCTCCACTCTCCAGCCATTCTTACCTGTTCCCAAACAAAATAAATAACTCATCAATTGCAATTCCTACTTACAAAAGAAGGTAAAATGATAGAGACTAGATATAGATGGTTTGAACCAGGTGATAAGACAATGTCAAATCACGAGGGAAACTTAGAAATGCAAGTTGATTTGACGTTCATAAGTTTATGCACATACCATCTATTTCACGAATTGCATCCTCTGCATCCCTAGGGTCATCAAAATCTATGAAAGCATAACCAGGTGGTCTCCTTGCAACCCATACACTGAATATCCAACAATGAAAAATGAAAGATCATCTAGCCATCACATAAAATCTTGCCAGATGGTACAATACTTGTATAGTTCAGACAATTGTACTACCTTCGTATAACTCCAAAAACACGAAACTCATCTTCAAGGTCTCGCTCAGATACTCTTGGACTCAGGTTGCCCACGTAAACACGAGACATGGTTAAAATAAATCTGTGCCACAGGTGTAGATAGTTCATAAGGAAAACTTAATCACATTTTCATGTTAATAGAAGATTGTGCACTACGTGAACAGCCTGTAGACTGAAATGAAACTGAACAAATTTACCAAACATCAATCATATGGAATGAAAAAGAAAGTCAAAACAAACAAGTAAACATAAAAATTAGTAAAGTTTTAGAAATTTAAGCGAACAATCTACAAAGTAGTTAATATCAAATTGTAAATAAAAAAAAAACTTTATCAATATCAAATTAGAAGAAAAAGCTTTAAGGTCATATTCAAGAAAAAAGTACCAACTGACAAAACATTTCAAAGCAAAAGGTCCAATACTTTGTTTCACTAAACATGATCATATGGAGTGCAACTGAACGCTTAATATTCATAAAGGGGGAACAAAACAAAACAAAAAACAAAATCCATATCAAATCCAAATCTATTAGCACTATTAGTCACATAAAACATCTTATGGTATTCACGGACTTAGAGAAATTCAATAGTTCAGTGACTGCAATTCTTTCTCAAAATACTTTGACATACATAAACAGAGAGCACGAATAAACTCAAGCACAATCGAGGAGAAAAAATGGAGGCAAATAGACAGATCTGAACCTCGACGAAGAGGGAATGCTCAAACCCTAGCTGCTTTCCTCGTAACCCTCCCCTTTTAGATTCTACCTATGCGTTAAAACCCTTGAGTTTGAGTTTTATAGGTGCCCCTTGTTTCAACTTCAACTAGTTTTCAATATTTCGGTTTTAATCCTTCACAGTTCTGTATTTAACAATTCTTCCCACCGTTACTAGGTAGTAAGCAAGTAGATCTAGGAATTGGAAATAACTAATACACTCTGGATGTCGATATAACTGGGAAAATATCATTAATCTACTAAGGTTATAAAAATATTATACATATCTTAATTTTTGGAATAAATATATTTTTTTATCATCGAATTTAATAATTATTATAAAAACATTATTAAATTTTTATTTATTAATTACATATTATTAAACTTCATCAATGTTACAAGAACATCATCGAATTTTTTTTTATTTTTTCATCATTAAATTTTATAAATATAACAAAAATATCGTAAAGATATATATAACTTACAATTGAATAATACCTATCGATTTTATTTTTATAATATTTTATAAAATTTAATGTTATGAAAATAAAAAAAAATGGATTATATTTTTATAACAATTACAATGTTTAATAATATTTTTACTCTAATTTTAATGGAAGTTAATAATAATATTGTATACACATCAAAAAAATGCTATAAATATTATAAAATCAAGATATAATGAAAATATAAACACAAGATATTTTAAAATGCTTCTTACAATAAATGATAATCGACAAAAAAGAATTTTGAAAAAAAATCAAAAATAAAAGATAAATATTTGAGAAGAAGATGAATTAAAAAATCATGTTTTGAAGGATAAGAAATATATTTTTAATAAAAGATATAATTTATTATTGAGTATATAATAAGAAAATAAGTATTATCATTATAAAATAAATGTATAATGCATAATATATCATTAATTAATAAGGAAGTCATTATAAAAAATTATCCAAAATTTGACAGAAAAATCGAAAAAATTATATATATTTATTTAAAAAAATCAAATATTAATAAAACATATTTTATATAATGAATTAACATACCCATAAAATAAAATTAAAGTTATTATAAAATAGAATAATAAATCAAAATAATGTAATAATAAATGAAAATTTTGGATATCAAATATTAAAATTTATAACATATCTTAAGTTTGTTATTAATATTAATTATAAAATTTTAAACAAAGTAGTAAATTTAACCTATGATTTTAAAATATGAAATTTATTGAAAGACGAACATCATCCATTTTCAAAATATTATATATTAGAATAATAATAATAAATAATCATAATAGTTAAATACGTTGATAGAATAAATTTATAAAAATAAATAAGATATTTCAAGAAATATAACATATAATAATATCAAAAATACTAACATATTTATTTTAAGATATTAAAATAATAAAATCTAAACATTGAAGAAAAGTTTTTTATACAAATAAGAAAAAATAATGTATCATAAATCAAATTTACAAATGATTAAAAAAAAATTGGTAAACATGAATAGAAATAAAATAATTAAAATCAAAAATAAAAGAAATCAAAATTCTTATCCATGAAGTAACAAGATAGTAACAAAAATATGATATAAGGTAAAAAAAATTTCCAAATAACAAAAGATATATTATAGTAAATATAATTAAATGAAAATAATAAAATCTTTACAAAAAAAATAAATAAAATCAAAGAAAAAATCTTTAAAGAAATAAAAAATTTGTTATAAAATATTACAAATATATATTCTAAGAAGATATTCATTAAAATGAATAAAAGAATAAATACTAAGAATATCTCATGCAATGATTTCTCCTAATGAAAAAAAAAGAATCATAATTCTACTTTAATGAAATATAAAAAACAATTCTATGAACCAATCTTAAAAATAAATATATTAATATTAATATATTTAGAATTAAGAAAAATATTATGAAAATAAAATATTCTCTAATACAACAATATAATAGTAATCATTTGGATAAATTTTGTAAAAAAAAAATCAAAATTATTATAAAAGGAAACACAACAATGCTCCTATTATCCACGAAGAAATTTACGATCCTCCCATAAATGAAAGGAGTGGGTAAAGATTAAACAAACTTATCATACAGATAAGAGAAGATAACAAATAAAAATGAAATAAGAATGATGGTGAATCTATACCATCAAAATTTAAATTATAATAAAAATCAAAGATGGATTTTCCACAAACCATCCTCTCTCTCTTATCGGAATCCCAAACAAGATGGGTTCTCGAAGGTTGTTAGCCTCTCTACTCTGATCGGCTATACAACGTTTACCCTCCAAGTCTACGATCTGGAGAACTACCTTTAATATCTCATCTCCATCACCACTTCCTTGTTCGTGGGCTTATGTTTATATCCTTAACCGTGTGGATGAGTACGCTACCTCTTTGGTCGAGGCACCGACTGCACCAGCTTCACCAGTTTCGGTTAAGTAGGAAATCAAAAAGGGAAAAGTCACAGACGAATTCATAAGTAAGGGTACAATCGATAACGTCTGTTACATTATTGGAGCCATAGTTGATGTCAGATACGGCGAGGGTTTGCCTCCAATCTTGACTGCCTTGGAAGTGATGGACCACAATGTCATATTGGTCCTTGAAGTGGCTCAGCCCTTGGGTGAGAGCATGGTCCGTTGTATTGCTATGGATGGGACTGAATGGCGTACGGTTAGCGCGTGTTGAATACCGGCTCCTCTATCATTATAAGTTTCACACTTGATATTTGGTGTCTTATTTCCCTTTTCCTGTAGTTTTTGGTCAGTTTTGTGATGTTTTTCGTTGCCAAATCATTGGTCTCGATTCCTATTTTGTTACCCTCCCAATTTGCTGTAACAAATGTTTGTGATTGTTTTTGTTTGTTATTATTAGTAGGTTTGTGAAACTATGACTTTTATGATTTTATCTACGTATTGGGTTTATTTTGTTCTAAGAGCAGCCCTTTATGCGTTATTGCTAAAAGGAAATGCAGTTATCGTTCTGAGTATGTTCCTCTTATTCTCGTTACTTACAGTTAGCTTGTCCAATTTTAAAGTCAGTGTGTATTAGTGGTAGGCTTGTCTCCGATTTTATGCATGTCTGCATCTGTACTCTGCTCAAAGCCAAATTTAAAATAGAGCTTTATCACTAAAGTCCATTTTGTTGAATCTCATGTTACTCATGTTAGTTTTAGCTAACTTGCAAAGTTAGATATCGGTATTGGCACCAAGTTTTCATTCTTTAACCGGCACAAGTTGACCATCACAGGGTTTCATCAGCTAAATCAGGTGGAGGAAGGTGTTGGTAAGCCAGCTCCAACTGTTCTCGTACTTCATGTGCACTACGGTGGCTGTGTTGGAAACCTTCTAAGTTATGATGCTTTTACCCTTGGAGGGCCTTATTCTGTGAGGGGTTATAACATGGGTGAGATTACGCAGCAAGAAACATCCTTGAGGTAGATTTTTGCTAAAGAAAAATACTGAATAGGTCATTTGAGTACTATCGCTAGCTTTAGCTTAACTTAGGGGTGATGTACAAGTCCATCAAATTTATAATTAAGTGGTACCAAACCCTTATTTATAATTAAGATCAACATTTTTGGTTTGTGATTATGAGTTTGATATTTTTCTCTTGGAGGAGAGTAGATATCTAATGGTTTTCTATTATTGCTTCAATGCAGCTTGCAGCTGAACTAGAGATGCCCATTAAAGGCACACATGTATATGGATATTTTGGAATTGCATTTTTATGGGATTGTTTGGTTTCTCGTTTTGTGAATTTTTCTGATCAGCAAGAATTAGATTAGATCTCTTTCTTTTAATACTCCAAAAACCTCTGTTCCTATTGGCTGGGCAACCTATGGTTCACCACCTAATGTCAGCTTGTAGAAAGGTTTGTTTACTTAATTTAATTTCAAAATTAGATCTAAAGACGTTGTTTTTACATGATTATATTAGTTCAGTTGTTTAATTTTAAAATTAGATCTAAACCTGTGGTTTTGTATTACCATGTTTATATTTTATTGGGCAGTCACATATCTTTACGCCGAACTACTATATTTTCTGTACTTTTCCATTGTCCAAAATGCCTGGTAATTTTTGTGTTCTTTGCTCAATATGGCAAGTGATTATTTCTAGTAACTGTAACCGCAAATATTCCTCGTTGGAATTATGCTGGAAGCAAGTAATTAGTTCTTATAACTGTAACCTCAAATGGAGCTGTTTCTAATGTCACCATTCTGCAATCGGGTTCTTCTAGTGGTATTCTGACATATGAGGCATGATATGATTATCTCACTTTCATATCTTATGCTTCATTAGATATAGTAAGATAAGTTGTGCAATCATGCTTGTTTGTCCCTTGGTTATCATGTTGTGTTTTTCTTCCCTGTTTATACCTTATTTTGCAGTATAAGCTGATTTCCATTGTAATTGAGGAGACTTGCATCTTATCTGTGCGCGCCTATCTCATTTTCTGATATTAATTTGCTTCACTTTGCCTTAGCTTCATTAATGTAATATATATATATATATATATATATATATGAATGATTTGATATCTATCTTAATGTGTAAATTCGTAACTAGAGTATGATGGTTTTATGGTATGATTTAGTTTTTAGATTTTGACAGAAAGTCAATCGGTTATCACTCTGCTGTTATAGGATAGCAAGTGCTGCTATTATCAAGAGACATGATGAAATCTTTTCTTGTATGTGCTAACCACATGGTCTATTAATGGTGCTAAATTGATGTTTGCCAATTTTTAACTCGACACAGATCTTGTACGGAGAAAGTGATCTATAAAGGTCATGATATAGGAAGAACTTCCAAAATTAGCTGATGAAGCAAATGATGATGAAGAAGATGGAGAAGGTGATGCAGAGAAAGATGAAAATCGATCTGCTGAAGAAAAAAATTTAAGTTTGACCAACGAGATGGAATTGACTGTATCAAAACACTGAGCTACTTATTTACCTTTTCCCATGTTTTAACTTAACTAATGCCTGCTATGTACTATTTAATGCTTCTGAGTAAGCTTCCTAGTTCGTGTATTTGCTATATAGCAAGCAAAGTAATTGAAACTTGTAATGGTGTTACTATTGACTCCACTTCAAGTGTACTTAATATTTACAGTTTTCTATGTACATAATTATATATTTTAGGGATTTTTCTAGTTCCAATAGAACTAATATTTTATGAAACAGGGGATGTGCATCATTGTCGTAGGACTGATTTTTCTACTAATTCCGTGGCAAAAAATGAATACATAATAATGATATTTATGTTCTAACTTTTTAATAATAAAAATATAATATAATATAATATTTCATGATTTTAATATAATCGATATAAAGTATTAATATAAAAGGTTGTACTTTTATTATAATCGAAACTAAATATGAAAAAAATTACAATTTTAGCATAAATCGAAACCATAGACATGTCATACGTAATGATCTTTTATAAGAACAAAAATCGTGACTAAATGATATATGAATAGTCATGATCATATCTAAGAATATGATCTCCTTTACTTAGAGATCTCAATTTTTATAAACATAATTATAAATCTACTAACACATTTAAAAAAACGTGATTATATATTAATATTATAGTAACGTAAGAATGATCGATTCATAAGAAATGTATTAAAATTAAAATTTTCATTAATTAGTTAAGGATGAATAGTTTGAATTAGTATTTTAATGTTAAAGATTACAAGTATAATTATGTAATTAAAAAAATTAACTAAGAGTGATAAAATAAAAATACATAATAAAATTATCAAATATATTTGTTATAAGAACATATTTTGTATGTAATGGTGGATAAAAAACAAAAAATAACTATAATATACAATAAAAATATAAATATTATTATTTATAAGAGTATTATATTTTAATATTTATTCGTAGATAGGAAAAATTATACACAAATAAGTTATAAATCTAAGAAAGTTAAAAAAAAAGTTAGAACGAGAACGACCAAAATGTTCTCTTTTATATATATAATAAATCTAAAAAAGCTTTTAAAAAAAGCTAGAAAGAGAAGTATCAAAATGTTATCTTTATATATATATATATATAGTTTTTGAACTTGTTTTTGATTTAAATTGAATAATAATTTTTATTATTTTAAAATAATTTATTTTATAAAATAAAATAAAAAATAAATCTTTAAATATAAATTTTAGTTATTTTTATTATAATAATGTGAACAATTATAAAAAGTGATTTTTACGAATAATTCTAAAATAAATAGTAAATTAATTTATTATATTAATAAAAATAATAATTATTTTACGAAGAATATAATCAAATACAATAGCATATGTGATTTGATTCAATATCGATAGGATTTGTATAATTTTATTTAATAAATAAATTAAATATAACAAGACAATATAAATAAACTATTTAATTAATATTTTTATTATTATTATTTAAGAATTTAATTTGATAACGAGCATTTTTGACTTAAAAATAATGTGTATTAATTTATTATTGATATTAGATATGACATGATTTTGACACTAAAATGATTAATTTTACTAAAATATACTCAAAATAAAATAATCATATAATACTCATTTATTAAATAGATAAATATAAAATATATGAATTGTAATAAAACAATTATTTAAAAGTAATGGTCTAACGTAAAGATACAATAAAACTATTAAAATAATTATTTATAAGAAATATATCTATTATTTGATATTTATTATTAATAAAAAAACTAACTAAAAAATGAAATGAAACGAAAAGAAAAGAAAAAATATATTTTGACATTTATAAAATTAAATTTTTTTAATTTTTAAATAAGATAAAATAATAAAAAATAAAAAATAAATATATAAAAAAAATATAATATTTTAATGTATTCTTGAGAAGTTTGAGAGTAAGGAGAATTCATACTACTATTGAAATATTTTATATCTTAATTTAAACTAATAGTGAAACCAAATACAAAAAACTAAAATATACTATTTGTTTTCAAATTTTAATTAAATTCGAACATGTGTTTTTAAATTTTTAAAATATATGATTTGTTTTCAAGCTCTTAAAACTGCATATCTAGATCCTAAACTTTTAAATCCAATAATTTTGTCCCAAATTTCTTAAAATTTTATACATATATCTTTGTTAGTTATTATAATACATGTTATCTTTCTTAGTTACTATAATACATGTTGATGAATCAAAATTTTAGTATTTATTCATGAAATTTTAAAAATATAAGACTAAATTATAGGATTTAAAAGTTTATAATCTACGTCAAAAATTATAAAAATTTAGGAACTAAATACTACGTTTTAAAAATTTAAAGATATATTTATAAATTTAATTAAAATTTAAATATTAATAATATACTTCTTTAACTAATAAAAAAAATACTTAAATTGTTACAATTAAATCATTACTATTTTTAATAAACATACTCTAAACTATTCTTATACAACCATGACTATTTTGATTGTTTTAAACCAAATATGATGAACTTAGTGAGAGAGGTCAAGGGAGCGTTTCTTGCAACTAGAACATTAAAGATTGACTGAGTCCATGGTGAAATTATGGGTTTGAGATAAGGTGTTAAACTTGCCTTCCATTTAGGACATGAGACGCGTACTCGAAGGTGACTTCATTCCGGCCATTGAAAGAGTCAAAGCTTCAGACACCACACTGATATATCACAAAAGGGGTGTTGACTATATATTGACACGACCTTCCGACTTAGTATCCCGTAAAAGTGATTCGAATAATAATAATTTTTTTTCTTTCTTTCTAAAATTACTTTAATAAAACGCAAATAAACGAACCAATAATATGGCTTTTGAAATTGGTTGATACAACACCATCTATTTTTTATTTTTATTTTTTTCATTTTGGCTTCGCACAAAACGCACTGAAGTTCCACTAAGAGAGAGAGAGAGATGCTGATTTAGAATTATCTTGGTAAGAAGCTTGTTTTTTTTTAATTTATTTCGATATACATAAAGTTTTGACTTTAAATTACAATTAAAATATGTAAATATTGTAATCGGTACGTATTTAAATAAAGTATTTAAGATTTTTTTGTGCAGTTAAAATATTTAATAGTGATTCAAGCGAGAATGGTATTTACTATTTAACTTTGATTTTGCAGTCGTGAAAATGGGTTTGTGTGGGACGAGTTCTTTGACCGCGTGCTTTTATAATTATTGTTTTGAATAGTAAAATTAGGAGTAGTCGATGTCAGATGAACCTTTTGACATTGTAGAGAGAGAAAGAGAGACAAAAAATTTATCTTCATAATAAAATCTTTATTATATATAAAAAAAATCTTTAAATTCCCCTATTTGTTTTTGCTAAATCTATCGCTTGTGTTAAATAGGTAAACGTTGTTTCCACAAAGCTTTGCTTTTTTTTTCTTTTCTTTTAATACAATCCAAAAACTTTCTACACTAAAAAAAAATGATATATTTTTATTTTAATCGAAAAAAAAGTTAACACAAGTTTTTAATAAAAAATTATTATGTAACTTTAAAGTCATCAAATACCATCTATTAGTTCATGCAAAGAAATTAGTTTATGTATCACTAAAAATGTAGATCATGAAATTTTGTTCACACGTTAATGTGGCAACAAAACATTAAAGTTAAAAGCTCCATAACAATACAATTTCATATGGCTACACGAAGGAAATGATGAAAAAATCAACTTCAGAACACTAATGTGCCATGAAATTGATTGGCAAAGAAATTAGTTTATGTATCACTAAAAAAAAATTGAAAAAAAAGGTACAATTGAAGTCAATGACAAGTTAGTCCGATGTAAAAAATATTTAAATTACTTTGAATGAAAATAATATATTTAGTCAATTTTTTAATATTAAAAAATTATTTTAATAATAAAAAATTATAATTAATAATAAAATGAATTTAATGAGATAAAATGATCATTTTATTTTAATATTTTAAAATAAAATTTAAAATATATATAAAAAATTCAACTGTTTGATAAAATTTATATTTTATTAAATTATTTTTGTATCAAAAATTAAGGTTATAGAGTTCAAAAAATTACAAGATCAATAACGTTGGAACCATAAATTGATTGAGTTTAAAATCTTAGGGCTTCTTTCACAAAAAAAAAGACATTATAAAAGAAAATTATAAGTGATCTAAGAATATAATAAAATATGTTAAAATTAATACAAAATGATAGATTTTATAAAATATAAAAACTCACAATTTTGAAAGAGTATTAGGGATAATATTTAACATTAATTAAGTATAGGTAGACTTCTTTATCTTATTTTTTAAGTTTCATTTAATTTATTTTAATAAATATATATTATAATATGTATATTATGTTTAAATTTTGATAAAGTGTACTTTTTCTTTTACTTAAATTTTGATCTAGTTATGATTTTAAACACGTATTTAAATCTAAAATCTTATATTTTCGTTTACTTAATTCTATAATTCAAAATGTAAAGATCTCGAGACATAAATAATCAAGTTAGATTCATGCTGGTATATTATGCTAGATTCATTGTTGGTATATTATGTGAAATTCTTTATGAAAGATTCAACTCTTATGCTTGAATGAAGTTTCGTATGCTTATAAGGCTCTATTTTTTATTTTGATGATTGTCGGGTAATAGGGTTATTGTTAGTATTTTTCAAAGTGTTTCTGTTGTTTATGAGTGAGTTGAATGTTAATGTTTCTGTTTTTTATTTAGACTATTGGAATATGTTTTTGAAATTGTTGTTTTCTATTTGTATTGTGTGTATTTCATTGTAAATAACATTCCCTGATACAAAAATATGACTCTATTTATAAATCATATCATTATTTTTTGGTTTTTTGTATAATATTATGATCAATGATGGATTCATTTTCTTTTTTTTGCTTTTCAAATTAATATTTACGTCAGATTTATTGGTTTGAAGAACTATTAGACTACATAATAATATTGTATATTTTAGTGTATTGTATAAATATTGTGTAATTAAATAACAAAATTATAAATGTATAAGTGTATAGAGATGTATTGCATGTATGTGTATTACATCTCCTATATAAGATATCAATGTGTAGTAGATTTTATTAAGAATAAAGAAATGCATTTGATTTGTGATTTTATAATTAATTTTTATGATAATTGAATGTATTTTTATTTTATTAATTTTATATTTTTATTTAAGTAAATTAAATATAAGTATTTTTTCCTAAAAAAAATCCAATGCTGGTTGCTATTTTAAAATAATAACTTAGGTTTTTTTTTAAATAATTAGAGTATTCATGTATTTATTAAAATTCAACAACTTTTACAATTTTTCAAATTGTATATGTCCGAGTATTAGTTTGGTTAACCTTTCGAAATAAAGAAAAACCATCCTATAATAATTTATTAATAGAGTAATGATGGGCTAATCCAGCTTATACGGCAAGTAGGCGTTGGTTAAATTAGGACGGTTGCAACCACCGAGCGAAATAAGTCATTTTCCTTCTATCTTAAAGAGTAATTACAAACTTAAACCAAAATTATTAAATTAGTAAATTAATAATTCTTTTTATTTAATGTTACATAAATAATTTAATATTAAAAAAATTAATTTATAGAAGGATAATTTTATTTTTATAAAAATATTTATTATTTTATTCATTCTAATTTTTATTTTTATTTTATTACAAAAATAATGATATTAACCATATTAATTATGTTCACTCTCGTTGTTCTCTTTATTCTACTCTTCTTATCACCGGTCACGTTAAAACAATCTAAAAATATAATTTTTATTAAAATTAGAATTAAAAAATCATAAATTCATTTGAAACATCATCCATGTTAACGATCGCGATCATTCTCATTTCATTTATTTTTATCTTTTTTTATCATTTATCATTTTTTTAATCCCCTTGTGTTCGATTAAAATTATTTTCATCTTAAATTTAATCGAATATAAGATGAAAGAATCATTGATATCAAAGGCAATAACATGGTAGATATGAAATATAAATAAGTTGGTGATGTCTTATCTAAGTGTTCAATAAAAAACACAATTTTAAATTATTTTATAATAAATATTGAAAATTGGTTGTTAGATAAAAGAATAAAATGTTATAAAAGATAAGAAACCCTAGATAATTTGATAATTTAAATTTAAATATGTAATTTTTATTTAATAAAAATATAATTAAATTACTAAATCTTTTGTTTGTTGTGTGGGTATTAGGACATGTTTGATTATCGTAGAAAGCAAAAGAGGGTGCGTGAGTTTGTCTATTAAATAAAAGGAAATGATATTAGGCTATTTTATTTGAGATTATACCGAATATTAATACCATATACCCACGACTAAAAATATATTATTTTTCTCTAGGTCAGCTGAAGCAAAGAATCAAATCCTTAACGAGAGATCTCCTTAAATGTTCCTTAGGTAGATAAACAATTATACGAACCATCTTTAATTTTAAGAATCAACTTTAATAAAAGTCTAATATCTTGTATTTTTATAATGTATTTACATACATATTACATCTAGAATTTCATATCATACAATGTAAATCACTTAAAATAAAACAAGTATGTTTTCGTTATAATATCTTATTTTCTCTTTTTTTTTTCTTTCTATATTATCAAAAATTCTAGCTATTTTTTATTCTTTTATATCAAAGAGGGAGTTCGTTCATTTTATATAAAACTTTCTCTTCAGTAAATTAATCATTGTTTTTTTTAATAAATATCATAAAAGTTATTCTAATTTTTTTTTATTTAACATAGATTTAGATCTGTTATTATAATTTCTTCAATTAAATCTGATTTATAGTGACATTAAGCATGATTTGTTAAGTTTGTTCTAATATTTAAATCTAAATCTATATCTAATATTTGTAGCCAGAGTCTCCTAACAGTTCAAAAGGTTAAAGAACTCAAGTTGTTAAAAATAAATTTGATAGAAGATTATCATATTATAAATTATAATAGTTAAATAAAGAAAGAAAGAAAAATATTGGAAAATTTTACTCATTATATTACAGAATTTTTATTAAAATTCTTACGATAATTTAATGATTTTTTTTTTTATTTTTTTTACCTAGATGTTATTGATTTTCATTTATTTTAAATCAATTAAACTCATGTTTTTTAAAAGAAAACTTAAAATTAGATTACTATACCTATTATGAGTAAATATATTTGTTTCCACCAAACTATTATTATAATTATAAACTTATTATTAAACTTTAAATTGTTATAAAATCATTATCAAATTTTAGATATTGTTAGATAAGTATCACTATTTAAGAAAAATTCAAAAATTAATGAAACAAATTATATAAATACCATTATTGTTAAAAATTTAAAATAGTTTTGCTAATTTTTTTACAACCTAACAACAATGGTGCAGGCGGATCTATAAGGTGGCTAGATGAGGCACTTACCACCCCCCTAAACAAGTGAAAAAAATTTAGGGTTTAACGTTTATAGAATTAACGTCCATAAAATAATACTGTGCTTTTTGAATTTTGAATTTTAATTTTTATCACTCAATAACTCACGATAAAATCAATAATTTAACATTGTTAAAATAAAATGATAAAAATAAAACATTTTATTGAAAAAATTATCTAAGTATTCATTATAAAATTAAAGTGATTAAATTATCGCCGTTATTAGAAAAAATGACTCTAAAAATATTCAATTGAACACAATAACCTATAATTGATATTCTAAAGATATTCTCATATTTTTTATGATATGACTAACAAATGATAATATATTATCCAATTTTTTAATAACATTAAAAAATAATAATAATGTTAATTTTATCAAAACAACATCAACTATATAATATACTTAAAAAGTTATAAAATTAATGCATTTCAATTATCTAATTCTTAACTATTTTATTTAAATTGAATCAATTTTAACTTTGTTATTTAAAAAAATAACGAATTAATTTAATCTAATAAGTTAATTAAATTAAACACTTAAATCTCCTAATTTTTTATACCATATAAAAATTCCACTATGCTAGCAAATTAGCAAATCATAAGTTCCCGTGGACTTTTAACGTAACATTTTTTAAATCTAAAATTGATATACCATATGTTAACTAAAATATTTGATGTATAATTTTACAAACTTAGTATAACATTAATTAAAAACTAATAAACTCAAATATACAAGTATCATAACCTACTGAACCAGTAAGGCATTTTCTCTTTCTTTAACCTTTTCAATTTTCTATATATTAATTTTTCTATGAAACAAAAATATTTATATTGTTTAAAAGTATTATTAAATATATTTAAAAAATTATAAAAATAATATCTTAATATTAAAAGTAATACTAAATAATTTTGAATGAAATTTAATATTTAATGAATCTAAATAAATAATAATTTAATTTAAACAATATATAATTAGACATCATTTTAAAAGTAAATTAATATGGGGTGTATATAAAGAATATTATTTTTATAATTATAAATTTTAAATGTATTATTTTTATCATTTTTTTAAAATATTTTTCATATAAAATATTTAAAAATATATATTAATTAAATTATTATGAACGTATAATTTTTTTTTAAAATATATTATTGACACTATGTGTCGGTGGAATGATAAATTAATTTTAAAATTTGTAGAATAAATCTCTTAACTTAAGTTATTTTATATTTAATTCATAAGCTATGATTATAATATGTCACACTACCTTATGAAAAGATCCTCTACGTATCTCATTTCCTAATATAATAATATTGGAAGTTTTAAACCATATGTCAACCGTCGGATTAAGTTAACGTTTTGACTTGTACAGAAAGAAGAAAAGAAAAAAAGTAAACTCTTCAATCTTTCCCACCATTATTTTCCCTTTACCCGGTCATCCGGTCACATCCTGACTTTGCTATATAAACCTCCCCTGCTTCCTCATTCTTACTACCTCCATCAATGGCTTGTTGAGCTTCTTCTTCTTCACATTAATTTTCCTCTGTACTTTCCATTTGTTTGAGATAATATGGCAGTGGATTTGATGAATAACTTTCCAAAATTAGACGAACAAAAGGCTATACAAGAAGCCGCATCTCAAGGTTTGAAGACTATGGAACACCTGATCTACCTCCTTTCTAATCAGCAACAACCCAAAACTCACCTAAACCGCTCGGACTACGCTGAATTAACGGACGTTACAGTTTCGAAGTTCAAGAAAGTTATTACTCTCCTGAATCGGACCGGTCACGCTCGGTTCAGACGTGGACCGGTTCAATCGTCTCCCTCTTGTCCTTCTTATTCACCACCGTATTCCTCATCATCGGTGGCTTCGCTCCCTCTTTCTGAACCTCCAACTCTAACTTTAGCTCCGCCTCCAGTCTACGTTGCTCCTGTGCCGGTCAATCTTTCGGTGAGTTTCGTTCCAGCTCAACCCCAGAGTATGACTCTTGACTTCTCTAAGCCTAGTATTTTGACTTCAAATCAGAAGAGTATGGAGTTCGAGTCCGCGAAAGAGAGCTTCAGCGTTTCTTCTAGCTCGTCGCTTATGTCATCGGCGATCACTGGAGACGGTAGTGTATCGAACGGAAAGACAGGCTCTATATTCTTAACTCCAGCACCGACTGTTTCCGGTGGGAAGCCTCCTCTCTCTTCCGCGCCGTTTAAGAAAAGGTGTCACGAGCACTCTAACTCCGAAGATGTTTCAGGGAAGATATCGATGTCTGGATCCGGATCCGTAAAGTGCCATTGCTCCAAACGAAAGTAAGCTGTGTTTTTCACCCCCTGCGCATTTTAGCAATCGTATTCATGATATGAACCATTGTCACACAATTATAATTTTATAATTTCACTTTATTTAAAATACCAATAAATTAGATGTTAAACTTGGGGACCGTCTTGTAGATATTATTAAACTACCAAAAAATTAGAACTGGGCTTGAGCTAGGTTCTATCTGAGAATCTGAGTTAAATGGACCGAGTCAATATTAAGTGACTGACTCATTAACCATTATTGGGTAATGGTCAGCGACAGTATGTGCGCATTTTTTCAACCCACTAAATTTGATTTTTTTCTTCCCTTTTTGTCATTTTGTTGGATATAGGTAAACTTAAGAATATATATTAGTTTTATTTATTTATAAAATTTCATTTATTTAAATTAAAAATATAAAATAATTAAATTAATAAAATAAAAATATATCAAATTATTATAAGTGTAAATAAAAATTATTATGTAGTAGGATTTAAGTTTTATGTCATTCGTTTTTTTTTACTTCTCTATGATAAGATATTATAAATCTTCATCATTTATATTTTAAATTCAATAAATATTTAAATAAAAAGATATTTAAATCTTGAAAAAAAAACCACATTAAATTAAAATCCACGTTTAATTTATTTACATATTACTATCTATATTTATTAAAATAAACTTGAAGACTTATATAAAAGAAATAAATTCTTTTACTATGAAAAATGAAAATAATAGATGATTACACTAAATAAATTTGAATTAAGTTGGGAGTTTAGAATATATTAGCTTAATTATTTTTGTATATGATAATTATGTGACAATTTTTATAATATTAAGGTGTAAGTTTTTCATTTAATATTATTATATAAGTCCAATGGAACTTATAATAATAATAATAATAATAATATATCATATTAATAACGTGATAAAATATGAACTTAGACCAAGTTTTTACTGGTCTCAAAGATGCAGCAGCAGCCGGTGCACGGCAGAGTTTATACATTTCCAGAAACTTTATAGTTAATTTATAATATTCTGATATTTTTATATTTTTATATTTTTAATAAAATTAAAATTCAGGAAAAATCGGGTGAAGATAGTAGTTCGAGTTCCAGCAATTAGTTCGAAAATAGCCGATATTCCAGCGGACGAGTACTCTTGGAGGAAATATGGACAAAAGCCAATCAAGGGTTCACCTTATCCAAGGTTAGATTATATACCTTTCTTCTAAGTTTTTTTTTTCTGAATTTGGTGGTTAATACATTTATTTTTTATTTTTGGATTTTTATTATTATTATTATTATTATTATTATTATTATGTGCCAGGGGTTATTATAAGTGCAGTACAATTAAAGTTTGCCCGGCGAGGAAGCACGTGGAACGAGCACCAGATGATCCAACGATGCTGATTGTAACTTACGAAGGAGAGCACCGTCACGCACAGCTTCTAATGCAGGAGAACGTGGCTCCTCCGATTGATATTCGAGTCAACCAGCTCTAAGACGTAGACTTTTGTAACAAATGGAAGTGTAGAAAGAAGATAGAGTGTTTGGGATGTAAATTTTATTAAGAGACTTTATTAAAAATATATATATATATATATTTTTTATATATATCTGATAAGCATGCTCCGAATCTGGCAGCTGGTGCGGTGTTTAATTAACATTAAATAGGAAATTAATTAATTAATTGCCATTTGGTGGTAGTAGTGGTTTATTTTCGTTTTTAATTGGTTGGTTATGGCTAATGGAGTGGGTTTGTCCTTACGTGCGTATTTTTTAATTCTTAATGGGAGAAGTGGGATTCCATTTATGTGATAAGAGTCAAAATGGGTTTTAGAGTGGACTTTTGGCCAATGTGGTCCATGAGGTTAATAAGATTTATAATTTTTATCTGATTTAATATTAAAATTTATATTTATAAATCAATAAAATTTGTAGTCCACTAAAAACACAAAATTACTCCTTTTATCACATCCATGACTCCAAATTTTTTTTTTATATTTTTATACTATTTATTTATAATTTGTTGTCATAATAATTCATCATTAATAAATAATTTTAATATTTAATCAACAAATCACGCATGCATATAATATCTTATTAAAACAATGTAACAATGTGAGCCTAATGAAAAATATGATGATATTGTAACTGGATGTTCATGTTATTATTATTGATATAATAATAGTTTTATTTAATAATACTAAATTAAGATGTAATTAATATAAAATAAATTTTTTACTTATTTTTATTATAGAAATAATAAAAATTATTACGAAAATATTATTATTTTTTATAATTTAAAGTTATTATAAAATGATAAATTTATTTAATAATTATAATATTAAAATATAATTAAATATAAAAGAATATTAAAAAAATATTATAATATTATTATTATTTATGATTATTTATGATAAATTAATTATATTTTTCTAATAGGTAATAGGAATCATCGAAGACTTTTTGCAGATAAAGATGAAGTTGTCAATTCATTTCTTTAATTTTAATTGTTGGACGTCTACGTGTCTTGTGAAGGTCAAAGCACCACCTCAAATCCCTGCCTACCAGGAAATTCTAATAAGGCACTGCACAACTATAAGTAGCTTTAAGAAATCGATATTCTTCATGTCCCTTCGAGGAAGAGAAAATTGAAAGAACTAGTCTCTCACTCTCTCCATACGCATACGTGTTTGAAACAAATTTAATTTATTCTAAATAATATCTAATTTTAAAAAATACTTATTTATTTGTTATAATTAAGAATTCATTATATATTAAAATCCAATAATACTAAGTTATGATTAGAAAATATTTAAATATTTTTTAGAATAGAATGGTAAAAAATTATAAAAATTAAATATTTTGGTATATAATTTTAATAGATCAATTATCATTGTTAAATAAAAAATGTATTGATATGATTCTAAGCATCATTAGGAGAGACTTTTAGTAAAAAAAAAGGGGGTGATATTTCTTATTTTGTATAAATAAAATTTTAAGTATTAATAACAAATATTCTCTTTTATCAAAATATTATTGTTTCTTTTTTTTTTAACTTTTAAAGCTTTTAAATATTCTCTTTTATCAAGATATTATTGTCTCTTTTAACAAATGTTATTGTTTCTTTTTTTTCCAAAATTTTCTAAAAATTTTTAAAGTTTTGATATTCTAACAAAGAGATAAGATAGCTAGTAAAGTGGTTTCAAACATGTCATTATAGTGGTTTCAAACATGTTACTATAACATATCAAATTAGAACTCTTGATAATAGTAATACAATGCCACAAAAATCATCACAATCAAAATTTTGAAACACTATAGAGAAACTTGTTGTCATTATAATATATCGAATCGGAACTCTCGACAATAGAGGATAGTCTTTCTCATTATATATAAGCAAAAAATTAAGCATTAATAAATAATATTTTTTTTCATCAAAATATTCTCGTTTCCTCTTCACTTCCAATTTTTTTTTAGTCCTTTTAAAGCTTTCTTCTTTCCACAATACGTGTGGAGAACACTTCTAGTATAAGGCAATGTATAAATAAAACTTTTATTTTAATCTCATTTGTATTTATAGTATATGTATATATAAAACTTAAAAAAAAACATAATTTAAAATTACATTATTAGGAATATATATTTTATGTTTTTAAAGAATTAAATGTAAAATAAGTTAATAATTAAATTATATAAAAATAAGAAGGTTTAATTTGTTGGTCATATACACCTAAGAGTCCTACCTATAACGCGTGAGAGAAGTGTTTTTAACTGGACTGTAAATATTTTCTTATCTTTAATTAATAGTCGTGTAATCTTAACGTAGTGATGTGCTAATTATAAAATAAGGTCCATTATACTCAAAGAGAATATGTAACTTTCCGGTTTCCATTTAAATTGTGATTAATTGAATAATTAACAATTAATCATCTTTATCCTTGAGGTTGACTCTTTTTTTTTTCTCCTTCTTTATTTTATTTGAAAAGTGTATACAAATATTTTTGATAATGTTTGATATTACGATTTTAAAATAATATTAATGACAAATATTATCTTATTAGGTTAATGGTACTTTCTTGTCTCTTTATTTACATAGTGGTTGTTAACATTACTTTCATCTTTTATTTATATATGTATGACTTTGCATAATGCTAGTAATATTTACTTGATAAATAGTTTTTGTTTTTCATTTGGAGTTCATCTAAAACTCCATTGTTATTTTTATTTTATTTTAACACTACTAGTTAAGTTAAGAGTACTGTTATGGAGCAATTAATACCAGTTGTTCGTAACGAAAGTGAAAATAATAATACTGCTCACTGTAGTTTGGCATATAAAAAATAAAAATAAAAATTGAAGTCCAAAATAATTAGTCATCACACTTGAATTTCAATATTTGATGTAGAAATGAGGTGTTTGGAAGAAAGCAAAAACATTAATTAAGTGTTATTCTTTTCTTTGAAATCACGTATGATCCAATTCATTCATGGGAATATATCACCATTTTAATTTTAATGGTTCTCCCTCCCCCTCCTCCTCTCTCCTTAACCATTTTTAAAAACATGTTAAAATATTAACAAAACGATAAAAATAATATTCTTATTAATTATAAAAATATCATATCATCTTATATATTTTTACTAATAAAAATAAGTTTCGTACATTATTTTACATTAAACGCCATTTAAATTAAATTACGATCGTTTATATCTCATTAAATGTTATTAGAGTGTTATTTTTGTTATTATAAATTTTAAAAATATAATTTCTTGTAATTTTTCAAAATATTTTCTTTTTGTAAAAATATTTAAAAACATAAAAATTATCAAAGGAAAAAATTTAACTCGTACATACAACTTTTATAGATAAATTTAAATTAAATGAGTTTAATTTTTGATTGCATACTCAACTCCGAATATAAATATTAACTAAAAAAATAGATCTATTATTGATCTTTTTTATTTAAGCATGTGTATATAAACGTAATAATTTAGCAGTAATGTCACGTTAGGAATGATAGAATTAATGAGTAAGAATTTTGGTAATTTTATATTTAATTTAACTATATTAAGAACTAAAAGAGTAGACAAACAAGAACTAAATTTTGTACATAAACTAAATAGTAAATATATCAAAGTTAAGTAAGTTACATAAATTAAAAAAAGCTGTAAATCACAATAAAATTAACTTTTGCTACACGAGTTTATCACACTTAAATGATTTATAAAAGTTTTTTAATTAATTTTTTTACGTGAATGATAGAAAACTAGGTCTAATTCAACCCAATAAGATCTCATTAAGTTAAGAGTTGCCCAAACTTATAAGCAGCATTGATGTTTTATTTTTAGTCGATGTGAGATAAGAATACTTAACAACCTCGCTCCACACAGCGAACAGTGGACATTAGCGCCAAGGTAAGACTATGGTAGAGCCTAATTAGATCAAAGCAAATAGAGACTAGGCTCAGCTCTGATGTCATGTTAGAAACTTAGATCTAACTTAACCCAATAAGATCTCATTAATTTAAGTGTTATCCAAACTTATAAGCATCATTGATATTTTATTCCTAATTGACGTGAGACAAGAATATTTAACGGTGTAAAAACTAATGTAATAAAAAAATAAAAAAAAATTCTTTCTCATCGATTAAACTTTAAAACTCAATTTCCACGGGATTGAAAATGTCACTAGTAAAACCCTAAATTGGTTGATTTAGTCATATAATTGTTTTTGAATCAGAAAAAGTTAATAAAGGGCAAGTTTATGTTACTTTCGGGAAGTTGATTGCCAATAATAGAATTAAGAAATGGACTTATCTATATATCTCGAATGTTAGGGCAAGTTTACGTACAAGTCCTTAATTTGGATTATCTTGAGATATTCATTTCAGAATTCAATGATGTGCAGACTATAGAGGGCTACATAGCTCAGTGGGAAAGTATTTGGAGCTTGCGGTGAAAAATTTGTTAAGACAAAGTATAAGTTCTGTAATGATGTATTTGAGAGGATAGAAAAAGTTACTGAGAGTTGTTATGTGAGTGACCCAAAACCGAAAATATCCCAAATCCCAAATGATTAATTAAACCCTTCCTCTTCTATATATATATATATCTTCATTTGTTTCTCTGCTGTAATAAGCAGCCGCTAAAATAGAGAAATAGAGAAGCTGCCGAATTAGAAGCTGAAAATAGAGAGACTTTTACCCAGACATATCCAGAACAGCGTAGCCTTGTCGATCTCCAGCACCAGTGACGACAAGCACAGCCTCCAGCTTATTCTTCCTGCGTGCAACTCTGATTGCGTGAACAATGACTGTGATACCAAGTTTTTACGTTAATATTTGATTTAATAATAAATTTATTAATTTATTTTGTTATATATTATCATTAAATTAAAAGAATTTATTTCGTAAATGTATTTATTTTTTGGTATATTTTGTAAAACTCTTCATATATTGATTTTTATCTCTATTTGATTATTAGTAAATTTTCTTCGATGTATCGTCGTCAGTGGAGTAGACTTTTCACATTTAAAAGTTAAATCAATTAAATCATTGTACATTATCTATTTTCTTATTGTTTATTATTTTACTGTTACCCATTATTATATATTTGTTCAATCAAAATTAGATCTGATCTTCGTTTTTACAAGTGTTAATTTATAACAAGAGTAAGAAATACCCTACAAAGCTTTTGAAGTTGTTGGATATATTTAGGATAGCAAGTAATATATCTATTGTGTTTTGTTATCATCTTGTGATTATGTGTTAGTATTATTAGGTGTATTGTCTAGAAGTTGTTGTATGACTTTTATTGTACTATCAATAGAGTAAGCGTGACTTATAGTGTAGAAACTATTAGTTTGTTATTCACTAATATGCTATAAGTAGTAGCTGTGAGCTACTGATATTTGTATTGTAGTTTTACTATCTTCAATGATCAATATTACTACTTTAAGTATTCCTTTCATCTTTACAAGCTCTTGAAGTTGTGAATATTATCAGAGCTATCTTCGTCTTTTTGTGAATGGCAAATAAAAATTCATTTGGGCAGAGCTACAAAGATGCTGTATGGATTCAATCGTCTTCAATTTCTCAAAATTTTTGGGGACCCTTCTCGAGTTGTTGCAGGCACTATACCTCTATGAATGCCTTCCTCTCGAGATTCTTCTGGTGTTGTTCTTCCAGGGATTCCTTCTGTTTCACGTGAGTTTTCTTTTGTTGTTCCCCTAGTTTGTACTTCTCATGATCTTCCTAGTGTTTTTCCTCCAGGTGTTGGATTTCCAAATTTTTCTTTGGGTTTTAATCCAAATTCTAGCATGATAGATTTTCTTACTTAGATTCTATAATCATCTCCTCCCATGAATATATGTCTCTTAGTAAAACTTTATGATCATGATTACATGATTTGAAAGGAACAAATTCTCACATTTGTAACTGCTCATAGGCTAGAACGCATTCTTGATGATTCTTCAAGTCCTCCACCAAGGTTTCTTGGAAATTTTTTATGTGTGACCCTTCTTTTTTCAATTGAAATATATTTAATTCCATTATTAAGGGTTGAATATATAACTCGATGGAATACTGGGGTATTTTAGTAGTGTCATGACAACAATAGAATAGTTGTTGGCTTTAGAGGAATCTTATACTATAAATGTTCAATCTATAGTTATAAAACTTCAGGAGCAATTTCAAAGTCTTCAAAAAGATGATCTTACTGTTCATATTGTCACAATATGAACAATAATTGTCTTTGGTTGATGGATACTGGTACTCGTCATCATATAACAACTTAAAAACCTAGGCCTAACTCTGAACCCAAAAGCTAGCTTGTGAGTTAGAATCAGATTTATAAGGAGCACTAATGCCTTACTTCTTAGTCAATATGGGACTTAACATTCCCCCTCCACATCAGCTAGAGTCCGGATGTACGGCACGGTCCGGATTTACGACATGAGGGCCGATGGGAGTACGAGGAAGTCAAGAGCCTAGCTCTGATACCAACTTAGAAACCTATGCCTAACTCTGAACCCAAAAACCAGCTTGTGAGTTAGAAGATTGCCCAGACTTATAAGGAACACTAATGCCTTACTCTTAGCCAATGTGGGACTTAACATAACATATGATGCATCTCATCTTATACCGTCGATATGGTTCTAATAGTGTTGTCTTAGGTAATGGTGTTCAAATCCCTGTTGACAATATTGATCCAAGTTCTTTACAAACTTCCAATTCTAGTTCTTTAGCTTTAAATAGTATGCTTCACATTCCCAATGCTGCTGCAAATTTGATTTCTGTTAACAAGCTTTGTTGAATTTTTCCTCATAGTTTTAATGTCAAGGATCTCATCTCAAGACGAGTCAAGCTTCAAGGTCAAACTAGACATGGCTTGTATAGTGTTTAGAGTCATTCCACAAGAACTTCTACCCATCTTGTCTCACCTACTATGTTTTTAGCTTCTCTTCTTGATTAGCACTAGAGGTTGTTGAATATTGGCTCTAAAAGTAACAAATTAGTGGCATAATTTAAGGAAATTAGTGGCCTAATTTGTGGCATGATTTGTGGCATGATTTAAGGAAATTAGTGGCATAATTTAAGGAAATTGGTGGCCTAATTTAAGGCTTAAATTATGGCACACTTTAGGAAAAGGGAGCCTTTCTTCATCTATAAATAGGGAAGAGTTCATGCATTGAAGAACAAGACAAAAATCGAGAAAAAAATCGAGAGAGAGTATAAGCAAACTCAAAGAGAGAAAATACTTGTGAGTTTTGGGAAACAACGAGAGATATTATTAGTGAAAATACTGTATCGTATTCTGTATATTTCCTACTCGGTTCAAATAATATCTTGCTGCCTCCCAGTGGACCTGGCGAATTCTTAGAACCACGTAAAGTGCAGTGTGTTCATTTTATCGCTTTGATATATTATTCATATCCTTTATTTATTGCTTCGCACAACAAATTGGTATCGAGCCAAATATGATTATTATATATCAAATCGAAGCTCTCGGCGATACGAGCATAACGGTAAAAAGAATCGCTCAAATCAGAAGTCCAGAATCACCGCCGGAAGCTGGGAGTCTGTTTGCCCGATGGCCGAGTCAACTGTAGGGTTAGGCAAGTCAACTCGGTCACTAGTGATATTTGGATAGAGTTGGTCTATTTTCATCCGTTTTCAATGAGTTGGATCTATTCCTAGCTAATTGGACCATTCCAAATTCAACTACGGACTCCGTTTTTTCAAATAAGGTATAAAATTTGGAAAAACAACATTTTAAGTTGTAAGTGCAAAATTTACATTGTCGGTTTGTACTTATGGTGATAAAGGAGAGATCGAAGAAGGTGAACAAGTTGACCATAGAATTTATGGCCAACCAAGTTCTACTCGAAGAACTATGTTGTCCCGCAAAAGTTTGAGGTGGAGAAATTAAATGGCCCACCTGAAATAACTTTGGCATGTGGCAATGTAGTATTAGATCTATTGTTAGAGAAGGATCTAATATAACCTTGGAGACTAGGCAGGGAGATTATTCAAATGAAGATTGAAATTATGTCAGCGAGCAAGCTTGTGGCACAGTTCGGTAATGCTTAGGAAAAGATCAGAGAAGTACTGTAATGAAAGAAGAATGTAGCGATTCTGCAGGAAGAAACTAGAGGACAAATACATGACGAAAAGTATTGAAAACGGACTCTACTTGAAGAAGAAACTTTTCCGTTTCCGATTACAAGAAAGGTACCACATGATTGAGCGCTTAGATAATTTCAATAAAATTTTGGCGATACGCAAAATTTAGATGTTGAAATTATCGATGAAGATAAAGCTTTGTTGTTGTTGAATTCATTACACGAGAGGCTATGAGCGTTTAACCTGACCACATTTATATGGAAAGTATGAGGTTAAGTTAGTAGATGTTTCAAATGCTTTGGTAAATAATGATACAGGAAGAAGGATCGACATGATCAGGAGACTCGATATCGGAAGCATTGACGGCTGACCCAGGTAGGACTATGACAAAAATGCGGCGGATCGAATAATGAGGGGGAAATCTAGATCAAAGTCCCGGAGGAGAGTCATCCAGAGACGTCCTACGAAGGACGAGTGTGCCTATTGTCACCGAGAGGGAACCTTTGGAAGAAAGATTGTCCCGAACAAGGATAAGTCGAATGCAAATGTTGCACGAAAGTAGATGAAGATGAAGAGATCGACGCCTTTTCGGTTTCATAAATCAAAAATCTACTCGGATAAGTGGATTCTTGATTACGGATGTTCTTATCATATGTGTCCCGAAACGGACATTGGTTTCGAGTTTTGAAACTCGATGGAGGAGTTGTGCTTATAGGCGGCGATAATGCTGTCGAGGCAAAGGGATCGAACAATGCGACTAAGATGCACGATGGTACAATCAAACGACTTACAAATGTGAGGTATATTCGACCTAAAGAAAAACCTTATTTCTTTAGGTGTTCTAGATCCCGATGGTTCTGAGAGTAACATTGGAAAATGGAGTCTTGAAAGTTGTACGAGGTGCATTTATGGCATGATGAAGGGTACTCGTAAGGAAAACTTGTATTTCCTAGAATGGGTGTCTGATTCGGGAAGGGCAATTTGTCTCAGTAGTTATGAAGAAAAGGAAAATGATTCTTCCCTTTGTGTACTGGCTTAGGGCATGTCGGTGAAAAAGGCTTTGCGAGGCTTAATGAAGCAAGGTCTTTTGAAATGTGCAGGCTGGAAAGTTTGATTTAAGCGAGCATTGTGTAATGGGAAAACAAACGAGAGTCGAGTTAAACCTTTGCCGTTCATCGTACTAAGGGATCTCTTGATTATATTCACACGGATGTTTGGGGACCTTCCAAGAATGCTTCACTTGGAGGTAGCGTTGGTTTGTGACTTTTATTGATGATTTCTCTAGATATGCGGATATACCATGAGTCGCAAAGATGAAGTTACGGATATCTTTCTTAAATGGAAGAAAATGATCGAGACTTCGAGACGGGCGGGAAGATTAAAAAGGCTCGAATCGATAATGGTGGCGGTATAAATCGAGATCCTTTCTTTAAAGTTTGTCAAGATGAATGGATAATCGAGACATTTTTCGAGTTCTCGTACCGTGACAGAATGGAGTTGGAAACGAATGAGATCGTACTTTGGTTGAGAAAGTTCGATGTATGCTATCTCATTCCAAATTGAGCAAGGCATTTTGAAATTTGAGGCTTTGTCATATGCAACTCGTATAGTCAACAGACTTCACTGCATTGCATTAGATGGAAAACTCGCATAAGAGGTATGGTGCGGACAACCTGCTACTTGATTATGATTCATTGCGAATATTTGGATGTCTGCGTATTTTCATGTTAGTGAATCAAGTGGATCAGAGAGCAAGAAAGCTATTTTCTTGGGCTTTAAGGAAGGAGTTAAAGGATTTCGACTTTGGTGTGGTGAATCGAAAGATCGTCTTGTAGAGATGTTACATTCGACAGTACGGTATCTTTGAGACAAACAAATTCGAGAAAGAGAATGAAAGTCCAAATACTCTTTCTAAGGTGATGCTTGAGACTTGGAAGATCCAGGAAAGGTTGCACCAATTGGTCGTGGTGAAGATGAAATTGATGATCGAAGAGAGATCTCGGTTGAGGTGGAGGTTACTACCGCCATCATTTCTGGAGTGTCGGCGACGGAATCTATTGCCACTGGTACTCGGCCGAGAAGGGAGATTAGAGAAGCCTATGGATACACGGAACATGGTAGCATTCGCGCTTGAGTGGTGATGATGATGTCCCGTGTAATTACGGAGAAAGCCGTGCGAAAGAGTTGATAGTATGAAGTGGAAAATGGCAATGGATGAAGAGATGAAGTCTACGTCGAGAATCGAACTTGGAAGTTGGTTGACTTCCCACGAAGAGGAAAGAAAACTATTGGTTGCAAGTAGATTACATGCGAGAAGGAAGATGCTCTGGTAAAGACAACATCGGATACAAAGCGGCTGGTAGCAGGCTATGCTCGGGAAAGAAGGAATAGACTGATGAGGTATTCTCGCGATTGTTAAGCATTCATCTATTCGGATACTATTGGCTTTGGTAGCACAGTTTGATCTCGAGTGCTTCGACTCGATGTCAAAACTTGACTTTTCTCCGTGAGTACTTTGAGCGAAGAAATCTACGTGTCTCAATGGGATGGCTTCAAAATTCCGGTGCGAGAGGTGGGCTTGCAAGGTGAGCAAGTCAATTTATGGTTTGAAGCGATCACCGCGACAATGGTACAAGCGCTTTGATAGCTTCATCGTGGAAGCGAAGTACACACGTAGTCGGTTTGATCATTGTGTATACTTTCGGAAACTCGAGACGGTACCTTCGTTTATTTGCTCTTATATGTTGATGATATGTTGATTGCATCTAAGACGAGTGGAAGATCGACAGTTGAAGGCTCTGTTGAGTTCGGAATTTGAAATGAAAGATCTTGGAGAAGCTAAGAAACTTCTTGGGATGGAAATCACGAGAGATAGAGTTCTGATCGGTCGATGCGACCGGACTCGGTATTTGAAGAAAGTACTTGCAAAGGTTTGACATTGATGAAAAAAACCAAACCGGTAAGTACAGCTTGCTCTGGCTTTCGGTTAAGTGCGTTAATGTCACCTAGCACCACTTGTAGATGAGAAGAAGCAAATGGAACGTGTTCCGTATACGGAAATACTTTTGGTGCACTTGATGTATCTGATGGTTTGCGGGACACGATATTTCCCACGTTGTTAGTATGGTGAGTCGGTACATGCGTCATGTCAGGGTAAAGGACAACGCGAGCGGTGAAGTGGATTCTACGGTACATACGTAGTCTTGTGGATATTGGTTTGAAGTTTGAGAGAGGCAAGGCGAAGGTAAACACCTAGTTGGATATGTGGATTCGACTATGTTTGGAGATCTGGATAGCGTCGATCTATTTGGTTATGTGTTCCAATGGCAAGAGGACCGGTTGTTGGAGATCAACATTGCGGTCGGCTGTAGCTTTGTCTTCTGAGGCAGTATATGGGTACATGTGAAGCATTCAAAGAAGCTATATGGCTTACCGGGTTGACTAAGGATTTGGGTATTGTTCGGAAAGAACGTGGAGGTTTTAACGACGGCCCGAGTGCCATTTGTTTGGCAAAGAACCAAGTTAAATCATGTGGTCGCGCCAAACACTTGTGATGTTCGATTTCATTTTGTTCGGGGAAATCGTCGATGAAGGGAATGTTATACTCGAGAAAGTCGGGCTGAGATAACCACTGAGATATGCTTCAAAAGGTGGTTACGGGGATCAAGTTTCAACAACTTCTTGAACTTGATCAACATCTCTCGAGCTTAGGGCGCCTAGGGCGCATTTGGAGGCGTGACGTTATGAACTTTTTCACCAAGGTGGAGATTGTTGAATATTGGCTCACAAAAGTAACAAGTGGTGGCATAATTTAAGGAAATTAGTGGCCTAATTTGTGGCATGATTTGTGGCATGATTTAAGGAAATTAGTGGCATAATTTAAGGAAATTGGTGGCCTAATTTAAGGCTTAAATTATAGCCTTTAAAGAAAAAGGGAGCCTTTCTTCATCTATAAATAGGGAAGAGTTCATGCATTGAAGAACAAGCGAAAAAAAAAAAAAAAAAATCGAGAGAGAGTATAAGCAAACTCAAGAGAGAAAATACTTACGAGTTTTGGGAAATGACTTGAGAGATATTATTAGTGAGAAAATGCGTATACGTATTACGTATATTTCCTACTCGATTCAAATAATATCTGCTGCCTCGAGTGGACCTAGGCGAATTACTTAGAACCACGTAAATTACGTGTGTTCGTTTTATCGGCTTTGATATATTTATATCACGGGTTATTTATTGCTTGTAGCGGAAGGTTGTATCATCCATCCTTACCCACTGTCCAAGAAGCTTTGAAAAAGTATGGTGTCTCTAGTGCTTTTTTAGATTCAAATTCTCAATCTTTTTATTGTAAACTTTGTACTGTAACAAACGTTCTTTTTTTAGTGTTCATCAGTGGGTAAATACTTTGTTTGATATTGTTTACTTGGATTTATGGATCGCACCTTTAAGAGCTTGTATTGAGCTTAATACTTCTTATCTTGATGATTTTTTTTTTTGTTTTACTTGGATTTTTATGTTACATTCCAAGGATCAAACCATATCTATTTTTCAATATTTCAAAACTATGGTTGAATTTCAATTTAATGTTCATTTTAAAGCTATTCAAACTGATGGAGGGTTTGAGTTTAAGCTTCTTATGTCTCAATTAGTTAACCCATCCTAAACCACCAAGTTTAAGCTTTTTCAATATTTCAACTCTACTTTGAGTTCCAGACCAATACACCACACTATCCCTTATCATTTAATACAATCATATATCACTGCTAACCCATCCTAAACCACCAAGTTTAAAATATGTGCAATACATCTCATATGAAATATTTCTCCATCCAACATTAAAGAATGAGCATGTATTTTTTCCATCAAATATCTTATAAAAGGGTCATTACTAAAAAAACAATTATTCAAGGTGATAGTGCATAACTTACCATCCATGTTCCAATCTTTTATTGTTTGAAACAAATAATCAGCTATGATCGACTTCACCAGTGTGAGAATTGGGCACATATACAAACCTAAAAAAAATTCAAATAAAAATAATCATGCTAATTAAGAATATATATTATATAATTATAATTAAATAAATACACCTCAAGATTCTTTTTTTTTTTTTTGTAGTTTCCATTGATCATCTATGAAATGCATAGTCAATGCCATATATACACCCCTTTTTATGGGTGGCATTAGTCCACATATCACTAGTTATTACAACTCTTCCTCAAAACACATCCATTTGCTTCATTTTTGTTTTTCATCTTGGTATAACTTCAAAATATCACTCCTTACGGTATTTACAGAAGAGCACTTGAATTAATAATGGTTGAGTAGTCTGCATAAATTTTCAAAAGCCAGGATGTTCACACATTCTAAGGGAGTATCCATGCATTATAACCATTTTTGAAAAATTCCTCCTTGCTGCATCTTGTTCAAAATATGTGCCTTCAAATTTACTCTTTTCATCGTCGGTGGTTGTTGCTTTCAACCTACTTGTTAGAAATACAGTCTTAATTTAAATTAATAAAATCTTATTAAGTTAAGATTTATCTAATCTTATGTTAATTGTGCCTGCATGTAATAAGTAAAATTTAGATTGAAATTAATTATTTTTTGAACTGCTTGTAATAAAATTAGGTTACTGTGGAATTGGAACTGATGTTTCTATCTAAATGGAAAACAGGTAAGAGTTCCAAATTTAAAAGCAAGAAAGCATAATGTTATAAATTGTTCTGTTTGGAATGACAAAACACACAAAGTCAGAATCAAATAGCCTATCTGTATATGTGTCTATGGCAGTTATATCAGCTATGGCAGTTATACCACCACCGCCAGCCAATCAACCACCCATTGACCTAGCATTGCGAACCACCCATCTACAAACCTCATTCTCGCAAAAGCATAAATAATACCCACATGTCTAACACCACTAATTTCTTTTGATAAAAAACATTTACAAATTTTTTTCCTACTTTAATAAATACTCCACACCCAACTTGCACCAAAAAGAAAACACTCACCCTCCGTCCACTTGTAGAAAAAAGACACACGGGATATAGTTAGCATAAAGTGAAAAAATAAAAATAAAGAATATTCTCAAAAATCATATTAATTGTTTCATTTTCAATAACTAAACATTCACAAAACCTCCACCTAGATAAGAAAATATTTATGAAATAAAATTATAGTAACAATGTCTCTTTTCTTTTCTTCTTAAGTCGATATCAAGTACCAGTTCAAAAATTGAACCATCAACCATGATATATTTATTTTGATTTTTCCCTATTTTGTTGGCTCGTTAGGAGATTTTTTGGTGTTTTGTTGGTTTCACAAGGAATAGGTTTTTAGATGGGTGGGTTCGCGAGGAAGAGGTTTTTTAGACGAGTGGTTTTGTATGGTTGGGTCGATGTGTGGGTGAGATTAGTGACCGGTGAGAGCGTTCAACCGGCTGTTTAGTGCAGCATCCGATCAAAAATCGAACAAGGGAATCTCATCAAGATTGATGGACTGATTGTAGAGGTGAGATTTTATGGGCCTAGTCTTGTCAACGGATCTAATCATGTATAAAATGTCTCTTTTTTTTTCTTTCTCATTTTTAAAAATTTTAAAATATAATATTGAAAATAAATTTTTTGAATTTATTTCATTTTTTTTTTGTTAAAATATATGATAAAGATGTTAAATACAATTATTACATCATTAAAAAATTTACCGATTAAAATTTATCATTAATTATTTTATAAATTTAAAATCATATTATTCTTTATTATTATAAATAAATTATTTACAAAATAATAGTTATATTGTTATAATATAAATTATTATAATTACAAATATATTTTATAAATGATAATTTTATCTAATGATAATAACATTAAAGTTTAATTAATGTTAAAAATAAAATAGATATTTCATATATTTTTATTATATTAATAATAAAAATTATTATAATAATATCATAATCTAAATCTATTATTGTATTAACCAATATATAAACATAAACTAACTAGAACGATAAAACATGATTATCAAGTTTAATTTAATTTAATATAATGAAAAAAATAACGATATATTTGAGATAATTTTTTATCTTAATTAATTTTATATTTATCATATTAATTATACCATTATTATTTTTTATATTTATGTTCATTCATAAATATTCAATTATTTTATCCACGATTGTATCAATCATAATTCTTTTATTATATAATGATAATAAAGTGTGTAGTAATATATAAAATGAATTTTTATATGTAATGTATATTTAATAAACTTATTATTTATTAAAAAAAATTAATTATTTATATTATTATGGAGTAATATTTTTTATATGTACATAAATTTTTTAAATAAATATTTTCTTTTCTTTTTACATAATAAGTTAAATTTATTAATCTTAACAAATTTTACGTAATTGATGTTTTAAAGTGAATTATTTCAAAATTTTAATATTATTTTTAATTTATTTACAATTTGACACAAATTTATAATTTTTTTAGTTTTGTAAATTGTGGAAAAAAATTATGATGTCTATAAAATAAATTTTAACAATAATCTTAAATTTATTAATTTTAACTACAAACTAATTTAATAAGAATTTTTTTAATTGATAAAACTACTAAATATTACTTATTTTAATAATATTTTTAAATTATCGTACTAGTTATAATAACATTAATAATTAGTATCTATATATATATTTTTATTTTATTTTAATATTATATTATATTTTAAATTATTAAATATAATTTATTCAAAATTTAAATAAAAATTATTAAATCATATATAATGAAATCATAATGAGTGCCGCTTAAACCTCGCAATTGCTTTGACCTAATAGAAATTTTTGCTTCTGGTGGAGTTACAAAGGCAATCTCCAATTCTCCACAAACGCAAGATTAGTAAGATAATATTAAAAATTATAAGAAAATCCTAACTGAGGTACCGGTTATTCACCGAAGATTGGAAGCAAGAGAAATTTCCTGAAAAGCTTCTTACTAATGAAGTTTTACATAATTAAAGATATTGAGATGCACATGAATATTGTAAAATTTCATAAGTCATCTAAATCTAAAGTTTAACTTAACTAGCAAAAACACTTATGTATTGTAATGTGCCATGCAAATTCATGAAAATGTTTGATTATTGTCGTAGGTGATCAAGCATGAAAGATTAAATTAGAAATATTACAGGTGTAATTTTCAATAAATTATACGTAACTTGATTGATTTAAAATTGATCGGGCATCGATATAATAATTTTTGTCCAATTTTTTTATTCCCAATTACAATAATTCGATCAATCAAACTTGTAAATTTTAATTTGAAATGACAAATAATAGCACGAAAATCTATATATAAGAACTTGGAATTGAGTAAGAATTTTGGTAAATTTCTTGTGTCCTTTTGTGCCTTAGAATCATTTGTTGTGAGAGCAAATGAAGCTTCATCTTATAGAAAAAAGAGAGGCAAGCGAGGAATAATGTTTTTTTTCCATTGAAGGTAGAAAAAAATGCTTGGAATTTCTTGGATAATTCTTTGGGTTTAAATTCTTTTAAAATATTTTTTCTCATATTCAATCCAATATAAGAATTAGAATCTAAATATATCTTCATAAAATTTTCATAGAACAATAATAAATAAGAGCAATATGGTAACCTACGAATTTAACTCAAGTAAATAAAAAAAAATTTAAGTTGAAAGCTTACGCTTTTGATCGATCCAGATTAGGATCGATTGATCAAACCAATAAAGTTGATCGATATAAAAATGATTAATAAGACTCGCAAGTAGGTAGATCGATTTACTTCAATTAAAATTTCAATCCTATAATAATTAGATTGTACACAATAGATCTAATCCTTTGATTGATAATCCTAATGTTAAATTGATCGAGAAACATATATATATATATATATTCTTACTTGTGTAAACTTAATTTTAAAGTATTTAAATAAAGAGTGTATACTTAAAATGTATTATCTTGAAGTTCATAAAATTTTTAAACTTAAATACAGTGTATACTAGTAACACATTAAATTAAAATTGAGAAATTTTGTCAGCTTTCTATTTATTTATATTAATAATGAGTTCGGCACATTCTAAGAATTGGGGTAGAAAATGCTTATCATGTATATATTTTCTCATTTTTTTGAAATTTCTTTTCATCACAAATTAAGATAAATTCTAAAAAAAATATAAGTGAATCTAATTGTGTTAACCAATTAAATCATGACATATTAATGCATAATTTATTAAAACTTAAGATAAATAGATTTTTTACCAAATTTTTAGTTAAAAAAATAATAAAAAAATAAAATTAATTAAAACATATTTTTATTCACGTTATATAATTTAATTAAATTATAATAAAAAAATTAATTTATTATATTACATCTCTAACTTTAGATACAATTAATAAACAATATTTAACTTAATGTATTTAATAATTTAAGAAAAAATTATATTAGATATCATTTTGTTTATTTCATTTGGATATTTTAATAACTTAAATTTTAAAAGTATTTTTAAAATATTAATACTTCAATCATATAACTTTATAATAATTGTATAATTAAAGTATCAATTTTTTATTTTTATAATTATAAATTATATTATTAAAATATAATAATATATATATTCTTTATAAAAATTAAAATATTTTAATAATAAAAACAAAATAATCCACCCATAATTTAATGCATATATGGCTCTTTCAATCAATTCGTTTAAAGGGGCTTGTTTTGAAATGTCATAAAATTTGACATGCTCAAAAATTCATTTTCGGGGTTTTTCGAGGCAAGATGGATGAAGTGGGATCTACCACCCATATACTTCAATGATATTGATATTCTTCAGGATTACCATTTTTACCCCTTCGTTGTCTCAAAAGTTTGGTAACACGTATCTATGTGTTGGTTTTCTTGGTTGCAGAATCTTAATGTCGGAAATAATGTCATGATTAAAAATATATATACTATCTTTATTATAATTTAATGTATGCATTAATCATAAATTTACGATAATATAATTAATTCATTAATATATTATATCATAATTTTTTAATATATATCCTAAATTTTTAATTCAACATTAATTATAATTATTACATATATTATGTAATAAATACAATAATTTAATATAAATTAATATTATTTTTAAAATTAAAGAACATCAATTATAACAATTGATTATTACCTATCAGATCATAGTTAAGTTTTACTCTTACACGCTTTCCTCTCCGGCTACTCTACTTTTTTTCTTCCACTCTTATCTTATCCTTTCCTTTCCTTTCCTTTCCTTTCCTTTCCTTTCCTTGTAATGTTGGTTTGAAAATTTGGTAGATTTGAGTTGACTTTATTTCTTCACATATGAGAGGAATCTAAATGAGACACGTGTGAGTTCGATAAGCTTTCAATTAATCAATTTACATAATGTATATACTTTTAAAATAATAAAAATATTAATATTAAATAAATTTTAATTATTTAAAATTTAATATAATTGATTAAAATTTAACTTATATAATATTCGGATGATCAACTTTGAATAAAACTTTTAGACGCAAGATTAAAATAATATATATGAATTCAAAGTAAAGAAAAATTATAACTTATATGCTTTGTAATTATATTTTTTTTTGTTGAAATTTAATTTTATTTGTTTTTTTTATATTTAATAATATTCATAATTAAAAAATTATAGGAAGATGTTAAGAAGATGATAACTTAATTGACATATCTTGATATACTTACTCACCTACATTTTTTCGTTAAAAAACTAAAAGCATGTATATTTTAATGGAAATTTCTAATTATATTTTAATATGTTCAGCATAATTCATCGAATTCATGCCTAAATGTGGTTGAAACAGTTGAATTCAATGCTTATACTACTTATTTATTTATTTATCTAAATATATAAATTGAGACTTTTTTTTTTTATTTTTATGGTTTTTATATCAGTCAATTATTTACGTAATTTTATTTTTAATCATCGTATAAAAATACATATATATATATATATATTATATTTTTAAATATAAAAAAATTAATTTGTTATATAAAGAAGAAAAAAATGTATATAAACCTTCGATAGTTAAAAATAAAAATAAAAATATATTAATTTTGTTGAAATATTGTTTTGAATATTTATTATCAAACAACAATTTGAGACATTTAGAGAGGAATTCAACTAACTTATTTCTTTAAGGGAAGACAAATCCTTGATCACTTTCACAGGGAATGTATTTTAAGAGGAGTTCAAGGTGGTGGGCTAGAAGAATGGTGAATCATAAAAGCAATGACATTTGTTTTTTTTTATATGCTACTAATAATTATTAAATTTATTGGCAAAAATCAGACCATCTTCTAGGTAACAATTGATTTTATTTTTTAATTAATTTTATCCACGTATTTATAACGTATTTACGAGTCATGTATACACAAAGTAGCACAACAGAATTATACTTCAAGTGCTAAGGCTTCTTTAGAATCAGATATGTTAATATTTACTATTTGGGTATATAATTGGAACTGTTAGTTGTAGTCTACCATACATGGATTAAAAACATCCTTATATTTTTCTTTATTACTATCAAAATTTTAATAAAATAAAAGTATTAATATGGATATTTTTTTTTCTTTTCAAATTATCTTTTACAATATGGAGATAATAATTTAGGATCCTTTTTGTACAGAATTCAAAAACTTTATTTTTATTTTCAAAAAACAAAAATAATATATAAAACATAAGGAATATGTGTTTGGTACAAATATTTTTTAACAGGATTTTTTCATCAGTCTTGAAAACATTAGTGTTTTTGGAAAATGAATAAATATTGTTTTTTGAAAATTCTACCGGAATATAAACTAATTAATATCTAAAAATAGTTTTGAATTTAATAACAAATACTAACTTAAATTTAAAAAATTTCAAATACAACTCAAATATTAAAATATTTTTCAAATGATTAAAAAATTATATTTGAATCATAAACCAAGTGGATTCCAGTTTTTCTTTTATATTTTCGTAAAATTGTTTAGTAATTTACTAATTTTTTAAATTTTTCTTGAAAACTTAAAAAATGTAAAAAATATCGCTATCAATATATCACAAATTTTTTTGTCAAATTAAAAATACACATACATAAATTATTATTTGTATTATAAATTATTGGAAAACATTTCACCAAATACACGTAACATACCAAAAGAGGTACAGTATCATCGTACAATCAAAGAGCACAATCAACAACTAATAATAAATCACTATTTATCATAATATTTTTTGATATTATTTTTATAATTATTTAAAAATTTTACTACTTTAAGAGTATTTTTATTATTTTATAGAAGAATAAATATTTGAAATATTTTCTACATTTTAAAAAACAATACAGTTGGTTGATGTATTAGAAATGTTATTGGTTGTATTTTGAAGAAAAAGGCGATAAATCAATTTAAGAATTTATTACGTGTTTTATTAAGTATATTTTTTTCTCTAATTTTATTTTGATTTGAATAGTAAAGATATATATCTAATAATTTTATTGGTAATTTTAAGTTTGATTATGTTTAGGTGAATTTGTAAAGAGATTTTAGTTACGATATTATGATTATTTTGAATTATTATGTTAATTATTTTTTAATAAAAATTAAGATTATTTTTTATTTTTCAGATATTTTAAATGACGAATTATAAATAGATCAAATCTTTATTTAGAGATAATATACAAATGTTATATTATTAAAAAAATCATCTAAGTTTAATTATATTATCTTAGATAAAAATATAAATTAATTATATAATTATTGTGTAGTATAAATAATTTTATAATTTTTTTGTTTTTATTCTAAATAATTAATTAATTATTTAGATAAAAGAAATTAGTTAATTAATTGTGTATGAAAATTGCTATGATAATTTAATTTTCTAATTTTAGTAAAGAAAATCAATAATATCAAATTAATTTTTTTTTAAGTTAACTTAATTGATAAAAAAATGGTTGATTAGTTACTTAAAATTTTCATTCCTTCCTTACTCATTTTTTATTAATTTAATTATTTTATTTTATTTTTAATTTTTTTAAATAATTTGTTTAAAATATCTAAGTTTATTTTATATTCATTATTTATTTTCTTAAAACTAAATAAAAGAAAATAAACCAAGTTACTCTAAATAACTTATTTTTTAAGTGATTAAAATTTTATTAAAATTCTATTCTTTAAGAATAACAAAGTAATAGTTAATAAGAACTTTTTTCACAAAATATATGTTTTAATACTTATTGATTATCTCAATTTTAATTTTAATATTTTTAAAAAATAAAAATAATTTTTTATTATAATATTGTTATTGTAGATTTTTTTAAACAATTTTATATTTAATTTTCTTTATCCAGGTTAATGGTTGGTGTTTTATTTTTCATTGAAATGAAAAATAATATTTAATCTATTTTTTTAAAACTAATCAAAATTAAAAAATATATTTTAAAATTTAGAGACTAAACTATAACTATTTTAAAAAATTTACCACTAGTTTTGTACTTTGTTTGAAGTTATGTTTGTATTATACATATTTTGATTAGTATGAATTTAGTTAAATATAAAAGGGAAAAAAAAGTATAACTATAAAATACTCCATTATGATATAAAAAAATGAAAAAAAAAGTTTGGGATCTAACAAAAAGGATATCGAATCTCCATGATCATTTTAAATCCTAAGGTCAATAACTATCCGACGTGTGTGAAGCAATTATTTATAACCTTAAGAACTGCATAATGTATAATTTATCATTTTAATTTTAATTATTATATCCAAAGAGATAAGATAGGCTTGCAAATGGCTAAGAGAGATAGTAAATACCAACTTTGACCAAGACTTCCACTAGATGCTTCACTTTTGTTTCGAAAATGCCTTTATATATGATTTAAATCATATATTATTATTTTAAACGAAAATATTATAATTTATCTTTATTAATAAATAATCTCTTCATTTTTTTCAATATCTTATCATTTTAATTTTATATATAATTAATAATAACACGTAAACTTAATATATGAAATAATGTAACATTTTATTACTTTTTAATATTAGTTAATGAGGCTTTTAAAAATCATTTATGAACCCTAGGTTAGAATATCTGTCTGCCAATAAGGCAAAGTCCACCTTGATCAACCAAAATTATTAATCACTTTGATGGATCAAGATTACAACTACTAAGAAGAAATAGAAAATTATTAATATTACGTGATGATTTGATATTTTATATCAATAAAATTTAAAATTAATTTAATTTTTGTTTTAAATATAAAATTAAATAAAAAGTAAAGAAAAAAAAACAATCTAATTAAGAATAATAACAATTCTTATGAATATAGTTAATATCTTTCAAAGTGGTGTTAATGGATAATGGTCATCTCCGGTTTCTGATATGGCTTTAAAAACCTTAAAAGGGTGAGGTTGTTACTCAACTCTATTTATTAATATTATAATTAATTTAAAATTAATTAATCACAGGAAAAAAAATATAATTTAAAAGTAACAAGTAGGGTAAATGTAGGTTTGCTTGTAGGTGAGAAAATTTCCAATTTATTATTATTAATTTTATTATTTTGATATTTTTATTTAATAAATTTACGAAAGTAGATAGTAAAAAAATCTTATATTAAATCTTTAATATTTTTTAAGATTAAAGATAACATCATTTAATCTAATTATTTAAAATAATGAGTTAAATTATTTTAATAATTTTTTATTAAATTAATATTTTAAGATAAAAATATTAAAAATATTATTTTTAACTGATTTATTTTTTTATTTTAAAATTAAATAACGAAATAATTTTTTTTTATAATTTAAGAGATTAAATAATCAAATCATAGCATTTTTCTCTGAATCAATCTGAATGAACCTTTTTGGCTTAGTTTTTTGAAAAAAAAAATTATGATCATATTGAAAACAATTAAAATTTTACAACATGTGACGTACATTTTGGAGGGACTAAAATGGGTTTTGATATCACTAAATTTGTTTTTAAATTTGGTATCCAAATTATCATAATTTTTAATGAAGACTTTTTAGATATCAAAAATTTAATTAACCTGTACATTTTAAGTTAAATTGAATAATATTTTTTAATTAATTAATAATTTTTACAAAAATATTACCAATTGATACATTTTAAAAGTGTATTTTTGTGTATCTATATTTCTTACCTTTATTTATAATTATTGCTTTAAAAATACACTTTTTATTTATATATTGATCGTAAAATAAAACTAAGTTTTTTAGTTTTCTAAATAAAAATTTATTAAAATATTCATCAAATAAAAAATGTATTAAAAATTTATAATTTTTTTGTTGTTGTTGTAAATGGTTTTTAGATCATTAAAAATAGTTTACTGTGACCGGAGGTCGCAAATGGCTAGCTGGTAGGACCTATTATTTTTTCCACCGTCTACTTGCTATGCCTTACCATACCAATAGTACGTGCAGAAGTCACAATGTTTCAACAATTCTTAATTTCTTATGATGATATTATATTCTTTATAGGTGATGTGACTTTTTATTCTTTTATTATTAATTTATGTTTAAATTTCATTAATATAATATTTTTATTTAATAATAAAAAAAAACTTTGCACTATTAAAAATAAAAATGACAACTTCATGCTTTATTACAACTGGATAATAGTTAAGATATATTCGTACGGAATATGGATATTAAAATAAAAGAATTGAAATTGCAACCAATAAAATTATTAATATCACAGTTAATTTTTATTAACAATAAATTTATTCAATAATATGATATTATAATAAAAATAATTATTACAACATTAAATATTCAGACATGTACAAGTACTCCTTCCATTCAAGTTTTTTTTTCTTTTTATTTTAATATTTCATCCTTCATCAAAATAATTTATTTTAATATTCTTATCCAACTTTTAAAATTTTATTTAAGTATATTCAATTAATTACGAATCCTCACATATCTTGATATTTAAAAAGAAAAAAAATTATTATTTATTATAAAAATAATACTTAAATTTTATAATTATTTTAAAAATAATTTAATTCTATTATTAAAAAAATGTATAAAGATAAAAAAATAAAAACATAAAAAATAGATATTTATCCTTATATATTTATTTATTATAATAATAAAATTAAATATTATAATAAATAAATAAATAAATAATCTAAATATTATTTTTAAAATAAATATATCCACCTCAAAATTATCCATACTAAAAAAATTTAACTCCAATAAAACAAAACAAACTACAACTAAAGTATAAGAAAATACAATAAACCTACCATCACGTGATTAGATACCAAAATTATCCTTGGAGTCAAAACAACTAAGGTAGTTGAGCCTGCTTATGGATAGAAAACTTTATCCTAATAATTATTTCTCAATTAAAAATTAAAATACTAAGGATAATTAAGATAAACATTAGAGCAATCCTTTTACTTCAATTTAATATTTTTATGGATAAGATTTGAATAAGTTTATTAATTATTTTTAAAATATATAAAAATATAATATTTTAAGTAAATAAAATTTAAAATTAATATAAATTTTTCTTAAAAAATAAATTAATATAACCTAATGTAAAATATAGTATAAAAATAATAAATAATACTTCAATTTCTTAGTATTTAGTGCCGTATATGGCTTTGGTGTCCAAAAAGTGACATTGTCCCGATGCTCAATGCAAATTATTTATTTTTATAGTAGCAAGTAAGGATGTGTTAATTTTATTTCAATTATATATTTATTATTATCATATTAAAAATATTTATTTTATTTATAATATTAAGTTTTAATTTTATTATTATTAATAAATTAATTTTATAATAATTATAATTTATATTATAATAATATCATACTCAATTTTAAAAATAATAAAATTTCATTACTTATTAAAAAATACAATTATTATAAAATATATTTTATAATATATTGGATCATATTACCCAAGGGTACTAATGTCTTTTCATTCTCTTAGTTACACTAGATATAAATTTACTTATAAATATATCCAAAATATTTATTTAATACACATTTTTTAACATTATTATTTATACCTTATAATTAGGGGTGTTCATCGGATCGAAACCGTTGATTTTACTGTCATCCGATCCGATCCGATCCGACAATCCGCTCGGATTGAAACATCCTAATCCGCAACCGATCCGATCACTTCTTACATCCGCTCAATCCGATCCGTAAACTATTCGGATGACATCCGATCAATCCGATCAATCCGATCAATTCGACAAATAAATTTAATTAACTATATTTTTTGTATTTTTAAATAATTTTTTTAAATTTTTACATAAATCATAACATAAAATTATTTGATTTAAAAAAAACATTAAAAAATTAAATAAATATATATTAATTATTTTTATATATTTAATTTAATAAATATATATAATTAATTTCGGTCGGATCGGATCGGATCGGATGAATCGTAATGAAATCCGCCATCCGATCCGCACTTAACGGATGGAAAAAATCTCCATCCGATCTGACCATCGGATTGTTTTATATTAAATATTTATAATCATTTATACATTTTTAATATAATTATAACTAAATAAATATTTTAGACATATTTATCACCATTATTTATATCCATTTATACTAATACGATGATACTTATAAATAAATAAATCATTTAAAGCTTATATATATATATATATATATATATATATATTAATGTTAACAAGAAAAGATGTATTAATTTTATTATTATCATATTAAAAATATATATTTTATTTATAATATTAAATTTTAATTTTATTATGATTAAATAAAATTATTATTAATAAATTATTTTTTTAATAATTATAATTTATATTATAATAATATCAATACTCAATTTTTAAATAATAAATATTCAATATTTATTAAAAAATAATACAATTGATACAAAATATATTTTAAAAATATAAATATATTTCAAACTATATTCCATCATTTTACCTAATAAAAGGACATTTTTGTCTTTTCTTTTTATGTGTGACACTATAACTTATAAAATTACTTACAAATATATTCAAAATATTTATTTATTATAATTATATCAACTTACAAATATAGATAATAACATTTATAATTTTTATTATTATTTATAAATTATAACCTATAATTATAACTTTAAACATATCTACCAAAAATTATATTTTTTTATAATTATTCAAACATTATAAATATAATTATAATTAAATAAAATATTTATATAAAGGTAATATCCTTGTAAATATAACATATCATTTAAAACTTATTTTTAAATTTAAAATAAAAAATTAATTATATTTATGATAAAATTTTATTCTCAACATATATATAGAGTAAAAAAGTATTTTTTAGTTTTTAAAATTTAATTTTTTATAATTTAAAAAATATATGTTTTAAGAATGAAAATAAAAATTATATAAATAGTTGTAGTGTAAAAAAAAAAAGATGTCATAATCCACTTTCTACCTTTACAATCATCTGTTAATAATCAAATAAAAGCAAAGCAAATAATAAAAAGAGAAAAAAGAAATAACTTATATAACATTATATAATTGTTTTTTTCCTCCGTATTATTAAGCTATTTTATATTCTTGGAAATGGTCATACCAAAAGAACAAATTTACACAAAAATGAAAAAAAAGAAGTTAAAATTAAAATATATTAAAGTTGTGATTGCACATGTTCTTGTTTAAACATATCTACCACACTCATTTATAAGAATATAATGATATTTGCAATAAACAAATCATTTAAAACTTATTTCAAATTTAAAATACATAAAAAAATTAAATTTCAAAAATTAAATTTCATTTATGATTAAATTATATTTTTAATATATATATATTTGTTCACATTTTAATAGAAACAAGTAATTGATTTTATTTCAAATATATTTTTATTATTATCATATTAAAAATATTTATTTTATTTATAATATTTATTATTATTATTATTAATAAATTATATTTTAATAATTATAATTTACATTATAATAATATCAATACTCAATTTTTAAATAATAAATTTTTAGATACATATTAAAAAAATAATACAATTAATACAAAATATATTTTAAAAATAATAAATATATTTCAAAATATATTCCATCATTTTAACTAATACATCATAACTTATAAAATTACTTACAAATATATCCGAAACATTTATTTAATTATAATTATATCAACTTATAAATATAAATAATAACATATATAATTTTTTTTCATTACTTATAAATTATAACTTAACATTAAACATGTTTAATATCAAATATATTTTTATCATTATTGATAAATTATAATTTAACAAAATATATATACAAAAATAACTACTTATAAATATAACTATCATTCAAAACTTATTTCAAATTTAAAATACATAAAAAGTTTTAATTACATTTATAATAAATAAAATATATTAAAAAAAATTATAATTTAAAAAACATATGTTTTAAGAATGAAAATGAAAATTATATAAATAATTTAAGTGTAAAACAGATGTCCTAATCCACTTCCTACCTTTCCAATCATCTATTAATAAGCATTTAATAACCAAATAAAAGCAAAGCAAAAAATAAAAGAGAAAAAAACAAATAACTTATGTAACATTATATAATTGTTTTTTTTTTTTACATATTATTAAGCTATCTTTATATTCTTGGAAATGGGCATCATTAAAAGAACAAATTTGCACCCAAAAGAAAGCTAAAAAAAAAAAGGAAAAAAAAAGCAGTTATAATTAAAATCTATTCAAGTTGCGATTGTCCATGTTCTTGCAGATCTGCAAGTGAGAAACAACTCTTGGACTTGAAACTCCTATGCCTCCTTTCCTGATTCAACTTTGACAATCCTTTTCCTTCTGTTTCCTTTTCATCTGATGACGATTGATCAGTTCTCTGCTCTTCTTCATCTTCTTCGAGAGTCAAGAGAGGCATCGAAACTGGGTTGTTTGACCATCCATAAAAAGACGATTTCCTAGACCATTTCGATGCGATCAATACTCTTCTCCTCTTGTTTAATGGATTCTCAGTTTTCTTTATATCTTTCACTGAATTCACTTCAGATAAATTTGTAAATGACTTCGATTTTCCCGAGAAATAATTTGATAATCCCCTCCTGCAATCGATACAATTTACACAAAAACAGATCAGACCCATTAATCAACAAAAAAAGTTCCTATTGAAGATCTAATCTAAAAAATGGGAAAAAGAAAGGTACTTACTTAATAGGTAGAGACTCTTCTAACGAATCCAAAGAACCTAATGCTCTACTGCTCTGAGTCTCATCAGTTTTAGACGACGCGTCGTCTTCCTCATCCTCGCTATCATCGGGAGCTCCAATCGACGATGAGTTATCGGACGACTCGTCGTTTGGGTGGATCCCGAGACCCGATCCGACAAGAGCAGGGTCGTCGTTTTGGGAAAACAAGCAGGCTGTTAGAGCGGCGTGGTTATCCTGCGCTGAGTCTCTAACGCACGCCTGGGAAGAAGACATGTCGATTCCGAAGGAAGGAGTGATCAAGACCTCCATAATCATAACATCTAAAGCAATAAGCTCTATTTCGTCCTTTTTCCTCAAAAAAGCAAAGGTGAGAGTTAGGAAAGAAAAACAGGAAAAAGAGAAAAATAGTAGGAAATGGGTATGGGTGAAGAAATTGACGAGATTAACCCTCACCGCTTCGTCTTCTTCTTCGCTTGATCTTCCAAATCAAAGGGGTTGTTGTCATCAATCGACAAAAGACAACAGAGAAAGAGAAGAAGAAGAAGATAGGGGTGCGTAGGATAAGAAATGGAGGTGGGTGAAGAAACGAGTGTCTAGTTTTAAGGTGTCCTTCGTTGAGTCACTGGCGTTATCTACAGATAGGAAAAAGATAGAAAGAGAATTGAAATATGTTAAGGCAGAGGCAATAGACTATAAATAAAACTATAGATGTTAGAGGAAGTAAAATATATATATATATATATATATATATATATATATATATATATATATAGTACTGTATTGGTGATCACGTGATGGTGATAAAAAATATAGAGGAAATAAAATATATATTTTTATCAATTATCTTATTTTTTATTAATTATTAATTTTTTTTAAATAAAATTATAATAATATTAAATTTTATTAATATATTTTAAAATAATAAATAATCTCTTATCCAAGAAAATTCTTCATCTATCTTCAAACGTGGTAATCACAATTATAAAAAGTAATTTTAATGCATTCAATTTGATAAAGATATAAATATTAAAATAAATGTGTATGTTATTAGCGGTATATATTTTAGAATAATTAATATGCTTTGAAATGAATTATATCAATTATTTAAAAATTTAATACATCAATTTAAATTAAATCTTATTTAATTTTAAATTAAATAAAAAATATTTAATATTAAATAAAATATAATTATATTCATTTATTATTATTTTACCCTCAGGATATTGATAGTATTGTAACTTTAAAGAAACTATGTATTAGTTTTATTGTTTTTGGTTGAAGTGTATTAATTTATATTTTAGTCTTAAAAATATATATTTATTTTTTAAAATATTTGAAGTTAAAATATATATATATATATATATATATATTTTTAATTATTATATTATAATACTTTAGATAAAAAAATCAAAATATTCTTTTTTTTTATAAAAATGATTGAATCTTTGGTGTCACTAGTTGATTTATTATATAAATTTTAAAAGTCTTTACTTTTTATAATTAAAATGAAAATTAAAAGCCTAAGGAGATTACCCGGTACGCCGGCGGAAGAGGAGATAACCCTTCCATAATGACGTGTCACGGACATTCACCAGAAAAATCTTATTTCTTTCATTAGACAAACTTATCTATTTTCGTTTTTCTGGTGTTAGAATGAAAATCATCACAACAGTGACGTGGTGTCCCAAATTATTTATTATTTTTTTAGGAAGGAAAATTTATATTTGATCTCCCAACTTACTTTGAAATTGGAAATTTTGTTTTTATCTGATGGCTTTCTTATAATAACAATAACTGGCACATTTTAAAAATAAAAGTTTATAAACGATAATATCAATAATATTCTTAAGTTTTAAAATAATATCACAAATATTTTTAAAATTTTAAAAATATTATAAATATCTCTCAAATTTAACAAAAATTAAAGATTATAAAATTAAATAGTAATTTTTATATATAAAAATGATAGAAATCAAAAAATCAAAAAATAATAGAAATAAAAACACAATATATCTTACAATGTTTTTCATAATAAATAATAATTGACAAAAAATATTTGAAGAAATATAAAAAAAATGATATAAATTCAAAAATAAGAAAAATATTTTTGAAAAAATATATATTTTATTATATAATAACTAATAAAAAACTGAGTATTAATATTACATATATAAAATGAACGTATAAAATATCATTAATAAAAAAAGAAACCATTATAGATAAAAAAAAGAAATTACAAAGAAAAATATATAGCTCAAACCTAATGAAATATAACAATTCATGAATCATGAAAATAAAAATAAAAATGCAAGAACATTAGTAAGTCTATTAACATTAACAAATGAGGAATTGAGAAAACATTATAAAGAAAAAATATGTTTTAATAAAAAAAATGATATGACAATAATTAATAAAACAGATTCTCAAACATAAAATTTAAAATTATTGTAAAAAAACACAAAAATGTTCCCTGATTCATGGAGAAACTTTCAATCCTTACATAAATGAAAGAAATAAACAAATATGAGATGAACCTAATCCTCAAAACAGGGGATGATAATAACTAAAATTGAAAGAAGGATTATATTGACGTATTAGATGATTTATATCATCATAATTCAAATTTTATGACAATAATAATAAAATTGATTATCTAAACTTAAATTGTATTAAAGATAGAAAAACAGACATTAGATAAATAGGCTAGTATAACGAGTGTACTAATACAAACATTTGAAACTATTATAATAAACCCATCAATTTGTAGAGTATTATTAAAACATAAAATAACTGAAAACGTTAAAATATGGTTTAATAATATACCAAATGGTATACACATGAGGATGTAATGAGATTTTGTAACAGTAATATAATATTTAAATAATATAGTAAATAAAATATAGAAAGAGTTTATAAGAGAAGATAAAAAAAATCATATTACTAAAATAAGTGAATTAGAAATAAATGAGATTAAATATCATTTAACAAATATAAAAAATATGTGATATGTAGATTATTTTATATGTGAATATGAAATGTATTACCACAATATACTTAAAATACAAAAGAATTTAAGAAAATATTTTATCACAAGTCACGAGAAACTCTATATAAAACTCTTGAAGAAAGTTAGAGAAATAAAAATATTGTAACACTACTAGATATCTTAGAAGTAAGTATAAAAGAACTAAAATCTTAGATAACTTTACATTGTCAAAGAAGAAATGAATATAATTATACTAAAGAAAATTTTAAAATATATTATGACTGTAATAATAATTGTGAGATGTGAGGAAAGTATGAATGCAATATAAGGTTTTACAAATAAGAATATAAAAAATGTAAAAGGTTCAAGAAATATAAATTAGTAAAACAAAACTTTCCTAAATATAAGAGAATACATTACTAGAAACCTTATAAGAAAAAGATATTTTAGAAGGAAAAAAATTCACTGAAAAGAAAATTATTGTCCATCAAACAAGAAAACTTGTAGATGTTGTATATGTGATGGGGAATGACATTATGAAAATGATTGTACTAATAGATTAACCTATAAAGAAAAATATAAAAAGAATTTAAAAATACTAGAGCAAACTTATATGATGTAATAGAAAAATTAAACATTGATGAAATATAATCAATAATATATTTAATAAATGAAACTTAAGAAGAAGGAATAGATTCAGAGGAAACATATAAAAATGAATAGCCTATACAACATAATTAATCCTAATAGTAATTAAATAAAAATAAAATGAAAATCCAAAGGATATAATATATATTATATTATTTACATGTTTACATAGGTACTAAAACCAATATGTATGTATCAAGTAAATATTTATTTTTACAATAAATTTTGACTTTAATTCCAAAGAATGGATAATAAGAATATCAAATAATATAACAATTAATCTTAATAAGGTTATAAAAATATTAATATTATAATATGAGGAGAAAAGTATAATATCCCTACTATATATAAACAAAAAACGAGAGTTGATTCTTGATAGGAAATAACTACTTAAATTTATATAAAAAATTTACATAATATATAGATAAAATAAGTATAACAATATTAGAAGGAGAAATAATATATATTTAAAAGGTTAGAAATGTCAATAGTGTGTCATCAAACAAGTTTATTGAACGACATAAAATCGAAAATATAATAAAATTACTAGATAAAAATTTAGAATTTAATAATCAGAAAAAATTATTCTTAAGATAGTAAATTCAAAAATATCCTTTAAATTCAAATATTAATAAGCTTGAATATGTAGCAAGTATAAAACTAAAATACCCTAATAAAGTTATAAGAGTAAAACTTATGATCTATACTTCAAAAGATCGAGAAGAATTGAGTAAACAAATTCAAAAACTTTTGATATTAAAAGTAATTAAACCAATCATAAATCCACACTTAAGTTCAACATTTTTGATAGATGAGAAAAGAAAAGAACCGTAATAAATTTTAAATCACAAAATAAAGAAATAATAGATGATGGATATTTTATCTATAAGAATGAAGAGTTATTTCCTTAATTAAATAAAATAAATATTTTTCTAATTTTGATTGTAAGTGTAAATTTTGAAAAATTAGGTTAAATAATGAATCTCAACTATTAATAGCCTTTACTTTTCCACATATACAATTCCAATGATGGTTGTACCATTTGGATTAAACAAGCACTATGATTATTTGAAAGATATATGAATAACATTTTTAAAAAACATCACCCTTTTTGTTGTGTTTATATTGATTATATATTAGTTTTTAATGATAATATCAATCAATATTATCTAGTCATATCAAAAATCTTAACACATTGTAAGAAAGGACGAATAATATTTTTTGAAAAAATGTAGTATTAACACAACAAAAAAATAAGTATTTAAGATTTGAAATAGAAGATAGAATACAACACCTTCAACCTCATGTGCTAAATAATATAAAAGGATTTTCTAGTGTTATCACTAATAAAAATCAATTATAATAGAGAAAAGCATATTTATAAAAACAAATGATTGTTCAATTTTTTTAAGATTTTTCGTTTTTATATTGGATTGACACAGAGGAAAATATATACGTTCTTATCATGTTATTATATTTTAATTTTATCTAGAAAACTTGTATATCTTTCTTTTTTATAAGACATGTTAGTTTTTATTGACTCATTGATTAATTAAAGCTTTGATATTATAATATTTTTTTATATTATATAAATAATATGGATATTTAATAAAAAACAACCTTAACAGAATATCAATTTTATATTATTTATAAATATTATAATAATAAATATTTTAATAAATATAGTACGGTACAACTCACCTTAAATAAATAACGTTTCTTCAAAGGCACAATGAGCAAAGTTAATTCATTCGCCTCACCCTTAATTAAATAAATGGCATTTCTTCAAAGGCAATGATCAAAATTAATTCATTCACAGAACTATAATGACAGATTGTACGAACAAAACAAATGATAAGTATGCAAATTTAAGATCATATTAATTATAATATATACATAATATAATAATTTTTAAAATAATAAAATTATTAATAAAAATTATAACATATTATACAATATAATTATTATAAAATTTAAGTACAATTTTATGTTTAAATACCGTTAATTTTTGATATTCCTCGTTCAATACTATTTGTTAAAATCTATTTTTACAATCAAAATTTTAAAACTATTTCTTTCTTTCTTTTTATTAATATTAATAATTATTTTTTCTTTAGAATAAAATATCCATTATTAATGGTTTCTTTATTCAAGATTTTGAAGTTTATTATCATTCTTTTTTTTAACTAAATATGTTAAACTAGAGTATGATGAATTACTTGATATTATGATTTTTAGTTTCAAAGGTTTTTGAATTTGTTTTTCAAACTCAATCATATCTTTTAAATTATAAATTATAAGTTTTACTCTAATGATTCTGTGAAGATCTATTAGCTTTATATTAACAATTATTTTAGATTTATTTATTTTTAGATATAAAGAATTTTATGATCTTATTGTTTTTAATAATTTTTTGATACCTATTAAGGCTTTATTTTCCTAGATTTTATTAAGAAAAAGTTTCTCTTCTCTTCTATATCTAATGAAATATTTTCTAAATAAGGTTTTTGTTGCTGCTTTGAGTCTATAAAGTTTTTGTTACAGCTTTGAGTCTATCTCACTACGTTTTTCGTTTTTTATGTTATTCTATAAAAGTTGGGTTTGATACAATAAAAACTTTTCTTATTTTTGACATATAAATGTTTCATCATCTAGTGTTATTAGACTTATTTTATCTAAATATTATGTAAAAATTTGATATAAGTTCAGAAAATTATTTTCTATTAATAAATTAACTTTTATTTCTTGTTTATATATGGTAGGAATATGAAATTCCTCTCCATCTGTCATTATATATATACCGTATAAGACTTTATTATAGTATTGTTAACAATTCTTATAATTAAATTTTTTTGTGCTTGTTTCTCGAGTTCTTCTAGGAATATGATAACTGTATTTTATACAGTTATTTGCATCAATTTTAGTAATGATAATTGCTATGTTCGTCTAATATTTATTAATTTTTGTTAAATAAATTAATATTTTCCTCTTATGTGCAAAAAATACATTTTTAATAAAATTGTATAATTTGTATCGAAAATGTACTTAATTTCATATTTTTGTCCACAAATATAATTTCAAATAATATAATGCTTAATTACAATTTATAAGAATTGAAAATATAATTTAAATTAAATTTGGGCTTAATTATAATTATTAAAAGTTTAAAAATTTAATTTAAAATTAGAAAAGGGTTAAACTGTAATTTAAGAAAGTTGAAAATGTAATTTGAAATATATTTGTGGGTGAAAATCTAATTAACAAAAGTTTAGTTTTGTGTGAGGAGATGAAGTCAATGGCATGGTGATTACAATCGCACATTCCGACCGTCTGATCAAGGATCAACGGATCGAGTTAGCGCGCTGTTCACCAAGGTCGAATAAGGAGAGTGGCGGCGTTAATCAACTTTCACGCGGCTCGGCGTCTCGGTGGGACCCACGTGTCGCGAGCGGCGTTAGAGTGGCCGCGTGTCGGCTGGCGCGAATTCCCGGCGATCGTGACGCCGTTGGATCGGATCAGCGGTCCCGGATTGAAGCGTCCCGTCAGCACATCGCCTTCGCGTGAGCATTCGTGTGACGCGTGTGGTCCATGCCGGCGTGCATCTTCGGTTTTCACGGAATAAAAATGCGCACGTGTCCGTGAATATTGGGCGAATCAAAGTCGACACGTGGCTATTTACCACGCGCGCGCCTTGCATGGATCACGCATACTGTTTCCGGTTGCCTCGCTTTTTCGGCGCGCCAATCCGGTCGCGGTTCCTCTGCGGCCCGGTTTGTACACCGATGATGTCTTTGCCACGTGTCACACGAAGCTTGTGTCCATGCGAATCGAACGCGACACGTGGCATGCGGAAAAAGAAAAAAATATCTGACGGCTTCCGCTTCACGCGTGTATTAAATAATAATTTCGATACAAAATCGTCTGGCGTTTAATTTATTATTTTCGACACAACTTTTTGTCCCCAGCGTAGAATTAAATTTAATATTTTAATGATGTATTTTTTTTCGCTATAAATAGGAGATAGTTTTTAGTTGTAAAAAAAGTTTTTGGTTGGAGAAAGAGTTTTTGTGTAGTTTAGAAATTTTGTAGTGTTCGGTTTGAATGACGGAGAACACGAGAAGCCATTTTTGGCTTTTGTTGTGTTAAGTGTGCCAAATATTTTCGTTCTTGATGTTTTAATTTTCCCTTATTCTTCATCTTATTTTTGAATACATTTGTAATTTTAATTTTAATTTTATGAAGTAATTTAATTTTCTAGGGTTGCATTTGATTCAAATTTATGAAGCTTTGATTTTAATTATTTTTGATAGATTTATAAGGCGTTTGATTTACTGCTCGTTTTATCTTCGCTTAATGCTTTTTGATTATTTACGAATTTTATCAAACGATTTGTAGCATAAAAATAAACTTGAGAAAGGCATTTTGTGTATATTGCTAAGTAGATAAAATGACATGTATGATGAAGGATAGGAATGTACCCTAATTGTATGTGGGCCTTTGAAAACTTAGAGCAGTAATGAATCTTGGTGAATTTAATTCTTAGAGATATAGTGAATTAATTTAAGAGGTGTGTTTGTACGGGCTGGAAGAGATGTATGAATAAAAAGAAGTTTCGGTTGACAAATAAAATGTACTAAAAATATAAATCGAAAATAATATGATTGGAGTGGATTAGTTTGGTGAAGAATTGCAATCCTAGAGTTCTTTTATTTTTCTTATTACTTTTTTTAATCAGCGATTATTTTGGATAAAATCGAGAGAAATAATTTTAGTACTCACTATTTATAGAATAAATCTCCGTGGGATCGATCTTTACTTATAAATGTTATTACTTGCGGCCGTGTATTGCACGAAGTTCGTGTGTTGAAAAACGCATGACAAGTTTTGATGTTGATAACCGTATTTTTATACGATTATTTGCATCAATTTTAGTAATAATAATTCTTATGTTCGTTTAATAATCATTTAATTTTTGTTAAATAAATTAATATTTTCCGTTTATGTGCAAAAAAATACATTTTTAATAAAATTGTATAATTTGTATCGAAAATGTACTTAATTTCATATTTTTGTTCACAAATATAATTTCAAATAATATAATGCGTAATTACAATTTATAAGAATTGAAAATATAATTTAAATTAAATGTGAAGCTTAATTATAATTATTAAAAGTTTAAAAATTTAATTTAAAATTAGAAAAGTTAAGCGTAATTTAAGAAAGTTGAAAATGTAATTTGAAATATATTTGTGGTTGAAAATCTAATTAACAAAAGTTTAGTTTTTCGCAGCGGGGAGATGAAGTCAACGCGCGTGATTACAATTGCTCAACGCGGACCGAGTCAGATCAAAGGATCAGACGGATCGGATTGCGCGTGTTCACCAACTCGAACAAAGAGAGTGGCGGCGTTAATCAGCTTTCACGCGGCTCGGCGTGTCAGTGGGACCCAGCGTGTCACGCCTTGGCCCGCGTCGAGTGGGCCAGCGTGTCGGTGCCGCAATTCTCGGCGATCTACGATCGTTGGATCAGATCGACGGTCAGTTCAGATTTAAGCGCGTGCATCCATCAGTATGACAGAAGCCCAGCTAATGTAACAAATCCTGTGGCCAGCGGTCGCGTCTGGCGTGCATCTTCAATTTTTACGAATGGACGCCACGTGTCCCGAGAATATTTAAGCTAATCAAAATCCGACGCGTGGCGATTTACAATGTAGCGGCCGTATGGGATCATTTCGTTTCCGGCCCGTTAAATCAGATTCTGTAGCGCCCGATCGATGCGACAAAGTCTGCGTGCACCGTCCGTTTCCAACGAATGAGACGCCACGTGTCCCATTAATTGTTTCGCGAATGGCGACCGCGTGGCATGTACTTTGAATTAAAAAAGAAGCAGAATGGTACTGCCTACGCGCGTGAGAATAATTTATATTTTTCGATACAAAAATCGACAGCGTGATTTTATTTTTCGATAAAAATTAATTACGTGTTTTGATAAAAAATAAAATAAAAATGTAATATTTTAGATGTATTTTTTAAATATAAATAGGAGATAGTTTTAGTTGTAAAAGAGTTTTTTTGGTGTTTGGAGTTTTGTTTGGTTTACAATTTACGTGTGTTCGGTTTTGAATTTGACATAACGCGAGAAAACCATTTTTTTTGGCTTTTGTTGTGTTCTGCGTGTGCCAATTATTTTCGTTACGTGATGTTTTAATTTTTCTTCTTCTTCTTCTAATTTGTCAGCATCTGGTGTAATTTTTATTTTAAATTTATGAAGTAATTTAATTTTTCTAGGGTTACATTTGATTCAAATTTATGAAGCTCTGATTTTAATTATTTTTTGATAGATTTATAAGACGTTGGATTTGTTACCGTTTTATCTTGCGCTTAATGCTTTTTTTGATTATTTGCTAATTTTATCAAAAGCGATTTGTAGCGTAAAAATAAACTTGAGAAAGCGTTTTGTGTATATTCTGTAGATAAAATGACATGTATGATGAAGGATAGGAATATACCACTAATTGTATGTGTGGCGCTTTGAAAACTTAGAGCGTAATGAATCTTGGTGAATTTAATTCTCGTAGAGATATAGTGAATTAATTTAACGAGGTGTGTTTGTACGAACTCGGAAGAGATGTATGAATAAAAAAAGAAGTTTTCGGTTGACAAATAAAATGTATTAAAAAATATAAATCAAAGAAAAGAATATGATTTGAGTGGATTAGTTTGGTGAAGAATTGCAATCCTAGAGTTCTTATTTCTTATTACTTTTTTTTTTCTAAATCAACGATTATTTTGGATAAAATCAGAGAGAAATAATTTTAGTACTCAACAAACTATAGTAACAAATCTCCGTGGGATCGATCTTTACTTATAAATGTTATTACTTGCGACCGTGTATACTTGCACGAGTTCGTGTGTTGAAAAACACGCAACAGAATACATAGTTACTAACTACACACATGTTAGCTCTTGTATCTACATATGCATATAAATGGTAATTTATGTAACATTTAAATTTAAATCATACATTAATATAAGTATTGTTTAGATTTATAATATTATACAAATCATTCATCTTCTCATGAGGAATATTTATATTTTGAGCATTCATATTCTGAGTTTGTTATCCCTTCTTCATTTTTTTCTAATAGATAAATACTATAAGTATCATTTGTATCATATTTCTCTATTGACTAGAATTACATCTTAAAAGCTTATTCTAAGATTTTTACTTTTTGTGAAAATTTATTTTTTAATTGTTTTTTATGTTGAAGCTTATTAAGGCATTTATAAGCATAATTTTCTTTCTCAATGCAGATCCAATATATGTATTTCTTGTTCCTTGATATGCAATAATTTTTCTTTTTTGGTGACTTATACCTTTTTTAAAAATATTTTTTTATATAAGATTCTTTGTTATAACTTCTCTTATATTTTTGAAAGTTTTTTTACTAAATTTATATCTTTTGAATATTTTGTAATTTTTTTTACAAATTTTCTTGTAAGAGTTTATGTTGCATCCATATTTTCTAACATTCTAAAACTCCTCTATCACAATAGATTTTATCATTTTCACTTATTTGTTTATATCCCTCTCTTTTTTGTCATTTAATGATTATACAGTTTTTAAGACTTCTTTTTCTTTCTCTTACTCTTAAAGTATTTGGTATAGATTTTCTATTTCTTGTATTTCATCATTCTTTTATGGTTTAATGTAATGTTCTAGGAAATTAAAAAAACACTTCCTTATAAGTTTATTGTGTAAAGGGTGGTAACTTATGATAATATATTTCATATTCACAAATAAAGAAATCTATATAACATATGTCACATATTTTCATATTTATTAAATGTCATTTGGCTTCTTCAATTTCATTTTTATTGAATTTAGTGATATGTTTATCTTTGTATTCTCTAATAAATTTCTTGTATATTCAATTTACTATAGTATATAAGTATTCTCTACATGTAGGAGCATTACTCTATATTTTTAAATGTTGTTGTTCTATTAAATTTTGTAAGCTACTAAGACTCTACAAGTAGAAGAGTTTGATTATATAGTTGGAGAAGTTTGTATGATTACACTCACAACAATAGGCCATTCATTTAAGGTTTTTTTTTGTCTTTTATATAATCCAAATGTAAAAGATCATATCTACAATTTTCATAAAATTTGAATTATGGCAAGATATTATCTTTAGCTTCCTAATCTAATCATTCTTCTATTTTGAGTTATTGTTTTCTTATATAAGTAAGGTGAGGTTCCTCTAGCTTTTGCCTACTCTTTTCTTTTTTATGTGAGTCAGATGTTCCTTCTTGATAAGGAACTGATAATGAAATTAGTTTCATATGATTTTTTGGGATCATATTTTCTAGTTCAGAATTAGTTTCATTAATTATTATCATATCATCTTCTTGTTTGTTTGTACGAAGTTTTTTATTATAATATCTTCCTAGCTTTTCATCTGTTAGGGTTAATAAACTAACTAGTTTTTCTATATCCCTATTTTTAGAATTCATAAATTGTTCTCATAATTCTTATTTATATTTTATTAAACTGGGATTGCAGCTTCTTCTTTTTCTTTAGGTTTTTCCTTATTCTTTCTCTTCTCATTCTTAGTTATTAATGCATTTGATCTCTTGGGTGGTTCTTCTTTTAATCATACAAAGAGAACAAACTTGTAACCTATAATTTCATTATATTTAGGTTTGTTATTTACATATCTTCTTAATTTTGTAAATTTCTTATGTATGTCTTGTTATAATTTCTTATTAATTTCTTATTGTAATCATATTCTTTTATTTTTTTAGAGTACTTTTTGTGTTTCATTTATATCTTTTAAGGTTTTAATGTTTGTTTCTTGTATTATATCATTTCTTCTACTAAAAGAATTAAAACTTTTATTATTATTATTTGATTTTTTGATATGTCTACTATGCTTCCATCAAAATCTAATTCTATATTTTGTAGTTTGTTTTTGAACATTATGATATCATTTTCTTCCTAGTATTACGTCATGTACTAATGCTTTCATAAATTTAAATTTTTATTCCTGTAATTCATTTTTCTTTGTTAGAGGTTTCTCTTTTTCAGAATTTACAAACGTAAACCTTAATACATTACTATTTCTTGCTATATTGTTTTTTCTTCTTAGTATCAGAGATTTTTTTTAACATCTAAATTTCATTACTAAGGTGTTTCAAAGTGTTTAATATTTTTAATTTTATTATTTGTCAAATTTCTTGATTTTTTTTATCTATTTTTATAAATTTATTTTATCTATAAATTGAACTATTTTGGTTGTTTGTAAATGAATACCTAAGGTATGCAATAAATTTTAATTTCTGTTATCTTAGGTATCCATGGATCATTAATAATAAAACATTTTTTCTATTTATTATTATATTATCTAGTAATGCTAATTTTATTTACGTATCAATTCATTCTCTAAAATACGTTTTTATTATGGATCATTAATAATAAAACATTTTTTCTATTTATTATTATATTATCTAGTAATGTTAATTTTATTTGCGTATCAATTCATTCTCTAAAATACGTTTTTATTAATATTTGAATTTCTCATAAATGGATGTATCTAATTTTCCATTATCATTATGCAATATTTTTAATAGTTTATCCATAATGATTTATTTGTAAAATAGTGGTATATTATACCTTCATTTTACATCTATAATATTAATATTTATTTATTTGTTACTTATTCAATAATAAACTATATCATTTTTTAATAATAATTTTTTTTGAGAACGATGAAACTTTAAACCTATATCATTTTTTAATATTTAATCATACTTTTTGTATTTCTTCTAACTTCTTTTTAACAATTATTGTTTCTTGTCAAAAACATACTAAAATATTATGTGTTTTTATTTTTATTATTTCTAACACTTTTATGTATACAAAATTACTTTTCATTTTCATTAGATTTAACCTATATTCATTTTAGAGATATTTGTCATATTTTTGAAACATCATTGATATTTATGATAATATTTCAAATCTTAAAGTATTTTTGATAATTATCTTATATTTAATATTTAATAAATTTAAATACGCAAACTTTAGTTTCATTTAAAACTTTTTGGCTCAACCATTGTTTATAATTATATGTTATTTTAATTATTATACAATAATATCTTTTTGCATAAATATTATTTTAAAAAAATTGCATTTGCACTGTACCCTTCCATCACAAGTACTTGATAATCTCCCCTCAAAATTATTAAAAATATATTAATTAATATTATCTAATATCTACCATTGTTATTCACAGCATGAAGCTAGGTTTTTTTATATTATCAATTTAAACTGTTCAAGCATTTAAAGAGAGTACGAGAAAGCGAATTTGAAATTAATTATCACCAATAATGATAATCTGGAAAAAAACAAATACAACAATATAATCATATCTACTTCGAAAATGCAGTATTAAAGATTTTTACACAACATTAATATTAAGGAAATCATATCTACTTCGAAAATGCAGTATTAAAGATTGTTACACAACATTAATATTAAGGATTTTGAGTGTATAATTTTTTTACAATAATTTATAGAAAAATCAGATCTATCTTATAAAATAAAAAGGTATATTTATATTAAAATTATAAAAAAAGATATATTTATGTTGAAATTTTGGTACACAATATTTACGAGTATAAATTATATTAGATATTTGATTTAATCTATTTAAATTTTTAATTTTAAAATTATTTATTTTTATTTTTTCTTATAGTTGAAATTAAAATTTATTTTTTATTTTTAGAATGTAAAAAAATATAAAAATTAATTTAAATATTTATTTAATTAAATTTTTCACAAATTATTTTTATACGTAAAAAACTACATATTATTTTTAAAATAAATTATTTTATTAAATTATTTATTATTAATTTTATTCAATTATATTTGATAAATCGTAACTAAATATTATACAAAATTAATTATAATACAATTTAATTTAATATAATTATATTTAGTTTATTAAATACGATATAAAAAAACCTTTAATATAATTATATTTAATCTTCAATATTGATGTCCACTTTTAGCATATTCTTCGATCTTGCTAATGTCAAGGATTTCATCCAATCGACTTGCAATGAGAAACCTGTCATATATATTTCAAGAAAATGTTGTTAAATGATAAAATAAAATATATCATACTTTTATGTTAAAAATTCAGGTCTAATTTAACCAAATAAGATCTTATTGAGTTAAAGATTGTCCAACTCTTAACCGACGTGGGATTGGAAGAAACTTAACAGCCATTCTCCACACGGACAGAATTGGTTTCACAAAGTCTCATCAAGTCCTTAAGTCATCGATCAAGTCAAACATAACTCAGATACCATGTTAGAAACTCAGACTTAACTCAATCCAATAAACTCTCATTGAGTTAAGGGTTAACTAAGCTTTATAGACAGTATTACTGTCGAATTCTTGACCGATGTGAGACCGAATGAAACTTAACATTTTAAATACTAATTAATTTGCATGTATACAAAGTGTTGTGTACTTTTCTCTAAGAGCTTTCGTCATTGTTCGACAACCGCCAGGAATTGATGATTGCATATTTAGGGCAATATTTGGATTGTGAATGCTCTGCCTAATGTGTACCCAACCATGTTGTCCATTTTGCTTATCAGAAACTTTTGCTCTGAAATTGAAGCAATGTCACAAATTAAGGCAAATTCATAATACTTGATTAAAGAATGCAAGAAATTCACGGTACAAATGTAATGATTCAAATTCGTTTAAGTAACTATGTAACCGAATTTGAATAATTAAATCGTGAAATTTAAGTATCTCAAATTACATTGTGAATTTTAATACTAAAACGTTAATGCAACTAATTAAAAAACAAGTGTGAATTGTATTACAGACCTGTACATGTGAGCATCAATTGCAGCAGGGGAATCATTTAAGTCAACAAGACAACCTTCACTCACCCAACAATCTCCACAAGCATCTAATTCCCACCCTTCAATTTTTCCATCCTGAATATTTGTACAGTTTTTTTTTTTATGTCACAATTAATTAAGTACCAATATATACCTCAATGTAGCTCATAAATGATAAAAAAAAAAGAAAAAAAGAAGAAGAAGACATACCTCAATGTAATTTCGAAATGCCTCAATGACTTGTATTGCTTTTGCCTTGGCGTTTCTCGGCTCAGAGACTATGTTCATCCTTAGCTCAATGGATTCTAGTGGTTCTTCAAGGTCTTGTATGAGACTACCAATGCCTTCGCGCGAACCTTCAAGCTTCATGCGCACCATTTCAATTATGATTTTTACTACCATGTAAGCTCCTATAGAAAAATCATATTAAGAAATTGTGGAATAATTTCACCAAACATGAGTGTTGTCGTTTACTACGTCATTATTGATTGGTTAAAAGAAATATAATCAACTTAAATTTAATGTTAAATTAATAAATAAAATTGATTTTTATAGTAAAACATATTCTCACAACAAATATTATCATATTAATAAATAAGATATTATAAGAGTTGGTAATTAATTACCTTATTATCTCATATAGCTTATATGTAAAACAACCATAGATATCTATCACTCATTATTCTAGTTTTTCTCTATAAAGAAATCTGATTTAAGCTTGGGAATGAATTTAGCACCACCCGATGCCATTATCCAAAATGTTTTTATGACATTTTAGAATCAAAATTCAAGAATATGGTAAAAGCAGAAATCGAGTACTTCAATAAAAATATTTGACCTAAATTATATTTTAAAAGAAATGCTTACCATCATCAAGGAAATAGTTCTCTTTGAGTGCACCATGACCTGAAGTTTCCATCATCAAATGAGTGTCAATACCGTCTTCATTCAACCGAACACCCTTGTCAATGACATTTCGATAACCAACACGGTACAAGCAATGTTGACCTCCTCTATTAGTGATGAATCTGGTAAGTGCCAAACTTGTACGAGCATCAGTTACAATGGTAGTTTCAGGATGTTCCTTCAATACAATAGCAGACATAAGAGCAATGAGTTTGTCACCATTAATTGGGTTTCCATTTTTATCAACCACACCACTTCGATCAACATCAGTATCGAAAACAATCCCAAGATCAGCTGAGTTTTTAAGCACTGCATCTCTAGTTAGTGCCATAGCTGTTTTGTCCTCTGGATTGGGAATGTGATTTGGAAACATTCCATCAGGATTAAGATGGAGAGAACCAAATGTATCTGCTCCAAGCTTGTCTAATACATTCCATGTGAAGAAACCTCCTGATCCATTTCCAGCATTTACTATGATCTGCAATTTCCGCCATCTTTTTAAGCTTTAAAATTCAATTGAATTTTTTTTTTATTCTTGATATACTTCTTATAACATTGGGTGTTCTATATATTTATTAAGATGGAGTAAAATTAGGTTATTAATTTCCCAATCAGTTATAGCTCAGAGACATATAAATGCAAGGTTAAGGGTTCAATCCTAGAGTATGTGAGTTGTATTATTGTTTTGAAGCTTTTCAGTTACCATATATTTTAAAAAGTTATAATTATTAATTACATAAACTTATGAGATAAGTATAAGAAATATACTAATTATAATACAAAATATAAAAAAAAAAAATTATATTTTTTACCATGTGTTGGTCACATAACATGTTTTAATGGGTTATTTTTAGGATTGATATGTCCTGATGAAGTTATTGTTGGAATATTACATTACACATATCTCCAAAACTTTTGTATTGATTATAGAAATAGTTATCAAAAGAATCTTAAACTAATCAAACCCAATCATTTTTAAATATCCGATGGTAAGTCATGAAATAGTTGAAAAAAAAAAAAACAGCTATGCCGCCAACAAGTTAAAGATTGACTTGATGTTAGGTAATAATAAATCAAGAAAATTGGAGATTGAAAAACCTGAAATCCTTTGAGTGGTGTGTCATAGTGGGAAGGATGATTAACTCTTTCTTTGATGATTTCCCTGAGATGCTTTGCATAAGTATTCATGAAATCAACTCTTGTTATAGTAACATTCAACATTGTTGAAACTCTTGCTAGCCTATTGGCATATTTATGGGCAGCTTTATCACATATCTCCTCCACATCTGTTGAGGTTAGTCCTCCTTTTTTAGTGAAGAACTTTAGACCATTACGAGTGTAAGGTAAGTGAGAAGCTGTCATCTACAAAACAAAAATCACATTGTCAATTCACTAGGAGTACTGTGTTTGACAACGAACTCTAATTTTAGTTTTCACCTTTTTATAGATTCACTATCAAAATATGCAGTTTTAAAAAGAATATTTTCTAATCTCATTTTCATTTTTTTTTAATAATTCTCACCGGACAATTTTTTTCTTCTTTTAGACTAAATCAAGATTCTTATGACTCTTATACTTATAAAGAGTAAAAGAAACCGATTAAAAACATAAAATTTTTCAATAATAACCAAATTTTTTGAATCTTTTGGTTTTTAAGGAAAAAAATAAATAAAAAAGACTAACAAAATAAGATTTATCATACATGTTGGTCATTGTTTCAGAAAAGAAACAAAAAAACACAAAATCAATTATTTAATTATAATAAAAATTGTCAAACATAGCCTAATTATTATTTTATCATATGAAAAAAACTATGCATTGATACCTTTAAATTATAGTTGGTATGTTTGGTACTCTTTTTGATCCATATTCTCGACTAAAACATATTAAATATTTCTATTTAAATTACTAGTATATATTTTAAAAAATTACAACAATAACTAGTATTTATAAACTATACTAATTCATTTTTAATTTGGACAAATAATGTATTGGTAATCTATATAAAAATATTTCACATGTCCTAGTTGATAATAAGAATAAAAAATAGTATCAACCAAAAAATCCAATTCAATTGTAAGACGAAGAAAAGGACTAAAGGATTTCTAAAAAACAAAGCAATTGTAAATTTGTAGAGGTGAATTGCAGGACTCTACCATAATAGAAGCATCATAAGCAAATGGAGGCAATATTGTACTCATGAAACAAGCTGGAGTGGTAGCTAATTTCATGTCAAAGACTATACAACCTGCTCGAACAAGACCCGAAAAAACAGCTACACTTAAAGTTGTTCCTGATATTCTAGGGTCTTTTCCAAGTGACACTCTCACATTCTCAATTGATGAATTTCCTTTCTCTTTCTCCAAACCATTTTTAACCCACTCACCAAAACTCTCTGCTATTGCTTCCACCGCCGGCGGTGTTAGATCCACCGTCCGGCCTTTTTCACCCACCAAAGCAATCCCACGGACATCTGAGCCATTTTGCAGTCTCCTAATTTTGTCCATTTCTTCATCCACAATAACTGTTTCATTGTACTTGGTTGTGTTTGAAGAATTTATAGTTATAGTTTTAGTTGAAGTTGATGAAAATGGGAACTTAATTCTAGTTTGGAGTAATTTAGTTTTTGTTTTTGTGAGGAAGGTTGTTTTATGGGAATTGTTTTGCAAAGGAATGGACGAAGTACTTGAAGTGGAAGCCATTGGTTAATGTTATCGAAGAAGTTGTTGGCTCCTTTTGGTTCTTTCAAAAACTAGTTACAAAAGTAAAATATTTTTGGTCCAAAGAAAATAAGTAGGGAAGATAAGATATCCGAAAAAATATAATCAAGACCTTACAATTCAAAAAACAAATCTATGAACAAACTTCCAAAGAATTGGACTTTCGTTTTGTTTTTTTCTAAGCTAGCCATGTATCAGTCACATTCTTATTAGGAAGGAGGGTAGTAATTTTTAAAATTTTGAACTTCTAGTACCTTATCTAGTGTTATTTTTAATAGTTATTGGTCTTTTAGTACCCACCAAATAATGAGTGGATTTTATGCACTTGGATCTAATTGGTGAATCAATTAATCCTATAATTTTTCTCTCTTAGCATATAAGGAGTTTCAAATTGATAAAAGTGAAGAATGGCATATTCTTGCATGGCACTATATAGCATATTATTATCATGTGATGCAATTTAAGGGAAGTCGGGTTTTTCAAGAAAAAATATAATAATGGTCTTGGATAAGTAAAAGGCACAAATCAAAGCCTCTCATGTTACTAATTCATATATATTTTTGATTTTAACCAAAAGGTTTGTAAAAACTTTTTGTTTATAAATTTAACATAACAATAATATTTACAAATGTAGGAGAAATCTTCCATACATAAAATATTTAGATATTGTAATAAATGAAATTTTCAAAAAATTTATTAGAGAAGAGAAAAATAAACATATTACTGAATTCAATGAAAATGAAAATGAAGAAACTAAATAAAATTTAACAAATATAAAAATATGTTATGTATTATATATTCATTTATTTGCGAATATAAAATATATTATCATAAGTTACCACCATTTATACAAAAACTTATAAAGAAATATTTTTTCCAAAAATTACCTAAAATATTACGTAAAACGATAACAAAAGGATGAAATAAAAGAATAGAGAAACTATAGTGGACACCTTATGGGAAAGAATACAAAATCTTAAGAACTGTATAATTATTAAATGTCAAGAAAGATAAGAATATAAAATTAAGAGAAATTAATAAAATTTGTTGTGATTCAAGAGATTTTAAGATGTTAGAAAAATATGGTTGTAACATAAAATCTAATAAACAAAATTATAAAAAATATAAAAGATAAAAATTTAGGAAATAAGACTTTTAAAAATATAAGAGAAGGTATAACAAAGAATTTTATAAAAGAAAATATTTTAGGAAAAACATATATAAGCTATTAGAAAAGAAAAATTATTGTCCACAAAGAAAAAAAAATATAAATGTTGTATTTGCAATAAGGGAGGTTATTATGCTAATGAATGTACTAACAAGCTTCAACATAAAGAAGAATTTTAAAAAGAATTTTTATAGAAGGCAAAAGTCTTAGAAGAAGTTTTTAAAATAGAATTAGAAACAATAGAATAATAAGATATAAATGATACTTATACTATTTATCTATTAGAGAAAATTGATGAAGAAATAGTTGACTCGAAATTTGAATATTTTTCATGAGATGATGAATGATTTGTATAGTATTACAAATCCAAATAGTACTTATATTAAAATAAGAATAAAATTTAAAGATTATACAAATTATCATTTACATGTATATATAGACACAAGAACTAATATGTGTGTAGCTAGCAAATATGTATTCTCATAAGAATTATAAAAACAAGCACCAAAAAATTAAATTGAAGTTAATTTATCAATAGGAAATAAATTCTAAACTTGTACCAACTAGTTACTCAATATTTAGAAAAAATAATTTTAACAACACTAGATATTGAAACCATTTACGTGTCAAAAATTGGAAAAAATTTGACTGTATCAAACTCAACTTTTATGCAACAATATAAAAAACGAAAATGTAATGACATAGATACAAAATAATAACCTTATTTAGAAAATATTTCATTAGACATATAAGATAAACATAACTCATTTCTTAATGAAACATTATAAGATAAAGTCTTAATAAGAATAAGAAAATTATTACAAACAGTAAGTTCAAAAAACTCTTTAGACCATAAAATCAATAGGTCTAAAATAATAGGAAGCATACAACTCAAAAATCTTAACAAAATCATAAGAGTAAGACCAATGATTTATGCCTAAAAGATAGAGATGAATTTGGAAAACAAAATTAAGAACTTTTGAATTAAAAGTTAAATACGTAATAATTCATCCCACTCAAGTCCATAATTTTTAGTTGAGAAAGAAGCTGAGAAAAGAAGAAAAAAAAGAGAGAATAGTAATAAACTTCAAAATTTTGAATAGAAAAATCATTAATGATAGATATTTTATTCCAAGAAAGAAGAATTACTATCATTAATAAAAGAAAAAAAATCTCTCAAGTTTTAATTATAAAAGTGGATTTTGAAAAATAAAACTTGACGAAGAATCATACAAATTAACAACATTCAGTTGCCCCCCATGACAATTTCAATGGAAAAACTGTTCAATTTGGATTAAAACAAACACCAAATATTTTTTAAATACATATGGATAATATTTTTAAAAAACTATATAATACTTGTTGTGTATAAATTGATGGCATTTTAATATTTAGTAATGACTTGAATAAATATTACATAGATATTATTAGTATCTTACGAGAATATAGGAAAGAAGGACTTATTCTATTAGAAAGAAAGACTATACTAGCTCAACAAAAAAATTAAATATTTAGAATTATGAATAGAAGATGGAAAACACCATTTCCAACCTCATATATTAAATAGTATACAAAGATTTTTTATTAAAATCAAAGATAAAAATCAATTACAAAGATTTTTAATATATTTAACTCATGGAGAAGCATACATAAAAAAAATTAGCAGAAATGCAAAAACCATTATAAACTAAACTCAAAAGTAGATGGACAAGGTAAAAGTACAAGTAAAAAACTTGCCAACATTATACCTTCCAAGTTCATATGATAAAATGATAATATAAACAAATGTTTTGCATGAATATTATGGAGTAATTTTAAAAACAAAAGTAGATGACAAAGATAAATATCTTTACAGATACACATTAGGATCTTTTGAGTGTCCATAATAAATTATCATAATAATGAAAATGAATATTTAGCTGTAAAAAAAAAGCTATAAAGAAATTTGAAATATATGTTATCAATTCAAGGTCTATTGTTAGAACAGATAATAAAAAATTGGATATTTCTAAAGGACTAATATTGTAGGTAATTATAAGCAAGGTTGATTAATTAGATGACAACAATGGTTCAATCATTATAAATTTGATGTTGAACATTTATTAGGAAATAAAAACAGCTTAATTGATAAATTAATTAGAGAATTAGTACATTTAACCATTTTTTATTTATGAGGAATGGATCCGTTTTGACATAGGCATTAAGACCAAAGAAAAATAAATCAAAATCCTAAAATACTAACTTGAGATATTATATCTTAAGAAAACTTAAAGGATAACATCAAAGAAGTTAACCTTTCGGCTAAGCAAGGAGAACTTAAATATTTAAACTACAAAAATGATGAGATTATCTCAGATGAAAAATATGAATCAAAATTTCCAAAATAAGTGAAGAAAAAAATAATCTCTTTATAAAGATAAAGAAAGAAAAACTCAATTAGGTAAACGAAACAAAAAATGAAGAATGTTCAAAGACTAAGCTTTATGTAGTCTATAATGGCTCTAAACTAGAAAATTATACTAATTGGTTAGAAGCTAGCAAAGCTATAATAGGCCACAATGGGATAATCCACAAATTATTCAGTAACATAATAGAAGCAGAAAATATATTTGATAAATATAAAATGTCAAATTTATTCACTCATTTGGAGTTAATTAAGAACTATTCTCAAGAAGTATAAAAATTAGCCAATCTTAACAAGTTGAAGACACTCGAAATGATATCTAGACTAGTGATATTCAAATAAGCAACCAACGACTATTTTGTTTAAAAAAGAAAGAAAGAGATCAGCACAGGAACCTCACAAGACAATAATGGTTAAGGTTGTATAACCTAGATAGAAGATATACTAAAGAACATATTGATGATATGGAGTTTTATACTTTCGAGAAAGAATTTCCAGTAGGTAGCAAATTCAGTATTTGAGGATAAGCTGATTTAGTGTTTACATACAAAGCATTTCATGCTGGGTGATAACTATATTTTATACAGTTATTTTTGTCTATTTTATTAATTATAATTGCTATGTTCTTGATATTTTAGTTAATTTTAATGGAATAAATTAATATTTACTGTTAATTTCTTAAGGAATATATTTTTAAGAAAATTAAAGAATTTGAATCGAAAAATGACTTAATTGCATATAATAAATGTTTGAAAATATAATTTAAATGAAAAGAGTGTTTAATTGCAATTAACAAAAGTATAAAGTTAATTTAAATTAGAAAAAAAGGGCTTAATTCTAATTAAAAAAAGTTTAAAAGTTAATTTGAATTAAATTGGAAGGCTAAAATTCAATTAAGAAAAATTTATTTTTCTGCACAGGAAAGAAGACTACGCGCAACTATTATCCACAAGCGACACGCACCGTACGATTTAGAAATCAATGGTGAGGATCAGACGCATGTAATATAGACACAATACAGGTGATTGGAACTGGTTTTCCTAGATTACACGTTGCTCGGTGCTGAATGGGGCCCACCTATCGCGCATGCCGGTATGTAGGGTGGGACCCACGTGTCCCTGTGCGAAGTGTCCCATGCGACGCAGTCCAGATGGATATTGTGCGCCCGTATATGACAACTAATCAAGAATTGCCACGTGTCTCAAATATTTTTTCAACAAATCAGGATCTGACATGTGATATGTGTTGGTTAAAACAAAGAAATGGCGCGCGTTTCCAGTAGCTTTTGTGTCCCCCATATGTCTCACCAGTGATTATTGTGTGCGACGTGTTCCTCGTGCGCCCATTCATCTCACCCTATGAAAGGCTACCACGTGTCCTATTATTTCTTGTAGCGAATCATATGCCGACATGTGGCATGCATGAAATGAAACAAAAACACAGAAACAACGCTCTTTCCAACTATTTTGTATTTCTTCCACACTTGTATTTAATATTATTTTCGATGTTTGCCACTATTCACGCGTGGTTGTAAGAAAAATATTTTTTTATGTATTTTTTTGGAGCTATAAATAGGGTATTTAATGCTAGATACTAGGGGTTCGGCTGGAGAGTTTAGAGTGTTGGGCAATGGTACACACAGAAGCCATTTTTGGCTTCTGTTGTGTTCTGCGTGTACTTGAAATTTGAGAGTAGAAACTGATTTTAATTTTCTTTGTGTTCGTCATGTATTATTCCTTAAATGATGTAATTTTAATTATATTTATGAAGTAACTTAATTTTTCTAGAGTTGCGTTTAGCTAAATTTTTGAAGCTTGGATTTAATTTTTTTGAAAGATTTATAAGATTTTTAATTTGTTTATTCTATTTGTTCTTAATACTTTTGATTATTGAAAAATTTATCAATTGATCTATGACACTTAAATAAACTTTGAAGATGTATTTTTGTGTATATTGCTCATGGACAGAATAACATGTGCATATGAAGGATAGGAATATACCTTTATCGTATGTGTGGTCATTTGAGAACTTAGAACGTAATGAATCTTGGTGAATTTAATTCTCATAGGAGTATAGTGAATTAATTTAGCGAGATGTGTCTATACGGAGCTCGGAAAAGATGTATGGATAAAATTAAAAGTTCTTGGTTGACAAATTAAATTTACTAAAAACTAAATTAAGATAAAATAATATGATTCGAGTGAATTTATTTGGTGAAAACTGCAATTCTAGAATTTTCTTATTTATTGTTTACAAAAATAATTTTAGTTAAATATCATCAAACTTTTCGATCTTTGAATAAAATCAGAGTGAAACAATTTTAGTACTCCATAAACTATAGTAACAAATCTCTGTGGGAACGATAATTTACTTATCTAATTTTATTACTTATGACCGTGTATACTTGCACGATTTTATGTTCTCCTAAAGAGACAACACTGAGCTAATAGAAAACTTGTATCCAAGAAATAGTTAAAATAAGTTAAATTACTTTCTTGAAAATTTTAAGAAATCCATTAAAAATTTTAGAAAGAAAATTAAGGCTATAGATAAGCCTGATTTTTTAAGATTTTTCAGTTCAATTATAGATTGAAAAAAGAAAATTTTAGTAAGTCCATGTCATTTCATTAAAATTGTACTTACCAACACCAAAAGGGAATTTAATAGTCCAAAAACTATGCTAAAAAATGAATTTGATCCAAATGAATTAAGCATAGAATATGACCAATTGTTATGCCATATCTATTATGAACTAATAAAAATTAATAACTCTTTTAAAGTTAAAGTTAATTATTTTACTGGTAAAATGATTATCACCTCTCAAAATATTCTACCTATCATTGAGAAAGATGATGAAAAAATCAATATATGAAGTTGCTTTCAATTGCAATGAATTTTAAGTAAATATAGAAAGAAAGAAGTCATTATGCCATTATATTAGACATCAAGCTAGGGATCACAAATATATTTATTGCATTAAAAATAGGAAAAAAATGTGAAGAGAACCTTATTTTGTAAATTGGCGCCTCATCCTCGATAATGCATGTGTTAATAGGAAAGTTAGGTGAAATAATGAAATCCCTTATGTTAAAGAGAGCACTTAATTATGTCTATAAAAAGGTACTCTTATTCTAAAAGATGATATATCTCTCACACTTTTTTAAAAAATTATTCACTTAGCTATTATCTTTTTATCATTTGTAATCTTTTACTTAAGAATGAGTAATTAAAACATTCTTTAAGGTTCTTAGTACAAACTCCTATTTGTCACCCTATCCTTAAAAGGAGCGTACAGATACTATAAATCTCTATAAGTCGAGAAATACATATGGTTGGATTTAATTGAGGTGCCACCTTAAGGAAAAAGAATGAGACATCATGAAATAGAAGATCGAGATAGGCCAATGTTTATCAGGTAAGTTACTATTACATATGGTAAGGATACTAAGTATTTTGATTGTTTGTTAATTAATTTATTACTTATTTAATAATTTTCATAAAATATGAAAGGAAAATATAATGAAGATAAAAAATAAAAAACTAATTTATATAGAAGTGAACTAAAAGGAAAACAATAAACTGAAGAAAGTTTAAAAGATGTTATATATTTCAAAATATATTTTTTACATTTTAAAAAATCTATAAATAAAATTTCACTGTTAGTAAATGAAGATCAAAAGTAATTGAAACTTACATAAATTAATTGGTTATTTTTTAAAAATACAAAAGAGACGAAATCTAATAAAAGGATATAATAGAGATTTTTTAAATTTAAAAGCTAGTTTGGTCATATTCAATCAAATATAAAATAAAATAATAAAATACAAGAATTTAGTTATTAGTTAAATAATGAATTTAATCTAAAAAAATATTGAATTGAGTTCCATATATATGATCAATATAATCAAATGAATTTAGTCGTAATTTAATATCAGAACTATAAAAAGAAAAATAAAAAAATATCATGATTTTTGTAATCTTTACAAAAATAAATAAAAAGCTTCTAAATCTTACCTCAAGAAAAATTAAAAGAAAGGTATGTATAAGAAAATATTTGTGATGTATATATGATATTAGTAGAATTTGGTTTTAGCAACTTTAGGTGTCTTAACTTAGATGAAAGGTGAGATAAGTTATTAGCACTTAAATATTAAGTTATTATATAGTTATTAATTGTATATAAAGTTGAAAATATAAAATAATAATGTGATTGTAAAATCACTAATTAAATTTTATCATATATGTGAATATACGTAGGTTGTAAAAAAAAAGTATTTTTTGAAAAAAATATGCTACTTTCCTTTTTCTTTTTCGTTTTTAAGGGGAAAAATAATGGCATCCTTTTTCGCACCAATGCGTTGCTCTACCGCTGCGACTACAACCTATCAGTTCCCTTTCTTAATCTCACCAGGTAGACCTATTACTCTTCCTTTTACTATCAATCCTCATCCTTGGAATCGGGTGCCTAGTCGACTCACTACCCACTCAATGAGCCAACAATTCGACTCCTCATCAGCTACCCAACCCTGTTCCACAGACTCCCAAAACAACGTCGCCAAAGCGGAAGACACCACCGACGTAATAGTTCAATACGTGGTGCTCCGGCGAGATCTCATCGATTCGTGGCCGCTTGGAAGTGTTATCACTCAGGGCTGCCATGCTTCTGTGTCTGCCATTTGGTCTCACAAGGACGATCCTCACACGCTCCAGTATTGCAGTCCTGAGAATCTCGATTCTATGCACAAGGTATTGATTTTTTTTCGTTGCTCTTGATTTGGATTAATTCAATCGGAAATTTTGTGAAAAATGCAGTTGGATTGGTATTTTGAAGGAAAAAAAAATTGAAATGTATGATTAGGAATTTGTTTCCAGATCTCAATTTGTTGAAAGTTAGCAAGTAATTGAATAATTGCTAAAAAGTTCTCACCATTTGGAACGGGTTATTATGACCGAGATAAATGACAAATGGGATTGACTTGCTTGCTTCTTTGGAACTTTCAACTTTCTTGAAAATATATATAATTTTCCTGTTATTTCATGTTTGATTGAAAATAAAAGGAATAGTAATAACAATAATTTATGGTGTATTTTTATATTTGATTTGGAAGGTAAAGTATTTTAATAATAGCATAAATGCTTTTTTCTATCACAATTTTTAAAAATATACTGAAATTTTTATTTTCTTAACACATTTATATAATTATTTATTATATTTTTTCGATTTATCTCGTTTAAAAATAAAAAACTCTTATTTTCTAGTCTTGTTTTATTTATAATTTTATAAAATTTATTTTAACATTTATAATATTATTTTCATTAAATTTATTTCCTATTAACCTTCGTGGATATTAAGTTTATATTCTAATAACATGAAATTAGCAATTAGATCAACAGCAACATTAGATTAGCTGACCAAAGAACCCACAAAGATGAAAAAAATTAAATCAAAACTATCTAATAATTATATAAGCATTATTGACCTTTCACCAAAAAGTGTCTGGCTTGCAAGATTATAAAGATCTACAGGTTTGGTCCGAGTATGCTATGTTAACCCAAAAATTATCTTCTTTTTAAAGGTGGAAGCTTTTAATTTACAATGAGTTGCTAGTCCACTTGTCAAGGAGAGTGCTCTATATTCTACTATTTGGACTAAAAGCATCCACAAAATCTTTGTACAAATCTCTATTTTGTCTATTTAATCATCCCTAGTTAATGCTGCCCAAGAAATAACCACATCAGCTACAGTGTTGAGCTTGATGATGCCAATACCAGGTTTCTGCCAGCTTTATTTTGTTAAAAGCGTATACCTTATCACTGGCATATAGCATAATAAATGCAAGTTCTAATTTTTCTTCAGAAACAAAAGGCTTTATCAGCTTTAGTAATTGAGAACATAACATTTTGAATTGTCCAAACCACATTCATACTTATCACATTCAAAAGCTTCTCTTTGAGGATACTTAATGTGCAAACAGAAACAAGAGTATCAAATAATAATTTCAGAAAAGTGAAAACATCATTAAGATCAGCATAGTAATTACTGCTGATATTAAACTTTCGTTTCCTTTCTTCTAATTGGCCAAGGTGAGCCCACATTTTATAAAACATGCTCTGTGTTTTCTGCTTCCTATCACACAAAGAACATGTCACATCATCTGAAGGCTGATGGTAAGACTTAGCCCTCTCCCTTCCCGTTTCAAGAATTATACGAAGTACTATTTGATATTTAAAAAAAAAACAACTAAAGATCTATTTTCTATTAGTCAATTTTGAACTCAGCTCTCAATGTGCACTTAAATGACAATTTAGGGTTAGTTTACTTTTCTTCAGTTTTCCTGCTTCCTGTCAGGATATTTATCTTTGGTATTCCTTCAAATAATATAGAAAGAACAATGAAAATAAACTTCCATGTATGCGAAGGCTTTCATATTGCAGAAAGGAAATTTCCAGTTATGATGCTGATATCACTTTTTACAGACTTATAGTTCACTTTCTGCATCACGAATTTTATGTTGTGGTTTGGGGCATTAGTGGAACAAGTTTCCTTTTTCTAAAATAAAATCGCTAAACAATATTGTTTAATCTTGCTCGTCCCTATGGCAACTCCATATACTATTATTTTTGCTGATCTATTCTTATAAGTTGCAAGAGTTATTTAGCTTATATTGACAGTGTTCTATTTTTGAACGTGTAGGTTACTCTAGAGGTGAAGGGAGAACCCCAAATCTTGAACTTGACAGAAAAGCTCAGAGCTGATGGCATAGCGCATAAACTGTGGATTGAACAACCTGAAAACTTCCCAACATGTCTTGCTACAAAACCATACCCAAAGTCCATGGTGTCATCGCATTTCAAAAAATTGAAACTTTGTAAGTGATGAGAGTTACTTATCTCATCAGTCATCACAGCCCATAATTTTAGTTTGTATGGGTTCTTAGAATTTATCCTTGATTCTGAATAGACTTGCTCAGATTTTCTATACGAAATAAATTGAAGTCAATGTCCAAATATGAATTTCTGAAGGAAAACAATCAAATTGGGCGTAGGAATTTTCACATCCGCACAATTGAAGTTTTTTGTTTTTTTTTTCTTTTAACTTAAATAATGACGCTTTTGCAACTAAATGCATTTTTATCTAAATATAACCCTTTCTTCCCAAAAATTATGACGGTTTACTTTTGCTCACACAATAAAAAGATCAAAATGTAAATTTGGTAGTATATAAACAAGATAAGTAATGTAATCTTAAAAAGTTAATCCAAAGAAAAGTAAGTTTTATACTACTTAAACATTACACTAATATGCATCAATATCTACTCTTTTAAGTGTGGGTTGTTAGTCTTAATATTTGGTAGTTTTAACTTATTTTTATTATATTCTAATTATATCTTGGTTATTTATATTTTTTTCTTTTTGCAAGTTTCATTAGTTTTTTTTAATGATTCATTAGTTTTTTTTCTTCACTTATTGATCGATTAAAGTTTTGATACGATATGAATTGCGTAAAAAATTAACTCAAAAGATAAATATATCTCATATTATTTATAAATAATATATTAATATATTTTTAATCAATAGTAAATTTTCTTAAGTTAATACAAAATGCACGTGTTATTACCTTGACATGAAACAAACAAAAAAATGATTAGTTTTGTTGGACCTCCGGTGACTATTGTCTGATGAATTTTCCAATGACTTGCCAAAACTTAAATGAACTTTTTTGGGAGCAATTTGGGTTTCAATGAAAGTTCCCACTAACTTTAGGACAACCTTGTTGGACTTTGAAAACTTTCTGGCAATCTTATCGACATAGTGGTAAGGCTTTCCTATAATTTGTCAAGGCTTTTAGCACTATCTTAGTAATGCGTCCATACAAACTAGTAAGGCCTTAGTAGTGTCTCTGTGAGGCATTTTTACAACTAAGAAGGCCATACAACCAAGTAAGACTTTTCCAATACATTTTACAACTTCCCAGGACCTTTCCATTACATTGGTAAGGCATCCCACAATTTGGTAAGACATTGTCCCAACCTAATACATTGGTAAGACATAGCTTTCATATGCTAAGTCATATATGTCTAACTCGATACGACCTTACCATTAAATTGGTCTCACAACTTGATAAGGTCTTACCTTATTGAGGACATTCCTGGTAAGACATTGTCCCAACCTAATACATGAATTAATAAATCAATATATTAACAATAATTATACAATTTAAATATAAATGTTTTATTAGAATCTTAAGTGTACAAAATGGTTTTCATCGATAAAACAAATAGCATATATCTTATGCTTGGTAAAGAGGGAGAAAAGTCTATGATTCATGTACACTAAATGTCATAACCACGTCTTTATATGTAGAAACAATGATATGTATTATGTTCGATAATGTCATATATTTGTGAGGACCATAACTACGATTAAAATGTGAAAGTTTATGAACAAGCTCCACCATTACTTCAAGAATATCATATAAAAGTGTAATTTTTGTGATGATTTTGTAACTCATTGAACATATCAGCCTTAACTTGAGGTCATGCTTCATCTCCTAATCCAAGTTCAACAGCCATTGCTCTAAACACACAATTATCATAACCAAATACATTATTAAAATGCCCCACATATGGTTTTCACATGCTTGTTGCTACTATGAAACCATTTCTCAACCAACTGGGTGCAATCAAAATCTAGATCCTTATCGTGTAATGTGGATAAAAAATGAGTTTGCTCCAATATGGATGAAGTAAAGACAACTTAATATGATGACTCTATCGTTTGTATTGATCAATGGAATGCACACATGATAGTCTATGAGTTTGAACCTTTGTACAACCACACTTGTTAAAGTCAAATGATATTGATCTACTTTTTTAGATTATTTTAAAATAAACTCTAGTGTAGTTCGTTAAAAAAAACCTCTTAACTCCATACATAACCACTGAGGCTTCAAATGAAGTTAGATTTTAGTTAAACTCATCTCAAATAAAGCTTTAAACTGTGTATGCTAGAGTTCTAATAATTGGTGAATGTTATCCTAGTTATGTACTAAGTTGCCTTATGATGTCTTCAATTGTCGTTTCAATACCATATTTGCACTTTCTGCCCTGTTTGCTCTTAAGATAATATATGTTTAAATTATATTCTTATATTATGCAACACGTTGTTGAAAGCTTCTCATTATTCCTTATCTTTGAATAATTTCTTCGTATTTTCTAGTACATTTTTGGAAATATGTCATCTATAAAGATGGTGAGTAGATGTGGGAAGCACTTTTGCTTTTGCATTCATAAGAGTTTTTTCTCTATCTTTTATAATGACACTAGGTGTAATATTTTCATTTATTAAAAATTTCAATCTCTCCAGTACCCAACGATAATTACCCTCTTTTTCAAATTCTAGATATGCACAAAAAAAGAAAATGTCATGTTTGCAGAAGTAACTCCAATAATCTCAAGGAGCGACAATTTGTATTTATTAGTCTTTTAGGTACAATCCATTGCTCCTATGTCACTCTATATAATATTGAAAAACCAATAAATGCATTAATTGTTGGAAAATTGATCTTCCATCTTGTTTTTTAAGTCTATGTTTTTGACGACCATTATAGATATGTTTTATTGTATTACAATTACAATTTTTCTTGTTATGTTGGTTCATCCTATACAAAATGTGTTTGTGCTTAACATTGCACTTTGTCATATCAACTAGCAAATTCATCTCATTTTTAGTGAGTTTTTTCGCATATAGATGACTTTCAAGATATCACGTTAATTAATGATTATATGTACCACAACTCACCATAAACTTCTAATGAAAACTATTTTCTATCATTCTTCCTTTTAAAGAAAATGTACAATTATATTTTCTTGTTCTAATTCACTTCTCATTCTCATCCTTTTTTTTCATTCGGGTCCTTCGGTTTTATTTTAGAACGATAAACCTCATTTCTTTCACATGCAAAATCAATCCTAGGTTTCCTTCCATCCGTACCCGTGTCAGACTTTTTCATCAAAATCATCATTCCATTATTTGTCCCAATAGACTTCGTTCATACTATCAAATCTTCTTTTGAAATAAATACTTATATTAAAAGAGAATAAATTAATAAATTCTAACTATGTATAAAATAAACAACAATATATACTATTTATTGTAAATGTATAAAATATCTCACTTTATCTGTTTCAAATAAATTAGTACAATCAATACTTTGTCCATCTTGAAATTGATATGCTCTATCATCCTATAAAAAAATTAGAAATTTAAAATATTTCAAAAATATAGAGGTTTGAAAAAGGCTGTCGAACGTATATGACATATTCGGTAGGGATTATCGAACATATCTTGAATGTTCAGCAGGTTCTATTGAACTAATTTTCAATTTTTTTAATTAGGTTCGTAAGGGGTACCGAACATACATGATATGTTCGATCGACACCACAGAACCTTTTATAAACATTCAGCAGGCCATTACCGAACCACTGTTCGATTTGCGAAAAAATACACATACATGTTTTAACTATTTTGTGGCTCCATTTTCATCAAATGTTTCTTCCATTTTCATATCTTTGATGTCTCTTCCCCTTTTAATATCTATAATATTTCATGTATCAAAATATTTGGGTTTGGATGTGATTTATACGGAGGTAAGGATGACGAATAATTGAGATATAAAAATGAAGAATAAGAAGTGGGATGTAGAGATAAAAATGAAAGTGAATGGGATGTGAGATGTTTTGTGTATTTTAAGTATTTAAGGACATATTTGTTTTTTTCTATATAATAAAATTGATTTTTATTTATTTTATATTTATCAGGATGTCTCTTAATAAAAATTGGGATTTTTCGAGAAGTTTCTAAAAAATTATATTAAAAAATCACATTTAGTTTTTCATATTTAAAAAGAAGAATAAATAATAGAAGATTAGCCATAAAAAATCCAATAAACATGTTTAGTCTCGAATAATAATATTAGATCGTTCGTTATATAGGTTAAGATTTCATTCCTTTAAATCCAAATAGTATCATTAGAAAAATGACACGTATTGGGTAAGATATGTTTCTAACTTTCTTATAAGTGAAAGTTGGTTTGAAATTGTAGTATTCTTGTTTTGCACATATTTTCATTCAATTAAAAACTTTACAAGAAAATAATAAATGTTAATTACGTTTTATGTTCATAATATATGTGATAATTTATAAAATATTTATTTTATTATAATTACACTCATAATATATATGTAACGATAATAATATGCTTAATTTTGAACATAATTACATCATTATCTATACGTTGTGGGTATAATTGTAACTTTAATTATGCCTAGTATTAAGTATATTTTTATTATTACCCATACATTTTGGGTATAATTATAACAAGTTAACGTTTTGAGTATTTTTATAAATGATCTTATATGTTGTAGGTATAAAATGTAATTAACTTAAATAATAAAAATAATATCCTTAAAATTTATAATAATAAAAGTAATATTTTTATGTATAGTTCATATATTTTTACTATTAAAAAAATATCTGACATATCATTTAACATTAAACGCATTTTAAATTAAATTATAGTCATTTAGATCTATTCAAATGACATTTAATTAGTTTCTATTTAATATTATTGTGTATTTTTTTATTATTATAAATTTTAAAAATATTATTTTTTATAATTTTTCAAACTTTTTTTCCTTGGTCCACGTCATGTAAGCTTTATAGACTTAAATTTTGTTAATTTAAAAATTACATGGCATCAATTCAATAATCAAGTTGAATGCATTTATTTCAAGATAAACATATGTTCTTAAATGTGAAGAAAATATACTAATGCTGATTTTTATCAATATTAATAATTAGATACACTTTTTTTTGTGAACTTGAAAATAGATAACACAATATTAAGACCTTGGATTAATGTGGGGTGTGGTAGCCTTTGCCCTTCTGATGCTTAATTAAGTCCAGAAATAAGGAGGAGACTAATATCACTCCTTGTAATATAAAGAGGTGCAAAGAGATTTAGGAAGAAATAATATAGATTTAAGTGTCTCACTCTTGTAAGACAATATTCAAGTTATGTTTGATGGAGATCTATGATGAATATATATGTGTGTGTGTTGATGACTTTATCCATAGTGATAGACTTATCTTAAAGTCGAAACTTTATTTCCTTAATTATCTTGTTGTCAGATAACATGAGGTTATCTACATGTCATTTATCATGTCTGATATTTATCTAATATTAATGCTTATATGTCGATTTAGTGCTATGGACTAGTTTACGAGTTATTTGCTGATTTGGATATCTTAGATCATGCCATACATGTGAGCTATTTTACACCCAATATTAGCCCTATTAGACTTGTTAGGCCTAGATACATAGGCTAGGATGTCTATTTTGTCATTTTGTCAACACTTAGGTTTACAATTTTTTGAATCTCACCAGTGACACCTGGTCTACCCTTGCATGGTCATTACTTACCCATATGAAAAAATTCTTATTTGATCCAGGAACTCAAAAATGCACTATGATGTCTTATTGTTGGTGATTTTTATACATTCTTAATCAAACTTCCAATTAGGGAAATATGTCGACATCAAAATCATCACTCAATGATTCAATTTCCCATTTTTGGGAGACAAAACATGGATTTAAATCTGTGGGCTTGTAAGCCCTTGGGTTACCCAAGAGTTTGGAACCTATGGATGGGTTATTTAATGAGGGGAAAAGATCCCTTCTTATTTTCAATATAAAGAAAGCTCCCTCTTTACTTTTCATTCCACCTTTTAAGGTTTACATTTGAAGAGAGAGAAGAATGGAGGAGCTTAGCATCAAGTTTTTGTAATTTTTTTTATTTTTCCAACCTTTTCCATTTGTTTATTTTCCTTACACTTTGTAGAAAATGTAGGATTTTATTTTCTTATTATCTAAACACTTTGCACCCACAACACTTGTGCTCATTCTTTCTTGTGCATGTAATGATGAAGGACATAATGATTGATAAATGGGAATAGACTTGACCATTGTAAGGATGGGTGAGCATGGATCAAGATGGGTCATGTCAAGTGGCTATAGATCGACGACAAAATGGATGATCAAGATTTGATTGGCCATGGCCTATATGACAATGGGATGTCTGACCATGGTCTAACCACTCATAGTGTGTTTGACTATAGTCTGATCGACCAGAGTGTAGGTGGTCGGAATGTGGCTAAGTATCCTAGCCTATGTATCCAAGCCTAACAAGTTCAAAGGGTTGATGTTTGTGTTAATTAGTGCACTCTATGTGACATGATATAAGAGGTCTTAATCAATAAATAACTTGCAGGCTAGTTCAATAAGCGATGAGTCAGTATATAAGCATCAATATCATATAAATATTAAACATAATAAACAATTACTATATAATCTCTTAATTATTTGATAACGAGATAATTAAAGAGATATAATTCTAACATTAGGATAAGTCTATCATTATGGGTAAGGGTCATCAGTTGATATATTTTCTCCTATATAGAATCATCATAGATCTTCAACAAACTTAACTTGAATATTGCCTTACTAGAAATGGACACCTAAATCTATACTTTCTCTTCCTAAATCTCTATGCATTTCTCTACATTATAATGATCGATATTAATCTTCTCATTTTTCTCATTACTACTTACTTAAGCATCACATGGCCAAAGGCTGCTACACCTAATAGTGGTCTAAGGTCTTCACTGTGTGTTCTTTGTCCTTAGGTCCACGAAAAAAACATCAATAGATTTTTTTACCACTAAATTATAATGGTAGTTATAAAGAATCACTAAACTTTAAATTGTTATAAAATTATCACCGAACTTCATATGTTTTTACAAAAGTACAATCACCGTTAAATTTATATATAAAAAAAATTGAAGAAAATGTTTTAACAATGTTAGTACTTATGTGAATTTTTTTATTGTTACTTTTTTTTAATTTAATAAATATGATACTTAGTTAACCAAAGCTAAAATTTGATAGTAAATTTTTAAAGGTTTACATGCTAATTACATTTTATTCCCAAAACGTACGTAGTTAGTTTTAAATATGTTCAAAAAATTTACTTGATTACAATTATGTACATAACGTACAGATAATGATAAAAATATACTTAATGGTAAATATGTTTAAATTTGTAATTATACATATAATATATAGATAATAATAAAAATATGTTTAAAGATAAAATAATTTTAACTAATGTTTTTTTTATATTTGTAACTATGTATATAAAACATAATTAATCTCAAATTTAAAGTTTAATGATATTTTCATAATAATTATCATAATTTAATGATATAAAAATCTATTTATGTAAGAAAAAAAATGTGTTTGATGGTATAAACATCCAAATCGCAGCCCAAAGTTACCTCGACTAACCGTACAGGCTTTTCCTACAGAAAATAAAAGGAGCATAAATACATTAGTCCCCGTGGAAAAAATGTGGGTGAACTTAGTACCTCTTAGAAAGAGAGCTAAAACATCGTCGAATGTAAGACTGTAAGAGGCTTAAAATACAGAAATACAGTGAGATAATCTGTAGAGCTGTGAAGTGTGAACAATTCCGATCTCTAGTGTTGTATTCAAATATCAACTGAAAGTGAAAATCCTAGTTATATTAAATAAATTTTTAACTTTCTTGTTCTCAGTTTTTGATAAAACCCTAGAAGCTAGCTAGCTAGCTAAGATAGAAAGCAAGCAAAATGGCGTTCAGAGGGAGGGATATGATGAAGAACATAATGAAGAAAATCGGTGGGGAAAAGAACCTGGCACCGGGAGTGAAGGAATCCCTCAAGAAAGCTATACCCGATTCCAAAGTCGTCATGAATAGGGCCAAGCGAGGCATTTTCGCCGGCCGTCATATCCAGTTTGGCAATCGCGTTAGCGAAGACGGTGGTAACAAGTACTTCTCATTCTCTTTGTCTCATTTCTCATTCTGGGCTTTCCTCAAATTTGATTCTTTTGCTTTAAGTAATTAACTATTTATAATTGAGGGTTTGGGGTCTAGCATAATTGGATTTGGAACTTAACCTTCTGTGCTCTATAAGGCGATTTGGCTGATTTTTTCTATATGTTGGTGAGTTTCAGTTTACAGAAGTGATAAATTGGGTTTCTGAATTCTGCGTTTATTTTTAGTTTATTCTTTCTCTGGTTACTGACGGAATCAGTGGTGGTGGTGCTTATCGTCTGTTAAAAACTATGGAGGTTCTCCCCACTCTTTGCCGTGAAGAAACGTAGAAAACTTTGGCATTTCTTTGAAGTTGAAGTCTTTCTCAGATTATTTATTATTATTATTATTATTATTATTATTTGGGAAGGGGTGCTGTAAATTCAATCTCTTCAAGCCAGGAATCTATCTAATGTGTGGGGCTTCTTCTTCTTCTTTTTTTCATTTTTCCTCTCTTTTTTTAATGAGCTGCCTCTTATATCTAAGAATTCTTTGCATTGAGAGGCATAAGGATCAGCATGCCCTATAAATTTACAATATTATTTCCTCATAATCCTTTTGATATGAATTTAAAGACATGTATACACCACATGAGGATTATGCTCTGAAAGGTGTATCTAATGTGTTGAAGATGGTAAATGCTTATTTTGCATGTTTGGATGTAAATGTAATTAAATTTCTAATAGGTTTTTGTAAATTTGTTTTTGCATAAATGTTGTGAATTTTACACGCTCAAACTTTAACTTCTTAAGCGTATTGTAGTAGGATAAAAATATTACGTGGAAAGTACAAAAAGTAATGTTCATGATATGTAATCATTCTACCTTTGAGATTATGCAATATACCTGAGTTACTGACTTGGTAAAAGGCCTTAAAAAGTTTTACTGTGTAATCATTTGTGTAGGCTGATCGTACCTTGATTTTTTGGAGCTATTGGTTCTCAATAAAACTTAAATCTGAACAGATTGCTGCTTTTTCCAGCGATATAATCGAAACTTGTTTTGGTTGATAGACAATACTTTGCTTAGATATTTGTGGATGCCTTTTCTCAGTTAATTCTTGACCTTAATCAACTTAAATCTTGTTTTGAATTTTACATTATCTGGATGGACCGTTATTGCAACTTGTCGTGTAGGGTTTTTGATGTTGGCATGATAGATCCTTATGTATATGGTAGTAACAGGTTATGTTAAATGTTGAATGGAATTTTTTTGGTGCAATTTTGTAGAAACAAGATGATCTGCTGTGCAAAACGAAGATCATTTTTGCTTTCTCTATTATTATCTTCATTTATTTATTTGGGACAACAGATTCTGCTATTCACAACTTTTCCTTGTTTTCTGTTACAGGACAAGGAGAACATGGAAGCCAAATGTACAGGGTAAGCGACTCTTCAGTTATATCCTAGACCGCCATATTCGAGTCAAAGTCAGCACCCATGCTCTACGATGCATTGACAAAGCAGGTGGGATTGATGAGTACTTGCTGAAAACCCCTTACCACAAGATGGACACAGAATTGGGCCTCTATTGGAAATCCAAGATTGAAAAAATGTACGAAGAGCTTGGTAAGATGGAGGTTGTTTTCTTTACACCGGAGGCTGAAGCCGATTTTGAACAAGAATTCAAAGAAATGAAACTAGCTCAGAAGGAAACACGCAGGGAAGCTAGGAAACAGATTTATGGTTGGTCGGACAAATTGAAGCAAATTGAGGAAGGATTAGCGGGCAATCAAGTAACTGGTAACTGATGAAGAAACCTCCCAGAGTCGGGAGGGAAGTTCATATGATATTCTTGAGCAGTTGGCTGCAAACTCGAAGAATGGCTGTTAAAGCGATTTTGTTTGTTGCTGTCTATTTTGAAAGTTACTCTACCTTGAATATTCATAATCTTAGTAACAGATTATGAAGATTTTGTTAGTTTGATGTACTAACAACAGCAGTTTATTAGTCTCTTGGTACGGAATTTCTTATGATTTCATGTCAGTTTGATTCACAATCTGGCAGATATTTAAGTTCTGTATTTGGTTTGAAGAGTGTTTTTTGATTCAGAATTGACCTATTAATAACTATCAGAATAGCCAGTTTTTGTTGTACTGTGTGTGTAAGTATTCATATTCTGGTACCAAGAGCATGCTTAAAAAGAACAGAATCAGAAATACCAAGTTTGTAAAGTTCTGCAACTTCTGGTCGGTGACAAACTAGATTTTTGTTTCAACCCGCCTGAGATAATCAATCAGGTGAAGTTTTGGTTTTATGGACTAAACTTGTACTGTGGTATTTTCATGAGTTAATGTTTGGTTGTAGAATATAAACAATAATAGAAATATGAATAATAATATTATTTACTTTGAATTTTATTATTCATATCATTTTTATTCTCATTTTCGTTATGTTTTTATTCTATTAATTAAATATGATATGTTTATTTAAGTAATGGTATTAAAATAATGATAAATATTAAAATAAAATTTATAAAATTATAAATGAAGTAAAATTAAAAATTCAGAAATTTTTAATTTTTAAATAAAAAATAAAAAATAATTATATAAACGTGTAAAAAAATAGAATATTTTTGTGTATTTTTCAAAGTGCGGGAGGAATAAATATTCCTATCGTAATTGTTTGAATGTTTTACATTTTATTTTGGATTAACTGTAAAATTAAATATAAAAATGTATTTTAAATTATTATTATTGTTATTTTTGTTATTATCAATAACAAAAGGAGTATATATGAAATTTTTTGTTTTGGTTTGAATTTATTACTAAAAGTATTTTTGTATAGTAGCATTCAATTCTATTTAAAAAAAATATTTAGGTACAAGTTGGTTGGCCGTTCCTTAAGGGTATATTCCTTCAGAGGTATTTAAATTAAAGCTCTGGAAATTTGTGTTTTGCTTTTAGAATTTAGTTATAAGTACTTGAAAATTCAATTTTTAATAATTTTGAGAGATTTTTTTTTAAACTATGAGAATAAATTAACCTACCTAAGTACTTATAAAACTCTGTTGATTAAAGTCAGAATAAATACTTCAAAACATATGTATTTTTATTTTTATTTTTATATTATGTAAAAAAAAATTAATCTATTATTTTTTGTTATAATCGATTACTTATGTTATTATCATTTTTTATAATCAACTATTTTATTGAAAAATTTAAAAAAAAATCTTATTATTCTTTCAATTTTTTTCATTTAAATAGAGATATGAATTTTAGAGTTTTAAATGAATGTTACGATTTGAGTTATGATGAAAGAAAAATATAACGTAAAGAAAAAAAATATTTTGTTTTTTTTTTAATTTTTGAATGAAATAGTTAATTAAAAGAAATTATAATAACATAAATACTTAATTACAATAAAAATAATAAAAATAATAAATTATTTTTTTTTTACAAAATATAAGTTTTTCAGTGAAAATTCTTTTACGGAAACGATTTTACTGATATTTTTGTCTGTGTACATGATACTCACGTAGATAGATGTATATATATATATATACTCTAGTGTTTGCCAAATAGCTTGGGATATATATATTTCTAGTTAGTAATGAGTGCCCGAATAATTTGGTTGTTGATAAAAAAAATTTATGGATCTTAGATTTTAACTCTACGTAGTTCCATAATGTGGTCAGCTCTTTTTTATAATGAAATTTTGACGAGGATTTGAATTTGTTTAATTATTTTAGAAAATGAATAATTTCATTTCATTGCTTCAACAAGTTCCAAAATTTGTAAGAAAAAGTGAATAAATTCATAATGTGATTTTTTTTTTTTTACTATTTTGATGTCAAATATAGTTATAATATATTTAAATTTTTTATTTTAAAATCAAAGTTTTTGTTCTTTGTACAGCAAGAAAAAGATTTTTAAACCTTTTGTTATATATGAATGATACTTATCTCCCTTTAAATTACTAAGTTAATATTAGTTATTTAGACCGTGATTAACAAAAAATATTTTTCTTGATATATATAATACCTAATTTTAATGATATTATGTTAATTTAACTATTTTTATTAAATTATTAAAAATAATCAATTTTTTTTAATTAATACTTTTTAAGGGAATTAATTCAAGTTAGAATTTTTTTTAAAAAAAACATCCTCTTTATAAAATAGCTATATATATGTATATAATATTATATTATATTATATGTAAAAAAAATATTTATAAACTGTATCCTCTTTTTCTTAGTAAGATTTTATTTTATTTTTTAAAAAAAGAAAAGTATAAAAATAGAAGAAAGATAAGCTTTAGATTCCAAAAATGAGAAAAGACAAAATCATTTCATTGAAAAACAAGAGGCTCTTGACATGACGTCACAGTCAACATTAAAGCCGTTGATAAATTGATTCTAAAATCAACGATTGGCATTTCTCCATTTGTTACATAATTACAATTAGGACGGCAAATAAAGTTCTACGCTAAAATGGACGTCACTTTAAATGGCTTTTAAAATATGAGTTCAAATGTCATCTATTGCTTTTATTGTACTACGGTTACAATTTTGGTCTAAATTGGCAGCACAAAAATATGCTACAAGAATTATTATTATTTTTTAATAAAATTAAATATTAATTTTTTGTTTGAAAAAATATCCAATCTTTTTATTTTTACTAGTCTATTTAAATTAATTTAATTTTTTATAATATTAAAAAATATATATAAATTTGAATTTAAATAATACAAAATGAATACACCTCCTATATGTAATTACATTTTATATACACGTGTGCATAAGTAGTAAATGTTTTTCTATACTTATTTGTTACTTGATACGTAAATTAGTACATTAAAAATTACAAGTAATAGTAAAGAATCGTATTTTTTTATTTTAAAAAAACTTAACGATTTATTGTTTTTGTTTTTTTATATTAAAGGGAGAGTTTTTTACAATATAGAACTTTAAATTTTTTTCAATAAATATAAATTATAATAAATTTTGATATAGTATGATTTTTTTTCATTAAGATTTTGATCAAATATAACTTTGTTTACAGAGATTTCAATCTAATGATAATTTTAGACATGTTTTGTTATGTTTTATTTCTATATTTAGATCTATATATTTTTGTTTAAATATTTAATTTTAGACATGTTTCTTTATGTTTTATTTCTATATTTAGATTTATATATTTTTGTTTAAATATTTTTGCAATTCAAAAAGTTAATATCTCACATTTAGAAGATTTGTTATTTTATCATTAAAAAGAATTATATATGTTTTGAGAATCAAAATAGTCAATTAAAATCATGTTATATATGATTTTTATGATAATTTGATATATTTTTATTTTATTAATTTTATTATTTTATATTTTGTATATAAATGAATAAAATATAAATTTATCTTAAAAAAAAACTAAAAGTTTATGTTTAGTTGTGATCGATTTGATAGATTATTGAATCCTTTTAAGTTATTTTTAGTGGTTTTAAAAGATTTCTAAAATTATAATATTATATAATAAATTCATCCTTTTGTTTTACAAATTTAACATTAACGCGTAGCAAATACAGATTAGACCATAACGTACCAAAAGAGTAATAAATAATAAACATTACTGTTGTGTTTAATTGGAGCGAATTAAAATGATTCAGAATTGATTCCTTCCATACGTGTGTTTGGTTGGGCTGAAAAATAAGTGAGGAATGTAATCGAATCGTAAATGAGAAGGAATCACAATTCTTTTTTCTCTTTAGGAATCATTATTCTATTCCCATTTTAATTTTTTTTTTCAATTTTACCCCCACCCCAAATATAAGCTTAAACTCAAATTCTAAATCCACAAACCCTAAATTCTAAAACTCAAAACCCAAAACCCTAAAATCCAAAATTCCAAAACCCAAAACCCCAAAAACACTAAACCTTAAAATCTAAAACCTAAAACCTAAAACCTAAACCCTAAATCCTTAAATCTTAAACCTCAAATCTCAAAACCCAAAACCCCAAACCCCAAATTCCAAATCCCAATTCCCAAATCGTTAAACCCTAAACCCCAAATTTCAAATCTCAAATCCCAAATCGTTAAACCCAAAACCCCAAATCCTAAATCCTAAATCCTAAATCCTAAATCCTAAATCCCAAATTCCAAATTCCAAAACCCTAAACCCTATTTAGAAAAATAATAATTTTAATAATATATTTTCTTTTTAAGTAATAATTATTTAGAAAAATAATGATTTCAATAATGTATTTTGTGTGACGAAAAAATAATAATTAAATGATATTATTTAAACTTTACTAAATATAGGAGTATTAAGGTAATTTATAGTTTTTTATATTTCATTTCAGTGTCAAATCAAACACAATAATACTGATTCTTTCTTTAATTATAATGATCAAACAAAATAACGTTGTTTTCATTCTATTCCGATTCTTATTTCAATTTCGATTTCGATTTCATTCTGGTAACCAAACTTCACCTACATATATTTCTGATAAGCGAACGGATAATGTACAAGTTCTAAATCCATATATAACAACAAAATTGTATATCTATTTACAACATGATTACAAGTAATTAACAAAAGGAAATACAAAAAAAAAACTGATATATATTACCTATTACCTTTTCTTCTTTCTTCATTCTTCTTTTTTTTTCCTAAAAAAACCCTAGGAGGCATACTTGTAAGACTAACAGTAAATTTTATAATGACCGAAAAAGATACATATATAGGCAAGGATAAATAGACAGATTCATTGAGTAATCTTAGGTTTACACTTTTATACTTTGAAAATATAATTTATTAATAGAAAAATTAGAAATTATAATATATATTATATGAATAAATAATTAAAATTTATAGGATCGGTTATATCTTAAACTCAATGCATTCGAAGTTTTCCAAAAAAAATGCACACCCCTAGTTTATTTATTTGTTACCTAGTATTTATTTAAGATATTATATTTTGTTATTAACCTTTCAATTCATACACAATTTAATTTTTAAATGCTTTACATTTAATTAAGTCCAAAAATCTCATATCTATCGAAATGATTTAACGACATAATATTTAATCACTTTACTATGACCTTTTTATCCTAACTTAATGTATAATTTAATATATAATTTATGATAAATTTATAATTTGATTCTAAATTTTTTAATCATGTAATAATGTTAAATCAATTTTATTGGACTAAATATTTTTGAATTAAATAATTATAAATTATATTAAATTTAAATATTATAAATAAACTAAGGATAAAATGATAAGTAAACTAAAAATTATAATTATAAAAACCTATCATCACACTACTTTTATTATGACATTCATAAATTGATTATTGTGCTTATAACTTTTATTTTAGCCTGAATATATTAAGAATCTTATATTTTTTAATAAAAGTGAATTTTATTTTATAGTTATCACTTATCATTGATATTGAATTGAAAATTAATCTTTAAGTTTTATTAATATTAAAAATTAGTTTATTTTTAGTTAATTTATAATTAACGAAAATATGAATCCTTATACATTGCTATTTACAAATAATAATAAATTATCAATTTATAATTAATATATATATTTTTTAAAACTTTAAAACTTTTATATACCACTTAATAACTATAAAAATTTATTATATTTTTATAAAAATTATAATACTTTAAGGATACTTCACGCTTCATTTTAATATCACGATAAAATTTATTATTTAATGAAATACATTTTACCAATTAATCATTTATGTTGTGTTATTATTATAAAAAATTGATCATATTATCCTAGTAATAATTCATAAATAATTATTTTATTTAATATTAATTATATTAATATATAATTAATAATAAAAATAAATATAATATTTTTTATAATCACTTATCTTAATTAGATAAAATTTATGATTTAATAAAATACAATATGTCAATTAATAATTTATAATGTGTTATTATTATAATAATAATTATATTATCACAATTTAAATTATTATATAATAATTTATTAATAATACTTTATTTAATAATAACAATCTATAATCAATAATAAAAATAAAATTAATATTTATATATTTTTATTATGATAATAAAATTAATTATAACAATGTTTACAAAAAAAATAATGATATTGTACATTAATTTTTTTATTCTCTTGTTAAAAATATATAAAATATTTATTTTATTATTATTATTAATTATGAGAGTTAATATTTTCATTTGAAAAATAATAATAACAAAATAATTAAATATTTTATATTATAATTTAAAAATAAAAATATTATTTTAATAATAAAATTATCCTTAATTATATTATAACGTCATGTTATATAAAATTATAATTAATATATTTTAATTATAATAACAATTTATGCTAAAAGAAACATTAGACTTGACTTATACTTTAGCCTCGGATCGTACACAATGATCTGTTGCCTTTATCTTTCTCCCTCTCTCTCTCTCTCTCTCTCTCTCTCAAAAGAAACGTTTTTTTCTTTCTTTCTCTATCTATTAAAGGTCATAAAGTCTCCGAAAATTTTCTGCTTACCGTATTCAACGAAGAAGAACTCAGAAAAATAATTAAAAAGAGACAGGTAGAGGTAGAATTTCATTATTTTTATATGCTCAACTATTATCAAATGGATTTTTGTCGAATGATTAATCTGTTATATGGTTGGTGTGTTTTTTTTTAATATATATATTTGATTCTTCCGTTTCTATTGGCCCTCTTTTCCTTTTTTTAGTTTTTCTTTAAAATTTGAGAACTCCTAATCATTTTCCGTTAAATAACTATGATTGTTATTTTGCTATGAATTTATTTTGGGAGTAGTCAACTGGTGTTGATTGCACTCGATATATTGTTATATTATTCGGAGGAAAATTTGTTTGGTTTCTGGGAATATATGGGAGGGTAATACTGAATACTAATTATAATACTTTCTTTGTGAAAGAGATTAGTTTTGAGGCCCCTTAAATTACGGAGATATAGAAAATAGATTCAAAGTTTGTGTAGAATAATTCAAACTTCGCTCTCGTCCTTCAGAGCCACTTATTATTATTACTATTATTATTTTTTGGTGGATTTGAAAAATCTTGGTATGTGATTTGTTTTTCTTCCTTTTTCTTGTTCAATTTTATGTTTTGAGAATACCGGAATGTTGATTTTCTTTTGTAATTGATAGGAATGATGCAACAATTCATACTGGAGGTTATTTTATAGGCTCTGCTTCAATTTTATTATTCCCTTCAGTTTTTTTTTTTTGTAGATTCAATTATATTGGAGTTTAACAACTGGTTTTCTAATGCTACCTAACCGCTACATAAATATACTTGGCTTGTGAAGAAAAGAAGAAAATTCTCTAGTGGTGTACATGTATTCATTTTTTAGCGTTAAAGAGACTTTTCTTAATCTGGTGTTGGGTACCATTTGACTATCCTATTCTTATTTTCGTATCTTTTTTACCCATATTCTTAGATTGAAAATCATATATTTCTTTTTAGTTTATTGGTACTCATTTAGATCAATTTTAACAATAATTGATAATTTCGGTTGAATTTGGGCTAAGAAACGATCTTTTTGACCCATATTTGAGAATATACACATCATATACGTTTACTTAAGTTATTGATACTCATTTAGGTCAATTTCAACAATAATTAGTAACTATTGTTGAATTTGGGTAAAAAAACGTACCAAAAAAGGATATTTCATAAGTCCGTTTGAGAATAACAGTTAAAAAGAGTAACAAAACAAGAATATAAGTAATAAAATTTACCAATTCCTTAAATCCTTATCATCACTACCTATTCAATTACTTAATATTACACTTATCAACAATAATATACGGCATATTACTCGTTTTACGAATCTATCTCATAGTAAGAGACTGAAATGTTATAGGCTGAATAAAGTTTATCATCTCTTCTGGCCTTTGGCTTATGGTATAAATGTGACATAGACGAGGATGAGACTATTGGTTTTGTAGAAGACAAGCCCTTTTTTTGGGTATTCATAGATTGTAATGTTTATGAATTGGTCCTAGTAGTCCATGATATCTGATTCTTGGTATCTGGGCTTTATTTCTTAATTCAAGTTGATTTCCTGTGTTTATTTATGTGAACTTGATCAAATGTTGTCGTTAAACTATGGCTGACCCCATTACCCGAGCAATAATCACTAGTTTCAGAAAAAAGTTTAGAAATATATATTTTTTAAAAAATAGATATTTTGTTATAGGTTTATACTTTGAAAATAGCAATTTTCTAAATTATAGTATGAATGATTATAAATGAACATGATGAATCAGTGTAAAAAAAATTCAACCCTGTCATTTGTTTTTGTTGTCTTAGGATTCTGTTAAGTAGATTTGAATTTTTTATATAAATCGGAGTTTGTTTTTGTCTTAAAGAGCATTCGCCATATGAGATTCCCCTCTCACCAGTTTCTTTCTATCCCTTCTATTTTGATCGATAAACCCTGACTTCTTAGTGTAATTCCTAGAATCTTATGATCACTATTTTGTGAAGCTGATGATGCATCCTATCTAAGAATGTGGATTATTTTGTTCTTTTCCATAGTACAATAGCCTGAAATTTTTTTCTGGTCTAAAATACTATTTTCGTGCTAGTGCTGTCACAGACTTGAAGGGTCTAAATCCCTATAAATGGAAGAATATTCTGGTAAACGAGTTAGTGATGGATTCGTTATCTCAAGGAAGGGCTCTGGTAAACTTTTGAAAGAAACGTCTAGCAAAAGAGAAAACAATGCTCAATTCTGCAACCGACTTGGATGTAGTGGAAGATTGAACTCTATGAAGGCCACTCAAATTGAAAGAGCCAAACCTTCAAGGCCTTCATCTCGCTCATTTTCAAGTGGTAAGGAGAAAATTGGGAGTATATCTGAGGCTTGCACTGCTGTCAGCAACACAAAAAAGTATTCCAAGGGATCATTCAAAAATGTCTCTTCCCAATTAGAAACATATTCATCAGAAACTAGTAGCGTACATGATAAGCCAGAGGTTTCAAAACTAAGCCCCCCACCTTGGAAGATTCAAAGAGGAGTTCCCCTTGATACAAAAAATGCCAAGACTAGTGAGCTCTCATCAACAGAAGTGGGAAGCTCTAGTGTGCCATCAAATACAAGATCACGGAGGAATTCTCACCAAAGATCTGGATTTCTGAAGCAAGATGCTTCAGTGGACTCTTCTGTTTCTATGGGTTATAAAGCTGCAAACCAGGCAACACATGCTGGTGGAACCAGTTATGGATTGAGAAATCTGAGATGTAACTCTATATCAGATGTATCCTCCAGTTCTTCTTCAGATTTTAGCCTCAGTAGAAGGATAGAAACAGTAAAAAAGACAAATTCTGAAGGAGAAAGTAGCTCTGCTGCTGGAGGGAAGAAAATTATTGGGTCAGCATTAGGAGTAAACCGTACTTCTAACCATGGCATCTTCATTTCTGACTCAAGAAGGGCTACGAATACACTTCCTAACAGGGATAACAGTGTTGTATCGGTAAGGAGTCGAAGATCAATAAATGGTCATACAAGGGCTAGGCTTCCTAATCAAAGAAGTGGGAACAATTCCTCACAGGATGAGTCCCCCACAGCTGTCTTCCAGCTTCCTCATCCTGAATCTATGAACATTAATGTTTCTGGCTTGTCACATCCATCATCTGCTGAAACCCCTTCAGTGCGCTGGAATTCTTTAAATCGACCAGGTAGTAGCAATGGGAGTTTAAGTGGTTTTACATCACTTGCTCCGGAAGAGATTGGTTTTCCCCGCTCTTTAATGAATAGGGATAGTTTGCAGCGATACAATATGGATGGGATTGCAGAGGTATTTTGCCTACCTAATGTTTTCCATTGCTTATCTATTATATCTACTCAGAAAGATGAAAATTTTTCAAATCCCCAATACAGAATACCTATGTACTTCTTCATGGTGGTTTTTCTAATATTTTTGTATGTTAAAATTGTGCAGGTATTGTTTGCGCTTGAGAGGATTGAATATGATGAAGAGCTAAACTTTGAGGTATTTCATTTGATGAGTTTCTCTGTTCTCTTGATCCACCATTAGTTAATACAGTTTTTCCTTGACTTTTGCAGCAAATACTTACTCTAGAAACCAATTTGCTCCTAAATGGCCTTAGTATCTATGATCAACATAGAGACATGAGGCTGAATATTGATAACATGTCGTACGAGGTAAGTTACTATTATGGTAGCTCTTCTTTTAAGTTCAGGTGTAAGCTATATAAGTTCTCTTAAGCGACAGTAAATTATCTGTTTACGTATGTTGCTTTCTGTTATGATTGCACACTTACTATAAAAGATATTTTAAACAGATTCACCACAAGATTGAATGAAATATAAGAACTTTTAAGAATTGAAAAAAAAAAAATCAAGAAACCAAAAAACACACAATATAGAGTGGTTTGGTCTCTAAACTACACGGCCTAAACCACTAGAAATGGTAATACTTATATCCACTACGAAACAATATTTATACAGAGATGAAACTAGAGAAAATTATGAAAACCTAATACGAAATCAGAGAGAACAAATCCTCACAAATTAACCAATAAACAACTCTCAAACATTTACAAAACCAAACAACCATATCACTCAGAGAAGATCATAGGAGAAACGGCGCTGGGAGACCAGAAGAAGAAGAGAAAATGAGAATGCATTGCTCCAGAAAATGATCAAAATGCCCTTGAGATTTTTCAATTTCCAGTGTGAGAAATGGGCCACAAAAAGTCCAATCTGTTAACAACAGCCCAACACACTTGGGCCTCGTTTGTTGTTACGTACAAATCAACAGCCTAGTATAAAAATGGGCTAATACAATGTTTGGCACATGTAATTGTGTAACGTAAATTAGGAAGGGAAAGGGAAAAAAAATTGACTGCTCACGATGAAATTTTTGACCGGGGTGGGGATCGGGGCTCCAGGTCTATTTGCTATAGGACTAAGTGCATCCCCCTTTTTTTTTTTTTGCTTTCATTTATTTTATTGTCATATTATTTTTTCTTCGTTATTGATCATTAATGATCATGTTATTTAACTTCTTCTCTCTTTTTTCCCCGTACTTTTAAAAATTTATTAATTCTGATAGACTTTTGTTTTATTTTAGATGTTTTACTTTTTTTCTTATTAGATTATTCTTTTGTTAAAAATTATCATATAAATAAAATCAAATTTAGTGAATTTTTTAAATATTAATAATTAGTAAGTCTGTATTTTTTGTGTATAATATTAAAACTAATATATTTTTTATTCCTCTATTACTAGTTGACAGTTGCTTTAAATTCAAATATTGAAAATAAAACAAATATTTTAAATTTTATTACAAATTATAATATATTTATTCTAAAATATAAATATATTTTATACAAGTATAATGTCTCATTATCCTTAGAGTATTTTATTTTATTTTATTTACTTTAAATAAGCACCAACCAACAATTTATTCAATATCTATTCAATTTAATTCATTCTTACCAAACGTCCCAGTGTTTATGGATATTATGTTACGAAAACTCACCGCTATATAATTCAATTCAATTCAATTTTATCTAAATATACTCTTACTATCTAATAGGATGTACCAAACGAGCCATTAAGTTCCCAAAGTCTAATACCCAATTAAATAACAATTGATAATATATTAAATCACATAAACATAATTAAAGATAAATTAGTGTACAACAATTAATCATCTCCTAAATACTCCCTATGTACCATAGCATCATAAAATTAACACTTTCCTTCCATAATCATAGGAATTATTAGCTCTCGAAGAGAGGATGGGTACTGTGAGCACCGCACTTACTGATGATGCTCTGTCTGAATGTCTTAAGAGAAGCATCTATAAATTTATGTCTCCAGAAGGTGCTGTCTCAGGTAGCAGTGGGGATAATGATCAAGTCATTTGCAGTATCTGTCAGGTATTCTTTCTGACATCTTTGGTAATTTCTATTGATCAATGCCATGTACTTATAACCAGTGCTACTCAGTAGTGGAGAGTGCATTTGATTGTTCCTTTTTTCTTTTCAAGAAAAATAAATTAAAGAAGCGGTTGATTTTGTTAAGTTCTTAGTCACACATTATATACCTTCCAGTGAAATGTCGTAACAGATCCATCCCATCCCTTATTTCTGTGATGATTTTTGGTTGGGATTAAAGTATGAGACCCTCTAAATAACTCGACTTTTATCAAAGCACGGTTTGCACGGCTTCCTTATTTAGTAAAGGATAAGCAAGTTGGAGTTAAAAGGCTTAAGAAAAATGACAAAGCAATATAATATATAAGAAACCGTGCAGTGGTGCTAGTTAGATTTATTCAACTAGTATGGGATGGGTAAGTCCTTTTTGTGCACTATGAATTATTTTTGAAGGATATCTATTATTATGAACATATGTCTTGGACTCTTCATTTTTCATGAAGTGTTTCTGTCCAAACCACCATATGTCATGGACATGGATGGATAATTAGACAATCTAATTTGATGAAAATTTATAGAAAATTGAGAAAAGGTGACATGTTTGACACCCGGATACGTATCCAAAATTTTTTGACCATCAATGTCTTAAAAGAGTCCATGTTTTATAGGATTTAACTACGTAAGAACCTTCAGTTTTTATACGTTGTGGTACTCATTGGTCTTCTATAGTTTTGATTTTTGTTTTTCCATTTTCAGGAAGAGTATGTGGCTGAAGATGAAGTTGGGAGGTTGAAGTGTGAGCATATGTATCATGTTGACTGCATACATCATTGGCTTCGGCATAAGAATTGGTGCCCCATATGTAAGGCTTCAGCCGCACCCTCACCTTCACCACCACCCTCTCCGTCCCCAACCTCCTCACATTTCTAGCTTTAAGTCAAGAGACAATGCCACTATGTAAAATAATTGAGTGTGTCACTCTCCTCTCTCTCATTCTTAGTCTTTTCGAATATAAATACCCTTCTTCCCAATTATATATACCTAATAACCCAAGCTGTTGGTCTTACAGCCATGGTTATGCCCTCAACATATAAAAATGTGAATACAAGCATAATTGCTTCTTTTGAATTATTTTCCCTTTACATTTGCATTTTTCTTTACCGTTTTGAAGAATTTCTTTATTGGAGATGCTAAGAATGGAAAGTGCAAACGATTGGGATACAGACAATGCCCCTTGAATACTATATAGCCTGATATGCACATCCATTTACAAGTCTAGTTGAGGTTGATCGATAGGTCACGTAGAACATGGTAGGTTTTCACCTCGATCTGGGTCTCCGAGACAAGATTTATTGAAACCTGCCTTGGCTATGCCCGATGCTTACATTAATTAAGGTCCTAACAAAGTATTGCCCGGCTGAAGATTGACCCGTACTTGGTTTAATTTAGTTCATTTAAAGTTTGATCAAATAGTTTATGAGTTGAAAAAATATAACTTCCGAGTTTAAAAAAACATAACTCACTTAATTTAGGAGTTTACGAGTAATTTGTTAGTTCATTTGATGTTTTATTAGGAAAGATTATTGTAAAGTTCCAATATTTATTCTTAAAGTGATACTTAGATCTTTGTAATTATATTTTTTAACAGTTTAATTTTATTGTTATAAATAAGTAATCGTATAAGGATAAACAAATGTATTTTAATTTTTTTTTCTCTTAAATTTTTTTAGTTACAATTTATTGAATTTTTAAATTATCTATATAATGTAATTAAAAAATTAAAAAATAAAATAAAATTATCTTTCTACTTATGTGTTAGTTTTTTCATAACAATATAATTAAATGTTACAATAAATAAATACACAATTCAAGTATCATTTTTTCCATAAGTATAGAGGACTTCTATATTAAAAATAGTTTTTTTGGTTAAATATTATTTTTATTTGTTCTTTTTTAACTTATATTTTTTTTGTTGAACAATTTTTAGGCTAATATATATATATATATTTTTACGAAAAATAGGTACTTGAGATAAAAAAAAATAAATAAATTTTAAATTATATTAAAAAAAATTAATAAACATGACAAATTTAATTTAGTAATCATTTAAAATAAACTTTTATAAACAATTTAATTGCCTTTTATAGATTTTTTATTTAAAATGCATAATTAATTGGAAAGTCATAAATTTAAATTTAAAAATTTATAAAATTAATTTATATCTAATTGTAATTTATAATAATCAATAAAAAAATAAAATTTTAAGTTAAACCTTGTAACACCGAAATTTTCTGTTTACAATTATCTTATTTTTACTATGATTATCTTGACAACACAACTAGATAGAGAGAGAAGAGTAAGGGTGAACTATACGTAACTAAGTAAAAACCTACTCTATTATATATTTCCAGCAAATAATCATGCATGATGCTTATTAATAAAATTTCATGAATGGTAATATTATCATTATGTTGAGTAGAGAGATTTTTATTACAAATCCAAGATATACATGTACCTACTCACATCCAAAAAAACTGAGGGAAAGTACAATACATGTATCCCAATGCATGCCAATATAAAACAAACATGATGTATAAATCCAATGCATGGTATACAACCTCATATGTATTGATCATCTAAATATATGGGCACATGCACAGTCTAACTTCGAGATGCATATGGTTTATCACCGACCCCGTGCATGATCACAATACATATGGCACATGTATCCATCAAATCGCGTCATATAAGACCTCATCTAAGGGTCTGGAACACATGTTCCCATGTGCAAACCGCGTTAACAAATTCGAGACATAATAGACAGTAAGCTCAAAAATAATGGAAGGTCCAACTCCAAGGCTTGTGTGCGAGCATTGTGGTAATACATATCCACAACAGTCCACCTCTACAACAATCCACCACTGTAACAATCTATGATCAACAATCACAACTAAAAAGTTTGATCACAATGCACCATGGACGAAAAACCCCTCATGATACATGTGATGCAAATGCGTACCTGTAGTATGTCAAAATCTGTATGTTGTAACTAGTAGCTCATGGGTGCCATAATCCGCAAGACAACATACAGACAACTCCCCAAAAATTAAATCATTTCTCATGATGCATGTATCAATATTCTTGAATAACATATCACATTTTCAATGTTCATTTCATATCAACATTTAATACTCGTTTTATATACAAAATATTTTCAATGTATACATTATAAAACATTACGACGAGTATCTCATTTTAAATAACATTTCTAAAATTATAACATTACTTATAAAATTATGGCATTCGATTTTTCACTTTTATTCATAACATATGATGCATGACATTTCGTTTATAAAAATAATGCATGTATATAAAAAGCTAAAGTAAGAACCCCTACTTGAAAAGTTATTCTATCATCGACTTTCAAACCCAAACTCCTTGATATTTATTCCCAAATCTCCTTCCAAGATGTGCTGAAAGATCCATACAATTGAGAGGGAGAAGATTCAAAATGGGGTGATAAGACCCCCTTTTTATAACCAAAATGAGTAGCTTTCCAGGGAGCTTGTCAGCCGTGGTGGCGAGGTAGTAGAGAGGGGTTGGCAAGGTGGCAACAAGGTACATAAAGATTTACTAATTTTTCCTGTTCGATCCAATTTTTCACTTAATTTTTTTCGATATATCCCTACACTTCAATATATTATCTAGTATTATTTTCAAGACACTTTAAGTATTTTTAATAAATTTACGAGGTTTTACATTCCTACCCTCTTAAAGAAAATTTTGTCATCAAAATTTCACAACTTCTTAAGCTTGGATAGCTCGTACAGACATTAAACTTTGAACTCTAAATTTTCATTTTCATCATAAAGATGTTTTCCTTGAACCTTTACCTGTGATATTGTTCTTATTCTCAAATTCCTAACTCGAAAATCAATTTTTGCTATTAGTTCTTTTTCATATGACATATTTAGCTCATTATTGTTTATTTCTAATGGACTAACCATTTCTTCCACTTGGTTGACAACTTGTTATTTTCTTATTGATCTCAAAATACACTAGATTTTAGGATCTAAAGGCAAATTTTCCCTCTTATGGAATTTGCTCATACAATAGAAGCAAATATGTTTCTAATGGCACTAAAGGAAATGTCAAATTTTTTTTTAAGAAAGTATAAAAATAAAAATAAATAACTAAAAAAATAAATTAAAATTATGAAAAATAAATAAAAATAACTAAAATAAAATAAAATAAAAATTAACAGCGCCAAAAACTTGATTGACACGAATTGTGTACAATAGGTATATAAGTATATGTATCGTAAACAAATAATATAATGATAAAAAAGATCATTTCCATAGAGATTATGTTATCAAAAACTAATTTTTTAAACTAAAAGTAAAGATTAATTTTATTGTGTTTTGAGAAAACAAAATTGAAAGAATTAAAAATAAGAACCACTCGAGTAAAGATAGATGTGTGATAACTGTATTTTATACAGTTATTTTCATCAATTTTAGTAACGATAATTGCTATGTTCGTTTAATATTTATTAATTTTTGTTAAATAAATTAATATTTTCTTTTTATTTGCTAAAAATACATTTTTAATAAAATTCAATAATTTGTATCGAAAATATACTTAATTTCAAATTTCTGTCCACAAATATAATTTCACAATAAATAAGTATTTAATTGCAATTTATCAATGTTGAAAATATAAATTAAATTAAATTTGGGCTTAATTTTAGTTATTAAAAGTTTAAAATTTAATTTAAAATTAGTAAAAATTTGTATTGCAATTAAACAAAGTTTAAAATGTAATTTGAAATATATTTGTGGCCGAAAACATAATTAAAAGAAGTTATTTTTCATGCGGGGAGAAGAAGGCCACGCGTGTGAATCACGCTCGCCAAACGTGGACCGTCCGATCAAAGGATCAACGCCGTATTCGCGCGTGTTCATCAAGCCCGACCAAGGAGAGTGGGTACAGAGATATTCCTTTGCGTAGGCTGGCGTGCCAGTGGGCCCCACGAGTCACGCAGGCCGGCGTCAGAGTGGGACCCACATATCGGCTACGCAGATTCCCCCGAGGCCATCGGCGGCGACCGTTGGATCTCGAACCCGGTCCCGTACTGAGCGCGTCCATCTGCCGCCGTGCGGCACCGAGCCGCCCGTGTAAAAATCCTATGTGACGCGGTCCATCCAAGCGGCGTGCACCCTCACTCTTCAAACGGAAAATGACCAGCCACGTGTCTCATAAATATTCCAGCGAATAAAATGGTGACACATGGCATGTATTTGGTGAAATAAAAACGCAGCAGAACCCGCCCAGCTTCCACCGTTAACCATTTCCAAATCCGGAGAAATCGTGTGCAACGCGTTCTTCATGCGCCCGGCTTACCGCCCAATGAAAAGCTGCCACGTGTCACTACAGTTCTCTCAACGAATCACATGGTGACACGTGGCATGCGGAAAAAGAAAAAAAATTCAAAAAATTTGCAGAGTGTGTTTACGCGTGCTACTCCCATACAATCTTGTTCCCCATTGATGATAAAAAAAATATAAAAAATAAAAATAAAAGAAAAGAAAAAAAGGGGATATATATGTTTTTGGGGGATACGCGTGGAGGCAATCGGGCTTTTCTTTTTTTTCAGCTCATTTTTTCAGTTCGAGCATTTTTTTTCTTTTCTTCTTTTTTCTCTCGAAATTTTGGGAGAAAACTAGCAGTTCTTGCAAGTTTTTCTTCCTTGTAACATTTTAATTTTTCTTTTTTCTTGTTTGCGTGTTACACAAAACACGCAGAGTATTGATTTAACATTTTATGTTGTATTTTCTTAGGGAAATTACAGAGAAAGAAGACAACAAAGAAGAAGAAAAGGGATAAAATTTATTTTTCATTGAGGAATTGTGAAAGAGTTTTTTTTCTTATCTATTTTCTTTTAATTTTCTTTCTCTGCAATGTTTTATTTTTGTTGTGTTGTAATTTTAAATTCTGCGATGAACTAATACATTTGTTCTAGGATTGCAGTATAGCGTAAATTATGAAATTTGAATTAAATATTTTTGAATGATTTATGGGACTGTTTTTAGTTGTTTATTTTATCTGAGTTTAATGCTTTTAATTATTGGAAGATTAATTAACTAATATGTGACATTTAAATAAACTTGAAAAAGACATTTTTGTGTGCTGCTCGTGATGAAATAACGTATATACATAAGAGATAGAAATATACTTTTATTGTATGTAGAATCATAGAGAACTCGAGAACTTAATAAATGCAGTTTGAATTTAATTCGCATAGGAATATAGTGAATCATTTTAACTAGATGTTTTTACGTATGGAGCTCGGGAGAGATATATGGATAAATTAGGAGTTCTTGGTTAACAACTTAAAACACGATAACATAAATCAAGATAAAATATAATGATTCAAGTGGATTAATTGGGTGAAACTGCAATCCTAGAATTTTCTTGCAATCTGTTATAAAAGTTAGTTAGTCAAACAGCATCAAATTATCGACTGTTTGGATAAAATTAGGTTGAAATAATTTTAATAATTAACGAATACTAGTAACAAATCTCTGTGGGAACGATATTTTACTTATCATATTATTACTTGTGACTGTGTATACTTGCACGTTTTTTTGTGTGTTGCAAAACATACAACAATGTGCATACAAAAACACTAACTATGGAGTTTGACAGAAAGGTTATTTACTTTAATATGTTTTAAGCGATGGGGTACGCTAGTGATTATAATTCTTGTTTTTTTTATGCACTTGACTATTTAGTGCAACAAGTGATTGATGCCAAAAGTATAGACCTATTGGTGGTTGCTATAAAAAAATGCATAAAAATAAAATAAAAATCTAAGCGATGAAGAAGAGGATATTGATAGTGTATAGGAATCGAAGAAGATTATGGCATCCCTTAACTCTTTTCTAGAGATAAACCCAAGGTACAATCTTTCTTATATTTTTCTTTCCATGTCTAGTGAGAAACTTTTGCCCTTTATTGGGCAGGCACCCATCTTGGAGCTCAAAATTCTCCTAGAACATCTCAAGTATGTGTACTCAAGAGATAGAGATGCACTTCCTGTGATTATATCATGTAAGCTTTTAGCTATTCAAGAGGAGAACTTAATTAATATTTCGAGAGAATACAAATCAATAATTGGGTGGAAAATTATCGATATTAAAGGAATTAACACCTTTATATATATGTACCAAATATTACTTGAAGATGATGCCAAACCAATAAGAAAACTATAAAAAAGGTTGAATATGCCAATGATGGAAGTGGTTAAGAAAGAAGTTATCAAGCTATTAGAAATTAGTGTAATTTTTTCAATATCAGATAGCAAGTGGGTTAGCCTTGTCCTAGTTGTTCAAAAAAAGTCAAGAGTTACAATGATGAAGAATGAGAATAATGATTTGATTCCTAATTGACTCCAAACCATGTCGCCAAATTTGCATTAGTTTTCGAAAGCTCAACTTTATAACTCACAAAGATTATTTTCCTTTATCTTTTATTAATCAAATACTTAAGCTATTAGGAAGCCATACTCACTATTTTTTGTTATAATTAGATTTTCATTGTGCTAGAAGACTAAGAGAAGACAATATTCATTTGCCTCTTTGGAACCTTCACTTATGCATGCCATTTGGCCTTTGTAATTCTCCTGCCATCTTCCAAAGGTGTATGATAAATATATTTTATGATTATATAGAGAGATATATAAAAGTGCTTACGGATGAATTTACTATATATGATGACTCATTTGATAATTGCATCAATAACCTTATATTAATTCCAGATAGATGCATAGAAACTAACTTTGTACTTAATTGAAAAAAAATGCCATTTTATGGTAGATCAATGTATAGTTTTTGGACATGTAATATCATTTAAGGGAATAGAAGCTGATAAATTCAAGATAGATTTTATTCGTTCCTTGCCATTTTTCACTTATGTGAGGTAGGTTCATTCTTTTCTTGGTCATGTGAGATTCCATCGAAGATTTAAATAGGATTTCTTAAAAATAGCAAGACTTCTATGCCAGTTGCTCTAAAAAGATGTGATATTTGTTTTCGATGACGAGTGTCTATTAGTATTTAATAGATTGAAAGAAAATTTAATCATAGCATCTATCATTAAGCCATCTGACTAGAGTCTATCATTTGAGTTTATGTGTGACACAAGTAACTATGCAATTAGAGCTATTTTGGGACAAAAGGTTGACAAGTTACCAAATGCCATATATTATGCATTATAAACTCTAAACAATGCCCAACTAATTAATCTACAATAGAAAAAGAGCTTTTAGTAGTGATTTTTTCTTTAGAAATTTTTTGATAATATATAAGTGGAACTAAAGTAACTATTTTCTCTTATTATGCAGCTCTCAGGTACTTACTCAAGAAGAAAGATGTCAAGCCAAGGCTAATAAGGTGGATTCTTCTTCTATAAGAATTTGACCTTGAAATCAAAGACAAAAAAAGAAGTGAAAATGTAGTAGCAAATCACCTCAATAAATTAATTAAAAAAAATCACTTCTAATAAGAGAAGATTTCTAGATTTGAGACTATAGTATTTACTCCTTGGTATACAAATATAGTAAATTACTTGGTCACTAAAAATTCCCCATGAGACCTATCACAAGATAGCAAATTCAAACACAATTAGGTTGCTAAAAAATACGTGTGAAATGATCCTTACCTTTGGAAGCATTGCCCAAACCAATTCATAAGAAAGTGCGTGCCTAACTCTACGTTTAATTCTATCCTAACTTTTTATCCCTCATATGCATCTAGAGGACATTTGGGAGTAAAACAAACCACTCTCAAAGTTTTAGAGTATGGATTCTATTGGCCAATATTGTTCAAGGATGCCTTCACCTTTTTGCAAAACATATGATCATTGTCAACAAACAGGTAACTTGGGCCCTAGTAATCAAATGCCAGAAACTCCAATTCTTATTATTTAAATATTTGAAGTTTGGGGTATTGATTTCATGAGACTTTTTTGTCTTCTTATGATTATATGTATATTTTACTTGCTATGGATTACATATCTAAATGAATGGAAGTTAAAGCCATCAAAACTAACGACTTTAAAGTTGTTCTGAATTTTGTGAAGTCTAACATCTTTGCTAGATTTGGGACACCAAAAGCTATCATCAATGATGGTGGACTACATTTTTGCAACAAGACTTTTTGGATCTTACTTAAAAAGTATAATGTTAACCATAAAGTCACTACCCCTTATCACCCACAGACAAATGGATAAGATGAAATGTCCAATAAAGAGATCAAGTCAATCTTTGAAAAGATAATAAAACCAATAGAAAGGATTGAAGCTTGAAACTGGATGATGCATTATGCCTATACAAAATTGCATATAAAAATCCAATTAGGATGTCGCCATTTCAGTTGGTGTATGGTTAACCTTATCATTTACCAATTGAGTTAGAGTACTGAGTATTTTAGGTGGTGAAACAATGTAACATGGATTTAGATGAAGCTAGAAGACAATGATAATTACAAAAGAATGAGCCAGAGGAAATTATAAATAATGCCTATGAAACTTTAAAAGTTTATAAAAATAAAACAAAGGCCTTTCATAGAAGTATGATATCAAGGAAAGAATTCATTATTGATAATAAAGTCCTCTTATTCCATTCACACCTTGAACTATTTCCAGGTAAGTTACCTTCTCATTGGGTCGGTCCATTTATTATTACTATTGTTTTCTCTTATGGTGTAGTTGCAATACGAAGCTCGAGTACCAGTAAATAATTCAAAGTTAATAGACAATTGAAGTCTTACTACAAACCTTTTGCACCAATAAATATGGAGTAGATGACTCTACATGAATCAACATAAATATATAAAAGGAGACAAGTTGAAAAAAATTATAAAATAAAAGTGGCATAAATTATATATATATATATATATATAAAAGGAGACAAGTTGAAAAGAATTATAAAATAAAAGTGACATAAATAAAATAAAACAACCCCTGCTCTATCTTAACAAAATGGCATAAATAAAATAAAAGAAACCAATAATGATATTTGGGTCCAAAACAATGAAACTTGATTATATTTTATTGACATAACTGATCTTATGATGATATTATTTATAGGTCTCTTTCTCTTACTTCATGGACTCATCAACTTTTGTTTTTTTCTTTTTTCCCTTCATTTGATTGAACTAACAAACATAGCCACGTTAAAACCAACTTAAAGATCTTTTGATTTTAAGAAATATTTGTTGTGAGTGGAGATACAATTTTAAGCAAAAATCTATGGTATCCAATTCAATTCAAAAAAATAATAATGTTTTATAAGAAAGAACAATGTCTCTAACTTGTTTATGTTAGATGATTTGATTATTGTTAATTGATAATACATCAACATAGACTCTAAGCATGATTATTGTATAGTAGATTCGAGATAATATCTAGCATTTATTAGAATTTGAAACTATAATATTATTACATCCTTGAGATAAAATGTTAGAGTTTGATAAGTGATATCTTATATATATTTTTAGATATCAATTCATTTATATTAATGTATATTTTATTATTATAATGAGATAAAAATATTTATTTTGCATTTATTAAAAAAATATTAATTTCTTGATTTTTTGGGATTTTTTGAGATTTTTATGATTTTTATTTAAGTGATAAATGTACTTAAAAATATCACTTAAAAAAACCTAAAACATCACATCCAATACTTACAAGCACATACTACTTACTCAATCTCACTAGCTAACACATGACATATATATATATATATATATATATATATGAATGATTTCGTGTATTATCGGTCCTATCAAAAATAGATCAACTTTCTCAATATAAATACAAACTAACACACCATAAATGCAAGTAGTATTAGAATTGCACAAAAATTAAGAAACAAATTTAGAAAAAAAAATACAAAAATTATAAAATTAAACTAGAGACAACAATTGAGAAAAAGAGAATTCAAGAAGCACTTAAAGAATTTGAAGATTAAATTCAAACATAAAAATTCTAAAATTTCTTTCCCTTTCTTTTATTGTTTTCATGAATAATTTTCTGAATTTATTGTTTGTTAGAAAATCTTTAGCGAATATTAAAAATGAGATTATTAGTTGAACAGTTTTCCTTGTTTAATGCCTTCCATTTTTGGCACATGTTTAAAAATAAGTCATTTAAATACATGTTCAAGAATAGTATCCACGGTCCAAATATTTTCTTGAAGTCATAGCATGATTTGTTATTGTTCCGGTAGTCACCCATAGCCAGAATTGTTGGAGATGGAGGACATTTGTATATTTAAAAGCATGTACAAAAACAAAAATAATTTTTGAATACTTGTTCAAAAGTAGTAAGGCGTCAAAAGTACCTGTCATCTTATGCAATATTCTCGTATTTTAGTTTCTCAGTCCCTGGAGGTACAACACAAGCCTTAAAAAGAATATTATTTGAAGTTCCAAGTCTACGCTTTAAGGTGCACCAAGTTCTCTCCACAAAGAGGCATCAATAGCTCTGTTCAAGTTAGTGCATGAATTTGAACAATTGAGAATAACTTTGTCAAGCCAACTAAGACTACACATTATTGATATTGTACAACTTTTGAATCTGGGCGTTATTACTTTCCCACTTACCCAACATAGGTACAAATAAATCCTACTGTGATAATTTATGAGATGCTACAATCTGCTACAGATTACCTGTCAGGCAATGGCCACGGTTGAATGAGCAAATAAGATCATTAATCCAGTGAAGTTCAGATGAGGAAAAAACAACACAAGTCTTGGAAACTACAATGAAATCAAGATAAGGTCAGCTAACTAGCACTAGCATGTCGACAATCATGGTAAGAAATCAACTATCAGAGATGTTATGTTGGCAGCTATACATCCATGAAATGACAGAGAACCTTACTTTCAGAATCCAAGCGACCCATCTACAAACCAACTACAAATGTCAGCAAATAAGTGCTTAGCACATAGCTAAGAGAAAGAAATCAGTTCTCAGATTTATACATGTTTAATGATCCACTGCAACTGGAAACTAAATATCTGAAAAATTACAGAAGAATATACCTCCAGAACGACCTTGGATTTCCTCCTTGTTGTCTATGAATTAGTACAGCTATAGAGCTCAAGATCTCTTATGATTCAAGGATACAGGAAATGGAAATAATGTAAAAGCTGATAGTTATGTAGAGTAATCCAAGATAGTCCATTCAATGTAAGGAAAAAGTACTCCAATTGTCCCTAAAGTCATGTTTCGGTACACTAGTCCCTCAACTTTCAACTAATACACTTTAATCCTTCAACTTTCAACTGGTACACTTTCACCCCTATATTCTTAAGAGTTTAGAACATCAATATACAAAAAAAAATGGACACTTTAGTCACTAAACTTTACTAAAATTTTAAAGTTTAGAGACTAAAGTGTATGTTTTTTTTTTAATATGGACTTAAATATATTAATTAAAAATTTAGGAACTAAAGTGATCCAAAGATATAAGTTTATTCTTGCAAGTAAAACCTTTCATTTGGTTGTCATAGAAGCCACAACTTCACCAAAAACTTGTCAGGACTTTGCCTCCCGTTTACATGATGCTGTTGAGCCAAATGTGAGCCGTCTCACTCCCACTATTGCATTGCAGTTATACTTACAACTTTGCAGGTACACATAAAAGCAGTAGCAGTATAAATGAGTACACTACATGGAAAACCTGCAATCGCTAGTCATGGCTTTATCTGTTCTTTAATTCCACAAAGCATCTGCAACATGTAAACGGTATAAACAGACGGCTCAATCACTCCGTAAGAAAATTTGTGTAGCATTCAAGCAGGCTGCAAACTTGCCTCCTAACAATCTAATACTTCAAGATGATTGTTTCTACGAACAAATTCATTTAATTGCAACAAAGGATTTCTTTATTTATATTTTTCGTTGGTGAATAAGACCAAATTCATATCACTTTGGGGTGACCATCATTCACTAGGTAACACTATAACACTACTACACTTTTAGAATGTATATAGTGAAAGAGACAAATACATCCAAGATCCCTTAGTTATGTCAGTTAGAACAATTTAATCTCTTTGTTATTTTTGTTATGAAAAAGTAATAGTATAAGAATAAATGATCAAATTTAACATGTTTTTTAATCAATTTTATAATCATTATTGTTTATTGTTAGAAACAAACTATGAAATTAATATCTCAAAAACAATTAAACAATATGATAAAAAAATTAAAAAAATTAGTCATTTATCCTCGTTATATCACTTTTAAAGCAAAAATATTAAATTGTTACAAAAATAATAAAGAAACTAAGTTACTCTTCTTGACAGAACTAAGAGACTTGTGTTCTCACCCACCCTATAATGATAACTCGTCATAACTAGATCATTTTGACAATTGTGGAACAGGAGAGCCTACTCTTTCTTCCTACAGAGTCAAGGAGATTAAATCAATACATTAGGATTGGTCTGCACCAAAAATGTTCCGTGTAAGGACTTTGAGCTGCAATCTTATGAGCTAGGAGAAGATAACAATTAAGCACCTCTCTCCATTAAAAGTGCAGAGGACCAATGAAACCAAGCCAAAAAAGGATCAATCTGCTAATATGTAGTAAAGGACTTGAGCAGGAAACAGGTTCCACCATAAAGTTGGAGTTATAACTGCATTTGTCTCTTATCTTATCAGCCATCAACAGGTCACCTGCCTTGCTTTCGGATCTTCAGTTCAAAATTTAGCTTTAGCACCACAGCTATAAGCTAAAGACTTTTTCAAAAATTAAAGAACCAAAAGAAAATGACAAGCTTAAGTTAACATCATGGATAGCTCTGGAAACCTGAACAAACATTTGAGAGTTTGCAAGTTTTCCAGTTAAAAATGAATAAAGAACTGCAAATGACCTAGGCCTTGATGCATTGGAAGGATGTTACTCTAGCCGAAACATCACACAAGCCCAAAACAGATTGGTGTAAAATAACAGTAGGGTAATTTCTGCCAAAGATTTGCAATAGAAGATTACATGCTTTAAATCCATATATGAATCAAAATTGACCAAGTCATATGCCCTAGTAGAATAACAAAATGTCTCTTGGAAAGGATTTGAAGATATAGCAAAAGAGTAAAGTGAAACAGGGGAGAACAAAGAGTGGAATTAATAAAGAGACTGGACAAACTTCTGCATTTGTGAGAAAAGTTTGTAACCATTAGGAGAAGCAGCTACGGTATGAAAGTATGCATTATGTATTCAAGAACTAGTATTGATACACTAACAATAACATATCAAGAGTAAAGGTTACTTTTAACACTTTACAATGTTAGTCAATTTGGTCCCTTTAGCTTGGTCCAAAATCCCCAAATGGTTAGTCAATTTAGTCTGAAGCCTCCAGATTAATGATGGTCAAATTGCTCATAACAGTCATAATTTTACATAAATTCTAATATATTTAACTCACTGGGCAGTTTGACCGTTGTACATTCTAATTTCTATAATCGATTGCTATCATTTGGAGACTTTGGATAAAATTGACTAATTGAGAGGTAAGTGACCAAAACGTCAAACACCCCAAACCCCCCAGAGCAACCAAATTAACATTTTACTGCCATATCAATCCTACACATGATAAGTGTTTTAAACCATAGATAGGTGAAATTCCAGATTTGGAAAGAATTCCAAGTGAATATACTTTACTGCATTTTCTTTGTTTCCACAATTTCAAAAATTTCCTAGGAACAAATTCCAATCACTGCTATACTGAACTATGCAATTGCCCCTAGCCACAGTTACTCCCAAGGTCCATTCAACCAATCAACCAAATCCAACCGAACAGAAAGCAGGTATTTCCTTCTGTCAGGTACAACTAACCAAGCAGCTTAAGTAACCAAATAACAATACAAGCTAATTTCTTAAATATGAGTGCTTTTTGTTCAAATGTATAAACTATAAAGTTTAGCTTCAGCTAATTTTCTCAGTAAATAGGATATAACAGTAATAAAATTCACGAGTATAAACAAATCAGAATGACACTTTAGCAGAGGAATTTTTATCCAGTATTAAACAATGGAGTCAAATAATCAAAGGACACTTCAATTGATGTTAATGTGTTATTGATATTGGAATTCCAATTAATTATCAGATTGTAGAAGTACATAAAGAGCAACACTGCATCTCTTAGCTTCTTACACAAGTTATTTTACCTTTGTCCATGTTACATAGAAGTATCCCTGAAATTTTTTATCAGATTTTCCCTTCATTGGCTAGTTGAACCAAAAAGGAAAAATCCAAAGCAGGAGTGAGACAGCCAAATGTCAATGCACAGCCAATGTTGATGGTAATCATACAACAGAAAAACCAACTATGAGCCTCAAATATGAGACAACCCTTGAGTGGCTGCAGTTAAATAGTTGTCGGCTGGTCCTGGCTTTGCAGTGAGCAAATACACAAATTTTGATACTCAAATCCCCAATATAATTCTGCAAGGTCTGGAGGTTTAACCAATTTGGAGTCATCTGGCTCGTCTTGGAAGATTGGAGAACCGGGTGTATTAATGACCGACAACCGTCAGGCCAACTTGATGTAACCAGTTTGACTCAACCACAGCTCTGGAAGAAAAAATATGTATCTTCTAAGGGATGCATCATTCCTCAAATGCATGCATACAGATCTTCTCCAGCAGCAATGGCCAATCTTCTCCCAGTTGCTGAGGATTTAACTCCATAGCAACCTTAAAATCAAACAAAGATACTGAGCACTGCGGCCTGTGGTCCTGCATAGCATCTATAGGACCGTTGCACTTCTGAATTTGCAGGTGATTGTTAGGTGACATACCATTAACAATCTTGCCTTGAATCTGCTGCTTCTGAGTAGGATTCTTTTTTGGCTCAAATGAAGACCTTGCTCCAACCAAATGAACGCAAGACCTTATCAATCGCTTTAAGTACACATCTAACATGTTATTCAACATATTGGCACATTCCAGAGAAATACCTCCTAGACCCTGTGCAGCTGTAATTTGCTCAACACGTTTTCTCAGTGTCTCCGTGTCAGACAACCCACCACTGTCACAATATCTAACAACATCTCGACCTCCACCTACTGGTGCAGCCTTTCGGGCCCCACCTACACTAGCTGGACACAATGGTATCCCAAGTGGAGCAATCAGAGAACTTCTGGAGAAATTCAACTGGTTAGACTTGCCAGCCTCTTCCACTTCTTCAATTAAAGTAGCAACAACATGATCTTTACTGAGCATCCTGGGTTTCTCTGCAGGCTGGTGAAATGCATCATCCCTCTCACTCTCAGGTAGCTCTGCAACTGGTTGCAAATGTTGTACCAGCCTCTGATAATCGCATGGAGTTGCAACTCCATTTTCAATAACAATCTTATTTCCATTATCTTTGCAGCCAACAGCTGGATGCGTGACAACATCTATCTTCCCATTTGGTCCAAGCGGACTTGGTCTATCATTGAGTTTCCGATCACGTATCCCAGACCTACCCTTGCGTGGGGATAAAGGCAAAACTCCATTTGACCAGACAGGCAAATTTTGACTTTGACTTGCAAGCACAGTCCCACCTTGTTGGTGTCCATCTTCCCCATTGAAAGAACTGTTTGATGCTTGTGTCCCAAGTTTTAAAGGGCCTGATAAATGACTTGGCGGTGGTGTCTTCGCTTGGCATGCATTCTTTAATATTGATCTTATAAATTGATTGTGCAGAGAAAAATTCTCAGCACCAAGCAGCCTACAACATTGCTTGTCAAAATCTTTCTTGCTCAGCTTCTGACTTAACAGCATATTCAAATAATAAAAATAACGTTTCGACTTCTCAGGTCCAATCCTCTTCACTATCTGGGCTTTCAAGTCATTCAAATCAATTCTCGAGCTCTGTTGAGATTGCATTCTCAACATACGGATTCATACACTGTCCACAAAATCCCAATTCAAATAAAATTACAGTTATTTCTGTTTTCAGACAACCCCAGAACAAACATATCCTTCATTCCAAATCAACTTCAGAAGCTCTGCGTATCATAACGAACAGAAGCTAACTACAAACTCCAAATCACAGGTACTACAAAAAATCCCAAACTCATCAGCTACATGGCACTTGCCCTCCCTTCCAAACGACCCAAAATTCTCGCAGCCACAAACCATACAATGTAACTCCAAATCTCATCTTCTCAAAACCAAAACCCTAGAGATCAAGCCCAGTACAGAGCTCCCAATATCCTACCAAAACAACAAGTAACTCAAACTCAATTTATTGAAAAGCATGATAATATCAAAACCCCTAAGTTCGAATAACCAAAGTGAGCTCGAAACAGCATACTTACCCTATTGAACTGCACGAACCACAAATTAAACCATCGCGCCAATTAAAACCCGCCTTTTATCCCAAAAAAATTCAAAAGCTTGAGACTTCAAAAATAGAAAATTGAACTTGAGGAACGAGATCTGCAACTCTAACGGAATGAAGCTGAAGATACAGAGTATGAATTGCAGACCAATCGAATTGCCGAAAAAGAAAATAGCATCCGCCAATGAAGCGCCAAAATGAGAAAACAAAAAAACAAAAGTTTATAGCTTTCGCTTGTAAGATAATAACTTAGAGATTGATTCTACTCTGACCTTAACGAACTTGAAAAATTGCAGAGAAATCGAACCTCACAGTGCCTCCGGAGCTTCGCTTCTCGCTGAGTCGCTCTCTCTCTCTTTTCTGTTATTTTCTTGTTGGTTTTATTTAAATATTTTGGAACAATTTTTCGGTGTCTATTGGGGGCTTTAGCTTATTTTAATAATAATATATGGATTTTTGCTGTGTTACAAGTTTCGCGTTAGAGCAAAATAGTTATTTTATTTGTAATAAATTAAAGAGGAATAAATTATACAACAATTATTTATTGATTAAAGTATATAACTTTAGTTTTTTTAATTTATCGTTGTTATGGATTATATAACTTGTTATACAACAAGATATTATAAAAAATATTTTTTTTAGTAAAATCGATAAAAAGAATTACAATAATAACATTTTTAAAAATTATTACAATAAAATAGTATTACATTAATATTAAATAAAATCTAATTAAATTATATTCAATATCTAAATGATATTTGAACCACGTTAAATTAAATAGTATTTAAAATAATATAATATAATAGATTTTTTTTAATATTTAAAATATATGAAATATACATAAAAAATAATATTTTATAGTTACAATTTTTTTACCTACTTACAAAAATAAGTAAAGATGTCATTAAAATTAAGAGTAAATTTTTAATTACAAGTATTTGATTTAATTGATGTGAAGGAACTCATTGATTACTATGATGTTTAACTTCTTAGGAATCCAACAATGGATATCAAATTAAAAAATTATAGATTATTTTATCTTTTTTAAACAACTTTCTTAATCCTGTTTCAAATGATAGCCAATTATAAGTGTTTGAATAACAAATTTTGCATCTCTTTCAATGTAAACTTCTTTGTAGTTTTTGGTGAATGCATGATCTATTGCATCATTGAAAACTAAAACTTTCGTTATTTTTGTCGAAGTGGTGAATAAATGGTGACTCTATGTGTGTGTTATGTTACCTGTTGTAAATCCAATTAATGCTCGACCTTTTTCCAACTAGCATCAACATTATACTTCATTGCAAATTTTAGTGAAGGTTGCCAAGTTGTTGGAATGTATATATGAACATCATCTTCTAAGTTTTTACTCCTGTGAATGCCATCAACTTGAATTCTTCAAATCTTGAACTTATGACAAAAAGCTAGGAAGTAGAGTCTAACATGTCGTTGTTGAAAATAATTTGATTTCGAAGATACCATATCTATTCAAGCATGATTACGACTAATAAGATAAAATAATGGTGAGGTATGTCATAAGTTGTAGTGCTCTAGCTAGGCTCAAGATCAAGTTAATGTAAGTATAAATATCCAATTTTGTAGTGAACTATCATAGGAAATTTAATTTTCAATGAAACCACTATAATTATAGAATTTCACGTATTATGAAAAGGTGTTTTGTATCTTCCATCCCTTATGACAAAGTGAGCAAGTAAGATCAGAGATAATCAACACTTTTACAATGATATTTTTTGTTTACAAGGTGCCTTTAGTAGTTTCCATAGAAAAAGTTTTTGATGCTCAATTAATTTAGCTTTTCAGAGCTTTTTTCAGAAACCAACATGATCATAATTACAATGTTTCCTAATGATGGTGAGGTAAACATCTTTAACTGAAAACTATTTTTCAGTTGTGCCATGCCATTTTAATGTGTTTTTTTTTGTTTACACATGGTGGATGTAAAGCTTGGATGAAAGCACCAAACATGACTCGGAAACAACCTATCAATTTGATGAAAATTCCATCGAAACTTAGAATTCCAATGACAAAGTTCACGAGGATGAACTAAACTGACGTTATAGTTATTTTGTGAGGTTAAGTGATTTTCTGATCAGGCAAACCTGAAATCCAAAGATCTTTTCAAATATTAATGTTTTGTCCATCTCTAAGTTCCTAATAACTACCTTCTAGGATGATCTCTTTTTTACATTGTAGTATTTTCTAAATGTAAGAGTCAATTGTTTTGGATGTTACCTTTAAGAAATGTTGGTCTTTTAAGTGTTTACTACTAAGAACTAAAACCCATAAGTTCTAAGGATTTGTGATAAAATCCCAAGTAACTTTACTTAACATGGTTTGATTGAAATCTTTTAGTTTACGAAAACTTAAACTACCAACTTCTTTAGGTTGACATAATTATGACCAAGCAAGGGTAAAGAAGAAGTGTGGCACGAACATTATTTTTCCACCAAAATCTATATAGTAATGAGTCAATTTCCTCACATTTACTATTTGGCAGCTTAAAAGTGTTAATGAAATAAATTAAAATATTCTGCAAAACTGATTTGATAAGAGTTAGTTTACCTACTTATAATAGTAGTTCAGGTTTTCAATTGTCCAAATTAGATTTCAATTTTTGGATAATGAAATGAAAATCTCTCTTTTTACTTCTATTCAAAGGTAGGGGTTGATTAAGTATTTGGTAGGCCTCGTAGCTTTTTGAATATGAAGTGTTGAACAAATCTCACACAATAATCCCCATTTAAGTTACTTGATAGATAAACCATGGATTTATCAAAGTTGACACGTTGTCTAAACCATATGCAATATTTCCCTAGAGTTGAATGAATAGTAGTAGATTCTTTAAAATTTCCACGAGTAAAAATGACCAAGTTATCTACATATATTAAATGAGAGATGGCAAGGGAAGATCTACTAATTTTTATACCATGTATTGATCCTTTTCCTTCTGCTTGTAAGATTAGCTTGGAAAAACATTTAAAGATTAAGAAAAAATAAGTAGGGAGAGAGAGGGTCACCCTGTCTAAGACTATGTTGTGGAATGATAGTTATAAATTTTAAAAAGGTTATTTTTAATATTTTCAAAATAATAATATTTGAAGGAGCAAAAGAAAAAAAACAAACCAAACCTTCTACATTTCATCCTTTATAGTCTTTGTTATTTTTCTTTCCTTCTTTTTCCCACCTTTTTATTTCTCACAAATTTTCACCTTGTTTTTTCCTCTTCTATTTTCCAAAAAAAAATAATTCTTTTTTAATTATAATTCAAACTTAGAAATTCTTTTTTCCTAATAGTTCATCTAGCTAAACTCAATTTGGAATTCATTTAAAAAAATAAAACTCAATTCTGAGTTTCATTAGTTCAAAAGTTAGAAGAAAGTTATTCATAGAGTTGACCTTTTTGGAAATAAACCTCGCATTCCTTACACTTTTTTGTTTTATTTTGCCATATATTTAATTCCTTACACACTTGAAAGTTGAAACAACAAATCAAGCACATATTTAAACATCTTCTATACTGTTATCAACAATCATATAGTGTGCATTCATGTTAATTAAGCTTAATTAAGTATGTTCTCCCCTATATGCATAACAAAATAAAAAATGAAAGTAAAACACATTATTCTCTCCTTATTTTTGATATACAAGAAGGACAAAGTATTAGACAAAGTAATGAAGCTAAATTCCTCTAAAAGATACAACAATATAAAAGTAGAGTAATACAGAAGTACAATATGCTTTAAACTCCCCCTAAGTTCTATTACTCTCTAACTTATAAATGAATTAAAAAGGTAATATATGAAAAGAATATGAAAAAAAATCTAATTAATTTGTTTTAATTTTTTTTTAATAAATATCCATATAAGGTATTAAACTCATTTAATCACAAATGAACACACAACCAATTGAGAACTCATCATTTTTTAACTCCAATTTTGATTATTTAGCGTATAAATAAATATGTAGAGTATAAGAGTCACACAAGCACATATAATGACATATTGACATTTACTTAAAGTAGTATATATGTTTAAACCCTACAAATATGTCAATTAATTAATTTATGACTATCAAGAAAGACTCAAAAGAAAAAATTATCACCTATCGTGTAAAACTATAATCGAGTTTTCAATCTTACAAAATAAAGTATATCTTCTCAAGGAGGACTTATTATTTTATTTATTTATTTATTTTTTGTATTTTTTTCATACATATGAGGTAAAGTTTTTTTTATAACCTCTATTGGCTCTTTCTTTTTGTGCATTCAATATACAAGATTTATAAGTAGTCATTGTTGAGTGCTCAAAAAGTACTAAAATTATCATGATTTTATGCACATTAATCAATTAAAAATATATATATTTATATGATTTTATCATATATTTATATAAATCTATCTTTTTGAAATCAATGGTATTTTTATTGTTTTTCAAGTATTTTGCTTTAAAAAGTAACTTAAAGACTCAAAGAAAAATACCATAGGTAATACATCGCAAATATATTCATAAATTAAATGAGGAAAAGTAAACAATATGAAAAAATTGGACAAAATGGATCAAAAATCGCGCACGCCCCCACGTCAGCATAACGTCAGCATAATGTCATCAATGATGTCATCATTCACTACTCTGCATTTCTACCATTTTTTATCATTTTTTACCCATTTTTTCTTCCTCTCATCACCTATAAATATCTTCATTCTCTTCACTTCATACCACACCTCAAAAGACATATTCTTTTCTATTTCTTTCTCTGCATTTCTTAGTTTTTAGTTTTTTTTAGTTAATTTTTCTTAGTTTTAGAGTTCTTCTTTTTTTGAGAAGAACTAATTATGTTTTTGTAATTTATTTGTTTTTTGATTCAATAAATGGGAGTGCAAATTCCGTTTGGAGGTTTTCCAGCAACGGGAATATCATCAAAGTACTGTAAGGGTTTTATTTTCTTTATAGTTATTTTTTATGCTTTATTCTTACATGTTATATTTAATTTGTCTATGATTAAATTTAATTTTGCTTGCTGTTTGTAAACATGATATAATAATAAAGTTGTTATGCTTACGAAATATTAAATAGGTAAAAATCTCTAAAATGAATTGATTTTATTTTTATTCAAGATTTTATATTAAGAATGTTAGAGAGAAATATATTATTTTTCATTACAAACTGAAATCTAAAAATTAGATTTTAAGGTTTAGTTATCCGGTCTGATTTAGAGTAGTGCTCTTTTATTTGTTGGTACAATCGTCCGGTAGTTAGAGTGAAGCTCTATTTCAAAAGTTTTTATAAGAATTATTATCTAAAAATGTATTGATAACATGTTTTCAGTAGTGGTTTTAAAACTTGAAAGTTAGTACTCGGATAATTAAATTCTATTTTAAATTTGGACACCTTGAATAAATTTTAAACTGTCTAATCCCACCAAAGGTGGCATTTAAATGGTTCATTTTCAATCTCTTAGAAAAAGGAATTAATTTAATTAACCAAATTAGTTATCAACCCCACCCATAGGTGTTAATTGATTTGTTTAGTTAACAAATAATATCTAACCCCACCAAAGGTGGTATTCATACAAAAAATGGAGAATCAATAAATATCAATTTATATATTTAATAATCTAAATAATATGAGCAAGCATAATTACTTAGTTATTATATTTATAAGTACTCCATTATTATAAAAGATAAAATTTGTATCGATATTTATTGAATCTGTATCTATGTTTATTTTTATGTTATTAGATTAGAAACAACAAAAACCAAAATATCGTGACAGGATGTTTATGATTTAATTTCGTTTTTAAAAGTTTGAATAATAAATTAAAAACCACATATATTCCTTCCTTAGATCGACCTTGAGAGTATACTTATCATTTTCTAGGAAATGATTTGTACACTTACAAGAGTTTTATAAATATAAAACCAAAGTATTGGCAGGATCGGCGATGCCGGTTTTGCTCATCAGTCACTTTTTTGCATAATATTTTCTCTTTTTTTTTTGCACGAGTTATAAACCTAGCATGATGACTTTCACACTAGTTGTGAGGTAGCCCTCTCCGTTCATTGCGGTAGCTTCACACATCATAGTAGGTAACCCTCTTAATACTAGGTGCCTCCATATGGTAAAATTTTAGTAAGCAAAAGTAGAACTCGACACAATTTTACAATCAAGATTAGTTAAAGTCCTAAAGTCTTTCAAGAAAATTCATAAACTTCAAGCATAACATATATGTGTGTTCGTGAGTGTGTGAATAAGTTTATGTCAACATTGATCATCACATGTATAAGAATGTGTGTGTGCATAAGTAAAAATTGTAGAATCTTTTCGTAAGGTATCACCAAACTTAGAATAAGGTACCTCTAAGAGCTAAAATCCTTGTGTAAGGAATCTTCAAGTGAGATTGTAAAAAAAGTCTTAGAATGCAGTATCTCCAAGCAGTTTTATTCAAAAATATATTGTGCATTTTATGTATCCTAGTCCATATACATTGCAAGCACTTCTAATGGTTATTTGTTAAATCGTTACATTCCTTGAAATTGTGCAACGTTTATATATTTACATAAAAAGTTTGCAAAATTAAAAATGAATTTTTTTTCACTAAAAACACAATTTACTTCATCTAGGTTTGCCCTAATCATATTTTTAGGCTTACAAATTGTTTACATGTAAATGAATAGAAGTGAACTCACCAAAATACAAGCATTGATGAACATGAAATCACCTCATTAAAAAACATCTTAATGCTCAGAAGTTAAACGATATGGTAATAGCACTATGATGATTCATTTTCAAGTACTCGCGCAAATGTTTTCCCTACTTCACAATCTATAGGAAAAATAAAGAATTTGGATGTCCCGAGTAGTGTTAGTGAGCTCTTACCAACCCCCAATCTTAACATGATTAAAAAGGTTAGAGCAACTCAAAATCTACCTCTCGTCTAAAAATGCTATATTTAGCACTTATATTAAAACTTACAACAATCAAAATTAAAGTGTTAATACAACTCTTCTTATAATTTGTTCCTTAACATTAATTTTAACACATTTAGTCTTTTTTGGTCTAAATTTTTTAAAAATTAAAAATTTGAGAGATTAAATTTGACAAAAATATTCAAGAAACCAAAATATGAATTTGAAAAAAATTAAGAAATCTCGGCCCTTTCTTTCTATCTCATGACTTTATTTCTTTTTTCACCATTCTTTGGATAATTATCAAAATACTTCCAAACTTTGAAGTAATATCACAAATGTTTCTAAAATTTCAAACATATCATAAATACTCTCCAAACTTAAAGGAATTGAATAATAATCTTTTATACAAAAAAATACAAAAATAGAAGAAAATCAAGAAATAATAGAAATAAAAATATAAGACACCCCATGATATTTCTCACAAGAAATAATAATTAGTAAATTTTTTTTAAAGAAATACAAAAAGCAAGATTAAACCTTAAGTAAGGGGATATATTTAAAGATTCATCGTTATAAAAAATAAAGAAAATATTTTCAAGAAAAGATATAATTTATTATAGAATAAGTAAGACGAAAATAAGTATTAATATTATAAATAAAAAATAAATATATAATATACCCTTAATCTATAAAAAAAATATTATGGATAAAATGTCAAAAATCCCTTAAAAGGACAAAAGAAAAAATGGATACAAGAATCCAAATGTTAATAAAATCATATTTTAGAAAAGAAATTGATACACCAATTAGATAATAGAATAATAAATACAAAAGATGTTTTATTATGAATGATCCATTGAAACCTAGGATACCAAAAATTAAAATTTAAGGCATAATTTAGGTTTGCCATTAATATTAATAATAAGAACTTAAAGCAAGTGTTAAGTTCAACTTATGAATTCAAAACAGTAGGATTAATGAAAGAGGAAAATCATCAATTTTCAATGCACTACATAGTAAGATATTTATTAACAAACAGTTATAATAGTTTAATATATAGACAAACTAAATTTATAGAAATAGATAAATTTTTCTAAGAAGTTTAATAAATAATAAAACCAAAAAAATTAATAGATTTTGAAATACTAGAAGAATGAAACTTAGATGTTAAAGAAAAATCTCTAATACCAAGAAGAAAAAGTAATGTAACAAAAGGTAATAATGTATCAAAGTTTACATTTATAGATCCTAATGGAGGAACCTCTAATAAAGAAAGGGAGATTATAGATTTAAAACAAAAGTTAAAATAATGAAAGCATTAGTCCATATCGTAATACTAAGAAGAGAATGATATCATTGTTACTCTATAAATATTCAAAAATAAACTACAAAATATAGAATTAGATTTTGATGGAAGCCTAATAAGCATATCAAAAAAATTAAATAACAATAATGAAAGCTTCAATTCTTTTAGCAGAAGAAACTGATATTGTACAAAAATCAAACATCAAGTCCTTAAATGCATAAGTGAAATAAAAAAAAATCCTAAAAGAAATAAAATAATATGGTTATAATAAGAAATTATAACGAGACATATAAAAAAATTTACAAAATTAAGAAGGAATGTAAATAATATACCCAGGGACAATGAAATCATAGGTTATAAGTTTGATTCATGTATAAGATTAAAAGAAAAATCAACTAGAAGATCAGATGTATTGATACCTAAGAATGAGGAAAAAACCAAAGTAAAGAAAAAGTTATAATCCTAGTTTAATGGATATAGAAAATAATTACAATAGTGGTTTATGAATCCTAAGAATGGAGACATAGAAAAATTTGTTACTTTATTAACCCTAACAGATGAAGAGCTAGGAAGGCATTATGATGAAAAAATTGTACAAATAAAGATGAAAATTATATGATAATAATTAGTTAAACTGATTCTGAATCAGAAAATATAATCCAAAAAAAAAATAAAACTAATTTTATTACCAATTCCTTATTTAGAAGGAACATCTGACCTTTATAGAGAATAAAGAAATAGATAAATGCTAGAAAAAATTGACCTTCCTTATAGAAGAAAACAACAACCCAAAATGAAATAATGATTTCATTGAGGAACTAGAAGTAGTATTCCCTCATAATTCAAACTTCATGAAAATTATAGATCTAATCTTTTAGATTTAGATTGTATAATAGACAGAAAAAAGCATTAGATTAATGGTCTAGTGGTATGAGTGTAATTATACAAACTTTTCCAATCATACAATAATACAATCAAACCCTTCAACTTGTAGAGTTTTAGTAGCTCACAAAATGACAAAAAATATAAATATTTGGTTTACAAATTTAACAGAACAATAACATTTACAAATGTAGGGGAATGCTCCCACATGTAGTTAAATGAAATATATAATTAATTTATTGGAAAAGACAAATGGATAGCTAAATGACATTTAACAAAAATAAAAATACGTGAGACGTGTTATATAGATTCATTTATTTGTGAATATGAAATGTATTGTCATAAATTAGCACCTTCCATGCAAGAAACTTATAAGAAAAAAATTTCTTCAAAAATTATATCGAACATTGCATAAAACTATAACAGAAGTATGAAATAAAAAAATAGGAAGACTATATCAAAAACCTTGGGAGGAATAATAAGAAGTCTTAAAAATTAGATAATCATTAAATGTTAAAAAAAGACATGAATATTATCAAGTAAGATAAAATGATAAAATTTGTTATGATACAACAGATTTTAACAAGAGATTTTAGAGTGCCAGAAAATATGAATATAATATAAATCTTACAACCAAAAATTTAAAAAATATAAATACAAAACATTTAAAAGATGAAAACTGGAATTTTAAAAATATAAAGGTATAATAAAAAAACTTATAGAAAAAGTTATTTTAGAAGAAAAATGTATATGTTATCTGAAATCAAAAATTATTGTCAATTGGGGAAAAAGAAGTGCAGATATTGGATCTGTAATGAAGAAAGATGTTACGATAATGAATGCCTTAATAGACTTCAACATAAAAAAGAATTTAAAAAGAAATTTCCATAAAAAGCATAAATCTTAGAAAAAGTTTTGAAGATGGAATTAGAACAAATAGAAAAATCTGATATAAATGATACTTAAATCCTTTCTCTATTAGAAGAGATCGAGAAAGAAAAAACAAACTCCAAATATGAATATTTTTCAATAAGAGATATGTATTCTCATAGTAACTCTGGAAACAAGCACCAAAAAAACTTAATTGTAAGAATTGTTATCAATACTATAATAAGTCTTAATAAAGTCTTAAAATATATATTATAATGATAGGAGGAGAAAATTTTCCTATTCCTACCATATATCAATAAGAAACATTAGTTGATTTATTAATAGAGAATAATTTTTTAAACTTATATCAACTTTTTTTACAGTATTTAGACAAAATAAATTTAATAATACCAAAAGGTAAAATCATTTATGTATCAAAAATAAGAAGACCTTTGAATGTATCAAATTCAACTTTTATGCAACAACATAAAAGACAAAAATATGGAGAGATGGACATTAAACAACAAAAAAAAACTTATTTAGAAAATATTTTATTAGATATATAAGATAAACAAAACTCTTTTCTTAATGAAATCTAAGAAGATAAAGCCTTAATTGGTATCAAAAAATTATTAAAAATAATAAGTTTAGAAAATCCTTTAGATCTAAAAGTAAATAAATCCAAAATGATAGCTAACATAAAACTAAAAGATCCCAACAAAGTCATTAGAGTAAAAACTATGATTTATACACTATAATATATGATTGAATTTGAAAAACAAATTCAATAACTTTTGAAACTAAAAGTTGAAAAAGAAAAGGAAAAAAAGAGAATGACAATAAACTTAAAAACATTAAATAAAGAGATCATTGATATAAATATTTTATTCCAAAGAAAGAAGAATTATTAATTTTAATAAAAAGGAAGAAATACTTCTAAAGCTTTGATTGCAAAAGTGGATATTGACAAATAAGATTAGATAAGAAATCTCAAAAACTAAATGCATTTAGTTCCCCCTAAAGACAATTTCAATAAAATTTTGTACCATTTAGATTAAAACAATCTCAAAGTATTTTTCAAAAGTATATGGACAATATATTTAAGAAATTGTAAAATATTTGTTGTGTTTACATAGATGATATTTTTATTTTTAGTGATTAATTAAATAAATATTATTTGGATATTATTAATATTCTATAAGAATGCATGAAAGAAGGCATCATGCGTTAGAGAAGAAAGAAGTAATTGCTCAATAAAAAAATTAAAAATTTAAGGTAGAAATTGAAAATAAAAAACATAATCTATAACCCTATATACTAAATTACATAAGTATTTTCTAGTGAAATAAATGACAAAAATCAATTATAAAAATTCTTATGATATTTAATGTATACTAAAGTATACATAAAGAAACTTGCAAAAACAAAAAAAAATCATTACAAACAAAATTAAAAAAAATCATGTTTGAAAATAGACATAACAAGATATTTTGTACTGAATAAAGTAAAAATACAAGTAAAAAATTTACCGACTTTATACAATATAGGTCTAGATGATAAAATGATAACTGAAACAGATGCTTCACATAAATGTTGAGTAGTTTTAAAAGCAAAAGTAGATGACAAAGATGAATATATTTGTAGATATACATCAGGATCTTTTATTAGAGTAATGAAAAGGAATACTTAGCTGTCAAAAAAACTATCAAGAAATTTACAATATATGTAATAAGTTCCAAATTAATATGCAAAACCGATAATAAGAATTTTTGTTAGTTTTTAAGAACTAATATTATAGGTGATTATAAACAAAGAATATTAGTCAATGGCAACAATGATTTAACTACTACAATTTTGATGTCGAACATCTTCCAGAAAAATAAAAATAGTTTAGTAGATGTACTTATAAGAGAATTAACATCTTTAACTATTTTTTTCTTACATGAATAGAACATCTTGATATCAAGATTAAGGTAAAGGAAAGAGATATAAGAATTCTTTAAGAACAACTTGAAGTTTTACACCTAAAAAAGTTTCTTTTGCAGACATATTAAACATAAATAATTTAATAGTTTAAAATGATCATTAGAGTCCAAAAACTCTAAAGAGAAATCCTCGTCAAAGATTCATTCTAAAAAAGAAAAAACTTTTGAAGAAAGAATTCAAAATAACAAGGAAGAACCAAACAGTTCAAAATAGAGTAACATCTTTGAAAAGAAAAAAAGAAAAACTCAATTGACAAAATAAGTAGAAAAAGACAAAAAAAATATTTATGTGGTCTATAATGGTACAAAAATAGGAATTTATAACTACTAGCCTGAAGCAAGTAAAGTTATTATCTAATTTAGAGGAATAACTCACAGAGCTTTCAATAATAGAATAGAAATTGAAGGTAGTTGTGCCAACTATAGAGTACTAAAAATAATAACTCCAAATGATATAGTTAAAAATTACTCTACAACATTACAACAATAACCATCGCCACCAAGAAGGTTGAAGACCCTAGAAAAGATAGTATGATCACCAGTATTATTCAAAGAAATGCCTCTTATAGAGACATAAAAGATAGTACGACCACAAATATTATTCAAGGAAACACCCCCCCAAGAATACATTGGTCATTGAAAACGAAAAAGAAGAAATCAAGTAAAGCACAATGATTGAGTCTCTATAACTTAGCTAGAAAATCTAGTCAAGAACATATCGAATATATAAAATTTTACATCGTAGGAAAAAATTCTCTTTAGGAAGTAAATTTAATGTTCTTGAACGAGTTGATCTAGTTTTTGTTTATAAAGCTTTGCATGCAGGTTCAATTGAGAACCTAATCTAAGAATTAGTTTTAATGAATTAAACTATTATCTTAAAATTTTCAAGAAGGCTATCAAAAACTTCAGGAAAAATATCATAACAGGTAATAAGTATATCTATCTCAGATTTTTCAGTTCACTTATGGATTAGAATGAAGAAGGTTGTGTTAGTTCCTACTATTTTATCAAATTAGGGATTTTTAGCACTAATGAGAATATCACAAAACCAAGGGCACTTCTAGGAAAATAATTCAATACATATGAACTCTGTATTATGAGAGGATAAATGGTAAGTGAAATTTACCATGAACTCAAAAAAAATTGATAATTCTTCTGAAGTCAAATAAATTACTCGACTAGTAAGGTTATAATCACTTTCTATAACAATATGACTCTCAATGAAGAAGATTGTGAGAAAATCACTAAGTTTGAAACAAATTTTAACAGTAATAATGTGAAAATTTATCAAAAAGAGAAAAGTGTTTTGTTTTTATAATAAGAAAACCACTAAAGATTACAAATGTATTTATTGTATAAGAGATCGAGAATATAATCATCGTCTAGGTCATTAAAAGAATTATCGATAGAAAACGACAAAAAAGAATAAATATGTAGAACCTATATCTTCAGTACACATATTATGCCAAAGAAATGAAAAGCTTATATTCAAAAGTCAAAAGTCAAAAGTTATATGAATTATTAAAATAGGGGTAAAATAGTAATTTTTTACTATTATAAAAAATGATTTTTTGTCTAATAAAAGGAACCCTTATGTCTATTAGTTGGACATAGCTTCATTAATAGCAATCTATCAACTTTAAAATTTATTCATCTAGCAACTATGAATCTTGAAACTATGAATGGTTAAGAATATCTTCAAGGTTTTTAATTAGTTTTTAGAATTATAATAATTATTAATATTATAAGTAAAATAGAATACAATTAATTTTTTTTTCATTTTCTAGTAAGTTTAATTTGGACAATATGTGTATATGCAAAGACTTCACCATTACTAGAAGGGTATTAAAGTTTAAGAAATTAGAGGTATATTAGATGTAAAAAAAGAAAACGAACAACAGAATAGAAGATTGTGGTAGACCCATTAAATTTATGTATGATAATTATAATTCTAAGTTAATTAAGGATCTTAAATAATTAAATATTTATTTATAACATTTTTAAAATCGATAAATAAGAAAATGAATACAAAGAAACTAATTACAAGTCTGTATGAATATAAACATAATAAAATTATAAAAATAAAACAATGTTTTGATAAAATCTTAAAACTTTACCTTTGAATAGTAATCTATAGGAAATAACATATAGGGTTATAAAATAGCTAGTCATAATTTGGTATCAGAGCTTTAGAAAAGAAAAATATATCATTGGATAGAAAGTTAATGTCGTTAATTATTGATGAACATTATTAATATTAACTATAAACCTTAACAACATTATAACTCTTTTTACAAAACTTAATAATATAAGGGAAAATATGTTAAATCTTATAAATATTAGTAATCATTTTTTTCATTTTTTTCAAAAAAACCCTAACATTTATTTTTCATTAGTTTACTTTTTATTTTTTACTTACAAAATATAATCTCTTTTATATAAAAAATTTCTATCACATGGTCCATTGTTTTTTTTTTGTTTTTTAATAATTAACAATCACATCTATTTAGTGATTTATTTTGTTTCAGGTAAATATAGATTAGTGTGAGTAATTTATCCACTTGTATTAAAAGAGCTAGATGAAGATGTTATGAAGCAAAAGAAAAATACTTGAAAATGTGTACTTTTTGTGCCCTAATTCAACTCTAATGATTCTTATAATGGTTTGATATATCTTAAATTTAAATCAAATGGATTATAGTTTTTTAAATAATTTATTAATACAAATAATATTGAAACACTTGGAATCAAACTCGATGATGATTTTTAAGAGTGAGGAACCCATTAGATTTACCTCTCAACATAGCATTAAATTATTTTTATAGTGATTTTAAAATTCAAATGTATATAATTAATATTTTAAAAGTATTTGATATTCTTATTTTTGTTCTTCTCTCTTGTCTCTTACACCTTCAAGAAATTAATTTGGTTTCTTTTACACAAGGATCTTCTTGTATAAGAATCCTTCTTAAATTGATTTGTTTTTTTTTATATTTCTCTTATTATTAATTATTTTGAATAAAAATATGTATTTTTATTATTTTTTCACCTAAAACTTACTCTAAGGTGATTTTTTCTTATATAGGTATTCTTTATCTAGAATGATCTATTTCATATTTATGTATGTGAAGTTTATATTTTTATTGTCAATTTAAATCTATAATGTTGAATATCATGAAGATTATAATACTGTATCAAAATTTCAATTTTTTTTAAAATAATCAATATATTAGTTTGAGTATCCATATAGTCGATTGAAGAACTTTACAATAGAACAAAATATAAAATGTTAAATTTTTTCCATATACTTAAGAAAAATTTTAATTTTTGTTTAACAATTTTAATGATTGATGTATTAAGATTAATGATGTTTTTATTTAAATTGTATATTTTTATCTTTAATAAAATTTTATTATATAAAAAAATATAAAAGTTTAAGTATATTCAATTAAAATTTGATAAGAATCTTTAAAAATCTACTTGTATTAAAAAACTTGTAGATTTTGATGGACTTTGATAAAATTTTGAGTGAAAAATACACGTGATATATTATAAGTATAAGAAATTATTCATTAGATTAGAATAAGTGATAATTTTGCACTCTAAGTCAATAAAATGTAATATCAGTGTAACTATTTAAAAAATATATATAAATACTCAATACTTGATACAAATTACAAGCATTAAAATTGGTGGAAATTATACTCCATTACTAATAAATAACACGCTAAATTTTTTGTTCATTTTTATTATATCTCATGAGATCTTTATGAATTTATAAAAATTTCACTTTTCTTACCGTAAAATTCTATAAAATAAAATTCATTAAAATCTTAAATACACTTTACTAGTTTTTTTTAAATAATATAAAATTTCTTAAAATTCATTAAAATTAACAATTCTTTAAAAATATATTAAAATTATGATTTACACCCTACTTGATTTAAATTTTAAATTTAATTAAAAATAACCAAAAAATAATTTAAATTTAATTAAAAATTTTAAATTTAATTAAAAATTTAATTACACCTTCCAACATCACTTATAACAAAAAAATAAAATTTTAAATTTAATTCAATTAAAAAATTCAATGAGGACAATAACCAAATTAATGCTCAAGTAAAATTTAGTAGAGAAAAAAAATATTTGTTTGGTTGCTTTCTAAAGAGAAAATATGGGTTATGTGACTGATTACGAGAGAAGTGTATTAATTCTCAAAAGTAAATTAATTAAAAATAAACAACAAACTTGGAAAATAAATTAATTATTGTTCAAAAAATATTAAGAGAGTAATAATATTTAATGTTATAAATAATTGTAATTTAATTTAAAATATATTTAATTAAATAAAATTTAAAATAAAATAATGAGTAAGATTTTTCTTTAATAATAAAAAGTAAAAAATTAACATAAAAATAATATTTCTATAATTATAAATTTTAAATATGTTATTTTTATTATTTTTTAAAATTAATTCATCGAATAAAAAACGTTAGAGAACACCTAATTAAAATTCAGAGTACTGTTCACAGAAAAACCCAGACCAAAAGAGGGGGAGGGAAAAAAGAAGAAGAAGAAGTCCAAAGCCCCAAATCTGTCCTTAATTTTACCCTAATTTTACTATCTCCCTCTTCCACAACAGCATGACCTGGCAAGGAGCCTCCAGTATTGCATTTCGCTAAGCTCCATTGCCGGCGTTCTCTAAGTCAATAGCCTCCACAATCCACTTTCTTGCGGTTTTCTATTCTCCATTCGTCTACCTCCCTCTTCTGTAATAGGTAAGATACTTCTCTCATACTCATTTTTTGATTATCGAATTGGGCTTATTAGATTCTCGTAAGAAATGATTTCTTCGTTAGGTTTCATGATTTTTGCAAATCAAAGAACATTTATTTCAGTTTCATTTAGATGAAGGTTACATTTGGATCATGGACTTGCCATTTTCGATATCTTTTAGTAAGAGATAATATAGGTTACTGGGTTGGGTTGTCTTATCATGAAGGTTTTGATTTAATGGTTTCAGTTTTATTCTTTATGCATAGATTTTCTCATCTTGTAAGTTGTATGGTATTAGCTAGTTTATTGATCTGATATGTTGCTTTATGTTCTGTGAATAATTCAAGAGTGTTATTACGAACTTTTCAATACATTTAAAGTTCGTTATTATTATTATATTATTATTATTATTTTTAATTTCTTGAAATACGACTTCATAAATTTATGAAAAATTGAAGTTTTTCACATTTATTTCCCCCTTACTTTTTATTTTTATTTTGGGTTCGCCCTCTACATGCCTAAATGAGCTTCATGCCGTTGAGCCATAACTTATTGGCTACTTTTTCGTTTGAAAATGTTATTGTCAAAAACTTGGAATGCAAAAATTAAAAAAAAAAGGTTGCATTAAGTAACAATAAAAACTCATGAAATAATTTGGTTAGAAAATTAATAGAATTAATTACCAATGACACAGTTGTTATTTATGCAAAAGTTGGTTTATAGTATTTTCATCAACATATTGGAATTGTCACTTTTACTGTTTACATAGTGTTTGTATCATTTATATTTATTTAATTATTATTTAGATTCAGATAGATTTAGATTAGAATAATTTTTAACATTTTTTAATAACTTCATAATAATTTTTAATAATATTTAATACTAATTAATCGGGGACCTCATTTTTAATTGTGGCTCAGGGCTTCCCAGATTCTTGAGCCGCCCCTGTTAGTTTCTACTTGAGTTAAAATGGGATCAAATACTTGACTCAGGATTTTGTATCCCTGGTGAAACCACGATCTCCTTGAATTATATGGTTTTTTTTATCTATTGAGATAAGTTAGATGCCAACGATAGGACAATGTGATGCAATTTATGTTGTATTGAACTATTTACTTTTGTTTTACTTAAATTATATCTGCAATCCAGCTTAATTTGCATCCGAAAGTCTAATTCGGTTTGAACTTCTGCAGCAATTTTAACTGCTCTCTGGACGGCTATATGCTTCAATGGGAGACATGGTAATGGTTCTTTTGCTGATATTTGGTCATTTTTGACAAGTGGGTTTATTCTTTGGCTATCTATTATCTCTATATTTTCTGATTTGTTCAAATGGCAACAGAAAATATTATGCCTGTGATTATTGTTCCTTTGTTTCTAGGCAGTAGTTGCTTTGAGATTATCATGGACTTCTAGTTGTGTAAAAATTTTGTGTCAAACTACGAGGAATATAGAGAGCTGAAGTGTTATGGAGGGCCTTCATCAATGATTGGCAATTGATGTTGGCCTATGTTATGGAGGGCCTTCATCAATGATTGGCAATTGATGTTGGCCTATGTTATGGAGGGCCTTCTTTTGGCACTGGAAGTCCTGCAATGTAAAGTCTAATGGCTAATCTACTCTAGTCCATGTTCATTGTTTAATATTCAAGCTGGCCTTGTGACACCTTTTAAACCAAGACAAAAGGCGGTGAAAGTTTTAACTAGACTTCAATTATAGACATAGTTATAGTTAGATTTTGCTATAGTCCTGAATTTATTTTATTTGAGATAATTCATTAATATTTAAACTTAATATGATGTTTTCTCTATCTCTTGTAAATGGAAAAAAGGCTATCCACATTATGTAGATCTAGTGGTATTCATCAACTGTACCCAACACATTATTTTCTCCTGGGTTATTGATCCCTTTCTCTTGTGTTTGGCATTTCCATCTGTGCTATTGCATTTGCATGTTTGCATTTACAAGGCTCTATTTTACTTTATAATTTTTTCTTATACCATGAAAATGTATCTGTGCTCGGTTTTCCTGACAGAACTTTATGCAAGAGGAGGATATTCCGTTAGAGGCTACAAAAGCTAGATGTAAACGATACTCTTTCACAATTTAATATCATTGTTCTGTATTGTACTCAATTACTTGAATGCTTGCAATTTTAGAGGTTATAGTGTTTATTTTCTGCTTGGCAGTTGCAAATGTTCTTAAAAGACATGCTGAGTTGAATCATCGTTTCTCCAGGTATGTCTTTGAAGTTTTTAGGTTTTCATTCATTATACAGGTTTGATTATTTTAAAGTAATAAGAAACTCTTATGAATTTTGAATGGCTTGTGTGTTAAATAACATATACGGTTTGTGAATTTCTATTGGTGAGAAAGGTTTGTGTTAATTGTTCTGGAAGTGTTCTTTAAGGTTATGCTTTACCTTGAAAAGGTATAAAGTTCTCTCTCCTTTTCTTTTCCTGGCTTTATGACATAACATTTTAAAGTTTCAATTAATAAATTATGATATCAAGATTCCATAGGCATTAATACAGTAAAGTTTCAGCATTGGGTGTAGACCACTGATGTTGGGTATAAAGGTTAATGACTTTGGAACTGGCATGAGCTGAACTTTTATATGGTCAATACTGAGGTTATGCTTAATTGCTTATTGGTCTTATAGAGTAGACGTAGTTATATGGATTATTCTGAAGTAAGGCAGACGTATGAATTTTTGGAAGGAGAACGGAAGAAAATGTAAAATCCTGATGTTTTATTTATATTCTCAAATGCAGGCATTTCATATGCTTTGGCTACCCCAAGCAGTAGTTCGATTGTATCTCGATTGTCTTGAACATAGGGAGTAGCACCATTATGCGCAACAATGTTGCTTATTTTGATAACATGTTTTAGTCATTTGTTTATTTCAACAGGGATTCAGATAAAATGAGAGTTGAGCGTTTACAGAAGGAATTTGAAGATGCACGGGCTTCTCAAACTCAAGGTGGCTTTAAGTTTTGTCATTCACAATTTTTTTTAAAGCCCTTTTGCAACTTGCGTGTTATGTTTAATACTGCATTGGTTGGTAGCACATAGCATGCTGTATGTCAAGTTTCTTGATTTGGTGGTTTGCTAGTTGTGGTATAAAGGGGTTTAGTTTGCAGAAAAAACTAAAATTATGATCAGTCAATGAGACAATTAAGATTAACATTTATCAAACAGTTGATGTAGTTTTATATTTCACAAGAAGAAATGTGGATACGCTCTTGATTTGTCCCTTTGGTTTTGACATAGTAGATTAGTGACTAATATCCTTCGCTCGCTAGTTTTTATCATTTAGAAAGTGTAGATCAATTGTGCTGGTCTTCAGTTCAACAGATGACTGGATGAGCCATGGCTTTTTACTGATTGGAAGAGTTATTGGTGCTGTTGGATGCTAGTTCAGCATCATTTGAGGCAAGATTGTTATCATAAACACGTATTTGCCTGTCTCAGCTCTGTCATTAGTTTTGGATAAATTGCAATGTCAAGCACTCTGACTCTGATCTTTGGTGCAGAGAATGAATTTAAATGATTGGGCCTTGGGTGCAATGAAATTTCTGATTGCATCTTCCTGGCAAGTAATCGAAGAATGGATATTTAGCACCACTGAAATAGTAGGCTACTTGGTCTTGTAAATAGGATAACTAACTCTTTAGCCACACCAATTGACTATCTAGTGTTACTTACCAACTGTATACACAAACCACCCCCCCGGCGTCCGTCCCTCCTCTCCCACCAATTTTTGCGTGGATGAGTTAATGCATTCTTTTAAATGAATATTCATGTGCTGTTAATTAAAACAATTTCTTTACGGGGGGAAATTAAGAAGAGAAGAAAATCATTAATGCCATCAAAAGCTTGGTGAAGAACACAGTTTTTATTGCTTTTGCATTACAGGGAAATTACATAACCAAACATAGAAATGACGTAAATGCATTTGTTGATGTTCTAGTTAGCTTCTCTGCAGCTCTTTCATTTTAATTTCTGTTTTATTTTCTATTGTTTAATCCTTGTTCTATTATTACTTTGTTTTGCTTTTTTTTGAGAAGTTTGTTTTTTTCCTTTTAGAGGTCTTTTTAGCCGGGGAAGAGTGGAATGACGGACTGTTAGCTACCATAAGAGAACGGGTATGACCTTATTGCTCTGAAATGATTGAGTTTATTTTCTTTTATGTAGTTTCATTTTTCATGATTCATAAAGAATTGTCTATCCCTAGTAAAGTTTATCTTGGTTGGTTTCTATCAGGTTCACATGGAGGCAGAGCGAAAGGCGACATCTGCAGACACAGACATGTATGGTTCTAATTCTCAAGAAAGGATCAGTTATAAAGTTGGAAATAAGGTACTTAGCTATTTTTCTTTCTTATTTTTTCTGTGGAATTCAATATTACTGGCAATTTCACCTTAGTACTATCCCTGGGTGGTTAAAGGCTATTAGATCCAGGCTATCCCTTACCACCCTCCTACAAACCAAGTGGCCATTTTATGCAATAGTTAATTTTACTTGGTAGTGGATAGGCTTATTTGGTAGTTTATGAGTCAACGATATTTTGGTTTCCTTCTAGTTCTCACATGTGGCAAGTATGAGTGTATGACTTTTGAGGATCACAGCAAAAAAGAAAAAAATTAACGAGGAGACCTAAAAAAGGTATGATTTTTTATTTTGTAGGTCATTGAGATTGGACATATGTGGTGAAATACATTTACTAAAGTTTTGTTTAGGAGTGGAATTAGCTTTTGATATCTTATCTTATCGTCATATTTAGCTCAAAAGTATTGAAGGCAAAAATCTGGCTTCTTTATCATATTGTTTTTGGGATGAGTATTTCCCTGAATAAAGCTAGTAACTGCAGGTCATTTGCTGCATGGAAGGAGCAAGAATTGGGATACAATATGAGACATCTTTTGCTGGTAAAACTGAAGTGACTAAGTTTCATTCATTTCCTGAAGTTTAACTTTCAGTCTCAGAGCAAAAAATAAAACTAAAAACTGTCTTTGAAGTGGTAGTGTTATATTATCATTTTTTTTCCTCATTGTCCTCTATTATATCATACAGTGCTTATTGTCTTCTAAGAACATGAGTTCTATGGCTAGCTTATTTGAGATGGACAAACATCTTGAACCTTTATTTTTTCCTTTAAATTTCTTTTTTAAATTATTGTCTAATGATTTTGTGATTTTCACTTCCATATAAACATAACTGCTTTGATGGCAAAATAATGGAGCATTATATTCTCGTTTTTTGCTTTGAGGCTATGGTAGGCCAGATTCTGTGGCTGTTCTCTACCATCTTGCATAAGGGGGCTACCAGGGTTTTCTGAACTTAGGGAAGCTTACATGAACATCGATTATATCATTTTAAAAAAAAAGGGAATGAATATATTTCTGATCTTGACAATGACCAGGTTGAGCTATTTAATTTTTATGGTGTTGCAGGAGAACCTTGTGAGCTGTACCACTGTGTGCTTGAGAGCAAGTCTTTTCTTGAAAAGATGATTGTTCATGAACACACGATTCCATTTTTTCTGCCAATACGTGAAGCAGAAAATGATCTTCTCTCTTCAAATGCCATGGTAAGGTCAGTTTCTTGCATTGTCTATGCCAACTTGTTGATTGTTGGAATGTTTCTATTCTTATCTTTTGTCCTATTGATTTATTTTCAGAAATTTATAGATCATGTGGGAGAACTCTTGCAGGCCTATGTGGATAGACGGGAACAGGTAGGCTGTTGGTTTCCAAAAGGGAAGTGATATGATAATCATTTCCCTCATGGAGTATATATCTTATAGAATGCTTGTCCTTCTCTTTCTAGAGCATGTAGTTCAACTGTATCTGCACTAATAAGCAGTATAACATGTAAGGTAAAACGTATACGACGTATATTGGTGGTTGGACTTAAAAAATGAAGCAAATTTGCTGCAGTTTATCCTCTTGTAAGAATGTTTTCGATTTGCATTGATCTTGTTATATGCAGCAACATATAAGCAAGTTCGAACTAGGATTCCTATTTTTGTTCTGTTTTCTCAATTGTTAGTTCTAGACTTCGAGCCAGCTGGGGATATTTAGGACTCTAGCACGGTAACATGAGGAAGTTGCTTTTTTCCTTTTGAAATCACAAGCCTATACTGTATTTCAGTGTCATATGGGGATACTAACGTTACAGCAATGTATAAAAGGGTATTTATCTGAGTGCATATGTACCCTGTATTATAAAATGTGTGGGCAAATAGCGCACAATTGGTCTTGCTATTTTTGTTGCTGCTCAACTTGAAAGTTGCGCACTACTTTTTGGGTTCATCCTATTATTTTATTTCTCATGTTCACACCTTCAATGAGTAGAAAGCCTGAATTACTCATTTCTCATGTCTTATTAAGTTCTGCAGGTACGGCTTATTAAAGAATTGTACGGGAACCAAATTGGTGAACTGTTTCATAGCCTTGCATACCATATGATTGAGTTTGCACTAGATGATTCCGACTGGTTAGTGCATTTTCTTCCATCTCTTTCCTTCATTGTATAGAGGTATTGAGTCATTCAGGTCCTATAACTATAGTTTTTATACACTTTGGTCCGTTAATTTTTTAGGTGAGCTTATTTACTCTTGTAATTTAAAAGTATGATCAATTAAGTCAAAATTTTTAAAAATTGAAATTTTTTATGAGTAAAATGAGACTTGTATATTTTTAAATAAAAAATGTTAAAAAAAGGAAGAAAAAAATCCTCTTTCCCTCTCTCTCCCTCTCTACTTTTTCTCTCTCATCCTCTCCCTTTCTCTCTCTCTCCCATCCACTTTTACTCTCTCTCCCTTTCCCTCACTCATTTTCTGTTTCTCCTACTCACTCTCTCTCTCTCTCAATTTTATTTATTTTTTATTAATAAAATAACAATGAGACAAGGGAAAGAGGGAGAGGGAGAGGGAGAGGGAGAGGGACAAAGAGAGAAAGAGAGGGAGAGAGGGGACACTACGTGTTTTTTTATTAATAAAATATATAATTCTCATTTTACTTTGAAAAAAATCCTAATTTTTGAAAATTTTGACTTAATTGATCATGTTTTTAAATTATAGGACTAATGGAGCTCATATAAAAAGTTACAAGATTAGAGTATAAATCACACAACTATTGGACTAAAATGACCACGCACCCAATAACATCTCAAGACACTTATTCTTTGTTATATTTCAGCTTTCATTTGAGATTTTGTGTTGCTTTGTTGACTTATTTCAACTATCCGTCGTACACTTGATGTCGTACACTTGATAAATCCCGTCATCCACTTGATTGACTAATCCTGTTATTCAGTTTGTTGTATATTGCTAGCCATATTTGGAATGTGGCAGATAAAATTTGGTCTTGCTTCCACAATTTACAATTTAAGTAAAATACAGCATGTTTTACATTATTTATTCATTAATATTTAGGATGATACAATAATGAGTTATTGTAAAGAAAATGGAACTACTGATCCAGAATCTTCTTCTGTGAGGTTTCATTTTGCTTTAAGTTTAATTCATGGATCTGCCTAGAACTGATTCTCCTTTAGGTTGGAAATGTTTTCAAATGGACGAAAGTACTGATGTGTTTTTAGGAGAAGTATGTAATATTTAGTTTGCGATGCATGTTCATTGCTAAAACAATTATTAGATAATATTTAAAATTGCTTTTAACAATTTTACTTCAAACATCTAAATGCTTCATTTTAAACCACTTTTGACCAAACACGAATATCTCGGTAGTATGCCTTTATTCTTATGAACTATAGTTTCTTATTGCAGCAAAGTAACTGTAACACTCAGATATGTGGATCTTCTTTCTGTGCTTCCAACTCGAATAAGAGTACTAGCATGGCCAGCATATCAGTCTAAAAAAAGTAATTTAAACACATTGACAATGACCAAAAAGGAAAATAGCCTTATGGCTGGTCAACCCATGTCAGCACGGCTGTCATATGCTGAGGAGGCTTTACGAACCATGAGTTTACCAGAAGGTCTTATTCTTTCTCAAAAAAATTGTGGTTTTTCGTAGTAACACAAATTGATGATATTTTTAATTCGTAGTGAGGAAGACATCTTTCTTATCTACCTCTCTTCAGGTTAAATTGTATTCTTTTTGCTTTGTAGGTGTGAGGCATGATGGATTGGTTTATATTGTCATGTTATTGACTCTGTACTGCTTTCTGTTGCAGCGTTTGCAGAGATAGTGTTGAATTTGCCGAGAGCTATTCAGCAAATTGTTCACAAGGCCCCCCACACTTAATGCCTCGTATATTATCAAATTCTGTACAAATCTGTAGTGCGACTTGGTAGAGCAGACGATTATCATAATGTTTGATGTTAGTTACTAGTTATTTTGCATAATAGTACTGTATTTCCTACTTTTTTACTTTATTTTTCTCTGGCTATTGTGTTGAAATATTGTTGTCATTCACATTCCTGTGTTTTTTGTTCTTTTTCCTAGCAACTGCGAATTCATTATGAAATGTTGAACATATGATGCATTTCTGAATTTGAATTGACCGATGTTTTCGTTTTCGAACTACTATAAGAACTTGAATCTTGAATTTTGCACTCAGATTTCGTTCTTCCCTATATGGAATTTGACATTTTCTAACCCAAGAAAATAAAGGGTCTGGAGAAAACGGGGGGAAGAAGCGTTAATATTCTTAATTTGGTCTCTGTGGACTAACATACAACCTTCACTTCCAGGAATTGTCAATAAAATTGGTAGAAGTTTTAAGAAAAATAGGATTAAAAGCACCATCAATTATAGGTATTATCATTTTCCATTCATTTCTGTCACTGCATTGCATCCCTTTTATTCTCTATATTATCAAAAACCTCAATCATATTATTTCTCCTAATTTAAAAGAAACTAACTTTAATTAACCGTTATTGAGTTAACATTTTAAAATTTTAGGGTAAAATAGTAAATATATTATTTTTAACAAAAATGATTTCATGCACAAATTCATACTTGTATCTTGAGGACATTAGTGTACATGGATGTTTCAGGTGTTGATGTGCTTACAAATCTCTCTCAAGTACAAAAGTCATTTTTGAGTAGTGCTGTGTGATCCTTGAGCTTGGTTGGTAAAACTTGTGGTTGCATTCTCTTTCCCTACTCTATTAACATTTCATAGCACTTGAATTACTTTTTTATTCAAAATTTGATAGGTTGCTTTTAGTCAATGTTTTTAGAATAAACGTCACACACTCACACTCTCATGATAATTGGCGCTTACAATCAATATTTTTGTTTGCTTGTTTAATTTGCAAAACCGACAAAGAAATCTTTTTTTAAGAAACTGAAATCTTAATTTCCTTGTTCTTTTAAAATTACATTTTCTTTATTGATCCATTTTTTATTTCTTTTATCAACTCGAACAATTTTCTTTTGGACTTTCATGAAATGCTCACTTTTTTGGTACTTTCAGGCTAGAGATGTGTCATTTGTTAGGCCAGCTTGTGCGAGAAAATACCTTTTTGTTATTTCAGTTTGGTAGTTGGGATCACTGAAATAAACAAGAATAGCTGTTGGGAACTTTCATCATTTTTTGTTTATTGTTTTCCCTATAAAACAGAACTAGTCATATAGTGAAATATATATATATATATATATATATTCATTGTTTGCACTGTGAGGTCAATGATTTAAATGAATTTTGTCTATGATAACCATTGCTCATATAATAGTTTAAAAACAAGTTTAAGTGGTACTTACTTTAAAAATAGTCAAAACCTTCCTTTCTCTCTTCTTATTTTCTAAAAAAAAGACAAAAAAATATACTCATCTACAACTTTTAATAAATAATAATTTATTTATTATAAATAAAAAATAATAAAAATAATTTATATTTATATAATAAAAAATATATAATTTTTTATAACAAATAAATTATCAAAATTTTATTATAAAATAATTTAAAATATTAATAATAAAATAATTATAAAATTTTAAATTATTAAAAACTTACTTAGTTATCGTTTATAATGTTTAAATATAAATAAATTATATATTTATTAATATGTCGTAAAAATTTAATTTTTATTATTATTTTGATTTATATTAAAAAATACATATATTATTTTTTATTATTTATTTTCTTTATTGTTTCGATTATTTTCTCTAATCAAACAATTTTATAATAATTTTTGAAGTTATAAAAAACTGAAAATCATAATGTATTGTGATATTCAATTAATATCATAGGTTATTTGTAAAAATTAAAAAATAGATTACATTGTAACACATATATATATATATATATATAATATTATTATAATTTTAATTATTACTAAAACAACAAATATTTATTAATAATAATTTTATTTAAATATTAAAATATAATTAATTAGATATAATTTATATATTTTATTATATTAATAATAAAAATAATTATAATAATATTATATTAGATAATATTTTCACGTAAAATTTGTGATATAATGTTCGATGTTTGTATTGTATCTTGTAGAAAATTAGATATAGAGGTTTCACAATTTTTTTTAATAATTTAATAATTTTTTATATCATAATTATAATTAATATCATAATTATTTATTAAATATAATTATAATTATATTTATTAATAATAATAATGTATTATATTATTTATAAATTATCAAAATACTTATCATATGATTTTAAATATAAGTATAAATTTATATTTATTTTATTATAAAATAAATTATTTTTTATTTTTTAAAATAAAATTTTTAATCTATGATATGATAAAAGAGATTTATGTATTTAAAATTAATTATAAATTTATAAGATATTAATATTTTTTTTATGTTTATAATAATTATGTTTTGTAAAATAGATTTAATATATATTTTTTTAAATAGAATTGAATAAAAACTTTGTTTTCCAATTTAAAGTTAAGTTTTACCTATTTTTAAAATAAATCCCATTTAAACTTTTTTTAAACTATAATGTAATAGACAATAACCTGGATTTAAACCCTGCTAGTGTATGTGTGCATGAGTAAGTGTGTAAATGTTCATAAAAACAAATTTAATTATTTATTGAATATTTTAATAGTTTATGATAAAAATTTAATTATTTACTCAATATTTTAATCATTTTTATGTTAAAATAACATAGTAAAAAATCATTTTTATCATTTTCTTATTTACCAATAAAATAAAATATCGAAAAAATAATATTATTTTATTCAAAATATTTATAAAGAATAGTTTGTACTTCTTTAAGTTCTTTTACAAAAGTAAAGGAGTAAATGACATATCTTCTTTCTTTAAGAGACATGTACGACAATATTTCTTAAAAAAAAAAAAAACTGTTTAAGATCATAAGGTGGATCTAAAAAACGAAAACAAACATAACTGCTAGAAAGGATAAGAGAACTTTCAACTTTTTTGAAAGAGTACTAATGCAACAGTATGTTATTCCAGGCCTTCGGAGAAAACAGTGGCTTTACTTTCCTGCCATGAGGTAAACAAAACTAACTAAATATTTTAGCTGAGAGGAAAAGGATGATCCTAACTAAGGCATAACCTTTAACAAAGTTTCATCATTATCATAGTTGTAAGCTTCTCATTCTTGGGGAGAACATTAAGCTTCTCTTTTATTTCTTTCCATTCAAAGAGACTCAATATGTCTTTAAACTGTGTAATGTTGTTGAATTGTATCGATGTCAAGCCCTTTCAGCTTCACCACTGACTCTACATGACCCTTCAACGTATGCAACTCCCGAAGCCTGAAAAAGATGACATACATCAATGTTTTCTTAACAGCTGAATAAATTATGTAAATATTAGTCAAAACGACACTCAGATCTTTTTGAGTTAAAGAAAGTGACCAGATAAAAAGTGGATAAAATTTGGCATGTTCCTTTTTCAGTTTTACAAACTTTGCTAATCACTTACCTTGCAACCTCAGCTCGTCGCTTGGCCTGCTCTGCAATCTCAGAAAGTTCCCTGTAACTATTTTTGTCAGTGAATATGTTGGAGTTCTCAGGTGGATGAAGACCATGTAGTGTCCGCTGTGCAGCCGCCCATTGTGCTTCCCTTTCTTCTTTACCATAGTCTTTCTTAGTGGTAAAGGCAGTCTGTTAAAACAAGAATAGTGCAATAGCAATCAAATTAATATTTCAAAGTTCATCATTTAATAGTTTGACCTTCCATTTGAAAACATACAATGTCTCATGATCACATACCTTGTTTTCCAAAAGTGTGTCCCAAGCTTTCCCACTGAGAGCGTAACGGATTGCAAACTTGAGTAAATCAAGAGGAAAGTATGTAACTAGACTATAAACCCAGATTACACCAGCCCATCCCCAGCCGCATCCTTTTATATGAGCAAAACCCCAATTTGCATAGACCGCAATGAAAGTTGCTATCTATAAAGGATGCAAAAGTGTTACACTAAAAGAGTGGCAGATGATATCCCATTGGGCCCCCCAAAATTGAGTGCCCAAATATTAAAATTAGCCTTATGCAGATGAGCAGATACTTACCAGTTGAGCAATTAAGAAAGCACCGAGTAAAAGAAGGCCGGGACGTTCAACGAATGACCAGCTTCGAGACCTCGTGACAAAAATAAGTGCTTGGCTAACAATACTCACTTGCAGGTACAGAGCTGCCATCATTTCTTGAGAGCTATTACTCAGAGATTTCACATGAAATAAGTCCTGTATTTAAAATTCTACAGTAAATCACATCTGAATAGAAAAAAACTAGAACAAAAAGTGATGCGTAAGATCAACACTTACCGAGAAAAAGTTTGTATCCTTCATTGCCCAGAAGAATATAACAGTCATCAGTGCCAAGTAACCTCCAAGAACAATGCCAGTAGCAAAAATCTCATTTAGTTTCCAGCTGTCTGGCATTGGAGATGGTTTCACCCGATCTTTTGATATTGTCATAATTGTTCCTAAATCCAGTGTCTCCCTATAAGTAATCAATGCTATGCAAAAACTGACAAGGAAAACGACAGAAGGACTAGGAATACATCTCACCATCATTTAGGATTGCAATGATCAAAACCATGAAGGGTGCAAAGTCAAATTTCCATATCAAAGCAATGAACATGAAGCCAAACTGGGAAAGTTGAACATTACGAGAATTAGTCCAGAAAACTAGTGAAGTTAGAGCTTATAACTTACTAGTAGGTTTAAACATTTTGAAAATGATTCTCCACTTACCACTATACGAATGGTAATTGAAACTGCATAGATCTGCAAAAACATATCATAAAAAAGTGAGGTTGAGCGTCTAAAATGTATCTAAAAAAATTAAGAATGTTGAGAAGGAATAAGAACTAACAGTGTAGTTCTTCATTCTTTGAAAAATGGCCCTGCTGGTTAGAACTGCACTTATTATAACACTCAAACCAGGTTCAGTAAGGACGATGTCTGAAGCACCTCTAGCAGCATCAGTAGCATCTGCAACAGCAATCCCAATATCTGCTTTCTTTAAAGCAGGGGCATCATTGACACCATCTCCTGTCATACCACATATATGCTTCCTCTCTTGCAATCTCTTTACAATTTCATATTTGTGTTCTGTAACATGCAACAAAGTGTTAGTCTAGAAATTTCAATGTTCAGGTTATATTTAGGAACTTCGAAAAAAATTGGAGAAGTTTAACATGGAAAAGCACAAGCTTAAACACGGAAATAGTGAAGTTTAACTCTCTTGATTACTTTGTTACCGGAGAGAGGTGGCAAGAGTATATATATACAAGAAAAGGAAATAGCACCTGGAAATACTCCAGCAAATCCATCAGCCTTCTCAATCAACTCATCCACAGGCAATGCTGCAATGGATGCATCCTTGTGCTGGCCAAGCAATGATGAAGAAGGATACATGTTTGTTCCCATTCCTAGTCTACGTCCAGTTTCTTTGCCAATGGCCAATTGATCACCTAGAAAATATAAACAAATAAATCTAATTCAAATTCCCCAACAAAAAAGAAAAATGACATTAATGCAATAAATAAACAAACTATATAGAAATTTAGAGATAACTACCCGTTATCATTTTTACATTCACACCAAGGTTGAGAGCTCTTCGAATAGTTTCTGCACTGTCATGCCTTGGAGGATCAAACAGGGGCAACAAACCAACAAACTGCCATGGTGCTCCTGGACTATCTTTTGTTTTCTCAGGTATTTCCTAGGGACATCAATACGAAAATGTTAAAGAATAATAGAGTATAAATAAAATGTTAGACCCACCTCCCATAAGCTTGAGTTTTTGGGAGAATTGGTGTCTGATACTTCTACATGGTATCAGAATAGTAAAGTCTTGGGATCAAATTCTTTGACAAAATTAAAATTCTCAAGTTTTATGGGCATTGCAAAAAGACAAGAAAACTAACTTTTGAAGAAAGTTCAAGTGATAAGCCTTTGTAAAGACAAAGTAGCCCATAATTAAGAGGGAGTGTTCAAGAGTATAAATTAAATGTTAGGTGCACTTCACACAAGCTTTATCCTTTGGTAGAATTGGTTCTGACACTTCTACATATTATGACATAACCAGTCAACTCCAAAATAAGTAGAGTCTGTAAATTTTCTTACCTGTCTCGCAACAGCTAATGAACGCAATCCGCGTTCAGCAAACTTATCAATCACTGCATGCACCTTTTTCTTTAAATCCTCTTTGCAGTTGCAAAGGGTTATTATCTATTTCAATTAATAGGAAATAGAAGAATTAGTTTTCTTCAACTAGATTTTGTTCGAACAATCACATTTTGAGATGAAGTTACCTGCTCAGGTGCTCCTTTGCTAGCTCGATGCCAATTTCCATCAGAATCAATATATGTCAAAGCAGTCCTTTTATCAACAGGATTGAAAGGAAGGAAATGGACCTCTCTAATACCAGCACGTGCCTACCAAGTTAATATGACAAAGAAAAGCCTCACTTTGAGTTCTCAAAAAACAATAAATATGGCATGATTAGACTAAGATATACCTCTTTTGGGTCAGCAAGCATTCCTACAATTGCAGTATCAATAGCATCCTGATTTTCAGTCCTAGAAGCCCTCGCTGCTAAAAGCATGACATGCTCCTTTTCCATGTCCTTGACAAACACTTCAATTAGGTTTCTATCAACAGTCAACTTGTTGAGGGTCAGAGTTCCCGTCTTGTCACTGCAGAGAACATCCATCCCAGCCATTTCCTCAATAGCGGTCATTCGTTTGGTAATAGCACCTTGTTGAGAAAGCCTGTGGGAACCAATAGCCATGGTGACAGATAAAACAGTTGGCATAGCAATGGGAATCCCTCCAATTAAGAGAACCAGCAAATTGTCAATCCCATCCCTATACTTCCGTTTTTGTATTGGATACATAACTATAATCTCGATCAATATCCCAACAGCAATTGAGCAAATGCAGAAATTACCAATGGCTGTAAGCACTTTCTGAAAGTGTCCAACTTGATTGGTGCTGTCCACCAAATGGGCAGCTTTGCCGAAAAAGGTATGGACACCCGTGGCAATAACAACTGCTTCAATTTCACCTTGTTTACATGTTGACCCAGAAAATACTTCATCTGATGGATGCTTGGTGACTGGGAGAGACTCCCCAGTAAGAGCAGATTGATCAACTTTTAAAGGATCACCTTCAAGCAGACGAGCATCAGCAGGAATAATATCTCCCAATTTAATGCTAATTATGTCTCCAGGAACCAAAATTGAAGCATCTTGTTCACTCCATCTACCATCTCTAAGGACCTATATAACATTGGCACCATAATAAAATATTTAACAAAACAAGAAGCAGAAAAAAAAGGAGAAAGCAAATAACCCTTATTATTCACAACTAGCTAGAAAAATTGGACTTTGTTACCTTGGTCTTAGGAGCAAGACCAGCCATAAGGGCTGCTGCCGCATTACCAGCATTGTTCTCTTCAATGAAACTGATAGTGGAGTTGATCACCAGCAAAGCAATAATCCCAACAAAATCTTGCCAATCTGGAGGCCTACCATCACCGTTCGCCAAGCCAATAGCCATCAATGCAGCAGCTTCCATGACCCAAGACAATGGATTCCACATAAATCCCAAAAACTTAAGAACTTTGCTTTCCTGATTGCAAAGTGGAAGTTTCACATGTTATCAGAAAGTTATATGAAACAAAACATGCATGCAGTTAAAATTTAGAGATTATGAATCGAACCTTTTTCTCTTCCAATTTGTTTGGTCCAAAAACTTGAAGCCTGTTGGCTCCTTCCTCGGATGTAAGCCCTTGTCTTGCACATTTCAATTGTTCAAATACTTCCTCTATTGGAATCTTTTCCTGTAAAAAGCACATTACATATGAAAGACCTAGAATATCTACACACACTTACGGTCATCGCATTCAGGTAGTTTCAACTTATTTTTTTTGCTCGAGAAGTTTCATAATGCTTTCTTTCATGTTTGTATTTCATGTTAAACTTTCATTTTCCTTGATGGGCCATTCTGAATCATTTAAACTTTTGATATTCAACTCAAAACTACAAAAAAGAGGAATTACTTTAAAGAAATTCATAAAAAAGAAGGCCACATGCAACCCTTTTTACAAAAACCGACTTTACATATCGACTTAAATATCACATTTTGTAGTAGTGTAGTGTCAATTAAAAAAATTGAATATCTTTTCTACATTAAGATCATTGATAAGCAAAGAGACAATATTAACTGGCCAATACCCTTCCTTTTTTTTCTTCTTCTTTCCTCCTTCCCCTCTCATTCTTAACCTACGCACCTACCACCTCCACCAAATCCTCCTTACCTGCCGAGGGGGAGTTCCTCTTCCTTGGATGACTCTCTCTCCGGTAGCTCTTTCTTGCTAATTTTGTAGCACTTTCTTGATAGAGTTTGTTTGTGACCTCTTGGTGGGGTTTGTTGTACACTCTAGGTAGGGTTGGATTGTGTATCTTTATGGCATTGTGTTGGTATGAGAGGTGTTTTTCAAATGTTTAATTAAAGTTTTCAATGAGAGTTTAATTAGATGGTGCTTTAATGTTGTTAGCTTAAGTTTCTCTATGATATTTTTCAAAAACTATGGAATGATTCACTTATTAAGTACTTATTGATAGATGTTATTTCTTGTTACTCTAATTTTTATTGTTTATCTTAAGATTGGTGATCTTTTCCTATTCTTTTGGACTATTCACCCATGAGATTCTAAATGTTTAGTGTTGGGTTAGTTTGTTCTATGTCATGTCTTTTTTGGTAGCGTGAAGATTATTATTAGATTGTTTTAGGTTCATTATCGTGGATAGTTTGTCCTAGAGAGTTTGCTTATGGTCTTTTTGAACTTAAGGTTTATTTTAATTAATTAACTTTATTTATTGTTAAAAAAGTTTGCTTATGTGCTTTTTGAACTTAAGGTTTATTTTAATTAATTAACTTTATTTATTGTTAAAAAAATTATTGATAAGTGTTAAATATATCAATTAACAATAAAAGTAAACATTTCTAAGGAATATTTATATGATCTCTTTTGGTAATTTTTAAACATTAGTAGTATTAAAATATAATTAATTATAAAATAGATAATTTATAATAATAAAAATAATTAGGATAACATTATTATCCCTAAAAATTATGTATAAACCGTATACCAAAATTCACAATTCTTTAATTTAAAAAATTCATAAAAGTTAAAGAAAATATATATTTTTTTAAAAAGAAGGTCCAAGGGATCAGCCAAATGAAACACATCACGGAAAGTACTACGGAACAAATCTTTAACAAGGAAAAAAAACGGTTATATACCGACACATTAAAAAAACAAGAAGCGCGTCTGAGAAATAAACGAAAGGAAAATAGACGAAGAACTCATTCTAATTAAAATGTACTCAAAATTATACAAATAATTCTAAACTTAAAAAAAATGAGTTAGTATAATCCTTTTTTACTAATTTTATTTTAATGCAAACAGCACTTTTGTATTTTTATACATGGATCATCTTAAAATAAAAATAAAAAGTTAATGTCAGCTTATTCTCTAACTTTATATTTGTTTCCTTATTTTTTTAATTTTTTGATAAATAAAGAAATAAAGATATGCGTTCCTCACATCTTTGAAAGCGCGTGATAACAAAGGAAAGTTTCATCACAGTCACTTGTCAACCACGTTCTCAAAAGGAAGCGTGCGTTGTTAAGCCGCTGACTATATTTCAAACCCATTGCAAATGTTACTTTATTTTATACTAAAAATTATATTAAATTTTTAATATTTAATATTACATTAAAAATAATTATTAAAAAAATTAAAAAATCACCGAATAAAATATTATATTAGTAATTTTTGTTAGACATTTTATATCATATATTTAATTTTAGTTTTTTTTATATATAATAAAAAATTTAAAAGTAAATTTGAAGTTAAAGTTCGGGATTGAAGTTGGTCTAATATCATGCCATTGGTGCGTAGTAAACCCACGTTAGGAAAACAATTCAAGTAATTATACAATTAAGGCATATTATTATATAAAATTATAGATTTTGATTATATAATTTTTATATATAAAAAATTAAATGATTATAAAACAATTTATCGCTATCCATAGTTATGGTTCTAAACTATTCTTGATATAAGGTAAATCTATTTAAAATTTTAATTATAAAATCATGTTTTTTGATTTTTATTTGATGTTTTTATTTTTAAAATATAAAAAATTAAATATTAAATTAAATAAATTTTTATAATAAAATTGTTTTAATAGTTAAGAAAATAATATAAAATAAATTAAATATTATTTTAAATATAAATTATTTTATTAGAATATTTATTATTAATTTTATTTGATTCTATTATAAAGATTTTCGTAAATATTTTACAGAATAATTATAATACAATTAAATACATATAAATCTAATACAATTAGCTTAACATATTCAATACAATACATTAAACGTGTCTATTTAAAAAAAATGTATATGTGCTTACAAATTGGGCACAATAATTACAATATTTTAAATTAATATATTTTAATCATATTATTTTTATATTTATAAAAAAATTAATTATTTTAAGTTAATTTTAATAATTTTAATTTTATTTTTTGTTTCTTTTTAATTTTAAAATGTTTAAAAATGTAACAATAAGATAATTAAAATACATTAATTTTAAAGAGTAATTAGTAGGTTCAATTTATTAAAATAAAATAAATGAGTTATTATATTGCCCCGGTTTTAAATTTTGTTGCATTTTACATTTTATTTATTATAATGTACACATCTACTTCAAATTAAAATATTAATATTATTAGATCAAGAACCATTTTTGTAGTACTTATTCTTAACTTAAAATTTTTAAATACATTTAATCCTTTATTTTAGAAAAAAAGTGTAATATATTATTAAATTTTAAGATACCAAAACGTATACTACCACAAATTTTAGCAACCAATTTTGCAGGTTTTCATACTAAGATAGCTGCAAAGATTTTTAAAATTTGAATATAAAAAAATGGAATAAAATGCTTGATTTTAAGTCACAAACAGTGCATTATTGCCGCGTGTGACGGTCCTTTTGGGCCCGTTTAGACGTATCGAACGGTTCATGTACACTCACGAATCCCAAAAAGGTCATATGTAGTATGTACACTATTCTACCTTATCATTAATTTTATTATTTAATTTATTTTCAATTTTTCTCTTATAATTTGAATAATTCTGATATAATTTTAAAATTATGTTCTATAACATTACTTATTTTTTAAAAATAAAATTAGTTATTAGTTTTACAACAATATAAATTATTATAATTATTTTTTATTAATACTAATTTTAGTCATTAATAACACTATAGTATAATTAATTTTAAAGATAATAATATATTTTTATACACTCTTATTATAAATTTATAAGTCGCAACAATAAAATACATAAAAATCTTTATTATAAAAATCCCAAAAAGGTCATATGTAGTATGTACACTATTCTACCTTATCATTAATTTTATTATTTAATTTATTTTCAATTTTTCTCTTATAATTTGAATAATTCTGATATAATTTTAAAATTATGTTCTATAACATTACTTATTTTTTAAAAATAAAATTAGTTATTAGTTTTACAACAATATAAATTATTATAATTATTTTTTATTAATACTAATTTTAGTCATTAATAACACTATAGTATAATTAATTTTAAAGATAATAATATATTTTTATACACTCTTATTATAAATTTATAAGTCGCAACAATAAAATACATAAAAATCTTTATTAAAAAAAAAGCAATTACAAACGATTATAGATTTTTATTAAAAGACTTATCTCTACGGAATCTTAGGCTAACAAACATATCAAAAACATTTCAAAAAAACCAAATATATATATATATATATCAAAGAAAGTTTCCAAAGGTAATCAGAAGAGATGTATAAGAAAATAAACAACAATTCCATTATAAACATTTCAAAGCATTGCAATAACCATTTTACAACTAAGAAACAAAAACTAAGAGGAAGATTGTTCTATCATCACATAAATTTACACGTTTTTGTGCATTGAATGTATCATGATTATCTAAAAAATAAATTATTTATCGATTTTTAAAATAATTATATCATGATATATTGATTTTGGTACAAAAATAGGTGTAAATTTATCGCATCTTATCTTTTATTTTACCAATAACTCCACCAGAAAAAAAATGGAACCAAATTAATGGACATTAATAAAAAAATAGTAACAAAACAACGAAATTTAGATCAAAACTTGCTTTCTGACATCATTCATCAAGCAAAAATTAACGAAAACATGCATATAAAATCGAAAGAGCGCCTACCAGATCGACGTTCTCGTTTTTTATCTCCTCGAGACTGATATCCATTTTTTCGCCCATACTGGAAGCTTAAAGGAGCTACAAAGGCTCAGGTCTGAAAACAAATTAACAAGCTCAAAACAGAGAAACTATAAGAACATAAAAAAAGAGAGAAAGAGAAAGCCCTAGAGAATCATAATTGAAGAAGAAGAAGAAGAAGAAGTGTTTGATGAAAAGCCTCAAAGAGAAGAAACATAAGGAGAAAGATAATGGATTGGAAATTTGGAGAGACTCGACTCTTTCTGTGAGTGAGTGAGTGAATGAATGAGAGAAGAAATACAGAAGTGTTCGATGACAAGCCCTGCCTCACTTCTTTATATCTCACGCTTGTGCGCTTCTCTCCGTCCTTTTTTCTTTTAACCAACAATCGATTTTGAGTTTTGGCATAGAGGGACCCACTTGCCCAAGCACTTTTATTTATTTATTTATTATTATTATTATTATTATTATTATAAATTTTCATGTGCGCTTTGAGCAGTTGAAAGAAAACGCTTGGTTCACTTTACAGGTGTGCAAAATTTACCAACTAATATGAGCCAAATAAATTTAATTTTAGTATAATTTAATCATTTTATTATAAAAATTAATGATATAAAAATAAATGATTCCTAGAAGAAAAACAAAAAAATAAGAATATATAATTAAATTTAAATTATTTTTAATTTTATTTATTTTTCTATTATTTTATAGTTACCGTTGTCTCAATAATAATTAAAAAAATAAAAAAATTTATTTATTATTGTATTTTTAACCTTTTAAAACAAAATAACAAACTATTAAAAAAACAAATAAAATAAATGTTCTCTTATTATAACAAAAAAACTTGTGATAGCACCCACCCAATTATTATTATTTTATTTGGTTTTAATTTTTAAGTATTTATATTTAATTTAGTTTTCAAAAATATAAAATAAATCTAAATCAAATCAAGCATGTGTATATTATATTAATTTTTGCTTCAAAATTTTATTTTTATTTTTTCAAAATATCATATCAATCATTTATAATATATTAAGGATTCTTTTTATGGTCATATAGTAACTTTTAATATAGGTAAAAATATTTAAATTAGATATCAATAATTTTGAATAACATGAATTCTTATTATGATGTCTTATTAGAATATTTATCAATTGAGACACTTACAAATAATTAAATATAAAATATTAATATTTTTTATTTATTTTTAAACAATAATATCAAATAATTAAATATCTGTTAATTAATATTAAAATTAATTAAAATATATACATCGAATATAAATTATGGTATATAATAATATCTAACTTAATACTAAATCAAGAATTGTGCCGTCTAAAATTATGAAATCCTTTAAGTTAGTACGTGTATTTCAAACTCTAGATTTTTTTAAGTTTAAATCTTTATAATTTAAACAAAAATAATTATAATAAAGAAAAAAAACAATAGCAATTATGATGTCATATAATTATATACATTATAGAGATTAAACTATATAGAAATAAAATTTATTTTAAAGAAACAAATTTACATGATATATACTTACACGTTAAAAGACTTTTTTTTAATAATTATTACTAATTTTTTTAATTAAAATTACAATAATGTACATTTACTCATAATAGTCTTAAAAGTTACAAATATTTTAAATATTAATAATTTATTATTTAATTTATAAAAATAAATTTTTGAAGTAAATTATATAATAAATAAGTTGCTAAGAATTCTGAACTATGAAGCAGTTTTGTATAAAATGTATAAGACGTGATATATATATACTGATTTTTAAATCCTGTGCATATATCCATTTGTAATTCAAATTTGATACGGATAATGGTGTTAATTTATTAATGGTTTTAAATTGTTTATTTATAAAAAGAAAAAAAAGTATTTAAATCAAAATTTATTGATTTTTTTACTATAATAAATAGTAAACTAACTTGTTCTTTTAATTAACAATAAATATAAAAAATATTATGAATAATATAATTTAAATATAATATAAACATGAATAATTTGATAAGGAATTTTAATTAATAAATAAATTAAATATAATAAAATAAAATAAAAAATTAGTTTTTATTATTATATATAAAGTTAATTCAACATATTAATACATGATTTAATCAAATTCAATAATCATTTTTATAAACATTCAATGTACAATATTAATATTTGATCTTGTAATTTAAATACCTTCTTTTAAAAAATTGAGTTCTTAAGATTTTGGTTACATTAAAATAAAAACTTAATCATAATGTATACATATTTTATATTATTAAATAATTATGAATTAATATTAGTAATATAGTTTACCAAAAATTATATAGTATATTTTTAGTGTTTTTTTTTAAATATATTTAATATAAAAAAAAACCTATCTCCTCAAAATCTAATTCCATCTCACTACACCAACGTAACCTCTATGCGTCCATCGCCAACCAGCTGCATAAAGCTCCTTTCGTGATGTTAATAAGTATCTTTGTCGCGTTGAGTAATAAGTCGATTAATAAAGCGAAAGTTCTTTATAAACAAACAATTAAGCTTCAATGAGATCTTATTGGATTGATTTGCGAGTTTAACGTTGTATGCTGTCTACATGTATTTTGACCTAATTGGACTCTACCACAATCTCACCGTGCCACTAATATCAACCTTTGTCCGCCGTGTGGAGGATCATTAAATATCGCTTGTCGACATCGACTAAGAATAAACAATAAGCGTTTATAGGCAGCAATGGCTTAAATTAACGAGATCTTATTGAGTTAAGTTAAGCTTAAGTTTTTAATATGCGAGAAGCCTCTTCCAACTCTGTTCCCGTCCATTCCTTCCTTTTCCATGAGCTTTCAGCCAGTTCTAGGTTCGTTTACGACCACCCTTTACGTGCGAACCAGCAATGATCACTTTGCCTCCCTCACTGTCTACAGAAGCTCGGTCTCCTTCAGTCGTCGCCTCCTCAGGCCCGTCCACATCATGGTGTTGTACCATGTACCAGATTTATAGTTTGTAGTTTGACTAGTATTGTTATATAAGCAACTTTAAGCTTTGTTCTCTGAATCCTTTTCATTTATTGTTTTTGCAGCTGTTAATTGAAACATTTCCCAAAAGATCTAGTATCTCTTAAAATAGGACAGCTGGTAATGTATTTCTACATTGCATTAATCGGTGTTTATATCAATGATGCAATCACCTTATTGTTTTGCTTCATGTATATCCTGATATGCTTACATTTGTTAATCACTCATTTAGGTTAAACTTGTTTGTTATATCTAGTTTAATAATTTTATGCATGTTATGTTGCAGCATGTGATGCAGCATGGAAAACCACATGAACTTACAACTATAATTAATAAAATAACTGGACAGATTATCAAGATGAGTCAGCAGAAGTTTGACTCTAATGTAAAATATAAAAGTTATACCATTAAATTAATACTTTTCTTTCCTTTCAATTTTTTTCTCTGCATTAAATCAATTTGTAATTTTTTTTTGTTTTTTTGCTGGTTGCACAGCTGCTCTCATATTAACCCTTATTTTGATTATTCGTGCTCGAAAATTATTGGGTAAGCTAGGGAGTACCCAATACATGGAAAACATGTTTCCCTTGTACAGGTAACTGACATTTCACTCAAGTTAATTTTCTATTTCATGGAAGGAAAGTAACAAAACAAACAAAACTGATATGTGAACGTCTTAAACTTACTTGCAACTTCTTTTGACTAATTGTATTACACATGCTTATATATGCAATTTGTACTTGTGAGTCACTCTCCGCAACTATTAATTTATCTTTTACTTATCAATTTTATTATATTTTGGTAAATAAAATCTTAAATATAACTACAATCTTAATTTTAATATAATATTATAATTTATAGTGAAAACAAGTAATTAAATTTATTGAATACAAAAATTTAATATTATAAAGTTAATTGATATGTATACGATCACGATTTTAGTATAAATAAAGACTAAATATGAATATAAAAGATCATAATTTTCGTATAATTAAGACTATAGGCATTATTGGGTCACAATCTTATAAAATACAATAATCATAGATATATTATTTTGTCGAAATATTTAATAATTGAGACTAAATATAAATATAAAAAAAGATCACCATTTTTATTTAACCGAGATTATAAATATATCATTTAGTCACGGTTTTTTATAAGATTGTGACCATCAATATTATTTTATCAGTAAACATACTACTTGATCATGGTCTTTCATAAGACTGTGGTCAAATAGTATATCTACAGTCATAGTCTTTTAAATAATTTCTATGATCTCGATCTTATGAAAGACCATATGACCAAATAGTATGTCTATAAAACTAAAACTATATGTAAGAGTTTATTGTCTCTCTTACTTAATCTTTGATTTTTTTAACAGTTGCTATCAATATATGATTACATCTAAAAATCAAGATCATGCATCAATATTATAATAGTTATTATTTGATTAAAAATATTTTATATTAGTTGATTGTTTTTTAAAAATGTAAATATGGTTTGATCTCGTCATAAAAGTGATTATTTTAAAATAAATATTTTTGCTCATCATTGAATTGATTATTCATAATATGAATTCAAAATAATAATAGTAAATTCTTTATATTATAAAACCATGAAAATAACTACTCATAATAAATATATTTGTTATAAAATATTTTAGTATTTATTGGTGTGAAAAAAAAAACCAACAAAAGGAACACCAAAAATCGAGGCTTTTGTATATAAGAATGGACCCTTGCACATGTTTCATAGGTACGTAGATTATAAATTATGCTAATTTTGATGGTTTTAATTGAGTTATTTCTAAAAATTATTCAATTAAATTGATACTTATAAAATATCTAGATGGCTAAGTCTAAGAAATTAAAGTAACATATTAGTTAAATTAAAAAATTGGCTAACAAATTGATCAAATTGAAAATATTAAAATGTAAAATTTGTTAAAATATTTTTTTTATGACTAAATAAGTTGCAATGTAAAAGTTGGATAAATAAGTTAATTTTTTAATAAATTTTAATTAAAAAAATTAAGGCTTAACTATAAATTGGTACTTAAATTTTGTTGTATTCTAGCTTTCATTCATTCATTTTTTCATAATATTGTGTCTACAATCTTTTAAAATTTAAAATATTTTATTAATTGTGAAAATTTAAAAGTTCATGAAAAAAATTAATATATTAATTTTCAATAATATAGTAAAACTTTGATTTAATTTTTAAACTTTTAACAAAATATGCTATATTTAGAGAAGACATACATCTAAACACAATATACTGAAAAGGTTTTATAATGTGTTTTATCACGTAACTCTTATTGCACTTGGGTCGAATTAGTGTGTTAATAATAATAAAAATATTAATTTGAATAATTCTAAAAAGTTATTTAAATCATATAAATATTATGTTTTCTTTTCGTCATTTTGATATTTTAAATATTATCATCAATTTGCTACTCCTAATTAAAAACAGTGCTATATATTCCAAATTAACGACCCAAGTGTTACGGAAGTCGTTTATTTATTTTTTAATAATAATAAATAGAAGCAAAACATATTATAAAGTAGCATCGATTAAATAAATTTGATGTTTTATATGCTTTTTTTTTCCGGCACATAAATAAATATTTTGTTTAAAGTACAATGCTTCTTACATAAAAGTACAAAACACAAAAAGTAGGAATTTCTTGCCAACCCTACCAGTGTAGTAGTATTTTTTTCTTAAAATAAAAATAAAATTAAGACATGCTATTCTAATTTCATCATCTAAACTATCATTTTATAAAAAAAAAAGAAAATCAAACTTTTGATTTAAAGAAATATACAGACAAATTATTTAAAAACTATAACTTAAATAATTTTAAAATCGTGATCTTTGTATATGTAACACCTATTAGGATAGTACCCGTACTATAAATATACTAATCTCTTGAAACATTGAAGAAATCGTAGTATAATTTCGATGCATTAAATGATATCATGGATTATTGTTTTAACACTTCAAGAAGGTAAAGCCACGAGGAAAGCTATTTTATTATAGTTTTCTCTTCTTCTTTTTTTAATCATAATAAAAAATATAATTTTAGATTAATTATGAGAAGAAATTTCAATACAAATATAGTGTTATAAATAAGAAACGTACAATGAAAATTAACAATTAAACCTAATTGTTAAAAGAAGGGTAAATAATTAAGAAAACAGTTTTAATGATGAATACAATAATTATTTAATTTTAAAATTATGAATAATTTAATCGATCATTTTATTATATTTATATTTGTAAATTTGGTAGGTTTATAAAACTAAACACAAAACAACAATCTTAGTATTTTTTCTACTAATGGGCTAAAATAAGAATACATCAAGATTGACTTAATAGTTCAAGCTAAAATAATTAAAAAAAAATCATATATAACAACAAATTTGGAATCCATTTTTACACTTTCAAAAATAAAATAAAATAAAAATAACAAAATTTAAATATTATGATACATACTTAAGATTTATTAAATATCCATGAACAAGGGGAATTTTTTAATATTCTAAGAGTATATATTTTTTTTAAAGAGAAAGAAATGTATGTAAGATGAGGGAGACAATTATGGGATAAGTAATACATGGATGAATATGGAATGTTAATCTATATATCTCTTTCAAAAAATTCTTGAACAAGAGGGTCATTTTTTTTTAGTTTATAATTTTAACAATAAATTACTATTTAAATTTATTTATATTTTTTTAAAAATTATGAAATTAATTGTATTTAACCCAAAAAAAAAACTTAACTGAAATAGAATATTTATTTACGTGAATAATGAAGATTAACCCTGCGACCCATTTCTAACCTACAAGACAAATATATTTAGTTAAAATTCCACGAGCCCAACCATGACTCTTATCAACAAAATGGAAAAAAATGAGAGAAAATATCCAAAGGATTAAAGAAAATACCGTTTCGGGTACAAATTTTTTATAAGTCTTGTATTTATTATCCCCATTTGCATAATTTAGTCAAACTTTTACAGCTATATATGTGCCCGTTTTTGACTAATATTTTCTAGAATTTTGACTCCTACTCACCCTACTACTTTATGTGTGGTTATTAAAACTAAAACAATTTTTAAGAACAATTTTTTTAATCATTTTATTTATATTATTAATATATTTTAATGATATATTTTTTATATAAAATACATAATAATGTTTTTAGAATAATTTTTTAATTCGTTTAATTTTTAAAATTGATATACTTTAATCATATAATTTTATAATTATGTCACTAAAATATTTATTTTTATAGTAAAAAAGAATATTTTGATAAAATAAATATAAATTTACTTAATTAAAATATATCAATTTTAAAACTTAATTTATTTATATATTTTTTATAATAGACGAATAAAATATATAAATAATATATTTTTAATAAATGAAGAAATACCTTTAATGTGTAATTGTGTTAAAAAAAAAACCTATCTACTTATCTAACAATAAAATTGGTGTTATAACTTTGAAATTGTGCCTAGCTAATAGTGTTGGTTTTAAAAGTTGATTCCTCATTTTCCTTTATAGGTTAGATCAGTAATAACAATGATTGAAAAAATATAAAATAGAAAAAAACAAAGATACTAATTAAAAATTCACTCTATATATATTAAAGTTCCATACCCTTAGTCGTATTGGTAAAATGAAGTACTCATGTCAAGAGGATCGTGTGTTCGAACATTTAAAATGTTTTCTTCTTCTTCTTCGATCTCTAGGATATATTAGATTTAGCTTTGATATGGAAAAATAAATAAATAAATAAATAAAGAAAAAAAGAAACAAAGAAAGTAATGACAATATTAAAAAGAAGTGGCTAATTCATAACCATCCAAGAAGAAGACCCATGACCCATTTTAGTTCTAATGAGTCTCTTTCCTTTGATTTCCATGTGCACGAGATTTTTATAGCCATTGGAGTTGGTAGTCTTTTTTCTAGTTCACACAAAAATACTTATAATACCTAGAAATAATTATTAACGGTTATAATTGTAAAATAATTTCTTTTAAGATTGTGTCATGGTTTCAAATGATATGACACATTATTTTATTATTTTTAAAATAAATTTAAATCGTATTCGTATATTATTTAATTTATTTAATAAAAAAAATTAATAATAATTATAATGGAACGAAAATATTAGAATATTAGTCTATATTACTTTTTGGAATTATATAACATTTTAATTATACTCCACTCAAGACATTTCCTTGAGTACTACATTTTTGTAACGTATGAAGAAATGGTCCATGTTTTATATGGGGTAGTTCCTTAAGGTACATTTAAGACTTCTTACTTTGTTTAGGCAAGTGAAAATGACATCTTTGTCCCACTTAGAGAATAAAAATAAATAAATAAATAAAAATTAAATTAGCATATATAGAAGATTAGGTTTGTAAAGTAAGAAAATAAAGAAAGGCAGAGAGCAAAGATGCCATGAGACTTATTGTTATTTCTAATGATGAAAAGCTGTATTCTCCAACACTATAGGTTCCAATGCTTTGTAGTACTGTGTATCGTAAGGGTAAAAGATTCTCAGAAGAATGCATTATATATTGCCTAATAATTTCTTATTTATGTTACTCAACTAGCCTAGGTGTTTGACAAAGGGTTTGTACAAGAAAAAAAAAAATGTATCTGCATGATATGATGTTACCTTATTTATGGATGATTTAACATAATTTAGAAAAAGTGAATACATTGTTTATAGTTCTATAAATTAGATATATTAATCATTTTATTTTAATACTCTTTAATTATTTATTATATTCGTAAACATTTTAATCATTTTAAATAAATTTTAATTATTTTATTCTTTCTTTTACGTTTTTTAATTTTTTGATATTTTTTCTGCTAATATCTAACAACTCTTAACAATAAATTTTAATTGGATCAACGTAAAAATATTCAATAAATAAATCAAAAAAATCAAAAAAATCAAAAGTGTCAAGAATCTATTAAAGTGTCCAAAAAATAACAATAATAAAATAATTAAAATGCAACAATTTTTTTTAAATAATTAATATATTAAATTATAAAAATAAATTAACCAAAATAATATATTATCCTTAGTATAAGTGCACGAGACATATATAATCATATGTGAGACATGTAGAATCATATGTGTATGGAGTCTTCAAATTCTATAAGCATAGTTAATTAACACTTATATCCTATAACTAATAGAGTTATTTCATTTAGTAATACAATTTAAAAATATGTTCGTATAAATTCAAAATTTTAATAAGTGGAATTTTTCACGAATAAAATAAAATTTATATAATTTATTAATAAAATAATTTTTTTTTCTCTCCACTCTCTCCCTCTTTTATCTCTCTTTTGTCCTCTAAAAATATAATATATTTATTAAACTTTAGATTCATTACAAATGATAACAGAAAATAGTTGGATAGAAAAGAAATAGGAATAAAACCGTCAATATATGCCTATTTACTACCCAATTAGCTAAGAAATGGGTATTATTATTTACATATCTAGAAATTCATGAAGCATTAATCATATTAAAACTACTCAATGAGGATCTTCCTCGAGTAATATAACTTTAAACCTTCTAGAGATAATCATATCATCTTACATAAGAGATTTTAAGATGTTCTTATTATCATGCATCTTCTAGATAGACGATTTTCAAGTGGTTCTCTAAAGTCACTCCTAAAGAATAAAGTAATGCATCTTATGAATTCTTTTAAATTCTAAAAAAATTATCCTCTAATTTTGGGAGTAAATGATTCAAGTTTGAAATAATAGAATTAAAAAGAAAGTCATTTTTAGTTTTTATATCTATTCAAGAGAAATAAATACTGTTAAAATAAAACGAATGTGTGAAAGATTTGAAGGAACAAGATAATGGTTTCCTTTGAAAATCACAATAAATAGATATGTTAAGTATAATTTAATACATTCATATGCCAAGCAAAGAATGGTTTTAGTCAATAAAAGGTCTTATAGGCCAAGTTTGATAAGCATTTAGTTTATTAGATAAGCATGACCCCATGATAATTTCAATAAAGAGATAAAAAGTCTAATGATTATTCCTTTATTATCTTAAAGAAATCATTATAGATAAATGTCAAAGATACTACAAAATTTCTATTCTATATGGATAAGTAATAAGTACCAAGTTAACTCTTCTCCATGTATTACTCATACATGTAAATATTCACAATATCTTATATCTCTTTTATAATAGAGAATCATAACCGAACACTATATTTTCTTTCAATCATAGAGAAACTTATATCTCATATAATCTTCATCATCTTACTACTAACTTAAGCATTGGAGGGCTAAAGATGATCTCCCATATTGTGGTATGAGGTTTTAACAGTTTGTTTCATCTCCTAAATCTATAGAAAATAGTTTTACTTGATGTTGATAAAAATTGACATCAATATTTTACGTTATTTATGAGAAAGAAGAGCATTCTACTAGGCTAAAAAATCAAAATTGTAAGACTTTCGTAAAGTTTTCCAATTCTTTATCTGCACAAAAAAAAAAACATAGATCTTTGAAAAGAGATCGAGGAACATCAAGGTTTTTTAAAGGAATACCTCACATTTATCTGGTCTACCACCATTACCAACTTGACCTCAATAAGGGCACATCCTCACATCTATACCAATTAAACATGACACTCTCTTAATATCTAAACTATATTTCTACGCGATCTCTATAAGATTGACCCTCTGTGCTTCCAACAAAAAAAAAAGAAACGGATGAATTTATTAGTTATAAGGCTCTAGTCCCAATGAAATTCATAAATGAGTATCCCATACAATTACTTGATTAATGAGCTGGACGTACATGAACCATGGTCATCACCACCAAATGGTATTTCAATTTTCAGCACCTTTGATAAAGGCTTCTTCAGTAGTCAGATAGAAAATCCCAATAAGTTAGCCAAAGAAGTGCAACCCAAATAAGACCCCACATAATATTTTTAGCCCAATCGAGTAACCCACATATGGATCTAGAAATCTATACATTCCTTGAAAATTTTGAAACCATCATAAAAAAAAGCACAAATCAATTAAACACCTGCCAAAATTAAAGTGATCTACACGTGCCACCATGCAATGCCAACATAAGTAGGCACCAACCAGAATAATGCCATATAAGAAAAAGTTTAAAAATGGTATGGTTCGTCAGATAGAGACCAAAACTGGTTTAGGTTTGGTTCACCCATTTCCAAATTGGTTCTTAAAAAATAATAGTTATTTCATAATCCTCATTATGAGACTATTCTATCGACTATATTTTTGATAATTTTTGATACATGTGCAAATATAGGTGTACAAAATAGGTGTATGAAGAAATGGCCATCCATTCGTTTCAATGGAATTTATAGAAGAAAAAAATGACTATTCGTTATTCCGTCATCTAATTTATATATATTATCTTTTCTCAATCGTCTTCATTTAATGGATCCTCAAAATTATAGCTAGACCAGTAGTTATCTATTCAACTATTGATCGACTTGTAAGAAACAAAGGTTGAACTGAAGTTAGCCTAAAGACTTAACTGTTTTAGTCGAGTCCTAGTTTATGCTAGAATTTGTGATTACTTCATACTCTTATAAGTTTAAGATGTCCAACACGAGCACCTATGATGCCCAATCGAGAATCCAATTGAAAATCAAGAAACACTACCAATGATAGGAATTTATTGTACACATTTTGAATAGCCAATGTCACCAATGTCATTAAAGGAGTTACAAACCTAGGTATTTATAAGAATTATAGTGAGACCTTATCACCTAAGAGCTAAAATTATGGGCTCTCTCTACATTATAAGCAAAAAAGTGATTCCAGTTAGTAAAAAGGCCTTTTAGGCCAGTCTAGTAAACACTAAGTCATTAGATAAGGATGATTGTGTGATGATCTCAATAAAGAGATAAATACCTAATGGTTATCCTATAATTATCCTAAACAAATAATTATAGATAAATATCCACGATGCTACAATAAGTGCATCCTATATTGATATTGATTAGGTCAAATTAACTTTTTTCCTTATATATACTCACATATGTACACATTCATTCGATCTAATATCTCATATATAATAGAAAATCATAACTAAACATTTTATCTCCTCTCAATCATGGGGTAAGACTTAGATCTCATCTAATCTTCATCATCTTGTTACTGACTTAAGTATCGGAGAACCAAAGACCATCTCCTAAATTGTGGTTCGATGTCCTCATAATTGTTTCATATTGTAGATTCATGGAGGACAATTATACCTTATGTTGATAAAATCAATATCAATAAGATATTTTAAGGAGGAGAAATTCATAGAGTACAATTTTAAAATCCAAGATCATTTGGCACACAAGGATAACAAAACTTGACATGACGTAAAATGATGGTTTCAAGGTTCAGTGGAACTAAGGTAAAAGGGAGAAGATATGTTAGGGAGGTTGATTATAGAACATATGCTTCCTCTAGTAAGGAGACTATTACATAGGAGTCTCCAATCAAAAACTCTAATTCTTTTATAAATTTTTAATTTCTTCAAAGTCTTTCACACGAGGAATAAACAATAGACATTCTACTAGAAATAATTTCTTTATAAGATGATTTTGTATGAAATATACATTTTGAGTTATGTACCTAAAACCAAGAATCTAGAATGCCATTTATTAGAGAGGTGGAGGTTGGAGGGAGATTCTGGCTAGATGAGAACAGATACTACTTTCCCATATTTGATTGATCAGATTGAAATCCCCATTATTTCTATGAATGTTTAGAATGTTATAAATTCAGGAAGGATACATGGTGAGGTAATCAAGGAACAAAACATGAAAGTAGCACTTAAAAGTAGTTGTCCACGTAATCCAAGGATCTTGTCAAATATCAACAGATTTACCATCATCAATTTTCATAAAACAGTTGATTTGAGGATGTTTCTTGAGGAACAATTTTTTTTTCAAGTCTAAGAGTTACAAAACTTTGTTTTATAATCTAGTAATTCCTTTAAGGATCCATATTTATATTGAAACAATTAAACTCTTGAACTATCTTTTTCTATCATTCTATTCTCTTCTCTTCTCCTCTCTTTCTCTCCCTCGTATAAAAAACATCACCATTGAGTCTAGATGCTTTAGTAGTTGTTGCTTTTATCGACAAAGTGAGATAAAAGGATGAGAGAGAACGAAGAAAGAGAGTTAATATTGATTTAAGTGCATAGCATAATCTGTTTTATTTTTAATTTCCTCTCAGACGTTAAACATAAGTTTAAAGTATATTTATGAATACACTAAATAATGTTTTTTTATATAATGTGATGAATAATTTTTTAAAGGGGTAAAAATAAATCAATTAATAAGTATGTTATATCCTTGAAAAAACTCATTTTAAAAAAAATTGAATTTGATTCATCATAATTTTAAATTAAGCTAACCCAATGATTACATTATGCATCTATATTACCTATATTTGTAATATCAAAATGACTTCAAAACTAAATCAAATAGTATTTAATTTAATTTAAATATTATCATATTAATAAAAATTGTAATATATTTATGATATATAAAAGTATTTTATAATACTTTAAGAGTCATTTGGATTTGTAAGATCGAGGAAGATTTATCTTTTTTAACTATTAAAGTCATGGTTATAACGGTTTTAGTTTATAGTTTTCGATTTATTAGTTTTAGAATTGAATTTTAATTTTTAATTTTTTGGGACAAAAAAAAAATAATTATTAATTTCTAATTTAAATTTTAAAAAATAAAAAACTAAAAAAATAATATTGCTTGTTTAATAATCATTCTTAATTTTCAATTTTTAATTTCTTATTCTATTTTCAAACTTTTATTTTTGTATAAAAATTTTAACCCCATTTTGATTTTTTAATTATTTTGAATAAGGTTGAGTCTGATTGAATTATTAGTTTTTAATGTCAAGAAGAAAAATATAAATTAAATTTTTAAATTGATTTTTTAATTTAAAAATTTGGTCAAATTTTAAAAGTGAATTTCAAAATTTTAAAAATATAAACTTAAAATGAGTTATCATACGTACCTAATTTCAACATTTATAAAATTTGACATTAAAATAAAAAAAATTATAAATTAAAATAATTATTAAAAGATATTCTTAAATTTATTAATTAAATTTCAATCATATAGTTAATTTAGTTGAAAACCAAAATATTTATTTCTATTACTATTCAATAAGCATGGATAGTAATGAAAAAATATTTAAATACATTTTAAGATGTCTAAGAGAAATATTTTTAAATTTTGAGAATCATTATTAATATTTAAAAAGAAATTAAGTAATACGTAATTTTAGAAAAAGTATTTTTAGATACATATTTACTTTTATATAATTATTAAAATGCAACTCAAAATCATTTATTACATTTTTTTCTCAAACACTAATAATTATTTTAAAATTACTTTTAACTAAATCACTTCTTACGAAATCACTTATAAGTTAAGCACGTTCAAATGGACCCGAAATGTTTGCTAAGTAAGATGGCAAGACTACAAATTGAAAAGAGCTTTTGAACAACAATTAATGGTTGAGGTTAACTACTGTTAAAACAGTTTTTAAAACCCACTTTCTAAGTGCTTTTAGCATTTTTATTAAAGTTCATTCATTGCAGAGCTTCTCTTGAAATATACCTATCACTTTCCAATAGGGATTGAGACTATTTCATAATACAACCCTTCATATCTCTCCCTTTTTTCTGTTATATTAGTAAGTAGGTTCACAGAAAGACATTATTGTCCACTTTTACATTATTATACATATATTGTTATTTTATTATTTTCTGCTGAAATATTGCTATTTTAATTATATGTGGTAGAAACGATTATTGAATTTTTGACATTTGTTACTTTGTTCATCCAATTAGGGTCCCAACATTTTGTATTTTGAACTTATAAAAGTATCCCTATCATATAATACTACTTTTACTTTATAAACATTTTTTTTAAATCAAGTGATCAAATAAATTCACTATTTTTTTTTGAAATAAATCATTTATCTCCGTCTGTTTTTTTAAATGATAGTTTAATCTATTAATTTTAAAAAGGGTCATTTTCGTTATTTATTTATATTTTAAAATTTTTATTTTAAAAAAATACTTTAGTAAATATTTATATTAAAATTTTGTTTCTAAAAAATAAATAACAAATATTTTCTATAAATCGTATGAAATAAAGTGACTCTTAAAACTAGAATAATAAACTGATCGAATTAAATTATTATAAAAAAATAATAGGTTTAAAATGATCTTTTTTTACGTTAATTCGCTTTAGAACACACTTGTTTTTCTTTGATTACATGCTAAATAAGGTTATTTTTTTTGAAAAGAAATTTAAATCAAAGTTTATATTCATAACCTATTATTATACACGAATAATTTTTGAAAAATAAATAATGAAAACATAATTCAATATCTAATAAATAACACATTCTCTCTATAGAATTTGTATGAATTATTTATAAGGTATGTTAAAATTTATTCAAGGTTTGAGAGAAACTTAATTGTGTATTTTTTTTTACATTCAATTTTTTTTTTCTTTGTGAGTGCTTATAGTTAAAAAAAAAAAAATTACATGAGCCAGCTTTCTCGCTTAGAAGCCGTACGTGACTAATGTTCTTATGTTTCTCGAAGCCGTACGTGCGAGAATCAAAGAATATAAAAATGTGAAAGATGTAGGTAGACAATTCAGAGGCTGATGTTAATATCTAACGACTAATTTGCAAACTAATCAAAGAAGTAAATTTCGTTAGGAACGGTCACAGGGAACAACAATAACAATACGAGGCCTAAATTAAATTAGCAAAAACTTAGAATTGTCAATGAACTTGACTAAAGCACGCCAAGTGGTTAGCGTCTACACAAGGGAATCCGAGAAAGTAACTAAGCAAAATTTTGTAACAAGCTAAAACCAAAAGGAGAGGATTGGACCATTTTCTTATGTTATAATATCCTATTCATAGAATTAGTACATTCGTGCGACCTCTATTGAGACATATACAATGCCTCTTATTATTATTATTATTATTGAAAAAAATAATTTTAATAAATCGAATGACTCAGATGTATCGTTAAAATTAACAAAAATTTATATCAGTAATTTAAATAAAATTATTTTATGTATCTTAATTGAAAATAAAAATAAAAAATAATATCAAAACAAAAATACATATATTATGAATATATCCACTTCTTCTCGTTCTCTTATTAGAATTTATACCAAAACAATGAGAGAGAAAGAGTTAAAGAGTAAGAAATACAAGTTAGGAAAATTCACGCAAGATATGATTTATCAGAGATAGTCCTAAATAAAAACCCACTAGAGATATAAAGGGAAGGATTTGTTGGCTACTTTTTGTACTAGTGGGGAGGTGATAGCTAACTTCTTGTGGAGGTCCTCACTTTTTGGCATCTTACTTGATTGAGTATTTGCCTCATTGCATGTGAATAGCACTAGCACTACTATATATCTTGAAATCCCTTTTTTTAATTTTACCAATACAGTTTCATTCAATTAATTAATATTATAATATGGCGATAGAGGTTTGGTACATGGATTACTCGATTAAAATTGCCAACCCAGTTCAAAAATCTAGAATCAGTAATGCTAATTACCATTTACTCAAATGAAAAGAGGACGTGTAAATTTATTATTAATCAAAGCATATAAGTCATACACCATACACTAAATACAACACTGATTCTTAATAACATATGTAATATGGAGCTGCAAGATTAAGCAGGCATTGAAATTGCTTGCATACACAAATTACAGAGAAAAGCAAAATCTGAAATATGGAAAAAGTCCAATAACCTAATACTCGAAAACAACTTCATTCTCCAGTTATAGGTAAAAGTTTCATATTGATAAAAAATAATAATAAGGTATAACTTATGTTTCCACCTATTATGTTAGCTTTTGGATTATTTTTATGGACTTTGATATAATCCAACTAAAACTAAACACCAAACACATCAGAAATAGCAAGTCCCATGTTGACTTCCAAATACGAGTACAACTCTAACATGAGGATATTAATGGAGGAGCATAATCATAATCTGTCAAAAGAATTGCGGCGATTTTAAAGATCAAAATAGGATAATAAGTTCAAGCTCAATGATGACAGTGCAAAGGATTTACAACACGTATGAAGATAATTTCAATGGAAAGACTGGACTATGACACGAGATCTTTCAAAATTTAATCCAGACTGCATGAGCAGCACTCATCGAGGTGTAAAATCATCAGTTGCTGGAACACTAGCAAGTCCTGCTGTTCTGATCAACTTTCAATCATCGGTTCGGGACTGGAAGGCTCTGTGCTCAATTTTTTGGATTGCCTGACAGAGTTGAAAAGGATGTCCTTGATAACCTAAGCAAAAAGATATGCAGAAAACTTGGTGAGGGTAACAGAGAAAAAAAATTACAAGCAATTTAACAGAGTTTTTATTTATTTATTTTATATAGAGAGCAAATATCCAAGTAATTTTCATAGCTGACAACCTGTGACATTAGACCATGCACCTGCTCTGCAGTAATTTTTGCACTGTCACGAGTAATCTTAGCAAGCTGTGATTCTTCCTGCAATTCACAAAAGCGTTCAAGTTAATAGTACGTAGTCCAAATGAGTGAAAACGAAGGATTGATTCAGTGCCTCTCAACTGATGGCTAAAATATGCCGTATGAAGTTAACAATAAGAGGTGATCATCAACTCTCCCCCTATGGCCAATAAACTATGAAAAGATGTGAGGTCAATGCTACAAGGTGATTAGTTACTCTATGGCTAAACTCTCCCCTTATTACCTTGAGCTGAAGCTCAAGGTTTTTTTGAAAAGCAAATTATGCTAAGAGTGCATGTTTGAATAAACTGCTTTGCATGTAACTGCAAACCCACTATCACATTTTTAACTCCTCCATGCATTTCTCAATATCCAGCTTACCAAAAAACAAGAAAAGGGATCTTAGCATCCATAAAAGGACAAAATTATGACATTGCCTATAGCCAACAATTTTGAGAGTCAACATTTCATTGCATTTTTTTAAGGCTATAGACAACTAATTAAGAAAATCAAAACTATATTATAGTCATTGTAGCCCACAATTTGTGGGTCGAAACACTATTGCACGTTGATTAAAGTCTATTATATTTTAGATCAAAAGTACATGGTCTGATTCGAAACTTTACTTGAATCGTGATTTGAGAGATGGTGAGTCTTACTGTCACACAACTAGGTACACCACTAGGTCTTAATATATTAAGGACAAGATACATGTAATAAAACTAGCTAAGAAACACAGAACAGCTAGATTAGTCACTGGACTCTCTCTCTCCTTTTTCATCTTCCCCTCTTCCCTTTCCTTCCCTCCTGTCCCAGCAGCTTCATGAAGAAAAATCTTGGAGCTAGAGTTTAGTCAGAAGACTTACATGTGTTCCATAAACAAGCTTTCTAATAGCTTTATCAACTAATGGCTAAACACTCGAAATAAAATAAACCATGGATTGGAGTTCTGCCCATTGAGCCAGATTTTCTTTCATATTACTGTTTTGGAAATGTTTGGCTATTAATTGATACTATATAAGAAAAACCTACATGTTGTATCTTCGGGGTCACTTTGGATTCCTTGGGATATAACATGATCGGTGCCCCATTAAACCAAATTGGACTGTTGGAAATACCATGCAAAGAGATTTTTTTTTTTTGGGGGGGGGGCAAGTAGTAATTGCCTAAAACTGAAAAAAGGTAGTCATTGTTAAGATAGAACATTCATTGGAACTCCTTTTGGTTCTACCTCCTGAGCCAAACAAATGTATGAACTTTATACAGTCTGTGCTAAGAACTAGTCTCTTTCTATCCATCTTCCTCTCCCTCCCACTCTCTGATGTATATTGTACAACCACAGAACCCTAGGGCTATCCATAACATTTGTCCCAAGGAAAAAAAAGTGATGTAAAAATAAGATAAGGATCCAAGGATGACCAGCAGACATAGTTCTTGGGAAAAATTAAGCATACACAGCAATAAAATATATTAATCTCCTGTTCGTAAGACAGATTCAGATACTGCGACAAGTCAAATGAAAATCACGAAAATAAAAAGGGAAGCAATTCAACAAAACTGTCCAAAGTTGATGCCATCGATGTTACATGGACTCTTCAATTTTCGTGAAGAATCCTTATCCAAGCAACACGATATGAATATAACATTTTCCTACCAGATACGTATCCAAAAATTTAGGAATGAAAGAGTTGGTGTAACATCGGATGCCATATCATAATTCCATAATCCAAAATTCTAAATATTAAAAAGAGGTACAGTCTAAGCAACCCAAAACCTAGTCAAAAACACTTTAAGCTAAGCAGATAACAATGCACATGCTATGCACGTCACTATTCTAAATATGCAAAATAATATACTTTTACACTAGTAAAACAAAAATGCAAAGAAATTTACCCAAAAGTTACACCCCAAGTTCTCTAGGTGGCTAAGCCACTAAGAGATCAAAGTATCAGAATATTTTCCCTACTACCAGAAGTTAAGAACTATTAAATGTCAAATTTTCAGAGGAAAAAAGTACATATGCTCCAACCTATCCATATGTTTGGATAGTAGAAAATAGATACATATGTTATATCCATCAAAGAATGACAGACATCATCTTTTCATTAAAATTCTACTCAACCTATGTAACATTATAAATTGTTGTGTGGTGAAGTCCCTTGGGACTTATCAGAAGAATGACATAACATGTAACAACCTAATTGAGCTAACCTAAAATAGACATACATTAACATATATAAGTGAATGTTTGATGATTGTCAAACTGGATGGCATCCCAAGTTGACAAAAACTTACACAGAGATCTTCAGTAATTTAGCTGCATTATATCCAAAGAGAAACTACTCTTTCAAAAAGTGCATGTTTTGATCAAAATCTAAAATCTGCACTTATAAATTTAGATGCATAATGTAAAGCAGTACCATATGAAAATTTTCCGAACAAATAATAGAAACTTTCATAAATTAAACCAAGCTCATCACAAGATCTTTGAAATGCTTCAAATTTAAGACCCAACTTCTATGAAACACTAATCATCGTATCAAGTTCAAAATATTATCAGAATCACACAAATAATATCTATAAAGCTCACATCTTTCTTCTTTTGAGAGGGTGATATTAGTGGCCCAAAGCGGGAATGAGCCAACTGATTTTCTGCTTGTTCAAGCTTTTCAGCTGCAAAAAGGGCATAAGTTTGTTATTCCACTCAGCTTGAAATCATTTCAGAAGTTAAATCAGAAAAACAATCAAAACAAATACGAATACCTAGATCTGAGATTTGCCCAGCAACGTAGTCTCCATTGCCCAATAAAGGCGAAGATGAAAGCGTGTTTAGCCAGTACTTGTTCCATAGCAGATCCAACAGGTGGCTATCAAGAGAAGACTTAAAATATGTGATGTCCAAAGAATAATACTGCACACACACGCACACACGTAAAAAGTGCTTAGACAACAATGGAATAATTGGAAGTGAACTTACAAGAGCAAACGTTTACAAAAATCAAAACCTGTTTACAGTGAACACCAAAGTCCTCAATCTTATTAAGAGGGATGATCTGATACTCAGAAATAGGCTCGTCTGGTGGCTTATATCCATCTGGGTATGTCCTGAAGGCTCCAATATCAACTTTTCCAGCAGAAACAGTCCTTGTTGGATCTATAACAACTGCCAAAAATGGCTCTTGAAATTGCTGATTCAGCATTTGTGTTGAAACATCAATACCAGATAGCCAACATCCATACCCAGGATGAGAATGGTACCAACCAACCACATTCTCCAACCGTCCTGCCTACATGCTCAATAAGAAAATTTAAACTCTTGCAATTAGAAATACACGAATTCTTATGATGACAGGATAAAGCATTCAATAACTAGAAGAGGAAATGAATCTAGCATATACATAAACTAGTTACTTTTTTACTCGCTAAAAAAAATATTAAAGAGAAGAACATGTGACATATTGTTAAGACAATATATGATCACATAAGCCAATTTTGTTTCATTAGATAACCAAAAAAATAACTTTAATCACTAGTTAGGGGGCCCTATAACCATGCATAAAGACTCTAAAACGCAATGCCCAAAAAAATTACAATTAGGGTTTCCTAAATTTTCAGTACTTAGTAAACAACGAATTTAATCTTTGTTTAAAACGAAACTATCCTGGGAAGAAGATAAAAACCTGCTTGTTAGTCTGGGAATAGTCGACCATATACTCATAGGCATCAGCCTGGGCATTAACCCTAGTTTCAGTGCCTTCAACAGGCAAAGCAAAAGCGTCCATAACGATGATGGCATCTCCATTGGTCTTGCCCTGCATAAGCCCCATGACCTCGATAGTACCACCAGAGCGAGCGTGAACGACCATCTTGAGGAGGGCAAGAGCGGAGATTTTGACGCGCTTGAAATAGTGAGGATCGCTAGTCCATGGCTTCTCTTGCTGGAACTTAGTCTGAGCGGCTTCATCATAGTAGAATACGGCGTCAGACGAAGGATCGACTTTGGTCGTTGTAGAAGGAGTGTCCATGGGGATGATGTTGTTCTCGAGCTCCCATGTTTGCTGAGCTATTTGGCCGGACGAAGGAAATGGCTCCATGGTGTTTGCGTTTTTGCCTCAGACAAAAAAGAATTAAAGAAACGAACAAAGAGACTGTGAATTTTGACAAGGTACTGAGGTAGGCCCGAATAAAGCTAAACGATACATGGTATCTATTGATATTAATTGTATATTTTACTTTTACTTCTTACGTATAAAAATAAAGAATTAAAATGATTTTATTTCATAATATGTCCGAACAATACGAACATATAAAATATTCTTTCCAAATAATTAGATATGAGTTATTTTGTTTATATTAAATATATATTTTAATCATTTTATTTTTATAAATTAAACTAAAGTTACTATTTTAATAATATATGAATTTTGATTAGTATAAAATTATTTGTTAATAAAAATTTATAAAATAATAATAAATATATATATAATAAGGGTAAAATTTTAATTTTAATTTTTTTTTTCTCTCTTATACTTTTAACTCATTTTCTGATTCAGTTTTTGAGTCGTACTTTTTGCATAAGTTGAAAATATCAATATTTTTAACTACATATTCTCTATTTTTTATAAATTATTTTTGTTAATTTTTTCTATTTTCTTTATAATTGAAAAATAAAATAAACTATAATATACAAACACTACATCACCAAACTTTTTAGAGCAATAGTTGCTATGATAGCTAGTATATTATGGTTTATTTCTTTTTTTTAACTATAGAAAGAATAAAGATAATTGATAAAAAAAATTATGAAAAATTGTGCAAATATGGTTAAAAAATGATGATTTTGTAAGTTTTATAACTCAATAATAACTCTAAATTTGAACCAAAAAGGAAGAAGAAGAAGAAATGTATAAAGATGAAAAAATTTAAAATGATAATTTTAATCTCATTAGATATCCTATAATATCATTAAAAAAATTTCATTAATAAAATAATAATTTATTAATCAAAATTTCATATTTATTAATAAAATAATAAGTATTTATGTAAAAATAAATAGATTAAATTATCAATTTAATACAAACAAAATGACTATTTAAATAATTGTACCTTTAAAAATTTTCCAAAAAACAAATTCTCATTTTTTAAAAAATCAAAATTTTTAGAATTTAATTTTTTTATAAACTTTTAAATCCAGTAGTTAAAATTTAAAATTTTACTATTTTGATTTAATTTAATTTTAAAAATTTAAAATTTTTGAAACATATAATTTAATTTTTAAATTATAAAATTTTTAAAAATTTAATCATAAATTAATTAAAATTTGAAATCAATCACATACTTTCAAACTCAGTAATTTAATTGGACGGTAACAATCTCTCAAAAATTAAGAAACGGCGTGCCGTGTTAAAGAGTCAACTTGAATGGAAACACCGTTTCATTTACCGACTTCTACTTTGCGTTCCTTCAATCTTTATGTTTCCCAAGCCCTCCTCCAGTCCTCTTCTTGCTTCAAGTTTCCCAAGCCCTCTCTCTCTCTCTGAACAAGAAAGAAAAAAAAAATGCCGGGTCTAACGTGCAACGCTTGCAACAAAGAATTCAATGACGATGCCGAGCAAAAGCTCCATTACAAATCCGAATGGCACTGCTACAATCTCAAGCGCAAGGTTCGTTTATAATATTTTTCCCTTAGGGCTTTGATTAATGTTATTTATTTTCAATTTTGAGGCCAGCCTTGATTTAATCTTTGGATTGTATGTTCTGTTTGATATGACGATAAGGGAAACATAATCATTTTTTTTAAGCTTAAAATCCTGTTGGTGTTGGTTATTATTTTTTTAATCCGATAGTTGATTTTATTTTTCTCGATTACTTTTCTTAGGAGCTGATCATGTATTTTTGTATTTGTAGTTGAAGTTCTATCGATATTTTAGTCTAGAATTATTTTGGTTTTAATTTTGATTTTCCACTCCCGTATGGTGGTATCCGTTCCTTAGAAAAGAAAACCCACCAATAGAAGGCATGAGCTTAAACCTAGATTTTAACCGAACTCGTTGATGTGTATGTAGAATGTTTGTTGGAAATGACACCTACTTACTATGTTTGGAGACTCGGAGTTGATAACGCACAGTTTACATTGATTTAAGTATGGTTTGCTGAGTCTGAGAGCATGCAAGGAAATGTAGAATTTAAGGATAAAAATATTAAATTGAAAATTAAAGATGATGGGGGTTAGTTTAAATATTTTATAATTTAGGTTTTCCTCATGATTTTTCTAAGTTACCATCTTGTACATTGACATGCCTGTAATCTATGTTACATGGAACTATTTTGGGACATTGGGTCTTGTAAATATTTGGATATGTATTACACGCCCATTTTTCACAATTTTATGTAAATTTTCACCAAATTGCAGTGTCTAGGTACCCACACGTCACACCCATGTATATGTATGTCGTTCACAAAAAATGAAGTGTTAAAGTAACGTAGCCTGTAATTGAGCTTTTAATAATTTGTCGACCATTGCTACTTAAATACTCAGGTAGCTGGAGTCCCTGGAGTCACGGAAGCATTATATATGGCTAGACAATCTGCTCTTGCCATGGAGAAAGATAAGTCAAGTGAGAACCCCATGCTTTATAGCTGTGGTCTGTGTGGCAAAGGTTATAGAAGTGCCAAGGCTCATGCCCAGCATCTGAAGACGCGTACTCACATTATGCGTGCATCTCAGGATCCAGGCTTTCAAGATGATGGAATGGCAATAATCAAGCCACTTCAGCGTCGTGTGGTGGACACGATCCCCCCACAAATGGACAATGATGGTGAAGTAAGTGAAGAAAGTGACTGGGAAGAGATCGATTACGTAGAAGCCTTGGCTGATGAGGCTGGGAAGTCCTTGACTGATGTAGATGGGCATGTTTCTAATGAGGACATGGATGTTGACAATGAAGATGAGTTTGAAGAGGTGGATCCTTCTTGTTGTTTTATGTGTGATTTGAAACATACTACGATAGAGAGCTGCATGGTTCACATGCACAAGCAGCACGGATTTTTTGTTCCTGATGTCGAGTATCTGAAAGATCCTAAAGGCCTTCTGACATACCTTGGCCTAAAGGTATTATAAATGTTATCATCCTTTTTTTTTCTCTGTTTGGTACTTGTTATTCATTAAACCAACCCCCGGCAAGTTATTGACGCATTTTTACTTTTCATTTCAGGTGAAGAGAGACTTCATGTGTCTTTACTGCAATGATATGCGCAATCCCTTTAGCAGCTTGGAAGCAGTTAGGAAACATATGGTGGCTAAAAGCCATTGCAAAGTTCATTACGGTGATGGGGATGAGGAGGAGGAGGAGGTAGAGTTGGAAGAGTTCTATGATTATAGCTCCAGGTTTTTCTTCTTTTCTCCCCATAACCTGGTTTTCAATTTTTCATACAGTTATCCATCGTGCGTAGCATATCTCAGCTAAATTGCTTTTATTTGTGGTTACAGTTACGTTGATGCAGATGGTAAAGAACTAGTGATATCTGGTGTCATGGACAACACTGTGGAACTCGGTAGTGGTGGGTCTGAGCTGATAATCTCCACAGGATCTAATGTTGGTACAAAGTCTAAAATTCTTGGTTCTCGGGAATTTTTGCGTTATTACCGTCAGAAACCACGCCCAACACCTGCAAATAATATGGCCATTACAGCTGCATTAGCATCAAGGTCTTCATCTTTTATCCTGTCTTGGCATCATTTATTTTATCTACCAAATATTTTATTAAAATAACAAATTGGTTAGAAAAAGGAACAATATATGAAGACTTGTATCTTGAATTTCAGGTATAAGAGCATGGGATTGGCCACGGTGCAGTCTAGAGAAAAGATGGCGAAGATGAAAGTAATGAAGGAAATGAATAGAACAGGAGTGGAGGCAATGCGCAGCAAGATTGCTATGAAGAGTAATGTCATAAGAAACCTACCCAATAATGTCCCGTACTAGTTATAGATCCCTGTTGAGGGAAAACTCTAATTACCTCGATTCTGTACAATCCCGGCCCTATGTGGCATTTATAATGTATGGTGGTTTCATTATCCACTCTCATCAATAAATGTGCATTGAAAATAGTATGTGATCCAATCATGGTGATCTTTACTGTTCATGATATTTTATTTTTTTTCCCATTCTTAACATCATGCATGTGTAGAGTTTATAATACCAAGTTATAAATGTATGTATAATTTACACGCATGTGAAATTTCACACCTACGCAAATCGTTTTACTTTGCCTTTTCTACTAGTTATAGGATCCATGCTATAAAAACAATTTTACATTGTAGAATTCACATATTACAACTGTGATTCTGAGTTTTACACTTTGGATGCGTTTCGAGGAGATTTCCATTAAATTTAATGGGAGATTTAAAGAGTGGGTGGAGCTGTGAAGGGTTTTATATGGTGAAATTTATGTATTTCAATTGCAATTGTGAGTTCTTTTACTTTGGACACTTCTTGAGGAGATTTTCGTTAAATTTATTAGGAGAACTATAGAGTGGGTAGAGGGTCGTTTTGTAAAATAACTAATTAATGAATTTACAAAAGTAAGATGTCACTAACTTATATATAGTTTGTTCAACTTAGAAGACCAATCAAAATAAAGGAAGAGTAATGAGGCAAAAAAAAATATTCATTTTTTTCCATATAAGCTTTCACTATTCTCTATTTGGTATTATGATTGAGGCATGCCACAACATCAGTATGATTCAGGACGAATTAATAATTTTTTCAGCCTACTTATTATATGAAAAAAAAATTGTTACCTTCCTACATCTTCACTCCTTTTATCCTATCTTCTTACTGATTTATTATCTTTAATTAGTTTCCTCAACGGTTTTTCTTCTTTCTCCACTCAATGTCAAAGTTGATTATTATTCAACAAATTCAAAAATAGCCCATGAGTCCGTTTGTTTTAGCAAAAGATATACTTTAGTCGAAACTTTATAATAAGATACTTCTGGACACTAAAATATGTGTAGTTTGATTATTTTCTTTTATTTATATAAAAGGTGAAAAATCATTGTTCAATCTTTCAAGATAAAAGTCAGGCGAGGAGCAAAATTAGGATTGACTCAACTGTATAGTAGTGTTCTGTATAAAAACAGTAAGGTAAAACAAACAGTTTAAGGATGCTCAAAACTATACAGATCCCTCCAATGTTGGCCCTAAGAACCTCCTATTTTCTTTGGATTCTGTTCGTTACTATACAACAATTGCCACTCTTATAAATAAAGGTTCTATACAAAAGCAGAGACATGTGACTACAATTTCACTTACATCTTCAAGATTATATGCTCGTAGTTTGCAAAATTGGTACTCTTCTGCAGCTACTCTATGATTACACCCTATCTATTAGACAAGACCGACTCGCTCCAGGAAAGAAGGAGATCTCGAACAACATTAGGAAAATCTGCAAGTCCCAACATCAAAATTTTGCAAAAGAAAATCAATAATCAAATTACAAACTAAGCTTCTTCTAGCTTCAAATTTAGTTACATGAGCTGAAGAAGGTAAAACAAAGCTTACCTTGAGCTACTTCTAAAGCCATTGATGGCATGTCTATCTGATCTTCGACAAGTCTATACACGTCGACAAGCTATAAAAGACAAATAATTAGCAGCCTCACAATGCAAACAGAAAAAATAAGAAATGAAAAAGATCAGATCTTCAAACCTCTTGAATGTGAAGCTTTGAATCCTCTGTTAAAGCAAGAAGAAGCTGTCTGCGGATTCCTTCGTCAATTAAGAAAAGACGAGTTCCATCTTTAATAGTGTCTGTGAGATCCAGTTTGCTTCGAGCATGCCACTCTCTTGACCTTTGCCTGCCAAATAAAAGTCCATGACTAATTATAAATCTCACAAATTCCAAACTCCCAAGAGAGTAGGAGACAAAATTAGCAAGTGAACCATGAGAAGGTGCATACATGTCTTTCGCCTGAAGTGCTGGATTGCTACTCATCTTGGTTACATTTTCTTTTGCCAGAACAATAAGATTCTCTAGCCGTTTCCACTGGAAAACTCCATCTTTGAATAAAACCTACAAAGTACATAAAAATCACTACAAATATACCATAACACAATGACACGTGAAAATTTTCAGTGGAAATAAATTTCAAGGTATAACCCGCCATCATGTGTTGAGTTTCAACATACCCCACCCACCGAACCCTTGAGCAAGCAAAAACAACTTTAAGTTGATAGTAATGATTTTTCCTTCCTTTTTTAGATATTCCAAAAATCTTCTTCAAGAATTTTTGTTCTTCTTCAGGCTTTTCTTTCTTAATGAATTGAACTCCAACTATTTTAACATTGGTCTCTTCCACAGGTAATAGGCAATACAGAACACTTTTACATCTAAAAAATACTAAAAACAACAACCACATTTGTTATTTTAAGCTCTAATTTGTCTAGAATATTTGGAACAATATTTGAAGAGAATTACGATTTCATTGATCTCTACAATTAGGGTTTTTTTAATAGAAATTTTCATTTTCTTCCACATTTTTTATTCAATTTTCATGCAAATTATGGTTTTTATAGTGGACATTTATCTTCTTGCATGTTTTACGTCATAAATGGATTCTTTTGTTATTGTTTGTGAAATACTTTTGTTATTGTTTGTGAGATAAATGGGTTAAGGTTTAAACTTTGTGGATTTATTACATTGGATTTTGTACTTGGCTATGTTTTTTATTCGAATTGTGCTTAAAACTTACTGTTTTGAGTCATTTAGTTTACTATGCTTGTTTTTGTTTTTTGTGTTGAAGTTAAGAAATTTTGTTAACTTTCTCCTTCAACTTGAAGTCCCTTTGCCTTCGTCATTTACATTATGTCATGGGATAGGGTATATTTGAACCCAGTCAAATAAGTGGATATTTATAAATCCGAGTCGATATCAAGGCTTTGAGAAATATATTTAATTTCCTTCGTAACAAAAGACTGAAATATGCAAAATATAAGTTTGGAAATATATGATTCTCTGGCTTCAAATATTGATAACAGGAACGTTTTCAAGAATAATTTTTTAACTGACCTGTATAAGGCGTTGCCGCAGAGCAGGGTTTGGATCTGTTAGGAGACGCTTAGCCACATATGGATAGGCAACCTATTTGAATAACAAAGGAACAATGGAATCTTTAGCAGTAAAAAATGTAAAAAATGGCATTACAATGAAAAACAAAAATGATGCTGCATAAATTGATGTCATTACATAAAAAGGATTTTATTCGTTATGGATCAGGTTTCACATTCATGATTACGGCTGGTGCTCCAATGTGGCATTTAGCAGCATAACATGGTAGTTACTAATATTTTTGTTCTGTCAAATGCTTAAAAATAACTAACCCAGGAGATGCATCATCTTGAAAAATAATGCAAAAGAGGAATGACAAGTTTTCACCTCAAGAAATTTAAAGTCTGGCTCTAGAGTAAAGCAGATGCCCTCTTGCGTCAACAAAGAGCGGATAACAAGCGAAAACCTCTCTGGAATGCGAATGGGATAGTTATAGACTAACTGATTAAATTTACCTGTGGAACGAAAAGGACACATTTTTATCAAGGTGCAATTCTGAAAACCAATCACAAAAGGATGTATTATACAATTGAAATGATATGCATTAAAGAAAAAATGTTATCTTGTCCTATAAATTTTAACATCAAGGGTGAAATTAATTATTTTTATGTTTCTGTTAGACTGAATTATTTTTAATAACCTACGTTACTATGTCCACTTACAAAATTTATTCACTATAATCAGGATCGAAAAAGGTTTCATGGGAAAAAAATATTTATTCAACTATAAGAATCAGGACTGAAAAAGGTTTCATGAAAACAATTATTTATCGCTATAATCAATGCACCTCACACACATATCAGCAGAAGCCTAGTTCTAGTCATATGCTTTGAAAATCAAGCTAGTAATGTTAAGTAACATCATCTGCAGTTAAATATTTACAAAAACACTCGCTCAACTAAAAAAATTCTCGCAGATGATAACTCCCACTTTCACCTAGCATTTGAGTAGCTATATTAATTGTGAAGCTTTTTCTTCGTTTTATTAATTTTTTTTGGGAGGGGGGATTTGAAATTTAAGAGTTGCATACTGGCATTGGAACGAAGCATCAGGTACAATTTAGAAAATAAAAATAGAATTCCTATTAGTTCCATGAAATCAGGAAGTAAAACCCTAGCGCAATACACAGAGTCAATGCAGTACATATTTATAAAACAATAATTAATATCATATTGTAGGACATTAAATTACCAGTAACACTTCGGAAGTTAAAGTCAGAGAGTCCTTTTCCTACAGAGTTCTGCCAGATTGCTTCAAGAGCTGGAATTATAGGAGAAACATCAGTCCCAGGAGCCAAAAATCCAAGCCTGGTGAAATCATTTGCCATTTCAACGTAATCCTCATTTACAGCATGAACAACAGCATCAATCAGAATCTGTTTATTTTGCTGGAAGACATAAAATACCACTAAGATGGGTCACAATTGACTCACAGAAAAACCAGAATATGTGTGTAAATTTATACTAAACTAAAAAGAGACAAATATATATTTCATTCTCATGTGTTAAATGGTCTACTAGTTCTAGTTTGTTGATTGTCCCTGTATATCATATATGTGGTGCGATCACATGGGGTGGGGACTCTCAAAGTCACTATGTTTGTGTCAAGTGGATACATTAGTCGCTTATTTTCACAAAGGACACTTTAGGTCACTTTTTTAGTAAAAATTGGACAGGTTAGTCAAAACAGTACAATATTATTCTATTAATTAAAATTTCTGACATAACAATAAAGTATATTAAATGGAACAAAATTATCATTTTAATGTTTTCTCTCATTCTCTAGTTCAGTTTGGTGCCATTTTTTTAGTTATAAAGTTAAAAATATTAGCATTTTTAGTTATGTATTCTTCATTTTTTTTAGAGATATTTTTTGTCAATTTTTTATATTCTCTCCATAGCAGAAAAAGAAAATGGAATTCCATAGAGAAGATTGTCAAAAATAGATCTATGAAAAAAATGGAAAGAATGTAGCTGAAAAGTGCTAATATTTTCAGCTTTATAGCTGAAAAAATAGAGCCAAAACTGAACCAGAAAAGAAAAAAAGAGTATAAAGGGAGAAAAATTTAAAATGTCAATTTTATCCTCATTAAATATACATTATTATTCTATTAGAAATTTTTATATATAAAATAATATTATATTTTTCATAATGAGAATAAACCTATCCCATATTTACAAAGAGAGACTTACGTGTACCTTATAAAAGCAAAGTAACTAAAGTGTCTTGAAAGTGACTCTTAGGGTACTTAATCTTAAAACAAGGGCCTAATGTACTTTTAGCATTATCTATGTATGGAACGTCAAACTTACCTGACTAAGCACAGCAACATTTCCGAAGTCAACATATGCAATACGCCCATCACGCATTGCAAAGATATTTCCGGGATGTGGATCTCCGTGAAATAACCCAAACTCTAGCAACTGCCTCAAAGCAGCACTTACTCCAACTGTCAGAAACCCATTAACATCAATGCCAGCATCTTTAACAGCCTGAAATACACGGGAGAATCTCCATGATTAAGGTAACATCCTTTAGGACCTAACTGCTATAGCGAAACTTCACAAGCAGGGAAAAAGAATACAGATTTAGCAGTATCTAACTTGGACTGGTACCTGTGGGTCAGTGCACCTGATACCATCAATCCACTCCATGACTAGAACTCGTGGGCCAGAAAGCTGTTTATAACCTCGAGGGATTTTGACAGTAGGATCACCTTTGAAGTTTTCAAGAAAATCTTCAATGTTACGAGCTTCCTAAAATGAAATGAAGAAGCTATAAATGATTTATCAAAAAGCATTACACACAAGCGACAATAAAGTCAAAGTCTAAACATCATGCCAGCCAAAATACTTTGTATCATGTGCTTTAGTGTAATGCAGCCCAAATTTGTGTCGATCCATATTGTAACCAATCCCAGAACAAGGCTGGAGTTTTGTGAGCAGCTTATGCAGTGCATTTTGGTATAGTCTAGATTCAGGTTCTTCAGATGTAATTCATATGGTATGCCAAAGAATGGGGCAGTTTTGAAAAGATACCAAAGTGTAATCGAGCTCCTCCAGAAGCTTCTCACCAAATTCATCAACTATGAGTTCCGCATTGCATCCAAGTTTCTGTAGACTGAAGCCATTTAAAAATGAAGCAAGGGTACGGAATAGAAAAAGATCCCTGTATATTATAGGTTCTATTTCTGGCCTTTGGACCTGCAACATTACAGCATATAGGTTGGCTTAATGCTATTTTCACTACAACAATCTTTAATTAGTGAGGAAAAAGGTTATTTTCCTTTAAAGGCAAGAAGATAAGCTGCATACCTTAATAGCAACATCTTCGCCAGTGTCACGTAATGTAGCGCGGTAAACTTGACCTAAACTTGCAGCTGCTATCGTCCGTGATGAGATTCTACTAAAAACAGCTTCAAGGGGTCGGCCCAATTCTTCTTCTATTATGCTGAAAGCAATCTAAAAGGAATGCAAACTTATTTTGCTAAGTTAATTTACTATATAAGTACGAACAATAAAAGAGTCTCATCACAAACATGAACTTTTTGTCCTAATTAAATTAGTTAGCTCACCTCATTAGGGAAAGGAGGAACGTCATCTTGAAGAATGCAAAGCTCATTCATATAATCTTCTCTGATAATATCAGGTCTGTTTGCAAGGACCTGTCAGCATTTAAATTAGATCCAATCAACAGGAAGCGCAAAACATAAGGTGAGAGCTTATCCCAAGAACATTGAAGATTAATTATTGATCACTTTATCAGTATCATGAGTTATTGACCTCTACAGAGATGGCATCTTTGCAACGATAAAATGAGAAAGTAATCATAAAAGCAGAACATATGAAGCTGGTTGCTACTAGAGAGATGGGGATCCATGACCTGATCATCAAAACTGGATGCTAAAGTCCATTTAGATTGAAGAGGAAAACTAGAGGAGAAAGATAGGAGAATATTACTAAAACACATACCTGACCAGCTTTTATAAATGAAGGTCCCAAATTACATAAGAGATTCCTAAGCTGCCTGGCACGAAAAGGAACCACCTCTTCATCTCTTCCAACGAAGCAATCATACATCAATGTTGACCAGTATAACCCTAAACTCCAAACTATCTCCACACCCCGCAAGATCAGTGACCAAATAGCCCCCCTTGATTCCAACACTTTATTCCTCACCTAATTAAAACAACATCAACATGAAATCCATGTCAGATCAATCGAAGCACAGAACAACTATCCATCGCTTTGAATCTCTACTGTAGTCATTTACCACACAAGCCAGATTTTCAAACAAATTAAACCCACAGACATTATTGAATTCGACCAAATTTTGTTCAAAAGAGCAACAAAAAAATCGAACAGTATCAGAGAGAGAATTTTCGATTTCGATATGTACTATAATTCTCTTTCAATGCAAATTTAAAACCAATAAACTGAAAAGCGTTACTATCAAAGTACAGTAAAAAAAATAAAAATAAAAGTTCGTACTGTCTCGGGAGTGTACTTGCGAAAAGGCACACAAACACCGCGTTCAAAATCGAGCCTCTCCATCGCAGCGCTAGACTTTCCTAAAGACAAAGCACTCCTCTCTTTCCCACCAATAGATGTCAAGCTCCTCCTTATCACAGTATCATTTGTAGAACTTTCAACTGCTGCAGCCGAAATCCGTACTGTTAAGCGTTTCTTTCTTTCTTTTCTTCTCTGTGGTACTGAATCAAGAAAATTCCTAGATCGAAACGGCACATCGAATTGGTTCAAAATGATAGAACCGCTTTTGGCTCTGCCATGCCTGCTAAGAAATGGAACCGAGTACGAAGAATTTATATGGAGCAAGTCCATCGCTTCTGATACAATCACTGATGGACTATAGTCGCAGTGAAACCCTAGAATTTGAGAAAGTAACGAAGAAGGATAAGAAGATGAATACGGAGGTTGCTGAAGGAAATGGTTGGAACAAAGAGCAAGACCGTTCAAAAATCGGTTTGTCTAATTTTTATTTAATTTTTTTTATATAAATGGAAAATGGTAGCCACAGAGAGAGAGAGGGGAAAAAGAGAGAGTGTGTAATCTTATTTATTTATTTATTTATTTTAAGCGTCCAGCAGTGGCAGGGACGCGGGCTACGTTAGTATCACACTCAAGGATGGTAAAGCTAAAGCTAGTTAGCATCACAAAAAAGAGATTTTTATGCCTTTTGATTATTGTCATTATTGTGATTTTGGTCATTAATTTTTTTATCATTTAATCAAATTATTTAAAAAATACTAGTTAAAAGTAAATATATATTTTTTTATTAAATAATTAAAATACGATTAAAATATAAATATTTAATAAAAATAATTTTTGATTTTAATATGAAAATATTTAAGATAAAAATAACAAAAACAATATAATTTTTAATTAATTAAACAATTTTTTTAAGTTAAAGATTTAATGTTATTTTAATAATTAAAAAAATCAAATAATCTAAATATAACTTTATAATATTTTTTTTATTTTTTATACCAACTTGAATGGAGTTGATATAATATACTAACCAATGTTACATTTAATCTTTTTTGGGTGTAGGATTTGAACGTGGTTCCAAAAAGTAGAGGTGTTGATATAATATACTAACCAATGTTATATTTAATTTTTTTGGGTTTAAGATTTAAAGCGGTTTCAAAAAGTAGAAGGTTTTATAACGATGACTTAATAATTTTGAAATTAATAATAAATTTATACTTTCATATTTAATAAATAAAAGATTAAAATATGTTTTAATATAGGTGGTAATACGTGTGTTTGTGTAGATAATTATCAAAAGTATTTTTAAAGTTTTGCAGTAATATCAAAAATATTTTTAAGGTTTTAAAAATATCATAAAGTTAACAAAATTAAATAGTAACTATTTATATATAGAAATAATAGGAAATTAAGATATAATAATAAAAGAAACACAAGACATTTCCAAAATGTTACTCACAAGAAATGACAATTAGTAAAAATAAATTTAAATAAATACAAAAAAAACAAGATTAGATCTTAAGGAAACAGATAGTTTAAAGATTCATTATTCTCAAAAATAAGGAAAATATTAAAAAAAACATATAATTTATTATAGAATAAGTGATAAAGAAATGAGTATTAACATTACAGACGCAAAAGAAAAGTATTAGATAACATTAATTAATAAAGAAATAATTATAGATTAACTATCAAAAATCTCTCAAAAGGATAAAATAAAAATTAGATACATTAATTTTAGGAAGAATTCGAATATTTATAAAAATACATTTTAGAGAATGAATTAATATATTAATAAAAATAACATTGTCAAATAATAGAATAATAAATATAAAATATGCTTTATTAAGAATGGTCCATGGAAATCTATGATACGAAATTAAAATTCACAATATATCCTAGATTTTTCATTAATATTAATGTTAAGAATTTAAATCATGTGTTAAGTAAAGCCTATGAATTTAAAAAAAGAGATTTAATGAAAGAAAAAAATCATACATTTTCAATATATTTTATAGTATGATATTCATTAACAAATAATAGATGTACACAAAAAATCCATTGATTTCATCAATCTATAAAATCTATTTGCATCCAAAGGATTACGAACTGTTTCGGTTCAATGGTCGGATTGGATTGGATAAAAATTTTTGAAATTTGCAAGATATGGATCAGATTATGAACTAGTATTTTTAAATCCAAATAAATTCAATCTGATTCGTATATATTAAAATATTTCTTTTTATAAATTCTATGAGACTTTCTATTAAATAATTTTAATATTAATTAATACACGATAACCCACAAGAAAATAATTAAATTAAATGAGTCTTTTGATTTTTTTCATAATATTTACTTTGATTCAAATTTGAAATACCCATTATTCAACTTCAACATCCATCGTAATTTTATATTCTTTAAGTGTTCAATTCTAATTTCTACATAATATATATCAATTTCTCAAATTCAAATAAACATGAATATATTGATCGAACAAACATGTAGATTTATAAATGTGGATTTATAATTTTCATAATTTTTTATTTAAAAAATTTGTGGTAAAAAAAATATCATTTAACGAATTGTACAGATTGATCCGAGCTAATCCCCATGTTCAATGGATCGAATGACTATATATACGAATCTGTTAAAGATTATAAAATTTATAAACCATATAGAGTGGATCAAATTACAGATTGATCAAATTGTGCAGATTTTGATTTGTTGTACACCCCTAACAAATAGTCATAATAGTTCAATAAATAGATATAATGAATTCAAAAAAATAGATAAATTTTTTAAAGAAATTTAACAAATAATCAAAACAAATCAACACACTTTAAAATACTAAAATAATGGAACTTAGATGTTAAAGAAAAACTTCTGATACCAAGAAGAAAAAGTAATGTAGTAAGAAGTAGTAATATGTCAAGGTTTATGTTTATAGATTTTGAAGGACTAATCTCTAATAAAGAAAGAGAAGTTAAAATAATGATAACATTAGTCCATGATGTAATATTATAAAGAAAATAATACCATTATTTTCCTAATAATGTTCAAAAATAAACTACATAATATAAAATTAGATTTTGATGAAAGCCTAATTGACATATCAAAAAACCAAATAACAATAATGAAAATTTCAATTCTTTTAGTAGAAGAGTTGGATATAATACATGAGTCAAACATGTAGTCCTTATAATACATAAATAAAACACAAAAAGAACTCTTAAAAGAAATAAAAGAATATGATTATAATAAGAAATTACAACAAGACATACATAAAAAATTTACAGAATTAAGAAGTAAAATAAATAACATACCCAGGGAAAATGAAATCATAAGTTTTAAGTTTGATCCATTTGTAGGATTAAAAGAAGAATAACTTAAGAGATAAAATGTATTGATACTTATGAATGAGAAAAGAAAGAATGAGGAAAAACCCAAAGATAAAGAAGAAACTATAATCCCAGTTTAATGGAATATAGAAAAGAATTAGAAAAACATTTTATGAATCATGAGAATAGGGACATAGAAAAATTAGTTAGTTTGTTAATCCTAATAGATGAAGAGCTATGAAGATATTCTGATGAAAAATAAAAAGGACACATAAAGAGGAAGATGATATGACAATAATCAATGAAACTGATTCTGATCCAAAAAAATATGATAAAAAAAACCTATATGAAACCAATTTCATTATCAGTTCCTTATCAAAAAGAAAAAACATCTCACTCATATAGAGAATAAAAAAATAGGCAAAGGTTAGAAGAACATGATATTCCTTATAAAAAAACAACCCCCCAAAATAAAAGAATGATTATATTGAGAAATTAGATGTAATATCCCATTAAAATTCAAACTTCATAAAAACTATAGATATAATATTTTAGATTTAGATTGTATAAGAGATAGAAAAAAACTTTAGATGAATGGTCTAGTGATATGAGTGTAATTATACAAATTTCTCCAACTATATAATCAAATCCTTCAACTTATAGAATCTTAGTAGATCACGAAATGATAGAAAATATTAAAGTTTGGTTTATAAATTTAACAAAACAATAACATTTACAAACATATGGGAATGTTCTCATAGGTAGGAAATACTTAGATACTGTAGTAAATGAAATATATCAAGAATTTATTGAAGAATACAAAGGTAGACATATTACTAAATCCAATGAAAATGAAATTAAGGAAGCTAAATGATATTTAACAAATATAAAAATATATGACATGTGCTATATAGATTTCTTTATTTGTATATATGAAATTTATTATCATAAGCTACCTCCATCTATTCAACAAACTTTTAAGCAAATGGTTTTTTTCTTTAGAAATTACCTAAAGTATTACATAAAACCATAACAAAAGGATGAAATAAAAGAGATAAGAAAACTATATCATATACTTTAGAAGGAAGAATAATTTAAAAAAAAATTGGATAATCATTAAATATTAAGAAAGACATGTATATAGACAAATAAGAAAAAATTATAAAATTTGTTATGATTCAAGAGATTTTAGAATGCCAAGAAAATATGAATATAACATAAAATCTTACAAAGAAAAAATATAAAAATTATAAAAAATAAAAAACATTTAAAAGATATAAATTTAGAAAAACATAGCTTTCAAAAATATAAGAGAATATATAACAAATAATATTATAGAAAAAAGATGTAAGTCACCAAAAAACTTCTCATTAGGAAAATAGAAATGTAGATGTTGAATCTACAGTGTGAAAGAACATTATGCTAATGAATGCCTTGACCAGTCCAACATAAAAAATTTTAAAAAGCAACAATCTTAGAAGGAACTTTTGAGATGGAATAAAAGGCAATAGATGAATAAAATATAAATGAAACTTGTAATATTTATCTATTAGAAGAAATTGAGAAAAAAATAACTGACTCAAAATATGAATATCCTTAATTAGAAGATGAATGATTTTCATAGTATTATAAATCCAAATAATACCTATATTAAGGTAATATTGAAATTTAAAGGTTACATAAGTTACTATTTATATGATATGTAGGTAAAACAACTAGTTTTTGTGTAGTTAGAAAATATGTATTTTCAAAAGAACTCTAAAAATAAGCCCAAAAAGATTTAATTCTAAGAATTGTTAACAATGTTATAATAAATTTTAATAAAATCTTAATATATATATATAATGATAAGAGGAGAAAACTTTCATATTCTTATCATATATTAATAAGAAATAGAAGTTGATTTATTAATAGAAAATAATTTTTTAAACTTATATCAACGTTTTATACAATATATAGACAAGAGTTTATCAACACTAATGTTGAAACCATTTATGTGTCAAAAATAAGAAAAGTTTTGACTTTATCAAATCTAACTTATATGTAACAACATAAAAATGAAAACGTGGTGAGATACATACATATAAGGAAACAATGAAAACCTTATTTAGAAAATATTTCATTAGGTACAAAAGAAAAAGAAAACTCTTTTCTTAATGAAATCCAGGAAGATAAAACATTACTATGTACCAAAAAATTATTAAAATTATTAAACTTCTAAAGTTCTTTAAATCAAAAGTAAGTAAATCTAAAATGATTGCTAACATAAAACTAAGAAATCCTAACAAAGTCATTAGAGTAAAACCTATGATTTATACTCTAAAAGACAGAATAGATTTTGAAAAACAAATTCAAGAACTTTTGGAACTAAAAATCATGATATTAAGTAATTCACTACACTATAGTCCAATATTTTTAGTCAAAAAAAGAAGAGGAAAATAGAGAATAATAATAAACTTCAAAGCATTGAATAAATAAACTATTGACGATGAATAATTTATTCTAAAGAAAGAAAAAATATTATCATTAATAAAAAGAAAGAAATATTTCTCAAGTTTTGATTGCAAAAGTGGATTTTGGCAATTAAGACTAGATGAGAAATCTAAAAAACTAATGGTATTTAGTTGCCAGAAGGAAAACTTCAATGGACTGTTGTACCATTCAGATTAAAACAAGCTCAATGTATTTTTCAAAAATATATGGATAACATATTTATAAAATTACAAAATATTTGTAGTGTATAAATAATTGTATTTTAATTTTCAGTAATGAATTAAATAAACATTATTTAGATATTATTAATACTCTACAATAATGTAAGAAAGAAGGCATCATATTTTTTTTATAAGAAAGCAATAATTGTTTAGGAAAAAATTAGGTATTTAAGATAAGAAATTGAATATGGAAAACATAATATACAACTTCATATACTAAATAACATTCAAGGGTTTTCTAATGAATTTAAAGACAAAAATCTATTACAAAAATTGTTAGGATGTTTAATATATGGTGAAGCATAAATTAACAAATTTGTAGAAATGTAAAACCTTTACAAAAAAAATTAAAAAAATATCATGTTTGGAAATGGACAGAACAAGATACTTTGTACATAGATAAAGTAAAAACACAGATAATTGTTTTTACCATTTTTATACCATCTAGGTTCATATGATAAAAATAATAATTGAAATAAATGTTTTACATGAATATCATGGAACAATTTTAAAAGTAAAAGTAAATGACAAATATGAATATCTTTGTAAATATACATAAGGATTTTTTTATGCTCCATATTTAGATTATTACAATAATGAAAAATACTTAAATGTAAAAAAATTATTAAGAAATTTATAATATACGTAATAAGTTTAAGATTTATTATCCGATAACAAGAATTTTGGTTATATTTTAAAAACTAATATTATAGGTGATTATAAAAAAAAGATGAGTCAAATAATGACAATGGTTTAACCATTGCAATTTTGATGTTAAACATATTCTAGAAAACATGAATAGTTTAGCATATGTCTTTAAAAAAGAATTAACACCTTTAACTATTTTTGTTCTTTTAGAAATAGAACATCTTGGTATCAAGATCAAGATAAAAGAAAATGAGATAAGAATTCTTTACAAACAACTCAAGGTTTTATACCTAGAAAAGTATCTTTTGAAGACCATAATTATACAAGAAGAACCTAACAATTCAAAAGAGAGTAACATTTCTAAAAAGAAAAAAAGAAAAGTTCAATATAATTGAATAAGCAGAAAAAAAATCAGGAAAAGATTTATGTAATCTATAATGATCCAAAACAAGGAATTTATAACAATTGACCTAAATCAAGAAAATTTATTATCAAATTTAGTGGAATAACTCAAAGAGCTTTTACTAATAGAATAGAAGCTAAAAACAATTATGTCAACTATAAAGTACCAAAACTAATAACTCTAGAATATATAGTTAAAAATCACTCTGCATCATTATAACAACAATCATCACTACTAAGTAGGTTGAAAACCTTAGGAAAGATAATATGACCACTAGTAATATTTAGGAAAATACCTATTGTAGAAATAGTAAAATAGTACGATCTCTAATATTGTTCAAGAAAATATCCCAAAGGAATACATTTTTCATTGAAGATGAAAAAGACAAATTCAGGAATTTAAGTAAACCACAATGGTTGAGTCTCTATAATGTAGCTAAAAAATCTATCCAGGAACATATTGAAGATATGAAATTTACACCATAGAAAAAGAATTTCATGCAGGCAATAAATTTAATATTCTTAAAAGAGCTGGCTCAATTTTTGTTTATAAAGTTTTTCATGCAGCTTTAATTGAGAACCTATATCTATGAATTAATTTAAGTGAATTAAATTACTTTCTTGAAAATTTTAAAAAGGCTATAAAAAACTTTATGATAAAGATAAGAGCAAGTGACAAGCCTATCTATATTAGATTTTTCGATTCACTTATGGACTGAAATGAAAAAGGTTGTGTTAGTTCCTATCATTTTATCAAATTAGGGATTTTCAATACTAATAGAGAAGTATTATAATCAAGGGTATTTCTAAGAAATGAATTTTATATACTGAGAGGACAAATGTTAGGTGAAATTTATCATAAGCTTAGGAATATTGATAATTCTTTTGAAGTCAAAGTAAATTATACGACTAGTAAAGTCACAATCATTTCCCATAGCAATATGGCTCTTACTGAAGAAGATGGAGAGAAAATCAGTAAGTTTGAGGTAAATTTTAACAGTAATAATTTAAAATTTTGTCAAGAAACAAGAAACGTGCCTTGTTTTTACACCAAGAAAACATTAAAGACCATAAATACATTTATTGGATTAGAGATTGAGAAGATGAAGATACGTCATCATCTACATTATCAAAAGGACTTTCGATAGAAAACAATAAAGAAGAATAAATATGTAGAACCCACATATTTAGTCGGTAGGTCATGTAAAAAAAATGAAAGGCTTAAATTTAATCACCAAAAGTAGAATGTTAAGTAGAGGTAAAATAGTGATTTTTAACTATTGTAAAGAGGGATTCCTTTCCTTATACAAGGAATCCTTATTTTCATTAGTTGGATATAGCATTAGTAATAACAATATCTTGAATCTAAAAAATTATTCATCAAGGAACTATGTATGGAGAAACTATGAGCGGTTAATAATCTCTTTAAGGTTCTTAGTTGGCTTTTAGAATTATAATAATTATTAATATTATGAATAAAATAGAATACAATCATTATTTTATCATTTTTTAGTAAGTCTAATTTAGATAACATATTGTGTACGGATGCAAAGGCTTCACCATTACCAAGAGGGTATTAAGGTTTAAACAAACTGAGGCATATCAAGTGTAACAAAAGATGATGAACAACAACAGGGAAGTTTGTGATGAACCTATTAAATTCTTGTATGATAATTACTATTTTAAGATAATTAAGGATTTTGAATGATTAAATATTTGTTTATGACATTTATAAAACTTATAAATAAATAAAATAAATACAAAAAAACTAGCCATAAGTCGGTATGAATATAAAAATAACATAATATTTTAATAAGAAACTTAAAGGTTTATGTTTAAATAATAATGTGTAAAAAATAACAACTACCATTATAAAACAATTAATTACAATTTGATATCAGAACTATAGAAAAAAAATACATTATTGAATGAAAATTTAACTCTGTTAACCATTCAAAAAGTATTAGTGATATTAACTATAAAATCATAAGCATTAGATTTTTTTTTACAAATCTTACGGACATAAGTAAAGAAATGCTAAACCACGAGAATATTATTGATAAGTATAGGCTAAAGTGCACCATTGGTCATACATAAGTCTATAAATTTTTAAAATGTATGATTTAGTCTCTAAATTTTTTAAACTTCACACATAGGTCCTTAAACTTTTACATCCTATAATTTTGTCCCTAAATTTTTAAATTCTACAATTTTGTCCCTAAACTTTTAAAATTTTACACTTAAGTCCTAATTTTGTTGTTAAAATACATATTTATGAACCAAAAAATTGAGACTCATGTGTGAAATTTTAAAAATTTAGAGACTAAATTGTCAGATTTAAAAATTGAGAATCTATACGTGAAGTTTTAAAAATTTGAGGACTAAATTATAGATTAAAAATTTAAAAACTTATGTATAAATTTAATTAAAATTAAAGTATTAATGGTGCAATTTAGTCATAAGTATAACAATGGTCTACTTTCTAACTATGAGGAAGATATATAAAAATTGGATAACTTTTTGGTTGTAACATATAAGTATCATATATTGAAAAGCTAATCATAAGTTTAAATTAAAAAAAAATGTTAAAAATAAAGTATATAAATATGCATTAATTATTTTTGTGTTATTATGTAATCTTTAAATCAATTTTATAAATTTAAATATATATTAATTAATTTAAGAATACATATTAACTTAAAAATACATGAATATATGTGTTTGTGTGTTCTGTTTTTACTTTATTATTATTATTTGTAAGTTTTCAACTTTTAAATAATTGATTGACTATTATTACCCTTATATATATATTGCCTAATGCACAGCCGAGGAAGGGAACATCAATGTCAATATCAGCCACGTTCGTTTCATATTGAAGAATCCAATTCTTGTATTCGTATTGAAGCCACACCACATGGAAATGGAGCCATCATCACCGTGGGAGTATGAAGCCAAATAGCCTTACAATTTCCGTAAGAAGTTTACTGACCATATTGCTTAGAAAGATCAACTAGGACTTTCACTGCAGGTCGGTAATGATATTTAGCAAGTTTTGTTTCATATCTATCTGTTGATTGAATGATTGTACTGTTTTGAGATGATGATATTTAAAGGTATGTATGGATGATGATGTTATATGTTATTGAAATATTTTATTTTAATATTATAATTACAATTTATGTAAAATGTTATTAAAATATTTCATTTTAGTAACTTAATTTAAATATTAATACAGATGTAGTAATAATTAAATCATGGAATTGAAAATGAATAATTTGATAACATAATTATGAAAAAATCAATACATTAACTAGAATATCAAATATCACATAACAATAACTAAATTAGTTTAAATTTATTATTCATTTTTTGTGACTGTATTATTATTAATAATTTTAGTTTAAAAAAATTAACAAAATAATATAAAAATTAAAAAATTGTATCAATTATTTTTTATCTTTCATTAAATATAATCATAACTATTTTTTCTATTATCTTTTTTCTTAAACTTTTATATATATCCTTGTTTAATTTGTCCTTCCATCATGGAGAAAAAAGAATATTTAAAATGGCTAAAAGTGAGTTCGCTACTTTACTGTGATAATAATTTCATTTTTAGTATCTTTTTATCCCTATTGTTAAGTGATACCTTAATATTTTTTAAAAATAGATATCAATTTAATATAATTTTTATATTAAATTAAGGATATATCATAATGTAAGTGTTAAATTAGTACCAATGTAACGTAATTTTGATATTAAATTGTATCAAATTGGTACCTATTTTTTTTAAAAAAGAATACCATTAAAATATAACCTAAAAAAAGTATAAAAATTGAATTACGATATTATTAAAGCAGTTAACATGTTAAAAGCATATCAATAAATTAATTAAGGTGAATATGTTAAAAGCATATTAATACATTAATTAAGATAACTTTAAGATACCGATCCTACATAATTTATTGGTGTATTTAGAGTTTGATATTTTGAATGATTTTTGAACATTTTTGTACTTTTTATTTGAATTTTATTAATATATATTTTTTATATAATATAATAGACTTTTTACGTTATGATATCTATGATTATTTATTTTTATAATTAAGTTCGATCCTAATTTTCTCTCGCTTATAACGAGTATCTCTTATATATATATATATATATATTTGTCGCAGCATCTTCTTCTTTTTCTTTTTTTTTTACATAATATGCAAAATATATATAAAAGATAATATTAACTTATATTTTATGTATAATAATCTATATTTATATAATAAATAAAATATGTAGCATAATAATATTAAAATTCAAGTTTATGTGGTGAACGATTACATCAGAAACTTCAACTAAATGTTTATTGATATAACTAAGAAAACTGACTAGAATATCATTTAATGAATGTACAAATATCTTTTCAATCAATGGTCCAAGAAAAAACTTTTAGTTCTGAACTTAAAATGTTATGAAAATATTAACAAGTTAAATTTTTGAAGACAATCTCATACAAATATAGAATTAACTCACTTATTAGGTTGACTTTCTTCTTCTTTAATAAGTTTAACCCATTTTTCATCCTGCATATCACGATGATTTCAAGCCCAAAATAAATCATATTTCTAGTAAAATCTATGTTTTCACAATGAATTACAACAAAAGGTATACCTAATAGTTCTTAAGGTTATTACTATAAAATTGATATTTAAAATCAAAATTTTAAAAAATATATATAAAAAATAATTTAAATTATTATGAAATAACAAATAGATCGGTAATAATTATCTTTATAAACATAAATTCATAATACCTACATGTATACGGGGAAATCTAAAAGGTGGAGGAAGTAACCTCTGTGAACAGTGTCACATTGGGATAAAGTTTAAGTCTCTCAACTAAATAAAAATGGTTAAATTTCACATATAATAAATAATCATAAGTGTTACCCTTTGCTTGATGCTACAATTAAACAAGTGAAAATTACATTGGGTCTATAATAGTCATACCACCTGTTTGACCATACCAGGGTGTGCTTGACATTCACATCATCAGAGACTAAAAAGCTTTACAAACGTCATTAACGGCAAAATTTCCTTGCAACTCTCAACTGGTGTATTCTCTTTTGTCCTATTCAAATTTTCTTTGTAGCATCATAATCTCTGCAATGAATTGGAATAAGGTTTCAAATTTCAGCATTCATGCATTAAGTTAGCACTTGGGATATACATAGTGTTGGAGATTGTTATAAAGCTCCTTAATTTAAGGAGCAAAACATGGAGCAAAACATGGAGCAAAACAAGGAGCTTAATTCAAGGAGCAATTTAAGGAACCATTAATTTAAGGAGTAATTCAAGGAGTGAATTTTCCTATAAATAGATGTGTAATTGTAATGAATTAATCATCCAAAGTGTTCATTCCAATTGAGAGAAAATCTTAGATAGAAAAGCTTTTGTGAGAGAAAATTGAGAGTAATTTTATTGGGTGTAATTGGGTTGTGAGTTGTGAGTGTTGTAAACACCTTGTGTAATTTCTCTCCTTTCAGTAAAAAAGATCTACAGCAGGTCCGGAGACGTAAGCAAGATTGGCCGAACTCCGTTATCAAATTTGTGTGTTATTTTTCTATTATTGCTTTCTCATAAATCTGACTTATCGGGAATTTGCGTTATTTCCCAACAATTGGTATCAGAGCTATTAGTAGTGATTTCTGTCAATTTTCTGCAAGGTTACTATTTAAGTGAATAGTGAATTACGTAAATAGTGAAAATTTTGTTGACGATATTTGTTCGTTGACGGAGGTGTTCTAATACACGGTGATTTACAGAAATAGTCAGAAACGATCCAGAGGAAGTCAGATTTTAGAGGGAGCAATGGCCGCAGATGGAGGAAGAGTGAAACTCGAGAAATTTGATGGCACGAATTTTGGGTTTTGGAAAATGCAGATAGAGGATTATCTGTATCAAATAAATCTATATAAACCTCTCTCAGGGAAGAAACCAGAAGCTATGAAGGAAGAAGATTGGAATCTTCTAGACAGACAAGCCCTCGGAGTTATTCGATTGACACTATCTCGTAATGTTGCCTTCAACATAGCAAAGGAAAAGACCACGGTGGGTCTTATGGCAGCTCTCTCCAATATGTATGAGAAGCCATCAGCCTCAAACAAAGTGCACTTGATGAGGCGTTTGTTCAATTTGCGGATGAATGAAGGCGTATCGGTAGCTCACCATCTCAATGAACTCAACACAGTCACAACCCAGTTAAGTTAAGTGGAAATTGAATTGATGAAGAAGTATGAGCATTAATACTTTTGTCTTCTTTACCAGAAAGTTGGAATGCTATTGTCACGGCTGTGAGTAGCTCGTCAGGAAACAATAAGTTAAAATTTGACGATGTTCGTGATTTGGTTCTCAATGAAGAGATCCGACGTAGAGAGTCAGGTGAATCGTCAACTTCTTCAGTTTTGCATACATAGTCAAGAGGAAGAAATTCAACCAAAGGGAATGGACGTGTCAGAATAAACTACCGAGGTAGATCAAAGGACAGGAGGTCCAAATCCAGGAATCCTAATAATTCCCATAGCTCGAAGACTATCGAGTGTTGGAATTGTGGAAGAACCGGACACTACAAAAATCAGTGCAAGAGTGCACCGAAGGACAAACAAGTGAAGGCAGAGGCAAATGTTACTTCCACCTCAAGAGGAGACGATGCATTGATATGCTTTTTGGAGAGCAAGGAAGAATCTTGGGTGTTAGACTCTGTAGCATCGTTCCATGATACTTCACAAAAAGAATTCTTCGAGAAATATGTCCTCGGAAACCTTGGAAAGGTATATCTTGGTGATGATCAACCATGTGCTATTATTGGAAAAGATGTAGTAAAGATTAAGTTGAACGGATCTGTTTGGGAACTGAAGGATGTCAGGCATATTCCCGATCTCAGAAGGAACTTAATCTCAGTGGGGTAGTTGGCCAGTGAAGGCTACACTACGATCTTCCATGGTGATGATTGGAAGATTTCAAAGGGTGCAATGACAGTTGCTCGAGGCAAGAAAAGTGGCACTCTTTACATGACAGCAGAGGCACGTTGTTCAATTACAGTTGCAACAAGCAATGAAACACCAAATCTGTGGCACCAGAGACTAGGCCATATGAGTGAGAAGGGGATGAAGATTATGCACTCAAAGGGAAAACTTCCAGGTCTACAGTCTACGGAGATAGACATGTGCGAAGATTGCATACTTGGAAAGCAAAAGAGAGTCAGCTTTCAGACAAGTTGCAGAATCCCAAAGAAGGAAAGACTAGAGCTTATTCACTCTGATGTTTGGGGGCCAAAGGCCATCTCATCTATTGGTGGGAAACACTACTTCGTGATTTTCATTGATGATCACTCTTGGAAGGTATGGGTTTACTTTCTAAAGCATAAGTCTGAAGTATTTGAGGCTTTTCAGAAGATGGAAAGCTATGGTGGAAAATGAGACGGGTTTAAAGATCAAAAAGCTCAGAACCGATAATGGTGGTGAATATGAAGACACTAGATTCAAAAATTTATGTTATGAGCACGGGATCAGAATGGAAAGAACTGTGCCAGGCACGCCCCAACACAATGGTGTAGCTGAGCATATGAACCGAACGTTGACAGAAAGAGCCAGAAGCATTCGTATACAGTCAGGTCTACCGAAGCATTTCTGGGCAGAAGCAGTCAACACAGCAGCTTACTTGATCAACCGAGACCCATTTGTTCCATTGGAGCATAGAATACCAGAGGAGGTATGGAGCGTAAAATAGGTGAAACTATCACATCTAAAAGTTTTCGGCTGTGTAGCATTTGTGCATATCAGTGATCAAGGCAAGAATAAGCTTGATCCCAAATCCAAGAAATGCACATTCATTGGCTATGGTGAGGATGAGTTTGGCTACCGCATTTGGGATGATGAAAAGAAGAAAGTTATTCGTAGCAGAGATGTGATTTTCAACGAAAGGGTGATGTATAAGGACATGCATAAAATAGACGCCAATGACTTAGAGCAGAATGAGTCAGTATTTGCAGATGCAGATGATGTCCCAGATACTTCCGCAACAGAACCAATTGTAACAAGTCCTCAGCCAGAGGAACTTGTTGGACAAAGCAGTACACAGCATTCCGACACACCACAACCTCTTACTCCAACTCCTGTATTGAGAAGGTCTTCTCGACCTCATGTGCCTAACAGGAGATACATGAACTATATGTTGCTGACTGATGGAGGGGAGCCTGAATGCTATGATGAAGCTTGTCAGACTCGAGATTCCAACAAGTGGGAGCTTGCTATGAAAGAAGAAATGAAATCTCTCATCTCCAACCAGACATGGGAACTAGCTGAGTTACCTATGGGAAAGAAGGCATTTCATAACAAATGGGTGTATTGAGTGAAAGAGGAACATGATGGTTCCAAGAGATACAAAGCCCGCCTAGTTGTCAAAGGGTTTCAACAGAAGGAAGGAGTTGACTACACTGACATTTTTGCTCCCGTTGTGAAGCTCAATACTATCAGATCAGTATTGAGTATTGTAGCCATTGAAGATCTTCATCTTGAATAGTTGGATGTGAAGACTGCATTCCTTCATGGAGATTTAGATGAAGAGATATACATGTACCAGCTAGAAGGTTTCTCAAAAAGAGGGAAGAAGAACATGGTGTGGAGACTTAAGAAGAGTTTGTATGGCCTGAAACAAGCCCCAAGACAATGGTACAGAAAGTTTGACAGCTTCATGCACAAGGAAGGTTTCCATAAGTGCAATGCTGATCATTGTTGCTACTTCAAGAGATATAGGTCCAGTTATATCATTTTACTACTTTATGTTGATGATATGTTAATAACAGGTTTAGATATGGATGATATTAAAAGGTTGAAGCAGCAATTGTCAAAGGAATTTGACATGAAAGACTTGGGTCCAGCAAAGAAGATTCTTGGAATGAAAATCACAAGAAATAAGAAGAAAGGATCCTTGCAGTTATCTCAGGCAGAGTATATCAATCGTGTTTTGCAAATATTCAACATGGGCGATGCCAAGCCAGTTAGCACACCCTTGGCCAGTCATTTTCGCCTATCCAAGGATCAGTCCCCTCAAATAGAGGAAGAGAGAGAATTCATGGCTAAGGTTCCTTATGCCTCAACCATTGGAAGTTTGATGTACGCAATGGTCTGTACGAGACCAGACATTGGCCATGCAGTGGGAGTTGTTAGCAAATTTATGTCAAATCCAGGGAAAACTCATTGGGAAGCAGTCAAGTGGATTTTGAAGTATCTGCGAGGCACCACAGAAAAGTGCTTGAACTTTAGTAAATGAGAGTTAAAAATACAAGGGTACGTAGACGTAGACTTTGGAGGTGAAGTTGATCACCGAAGAAGCACTACCGGTTATATATTTACTATTGGAACTACAGTTGTTAGTTGGATGTCACAAATACAGAAAATTGTCACTCTATCCACTACTGGTGAGTATGTAGCGATGGCGAAGCTAGTAAAGAGATGATATGGCTTCAAGGTTTGTTAATTGAGCTGGGATTCAAACAAAGAAGAATGTTCTGCATAGTGATAGTCAAAGTGCAATACACTTGGCGAAGAATTCAGCATTTCATTCTAGAACAAAGCATATTGGACTTCGTTATCAATTCATCAGATCTCTATTGAAAGATGATGTGTTAATACTGGAGAAGATTCAAGGAAGCAAAAATCCAGCAAATATGTTAACAAAGGTGGTGACTATTGACAAACTGAAGTTGTGCTCAACTTCAGTTGGTTTGCTAGAGTAACAAAGACTAGAAAAGCTGCTGCATTGATCAAGGTGTGAAGACAGATTGAAATCAGTCTTCAAGTGGGAGATTGTTGGAGATTGTTATAAAGCTCATTAATTTAAGGAGCAAATTAAGGAGCAAAACATGGAGCAAAACATGGAGCAAAACATGGAGCAAAACAAGGAGCAAAACATGGAGCAAAACAAGGAGCTTAATTCAAGGAGCAATTTAAGGAACCATTAATTTAAGGAGTAATTCAAGGAGTGAATTTTCCTATAAATAGATGTGTAATTGTAATGAATTAATCATCCAAAGTGTTCATTCCAATTGAGAGAAAAACTTAGAGAGAAAAGCTTTTGTGAGAGAAAATTGAGAGTAATTTTATTGGGTGTAATTGGGTTGTGAGTTGTGAGTGTTGTAAACACCTTGTGTAATTTCTCTCCTTTCAGTAAAAAAGATCTGCAGTAGATCCGGAGACGTAAGCAAGATTGACCGAATTCCGTTATCAAATTTGTGTGTTATTTTTCTATTATTATTTTCTCATAAATCTAACTTATCGGAAATTTGCGTTATTTCCAGACACATATTTGGAAAATAATATAAAATAGTAAATTTGAATAAAGCTACAGGGTAGAACTAGGAAACGACCACACAAATACCATATAGATAAAATAATTCATGGCTAAGAAGATATGAAGATGTAAATAACCAAACACGACATATAGTAAGTATCCAAAAATCATTTAACTCGTCATTTTCACCACTATCTCGTTTTTGGGAATGGTCGGCAGTTTAAAGTTCAGAGTACCAAAAAACCATGGATGAAATCATGAGTAACAAGACCTCCAAAAACACTCTTTGTCAACATTTCGCTTTTGCGTCCAGCTTTACACGTGTTGCCATACAACCGAGGATTATATATATATCCTACAGAAAATATGGGACATAAAATGAAAATATAATAGATTGAACGTACCATTCCTACAGGCCTTTTGCCTTTGAAACTGGTAGAAGTCTGACCCCACTTCCTTGGACTTATTTTTGCTCATATTGTTCTCTGCAATAGTTTGGGCAACAAAGCTAACAGTGATTCCACTTTCATATAATGGGTAACAACAGTCCATCCTCTTTCTGTAGCTTGTGCTTCTCTTTCTTTCCTTTCCTGCTTGTGAAAACTAGGAAGAATGAGAATTGAAAATGAGCCATACAATATCAATATTCATTGTTCGCATCATTTCAATAGGAAAATTTTCCATATAAATCAAACCTTAACAACATCATATCCCTTTAGATACATACAAGGACACGTCCACTACTAAACTTATCGTATTTCAATAAGATTAAAAGGTGCAAAGCTAAATTGAAACATTTTTTAACATTATAGTAAAACTGGCATATAATACACAGCACATTGAGTGTTTCCATAACAAGAAATTATCATAAAGTGCAAGAGTGGTATCTATATTCTCTATTATGTTATAAATAGTCCATCCCAAGGTTGTTACATGCTTCCTTAACACACATAGTAAATTTTTCTCTTCTTTGGGTGCAAGTAATGTCGCAACAATCACTGAAAATGTATAACTATCATCCAAGAATGCATAGCAAAGATGCTAGACAATTTCTTCAACTCCGGAGTTGTATTTTGCTACACTTTTTCTGTAGAGATTACATAATCCCCCTTTGTTACCATTGGCTCTAGTCTCTCTATTTTTTTTTCTAAATGATGTAACCTGTAGCAATACTTCCAAGACAAATACATAATAGATAAATTCTTTACTAACAAAAGGCAAATCATATTTACAAACAACAGAGTTATTGAAATCATAAGCATGAGATGAAGTGGTGATACATTGTTCTATGTAATCGGTTGACATATATTCTTGAAAGGTTTTGTTATTTAAATGGCCCAAAACAAACGTGGCCCAAGACCCAATACTAAATAAACCCTATATTCATTTTTCATATATATATATTAACTAAGTTTGAAGCAGTAGCTAATATCAGAGAATAATAGATCATAAATCCAGCCCTCTGTGTCATTTTTCATTGTTGTTCTGCGCCTGTCTCTTCCTCACCATTCCTCAGCAGCAACAACCTCCTCATCGACGCAAGCACCATTAGTGACGTTGTTTCCAACTTCATTCCCAATTGCTTGCCATCGTAGTAGTCATCCTTCTTGGTCTGTTGCAGGGCGAACTAAGATAGTGACGGCACTCGGTGCCGTGAGCCTCTGCAGATTTCAACCTCATCTAGTTGATACCAGATTTTGGTGTCGTTGGTGGTGTTTATGATAATATTTGATTTAATAGCAAGTTTGTTAATTTATCTTGCTATATATTACCAGTAAATTAGAGGGGATATTTTGTGGATTGATTTTGGATTTTGGTATAATTTATGAAGCTCTTAAAATTGGTGTTTGTATCTTAGTTTGATTATTAGTGGATTTTTCTCGGTGTGTCGTCGTCAATGGAATAGACTTTTCACATTGAAAAGTTGAACCACTTAAATCATTGTATGCCATTTATTTTCTTACTGCTTATTATTTTGCTGTTACCCATTAATATTAATTTGTGCAACCAAAATTGGACCCGATCTTCCCTTCTGCAAGTGCTAATTTATAACAAATTGGTGTCAAAGCATTGTGTTATTCTGTTATTTATTGGAACTGATCAAGTTTTCTCTTTTGGATTTATTTTGAGCTTCTGGTTAGCTGATTGGTTTCATATTTTCTGGGTTGTGCTTATGTTCATTTAATATTGGATTTTCTATCATGGTGGCAAAATATGAAATTGAGAAATTCAATGGTAGAAATGATGTTAGTCTATGGCATATGAAAATGCAGGTCGTATTAGTTAAAAAATGGCTCGTTAAGACACTTGAAGGCAATGATAAATTGCCAGAAAAATTGACCGATGAAGAAAAAGATGCATTAATGGAAAATGCTCTCAGTTCAATTCAATTATTCTTGTCTAATGAGGTATTACGCAAAGTTGGTGATGGGGAATCTCCTACTGAGTTATGGCTTAAATTGGAGAATTTGTATATGATCAAGTCTTTGACCAGTCGGTTATATTTGAAGCAGCGTTTGTATACATTCAAAATGTGAGAAGGTACACCTTTCCACGATCATCTTGATAAATTTTTAAAAATTATTCGTGATCTAAAAAATGGTGGTGTTAAGATTGATGATGAGGATCAGGCCTTAGTTCTATTATGTTCTTTACATCATTCATTTGAACATTTTGTTGATACTATGTTATATGGGCAAGACACTATTTCTTTGGAATATGTCAAAGCAGCTTTGAATTCCAGAGAGTTAAAGAAAAAAGTGTCTACAAGCAACAATGATAATAGCAGTGGTTTATTTGTCAGAGGTAGAAATCAAGAAAAAGGCACAAGCAATAATAGAGGCAAGTCTAGATCAAAATCTAGAAAAAGAAAAGATAAATGCAACTATTACCATTAGGAAGGCACTAGAAAGTAAATTGTCCAAAACTCAAAGGTAAAGGAAAATATGCACAACATCTTCTGGTACTAATGATGTTGCTGGTGTTGTAGATAGTTCTGGTTCTGATGGTGAAAATTTTCTATCAGTATCTATTGGTTCTCCTAGAGATTTTTGGATTCTTGATTCGGGTTTCACTTACCATATGTGCCCCAGTAGAGATTGGTTTGCTTCTTATCAATCTATTGATGATGGTATTGTCTTGATAGGAAACAATATTTTATGTAAGGTTATTGGTATTGGTACTGCCCGAATTAAGATGCATGATGGTATTGTTAGGACTTTGAAAGATGTTTGACATGTTCCATATTTGAAAAAAATTTTGATATCTTTGGATACTCTTGATTCACAAGGCTATGAGTATGTAACTGAAGGTGGAGTCTTAAAAGTTAGTAATAGTGCTTTCATTGTTATTAAAGGGCAATTGTCGCGTGGTCTTTATATGCTTCAAGGTAGCACTATTATTGGCAGTGTATCAGTTTCGTCCTCGTCAGATCAAGATTCAAACACTACTCGATTATGGCATATACGGCTTGGGCATATGAGTGAGGAAGGGGTGTCTATTTTGAGCAAACAAGATTTTCTTTGTGGTCAGAAAACTGGGAAGCTTGATTTCTGTGAGCATTATGTTTATGGAAAGCATCATAGGGTCAAGTTTAGTACAACCATCCATAAAACGAAAGGTACTATTGATTATATTCATTCAGATCTTTAGGATCCTTCTCGTGTTGTGTCTAAGGGTGGTGCTCAGTATATGTTAACTTTTATTGATGACTTCTCTCGTCATGTTTGGGTGTATATTCTGAAGAATAAGAATGATGTGTTCTTAAAATTTGTAAAATTCAAGGCTTGTATAGAAAATCAAGCATTTGAGAACTGATAATGGTTTGGAATTTTGTGATAGTCAGTTTAATGAGTTCTGTGAAAGAAATGGCATAGTGAGACACCGCATTGTGAGTCATATACCACAACAAAATGGAGTAGCAGAACTTATGAATAAGACTCTCTTAGAAAGAGCTCATTGTATGCTCTTTCAAGCTGACTTGGATAAATCTTTTTGGGCTGGAGCTTGTAACCATGCCTGCTATTTGGTGAATCGATCTCTATCAACTGTAATTGAGTTGAAGACTCCATTTGAGGTATTCTTTGGTACTCTTGCTAATTATTCTTATTTGAAATTTTTTGGTTGTCCTACTTATGGTCATTTTAATGATGATAAACTTGAGCCTAGGGCATTGAAATGCATATTTTTAGGGTATCCTTCTGGGGTGAAGGGATATAGATTATGGTGTGTTGAACCCATGACACCTAAATTTTTGATTAGTAGAGATGTTAAGTTCAATGATTTTTCAATGTTGCAAAAGAAAAATGAGTCTATTGTTGTAGATAAAGACCACGGTGTTAGTGAGCAGGTGGAGCTTGAGAGTAGAGCTCCTAGTAAAGTGTAAGAGGGCACTTCAGATCAGCCATCTATGGATAAGATAGATGATTCTGCTCACGATGTAGCAGAAGAGTAACATGAGCAACCATATAGTATCGCTAAGGGTAAAGGAATAAGAGAGATTCGTCACCCTCAGAGGTACGTAGATGCAGACTTAGTTTCTTTTGCATTATTTATGACAGAGTCTATTTAGGTGCATGAACCTTCTAGTTATTATGAAGCTATCACCTGTGATAAGTCTTTTCAGTGCCTGGTTGCTATGAATGAAGAGATTGAATCACTTCATAAGAATTATACTTAGGAATTGGTGAAACCGCCTAAGGGCCAAAATATTGTTGGAAACAAATGGATCTTCAAGAAAAAAAAGGTATACCTGAGGTTGAAGCAACTAGGTTCAAGGCATGTGTTATTGCAAAGGGATATTGTTAGAAGAAAGGTATTAACTTCAATGAAGAATTTTCACATGTTGTGAAACATAGCTCTATTCGTGTGTTGCTTGCTATGGTTGCATTGTTTGACATGGAATTAGAACAACTTGATGTCAAGACAGCCTTCTTACATGGTGATCTTGAGGAAAAAATATATATGCATCAACCAGAAGGGTTTGTTATTCCAAGCAAGGAGGATCATGTTTGTTTATTGAAAAAATCTTTATATGGGCCGGAGCAATCTCCTAGAAAGTGGTATAAGCGATTTGATTATTTTATGATTGATCATGGTTACTCTAGGAGTGATTATGATAGTTGTGTTTATCATAAAAGATTTTAGGATGGTTCATTTGTCTATTTGTTGCTTTATGTTGATGACATGCTTATTGCTTTTAAGAATAAGTCTGAGATTCAGAAATTAAAGTGTCAACTTAATGGTGAGTTTGAGATAAAAGATTTGGATGCAGCGAAGAAAATTTTAGGCATGAAAATTTATAGAGATAGACAAGCGGGCAAGTTTTATTTGACTCAGAAAAGTTATATTGAAAAATTTCTTGAACACTTTGGTATGAAAGAGTCTAAACCTGTGATTACGCCGTTAGTTGTGCATTTTAGGCTTTCTTTGGAATTGTCACCACAGTTAGAAGAAGAAGAGCGGTATATGTCTCAAGTTCCATATGCTAGTATTGTTGGTAGTTTGATGTATGCTATGGTTTGTACTCGTCTAGATATTTCACATGTAGTTAGTATTGTCAGCAGATATATGGGTAATCCTAGTAAGGGTCATTGGCAAGAAGTGAAATGGATACTTCAGTATTTGAGAGGTATATTTAATTTTGGTTTGGTATATGATGAGAGTTCTAATACTGGTTGTAGTGTTATTGGTTATGTAGACTCCGATTATACTGGTGATCTGGATAGAAGAAGATCTCTGATAGGTTATATTTTCACTCTTTCTCATTATACCATTAGTTGGAAGGCTACTTTACAGTCGACGATTGCTTTGTCTACAACAGAGGCATAATATATGGCAACATCAGAAGTAGTGAAAGAAACCATTTGCCTTAGAGGTTTGGTTTGTGATTTGGGTTTACACCAGGTTACTTCTGTTGTATTTTTTGATAGTCAGAGTGCAATACACTTGACTGAAAATACTATGTATCATGAAAGAACCAAACATATTGATTTCAGATATCACTTCATTTGTGACATTGTTTCTTAGGGTGCTATTGTTGTCAATAAGATAGTCACTACAGAGAATCCAACTGATATGTTAACCAAACCAGTTCTATTTAATAAGTTCAAGCATTGCTTGGACTTGATTGGTATTTGTAGAATATGATCACCCTTCAGGGCTTTGGATGACGATTATTTGGTAATCTAAGGAATTTCATATTTGAAGAACTTGTTTTGTGTTTTGAGCCAAGGTGAAGATTTGTTATTTAAATGGCCCAAAACAAACGTGGCCCAATACATAATACTAAATAAACCCTATATTCATTTTCCATATATATATATATATTAACTAAGTTTGCTTAGTTTTTTTTTTGTGGGTGAATAGCCGCAAGAAGCAGCAGTTAATATCAGAGAAAAATAGATCATAAATCCAGCCCTTTGCGTCATTTTTCATTGTTGTTCTGCTCCTGTCTCTTCATCACCATTCCTTAGCAGTAGCAACCTCCTCAGCGAGGTAAGCACCATTAGTGACATTGTTTCCAACTTCATTCTCAATCGTTTTCCATCACAGCAGTCATCCTTCTTGGTCAGTTGCTACGCGAACTAAGACAACGACAACACTCGGTGTCGTGAGCCTCTGCAGATTTCAACCTCATCTAGTTGATATCAGATTTTGGTGCCGTTGGTGGTGTTTATGGTAATATCTGATTTAATAGAAAATTTGTTAATTTATCTTGCTATATATTACTAGTAAATTAGAGGGGATATTTTGTGGGTTAATTTTGGATTTTGGTATAATTTATGAAGCTCTTAAAATTGGTGTTTGTATCTTCGTTTGATTATTAGTGGATTTTTCTCGGTGTGCCGTCGTCAGTGGAGTTGACTTTTTACATTGAAAAGTTGAACCACTTAAATCATTGTGTGCCATTTATTTTCTTATTGTTTATTATTTTGCTGTTACCCATTATTATTAATTTGTGCAACCAAAATTGGACCCGATCTTCGCTTCCGCAAGTGCTAATTTATAACAAATTGGTATCAGAGCATTGGGTTATTCTGTTATTTATTGGAACTGATCAAGTTTTCTCTTTTGGATTTATTTTAAGCTTCTGTTTATCTGATTGGTTTCATATTTTCTAGGTTGTGCTTATGTTCATTTAATATTGGATTTTCTATCATGGCGGAAAAATATGAAATTGAGAAATTCAATGGTAAAAATGATTTTAGTCTGTGGCGTATGAAGTTGCGGGTCATATTAGTTAAAGAAGGGCTCGTTAAGACACTTGAATCAAATGCTTGGATCATATGGAAATCTCCTGGCTTTGTAGACATTGAACATAATATCTTCCTTGTCCACTCTCAATGTTAACTCACCCTTTTGAACATCCATTAAATCCTTTCCCGTAGTCAAGAATGGTTAAGGAAGAATTAGTGGGACATCTTGATCTTCATCCATATCTAACAGCACAAAATCAGCAAGAAAAATAAATTTATCCACCTTTACCAATACATATTCTATGATTCCCCATGGATACTTTATAGATCGGTCTACTAGTTACAAATAAATTGTTGTTTGTTTCATCTCTCCAAGTCCCAATTTCATATAAAAAAATTGTGGCATATGATTAATACTCGTACCTAGATCACATAAAAATTTATGAAAAAATGAATTTCCAATAGTGTAAGGCAATGTGAAATTCCTTGGATTTTTTAATTTTTGAGGTAATTTTTTTTAAGAATGGCCTACATTCTTTAGAAAGCTTCACTGTTTCGAACTCTTCTAACTTTCTTTTATTGGAAATGATGTCCTTCAATAATTTGGCATAATTAAGCATTTATTCCAAGGCATATGCAAAATAAATATTTATGTGAATTTTCTTAAAGATATCCAAAAAACTTAGAAAATTGTTTATCTAATTTTTGTTTTTAAAAGCATTGAGGATAAGGAAGTAGAGTAGAGAGAATAAGAGGATTGTTAGGAAATGAAATTGATGGAGTCATGTCAGTCTCTATTAGTATATCATCATCAATCTCATATTCTTCTACTTTATGATTGGTTTGGCCATTGTTTTGAGGTGTAGTGGTGGACTCGGTTTACTTTTATGGTAATCTCTCAATATCTCTTCCATTCCTAAGTGTAATGACCTTGCATTGTTTCTTTGGATTCACTTCTGTATTGCTAGGAAATGTTCCTTTTTGTTGGGCATTTATGGTCATGGCTAGTTACCCAATTTGCATTTCAAAATTTTTCATTATGGCTCTCGTATTGCTACAATAAGTCTCAATGTTATCCATATGTGAATCACTCTTTTTAAACCTTGCTTTGGTCTCCTCAACAAAGGAAACCATGACATCCTCAAGTGACATCTTCTTTTTGCTTGGTTGACTATCAAACCCTGGAGGAGCTTGCAACACATTCTTTGTGTTTTCATAAGAAAAATTCTCATGATTTCGAAGCCCTGGATGGTAGTAATTTGACATAAGATTTTTACAACAGTTGCAGTTTCGATTGTTGATGTATTGAACCTATTCTTGACTTGCTTCATTCATCGAAACTATCATACTTGAAGTTACAAAAAATTCTACATTTTGTGGTATTCTTTGGGTTATCAAGGCTAAAATCTGATGAGATAAAGAAGCTATTTGATTTGAAAGGGCACCAAACAGCTCCAATTCATGAATCCTGATAACTTTTTTAACCATAGATCTGTCAGTTGGCCATTAATAGTTGTTTGAGGTCATTTCTTCCAAAAGAAAAGTAATACCTTCACTTGTCTTTGATATCAAAGTTCCACCGGAAGCATCATTAACTATGGTTCTAGTTTGTCTATTTAACTCATTATAGAACATATAAACTTGCAACCGATTCAACAATCCATGTTGAGGGCGACATCGAATCATATCTTTATATCTTTCCCATGCTTGATAGAGTGTCTTAAGATATTTTTTTCTAAATTGACCAATCTCGCTCCTAAGTTGAGCTGTTTTTGCAGGTGGAAATAATTTAGCAAGAAACTTTTCTGCCATTTCATGCCAACTAGTAATGCTTCCCAGTTGTAAAGATTGTAATCAACCTCTAGCTTTGTCCCTAAAAAAAGAGGAAACAATATTATTCTAATGATGTCTTCAATAACACCATTCATTTTTACAATGTCACAAATCTTCAAGAACATCGCCAAATGGTTATTAGGATTATCAAGTTGTGATTTGCTAAATTAGGGTTGTTGAACCATGTTGATCAGTGCCTGTTTAAGCTCAAAATTATTGACATTAATGGTATGATGTCTTACACCTAAGTAATTGTCATTCACAATTGGCCTTACATAATCTTTCAAGGTGCGTGGCGGTACATTTTGTTCATGACTAATACTTTCTTCTTTCTTCATGATCTAAAGGTTTTTTCAATCTTCGGATCAAAAGAAATAATATTTCGAGTTCTAGCACGGCGCATCCAACGTCAAAAACACACATAGAGAAATATAAAAATATAATATAATATAATTCTAAATTAAAACTAAGATTACTTTTCATCGATATTGGCACAATAAGATCGATGTAAAACTACAAGTTCACAGTATTATAGTTTTATAATAAAAGTGATAAGAAAAACATCGTTCTTAGAGATTGATAACTTATTTTTGACAAACACCAAAATTATATTAATCTCAATTTTATCTAGAAAAGTCACTAAGGTTTTTGTAATTAAAATTTAAAATAAAATGCATAAAATAAAAGAAAGATATTGTTCAAAGATCAAATTAATGGGAATAAAATTTCTAAGAAATCAATTTCACCTAATCCCTCGTTATGTTTTACTTATCTAGCTAATTGAATTTAATTATCTCTGTTTGTTAACAATCTCTAAAAAAAACATCCGAAAGCCTCTTTCGACAGTTAATTGGAAACATTTTTGTTCATTAATTTACATAATAGTATGCAATTTAACAAAGTAAGAAAACATTAAGATTAATGATTTTAATACTACACAAGTTTATACAAATCCTTTGATCTCTATATTTACTTACGTTGAAATATTTCAAATCTATCGTATAATTTTATCTTTCGATAATAAATCACAAGATTAAAATTATCTAATTAATGACAAGTTAATTAAAAACATTAAACTTAAAATAAATCAAAAAAATATGAAGTGAAATAATTTAAATTAACATACAAAATCAAACATAGTTTAAAATTAAATTACATTTTTTCTTAGAATAAAGAAAAATTAATTTACGTTAAAAATTAAATTTAACATTAACGAATTCATCCTAATTTTTCGAATAGAAGGAAAATTAACAACATCAAAAAATAATCTGATTTGTCTTCCTCTCTTTTTCCAATGTTTTTCTCTTTTCGTTTTTGTCCCAGTCTCCTACGTTCTTCTCAACCTTCCCTTTTTTTTCCTTCTTTTTTGCTTTCCCCTTGCGCCGTTGTTTCTTTCTTTTGCTTTTTTCTGTTTTTTTTTCCTACCCAGTCCTCCTCTGACGGCTCTCTCCTTATATATATATATATATATATATCAAACCTAGCATGTCTAGGGAACTGATGTTAAATATAAAATAATGATTTAATATAAAATAATTCAAATAATGTGGTATTTTATGAGAAGTTTTAGTCAACGATACAACTCACAAATTACTTACTTAGTATTGAGTCAATAAATAATCTTTAGCATTAATCAAATATTTGGTAGATAAACAACTAAAATCTAAACCCTTTATTTTTTAACAATGAGATAATTAAGGAGATAAAATTTTAATATTTAAATATAACTCTATATCTATTAGTAAAAGTCATGAACAATTATATTCTTTCCTTATATATATTCATCATTAAACATACAATTACTTATACAAACATAACTTATTCTTTCTATCACAAACATTGAGATTTAAACTCATTCTCTAAATATCTCCTTGTATTCTACGTCGCAAGAAGATACACTAGTCTCCTTTTTCTACTTATCAGAAGGCCTAAGACCATTACACTGCACGGTGATCCAAGGTCTTCAGAGTATATTCTCTATTCTCATCTACAAAGGAAGCAAAAAAGTGAACGAATTATTGATGTTGATGAAAAAGGGTATCGAATTTATTATTAAATGATTGAGTTTTAATCATGTTTTAATCAATAAATAAGAAAGAATGGAATGAAAAAAACACTAAAATAAGATTATTTATCTTAAATTAACTTATTTTGTCGTAATTAAAGGATTAAAAATTAAATTTTTAAATTTAAGAAACTAGACATAGCAAACAACTTAATTGATAAATTTTTTCATATTTAAATGCACATTTAAATTATTTATTATTAATTTTCAGCGTACGTAAAATTCAGTTGTACCAGAATTTTGCCTTTTATACTTGTAGGCCAACAGTGAAGTAACAAACATTCAAAGTTCTACGACTTATCTATTATTTAAAACGTGGGAAATCTCCGTGTTATGATTATTTATTTTAGCAAGCAAATTTATCTGTTTAATCAGTAATTAAGTGATATCGTAATATCACTTCTCAATAAATATATAGTTTTAAGTTGAAGAAATTCTGATATAGATCAGACCGTATCTTCATCTTTTATTTTAAAGATTGTTTTTTGGTTTAAGCTGTATTAATTACTTATCATTTTTATTATTATAGACTCAAATTCGATTATATAATATTTTAGAAAGAAAAAGTTTAGTTTTTTTTTTTAAGTGACATGTTCATAATTATAAGTTATAACCAATTCTTTTAATTTATCTTAATTTTCTTTATTTATTTATTATTTTTCTCATTAAATAATTAATATTGATTGAAAGATACGTATATAATATTTTCGTCTTTACTTGAGGAATATCTGCCCCATCTTTGTCGGATACTAACAACAAACTTTCAAGGTTTCTTTAAGCCAGTAATTTGATAACGAAAAAAAAATAAATAAATAAATAAAAAAAAACCAAAAAAGTTTGTTTGAATTGATTAATAACATATGACAATGACAGATTGATAACGTAGGTAGACATTTTTCTCTCAGTAAAAAATATTTAGTTAAGAAGAAGATTAATTAAGTTATTAATATTTCATGCTCGTTACAAACACAATATTTATATTATGTAATTTTTTATTTAAAATTTCATACTTATTATAAAAATAATAATAAGATATTATATTTATTTATTTATTTTAACATTTTAGTTTTCTTATTATTAGAAAGTTAACTCTTATGATAAAATTAATTTATTTTCCTTTTTTTATTTTTTTAATTAGATTAAATAGAGATCGTTTTAACTTTAATTAAAAGAATCGAAAAAAAAATTAAATAAAAATAGAAAAAATAATTATTTTTTTATGCGATTATTTGTTAATAATAATAAAATTTAAAATGTTATAAAATTTAAATATTAAATATGTGCAGTTATCCTTCAGTATTTTTTTTAAATCGGAAGACTAAATAACATGAATACATGTTTTGGTTTTTAATAAAAATAAAAATAAAAATAAAAAAAAGGTCCATAGACGATTAAAATTGAATTAATTTTTCTTGCAATTAGTGCATGAATTTTTTGATATTATTAATTTATAACTATAAAAAGAAAATATAGTTGGATTTTGATCGTCAATATTGATTGAGTAACTTGTGACGGTATTGCAAGTACACTTAATTACTACCTCTGACAGCAGATTGTTTTTTTTTTGTTTTCTTTATTTATTTACATTAATTTGCTCCCTTTCAGTCTTCAGATCCATGAAATATGTAAATTAATTGTGTACAGAACTTACAAAAAAATAATATCTAAAACAAAATAAATTAAGTATCAAATTAAATATGATATCATTGATTGATTGAGATTTTTGTAACAAATTTTTATTCTTTTAAAATGAATGGTTGAAATTTATAATAAAAACTTAACGATTGGGATAAGTGAGTATAAAAAATCATATAATATCTTTATGCATGTGTGAGATAAGATTATTACATGTTGTAATTTATTACACTATTTTCACGTTATTATACTTTTAAAAATAATAATGTTTTTATTCTTATCTATTATAAATCTCAAATGTTACGTCTATTTAGTTTAGTTTTGTTAAGAAAGGTACCGTGTCTCGTGCAATTTTTTAACTCTTAAATTAAATTTTTAAACATAATATTTATAAAATTATAGATAAATTATATATATTAAATATAAATGTGTTTATTTAAATTTTAAATTTTATATTATTAACATTTAATATTTTAAAAAATTTAATAATTTAAACATAATTTAAATATTAAAATGTGATTTACATTTTTTTTCGATTAACTTAAAAATAATTAATATTATATTTTTATTTTGTAAATGATATAAGCAGTGTAATAACTAACTTTAGTCATCTATATATATATATATATATATATATATAGTAAACACAATGACCCATCTAAGATGCATGTTGGACAATAGTTTGTATTTATATGTGGGTTAATTAAAGAGAGAAGATAGAAAATGAAAAGGAATAGTGGTTGTAGTAAGGATGGAATGAACAAAGGAGCATGGACAGATGTTGAAGACGAAATGCTCAAAAAATACGTGAAGATTCATGGTGAACGAAAATGGAGCAAAGTTGCCCCAGAGACAGGTGTGTGTATATATATATATATATATATAGAACTACTACTTCAGATCCATATCCAAATCCTTCTTTATAATTTCTTAATTTACCAAATATTGAATAATGCAGGCCTTAAGAGATGTGGCAAGAGTTGCAGGCTTCGTTGGATGAATTATCTAAGACCTGATATTAAGAGAGGCAACATTTCACTTGATGAAGAAGATTTAATTATTAGATTGCATAAGCTACTCGGCAACAGGTTTTCATTTTCATTATTTAATTAATTAATTATAATTATCCAAGTAAATTCATTCAAATTTTATGTCAATTCATATCATTTACAATTTTGTTTAAATTTAATTTTTATTTTTATATATTGTGTTTCCGTAGTTGAATTATATATTTTTTTTTTTACAAAGTAGCATATTAAATTTCAGTGAGAAATTAGCATATTATAATGTTCGTTCGTGGACATGAGAGGAAAATTACAATAAAATTCTAATTAATTAATTAATTAATTATTGAAATTGAAGGATATATATATATAGCTGACATTTGAATTCATATCCATTAACTTTGCAGATGGTCTCTTATAGCAGGGAGACTTCCTGGACGAACAGATAATGAGATTAAGAATTACTGGAATTCCAGTTTATCCAAAAAATTGGTAAATGAATCAAGGAAATCATTTGATTCTAAATTTAATAGAAATGAAAATAAGTTAATTAATTTGAAGAATAAAAAATCAGACAAAGAATTGGTCATTGTAACTCCTCCAGAGCAGAACATAGATCAACAAAACCAAGGAAAAATGGAAGAAAACAACAACATTGTTGATAACCCACAACTTTCCGAGGAATTTCCAATATTGTCAAATGTTATGTTTGGAGATCAAGAAAATTTATTGGATTTTCTATTGGTTGATTTTGACACTGAAGATTTTTGCAAAATGCTTGGTTCTGACTGTTCAAATCCTAGTGATGTTCATCTAATGGATTCTGATTTCAATGATAGTATACAAGACAATGGTGTTCAAGTTTCAGATGATCAAGAAATTAATGAAGGAAAATGACGATGTTCCTCGTCATTAGGTTGAGAATCTGAGTGTACGTAGATATCTGGCAAAATCTGTCACATTTATCCTTTTATTGAATGGCCTAAAAAAGGATGATATATATATATAATCACTTGCTAGCTAGCTAGCTAGCTAGTAGTATAATATGTTTTCAGATCTAATAATAAGGTTAATTTTCATGTACTGTATGTCTTATTTTAATCCACGTGAAATCTGTGTTATATGGTTATCTAATTTTCTAGGTTCTTTGAGTATTAGTCAACATCTTGCAACAATAAAATATATATGACTCCAAATTTGGAAGTACAATTAGAAATCTAGCTGTCATTTTATAGCAACTAATAATACTTGCATATATAGTTCACATCTTTGTATTATAATTTGTCTCCTTATAACTAAGTTTTCATAATTATTTGAAAATCTCATATTTCAATTTAATGTCCAACCAACCTCTCACCCCCACTTTCTTTATGCATATATAGGCTATAACATTACTCCTTTATATTTTGGGCATCGAATGGTTTTTATTCTTTAATTTTGTCCATTACTTTTCATTTTTGTCTACCTACATTTTTTTACAAATGCAGAATATATGTTAAAAAAAATAAAACTTAATTCAACACATGGTATAATAGTATTCATGGTCCAACACATATTCTTTAAGACATAATAGGGTTAGTTTTAACACATTTTTTTAAAAACAAATTTCAATATTTATGAAATAATATAAGCAAAAGGTATAGAATTTATCAAATTTATTTTTGCATCATTTTTTTAATGAAACTAATAGAAACTTTATTTAAAAATAGAAGGAAAAAAAGCTAAAAAGAAAGAACAAATCATGTAGACTACAAATGAAACAAATGTAATGTTTTTGTATTTCTTTTTTTAAAATAAGTTTATTTTAATTTTAAGAAAATAAATGAAAAGAAATATTACATACAACTAGAAAAATAATGATTAAAACAAAAATTAGGATGCTTTATATATATATATATATAAACTTGAAATATAACTCCTCTCACACGATAGAAAATCACAACCAAATCTCCTCTAGTTTTATCATCTCATTACTAACTTAAGCATTATAGGATCAAAGGCTATCGCCCCACGGTAGTCAAAAGTCCAAACAATTTGTTTCATATAGCATATCTATAAAAGACAATCCTACTTGGTCTTAACAAAAATCAACATCAACATCTGGTGTTTCTGTGGGAGATAAGTGTGTAATCAAAATTGTAGGACTTTTTAAATGTTTGATAAGTTCTTAATCTGAAAAAATACACTTAGATCTTTCAAAAGAGACCGATAAGCAATGAGGTTTTCCAAGAGAAGGACTTAAATTCATCTATTCTATATCAACTTGACCTTCTAAGCTTCTAAAAGGGGCCATGGATAAGTCAAATATCTTCACCTACCAACTAGTAGGCCATCCATCCTCCAGTTCTTCCAGCTCCACCACAACCTACCAGGAATGAAGGTTATGCACCCATACATGCCTAGAAGACCTAAAGGAAGAGAGATTGAGCCAAGGCCAGTCTAGACATGGTGAAAAATGCGCTATAAGCCATCTTGGGGCACCTATTATAATCAGTAGCTCCTGAATCAATCCACTCTCAATAAAACATCTATATGGAATTGACGTTATTAAAAACACAAAAATATACGTGATCATATATAAAAGATAAGTAATAACAACGGTTATCGTATCTACTAAGATTGGTAAGTAAGTTAATTAATTTTACTAAAATGGGATTATTGTTTTGTTTTATAAACTACATACTAAATCTATCAACTAAAGATTAATAAAGATAAAAATAATATAAATATCACAATAAATATATGAATAAAAGAATGATTGTGGGATCATTATTCATCACTAGTATGTATTGTAAATCAACAAAAGTATATCCTAATTCCCTATTATTTGATTATACCAACTTAGAGAAATTCATAAGCATAAAAATCTTTACCTCTTATTACCTATTCATTCAATTAAACTGTTAAGTTTTCTTCAGTCCCACATTGTCCAGGAGTTCGGCAGTAGTGCTGCTTATAAGCTTTGGAAACCCTTAACTCAATGAGATCTTATTAAGTTGAGTTAGGCCTGAGTTTTTAACATGGTATCAAAGTTGTGCCTAGCTTGATTGGTGACTTGGTCTTTATCCTTAACAGTCTCACTGTGGCTTTGTGAGACCATCTCTGTCCGTGTGGAGTAGGCGTAGGTTTCTAACATAAACAAACTCTTAATCCAATAATAGAAAACTTAGAATAAGCTCTTTAAATTTAATTTATCAAAAATATTAAATTTTAAAAATAAAATTGGATTAAAGTTAAACACACAAGCTCAAATTTATTATCTTGAGTATTAAGTCTCATTGCAAGAAATTTATTATTAATTATTTAAATTGATCAAGTGATTATATGCCTAATTAACTAAATTCATTAACGATGAATTAATTTGATTATTTAATTGTACACTTAAATAATCAAATAAATTCATACAAAAATTAAAATTAAGAATTAATACATAATTAAAAATATAGTTGAATATAACATTTGATTATTTTAGTTTACAATTAAATAATCAAATTAATTCATCGTTAATCAATTTAGTTGATTGGGTACGTAATTGATTAATCAGTTTGAATAATTAGTGATAAATTGCTTGCAATGAGAATTAATACTTAAGATAATTAAACTGAACTTCTATGTTTAACCTTGATCCAATTTGCTTCTTAAAATTTAATGCTTTTGATCTATTAAATTTAGAGACTTTATTCTAAGTAGTCTATTAAAAAAATAAAAGCTTGCTTAATTCAATGAATAGGTAATAATATGTAGATATTTTTATGCTCATGAATATTTCTAAGTTGGTATAATCAAAGAATATAAGATTAGGATATGCTTTTGTTAATTTACAATACATGTTAGTGGTGTAGAATGATCCTACAATCGTTCTTTTATTAATTCTCATTGCAAGAAATTTATCACTAATTATTTAAATTAATTAATCAATCATTGATTATTTAATTGTACATGTAAATAATCAAATTAATTCATACAATAATTAAAACTGAGAATTAATACATAATCAAAAATAATAATTGAATAAAACATTGCAAATTTTATTAAATATTACAATTCATGTTTAGGGCTTTGAAATCACCCACAATCAATTATAAAATTAGCTATTCATGGCAAACAATAAATTCAAAAAATTATTCATGAAAATAGTAAAAGAACAGGGAAGAAATCTTAGGATTTTTGTTCTTGAATATGATATTTAACTCCTTTAATTGCTTATTAAATCCTCTTATTCTTAATTGTTGTTTCTAGCTTAATTCTATAAATCATGTATATATATCTCTAAATATATATTTTGATATTTTCTCCTTATTTTGTATGTTGTTGTTTTTTATTTATATGAGATAAAAATCAAATCCACGTGTAACTAAGATTCCTAATATTTTGGTAGAGATACAATTATTGTGCACCATATGTCAAAATGACAGGATAAATTGGTTAAAAAATAGGATAAGTTACAAAATATATCCACTTCCTTTCAAAATTAATCCCCCTATAAAAAATCATAAAGATCTCAAAACAAATTTTAAAAAATCTAAATAATCAATATTTTTTTGCTAAATATAAAATAAATGATTTTAGCTCATCAAAATAATAAAATATATATATAAATGTAAAAAAATTGATATAAAAATGTTTATAAAATGACACTTAGTAAGTATCCTCTAATGTCTAGAGTACACGAGGTCAAAATCAAAATCATAAATAGTTTGATTGGTAAAGTGACTAACCATAGTAGGACTTGAGTTGTAGGATAGATAGACCACATTTTGAATGTGCACTAAAAGCTCGAGATGCTACCACCATATGACATGTCGGCCTTCATTGTTATTGGGTAGGAACTTAATTGTCGACCAGAGCACATTTCCACATATGAACCAACATTCATTTGTTAAATTTTAAAATCTTTGAAAATAGACTAGCATTCCAACTAGAGTTCTACTCGATCTCTATAAGATCGACCAAATTAACAAGTTCTTAGGCTCTAATTCCAATAGAGTCCAAGCCAACCATGCTGACCATGTGGCCTCCACAACTAATAGTTTCCCCATAAATCATTACTATCAATAATCATCCATTCAACCATTGACTTTTTTGTATGAAAATACACAAAATGCAATTAAGGTTGACTCTTGGACTTAAATGTCTTAATCAAGTCCCTATTTATAATAGAAGCATGGCACTTCACGCTCTTAAAAGTTCAAGAGGCCTAACACAAGCACCTATGATGGTATTAATGATCCCTTGGAGTACATAGAAAACTTTAAGGGATGTAACCATTTGTCTACTTTGACATCATGAAGAACACACTCCAAACTATTTTAGAGCGTTTCCTCAAGCCATAAGATTTGGAACTATTTTTCATCAACGAGGGCTCCATATGGCATCTTTCTTATACCCTAAGTATGATACCAACCATTGGTGGTCGAATAGGCTACCTTGTAAGTTGCATAGTCTAAGCTGTCACCTAACATGCCATGTAGTCCATATTGACCCCTTTAAAGTCTATATTATTTACTTATAGACCATAGTGTCTATATTATCACTGCATCAAAACTTCAACATTTTGGTCAAAATAATCCAAGACGTTTCCTACCAAGCCATACTGGATATGAAAGTGCACCATCAAATAGACCACACATCCTAGATGATAGATCGCATAGATTGAGCCTTGATTGCCCAAGTATGTCATATAATATTTTTAAACTTTGTCATTCAATGTCCTCACAATAAAGGAAAGTTCATAGACTCAATGACAAATATTTTTCTAAGTTGAGAGATTTCTCATGCTTGGACTACTTGACAAGTTCAAGTACTTCAAGTAATGGGGTTTATAGACTAACAAGCTTAGTTAAGTAACACTTGGTCCAACAAATTTACCCAACTTAAAATAATTTCACACAAACATAATAAGGTCTAGAAATAAAATAAGACCATATGTACACAAGTAAAGATCATCCATATATATATATATAGACATAGCTTATTCTAGTTTCATTTTGAAAGAATGAAATTATCATAAAAGGCAAAAAAATATGTTTGAATGACTTTATAGTATTGCCATATTTTGCTTTTCTAAAAACCAATGAGGTAAGTTGAAAGGTATTGACTTTTAAAAAATTAAGTGAATTTAGATCAAATTAGATACAATATTGATAATTTGAAGATTAAATTAGATAAATTAAATAGTATAAGTATTTATCATTTGTATGAATCATTTTACGTGGGATTAAGAAAACTCAATAGTAACAAGTCTAGATTATTTCTAATTGAAAGAAAGAAAAAAATATAAGAAAAAAATCAATTTTATTAGAAACAAGGTATTCTTCCATTCCAAAATAAATGTTATACGTAAAGAATTTATGAAATTATTTTTTCCTAGTGTCTATTGGACCTCGAGGTTAAGATCACAATGGTAATTCGCACAATGATATATGTTATCATTTTTAGATAACAAAGACTTTGGTTGGAATTAGATTATACATAATTCAGTTTCAAACACGGTTGCTTTCAATACTGTGGGAGTAATATTCTACCTACGTTGATTGTTTGGATAAGATTGCTCAAATGCAGTTTCAATGTTCTTATGAATATAGAAAATGTAATATTGTAGCTGGTAGTTTAGCATCTAGAACTCATAATACTTGCATCGTAATATGGTCATTCACTAGTACTTTTATTTTTTCGGATGTTAATAATAGTACTACCTATTGGTTTTGCTAATGATTTATTTGTCTATTTAATTTATTTCAATTTAATAATAATTGTATTTTAGAGATTAGATACTAATTGCGTTACATAGGAAAGTGTTATCTAATTGAGATGTGTCAATGCATTAACATCTTTCACCTTCAATCTTTCGTTAAAAAAAGTAGATAACTATTGTTGGGAGCCTTGTTATAGTATGTTATGCATATTAAGTTTAAAAAAAATGATTTAGTATGGCTTATGTATTATAGAATTAAGTGTAATGACAAAGTTGTAATCAAAGTAGTATAAATGTATATATATTGATAAATTATAATAGTTTTGGATAAAACTATTTAAAATATTAAAACTTAAATTAATAAATAAAAATATTTAATTATAATTAAAAATACATTTATCGTTACATATACACTTATACAGTAGCTAGGAATTTTGTATATATGTTACATCATGTAAATTAAGAGTAATTTTTTACTTGTAATTAAATAATATGATGAATTATACAAATGATCTAAATATTTCTATATACTCTATGTTTTTTAATCTCCTTATTATTTTTCTTATGACTTGGTCTCTTTACTTTTTTCTTTTAATTTAATCTTTTTATTTTTTAATTTGTTAACATTTTGACACAATTATAATGACCAAATTATTAAAGATAAAAATAAGTGAATTAAAGTATGAAAATTAAAAATTAAATAGAACAAACAAAAGATAAATAACAATGGGACCGAACTATATTATAGAAAAATATAGAGACTATTTATATAGTTTATTTTAAATAGTATGAAATTTAAGAAGAAATTTTACAATATAAAATAAAATGTCAAATTTATATTTTATTAAGGGTATTAAAAAACATTATAAAAATAAAATTTGTGACAAATATGTAAATAAAAATATAAAATAATGGTTATATTGGGTTAGAGTATACTAAGGGTTTGTGTTAAAAATTGAATTAATTATCAAATAATATTGTTTTTAAAAATTTGAGTTCCAAAACTAAAAATTCAAAACATAATTAATAAGCAAAATCGAATTTTTCATAATTGAATTTAGTATTAAAGAAGTTAAAAATTGAATGAAAATAAAACACGAAGAATAAACTAAAAAAAAGAACATATTGATTTTTTTATATAATTATATTACTCATGCATAGGTTCCAACCTAGACATTCTAGGTATCTAAATAGATTTAATAATATTGAGGCACAACTCATTGACAAAAGCAAATTGTATTGGTAAAAAATGTTGTTTTAACGAATTTTTTATCAATGATTAGATTTTAGGATATTTTTATAAGAAGCTAAAATATTTTTTCACTATTAGATAATGATTGTTGTTGTTTTAAATAATGAAGAATTTAAAATATATCTTTTAAAAATATAATTATTAATTTGTTTGATTAAATTGAAAGAAAACTTTGTATAAATATCAAATTAGATCAAATTAAATACTATAACTATCAATGATGCATTTCGTCCGTGTAAATACGTGTGATGTGGGATTAAGAAAACTTATTTTTAACAAGTATATATGATTTGTAATTTTATTTTATTTTATTTAAAAAAGAACAAGAAACAAGAGACAAAAATTCAATTTCATTAGAAACAAGACATTCTCCCATTCCAAAATAAATGTTGTACGTAAAGAATTTATGAAACATATATACTTAAATTAAATTAAACGGCAAAGCACATACAACTTTGGTGGTCATTCATACTTCCCATTCTTTTTCCCACTAAATTATTTTCACCATCTAACTTATAAACTCACAAATGAAACCAAAGCCATTAAAACTCCAAAACCAATAGCAACCTTTTGTGAAGGAGCAGAAGAAGGATTTGGTGATGTTGCTCCTTGAGCATCAGCAGCAGGAGCATCAGCCATGGGAGACCTCGATGGAGTAGTTGCACCACTTGGTGTACTTGCTGTTGGTGTTTGGTCATCCACTGGTGACTCTGTTGGTGCTGCTGCTGATGAGTCCTTGTGTGTTGTTGGTGCAGGAGCCACTGAGCCCGTATTCCTTCTCTCACTCGGTGTAGGAGCTCTCATTTTCCTTGATGGGGATGGAGCTTGAGGTTGAGTTGGAGCTGCAGCTTTTGGAGCAACCGAAGGGGCTTGAGTCTTGTTTTTTGGGGCATTTGGGTTTGGAATTTCAATGCCAGGGACTTGAATTGCTTGAGATATTTGAATAACAGAGATGCTAAAAGGTTGAGCAGCAACAGATTTAACAAGCATAGAATTAATAGGAGCACCTTTAACAGCAGAACCAATAGCAACTTCTCCTTCATTCAACAAAGCAACTGTTAAGAAACCTTGTTGGTTAAGAGCTTGACCAGAGGCTTGAAACAATGTGGTAAGAGTTGGTCCAGTTTTGTTAGAAATGCTAAGCTTGGTTATCTTCTCCAAATCAAAGTAATCAAGAACAACATGAACACTCAACATCTTTTTCAACAAATCTTGTGGCTTTCCTGCTAAGGAACTCATAGCTCCATTGTTCAAAGCCAGGACTGTGATGGTTTGGCGACTGTTGATTTCATCAGCAACTTTTGTTTCAGTTATAAGTTTACTGAATTGGCTGAAATCTGGGTTTTGGCTTAGGATTTTTGCGATATCGATGGTGGCATTAGCTGAGGTAAACAACAATAAAATAGCGAAGCAAAGCAAGGAAGAACCCTTTGAATTCATTTTTTCTAAAACTACCTTTTATTTTTGGGAATAGAAACTGATATTAATCAATTTCTATTGTTTTAATGAATAGAATGAATTATTAATGCTTTGCCTGCTTAAAGAAGTGGGATTAATGGGTTTATATGGGAGGGTGAATTAGAGTTTTGAGGATAAATTTTTGGGTGTTCAAGGTTGGTTGTTACAGATTTATGGATTCAGAGTGAACTTCTCTATAATTTTGCAGATAAATGAGGGTCCAGGAATGTTTCTTAATTTTTACTAAATTTTGATAAATTGATGGTGTTTGTTTCAAATGTTTGATTGGGATTCTTTACTAAATATAGATTAAACAGAAAATATAGAGCAAAACCCAATTTCAATTAAATTTATTTTTCTCAAAATATAGAACAGAACCTCCTTTTTTTTTAATTATATTCCAATAAATTACTGTTCAAAATAAGATATACTTTAATAAATGCTTCCAATCGCCCCAAAACTGATTTTTCTGTTATTTCTAACTACTTTTGGGAATACATATTGGTAACCGAAACATTTTGGCTAATTACGAATATGAGAAAGAGTATTTAAATTCGGCAACTTTTAATAAAATTGTAATTTAATCTCTTATCAATTAAGTAAATCACCGTAAATTCATTACTACTATAAAATATATCAAAAATACACATCTTAAGAATATTATGACCACAAATACATCAAAAATATACACATTTAGAACTTACATGCAAGCCAACTGATCTATTTTAACTATTTACACCAGATAGTCGTTGCACACCCCTTTTTGACCTGCCTTGAATAGTTTCTACCATTTGAAAAGTTTCATGCTTTCCATAAAACTTTTGATTAATTATAAAAAAAAGTTTATTTAAAAACATGGTACACATAACCACTATTCCAAGATCCTATATCAATCATAAATGTACAATACTTATGTGATAATAGATTAATAAAAACTTTTCAAAACTTTATCATGCCCATTCATACATGTATAAATATCAAATGAAAAACGGTAAGAGAAAGGAGCAATAGCAACAACCACATAAATGAAAACATATTTAACATAGTTCAGATTCTTAGTACATTCTTAACAAATAGGACATTTTCTAAAAAATTTTACTGTAATATACTTATAAGCATACCACAATATGCCTATACTAGATATCACCATAAAAAAATAAAACCAAGGCTAAACCAAACATATTAGTAACTACAAACATTTTCAATACAGGCAACACATTCTCCATATACCAATTAGTTGAAGCATGAACATGTGTTGTTTTGATTCTGGTATCATGTGTTACGATCTAAGGCATAGAGCATAGAAAAAGTTAAAGTCTCAATTAGTTGTTCATAAACAAAGAAGGCATCGCTTAAGAAGAAAGCTCAAGACCAGAGATGGCATACCTCATAAGGTTATGTGTGTCAAAAATTAGGGTTTTATTGGAGGATCCAATAAATATCTATTTTGGTACAACTTGTAACATCCTTCATTTATTCCCATCTTTGTGACTCCTCTAGCAGCAAAGGATGAACAAATTTGAAGGAGAGCACGAGATTCTTTATGGTTCGAGAATCTCCACTACTTTGAGAAGTGAAAATTCGAGGCCGTTACCATTGACGACGACACACACAGAGCGGCAGAAAATGAGACCATTTGAGAACCTCCATTGCGTTGACGGAGCTGAGAAAGAGAGAGAAGAAAAGGAAAGAAGAATGCGTTGGGAAGAGGAATAAAAGAAAAGAGAGAAGGGAAAAAGAAAAATAGAGAAAAAGAAGAAAAGAAAATAAGAGGGAAAGGAAAAAATTGGGAAAGAAAAATAAACAAATCAATAAAAAAATTTGGTATATATATGTGGTATAAAAAATTGATAAGATATGTCTATGATTTCGGTTTTTAAATAAATGAGACTATAAGATATTATATAACCTCGGTTTTTAAATAAATGAGGTCATAGAGTATATCTATGAACTAAGCTTTTAAATAACCAAGAAAAATCGAGGCTAAATTTTTGAGACTATATATATATATATATTGATAGTAGTGTTGTATTTAAAATTCAACCCATTCTTATTATCATGCTAATTAATTAATAAGTATAATTTATTTTTGATATATAACACAAAATAAGCTTAATTTATTTTTTATTATTCTAATTTCGTTATTTCCTTATTACATCAATAAAAATCAAAATATTTATATAACATACATTTTATTAAGACAAATATAATAAGTATCACAAACAAGACGAGGCCTTATTCCAAATCAAACAAACGTTGCTACGTATTTATTTAGACATATTAGAGACTACATACATGTAGCTTGCAGTCAATGTCTTTTGGCACCTCTAACTTCAATACATATTTTTAGAAACGCAGGCCTAACTCTTAACCCAAAAGCCAGCTTGTGAGTTAGAGGATTGCCTAGACTTATAAGGAGCATTGTTGCTTTACTCTTAACCAATGTGGGACTTAACATCCCCCTCCACATCGGCTAGAGTCGGATTCTGATGACGGTCCGGATTCTGACACGAGGGCCAATAAGATCTGAAAGCCAAGAGCCTACCGATACCATCTTAAACCTGCATCTAACTCTTAACCCAAAAGCTACCATGTAGTTAGAGGATCGCTTGCATTTATAAGCGAAAGATTGCCGCTTTACTCTACCAACGCGACTTAACACATATGATCAACAATACATTATTACGTTCCACGCGTTGCGTTAAGTTGAACATTTAAGTTTTCACCTGATATTGACACCTCAGAAGTGCATCCATCACCGCTGAACGTTGAAGCTGTGCTAGAGTTGGTGAGATTCTGGTTCATGTGATCCATGTACTTCAGTGTATGCCTGTGAATGGATGTTATTAGAATTCAGTTTTTCGGATATGGGTTAAGCTGCTAGCTTTTAATTTGTTTGATTATCAATAGCTTTTTTTTTCAGTCTCAGAATTAGAGTTGAACCATCCATACACCCAGTCATAATCTTTACCTAGAACCGTTCTTTTCCACGATATACAACTGCCCCAATTGAACCATCAGCATTATTAGTTGAATTTTTGTGAATAAATTCAACGCTATTAGTGGAATCAATAGTACTTGTTGGCTCTGGGACATCATTCCCTGACCAGTTCTTATGTGTAACCTTTGATATCGCATCGCCACCATTATTCTTGATTTTGACATTTGAGACTTGTAGTGTCATTTTCCTGCATACCAAAATGCAAATATATACACATTTATCGAAGAGTTAAATGTAATATAATTTTTGTTTTTTTGGTAATTAATATTTAATTACAGAGTAAAAAATATTAATACTAAAGCAATTAAATATCTTTAATTACCTTCGTAATTTAAAGCTTTAGAGTTTCTAAAAATGATATATAATATGACTATGCATTAATAAAATGTGATCTATATAACAATAGCACTATATATATACCCTTTTTTTTTCTTTCAACAATAAGAAATTTAATTTTTACTTTACGCAAACAAAGTAAAAAGGTAATAAACCACGTAATGTGAGTTGCAAATTGAAAGAACGTACTTTATCTTTCTTGCTAGCTTTTATACGTAATTAGATAATATTTGTTTGCCCTGCTTCCCAACGAGAAGTCCGAACTTTATTTATTCATGCGATGAAAGTATTACTTTAATATGGGTGATTGATAGCAGTATATTTGAAATTGTTAGTGTATATTTATTAATATATATATTTAATTTATTTTAAATATATCTAATTTCTCTGTAATTTTTATATAAATACATCATGTATATTCTTTAAAATATGAAATACAATACAATTATTCAGTATTTTTAACATGGTATCAAAGTCATTGCTCTCCTCTAACCTTTCTTTTAATAGTCTTGTCTTATTTTGTGTTATTCCACCCTTATCACTTCTGTCGCTACAACAACCGCTGTAGCTATTTATCGTTGAACCTTCGACATCTTTCAGTTATTGTCCTTAGGTTTTGGGCCTGTAGTCGTCGTCGTTGAGAAGTCCCGCACCACACAGACCACTGCAATCACCGTCTCTGTTGTGCATCTTACTCCGATAATATTTTCACAAGTACCACAATGATCAGGTCGCCATGATCTACACATCTGTGGAATCATCGCCACCATCGAAGTTAGAAAGCACCCTCACGGGCCTCACATAGGAAACACAACTCTTCCTTACGCGCTCACAAGCCACCGTACATCTTGCTCCGATAAAATTTATACAAGTTGACATCATAGTTGACCGTTGACTTTTTGCAGATTAGATTCTCCCTACCCAGTTTTTCCCGTACATTTCATTTTAGCAGTCTGTTTTTGCATATTGTGTTTCTAAATAGATAAAAAAAGATGTTTTTCCTCCTTGCCCCATCAATATTGTATTGGAAAGGACTCGAAATTACTTACCTTAGTCACAAGCTATGCACAGTTTTCTTAAGGATCGCTTGCTCTAGCATTACTGTATTGGTGCAATTATCATTCTTGTCAAAGAAGCAAGTAAAAAATATGTTGTCTTCCTTGGTCGCATGATTGAATGAGATAGTCACAACCACATGATCCTCACATGGATTCAGAATACTTCCATTCCTTCCATCTCTAATCTGTTGGGAAACTTTGATGATGGCAAATCAGCATGGGATGTGTTGGCCAAAAGGTACTCCACTACTCACGGATCCATGAAATATCAGTTGGTAGTTGAATTGCATCAACTTCGACAAGAACCAGAGAAATCCATCAATGACTACTATGATCAGCTTCGCTTCCTTTGGGACCAAATTGACCTTTGTGATCCAATTTGGGCATGCTCAACGAATACTCGGCAATATGCTACAGTTAGGGATGAATTTTGTCTCTATGAGAGACTGATGTAACTTCACAAGGACTTTGAGCCCATCCGAGATCAACTTCTTAATCACAGTCCTCATCCCTCTCTTGTTACTGTTGTAAACGAGTTAGTTATAAAAGAAGCTCGGCTTGCAACCCTACAAGCCCAAAATAAGTTTAATGTTTTGGCTATTACTCCTTCTACTTCTGCTCCTGCCATTGAGTAACCTCAGCAGTCAGGTGATTCCTCTTGCTCTAGCAATCGTCGTAGCCAGAAAAATAAAAAATTTTATAATTATTGCAAGCGTCATAGCCACATCATTGAGACCTGTTACCGTCGTAACAAATCTACTGCTATTGTTGCTAATACTAAGCCTACTCCGCTGATTCCTTCCATTCCAACTGAGTCCCAATCCTCTGGATCCACTATCAACCTCTCCCCCACTGAACTATATAAAATCATAACTCAGGCTATTCAAATGGTTGGTAATGCATCTATTTCTACTACTCTCTCAATTATGCTCGATACGTCTCAAACTTGGCTTTTTGAATCTGCATGTTGTAATCACATGACATCTCACTTATCTTTATTCTCCAAACTTGACCTTGCACCACATCCTCTTAATATTCATATAACTAATGGTTTCACCATACATGGGAATAGTCTAGGTTTTGTATCGACCTCTAACATCTTTGTTTCTGGGGTCTTCCATGTACTTGATCTATCCTACAATTTATACTCTGTGGGACAATTAGCTAAACTAGGATATCGCCTTATTTTTGACTATTTTGGGTGTATTGTGCAGGATCCAATGACAAGGTAAGAGCTTGGGACCAATTCTAGGGTTAGGTGTATGTTTCCCGTGAACAATCTTCATCTTCCACTTGTTGCTCTTGTCTCTGTTGCTGCAGTTTCTTCCTTACCTTCTCTCGCACTTTGGAATTCTCGTCGTGGTCATGCCCCATCCATTCGGGCACAACAGTTAGCTTCTAAAGGTTTCTTAGGTTCTATGTCCAAAGACAATTTTGATTGCACTTCATGCCAGTTAGAAAAATAGCCAGCTTTACCTTTCAATAATAATGAGTCTATCTCTAATAATATTTTTGAGTTAATCCATTATGATGTTTGGGGACCTTCTCGTGTTACTAGTATTGGTGGATCTCATTATTTTGTTGTTTTTATTAATGATTATTCTCGTTATAGTTAGATCTTTCCTATGAAATCTCGTTCTGAAATCTTACCAATATACAGTAACTTTGCAAAAATGGTTGAAACACAATTCTCCAAACATATCAAAACTTTTCGATCTGATAATGCTCTTGAATATACTCAACATGCTTTTCAAGCTCTATTACATTCCTATGGCATTGTACATCACCTAACCTGTCCAGGCACCTCTCAACAAAATGGTCGAGTCGAAAGAAAACTTTGTCATATTCTTAACATTGTTTGTGCTCTTCTTCTTTCTACCAAAGTTCCTACCCATTTTGGGGTGAAGCCACTCTTCATGTTGTTTATGCCATTAATCGCATTACAAGCGTTTTCATTCATAATCAGACTCTATATTAGCGCCTTTTTGGGTCATCCACTAACTATCGTTACCTTCGTTCATTCGAATCTTCTTGTTTCGTTCTTCTTTAGCCTCATGAGCACAACAAACTTGAGCCTCAATCTAGACTTTGTTGTTTTCTTGGTTATGGTGAAACTCAAAAAGAGTATCGATGTTATGATAATGTCTCGCATCGTCTTCATGTTTCTCGTAATGTTATCTTTTGGGAACACCACTTATTTGTTGAACTCTCTCACTTTCGCTCTTCCCTAACTAACTCAAATATTTTAGAAATCTTTCCAGATGAGTCTCTTATTCCTTCTACAAATACTCTTGATCCTCCTTTGGACTTCTCTATTCAATCTTCAAATATTTTTGATGATTCTCCTAAATAAGTTGTAGATAAATAGGTTAATGACGAGCTACCCCACCTTGAGCCTAGGTCCCCTACTCCTACTCAGCCTGAAGATCCTCCACAAGACATTCCACCTTACCACTCAACCCGGGTAAGATCCTGCATATTTACTTGACTATCATTGTTACACTGTCCTTGCTACAATCCATGAGCCTCACACATATCGTGAGGCACATACTGACCATTTATGGAAGATTACAATGAAAGAGGAAATTGATGCATTAACCAAAAACCATACTTGGGATCTGGTTACTCTTCCTTCTAGTCAGTTTATGGTTGGTTGTAAGTGGATCTATAAGATCAAGACTTGCTTTGATGGGTCCATCGAGCACTACAAGGCTTGTCTTGTTGGAAAAGCTTTTACACAAGAGTATCAGATTGATTATGAAGATACCTTTGCTCTAATTTCCCATATCTCCTCTGTTCGTGCCCTCTTAGCTGTTGATGCTACTAATAAATGGGACGTTTTTTCAGAAATATGTTAAAAATTCCTTCCTTAATGGGGATCTTCATGAAGAAGTCTATATGCAACCTCATCCTGTTCTTTCTATTGAAACAAACAAGGTTTATCGCCTTCGACGTGCACTTTATGGCCTTAAACAAGCTCCATGAGCGTGGTTTGCCAAGTTCAGCTTCACCATCATTTGCTTGGGTTACACTGCCAGTCCTTATGATTCTGCCTTATTTCTTCGTCACAATGATAAAGGCATCATTTTTCTTCTCCTATATATGGATGATATGACCATAATTGGTGATGACCTCAGTGGCAATTAAGAACTCAAGAATTTTCTTAGTCAGTAGTTTGAGATGAAAGACCTTAGACATCTCAGCTATTTCTTGAGTCTTGAGATCACTCGTTCCATAGATGGTCTTTATATAACTCAAGCCAAGTATGTATCTGGCCTTTTATCACGAGTTGGACTCATTGACAATATGACTGTTGACACTCTAGTTGAACTTAATGTGCATCTGACACCCTAGGGGGAACCATTGTCTAATCCCTCTCTTTACAGATGATTGGTTGGTAGTCTGGTTTATCTCATAGTTACTTATCCAGACATTTCTTACGTTGTTCATCAGGTGAGCCAGTATCTGTCTACTCCACAATCGACTCATTATATTATTGTTCTACACATTCTACGATACTTAAAGGGCACTTTCTTTCATGGCCTTTTCTACTCAGCTCAGTCTCCTCTTGTATTTCGTGCATTCTGTGATGCTAATTGGGCAGGAGCTCTCATTGATTGCAGGTTCATTACATGTTATTGTTTTTTCCTTGGTTCTTCTTTGATTTCTTGGTAAAGTAAGAAATAAACTTTCATGGCCCGTTCCAGTACTGAAGCAAAATATCGTGCTCTTGCTAAAACCACATCTGAGCTTCTTTGACCATGATGACTTCTTAAGGATTTGGGTATGTCTACATCCTCTACTACTCCTCTTTATTGTGACAATAAGAGTGTCATTCATATTGCTCACAATGATGTCTTCTATGAACGGACTAAACACATCAAGATTGATTATCACTTTATTTGTTCTCATCTTGTTCATGGTGCTCTCAAGCTTTTTCATGTCTCCTCCGATGTTCAACTTGAAGATATATTCACCAAATCACTTCCTAAATGACGCACTCGTAATTTGGTTGACAAGCTAAAGTTGGTCTCAAATATATCTTAAGTTTGAAGGGGGTTGTTAATGTATGTCTATTAACAAACTAATGTATATATGTTGATGTATATCTAGTTTATTTTAGGTATATTTAATTTACTTGTAACTCTTATATAAAAATATCACGTATATTCTTTAAAATATAAAATACAATGCAATAATTCAATATTTTTAACCGAAATAAAATTATTGTTTTTTTTTCTATTAGAATCTATCATTCTCTCTATTTCTAATATGGGTGATGTCAGGAAAATTATAAAAAATAATAATATTGTTATTATTTATATAATTAAACAACGTATAATAAATGTGCCCAATGGACGTTAAGCAATTTAGTTAAAAGGTGGAATGACTGTCCTAAATTTAATAATTTTTTTGAACTTTTATACATTAGGGAGCATGATCACTTTAAAGTTATATTCTGAAACATTACTCAATTTAAATTATTAAAATTAAAGAGATCTTCTCGTCAAAACGTTTAAGAATTCCCCAGAGTCATTAAAAATTTACATTTTAATTTTTTTACTTTTAGGTGGTGCATTCTAAATCCCTTATTTCATAGAGAAATACACATAAGTTTCATTTTTATTTATGATTAAATATATAAAATAATCATTTTATTGACTATATCATAAAAATCCTAGATACCCTACCGATTTGCACCTACTTTTACATTGTATAATTTATATGGTATCTAAAATTATCAGAAAGAAAAAAAAACATAAATTATTTTTACATTTTTCAAGATATATATATTTATATATTTATTTTAATTTTTTAATCAATGTCATACTTTTAGGTAACAAGTCAAAACAAACCACATTTAAGGTAAAATAATCTAAAATTTGTAATAAAATCATTTATGGAAACAAAAGGTTGATATTAGGAATGTGACGTAGCTCACATCCCATCACTCCCAAGAAACAAAAATGGGTTTGTTGATTAAGAATGACACATCTTATTAAAATCATGGATTAGTCTATAAATGGATGTGAGCTATCTGACATTCCTAATATTAGCCATCACTCCTAGAGAATCTTAACGAGTGATAGATTGAAAACAGAACGAAATCATTTACATCTTTTATTTTTACAAAAATAAAAAAGTATAAAAAAGTATTAATAATTAATATTAATAAATATCATTCAACGTATTATATATAAGATTTTATACCTATATAATCTATTATGTAATTATCCCCGTTCCGTAAACACAACGTTTTTTTTTTAAATACGGTGAAATTTGCAATATATTGTTGACGTGAGCTGGAAAAGAAGTGTAGAAGAACGGGAGAAAATATCCATGTTTAGTGGAACATAAAACTTGGCATATAAGATTAATGTTTAGTGGAGTTTTGGTTATGTTTATTAGCATATATATATATATATATATATTTGTATATGAAAAAATAGAGAGAAATAAAATGATACTGATTAAATAACAAAATCACATTTCATCATGGTATCAGAGCAATGGTTATTGCTGACTTAACAAAATAGCTACCTCATACTTCGGTGTCTCCTCGGCAGGGAGCATTTGATATGATTTGTTGTCTATATGCTTATGAGTTGATTACTTCGTTTGTTTGGCTGGATGGTGTTTGTTGCATAGTCATTGGAGCCGTAGCAATTCCATTTTTTCTCAAAGAAACATGAATTGCAAAAATGCACAACGCTACGCCATAGAAACAGTTCTCAGAAAATTCAGAATCGACATCTTTTAGCCGAGAGGTAGGTATCACCATGCACCTTGTTTGTATATCTAGTTGGAAAAAACGATCAGTTGCAATATTGAAAAAAAAACCCACCAGTGTTGCGACCATCAGGTCACTTCAGCGTCGCCATTTATGCTCAACGTTAGTGTCTACGCTGCGGCTTCAATAGAACCATTCAAGGAGCCATTGTAGCCTCATTGCGTTTCATGCCATTTCTGCTCGTTCGAAGACGTTACAGGTGGTGCTTCCGTTGTTGTCTTTCTACGTACCAGGTGGTGCTTCCGTCGTGGGCATCCGTAGGAAAAATTGGAACGCAACACAGTAGAAGAAGAACGCAGCAGATGAAGAACGAAAGTGAAGAACAGTGCCGCTCTAGGAGGGCTGCACGAATGGAAATGTTTTTTAGATTTCATGGCAAAATCTAGAGATTTAACCACCAATTTCATATTGGAAGATTTGACGACGAAAATGACAGATATCCTAACTAAAGCTCAGACCGTCTCACAACCTTCGCTCACTAAAGCGTCGACTGCCCCCATTAGTATCAAGTTGGGAGGATCCAACTATGCCTTGTGGTCCCAGGTGGTGGAGATGTATATCTCTGGCAAAGACAAACTTGGATATATTAATGGGGATTTTCCTCAACCTATTGAAACCGACCCCTCATTTAGGAGATGGCACACTGAAAATTCCATTGTTAAAGGATGGTTGATCAATTCGATGGACCCCTCCTTGATTGCAAATTTTATCCGATTCCCAACTGCGAAATAGGTTTGGGATTCTGCTGCTACCACTTACTATGATGGGACATACACGTCCCAATTGTATGATCTTCGTCGTCGAGTTACTCGTACGAAGCAAGCGGGTGGATCCATTGAAAAATACTACAATGATCTTCAAGGGTTGTGACGTGAAATTTATTTTCGTCGTCCTAATACAATGGGGTGTGCGATTGATATACAAAAATACATCTCCATCGTACAGAAAGATCAAGTGTATACCTTCCTCGATGGACTTGATGATAGATTGGATAAATCTGAAAGTGATGTACTTCAGATCAAACCATTCCCTACGGAGGAACAAGCCTATGGATTCATCCGCAGGGAAGAGGTCAGGCAGACAGTGATGATCATAGGTGCAGATACGACACCCAGGGCAATTATGGCTTACAAAGGGATCAAGGGACACCACAATCCGTTGTCACCAAAACCGGGAAATTTTTTGGGTAGCAAGAAATCCCTAGGAAATCCACCGTCTACTGACATGAAATGTGGTCATTGTGGAAACTCCAAACACACCCGTGAAAACTGCTTCAAACTACATGGGTATCCAGAATGGTGGAATGATCTTCAAATAAGGAAGAAGAGGGAAACCACTGGGAAAGTTGCTGTGGTTACCAATACTACATCACTATCCCTTATTCCTCAAATCGAATCTTCCCAAGATCCAGGTATTTCAAGTAAAGCATTTCATACTCGTAGTGATAATAAGGATTGGATTTTAGACTCTGGAGATACGGATCATATGACATTTGACCCAAAAGATCTCTCCAATACAACTTAGCCGAGACGGAGCCGTGTTGCCAATGCCAATGGGGTCACTTATCCAGTTATAGGGGCCGGAATAATGACTTTATCTCCTTCATTATCATTACCTAATACTTTACTTGTACCCTCTCTTTCAAACTGACTGATGTCTGTAAGTCAGGTCACTTCAGATCTTAACTGTGTAGTATTGATGTATTCTACTTTTTGTCTTCTACATGATATTCTCACCAAGGAGATCATTGGGCGTGGTACTAAGAGATGAAGGCTATATTATGTGGATGACCTCAGTTCAGGAAGAGTCAATCACATACAACACACTGTTGGTAACCAAGAACGACATATTTGGCTATGTCATCGTAGATTTGGACATCCATCATTCGGGTATTTAAAGCACCTACTCACTAGTTTATTTTCAAATATCACACCTTCAGATTTCAAATGTGATACTTGTATCCTAGCAAAAAGTCATAGGCGTCTTATCCTATGAGCATGAATAAAAGTATGACACCTTTTGCTTTGGTATATTTTGATGTTTGGGGACCTTCCCCGGTCATTACGTCATCGGGTCATCATTGGTTTGTTATTTTTGTTGATGATTGTACACGAATGACATGGCTTTACCTTCTCAAACATAAAGATGAAGTATTTTCTACATTTCACCGATTTCACGCCATGGTTCAGACACAATTTTTTGAAAAAATTAAGATACTTAGGTCTAATAATGGAGGGGAATATGTTAATCAACAATTCCGGACATACTTGGAAAATCATGGTATTCTCCATGAAACCTCGTGTTCACAAACCCCACAATAGAATGGGACTGCAAAGAGGAAGAATCGGCATATTTTAGAAACGGCTCGGGCCTTACTAATCGATGCACATATGCCTAATAAATACTGGAGTGATGCTGTTACTACAGCTGTGTATCTACTGAATCATATGCCCACAAAAACCTTACAATTTCAGACTCCATTAAAGGTGATATCTGATCATCTTCCCTTGCCTACTATTTTGATGCTTCCGCCCCGAATTTTTGGATGTGTTGCTTTTTTCCACCTCCATAAAAATCAACGAACTAAGTTGGATCCATGTGCTGTCCGATGTGTATTCTTGAGGTATGGCATACAAAAAAAGGGTTACCGATGCTATGATCCAATTACTAAAAGAACCTATACTACTATGGATGTCACTTTCCTCGAATCAGAATGTTTTTTCCCATCACCAGTATCCAATTACACTCTTCAGGATGAGAGTTATGGTGAAGAACGAAATTGGCTTGATGTTGAAATATTAGACACTAGTCCATCATACTCGGATCGTGCCAATAATATGGAGGAACCAGTATCTAGACACGAGCTTGAACTTCTAAGAACTGAAGATGAAGTAGTAATTGAATATCCAGAAGATGAAGTGGTTCATGTACCCCTCCACTCTCTAGTACCCAATGATCCTCCTTCTGAGAATACTCCCGAGGTAAGCTATCCTATCACACCTTTACAAACTAATGCTATAGATACATCTATTGGTTATGTTTTACCTTTCCGACACAATCGAGGCCAACCTCCAAATCGAGGCCAACCTCCAAATCGATACTCCCCAGAAAGAGAAGAACGACAATCCAAGTATCCAATAACAAATTATGTATCTACTCAAAGGTTATCAGAACCTATCAGGGCATTTGCACAAACACTCTCCTCATGTCAAATTCCAAGTAGCATTGAAGAAGCCTTATCTGATCCAAAATGGGCTCAAGCTATAAAAGAAGAATTTGAGGCATTGCAGAAGAATAACACATAGGTGTTAAGCGAGTTGCCTCAAGGGAGGAAGATGGTAGGATGCAAGTGGATTTTCTCCATTTAGTATAAAGCAGATGGGTTAGTTGATCAATACAAGGCAAGGTTAGTAGCAAAAGGATATACACAGAAACACGGGATAGATTATCAAGAAACCTTCTCACCTATAGCTAAACTAAAAACTGTTAGAGTTTTATTATCTCTTGCAGCAAATTTAGATTAGCCATTGCACCAACTTGACGTAAAAAAATGCTTGTAATGTATGGCTTAGGTGAATGTAGGATAAAAGATAATATTTAGCACAAAATTTCCTAAACACATCATTTTAGGATTGAAACAAGAGATCTTCTATCATCACAATAAATACTTCCCAATTAGGGATTTATCATCACATCCAAACTCAAATTTTTTTTTCATTTCTGCTTTTTTTCTTTTTTTTTTCAGAAACTGTTTTTTTTTTCTTTTCAGAATCTGTTTTTTTTTTCTTATTTTCTTCTTTTTCTCGCTATTTTTTTCTTTTTTTAGTAACATCTTTTTTCATGATATATCTTTAATTATATGCTAACAACTGTAAATGTTAGTGAGATAGGAAAAATAGATATATCAACACACATATATATATTTTTTTCTAAGGTAGGCTTTTGAAATGAGATAAATAAATATATATATATATATATATATATAAACTTTGAAGCTCAAAAGGGGTATACTTTGGATAATGTATGTGAAGGTAGATATAAAGGCTCAAACAATCCAAAGATGGCCTAAATCATTTTCTTAGTTAAATGTTATCTATAATTTCGCCTCGAGAGAAAATCAAACAAATTCTAAGAACTGTGACACCACAAATATCAATCGAATTCCACATTCACATAAACCTTCTCTAAATTATCATAACAAATCAAAACTCAAGGCTAGTGCTCATGAATATTTAATCTTGTAAAAATGAACATACGTAAAAATCATTCATCGCTTAGATAATATTCAAATTTTTCAAAGAGCTATACACAATTTAAACAGAAGAAATAAAAATAAATCACTATTCATAGCAAAATATCTTCAATTAACCAAACAAAAAAAAATTTCACAAGCAAGAACGTCCAGAAAGTATTTCAATTAGGTTCAATATATCCACCACCCCCAAACTTAATATACTCATTGTCCTCAATGTGAAAGTTAGAGAACATATGAGATGGGTTTAAAGAAACTTCCTGGTTTGTTTGATTGGTTAAGCCAAAATTGTTTCATTACCTCCACTTTGCACCTACGAAAAAGAAAAAAAAATAACATAACAAAATATAAAAAGTAATACATGCAAAAAAATAATAAAAAATAAATAAAACACATGGGTTGCCTCCCAAGAAGCGCTTGATTTATAGTCTTTAGCTTGACTTCTCAATTTGTTTTTCTGTTTGTAAGTTAAGATTTATGTGTCAAACAAAATCTCAACTTACGAGAAAATTGAAAAATAAATTAAGAAACAATAACCATAATTTTTTATTTTTATTTTTATTTTTATTTTTTCCTTTTTTTTGTGAATTAAGATTTGTGTGTCAATCAAAATCTTAATACACGAGAAAATTGAAAATTAAAATAAAAAACAAACAATAAGTAAAAAAAAAGATTTATTTTTTTTTTTGTGAGGTAAGATTTTTTTTGTGAGGTAAGATTTGTGTGTCAAACAAAATCTAATCCCACGAGAAAATTGAAAAATAAATTAAACACGCAAAAATAATTTTTTTTGAATTAAAATCAGATTGATTGGTATTAATATCAACAATGAAAATAGTAAAACAAATCCCCGGCAACGGCGCCAAAAACTTATTGTGTGTTTTACAACACACAGAAATCGTGCAAGTATACACGGTCACAAGTAATAAAAATTTGTAAGTAAAGTATCGTTCCCACGGAGATTTGTTACTACAGTTTGTTGAGTACTAAAATTGTATCTCTCTAATTTTATCCAAAACAATCGTTGGTTGTAACAAGTTAAGAAAAAGGTTTAATGAGAAAATAAAAGAAATCTAGGATTACAATTTTTCACCAAACTAATCCACTCAAATCGTGTTACTTTCTTTTGATTTATATTTTTTTAGTACATTTAATTTGTCAACCGAAAACTTCTAATTTTATTCATACATCTCTTCCGAGCTCCGTATAAACACACCTTGTTAAATTAATTCACTATATCTCTATGAGAATTAAATTCACCAAGATTCATTACGTTCTAAGTTTTCAAAAGGTCACACATACAATTAGGGTATATTCCTATCCTTCATCATACATGTCATTCTATTTACGAGCAATACACACACAAATGCCTCTTCCAAGTTTATTTATGTGCCACGGATCGTTTTGATAAGATTCGTAAATAATCAAAAAGCATTAAGCACAAAATAGAATGAACAAATCGAACGTCTTATAAATCTTTCAAAAAATAGTTAAAATCAAAGCTTCATATATTTAGATCAAATGTAACCCTAGAAAAATTAAATTACTTCATTAAATTAAAATAAAAATTACAACAGATACCGAAAAATTAAAGGAAGAAGAAGGAAAATTAAAACATGAAGAAACGAAAATATTTGGCACACGCAGAACACAACAAAGCCAAAAAATGGCTTCTGTGTGTTCTGCCATCCAAAACCGAGCAACACACGAAAATTAAACTCTACCCAAAAACTCCAAAAAAAACTTCTAAACTCTATCATAATATCACCTATTTATAGCTAAAAAAATACATCTAAAATAATACAATTTTTTACACGCGTAAAAAATTTATATCGAAAACAAAACCCGACATTTTCTCTTAAATCTGCGTCCACGCGAAAATAGAATTTCGTATTTTAATACACGCGTGCAAGATGAAACAGAGGGCACCGTTTCTGATATTTTAAATTCAATCTGCGTGCCACGTGTTAGCATTTGATTCGCTGCAAGATTTACTAAGGCCATGTGGCATCATATTATTGGGTGAACAAACCGGCTGCACGCAGGAACGGCGCACGGGAAAATGGCACGTCGAACGTGGGAGACAACGGCTGGAACGGGTGCGAGATTCGGCACTTTTACATTCCCCGAAACGTACCACACGTCCGCTCTTGATTCGTGCAAGGGGAACGTTAGACGTGGTTCAGCCGCACGAGATTACAACCTTTGGCAGACCCGTAGCAGACACGTGGGTCCCACCCTACACGCCGGCCTGCGCGGTAGGTGGGCCCCACTCGGGCACCGAGCCACGTGAAGAGGAATTCTGCACCCACTCGCGTTGGTCGGGTGTGCTTGTAACGAGCGCATCTGGCCATTTATTTTCGGATCGGACGGTCCGCGTTGCGCGCTTGCATAATGGCACGTGGCTTCTTCTCACCTGCACAGAATTTAAAACTTTCCTTAATTGTATTTTGACCCACAAATTTAATTCAAATTACATTTTGAACTTTCTTAAATTACAGTTAAGCCCTTTTTCTAATTTTAAATTAAATTTTTAAACTTTTAATAATTATAATTAAGCCCAAATTCAATTTAAATTATATTTTCGATTTTTATAAATTGTATTTAAGAACTATATTATTTGAAATTATATTTGTGGACATAAATATGAAATTAAGTACATTTTTGATACAAATTATTTAATTTTATTAAAAATGTATTTCTTCACACATATTAATTTATTTAACTAAAATTAAACAAAAATGTAAAGAAAATAGCAATTATCATTAATAAAATCGCTGAAAATAACTATATAAAATACAGTTATCAACGTAAAAAATGCTTTCATTCATGGTGATCTTGAAGATGAGATTTACATGGATATCCCACTAGGATATACTGTTACATCAGGAAGAGAAACTGCATGTAGATTACAACGATCATTGTATGGACTAAAACAATCGCCTCGAGCATGGTTTGGTAGGTTGAGTTCAACAATGAGGAAATATGGGTTTCAACAAAGCAACTCTGACCAGACTCTGTTCCTAAAACATCGACGGGGAAAACAACAGCTCTTATAGCCTATGTAGACGACATGATCATTACAGGGGATGATAAAGAAGAAATCTCTAGACTTCAAGAACGACTATCAAATGAGTTTGAAATGAAGAACTTAGGAGGGCTCAAATACTTCTTAGGGATTGAGGTAACAAGATCAAAACGTGGCATATTTCTTTCCCAAAGAAAATATACTCTAGACCTACTAGCAGAGGTAGGATTACTTGATTGTAAACCTGTCGATATTCCGATGGTCCAAAATCATAAACTTGGAGAATACGAGGATCAAGTACCAGCAGATAAACAAAGATATCAACGGTTAGTAGGTAAACTCATATATTTATCTCATACTCGACCTGATATTGCTTATGCTGTGAGTGTCGTGAGTCAGTTCATGCACTACCCCAGTGAAGACCATATGGATGCCGTTATGCGAATACTTCGTTATTTAAAATCTTCCCCTGGAAAAGACTTATGTTTTCAAAGAATGGTAAATTAGAAGTCATTGGATATACAGATTCGGATTGGGCAGGGAATATCAAGAATAGGAAATCTACTGCTGGGTACTTTACTTTTGTGGGGGCAATCTTGTGACATGGAGGAGCAAGAAACACAAGGTAGTTGCCTTGTCTAGTGTTGAAGCTGAATTTCGAGGAATGGTCAAGGAAATATGTGAGCTCCTTTGGTTGAAAAAACTCCTAACTGAGATTGTTGTTGCTCCTAACTCTAAAATAAACTTATTTTGTGATAAAAAAGCAGCCATTGACATCTCCCACAATCCAGTCCAACATGATCGCACAAAGCATGTTGAAGTGGATCGGAACTTCATCAAACAGAATCTAGAAGAAAAAATTATTCGAATTCCATTTGTTAAATCAGAAAATCGATTGACTGATATACTCACAAAATCTGTGTCTGCAAGGAACTTCTACAACTCACTCGACAAATTGGGCATAAGAGATATATATGCACCAACGTGAGGGGGAATGTTGCCGTGAGCTGAAAAAGCAGTGCAGAAGAATAAGAGATAATATCCATGTTTAGTGGAACACAAAACATGGCAGATAAAATTAATGTTAAATTTGTCAAACAAGATCAATGTTTAGTAGAGTTTTGGTTATGTTTCTTAGCATATATATATATATTGTAAATGAAAAAATAAAAAATAGAGAGAAATAAGATGATACTGATTACATTTTATATATATTGGCGAAATATTTGACTTAAACAAGTTTTACCGTACATAATTAATTTTCAACCATACGTTCCATAGGGAAAGTAAAAAGGGTCTGTAGACGTGTACGTGTAAAAGCTTCGAACACATCTTATAAAAATTGATATTGCACTTAACAATTGCTCTTATATTATGGAAGTATTACAGTTGCTATTAACAATTATCAATTTTTTGTTATTTATCTTATTTTTTACTTTTTTTTATTTTAATTCTTTTATTTCTTCTTATTTCCATTCTTATTTGATTATTTTTATTTAATTAATATTTATTTCTTTATTATTTATTCTATAATAAATTATATTTTTTAAAAAAATATTTTTTTATTTTTGATAATAATTAATCTTTAAATTTATCTTATTCTTTAAAATTTAATCATATTTTTTGTATTTTTTTTTTACTAATTACCATTTATTATTAGAAAAATCTCAAAATATCTTGTGTTTTTATTTCTTACTAATATTTTTTGTATTATTTTTTTTACAAAAAAAAATTATTTTTTTTATTTTTTAAGATAATTTTATTATATGTTATAATATAAATTATTAGTATTTATTTACTGCGTATTCAAAATCAAAGAGGAATTTACTGTGTATTTATTTAGATATTAGAGATTAACTGCATTATAGCTTGCAGCGAATCTCTTTAATTTGGGCCCTCTAACATCAATATGATATCCGTACTACACTAACGTTTTGCCTGTAGCTGATCAGCAGGCTCCTTACTTAACAGTGACACATCAAAAAATGCATCCATCATGCTTGCATTGATTTGTACGTATTCTCGTTGGTTCACGTGAATTTGTTTCAGACCAACGAGAATATTTATGTATTTCACTGTATGCCTGTGAATGGATCGATGTTAGAAGGATTCAGTTTCGAGTTTCTTCTACTTGTTAAATCTTTTAATTTGTTTGATTTTTTTTTGTTTTTTTCTTTTTTTTTGGTAATTAACTTGATACATAATTTTTTATTTGATTTATCGTAATATCATAAATATTTATTTATAATTATAATATAAGAAACAAATATAATATATTCATTTATTTACAAGTTACAAGAAAATTAAGGTGACATGAATGTTAAGAGAAAAAGAAAAAAGGTATGTCGCTGAGTGGACTAATCCTAATAAGCCTCGTGATTATAAAAAATAAAAAAATAAAAAATAAAAAATCATAATTAACCTCATTATAATTTAGTAGTTAATTAAGTCTCAATATTTACAAACTTGCTTACAATATTTATGTAACGATATCATCATATGTCAGCTGCTAATATCTGTTCACTGAGTTATCAAAAATAAATAATATATCATACACTGAGTTACCAGAAATAAATAATATATCGTACACGTTACCATTGAATTTATTTTGGTAAATCTATTACTATGAAAAAATATAAATTATATCTTGTAAATTTTACTTAAATATATATATATTAAAATAATAATTATTTATTTTTTATTAATTATCTTAATTATTATTTTAAAATCAATTAGATATCAATATCTAACTTTCTTATTAGTTTTTTTTATTATATTAATGTTATTTATGTAAATCGTAAGAGAAGATACCGTAAGGTTATTTTACCTTGCGTAAAATATGAAAATAGATATTAAAATCAATTATCAAGTAAAAAAATAAAAAAAATAAATATGAAAATATGTTACTCTTAATTTATAATATAAATAATTCATAATACAATTTATACGATAATACAAGTTATATAAATAACTACGTCAAGTAAATAACGTATGTAACAAAAATGATATGTCTGTAATAAAAAATACTAATCAAAATATTTAACAAAAAATAATTAAAAATAAAAGAAAAAGAAAAATAATTGATTTAATAATTAAATTAAAAATAAAATTATATTTTTATCTAAAAAAATTTAAATTATTTTTTTAAAGATTTTTTTATTTTTTTAAAAAAATATTTAAAATTTAAAATACCTTAAGTCAATTAATACCCTAAATATTTTTGTATTTTAAATATTTTTTTAAATAAAAATAAATCATGATTATTTACGTCACATAAAGTTTTTAACATTTTTAATAAAAAAAATTAAAAAAATTATTCTTTTTAAACAACGACGCCAAAAACTTGATATTTGAATTTTATATTTGATGAAATAGCTTGTAAGTGCATAAATCAATTTGTAAAATAATAATGAGTACACTTTTAAAGTCCGTATAAAAAGAAATTATATAGTTTTTAAATAATTTAACAAAATTCTTAAAAAATAAAAAATAAACTTAAACATATTGTCACTATTGTTTGAGTTTTAAAAATACCTAAACCAATAATATAAATTTAAAGATCAATTCAACAAACATCAATAAAATAAATATTTAACACTCAATGGAGAATTTATGTAATAGATTAGTTAGTTAACCATTGTTGTTTAATATTAATTAGGTTATTAGATATATAAATTAAGATTATTCATTCTTTCTTATATATATAAATAACACATTTGTAGGTCTGTTATTTTTTATTAATGAAATTTAACTTGTCATCTTAGGTCAGATTAAAAATTTAGTTTTAATTAAATTATGTCTATAAGAGATAGTAGTTTAGAAAGTTACAATCTAACTTGGTCCTTCAAAAAAAATTTCCTGGCTTTGCACTTACATATTGATGCAATGGTACTAGTTTATAGATAGGCTTATACTAAGAAAAGGTACAATATTTTTTTTTTACAACTTACTTGCTTCAAAAAAGAAAAAGAGAGAGAATAAAGCGTATCACTCAAGTAAAGCATTGATCACTTTTCTACGTCGCAAGTTGAAAGACTTAGAACAAGAACAAGAAGCTATGAACTAGAAACACAAATAAGAAAAATGGAGAGAAAGGAAAGAAGATAACACAACCGAAATGCATTGTAAAACCATACCTATAATGATATATCATGTGATATTTATAGGGTGAGATCATAACAACTTTTGTAATTAAGCACATGGCTTTATCTAACTCCTAAGTGAAGCATAACAAAGTTCATATTTTATTATATTCTAACATTTTCCCACACCCTCAATGCTTAGGATGGATTGTGAATTTTGTTTTTAATTCTTGAAAATGTATTGTAAGAAAGACATTAGTATATTTGTAAATTTTTCTTGAGCATAAACAAATTCAATAGTACTATACATAATTCAATTGACAAGATCCCATTCGAGATTGTATATGTGAAAGCCCCAAAACATACATTAGATTTGGTTAATCATTCAAGGATTCATGGGAGAAGTAAGACTATTGAGAAAATGGCAAATAATATTCAAACTATTTATTCGTAAGTAAAACAAAAGCTTATAGAGTCTAATGCCAAGTATATAGCAACAATTGATAAGCACAAAAGAAAGAAAATTTATCAAGTATAAGACATGATGATGGTATTTTTGCGAAAAGAAAACTTTCCTATTGGCACATACAACAAGCTAAAGGATAAGAAGTATGGGTCAGGTCAAATATTAAAAAAGATCAGTGATAATGCATATATAGTGGACTTACTAAAAAATATGGTCATCTTAACAATGTTCAATGTATCATATATTTATAACTACCATTCACCATAACCATTCTATCTAGAAGAAAACTCAAGAACGAGTTTTAAATAAGTGGATGTGAATAATATGGAGTAAGATTAGAAAAGAGAAAGTAGTTTAATTTATTTAGAGTTTTTGTTTAGATTTCTATTAAAATAATAGTTTTTTTAGATTCTTTTTTTGTTACTAAAGTCATGCATGGAAACTTTATGAACCATTGTAGAAAATTATTAACTATAAATAAATAGGTCATATGCTTGTATAAATCATCTTAAAAAATAAATAATTTAGTTATATTAAAGAAGTCTTTTCTTTCTTTTTTTTTCTTTTTCCTATTTTTTGAGAATAATTTTTCTTTCTTCTGTTTGGAAGTTGAAGTTCTCTTATTCGTGAAATAGAGGAATATATTTAAGCTAGTCTTACTCTAGAGTTGCTAGAGTACTCATCTAAAGATAGATAACATAACTAGATTTGTCGTATTCTTGATTTGTTAGAATGCTTACCTAGATATAGTTTTTTTGTGTTTGTTTAATAATACAAATACGAGTAACTCTTGTCAAAGAATTAGTCTAACTAATATAAACTTTGCTCCTATCTTTTTTATTTTTTAAGTGTTTTCATATTATTCGTGCATTCTTATTTCTATCATACGTCGGTACATAAACCAGATACATAATATATGTACAAATTAATATATTAGTTTAATACCAATTCAATTATTTACAATAATAAATACTTGCTCTATAATTAATTTGATAAACTTTAGCATGGTAAAGGTATTGGTTGCATCATCAAAAGTTTTTATTCCGAAGGCAGTGAAACTATCAGGAAAGACACCTTTCTTTTCAATTTAGGCATGGTATTTCAACATTGCTTCAAAGATATCTCCCCAATTTCCAATTTTCTTTGAATCCTTAATGTCAAGTTGCTTTTGATTGATTTGGGTATGCCCATATGGCTCAGCATCCTTTTTTGACTCATGTAGCAAATCTACTATCAAAGTATTACCAATTTTGTTGTATCTCATGCTTCATAAATCATCACCATCAATACTTTAGCATGTTCTTCAGTTTTTCCCATTTTCTTCATATAATTTTGCGAGTATTGTATGGCATTAATGAATGGTTTCCAACCGATCATTGTGGTGACTAAGCTATACATATAATTGGCTTTAACTTCAAGAGACTCTGCACCTGGAAACATTCGATCTTTGAAATAGAACCACTTATCGCTCTTTGTTTTAAAAGCGACAAAATAGAGATCGGAAAACTGAATCTTCAGTTCTAGGGTTTAGGTATCGTTGTTGGTGGCTTGGTTTGCTTGCAATTTGATATGGAATTATTGAATTGGGGCTTCTTCTTTTGGAAGAACATTGCAATTTTATACTTTGCGAACTGTTAGTTGAGGTTTTGATCGCAATTTCTCGATGAAATACTTGTACTCTATACACAGTTTTTTGCCGACATTGTCAGACTCTGAATTTAGGTGCTTCCATATCGAGTGAAATTAAAAGGATATATAAGATTTAGAAAAGGATTTGATTTACAAATTATAACATCACCACCATATTTTATATATATAGATGAATGAATACATTTGAAATTATTACACTCCATCATTAAGAGAACATATATAAGACCTTATCTTCAATATATAAAAATAAAAATAAAATAGTACATTCTCCAGTATGCATGCACTACTATAGGAGACCGAAGCTAGCAAGTGTGTCGACGAACACTTATTTAGTTATATTTTATTAGGATCTTGCAGGAGAGGAGATCCACACATGCATGCAGGCTTATTATATATTTGATGATTTAGGCACCATCAATGGTGACTACTGCAGTAAATGTTGGGGATGTTCCATTTCCAATGGACACGGTTGCTTCACATCCCATTTTCTTTGCACTACTTGTAGATCGTCCCCTTTCCAGTTTCGTATAGAGTGAACCCCAAACTGAGTCATTGTCATAGTGACCAACGTCGGACATCTCAGCAAGAACCTGCAACAACATATGAATCATATATAATTAATTTGTTTTATATAGACACAACTTCAATGATGGGATGTAATGTTTTAAGCCGATATATCAATTTGGTCCACCGATATAATGTAAGTTTCTAATTAAAAAAAAAAGAGTAATAAGATTCTTATATACATTAAATTAAATATCAATTATTAGTTAGATATAAATTAAGAGATATATGATTATCACTTATGTACTATTATATCATGTAAATTGATGCTACATAAATTACCAAAAAACTATTATTATTATTATTATTATTATTATTATTATTATTATATATATATATATTAATAAATATATCAAAAAACTTAAAATATTTATATAAATTTATCACTTAATTTTATTCAATGATAAATATACCGTGATCAAATTCTTTATAAGTATTACAAATATATCATTATTTTTATATGGTTACTTTTTTATTTTCTTATTCATTCTTGTTTTACAATTTACTTTTGATTTTACAATTTACTTTTGATTTTATTTTATATGTATTTGTATTATTTTTTCCATGACATAATAAAAATAAAAGTAACAATTTTTGGCACAATGGATACGCCACCAAAACATTGTATAACTGATATTAGTTAACAAGTTTTAAATGACACATCTAACGCCTTTAATAAATAGAAATCACATGTTATATTTATATAAAAAAAACCACTAAAATAATGTTTTATTGTTACTATTAGTATATTTTTTTCAATTTAAAACTATCACAATACATCACATGACTTGTGGGATTAATGAACAAATTTTTGACCAAATTAATTTCTTAAAAGATTGATGTTAATTGTTTAAACGAAGACTCAAGATTATTAAAAGACTATACCGACTTTTATATATTTATATTTTATATATGAAAAAACTTATACACATAAATTAATTTCTTAGAAAATTGATGTTAATTGTTTAAACAAACACTCAAGATTATTAAAAGACTATATCGGTTTTTATACATTTATATTTTATATATGAAAAAGCTTATACACATAAATTAATTTCTTAGAAAATTGATGTTAATTGTTTAAACAAAGACTCAAGATTATTAAGAGACTATACAGGTTTTTATATATTTATATTTTATATAGGAAAATGCTTATACATATAAATTAATTCCTTAGAAAATTGATGTTAATTGTTTATACAAAGACTCAAGATTATTAAAAGATTATACTGTTTTTTATATATTTATATTTTATATATGAAAAGGTTTATACACATAAATTAATTTCTTAAAAAATTGATGTTAATTGTTTAAACAAAGACTTAAGATTATTAAGAGACTATACATGTTTTTATATATTTATATTTTGTATATGAAAAAGCTTATACACATAAATTAATTTCTTGAAAAATTGATGTTAATTGTTTAAACAAAGACTCAAGATTATTGAAAGACTATACCAATTTTTATATATTTATATTTTATATATTAAAAAGCTTATACACGTAAATTAATTTCTTAAAAATTGACGTTACTTGTTTAAACAAAGTCTCAAGATTATTAAAAGATTTTATCGATTTTTATATTTATATTTTATATATGAAAAAGCTTATACACACCAACTTGCTGTATATACAACAAGTCAGTGGTACATATTGAAATGTTAAAAAAAGTGGACTCAATTGCTTTAATTAATATATATTGTACCCAGCTTATTACAAATAAAATCATCTTTATATAAATAACTTGATTTATAAATTCAAGGTGAAATGGAGGTATTTCATTTAATAAAGCTGATTATAGATTTACCACAAAAAATATCAAAACATAATACATATATTCTCACACATTTAACCTCAATTTTTATAAAATTAAGGTCATAGACATAACATCTAACTTCATTTATTTTAAAACCGAAGCCATAGTCATACTTTATCAATTTTTCCTCTTTAATTTACACCAAATACTAAAAAACAATTACCAATTTTGTTGTCTTTTTTTTATTTTTTTCTCTCAATTTCCTCTCTTTTACACCAAAACACCAATTTTTTTTATCATTTTTTTTCTTTTAATTTCCTCTTCTTATTTTTTTCTTTTTTCTGTATTTTTTTCCAAATATTTTTTCTTTTTTTTTCTAAATATTTTTTCTTTTTTTCCCGTGTATAAAAATCTCATTTTTCCCTCCCCCGCACTCACAAAAACCTAGCACGGTGTATACTCTTTTCTGCTTGAAACCCTCGCGATGCGTTCCAACCTCACGCAGCATTCCATTCTCGTGCCGTCATGTTCCAATCTCTGAACCACTCTTACATCGTCATGTTCTAGCCTCTATTCCACTCTCGCATCACGTTCCAACATCTACTCCACTCTCACATTGCGTTCCAACCTCTGTTTCACTCTCGCCATAGTAGTTCCTTGGCTACTACTTAAATCTTTCTAGTAACATCGACTCATCTTTTTTTTTATAAATGACTCTTGGTATGATTTGTGGAACATGTGATCGCCTAGTGCTGGTTTGTTGGGGTGGTGCAATGATGCTAGTACGCTGGGGTGGTGCGCTAGTGCTGGTTCGTTGGGGTGGTGCGTTGGTGCCTAGTGTTGGTTCTATTTTTTGAACAAATAAGGGTTTTTCTTGTTTTAATTAAGGTCTTTTGTGATACTAAGAATATTTCTCCTGCATAAACTCTGAAAATATTGAAGCATCAATATTCCCTCTTCCATTTGATTGTTATGCTTCATCGTTAGTCTTTATAGATGCAATATTTTATTTTCTAAATCTTGTAACAAATGTTATGTTGAAACTATAAAGTCTATAATCAAATCGGGTTTCATATTAATCTTTTTACTACTTTCAGATTGATATCATGGTTGGTCATATTTGGGTTTATCATACTCTAAAATATTTAAATGTGTCCTCATAAGCTCTTGACCTGCTCCATCTTTCTTTAGAATGAATTTTTTTTTGGATGTGCTTTCTGTTTTAATGCTTATGTTTAATTAAAACATCGCATTCTATGTAGTTTCATTAAACTAAAATGCAGATGATTATTTTCTTTTCCTGTAAGTACCATCTAAAGTTGGTGCAGATCAGATCAATAGAGGAAAAGTAACAACAACGGTATGGTAAGTATGAATAGATTCTCATGTATAGCCGTGGAAGGCATACCAATTGAGTATCTTTTGTTTGGATATGCTGAGGGTGGACTTGGCAACATAAATCAAGTTTACTTAAATACAACATGCAATGGATACTTACTTTGTTTTCGTGAGTAAGTTACCTTTAAAAAATAAACTACATGGTGGCCTACTTTTGATTGATACTTAATATTGGACTTTATTTAAGAGATAAATAATATACTGAGAATGAAGTTATATAATCTACCTAAATCAAGTGTGAAACTTTTTTTTAAGTAGAAGTAATAAGTATACTATAAATAAAGTTGAATTTTACTTGCAAGTATGACATATGTGATTAGAGTCTCTTTTTCCCATTTTCTTTTATGCTTATTTAATGTAGATAATTTTTTTCTGATGCCAAACAATTAGCAAAATATAAGTATTGAAATAACATCTTTTTCTAACAATCAGCTGCTCGGCTTTCCTAGGTGATGAGCTATGACTCACGTATAAATAATGTGATGGCAGTGGGGTTTCAGTGTGATGGGAACTCGATGTATTCTGGTTTTGAGGATGACATTATAAAAATTTGGGATTTGAGGTCGATCCTTTAACAATTACATAATTGTTTTTATAATTGTCAAAAAGTGTGTGATTATATTATATTTGACTTATTACTTGATTAACATATTTATTCTATATAATTTGAACACAGAGCTCCAAGTTATCAAAGGGAATATGGGAGTCGTGCAGCTATTAAGACTATTATACTGCATCCAAATCAGGCTGGGTCTTATCTCTCTTCTACTTTTGAAAACATTTGTATATAATGCTAGAAATTTGACAATACTACTTCAAGTACATTAAATAACAATATCCACATGCAAATATTTTGATGTATGTAACCAAGCATATTGTAAACATTATACTTTCAACAGTTTGACGGACTTCTCTAACTTGCAACTTTCTTTTTTTAAATTGTTTCTATCATGTCTACGTGGTGTAGTAACTATGATAGTGTAGTAACGTGGGTAGGTAAATTTTTTGAATATATCCTATTTAATGGAAGCATATATTGTAAAAATAATTATGAATTATAAAAATTTTGTCTTTTAGTGTTCTTTTAGCGAGCACCATTACTCACTTGAAATTGTATAATCAGACGCTTTTTTAAAATAAAAAATTTAAAATAATAATTAATATTATTATATATTTATTAAATTTAAATTATCAATATTTTTGCATGGATTTAAAAAACAGTAGTTATTATTTAAATGATTAGATTTAAGAATGATTAATTATTAATTAATATAGAAAATCATTTAAAAAAAATTAATTAATATAGAAAATGGAAATGAGAAAGTCATTATTATATCTTGTTGCATTTTATTCGTAAGTCGACAGAAGATGCATAGTGTTGTTATATTATGACTAATTATTCGTAATTTTTAGATATATTTTAGATATTATGTTTCGATCTTTTGGAGAATCGGTCGACGTTGAACGATCAAATATCACAAGCCATCAAACATTAAGAATATGATTAAGACTTATTATATTGTGAATTGAAAGAGCATATTCTTGAACTAAGGATAAGTTGAAATGGTTTCCGACTTTCTGTGATGATAATTTTTTTTTTTTTTTTGTATAAATTAGATGGTAATTGATGTAATTTAAAATAAATGTAAATTTTAATCAATTGTAATAATTTGATTTATTTTATTTCTTCATAATTATATTCTTAATTTATACATGATTTAAATGAAATGAATTCTAGTACTTTTATCAATAAAAGAAATGTGGTTATATATTTTCACACAATAGTTATTTATTCAAATATAATTTTCAATATGTTGCTAAAATAAAATTAAACAAAAGACCAATAAATTGTACAACATGGTCAGAATAGTTTATTTCATCTTATCTCATACATTAATAAATATAAAAATATCCTTATAATAAATAAAGTATACTAATAATTGTATTTGGTATAGTTTTATTGTAATTTATCTGTATATTACATAAAATAATTATTTTAATCATATTAAACTTATTATACTTATAATTCTCTTGACATTTATTTATATATAGAACGAAGGTACGTGGTTGACTGTAGCTTTTCAAAATGAATGACTTAAGCTCGATATGTATTTTGTGATAATTCAGTCGTAAAAGTCATACTACATATTAAGTAATAATTTTTATGTTATTTATTTATTTATTAAAAAAATTATTTAAAAAAATAATTCTACAACTATATTTGTTAATTTTTTTTTTCAAATGCAATTGAAAAAAGAATTATTTTTCAATTCAATTGTAATACTTCTTTAATAGGAAAAAAAAAAGTGTAATATTATGGTGATTTTATTTATTTTGTTTTCTTGATGCATATGTTCTTGAATATGTATCTCTGACTTAACTGAAAAGAAGTCTTTATATATATTCTTAAAAAAGTTCTGTGATACCTTTAAAACAAGAATTAATTATGTTATTACAAATTATTATTAGCATCTTTTTTAATAAATAAAAATGCTTATAAATATTAAACATCAACAAATCTTAATACAAATAGTAAAAGTCACCGAAGTTATCTTATCAATTACTTTGCCTATAATAACAGTGGAATTTCATTTTCTTATCGATGTAAAAGAATTTATATTTTTAAAAATAAGATAAAATATTTTATCATCCTTATTATAATAAAATTATTATTATTATTATATATAAATAAAAATAAAAAAATTAATATAATTTTTTTGCATTTTATAAATACCTTATATTTTTCAATCATATAAAATATAATTTTATTTATTACCGAATAATTTATAACATAAATTTAATTTGCCTAAGTTACATATTAAATAAATTCAATCTTCGGGCTAACTTGGTACCTCTGAGAAATTTATCCTGGCTTCGCTTTGGTGATCATAATGATTTATTTTGTTTGCTTGATACATAGTTCTGTATCTCATTTAAATTAATTGAATTTTCTATATTTTATCTATAAAAAATGATATTATATATAAGCACACTTATAAATATATTATTAAATAATTATGTTTATATTAATGGTATCATGCAATTAAATTTTATCTCATTTATATTATTGAATTATAGAAAATATTTTATTTATATGATTCTTTTAATTTTTCGTACATTTCGTCCTTAAAAATTAAAAAAAAATCAAAAAATTTATAAAATTTAATGTTTATCGTCTTCATAAAAAAAATGGTAAAGAAAATGATGATCAATGACTTTTTATAAAATTTTTATTTTTGATTTTAATTTTAACAGGTACTAAGCAATGGAAAAATTGATAAAAATTTAATTTAATAATATATAAAATATAAATATAGTAATTTAATGACATATTTATAAATCTACTTCTATATATTAAAACAATAATTATTACTTATGCAAAATTAATAATAATATTCTTCACGTTGCCAAAAATAAATAAAGACCGCTAATTTTGTATAGCATGGTCATAATAGTTTATAGCAAAGTATTATTAATTGTCATTGCCATTATCTTTTTATATATATAAACGTCCATGTTTGGTCGATGACGATAGGGCAGTTTCTTTTATTTTTTTATATTAATAAATATTAAAATATTATTATCATAAATATATTTTTATTATTTTATACTAAAATATTTATATAATAAATATATTTTTTATAAATAGTTATTTTTGTATAATGATATTGTTTTGTTTACATTAATGACCACCGTTCGTACCATTAATATTACCCATTTATTGAATATATAAATACAATAATATTCATTTAATAAATAAATTTTTATTTTTTTTATTACCTTTTTAGGTCATATTATAAACTACAACATTACCCTCTTTATAAATAATAGAACAATGAAACTTCATAGAAGCACTTTTCTCTAAGTAATAAACCAAAGTAGAACATCATCTAGTAACACCAAATGTGATCTATAACTTATAATTAAATTTAATAATTTTATGCAAATAATTTTATCTATAACATCATCTACCATTCTGTCCATTAGCCATTGATAATTATTACTAGTCATTTTATCAAGTAAATCATAAGTTCAATTGTAAGTTTTGGTTAGCAAAGCTCCATTAGAAAATGCATCATCAATGGTTCTTGTTTGAGTATTGATATCATTGTAGAAAGTCTCCATTTCAATCAAATGAGGGATAACATGGTAAGGACATTTCCTTAGCAATTTTTTGAATCTTTCTCATACTTCATATAAGGATTCCCTTCAAATTATTGGTAGAATGTAATATCATTTCTAAGCTTGACATTCTTTTTTGGTGGGAAATATTTCATTAAGAATTTCTCTACCAAATTATTCCAAGTTATAATGGAATCAGGTGGCAAAGAGTTTAGCCAAGCTCGAACATGGTCTCGTAAAGAGTAAGATAACAATCTAAGCCTAAACTTTTCATCGATCACACCATTGAATTTGAATGAATATCCAACTTCAATAAACAATCTGAAATATAAATGAGGATCCTCTGTTGTTAATCCACTGAATTGTCAAATTATTTGTAACATTTGAAACATCGATGACTTTAGTTCAAACTAATTAGCTTCAATGTTTGGCCTTGTAATACTTAGATTCAGTTCTTCCAACATAGATAATGCATATTCATTCATAATTTTATCCCTATTATCCATTAAAGGTATCTAGTTGTTTAAATTAAGCTCATTATTATTTATCTCTAATGTATTAACCATTTTATGCACTTGGATGACAACTTGTTGTTTTTTTAATGATATCAAAGTATACTCTATTTTGGGTTCTTAAGACAAAAAATTTCCCTTATAAACTTTACTCATGCAATAGAGTCAAATATGTTTCCAATAGCAATAAAGGAGATGTCAAAAAATTTTAAAAATTAAAAATTAAAAATACATAACTAAATAAATAAAGAAAAATTACAAAAAATAAATAAAGAAAAATAACTAAATTCAAATAAAATTCAAATTAATTTCTAATATTTATAATCCCCAACAATGATGTTGAAAACTTGATTGATACAAATTGTGTGCAATGGGTAGACAATTATATATATAGTAAATAAGTAATATAATGATAAGAAAAGATTATTTTCATTGAGATTATGTTATTAGAAACTAATTTTAAAATTGAAAAGAAAATCAATTTTTTTGTGCTTTAAGAAAGCAAAATTAAAAGAACTAAAAATAAATAGTAGTAATTAATTAACTCAAAATTAACAGCTAAGAAAATATATGAAACAATATCTAAGAATACTTAATCTCTCAATTTTTTAAACATGTGAATCATTATAATCTCCACAATATAATTACCAATCAATTACATGATCAATTGAATTTAACGTAGCATGTGTTTCTCTCTCAAATAAACTATACATTATATAGTAATTAACTTAATCACGATCTCATGTCAATTAAATTGCATACTACTCATTAAGTTCATCAATTATAGATCACATATATAAGAATCATACATCTCTACCTAGAAATTGTACATGTTATTTAATCAAAACAAATAATAAAATAATTCTCTCAAATCTATTTAATTGTCTCTATAGATCAATTGTGGCTAAACAATTAATAGTATAAAAATTAGATTAAATAATATAATTAAATTGAAATCATAATTGGGATAAAATATTAAATCATCACATATAAAAAATTAAATTCATAAGACCTCTAGATTAATAAATTAGTTGGACATGATTTTGTTCATAAAACTCATATTTTTTAATAAGAAAGATATGCAAATTAATAAAGATAGAAGATAAAGAATAAATACAATTAATCTCTTGAATTATAGCACCAATCTCATCTTGAATTTTAATCAAAATTGTATCTTCTCTTGAACTCTTTAGCACCAAAAACTAATATATTTTTTTGAAAAACTTTGGCCCTTAGGGTTTTTAGTGCAATTAGGGAATTAAATTATGCTTAGTTGAAATCTAAACCGTCAAATTAGCTTAAGATCAAAGGTTGACATGAAAAGAGAAAAATTAAACAGCATTGGCCAAAGGGATCATGACACTTGGCAAGGGAGAAACATGAGAGGAATTAGCATGTAATGTGTGGTAGGGCAGACTGGTACTGGTCAGCGCATACTAAGTCAGTGACATGTGGCACACTACGATATTAGGATTGTGTGACACCCTGGTGGAATGAACAGACGAATCATGTGATGATGTGTGGCACACTCATTGACTGTGCGACAAAACTCAAACTGAACATTATGATATCATATGGCAACGCCTACATCTCTAGGTACACGTGGCGTACTTTGATTGGCTCACATTTACTTGCATGACATCCATGTGACAACGATTAGTCAAATGCACATGTGTTGCACTCGATTGGCTTCCTCTTTGCTTGTGTGGCATCCACATTTCCTATTCTAATTGGTCCTATATTAAAAAATTCATTAAAATTTCAAAAAAAATTAGAAAATTTTAGAAAAAATATATGTTTATCCCCTTTTATTATAAAGTTCATATTTTAATATTTTTAACCATAAAAGTACTACTTATTGAATAAAATGAACAAATATTAAGTAAAAAAATGCACGAATAACTCTACTTTTATAGAGTTATCAATGGCAATCACCGCCAATCATTTAACATACAAATCCATCAATTGATGTATCTTAAAAGATAAGCCACTACCTTGATTAACATATTGGAACCAATCAGGAACATCATCACTAAATAAATATGTTATAAATTGGTACTAGAGTAAGCGAACAATTTGATTGTACAAATAAATAATTTTAAGTAACTACAAAATAATAAGCAATGAGAAAAATAAATGACATACAAAGATTTAAGTTATTCAATTTTTTAATGTAAAAATCTATTTCATTGACAATGACACATTGCTAATAAAATCCAAATGAAGAGCACAAAATACCAATGTTCAAAATAGCCACTCAAAATCCAAAGCACAAATAATATTTTCTACGCAAAAGTAGTAACAAACAACAAGACTAATTGACAAAATCTTGGTTAAAGGTCCAAGAGCCTACTTCATTCAAAAACACACATTGGCTGATAAAAGAGAAAAAAAATAAAGATAAACCACAATCTTCATTTGTGAGAGAGAAGCCAAATTACCTTCTTCATTTAATTACAATTAACCATATTTGATTAATTTATCAAAGCTAACAAACCACCAACACTCTCCTACTTTTCTACTATTCTGACAGCATGAGGTCCTCTCATTATTATACGATTTTCTTACTCTTAATAAAGCAAGTTTAACATGAAGAATATTTGGCTCAACATATTCTATTTGGTATGGATAGGAAAATATCCCGACTTAATCTTAAGATCAAAGAGTTAGGTGAAAACGATGAGGGAAGCTCTTCTTTCCTGATTCTCCTGTAGTTGGATCCTCTAGAACCACAAGAATCCTTAGTTAGAATAGGATTCCAACTTAGCACTTTTTGAGATTTTAAGAAGCTCTTTAGAGAGCACAATATGATGAAAGTTATAAGCTATGTTTAGGGGAGAGTTATTGTCTATCGTGGGCCTCTAAGGTAGAATCAATGGATGGCCTAAGAGGTAATGGTTTACCTTGTAGTGGATGTTATTAGTTTAAGTTTGTTTATCTCCAACTCGTGAACCTAACTGATACAAAGCTAAACGATATCACCCAATTTTTTTATTCGAAAATTTGATCTATGTTATGATTTATCATTCATAGACGTTGATAAGATCCTTAAATTTAGCAGCACCTTAAGGGATGGCATAATGATTCATAGGTAATGAATGGGAATATCAAAAGGTTGGAAGAAGAAATGATTTTTTGGCTAAACGCATGGAATTAGCTAAGCATTTTATTTCAATGCAATTATTAAGGGCATGCTTTACCATTGAGCTAATGACACGTCGTGAGTGCCTTATGCCAAAAGTAAGATGAGCCCTATCCTTCTCCTTCCTTTTTTACATTCCCATGAAAAAAAAAGAATTTATTTATCCACCCCTATCCATTGAGTGTTGAGGACTCCTTCCCTTTTTCAAATTCTGATTCGTATTGTTCATAAAAAAATCTCTTACCAACAATAAAATAAGACCCATTTTGCATGATATCTAAGGGATTCTTTAGTTTGGGTCGAAGAAGCAATGTTCGTCGATCATTATCAAACTGGCTATAATCTTTTCATGTTCAAAGAAAGCTTGAAATATGAAGTTAACAGCATATTCATTGGTTATTTTAATTCATATTTATTGAATGAATCGTGATTCAATTTCTTCAAAAAAAGTTGAATAGTAGATATAAAAAAATCTTCTTAAATAATTTAATCTATCTTATTCTTATTTTAGCCCAAAATAAAATCCTTAAATAATTTGATATATTGTTATTTTATTTTGACAAAAAAATCCTTAAAAATTTAGAAAAATAATGTAAATAATATCGTTAAAATTTGTAATTATAAAAATAGAACCCTTGTATTTACTTTATTTATTTTTATTATTAAAAAAATAAAAAACATATTATTCATATTGAACACCATTCAAATTGAATTATGGTTATTTAAACTCGTTTAATGTTAAGTGTCGATCAATTAAATCACGTTTAATATTATTTAAAGTGTTATTTTTATTGTTGTAAATTTTAGAGTTAAATTTTTTAATAATTTTTTAATAATTTAATGTATAGTTCTCATATTTTAGGCAGAAAAGTCTTGTTAAATAATTTAGTTATGGTACTTATTTTAGGGAGAAAAGTCTTCTTAAATAATTTAGTTATGGTTCTCTTATCTCCAAAGTTTAAGACGACCTCTTACGGTCAACTTTCAATATTGTGAGCCGTTGATTTAGTTGTTTGGTGTTTAAAAAAAAAAAGGTCTCATTTTTAACATGTTCGAATCTAAGTTTCTTTAAAAAAAAAATAACAAATTAATTAATTAAAAAAGTAATAATGCGGGAGGATATTTTCCATCAGTCTAGTTTTTTTTGTCAACCATATTATAAAATTTCATTAGTAGGAATGCTAATGATGTGATATTTGGTTACTATCACGTAACATTTATATCATTTTCATAATTCCATCAACATTTAAATTTTTTTAACATTGACATACACGGTTAAAGAGATGATGTGAACCACTAGCATCACAACACTTTGATGCAAAAACCACCAGTTCTTTCAAGTCCTTGAAGAAAGCATCCCTTTAGCAATCAAGCCAAAATATTTCGAAAGTCAAATAACGTAGGAATAGTTTATCACATCAATATATCTGGTCCAACACACATAATTATATTAAATAAAAGATTATTATATCATTTATAATTATAATATATTTTTTAATTAAATATAATTATGATATATATATATATATAAATACTTGATAACGTACAAATGAAACCGAACAGTATCAGATTGATTATTTGCCCCCTAAGTACGAGGACCATATATAAATGACAGCAGAATGGAACATGCTTCCGAGTACTTCAAGCTATATAACAAGTTTGCCCCGAGCATCTTCGACAAGATAATAAGCTCTTATTAACTTTCGCTTGTCAAAACTGTGTCCAAAAAATTTCAATTTTACAGAAAATTGTAATTTTAAACTACCCTTATTATAGTTTTGGTATTATTTTTTTTTACCCCTATTCTAAATTTTCTAAATTGGAACACACGGAGCTCTTATTTAGATTACTGAGCCACGTGAAATTCTTAGTTAAGTTACTAACACACATTTTGATCGATATTCAATAATAATCTTAATTAATTTAGAGATATTATTTTCGTTAAAATTGACCAAAATGTATACTAATAATTTAAACAAAAATATTTCATGTATTATAATTGAAAATTGAAAATAGGGATCATAAAAAATACCAAAACAATAATATGAAAGGTATTAAATCATGTACCCAACTCAATTAATTGAAAAAAAAATAAAAGGTCCAAAATTTGCTGTTTTCTTAATAAATACAAATAGACGACAACAAAATAGACAACAACAAAGAAGAAAATTGCTAATAATGAACCTGCAGTAACAAATCTCGAACAGATTCTCACCCTAGGTGCCACGGAAGACTTTAACCAGTGACAAATTGTAGGTTTACAGCAACATCCATTCTCTAATCAAAGATGTCTATGAGAAATAAGGGCTGATATGGGATACATTTTGTTGATCCCCCCAGGAAAACAATCATGAGTCAAAAATAGGCTAAAAAAGTGCGGTATAATTGGAGAAAAGATTAATAAGGTCATCAAGGGCTTCAGGATAAAACTTTCTAGCAAATAAATAACAAGGCCGCTTCATCCCATTCCAAATGCAAGGTGTGTGCAATATTGTCTTCTGCAGAAGTAAATACAAACCAATGGATATTTTTCCCAAGAAACAGAGAACATAATGATAAGCAACTCAATTTCTCTAGGCATTAAGAAAGAATATGTCCATACCTTTCCGTCACTTGTGTAATGCAAATCCTCATCAATAGACTGAAAGGGAAGCCAAAGGGAAAGTCACTAAAAAGATTGACATTTAATGGCAAAAGTTGAGTAATGCAAAGAGGAGGTTTCCTTCATTGTACCGTAATATTCTTCAGGAGTTCGAAAGTAATATCCTTTGCCCTGAATGCTTTTGGATGCCACTTCATTTCCGACCAATCAACATAGGTTACTGACCAATTTGCAATTCCACCGGGGTCTTTCATCTAGAAAAGGACGATAATAGGGTTGTTAACAGTGTAGAGATTTCTATAGCAATCAAAAGCACAAAGTTCTGTATACTAACATGAAAAAATGTAGGGAAGTAATGCTCATCTGAGTAGCAATTGCGCCCATCCATGTTTGGCTGAAAAAATTCAAATTCATCATTGTTAATATATCGATTATAAAAGGTCTGTGGATGTTCATGGCAGCTCCAACAATTTCAGCTTCCTCACCAGAGGACAATGAAGACCAATTTAGCCAGTTTGAGCAACAAAAGAGGAAAAAATTCAACGGCTATGCATGTAATGCTTCAATAAAATAACATTGATTGAGTTCCTTCCCAAAACCATCATATATGTCAAATTTAAAAAAAAAAATTAAACATCGAAGGAACGACTAAAAAAGAACTATACTAATAAAGTAATAATACAGCAATCTACAACAAAAAGAGAGTACATCGGATAAATAGTATAGTACGTGCCATTAGCAATATAAAATAAGCATTCACTTCTCTTTTTTCTTTTGCTCAGAAAGTCTGCCTCACTTACAAAAACAAAAAATACATAAAGATCTGGCTATGAATACTTTGACTTTCAGAGTCAGGCACAAAAATTTGTTCAGTGTAATAAAGTCAAACCGTATAAGGATGTTTGGTCCTTAGTTAAAACCATTTATGTGCTAATAATTTGGATCTAGACCCAACTACCCAGTTCAAGCCAATGACTCTAATATGCCAAATTTCTCAATTAAGAGAACTTATATAAAATAGATAGGTAGAGAACATAAAAACAAGCCGCTTATAACAAATTAAATTATTTATGGTGAAAAGCATACTCAAAGTAAAAAGAATTACCCTACAATAGTGCTTGAACTTTGTGTAGTATAGACCATCCGTCATGATGATAATTGCATGCATCCGCTTCATAGTGAACCACTGCATCAAACATCAGCAAGAACCAAGCATAAATTAAGAATCATCTACAGGGGCTACACTAATATAAAGTTTGGCCCATAAGCCATTTTGCATGCTAAAATGTCTTGATCAAATAAGTTGATGATCATAAAATCACACTAAGAATTAATTGAGATTGAGTAAATATAATTTTGACAAGACGTATGGTTCAATTAACTTCCTATCTTCATTATAAATTTACCGACAATTGAAGAAATATATTTCTTACAAGACATATATTTGTTTAATATACTTCCCATCTGCACAATATAAAACCAAACAGAGCAAAGCCTCTGAACAATAAAACACCAAAACTTGTAGAGTGACACGTCTGATATATAAACTTGGATAAATCTTTAACAAAAAAATAGATAAACCCTACCACAAGAAAGACCTATTACTTTGTTATCCTAAAAATTCAATGATTCAAACAACTAAAGCAGCTTCTTTTCTCAATTTTCTATGGAATCCAAAGGATAAGGAGAGTCTAGGAAAGATTATCACCAAAGAGCTTCAACAGAACCAAGTGTTAGTGCTACAAGCTTTTCTTTTTAGACAAAGTCGGCTGCTGGAAGGATCAAGTGATAGAAATTTCAAAAATAGATCGAGTCAAACTGGCAAGAGAAACTCATAAACTGCAGAATGAAGAGGGCTAAACATAGGTAGTTGGTATAGAAAGGCCTGGTCTGCCTCAATGAATGAAAGAAGTTCTCATCTAAATGTTACATCACAAACAAATACAGAAAATTGTTTTCAGATTTAAATATCACATGCCAGCAGTTCTGGGAACAAATAAAATACCTAAAAGTTTCTATGTAGGCAGATATCATTATGCTTGAAACATTATACCTGAGAACCCTTTTGGAAGTGTCTCTTTTCCACTTCAGGCAACATATGCTCTGAATATCTGCCAACTCCATGTGGACCAGGGTCATGCCAGCTAGAGAGAAAGGATCAGAACATCATTTGAAAGGTAATTAATATGTATAAATCTATTCCAGAATAAGAGCTGACAACAATGGGTCTTCTTTGCACAGTGCTTACCAATCAACAAAACTGACGTTTGTAAACATGAGATAGTTATACACATACTCGAAGTTATGCATAGGAACACAACTGCAATAAAATGCAGAACAAAACCAATTAATAATCTATTGAAATTCCTTTATACAAACATGCTCTATTTCATTACAGTTTTATGAAAAATTACCTTTCAGACAGCAAAACAAAATGCTGGTTATCGGGATCTAAGAGGGCAGTTGCTAAAAGTCTTTTCTCTGCCTCAACCATGGAAAACTTTCCCCATGCTACCTGCATATGTATAGCAAGTTAGCAACTAGATCAGCTTGAACCCCTTCACAAAGCAAGACAGATATACAAGGAAGCATTGCTTAAACCATCTATCATAAAATCATTGGGGAAGAACAAATATGAAAGATGCATTGGATTCATATAAAATGATTCCACTTCAAGACTTGACCAGAAGAGAATATGTATGACATAAAACCTCAGCTTACCAGCCAAGGGCTAAAATAAAATAGTAAGTGAAGGTTTCTTACTAGACTATAAAATATTATGAGTAGCACCATTACCTTTTCGCTATGGATGTCTCGCCCAATAAAATATTGGCTCACGTGTACTGGTTTTTCATGAGATGCATGTACATATACAGTAAATCTGTCATCGTGGCCCTGCATGAGAAAAAAGATATGAAGGAAATGTGTATATCTGGCGTTACTCTGAATAGGATAGAAATAAAATGTAATAAGACATAGATATTATTCATTTATCAGCCCTCTTTTTCCTAAATCTTCAACACTACATTAGACAATTGTTGCATCAAATCCAAAGGAAGCAGTGGTTACAATGCTCACCCGATGAAAATCATTTTTCAAAATTTTCTTTGGTAGATGACTGCAAATAACATATATTTTATTGAAAAGGTATTTAGATCCTGATAAGATTCACAAATAACAAATAATGCATATTATGCAATATATACACAAATTTACAAGCAGATGCAGAAACGTATCCACATGTGTTTCATTGAAAAAAAGTACTAGTTTGATATCATGTTATCCACTTCGTTAAATCAGATACAAGTTTTTCTCGATTAGCAACAAAAAAAAAAAGATACAAGTTCATGTTGAATTCACTAGAACTCCACCTCTTGATGTTACTTTCCCTCCATGAAATGTTAATCTTTCTAGATAAATTGCAGAAAATACAAGTCATTTTGGTTTTTGAAGCTGAGAGTGAAGAATAAGCATCAGAGATTCCCAAAGGAATAAAAAAGTACAAAAAATTTCATGCCCTGTTTTCTCACTTATGATGCCTATATAAATAATTTAAGAATAGAGCAGAAATACAAAGTATAAACAGATACTAAAAGAAACTTGATGACTATGAGAAAGAAAAACCTTACACGAAAGAAAATATCCCAGAGCTTCTCAAAAGGTAATGAACCTGAAGTCAGAAACAAGAAAGCAATTTTGGGAGTCTTTGGTGAAATAAGTGGTGTCTTCAGAAGTTCCCTAAGTACAACCTCAGATATAGTCTCATCATCAGTCAAAGCCCTTGGAGGAACAGGTGGAGGCCAGTTGAATGGACCAGTGTCACAACCACCAGAAGAAAAGAGAAAGCAGCTTGCAAAGCTTCTCGGTGGATAAACATAGGCAACAACCAAGAAAAAGCACACAAAAGAAACCAATAGAAGAATCCATATTGGTCTTCTTAGACGTAGCTGCTTCCGCATTCCAGACATGGTCAGAATATCATACGTCTACCAGCCATACACCAGCTTCCTTCAATTAGGATCAAGCCATTTTAGCAACATCCTAAAGCATCTTCCGTGTACTTTATTCAACTAGTGCACCACCATGGTCTTCAATAAGTAGGAAAAACACAATTTAACAACGAAAAAAGAAACTACCAGAACTAGAAATATTTCAGCCAAAAGAGAGAGAGAGGCAATCAGAACTAGAAATATAATATGCACATGCACAATTTAGACCACAATAAAGAGCAAATTGAAACAGACATCCCTCTTATGAGTCCATTCAGTATTTCAACATTATCAAACTATACAGAAATATTAATCATCACCGGGAGGAAAACTGCAAAAATTCCTGTTTACATGGAAATCAAAGGCTTAAAGCATTGAGGGAGAGAGCAGAAGACACAAGATTAATAGTCAACAACTACAAGAATAAGTGCAAATATGTGATGTTTCAAATCTAAGAGTTTCTTATCTAACAACTATTAATAACCATTATTAAAGAATCATGGATTTCTTTCTTTATATAATAATAAACAATATTGATAAGTATGTGCACATTTGCTTTAGTTTTAAGCCCAATATTAATGCAAAACCAGCAGGATATCTAGTGTTTCAAAGAATTAAAAACTTGAAACCAATCTCGTTGTACTTTATGTTCCAATCACCATTTCTCAAACAAACCCAAATCAAAAGCAATGAATGGGAGCAAGCACTTTTGAGAGTCGTTTAAGGTGCTCTACTAGGGTTTTCTATCCTTCATGTCCCTCCCTTTTTATGCTCCTCCATTGCCATTGTACATGGATTCCGTCGCAAACCTTCAATTCTTCCATTGTCTGCCATAGATCTTTCTTTCCTTCTATGTCTTCTATTCTCTAATGTTTCTATTTCAGATCTGATTCCATCAATTTCATCCACATATTTCCTAAATAAATCTGAAGCTACTTTGTTAGGTCAATTGGTGTTATGGCTCGAATCCGTAGTCAATCCTATTTCCGATAGGAACATTTGACAATTAAATCCAATTTTTTCCATTCTTTTCTAATTCGCTTGCTGTTTCAGTTCGGCTATAAGCCTTTTGTTGCAAATAAAGAAGAGAAGAGCTAGATGAGAGTCTACTCTGAATTTGATGTCCTTTATCCTCTATGTTATGGCCATCGTCATATGGTTCTCTTTCTGAGAGCAGTTTCCTCACTGGAATGATTCTTAGCTTCTATGCCACCAATTCTTGCTATGAAAGCAGTTATTGAAACTTTCCAAGAGCTTTTATTCTATCTGGAATGAATCTGCTAATTTCCTTTGCTTCTAGTTTTCTTATTTTGTTAAGAAAAATTGGTATGATTTATGTCTTTGTTTGTCATGAGGTGTACACCATTATAGAGGCACGATGTATGCTCTTCTCTAAAGTTTGGTTTTTTCCTTTTTTTAGTTTTTTTCCTTGGTTCTTATGTTCTGTATCTCCATTGGGGAAGCTTTACTATAGCTACGGTGTTTTCTTGAAAGAAGTTGGTAGGTAGTTGCTGGAAGACTAGTTCAGGCCATGATGTTAGTGCATTTAGGTTAGTTGTTTGAGTTTGTGTTGTGGGATAGGGTGATTGTTAGCCTTTACTTCAAATTATTGTTTAGTAGTCATGGTTGCTAGTCAAGTTATATATTAATCTTGGCTAGCCATGGCTGTACAATCCTGCAAACTGTTGGTTGTATCTCTGTCATTTGGGACTTGTTTTAAGTTGCCTTTAGATTGTATCAATTTTTCTATTGAATGAATGACCATCTTCTTATGACCCAAAACAACAAATAAATAAATAAATTCAAAATTCATCCTAATCAAAGTGCAGCTTCTTAATTTTAACTCTACTCCTCATAGAATGCGTCTGATCTGTATCAATTTTTTATCCCATAAAAATTCTTATTCAATTCCAATCCTTTAAACATTAACAAAGTTAAATTTCCACATTACACAGCCCGAAAAACACACATAAAACTCACCGAATGAAGAAAAACTTAGCTGGTTTTCGAAAGAACAGCTAAAAGAAGTAAATCCAAAAAGAAACAAGGAAAAAAAATCAACTCCATTGATTCAATGCTAAGTTAAATGTTCTTTAAAGAAACCAAAGGTCAAAACATAAAACGAATGAAATATTAAAAAAGTCGAATCTCGAAGTAGATATTCAAAGATGGAAATAAACACCAAAAAGTGAGACAAAAGAAAGAGTTACCTAAAGATGAAAAATCAAGGTAGTATCTGAATCAAATAAACATTAATGAATCGGAATAACGAGGAGATCTGTGAAAGAAAAGAGTGGTTGTAGAACAATGCGAATCGTTGAATGCTAAAATTCTCTTCTCTCTCTTCTTTCTCTGGCCTGTTCTCTAGCTCTGGGAATTGACGAAGAATACCACTTCGAAGCCAGCCAATTATGGCCTTGTTTTCCACGTCACACCAACTAATTTATTGCCATTTATTTATGCTCTAATGAAAGTGTTATTATTATTTGCTTATTGTTTAATTGCATGAGATATATTTTCTTATAACATAAAATATGTATTTTTTTTATAAATATATATATATATATATATTTATTTTCCGTTATACTAAAAATTTTCTTTTTATCAAAGAGAGAGCTAAAAATAAATTATATATGAACTGGAGGTGTTGTTTATTAATTTTTACCCATTTCAGATCTTTGCCTTCCCACTGCCATACGACAATCTGGATTTGTATACGACTATTGCCGTTTTGAAATACTTCGGTATAAAAATATACTGCTACTTGCCTAATAATTTCTTAGTAACAGGATAAATGGCCTGTATACCATTTTTTACCATCTCATATCTATACAGTTGAAATTTATAAGATAAAAAAATTATTTTTTTTAATCTCAATTATTTTTTTAATATTTTGAATTATCATCCAATCTCAATTTTTTTTTTAATTTAGGGGCAAATAAGCTTTTTAGCCCTCTCTCCAAACCCTGTCAATCTTTTTCTACTTTTGTGGCTTGGTTTTTGCTTTGAATATATGGAAACGGAGAATAGCTCTCCTGTAATAGAATAAAAATTTACTCTCCAGATAAGTTAATTTTATTTTTATTATATTTAATAAAATTATCATATTTCTCACTTAATTTGTTCTAATGCACTTTTCAGTATTTTTTATTACATTTTTTTTCATATTTTTCCATCTATACCGAAATTTAAAAAAAATTATCTACTCGATTTCGTACTAATTTAAATAAAATATTTAATCATATCAATTTCATATTAAATTTTAAAAAATGTTTCAAATCGATTAGATATTAATTGTAAAATCTATTTCAAATCAAAACGGATTCAATTGATAAAAAAACATGAACTTTTAACCATTTTTTACCATCTTATATTCTTAATTTTATTTAGAGAATTTTATTCATTGATTTTAAATATATTTTTCATCAATAAACATTAATATACAAAAATATAAAGTCATAACAAAAATAAGAAAATTGTTTCAAACAGTAAGTTCAAAACCATTTAGATCATAAAATCAATAAACCTTAAATAATAGTAAACATATACTCAAATACCTTAACAAAAAAATTAACTATTTATACCCCACCAAATAGAGATAAATTTAGAAAACAAATTCAATAATTTTGTAATTAAAAGTCTTGATATTCATTAATTTACTTTACTCAATACTAACATTTTTAATTAAGAAAAAAACTTAGAAAAAAAGAGAAAAAAAGATAATGGTAAGAAACTTTAAAGCTTTGAATAAAAAAATCATTAGTGATGGATATTTTATTCCAAATAAAATAAACTACTATCATTAATAAAAAAAATTCTCAAATTTTAATTATAAAAATAAATTTTGGAAAATAAAATTTAATGAAGAATCATAAAAATTAACGATATTTGTTGCCTACAAGAACAGTTCCAATAGACAGTTGTATTATTTGAAATAAAACAAGCACCATATACTTGTCAAAGTCATATGTATAACATCTTTAAAAAACTACATAACATTTGTGGTATATACATCGATGAAATTTTAGTATTTATTAATTACTTAAATAAATATTACTTGGATATTATTAATTTCTTATAAGAATGTAAGAAATAAGGATTTGTTCTATCATAAGGAATGGTTATAATAGCTTAAAAAAATATTCAATATTTAGAATTAAAAATAAAAGATGAAAAATACAATCTCCAACCTCGTATATTAAATAGTATACATATATTTTCTAGTAAAATCAAAGATAAAAATTAATTATAAAGATTTTTAAGATGTTTCACTTGTTCAAAAGCATATATCAAAAATTAACAAAAATGCGAAAATCGTTACAAACTAAACTCAAAAAGATTATGAACATAATGCACACTACATAGACAAAATAAAAAAACTAGTAAAAAATTTGCCAATTTTATACTAAACAAGTCAATATGATAAAATGATAATAGAAACAAATGTTTTACAATAATATTAGGAAATAGTTTTAAAAGAAAAGGTATATGTAAAAGATAAATATCTTTGCATATATACATCATGATTTTTTTAAGCTTAAGAATTAAATTATCATAGTACTTAAAATGAATATTTAACAATTAAAAAAGTTATAAAAAATATGCAATATATTATAAGTTCAAGGTTTCTTGTTAGAAAAGATAATAATTTTTTTGAATATTTCTTAATAACTAATATTATAGGTGATTATAAACAATATTTATTAATCAAATGGTGGAAATGGTTCAACCATTATATGTTTGATATTGAACATTTATCAGGAAATAAAAACAGATTAACTGAAGCATTAAGTAAGGAATTAACACCATTAACCATTTTATTTATTTATCAATAATGGATCCTCTTAACGTAAACATTAAAGAAAAAGAAATCAAAATCTTAAATGACCAACTTAAGATATTATATATTAAGAAATCCTTAAACGATAACATCAAAAAGGTTAATCTCTTGGCTAAGCAGGAAAAAATTAAATGTTCAAACTATAAAAATGATAAGATTATATTATATGAAAAGAAAGTAATCAATATTTTGAAACTAAGTGAAGAAAATAATATCTCCATAGAGAATAAGAAATAAGAAAATCTTAATTGGGTAAATGAAATAGAAAATGAAAAATATTTAAAGATATAAGTTTTATATAATCTAAAATTGTCCTAAATTAGGAAATTATTCTAGTTGGTAAGAAGTTAGAAAAATCATAACAAGCTTCAATGGAATAATCAATAGATAATTCAGCAATAGAATAGAAGCATAAAACAATTTTGCTAATTATAGAATAGAAAAATTATTAATTCCTTCGGAGGTAACTAAGAATTATTCTCAAGTAGTGCAACAATAAATCAATCTTAGTAGATTGAAGACAATCGAAAGGATACCTATATCATTACTATTCAGAGAAGCAATTAACAACTCTTTTATTCAAAAGAAGAAAGATATCATCACAGGAACCTTATGGTTAAGTTTATATAACCTAGCTAGAAAATCTATAGAAAAACATCTTAATGATATGTAGTACCATACTTTAGAGAAAAAATTGCCTACAGGTAGCAAATTTAATATTTGTATACAAAGAATTTCACATTGGGTTAATAGAAAACTTCTATCCATAAAATAATTTAAATTACTTTCTCAAAAATTTCAAAAAATCCATTAAAGAATTTAGAAAGAAAGTTAATGTTATGAATAAGTCTATTTATTTAAGAATTTTCAATTCAATTATGAATTAGAACCAATAAATTTCAATAAATCTATATTATTTCATTAAGTTGTGACTTATCAATATCGAAAAAGAATTTAATCATCTTAAAGCTTTGTTAAAAAAAGAATTTGATTCATAGAAATTAAGTATAGAATGTGGCTAAATGTTAAGCTAAATCTATTATGAACTAAGAAAAATTAACAATTTTTTTGAAGTTAAAGTAAATTATTATACAAACAAAGTGATTATCATCTCACAAAGTAATCTACCTATCATTGAGAAAGATGATGAAAAGATAAGAAAATATAAAGTTGCTTTCAACTGCAATAAATTAGAAGTAAATATATAAAGCTCTGTATTTTGCCAATATGATAGGCAGCTAGGGATCACAAATGCATTTCTTGCATTAAAGATAAAGAAGAATACGTGAAAGGTTCAACTTTACAAGAATTAGTGTCGACAAACGACTCTGAATAAATGTAGGGTCCCTACATAGTAAACTGGCACCTCAATCTAAATAATGTAAGTATTAACTAAAAAAGTTAGATGATATAATGAAATCTCATTTATATAAAAGATAACCCTTATATTTATAACATGAAAATCTTATTCTACGAGAAGACATACCTCTCACACTCTTTGATAAAATTATTCACTAACTCTTATCTTTTTATTTTTTATTTGGTAACGAGTAACTAAAACATTTTTCAAGATTCTTATTAATTTAGTTGTAATAAATTGCTATGAAAAATAAAATTCCATCTTAAAACAAAAAACCCCTAATTATCACTCTAACCTTAAAAGGCATGTACGAATACTATAGATTTTTATAAGTCAAGAAAGACATAGGATCGGAACTAATTAAGGTACTACCGTAAGGAAAAAAAAAGAGACATCACGAAATAGAATATCAAGATAGATCCATATTTATTATGGTCAGTTACAATTATATACTATTAAGATATTAGAGAATTTATTAATTTATTTATTACTCGTTTAATAATTTACATAAAATATTAAAGAAAAACGTAATGAAGAAAATAAATCAAAAACTAATTTATATATAAGTAAAATAAAAGAAAAACAAGAAATCGAAGAAAGTCTAAAAGATGTTATATATCTTAAAGTATTTTTACTATATTTTAATAAATTTATAAAAGAAAACTTTACTATTAGGGTAAGAAGATGAAAAGTAATTGAAAAATTATAAAGATTAATTAATTATATTTTTAAAATAGAAAAAAAGATGTTATTTAATAAAAAGATGTGATAAAGATTTTTTAAAACTATAAGCTATTTTTGACATAATCATGTTAAATATAAAACAAAATAATAAAATATAAAAATTAAATCATTTGTTACACAATACACAATGAATTTAATCTATAAAATATTAAATTAATTTCAAAATACAATTAACTAGAATCAAAATAATTTGGGCATGATTTAGTGTCAGAATCATGACAAAGAAAATAAAAAAAATATCATGATTTTTATAAGCCTTATAAAAATGAATAAAAAACTTGTAAAGAAAAATCAAAAGAATGATCTGTATAAGGAATATGTGTTATGTTTATGTGATATCAAGTGCGGATGTATATAGCAACTAGAAGGGTACGTAAATTTGATAAATAAATTTTTAATTGTAATATTTATTAAATTATAAATAAAATAATGTATATAATAGAATTATATTTTACCTAAGTTTTAAATTTTGAACTTTTGACACTAAATATATCAATAAAATTTAATAATTTAAATATATATTTTTAAAATAAGATAAATATAATATTTTTTAATTTAAAATAAATAATAACTGAAATATAATTAGTATTATTTCGTAGAATTTCTCATATACAAACCTTACGGTCAGTTATATGACAAGTAGCAGTTAGTCCCTCCATTGGCTAGCAGAAGGCCACGTCATATACTAAACGAACTTCATCCACGTGTTAGCTTCTCATCTTCCTAAAACCATTGTTCTCTCTCAGTACAAAATCCAAATCAACGTACATGGCCGGTCTTCGCAGCTCAATTCCATCTCTTTCTCTACGAAGAAAGTTCATAAGTCCATTCCCAAAAGGAATTGTATCAATATTCATATCCTTTCCCAAAACAATTCGTTTCGAATCCATGAGCTCCACCTCAAATTCCGGCCTTAGCAAGCCTAGCTCTCCTACAATCTATAACGTTCCGGAGCTAGATGCTGGCGAAATTGACCGCATTGCCGACCAGAACTTTAAGAGGTACGCGTCTTCGTCTGTGAAGAGAAAGGGAAATGGTATCGCCATTGTTTGGTTTAGGAATGATCTGAGAGTTTTGGATAATGAGGTTTTGTTCGAGGCATGGGTTTCGTCTAAGATGATATTGCCTGTTTATTGTGTTGATCCTCGACTTTTTGGGACAACTCACTACTTTGGTTTCCCAAAAACTGGAGGTACTTTATTTTCATTTTCGTTTTCGTTTTACTCACCTGGGTTTTTTTAGCTTTCTTTATGCGCTTAGAGTAGGATGATTTTCAAATGCTCTTTTTGACGTAATTTATTTGTTTATTTTCCATTTGATAAACTAGTTGGAAGTTATTTTTAGTTGGACTCTTCTTTTATTTCTGTGAACTAACCGTGTAATAGGAATGGCAATCATATCAGTTTAGTCGTGTTTTCATGTTGATCTCGTGATGTTTACGTGTTAGTTTACAAAAAAAATTATTTAGTTTTTTGTGTTTATTTATAATGGTAAGAAATATGTAAATTTAGAGAACATGTTTGTTATGCAATATTAAAGAACTTCATTTTAAATTTTTTGTATAATTATTTGTTTGATTGTAAAATGACCTTATATTATACTAAATAAAAATTGTAAGATTGGGGGTGTGAGATTAATGTCTTGATTTTTTTTTCTTTTATTTTAAATTAAAAATATTTTTTTAATTTTTAAAATGTTAGAAAAATATAGAAATAATTAAATATTTATTTAAATATATTTTTATAATGAAATTATTTTAATAGTTAATAACATAAACTAAATTAAATATTATTTTGAATGTATATTATTTTATTAATTTTATCTCACTATATTATACATATTATCACTAAATATTATCCAGAATAATTATGATACAATGTAATATAGTTCAATCTATTATAATTATATTTGATATATCTAATACGGTATACTATGTCAAAATAATTATCAATTAATTACGATTAAACTTTATGTCTTTCTTGTTTTCTTGTTTTATTATCATGATGTATCTGGTATTGACACCACTATTGTGTACACGTGACATGGCATGTCTCTAATGTTGTGGGCGGAAGCAATAAATAGCGGTATATGAATATATCAAAGCAATAAAATGAACACACAGAATTTACGTGGTTCGGCAATTCACCTAGGTCCACGGGAGGCAGCAGATATTATTTGAACTGAGTAGGAAATATACAGAATACAGATACAGATTTTCTTACTAATAATATCTCTCAAGTGTTGGGAAATAACGCAAATTCCCGATAAGCCAGATTTATGAGAAAGCAAGAATAGAAAAATAACACACAAAATTTGATAACTAGCTTCTACCAATCTTGCTACGCCTCCTGAGACAGATCTTTTTAAGCGAGAAATTACACAGCTGCTTACAACACTCACAACTCACAACCCATTTACTCCCAAGAAACTTCCTCTCAATTTTCTCTCCCAAAAGCTTTTCTCTCTAAGCTTTTCTCTCAATTGGAATGAACACTTTGGATGATTAATTCATTACAATTACACATCTATTTATATGAAAATTCACTCCTTGAATTACTCCTTAAATTAATGGTTCCTTAAATTGCTCAATTAAGCTCCTTGCTTTTGCTCCATTTAATTGTTCCATGTTTTCGCTTCCTTGTTTCGCTCCATGAATTGCTCCATGCTTTGCTTCCTTGCTTTGCTCCATGTTTTGCTCCATGTTTTGCTTCCATGTTTTGCTCCACGTTGCTTCCTTAAATTGTGAGCCTTTATAACAATCTTCCCACTTGAAGACCGATTTCAACTGCCTTCACACCTCGATCAACGCAGCAGCCTTTTCTAGTCCAGTTATTTATAGACCAACCGAAGTTCGAGCACAACTCGGCTTGTCAATAGTCACCACCTTTGTTAACATATCTCATTGATTTCGCTTCCTTGAATCTTCTCCAAGCATTAACACATCATCTTCCAATGTAGATCCGACGAAGTTGATAACGAAGTCCACATTACGCTTTGCTCTAGAATGAAATGTCAATTCTTCGCCAAGTGTATCGCACTGACTATCACTACGCAGTAACATTCTTCTCGTTTGAATCCCACCAATTAACAAACCTCAAGCCATATCATCTCTTTACTAGCTTCGCCATCGCTACATACTCACCAGAAGGGGATGAGTGACAATTTTCTCAGATTTCGTGACATCCAACTAACAAATAGCTCCAACAAGAATATATAACCTATGGTGCTTCTTCCTGATCAACTTCACCTCCAAAGTCCGCGTTCACGTACCCTTGTACTTTTAACTCTCCTTTACTAAAGTACAAGCACTTTTCTCAAGTGCCTCGCATACCTCAAAATCCACTCTCGATCGCTTCCCAATGAGTTTTTCCCCGGATTCGACATAACCGCTAACAACTCCCAATCGCACGGCCAATGTCCGTCTACGCATGCACTACCGCGTACATTAAACTTCCAATGGCCGAGGCATAAGGAACCTTAGCTACGACCTCCCTCTTCTTCGTCTCGAGGACCGATCCTCGGATAGGCGAAAATGACCGCGGCTGCGGCGTGACCTGGCTTCGCATCGCCCATACGTCAATCTTTCGCAAAACACGATTAATGTACTCGCCCGAGATAACCGCAAGGATCCTTTCTTCTTATTTCTTGTGATTTGCATTCCAAGAATCTTCTTTGCCTGACCTAAGTCTTTCATGTCAAATTCCTTTGACAATTGTCGCTTCAACCTTTAATATCATCCATATCCGAACCTCGCTTTACTAACATATCATCAACATAAAGTAGTAAAATGATATAACCTCGGACTTATATCTCTCAAGTAGCAACAATGATCAAGATTGCACTTCGGAAACCTTCCTCAGGTACGAAGTCGTCAAATTTTTTGTACCATTGTCTCGGCTTGCTTTCGTGCCATACAAACTCTTCTTAAGTCCGCACACCACGTTCTTCTTCTTCCCCCTTTCTCGAGAAACCTTCCGTCGGGTGTACATGTAAATCTCTTCATCTAAATCTCCACAAGGAATGCAATTTTCACATCCAACTGTTCAAGACGAAGATCTTCGATGGCTACAATACTCAATACCGATCTCGATAGTATCAGCTTCACAACGGGAGCAAAAATGTCAGCGTAGTCAACTCCTTCCTTCTCGTTGAAACCCTTCGACAACTAGGGCGGGCTTTGTATCTCTGGGAACCATCACAAGCCCTCTTTCACCCCAGACACCCATTTGTTACGAAGTTGCCTTCTTTCCCATAGGTAACTCACCTAGTTCCCATGTCTGTCGAGATGAGAGATTTCATTTCTTTCTTTCATAAAGAAGCTCCCACTTGTTGGAATCTCGAGTCCGACAAGCTTCATCATAAAGCATTCGTGCTCCCCTCCATCACCAAAGAACATATACTTCATACGTATCTCCCGTTAGGTACATGAGGTCGAGAAGACCTTCTCAATACAAGTGAGCCGGAAAGAGGTGCAGGTGTGCCTGGAATGCCGTGGTACGTTTGTCCAACAAGTTCCTCCGGCCGAGGACTTGTTACAATTGGTTCTGCTGGCGAAGATCCGGGGACATCATCTCGCATTCGCAAATACCGACTCATTCTCGCTCCGAGTCATCGGGCGCTCATTTTACGTACGTCCCTTATACATCACCCTTTCGTTGAAAATCACATCTCTCACGATAACTTTCTTCTTTTCGTCATCCCAAACGCGGTAGCCCAAACTCATCCTCACCATAGCCAATGAACGTGCATTTCTTGGATTTGGGATCAAGCTTATTCCTCGCCGATCACCGATATGCACAAATGCTACACAACCGAAAACTTTTAGATGTGATAGTTTCACCTCTTTTCCGCTCCATACCTCCTCTCGGTATTCTACGCTCCAATGGAACGTACGGGCCTCATTGATCAAGTAGCCGCCGTGTCGATCGCTCGCCTGCACGTTTCTGCAGACCGACCGTATACGAATGCTTCGGCTCTTTCGTCAACGTCGCTCATACGCCGCCTACACCATCAGGCCGAGGCGTGCCCGGCATGCTTCTTTCCATTCTAATTCCGTGCTCATAGCGTAAATTTTTGAATCTCGTGTCTTCATATTCACCACCATTATCTCGAGTTTTTGATCCTTTAAACCCGTCTCATTTTCCACCATAGCTTTCCATCTTTTGAAAACCTCAAATACTTCCGTACTTATGCTTTAGAAAGTAAACCCATACCTTCCGAGAGCCGATCATCACGAAAGTCACGAAGTAGTGTTTCCCACCAATGGGACGAGACGGCCGTCCCCAAACATCGCAGTTGAATAAGCTCTAGCCTTTCCTTCTTTGGGATTCTCGCAACTTGTCCGAAAGTTGACTCTCTTTGCTTTCCAAGTAATGCAATCTTCGCACATGTCTATCTCCGTAGATCGTAGACTGGAAGTTTTCCTTCGAAAGGCATAATCTTCATCCCCTTCTCACTCATACGGCCTAGTCTCTCGTGCCATAGATTTCGTGTTTCTATTGCATTGGCCGCAACCGTAGATTGAACAACGTGCCTCCGCGTCATGTAAAGAGGGCCACTTTTCTTGCCTCGAGCAACTCATCGCACTTTTGAAATCTTCCAATCATCACCACGGAAGATCAGAAGGTAGCCTTCACCGGCCAACCGCCCCACCGAGATTAAGTTCCTTCCGAGATCGGGAATACGCCTCGACATCCTTCGCTCCCAAACAGATCCGTTCAACTTAATCTTCACTACACCTTGCCAATAATAGCACACATGGTTGATCATCACCAAGATATACCTTTCCAAGGTTTCCTGGACATATTTCTCAAGAATTCTTTCAGGAAGAGTACGGAACGATGCTCCGTAGTCTAACACCCAAGATTCTTTCCTCGCCTTTCCAAAGAGCATATCAATGCATCGTCTCCTCCCGAGGGAAGTAACATTTGCCTCGCTTCACTTGTTTGTCCTTCTGCACTCTTGCACCGATTTTTGTAATGCCCGGCTTCTTCCACAATTCCAACACTCGATAGTCTTCGAGCTAAGGGAATTATTAGATTCCCGGATTCGACCTCCTGCCCGTCTTTCGATCTACCTCGTAGTCGCTCTACTCACGTCCATTTCCTTTGGTTGAATTTCTTCCTCTCGACTCGTATGCAAAACCGAAGAGGTCGACGATTCAATTGCCTCTACGCTCTGGATCTCTTCACCGAGAACCAAATCACGAACATCGTCAAATTTCAACTTATCGTCTCCCGACGAGCTACTCACAAACAGTGACAAGAGCATTCCAGCCTTTCTCGGGTGAGAAGACAAAAGTATCACCGCTCGTACTTCTTCATCGACCAATCTCCACCGAACTCAACCTGGGTTGTAACCGTGTCGAGTTCATCGAGATGTCGAGCTACCGACGCACCTTCAAATCATCCGCAAATTGAACAAGCCGCCTCATCAAGTGCACTTTGTTCGAGGCCGACGGCTTCTCACATATCGAGAGAATGCCATAAGCACCCGCCGTGGTCTTTTCCTTGCTATGTTAAAAGCAACATTACGGGATAACGTCAATCGAATAACCTCGGGCCATTCTGCCTGTAAGATTCCAATCTTCTTCCTTTATAGCCTCCGGCTTCTTCCCCGGCAGAGGTTGATATAGATTTCTTTCGATACGTATAATCCTCTATCCGCATTTTCCAAAACCCGAACCGTGCCATCAAATTTCTCGAGTTTCACCCTTCCTTCATCTCACATTATCGCTCCCACTAAAATCGACTTCCTCCTGATCGTTTCGATTATTTCTTGTAGAAAATTGACGTAAATCACTACCAATAGCTCATACATTGTCGGGAAATAACGCGAAATTCCCGATAAGCCGATTTACGAGAAAGCAAGAATAGAAAAAATAACACACAAAATTTGATAACTAGTTCGCCAATCTTGCTTACGTCTCCTGACCAAGCAGATCTTTTACCGAAAGGGAGAAATTACACAAGGTGTTTACAACACTCACAACTCACAACCCAATTACACCCAAGAAAATTACTCTCAATTTTCTCTCACAAAAGCTTTTCTCTCTAACCTTTTCTCTCAATTCGACTGAACACTTTGCATAATTAATTTATTACAATTACACATTTATTTATAGGAGAATTCACTCCTTGTCTTACTCCTTAAATTAATGGCTCCTTAAATCGTCCTCAATTAAGCTCCTTGCTTTTGCTCCATGAATTGTTCCATGTTTTGCTGCTTGTTTTGCTCCATGAATTGCTCCATGTTTTGCTCCTTGTTTTGCTCCATGTTTTGCTCCATGTTTTGCTCCATGTTTTGCTCCATGTTTTGCTCCATGTTTTGCTCCATGTTTGCTCCTTAAATTAAGGAGCTTTATAACATCAAGTGTTTCCCAAAACTCACAAGTATTTTCTCTCTTTGAGTTTGCTTATACTCTCTCTGATTTTTTCTGATTTTTGCCTTGTTCTTCAATGCATGAACTCTTCCCTATTTATAGATGAAGAAAGGCTCCCTTTCCCTAAAGTGTGCCATAATTTAAGCCTTAAATTAGGCCACCATTTTCCTTAAATTATGCCACTAATTTCCTTAAATCATGCCACAAATTAGGCCACTAATTTCCCTAAATTATGCCACTAATTTGTTACTTTTAGAGCCAATATTCAACAATCTCCACCTTGGCGAAAAAGTTCATAACGCTTCCTCCAAATGCGCCCTAGGCGCCCTAAGCTCGAGAGATGTTGATCAAGTTCAAGCAGTGTTGAAACTTGATCCCTGTAACCACCTTTGTAAGCATATCCACAGGTTATCTCAGCTCCGACTTTCTCGAGTATAACATTCCCTTCATCAACGATTTCTCGAACAAAATGAAATCGAACATCGATGTGCTTGGCGCGACCACGATGAACTTGGTTCTTTGCCAAACAAATGGCACTGGGCCGTCGCAGAAAACCTCCACGTTCTTCCGAACAATACCCAAATCCTTAGTCAACCCGAGAAGCCATATAGCTTCTTTGAATGCTTCGTTACATGCCCATATACTCGCCACCGTAGTAGACAAAGCTACATTGATCGCAATGTTGATCTCCAACAACCGGTCCTCCCGCCATTGTGGACACATAACCAAATAGATCGACGCTTATCCAGATCTCCAAAGATAGTCGAATCCACATATCCAACTAGGTGTTTACCTTCGCCTTGTCTCTCTCAAACTTCAAACCAATATCCACAAGACTAGTATGTACCGTAGAATCCACTTCACCGTCAAGCTGTCCTTTACCCGACATTACGTACGTACCAACTCACCATACTAACGGCGTGGGAAATATCGTGTCCTGTGCAAACCATTGCATACATCAAGGCACCAACGGCATTTGCATATGGAACACGTTCCATTTGCTTCTTCTCATCGGTGGTGCTAGGTGACATTAATGCACTTAATCGAAAGTGAGGAGCAAGCGGTGTACTTACCGGTTTGGTTTTTTCATCAATGTCAAACCTTTGTAGTACTTTCTTCAGACATCGAGTCCGTGTCGACAGACCGTATTTGTAACTCTATCTCTCAGGATTTCCATCCCAAGAATTTTCTTAGCTTCTCCAAGATCTTTCATTTCAAATTCGAACTCAACAGAGCCTTCAACTGCCGATCTCCACCTCGCTTCTTAGATGCAATCAACATATCATCAACATATAAGAACAAATAAACGAAGGTACCGTCTTGGAGTTTCCGAAAGTATACACAATGATCAAACCGACTACGTGTACTTACGCTTCTCCGATGAAGCTATCAAAGCGCTTGTACCATTGTCGCGGTGATTGCTTCAAACCGTAAATTGACTTTCTCACCAGAAGCCCAATTCTCTCGTCCCGAATTTTAAAGCCATCCGGTTGAGACATGTAGATTTCTTCGTTCAAAGTACCACGGAGAAAAGTCGTTTTGACATCGAGTCGAGCTAACTCGAGATCAAACCGTGCTACCAAAGCCAATAGTATCCGAATAGATGAATGCTTAACAACGGTGAGAATACCTCGTTGTAGTATATTCCTTCTTTCTCGAGCATAGCCTTTTGCTACCGGTCGGCTTTGTATCCGATGTTGTCTTTACCAGAAAGACCTTCCTTCTCGCATGTACCCATTTGCAACCAATAGTTTTCTTTCATTTGGGAAGTTGAACCAACTCCCAAGTCCGATTCTCGATGTAGAGACTTCATCTCTTCATCCATTGCCATTTTCCACTTCATACTATCAACTCTTCGCACGGCTTCTGCAGCAAGTACGGGACATCATCATCAATTACCGGAAGTGCGAATGCTACCATGTTCGTGTATCCGGTAGGCTTCCTAATCTCCCTTCTACCGAGTAAAGGGCAATAGATTCTCGGCCGCCGATTAATCGGTAGTGATGGTGAGAGAACCTCCACCTCAACCGAGATCTCTTCTCGATCATCAATTTCATCTTCACCACGATCGGTAATTGGTGCAATCTTTTCTCGGATCTTCCGAAGTCTCAAGCATCACCTTAGAAAGAGTATTTGGACTTTCATTCTCTTTCTCTCGAATTTGTTTGTCTCAAAGATAACAGATTCGTCGAATGTAACATCTCGCTTAAGACGATCTTCTTGAATTCACCACACCAAAGTCGAAATCCTTTAACTCCTTCCTTAAAGCCCAAGAAAACAAATTTCTTTGCTTTCGGATCCAGCTTGGATTCACTAACATGAAAATACGCAGACATCCAAATATTCGCAATGAATCATAATCGCAGCAGGTTGTCCGCACCATACCTCTTTAGGAGTTTTTCCATCTAATGCGATCGCAGGAAGTCCGTCGACTATATGAGTTGCATATGACAAAGCCTCAGCCCAAAATGCCTTGCTCAATTTGGAATGAGATAGCATACATTGAACTTTCTCAACCAAAGTACGATTCATTCTTTCGCAACTCCATTCTGTTTGTGGTGTACGAGGAACCGAAAAATGTCTCGATTATCCCTTCATCTTGACAAACTTTAAAGAAAGGATCCGATTTATACTCCCCACCATTATCATCTCTGAGCCTTTTAATCTTCCTGTCTGTCTGAGTCTCGATCATTTTCTTCCATTTAAGAAAGATATCCAAAACTTCATCTTTGTGACTCATAGTGTATATCCAGACATATCTAGAAAAATCATCAATAAAAGTCACAAACCAACGTTTACCTCCAATTGAAGCATTCTTGGAAGGTCCCCAAACATCCGTGTGAATAGAATCAAGAGATCCCTTAGTACGATGAACGACGGGCCGAACTTGACTCTTGTTTGTTTTCCCATTACACAATGCTCGCAGTAAATCAAACTTTCCGCCTTGGCACCTTTCAAAAGACTTTGCTTCATTAAGCCTTGCAAAGCCTTTTCACCGATACGCCCTAAGCGCGTACGTACACAAAGTGGAAGAATCATTTGCCTTTTCTTCGTAACTACTTGAGATACCGTCCTTCCCGTAATCGTACACCCATCTAGGAAATACAAGTTCGCCTTCCGAGTACCCTTCATTGCTACAAATGCACCTCGTACAACTTTCAAGACTCCATTTTCCAATGTTACCTTGTAACCATCGTATCTAGAACACCTAAAGAAATAAGGTTTTTCTTTAGGTCGGGAATATACCTTACATTTGTAAGTCGTCTGATTGTACCATCGTGCATCTTTAGTCGTATTGTTCCGATCCCTTTTGTCTGACAGGCATTGTCGTTGCCCATAAGCACAACTCCTCCATCGAGCTCTTCAAAACTCGAAAACTAATGTCTGTTTGGACACATATGATAAGAACATCCATAATCAAGGATCCACTTATCTGAGTAGGTTTTTGATGATGAAACTGAAAAGGCTGATTCTTCATCTTCATCGGCCTTCTGTGCAACATTTGCATTTGACTTGTCCTTGTTTGGACAATCTTTCTTCCAATGCCCTTTCTGGTGACAATAGGCACACTCGTCCTTCGCAAGACATCTTCTGGATGACTCTCATCTGGACTTTGATCTAGATTTCCCCCTATTATTTGATGCGCCAGATTTTTTGTTGTTAGTCCTACCTCTGGCTGCCGTCAATGCTTCTGATATTGAGTCTCTGTGATCATGTTGATCCTTCTTCCCAGATTTTTATTTACCAAAGCATTTGAAACATCTATGAACTTAACCTCATCCTTTCCATATAACAGGGTTGTGGTTAAATGCTCATAGCTCTCAGGTAATGAATTCAACAACAACAAAGCTTTATCTTCATCGATAATTTCAACATCTAAATTTTGCAGATCGGCCAAAATTTTATTGAAATTATCTAAGTGCTCAATCATAGAGGTACCTTTCTTATACTGGAAACGGAAAAGTTTCTTCTTCAAGTAGAGTCTGTTCTCAATACTTTTCGTCATGTATTTGTCCTCTAGTTTCTTCCAGAGAACTGCGGCTACATTCTCTTTCATGACAAAGTACTTTTGATCTTTTCCTAAGCATAGTCGAATTGTGCCACAAGCTTGTCGGTTGACATAATTCCAATCTTCATTTGAATAATCTCCTGGCCTAGTCTCCAAGGCTATATTAGATCCTTCTCGGAACAATAGATCTAATACTTCACATTGCCACATGCCAAAGTTATTTGTGCCGTCGAATTTCTCCACCTCAAACTTTGCGTTGGACAACATAGTTCTTCGAGTAGAACTTGGTTTGCCATAAATTCTATGGTCAACTTGTTCACCTTCTTCGATCTCTCCTTTATCAGCCATAAGTACAAACTGATAACATAAATTTTGCGCTTACAACTTAAAACATGTTGTTTTTCCAAATTTTATACCTTATTTGAAAAACGGAGTCCGTAGTTGAATTTGGAATGGTCCAATTAGCTAAGAATAGATCCAACTCGGTTGAAAACGGATGAAAAATGCACCAACTCGGTCCAAATATCATTAGTGATCGAGTTGACTCGGCCTAACTCGGCGAGTTGACTCGCTTGTCGGCACAGGATTCCCAGCCTTTCCGGCGGTGATTCTCGACTTCCGATTTGAGCGATTCTTTCACCGCTATGCTCGTATCGTCAAGAGTTTCGATTTGATATATAATACCGCTATATTTGGCTCGATACCAATTTGTCATGGGCGGAAGCAATAAATAACAGTATATGAATATATCAAAGCAATAAAATGAACATAGAATTTACGTGGTTCGGCAATTCGCCTAGGTCCACGGGAGGCAGCAGATATTATTTGAACCGAAAGAGAAATATACGTAATACAGATATAGATTTCCTTACTAATAATATCTCTCAAGTGTTTCCCAAAACTCACAAGTATTTTCTCTCTTTGAGTTTGCTTATACTCTCTCTGATTTTTTCTGATTTTTGCCTTGTTCTTCAATGCATGAACTCTTCCCTATTTATAGATGAAGAAAGGCTCTCTTTCCCTAAAGTGTGCCATAATTTAAGCCTTAAATTAGGCCACTAATTTCCTTAAATTATGTCACTAATTTCCTTAAATCATGCCACAAATCATGCCACAAATTAGGCCACTAATTTCCCTAAATTATGCCACTAATTTGTTACTTTTAGAGCCAATATTCAACATCTAATACTCTAATTTGGTGTAATTTTTTATTTTTTTTAAAAAAGAGGCATTTTTAGGTATCCAAAAAGTATGACTTGTCCTAAAACAGTCATGTGTAACATACGTGTGTGAAGATATAAAAAAAATGAACTAATTTTGGTTTTATTTTTATTGTTTTGGCAGCATTAAGAGCGCAGTTTATCTTTGAATGTTTAGCGGACTTGAAGAAAAATTTATTGAAGTTAGGCCTAAACTTGCTTATTCAACAGGGGAAACCTGAGGATATTTTACCTGCTCTTACAAAAACTTTTGGAGCTCATACAGTGAAGTGATTTCTAAGCTTATTTTTTGACTAATGCAGTTATTTCTTTTCAAATTTTTGAGTTTTTTTAACCAAAAAAGTAGTTGCTATTGCTTATATATCATAATTTGTAATCAGGTGTATGCCCAAAAAGAGACTTGTAGCGAGGAGTTGACTGTAGAAAGATTGGTCAGTAAAGGTCTGCTAAAAGTTGTGTTACAATCTCCAGAGCAATCCAACAGAAATGTTTCTGAATACAATCCCAAGTTACAACTTGTTTGGGGTTCCACTATGTACCATATGGATGACCTACCATTTGATGCCACTAATTTACCAGATGTCTATACTCAATTTCGCAAGGCATGTCAGTTTTCTTTGTATGATTGACTTATTTATCCAATTCTTAGTAAATTCATATGTTCACCTTATAGTCTATTTGCATGGTTTTATAACCAAATTGTATGTTATACAAGTGGGTAAATGGTACGTGTTAGAAATTCAGACTTAACTCTGAACTCAAAATTTAGTTTGTAAGTTAGAGAGTTGTTCAGACTACCAGTACTGGTATCGTTCTACTAACCGATGTGGGACAAGGATCTTTAACACTTCCACTCACATTGGCATTCATTTTACATTTTTACTTATAGGTGTTCCTATTCTCTATCTGTGTATTGAAACCAAAATTCACAGGCGGTTGAAGCAAAATCCAAAGTCCGTAGTTGCATAAAAATGCCATCAGATCTCGGGCCATCTCCAAGCATTGATGATTGGGGTTCCGTTCCTTGTGTAGATCAGTTTAGACTTCAGTTGCAAAATGTACACAAATATGGCACATTTTCATTGTATTCCATTTTAATTATTGAGTGACACTTTAACTTGAGCATTTAAAGTGACGGTTTCACCTCTTTTTCTCTCATCTCGGTACAGGTAAGCAAAGGATTGAAATTCATGGGAGGCGAAAGTGCAGCAATGAGCAGAGTAAATGAGTACTTCTGGAAAAAGGCAGGAGTCATCAATTAGCTTATGTCTCACTTTGTGCTTTCTTTTTTTCTCAAGTGTTTTGGATGGATATAGAGGGAAATGAATTTCCTGCTGCATGTTGTGATTGATAAAAATTAGAATTTTTAAATATGTTTGCACTGACTTTGCTGTTGAAATATATAACTGCCCAACATGTATTTTTCTTTAACTTTGAACATGTTTCACGTAAATCCTTAGGTAAAATATGATCATTTAATTGATTCCAATTTCCTTTCCATATCTTGTAACTTTTGGCTCTTTTCCTGATGTTTCATATATCTTATCTATTTGTAGGATTTGCTTAGGGCATACAAACAGACAAGGAACGGTATGCTAGGAGCTGATTATTCCACGAAATTTTCTCCATGGCTTGCTTCAGGAAGCCTTTCTCCTCGTTTTATTCATGAAGAGGTTGGATCATGGATGTGTTAATCCTCTTCAATTAGTATCTAATGAGGTCAAGCAGGAAAATCAGAACTAATTTCTATATCATCATACTGATGTCAGGTACAAAGATATGAGAAGGAGAGGCAAGCAAATGATTCCACATATTGGTAATTATTTTCCCTTTCCTCTCTGTCACTCATCTCGTCCATTTTAGTATTTTTTTATTCGAAATAATGTATTATCTGCTTTTATTATCTTTGTCTTATTGATTTTATGTTCCTCGAGTTGGATGAAATTTTATCCTAGTTTTCTTTTGTATTGATGTTGAATATGACAGGGTTTTATTTGAACTAATATGGAGGGACTACTTTAAGTTTCTGTCCATCAAATACAAAAACTCCCTTTTCTATTTAGGTGAGTGCTGATTATCTTCAATTTTTCCACTGTCTAGTGATGACAACGTTATCATGGAGTAGTTCTGTTGAACTCACATCTTGGTTTACTTTTAGGCTGTTTGTATCCTTGAAATTATGATATTATTATAAACATATAAAGTTTTTCAATTATGTTGTTCCTTAATCTTTTATCTAAATACATTTTGATCCCTAACTTTTTGAATCATATTATTTAATTACTAACTTTTAAAACTTCACGAATAGGTTTTTAAAATTTTTATATTCTATGATTTATCCTCAACCTTTTAAAACTTTGCAAACTGTTACCAGTTTGAGAATTAAAATACAACTCTGGGATTTAAACATTTTAGACTTATCTATTAAGTTTTAAGAGGTTAAGTAATAAATCATATGATTTAAAAGTTTATGAACAAATCTAAGTTTTAAGTTTTAAATAAATATGTGATTTGAAATGTTAGTACCAAACTGTATTTTGAGAAATAAGTTATGGACCATCAGAATTAAAAAGCCTAAAGATAATTTGCAGGCTTACATGTTTTATGTTTGTAGTAATATAGAAATTTTTTTCCCAGGTGGCCCTAGAAAAGTGGAGCCCAATTGGAGCCAAGACAAGAGTTTATTTGAGTCCTGGAGAGATGGCCGTACAGGGTTCAATAATTTTCCCTCTCAAGATAATTAATAATATTGCTCCTTGATATTTTGCTTCACTTGTAATTGATTCTAGTTTGTTTGTACTCTAGGTACCCTCTCATTGATGCTAACATGAAAGAACTCTCCTCTACTGGATTCATGTCCAATCGAGGACGGCAGGTCGATACTAGACACTACTGATTTTAAACTTTACATTGTCACTTGATCTGTTAGTTGCTTTGCAAACATCTATGTTTAGCATTTTTCTTTCTGATGATCTTTCTTGTGTTGCCTTTTAGTTTTTAAACTCATGAACCAATCATCAATATGGTCACAGATTGTGTGTTCATTTCTTGTTCGTGACATGGGAATTGACTGGCGTATGGGAGCTGAGTGGTTTGAGACATGTCTTTTGGATTATGATCCTTGTTCCAATTACGGAAACTGGACCTATGGAGCAGGTGATTTTCATTATTGTAGAATATCATTGGAGCTTATGAAGTATATTTACAATAGGATATGTGCAATTTTGAAATTTATACAGCTTTTTCTAACTCTTGCATCACCAAAGTATATGATTTAGTCCATTTTTTCAGGAGTTGGGAATGATCCTAGAGAAGATCGCTACTTCAGCATCCTTAAACAAGTAAGTCAATTCATGGCTGTTTATAAGTGAAGGATTTGATCAATTTCAAAGCATTTTGGGTCAGATCAAACTTTATTATTTTAAGAAGGTAACCAAACGTATTTGTTTTTATTAAACATAATGATGTATTCATAATTAGGTCGTAGGAAAAGAGAAGGGTGAAAAACATATTGAATTTTCCAAACCATGATGAGATTATCTGCTTGTTTTGGACATTTTTACCCATCTTTGATCTGCTTAAGCAGCTTTCGTGAGAAATAGAGATCAATGCAAATTTAAGATGGTATCATAGAGAACCTCACACTTGATGGAAAGTGTCAAACTTAATAAAACAGAGGAATTATTGATTGTTTCATTTCATGTTATATAAGCCCAATAACTAACTCAATCAAATAAGATCTCATTGAGTTAAGGGTTGCTCACACTTATAAATTGCACTACAGCTGAACGCCTAATTGATGTGGGACAATACAATCCTTCAACACCCCTCTTACATCGGACAGGGTCAACGAAGGCCGCAAACCACGATGAACTCAGGACCTAGCTTTGATACCATGTTATATAAGCCCAAGGCCTAACTTAACCGAATAAGATCTCATTGAATTAAGGATTACCTACACTTATAAACTGTAATACAGTTAAACGTCTAATCGATGTAGGACAATACAATCCTTCGACACTTCATAAGTAACGTGTATATTCTAGGTCAATCATATTAGTAATAATATTGATGTATATTACATCACATTTCAAGAAAATGTTTGTACTAAATTAGCATGTGATAGGCCTGTAGTATTACATTATCTATTAAAGTAATGAATAATGTTTCACAATTATGAAAGAAATGTTAGCTCATGACTTATTGTTTGTGAAATCTTTTACAGGCGCAGACATACGATCGTAATGGTGACTATGTAGCATATTGGTTGCCACAACTGCAATCACTTCCAAATGATAAAAGAAACTTTCCTGAAAAATCATACATCAAACAAGTTGTACCTCTTAAGTTCGGGAGTCCTACTAGGTCTTCCAAATCGAGTACAACTTTTTCTACAAGTAAAACAAATTTTGGACACAGACAAAGAAATGGGTTGTAAGGTGAAAAAGTTGCAGACTGAATTTCATTGTAATGGAGTTCATAAAATAGAACTATCTCAAATGTTGTACATTTCAGACAAAAAGTGTTAAAAGATCAATGTGGTAAGACTGAAAACTTTTGAGGAACTGTTACATTGCAACTTCAGTGGAGCTAAAATTTAGTTTTCGAATTACAAGTCATTTTTTATAGTGCCAATGTTTGATAGAGCAAATATGATATCTGATTTTTCTAGCAAGGAAAATTAGTTGAATTCATTGAGACTTTGGAGGTTGAATAAGGAGTTTATAAATGTAAGTATTTATCTTCCTAACAATCATGTTAAAAGAATAATATGTAAAACCTTGGCATATCAATTTGAAATTTAAACGTCATGTATGCACAGTTCACTTATAATTATATAGCTACAAACTATAAATGTAAGAATAACACACCAAATTATTAACAAATGTTATTTTCCCTAACAAGTGTCTCAATTTATTAATTTATGTTTTTTTCCCTATTAATTTAATAACTTGTATTTTTAATTGCTTATCAATTTAATATTTTCATAAAAATTAGAGTTAAAATTTATAGGAAGAACATGACGTGATTGTCATATTATAAATCTAAAGGATAATAATATATGGAAGATAATATAAATTTTTATGAATCATTATTATTTAATTCTTATATTTATTAATAAATGTTAAATATATTCTTATTTTCATGAATTAATTAGAATATTGAATGTTAAGAGTTATTGGAGTTTTGAAAACAAGTGAATCTCTAGTTTATCCTTCAAACCCATATTTTTTTTCTTTCTACATAGTTCATAAATTCTTTACTTCCATTTCTAAATCTTCCTACATCAAACTGGTATCAGGATAGACATGATTTTATTTTCTAAAGAAATTGCCCGTGAAGTTCCGTTATTCTCTCCTATTTTTTACTCAATTCTGTCTTCTTCTTTGATATTTTTTACTACAATCTTCTTCTTTAATCTATTCTCGCTGTCTTTTAGCTTTTAATTTTTATTTAAATAATTTCAAAAGCCTAGAAAACCTTTGATACCCAACCCTTATGCCCCTAACTTCCACCATCATCATTTCTCATCAATCTCGAGAAAGCCATCTTCCTCTTCGCACCACCATCCTAACACTTGCAACAACCACCAGATGTAACCCACATCCAAAATCAGCCTCACTCTTTTTTGCACCACCCCTTTCAGCCATCACGCCACCCAAGTCTCACAACAAATCATCAAACCACCACCTCTAATCGACTATGCTCATGATACACATCCCAATACTTTCCTCAGCCCATCGCAAATCCCTTCTAAACCAATCATTGCACCACCCAAACCATCGACCCACAAACCCAGCTCCCTTCTTTCTTGCGCTAATCCCCCTTATTAGTCGTCCATCAACCCAGTTCTCATTCACCTCTTAACTAGTCATAAAACTTCACCCAACCTCTTTCATCGTCTTTTCCAACTCAGTCATCCTCTACACATTACCGACTTACTTTAGCTACCCAGACAGTAATAATCTATTTCCTTTTTCATTTTCACCCTGAACTTCTATTGGCTTTGCCATTTTCATTTCCATTCGATGCTTGAAATTTTATGACGATAATCAGAACTAGAAGGTCTCTATACTAGCAGGTTCTTGGAATTGAGAGTTTTGTTTGGGTCTGTTCATCGATTAATTTACCAAGCGGAGTTTGTTGATTCAACCACTAATATAATGTTATTGAAAGTGCTTTCTCATATGAGATAAGAAAATAAATCTCATTTGAAACTCTTTCATTTTATTGGAGAATCATATTGTTTTTCTGAACTGAAAAATGAAAGAAAAATAGTATTTCATTGGGAGTTGTTTGCTCACATTCATTTGGAGTTTCCTTATTGGACTTGAAGATTCAAATTGGCAAGGCTATCATTCATGATGTGGAGCTAATTTGGAGGATTAATTTACTTCAACTTTGGTTTGGTATATCTTTAATCCTTTTCATTTGTTTTGTTTTACATTTCTGTATTGTGTGGTTATTTTAGTAAGCTTGCAATGGACAAATCCCATTTCAAAATGTCCCACCAAATTCATCATGCCCAATTTAGGAAAACCTTGTACATTTTCTATGATGGAATTGAAACTTTCTCAAATTGGATTGATGAAATTAAAAATAAGTTTGTGTATTACGTTCTTTATGGTTATGATTGTGTAGCTTATGCCCAAAGTTTATTAAGTGGTTATGCTTTGAGATATTTGAAACATGTTCATGAGAATTGTCTCTTGTATTAATGAGCGATATAATACTTGGTCTAAGATGAAAGACCGAAAGTTTTTTCCCTCAATATGTAAACCCCAATATAAACCTACATCACGGTTGAGGAAAAATAGTGATCCAATCGCTTATATGATCTCATATGAACCTACAAGAGATATTAAGCTAGTTGTGATAATGGACAGACAACAACCCCACCTATTGTCTGGTATTTACCTTCACATGATCCTAAATTTTCCAAATGTGAGGATCATACTAAGCCAAAAGCTAAAGAATCAACTGTCAAGAGTCCTATGATATGTAAATACCCTTAATTTCACCTTAAAAACCCAAACAATCACCCAATTATCAAAGAAGTTGCAAGCATATGTTACTTTCATGACTGAATTCTCTATCAAAAACAAAGTGTGTGATGTGATAATTGATTTTGCTTACAATGTTAATATCATTTCTCCTCTTGTTGTGAAAGCCTTGAGCCTAGAAACTAAAACACAGCATAACCTTACATTGCTAGATGGATTAAGAAAGGAATTGACATTAAAATTAGAGAATTGTGTAGAGTTGTATTGTCCATTGAAAAGCATTACAAAGATAAAGCATTGTGTGATGTGGTAAATGTGAATGCTTGTCAAGTCCTTCTTAGAAAGCCTTGGCAAGACCAAGTGAAAGTAATCCATAAAAAAGAGCAAAATAGCTAGTTATTTCCTTGGAATAGTAGAAAGATAACGTTGGTTCCATCTAAAGAAAAATTAAATTTCATTGACTTCTCTATCAAGGAAGAATTATTGATAGTGCCTTGTCCACCTAGCCCGCCTAAGATCACCGAAACTCCTTCACCTTTAGAGGGTATTCTAGGTCCTCCACCAAAATCAAAAGCAAAACCCATCGTGGGAAAAAATGTACTTGATTCACCTCTAAAACTAATTCTTCCGAATATACCGAGTATAAGTATACTTGGTCTTCTTTCAAAGAAAATATTTCAGAAGAGCATTTTTATACCTAATCCACCTAAATCATGAACAATCGATAAACATTTATTTGTAATTACTCTTGAAAATCTTGCAAAGGAACCAACGCATCCTAAGGTATATACTTCGGTCAAAACTAATGAGCCTAAGCTTTTTTTTTCTAATAGCCTTTATCCCTCATTTTTATAATTCAAAACTTTGCTTGATAAAACCTTTGTTGCCCCATTTGATTATTCTAATGCTTGTTTACTAGGATATTCTACTCATGTGATTATGCATTTACATTTCAAATGAAATGGATCATTATCTAACCAAGGTTCAAAGTCTTTTTTAGACTCAATTATCGTAATGCAGGTTTGAGTTATTCATGTTCATTCCATGTTATTTCTCATGTACATTCTCATTCCAAAGAGGTTAAAGAAATTTTCCATGTTATTTCTCATGTACATTCTCATTCCAAGGAGGTTAAAGAAATTTCTCTTATTTCAGTTATTATTTTATGGTTCTCAAACTCATCAGAGTTGAGTTCCTTTCAAGTTGAGGAGATTAATGTAAAAAATTGGATGATATAGTTTTTTATTTATAAATTGTTGTTATTTAATCGTTATAAGACACATTGGTAAATTCCCACTAGTATCTTAAAACCCCATTATTATATGTATATATAAGTTTTCTATTTTCATGTTTTAATTAAAATATTAATTATTGAAAATTATGAATGAAGTTTTGATAACAAATTATTCTGTAGTTTATTCTTCAAGCCCATATTCTTCTTGTTTCTACCTTGTTAATGATTTTTTTTTTCTTTCATTTCTAAATCTCTCTCATCAGATAATTATAAAATTTTACATGATCCAAATCAATTTCTTTCTTCCCCTTATAATAAATAACCCACCAAGTCTCAAATCGTTGGTTTAATCCCTCACATCCCCAAATTCCAACTTCCTAACCTAAATCGTGATCACTGCACAATAGCCAACCTCTTACTGGGCACACCTCACAAAACCAATAGCCAACAACGCAACAACCAACCGCGACCACTGTGCACCAAAAATGGTGATAAACAATAACACTTCATGTGCCAATAAATATGATATACTAACAACCCAACAGCACCTCCCATTTGCAATCAATTTTAAAATTCAAAGGTTATTTTTCTCTACCATCTCATTTTTATAATATTATAGTGAGTTTGTGTTATTGAAATATGACTGAATTTTACTAATGGTTTGGAAGAAATTGGGTTTGGTAATTCTGGACCACCCATATCATTTTTTTATCCTTGTTATCAATTAGAATACTTTAAATACTTCTATTATATTAATTGGAATCCAATTTGGTAATGTTGATAAACAGTGTTTTGAAATTAATAGTAATTTTTTGACATGTGCCAAGCACATGCCAGTTTTTAAAAGGGTAAAACAGTCTAATTCAGTACCACTACAGCTATCTTCTCCTAACTAATTATTTCCCCTCATCCTTCTCCATTGAACCCAAACTGAGCTTTGTTTCTTTTCTTTTATCACAGCTTCCCTTAGTCTGTATAAAGCTTGTAAATACCATATCTTTATTTTCATTTTGTTTTATGCCAACTGAAGATTATAACAGAGTAATCACCATGAATTGGATGTTGTATACTACTAAATACTGAAATTATTTTTCTATATTTTAGTTAGTGGTAGTGAAAAAGAAAGGGAAGTTGTGAAAAAATTGGAGTTCAGTTTCCATTCAATGGAGAGGGAGGATGTGGAGGAGGAAAGGGAAAATAATTAGGTGGAAGAAGATCACTCTGATTTAATATATATATATTTACTGTTGTAAACAATGTTTGAAGTGTTTTATCCTTAAAATAAAATGACATGTGTTTGAAACGCTTAAAAAAATCATACTTAATTTCAAAACATTGTTTCACATTGCCAAATATCAATTAATACGAATATTTTATATATTTTAATTAAAAATAATATCAAAATAAGAAAATAATTTAAAATACAAATTATATATTAATTTTCTTTTATACAAGATGTGTGTTATTTATTTTGAGAGAAAGTGTTTTACTAACTTTTTTTATTTGCTAAAACTAATGCAAAAATTATGATTTCTAGCACTACGCAAATTAAAACAGTGTGATAGTCACGTGTGGTGGACACGTGATAAGCATGCGACAACATATGGCACAGCCATTTTATCTTGCCATAATTTGACGAGATTTTATCTAAAGATTTTTAGGTGGTGTTATTTTTTTTTTAAATTACAAAAATATTTAATTTTTCAATTTAATACTCATTTTAAGTTTTTATTGTATTAGTAACATTACCAGTTTCATTTTTAGTACACATTTTTTTTATTATATAGTTACATAGTGGTTAAAAAATTGATTAAAATAAGTTAGCAATAATTGATAACTTGTTAAGAGTCTTAAATTTTGAAAATATTATCTTGCAGATTTTAAAAGAAAAATGACACCCTTTGAAGTCATACTTAGATAAAATTCATTTCTTTAAGTACTCACTATTTTTTTTTAAATGAATGCTATGATCACGTAAATTTATATTAAATTTTGTATTTATATTGCTTATATTATGTTAGATATAAATTATTTCTTAAATTTTAAAGGCAATTTTAATAGGTGTCATGTCATAAAAAAGTGTGTTCTTAGTATTTATTTTTTTTAAATATTTTTATCTCGAAATATTAATTCTTATGGTAGCTAATTGTATGAAATTTTAATTATTTTACTTTTATAAATTAGATATATTAGTGTTACATTTTTTAATAATTTAATTATTTTTTTTATAAATTTTAATTTTTTAAAATTAAATTTAATTGAATTTAATCTCACTAGTAAACTTAAAAAAATTTAAATAAAAAAAATTATTAACAATTATTAAAAATAATTAAATTATTTACAAATGTATCATTAAACAATTAAAAATATATTAATTTAAAATAAGATAATTAATATATTTTTAAATATAATTTATTCATAACTATAATATTATAATATAATTAAAATAATAGCGTTGATATAATATAAATTATTAATTTTATAATTATATTTAATATAATGAAATAATATTAAAAATAAAATTGATATTTTATATATTTTTGCATGAAAATTATGTTAATACTATTAATTCTCTATTAATAAATATTGTCATGATTACTTGAATCTTACCGACCCAATTTTCAACAATAACAATGTGATTTATTTATAAAAAACAAATTAATTTCAATTGTCCTAATCACATCAATAGCAATGAGAAAGAAAGAAACGGGTTCGTGAACTTCAAAGAGCTCGCAAGTTGCAACGTGTGCTTGGATCACCGAAAACTGAATAAAGAAATCGCAAAAATTGTGAAGCTCTCTTCTCTTTTACACCATTTTTAATTTCTTCTCTCCACACTCACTGTTTCCGTACATTTTTCCTCTCTAAACCCGCCTTTTTATCCAATCAAAGATGTGCGTTTGCGTTGCCTCTACGGATCCCATTTCCGATTCTCATCATTTCACGTTTTTCTCTCTTTTTGTGATCCAAATGTAGAGAAAGAAGAGCGAGGTTCGTTGATAGATTCGTATATTCTGAACTCATCATCATCTTTTGTCCATCTCCAGGTTTGTTAATTTTATTAATAGCTCTTCGATCTGTTATTTTCGACTAGTCATTTGGATTTTAATCCATTCAAATTTGCATGTGTATGTGTTTTGTATATAATAAGGATTTCTATTTATTTACTGAAAAAAATGTTATGTTGTCGAATCATTGGAGGGATTGGGTTTTGTTTTTTTGCTGTAGATAGAGAAATAAAATGGCCGATGACAAAGCGATCGAGGGAGCTGAGAGGAAAGAAGCTGGGGTATCGAAGAAGAAGAAGCAGAAGAGGAACATTGTTTCTCGAATTTGGAATGGGCTTTTTAGGACACGTGGGGATGATTTTGAGAAGCGGCTTCAATATATTTCGAAAGAGGAAGCTGCTATTATAGATCGAATGAAAAGGAGGGCCCAAACCTGGAGGTTGAGGAGTAGACAATTTATTCTATTTTCGCTCTTTTGCGAGGTAAATATTTTCCCCCCTCTTCTATTTTCGCTCTATTGATTGTGATTAGTGGTTAATTAGGGAACAATGCTATTTATGCCGACTTTTTGGAGCATGTTTAACATAATTGTGTTTGTGTCTATGAGGGAAATTATTGAGTTTGAAAAAAATAAATGAAATTAAAAAAACATAAATATTATTGATGCCAATTAAATCATGTTACCTCATGAATCATGAATACTTTTTAATGAGAAATTATTTATCGTTCTTGTAATATGTGATAGTGTGGTATTCTAGGTTAATAAAATTCAGATTTGTATAAATTTTTATTTGAAAAAACAAATATCAAATATAAGGTGAGGAGTATATTTCAGAAGTAATAAATAACATGTAATTTTTAGGTGGTTGGTGTTAGTTTCTTGTAACACGAGAAAGTTTTATATGGAATAGTGCTATAAACACATCTTGCTTATGTTTGTGAACCCTTCCATTTATTGCATGACAAGTGTTAAAAAAAAGACATCTCAACATAAACAACATTTGTACTCTCCTATTTGTTTTCAAATTTGGATGTGGTGTTGGATTAGTTCACTAGTTTTAACTAATAATACACTTAAGTCCAGTGCCATTTAAGTTGTACTTTAGAATTCCAGTAGCTTTAGAAAAGAGTATACCATTAGTCCATCTTTTAATTTTATGGTTATTTTTGCGTTAAAATGAACGGTAGTGACGTATAAAGCATGGAAGAATGAAATAGAAGAAATTACGTAGGGGCGTTTTACTGAATCAATAGCATTTTACAAAATAAAGAATAAATCAAATAAAAAAGTTGTTGATAAATCGAAATATGTAGAGAAGATAACTAGAAAACTGAACAAAGTCATTTTTATTCTCCTTAACTTAATACAAATATAAGACTACAATGTAGCCCCCTAGTGACTTAACAAACCCAAATATAAATAAGAAAACAATGTATTTTAGAGAAAAAGAGTCAATCAAGTCCCTCAATTTAAGACTACAATGTAACCCCTAGTGACTTAACAAATTCCATTTTTTAACAATGAAAAAATGATAGTTAATATGAATTAAATTTCACAAAATATTTATTTTAATATTTAATTATTGTCACTATTTGTATTTTAATATTTTTTTTATTTTTTTTAAATAAAAATATGTATTTAAAGAATTTTTTGTTAGAATATTTTTATTAATTATTTTTTTAAATAATTTCATACTAAAGATCATTTTTACTCTTGTTAATGGCCTGTGCTATATAGCGTTTTTATCACTTGATATTAAAAATATTATTTTAATAGAATTCATTAAAATAATATTAATTATTCTTGATTAGTCATTTTTCTCAAAGTTGAATGATTAGAAAACAACTTTTAGAATTTAAGGGACTAAACGACACAAATTTAATAATCCGAGGGACTTCAATGTTCTCCTTCCTAAATTCTACTTTATGACTCATAAATTAATAAAGAAACACAATATTTTGTATTTATTATTTCTAACACTCCTCTTACTATGTTCAGCTTGGACAAATACAAAAAGTCTTAAATATAATAAAGATACTATAAGAATGATAAGATGATAAATATTTTGCCTCATATGATTTAGCTACTTGTAGTTGAAGTTGAATGCAATGAGCACTTGAGTAAAATCTTGTTCGGAGTAGTTTTGGAATCACAAGAGTACTTTCTTGTTGAAGACAACATTGTTAATTAATTGGAGTAATAGTCACAAAGAGTACATAGCTCTTGATTCGAGACAAATGACATAGTAAGTACAATTTTTTTTTTGGGCACTAAAAAAATTTAAAATGACAAAATAAGCTCCAATTAAAACCAATAAATATTGCCTCTACCATGAAATACTAAAAGAAGATAACCAAAAACAAATCTCAGAAAATAAGAGATTTAAATATAAGTATATCAATTTGAACCAAATGGAAGTGAAGAAAACTGAGTAAACCTAAATTTGTAAAACTTTTTTTCCCCCTGCTTCAAAACAACATATTTAGCTTGTGATTAGAGTTTCAAGGGACAAATGATGGCCAGTGGTGGTTGCAGTAATGATGAACTGTAAACCTTTTCTAAGAAACTATTTTTTTTCCAATAATTGACCGACATGATTCTTAGGGGAGTGAGGAGACTAGAACTAGAAGGGTTTATTTGTTTTCATGATCGAACACTGTTTTAATACCATATTGAGAAATCGAAATATGTAGAGTGGAAAACTAGAAAACTAAACAAAATCATTCTTATTCTCCTATTAACTTGATAGGGAGTCTGCTACACACTTAACCCTAGTGACTTAATAAACCTTAATATGAATAAGGAAACAATATATTCTAATTTATAACTCCTAAACTAATTAAGAAACACACTATTTTGTATTTACTATTTCTAATAAAAGTTAACTAAACCCAAATGCCATCAGCCAATCCCCTTTATTAAAAGAGGCAAAGACAAAGAGGTTAATCACACCTCTTCTAAAGCCTTTGACAAGAAAACAAAAACTCTCCTCTAAAACCATATCAAACACCTGCTTCTAATTAGAGAGATTTGATGCCCAAATCAATCAGTCAAACTCCCACAGTAACAAATTGAAACTGGAATACATTCTTCCATTGATGAGTGGGAATGCAATGAGTTTTGAAATGAAACTGAATTCTGGAAGCTAGGTATGTAAGTCATTTTTAGTGTGAAGTGAATAATTGAGTAGGAGGTATAAATAATGCTGCTGACCAGATTAGGCTCTCAACTGATATATCAGAGGACTTCAATGGCGGAAATTTTTCTAGATTGTTAAAAGGACAATGGTTACTCCCTCTCATGATCATACATGTTAAAATTTAATGGGAATAGTGATGGTGGACTGATGATGTACTACTTTTCATAGCTATTAGACTTGTAGAGTACCATCTAAAAGGTAGTGAAGTGTACCATTAGCCTAACCTACTTGATTCCAAGAGTATTTTTCCCTTCAAATTTCAACCTAAGAAATAATAATTTTTTTTGAGTAATTTTATTTGTATTTATTGACTAACCTTGCCAACGTGTTAATTTTATATTAATTTTTAAACATGGGTCACGCTGTTAAATCAGGTGGTACCCATAAGTATTTTTGGATCATATAGTTTATTATTGAATATTACTGAATGAGGATGCAATTTAAGTGGGGATATATAGAGTTTTACTTTCTATGTCAATAGTGGATGAAATCAGCTTTTTCATCTTGAATAGAAAATTTATGTTTCTTCTAAAATCTGCTCCCAAATGCTTGTTTTTTTCTTTCTTTTTTAAAGAGTTCTTTCTCTACCAAATGTCCAATAGAACAGTTAGTTCTATAATTTAAAGGAAAAAACAAGTTCTTCGTTTTATACGAGTTTGATGCAGCAAGCCTAAACTAATCTACAAGAATCAAACCAAGTATTGTATTTTCAAATCCAGAGTATAGCAAAAAAACACTTATTACAAAATGAAGTCTGATCTGTTCTAAGGCATGAATTGCTTTAAATTAGTGAGATGTAAAATGCAGAATTTTGCCTACTCGTACAAGCTGACAAAAAGAAGGAAACTAACCTAAGATTAAGTACATAAGGAGCTCTCAAAACTACGAAAAATGGAATTAAATTCAGGGGATTTAACTCGGTTGAAGAAGAAAGAGTAAAAGGTAAAGTGATTTAATTTTCTTATAAAGTAGCAAAAAGAGATGAAAGGAAAGAGAAGTGTAAAGAAAACGTGGACATAGTCAGTTCAGAGGTGTTCCAGTCATGCAAAGGAAAGTCGGGCTAAATATATTTATTCTTAAAATATATATATAAAGAATGTAGTAAAAATTCCTGAAAAGAGAGCCCATTCAATTTTTGAGAGAAAATAGTAATTATAGTTTAATTGAGGTGGCACTTTTATACAAATGTATTATATTAAATGGATGGGCTCCACACCATAAGCAAGATGTGTTGGTAACATTAAGATGTGTTGGTAGCATTTTATCATATAAAAGTCTCTTTGTAGTCGATATCGTAAAAGGTTATTTTAAGTACCGAAAACGAGGCATAAACCTCAAACTTTACCTCAAAAACTTTTAAATAGTGAACAATAGAAATTATATGGAATAAGCATGAAAATAATAAGGGAAATTAGATGAAGTATCCATTAAAACATATAGAAAACAAGGGGGGAAAAAAGAAGTAAGTTTGTTGTAGCAGAACAAATGGAGAAAAGTTGAAAAAGGTTTAAGAAAGGAAAAGAAACATCTAGAAGATTATAAAGTAGAGATCTTGATGAAGCAGCTTTTGGTTTTGGCAGCAAGGTTCACTTAAAGTAAATTATTCATTTATTTAAAAATAATGTTTTCCTTGAAAACTACGAGCAGTTGGGCACTTCAGTTTTTGCAACTCATTTCTTTATTTATTGTACGAAAGCATTGAGTTTCATACGCCTCAACGAAAACAACTCAAGGCCCAAAGACGTGATTGGGGAAGGAACATTTTATTGTTGTTGTTGCCAAATCCAAGGGGTCAAATTGAAACAATTGAGAAATTTTTTTTTATGGTAAATACACAAAAAGATTTTTTTTTTAAATCAGTGGTCCATGTGGGCCACAAGTAAATTTTCCACTGGTTGTCACCCCTCCTAAAAGCATTTGTATATCACCTTGTGTTACACCGTTTAATTTTTGAGGAAAGAAAGATGTACTGAGTGTCACCAAATTAAGTTTTCCTAGGTCATACTAAAAGCTGTTTTATTTTGCAGGTTCTAGTAGTTGGGTTTGCTATTATGATGACTAGATCAACGGATTTGGACTGGAAGATCAGAGCAGTCTATGTCTTGCCAATGTTTGTGTGGCCTGCTTTATCTTATTTTGCTCATTCATCATTATTAGGCTGGGCAAGGAGGTGTAAGTGTTTCAATTCAACAACTAGGGATTTTGCAATTCATTAAATTTTTCATGCTTCTTGTGAAATTATATTGCAATCCCGATTATTCAATTAACCTCATTTCTATTTCAGTTTGATTTTGCATTGTTGAGTGCTTCTAATTTGATGTTTTTACATTTTGGTTTTGTTTGATTGGTATCCTTGATAGTGATTTTGAAGTCTTTCTCTATGTTTGTTTCTTATACCTAAAAACTCATTTATATTTTTACATTCTCTTCAAATTCTTCAATAAAGGATGGAATGGATGGTTTAGGTCAGGAATAGGCAAAAAAACTGCAGGTTTGGTTATTCGTACTGTCAGTTCAGTTTTTATTTGATAAATTTCGAGGACGGATACGGTTTCGGGTATTAACTGAACATGAAGCAACATGTACGGTTATGGTATAGTTATACTGATAATCGTACCTGTACATACCCAAAATTAATTATATTTATTTAATTAATTTATATATTTATTAAATTAAATTATATATTTGTTAAATTAATATGTTTAGAATTAATTAGGGTTTAAATTAATATGTTTAGAAAAAATGGTTTTTTCGGGTATTTTTTAATAACTGTCTCGAACTGTTACCCACGAGTAAAACCATCCCTGATTTGTAATGACTTTTGGGCGATTTCAAGTACAGATTTTATAATTCGATTCGAGGACAATTATATCAAAAACCATCATCGCCCGTACCCGTGGCCATTACTAGTCTAGGCTATGCTTCCAAAAACATGTTTGATCTTATCTCAATGATGATCATGTGTACCAAACGAATGAGAAAAAAAATATTAACGCAACTTAACTCGTACAAAAGCCAAAAAGAAATAAACCTTTGAATGACCATTATTTCCTCTGTGAAACGCAATCGATTGTAGGGGTGTCCATAAACCGGTCCAGACTAGACCAAACCGGAAAACCGGACCAGGTCGAACGGTTTTATAAATCAAACGGACTGGTCCGGTTTGTATTAATTTTTAAACAGGTCGAATCGGACTGGTTTAATAATATATTAAAATTTTCATATTATTTCTCATTAAAGGTATCCAAGAACCGAACCAAACCGGACCGTACTGTACCATACCGAACGATCCGGTCCGATTTGTATTAATTAAAACCGTTTCAAATGGACCAGTTCGGTCTGGTTAAATTTTTTTCCCCCAAACCGGACCGGTGGACACCCCTAGTCAGATGTGAGGAAGTCCAATTATAGCTCTTATTATTTAGCATTATAGTGCCTTAATGGTGGACACTTCTTTGCAAGCGTCAATCATTGAAATAATAGCAAAAGCTTGAAGTTTTGACCTTTTCCTGAAAGTATTAATGCTTTTGACAACTTGTTGGTTTCTGGTCCTTGATTAGATGTGATATGTACTTATTAGCTATCAAACCTTTAAAGGCTGTCTTGTACAATTTTTGCTCTATACTTGTACTAAGTCTCACTGTCTTAGATATTTCTATAAGCATGATGTTGTATGATTTTTGAGTTGCATCTCCTAAACTGTAGGTCTCACCTTCAGTTTGTGAATAACCCTATGGATCAAGTTTTTGATCATTTCACTTATGCGTGGATTGGCCCAATTCCATTAAAAGTAAATTTTTTGAAGTGGTTGATTACTCTTGAGAAGTTGAACACAAATGACAGGATTCAATTGAAGTTTTTTAAGTCTTGTTTTTCTCCCAAGTGGTGTGTGTTATGCAAGAATAATTCTAAAGATATAGATCATTTATTCTTACATTGTCTAGTTGCACTTTTTCTTTAGTCTAAGTTATAAAATAATATGGGTTTTCATTGGGCTCTCTTAGGATCTTGTCAATCTTTATTTTTAGAAACTTTCTATATGTATGGGAATAGTAATAAAACTTTGAAGGCAAAGGTGTTGTGGGGGTAGGAGCAATCCTTTGGATTTTGTGGATGGAAAGAAATAGAAGAATTTTGGGTGATTGTAAGAATGATCCGAATGTGGTATGGGAAAAAGTTTTGTTTTTTTGCTTCTTTTTGTACTTTAAACACTTAAAATTCAAAGGATTATTCTCAAATTCTTATTAGTTTTAATTGGAAAGTTTGTATTTCTTAGCTAGAAGGTTTTTTTTTAAGAGTTATGTCTTGTAGTTAGCTTTTGGTTTATCTGGAATAGTAAGTGGATCACTAATCTATTTTGTATCTTTGTATTTATTACTTTTATTAATATAATATAAAGTTTCTTACCAAAAAAAAAAGTGTAATGTGGAGATGATCCTAAACTTGTGTCTCTTATCAGTTAATTCTGATAATCTTTGTTAGAAGTTAATTGTATTTTCTGCAAGTCAATGGGAAATATATGAGACAACTTGACAAAGGGTTGGTGCAGTTTGCTCTGAATTTTATCGTTCAACACCCATTAGATCTCAAGTTGTGTGATTGAAAACTTTCAGGATCCTTTATTCATTAAGAAATTATTTAGAAATGGACATATATCACCTTGCTGAGGCTTAGGACGTTTTTCCTTCTAGTTGAGCACTTAAGTTTAGTTTGAGTTTTCCAATCCATATTGATGCTTTTTTCTACTAATAATTTGATATCTCAACACTCTTACCTGCTGTGTCTGTGTGTGTTTAACTACTGCGTCGACACTGCAAAGAAGTTGAGTTTTTGATGAAATTATTTTCGGTAACTTGATTATTTAGGTGATCACAAGGATCAAAATACTCTGGAAAGGCTTCGGGCTGAAAGGCAAACAAAAATTGACGAACTCAAAGAAAGAACTAATTATTATACCACTCAACAGCTTATTCAGGTGACTGTTAAAAGAATTTTTATGTTACTTAATTGTGATCCGTTTCTTTCCTGACATAGATACTCTTAATGTTTGAAGCTTGACATGATGGCCTCTGCCTTAATGTATCATATTTCTCTTTCTCTGTTTTAGTAAAATTATTAGATGATAACTGGAATGACTGACTTGAGAGTAGGGACACATGATTGAAATTATCCCATGACAAAAAAGAATATTTTTCTATTGTTTTTAATTTTCTGTTCTCAAGTTTCAACATAGTAATTACTAATCAGTGTAAACAAAAAATCTAGTAGATATTAGTGAATAATTAGTGAAACTATTAAGGACATGGTGAAACATTGATAAAGATCATTTTCCAGGCTATAATACAGATGGAAGAAAATTTTAAAAATGTTAAATAAAACTCTGAAAATGTCTGCTGTATGTTGAATCTGGACCTATTAGGGACTCACACTTTGAATTATCTTAATGGAGCAATATAGTGCCTGCTTTAGTGACACACTTTTGTTGTTTATGTTCCTCTCCATAGATCATACGTACAATCATGTAATTTTGAAACTACATATTGCTTTACATTATGTACTTAGGGTAAGAATTCTTGCACAGAGATATGATCCCGACCCAGCAGCAAAGGCTGCAGCTGCAACTGTTTTAGCATCCAAGTTGGGTGCAGAATCAGGGCTTAAAATGTACTGGGGAGAAGAATCTACTATCTATGCTCCAGCAGGCAAGAGCAATGATGCTGAAGTTGTTCAGCAGTCTGGTGGACTTAGAAAGAGAAAACCGCTGCAGACATCCATTAGTGCGGGGAACACTCCTTTGGTTACCTCAGGGGCTGTTACACCTTTTAGTGATGGTACCCGTACTCCCGACAGTAATCAAGTTGTTGTGGACCATCACTTTCCCCAAAGATCATCCAGTCATGATGGAGGATGGATTGCTCGTGTTGCAGCTTTACTTGTGGGTGAGGATCCAACTCAGTCCTATGCTCTTATATGTGGGAACTGCCACATGCACAATGGTGAGTTATCTGGGTTCCACATCCTTTTTAGATTTGATATGTTTGTTGTTCTATTTTCTTTTGGGTATATAAAGGTAGTTATGAGCAATGTGCATCTTCTGGCACTGAAGTTGCTTCGGAATTCTAATGCAGGGGAGAGGAAAATAATGTGTTCTTTCATGTGCAGGGCTTGCAAGGAAGGAAGACTTTCCATACATCACCTACTATTGCCCAAATTGCCATGCACTAAACCGACCAAAACAGTCTGAAGAAACTCGCACTGGTTGCAACACCCCCCATTTTGGCACCTTGACAGCAACTGTATCTGGTGACCTAATGAACAATCTTAGCGGTTCTCCACGTAAAAGTTTACTCACAAGTAGCAGTACCACAATAACTGCTCCGGTGATAGAGGAAAAAAGTGAGAACACTGAAGATGCAGATGTAGTTGATTGAGAGACCAACTCTCTATAGTGGAGCTTGAGGCTTAATCTGATGGATGGATTCCACGGGTGGTGTGTTTTGTCATACGAGATGGAATTATTGGTTGCTTGGTTGACCAAGAAGGTTGTACAAGAAAATGTTGTGAATCCTCGCGTGAGAAACTTTTTTAGTGCTTTATGCTTTTATACATGTTTTCTTGTTATACTCGTTTGCATTTTCATTTCCGTGGTAAGCTTCTTTTTGGGCCATTTTGTTGAGGCTCTCCTGAAGTCACGGTCTAATGGAATCCAAGTTCTGTGCTTCCCTGCCATTATTGTTGTATTTCCATGTAATGCCGTGGTTATGGTCTAGGATTAGTTTCCTTAAAATAAAAGATAATAGGGCCATGAAGAAGAAGTATCAATTATGCTATCTGATCATATAGTTTCATTTAAAAAAGTTTTAAATAAATTTTCATATTTTCAAAATTCCCACTGACATAGTTACTGAAATTTACACCAAAATTTTCGTAAAATTGAAGATGCCACCAATATCGAAATATTTGCCATCAGTTCTAGCTCTATGTATTTTTTTATTTTTTTATTTTTGTTGAGCCACATGTATGGTTAAACATGTTAAGATTTATTTCTTGTAACAGTTCAACAGATGATTCATCTAGTAAAATGTAGGTAAAATTATTTCTCATTTTTTCAGATTAAAGAGTATTTGTGTAATTTAAATATATGAAATGAAATAGGGAAGAAGTTAGTCTTGCTGCCAACAGTAAACCACCATTCTTCCCCTTTTTGGCTCAATAAGGAAATAATTACATTAGTTGATAAAGAGATCTATGAGTGCATATTGAAAATAAAACAAGAAGATAGCATGTTGAGTATTTTTAAAACCAATATATGTGGGGAAGAGTATAGATCAAATATAGTAGTAGTACCATATCAATGCATTTTTACATTAAGATGTAATTATTGTAACTCTCCTTAAGTAAGATAAGATAAGTTAGGGTTCCATTAATTCACCCTAATTGGAACATGTACTTCTAAGTGTCACCATTATTAATGGCAACAAATGTATAATGCCAATGTTGGTATAAAAAAATTTGTTATTTGGATAAAGAATAGTGAAAATATTTCTCAAAATAACTAACTAAAGATGGTTAAATAATAGTTAAATCTATCAACACCAAGAACCAGATGGAATCCAATTCATTTTGATTTTATTGAATTAGAGGATGGTTCTACCTAAAACCTTCTTTGAAGAAACATAATAATTTAAATTTGACACTATATAACATAATAATAATAATATATATAATTAAAAAGAAAGAAATGAAAAAAATAAAAAAAATAAAATACATAATCTAATTTTTTTTAAGTCAGAATAAGTAAGTAAAAATATTATAATGAAAAAATAAAAAGAAACTAAGAGTATATATATATATATAAGGAAGAAGTAATAAATAAATTGAGTATATTAAATAGTAATAATGAATATTAAAAATGAGTATATTGTTGGAAAAAATGGAAGGTTTTTAAAGAAAATAAATTCCACATACCCAGGATAATTTCCCAAATCAAAATAGAATAAAAATGACACCAAGATTTTAGCGTGAAAAAACCTTTCAAAATGAAAGTAACAACCACGGACCAGTAGCTTAAACTTCCACTATAATAAGATGGGATTTCACACCTCACCTTCAGATGGATTTCTCACAAAAATTCTACAAATATGTATCTTCAATTTGTGGATAAAACTTCACAAATTGTCTCTCTTAATTTATCTCTCAAAATTTATCAGAAACTCTGTCTCTCTTTGTTGATTTCTCCCGCTGTAACTGCTTGAGATTGAAGCTAAGGCTTTATATAGCCAAAAACTTTCATCCTTCTCTCCGGATTACACGGAGAGATTTTTGACTTTTTTTTTTTTTTCTTTTCTTCTTTCTTCTTTTCTTCCTTTTCTTTCTTGGCTACTGAGAGACTTTCCTTTCTTCTTCCTTTTTTTTTTCTTTGTGGCTGGCCCACATTAGTTGGACCAACAAATCTCCCCCTCCACCTTATGTGGGACATAGCTCTTCCATACCTGCAATCTTTCTACAAATAACAAGTTTTTCTCTAGTCACCGTCTTTGTCATCATATCTCGCCCGTTATCATTGGTATGAACCTTTTTCAACTTTCGGTAGTTTATGTTCCAACACGTCGAATCCAATGATACCTTACGTCCAACGTGTTCGACCTTGAGTGGAAGGTTGGGTTCTCGCTAAGATGAATTGCACTCGACTATCGCAATAAAGAACATAATTTTCTTGGTTCGATGCAATTCTTGTAGAACTTTTTCATCCACAGGATCTCGCTTACAACCTTCGGTGATTGCAATGTACTCGCTTCGTGGTACTTAAAGCAATACACTTTTGTAATCGTGATTGCCATGAAACTGACTCCCCTCCAAATGTTATTAGGTACCGGATATAGATTTCCTCGTATCTACGTCGCACACCATATCTAAATCGTATATCCTTCTAATCTGAGGTTTATTATTACCAAAGCATAAACAATATTTGGAGGTTCCTCCGAGATACTGAGTATCCATTTGAGCCGCCTGCCAATGTTCCTTTCCGGGATTTGATAGAATCGGCTCACAACGCCAACAAAGACGTGCAATGTCTGGTCTAGTATATACCACCGCATACATTAGATCGCCAACCGGCATGCATAAGGCACCTTGCTCATCTCTCGATTTATCCTCCTCACTCGAGGGACGTTGACTCACATTAAGTTTGAAGTGGCTTCCGGCAAGTGGACAATTGCTTTTAGCTTTGCTCACGTTGAATCTTTCAAGAACTTTTTCAACATACCGTTGGGAAAGCAGGATCTTTTGCTTTTGCCTGGTGCTACGTAATCGTGCCAAGAATACGTTTGGCTCAGTGTGTCCTAAGTCCTTCATTGCAAAGGAATTGCTCAACTCCTTCTTTAACTTGTTAATCTTGTCAATATTTTGACCCACAATTAACATATCATCAACATAAAGCAAAAAGAATAATAAAATCACCATCGAGAATTTCTTGATGAAGACGATGATCGGTCGTCATTCGTTGTATTCATTTTTCTCCAACGAATGAGTCGAACTTTTGTACTACGCCTTGGTGCTTGGTCGTGACCATACAAGCTTTTTCTTTAGTCCGCATACCAACGCTTTCTTTGCTTTTGACTTGGAAACCTTCAGGTCGCTCTCCATATAGATTTCTTCATCAAGATCACCATGTAAGAATGCGTCTTTACATCAAGTTGTTCAACTTCCAGTTAAGACTAGGCCGCCAAACCAAGAACAACTCGGATTGAAGACATTTTAACCACTGGTGAGAATATTTCATCGAAGTCAACGCCTTTCTTCGCTGCTCGAATCCTTTCACAACCAATCTTACTTTATAGCGTGGAGTCTGCCTTCTTCACTTTTGATTCTGTACACCCACTTGTTCTTGAGAGCACTTTCTTCCCTGTGGGTAGTTTCATCGTGTCAAATGTGTGGTTCTCATGCGAGATTTCATTTCTTCTGCGTGGCTTTAAGCCACTCAGTCTTATGTTGATCAGTGATAGCTTTGTCATAAGTCTCTAGTTCTCCACTTCGGTGAGCATCGCATACTCGTTAGGAGAATATATACGACTAGGTTGTCATACTCGGGTAGATCTCCTTGTCTGTACTTCTGGTTGGACTTGTTCAGAGACTTGTTCTGGTTCTGAACTGCCAGCTGGTGGATTGACATCATCAGTGTCACCGTGTGACTCCCGTCATCGGGATTTATTGGTGGAAGGGCGGGTCCGCATTAACTCGGAATTTCATCCGACCGTGGTTTCTGATTTCTCAAAGTCCTCGATTGTTTGGTCTTCAAGAAATATCACGTCTGCCGACAATCCTTTTGTTAATGTGGATCCCAAAGTTCCCCAGCTGGGCCAAATTCTTCGTGGGCATATCCCGCTAAAGATACATTGTTTCGCTTTTTCCATCCAACTCGACCGCTCATCTCTTGGGATGTGAGCAAATGCTCTACAGACGAGAATACTTTCAAGTGTTTGTAAGAAACGTCTCTCCCGAGTCCAAACTCTTTTCCGCACGTCGTAGTTCAAAGGAACCGATGGAGAAAGGTTGATTAAATCGACCGCCGTCCGCATTGCCTCCCCTCAAAAGGTGTTTTGGCGCGCCTTTGCATTTGAGAGCATACATCCGACTCTTTCACGGATGGTTCTGTTCATTCTCTGCGACACCGTTGTGTTGAGTGTCTTTGGTACCGATTTTTCTAGCCCCGATGCCAAAACTTCGCCGGTACTTTCTTCGAATGGTCCACGATACTCACCACCATTATCCGCACGTACACACTCGTACGTCCGCGTTTCTCTCCACTTTTACATGGGAACTGTTTGAAAACTTCATGCACTTCGATCTTTAGTTTTCAAAGCAAAAGTCCATACTTTTCTTGAATGGTCATCAATAAAGGTCACAAAATGAAAATAGTGAGCACCTCACAATGACTTACAACTCGTTGTACGGACATCCGTGTGTATTAAATCTAGAATATTTTCCTTTCTAGATGGTGTGAGACCTCACAAATGCAACTCTACATGTTGTTTTCCCATGTCTTAGTCAACACAAGTTTGCAGGGTGTACCTTTCATTCCCCTGGCAAGACCTCATTTTGGAAAGAATTGAGACCTTTTTCACTACGTGTGGCCGAGTCACTTATGCCATAGCTCGGTAGAAACTTCTTTTCTCAGTGGCATTTACTTCTCCTACTACGTTTGGCTTCGTGATGTAGAGTGATGTATCTTTCTTGCCTTTAGCTATTACCAGATTGCCTTTGGTGAGCTTCCACTTTCCTCCACCAAAATAATTATTGTATCCATCATCATAAAGCATACTTGGGTAGAGATTAAATTGAGGCGGATATCGTGAACATGCCTCACATCTTTCGAGTAATCCGCATCCAAGATTAGTCTCTAGATAAATATTTCCAATGCCGACAATTTTTGATGCATCATCATTTCCCATCCTCACACGTCCAGAAATCACCTCGAGCAGGTGTAGGTTGAGAAGAATTCCGTCGTGAGGTGACATGATAGGAAAGTCACCGAGTCAACTACCCAGTAGTGTCTTGGCATGCAAGATTGACATAATCATCATCTCGAACGATGACAACTTCTTGGATGTTGTGGTGTCATTTGTTTGGGTTTCGCTACGATTTACGGATTGTTCCGCCTTTAACCTTCTACATTCTCGAATGAAGTGTCCAGGCTTACGCAATGATGATGACACTTCATGTCATACCTTGATCTAGACTTCGACCGTCCCTCTTTGTTGACTTTGGTTACGGGGATTTTTACTTTTACTTCTCCCCGCCATTTTTGCTTGCCTTGTTTCGCACGATGACAAAGCGCTTGAAAGTCAGGAGTATAGCCTTCATCTTTTCGTCGAGACTCTTCGTTTAACATTCATCTTTTACCATATCCATGGTAAGCTTACCGTCGTGAGTCGAGTTCTTCTTGAGCAACTAGAGTATCCCAACTTTTTGGTAGAGAACTCAACATCAACAACGCTTGTAGCATTGCCTTCTACGGTCGTCTTCGTAGAGTTGAGTTGATCTACAATGCCTTGAAACTCACTCATATGTTACGTCTGTTGCTTAGTCTTTATACTTCAAATTGACTAATCGTCGCATCGATTTGCTTTATTCCGTGCGGTTGTCTCGATACATTTTCTCCAACTTTTGCCAAAGAACATAAGGCGTCGTGTTCATTAGCAAAATTTTTGAAAAATGCTTTTGTCGATCCATTGTACGATTTGAAGAAGACCTGCTTTCGGTTCGTAACGGCCCATTTCAATGTCTCAGATCGGCATTTCTTTCTCCTTCGGCATTATAATTGGCTTCCATAGATCTTTAATGTATAAAAGATCCTCCATCTTTGGCTTCCAAATTGCATAATTAAATGCGGTTAATTTTATCATATTACATGTGTTTTCCTCCATTTGAATTGTCAGTCACCAGGTTTCGTCGAACTTGATACTTTTCTGACAATGAATAGTACCCGTGAATAGTACAATACAGTATATATGAATAGTACTGTATATGTGTACACTCTTACTAAAAATAACTTGGCTCTGATACCACTTTGTTGGAAAAAATGGAAGGTTTTTAAAAAAATAAATTCCACACACCCAGGATAATTTCCCAAATCAAAATAGAATAAAAATGACACCAAGATTTTAGCGTGGAAAAACCTTTCAAAATGAAAGTAACAACCACTAGACCCGTAGGCTACTTAAACTTCCACTATAATAAGATGGGATTACACACTTCACCTTGGCAAAGTGGATCTTCACAAAATACAACAATATGTATCTTCAATTTGTGGATAAAACTTCACAAATTGGCTCTTTAATTTATCTCTCAAAATTTCTCGAAACTCTCTCTCTTTGTTGATTTCTCCGCTTCTAATCTGTTTGAGATCGGGTGGTAAGCGAACTTTATATACCAAAACTTCATCCTTCTCTCCGGGTTACACGGAGAGATTTTTGACTTTATTTTTTTTTCTTTTCTTCTTTTCTTCTTTTCTTCCTTTTCTTTCGGCGTCAGAGACTTTCCTTTCTTTTTCCCTCTTTTTTTTTGTTTGTGGATGGCCCACATTAGTTGGACCAACATATATGAAGTAATAACAAGTTGTCGTGAGTAAGCAATTGTTTTATAGTAAAATGGTAGTTGCTCCTTGTAAGGGTGAGAGTGTGAAATCGAAACATGTGAATATATATATATGAGTATGTAAATGTTATTTAAAAAAATAAGTGGTTATGAGTACCTATAAAATATAATAAAAAATTATTAAATAATGGTAAGTTGTTATGAATAATATGTATACTAAATAAATAAATAGTAGTTATGAGCATTTACTAATTATTTGGCATATTCATTCATCTTTTTATATATAAACTTTTTATTTTAATTATATAAAAAATTATAAAGAAAAAATTAATAATATCATTAAAAGAGGGGAAAAACTATGCATAAAAACTGATAAATAAATAAAATATAAAATTAACATGTAGATCAAATAAAATTTTTATAACAAGTAAACCATTTTATAAAATAATTCAAAGAAGAAATAAAATTATGTGAAAAGATAATAATATAAACGATAGATTAAAACCATAAAAATAATAAAAATTAATATCCAAAGATGCAAAAAGGGAAACAATGTGTCAATGTAATTATCAATATTTATGACTTGGTGTTTACAAGAAGAAAATGAGATAATACAAGATGTAATATAGTTTTAGATGAATAGTAATTTTGGTTTGAGTTGAAAAATAATTTTTTTAATATAAAATAATAAAACAGTAATACAAATACAGTAGAAATAGATACCGCATAATATAAAAGATTGTTGAAATAATTTAAAATGTCAAATACCACTTAAATAATTATAAATCATTGATGTAATAAAAAATATTTTTCTTTTTAAATATATTTCTAGTGTAATTCTAATAAATTAATAATTGTTTTTATTTATTTATTTTTAATTTTCTTACAATAATTTATTTTTAATTTGATAAAATTTTAGATAAATAGGTAAGAGCTTTTATTAAAATGGAAAAATAGTTTTTAATATATAAACGATAAACTTGAAGTCGATCAAAATAGAGATTTAATTTATAAAAATAGTATAAAATGAAATTATTATTAACATTGATACATATAGTATTTTATCTTGTTGAAGTAAACATATAAAAAAAAGTGACGTAAAATAGTTATTTATCTTGTTACTGCTATGCTGGAACAAAATATGGGAATTTGATACGTTAATATTGTCTCTATTTAATAGAAGATATAATAATTGTCCAATTTTATAAGAAAAATTAATTTATAGAAAATTAATTTTATTTTTATAAATATATTTATTATTTTATACATTTTTAATTTATTTTTATTTATTTTAATACAAAAACATCATATATCATTTTATCAATTATCGTTGATCTCTACTATTTTTTCCATTCTATCCTTGATATCGTTTTATTTTTTTACCAACCAATTAACTTTTATTATTTGTTACAAAACAAACCAAAGTTATATTTTTTACTATAATTAAGCCACCTGTTATCCATTTTAAGTACTCTCCTAAGCATCGATATCATTAATTCATTTCTTTATCTCATTGTTCTATTCATCTTTTTCAATTTCTATCTATTCTACTTTATAGTAGTCACGTGTAAAAATGATGTTTCAAATAAATTTATAGTTATTTAAATTTAGTTTTAATAAAAAATATTTTAAAATCATTCTACGTAAAACATTGAATAATGTTTGGTGGGCGAAAGAATAAGATGGTGTAAAAGTAAGACAAATAAGATGTCGAAGTGAACATAATTAGTAGGATAAACATGGTTATTTTCGTAATGAAATGGATAAAAATATAAAAGAGAAAATATTTTTATAAAAATAAAATTTATCTTCTATAAATTAGGTTTTTATTTATTTTTAAAATTAGACCATTAATATATATTTTGTTAAAACGGGATATTAATGTATTAATTTAATAATATAAGTAAAAATTATATATTTTTTATTTAATAAAAATGATATTAAAATACTAAATCCAAAATATAGTATCTAAATTGATTCTAATAATGTATTATTTTTTGTTTTGTTTTGTTTAAGATTAGCATGATAAATATTAGCAATATTATTTTATTATTTTATTATTAATGATATATGAAATCCGTATAAAATATATTACTATGGGTAATTTTCATTTACCTTTCCTTTGGTTTATCTAAATATCAATAACACCATTAATGTTTTATTTTAGTTAAGTTAGATCTTCTCTATTTTAAATTCTTTTTAAAAATAATTCTTTATGTTCTAATTGAAAAAAAAAATTCGGATGCTTGTACTTATCAATCACGATAATAGGTGTGAACTGAAATTGTTATAGAATAGCTAGGAGGTTAATGTTCAAATGAATTTTGCATGGATTTGGATGATATTTGGATAAAAATATAAAAGAGATTGATGATATAAAATAATAAATAATATATTTTTTAATATATGTGTTAATTTTTTAATAATAACTAAGGATGAATACAAGGTAAATAATATCATTAATATTTAGGGAAATAAAAGAGATGAATGATAATTATCCATATGTATAATATAATAAGAATAAGAGATATGATTTTTAAGTTATGTACGTTAGAATAGATTAATAGATTTGTTGTTTTTTAATAATTTAATAATTTTATTTTTAAAAGGTAATAACACATGATTAAATTATCAAATTTTAAAATTTTAAATTTTTTTTATTTTTATTTAATTTCATAATTATTATTGATTATTTTTAAAAAATATATATATAATTCATATCTAGTTAAGAAAATACGAAAAATAATAATAAAATATTTAAAAATTAATTATTTATTCTTATAATATTATTTTTTTAAAATAAAATAATTAAACTATTAAAATATGTTTTTTTTAACATACCTTTGGAACGATGTCACCCGACCTATGAATAAGTATCAATTACAAATATCTTCTTCCAATTTTTTGAAATAATTAAAAAATGTTATATATTTGAAAAATAATAACTATTTAAATTTTTTAAGAAAATTATTTATAATAAAAGTTACTATAATATTGCAATAAAATAATACTTAAAAGATTAAAGAATATAATTATAGAAGTTTTTCAATTTAAACTATGTTTTGATAGTTTTAGAAAACGAATTGTACTAGAATCCTTTGAAGTTATAAAAACACAACTTCCTCCGCTCTCCCCGTTTGATCTATAAAAATTCTCAGACGTGAAACGACTTGTCGCTCAAAAGGAGTGTGATAAGCAATAACGAGCTAACGGCAAACCGCAAAAGAAACGTGTACCTTAAAAATCAAAAGCCCGGTTTAGGGTTTTAGCAATTGAATTCCAGAGAGAGAGAGAGAGAGAGAGAGAATGATAATACGAACAGCATCGGCTGCAAAGTTGTTCCCTTTTTGTCCATTTTCATTGCCATCCAGTCTCAGAAGTTTCAAAACTCCACAAACGGTCACTCTCTGTAGCATTACCACCACCACCACCACCACTACTACTACAAAAGTTAACAACAACAACAACAAGAAGAAGAAGACAAAGAAGGAAAAGGCAAAGGCATTAGCAAAGGAAAAGAAGAGGACCCGTTCCGATAGAGAGTTCGAATTGGACTCAATCCAACAGTTTGGGGATTCTGAAACCCACATCCCTGTGATGCTTGGTGAAGTAGTTGATGTTTTCTCTTTTGCTTCTAAGCCAAAGCCTCTTCATTCTTTCGTGGATTGTACTCTTGGAGCTGCTGGCCACTCTTCTGCTGTTAATATTCTAAACTCTTATTTTTCTATGTCTTTATACAGTTAAATTTTATCTAGTTATAGTTTTTGTGTGGTGGTTTTTGAAAGGGAAAAACTTGGAATTTGGAAATGTTATTTAGCGGTTAGTGTATTGAGGCAAGAGTGTATTTTTTATGCAGCACATGTATAACTATTTTTTTAATGTGACCCGTTGTTGTTCTAATTACTGGAAATGGTGACAGATAATTCAAGCCCACCCAGAATTGAAGCTTTATATTGGAATGGATGTTGATCCTACAGCGTTTGAGAAAGCTCGAGCTCGAATAGATTCCCTTTTGCATTCTGATTCTCGTAGCTCGAATTCTGACCTCAAAGTTTATTCATTTTTAAAGAATTTCAAGTGCATCAAATCTGTGCTACGTGAGGTTGATGAGAATGTGGTGCAGTCTGGGGTTGATGGAATCTTGATGGACTTGGGAATGTCATCCATGCAGGTTTTGCTTTCTTCCGAATTGATGTTCGTGTGTGTAATTGTATCATTTTAAACCGTCCAGCTTAGGTGGTTTGTTTGTTGAGTCTTTACTTAATTTTGTCTCATTTTGAGTGGTTTTATTGTTCAATCTGCACAGGTTAACAATCCGGAAAGAGGGTTCAGTGTTCTTTGTGATGGACCTCTTGACATGCGCATGGATCTTCAGGTAAGAGCTCTTTTTTTTTTTTAGTTCTCTGAATTAGTTGTCCATTATATAAAGAGCTAATTGGGCAGGGTAGTTCTGATAGAAAGGAAGCTACAACTATATATGAAGAATGCCATTAGTTAAAAATGATTTTGATCTTGTTGGTATGACTGAAACCCCACCACCTTTTGTGCATTTGAAAGTTAACGTCCTTTCGCTTGTCTCATGAGTTGAAAATGCTGCATCATTTGGCATACATCAAGTATCAAATAGAGATGCAATGGCCATGGTTGATTGTTGATCTTCATAAGTGAGCAGAATTCTCATTATTCCAAGTTATTAGATCGTGTGGTTATAGTTTTCATTGGTTCGGCCATTTTGATTCTCCAAGGATTAAGCCACATAAAATTGACAAATGTTGGCCACAACCAATCTAGGTAGTGCTATTGAGCATAACTGTTGGTTCGTGTTTCGTTTTCAGTAGTAAACTAGTAATGATACCTTCTACATTCTTTTACCCCGTTTTGGAGGCTAACTAAAGCTTCTTACGATACTTTTCTGTAAAATTTCAAGGTCAAAGCTGTGCGGTTTTGTGATAGATTGAATTAAACATCATTATAAATTTGTGATTCCACTGATGGAGCAGGCCTCTAACAGGCAAGTCTCAAAGCAGAAGACATTTTAAATTCTTGGCCAGCCACTGAGGTAGGGCGAATACTTCGGGACTATGGGGAAGAAAGCAACTGGCGCACTCTTCAAAATAGAATTGTTAAAGCCAGGTCACAGGGTGGGTTGCATTCTACTGGGGAACTTGTAAGACTTATTCAAAATGCAACCTCCAAGAGCAGGGGTATGTTTCTTAAATATTATGTTGGAACTCATGTTTGCTTCTAATTTTAATATTGTGTATGAACATATGCATCTACCTAATGTTCTCATATGTGTAACATTCTATAGGAGGAAGGCAAGGTTGGATTAAGACGGTAACAAGGGTGTTTCAAGCAGTTAGGATTGCTGTTAACGATGAATTGAAGACACTGGAGGATTCCCTCCATTCTTGTTTTGACTGCCTTGCCACTGGGGGTAGACTTGCTGTCATCTCTTTTCACAGTTTGGAGGACAGAATTGTGAAACAAACTTTTCTCAACATCATTGAGAACAATTACGGAGCTGAAAATATGATAACTGCAGATGGAGACACTTCTCTGAAAGGTCTAAACAAAATCAGAGATGGTAGTGGTGATAAGGAAGCATGGATCAAAAGTGTGATACACGGAAGCAACGGAAGCATTCTTACCAAGAGACCGATGACACCTTCTGAAGAGGAAGAGAGGCTGAACCGTCGGAGTAGAAGTGCTAAGCTCAGGGTAATTCAGAAGATTTAGTTGTAAGTTTTGCTACCTCTTACTCGGCCAAAAAAGTTTCAAATAGTGGTTTCTGGGTTTTTGTGTTACACAATTCTTTCAAGCAAAATACCATCATTTGAATCTTTGAACTTTTATTAGATATCATTTTTTCCCCTTGTTATGAACACAAAGCAACTATCATCATTATCAATTGAACCCTTATTCTTCTAAGCATTCCATGGCCTTAGCTTCATTGTTAACGAAACTTATTAACTTCAAATTATGAAGAATGTGAACAAGATCATGGCTTAGTTGAATTTTTATGAATGTCAATGTTTAGTGGAGATTTGCACTAAATTTGAAGGTTCGACTACTAGAGCCTTTTCATTGCATTCATTTTAAGGCTATTCATGAAGAAATTGCGTATCGAGGCTACTGGTGATTCTGCTTGTCAAAATATGCACCACTGCATTTTATTGCTAGTGTATGGTATATATGTTCCAAGTAGGCATGGATAGATGTGGGTTCAAATTCGTGTTCGAATCCCGTTAAACGGGTGTGGATATGTAATCGATTATTAAAAAAACGTTGCATGTTCTTAGCTACGAATTTATATTGCCAATTATTTCAAGAAATCTATTTTACCTCTTAGTATTTTTATTCATATTATTTGAACAAATATGACTAAAAGTTGCTTATTAATTCTTTACTGTATATAAATATTTTATTTAGCTTCCAAAAAAATATTATTGATATATAGGTGCCTCAAAACTAGTCATTGCTAGAAAGTCTCACTTGGAATTTGTACCATTAAAAATTAGATAAGAAAATACTTTTTTATTATAACTTAATATATACATTAGTATATAAATAAATAGTCTAACGATTACTTAGTCTTTATCTTTGTAATTTAACATTCTTTCTAATAATAATACTTCGTTTCGTGCCTACAACATTAATATAAGTTTATTATAGAAATTTCAAAGCCACCATAAACGACCGAGTCATGACTCATCTCTTACACTAAAAAACAATGGACCGATGCTACACCTATTCTCTTACAAATCACAAACACAAACCCTCAAATCACTGTGATATCTAAGACCAAAAAACAAAAATGGGAGAAGTGAAATTAATTGGCACAGTTGAAAGCCTTTTCTGCGCCAGAATTGAGTGGGCATTAAAGCTTAAAGGCATTGAATATGAGTTGTTAGAAGAAGATTTAAGAAACAAGAGCCCCATACTTGTGAAGTATAACCCTATTCATAAGAAAGTTCCAGTACTTGTTCATGAAGGCAAACCAATTTCTGAGTCCCTTGTCATCCTTGAATATATTGATGAGTTTTGGAAAGAGAACCCCTTGCTTCCTCAAGATTCTTATGCTAAAGCCAAAGCTCGCTTTTTTGGCTAAATTTGCTGATGAGAAGGTAATTTTACACGATCTCACTCTCTTTTCCCATTTTCCCTTCAAGTAACTAGCCAAGTTTGATACTTTCTTTTCTTTTTCCTATTAAGTGTTGAGTCCCACATCTACCAGGGATGTCAACAATGTGCTGGTTATTAGTCTGAGTGACCCTTTTCTTGATAAACGCATTTTAAGGGAAAGTTTTGGTTGCCCACCTTTCAATTTGGTATCAAAGCAAGTCCCTGGAGTCAATTGATGAGTCCCCTCTCGCACACTGGCACTCGGGTCTGGTAAAGCTGTGTTCTCCTGTCCGATGTAAGGTGGGGTGTTGAGTCCCACATCGACCAGGGATGCCAACAATGTGCTAGTTATTAGTCTGGTGCAGCCCCTTTCCTAATAAGCGTGTTATTAAGCGCGTTTTGAGGGAAAGTTTTGGTTGTCCAGCTTTCAATTTGGTATCAAAGTAGGTCCCTAGGGTCAACTAATGAGTCCCCTCTCGCACACTGGCACTCGGGTTTGGTAGAGCTGTGTTCTCCCGTTTGATGTAAGGTGGGGTGTTGAGTTCCACGTTGACCAAGGATGCCAGCAATGTGCTGGTTATTAGTCTGGTGTAGCCCCTTTCCTGATAAGCGCGTTTTGAGGAAAAGTTTTGGTTACCCAACTTTCAATTTGGTATCAGAGCAGGTCCTTGGGGTCAATTGATGAGTCCCCTCTCGCACACTGGCACTCGGTTTTGATAGAGTTGTGTTCTCTCGTCCGATGTGAGATGGGGTGTTGAGTTCCACATCGACCAGCGATACCATCAATGTGCTGGTTATTAGTCTGGGTAACCCATTTCCTGATAAGCGCGTTTTGAGGGAAAGCTTTGGTTGCCAATTACGTTAATTTATTACTTAATTGATAAAATAAAATAAAATATTTATCCAACAAAAAATAATTATTTATATTAATTAAAATAAATAATTATTAAAAAATGATAAATAATTATAATTTAGATGATTGATAACACATTAGTAATTTATTATTTAATTAATATTAATTAAGTAATAAAAATAAAACTTATGAAAATTAACTAAAAAATAATAATAATTTTTAATGTTAATTAAGATAAATAACCTTATAAAAAATAATTATAATTTAAATAATTAGTAATATTTTAAGTATTAATAATTTATTATTTAATTCATAAAAAATAAGAATCTTAAATAAGTTATACAATAACCAAAAATAATAGTAATTATTAATCCAAAATATGTGTGCCAAATTTTATACAAAACTTTATAAATCATGATTTAGACTAGTGTAAATTAATATGATATTTAAATACTACTGTTAAACATGTATGGGTAGGGTTTGAGTCAAGACCTGTTTAACTTGATTTGAACCATTTAAAAGTCTTGTATTTATGCCGAGTTGTCGGGTTGTGCAATTTTTGTTTATGGGTTGATTAGTTTAGGATCCAACCCTTTTAACTCCAACATGGATACGGTCACACGACTAGATTAATAAATGAATCACCAATTGACTTAATTAATCTCAACTCAAACTTATTTAAAAGCCTTTGAGTATATATGGATACTGTTTATGGAAGAAATTGGAAGCATGAAGTTACTTCAAGAAGATAATTTTCCATCACTTTATGAATGGTCTCAAAATTTCATAAATATTCCATTGATCAAAGAGTGTAGTCCAAATGGAGAAAAGCTTGTCAACTATTTCAACGCTGGCATTAGCTACAGGCACTCCTTAGGAGCAGTTACTAAACCTTGAATTTTGTACACCATGAGAATGGTAAGTAAAACAGTAAAAGGACTTGCATTATCCAATGAAATAAATCCTCAACACATGTAATAAGACATTTACAAGTTATTTTTACCTTTTTTTTTATTTGATTACATGATGGGTTAAAATGACGGCAAAGTTCCAAAGCTCCCATCCATTTCAATGTTTAAGCAATTATAGATATTTGTAATGAGTCCCTCTTGTTTGCATAAAAGGAGTTACAATTGTTTGATAATAATTTTTATTTATGATTTATGATTAAATAATTAGTTTTATGATTTGTATTTTTTTTATATAAAAATAATCACCAATATATTTGGTAATAAATTTTACTTGATAATTTTTAAGAAAAAATCAAAAATCACTTATAAATTATTTGATAATGTTTTATTTTTTTATTTTTTTCAAAAATTTAAAAAATAAAAAAATTGTTATTATTTACAAATTTTATATTTTTAATTATTTTATTTAAATACTTATAAATACAAAAATAGTAAAACTTGATTTATTCTCTAAAAAAATGTTAGTTGAAAATGAAAAAAAATCATAAATCATAAATTTAATTTTTAAAGATTTATAAATCATCCCGTATTTTGATAATGATTCTTTAAAAAATGAAAACTTAATTCAAAAATTGTTATTAAATATATTTCATTAAAAATTAACAAATAAAAAAATATATAATCAAAATCGTTATTAAACAAGTCTTAAGTGAATGATGCATGTTCGTGTTTTCTATCCGATCATATTAAGGGCTTCATTTTTGTATTTAACCATCTTTTCTAACTTTTTTTTCTCATTCTTTCCCTTTTCTCTCGTTCACTCATTTAGTTAATCTTTAGTTTTTCTCTTTCATTCATTTAGCTAATCTTTAGTTTCCTAACTTTTCTTTTTTCTTTAACGTTAATCTCATTTCTCAAGCAATCTTATATCGAAAAAGTAGTCTCTTTTTTATGGAGTATATACATTTTCTTTTTTATGTTATATATATGCTTTTTGTTTCTTGGTGTTGTTAAATTTAGACCTAACTCCATTTCAAAACCCAGGTTATAAGTTGGAGGACTGCCTTTATTTATATGTGCAGCGTGTGCGCGATCCCCAGTCGATGTGGAACTTTAACACTCCCCCTCACATCGGCAAGAGTCTATCCCCTTGAGACCGACGGTGATGTTGAGCTTATGGAGCCCAAGTGGCAGAATGCATCATTCACCAATAGTGAAACAACTGCACCGACGGGATAACCTGCTTTGATACCATGTTAAATTTGGGCCTAACTTCATCTCAAAACCCAGGTTATGAGTTGAAAAACTACCCTTATTTATATGCATAACATGAACGCGATCTCCAGTCGATGTGGGACTTTAACAGATATTTTCTTTCTTTCTAAGAAAGCTTTAGCTTTGCTTAAGATCCTTTACAAAATCATTCGTTTGCTCTGTGTGTGCGACATATTTAGATGTTTTTTGCTTATGTATTTCCAATGTGTTCTTTGTTGTGTACTCTTATGCATTATTTGTTATGCGTTTCTTGTGGTGTCTCGTGCATTGTTGGTGGGTATGATGTTTACCCAAATTATGAAACTTTTTTGTTCTAACATAATATTAATTTATTTTTTAAAATTTGTAATATGTCTCTCTCATGCCTATTATTTATATATAAATATAATTTCGATTAGAAAAATTATAATGACATCACAATTATTTACTTAATACATCTCATTAATTTTAAAATATTTTAAAAACAAACTAAACATGAATAAAATGATCTAATTATCCCTCAGACATCCAACACAAATGAAACAATTAAAAAAAATCACAAAAACTTTATGCTTAAAATCATAATACATCAATCTTTTCCTTTCTCTTCTTAGCTTAGATCATCCCTCTCATCCACCACTTTTATCACATACCATCAACCTACGTACCCTTGTAATTATATCAACAATTTTTAATATTCAAATAGGGAGATGCATCTATCAATTTAGGAAAGAAAAAGAAAATCATGAATAAATTAAATGGAGTAAATAGCTATCAAAGAATGGGTAGGCTCGTTGTTTTTTACATTTTTTGTGAAATCATGAAAATGATTTAAAAGATCTTATCAATAGATGTTTGAAGGTAAATAAATGCAATTCCATAATATCCATAAGTGTAAAGTGTTAAATGATAAATTTATTTGGATCAAAATTTTTATTGGCTAAGATATAAATTTAGATATTAGATAATGAAATTTTGTTTTAAATTTGATCCAATGATTTGTTAAAAAAATTGAATAATTTTTTAATTAAAGATTTTTTCGTTAAATAGAAAGTTAATTATGTGAAACATATTTTTACAAACAAATAAATTTAAATATCACATATATTATTATATTATATTTAATAAAAATTAGATAAAAAATTAATTTTTTTCTTATTTAACATATTTTTTACAAACAAATAGATATTTCTAACTTTTTTTTTCCTATCTATAATTTTATCAATTTTTAATACAATTTTTTTTAAAAAAATTAACAGAATGTATGAAGTAAATTATGGGATGTTTACATAATTTCTGTTTTCATTATCCACGAACGGCTTACCCAAGGCCGATTTACATTTTACGAACCGAAATTAACCCGTTAAGCAACGGTTAAAATCAGCTTCCCAAAACCCTAGCAACTGCTCCTTCGGTTACTGTTTAAAAGCTTACCATCTTCATTTCCATTGAAATCGGCTAAAACCCTTCCCTCCTCCTCTCTTTTGCGTAGAAGAAAGACGAAGGCTGTTGAAGCAGAATGCCTCTAGGCGAAAGGTCTGGAGACAAATCCGAGTCTAGGTATTGTGGGATTGAGACAGAGTTCAGCGATGACATGCCCAATGTCTTGGCCTTCAATATTTCTCATGGCGGGTTCGATTTCGTTATAGCTCCTCTGGTTCGTCTTCCTGTTGCATTTTTTTATGCTTATGTTCATTCGTGTACGTTTTGGTTCTTTTCTGATTTTATTAGTGCAATCCAATTGAATGCGAGTGAAATATCGTGGATTCTAACGAAGTTGAAAAACGCGGTGTGAATGGTGGCCAATTAGCCAGTCACATACTAGCTTAACAGCTGTCTCACTATGTGAATGGTCAGTAAGCTCACCTAGATTAATGCTACGTCCGTAGCCCTCGGCAGTCAAGCTACTTCACTGTGTGGCTTCACTGGAGGACTGTTGACTATATCCACTTCATTGTGCTTTGGCTGTTGAATTCTTCTTAATTTATATATTTGGGACGGACTGTATACTTTATTAGGTAAGTTGAGCTTACAGAAGGAGGTTAGCGTGAAGAAAAGTTTGATTTAAGTAGTAGCAGCGACTGTGTTGAAGCTTAGTAGTGTTGGTCAAAACTTATAAAGGCTCTTTTTTTTCCAAGTTTTTATGTTGTCTTTTGAAGTAGTCATTCCTTAAAACATGTTCACAGATTGGAAGTAAAATAATGGAATACTTATTTTACTAGGCCTTTATAGCTGGTTTTTTTCTTCATCTTCTCCCTATTTCTGAAGTGCTATAAATCCCAACATGTTAAGTTCGCTGCTAAAACTAGTTGTTGGTATAACATGTCTCTTGCTATTTGTATTTCATAAATGTGATTAGGAAAAAGTGCACCTGGTCACTTTACTTTCACAAATTTAACACATTGAACACATTGGTCAGTTTAAAGAAACTGGTGCACTTTAGTCATTTTATTATTACATTTATGGACACTTTAGTCATTTTAGGTCAATTTTGATTAATTTAATAACTTTATTTTCCACTTTTATTCAGCTGTTTGAGACATCTCTTCAAACATCTACCAACCGCCTATTAGCTAGGTTCAATTTGATCCAATTTAAGTTTGCTGCTAAAAGCCTAAAACTAGTTGTTGATATTACGTGCCTGTCTATTTGTATTTCAAAAATGTGACTGCACTGTGATGAAGATTGCATTTTGATTTTGCAAATTTTTTTTAACGAAGTGATTGTTATGTCTATATTTTCTTGTTTATTTCCTCGCAACTTGTTCATTCTGGTGGCTAATTAGCCAATCACCCACAGCCATGTTGCTGGTTCATTGTGTGAATGGTCAGTAAGCTCACCAAAAGTAACATTTTGTTGGTGGCCTTTGATAGTGGAGCACAATACAAGCTTCACATTTAAGCTATCAATGACATTGCTGCTAAAAGCCTAAAACTAGTTGTTGATATTACGTGCCTCTGTCTATTTGTATTTCAAAAATGTGACTGCACTGTGATGAAGATTGCATTTTGATTTGCAATTTTTTTAATGAAGTGATTGTTATGTCTATATTTTCTTGTTTTATTTCCTTGCAACTTGTTCATTCTGGTGGCTAATTAGCCAATCACACACAGCTATGTTGCTCGTTCATTGTGTGAATGGTCAGTAAGCTCACCAAAAGTAACATTTTGTTGGTGGCCTTTGATAGTGGAGCACAATACTAGCTTCACATTTAAGCTATCAATGACATTGAGTAACTTTTAGTATCTCTTCTGTTTCTTTTTGTCAAGTAAAGCAAATTGGAAAGTCTTTGAAATGATATATATGTCACTGGTGATGCAATAATAGCTTCTTTCAGGACACTAATATTTTGTCTGGATTTTAATCTTTAAGCAACAATTGAGAGTATATGGATAATATGTTCATACGGTTCATATGGTCTACATGTTATTGAATAAATTATTTTCATATGTTAATAGCATTTGTGATCTTTAAAATATGTTATAATTCTAGTAATATTACACAGTGATATGCAGCTAAGAAAAGGCTGAAAATATAGTTCTTCACATGTACATGTATGTTTGAGTCAACCTTGATTTGCATTCTTGGAAATTGATGGATGTTTTACCATTTGGTGCAATGTTGAATCATTATGGAACTCTTGTTTTCCAGATTAACTGGGAGACTGATATTTAATCTCATGATGCAGATGGATCCTGCTTACCGTCCAAGCTTATTGCAAAAAGATGGTGTTCCACCATTTTCAGGGTCAGATTTGGTGTTGAGCCCTTCTCAATGGAGCAGTCATGTAGTTGGTATGAACTTCTGATAGGAACTCTATGCGAATGGTCACATTTTGTCAGAATAAATTGGTTAATGACCATTCCTTGTCATCTGAACAGAAACTAGCTTGAAATACATGCCAAACTAACTATGTTGTCACTATAATTATAGGGAAAAATATTTAAACTTAACTTCATTTATAGGGTAGAACCGTGGAGTTCCCTTAAATTAGGCAAGTAGTGTCATATAGTCCCTTTGTTTTTTCGGAAAGTATCAAATGAGGATAAATAGTACTGTTGACGTAATATTTTAAGTAAATATTTAGTATTAACTAATAGGGTTATTTTTGTCATTTTCTTATTCCCTCCATAGCAAATGAAGAGAACCCAAATGGCTCTATTTTTCCTAAATATGTTCATTTCAAGCTTGAGGACCAAATCACCTTATTCTAAAATGATAATATTTTTTTAACTTAATATATTGAAATAATAATTTATGCCCTTAATGAGCACCTTTTATAAAATTAAGGGGACTAAACAACATTAATTACAAACAAAGGGAATAAATGACATTACTAGTCTATTCTAAGAGTCCTCAATGACACTTTTCTCTCATTTATAATAAGTTTTTCATTTAAATTCATTGATACAAATAACAAACTTCATCAATAAAGTGTTACATTTGGAACTAAACATTTTATTTAGGCTTAATTACACTTTATGCCCTGCTCATATTTTGGTTTATGCCAATCTTGCTCCTAATGATAGAAATGTTCTTCTATACCCTGAGACAACACAATATTTAGCAACAAAATAATGACTTTCATCATGAACTGTTAATGGAGTTAACAGAATTGATCAAGTGTGTCACATGTGATGCCATTTCTCACTAAATCACATGATTTTATTTCAACTTACAGCCCAAATAAACGTACAATACACTATTTGTATCCAAAATTGAAAGCAACAAATAGGGATTCATGGGTGCTGTATTTTTATTTAGTGACATGCAAATAAAATCATGTGATCTAGTAAGAAACACGTTTACGTGTGTCACATGATTAATTCTGTTGGCATGTGTTGACAGAAGGCACTGTATCATTGCTAAATACAACGCTTGGGTCTAAAACACATGTCTAACATTAAAGTGCAAGATTGTTGTGGACCTCACATAAAGTCTAATTAAGCTTTTAACTTATTTGAGCAGTGGGTGCTTTTTTAAAAAATATTATTCTTAAAGTAATATGCTTGAACTTAGATAGCCTCTAGGTTGATGTTTTCGTTTTTCAATGGATTAGTAGTCCACTATTTGTACTCTTTTCTTAATAATATATTACGAAATTGTAAAAAAAAAGGTGCTTCAGTGTTGCTATTTTTGTACTGTTTAATTTTGCTGGGGAATGAACTGTAATCAATGCATATTTTTTGGGGTTATTACATATATGCTTTCTGATTGCGATTGATCTTGTTCATGCTTTCTGCTCAATTAATTACTCCATGTATAACCTCATTCAGGAAAAATTAGTCCTTGGATTGATTTGGATTCTGAAGATGAGACTATTCGAGCAAATTCTGAAACCACTTTGAAACAAGAGATTGCATGGGCTTCTCATCTCTCTTTGCAGGTGTGCATCCTGTGTTGTTTTTGTACTTTCCATTATATTTTGCTGAGAGAATTTGCAACAGATTTTTTTTGTAATTTAATACATAAATTGTTTGAACTTTGAAGAGGTTAATATATTCATGCTGACAGTTTCTTACATATAAAAGTTTTTGCACTGGGTCTTGTATTTGTACAAATGAAGCAGTATATGCATAATGAATGCAGTATTTTGGATTTTTTTTTGGGTTCTAAGAGATAAATTTATAATGCTTAAAAATTATTTTGGACTATAAGATTGGTGACATATTTTGTTCGATGGTTTTGCTGAAATATCAAATTGATAAGATTTATCTGCTAGAGGAACCAATTCTATTGTACTAGACCGCGGTCCTTGGGAGTGATTGGTTGTTTTGTATCAGTTTAATAATCGTACTTTGACCTATAAGATAAAGACCTTCAGAACTATTCCCTTTAATTGTTGAATGATTCTACGACTGAAAAATCTCTCTTTTTTGGCTGAATGACTGAAACATCAATTTTAAATAGGTAGACTCCTTGGATTCTCTTAAGGCTTTCCGTTTTTCACTGGGTCCTTCATCCTTCAAAAGTCTCCAAGCACCTGAACTAAAAAATAAAAAAATAATAAATCAATCTTGGAACACATCAGAAAGTTTGGGGTTTATGGAACATCTTGAATTTTTTTTTGTTTTAGAGGCGCATGCTGCTTAAAACATCCAGGTCTCAGTAGAACCAGGAATAACACATTTAAGTTTGCTTCTTTCATATTAACTGTGACTAAATATTGTGAAAAAGAAAGGAAATGTGGAGGTGACCAGCTACAAAGTTATATCTGTAACCTAGAAATAAGCTCGTCTGCTTTGTTTAAAAATGTATTAAATTTCAATTGATGCAGGCATGCCTTCTCCCAACTCCTAAGGGTAAGTCCTGTGCCAATTATGCTAGGTGTGTAAATCAGATTTTACAGAGCCTAAATAATATCCAGGTAATAATATTGTCCCAGATTCTTCAAAAAATTATTCTTCTTTTTCTATTGTAATGTAATTTCTCATTATTTTATTATTAAAGCTGTGGCTTAGGATTCCTTTAATGAAAGCTGATGAGGATTCCATGGATGTAAACTTTGATGATATGGTGAGTCATGTACCTTTGGACAAGCTATTCTCATGTGTTCGTGAGTTGCCAGTACCGTTTTAATTTCTATTGGCTGTTTTATTCATACTCTGAAAAGTAGTTAATTGAGGATAAATTTGTTTTTCTATCATCACTTATATTATCTTTTGAACACAGATTGATTCCTGGGAGACATGGAATTCATTTCGGTTGCTTTGTGAACATCATAGTCACTTGTCAGTTGCCCTTGATATTCTGTGAGTTTAACAAACATATGATTTTTGATTATTTGACCAGTATTTTAGTGTAGGTACTATTCAAAGTGTTTAATGCTAGAATGGCTGTATAAACTTCTTTTAATAGGAGTTCACTGCCTTCAGCAACCTCTCTTGGACGTTGGTTTGGGGATTCTGTTAGAGCAGCCATAATCAATACTGAAGTAAAGTATTTTGTGTTATCAAAGGTCATTTTTCTTAATGCACATTACTTGGGTCTTCTCCTATATTTGTAACAATACTATTGTTGCTTTGCCAGTCTTTTCTAACAAATGCACGTGGTTATCCTTGTCTGTCAAAACGCCACCAGAAGCTAGTTACTGGTTTTTTTGATCATTCAGTACAGGTATTTATGTAGACATTTTTAGCTTCATTCTTGTCATCCTAATTGAAATTCTTGGCTTCCCTAAACTGAAATCATTTAGGCAACCATAAATAACTCTATCTTAAAAATTCATGTGTTTGCTTGTCATTCTAAATTATTTCAATTGATTTTGTATGTTATTTTCTGCTACAGCTTGATGTGACCGTAATCTTGATTCCTTGTTGGAATATATATCACTATTCATAATCATTTTGTTAGTTTATTCTTCATTAACCATAACTTTTTATAGTAAATGTCTTTATATGTTTACCATAATTATCATTTCTCTTACTAGTTTCAAGTATCACAATTGCCACCTTGCTCACTTTCCTAATAATTGTCCATCTAAATATCTTCAGATTGTTATGTCCGGGAAACCTGTTCACAGTGTTCAGAGGGGTAATGTAGATGTAGCTTCCAATCGCAGTAACAATAATGTGGATGGTAAGTCTCTTCTTTTGGCCTCCAGTTCTATTATTCACAATTACAGTATATTGTCCATAATACTATAATTTTCTACAATAGAAACATGCACATTTCCTTCAGTTTCCTATCATTTTAACGATAAAAACTGGTTTCAACTACAATTCAGGTGTCGGTCCATATATTCTGAATTCTCCTAATTTTTAGGTTTGCAGGAGCATCCTCTGAGACCATATTTGGATTATGTTGCGTATATCTATCAGAAAATGGTTCCTCTTTCTAAGCAAGAATGTTTTGAGGTAGGTTGTGCCTAAAATTTTCCCTGGCTTGCCTTTTTATGGTAATTTTTATCACTTTTATAATCCCTTGTGACCCTCTCAGTGTCTTATGCCAGCTTGGTTACAGGGATTGTTTGCAGTCTCCCTTACAGGTTCACATTCTCCACCTTTTTTCTTTGGCACTTTTTTTTTTGTTACATTGGCTTTGTACCCTCTCATATTGTGATGATGAGCTTTATTATTTCGGTTATTTCAATGCCAGCCTCTCATGGATAATCTAGAGGCTCAAACCTATGAGACATTTGAGAGGGATGCAGTGAAATACATACAGGTATACTGTCTCTGATATGGATATAGAATACTCTTAAATTAAGTTTACAGCATACGGCATTTATGTTCCAGTAAATTTCTCTAGGTTTGTACTGAATAGTACAAATCTACAAACTTTTCTTAGGCTTGTACATTAATTTATGCCTACAAACTTTGGAGCTTTTCATGATTGATCTTTTGTAGCTCGCTTGAGGTTGAGCCTATTATAGGCAGGGTCACCAGGTTTGTACTGAATAGAAAAGTCTTCCTTAAAGTTTTGCAAGATGCCAGTTGCCGCCCTTATCATACTAGGTACAGGCTAAACTAAGGAATATGACTGACATTCAGGAAAACTTCTATGAAAAAAAGTGCAATTTTATCCATACCTTTTCTCCCGCTAGTAATTATGCCTAACCTTAGAAGTTCAGTGTAATTTTCTCTTTCATACTTTCTCTTTTGACTTGTATGAGTAGTTCACAAATCATTTGTGTCAAAACATATAAAGAAGTTAATGATTTTTCTTTATTCCCAAATTAAAATTAAACATAAATTAAAACAAACAAGTTAATAGCTTTTCGTCTGAGGTGGTAAATATGTTTTCATTCCTTTTCATTCTTTTGTTTCATTTTTTTAATTTTATGATCATGCAAAATACATATTAGTTGTGTGTTCCATTGTTTTTTTCGCAGTGGTGTATCATATACAGTATATAATCTTGTGCTAATTTTTTACAGTACCAAAGGGCAATTTCTCAAGCTTTACTGGATAGGATTCCAGATGAAGAGGCATCATCAACTACCACTGTAAGCTATATATTTTATTTGTCATTGATGTCATTATAACTCAATGTCTTCTACTTGTGATTGTACTTTCAATGAACTTTACCTGGTAAAGTCATGATGCTTCTCTCTCTCTGTACTGCAAGGTGTTGATGGTTGTGGGAGCAGGCCGTGGACCTCTTGTTAGGGCTTCATTACAGGTATTTCTATCTTGTGCACTTCCTCCCCTCCCTCCCCCAAAAAATTAAAATCCGGGAGTCGTTCTATCTTGTGCACTTTAGGATTTTGCAATGTCCTTTGATCTTTAGGTTGCATTCTTATGTCACCAGTATCAATTTTCCTGCTCATATGCAGGCTGCTGAAGAAACTGGGTGCAAGCTTCAAGTTTATGCTGTTGAGAAAAATCCAAATGCAGTTGTAACTCTTCATGTGAGTTTCCAATTCATGTTCTTTTTCAAAGTATGCTTAAGAAATTTTTTTTCAATAATTGAACTAATATTTCAATCTACTCCATGCTCTCTTTGTAAGTCAATACCTTGTCAATGCTTTTGAATTATTTAAGAATCTTGAATGAATGAAATTCCTTTTTCTTTGCTGTAATAGAGCTTGGTTAAACTGGAAGGTTGGGAAAATTCCGTTACCATAATTTCTTGTGATATGCGTCACTGGGATGCTCCTGAGAAAGCCGATATTCTGGTATGCAAACTCGTCTTTTTTCCCCTTCCCCTCCCTTTGGGTAGCAAGGTTACTTGTCTAATCTCATTTTTTTCTAACGCTATTGCTTCTTAGGTTAGCGAGTTGTTGGGTTCTTTCGGTGACAATGAGCTATCTCCAGAATGTCTTGATGGAGCCCAGAGATTTCTGAAACAAGATGGAATTTCAATACCGTCATCGTATGTATATTTACTACTTATCCAATTTCATATCTTTCATTAAAAAATAGCATGATCATTTTGTTTGGTCTCCTGGAGGTTGCGGTGAATCCTATTGTATATAATCTCACAGCCTTTTAGGATGCAAGCATATCATATGCTGCTTGCATAAACAGATCATATAAGTGGATACTAGTTGTGTGCTCTCAAGTCTCAACAAGACTGTTGTTGCTAATGTTTTGATGGCATGCTTATGGTGGTTTCTGGCTTAATTTATGAAAATGCATATAATGGGAAGGAAGTGGCTGGGTTTGCCTTTGAATATACCTTTTTTTAATAGGTATCGAAACATATATTACATATTAATCATGTCGTGTTGGTTGCTCAATTTGTGTAGCCGCTTTAGAGGTTAGGTGCTACCAAGTACAGAACATCTTATTAGCTTTGTTGTCCCTTTGCAGTCAGCATTAATATATTTCTTTTGGCAAAAAAAAAAACAACATTATTTTTGGATTTCAAATGCCATTTTAATGATTTCCTTCAAGATGTATATTTCTTATTGTGATTCTTTCAGATACACAAGCTTCCTACAACCTGTGACAGCTGCAAAACTTTTTAATGATGTAAGTCCCTCATCCTTCTGTTAAAATCTATATCTACATCCTGTTTCATGCATTTCTTGAATCTTGCTTGCATTATTGCAGATTAAGTCGCATAAAGATCTTGTGCACTTTGAAACTGCTTATGTTGTCAAAGTGCATAATGTTGCCAAGCTTGCTCCTACTCAACCTGTGAGCAATCTCCTCCCTACAGAACAGTGCTTGTTATATTAAAATTTGTCAACATTTGACTCATGTACTAAGGCTATGGTTCTTCCCTTGGTCGTTAAAGTATGTTGTTCACAAGTATATATAATATATTTCACAGGACCTTAAGTGTATTCTAGCAAGCAAGCAAAAATAAAAAAACCATATGTGGATCATTTCTGCTGCCAATGGATCTTGATGTTCCAAACTGTTTTAGACTTAGCCATGCATTTGTCTCTGCCACTTGCGCAGGTATTCACATTTACTCATCCTAACTATTCAAGTAACAAAGGCAATAATCGGTACAAAAAGCTGCAGTTTGAGATACCCAGTGATACTGGATCAGCCATGGTTCATGGTATGTGATAGTGGTTCTATTACCTGAAACTTATGTTGGCTCTTGTGTATTGAATCAATGCTATTTAACTTTGCTAGTTTATCTTGCTCGACGAACATAATCTTATGTTTAATAAGTATTGTATGCATTTTGAGACAAAGAAGCGAGCCTTTCTGGTTCCTAGTCTTACTGGTTGTAAGTGGAAACAGAATGCTATTTATATATTTTGTCCTAAAAATACTGATATTTTCCCTGATACATGTAGGATTTGCTGGTTATTTTGATGCAACATTATACAAAGATGTACATCTCGGGATTGAACCATCAACAGCAACACCAAACATGTTCAGCTGGTATGGTATTTTATCTTCTCTAATCAATTTATGTACTTGTTAGGAGCTTTATCCTTGATCATTACCCGTGTGCACAAAAAACTCGGTACTGCAAGTTTTTTCATCTAAGGTTGACATGTTTGTTACCATTTCTAACTTTCTTTTGTGGGTTATGTGTGGGCATTTCTTACTGTGGAATGTGTAGGATTCTAACCACTAATTTGATTTTTTTTTTGGTTGGCAATTGTGTAGTTTGGACGTTTTCTTGAGGTTGATTGCATTATCATTTGTTTGGTTTTTCTTATTAAACAGGTTTGCCATATTTTTTCCCCTGAGGACACCGATCTGTGTACGTCCTGGTTCTTCTCTCGAAGCACATTTTTGGCGTTGCTGTGGCTCTACCAAGGTATGTTGGGTCTTTTAAATCATTTGAACAGATACATCTTATTTTATGTAATTATGAGTAAACATGTAAGCATAATGTTCTTGATTAGACCAATATAATTTTTAATCTGATCTGATTATTTTCTCTTTGCATCATTAGATCCATCTAGATTTAAGTTTTTAAAACGATGTTTTAGCAACTATGTAAAATGCAAAACAGGATTTTAGTGCTTATTATCGGCTATATTTCAGATAATGTGGTGGGTTTGAATGAACTCGATGCAGGTATGGTATGAGTGGTCAGTAACGTCTCCCTGTGTGTTGCCTATTCACAACAGTAATGGAAGATCGTACTGGGTTGGCTTGTAGTTGTCATTTTGTCATATTTTGGCCATGGACTATGCCAAGAATTGCAGTTCTGAATGAGGGACGTCTCATTCAATGATCCGATGGCTTAAGAAAATAGTTGTTTGTGCACACGACTAGCTCCCTGTGAATTTGAACTTTCCTGATATCAGTCAATAGTAGTATATCTGATATTATAAATGTTCTTTGAGTCCTAAGTGTGCTTTATATCCTCTTGTAAAATGTGTATTATTTTAGTTCATTTCATGTTTCATTTAATATCTTTGGCTCGTGCTTTAAAGTTGTTATGGTAGACCTAACAGATCTCATTATAAACCTTATGTTTCATCTTTTTCACATTATTTTTTGTTCTATTAAACTTTTTTTTTATACTTTGTTTTGTATTTTTATTTGTTTATTTAGGCTCATTGGAGACTAATAGGATTTTCTAATTCGTGTCATTCCAGTATCATTCAATCTATCACAAATAAAAATAAGTTGATCAAGATTGATATGGGTTACTAAAATTAATGAGTTTTGTCATGAATTAATGGAATTTTTCTTCCCATTTGACACATTAAGTCCCTTTTAGTAGTAATTATTTTTTTTCCCTAAAATACCCGTTTGGCCCCTTTTGATGGAGGTTTTGTTTTTTTGTTCTTTTTAAAAATTAATTAATGTCAAAAAATGATTTTTTTTTCTTAGATCTTGGGGTATTATGTATACATTTTATATTACATAGTATACATAAAGTAGGTAGGTATACATGTTACTCATGTTTTTGATAGTTTAGTTGTTAAGATTGAAACGTACTGTTTAAAAGCCTAAAGTTCAATTTTTAATCCTCAGAGCATGTAAAGCGGGTGTTTATCATTTGAAATTACACTATTAAATAATAAAATTACTAGGTGTCACTAAATCAAAAACTTATTTGTGTAATTCTTCTATTTGTACAATACTAACAATTAAATAAATAACAAGAATTGTAAGGATCGCATAAATATAACTAGATAGAATAATACTATTTAATATTTATTATTAGACAAAAAAAATTAATTGCATATTATAAGTAACCATTCATTAGCAAAAAATAATAAAAATGTGAGCAAAGATAAACTATTGCATCTCAATTTTCATAGTTAGGCCAATTATATTCATAAATATAACGGTTCATTAAAAATTATAGTAAGTTTTTTTAGTGTAATGATTTTGTCACAATTATTTCTATTATTATTATAATAAAAATATATAAAATATTTATTTTAATTTTATTATTAATTACATCTTAGAAGGGGTATCTAAAAACTGGATCAAACTTTAAATCGAAAAGTTTGATCGGATCAGATCGAACAGTTTTATAAATTATAGAGTTCGATCCGGTTACTATAATTTTTAAACCGGTCAGACTCAACCGTTATTATGATATATTAAAAAAAATTAATAGAGGATATTATACCGTTACATTTGAAAATTAATTTGTGTTTATTAAAAAATACTTGTAATTTATCAATAAATTTACAAAGGAATGAATTGTTACTTGACGGAGAAAATACAAAAAAAAAAAAAGAACAAGATATCTAAGTTTACATCTTGGTATTTTATAATTTTCTTGTAATTACGATGTATTTTAGATATTATAGGTTTGAAATTGTGACTGGTTTTAATATTGTTATAGCTCTAAGTAGTGATTGATACAAACTTTTGAAATAAAATAGTTCTATGTATTTTCCCCAAGTCTTCAATTATTGGTTATTCATGTATTATTGTTCGAGGAAGATATATATAAATGGTCTAATTATGTACGAAATAGTTTGAGTTTTGATCATGTTCGACATTTTTATTGAGTATATGTTATTATAATAGTTCGAACCTATACTAATTCGTACACAAATTATCTCTCTTTTTATCGCACAGATTCTTGAATTTAAATTTTTATATTATTTACCTATGTTAACCTCAGACATGTAAATTAAAGAGAGCCGACTATTGCAGCTGTACAAAGCGTACTTATGGAATTGCTTTAAAAAAATTTTAAGTAGAACGTAAGGGTAAGCAGTAATTAAATTTTTTTTGGATCGAATAAAATTAAATTGATATTAAAATTTATTTTTAAATTATTGTTTTAAATAGAAACAACATTTAATATTTTTCTAACAAATTTTATTATATATTTATAATCACAACTAAAAAAATCAAAAGAATAATAAATATGTATTTATAATTATTAAATTTTAATAAACATTTATATTTATTTTTAAGTTAAAATAATAATCTAATATAATTATGGTATGCATAATATTTAAATATAATATATTATAAAATAAAATATGTATTTATTTATAATTAAATAGTAATTTGATACTCATTGAATATAACGGATTATAAAATATATCAATCTGTATCCGATATGAATATGAACAATTGTATAATTTTAAATTCATATCCAATCAGACTATAAAAATTATTAATCAAATCCAATTCAAATTCGACGGATTAGAGCAAATTTATCGGTTTAAACAGATTAATCGAATTATTTACTCGTCACTAATAGAATGAGTGTATTTAAAAATAAAATAAAAAATATCAAAAATATAGGTCAATTTATTCGGTAGTGGAAAACTGAAATTTATACTCATTTTTTTTGTACTCATACCATATAAATTTTACTACATATTGACAAATATTGTATTTCTGTGATAATTGACATGTATATTTCATTATTTTCTGTTCTGTATTCTATATAAGAGTTGAGATATATGTATACAAAGCAAAACGAAAATTAAACAATAACCATGATTCCTGCACATCTATGTTTTATGGCTCCATTACTATTATTATATGCTCCATGTTTTACTCCACTGAGCATTGGTGTCTGCCACAACAACACACACCAACACTCCTCCTCAAGTTGGTGCATATATGTCTCTTAGGCCCAACTTGTCAAGTGAGTTGTAGACGTTCCTTGCAGACACAGATTTTGTGAGTATATCAGCCAATTGATCTTCTGATTTAACAAATGGAAGCTTAATAATCTTTTCTTTAAGATTCTGTTTGATGAAGTTCTCATCCACTTCAACGTGATTCGTGCGATCATGTTGAACTGGATTGTGAGAAATGGCAATGGCTGCTTTGTTATCACAAAATAAGTTCATTTCAGAGTTAGGAGCAACACCAATCTCAGTTAGAAGTTTTTTCAACCAAAGGAGCTCACATATTCCCTTGACCATTCCTCGAAATTCAACTTCAGCACTAGATAAGGCAACTACATTTTGCTTCTTGCTCCTCCATGTAACAAGATTGCCCCCCACGAAAGTAAAGTACCCAACAGTAGATTTCCTATCCTTCATATTCCCTGCCCAGTCTGAATTTGTATATCCGAGGACTTCCAATTGACCATTCTTTGAAAACATAAGTCCTTTCCCAGGGGAGGATTTTAAGTAACGAAGTATTCGAATGACCGCATCCATATGGTCTTCACTTGGGCAGTGCATGAACTGACTCACGACACTCATAGCATAAGCAATATCAGGTCGAGTATGAGATAAATATACGAGTTTACCTACTAACCGTTGATATCTCTGTTTATCTGCTGGTACTTGGTCCTCATATTCTCCGAGTTTATGATTTTGAACCATTGGAATATCGACAGGTTTACAATCTAGTAGTCCTGCCTCTGCTAGTAGGTTCAGAGTATATTTCCTTTGGGAAAGACATATGCCTTGTTTTGATCTTGTTACCTCAATACCTAAGAAGTATTTGAGCCCTCCCAAGTTCTTCATTTCAAACTCATTTGACAGTTGTTCTTGAAGCTTAGAGATTTCTTCTTTATCATCCCCTGTAATGATCATGTCGTCTACATAGACTATAAGGGCTGTTATCTTCCCTAATCGATGTTTTAGGAAAAGAGTATGATCAGAGTTGCTTTGTTAGAACCCATATTTCTTCATTGCTGAACTCAACCTACCAAACCACGCTCGAGCTGATTGTTTTAGTAAATACAATGCTCGTTGTAATCTACATGCAGTTTCTTTTCCTGATGTAACAGTATATCCTGGTGGGATATCCATATAAATCTCTTCTTCAAGGTCACCATGAAGAAAGGCATTCTTCACGTCAAGTTGGTGCAATGGCCAATCTAAATTTGCTGCAAGAGATAACAAAACTCTCACAATTTTTAGTTTAGCCACAGGTGAGAAGGTTTCTTGATAATCTATCCCATGTTTCTGTGTATATCCTTTTACTACCAGCCTCGCCTTGTAACGATCAACTAACCCATCTGCTTTATACTTAATGGAGAAAATTCACTTGCATCCTACCATCTTCCTCCCTTGAGGCAACTCTCTTAACACCCATGTGTTATTCTTCTGCAATGCCTCAAATTCCTCTTTTATAGCTTGAGCCCATTTTGGATCAATAAGGCTTCTTCAATGCTACTCGGAATTTGACACGAGGAGAGTGTTTGTGCAAATGCCCTGATAGGTTCTAATAACCTTTGAGTAGATACATAATTTGCTATTGGATACTTACGTTGTCGTTCTTCTCTTTCTAGAGAGTATCGATTTGGAGGTTTACCTCGATTGTGTCTGAAAGGTAAAACATAACCAACAGATGTATCTATAGCATTAGTTTGTAAAGGTGTGATAGGATAGCTTACCTCAGGAGTGTTCTCAGCAGGAGGATCATTAGGTACTAGAGAATGGAGGGGTACATCTACCACTTCATCTTCTGGAGATTCAATTACTACTTCAGCTTCAGTTCTTGGAAGTTCAAGCTCGGGTCTAGATACTGGCTCCTCCATATTATTGGCACGATCCGAGTATGTTGGACTCGTGTCTAATATTTCAACATCAAGCCAATTTCGTTCTTCACCATAACTCTCCTCATGAAGAGTGTAATTGGATACTGGTGATGGGAAAAAACATTCGGATTCGAGGAAAGTGACATCCATGGTAGTATAGTTTCTTTTAGTAATTGGATCATAACATTGGTACCCCTTGTTTTGTACACCATACCCCAAGAATACACATCAGACAGCACATGGATCCAACTTAGTTCGTTGATTTTATGGAGGTGGACAAACACAACACACCCAAAAATTCGGGGCAGAAGCATCAAAATAGTAAGCAAGGGAAGATGATCACATAACACCTTTAATGGAGTCTAAAATTGTAAGGTCTTTGTGGGCATTTGATTCAGTAGATACACAGCTGTAGTAACAGCATCACTCCAGTATTTATTAGGCATATGTGCACCGATTAGTAAGGCCCGAGCCGTTTCTAAAATATGCCGATTCTTCCTCTCTGTAGTCCCATTCTGTTGTGGGGTTTGTGAACATGAGGTTTCATGGAGAATACCATGGTTGTCAAAGTATGTTCGGAATTTTTGATTAACATACTCCCCTCCATTATCAGACCTAAGTATCTTAATTTTTTCAGAAAATTGTGTCTGAACCATGGTGTGAAACATGTGAAATGTAGCAAATACTTCATCTTTATGTTTGAGAAGGTAAATCCATGTCATTCGTGTACAATCATCAATAAAAATAGCAAACCAACGATGACCCGATGACGTAATGATCGAGGAAGGTCCCCAAACATCAGAATGTACCAAAGCAAAAGGAGTCACACTTTTATTCATGCTCATAGGATAAGATGCCCTATGACTTTTTGCTAGGATACAAGTATCACATTTGAAATCTGAATGTGCGATATTTGAAAATAAACTGGGGAGTAGGTGCTTTAAATACCTGAATGATGGATGCCCAAATCTACGATGACATAGCCAAATCTGTCGTTCGTTGTTACCAACAGTATGTTGCATATGATTGGCTCTTCCTGAATTGAGGTCATCCACATAATATAGCCCTCCTCTCCTAGTACCACGCCCAATGATCTCCTTGGTGAGAATATCCTATAGAAGGCAAAAAGTAGAATACATCAATACTACACAGTTAAGGTCTGAACTGACCTGACTTACAGACATTAGTCAGTTTGACAGAGAAGGTACAAGCAAAGTATTAGATAATGATAATGAAGGAGATAAGGTCACTGTTCCAGCTCCTGTAACTGGATAAGTGACCCCATTTGCATTGACAACACGACTCCATCTTGGCTGGGTTGTGTTGGAGAGATCATTTGGGTCAAATGCCATGTGATCTGTAGCTCTAGAGTCCAGAATCCACTCATCTTTCTCACTACGAGTAGAGATGTGAAATACTTTACTTGAAATACCTGGATCCTGGGAAGATTCGGCCTGAGAAGTAAGGGATAGTGAGGCATTATTGGTAGCCACAGCTGCTCGCCCAATGGTGTCCTGTTTCTTCCGTGCTTGAAGATCATTCCACCATTCTGGATACCCATGTAGTTTGAAGCAGTTTTCACGGGTGTGTTTGGAGTTTCCGCAATGGCCACATTTCATGTCAAGAGATGGTGGATTTCCCGTGGATTTCTTGCTACCTAAGAAAGGTCCTGTTTTTGGTGGCATTAGATTATGGTGTCCCTTGACCCCTTTAAAAGCCATAACTACTCCAGGTGTCGTATCTACACCTGTGATCATCACGATCTGCCTGACCTCTTCCCTACGGACGAATCCATAGGCTTGTTCCACCGTAGGGAATGGTTTGATCTGAAGCACATCACTTCGAGTTTTATCCAATCTATCATCAAGTCCATCGAGGAAGGTATACACTCGATCTTCCTGTACGATGGAGTTGTATTTTTGTATATCAATCGCACACTCCATTGGATTAGGACGACGGAAATCAATTTCCCGCCATAGCCCTTGGAGGTCGTTGTAGTATTTTTCAATGGATCCTCCCGCTTGCTTCGTACGAGTAACTTGACGGCGAAGATCATACACTTAAGACGTGTCTGTCCCATCATAGTAAGTGGTAGCAACCGAATCCCAAACATGTTTCGCAGTTGGGAATCAGATAAAGTTTGCAATCAATGAGGGGTCCATCGAATTGATCAACCATCCTTTGACAATGGCATTCTCAGTACGCCATCTCTTAAATGAGGGGTCAGTTTCAACAGGTTGAGGAAAATCCCCATTAATATATCCTAGTTTATCTTTGCCAGAGATATACATCTCCACCACCTGGAACGACAAGGCATAGTTGGATCCTCCCAACTTGATACTAATGGGAGCAGTCGACGCTTCAGTTGGCGGAGGTTGTGAGCTGATCTGAGCTCTAGTTAGAACTTCCGTCATTTTCGCCGTCAAATCTTCCAACACGAAATTGGTAGTTAAATCTCTAGATTCTGCCATGAAATCTAATTTTTTTTTTACAATTCATACACTATATAAAGAAAAAAAATCGTTAACCCTAAAAAAAATTCCCAAGTGAGTGCAGCTTCTGCTAAGCCTAATTCAAAATTTTTTTTCCTCCTTCCTTCACACAGCCTCTGTTGCATTTTCTTCCCACAGTTGCAGATAAACCTACACCTCCAACCAACTACGTTTTCTTCCCTCAACTGTAGATAAACCTACAGCTCCAACCAGCCACACGTATAGAGACAACGTAAACTGTAACCCGAGAACAGATTCTCATCCGCGCAACCCTCCTAAAGTGACGCTCTTCGTCAGCTGCTTTCTTCTTTTTCTCGTCCGTTGCTTTTATAATGAACCAGCGCCTTCCATTTTCGTCTGTAATTAATTTTTTTTATTTTCGCAGAGCAGAGTCAGCCTTCCACCTGGTCCTCTATGAAGCGGTGTTCTTCTTCGCTGCTTTGGCTAGACGGTTGCGAATTCGGTCAGCCAACATCTACAACTGACATTGAGTAGAAATGGCCATCTTGATACTAGATGGTCGCAGCACTGGTGAGTGGTATTTTTTTCCAGTATTGTAACTGATCGGTTTCAACAGGAGAAGTAAGGAGAAATACAAAAATCTGGAGAAATCAGAAATCAAGAGAAATCAAAATCAGGAGAAATCAAAATGTGGAGAATACAAAAATCAAGAGAAATAAGGAGAAATCAAAAATCTGGAGAAATCAAAAATCAAAAATCAGGAGAAATCAGACATCAGGAGAAATTAGAAATCAGGAATCAAATGGTCTGAGAACAGATATCAGCGTAGTAGGTAATTCCATAAGTAAAAACTTGCTCTGATACCATGACAAATATTGTATTTCTGTGATAATTGACATGTATATTTCATTATTTTCTGTTCTGTATTCTATACAAGAGTTGAGATATATGTATACAAAGAAAAACGAAAATTAAACAATAACCATGATTCCTGCACATCCATGTTTTATGGCTCCACTACTATTATTATATGCTCCATGTTTTACTCCACTGAGCATTGGTGTCTGCCACAAAAACACACACCAACACATATTAATATTGTTTCAAAAAAGTGAATTATTTTTACAATTTTTAAAACAATTATAATGAATAGCAAAATATAAAGATTATAAATACAAAATTGTATAAAATTAAATGATATTAACATTTATTCGGTAATAAATCCATACTATTTTGGGACATTTTCGTGTCCTAAGTTCTTGTTATGTGAGTTATTCAAAATAATAATAATAATAATAAATAACGTTACAATCTTAATTTATAAAATAATTTATTCATAAATTTGAAAACAATTATTATATAATCGTGTTCGTGACTATAACCTCTAATAGAGGCGACAATACTATTATTTTCTCTAACCTGGAATGCCACTAAAGGCTAAAGCATCGTAGACGGGAACATTTACCCGTCAAGCATTACTGAGAAGTGTCTTTTTAAACTTCAAAACCAATTCCATGTATTCCATAAATGAAATGTCTACATTTTGAGAGAAAATTGTTATATAATTTCTTAGTAAATAAATTAGAAAAGTCCCATATTGATTAGGAACGAATATGAGTGTTGTATTTGGGGTTATAAATAAGGCTCTCTTTTAACATTTGTAAAACATCTCAAAATTTATAAATTTTCCTATCTTTTATAAGGGTAATTGATTAGTTCAATTTTGTTCAATTAGTTGTAAATTGAAGTTCATTCATTTAGAGATACTGTAATTGGTCAACGACACCCAAGGACTTAGGTAACATATATACCGAACCTCGTTAATTTTCTAGTGTTATTATTTTTCAACTTTAATATTTTTGTTTCAATATCTACTTTAGTTTATTTTAGCATTATATTTCCAATAGCATTATTTTATCGGATTAGTTTGAATTATATTCATTTAAATAATAAATGAATAGTAATTATTTAGAATAGGGAAAATATACCTGATTTTTCCAACAATTGGTATCAGAGCTGAAGGTTTCTATCTAAGCATTTATTTGTATTATGTTTGTTTGCTATTGGAATATAGTTGCTAGTTGTTGTAATATGAAGAAATGACGGAAGAAAATTTTCTTTCAACCAAAGGCCAATCATCCACGTCAGGAAGAACTACGATGATGAATACAAGGTTCGAGGTGAAAAAGTTTGATGGAACCGATCATGTTGGCATGTAACTAGGCGAAGTTCTAGATGCTTTGTTTCAACAAGGTCTAAATATCGCCATTGAAGAAGAGAAACCAGATGGAGAACAAGTTTATGAAGAAGAATGGACAAAATCAGCTCTATTTGAAGAAGAAATTGTTCTGTTTTGAATACCTTCCAGGTACTACAATAAATGACCACATTACTACTTTTAATCGATTAGTAGCAGATTTGTTAAATATGGATGAAACTTTTAAAGATGAAGATTTAGCCTTGATGTTGTTAGCTTCCTTTCTTGATGAGTTTGATCACCTTATTACGAGCTTACTCATTGTGAAGGATAAAGTGTCTTTTGAGGAGGTTTGCACTGCTTTGTATAGTTATGAAATTTGAAAGAAAGATAAAAAAAAAGATGCAGGAATGAAGCAGCATAAGCACTATATGTAAGAGGACGTCCGTAAATACAATAGAAAGGAATGAGAGGTAGATCTCTGTCAAAAAGAAAGCTTGGTAAAGATGAATGTGCCTTTTGTCATGAGAAAGACCATTGGAGGAAAAATTGTCTGAAGCTGTAGAAGAAAGAAAAAGTTGTGCAGTCTAATGCATGTGTAGCTGAAAGCAATTCAAATTCATATTTTACATTAGTTGGTTCGTCAACAGCATCCCATCATGTTGATTGGATTTTTGGTTCAGCGTGTATTTTCCATATATCTCCTAACAAGGAGTGGTTTTCTAACTTTGAAGAACTAGACGGTAGAGTTATTTTCATAAGTAATGATTATCCATGCAAAATTTTGGAGATTGGTACAATTTGTTTGAAGAATCAAGATGGTTCAACAAGGGTCTTGACAGATGTTCATTATGTTCCAGATATGAAGAAGAATCTCATTACTATGGAAGTCTTAGAATCAAAAGGCTTCACTATGACCAAACAAAATAGGGCATTGAATGTTACCTCTGGAGCACTTGTGGCGATGAAAGGTGTTCAGAAGAATAACTTGTACTACTACCTTAGTAGTACGGTTATTGGGATAGCATCAGTAGTAGTTTCAGAGGAAGAAAGAGATTTAGAAACTACCAAGCTGTGGCATATGCGTTTGGGACATGCTGGTGAAAAAGCTTTACAAATTCTGGTAAAGCAAGGCCTGTTAAAAGGTGCGAGAAACGACAAGCTAGAATTCTGTGAGGATTGTGTATTAGGGAAGCAAAAAAGAGTAAGCTTTGGCACTGCTCTCCATAATACAAAGGGCATTTTGGATTACATACATATTGATGTATGGGGGCCAACAAGAACTCCATCCATAAGTGTCAAACATTATTATGTCACTTTCGTTAATGACTTCTACAAAAGAGTTTGGGTGTATCTTATGAAGAAGAATGATGAAGTATTGGGAATTTTTCTCAAGTGGAAGCAGATGATCGAGACTCAGTTTGGTAAAAAGATCAAACGTTTGAGGTCTGATAATGGCACTAAGTACACAAACAATCAATTTATGAAAGTTTATGAAGAAGAAAGGATAGTGCGACACTTCACTATTCGAAAAACACCACAACAAAATGGAGTTGCAGAACGTATGAACTGGACTTTGCTATAAAAGGTTCGGTGTATGTTGTCAAATGCTGGCTTAGGTAAACATTATTGGGTTGAGGCTATGACATATGCATGTCATCTCATCAACCGTCTACCATCGTCTGCTCTTGAAGGCAAAATGCATATGGAGGTATGGTCTGGAAAACTTGCTAAAGATTACCATTTCTTACATGTGTTTGGTTCAATTGCATACTACCATGTAACAGAATCAAAGTTGGACCCAAGAGCCAAGAAAGCCATTTTTTTGGGGATCCTTTCTGGTTCTAAGGGATATCTACTATGGTGCCTTGAAACGAAAAAAATAATCTTTAGCAAAGATGTTACCTTTGATGAATCTGCCTTGTTGAGAAAGGAAACTAAGAAGATTGATGACACTTTAGAGCAAGTGGAGCAAACTTCGAAGTAGGTGAAATTTGAAAACAGAATTGTTAATCCAGTTATTGAAGATAAGACAGAAGCTAATCCTCCATTGATAGAAGATGAATCAAATGAAGAGATTTTAACCCAAGAACCTCCACAACAACAAGAAGAAACTGTAGTTGATAGGCCACGACGAAAAAATCTCAAGATGTCTGCTCGATACAAGGATTTTGAAGACCTACCTACTCGGTTTAAGAAAACAGTGGCCTATGCACTTTCAGTTGTGCATGATGATATTCTTTCCATATATAAAGAAGCAATCAGAAGCCTTGAAGTTGAAAAATGGAAGGAAGCCATGGATGAAGAACTTTTGTCCCTTCAGAAGAATAAAATATGGAAATTGACACAACTACCTAAGGGCAAGAAGGCAATTGGCTGCAAATGGATGTTTTCAAAGAAAGAGGGATTTTCTAACAAAGATGGTATTCACTACAAGGCAAGGTTGGTGGCTAAAGGCTATACTCAGACGGAGGAAATCAATTATAATGAGGTATTTTCTCCAATTGTAAAACATTCCTCCATTAGATTTTTGTTGGCCTTGGTAGCACAGTTCGATTTAGAACTAGTTCAACTTGATGTGAAAACCACGTTTCTACACAATGACTTAGAAGAGGAAATCTATGTCTCAACCAGAAGGGTTTAATGTTGTTGGTAAAGAGAATTGAGTTTGTAAGCTGAACAAATCATTTTATGGATTGAAGCAATCTCCAAGGTAGTGGCACAAACGATTTGATCAGTTTATGTTACAGTAAAAGTACACCAGAAGCACACATGATCATTGTGTGTATTTTCACAAGCTACAAGATGAGTCTTTCATCTATCTCCTATTGTACGTCGATGATATATTGATTGCATCAAAGAGCCAAGTAGAAATTGAGAAGTTGAAGGCTCAACTAAGTTAGGAGTTCGAGATGAAAGATTTGGGAGAAGCCAAAAAGATTCTCGATATGGAGATAAGCAGAGACAGGAAGAAGGGGAAGCTTAGTTTGACCCAGAGTCAATATTTGAAGAGGGTACTACAACGTTTTAGTATGAATGAACAGACAAAACCTGTAAGTACTCCGCTAGTTCCTCAATTCAAGCTTAGTGCTCAATTATCTCCTAAGAATGATGCAGAACCAGAATATATGGCAAATGTACCATATGCAAATGCGGTTGGTAGCTTGATGTATGTAATAATGTGTACAAGACCTGACATTTCACATGCAGTTGGTGTTATAAGCAGGTACATGCATGATCCTGGTAAAGGACTGTTGCGTGTTTTTCAACACACGAACTCGTGCAAGTATACACGGTCGCAAGTAATAACATTTATAAGTAGAGTATCGATCCCACGGAGATTTGTTACTATAGTTTGTTGAGTACTAAAATTATTTCTCTCTGATTTTATCCAAAATAATCGTTGATTTAAGAAAAAGGTAATAAGAAAATAAAAGAACTCTAGGATTGCAATTCTTCACCAAACTAATCCACTCCAATCATATTATTTTCTTTGGATTTATATTTTTTAGTACATTTAATTTGTCAACCGAAAACTTCTTTTTTATTCATACATCTCTTCCGAGCTCCGTATAAACACACCTCGTTAAATTAATTCACTATATCTCTATGAGAATTAAATTCACCAAGATAAGTTCTCAAATGGCCACACATACAATTAGGGTATATTCCTATCCTTCATCATACATGTCATTCTATTTACGAGCAATATACACAAAAATGCCTTTCTCAAGTTTATTTTTATGCCACAAATCGTTTTGATAAAATTCGTAAATAATCAAAAAGCATTAAGCACAAAATAGAACGAACAAATCGAACGTCTTATAAATCCATTACCAAAAATAATTAAAATTAAAGCTTCATAAATTTAGATCAAATGCAACCCTAGAAAAATTAAATTACTTCATAAAATTAAAATAAAAATTACAACATATGCGAGAAAAATTAAAGGAAGAAGAAGGAAAATTAAAACATTACGAAATGAAAATATTTGGCACACGCAGTAACACAACAAAAGCCAAAAAATGGCTTCTGCGTGTTCTGCAAATTCAAAACCGAATACAATAAAAACTAAAAAAACTCCAAACTCTAAAACTCCAACCCAAAAAACTCCAAACTAAAACTCTAACAAAAAGCGGAAAAACTCCAAAATCTCTAAACCGAAAAAAACTTTTTTTACAACTAAAAACTATCTCCTATTTATAGCTAAAAAATACATTAATAAAATATTATATTTCTTTTTTTTTTTAAAACGCGTAAGGAATATTTTTGTATCGAAAATAGAATCGACGCGTATCAATTTTCGATATTACTATTTTAATTTACGCGTGATACAGCTGTCATTGCTCGATTTTTTTAATTCAAAGTGCATGCCACGTGTCGGCGTCGATTCGCCGAAAGATTTCCTAAGGCCACGTGGCGGCACGTCATTGGGTGAACAAACCGGCCGCACGTAGGAACGGCGCACGTGATTGGCGCGCCGAAAAAGTGAGACAACTACCGGAAACGGGCGTGATCCAGCGCGGTCGCGCGCATTGTAAATATCCACGTGTCGGACTTTGATTAGCCGCAATATTCGATGGACACGTGGCGCATTCTTATTCTCGTGAAAAATGAAGATGCACGCCGCTTGTATGGACCGCGTCACGGGATTGTAACACGAGCGGCTCGCGCGCGGCCTTCGATGGACGCGCTTCAATCTGGACCGTCGATCCGATCCAGCGGTCGGCCGATCGCCTGGGGAATCTGCGCGGCACGACGTATGGGTCCCACTCGACGCCGGCCTGCGCGACACGTGGGCCCATCGCACCCCGAGCCGCGTGAAAGGAATAACTCTGTCCCCAATCGCTTTTGTCGAGCTTGATAGACACGCGCGCATCCGAGCCGTGGATACTTTGATCGGACGGTCCACGTTTGGCGAGTGTGTGCTACGCGTGGACTTCATCTCCTGCCACGAAAATTAAACTTTTATTAATTGTATTTTCACCCACAAATATATTTCAAATTACATTTCAAGCTTTCTTAAATTACGCTTTAGCTCCTTTACTAATTTTAAATTAAATTTTTAAACTTTTAATAATTACAATTAAGCCCAAATTTAATTTAAATTATATTTTTGATTTATATAAATTGTAATTAAGAACATATATTACCATAAATTATATTTGTGGACAAAAATATGAAATTAAGTGCATTTTCGATACAAATTATTTAATTTTATTAAAAATGTATTTTTAGCAAATAAATGGAAAATATTAATTTATTTAACAAAAATTAATAAATATTAAACGAACATAGGAATTATCATTACTAAAATTGATGAAAATAGCGTATAAAATACAGTTATCAACACCCCAAACTTAAATTTTTGATAGTCCTCGAGCAAAAGGAAGAAATAAAACAAAGATAAACTGCATTTAAAATAATGATTTTCAAAATATTTCTTTTATACATTACAAATAACATAACTCAAAGAAATAAAAGAATTTTATCTAAGTATCAAAATCAATTTAAAAGTATATAACCTTTTTACAATGAACTTTTAAGTGTGTGTGTAAAGTCTTTTCAAATTTCATCACATGCAATCCCGATCAGGTTATACAAATATAAAATCAAACAAATTATCATGAAATCACAAATCTCATAGTCTATTTTTCATTTCTCTCTCCACTAATGTAGACAAACACAAAACACTAAATCAATAGGACTTCAATAAGCTTGTAATGTATGGCTTAGGCAAAGTTAGGAATGAAGGATAAAATTTAGCTTAAAACTTTTCCCGAGCATAACATTTCAGGATTGAAAGAGATAATTCTATCATGGCAATAATTACAACCCGATTTAGGGTTTATCATCACATACACCATATTTGTTTTTTTTATTTCTGCCTTTTTTTTTTCTGATTTCTTTTCTTTCTTTTTTTCAGAATCTTTTTTTTCCTTTTTTTTTTTTTTGTAACCCTTTTTTTTCGATATATCCTTCAACATTTACTAACAATTGTAACATGTTAGTGGAATAAGAACAATAGGTATATCTACACACATATATATATACTTTTTAGATAGGCTTTTGAAATGAGAAATATATATATATAAACTTTTAAGCTCAAAAGGGGTATACTATGGATAATGCATGAAAAGGTAGATAGAAAGGCTCAAACGATCCAAAGATGGCCTAAATCATTTTCTTAGTTAAATGTTATCTATAATTTCGCCTCGAGAGAAAATCAAACAAATTCTAAGAACAAGAACACCACAAAAATCAATCGAATTTCATACTCACATAAACATTCTCTAAATTAGCATAGCAATTCAAAAGTCAAGACTAGTGCTCATGAATATTAATTCTTGTAAAAATGAAACATACGTAAAAATTATTCATCGCTTAGACAATATTCAAATGTTTCAAGGAGATATGCATCATTTCCATCGAAGAAACAAAACTAAATCACTATTCATAGCAACATATCTTCAATCAACCAAACAAACAAAAAAAAATTTCACAAGCAATAACATCCAGAACGTATTTTAATTCGGTTAAGTATATACACCACCCCCAAACTTAATATACACATTGTCCTCAATGTGTGAAAATTAAAGAACATTTGAGATGGGTAAAGAGACTTCCTGGTTTGTTTGATTGGTTAAGCCAAAATAGCTTCATTACCTCCAATTTGCACCTACGAAACACAAAAAAAAAATAACAAAATACAAAAACTAATACATGCGATAAATAAAAAAATAAAACACATGGGTTGCCTCAAGAAGCGCTTGTTTTATAGTCTTGACTTGACTTCTCAATTTGTTTTTCTTTTTATAAGTTAAGATTTGTGTGTCAAACAAAATCTCAACTTACGAGAAAATTGAAAAATAAATTAAGGAACAATAATCATAAATTTTTTTTTATTTTCTTTTATGAATTTTGCGTGTCAAACAAAATCTCAACCCACAAGAAATTTACTAAATAAAAAAAACGATAAAAAAAAAGAAATTTATTTTTCTTTATGTGAGGTAAGATTTGTGTGTCAAACAAAATCTCAACCCACGAGAAAATTGAAAAATAAAATGAACAAATAACAATAAATTTTTCTTTGTTTTTTTTTTTTTTTTGAATTAAAATCAAATTGATTGGTATTAATATCAACAATGAAAATAGTAAAACAAATCCCCGGCAACGGCGCCAAAAACTTGTTGCGTGTTTTTCAACACACGAACTCGTGCAAGTATACACGGTCGCAAGTAATAACATTTATAAGTAGAGTATCGATCCCACGGAGATTTGTTACTATAGTTTGTTGAGTACTAAAATTATTTCTCTCTGATTTTATCCAAAATAATCGTTGATTTAAGAAAAAGGTAATAAGAAAATAAAAGAACTCTAGGATTGCAATTCTTCACCAAACTAATCCACTCCAATCATATTATTTTCTTTGGATTTATATTTTTAGTACATTTAATTTGTCAACCGAAAACTTCTTTTTTATTCATACATCTCTTCCGAGCTCCGTATAAACACACCTCGTTAAATTAATTCACTATATCTCTATGAGAATTAAATTCACCAAGATTCATTAAGTTCTAAGTTCTCAAATGGCCACACATACAATTAGGGTATATTCCTATCCTTCATCATACATGTCATTCTATTTACGAGCAATATACACAAAAATGCCTTTCTCAAGTTTATTTTTATGCCACAAATCGTTTTGATAAAATTCGTAAATAATCAAAAAGCATTAAGCACAAAATAGAACGAACAAATCGAACGTCTTATAAATCCATAACCAAAAATAATTAAAATTAAAGCTTCATAAATTTAGATCAAATGCAACCCTAGAAAAATTAAATTACTTCATAAAATTAAAATAAAAATTACAACATATGCAGAAAAATTAAAGGAAGAAGAAGGAAAATTAAAACATCACGAAATGAAAATATTTGGCACACGCAGAACACAACAAAAGCCAAAAAATGGCTTCTGCGTGTTCTGCAGTCCAAAACCGAACACAATAAAAACTAAAAAAAACTCCAAACTCTAAAACTCCAACCCAAAAAAAACTCCAAACCAAAACTCTAACAAAAAGCGGAAAAACTCCAAAATCTCTAAACTAAAAAAAACTTTTTTTTTACAACTAAAAACTATCTCCTATTTATAGCTAAAAAATACATTAATAAAATATTATATTTCTTTTTTTTTTAAAACGCGTAAGGAATATTTTTGTATCGAAAATAGAATCGACGCGTATCGATTTTCGATATTATTATTTTAATTTACGCGTGATACAGTCTGCCGTTCGATTTTTTAATTCAAAGTGCATGCCACGTGTCGGCGTACGATTCGCCGAAAAGATTTCCTAAGGCCACGTGGCGGCACGTCATTGGGTGAACAAACCGGCACGTAGGAACGGCGCACGGGATTGGCGCGCGCCGAAAAAGTGAGACAACGGTGGAAACGGGCGTGATCCAGGCGCGGTCGCGCGCATTGTAAATATCCACGTGTCGGACTTTGATTAGCCGCAATATTCGATGGACACGTGGCGATTCTTATTACTGAAAAATGAAGATGCACGCCGCTTGTATGGACCGCGTCACACGGGATTGTAACACGAGCGGCTCGGTGCGCGGCGGCTTCGATGGACGCGCTTCAATCTGGACCGTCGATCGATCCAACGGTCGGCGATCGCACGGGGGAATCTGCGCGGCCGACATGTGGGTCCCACTCGACGCCGGCCAAACGCGACACGTGGGGCCACCGCACCGAGCCGCGTGAAAGGAATAACTCTGTCCCCAATCGCTTTTGTCGAGCTTGATAGACACGCGCGCATCTGAGCCGTGGATACTTTGATCGGACGGGCCACGTTGGGCGGGTGTGCTTCTTGGCGTGGACTTCATCTCCCTGCCACGAAAATTAAACTTTTATTAATTGTATTTTCACCCACAAATATATTTCAAATTACATTTCAAGCTTTCTTAAATTACAGTTTAGCCCTTTACTAATTTTAAATTAAATTTTTAAACTTTTAATAATTACAATTAAGCCCAAATTTAATTTAAATTATATTTTTGATTTATATAAATTGTAATTAAGAACATATATTACAATAAATTATATTTGTGGACAAAAATATGAAATTAAGTGCATTTTCGATACAAATTATTTAATTTTATTAAAAATGTATTTTTAGCAAATAAATGGAAAATATTAATTTATTTAACAAAAATTAATAAATATTAAACGAACATAGCAATTATCATTACTAAAATTGATGAAAATAACTGTATAAAATACAGTTATCAACACCCCCAAACTTAAATTTTTGCTAGTCCTCGAGCAAAAGGAAGAAATAAAACAAAAATAAACTGCATTTAAAATAATGATTTTCAAAATATTTCTTTTATACATTACAAATAACATAACTCAAAGAAATAAAAGAATTTTATCTAAGTATCAAAATCAATTTAAAAGTATATAACCTTTTTACAATGAACTTTTAAGTGTGTGTGTAAAGTCTTTTCAAATTTCATCACATGCAATCCGGATCAGTTTATACAAATATAAAATCAAACAAATTATCATGAAATCACAAATCTCATAGTCTATTTTTCATTTCTCTCTCCACTAATGTAGACAAACACAAAACACTAAATCAATAGGACTTCAATAAGCTTGTAATGTATGGCTTAGGCAAAGGTAGGAATGAAGGATAAAATTTAGCTACATTTCAGGATTGAAAGAGATAATTCTATCATGGCAATAATTACAACCCGATTTAGGGTTTATCATCACATACACCATATTTGTTTTTTTTATTTCTGCTTTTTTTTTCTTTTCGATTTCTTTTCTTTTTTTTGAGAATCTTTTTTTTTCCTTTTTTTTTTGTAACCCTTTTTTTTTCGATATATCCTTCAACATTTACTAACAATTGTAACATGTTAGTGGAATAAGAACAATAGGTATATCTACACACATATATATATACTTTTTAGATAGGCTTTTGAAATGAGAAATATATATATATAAACTTTTAAGCTCAAAAGGGGTATACTATGGATAATGCATGAAAAGGTAGATAGAAAGGCTCAAACGATCCAAAGATGGCCTAAATCATTTTCTTAGTTAAATGTTATCTATAATTTCGCCTCGAGAGAAAATCAAACAAATTCTAAGAACAGTAACACCACAAAAATCAATCGAATTTCATACTCACATAAACATTCTCTAAATTAGCATAGCAATTCAAAAGTCAAGACTTGTGCTCATGAATATTAATTCTTGTAAAAATGAAACATACGTAAAATTTATTCATCGCTTAGACAATATTCAAATGTTTCAAGGAGATATGCATCATTTCCATCGAAGAAACAAAACTAAATCAGTATTCATAACAACATATCTTCAATCAACCAAACAAAAAAAAAAAAAATTTCACAAGCAATAACATCCAGAAAGTATTTTAATTCGGTTAAGTATATACACCACCCCCAAACTTAATATACACATTGTCCTCAATGTGTGAAAATTAAAAAACATTTGAGATGGGTAAAGAGACTTCCTGGTTTGTTTGATTGGTTAAGCCAAAATAGCTTCATTACCTCCAATTTGCACCTACGAAACACAAAAAAAAAATTACAAAATACAAAAACTAATACATGCGATAAATAAAAAAAATAAAACACATGGGTTGCCTCCCAAGAAGCGCTTGTTTTATAGTCTTCAGCTTGACTTCTCAATTTGTTTTTCTTTTTATAAGTTAAGATTTGTGTGTCAAACAAAATCTCAACTTACGAGAAAATTGAAAAATAAATTAAGGAACAATAATCATAAATTTTTTTTTATTTTCTTTTATGAATTTTGCGTGTCAAACAAAATCTCAACCCACTAGAAATTTACTAAATAAAAAAAACGATAAAAAAAAAAGAAATTTATTTTTCTTTATGTGAGGTAAGATTTGTGTGTCAAACAAAATCTCAACCCACGAGAAAATTGAAAAATAAATTGAACAAATAACAATAAATTTTTCTTTGTTTTTTTTTTTGAATTAAAATCAAATTGATTGGTATTAATATCAACAATGAAAATAGTAAAACAAATCCCCGGCAACGGCGCCAAAAACTTGTTGCGTGTTTTTCAACACACGAACTCGTGCAAGTATACACGGTCGCAAGTAATAACATTTATAAGTAGAGTATCGATCCCACGAGGATTTGTTACTATAGTTTGTTGAGTACTAAAATTATTTCTCTCTGATTTTATCCAAAATAATCGTTGATTTAAGAAAAAGGTAATAAGAAAATAAAAGAACTCTAGGATTGCAATTCTTCACCAAACTAATCCACTCCAATCATATTATTTTCTTTGGATTTATATTTTTTAGTACATTTAATTTGTCAACCGAAAACTTCTTTTTTTATTCATACCTCTCTTCCGAGCTCGTATAAACACACCTCGTTAAATTAATTCACTATATCTCTATGAGAATTAAATTCACCAAGATTCATTAAGTTCTAAGTTCTCAAATGGCCACACATACAATTAGGGTATATTCCTATCCTTCATCATACATGTCATTCTATTTACGAGCAATATACACAAAAATGCCTTTCTCAAGTTTATTTTTATGGCACAAATCGTTTTGATAAAATTCGTAAATAATCAAAAAGCATTAAGCACAAAATAGAACGAACAAATCGAACGTCTTATAAATCCATTACCAAAAATAATTAAAATTAAAGCTTCATAAATTTAGATCAAATGCAACCCTAGAAAAATTAAATTACTTCATAAAATTAAAATAAAAATTACAACATATGCAGAAAAATTAAAGGAAGAAGAAGGAAAATTAAAACATTACGAAATGAAAATATTTGGCACACGCAGAACACAACAAAAGCCAAAAAATGGCTTCTGCGTGTTCTTGAGTCCAAAGCAGAACAAAATAAAAACTAAAAAAACTCCAAACTCTAAAACTCCAACCCAAAAAACTCAAAACTAAGACCCTAACAAAAATTGGAAAAACTCCAAAGTTTCTAAACTGAAAGAAACTTTTTTTTTTACAACTAAAAACTATATCCTATTTATAGCTAAAAAATACATTAATAAAATATTATATTTCTTTTTTTTTTTAAAACGCGTAAGGAATATTTTTGTATCGAAAATAGAATCGACGCGTATCGATTTTCGATATTACTATTTTAATTTACGCGTGATACAGTGCCGCCGTTCTGATTTTTTTAATTCAAAGTGCATGCCATGTGTCGGCGTACGATTCATTGAAAAGATTTCCTAAGGCCACGTGGCGGCACGTCATTGGGTGAACAAACCGCCGCACGTAGGAACGGCGCGCACGTGATTGGCGCCGAAAAGTGAGACAACGGCCGGAAACGGGCGTGATCCGGCGCGGTCGCGCGCATTGTAAATATCCACGTGTCGGACTTTGATTAGCCGCAATATTCGATGGACACGTGGCGCATTCTTATTCCGTGAAAAATGAAGATGCACGCCGCTTGTATGGGCCGCGTCACACGGGATTGTAACACGAGCGGCTCGGTGCGCGGCGACTTCGATGGACGCGGCTTCAATCTGGGCCGTCGATCGATCCAACGGTCGGCGATCGCTGGGGAATCTGCGCGGCCGACATGTGGGTCCCACTCGACGGCCGGCCGCGCGACACGTGGGGCCCACCGCACCCGAGCCGCGTGAAAGGAATAACTCGTCCCCAATCGCTTTTGTCGAGCTTGATAGACACGCGCGTACGAGCCGTGGATACTTTGATCGGACGGTCCACGTTTGGCGAGTGTCTTTCTTAGCGTGGACTTCATCTCCCCGCACGAAAATTAAACTTTTATTAATTGTATTTTCACCCACAAATATATTTCAAATTACATTTCAAGCTTTCTTAAATTACGGTTTAGCCGCTTTACTAATTTTAAATTAAATTTTTAAACTTTTAATAATTACAATTAAGCCCAAATTTAATTTAAATTATATTTTTGATTTATATAAATTGTAATTAAGAACATATATTACAATAAATTATATTTGTGGACAAAAATATGAAATTAAGTGCATTTTCGATACAAATTATTTAATTTTATTAAAAATGTATTTTTAGCAAATAAATGGAAAATATTAATTTATTTAACAAAAATTAATAAATATTAAACGAACATAGCAATTATCATTACTAAAATTGATGAAAATAACGTATAAAATACAGTTATCAACACCAAACTTAAATTTTTGCTAGTCCTCGAGCAAAAGGAAGAAATAAAACAAAGATAAAGCGCATTTAAAATAATGATTTTCAAAATATTTCTTTTATACATTACAAATAACATAACTCAAAGAAATAAAAGAATTTTATCTAAGTATCAAAATCAATTTAAAAGTATATAACCTTTTTACAATGAACTTTTAAGTGTGTGTGTAAAGTCTTTTCAAATTTCATCACATGCAATCCGGATCAGTTTATACAAATATAAAATCAAACAAATTATCATGAAATCACAAATCTCATAGTCTATTTTTCATTTCTCTCTCCACTAATGTAGACAAACACAAAACACTAAATCAATAGGACTTCAATAAGCTTGTAATGTATGGCTTAGGCAAAGGTAGGAATGAAGGATAAAATTTAGCTTAAAACTTTTCCCGAGCATAACATTTCAGGATTGAAAGAGATAATTCTATCATGGCAATAATTACAACCCGATTTAGGGTTTATCATCACATACACCATATTTGTTTTTTTTTATTTCTGCTTTTTTTTTCTTTTCTGATTTTTTCTTTCTTTTCTAAATCTTTTCTTTCTATTCTTTTTTTTTTATTTTTTGTAACCCCTTTTTTTTCGATATATCCTTCAACATTTACTAACAATTATAACATGCTAGTGAAATAAGAACAATAGGTATATCTAAACACATATATATATACTTTTTAGATAGGCTTTTGAAATGAGACATATATATATTTAAACTTTGAAGCTCAAATGGGGTATACTATGGATAATGCATGTAAAGGTAGATAGAAAGGCTCAAACGATCCAAAGATGGCCTAAATCATTTTCTTAGTTAAATGTTATCTATAATTTCGCCTCGAGAGAAAATCAAACAAATTCTAAGAACTATAACACCACAAAAAGCAAGCGAATTTCATACTCACATAAACATTCTCTAAATTAGCATAGCAATTCAAAAGTCAAGACTAGTGCTCATGAATATTAATTCTTGTAAAAATGAAACATACGTAAAAATTATTCATCGCTTAGACAATATTCAAATGTTTCAAGGAGATATGCATCATTTCCATCGAAGAAACAAAACTAAATCACTATTCATAGCAACATATCTTCAATCAACCAAACAAACAAAAAAAAATTTCACAAGCAATAACATCCAGAACGTATTTTAATTCGGTTAAGTATATACACCACCCCCAAACTTAATATACACATTGTCCTCAATGTGTGAAAATTAAAGAACATTTGAGATGGGTAAAGAGACTTCCTGGTTTGTTTGATTGGTTAAGCCAAAATAGCTTCATTACCTCCAATTTGCACCTACGAAACACAAAAAAAAAAATAACAAAATACAAAAACTAATACATGCGATAAATAAAAAAAATAAAACACATGGGTTGCCTCCCAAGAAGCGCTTGTTTTATAGTCTTCAGCTTGACTTCTCAATTTGTTTTTCTTTTTATAAGTTAAGATTTGTGTGTCAAACAAAATCTCAACTTACGAGAAAATTGAAAAATAAATTAAGGAACAATAATCATAAATTTTTTTTTATTTTCTTTTATGAATTTTGCGTGTCAAACAAAATCTCAACCCACTAGAAATTTACTAAATAAAAAAAACGATAAAAAAAAAGAAATTTATTTTTCTTTATGTGAGGTAAGATTTGTGTGTCAAACAAAATCTCAACCCACGAGAAAATTGAAAAATAAATTGAACAAATAACAATAAATTTTTCTTTGTTTTTTTTTTTGAATTAAAATCAAATTGATTGGTATTAATATCAACAATGAAAATAGTAAAACAAATCCCCGGCAACGGCGCCAAAAACTTGTTGCGTGTTTTTCAACACACGAACTCGTGCAAGTATACACGGTCGCAAGTAATAACATTTATAAGTAGAGTATCGATCCCACGGAGATTTGTTACTATAGTTTGTTGAGTACTAAAATTATTTCTCTATGATTTTATCCAAAATAATCGTTGATTTAAGAAAAAGGTAATAAGAAAATAAAAGAACTCTAGGATTGCAATTCTTCACCAAACTAATCCACTCCAATCATATTATTTTCTTTGGATTTATATTTTTTAGTACATTTAATTTGTCAACCGAAAACTTCTTTTTTATTCATACATCTCTTCCGAGCTCCGTATAAACACACCTCGTTAAATTAATTCACTATATCTCTATGAGAATTAAATTCACCAAGATTCATTAAGTTCTAAGTTCTCAAATGGCCACACATACAATTAGGGTATATTCCTATCCTTCATCATACATGTCATTCTATTTACGAGCAATATACACAAAAATGCCTTTCTCAAGTTTATTTTTATGCCACAAATCGTTTTGATAAAATTCGTAAATAATCAAAAAGCATTAAGCACAAAATAGAACGAACAAATCGAACGTCTTATAAATCCATTACCAAAAATAATTAAAATTAAAGCTTCATAAATTTAGATCAAATGCAACCCTAGAAAAATTAAATTACTTCATAAAATTAAAATAAAAATTACAACATATGCAGAAAAATTAAAGGAAGAAGAAGGAAAATTAAAACATTACGAAATGAAAATATTTGGCACACGCAGAACACAACAAAAGCCAAAAAATGGCTTCTGCGTGTTCTGCAGTCCAAAACCGAATACAATAAAAACTAAAAAAAACTCCAAACTCTAAAACTCCAACCCAAAAAAACTCCAAACTAAAACTCTAACAAAAACTGGAAAAACTCCAAAATCTCTAAACTGAAAAAAACTTTTTTTTTTACAACTAAAAACTATATCCTATTTATAGCTAAAAAATACATTAATAAAATATTATATTTCTTTTTTTTTTTTAAAACGCGTAAGGAATATTTTTGTATCGAAAATAGAATCGACGCGTATCGATTTTCGATATTACTATTTTAATTTACGCATGATACAGTGCCGCCGTTCTGATTTTTTTAATTCAAAGTGCATGCCACGTGTCAGCGTCTGATTCGCTGAAAGATTTCCTAAGGCCACGTGGCAGCACGTCATTGGGTGAACAAACCGGCTGCACGTAGGAACGGCGCACAGGATTGGCGCGCCGAAAAAGTGAGACAACGGCTGGAAACGGGGCGTGATCCAGCGCGGTCGCGCGCATTGTAAATATCCACGTGTCGGACTTTGATTAGCTGCAATATTCGATGGACACGTGGCAGATTCTTATTCTGTGAAAAATGAAGATGCACGCCGCTTGTATGGACCGCGTCACACAGGATTGTAACACGAGCGGCTCGGTGCGCGACAGCTTCGATGGACGCGCTTCAATCTGGACCGTCGATCTGATCCAACGGTCAGCGATCGCCTGGGGGGGAATCTGCGCAGCCGACATGTGGGTCCCACTCTGACGCCGGCCTGCGCGACACGTGGGGCCCACTGCACCCCGAGCCGCGTGAAAGGAATAACTCTGTCCCCAATCGCTTTTGTCGAGCTTGATAGACACGCGCGCATCTGAGCCGTGGATACTTTGATCGGACGGTCCACGTTTGGCGAGTGTGCTCTTGCGCGTGGACTTCATCTCCCCTGCACGAAAATTAAACTTTTATTAATTGTATTTTCACCCACAAATATATTTCAAATTACATTTCAAGCTTTCTTAAATTACAGTTTAGCCCTTTACTAATTTTAAATTAAATTTTTAAACTTTTAATAATTACAATTAAGCCCAAATTTAATTTAAATTATATTTTTGATTTATATAAATTGTAATTAAGAACATATATTACAATAAATTATATTTGTGGACAAAAATATGAAATTAAGTGCATTTTCGATACAAATTATTTAATTTTATTAAAAATGTATTTTTAGCAAATAAATGGAAAATATTAATTTATTTAACAAAAATTAATAAATATTAAACGAACATAGCAATTATCATTACTAAAATTGATGAAAATAAGCGTATAAAATACGATTATCAACACCCCCAAACTTAAATTTTTGCTAGTCCTCGAGCAAAAGGAAGAAATAAAACAAAAATAAACTGCATTTAAAATAATGATTTTCAAAATATTTCTTTTATACATTACAAATAACATAACTCAAAGAAATAAAAGAATTTTATCTAAGTATCAAAATCAATTTAAAAGTATATAACCTTTTTACAATGAACTTTTAAGTGTGTGTGTAAAGTCTTTTCAAATTTCATCACATGCAATCTGGATCAGTTTATACAAATATAAAATCAAACAAATTATCATGAAATCACAAATCTCATAGTCTATTTTTCATTTCTCTCTCCACTAATGTAGACAAACACAAAACACTAAATCAATAGGACTTCAATAAGCTTGTAATGTATGGCTTAGGCAAAGGTAGGAATGAAGGATAAAATTTAGCTTAAAACTTTTCCCGAGCATAACATTTCAGGATTGAAAGAGATAATTCTATCATGGCAATAATTACAACCCGATTTAGGGTTTATCATCACATACACCATATTTGGTTTTTTTATGTCTGCTTTTTTTTTCTTTTCTGATTTCTTTTCTTTTTTTTTCAGAATCTTTTTTTTTTTCCTTTTTTTTTTGTAACCCTTTTTTTCGATATATCCTTCAACATTTACTAACAATTGTAACATGTTAGTGGAATAAGAACAATAGGTATATCTACACACATATATATATACTTTTTAGATAGGCTTTTGAAATGAGAAATATATATATATAAACTTTTAAGCTCAAAAGGGGTATACTATGGATAATGCATGAAAAGGTAGATAGAAAGGCTCAAACGATCCAAAGATGGCCTAAATCATTTTCTTAGTTAAATGTTATCTATAATTTCGCCTCGAGAGAAAATCAAACAAATTCTAAGAACAGTAACACCACAAAAATCAATCGAATTTCATACTCACATAAACATTCTCTAAATTAGCATAGCAATTCAAAAGTCAAGACTTGTGCTCATGAATATTAATTCTTGTAAAAATGAAACATACGTAAAATTTATTCATCGCTTAGACAATATTCAAATGTTTCAAGGAGATATGCATCATTTCCATCGAAGAAACAAAACTAAATCACTATTCATAGCAACATATCTTCAATCAACCAAACAAACAAAAAAAAATTTCACAAGCAATAACATCCAGAACGTATTTTAATTCGGTTAAGTATATACACCACCCCCAAACTTAATATACACATTGTCCTCAATGTGTGAAAATTAAAGAACATTTGAGATGGGTAAAGAGACTTCCTGGTTTGTTTGATTGGTTAAGCCAAAATAGCTTCATTACCTCCAATTTGCACCTACGAAACACAAAAAAAAAAAAATAACAAAATACAAAAACTAATACATGCGATAAATAAAAAAATAAAACACATGGGTTGCCTCCCAAGAAGCGCTTGTTTTATAGTCTTCAGCTTGACTTCTCAATTTGTTTTTCTTTTTATAAGTTAAGATTTGTGTGTCAAACAAAATCTCAACTTACGAGAAAATTGAAAAATAAATTAAGGAACAATAATCATAAATTTTTTTTTATTTTCTTTTATGAATTTTGCGTGTCAAACAAAATCTCAACCCACTAGAAATTTACTAAATAAAAAAAACGATAAAAAAAAAAGAAATTTATTTTTCTTTATGTGAGGTAAGATTTGTGTGTCAAACAAAATCTCAACCCACGAGAAAATTGAAAAATAAAATGAACAAATAACAATAAATTTTTCTTTGTTTTTTTTTTTTGAATTAAAATCAAATTGATTGGTATTAATATCAACAATGAAAATAGTAAAACAAATCCCCGGCAACGGCGCCAAAAACTTGTTGCGTGTTTTTCAACACACGAACTCGTGCAAGTATACACGGTCGCAAGTAATAACATTTATAAGTAGAGTATCGATCCCACGGAGATTTGTTACTATAGTTTGTTGAGTACTAAAATTATTTCTCTCTGATTTTATCCAAAATAATCGTTGATTTAAGAAAAAGGTAATAAGAAAATAAAAGAACTCTAGGATTGCAATTCTTCACCAAACTAATCCACTCCAATCATATTATTTTCTTTGGATTTATATTTTTTAGTACATTTAATTTGTCAACCGAAAACTTCTTTTTTATTCATACATCTCTTCCGAGCTCCGTACAAACACACCTCGTTAAATTAATTCACTATATCTCTATGAGAATTAAATTCACCAAGATTCATTAAGTTCTAAGTTCTCAAATGGCCACACATACAATTAGGGTATATTCCTATCCTTCATCATACATGTCATTCTATTTACGAGCAATATACACAAAAATGCCTTTCTCAAGTTTATTTTTATGCCACAAATCGTTTTGATAAAATTCGTAAATAATCAAAAAGCATTAAGCACAAAATAGAACGAACAAATCGAACGTCTTATAAATCCATTACCAAAAATAATTAAAATTAAAGCTTCATAAATTTAGATCAAATGCAACCCTAGAAAAATTAAATTACTTCATAAAATTAAAATAAAAATTACAACATATGCAGAAAAATTAAAGGAAGAAGAAGGAAAATTAAAACATTACGAAATGAAATATTTGGCACACGCAGAACACAACAAAAGCCAAAAAATGGCTTCTGCGTGTTCTGCAGTCCAAAACCGAACACAATAAAAACTAAAAAAAACTCCAAACTCTAAAACTCCAACCCAAAAAAACTCCAAACTAAAACTCTAACAAAAACTGGAAAAACTTTTTTTTACAACGGAAAACTATCTCCTATTTATAGCTAAAAAATACATTAATAAAATATTATATTTCTTTTTTTTTTAAAACGCGTAAGGAATATTTTTGTATCGAAAATAGAATCGACGCGTATCGATTTTCGATATTACTATTTTAATTTACGCGTGATACGGCCGCCGATTACGATTTTTTAATTCAAAGTGCATGCCACGTGTCGGCGTACGATTCGCCGAAAGATTTCCTAAGGCCACGTGGCAAAGACGTCATTGGGTGAACAAACCGGCCGCACGTAGGAACGGCGCACGTGATTGGCGCGCCGAAAAAGTGAGACAACGGTGGAAACGGGCGTGATCCAGCCGCGGTCGCGCGCATTGTAAATATCCACGTGTCGGACTTTGATTAGCCGCAATATTCGATGGACACGTGGCGCATTCTTATTCTGTGAAAAATGAAGATGCACGCCGCTTGTATGGACCGCGTCACACGGGATTGTAACACGAGCGGCTCGGTGCGCGGCGGCTTCGATGGACGCGCTTCAATCTGGACCGTCGATCCGATCCAACGGTCGCCGATCGCTCAGGGGAATCTGCGGCCGACATGTGGGTCCCACTCGACGCGGCCTGCGCGACACGTGGGGCCCACCGCACCGAGCCGCGTGAAAGGAATAACTCTGTCCCCAATCGCTTTTGTCGAGCTTGATAGACACGCGCGCATCCGAGCCGTGGATACTTTGATCGGACGGTCCACGTTTGGCGAGTGTCTTTCGCGCGTGGACTTCATCTCCCCTGCACGAAAATTAAACTTTTATTAATTGTATTTTCACCCACAAATATATTTCAAATTACATTTCAAGCTTTCTTAAATTACAGTTTAGCCCTTTACTAATTTTAAATTAAATTTTTAAACTTTTAATAATTACAATTAAGCCCAAATTTAATTTAAATTATATTTTTGATTTATATAAATTGTAATTAAGAACATATATTACAATAAATTATATTTGTGGACAAAAATATGAAATTAAGTGCATTTTCGATACAAATTATTTAATTTTATTAAAAATGTATTTTTAGCAAATAAATGGAAAATATTAATTTATTTAACAAAAATTAATAAATATTAAACGAACATAGCAATTATCATTACTAAAATTGATGAAAATAAGCGTATAAAATACAGTTATCAACACAGCCAAAGTTAAATTTGTGCTAGTCCTCGAGCAAAAGGAAGAAATAGAACAAAAATATAGAGAATTTAAAATAATGATTTTCAAAATATTTCTTTTATACATTACAAATAACATAACTCAAAGAAATAAAAGAATTTTATCTAAGTATCAAAATCAATTTAAAAGTATATAACCTTTTTACAATGAACTTTTAAGTGTGTGTGTAAAGTCTTTTCAAATTTCATCACATGCAATCCGGATCAGTTTATACAAATATAAAATCAAACAAATTATCATGAAATCACAAATCTCATAGTCTATTTTTCATTTCTCTCTCCACTAATGTAGACAAACACAAAACACTAAATCAATAGGACTTCAATAAGCTTGTAATGTATGGCTTAGGCAAAGGTAGGAATGAAGGATAAAATTTAGCTTAAAACTTTTCCCGAGCATAACATTTCAGGATTGAAAGAGATAATTCTATCATGGCAATAATTACAACCCGATTTAGGGTTTATCATCACATACACCATATTTGTTTTTTTTTATGTCTGCTTTTTTTTCTTTTCTGATTTCTTTTCTTTTTTTTTTCAGAATCTTTTTTTTTTTTCCTTTTTTTTTTTTGTAACCCTTTTTTTTTCGATATATCCTTCAACATTTACTAACAATTGTAACATGTTAGTGGAATAAGAACAATAGGTATATCTACACACATATATATATACTTTTTAGATAGGCTTTTGAAATGAGAAATATATATATATAAACTTTTAAGCTCAAAAGGGGTATACTATGGATAATGCATGAAAAGGTAGATAGAAAGGCTCAAACGATCCAAAGATGGCCTAAATCATTTTCTTAGTTAAATGTTATCTATAATTTCGCCTCGAGAGAAAATCAAACAAATTCTAAGAACTGTAACACCACAAAAATCAATCGAATTTCATACTCACATAAACATTCTCTAAATTAGCATAGCAATTCAAAAGTCAAGACTTGTGCTCATGAATATTAATTCTTGTAAAAATGAAACATACGTAAAATTTATTCATCGCTTAGACAATATTCAAATGTTTCAAGGAGATATGCATCATTTCCATCGAAGAAACAAAACTAAATCACTATTCATAACAACATATCTTCAATCAACCAAACAAAAAAAAAAAAAAAATTTCACAAGCAATAACATCCAGAAAGTATTTTAATTCGGTTAAGTATATACACCACCCCCAAACTTAATATACACATTGTCCTCAATGTGTGAAAATTAAAGAACATTTGAGATGGGTAAAGAGACTTCCTGGTTTGTTTGATTGGTTAAGCCAAAATAGCTTCATTACCTCCAATTTGCACCTACGAAACACAAAAAAAAAAAATAACAAAATACAAAAACTAATACATGCGATAAATAAAAAAAATAAAACACATGGGTTGCCTCCCAAGAAGCGCTTGTTTTATAGTCTTCAGCTTGACTTCTCAATTTGTTTTTCTTTTTATAAGTTAAGATTTGTGTGTCAAACAAAATCTCAACTTACGAGAAAATTGAAAAATAAATTAAGGAACAATAATCATAAATTTTTTTTTATTTTCTTTTATGAATTTTGCGTGTCAAACAAAATCTCAACCCACTAGAAATTTACTAAATAAAAAAAACGATAAAAAAAAAAGAAATTTATTTTTCTTTATGTGAGGTAAGATTTGTGTGTCAAACAAAATCTCAACCCACGAGAAAATTGAAAAATAAATTGAACAAATAACAATAAATTTTTCTTTGTTTTTTTTTTTTTTGAATTAAAATCAAATTGATTGGTATTAATATCAACAATGAAAATAGTAAAACAAATCCCCGGCAACGGCGCCAAAAACTTGTTGCGTGTTTTTCAACACACGAACTCGTGCAAGTATACACGGTCGCAAGTAATAACATTTATAAGTAGAGTATCGATCCCACGGAGATTTGTTACTATAGTTTGTTGAGTACTAAAATTATTTCTCTCTGATTTTATCCAAAATAATCGTTGATTTAAGAAAAAGGTAATAAGAAAATAAAAGAACTCTAGGATTGCAATTCTTCACCAAACTAATCCACTCCAATCATATTATTTTCTTTGGATTTATATTTTTTAGTACATTTAATTTGTCAACCGAAAACTTCTTTTTTATTCATACATCTCTTCCGAACTGTGTATAAACACACCTCGTTAAATTAATTCACTATATCTCTATGAGAATTAAATTCACCAAGATTCATTAAGTTCTAAGTTCTCAAATGGCCACACATACAATTAGGGTATATTCCTATCCTTCATCATACATGTCATTCTATTTACGAGCAATATACACAAAAATGCCTTTCTCAAGTTTATTTTTATGCCACAAATCGTTTTGATAAAATTCGTAAATAATCAAAAAGCATTAAGCACAAAATAGAACGAACAAATCGAACGTCTTATAAATCCATTACCAAAAATAATTAAAATTAAAGCTTCATAAATTTAGATCAAATGCAACCCTAGAAAAATTAAATTACTTCATAAAATTAAAATAAAAATTACAACATATGCGAGAAAAATTAAAGGAAGAAGAAGGAAAATTAAAACATTACGAAATGAAAATATTTGGCACACGCAGAACACAACAAAAGCCAAAAAATGGCTTGCGTGTTCTCAGTCCAAAACCGAATACAATAAAAACTAAAAAAAACTCCAAACTCTAAAACTCCAACCCAAAAAAACTCCAAACTAAAACTCTAACAAAAAGCGGAAAAACTCCAAAATCTCTAAACTAAAAAAAACCTTTTTTTTTCAACTAAAAACTATCTCCTATTTATAGCTAAAAAAATACATTAATAAAATATTATATTTCTTTTTTTTTTTTAAAAACGCGTAAGGAATATTTTTGTATCGAAAATAGAATCAACGCGTATCGATTTTCGATATTATTATTTTAATTTACGCGTGATACAGTGCCGCTGCTCGATTTTTTAATTCAAAGTGCATGCCACGTGTCGGCGTACGATTCGTGAAAGATTTCCTAAGGCCACGTGGCAGACGTCATTGGGTGAACAAACCGGCCGCACGTAGGAACGGCGCACGGGATTGGCGCGCGAAAAAGTGAGACAACGGTGGAAACGGGCGTGATCCAGCGCGGTCGCGCGCATTGTAAATATCCACGTGTCGGACTTTGATTAGGCAATATTCGATGGACACGTGGCGATTCTTATTCTCGTGAAAAATGAAGATGCACGCCGCTTGTATGGGCCGCGTCACACGGGATTGTAACACGAGCGGCTCGGTGCGCGACGGCTTCGATGGACGCGCTTCAATCTGGACCGTCGATCCGATCCAACGGTCGGCGATCGCCTGAGGGGGAATCTGCGGCCGACGTATGGGTCCCACTCGACGCGGCCGCTGCGCGACACGTGGGGCCCACCGCACCCCGAGCCGCGTGAAAGGAATAACTCTGTCCCCAATCGCTTTTGTCGAGCTTGATAGACACGCGCGCATCCGAGCCGTGGATACTTTGATCGGACGGTCCACGTTTGGCGAGTGTCTTCTTGCGCGTGGACTTCATCTCTCCCGCACGAAAATTAAACTTTTATTAATTGTATTTTCACCCACAAATATATTTCAAATTACATTTCAAGCTTTCTTAAATTACTGATTTAGCCCTTTACTAATTTTAAATTAAATTTTTAAACTTTTAATAATTACAATTAAGCCCAAATTTAATTTAAATTATATTTTTGATTTATATAAATTGTAATTAAGAACATATATTACAATAAATTATATTTGTGGACAAAAATATGAAATTAAGTACATTTTCGATACAAATTATTTAATTTTATTAAAAATGTATTTTTAGCAAATAAAAGGAAAATATTAATTTATTTAACAAAAATTAATAAATATTAAACGAACATAGCAATTATCATTACTAAAATTGATAAAAATAACTGTATAAAATACAGTTATCAACACCCCCAAACTTAAGTTTTTGCTAGTCCTCGAGCAAAAGGAAGAAATAAAACAAAAATAAACTGCATTTAAAATAATGATTTTCAAAATATTTCTTTTATACATTACAAATAACATAACTCAAAGAAATAAAAGAATTTTATCTAAGTATCAAAATCAATTTAAAAGTATATAACCTTTTTACAATGAACTTTTAAGTGTGTGTGTAAAGTCTTTTCAAATTTCATCACATGCAATCCGGATCAGTTTATACAAATATAAAATCAAACAAATTATCATGAAATCACAAATCTCATAGTCTATTTTTCATTTCTCTCTCCACTAATGTAGACAAACACAAAACACTAAATCAATAGGACTTCAATAAGCTTGTAATGTATGGCTTAGGCAAAGGTAGGAATGAAGGATAAAATTTAGCTTAAAACTTTTCCAGAGCATAACATTTCGGGATTGAAAGAGATAATTCTATGATGGCAATACTTACAACCCGATTTAGGGTTTATCATCACATACACCATATTTGTTTTTTTTTATTTCTGCTTTTTTTTTCTTTTCTGATTTCTTTTCTTTTTTTTTAGAATCTTTTTTCTGCTTTTTTTTTTCCAGTAACCTCTTTTTTTCGATATATCCTTCAACATTTACTAACAATTGTAACATGTTAGTGGAATAAGAACAATAGGTATATCTACACACATATATATATACTTTTTAGATAGGCTTTTGAAATGAGAAATATATATATATAAACTTTTAAGCTCAAAAGGGGTATACTATGGATAATGCATGAAAAGGTAGATAGAAAGGCTCAAACGATCCAAAGATGGCCTAAATCATTTTCTTAGTTAAATGTTATCTATAATTTCGCCTCGAGAGAAAATCAAACAAATTCTAAGAACTGTAACACCACAAAAATCAATCGAATTTCATACTCACATAAACATTCTCTAAATTAGCATAGCAATTCAAAAGTCAAGACTAGTGCTCATGAATATTAATTCTTGTAAAAATGAAACATACGTAAAAATTATTCATCGCTTAGACAATATTCAAATGTTTCAAGGAGATATGCATCATTTCCATCGAAGAAACAAAACTAAATCACTATTCATAGCAACATATCTTCAATCAACCAAACAAACAAAAAAAAAATTTCACAAGCAATAACATCCAGAAAGTATTTTAATTCGGTTAAGTATATACACCACCCCCAAACTTAATATACACATTGTCCTCAATGTGTGAAAATTAAAGAACATTTGAGATGGGTAAAGAGACTTCCTGGTTTGTTTGATTGGTTAAGCCAAAATAGCTTCATTACCTCCAATTTGCACCTACGAAACACAAAAAAAAAAAAATAACAAAATACAAAAACTAATACATGCGATAAATAAAAAAAATAAAACACATGGGTTGCCTCCCAAGAAGCGCTTGTTTTATAGTCTTCAGCTTGACTTCTCAATTTGTTTTTCTTTTTATAAGTTAAGATTTGTGTGTCAAACAAAATCTCAACTTACGAGAAAATTGAAAAATAAATTAAGGAACAATAATCATAAATTTTTTTTTATTTTCTTTTATGAATTTTGCGTGTCAAACAAAATCTCAACCCACGAGAAATTTACAAAATAAATAAAAAAAAACAACAAACGATAAAAAAAACAAATTTATTTTTCTTTATGTAAGGTCAGATTTGTGTGTCAAACAAAATCTCAACCCACGAGAAAATTGAAAAATAAATTAAACAAATAACAATAAATTTTTTTTGTTTTTTTTTTCGAATTAAAATCAGATTGATTGGTATTAATATCAACAATGAAAATAGTAAAACAAATCCCCAAGAACGGCGCTAAAAACTTGTTGCGTGTTTTTCAACACACGAACTTCGTGCAAGTATACACGGTCGCAAGTAATAACATTTATAAGTAGAGTATCGATCCCACGGAGATTTGTTACTATAGTTTGTTGAGTACTAAAATTATTTCTCTCTCGATTTTATCCAAAATAATCGTTGATTTAAGAAAAAGGTAATAAGAAAATAAAAGAACTCTAGGATTGCAATTCTTCACCAAACTAATCCACTCCAATCATATTATTTTCTTTGGATTTATATTTTTTAGTACATTTAATTTGTCAACCGAAAACTTCTTTTTTATTCATACATCTCTTCCGAGCTCCGTATAAACACACCTCGTTAAATTAATTCACTATATCTCTATGAGAATTAAATTCACCAAGATTCATTAAGTTCTAAGTTCTCAAATGGCCACACATACAATTAGGGTATATTCCTATCCTTCATCATACATGTCATTCTATTTACGAGCAATATACACAAAAATGCCTTTCTCAAGTTTATTTTTATGTCACAAATCGTTTTGATAAAATTAAGTAAATAATCAAAAAGCATTAAGCACAAAAAAGAACGAACAAATCGAACGTCTTTTAAATCCATTACCAAAAATAATTAAAATTAAAGCTTCATAAATTTAGATCAAATGCAACCCTAGAAAAATTAAATTACTTCATAAAATTAAAATAAAAATTACAACATATGCGAGAAAAATTAAAGGAAGAAGAAGGAAAATTAAAACATTACGAAATGAAAATATTTGGCACACTAACACAACAAAAGCCAAAAAATGGCTTCTGCGTGTTCTGCAGTCCAAAACCGAATACAATAAAAACTAAAAAAAACTCCAAACTCTAAAACTCCAACCCAAAAAAACTCCAAACTAAAACTCTAACAAAAACTGGAAAAACTCCAAAATCTCTAAACTGAAAAAAACTTTTTTTTTTACAACTAAAAACTATATCCTATTTATAGCTAAAAAATACATTAATAAAATATTATATTTCTTTTTTTTTTTTAAAACGCGTAAGGAATATTTTTGTATCGAAAATAGAATCGACGCGTATCGATTTTCGATATTACTATTTTAATTTACGCATGATACAGTGCCGCCGTTCTGATTTTTTTAATTCAAAGTGCATGCCACGTGTCAGCGTACGATTCGTGAAAGATTTCCTAAGGCCAGGTGGCAGCAGGTCATTGGGTGAACAAACCGGCTGCACGTAGGAACGGCGCACAGGATTGGCGCGCCGAAAAAGTGAGACAACGGCTGGAAACGGGGCGTGATCCAGCGCGGTCGCGCGCATTGTAAATATCCACGTGTCGGACTTTGATTAGCCGCAATATTCGATGGACACGTGGCGATTCTTATGCAGCGTGAAAAATGAAGATGCACGCCGCTTGTATGGACCGCGTCACACAGGATTGTAACACGAGCGGCTCGGTGCGCGACGGCCTTCGATGGACGCGCTTCAATCTGGACCGTCGATCGATCCAACGGTCGGCCGATCGCCTGGGGGGAATCTGCGCGGCCGACGTATGGGTCCCACTCGACGCCGGCTGCGCGACACGTGGGCCCACCGCACCCGAGCCGCGTGAAAGGAATAACTCTGTCCCCAATCGCTTTTGTCGAGCTTGATAGACACGCGCGCATCTGAGCCGTGGATACTTTGATCGGACGGTCCACGTTTGGCGAGTGTGCTCTTGCGCGTGGACTTCATCTCCCCTGCACGAAAATTAAACTTTTATTAATTGTATTTTCACCCACAAATATATTTCAAATTACATTTTAAGCTTTCTTAAATTACAGTTTAGCCCTTTACTAATTTTAAATTAAATTTTTAAACTTTTAATAATTACAATTAAGCCCAAATTTAATTTAAATTATATTTTTGATTTATATAAATTGTAATTAAGAACATATATTACCATAAATTATATTTGTGGACAAAAATATGAAATTAAGTACATTTTCGATACAAATTATTTAATTTTATTAAAAATGTATTTTTAGCAAATAAAAGGAAAATATTAATTTATTTAACAAAAATTAATAAATATTAAACGAACATAGCAATTATCATTACTAAAATTGATGAAAATAACTGTATAAAATACAGTTATCAACACCCCCAAACTTAAATTTTTGCTAGTCCTCGAGCAAAAGGAAGAAATAAAACAAAGATAAACTGCATTTAAAATAATGATTTTCAAAATATTTCTTTTATACATTACAAATAACATAACTCAAAGAAATAAAAGAATTTTATCTAAGTATCAAAATCAATTTAAAAGTATATAACCTTTTTACAATGAACTTTTAAGTGTGTGTGTAAAGTCTTTTCAAATTTCATCACATGCAATCCGGATCAGTTTATACAAATATAAAATCAAACAAATTATCATGAAATCACAAATCTCATAGTCTATTTTTCATTTCTCTCTCCACTAATGTAGACAAACACAAAACACTAAATCAATAGGACTTCAATAAGCTTGTAATGTATGGCTTAGGCAAAGGTAGGAATGAAGGATAAAATTTAGCTTAAAACTTTTCCCGAGCATAACATTTCAGGATTGAAAGAGATAATTCTATCATGGCAATAATTACAACCCGATTTAGGGTTTATCATCACATACACCATATTTTTTTTTTATTTCTGCTTTTTTTTTCTTTTCTGATTTCTTTTCTTTTTTTTTTTTCAGAATCTTTTTTTTTCCTTTTTTTTTTGTAACCCTTTTTTTTCGATATATCCTTCAACATTTACTAACAATTGTAACATGTTAGTGGAATAAGAACAATAGGTATATCTACACACATATATATATACTTTTTAGATAGGCTTTTGAAATGAGAAATATATATATATAAACTTTTAAGCTCAAAAGGGGTATACTATGGATAATGCATGAAAAGGTAGATAGAAAGGCTCAAACGATCCAAAGATGGCCTAAATCATTTTCTTAGTTAAATGTTATCTATAATTTCGCCTCGAGAGAAAATCAAACAAATTCTAAGAACAGTAACACCACAAAAATCAATCGAATTTCATACTCACATAAACATTCTCTAAATTAGCATAGCAATTCAAAAGTCAAGACTTGTGCTCATGAATATTAATTCTTGTAAAAATGAAACATACGTAAAATTTATTCATCGCTTAGACAATATTCAAATGTTTCAAGGAGATATGCATCATTTCCATCGAAGAAACAAAACTAAATCACTATTCATAACAACATATCTTCAATCAACCAAACAAAAAAAAAAAAAAATTTCACAAGCAATAACATCCAGAAAGTATTTTAATTCGGTTAAGTATATACACCACCCCCAAACTTAATATACACATTGTCCTCAATGTGTGAAAATTAAAGAACATTTGAGATGGGTAAAGAGACTTCCTGGTTTGTTTGATTGGTTAAGCCAAAATAGCTTCATTACCTCCAATTTGCACCTACGAAACACAAAAAAAAAAAATAACAAAATACAAAAACTAATACATGCGATAAATAAAAAAAATAAAACACATGGGTTGCCTCCCAAGAAGCGCTTGTTTTATAGTCTTCAGCTTGACTTCTCAATTTGTTTTTCTTTTTATAAGTTAAGATTTGTGTGTCAAACAAAATCTCAACTTACGAGAAAATTGAAAAATAAATTAAGGAACAATAATCATAAATTTTTTTTTATTTTCTTTTATGAATTTTGCGTGTCAAACAAAATCTCAACCCACTAGAAATTTACTAAATAAAAAAAACGATAAAAAAAAAAGAAATTTATTTTTCTTTATGTGAGGTAAGATTTGTGTGTCAAACAAAATCTCAACCCACGAGAAAATTGAAAAATAAATTGAACAAATAACAAAAAAATTTTCTTTGTTTTTTTTTTTTTTTTGAATTAAAATCAAATTGATTGGTATTAATATCAACAATGAAAATAGTAAAACAAATCCCCGGCAACGGCGCCAAAAACTTGTTGCGTGTTTTTCAACACACGAACTCGTGCAAGTATACACGGTCGCAAGTAATAACATTTATAAGTAGAGTATCGATCCCACGGAGATTTGTTACTATAGTTTGTTGAGTACTAAAATTATTTCTCTCTGATTTTATCCAAAATAATCGTTGATTTAAGAAAAAGGTAATAAGAAAATAAAAGAACTCTAGGATTGCAATTCTTCACCAAACTAATCCACTCCAATCATATTATTTTCTTTGGATTTATATTTTTTAGTACATTTAATTTGTCCACCGAAAACTTCTTTTTATTCATACATCTCTTCCGAGCTCCGTATAAACACACCTCGTTAAATTAATTCACTATATCTCTATGAGAATTAAATTCACCAAGATTCATTAAGTTCTAAGTTCTCAAATGGCCACACATACAATTAGGGTATATTCCTATCCTTCATCATACATGTCATTCTATTTACGAGCAATATACACAAAAATGCCTTTCTCAAGTTTATTTTTATGCCACAAATCGTTTTGATAAAATTCGTAAATAATCAAAAAGCATTAAGCACAAAATAGAACGAACAAATCGAACGTCTTATAAATCCATTACCAAAAATAATTAAAATTAAAGCTTCATAAATTTAGATCAAATGCAACCCTAGAAAAATTAAATTACTTCATAAAATTAAAATAAAAATTACAACATATGCGAGAAAAATTAAAGGAAGAAGAAGGAAAATTAAAACATTACGAAATGAAAATATTTGGCACACGCAGAACACAACAAAAGCCAAAAAATGGCTTCGCGTGTTCTCAAGAAATTCAAAACCGAACACAATAAAAACTAAAAAAACTCCAAACTCTAAAACTCCAAACCAAAAAAAACTCAAAACTAAAACTCTAACAAAAAGCGGAAAAACTCCAAAATCTCTAAACCGAAAAAAACTTTTTTTTACAACTAAAAACTATATCCTATTTATAGCTAAAAAATACATTAATAAAATATTAATTTTCTTTTTTTTTTTCTACAACGCGTAAGGAATATTTTTCTATCGAAAATAGAATCGAGGCGTATGGATTTTCGATATTATTATTTTAATTTGCGCGTGATACAGTCCCGCCGTTCTGATTTTTTTTAATTCAAAGTGCATGCCACGTGTCGGCGTACGATTCGCCGAAAGATTTCCTAAGGCCACGTGGCAAGACGTCATTGGGTGAACAAACCGGCTGCACGTAGGAACGGCGCACAGGATTGGGGCGCCGAAAAAGTGAGACAACGGCTGGAAACGGGTCGTGATCCAGCGCGGGCGCGCATATTGTAAATATCCACGTGTCGGACTTTGATTAGCTGCAATATTCGATGGACACGTGGCCGATTCTTACTCTGTGAAAAATGAAGATGCACGCCGCTTGTATGGACCGCGTCACACAGGATTGTAACACGAGCGGCTCGGTGCGCGACAGCTTCGATGGACACGCTTCAATCTGGACCGTCGATCTGATCCAACGGTCAGAGATCGCCTCGGGGGAATCTGCGCAGCCGACATGTGGGGCCCACTCTGACGCCGGCCTGCGCGACACGTGGGGCCCACTGCACGCCGAGCCGCGTGAAAGGAATAACTCTGTCCCCAATCGCTTTTGTCGAGCTTGATAGACACGCGCGCATCTGAGCCGTGGATACTTTGATCGGACGGTCCACGTTTGGCGAGTGTGCTCTTGCGCGTGGACTTCATCTCCCCTGCACGAAAATTAAACTTTTATTAATTGTATTTTCACCCACAAATATATTTCAAATTACATTTTAAGCTTTCTTAAATTACAGTTTAGCCCTTTACTAATTTTAAATTAAATTTTTAAACTTTTAATAATTACAATTAAGCCCAAATTTAATTTAAATTATATTTTTGATTTATATAAATTGTAATTAAGAACATATATTACAATAAATTATATTTGTGGACAAAAATATGAAATTAAGTGCATTTTCGATACAAATTATTTAATTTTATTAAAAATGTATTTTTAGCAAATAAATGGAAAATATTAATTTATTTAACAAAAATTAATAAATATTAAACGAACATAGCAATTATCATTACTAAAATTGATGAAAATAACTGTATAAAATACAGTTATCAAGGACATTAGTTGGCTGTGAAATGGATTCTATGATATATTATAAATACTGTAGATGCTGGTTTAGTATTTCAGCAAGATAATATCGTTGGTCAATGTGCAGTCGGATATTGTGATTCTGACTATGCAGGAGATTTAGATAAATCGATCAACTACTGGTTATGTGTTTACTCTTGCTAGAGCATCAGTCAGTTGGAAGTCTACCTTGCAGTCCACAGTTGCTTTGTCTACTATAGAGGTAGAGTATATGACAGTTACAGAGGCTGTGAAGGAGGCTATTTGGTTACGAGGTTTGCTTGAAGACTTGGGAGTTGGTCAAAAACATATTAAGGTGTTTTGTGATAGTTAGAGTGCTATTCATTTAGCAAAGAACCAAGTCTACCATACACGTACAAAGCACATTGACGTTCGTTATCATTTCGTGCAAGAGATTATCGAAGAACGTGGAGTATTAGTTCAGAATATCAGTACTACAGAGAATCCCCCAGATACGATGACTAAGGTGGTAACAACAATCAAGTTCAAACATTGTCTGAACTTGATTAACATCCTGCAAATCTGAATTGGCACTGACGTCGTTGATCTAGTGATTGAAGAAATCATTTAAGAATCATTGAGTCACTAAGGTGGAGATTTGTTATATAGCTCCTTAGTAAGGTAATTAAAAAAGTCTTACATTGGTTAGGAATGAAGATGAGTATTATATTTAGGGTTATAAATAAAACCCTCTTTCACTATTTGTAAAACATCTCAAAATTTGTAAATCTTTATATCTTTTGTAAAGGTAATTAATTAGCTCAATTTTACCCAATTAGTTGTAATTTAGAGTTCATCCATTTGGAGATAGTGAAAGTGATCAACGATACCTGATGACCTAGGTAACATTCATACCGAATCTCGTTAAATTTCTATTATTATTATTTTTCTGCTTTAATATTTCTGTTTTAATATCTGTTTTAGTTTATTTTCACATTATATTTTTAATAGCATTATTTTGTTCGATTAGTTTGAATTTTATTAATTTAAATCATAAGTGTTCAGTAACTACTTAAAATAAGAAAAATATACACGATTTTTTCAACAAAAATCTTACAATGTTACTAGTCATTACAATCAGACCCACGTTACTATATACAATAAAAAATCATTCATGTTAATTGGGATTTGTGATATATAGCAAATAAAAGTCTGATTAAGATAACGAGTAAAGGAAACATGAACAGAATATAGAAATTGTAAAATCTGTAATCCAAACAGGAAAGTAAACACAGTACACAAGTTGTTGCATTGACTAAAATTTACATAATAATATACTTGAAATGAAAGGCAACAGCCAGATGTGACTTGACTTAACAAATTTCAATAACCTACTGGTGCATCTAATTCATCTGTGATGATCTGCCCTTTTTCGCCTTTAGGAATTTCTGTCTCTTCAAAGTAGTCCTCACGAGCATTGTCAGCCAGCATGAGGGCAACCAACCAGAAGAGGGCTGAATCAAGTGATACAAATGCACCGCCACCAAGAAGGCCAGTCTTAGCAGTTGGACATTGTGTGGGATTCTTATGAACCTTGTGTGACAGATGCAGTTGCTCTGTAATTGTAGGCCATAATAACAATGCTGCAGCTAGACCTGCTGTGAACCTGTTAATTCCATCACAACCCCAAAACAAGGAATGGGATTAAAGGGTTGCCGATCTTAACATTCAAGACAATCTCAGTGACTAAAAAAAAAATGCAAAAGAAAAAGGCAATGTAAGAGTAGATACAATGAGGGGGTGTGGGAAAATCTACTTTGTTTTTTATGAGTGACTTTTAATCAGAGTATAATCTTCAAATAACTGTACTAGGAATCAGAAAAGACTCTTTTAAAGCTCCAATTTGACTAATGCAAGGGTCATAAATCACAAACACGTCACGGACAAGAAAAACAAGAAAGGTTGTCGAACAAAAGTAAAGAGGGCTTGGCAAACTTATATTTGGGTACAATTCCTTGAAGCACTGAATGTCTTCGATCGATAGGATAAAAACCAAATATACAGTTTTTTGCGGAGATTAAATCTTCAATTAGTGGAAATATGAACTCTAATCAGAAAAGGTTTCTAACTGAAAACTCCTTCAAGCCTCTACACTGTAGCTACACTTAAGTCATTTCCACCTTTGTCAAGGAAACCCAAAATTCACACATACCCAAGTTTATTTTCCCTTTTGCAAGCTCAAACATGAATTGACAAATCATGCAATACTAAATCAAGTAACCAATTTAGTATTAGAATGCTTTTAAGAGAATCTAAATGAAAAAGCATCTGAAAGAGAGAATTCAATTGTCAAACATCAAAATAGAGCATAAATTCAATTAATAAATAGAGTCTAAATTTATGATGAAAACACAGGGAAGCACAGCAAGGAAAATATGCTTACAGAGCAATGTTAAAGAACACAACAAAACTAGTATTCCTGAATAGAGCAGCCTGTGGAAGGACTCTTCCTTTGTACGGGTAAAACAGTGATAGAAACCCCACAATTGTTGTAGCAATGAGAAACACAACAGAAAGATACCCCAAAGCAACACTTGGGTCAGAAGGATACTTGCAGATAGTAACACCTTTACCAGCAATTGGAGTTCCGGCTGCAGGCTGTCAAAATGACAAACTCAAAAAAAATTAAAAAATAGACAAGTGGGAGAGACTATGTATTAGAGTTGCACATTTCAGCCTCGGGATAAACTAGTTGCTTTTTCTTTTGAGTCAAGTATAGGTCTATATTTTTGCTCCACTTCTCAAACCGAAAGAGATATTTTGAAATCTATTTACTGTTCATGCAATGTTGTATGAAGAAGTAAAAAATTTTAAGATACACCAGAATTTAACTATCGATAGATGAATATGATATTGAGAAAAAATTCCTTGCATATCACTGTTTTTCTTCTGTATTACATAGTTTTATACAGCTACAAAATTAAGCACAATATTTGGCGAGCGGACCAGTACTCATGCTTTTCACCTTCAAGTCCAAGTTAAGATGGTATGCTTTTGCTTCTTTAATACAAGCGAGATTGCAAGCTAAATGAAATTAAACATATTCTTAACAGAAATAAAGATTTGTTTCTGCCGTTTTGGGCAGATCTGATAATAAACGAGCCATCCAATCATAATTTCAGAGCAGAAACTAATCCTATAAAAGTTCAAAGCCAAAGATGCTGTATTAATTGGATTGTTTACCAAGGGATTGAACTCTCAATCAAACTTCCAAAGAGAAGCAACCCAAAATAAATTGTTCGAACATGGCACAAGATGATTCTCCATTAAATAAATAGAAAACAATGAAAATTTTGCATTAAAACAAAGAAAGCTGCAAGGAAAACAGAAAATTTCAAGATATAATACCTTCTTATTTTCAGCAACAACTCCGAAGATGAACGACAATACTCCCAAGAAGGAGATTGCTAGAGACATCTGCTTCACCGTAACAGCCATTCCTGCTTCAAGACTTACTAATTTCCTGCAAGAAAACTCATTAACTTCAATATCTGAAACCAACAAACACATGAGAGGTAACCACCCCAATCCAATTGACAGGAAAAACAAATGGCTTCAAATTCAGAATCAAAACAAGGCAAATAAAAAGGGAGTATAATCGAACTTTGTATCCAGACATCTCAACTCATGAATAACGTTACTAAAAAAAAACACTAACTAGTCTAGAAAAGAAGTCACTGCTTCTGAATTTCTCACTACCTCTGTCAATTTATCATCCAAGATGTAAAAAAAATTCTTGATTACGTACATTCAATATAATCATTATTATTTAATAGTATCAATTATATAATAACTAAATCATCAGACAACATCATCCCCAATGAAAAGTCAAAACCCTAAAAAAAAAAAAAAGAATTACCAAAGAAAGAGATTGATTACCTTTAAGAAATTGTAGAGAAAGAAGAATAAAAAGCGCATACAGCGTCGATTGAAAAAGTTGAGTACTATGAAGAGAGATACTCGCTTTTTATCTTTTTCTCTCTTTTAATTTAATTAATTTCTCCGGAAAATATGGAAAGAAAATTAATATTATTATCTGTATATCAAAAATATGCGTCCGAGATTCTAGTGAAGTCAAAACTGGCTTAAAATATTCTAGAATCTCTTTCTTCTATCTGGCTGGTTGTTTGCGTGTATTATGGTTTTCAGTACTATATTAGATCTGGGCCGTCCAGTGTTCAACTGATTAGAGATAATATCAAATGGGTGCCTATTTTGTCTATGGTAAATTAATTCATTCATTAATACCATTTATATCTCAAATAATTCATTTTAATAATATAATTCAAATATTTGTATTAAAATTTAGTTATAATAACATAATTCAAATATTCGCAACAGTATGGGACAAACAAGAACTATTATACTAATAGTTTTAAATATTTTGAGTTAATTTAGGTAATAATTATTGATTATGATTAGATGATAATTTTTTTATGTTTTTAACCACATTTTTTTTTATCTTTTTAATATTTTGATGATTAATTTTGCTTTAATTAGTTTAATTTATCTGTGTTGTATACAACTAAAAGTACGGTTGTAAATTACAACAAACTATGGTTGTCCTATGTAGAACAAACTATTGTTGTAACATGTTGACGAGAATAACGATGTTCAGAAATTCAAATTTAGTTTGTTTGTATAGTTTTCTTATTATTTATAGGATTTTTTTTTAAAAATTTGAATTTTAGATTCATTCTTATATTTTAATTTTTGAATATTCTTTAATAAATAGAGTTATCTTTCATTTTTAGAATCATACTTAAAATTTAAATTAAAGTAACAATTTATCTTATATAATATTAATTAAATTTTATATGCATGAATAATTTATAAAAATATTTATTTTTTAACAATTATATCCGAGATAATAATTTATCTTTTTTTTTATTTTTATCATGTATTTTTTTAATTTATATAAGATTAATATACGAGTAATTTATAAAAATATTTATATTTTTGTAACTATACTCACGTAACGATAAAAATATATTTATAAATATATATTTTTAAATTGTAATTATACTTATAATATATAAATAATAATACAATTATATTTAAAATTAGATATATTTTATCGTTATACATACATTATAGACATAGCAGTAAGAAAACAAATATTTTTGACACTTTTGAAAATTATTTTATACATTATAAACATAAAACCTAATTAAATTATTTATGGTTGTAAAATTCAAACTGAATTTTCTCTAATATTTCTATATATTTTTCCCCTGTTTATCATATCTTCACTATTAACATCACAAGTATAACAATATATCACACCGTAAAATATTAATTTTCATAAATTTGTGAAAATAGACAAAAATCTTCAAAATACTGAATATAAATGAAAAATATGGCATTATGACCATATATAGCCCATTTTGTTGACAATATTATATGTACTTATGAATCTTCAAAATACTGAATATAAATGAAAAATATGGCATTATGACCATATATAGCCCATTTTGTAAATAAAATTATTTGATTATTATGGAAATTTAATTACTCTTTTAATAATTATAAATATTTCCCTTCGTTTTTGGTAAAACATCAAAAGTATACCCTCATCAAGTTTGAGAAATAGCATTTAAATATTTTTCATGACTATTCTGTAGAAGTATATTTTCAAAAAACTAATAAATCTTAAAATCTACTATTACTCAATTTTTTACTATATCTGGAAATGTGAATATAAGGTTGTTTATTTCCTAAAATTGAAATAATAATTTAGAATAACAATACTTAAAATCTATAACTATACAAATAACACTAGATGAAAACTCATATATTTTCATTATTTAAAAAAATTAACACGTTATTTTATATTAAACTATGATCATTTAGATTTTTTTAATATTAAACGTTGTATTATTATATTTCATTCAATATTATTGAAGTGTTATTTGTATTGTTATAAATTTTAGAGATGTATTTTTTATTTATTTCTCTAATGATTTTAGTTTTAGAAACTTCATACTTTACAAATATTTTCCTCTTTGAATTCTTTCTTAATTTTTGCTAATGATAAATTTTTATTTTTCTTAACTAATTTGGATAATGAATTAGTTTCATACCAAGAGTGAGATTATGACCCAGAGATAACATTTGAGGGAAAATCAATCATTAATTATTATATACATTTAAAGTTTATACTATTACCTACTCACTACTATAAACAAATAAAAAACGCTACAAAAAAAATTTTAATTTAACAACTAACACAAAACGATAATAATGACACAAATGTTACGTGACAAATCCACATTAATAATTTTACTTTTTTTATGGGTCAAATGCTATTAATTTGATGTGATTTGAATTAAAATTTTCTATATATCAAGTTATAAAATAATAATTATTATGACAATCTTTAGAGTCAAACAACTTTAAAAGAAATCTTAAAAAAAAATATAAAGAAAATAAAATTTTTAAAGAATGAATTCAATATAAAAAGAAATAATTTAACAATTAAAAAAAAGGAACAAAAAAAGACTCGTATAGTTTATAATGATCAAAAATCATAAATTTATAGCAACAGGACAAAAATAAATAAATATATTATTGGATTTATTGAAGTAACTTATAGAACCTTCTTTAACATAATAGAGACCGAAAATAATTATGTTAATTACAAAATATCAAAACTAATAATTCAAAAAAGATAATAAGAAATTACTCTAGAATACTATAATAACAACCAATAGCACCCAATAAATTAAAAACTCTAAGAAAAGTAGCACAATCTTTAATACTATTTATAAAAACATTTCTCCTAAAATATCAAAGATACCAAGTCATCCAGTGCTATTCAAGAAAACATCCCTTCATAAATACATTAGTCATCGAAGAAAAAAATGACCAATATATGAATTACATCAAATCACAATGGTTGCATCTCTACAACTTGGCTAGAAATCTACCCTTAAACACATAGAAAATATGAATTTCTATACTATAGAAAAATAAAGTCTCTATAGAGAGTAAATTCAATATTTTGAAAATAGTTGATCTAATATTTATTTGAAAGACTTTCCATGTATGACTAATAGAAAACATATATCTAGAAATTAATTTAAGCAAATTAAATTATTTCTCAAAAAGATTCAAAAAACAATCAAGAACTTCAAGAAGAAGATAAGAGCATGTGATAAGCCAGGGAATTTTAAGACAAATAAATAAGTTTTCAAACAAATAACGCTTCTAGAAAAGAAATTAAACATAGATGAATTATGTGTGTTAAGAGGTCAAATTTACTATAAACTCAGAAAAATTGATAATATCTAAAATCAAAATAAATTACTCAATCAATAAAGTCATCGTCACTTCTCATAGTAACATGACTTTGACCGAAGAGGATGGTGGAAAAATCATTAAATTTGAGATAAATTTTAATAGCAACAACTTAGAAATTGTTCAATAAACAAGGAAGATATTTTGTTTCTATGCCAAAAAAGCCACCAAAGATCATAGGTGCATTTATTGCATCAAGAATCGAGAAAACGAAGAAGCATTATTATTAACGTTATCTAAATAATTGTCGATAGAAAATGATAAGGAAGAATAAAAAGGAAAGAACATATAGCTCAAAAAACACACAACTTCTAGTATAGTAACATTTCTATCCAAAAATAAATTGATAGTACCCACATCTTTAATCGGCAATATATGACAAGAAAAAACAATAGCTGAAATTGATAAAGCTAAAAAAGTACATCATATGAGTTATTAAAGTAATGATAAAATAGTAATTCTTATCTTGTAAAGAGAGATTATTTGTGCTACAAAATGAATCTTTATTTTTATTTGAGAACATATAGTTCAAAAAACACACAACTTCTAGTATAGTAACATTTCTATCCAAAAATCCCAACCAGTAATTATATATCCAGTAACTATGAGTAGCTAAAAATCTCTTCAAAATTCTTAATTGGTCTTAAAATTGTAATAATTATTATATTATGAATGAAATGGAGTGTTGTCACTCTTTTATAGTAAGTTTAAATTGGACACTATTTATATATGAATACAAAAGGTTCATCATTACCACGAGGGTAATAAGGGGCAAAGTTAAGACATAATTGATATAACAAAAAAAGATGAGCAGAAGTGAAAATTGTGGTGAACCCATTAAATTCATGTATGATAATTATAACTCTTGAGTTACTTAAGGATTTTAAATGTTTAAATATTTACGTATATCAATTTATAATATTAATAAACAAAAAGATAAAAATAAAAATAAGGTAATGTTATGCTAACAAAATTAAAGAATTATCTTTAATCAATAAATTAACAACTAGTGGTAAACAATCACCCCCAATTTGATAAGAGAGTCATAGATTTAAGAATATCAATATAATATGGATTAAAAAGTTAATACTATTAGATTTTGATATATCAATTGTATTAACCATAAAATCTAAGAACATTATAGTATTTTTTGTAAATTTAAAGAGTATAAGTGAAGATGTGTTAAATCTCATGTATTTTAGATAAATTCCCATGTATCTATGTTTATTTTTAGTGGGAAATAATTTTTACCTTTGCTACTAAGTACACTCTTGATCTAAACTTTTTCATTAACTTCTATTGTTTTTGAAGATACATGGAGATTTTGTTATGTATACATTTATATCTATAATACTTATATTATTTTTAGTATGTTATTATATTCGTTTCATTTATATTAACTGAAATAAAATAATTGTTGTAATTAAAAAGCACTTACAATTTACAAATATGTCATGGTAAACACAAAAGTCTAAATATTATTTATAATTGGAATCATCTCAAAGTAATAATATTACTTAGTTTTATAATTTTTATAATTAGATAATTTCATAATTATTAACTATTTTTATTTAATTATAGTGTTTAAAATAACCTAAATCTTATGAATATGGATACTATGTTATAAAATTTATATATTATGTATATATGTTTAAATATATGCATGTGTAATATTTTTAAATATTTAACTTTAAAATATTAATTGTCTTGTTTACTTTTCAAGTAAGGATATATACACACCAATGAAGTTGGATCAATTAAGACAAGAGTGTTGCATGTATGTGTTTGATTATCTTTCAAACAATTGATGAAATATACTTGAACGAAACAAGCTATATATTTATGTACCTATTTATAAATATTTGTAAGGATTAAAACTTATAGTATAATTATTATGAGATATGTAATGATATTTAATTAACCTTATTTGAATGGTGCATATACATTAATTAGTTTTTAACATATATATGTTTAGAAAGTTGAATTTAGTATAATAAATTGAGAATAAATAATGAATTTTTTGAATTATGTAAAAATGATAAATACTTGTTACAATGAGTTAATGTTGGAAATGAATTTAAATAAAAATATATATTTTTTATTATTTTATGACCATTATTTCATAAATTATGTAACTGTCATTTTCATAATTATGTGGCCATTAATTTTGATAGTTTATTCTTATAATTATGCGAATCGATTACTTTTTATAACCGTTATTTGCATAATTATGTGACCGTTACTTTTATGACCGTTATTTTCATAATTATGTGTCCGTTATTTTCATAATTACGTATGTCCGTTATTTTCATAATAATTATAGACCGTTACACATATTTTTTAACTATAAATGTGCACAAATAGCAGTTTAGAATATAACTTAACAACTCAAAAATAGTTCTACGATTTTCATAAAGAAAATCAAAGAAAAGAAAATTCAATTGTTTTCTCAGATTTCTCGAGCAACATAAATATTTGAGAGGTGTAGTATCTGACTTCATCCGGTCAAGTTCCGGTGACAGTAAAAGATTCTGGGCTGTTTTATCCTCGGGACGACGAGTGTTTGCTTACCTGACAAGTTCTCGGGGCGCAGCCGCGAAACGTCTTAAAGAGAGCGACCTAGTCCGCGACTCAACCCAAGCATTATATTTCAGTATATCGGTAATATTGTTCTTACATAGTTTTTTCACATATTTGTTCCAACAATTTTAAGACGAATTCTATCTGCCATGTCTACTGAAATGTTAACTACTGACTTTAACAAAACATTTCGTTTTAAAGAACTACACTTTAAAAATGGAGACAAAAAAATGTTATTCTTCTTAACCATGTAAAATGTCACTTTTCTTTTTATTATTGAAAAACCAACACTGCCTAATTCTCATACTGAAACTACAATAAAGGATTTAAACACCTGGATAGAAAATTATTTTCTATACAAATTTTTTTTTATGGATTAGTTGATGACTTGTATGATTATTATAACTCTGATATCATCTACTAAGGAAATTTGGGAAGCACTTCAAAAGAAGTATGATACTGAGGAAGCTGGAACTAAGAAGTATGATGTTAGTAGATACATGAAGTATCAAATGATTGATGACAAATCTGTGGAAGCTCAATCACACGAACTGCAGAAGATAGCACACGAAATAACTTTTGAAGGTATGACTTTAGATGAACAATTTCAAGTAGTTGTTATTATAGATAAATTACCCCATGCTTAGAAAGATTTTAAGAATACACTTAGACATAAAGCTAAGAAATTTTCTTTAGAAAGTCTTATAACCAGTTTAAGAATAGAAGAAGTCAAAAAATAAGACCAAAGAAATGAAGTACTCGTTGTCTCAAACAACAATACCAATAAGAAACCCTCATCTGCAATTTGGAAACCTAAAGGTAGAAATATGAAAACTCATAATCATAATAATAACCAAAACCGCAACCACCAAAATAGAAACAAAAACTATCCTCTCTAGAATGGACCTTAACCCCCTTAAGGAATAACACATTCGTGTGTTAAAGTTGTAAATGTGACCGGCCAATCGGGCTAGAACTGCCGGAACAGGAATCGTCCTGCCACGTAGGCGAACCTTACCGAAGATCAACTTATTGCTATGATTTCTAAAATCAATTTTGTTGATGGATTCGAGGGGTGTTGGGTGGACACTGGTACTTCTCGCCATTTCGCTATAATCGAGACATGGTCAAGTCCTACTCGAGTCCGAGGATAAGAAAGTGTTGTTGCGACTCCCACTCCACTAAAGTTGTTAGTACTTGGTGAGGTGGAATTAAAGTTTACCTCTCGGGAAAGATTATCATCTTAAAAGATGTCTTGCATACTGGAGATGAGAAAGAACTTAGTTTCGTGGATATTTTCTTTACAAAGTCAGGTTTACTCAAACTATGTGGCCGATTTATATACAATAACTAAAAATAATATTTTTGTCGGGAAAGGAGGTACGCCCACTAATGACATGTTTAAATTGAATGTTGAGTTCCTTTAATATTTGGCATGCTAGACTTTGTCATGTTAATAAACGCATAATCAAGAACATGAGTATCTTAGAACTAATTCCAAAACTATCTTTGAATTATTTTGGATAAATGTGACTTTTATAGTCAAACTAAAATAACAAAAACTTCACATAAGTCAGTAGTTAAAGAATCTGAATCTTTAGAATTAATACATTATGACATACGTGAACTTGATGGAAATTTAACAAGAAATGAAAAACACTATTTTATAACTTTTATAGATGACTGTTCAGATTATACTTATGTATATCTAATGAAAAAATAAAAGTGAAGCATTTGACATGTTTAAAATATTTATAACTGAAATTAAGAATCAACTTAATGTAAAAATAAAAAGGTTTCGAAGTGATAGAGGCACTAAATATGATTCCAATATCTTCAATGATTTTTATAAAACTCATGGAATCATTCATGAAAAAACAGCACCTTATTCTTCTGAAATGAATGGCAAAGCTGAAAGAAAAAATAGAAATTTTACTAAATCAGTAGTTACAATTTTATTAAACTTTGGTGCTGCTTCCCATTGGTGGGGAGAAATTTTATTAACTGTTTTCTATGTGCTAAATAGAGTGCCTAAATCTACTAGTAAAATTTGACCATCTGAAATGTTGAAAAATAAGAAACTTAACTTATTTTAAAACTTGAGATTGTTTAGTCTATGTTAGGATCCCTGATTCTTAAAAAAATAAAACTTACTAGTAGAACATACGAATGTATATTCATAGGATATGTTGTGAATAGTAAAGCTTATAAATTCTATGACTTAAATGATCATAGTTATAGAATCAAATGATGTTGACTACTATGAACATAGGTTTTCATTTAAATTGAAGAATAGTAGGGTTTGCTCTCTAGTCGTTTACCCATAACTAGAACTATTGAACAAAACGAAGAATTAAACACTGAAATTAGAAGAGGTAAACGAGCTCGAACCCTTAAGGATTTTAGGTCAGATTTTTATGCTTATACCTTAGAGGAAGATCCCTAAACTCGTAAAGAATCATTCTCTTCTTTAGATGCCAACTTATGGGAAGAAACCATAACTGATGAAATGGACTCTTATGAGTATAATAAAACTTGGCATTTAGTTAACTTATCTCCTGGTTGCAAAACCATAGGATGTAAATGGATGCAAAAGAAGAAATTAAAACTCGATGGTACTATTGAAAAGTACAAAACTTGTATTGTAGTTAAATGGTATAGGCAAAGGAAAAATGTAGATTTATTTGATACATTTTCACCAGTCACACGAATAACTTCCATACGTGTACTTTTTCCTCTTACTGCCATCCATGATTTAGTAGTACATCAAACGGATGTTAAAACCGGCTTTCTTAAATGGTGTTTTAGAAGAAAAAAATTATATGGATCAACCCGAAGGTTTTGTTATCTCGTGTCAAGAAAATAAAGTTTGTAAACTAGATAAATATATGTATGGTCTAAAATAAGCACCTAAGCAATGGTACGAGAAATTTGATAATATAGTTAACCCACATGAATTCAAAATAAATGAAAGTGACAAATGCATTTATTATAAATTAGAAGATAACATTTGCACTATTATATGTTTATATGTGGATGACATACTTATTTTTGGATCAAATATTCATGTTATGAATAATGTGAAAACTTTATTAAGTGTTAACTTTGATATGAAAGATCTCAGAGAAGCGAGTGTAATCCTTGGTATAAAGATTACTAGGTCTGAAAAGGGAATTTCTTTAAGATCAATCTCATTACATTAAGACGATCTTAAAGAAATATAATTACTTTTAATCGTAAACCTTCACAGTACTTTATGATCCTAGTGTAAAGTTGTTCAAGAACACCGAGACGGTGTTAGACACAACCGAGTACGCGAGCATCATTGGTAGCTTACGTTACGCTACCGATGCACTGTACTGCACATAGCTTATGTTGTGGGACTACTATGTAGGTTTACCAGTTAGACTAGTGTGTAGCATTGGAATGCTATTGAAAGGGTTATGAGATACCTTAAGAGAACTATGAACCTTGGATTACATTATAATAAGTTTCCCGCTTTTTAGAAGGATACGCGATGCAGATTGGAACACTTTATCGAAGACTCCAAAGCAACTAGTGGCTATATTTTTAACATAGGCGGAGTCAAGTTGTTTCGAAGTCTAAGAAACAAACAATATTGGCTCAATCTACAACGGGAGTCGAATGATAGCACTAGCCACTCAAGTGAAAATAAGAAGCGAAGCTAGTTAAGTCTCAGTACCGAGATCCCTTTACGGGAAAGATCGATACCAGTTGTCCCCGATCCACCTTGCGATAAGCATGGGCTATCGTAAAAGATTTAGAACCGTTATTACAACGGAAAGAGATGACAGATACACAAGATCGTTAGAGAATTTCTCTCACAAGAGTCGTAAGAATGGATCATATATGCCGATGAAAATTTGGGCCGATCCTTTGACTAAAGGATTAACAAGAGAGAGGTTTTCAAAAACCTCGAAAGGAATGGACTGATGCCCTTAGAATGAAGAGTTACTCACGATGGTAACCCAACTTATAGATCGGAGATCCCAAGAAATAAGTTCAACGGGTAATAACAAGTCATGAAGTTGATAGCGAGATGAATCATGCTATTTATGAAGTCACAATCTATATTGTTAGAAGCATGAAGTCCTGGTTTACGTAAAGGATGAGTTAATTATTAAACTCTTAATGAAGTTCTATACTCACATGCGGGAGTGAAAGACGTAGGCTATGAGTACTCTTGATAGACTCACCTATGTGAACGTGGAAGTACGGTCGATTCCTATGAAAATTTTGGGCAAAATTTACTGTAGGCATTCACTATACCGATACACGTGCACGGCCGTAAAGCACGGGATTTTCTAACTACACCTTGGAAAGATTGTGTGTGATGTTGTTAGAGATGTAGAGTTCAAAAACTACGAAGTTACTCTAGTATATTCTAAAGTATTAACACCACGCAAAGGTTCAAGTCGACAGACACCTTTCGCTTATGAATAATCTTATACTTTTAATTGATTGATCGCTCGATGAAATTATTTTTATTTAAAATTCAAGCGCGGAATTGTTGCAAGTGAATTTAAATAAAAAAAATATATTTTTTATTATTTTATGACCATTATTTCATAAATTATGGGAATCAAGTATTTTCATAATTACGTGGCCATTAATTTTATGATCAAGTTATTCTTATAATTATGCGATGCTACTTTTTATAACCGCTATTTTCATAATTATGTGACCGTTACTTTTATGACCGTTATTTTTATAATTACGTGACCGTTACTTTTATTAATGCTATTTTCATAATTATGTGACCGTTATTTTCATAATTATGGTCCGTTATTTTTCATAATTATGTGTCCGTTATTTTCATAATTATACGGCCAATTCTACACATATTTTTTTAACTATAAATAGGCACACGAGTTTAGAAATATAACTTAACAACTCAAAAATAGTTCTACGATTTTCATAGCAAAATCAAAGAAAAGAAAATTTAATTGTTTTCTGCATTCCGAGAACATAAATATTTGAGAGGTGTAGTATTCGGACTTCATCGCCAGTAGTGAAGTTCCGAGCCAGTAAAAAGATTCTACTGTTTTATCCAGGGGACGAGTGTCATGGTTTGCTTGCACAAGTTTAGCGAGCCGCGAAACGTCTTAAAGAGAGCGACCTAGTCCGCGACTCAACCCAAGCATTATATTTCAGTATATCGTTAATATTGTTCTTACATAGTTTTTTCACATATTTGTTCCAACAGTTAAGAATTAAATATTATACTTATATATATATATATATATTGAAATTTGCATTATGAGATTTATGCAATTATAATAAAGTAGAAAATAATAAATATTAATTTAAAAAAATAGGAACAATCATTGACCATTTTAAGTATATATAGGATGATCATTTCAAATAAATCGGTCACTTTATATGTTGAATTCTTTTAGAATAGGTAATTGGTGTTTGTATTATAAGATTTAGGACGATCACTAATCATCATATTTTATAATTTTGTTGCATCGCAGAGTTTAGATTTTTGAATTTGATCTTTAAGATTTAAGATTTATGGGTTAAAATTTTTAATTTATAAAAGAGTATGTAATTATGATCAAAACAGATGATGTTGTCTAATATATCAATACTATATATATATATTAGTTATATATAATTGCACATAGAATAAATACAAAATGTACATGATAATGTTATTAATATATATTATCAAAATAATTAATTTTATGAGACCTTAAAAAACACATGAATCCAACTAAAAACTTTTATATATAAGTTTTTAAAATTTATAAATAAATTCTTAAAATTTTAAATAATGTGATCAATATATCCTTTCTTCTTCTTCTTAAAATAATTTAGACACGTTAATATATAAGTTTTAAAACTTTATAAACAAGTTATTAAAATTTTAATTAATGTGATTTATTACTCAAAATTTTAAAATATGTTATAATTTTACAACTAATATATGTATTTGTGATTTAATATTTTAGTATATATACATAATTTAAAATTTGAAGAATAATTTATAAAATTTTAAAAGCACTTTTACTGGATCATAAATTTTAGAAGCTTAAGAAAATACGAATATGTTTACTAATTTGTAATGACAATCAATCCAAACTTAAATGAACAAGATTAGAAAGGAAATAGAATGCAAAAATCTTTTTTTTGTGTGATTTATTGAATAACTTGGAAAAGTTGAAATAAAAATATTAATTAATTAAATATCCTTGTAAAATTAAAGTAATAATGACTATTATAAAGAAAATAAAATATTAAAATTATAGATAATTTTATAATTATATATCATAAATTTAATAAAGATAATAAGTATTAAATTACGTATTTAAACAACCAATGAAAATAACTTTCAAATTTGGAAAACTCTTATTTTATTTTCTTCATTTAAAAAATACTTATATAAATGAGAAATAAAAATAAAACTTTTCACATTTATCCTTTTTCTTAGTTGAAAACACAACTAGTAATAGTTTTTATTCTTAATAGATAGATTTTTGATAATGTTGTTATTGCACAAAAAGTTATCCATACTAATAAAAATAAAGGTGAACTTCTTGAAATCAAAATTGATATGCATTAAGGTTACGATAGCATGAAATATAATTTTAATATTACGATCATAAAGCATTTAGGTTTCTCTGTAGAGTTTTGTTAGTTAACCTATGACTGCATCAGTATTGTTTCTTGTTCTATTTTACTAAATGGAGCTCCTTTTATAAATATTAATCTTAAGACAAATCTCAACAAGTAGAATAAATTTCTCATTGTTTATTATTGGAATTCAAACTCTTTGTTAGAATAATTACTTGAAAAATAATATTATCGATATATTAAAATGTACTACTTAGATTGAGTCGCAGAATAAATCGTTATTTTTAAGACGTTTTGCAGCTCATTTCAAATTTATGCAATCAACCACATCCTAGTCATTTTCAAGATAAAATAGTCCATAATCTTTGTTTTTTGTCACGAAATTTCACTGTACTGATGAAGTCTGAAATGTTACACATCTAAAGTTTATGTTGCTCGAAAAAATTTAAAAACAATTTAGTATCTTCTCGTTTTCTTTCTAAGAGCTATTGCTTCTATGATCTATAAGAGAATTGGTATGCCTAAATTGAGATCTAAACTCTTTATTTATAGTTTAAAAAAATGTGTGATAATTATGATAGATAATAGTTATGTCTGGGCGAGACGGTGACTCGAACGTGTATGGAATCACATTTGTCTAAATCTATTCATTTTTCACAAAAATGGGTGTCCCTTGTGACCCAAACCCAATAATCAATTATTTTTTATTTATACATCTACTAAGTGATGTAAAATGACAATATAAAACAAGATTATAATTTGACACAAATTGATATAATTTTTTTTAAAAATTCACATTTTCAACGCTCTTTTAAGACTATTCAATCAACCTAAAAACAATTCAAGATTACAAGAAATTAAATTAGCAAGGAATTCCCCAATTGTATATCATCTTCTATATGTCGATGACTTGATTCTTTTTTTATCATGCAAACATGATAGGGGCGAATATTATCCATGACAGAGTTAATCTATTCAAGTTTTGTATTTTATATTTTGATAATATATCGATATCTTTGAGATTTCAAATTTAAGGTCCTTTGGGTATTCAAGATGAATTGAGAGGTGTTAAATACATGACCATATCATTTTTCTTCGTATACAAAAAAGTAGAGAATTTAAAAGTATCATGATGATCTTATTAAATGATACTTGGCAATCTTGTTTCTATAAACGTTAGGATGGTAACATACATCAAGTATGTTCTTCTCTCACTTCCCACCTATTCAATAAGCACTTTTAGATTTCCTAAATCAATCATTGAAAATGAGATGTTATAATAAGAAAATTTAAGTGAAATTATAATTCATACAAAAAAATTCAAGATTCATTGCCTACAAAAATTAGAATCATATTCATTTGCTTAAAGATATTGGTGGTTGAGTTTTCCTAAACTTGAAGATATCAACCAAAATCTCTTATCCAAAATAGGTTGGTATTATCAAAACAATGAGAATAAAAATTAGGATACATATGCTTCATCACAAATATGGAGATTTTTAAGATTTCTTAGAATATTAGACCATCCGATTCTTCCATTTAGAAAGGTATATATATTCTTTAATTAATTTATTAAAGTAAGATGCTTGATGCAAAATAAGAGAAGGTAAATCAATTGATATTTGAAAGGATACTTGAATCCCTTATACTCCTGAATTCAAATGTCATCATCCAAAAATCTCTCTGTGGATATGTTACTTTATCTGTCTTCCTACAAGTGGTAATATTGATTTGAGAGTTTATTTATCTTATATATTTTTTTTTTGTATCTTTTGTCACTTGCCCCTGAGATAATTAATAATATCTTCATTTCTTGCCACTTTACTAATTCTCTTTGGTCCAAATAGGATTTTATTGAAAAACTTGCTTCCTCATCCTTTCAATCATTTCTTGATATGATAAACGAACCCTTTTGTAACTCAAGCTTCTTATCCCCTTTGTTCCTCTCTCGTTCAAAATTTATTCTAATAATCTTGATTTCACTATAACAAATCTAGAGAAATAGAAATGATATATTGTTTAATGGTAAAAAGCTAAACCTCAACTTTATTATTCTCAAATTTATTAAAAGTTTTAAATTTTAGACCTATATTGATTTCTAAATCGAAATAAAGAGTGTAACAATTGAATATCCACCAAGAAACCTCCACAAATTTTTTTTAAAATAAACTTTTATATCGTTATAAAAAATAATTATTTTATCATTTGTGTTATATTAAGAGATTTTAATAATCAATTCTAAATTTACTAAAAAATTTTCTTAATAATTCTACATAAAAAGTGAAATTGTATGACTTATTATTCTCTAGGTACAGATAATAACATCAAATTATTTTAACTTAGTTAATAGCGATGATTTTTATATTTTTTTAAAGTTTAAAAATTAGGTGAATAAAACAAGATTCATTCTTCACAAATTTATCATGATCTCTACTTCTTGGATCCCTATATCAATTAATTTAATTGCTCACTGTTTAATTATCAAGTTTCATGTAGGTCTGTTTGAGGGTTTTATTTTGTATTTTGTATCCTATTGTTAATCTTAATATTAATAGATAACTATTTATAGAAAAAAAATAAAATCGAATGAGTCTTCTATATTTAAATACAGTACATAAATATATCTAATTTAGCTAGCCCTAATTTATTTAAATCTTTTAATCAATTCCATTTGGGAAGTACGCGTTTCAAATGCTCTATTGTCTCTCTTTTCGATAGTATATGGAGGCGGCCATGGATGAGCAAACAAGCCAAGCTCAAGGGCAGGACGAGCCACCGCCTCCACCACAACCATCAGTACCAGAGTCTCAACTATCAGTATCAGAGTCTCAATCACAAGGCGGTCAAGACATAGAAGAACAGGAGGACGAAGAGGCAATGACTGAAGACGACAAATTGATTGCCAAGGCCCAAAAACTGATGGAAAAGATTACTTCGTCTCCTGATAACCCTAATCTTAGTGTTCTTCATGGTCTTGCATCATTGCTGGAAACACAGGAGTCTCGGTACAGTTTTCTATCTTTTACTTGCCCCCTCTACTTAAATTGTTTTCTGTACTTTTGAAGCATTTGAATCCACTGAATTGGCATCTTATTGGTACAAAGAGTTGCAATGGTGGATCTTTGGGTTCTCGAATTCTATTTTTAAGTTTGTGGGATTTGAATTTTGGCCAAATATTATTTTTAATTGAAATTTGAATTACTTATTCTTATTGTCGTTATTGTTGTTATATACAAGTTGTAAGGCTAGAGTGCGTATTGTGCGTGCGTGAGTGAGTGGCACTTAAAGAAAACTAATATTGTAGTTCATGCAATCATTTTATTTGAATGCCAACATGTAGATTTCTTTTGTTAATTCTTTCAAGTCTTTCAAGATATAGATTTAGTAAGTTATATTGCTGGTTGTAATTTTTTTCTATTTTTTATTTTTTTTGCTAGGGATTTTCTTTTTAATTCAATCCTGCTTTGGTCAAACTTATATCAAATATGTTATTTATCAATTCAATTTCAAGATTATGAGTGTGCAACTCTGATGAATTGGGTTGCCTTGTCAACAGGGTTACAATTTTTGTGTTGGTTCTTCAGTAAAGTATATACTAGGTGTAGAAGTATAAATAAAACTATAAGAATATTGGATGTCTCTCACATACTTTGGTCTTTGTGTATGAAAAATGGAGGTCCATCAGTCCATCTTACTCGCTGAGTAGCTGGCACATATCTGTTTATGTTCTTTGTGTAGACATGCTATATTGAGCATGCATCTGGCTGAGAGGTGTATCTTCATCTTTTTTCATCAGAACATTTCTCATATTTGCTCTTGTTTCTGCATTTGATGTGGCATTTTTAAACAAACTAGTGGTAGGCAGTTTAGCTGAATAATTAGAACTTAGTTGTTAAATGACATCCTCATTTTTTACTTGTGGTTATTATTATCCGGCAATAATGTAATAGCTTTATTTGTATCAATCATAATTATCACACTTCATGTTATTACCCGAGCTTTTGCCTATTTTGTAATTCCTTACTGTTTGTTAACTTGAGAAGTTTTGACCTTTATATTTCTCTGTCTAAATGTAAAGCAGATACATGGAGGAGAATGGCTATGCCTCCAGCAATGGTTGTGCATCTCATAATGTTGGACGGTTGGGGAACATGATTCGGGTACGTTCTTGCTCATGTCCACCCCCCCCCCCCCTTCTAAATGTTGGAGATATGTCATGTTAACTGCTAAGATATTAATTTGAATTCATTGATACTGATTTTGATGCTATGTCCTAATTCTTCTCTTTTCCACTCTTGAATCCTTTTTCCTAAAACCCAGGATAATGACGATTTCTTTGAATTGATATCTTCAAAGTATCTATCAGAAACAAGATGCCACGTTTCCATCCAAGCTGCTGCTGCTAGACTTCTTCTCGACTGTTCTTTGACATGGATGGTATGCTGATTTTACATAAGGTGAATTGGTTTCATCAAAAAATTTCTTAACTTTCTTATATTTTAAAGCTTATGGCATAAAAAATGTGGTACAGTACCCTCACGTGTCTGAAGAAGCTGTCCTGGAGAACATCAAGTTTTGGGTGATGGATGAGAGTGCTGTTTTCTCTGGTGACGACCAAAATTGGAAGCATGAGTCAGGAAAAAATGAGGCCTCGGATTCTGAAATGTTGAAGACTTATTCATGTGGACTCCTTGCTGTTTGTTTGACCGGGTAAGAAAATGTAGTATATAGTTGATAATACTTTCACATTATATTGTTTCCACTACTTCAGTTATTCGTTTTAAATATGTAAATTTTATCTCAGTGGTGGTCAAGTTGTGGGAGATGTATTAACATCAGGGCTGCCTGCCAAGCTTATGTGTTACCTCCGTATGCGAGTCCTGGGTGAGACTAGTACTGGTCACAAAGGTTCTGGTCATATAACAGAGTCAAAGAGTGGTGCCATAAGAAGCAGAGATGAAAACCGGAGTAAGGTTAGGCAGGTCTTGGAAAATAGTCATTTTGATGGTACAAGGAGTACTGTTGAGAGACTACTAGATGATCAAATTATTGAAAGGGATGAAAGAAGCATTGCTGTGAAAGTAAATGGAGAAGAGCCTACTGGTGGATTGGCTGAAGAGGCAGATGTGGATGGTAAGTATAGATGGCATACTCGCGAATTATGTGATGGAAGGATAAAATTGGCTGATATTGATGAAAATGGAAGAGATGACTCCGCAAGGTGCAGACAAAGCCGTGGATGGGCAAAATTCAGAGGGAAAGCAAGGGCTAATGAAGGGCCTCTAGATAACGAACAAGTTTTGACATCACCAGGATCTGGAAGTCGAGTAGTAGGACAGGGCTGTATTTCTAGCGATGGGAGTTCTAGCAACAATCAAGATGTGAAAAAGTTAGTGGATGCTAGTATGCATTTGGACAGTAACTGTTTTGATCTTTTTGCTGTGGAAAGAGATGATAATGATGACTGCTTCCTAGATTGTGGAATTGGATCTAAAGATATCTCTAACTTGGTAAAGAAGGCAGTTAGAGCTGCTGAAGTTGAAGCGAGAGCAGCTAATGCACCTATAGACGCAATTAAAGCAGCTGGTGATGCTGCTGCTGAAGTTGTCAAAAATGCAGCTTTAGAGGTTTGTAGTCTGTCCCTCCTCTTGTTCTTTATCATGTATGCTCTCTTATTCGGTTATTTGCTGCAAATACATGCAGGAATTTAGAATGACAAATGATGAAGAAGCTGCAGTATTGGCTGCTTCAAAAGCAGCTTTTACTGTTATTGATGCTGCTGATGCAGTTGAAGTTTCAAGGTAGGTAATTATTTGTTTAAGACTTAATAGACAGCATAAGTTTATTTCGGCGAAGGCATTGCTGACAAGTTCCACTGACGGTGATAGGAGCTCCATCAATGTCAATATTAGTGCTGTCAATTCAAGTGGCACCAAAGCAGAAAGCAATGAAGATGTTGAAGATTACTTTATTCCTGATGTTGACTCCCTGGCAAAGATGAGAGAAAAATATTGTATTCAGTGTCTTGAGACTCTTGGAGAATATGTAGAAGTTCTTGGTCCTGTACTTAATGAAAAGGGAGTGGATGTATGCCTTGCATTGTTGGAGCAAAATTCTAAACATAAAGAGCCATCAAAGGTTGCAATGCTTTTACCAGATTTAATGAAGCTCATTTGTGCTTTGGCAGCTCATCGCAAATTTGCTGCATTGTTTGTGGACAGGGGTGGCATTGGGAAACTGCTTGCTGTTCCCAGAGTAACTCAAACCTTTTTTGGTCTTTCTTCTTGCTTGTTTACTATTGGTTCTCTCCAGGTAATGGCATGTAAAGTTGAACTTCTAGAAGTGAAAATGTTTGTTTTCCTTTTCATTGTATTGCTTATTATATACTTAATGTTATTGTACACCTTCCAGGGTATAATGGAACGCGTATGTGCTTTTCCATCAGAAATTGTACATAAGCTTGTTGAGTTGTCCTTTCAGCTTCTTGAGTGTTCACAGGATCAAGCCAGAAAGAATTCGGCCCTATTTTTTGCTGCTGCATTTGTTTTTAGAGCTGTTCTTGATGCTTTTGATAATCAAGATGGCTTGCAGAAATTATTAGGTCTTCTGAATGATGCTGCCTCAGTAAGGTATGGAGTAAACTCCACTGCTTTAGGATTGTCAAATTCAGGAATACTTCGAAATGATCGATCACTTACTGAAGTATTGACATCATCAGAGAAGCAGATAGCTTATCATACCTGTGTCGCCCTGAGACAATATTTCAGGGCTCATCTCCTATTGCTTGTGGATTCAATTCGTCCAAATAAGAACAACCGTAGTGCAGCTAGGAATATCCCAAGTGTAAGGGCAGCATACAAGCCACTGGATATCAGTAATGAGGCCATAGATGCAGTCTTACTGCAGTTACAGAAAGACAGGAAGCTGGGTCCTGCTTTTGTTAGAACTCGGTGGCCTGCAGTTGAGAAGTTTTTAGCCTCTAATGGACATGTTACGTTGTTGGAATTATGTCAGGTATACATTATTTGAATTCATTTTTCCCCTTTGTTTCTTTGTTTTCCCTAATTTTCTCTTTTAAAGTCAAATTGAATCGTGTTCTTTAGGCTCCACCTGTCGAGCGTTATCTGCATGATCTACTTCAGTATGCATTGGGGGTACTACACATTGTCACACTGATACCTAGCAGCCGCAAGATGATAGTAAATGCCACATTAAGTAACAATCGAGTTGGAATAGCTGTTATTTTGGATGCAGCAAGTGTTGCTGGTAGTCATGTGGATCCTGACGTAAGATTCTTTGTTTAACATGTACTCTTCGGTTTGAGGCTTACAGTTTTTATTATCATTGAAAGTTATGCATTGTTTTTCTTCCTTTGCAGATCATCCAGCCAGCACTAAATGTTTTTGTAAATCTTGTTTGTCCTCCTCTTTCAATCAGCAATAAACCACCTTTATTGTCACAAAGTCAGCAATCTTCACATACACAAGCCTCAAATGGTCCCTTTATGGAGAACAGAGACAGAAACCTAGGCCGTACTGTCTTTGATCGAACTCTAAATTCATCTGGTCAGAATGATCCAAGGGATCGAGGTAGGGGGCTTGCTGCAGCTGCAGTTGGTGCACCCAACAATAGCAATCCACCAGTTCCTCTTCCCACACCAACGTCAGGGTTAGTCGGAGATCGTAGAATATCATTAGGTGCTGGAGCAGGATGTGCAGGTCTTGCTACACAGTTGGAGCAAGGATATCGTCAGGCAAGAGAAGCTGTACGTGCCAATAATGGTATAAAGGTTCTCTTGCATCTACTCCAAACTCGCATATACTCACCTCCTGCTTCTCTTGATTGTCTTCGTGCCCTTGCTTGCCGAGTCTTACTTGGTTTGGCTAGAGATGATGCAATTGCTCACATTCTAACCAAGCTTCAGGTAGATGTCTACTTTATTTCTAGCTTTGTTATCTTTTAGCTTACAATTGTAATCAAAGTCATTGAGTACATCTAGTTTGTTATGAGGCAATACTAGTTGCATAAAAGGGGGAAGGGGGATAAAGAAGAAATGTATAGCAAAATGTATTACCAAAGATGAAAACATGTGAAAGAAAAGAATAGCTATATGGTAGAGCTGCCTTTTAATGCATTACTGAAATAAAATACTTCCCACATACATGAGTCTTTCAAAGATGCACCAGCTGGTAACAGTCATATGTAGCTGATAAAATACCTTTCTTCTTACATTCATATGGGGAGGGGGAAGATGTGCTATCATTTTTCTATTTTGGTGGTGGTTTGGATCCAGTAGGTTACTTTCTCTGAGTAAGCCTTGCTTCTAAGTGCACCAACATAAACTTGGTATAATAGGTTGGGAAAAAACTGTCAGAACTTATTCGAGATTCAGGAAGCCAGACACAGGCAACTGAGCAAGGGAGGTGGCAGGCTGAACTTTCCCAGGCTGCAGTAGAGTTGATTGCGGTAAGGATTTAATATGTTTTCATGACCATAATTTTGTACTGATGGCCATCATGCAAATTTTTTTTGTCCCCTTGCGCATGCTGTGCTGTTTCTAATTTCACCAATTTTTTTCCCTTTGCTATTTACAAATAAACTAGACTGTTTATTAAATGCCTCATACTCTTCTTTGGAATTTATTTTGCTCTATCTACATGCAGATTGTCACAAACTCTGGACGAGCTAGTACAATTGCAGCTACTGATGCGGCAACTCCTACTTTGAGGCGCATAGAGAGAGCAGCCATTGCTGCTGCAACCCCAATCACATACCATTCCAGGTACTAGGCTTTGTTAGCTTTGTTATTTGGCACAATTCTCTCAACTATTTATCTAGTATTTATTCAGTATCAATTTTCATTTCTATTTTTGACTTCCGTTCTTTCTTGTATGTACTCATCTGTAATTCAGGGAACTTCTACTCCTTATTCATGAACATCTTCAGGCCTCTGGTTTGGGAAAAACGGCTTCTACACTACTAGAAGAGGCACAGTTGACTCCTTTGCCATCATTGGCTGCCCCTTCATCTCTAATGCACCAAAATTCCACACAAGAAGGCCCTACTGTCCAAATTCAATGGCCCTCTAGTCGCACCCCTTTCGGATTTCTTACCAACAAATCAAAGCTTACTGCTGGGGATAAAAAAGCCTGTTCAAAGGATGATTTAGTTGTTGGTTCTTCAAAAAAGAAGCCGATTGTTTTCTCATCCGCTCTTGGATTACATTTGAAAAGTTACTCTCTTTCGCATGATTTTCACCCACCATCGGTCAGGAAGGTGTGCAGTGCATTAAAAGTGTCTCTTGCTCTTCCAAATGTTGTCGAGACTCCTACAGGGTCCTTGCAGAAACCCAATATTGATGAGTCCAAATGTAAGACTCCGATAATAGGGTCAATGAAAAGGAAGTTATCTGATTTGAAGGATACTGGGTGTCTCACGTCCTCTGCGAAACGTCTTTGTGCAGAGGATCAAGGATTTAGGACTTCAGTTTGTTTGACACCAAATGCTGGCTGGAAAAGCATTATACCAAATGATACAATTGGTTTCTACACGCCAATTTCTAGCTTGAAAGATGTACATTGGCGATCAACTTCAAATGCTTGTTCATCAGATTATATGGATGATAACCAATATGGTAATTTCTATTCGGGTGCTCATACTCCGTCCTTGCAATTTGGATTTCAAAATGAACCTCAAAACAGTAACAATGAGCGATTGACTCTAGATTCTCTTGTTGTTCAGTATCTGAAGCAACAGCATCGGCAATGTCCTGCTCCCATAACCACACTTCCTTCACTCTCTCTCTTACAACCACACATTTGTCCAGAACTAAGACGAAGTCTTGATGCTCCTACCAATGTAACAGCACGGCTAAGCACGCGTGAATTCAGAAGTATATATGGAGGAATCCATGGACATCGAAAATATAGTCAATTTGTATACAGCAGATTCCGGCCATGGCGAAGTTGTCGGGATGATGCTGGTGCCCTTTTTACATGCATTACTTTTCTTCATGACTCCTCTCGTATAGCAGTCGGTAGCCAGACTGGGGAACTTAGAATTTTTGACTCCAATAGCAACAGTTTGTTGGAGAGTTGCAGTAGTCACCCGTCCTCTGTAACACTTGTGCAGTCATATCTCTCTGGTGAGAACCAGCTGGTGCTTTCTTCGAGCCCCCTGGATGTTAAATTGTGGGATGCTTCTGCAGTCTCAGGTGGACCCATGCATTCATTTGAAGGGTGTAGGGCTGCAAGGTTTAGCAATTCCGGGGACATTTTTGCCGCTTTATCATCCGAGTCAGCACATCGAGAAATTCTTTTGTATGACATCCAAACATGCCAGGTGAAAACAAAATTGTCTGATGCTTCAAGTTCTACAGGTCGTGGGCATTTGTATTCCCTCATACATTTCAATCCTTTAGACACAATGGTCCTCTGGAATGGAATATTGTGGGATACGCGAGTTCCAACCCCTGTTCATTCCTTTGATCAATTCACAGACTATGGAGGTGGAGGCTTCCATCCTGCTGGAAATGAGGTACGTTCTGTCCTGATCTAATTGGTACACTAATATGGTATTTCCTCTCAGAATATTTGAAAGTTCGCTCATAAACTCCCTCTTAACAAGATTGCCTAAAAGCTTAAGTTATTTTGTAATCTTGGCTTTTGTTTGAAACTCAGCCCTTCTCTAGCTCTTTCTTATTCAATTTTATATCTTCACCTCACCTTGTCGTACTTCATGCTTCATCTAACAAATTATGTATTCTCAATCCTGCTGCCTCCTGTTATCTTTTCTGTAGGTTATTATAAACTCTGAGGTATGGGATCTCCGGAAGTTTACCCTTATGCGAAGTGTGCCCTCATTGGACCAAACAACTATAACATTCAATTCACGTGGTGATGTAATTTATGCAATCCTTAGAAGAAACATGGAGGATGTATCATCAGCTGCCTACCACCGTCGATTGAAGCATCCTCTTTTTGCTGCTTTCTGCACATTGGATGCAGTTAACTACTCTGACATAGCCACCATTCCAGTTGATCGTTGTGTACTTGACTTTGCAACTGAACCAACTGATTCTTTTGTTGGGTTGATCACTATGGATGACCAGGATGAGATGTTTTCTTCAGCTAGAGTTTATGAAATCGGTCGCAGAAGGCCAACTGATGATGATTCTGATCCTGATGATGCTGAAAATGAAGAAGAGGAGGAGGACGACGACGACGACAATATGGACTCTTTACTTGGTGATCTTGATGGTGATGATGATGATATTAGTGTTGATGATGATAGCTTGAGTGAACTTGATGGTGATGATGATGATAATAGTGTTGATGATGATAGCTTGAGTGAACTTGATGACGATGATGATGGCGATTTCGTCATGGGCTTTGGAGGAAGAGGTGGAATGTTGGAGATTGTAGCCGGGGGTGATGATGAAGATGAGGACGACAGTCAAGAAGAGGTGGAGTCTTTCAGTAGTGAAGATGATGAGGATTTTGTGGGTAACGGTTTTGGTCACTGAATGTTACCCTGTTTATCCGAGTGATCAGGAATGAGATGTCCGCTTGATCATGTAATTATTTTTTGTTGGGTTATTCCCATTGTTGTTTCCATTTTCTCCATGAAGATCTCGTTTTATTTATTTATTTTAGGTTAAAAACTAAAGTATTCATTTCAGCCTCCTTAGTAGTTAGTAGTCAGAGAGCCCCCAACTTAAAAACATAAAAATAAAATGAAAGGGCATACGAGATCGTTTGCTTTTACTCAAAAATTCTTACCATCGAATTTTGTCTATTGTTATAAAAGTATCATTAAATTTTATATCCCTACAAAATTATCATTGAAGTTTATCTTTTGTTAAATAAGTATCATTTTTATTAAAATTTGTTAAAAATTAAAGGAAATCTAACATAATTACTAACACAATTAAAAAAATTATTTAGATTTTTTGACAAATTTAACGGTGATAATACTTTTTGTAACATGTAAACTAAGTAGAAATTTTATAATTATTTAAAATTTAATATTTTTATAACTATTGTCGTAATTCATTGGTAAAAATAGTATACTTACTCAAAAAAAGAAAAATCCCTTTACTCTGATATTTACTGGGATGTTTTATAAAAGGTTGAAACTAATTATAACTAGCTTTTTTATTATATAATTTAATTTTTAATATGTTAATTTATATAATTTTATTTATAATGTTTTTAAATTTGATAAATTTTATTAAATTAATTTAATAATATTATATTTATCTATTAGATAATTGAAAGATTAAGAATTAAATTATAAATTTTATCACAAATTAAAGAATAAATTATATATTTTAAAATAAATTGATATCAAATAAATTAAAAATTCATATCCTCTCGTGACTAACTACAACACTATTAAATCACTTTAACAGAAACTAAAATTTTAAATTAAATTTGTTAGATTAAAAACGTTAGTATTTAAATTTTGCAAATTGAAAGTTACGTGTCATATTATAATATTTTAAATAAGTTTTTTTTTGGTTGGTGATGGGTCCTCTTAGTGAGTTGTAGAACAAAAAAATTATTTAACCATATCTAAATCTCTTCAAAATCTCAAACTCCTCACCTCACTGATCTTTTTCTCGAACCACTATTTAATATCCATTATAAAATCAAAAGAAGACATAAATATCCAGTGAATAACAACGAATGTAAAAGTACAATCTTTTAAAAAAACTATTATATACTAGTTAATTGTTATTCCTTTTTTTTACAAAATGAAATCTATTGGAAGCATAGATAAAAAAACACATATTTTAACAAAAGTTTATTAAAATTGTTATTGTTTTATGTTTAATTAGGGTGTGATCAATAATTTTTATTGTTAAGGAAGAACTTGTTATTTTTGACTTGAAAAACAAGTCTTTTTAAAAGTACCATAGAAAATAGTTTTGTTCAAATGATAATATCAAAGTTTAATGATCACTACAATCAAGGATGTTCATGTAGAATTTCTTTAGTTTAAAAAATATGAAAGTTTAATAGAACATGAAATCCTTAGAGTAACTAAGGTAATTGATCTTATTGAGGGGCAAATGAAAAGATCTAAAATTCTAGGATTTAAAGGGAAAAATTATTTGGGATTCAATAAAACAAAAAATATAAAGGGACCTCAAGGGTTAAATAAGTACATCTGCAAGCACTTCGATGAAAGTTCAAAATCATTCAAATGAAAACAGGAGCGTCAGTAAAGGACTATTTTGCTCGAACTCTCAACATAGTTAACAATATGAGAATTAATGGTGAGACTATAAGAGATGTTATTTATTGAGAAGATTTTGTGATCCATGACTCTAAAATTCAACTATGTTGTATGATGAATTGAGGAGAAGAATGACATTATTACTTTATCTATTGACCAACTATAAAATAGTCTCTTCTTGAATGAATAACACATAAGTGTCCTTATGATTGAAGATAAAGCTTTGAAGGTAACTTATAAAGACAGAGCAACATGACTAAGTCGTGGAGGATTTCATGGACGAGAAAAAGGCAGATCAAGCTTTGAGAAGTCCATTATAGAATGTTATCATTGCCATAAACTTGGACATTATCGATATAAATGCCCAAGCAAGGAGAAGAAAGATAACTACGTACAAGTTCAAGAAGAAATGCTTTTGATGGCACATGTGGAAGACAAAAAAACAGAGAAGGAAGATGCATGATTCCTTAACACAAGGTGCAACAATCATATGTGTGGCAAAATAGAACTATTCTCTGATTTAGATGAAAATTTTAGAGAAATAGTGAAGTTGGGAAATAATTTCAGCATAATTATGAAGGGAAAAGACACTATAAGATTTCTATTAAATGAAATCTCACAAATCATTACTGGAGTATTCGTATTCTTTGTACCAATACAAAAGAACAATCTATTGAAAATTGGTTAGTTGTAAGTAAAAGGACTAACAATCTTGTTTCAACATGAAAGACACAAGGTCTATCATTCAAAGAAAGGCTTGTTAAATCTCATACAGGTGTCTCAGCTTGTTTCAACATAATCACTGAAGACTTAGCTTAGTTAAGGCACTATAGATATGAATATTTGAGTTTTAAAGGCTTAAAGACTCTTAAACAAAAAAAGATGGTAAATGGCTTGCCACAACTCAAGACTCTCTCAAAAATTTATAAAGACTATTTAATGGGAAAATAGTAGAAAGATCCATTCCAAAAAGAGAGCTCACAGAAAGATTCTCGGATCCTGAACTAGTACATGTTGAAATATGTTGATTTATTACACCCATCTAAAATAGCAAAAAGAAAGAAAGAGATACCTAATCACATTCATTGATGATTATAGTCGTAAGACTTAGGTATGCTTCTTAGTAGAAAAGTTTGAAGCTTTTGACACTTTTAGAAGCTTTAAAAATCTTGAAGAAAAAGAAATCGATATATTCATAATGTGTCTCCATACTAATAAAGATGGTGAATTCACGTTACAAGAATTTATTGTTTTTTGCAAAGAGGACACCATAAGTAAACAATTGATAGCAGCGTATATACCACAACATAACATGATCGCAAAGAGTAAGAACATAACCATTATGAACATGGTTCACATCATGCTTTTATGAGAAAAAACATTCTATGAATTTTCTAACGTGAGGCAATTAACTGGACTATTTATTATTGAACCAATGTCTAATAATTACAATAAGAAATAGGGCTCTGGAAGAAGCTTAAATTGGATGAAAGCTATTAATTGAGTACTTTGGGATGTTAGGATGTATGTCTCATGTTCACATACTTGACAATAAAAGAACCAAGCTAGGTAAGAAAAGTATGAGTTATGTTCTTGATGTAGGAATATGAAACCTATTTAGGGTATTAGTCTTAGTTGATTTAAGTATTATAAGGCCCAATAGTTATGGCTTATTAGTTTACTATAAATACTTGTAATTTATATATTGGAAAACAATTTGATGAATATTCGATATGAAATGTTATGAATGAGAATATTGATTCTCTCTTTTATTTCTTCCAACCTTAACTTTATCTTCTTACTCTCTTCTCAAATCTCACGCTTTCATTTCTAAAAACCTCCTCCATTATATTGGTACAAGATAATGGTTTGATTTTATTTCTTAAAAAAATCAGTCCTATTTCTTGTATCAATTTCTATCTTCTATTGATTTCTTCTCAAATTTCTTTTTAAATCCTTAATTCTTACATTAGTTTTTGATTAAAAAAAATCAAAAAACCAAATTACCCTACCTCTTCCTTATCAATTTTGTACCCATACAAAATCAACCAAATATTCATAAACTTCACGTGGTTCATAGAGTATCACATGAAGTAATTTGGAGATACAAGGTAATGTTGGTTCATAACATCTCACATTTTGGAATTAAATATTGCTCTAAATATTTTAGTAATTTGAAGCACAAATTTCAGTAAAGTTAAATTGTTAAAATTAATTAAAATCATTTTGAAATTTGATATCAAAATTGCTCCCATATTCGTTATTATACAAGCCTTGATTTGGGTTTATTTTGAAGTCCTTATATGAAGTCTTATTTGATCTTTCATCATCATTTTGAAGTACTATTTGGACAATAAGTTTCTCAAATAATTGCTCATGCTATAAGAGTCTAGGCTCACGATTCGATTTTGATCGTTATGGACTGGTGCCAAGATCTAGTCCTAGGCAGGCAGACCTTATTTTAACAGCAGGTACAGTAACAATGAAAATGGCCCCCTCCTTAGTCAGTCCTTATTGTTCCTTCCAATATACCCAATGACAACAAGTTTGAAAGTTTATTTCACTTTATTGGTTTGCTTAGAAATTGAATATAGTTATTTCCTTACTCTTTGAAGCAATGGGAGGTTCATATCATTTGATTTTGGGAGATTATATCTGTACACAGTCTTATTTGATTTGTCCTTGTTAGTTAAAATGTGTAGTAATTTTGATAAATTTGCATTAGTTAGTTTACCTATCTGAAAATGTCTTTTCATATTTTTGCCAATTATTTTCCTCGTAAAATCAAACCTTATGTTTCTTTGTTTGATGGGAGAATGAATGCTCATATTTTCTTGAACTGGATTCATGATATCGAATATGTATTTGAATACTATAATCTCTATGAAATTGAGTGTGTGACTTATGCTTAAAAGAAATTAAGTATGTTAAGAAATTTTGGTTTGAGATTCATAACAATAAGTTGTCTTTTGACAAAGAACCATATACAACTTGACCTAAGATGAAATGTTTATTGTTTCAAACTTTTCTACCTCGATGTGGAAGTGAAAAGTACCTAACTAAGCTTTTTGTGAGAGAAGCCAAATAATAAGCCCCTTTTATGGAATCTCTTATACCTATCTATGAATCTAAACTAATTGTCAAATTATACCATAACCAAACAATAAAACAATCACAAACACCAACCTCTTTTTAGAACTAGATGCACCATTAATAAAAAGGTGTGTGATGTGATTATTGATATTGAGAGAAGTGATGATTTGATTTATAAAGCCTTTGTGGAAGCCTTATGTTTACAAACGAGAAAAAACCTTCATTTTAATAAGTTTTTTATGCTTTTATTTTCAATTGTAAAGTACTATTAAGACGAGGTTAAGTGTTAATTGATAAACATAAATTCCCCATATGCTTATAATATTGTTCTTGGTAAGCCCTAGATAGATCATATACGTGCAATCCATAAGATGAAACAAAACATTTTTATATTCCCTTAGATGGATAAAAAGACAGCTCTCATCTCCTAGAAAAGAAACTAAGTGCTAAAGTTCCAAGAAATAAATTGCCATATACTCCACCCAAAATCACCAATGTCCCGTCTCTTTCTAAAGCTATTATAGGGCCTTATCCACCTAAGCCCAAAGAACGGTCCCTATTTGAGAAAAGTATACTTGGACTATCTCTTAAACCAACCATTACATCCCACATCTATCAATTCCAAGCATTCTTGGTTCTCCACCATGGAATTTAAAAGTTATTCTTCCTTAAACTTAACCCTTGTATTCTATTTGAACAAAAACCACTTGATACTTAACTTTTTGTAATTACAATTTAAAGCCTAATTAAAGGATTTACTCATACTTTCACTTATATTTTGGTTAAGCCCATTGAGTTACTCTTGGTGTTTTTCATGACCTTTGTTTTTCACCCCCAAAATCCAAAATTTGCCTTGATAATATTATTGTCATCCTATTTGTCATTACTAGTATATATTTATTAAAGTTTGCTACATATATAATTAAGCACACACATTTCAAATGGGATGAAATGATGCCTAACAAAGCCTTTTCAAGGCTTCCTTTGTTGTTTTGGAATAAGTTGCAGGTTTGGGTTATCAACTCATTCCATATTGCTTATGCATCTTCCAAGAAGATTAAAAAAACTCACTCTTTTGGCCATTAATTTATAGAACTCGTCGAATTTGAATACTTTTAAAGTGAGAGCATATGATGTAGAAACATGAAACCTATTTAGAGTATTAATTTTAGTTTATTTAAGTATTATAAAGTCCAATAGTTTATGACCCATTAGCTTATTACAAATTCTTTTAGTTTATGTATAATAAAGAACTTTTGATGAATATCTGATATGAAATGTTATGAATGTGAACATTGATTCTCTCTTTTATTTCTTCTAACTCTACTTCATCTTCTTCCTTTCTTCTCAAATCTTGTACTTCCATTTCTAAAAACTTTCTACATCTACTAGGAGTAAGTGAAGAATCAAAGGTATACATATAGATCATTATGAACAAAGATGTTGTATTTAAAGAAGATAGAAGTTGGGATTGAAATAAAAAGCATGAGAAAACCATTACATTAAACTTAGAGTGAAAAAATGAACAAAGTGAAGCTATTAATGTTAAAAATAATAAAGAATACATCAATGAAGAAATAAAAGATGAGTTAACTAATGGAAGCTCACTAAATTTAAATAGAAGAATTAGATAGCAACATGTTTGATAAAAGACTATAACAGTGTAAAATGACTTTTTGAAGAAGGAAAAGAAGAAGAAGACATGATCATCCAATTTCCTTTGAAAAAACTTAAAGATTGAAAAATTGAGAAATATCATGAATTTGGAAATAAAATCCATAGATAAGAATGACACATGGGAGTTGATATACTTACACATTTAAGGAAAGAAAAATGGAGTGAAATAGGTGTATAGAACAAAGCTTGATGAGAATGGAGAAATAGACAAATACAAGACAAGGTTGGTGGCAAAATGGGATGCTCATGAACATGGAGTAGATTAAATGAAACCTTTGCACCTATGGCAAGATTAAACATAATTTGATTATTGCTTGCACTTACAGCTCAAAAATGATGGACTATTTATCAATTGGATGTAAAGTCGACATTTCAGCATGGTGAATTCAGTGAAAAAGTGTTTGTTGAATAACCTCATGTATATGAAATCAAGGGCAATGAACATAAGATATACAAGTTGAACAAAGCTCTCTATGGATTGAAACAAGCTCCACGAGCTTAGTACATTAGCATAAAGTCATGTTTTTTGAAAGAGGCTTTGAAAAGTACCACAATGCATTTTCATTATTTAGAAAAAGTACATGTTGAAGAGGTTTGGAATGGGCAAAAGTAACCCAATCTATAATCCAATTGTTCTTATAGAAAAAAATTAAAAAGGATGAAAATGACATGAAAAAATTGATAGTACTTATTACAAATAAATAGGAGGAAGCCTTATGTACCCAACTCCTAGGTGATCAAATGTTATGTTTTCAGTTACCTCACTAATAAATATATGAAGCATCCTACAAAAGTACATTTACAAACATCAATAAAGATCTTAAAATACTTAAAAGGGACTATTGAATATGGATATTCAACAAGAAGGCAGGAAATGAAGAACTAAATGCATACACAAATAATGACCATGTAAGAGAATTTAATAATAAGAAAAATATTTTGTGATATATGTTTCTATTTTGGTTATCCCATAGGTAACGCATAGTATCTTTATTTACTATAGAAGTAAAATTTATAATTAACAACTAATTTGGTTGTAAAGGATTTTAAAGAAACTTGAACATACGTAAAGAAAATTTACAACTGGTTAGCGAAGTAAGTTTAAGGAACTATTTATTCTTGGCTTAAAAAATGATTATTTAAAACAACACCGGGTAATAAATAGTTAAATATTATTATTTTTATGTAATTTTTTTTCATCAAAATGAATGTATGTCAAACAATAACATAACAAAATTGAAAAATAAATAAATAAATAAAAATTAAATTGATGTGATATTTTACAATAATTTAAAGGTAACATAAATATTATTTATTTTTTAAAATAAATATTTTATTGTAATAATAATATTTAATGATCAGAAAGTAGTATTATCTGTAAAATTAATTATTGTTAACTATAAATAATTTAAAATATCTTACATTTTATAATTTATTAAATAATTAATTACATATTAACTCATTTATTTATATTTAACATAAATAGATTTTTTATCACCCAATTTTGAAATTTGTTATAAAAATATTATCAAATTTTAATTTATTATTTTCATATCATTAAATTTTACAAATATTATAAAAATATCATTTTATTTTTTTTATTTTCATAGCATTAAACCTTATAAATATAACACGAATACTATCGATATAAGTATAACTTGTCCTTAATTAAACAATATTTATGATATTTTTATAATATTTTACAAAATTTGATAATATAAATAACAAAAAAAATTAATGATATTTTTATAATAATTATAAAATTTAATCATATAAAATAATAAATTAAAATTAAATTATATTTTTATAATAGCATATAAATTTTGATAATATAAAAATTTATTCACTCTCATCTTTTGAATCCATTCATCTTGTTTTTTTTTCTTCATCATTATTATTTAACTTTAAATATTAATCTTTAAAATATATTTAATGATCCATATTAATTTGTAGCTTTAAATAAAAAAATATTAATCGATAAAAATAAAAATAAAAATAATAGAGAATCAACTCCCTTTTTTTCCTGGATCGTCTGCCGGGTTCATTTTTTGTTGGGTTCTTGTCTTTTTAAGTAACCCGTGCACTTCATTTGAAGTAAGTTCAAAAGGATATTGTCATACCATTTGATTAAAAGTATATTTTTTTTTACAAAGAAATAAAAAAAACTGATTTATATTTCTCTCTCTAATTTTTTACTATTTTTAAATCTAGTGCTATTATTACATTTCCCGTGTTAATATTTATAATATCAATGCAACAAATACGTGGATCAAGTAGTTAAAAATGTAAGCTAGATAAATAAATTTATTCCCTCTTTAAATCGTACATGTTCTCATTTTCACGTTTTCATCCTCTTCCCTGCAAAACTCCAATAAAGATTTGATTTTTCAGTCCTCATTTTTATCTCTCTCACACTCACTTTCTTCCGGCTCCTTTTGCATATTCTTTTTCAATTTTTATCACTCTTTTCCTTTATAAGTATTAAAAGGTACCTTCAATCAAAATTAAATTTGCAGAAATCGTATACATGACATGAGATAGATAAAAGGCTTTAATTTCGAAACTAGATTGAATGAAAACTTTGTAAAGCAATTCAATTCAAACATAATGACTCAAAAACATCTAAAAGGAAAATCCAATGTTTTTTTTCTTCTAAGAAATGCACATGATTTCACTCTAGGATTGATGATAAATTACACCGAATCGGCTAAAACCCATCTTTTTTTTTTTTGTATATGGCATGGTTTATATAAATGACAACCCCACAGATAATTAAATTTCTTATAATCATAAAAATGTATTAAATAAAGATAAAATATGATATTTTTAATGTTTCTTATTTTTATCTTTTTTAAGTTACTTTTTACACGATCATATATATACAAGCCCGTACCTTTTGGTTGATAAGAGAGAGAAATGAACTATGGTTGATGCAGTCCTGAAATTAACCCTAGAAATGCATTTTAACCATCGTCTGATTCTGAGGTGAAATATATTTAGGCGGGAAAATCTCTATATTCACCCCTCATTGTCCCAACTCCCAACCCAAGTTCTTGATTGTTCAAAAAAAAAAAAAAAACATATTCCAAGTTCTTGAAGGTTTAACTCTTTTGATCTATTTGGATGAATGGCGTGTTGGTTTCCTTGAGAGTCTTACGCTGCGGGCATTGGTTTTTGAATACCATGGTTGGAACTCGTCGGAGCCGTACGGAACTGCCCGAAATTGTAGTATCCGTCAGAGGAGAAGAGCGGAAGATGAGGAATAAAGAGGCCGTGGTGGTTTTGGATGACGAAAAAGGAAGCCAAGGATGTGTTATCACCATGGAGATTGCGAAGTTACGTGAACGATGGGAGTTAGCCTCGGTCCTGAATTTTTTGAACGTAAGAATCTGATCATCTGATTTTGTTTGTACGTTATGAGTTTGTAGCATCATCTACCATTAAATTGTTGTATTAGCTCAAGCGCAAGAGAGCTTGTGTGTTTTGTTAATGTTGCATCTGAGAATGCGATTTCAGGTTTTTGAGTCAGTAGTTTGGGTTAACTTGAAGATATCTGCAGAAGATATTGAGATGGGTTTGGTAAACCCCAACAACACGCTCGCTCAACTTCACATTACACTTTTGAAGGTATTTTTATTCAGTTCTTTTCATACTTCTCTTTTGTTTGCTTTTCCTTTTCAATTTCCCTTTCTTTAGTTTTGCCTAGTTTATTGCAAGTGTAAAACGTTTGAAAAATCTCTTAATTGAAAAGGCACACATTAGTTCTTTTGTTTGGTTTTACTACCCATTAGTCCCTAATTTCTTTAAAATATACACATTAGTTCTCTTACTTTACTGAAAAGGCAAACATCAGCTCTCTTGTTTTATTTTAGTACCCATTAGTCCTTAATTTCTTTAAAAGGCACACAATATTTCTCTTGTTTTATGATTGTATCCATTAGTCCCTATTTTCTTTAAAAGATACATAAGTTCAAATTTAATCCATTAGAAGGAAGAAAAAAAATCTTAAATACTGCGACAAATTAGAGAGATAAAATAGTTAATTTTTTGCCCATAAAAAAATCTTTAAACCTGTTACAAATATTTGCCAAGTTTTGTACCTACCACTTATATGGTTCTATGTGACAGAATTATCTAAAAAATGAATGACTTCACTATTTTTAAGATAATTTTGTCATTTGTTACTAAATAAGTAATGTGGTTACAAAAATGTATGCAAATTTTTGCCTTCTTAGCATTTCTTATTTTATTAAATGATAACACATATCCTTCATTAAACACACACGTGACAAACATATGCAAGAAATAGAACTTATGTGTACATTTTCATAAAATAAGGGACTTAGGACGTACGACCTAAAAACAAAGAGCTATTATGTACTTTTTATGAAGAAAGGGACCTAGGCATCACCCATCCCTTTGTTACATTTTTTTTTTAATATTTGTATTATTGAAAACTGCCATGCATTTTGGGTCAGCTTGTTGTATATTTTTGTATGTTTCTTCCTTATGTTGCTTATACTTGGATGTTAAGAGTAGATTTTCTAGTTGTAGGCTTGTAGCATTAGTGCCAACATGGATTAGATTTTTAGAACTGTAGTGCTAACACTAGCATATTGAAATGGTCAAATGACTGTGTTTGCTTCATCAAAAGCAGGATTGTTTGAGTTCACGTTTATGTTTATTCGATTTATTCCATTGCCAGACTGTTTCAGCTAGTATTTTTATTTTTTGCTCACCTACCTCATTGATATTGTATATGTCACCGGAATTCTTTCTAGGGAATACCACCTGTGAGTAAAACGTTGGATGTTTCCGATGCTTGGATAACTGTACTCTGTAAGAAACTCGCTCCATGGTGGCCATGGGTTAGTCATTCTGGATTGTGTCATCTGCTAAATTTTCTTTTCTCTATCTCTGAATTGAGCAATACACATCTACTCCATTTGCCTAAATTGCAGGTTGCTGAAGGAGAGGTTCCGCTAAGGGCAGCCAAAGGGTATTAATAATTCGTATATGATACATATTCTTTATGTTAAGTAGTTATGCATAATTTGTATAATATCTTTTAGATAATGTTTAGTTCGCAAAATGAAAACATAGTGGGAATGAGAATGATAATAGGGTGAATTGAATGGAAGTAATATTATTATTACAATGTTTATTTGAGTAATGGAATCAAAATAAATGATAATTTAAAATAAAATTTATAAAATTATTAAAAAAGTAAAATTAGAATATAAACTTTTTGGATTTCTAAAGAGATAAAATGAAAAAAAAAATTATAAATTATTATACACATGTGTGAGGAAAATAGAGCATTTCAGAGGAAAGAATGAGTATATGAGTAATATTGCTATTTATATTTCATTACAGATTAACAATCAAATCGAACACATGAATAATCTCCTCTTCCCTTTTCTTCTTTTTTATCTTTTGAAAGTGTCATATTGGATTTTCATATTTTATGATATTTTTTATGCAGGGAAGAGATTTCTAGTTACAAAGGACTCAGTCCAATAGAACGTTTAGTGATGTTAAAAGCACTATGTGAAATACGAGCTGATGTAATTTCTAGCCCACTATGTTCAGTTTTTATTTGTTGTTAAGATTGTTAAGATATCATTTTTCATACACAGCAAGAAGACACGGTGGCTTATATAAGTGATGCTCTAAAGCAAGGAACACCAATTACTTCTTTCCGTAAAGAGAAGATCAAAGGAGATGGGAATGGAACTTCTTACTGGTATCTTTTGATATGTCATGAATATGCGTTATTACTTGTTAATAACTTGATCAGGTTTAAAAATTTCCATTGAATTTGTGGTAGGTATGATGGAAATAAAATTATTGGTTATAGATTGTACAGAGATGTAACTATGTTTGATTCAAAGATAATGTCCAAAGGCAAACGATTTTTGGACCAATCCATCATCTCTTTTCATTGGGAAACACTAGCAACCAATCTTGTGGAGTTTTGTAAAGTTGCGGTGAGTTGATATTTTTGTGCATGGTGGGTACAAAAAGAACCCCTAGTCACTTTGTTTCTGTCTTAAAATTGCAGGATGTACTATCATCGAGCAAAGTTGAAACAGAAGCCACAGCTGGTAAGATTGTCAAAGCTGATGCTATTCCTGTTCTTGAAAAACTTCGGAAGGTAAATTCTAAGTCTCTATGGATCCATCCTATGCATTTTCTCCTCTTTGTTTATCTTTGACTTGTCCCCCCTTTGTAACCTTTAACGGGAACCAAACAATTTAGATTATGCCTTGCCACTTTCTCAATAAACCAAAGAAAGAGAGAATCAGGGAAGTTTTTTATTTTTTGAACATTTTATGGGGGATTCGAACTACGGAATTTCTTGAAGAAATGACAAGCCTTTACCGACCCTAGAAGGCTGTTATCATAGGGAAGTTATACATATGTAGAGTTTTGAAATTAAATGTTTAGAACTTTGCAATATGCTTTGCAGCAAGAATAAAGTTGATTTTTTTTAGCTGAATATGTTAATTGCTTGCTTGAAAGTTGTGTTTGTGTATACTACTGTAAAATTGTTTCTTGACAATAAAGTACACTTTGGCTATAGGATAAAAATGGTTTCCAACTTCTCCAACAAGAAAGCACGGGTTTATGGTAGTTGAGTTAATTGATTTTACATTTATCTGATAGTTTTTTTCTATGTTATGCATTTGTTACTATTTTATAATTTTACTTGGGATGATCCTCTACCATCCTACATCAAGAATGTAAAGCTGTAGTGCCATACTAAATAGAAAGTTTGTATTCAAATATATATTTAGGAAGTAGTTAGGATTCATCATTTATTCTATTTCATTTTACCTTCTAAACATCCACCAATTTTCATTAACAATGATAATAATAATAACAAAAATAAAAAATAATTAAAATGGAAACTTACTTTATAGAACATTTGTTCTTTTATCTCTCAATTTTGTTAATGGGGGTGGCATTATATATATCATTAGACTGCTTTTAAAATATATGAACAGATGACATAAAAAATGAAAGATAGAAAAGGAGAAAGTGAATTGGAGAGGATCTGGATTCAAATTTCTGAAGTCCTAGCTGTGAACTATAATTCTGTCTGTTTGATATTTTCACCTTTATTTACCATCTTGTGCCCCTCTAAATATGTTCATGTTTACCGACAATTTCCTCTCTTTTACCATAGGATAAAGAAAAAGCAGTGAAAAGAAAACAAAGGCAAGAGATGCTTCTAAATAACTTTAGAACTTTCCATCCTGTTGGAGTTACTCGCTCCTGTCGTAATTGTAGGCCTGTAAACTACACGTTTGGTATGCTCTTGTTTTCTTTTTATTTTATGGTTGTGATGATTATCATGCCTAGGATTAGAGATGTATAATGGGCTATCTCATCTCATCTCATGTCTCATTTAGTGTATCTAATAGGCTTATGGTACAATATTATCTCATTTCATTTAAATATGATCATATTACATTTCATCTTATTTAGATTATAACCCTAACGAACTTAACTTTAAACATATATTGTATTATTTTTTCTTATTAAACTTACATTATAAATAATTATTTATCATATTTTTTATTATTGTTGTATTCTTACCTGTCTCATTTAGACCCATTAGAAGCAAATAAGATATTTCAATTAATACCGTTTTATCACCATTTCATTTCATTAAAAATTAAGTGAGACATAATGAGATGGATTTTGGAAATTAATGGATTGTATCATGAATCTCATTAACATTTCATCTCAATTATATCTTTACTTGGGATATATGGTGCAATGGGGAATTGAAGAGATTAAGGGAGAGGAAGGGAGAAATTAGGATCACATCGAAGAATTGGGAATATTGGGAGAAAAGTGAAGGAACATTGGGGATAAATTAGAATTATAATCATCAAAAGCTGAAAAATATAACGAGGAGGCGGCATACAGGTTTCCTACTCTTAGCATTGAAGTAAACCATATATAACCTAATTGGACAAATTAGAAATCTTAGTATATTGTATAGGGAAATTTATATGTGGAATATAAAGTCATAACAGTATAACAACTTTCATTAGTTAATATTATTATTCCAGATCTTCAATATTTAACTTAAAACACTTTTATGACTACTAGTTTATGTTGTCAAGCTCTTTAATAGTAATACTGCACGCATGTAAGTCAACTTCTCTTATGCAAAGATACAACATTATGGTTCTAGTTTTTAAACCAAGGTCTTGGATTCTATTTATGTTTGTGAATTTATTATTAAAAATGGTTTCAGGCATTTATATTCTTCGAGTAAAACCTAGGGATTAAATACTAAATTTGTGGGGAAGAATAAATGCCAGCACAATACTTATGATATTCTAGTTTCTTATGTCTTCCCTTTTTCACTGTCTGAAAACAACCAGGTGGAATCTGGAATGTTGGTAAATGAAAACATTGAGATAATCATCTATTATTGTTTTTGGCATATATAGATGAATTTTCTCAAGTCTGTTGCTTTACTTTTGACATGTCTACTGTAAGAGCATGGTATGGATTATTATTTTCTTGAAATCTTCATTATAATTTATTTTATCTTTTACTGGATATATGCAGATGAATATGATCGGTCAATTGATGAAGCTCTAAAATTATCCAAGTGAGTTTTTTGTTCTTAATGGCATATTGCTGTAGTTTTATGACATGTAGTTTAATTGGCAACATGCTTGTTCTATCCAGATTATTATTACGTGAAATGGTTTTGCATTTTTCTTGCATATGAAGCAGAATAATTTGCATAGTCAAATGTAAACAGGTATATGATTATCTTGCCTGTGTAACGACACAAAATATGAAAATGCATCAGCTGGTTAAAATCACATGATTAAAATTTTGCGCTCATTTTTTTCTTCTGATTTTCCTTCAAATTTAATATCATCTTAGTTTTCTCTTACACAGTAAAAGCTAAGCTTTAATATCATCTTAGTTTTCTCTTACACAGTAAAAACTAAGCTTTTGAAGAAGATAAAGGATGCTATAGTTGGAATTAGAGGTGTCATACGAGTTGGGTTGGTTTAGCTTGTTTAAGTTCAACTTAGTTCCGTCTAATTTTTAAACGAATTGAGCTAAGTTGAGCTTATTTTTATCCAAACTAAGCTGGTTTGTTCGTGAGGAGTTCATTTAACTTTTTTTTTTTGCAACTACATTAATTTTTTATTAATTTTTTTTAAATAGATTAACTTATTTAATTTTTTTTGCAGGTTTATTATATTAAATAAATTGACTTGTTTTTGTTGAATTCGTTTTGTCAAATTTATGATATTAATTTTTTAAATGTTAGATAATGATACGATAGTTATATTGTAATTAGTTAAATAAAGAAATTAATGATTCAAGTTTATTGATCAATGAAAATTTTTGATTGTTTAGGGAAAAAAAGTTCTTTGTTTAGGTAAAGATGTTTCAAAAAAAAAAAATCAATCAAAAAAGTGTTAAAAAATTATGTTCATCTAAAAATGAGTTGGTGAACTGCACATGCTCTCATGTGAGTTGCTTATTTAAGTCTTTAAATGAGTTGACTTGGGTTAAACAGTTTTATGTTTTATCTCAAAATAATGCAGTGCTTGTTTTCGCATGCAATGCATCGCTTATCTTCTGAGAACATGTTACTCTTGGATATCTTTTGATGAACTCCCTGCACGAATATATTACCATATTTACTAATTGTAATTCAGAAAGAGGAGAAATGCTGAGGAGCAAAACCTAGAAATGGACAACTTTGAGTCTATAAATAGCAATTTTGCTGCCTCTGATGGTGCCCCAGACAAAAATACAAACTCTGGACATTATGATAAAGAAAGTGATAAGTCTGTGGAGGATAATGCTGATGATTCTTTTAAAAGAAAAGAGTCCGTGGAAATCCACATGAGTTATATTCAGGACGTCTATAGTGATGATAAAAACAATGTTTCTGAAGACAAACAGCATGATGCTTCCAATGATCCTACTAGCGGCTTTGGTAGTGAAGTAGCCATGATCCAGAAGGTAACAGGTTGTGTTGCAATGAGTATTAGATTGGCTGGAGACAATATCCAACCTGTTGTGGAAAACAGAAACTTGGGAACAAAAAATAGGCTGAGACAAAGACCCTTGTGCAATTCTGCCCTTGATTCCATTTTTATACCAGATTCAGAATCTGAAAACTCATCAGAGGATGCAAACAGAATGGAATTGCATCCCTAGTTTCTGATCCAGGAGATGTTGATGACTGAAAGAAGAATTCTGATCCAAAGTTTTAACTCTGTAAGCAAGTCAAAGCACGTGTATGGAATAATTTTCCTTGAACTTTTAAGTTTTTAGGGAATTATCAAATCCATATATTATTGGAGTTAAGATGAAGCGTGTAATTTTGGTAATGTGTATGGTATGGTAGATTTTCCGACTATTTTATGGATACTAGCGTCAGAGTGGTAAAAGTAGATTCTAAATAACACTATTTTCCGCCAATTGGGAAAAAAATTGATTATATGTTGGGTCAATTTTGAGGATGATCAAGCATGATTGTCACGACTAAAAACTTTGAAGATGACTAAACTGGAAAACCCTTGGGATCCCCAATGAACAACTTATAATTATTTGTGTGATATATTTAATGGATTTGGGGTTTTACTGGTAGAAATATAAAATAGGTTTGCCAGAAAAATGAATATTAAAAAATTGAAGTATGTAGAAAGGAAAAATAGAAATTCATAAGACATTTTAATTCTAGTTCGTTATACTATTGAAAGATTATACATGTATTTATATAAAAAATAATACTAAAATCTAGATTCTAAATAACACTCTTAAATTAACATAAAATCATTTTAATATTAATAATATTAAAATTTTAATATTTCAATTTTCCCTCCAATAAGTTAAGCTTGAATAATTAAAAAATACACAACAAAAATAATTCGTTAATTCGTTAATGGTGAAGTTGATTCTCACGATTGTATTGAAATAATTTTGTCAAAAATGTAAAAGTAGTTAGTTACAGAACCAATTAGAAATAGCTAAAAATAATATATTATTTTATTTTGTTAAGAAATTTAACATTGAATAAAGTAGGTCATATGCAATAAAACATCTCTAAGAATTTAATATAACATAAAAAAAAATCTTTAAAAGTGTAAGATAACATAAAAAAAATCTACAAAATACAAAAAACAACAAAGGATGTTATCGGATTGGCTAAACAACATCAAAATCATACAAAATGTTTAAGTGGTAGAGTATTGTTGATAAAGTGATATAAAATCATATTAAAAATGACTTTCTAAAAATTGGAATAGTAAATAGTATAGGTGGTTGAGAGGAAGCGATGTAGATCGCGAGTGCTCTAAGCAAATTAATGTTGACGTAATTTATTATCGGTACATGTAGTTTAAGACATGTTTTAAATTTTTCTCTCAAATTATAACATAAATATTAAACATGTCAAACTTGAACAATGAGGTATGAAAATTCTCTAATAATAAAGAACTTTATTACAGGATATTTGTAGTTGAAACTTTTTCGAACTTAAAATGATTATCCTTTAATTAAACATATAGAAAATATGTAATTAAACAATCTTAAATCAATCAAATTATAATTTCAATTGGTGCATATAACTCATAAAACAATAATATAAAAACACTCAAATATATTAGATCTCATAACAACATAATAGAAAAAAAACTCCAATAACAAAACCATAAAACAATCAATAGCATCATCATAGAAGAAACCAAAGTCCAAATGCACAATAGAAAACGATGATATAAAAACTCCCCCCAATGTTTACAATTGGTATCACAAAATATAACAAACAAAAATCTATAGAAAAAAAATGCAACAATAAAATAACGCAAGTTTAAAGTGAATGGTCAACAACAATATACAAATATTCAATCAATAAGAAAACACGCCACTCATATCATAAAATAACCATAGAAAATCACCCAAATAAGAAATCCATCAAAAACATCTAATACTTCTTTACGAGAAAAATAAAAAATTAATAATTAAAATAATAATCACAAAATATAATTGATAGTATCAAGACCCACATAATTATTAATGAGTAATAAAGTGTTTTTATAAGTAATATTTTATACATATTTTTTATATTAATTAATTTATATTTATGTATATTATTATTATAATGAGTTAAAATTATTTATTTTGTATTTATTAAAAAAATATTGATTTTATAGATTTTTTGAATTTTTTATGGAATTTTTATGAATTGCATTTAACAGTGTATGTACTTAGAAATACCCAAGAGTATTTAGTATTTCCATGGATGCACTTAGAAAAAATCATAAAACCTCACAACGTTACCATTGACCTTTTAATTCCTTAATGCCAGACATGTGTGAGCAGCGAAGTTTTTGCGTGAAATATTCCCTTTTTACACTTATTTCGTATACTATCGTTCATAACTCAACTTAAAAACATATCATTTTTTTCATATAAATAAAAAATAAAATCATAAAAAACAAACAATATCATAATTACATAAAAATTTAAAAAAATACAAAAATTGTAGAATTAAAATGGAAGTAACAATTGAATAGAATATAATTCAAAAAACAATTAAAAGAATTAAATAGTATAATTAAAGACAAAAATTCTAATATTTTTTTTTTGTTTTTATTGTTTTCATGAATAATTTTTTTAATTTATTATTTGTTATGAATAACTAATTTTATAATTGGTTTTGGGTGATTTCAAATCTTTAAGAATGGATTGCAATATTTAATAAGACCACCAATATTCTATTTAACTATTATTTTTTATTGTCTATTAATTTTCAATTTTAATTATTATATGAATTTATTTGTTAATTTAATTATACAATTAGATAATAAAATTAATTTATCGTTAATCAATTTATTTTACTAAGTATGTAATCGCTTAATCAATTTAAATAATTAGTGATAAATTATTTACGATGAGACTTAAATTAATTATTTAATTATTTATTAAAAAGAATTTAAATTAAAAATTTATTTAGTTTAAATAATCTGGAAGAAGACGTGAAGATTTTTACATTTGTGAATTTTTATAAGTAGTTATAATCGAAGAATAGAATAATATAATATGTTTTGGTTGATTTATAATAGATGTAAGTTGTGAAAAATGATAATGTAGTCTTTTTTTTATTTAAATCTTTATCATAATTTTCATATTTTATTTTTTATATTTATTAGTTTTTAGTTGTTAGATTTAATTTTTAAGTTTACAAAACCAAAACCCATATTTTTCAATAAATAAGAGTTATTTTCTAAAATTCTCTTTTGGAAAGATCATTACTTAATATAGACTAATTTATGACACTTTTAATAATTTAAAGTAAGTTTTAAATTTATTGTTCATTTAAATCGTATCAATTTTTGATGTTGTATTATTGGAGATTTTTTTTAAATTAACTCTTATTTATTTTTAAGTAATATATATATATATATATATATTAAAAAATTTATAAAAAATTAAAAATCTTACTAAAAATTAAAAATATATTTTATTTTAGTTTATTTATATTTAATTTAATTTATTTTTTAATTTATTTATATTTATTTTTCTAGGTCATAATATATATATTAAAAGAATTATAGAAAATTAAAAAAATTAAAAATTAAAAAAATCTTACTAAAAATTTAAAATATATTTTCTTTTATTTAATTTCTAATTTATTTATATTTATTTTTCTCGGTTACAATGAATTTGCAGCTTTTATTTATCTATTTATCGACAAATACTATTTTTATTTTAAATGATTAGATATCAGGAAAACATGAATACATATATAATTATAATATACCTTACATATAATAGATTTCTTTTACCTTCAAATCAAATAGATAAGTATAGTAAATAACTACCAAACTAAACATATATATTTGATATAGGCCACCCGAACCAATTATATATGTTCTATATATCTTGTTGAATCTATCGTTTTTTATCTCTAGATATTTTTAGTATCCTATTGTTATTTTTTAACTAGATTTTTGATTTTTTATATTTGTTTTAGTATTTAATCGATAGAAATCTAAAATATGGCTATTTATAAATATTTAAAAATCATTATTTAAAAAAATACCTAAAAAATTATAGTTTATAATATTTAGATGATTAGATTAGTGATTTTAGGAGCATCATAAGAGAGAAAAGTTAGTGATGGTAGTGATCGAATAGTTTTGGAGGCTCTAGTAGAGATAGAATGATGTTAGAGTAGGGATGTGATAGTTTTTTTAATACTTTGGTTTTTAATTTTTAAAATTTTAATTAATTCAGAGGAATGTATCATAGTAATAAATGAGTTTTTTTTAGAAATTTCTTTAAGGATGTTATAATGTGTATTTAAGGATTCCAATGATGGGAAAATAAGCTGTTAAAATTATATTGTAAAAAATGTTGCAAATATCCTTTATTAAATGCAAATGTGGTGGTACATATAGTAAAGAAATATTGTAAATATCTTTTATTAAATGCAAATGTAGTGGTAAATATGTTTTTAAAATCAATAAAAGATAAAAGATACATCAAATTAATATATTTTATTAAAAAATGAAAATAAAAAAATTATGACATTACTAAATAACCGGATGATTTTATCATTCGATAGAATTTAAAAAATGATTTTCTTTTTTAAGGGGTAAGAAACTATTGCACATTTGTGCGATCAATGTAGCGATATGTCTTTATAACGTTAACATTTATTTTTCCTTCAATTGTTTTGTTTATTTTTTATTAGGTTCTCAATTTTTTGTGATATGATGAATTTTGATTGATATTGATATTATCCTGTTAATGGTAATGATAGAGATAATAAAATAAAAAATAAAGAACCAAAAATAAGATATGTATTTTATAATAAGAGGTGGCATAAAGACGGAATTGTACTCATTGTCTTATTCTCCAAAATTATATATCATATTTTAATAAATATATAAAAAAATTATTTTTTTTAAAATTTAATTACATTTAAATTAAAACTAATAATAAATAAAACATTATATATTTTATCTTTAATTTATATTTTTATTATACTAAAACATAAATATCTTTCATTTTATAATTTTTTTAAAATTATAAAAATATATAATCTTATAGTTATTGTATAATTTATTATTATTATTTCGAAATAATTTGAAACAAAATTATATTAATATTTTTTAATATAAAATGATTATATATTTATTATTACATATATTATATATTATATATATTTTTATATAAATATTATTTATTGATTTAAAATATTTATACTCTTATTATAATTTATTGTTTATAACAAAAATAAAAAATAATATTTTAAATATTGCATGGAAATCCGTTGGTTTCTTGTTTTCTGTTTCTTTAATACAAGTTTATAATAATTTTTAGTAAAAATAAGAGATAAATTTTAATTCCGAGAAACAAGAAGAGAGTCCCCGTCCCTTCCCGTCAACGATCCGACTTCCGATCCACTTTTCCGAGAAACCAAACAGAACAACGTAGCAGACACATCAAACGCAGCGTTTAGAGTCCGCAACTATTTCGACAACTCGACCAATTTCCCCTACTATCAAACAATTATAGTTTCTACCATATTTTCCCGAGAACCAAACATAGCAAAACTGTAGAAAACGGCAGTTTCTCAACATAGAAATTCACTCCGATGCCTTAAAATCTCATTACTTTGCTCTATCTGCGAAAATGGACAAAGAAACCGAAGTTCTCTCTCGCTTAGCTGCGAACCATCTCCACCTTGCCCAATTTGAGCCATTCCGAGCGATCATTCTAGCTCTCCGAGCTCGGAACCCCGAGCTTGCCGTCGCTGTACTGCAGACCGTTGTTGCTCGGTCAGGTAGGTTTGAGAGCGTTCTATGGTCATCCTCTTGTCCCTCACCGTCTCTCCTCACGTACTTGTCAACTATTGAACTCTTACAATTCGATAAAGCGCCGTCCATATGGAGTTTCGATTCAGAAACGATACGGTTTCGTGCAGAGTTCTTGTTATTGATTCAGAACTTGATCAACCGTGTATCGGAAAGTATACGAATTTTTTTTGATTTAGAGAGTATAGAGAAAGAAAAAGATAGAGATGGTTTTGGCGAAAGTGAGAGTTCTGAGGATCGAGCAGAGTTACTGGATAAGAGTGAGGTGAGAAGCGAGGACTTGAGGGATGCTAGTAGTGAATTACATAGTTGTGTGGGTGTTTTGGATAGAATATTGGTGTTGGGTGTGAAGAGATTGAAGTCTGACCTAGTAAATGATGATGTTGATGGTGGGCGCGGTAATGAGGCGACTAGTATTGGGTTGATTGAGGAAGGTGAGTTGATGTGTTTGAGGAGAGTAATTTGGGACTATGCAGATGTTTTTGATGCCTTGTGTTTGAACATACATCGACAAGTGAGGGGATGGGAGGGTTATGATTCTTTGGGTTTGGCCATAACGATAAGGAGGGATGAGAATGCAATGCAGGATATGTCTCAGGAGGAAGATGTTAAGGTTCTTGGTTGGATACAAAGGGTTGTTCAAATGACTCATTTAGATGCTATGAAAGAATGTATGAATGCAGGCAATGTGAATGGAGCAATTTCTCGTATTCGTTTTCTTCATCTTGATTATGGTGTGGAGGAGTCCGAGTATCGGTACGTACTTGAATTAATTAGGTTTCCTTATCTTGGTAAATTTCATAACCATATTTTGAAGTATTGGTAGTACGATTGTCCTGGTAGACTGTTGAATATAAGTTTAGATAGTTTCTTGCAATGAGACTGTATTCAGGCGGTAATCATGGTCAAGCAAACATAAAGTGGTGCCTACTATGAGATTTTCTCTTCTATTGAGTCTGTATGAGTCTGTATTCAGATATCCACGTAGTTGGTTGACTTGTGATGCTGCAATGAACCGATAACATTCCAGTTCTTTTGCCTCTTCTGTTTCTTACTAACCCTTTGAAAGCATAGAGCCTGAGACATCTACCTAATTAGAAATTTATTTTCTTACTTTTGATGTCTACAGAACATTAGTTAAAGATCTCCTGAAGATGGTTTCTCAGAAAAGGGAGGGATACGGAGACGCCTGGGTTTCCATGCGAGAAAAAGTTCTGCAGATTTATGGTGCAGCTCTTGCTTCAAACTGTGGACGTTTGATTCAAACCGTGCAGGTAAATCATGCTCACATATTCGTATACTAGGTTCAAATTTTAGGTTTTTGACAAGAGATGAATGTCCATAGCCTACTGCAATTATATTTCTCATTATATGTTAGTTTTAAAGGAATATGGTTGAAAGCGTGCTGGGCTAGCATTCCTTGGGAAATTGTAAAATTTGGTTTTTCTTGAACCTGGTTCTCATGTTGATTTTCATATTTTGCTTGCAAGTTTCTTCCCCCCCAATTAAAGGACGTGTAAAGCATCATGATTCTTTGAGTATTTAAAACAACTCTCAACATGTAATCTATATAAAGAAGGTGAGACCAAGTAGTTTAAGCAGCATTATGGAATTTCATCCAGCCCTGGCAGACATATATTTTATTTCAATCTTAATTTCCTGGTTATTTGGAAGTAGGCATTTGCAAATTTTTTTTGTTTTTTTTTGGGGTGGGGGTTCTAAAGGAGTGATATTTTGTACATGTTTCTATATGTATCCTTGAGGATGTATATTGATTGCAAGGTGGTTACATTCAGGTTCTTCAGGATGATTTGCTATTGGAAGAGATAAACTTGTATAAGTCTACTGATAGCAACCAGATTCCGCTCCCTCTTCAATGTTATCAAAGACATGTACTAGAATTGAAACTTGACATAAATTCATGTCAACAAGTGTCCCTTGATATGGCAATTAGTTTTTGTAAGAGAGAACTGTACCATTATGCTCGTGTCTCTGGATCACATGTTCTTGGATGTATCATGGAGACTGCTCTGTCTGCTATCAAGCAAGAGAAGCTTGAAGAAGCTAGCAAGGTATGTCTCCAAAATTGAAGTTTAAAGCGAGGAAGGCATTCATAGTTTTCATTTCAGTACCTATTTTTCATTTTGTGATGCTATGTTACCTGTGATTTAAAAGAAAGGTTGTGCTTTTTTTCTTTCTTTTGCATGGCAGGTTCTTTCATTGTTTCCCCGTCTTCACCCCTTGGTAGCTGCCATGGGTTGGGATATATTGTCTGGCAACACACCAACACGAAGGAGATTAATGCAACTTCTATGGACAAGTAAGTCGCAAGCTCTTCAGCTGGAAGAATCTTCTCTTCATGGTAGTCAGCCAGATGAGGTACTTCTCATCCTATTAGAAGTCCTAGTTTAACTGACGAGTTGGAAGGAGATGTCTCATGCAGTTTTTTCTTTACAGATATCTTGTGTGGGACATCTGTGCCAATCATTATGCTATCAGTTGGATCTTGCCTCTTTTGTTGCCCAAGTCAATTCTGGTCAATCGTGGCATTCAAAATTCTCATTGATGTTATCTGGAAAAGAACAGTTAGAACTTGGAAGTGAAGGATCTCAATTGGACCCTTTTGTTGAAAATTTTGTGTTGGAAAGACTATCAGTGCACAGTCCTCTCCGGGTAAGACAATAATACTTTATTTATTTAAGAAATGCTGGGCATTGTGGTTCACAATCGTAACTGCCTTATGATTTGGTTGTGTTTGATGACTGTCTCTTTGTTGTTACTTCCTAAAAGGTATTAGCGAGCAAGAGCTGTTCTTATGCTGTTGCATTGTCTGTAACCTTTGTAACTTATGCTAATATCCGAAAATAAGGGAAAATCTATAATTTTGTTACCAATTTGGGGATTGAGGTACGAAACTGATCCTTGACAGTCCATTCAGATGTTAATCTTGGACTTGCACTGGCAACCATCAAATTACATTTGTTGTGTAGAGAAGAGTTTATATGTTGAACACTTCAGAGATCTAAGGGATATAATGATCAGTAGTACTACTTAATTTCAAAATAATAATATACTACTTTATGCAAACACATATTTTCTTTGTTGGTTTGGAATGTTGAGTTGTGACAGGACACATTTCCGTAGGTGTTGTTTGATCTTGTTCCAGGCATAAAATTTGAGGATGCTATGAAGTTGATCGGCATGCAGCCAATTGCTTCTAGCATTGCAACCTGGAAAAGGTATTTATGTAAATATCTCTTGTATTAAACCTATATGGGTGTTAATATTATCTTTTTGCTCTTTGTCATAGTTTCCTATTATTCCGTGGTTGGTTGTATATCCTGCCTTTTTATATTTTTTTATTTTGAATTGTTGTTAATTCACGTATATTTTCTTTTTGCCACTGAACTATAGTCCCATGGGAGATTTCCACTTTCCACTCAGCTTTCAGACGTGCACTTTTTTATCATTGAACTTTTCAAAAATTAATAATATGAAAATTGACTGATAGACTTTATCACAATAGATAGAAAATGATCACGTTTCTCTCATGTGATATTCTTTAAGGCCTTGACTGATCATCTAGGTATGATTTTACAAAGTCAGCACTTGAAAATGGTAATGTTTGTGCCATTTTTTCATTTTTTTGTCAACATATCAACCATTTTTTTATATTTTAATATTAGAAAGGGACAATTACAAATAACTCCCTCTCTGGGTTTGTGGAAACAATAACTAACCCTCAGTAGTTTTGAAGTTTTGAAATTACGATTACATCCCTTTCTTTCAAGTGGCTTTTCCAGGGAGGTACTTACCAAAAAAAAAAAAAAAAGAAAAGAAAAAGAAAAAAAGGGATGCTGTTCTGAAAGTTCAATGGAAGAAGTGCATGTTTAAATGTTGAGTGGCAACTTCTGCACATGGCCATAGTTAGTGGCGAAGAATGTATATATCCCTTATTTTTCCAACAGAGCTTTATATAAAAAATATTAGTTCAGCTTTACCTCAAGTTGTAGAAGATACTGTATGTAACAAATATCCATCTGTTACACTTTGTCCAATCAAAGGATAAAATTAGCCAAGTTTGTGCTTGAAGTAAGTACTGTAAATAAAAAATTGTATATGATATTATAACTTTTATTTATTTAGTTTTAAGAGATCAAATCTAACTTTCCATTGTTAACTCAGTTGATCTTCCTTACCATTACAAATATTCTCATTTGCCCGCCTCATTATATTTTTATATATTTTTTGTTTTGGTAGGTTGCAGGATCTTGAACTAATGAACATGCGTTATGCTCTGCAATCAGCAGTACTTGCACTTGGAACAATGGAAAAGACTATGGCTGGTGAAAATCAAAGTCCTCATCAAGAGGCTTTTTGTTATCTGAAAGACCTGAAAAGCCATGTAGAGGCTATCAGCAATATACCACGCAAGGTCAACTAGTTTCCATTTGTATTCCATTGCATCGCAATACAAAATCCTTTTTGGTATATTAAAACTGTGGTTCAAAATAAACTAACAAATGATTAATATCGTTAAGAACTGTGCTTTTCTTTTCCTTTTAAAATTAACATAAGTTCATAGTGCGGTCAAAAAAATGTATACACAATTATGTGATTAGTATTGCACTCTTTCATCACACATCAGTGCCAGAAATTCGGTAACACATACAATTTGAGAACCCTGTAGTTCCAGAGCTATGCTTGAATTCATATGTTGCTGTAATTATACTTTAATATATTTATATTATGTTGGATTTATTCAATTGGGCAGATAATGATGGTGAATGTTATAATATCACTTCTACATATGGATGGCCTCTCTTTTAATTTGGTAGAATCCATGTTACCAGGAGGCTATTTTGAATCACACCAAACATGTTCTAGGGAACATATTGATCTCACTACATTGCAAGAGGGAAACAAATTGGTTATATCTTTCACAGAATTGTTACTAGATATATTGCATCACTGTATTCCATCAACTGTAAGTGAACTAGAGCATGTCCTTGGCGAGGATTTGATTCCAGGTGGCAGACATGCACTAGAGTGGAGGATGTCTATTGCTAACCAATTCATTGAAGAGTGGGAGTGGCGTTTGTCAATTTTGCAGCATCTTCTTCCATTATCTGAACGTCAATGGAGATGGAAGGAGGCACTTGCAGTATTACGTGCTGCACCATCTAAACTACTTGATCTGTGAGTTAGATTTTACTCCTTGGAAATTTATACGATTACAAATTGGTTCTTTACCTACATGAAAGGCACCCTACCTATTGGTTCTAAAGTGAAGCTTTATGAATTTTCCATGCCCATTTTATTCACTTCCTTCCTATTTGAATTCTTAGTTTCTGATGTGAAAACTTGCCTCTTAGAATATTAGAAGCATGCTGCTTCCCTGATTCTATATCTTGGATGTTAAAGAAACACTGTAACTTAAAGACTACTTATATGGTTTCTGATTGTGTATATTCCTTTTATGCAGTTGCATGCAAAGAGCAAAGTATGACATTGGAGAGGAGGCAGTTCGCAGATTCTCCTTATCTGCTGAAGATAAAGCTACCTTGGAATTAGCCGAGTGGGTAGATGGTGCTGTCAGAAGAACATCTGTATGATTCTGATCAAATTACTTGTAACTGTTGGCTTCATTCATGCTTCTACTAATTTTCTCAAAACTATGCCATCAAATCAACTCGTGTTTTTTCTCATGATCTAATTTTCTCATTTGTATGTCTTCATCTATTTTTCCTTTTTCCTTCTCTTGGATCATTTATTTTTGACCACCCACTTATGCAGAACAAATACCCGTTGATCCTCACCCTCTTGCTCTCTGTGATAGTTCTATTACTTATCAGGCTACTGATTATATCCTTAAGATATTTTGAGGGAGAGAATTGATTTTTATACTTTTGTATTACTTTTGGCTTTTACCCATCATTCTAATTGGTGGTTGAAGATCTTCACCAGCTATTTATTTTGTTTTCCATAAATGAAGTTTTCACCCACCCCTACTGGGTTCTGTCTCATTGCATTTCTGGTCGTACTTAGATATTCTTTTTCCAAGGCATTAATTTTAATGACAAGTAGAATTTTGAAGCCATAGTTAGCATGTACAACATAACAACACATATTTTGGAAGCTTTTCACTTGTGCTCTATCCATATGTGGACCGTGGACATTCCTTTTCCTTTCAGCTCTCTAATCCTTGAAGTGCATATAAGTTCGATAGAGGGGGCTAGAAGAAATTTGAAGAAAAAGAGCAGAGTTGTAGTCTTAGTGGTAGATAACTTCTTGTTCCTCAGTTCTATATGGGAAGAATCAACTAGAGAACTTCAACATCTTTCTCAGTTCTCTATTTAATGTAGTTGGGAAGCTAATCTTCTTTGGTACATTCTGATTTACAGATGAGGGGATCTTTGTCTTTGTAGTATTTTTATCTTGTTCAAGGGCATTGGAAACTTTGTTTAGGTTTGAGTTGATTGCTGCAGCATTTCTTTTTTGGCTGTACTATTTCTCTTTTTAATAAATATTCTTGATTTTTCTGTTAAAAAAGTTACCATACGTATGTTGTAATACGGTGCTTATTTTCTCTACTTGGTTTAGCTTAGATGTAAAATTACCATGTTATATTCGCTATTTGTATGAAAATTTACTGCTCTGTGGTTGCATACTTTTGTTTGTTTGTACATTGGAACTTTTTATTTTCCAAACTTTTCCTTTTGAGAATTTGTTTGGGCATCAGTAGTGGTAAATTACTTGGTGCGTGGTGATAGGTGCAATTACAAACATGATGGTGGAATGCTATCCATCATGAGCTATCATTACTTCCAACACCAGTGGTGATATTATCATCATTAATAGCAGTTCTCTTTCAGTCAAGATCTCTCTCCTCGCAAGTCTGACTTTTATGATTCTCCTTTTGGTATCTACATAAATTTTCAATTGAAATGAATACATTTTTCATCTTTTTCAGGTGGAAGATGCGGTGTCTCGTGCTGCTGATGGGACTTCTACTTTACATGATATAGATTTCTCCTCTCTAAGCTTCCAGTTAGGTCATTTAGCTGCTGTAAGTACACATGTGTATGTATGCGTTAAACTACCTCACTTTGCTGTAATTTCTATTTATAAGCTCATGCGACATGCCTTTCCTTCTAGATTCTTCTTTCTATTGACATGGCTGCTTCTTCTGCACGGTCCACAAAGATGTCCCAGCAACTTCTGGATCAGGTAATGTGTCTTTAAGAACTTAAGGAAAAAGGATTATACTCATTCAAATTGCTACTAGAAATGCCCTTCTCAATTAAACTTGATTGGTTTATTTTCTTTCTTTTTCGCCCCTTCTCTCCACATCTAATTTCCAAGTTGTTAGAAGATTATTAGCAACCAATTCTCTTAAAAACTCAAGTTGTTTGGAGGCGGGTTAATTATGTTCTTATACATAACCTTTTTTTCCTTCTCAAAATAGCAAAATTAGAGATTTTTATTTGCGTATATTTCTAGGATTTTATGATTTCTTTCTGATACTGAAATGAAAATGGTACCTTTGGGATGTAGTTTCTATCTTGTGAGGTATTTATGTCAACACAAATGCAATTTCTTTGCCCGTTTAGTGCTCATTAAGTTATATGGCTCTCACTTCATTACTGATATTAATATTCTTACAATGAAGCCAGATTTGTCTTCCTTTTAGTAAATGTGAATGTTGCACACTAAAATAAATAAAAATGTTAAGAAAGACTTGAATACAGAAGACAAAAATAGAAGTATGGTTTTGGACAAAAGCAAGCTAGCTTTGACTGCTATTGTTGTTTGTGAAGAATTTTTGTTACTTCAATGGAGGAAAGAGAAATCATAAAAGGATGCTTTCCTTTATGTAGGCTCAAGTCATGCTGTCTGAGATATATCCAGGTGTTCCTCCAAAGAAAGGCTCCAGTTACTGGGATCAGATCCTTGAAGTAGGAGTTATTTCTGTTTCAAAAAGGATCCTGAAACGTCTAAATGAGTTCTTGGATCAGGTGTGCTTGTGATTTCCCTTGGCAGTATTAATTATTTCTATCAAATAAGTTTGCTGATGTTTGACCTAATAGGAGTTGAATTTCAGAATTACTATGGAATTATACATTTTTGGTACATCTGTTCCATCAATGTGTTCTTACCAAGACTTTGAACTTAATCTTCTGGATAAATCAAAGAGTGATTAAAGTTGTAGCTTTTTATCGGAGAGGCAGATAGATGTTTGAGTTTTTATTGTTGTTTTGTTATTAAGCGTTATATTTTCTGCTTTTTTTGAGTTGTCACTTTTTCATATTTATATTAAGTAAAATTTTCCACTATTAATGATTTTCTAACAGTTCAGAAAAGTTTGAAACAAAAGTTAAAATCTGGATTTCAAAGAGGTCGCTCTTTCCCAGGGGTTACTTTTAATGCAGACATGCGGAAATTTCGACCCCGTAGGCTAGATTTGAAAAATGGTAGATTAAAATTAAAGAAAAAGAGAATATATAGAAATTGGGAGAGTAGACTTGTTCATTAGAAAGCATAATTATATAAACTAGTCTACAGTATAATTATATAAAGTAGTCTACAGTATTCTCTCAAGAGAGGAGGGGGTGGGGGAGTGTGAATGGATTCAATTATCATTTAAGTGTATCGATAAGATAGTAATTGATTTTGTTAGGGGTTTAAGGTTGGGAACGTTGCATGAATCTTCTTGGAAGGAAGATGATGCATCAGTGAAATTGATACCTGAGAGATAATAAAACTTATGGAATTTTATTGACACTATGTTTGGTGCACCAAATAACTGAATATCATTCTACTGTTTTCCTACCCCCTTTGCTTATTAGTAATAATATTATGGATTCATCTTTTAATCTTTGTGCTGTCATTTTGAGTGTTCCAAAACTTGAGACTTTTTGGGAAAAATACTTGCATGGTAGCTTACCACCTTGCCTAACCTAATCCTCCAGGATAACCCTCTAGCACTTCCTGCCATACTCTCTGGGGAACTTACTCTTTCTTCACCAAGAGAATCCCATCGACAGGGGCAAAGAGAACGTGCTGTTGCTATGTTACATCAGATGATTGAAGATGCTCACAAGGGCCGTCGACAGTTTCTGAGTGGTACATTTTTCTTTTTATATCCTCCTACTTTAACTTCTCTCTTGAATGAAAAAGAACTACTGTTTGGGTTACGATACTCTTCAAAATGTGCTTTTTATATGACATTGTAGGTAAGCTTCATAATCTGGCAAGAGCTTTGGCTGATGAAGAAACAGAACCTAATTTTCTTATAGGGGAAGGCTCATCTTCTGATCAAAAGGTTCTAAATGATTTTGACAAGGATGGGGTTCTTGGGCTGGGGCTAAGAGTTGCCAAACATAATACATCAAGTCCAACTATTGGAGAAAATACTACGTCTTCTGGTTCTTATGATGTAAAGGAAAGCGGGAAGAGGTTGTTTGGTCCAATAAGTACCAAGCCTTCCACCTATCTTTCACAGTTCATTCTTCATGTTGCTGCAGTTGGTGACATAGTTGATGGAGCTGATACAACTCATGATTTCAACTTTTTCTCGCTTATATATGAGTGGCCTAAGGATGTAAGACCTTTTACCGTTCGATTCTTCATCAGAATTTTTTTTCCTTGTTGATATTTTCATCATGCTTCACTACAAAGTTTTTGTTGTTTGAAGAATTTAAAAATTTTAGAAGCATTTTTGTTTGTGAGAAGAACTGTGCATATACAATATAAAGTATCATGTTAAATTTATGGGACCAATCTATGTAATAGATACCTGATACAGTTATGAATGGACATTTTGCACATATAGCTTTTGGAATATCCACCAGAATATTTTCTAACTGGATGTGAAGGTTGTAGATATCAGTAAAATAGGAGGAAATGATACCAACTGGAAGCTTTTTCCCTTTGCTTGTAGCACTATATATATGTATGTTTGCATATATGCCACTATTTATGCTGCAGTTTAATGTCATATCTTGTGATGCATGGAACTTCAATTGTAAAAAAAATATTTTTGGCTCATGTTATATTGACTTTATTGAGATACCATGGTGCATTTTAATGTGCTTTGCAGCTCTTAACCCATCTCGTCTTTGACGGAGGCAGCAGTGATGCAGCTGCCAAGTTGGCTGAGATTATGGGTTCTGATTTTGTACACGAAGTGATTTCAGCTTGTGTACCTCCAGTTTATCCTCCACGGTCTGGTCATGGATGGGCGTGCATCCCAGTTATTCCAACTTGTGCTCAAAATGGCTCAGAATCTACATTATTGTCCCCTTCTTCTAAAGAAGCCAAGCCTAATTGTTACACCCGGTTCTCTGTGACGCCTGGAATTCCGCTGTATCCTCTACAGTTGGATATTGTAAAACATTTGGTTAAACTGTCCCCTGTGAGGGCCGTTTTAGCTTGTGTTTTTGGTAGTAGCATCTTATACAATGGAAGCGAGTCTTCTTTGTCAAGTTCTTTGAGTAATGGATTGATGCCAGCACCTGATACTGATAGATTGTTTTATGAGTTTGCTCTTGATCAATCTGAGAGGTTAATAAATTTCCTTTGATCTGTTCTATTTATCTGATGTCTTTAATGGTTCTCCACCTTCAAATTCTATGTTGATTCACAGGTTCCCAACTTTAAACCGATGGATACAAATGCAGACTAACCTTCATCGAGTATCGGAGTTTGCAGCAACAACCAAACAAGCTGCTGATGGTGGCAAGGAAGCAGAAACAAGAGGTTCTATTAAGAGACTTCGTGAACAGGATTATGATACCGATTCAGAGGTTGATGAGACTGTAGGTGGCAATAATGTATCAACTGCTTCACCATCCTTGAACAGACAAGCTGGTGCAAATCCTGATATTTGGCAAGATACCTCAACACCTGATGTTGCTGAAATTGATACCTCAGTTTTTCTTTCTTTCAATTGGGAGAATGAAGAGCCCTATGAGAAAACAGTTGAGCGGTATCACAGTTTGTTCCTTGTTATAATTTCTTTCTTCGTTGTCATCAACTGTTTAGGCTAGGCCAATTGCATTCTATCCACATCTATTTCTGCTGTTAGAGTTGGATTTCATGTTAACATATCAAAGCGGAACATATAACTTAATTGCTTATTCAAATTTTAACTTAGATTATTTGTTCGTACTGTTGCATTATTCAAAAGCTTTTAGTATATATGTTTATTTCTCTCCAAAAAACTGTTGCTTTTACAATTGCTGAAATCCTTATATTATTAGGGATTTTATTTTGTATCTTAATTAGGTAAAACAATAGGATTGTGAAGATTTGATATTTGTATTCAATTAGGGATTGTGGTGGTTAATGAGCTGATATGTTTTTCCTTTTTCTCTAGAATGTTATGTACTATAAATATGTAATAGAGGTCTATGTACTCAGAGATAGCATTTCGCATTCATAGTCTTTCTATATGGTATCAGATTCATCTAACATTGCTTCAATTTCCCATGACTAAAAAAGCCCCAAATCAATCAAAGGCACCTTTTGAAATTCCAAAAAAAAAAAAAAGGAAACGGAATATACCATGAACTCTAGTGGATTGGATAACACATCTTTGCAATTCACTGTTGAAAAACTTAAATGGAAGAAATTACTGAGAATGGGTACAGTCGTTAAGATTAGTTATCAATGGTAAAGGAAAGATCGGATACTTGATTGGTGAAACAAGAAAACCCGACTCAACTAACGCTGACGCTCTACAATAATGGAGCTCGGAGATGGTGACTGCCTACCTTGTGAATTTTGTGTTACTAGTTATAGAGAAGCTTATCTCTTTCTGTTGACTGCAAGAGAAGTGTTGGAGGTTGTTTGAGAGACCTACTATGACATCGAGGATTCTTTTCACATTTTTCAGTTAAAAACTCGATTATAGCAAACCAAACAAAAGGATGGAGAGTGTTTGTTACCGGAAAAAGGTTGAAAAGGAAAGGAAAGAGTTTGAATTTCTGGCTGGGTTGAACCAAGAACTTGACAGTGTGAAATGAAGGATTCTTAGCTGACAACCACTTCCCTTTGTTCGAGAAGTTTTCTTTGAAGTGCACTGAGAAAACAACGTTGAAGTGTCATGAATGATGTCAGCATTGGTGGTGCTTGAGAAGTATCAACCTTTGCGATTGGAGGAGGCGTTGGACAAAACCTCACCAACAATGGAGCTTTCGTGAGGAATACAAGGATATTAAATAGAGTTGTTAGGCTTTGCCAAATGGGATTTACTCAACAATAGGTGGATGCTCTCAACTATATGGTTTGTGCTTGTTGGGCCTAAATAGTATGGAATGGGTTCAAGATCAAACGGGATTTTTTAGAAAATTCACTTCAAGGATATATTTGGGCATGATGAGTTTTATAGGTCCTCAGTAAATTTAACCCATATGTCCCACGGTAATAAAACAGGAGTTGGCCCAAACCCTCAACGAAAAAGTGTGATCATTGTCATGTCGAGTCATACAAAAGGCACGTGCTAGAAAATTCACGAAAAATCAACAAATTAAAAGCCGAGACAAAACGGGGTATGAGACTACCAAGTTTTAGTTGACCACCATAAATCTCCAGATACTTCAAGTTTAAGGGGGTATTCCATCCAGAGTAGTTGGATCAACTCTATTTTTTTTTTTCAAATTTCCAAAACTCTGGTCAATCACCCTCAACCTCACTAGTTTACAAAGATAATTATTTAAGTGCCTTAATTAACATTTCATAAGACAAAATTCTTTAGATTATTGACTCTAGTGCGTCAGATCATATGACAAATGCATATTATTTATTCACATCTTATTCACTGTGTGTTGGTAATTTTAAAGTTTGAGCAACAAATGAATCTCTCTCATCTGTTGTGGGTAAAATGAATATTCAAATTCCTAACTCTGTTATCCTTAAGTTTGTTTTTCATGTCCCAAATTTATCATGTAATATGATCTCTATTAGTCAGTTAACAAAAATCTCAGATTGCTATGCTAAGTTCCTCCTATCTAATTGTGTCGTTCTGGATATATCGTCGAGGAAGACGATTGGCAACGCAAAAGACTCTGAAGGACTCTATAATTTTAATGATGCCAATGTGAGCAATCATAATCAGATTAGAATTTGTAACTACTTTTGTTTGTAAGGGTAGTGAACTTCTATTATGGCATTATAGTTTGGGTCATCCCAATTTTCAGTACTTGAAAAATTTACTTTCGTCCATTTGTTTGAATAAAGCAATGAATTTCAATGCAAAATGTGTGAATTAGGAAAGCATTAGTGCATTTCTTTTCCAAAAGTTTAATATAAACCATCCAAACCCCACTTTAATCCATAGTGACGTATGAGGACCTTCTCGTTTCTCCAACCGCACTCACATCAAATGGTTTTTCATATTTATTGACAATTATACTCGATTTGTTGGATCTATTTACTAAAAGAAAAAAGAGACTCGTGATGTTTTTACTACTTTCCATTTAGTGATTCAAACCCAATTTCAAATACAAATTCAAATTCTTCGAATTGATAACGAGATAGAATATTTCAACCATTCATTGGGAAACTATATCTAGAAACATGGGATAGTACACCAAAGTAGCTGAACGAAAGAACATGCACCTTCTTGAAGTAGCTCGAGCATTAATGTTCAAAATGAACATGCCTAATCAGTTTTGGGGGATGCCATTTTAACTTCAGCTTACCTCATCAATCAGATGCACAATCGCGTTCTTTCGTTTGAAACACCGCTTCAAAAACTCCATAATTTTTTTTCAACTTCCTACTTTCAATCTAACTTGTCTTGTAAAGTGTTTGGTTGTACTATTTTCGCTTATATCCATTCCAAGTCCAAGTTAGATCCTAGTGCTATTAAGTATGTTTTTTTTGGGATACTCTCCTACTGATAAGGGGTACAAATATTTCAATCCCTCTACAAACGGGTAGTAGTTAGCCGTGATATTACTTTTTTTGAAAACCCTCCTTATTACCAAAATTCTTATCTCCAAGGGGAGAAGTTGAGTAAAGACTTTTAGTCAACACTTGGATTTTATTCTTTTGGAGTCACCTAAAATACAGAGTCCAACAATGAAATTTCACCTGAAAATGAGTCCATAGAGAAATTTCACCTAAAATGAGTTTATTACTCCCACTTGTTCTATTATGCCATCTATAGGAGAACACTTGAACACATAGGGAAATGCGAGAAACACAAATAATCAAAGAATAAATTCACGAAGGTTGAAATGGAAGAATAAAAAACTTCACACTTGAGACAACAAGAAAGTCAAAACCGATGGTAGATCCAACTGTGCATAAGTCCATATCGGGCAATTCTGAGTCACCTAAATCTTATGGGTTAACTATTGCACTAGGAAAACTAACCCGATCTTGCACACTTTATGTCATCTCTAAATTTGTTTCTTATAACACTCTTTCTTCTAGATTTTATGTTTTTACCACTAACCTTGGTAAAACATAAATTTCAAAAAACATCCATGGGGCTTTAAAAGTTCCCAAATGGAGAGAAGCCTTTATGGAAGAGATAAGGGCACTAGAAAAGATTGGAATGAGGGATGTTACAGAGCTATTAAAAGAAAAAGGTATCAGTGGATTTTAAGTGGGTGTTTACAATAAAATATAAGAGAGATGGGACAATAGAATGATACAAAGCTCGAATAGTTGCAAAAGTGTTTATACAAACATATGGAATTCACTACAATGAAACCTTTGCACTTGTGACTAAATTAAATACAGTCTGGGTTTTTCTGTCACTAGTAACAAATTTGGATTGGCCACTTCAACAACTAGACATCAAAAATGCCTTTTTGAATGGAGAATTAGAAGAAGTCTACATGATCATGCCACCAGGATTTTGCAAAGAAAGAGACAATGTGGTGTGTAAATTGAAAAAATATTGTATGGAATCAAACAACCACCTAAAACGTGGTTTGACAATTTTGCGAAGATGATGAATAAACAAAATGTTCTTCCAACATACTAGAGATGGGAGAAAAACAATCTTGGTAGTTTCTGATGATGATAAAATCCTAACTAAGAACAACTTGAAAGAAATTGAGACTAAATAAGACCTTGTTAACATAATTTGAAGTTAAAAATATAGGATTCGTGCGATACTTCTTAGGAATGGAAGTCGCAAGATAAAAAAGAGATTAATTTTTTTCAACGGAAGTATGTTCTAGACCTTCTCACTAAGACTGGAATGATTGGGTGTAAACCAAGTGACATTCCAATTGAAGTTGGAAAAAGTTCAGAAAAGCTAGGAGCGTCAATGGATAAAGGGAAGTATTAAAGAATAGTAAAAAAACTGATATATCTATCTCACACAAGACCTGACATTATATTTGCAGTTAGTATGGGAAACCAACGTATGCATTACCCTAAATCAGCTCATTTTGAAGTGTTTTACAAAATTCTCAGGTATCTAGATGAGTTACCCAACAGAGGTTTATTTTTCAAGAGAAATTAAAAAAATGGTGTAGAAGCCTTTACCGATGCTGACTGGACTGGTTCGGTAGAAGATAGGAAATTTATTACCGAATATTGTACTTTTTTTTTAAGAATTTAGTGACTTGAAGGAGTAAGAAACGAGACGTAGTAGTTAGAAGCATTGTTGAAGTTGAGTTCAGAGCTGTAGCACAAGGAAGTTGTGAAACATTATGTCTAAAAAACTCTTAAACGTACTCTAGGTGACAACAAAGTCTAATCAAATTTTATTGTGACAACATAACAACAATCAATATTTTTCTCAATTCAGTTCAATATGACAGAATAAAACATGTGGAAGTAGATAGACACTTTATCAAAGAAAAAGTTGAAGATGAGATTATCTGTATGATCTATGTTCCAACAAAAGACCAAATTGTAGATATTTTTACCAAAGGACTGTCTCAACAAAAACTTCGATTGTTTTATTTGCAAGTTGGATATGATAAATATTTATGATCCAATTTGAGGGGAGTATTAAAATCCCATGTTATTAGGGATTTTGTTTTGTATTGTGATTAGGTAAATCAGTATAATTGTGAAGATTTAGTATTTGTATTTAATTAGGAATTGTGGTGGTTAATGAGCTGATAAGTTTTTCCTTTTTCTTAAGACTGTTATGTACTATAAATATGTAACAGAGGTTTATGTACAAATTAGATCAGAAATATAATTCAGATATAACATTTCAAATTCATAGTCTTCTATAACAGTATATCAAAGTACACTTTTTGCTCTCACTGATTGATCATGTATACCAGATTGATAGATGAAGAAAAACTAATGGATGCTCTTGCACTCTCTGATCGCTTTCTACGTAATGGAGCCTCAGACAGGTTACTGCAGCTACTTATTGAACGCAGAGAGAACCAATTAACCACGGGACAGTATCAAAGTTCTGGAGGTCATGGAATCTGGAGCAATAGTTGGCAGTATTGCCTGCGCTTGAAGGATAAACAACTGGCTGCTAGACTTGCTTTGAAGTATGTAAAGTTGGTTTATTGTTATATCGGTAAAATGCTGGGTTATGCTTGACTTAATGACAATATTTGCGCATGATGCAATCTTTTGTATTCTGGAAAAGATCTTTGTTAAGCTAGTCTGATCTGTTTGACCATTTTCTGTAATTCTGACGCTATGGAAATATTTTCAGCTCTCATCCCTTAATTTTTCACAATATAAATTTATATGAGCCTCGTTTTATTGTTTTTTCAGGTATATGCACAGGTGGGAGCTTGATGCTGCTTTGGATGTTCTTACCATGTGCAGCTGCCACCTGCCACAAAGTGATCCAATTAGGAACGAGGTTCTGGTTAATTTTATAGTTTGGCTAATTATTTTCTTGAAATTCCAACTTTTCTTGGCTTGTTTGGCCTCCTTTACTTTAGCTGATGGCATCAATATTTGGGATGATAGGTTATACACAGGAGACAGGCTTTACAGAGGTACAGCCACATTCTAAGTGCAGATGACCGTTATAGTAGCTGGCAAGAGGTTTGAAACTTTCCCCTATAGGGATGAAATGACTTGAAAAGTAAATAGTTATATATGCCTAGATCTTGCTTTCTTAGCTTAGGATCCACTCTCCTTATCTTGTCTCATGGATCTCGTGTCTTTTAGCTTCCATAGATTATTTCTTCTTTTTATTCTTCTGGGTTTTGTTGCTTTCTGGTTTAAGTTTTGGGTTTTATTGAGACTCGTTTGGTGGTGTTATGGCTTCACAAGTGGGTCAGTTAAGAGGTGTAAATTGTGTATGATGATTCTTATGCTCAATTCAATTTAATTCATGTTTCACTTCAGTGGATTATGAATTTTATAATGCCTATCTGGTGATTGGGAGTCTCATGGATAATTTTGGTCCTTTTGAACCTGCAAAGTTGAAGAGTACTGGTTTTGATTATCTGGGTAAATTTTTATTGATATGTTTTGTATATTTGGATATACATCTCTATTCTCGCTCTGTGGTTTGAACATTTGGTTGAGTTGTATGTCAAGCTGAATTACCAATTGTGAAGTGACTTTATTAGAGACATTCTCTTTTGGTTGTCTTATTTATTGATTACTGTTAAGATCCAAATTAATTCTTAAAATAGGTAGCACCTATGTTACACGGACTCAGATAGAGGTGTCAGATACGGGTATGTGTCTAAGCGTTGGACTTATTAAACTTAGAATTTTAAGACACTTGGATACGGATATAAGGTGCCCAATTTTCGGACACGAACACTTAGACATAGCTATTAAATATGATTCTTTCTTTTGAATTTTTTATGTTTGTGTTATAATATATTACTACATGCAATGCTAGAATAATGGGACAATCTTGGTCTCATTATTCATATTATGGAATAGGTATAGATTATTAAAATTACTCAAAAATCAATAAATGTGTAATAAAAAAAACTTCTATTAATTGAAAAAAGGACTATTTATATTTAATTAAATAAAATGTTAGCTTTTTTTTAATAATTATTTATACTCTTCTAAATGAATTATTAATTTACATTATACGATATTTTTTCACTCATTTATTATTTTTATATGCGTTATTCTTATTTAGCTACACTTGCTTATTTTCTTGTCTCTTATTGTTAGTATCTTTTTTTTCCCTCTTTTTTTTCTTGTTATCTTTATATATTTTGGATCTACATTAACATAACTAAAAAAATTTGAATTGATATATTAAAAGTTTAAGACTACTAATGCCTTTGAAAGATTTTTCCAATAGTTTAATATAGGGTAAGCAAATAATCCAATCAATCTGTTTAAACTGAGAAATCTGATTCGATTTGTTGGATTCGGATAAGATTGGATTGACAAAATTTGTAGTCGGATTAGATTGGATTGACAAATTTTGTAGTCCGATCAGATTCGGATTTAAAAGCATACAATCCTTTTGGATTCGAATCGTATTTGAATTAATAGATTTTATAATCCGTTATATCCGATCTGGATCGAATTACTATTAAACTATTCATAAATGCATATTTTGTTTTATAATGTGTTATATTTAAATATTATACATACCATAATTACATTAGGTATTGACTATTTAATTTCCTTATTATTGTTGGAAGCTATTAGTATTAGAATATTAAATATTAGATAATTATTATTATGTTTTCCTATTAGTTTAAGAATCTTATTTAAAGTCCTATTATAATTAGAGTGTTGATCTTATAACTCCTATAAATACGTATTTAATTTTAATATTATTATGAACAGAGAATAAAAGTGACTTTCTTTGATTTTCTAGCTCTTCTCTTTACCTATTTGGATTACTTCCTATTTTAGCTTCCGCGTTCTTTTATTCATCTTTTTTATATATGTACTGGTCCAATGATTGGTTTTTCACTCATGTCAAAACTATTACATACTAAAACATTACGACCAGCTTCTCAATTCAACTTCAACTATGACGTATATGTTCATGTATTTTGGTCATCTAGTGTCTTTTCTTATTTCTATTTTCACATTTATTGTAATTGTCCAAGTTGAATGTATTTATTTCATATTGAGGTAACTGTTGTACTACAATAGAAATATTAAATACATGTTTCAGTGCACTAAGGATTAGGGTTTCAATGCTATTGTCCTATAAATATACATGTAATATCTCATCATTAAGAATAGAGAATTAGAATGTTTTTATTTAATTTTCTCTTTCTCCTCTCAACCTATTTCGATTCCTTAATATTTACTTCTACTTAATTTAGTATTTTACCTATTTTATGTTTCCACTTCTTATCAATGTAGGTTGAAGCAGAGTGTAAGGAGGATACTGAGGGCTTGGCACTTAGATTGGCAGGAAAAGGAGCTGTTTCAGCTGCTTTAGAAGTGGCTGAAAGTGCAGGATTATCCATAGATTTGCGGAGAGAGTTGCAGGGCCGGCAACTTGTGAAACTTCTGACTGCAGATCCTCTCAAAGGTGGAGGTCCAGCAGAAGCTTCCCGATTTCTCTCTTCACTTGGTGACACTGATGATGCTTTGCCAGTTGCCATGGGTGCAATGCAGCTATTGCCTAATTTACGGTCAAAGCAACTTCTTGTAATTAACTACCTCATAGAGGCACCTCGTTTGAAATTTAGGTTGGATGTTGTGTAATGAGTTTTTGAATTCAACTTTCACATCTCTACTTTTTGCTTTTTGTAAAGGTTCACTTCTTCCTGAAGCGAAGAGAAGGGAATCTTTCTGATGTTGAGGTCTCTCGGCTCAACTCTTGGGCCTTAGGTCTTCGTGTCCTCACTGCTTTGCCATTGCCCTGGCAGCAGAGATGCTCTCCATTGCATGAACATCCTCATTTGATACTGGAGGTTTTGCTGATGAGGAAACAACTGCAATCTGCTGCTCTGGTTAGAAAACTTCTCAGTTTTCATTCCTTGTCACATCTGTTTTCTCTGACATTTCATTTTTCATCCACTTTCTTATGTTCTTTGACTATTTGCGGTTCCATAAAAGGCATTATGCTTGATGTCTTGGTTCCTCATCTCCCAACTTGATGTGATCCTTTATGTGCATGCGAATATATATTTGTTTATGTTTTTCCACCAGTACTAATTGAAATTTTCAATTTATCAGATTCTTAAAGAATTTCCTTCATTGAGAGACAATAATGTAATAATTGCATATGCCGCCAAATCTATCGCTGTCAGTATTAGCTCTCCTCCCAGAGAACATCGGGTGTCTGTTTCAGGAATAAGACCAAAGCAGAAAACAATAACAGGTTCATCTGTCAGATCCTCTTTCTCTAATAGTCTTAGTAACTTGCAAAGAGAGGCTCGTAGAGCATTTTCTTGGGGTCCAAGGAACAATGGAGAAAAGTCAGCCCCAAAAGATACATACCGTAAAAGAAAGAGTTCTGGGTTAACACCATCCGAAAGAGTTGCTTGGGAGGCAATGTCTGGAATTAATGAGGATCATGTTTCAACATATTCTGTTGATGGACAGGAACGTCTTCCTTCTATTTCAATTGCTGAGGAATGGATGTTAACAGGTGACATAATTAAGGATGATGCAGTCCGAGCATCTCATCGATATGAAAGTTCTCCTGACATTACTCTGTTCAAGGTAACATAGTACAATAGGTTACTGCGTGAGTAATGTGTTGAATACCAAGTACTGTCAAAAGCAATATCATCAGCTGAGTCCTGTGCCAGTTTTGGGGCAGCATATAATTTTTATTTTGTACTTTGTAGTACCATGGATCTTTGATGCAAAACAACTAGCAAAACATTTTCTCACCACTTCATGTTTGTCACTAAGTTGTAGTAATTTGATGCCACAGAATTTGCTAGTGTGTCAAATTATTTCTTTTGAAAGCTTAAGACGACATCATACATATTAAGCACGGAATATGCTAGTGTCAAATTATTTCTTTTGAAAGCTTAAGATGACATCATACATATTAAGCACGGAATATGCTAGTGTCAAATTATTTGCATTTGAAAGTTGAAGATAACAAATCTAAATGGGGTTTATTCCGCCAAAAACCCTTAGCATGTTGAATCTGTAGTAGAATTCAATTTGCTAGTGTCTCTCTTTGTTGTTTGCTTATGATGATTTTAATACAATTATGTATCCCGCTATGGATCTTCTTAACTTTGAGCATTCTGTTTTTAGGCCTTGCTTTCTTTGATTTCCAATGAATCAGTATTGGCCAAGAGTGCATTGGAGTTGTGTGTTAATCAGATGAAGAATGTCCTAAGCTCCCAACAATTGCCTGAGAATGCATCCATGGAAACAATTGGTCGAGCATATCATGTCACCGAGACATTTGTTCAGGTATGTCTTTCCAAAGCCTGTAGACTACTCAACTTTGTGTAATCGTTATTTAAGTTTTGATCGGAGTGCCATGTGTGGCGAAGGTGATAGTATGCATTTCAATGTTATATGAAGAATACAATTATTTTCTCATCTTCCAATCACCATATATTGTTAAGTTTTTGATGAAAATCAAAATGATAGTTCACAAGGCACACATTTGCAGGGACTACTATATGCTAAATCTTTGCTGCGAAAGATTGTGGGGGGCAGTGATTTGTTTAGTAACTCTGAAAGAAATAGGGATGCTGATGATTCATCCTCGGAAGCTGGCAGCTCTGGTGTGGGTACCCAGTCCACAGATGAGCTATCTGAAGTTCTGTCGCAGGCAGAAATTTGGCTACGATGTGCTGAGCTGCTTCAAAGCCTTCTGGGATCAGGAATTGCTGCATCCCTTGATGACATTGCAGATAAAGAGTCATCTGCTCGCCTTCGTGACAGGTTGATTGTGGATGAACGGTACAGCATGGCTGTATATACTTGCAAAAAGTGCAAGGTGAATACTGTAGCCAGTAATTTGAACTAATTATGCTGTGAAGTTAGTGTAATGCTGAGCTCAGGAATAGTTTGTGCTTCTATCAGATTGATGTTTTCCCAGTGTGGAATGCTTGGGGAAATGCCTTAATTCGGATGGAGCACTATGGACAAGCTCGCGTAAAGTTTAAGTATGTTCCGGTTTTTTATCTGTTTTCCAATACAATAAAATCATCCTATCTGTTTGATTCTGGTTGATAAAGATGAACACTGTAAGATGTATAAAATGGTATCAAAGTGGGTGGTTTGAACCCTTGCAATTTGAATTTTAAGTGTTGGGCCTACAATGAGTATAGAGTCCACACTTAAGGGGGATGTTAGATATATAAGATGATTGTTAGCCGTCTCCCAACAACTTAAAGTTTTTGGGAGAAGAATTGGTGATTGGAACACCTTAACAAACACTTTGAGGTTTCCAGTAGTCCATCTTCCCCTTTCCACCTTTTGATCTGGAGGTGTGGATGTTGAGTTCAGTGATGACACTCATTGTTGCTTATTTTACTGTTTCTCAGGCAAGCTCTTCAACTGTATAAGGGTGATCCTGCACCTGTCATTTTGGAGATCATAAATACTATTGAAGGTGGCCCACCAGTTGATGTTTCTGCTGTTCGTTCCATGTAAGAATTGTTGCAACTTCCAATCAGAAAATATGTGAACAGAAACTTATGTGCGAATGTTGTTTCTTCTTGAATTGCTAATCGGTTAGAAGCCATATTAAAATATTTCAAGTCATGTTCAATCTTATCTAGTCATATAATGGGTGTTCAAAACTTAACAATTTGATATAATTTTGACTCAACTACTACTTCATGTTTGTGTAGAAAGGAAGGAAAAAAAAAGAACTTTGGGTGTGCTACCTTACTTTGCATGCAGGAACTATTTTATATTGTTTCTCAAATACCAAATTGGGCATATATGCACAAAAAGGGTTCGATCTCAAGTGATTGAAATTGAATATATGGATATTAATGAAGGGCATGTCTGTTTGTACAGATGACCAGTTTTAATGAGATATATACTTGAAACTGTGGCAATCAAAAATAAAAAAAATTGAACAGGATGCTAAGAAAGCAGATCCTCTCTCTTATTTCACATCTTATCAGTGAAATTATGACATATTGACGCACTTGTTTTGTCAAAACTATTTATCCTAGCTATATAAACACTAAGAAGCAAATTTACATGATAAGTGGACTGGTGTTTTCAGCTCATAATAGGAGTGTAGAAAATAATCAGGAAAATAAGATAAACGTCTGGACTCGAATGTGGATTTTTCTGTAAGCACTCTGTATGCTACACACATATTGTAAACAATGAAGATACCTTTTCTCTAGTGCAAGTTGTCTCTTTAGTCAGTGGAGGCAGTCTTGGGTCGTTTTGTATATTAGGGATTTTTGTTGTCATTTATGTTCTTTACTGGTTTGCAGAAGTTGAATTGTGATCCAACTTTTTGGTATGCCGCTTGTTGAGTGTGACTTCTCTTTTTTTGATAAGAGTTGAGTGTGACCATTCAATATGCTGCAATGGTGTGTTTCTTTCCTAATTGTACCTCATCTTAACAAATGAAGTATCTTTGTTCTAGAAATCATCTGGTAAATAAATTAGGTAAGAGTTGGAGATGGAGATGGCATTTTAAATACCATTCTTTATGTAGAATCTGAAATATCCAAGTTATACCATAGGTATGAACATTTGGCCAAAAGTGCTCCTACAATACTGGATGATTCTCTTTCTGCTGATTCATACCTCAATGTACTATACATGCCATCAACATTTCCACGTTCAGAGAGATCCAGGCGGTCTCAAGAAGCTGCAAATAATAATTCGGCACATAGTTTGGAGTTTGAAGATAGACCTCGCAGTAATTTGGACAGCGTACGATATGTTGAGTGTGTCAACTATTTGCAAGAAGTAAGTTGTGACTTTATTCCTTGTTTTTTTTTAATTTATTGTCAAGGTTAAGCCCATGAGTTCATTCAACAATTAGGATCCATCAGTCAATTACAGTTTATGTTTTTCTTATATATAGGCTTTTTCTCTATTATAATTAGTAGACTTGGTTGATTAATGAATAATTGTAATTCCCTAACCCTAATTCTTGTTTTTCTTACCCTTTTCTTTCTCTCTATATTCTCTTCTTGGTGATGCATCGTTTGTACTCTGCAGTAATATTGTGCAACAAACTATCTGAACATTTTATTAAGAAAATGCTTATGGTCATTTTTAATACTCTACTATTTGTGCTCAGTTATGTAGAATCGGTAATGCCAATTATCTCCCAATGAATTTTCCCATTTTTGGATGGGCCTCACATGCTTGAAAAATTAGGAATCATCTTCTAGGGGTTCCAACAATAATCATAATAATTACTAATTGATGTTATTAAATTGATCATTAATAATGAAAGCCGAATAGTTAGAGCCATGCTTAACCTTTCAACACGTTAGGTAGTAATGACTGATAATTCTGTCTCTTCTTACACTTACTACCCAATAAAAATGTGAAAAGTTTTAAAATCTTCAAAATATTGGACACATCATAGGATTATAGAAGCACGTAAATTGAGTCTCTTTTTATAACTTTTTTAATTACATTTTGTGAATTGCAATTATTTTAAGTTTACCAATTTAACATATTTAGGATACTTTTGATTTTCTCTTTTAATTACACAATAATAGACAATTATTATAATGTTAAGTTTTTTCATAATCTTTTTTTTAAATTTTCATTAAAGGAGAATTTATAAATTTTAGATTTATTCATTGTTAAATAATAATTATTAATTTCATTTGCTCTTTCACATAAAATCAAATATTTTAAGAAACTTTTGATTTTTCCTTTTAATTTCCCAACTAAAAGATAATTAATCTATAGATATCAATTATTTTTTACACTAAATATAATTTAGAAAATAAATGAAAATTTAACACATATTTAAGAAACTTTTGGTTTCTCTTTTAATTTCATAATAATAGACAATTATTATAATTTTTATGTTTTATATTTTTTTTATAAATTTTCACTAAGAGAATTTGTAAATTTTAAATCTATTCACAAAAATTAATTATTTTATGAGTTTTTTGGTTTTTCCGTTTAATTTCAACACATAATTAATTATTTTTTTACACATTTATTAAACTTTTGATTTTTCTTTTAATTTACTAATAGTAGACAATTAATATATTTTTGATGAGTTTTTTTTAATTCATTAAGAGAGAATTTATAAATTTTAAATCTTTTGACATAGAATCAATTATTTTAGGGGTTAATTTTTCCACGAAAAAATAATTAATACCAAGAATTAATTATTTTTTACACAATTTATAATTTAACTCGTATATTTTTAAATATATTCATATAGAATCAATTACTTTAGGAGTCTTTTGGTTTTCTATTTTAGTTTTCTCACTAAAAAATAATTAATATAAAAAAATAATTATTTTTTACACTAAATTTATAATTTTACACATTTAAAAGACTTGGTTTTCTCTTTTAATTCTATAATAAATTATAATGGATATTTATTAAAATATTCATGAATCTTTTAATTTTCTCTTTTTAAATTTCCACAAAATGAGAATTTATAGATTTTAAATCTATTCACATAGAATCAAATAGGAGTCTTTTGGTTTTTCTTTTTAATTCTCCTATTAAAAGTTAAGTAATACTTAAAATCAATTATTTTTATAATAAATATAATTTAAAAAATAAATTAAAATTTAAGACACATTTAGAAGACTTTTGATTCTTCTTTAATTATATAATAATAGATAATTATTATAATATTTATGAGGCGTTTGATTTTTTCTTTTTAAATTTCCACTAATGGAGAATTTATAAATTTTAATATATTTACATAGAATCAGTTATTTTAAGAGTCTTTTGGTTTTTCTTTTTAATTCTCCTACCAAAAGATAATTAATATAATTTATACATATAATTATTTTTTATACTAAATATAATCTAAAAAATAAATAAATTAAAATTAAATTATAATTGAATTAGATTATATGCGGGAATACATTGATAATAAGTCTACATCTCTCTAATTAATGGATTACATGTCATTTTTGAGGTTAGTATGGTCATTTTCATAAAAATGTAAACTTCCTTTTTTATAGTTGTAAAAGCAGAATTCTCTCTTATTATTATCATTCAAAGACACTACCTATTTATATACAAAGATAGAAACAATCTTAGGTGATATACACCCAATACACCACTAAGACACCTAATACACAGCTCACACCACTAAGACACCTAATACACAACTCACACCACTAAGACACCTAGTGTTAGACACCTAATACACACACTCATATATCATCTTTAACACTACCCCTCAAGTTGTAGCATAGATATTAATCATGCCCAACTTGTTACAAAGATAATCAATCCGAACCTCACTCAAAAGCTTTTTCGTGAAGATATCTCCTAGCTTGTTCTCGGTCTTCATATATCTCAGAAATCAACCCTATTTGAATTTTCTCGCGAACAAAATGACAATCAATTTCAATGTGTTTAGTTCGCCTCATGAAACACGGGGTTAGAAGCACATGAAGAAGCGACTTGGTTATCACACCATAATTTCATTGCATCAAGTTTTAAGACCTACTTCATCCAAGAGTCGATATATCCATATTATCTCAGACGCGATTGTGCACAGCCTATATTCGACTGCAAGCACTCGATCGTGACACAACATTCTGCTTCTTACTTTTCCATGAGACCAAATTTCCTCCAATGAAAATACATAATAGCTTGACGTGGATCTTCTATCCACTTTGGAACCTCGCTTACACTGTGATTTGAAAAACATTCAATATGAGTATGTTCATGATTTGCATACAAGATGCCACGTGCGCAGTGCTCCTTTTAAGTAACACAAAAATTTACTCTAACGCCTAATGATTTAATCATTGGGATGACATAAATTGGCTAACAACACTGATCGAATATGCAATATCCGGACGAGTCACGGTGAAGGTAATTGACTTTCCAATCACCCTTCAACCACACTTACTCTCTACCTCTATATGCCTTAGCCGATGGGTCACCATCTCGTGTTCTTGGGTCTAGCACAATTACTCCCACTCCTTTGCTTCCTTTGTCGTCTGTCTTACATTTACCTAGCTTATCCTTTAATTTGATATCTGTAAGTAAGCTTACTCGTAATCATAACTGTTGTATCTCATTTTTCCCTGATCGTTGCTTATTTCAGGATCTTATGATGAAGAAGACTATTGGTAAAGGACATGAGTCTGAAGGCCTCTATATTCTTGACACACCGATACCAAAATCCGTTGCTTGCCTCTGTAACCTCTCCTTCGAGGCACATTGTAGATTGGGTCATCCATCTCTTCCTTTACTGAAGAAACTTTGTCCTCGTTTAGTAAGGTGTCTTCATTAGATCGTGAAGTCTTGTCGCTTTGCAAAACATCATCGTCTTAGTTCAAATCCAAGAGTTAATAAACGTGCTAGTGTTCCTTTTGAATTAGTTCATTCGATGTTCGGGGTCCTCATTCTATTTTGTCTAAACACGGATTTAAGTATTTTGTTACTTTTGTGGATGATTATTCTCGTCTAACTTGGTTATATTTAATGAAGAGTCGTTCTAAATTGTTTTCTATTTTTTGTGCATTTTGTGTTGAGATTAAAACTCAATTTAATGTTTCAATTCGTACTTTACGAAGTGATAATGCCAAAGAATATACATCAGCTTTGTTTCAATCTTATATGGTTCAAAATGGCATACTTCATGAAACTTCGTGTGTTGATACTCCATCTCAAAATGGAGTGGCCGAACGTAAGAACAGACATCTTCTCGAAACTACACGTGTGGTCCACTCGCGGCTCGTCTGGTGACCGGACTTTGGAGTTTGGTCGGTTGGCGGCTGTTCTTCCCCCCTGTGCCTGCGGTGAGACGTGTGAAAATTTTCACAGAAAGTCACGGTGGCGTGTGTGGCCCACTCGTGGCTTGTATGGTGGCCGGACGTTGGGGTTTGGCTGGCCTGCGGCTGTTCTTCCTCCCTGTGCCGGCGGTGAGAAAAAAAATGCACTCCAAAAGGGTGTTCCAAGTTGGAACTCAAAAATGCACCAAATCCTAATTTGTGTTTACCCAAATTCTGCCCCAAATTTGAACGGGAAAGAAAAAATTTCTCAAATTTTGTAAAAGCAGAATTCTCTCTTATTATTATCATTCAAAGACACTACCTATTTATATACAAAGATAGAAACAATCTTAGGTGACATACACCTAATACACCACTAAGACACCTAATACACAACTCACACCACTAAGACACCTAGTGTTAGACACCTAATACACACACTCATAAATCATCTTTAACAATAGTATTTATAAGACTTATAAGATCATAAGATGATGTGTTAAAACAGTTGCATTATCTGATCAGTACTTTACCTAAAGTAGAGACCACATAAAATATCTATGGGGTCTTTGTAATTTACTCTAATTGCAGTAAATTTAATTTATTCTTGGTTATATTCACATGTTTGTTTCTTTTGTTAGTAATACCTTTGAAATTTGTGTTCATCCTATCTCCTCTGCCCATAGATCAGGTTCTTGAAATGTATTTTATTTATTTATTTTTGTAGTATGCACGTCAGCACTTGCTCAGTTTCATGTTTAGGCATGGTCATTACCGTGATGCATGCATGTTATTCTTTCCTCAAGATGCTGCTCCTCCTCAACCATCAACAGTGGGAGTTGCAACCTCATCTTCATCCCCTCAAAGATCAGATCCTTTAGCAACTGATTATGGGACCATTGATGATTTGTGTGACCTGTGTGTTGGTTTTGGTGCAATGTCTGTTTTAGAGGAAGTGATATCAGAAAGAATGTCATCTGCAATCTCACATGATGAAGCAGTGAACCAGTATACAGCTGCAGCCCTTGGTCGTATATGCATCTATTGTGAAACACACAGGCATTTCAATTTTCTGTACAAATTTCAGGTAAAATTTCCCTCAGTTTATACTTCCACGTTCAATCCAAAATTCACTTGTATTTAAACCCTCTTTCTACCCAGATTGAAAATATTACATTGATCATTTGCGTTATCTTAACTTTATGTGACGTTTCAGGTTATAAAGAAAGACCATGTTGCTGCTGGACTATGTTGCATTCAATTGTTTATGAATTCTGCTCTTCAAGAGGAAGCTAACAAGCATTTGGAGCATGCGAAGGTATGTTGAAATATGTTAAAAGGTATTGAGGGCATATAATAACTCTAAAGCATGAATGCAATTCGGTAAAACCTAGATGTTTCAAATGAGCCGAATTGGCTCGATTCGCTTAGATTAAGCTCATCTTAGGCGAGCTATAGCTCAACTCAGCTCATCTAAATTTTATATGAGCTCAATTCACTTTTAAATGAGTTAGGTTGAACAACTCATGAGATGACTCATTTACATTTTTGAAAATAAAACAAAAAAATAAAAATATTTATAATTTTGTTTAAAAATAAAAATGTTAGTATAAATATTATATTTTTGTAAACAGGAAGAAAAAATGTTATCATTTAAGTGCGATTTCTCATAATGGCATTTTGGCAAAAGACATTTTGTTAAATGAACTCATGAGTTAGATGAGTTAGGTGGTTTTTTTTTTCAGCTCATCAGTTCATTGGATCAACTTTTTGGTGAGCTGAGTTGGGTTGAGCTGTTCATATAACACTACTAGTAACACCTAAATCTGCACATTTTGATCTTGGTACTTTGGATCCAAAAAGGCTATGGCATTCTTACAGGTGATTGTTATTTTGTAATAAATAATGATTGTTTGGTTGCAGATGCATTTTGATGAAGCACTGTCAGCACGATACAAAGGTGGTGATTCTACTAAGCCTGTCGTGAAAGGTATCAGAGGAAAAAGTGCTTCCGAGAAGCTCTCAGAAGAAGACCTTGTTAAGTTTTCAGCTCGGGTGTCAATCCAGGTAATAGCATTAAACCAATTATAGAAAACATTGCATCCTCATCAAGCCCTACTTTACTGTATGCTTGCACTTCCTCTCCCCCCCTCCCACCCACCAAAAAAAAAGAAGAGAGGGGGCTGGGGCATTTCCTTTCTCTTTCCCCTTCTTTTTTGTGTGTGCTGGGGGAAGGAGTTTGATGTAGAATTAAGGCAGTTTTCCTCAAACGATTCCATCATATGTCACTGCCACACCTTGAAAACCAGTACCTCAGCAGATAATAATCTCCAAGTAGATATTGTTGCATATTCGTACAATTGGTTTCTTACTTGCAATATTGACAACTGTCAAGTAGCCATGCAAGAAATCTTGTACCTGCTCAATTTTTTGTATTTTTTATTTTACTACATTTCAGAGCACTAAAGTATATAGGACAGTGGAAATTAAGTGATGGGGGGCGGTGAAAAGTAGAGCTTTAGATAATGAGCATGAATCATCCAGTAAATTCATTTTTGGAAATGAACATGCCTGTGGAAAATATTAGTTGCTAGAATTCATGTATCTATTCAGTTTTTATTTTACTATTTTGGAATTGCATTAGACTTCTTGTCACCTTTTTATTCAAGTTTGAACTGTGAACACTGAACGTTTGTTGAATGTGCCAGGCTCTGTGATATACGTTTGAAATCATAATTAGATAATATAAGTTTCTTGATTCTTCATTACGAGGTGTTGTGACTTCATTGATTTTACTTTCACATGGGTTTGTATGTATTTGATGTAGGTGGAAGTTGTGAAATCTTTCAATGATGCAGAAGGACCACAGTGGAAGCACTCGCTTTTTGGAAATCCAAATGACCCAGACACTTTCAGGTTCACGCCATTTTATACTAATTTGAGCATGAGTATGCTGGCATGCGTTTGTGTATAATATATGTATTTCATTTATCTTTACTCTTTAGTAATGTTGAGATTTGATCATGCTATAAATATTCTTCCTCTGTACCACATACAAGTTACTGTAGTCTCTCTGTTCCTATGCACAGGAGGAGGTGTAAAATTGCTGAGACACTAGCAGAAAAGAACTTTGACCTGGCTTTCCAAGTTATCTACGAATTCAATCTACCTGGTATAAGATACAACCCCATGTCATGCAGTGTTTCTCATGAGGTAGTCACCTTCTAAATTTTTTTTAATTTAAGGTTCCACTTCCTTCTCGTCTTGCAGCTGTCGATATTTATGCTGGTGTGGCCTCATCACTTGCTGAGAGGAAAAAGGGAAGCCAATTGACAGAATTCTTTAGAAACATCAAAGGAACAATTGATGACGATGACTGGGATCAGGTGATATGATATACTGTTATAATTTTCTACGTATTATTAAAAGGCCTATGTGGTAGAATTTAAAGAGGGAAAAGGGATTAGGGATTGAGAAATAAGGGTATAGAGGAGAGTGGTAGTTGGGAAAGGATGAACATAAGTCTTAATAATCAATTATCAACAACCAAATTAATTATTTGTTCTATACTTTTTACTTGCATATCTCATTATTTCTCTTTTTCTCTCTCTATAGCTCCTTTTTTGGCTCTAAAGACCACAGCTCTTTAGATTACTAGTATTCACCATCTCTGTTCTTTTTGCACTTGTTTGCTGTTTCTTCTGAATATATGCTTGCTTATGAATTGTGTAGGTACTAGGAGCTGCAATAAATGTTTATGCTAACAAACATAAAGAGCGCCCTGATCGTTTGATTGATATGTTGACCAGCAGCCATAGGTATGTTTCTAAGCTTTTCTTATCTGCTTAGAGTAACTTTGGAACAGTTTAATAGACAGTATAGATCACATGCAACATTTCACACTTTGATGTACCAAAGAATACTCGATATGGATATATGACCATGTTCTGATTGACATGATGCTGACTTCCTATCACTGTCACATGCAGAGAAAGAAATAGCATGCAATTATTGTTGTTGCTTTCTTTCTTTCTTTTTTTTGAAGGGGGGGGGAAGGAATCCTGGAATGTTGACACAGCTATAAAATACTTTCATCTGAAAGAGTTATTGTTCAAGAGAGACATACATTACAGATATATTACCAAGTTCCAGACTGATCAGCAACTTATTATAAAAGAAAGACTATATTAGGAGATGTTTGAAACAAGCTCATCCTTAGTTGATATAGTAATCTTGCTTTCTTGAGGAACATGCAGTCATGGATACCTTCTTCCCCTCCCCCCTCTCTTTTATGTACACTCTTTATGTACTTTGTCATTTAAGTAATACTTTTTTATAAGGCTACCTTCTTGGATTGGGAAGAAGCAAGTGCTTGTAGCAGCGCTTGACAGTTAAATAAGTCATGATAGTCTGTTGCTTCTAATGGCTGCCTTAGGATCATTGAATTTTCTTAATCTCTTTACTTATTGGATTGTTTTTCTTATAACTCGTAAGAGTAATTTAGTAAAACAGTTTTTTGTCTCTTATAATCTCTTCCTTATCTTAAAAATCAATACAAGATATATATGAGTTACAAGAAATAAGAGTACTTAAATAACTATAGTCATGAGTCTGTTGCGTCAAATGGCTGCCTTAGAATCATTGATTTTTCTTAGTCTCATAACTCATTGGATTGTTTTTCTTGTAAGAGTATTTAAGTAAAACAGTCCCCCCCCCCCCTCCTCCTTCTATAATGTTTCTTTATTATCTTCAAAATCAATACAAGAAACATCTGAGCCTCTTGCTTTTTTATTCTTGTTTATGCAGGAAAGTCCTGGCCTGCGTGGTCTGTGGCCGTCTAAAAAGTGCATTCCAAATTGCTTCTCGTAGTGGAAGTGTAGCTGATGTCCAATATGTAGCTCATCAGGTTAAACTAACCTTAGTTGCTGCTTTGCTTACTATCAATATTTTTTGTTTCTTTATACATTGACTTTGTAGATGGGACATAATGTCCTGCATACCACATACCACATACCACATAGCTATTGGTAAAATGTGGGATCACAAGAGGGTAAGGCAACATTAAGCAATGAAAGGAACTAAATATGTTTCCTATTGAGAACATTAAATAGGAACCCTGTGCAGCCTTGTGTTATGTCATTGAAAACTACTTTAGTCAGAAGATGTCTAGAATATATGAGTGGAAAATTTATGATGGAGTTGTGGGCTGTGAGCTGATAAAAACCTCAGTGCTGCATGAGATGATTTGCTTAACCATGACACGAGTCATGCAGAATTAACAATACAACCTCTTGATGAGTCTTATGTGGAGGCCTTTAGAATGGTAGTAGCAAAATGGCCTCAGTCTCTGTGTTAATGAATTCCTTATTTCAGCAGACAACCACAATTAGAGAATAGAGATTATTTAATCATATTTTTGAACTCTGGTTAGGCCAATATGTCTCCCGAGGGATGACAGTCACATTTCAAGTATGGGATGTTACTTTTTTTTAATAAGAAACATCATATTTTATTACAATAATATTAAGAGTAAAAAAAAAATAATTAGTCCTTTTCAGTTTCGATTTATTTAAAAAAAAATGCACTGGTAATCTATTTAGGAAGAAAACAATAAACTATACCAAGAATAACTATTCTTTATGAAACTCCAACCCCAAGCTCCCCAATTAAAATTTATAAAAAAATTGAGGCCTATATTGAGGCCAACAACAAAACTTTTTCCCCAAAAAAAAAAAAAAGAAAGTTATATTTTCTTAAGTATTACAAGAAATTATACTAATCTTCTCTATCCACGTAATCTAAACAATTATTCCAGCATCGCATTTTCAGGATACTCTAGCTTCTATAGCCTTCTTATTCCTCCCATATGTGTTAATGATTTCTAATAATAAAGATTGGTATGATTCCATAGTAGCTCATTGTACCGCCATATTCCTTTGTAACTTGGATCAAAGAAGATGTACAAATGGACATTGTACAAATAAATTATCAATATCTTAGAAATTACTCTTGAAAAGGACAAATTCAATTAGGGGATAGGAAAAATTGAAAAAAATTATTTAAATCAGTTATTTCTATTCACTTTACCGAGAATTATCAACCACTTCAACACAACTTTACTTGCTATTGGACCGGTTTTCCAAAACAGTAAAAATCGTTATTTTTGAAAAACTGTCAATCACTCGAGTCATTGACCTTTTTGCTTTATTTTTAAACATAAAACGGTGCTTAGTGTTATATTATTTCAGCAAACCAAAGAAAAGTATTTTCCATTTGACTCTTTTGAGCACTGATGCTAAGCTTCTTCTTTTTTAACCCAAAAAGTTTCCTGATGTACTTATAAACCTTTTAATCGGATTGACATTGATGATCCATATCGCTCAAGAAGAGAAAAGAGAGGGGTGGAAGCGGGTGGGGTCTATAGTGTCTCTGGTATCGTCATGTTGTGTCTTTTTTCCCCTCCAAGGTCTGGTGTCATATCTGTTAATTTGCCAACTGTAGGTCTTATGACTAACTCCAATATCCTTGTTATTACTGTATTTCAGGCATTGCATGCAAATGCGCTCCCTGTGCTTGATATGTGTAAACAATGGCTGGTCCAGTACATGTGAACAACTCTGAGCCACTACATATCAGAAGTGTGGGGATGTAAAACTCAACTTCGTGTATTGCCCGAGCAGTTTTTGACCAGAAAAATTCAAAGAATGCAACGTCCTATATAAGCTGGTAATGAAACTTTGTGGTCGAAGACATTTTTACTTTATTGTTTTGGGTTCCAGCTGTCATTTTTATTTTGTCTGAGACACCTGATTTGATGAGGCTGCTTCGAGCAATGAAGTGCTCAGGCTAGAGATACTACTGCTCAACCACAGTATCAGGTTTGGCAATTTGGAGGGTGACTTGCAAGGCTGAAATGAGCTATATGCAAGAATGTTCTTAGAGTATGAACCATGCACAATGTTGAATCCTATTCGATGTGCCTTGTTTTGCGGTCTACCAACAGAACAATATAGCCAATTGAAGGAACAAGTTGATTACTTGGTCAATGTAGCTTTATGTGGTCAAGTTGGATTGATCAGGTGCTTGCGGCTGTAGATAGACATTGAAATTAAAGATATAGAGAACATAGTAATAGTGATTAGAATCAAGAAGAATAATATAAACTGAAAATTTATTAGATATTGTTATGATTTATGAAGGCTTAAATATTTGATTTTTAAATTAGGGTTTCGATAAAATATTTGGATATAAGTTATTATATATTGATTTTTAAATTAAGAATTTAAATATATTTTTTTCAAAAATAACTATATTACTCATGTTTAAGCTCCAAACTATTTACATAAATATGAATTTAAATGTGATTTATCCCAAATACCTTTCTCCCCTCCCCAAATCACAAATTTTCAATCTAAATTATAACTTTCCTTTTTTCAATTATTTTCTCATCTCAATCCGCATGTGGGCAAAAGTGAATGTTTTAAACCGTCATGGATAATTGTAAATGTGAACATTTTAAACGGGTAGGTGCTTTGTCGAATTTTATCTTATTTGTGACGTAATATTGTTGATATATTTGAGTAAAGGTATCAATTGGATTGTAATGTCTCATTAATCATAATATAATCTATGAATTTTATGAATTTATTGTATCTTGTTTCATTTATGTTTGAGTGGATTTTATCTTAATGTGATATCTTATTTGGTTTAAATGAATTCAAATAAGATAAGTAAAATTATAAAAATAATGTAAAAAGAAAATATGATTATTTATAATAACAATGAACTCGATAGGATGAGATCGATAGGATGAGATGAGATGGGTTAAGATTGAAATGGGATAGAATAATTTTAACACAAATTCATTAGACATTAAACGAGATATGTTAAAATGTAAAAGTTTGTATCTACGTATTTGAGCTTCATGACCATTTTTCATGAAAAATGCATTCACACAAGTAAACCTTGTAACTGTTAGGATATTGATGTAACAATTCGCTCAATATTTTGATTTCATGAAAAATGCATTCACACAAGTAAACCTTGTAACTGTTAGGATATTGATGTAACAATTGGCTCAATATATTGATTTATTTCTAATTACACATCAAATAAGTAAACCCCTCTCCCCCTTTTTCTCAGCCGAAAAAAAAAAGAATGGTATTTTCACTTTGTTTTGTCCAAAAAATATGCCATATTTTTGACCCAAAAAAAAAAAGAACCATATTGAATTTTAGCCCATTTTCGAGCCTAGCTAGGGGAGGTGTTTGGGCTACCTCGTTGAAAAGCTAGTACCTCAAAGGTAGATTTTTTTGTTTTAAAATAACAAAAATATACTTACATACCTATAATTTACTAAAATATATATTTGTGATATAGACTTTGAAATCTATTTTTAAAATTTTTAAAATTTAATTATTAAATTATAAAATTTAAAAAAATACACATGAAATATATTTTAAAAATTTAAGAATATATATATATATATATGAAGTATATTAATTGCGAAAGAATTAGATAACATAAAAGAGGATGAAAATATTTATATATTTTTAGACGTGGATAAATCATTTGAAAAAAAGGGCAAACTTTAAGCACCGACTATTCAGTAATTTTATGAAGTGATCAACCGATCAATGCAATTAATCACATGGAAATACGACTTACAGCGTCTAATCCCCATTGTTAAGCATGTAATGTTTAACACAGCTTTCTGAAGTCTTTCTTTCTCTTCATCTAAATCTTTATTCCTTTCAATATTAGTCTTCTCACTTCTTTGGAAGGATAAATAGGAAAAATTATTCAATTTTTAAATTATATAACATATATGAAAATATATTATTGATAATATTAAAGGAGTATATATTTACTTTAGCATTTGTTTTTAATATATGATTTAAAATAAAAATGCATTCTCATCCATAAGTTTTCTAATATCTTTAAATCAAATCAATTATTAATTAAATATTATATCGATCAATTAATTAATTTATATTATTAATTAATAACTCATTAATAAATAAAAATTATGATTAAAAATGATAAATTTAAAATACTTATGTGAGTTTTATCGATACAACCGACTCTTATTTGAAAACGTTAACTAAAGTTTAATAATCAAAATTACTTATAATATAATTAAGTGAATTAGAAATGAATTTCTAAAGATTAATAAAATTTAAATAATGCAGCAAGTAAGACTCAAAACAAAAGTACGATACCCCAAAATTATTGAAAAGCCAGCTTTGAATTTCATAAATAATGAGAGAGAGAGAGAGAGAGAGAGAAATGAACGGAAATGTATAAATTTCATAAATTAAGGATGTAATTTTATTTAACATTTTTTTATTGGGTCCATAGAATAGGGAAATGTATAAATTTTTCATTATTTTTTAATCGACTTGTTAATCTATATGAATAAAATTTAAAATTAATAAAATTTTATTTTTTAAAAGATAAATATTTAATATTTAATATAAAGAAAATAGTATTATTAATAAAAAATATATTTCAAATTATTCAATAATACCTCCACCAGAAAGGTAGTGGCAGACATGAAGTGCTAATCATCTAACAGACACACAGTAAGTGACACAAAGCTAATTTTTTAAAATTAAACAAATTACATTCACAAAAAATATTTTGTTTGTTGAAAATTACTTTTATAGTTTTATAATTATATATATATATATATATATATATATATATATATATGTATATTATATAATTAAAGTTGTTAGTTGTTTCGTACCTTCACAAGTTCCTAAAAATTCGTAGGGTAAGGAATTAGGATACAACATAATTTTAAATTGGCCACTTTTATTTTTAGTTAATGATAAATATTGTAGGCCTTCTATGTGGCGAATGCTCCAAGAAGATGCTTGATGTGTATATGATATTAATATTTGGTCTCATTTATTTTATAAGAAAAATTATTTATTGATATTTAAATATATGATAACTTTATATTTAAAGTTAATGAATTTAATATTAATGAAATTTTTTTTATTAAAAAAAAAAGGGATAATAGTAAAGGTAGAAAGCTGTGAAGGAATGAATAACCCTATTTAATATAATGTTAATATGGTCATTAATTAATTGATTTAAAAGTAATATAAGTGTACATTGATTACCGATTAAGGTTTCCATGTGATTGACTAATTGCTTCCTTAAAGGCTATTACTAGTATACCTATAAGTCATATGCATAGTAACTGCTCACGAGTAAAGCCAATCATCTCTAACTTTTTTAATTATTGCAACAATTCACTTTTTATTCCTTAAAAGTTTTATTTTTTTTATTCCCTTTTTAATTATCACAACAATATTCGTATATAAATATATGTTTTGAATGGATAGAAAGAAACAAAAAGAAATTAGTTGGAAAATTTGAGAAGATAAATATGAAATTGAAAAAAATATATAAATTTTAGATCTAAAATGATATATTTTCACAATATATGGATACATAGATAAACATGGAGCATAATCGTCTCGTATTCATTTAAAATAAATTTGAGATAGTTATCGGTCGTGAACTAATAACAATTTCTTAAATGTTAAATCAATTTCTTATTTTTTAATATTTTTTTAAAAATATATTTAATTTAAAAATTAAAATATTAACACAATACTTAATCTATTATTTCATTTGAAATATTTACATTAATTTTTATTTAACATATATTTGTAAATAAAATAAAAAAATATAAATATAATGATAAATAAAATTCAAAATATAATTATTTATATCTTATGTTTAATTAGTTACAGTTTTTTCTTGTTCAATTTTAATTAATTATAATTTCAATATTATAATAATTATTTATGTTCTACATTTAATTGATTATAATTTTTTATTTTTTGAAAAAAAATCGTATGTTTTTTTTATGAACAATCACAATTTTAATTATTTACGATTAAAATATATAATCCTAATTCTCATAAAAAGTTACTTTAGTACAACTTATGTTTTTGTTTTATCACTCTTTCTTATAGATTTAATAGATTTGTTAATTTATTAATAGTAATATGGTAAGGAGATAATGTTGATTATAGATTATATTTAATTAAGTAATTAAATAAAGAAAAATTTAATAATAAATACAAATATTATCACTGTTAATGTTGAATTAATCTAAAATAATGCTTATTTGTTGTATGTCTATTTATTACATGTTATATATTTAAGTTATTTATGTGTCTTTAATTTCAATGAATGTATAAAAAAATTTATTTTTTCAAAATAATAATAATAATAATAATAATAATGAAGAATTTGGCTTTGTCCAAGGAAATAATATTATATTTAAAATTTTAGGTAATGCTTTTAGACGATTTTTTCTGCAAAGAGTCAAATCTTTGTTCACAATAATTATTTTCTATTAAATATTTTTCCATTTGATCTAAAATAGGAAGATTACGTATGAATAATAAAGTGCTAAATTAGAGTGCTGTACTATAGTATGAAAAATTGATTTAATTTGTCACAAAGTGACGTTCCTAAATAAAATAATTGAGTATGTGAGGGTTTAGGGATGGCCACGGGACATCACACAGTTGTTTTAATAATCATAACCCTGCATTGATTTTAAGTAATCATTTGAATTACATTATTTAACCATCTAAACATGTAATTTCTGAAACCAAAAGACATGACTCTAATTCTTAGGTGCTGCTTTTTAGTTATATTAAATAACGTAAAATTTGTGATAAATCTTAACTTTGTAAAGATATTTATATTTTTAAAAATATAAATATTAAACTATTTTAATATTTATTTTTATTTTATTTTTTTTAACTATAACAACAATAACTAATTAGTATGTCTCATATTTATCTCTACTTTTAAAACAAATTATAAAAAGTACTCAATTGTTTGTTTGTTTTTCAATTTATCCATTTTCTCGAATACTTTTGTAACCTATTGGCCATTTGTACATTATAATGTTGTGTTTGATAGAAGAGAATGAAAAGGTCATTTCATTTGTGTGTTTGATCGGACTTAAAAACGAGTCAAGAATGAAATCGATTCTTAAAAGAGAAAAAAAATCAAAATTCATTTTCTCCTTTAAGAATCATGATTTTATTCTCATCTAATTTTTTTTTTCCAATTTTACCACAACCCTAAATATAACTCTAAGCACAAATCTTAAAACCTTAAATTCTATTTAAAAAAAAATAATAATTTTAACCCTAAACCTTAACGCACAAATAGAATACAAAACCCAAAACTATATTTAGAAAAATAATAATTTTAATCATAAACCTTAACCCATAAATATAACCCAAAATCTCAAAATCTTAAATTCTAAAACCCAAATCTCAAATCCTAAACCTCCAAATACTAAACCTTATTTAAAAAAATAATATTTTTAATAATATTTTTTATTCGAAGATCTATTAATTCATTCTTGTAAGTTATAATTCAATCTAATTTTAATTTTTTTATAAAAATATATTTAAAAAAGTTAAAATTAACACAAATTAATTAAAATATAATAATTTAAAAAGATAATAATATTTTCACAACAAAAACGATTATTATTATAATTATTTTATTTAATAATAATAATATTATAATATTATAATATAATTAATTTTGAAGATATAATAAATATTTTATCTTTTTTTATTATATTAATAATAAAATTGATTGTGACTTTAAAAAACTTTATTAATATAATGATTAAAAAATATAATATTATCCTATAAAAAAATCAGACGATTAAAAGGCCTGTACGAAAGTGACCGAATGTCTTTTTTTTTCTCGACCCGAATGGAAAAGTAAAGTAACGTATAGAAAATATGTAAGATAATGATATTTTAAAGAATAATATTAATAATATTCTTAATTTTAAAGTATTACCGTAAATATTTTTAAATTTTTTAAAATATTATAAATACTATTAAATTTAATAAAATTTAAAGTTAATAAAAATAAATATTAATATTTTATACATAAAAAATTAATAAATAATATAAATAAAAATATAAGATATCTCAATACGTTACTTACAAGAAAGGATAATTCGTAAATTTAAAGAAATAATACAAAAAATAAGTTTAAAATTTTTAAAAAAGATAAATTTAAAGATTTATCGTTATTAAAAATAAGTAAAATAATTTCAAAAATATATATAATTTATTATGGAATAAAAAATAAATAAATAAGTATTAGTATTAGAGACGTAAAAATAATATATAATATATTATTAATTGATAAATAAAATGTTATGAATAAACTATTAAAAAAATCTCTTAAAAAGATAAAAAAAAATTAGATACATTCATTTAAGAGTAATCTAAATATTAATACAAAAACAATTTAGCGAATTAATTTACACATTAATAGAAATCTAGGATACTAAAATTTGAAATTCATACCATACATACGTCAGCCATTAATATTAATTATTATAACTTAAACCAAGTATTTAGTTTAGCTTATGAATTAAAAAAAAAAGATTTAATGAAAGAAGAAAATTATTATTTTTCAATACACTACATAGTAAGATATTTATTAACAAACAAATATAATAGTTCAACATATAAATAAAATAAATTTATAAATATAGATAAAAACTTTTTAATAAATTGAATAAATAATAAAACCAAAAATATTAATAGACTTTAAAATACTAGAAGAATGAGATTTAGATGTTAAATAAAAATATTTGATATTCAAAAGAAAAAATAATGTATGAAAATTTACGTTCATAGATTTTAATAGAGAAATCTCAAACAAAGAAAGAAATGTGATATATCTAAAATAAAAAGTTAAAATAACGAAAGTATTAATCCATGAAGTAATATTAGGAAGAAAATAATATCATTATTATTCCGATAATGTTTAAAAATAAATTAAATGATATAATTATATTTTAATGTAAACCTAATAAGCATATCAAAAAATCAAATAATAATAATAAAAGATTTAATTTTTTTAGCCGAAAAAATAGATATAATACAAGAATCAAACATCAAGTTCTTATAAGATATAAATAAAACATAAAAAGAACTCTTAAAAGAAATAAGAAAATATAATTATAATAAATTACAACAAAACAAACATAAGAAATTCACAGAGTTAAAAGATGGATTTAAACAACATACCTAAAGACAATAAAATTATAGATTATAATTTTGATCCATTTGTATGATTAAAAGAAGAACTACATAAGAGATTATATGCATTGATAAAGAATAAGAAAAAAAATCTAAAGATAAAGAATAAACTATAGTCCCAATTTAATTAAAATATAGAAAAGAATTATAAAAATAATTTATAGATCATGAGAATAGAGATATATAAAAATTAACGAGTCTTTTAATTCTAACAAATGAAGAACTAGGAAGACATTATAATGAAAAACTTTGAATAAACAAAGAGAAATGTGATATGAGAATAGTCAATGAAATTGATTGAGAACTAGAAAATATAATCCAAAAAAATCATATGAAACCTATTTCATTACCAATTACCAATTACCAATTCCTCATGAAGAATGAACATCTTACCCACGTAGAGAAGAAAGAAATAAGCAAAGGCTAGAAAAAATTATCCTTCCTTGAGAAAAAACAACCCAAAATAGAAGAAATGTTACATTAGAAAACTAGAGGTAGTATCCCACCAGAAGTCAAACTTTATGAAAATTATATATTTGATATTTTAGATTTAGATTGTATAAGAGACATGATAAAAACCTTAGATGAATGGTCTAGTGTTATGAGCATAATCATACAAACGTCTTCAATCATATAATCAAACAATTCCATTTATAAAGTCCTAGCAACCCACTAAATGATAAAAAAATGTTAAAATTTGGTTTATAAATTTTATAGAACAACAATATTTACAAATGCAAATGAATGTTTCCACTTGTAGGGAGTACTTAAATATTGTAGTAAATAAAGTATAGAAGAAATTTATCGGAGAAGATAAACGTAGACATATCATTGAATCTAGTGAAAATGAAATTGAGAAAGTCAAATGGTATTTAACAAATATGAAAATATGTGATATGTGTCATATTGATTCATTTATTTGTGATTATGAAACGTATTATCACAAATTATTAACATCTATGCAAGAAACTTATAAAGAAATATTTTTTTTTCAAAAATTACCTAAAATATTATATAAAATTATAACAAAATGATGGAATAAAAGAAATATAGAAAATATACTTGATACCCTAAGGGAAAGAATAAAAACTCTTAAAAATAATTAATTATTAAATGTAAAAAAACAAGAATATAAATAAATAAGAGGAAATGATAAAATCTATTATGATACATGAAATTTTAAGAAGTTAGAAAAATATAGATTTATAATAAAATTTTCCAAGCAAAAGTATAAAAAATATAAAACATTCAAAAAATATAAATTTAGAAAATAAGATTTTTAAAAATATAAGAGAAGGTATAACGAAGAACCTTATAGAAAAAATATTTTAGGAGAAAAATATATATGCCATCCGAAAACAAAAATTATTGTTCATCATTAAAATGGAACTGTAGATGTTGAATCTCTAATGAGAAATGACATTACACTAATTAATTTTGTAACAAGCTTCAACGTAAAAAAGAATTTAAAAAGAAATTTTCACAGAAAGCAAAATCTTAGAATAAGCTTTTAAGATTGAATTAGAAGTGATAGAGAAATGAGATATAGATAATACTTGTAGTATTTATCTATTAGAATAAACTCATAAAGAAATAATTGACTCAAAATTTGAATACTCTTCATCAGAAGATAAATGATTTGTATAGTATTACAAATCAAAATAGTATTTATATTAAGATATGATTGAAATTTAAAGGTTACACAAGTCACCATTTACATGAATATGTAGAAAGATTAGGCAATAAATATGTATTCCTTGAGGAGCTCTGGAAACAAGTACCAAAAGATTTAATTGTAAGAATTATCAATAATACTATAAAAAATCTTAAAAGATATAGATATAATGATAGAAGAAGAGAGATTCAATATTCCAATCATATATCAACAAAAAAATAGGAGTTGATTTATTTATAAGAAATAATTCGATATACTTCTATCAACCTTTTACATAATATATGGACAAAATAAATTTAACAACACTAGGTGGTGAAATCATTTATGTGTCAAAGATAAGTAAAACTATGAATATATCAAACCCAACTTTGAAAACATTGTGAGATGGACATAAATTAGCAAAAAAATTATTTTCAAAATATTTCATTAGATATAAAAGAGAAATAATATTTTTTTCTTAATGAAATTCAAGAACATAAAGCCTTAACATGTATGAGAAAATTCTTAAAAATAGCTAATAAGCTTAGAAAATCCTTTAGATTCAAAAGTAAATATATCTAAAATAATTGTTAACATAAAACTAAGAGTAAAACCTATCATTTATACTCCAGAAGATAGGATTGAATTGAAAAACAAATTCAGTAACTTTTAGAACTAAAAGTCATAATATCAAGTAATTAACCTGACTCTAATCTAACATTCTTAGTCGGAAAAAAGATATTGGTAATAAACTTCAAAGTATTGAATAAAAAACTCATTGATGATGGATAATTTCTTCTAAAGAAAGAAGAATTATTATTGTTTGGACATAAGGAATGACTTGTTGCCTGACCTTTGTAGAGCACGAGCCTTGAGATGTCATCCCGAGCCTTGGGGTAGTCGACCTTAAGCTTTAAATGTATTTTGCTTTACTCTTATACCCCTCTTAACACGTTGTGACATAAATGCCCTATTTAATCGATACTTGTATATACAAAATCTATATATGCATGGATTCCTTAAGAGATCCATACATTCCATCAATAGCCCTAGCTCTATTATGATAGAGGCCTTCAGGTGATGTCTTCTAAGGGATTATGATTTGTTTGTAGAACTGACCAAGATGATCCCACAAACTTTAGAGGAAGCTTATAGAGAGGTAAGAAAATTTTTCATTTTGGAAAGAAAGTTAGGCCTGGTTAAGAGTAGAAAATTAATTGTAGTGGTTGCATTAGAAAAAAGAGAAAAGACGGATGAGCCCAAATAGGGCTAACCAAGACGACAAGATCAACAAAAATAAGCCCTTCACACCAAATCATAAAGGGAGTAATCAATGGTCTGGGAACAAGGGGCCTTGGGAGATGTCACTATCTCCCTTCAGGGGTCCACCCTTAAGAGTAAGTCTCGCCTAAGCAGTGTTAAGAAGGGAGGAGAAGCCGAATGTTAGATGGCCCCAAAAAATGAAGGCTTCCCTTAGGGACACATCTAAATAGTGTGCCTTTCAAAAAAATGTAGGCCATGAGATGAAAGACTATAGGCATCTAAAAAGAGAAAGGGAGGATCTGTTAGCCATAGGATATTTAAAAGACCTTGTAGGAAGTAGTAGTATAGGAGAAGGGTGGTAGCCCAGACGTGAAACTTCAAAGCTACCCACTCTATCAGGTAACATGATAGACCACTACAACGAGCCCAATATAAGAACTATTCATACCACACATGGAAAGCCGTGGCTTAATAGGACCTCCAATAACTTGCGTAAAAGATACGCTAGAGACTTATGGAGATCTTCACATGTTTACAATCTAAAAAAATAGAGGTCTTCTATTGAAATCACCTTCAATGAGATGGATGAAATCACCTAATATAAATATATTTATATAGGGATGGTACATGAAGATGGTAAAATAAGATACATCATAAGTGTAAGGTTCTTCTTGTATCTAATTGGTAGACCTTGTATCTCATTTGAATTGACGGACTGTACTAGACATCTACCTTCGTGCCCTTTTTTTAAGAGACCTACGTTGTGTTTGTTACTTTGGAATGGCCTTTTCAAAGTGGGATTATAACAATTTCTGGTATTTTCATGGTCTCTTCATATCTCATTTACGCCCTCTTCAGTCGGGATTTTGAGGACTTGATGGAAAGTGAACAGAACTACCTTCATCTTGTATATCCATAACCTACCCAAGATGGCATTGTAATGAGATGGGACATCAATTACCACAAAATTGGTCATCACTACAGATCCCTTAACCATGATAAGTAGCACCCTGGTTCCAATTGCATAGGTGGTGTTGTTGTTGAATCCCACCAAGGATAGATCTCTTATTGCAATATCGCATTCTTTTATGCCTAGGACTTTTGTTGTCGACAGAAAAAGAAGGTTGATTAAGCTCGCAATTACAATCTTGATCTGAAAAAAATCGCAGGATCTTATTCTTAAAGTGATTACCTTAAACTCAAAAAAGGTAGATCGCTCTCCATCAAAGAGAGTTGATCACCTCAAGCTCAGAAAATGTAGAGTGCTCTCCTTCAAAAAGAGTTGATTACCTTGAGCTCAAACCAAGTAAAATGCTCTCCATTAGAAAGTTGATTACCTCAAGCTTAGAAAAGGTAGAACGCTTTCCATCAAAGAAAGTTGACCACCTCAAGCTCATAAAAGGTATAACACTCTCCCTCAAAGAGAATTGATTACCTCGAGCTCAAACCAAGTAGAGTGCTCTCCCTCAAAGAGAATTGATCACCTCAAGCTTAGAAAAGATAGAGAAATCTCTATCAAAGAGAGTTGATCACCTGGAGCTCAGACCAAGTAGAGCGTTTTCCCTCAAAGAGATTTGATCACCTTGTCCTCAGAAAAAGGTAGAACGCTCTCCTTTAAAGAGTTGACCACCTCAAGCTTAAAAAAGGTAGGGCTCTTCACCGTGTGGACCATTGTGTCCAACACGTTTATATATATGTTGAGAAAAAGCTCAAAATCATGCGTAAGAACGTTAATCCTATTCCTTTACTGAGCCTTTAACTCTTCCACCTCGGTTGAAAAATTGAGTTAAAAGAGTAGGGGAACTGATGTTTGGGCATAAGGAATGACCTGCTACTTGACCTTTGTTGAGCTCTTGCCTTGATACATCAGCCCAAGCATTAAGATGTTAGCACAAGCCTTGGGGTCATCTCGATCCTTAAGACGTCAGCCCAAGCCATAGAGTCAACCGGAACCTGAAGACATCAGCCCAAGCCTTGAGACATCCACCTGAGCCTTAAGACATTAGCCCGAGCCTTAGGGTGGTCGACCTCAAACATTAAATGTATTTTGATTTACTCTTATATCTCTCTGACAAGCTGTGACATAAATGCCCTATTTAACCAACATATGTACGTATAAACTATATATATACATGGACTCCCTAATAGATCATACACATTCTATCAATTGCTCTTATTTCTCTCTAGTTTCTCTCTCTACAAATTGGACCAATCCCAACAATTATCATTAATGAAAGAAAAGTTCTTAATTTTTATTACAAAATGTGGATTTTAACAAATAAATATAGATGAAGAATGCCAAAAATTAACGGCATTTAGTTACCTTTAAGGATAATTTCAATTGAATGTTTTATTATTTAGATTAAAATAAGTTCAAGGTATCTTTCAAATATATATGGACAAAATCTTTAAGAAATTACAAAATATTTATTGTGTTTACACAGATCATATTTTAATTTTTAGTAATGAATTAAACAAATATTATTTAGTTATTATTAATATTCTCTAAGGGTGTAGGAAAGAAATCATTGTTAATAAAGTAGTAACTACTTTGCAAGAAAATTAAGTATTTAGTATTATCAATTGAATATGAAAAACATAATTTATAATCTCGCATATTAAATAACATTTAAGAATTTTTAATAAATTAAAAGATAAAAATTAATTACAAAGATTATTAAGATGTTTAACATATGTTAAGATTTTTTAATTTTTACTATTTTATTTTAATGTATTATTAATTTTTTTAATTTTTATTATAAATTAAAAATATGTATTTAAATAAAAAAATTAAATTTTTTATTTTTATCTTTTTTAAAGACTAACATTTTAATCACTTAATAAAAATAATAATATTTTAATAAAAAATTATTTTTAATTAATTTTAAATACAATATTTTTAATATAAAATATTATACTGTATAAATAAATTAATATAAAAAATTATCACTTATATTATCTTAAAATATTTATTAGGTCAAAAATAATAGGGAAATTATTTACTGTGTAGTATACAGGGAAAATATTAACAGAGGAGGGTGAGTGAGTATCATTTTTAATTATAGATAATTTAAATTATTATTATTTATAATGATTTGATAATTTTTTCTTAAAAATAATTATAATTATAATTAAATTAAAAATAAAATAATTATTATAATATTAAAATTATAATTAATTAAAATTTAACGTATATTAATATTACTAATTTATATATATATATATAATTACATATAAAAATATAGTTTTAACAATAAAATAAATAATATTTTATATAATTAAATTAAATTTTATTTATTTTTAATTTATATTTTTAATTTTAGTTAAAATTAAAAATAAAAATTAATATAAATATTTAATTGTTTTAAAATTAATTATGTTATTGAATAAATATTAAAAAAATAAAAAAGTATTTAAATCGAGAAAAAAATATATCAATAATTAAATAAATTATATTTAAAATTAATATAAAATAGTTATTATTATTAAATAAATGTATCTAAAATTAATCCAAAATATTTATTATTATTAACATAAACGTCTACACGTGCCCCGCGTTCATTAACATTGAGGAGTGTGTCAGAAGCTCACTATTTCGCTGATTTTGCAGATTGAAATAGAGAGTGAAAGGTGTCTTAAGCAAGTTTCAGAATTGTCAAGAAGAAGAGACATAATTTTACTGCATTTGGGTCTTCTCCCAATCTTTGGTATCATTTCTGTAAAGTTTCTAGACCACAGAAAACGAGTGAAAGCCAGGTGTGATTTTTCCTTCATTTTCTTTTGTGAGTGATTTCATTTTTCTTTTGTTTGTTGAGATACGTTGTTTCTGGGTTTTTTTTGGGATTTAGCTTAAATATTCAAAGCTTTTACCTTTGTTGGGTATTGCTTATGAATTTATGATCGTGATATTTTATCTGCATTTTGGAGTTTTTTCTCTTTCATGGAGTTCTCTATCTGGGTTTGTTGAACTGTTTCGATTTTTTTTTTCCTTTTTTGTTTTGTTTGTGCTGATGGCTACTTCTATTTGCAATTTGTTTAGATTTTTCTTCTTCCTTTTAATTTTATTTACATATTGTTTGATCAAGTTTTTTTTTTGGGTTCTTTGAACGAGAAGTTCTAATTTTCATTTTTACTTACAAGCTCAAATGATATTTAGAGATTCAACAAACGCCTGAATCCCTGATCTATATCTACTTTTGGTTCTTTTTTTAAGAACTCTAGCTTTTGATTAGACATCTTTTTTATTTTCTATCTCATCAAAGAGATTATTATCTCCCCTTTTTTGTTTTCCCCCATTTGCTGATTTTGGCTTTTGTCAGAATCAAAATATTTTGAAAATTTCAATTTCAATCTTAATCTCAATCTCTGAGAGCATTTTTCTGTTTCATGTATGTGAGAGGTTTGAAATTTGATCATGTCAAATAGAAGTCTTATGCCTAAATTTTATTGCAGCTAGTGGATTCAGCCAATAGTGGTCTTGCTTAGCAATTTCATCTACTAATTCCTAAAATACTTGACCTTTTTTTTAAGTTTCTGATTCTTATATTAATTTTTAACCCTTGTTGTTGTTTATCCAGAGAAGGGGCTTCAGGTTCCCAAGAGGAGGGTTTTGAGGTAATGCTAAGGAAGAAAACCAGGTCAATTCGGAAGGATCATTACCAAATGGGTCACCTACCAATATATGATTCTGGGTCTGAGTCTGAGTCCTTTCTTCAATCTGATGTTACGGGACATAACCTCAAAAGCAGCTCTTTTTATAGTGTCCCTGGTCTCTTAGTAGGCTTGAGTTCTAAAGGTTTAACTGATTCTGATTCTGTTAGAAGTCCAACATCTCCTCTAGAATTTAGAGTGTTTTCAAATCCTGGACAATCCTTGAAGTCTCCAAGATCATCTCAGGATGGACAACAAAGGAGCTGGGGTAATAGTAAAGTGGGCCTAGGCATTATAGAATCCCTTCATGATGATACGAAAATTTCCGGGAAAGTTTCTCAATCATCGGAGAGTAAGAACATTCTTTTTGGACCACAATTGAGGATGAAACGCCTCAATGGTGTATCCAGTAACAATTCTTTTGAGTTGCCTAAGTCTCTGCCTAAAAGTTATGCAATTTTTCTTCATTCTAAAACCAAATCACCCCTGCAGAAAGGTAGCTCTGATGTTCGTTTTGAAATTGGAGAGAGTCCTTTTGAAGCTGAATCGCATGGAACTATCCGGTCTTGCTCGTTGGATTCTTGTAGAACATTCTCAGGTTTAACCAAACTAAACCCGGGGTTCGTTTCTAGAAATTTTCTGTTAGGGAAAGTATCTACTGAAGCTGTTTCACCTTCTCATAGAAGCCGAAATTCAAACCAATTTTTGGGTTCAAAACTGAGTAGAGACAATGGATCTGTAGGGTCTCAAGATGGAATTATTGGACCTCTGTCAGCTAGTGAGATTGAACAATCTGAGGATTATACATGTGTGATCTCACACGGTTTAAACCCGAAAACAACTCGTATATATGGTGACTGCATTTTGGAAACTCAATGTAATGAATTGAGCTTTTTTAATAAGAAAAATGATAAGGAGAATGCAATGCCTAAGCCAATCACAAACTCAAGTGATTTCTTGAGTTTCTGTTACTATTGCAACAGGAAATTGGAAGAAGAGAAGGACATTTACATATACAGGTTTGCATCACAAACACATATAATTGCACTTGATTTCTTTGAAATAATATCACACAACTTTGGAGTCGAACCCCTTATCTTACATTTGCACGCCCCACAATGAGGCATTGGTGCCACTATGCTACAACAATGCAGGCTACTTGCACTTGATTTTCGAGCAGAGCTTCTTTGTTAACTGATTTCTATATTTGAGTTGCAGGGGTGAGAAAGCATTTTGCAGTTTGGATTGCCGCTCGGAAGAGATTTTGATTGATGAGGAATTGGAGAAACCCAACAATAAATTTTTTGAAGAATCTCCTAAGATGGATGATGGCAATGAACTTTTTGAAACTGCCATCTTTCCTGCTATATAGAGACTTACATTCTGTAGCCACCATCGCCATGGTTGGTGAGACCGAGACAGACACAGACGCTATCGATCATCTGTTCATAAAGTGCTGTTTTATGTTAATCTTGGCAGCCATGGATGATCTTTTTGTACATTTTTGCGTCTGGTAAAACTGATTCAGTGATCTTGGTTATGGTGGATAATTGGATTGCATCAGTTCCCCCCCCCCCCCCCCCCCTCTTCTATGAATTAAATATTGATATACATGTCACAAAGAACTATTGTCATATATCTCTTGAAAGGGTGATAGCCTATAGTTGTGGCTCTCCATATTGACCATGATGCCTGTGGTCTCTATTATGACTAGAGATAACTGTTGACCAAGAGGCAAGAGCAGTTTGACTTAATATGAATTACTATTTGTTATCTTTCATTACATTCATTGCCTGATGGGCGTGACGGAGTGGAAAACTTTTTCTTCATTTATTTGGGGAATTTGTCCCACTAGTCGGTCACTTTGTCAAGTTATGTTGTATAGTCTCATAGTTTAGGAAGGGCTCTTTTTTTAGTAGTATTATGATTTTCGATTTTGCTTTTGATACTTTTTTTTTAGTTAGATTGTTGGGTGGTACCTGTACGTCTATTTTAAAAAAAATACTATAATTTTTTATTTAATTGAAGATTTTTAATATATGCGGTAATATATGTGATATTTATAGGTGATAAATTAATTAAATGATATTCGTGAGTTATTTTAAGATAAGTAATTAATTGATTAATTAAAAATATTTTTAAAATATGAAACGTTTATTATTGTTATTATTGGAGTAAAACAAGCTTTCAAGATGATTCTCTTTTAAGAGATAAACTTTAATTTCACGCGATTAAGCAATTATAGTGGAGTAGAAATCACTCAACTTCACTTTCTTGTCTTCGATTTTAGAATAGAAATTAAACAAATCAGAGTCATAGGTAGTGATGTTCATAAATCAGATCGAATTGAACTAAATCGAAAAATCAGATCAATCAAACGGTTTTATAAATTAAATGGTTTGATTCAGTTTATATTAATTAAAATTGTTTTTTAAATGGTTCGGTTCAGTTATATTAATTTTTAAATCAATTGAAACAAATTAAATCGATTTAATAATATATTAAAATTTTCATATTATTTCTCATTGAAGGTGTTTAAAAATTGAATCAAATCAAAAAATTGGACCATATCGAATGGTTTTATAAATCAAACGGTTTAATTTGATTTGTATTAATTAAAAATGTTTTCAAATAATCCAATCTGATTTGAGTAATATAAATGGTCCAATCCGATTAATTTTTTTTCTTCCCAAAACTGGACCGATGGACACCCCTAGTCATAGCACACATGGCGAGTTATGCTAGTGTTTATCCACCACCCCTTAAATCCAACAACAAAGTTGATTTAAATTATCATAATAATAAGTTGATCTTCAATTAGGTTTGCATGCAAAGTAGAACGAGTCTGTTACAATTATAACACATAAATATTCCATTTCTTTGGAGGTGTTTATGTCAAATCCATGGAAGATTTCTATTGCAATTTTGGTTGTTATAGTTGTAGTTGATAATACAATTCTAATACTTTATGTTTCTTCCTTTGGGTTTCAAAATGGAAGATGTGTATTTCTTATTAGCATTATTGTTGGAAACAACAAGTACTTCATTTTTTTTATCTTGTTTTTGTGCTCACTTCTCAATGCAAAAACAGGTGATAAGAATTTCTATCAAGAAATCCTTAACTTTTTGCCTAAGAATATTTTTAAAGTATTTCCAAATATGTGGTAATTTTTCAATTAAAACAACAACTTAAAATTATTCTTCTAAAGGCATACCTTCGTATAGTTATTTATGTGCTATTTTATGTAGTACATGGTTCCAGCTTTCTCATTATCATATTTCTTTTAAAGTGCATCTTAGATTTTGTTACCATTTTTATCAAAATTATAATGATCATACAGGTCAATAAATAGACTATTTAGAATGAAATTCATACATAGGAAACCATCTTCTACTTGATACTTACAATTCTTAGTTAGAGTGTTAGTAGGTTTAGTAAGCAATTTAGGTTTCGTAGTATTTAAAACATAAGCGACTTTTTTCATGGGAAAGAAGAAATAAAATTTTTCGTCTCCATCTTTAAAATAGAGCATCTCAAAATGAAAAAAAGGTTTATTCATATCAACAATGATTAGATCAATAGACATGGTAGATGGAATATCATTTTAAAATTGTTATTATAGAATAATAAAATAGGAATGAAGTGACCAAATTTTTTTTGGATTAAATCGTGAACTAGATCACTCTCTATGAGATATTTCGCAACTATGTCCAAGATGTGTAAGCAATCAATAGCAGCATCGTCATTAGAATAAAACATCACAAAAAACCTTTTATGTCTCAAAAGTCTACTGTACTATAGAAAACCTAAATACTAAAACTCTGCTAAAATTATTTTGCTCGGAATAAAGAAAAGAAAAGAAATAAAAGCTAAGAGTTTTTTCTGTATAGAGAGAAAAATATCAAATAGAGTAAGTTATGTTGTAATATGTAAATGATTGAGGCTACTATCTCTATTGATACAAAAAAGTTGAAGCTAATGAAGAGGGAAACGTGTGAGTGAGCAACTATCATAATTATAAAAGTTGAGAAAAATATTCATAAAAAATAAAACTAAGAGAAATGTAAAGAAGAATGCATAAAGAGAGACTAAATCAACTCGTATGAATATGTGTGTTAGTTAGATCAATGATTATCTATTTTCTCTCTCTTTTATAAAAAAAAGTAAATATTTTTTATGACCCAATGTAAGTCTCAATTTAGTACCTTATAAACACCTACAAAGAAAAGTTTTTAAGTAATGTGTAACAACTATAGTGTAAACTCACAATGTATACTTTCCTTTTTCAAAATTCATTTTATATTTAAAATATTAACAGTTTTACTCACACCATTACGTCTATCATCTTTGGCATAAATATTAGAGATTAGAACATAAGTTGAATTATTTATAGTGTCGAAGTGCGTACATTATTAGTTAACATGTTGATGGCTTTTACACACGTGTATTTATATATGTGATTTAATCGACATTAGTTTAGTAAACTTTATCGCCTCTAGGAGATCAAGTATGCATCTGTAATGCGGTCACTAACTTTTACCTATTTTATAACTTAGTTTCCTATCACTTTTTTGTTAGATTTATCTTTTAATTTTTTAATTTTTATAAATTTGATCCAAAAATGATTAAATATAAATTTAAATATTTAAAAAATTAAATTATAAAAAAGTGAAAAAGAAAACAAATTTAATAGATTAAATCTAATTAGTAGACTGAAATTTCAACATGATTTCTACATTTGAACCAAATTTATAGAATTTGAAAATTTAATGAACAAATCTAACAAAACCATTAGAAGAACAAAGTGTAAAATGAAGAAAAGTAGGGTACTATAAATGTTGTTCAATCCCCGTAGTGCTGAATTGTAGGAATAGTATTATTGTTCTAATTAATCATATATATATATATACTCTTCATTATTAAACCTCCATGGCTAACAAGCAAAAAAAAAGGGGCTATGAAAGTGACATGATCAGAGCTTTATTCCTCTTGCTACCATTTCCATATAAAGATCAATAGCTTTAATACTTTGCTCCTCCATGGCATGTGCTGCTATCATAGCTGTCTATACAAAAAAGCATTCTCTTCCGTACGTCATATCAGAAAATAGCTCATTCGCTTTTTCCATGCTTCCATGCTTTCCGTACATGTAAATTAGCGCAGTTCCCAACATTTTATCTAACTCAATTAGATTCTCCTTTATGTACAGTATGGACCCAAATGCCATTATTCAAAGCTCCGATGCTAGCACAGGATGATAAGACACTGATCAAAGTGAGTTTGTCTGGTTTTTACATCTGAATTCTACATTTTATAGAATAGTTCAATGGACTATTCAAGTAACGGTGTCCAAGCGAAACACCGTTGACATAGGTGTGGATATTTTATGTTCTATTTTGATGAAATTCATAAAAAAAATTATGAGATGGCATTATATTTTTGTTAGGAATCACATTAAAGAATGACTTTGAGATGCAAATACCATCACAAATGAGTTAAAATTTAGATTTAATCCTGTATTTCTTGTATTTAAATTATAAATTAAATTAAATTATCAGTTTTTCTTTTGTTGTTTTTGTTCTATCTTTCCTTATTTATATTTATCAAATCACTAAATATAATTTTTATTCGTCAAATCTTTAAACATAATTCTTCTAAAATTTCTCCTATTTCGTTTATATTTTTATCCATTTCGTCTGTTATACATAATCCCATTTCTGCGTAACCCATTTAGCATTGAATTCCAGGAGGCAATATTCTTGCTAGGTAAATCACAAATACCATTTCAGCCTCATCTAGTCATCCAGATTTTGCATACAAAGCATAGTTAATAAGAGAGTAAACACCTACATAAGTACCCACACATAGACCCAAATTTTTTTTTCTACAAGAAGGTATCTCATTTTTTTTATTCTGATTACATATAAATACGTAATTGAGATTAAAACTTTCACGTAATCGTATTATCACTAATTACGTTATGCTTAGTTTTACCTTACCCACTGTTAAGTTATATTTGATATTGTAATTTACTTCACTTGTACTACACTTGTATTATTTCACTTGTACTACACTTCCACTATTTCACTTGTACTACACTTGTACTACATTTCCACTATTTCACTTGTACTACATTTGTACTACACTTCCACTATTACACTTGTACTACACTTCCACTATTACACTTGTACTACACTCAGACCACACTTGCTTACAATCCCATAAACAGTATTCTACAATACATTCTAAACACACCAATACAACATTAAATCATTCTTCTTCTTATCTCTATACTTTTCACACGGTATCAGAGCTCTCATATACCTCTAAAATTTCTATCAAAATTCGCTCTTCCTCGCTCTAAACCCTACTCACTCAACCCGACTCACCTCAACCCTGCATTTCATTCCAAACCCGGCCACCTCAACCTCGGCCACCTCAAACTCCTCAACCTAGCCACCTCCATTACCACTCCAACTCTTCGCCTCTTAACTCGGTTTCTCTCAACCCTAGCCACCTCAACCCTGCCTGTGCTTGTTTTCAACTCCTTTTTTTCATTTTTAAGGATATCTCCTTTATACTATCTCTATATATTCGTTTTATATCTCCTCCATTATTTCGTTAAAATGGACCGAAATGATATCCTAAAACCAATCTCTACCACCCGATGATACTAACTACCTAGCTCTCAATGGGCACAAGCAATGAAAAGTTTTCTGAAAGGACGCAACTACGGCCATAACTGTGTGATATCTCTATACCCATCCAAGAAACCACCGAAACAACTCCTTATTTGCTAATCGCCAAGACGGGAGAGTAAACATCATCAAATTATTACCCGGTTCCGTAACACCACTTTACCCTCCATTCACGGTGACAGCGTTTTGACACCGCCAAAGAAGTTTGGGAATTTTCGAGGCTCGTTTTACTACAGCATTTAGCCAACCAATATCAACTTTTAACAACTCTTCATACCAAACGCCCAAAGTGCATTGATCAAACCATTAACCAATTTCTCTCCGAAATGCATACTATTCGGGATCAACTCGCTTCTTTCTCGAACCAACTTGACGAACAAGATTGATGCCGAGATGTTTGCAAACTTACCGTAATCACCAACGTCTTGTTATTTTTCTCATGGCTCTCCATGATCGATTTGAACCCTGTTTCGCTTCCTTACTCCATCTGAGTCCTTTCCATCCTTAGATATCGCGTCACCGAGCTTCATTCCTGAAGAAACTACGGGGGTTTTCAAAGTTCATCATACAGATTTTGTTCTCACACCCCTTTATCGCCTCTAAAGGAGGTTCTAAAGGACTTCAAACATCAAGGCCGCACCTACCGTCACAACCCCAATCAAGCTTTCTACATGTCCCATTCTGCATGTATATATTGTCACAAGAAGTGGTCCAGACACTTTAATGTAGATTGCTTTCCTTTCTCAAGATTCCTCACGGAATCCTCTCAAAGATTCCTCTCGAATCCTCTCAAGATTCCTCACGGAATCCTCTCAAGATTCCTCTCGAATCCTCTCAAAGATTCCTCCTGAATCCCTCTCGCATTCCTCCTTAATCCCTCTCAACATGCTTCCTGTGTAAAAATAGTAACTCATCTATCATTTGCTACTGAGGGATAATCATGACAAATTTATTTTCTCTACTCAAGAACTCTCAAGGTCTTCTTAAACATGTTCTCTCACAATCTAGTAATGCTTCTCCATCATTGTCTCACATCGTAAATCTTTATGGTATTTTGATTCTCCGCTTTGTTGTAACCATATGACTCATGATACTCTCACATCTTCTCTCCACACAATCTTCCATCTCCAAACCTTTAATTCAAACTCACAATGGTTCACATATGCATGTTAATGCCGTAGTGACAAGTTTCCACATCTTCTATATCACTTTCTCGACACCTTTCATATTCCCAACCTTACTCTAAATCTTATCTCCGTTGGGTCAATTATGTGAACTTGGTCTTACTATTACTTTTTCCTCTCTCGTCATATGCGGGATCCACAGACAGATGCATCCCTGGGATAAAGCCAGAAGGTCGACGATTATTCAACTTATCAACCTTCATCTACCCAATTTTCCTCACACTTCCGCTGTCGTTTCTACCACTCCTATCAACCTACGGTACGGCTTCGGTAGTGCCATACGCCCATGTGACGTCTTCGTCCCTTAGCATCTTCTCGGTAAATTAGGATCCGTTTCTATTTCTAATAATGTAAATTGTTTGCACTTTGTCAATCGGGGAAAACAACCATGCTTTATGTTTTAATAAAAGTGATTCTACTGCCTCCCTTTCACTTAATTCATTCCGATGTTCTGGTTCCATCCCCACATCCTACTATGCGAGGATGTGTTTATTTTGTCATTTTTATTGATGATTATTCAAGATTCACATGGATTTTTCTCATGAAACATAGATCTCGAATTACCCAAAATTTATTATGATTTTGCCCAAATGGTTAAAATCCAATTTTCTCAAAATATCAAAGTTGCTTAGAAATCGATAATGCTAGCGGAATATAAAGAAACAAATTTTTTAAATTTTCTTCGACAAACGGGACTCTTTCTCAATATTCTTGTCCTGCACATCTCAACAAATGGAAGAGTCAATGGGCGAAAACACGTACATTATTCTTAATACGCTGTCAGATTTCATTTCTAGTTCTCATTCTAAACGCTGGGTGAAGACTTTACGGTTTGCTTATACCATCAATCGTGTTCTATGCCTATTATTCACAATCAATCTTACGAAATGTCTCATAGTACTTCTCCATCTTACGAACTACTCAAAGTGTTTTCGTCAGGCTCGCTTGCTCTTCTTCACCCTCACGAACACAATAAATTAGAACCTCGCTCGCCTTTGTTGCTTGTGGTATGGAATGAACACAAAGGCTATCGTCATTGTTGGGACCCTATCTCTAAACGATCGCATCTCCTCGTCATGTCATCTTTTGGGAACATAAAATGTTTTCCTCATTTCTTCATTTCATGTCTCATCTCCTACCTCACTCTCATTTTAATGACCCAACTATTGATTTATTTCCTCCGACATTGCTCCATTACCTCACCATCGTCTACTACGCTTCTCCGACGTGTCCGCTCCTTCTCGCCGATCCTACCATAACAACATCTTCTCGAGACCAAGTACCCGATTGTCCAGTAGTCATCACTTCGTCGTTCTACCGTAGTCCTTCCTTTTTCATCTTCGTGATTACCAATGTTTCTCTACTATTTTGTCTCATCACGTTTAACCCAAACCAAACTAGAGAAGCTAGTTCTAACCCTTATCAAAGAAGCGCCACAGATGAATTCTGTGCATTAACAAAAGCACATACACGGGATTCGTTGATCTTCCATCTAATAAATCTTTGATTGGGTCAGTGGATCTTCAAAATCAAAACTCATTCAGAATGGGTCTGAACGATATAAAGCTCGCCTGGTTGCAAGCGGTTTTACACAGAATACGGAATCGACTACGAAGAAACTTTTGCACCGTAGCTCGACTCACCTCCTCAAGTATCATTGTCATTGGCCGTCACGCCCGAAATTGGAACATGTTTCAAATGGATGTCAAAAATGCTTTTCTCAACGGAGACATAACCGAGGAAGTTTATATGAAACCTCCTCCCGGATACACTCATTCGCTCATGGCATGCAAACTTCGTCGTGTTTCTCATGCCTCTCAAACAAGCTCCTCGAGTTCTTGCACCACAAATTCACCTACACTTACCGACTTTGGTTTCACTTCCGCCTATGACTCCTGGCTTCTTCATTCGGAAGACTCCCACCTGTAACACTTCTACTCCTTACGTAGATGACATGATCATAACCGGAATGACTCTAATGGAATTATTGATCTCAAGTAGTTTCTAGTCATCAATTTGAAATGAAAGACACTCGTCGTCTCCACTACTGGGCCTAGAAATCTCATCCGATTCTCAAGGATATTATCTCTCTCAAGCAAAGTACTCTTCCGATATTCTTAATCTGGGCCGGCACTCCATCGATTGTAAACCGCATCAACACCTCTAGAAACCAATGTCAAACTTACTCCATTAGATGGTACTATTCTCTCGTATGCCACATTATACGACAACTAAGAGGGCACTTGTTTTATCTCACACCACCGTCCCGACATTGCCCATACTGTTCATCCGTTAGTCAATTCACGTCCGCTCCACGATCTACCCATTACATCGCGTTCTTCGCATTCTTCGCTACATCAAAGGCACTATGTTTACCGTCTCCATTTCTCCAACAAGTCTAATCTTCTTCTTTCCGCCACTCACGCTGATTGAGGCTGCGACCCAACCGATCGTCGCTCACCACCGGATATTGTTTCTTTCTTGAAACTTCTTATATCTTCGCGAAGCAAGAAACAATCTCTCACTTCGATCCAAAACTTGAATATCGTGTTTCGTCGACACCACTCAAGAACTTCTTTGGCTCCGTCTGGTTACTGGCCGATATGGTGTTCTCCAATCAATCGCAACTATTCTATATCAGTGACAATCGTAGTTGCTATTCAGATTGCCACAATAATGTATTTCATGAATCCAACAAAACATATCGAGATTGATTGTCATTTTGTCATTCAACATGTTTCTTCAAGACACCGTTTGTCTCAAATCAATATCCTCCACAGATCAAACAAATTGACATCTTTTACCAAATCTTCATCTACCGTAGATTTCAAGAATTAGTTTCCAAACTCAAGTTGATTCGTTTCTCTTCCTCCCGAGTTCAAGGGATGTTAAGTTATATTTGATATTGTAATTTACTTCACTTGTACTACACTTGTATTATTTCACCTGTACTACACTTCCACTATTTCACTTGTACTACACTTGTACTACACTTCCACTATTTCACTTGTACTACATTTGTACTACACTTCCACTATTACACTTGTACTACACTTGTACTACACTTGTTACAATCCTATAAATAGGGTTCTCTATGTACATTCTAAACACACCAATACAACATTAAATCATTCTTTCTTCTTATCTCTCTATACTCTTCACACCCACTATTCTACAAGTTTGCTCGCCTCTCTCCCCCCCCCAATTGCAGCCATTGTCCTTGGTAGTGCAAACTTATCAAGAACCCAATTCGGCTTCTTCAAGATTGTGGATTTTGGTCTGCATCATCCTGTTTCAAAACAAGGTTGTTGTCTTCTTGATGTTTGGGACTTGTTAGACGATTTTTTTCAACTATGGTGTCGAGTTTGAGTGGGACGAAATTGAAGACCCTTATCTCTCCAACTGCGGAGACTACCAAAGCTAGAAATGGGGTTTGTGGTTTCAATTCAACTGACCCAGAAAAAAATTCCTCTGCTTCAAGTCCGAAACTCGATTTTCTCCTCCTTGGATTAGCAAAGACAACCCGATACTAGTAGTTATTTTATGCTCCTTGTTTACATTAACATGCTTATTGATGTTTTTTCTGGTTGCTACAGCAATTTAAGGTCAAGAAGGTTTAAATCATCAGCAACAAAGGAAAACCCAACAACTCTATTCATCGTCATCGTTCTACTAGTCTTCTCCCACCGATCTTTACCTATGAAGAGCTCGAACCTTCAACCAACAACTTTGGTTTAGGTCAATCTACAGGATGGTGCAAATATTCACAATCTTGAAGAAGCCGAACTAGGTTCTTGATAAGTTTGCATTCCCGTGGACAATGGCTGCAATTTTGGAAAGAAAGTGGCGAGCAAGCTTGTAGAACAGAAAGCCTTGAACAATAATGGTCTACAGTAATGGTTACGCGTGGATAATGGGTACCTACGAGAATTTCCCAACAAAAACATGGGTTCCTTTGGGTGAACTTAAGGTTCGTTGTCGGCTCTATTTACGTATCAAAGCTATCTATGAACTCACACCGAAAGAGTGTAAAATACGAAGATAACGAAGAAATCAATATTTGAAGATTTAATCAGGAGAGAAAATCAATGTTTTCTGAATATATTTTTTTAATTTGTATCGGATATTTACATTGTTTATATAGACAAATATCAATTACTATTTCAACAACCACCATTATTGAATTGCATGGTTTACTTGGTAGCGTAGTGTATATTGGAAGAAATGTTTGGCGTCGGTGCAGTGTTTGTTGAATTGTGTTGCAGTGATTGTTGAATTGTGTTACAGTGTTTGTTGAATTCAACACTCCCCTTCAAGTTTGTGCATAGATGTCTTTCATGCCCAACTTGACTGAAACTTCTGTGAATATTCGATATGAGACTTCTTTAGTAAGGATGTCAGCCAATTGATCTTCTGACTTAATTTTTGGCAATTCTAATGAATTTTCTTCTAACTTTTCCTTAATAAATAACCGATCAACTTCAACATGTTTTGTACGATCGTGTTGAACTGGATTATGAGCAATATCACATGCTGCTTTATTGTCACAAAATAACTTAATTGATTCTTTAGAAGGATATCCCAAATCTTCCAAGAGAGATTGTAACCACAAGGCCTCACAAAGCCCAAGTGTCATGCTTATGTATTCAGCCTCTGCGCTTGAACGGGTAACAACATGTTGTTTCTTACTTATCCATGTTACAAGGTTTCCCCCTACAAAAGTGAAGTAGCCTGATATAGATCGCCTATCATTTATTGATCCAAATTTAATCAAAGATCAAGATATACTTCTATTCTTTGGAATTCTAAGTTTTTAGTAAACAATACTCCTTTTCCAGGAGTAGACTTTAAATACCTCAAAATACGAATAACTGCATTCATATGTTCTCCAGGATTATGCATAAATTGGCTGACAATACTTAAAGCATAGGCAAGATCTGGTCTTATGTGTGCCAAATACAACAACCTTCCAACAAGCCTTTGGTATCTTTCTTTATTTGTTGGAACTTGATCAACCTTGATACATAACTTTAATCCTTCCTCTACTGGTGTATTAGCTGGTTGACATGCCGACATATCAGTTTCTTTTAATAAATCTAAAGCATACTTTCTTTAAGATAAGAAGATTCCTTCTTTTGATCGAGAAACCTCAATCCCAAGAAAATATTTTAAGGAAGCAAGGTCTTTCATTTCAAATTCCTTGGACAAATAACTTTGGAGAGCTTTCCTTTCTTCAAAATCATTTTCTGTTACTATCATATCATCAACATATATAATAAGTGCAGTGATCTTACCATACCCTTTTTTCAGAAATAAAGTATGGTCTGAATTGCTTTGCTTGTAGCCAAATGCCTTCATTGATTTTATGAACCTACCAAACCATGCTCTTGGGAATTGTTTCAATCTATACATTGATTTTTTTAATTTACACACCTTTTCATCATGGATTTTGAATTTCTTGATTCCTGGTGGTAAATCCATGTAGACTTCTTCAATTAAGTCTCCATGTAGAAAGGCATTTTTTACATCAAACTGATATAATGGCCAATCTAAATTTGAAGCTAGAGATACCAAGACTCGAACAGTGTTAATTTTGGCTATAGGCACAAATGTTTCTGTATAATCGATCCCATATGTCTGAGTGTATCCTTTTGCCACCAATCTTGGTTTATAGCGTTCAATCATACCATCTGCTTGATACTTTACTGAAAAAATCCATCGACATCCAACAATTTTCTTTGTTGGTGGACGATCGACAAGTTCCCAAGTTCTATTTATTTCTAAGGATCTTAGTTCTTCATTCATAGCATCTTTCCATTTTGGGTCAACTAAAGCTTCCTGCACACTGTTAGGAATAGATACAACAGATAATTGATTCACAAATGATACATTTGATTTTGAAAAACGATGTTTAGACATATAGTTACTCATGGGATATTTGACTTTACTAGAAATCTCAGGTTCATACATGGCTTTAGGAATACCTCTGTTAGGACGTGATGGAAGTATTTTTCTGGCTGGTTCAATAGTTGGAACATTCTCAGCAAACGATTGGTTAGGTATATCAGCAATTTGTGGAGAAGGAAACTCGTACTCACTTTGTGGTAGTAAGGAACTTGCTTGATGATCTTGAAGTTGATGAGGACTTGATTCCATTTCCCTTGAGTCTTTTCTATATTGAGAGTTATTACCATCTGAATTCAAGTTATTTATATTTTCCTCACATATAATTTGTCTTTCTTCATAAGGAAACAATTTATATGTAAGTCTAATTTGACATGGTTGTACTCCCCTTGAAATTCAGGTGTAGATGAGAAATACATTGTATCTTCATGAAAAATAACATCCATGGTGGTAATCATTTGTTTTGTAGGAGGATGATAACACCGATACCCTTTTTGTTGTATGGCATATCCCATAAAAACACAACGTATTGCTCGTGGATCTAACTTGCTACGTTGTTGTTTATGTATATGTACAAATGCCACACAACCAAAGACATGATGAGGTAAATTGGGAACACTTAGTGCAACAATTGCTTCAGTAATGGCTTGTAGTGGTGTTTGGAAGTTAATGGGACTGGAAGGTACCCGGTTGATCAAATATGCAACATAAGTAATTGCTTCTCCTCAATAAGATAATGACATATTAGCTTCGATCAATGAGGCACGAACAACTTCCAACAAGTGTCGATTTTTTCTTTCTGCAACTCTGTTTTGTTGAGGTGTATCAACGCAAGTAGTTTGATGAATAATCCCTTCTGTTTTAAGATATTCTTGAAGCTCAGAACTTTTATATTCTCCTCCATTGTCACTTCGTATAATTTGAATCTGTGTTTTATATTGAGTATGAACCATTTTATGAAATTTTTTAAATAATAAATTTACCTAACTTTTAGATTTCATTAAACATACCCAAGTCATTCTACTAAAATCATTAATAAATGTAACAAACCAACGTGATCCTCCCAAAGTAGAGACTTTGGAAGGACCCCATACATCAGAATGTATAACCATAAATGGAAATGGACTTTTATTTAAAGTTACAGGAAATGAGGAACGATGACTTTTTGCTAGTTCACAGACATCACATTTTAAAGTAGAAAGATCGAAGCTCAAAAATAAACTTGGAAATAATTTCTTTAAATATCCAAAAGAAGCATGACCCAATCTCCTATGCCATAGCCATATATTTGATTCATCCTTGTTAGATCCAGTTGTTACCAATGCATGATTTGTTGAATCCAAGTCCAAATAATATAGGTTTCCTTGCCTAACATCACGACCAATCGTTTGCTTTGTTTGAATGTCCTTGAACACACAAAAGTCAGGCCAAAAAATAACAAAACAAGATAAAGCAATGGTTATTTGAGAAATAGATATAAGGTTATACTCTAAAGAGGGAACAACTAGTACTGAGTTTAAATTCAAAGTACTAGTGAGAGACAAAGATCTTTCCCGATATTTGGGGTTGTGTTACCATTGGCAGTGCAAACAGTTTTGTGTGATGATGGTTTTGAGATTTGTCTAGAATCAAATGTCATATGATCAGTTGCACCTGAATCAATTATCCATGTATTATTAAAAATAGGAGAAAAAGCTTTAAGTATCTTACCAACATTTGCTGAGGAGTTTGCAACCTGAACTTTTGTTGTTTAAGTAATGGTGGCAGTAGACATTTGTCGTGGATTTTTTTCCGAGAGTCACGGTTGTGATCCCACCAGTCAGGATATCCCACAAGTTCAAAACATCGTTCTTTAGTATGACCCTTTTGATGACAATGGGTATATTTAAATGATGATTTATCAGTCACCATTCGTTCTTGTTGATTGGAAAAAGAACGATTTTTAGAAATCATGACGAAAGCGTCAACGTCTCTAGATTTTTCCTTCAATGAGATCCGACGTACTACCTCACATCGAATCAAGGAATAACAACCTTCTAAATCTGGTATAGTTTCTTTTCGCAAAATTTCTCCACGAACTTGCTCAAATTCATCATCTAATCCAGCAAGAAAAATATGTATCCTTAGTCTTTCAACAGACTCTTGATATGATATTAGATCATTAGGGTCTTTCATGACCACCTTATCACGATGGTCTAGCTCTTGGAAAATTTCAATCAAGTCTACATAATACTCTGAAAGTGATTTTCTATTTTGTCTGGAAGTAAATGCTTTTTGGTTTAAGACAAATACCTGTAATTCGTCACTTACATCATAGAATGCTTTTGCCAAAGCACCCCAAATTTCAAGAGTAGTAGGTATGTGTAAATATCGCTTCATGATTTATAGACTCATTGATATAAGGATCCATCTCTTCACTTTTTGATTTTCTGCCTACCACTTATTATAATTGTTTGATGTTTTTTCTGGTTGCAAATTTTTGTCATGAATATAAGAGAGTTTTTCTCTCTCTACAATATGCATTTCCATTATTTGAGACCAAACATCATAATTAGTATCAGTAAGAACAATTCCAGTATTAAACACATCTTCAGAATGAACTGATTGTACAACAGTTGGAGTTGATTGCTCCATAGGTAATGAAATTATACACTCTGTCATGATATTATGGTAAACAAACTAGAAAATAGGGTAATAATTTTCGAACTAATTTTTTTTTCTATTTTTTTTAATATATATTTATACTAAATCAGATAAAAAAACTAGTAAACCGGTTCAAAATTGGATTAAAAACTTGAAAAAATGAACCAAAACGATTTTAGAAATCCAGAACCGGAAAAAAAACCAGGTTCAGACCTTTAAAATGGACCGAACCGGCCAAAAATAGGAAAATTGTGAAAAACTGAGAAAACCGGGTTCAACCGAACCGCTGGCCGGACCAACCTGAGCCGAACCGAGGTGACCTGAGCCGAACCGAGCTGCGGGCCGGCTACGCCCTCTGGCCAAACCGAGCCGAGCCAACCGAGCCGAGCCGAGCCGGATGACACGTCATCATCTTCAACCTCCAGACGTCGCGTGACGACGCGTGTAAAATGGACCCTTTACTTCAGGCGGCGCATGAAGGCACGTGTGGAGGTTTTCTTCTACTCTAATTTTACCAAAATGTTCAGAATTGTGTTTAGAATAATCTGGTAAAATTAGGTGGGACAAATATTGCTTCAAAAATGATGTTTGTAATTAATATTTGTACGAGTGTTTGAATGAGATTTTTTTCACGAGAGGAAGGATTTTTAGAGAAAAAAATCTTTGTTTTAGAGAACAAGAGTTTTAAATTTGTATAAAGCAACGACTTGGCTCTGATACCATGAAGAAATCAATATTTGAAAAAATAATCAGAAGAGAAAATCAATGTTTTTTGGGTATATTTTCTTAATTTGTATCGGATATTTACATTATTTATGTAGACAAATATCAATTACTATTTCACCAACCACCATGATTGAATTGCATGGTTTACAGCTGCTTGGTAGGCGTAGTGTATATTGGAAGAAATGTTTGGCGTCGGTGCAGTGTTTGTTGAATTGTGTTGCAGTGATTGTTAAATTGTTTTGCAGTGTTTGTTGAATTCAACAGATAATACATGAGAGGAGATGATCTATGTGTACTTCGTTCAAGAAGATATTGTTAAAAATGTACGAAAAAAATCTCACATTCAATAAATTTGATTGGTTAACATTTTGATTGTGCATAATGACCATACCACAACTAAGCAGTGGAATGATCTTCCCAATTTGCATATCTTCCACATGAACACAAGCTGAAATACTGTAACCATAAAAAATAAATTTAGGTTCAGATTTTCACCTCTATACTTTCATAATAGTATCCTCCCTGAAAATAACCAGAAATCATTGTCATCCATGAGAGCAAGTTCCTTTCTTTCATATGATCACACACCTGGCTGCAGCCATCTTCTGAAACTTCACGTACCCAACAACCAGTGTAGTCCACAGAACAACATCGTCATTACACTTGACTCTAAACACAAGCTTACGGGCTTTAGCCATATTCCCTCACTGAATATTCATCTATAACAGGGAGTTTAACAAATTACCAATCGTTCTTTGCAATATGGAGGTGTTTCTCATCCATTTCAAAATATTTTAGTTTCGAAAAGGCTGAAAGTAGTAGACCATGGTTATTTGATCCGAGGTAACTCCAACAACCCGCATTTGCCTCAACAGATTTAAGGCCTCTTCTGGCATTCCCATCTAAACATGGCACGATTCCATGGTATTCCAACTAATATCATCTCTCTTAGTCAATTTCTCGAACAGTTTGGAACCAAACAAAACCTCCAAAATAATATTACAATCACAAAATAGTTTAAGTTAACCCTAATTTACGCACCGTATAACCATACTATACATGCGTAATAACATGATTATACGGGTGTGTAAATGATTTGAAAAATCTTCCTTACAAAATAAACTAAACTCAAACTACATTAATTTTCGCATAACTGTTCCTACATTGTGAGTTCCCCCCAAAAAATTAAACAAAATCTTTGAAATTTCAATTGTTTAAAAAGACTGAAATTGTGAAAATATAAAGATTAAATACCAAGTAGTTAACTTTAAACCATATTAAAGAGTAATTATCTTTACAAAAAATAGTAGGGCTACAATATCCTTGTGTTTAAAAAGTAAAGTCAGCAAAACACACGATTGTTTTCCATAGAGACGAGTAGATATCATCATACTCTAGCTTTCTTGACAAATGAAATCGGGAACAATAAAATCCAAGCAAAGGTTGTACAACTCCAATCAGCACTTTTTCTAGAGAAAGATTCATCTTAAAAAGTATATTTATAAGAGAATCCTGTAAAATAAACATGCACTGAGGAACTCCAGCACCTCCAGATGTTAAATAACCAGTAGCATTCCAAGAACTCTTGATTCCATGAAAATCCCGGAAATAAATCCAACTATACCGGGTAGGACCAAATATGCCACAACCTATGGTAAAAGCAATACATCATTCTTTCAAATGCATTATGAATAGCAATAAAAGAACAGTAGGAATAGTGGATATGTCACATAAAGGTGTTATATTTTCCATAAAGCACAGGCCTACCTTAATTGATCAGTCCGCACCCAGTCTGCTTCGAGAACTGAACTTAACCAGTAGGCCAAATTCATGACTTTTAGACCATCATAACTTGAACGGCTTCAGTTGACTCAAAATTTAACCCAGTAAAGACTTAACTAGTAGGCCAAATTCATGACTTTTAGACCATCATAACTTGAATGGCTTCACTAGACTCAAAATTTAACCCAGTAAAGACTCATTACAGTTCTCACATCATTAAATGTTAACTAATGTACTATTACCACACTGTATGTCACATACTCCAATAAAGAGTGCAAAAATAAATCTTTTTTGTCGTCCCTGCCAACCATATCTTGCCTACAAATCATGGTTTGAGCTTGAAGTTGATTTGAATGGTACAAAGATCAGAGGCACAGAATTCGGGGAAAAAAGGGAGAGAGAGAGAGAGCAGATCACAAAGAAAGCGTTCTATTCCCAGCCATAGCCAAATATCCTGTTGAAAGAATGAAAAAGAAGTTTGAAGCAGTGCAGATGGGACGAGCCAGAAGTAATGTTTGAATCCAAGATAAATGTAAAAAATGTTCGAGTTGACATGATATCCAGTAAAACATGGAGAAGATGGGAGAGGTAATAAGACCAAACATGGAATCTAAGACGAGTAATAACAGAACTACAGAAGGTTTGCATGCAGAGACAGGCATAATACCTTTGTACTGGCATTTCTATCCTATTCCTGGAATAAACACAGCCCCAGCATAACGCTAACAAGATGCCACTTTATCACTCAAACAACTAGCCTATGCTGGTTAAGAAACCCAGACTAGCTCAAAATACAAGCACTAAATTCTTCACAAACTGATGCGGTAATGCAACTACCTTAAAAAAAGCCTCAAATCTAGGTCACCATTCAATAAGGAAAATCTATCCCTCAAGTACCTAAATGTCCTTGACCTTAAACTTACAAGAAACTTATAGCAAACTCAACAGCTCTTATCTAGGAATCCGGCTGGACTTGTACATAACCAGCAAAGAGATACTTCTCTGCACTAATAAAAGGGCCATCGAGATGAGGAAGGCCCAATTGACCCAATTATAAAATATAAGGAAAACCCAAAACACATCCATAGTGGCAGGGTAGCCCCTTTCTCCAAGCAGTCATGGTTCAACCTAAGTTTATCCATATTACCATGTACCTTCAGTTATCCACCTATATTGAGGCCTGAATCCCTCTACTATGTACTTTTCCTATTTTTCCAAAACCATAACAAAAAAAAGGTGGAATCCTGAATCTGAAGCCATACATAGAATCAGTCTTGTCACTATGTTAAATTGCATTTCTGCAAAGCATATCAGGTAGGGGTATGCATCGGATCGGATGAGTATGCATCGGATCGGATGAGTATAATCGTTGATTTTATACTCATCCCATCCGACCCGATCCGATCCGATCCTTTAATCAGATTGAAACATCCTAATCCGCAACCAATCCGATCTAATCTGTTCCGTAATCTATTCGGATTGGATCGGTTGAATCCAATCAATTTGATCAATAAACTTAATTAACTCTATTTTTGAATAAAAAATTTAAATTTTCCCATAATATAAACTTAATTAAGCTAAAAAAAATTTAAAATATCAAATAAAAATGTTAAAATATGACTGAAACGGTCAAACCTATATAAAACAAAAATAATACAATACAAATTACAATAGTTATTTTAATAAAGTTAAAGATTCATTCAAACAATAACCAAAATAATATTTTACAATAATCTAAAGCTAAATTAAGTTGAGTATTTCATTCTTTAACATCCATCAAGCATCTTGAAAATAATATTGAGTCTTGAGAACAATAGCAAAAAATTTCAGTGTTTCATTACTTATTAGTTATAATTTAAAAAATGTTAGTAAATTGATAACTAAATATATATTAAATAAAATAATTATATATAAGGTAATATCTTTAATGCCTCCTAATGTATCTAGAAAAAAGAAGACAAAAGAAAGTGATGAAAATATTAAAACATCAATCATAAGATAATGTTATCAATTAATAATAAAAATTAAAATAATATTACCTGTTTTAATTGCTTTAATATCATCAATCGACTCACGAATGTTAACTATTAGTGATGATTGAATCCAATTTTGAGTACAAATAAGAGCTTTGACATTTTTTGAGGACAATGAGCTTGGACGTGTGATGTATTGTATAATAGAAACATGAATGACTAATAAAGATATGATTAATGTATAAGTGTAAATATATATTTAATTCGGTCGGATTTGATGGAATCGGATGATACATAGTAAAATCTACCGTCTGATCCGACTTTAACGGATTGAAAAAAATTTCATCCGATCCGATCCGATCCGATGGTCAGATCAAAACCGTTAAAAAATTAATGGATCAGATTGAATTGGTCGAATTGATCGGATGATCAGATTTATTACACACCCCTAATATCAGGTAATCAGAGAGTGGAAGCACATTAAATTTGAAAATTGCGCAAAACAGCCTTACTAAAGATAGTTTTTGATCTCTATGATAAGTAGGAAAGATAGTTTTTGACCACATAAAACACCCATAATAATGATTTGTTCAAAGCAATTTAAACATAAAAAATAAAAACTTAATGCATGAATTAAAAATTTATACCAAGCTACTCCAATAGCGTTTATCCGACAAGACTTGGAGACCAAAAATGGGGTCAAACTAAGGTAACAAGAGTTACTCAAAAATACTGAACAAAATCCACAGTGCTATATTTTCACATAAAATAGGATTGAGAGCTATATAAATTGTTATATATTGCTCCTTAGTGAGAAAATTAGAAAAGTCCCATATTGGTTAGGAATGAAGATGGGTGTTGGATTTGGGGCTATAAATAAAGCCCTCCTTCACCATTTGTAAACATCCCAAAAATTTGTAAATCTTCCTCTCTTTTGTAAGGGTAATTGATTAGCTCAATTTTGCCCAATTAGTTGTAATTTTGAAGTTCATTCATTTGGAGATAGTGGAAGTGGTCAACGACGCCCGAGGACCTAGATAACATTTATACCGAACCTCGTTAAATTTCTGGTGTTATTATTTTTCTGCTTTAATATTTCTGTTTCAATATCTGTTTTAGTTTATTTTAGCATTATATTTCCAATAGCATTATTTTGTCAGGTTAGTTTGAGTTCTATTCATTTAAATCATAAGTGAATAGTAACTACTTAGAATATGAAAAATATACCCAATTTTTCAAACAATTGGTATCAGAGCTGAAGGTTTTCTACCTAGGCATTTGTTTGTATTCCGTTTGTTTGCTATTGGAATATAGTTGCTAGTTGTTGTAATTTGAAGAAATGGCGGAAGAAAAATTTCTTTCAAACAAAGCCGATCATCCACGTCAAACAGAACTCCATGGTGATGTAACGTAGTTCGAGGTGGAGCAGTTTGATGGAACCTGGTCATTTCGGCGTGGCAAGGCGAAGTTCTGGATGCTCTCTGTTTCAACAAGGTCTAGACATCGCCATTGAAAGAGAAACCGGGGAGCGAGATGAAGTAGAGTGGAAAAATATCAACCGATTGGCATACGTGGTACAATCCGTTCGTGTCTCTGAGTTATAACAAAAGTACACGTTCACGAAGGAGACATCCGCAAGTAAGTTGTGGAAGGCGTTGGAGAACAAGTTCACGAAAAAGAGTGGACAAAATCCGCTCTATTTGAAGAATAACTTGTTCGGTTTGAATACCTTCCAGGTACTACAATAAAGCGACCACATTCTTTGCTTTTAATCAATTAGTATGATTTGTTAAATATGGATGAAACTTTAAAAATGAAGATTTAGCCTTGATGTTGTTAGCTTCCCTTCCCGATGAGTTTGATCATCTTATTACGAGCTACTCATCGGGAAGGATAAATTGTCTTTTGAGAAAGTTTGTACCGCTTTGTATAGTTATGAAATTAGAAAGAAAGATAAAAGCAGGAATGGGCAATGAGGCATTGCGAAGAGGGCGTCGCAAAACACAACATAAAGGAAGGAGAGGTAGATCTCTATCAAAAAGGAAGACTTGGTAAAGATGAATGTGCATTTTGTCGAGAAAGGCCATTGGAAGAAAAATTGTCCGAAGCCGCAAAGAAAGGAAAAGTCGGTGCAATCGTCGATGCAATGGTATGAAAGATAAAGATTCGGATTTTGCATTGGTTGGTTCGTCAACATCATCTCATCCTGGTGATTGGATTTTTGATTCGGCGTACTTTCCATATGTCTCCTAACAATGAAAGGGTTCTTTAACTTTGAAGAACTAGACGGTGGAGTTGTTTTCACGGGTAATGATTATCCATGCAAAGTTTTGAATCGGTGACAATTCGTTTGAAGAATCAAGATGGTTCAACCAGGATCTTGACGGATGTTCATTATGTTCCGTATATGAAAAAGAATCTCATTGCTTGAGTCTTAGAATCAAAAGTGCTTCACCGCGACCATACAAAATGGGCATGAAGGTTACTTCGAGCACTTGTGGCGATGAAAGGTGTTCCAAGAATAACGTACTACTACCTTGGTAGTACGGTTATGGGACAAGATCACAGCAGCTTCGGATGAAGAAATAGATTTAGAAACTACCAAGTTGTGGCATATGCGTTTGGGACATATTGGGTGAAAAGCTTCACCGTATTCTAGTAAAGCAGGCTGCATAAAAGGTGCGAACCGGCGAGTTGGAATTCTGTGAGCATTGTGTATTGGGGGAAGCGAAAAGAGTAAGCTTTGGCACCGCTTCTTCATAATACAAAGGACATTTTCGATTACATCCATACCGATGTATAGGTGGCCAACAAGAACTCCATCCGTGAGTGGCAAACATTATTATGTCACTTTCGTTGATGACTTCTCCGAGAGAAGAGTTTGCAGGTGTATCTCACGAAGAAAAAATGATGAGGTTGTTAGGTATTTTTCTCAAGTGGAAGAAGATGATCGAGACCCGACCGGTAAAAATATCAAGTGTGCCGAGGTCCGATAATCATGACCGAAAGTACACAAATGATCCATTTATGAAAGTTTGTGAAGAAGAAGGGATAGTGCGACACTTCACTATTCGAAAAACACCACAACAAAACGGAGTTGCAGAACGTATGAACCAGGACTTTTTTCGGAAAAGGTTCGGTGTACGTTGTCAAACGTCTTTGGTTTAGGCAAGATTGGCCGAGGGGCCGTGTGACATACGCATGTCATCTCGTCAACCGTCTACCATCGTTGCGCTCTTAAGGCAAAACGCCGCTATGGAGGTAAGTGGAAAACCCGCTAGTAGATTACGATTTCTTACATGTGTTTGGTTCAATTGCATACTACCACGTAATGAATCAAAGTTGGACCCAAGAGCCAAGAAAGCCATTTTTTGGGGATCCCTTCTCGGTTCTAAGGGATATCGACCTACAGGTGCCTTGAAACGAAAAAGATAATCTTTAGCAGAGATGTTACCTTTGATGAATCTGCATTGTTGAAAGGTAACTAAGAAGATTGATGGCACTTTAGAAGAAAGGTGAGCAAACTCCGAAACAAGTGGAGTTTGAAAGCAAAATTGTTAATCCAGGTTAGTGAAGATAAGACAGTTGATCCTCCATTGTGACAAGATGAATCGGATGAAGAGGTTTTAACCCAAGAACCTCCACGCAAGAAGAAGAAAGCTGCCGATTGATGTGCCACCACGACAAAATGTCAAGGTACCTGCTCGTACAAGGATTTTGAAGACTCTACATGCTCGATTTAAGAATACGCGGTTCGTGCACTTTCAGTTATTGGCATGATGTTCCTTCCATATATAAAGAAGCAATCGAAGCTCAAGTTGAAAGATGGAAGAAGCGTGGATGAAGAACTTTTGTCCCTTCAAGAATAAAACATGGAAGTTGACACAACTACCTAAAGTGCGAAAGGCCAATTGGATGCAAATGGGTGTATGCAAGAAAGATGGATTTCCTAACAAAGATGGTATTCGCTACAAGGCAGAGTTGGAGTGGCTGGCATACGCTCGAAGGGGGAATCGATTATAACGAGGTATTTTCTCCAGTTGTAAAACATTCTTCCATTAGAATTTTGTTAGTACTTGTAGCACTTCGATTTGGAACTAGTTCAACTTGATGAAAACCGCGTTTTACACGGTGACTTAGAAGAGAAATCTATATGTCCGACGGAAGGTTTATTGTTACGGTAAAGAGAATTGGGTTTGTAAGTGAACAAATCATTGTATGGATTGAAGCAATCTCCAAGGCGTGGTACAAAGCGATTTGATCAGTTTACGTTGCAAACAAAAGTATACCGAGAAACACACACGATCATCATGGTGTATTTTCATGAAGCTACAAACGAGGTCTTTTTCGTCCTATCTCCTATGTACGTCGATGATATGTTGATCAGATCGAAGAACCAAGCGTAAAATTGAAAAATTGAAGGCTCAACTAAGTTAGAGTTCGAGATGAAAGATTGGGAGAAGCGAAGATTCTCAGGTATGTAGATGCGCAGACAGGAAGAAGCGAAGCTTAGCTGACCCGGAGTCAATATTTGAAACCGGATACTACAACGTTTGGTATGAACGAATGCACAAAACACTGTAAGTACTCCACTAGTTCCTCAATTTAAGCTTGCTCAATTATCTCCTCGTAATGATGCGTAACGAGAATATATGGCAAAAGTACCATATGCAAATGCGCTTGGTAAGCTTGATGTATGCAATGGTATGTCTGAAGACCGACATTTCACATGCGGTTGGTGTTATGCAGTACATCATGATCCTGGTAAAGGACATCGGGTTGGTCAGAAATGGATTCTACGGTAAGATATTATGCAACACCGTAAATGTTGGTTTAGTATTTCAAGCAGGATAATACCATTGGTCAACGTGCGCGGTCGGATATTGTGATTCGACTACAGAGATTTAGATAAGCGTTGGTCAACTACCTATTATGTGTTTACTGCCGTAGCACCGTCGGTTGGAAGTCTACCTTGCACCACAGCTGCTTGTCCTACACATGGCGTATACGGAGACATGTGAAGGACAAGCTATTTGGTTACGAGGTTTGCTTGAAGACTGGGAGTTGGTCAAAAACATATTAAGGTGTTTTGCGATAGTTGGTCTATTCATTTAGCAAAGAACCAAGTCACATCATGCGCACGTACAAAACACATTGACGTTCGTTATCATTTCGCGAGATTATTGAAGAAGTGCGAGTACTAGTTCAAGATTAGTAGACTTGCAGAATCCCGCAGATATGATAACCAAGGTGGTGTAACATCAATCAAGTTCAAACATTATGGACTTGATTAACATCCTACACATCTGAATTGCGCTGGCGTCGTTGATCTAGTAATTGAAGAAATCATTTAAAACCACTAAGTCGCTAAGGTGGAGATTTGTTATATATTGCTCCCAGTGAGAAAATTAGAAAAGTCCCACATTGGTTAGGAATGAAGATGGGGTTGGATTGGGGCCATAAATAAACAAAGCTCCTTCACCATTTTGTAAACATCCCAAAAATTTGTAAATCTTCCTCTCTTTTGTAAGTAATTGATTGGCCTCAATTTTTGCCCAATTGTAATTTTGAAGTTCATTCATTTGAGATAAGTGGTCAACGACGGCGACCGGTAACATTTATATCGAACCTCGTTAAATTTCCAGGTAAGTTATTATTTTTACCTTTAATATTTCTGTTTCAATATCTGTTTTAGTTTATTTTAGCATTATATTTCCAATAGCATTATTTTGTCGGGTTAATTTGAGTTCTATTCATTTAAATCATAAGTGAATAGTAACTACTTAGAATAGGGAAAATATACCCGATTTTCCCAACATAAATGAAACAGACATCGCACTTTAATCAAGTATAAACTATGCCAGAACTATTGCAGAAGTCTAACGTGTGGCTTACAAAACAAAATATTTCCGAATATATATATAGCGCTTCCAACCTCATATATACTACTAATCTGGAAATTCCTTCCAAAGATGCACACACAAGAACATAGAAGACATCTTTACCCACGTTCACCAGAAAAGAAAGATCATCTAACAATAATGCACACAATTAAGCACCACTGCAACATGTAAATTCAACACAAAGCATCATTCTCAATATCTAATTCGCATCAATTCACACAATTCAAGATAGAGAAAAGACAGGGAACCAAAAATCATAAAAACAAATAGAGAACCATAATAAACTAAAGTTAATTTCATGCAGCAATATTAGAGAAGAGCAGATTTTAACTAAAATCATACAAAGTTATCCAGCAAAACCAAATTCTCTCCACACTCAATCAATAATCAGACTGAAACCTAAAACCAGAAGATTCTCTAGCTAAATTTTCATGGACAGAAACAGAATCTAAGCTAAATTAATAAAAGACAAAATTAAACTAATCGAATCAAAAATCAACTTACAATTTACACAGATCCCGTTAAAAAATAATAATTTAAGAATCAATCAGATTAGAACAAACTACGAATTGTATTAAAAATAAGGAAAACGAACTTTCAACGTCAGTGGATACCGAATTCGCGAGACAACGACGATGATCCGGTTTATATCTTAGTAGCTCAAACTCCGATCCAACAACAGAAACTTCAGTCGTTTTAAAAAGTATGACATAGAGAGTTCGGAGAACGCTAGAGAGAAATTCAAATCGAAACCAAATTTATAGTTAGTTGTTTGTGTATGCTGTGTTGCATGATGCACCATCGTAAAACAATAATATTTAGTGTACTAAAACATACCGTATACAATAATATTAGTAGAGTTATAAAATATTGATGTGTAACAACTAGTGTTATTATTTAGTTTTCGTTTTATTTATATACATATATCTAAACTCTTGTATAAAAACAGAATGAGAAAATAATGAATTATATTTGATAATTAACAAATAAATACAATATTTGTCAGTAATTTTTTAGAGAGTCTTCCAATATGGTCACGATTATGAAAACGAAAGCTCTTCTCAATAAATCCATTGTCGTATGTGCTTAAGCAACATAATTGAATGCCCCGTATTTAATAAAAAAAATCGATTAAATTAATTATTTCAAATCGAAAAAATTTCATTAAAAAAGAATAATTTTGTACAATTATACATTAAAAAATTATAAATTAAAATTAATCTGTGGTTTCGATTTCATTGTAAAAATAATCATTTATAATCGAATCGATTAATTTGTTAAGTATTAATTAATATAAATTATACGTAAGTATTTAGGTATTTTGAATTTATATAATATATATTTAAAATTTAATAATTATGTATATTTTATGTTTATATTTCCATGAGAAGTAACATATGATGCATGAATAATTGAGCATATGTTCATTACTAATTGTTGATAACTTGATATTTATTACAAATAATACTTATTTGATTAGAGGGTTTTACACAAATATATAATCGAATACGAATTATGTTCAATAAATATGTAAGTATATGTATTGCAATAATTAATATAAACTATTTTTTATTAATAAAACAAAATTTTAAATTTTAAATAAATAACAATAATTAATTAAATCAAAATTTACAACTAGGAATATATATGAAAAAATATATAAGAATATTTAATCTTTCAATTTTTTAAACATATAAATCATTAAAATCTCCCAATATAATTATCAACTAAATCTAATCCAGTATGTATTCATCTCTCAAGTAAACAATACATCATATAGTAATTAACATAATCACACTCTTTTATCAATTAAATTGCATACTACTCATTAAGTTCATAAATTATGAATCACGTACATAAAAATTATACATCTCTCCCTAAAAAATATGTATTTTATTTAATCAAGACAACTAATGAAATAATTCGCCCAAAACTATTTAATTACTTCTATAGATCAAATATTGGTTAAACATTTAATAGCATAAGAATCAAATTAAATAATATAATTAAATTGAAATCATAATTGAGGTAAAATATTAAATTATCATATGGTGAAAATTTGGTTCATAAGGTCCCTTCCTATATTAATAAATTAACTAGACATAATTTTGTTCATAAAGTTCATATATTTTATTAAAAAAGACATATAAATTGGTAAAGAAATAAGTAGAAGAAGAAATACAATCAATCTCTTAAATTATAATGTCAATTTTCTCTTAAATTTCCACCAAAATTGTATTTACTTTTAATTTTTTTATATTTTTCTCTCTTATTTGCTTCAAAAATGATAAAAATTATGTTAATTTCGACTTCTTAGGATTTATACCGTGATTAGGGGTTAAATATAACTCAAGTAAAATTTAGACCGTCAAATCAGCCTCAAAACAAGAGTTGAGATCAAAATAAGAAAAATTAGTTGTGCTGGTGAATAAGAGAACAACATGTACCACACGAGATTTATTGAGTGAATTTGAGAGTGAGGCCTGGCGAGAATACTAGTCTCGATCAACACACGCTAAGTCAACGAAATGTGATTCGCGGTTACTGATGGCGTGGTGCATGGGTGGAAAGAATAGACAAATAATGTTAAGACATGTGGCATCATCGCTTGTTTGCGCATCGAAGTCACAAGAAATGCGGTGTTGGTAGGTGTCATAGCACTACATCACTCTGTACACACAACTTTGCATGATTGACCTTGTATGATTATGTGACATCTACATAGTAACTTCTGAATAGTCTTGTGTTAAAAATTCAAAAAAATTTCAAAAAATTTTAAAAATTATATTTTAATCCTTTGTCACTAAAAAGTTTATATTTTAATATTTTTAACCCTAAAAATAATACTTATTAAATAAAACAAAAAAATATTAACGAGAAAATGCATTCATGATTCTACATTCATAGAGTCATTAATACATACATTCATAATATTTTTATATAGTACTAATAACCAATTAAAAAAGTATTTATTATTTTTTATAAATAAAACAGGGTGATAAAACTGATTTCTTGGTTGGTTGATGCTTCAGTTAATCCAAGTATTTCAATCAGTTTCGATTTAGTGTTTTAAAAAAAGTCAATGTTGGTTCAATTTCACTTCATGATAAAATCGGCTAAAATTAATCACATTCACTCCTACCCTTAAGTTCAAGGGTTATAATGTGAACATATAATTTTTACAAAAATGTCAAAAATATTATCATTATAAAATATATATATATATATATATATATATATATAAATTATGAAAAATTCATCAAAAATATAAAAAAAATCATAAAACTTTATAAAATATCAAAACAATCAATTACTTATATTTAAACCAATTTATTATTTAAATACATGTATTTTTATATAGTTATAATATTTATATTAATTAATAAATTGATCAATTAATTAAAATATTGTATAATAAAATATATATTATTTTTTGTAAAATATTATAGAATAAGTATTTAAAAGATTTGAAACAATTAAATAGATTATCTAATTATATTAATTATTATAAATATATAAATCTCAAAAATATAAGAAAAAAATTCATTAATTATTTGTTTTTAATAGTACTCATGGGGTAACATATTTAGCCTTACCTTTCAATATAATTTATATATTATAACATTAATATAAAATAAAATATAAATATGCATGCAATAACTACAACAATTATTAAATATCAAGTTCATTAAAATCAAAAATAGGTTACGAACAGTAACAAAAGAGAACATATTATCTTCCTCTTACTTTTACAATTTATAAGTTGTAAAAGTGAAAAAAAAATTGAATTGAAATAACCAATCATAAAGAATACGAGAAAAGAGAAAAATAAATCAAAAATTAATATTTTTGATATTTTATCAATTTTTATCGACATTTTAACGATATTTTAGAGATAATATCAACAATGTCTATGATATTTTAACTAAAAAATATATTTAAATGATTTGAAAAATTAATTTAAAAATATAGATATTATATTTCAATGTCAAAATATACGAAAATAACTATATTATCATGACACTATTTAAGATTTCGTACACATTTTCATCACTTTAAAAAGTCAATCATCTTAGAAATAAAAAATATTTATGCATCACTTTACAACAATCATGTATCACATAATTATAGTAAATAGTTTTTTGCTATATTAAGTTATTATTAAGTAAGTTATTATGGAATAATAATTTGATATGATTTTTTTAAATTTTTATTATAAATTATTTATTGGTAAATAAAATTATATTTTAAAGAATTGATAAATATAAAATATTTTTTAAAATACAAAAAAGATTTTATAATAATAAATTTTTTATTGTATTATAAGAGACTAAATTCTTATTTTATCTTCAAAATGTTAAAAATTACATACTAATTTTTTTTTATTAAGTTAGAGGACCGTAGCCCACCCCGTCTTCCTAGCTCCACCCTTGGTTAGTTGTATGTGAATTACACAAATCAATTCATATCAATTGTGTTTAGTACTTTGTAATAAGAATAAGCATTAATCACAATGAAGAAAAAATGGAGTTTAAAACTCATTCTATTTTTTTAATAATTGAAATAAAAATATTAATAATATTAAAATAAGAGATAGTTTTATAATTATGCTTTTGTTTGAAAAAGTTAATCAATAATACTAATGGGGTGAAACAATTAATTAAGTGACCTCCAAAAAAATTGAATTCTTATTCCATTCTTATTATGTTTTTAGGAACCTATTGAGTCATTCGGTAATGTAATTATAAGATTTAGATATTTTAATTATATAATTCTATCTCTTTCTTTTATCATTGTTTTATTAATAAAAAATAAAACTGAGAGTGAGAAAGAATGAATAGAAAAGACATAATTAATGAGAAGAAAAGAGAAAGAAAGTATAAAGAGAAAAATGGTTATCATTATTTTATTAATAAAAAATAAAATTGAAAGAAAGAATAAGTATGAAAGAGAGGTTATTATTTTTTTAAAAAATTATTAATAAAATGCTTTCATTATATCCTTAAAAAAGTTTTAATTTTTAAAAAATTTAATTTAATTTATCATATTTTTAAATTATATGATTAATAAAACTCATAACAAAGTTACAATAATAAAATGTATAAGTCACGTATTTATATAACAAGAATAGCTATACATCCGATTGCAATCAAGGAAATTGATTGATTAGCTATCTACTTTCTAAATTGTATTAGTAACGATAACGAGGTTAGTTTCAAGTTAATATTCTCCTTTTTAAAACTCAAATTCATTAATAATTCTAACCCTAGTATTGATATATTCATTAACAAAATTATTTTATTAATTTTTTACATTTCAAAGTTTGACAAAACTATCCTTATTTAAATTTAACAATTATAAAAATAATTTATTAATAAAATCTTTAACATATTACGTTACTTATATATATATATAATAGTTAGTTTAATTATTTACCAATTATTTTCATTTTTTATTTATTCACTATATATCATTACTCATATTTTATAAAAAAAATCAAAATTTAAAAATACAAAGGTATATAATATTTTTAGTTTTTTAATATATAAAAAGGAAGAAAAAAAACGAACATATCAAAGTTTCTATTTTCATTACCTCACATTCCAATTCAATATATTTACTTTACATATACTAAAAATTTGTTTCCTATTTATTTCGATTTTATAAATTAGTTAGTAAACAACATCAAATGTAATCATATTACGTGTTATGATTCTTTTTATTTCAATTTATTCACGTTTTTATTCCCTTTTATTTTCATGTTATTAAACGCAACCTAAATAAAAGAATAAAAATGAATTCTATTTTCCACATTTCATTTCTTGTTACTAAACACACCATTAATGTTACTTGATATTGTAGAATGTTGTATATAATTATAATGAAATATTTATTACACAATATTAAAGATTTCAATTGTATAATTTTTATACAATTATACATTTAATTATTAAATTAGATTATATCGTTCAATATAAAAATAATATAATTACTTATAAATTTAATAAGATTAAAAAGTACGTGTTTAAACTATACTAGATACTTAACTTAATTTATATGAATTTTTAATTATAAAATTATGTATCTTGATTTTTTCTTTCATCTCAAATTAAAAATAATATTTTTTTTATTTTAAAATGTAATAAAAATATAAAAATAAATTAAATATTAATTTAAATAAATTTTATAATCAAAAATTATTTTATTAAAATATTTATAATAAATTTTGTTAGAATATAATATAAAACTTATAACAAAACATTATTGATTAAATACAATTAACACTAGACATATCTTCAATGCTAAAATTTAACATACACAATGACATTCATATAATTAAAGTACATTACAAATGTGATTTAAAGTTTTCATTGGACAAACAGCTTTAAACTATGCTATAGTTACATAAAAAAGGGGTAGTTTATGTATCATTTTCTAAAATGTAGTCTCAATTGGAAGCTTCTACATAAACAAATTTACTACATTCAGATTCATTGACCTTCAACTAGATTGCCTCCCACTTTTGGTTTGATATTTAAGGTCTAAAAATAATTTCACCTTGAGTAATAAAAAAAGAAAAGAGAATCTTCTTTTATTTATCCAAATGGGTTTCCTCCCCTTGCGTAAAAAGGGCTTGGGTTGCCAGGATTGGGAGCTGAGTATTCACCACTACCAGTTGGTTGCTGGATCGAGTTTAAGGAGAAGCTAGAAGCGGCTGCATTGATGCCAAAGCCCCCAGTACCTTGTGGTCTGAAAAGACAACAACAAACATAAATAAAGAAGAAAGCTAAGCTTGAAAGATAACTAAATTATTTTCTTCTTTACTTTTGTTTATGTTTGCCCCTAAAGTACTCCTTTTTGTTTTCGTTAGAAGGCTTTTATAAGATCCAAAAGTAGAAACAAGACCCTTAGCCCTCCAGCGTTTTGCGTTAAATACCTAATACATATCTTCTAAGAAAAGAGATTATATATGGGAAAAGTACCGGTGTAATCTATTAGTTATTGCAAAATAAATATTTTAGTTATATAAATATTAAATTAGATCAATTAAATCTCATAATTTAACAAAAATAATCAATTGATATAATTATTATAACGTAATTGAAATTAGTCATTATGCATAACGTAAAATGCATTGTTATACACGTGATTGACTAATTAAGACACAACTTAATAATTTCAAAATATAAATAAAAAATAAAAAATGGATAAAAAGATTCATATATAACAAACAAAAACTTGTAATCTATTTTCTCACCGTACAAAGGAAAAAAGTTTGAACTAAAAATGACATTTTTTATTGATATTATAGCTTCATTTGGAATCAAAATGGATAAAATTAATCCAATATTAAGAAAAAGAAGATCACATATCTCTCACAATATACTTTTGTCTTATTTAAACGAAAAAGCACAATTTGAATCTATTTTTCTATTTCATAAAAATTTTGGGACTAACTGACCTCAATTTAAAAATAATGAGACAAAATTACTCATTTTAAAAAATAATGGAACTAATTCAATCCCTCACCCTACTCTATATGCATCAATCAAGTGACGTGTTAGTGTTGAATTGAATGTTAAATTAGATAGGTGAGATGTTGAAGTAATTGTAAGACCATATATTAACATGAATAAATTTTATTGTGACATATAAACTGATACATGCATGAAGTTCTGATGAGAGAATACTTTCTCACACAAGAGATTATGGCAAAACGAAGGGCCAATATGAAAAATCACCTGGGTAGAATACTGTGGACTTGTTGACCCATGTATACACCTAAGATAATTATTATTATATTAAACGAATAATAAAAACAAAAAGTAGAAGCCAAGTTGCCAACTAAAAGTTGAATGAACTATGAAAAAAATGTACTAGGAAACATGGCCGATCCAGATGGTGACTGAGGCGGCATCATGGACATGTTAGATGGTGGGTGAGGTGCCTTCAACTGCGCTAAATTAGTTCTAAGGTCTGAACTACGCGTCAAGTCTCCAGGAGATGACACATACGGTATTGATGCTTGCAATGAAGCCATGGAAGGAATCTACATCATGAAAAGACATAATTGAATTTTCTTTTTTCTCTCATTAAAAGTCTTTTGGGATTTGCAAGAATACAAAAAGGAATAAAAGACAATTGTTTTATAGAGCAATAGAAAACATGTTCCATTGGCTGAAGTGCTATAAACAATGTTGTCAACCCCTATACAGCAAAAGAATAATGACTTCGGATCTTTTGTCATATTTCTTTATCTTTTTTCTGTCCTACCAATTGCAACACTTGGTAAAGTAGGTAGCTATGTTTAATTTAGATTAACATGACCAGGTGTTACAATTTAATTGGTATAATACAGATTATCCTAAGCCAAGAATAATATATACATAATGTTGAATTATTAAGGTTAAATAACGAGAAGCAAGATGATATGAGATACGAGTAAGAATTTGTGCATACACTTGTCTGAAATATGCCTCTTTCGTCATTGATGTCGAACGGGTTTGCTGATTTGGCTAAGCTCGGAAATGCTGCAACAGGCTGTAGACGAGAACAGCAAAAACTAAGTAAAATTCCTAAGAAGATAACATAAAAGATGAAAAGTTGACTCATACATGGTCTAACTTGATTATTTTCAGTAAACACATACCATTGCATTAGGATAATATTGCATGTTCACTCCCATTGCAGGAGATGGAGGAGTTTGACAACTTGAAACTGACAGTGCAGGGGTAGATGAGTAGCTTGCAGCGAAAAGGTCCTGTATAAAATTTAACACGTATAACACTAGGCCTAAAATCATAAGCAAGCTAGCAGAAAGAAAATATGGAGTTCTATTACCGATGGGAGTTCCTTTCCACTGCTTGCACCTGCCGCTGGTATTGACATAGAATGAGATAAATGTTTGGCAGAAAAGCTTAAAGACCGTTGTGCCAATGGTGCTGATGAAGTCCTCAACTGCAAATATATAGAGAAAGCAAGAGGGTAAGGTATGTAGACGTTCCAGTCTCATCATTCAACCACTTGTTTAAATTTTCTAAATAAGATTCCATAATGTTTTAGTATGTTGTGTTCATAAATCAGATAAATATGCTATCAAAACTGAAAAAGTAACTACTACTGTATGGAAAAGATCATGTATCTCACTTCATAATTTACAGATCCAACTGAAGGAGTGGTCTGTGGAGAAGTAAAGTTATCTGATGTTTTAAGAGATGGAAGTGGATGTTGCTGCATTGCTACTAACTGCCTCTCAGAACCTTTCACAATGGCACCGTTACTTCCTAAAGTTTGCGGTGTACCAGCAATTGCCTCTTGGGCATTGGCATCACTGCTGAGTAACTCTGGCGTCTGGCTAGCAGATCCTGCATGGGAGATGGGAGAACAAGACGATCGACAAGCAGAAATGTCATCTCCAGATGGATTTGACAGATTAATATTACAGGAAGGTGTTTCCGATATGTTACCAGAAGGTGTAGTTGAGGGTGGTACAGACAGGTCAAATAATAAATTTTCCAATGTGTCTTGCCTTGGAGGCTGAGATGTCATTTCTATTACTTGCAAATCAAATGAGGCCCAGTTATTACTATTATCAGATGAGCATATTTGTTGTGGATCTGATCTCAATTTGTTGTTTTGCGGTTCAGGTTCAACATTGAAATCAATCAAGCTTTCTAAATTTATTTTTTCACATTCTACTAGATCCATTGGTGCAGATTCCTGCGTATAAGGCAACGATTTCTTCTGCAATGAAAAAGCTTTAATGGATAAGTTGATGTATTATTCTTTTTGGTATGTTATTATTATAACTTGATATTATTAGATCTTTGAATTTGCAGAGAAGAAGTTAACTCTTCTAAAGCCTAAAGTACTGAAAATAGTACGTAATTGCAGGGTCTTCTATCTCAAGAGAGGCTATATGATAAGAATATGCAACTTACCTGTACTATGTCTATATTTTCATATTACTTTTACAAGTCTTCTACCTTGGTTTATATTGTAGCTTTGGCTGCAAATTTTTTTTAGGAATCACTCAAAGTTGGCTAATTTTGTATTCAAATGGAACCATCAATTTTGTGCACTAAATTTCCTAGGTTTATAATATGCATGTTATGTTTAGAAATAAAATATTACAGTGACCGCTTGCCTGAATTTCAGCAGAACCGTGAGCATCCTTCCCATCATTTGGTTTGGAAATTTGACCAACACGGAGAGAATGAATGTTCTCTCCCAATATTTCTCTTAGATGACTCATCACGGGAGAACTGGACCTTTCCATGTTCTTCCTTTTGTCAGGTGATCTGTTTTGTACCTTGGACTCTCGAGATGAGAACCTGCGGTTACCAGATCCTTCATCACGAAACCGGTCATCAACAATCTCAAGGCGGATGGGATTTCTCTTGAAACCTCCAGATCTTGAATTTTCTTGGGAGTAATATCGAGGGCTTCTTCTTTCATCATAATAATATTTGACATTTCTGTTATCAGTGTTTCCATGTGGGCTAGATTGTTGCTCTGCCGGCTTGTCATAGTCATGCAGGCTTCTAGATCGACCATGAAATCCATCAATTTTCCTTGTTTCACTGGGTTCTTCCTTAGCACTCTATCATAAACAAAAGTTGAAGAAATAAAAGCAACGTTAAAAGGGGATAGTAATGATCAGAATTTTGACCTGTATGCAGAAACTGAAGAAGAAGATTAACCAAGCTGTCCTGAATGCAAAATAGGGAATTGGTAACTTTGAATATTCTTGTTTGCTACTTTTTTTTAACTATTATTTTTAACTGATATTTTTTAACTTGTTATTTATTTTAATCAATTTTAACAATAATCTCAATAAATTAGGGTACATGGTGATCAATGGGGAAGATGCATTTCCCTCTAACTCGGTTAATAATGCACATGAAAAACCATGAAAGGAGAAACATAATTCAGAATACTTGGAGTAGAGTGAAATCGTAAGTATCATTGAAATTGAAAAAAATAAATACCAATAATTTAAATGGGATAATCTAAAGGTACTAATTCAAAATAAGAGTGAAAAAAGTACCAAAACAAAAATAGAGTGAAAAAAGGTACCAAAACAAAAATGGTATCCTATGAATTTATGCACACCAACAAAACTGTGGAGTAGCTCACCAATCTCAGCCTTGACAATCCCATGCTCCTCTCACCAGTATATTTTCTATCGACATAGACATGCTTAATAAACTCCCGGAGTCTCTGCAGGTTACTGGATACAAATAAGGGAGTCAAGAAAATACAAAGTAAAAAGATACAAAGCAATACATGAAATTAAGAAGCTTATAACCTGCCATCAGGAAACGAATTACGCAAATGATCCCATTCTTTAAGGTATATTTGTCTTGCGCGCTAATACATCCAGTTCCAAGTTAGACAGTTGACGGTTAAGTATGAACGAGGACTATAACAAAAAAAGAGGTGTTTGTTATATTAATAATATCACGATTTTATTTTTGGTGCCTTTTTTATCTATATTCTTTAGGTAATACCTTAGTGGTAGCCATTTAAAAAAATGTATTAATTTAATATAATTTGTTATTTAATTAAAGATTTTTTATGTGTAGTAATACATGTGCGATATTCATGAGACATTTTCAAATAATCAATTAATTAAACGATATTTAGAGGATATTTTTAGATAATCAATTAATTAATTATTTAAAAATGCCTTATAAATATTACACGTGTATTATTACACATGAGAAAAATCTCTAATTAAATGACAAATTGCATCAAATCGGTACTTTTTAAAAGTGGATACCACCTTAAAAATACGAATAAAAAATGTATCAAAAGTATAATCGTGTTACTACTAAGATAACAAACCTAAAAAGAGATTGCATGCTCACCCCATTCCCACCGACCTGAAGAGAGCCCACTTCTTCTTCACTAAATTTTGCCATTGAAACTGACTTTACTCGATGTGTAAATTCTCGACTGGAATATTTAGTAAATCAATTGTCACTATGAGGTTTAAAATGCTATACATGCACAATAACAGGAATCAACAAAGTGGAATACTAAGTCCTGTTTTATAACCAATTATATTTTCAAGTTCCTATTTCTTTGATCCGAGTTTTCAAAATTAATGTTGTTTGGTAATTAATTTAATTTTCAAGTTTAAAAATCAGGTTAGAACTCAGTTTCATTGTTACACACTTTTGTTGTTTTTGAAACTTAAAAAAAAAATTTGAAAACCATATTTCAAATTTACTTTTCCTTAACTTAAATTTTTTTTTTACTTTTAAAGGGAATAAAATAAAAAAACAAAACTTTTTATAAAATGAGGTTTTTTTCTTTACTTTTCTAAATGTATTAGAAAACATAAAACTAATTTCAAATACAAGCAAACAAAATTTAAAAATAGAACTAGTTACGAATGGAGCCTAAGGGTACATTGTAAGGTGTTCTGTTTTGTTATATATTGCTCCTTAGTGAGAAAATTAGAAAAGTCCCACATTGGTTAGGAATGAAGATGGGTGTTGGATTTGGGGCTATAAATAAAGCCCTCCTTCACCATTTGTAAACATCCCAAAATTTGTAAATCTTCCTCTCTTTATAAGGGTAATTGATTAGCTCAATTTTGTCCAATTAGTTGTAATTTTGAAGTTCATTCATTTGAAGATAGTGGAAGTGGTCAACGGCCTTGAGGACTGGTGTAACATTTATCTGCAGAACCTCGTTAAATTTACGGTGTTATTATTTTTCTGCTTTAATATTTACTGTTTCAATATCTGTTTTTAGTTTATTTTAGCATTATATTTCCATAGCATTATTTTGTCGGGTTAGTTTGAGTTCTATTCATTTAAATCATAAGTGAATAGTAACTACTTAGAATAGAGGAAAATATAGGATTTTCCCGACAATTGGTATCAATGAAGGTTTTCTACTGAGCATTTGTTTGTATTCAGTTTGTTTCTTCATTGGAATATAGTTGTAGTTGTTGTAATTTGAAGAAATGGCGGAAGAAAAATTTCTTTCAAACAAAGGTGAGTCATCCACGTGCAAACCAACTATGGTGATGCGCGAGGTTCGAGGTGGAGAAGTTTGATGGAGAACCGGTCATTTCGGCATGTGGCAAGGCGAAGTTACGATGCTTTCTGTTTCAACAAGAGTCTGACATCGCCAATTGAAGAAGAGAAACGAGATGGAGCGAGATGGTAGAGTGGAAAAATATCCATGGAATTGGCATGTGGTACAATCCGTTCGTGTCTCTCAAGAGAACAAAAGTACACGTTCGCTGAAGGAGACATCCGCAGTAAGTTGTGGAAGGCGTTGGAGAACAAGTTCATGAAAAGAGTGGACAAAATCGGCTCTATTTGAAGAAGAAGTTGTTCGGTTTGAATACGGCTTCCGTGTACTACAATAACGCACATTCAATCGCCAATTAGTGTGTGATTTGTTAAATATGGATGAAACTTTTAAAGATGAAGATTTAGCCTTGATGTTGTTAGCACTCTCCTTCCCGATTTAGTTTGATCATCTTATTACGAGCTTACTCGTTGGGAAGGATAAGGTGTCCTTTGAGGAAGTTTGTACTTGCTTTGTATAGTTATGAAATTAGAAAGAAAGATAAAAAGCGAGGAATGAAGCGGCGGAGGCATTGTCTGCAAGAGGACGTCCATTGAAACACAACATAAAGGAAGGAGAGGTAGATCTATCAAAAGGAAGACTTGGTAAAGATGAATGTGCCTTTTGTCGTAGAGAAAGGCCATTGGAAGAAAAATTGTCCAGAAGGCTGCGAAAAGAAAGGAAAAGCCGTGCAATCCGGTGCATGTGTGACGATTGATTTTGCATTGGTTGGTTCGTCGACATCATCTCATCACGGTGATTGGATTTTTGATTCAAATGTCTTTCCATATGTCTCCTAACGAGTGGTTCTTTAACTTTGAAGAAGCTAGACGGTGGAGTTGTTTTCATGGGTAATGATTATCCATGCAAAGTTTTGAGAATCGGTACAATTCGTTTGAAGAATCAAGATGGTTCAACCAGAGGTCTTGGCAGGATGTTCATTATGTTCCAGGATATGAAGAAGAATCTGCATTCTTTGTGGGAGTGCCCAGAATCGAAAAGGCTTCACCATTTGTGACCATACAAAATGGGGCATTGAAGGTTATACGGAGCAACTTGTGGCGATGAAGGTGTTCGGAAGAATAACACATGCCCACTTACCTTAGTAGTACGGTTATTGAGACGACATCGGCCAGTTCGAGATGAAGAAGAGAGATTTAGAAACTACCAAGTTATGGCATATGCGTTTGGGACGTACGCTTTGGTGAAAAGCTTCTGATTCTAGTAAAAGGGCTGTTAAAAGGTGCGAGCCGTGAGTTGGAATCTGTGAGCATTGTGTATTGGGGAAGCGAAAAAGAGTAAGCTTTGCCGCTGCTTTCATAATACAAAGGGAATTTTGGATTACATCCATCTTGATGTATGGGCCAACTGACAGAACTCCATCAATGAGTGTGGAAACATTATTATGTCACTTTCGTTGATGGCTTCTACAGAAGAGTTTGGGTGTATTCCGCTAAGAAAAAGGATGAAGTGTTAGGTATTTTTCTCGAGTGGAAGAAGATGATCGAGACTCAGGCGGTAAAAAGATCAGCGTCTGAGTCGATAATGGCAGTACCGAAATGATCCATTTATGAAAGTTTGTGAAGAAGAAGGGATAGTGCGACACTTCCATTCGAAAAACACCACAACAAAACGGAGTTGCGAGAACGTATGAGCCGGACTTTCTTGGAAAAGGTTCGGTGTATGTTGTCAAATCTTTGGTTTGAAAAGCGATATTAGGTGTGACATATCACGTCATCTCGTCAATTCACCATCGTCTTTCTTGAAGGCAAAACGCTATGGAGGTATAGTGCAGGAAAACTCGCTAGAGATTACGATTTCTTACATGTGTTTGGTTCAATTGCATACCGTATACGAGAATCAAGTTGGACCCGAAAAGAAAGCCATTTTTTTGGGGATCATGGTTCTAAGGGATATCGACTATGTGCGCTTGAAACGAAAAGATAATCTTTAGCGAGAGTGTTACCTTTGATGAATCTGCATTGTTGAGAAGGTAACTAAGAAGATTGATAACTTAGCACCGGCGGTGGAAAACGAAACTCAGAACAAGTGGAGTTTGAAAGCGAGGTATTGTTAATCAGGTTAGTGAAGATAAGACAGTTGATCCTCGGTTGTGAGAAGATGAATCGGATGAAGAGGTTTTAACCCAGAACCTCCACAAAGCTGAGTTGATAGAGGCCACGGACAAAATGTCGAGTACTGCTTCGATACAAGGATTTTGAAGACCTGCACTCGGTTTAAGAATACGGTGCTTTGTGCTGCTTTCGGTTGTGCGTGATGATGTTCCTTCCATATATAAAGAAGCGAATCGAAGCCACGAAGTTGAAAGATGGAAGGAAGCCGTGGATGAAGAACTTTTGTCCATGCGAAGAATAAAACATGGAAGTTGACACAACTACGTGCAAAGCGAAAAGCGATTGGATGCAAATGGGTGTATGCGAAGAAAGATGGATTTCCTAACAAAGATGGTATTCGCTACGAGCGAGGTTGGTGGCTAAGGGCGTATGTGACTCGGAAGGAGGGAATCGATTATAATGAGGTATTTTCTCGGTCGTAAAACATTCTTCTATTAGAATTTTGTTGGCCTTGGTAGCCTGATTTGATTTGGAACTAGTTGACTCGATGTGAAAGCTGCGTTTTACACGGTGACTTAGAAGAGGAAATCTATATGTCTCGGCACCGGAAGGGTTTATTGTTGTTGGTTAAAGAGAATTGGGTTTGTGGTGAACAAATCATTGTATGGATTGAAGCAATCTCGAGGCGATCGTACAAACGATTTGATCGGTTTATGTTGCGACAAAAGTATACCGAGAAAGCACGCACGATCGTTGTGTGTATTTTATGCTTCTGAAAATGAGTCTTTCGTCTCATCTCCTATCATTTGTACGTCGATGATATGTTGATTCATCGAAGAGCAGAAATTGAAAGTTGAAGGCGTCGACTAAGTCGGGAGTTCGAGATGAAAGATTTGGGAGAAGCGAAGATTCTCGGTATGGAGATAAGCGAGGCAGGGAAGAAGGGAAGCTTAGTTTGACCGAGTCAATATTTGAGCGGATACTTACAACGTTTTGGTATGAATGAGCAGACAAAACCATGTAAGTACTCATTGGTTCCTCAATTTAAGCTCGATTATCTCCTGCTTAGACAGTAATCGAGAATATATGGCAAAAGTACCATATCTGCAATACGAGTTGGTAGCTTGATGTATGCAATGGTGTGTCTGAAGACTGACATTTCACACGGTTGGTGTTGTGCGAATTACAATGCATGATGCAGTAAAGGACATTGGTTAGGCTGTGAAATGGATTCTACGGTATATTATAAATCTTGTAAATGTTGGTTTAGTATTTCGTGGATAATACCATTGTTGATGTGCGGTCGGATATTGTGATTACTACGCAGAGATTTAGATAGCGTCGATTATTCAGGTTATGTGTTTACTCTGCTAAAGCAGGTCGGTTGGAAGTCTACCTTGCAGTAGCCCAGTTGCTTGTCTACCTAAGAGCGAGTATATGCGCCGATTCTGGTATGAAGGAAGCTATTTGGTTACGAGGTTTGCTTGAAGACTTGGGAGTTGGTGAAAACATATCAAGGTGTTTTGTGATAGTCGGCTTATTCATTTAGCAAAGAACCAAGTCTGCACGCACGTACAAAGCACGTTGACGTTCGTTATCGTTTTAAATGCGAGAGATTATTGAAGAAGGTGGAGTACTTGGATTGGAAGATTAGATCTGCAGAATCCATGAATATGATGACGAGGTGTGTAACAGAATCAAGTTGAAACATTATGCGGACTTGATTAATATCCTACAAATCTGAATTAGCGTTAGGCGTCGTTGATCTAGCAATTGAAGAAATCATTTAAAACATAAGTCGCTAAGGTGGAGATTTGTTATATATTGCTTCTTAGTGAGAAAATTAGAAAAGTCCCATTGGTTAGGAATGAAGATGGGTGTTGGATTTGAAATTTATAAATAAAGCCTCGCCTTCACGTATAACATCCCAAAATTTGTAAATCTTATACTCTTTTGTAAAGGGTAATTGATTAGCTCAATTTTGCCCGATTAGTTGTAATTTTGAAGTTCATTCATTTGAAGATAGTGGAAGTGGTCAATGACGCGGGGACCTAGGTAACATTTATACCGAACCTCCGTTAAATTTACGGTGTTATTATTTTTACGCTTTAATATTTGTTTGATATACATTTTAGTTTATTTTAGCATTATATTTCCAATAGCATTATTTTGTCGGGTTAGTTTGAGTTCTATTCATTTAAATCATAAGTGAATAGTAACTACTTAGAATAGGGAAAATATACCCGATTTTCCCAACATGTTTTTTTCCTTTTTTTTTATGTTCAAACTTAAGTTCTTTAATATAGTTAAGTTTGATAACAAGTTTTGTTTCATTTTAAAATTTTATTAGGAAATGAGTCGGAAATTTTTAGTATAATCTTGAAACTTGAAAAAAAGAAGTTTTAAATATATTTTAAAACTTTTACAATTAAATTTCATATCATATTCTAAGACCTTATTTTAATAAAAATCAAGATTCTTTCTCTTTTCTATCACCATTGTCAATAAAATAAATTAAATACTCGAGAATATAAAAGTAAAAATAAGTATTAAATAGAAAAAAAAAGAAAGTAAAAAAGAAAAAAACTCATTAACAAACGAATTATGTTTTCTTTAGTAAATGAATTAGAAAATATAAAGCTTATCAAACACAAGAAAACAAAACAAAACAAAAAAAAGGCTCCTTACAAAACGAGCCTAACTAATCCAATCATAAGCATAAATGCACAAAGAGCTAATGGGTTTAGTTTTAGAATGAGGATCAAAACTTACTGTACACCACTGCAGCTTGTGCAAACAAATGTGAAAAATGTTGTACAAACATATTGTGGTCCCTGCATTCAAAGAAAATATGTTTTTCATGTTGTCACATTGCAGTTTAATTTCATCTAACAACATAAAAACCGAAAAATATATGTAATATTATTTCCATTCAATTCAGCTATATTGACATTACAATACTCATTAAGTTTGTGAACCAAACCTGACACTAGAGAAATGATATCTCCTAACAAACATTATATCGACCAAAAAAAGCTACATATGAAGAGCGATTATAGATTCTTTTAGGAAGCTAATGTACAATTAAAAGAAAAAACATAATATCATAATAAAAAATTAAATAAATTAATAAATAAAACGAAATACCAAACTATTGCAATTGATGCATCTACGATTCTCGGGAAGTCTCAGAAGACCACGAATGATTGCTTCAGTTTTCTCATCTTCCTTTAACCTATTTCCCATTTTGCAGAAGAACTATGCTTCTCTATCGTTCAACAACAACCAATGCGCAACCCAAATGAAAATACAAAAGTTATCTTCCCAAAAAGCAATTGGGAAAACAAATTTGATATGAAATCGAATGAGAAACAAATTTGATATGAAAGTGAATGAGAAAGAAAACGAGGGAGAGAGATTGGTGGGTCAAATGGGATAGAATTGTGGGGTTTTGAGAGTTTTGAGGGGGGACATTAGGACGTTTAAAATGGATGGACCTCATTGCCAAACACGGAGAAGAAGAGGAAAGTCGGCGCCTGTAATTAGTAAGGTACAAAAATAAGAGGGAAAACTCTTAAAAGAGTTACACGAAAACTGTTTTCTGTGTTAAAAAACAGAAAATTACTTAAAAAAAAAATTTTTGTTTATATATAAAAAGAACCGGTTGGGCTGATTAAGTGTAGTTCGTTGTCGTCATCATGCATTATCCTTTTTTCTCTTTTTTTTTTCTAGGCTTTAGTTTTTCTAATTATAATATTACATTTATATTATAAGGTAAGAAGTGTATTTTTAAAATATAAACACATGTAATAATAAAACCAATACTTAAATTTATATTTTATTAAATGATATTTTACACTTATCACTTGATTATAAAATTACAATAATTTTTTTAAGTTAATAAATTTTAAAAATTAGATTTATAAAATGCTATTTCTATACAATGAAATATGTTAAATTTATATTATAAATTTAAAAATTAAATTTTTTAATATAATAAGTATAATGATAATACACCTAATTATGTTTATGATATATTAAAAAATTGTGGTTCGAAGGATTCAAAATTTCTTTGTAGTCGTGGTATGCTTCAATTTTTTATCATTTTTATAATAAAAATACATACATTAATAATATCAAAATTATATATTGTAATAATATTAATATTTACATTTTTTTTCTATATAGATCATGTTATATTTATCACAATATTTCATGGTTATGATTATGTCATTTATCTATTCATGTACAAATTATAATATCAAATTATGTTTTATGATAATACAAATAATTTAAATTTTACTTTTTTAGATGATGTAATTTACTTTCCTAGTGGATTTAAAAAAATCATTTTTTTAATAAAAATATACACATTAATAATATAAAAAATATGTATTATAATAATATTACTACTTAATTTTTTAATTTGTGTATAAGGTAATTTATACTTATCACTAAATTATGTGATTATGATAATATTATATATCTATTCATATATAAATAATAATATCAAAATTACGTATTGTGATAATATAAATACTTAATTTTTTTATAACATACTTTATATTTATAGTTAAATTATATTATTATCACTATTTATTTGTCTACTCATCTACCTATCATTTCTTCTTCTTCTAATTATCAAGTCAAATTTATATTATGATATAAAAAATGAATTTATAAAACATCATAATAAAAATAGACACACTAATAATATCAAAATTATGTATTATGGTAATACTAATACTTCAACTTTTATTTTTTTATATATAAAAGTTTATCCTTATCATTATATTATTTAATTATAACTATGTCATTTATATATTGATATATGAATCAAATTACACTTAAGTTATATTTTTTATCTAACTCATATTCAATTAAGTTACACTTATAATTTTTTTATTGTCTTTGTCGAGATTTCTTTCTTAAAATTTAAATTTATACTATAAATTTTAAAAATTATATTTTTAAATTACCATTTATACATAATATTAATAAAAGATTATTAAATTTATACTAAAAAAATTTCAAATTAAAATTTCAAATGTAATGGTTTGACTATCTTGTTTTTAACCCTTTTAAAAAAAGTTAATAAATTTGAAAAATTGAATTTATAAAGTATCATTTGTACACAATAATAATACCATAACTCTTAAATTTATAATATAATTTTAAAAAATTAATTTTTCAAATGTAATGTATGTAATGACATATTAAGACTTAAATTTACTCTTTATATAATGCACTCTCTACTTATCACATGATTTTGAAAGTTATGATTATATTTTTTATCCAATTTATTTATGAATTAAATTACATTTAAATTTATTTTTATAATATTATTATTTAGGTTAATAGTTTTCTTATAAATTAGTGGTTTAAATTTTTTTATATTTCTTTAAATAATTAAATAGTTATTTATATGTACATGCACTTTATACATACAATTAAAAAAATTATATAATAAGAAATTTTATAATATTATTTTTTACAAATAATTTATAATGTTATTTTAAATTTTACAATTATACCAATGATATATTTCTATTAAATAATTATCTAAAAATAAATTATATAAATTAACTTGCAATTTCATTTCTTATTCCTTATTTATATATATGTTTAAAATTTTATATTTTATTTATAAATATTAAATAATATAATAATTTTAAAATTTATTCTTTATATTATATATATCATATTTTATTGTTATATTAAATATGAATTTATTATATCTTGTAATTCAATCTCTAAGTTCGTGCAATTTATCTACTTTTTAAAAATAATGCGATCCAAAAACAAATTGCAGCTGTTTTCTGTGGTTTTGAAAACCATCGGAAACACGAAAAGCTAATGTCAGGCGCCATGTTAGAGTTCAAGCTCAAAGGTTCCACACTTGAACAATATTTTTCAATATTTGTTTGTAGCTTTCTATGGGGTAATTTTTCCGGATATGATATGAAATTGGATTTGCTGCTTTAATAACATTATGATTTTATTTTAATTTTATTCATATTAGTGATATTTTATTGTTGTTTTAATTAAAAAAATGTATCAATTTAATGTAATTTGTAATTTATAATTTAATTGATGATTTTTTATTACTGCTTTATATAAGTGTTTATTGTATCATAAAAAACATATATTTAAGAATTGGAAAGATATTAAAATAAAATTATACCTTAAAAAAATTATGTTATGAATTTATTATTCATAATAATTCCTATATTCTATGATTCTTTATAGATTGTACCGAATGCAAAAGGAAATTTGAATATAAATTATTTAGTATTGTAAATTTATTATTAGGCCCTAATCATTATTAGTTTATTAGATAAATTAAGAAATAAATTTTATTTTAGAACAACACATTTACATTTTTCTTTACATTTTAAGAGTAATTAATAAATTTATACGGAGTAACGTATTAGCAACATTTTAAGAATAATTAATAATTTTTTAAGTCATATAACTTTACTCCATATGTTAATGCACACATTCTTCTCAAGTTTATTATTTAACAAGTTTGAATAAGCACAATGCGCATGTGATAATTGTTAGGAAATTTAGATAAAATGGTATAATTATAAATTCTCCCTCCTAAGATCTTTCTTAGCAGAATATCAAATAACAGAGAAATAGATAATACATAACACAAGAATTATAGTGGAAACTCCAAATTAGAGAAAATCCACTTTCGTTGTCAAAAGACAACCAGAGAAAAATTCACTATGTGGAAAATTGTTACAACCACACTCTCAGTAATTTTCTCACACACCCAAAAGACAAGAGCAATTACAAGCTTAAGAGAATTTTTTTAAGAACTTCTAATACAAGCTTTTCTCTATTTTTGGTATGATTATCAATGAAGAAATGAAGCCATATTTATAGCCTTCAAGTTCTCATTTAATATGCCAAATATTTCTTCATTCAACAAAATTAGGCTACCTAATTTTCCTATTCTTTATTCAAACAACTCCATCTTTGATAATATGGTAAGTCACCTTCCATGAATTTTCTTCTAAATTAGGCACCTCCTATTTTGACTAATAAACCTAATATTATTTTTAATCAATCATAACAACAATTTTATTTTGATTTTATTTATATTTTAAAGTTTGTACAAAACTCAAAATTTTAAATAATAGGTAATTTAAATTTTTTACCATCTAATTGAAAAATAAAATACTTATTTATTGAAAATTTCATGTTACTAATGTTTTTGCATGGTTCATTTAGATTGGAAGGAGAGATGTTTAATAATATATTTATGAGTGATTCTTTTGTTTTATTTTAAATATCTAATAATCGTAAAAATCAATAAACTTACATATGAACAAATAAAAATAAATCAAGTAACTCATATTTAAGCAAATGGAGTCATATGCCAAACATGAGACTAATATTTTTGGTAGTTTTATCTATTAATGCGTAAGAAAATTATTAACTTTTAATCAATTTATTTTATAAGATATTTATGGCGATAATTTGTAAGAATTGTGATAATTCATTTATTAAATAAATCATATTTTTAATTGTTACATATTGCTAGTTGTAAAAAAAAATCAATAATATATTATTTTTATAAAAAAGAATAAGTTATTAAGCTCATATAATTTGTGTCATATAGATTTTGTATTTGTTTGAGTGAGTAAAATTAAAATAAAACAATATTGTAATTAGTTTGGTCGTGTTATTTTATGGTATTTAATTTATTTAGTACATAATTATATGTTATTTTATATCATATTAAATAATATATTTTTTATAATGTGATATTGGGACATGATAAATTATAATATTTATTTGTATTATTTATTAGAAAGTTGAAAAAATACAAAATTATAAATAAAATTCAAACAAAAAATATAAAATATAAAATAGATATAATTTGGAGAGTCTCTTTTTTTTACGTAAGTATAACAGATTTATTTATTTTTATTTAAAAAGTAAATCATATTTATTATAGTCATTTATAGCAGAATAATTATGTTACATCAAAATACAATAGATAAAGCAATCACGTAATCATTATACGGCCTTTTAAACTAATGTATTTACACATTCTTGGAAGATGACCATTTCATTTTTTATTTATATTATTTTAATTTCTTAAATATACAACTTTAATGAATATAATTGTTTTAATGGTAGATTGTAACGTGCGTATGCCAATTAAGAATGGGATGTGAGAAAGAATTGAATTCAGTTGTAGTTTTCAATGTGGCAATGATTTTACAATTTACAAATCTAAGTTCGTTTTTCGTTTACAAATTTAACATTGAATTATTAATTTACAATAATAATACTATCTGACGGTAATAATATATATGATCATTTTGCATATTAATTTTTCAATTTTGGTACTTTTTATTTTTAACTTAAGTTTTCTATTAAACTAAATAATACATAATTTGGCCAAATAAAACAAAGTTTTAAAATTAATTGAGAATTCTTGAATGTACGAAGCGCTTGTCAAATTTTTAAGAGTATTAACATCGAACTCCTGTTTTATAACAATAATATATATATAAAACATTAACCGACAACTTGTGTCCTCCTCCATTAAAAAGCCACCTAATTCTTTGTTTTCATCAGAACTTTTTACACACACAAAGAATACAGTATAAACACCTACAATTATACAACTTAAAAAGAATTTATATAACATACCCTAAAAAAAACTTTATAATTGTATGTGTGTTTCAATAGGGATTGAGTTTTGAGAATGAAAGATGTGATTTTTTTTTTGGATGAAACAGAGAGTTTGGTCGCTTTTTAATAGAGGAGGAGATATCAGATATAACATGTGGCTTAATGGTTTTTTTTTCTTTCTTACAGTTAGGAAACAATGTTTTTATGTTAATAACCTTAAAGAATTATCACGTGCTTCGTACATGTTTTTCACGAGTCAACAATCTCTAATTAATTTAATAACAATGTTTAATTTGAAGAAATTGGATATTAGTTAGTTTATTAGAAATATTTGTTACGAATGAATCGAAAATATGAATAAAAAATATAATAAACAAGAATATTTACGGGTCTAAAAATATTAAATTCTTTTTTTTTTAAATTGAAAAAGTTAGATAATAATGAGGTTACATAAGTAACCATATTTCTTAAATATATGGATAATTTAATTAAAATTTTTAATATGTATGAAAAAAAATATTTATATTTAAAATTATTTCACGTGAATCTACATACTCAATCAATCATTTTCAAAAACATTAAAATTATTATAAAATTTATTTGGTGTTAAATAATGTAAAAACCTGAGGTAAAGTCATCAATCACATTCTTATTTTACTTGCAAAGCCATTACATCGAATATAATTCAATTTCTTTAAAATATTTTCAAGGCTTTTTATCATATTTTTATAATATTGTTTTTATTTAGGATTAAATTGAAAAATTGGGTTATTAATGATTAAAAGGACTTTTTTATTTATAATTTTAATCTATAAATATATTTAAATTAAATATAAAGACATTATAAAAATATAAATTTTGAGTGTATTTTTTTAAAGTAATAATAAAGTAACAAATCAAATTATTGTGTCTCATGTAATTTTGTTAGCCTCACAAATTTCATGTTATTTTCATTCCCACAAGTTTAATTTCTATTAGATCCAACCTCTATTATTTTATGTTTTATAATCTCACCCAGCATCCATTATTTTATTTTGCAACATCATCAATCTTTAACCCTCGAAAATTCGTTTTTACAACCTGCACTATCTTCGACCTACGCACTCAATTTTGCTTCCCTAGGTCTGTGATTCCGTGCCGATTTCGTCAGTTTCTCTGAGATAGCTTTGAATTCTACCTTCTTGTTTCAGATCTTTCTCTGTTTGAGGTAATTCGATCCTTGACGATGTGTATTGAGGCTTTTTTGATAGTTATTTGTCTCTTTGCTCGAAGAGAGAATCTAGGAAGAGATACGAAATTGAAATGTTTGAATGTGGAATGTGTTCCAAGTAATTTGTTCAGGATTGAACCAGTTATATTGTTGCTATTTTTTTCTTTCCTTTTCTTTCTATAATTGTTGGGCGAGGCTACTAAATATACAAATGAATTTCTGCGATTTCAGGTGAAGTTAGAAAATGCCTGTGAAAGCAGCACAAACGTCATTTCGGGATCGGACGTATGAGTTTCAGAGCATAGCGGAGAGGCTAAATAAATCATCGTCGTCAGGTTCAGGGCAAAATGGGCAACCTAGCAGTTCGAAATCAGAGGAACAGCGATCTGCTATCGCAATGCAGTCTGAGTTCAATAGAAGGGCTTCCAAGATCGGATACGGAATCCACCAGACGTCGCAGAAGCTTACAAAGCTGGCAAAGTGTAAGACATCATCAAACTGATTTTAATATTATCAAAATGGTACTATTTTGCTCCATAATTTTAATATTATCAAAATGCTGATATTTGTTGTCACATGCAAATGTGTACTTATGCCATATGCTAGCATGTTCAGCCTCATCCTCTAATGCATCAACCTTTTACCCCAACTCTGTCGAAAGCTTTAATATAGATGTACTGTAGAATTGCAGATTATACCTGTGTTTGAATTGAATATTTGAATCTGTGTTTTATCGGCCCAAGGTGATTTCGGTTAGGCATATTTTTGGTTGTCCAAGGCTCTCAATATGGCACAGCGTCACTTTGATTTTTCAGTGGTTGTTGTTTGCCAAAGTTTCTTTATTGCTGTCATGGTCTAGTTTAACTGTAGGTTGCTGAAAAGAATGCATTTTTATGCAAAATCTATTTTTGCTTGTAAGTTAGTCGTCACCCTGGCAAAACAAGAATAACAAAGAAAATACATTAAATCAATTATGAAGCAACTGAAGTCAATCAATCATCTGACATCCTCAATATTTTAAACATGACATGACAATGCATTAAAAATGAAGAGAGAGGTTTCAGATTGTGAAACTTAGATTTGAAAAACTATCTGAAGTAGCCATAATTGATTAGTCTCGCAGACATTTTTTTTATGAATCAGAATAAAAGCTAGTCTGGGAGACATTATATTTACTAAGGGGTTATTTCTTCCCTCTACCATGGTTTTCCATTTCAGTTTTGGTTGTTTTGATAGGACAGATCTTGCCCTCCTCTCTTTGTGGCTCATCTTTCTGACATTAGCACTTCTCTAACTAATAAACATGGCTTGCATGAAAACAGGTCTTTCTCTGAATAAAGACGCTTCTGGACTTTTTATTTTCTTGTTTCTTAACAAGTGTTTACGTGTTAAAAATTTTCTGATTTAATTGATTCTTGATTGAAAGTTCACAAACCTTTAGTTTTCTTATTTTTCTCTATCTTAATCTTCTGATCCATCGTAGAACCTGGTTAGGATCTTTTGGTAACCGTCCTTGTACCATATTGGGAATATGAGAGAAAAAACAAGAAAACTAAATGTTTATAATAATAACATAGTTAAGGAACCAATTCACATAATTTCCTGAGACATCCTCCTGGTGTAACACAAATTCCAAATATATATGCAAGAGTAACAGACACATTCCAAGCAGTGCACATTAGGTGAGATCGCTGTTGTAGTATCATTTATATTTTTGAAATATTGAAAAGCAAGAAACATACAATAAAATTTATTAGCAATCTTTTTTTATAAGAAACATATAATTTAAAAGCAATCTTGACTCTCAACTACTCTTATCTCTAGATGTGGCCATTGATGTGATTGTTGAGGTTGAAGGGAGTCTTTTATTTTATTTATTTTTATAGCTCATTAAACTCATCTGTATTTGGATTGACCAACAGTGGCAAAGAGGACTTCGGTTTTTGACGACCCCACAATGGAAATCCAGGAACTGACTGCAGTTATCAAGCAGGATATTACAGCTCTAAACTCTGCAGTTGTTGACCTTCAGCTACTCTCTAACTCAAGAAATGATGGTGGGAATATTTCTAGTGACACCACTAGTCATTCAACAACAGTTGTAGATGATCTTAAGAATCGTTTGATGAGCGCCACAAAAGAGTTCAAAGAAGTCCTTACCATGCGAACGGAGGTAAAACAACTATTGCTCTTACATTCTTGCCTGCTGAAACCGTCGTGTGATATCAAGGATTGTGTCAATGCTTTATACATATTTTATGTTTTCTTCATTAGTTTGTATTAATGGCACTTTCTTTCTTTTGGGTAGAATTTGAAGGTTCATGAGAACAGAAGACAATTGTTTTCTTCTACTACATCTAGAGATTCAACAAATCCTTTTGTTCGTCAGCGTCCATTGGCTGCTAGGTCAGCTGCGAGTTCTTCCAGTGCTCCTCCTCCTCCATGGGCTAATGGATCATCATCTTCTTCACAGTTAGTCACTGGGTAAGAGCTTCTGTCATTTTTTGTTTATTGGTTGCATACCACTATACACATACACTGTTATCACTTGGTTTATGGAATGCAATGTAGCTTTTTGAAACTTCTTCCTTTTTACTATGAAACTTTAATAAATATATGGGAATTGCTATTTATAATTTTAGATCCAGAATATTGGGACTTCCATAAAGAAAATTGAGAAATCTAATATTGAAAATTTAAACTGCCCCTTTTTTGATTTACATCTGAAATTTTGTAATGAGTGTTTTGAAGAATTCTACCTTCCCTACTCAAGCACCTAAAGTTAATATCCTATTCTGTCATTTGAATAATTGGAATAATTTGCACTTGTGAATTTCTGTTTCAGCCACTGCCATGTCTGTATTTGGGAGTCCTGATCTAAGATGCTTCAGATTTATGAACCTTACTTTTTGTGTTTGCCTTTATCTTGATCCTCTTAAAACTCTATTTTTAAGAAACTGAAATTCATTGGATTAGTTGATTGACCTGTGTGATTCTCCTTTCATCTCTGTGTGGACTTTGTCAAATAAACAGGAAACAGGAGGATGGAGAGAGTCAGCCATTGCTGCAGCAGCAACAGCATCATCAACAGCAACAGCAACAGCAACAGCTTGTTCCCTTGCAAGATACTTACATGCAGAGCAGAGCTGAAGCTTTGCAAAATGTAGAGTCCACTATTCATGAGCTAAGCAACATCTTCAACCAACTTGCAACCCTGGTTTCTCAGCAAGGAGAAATTGCCATCAGGTTTACTTTAAATCTAGTATATGAACAAGTTGATAAGCATCTAGATAATTCGATTTAAGCATAACTGTTCGTGTACTGTTTTAGGTTCAAGCACTTGTGTGCTATTACTGCTTTTTGTTAACTTTATGATTTACTTTTCTACCTTGCGTTCATCACCATTATCATAAATTAGCTAATATTCTTCCAAAATTCATAACATTTGATGCAAAATAATGGGCTATATGCATAGGCTAATGAAAAGACTTTCAAGCTCTGTTTGGGGCTTGAGACTAGGGTATTAGTTTAATGATGCCAGTAAAGTTAGAGGTCATAAAGCATTACCAAATCGTTTGAATAATATAGGATTATGGGACTGCATTTTGACCATCCATTCTGTCAGATTACAGGTGGAAAAATGCTTAAATTTGATAGTTTCTTGTGCACAAAAACTTGATAGTTAAATTCTGTAAATTTATAATAAACGATAAGTATACTTCCAAGATCGGTCTAAATAGGAACTACGTGTTTTAAATATTCAACAAACTTCTTAAAAACAAATACGAAAAATAAACCTAAACCTTCTGTCACAATATTTGATTTTGGAGAATTTATGAGAATAGTTAGTTTTTAAAATTAATTAGGTTATTAGAGATGTAAATTAAGGTTATTGGCTTTCTTTTTTTTTGTATGAAAATATCTTTAGGCGGGTATCATATTTTTTGTTAATAAAACCAATTAATATCTTTAGGTGGGGATTACCAACTAATTATATTAAATTATGTTCTATTTTTAAAGAAATACCAAACCATTTAAATCACTGCTTTAAGCAGAACACACAATTTAAACTCTTATTCAAGGTGTCAAAATTAGATCTTAAAACTGAACTTTTGTATTTTAAATCTACACGAAAATATGTCATCTATATATTAATCAATAATAAACTTTGTAGAAATATTGAATGAAGAAATAATCTCAATTTATTTTATAAAATATTCACCTAAATTAATCTTTATAAACATAACAAAATTAATTTTTCATAGTAATAATCAGTTAGACACGCTCAAATTTAATAAATGGTCAATAAATTAAAAATAACATTCAGAAATATACACAAAGATTGAATCTGTATATAAAATTAAACGAATACAAATAAAATCTACAATACCAATTAAAGATAGACGAATGTGTCTTGCTTTGTAACTGTGATCTTGATTCTCAAAGTATTCTTGAATATATAGATATCTTCAGTATTTCTAATGATCTGGAATACTTGCAAAAGATCTGCCTATTAATGTATCTGAATCTAATCTATTGTAAAAATTAGAGAAAAATAAGAACCGTAACTGTTTCTAAACGCTAATACATAAAGAACTAATGTGACTGCATACAAACCTAAAGCATAATGTGTTTATTCATAGCTGAGGTTGGAAATTGAGGACTTTGGGTGAGAAAATTAATCGCACGTTGTGGTCGAGATACATAGTGGTTCGCCAATGTCAACCTCGAACAGGTTGCACTGCAACCCTATTATTTATTCACCGTGACATAGAAACAATATCGTGCCCATTGAATTTAAGCAATGAAGGGTGCGCCGCAGCCCAATTATTTATTCACCGCGGCACGCAATACTTCACTACAATTCTTGTTTTCATCCCTTACAAATTGGCTGGTATTACATGTATGCCTTACATGCATTGTTCTTTTAAATGTGCTCTTTAGGTATGATTTTTTCGTGTATTGATTAATTTATTAATTTGAAACTAAAAATACCTGAAATACAATAGAAAATACCCGTGATTCGGAACATATAAATTTGCTTAAGTAGTGATAAAATCATGCATATTCAAATCTATTTATTATATTTAAGTGCAAATAAACTACGAAATATTAGTATTTTTTAAGCATTTATCAGTTCCCCCCTTCCATTCGAATTCTTTTGATAAGAGAAGTTAGCTTATAGTTGTTTCTCTCCAAGGGTTTACTGATTATATTGTCAGTTGGTTATGAGTGCTTTTAGTTGCTGAGAATCTCTGTACGTTTCTATTTTATTTGTTCTCATTTCCCCAGTCATTGGTTCTTCCTCAGTATTTTTACAACCTTGGCCAGCTGAAGGGAAGCATTTTCTTTCTTTCCACTAGTTTGAGAAGATATGTACATTTAAGGCCAACAGTTGCTGTTCCTTCAGGGAACTGACTTTATCTGCCCAAATGTGGGTCACTAATAACTCTATTTGGTTAGTTAATAATTTTGACTAGTGTTTTTTTTTTAATGAACACTATGATTACTGATATTTCATGACCGATCTGAAAGATGTAGCATTCAATAAAAATGAAAACGAAGAAGAAAAAGAAAAGAGCATTCCTTTTAATAAAAAGCGGGTCCGACTCTTAGTAATGTACCTATTTACACCTCTCCACCCGTAAAAACACCCCAATAGCCCCAATAAAGAGAACAAAAGAAGAGAGGGAGTATATATTTTGTATATTTTGCAAATCCATGGAGTGAGATCTTTTGAAGCATTCATCTTAAGGAAGAACAATGAGATTTTGGGAGCTAAAAAGTTTTCAGGTTGGCTTCTGCTGGTCAACTTTTTTTTTTTTGGTGGAGGATGGAGCTACTGTTTTCAAATTATGTTCATTATATGCAATTATCTTCATGGATGCATAATTTTTGGATAAGTTGTTTTTCATTAAGCATTGTTGTAGAAGGTTACTTTGGGGCTTGTCTCGATGTGAGGTTTAAAAAAAAAAATTCGAGGCTCTAACCTCACGTGGTAAATTAAAGCTTATGTTTTTTAGTTTAAGGCGCATGCTTTAAGGCTTTTATAACTTGAGGTGACTGAGGTTGGAGTTTCAAATGGTTAGTTTTATGGATTATTTATAAAATCCTGATTCAATATCATTGAAATTTAAAAAAGAGAGGAAGTCAAAATTAATGAAAACAAACGAGGAACGTCATAATCTTATGAACAAATATGATTAGGATTGCTTCTTTTATATTCTTAGATCTTCCTACACCTTTCACGTTCCCTTTCCATTGCCTCTGGTTTCACCAAATTTTAACAATTATTAAGTTTCAGCCTTTCAAGTAACATTTTTTCTTTTTTTCTTATTTATATTTATATTTCTTCTTCCTTTTCATTTTAGTCCATCTTCTTTACATATATTGTTCAAACACTTTTCTTTAACTTCAGTTTTGTGTTATGCTTCCACCATAGTTGATGTCTCTGATAACCTTAATTGACATTTGAGGAATAGAGCTACAACTTTATATAATTTACTTTGCATGTTCTATTATTATTTTTATCCTTATCCCATTCTTTTATTCATTTTTTAAAAAGTTTTTTAAGGTAAAGTTTGAGGCTTATGTCTCAGATCGCCTTGAGGTTCATGCCTCGCCTGAGAAAAACGCATTGGCATGTAAAGTAAATTTTTACAACATTGTCTTTAAGTAAATGATATTTATGAACATAAAGGCAATAGCGAGCTATAGAGAGGAGTGATCAAGAAAAAAAGAAAGATCAATTCTGTATTCTATTGTTAATGAGTACATCATAGGTATAATTGTAAGGGCTCACATTCATAGTAAGCTTGTTACCAAGTTTAGTAACTCTTGACTATTTGTTGACATCTCTAACTAAACACTAAGAGCCTAACTATACCAAAAATGTGTTATGACTCTTAACAATTGCGTGTATGTGTGTGTGTTTTAATAATTCTAATGTATTTTTGTGTTTATACAATGAAATTTCAATTGGGCTTCTCTAAAGAAGTTGGTATTTCTATGAAGAATTTCAAATTATAATTATCAAAATGGATTCTGACTTGACTCTGGCATGTAACTTACCAGGATTGATGAGAACATGGATGACACTTTGACTAATGTAGAAGGGGCTCAAGGCCAATTGCTCAAGTATTTGAATAGTATATCATCTAACAGGTGGCTGATGATCAAGATATTCTTTGTATTGATTTTTTTCCTCATGGTTTTCCTATTCTTTGTTGCATAGTCATTGCAGAGAGAGTTGACAAGAAAAAATTGGAACTTGTTTACCGTTGACGATCAGCAATTTCTATTCTTTTCACTCCTGCTTTTGCTTATCTGAATGTTCAAATGGGTTGTAAGTTGAGTACCCTGTTGTGTAATGTGATATATCATACTTGTGTATGAATACTTTTAAATTGGATTTGAAGCCTAAAAATAGCTCTTATATGTATAATGTATTACAGGATCGAATTGGGTCTCAAAATGTTTTAGTTTGTACATAAGGTATATATGTGCATATATAGTTTATGTACATATTGTACATACATAAATGTACAATGTGTATGAATTAAGTACAAATGACATGTTATTTTGAGGTCAATTTAATTAGGTAAAAACCTCGTAAGCGAGTACTCCTTGCAATTGTAAAAGTTACAAAAACATTATGCGTTGCAGAACTTTTATTTTGCTTTTACTTCTCCAATAAGACTTGATATAATGTAACCAAAACAAGGTTCCGAACCAGCTTTTATTATTTTAGTTTGTTTTTTGGTTTATTATACTTGTGTTCTCTGCAAATAACAAAGAAATTCTTCTTATTTTCTCGGACGATGATAGGTAAGCTCATTTGAGTTAGTCAAATTAATTTGAATGTTAAATACGAAGGACATACATATTCTTTCCCAGTTTAGCTTAAAAAAATTCACCTTTTTTTAATTAAATAAAAAAAATATTATAAGATGATATTTAAATTTAGGTTCGTGATAATAAGGGTAGGAGTGAAAATTCATGCTAGACAACAAATTATGTCAATGCCAATGCCTAATAACCCAATAACATAAGTAGCTATCTATTATATTATATGTTTATTATTTTAATATTATATAATATGAATTTATTAAAAGAAATCATACGTTGAATTGAATCTATATTAAAAAAACACATGCTTAAATAATCAAATTAATATATGTTAACTTTTTTTATATTGTATACACACATTTGACATACAACATGAGTACGTCTTCTTATTTTCTAACATAAGTACATATTATTACTAGATTGCTCGGTCATAGACAAATAAGAAAATTAAAAATAAATTAAAAAAAACACTTAAATGTAACGAATTGATTTTCTCTTTTCACGGTCTAAATTTCTTAGAACATGAGCTGGATTTCTTAGAACACAAGCTGAATTTCCTTAAACATAGTTGAAATTCCTCAAGTACAGCATGAAATTCTTTATATTCCCTTAAGCATGGTTGAAATTCCTCAAGTACAACATGAAATTCTTTACATGGACTAGATTCCTCTTAAAGGAGATTTATGGCTTATAAAACTATGATGGAAATAAATTCAGAAAGAAGATTAGGATTCCAATATAAAAGGTGAGTGACTTGAATTTCTCAAAAAAAAAAAAAAAAAAACTGAAAGGTTTATACCCTAAGAATTTGAAAGGTTTATACTATCAAAAAAAGTCTAAGAATTTATCTTAAGAAGTTGAAAAGATTGTACCCTAAAAATTCTGTTATAATTATATACTAAAATGACATGTCCTGATTATAATAGAATTCTTTTATTTTGTTGCAAGATAAAAGAATAAATGACTTAATGTTTGGGTGTAATAGACATATGTGTCTCATGACCACGTGATACTTACACATGATATAGTTCGAGCTACCTATATGAGAAGTTTAAATAGATGCAATGAACATGAGACGTGGGTTACAAGACCCAAGATGCTTAGTTACAGGATGTTCGACTTGGCCAAAAGACAACATGATATATATTATAGAAGTACATTGGTATGATCTCATCTTAAGATATGAGACATGTTTTTGTATTAACATAAATCAGATGTGATCGTTTTAATGAGATATTGACACCTAAAAATAATGAAACTTGTATCTATAAATTTATGTAATCTATTAAGTATATCTTATTTTCTCTTAGATTTCTGTATAACCTTATACTAGTTGCAATTCTCCCAAAAAGAAATCTATACAAATTCTTGTTTAGCTTAACTTATGTTGTGAATAGAAGAGGTTAAGTATGTTTTCCAAATTGGGTGCCATAGCTTTGAAATTAGGCAATATTCAAGTTTGCCTGATATCTTATCGAACTTAACTTAGAGCTCGTTCTACAAATTGGACGGTCCATTGATTAGGAGTTTGGATAAAGTACTTTTTTTTTAAATTATTTTGGCTGTTCTTGTTGTGTTTATTTTAGTAGTATTATTTTCTGATTTTGAACGCTGTAACGAGGCTTTACCAATTTAATAATATTATGCTGTTTTATATTTTTTTTTGTTTTCAGTTTATTAAATAATGGAATTTCACTTACATTAAAAGTCTAAACCTTGCTATGAAACTTGTCCATTTAGAAATTAAGTAATTCGAATCCCAATTAATATAGCTTAAGTAATATAATTATTAGAATAAAAAAAAGGCAAACCTCACAACTTTTCAATTAAAATACATGCAGCTAAACTTATAGTCCATTGTTTTTAAAACAACATTTATAATTTTCCTAAAAACTTATAACTAAAAAAAAACATCTTTATATCAAACTTTTATATTACCAAAAAAACCTTAGTGGAAACTATTTCATAATAAATTTTGATAATTTAGATATTATTTAAATTATATTTTAATTAGTTAAATTTTGTTTAATATTATGAATGTTTGTGTATATTTTTTATGTTATGAATTTTAAGAATATTGTTATGTTTTATAATTTCCATTGTTTTTCTATTTGTGTTTCTATTTTTTTCTAGAGTAACTTTCCGATATCATCCTTACAAAGAAGTTTCTGAAAGGGCAAAAAAAAATAAAAAAAATCATTCGATACGAAAATAGAAAAAAAGAAAAGAAAGAAAGACAGAGAACAAGAAAGTAAGGAAAAAAGAATGCTGCCCGGCAATTGAAGCAAAGCAAAAAAGGAAGGAAGCCAACAGCCCGAAGCGACCCCAATTCAGAGATTCACTAGTCACACACTCTTTGTCTCTTCTATTCAAAAAGGAGAGACAGTCAGAGTTGGGCAAAATAAATAATAATAAAAAATTAAAATTATACGCAGTCTCAATCTCTCGAGCTTCACTTTAATCTCTTTTCGACAGGAAAAAAAGACTGTTTCAATGACTCCAGGTTCTATTTTCAACTAAATCTCTTTTTACTTCTCTAAAAGTTCTTTCATTCTTCTTGTTTATTTAATTGGATGGGTGTGTAAGGGTCTAAATCATCTGTCAAATATTTTACTCAATATTTTTCTTTCTGAATTTTTTTGTTTTTTTGAAGGGTGCTCGATCATTTCAATAGATTTTGACATATATAATAACTGTTTTTAGGAATTAAACTCGTAAGAATAAATAGATTACTAGAACTGCTCGGATTAATGAATGTTCGTCTGCATATTCATATTATTTGTTGTTTGTATTTAGGTTCGGTTAGTTTGTTTCTTGCACTGAGTTTGAGTTCCTGGCATTTATTTTTTGTTAGGAACACTGTAGCTTGTTGGTCGAAGCAGATGAATCAAAATTGGTTGGAACTATATGAAGGAAGATAATGAGTGTGAAACTACATTGCCCTTTTGTTGGGGTTCCACTGTATAGCTCTTTAAGTGGTAGAAATGTTGGAAATTTACTTTATTTTGATAGAGGAAAGCAGGGGAAAAGAACTCGTCGTATGTCTTTATGCGCAAAGCAAAATCGATGGATAGCTCCGATGCTTAAGCTTTCCCATTTCTATGGACAAAATGTAGAGCTACTGAGGAGAAAGTTTGGAGAAAGATATGGAATGAAAGTAAGATGTATAGAGGAACGTTTTTCCCGAAGCAAAGCTTTCATTAAGTCTTTGACTCCTGTGTGGGAAGAGGGGTTGCTTTTACTTAGATGCTCTATATTTATAACTGCGATGTCTGGAGTGTGCTTGTTGGTTTGGTATGGTAAAAAAAAAGCCAAGGGTTTCATTGAAGCTAAGTTTTTACCTTCTATTTGTTCTTCACTTAGTGAATATATTCAACGAGATATTGATTTTGGTAAAGTAAGGCGGATTTCACCATTGAGTATTACATTGGAGTCGTGTTCAATTGGGCCTCATGGTGAGGAATTTTCCTGCGGTGAGGTGCCTACTATGAAAATTCGTGTTCATCCTTTTGCTAGTTTGAGGAGGGGAAAGATTGTGGTCGATGCAGTCTTGTCCAATCCAAGCGTAGTGGTTGTGCAGAAGAAGGATTTTACTTGGCTAGGAATACCTTTTTCTGAATATAGTCCGCAGAAGCACTTATCAACTGAACATGGGGTTGATAATCGAACAAAAAGACGGAGGCTTGCTAGAGAGGAAGCAGCTGCTCGCTGGTCAAGAGAAAGGGACGAAGAGGCCAAGAAAGCTGCAGAGATGGGTTATATTGTCTCTGACAAGGGTTCTAGTCCGTCTAAGGTTGACAGTTCTGTAAACTTGACTGATTTGGAATCGTTTTTATGTATGGATGAAAATATGCACTGGAGGGATCATCATTGCCTGGACACAGGTTTTGATTATGAAATGAAACATGCAGATCTAGAGAAATCGTTTGGTGTAAAAATTCCTGGTTCAGGACTGAAGTTTTGGTCCAAAGTGATAAAGGGGCCTAAAAAGCATAAATTAAAAAGGAAGGTTAATGGAAATGACATATCTGAGTCTAGCACTGGAGTGAAAGGAAGAATTCTTAGGCATAGTGCGTTAGCAGCACTAACATATTTTCAGGGATTATCATATTCAAACCTTGGCGAGCCTTCATATTCTTCTGGAGGTCACAATCTGAGGAACATTGACACCCCTTCAATGAAAAATGAGTTTGGCAACATTATAGACACTTCTGTTACAAATACTGCCCAAGAAAATGTAAGAGATGATAACCAGAGTGATAAGTACTCGGATAATTTAAGGAACAACTTTCTTGAGGCTAAGCAAAATGTCAATAGTCGTTTAGGCAGCTACAATCAGGCAAATGATCCATATTTTACGACTACCGATAGGTATAGTGGTGAAGGAAAATTGAAATTCAATGAAAATCTGTCAGCTGTTGCAAATGCTGATGGTTGTAATGTAAAGGACAAGAATATAGTAGATAGGCTTACTAATAGCAGCCAAAGAGGCCAAACATCGCAAGATTCAACTTCAATGAAGCACGGCACTTGGCTTGGTGAGAAAGATTCTGTTCCCATCTGGCCTTTAAATTTGAAATCAGGTATAGCTTCTTTTTTCTAGAAATGTTGGCAAGCTATTATCTTCTCTTCTCTATTCTCCCCTTTGAAAGTTGGCATCTGGAATGCGTGCTTAAAGTTGAGGATATTGTTGCAGAACTAATGGACGAGGTCGGTGCAGTGCAGAATGAAGGCATTGAAAAAATGCTCCCAGTCACTCTAGATTCTGTTCATTTCAAATGTGGAACTTTGATGCTACTTGCTTATGGTGACAGGGAACCTAGGTGAGGACTATTTTGACATTGATTGATGTTATATTTTTGACTGGATTTTAATTTTTGATTTGATCAACTTAAGTGCCATGTCATATACAAACTTTGTTTCATCGAATTGACTTATTATTATATATATATATTTTGTAAGTTTTGAGCTTTACTTGGACATTCTATAGCTAAACAATAGAAAAATAAAATTGTTGGTCGCAGTCATAGGAAAAAATGACTTGTAAAAGGTTTGACTTACTAGGATTGGCCATTTGATTTAAGATATTATTGCCACACCTCAAAAGGGTGTGACAAAAGTTAAACCTTATTTTTATTAAAGAAAATGTATCACTGGTAGTATAGTTGAAGTATAAGGGTCGAACCACATATGATTTGTAACAATTTACTTCTAACTACTAGTTTGTTATGAAGTTAATTTAAGTTAGCAATGTAGTGTAATGGGGTGTTTTGGGTTAATTGTGAAAAAGTTAAAAATAACATAAAAATAAAGAAAATAGAAGACACGATTTTTGGGAGAAAATATTGAGAACTATGTGAACCTGAGATTATTGTCGCTACTAGCCTACGATTCAACTAATCATGTCATAGATAAAAATTAGTCTCTCATGTCCTAAATAAAATTCATAATTTAAAATCCCTAACTTTAGTTTTAGAAACCCTTCATAACGTAAACTTAAAACTTCTTAATTTTTCTTCGATCTAATTGATTAATAATTGAATTATTAATCAGTTTAAATCTTGAACAACCTAAAATTATACTTACTAAATTTAATTCATTCATTATATTATGATCTTAAAATGTAATAACTAAATTAGGTAAGATTAAATATGTTGATAATCTTTAACCTAAGGATTCAATCCTATTTGTGACAGAAATTACAAGGTGTTACTTAGAGTAAAAATATTAGCAATTATTGACCAATATCTTAAACTAGTAATAATCTATGTAATAAATTAGTTGATCATTTTAATTCTTACATGTATAGTTTTGACATTCAAAAATAAAATTAAATACATCATGGATCCAAGCATTGAAACTAAAAAAATTCATGACATTAAATTAATTAAATCATAGTTTAGAGCTTAAAAATTGTCCACAATTACCATGAATTAATTAACTAGACATGAATTTATTAAATCCATAAACATGACTAAATAATGCATAATAAAGAAGTGAAGGAAAAGACAAGGATCTAATTTTTTTGATGGATAAGTTGAGTCAAAGGAACCAATTGCACCAATCTTTAATCTCGTTCTTGAATCTCCCTTCAAAAATCTTATAAGATTGTACTAAATCTAAATTTTCTCTTAATTTTTGTGTAATTTTGTTGCTGTGTGTTTAATGGAGTGTTGTTTGGGTATTTATATGAAAAAACAAATTGGGCTTTTAGGCTTAGATTAAATCGGGACTGTTGGATGGAAAAAATGGATGCAGATCCATTATGCCAAGTGTTATGGAAAGAGAAAAATCTAGTCAAACGGTCAAAACGCGTTCAGGCATGTAAACCATTCACGCAGGGTGCTGATATGTTTCATGCGCTGATGTGGCGAGCTGAGGAAGGGTGGTGGACCTCACGTGTAGTTGGGGCGAGTTTTGACGCTGGAAGGGACACGGGGTGGCATGTGGCAGCACGGCTTGGCTGACTCGTAGCAAGCAGTGCCTGATGCTGATTGGACTTTTCTTTCTAAGATTATTCAAGAGCTTTTATAAATTAATCCACCTTATCCAACAAAATCTAAAAGGATTCCAAACAAATCACAAGAAATTCTAATTTTTTTCTGTTTTTTCAATAAATACAAAATAATTTTTTAGCATATTATAATAATAACATATATGTAAATGTAAAGAAGTTGACACCTAAAATGTGTATAAAATATCATTTATTAAATACTGGAAAACCAAAATAGGGATCAGTGAATATTTTGACTCTTGTTTGGAAATTGTACTTGTAAATAACATACTTTGATTTATTGTGTAGGGAGATGGAGAATTTTAATGGACATGTGAAGTTTCAAAACCACTATGGTCGTGTTCACGTACAACTAAGTGGCAACTGTAAGACCTGGAGATCAGATGTAGTGCCTGGAGATGGTGGCTGGTTGTCTGCAGATGTATTTGTTGATATTGTTGAACAGAAGTGGCATGCCAATTTAAAAGTTGCAGACTTATTTGCTCCGGTAATATATGTACATGTTACTCTACTGAGATAGGTTACTTTTTTTGTATTTGTGACTTATATTGTTAGAATTTTTCCAGTTCTTTATTATCTATTCCTTTCTTCATTTTCCATTTTTGTAGCTCTTTGAAAGGATTTTGGAGATTCCAATCATGTGGTCCAAGGGCAGAGCTACTGGCGAGGTTCTTCTCTATGTCCTTTTTGATAGTTGCTGTTTTTCCCCCTCTCCCTCTGTCTCCCTTAAATTATTTGACAATTCTACAGTCCCGAGTGTCATTGTATTCGTATGTAAATCTTTTTTCATAGCTTTAAGGCCATTTTAAGACTCAAAAATTGCCTTGAGGATACAGCGTCTGTCAAGAGTGAGGAGACCTATGTCTCTTCAGGATGAGCTGCACACCTTGAGGCACTTGTGTCTTGAGGTAGACGAGGCTTATGCCTTGCAGATAAGTCATTATACCAGGGAAAAAGAAACGAACAAGGCAAAATAAAGAAAAACTGGAGGTATGGAGAGGAAAACTTCTTTGTAGAAAAGAGCAAACTAAGTTTGCTACTTGTTGAATATAACAATACCACTAACCTTCAAGTAAAGGATAGAGACAATCTTAATTGCTGGAATTAATGGGGAGAGTGACATTTTCATGTTATGATGTACTGATATTGATAATTCTTAAAGATACTTTTGTAGTTATTTATAGCTATCTATTTTTGATTATTTTGTACATAAATTTATTTAAGATGTTCAAGGTAATGCTACACCTCATCCAAGGAAAATGCCTCGTTCCGTTTATGCCTTCTAAAACCTTCGCTATTTTAGGTGTTTCCACTGCCCTTATCTATAGCTGCATTATCAGTTATTCTGTTGTTGTCATTTCTTTATATGCATAAACTTGTAAAACCAAGATTGTACTTTTGAATTTTAAATGATAGATAAGTTGACCTTATTTCATATTATGGACTCTTTGTTTCTGTTTTAGGTTCACTTGTGCATGTCGAGAGGAGAAACGTTTCCCAATCTTCACGGACAGCTTGACGTTACAGGGTTGGCTTTTCAGATATTTGATGCTCCGTCATGGTTTTCTGTATGTCCTACTTTCATTTGCTTCAAATTGTTTGCCTAGTCTACTCTCGATGAAAGACATCGTTAATCACTTGAACCATGCACAGTGGTATACTTTTTTCAGTTTTTTTGTTTGTCTTTAGGTGGCTAACTTTTTGAGAAAGGGACACTTTAGTCCATTAATTTTTGGACACCTTAGTCCACTAACTTTATGGAATGGTTACAATTTATACTTTAGCCATCTAAATTTGTCCAAGAAAAAAAAAACTAGAGTATCTCATTTGTTGAAACTTAATGATTCATAGGGCAATCATTTGACAAATTTAGATGACTGAAAGGGCTGAACTCCAAGAAATAAATAAATAGAGGACTAATGTGTTCTAGAGAATAAATAGAGGACTAAAGTTTTCGCTTGAAAATTAAGGGAATGATAGGGTACCTTTTCCTGCTATCTTGATAGTCATCGAGGCAATATACTTGACTTGATTAGTTACGTCATTCTATGTTTACTCAATTTTTTGAACTATTCATGTTGCTGACTTGTATAGGGATTTGTTTTTGCAATTTTCATTATATCAGGATATTTCTGCTAGTCTATGTTTCCGTGGTCAACGTATATTCTTACATAATGCTAGCGGACGTTTTGGTGATGTTCCTTTAGAAGCTTCTGGAGATTTTGGCATTCATCCTGAGGAAGGAGAGTTTCATGTTATGTGTCAGGTATGTTCTTGGATATGGTTTTGGACTCATGCAGATAATTATGAGGGGGCTTCACTCTTCTAAGATGTGCATAGAGTAAATAGGCAGGTTAGAAGGTGTGAAGTTCATAATTGAAAAACAAAGTTATCAACGATCAATTATCAATGATCAATAAAAGGTTAAAATTACAATGCAAATAAACTTATTTATAGGTAAAATAAAAGATTATTCTAATTCTACAAGGACTCGGATTCTAATTAATCTTATCCTTATTCAATAGTAAATCTTAATCTAATGACAATTATGTTAAGGAAAAAAATCTAAAATAATAAAATCTTTATTATTTTAAAATTCTAATAATTTCATAATGTTATCTTACAAATTCTTTTTTAAACACAATCGTGGAACATTCTTGCATTGGAATTCCTGAATGTATCTTTTTAAAATTATGTTGACTATAAGGACGATTGATTTGAACCGAAAAGTATCATCAAACTTGGTATGAAAAATCTTCTTGACCAAAAAAAGAAGACAACTTCTTCAACCCATTCAATTTCTTTGTGTTCATCTTCTTTGTTGATGATTAAGAATTCTTCATCTTTTTTGTTGAAAATTGGTAATTCTTCATCATATATGAGAAGGAACATGAGTTAAAATAATCAATATCAATTTGTGGCTCTTCATCATAGTTATGAGCTTTTGAATTACCATCAACAATTTATGGTTCATCAAATATAGGTAATTTCGAATAATCAAACTACTCATACTTGATTTATTCTCAAAACTGTGACAATTGATGTAGGTCATTGTTAAATGTACTCCGAGAGATATGATGGAGATAATATGGAGTATGTATTCTCTGTTTTCTCTTATTATTTACAACACTATAATACAATCTATATATAGAAATACAAAGTGTCTACTAATTCTAGGAATAGAACAGCTGGTAACAATAATGAAAATACAGCTTGATTTACACTAACTCTACAGCCTGTACAACACTAATAATATTCTCTGAAAATCTACATTCCCACTCAAGTTGGGTAATAGATATTAATCATTCCTAACTTGCAACTCAATTCTTCGAAGATTGTTCGAAGTAATGCTTTGGTGAGGATATCTGCAATTTGATGTTTAGTAGATGTATATAGTAGGTCCACAATTTTTCCATCTATCTTTTCTTTAATGAAATGATGATCAATTTCTACATGTTTGGTTCGATCACTATGAATTGGATTTTTCGCAATTCTTATTGCAGCTTGATTGTCACAACGACGCCGATAGTTCGAGAGTGAAGTCCGGGCTCATCGAGTAGCCTTCTTAACCACATTCCTTCACAAATCCCATGAGCCATGGCTTTAAATTCAGCTTCTGCACTGCTTCGAGTGACTATTGACTGTTTTTTACTTCGCTAAGTTACAAGGTTTCCCCATACGAATGTACAATATCCAGTGGTAGATCCGCGATCCACTATATAGCCTGCCCGGTTAGCATCTGCAAAGACTTAAATTTTTCTAGTGAGATTCTTACTGAAATATAATCCTTTTCCTGGTGTCATCTTAAGATACCTGAGTATACGATAGACTGCTTCCATGTGTTCTTCAGTAGGACTGTTCATAAATTGACTTACAACACTTACTGAAAAACCAATATCTGGTCTAGTGTGAGATAGGTAAATGAGTTTTCCCACTAATCTTTGATAACGGCCTTTGTCCACAGGTGTACTATTTTCTTTGATTCCGAGTTTTATTGTAGAATCCATCGGCGTTTCAGCTAGTTTACACCCCATCATTCCAGTTTCCTTGAGAAGATCAAGTACATACTTCCTTTGAGATATAGATATGCCCATTTTTGTTCGTGCTACTTCCATCCCTAGAAAATATTTGAGATTGCCTAGATCTTTGATCTCAAATTCCTTGGCAAGGAATTCTTTGAGTTTATCCATCTCAATTGCAGAATTACCTGTTAGAACAATATCATCTACGTACACAATTAGGATAACTATTCTGTCATTGGAGAAGTGTTTGACGAATAGTGTGTGATCTGATTGGCATTGATTGTACCTATATCTCTTCAGAACTCTAGAGAACTTATCAAACCAGGCACGTGGAGACTGTTTCAATCCATATAAGGATTTCTTAAGTTTGCAGACTCTATTGGTTAGAACATGAGATTCAATTCCAGTAGGAATGTCCATGTAGACTTCTTCGAGATCACCATTAAGGAATGCATTCTTGACATCTAATTGGTAGAGAGGCCAATCCAAGTTAGATGCTATGGAGAGAAGAACACGGATAGTGTTGGGTTTTGCTACAGGTGCAAAAGTCTCCTGATAATCAAGCCCATATTTCTGAGTGAATCCTTTAGCCACAAGGCGAGCTTTGAGTCTTTCTACACTACCGTCTGCTTTGTGTTTGATTGTAAAGATCCATTTACACCCAACAATTTGTTTTCCCGATGGTAGTTCTGTGATCTCCCAAGTCTTGTTTTTCTCTAGGGCACTGAGTTTTTCACGAATAGCTGTCTTCCATTCAGGTATATGAAATGCTTCATGCACAGAATTTGGAACCTCTATTTGATCGAGGTTGTTGATAAATACCTTATACCCTAGTGAGAGATTTTTATAGGAAATAAAGTTGTAGATGGGGTGGTTTGTGCATGATCTTACACCTTTCCTTATAGTAATTGGCAAATTCAAATCATTAGGAGGTAATTCAATAATATGAGGTTCATTGGTGTTACCTTGTGAATTGTCGGAGTGGCCTGTATTCGGGTTGGATTCCTGGAATGGCTCAAGATATGCTTGGTTTTCTGCTCTTTCTTGAGTTGTTTTCTTTCTAGAGTAGACAAGGAGATCATTGTTTGGGACAAGGAAGTTTGGATCTGTTGGTAGAGAAGTCGAGGGTTCATTGGGAGTAGTAAGAGTATTTATTTGAGATATTGATTCACTTTCTAGAGGTTGCGGAAAAGGATTTGTGGGAGACTGAGTACTTATGATATTCGAAAGCTGGTATTTATTGCCTATGTTCTCCCCCTGAATGACAGATTTGGAATAATACGGATATTGTTCAAAAAATGTGACATCCATTGTATTATAGAATCATTTTGTGATAGGAGAAAAACATTTGTATCCTTTATTGTATGATGAATACCCTAGGAATATGCATTTGATGGCTCGAGGATCAAGTTTGCCACTATGATGTACATGGACATAAGCAGAACATCCGAAAATTTTAAAGGAAACATGGGACACGATTTTGGTGTGTGGGTATGACTCAAGTAGAATATTGATAGGTGTTTTAAACAAGAGGACACGAGATGGCATCCTATTGATAAGATAGGTAGCTGTAAGAATAGCATCCCCCCAAAAATGTTGGGGGACATGAGTTGTGAACATGAGGGATCTAGCTACTTCGAGAAGATGCCTATTCTTTCTTTCAGCCACCCCATTTTGTTGAGGTGTGTCAACGCATGAGCTTAGATGGACAATCCCTTGACTTAACAGATAATCAGTAAGGGTGGAAGTGAAGTATTCTTTAGCATTGTCGGATTTCAATACCTGGATTTTTGTTTGAAATTGGGTTTGAATCATGGTATTATAATTTTTAAAAATTTGACATGCTTCAGATTTTTCTTTCATTAGGAATAACCAAGTGGTTTGAGTATGATCATCCACAAATGAAATGAACCAACGTGTTCCTGTGATGTTTTTGATTCGAGAAGGTCCCCATATATCAGTGTGAATTAATGAGAAAGGATGTGATTTTTTATGCAGAAGATGAGGATATGAAGTTCTAACATGTTTTGAAAATTGACATACTTCACACTGAAAAACTTCTGAATTTTTATTTCTAAATGATGAAGGAAAAAGTTTCTGTAAATACTTGAAATTAGGATGACCTAAACGATAGTGATTCAACATGATTTCACCATATTTATTGGACTTAAGGTTTAACAAAGCTTTATTCTGATTAGAAACTTCGGATACAACTTGGTGGGCTTGTCTTGTTGAAGGTTCTTCACTGCTGAGGAGATAGAGTCCCGAACATTCCTTAGCACTGCCAATCATCTTCCCCGAATGCAGTTCCTGAAATTCATATAGGTTATGAACAAATTTAGCCATACAATTTTTATCACGGGTGAGTTTAGTAATTGATACAAGATTACAATCAAGTGTAGGAACAAGGACAGAATCTAGAATAAAGGAGTTTGAAATTTTGGCTGAACCAATTCATGTTACTTTGGATACTGAACCGTTGGCAATTCGGACCGTGTGTCCAGTCTGGTAGAATTTAAGATTCATTAGAAGAGAAGCATCACCCGTCATATGGTCTGAAGCATCGGAATCAACAATCCATGGTCTCATAACCTGTTTCACATTAAGAGCATTGAGGGTGTTACCTGATTGAGCTATAGTGGCAGATGATGTGGTCAAGGATTGTCCAAATAATTTTTGGAGGAGATCAATCTGTTCCTTGCTAAACAGAGCAGATTCAGGTGACTCATTGCCTTGAGATTTAGATGCAATTTTTCCATGACTTTCTTTGTTGATATGCTGTGTGAACGGTGGTTTCCAATCAGTGGGCTTACCATGAATTTTCCAGTAGGTTTCCTTAGTATGATCAGGTTTACGACAATGATCACACCAAGGTCTTCCACGACGAGGAAAGTTGTCTGTATTATAAGAGTGCTGATGGCCTCGAATGGCAAGTGCAGATCCTTCTCCAGTCACGGAAATGGTAGATTGAGAACCCATCATTGTAGATTGAGGACCCATCATTACTTTCTTTCGACTCTCCTCTTGACAAACTTCAGAGAAGGCTTCACGAATACTGGGCAAAGGTTTTGTGCCGAGAATTCTGTCGCGCACATCATCAAGATCTTTATCGAGTCCCAGTAAAAATTTGAAAACCCGTTTCTTGTCAATAATCTGTTTGTACAAGATGCTGTCTGCTGGACAGGTCCATTCGTGAACCTCAAAGAGATCTAATTGTTGCCAACATCGAGTGAGAGAGTTAAAGTATTGTGTAACTGACAACTCTCCTTGGCGAAGATCATGGAGGATGCTCTCGATCTCAAATAGTTCGGACATATTATCAGAACTGGAATAAGTGTCTTTGGTTGCATCCCATATTCCTTTGGCGGTTTTGTAGAGAAGAAAATTATCTCCAATTTCGTTTGTCATGGAATTGATCAACCAAGACATCACCATATTGTTTTCAGATTTCCATGTTCTGTATTGTAGATCGTCTTTGTTTGGAGCTGCGACATCGCCAGTAAGGTAATCATCTTTCATTTTTCCACTGAAGATAATTGTGCCCATTTAATTTGCGACTGGTGATGGGCATAAGACTATTGTCTGTGGAACCAAGAATTATAGGTTTTCCCGTGGCCATTTGTTGTAATTGTAGATTATACGTGGACTGAAATTTATGGGCTGTTTTTTTTTTTTTTGAATAATCTGCTGGACCGGGTCGTGTAGGGTTTGACCGGGTCGGGTAGGGTTTGACCGGGCCGGATAGATATATATTAAAACAGCTTACTCTTACGGGAAACAAAAAAAAAAGCAGAATGTGACTGCGAGATTGAGACTTACTGATTGAAGTAGATGGCGATGATGATGATTGGCGCCGACGATGAGGAGATGGTCGACGATGATGACTGAGATGGAAAGCAAGCTGCAGAAAATGGATTTCTGCTTGCCTCTGGAATGCAAGCTACTGCAGAAAATGGATTTCTGGATTTTTGGATTTCAGAAATGATGAGGACAGAAATCAATGTTCCTTGGACAGAATTGATATAACACAAAATTGGATTTCTGGATTTCAGAAATGCTTTGATACCATGTTAAATGTACTCCGAGAGACATGATGGAGATAATATGGAGTATGTATTCTCTGTTTTCTCTTATTATTTACAACACTATAATACAATCTATATATAGAAATACAAAGTGTTCACTAATTCTAGGAATAGAACAGCTGGTAACAATAATGAAAATACAGCTTGATTTGCACTAACTCTACAGCCTGTACAACACTAATAATATTCTTTGAAAATCTACGGTCATAAAGTATGAAGATAAGTGAAGGACAGAGTTCTCAATAATCATAATTAAAATCAATAAAAGGGTACAATTACCATACAAATAAACTTATTTATAGGAAAAAAATGAAAAGATATGCTAATTCTCTGAGGATTAAATCTAATAAATCTTATCCTAATCTAATAACAATTATGATAATAATAAAACTCTAATAACAAAATCCTATTTATTTTAAAATTAAAATAATTTCATAATGTTATCATGCATCTAGTTCTATGTTCTTAACCTAATTATTTATAGAGTCACGATTTTGAATCCATGCTAATCATTGTTGCTGGTTTTCTTGCTCTAATGCTTATTCGTTCGTTGCATTTGTCCAACTTTAACTTTTTGCAAAAATTATGTATTAGGTTCCTTGTGTTGAAGTAAATGCTCTGATGAATACTTTCAAGATGAAACCTCTCATGTTTCCAGTAAGTGTGTCTTAAGTTCATTGAATATTTTTTCTTTGATAAATAGATAATGCAACAATGCTGTTTCTCTCCCTTGCCAAATTCTCCCATTATCAATGTTTGTGTTCAGCACTGACATTCTTGAACCATGACATGGTATGTTTATTTATGCATGTTAATTTACATTATGAGGTATGCTTGCATATACGATCAGGAGACATACTTAAGCATGATGTGTAGCTGGATAGTAATGCATAATAGAGAGCTACTAGCTTAAATGCTTGGGAAATTAACGATTTAGTTGAGTAGAATAAATTTTCCTTTAAGTCCTTAACATCCATCTCGCACAGGCAAGCAAATGTATTCCGTTCTTCAATCATAAGTATTCAATTTTTCAATTTTGAGATCAGAGAAGAGGACTAGAAATCATTGGTTTTAGGTTTAAGATCTTCAAGTGTGGTTTTCATTTGCTGGCTCAAATACTCTATGCACTTTCTTTTAAGTTTTGCGACCTTATGTTTTTCTCACCGTGTTTGTAATTTTTTTTCACTTTCTTTACATCAACGTTATTACTCCCTCTCTTGTGATTAATCTAATTTTTTCCTCATATAAAGAATATTGTGATAGGAGTTTGGATAAGTTTTTTCGTGATCACTTCTCTCTGAGTAATTTGTTCTCTTTATTGATTGCAGCTTGCTGGTTCAGTGAATGCTGTATTTAATTGTCAAGGACCATTGGATGCTCCTGTATTTGTGGGAAGTGGAATAATGGTCTCTAGGAAGATGTCTTATTCAATTTTTGAAACTCCTCCATCCTTTGCATCAGAAGCCATTGCAAAAAGTAAAGAGGCAGGTGCAGTGGCTGCATTTGATCGTATTCCATTTTCATATTTATCAGCCAACTTCACCTTCAACACCGATAACTGTGTACGTTAGTAGGCACTAATTGAATTGATTGATTTCTCTTGAATTTAAAATCAGTATTGCCTACATGCTAGTATGTCTATTTTGTAATAGGTTGCGGACTTGTATGGAATTCGAGCTAGCCTTACTGATGGTGGTGAAATTCGAGGGGCAGGAAATGCATGGATTTGCCCTGAGGTACTTCTTAGTTCATGGTTTTTGATTGTTGCTTAATCTGTCAGTGTTGTAAACTAATGTGAGTTATTGCTTCTAGATAACCCTTGAATATATTAATGAACATCTTCATTTACTTTAATTACAATACATGTATCCTAATTTTGTTGGCAACTTTAAGTCTCCCATGGACCAAAAATTGTTATTCCATGTTGCCATTTTATTTTAGTTAGTGTCTTGTTTCTTTCATGAGTTGCATTGTCTCAATTAGTGTTGAGCATCGGTTCAAAACCGTCAATTTTAAGGCAATCTGAATCCGAATCCGATTGATCCGAATCAAATTATGAATTATTCAATCCGAATCCGATCGGATAGGGTCAAAATCGTAATTTCAATCTATAAAATGAAAAATTACATAAAATCAAAGAAAATTTTAAAATAAAAATATTTTTCATACAAATTCAATAGTAACTAACAACATGATTAAAAATAGTTCAACAAAAATGATCTAAAAAAAATTCAACATCAATTAGATAATTTAACTCCAAATATCCATAGTTTTATATATAAGTGATTGCTATACTTGTTCATTGTCTAGCCAATGCAAAACCTTCTTCATTGTCTTTGTTCATAAAAAAGGAGTGCAATACAAATTTTAATTTACAAAAAGCCTAAATGTCATGAAATATAAATATACAAGTATGTTTTTTGGAAACTATAAAACTATTGCCTTTCAAATGTGTGGTCATCAGTACGTGCAAAAAGAGTGGTAATCCAAAAGGAAGAGTTGTTAAGTGTCAACAAGATTAAGTTCAAATTATAAGATAACCTTCATTAATAAACCATCTTATAAAAATTGAAATTTAAGCAACAATTACCCAAGATAGAAAACCATATGCCACTTCCAAATTCTCCATAGTGGGTACTGGGGAAGCTGCTAGGGAATATAGACCATAAGGAGCAAACCTATAACCATGGGGATACATAAGAGACCCATTATCCCCATAAACACCATGTAATGAAGAAATTTAACTGGGATTTAACATATTGAGTTTCTACATTTATAATATCAGAAATGAAATAGGTCGGTAGTCATAAATCACAACCAAAAATAAATATAACTTACAGAAGTCATCTCAACTCCATCCGGATTCAAGTATCTCGAGTAATCATCCCATTCATTTTTTGAACAATCATATCTTGCTAGGAAGAAATAGGAAGGGTATACACAAAACTTTTAAGAGAATACAACATTAACAAATGTAGAAAAAAGGTGTTGCCACTATCCAGAATCATAAATAGACTTCTGATTAAAAAAAAACTCATCTTCTAAACAAAAAATTAAATCAATATTGTGGCAAAATTTACATGGCTATTACCTTCATAATAATAGGATGTATATCCATTGGGGGGACATAGCACATTGATGCATTTGCAAAATCCATTAGCAATGGGGTCACAGACCGATCAGAAGATGGAATATGACCATTAACAATATTAACATAATCAACAGACGCATACTGGTTGGAAGATGGCTGCAAAGAAATGCAGTTAATAATAGGGTCAGATACAAGCTTATTTATTGTTTTATAAAAGCTTCAAGGAATTATAATTACTTTAAGCATCCTAAAACTTACTCCTAAAAATTCTTGCATAATTGACCTATGAAACTTCTATTCAGAGACTCAGTAGAAAAGTAGAAAGATATAGGCATAATCTTTAAATAACAAACCTTTTTCGTAAGTTCAGGATTTTCGAGCGACTTTGCTTGAGAATCTATTGACAATTTCTGTAGCAAATTTGTCGCCTCATTGAAATAAATTAAGGAAATTCAAGAGCTCACTAAGATTTAAAAAAATTTAAACCATGCATGCTCAAATCACAAAAATAAACCAATAATTCAAATCATCATGGACAAGAACAAACTAAGAAGCAAACGAAAAAAGTTTGGTGTTTGTTTTTGGGGGGTGGGGGGGGGAATTAATCCAAATATTAACACCATGTCAGTCAATTGGACGATAAGGAGGCCACAAAAAAATATCATCGACATAAAGTTGATAGAAAAACTAAAACTATTAATTCTACCTTTGTATTAATAAAGGGCAACTCAATTAAAATATTGATGCAAATATCCAATCCAACAGTAGTATTATCTTTGCAAATCGATAACAAGGAGGAAAACCCCAACCATAACATAAATTTAGAGAGAAAACAGAACAACTTCGAAATTCATAATGCATCAAATAACAAATGATTCTACAAGATGAACACAAATTAGAATCAAATGAAAAAATAAAACCGCAGAAAACTATAGAAGACAAAACTAAGAAACCTAATAGAAACAACACGATACCAACTAAGTCGATCTACATAATAGACAGAAAGCCAGAACATCTTAGCTATTATATAACCCAGAAAAGTTGAAAAGTAATACCTCATCACCAGAAGCGAACTCATGTATAAGGGGGAATGATGAATGCAGTTGGTGTCGGGCTGAGAAATGTAATCGCTTGAGAGTTGAGAGAAAATGTCGAAAATGTCGCTCTGATAGAGAAATAGGATTGAGTGAGAGTGTGAGACCTGAGAGGGGATGAACCGATGAAGAACAACAGCTAGGAACAATAACTGGATAGAGAGTTCATCAGTCAAGAACGATAAACGAAGGTTGGCGTCGGGCTAGGAAATGGGACAACATCACGCCAACAGGGAAATAAGGTTAAGCTGAGTATGAGGGGTGAGAGGATGAGACTGAGGGTGAGAGGCAGAGTTAGGGTTTTTAGTTTATATATAATATATTAAATATATCGAATCGGATTGGATTATACGGATTTGAAAAATTTTAATCCGAGTCCGATCGGATTGTTAAAATTTAATCCGAATCCGATCCGACTTCGGATTGAAACCAATCCATTTTTTCGGATTCAGTTAAGTTTTTCGGATTGATCGGATTTTTTGTTCAGCCCTAGTCTCAATATGTCTTATCATGTTTGTGTTGAAAACTTGTGTGTCATATTCAGTGAGGCTACTGATCGGCTGTTTTATCAATTTCTTTTATAAAAGAAATAATAATTTAATTTAAACAGAATACAACCAGAAAAGAATGGGCCAGCAATCTACTCAAACTCAGTAAAGTTTCAAAATGCCCCAAAACAAAGAAACACTACATAGACCAAGATTTATGATTTATATTTGGGCTGTTAGATATTGATATATGATTTATCTTTTTACAGTTTGTTATGTGACATGCTTTGGCATTTCTTTCTGAGCATTAATCTTGGTGTAGAGTTTTTGATTTTCACAGGGTGAGGAGGATGAGAAAGCAATGGATGTAAATTTTTCTGGAAGTTTGTGTTTTGATAAAATCATGCATCGATATGTCCCCAATTATCTTGAGTTGGTGCCACTCAAGTTAGGAGATTTAATCGGAGAAACAAAACTTTCAGGTTCCCTATTGAAACCGTAAGATTTTTGGCCTTCTTTTAATATGGATTCGCTACAAAATTAAAAATATTAATACGGATGAATCTTATCATGATTTACGGATTTTTGTTAAAATAAATACGTAACAGTTATTATATGTTTTTATGTGGACATCCATTGTTCATCTAGCTGACGTATGCAATACTTTTTGAATGCAGAAGATTCGATATTAAATGGACAGCTCCGAAAGCTGAAGGGTCATTTTCTGATGCTCGAGGAGAGATAATAATTTCACATGATTCTTTTACTGTTAATTCCTCATCGGTCGCTTTTGATTTAAATACCAAAGTTCAAACATCTTATTGTAATGAACAGTGGCTAAAGGGAGAAAATTCTGAAGAAAAGAGTGTCATCGAGGGAATTGAGTTGGATTTGCGTATGCGTGGTTTCGAATTTTTCAGTTTGGCCTCTTCTTATCCTTTTGATTCTCCTAAACCTATGCATTTGAAAGCAACGGGAAGGGTTAGGTTTCAAGGAAAGGTTTTAGAGCATTCTATCATAGCCAACAAGCAAGATTTTGAGTTCGAAAAGAAGGGGACATCTGTGAGAATGACAGACAAAGGAAAAGCAAAGAGTCTCATGGGCGAAGTTTCCATCTCGAGTCTCAAGTTGAATCAGTTGATGTTGGCCCCTCAATTGGCCGGACAGTTGAGCATCTCCCAGGATCATATCAAGGTAATGCAGAGGCCCCTTTTCGGTCATCTTCTTTTTCTTGATCTCTCTCGATTGAAAATTTGAACTATAGTACATTTTAAACAAGCCTTTTCTTTCCTGAGTTTGGTTGTCTTGTGCTACTTTCATTTACCACAATAGGTGTCATCCCTGCCACTGGAAAAATATCATTATTTTGATTACCTTGACTTGACTCGGTTTTTTTTTTTGGTGGCCAGAGGCTTGATTCAGTTTGGCTTTTCCAATAGCTACATGCTACACCTATTTTATTGTTTTAAATGTTAAAATGAAAATGTTTGTTCCTTGAAGATGAGATGGTTGTTCTCTACATATCCTGTATGTTATGTATTAACCCCAACTGTTGACGAGCTTATGAATGGTAGCAATTTGTTGCCTAACTATTCAAAAGCATGTTAAAGACTCGGTGGGAGCACACATAAGTGTTTGTAATTTATATAAATTCTGTCAAATACTAATTCAGGGTTCATTTTGAAAATCATGTTGAAGCTAGTTACCTAATTTTTGCAACATGTGCTCCCTTTAATTTGCTTTTGGAAGAGTCATGCAAATTATTTTTTATATAAAGACCTCTCGAAGACATGTGTTTCATTGGAAGTTAATTCGGTTATATTATATGTGGATGCACAATGAGAATAGATGTTGCTGGATTTTTTATTACAATTACAATAACTGAATAATTTGCGTCCCTGATTAGTCATGGCCCCATGGAAACAGGATTTTCTGAAGACTGAAGTTAAATCTTTTTTGGTGATGCAGTTGGATGCCATAGGTAGGGCAGATGAAAGTCTTGCTGTGGAGTTTGTGGGGCCATTAAAACCTAAAAGTGAAGATAGTTTGCAAAATGAAAAGTCGTTGTCTATATACTTTCAAAAGGGGCAACTAAAAGCTAACATTTGCTTTCAATCCTTTCATTCTGTTAACTTGGAGGTACCTGTATTTATTGTGTTCATTTTTTTATTTATTTTTAAATAAACCTTGTTCCTGGAACAACTCTGCTGATTTCATAGCTCACACGTTCCTGGGAACCAAGCCAAATTCTATCTATTAGCTGGTCCTCAGTCCAGATAATGCGAGTATTGGCTTCTTTCAGTTTTCTCTCCGAGGTCATCTTTACCTAATCCGACATCCTGAAAAGAAAATTATAATTTTTCCTGCCTTTCTATGTTATAGGTACGCCATTTACCTCTTGATGAATTGGAATTGGCTTCACTTCGGGGTACGATTCAAAGGGTAAGACAGTATGGTAGCACTATTTGTTTATGTTGTTTTCTTTATTCCATTTTACCACATTACTTGATGTTCTTCAACATTTGGTTCAGTATAAGTTGGCTGTGAAGAATGGTTTGGTATGTACCTAAACTTTCTACTGACTAGGGCAAAAGCATTATTTAACTAATGCTATTGTTTTTGCCTTTTTGGGCATCTGTTATTTCTAGCAGCCAGGTTTTAACAGCTAGTCTTTGAAAGTAGTTTCATGTTTGAAGAATGTGATAACAGATGAGCATAAGTTCTTCCAACAAGCACCTCTTTTATTTTAATCGATGAATGTTTTAATTTGCTTCCTCATTTGTTAAAAATGTAGTTGCTGTTTCTTCCCCTGACAATCATGGGAAAGGTCTGACTAGGTTTGCTAGTATTTGTAATGATCTTGAAGTGGGTTGTTTTCTTTCAGGCAGCGGTTCAGCTGAATCTTCAGAAAAGAAGAGGTCATGGACTGTTATCTGTATCGAGGCCAAAATTCAGTGGAGTGCTAGGTGAAGCCTTAGATGTTGCAGCTAGATGGAGTGGAGATGTTGTGAGTATCTAAACTAATAAGTCTTGTGTTCTCTGTATTCATAACAATATATGCTTAATTCATGCCTGGTATTGTTGATTGTTATTCAGATCACCATTGAAAAAACTGTTCTGGAGCAAAGCAATAGCCGCTATGAGCTTCAAGGTGAATATGTCATGCCTGGCACTCGAGAGCGAAACCCTGGAAGGGAGACCGGTGGATTGTTTAAAAGAGCAATGTCTGGGCATCTAGGAAGTGTCATATCTTCCATGGGAAGGTGGAGAATGAGACTTGAAGTTCCCAGAGCTGAGGTCACTGAAATGCTTCCCCTTGCAAGACTTATTTCCCGTAGCACAGATCCCACTGTTCATTCAAGATCAAAGGTTGTAGCCACACAAATTTTCTATGTTTTAAGTGATTAACCTTACTTTACCATTTAAACTTAACTTAAGAAAGCAAGACACTCCTAAAGGGTGATTCCAATTTCTCTAGGATCTATTCGCTGCATTAGCTATATTCAATGAAGAAGGTGCATGCTCTTGAGGAACTAAGGAATCCAGATAACTCCTCTTATTCTTTCTTTCCCCTTTGGGTGGTACCAGTGAAGGGACAGAAAGATAAATAGTTTAAAGGAAGCTGAAATGCTTGTTTAAAAAAGAATTTATACATTTTCACTCAACAAGTTTTGGGTTAGGGAGGTATTCTTTTCCTATAGCTTCTTTTAGCCTGAAACTGGATTTCCATTAAGGGGGCCTTGATTGTTTTACCAAAATTAACCTTTGAAATGCTTTGCTCTGCTTTTTCTTTCTGTGAATAAAATTTGCACCTTATGCAAGGGATTGTAAGACGGTGAGGCATTGCCAGCCAACAGTATTAAAACACATAGCTGAAAGTGGCAAGTCTGCATGAAGTACAAATGTTTTAATCAATTATGCATCTATCTATCAGATTACTGTGTGTGGCTGGGAATCTTGAGACTTTGTCCTTGATGCCAATAGTGTTGTTTTGTTGAACTTTGGGATGCTTGTACGTGGCACCATATCCAGTTCACGTTCCCCATCTGCTATTTTCGTTTGGTTGCTAATGGTTTATGTTAGACTCTGTCAAATATCAAAAGGTTGTATGGATAATCATGATTCTCAAACGTGCTGGTGATTTCCGTGCAAATCATGTTAGTAGGATGTTTGTAAAACCTCTTTTCTTTCGTGTCATATAGAACAATTATGGGAATTATGATAAAGTTAATATTTTTCTAGTATAGCAAAAGGAGAAAATTTGTGTTGGTTGTCTGGTGTTCGATTTCCATGTCTTTACATGACTTTGCATGCATAAATTTAGTACTCTAATTATACTTGTTTCTGTGATGCTTATTTGCAGGACTTCTTTATACAAAGTGTGCAGTCGGTAGGACTACTGCCTGAAAGTCTGCAGGACATACTTGAGGTAGTTTGTTGATGAAAAATGACGTCCGTTTTTTTATTTATTTTTATTTTTTATATGAGGTTGTAATACTTTAAGAATTTGAGTAAGATTCTTTTTCTGGGGTATTCTGGTCTTTAAGAGAAGTATCTTGGACTGGTGTACAAAAGATTAGTAACGGAAATCATGGCTTGCTTATTGTTTGACTTGATGAAAGAAATAGGAAGCTGTTTCTGAAGTCTGAACATCTACTTGTGATTTGTGAATGGCACCAAAATGCATAGGAAAGCAAGGGCTGAGGCAGTTGATTACAAACATGGATATTAATGTTGGGTAGGGTTTTTAAGGTGTCTCTCCCCAAAATGACTTCAGCATTTTAGAACAAAGTCATTTTCTTGATTTGTTTTCCTCTTTTCGTATGTTCTACAGATTTGAGATCATTTTTTTAGCATAGTTGGAAAATATTGAAAAACAGGTATATGAAAATGACATGTTTTGGGTGGGGTAAGTTCACCATTAGGAATTAACTGACATTTTTTGGGGGTGGGGGGAGTCTCACCATTGGGATTTACTTTTTTTTTCTTGTTTTCCCCCTTATCCTTTACTAGTAATGTGATTACTGCATTTTCTAATTTCACTGATCTATGATATCAGGTTGTGAGCGCGCATTATACTGCATCAAATGAAATTGTTCTAGATGATTTGAGTCTTCCTGGCTTAGCTGAACTTAAAGGTTGTTGGCATGGCTCTCTAGATGCAAGTGGTGGTGGAAATGGGGATACAGTGGTATAGATCTTACTTTTTCAGGGCCAGCTCAAATATTGTTGTGTTAATTTTTTTTATGTTTCTGTAGTCATATGTAACATGGTCCAATCCAAAAGTTAATCCAATGGGTAGTGTGACAATGTTACTTATAAACTATACATGAATGTGGGACTCTCTTTTATACACATTTTTTTACATGTTAGGTAAACTTTAATTTAGTCTCACAATGGGTGAGCATTAGATGGTTCCATGCATGAATAGTGATGATATGTCAAATGGGGTTCTGCTTGCTCCTCTGTTTATTTTAAAAGTTTTTGACTGCTCACTTTTAGTTATAGTCATTCATTTCAGACGAAGTATCAATCAGTTTTCAAGTCCAGGAATAACAAGAATAATATATGCACTTTTGTTTGCTAGTCTGACACAGAAAATATAATAGCTCACCTGGAACATAGGTTTCACAGACCATTTATCACAGGAAAAGAAAAGGAAAACTATGTTTCTTTGGTATGTTGCCTTTCTCTTCTGATTATTGCATGTCATTATATGTTTCTAGGCAGACTTTGATTTTCATGGTGAGGACTGGGAATGGGGAGCCTACAAAACTCAGCGTGTTGTAGCAGTTGGTGCATACAGCAATGATGATGGTCTACGTCTAGAGAGGATTTTTATTCAGAAGGATAATGCAACAGTCCACGCAGATGGAACATTGTTAGGGCCTAAAACCAATCTTCATTTTGCGGTTTTAAATTTTCCTGTTAGTCTAGTCCCTACATTGGTCCAGGTCATTGAATCTTCAGCGTCAGATGTTGTTCAATCTTTAAGACAATTTTTAGCCCCAATTAGGGGTATATTGCACATGGAAGGTGATCTGAGAGGGAGTCTTGTAAAACCAGAATGTGATGTGCAAGTAAGGCTCCTTGATGGTACTATTGGGGGCTTTGATCTTGGACGGGCTGAAGTTGTTGCTTCCTTGACCTCAACCAGTCGCTTTTTATTTAATGCAAAATTTGAACCAATAGTTCAAAATGGTCACGTACATGTTCAAGGAAGTGTTCCTGTTAATTTAGTCCAAACTAGCATGCCAGAAGAAGATTTAGAAAAAGATAAAAGTCAAGTAACTTGGGAACCTGGTTGGATGAAGGAAATAAAAGGATCTCCTGATAATTCCAATGGAAAGAAACTTCCAAGGGAGAGGATGGAAGAAGGTTGGAATACCCAATTAGCAGAAAGCCTCAAAGGTCTAAACTGGAACATACTTGATGTAGGAGAAGTGAGGATTGATGCTGATATTAAAGATGGGGGCATGATGTTGTTGACAGCTTTATCTCCATATGCTAAGTGGCTTCATGGCAATGCTGATGTTATGCTTCAGGTATGTCAATTTTATGTGGGTTTTTAGTGGACAATGTTACTTATAAGCATGTTTCTCGATTGCTGATCTCCCCTTCCAACATACAGCTAGTTGATGAGAAATTGGCATCTCTGACTTGTGTTATGTTTCAAATATCCAGGTCAGAGGAACTGTTGAACAACCAGTGATTGATGGATCCGCATCGTTCTACAGGGCTTCTATATCTTCACCAGTCCTATGGAAGCCGCTTACAAACTTTGGTGGCACTGTTAATGTAAAATCTAATAGATTATGCATCAGTTCATTGGAGAGTAAGGTTGGAAGAAGGGGTAAGATATTTGTAAAAGGGAACCTGCCTCTTGGGTCGAATGAAACAACAATTGGTGATAAAATAGACCTAAAATGTGAAGTTTTGGAAGTACGTGCAAAGAATATTCTAAGGTCCTTCCTTTATCTTTAATACCTAGATCTATTGTAACATAAGTTCTACTTGAATTTTCCAAGATGGGGTTGATGTGTAGCCATGCCTTTTTAAATCTCTCACAAGTTGATGACTTACTCATGAGTGTGTGTTGGATCTTGTATGTTGATGTCACTCTTTAAAAAGGGGACAAGTGTATAACCCCACACTTTACCATTTAACAGCTGGGTTGCTTTTTCCTATAATAGTACTTATCAAAGAAGACTAATGCCATCTTAAAATGCAGTGCCCAGGTTGATTCTCAAATGCAGATAAAAGGATCCATATTGCAGCCAAACATTTCTGGAAAGATTAAATTGAGCCGTGGAGAAGCATATCTGCCACATGACAAGGGTGGTGGATCTGCTCCTTCTAATAGATTGGTACCAAACCAATTCAGGATTCAGGGTGGTGGCGTTAATAAAGCAGTTGCTTCAAGTTATGTTTCGCGATTTTTTGGTTCACAGTCCACTGCTTCAAGAACCAGATACCCTCAATCCTCAGGTAAGACTGATGTCTTTATTTGTTTTGTGGTTCTGCTATTCTAGAATTTGTGCACTGTTCAAAGTTTTATCTGGAACTCTTGAGTGGTTTCTTTACCAGGTGGAGTTTCCAGTTGAAGTCACCCCCCCTCCTTATTTTTATGGAGTTTCCAGTTGAAGTCTCACTTATTGATTTATTTTTTATTACCAATATGAACCTTCCATTGTCATTCAATCATTTTGTTGCTTAATGTTTTCTTCCCTGAAAGTTGTTTTCTTGAACTTTCATTCTTTTCCTTTTCACTCTCAAGTTATTTAAGTAACAAACAATTTGAAAAGTGTATTTTGAGGAAAGAAATAAGTCGAATTTGGAAAGAAATAGTGCTTTTGTTAAATTTATTATCCAACTTGGATTACTTGTTTGCTTGTGTTTTGAGTGGCTAGTTATGTTTTTATTAGAATCACGCCTTTATCTTCTGGGCCATATGTGATGTCTTATCTTTTTCCAATTTTGTTTTGGTGGGCAGCTGAATCATCTGAAGGTGATAAGGAAGAGAAGCAATTCAACGTCAAACCAAGTCTAGATATTGAGCTCAGTGATATGAAACTTGTTCTTGGACCAGAGCTGCGAATAATTTATCCATTAATTCTTAATTTTGCTGTTAGTGGTGAACTTGACTTGAATGGTCCAGCTCATCCCAAATTGATACAACCTAAAGGAATCTTAACTTTTGAGAATGGTGATGTCAATCTTGTTGCGGCTCAGGTGATCGTTTGATTCTTGGCATAACTTAGTTCAGATGTTAAAGTTCCCAATAACTACTAGTTTTTTTGTCCCATCTTTTATAGCGGTAATATTAATGTTGTCCTTTATCGTTCAATTTAGGTGAGGCTCAAGCAAGACCATCTGAACATTGCAAAATTTGAACCTGAGAATGGACTCGATCCCTTGCTCGATTTAGTTTTGGTAGGAACTGAGTGGCAATTCAAGATTCAAAGTCGAGCCAGCAACTGGCAAGAAAAACTGGTTGTGACTTCAACTCGTTCTGTTGAACAGGATGCTCTCTCCCCCAGCGAGGTAATATCTTATTCAGCATTGCATTTTCAACTTGAACTATTCACAAAATGATTTGTCAAACTGGGAGTTCGGCTGTAAATTTTACAAGAAAATTTATCCCGCCTACCGTAGTAGATGAAATATAAGGCTTAAAGGTTTGTAAAACAAGAGTGCTGTACTGCAAGTTCCTCTATTGTCCCTGCAAAGTAGGAACATCTAACAAAAATCTACTTAAAATTTTGCTTGCTAGCTGCTTTATGAGTTTTCCTCTTCTGCAATAATACAGCTAGGGAGACGGAGTTATGATATTGCTAATTACATGGTGAAATGTGACAGAATGGTACCTTAAACTATGAACATGGTGAAATGTGACAGAATGGTACCTTAAACTATGAAAACCAAAGGGGATTGAGTTCAGATTATGAGACACTCCCCCCCCCCCAACAACCAAATAAAAGACGTACAACCCATAGGATGATGGAACTCTTTTAATTAATATCAAATGGAAGTTTTTTTTTTCTCCTTTTGATAAATCACAAGAGTATAGTGGATAGATCGAATCAAATCTTTGTGTGCTATAATTTTATTTTAAACTACTGAGGTATTGTGAACGTGTCCTTTCAAGTCTTTACCTAGTGTTCCGAATGCAACTTTCATGTACTTTTTCTTTGGTCAATGTTTTGTTTTGTACTTGAGATGTAAACATTTCTTTCATTATGCACAGGCTGCTAGAGTCTTTGAGAGCCAACTGGCAGAGTCCATCTTGGAAACCAATGGCCAGTTAGCATTTCAAAAGCTTGCAACAACCACCCTTGAAAAGTTAATGCCAAGAATTGAAGGGAAGGGAGAGTTTGGTCAGGCAAGGTGGAGGCTAGTATATGCACCACAGATCCCTAGTCTACTTTCAGTCGATCCTACCGTTGATCCTCTCAAATCCCTGGCCAGCAACATCTCATTTGGTACAGAAGTTGAAGTGCAGCTTGGGAAACGCCTTCAGGTTATCTTGTCACTTGAAGTTTTGGTTTTATATTTCTAAAATTGGTCTTTCAGTTTTATCAATGACCCTTTTTTCTTCAATATTAGATAGTACAAATCTTAATGCCAAAGACTTTCTCTCTCTCTCTCTCTCTATTCATTTTCTTTTTCCAATTTCCACCAATTTGTTTTGATAATTGAAGGCAGCCCCCCCCTTTTTTCCAGGCCTCCATCGTTAGGCAGATGAAGGAAACAGAAATGGCTATGCAATGGACCTTGATGTACCAGCTTACAAGCCGCCTACGGGTGCTTCTGCAATCTGCCCCATCAAAACGCCTTCTTTTCGAGTATTCTGCTTCCTCGCAGGATTAGTTTTGCTCTCTACAACATCTGTCTTATGACTATCCCTATTTTCTGTGGTAATGTAAATGTATATTCCTTTTAACATCTTACCTTCTATTCTTTTATTATTTGTGGGAAAGTGTGGGGGAAGGGAAATTATGGATGTAATTTGGCCAAAATTGGTTTAGGTTGCCTTGTATAACTAAGTAAATATTTAATATTAGTGGAAGTAAATTTTGTAAAATCTATAGAATATCGTCTTTGCATCTATTTGCACTATAATGTTATCACGTTTCAAGCAGAAGCCATTCAGTGTTTACTGTTGAATTAAAATTGAAACGAAACAATAAAGTCTATTCTTACTCAAATCCAATAAACGTTATAAAACTAATCCAAATTGAACCGGGTAAAGTTTTTTTTTTTACCTGTCATTTGTTAAATATTTTAAGAACTAAATAACTCTATTGTAATAAATTTTATCCTTTAAATGTTGATTAATTTTACGGCTTGTAAGGATTTTGATTTTCTTGAAAAATTAAATCAACAAACAATATGTAATGAAATTCTAAATTCTTAATATAAAAAGGTATTTAATTTAAACAATATCCACGTGATCTATTGCGGTTACTTTAGTCCCAGCGCAGGGCAGTTTCTCTTTTTCCTCTAACAGCTATTTGCTAGTTACTTGGGGTGTCATATGTGAAGGGTAGTAATTCATGTGTATTGTACGTTTTTGTATAGTGTTTATTCATATTGTGTATATTTATGTCGGTATTATTCTATCCAAATTCACATTTTTTAATATTATGAAAAAATTAAATTATTTTTAGATAATTTAATAAAATCTAACATCTTTACTTACATATAAAAAAATTTATAGTTAATTTTAATTAAAAATATAATTTATATCATGTCCTTTTGAGTTGGTATTATGAGAACCATCCCTTGCTATGTCCCTCTATCCTCTAATGATTTTTTGTTTGTTATCTAGTGTGCCACGATCACCTTTGTGCCATATGTATGTAGTTAAGATTTATTTTCTTATTTTGATCGTTTCTCTGATCATGTTTATAATCTCCAAAAACTACCTCTTACTTTTTTTTTTAATTTAAAAATCAAATTTTGTGATTATTTAATTGCCACTTACATTAGTTTTATAGTCCACTCTTCTTCTCCAGTTCATTCGATGTGGTACTACTTTAACACTTCGTTTGTCAGTATAAGAATGGAATATATAGAAACAAACCAATAGTTTAACCACACAAAACTGACATTTTTTTTAACACATTTGTAAAGTAGAACAATTTAGCTTTTACTAGCCAGAACTATTTCCACAACAAAAAAAGAGAAAAAAAAATCTAAAAATTTGTGTTGTTTATCTGAGCATAAATTAACTAAATTGATGAAACTTTAGATGTAGAAAATTTACCTTAATCTTAAGACACGTCAAATTGAGAGAGAAATTATAAGGTTGAGAGAGTTTTCTAAGAGGAAAAAATTGAGAATCAATTTATAAAATTTCACCCACAATTTAAAGATACATATTATTATATTTTTATGAGAGATTCATCTAAAGATAAAATTTGTAATCCTATTTTATTACAATGGAAGTTTTAAGTGATCTACGGATCTCGTAATTGTTACTTTCATTTTAGAACGTTTTTCACGCTAAAAATCTTTGATATTATTTTTGTTCTATTTTGATTTTAAAAATTATTCTGAATTTGTAGAATTTTATTTCTTTACCATCAAACAATTTTTCCCAACAAAACCAAGATATTGGAGGTTTCTTCAAACCATACAAAATGTTTTCTTTACACATATCGAAAATGCTCGCTGTTACCAGCAAGTCTATGTAATTTAAAGTCATGTAATCTTCTCAATTACGTGGGACAGTCGATCATCAAACTTGTGGGATTAATGTGAGGATGAAATAACTCAAAATCTTTCGAAGATTTGTATAATTGCTCAAAGACAAATATAAAATCTGTGTCACCAAAATCTCCAGGGATCCTTGTAAGGAGGAACATAACTTTCTGTCGGAGGTAGAAGGCGAAAAGAAGTCACAGTTTTTTCCAAGAGAGGCCCCATCTGCATCAGATAAGAGACAGATTTGTAATCTATTAATTTTAAAACATTTTAAAGTGAAATGTCTCCTTGTATGAAGTAAAACAAGACACTAAAAAGTGCAAGCCCCAGCATATCAAACATATCATGTAAATGAGGCTGCTGACATTGTACATTTAGAACAGGCACAGGGAGAGAGAGAGAGAGAGAGAGAGAGAGAGAGAGAGGAAAGTTGAAAGTGGAAAGTGGAAAGAGAGTTACTTTGTTCCACTGCTGGTTGAGAGTTGAAGCATTCAGAGAGTACAAATAACCTGCAAAGCAAATACTGTCCGGTTCATATTTCCACGAATAGTGCTATTTAGCCCTGCCCACGTGGCACCTGATCCATCCAGGCATTTGTTTCTGGGTTCTTTTTGGTATTTAGTACTAGAATAAAATAAATATTAAATTGGACATAAAATGTAGAGATTGATCTATATATGTAGAATGAGTACAAATATGGCCTTTTTCTATTTCCACGGTGCAAATATGCCATTAACTAAACAATAGGCTGAAGATCCTTCATGCAGAATGAATAAATAAACCAAGGTAATGAATTCATTTACAGTTCATCCTTGAAATCTTACCAAATCATGACTGTAAGGTATAACAGAGAATAAATTATTTATTTACTTTTTCTTACTACTGATCAAGATACTAGGAAACTTTCTTTTGTGTTTTCATTTTTTGGTTTTATTATTCAAAAACACACTAAAAATTTAATAATTTGAACATATTTATACTCAAATGAAATACATGTAACATTTTTCGATAAAACAAATAGCAACTAAAAAACAAATAATATTATTTTTTGACTGTTTATATGTTGCCTCTCTTGAACTAAACTCATGGATCCGCCACTGCATGTTGTGTTTATTTGTTTGAGCACTAATGTGCTAAAACGCTATCTAAAACAACAAAACAGTTTTATTTACCATTTATAGAAAACAAAAATAAAAGGCAAAGAGGGCATGTGCTTTGGTAGTAGCATGCATGTTTTGACATTTTAGAGTCGTACCATCTCGTTCAACTGTCGAAGCTAAATAATGCCGATAAACATTAGATTCTTGAGCCTGCAACATTTATAAGAATCATTAAGTGATAACCAAAAAGGCAAATATCATCATTCTGAAAGTTTGCCACTAATGGCCACACACTTACAGTTTTTGTAGGTGACTTGCGAACAATATATTCATAATACCAGTATGGCTCACCATTGATCTGAGAAACAAATTATGAGCTAGCCTATATATAAATACATTTATGTATAACAAGCTTCCATATTTGTGTAGCATGGTAAGCAAATATGTATATATAGCAAGAAGATTATATGATTGCTGATTTTGTCAATAAAAAAGCAAGGCTTGAAGACTTACCTCACCAGAATGTGTATCAATAACCGAACTCTCAGACATCCTTTGACTTGAGGTGACACGCTGCACCCCCAAAAAAAAAAACAAATCATTTTAAATTGTCTCCATAGATTACCATTACATGCTACTCTAAACAATGTTTTTAAGTTAATTCATCACTTTTATAATTTCATTTTAACAATGAGAATGTTATAGCAAGTAGTATTTGTCCTGTGTTTCTGAAAAAGTACAAGATATATTATGCAAATTGTCAAACAAAAGTTATACACTTTAACATAATCATCTGAATGTTACCAATGCAGATTTGTCAGCCAAAACAGAATCAGCAACATCTTTTGCAGTCCAAGCACTCTTGTCCAGTGATTTTATAAATATTGAATTTGGGGGACCTATCTGAAACAAAAAGACTGTAAACCATAAAAAACTTGAGAAAATAAGCAAATGGAAGGAGTACATCGTTGTTTTATCGGAAGGTACCGATACAGAAATGATCAGGTTATCAATAATGTCAACACGCTCAGATACAATGCGCAGATGTGCATCCGCTGTGTCATGAAAAACAATGTCAGTAAGTACTATAAGAAACTTGAATTTCCATACCAAAAATTTAATTTATTAAGTGGAGTAACCCAAATCCTTGTAACCATAAATCACTTCAAGTGTAGTTAATGTGAGACTTTATTTGCACACACCTGACAAGTAATACCCATTATAATAATTTTTAATGGAAATTAAGTGACAATCAAGAAAATCTAACTCCTTCAAGCTCTCTTGTACATTGGCCAATATCAATCAGAAGCTTGAAAAATGGAGGAAATGCTGCATTAGTTCGAATAGAATCACTCTCTTTTTGAACCCAATTAAACACTAGCTCATAATTGAATTTTAGAAAAGTCTATTTATCACACGTGATGTGCCGTTGTATCATCGGTAAGTATAGTCGAACCCACATAATTGTATTCAATGATAAAGTGCTACGTCAGTTGTGATTGTGATATAATTAGGAGATAAAAATGCTTTTGAATTTTAGAGCTACGATCTCCTTTCAGCCAATACGACATGAGAGGGGGAGGGAGAGAGATAACAAATGTAACAGGCATCAAGAAGTTTAGTTGAAAGCTTACTCAGAATCTCTTATACTTGACCCTCAGAGTCTAAAAGTTTGGATTGTTAAGCATATGTTCAGACTCTTCAGACATATATTCTATTAATTAGAACCAATAAGCAGAATGAGTTGAATGAGCTTACGAGACAGTGGTGCAGCTGATGAATAACGCTCTGGTTTTCTAGATTCCACCCTTCAAAAACATCACTAAGGTCAAGTTCCTATTATATAAGTAGCACCAAATAAATACTGAAATTAATTTAAACTTTTCAAAAGAAAAATGGGTACCATTTGAATTGAAACTTTTTGGATGGCATCTCAACCGGGTAAAGATAAGAATAAGCATTGATTTCATCAACCATTGAAGCCATTCTCACATCTTCTTCAGCAAGTGACTCTGTAAAATAGTCCCAAAGGTGAACTGATTACTGTTGAATAAAGAAACTAATAAAATAGAAATTTTACAATCTTTGTGAAATTAAATTTAAAAAAAAAACACTTATCACCAAACTTAAATTTTCAAGTACATTACAGGGAAAATTAAAATTAAAATGTAAAATAATCATGAAAATGCAATGCAAGTCCTTCTAATTTCATAAACTTTGTAAGTCTATAACTATGTGGACTGCCCAATCCCAATATGGATTTTTCAATTTTTGGCTTAAATAGCTTCATTTTTAATAAATTATTTAATTTTTCCTAATTAACAATAATTCATCTCAAAACATATAATTTTATACTAAATTACATAATAAAATGACCAACAGACTCTCCTTTCATAACTTCGATAAAATGATATCAAGTCACACTACCATATCTTCAGCGACCACCACTAGTGACCCCATCAGAGCTCCAACGATCCAACTAATGCTCTGGCAGGCACCGCTAGCGACCTTATCGGAATTCTAACAACTTCTCTAGTGGATGTAACATGACCCCATCAGAGCTCCAACGATCCAACTAATGCTCTGGCAGACACCGCTAGCGACCTTATCAGAATTCTAACTTCTCTAGTGGATGTAACATGTTACATATAAAGATATAAGTAGATGTAACATGTTACTTCCGATAAATCACTGAAACAAATTATATAAAAAGACACATGTGAATGTAATATGTTACATTCGGTAGGTCGCAGAAACCATAGTGAATGTAATGGATTACATACAAAGATATATGTAGATTTAACATGTTATGTTTAATGGTCACCGGAACTCCAGTGGGTCACCAATGATGGTCATCGAAACTCTGGTGGTGAATGCTAGAGATATTATGAGATCTAATTTTATTTTTATTTTATTGAATTATATTGTAAGGATATTTTTGATATTTATGAGTATAAAGTTATAAGTTTTGGTATAAATTTTTGAGTGGAAAAAAATTTTAAAAAACAAAAGCAAATAAGATTTTATATTATGTCAATATTTTCCAAAAAATCTTTTGTTTTATGGGAAGCCCAGTGTTTTTTCCTATGGACTAACTAATGTCACGTCCCGCTCAAATTGTCCTGCAAAATCCAAACAAATGATGCTTGCCCAAAGGATTTAGACTTTTCTACACGAGAAGGTTCTAGAGTGGCCTAGAGATGTCTAGAATAAGCTAGAGTTGGATGGACTCAACTCAAGCTTTGAAGACCCTAGAATGTTACAGAAGCGTTGGAGGGTGCTTTAAAATGAAATTTGGAATATTAGAAACGTCTTGGGATGGTTCATGAAGGATTTAGAAACCGCTGGAAGTTTACAGAACATCTCGGAACGTGCATGAAGAAGCTAGACAAACCTAGAAGACTCTAGAGTTGGCTAAAAGGTCCTAGAATCTTGTGGCATATTATACATAACACTAAAAGACTCTTGTACATTCTAGACTTAGAAGGATCTAGAAAGATGTGACATAGTCTTAAGCTTAGAGTCACACTATAAATAGATCCATTGGTCTCCATTTGTATTCATTCTTGGAAATTCTTAGCATCTTGTAAGATAAACTCTCTCTAGAGCAATACAAAGCATTCTTTATAAACTCTTTTTCTAGTCTCTTTGGAGTTTCATTCGGATTAAAATGTAAGCTTAATGCAACGGACGGTGATAAGTATCGCACGATTGTTACTTGAAAAATAAGGTCGTGACACTAAGCTCAAATAAGATGTCAATTTATTATGATCCAAAAGCTTAACCTAATAGATAAGCAACCAACATGACCTGCACAATCCAAAATAGTTAATCCTAGAGACTCCCGATTTTTATAAAACTCTACCATCTACAATATTAGTGTGTTTAATCAAACTTCTCATTTTACCACCAAGTCCTATATCAGAGCTAACTCTCTAACCCTCCATACCATTTTCACAGTAAAACAAAATTAAATAAAGCATAACCATAGAGTCACATACTAAAACAGTAGGAAACCGTAAAATAATCTCACTTGGAGTTGGAAGTAGTACTATTACTGAAGAAGAAAGGCCAAGGAACAACAAATCCCTTCTGTAAAACCCATTTTCAGAAGTGGGTTTTGGAGCAGCATTTAAGCTTGTTTGAGATACATTATTTTGTGTACAGTTATTGTGATGCATCTTATTATTCCTGAGCGCACTATGAAGGAACAAAAGAAGAAGAGTTCGTGAGAAATAATACAATTGTGGCTGAGAGAGAAAACAAGCAAAAGAATGAGTACCTAAAGAAGAAAAGATGAGGAGGACGGACATGAGTAGACTTTGGTGTGAGGAAAGATAGAGAAGGAGAGAGAGCAACCATTTTTGGAATTGGTCCTCTGCTCTGAGTGCTCTCTTCTTCGTTGCGAGCTCATCCACTAAACAATGTAATTTTTGGTTTCACAGATAGACAAAGATATATATCATTTTAATTTTATTTCATTATTTATTATATTTTTTCTTTTTTCAGTAATGGATCGAATAGTTTTTAAAAAAAAAACCTAAAAAAGAAAAAAAATTATAAAAATAATTTTTTTTTAAATTATAATAACAAAAATAAAAATGGTAACATTGAATGATTTTAAATAACTATAATTTAATACTAAAAGATATGATGTAGATATAAATCATGTTATTTATATTATTACAAGTTTTAATGGTACTATTTTTATTATTTTTTAAAATAAAAAATTTATTTTCCTTACATCGTCTTAATTCAAGTCTAATAAAGAGTTAAGTAACCCTTTATAATTCTTGTTTTTCTTTATTTCGAGAAATTCAAACCTACCTCTTTCTTTTGAATAATAAAATCATTTCTTGAACTCAACATGTGATCCAACTTATTGATACAAATATAATAAAGGAGTAATACCATATTTCTGAGCACAAATGTTAAGCACATATCAAAAGATCAACACACGAAGATGGTGGTTAATTAGTCATGTCTCCAGTATCTTAAGAGTTATTCTGAAATTATTGACAAACTTTGCCTAATCCACTCTTTGGTGTCCCTTCTATAGAGATTTTGCCTAGTTCACTCAAGCTCACTCCATTTTGATTATCCCTTTTCAATTCAAATTGTCAATTTTATTGGGAGAAGTAACCCAAACACTTATATACCATTTAGATTGTTTTATCTTTTTTAACGGGAGAAGTAACCCAAACACTTTACTATTTAGATTGTTTTATCTTTTTTTATGCAGGACTCTTGTTTATCTTTACTCTAACATATTTCATTTTTAACAACCTACATGTGATACTTTTTTATTAACTCTTCTTATAAACATAAAAAAAATCTTTTTTTTAAACAAATAGTCAAAAGTGAATTTATGTGATAATTAAATCATATAAAAACTAATGTAAAAAAGGAATAGTAGTGAAAATGAATTATAATAGAAAACAACATTGATTATGTTTGATGTTTATTATTATTTTTAAGTGTGCATGATATTATAAAATTCATAATTATCTAAAAAAACAGCTAACGTTTGAAAATTTGTAAGTTGATTCTTAAGTCCCATAATTTATAAGAAAATATAGAGTTAATCATATTTTTAAAATTATGTTTAAAAACTAACGGGAAAGATTATGTGATATGCATATGAACTTCTCAAATATATATATACAATATAAAATAAGTTTCTCACACTTTCAATATTTTCTACGTTTTTTCCCATATTTTAGATCCTTATAAAACAACCTACAAAACCATTTTTTTATAGTAATATTTATTCTAAAAGTTTCTTAAACTCCATAAAATATCAATTTTTTTTGCATTTTTTTCTATATATCCTAATCAATTATGCGTTGAAACTAACAATATTTATTCAAAAATTTCTAAAATATTATCTCAATGATAATTGATATATATAATCATGATAAATTTTGAAGAAAGAGTGATAGGAAAAACGAGTTTGGGAGAGAAAGGCTATGATCTAAAGAGGTAAACATGAGAGAGACATGGGAGATAGGATTTTGTTATTTTTTTCTTTTCTAACTTTTAATGTTAAAGGGTAAAAAAATATAAATTTTATTTAGTTATCTTACACTTTAATCATTCATTAGATAACCGTTATTTTTAACAAGATTATCTAATGTATTTAATCTCTTAGGACTAATTTGTCCCATTATCGAAAATAATAGGACTTCTAGTACATAAGTAAACAATTCTAGAATCAACTATATTTTCAATCACAATTTAAAGATTAATCCACCTTTTTAATCATTTATTCTTTCAATAGAATGATAAAAATAGTTTAAAGAAATTATTTATCCACTACTTATTTAAAAATGAAAAGTATTATTTAAAATTATGACATTAACTATATATATATATAAAATTCTAAATCAAGTTTTTTTAAAAACCCACATATTTTAGAGTAATGATTATTATCATCTCAATTACTAAATAAATTATTTTAAACTTAATTTTTATAATTAATTAATAAATTATTAATATTTAAAGTATTGATTATTATCTTTTTAAGGTTATTTAAATATAAATTTAAACAAATGATCAATTTTTTAAGATAATAATAATAATATATTTTTATATAGAATAAAATTTCGTATTAAAATATTTTTAATATTTTAATGAATCACGTGAAATACATGTATTCTTAATTAATATTAATAAAAATCTATGTATAATTGAATGAGATTTAAATCAAGATAAAAAGCAATTGAAGTATGTTACCTTTTATAAAAGTATGCTTTAATTTACTAATTATTTGATGTGATAGTACAAATTTATTATCTATTTTGAGATGATTAATTAAGTCCATGCAAAATATGTGATCATATTTTCAGGGATAAAATTATCATTTTGTAAAAAAGTTACTTTCTTTTACTAAAAATAGTGGAAATACAAATTTTTTAATTTACAATTATACCATAGTCCATCTTATTAAAACAAATAATCTCAATAATATCTTTTTAATATTCACTTATGATTTTAAACAATAAATTATTTATTTTTGAAAAAAAAAATTATTCTTTACATATTTATTTTCGTTATTTTTGTCAAAAACAAAGTTTTTATAAAATATCAATTTTATACCCCTAAAATTTTGGCATAAATATTTTTTAGGATTGTTAGATTTGAAAAGAGAAACTAGAGAGAAGTCATATTTTTTTTTTTGTAAAATGAATGAATGTACAAATATTTTATAAGGTCCATGTATATATAAGACATTACACATACACATATCGATTACATAGAAGATGCACATCATATCGTTTCAGAGGGGTATAAGAGTAAAAAAAAATACATTTAAAGCTTAAGGTCGACCACTACAAGGCTCGATCTAGTGGTTGACCTTCCAACACCGAAGCTCATATGTATAGGTAGGCTCTCCTTTAGAATGTCGTTGTAGGCACGGGCATATACCAGTTCTCCTAGGCTAACTCGTCTAATGGCTTGGACTATTAATTGGATCAGACTCTAGGTCAATTCATATGTTTAAACATCAAGTCTCCATACTCTTTCAACTAGGTTCTTCAATAGGGGTGAAAAAGTAGCAATCTGGCAACAAATTTGAAATGTTCGACTCATCCTAATAAATGTTTGTTAGGTAATTAGAGAGAAAAAATATACATCTCTATATTAGAAAGAGCTTGAGCTTCTCTTCATTTCATCGTTTCCTACACATCAAACAAAAATTGTAACAAAAATGCTCTATCATCTTAGCTCGTACCATAAAGGTTCTTAACTCGGTGGTGAGAAAATCAATTTGGCACGTAGTTTACTATTTCTCGAGCTTTAAAGGGAACCTCCTTGAGTCTAACAATTTTCTACTTTCTTTTAAAGTTGGTTTATAAATTCACTCCCCTTTTTACTTTCAAAACTTGACCATAAGTAACTTCTATTTCTCGTACCTTAACTTTTTATGTTTTGTAATATTTTGTAGAGACCATGCATAGGTAGTGCACTTAGGGATTTTCTTCTTGAGAGAACCTATAATATCCTAGCATCTTGTGCTAGGTAGAAAGTGACACACTGGGGTCCACTAACGAGATGAGCACCTTGAGTTAAGAGAAGATGTTTGAGCCTCATCTTTTCACCTATCACTACTACAAAAATAGGTATTTAAGTCGATATGTAAAGTTGATTTTTTCCAAAAATCGACTTATAATGAATTTAAAGTTGGTTTGGTGTAGAACTGACGCTATCCACGTAATATATTCGTTCAACTAATTTTTTCTATGCAGAAACCCAAAAACTTCATTTCTCTTCTCTATTTTCTCCCAAAACCGAGCTCACACCCACCCACCCTCTTTCTCAATTTTCGGCCGCCTTCGACTACCATTTGCAATACCATTTTACGTGTTATATTCCTCTTCTCATTATCTTTCAGATCTACTATTTTTTTTGAGCAAAATACTCAAAAAATTTATACCTATTTTTTCACTTATTCTCACTTACAAAACATAATTTTCTTCTTATTTTCTCCACTTAGTAACTTCATAATATTCTTGTAAGTATTTCTATTAATTTTGTAGCTTATTATTCAGCTTGTTTTATTTTTTATATAAATTTTTGATTTAGACTGCTTTTTTGATGGATAAACTGTGCTAATTTATGTAGGGGAATATAAATTGTTATATAGATCAGCTATTTTTTGTCTACTTTCTTTGTCATAATGCTGGTGATCCTAAGCTAACCAAGCTTGCTTGCACAATCCAATTACACTTTGATGATATTTTATTTGTAATTTAAGTTAAAATTATATGTATTGTATATACATTATTTATTTTTGTAATAAATTTAATTATCAAGTAATTAATTATATTTAAATATTTAATTATTTATATTATTATTTATATTTTAGTTTTTTATGCTATATATTGAATATTGATTACGAAAAATGAGAATAAAAATAAAAAAATTCATAAAATATACGTGTAAAGTCGGTTCACACAATGAATCGACTTTATATTTTAAGTCACTGCTGAACCGACTTTAATGCCCATTTTTGTAGTAGTGTATACGTCTTGTCCATAGTCCCCCACCTATAATGAGATTGAATGTGCATCATACCCAAATATCAATCTCGAGATTATAGAGGAAGAAAATGAAGAAGAAAGACATTGGTAAACCCACATGCAATACCAAAGGTTGGGCGACCAAGGTCAAACCCAATAGGTTATCTCCTCAGGACGAGGAAAGGTTAAGAAAAATGTATAACATCCTTCCTTGCTTTAGATAATGATCCTTGGGTCTGGTGTTCTTGACAACGATCCACCTCCAATTAGGTGGAAAACCTTTCATGAGAAGGCCTTATGGATAGGGGCCAAGTTTTCACTGTATCCCTTCATAAGGAGGTTCTTGGCCATAAATCAGCTCGTGTTGGGCCAATTGATATCCAAAAGGTAGAGGTATCTTCTCTGCCTCACATTGATATGTAGAGAGATCGAGGTTGAGCTGGAGATGCCCTACTTCAATAAGGCATACATATTGAAGTAGAATCCCAATGACACAATAGTGGTTTACATGTTAGTCAAATAGGACTGTTCCCCAAGAATGAGAAGAACTGGAATGAGTATTTCTTCTATGTATCTGGTTGATGGAAAACCTTATATAGTGACGCAAGGCTGATAAAGAGTGCCTGGGATGACACCAAGCTCATGATAAGAAGCATGACTTCCCTTATCCTGACTTTAAGCCTCAAGGTCAAGCAAAGATTGGTTGATATCCAAAAATATCTACTCGAGAAGACACAATAGAGGGAACTATTAAATAGCACGTACTTTGTTACATGTGGGTTGATGAGGTGAGGCTTAGTGGAGCCCCCACAGGATAATCTGTAAACCGTAGGCACCTTCCAAGTGCAAAACCTCTCCCATAGGTTTTGGGGAGAGGTTTGAAGTGCTCCTTGACGATGGTGAATTAGTCCTCAAACTTCCACAAATAACTTGTTTTTTATTTAGCATGAGCCCTTGAAATCTAACACCCTATTTTTCTTACTTTTGTAGATACTATGTAGTTCAATACCGATGACTTGTTGGCACAGCTTCAAAGTAGGGTTGCTAAAAAGGGGACAAGCTCTAAAAAAAGTACGACTCCCTCCTAAGGGGCGAGCTCTTTCAAAGGGAAGAAGAAGAAGAAGAAGAACAAGTCCTTTGTGTAAGAGGTCGTTCCCACACTGTCCAAAAAGATGAAAAGAGCAACCATTGATGAGCCCGTGCTTGTGCCTATACCTTTGAATGTCATCGATCGTACACCAACATTGCAGGGTCAACACACCTCCACTCCCATCACCTTGGGACAACAAATGTTTACCTTTCATGTGAGGGACTCAAGAAGGGGGAAATGTTTTATTGACGAACTCACAATAGAAGTTGAGGAAGTTTCCTTGTATAGGGATATGGCACCAAAGAGGCTTGACCACCACTTGGAAAACATCCCCTACATATTATACGAGAGACACCTTGATGCCATATGCAAGGATGTTGACTTTGGGGTCGTTCTTAGCAGACTCTTATACCAAGTAAGTATTAGTCCGAGCTTATTTCTTATTGATCCTCGACTTGTTATCTTTTCCTAAACTTGTTTTTTTTCTTGTTTTGAGGCCCAACTCCTTCACGGGCTTAGTAGAGTTTGGGGTATGGATAGGTTGAAGCATGACCTTGTGATAAAAAAATAGAGACATGCCTTAACTGGGCCTAGGCCAACAAGTAGTAGGCAAGGCCATTGATAAGAAGGAGAAGATGACCAAGGCCATACAAGAGATGAATGAGAACTCGAGATGCTTTGAGGCACTTGGGAAGGTCTAGAGAAAGCTTGAGATTGAGGTAGAAGCTTATATGTACAAGCTTGACGATGCCAAAGACAAGTATGTCGGTGATTAAGAAAAAGCAAGGTGCGAGCTTGATGCTATGACCAAACATCTCTCCTTGATCTTCGAGATAGGGTATAAGCTAGCTATGGTCTATTTTAAGAAAGTGTCCAAAAAAAAGGGCCTCAAGGAATACTACTATCAAATCCTCAATATCCCGACCACCCCAGTACTTGCCCACTTAAACTCAAGACGAGGATGATGAACAAGGCTTAAAGTTTGGGGCGAGCGATGATAGAACTGAGGTAGGAGATGCACCAGGTGGAACTAGGACTCATGAGACTTGATTCTAACGTGGGCTTGAGCCACTTTATTTAGTAGCTTCCTTTTTTTAAAAAAACTCGACGCCTTCTTCATTCTGTATGATCACGAGCTTATCCTTTTGTAACCCATCATGATTAATGAATGAAATTTATTTTGGGAAGAAATTATATTGTACGTGTACTTGTGTATTTATAATATTTATATTATTTATTTATGATGTTTACCTATCTCTTTGTTTTCAAGGATATGTGTCATCATAGTGGTCTTTATATCATTCCTTATAAAAGAGGGTTAAAGATGCTGTAATTTAGACATCCTTTTTTGTTTGAAGGAGTTAATAATTTTTCTCATCATATTTCTTGTTCAAATCTTATGAGTTCTGATAGGGTAAATAGAAACTCAGCTCGAACTTTAAAACTAGAGCACGATAAGCTCAAAATTGAGGTAGAGAAATTAAAAGGTGAGTTATCCAACCATAAGGATAAACTCTTTTTTTATGAAAAAACCAAGTGTGAGATCGCCCCTGTAAGGAGAAGCTATCTCAAACTTAGACTCATGAGAGAAAAACCATGATTAAAATGACCGTTTCGATTGACATAAAATATCATTGAGCAAACCTTTATATGAAGCAATCCAAAGGGTTTTCCTCAATATGATGTGTGTTGTGGAAGAATTGGAATGTTCCATACTTAGCTCGAGCTTATCCCCTATCAAAACAGGGGTTAATATCTACAAGAAAGTGACCAAAATTTAGGCCCTTAATGGAGGAGGTAAATGACCCAGAAACGGGTCGTGCGAAAAAGGAAGAGAACATTTTTCAGACAGTCTCTGTTTTTTGTTCAGTACTCCTTGTTTGTAAATGTTCTGAACAAAAAACAGAGACTGTGTTGCCTCCCTCCCTCCCTCCCTTAATATTTAAGTAATTGGCTTGAATTGATCTTTCTCTAAAATGCCTTGCTTCTGCTTCCATGGGATTTGCAGACCTTAATATATTTTGAGTCAATACAGGCATGACCAAAGCAAATTGATTACATGAATCATTGGTTGTGAAGTTCATGCATCCAAATTTAAAGAGTCCCAGGTGTTGCAAGGAATGCTGACGGAGAAGAGCTATCTTGCATCTTTGTGGAGGTACATAGTTCAATTTCTTTTCTTATTATAGTTGGAAAGAAGTGAAGCTTTAATTTTTAAATGCACAGTCATTTATATGCAGAGCTTAGATTACATCATAGTTTTAGCACCTCTTCCTCTTCTCACTCCCACCCCAAGTTTGGGTGTTCTCAACTTTAGCTCTCTACCCCTAGTATGATTCGAAATTGTTTTGCAGTTCATAAATCTCTTTGGAGATGCGGAGTCCATAAAGAGGGCATCAGACCAACATGCCAAACTCTTCTAACCCCATAGGAGCACATCTGAGTTGAAAAAATGCAATGCTGAGGTTTTTTTTTATCATCAGATAAAGCAAAGATGGCCATAACTTACTTTTGTGTAGCTTCTCCTGGCCAGTCCTTGATGGGAGCATATTTGAATGCACAAAACCAGTTGGAAGAAGCTGGTTATGGTGCTCAACCTTAAGCTTGGCCACTGGCTACACAAGCCCAGGGACAACAGTGAGCTCATGGCTATACCCAACAGAATTTTTAATTTTGGAAAATGGATCCTTTTCTACGTTTGGTACTCGTGTTTCGCTTATTTGAGTCATTAAGTTATTTTGATCTTGTAGCTGCAATCATATTTATAGTAGTTGGCAACCTGATATTAAAGAAACAAGAGTTATTTATTTATTTATTCTTTCGAATGGTTTCGTGGTTAAGAATATGTACTGTAATTTTGTGCAGTTTGCTTTCCAGTGAGCTATTAGTTGTCCTTCCTACACAAGAGGAAAGTGTTGAATATTTATTATTGGAACTGGTGTTATCATTGTGTGTCTGTGATGTTAATATCAAAAAAGTTTGAACAAAGAAGCTTGTCCATATACCAGTTTAAATATGATAGTACAAAGGGGTGTCTGTTCTAAGATTTTTCATGTTTTTGCTCAAATCTTTTTGAATTAGGGTGCTGCATATGGTGCATTTGGCTGCACCACACCACAAGTGTCAGCATCAATGCCGTAAAATGCTGCTTATGCCACGTACCCACCAACATATCATTCCCAGGTATCCCCAGTTTACATAGTTGTATGTAATTTCCTAATATTTTGCCGTCTCAACTTTCAACATATATGCCTCTATTCTTGCCATAATGTGCACGTTGCATTACATTGATGCTATAATAGTTTTCATGCATATTTTATCAACAAAAAAAATATCCATGCATACGGAACACTAGTTGATGTTAATAAGGGATATAGATAATTTAGACTTCCATGTTTTAGTAGTATTCATATTCAATAAAAAATACTTAAGTTAACTCATATTTTTATAACAATATATTAGTAATTCTTATATTTTATTTTTTAGATAAACTAATAGTCTAAAATTTGGATTTAATCGGGGGTTTCAATATGTACCAAATACATGGATGAAAAAGGAAGAGAAAATCTGTTTTGAAAATAATTAAAGAATAAAAAGTTCATTTAACCATTACACACAATTCTATTTTCTTTTTAGTTTAATCTCCAAAATGAAACAAAAATCACAAAAATTGAGTCGAAAAACCTTAAAAAATTTGAATAATGTTGAAGATGATGGTTTTGCAACAAAAACAAGAAATGATGGATGATTTTGCTAGATAAATTTAGGGTTTTTATCTTAAATAATCACCTAACAAAACTTATAATAGCTTTAAGCTCTTTGAAATAATTACTTAAAGATTAAGAGGTGATTCATCGATGAGAAAAAGTTTTAAAGACGACTTTGCCATTATTTTTTTCTTATGTATGTGACATATGTTGGAACTTCAAATTAAATTTTGATTTTAAACTATTGATGTATCTAAAATTAAATATAAAGACTACTAACTTATTATTACGAAAATATGACATGCATATCTTTTATTAGATAAAAATACTACTAAAATATAGAATATGATAATTTAAGATATTTAGATATTGTTAGGAATAAATTGGAATTTTAAAAGTTAGATATTTATTGAGATTCTGTATATTTAAAATTTCATTTGAATTAATGGTTAGAATTTATTTTGTTATCATAATATTCATGAAATATGATGGTAAGTTAAAGATGAGACCATCTACTAATATAATTGTAAGGATTATTAGTGTTTGTTATTTTCGTTGATAAAATATTTATCTGTAAACTTGTTTTTAGGCCTGCTATCAAATCTATCAAGAAAAACCAAATAAATGTTTAAGTTTCAGATAGTTATACTTCAGGTATATTTTTTATAACTACGACACATAGAATTATATTCATGCATTTAATAGCACATGTTCATAAATTTAAAATTATTTTTTGTGCTAAAATATTTATTTATAGTTGAATCAATTGATGAAATTAACAATTAAATATTTATTAAATGTGCTTCAATATTTTTAGGATGTTTTTTAAAAATAATTTTTTATAATATTAAGATTTTTAATGGATTTTGAAAAATTAAACCCAAAATACACTCAACCCTAATACTACTAGGTATTATTATTATTATTATTATATATATATATATCTTATAAACTTTCAATAATAAGGACTAATTTTGTCAGTTTTTAATCCACTAAAAGAAAGGTTTTTTCCTCATGAAAACCGATGAAATAAGAGCACAATTTTTTTCTTCGTTTTTTAAAATTAGCTAAATTTTTTTGCCAGATATTTAAATATTCAAAAATCTATCAAGGACAATTTTCTCCTATTCTTGAAAACTGGTGAAATTTTTTAATTTTCAAAACCGACAAAAATTGTTCTAGATTAACTTTTTAAAATTTTAATTAGTTTTCCACAAAAAAAAGGCAAAAAAATTTATTTTCTTAGGATAAATTTTAGCTATGTTTGTGTTGTCCAATTTGCGTTCATAATAAGAAATAGCAGTAGTAATAGCATAAAAACAACTAAATTTATTCTAAGAATATTCAAATTAACACTTATTAGTTTAATATTTTGGTTTTATTAAATTTGATAGATTAGGTTTATAGTAAATTTTTTGAATATTCTTGAGATAAATTATGTTGTTTTTGTGCCATTGATGCTGTTATGTTGATTATATATGCAGGTTAAAACATCACAAAAATAGTTAAAACTTATGTTGGAATAAGTATATCAAAAACAATGTAAGAACAATATTATTGATATATTGAAATGTACTGTTTAGATTGAGTCACTGCTTAAGTCATTCTTTTTAAGACGTTTCATAGCTCTGCTCAAATTTGTGCAAGCAAACACATCCTCGTCATCCCTACGATAAAACAACCCATAATCTTTTTTGTCTCGGAGCTTTACTATATTAAGGAAGTCCGGAATATTACACCTCTCAAATATTTATGTTGCTCAAAAAACTTCAAAAACAATTTTTTATATTTTTCTTTGGTTTGCTACCAATAGTAGTTTTTGAGTTGTGTTTTAAAACTGAGGGTTATTGCCTTTTATTTATAGTTGAAAAATTATGTGTAACTGTCACATTATTATGAAAATAACGATTATAAAATAACAGTCATAAATATAATAGTCATAAAATAACGAATACATAATTATGAAAATAACGGTCATAAAATAACAGAAACATAATTAAGAAAATAACAGTCACAAAATATAATTGTGAAAGTAACGGTCATGTCTGTTGGAAAGAATAGTTTTAATAATGAATTTTTTTTATATATAAAAATAGTTCATCGAGCAATCGATCAATTAAAAGTATAAAATTGTGCATAAGCAAAAGGTGTCTATCGACTTAAACCTTTGCATAGTGTTGATGCTTTAGAATATATTAGAGTAACTCATAGTTTTGAACTCTATCTCTAACAACATTACACACATAACCTTTTCAAAGTGTAGTTCGAAAAGCCCGTGCTTTATGGCCATGCATGTGTATCCCAATATAGTGAATCCTTTAGTAAATTTTGCCCAAAATTTTCATAAGAAGTGGCCACATTTTCACATTCATATAGGTGAGTCTATCAAGAGTACTCCTGTAGCACATACTCCATTCCACATAGAGTATAGAACTCATTAAGAGTTTAATGATTAACTCATCCTTCTCTGTCGCTTCAGGACTTTATGCTTCTAACAATATAGAATGAGACTTCATAATAGCATAATTCATCTCATATCACTTCATGACTTGTTATTACCCATTGATCATATTTCTTGGGATCTCTAGTCTATAAGTTGGGTTACAATCATGAGTGATTCTTCATTCTAAAGGCACCAGTCTCATTCCTTTTGAGGTTTTGAAAACCTTCTCTCTTGTTAATCATTTCGTCAAAGGATCAACCAAATTTTAATTAGAACATATATGATCCACTCTTACAATTCCTATAGAGACAAATTCTATAACAGTATTGTGTATTTGTCATTTCTTTCAGTTGTAATAATGGTACTGAATCTTTGCAATAGCAATGGTACTATCGCAGTAGATCAGGACAATTGGTATCAGTCTTTCCCATAAAATAATCTCAACTAACAGACTTCTTAACCATTCTGCTTCTTCACTAGCAATAGCTAGTGCTATCATTTCAGATTCAATCATAGATTGAGCCAAAATTTTCTATTTAGACTTCCAAGAAACAAATCCACCAGAAATGCTAAATATATAGCCGCTAGTTACTTTGGAGTGTTCCAATCAACATCGTTGTATCCTTCTAGAACAACAAAAACTTCTTATAATATAATCCAAGGTTCATAATTCTCTTAAGGTATCTCATGATTCTTTCAATAGCATTCCAATGCTCTATACTAGGTCTATTGATAAACTTATATAGTAGTCCCACAACATAAGCTATGTCTGGTCTAGTGCATTTAGTAGTATAACGTAACCTACCAATGATGCTCTCATACTCAGTTTGTCTAACAACATCTCCAGTATTCTTGAACATCTTTACACTAAGATCATAAAGAGTACATGCAAGTTTGCAGTTAAAGTTATTATATTTCTTTAAGATCTTCTCAATGTAAAGAGATTGATCTAGAAAAAGTCCTTTTTCAGACCTAGTAATCTTCATACCAAGGATTACACTCACTTCTCCGAGGTATTTCATATCAAAGTTAGCACACAACAAAATTTTCACATTAACATGAATATTTGACCCAAAAATAATCATGTCATCCATATATAAACATATAATAGTGCAAATGTCATTTTCTGATTTATAATAAATGCATTTTTTAGTTGCATTCATTTTGAATTCATATGGGATAATTAGATTATCAAATTTTTCATGTCATTGTTTAGGTGCCTGTTTTAGACCATAAAAAGGATTTATCTAGTTTACAAACTTTATTTTTCTTGATCTGGGACAATAAAACCCTCAGGTTGGTCCATATAAATCTCTTCTTCTTAGTTATCATTTAAGAAGGCAATCTAAAAATCCATTTGGTGCACTACTAAATCATGGATAGCATCAAGAGAGAAAAGTACACATATGGAAGTTATTCGTGTGATTGATGAAAATGTATCAAAGAAACTACATTTTCATTTTGCCTATACTCTTTGGCTACAAAACAAGCTTTGTACTTTTCAATAGTAATATCTGGTTTTAATTTCTTCTTTAGTATCCATTTATATCCTATGGTTTTATAACCATGAGGTAAGTCAACTAAATGCCAAATTTTATTATACTCAAGAGAGTCCATTTCATAATTTATGGCTTCTTCCTATAAGTTGGCATTTAAAGAAGATAACAGTTCTTGAAGAGTTTAGGGATCTTCCTCTAAGGTATAAACATAAAAATCAGACCCAAAATCCTTAGAGGTTCGAGCTGGTTTACTTCTCCTAATTTCAGTGCTTAATTCCACATTTTGTTCACTAGTTCTAGTTATGGGTAAACTACTAGAAGATGAGCCTCCACTATTCTTCAATTTAAAAAAAAAACCTATGTTTATAGAAATCAAAATCATTTGATTCTATAACTATATGATCATTTAAGTCATAGAATTTATAAGCTCTATTATTCACAGTATATTTTATGAACACACATTCATATGCTCTACTAAGTTAAGTTAGGTTTCTTATTTTTCAAAATTTCATATGGTGAAATTTTACTAGTAGATTTAGGTACTCTATTTAGCACATAGCAAACAGTTAATAAATTTTCTCCCCATTAAAGGGAAGCAGCACCAGAGTTAAATAAAATTGCAACAACTAATTGAGTCAAAGTTCTATTTTTTCTTTCAGCTTTGTCATTCATTTCAGGAGAATAAGGTATAGTTTTTTCATGAATGATTCCACGAGTTTTATAAAAATCATTGAAAATATTGGAATCATATTTAGTGCCTCTATCACTTCGAAATCTTTTTATTTTCTATTAAGTTGATTTTCAATTTGAGTCATAAATATTTTAAACATGTCAAATACTTCAATTTTATTTTTCATTAGATATATATAAGTATAATCTGAACATTCATCAATAAAGTTATAAAATATCATTTTCCATTTCTTGTTAAATTTTTATCAAGTTCACATATGTCAGAGTGTATTAAGTCTAAAAGTTTAGATTCTCTAACTACTGACTTATGTAAAGTTTTGGTTATTTTAGCTTGATTGCAAAAGTCACATTTTTTAAAACCATTCAAATTTAAGCATGCCATCAGTGGTGTACTCTTTTCCCAACAAAAATATTATTTTTACTTATTGTATATAAATCAACCCCTATAATTTGAGTAAACCCAACTTTAATAAGAAGATAGCTCGAAACTAAGTTATTTCTCATCACTGGAGTATGCAGGAAATCCTTCAAGGTGACAGTCTTTCCAGAGGTAAACTACAATTCCACCTTACCAATACTAGTAACTTTAGTAAAGTGCGAGTTGCCCAGCAGCACTTTCTTATCCTGAGACACAGAATAGGACTTGAACATTTCTCGATCATAGCAAACATAGCGAGAAGTACCAGTGTCGACCCATCACCCGTTAAATCTACCAACAAAAAATATTTCAAATATCATAGCAATTAATTGATCTTTGGTAAGGTTCGTCTACGAGGCAAGACCATTCTATGGAGGATAATTTATGTTTCTATTTTGGTAGTTATGATTCTGGTTATTATTTTGATTCTGAGTTTTCATGTTTTTTCCTTTAGGTTTTAGAATTGTAGAGGGGGATTTCTTATTGGTACTGTTGTTTGAGACAACGAGTACTTCATTTCTTTGATATTTTTTTTAGCTTCTTCTTCTATTCTTAGACGGATTATAAGACTTTCTAAAAAAATTCCTTAGTTTTATGTCTAAGTATATACTTAAAATCTTTTCAAGCAAGAGGTCATTTTTCTATAATAACAACTACTTGAAATTGTTCATCTAAAGTCATACCTTTAGAAGTTATTTTGTGTGCTATCTTCTGTAGTTCGTGTGATTAAGCTTCCATAGATTTTTCATCAATCATTTGGTACTTCATATATCTATTGACGACATACTTCTTAGTTTCAACTTTCTCAATGTCGTACTTCTTTTGAAGTGCATCTCAAATTTCCTTAGTAGACTTATCAGAATTATAATAGTCATACAAGTCATAAGCTAATCCATTAAGAATAAATATTTTGTATAGAAAATCATTTTCCATCCAGGTGTCTAAATCATTTGTTGTAGCTTCAGTAGAAGGATTAGGTAGTGTTGGTTTTTTAGTAGTAAGAGCATAAGCGACTTTTTTCATAGTTAAGAAAAATAACTTTTTTTGTCTCCATCTTTTAAAGTGTAGTCCCTTAAAACGGAATGGTTTGTTGAGATTATCAATTAACATTTCAATAAACATTGCAGATAGAAATACGTCTTAAAATTGTTGGAACAAGTATATCATAAACAATGTAAGAACAATATTGTCGATATATTGAAATGTACTGCTTTGGTTGATTCATGAACTAGGTCACTCTTTTTAAAATGTTTCACATCTCTACCCAAATTTGTGCAAGCAAATACAGCCTCGTCGTCTCTAGGATAAAACAACCCAGAATATTTTTTCTGTCTCGGAGCTTCACTGCACTGATGAAGTCTGAAATGCTACACCCTTCAAATATTAATGTTGCTCGAAAAATTTCAAAAAAAAATTTCTATATTTTTCTTTGGTTTTCTACCAAGAGTAGTTTCTGAATTGTTGAGTTGTGTTTTAAAATTGAGGGTTATTGTTCTCTATTTATAGTTGAAAAATTATGTGTAAAGGTCACATAATTATGAAAATAACGATCATAAAATAACAGACACATAATTATAAAAATAACAGTCATAAATATAATGGTCATAAAATAACTGTTAATAAATCATTAATGGTATATTAGTTGTATGCAACTAATATACTTTTCCTAAAAATCACTTTTCCAAAAAGCAGATTCTTATTTTAACATGTATTAGTATTCATTGTAGACTGTGATTGTAAATACATTTTCAATATATTCAATTTGGTATCAGAGTAGGAAACAAAAATAAATAAAAATTCTTACCGATTTCTGAGCAGCAGTGCCGCCGCTAGTTTTTTATGCAGTGCCGTTAACCTTCTCGCACTATTCAGTTCGCATCGTAGTTGCAGATTCATCGTCCATTCCGCGCTATCCAGTTCGCGACGTCCAAACCGCGTCGTTCATCCCGTGTAGACCAGCCCTGCGCCGTCCAACCCTACGCACCAACCTTGCGCACCAGCCTAGCGTCGTCTAGCTTGCGCACCCATGTGCATCGTCCAAGCCTATAAGCCCAAGCCCAATAGCCCATCAACCCAATCCCATCAACCTAAACACTTATCAGCCCACCCTGGCCCAAAAAAAAATCCAAAATTTTTATTCCGCTGCATAATATATTTTTTATTATTATTTCAATGGAAGATTCAGGACAACATCAAGTTTCTAAAATTCATGAAGTTCCAAATTTTGAAGTTTCTGTTAAGAGTTTAGAAATTGATTCTTTCGGGGGTACTAAACTTAATGGTACAAATTTTCGAATATGGAATTAAGTTATGTCTGTTTATCTTCGTGGGATGCATAAGATGGGACGTGTATCTGTATCAATTAAGGCTCCTAGTCAAGATGATATAGAAGCCTATACTAGGTGGGAAGATAAGATGGCTTTGTCATGTCAATTCTATTTAGAGCCATCATTGATGATATATTACAAATGGTGGAGGAATGTGAAACTGTTGAGGCCATATGGAATACCTTAAATGATCTTTATACAAATGAGTCTGAATTTATTCAAGTTTATGAACTCATGTGAAAATCTGCTGGCATGTAGCAAAATGGGCAACCAATATCTCTTTTTTTTTACCAAGCTGAAAAATGTATGGGCTGAAATTGATCAGAAACGCCCGTGTAAAATTAAAAAACCAGAAGACCTTTTGTGGTACCAGATGGAGAAGGAGCTTGAACGAGTACATGCCTTTTTAAGAGGCCTTGATACAAAACATAATAGTGCTAAAGGCGAATTGCTTCGCATGTCAGACAGAACTTGACTACTACCTTTACATACATCTGTAAAGATGAATCTCAGCAAGAGAGTCTTCATCAAGCACATGTTGAGGTATCAAGCCTAGCCATTCAAGCCAAATCAAAGGCACCTTTCCTCCAGCAGCAAAATTCAATTCCATTTCATCAGTAGGGACCTCCACTAGGTTTTACCAATCGCCCTCGTTCTCCCAACTCTTATTGCAATGAACAGGGGAATCTTCGTGAGACTTGTTAGAAACTGTATCCACACTTGAAACCAAAAGTATACTACTATGGAGCAAAACGACAACATGGGTATCGTTCTAAAGCAAAAGCAGTTGCCGTGCAAATTGTCCAAGAACCAGACTACTATGGACAGAATCATCCTATGGAATGTGGAGGTATCCCTATAGCTTCAATAGCTGGTTGTGGTAAGATTGGTATGACCTTAAATGTTTCTCACTCTGTTGGGTCTAATACTTGGATTATTGATTCTGGTGCATCTGATCATATGACTTATGATAAATCTTATTTTAATGAGTTATCTCCCCCACCAGTGCCTTATGTTACGAATGCTAATGGTGAGGCCTTTCTTGTCTTAGGAAAGGGGTTAGTTCATATCACTCTATCTTTACAGCTCCATAATATTTTATATGTACCTAACTTATCTCATCACTTAATATTTGTCCCACAGTTGAATATTGAGTCAAAATGCTTTGAAACCTTTTATCCTATGTATGTGATTTTTTAGGATCTTCTTACCAGGGAAATAATTGATCGAGGGTATCTGAGGGGCAGATTGTTCCGTTTGGATCAGAACTACGGAGGGGAGAAACCAGGAGCACGGGTAAGCACTGCATTGACTTCTAGTTTCGATAAGCTAAGTGAAATTTGGTTGTGGCATCGCCACTTAGGGCATCCATCTTTTAGTCTGATGAAAAAAACCATGCCCACTTTATTTATTGGTGTTAGTGAGACTGTTTTACATTGTGAGACTTATGTTTTGGCCAAGAGCCATTGTATTACTTATTCTCCTAGTATTTCTAATAAAATTACCATTCCTTTTGAATTAATTCATTCTGATGTTTGGGGACCATCTAAAGAGCCCACTATATCGAGTATGAGATATTTTTTTTGTTTATCGATGACTGTACAAGGTTATCGTGGATTTCTCTTCTTAGAACAAAAGATGAAGTTTTTTTAGTTTTTCAAAATTTTCATCCCTTCGTTCAAACACAATATAATGGCATCATTCGGATCCTCCATTCTGACAATGGGGAGAATATGTTAATTGATAACTGTATTTTATACAGTTATTTTCACCAATTTTAGTAATGAAAATTGCTATTTTCTTTTAATAATCATTTAATTTTTGTTAAATAAATTAATATTTTCCTTTTATGTGCAAAAAAAATACATTTTTAATAAAATTGTATAATTTGTATCGAAAATGTATTTAATTTCATATTTTTGTCCACAAATATAATTTCAAATATTATATTGCTTAATTACAATTTATAAGAATTGAGAATATAATTTAAATTAAAATTTGGGCTTAATTATAATTATTAAAAGTTTAAAAATTTAATTTAAAATTAGAAAAGGGTTAAACTGTGATTTAAGAAAGTTGGAAATGTAATTTGAAATATATTTGTGGGTGAAATTATAATTAACAAAAGTTTAGTTTTCGCGCAGGGAAGATGAAGACCACGCGCGAGCACGATCGCCGAACGTGGGCCCAGGTCCGTCAAAGGATCAACGGCTCGAGATGAGCGCGTGTGCATCGTAGCTTGGACCAAAGCGATTGGGGTCCGAGATATTTCCTTCACGCGGCTCGGCGTGTCGGTGGGACCCACGTGTCGCGCGGGCGGCGTCGAGTGGGCCCCACGTGCCGCTGCGCGAATTCCCGGCGATCTCGGCCAGTTGGATCGGATCGACGTCCGGATTGAAGCGTGTCCGTGAAGGCATCGCCGTACGCGAGCCGCCGTTCGTGTTACAATCCTACGTGTGACGCGGTCCGTACAAGCGGCGTCATCTTCATTTTTCACGAGAATAAGAATGCGCCACGTGTCCGGCGTCGAATATTGCGGCTAATCGAAAGTCAGACACGTGGATATTTACAATATGCGCGCCCGCTGGATTACGCCCATTTCCGGCCGTTGCCTCGCTTTTTGGCGCGCCCGATCACGTGCGCTGCCGTTCCTACGTGCGGAGGTTTGTTCACCCGATGACGTCTTTGCCGCACGTGGCGGTAAGAGGACTCTTTCGGCGAACCGGCCCGACACGTGGCATGCACTTTGAATTAAAAAATCGAGCAGCGTGTTGTATCACGCGTAAATTAAAATAATAATATCGAAAATCGATACGCGTCGATTCTATTTTCGATACAAAAATATTCCTTACGCGTTTTAAAAAAAAAAAGAAATATAATATTTTATTAATGTATTTTTTAGCTATAAATAGGAGATAGTTTTTAGTTGTAAAAAAAGTTTTTTGGCAGTTTAGAGTTTTATTTTGAGTTTTTAGTTAAAGGTTTTTTGGAGTTTTAGAGTTTGGAGTTTTTTTTAGTTTTTATTGTGTTCGGTTTTGGACTGCAGAACACGCAGAAGCCATTTTTTGGCTTTTGTTGTGTTCTGCGTGTGCCAAATATTTCATTTCGTGATGTTTTAATTTTCCTTCTTCTTCCTTTAATTTTCTACGCATATGTTGTAATTTTTATTTTAATTTAATGAAGTAATTTAATTTTTTCTAGGGTTGCATTTGATCTAAATTTATGAAGCTTTAATTTTAATTATTTTTTGGTTATGGATTTATAAGGCGTTCGATTTGTTTGTTCTATTTTGTGTTTAATGCTTTTTGATTATTTACTAATTTTATCAAAGCTTGATTTGTGGCATAAAAATAAACTTGAGAAAGGCATTTTTGTGTATATTGCTCGTAAATAGAATGACATGTATGCTGAAGGATAGGAATATACCCTAATTGTATGTGTGGCCTTTGAAAACTTAGAACTTAATGAATCTTCGTGAATTTAATTCTGTAGAGATATAGTGAATTAATTTAACGAGAGGTGTGTTTGTACGGAGTTCGGAAGAGATGTATGAATAAAAAAGAAGTTTTCGGTTGACAAATTAAATGTACTAAAAAATATAAATCCAAAGAAAATAATATGATTGTAGTGGATTAGTTTGGTGAAAAAATTGCAATCCTAGAGTTCTTTTATTTTCTTTTTACCTTTTTCTTAAATTAACGATTATTTTGGATAAAATCAGAGAGAAATAATTTTAGTACTCAACAAACTATAGTAACAAATCCTCGTGGGATCGATACTCTACTTATAAATGTTATTACTTGCGACCGTGTATACTTGCACGAGTTCGTGTGTTGAAAAACACGCAACATTAATCATGTTTTTCAAAAAAAAATTCAAAACATATGGGATTATTCACCAAACTACTTGTCCGCAAACACCGGAATAAAATGGAGTGTCTGAAAGAAAAAATCGGCATTTACTTGATATGGCTCGTGCACTCTTATTTAGTGCTTATATGCCAAAATACCTTTGGGGTGATGTTGTACAAGCTTCCACCCATCTCATCAATCGTCTCCCGTCTAGTGTCCTTAACAGAAAAATCACATTCCAAATTCTCGCATCTTACGTCTCCTTATCATCCTTCCATAATCTTCCTACCCGTGTATTTGGTTGTGTTGCTTTTGTGCATGTTCCTAAAAATCAAAGGTCTAAATTAGATGCTCGGGCAATTAAATGTGTGTTTGTTGGTTATGGAAGTTATTAGAAAGGGTACAAGTGCTTCCATCCACCAACCAGAAAGTATTATGTTACTATGGATGTTACCTTCTTTGAGGACATGAGTTATTTTTCCTCACCTGATACTGCTCGTCAGGGGGAGAATACATATTTCGAAGAACTGTATCATGGTAAGGGGGAGGCATTAGGAGAATCACCAACTGATGTTTCAATGAGACCAGATGAGACTTCTAATTCATTGAATCCAGTCATTGCAGAAGCAAATGCTCCAAGTATTCAAGCACCAAATTCACTTACAGCAAATGACGTTGAAGACACAACTGTACCCTCATGCGTTACTCCTACCCTTGATCAAAAACTCCCTGGTACTGAAGGTCACTCATCTGAGGTATGTATACCTACTGATACTAATAGTATCGATTCTAATGTTGGAAAGTATGTGTTACCAAATAGGTCTACTCGAGGTCAACCAACCAAAAGGTATGAACAAAATATTCATGCAAAATCAAAATACCCAGTAGCCAATTGCATGTCCACTAAAAGATTATCTAAGTCATATAAATCATTTGTGAATCAAATATCTGGTGTATCAGTACCTAACAAAGTGCAGGATGCGTTGGGAGATCCAATATAGAGGAAGGCAATGTATGAAGAGATGGATGCGTTAAAGAAGAACGATACTTGACAACTTGTGCCACCACCATAAGGAAAAAAGGTAGTTGGTTGTCGATGGGTGTTTACTGTAAAACATAATAGTGATGGATTCGTAAATTAGTATAAAGCTCGTCTTGTAGCAAAAAGGGTTTACTCAAATGTATGGTGTAGACTACGATGATACTTTTGCTCCTGTTGCCAAAATGAACACGATTCAGGTTCTGCTCTCACTTGCTGCTAACCTAAACTGGCCACTTAGGCAGTTTGATGTCAAGAATGCATTTCTTCATGGAGAATTAGCCGAGGAGGTGTACATGAGTCTTCCACCTGGGTATGTAGTTGATTCTCCTGGTAATTTTGTATGCAAATTGAGGAAGTCTTTGTATGGCCTCAAGCAATCCCCTCGAACCTAGTTTGGAAGGTTTTCACAATTCATGCAAAAGGTTGGTTACAGACAGAGTAATTCAGACCACACTCTATTTCTCAAACATCAACGAGGGAAGGTAACAACCCTAATCATTTATGTTGATGATATGGTAATCATTGATGTGATACTATTGAGATGGATAAATTACAAAGACAGCTAGCCTCTGAATTCGAGATGAAGGAATATATCTGTGTCAGAGGAAGTACATTATTGATATGCTAACAGAGACATGTATGTCGGATTGCAAACCTATTGACACTCCTATTGAGTAAAACCATTGTTTAGCAGAGTATCTAGATCAGATACCAACTGATCGAGCTAGCTATCAGAGATTAGTTGGATGTTTGATTTACTTAGCTTATACTAGACCAGATGTTACATATGTAGTAAGTGTGGTGAGTCAGTTCATGCATAATCCAAGTAAGAATCATATGAATATTGTTTTGAGAATTTTAAGGTATTTGAAATCGGCTCCAAGAAGGGGAGTAATGTTCTCTAAACACAACAATCCTCTTAAAGTCTATGGATTCACAAATGCAGATTGGGCAGGAAGTATTACAGATAGAAAGTCAACATCGGGTTATTTCACCTTTATGGGAAGAAATTTGGTTACATGGAAAAGTAAGAAGCAGCAAGTGGTGGCATGATCTAGTGCTGAGGTCGAGTATAGAGGTATGGCTCATGGGGTTTGTGAATTGCTGTGGATAAGAACTTTGTTATTGGATTTGGGTTTCGAACTCAAAAATACTATACAGATGTATTGTGACAATCGGGCAGCCATTGATATATCACAAAATCCAGTACAACATGATCGCACTAAGTATGTAGAGGTTGATCGTCACTTTATAAAAGATAAGTTAGATGTCAAACTTATTAGTTTTCCTTTTGTTCCCACAGAAGAGCAGCTTGCATATATGCTTACCAAGTGAGTTTCTAAGAAGACATTATACGGTTCACTAAGCAAGTTGGGCATAATCTATATCTACGCGCCAACTTGAAGGGGAGTGTTAATAAATCATTAATGGTATATTAGTTGTATGCAACTAATATACTTTATTATGCAACTAATATACTTTATCATGCAACTAATATATTTTTCCTAAAAAACATTTTTCTAAAAAACATATTTTTATTTTCTGTATTTAAACATGTATTAGTATTCATTGTAGACTGTGATTGTAAATACATTTTCAATATATTCAATTATAACGTACACATAATTATAAAAATAACGATTACATAACATAATTATAAAAATAACTATAATGTTTATTGAAAAGAGTAGTTTTAATAATGAATTTGTTTTATTTAAATTCATTTCCAACTAATTATTCTAACAACCTAAAACTTTTGCCCGACAAATATTTGAAATACTGGTATGGATAATTTTCGTCGGTTCTTGAAAATCGGTGAAAAAATTTAGATGGTTTAAAAATCGAGGAAAAATGTTTCATATACTCTTATTTCATCAGTTTTCTTAAATCACTGAAAACTTTTGTTTTAGCTAGTTAAAAACCGTTGAAATCGGTACTTATTGTAGTAGTGTCTTGTTTTGCTCCTCCATCATTTCCAGCAAACACTATCAACATAAGTGCAATCGTATTACAACTAGGAAATAATTTTTCGCTGGAGGTCTAACGTCAATCCCAAATAACACGAAATATTAAATTTAATCGATCAACCATTTCTTTGCTGGAATGGATTTTAATCAGTAGATAACCCATCAAAAAATTAAACCATTTGTTTTTAAGATTCATTTTTTTTTAATTTGTTTACAAGAAGAATATCTTTTTGGGATAAATTTTTTACAAAATATATTTCTTAATTAAGAATTTATAATAATTCTTGTAATTGTTTTTTGTCATGAATCTCTTCTGAAAATTCTTTTACTTTTGATATAATATGTTCTTGAAGTTTTATTTCTGATTGATTTAAAATAATTTCTATGAATTCAATAGATATTTTTTCTATCTCTATTTTCTTTGGAGAAATTACTTCATACTTTTAGAATTTTTCACATAATATTTTTAAGTATTTCTTGTGTTTTTCTACAATTTTAGGGAAAACAATAATATCATCGATCTATATCAAACATAATTATTTAAGATCTTTAAAGTTAGTCTTCATCCATCTTTGATGTATTTATGTAGCTATACTTGATTCAAAAGTCATTACATTCCATTGATATTATCTTCTTGGTGTACAGAATGTTTTCAATGGTTTTGATTCTTTTATTAATTTAATTTGTCCAAATTTAGATTTATAATCAACTTTATTAAACTTTTGGATCATTTAATTTGATTAACTAATACATCTTTTTTTGGGATAAAATATCTATCAAACTTTAAATGATCATTTAATTTTTTGTAATTAAAGACCTTCCCCTTCTATTTCATTGGGATTTCTTAACATGAAAGGTGGACTAAAATGTTGATTTTTAGTTTTTTAATTAATTTTTTATTTAATAATACATTTATTTGAATATCAAATTCATTTATATCTTGTAAAATGTAAATCATTGGTTTGACTCAAATAACAATATTGGGGTAACATAATTTTAAAGTACAATATCTAGAGCTTTTAGACCATAATTTAAGTGAATATTTACTAAAATTCTCTTCTAAAATTTTATATAATCAATAAGTTTCTTCTAATTGGTATATATGTGGTATGTGATCATCACACTTAACTGGAGCAAATTCTTTATCATACTTATATTTATGTTCTTGTAAAAGTAAAATTTCTATATATTACCTAAAGTATAGGATGTAAAGTTATGATTTATTTTCATTAGATAATAATGTATCATAAAAATATTTCCTTTGATAATTGTCCAAATAATCTTGAATCAGTATGCTATGTGGGTAATGTGAACCAAAACGATAATTTATAATTGAACACATATAACCCAAGATGGAGATAACATCCAAGTTTCTCTTGGAGTAATAACAAAATCAAGGTGGTAAACAATTTAATCGTCAATCATTTTCACCATCTAGTTTTCAACAATCACAAGCCAAGAGAATAAATCACATACCTAGGACAATACAAATGCTTTAATGGGGATGATGAAAGATTTCATCCAGTCAGTAAATACAAAAATGTCCACTCAAGAGGCTTTAATTCGAAATTTAGAGACCCAAATGGGATAACTTGACTAGGCCATAAGTTAAAGGCATCAAGGTAACCTTCCAAATGACACACTTATAAATCCAAGAAGAGAAGGTAAAGAGCATTGTCATTCCATAACCTTGAGGAGTTGTAAAACTTTAGAGCAGAAACAAGAGACTCAAATATATAAGCATGAATAGGAAACTAAAAACTATTAGGAGGAACAGGAAGATAAAAAGAATGAGCGAGAACAAAACTCTTTTTGTTAAGAGTTTGGAATCTTTCATATATAAAGTTTCAAACTCACATCTTATTGTTTAGAGATGCATCTTCTTAACTTGCTTAGCTCCTTTACCTGAAATTTGAAGCTTCCTCCATGCTTTCTTGGTAGATGTTGCACTTGAAATCTTCTCAAAACCTTCATCATCTAAAGCTTGATAGATGAGATAGAGAACTTTATTGTCTCTCTTTTTTGAATCTTTTAAACTATTCTTTTGAACTTAAGATAATATAGCCTCATCTTGTGGCTTATTGTATCATTTCTCTACAATTTTTCAAACATCATGTGCACAAGTAGAGCTTTCATCTTGATACTTCAATTATCATATTTATTTTTGTTGAACATAAGAACTTAAAATAATGACATATTATTAGTCATATCTCCTAATATAGTTATAATTATGAAATTATGACTATACAAATAGATTCATAATGTTGAAATACCTTTGGAGGGTGTCTAACTCGATTCAAACTTGGTCAAACTTAGCTCAACTCGATTCTAACTCAATTTCAACTTGACTTAACTCAATTCAACTTGCTGGTTTCACACAACAAACTTCTATAGATGTTTGATGGTGTGTATAAACTCGATCGAGATGATTTTTGTTGTGTTGTATTCCTTTTGTCGAGAGCTTTGATTTGGCATGCTATACTGATATGTTTAGAATCATTTTAATAACTATGATATTACTTTGTATGAAGATAAATGCTTTAAAAGGTTTTAATTTTTTTTATTTTTTGAAAAATTAGAAGAAACAAGAATACTTTATTAATTCTTAAATATGTAAGGTCAGATCGGCACATTTAACGCCCCTTATTTGGAGTGTATGCCTTTCCCTTACTAAACAACATCGTTTTTGTTGTTCTTTTATAAAGTTTATATATATATATAAATCACAGAAAGAAGTTAGTGGCTTTTTCACATTATTTCCCTCATTAAAAATAACTATCATTTGATTTAAGTTAACTCGTATATGTTTGAAAGAAAAGTGATTTTTTTAACTAAATTGAATATAACATTAATAGTTTAAGGATAAAATTTGATAAAAAAGCTGTGTAGGTCAAACATTAAGAAATTTTTTTATAAAGATCGTCGTTGTAAACTTGTAATCCTCATATTTTTCAAGTGAGAGTACTTGTCTACGAAGTATGTATGAATCATGCACTTACTTTGAATAATATATATAGTTAAAAGAAACATTTAAAAAAATATTTGAAAAATTAAAAAAAAATAACATTATAGAAATAAAAATAACATTTAAATAATAAACGGTGTTTAACATTAAATGAGTTTAAATAATCATAGTTCAATTTAAACAACATTGAATTGAATAATATTCAATGTAAAATAATATGTTATAATCAAAATATATGAATATTTGATAAGAAATATTATTTTCATGGTATTATTGTTTTTGTTAGAAATTAAAAAAATAACACTTTTAAACTTTTAATAACAAAAATAATATCCTAATAATATTGAATTATTTTTAAATAAATAATATTAAATATTAAATAAATGTAGTTTAATTTAAATTGGGTTTAATATAATAATATTATAATTATAAGTGTATAATATTATTACGATGAGAATTGAGAATGCATTTTTAATTAAGCCTTTTCAATTTCATAATTTTTTTTTCAATCAACCGATCCTATATTGACTTAATACACATAGGACCACATGTATAAAGGTATTGTCGGTTATAGATGTTAGTACATTTTTGGTACTACATAGTTGTAGTACAAAAAAGAGTTTGTTATATAATAAAAATAATCTTAATAACCTACCCATCTCGTTAACACCGTAGATCATAAGTCTCTCCAATCTTCATTTCTAGTGTTCCCATCTTCTCTAGTTCTTGTATTCATCATCAGTATGTAACTCTACTATCTCTTGCATATCTTTTACTCCTAGTAATTTATGTTTTACTTGTATGTATCTCAAATAATATTATTGGTATCTTCTTAATACGATTGGAACGTATAATTTAAAATACAAATAAATGAATTTTATCGTTTATAGTTAGTTTTACGTAGATTGATCATAAGTATACAAATTTTATAAGTTTGTTAAGATTATTACGACAAATTTACGAATAAAAATAATTGAAAATATAAACACCTAAAAAATGTCATTTTGTTTAATAAGAATTTGCTAACTATTTATTACAAAACAAAAAAAATAGTATAACAAAGTTGCTTAAACAATGTTATTTTGTTTAATAAGAGTTTGTTAAATATTTATAACATATATAACACAACCAAAATATTACAATAGATTTAGAGTGAACTTACATATGTTATATATATACAAGTTTTTCTAGTTTAAATTCATGTTTAGTAGGTACTTGTTGAAATGTCTAGTATGTCCTTCGGCATTAATTCATGCATGGGGTCTTTTTTTTTAATTATTTTTATTTTATAACAAACATTAAATTATACTCATTAAAGATGATAAACATAGAATTTTAAATAGTTTGCGACCAATTCACATCTTCACAATACAATTGAATTTAAATTATATTATTATTTATATATATATATATATATATATATATAAGAATGGGAGAAGAAGAAGGTATACGAGTTAAAACCCACAGTCTATTCAAAATGCTAACTAACTTTCAAAATTGAATAGACTGTATAGCCTTCACATCTCAATGCATTACAATCACAATAATTTTTTTTATTATTTTTTTTTTATAAATATATGATTACCGACATGACATATATAATTACGAGATTCGAATTTATATCATTTCCGTACTCATAAAAAAAATCATTATATTTGATATTTATGTTTATAGTAACCAACAGCTATTTATTTATTTATAGTAGAATAATAAATATTTAATAGCCTTCTAAAATGCCCTAATTCAAATCTTTTGTTCCAGACCCAACCTGAAAGCTACTTTTTTTTTTTTTAATAAAACTAAAGTTGGAACAGAATGTGTAACACGTTATTAACTATGTCACAATAGTATTAAATGATATATATTATCTGCTTTAAGAAAGATGTGAATATGAAAGAAACATATAATATAAAATATATTGTGACATTGTTAATAGGGTGTTATAATATAATAAAAATTTATTTATAGTTAATTATAAAAAAAAAAAATTACTGTTAATTATCTTTATTTAGTTATAGATTTTTAGATATTTTTTTGAAATTAGAACAATTTTTTTGCAAGTAGTTTTAATTAATTTTATTTTTTTTTCAATAAAATTTATCATGTTAAAAATATTTTCATAATTTTTTGTTTTAGATTAAATAGTTATTTTAAACGGTTTAACTATCAATTCTTTAACTTTTTAATTTATTATTAAAATAAATATTACATTGATGTATAATTGTATGTATTAAATAAAAAGTAGTTTATAAATAAATAAATTTGATATTTTTAAAGGTTAATTAAAAATTATATAATTTTTTTTATTATATATTTTTCTTAAAGTTCTTCAAAGTTAACAATATACTTGATATATATATATATCAATGGTTGAATACATAGAAACAATTTAATAGAACTAAGAGGCCAACTTGTTCTCCTTTAACTAATTAATTAGCATTAATTGCCGTGACTTTATCTTTTGTTTATTAAGTTAGTTTCATGCTAACATTATGTACGATTAATATATTTAATTCTTTTTCTTTGAAATTATTTTAAAATAAATTATTTTTCACAAATTTTTAATTTTTTGGTCATTCTTTAATATCATACTTTAAATTCTTTTTTTAATCAAATAATAATTAATAAGATTTAAATATATAACTTAAAATAAATAATATATAAATTTTATCGTACGTATTACCTTTACATTAATCACCTCTAATTGATGTAGCGTTTAAAATATCAAATTGTATATACTCAGCCATCTTAGCCTCTTAGATAATGAAATCCTGTTTATCTCTATTCAGCCAATAATATTTGAGAGTACATATAAGAATATCTTCACGAGTGACCGCACATTTAAAAATTATCTTCACACGTGACCGCACATAATTTCAAGTACATAAATACTTGAAAATTAAAAAATATATATATATATATATCTTTATTAATTTTTATTCTTATAATTATTAAAAATAATATACTTTATATAATAATAATAATAATAATAATAATAATAATAATAATTCTTTTTTTTGTTTCTTTAGTTTTTTCTTCTTCTTTTTTTGATAATTTTATTTTTATTACTAATTTTATTTTATTATATTTCAATTTAATTAATTTTATTTAAAATTTTAAAATTATTGATAAATTTATAACACCATTTACATAATTTAACATAAATTTATAACACCATTTACATAATTTAACATAAAATTATTCATCATATTTATAATTTTACAGTAATTTAAATTAAAAATTTGATGTTAAATTTTGTAAATAATTTTTTTCTTTTTACCTAAATAATTAACATTTTACGAGAATAAGGATTGAAATTCTAAAGGTATGTTACTCTATTTATGAGCACATATTGTATAATATTAACATATCTATTGATACAATACATATTTCATATTTATTATTTTTGGTTAAAAATATAAGAAAACAAATTACTTATGAAATATTATATTTTAACACGTTAAATTAGAAGTAGTAGGCTATTTGACTTACCGATGATATAGATAGGAGTAGGAACGCACAAATAAAACCTATCTATCTATCACTTCCTGAATTTAGTCTCAAGTTTCAGACTGATCCAAAGTAGGGGAAGCCAGTTTCTGTGTGAAAAGTAACGTACGTTAAACGTAGTGACAAGTTCTATTTTCTTTCAGTTCTTTAATTATTTTGGGTATCTAACTTAATATTCAACATTGTTGATACAAAACAAAACAAAAAAAAACAACATATGACTAAAGAGCAGAGACACCAGTTTTTTATTTTTATTTTTATTTTTTTATGCAGTGGACTCAAGGGGCCGGGGAAAAAAAGAAAATTGATAATTTTTTTTTTCAAGTTTTAATCATAGCTTTCTAACATTTTAACTAAGTTTAATAAAAATATATTTTAAATACATATTTATTAAATTAAATAAAAAAAGTTATAGAATTTTTTTAAAAAAAAAATATGTAAATTACAAATAATACTTATTAAATGCATCAATGACACGTTATATGTAATAAGTGAATAACTAATATATTTTTTGAAAATAAATTTTTACTATTTTTTTATTAAAAATAGTTAATATATATAAATTACATATGAACATGTAAATCATTTACTATGCGTGTCAAATACATCAATGATATGTGATATATGTAATAAGTGAATAACTAATATATTTTTTGAAAATAAATTTTTATGATTTTTTTTTTAGTAAAAGTATTTAACTTATATTATTTAAATATAAATTTGAAATTTATTTTTTTAAAAAAATATTAAACTTAAATTATTAAATTTTCAATTTAAATTAAAGTAATAATTTCTTAAAAAAAATGTGTAAAAATGGGATAAAACAAAGAGATCGACTTTAAAAAATTTGGAAATTTCATAGTATGCATATTAAAGATTCTTCTATTACTCATGTATATGTGTGTAGTTGTTAAAATAAGTTTTAAAAAATATTTTTTAATGGAGAATATTGAATATATCTCAATCACTAACCAACATGTTATTAACTTTCTTTAGATTTGACCTACATATATTGTCTACCTACACTAATCCACTTTTGACTTTAAAGATCTACAAATTAAGCTTTGACTTAAATATATATATCAGTTTTTTTTATTAAATAAATATCAATTGTTAATTTTAGAGTTTTAATAATAATAATAATAATTAACCCATTCAAAATTCTAACTATTTTTCCAATTTACTTTTCATATTTATCAACAAAACTCACATATATACTTAGAGGCGTAGAGCAACTCTAAAAAGGCACTAACGCTTTATTGTAGTTTCTCTTTCTAAAACTTATTCCAAACAATTGCTAAAACTCTATTATTATTTTAGTATAATGAATAATATTATATTAAATTTAACACAAATTATGCTATTATTTTAATCTTTTAATAATAATAAAAAAGATATAAAATAATATTTTAATTTCTATTTTATCCTAATTACATATTTTTAACTAAATTTATTTTTAATAATAATAGTGTAATTTTAATGTATGAATTGGAGATTATTTTTTTTTAATATTTTAATAAAAAATTTAAACTAAAATAGAGTTTTGGATTAAAGTTTATAACAGTGTCTATGTAGTATATTCATTGTTTATTTTTTTTATTATTATTAAGTATATATTATTCAACAATTATATTATTTTTTTTAACAATTATAGAATATTATTTTTCTTTTCTTTAAAAAAAATATTATATTAATTTTAAATTTTAATTATATTATACATATTTGTTTTAGCTATACATATTTAGCGGTAGTTATTATAAATAAAGTCCGCTCTTTTCATATGTAGGGTTTTGGTAAGGTATTGTTATTAATATTATTTATTCCATGAATTTGAAGCTTATCACTTCTCTTGTATTTGAAACCTTTGCAAAGGGTGGTAAATTCGGACCAGTAGGGTTGGCAAAAACCTAAAATTTTGAATTTGAGTTGGGTATCATCGGATTGTATATATCATCGGATTGTATATATTATCGAGTCTAACTTTTTTTAATTTTATATTGATTTAAGTTAGTATTTAAATTTAAATAATACAAAAAATTTTGATTAAATTTGGCCAAAATTTACTTCCTTTAAACTTTCTCTATAAATATAAGCTACATATCCCTACCAAATAGTCATAAAAGAAAAAAAGGAAAGTAGCAAAGCTTTTATTCATCATTCATATATAATATATCCCTGAATTAAATGAAGTAGCTAGTCTAGTGACATTTAAGCTAGCCATTTTAGTTATTGGTAGATATCAAGATTCCAAATTAAAAAAAAAAAAAAAATGGGTCAGATTGTTTGGTTGCTAGGAATATTATTATTCTTTAGTGAAGGACTTGTGCTATCCACAGCTGCTAATGTTCATAATTATAGCTTGATAGTAAGTATTTATATAATATGCTAATTTCTTATTCACCAAACACACGTTATACGTATTCCTCTGCTTCATATATTGTTATTAATTAAAGTTATAAATGTTTTTTGTATAGAATTTGTAGACTCTCTCTATACACATATATGTATACAAGTGTGAATTATGTTTTAAATACGTATTTATTGTTTATAAAATTATAATTAAATTGCTAATTATCAACTTAGAAGATGCCAGTTAAACAATTGTATATTAATATTTTGGTTGCAGTTGAAGGAGACGTACTTTGAGAGGCTATGCACGAACAAGAGTATGCTGACTGTAAATGGGATGTTTCCAGGTCCAACTATCCATGTTCGAAAAGGAGATACTGCCTTCATCAAAGTCCAGAATGACGGTGACTATGGAGTCACTATTCACTGGTAATATTTCTCCACTCTCTTTCTCTCTATGCCACTTTAATTAGTACAGAGAATTAGAGAAATATATGATGAAGAGGACAAAGGAAAAGAAGAAACAACAAACCTCGAAATAAATGTTTCATATTGATAAAAAAAAAATATCAGTGTATTATTTATAAATAATATGGGATTTAATTTTATTTGAATTAATTTTTTAGGTTTTAATATTTTCTGTTATTCATACTTACGTAAAATTAACAATTTTGAGCTATGAATCTCAAGAATAACATCACTTCCATGCATACTTGTCTTCTTCTTTTTTGGGTACTTCAATATATGGAGATGTTATTAATTAGTTATATTTTTTATTAATTATATTATTTTTTCTCTATCTTGTATTTTTTTAAAAAAAATTATATTAATAATAAATTTTATTAAACTTGTATTACATATTCTATAAATAATGAAAATAATAATTTCGAGTTTGTGATGTAGGTGTTGAGATTTAAATCAATGTCATGATAACCACATAAAAGTTGAAATATTTTAAATTTTAAATATATTTCAAGTGAATTGTTATAGTATTATTCTAATTAAGAACCAACGTAATTATATATGATATGAAGATATAATATATAATATTGATTTTATAACCATAATAATTGTATTATTAAGTCGTGGGTAGATAATAGTCTCTTTATAATATTATTAAGGTTGATTATTGCATTTTATTAGAGCTTTTGTTTTTAAGGTTGTTGTCAGTGGAATTATTATTATATTTACATTTGTTTTTTTTTCTTTCTTTTTTTAGAATAATAACGGCTTTATTTATTATATTGATACTAATTTAATTTTAATTACCCATTTAAACTAAAGAGAGGATAAACAAATATCACAAAATTCGTCACTTTCCATCCATTTAAAATACGAACCTCTTAAAAATATTTAAGTTAATAAATTTTAAAAAATAAATTAATAAATAATTTTTAAAATAAAATAATATTATATTATAATACCAAAATACATAAATTGTTATATTGTATTAATTCTAATGTTGAGATTATTTAATTAAGATATTTTTCAACATCGTGTTTAAATTGAGAATACTCACTTTTGAAGAAGCAATTAATCCATCCTATTTTATGCATAAGGGTACATAATTTTCACCACTTTAATTTACATATTTGTTACGTATTAATTATACATATAACAGCATATTAAAAATGATATAAACAATTACTTTTAAGATGTGTTATCAATTGAGATTAAAGAATAATAGTTTGAAATCATTTAATCTTTTCTTTTTATAGAGAAAAGTATCACCAAAAATTTCATATTATGTTATTTGTATCTTTTGGTTCCTATATTATAAAACATATTTTTAGTCCTAAAATAAAATTAAAAATAAATTATATAATTTTAATAATTTTTTATTAAAATATTATTTTTACCGACAAACAAATTAAAACTCAAGATCTTTGTTCATTGAACTCAAACACTGCTTCATCTGATGATATCAGTATTCAAAATTTAACCTACAATTCAGTGTTGCATTCTCGTTCTAAGTTTATAGAACTTGATTAACGTTTTATTAGAGATCAGGTCTTAAACTATTAGTTAATTATCCGATATGTTTACTATGAAGATCAAATCGCAGATGTTATCACAAAACCATTAGCCTCTTCCTGTTTTGCTTCCTTACGATTCAAACTAGTGGTTCTATCTAAACCATTAGTTTGATGGGGAATATTAGTGTATAAATTAATGAGATTATTTCCTATTAATTATCACTATGTAATATACTTTATATGGTACTCTTTATGATCATACGTGTAATACACCATATTCCTTTCTTTTACTGTTTCCTAAGGACGTAAGGCGGCTATATTGCCCAGCTAGTTGTTAAAAATAATCCAAGTCAGCAGCAAAGTTTCTAGAAGTTGCGGGTCTATTTCTGTTAAGAATTAATTAGAAAGTGTTTGTTAAAATTAGGCAGCAAGTTTTTTTTAGACGTGTGCAGGGAGCAGTTTTTAGCAGCATTGTTTCTATATTTAGTTATAGTTGTAGTGGGTTGGTTATAGGTTAATTATGGCAGCATTGTAGTGGGGTTAGTGGGTGCTAAAAATAGGAATATGCACCATTATAAATATCGTGTTTGTATCTGTTGGTAAATTGAATAAAGTTGGGAAATAAATCAATTGATGAGTTCTGCTGTGTTCTGTTCTGTTCCGAAAAGAATTCCAACACTAATATGCTGTGAGCTCATAGGAGATGGTGGTTGGGTTGTTATGTCGTTAAGGCAATAAATAGCAACACCTTCACACTTGTAGAAAGCGCCCAAGTCTTATATGATTTCATGTGAATAAAGATCGAGAGTATTTTCTTTAAACTTCTTCGTTGCTCAACTTTGAAGTTTGCAATTATAAGTATTGAAAAACATAACATCCTCGACTTTGAAGTTTGATCTATAGACTACGTTATATGAGTAGTGCTATATAATACTAATAGGGATGCTACACGTTTAGGTGTATAGTTAAAATGTTGACTAAGTTTAACATAAAAGAGAAAGAATTTGTAAGATTTTAATAGGCAAGTGGTATTACGTAATGTAATTAAGAAATAACGCATTTTTTATTATAGAGATAATTTCTTCGATTGTATCAATTAATTGAAAATGCTATCATATATTCATATTATTTTTAGCCAAATCTTTTCAAAATTTAAATTTGTAATAATGTTATAGGCACGGAGTCAAACAACCAAGAAATCCATGGTCAGATGGTCCAGAAAATGTGACACAATGTCCAATTAAATCAGGAACAAGTTTCACCTATGAAGTTATATTTTCTACAGAAGAAGGAACACTTTGGTGGCATGCTCATAGTGATTGGTCACGTGCTACAGTGCATGGTGCCATTGTTATTTTACCTCCTCTTTCCCAAACTTTTCCATTTGTTACGCCTGACGAGGAAAAAATACTCATACTTGGTATTTGTATTTTTGAATATTTCAATATTTTAATACATTTTTTTGAATTTATATATTATATTTTCTTACAATATTTTATATATTTGTTAAAAAAATTGACCTAACTATCTTTTATTGTATTGGGAGTAGGATCTTGGTTCGATGGGGATGTGAAGCAAATACTTGATGATATTTTGGAGACTGGGGCTAATCCACCACCATCAGATGCTTACACTATCAATGGTTGGCAAGGAACTCTATACAACTGCTCCAATGGTAATATAAAACAATTTTGTTCTAGTTTGAATTTTTTTTATATATATAAGAAACATATATTTATAAGTTAATATTATTACCTTTTGTTTTCAAGAATAAGTGTACAAATATGAGCAGGTTTTTGATCAAAAGTAAAAGATCCTTCCTTTGTACCTTGAAGAGACCATTTAGCTAAGTCATTAGTAACACTATTACATAATCTAGGTACCCAAGCTATATGAAAAGTATTAAAATTACTTATTAAAAGAGGAAAAACTTCTTCCAAAAAATGTTTTGCTTGCTAATAAATTTGATGATAAGCAAATCCTACAATGTACAGTAGGTATCCTAACATAAAAGAAGAGAGTTAGCTAAGAGGGGGAAAAATGCTCTAATTTACTAATCGGGTATATTAATTACCCCATTTATAGTTAATTAACTTGAGTTACCTTAATCCTAATTAACAAGTGATGTACTTCTGGTTATATTTTGGTAAACTTTTCTTATATGAAAATGATCGAAATGTTACCCTTGTTAAGATTAAGTTGACTTAACTATACCAACTTTAATTAAACTAACAAATTTAGCTAATTTATAACAATGAAATGACATTTCATTACTTCTTCTTGTTCTCTATATCAATTTAGTATATTTTATTTTTTATCTTCTTCGTTTCAACCCAAAATATTATATTAAAAAGAATCCATTACTAAGTTTTAAGAAGATGTAACAAAGTGAAGTAAATGAAAACTTAAATAATAAATAAAATATTATATATATAAGAAAGAGAAGCATTTTACATTTTATATATGAAACATTAAAATTAATTGATAGTTTTCAATTTTTTTTTTACAGAAACGACGACGTATAAGATGAATGTGACATATGGAAAAACCTATCTTCTAAGAGTTGTAAATGCTGTAATGAATGAAGAAATATTCTTTGGAATAGCAAACCACACCTTGGAAGTAGTAGCACAAGATGCATCATACATACAACCAATAATCACAGACTATATAATGATAACTCCTGGACAAACTATGGATATTTTGCTTAGAGCTAATCAATCACCAAGTCATTATTACATAGCTTCTCAGCCTTATTATGATCCAGTTATTGTAGCTGCATTTGATAACAGTACAGGCACTGCTATACTTCAATATAATGGTAGCTCAGCTCCATCTACTATTCCTTTACCAAACCTTCCAGCTGTAACAAATTCGACAGCAGCAAATAACTTCACAAAACAAATCAAGTCCTTGAACGCAACTAATGTTCCCCAAAATGTCACAACAAGTATCTTTATGGCTGTTTCTGTGAATCAAAAAGTATGTGGTAATACAACTTGTTCTTCTGCTAGTATGAACAACATCAGTTTTGTCACCCCAACTCTTGATATTCTACAAGCATATTACAGGTATTTTATTTTAAATGACACAATAACTCCAATATCTTAATATTAACTTAATTAACAATTTTATTCTACTCATAATCAAAAGTGACTTGTAAGTCCCTTTGTTTAACCTCAATATATATAAATTTTGTTTTATTGCAGTGAAATAAATAACGGAACTTTCACAACCGATTTTCCAATCATACCAGAAAATCCTTTCAATTATACAGGAATTAATTCAACAGATCCAACAGTATTGTATCCAAAAATGGGAACAAAAGTGATATTAGTAAACTATAATGATACAGTTGAGATTATATGGCAAGGAACAAATATTGGTAATGCTGAGAATCATCCGATGCATCTTCATGGTTTTAGTTTCTATCTTGTTGGGACTGGTTATGGCAATTTTGATAACCAGACTTCACCATCTACATACAATTTAGTTAATCCCCCTGAAGTTAATACCATTGGAGTTCCTAAAAATGGATGGGCTAGTATTAGATTCATTGCTGACAATCCTGGTACATATACATATACTTCTATTAATTATTTTGCTTTAAAGTTTTGTTTTTTATGCTACTTAATATGTTTGAATTTGTAATGGATAAAGGAAAACTAGAATTTCACGTAGAAAAAATATAACAATCTAAATGAGTCTATAAGTGTTAATTGGGTTACTATTCTCGATAAGATTGACTTTTCGGGTTAGAATCTTGAAAAACCTACTCACATCGTGGTCCCCATAATTGGTATCATAACCATAGCTATTGGTCGGAGGATTGTCCTGTAAATGAGTATGAGGAAATCTTTGATATGGAAACATGGTGGAACGAAATCATTTTAATTTTTCATTTTTTTTTTTTAAAAAAAAGGTGTAATAAGTAGGAATGATAGGAAGATACAAAATGTTGTATATAAGAATGCAAATATGTTGTAGAACATGTTATTTTTGACTATTTCGATTATGTAAAACCTACGATGCCATATTGGGCTATAGTTAAGGAGATTTGTCATTTTTAATATTTTTATTTGCTTTTTCTTATTAACTAATGATTTTGAGAATTTGATTTTAGGTGTTTGGTTTATGCATTGTCATTTGGAAAGACATGCTACATGGGGTATGAATGCTGTACTTATAGTGAAGAATGGACTTACTTCTCAGACAAGCATGCGAATGCCTCCTACTTATATGCCTACTTGTTATTAATTTTTTTTTTTTATTTCAATTAAAATCTTTAATCAATTTTGAGGAGGTGGATGAAACGTTGTGTGTGTTTTTATTTATTATTATTAATAAATAATTACGTTGATTTCTTGTTGAAAATCAACCTACAGCATGGTGGTTTTTTTTCATCCCCCGAATCCTCTTCTCTATTTGGACCTGAGTTTGATTCTGATTTGTTTTAGTCAGATTTATATGTAATAAATTAAGTATTTAGTTGGATTTCTCAGACTTTATTTATTATTAATATTAGAAAAATAATTATAATTTATTAAATAATACGTGAACTTAATTTGTTACCAAGTTAGAAATAATCCATTTTTATTTTTAGCAAATTAACTATTCTCACGGTAAGTACAATCCAAAACAATATATATTTGTTTAACATATATGTTACACATTAACATTCTTCCTAAAAAGCTTGTTTTGAAATTCAGTTAAAACACCTGTTCAACAAAATCACAGTATGTAATAAGATTAGGTTATCTCTAATTTCAAAAGCTTTACCATTAATATAATTTATTTAAATAATTACTTCATTTTTTAATGAAAATTAAACACATATTTTATATTGAATGAATTTAAATTTATATCTATTTAATAGGAGACATAATTAAAACTAAAAGGAAGTATTGTTTTGAAGATTGTACTTTTATTTTTATAAATAGTATGATATTAGATACGTTAGCAGTTAGTGCTACTCTGCACTGTGTGTGCATTGCAACTTATGTTGTGCTATTATGTGCTCCATAAATAGTTAGAGCTATATAGCTAGTAGTTAGAAGTCTACCAATAACATCTTGTATATAAATAGCAATGCATATTCATTGTTCTGTTATCTTTGAACACATAATGAATTCAATTTTATCTCGTTACTAAAAAATAAGTTATTTAAATCTCTGTGTAAAGTTAATTTTTAAAAAAAAATCAACTTATATTGAATTTAAAATCAATTCGTTGTGGAACCGATGCTATCCACGTTGGACGTAGCGTCGGTTGTTAAGACTATTATGTAAGTCATTGCAAATTTATTGATAAAAATAGTAAAAAATATGAACAAATTAAGCATAAAAGATGTTATTTTGTTTTATATAAGTTTATTAACTATTTATAAAACATATAATGATACTACAAAAGATTTAAAAAATCACATTATATATGTTACATGTACAAGTTTTTTTCTAGTTGAATTCCTCTCTTTCACGTTTAGTAGGTACATATTGAAACGTCTAGTATGTCCTTCAGCATTAGTTCATTGGGCCTTTTTTTATTTTTATTTTCATTTTATGACAAATATTAAATTGTTTTTGTTTATGAGAATGGGAGAAGAAGGTAAACAAGTAAAACCCACCATAAAATGCTAGCTAACTTTCAAAATTGAATAAAGGACTGCATGTATAGCCTTTCTTGTCTCAATGCATTAAAATCCAATAAATAAATTTTTTTAATCGATACAATTAACATCCTCACTAATTAATTATTGTGAGAAAACTCAAACTCACATTTAATAAAATATGGAGCCCTCAAAATTTTTAATTTTACTTCTATAATATATACCATCAATTACAATGAATTATATTATTTATTTTGAGAATATTACTTCATGTATAAAATTTTATCATAAATATTAATGTTTGTTATTCATCCACCATTAAATAATATACTATGAAGTGTAGTCATAAAGTTGTACAATTTAACTTTCAAAAATTATGAATCATATATACATATCAATATTTTCTTGTAAATATAAGTGCACTCCGATATAGCACACACATATATAAGATAATATATGAATTTGTGTCTTTTCTATGACCACAAAAAACATACATTATTGTACAATATTGTATTTGTTATGAATGCTTATAGTCACCAAAGGCTATTTATTTATAGTAGAATAAAAAAACTTAATAGCTTTATAAAAGTATTCTATAGTTACTAATTTCACGTATTATATTTGTATTATATATGTACGTATAAATGAATTAAAAATATTTTTGTTTTTCGAACTACTTTAGAAATTACGAAACTAAAAAAGTATTATACATACATATATATATATATAATACTTTTTCCATATAATAATAAATAAAAAATACTTTTATCATGTTTATATTTTATAGTAAATCTTTTATAAAAAAATATCACATCTAAACCTATATTTATTAGAATAATAGTATTCATTCAGTATTTTACTTACCGTGCCCTAATTCAATTAATTTGATCGAATTTAAAAAGAAAAAGAAAAACATGAGTTATAATCTGTAATCGATGATAGACTAGTACGTACAGAATGTGGTCCTCCATCCACTCACTTACAGCTGTGACAAGACCCATGCAACCTGCAAGCTACTTCATTTTTAACAATACTAAAGCAATTTTCGCCCAGAAATGAAAATGTGTAACAAGTTATTGAATATGTCACAATCATATATAGTGGTGTTCATGGTCCGGTCCGGTTCAGTTTTTTCTCAAAAAAATCTAACCGGATCGAACCGTTCATATTACTAGAATCGGATCAGATCGGATCGTTTGAAACGGTTTTAAAAAATAAAAACCAAACCGGACCGTTTGACTTATAAAATAGTTCGATCCGATTTAGTTCCCGGTTTGGTTCGATTTTTTTATAATTTAATGAAAAATAATGTGAAATTTTTAATATATTATTAGACCGATCCGATCCGATTTGAACGATTTAAAATTAATACAAATCAAACCGGACCGTTTAATTAGTAAAACCGTTCGGTTTGATCCGATCCAATCCGTTTCACGTGCTACTTTTAGTTCACCATATATATATATATATCAGATAGGAACTGTATCTTTATGAGTATATATATTAACTATTTAACTGTTTTTTTCTAATGTACGTTCATTAATCCTTTGTTATTTGAGGGGATAAATTAAAGACAAGCTTTCAATCTTTTCTGTTATGATATTGATCAACGCTCATTCTGATCATGAATATCTTTATGGCTATATATCAAGTATATATATGATGGATTTGAGCTTCCTCAAGTTTGAGAATATATATGATGTTGGCATGTTCAGTAGTGAAGAACTGCTGGAACCCATGGTGTAGGTAGGTAGGTAGACCAACTGGTGTGTTGGTAGCCATTGTGGGAAATAAGTTATGTGAATGATTACAATAGCAGTACTGCGTGATGCACGATCATATACTTTCTTCTAAAATAATATATTAATTTTTTTTTATAATAAAAATATAAAAATTAAATATAATACACATTATTATTTTTAACTATAAAGTTAGAAAAATAGTAAATTTTTTATTTAGATAATATAATTATTTTAAATTAATAATTATAATAATAAAGTATCATTTGGGTTTGGGTTAAAAAATGTCTCTATAAGTATTTAACCGGGTTCATCTGATTTAAAAAACGGTCGGTTAAATTTAATTTTTTGAAAATTATTATAATTGGAAAAAATCTCTCCCTCTCTATAGCAAAACACCTTAATGACATCACCACCACCTCATAGGCATTATCATCGGTTCATCAACCGCCGACATTATCACCACCTTGTTGCAAACATCCGTCTCTGTAAACAAATATCTAAAAAGAGAAATAGATAGAGATGACGAGAGAGAGAGAGAGAGAGAGTAAATTAACTTCTTCTTTTTAAAAAATTTAAAAAAAAGAATTCTGCTCTTTTGTTTGTTTCTTTATTTTTTAAATTGAAAAAGAGAATTTAGTTTTACTTCAAAAATAATAGCTAATTTTGAAAAATATAACTTGGTCGTAAATATTTTTAAATTACGAACCTACAAACTCCTTTAAATATTTAAAATGTTAATATATATATAATATTTTTATACATTATAATTATATTTAATTTAATAATTTTTTATTAATTATATTAACCTGAATCTAATTATATTTATTAATAATATTATATTATATTATATTATATATAATTTATCATAAAATTATTATAAATCTATTTTTTTAAAAATACATGATCACTCTAACTATGACCACACACTTGTTTATTGTGTAATAACAATTGAAATAAATTTCTTATGGGACAAGTAGCCTACTCATGCCAAACCTAAATGATTACGTTGAAAATAATTTATTTTAGAGTTTTTTATATGGTGAAAATATTTCTATTTCAAACTTATATTTAACAAAAAAAAGGATATTATATAAAAAAAATTAATTCAATTTTGATTATTATATGTTTATTGTTTTAATAAAATTTAAGTGTATAATATAAAAATTTTATATATAGAATTTCATTTTTAACTTTTCTTTTAAATATTAAACATATGTTTATTTTTCTTTTATGTTACGATGAATATGCATTTAGCTTATATTTGTAAACTTGTTAAATATATGGTTATTTTTTAAACCTAAAAATATATGTTATATTTAAAATGTATTAAAAATAAAATTAATTAAATAAATAAATTATAATACATAAAACACAAAGTTTGTATCATTGAATATAAATTTATCATTGGGTGCATAAACCAACTACACGTTGTACTTTGAATAAATTAAAAACATATTTTTGAAATTGAAGCACGATGTACATGCGGGTTGTATATTTAGCCTCTCGTTCTTTGTTGTATATACGGGTTAATGTCATTGATTGACGAGTGTAAAAGATCAGTGAAAACGACAACCAGCTCTGTTGTCAATTCAGTGTCCTTTCTTGGTAATTAAACATATATCATTAAGATGGAATTTGATCGATGTAAATGTAAGAATTGAAATTAATTTTTTATAATTTTATACAACATAATACCATAAATTATTTAAAACAATAATACATTTTAGGTTAGATTCGATTATTTAAAACAACAACAATAACTTAAATTAGATTTAATTGATTATGTAATTGATTGGTAATTATATTGAGATATTTTAATGATTTACATGCTTAAAAAATTAAAAGATTAAATATTTTTAGTTATTTTTTCGGACAAAAAGAATTGATATTTATTTTTTTAATTTTAAAATTAATTTATAATAATATAATTTCTTTAAAAATAATATTTTTTATTATTATATTATTTACTTGTCATACATGTATACATAACCATTACAATATAGATTAATTGAATATCATTGCCCAAATACATAACTAGACTAAGTTTATATAATTGGATGTATCTTACATTCACATTTATGTAAGACTTCCCTTAATAAACAACATCGTTTTTGTTTTCTTTTCATAAAGTTATATATATAAAAGCACAGAAAGAAGTTAGTGGCTTTTTCAAATTATTGGTACTGATATTTGTTTCGAAAGAAAAGTAATCTTTAAACTAAATTAAATATATCATTAATAGTTTAAGGATGAAATTTGATTAAAAAAAAGAAGAAGATGTGAAGGTCAAACATTATGAAAATTTTTTATAAGGATCGTTGTTGTAATCTTCGTATGTGAATGAGGCATTTATGTTGAATGATAAATATACTCAAATAAACATTTAAAAAAAATTATAAAAAAAATAATACTCTTAAAATTTATAACAATAAAAAAATATTTTAATAATATTAAATGGTATTTAATTGAATAACGTTTAATATCGAATATATATAAACAATCGTAGTTCAATTTAAATGATATTTAATTAAACAGTATTCAATGTAAAATGACGTGTTTGATTTTTTCTTTTAAAGTAAAGTAAAAATATATAAATTTTTTAAAAGATATATGATTTTTATGGTTATAAGTTTTAAATATATTATTTTTATTAAAAATTATAAAAAATAAAATTCTAAAATTTATAACAATAAAAATAACATATTAAAATATTGAATAATATTCATAATTGAACAAATCTAACTAATCATATTTTAATTTAAACAGCGTTTAAAATAAATAATGTGTTAGATTTTTCTTTAATATTAAAAATATATAAAGTAGATATAAGTGATAATGTTTTTATAATTTTAAATTTTAAAGTTATTATTTTTATTTTAAAAAAAAACCTAGCTATGAATGTATAATAATATTATGATGTTTGATGGAATTAGGTTTTCTCGATTATGTATAATAATATTACGATGTTTGATGGAATTAAGTTTTATCAATTATCCTATCATATATATATATATATTGTAGTTATTGGCATTTGTAGATGTTAGTACATGTTTGGTACTACATAGTTAGTTGTAGTAACAAAATTAATACAAACTTAAGATCTCATTAGCACCATAAATCTTAAGTCTCTTCAATCTCCATTTCTAGTGTTCCCATCTTCAAGCTTTTTTTTGTATTCATCAGTGTGTAACTCTACTAGCTGTTGCATAATTTTTACTCCTGATAAATTATCTCTACTTATATGGATCTCAAATACTGATTTTTCACACTCACTAACATTTTTTTCCTGATTAAGATTTCCTGATTTTTAGTTTCACTTCTTTCCTATTTTCTTAACAAATGATATTTGATATAATTCAAAAGATATGATTTAAAACCGTAAATAATCAATCTACTATTATAAAAAACGGTATTTGATATTATATAAATCGTGGCAAATTTGTTGATAAAAATAACAAAAAATATGTACAAAGTAAACAAAAAAAATTATTATATTATTTAATATAATTTTATTAACTATTTATTTACTAAAAAAAGTAGTACAAAATATTTAAAATCACCTTACATTTATTATATATGTACAAGTATTTTCTAGTTGAATTCCTCTCTTCCATATATGTTTAGTAGTTACATATTGAAGCGTCTAGTATGTCCTTCAGCATTAATTCATTGGACCTTTTTTTCTTATTTTTATTTTATAACAAACATTAAATTATACTTGATGCGAACAATTTACAAATGAATTTATATTATGAGTCATTAATTGTTTTTTTTTTTTACGAAATGAGGGTATACAAGTAAAAGCCCACCTTGTATTGAAAATGCTATCTAACTTTCAAAATTGAATTGAGGACTGTATAGCCTTCTCATCTAAATGGATTACAATCACAATAAATATTTTTTTTTAATAGATGCAATTCACATCGAAAAGAATATAGATCACTTAAAATTTTAATTTTGTATCTATAATGTATACTATATGTCAACTACAACAAATGAAAGATTAAGACTTATATTATTTATTTTGAGAATATTACTTCATAAAAACACTTTTTATCATAAATTTTTTATGTTTGTTATACGTACACCAATAAATAATACACTACGTACGTGTGTATAATTAGTTATAAAGTTGTATAATTTATCTTTCAAAAATTATGAATAATACCCATATCAATATTTTCTTCTAAATATAAGTGTACCGACATGACATATATAATCACACGTATATAAAGATAATATATGAATTCATGTGATTTCTATAACCACAAAAGATATATATCATTATATAATATTGTATTTGTTATAAATGTTTATAGTCACCGACGACTATTTATTTATAGTAGAATAATATTAAAGACTTAATAGCGAGTTACCAATTTCATGTATTATATTAATATTATATATATATATATACACGTATAAATTAATAAAAAATATTTTTTTTTCGAATTACTTTTAAACTTACCAAAAATTACTCTTATTTTTGAGCTTAAAAGTATTTTACCTATATAATAAATAAATAAATAAATACTTTTTTTTATAATAAAATTTCCTATTAAATATGTACATTATTATTATTTTTATAATAAAATAACATATAATAAAAATAATTACTAATTATATTTTATTAAAATATTAAGATTTTTGATTACCTATTCATACATAAAAAAAATTCAATAGAACTAAATCTAAGCATATTGATTAAATATTTAATAATAAAATAAATGTGAAAAGAAAAAGATGTTAAAAATGGATTTTTAAAATTAAATGATCGTAATTAATATAATTTAAATTTTTTATTTAAAATGGAGGAAAAGAATCTTATTTGTCAAACTTTTAGATAAAATATGTTAAAATTAAATTAAATTTAATATTAGGTGTTAATTTATCTTTAATTTATTGTTTATATTTTATATTATTATGAAAAATCAAATAATATAACAATATATATATATATATATATATAATTGTATTTTTAATAATATATTTTTAAAAGGGAAAAGAAAAACATAAGTTATAATCTGTAATCGATGATAGGCTAGTACAGAATGTGGTCCTGTATCCACTCATTTCCAGCTTGGACAAGACGCAAACTGCAAGCTACATTTTTTAATAACAATAAAGCAAAACTTTGCATGTGTTTTCTTTTTCAAAAAGTCACACATTTTTGGCCCTCAATATTAAACTTGAAAGTTGAAACACTCCTTCCCAGAAATGAGAATGTGTACGTTACACGTTATTAACCATGTCACAATAATACTCAATGATACATACTATCATCAATAATGATATAAAAAAAACAAAATCAATAAAACTTCACTTCATAATATAAATATTATTGTGACCGGTGGCAATAACATAATGAAATTTTATTTATTTTTTAAAATAATTTATCATTAAATAAATAATTTTATTTAGTTATATTGGTAATCTTTTTTTGCTTTAGAAATTGTCTTTAAAACCTATACTATCTTCTAAGCTTTAATTGTTAGGAAGTTATGCTAAGAGACTCAAGTATACAACTGAAATAAAAATAAAAAAAAAATGATAAATATTAAAATTTTACGTGAAAAACAATCAAATAACTTAGGGAAAAAATCACGAACAAATTAAAAAGATTTCATTATTTTAAAAGAATTACAACTATTTTTATATAAAATAAAGAGAACAAAATCGATAATATTCTTTTTTCATAATAGGAGAAAATATACTATCTTTAATAAAAAATAAGATAATATTTTGAAAAAATCTAACTTTTTGTGACCATATAGAGATTTATTCAACCTCGAACTAAGTTCTCTTTTCCTTTTTCTTCGAAACCTTTTGGTTAGAGCATGTAAATCGCATCTTCAAGTTCTCCATGAAAAAATATAGTTTTCAAGTTTAATTGCTCTAAGTAGAAGTCAAATGTAGCACACATTGTCAAGATTACTCGAACCATTGTAAGTCAAAAATATTTCATTGAAGTCTATCCCTTCTTTCTGAACGAATGCTTTCAATACCAATCTAGCATGATATTGCTCTACTCGGTCATTGCTATCTCATTTGATCTTGTAAACCCATTTGTTCCCGATGGCCTTCCTTCCTTGTGGTAGTGGAACAAGATTCCATATCTTGTTTTATGAAGGGCTTCAATTTTTTCTTGTATTGTTTCCATCCATAAAGAAACTTTTTGGCTTTTGTAACCTCGTGTAAAGTTGACGGCTCTCCATCCTCTGTTAATAGACAGTATGTGATATTTCCATCCATAATATACTATGAGTGCCAAGCTAGTTCTCTTCTTTCCCTAATTGACTGTCGAACTTATGGGTTTACAAACTCAACTTGCTCTTGTTCTTCGTGCTTTGGTGCCAAGCTAGTTCTGTTCTGATTTCGATTTTGAAATGTTATCATTTTCTTTCCCTTGTACCTTATCTTCTGTAAGTATCACATCTCAACTGATTATCACTTTACGGACAATGGGATCCCATAGGTAGTATCCCTTAACTCCATTAACATACCCTAAGAAAACACATTTTTTGGATTTCGAATCTAGCTTTGATGTTTCTTAGGCATTGTACATAACGTAAATAGGACTTTCGAATGTATATAAGTGAGAATAATCAACAAGCTTACCAGTCTACACCTTCATCAGCATTTTCAGATCAATTGTGGTTTATGGTTATGGATTTATCACATAATAGGCAATTTTGACTGCTTCTTCCAAAAATGATTTGGTTGTCCCCGCAGTTCTCAACATCGCTCTTATCTATTCTAATAAGGTTATGTTCATCTACTCTGCTACTCCATTTTGTAACAGAATATATGCTATTGTGAACTACATTTTGATACTTTCTTATTGATTAAAGTTATCATTGTCTGTCCTCAAACACTTGATCTTCTTCTCAGATTCAAGCTCAACTTACGCTTTGAATATTTTGAAAATTGAAAATACACCTGTTTTATTTTTTATTGGATACATCCAACATCTTCTTGAGTAATCATCAATAAAAAAGGCAAAGTATTTTGCTCCTTTTAAGGACAAAACTAGTTCTTGCCAAACATGAGAATGGATTAATTCTAAAATAGCTTTGCTTCTAACATGTGCTAAATTTTAATCTATACTGCTTACTAATAACACAATGCTCACAAAAGGGTAATGATACCTTTTTGAGCCCTGGAAGAAGCCTTTGTTCAACAAGAATCTTCAAACCTCGTTCTGATATATGGCCAAGCTTACAACGCCACATCATTGTTAATTTTTCTACCAAACTTGACAACGCAATGGATGCTTCTCCTTCTTGTTGTGTTTCTCCTTTAAGCATGTATAAATTTACAGTTATCTTTTTCGCTTTCATCGTTATAAGCGCACCTTTAATTATTTTCATAATCTCAACTTGAATATGAGTTTTACACCCACTATTATCTAATTTTCTTAAAGACAATAGATTTTTCTTTAAGCCTTTCAATTGTCGTACCTCTTATATGGTGCAAACCATACCATCAAACATCTTCAATTTGATGGTACCAATATCAGTAATCTCGAAGACATGATTGTCTCCCATGAACATAGCTCTACCTAAAATAGGTTCATATTGATGGAACCATTCTCTCCAAGGAGTCATATGTCATGTCGCTCTTTAGTCTATAAGCCAAACATCAACAAATCTTCTTTTGCCTTCAATAGCGGTTGTTGCCTCATTGTATAAAATTTTACCATCATCTGAGGTACTTTCTACACAACCTTGAGATTTTGATGACTCATGACCTTTTTCTTTGGATTCTTCTTTCTTCTTGAGAGGCTAACATTCCCTTTTCGTAGTGCACTTTCTTGCCACAGTGATGACACTTGACATTTTTATTACTTCTGAATTTTGATCCACTCTAATTTTGACTCTCATTGGGGCCACGTTTCATTGATATCCCTCTAGTTATTATTAAAGCTTCGACTTGCTGTGAGCCTCCCGATCTATCTTCTTTGCTCTTGCGTCGACTTTCTTCTTAAAGAACCGCATATAAAATATCATCAAAGGCAGAACTTTAATGTTGTTGGTTAAGTTGATGATGAATTGATCATATGAATCCAGTAAACTTTGAAGTAAAATTTCAGCACGTTCACTCGTCTCTATATTATATCCTATTCCTATGAGTCGTGAAAATAAAGTATTAGGGGTGTTGATGTGGTTAGTCAACATAGTTGACTATATCGTCCTAATGGTCTAAAATTTTCTTCTCAAGAAAATTTTGTTATATAGTGATTGAACCTCGTATAATTTTGTCAAAATATCTCATATCTTTTTTGCTGTCTTTTTCTCCGCTACACTTGACAATACTTTATCGGCTAATGCTCGATGTAGATTAGCAATAGTATTTTCATCCATCTCGTTCTACTTAGCGTCGTCAGTGATATCGTTCAGTCTTATCTATATCATACTTCATCATCATTATTGAATATGTTTCCTTTCCGTTAATTGGATTTTAACTGTAGCACAAAAACCAGTTATAAAATCAATGCTTTGATACCATTGTTAAGACGTAGTAGTACGAGACACAATTACAATTAAAGTAGGAAAAAGGAAAAAAATAGAAAAGAAAAAATGATAAACATCAAAATTTTAAGTCATAAAATTCCAAACAAATTAAAAAAGAGAAAAATCATATATTTTTAATCCTTTGTTATTTGAGGGGATAACTTTCAATAGTTTACATTACGATGAAGGGATCTTTTATTCAGCCTTTAAATTTCCTAAAAATCATGTTTTTTATTATGATATTTACGCTCGTTCTGATGAATTCTTTATGGTTGCCAAGTATGATGGATTTGAGCTTCCTCAAGTTTGGGAATATGATGTTGGCATGTGGTCCTGATACAAGTGCGTGATGCACCTGCGCATCTGCGTGTGATACAAAGTGATACAGTTTTAAAAAATAGAGCTAATAATTTTATATGTTTTTAACAGTTTTTTCATCGGATATATTATAGGAATAATTTAATTATAAATATTTTAAAAAATTAAATTTGATTGTAAATATTTTAAATTAAAGAATTACAAACTTGTTTAAATATTTGGATGGTGAAAATATATAATATTTTTATATATCATAATTATAATTAATATGATAATTTTTTATTATATTTAGATGAATCATATTATATTAATTAAGAATATTATGTTATATTATTTATAATGGGTAACAGCAAAAGTAATAAGCAGTAAGAAATTAAATGGCACACAATGATTTAAGTGGTTCAACTTTTCAATATGAAAAGTCTCTTTCATTGACGACGGCTTGTCGAGGAAAATCCACTAATAACCAAAATGGAGATACAAACACCAACTCCAGATAACTTCACAAATTATACCAAAATCCAAAATCAAACCCACAAAAAATCTCCTCTACAATTCTTGGTAATATATATAACAAAGATAAATTAACAAACTCGCTATTAAATCAAATATTACCGTCTGAATGAGAAAAACACTACAAATGGCGGTGAAGTGCAGTTTGTCCTACTGATTCTCCTCTTTGATGATGGCTGCTCCTATTCTACAGTTTGTATATTTCTTCTTTTTGCTCTCAAATTGGTTGCTGCTTTCTATTTGTTTTCAGCTGCTGTTGAGAAATAGTGAGGAAGAGATAACCGCAGAACAACAATGAAGAAAATGACACAGAGGGTTGGATTTATGATTTATTATTCTCTAATATCAGCTGATGTTTTTCTGCTTTTATCTGGTGGCTTCAGTATGGTTTTTCTAACTGATGCACCCTAATTCTGCAGCAAGACAACAATATATATATATATATATATATATAAGTCAATTGAGGGTTTCTAATAATTTATATGGGCTTTGGACTAATAGTGTTTTGGGACAACTAATTAACAAACTTATTATAAATCTATTCTTTTAAAATATATTATGACTATAACTACCTAATCTTGTTCAACACACACCTGTGTCATGTTTAATAAAAATTGAACTCAATTTCTTATGGGACAAGTAGCCCCCAGCTTAAATGTTTACGTTGAAAATAATTTATTTTAGAGTTTTTTATAAGGTAAAAAATATATCTATTTCAAACTTGTATTTACCAAAAATAGTTCATCATACATTTTTTAAACAAAATAGACTTAAAACTTTTAATTCAATTTTGATTATTATATGTTTTTTTTAATAAAATTTAAGTGTATAATATAAAATTTTATATTCATCATTTCATTTTTAACTTTTCGTTAGAGCACTTATAAACCTGCCTAACTGAACCCAAAACCAACATGAGCTAGTATGGATCGTCAGACTTATAGCGAAAGATTGCTTTACTCACTAACGCGCAGATTTTAACATCCTCCACACTGGCCAGAAATCGATTACGACGGCCCTGATGATGACGAGGTCCGATGAAAGATTTATGAAAGAGACTACCGATACCAACTTAAACCTGCGCTTAACTCAACCCAAAACACCATGTGGTATGATCAGTGACTTATAAGAAAGATTGCTTTACTCTTACCCAATGTGGGACTTAACAAGAGCATTAAATATATATTTATTTTTTATATTGTAATGAACATATATTTAACTTATATTTGTAAATGTGTCAAACATATAGTTATTTTTTAAAAATAAAAAATATATATTATATTAAAAATATGTTAAAAATAAAATTAGTTGAATAAATGAGTTACCGTGTATAGATTCTAGTAAAATTTGTATAATTAAATATATGTTTATTATTTGATGTATAAATAACAAAATTATTTAATTAATTTTACTTTTCATTTTTCTTAGTAAAAAATATTTATTTATTTACGTTATAAAAAAATAAATATACATATTTTTAAAGATATTAAAAGTAAAATTTTAAATATGAAAAAAAATTATACTATTAAACCTATAAACCAACCACCGATTAACCAACCTTTGAAAGACAAACAAAACAAAAAAAAACTTATTTTGAAACTGCTTCTAAAATAAGCACTACGTACGTTATTAAACAAAATTATTTATGCTGGTTAACGTCATTAATTAAGAAAAGTTAAAAAGTGAAAACCGACAACCAGCTTAAGGAATGACTGACATTTTCCCTTGTTTGTTGGTTTTTTTTTTCTTTTTTAATTCGAATAACGGTGGTGCACCATAATTTCAAACTTGTAAGTTTAAACATTTAATAATGAGTCAATATTTATATATTTTTTATTATTATTTAATGATAAGTAAATATTATGATAAATTTATTTAAATTAAAAATTTTTATCTATTAAATTTGGATTGAAACGGATTTTAAAATTTTTATAGTAATATTGAATTTTGATTAAAAATTATACAATCTATTTAAATTCTTATCAGATTTAAATTGATAAATTTTATAATCTATCGTATCTAAACCGAATCAAATTACAATTAAATTATAAATAAATATATAATTTATTTTATATTATGTTATATTTAAATATTATAAATATAATAATTATATTAGATTATTATTTTTTTATTTTTTTAGTTGTGACTATAAATAATAATATTTATTACAAAAATTTAAATTTAAAATTTTAATTTATATATGTCGTATTTTACATATAATAATAATTCATAAATAAATTTTAAACCCATATCCGATTTGAAAAAATCTGATCAGTTTAAATTCAGATTGATTATATCATCATATCAAATTATGATTGAAAACCTTTAAATCCGTTTAAATATGGTCGAATTCGGATCGATCAAAAATAAACAATTTCAATCCGTTGTCCACCCTTATTATTAGTGATGATTAAAAAATTTATTTGACTATTTTTCATAAATTAAAAAATTAAAAAAAATTATATTTAAAATTTATAATAATAAAAATAATACATAATAAAAAACAATTCAATATGATTTAATATAAATAATTATAGTTTAATTTAAATAATTTTTAAAATAAAAAATATAATAAGTTTTAAAATAATAAAAATATAGGAGATTATTTTTATAAACAATGTTAATTTTTGTGATTAATTTTATGATAATAAATTTTAAGATATTATTTTTGAAAAAACTAACGTCCTTAAATATAATTCCTGAATCTATCAGTAAGTTACGTTGGACCACATCCACTAAAAGAAAGATATTATTAATTTCAGATGAAAAAAAAGATATTATTAATTTATTTTACATAATCTTAAATTGTGACCATTTCTTTTATTTCTCACATGTTCGCTAATGGTCGGGAGTCGGTAGTGCGAGTGGGTCCTTCTTCGGATAAATAAGTTAAATTATATTTATTGTTACTTAAATTTTAAGATTCACGCATAATATTTTATAAATTTTTAAGACCTTACGTGAAGGGTGGACTTGGGGAAGAGTACAACATACATATTTTATAGCTATTTATTTTGGCTAGAATAAATGATATATTTTGATAATTTATTTTTATAACGTTACTCGTTTTATTTTATTATCTTTCAATTAAATTAATTTTTTTTAATTTTTTTTTAAATTATTGATGAATTTAAATAAAATTAATAAATTAAAAATACCATTTATATAATTTTAAGGTATCTTAAATTAAGAATTTGATGTTAAATTTTATAAATAAAATATTTTATTTTATTTTACTAAAATAACTAAAATTTTAAGGGAATAAGGGATTAATCAAATCTATTATATTTATTACATAATAATATTTATAACATGTTTGCAGTTGTTATATCTATAGCTACATATATAGATACCTATTCATTATTTTTGGTTAAACATTAGAACAAAAATTACAAATGAAATATTATGCAGATCATATTGACCACTATTTTTAAGATGTTAACATGTTCAGTTAGTTGATTTTTTTAGTAATCAAACGTAAGATTATTATTAATTTTTTTTTTTAAATAATCTTATGTTTAAACTAGAAATAGGCTATATTGATCCTTATTATATATACCACAACTTTTGAATATATATATATATATATATATATATAAATTACTAACTTTTAAATTATATATAAAATATGTAAATTTAATTTTTATTTATTTATTTATGTAATGAGTACGTACATAAATAACATTACACTTCATATAATATTTTCTAAGTGAATTTCATTATATAATATATTATTTAAATTTACATCCTTAACCTTTGCCTATAAATATAAGCTCCCTATCCCAAGCATTTATAGTCACAGTAGAAAAAAAAAAGGAAAGCAGCAAAGCTTTTATTCATCATTCATATATATATATATATATACATGAATTAAATGGAGTAGTCTAGCGATATTGAAGCCAAGTATTTTAGTTGTTGGTAGAAATTAAGAATCCAAATTGCAAAAAAATGGGTCAGATTGTTTGGTTGCAAGGAATATTATTATTTCTTAGTGGAGTACTTGTGCTATCCACAGCTGCTAATGTTCATAATTATAGCTTCACAGTAAGTATTTATATAATATGTAATTGAATTTATATATATATATATATATATATATATATATATATATATGTGTGTGTGTTTTCTCTGTAGAATTTGTAAAATATATATATATATATATATATATATATACGAGTGTGAATTATTATGTTTTAATTAAGTAAGTATTTGTTTATAAAATTATGATTAAATTGGTAATTAATAAGTTAGAAGTTATGAGTTAAACCAATTATAATATTAATATTATTGGGATTGCAGTTGAAGGAGACATACTTTGAGAGGCTATGCACGAACAAGAGTATGCTGACTGTAAATGGGATGTTTCCAGGTCCAACTATCCATATTCGCAAAGGAGATACTGCATTCGTCAAAGTCCATAATCATGGTGATTATGGTGTCACTATTCACTGGTAATCTCTCTCCATTTCTCTTTCTCTATATTCCACTTTAGTAAAGAGAATGATGAAGAAACAAAAAAAAAAAAAAGACAACAAAGCTTGAAATTAAAGAGTCTTCCATTAAAAGATAAATGATACTAATTTATTGTTTATTAATAATAAGTGACTTGTTTTTTTTTTAATTAATTTTTTAAGATTTGAGATTTCATGTTATTTTATATTATTTAAAATTAACAATTTAGAGATATGAGATCATCTGAATTATATAACTCTAAGCATATTTGTCTTGTTTTTTTTATATACTTGAAGATATTATTCATTATTATTAATTAGATATTTTTTTTTAAAAAAATAATTTATTAATTTTAAATTTTATTGAATTAAAATAATAAGTAATTGATTATATTAGATAAATTATCAAATTATATATAATTACAATATATTTATTATATATATATTAATTACCTTTTAAACATAATAATTAATTTTATTATTAGGTGGTGAACAGATAATAGCTAGTCACTTTATTATATTATTTTTGCGTGTGTCTAACCGTGATAATTGGACCTTTAATTTGTTTTATTATTGGAACTTTTGTTTTTAAGGCTGTTGTTAGAGGAGTTATTGTTATATTGACTTTTTTTTTACTTTAAAACAAAAAAAAAATAAAAAATAAAAAAAATAAGAAAGGTTTTTATTTATTATATTGACATTATGCACTGATTTTACCCATTTAAAGTAAAGAGATGATAAAAATATTTCACAAAATACGTCACTCTCCATCAATTTAAAATGCGAACCCCTTACGAATATGACAAATGGTTTGAACAAATTTACAAAAATTAGATTAATAAGTGATTTTTAAATTTAAAATTATTAAGTTGAGATATTTCTATACATAGTTAAAATTAAGATTTATATCATTTTTAATATATATATATATATATATATATTACATTTTATATCTATACACACTTTTAACCACTTTTATTAATCTGTTGTAACATATCGATTTAACATATAATTACCAAAAATGATATAATAGAGTTCACTCAACTTTTAAAATATGTGTTATCAATTCAGCTTAAAGAAGAGGTATAGTTTGAAATCATTTATTCTCTCTCTCTTTTCTTTTTATAGAGAAAAGTATCACATAAGTTTTCAAATTATGTTACTTGTGTCCTTTGGTTCCCCTATTATAAAAAAAAAAGAATTTAATCTCAAAAGATAATTAAAAATCAATTATATTATTTCAATAATTTTTATTTGATATTATTGTTATTGATATTTTTTAAAATAAATTCTTATTAAATTTTACTTAATTACTGTGTTATTCACGTTTTAATTGAAAATTTCTTAAAATAATAAAATTTATTTTTAATTAATTAATTTTTTCAAAATTTTATAACTAAAAAAATATTTTAAGAAATCAATATTAATCGATACAAATTTCAAAATCAATATTATTATATAAAAAGAGATAGTATAAATTTCATTTAAATTAAATTATTTATATTGTTTAGTTCCTCGTATTATAAATTTCATCATTTAATCGTTGAATTTTATAAAAATGATTAATTAAAGATGAATTATATTATTTTTATAAAATAATTAAAACATGATTAAAAGTAAAAATCTTTAATAAGAATAAAAGTCAAATTTAATATAAAGTAGTTTAAAAAATTAAAATTAAAACAATTTTTTTTAAATATATATTTCAATTATTAAAAATTTGTATTTTAATTATGTTTAATCACTTAAAAGAAAAATAATTAAAATAATATAATGCGTCATTGATGGGCTATTTTTACCAAACTAAGGGATTAAATGACACATATTTAATCTATATGATTAAAAAATACAAATAACATAATTTAAAGAATTCATGAAATATTCTTTTCTATTATATATAGCAAGTATATCTCATTGACATAAAATTTTTTTATTATATATAATTATATGAAATTATGAGTCCAATTAATTTAATAATAATATTCTATCATATTATTTAAAATTTATAGATAACAAGACTCATTTAAAATATTCACAATTCATAAAATTGTAGTATTACTACTATCCCATTATCATGAATACTAATTGAGGAACTGATGTATCACCACAATAGACATATCACGTATAACATATGGCAGATATCGATTGCTATATAACATAAACATAAATCTACGTATACATTTAGATCTTTGATGGTTTGCAGTTATGAGTGTTGAAAAACATAACATCCTCGACTTTGAAGTTTGATCTATAGAGTATATCATATGAATAGTATTATATAGTACTAATGGAGATGCTACACACTTCACTGTTAGTATAGTTAAGATATGTAGTAAATTTAATACAAAAAGGAGAGAAGGCTCGTAAGATCTTTACACTTAAATATTATTACATAATATAGTTAGGATATAAGGTAATTTTTTTATTATATAGATAATTTCCTCTAATTGAAAATGCTATCACATAATTAATTATAATATTTTTAGTTGAACATTTTCAAAATTTAAAATTATAATGACTTTGTAGGCATGGAGTCAAACAACCAAGAAATCCATGGTCAGATGGTCCTGAGAATGTGACACAATGTCCAATTAAACCAGGAAATACCTTCACTTATGAAGTTATATTTTCTAATGAAGAAGGAACGCTTTGGTGGCATGCTCATAGTGATTGGTCACGTGCCACAGTCCATGGTGTTATTGTTATTTTACCTCCTATTTCCCAAACTTTTCCTTTCGTTATGCCTGATGAGGAAAAAATACTCGTACTTGGTATCTATATTTTTGAATATTTCAAATTTTATTACATTTTTTTGAATTTATATCACTACTACAAAAATGAATATTAAATTCGGTTCAATGAACCAATTTTAAATGAAATAACTTAAAATGTAAAGTCGGTTCACCGCGTTAACCGACTTAAAATTTAATTTTTTACAAAATTTACTCATTTTCTATTATTCTTAAATTAAAATCTATATTCGATTACTAAATAATAGCAGAAAAAAATAAAATCAGTTTAACAAATATTTTAAATAATACAAATAATTGAAAAATAAAATATTAATTAATAGTAGAAAAATTACCATGGTGTTGTTCTATGTTATTCCAGATCATCATGTACTTTTCCTGATGTTATAATACAAACCCACGTATATAATACAAAAATCTATACACATAAATAATAACATAAATACAAAAATGTATACACATAAATAATAACACATAATAACAGAAAAAATATGAATAATAAGTACGTAGAATTAAGAGAAATACTTACAAAAGTAAATAAAGTGACGAAATGAAAGAAATGAAGAAAAATTTATGCTTTGTAAGTGAGAAATGAGTATAAATTTTTTGAGTATTTTGCTCAAAAAAATAGGTGATCTAAAAGATTAGTTAGAGAGGAAGAAAACCTACTAATCGACGCTGGAATTGGTGGTCAGAAAATGAGAAAGAGTGGAGGAGGAGTGGAAGAAGTTTTGGGTTTTTGAGAGTTATACAGTATTTGGAATAGTTTCTGTCTGGTAAAGAAAGAAGAGAAAATAATTTATCTATGTGTGTAGCGTCGGTTGACGTGTCGAACCGATACTACACGTAAACGTAACGTGTTGGTTGACGTGTCGAACCGACGCTACACGTGGACATAGCGTCGGTTGACGTGGTGAACCGACACTATCCATGTAGCGTAGCGTCGGTTGACACCTGCAACCGATGCTACGTTCACGTGTAACGTTGGTTCGACACGTCAACCGACGCTACGCCCTACGTGGATAACGTCAGTTTTACACCAAATCGATTTTAAATTCATTAAAAGTTGATTTTTTTCAAAAAATAACTTTATATATCGACTTATATAACCCTTTTTGTAGTAGTGTATGTATATTTTCATATAATATTTTACATATTTGATAAAAGAAATTGAATTAACTATGTCTCTTATTGTATTGTTGGTAGGATCTTGGTTCGATGGGGATGTGAAGCAAATATTGGATGATATATTGGAGACCGGGGCTAACCCTCCATCTTCAGATGCTTACACTATAAATGGTTGGCAAGGGACTCTATACAACTGTTCCAATGGTAATATAAAACAATTTTGTTTTAGTTTGAATTTTTTAGTTATATCAACTAGTATTCATTTGTGGATGAGTTTTGATAGCAGTCGGTCATGTTTCATCTAGTTTAAGATCCACTTAAAAGAAAACAACCTAAAGTACTTTATTTTTTATTTAAAAAAAATCAAGAGAGTTATAGAACACAATTATAACTAAAGGGAAATAACGATGGATGTATATTTGTTTAGATCCTAAGGATTGTTTAGTTTAAAATTATATTTTTAAGCTTATTTATTTGTAAAGAATATTACAGACAAAAATAAAATTAACTTTATATTTAATTTTTTGTTAAATATAATAGAATAATATGTATATCATTTACATATTTGTATTTTTCGAATAATATAAATATATATGTGATACATCTATTGTTCTAATTATATTTAACAAAAATTAAGATGAAAAGTTAATTTTATATTTACCTCACATATTTCACAAAATGACAATTTAAAAAAAAATATAACTTTATCCTTACTTAGGACTTAAATGAAATATTTTTCATAAATAAAAAAATTTAAAAATACTTTTCTTTGCAAACAAAAAAATTAAATAATATATTTGAACCGAATAAAATTACCATTTAGATATATCACCGGATAATTGAAACCAAGTGTTAATCTTTTAAAAACAAAAGATATTAGAAAGCATTTTTTTTCGAATAGGTACTCAACCAACTAAGTAATTAATTATTCCGATTTACATGTATTAAGTGAGTAATAATAGATATATTCTAAGTTGGAATTTAATATTAATTTTATGTAAAGTTAAAAATTAAAAATGTTAAAACTTACAGTGAAAGAGAATTGATTTCTCCAACTGAAAGTAGTCATGAAGTTAACTTCCACTCTTTAAAATATAAGTCAAACACCATTCACAAAATTTACTACTTTATTTAAATTAATTAATATTTTCTCAAATTTGGTTGCATTTTATAAATTAGCATAATATATTATATCAATGTAGTATTTTATGTTTTAAATTTCATTCAATCTATTTATTGTTTATTATATTGCACTTTATTATTTCTTTTTTTCTTTTTTGAATATATAAAAATTATATCTATTAAAATCAAAAATACAATAATAATTAAATTAATAAATTAAAAATAGATTAAATTATCCCAAGGATTATTTAAAACCATCCATAGCATATATATATATACAATTTTTTCAATGTTTGAGTTCTCTAACATATTTGTATAATTCTTCAAGTAATTGATAAGATTACAAATATTTAACATAACTTAACCTTTCATATCTTGAAATTTTCAATATTAGAACTATAATAATAAATAAACTAAAAACTTCAATTATAACTACATCTAAATTTAGAAATTAAGGGGAAAAAAGGACCAAAACAAACTTGTCTAAGATAATTTTTAGATGATGTAAATATAATGAAAATAAAACTACTTTAAGTCAAAATCAAGTTGTAATACACCATATATTATATTTATTGAATTAAACTAACAGAAAAATATCTATCAAAGAGATTTTCTACAATGGATGGCCCTAAATATATGATGATAAGCAAACCCTACAATGTACAGTAGTATCCTTACATAAAAGAAGAGAGTCAGCTGAGATGAAAAAAAAAAGTAATCTGATTTATAAATTAATCACGTTAGTTATAACTTGAGTCACATTAACCCTAACAAATGATACATATGTCATATTTTGGTAATTTCTTTTTACTTTACTCATGAATAAAATGTAAAAAAATGATTGAAATGTAACAATTGTTAAGAGTAAAGTGACTCAAATATAATAACTTTAATTAAACTAAGTAATGTATCTAAAATGACCTTTCAAGACCTTTTATTACTTCTTTGTTTTTTATATCAGTTTAGTATATTTTATTTTTTATCTTCTTCATTTCAACCCAAAATATTATATTAAAAAGAATCTACTACTAAGTTTTAAGAAAATGTAATAAAGAGAAGTAATTGAAAACTTACCTAGTATATATATATATAAAGTTAATAAAGTATTATATAAGAAAGAGAAGCATTTTACATTTTATATATGGCACATTAAAATTAATTGATAGTTTTCAATTTTTTTTTTTTACAGAAACTACAACGTATAAAGTGGATGTGACGTGTGGAAAAACCTATCTTCTAAGAGTTGTAAATGCTGTAATGAATGAAGAAATATTCTTTGGAATAGCAAACCACACCTTGGAAGTAGTAGCACAAGATGCATCATACATACAACCAATAATCACAGACTATATAATGATAACTCCTGGACAAACTATGGATATTTTGCTTAGAGCTAATCAATCACCAAGTCATTATTACATAGCTTCTCAGCCTTATTATGATCCAGTTATTGTAGCTGCATTTGATAACAGTACAGGCACTGCTATACTTCAATATAATGGTAGCTCAGCTCCATCTACTATTCCTTTACCAAACCTTCCAGCTGTAACAAATTCGACAGCAGCAAATAACTTCACAAAACAAATCAAGTCCTTGAACGCAACTAATGTTCCCCAAAATGTCACAACAAGTATCTTTATGGCTGTTTCTGTGAATCAAAAAGTATGTGGTAATACAACTTGTTCTTCTGCTAGTATGAACAACATCAGTTTTGTCACCCCAACTCTTGATATTCTACAAGCATATTACAGGTATTTTATTTTAAATGACACAATAACTCCAATATCTTAATATTAACTCAATTAACCATTTTACTATACTCATAGGAAAAAGTGTATTTTATTTTGAATGACAAATGAATGACAAAATAACTCCAGTATTTTAGTATTAAACTAATTAACCATTTGATAACTCTAGTCAAACAAATCAAAAGTGTCATAAGTCTCTTTGTTTATAACTTAGGGACTATAAAGTATTTTTAATTCTTTTTATTTGCAAAAAATATATGAAAAAATTAATATTATATTCAATTTTTAATTAAATATAATAAAATAATACATGCGTATTTGTTTATATTTTTTTAATAGATATATATATGTTAAAAAAATTAATTTAAACAATTACTCAACTTCTTTAACAAATTCTTCGTATCAAACTTAATAAATTTTTTATAATCTAATATATGATTTTGCATATTAAACAATGAAAATTTTGTTTATTTTTGATAGAATATTTTTAATTAGATACTAATTTTTAATGTATATACTTATAAAAAATATATATGTGATATTTCGTCGTATTATAAAAAAATGGTTAAATTATTAACTTCAACTTTATTTAACATATTTTTTACAACTAAAAAAATTTAAAAATATATTTTTTAAACTAGAAGATTAAACAATACATTTGATCTAAAAAAAATATCATAGAACTTCACCCTGCAAATCTATTAGCATATTTGCCTTTGTAAAAAGTGATTAGGACAGTTTTTTTTTATCCTTTGTTATAATACTTTTCATTCTTGACTCATATTTAATTTATATTTAAAGTTAAACATGTATTTAATAAAATAATAATGAGTAAATGAAAAATAAAGTAAAATTTTCAAGGATAATCTCATCCAAGTTTTCCCATAAGGATGCTTTCATTTAGTAACACAAGTAAAATGTTTTTTCTTATGTTTGAAAAATAAATATTTTTTATTATAAAAAGTAATAATAATAAATAATGATAAATATATAATATTTTATTTAACCTCAATATAGATAAATTTTGTTTTATTGTAGGGAAATAAATAATGGAACTTTCACTACGGATTTTCCATTTGAACCAAAAAATCCTTTCAATTATACAGGGATTAATTCAACAGATCCAACAGTATTGTACCCAGAAATGGGAACAAAAGTGATATTAGTAAACTATAATGATACAGTTGAGATTATATGGCAAGGAACAAATGTTGGTAATGCTGAGAATCATCCGATGCATCTCCATGGTTTTAGTTTCTATCTTGTTGGGACTGGTTATGGCAATTTTGATAACCAAACTTCACCATCTACATACAATTTAGTTAATCCCCCTGAAGTTAATACCATTGGAGTTCCTAAAAATGGATGGGCTACTATTAGATTTGTTGCTGACAATCCTGGTACATATACTTTTATTAATTATTTTGCTTTAGAGTTTTTTTAATACTACGTAATATGTTTGAATCAGTAGTGGATAAAAACAAACAAGAATCTCATATAAAATATAACAATGGAATTGGATCTATAAATATTTGAATTACTTTTTTTTATAAAATTGACCCTTTGGGTTACCCGGACTCCTAGAATTGGTATCATAGCCACACCTATTGGTTAGAGGATTGTGATCTAAATGAGTTAGACATAATCTTTTATTGGAGATAAAATTAAGGAGTAAATTAAGTGGTGTCAACTCTTTAATTTAATGAATAAATCAAGAAACTTAATTCAAGGAGTAAATTAAAGAGTTGGCACTCATTAATGAGTAAATTAAGGAGTTGTGATCCTTAATTTAAGGTTCTTAATTTACTCCTTATTTTTATCTCCAATATTTTTGCATATATCAAGGATACAAACACATAATAGAACAAAATCATCTTTATTTTTTATTTTTATAAAAAAAGAAAAGTTATAAGAAGTAAAGATGATAGGAAACATATAACACGCGCTTAAGATTTAATCAAATGAGTCGAACTTTTGTGACAATATATTACACATAAGATTTTATAGATTATGTATAACCTTGTGCTATAATTAAGAAGATTTATCATTTTTAATACTTTTGTTTGCTTTTTCATAATTAATGTATTATTAACTAATGATTTGAGAATTTGATTTTAGGTGTTTGGTTTATGCATTGTCATTTGGAAAGACATTCTACATGGGGCATGAATGCTGTACTTATAGTGAAGAATGGACTTACTCCTCAAACAAGCATGCGAATGCCTCCTAATTATATGCCTACTTGTTATTAATTTTTTTTTATTTCAATTAAAATCTTTAATTTGTTTTGAGAAGGTGGATGAAACATTGTGTGTGTTTTTATTTATTTATCATTAATTTAAATAATTACATTAGTTTCTTATTAAGAATCAGCCTACAGCATGGTGGTTTTCACCATCCCCCGTATCATCTTCTCTATTTGGACATGGGTTTGATTCTGATTTATTTTAGTCAGATTTACGTGTAATAAATTAAATATTTAGTTGGATTTCTCAAATTTTATTTATTATTGTTAATTATAAATGACCTAAACGGTTATATTAATGTAGTATAAGGTGATGTTAAAATCCACTAAAAAAGAATATAATTATTAAATTGTGAACTTTGTCAAAGTTACAAATATTCTATTTTTATTTTTAACAAATTAACTACTCTCAGGTAAGGAGAGTTCAAAACTATATATTTGTTTAACATGTTTGAAATTAACATTCTTACTAAAATGCATGTTTTGAAATTCAGTTCAAACACCTGTTCAACAGAATCACAATATGGACTAAAGTTAGGTTATCTCAAATTTAAAGAGTTTAACATGTTAAAATTAAATCATACTAAAAGCCATAAATAAATTCTAGATATAAACATCTTAGAATAGAATATCAAAAATCATAAGGTTTACATCATGTCAGATTATTAAGAATTTATTGATTCAAGTGAGATATATGGATCCATTGAGAATGATCATATACTGTTCATGAAATACTACTACAACTGATCACGATCGGATAAATATGAGCGCATGAGGAGGTGATTTGTGATTTTCCTCAACCAAATTGCCTTAGTTCCTCAATGAGGCCATCATCTCTCTTTCGAATGGGAAGAAAATAAATTATGTTATGATTTGGTCTACTAGATACCATAATTAAAATAATGTTTTATATATTTCTCAATTAAAGTTCTCATATCATTTAATTAAGACAAAATTAATAACTATTCAATCAATCTATATCAATTTAAGTAGCCTAGGGACTTACAAAAATTAAACCACTTAATTTTAACTTATTAAATTAAATAGCTAATATATAATTGAATAGGAAAGATATGTTATCTAATTTAGTATAAAAAATGTGATTTCCTAATAATTCACTACTTGAGCAACATATTATTGTTGAACAAACTATATCACAAAATTTTTTAATCGTGCATCTATATGCTATTTATCCTTAGACTTCTCATATACTAGTGATAAAACCCTTCAACTTTTATCACAGTATAATCATGACTAAATCACGATGATCACCATACTAATACACTTAATAACATAGATTAATATGGATGAATAGCATGAAAATTTCATGCAATGCCACCTAAAACGTGCCTATTTTCAATTGGTCCTTCTTCAGTTGTTAGCAAGATTAATCCAAAGTCTTTCATGCAATGTGAAAATTGCACATAGAAAACATAAGTAAGCTCGAAAATAGAATCATAAATCAAAAAATTTATTTTACATAAAATTAAACATTCCAATGTTTAAAGTAAAACATAAAGAACATAAAAATGACTCCCACTAAACCAAGGTATTATAAAAAATAACACTCATACAAGCAGTGTGCTCATGAAATACTTTAGGAGTTAAGCTCTTGGCTAATGGGTCCGCTATCATAGAATCTATTCTTATATTTTCTATGAAAATCTGCTTACCTTGAACTCTCTTATTAAAAACTAAAAACTTGATATCAATAAACTTTGACTTCATCGAGCTTTGTTGTTGTTGGAGTAAATTGCTATCGAGCTATTTTCACAATAAATCTTCAATGGCCTATCAATGTCATCTATCACATGTAGTCTAATGACAACATTTTATACAGCCATATCACATGGTTGAGTTCCTCATAACAAGTAATGAACTCTATAGCCATGGTTGATAAAGTTATGAGAGTCTACTTATAGGCATCCATAAGATAGCTCTTCCATCCAACATAATGATATAGCAAAATGTGGAGTGTCTGCTATCCAACTATCCTGTAAAATTGAAGTTATAGAACTTGATGATCTCTAAACTATTTGATCTCTGATAAGTGAGCATATAGTTTTTTATTCTCCATAAATAACACATCAACGTTTGGATGCCTTCTAGTGTTGCATACCTAGATTACTCAAATATCTACCCAAAACTCGCACTATAAATGTTGATGTGGGATGAGTACAAACTTGAGCCGACATTAGACTCTCTACTACTGATGCATAGGGAATATTTTACATTTTTTTCCTTTTGAGATCATTATTAGGGCATTGTTTGAGACTAAAGTAGCCTCTTTTAACCATGGGCATGTCTTTTGGTCTATTATCTTTTATGTCGAATCTATTCAAATACTTATCGATATAGCTCTCTTGTGACAATCCAAGGATACCTCAAAAATGATCTCTCAATATATGAATACCTAATACAAAAAAAGACATCACTAAGATCTTTTATCTTGAATTTATTCATCACAACTTTCTTAGTTTCATGTAGTAAGCCTATATTGCTACTAGTGCGCAGAAATTTCATCGACATATAATACCATGAAAATATATTTTCTCCCATTGAAATTATGGTATATATGGTCATCAATGACATTCACCTTAAAACTAAATAGGGTGTGACTTGATGAGTTTGTTTGAGACCATAGATGGATATCTTCAACTTGTAGACTATAGACTTTGGATCTCTTGATACAAACTTTTCTAGTTATACTATATAAATCGTTTCATCAATCTCTCCATTGAGAAAATTAATCTTAACATCCCTATGATGTAGCTCTAGGTCAAAAGAGCCACCAGTTCCATTATAGCTCTAAAAGATTCTTTTGAAGATACTAGACAGAAAATAGTAATTGCATTAGGTGGACAAGTAATAGATCTTGCGTACAACTTCAAATATTTAAGAAGGACAATCTTTTTCTTGTTAAGCTTTAATTTATCAAATTAAAACAATTGGTGATCATATTGTTGCTATATGTGAACCAGTTCCTAAGCATGATCTTATACTGTATATGTAAGGAGGCCTCAATTCTGACTATAATTCCTTTGTTTCAAGTGTTACTATGAGAATTGATTTAGTTTCTTTGGATCATGTCAATAGTTTGCTTTTATCTTATGAGCATCGCATTGGACATTAGTATAATTCTAGTAATCAATTTGCTCAAGTATATGTTGCTAAGTCTCATGGTCGGAATAACTCTTCTAGTGGTACTAACTATAGATTTGAGAATTTCTCTAAAAGTGCAAGGAATTTGCAAGATTTTCTTACTCAAACTATTAAATCTCATGGATCAAAGAATGATCCAGTGGACTATAAAGACAAACAATCTATATGGCATGCACATAAGGTGCAATGTCAAATTTTTGGCAAGAAAGGTCACCCAACTAATAAATGTTTTCTTCTTCATGATATTCTCACTAGTAAGTCACCAAGGTCTTTGCACTTCTATTAGAACTAAAGATCAGGTCATTGCTAACTAGTTATTGGATTTAGGTGTCATTCATCATTTGACTAATGATGGTGCTACTTTGCATCATGTCAAGTTTTATACATGTTATAGTTCTGTCACAATATGAAATGGTGATTCTATTCCTAATGCACAAATTTGTCATTCTTACATGTTCATTGGTCATCACAATCATTTGTTGCTTAAAAATGTCTTGCATGCATCTGATTTGTTGTATAATCTTGTGTCTGTGCATAAGTTAAGTCAAGATAATGATGCACTTGTTGAATTTCATGCTAACTCCTTTTGTGTGAAGGAGGAGCACACAAGGAGAGTTTTGGCATAAGGCAGCCTAAGTTTGATCTCTACATTTTGAAAAATGCTCTAGAGTATATTAATGATTCTCTATGTAATGTTTCTTTATTCTTGATGTTGTTCTTTCTAATTCCGTTTGACAACTTTCTCTTCATTATATACGCCTTACACATCCATGTGATGTTATTTTGAAGAAGCTAGTTAAGGATTTTTTCTTGGTTTTGTATATAGTTTCTCTAACAAAACAATGTATACCATTTTTTCTTTAGGAGAATCTCATAATTAAACTTTCTTTTGTTTCCAAGCACATTATTATTTTCTCTCCTTTTGTTTTTCTTTGTCTGGAATTATGGACCTCACCATTGCTTGTTATCATTGGTGCAATGTATTTTTTTTTGTTGATTGTTGATTATATATATAATTTTGAAAACTAAAGACTAAACTTGTTCTATTTTTCAATCCTTTATGGCCATGGTTGAAAGTAACTTTGATTATCAAATTAGAGTTGTTCATATAGATTAGAGTTTTGCAAGTTGGTTTGGATGTTAAGAACTGATTGTATGCTTTCCGTACAATTGTTTACACTTTAAATCATTTGCCTTCCAAGGTGCTTAACAAACAATCATCCTATGAGCTCTTCTATAAAAGATTACTTGATTACTCTTTTTTTAATAACCTTTATTTCTTAGTGTTTTCACTATTTTAGGAGATACAACTCTCACAAAATAAAGCCTCAGTTCATTTTCTTGTATCGTCCTAGGGCATGCTCCCCAAAAACATTGGTAGGATACTATTTATTTATTTTTTTAATTAAAGATTCTTAATATTTTTAAAATTTGATAAGTAATGCTAGGACTTGGTATATATATATATATATATTATAGCTGAATATGAGAGAGTTTTTGAAACCACACACATCATCATAAATTGATAAGCCAATTCGCTAATCAAGACATCTTTTAATCATCTTTCATCTCTTTTTTGATCATCTATTATTGGTATGCAATTTAGTCCCATTTTTTATGCAAGATTTGTTGTCACAATTCTTTCTTTGTATTTTTACCTTTGAGAGAGATTTGAGTATATTTGGAGTTCGGTTTTGAATGATTTTAAAATATTAATATTTGTACTCTTCATTTTATTATTAATAAATTTTTGGTGTTGTGTCATCATTAATAGATTACGCTTTTTACATTGAAACGTAAAAATACTTAAATTTATATGTTATTTATTTTCTTATTGTTTATTATTTTATCTTAATTTATTATTATTTATTAAATAATCCAGATTAAATCCTAACTTTCGGTTTAGTATTAGCAAATTTATAACCTTATTAATAATTAGTCAGAACATATGATTAATTTTTAGACTAAGAGAAACAGTACTCACATATAATCAATTATACGATAAGAGTGCATTCTTAATTAACTAGGTTTTGCAATTTTATGATATTAGATAGTATAATGTAATAATATTACCTATTTAATTGTGAAAAAGCATTTGTTAAATTCTATTGAATAAGAAAATAATAATATATTAAAGATGTTATGCAGTAAATGTTTGGTACTACATAGTTGGTTTGGTTTGGTTTGGTTTGGTTGTAGACTCGTAGTACAAAATTGAACTTGTTATATAAAAATCATGTTAACAAGTTAGCCATCTCACGATTATTAACTCCATTGATAGATCATAAGTCTCTTCAACCTCCATTTCTAATTATTCAACATCTTCAAAGTTCTTGTATTCATCAGTATGTAACTCTCTACTCTTTCGTATTTTTGTACTTCTGGTAAATTTTCTTTACTTATTTGGATTTCAATTCCTGATTTTTTATTACCTTTTTTCTAATACACTTTACTTATCGTTAATCTTTTGACTTTTCTTATAAAGAATTCTTGAGCTCTTTATATAAAATATTCCAAAAATTACACAAGAAATTAAACTATGGAGAGAAGAATTAATAATATATATTTATCGAAAATAATAAAAATAACATTCATATTTGAAATTTGGACGAATATAAATTAACGTGAAGAGTATTATTTTTATTGTTATAAATTTTAAAAAATTAATTTTTGATTTTTTCAAAATATTTTTCATAAAAATGTAAGTAAATAGATTTTGCATAAAATACTGTATAAAAGCGAGTTCTTTTATTAATGAGTTTGCTAGCACGTAAAATAACGCTCTTCAAAAGCGGTACAGTATAAGAAATAAAGTCATTTTGTTTTATATTATATTACATACTAAAAAACTTTAGATTTTTTTTGGCATATTGTGACTTAAAGTAAAAAAAATTAATTTTTTTTTTTAAATTTAGTTCTTATATTTCATTCTGGTAGGTAGTAAAATGTTTAGTATGTCGGTTTAAGGGTGGCCTTTAATTGGGCATTAATTCATGGGTTTTTTAAAAAAAAAAACTAAAACATTAATTTATTATTGAGGATAAAGTATGATTTTTAGATACTTGGCGATCATTTCACGTTTTTATATATAACAATTGAATCATTATTTATTTTTTTATTTATTTATTTTTATGAGAGTACTGGGAGGAGAAGGTGTACAAGAAAAACCCACTGCCTATTCAAAATGCTAGTGGAGTTTCAAGACTATATAATAGCATATTAATTCGAGAGTAATATCATCTTGAATTTTAGTTCGATTTTCCCCTTTTTTTTAGATTAAAGGAATTAGTGAGTTTGTGTTTTATTTATTTAAAGTAAATTATATCAATTAAAAAAAATATAATGGACTATATGGACATATTTGTTGTATAATATTTAAAACTATAATAGTATCATTTTTATATAGTTATATATTTTATTATAAAATAAAATTAAATTATATAAAATAAAAATTTTACGATCACGTAGAAATGTACTGTCAACGATGAACGTGGGTCAAACCGTTCTAAACAATTTACTTAATCTTTTTAAAATTTTAATTATAAAATTATATGTTTTGAATTTTATCTTAAATTAAAAATATTTTTTTTATTTAAAAGGTAAGAAAATATAAAATTAAAAAAATATCGATTTAAATATGTTATTATAAAGAAATTATTTTGATAAATAATAAAACTATTTAAAATAAATTAAATACTATTTTAAATATGAATTATTTTATTAAAATATTTATCATTAATTTTATTCTATTATATTATAAAAGTTATCACCAAATAATATACATAATAATTATAATATAATTAAATCTAATACAATTATATTTAACTTATACGATATAGTATATCAAGCATTATCCATGTATTTTTCTCATAATTATTAATTATTTGTTTTTAATTTGTACGTTTACTACAAAAACAAACTAAAAGTAATAATTATAATTAAATTTTATTACGAGAAATTAATTCATATACTTACTTTCTAACACAAATTAAAATTTTCTTATCTATTCACTTTTCTTATCACATATTCAATAATATATTCTATAATTAGTAATAAAGTTGTATGATTGAATATAATTTAAACACATAAATTAAAAAAAAAAAAGAAGGAACGTAATTGCATCATAAGCATTTCACATTTTATTCCCTAAATGCTTGCATACAGGTGTAAAATAAGTCGTTTAATAATATTCATATAAATATTTTTATACTTTAATAAAATTATAATAATTTTATATTTTTAAATTTTAAAAACAAAAATATGATAATTTGTAACTTATTCTTTCCACTTATTTAAAAATTAGTTAAAGAAACTTGTATTGCATATGAATTATTTTTCTCATTGGTTAATTTAATTTAATTTATTTTTAAAATAAATTAATTTATAGTAGAAATCTTTAATCAAAATATATATCATTAATTTATTGTTATATAAAGTATTTAAATTTTGAAACCTTAATTTGCATAATTTTTTAATATAAAAAGTAAGATATGTTTTTATACTTTAAAAAAAATAAGGGTATTTTTATTCAAATTTAAACCATTTTAAAAGTATATGTATTACTTATTTGATAACGGAAAGTCCTTATTATATATGTTATAACCATTATTATATGATTATAAGACGTTAATAATGTTTAGAATTCTTATTTGATGTGATAAATGGAGTCACGTGATAGTAGAGTCCTTATTTTATATATATATATATATATATAATTTTGTTTAAAAAAATTAAATATAATTTAAAATTATAATATAATATAAATATAAATATCGTGGTGGACCCCAAGTCAACTTCAAAGACTAAAGAAACTACCGATCGCACATGGTTTTCGCCCAAATATTAAATTTAGAAAAACACGTTGCAAAACACTTTCACCTTCTTCTTCTTCTTCTTCTTTTTTATATTTATTTTGCTTATCCAAAGCACTTTCACTTTTGGCTAATTGGCTAAACTACTCTTGGTTGTGTAAACAATCATTAAGACAAGCACTTTTTTTAAAAAAAATTAAAATTAATTTTCTAATCTTTTATATATATATATATGATAAAGGATATCATAAAAAAATATATAAAAATTTATTAATTTTTTGATAAGTTATTCTTATTCAACTAAATATCAAATTTTTTTATAAAAAAAAAAGTAAGAAGTAAATTATATAAATATATATATATATATGCATATTCTGTTTGAGTTATTATGTATTTTAATATCAATTTATATGTGTTAAAATCTATTAAAATTCATATTTTTTAAGTTATAATTGATTTAAAAAATATATAAAAACTTAAAAATATTTATATGTTTATTCACGTGTTTTATATATGATATTTAAATTTTTTAAGATTTTGTTATATATTTTTTATATTTATTAAACTTGTAATTTTGTAAAGAAAAGATAATAAACTTTTATATATTTTGTTATATCGGATAACATTATACATTAAAATAATTGAGAACAGTACATATAAAAAGATATTCATTCACATGGTGACCGCAAATAATTGAGAACACATATAAAAATAACTTCACTGGTTACAGCACATATATTATTACTTCATAAAAATTTCTAATATATACTCTTCTGATAGTAAAATTAGTCACTGTTTTTTTAAATGATTTTGGATATATCTTATATTGTTATTTATCTATCCATATTTATAATATATAAAATTTTAAATCACACGTGATGTTTTTTTAGATAAAATTACCTCTATATTTTAAGCTTATATACATTGATTGTTTTTTTTTAAGAATCTATTATAACATCAATTAAATAAAGACTATATCCAATAAATATTTAACATATGATGATGCAATAAGAAATATATTTAATAATTACTTTAAATTAATCTATTTATTTATATTTATAAATCATTTTCAATTGATAATACTCTATATTACAGTCTAATATTTTATTTAGTTTAAAAGTTTAAAATTTTAATTTTTAATTAACTATTTATTATTCAAAAGTATTTCAAAAATAAAATAAATTTTAAAAATAAATACTTTATATCAAGAAAATGTAACATATATATTTTACCGTTTAATTACATAATCTAATCATTATATATATATTTTTAATTTTTAATCAATATAAGAAAAAAAATTATTTTTTATAACATAAATAAACATATATATACTTATGTTATATTTTTTTTAATGATATTTTAAAAATAAAATTACATCAGTAACTTTATTTTGAAAGTGATTTCTAGAATCAGCACGTCAAAACGTGAGTTGTTACATTATTAAGCTAAATTATTTACCTTCACGTCCTTTCTTTTAGATGCTAACTAGTGTCATTAATTAGCAAAAATATGAAGGAAATTTTTTATTATAATATAACTTTTTTTTAATAAACGTTTTCATAATTATTTTAAAATATGCAATAATACCAAAATTATTTATCACTATAAATATATATATATATCAATTTTATTTTTATTATTAATTATATATTAATATTAATAAAATTATTATTATTTGAATCTTTTTTCTTGGTAAAATTATCAATTTTATTTTTATTATTAATTATAAATTAATATTAATAAAATTATTATTATTATTATTATTTTTACGACAAAAACGATACATATATATATATATATATATATAAGGTTTAATTTCTTGCTAAGATTCTTTTTTCTTTTTTTTGTGCAAAATTTGGGTGAAAACGACAAGCAACTTCAGAAATTACTCTGCTATTTTCGAGAAAAGCTTTGTTGTCAAATTAAAGTCGTTTAGTTTTATCTGAATCCGCTGATAAAGTTAATATTAATTGGACTCTTATGCAGTACAAGATTACAACATGAATTAATTGTAAATGTTCTTAATTATGACAATTTTTGTTTAAGTTCCATGTTGTCCTTTAAAAACTCCAATTAATTTTTCATTAATTTAAATTTTATCTAATTCAAATCTAATTAAATTTGAAAAATTTAAATTTAAAATTAATTCAATTGAATAATCAATTCAACTTTAAATTTATTTAATATTTATAAAATATTTTAATTTTAAATTGATATGTATTTAATAAAATTTATTATTTATATTTACAATTAATATAATTACAAGAATAAAAAGGTATAAATTACAAGTTAAAGACAAATATGTTGTATATGTTTCTTTTTTTTAAAGAAAATATGTTTATTTAATTCTATTATATGTTTGATATTTATGTGATACAATGATAATAAAAAAATAAAAAAAATTGACCTATTAAGTAAATTAGAATATCATTTAGTACATAAATGCTTGAATTATTTAACTTATTTTATTTTTAACTATTTAATTTAAAAAATATTTGTTTATTTTCTTAAAGCATTAAAAAATATTACTTTATAAGAAAAATAAATATTTTTTAATAAATAGTTAAAAATAAAAATCAATGTATGAAAAGAATTATAGCACACATTAAACCATTAAAATATACATATTCAAAATTTATATAATAAACACAGTTAATTAAATTTTTTAATTTAAGATGTTTAACTTATTTTTTTTCCATTATTCCATAAAACGTAAAGAGTTATATACATGTCTTGGGACACTTTTATAAAAAAAAAAAATTTATTGATATTTTTATATATAATATAAATATAAATTATGGAGATCTAAAATATATTTTTTATATAGTTTGGTACGGATAGAATAGTAACCAATTTGTGAAATCTGTCTATCTAATTCTGAATACATAACATACTTTTCAATATATTACTATAAAATCTAAACATAAATCAAATCTAAATACGAAGAATCCCATAGGATTTTACCATTTACTAATTTTATATATATTAATAAAATTTTATATAGTATAAGAGTAACACAAATCATCTAATTATTAATGGTTAATGCATACAAAAATTGTAAATATTATATTATTATTTTTATAATCAATATAAATTTTATTTTTTATATACTAATATACTTATTAATAAGAAACAAATTATTAATTAATTGTAAAATTTCTTATAATGACAATTTATGTTTAATATATATATATATATTAACACTTGAACTAGAAGTACTATCATTACTTAGAGGAGCTATTACTATATACATATATATATATATATATATATATATATTAAAAAAATAATAATTATAAAATTAATGAAAAAGTTTAATTGACATAGGGACGATAGGATTGGCAAAGACATACTAAAAAGGTCATTCCTCTTTGGCTCCTTTAGTGGAGGGGATAAGAAAAGAAAAACAAGCAAATAATTTCTTTTCTTAATTGATAGCAAATATTTATAATATTAATAAAAATTATCTTATGAAAGAAATATTCTATTTAAATAAAAAATTCAAAAGAGTTTTAAGCTACAATTTTTATAAAAACTATTTTATATTTTTATTTATTAGTGCAGAACATATATAATGATAGAATATCACGTTACACTTTCTTTAAATTTACATTTGTACGTCTTCTCTGACTAAATATTCAACACGTATTTACTTACTTAGCTGCTGCACATGCATTAAATATTATTCCCTTGATAAATTTTTAAAACTTATATTTTTATAATTAAAATTTATTAGAAAAGTATAAATGAATACTTTTGTAATAAAAGGAAAAAACATAAAGTTAACATATACAATATTATTAACATACAAAAACGATTTTAACTCTTTATGTTATAAATTGTATTATTTAATTATTATTTTTAAAAAAAATAGTATCATATTTTCTTCTTTTAAAAAAAATTACTTAATGATTTTTTATAAATAATTTTATTAATAAAATAATATTCAAAAAATATAAAATATCATATCTTAATACATTTTTCATAAATAAAATGACGAAAAATCATCATTTTGTAACATGAAAAATTAAATGATACTGATTATTTAAACGAAAATATTAAAATATGAAGTAAATATATTATTATAATATAGATTTGAAATCAGATTGTTTGTAATGCTTGTCGCTCTCCATACAAAACCATGCATACGGAAATAGGCCTTACACTAACATACGTATTTACCCCTTGTTTATATCTCAATATATACTCTTCTAATTTGCAACTAATGGGTGGAAATAAATAAAATAAATTTGATAATTAATTGCAGTAATTTATTTAATACTATTTCAATTTAACCACTAATTAAATACTTCAAATACTTTATTTTTTTTCTACTAATTTATATTTATTTATTTTAACTATATATAATTTTTTTCATAATAATATTTTGTTTCTAATTTTACTATCATTTTAATTATATTATTTGAACTAAATATATTAATAATAATAATAATAATAATAATAATAATAGGATAAAAATTTGAATTAATCCATTTGCTCATATAATAATAATAGTTATTATTTAATACTCTATTATAAACAAAAACCTGTTTTTCATATGCGTTTTAATTAAGTATGGTTATATTATTATTTATTTAATGGTTTTGAGCTTATTTTTTGTTTGTATCTCAAACCTTTTTGCCTATATATACATTTCCTAATCCGTAGCAAAAATAATCACACAAGAAAGGAAAACAACAAAGCTTGGTTCTTCTTTTTCATATATCATTCAATTAAGTAGCCTAACCTAGCCTAGCCTAGCCTAGCCTAGCTAGCTTTTGTTGTTGGCAGAAATTAAGGATCTGTATTCCGAAAAATGGGTCAGATTGTTTGGTTGCTAGGAATATTATCATTCCTAAGTATACTAGTGCTATCCATTGCTGCTAATGTTCATAACTATACCTTCACAGTAAGCACACATAGTATTTATATATGTATTCGAGTGATTCATTCTTATTAATTAATAGTATATTTATATATTACGTTATTATAACGATGAATATTATTTTATATATTTTTATTGAGTATTAACTCTATGTATCATATATATATAGTCTGGTATTACAACGAAGAGTATTATTTTATATATTATGAGTATTAACTCTATGTATCATATATATATATAAGATAAGTATTATTTTATATATTTTTATTATCTTATAAGTATTAACTCTATGTATCATATATATATATAGCCCGTTATTACAATGATGAATATTATTTTATATATTTTTATTATCTTATAAGTATTAACTCTATGTATCATATATATATATATATATCAACTATTTACGTAATTTAATTATTAGAGTGATTAGATTTTAACACATAATTTTCAACTTTAATATTATATTTAAAATTGTTACAAAATTAACTTTCTCAAAATTTAGACGGTTAAAAAGAATATCAAACATCATTTTTATGCATTTTTTCTTTCTTACAGAAGAGTTTGTTATATGTATTAAGTTTATCAAACCCTTGTATGTTTCAACAATTCAGATTAATGGATTTGAACCCATGAATTTTAATTCCAGTACTATCTTTAAAAATTTGAATATCGTAAAAATTTAAATGATAAATATATAAAAATATAGTTGATAATTCAATTAATTATTAGGTTAAATATTTAGCAGTGTTAGTATCTCAATAAATACTAAAATTAAGTTAAAAAGAAGAATAAAAACATTATCTTTATAAATTTCATACATTCTCGTGCTCCATAAGCTAGAGTGTGAGTAACATTGAAGGGAAACAAAAGAAGACTCTACATATGTATTTATATGCAGACATATTATATACTTGTTTATAAAATTATGATTAAATCGGTAATGATTAAATTATAAGCGATGAGTTAAACAATGTGATGTGATGATGATGTTGATATATTATTGGTTGTAGTTGAAGGAGACATACTTTCAGAGGCTATGTACGAACAAAAGTATGCTGACCGTAAATGGGATGTTCCCAGGTCCAACTATCCATGTTCGCAAAGGAGACACTGCATTCGTCAAAGTCCATAATGATGGTGATTATGGCGTCACTATTCACTGGTAATCTCTCTCCTGTCTCTTTCTCTTTCCCATTTTAGGACAGAGAATTATGAAGAAAAAAACGGAGCTCAATATGGAGCTATGAATCACACGATCGATATTATCTATCGCAATCATAATTGTCTATTTTTTTTTTTAAGTTCAAAGATAAGTGGTATTTTGAGTTTGTGATTTAGGGATTGAGATTTAACTTTGGAAAGTTTATATTATCTTAAATTTAAGATGAATTTTAAGTAATACTACTGATACTCTTATCATGAATACCAATTGAGAACTTATGTATCACTGCAATAGACAGATATTGCTGCCTATATAACATAAACATAAATCTACATTTAGATCTTTGATGGTTTGCATTTAATTATGAGTGTTGAAAAACATAGCATACTCGACTTTGCAGTTTGAACTATAGTGCCAAACTTTTTTCAAAATTAAAAATGATAATTTCGTAGGCATGGAGTCAAACAACCGAGAAATCCATGGTCAGATGGTCCAGAGAATGTAACACAATGTCCAATTAAGTCGGGAGCTAGCTTCACGTACGAAGTTATATTTTCTACTGAAGAAGGAACACTTTGGTGGCATGCTCACAGTGATTGGTCACGTGCCACAGTATACGGTGCCATTGTTATTTTACCTCCACTCCTCCGAACATTTCCATTTGTTAAGCCAGATGAGGAAAAGATACTCGTACTTGGTATATATAAATATATATTTAATTATTTTTTTATATTTATATTTGTATATATTTTAATATTGTATTTTATATTTAATAAGAGGAGTTATCGGTGTTTTAAGTCATTTTATTCATATTATTAAAATATTTTGTACATATAGGTTTTTTTTGAAAAAAAAAATATATAATTCACTCGATTTTTAAATTAAATTAAAATATCTAATTTTAAAAGTAAAGTTACGTAAACATTTTTAGTGAATTCTAATATAATTTTTTTAAAATAAGAAATCAAAAGTATTTGGATCTAACCGTCTATTTTATTGTATTGGCTGTAGGGTCTTGGTTCAATGGGGATGTGAAACAAATATTAGATAATATAATTGAGACTGGCGCTAATCCACCATCATCAGATGCTTACACCATCAACGGTTGGCAAGGAACTCTTTACAACTGCTCCAACGGTAAGTAAAAAAATATTATGTTCTAGTTTTAATTTAAGATGTATTTTATTTAAAAAAAAAATATGTGGGAGAACTTTATTATTTAAAGTAAATTATATAAATAGATTAAAGCAATTTACTACTTTTTATTATATTTTATTTGTCAATATTCTCATTTGCTATTTGCAAGTTATATCTTATAAATGTTAATACAAAATTCTGAATACATAGTAGTAAACTTAAAAATAAAGATATGGCATAATCTAAATAATACAAAGCTTGTTACATAATCAATCAATAATTTTGGATTTTCTACATTCTTGATACAGAAACGACAGCGTATAAAATGGAAGTGACTTATGGAAAAACCTACCTTCTAAGAGTGGTAAATGCTGGAATGAATGAAGAAACATTCTTTGGAATAGCAAACCACACTTTGGAAGTAGTAGCACAAGATGCAGCATACATAAAACCAATAATCACAGATTACATAATGATAACTCCTGGACAAACAATGGATATTTTGCTCAGAGCTAATCAATCGGCAAGCCATTATTACATAGCTATTAAGCCTTATTATGATCCAGCTATTATAGCTCCCTTTGATAACAGTACAGGCACTGCTATACTTCAATATAATGGTAGCTCAACTCCATCTACTATTCCTTTACCGAACCTTCCAGCTGTAACAAACTCAACAGCAGCAGATAACTTTACAAAACAAATCAAGTCTTTGAATCCAGTTAATGTTCCTCAAAATGTCACAACAAGTATCTTTATGGCTGTTTCTGTGAATCGAAAAGTTTGTGGTAATACAACATGCTCTTCTGCTAGTATGAACAACATCACATTTGTCACCCCAACTCTTGATATTTTGCAGGCATATTACGGGTACTTTCTTTTGAATGACACAAATTTTAATTTCTTTATCACATTATAAGTTTAATTTAGGATCAAGTTGTTTGTGCTTATTATAAAGTATTAATAGTTTATGCCCATGAAATATTATAAAAAGAAATTGAAGCTGACAACTTAAAAATGGTATAGTATAGTTAATTTCTATAAAATATTACACAAATTTTACCCTCTCTCGTTTCAAGAGTTAAAATCTCAAAAAATAATTTTGTCATTTATGGCTTCAAAATCACAAACGTGACATATATGAAAATGTAAAATATTGTGTAAAAAGTTAGGTCATTTATCATGTCCCCATAAAATCATCAAAATTACTTTTAGGATCCAACAAACATGTGCTTCTTGAAGGAGGGGAAAAAAAGGGTTCAAGCGTATTGTTTTTTTAAATTGCATTTATCATTAAAACCATTTTTGACTAGATGACAAAAGCAAAAACAAAGAGAACCTAAGGGGGTTTGGAGAAGAAAAGAAAAAAAAAACATTTATCAAAAGCACTTTTGACTCCTTTAACTATCATGAGCAAGTCAACTCTTAAGCTTCGGTTTCTTATTCTTACGTTAAAAGCAATTGTAGGAGAAAACATTTCAAACATAACCAAAAGTTTTGTGTTTTTTAGAAATTAAGTACAATAATTATATATATATTTTTTAAACATATATATTAAATTTGAAGTTGTTTTGTTTTGAACAGGAACATTACTAATGGAACATACACCAATGATTTTCCATTTCAACCAGAAAATCCATATGATTACACAGGGATTATTGCAACTGATCCAACAGTATTGTTCTCAAGTAATGGAACAAGAGTTATAACTGTAAACTATAATGATACAGTTGAGATTATATGGCAAGGAACCAATGTTGGAAATGCTGAGAATCATCCTATGCATCTTCATGGTTTCAGCTTCTATCTTGTAGGGACTGATTATAATAACTTCGATAACCAAATTGATCCTCAAAGTTTCAATTTGATTGATCCTCCTGAAGTTAATACCATTGGAGTTCCTAAAAATGGATGGGCTGCTATCAGATTTGTTGCCGACAATCCTGGTACATATGCATTATAGTATTTATTTCCTATTTTATGTTATTTTCCTATATAAATTGTTCGAGTAAAAAAAGAGTGCAGCCTAATGTAGTTTAAGAATGATATTAATATGAGATTTATAAATAATTAGGAGGATTAAATTGTAAATCATGGTTACTATGGACTCTAACATAACATGAGATTTTTAGTGGATATGTGAGCTAAGCAAAAAAAAATAATAGATCTCCCTTGAAAACAACGTGGGTTTTACAAGAGGGAAGGAACAAAAATGAATTGATTAGGTTTTAGAATAAAAAATAGTGTGTTCATATTTCTCACACAATTAAACTAGTCATGATAATAAGGCACCACATGCTTTGTTTTTTTATTAAGGAAAATTCTTAAAAGTATATCATTTATATATTTTATTTTTGTTATTTTTTAAACGAGTTATATTAATTCTATAATTTAAAAATATTATCAATTAATTTAAATTTAAATATTTAGATTTTTTTTAAGAATGAAATAAAAATTCTATATATTTTATTAATAAAAAATATTTTAAAAAAAACCCACTCTTTCGATCTTTTTCTCTCCCATTGACTCTTTCTCTCTCCACCCTTTTTCTCCTTTTCTTTTTCTTTCTCTCCCTCCGATCTTTTTCTCTCTCTTCCTCTCCTGCTCGTTCTTTCTCTCTTAATTTTATTTATTATTTTTTATTAATAAAATAGTTATGAGAGAAGAGAGAGAATGAATAAGAGAAAAAGGAGAGTAGAGAGAGAAGAAGAGGTTTTTTTTAATTTTTTTATTAATAAAATATATAATTTTTATTTTATACATAAAATAATCTCAATTTTTGAATTTTTTTACTTAATTGGTGATAATTTTGAATTATAAGACTATTAAAATTTACTTCAAAAATTTTGAGATTAAAATGTATAAATCATATAGTTACAAAACTAAAATAACACGTTATTTTTCAATTCACACCAAATTTGCTATTCTATTTTACTAAAATATAACCTAACTATCTTTGTCATAATGAACTTAGGCACACACACCAAGTTCACTATATGTGGGTGAGATTATCGCTTTAAGATTTAAAAATTGTTCCGAATTTATTCTATAAATTTTTAACTAATCTACTTTAGTCTATTCTATTTGATTAAGTATGTCATTGTGTAAATAACTATTGTGTGATCCATTGAACTCACATAAAAATTACCAAACAAAACCCAATTTTTGACACAGGTTCACATATAGGCCCCATGCATGTGCAAACATCTTCCAACTATTAAATATTATACTAATTTGTAAATGCCCAAAAGATTATCCTTATTAAAAGGAGTAATCTAAATTCTTATAAACTTATTTAGATTATCTTTTTTTTTAATTTAAGACCTTTATTTATCTTTACCAATTATACAAGTCATGATAATAATAAGAAGGTTGAATATGCTTTGTTTTTGATTAATTAATCTAGTATTAATAATTGATTTTTTTTAATATATACCAATATAGGGGTTTGGTTTATGCATTGTCATTTTGAAAGACATGCCACATGGGGCATGGACGCTGTGCTGATTGTGAAGAATGGTCCGACTCCTGAAACAAGCATGCGAAGTCGTCCTACCAATATGCCTACTTGTTATTAATTATTTTCATTAGTAATTTCAACCATTTCAGAATTAAGTCAGATGTAACATTTTATTTAAACTAAATCACTCGTCTATATATGACGTGATTTGAATAAAAGTTTCTCTAGTTATAATTATTATAATTATAAATTGGGTTATTATCTCTTGTGCAACTATAGTAAATGATAAATGAAGTAACTCCAAAAGATTAAAAATTAAAAATAATATTAGTGCTTTCAATAATAGTTGCCCTACCAAAAATACCACCAATAAAGTTACAAATATGTGATGAACTTTGCAAGACAAATTTTCTTATTCTTGATGTCGAGTGTAAGAGAATAATGAAGAGTGTTCTTCATTGAAAATGTTAAGAGTGTGCCTCAAATATTATTTTCAAAAGCAAGAGCTATTAGGAAATATATATCTCAACAATTTTAAAATCAGTGCCCCTCAAATGTGAGTTTTATGTAGGGTTGTTCATCGGATCGAAACCGCTAATTTTATACTCATCTGATTTGATCCGATCCGATCATTCGCTCGGATTGAAACATCCTAATTCGCAACTGATTCGATCAACTCTCACATCCGCTCAATCTGATCCGTAAATTATTCAGATGACAACCGATCAATCCGACCAATAAATTTAATTAATTCTATTTTTTGTATTTTTAAATAATTTTTTTAAATTTTAACATAAATCATAACATAAAATTATTTTACTTAAAAAAACATTAAAAAATCAAATAAATATTATATATATATATATATATTTAATTTAATAAATATATATATAATTAATTTCGGTCGGATTAGATGAATCGTAATAAAATTCGTCATTCGATCCGCACTTAATGAATGGAAAAAATTTCTATCCGATCCGACCAACGAATCGGATCGGATGATCGGATTTTTTTCACACTCCTAGTTTTATGTACTTTAGTTGAAAGCAGTTGTTAGAGTTTGAATATAGAACTTCTAGTTCTTACATAATTTTCTTATTTTGAAGTGATTAAATATGTTCTATAAAAACATTCATATCCATTTCTTCAAGAATTACTATTTTAAGTATAAATGGTTAATTAATATATATTTCTAAGTTTTTTTTGTTTGATGGGTTTAAAACATATATAAATCTCCAAAATATTCTTAAGACAACAAAACAAGTATTTTATTAAAGGTGTTGATTAATCATTCTTGACATATGTAGCAAGATGGATTTTGTAAGATATTGTTGTTTTGTGGAAAATAAATTAGAATAACTCCCTATCACAAGTTATTTAGTTATGTTAAGAGAAACAGTTTATTATCTTTGTTATTTTTTTTTAACAGTTTAGTTTTTTTGTTTTAAAAATGTGATAGTAAAATAATTAATAATTAATTTTTATATATTTTTTTAACTATATACAATGAGTCATCTTTATATATTGTTTTCAGCAATAAACAACAATGATTATAAAATTTAAATGATTTTTTTATATTGTCAAATTTTCATAACAAAAAAAAAATAAACTGTTACAAAAAAAATAAAAAACGACTTTAAATAAAGTAACAAAGTTACCCTAAATATATTTATCTCTTGTATCTATGTATCCTCTAATATATATATATAACAATTAATATAACATATAAATATATAAAACATATATTTTATGATTAGTTAGAAGAATTGATTAATGTATAGACGAAGAGATCTCACTCTAAAGTAAGCAATTATATGATTAGAGTGCATTCATAATTAGCTAGGTTTTGCAATTTTATGATATTAAATGGTATAATTAATATAGTAATATTACCTATTTAACTGTGAAAAAGCATTTGTTAAAGTTTCGTGAATAAGAAAATAAGAATATATTAAGGATATTGGCATATATAGATGTTATGCAGTAGATGTTTGGTCCTAGTTTTAGACTTGCAGTATTAATTTGTTATATAAAAATCATGTTGACATGACTTAGCCATCTCATTAACTCCATAGATAGATCATAAGTCTCTTCAAACTCCATTCCTAATTATTCCCACCCATCTTCAACTTGTTGGATTCATCAGTACGTAAGTCTCTACTTTTTCATATTTTTGTATTCCAAATTTTACTTATTTAATTAGATCTCAAATACTGATTTTTATTACCTTTTTTTTCTAATACACTTGTTAACTTTTTGAATTTTCCCACGAAGAATTCTTGAGTTTTATTTTCATTTCTTTCATATTTATAGGTAATTGTTGTATATCTCTTTCAATAATATAGTTGAAAAATTACTTAAATAATTAATCAATTGAGAGAGATGAACTAATAATATATAATTTTATAACATTATTAAAAATAAAAAAAGCGGGATGATGTTATTTTTATTTTTATAAATTTTAAAATTATTATTTTTATGATTTTTTTAAAAATATTTTGCGTAAAAAGGTTTGTAAATAAAATTTGCATAAAATACGGTATAAAAATGAGTTATTTTATCAATATGTTACTTATTAGTTGTATAGCGTATAATAAAACACCAAAAACCATATAGTAATACAAATGAAGTTGCTTTCCTTATATTATGTTATATACGTGTATATATATATATAACCTTTACATTACATTGTCAAATTTTGTTTTTGTTGGTAAATATTATTTATGATCGTTAAAACGTGTGATTTAATTATTATATTTTTTCTTAGTTTAATTCCTCTATTTTATTACAGGCTTTACTTAAGCATTAATTCACGGGTTTTTAGATACTCTGCGACCATTTCCCGTTTTCATAACAATCCATGTTTTGTTTTTCAAATATTAATTATGTGTTTCTAATTTGTACCTTTATTACAAACAAACGAAAGAAATAATTAAATTAATTCATATAATTAGTTTTTAACAAAAAATTTAAAAAAAATAATTATCTGTTCACTTTTCTTATTACATATTAAATAATATATTATAGTTAGTACATGACCATAATTAGTAATAAAGTTGTATGATTGAATATAATTTAAACACAATTATTTAAAAAAAAACTTGTGTTTATGCTATAAAAAAAAATGGGATTGTAAGTCAATTCTCAAGATGTTGCATCACAAGAATTTCAGTATTTTATTCCACAAATGCATGCATAAAGGTGTCATATGTGAATTCAACTCTTTTCATTTAACATTAATTAAATTAAACTCTTTTCATTTAACATTAATTAATCAAAATAAGTTTGTGAGTTAAAAAAAAAAAACTTAAGCTCCTTTAACTCATTGCTAAATAAGCTAGCTTTATAAATAGCTGGCAATATTATTTTTTAATCAAAATTTGTGATAAAATAATTATTATAATATTATTATAAAAACACATTAAAATATTTACAAAAATTTAATCAAAATATAATATTTATACTAATATTTTTATACTTTGATAAAATTATATATATTTTTTTATTTTTATATCTCAAAAGCATAAATATGATAATTTTTAACGTATTTAAAAATTAGTTAAAGAAATTTGCACTACACATTAATTGTTTTACTTTTTTTCTAATTTTTTTCGATGGTTAATTTAATCTATTGTATAAATCTTTAATCACATACATGCATACAAAAATAAATATGATAAAAATTGTATACAAAAGTATCTGACTTTCGAAATTATATTTAACATATATGCATAATTTTTTAATACCATGATATATACTCTTTAATTTTATCTAAATTTAAACTATTTTAAAAACCTGCAATGTTTATTATTAAATATATTGTATATATATTTTTTTATTAAATGTGATAATATTTATATAATTAAAGTATGTAGTTTAAATTCTATGATTGTAAAATCTAAAAAAATAACCGATGTCAAATAACTTATTGAGATCGAGCACATATAAAAATACCTTTTAACTTAATAAGAATTGCTAATAAAGGCTCTTCTAATAGTAAAATTAATCACTTTTTTTTTAAAAAAAGCTTTTGGATAAACCTTAGTTAGTGATCTATTTCTCTCCGTATATATTATATATAAATTTTAAATCGATCTAATATTTTTTTAAATAAAATTATTCTTAAGTTATTGACATTTATTGTTATTTTAAGAATGTATTATAACATCCTTCAAATAACAGTAACATCCAATAAAAACTTTAATCATATGGTGATGGAATAAGAATAGTATCTGTAAATTAATGTATCTATCTCTACCTATAAACCAATTTTAATTTTAATATTATATCACTTTTTAAATTTATTTATTTATTTTAAAATTATATAATATATAATTTTGATTTAACTATTTATTATTTAAATGTATTTTAAAAAATAAAATAGATATCATATAATCAAGAAAATTTAATATAATAAAATTTAAAAATCATATACATGAATTAAAAAGCCTTTTATATTTTGATCTTATTCATTAATTCAATTTAAATATATAATTTTTTATTATACAAACGAAAAATGACCTTAAAATAATGAATTAAAAAGCCTTTTATATTTTGTAATTAGATGGTGATAATGAGTATTCCTTGAGAGTTCAATTAAAGAGGTAAACTTATTCACACATTCCTATATCTTGTTCTTCTTGTTTTTTTTCTTTCTTTTTTTAATTTCTTTAGGTGGTGTGATTGTATCACTTTGAAGACTATATAGAAAGAATGATGAGCTTTTATATGTAAAATTGAATTTTGTTAACTCTTAGTTCGGCATCAAGTTGTGTATAAAATAGAACCACCCAAAGTAATTTTTATTTTAAAAAGAATATTTAAAAAATTAATATATAAGAATCTTTTTGACTAAAAAAATGACTTAGAGGTTATCAAAAAAATTTATTTAAATATTTTAATCATTTATTAAAATATAAATCGTTAAATTTTTAAAATTTATTCACTTTAAAATTATATGATTAAAGTATTTATTTTTTATAATATAAAATGGATACTTTAATCACGTAACTATAAAATTATATGATTAAAGTATTTAAATTCAAAAATCGAATAATTTATATATTTTTTGTAAAAATTATATGATTAAAATATTGTAATAAAAAATTGAAAAATTATCTATTCAAAAATATTTATTTTGAAAATGATTTCTATAATCAGCACCATCAAAACATGAGCTAAATTATTTCAACCTCTCGTCCTTTGTTTAAGATGCTAGCTAGTGTCATTATTTAGCAGAAGAAAAGAATTTTTTTTATCACAATTTATATATATATCATAATATAATTATTTTAAAGAATATAATAATATTTTAATAATTTTTATTATTATTATAATAAAAATTATAAAATATTGATTTTATTTTTATTATTAATTATTTATTAATATTATTTTTATAAATAAATTATTTTTACAAAAATAATAATTGAAATTATGATAATATATTTACAATTATTTAAATATTTAATATTTATTTTAATCGTATCAAGTCTTAATGTAATAATATTACTATGTAAAAACGACAAAAATGATCTATTTACGAGGTTTAATTTGTTAGCTAAGATTCTTTTTTCTTTCTTTGTGCAGAGTTTGGGTGAAAACGACAACCCGTCTCAGAAATTATTCTGTTATTTTCCTGAAGAGCTTTGTTGTCAAATGAAAGTAGTTTCGTTTTATCGGAATCCGCTAATAAGTTATTGTTAGGACTACATGGCACAAGATTACAATATGAAGTGTAAATATTCTAATGATAATTTTTGTTTACGTTGCATGTTTCCTTTAAATACCCCATTTAATTTTTTTCTCAAATCTAATTTCAATTGAATTAATACAAATCAATTTGAGTTAAAGTTTAATTTATGAATTATTTTTAAATATACAATACAATATATACAATTTTTTAATTTTAAATTAATATATTTTTAACAAAATTTATTATTTATATTCACAACTAATATAATCACAAAAATAAGAAAAGATTTATCGTGTTAACCCAACCTTAAATTTATACGTAAATTTATATGTATTATATATTGTTATATAAGGTTAAATCAATTTAAAAATAATCTCTTAAGATTTAAGTAATTTAAAATTTAATATATATAATAATATGTGTGTTTTTAATGTGTAGAGATCTAAAGATAATATTTATTTTAATTATGTATTAAAATAAATATACAATTATTAACTATATATATAATGATTATGATCTGCCTAATCACACTTATCATTATTCTTCTTATTTGATATCCATAGTAAGAGAGAACAAGAAAAAAATTAAAAGGTTCCTTTATAAAAACGTGTAAATCTAGAAAACTAACTAATTAATTATAAAATTAATTAATAACCATAGATTCAGGTACAATTTACTATACTTTATCTTTGATTCTTGTTAATACAACATGAATATTCTTAGATTATTTTTTTAGATTATGGTATTCACTAAAGGTTATTTTATTCTAAAAAGTGGTATCAGAATTTCTTTATGTTGAAATATTAATAATCAAATTTATTTTCAATTTATGATAATTTTAGTGTTTTCAAATCTGATGATTTTGGGTTTAGTATTATCATATTTGAGAAGAATTATTATTGTCTTCCAAAATTATTCATTTAAATCTAAGAATATTTTATGATTATTTGATGTTGGATTTGATCTATAAATTTTAATGTCATAAAGAAATCTTAAAAAAAGATTATTTTTTGATATTATTTATGTATGGAATCAGATTCAATTTTGTTTTCCTTTGTTAACAAAGAGAGAAAGAGACGATGATATATATATACCTTTGTTTCTTTTGATATGCCCAAAAATGAATCATTCATCTTTGAATCAACAGGTATATTAGGGTTTATTTTTTGTTAAGTTTTCTTTAGTCTCACATCGGTCAGAAGTTTGACAACAGTGTTGCTTATAAGTTTAGGCAACCTTTAACTCAATGAGATCTTATTTGGGTTAAGTTAGGTCTGAGTTTCTAACATGGTATCAGAACTGGGCTTGGTTTGATCGATGACTTCGACTTTGTCTTTAACAATCATACCGTGACTTTGTGAGACCATCTTTACCCGTATGGAGACGGCTGTTAAGTTTCATTCAGTAACACATATGCCAAAAGTTTGACAGTAGTGCTGCTTATAAGTTTGGACAACCCTTAACTCAAGGAGATCTTATTGAGTTAAATTAGACCCGAGTTTCTAACATTTTTGATATTTCAATTATAGTTTTGTGATTTTTTTTACATTATGTATTAACTTCAACCTATATGATTAAAAAATATATTCGACAGTCAGCGGTTGTGAGCCAACAACCAAGAAATTGAATTTTTTATGTTACAATTAGGGTTTTTGCAATTAGAATTTTGATTCTTACATAATGTATTTGATTAAGCCCAAAAACGATTAATTTTTTCTAAAGCTCGCAGATAAATATTTTAAATATTTTATGGATTTAAAGAAAATTTTCATAGGATTAAAAAATATATAAATTTGAATTAATGGTTCAAAATATGTATATGAACTTTATAACTCAATAAGAATTGACTAGAATTAACCAACGCTGATCAGCGTTGACCAACGTTAACCGTTGATTTTGATCCAATTTTTTTATACAACTTAAAATTAAAAATATTTATATGCTTTATATATATTTCGAGATAAATTAATTGAAGCGACATATCGTGAAAGTGATCTCTCTCGTGAAAATTAATTTATTTTAGAATATAACTTATGTGAATATTTATCGGCTCAAATGAAGTTTAATATTAACATAATTACATGTACATCTATTTTAATAAACGCATGATGATTATTCAGTTCTTACATGTAAATAATAACTTAACCTAAATGAAGATTTATTGTTCAACATGTTCTTATTGTTAGTGTTTGATTACTACATTAAGATATCAATTATAAGTTAATATTTTTGTCCAAAAACAAAATATTAATGTATTTTTTAAGGAGCATGAAATGTACAAAAAGAGTAAGAACCCTACCAGTGAAGCTGAAAATGTAACACTTGATGTTGAGGTAGAGATGTTTGAACAAGTCAATCAAGGTATCGGGGGAGTTGAAACTCATATAGTGGAAGCACACTAAGGTCTATAGAGACTAAGGGACTATCAACTAGCAAGAGAGGGTAAGAAGAGAAAATAGGAAGCCATGGAGGTATGAAGATTATATTAACAATGATGATATTTAAAATGGAACTAATCTCATAGCCTTTGCCTTCAATGTGGCTGATGAATTAGTTGACTCTTAACCAAGTAATTATGAATATGCTATTAGTTATCTTGATTCCAAGAAATGAATGGAGTCTATAGGGGATGAGATGAATTCACTTAATAGGAATGAAACTTGGGTGATAGTGCCAAAACCACATGGGATCAAAATAGTAGCCTGTAAGCGGCTATAAAAGAAGAATACATGTATACCAGAAGAGGTGGAATTGCCAAGATTCAAGTCTAGATTGGTGGCTAGAGGAGATACATAAAGGGAGAAAATTGATTTTGAAGAGATATTCTTACCTGCAATAAAATTTACCAATTTTAGAATCTTAATGTCAACTGTGGAAAATCAAAACATGAAACTCGAGTAATTGGATGTAAAAACTACCTTTTTTCATGGAAAGTTGGAGGAGGAGATACACATGGTACAACCATTGGGATTTGTAGAACCAAGTAAGGAACATATGGTATGCTTGCTGAAAAAGTCCTTTTATGGGATAAAAACAATCCCAAGATGTAGGTATAAGCATTTTGATGATTATGTAACAAATTCTAGTTTTAGAAGGAGTGTTATGACTCCTGTGTCTATATGATGAACACCGGAAAGTATGAGGCAGTGTACTTTCTATTGTATCTAGATGATATACTTATGGCTAGCAAGAGCAAGGAAGAGGTGTCAAGGTTAGAGAATCTTTTAAGGGCTAGCTAAGTTTCAAATGAAAGAACTTGGACTAGCCAAGAGAATATCGAGGATGGAGATAAATCAGATGTGGAATGTGAAAGAAATTATGGGTAACACAAACACAATATGTCTTCAAGCTACTTAATATGAAATGTAAACTTCACTTTTAGATTAACAGAATCTTTTTTTCAATTTGATGGAGGGAAAAAAAAGTTGTTAGCTTCACTATAAATAGAAAAAGCAATACAGACAACATGATCAAGAAATGATAGAATCATTTTGACCCTTCTCTTCTACACAATTGATCTCCAAAGTTCTTTAAGCTTATTCTCTAACTTCTTACGGATTTTGTTAGAACTGAATATCCATAATCCAATCTAAGTTCGAAACACTAGCTTGTCATTTGGGTGAGACTCAAATCCACTCCGCTTAGATGCTCACAGTGATCAAATGTCATTGCATGTAACAATTAAATATGTTTTTCAAGACTTTGTTAGACAATGTTAATTCTACAAACATAGAATTAGAAATTTCAATTAAAGATATCCATTCATATTCATATTTATATTTATGTCATATACTGATTTTTCCTACAGTTATTGATATATGAATTAGTTGCTAAAATTAATTTAAGATAATATAACTAAATTATTTAGGTACGAGTTAAACCTTGAACACTTTAGTTCAATATTTTTTAAAAAAAATGGCACCACGAGTAAAAGAGAAAGAGACTTAGGTCTACTTGCTTTTTTTGTTTCAATCTTTCAGTTTCATTTGTATTAGGTGGTTAAGCATGTATGTTAGTATCTGTATGTTAGCATATGGTTGAGTAGTTAGTTAGGACTTTCTGTTACTGTTACAACTATACTAGTGTATGTAGCCATCCTTATCCGTTATATATATATATATATATATATATATATATATATATATATATATATATATATATATACATATAGCATGAGATAGCTAGCATTGTATTTGTTAACACTTGAACAATCAATAACAGAGGAAACATTCATTCTTTGAAGCTATTCTTGAAGTTTTGAAATTTGACATAGATAATTTGTTTCATTTAATATTAAAACTATAGTTTTATGTAAATATTATTTACTAATAAATTTTTTTATTGTATCAAACTTACTACTAAACCTACTTAAATGTGTCTCGAATTAATATTCCATCACTTTAGGCATCCAAAACTAACATAACAATTAAAAGAATGTGATCACGTGATCACATTTAAGATATTTTAGTAATTCTATGTTGTATCTAATATTAAAAAATAGAAATCAAAAATAAAAAAAAACAATAGAAAAACTTAAATCCCTTCAAAGACCTAATTAAATTACGAAATTGTATAATTGTTTAATTAGGAGGATATAGGTTTTTCTCTTCTATTTTTTCGAATTTAAATTCATTATTATTTTTACATTAGATATTTAGAATTACTAAAATACCCTTAATGTGATCACTTATCAACTCTTTATTTTCTATTAATTTTGGATGCTTAAAGTGACTTAATATTAATTCGAAACAAATTTAAGTAGTTCTAATAGTAAATTGAAACCAAAAAAAAAGTTTTATTGATAAATTGATACCAAATTAATAGTTTAAATACTAAATGAATAGTTTGCTCAAGATAATTTTGATAATTTTAACATGAATAACTATAGTTACAAAAATTCAAAAAACAATTAATTTAAAGGTATTAAAATTACCATTTGTCCTTTGTAGAAAATAAAATTTTGCAAAATATGTATACAAATAGCTCAAGAAAAAACATTATTGTAGTTGTAATCATGGATAAAAATATTGATATCAATAGAAATATCAAGACTTTAATTTTACCAAAATATTATCAAATATAGGTGAATATTTAAAGAAAATTATAGAAAAATTATGCTTGAAAGTTATTACTATTTTTAAAATTTTGTATGAAATTTTTAAAAATACTAATAATAGATTGATTGAATTTATTAAGACATAAGACAAATATTTGTTATGATTAATATTATTTTTGATTAAAATTTTTAGTTTCTTGATATCGATATACATTATATTGAAATTAATAAAAAAATGAATAATATAAATATAAAATTAAAAAGTATGTATATCATATAATAAAAAATAAAATAATATCAAACAAAATGAAAAAAAAAGATAATTAAAAAATCATTTAACTAATTACCTAAAAATGATTCATATTAATGAATTATAACTAATAATTCAATATTTAACAATTAAGTAAATGTGAAAATTCATGGAAAGTTAAAATTGATTATCTTTTCGTAAATATTAACTTAATTAATAACAAAATAATAAGTTATATAGGTGTATCATTAATTTGATAAAATAAAAAAAATAAAAATTAATATTTATATCAATATTTTTAATATTTCCAAAATATCTATATCAATAATTTTGATATTTTTAATTCATAATTTTTTTTCTTTTTTTCTCCTTTTTATCCTCCAAACATCCTATTTAATATATTTTTTAAGAGATCTTAAAATCGCTTATTTTATTTAATAAAGAAAACATTATAGGAATAGAATCTGATAAAAATGAAAAGTTATATTATCTTAATTACAAATCAATCTCGAATAACATATCTAATATATTTATAGATGCAATAAAAATATAAATTAAAACCTTATATATATATATATATATATATATTCAAAATAACAACAGTTCCAAGTCCCGGCCTTAGAATCGACGTACCAAAAGGTAAGTTGTAACAACAAGTCTACCTAAATTTCGTATGGTGCCTGCTAATATTGAAAATGCCTCTAAACAGAAATTCAAAAGCTCACAATTTACAAACACCATAAAAGTACTTATAAGAAGTACTTTATTAACTAATTTTCTTAAACATGCATATCACACAAACTATGAGATCTTCCATGACAACAAGTGTGCTTTTCCAGCTTCATGGGCTTGTTCTTCTCGTTCTCATCAACATAGCTCAAGCCGATGTGCATTATTACGATTTTGTTGTATGTATCAACATATATAGATACTTTTTTTTTCTTTTTCTCAATTACATAATATATAGTATTTAAACTTTTGCACATTCTACCATTTATGATTTCGTTATTTATTTTTAATTTTCACACATTGTATCTTTGGTACCTTTTTTTTCACATGCTTAATTCAAAATCTGAGATTAACTTGAAATTAAATATCAAAAGCTAAAGTATAAAAAAAAAGGGATTAAATTATAAGAAAAAAAGTAGTTAAGGAACCAAAGTATGAAAATTAAAAAATAAAGGGACTCAATTATAAAGAGAAAAAAGAGAAGGAACCAAAGTGTGGAAAAATTTAGGAATCATTTGTATAGTGTAGGTTTTTTCCCCCCTCTTTTTCAAATTGATGTATTTAACTTTTGTTTAATATTTGCAGCTTAGAGAGAGCAATTTTACAAAACTGTGTAGCACAAAGAGTACGTTGACAGTAAATGATAGTTTTCCAGGGCCAACCATATATGCACACAAGGGAGATACTGTTTATGTTAATGTTTACAATGAAGGAACCTATGGTGTCACATTACACTGGTAATGATATTTTTGTCCTTGAAACTCCACTTTTTGATTTGTAGAGTTTTTATTCATATATATTTTTAAATAAAAAAATAATAATGACAATATATGTGACACAGGCATGGAATAAAACAACCAAGAAATCCATGGTTTGATGGACCAGAATATGTGACTCAGTGTCCGATACCTGTTGGAACAAATTTTACATACAAAGTGATATTATCTGACGAAGAAGGTACAGTGTTTTGGCATGCTCATAGTGATTGGACTCGAGCTACTGTTCATGGTGCTTTTGTAATCCTGCCTGATATTGGAACTTCTTACCCATTTCCTACGCCTGATTTTGAGCAAGTCCTTGTTTTCGGTAAGCCTAATTCAAGAAAATCCCTTATGTTTTATAATTTCATATTAATTCCTCATTTACTAACTTGTTATGCCTCTATTTGATGTATGTTCTATAGAAAGTTATAATTTTTTTTATATGTATTCAAGTATTAGACACACTTATTTTTTTTTTAAATTCTCTGTATTATAAATCAAATTGAATTATTAGAGTATTCACATTCATAATCATATAATCGATTGGAGATGAATACTTTGTACCAAAAAAAAAAGGAATGAAGAATTACAAGTAAGATACCTATTTATCCACTTAATTTAGACATCTTTATAAAGCATGAATTAAATTGGGCAAGTTTATTGGAAGGTTGAACATGAGTTTATACAAAGTTCTATTATACCTTATAACGATTCTAAATTTTATTTATGATTTTGATTATTAATTGGTTTTTTTATTCCAATTTTTTTTGTAAAAATAATCACAATATATTTAGTAATAATTTTTACTTAGTTAATTTCAAGAAGAAAAATCACATACATGTTGTTTGGTACTTTTTTTTATTTTCTTTTTTTCTTCAAAAACATAAAGAATTAAGAAAAAAATTTGCTACTAGTTAAAAGAAAAATTAATCATATTCTTTCGATATTTATACTTACAAAAGTCATAAAACTTAATTTAAACAGTAGAAAAGTGTACGAAGAAAATGAAAAAATTTTAAAAAATAAATATTTGATTTAAAAATTATATTTTTCAAAATTTATAGATCATATCATATTTTTTTAGTTATCTTAAAAATAAAAAAAATAAAATTTTAAATTTCTATTAAACATATCTAATTAAATAATTGAAAAAAAATTAAAAACCAAAATCTTTATCAATCGCATTATAGTTAGAATTATTTTACTATATTAAAGTAAATAATTTTTTTATTTAACTTACTTTGATAGTTATTTTTTTATACAATACAATTCATATATATATAAATATTACTCAAACCTCAAACTTTAAACTTACTAAAATAAGTTTCATATAATTAAACGTAGCAATGTGAATAAACCCCCTTAGGAAACATAAACAAGCGTCACCTGACAAAAAAAAATAAATAAATAAATAAAACGAACCAGTGTCTTTACGATACTCTTTATTTCTAAAAAGTAGTTATAAACTAAAATTCCATACAACTACATCACATTATTATATTAATATTATTATTAAAAAAAATCTATGTAAGAAAGATATATATATATATATATAAGAAAGATAGTATTTGTAAGTGAAGACTTATAGTTTTTTTCCTTCAGCATTTTCCTGTCTAGTTATGTGGAACCTTTGACTTCACACAAGAATGGATGGTAGAGAAAAACAAGTGATAGAAGACTAATTTTGGAACAACGTCCTGCCAAACATTAATTAGACCATGCAGGGTACATATAAAATTATAGAGACAAAATATGAAGTTCATTAATTATTATAATTAGAGTAATTAGGTCTAATATTTGTTTTTGATGATATATTTATTCCATCAATTTTGAAAAAATAATATCACAAGTCTAAATAATCATTTTTTAGGTTTTTGAAAAAATCATTTGTTTATTTTTTCAACTGTATTTGAAAAAAAATAAATTTAACGTTAATGATTGTTCAATGAATTTTTAAAATAATTTTTTAACAAAATACAAAGAAAAAAATGATACTTTTATATATATATATATATATATATATAATACTTTTAAAAAATGATACTTTTAACAAAATCACAAGGAATTATTTGCATGGCAGTATATATATATATATATATATATATATATATATAATATAATGATACTTTTTTAAATACCAATACTACTCATGCTGTGTTCGAAATCTAGGCGCATAAGTCTCTCACAACTTTCCAATTGTACAACATGTAACTGAAAATGAGTGTGATATATTCCAAATAAATGAATCATGTCTCATAATGATTTTATTGGTCTTAATTATTTGTCAATTGCAGCATCATGGTACAAAGAGGATGTAATGACTCTGATGAAAGAAGCCCTAAAAGAGGGTGGACTCACTACTTTGTCAGACTCTTATGCCATCAATGGCCAACCCGGAGACTTCTATGACTGCTCTAATGGTACCCAATTCATTCCTACAAATACAAATTACTTTATTTAACTTGTTTTACTCAAATTGTCACATTTCAAAGATTTATGTTCTTATTTCAAATTAACACACACACCAAGTGTTTGTTAAAAATGCAGAAACGACTTTTCGAATGTCAGTGGATTATGGGAAGACCTATTTACTGAGAATAGTCAATTCAGTGCAAAATACAGACATGTTCTTCGCCATAGCTGATCACAACCTCACTGTTGTTGGCTTAGATGCTTCTTATGTGAAACCAATTGTCACTAGCTATGTTCTAATAACCCCAGGTGAAACAATGGACGTTTTAGTCACAGCAAACCAAGCACTAGGTCATTATTACATGCTTGCAAGTCCATTCTTTGATGGACAAGCTGATGATTTTGACAAAAGTATTACTAGTGCTATCTTTCAGTACAATGGCAACTATACTCCTCCTTCGTCGCCAATCTATCCGACCAACATTCCTGACTTTTACGATATTATTTCGGCGGAGTCTTATTTGAAGAAATTGAGAAGCTTAGCCTCACCAGAACACCCTATTGATGTTCCATTACAAGTTACAGAGAGAATGTATGTAACAGTTTCTATAAGTATGATGCGTTGCCCTAATGCTTCTTGTGCTGGCCCTGATGGTAATAGACTTTCTTCTGCCTTGAACAACATTAGCTTTGCTAATCCTACTGTTGATGTGTTGGAAGCATATTACAGGTACTTTTCCATTCCATATCTATAACTTAATTGGACAATCTAGGGAAATTTCAGTTTATGGTGATCAAGGCTAACTCTAGGCTATTAAAACATTGCTCAAAACATTGAATTTCATTTTAAGAAAACATGCATGCTGTAAAATTAAATTAATTATAGCTATCTGCATACTGCTTCATTGGTATAGTACAGAATGTTGTTAATAATGATAGGGCATTGTATGTGAATGCTAATATTGTTGGCATAGATACTTTACTTGAGTTTTGAGTCTTACTTTTGAGTTACAATTAGTAGTTTCGTATGAATAATTCAATTTATTTAAGATTCATTTAACAAACTAGTGAGATGAAAAAGCCCATTTCATCTAACTTATGAACAGTTCACGAGTTCATTTAAAAAGATAAATTTTGTAAAAAAGTAATTACCCTGATATTATTATGAAAAATTTACACTTAGTGTTTTTTCTTGTTTTAAAAAAATATAATAAAAAGCTAATATTTATATAACATTTTTATTCTTAAACAAAATTAAACATTTTTTTTTATTTTTTTATTTTTTTATCTTGTAAACATGTATATGAATGACAGCTCAACTAATTTAAAAGTGATATATATGAGTTATAATTAACTCACGTATAAGTTTAAATGAACCAAGTTACAACTCTACTCAGGTGAGTTGCCTAAGCGAGATAGCTCATCTAACCTCTTTTTGACACCTCTAAGTATAACAAACATGTGTATAATTCTATACGTATGAGACAAATATTTAGAAGAAAAAAAATGCATGTGTTTGAGATACACAGAAAGAAGAGATAGAGATAAAATATGAAATAGAAGAGTGTGTTTGAAGGAAGGGTTCAGAAAAAAGAGAAATTTGTTCAAGGGTGTCGATAATGAACCTGAGTCATTACATAGAGTTAATTTAAAATTATACCCTAATTAAGATCAAGTTATATGTGATTTTCTTTTAGCTTTGACTGTTAAGCAAAACAAGATATTTAACTACATGTATTTATTTAACATTCTTTTTCTTTTTTTTTTCTTTTTAAGGAACATAAGTGGTTATTACGAGACGAATTTTCCAGATAAGCCTCCAACTTTGTTTAATTTCACCTCTGATGACTTATTGACAGACAATGTTACATTATCAGATCAAGGGACAAGATTGAAGGTTTTGAACTACAATGATTCAGTAGAAATAACATTTCAGGGTACTAATGTGATGAATTCTGGAGAAAATCATCCAATGCATTTACATGGATTCAGATTTTATGTTGTTGGAGCTGGTGTTGGAATTTTCAACAATGTAACCGATCCTTTGACTTATAACTTAGTTGATCCACCTCAAGTTAATACATTCCCAGTACCTAAGGTTGGATGGATTACCATCAGATTCAGAGCTGATAATCCAGGTATCCTCACTACCTAATTTGATCAATAGACTAATAGAATAAGGGTTTGTTTGTTTTTTTTCTTATTGGACTCTATAAAAAACGTTTTTAACAGAAAAAAAAAATGCTTCAACACTAAATAGGAATTTTTTTTTTGTCGTAAATGCTTTCAGGGTTTAGAAATCATATTATGTGTGTTTCTTCCTAAAATTACTTCTCTTTGAAAACACTTTCAACATAAACACAAGCAAACATACCCTAAAAATAATTCATCATCCCAATTCATTACGGTTTTTTAACGAATACAAGAAAAGATAATGAAATATGGTTACTTATATTATTAGTACATGATTTTATTTTTGGTATTTTTTTTACTCGTTACTTTAGTGATACTTTATTTTAAAAATGATATCAATTTAATTGGAGATATTTCACGTATATAATAATACACGAGCATATTCAAAGTGTATTTTTAGAAAATAAATTAATTAAAAGATATTTAGAAGATATTTTAAGATAATCAATTAATTGATTATTTAAAATTATCTTTTAAATATCGCACGTGTATTGTTACATATATGAAAAATCTTCAATTATATGACAAATTGCATTAAATTTGTACTTTTTTTTTAAATTAGGATACCACTAAAATATCGCATTAAATATCTGGGTAAAAAATGACACTAAAAGTAAAATCGTGGTATTAATTAAATAACGATCCGGAATTTTTGACTCACATTTCTCTTCAATTTCGATGAAGTAAACATGACCTAAAGTAATTGGGATATTAGTTATTTAAATTAAGCTAGATTCTTGTTTATTCACGTGGTTTATTTCCAAATCAGGTGTATGGTTCATGCATTGCCATTTTGATAGGCACATGAGTTGGGGAATGGATACTGCATTTATAGTAAAGAATGGAGACACAGAAGAGACAAGCATGCTTCCACCACCAGCTTATATGCCACCTTGTGGTGCCAAAGAATCTATTCTCAGGCTCTTCAACTACTCCAATTTGCAGCATCAACAAGAAGAGTGAGAGAGACTTAATTTACATGCATATTGAGTATCGAGATAGCTCGCTAGCAATATTATAAAAAAAAAAGTAGCATGGCCATAATATCTCTTATATTAGATTATTAGTATCGTTTGATGCTTTAGATTAAAAGTTGTCATTTAGTCCCATTATCTTAGAAAAAATGATTAATTAAGAACAAAATTCATTATTTTAATAAAAAATTATTAAAATAATGTTATTTTTTCTTAATCTATCTATTTTTAAGTTAAATAACTAAATGGCATTACTTATAATTTAAATAATAAAATGATACAAATAACCTAAAGAACTTTATGACCCTTTTCTCTATTAAAAAGCATGTTACTAAAAGGCTTTCCATGTTTTTGTTCCTATGGATATAAGCACAATTTATATTTTTGAAGTACTTGGTGATTTCCAAAGACCAAAAAAATGTATTACAATGCCCCAATAGATCAAAACTTTTCCTGTGTTTTCTTTATTTATAAACAATAATTAATAATTTTACTCGTTTTCTTAAATTTTTACCAATAATAAGAGGAGTGTATATTGTGAAAAGGAGTGACACGTGACTCACGTCAAAGATAAATAAAATTTTAAGTGTAATATTTAGAAAATTATAGACAAATTACATACATAAAATAAAACTATATCACACTTAAATTTTAAATTTTAAGCTTTTAACTCAATGTCTTTTTTCAATTAAAAACAAGTAATAACTAAAAAAATAATTAATATTATTTTCCATTGTATATATGATAACTCTTTTGAATATAAATCCAAAATCTGCCACTCCCACCACTTATTAGTAACTAGAGAAGATGGTAATATTACTTAGTTCAACGGTGCTAAGTCCAACACATTAGGATGACCACAGTAATTAATTTTGGTACAACGACGTGTTAGTATAAGTGAACTTCGAACAACCAGCACATCATGCAAGCGTAGTTGAATGAAATGTTGAAGTTTCGATGGAACTGAAGTTTACAATTACTCTTCTAAAATGCTTTGTCAAAATCAAAGCCCACCCTAACGATATAACTTTGAGAAGCAAGACCAAGTGAGTTTATTATATTGAGCGCAATCTTGTAGCCAAAATTAACATCATACGCCTCTGAATTAGTAAAATGCCAACAAAGTTGTCAACATTGATCCTTTGTTGAATAGGTAGTGGTGCAAGAATATGGCAACATCAATGTCATTAAAAATGGTAACCATGAGAAAAAATTCCATAATCTTATGTTCTCTTGTATAAGTTGACTAACCCGTGTGATTTATGTGCACCTTGGTGAAGTAGGTTTGGAAGAAGGTGAGTTAATAAGCCATGGAACCTCCAACATACTGACAGAGCTACCCACAAAAATGTGTCGTATAAGCCCAGCTTTCCAAACCTCTGTTGCCTTACCATGCCTAAGACGCTACCAACATTAACATCCACAAACGAAGAGGAGCGAGAATATCATGCCCAAAAATCCTAGTAAAAAGAAAGGTGAGATACGAAACAAGGTGCCAATATTGCTTGGCCACCATAGCCAAGTTAAAATTGCATAAACTAGTACCCCACGCCTTCTTTTCTCCACTGCAGATAGAGAAGGATAGATGGAGTATCGAAGCCTTTTTGACATCCCCTAAAAAGCAAAGAGATGAGACAGCTATAACACAACACTTTAAAGTTTGACTATGCTTGTTGTATCCATTTGGTGCATCAAAATTCAAGACTGAGGGATGTATGTAGTGTGCTTAGTGGTTTATATACTCTTCCTCGAAAGTCTTGGAGCTTTATTTACTCCTCAACTGTATACCTTGTAAAAAAAAGTAGCAAAAATGTTAATAATCTTACTTGTTATAACTTAAAATCATGTATGCACACACCTTACCCATAAGCTTTAACGAGCCAATCCAAATTGGAAAACATCCTTTTTATTCTCATCGGCAATTGGACACATAATTCTTTTGATGATCAGCTCTGCATTTGGATGCATACCAGCCTAGCTAGTGTTGTCAATTTTCCCACTGTGCCGTAACTGTGGAAAAACCCAAATTTTTCACCGATGGGTAGACCCAATGGAGAAAATGCACTGGGGTCTGCCACCATCAAATCAATGAACCCAATTTACTTATAATCTATATTTTTTCTCTAGCGATAATATTTCGACCACTTAATCAGGGCTAAAAACTACCCGAGACATTGGAAAGATGTCCATCTACATCAGGAATAAATCCCTTCTCAATCATTCCCTCTTTTACTATCTCATAAGTAGTACGATTTGGTACTAAACCTTTCTCCAACATCTCATTAAGAAGACCATTTGCATCTCCAAGCTTGCTTTTCTGACAGTATCCCTTGATCAACACATTATATGTAGCTACATTTGCTCGTTTCCCATCTTTTTCCATCTGTGCCTTCATATCTAAAGCAGCCTTTAGCTTCCCATCCCTACAAAAGCCATCTATCAATATATTGTATGTCAGATGACTTGGACTCAAACCCATCATAGACATCTCATTCAAGAGTCTCCTAGCCTTGCTTGGCTTCCCTTCCTTGCACAACGCGCCTATTAATATATTATATGATACAAGATCAACTCTCAAGCCCTTATCCTGCATTTCATTCAAAAGCTTTTTAACCTTTTCAATGTTCCCCTGTCTGCATAAACCACTGATTAAGCAATTATATGTTGAAGCAGTAGGGACCAATCCTCGTTCCAACATTAAATTATGCAAACCAAATGCTTCCTCCATCATTCCATCCTTACAATATCCATCGATTAGCGTATTGTACGTAATAACAGTAGGAGCAATTCCTTGATTTCTAATGTCATCAAACAACTCTATAGCCTCCCTTATCCTCTTCTTCTTAACAAATCCATTTATGAGGGCATTGTAGGTAACAATATTTGGCTTCAAATTCAATCTTATCATTTCCTCTCGCAAAACACAAGCCTCCTCAAGTTTTTCATTACTACATAACCCATTAATCAGTGAATTATAAGTAACCAAGTTGGGTTTTAGGCCCTGCTTCCTCATTTCTTCGAGCAACTTGATTGCAGCTGATACATTCTCATCTTTACAAAAACCATTAATCAATATATTGTATGTGATTTCGTTGGGGGAAATTTTGTTTGCAACCATTTCCTTCAAAATTGCATCAGCTTTATACATTTTTCCCAACCTCTCCATCTTGCAGTGCCCATCAATAAGAGCATTATATGTAACTACATTAGGTGGAATTCCCCATGCCTTCATGTCCTCAATGCAATCCCTTGCTTTATTCAATTTCCCAACCTTACAGAGCCCGTTAATCATGATGTTGAATGTGAACAAGTTAGCCTTAATCCTTCTTTTAATCATCTCCTTATACATATGTTCCGCACACCCAATTTTATTCTCCTTGACCAAAGCGCATAACAAAGGGTAACATGATAACACAGATAACTTGAACCCATAATTACCAGCTCGCTCAAATGCTTCCAAGGCCAGAACAGTGTACAAATTTTTCACATGTGCCAATACCAACATATCAATTATGGTGGACTTTGTGCATAACCGATCGCCAGAAGTTGAAACCATGTGAAAAATTGAAGAAATTGTATGTTTCTCATTCATTTTCACAAACCCATCTAAGAAAGCTCTGATCTTAGAGTACTTTTTAGCATCTGCTAATAAGTTCAGGAGCTGGCAAGTAAATTCGAGAGAATGTGAAATGTTAAATTGTTTCTGTGACCAATTGAAGTACCTCAGAATGAGTTCGGGGTCAACCTCTGAATCAAACAACAGGTGAAGAAGCTTGGTAGCATTTGAGTCTTTGATAAGGATTTTGAGTTTGTACCAGTGTTGCTTTTCTATGAGCTCTGAAACAGTTTGAACATGAAATGAGTTTGAGATGGGAATGGTAAGGTTAGAAACTCGAGGAAAGAGAGGCCTGCACACCTGTTCATGTTTAATGTCACCTCTTAAACTACAAATAAGCAACTAAGTATTTGAAACATCAAGCTCTATCCTAGAAGCTTTATTATATGAGCAAAAACACATGTAATGATTTGAATTTAAATTTCACTGCTTAAAAATGAAATGTATCAAATTTGTTGTTTAAAAAAAAAAATTCCCCAAAAATAAACAGACTGGGGCTGTGATGGGATACTATACCGATTTGAGTCTACCAAACGGATTGGTATCAGAGAGGAACTCTTTCGTAGCAGCGGTTCTGGGATGGTGCATCCTCATAGAACCGTCAATAATCCGAACCCCATTAGTCTCACAAGCATCGACAAGATTATCAAACTCAGCGACATTCAAACCCACAGGTTTGTCAAGCAAGATGTGTTTTTTCTTCTGAGCAGCCAAAACGGCCCAACGAAAATGAAGATTCGTGGGTAAAGGAATGTAAACAGCATCGACATCTGGATCGTCGAGAACGGCCTCGTAGGAGCCATAAATCTTAGCGTCGTGTGGGAAGTTGTTGGCCAAAGCAAAGGCCTTGGCTTTGTCGATCGAACCGCTACCGACGGCATAGACAGTGGCGTTGGGGGCTAGAGTTGTTGCTCGTAATAGCTTACAGGCTATGTCGGCACAGCCTAAGATTCCGAATCGGATCGAATTCGTCATTTCGGATTGGACTCTCTGAAGAATTCAGGGGAGGGATTAGGGTGATGAATTTAGTGGGATACTGTTATTTTTTTTTTTTGGACTGAAAAATACTATTAATTTAGTGTGATATTTATTTGCACATTATTTCTTCTTAATAAAAGGTAAAAATATTATTTTAATTTATATTTAATCTTAACTATATATTTTATTTTTATTATTATGTATAATAAATTAAGATTAAATATAAAATTAGTAAAAAGATTAAAACATTAGTTAAATTTTTTTTTATAATAATTAATTAATTTAATATAATATTTAGTGTGATCGGATGTAGAAGAAAAAAATATAATGAATAAGCTGTAACCATTTGAAATTTTGTATAGTTTTCGTTAATATAATGAATAAGCTGTAACCATTTATAGAAGTGCGTAGAGCATGCACTTCTATAAATGCCTTAATATTTCTTAATCTATTTTTTTTAAAGATCTTTGAATGTTATAATGGATTAAAAAATTTACAACAAATAAGTCTATCTTAAGAATATTTTTTCATCAACATAAATTATTTAATTAATTTTATTTTTAATTTCTTAATAAAAAATATATATTTAATTTCTTATTATATTAAAAAATATATATATTCGTTTAGTTATAAAAAATAAACGTATAATTTTTTGAAATAATTTAAATTTGAGAATTAACATTGGAAGGATATATTGATAAATTATTTAATTTTTAATTTACTTTTAAATTAGTAAGATATCCCAAATAAATTATTATATATCTCCATAATTTATCATTTACTGCTAGATAAATAGGTGAATCATTTTGTTTAAATAATTATACTATTTATATATTCATAATTGGATTTTAAATTTTAAATCTTTAGATATTAAAATGTATTATATATCTTGAGTCACAAACTTAATAGAGATTGAGAATAAAAATAAAGGAGAATAATTGGATCATTGATGTTGATTAAATTGCTATTTTAATAAAAATATAAAATCAATTTAAATATATTAAAAAGTTTAGAATTTTAATTATAAGTTTATAAACTATGTTGCATAATAAAAACAAATAAATGAAATTCGTCAGTTTTTAACAGACTTAAAAAAAATATTTTCACTGGATTATAAATAGTACTTAATAGAAAATTAATAGGAATAGAATAGTTTATGTTATGTAATATATATTAATATTATTTTATAACAAAACAAATAAATAGTTTTATAATTAAATTTGTTAAAGGGGAAGGAGAATCAATGACAATTAAGAACCGAGATGAAGGATTAAAAATGATGTATTATTTGGAAATAAATACATCAATAAAATCAATTAGAATCAATATTTTATAATCCATTCCTAATTTCAAACAGTGAGACTACTAACTAGCAAATGGAAGAATTCATATTGATTCATTAATTTCCCTCTTAAACATGCAAGTAAATTAAGATGGATGCCCCAAAGTCTAATAAAATGGTCAAAGTAAAGCAGGTAAAAAGTAGATAAAAGTTTAAATATTAAAATTAATTAAAGATAATGATTGATAATTAAAAAGTTGATATTTAAGTCTAGCTATAATTTCTAGCTAGCTAGCAAACAGTATAAAATATTACAGATGAGATAATGCAACATTTTATTGCACACTCACCACCTTTGGTCACCACACTCAAATGGTGGTCCTAGCTAGCCCAAAGTATTTTTCAATGATGCCGCCAAGAAGTGCCAAGGAGGAGGAGGAGGAGTAGAAAAATTGGATTCATTCGAACTTAATTAATTATTGAAACACAATGAAAAGGAAGCATTAATTAATTATTGAAACACAATAATAATTATTAATTAATAATGAAAAACATAAACATTATATTCAACAACAGCATCCCCAGTTTTCAAATCAAATCGATGAGTTTTAGCAAGTGCATATCCTCTTGCAAACCTGAATAATCCACTCCCACCAACTATTGGCATTTCTCTAACACCAGATAACACTGAGTTTCTTCCCAAAACACTCAGATTACTTCCATTATATTTCCCTTCTGTAAATGCAAAATTCAATACCATTAACAAACTCAACTCACTTTGTGAAGCTGATGCATATATTCCTTGTGCTCTTCCCAATTGTTTGGAGCTCAATTCCGGCTTCAACGTTAACGGATCGTCCATCATCACCACGAAACCGAAACCAGTAAACGAAGTGTTTGTCTTCGCTGCCTCAGCCACTTTAACTGCCGTTGGATTTTTACCTGAAGGGATGTCGTGGAAGTAAAAATGAAGGTGGCTTAGTTTTTCTCTCTTTAGTCCATGTTTTTTTGGTGATAAGGTTCTTGTGAAACGGTGCGTTTCATTTGTTGTGGCTAGGGTACTACTACTAATTGATAAGATGATCATCATCATCATCATCAAAATGGTCATTATTGGAATGAGGAGGGTGTTTTTGAGATGTAGAGAAGTAATTGCCATAGCCATAGTATATATAGTGTTCTTGGATGAGAGAGAGTTTAATGGTTAGGGATATATATGAAGAATGTTGTGGGTTGTTTTATATATATATATGAGCCAATGTGTTTTGGGTTTTGTTTATATTTTAATTTTTATCATTATTTTTGTTGAAAAAGATAAATTTAAATAAAAAAATTTGTTGGAAAATGTGCATGGTCCCAAATTACCTTTTTACATTATTTTAAAGAGTTTTAAATAGTGAAGAGTTGGTTATTGGGATTGGGCCTCAAGAGACACCCACTTTTGTGAAAGTATATGACCTAAAGAATGCGATACTGCTTGTCATTGCCGTCCGTCCCGTGGCCGTCGTGTGGTGGTATTTTCTTTTTTGGTATATTTTTTAAGGAAAATTTTTCCACTTACAAAATGGTTGTTATATATATATATATATTTTTTTTTTCTCAGAAAAAAAATGACCGTTATTTTCTTTTATTAAGAATATGGTCGTTTTTTTATTTATTCAGAAAAAAAGAGTTGTTGCTCGTATTTATTCATAAAAAAAGTATATCCGTTATCCGTTACTCTTCATTACTCAGAATTTCCGTTACGCTCTTAATTCTCAGACATTACCGTTTTATTCATAATTGCTACACTGCTTTCTAAAATCTATAAAAGGAGGGCATTTCTATTCAAACACAACAATCAACAATCATCTCACTGGAAAAAAAATTCTCTACAATTTCTAAGTAACAAATTTTTCGTACAGAAGATCTTCGTCGGTCTGATGAAGTTAGACAGAGATTAATATTACTGTTTTATCCAGGTGACGAGTGAGTTCTTATGACAATTGGACAGACCGTAAACGTCTTAAAGAGAAATGAATCACGACTCAACCCAAACAGTTACTTTCAAATTATCGGTAATATTGTTTATACACTGTTTTTATAAAATTTGTTAACAATTTTTTATTACAAAGTTAGTACACAACTAATTTCACAAACAATCCACTTTATTTATTATATATTATAACTTTACGTGGGGAGACAATGATATTAGGCAATAATGCTATGAGATGATGTTTCTTTTTGACTCTTCTTTATTAAAAGATACTGTTTATTTTAAAAGATTTTTATATATTATAATTAAATGTTAAATTTTTATTTAATATAATTATATAAATTAATAAGATATATACGAAAAAGATGATTAGTAAAATGCATTATGGTGTTAGTATAATAATCTCTACGTGAGCCAATTAACTAGGGGTCCAAGAAAGTTCCTTAATTTCCACCGTTTTTGGCTAGGAAGTGGGGAATGGGAAATGGAGTCAAGGCAAGTCACACAATTTTTTATGCAACTTTAAATGCTTTTGGTACGGTAAAGTCAATGCGATAATAGATGTCTGTATGAATAATTAATTATATTTTTGGATCAATTATGTTTAAATTTATTAAAATAACAAAAAATATCCTTTTAAGTTTAGAAAGGAATTTCTTAGAGTAATTTTTTAAAAGAAATATTTGAAAGTAAAATGATAAAATTAAGGGCAGGATAATATAATATAATAATATTTTAAGATTTATAATTAATTATTTTTTAAAATTAATAGAGTTTTTTTATAATTTTATAAAACCTTAGGTGGTATGTTTGCTTTAATTGTCTCTTATATTTTATGAATTATAACGTGGCATCAGAGAGTGCAAGCATTCTATTCTTTTTTAATTAAAAGTAAATAATAATTAATATTATTTTTATTTTATATACTATAATTTTGTTGAATATAAATCTAAAATTTATCATTATTTAATATATAATATAAAAAAAAATTTAAAATTATTTTATTATAATTGATTCGAGAAGAATGTGTTGCAGGAATTTGTTATATTTAACATTTCTTATATTACTCATCATGCCAATACTTACAGGAATTACAAAATTATTATGTAAGCAAATGGATTAAAAAGAAGAAGAAAAAATCGATTTATTATAGAATTTGACCTAGTATTTAAGTCTTGGCCAAATTCTTATCGTGATATCTCAATTTATTCTTTGTTTTTGTTCGAATGTATTATTATATAACTTAATTTAAATTATTAATAAATATTTTTAAAATTTATAATTATAAAAATTATTTTGTATCATCTATTTATACATTTTTATTGCTAAAAAATATATAATAAATTATTTCATATTGAATAGTTTTTAAGTTGAATTATGTTTTTTAGACTCATGTTGAATTAGTTTTTATTTAATATTAATATAAATTTTAAAATATTATTATTTTTATTAAATAAATTTAATCAAAAATTTAAAAAATAAGAATAATTAAAAGTTACTGACTACTATCTACAATTAAAAGGTTTCAGTTTAACTCAAATGTGTATTTAATACAAAAATATTTTTATTTATCGTAATCATAATTATTTAAATATAATTATATTTATTATTAATAATATATTAATTTTAATTCCTCATAAAATTCATGATATTCAAACTTTTCCTTCGTGTAAAATGGGGTACGGAATGTGGAGAGGAACCTAACTGAAGACCGGAAGATTTTATTTTTATATTTTTAAACCGAAGACCGGAAGATAAATGAACCTCTATTAGTTAAAAGTAAAACTATTCAAATCTAGAAAAATCTTCTGACAAAGCAACAATAATATAAATACATTCGTCACATGCAAATTTGTAAAGCGAGACTTTATATTAAGTGGGAAATGTACACAGGACGGATGGGATTGTTTTTAAAATAATTATTTTTAAATCAAAGTATAAAATTTACATTTTAAATTATTAAAAAACCATTATAATTTAAAAAGATTTTTTATATATGACGAGATGGATAATAAATAATACCAAAAATTAAAATTATTCCAATATTATTATTCTATGACAGGGTAATATTCGAAATAATTATTCTCTTCTACAGTAAAATTTTGAGATAAACAAACGTGGAATTTTTATTTTAACACTTTTTGGACGTTTAGGGCTTCAAATGTGAAATATAATTTTTTAATAGACTTAAATTGACTTATATCATATTCCCATGAATATATTTTATGTTGTTTGGAAAAAAAACAACAACAATTCTCAAAAATGAGTGCTAACCTCGTTTTATTTCTTAAATTATCAATTTATTAAATAAGATTGAATTTTAAGTTAACAAAAGTCATGATCCCCACTTCCCTTGTAGATTGGGTAAGAGATAAAGTCCCAAAATTATAATTTTACCCCAATCGAATTACCAACTAAGATATCTCAAAATCACCACGATGCCACAATCTTGAAGATGCAAGAATTGAGATATGTTCTAATAAATCAAATAACTTAATTTTTATTTTATTCTATTATATTTTTCCCAAACAACTTGACCAAAATTTTGTCATGTTAGTTTATTTTGTATGTCATTAGATTTCTATATAATATATTAAAAAGCCTTGGTTTTGGATGTTTCATTTTAATCTTCTTCGAATTTTTCTAAGTTAATAAATTTTAAAAATTAATTATTTAAAATATTATTTATACATAATAATAATATTGAGATTTTTAAATTTAATGACAATATCAAGATTTGAACTTATTGTTTGAACCATGTCTAGTTCAACAGAAGCACAAGACATCTCAAAATATTCAAGTATGGTTCGTATTACAACGTTGTTGTAGTTTAGATAGTACCAACTTGCTTCCCAAAGTTTACTTAAAGGATAGATCTTGAGTTTGAGAACTGGAGAGAACGAAAGAAACACATGTTAAATTGGAGCCATCCTGTTAATATATAAACTAGTTTGAGCATCAACATTGGAACTCCCTAAACACTACGTAGATATCCAAAGATGTCTTGTGCCATCTGCTGAGCTAGACGCAGTACAAATACTTATATTTTTAAATGTAACACTTTACATTTATCACTTGATTATAAAATTATGATTAAGTTTTTATCGTACTAATGTACGAATTAAATTGTACCTAAATAATGTGTTTACTTATTTACTACTTAAATAAGTTTTATTTCATTATCTTTGTTTACATTTTTTTCATTTTATTCTCACCTATCAATCTTTAATGAATAAAATGTGTATACAACAATGTAAAGACTTAAACTTACAGTTTATATAAGTGACTTTACACGTATCAAGTTAATATAAAGTTATGATTATGTTTTTTGTTTTAATTCATATATTAATTAAATTATATTTAAATAAATTTTTTTATCATCGTTGTGGTTCCTTTTTTAAGGATAAATTATAAATTTAAACAATTAGATTTTTAAAATATCATTTGTACACAATGATAATATGAAAACTCTTAAATTTAGATTATGAATTAAAAAATTATATTTTTAAATGTAATATATCAGTTTCGTTGTCGTCGTTCCATTTTTTTTTAAGTTAATAATCTTCAAAATTAGATTTTTAAAGTATCATTTATATATAATGGTAATATTAAAACTCTTAAATTTATATTATAAATTTAAAAAATTAAATTTTTAAATATATATATAAGTACAATATTAACATTTAAACTTACCCTTTATACTGAGCACTCTATACTTATTTCGAAATTATGAAGTTATAATTATGTTTTTTTTTGTCTAACTCTTGTGTTAATATATAATGACAATACCAATATTTTTTAATATTATTATTTATGTCAATAGTTGTTTTTTAATAGATAAGTGGTTTAATTTTTGTTTGGTATTTTAATTACTTAACACCTATATTATTTACATTAAATCAAAAAAATAATTATATTATACAAAATTTTATAATGTTATTTTTTCTTAGGTAATTTATAATGTTACTTTAAATTTTATATTTATTTAAATTGTATAATTTTTATTAAATAATTATCTAAAAATATAAATTAATTTTATTAAATAATTATCTATAAAGAAATTATATTTATAAATTACTTTACCAGTCACTTCTTGTTTTTATTGGCTCAAAATATGTAACTAAAATATTATATTTTAGTTATTTTTTTTTTACTTTAACAAATAGGAGTTTAAGTTCGTCATTAGTCGATCATCGTAGCTCATATAAAATTTGCATGCATACAACATTTTATATAAATTTTAGTGACTATGTATATAGTAAATAGTATTACTGGCATACATGTGCATTGACGTTCTATCTGAAAGGATTTTAGGAAAAAATTTATTTATGCATAAAATTTAATTTGATTGAATTATAAAAGTTTTAAGAGAATGAAATACAATGTGGATTAATAATAATAGTTATAACTAGTTATTAGAATATATTACTTACATCTTATGATTTTTTTTTAATAACAATTTAGTTAATTAATCTTAAAAAGATTGATAACACAAATTCAAATCATTAATTATATATTTTTTTCTTTTTTAACTTTTTTTATTTTTAAAAATATCATGTATTAGAACTTTCTTTTAAAAAATAAAAATAAATATTTTTTTGTACAAACTTAAAATTTAATAATGTAGATTATATTAATTTTTTAAAATTAATGGATTAAAATATTAATTTTTTTAAAATTATTAGATTAAATTATAAAAAAAACTCTTAAATTTAAGCATTTTAATTATAATAATTAATAAAATATACTATATTTATCTTTTAATTTGATAGCATTCTTTTTGGCATAGATGGTTGAAATGTATACTCGAGTTGTCACATTTTTAAATAAGTAAATTTAAATATCTAAAAAATAATTAATAATATTAAGTGTTTTAAATTCTAATCGTGATAAAGTAGGGGGAAAAAATTCTAATCTTGATAGCCAGGAAACCTATCACATATATGGATTGTAATGATTATCTCTCTTTCTCAATCAAACGTGATTGGACAAAAGGAAGGAAGAATATATTTGTCTCGTTAAACAAATGGTTCCGTCCAAATAAGATAAGAAAAAGGAAATGAAATAAAAAGGAACAAATGGTCCCATATCCATTTAAAATAATAATAATAAAGCGAAAAGTCAAAAAAAGACAATTAAATTAAATTATTATTTAAAAGTTAATTGGTTGTATTACGTGTTTTTTTATGTTAGACTTTTATTAATATAGATGATTGACTGCACATCTTTTTACTGTGAATTTAAGAACAAAGACGTTATAACCTTAGATTGCTACCGAGTTTGATGTCTTTTTTTCATTTTTATGTTTTAAGTAAATTCAAGTAGTAAGTGATAAAAGATAACATTGGTGTCTTAAATAGAGATTCACTGATAAGTTATTTATCTACAGTGTTTATCAAATATTAAGGCTTATTGTTTAAATTGTATTAAATAAATATATATGAGAGATTTATGTGTTCATGATTATTAATTAATTAATACATTTGAGAATGCATCCATTGAATAAGGCCTATCATATTATATCAAATATCAAAGGTTTATTTATTCTCAACATCAACCCTAAGTTTTTTGGATATGGATACATGGACTACAAGGTTTATTTTTGTTATTTTGTTTTTGGAGTTTGCAAATCTCTAAGCCACGGTAGTAGTACCAAGCTCACTTTGGTGCGATTTTTACTTGTCCATTCAAAAGATTTTGTGTTAGGCGAGGATGTTCAAAATGTGTGCCAAGCTTTTTATCACGACAAATTTTTTTTTTTATTCTCAATCAAACTTTTGGGTGGGGAGTTTTGTTGAAGCCAAAATTAGCCTCTGAAAAGTCAACATTTCTTATCTTTTGGAGGGATAAATTAGGGAAGATAGCTCTGAAGTTATAGGGTGTCTAACACTTTCTATACAATAGAGTGTACCTTTTTTAGGCATCAAAGATAAGTGTCAGACTCGGATCTCCGAGTCTATGTAGAACACGATCAAGTGATAAGACTTCTCATGAGAGCCTAAACTTTCTTTCTTAATTACATTCCACTTTTCAAAAATAAGAGGTTGCACTTGTATACTTTTCTTGCCATTAGGACCTTATATATTTGTACATGTACTCTTATGTGATGGTAGTAGGGACTGAACTTGCTTATAAAGGATGGAAGGCCAAACATACAAGGTTGGATCTACTCGACATGTATACATGTCGAGAGAGAGATAAATCGTAAGGATCTACATGATGTGGCAATTGGGTGGAAGATACATGCGAGTGCAATCAGTAGGATGTTAGACGGCTATAACGAGGGTGACAAAACTCCATTCGACCGTGGTCTATCTGGTGGTGATATGGCTGACACCTTACTCATTGGTGGTGGTCCATTTAGTAGTAGATCATTCGATGGATATTCGTTTGATGGGGTTTTGTCTAACAAGTTTCTATTTAACAGGTCCTTATCTAGTGTGCCTTTGGTCATCGAAGTTTCAACTTGGAGTCTCGGTATAATTGATGGCTCCAGTACTTTCGGGTGACGTGATCATTTTAGTTATTTTTATGATGACGGTTCTAAGATCCTGATAAGATCTATCCATGGCATGACCTCCCTTTCATGGAAGCATTGTATAAGTGCGACAGGCTTTAATACTACTGTTACGAATATATTCACTCTTCACTTAGGCTCTTTTTTGTTCTAATTATTTTTCTAACTTGTGCACTTCTATCTTTCATTGGAGCAAAATGTCATGGATGCACACAGGGCTACACTTTTTAAGAAGCCTTATTATTAGGTGATCATGTCCTGATTGCTTCAAGTCCTTATAGGACCAATAGCCTACTCTACTTAATAAATTTTGATTGACTTATGCTCGAACTTTGTCTGAAATTTAGACATATAGTTGAGCCCTTAGAAGGTACTCGATGAAAAAGAACATGTAAAGTTACATTATAGAAAGATTTTGCTCTCTGGTTGGACACATATTGTGGCATAGCCTAGAAAGATAGTGGCCGGGGATCCATAACACGTGAGGCAGAAGTATGCACTTTGTGACATGCGAGACAGAAGTCTATGCTTCGTGACCTTTAATTGGCCTTAAGGAAAAGAGATGTGTTGGCACTTTCTATGCTTTTGGCTTTGTACTTCCTGACGTTTAGACCTTACAGTAGTTATATCAAATGGTGATAGCTCCCCAAACCTAGATAGTAAGTATTAGCACTTTATTTTTTTCAAATATTCTTTGAATACTTGGCTAATATATTAATATTGCATAGGTATGATTTTCAAGTCATCCTACTAGGAAGAAGAAAGTATTTGTGCCTTGAGGTCTTAAGAAGTCTAGCATAAATGAGGTTCCATGGAGACTAGGATGGTTTGGAACTCAGGGTCTTGAAGAGAAAGAGAGCCACTACTTTGGAATGATTGTTACTGAGTCACCTCATAGGAAGGTAAAGTCTTCTTTAACACATTTTTGATATTTCGTGAGTGCCAATTATAGATGATATGAGTTTGCAACCGTTTGGCATGGGTATAAGATGTGAGCTATGATAAACGCAGTATGGTCACCAAAGCCTAACGATTTGCCCCATACTTGGATCGGTTCAAATCTTTGTATGGACCTCCATTTGAATGCATATATTCAGCATGGTGGATGCTCTTTGATTTTTTCTCTAGTTAGTGACCATAATCAATTGTTTTAGTATGCGAGAGTGCGTACTTGTCGAGAAGTAGGTTCAAACCTTGGAATGAGGCACTTGTAGGGGGAAAATATGGTATTCCTAACTCATGACACAATGGTGCTCAACTCATAACTGCTTAGGCGACCTTGTGTCAAGCTCATATGTTTTTCCGATCGACAATATGTTTGGTCGACCAAATGTCCATCCGGTCGGTAATGTGTTCGATCGACCATGTGTCTATCTGGCTTTAGTTCAATTGAACATATGCCTATCCGAGTTTAGTCAGTTAGGTAGACAAAGGATCCAGCTCAATTTGTTGTACCTCTAACCCTTTGATCATTTTTTATGTGCGTGATTGTGTTCTCGTTAAGCTCATGTTTGGACTTTGTCACGTTCGCATGGTATTTTTTTATTTTTCTAAGTTAAGGTTTAAGCTAGGAAGCCCCCAAATTACCAACCCATTACTTGTCGTGCTTTAATTTATCAAGTCAATATTGGTGGATTATTCCATCCTATCGTTAGTGTTATTGCACTCTGTTTGTTTCTAGCAATTTTCTTAAACGACAAGGTTGGATACCCAAGGCCTCTAACATGCATAAACATAAGTTTAGGTGGGATGAGGTGCAAAAATTGTAGCAATTCTTAGACATAGTGCATTGTTTTACCTATTTGTGGGTCAATTAAAGCTTGTTGCAAGGATCAATCATCCTAAGAGATAAAGAGCTTGTCAAGCTTCTTTTTGCATTAGTTTTAGTATGGATTGTAGAGCTTATTTTTAGGATTTATCCTATTTGGAACTAAAGATATTAGCTTTTATAGATTGTGGTAGACCCACATCCTATGCACTCGTGGAATCACACCTCTCTTTGCTGTGGACTTGAAAACATAGAACGTATTGTTAAAATCTCAAATCACCATAAGATATGTTACATTTAGCTCTATGATGTATAAGTAAGTATAGATAGTTAGTAATAAAGAAGAAGACTAATACATCTTCTTTTAATCAAGAAAAGTGAAGAGAGATTTAAGAAAAAGATTATTTATCTGCAATGTTTGTGAGATATCAAGCCTTCTTATGTGAAGTGTATAAAGTGAATATGTATAAAAAAGACTCTACTTGTTGATAATCCTTACTTATTTTAATAAACTTATCTTAATATCAAAGTTTATCTAATCAAAATTATTTATTTGTTAGATAATTAGAGAATAATTACTAATTTGTTATCATATTGGACATTTATTTGATAATAATGTCCATACGTTGACTCTAGAACTACTGAATTAATCGATGAGTCAACTACTCACTAAAATATCTTATAATGTGCTATATGGCATGGGTTAATTTACACCCAATCGTTTGTCTGTTATGGTCCTTACGAACAAATAAAGAACACAATAAAGTAATGTTAATAGCCTAAGAATGACAATCTTATCATGTTTTTTTTGTTTATGTTGTATTATTTTATCGTGTTGTAACATTAATTCTAACATATTTATGCATTAATTAGTATTTAAAAAAATTATTAATTTTTTTGATTATCAATTTATAATATTAAAAAATAATATTTTTTTAAGAATTGAAAATTTATTAATTATTTATGAATAAATATTTTCTTTGTATTATATTGTATGATCATATCGGATTATATAATTAATCAAAAATATATATTTGTGATCACAAATATATCTCTCTTTTTATAATAGTACTCAAAACAATGCAAACGAATGAATCAATGGTACTTTAACAAATTTATTAGTCATAATTAGAGGTGTTCAAAAAATCCGATTAATTTGATCTGATCTGTTAATTTTTTATTCAATCAAATCCGACCATCGGATCGAATCGGACATAAATATTTTTCATCCGTTAAGTGCGGATCGCATGTCGGATTTCACTACGATTCATCCGATCCCATCTTATCCAACCGAAATTAATTATATATATATATATATAATTAATTAATTAATATATATTTATTTGATTTTTTAATGTTTCGTTGAACTCAAATAATTTTATGTTATGATTTATGTAAAAATTTAAAAAATTATTCAAAAATAACAAAAATATACTTAATTAAGTTTATTGATCGGATTGATCAGATATCATCATTTACAGATCAAATTGATCGGATGTAAAAGGTGATCGGATCGATTGCATATTATGATGTTTCAATTCGATCGAATGATCGGATCGGATCTAATCGAATCGGATCGGATGAATATAAAATCAACGATTTTGATTAATCATAACCATTTTTTTTTATTAAAAACATAAGAAAGAAATATTACCGATGCTAATATTTCTTAGTTTTACACATTATTATTATTTATTTATTGGGAGAACAGAAATGAATTCATTAGTAAACTCGAGGTAAAATCAAACACATTAAACCAAATCTAACAACCAAAATCTTGCTAAGCATAAAGCTTTCCTAACTATACAGCTACATTCCAAACCCACAAGAGTTTAACCCCAACACACACCTTACCATTATCCACAAAAGCCTAAACTCCGCTAGAGCAAACCATCAAACAAAGAACTAGATTGCCCAACAACAACAACAACCATTACCAAAACAAAGCAGATATTCCAGTTCATAAGCTAAAGACCATCAACATACCAAAACTAAATAACCAAGACCAGAAAATTACTACACCTGTGACACTTGCAGCTCTCCCAAACCAATCACACTACCACCAACACCATCTTGCACATTCAGCAACAACAACTCCCCATTCAGCTGCTTCCTCAATCGCTTCCCACCATTATGAGACTCACCTACATTCCCACCCTTCACCCACTTCTTACTTCTCCTTCCCTGACATGCACCTTGCCACACATAGCTTTTAGACTAATCCCCTTCATCCATAGAAAAAGCGTTACCACAAACCAGAACCAATGACATTGTAAGCCAGCCTCAACACCGATACCAATAGTTAGAGCCAAGTTTTCCGTACTTACAATCAACAGACTCGACTGACCAATACTCTGCACACCATTACTACCAACAGCAACAGCAGGACTCTTCAAACCACCGTCTTCCATCCTTCCTCCCACACCCTTGGCAATTTTAGGAAACCTTATTGCCATGTCCAAGCAAAGCCACTCCCCAAACTTTGCATTATGACCACCAAATCCAATCCCACCCCCTGTCGATTGAAAACAATTTCGAGTTTCATAAGTTATGTGACCATAATTATAACAGAACCATGGTAGCCTCTCGAAGTCTTGTATTAAATTTCAATCCAAACGGCCTCCCTCGACAGTAGAGGAATCCACAGACTAGGTAGCAAAGGCTTACTCTGTAAAAATTCAACCCTAATCCTAACAGCTCTGGCATAACCAGTCTCCAACGAAAACCTATCAATCTCCGAAATACAACCCACATTCTCAACAATTCTACTCACAATCGAACCACCTCTTCAATCTGCAAGCATATCATGTAGTTGAATCCAGGTATAGTCACAAATTGAAGAGCAGAAGAAGACATACCTGATTTCGTCCTCTTGAACACCAAAAGGCCATTCTCAAAGTTCCACAAAGCACCTGTTCCAGATAGTAAACTTCTTCAAATTACAACACAATGCTTGTTGGAAATAACCTTCATAAAAAAAATGAATTTTGAAAATATGGATGAAAAGTATCTATCATGAGTTTACTCATTTTATATTAATTGTGACACATTATTTTTATAAGATATTAAGGTGAGACGTAAATTATACCCCAATAATACGCGCTTATATGAAAGGGAGATAAGATGTGTACTTGTTAATCTATTTCACTTGTTTCTGGTGGAGGTGAGATGAACATTTTATTTTTTTAAATTTTTCTTATTATTTAATTTTTGAATTCAAAAAGTTAAATATTTTTTTAGACTAATTAGAAAAAACTCATTTTATTAGACTAAATCTATGTGTGACTAATCTCTCCTATGTTTCCTTTAACATTTTATTCTATGATTGTTACTATTTGAACTTGATTTTAAATCTATAATGTTCGCACATACGAAGGATATTTAGACAGGTTTATAATTTTTTATCATGTAATCCATTTCTTTTGTTCAATTATACTGATGGTATTAACTTTTAATAATCTGAGGTATTTAAAGACTAGATCTTAAGTTCGAGGTTGAGGAAAGACGAAAAGAATGAGTTAGATGATCAAAAAATGTGAGTCCATCTAGATATTCTTTATATGTACGAACACTGTAAATTTCAACTTGATTCAAAATATTTACGTGAGTGTTACTCTCTTCCATATTTTTCTCTCTAATAATTTCCATTTTTTCCTATAAATAGAGGAAGTAGAATCACTCACATTCACACTAAAAATAGCACAGTTTCATTTCGAGAATAAATTCTTAGCTTATGTTTTTGTTCTTTGATTCCAAACAATTTAGTTATTAGTAGTGTAATATTCTAATCTTTTATAGTATAGTAAAATTTTGAGATAAAAAAAAATATTTTTTTAGATTGTGTTATCCTAAAACGATAGGATTATGTAATGCTTACACATTTTGGACAGAATCGACAAACATTTTAACGAAAATGACATAGGTACCAAGTAGATTTTTAGTACCTTCATTGCTTTTTTATTATACTACAGAAACAATGCTTCGATTAAGCACCTTAAAATGCACTCCTCCACACAAGGTCCAGAACCTACAATAGACACAGAGCAAAACCTATGGATTAAGAACTCTACCCGACACCAATTGAACACCAAGAACCAGCTCCAAATTACCTTTAACATTCTCACTCAAATCCTACTCTTCAAAAACATGAGTCATATCCTCCATCTTTAGGATCAAATTATGTAAAATCACAAGCCAAGGGTTCAGAAAATTTACATAGAAAATCACAACCAGAAACTACAAACAATTGCACACACTCAATAGAACACCAGATTCAAAAGAGAATAAAGAAAAGAAAACAGTAACGAAATCAAGGAAAAATAAGATAGAGGAATCTCAAAAGAGAGAGAGTGTTCTAGAGAGAAACTAGCTCTTGGGAAGAGTTTTCTTTTTTTTTTCTTTTTTTAAACAAAAAATGTCACAATATTACGAGAGCATTCTATACTGCCAACCGAAAAAATATGTTTCCCTATCTACTTTGAGAACTCACCTAGGCCCAAGGTTTGGGGGGCATCTTATAAAGTTTTTTTTAATGAAAAGATGATGAAATATAAATAATTTATGTTAATTAATTTAATAAGTCTATGATATAGATATTATCATGATTTAAATTAACTTTTCGATAAAAATAATATATTATCTATTTTATTTATATAATTAATTAATTTTTATTGTATTATTGTTATATAAATTTATTATTATTAAATATTAATTACGATAATATTATTACTCTTAATTTATTAAATTAATTAGCGTAAATTGTTAACAAATTATTAATAATAATTAATTAATTACATTATTTTTTTTAAATGATGGGATATAATAATCAAATTCATATTGTCTACTTACAAAGTAACTTCTCGTTATTCAAGTAAATTAAAGTAAACTATTTAACGATATATTTTTCAATCAATACATACACAGGAAAAACCATATCGATCTAAAAAATTAAATAATATAATATTATTAAAAAAATTAATAATAAAAATAATATCGTAAAAATAATCAACATAATCTCATTAAATACCATTTGTTAATATATAAAAAAATACTATACATTGAATAAAAAATACAAATAATCAACATAATCTCATTAAATACCATTTGTTAATATATAAAAAAATATTATACATTAAATAAAAAATACGTTAACGTAGTGATTATAAATAATATGAGAATTACATTATTAAATTGATCAATAAGTTAAAAAAAATACAGACTTTACACGCCAAAAAAAACAATTACCTTACAAACAGAAAGAAAGTTAAGTGTTTTTAAATAAAATCAAAATATAATAAAATATATTAAAATATAAAATGTTAAGTTAAATGAATTACAATTTAAGATAGATGTTAATATATAAAAAATATCACATGTTGATTAAGAATGCAACTAATTTCACCTTGGATCCATTAGGGTTTATAGTATCATCTTGTAAAGTTTAATCTAGGTTGGTGTAGTTCGGACCAAATATGATTGGATATTAATATAATATTTATAAGTAATAATTGAGTTTAATATTTTAAGATTTGATAGCTCATATTTCGTATAATATAATATCTAATTTTACATTTGGATGTAATATGTTACATCCACTTCTCACAACATCACTAGAGTTCCGATGAGATCGTTGGCGGAGTTGTCGAAGATTCGATGAGGTCACCAAAGGTATGATAGGGTCTTATAATGATCTAATTTTATTAAATTTATAAAATAAGAGTATTTCTAGTTATTTATTGAGTAATTTAATATAAAATTATAAGTTTTAATATAAATTATATAAATTATTGTTAGATAGAAAAAAAATTGATAAATTTATAAAAAATAATGGTATTTATGACAAAAAACTATAAAAATATATGAGATAATACTTTTGTAACCAAAAAAAAATTAAAAAGTTTAATAAAAAACGTTATTAATATCATAAATATAATAATATTTTATTGAAATATAATTATAATTAATTTAAGATTGAATATAGTTTTTGTAGGAAAATATAGTCTTGCCACTTATTTGAGATTAACAAATATATTCTTTTAGAAACGTTGTTTTATTATCTGTTTGTTTTTGTTTCATTCCTAAAAAGCTTGTTCTGATGGTTTATAGCCGCACTTAATTTTTAAAGATAAAAGAAAACATAAAAAAAAACAGAGAAATTACGTGTTAAGGGATCATTGGCTTGAAGCCTATACGGTTTCATGCCAAGCATTGCGTTCGCCGTGAACAAACCAAGTCCCATAAATGATAAACCACAATTCTGGTTCTGAACCAAACTCCATTTGACTTTACGAAACCCTTTAATCCTTCATCTCACTTCCAATGTGTTCATTGAATGATTTAGCAAATCAAGACCTGAAACTTCCCAAAGTTTCTGAATTGTCTTTTCCGTGATTTTTTTTTATAACTTTATTCGTCGTTTTGATCTGTATTGGTTTGTCATTTCATGTACCTTTCAGTTACATCTCGTTTTTAAATGTTGATTCCATGTGATGATAGTGATTATACTATGGCCTTATTAGTCTCTCTTTATTGAAAATTATGAGAAAATCAACAATGTCCAAACCTCTGTTATTTCAATCAAAAATCCTCTGTTTTTCTTTGTTATACCTTTTCTCTTCTCTGTTTCTTGCTGTATACACCTCTCTTTCCCAAACCAAATGTCTATTTAGATCTTCTCCTTTTGATCCTATTCAAACCCCTCTTTTCTCTTACCCTTCGTCATATGGAGAGCACAAGTATGCAATCTCAACTCTTCGTTCCACTTGTTCTTCTCCTGTTTATTTCTCAGGTACCTTTTGTATTTGTTTTTTTTTATAAACCTGTTTATCATCGAATTCTTTTGCTTTATGGTCTTAATTGTGACTTTCCTTTTATGGGATTTTGATTTTGGTGTTAGATTATTGGGAGGTTTTGAAGGAGATTCAGAATTTCCGTACAAATCCTTCTTCTTCTTCTTCTTCTTCTTCGGTTTTGAAGTTCATGCAAGGAAAGGCTAGAAGTTTTTCTGGAAATTTCAGTACGAAAGAGAGATTTTCATTTTTTAATCATCAAAATAATGCCAGAGAAATTCCTTGTGGATTCTTGAAGGATTTTCCCATCAGTAATTTGGGTTAGTCAATTTTCCTTTCTTATATTTCTGTGTATAATGTATTGAATTTGAGTTCCTAACATGCATTGATATAGAAAATGAAGATAATTAAAAAGGATAAACAACTCACTCACTCACTCTACTTCTATAAATTAAACCAATTTGTATTATTGTACCTAATTTTGTCCCCAAAAATGACGGAAAATTACTTAAGTTTCTAACGGTGCACACTAAGGTGATTACAGTATATCAATATAAAATAACGTGACTAATTTACCTAATCTGTTAAGTTAAATTGCTACCCAACTAGTAGATTACAAAACATGAATGAACCTCGTGAATCTGGGAATTTCTGCAACAATTTACCTCAAAATTTGATATGAAGCATTTTATTTGAAATAGATTATCTTTTCTTATATATTTGTGATTCAGATCGAATGGCTATGGAGAAATGTGATGGAGTGGTTGTGGTGTCAGCAATCTTCAATGACCATGATAAGATAAGACAACCAAAAGGTCTTGGATATAACACAGTTGACAATGTATGTTTCTATATGTTTATTGATGATATCACACTCAAAGGACTTGAATACCACAAATTAATTTCTAGAAAATCAAATGAATACAAAATAGGTGCTTGGAGAATTGTTAAAGTTTCAAGCCAAGATTTGTACAACAATCCAGCTATGAATGGCGTTATACCAAAATACTTAGTTCATAGACTTTTTCCAAATTCCAAATTCAGTATTTGGATAGATGCTAAGTTGCAATTAATGGTTGATCCATTGTTGTTGATTCATTCATTGATTATTTCTGAGAAGGTAGATATGGCAATATCAAAACATCCTTATTATATTCATACTATGGAAGAAGCAATGGCAACTGCTAGGTGGAAAAAATGGTGGGATGTTGATGCTTTGAAGGAACAGATGGAGACTTATTGTGATTATGGGTTGCAACCATGGACTTCCAACAAGCTTCCTTATCCCTCAGGTAAGGAAAAAAAATAAATTTAATGTGAATTAATGGTTATTTTTGACATAGTTGATTTTGAACATATTGTCATGTTAGTTTATAGATTTTATTATTATTATTTTTTATGACTACTCAATGCATGCATTAATAAGCCTCATGATACAAGTGATATAGAGTTAGTTCAATATTTCAACTTCTCAATAACATCAAATTTAACATTAACAAGATGTATATAATATCTTAATAACATCACATTTAACATTAATATATTACTCTAGTTTTATTAATTCATTACCATTCTTTGGAAGGTTGGTCTGATGTTACAGTAGGACAACTGAGATAAAGATCTGAAACTACTTTTTAGGTGAAAAGTACCTAAACAAATGATGTTTTGTTAGGATAAAAGGTGTGTCAAATAGTGTTTAGCAACGTGTTTACGTCTTGTTATTGTGTCAAATTATGATGTTAGTTGATGCTTGAAAAAAACAACTAAACTTCTTTTTTAATTATCTGTTTATTATAGTTATGAATATCAGGTAAAATATAAAATAATTAGTAATTAATTATGATTAAAAAAAAATTATGTTGTATCATGTTCCAGTGTAGTTAACAGATTGTATCCCTTAAAAAAAAAAAAAGAAAAAGTGTTGTGTTCAATGGTGTTTAAACGCTCAAGTTGGGAATTGGAATCACCTCACCTTTAGTATGTATAACATATTTATTTTTCTAAATACTAAGCTAATATGGATGAGTAACATTTACATAAAGAAAATATAAAGTTTGGTTTGATTTTCCAAGGTTTAGGATCTCTTGTCGTTTACTCAATCTGTATATTAATACAAATAAATTGGGAGGTGATGAATAGATTTTTTTTAATTAGGATAAATCTTCCTCAAGTTATTTTTTATTACAAAATAATTGTATGATACCTTCATATTGACAATACGAATAAACTTAAAAGAACTAAAAAGCAAAAAGCATGAGGTGGAGCTTTTAAGATGAGTAATGGCCCATCTCATCATATGCACTAAAGGGAAGGTATAATGGTCACTTGTTCTTTGGAAATTGAGCAAAGACAAAGTTACTACAAGAATCCAAAACATTTTAAAGAAGTAATTTTAATTGGGATTTGATAATTCTCTGACATCAAATCAAAGCATTTTGTTGGTGAAGTAATCAAAACAGTTGCCTTTAGACTTTTATTGAGTGTCCGGTGTTAACTCAGAAGTGGTAAAATATATAAAAAAAAATATATATATATTGTTTTGCTTCTTATTTTTTATAATCTTCAATTTCATAATTATATTAATAATAAAAAGGTAATATAATTATATATGTTTTATTTTTTATTTAATAAAAATATATTAAATATATCTTATTATTTGAATATAAACATATTTAAATTAGTGGACATATAATATTTTAAAAAAAATAAATACTTAAAAATAAAAATTCAAGGGATATTTTATGCATATAATTTGTTTATAATTTTATAAACATTATTACTAAAATTTTCTTTATAAAAAAGAATTAAAAAATTAAGTGTATAATGTGACCCCAAATAGATTTCTTTATTTTAGGTAAATGATATGTACATGTACGAATTAAAAAAAAATTGATATGTATGAGATTGAATATGTACATAAAATTTTATAAATCATAATATATTTTTTTAAAGAAAAATCCATATAACATAACTTTTAGTTACTTGTGCTTGAGCAATACTATACGTCTCATATTGATAAATCTCAACATTATATTGGTTATGGGATTAACACCTACAAAAATTTGACATTTGAGTTTAGATGTATCCTTGTTTATTTGCTTTCGATTTCTTATTTCCTTGTATTATTAGCTCACTTCGTTACTTCACAACCACAAATAATCTAACATATTTTAATTGATATAATTTTATAAATTAAGATACAAAATGTAATAAAAAATTTACACATAATTTCATATCTTATCATAGATATATGGTCATAAACAATGTTTTGTATTATTATTTATTAATTTTAAAATATATTTTTCATCAATTAAATTAATTTATTTTTTCATATTTTATTTAAATATTTTTTTTATTAAAATAAAATACCATATTATCAAATATTTTAAAAATAATTTCTCATCCTAAGAAAATAAAATTTCTAACAGGCATTAATAACGCTTGAGCCTCACATTCCAAAGTCTGGCAGGTGGCCATTTTTAATTGAACCTACTTGGCGTTTAAAAGTCATAGTTTAAAGTAGCACTTTTTTATTTTTATTTTTATTTTTTATATGAATTGATCTAATAAATCAATTAAAACTGAAATGCGTGAAAGGTCTGCAAGAGTTTGTTACACTACACACGTACAATTGATATAGTACATTGATATACACCAACAACACACAAAACTAACATTTTATTGAGGTGGGTGTTTTACATGCACAGGTAGAAAGTTTTCTTAGACAAAATATCTATCACAAATTTAATATATCTTAAAAGACATAAAACAATATTATATATTTTAAATTTTAACATATTTTCAATTTATTATCTTATTTTTTTATTAATTTGATATTTTTTTTATCATTTTTATATCAATTAAATATTGTTAGTTGATATTTACATTATATCTTGATGGAATAAATCGCTTCGAAAGATTGATTTAAAATACTATGAATTTTTCGTTGAAAAAAAGATAAATTGATTCCATATGATAATCTGATAACTTATTTCATTTAAATTTAAAGTAAATATGAATTAAAATACTTAATTAATATAAAATTGAATACATAAATTATCAAATTAATAAGAAAAAACCTATTTAATAAAAAATAAAAAAAATTTATAGCTATTTTTAAATGTAGTGAATTCTATAGTGAGTAAAATCATAACAATATTAAATAAAAAATTAACACATTCATATATTTGGATCTACAGTAACTTTTAATTAAAAAATGACACATTGTATGCATTTATTATAAATTTGTGACGTATAATAGCGCTCTTTCTATATACTTTTGCTTTAAATAGTTGAAATATTGATCTGCATTCCTTAATTTTGTGATTACATGGTTACATAGACATGATACAATAAGTACAATATTATGAAAACTGTGTAATTGGCAGATGTACCAGACAGTGCTGTTATTCTAAGGAAACATGGATTGGAAAGCAACCTTTTCTCATGCTTATTGTTTAATGAATTGGAAGCTTTTAACCCAAGAGATCAACTAGCTTTTGCATATGTGAGAGATCTTATGACCCCAAAATTGAAATTGAATATGTTTGAGGTTGAAGTGTTTGAGCAAATTGCAGTTGAATACAGGCACAATTTAAAGCCTAGAGTTACACAGAATTTTAAAGGATCTTCTTCTATGTCCAAAACAACCAAAAGGGCAAGCTTTGATCAATTGTTTGTAAATGCCACTTGTTGTAGCAAATGCCTTAATTATCTTTTGAATATGTGGGGTGACGGGGAATCCCATGATTGATTTTTTTATTTTATAATTATGATTAATTTTATAAATAATTTGTTGTTATTATTAAAGAAAAGAAGAGAAAGGGAAATGTTATTTGGCATATTGCTTCGGACAAAGAAGGAAATATAAAGAAAAAAAGTTAGTGGTAATTACAGGACAGCAAGAGAGGACTTTTCAGCTTTATTCTTTCTTTTATTGATGTTATATTTTTTGGCCTGACTAAAAGAACTATTTTAGAAAATTAAAAAAAAAAACACTAATAATTTATAACAAAAATAGTAATATGATAATGTTAAAGTTGTATAATTAGTTGTTATTTAATATTTAATATGTTTAAATAATAATAATTTAATCTAAAGAGAGTTGAAAATTATACCGGTAGATTTATTTCAATAATAAAATATATGTATTAATTATTTATTTCAATAATAAAATATATGTATTAATTATAAGATGTGTTATTTTTATGATTTATTTCTCTATGTATTGGTGTTTTTTTTTACCACGTAAAAATCAATAATATTTTTTGTTTAGATATTTTTATGTCACCGTTTATAAAGATGTGAGTTTGTCACATGTCACATGATTAAACTTTTAAAATAAAAATTTGAAGTTGATGAAATTGGAAATGGATTAGGATAATAAATTGAACAAAAGGAAGAAAAAAAAATCCCAGTGTTGGTTATTATGTGAGAATAAGTGTTTTAATCATGTTATTTTTAGGTTTGATAATCCTAATAAGGGTGATAATAATGGATCGGTTTGTATCATAACCAAACTAAATCGAATTGAACTAAAATATTTTTAATGTTTTCGAGTTTGGTTAGGTTTGAGATACTCGCGGTCAGTGACTATAATCATTGACCCATTTTCAATACTATTTTAGTTATAAAAATATAAAAGTATTCAAAAAGAAAAATGTTAAAATGGATAAAATTCAACCTGAACTGATAGGATCCAAACTAAACCACCTCAGACGGGTCAAGTACTCGCGGTACACTAACCCAATTAGTCAAATTGTCATCCCTAACACGACACTCAAGTAAAAACAAAAGTAGTAATTTTCTTTAAAATGATCACATTATTCAAACACCCATTGTGTTTCGCAAAACTAGAGCTCACATTCTTGCTATTCATCAAATAAAGAACATGTCATTAACCTACACATATCATAGACAAAAAATTAGGACCTTTTGGGACTCGCATATAAAAAATGTAACAATAAAAGAATATGGATACGGTTTAAGCATAACCCGGTGTGAGCTCGCCTAAAAACATTCCTTAGATTGTTAGAAAGAAGCCAGCAAGATCTTGTTCCCTTGACGTTATTTCAGGTGAATAATATAGCATTTGGAACTCTGGAGTCTACAAATAAATAGTCTGACAAAGTGGAGTCAAAACAAAACAAATTCAATTTCAAGGTATGACAACCAGAAATTCAACAAAATTTTATATATTCTCTAAGATCCAGCTATAGTACTCAAGAACTCAAACAATTAATGAATGGTATGCTGCTACTGCATTTTATGTCCTCACCTAGATAATCTGATGCAACTAATTTTAGCCGATGGGAATGTGTTTGAGTTCTGGCAATCTTTTCTCTTCCAGTGTACAAATTGCAGAATAAACTGCCATCGTTGATGCTCGTTAAATGAATTACTGATGCAAGTTTCTCCCTATATGCTAAGATGGCAAAATTTGTTCACGGCGAAGCATTTGTTGGAGCTGGATAACTTGTTGCTGCTGTTCTGGTGGCAATGAGCTTAATTGCTCAGGGCTCAGACTTAGAACTTGTTGTAGCAGTCCAGACTCCACCTCAGACGGAAGCGGCTGCTGTAAAAGAAATGAAATAAGATCATCATCTTGCATAACAATATTTTCTGATCCAAGGAACAAAAGTGGCATTATCTCAAATATCAGAGAACTATAAAAATATCGTCCTTTCTTCCTTGGGAAAAGGGCGCTGGCAGTCCATAGCTTGAGGAAAAAGAATGCTTTAGTCCCCTAGCTTTCAACTTAGTCCCCTAGCTTTCAACTTAAGTGCTTTAATCATATAATCACAACTTTGAAAAAGGCACACTTTAGTCTCTCTTTTTTCTTGTTTTTTGATACAAAAGTACACTTTTTTTCAAAATTATAAACTAAAGTGTTTCAGTTCAAAGCTACAGGACTACAGCACTCCATTTGTAAAAGTTATGGGACCTGCTGTGCTGTTTTTCTTCTGGGAGAAAAACTAGAAATATATGTTCCTATCAGCAGATTACTGTTGGCCTTCTGCACCGCCTGCGCGCGCATCAAACTTTTTACAATGTTTAGACAATAAGAATGCAACGTGGACATGATTTGCTGGGAAAGCAAACCCATTGGATATATTCTAAAAGCTCATATAATTTTTGTTTCCTGATCCCACTGGAAAAGCAACATTTGCATGCTTGAACTCATCTTGCACACCAACCAATACAATTTAACAGACAACAATTATGTTTTTACATTCCCAAAGACACATTTTTTTAATCAATTAATATAATCAATGAGGATGAGTTAAAGTGTGAAATATTATTTGTATAGTATTCCTACTTATTTTAGGAATATTCTTCATTCTTTGTTTTATTCTTATTCTGAGTATACTTAGGTGCTATTGTCCTTCCATTAGGACTTAAAAATGAAATAAATACCCATTGAGGTTAACAAATAAAATTAAGCCTTTCGTAATTTAATTGAATGCACTACCTGAGATGGTTGTTTCTCAGAATACTGCACTTCCTCTAACTTGGAAACAGTATTTCCACCCAGAACTTGTGTTGGTGCAGATCCACGTGAATTAGACACATTCAAATTCGCTTCTGATAAAGACGATCCCCTTTGATCATCAAGTTTTATCATTTTTGGAGGGCGACTAACTGATTCTAAGGGAGCAGAAACTCTGCTTGTTTTCTCAGCAACAAGGACAGGCCTATCAGCATTGTTGTTAATTGGCTGGGATATATCTGATGTTATTGAAGGTCCAAGCTGTAATGGGGAGAAAAAAGAAAAAAAAGTTAGCTCACACTTTATGCCAACAAAAATATAAATAAAAGAATAACAAAAAAAATCAAGGGAATGCGGGGGTAAGTAGCTCCCCGACTCCACTGTTTCGTACTTTTCTCAACAGAAAGCTTTTTAACCTTTCAACACTAAAATTTTTGTTTTTCAAGTGTTTAAACAAAGTAGGCCAATAAATGTGCAGCAGCAAGCAACTAATGAACGTTTCCACTCAGGTTAAGTAATTCTTCCCTCCTATCCATCCATGTAAAGATCATATTTGTCATTTTATTTTCTTTCTTAAGCTCGAGGTACACAGTGAAAGTTCCCAAACAGATGCCCTAGCAAGAAAAGCAACTAACAACTGTAAAACTTTATTCTTTCCTAATTATAGATAGCAAGAAAGTACCTGATATCCAGCATCTGATAAAGAAGAACGATGCATAAGATCGGGCTGCAGGGCAGTACTCATTTGAACCATCTGACCACTATGCCCTAAATTTATAGTTCCAATCATCCCTGGGTTTCTAATAATAGAGGGCTGCATATGCTGCTGGTTCAAAAAAGGGAGGTTTGTAGCATGAACTTGTTGACCAATGGAAAAACTGTTTGAAGACTGTGGCTGAACAGAAGGAAGAGATGAAACTCCAAGTTGCCCAGGCAATGTCACCTGCTGCAAAGCACGGGGGTTTGCATGTTGTGGAGGACCCAGAGGCCGTAAAACAGGGTGTGGCCTTGCAGAAAACTGGTTCTGAATCAAAGAATTTTGAGGCAAAGAAACTTGACCATCTTCGACTTTGGGAACCAAACCAGACTGAACCTGTGATACAGGGGGTAGACCTGGAAGAGATTGAACTGCTTGCTGCTGACTTGGCTGGACTTCAAGGAATGAAGGCTGCAAGGGTTGATTTGAACCTTGCCTAATGCTTGACATCTGTAACTGCAATTAGGAGAAGTGTTTCTATTAGACAGGATTGCAAATGTGAGTGGAAAATAGCAAGGCAATATAGGATCCTAGGAGGCCAAAAAAACACACCAATTGTGGTGTCACCATTCCAAGCATGATCTGTGCCTGCAAACCCAGAAAACATTCATCTGGATTAAAGATATAGAAAATATTACATAGAAAAAGCACACAAAGAAAGCAACTTCTACAGTAATCCTTTGATACAGAAGCAAAAAATCACAAAAAATCTATCAGGAAAAGTCAGTACATACCCATTTAGGCAATTAACAAATAATTCCAAAAGGACGGGGCAAACAAGTAGTTATTAAGTTGACACTACCAAATTTCAAGTCTATGTCCATAATACTAGCATATTAGTTTCTCCTGAGTCGATAGAGGTAAACAGTCCTTGCACAAAACAGAATAAGCATCTTCAACACATGGAACATATATTTTTAGTTCTAGTAAAGACCATGGAGTAAATGATAATGTTCTTTGAAATAGTCCCACAAGTTTTAACCTATATAAAGTTTTGAGATGCTTAAATTGTAACTACTTTACAACTCAAACAAGAACCACTAGCAATCATAACAACTTGCAAATAATCCTACGAGAGAAGAAAGCCAATTCCTGACAGAGGTGCCAGTGGTCAAAAAGAATATAAACAGCTGCTTGCTTTGTCAGCTTGAATTCCTAGAGAAGTACTTCTCAAGCTTTACACACTTCAGCCTCAAACCAATTCAAAATAGATTTTGAAGCCTTTGAAAGGTATAATAAAGGGAATTACTGCAGAGAAGGGCAGTCATTGCAATGCTTTGGACAGTTTGGTTAGAAAAGGAGGAGGAGAAGAGCAAGTGGTGATTTGGAAATTTCATGGGCTTTTGAGGGAATTCAAGACTTGACATTCTTCAAAGTTTCAAAATATGTCTCGGGAAACTACTGCAGAGAAGGGCAGTTATTGCATTGCCTTGGATAGTTTGGTTAGAAAGGAGTAGAAGAAGAGCAAGTGGTGATTTGGAAATTCCATGGGCTTTGAGGGGATTCAAGACTTGACATTCTTCAAAATTCTATAATATGTTTAGGGAAACTACTGCAGAGAAGGGTAGTTATTGCATTTCTTTGGACAGTTCGATTACAAAGGAATAGAAGAAGAGCATGTGATGGCTTGTGTAATGCAAGTATATCTAATTATCTATCCCTTAATATACTATTTATTTCTCCCCTAATTCCAAACTACCCACGACGCTCCAACTTGTCCTGCATCAAAATTACTACAACCTTGGACTGATACAAAAAAAAATGGAGAAGTACCTGAAAGAGAGCCTTTGCTAGCTCTGGCTTTGCAAGCAAGAGCTCCCGAGCTAGCTGTTTATTTTGCGTAGCCATTATCTATCGACAGAGAAAGTACCATACACAGAGTCATAGACAATTAACAAATGTGCATAAATATCGAGATATAACATATAAACTTAACTAATCTTCCAACCTTGAGGGCAGATATAATTTCATTCAGTTGATTCCTAGACATTCTGGCAAGATGAAGAGTTAGTGGATCATTGGCTGGAGCTGACTGCCCCTGTAATTGGTTTGCATGTGTGCCAGCCTGAGGACCACCCAGAGCTCCAGCCATGACAGAAGCTGCAGTAATAGCTATATGGAGACCAATTGGCTGATGCTGAGCAGAATCCACTTGAATTGCTGGGCCACCCAATTGTTTTTGAAGGTCTTTGATGTATGCATAAAAAAAAATAGTTTCAGAACTTCTCATATGGTCAGTATAACTCAAAGAAAATAATAGAAAAGATTAAAACAGTGGATGAACAAACCAACATTAGCAGCCAAGCCAGGCCCACCGCGACCCTGAAACGTAGGGAAAGGTATTTGCTTCAGGTTTAGAATCAAAAGGCATTTAATAGTCATATAAGCTGTAGAATGCAATATACATGCCAAACTAGATACGCAAAAAATAAGCAATATAGATACCATCTGTGCAGCTTGGTCAAAGATATATTTGGTACAAGTGATAATCCAGGTAAACCAAAAGTGAACAGAAAAAATACGCCACTTAACTTTAATAATAAGGGGAAACTAAAAAAATGAAAGAGACCAAGATATCGTATAAAAATAATTTAAAAAATTTACCTGATCACGACTTCTGTCGGCACCTTTATCATTTTCAGCAAAATCAACTCGCAACTGCCGACCATTGATCTCATAACCTTGAAGATTCCGCCTAGCACTTAGTGCTGTCTCTTCATCCTTGTATTCACAAAATCCATATCCTTTTGGTTTTCCAGTCTCTCTATCAATAACTAATCTGCCACAGAAGGAGAGTGTGTTAAATTCAAACCATAATTTAATTAGCCTATAGATTTTTCGTCTCTCTTCGTCAATTATCTGCAGCAAGAGACAAATGGTCTTTAAACAAATGTTAAACAAATCCACAACTAGAAACTAGAATATTGATTCAAATCCAGCACAAAAATACTCCCTAACTTGAACAATATTTTCAATTGTGCAAAATACTGCTCCTCAGTCAAACAATATTCTAACTATAAGAACTATAGTGTTTTTCACAAACGAAAACTGACCTAAATGACACAACAGGACCAACCTCCTGACAGATTTCTATTAGCTGCTCCTCAGTTGCATCATAAGGTATGTTCCCCACTGCAACAAAAATTCAATTAGCAACCAGTAATCTCAAAACCTAAACCAACGGAAAACATTTAAGGGAAAAATACACACACACACAAAAATTATGACCTTCACCATCCTTCCAACTGAAAAAAAAAACTTCTTCCCAATTGAAATTTTAATTTAACCATAATAAGTTAGAACTACCAATGTCGGCATAAGGTTCCAAAGATTTCAACTTTTTGCGTTTTATAAGATTTTAAAATCAACCAAACAAAGCATAAATCGATAGGAAGAGAAAGGGATAGAGAGGGAGTACCAAAAACGCAGCGGTGCTGAGAAGTAGCCATGAATCAAGAATAGAAGAAGGTGAAGCACTGCTTCATCTTCCTCCTCTTTGAAATCCCTACTTTGTAACAGTTGCAAAACCTCTGCTCTTTGAGACTTTTGACTATGAATCTTTGAAATATATATTCTGTATGAAAAAGCAAGTTCGATAATAAATCTACAAATCTACGAGGCAATGGATCCACCCGCTGTATCAAGAAACGAAAGCAGACCCAACAAAGAATTTCCAATTTTCGATCCGTTTTGTCCAATCGAGCCACGCTTAATTAAGAGAAGGTGGAAACACGGGTGAGGAGGGGAATGGGTCTAACTTATTCCTGTTACTTAATATAAATTCTATGCATTTAATTTTATTATTATTAAAAATAAATATTTTAATTTTATAATTATTTAAAATAATGTAATTTAATCTTAATATTAATATCTTTATGAATTAAGGGATTAAATTAAAAAAACTCATAAATAAATGAAGTAAATTAATTCATACCTTATAAAACATTTATCTGGTATAAACACCTCCTTTATATCTGATTATTTTCTTTTAGAAAAGTTTATTTAAGAGAAAAGTATGATACATATTTTAAATTCAAAAAATATATTTTTTAACTTTAAAAAAATTGATTAATTAATAATAAATAGTATTATTTTAATATTTTTTATTAAATTAATATTTTTTTCTTATTAAATAATTAAAACGCGATTAATATTCTATCATTTAATAATATTAAAATGATAATTAATATAAAAAAAATTGTAAAATATATGTTTTAATATTTAATTATTATTAATTTTTTATTTTAATATTTTTTATTTTTTATTTAAAAATAAATAAAAATATATTTCATATTAAATTTTATTTATTTATTTATTTATTAATGGCACATATTTTATCAATTTTTTTATTACTTTAAAATAAAACATAATATTTTAATGATTTCATAATTAAAATATTATTAATTTACGTCTTCTCTTAAAGTTAAAAATTAGAAAATATTTTTTAAAATTTAAAAGAATAAACTACATTAACTTTACAATACCAAGACCTATAGGGTCCCCTTCTTCTGAATAAAATTAATAATACTATATCAATAATAATATTTAAAATATTTATTTATTTTATTAATTATATTTTAATATTATTATTATTATTAAATAAAATTCACAATATAAATTATTACACTATTTATAAATAAGTAAGTATATTGTCTTTTTATAAAAAAAAGATAAACTTTATTTTGAAAGATACACACATGTATTAATTGTATTTTATAGTTTTTAATATATATCTAATAGTCATTAAATCTATTTTTTGAATTTTTAGACTTTTCAATGGTTATTTTTTGGCAGAGAGTGAATATTCGTAAAAAAAGAATTTGAAATAATTACCATAAATTAAATTCCCAATATCAAATAATTACGAAGGTAAATATTGTAGTCTGTGAATTGGAAAATAGAGGGGGGAAATGCATCATTAAAGAATTTGGTTTATTTTTTTAATAATTTAGTTAGTTTGATTTCTTTATTATTTTTATAATAATTTATTCATTTTATTATGATAAATAATAATTTTTTTATTTTTTATTAAATTTATAGTTGTTGTCCATGCTGAAGAAACTCTATGTAATTCATATGTTAATATCAATTAAAAAAATGTGAACAAAAATAAAAAATAAATATGAAAACTTTGTTCATTTGTATTTTTTATTATCATTTTTTCCTAAAAAAATCACTAAATTATTATAAATAAAATAAAATAAAAAAATGTATTAAATTAATTTAATTTAAATCATAATAATATTCACTTGTCTTCAAATTTAAATTAAATAAATGGTTGACTTATTTTAGAGTCCAGGAGTTGCTATATTTCCGTTACATTATTTGAGAGAAAAAACTTAGTACTAATCATAGCTTAAAAATTTATAAAATAATGCTTTTAATTAGGCTGAATGTTTAATTTAGTACAACAATTTTCATGATTGAGTTATTTTCAGGTATTAATTTGACTAATTTGGTACTGATTTTTTCCAAATTTAGATCTTAATTTTTTTTTTATTTTACCAATTTAATATTTCCAAAACTATCTATATCTATCAAATTGATTGAGATCAAATTTATCATATTGAAATATTTGGATTATCAAATATTAATCAAAATAAAAAAAAATTAGTATACTAAATTTATCAAATTAATTTGTAAAGATTAACTCGACCCGGTTAAGAAAACGGGGAGGAATAAGACATTCAATCTTTGACAACCACTACTCTAACAAGAAAAATTAATTATACTATCACTTTAAACATTTCTATAAATTTATTTTTGAACTTATCCTCTAAAAATAACGAACCTTTATAAAAGTTATTTAAAAAATTAAAATGCATCATATATTATAAATTTTTCAGTTGTTTCATAGAAAAACTATGTGTTTATTATCTTTATATATTTTTTAACTAAAGATACTGGCATACAATTTCAATTATTCAATTACTAATAATTAAATTATTATTTAAATTAATATAATATTTCTAAAAATTATCATATTTTTATATTTCAGTAAAAAGAATAATAGTGAGGTAGTGGATATAAATGTGAGTGGGAGATACCGAGATAAGTATACTAATAATCATGATAATTGCACACAAATTTTAAATATATTCGGTTAATAATCATTAGTTATGAGTTGATAGTATTTTTTTCACAATTTAATCACATTTCTTATTTTTTTAATATTTATATAAAAATAGATTTAGTTTAAAAAAATAAATGTCAACTTAATTCTTATGTTATTATACTATTTAAAATATTTACATTAATTTTCATTTTTTTACTATTTAACATATTTTTTTAATTACAATAAAAAAATATAATGTAAAAAAAATAAAAATTAATCTAATTATATAAAATATTGTGTGTGTTTTTATTAAAATTATATTTTTTATGTAATTATATGTATATAAAATAATAATATTAATATATGTTTGATATCAATTAACTATAATTTTGGTATTATAATAATTATTTTCATTCTATGTCTAATCGATTATGGTTATTTTCGAAAAAAAAATCGTCAAAATTTTACGAAAAATTATAATTTCAACTATTCATAGTTAAAATGTTCATCACTCAACGTTGTGAAAGTAACCTATAACATAGTTAATAAAAAATATAAAATAAGTTAATTTAGTTCCTTATTATTACAATATTATAATTATTTTTGTAACAAAACAAAAGAAAAGTATTAAAATTTAATTACAAAGTTAAACATCAAACTGCTATTTACAATCAATTAGATAATAACGAACAACTTTGACATTAAATTATGCCAATCATATTATAATTGTGGTGACATTGAACAAAACTTTAACAAAATTTATTAATAAATAATTTTTTTGTACCAATTTGAGTGAGTTCAAGTTAAGAGAATAAAACAAGAAGTTTTTTTAAAATAATTTAACATAATAATCAATCAGTTTGTGACTTAGCTCATTTGAATACTTAAAAAATCTAGAATTTGAGTAAGAATAATTGGTTAATGTAATTACTTTTTAAAAAAAATTAATTAACTCTAAAAAGAAACTCATAGAGCGGCCCCTAAATTAAATATTATTATATCGGAAAGGAGAAGAAAAGAAAACTTAAAAATATATGAAAATATTGTGTTATATGCTTAAATAATCTCATATTACTTTTATTTTTTTAAAATGTGGCAATAATATTATTATGTTTCATTAATCGGAGTTAACTTTGATTTTTGTCGACCAAAATCAAATATTTGTCAAAAAGGAAGAAGTCCCAAAACATGAATACCATCTCAATAAAATCAATTTAGTTCGTAAGTTGTTCATCTAATATATTTATTGGTACAGGAAAGATCCAGTTCAATAAACACTGATCCAGTATGCTGGTTTTGAGTCTTGTCCTCTACAAGGTAGTAGATCCATCAAGACCAACCAATCTGTGATGTTGCCCTTGAGATGTTAAAGACACTTTCTATCTATGAGTGGGCTGAGGACGGAATTGAGGGCTCAGGAAGCTATCGAGATACTGTTGTTAGAAACCTTTCTGATTCTTACCAACAATTCCAATACAAACTCTCTTGTAAACTTCACAAAGATCATCTTGAATTGCATAAGAATCTTGGTTCGACAAAAATACCTTTCAATTGGGTATCATATGACCAAAAAGTACATAAATTTTTAATTCAATTGCTTTTACACTCCAAAAATGTATTTAGGTTGTTTTAAAATAGGACACCCAAATACTAATTGACACTCTTCCATCATATTCCTACCATTTGAAGTGGTATATAAACGTTAACCACCAATCCTAATATACTACGAGCCATGATTTGCATGAGAGGTCAAAGTGGAGCAAAAGTTGCAACTAAGGGATCAAGTTTTCAGTCGACTACAACAACAACTTTCCAAAACCAAAGAAAGGATGAAGACAACATATGACAAAGGAAAGAAAGATCATTAATGTGAAGTAAGCAATTGGGTCTCATTTAAACTAAAACGTTATCGACAACACTCGATGATAGGTAATTGAAGGCACAAGCTATCTATTAAATACTATGTACCCTACTAAATTATTAAGTGCATCGGACCTGTGGCATACAAATTGCTTTTACTTGAAGAAAGTAAAGTTCACCTTGTGATACGTGTCTCGTTAATCAAGAAACAACTCAAAAATCACTCAAAAGTGGTGAAGACTATGCCAGAAGAATTGGACGAAATCGACACCACTCTTTAACAGCCTTATGGACAAGGCCATTTTTAAGAAGGGTAGACTGTTACGTGTCATCTCTTAAATTCATCATATTTATTTTGTTTTGTTGATTCTTTCAAATTCAATTTGTCATGAACCATGTCTTTTGATGTTGTGGCCATATTTTGAGGCCATGTTTGTATTTTAAGTAATGGCCTTATTGACAGGTCACATTTTCCATTTTTTCAACTTTAATTCTGCATTTTTTTAGGAAGTAGAGGTTTGTTTCGGTTATAAAAAAATGTATAAAAAGAAGAAGGTTAATTAGAATAAAAGCATGAACTTTTTCCACTAAAAATAAATCACCTTGTATTTATAAAATTTATCTTCTTGAGAGCTTCTTCACGTCGGGATAGAGGTCGAACGAGAGCTCGATATTATAGGACACGAAACACATTATGTTGGTTTTGAGCCTTGTCCTCAACAAGGTAGTAGATTTATCAAGACCAACCAAACCGTGATAATGCCCTTAAAATATTGAAGACACTTACTATCTGTGAGTGGATTGAAGGCTCAATAAGCTATCGAGCTAATGTTGTTTGGAACTTTTCTAATTCTTACCAACGATTCCAATACAAGTGTTCTTGTAAACTTGTCAAAGATTACCTTGAATTGCATAAGAATTTTAGTTTGACAAAAATATCTTTTAATTGGGTATCAAATGACCAAGAAGTACATAAATTTATAATTCAATTATTTTTGACCATTTATAAAATAAATTACAATATTAAAAAGAAAATATTAAATTAAAACACTTTAAAAATAAAATTAAAATTAAATACCAATAACTTAGATACGTAACGAACTCTATTAATTTTTTTCATTTAAAAAATTAAAAAAAAATTATATTTTTAATTTTGCTTCGTGTATAATTTTTTAAAAATTTTACTTTAAATTTTATTTTATTTTAATTCTACTACTAAAACAAACATAATAATAAAAATATTGTTTCCATTGAATTCCATTCACATTATCATTCTTATTCCTATTAAACAATAAAACCAAAATAATAATAATGGTAAATTTATAAATAAAATAAAATTATTTTTTTATTTTATTTATAAATTTATCATTATTATTATTTTAATTTTATTGTTTAATAGGAATAAGAATGATAATAAGAATGAAATTGAATGAAAACAATGTTTAAAACATGTTAGAAGAATGTAAGAAGAATAAATATTCACGTAATTATTAAAATACTTTTTTAATTTCATTCATGATTAACTTTCAAACCAAACATAAAAAAATCCTAAATCATTAGTATTATTATTCTCATTCCTATCAACCGTTGTCTCACAAAAAAACAGACCTACTACTTTTCAATGTAGAAAAATTAGCATTAGGTCGCATTAAAATATTAGTGCAAAAGTAATACTACTCTTTTACCCAATATATATACGTAGAGATAGCTCCATCCTTTACAATCAATCAAATTCACTATAGAAACAAATAAATACTGATAAGACCAACCACGTTACTAAAGATTTGGCGAGATCGAGAATGATCACAGCAAAACTTTTACCGCTTAGATATCATCTGTTCGTGAGGAAATGGATATTCCCCATTGTCTAACACTTCTAAGTATAACCCACAAAATGGCACATACTGCCACAACAATTGAGAAGAAGACAAAACTACTTTTTCTGCCTTCCCCCCTCCTTGTTGTCTCAATATTAGTACCTGCAGCTACATTATTAATGTTCCTAGCATTTGCTCTTGTCCTGCTAAAGCTAGACAATCTTACAAGAGCTCGATTAACCAATGCACTTTCTGAAGCAGCAGATGCAGCAGATGCAGGAGTAGTAGGTATAGCCTCCAAAAAGGCCCACAAAGCAGAAGACAACCGGCTTGTAGAACCATTACCGTTACTTCCACTTTGGTTCTCATTAGATCCTGTTTGTAAATTAGGAGGATCACTTACTACACCTAAACATGAAAACAAAAAAGACTAACAGTTAGCAACTGTCTGTGTTCTTAAATAATAACTCCTAAGGATGATTCCAGATTTAAATAAAGGAATCTGATATGAGTATAAATGTAGCAGGAAAATGCTGATATCACAGGTACATAAAGAACGATTAATCGTTTCAGAAGACCTGATAAATCTGGCTCATAATTTCCATTCCACAGAGGCTTCCTGCCCTTGTACTATGCCAACCTCCATATAGTTGGGCAAAATAGTGGGCAAGTCAGCATCAATGTCTGACTCAAAATGATAGGAAAAATAATACATTTTTGTTTGTAGCCAATGCACTTGTGCACAGGATTATGTACCTGAAGGTGTATTGTAAGCAGAACCATGATCAAATCCTACTGAATTGAAGCCATTCCATTCTTGAAAATCCGAAGACGGCTGATTGTTAATCTGAGCTGCACCACCCGAATATAAGTGATTGTTCACTTCATTAGAGGTCTGCGGATACAACTGATTGTTAATCTGAGCTGCACCACCTAAATATAACTGATTGTTCACTTCATTAGTGGTCTGCGGATACAGCTGATTGTTAATCTCAGCTGCACCACCTGAATACAACTGACGATTCACTTGATTAGTGGTCTGTCGATACAGCTGATTGTTAGTCGTGTCTCCAACTCCAGAATATAGATGGTCATTAACCAGACATGCATCATCTTGATTATACTGTGTCTGATAACCAAAATAGTTTGCTCCATTATGCTCAAGGGAGTTACTGTATGGATGAGAAATTACTGCCTGATCAATAGGCCCCATATCCTGCAGAAACATGGCTGCATCATGAAACAAATCGAGCTCACTCAACCCATTTTCAAACTGCATGTTATTCAGAGTGTCATCCATGTTTGTAAGAGTAGGTTCAGGACCAAGGAGATCATCAATTTCCAGGAAATCCTCTCCAGATAGTGCATGAGGCAGTGATACTTGAACCTCCTGTTTGCTGATGTTGGGAGATGTGACCTCGAGTCCCTCGAGTGATTGTAACGGGGAAATAGCTGAATGAGTAAGCCCAAAGTTGGCTTGTACATTACATTGTTGACTCCAAGATTGTGACCAATTGAGAGGTTCTGAAACCACAACCTCACTGGATGATGAATTAATTAGAGTACTGTGTGCTTCTTCACTCACAACCTACAAAAGTAAAATTTGTATGAATAAATCAACGCTTCTAGATAGCCAATGGAAATTAGCAACATGAAGATAGTACCAACCACAAAAAAAACTAATAAAGTAAAGTTCTACATTATTGATCATACTACTTCCCCATAATCAGATTCAGTTAATTAAAATAGCATTAAAGTTAAACTTTAGGTGGATTTGAAAACCTGTGAAACAGTGTAGGTATTATTGTCTACTGGTGTCAGTTCAAGCACAGGCTCTGCAAGTTGTCTCATGAACTCTTCAATATCGTTGTGTGAAGATTTGAATTCATAGCTAACTTTCATGTCACCATCCACCTCATTACCAATTTTCACCTGGCCTTCTGCGACAGGACTGTTAAAATCTGGACATTCATCATCTGCCCAATCCTCTTCCCTGAATGGCGCCCCATATTGCTCACCATTTTTTGGACCAGGTCCACTTTTCTTGTAGAACTTGTAAAGTGCATAATATTCCTGAACATAGAGGATAACAGTAAAAAGAGATTTTAATAAATGAGCATACAAAAATAAGTAATAACATAGAAATTACCCAAGAGTCAATACCTTTACATTCTGGCATTTTTTAAGCTCCTCCTCATCCAAAGTATATTCATGCATTATCCAGTCAGTGCGCTCGCCATTAGGTGCACGTCCTTTGTAGAAAACAAGAGTCTTCTTTACTCCAACATTTCGAGAATTACATGTAATAGCTCGATCTTTTCCTGTTACTTTCCAGTACCCATGTCTGGTTCCTCTGTTTGACCTTGCCCCATTAGGATACTTCCTATCTCTAGGACTGAAAAAGAACCATTGCCTATCTCCAGTTTTCAAAATGGACAGACCTGAGAATCAATTTAACTTTTGATTGTCAGAAGAGAACAAGCCAGCCAACCAAAAAACTAAAAAGCTCAAGTTCACAACATTTTTGCATGTAAGTTTACACACAATGAAATATTTTGTACCGCATATAAATAGCTAAAAGCTACAATGTGGGATCAATAAGAAATTTGCAGATCTGATTGCTTAGAAAAAAGTCTATATTGTACGATTTTATAACAGGTTCCAATCAAGCCACAAAATACAAAGTACTACAACTCAAAAACAGAAATCTGGGGTCTCAATACATTATGGCAAAGACAAAAAAGGTTTTTGTATATTAGATCACTAGATGATTGTATTTTAATCTCAAAAGCAACTTCCCATTAGTAAAATCAATCAACACACTGAAGATTAGAATACCAGTACATGAAAAAATAAAAATGGCTTCATGCAAAAATTAATTCTGTCAAATAAATCCTCTACGCTGTAGATTTGGATTTAGGTCTCATTATTTCTAAATAAATCTGTCATGTAAATTGTAATGCCTACTAATACAAACTAATTAGATCAACTTAGAACAAGTCGTCCATTCAAATTAACTGGTTCGCTTGAAACTAAATAGACATGAAAAAGTTCAGATACAAAAAAGCAAAGAGACCACTTAATGAAGTGTGAAATCCAGATTGAAACCAAACATTAAGAAGTCTAGACTCACCAATGGTGTACGACCTAAAATAATTTGAGTAGGAAAAGTTGAGACAATAAAAAAATCAAATTCAAACATTCAATTAAAGAAAAACCTAAAGATCCAAACGCTTTGAAGTTAGTAACGAACAAAGTGACTGTCGACTAATATCAAAATGAATCCAATTAAATAAAAATGGATCCAATAACCTTCAAACTAACTCGGCAAAACACAACAATAGCAATTAAGCACAAAATCCAAATAATGACTTAAATCAAATGCTCAAATGCCAAAAACAATCCCAAAAAAAAAACCCCAAAATGAACCATCATCAACGCATACCAAGCAACTAAACAGAATCAAATCCGAACGCCCCAATGAAACAAAACCCAAATGATTCAAACGCTTAGCAAAAAGAGAAGATCACGTTGGCCAAAATCTAAATCAATCCAACAAACACAAAAAAAATACTAATAATAATATTAATAATATAAAATAAAACCCAACTTACCTTTGAATTAAATCAGCCCTTAAGTTCCCAAAACCCAATAACATTAAAAACCAATCAGCATAACTAACCACAAAAAAACCCAAAATTTAAAGAAAACAATCAGATGCCCAAATGCCAAAAGGATTTCAAAAACAAATGAATTTTTATAAGAATTATCAACAATCCATACCAGGTAATTCCTCCGGTTCCCACTTATACACATCAGTCTCAGTGATAATATCCGGCTTCAACTTCTTATGACAAATCTTCCTCTTCAAATAGAACAGAACAAGTTCTTCATCGGTGGGATGGAAACGAAACCCCGGCGGCCACACGTTGCCGTCACCGAGACCATTAGCCGAAACGCCCGAAGAGACCATTGACCGAAAAGCCCCCCAAGACTTAAATCCCAAAAAAGAAGACCAAATACCACCAAAAAAGCTCCCTTTTTCGCCTGGGTTAAAAAGGGTCTGATAAACTCTGATCAGACCAGAGAGACCAACTACATGATCCGATCGAATTCGAGAGGATTTGGTAACCTAGGCTGACGATGAGAAAAGGATCGCGAGAAAATAATAAATGATGGCCATGGCTTTGGAGGGCAGAGTGAGATAACGTCCCCGTGGTCAAAGAAGAAGAGTGGTGGGCTGGGCTTTAGTCTTATGAGCTGAGAAGAAGTTTCCTAGAAGCAGTGACTTTACATTAAATACATTTTTGAGTAAATTAACTTATATTAATTATTGTATAATACATAAAAAAATATTAATTATATATTATATCATATTTACCAAAAACAAATTATAGTAATTTGGTAGATTAGTGAATAATACTTCTAATTGGTTTAAAAGTTTGACTAGATGTAGAAGATAAGCATCTCTGTGAGGTTGAAAAGTCTTTATACAATAATTTATTATACATATAAAGTTATAATATGATAGATAATTATAATTTAAAAAATATATTATTTTAATGATTAATTATTATGTAATAATAATTTAATATATTATCGTGATATATTATTACATTGACTTTTATTGCCTATTTTGATTTCTTTTATTACAACAATATTTTTTATTATTATTATAATAATTTAATAATTTTTGTTGATAATAATTTTAATAACAATACAAAATAACTCATGATTTTTGTATGTTATTACTCTATTATAATTATTTATTTTTTATATAATAAGGATATGATTCCCTTTAAGCTAAAATTTATATATATATAAATAATTTAATCATTTAACATATTTTATTTAAATTTTTTAATAAAAATATATATTTATGTTCATTAAAAAACATTTATTTATTTATGTTACAATAAATATGAATATATATTTTTCTTAAAAGTGTTAAAAATAAAATTTTTTATATAAAAAATTTATATATTAAACATAAATAATAAACTTAATAATAACAAGCGGCAATTACAGAAAGATACATCTTTTCAATTTAACAAAATAATTTAAGAAATAAAAATAAAATACTACTTCATTAAAAATAAAAAAAATATATAATTTATCTAAAAAATCGCTATTAAAAAAAATTATTTTAACTTTTTAAAAAAATTATTTTAACTCGTTTTGAAAAAATTATTTATTATAACCTTTAAATTTTATTTCTAACTTAAATATATTTTATATTCTTAATATTTTGATTTAATAGTAAAAATATCTATTATACTTAACTTATTGTAAAAATATCTTCAACAATTAATTCGATAAATATTTATGTTTTTTTTGTTATTTACTTTAAAAACTAACGTTAAGCATAATATTGAAAAATTAACTCTATTTTTATAACAAGTTAAATATTAGAGTATTTTTATTGCCTATCAAAAATGTTAATATTATGAACATAAAATATATTTAACATTTTATGTTATTAACATATAATTGTTTTGGACCATTCTATCTACTATTTATTCTTCTTCTTCTTTTTCAAATTTCATTTAAAGAAAATTACATCAATAAAATAAAAATAAAAAAATATTAAATTATTAAATAAATTATGGTAATAACGTGATAACAAATCTATAATCTAATGAATAAACTTTTTCAAATATTTTTTTTATTTCTTTATTATATTTATGTAAGTTTATTTTTTAAATCAATAATAGGATAAATACCTAATAAAATTTATTTTTTTATGATTAAGTTATTCAACTTTTGGATGGTAAGAAACTCTAAATAATAACAATAAATCTAAATTTAGATAATAAAACATTTATATGGTTAATATAAGTTAAGTTTAAGTAAAGAGATTATAAAAGTATATCTAAATATACGTGTAATCGGAATTGGAATCGGAATGAAATGGAAAGGAAACAATTTTGTTTGGTTCGATCATTAGAATCAAGCTCGGAATTAGGATTACAGTGTTTGGTTTGCCACTAGAATGGAATGAAAAAAACTGTAAATGACCTTAATATCCCTACATGCTGTAAAGTTCAAATAGTGTCATTTAATTACTATTTTTTCGTCAGAAAAAATACATTATTGAAATCATTATTTTTCTAAATAATTATTACTTAATTAAAAAGAAATATATTATTAAAATTATTATTTTTTAAATAGGGTTTAGGGTTTTGAGGTTTGGGATGTGGGATTTAGGGTTTAGGGATTTAGGATTTGGGGTTTAGGGTTTTAGGATTTGGGGAGTTTAGGGTTTTAGGATTTGGAATTTGGGGTTTTGGATTTTGGGATTTATGTTTTAGGGTTTAGGGATTTAGGGATTTAGAGATTTGGGGTTTAGGGTTTTAGGATTTGGAATTTGGGGTTTAGGGTTTAGGTTTTTGGGATTTATGTTTTAAGGTTTAGGGTTTAAGAATTTTGGGTTTAGGGATTTAGGGTTTTAGGGTTTAAGGTTTAGGGTTTAAGGATTTGGGTTTTAGGGTTTTATGATTTGAAATTTGGGGTTTAAGGTTTAGAGTTTAGGGTTTTGGGATTTATGTTTTAAGGTTTAAGGTTTAGGGATTTAGGGATTTAGGGTTTTGAAATTTTGGATTTAGGGTTTTGGAATTTTGGGTTTGAGAATTTGGGATTTGAGAATTTGGGATTTGAGTTTAAGGTTATATTTTAAGTGAGGGTAAAATTGGAAAAAAAAAGTTTAGATGGGAATGGAATTATGATTACCAAGGTGAGGAGAAGGAATTGTGATTTCTTCTCTTTTAGTAATCTGATTCCATTCCATCCTCCATTTTGTCCAACCAAACACACAAAATGGAAGGAATCAATTCTGATTCCATTCCATTCCTTCCAACCAAACATGGGGTAAATATCTCAGTGATTGAATCTATTTTAAGAGGAATTGGGTACTTGAATTACCGATTACATTTATATTTTTAATTTATTTACGTTTCATGCCCTAATAAACTTGTTTCCTCGTTATGGAATCTTGTATTTCCTTCTCCTCTTTTTTTCTCATTTCTTCATGGAAGATAATTTTAGTACCCAAATTTTCTTATTGTATTAGCAAATAAATTGAAAAAATAAGATATATTACAAATTCCTTCTCCTAGGTTTCATGAAACAACATAAAAACCCTACCCATTTGAAAAATAACAATCACATTTTTTTGTCATTATTTTAAATTTTTTCAAAAAAAATATTTGTAAAAAAATCAATAAAAGTCATAAAATTTAGGAGAGAATTTTACAATAAAACAATTTTTAAGATATATGAATACCTATTTCTTAAAATTTATGGGTTTTAAAAAAAAATGAGAGAGTTCTTTATTAGTTTTTCAAAAAAAAAAAATTAAGTTTTTATAGTACTTTTTCTGCAACAATATAACCTTATACTTCATAATGAAAAACTGCAATCACAAACAAACAATTGATTCTAACTCAATTGAAAGTGATCTAAATAGGAGTACAATTATGTCAATTAATTCGTATTATAAATCCACAAGTTCGGCTATTAAATATTTTTTAAAATAATATTAATAATAAATCCAAGTTTTGGAGTAATATTACATTTTTAAGGTTTTAAAAATATCACAAATATTCATAAATTTAACAAAAATTAATAGTAATATTTTATACATAAAAATGATAGAAATAACAAGAAATCAAAAAATAATAAAAATAGAAACACAAACCATCTCAAAATATTTCTTAAAAGAGATAGTAATTAATAAAACGAAATTTAAAGAAATAAAAAAGGTAAAATTAAATCTTAATGAAAAAGATATATTTAAATATTCTTCGTCTTCGAGAATAAGAAAAAAAAATTTTAAAAATATATATAATTTATTATGAAATAAGTATTAATATTATATATATAAAAATAATGTATAATGTACTATTAATGAACAAAGAAATTATTATGAAAAACTATCAAAAATCTTCCAGAAGGATAAAGGAAAAATTAGATACATCTATTTAGAAAGAATTCAAATATTAATAAAAACATATTTTAAAAAATGAATTGATACACCAATAAAACTAACACTGTTAAATAATAGAAAAATAAATAAGAAAGATGTTTCATTAGGAATGGTTTATGTAAACATAGGATACCATAAATTAAAATTCACAACATATCCCTATTAATATTAATGATAAGAACATAAATAAAGTATTAAGTTTATCCAATCAATTTGAAAAAAGAAAGTCATTCATTTTCAATATATTACATAGTATAATATTTATTAACAAATAGTCATAATAGTTCAACATGCAAACAAAATGCATTCATAAGAATAAATTTTTTTTTCTAAAAATTGGAAAAATATTAAAATCATAAATATTAACAGACTTTGAAATACTAGAAAAATAAAACTTATGTGTTAAAAAAATCTTTAATACTAAAAAAAGTAATGTAGAAGAAATAATAAAATATCAAGGTTTACATTTATAGATTTTGAAGAAGAAACTTTTAACAAAGAAAGAGATATTACAAATATAAAATAAGAAGTTAAAATAATAAAAACATTAGCAATAATATAATTATTATCCCGATAATGTTCAAAAATAAATTACAATATATAAAACTAAATTTTAATAGAAGCCTAGCATGCATATCAAAAAATCAAATAACAACAATGAAAACTTTAATTCTTTTATTAAAATAAATGAATATAGTACAAAATCAAACATCAAATCTTTACAAGACATAAGCGAAACACAAAAAGAACTTTTAAATGAAATAAAAGAATAGTTATAATAAAAAACTACAACAAGATATACATAAAGAATTTATAGAATTAAGAAATAAGAAATTATATAAATAACATACCTAGAAATAATGAAATTATAAGTTATAAGTTTGATCTATTTATAAGATTAAAAGAAAAATCATCTAGGAGATAAGAGGTATTGATATCTAGGAATGAGAAAAGAAAGAATGAAGAAAACTTAAAGATAAAAAAAGAAGCTATAATCTCAATTTAATGGAATTTAAAAAAGAATAAGAAAAATAGTTTATGGATCTTTAGAATAAGAATATAGAATAACTAGTTAGTTTGTTAACCCTAAGAGATGAAGAATTAAGAAGACATTATGATGAAAAACTTTATACAAACAAAAAGGAACATAATATGATAATAATAAGTAAAACTTATTTTGAACTAGGAAATATGAACACAAAAATCATATAAAAGAAGAAACATCCGACCCACATAAAGAATAAAAAAATATAAAATGGTAATAAGAACCTGACATTCCTTATAGAAAAAACAACCTAAAATGGAAGAAATATTACATAAGGAAATTATATCTAGTATCCCACCAAAATTCAAATTTCATAAAAATTATAGATTTGATCTTTTAGATTTGGATTGTATAAGAGATAAGAAAAAAGACTTCGATGAATGGTCTTATGGTAAAAGTATATTCATACAAATTTTTTCGACTATACAATCAAACCCTTCAACTTGCAAATGTTGTATCTGTAATGAGGAAGGATATTATGCTAATAAATGTTTTAACATGTTTCAACATAAAAAAAATTCAAAAAATGAATTTTCATAGAAAAAAAATCTTAGAAAAATCTTTTAAGATGATATTAGAACCAATGGAGAAATCAGATATAGATGATACTTGCAGTATTTATTCATTAGAAGAAAATGAGTAATAAATAAATAACTCAAAATATGAATACTCTTCGTCAGAAGATGAATAATTTGTATAATATTATAAATCCAAACAGTACTTATACTAAGATAGAATAATTTGTATAATATTATAAATCCAAACAATACTTATATTAAGGTAGAATTGAAATTTAAAGCTTACACAAGTTAACATTTACAAGTATGTGTAGATACAAGAGCTAATATATGTATAACTAGTAAATATGTATTCCAAGAGTAACTTTGAAAACAAGCACCAAAAGATTTAATTATAAAGATTGCTAACAATATTGTAATAAATATTAATAAAGTCTTAAAAGATGAAATTTTATATTTCTACTATATATCAATAAGAAACATAAATTGATTTATTAATAAGAAAGTTTTTTTCTAGACTTACCCTTTATACAATATTTAGACAAAATAAATCTAACAACACTACATGGTGAAACTATTTATGTGTTAAAAATAAGAAAAATATTGATTGTATCATACCCAATTTTCATGTAACAACATAAAAAACAAAAATATGATGAGATAGACTCAAAGCATCAACAAAAACCTTATTTATAAAACATCTCATTAGATATAAAAGATAAATAAAACTTTGTTCTTAATGAAATCTAAAAAGATAGAGCCCTATCAGATATCAAAAAATTATAAAAAAATAGAAAGCTCAAAATATCTTTTAGATCCAAAAGTAAATAAATTTAAAATAATTGTTAACATAAAACTAAGAGATCCTAACAAAGTTGTTAGAGTAAAACTTATAATTTATACTCTAAAAGATAGTATTTAGTTTGAAAAATAAATTCAAGAACTTCTAAAATTAAAAATCATAATATTAACTAATTTGTCATGCTATAGTCTAGCATTTTTAGTAAAAAGAAGAGGAAATAAGAGAATAAAAAAATTGATGATATATACTTTATTCTAAAGAAAAAAGAATTAGTATTATTAATAAAATAAAATAAATATTTCTCAAATTTTGATTGCAAAAATAGATTATGACAAATAAGATTGAATGAGAAATCTCAAAAACTAACGTTATGTAATTGTTCCTAAGGAAAATTCCAATGAACTCTTGTAGCATTTGAATTAAACAAGTTTTAGGTAACTTTTAAAGGAATATAACATCTTGATATCGAGATCAAGATAAAATAAAAGGAGATAATATACCTTCAAAAACAACTCAATGTTTTATACAAGAAGTTTCTTTTTCAAACATGAATTAAATAAGAAGAACTTAACAATTCAAAATAACCATTAAAGTCTAAAAACTCTAAAGAGAAATTCACGTCAAAAATTAATTGTAAAACTTTTAAAGAAGTAATTCAAATTAAGAAGAAGAAGAAAAACAATAATACATTTGAACAAATTTGATACTTTGAAAATATATTATTTTAGTTAACTTATATATAAACACAGTGTACTATTCTCTTTAGGAGAACTTAGAAATAAAAATTAGAAGGAAAAAACAATAATGCATTTAAAAGATTTAAACATATAAAAAATATTTTCTATATTTAATTTATATATTTTTAAGAAGAAGGGATTCTATAATTTTTTTTAAAAAGTTGATAATTTTTAAAAAATGTATATAAAAATCCAATGGTTTTTAAGTAGTATAACAATTTTTTTTTAACTTTTAAAAAATATACACATTAATATTAAATTAACAATTCATAGTTTGAAAGTAATCATATGTCAAACACATATTATATTTTAAAGAATATTTTGTAATTATAAATTAATAAAAAAATAAACTATTTTTTAAATTTAATAAAGATAACAATTCAATAGGTAACTTAGGACTAATGTAAATATTTTTAAAAATTATAATATTTTTGTATATCATTTAATAATTATAAAATTTTTGTGTATTTTTATTGAAAGTTATAGGGAAATTTAAAGTCCTTCACCCATATTTTTAACATTTTTGACATGAGAAATTCTTTTATATTATTTTATTTTAATTATTGTTTGGTATTTAAATTAAATTTAATTATGGTTATTTAGATGTATTTAATATTAAATATTTTTTAAATAAATTTTGTTTAATTTAATTAAAATTTCATGGATGTTGCTATAAATTTTAAAAATGAAGTATATATATATAAATATTAGTTTAGAAAAACAGAAGAAGGATGGATAATAGATGAGAAAGAAAGCGAGAGGAAAGTTCTTCAATTTCAATCATTCATTTTCATGTCTGCCAAACGAAATCGGTATTTTAAATTAAAATTAAAAGTTGCTTAGGCTTTTTAAACAACTGTCACTATTCATATGTCGATTGAGACAGCGCTTTTTAGGTCTTGACAATAAAATTGATATCCTCTCCTCTCTGTAAGTCGGTATTTTCTTTTTACTGAATTTTTTCTTCCATTTTTTTTTCTCTGATTTGTTTATCTTACTGATCAAAATTCTTTTCGTTCCGTTTTGTTCCCTAGAAAAAGAAGAGGAAAATCGTAAAGTTTTAATTTTTTTTGTTTCTATTTTGGCGAATTCGAGAACATCTCTTTGTTCCGTGATTTTGCTCCTTTTCATGTGTTTTCTCAGGAACAAGCGGAAACAACGTATTCATTACGTTTCTCTTTCGATTTTTCTTTGTTTTTTAGGACTTACAGAATTCACATTGTAATTCTGGATCTTAGACTTAACGTATGTTGAGATTTGAACTTTTTAGCTGAGTTAAGCTTGAGTTGTTTTCTTAAATTCATTTTATCTTCTTCCGTTCCGTTTGTTTTCTGAAAAAGTAAAAAGGAAAAGCTAGGAAATGGACAGAGCCATTGGTCTCTGGTTTGCATTTTTAAAATTGTGAGCTTCTGTTGGTTTCAGTGACCTTGTTTTCTAGGGAACGAGCTAATAATAAAACAAAACGTTTGGTGCTCCTTATTCTTCTTCTTTTTTCTTTGATTTTTATTTTCTTTTTGAGGTTTTAAAAAATGGACATTGGAATTGTGATTTTTTTTGGCCAAGAATTGGAATCATAGATCTCAAAATGCAAGTTGAGAGTTTAGATATTTGTGCTGAGTTAAGCTTGAATTCATTGCTTTGGAATATAGGATCTCCAAAATGGTGTGCTGGGAAGGGTATGCGAGCGACGAGTCAATGGGGACATTTGCCCCCATTGTGCTCTACTGGGTTTATGCAGGCTTTTACCAGTTATTGCCGCCTTTAGATAATTATCGTTTACATACAAAAAGAGAGGAGGAGGAGAAGAACTCAGTGCCTCTAGCTTCTGTGGTTAAGGGTGTTTTGCTTCAACAAGTTGTCCAAGCTACGGTTGCTCAAGGGCTTTTCTTGGTAAGTCTATTTTCAGAACCATTTATGACTTCTATTAACCTGGCTAAATTGCAAATTGTCGAGAAAGGCCATATTATGCAACATGTAGAAATTGAAAATGGTTCCAAAATGCCATTGAAAAGATTACACTTTAGTGGACATAACTTGTGGATTGCTCAAATGATTTTGACTTGAATGTGTTTTCTTGTTCTTATAACTGATTAAGGTTGCAGACCTACGAAAAACAGATTAATTTTCCCTGTTATAATTGTTTTAGAGCTATGTACCTTTCTTGAATCTTCTAAGAGTATGCTTCACTTATGTGAACTAGCCTGGTTAGTATTTGGGCAGTTGAAGTTTGAAGTCAACCAAAAGAAAGTTTTAAAATAGATTATGCTAGCAAAACTGAGGTGGAAGGGAAACAAAGTTTAATGTAAAGAAGGAACAGGATAAGCTAGACATTACCTGAAATTTAAGTTCAATCTGTTTGGTACCAAAAAAATAGTAGTTTTATGTTTGTCTGCATTTTTTATAATTAAATTGTGAAATTCAGCTTCTTCTGATTTAGCAAGTTTTAAAACAAAAAGCGATGAAAGAAAAAGAGAGTTAATATAGATGAAATGAGAAAATCTCAAATTCTAGACTCTTTGATATGCATTTATAACTCTCAGTACCTTATCTGAGAGGTTGCAATTTCCTTTGCCTTGGTAAATTGATTGTGTTCAGACTTGTTGCTAAAACGGAATCAAAGAAGTGTTGAACTGTCATTTGAGGCAAAGGAATAAGCAACCTCCAAGTCATGGTGCTTTTTCCTGTTAATTTGGATTTTTATTTTTTAATGCAATATAGGAATAGGATAATTATAAAAAATATAATAATAATGGATATGTTATCTAGGAATTTTAATATGGATAATTATTTATAGAGATTTTGGTATATTGAATTCAAAAGTTATTTAATTATTTACATATTAAGATTTACTGATTTAGTGAAGCGTATAAAGAGGCCATTTTAGTATTGTATTAGACAAGACTTTATTGTTGAATTGTAAATCCAGCTTCTCCCAAATCTCTCTATTATCCTCAAATTCCTTATTCTTATTTGTCTATTATTGTCCTTTCATCTATTCTTTCTCCCCTTCACATACCAAGCTATATCAGTTTCTTTCTACAATCTATGTCAAGATGGGAGGCAACTGAAAATAAGCAAAAAGAAAGGAATTCTTTCCTTTTTTATCAAATGAGTCAATTTCATTAAAACATCACCTCTATTCTCGAATCCCAAAACTAGAAACTAAGCACTTGACAATCTAACATGTGAAGATTGTTTTTCCAATCCAGACCTAATTCTCTACACCAAAACACCTCAGTAATGTTTGCGAGAGGATTACTAAACCAAAACATCATCACTCTTTAGTAATTCACATGTCCACATGATAAAAAATAGTAATTTTGACATATAAACAAGGGTCATCCATCCATCTATCATCATACCAGTCCATGAATAAAGAAAAACACCACTATCTCAACAACCACAATACAATACATAGGAGAAAAAACGAAAAAAGAAACAAAAACAAACTTAAAAAATAAGTGGAAGAGTCATTGGGGTGTTGCAATCCCCACAAAATACTCTATAATAATCATTCCCATTAGAATCGTCTCCATTATCTCCTCATCCATGAAAGCAACCACAAAGATATTCAAAATAAAGGAAGAAAGTTTGCTAGAAAACTCTAGGGGAGATTTCACCTTCATAGGGATACTCAAAGGAAGCTTGCAATATCTATGGAAGGGCTGATAGAGTGGTGGATGGGTGGTCGGAGAAGTGGAAGAGATGGATGGGATTGATGGAGTGGTGGGACTTCTGCTGATGGAGTGTGACGGCTTTGGGAATTCTTTTTCATATTCTTTGCAAGAGAGAGCGTAGAGTTTTGAATCCAGTTTTTGTATTCTGATTCTTACAATTTCATTGAGTATGAGGGCTTTTCATTCTGCATGAAAAAAAGAAAAGAAATAAATGATTCATTTCACCACTTTATATGCCCTTTTTTTGTTTTAATTATATGGTTCAGGGGTTAAAAAAGGAAGAGTCATGTCCTATTCTGTGAATGGAAGTTGGTTGAGAAATAAAAAGGAAACCACCCACTCATTTGTCGAATTGGAAAAATATCGAAGTTTCAATTTATACTTTGTATATATAAATTTGGGTGAACTACACAAATGGTCCATATATTTCTATATATTGTACATTTTGATTCTTATGATTTGCTCCCTTTACGTTTTAAATTTTAAACTTTGGTTCACTTACTTTTTTCTTTGCAATTTAGTCCTTTTATTTTTTAGTTTTTACACTTTGATCCTGTTACTTTTTTTATATACTTTTAAAGGCTAATCTCAAATTGGTCTCAAATTTGTATAAAAATAAAAGTAAGGGTACTAAAGTGAAAATTAACAAAATAAAGTGACCAAATAAAAAAAAATATTGAGACTAAACTATAGAATATAGAAAAAATATATGGATTATTTGTGTAATTCAACCTCAAAAGAATAAAGTGACCAAATTAAGAAGTAAAGGACTAAATCATAAGGAAAAAAGTTAGGGACCAAAGTATGAAAATTAAAAAATAAAGGGATGCATAAGAAAAAATAATGAAGGGGCAAGGTGTAGAATGTATAAAAATATTGGACCCATTTGTAGAATTCACCCTATAAACTATAATTTATAGTGCATATATATGTTATGCATTTAAATGAAGGGAGGAATACACCTGCTGTAGAAGGCCACAGGCAAATTAAACCATTAACCTCCCATTTTGTCAAGTGTAACCACTTCATGATCCCAGTATTGTGTTTCTGTGAGATTTTGCAATGATTTGTATTATGGCCACGAATCCATTACTAGCCCCTTCATCTCTCCATTGTACTACTGTAAAAGGCTAGTAATAGATTTCAGTGAGATTTGCTCCATTTTGCAACGACCTGTTTCTTTTGTTTTATGAAAAAAATGCTGTTTTATTGCCAAATTTGTCTCATTGAACTTAGAAACTGCTCTGATTATTTCCATTCTTGATCAAAGGAGTAAAATGAATGGTAGGCCCAGGAGTTATGTGTGATGCCACAAATCCTCTGACCTCTCACAGTATTCTGTTACATTACCAATAACTCACAAAAAAACAAGTAGGAAAACTATAAAAATTAAAGAATAATTTATGGCACTTCGAGGGACCAGCACAATAACAACGGTTATTAAATCAAGGAAAAGATAAAATAAAGATAATGGGCTTGAACAAGTCTTTTGCCACACTTCCACTACCACTAACACTAACACACTAATTGCTAAAATAAATATATATTATTTAACTAAAAGCCACAATTTAACTAACTCTTACTTTAAACTAAATAATAAAATTAAAAATAATAATAGAGTCATAACATTCCCTCACCCTTTAAAACACCCTTGTTTTCAAGGGTGGATTTATGAGAAATTTATATTTTCTTCACTTTTTCCTCCACTTCTAATTTTTTATTTAATACAAAAATAAAATGAACATTTCTTGAAGGTGTTCCTTTGATTCAACTCGAATCATCTCCAATTTGAGAACATCTTCCATCATGATGCTTATGTTCATGTTTGATAATAGCTCTTTTCTTTATTTTCTTACCCAATTTCGCAATAATTCTCTTTTTTATTGGCTTGCAAAATAAGGCTTTAATATTAGAAGTTATTAATCTTACATTGTGTTACTTATTGTTGCTGCAAACTTGAGTTATAATAATCTTGAATATCTTGTGCGGACATTAAAGCTAACTCATCATAATTTTGGGATAATTTTACTTCCAACGTATCAAACAACTTATCAGATTTGATCAAAAATTCATTTTGATAAATAATTAAAGATTGTATGGTCTCTTCAATGTGCTCAAACAGATACCAAGTATGGAGTTCATGTACAATACCAAGTATGGGCTCAACAGATTTTTCCAAAGAATTCACGCGTTGTTCTAACTCCATGTCCATCTCTGATACCAAATGTTATAGTACCAATAACTCACAAAAAAACAAATAGCAAAACTATAGAAATTAAATAATAATTTCTGCACCTCGAGTGATTAGCACCTCCCAGTTCAAACACAAGGTTTGTAATCAAATGAATTCCACCCTTTTCTTATTACATACTAAGCCTTAAAAATACACATTATTGATAGTAAACTAAATCCCATAATAATAGTACTAAGAAACTGAAATTTATCATTTCATTACTAAGTACAATCAGAGATTCATGAAGACCACATTGAAGAGTAATTGGATTCCCTATTTGGCCAAAACCAGTGAATTCCTTCTAATTAGTCATACAACGAGATCTCATTTTTCAAATACCATATATTGTAACCAAATTCTCAACTCTATTTCCTTTGATCGTTGAGCATCTCATCTGTTTCATTTCTCTGCACATTATTCTACTGTTGATTTCCTTTGGGATTGCAAAGCTTAATGTTGGAGGTGGTTTGGTTTTTTATATTGCTTTACCGACCCCAGAGAGTTGGAATATAATAACATTACTCTTTCTAAGAAATTAAGAATTATGTAGTGTTTTTCACCTCATTCACATTTCTAACTCGGTTATTCTTTTCTGCAGTTGACATCTAAGGTCAATGCATCAGGAGTCACGGATCAGTCATCTGTACCTGTTCAGATTCTGCAGATCATCGTTGCAATGTTTGTCATGGATACTTGGCAGTACTTTGTGCATCGTTTTATGCACCAAAACAAGTTTTTGTACCGCCATGTCCACTCCCAGCACCACAGACTGGTGGTCCCTTATGCTATTGGCGCCCTCTATAACCATCCATTAGAGGGTCTTTTGCTCGATACTTTTGGAGGTGCTCTCTCATTTCTAATATCGGGAATGACCGCAAGAACAGCCGTTTATTTCTTCTGCTTTGCTGTGATTAAAACTGTTGATGATCACTGTGGACTTTGGTTGCCTGGTAATATCTTTCATATAATCTTCCAGAATAACACTGCTTATCATGACATTCATCATCAGTTAAATGGATTGAAATACAACTATTCTCAGCCATTTTTTCCGATATGGGATAAACTACTCAAAACACACATGCCGTACAATCTTGTAAAGAGATCAGAAGGAGGTTTTGAAGCAAGAGCAAAGAAAGACTAATTGCATAACCACAATTTCTTCTGCGCGTTTTTCAATCTCGAGCAGTATCACTCATGAAGAACAACCAGAAGTGGGATTCATCACTTAAAGGGTCCGACTGCTTTACAATGTTTTGTATGCATTGTACTTGGGTTTCTATGTATTGTCTATAATGTAGCATAATAGTCTCATATTACTTGGTCATGTGTGTGCTTGGGAGATTTTGATTGCAATCAGCAAAATTTAGAACTGACGTTTTCATATTCGTATTTGTAATGTCTTAATTTTTCGACCAATAGTAGCTTTTGTACTTTTCATTTTTTTTTAATAATCTTATTGGTTATCAAGTGTACAAATTGCAAATGAGAACCCACTCAATTGGTTACCTTATTGTTTCAACGTAATGACAATTTTGTAATTTGAGAATCCTAAAGTTACTTTAGATTTTGCTGAACTGTGAATTTTATATTATTTTTTTAACTAATTAGATTTTGTCAGTAAAGTATGAGACATTACAAAAATATATAAATTATTTACTTTATTGTAATTATATCTATAACGTATGTATAACGATAAAAATATATTCGATTTTGAACATAATTGTATCATTATTTATACATTAGGATATGTAGTTATAATTATAACTTTAAAAATGGGTGTTGTTGGATATATATTTATCATTATGAGTATAATTATAATAAAATAAATATTTTGAATATTTTTGTAAATTATGCATACATTTAAAAATTAAAATGTAATTAATCCTTATGTTTTTGGCTGCAAACCACTGAATTATTGGTTACGATTTTGGTTGCTTGATGCTTTGAGCTTCAAATACTCGATAGAAAATTGCATTTTTAATTTTTTTTCACGTAGATTATTGTTTTATTTTTCCCAATATATTCTTGCAAGTTATTTTGAGATCTTGAAGGACTTTTCAAAATAATTACACTAAGCACCAAATTCGAAACTCATCTCTGAACTGTCAAAACTATTACAGCTTGGGAGAAATGTGCGCAGGAAGATCATGAAGGTCTTTTGTTTACCCCATTTCAATATTGAGATATAGTTGATATTTATTTTATTTGAGATATACTTATAGAGATAGGAGAGAATAAAAAGGTAAGTCAAAATGTATTTTAACTCTTTACATATTAAATAAAAATTAAAAATTTATTTTAATGTATTTATGATGTAATTTTTTCGTAAAAAAAAATAAGAGAACAAAAATCCATTATTTTTATAAAATAAATTTCTTTAACATTTTTATAAAAGTAATGGATTTACAATACCTTAATAAATACGAATATAAAATATTCATTCGTTAAAGATATCGGAATTAAACGAATCTTTATCTAATTTGAAGTATGATTGTTATATAAGCAAAATTAGAGATTATTAATAACTGGACAAAACTGGAGATTATGTAAAAAAAATTGTTTCATATTTTTGTGTTTGGAAATCTAATACGATTTTCTAACAAGTTATGCATCATGTGTTTTTGAAAATATTCTTCAAAAATATGGTTTCCAATTTAAGAAACATGAATAATTAAATACGACATGTTTTTCATTTTGTTTCAAAAAGCCAAATGAACACGACCACACGTACAACTTCAAATTTAACGTCACTTGGCCTTTCTTTTACTTACTGAAAATACTTCAAATTTGAACCTCTATTTGGTTGGATGGAACTACATTTGTTGCTAAGAGTTTGATGTTTGTAAACTGCAGCAAAACCTTGTTACTCCTCTTTCAATCTATATTTTTCTCTCTTTCAATCTCGACCACAAATAAACCACCGATTTATACACGAAAATAAGTCATTCAACATCTTTTTCTCATTCCTGCTGATGGAAGGGATGAAATGCCCCAAACAATTTGCATGCACATTACATGAAATCCATTTCGCATTCTTGACATGACATCAATACTGGAATGAAAAATGCCCCAGCTACATTAACTCACATCTCCATTACCGGACAACTTCGCAGGGTTAAGTTTTCAAAAAGAAAATTTCCAATGCTTTTACATTTCATCACTCAGGATTTCATTTCCATCAAAGCTTGAGCACAAAAACCTACAGCATGTCGAGCACTAGCAGTGTAGTCAACAAAAACTACCTTTTTGCTGTTTTGGCAGCATACTATTAAAGCAGTTAATGCCTACATGTACAGGCATTAATGCTGCCACTGCCACCCTTAGCTACAGCTTCAGTACAAGACCAATAGGGCAATGGTCACTGCCAATGATATCCGGAAGAATGTAAGAGTCGTGCACTTTGTCAGCTATAGACTCTGAGACCAGGAAGTAGTCGAGTCGCCAACCTGTTTCAGCATACAAGAGTATTAGTCAGAAAATAAAGCGGAATAAAAAACATACACAATGGACCAAATTACGAAAACCTCCCAAGGAAGAGTGGAAAAACTGGATCGTATTGGCAGTGGTTTAGTTTTATAAAATTTCAAGGCAAACTTCTATTCTCAAGAATGGGTCATTTGGAAAAACTGAGAAATACCAAACGCTCAGAACTCATATACAGTAGCTGAAATATACCTTTATTAGTTTTGCGTCCACCATGCCTGTTACCCCAATATGTATAGCCAACAACACCAGGATGTTGTCTTCTAAAGGTATCCACAAATCCCTTGGATAAGAAGTTCGCTCCAAATGATTGCCTTTCCTCATCCGTAAATCCAGCACTCCTTTTATTCCCCTATACGAAGAAAAAATCGAAACTAAAGCTAAGATTAAGCACCCCCTTTTCAGTGAAGCTTGTGTTAAAGCATGCCATCTACCACTCATCCAACCGATTAGAACAAACAGTATAGAACTCATCAGAAACTATGCTCCCTCCACAATGCTCAGGTTTTATTACCTCAAAATCATTAGTAATTTTTCAATTTCAAAATCTGAAATCGATTTTTTTTTACGCTGTCATCTGTATTTCAGCATAAATGAAGGAAATTCACCTTAACAGCCAGCAATATTATTTAAAACCGAGATATTGAAAATTACAAATAAAATGTTAAGGATTTTGACTATAAGAAAAGATAAATGTTAAATGAATACACATTTGCATTTATGGTGTGTCAGGTGGTAGAATTTTCCTTGAAAAATAAATATCTTCATCATTTTCAAAGTGGCGACACATCATAATTGATGTGAGTGCAAATGAGTCTTTAGTGCTACTTAAAAGAATAACAGTAGAACACAATGTTAGGCTACTTAGAGTGTTAACTGGTGACATTAGGTAAGGCCTGGAGAACGATATGAAATACTTCGGGGATGAAAAAGTATTTCAACGATGATATGATTTATTATAAAATAAGAAATAAAAAAATTAGCATTAATATTATAGTTTCAAAGAAAAGTATAACATACCATCAATTGACAAATAAACCGTTATGAACAAACTATCTAAAACCCTCCAAAAAGATAAGAAAAATTGGATACATACACTTAGAAAGAATTCAAATATTAATAAAAACACATTTTAAAGAAAAAATAAATATACCAATAAAATTAACGCTCTTAAATAATATAATAATAAATAGTAAAGATGTCTTATTAGGAATGATCTATAAAAACTTAGGATATTAGAAATTAAACTAAATAGTATACTCTAAGTTTGTCATTAACATTAATGATAAAAACTTAACTAAATATTAAGTTTAATTAATAAATTTGAAAGAAAATTTGAAAGAAGAAATTTAATGAAAGAAGTAAATCATCAATTTTCAATACACTATATAGTAAGATATTCGTTAACAATCAGTTATAATAATTTAACATAGGGACAAAATAAATTCATAGAAATAGATAAAAAAATTCAAGAAATTGAACAAACAATAAAACCAAAAATATTAACAAATTTTAAAATACTTGAAGAATGGAACATAGATATTAAAAAAAGTAATATACCATGAATAGAATTTACAAACGATCAAACAAAAATAAGCAAACAAGAATGAGAACTGTTGGAATTGGTCGGATTTGTAAAAAGAAACTAGAGAGAAGTCAATTGTTTTTGGAAATGTATGGATCTCTTATGAGATCCATATATATATAAAACATTACGTGTACAAGATATCATCAATTTGTATTTCAGTGAAAATGTATCGAAGAGTGATAACACGAACTTTAAAAACTTTATAGATAGAGTGATAGTCAACTTCAATATGTTTTGTGCGCTTATGGTAAACAGGTTTGACCGTAATCTAAATAACACTTGTATTATCAACGTGTAGAGGTATAGGATCAGTATCAGAAGTTTAACTCAATAAGAAAACCTCGAAGCCAAATAATTTCAGAACAATTAAGAGATATTGCTCGGTACTCAGATTATATAGATGACTTAGAAACTCTATCTTGCTTCTTACTCTTCTAGGAGATCAATGCATCACCTAAGAACATATACCAAAAAATGATGAAGCGACGTGTATCAGTACATTCAGTCCAATTAATATTGCTATAAGCAACAAGACGAAGAGAATTGCCTAAAGGAAGAATAAGCCACGGACAAAAGTGCCCTGAACATAGCATATGATTCTACGGAAAGTAGTAAAATGAAGATGACGTGAAGTCTGAAGAAATTGGTTAACTTGCTATACAGTAAAAGAAATATCTGGTCTAGTGATGGTAAGATAGACAAGATTACCACCAATTTTTGATATAAACTGGGATCAACAAGTCACCCTCCTCTTGCAAAGAAAATAACATTTAATTCTATGGGAGTATCGACAAAGGTAGCTTCCTATCTTATAGTCCAATTGTAGCCACCAAATCACTAGCATACTTATGTTAATTTAGTAAAATACCAAAGGGACTATGATGCACCTCAAGGCCAAGAAAATACGTAAGAGACCCAAGATTTTTCATATGAAAGGATTTTGGGAGATTGGTCTTGAGTTGAACAAATAAAATAGAATCAGACTAGTGATCATAATATCATTAATATAAACCAAAAGGAAAACAATATCCATGTCTGATTTTCGAAGAAACAATGAAGTGTCATAATTGCTTTGCTTGAAGGAAATATGAATACCCTGATAGGTTAACCTATAAAAAATAATATAACTTAAAATACTATGACAAGCCTATAAAATGGAATTGGAACCATAAAAGAGACATTGATGAAACATAATCAATTACTTAATGAGTGAAACTAAATAAGAAACAAATTCAAAGAAAACATATAGGAATAAATGATCTATATAGCATAACTAATCCTAATAGTACTTACATAAAAATAGAGTGCAAATTCAAAGTATATAATATATACTATTTACATGCTTACACATATACTAGAGCTAATACGTGTGTAGCAAGCAAATATGAATTTCAACAAGAACTTTGGACTACAATCTCAAAGGATTTGATAATAAGAATAATAAATAATAAAACAATTAACCTTAACAATATTAAAAAATATATTGATATTATAATAGGAGTAGAAAAGTTCCATATCCCTATTATATATCAATAGAAAATAGGAGTTGATTTATAAGAAATAACTTCTTAAACTTATAGCTATTTACACAACATATAATTAAGATAAGTATAACATTAAAAGGAAAAACAAGATATATTTCAAAGATTAGAAATGCCAAGAGTGTGTCATCAGAAAAGTTTATTGAGTAGCATAAAGAGTGAAAACGTGGTGAGATGTATCAAAAACAAAAACCACATTTAGAAATATAACAAAATTACAAGATGAAAATGATTTAAAATTTAATAATCAAGAAAATCCATTCTTAGAAGAAACACAAGAAGATAAGAGGTTACTAGAAATAAGAAAATTACTTAAGACAGTAAGCTTAGAAAATCATTAAATTCAAATATTAATAAGCTTGAATACTAACAAGGTTATAAAAGTAAAACTTATGGTCTACACTTTAGAAGATCAAGAAGAATTTAGTAAACAAATTCAAGAACTCTTAAAACTAAAAGTAATTGAACCAAACATGTATCCACACTCAAGCCTAGCATTTATGAAAGAAAAAGAAACTAAAAAAAGATAGGAAAGAAAAAAAATAGTGATAAATTTAAAATCACTAAATAAAGAAATAGATGATGTATATTTTATTGCGAAGAAGAAAGAGTTATTAACCTTAATAAAAAGAAATATATATTTTTCTAATTTTGATTGCAAGAGTGAATTGTGGTAAATTAGATTAGATAAATAATCTCAACTATTAACAGTCTTTACTTATCAACTGGGACAATTCCAATGGACCGTTATACCATTTGGATTAAAACAAGCATTAAGAATATTTCAAAGATATATGAACGATATATTAGTCTTTAAACTAACATTTAAAAAAAATATCACCTCTTTTGTTATGTCTATATTGATGATATATCATTCTTTAGTGATAATATCAACCAACATTATCTAGACATATTAAAAATCTTAACAAAATATAAGAAAAAGGAATAATATTGCTTGAAAAAAAAGACAATATTAGCATAATAAAAAATCAAGTATTTATGACTTAAAATGGAAGATGAAAAATACCACCTTCAACCTTATGTGCTAAATAATATACAATTATTTTTCCAATATTATCACTAATAAAAATCAATTACAAAGATTTTTAGAATATTCGATACATGTGGAAGTAAATATTAGAAATTAACAAAAATGAGAAAACCTTTACAAGGAAAACTTAAGGATTCTGTCTGGAAATAAATTAATCAAGATACTCACATGAAAAAGGTAAAAACATAGGTATGAAATTTAATAGCACTTTACCATCAAAAACCAAATGATAAAATGATAATAAAAATAGATATTTCACATAAATATTAGGGAGCTATATTAAAAACAAGAGTAGATAAAAATGAATATTTGGGTATGTTTACTTCAATAGCTTTTCAAGGAACTAAATTAAACTACCACAATAATAAAAAAAACATATTTAATTGTAAAAAATACAATAAAAAAGTTCGTTATATATGTAATATCCTCAAGATTTATTGTTAGAAAAGACAATAAATCTTTTAGATATTTCTTGAGAATTATTATTACAAGAGATTATAAACAAGGAAAATTAATCAGATAGCAACAATGATTTAATCATTACAAATTTAATGTTCAATATTTACCAAAAAAAATAGTTTACCTAATACTTTAACTAGAAAACTAGCCTCAGTAACAATTTTTACAATTGCACGAAATATATACAATATTAACATAGAAATCAAGATCAAAGAAAAGGAAATAAAAGTTCTAGATTTTATATCTCAAAAAGTTTCTAGTATGTGAAAAACAAAAAGAGTAACACTCCAACAAAAAAAGAGATTGGAAGAAGATAAAACCTCATAATTAATCAAAAGCTTTATGATTTGATATAACAAATGAAGAAAAGCTCAAAGAAAAAAGAGTCAAGAAGAAAAAAAAAGTATAATGTTGTATACGACAGACTAACCTCAGGAATATATAAGACATGACCAGAAACAATTAGAGCAATAACTTGATACTCCAATGTAATACATAAAGCATCCATTAATAGAAAATAAACAGAAAGAAGTTTTGTTAATTACAAAACCTTTAAGCTTCTCAGACCCAATGATGTAGCCAACTTAGAAGGAAAATATACACGAGCACTTAAAACTAAACAATTGCAAAAGGAAAAATGATAATGCTAGGAAAGATATCAAGATCAATAATCTTTAAGAAAACAGATGATACATTTCTTATTCCTAAGGAAGAAAATGAAAGACAAAGAAACATAAACAAAAACCAAGGGCTAAATCTTTATAATTTAACAAGAAAACTCAGACCTAATGATGTAGTCAACTTAGAAGGAAACTATGCACGAGCACTAAACCAAACAATTGCAAAAGGAAAAATGAAAATGTTAGGAAAGATATCAATATCAATAATCTTTAAGAAAACAGATTATGCATTTCTTATCCCCGAGGAAGAAAATAAAAGACAAAGAAACATAAACCTAAACTAATGGTTAAATCTTTATAATTTAACAAGAAAACTAAGAAAAGATCAACTTGAAACCATGAAATTTTTCATAACATAAAAATTCATACATGAGGAAGAAAACCAATTATATGCAACAGAATCGATATTATTGAAGGAGCAAATTCAAAGCTTGTTTACTAATTATTTTATTGTAGATTGATTGAAAATATACACCCAAGTAACGATATAATAGAATTAAACTATTTTTAAAAAAAAATTACAAAAGCCATTAAAAATTTTAGGAAAAGAGAAAGCAAATGATTGTTCAATCTAGATTTTTCATATCTATAATATATTAGCATATAAGAAAGCCTATCAATCCTTATCATTTTATTAAATTAGGAATGATATCTTCAGTAAAAACACTAAACCAATTCAGGATTCTACCGGAAGAAGAAATTTGATGAGTTATTAACCAAGAAAGAGCAATAATATTGAGTCAAATATACCATGAAACCAAGAAAATAGAAATATTTTCTAAAATCAGGCAAAATTATTCCACAAACAAGGTCATAATGATCTTACATAGTAACTCGAATATAATTCAAGAAGATATTGAGAAAATTGTCAATTATGAAACACCATTCAATTGCAATGAATTGAATGTAGCTGAAGAAACCAAATAGAAATTTGCCGACTAGCAAAAAAACAAACTGAGGACCACAAGTGTCTTTCTTGTATAAAGAGCAGAGAGAGATCCACATCTTTAGTATCAAGAGGAAACATGTCGACAAGATATTTTTATTAAATAAGTATCGACATAAATTTTTAAAATGAAGGAAGAGATAAGATAAAATATAATCCTTATGTTTTCATATGTCTTTATTTTAGAAAATGAAGAGATAAAGATAAGATGTAATCATTATTCTTCCATGTGTCTTTAGAATATATATGTAAATTAATTACTCTTGTGTCTATATAAGGGCTCTTGTTTAATAAAGAAAGGCAGAGCAAATTTTAACTATAGAATCCAAACATCCCACTCTTTTTAGATAACATCTAGGCAAACTCCTATGGAATAAATTAGCAAGAAATTAGGGTTTTAATAATCTTATTTCCTTAATGAATAAAAATTCTCTTTTCACCAAAGCCCTTTATCTTTTTTATATCTTAAATAGAAGTACGGATCCTATTCTTGGTTGAAGAAAGTTCATAGTCCAAAAGGTGAGGCTTCTAACAAGATAACTAAATATCAAATAAGAAGTAGCAAAAGAAGGTGGACCCATATTCATTAAAACAAGATTAAATACCTCTAGATTTCATTTGTAAAAGATAATATTTATTTGTTAAGAATTCAAAAACCAAAAAATTAATCAATATTTATTTGTTAAAAATATGTTAAATCAAAAAATTATTTGATATCAGATTAATAAGAAAGAATATGGAAAGTTAATGCAGTTACCTTTCTAAGGGCATTAATGATATTAACTTAAAAATCGAGGACACTGAAGCTCTTTTTACAAAAGTCAGGTTATACATAAAGATATGCTAAAAGTAAGGGACATCAATGATATTTTTCCTGAAAATAACTTACAGCTGGGTTATATATATCTATCTCTTCATGAGCACAATTCAAGTCACCAGTCAAAATGACAGGCTTTGACTTCTCCAGCTCCTGCAATCAGGCAAGAAATGTGACATAAGCAATAAGTACACAATACAAAGTAGCATACTGATTATGTTTTCCTAGAACACAAACCAAATATTAGAGATACACAAAGAGAAATTCAAGAAAAATTTATATGATATTAATTAGAAAAATTAAAGGTAAAGAAATCAAAGGTTCTCAGAGATAGTTATCTACAAGTTTTCAAAATGGTAAAAAAAGAAAATATGAAGTACAAGTATAATAGGGTATGCTACTTTAGTAGTATCCTAGTACCCTTATTTTTCAAATGGTATCTTAATTATATCTGTATTTAAAAAAGGTACCAATTTGGTACAATTTTTCATTTTATTTAGAATTTCTACATGTGACCAACACATGTACTTTTAATGGGGGCATTTGTGGCATTTTTGTCTCTTCCCGTCCCTGAAACATAACATCTTATTTCATCCATTTTTGAGTCATTGATACATATTTTAATGCTTCTTGACTCATATTATCTTCTCTTCAACATCTCTTCTTTCTAGTCATTTACACTCAATCTCAAATTATTTTTTTTAAGATGGAAATAAACCTCGCCCAGTTCTTGTTTCAACAATGAAACAAACTGTTTTCGACTATTATCACTCTCTTCTTTAGTGACTACATAATTGGCATATGTACCCATAGCACTAATAGTTTAGGAAAGGACTATGAACGAAATATCTTTTCATCTTCAAAACAAAATAAAAGTGAGGACTAAGATTGAAGAGTGTAAAATGACTAAGAAGAGGAGAGGTTGAAAAGGACGTAAACATAAATCAAAAATCATTAAAACATGTATTTAAGTATTCAAAAATAGTGGGAGAAAGTTTTTTTATGTTCCAAACGCATGAAGAGATGAAAATATCACAAATGTCCTCCATTAAAAAGAGCATTTGATGGTTACGAGTAGAAAATTTCCAATAAAATGAAAAATTGGACTAAATTGGTACTCTCTTTTTTAAATGTTGGTATCACTAAGATACCACCTGAAAAATAAGGTTATGTTTGGTTGAGAATATTCAAGTATTTGGTTTGATTGTTAATCTGGAATGAAATATAAATAATTTTAATAATAGTAGGAATTCTCATTCCTCACACTCCTCAAGATAATTAGTTATTATTATTTTTATCATTTTATCTCATTTCAAAATAAAAAAAATTTCTTTCTAATTTTCCTTTATTTATAATTTTATAAATTTTATTTTAATATATATCACTCTTTTGATTACACTATTCAAAAATACATAATAATAATAGTATTGTTTTCATTGAATTCAATTCCTATTAACATTCTTATTCCCTACTAACCAAAAATGACCCAAAGATAAAAAAGGGTCCCAAAAATAGAATTAGGGTACTACAAAGTTAGTGAAACCCACATAATAGATGAATAATAAGTCAATAACACAATTAGAGAAAGGCGAGATTCAATTAAAGAGAATTTACTTTTATGTAACTGCTGAGAGATGGATCCCACTGCGTGATTCTGTATGACTGAAAATTGAAACTACAGCTGTTAGCCCAAGGAAGAATCCCATGAAGAAAACAAAAGATATGTTTAATGTATATAATCCAGAAGAAATAGGCTAGTAATACAATTGGAGATGCTTGAGATCAAATACCAGTCTTCTTAAGCCATCTCCTGAATTGGGAACATAAACACTAATAAGATAAAACGAATCAAATTCTGCTGTCACCATCCGCCCCTCACTGTCATGATCTGATATCCCAAGGCCATATCTGACTGAAAGTGGTTTTATCTGCCAGAGAAGTGTCAAATTCACTAGTATTATTTCCCATCCAAAATATGGCCATCATATTTTATCAATGTCAGATACCAAGTATTAATTTAGAAACATGTAGAAAATGAGCCCAATATCAAAAAGCATGAAAATAAATGTAAACATGGCAAGAAAATAAGCATACCCGTGAAATAATTGCAGTTCCAGAATAACCAAGCTTCGAAATACTACATGTCCAAAAGCTATCTTCATAGCCTTCTATTAAATACTGCTTGATTTCTTCAACATCCTTCTCCTGCTCCAAACTATATATATAAATCAAAAGTTATACAAATAACAAAGACTAGAAATTGTCAAGGATAAAACTTCTATAACTTGTACTAAAAGGAAGTATTGTCTGCATCATTAAAAGATTTGGCAAAAAGAGGCTGAAACATTTGCATAGCAAGGCTAGAAGGCCTCATGTCAAGAGCTTTTTAGCTTAATCATGTTTTAAGCAGATATGCCCATTCGCTTTAACATCAGACCAATAAGGAAATTTGAGTTCCACAGTTAGCACTATGATTGCATTTTTGGAGCGTAGTACATCAGTTTTTTTATAGGAAACGTCATAATATATTTATATATATAAATAGTTACAAAAAGTAAAAAATGTGGATATGCAATCCATTTAAAAGAAACTTTCTTTCCCAAAAAAAAAAATCCACTCAAAAGAAAATCTAACTACAAGATATACTATTCTTTACATCACTTTAATGCTTAAGAAATTATTTCCCCAGCCCAATACAAGACATAACTTCAATTCACAGTACCAATAAAAACAAACTTTGATGTTCAGGGTTGTAAAGAAGCACAACAAAATGAAAACCAACTATAGAGGCATCACTGCATAGTAACAGAGGCACACTAGATCCAATGGCAATGAGTGGTTACACAAGCAATTCCAACTTTGATGTTCAGGGTTGTAAAGAAGCACAACAAAATGAAAATCAACGATAGAGACATCACTGCATAGTAACAGAGGCACACTAGATCCAATGGCAATGAGTGGTTACACAAGCAATTCCAACTTTACTATTAGAGAACATGACAGTTTTTGTAAGTGAATGGGTTAGAAACCGAAATGGGTAAAGATACGAGAGAAGGTGGAAGCTAGAATTTTAGAGAATCGAAATAGGTTGAGAGGAGAACAAGAAAATAAATAAAGACATTCCAATTCTCCATTAATGATAATAGAAGAGTACAGTAGTATTACCGGAACAATACAATCATGAAATCTTAATTCTAAGAGGACTCCTAATATGATTCCTAACTAAAAAGGAAACTAAATATAAAATATCTTATTCTCTGACGGAATATATTACAACTGTACCGAAATTAAAAGTTATCAAATAAATAACAGAATAATAATTTATCCTGGTTAATATCATTGAGCATAGATTTTTACTTCTCCCTCCCCAAAAGAAAAGGGAATAGAATGCTAGTGGAGAATTTTCAGTAATATGTTCAGGTAAGTTCAGAATTCTCTACTAAGCATTCCACAATGAACAGCATATTGAAGTGGAGTTCTGAGAGAACAAGATATCATAAGGGCACCTGTTAGCAATATTTGAAAACAATTAAAGAAAATATGGGGTTGCACGTGATATATTTAAGTGCTAACAGATTGAACAAAGGGCTTGACATCAAGAACATTGATAAAACTAATGATCAACAAAAGTCACCATTCAAGAAGAAACAAAAGCTCCTTAAAAAGAAAAGGCAACCAGGCAACATATGCATTCCAAATACTCGCCTGCAGTTTGGTTTCCTGAAAGCACAACACATCAAAATCTTCTCTTCGGGCAAGCTGCAATGCAGAGAACCCCTCTAACTTCAATAATGCTCTTAATCCATTAACGTTCCAAGACATAAGCTTCACAGACTTTGTCTCACTGGTAAGAGGTGGTGGTCTCATGGCTCTAGGATTATATGGAGTCCAATGTTTTTGAGGTTTCTTGTGCGCAAGCATTGTCCATGGTTCGGTATGCATAATGGGCATGTTACTATTAATGTCAACTTTAACATTGCAACTAACAAGTTCCGACGACACTTTCCTTTTTGTCTGAGATAGCGTCCTACCTAGCAACAACCACAGTATAATTGATTATCCTAGCTAATTCAACTAAATCCATCTAAAAATATACTAAGTCACACTGGGAGTTGTTTCGCAAAAAAAACTTCCACATTTTTTTATGTCACCTGAAGCTTCATCTGATTTGACTGACAGCTTATGTTTTCTTGCAGCAACCTTAGAGTCAAGTTTAATAACATTACTCTCAACTTCCAATTCTTTTGAACTTCTCTTAATCACTTTATCTACATGAACCTCAGAAACAACACTGAAATTTTGGGTTTGGTCTTCATCATTCTCATTTTTGGCATCCTTTACCGCAGATAACCTTTGAGCAGAAACGGGGGATGCTTGGTGTTCTGCTATCAAAGAACTTTCAGCTACAAATTTAGAGGAAACATTAATTGCTATTTTTAAGAGAAGGTAAAAGAAGGGAGAGTTTGGAGGAAAAAGTTGTGTAATCTGTCTTTGGTTCCATCTTATTGATATAAACATGAAACCGTACATATCTGAGAAAGCAAAAAAAATTTAAGCAGATAAAGTGGTAAGGAATACCATCTAACTTGTTGCACACAAACAACGTCAACGAAGATACAAGGTCAGTTTTTCGACCTTTGGGAGGAATTCCAACACTCCTGGACACTCAAACATAGCCATTAGATATACACGTCAAGAGGTTAATTCAAAGTTTCATATTGCTAAAAGCTATCAACTTAAATGCTGCTACCTATTTGATTTAAATAATAAAAACAAAATAAACTACCCTCTGATCACAAAGTAAATAACAAATACTAAGAGAATATTTCAAAAATACAAACAACAATAAGAATTTAACAAGCTTAGCAACTGTTACAAAAGAACCATGGCTTCATTTTACCTCAACGTTGTCCTAAGTTCCTGAACTGTCAACTTCTCTATTTTTGCCGGGTCATCCTTAAAAGTCTCCATATCAATTGAACAGCTCTCCACACCATTTTCCTATGTTTTAATCAACAATAAATCAAAGAACAAATCCAAAATGCTTAAAGGACCATTAAACGTTAACACGCTAGCATGACATTGACCTTGTAAATAGGCTTCTCAGGATTTGGGTTTGTACCCATTAATCCTTTCAACTTCGTATCTTTTTTCCCATCCCTTACCATTGAGCTCACCGGTTTGGAAGAACTCGAAATGGGTCGTCTAATACCCGATAAACTGGTAGTTATTCTGAATGAAACCAATGCACTAATTCTGAAATTGTCAGGAGATACTGCAAAGCTATAATATTCTCGGGGATTAAGATATTTAACCAAGTTTACCATTGCAAATAATTTTAAAGAGTAAGAACTCAGCTTAATCAACCCAACAAGCTAACAAAATACACAACACAAGGAGATAAAAAAAATGAATCTATACAAAATTTGATAAAGAAGGAATGCGTAAAAATAAATAAATAGAGAAATATTGATAAGAAGGGCAAGAAAGACCTTTCGTACAAGCCCTAAACCCTGATTGCAGAGCTTGAATTTGATTCATGGACGAATACTGCGTAAGTTAGGGAAGGACCTAGTTGGGACTTGGGAAAAGGCTTGATGCTCTCAAATATCCCCATGGTTGATCTCTTTATTTTCAAAATATTTTATTTAAGAGAAATATTAAAATCATATGATTATGTATACATATTTACACTCACGTATATACTCACAATTTTTTTTAAAAAAAATTCATTCACTTTTTTATTTTAAAATTATTTTGTCACCACGTATATCATAATATCAAGTGTAAAGTTATAAATATTTTATATTTATTTTTATTTAAGAAGAAGGTTATAAAAATACAAAATTATGTGTATATTATGTGATAAATAATTTTAAAAATAATAATTTTTTTAATTTTTAATAAATTATATAATATAAAATCATGTAATATATATATGCTTGAAAATATGGTTTCATATAAATTTTATCACTGCCTTCGTTTTTTTCCCGATATAATAAAAATAAACCATTAAAAGATTTTAAATAATAATATTTCTCATTCCTTGCTTCGCGAAACGAAGGCAGCGATCAAATTTGTATGAAACCAAATTTTCAAGCATATATATATATTACATGATTTTAAAGTTTTATAATTTAAATATATCACTTAATTTAAGTTTTATAAAAGAAAAGTTGGATATGATTAAAAATAATGAAAAACATAAATAATTATAGGGGTTATTTTTTTAAAAAAATATTAATAATAAAATAATTTAAAATTTACCTAATAATTTAAAGTTTTAATATTTTTAAAAATAAAAATATTACTATAACATTATCAAAAGTTACTCAAGAAATATAACTTTTCATTAACTTTGTAAGTTATTATATCTATAAATTAAAAGGTATTAATAATTTATATATTTATTAAAGTAAAGTATATAATTTCAAAAAAATGGGATAAAAAGTAAAATATTATTTTCATCTTCGATAATGTTATTAAAATATGAAATTTTTTTATTTTTTATTTTTTATTTTATTATCTCTAATTTTATCTTCTATTGAAAAATCACTTTTAGATTTTTATCTTGTCAAAAAAAATTTGACAATGTTGTGTTAAATAAATTTAGTTCTAAACTTATAATTTAAGATACATCCACAACTCTAAACTTTTAAATATCTTATACAATTTCATTCATTAATTTTTATTTGAATTTTTTTATAACCTACCCAACATATATAATACGTAGCTAGATGTTTAGATTTAATGCACATAAATTTTTAGATAAAACTATCATGAACTTAAATATGATTTATCAATTTAGTATAGTTTAGAGTTTCCAAAATCCTACCAATTTTTATATCTTTTTCTATGTGGTTTTGTTTTGAAATTTTTTTCAATCTGTATTAACCAAAGAAGACTCTTTTCTCTTTTCTTATAAGTTTGCTCTTTGGGTAAATTTTATTAATTTTTTATAGTATATTTTTGCTTGAATCTTAATATAAGTGGATTTATTTATTCTAATACAATTTTTTATTTTTTTTTTGCATATATTTGACTAAATTTTGACATTTTGTTATTGTTAAGAACAATCCATGAAAACAAATAAAAACCTATAAAAGATACTATCACATAAATGACGAAAAATATTTATAATTTTTTATTTATTTGTCTTATAATTGAATTTTATAATCTACTATAACTCCAATGATTTAATATTTCTTTCTTAAAAAGGAAAAGAAAAAAAATATATCTAATTGAAATAATAATATTACAAAATAGACAAAAATTTAAAATATTTATCCCTTATTCGCTACATTAAAATATTTTGAGAGATAAAAAAGGTCCTGGTTAGTGGTTTTGGAACACATGTGGGCTAGTAATCTACCTCTTTTGCTACCAAGAACTGAGATGTAGGGTGAAAACTACCATGTAATTTTTAAAAACTTATGGTAAGTGTTATTTTTTATAAGTTTAACGGGTAGTTGTGATAATTAATTGAGCTAAAATTTCTTATATTTCCATAATATATAATAAGTTATGCAATCTTGTAATTTTTAAGAAAATATGATTGTAATAATTTATATCTATGAATTATACATTAAATTATATGAAACTTATTGGGTGAAAAAAAAAACAAAGTAAAAATATACAAGCCTAAGCTTAAAGTAAACAATATTTTATCATGTGTTAAATTAACCATAATCAATCCCTTAAACTAAATTTTTTTAAGGCAAGTTAAGGAAGATAAGATAATATAAGTAATACCATCTCATTTACTTATAAAAAGACTCAATAGTCTCAAATATCTACATATTTGATCTTTTTAGTTTCAAAATATTTTATTTAAGAGAAATAATAAAACATATAATTTTGTGTATATGTACATATGTCACCATTTTTTTTAAAATTAAATAATTTTTTTATTTCTTCCTATATTATCATTAGATGAGAATAAATTTAAATATTGTTTGCATTTATATTTATTTAAGAAGAAAGTTAAAATTATATAAAATTACATTCACACTAATAATAATACAAATAATATATGATAAATAATTTTAAAAATTATAAAATTTTATTTTTAAAAAAATTATATCATATAATATATGAATATAAATTTATACTCATATTAATTTAAAATGTGTCATTGACTTAATATTCTTTCATGACACAAAGTGACAAAGAATAGAAAATATTATTGATATTTTAAATAATATTTTTAAATTTTTATTGATTTATTTTTTTATAAATGAAAAAAATTAGGTAGTGATAAAAAATTTATGAAACCAAATTTTAAAATAAATAAAAAATAAAAAATAAAAAATGATTAGCTTTATATATATTACATGATTTTAAAATTTTATAATTTAAATATATAACTTAATTAAGTTTTATGAAAGAAAAGTCGGATATGTTTTACAATAATAAATAACATAAATAATTTTAGGAGTTATTATCTTCAAAACACTAATAAAAGTTATTTTAACAGAAATATTTTTGTTATAAATTAGCACTTACAGGAGGGAAGATCAGATCCATTTTGGTTGCATAAATATATATAATAATAAGTAATAATAAAATGATAAGCATTAAGAAAATTAAATGATACACAATGATTTAAGTGTTTCAATTTTTCAATATGAAAAGTATCTTCTACTGACGACGGCATACCAAGAAAAATCCAATAGTAATCAAACGGAGATACAAACACAAATTTTCAGAGAACTTTTCAAAATATATCAAATCCAAAATACAATCACAAAATAACTTTCTCTAATTTATTGGTAATATATAACAAGATAAATTAACAAACTTACTATTAAATCAAATATTACCACACAAAAGAAATTTTACCAATGAAAACAATAATGGATAGCTTGTCTCTTAGGGGTTGATTTTCCTCACTCACACAGCTGCTGATTTTTCCTGCTTTGTTTTCAGCTCTTATGACTTAACAAAAATGCCAATTCTCTGCTTTGCTTCTTGTCGGCAGCTTCTCACCCTTTTTTCTTTTGGATTTAGCATCTAGCAGCTACTGTTCTCTTCTCTTCTATTTTTCCCAGCGGCAGTTCACCTTCTCGTAAAAAAAAAACATATATATATATATAGAAGAGAGCTGAGGGTTTAAGAGCAAATGAGTTTTGAGCTTTGTGCTGGAAAAACTATTTTTGGGCCAATAATAAATAACAGCTTTCAATGAATGCAACCATCATCCCATAAAAGAAGAGGAAGAAAGACAAGCCACCGACAAGAGTAGAAATAGTAAGGGCAATGAAATTTCCCAACGCTGCGTAAGTCCCCATCACAAAAGCAATCACCATTCCTGCCATTGCTAACATGGTGAGACAAAAAGGCTGTGAGAAAATAAGAAACATCTCTTTTCTTTTGGAGTCCTAATGCCAAGAAAAGGTGGATGAAGATGCGGAACTAGAGAGCACCATTGCCATTACATATGCTATTATGAAGGTTTGGAATGCCACATTTCTTCTTAAAATTGCAGTGCCTTGTTCAGGAACTTCATCATTCGCATAACCTCTTTGGCCTTTTCAATCCAATTTTTAAACAAAATCCCTTCCTTGTCTTCCTCTCCTTGCTTGGCCAACATTATTTGTAAGCATTTCTCTTTCAGGAGATGTATATTAAAATTCTGCAGCATATATGGAAATTTTTAATGTGAAGAGGCTATTATACATTATAGGATAAACGGGCATTTCAAAAGAACATGAAATAATATATTAAGTGTTACTTTGATGATCACCTTACCCCACTTATCCTTTTCATTAGCTGAAGCAATGGAAAGAGCATTCTTGTCCGAACTTGCCCCAAGTTTACCAGTGTTTAAGGAATTTCTGTTATATTTTAAAATATAAAAAAACTTGGCATAGTTTTTCTTGTTTTTCTACACTAAACCAATTTGTATAAAATAGAACATGATATCTATTTGTTTAGTAGCATCTAAAATCCACCATTCATTCGACCCCTTTAAATACTTGACTAATAATTGACCTTTGATTATTATATAATTTATTGTCTTTAAATGTTTACACAACAGTTTATAATATAACTAAGTTACCAGTAATTGAATAAACTCTTAATAACTCTAAAAGAAAGAGAAATTATATAAAATAAAATCAATAACTAATTTTAGTCTATAATATTGAAACCTTTAATCAAAAATTGCTTTTGCCCAATGGTAAGATATTAAAAGAAAATAAAATGAGTAAAAATATTCAATGAGTGGACAAGTTTAAAAAAATAACAATTATAGAAGATATTTATTTAATCTATAATTTGAAGTGTATTTATGCATGTAAAATAATTATAAGTAGTTTTTACGTAATAATTTACTAATAAAAAAACTTCACCAAACTTGCACAAGGGAGAAAGTTGATCAAGGGTAGATCTGTATATACCTGAAGAGGGGTCACTATATTTCATCTGAATTTTAAATTTTTAACACTTAATATCACAAAAAATCTTAATAATTTGAACATATTTTTATTAAAATAAGATACATAAACATATTTTTAATTAAAAATAAACAGTAATTGAAAAATAGCATGATGTCCTGGATGTAAATTCTAAATTCACCACTGAAAATAGCCATACGTGTTAGTGTTCCTTGCACACACAGAAAGAAAAATATTAATTACATGTATACTAGTTATCCATGCACAGAAACCTATTAATTAATTAATTATTATATTATCACTAAATCTGTGGGAAGAATACTTGTTTAATGGTTTAAAAATAGTATATAATAATATTCTAAAATAATGTTATTAAAAATTATACATAAAATTTTATGTGCTAATCAAAATTTACAATATACTATAAAATTTACAATATACTATAAAATTGATTAAAATAATTATAATAAATCACAATATTACGGTAATTTAATGAATGGTCAATTAATTAAAAACAATAAATTTAAAATAAACCAAGAAAAAAAATAATTCAAATTAACATAAAAATTAAGTATATTAAACTATATCTTTTTTATAGAATAAAAAAAATTAAATTAAACATAAACAAATTCATCTAAAATTTTTTAGAACAGAAAGAAAATTGAATCACAACAAAATCTACTTTCGCTGCTCCAGAATTTTTCTTCTCTGATCTGCGTATTTTCTTCTCTTTTTTTCGCTACCTCGTTGCCTCTACTTTTTTTTTTCTTTCTGCCTTCTACTTTTTCTTTTTCTTTTTTGCCGCGCCCGTCCTCTCTGTGATTTATATATATATATATAAACCCTGACCCACTTTCTGTTTTCGTTCCTTTTTCTTTTATATATATTAATTTAAATTAGATTTAAATAAATCTTATATGATTCTAAAATTTTATATCTGCAATAAAATTTAAATAATAATAATGAAGTTTAAATTTAATAAAAAATAAATAAAATTAAAATTAAAAAGTGATAAATTATATCAATTTAATAACTAATTTATTTTTCTTGCTTTCACTCGAGTGATTTTTAATTTATGTTTAGTGCTATATACTATATTTAATTGCTTGTCATTCGCTACGGACACCTAATCACCTCTCTAGGCTTAGTTGGTCCATAATTGAACTTTCAGTCAGTGTGGAAGAGGCTTTTAGCTAATGCAACCAACATCATAAAATAAGAGGAAAAAGGGCAAGCCAATTACAATAGGGTGGTCAGCACACTTACTTTAAATAATGCTGCATAAGTGGCCGTGTCGAATGCAATAACTGTCAATCCCGTGGCCAACATTGTAAGCCGAAAGGCTCAGAGAAAGTAGGAGAAAGCCATTGTCTTCTGCTCTGATGCTTATCAAATGCGGGTTTATCATTGTATTCTGACAATTTTTTTTACTGTATCGTTTTATTTACCAAATAGTAATCGTGCCTAAGCAGCAAGCTACTTCACAATTCAGAGTCTCAGATCATGCATACTCCACAAGCAGATGTTACCCAAAAGGTCTTGCATGATTCTTCTCACCAAAGTTACCCCAAGTACGTAAAAAGTAGTTGTTTGTTGCTTCCTTTGGGAACCTCCTTTACCATTTTAAATACAGTCGGAAATTTACAGTTTATTCCACAATTTAGATGGAAAAATTTGTTGATTTGAGTACCCAGAGTGGTAGTTCCAATAGTGCCTAAATCACATAACTGAGGGAAAGATTATCCTCTACAAATAATTTCTGTTCTTATTGCAAGAACAAATACCATTTGTGCTTGTGATCATAGTATAGTTCCAATATCCCTTACCAATAATCTTTGCAAGAACAAAGACCGTCTTTAAACCTATGAAATCGAGCTCTATCTCTTACAATAATTTCACGCTGATAAATCTTCGATATAAGTTTAATCACAACATGACAATCCCCACAAATTCTTAGGTTCTTAATCACTTGAATTGGGGTACCCTCACCTGTACTAATCAAGCCATAGGCCACAGCTAACTTCTCACTGTGATAATACAATGCATTTTCCTTGTCCTCCTCTCCTATATCATGCAATACAATGTTTGTCATGGAAGTATATCCATAATCTCTAATCTTCAACCTAATCTCGTCTAGTTTTACGTAAATCTGATGCCATTTTTCATGGCTTTGATCACCATTCAAAAATTTGTGTATCAGGCCTTCTACCTCTGTATAACTAAAACCGGGTATCTTCTTTACATCCCTTCTCCTCATTGCCTCCCTCACCCTTCCTACATCATCCCATCTCTTGTAAGATGCATAAACATTTGATAGCAATACAAAATCTCCACAACTGTTAGACCCCATTTCTACTAATTTCCTTGATGCAAGTTCAGCCATTTCTACATTCCCATAGGTTTTGCAAGCTCCAAGCAAACTCTGCCAAAGTACAACATCTGGGAACATAGGCATAGAATTGATAATGTCATATGCCTCTTTGAGCCTCCCAGCCCGACCTAATAAATCAACAACACTCCCATAGTGCTTAACATTAGGAGCAAATCCACAATCTTTCATTGAAATGAAAAGCCTAAGACCATCTTCCACGAATCCTGCATGGTTACATGCACAAAGCGCCCCAAGATACGACACTGCATCTGGCTTCACCCCAGCTTTGCCCATTTGCTCAAAAAGCCAGAGAGCTTTATCAGCATCCCCATCCATAGCAAATGCCATTATCATACTATTCCAAGTTATAAGATGCTTCCCACATTTCATATTTTCAAACACCCAATATGCTTTATCCACGTATCCGCATTTTGCAAACATGTCAATAACGGCATTGCAAACTATCACGTTCATGTCCAACTTTTCATCCATTATGTACTCATGAATCTTTTCACCCTTTTTCAGTGCACCCAATTGACAACAAGCAGATAGAGCTCCTAGAACAGTAACTTCATTAGGCTTCATACCCGATTCCTCTATCATTCTGTCATATAAAGATATGGCCTCAGTGGGTCGACTACCCTGTGCCAACCCAGCAATCAAAGCGTTCCACGAGGCAATATCTTTGCTAGACATTTCATCAAACACCTGTTGCGCACATTTAAGATCACCCACTTTGGCATACACATCAAGCAAAGTTGTTTGCAGCAACACATCCGCTATCAACCCAAATCGTACAACCTGAGAATGAATCTGGGTTGCTTCAGAAAGAGCCAATGCGCGTGCGCAAGCCATCAGAACGAAAGAGCAAGTGAGGGCATCTACCTTTTTAGGGGCATGAAACATGTCGTTGTACCGATGGATGGCTTTGGTGGGTTCGGGGCTCCGAGCAAAGCCTCGAATGACAGCGTTCCAGTCATTAGTTGAAGGCGTTTGGATTCTCCGGAAGAGATTGGATGCGTATGAGAGGTCGCCGGAGGGAGACACTGCGCAGAACTCGAGAAGCTTGGTAGTGCGAGAGGGGTAAAATCGGAATTGACCAGAGATTAGGAGGTAGGCTTGGAGTTGTTTGATGTGCGAGAGAGAACTGCATTTCTGTAACAAGGTTTTGAATGAGGCCATTCCGTTTGATTACTTTCTCATTCAGTGTACAATATAACTTAAGGGTAAAATCGATCATTTATTATAATAATAAAATTAAATTATTATAAAAAATTCATATAAAATTAAATTATTATTTTTATAATAATTATTATGAGACTCGTGTTCTTCTTATATCTAAAATGGATTTGGTTTTCTCTCTCTCCTTTTTAGTTGGGGTAGTTAAGGTATTTCAGTTTTAAATTTTCTTTTCTATTTTTATTTTTTTTATAGTCGAACACTAAAACAACAAAATAAACCTATCTCATGTTTATTTAGTTTTTATTTTTATAAAAAAAAATACTCTTTATTTACTCACAATGCTTGGGGCTGACTTCTAATAAATCTGTATTCTTAGTTTAAGGTTTTTATGGTATTACACTACAAAACTTTTGGGTTGACTCTTAGTAAATATTTATTTTTATAAATTTTTTTATGTTAATTATAAAATTGTAAAAATAAATACTCTTAAATTTTATTTTAATTAAAATTATATTATTATTACTTAAAAAATTGATTATACAACTAATATTTTCAGGTTTAAATATGTTTTATATCCCTTACGTATATGATCTGTAATAAAAATACTCTCAAAGTTTAACTTATACAAAAAAATGCCACTAATATTTAGTTATATTAACATTTATGTTATTTTGGTCATTTTTGCTAACAAAGTTAGTTTTACTAAATTTAATTGTTTTTTTTAACAAAATTGATAAAAAAAGACATAAATGTTGTAAATCCTGTAGCCTTTTTATGTTTTGTTAGTTTATTTTGTGCAAAAAGGAGTTTGTTTATTTTACTTAATGTACCTTCCTACTCTGAGTAATGTTTTTAATATATTTTATTTATGTGTGTAATGCTGATCATTGACAATAGTAATGCATACTCACACATAGTTAGATACATTATATATGTAAGTATATTTACACACACCACAATGTTGTTTTTCGAGTGTACATGTTAGGTTGAGTATTGTAGTTTTTATTTCGTTATGGTTTTCGATGAACGAGCTCACAAACGAGCTAACGTTGTTGTTGTTAAGTTGCATGTACAAATATTTATGAAAATTGTTCGATAATTTTTTGAATAAATAATGGATTTTTGGTGTGCCTCAACAAGGGCTTCATCGTACCACCTCGTGGGTCTCTCACATTCATCAACCCCCGGTGAGGTGTCTTGTGAGCTTGGTTGATTTTTATAAACACAATTCTCTTTGTGTTTCTTAATGAGAAAATTGTAACAAAGTTTTGTTAAATTAACATTTCATTTTTTAATTATAGATCACTATTATCTTGAATTAGCGAGTCCTAATTGAGTGATCAAAACCATGTTCATGATTGTCAAGTACTCGAGACAGTGTTTACTAGTAGATAATATCAATTGAGAATCCAAATCAATGGTTTTTAGTAGTACGTGGTTGAATGCATTCCCTCATTTGGATTTAGTGGTACATGGTTAAGTGTAATTTCTACATTTGAAATTGGTGGTATGAAATTGAATGTATTTTTCAAGTTTGGATTTGGTGGCACGTGATTAAGTGCATTTATCGTATTTGGTAGTTTATATTTAAGTTCTCGTTATTGATCGTTGGTGACTGATTGCATTGCTGTGAGTGGTGTTGGTTTTGAAGAAAAGTTGGATACTTGTGTCGAATTAAATAATTGCAAAGGAAGCAAGCCTACCTCATGTTTTTTTATTTATTTTTTTTGGATTTTTATTTTTTTTCTAGTTGAATACTAAAAAAAACATAAACCTACCTTATGCTTATTTATTTTTTATTTTATAAAAAAAATACTCTTTATTTACTATAGAAACTTAGGAGCTGATTTTTAATAAATCTTTGTTCTTAGTTTAGGATTTTTGTTGGTATTACTCTACAAAACTTTAGGGGTTGATTATTATTAGTAAATATTTATTTTTAGATTAAACTTTTGATAGTACTAGTCATAAACATTTGCATTGCATGTAATTTATTAAAATTTAAAAAATAATGACTACTAAACTCTATTTTAATTAAAACTATAGTATTATTATTATTATTAAAAAAATTGATTATATAATTAATATTTTAAAACTTAAATATGTTTTATATCCCTAATGTATATGGACTGTAACAAAAATACTTTTAAAGTTTAACTTGTTGCATAAATGTCCCTAATATTTACATCTATTAATATTTATATTATTTTGGTCATTTATGTTAACAAAGTTATTTTTATCATGTTTAACCATAGTTTTTTAAGCAAAAATGACCAAAAAGACATAAATGTTATACAAAACTAAAAGTTGGGATATTTTTATTATAGGTTAAATATTGTTGGCAGTTTTGTCGGTGTTCTAAGACATTATAGTTATAAAACATATTTAAACCATATTTTAAATATCTTTTAATATAATTATTAATATTTTAAATACTAATACTTATTACTTAATTTATAAAACATTATACTGATAAATAAATCATGTTGTAACTAAGGAATAAGGGTAATAGTACTCGTTGCTCTAAAATATATGCATAATTTTGTTTAGTAATTTATAAAGCATAATTTAGACTTTTATATACAACGTAGATATAAATTTTTTGTGTTACAATTAGAATTTTGTAAATAAAAAATTAAGAAAATAAAAAAGACAATATTTATTTTAGGTCATGATTGTTTGTAAATAATTAAATTGGTTCCAAGATATCGGTTAGCTTATACATAGAATGTAAATAAATTACTAATGTACACTATGTAAATTACTTACTGTATGTATATTTATTATATGCACACTTTATGTACAACTAATATGCTATTTTTTTATTCATTCAATTGTATGCATGTTATACATGATATTTATGGATTGAACTCGACAATATTCAAACCTCATAATAACATTAAAAATATTCTTAAGTTTTGAGCTGTCTTCAAAACTATTTCTAAGATTTTAAAAAATTTAAAAATATTCCTCAAACATAATATGAAGTTAAATCTTAAAAAATTAAATAGTAACATTTCATAAATATGGAAGTAAAAATAATAAAAAACTAAAAAATAATAATAAATAAAGGAATAATAGAATTAGGAATAAAGACATCTCATGATATTTTTTTACAAGAAATGATAATAACTAAAAAAAAATTTGAAAAAATTCAAAAGATAAAATTAAATCTTAAAGGAAGAGATGAATTTAAAGATCCATTATTTTCATTTTTAAGAAAATTATTTTAAAGAAAAAAAATAATTTATTATGAAATAAATAATAAAAAATGAATATTAATACCACAGATGCAAAAGTAAGATATGATATATCATTAATTGAAAAGTAAATTATATTGAATAAACTATCCAAAAAATTTCCAAAAGATAAAGAAAAATTTACATAAATTTATTTAGAAAGAATCCAAATATTCATATAAGTTCGTTTCGTAGAAGAAACAGATACACTCGTAAAAATAACATTGTTAGACATAACATTTCGTACATTTATTTTAGATAATTATTTATAAATATTTTGGTATATTGAAATTCAAATGTTATTTAATTATTTACATATTAAGATTTAATGATTTAGTGAAGCCTATAAAGAGGCCCTTTTAGTAATGTATTAGACATACTTTATTGTTGAATCGTAAATCCAGTTTCTCCCTATTTTCTCAATTATCCTCAACTTCCTAATCCTTATTTGTCTATTATTTCCCATTCATCTATTCTTTCTCCTCTTCACTTACCAAGCTATATTAGTTTCTTCTACAATCTACGTCAAGATGAGAGGCAACTGAAAATAAGCAAAACTAAAGGAATTCTTTTTTTTTTCTTTCATTTTTTTTATCAAATGAGAGAAAATTTCATTAAAACATCATCTCTATTCTCAAACACAAAAAAAAAAAAAAAACTATAAACTAAGCACTTGACAATCTAATACATAAAGATGATTTTTTCAACCCATAACTAATTCTCTACACCAAAACGACTCAGTAATGTTTGTGGGAGGATTATTAAACCAAAACACCATCACTCTTTATTAATTCATTTGCCCATGTGATAAAAAAGTAATAACTTTAACATAAAAGCAAGGGTATAACCTATCTATCACCATAGCAGTACTCCAAGGGTATAACCTATCTATCACCATAGCAGTACTCCAAGAAAAAAGAAAATATCCATTATCTCAAACTACAATACAATAGACAGGAGAAAAAAACAAAAAAACAAACTAAAAAATAAGTGTAAGCTAGAATCATTATCATTGGGGTGTTGCAATCCCTACAAAATACTCTAATCATCATCCCCATCAGAATCGTTTCCATTATCTACATCCATGACAGCAACCAGAAAGATACACAATACAAAGGAAGCAAGTTCACTAAAAAATTCTAAGGAGAAAACAAGACCACTAGAAAACTCTACGGGAGATTTCACCTTCAAAGGAATACTCGAAGGAAGCTTGCAATATCTATAAAAGGGCTAACAGAGTGGTGGATGGGTGGTTGGAGAGGTAAAGGAGATGGATGGGGTTGATAGAGTGGTAGGACTCCTGCTGATAGATATGGTTTATGGAGTGTGATGAATTTTGGAACTCTATTTCCTATTCTTTGCGAGAGAGAGCATAGGGTTTTTGTATTCTGATCCTTACAATTTCATTGAGTATGAGGGCTTTTCATTCTCCATGGAACAAAAAAAGAAAGATAGAAATAAAGGATTCATTTAACTACTTCTTGGCTGTAATTCTCTTGTTTAGAGATTAAAAAAGGACGAACTATGTCCTATTCTATGAATGGGAGTTGGTTGAGAAAGTAAAAGGGAAGCTCCCACTAGTTTGTCAAATTGGAAAAATATCCAAGTTTCTATTTATATTTTGCATTTATAATTTGGGTGTGAGTTAAGCAGATGATTTTTATATTTTTATATATTCTACGCTCTCTTATTTTTTTTATGATTTAAACCCTTTATTTTTAAATTTTTACACTTTAACTCACTTATCTTTTTCTTTACAATTTAATCTCTTTAAATTGGCATGAAATTTTATAATAAATGTGTAAAAATTAAAAAAAATAAAGGAATTAAATAATAATCAATAAAAGTAAGTGATTAAAGTGAAAATTAAAAAATAAAATGAATAAATTAAAGTAAAAAATAATAAAGAGATTAAATTATTAGAATAATTCAATTTCAAAAGAAAATAGAAAAAGGGGAACGTTAAAATTTAAAAATAAAAGGATTAAATTATAAGAAAAAATAAGATATCAAAGTATATAAATTATATAAAAAAAATAACTAACAATAATTGTATAATTCACCCTATAAATTTACATTAAAACTATATGTTATGCATTTAAATGAAGAAAGAATACACCTACTGTAAAATGCCACAGGCAAATTAAACCATTAACCTCCCATTTTGCTTAACCACTTCAGGACCCCCAGTATTGTGTTTGAGTTAGATTTTGCAATGACTTGTATTATGGCCATGAATCCATTACTAGCCTCTTCATCTTTTGCTCCATTGTACTACTGTAAAAAGGTTAGTAATATATTTCAGTGAGATTTTGCTCCATTTTTGCAATGACCTTTTTCTTTTGTTTTATGAAAAATTGCTATTTTATTGTCAAATTTGTCTCATTGAACTTAGAAATTGCTCCGATTATTTCCATTCTTTATCAAAGGAGTAAAATGAATGGAAGGCCCTGAATTACGTCTGATGCCAGGAATCATCTCAGTATTTTAACATGTTTTAGACATAGCATTTAATCTCCTCATTCTGTACCTATTCAGATTCTGCAAATCATCGTTGCAACGTTTGTCATGGATACTTGGCAGTACTTTGTGCATCGTTATATGCGCCAAAACAAGTTTTTGTACCGCCATGTCCACTCCCAGCACCACAGACTGGTGGTCCCTTATGATTCTCGCGCAGCAAGACCTTTTGTGAGTGCCCATAGGAGACGTTTGAAGAGAATCTTTTCTATGATCAATGGAAATGTCCAATCCTTCTCCGACCATTTATCCAGACTCAGTATCTTCGCAATTGGCTGGCGCCCTCTATAACCATCCATTAGAGGGTCTTTTGCTCGATACTTTTGGAGGCGCTCTCACATTTCTAATGTAGCATAACAGTCTCATATTACTTGATCATGTGTGTGCTCGGGAGATTTTGATTGCAATAAGCAAAATTTAGACCTGACGTTTTCATATTCGTATTTGTAATGTCTTAATTTTTCGACCAATAGTAACTTTTCATTCCAGTGTTGATGCCCAGAAAGATCTTGAAGGTCTTTTGTTTACTCCATTTCCATATTGAGATACATTTGATATTTACCGTATTTGGGATGTATTTATATTAACCATATGAGAGAATCTAAAGGTTAAATTTAAAAAAAAGAAAAGATTACAATACCTTTAATAAAAGTTCACTTTAATTCAATACTTATTTGAACAACACAGATCAATTTTATAAATATAATGAACTTATAATACTACATTTTTATAAAAAAAAGTAAGATAATACAAATTATACGACATTGTAAAAAAAACTTATAATATCACAAATAATAGATATAGATCTAAAGTACATTTTCGTCGAATATAACTAACTTGAACTACCCTTCGTCCAATTTGAAATATGATTACTCTATTAGTAAAATTGAGACTATTAATGACTAGACAAAAGTGGAGATAATGTAAAAAATGGTTTCATATTTTTGTGTTAGGAAATCTAATACAATTTTTATGCATCATTAGTTTTCGAAAATATTCCTCAAAAATATGGCTTCCAATTTAAGAAACATGAATAATGAAATACGAGATGTTTTCCATTTTGTTTCAAAAAGCTAAATGAACACGACCACATGTCCAACTTCAAATTTCACGTCACATGGCCTTTCTTTGACTTGATGAAAATACTTCAAATTTGACCCTGTATGTGGTTGGATGTGAGCCTCAATTGTTGCTAAGAGTTTGATGTTTATAAATTGCAGCAACACCTTTCTACTACTATTTCTATCTATATCTTTCTCTCTTCAATCTCGACCCTAAATAAACCAACTTATACATGAAAATAAGTCATTCCAGATCTTTTCTTCATTCCTGCTGATGGATGGGATGAAATGCCCCAAACAATTTTCATGCACATCACATTAAATCAATTTTGTATTCTTGACATGGCATCAACACTGGAATGAAAATGCCTCAGCTACATTAACTCACATCTTCATTATCGGACAACTTCGCAGCGTTAAGTTTTCAAAAAGAAGAAAATTTCCTATGCTTTTTCCATTCCATCACCCAGGATTTCCATTCCATCAAAGCTTGAGCACAAAAACCTACAGCATGTCGAGCACTAGCAGTGTAGTCAACAAAAACCACCTTTTTGCTGCTTTGGCAGCATAATATTAAAGCAGTTAATGCCTACATTACAAGCATTAATGCTACCACTGCCACCCTTAGCTACAGCCTCAATACAAGACCAATAGGGCAATGGTCACTGCCATTGATATCCGAAAGAATGTAAGAGTCGTGCACTTTGTCAGCTATAGACTCAGAGAGCAGGAAGTAGTCAAGTCGCCAACCTTTTTCACAAAATACAGGAGTATTAGTCCAAAAATAAAGGGGAATTAAAAACCTACACAATGGATCAAATTACAAAAACCTCCCAAGCAAGAGTGGCAAAACTAGATCGTATTGGCAGTGATTTAGTTTTATAAAATTTCAGGGCAAACCTCTATTTTCAAGTATACATTTGGATAAACTGAGAAATACCAAATACTCAGAACTCAGATCCAGAAGCTGAAATATACCTTTATTAGTTTTGCGTTCACGACGCCTGTAAGCCCAATATGTATAGCCAACAACACAGGGATGTTGTCTTCTAAAGGTATCCACAAATCCCTTGGATAAGAAGTTCGCTCCAAATGATTGCCTTTCTTCATCCGTAAATCCAGCGCACCTTTTATTCCCCTATAAGAAGAAAAAATGAAACTAAAACTAAGATTAACCGCCCCCTTTTCAGTGAAGCTCACTTTAAAGCACGCCATGTAGCACTCATCCAAATGATTAGAACAAACAATATAGAACTCATCAGAAACTATGCTCCCTCCACAATGTTCAGGTTATATTACCTCAAAATCATTACTAATTTTTCAATTTCAAGATCTGAAATCAATTTTTTTAGCTCCTGTATTTCAACATAAATCAAGGAAATTCACCTTAACAGCCAGCAATGCCATTATTTAAAACTAAAATATTAAAAATTACAAATAAAATGTTAAGGATTTTGACTATAAGAACAGAGAAATGTTAAATGCATACACGTTTGCATTCACACCAATTATGGTGTGCTAGTTGACAGAATTTTCTCTGAAAAATGAATAATTTCATCATTTCCAAAGTCGTGGTACACCATAATTAATGTAAGTGCAAATGTGTCCTTAACACTCCTTAAAAGAATAACAGTAGAACACAATGTTAGGCTACTTATAGTGTTTACTGGTGACATTAGGTAAGGCCTGGAGACCGATATGAAATAATTCGGTGATGAAAGCTACACTAGCATACCTATTGTTCCAAAAAAAAAAAACAGCTATACTAGCGTATTAAATAGCTTCATGCATTTGGTAATATTTATAAAGGTTAAGAAACCACCCACCTTGCTATATCCGAAGGATTCCGTCCACGGCATAAAATAATTAAAATGAAAATAACTTACAGCTGGGTTATATATATCTATCTCTTCATGAGCACAATTCAAGTCACCAGCCAAAATGACAGGCTTTGACTTCTCCAGCTCCTGAAATCAGGCAAGAAATGTGACATAAGCAATAAGTACACAATACAAAGTAGCATACTGATTATGTTTTCCTAGATCACAAACCAAATATTTGAGATGCACAAAGAAAACTCAATTTCAAGGAACATTTGTATGATTTTATTTAGGAAAATTAAAGAAAAAGAAATCAAAGGTTCTCAGAGCTTGTTATCTGCAAGTTTTCAAAATTCTAGACTGATGAATCACATATGAAGTACAAATATAATAGGGTTTGCTACTTTAGTAGTATCTTAATTTCATTTTTAATACCCTTATTTTTCAAGCGGTATCTTAATTATACATGCATTTAAAATGATATCAATTTGGTGTAATTTTTCATTTTATTGAGAACTTCTACATGTGACCAAAACATGCACTTTTAATGGGGGTATTTGTCGTATTTTTTGTCTCTTTTCGCCTTAAAACATAACATCTTTTTTTCATACATTTTTAAGTCCTTAATACATATTTTAATGTTTTTTGACTCATATTACTTTCTCTTCAACATCTCTTCTTACTGGTCATTTTACACTCTTCAACCTCATTTCCTCACTTTTATTTTGTTTTGAAGATAGTAATAACCCCTACTCTTTATTTCAATGACAATATATGCTATTGAATACACATCATAATTGACATCTGTACTAATAGCACTAATAGTTTGGAAAAAGATTATGGATGAAATTTCTTTTTATCTCTGAAACAAAATAAAAGTGAGGAAGTGAAGTTGAAGTGAGTGTAAAATTACTAGGAAGAATGGAGAATTAAGAGGAGGCAAAATAAGTAGGAAGAAGGGAGGTTGACGAGGAGGTAAAATGAGTCAAGCAACATTAAAACATATATTTAAAAACTAAAAAATAGTGGGGAAAAATTATTAATGTTTCAGAGGGAGGAAGAGACAAAAATATCACAAATGCCCTCCATTAAAAGAGCATTTGATGGTCACATGTGAAAAATTCCCAATAAGATGAAAAATTGCACTAAATAGGTACTCACTAAAATGAAAAAAAATCTTCTCTTTTTAATATCGATGTCACTAAAATACCATCTGAAAAATAAGGTCATGTTTGATCGACAATAATAGTAATGATAATGGAATGATTTAAGGTATTTATGTGTTTGGTTTGATTGTTAATATAAAATGAAATGTAAAACATTCTAATAGTAGTAGGAATCCTCGTTTTGCCTATCCCTCAAGAATACGCTAGAATACTATATTTTTCTCACATATTTTTATAATTATTTATTATTTTTATCATTTTATCTCATTTAAAAATCAAAAAAATTTATTTCTAATTTTACTTCATTTATAATTTTATAAATTTTAATATTGTTTTCATTGAATTCAATTCCTATTAACATTTCTATTCCCGTTACGTTTACATTTTACGAACCAAACAGGACCTAAAGGTAAAAAATGATACCAACAATAAAATTAGGGTAGTACTAAGGTAGTGAACCCCAATATTACGAACCAAACATAGTAGTAGTAATATTGTTCCAATTGAATTTTAATTCCTATTACAATTCCTATTCCCGATACGTTTACATTCTACATTCTACGAACAAAACACCATCTAAGGGTAAAAAATGGTATCAAAAATAAAATTAGGGTACTACTAAGTGATGAAACCCAAATAACAGATGAATAATAAGTTAATAACACAACTAGAGAAAGGGGGAGATTCAATAAAGAGAAAATTTACTTTTATGTAACTGCTGAGAGAAGGATCCCACTGCGTGATTCTGTATGACTGAAAATTGAAACCACAGATGTTAGCCCAAGTAAGAATCCCACGAAGAAAACAACAGCAATATGTTTAATGTATATAATCCAGAACAAAATAGGCTAGTAATGCAATTGAAGATGCTTGAGATCAAATACCAGTCTTCTTAAACCATCTCCTGAATTGGGGACATAAACACTAATAAGATAAAACGAATCAAACTCTGCAGTCACCATCCGCCCCTCACTGTCATCTGAGATCCCAAGGCCATATCTGACTGTAAGTGGCTTTATCTGCCAGAGAAGTGTCAAATTCACTTATATTATGTCCCATCCAAAATATGGTCATCATATTTTATTAATGTCAGATACCAAGTATTACTTTAGAAACATGTAGAAATGTGTCCAATATCAAAAAGCATGATGATAAATGTAAACATGACAAGAGAATCAGCATACCCGTGAAATAATTGCAGTTCCAGAATAACCAAGCTTTGAAACACTACATGTCCAAAAGCTATCCTCGTAGCCTTCTATTAAATACTGCTTGATTTCTTCAACATCCTTCTCCTGTTCCAAACTACATATATAAATCCAAAGTTATACAAAATAACAAAGACCAGAAATTGTCAAGGATAAAACCTCTATAACTTGAACTAAAAGGCTGCATAGTCTATATCATTAAAAAATTTGGCAAAGGCGGCTGAAACATTTGCATAGGCGAAGCTAGAAGGTCTCCTCAGGTCAAGAGCTTTTTAGCTTAATCATGTTTTAAGGAGACATGCCCCTTCGCTTTAACATCAGACCAATAAGGAAATTTGAGTTTCACAGTTAGCACTATGATTGCATTTTTGGAGTTTAGTACATCGGTTTTTTTTATAGGAAATAAAGAAGCACAACAAAATGAAAATCAACGATAGAGGCATCACTGCATAGTAAACCACAAAAAAAGTACACTAGATGCACAGTATATAGCAGAAACAAAGGCACATCAGATCCAATGGCAATGAGTGGTTACACAAATAATTCTAATTTTACTATTAGAGAATATGGCAGTTTTTGTAAGTGAATGGGTTAGAAATCGAAATGGGTAAAGATATGAGAGAAGGTGGAAGCTAGAATTTTAAAGAATTGAAATAGGTTGAGAGGAGAACGAGAAATAAACAGAGATTCTAATTCTCCATTAATGATAATAGAAGAGTACAGTAGTATTACAGGAACAATACAATCGTGAAATCTAAATTGTAAGAGGACTCCTAATATGATTCTTAAACTAAAAAGGAAACTAAAATAAAATATCTTATTCTCTGACTGAATGTATTACAACTGTAACAAAATTAAAAGTTATCAAATAAATAACATAATAATAATTTATCCTCGTTAATATCATTGAGCATTGATTTTTTACTTCTCCCTCCCCAAAAGAAAAGGGAATAAAATGCTAATGGAGAATTTTTGGTAATATGTTCAGGTAAGTTCAGAAATCTCAACTAATCATTCCACAATGAACAGCATATTGAAGTGGAGTTTTGAGAGAACAAGATATCATAAGAGCACTCGTTAGCAATATTTGACAACAATTGAAGAAAATATGGAATTGCACATGATAGATCTAAGTACTAACTGATTGAACAAAGGGCTTGGCATCAAGAACATTGATAAAACTAATGATCAACAAAAGTCAACATTCAAGAAGAAACAAAAGCTCCTAAAAAAGAAAAGGCAATATAAGCGTTCCAAATACTTGCCTGCAGTTTGGTTTCCTGAAAGCACAACACATCAAAATCTTCTCTTTGAGCAAGCTGCAATGCAGAGAACCCCTCTGACTTCAATAATGCTCTTAACCCATTCACGTTCCAAGACATAAGCTTCATTGACTTTGTCTCACTGGTAAGAGGTGGTGGTCTCATGGCTCTAGGATTATATGGAGTCCAATGTTTTTGAGGCTTCTTGTGTGCAAGCATTGTCCATGGTTCAGTATGCATAACAGGCATATTACTATTAATGTCAACTTTCTCATTGCAACTAACAAGTTCCGACAACACTTTTCTTTTTGTCCGATATAGTGTCCTACCTAGCCAAACAACCACAGTACAATTGATTATCCTTACTAATTCAACAAAATCCATCTAAAAATATACTAAGTCACACTGGGAGTTGTTTCGCAAAACAAACTTCCACATTTTTTTATGTCACCTGAAGCTTCATCTGATTTGACTGACAGCTTATGTTTTCTTGCAGCAACCTTAGAGTCAAATTTAATAACATTACTCTCAACTTCCAATTCTTTTGAACTTCTCTTAATCACTTTATCTACATGAGCCTCAGAAACAACATTGACATTTTGGGTTTGGTGTTCATCAATCTCATTTTTGGCTTCCTTTACCGCGGATAACCTTTGAGCAGAAACGGGGGATGCTTGGTATTCTGCTATCAGAGAACTTTCACCTACAAATTTAAAGGAAACACTAGTTGCTATTTTTTTAGAGAAAAAGGTAAAAGAAGGGAGAGTTAGGCGGCAAAAGTTGAGTAATCTTCATCTTAGGTTCTATCTTATTGATATAACATGAAACCGTACATATATGAGAAAGGAGAAAAAAAAGAAACAGATAAAGTGCTAAGGAATACCGTCTAACTTGTTGCACACAAACAACTTCAATGAAGATACAAGGTCAGTTTTTCGACCTTTGGGAGGAATTCCAGCACTTCTACATACTCGAAACATAGCCATTAGATATACAAGTCAAGAGGTTAATTCAAAGTTTCATATTGCTAAAAGCTATCAACTTAAATGCTGCTACCTATTTTATTTAAATAATAAAAACAAAATAACCCACCCTCTGATCACAAAGTAAATAACAAATACTACGAAAATGTTTCAAAAATTCAAACAACAATAAGAATTTAACAAGCTTAGCAACTGTTACAAAAGAACCAAGGCATCCATTTTACCTCAACGTTGTCCTAAGTTCCTGAACTGTCAACTTCTCTATTCTTGCCGGGTCATCCTTAAAAGTCTCCATATTAATTGAACAGCTCTCCACACCATTTTCCTATGTTTTAATCAACAATAAATCAAAGAACAAACCTAAAATGCTTAAAAGACCATTAAACGTTAACACGCCCTAAACCCTGATTGCAGACATTAACCTTGGAAATAAGCTTCTCAGGATTTGGATTTGTACCCATTAATCCTTTCAACTTCATCACTTTTTTCCCGTCCCTTACCATTGAGCTCACCTGTTTGGAAGATATCGAAATGGATCGTCTAGTATCCGATAAACTGGTAGTTATTCTGAACGAAACCAATGCACTAATTCTGAAATTGTCAGGAGCTACTGCAAAGCTATAATATTCTCAGTGATGCAGATATTTAACCAAATTTAACATTGCATATAATTTTAAAGAGTAAGAACTCAGCATAATCAACCCAACAAGTTTACAAAATACATAACACATGGAGATAAAAAAAAATGAATCTATACAAAATTTGATAAAGAAGGAATGCGTGAAAATAAATAAATAAAGAAATGCTGATAAGAAGGGCGAGAAAGACCTTTCGTACAAGCCCTAAACCCTGATTGCAGAGCTTGAATTTGATTCATGGACGAATACTGCGTAAGTTAGGGAAGGACCTTGGTTGGGACTTGGGAAAAGGCTTAATGGTCTCAAGGATCCCATGGTTGATCTCTTTATTTCGAAAATATTTTATTTAAAAGAAATATTAAAAAGCATAGATTTTGTTTATATATTTATATATTTATATATATATATATATATATATATAATAATTTTAAAAAAAATTGAATAATTTTTTATTTTAAAGTTTTTTTACTTTATATATCATTTATATATCAACTTTATTCGACCTTAATATCCTGTTAGAAAAAAAAATGAATAAACTTTATTTTATTTTGAATGATTCCATGATATTCAAGGAATTCACAAATCTACCAAATCTGTTTTCTTTGAATTTTTTGGGGTTTAACTGTTAAATTTTAAAAATAAGAAGATTTTTACTATCCTATTCATTACAGAATAATCCTTAAACTTGAAATTATTTTTGTTCACTAATACTTGTAATTTATAACTTATTTATTTTAAAATTTATTTATGGTTTAATATGATAATTTAAAGATTTTTTTTATTTTACATTTGTGAAAAAAAGCCAATATAAAGTGAATGAAAAATTTAGGCTAAACAGTTTTTTAGATACCTAAATTTTGACTTATTTTACGTAAATATAAGTAGATTTTCTTTTAGAAAAAAGTACACAGATTTTTATCCATTTTATACGCAAGTTATTTTTATAATTAATTTTTATCACGCAAATTAACACTAATCATATAAGTTAATTAATATTAATTAAATTAATTACATTATTTAATTAATTATCAAGTTAATAAATTAATACTAACTAATTAACATGACAAAATTTAATTAGAAAAAAGATAAAAATTTAGATATTTTTGTGTACAGAAAAATATATATGTACTTTATATAAAATATACCAAAGTTTAATTACATAAGAAGTTGTTTAACATAAAATTTACGTACAGCTTGTTAAATAATACTGGAACATGAAATTATTCACATTGTCTAATATTTTTAATCTGAAAATCATTTATTTCAAAATTAATTTTAGGATTAATTTAATAGTTTAATTTTTTTTCTCGTATGATTCTGGTATGAATTTTTCTTTATTTTGTATTTTTTAATTTATAAACGTGATATAAACATGGGAGAGAATGATATCATATTTAAGACCTCATTCCATACATATAAGTGTATGCATGAATGCATTGGGAAATTCCCTTTCTCAAATTCATAAAGTTTCCATGAAATATTTTCATAACCTTTTAAAAACTAAAAGTGCTAACCATTATCCTTTAGTAAAATTCCAGTGTATCCTTAAGAACTTATAATTTATCTATCCACAATTGCTACATAAGAGATGTCACACAGGTAAGGCCTTTGGTATGTTGCTTCTGCTTTCGTGGATGAGCCCTTCAAATTTGCCAAATGTCTTAAAAGACAAATCATTATGCCCCTTAGTACAAAAATAACTTTTAATGCGACACCTCACATGCTGCAAAACTAATATCTTCAACATTATTTGCAAAATAGTGGTTTTACAATTTCTTTTTAAGTAAGAGTTTATAGTTAATCACGAATTATATTTATAAAAAAAATTCTTTCTTTTTATAAAATCAGAACAATTATATAACAAACTCCTATAAAAAGGAAATTTCATTTACGTTAAAAAAAATACTCATATGATTTAATAATATAAGTCGAATAAAAATAACTCATGAGACACCATTGTACACATCTTGTTTTCACTTTTTAATCTAATATAAAATAAAATAGATCAATGTGAATCAGATTGTGAGAGATATATTGATGAGATCTTATGCATCGAGTTTCATAGGTGATGAAACAGAGATTGTGAGAACATGATCATTTCTTCCCAAAATGAAAGAAAAAGTGAGAGGTATGCTTTGTTCACAATGTAAGGGTGTTGAGATGGTGTGAATAAGAAGGCAGAGGAACAAAAAGTAAACAATTTATTTACCGATGAAAATTTTAAGACTTGATTCTTCATTATTGGTAACAATTTGCATTAGTTACCCACCATCGATCATGATAAGATAATAGAGGAAGATAGAGAGAGAAATGATGATATAGAGAGGCAAAACAATTATACAAAGTTGTGTAGCCTAAAGCCCTAAAATCCTTGTGAGGGTAAAATTATAAACATTATATAGTAAAACGATATCATAAAGTGAGTTATGTAAAAATGAAGAATTTGGACCTCTATTTTATGTCATTAAATTTAAAAGTTTATAAGTTATGAATCTGATTAACTTAGAGGGTAATGAATATGTTATTTTTAATTTTTACCAATTTATAATTTAATAACCTAAATAAAGCGGTCAGATATGCAATCGTGTGTAAAAATAAAATGCAGAAATAAGAGAATAACACACAATATTTTTAGGTGAAAACAACATAGGCCACAATCATGATCTAAGAGGAAAACTATTTGTTTAACGAATCACCTAACTTTCCATTATGAAAATCACATGTTTAACTACAAATTTTGTCTTATGCTACCATCTTTAGAATACTACCTTAATGTACTTCACTTACGAGCCACTGTTTTGTTTTCATAGTTTTCTGAAATTAGCGTGAACAATTTCTAAACCAACGTTCCAATAATCTTTCCGCCAATCAGATATGTTTCTGAATTAATTGAAAAATGGTTAACAAAAAAAAACACACAAGTGTACGTGTGTGTTTTAGAATGGATTTTATAATGAATAATCCTAACTAGATGATTCAAAACATATGTCACTTAAATCAAATCAACTAGCAAATCTTAGAACAAAAAGATTAAATACAAGTTCAATAAAAATAGTTTCTTTAAAGATTAATAATCAAATTAAATAATTATGATATGACAAACACACACTTATTTGATCCAACAATTAAATAACAAAAATAAAAAATAAACTATAAGAACATATGATCAAGATATCATAAACTAATTAGACTTATTAATGAATCAAACATAACTACCAAAATTTGATAGATTAATTAAATAAATAAGTTTAAGAAATTATGATATTATATTTGCAAAATAAGATAGAGAAATTAAAAAGAAGAGAATAATATCATTGTATAGTTAATTGAAACAATGAGCAATATATTTTATTTATAAAAAAAATTAAAACACATAATCCTATATAATTGATAAGTATTTTTTAGTACAAATATGATTAGTAATATTGGCTAATTAAGAAAAATTATATGTAATTGATAAATATATTTTTTTATTATAAATATGATTAATAATATTTATTAATTAAAAAGTTTATAAATAAATATTTTATCAACGAAAATAACTAATACTTATAGTCGTTACAAAATTTTAAAATTTATGATAAATAGATACATTTAATGAGTTTAGTTTGATAGATGTAAAAATAAAGATAAGAATCAATTAAAATGAATTGATGATCAAAATTTACCATTTAATTGTCAGGTAAATACAACAAAACTAATCCAATTTGATTCAAGGAATTATTTATGTAATAGTAAAAAGTGATTAGATAACCAAGTTTCAAAAAAGTTAAATTTATTTTATAATTTTTGATTAAAAGACGTTTAAATCAAAATTAATTAATAAATATCCCAACTCACTCCGATACAACCTCACTTGAATTGCGTTGGTTTCATATGTTCAATTAAAAAAAATATTTATGTTATGGATTTTTATTTTTTTTTCTAAACCAAAGTTAATCATATAAAAAAATTATGGAATTTAATTGCATCTATCAATATTATTTTGTATTATCAAAAGTAATATTTAGAGATGTGAGAATTTAAACCATTGTACCGCAAAGTGAATTGCAGCTATTAAAGGTAAAGGTCTCAAAAAATATCCCTTGCTTGTAGAAGCAAGCGGAAGCGTCTAGACTAGTCTAGAACCATGCTAACTTACAAACATAAGTTTACATTTTACCCCTACATATCTTGAAAATTACACAAGGATCCTCTTCTTCTATAAATATAGTTCTTCTTGTCGTTGTCCTTAGTTGCGTCTCCTGCCCCTCTAGCGAACTCTCAGCATCGACTGTTCGAGTTTCCTTACTGTGAATCACAACCCGTAAATATGAGGTACGTGCCTTCAATCCATTCATTTCACATTTTTCATCAAATATTCTGATTTTATTATTTGTGTTAGTCGTACAGATTTTCTTTTTATATTTCTGTTGTCAGTTAGAAAGTGAAAGAAATTAGAAATACAAAGGCCTTGGTTTGTCCAGAAACTATAAACGCGTTATGATTATCCTAAATTGAAACTTAGCTTAGTTTCCTTTTACAGTCCGTGGTCAGTTTAATTCTTCTATCGAACTAGGTTATAAAAGTTTTTTTCCTGGGGTTTTAGAAATGTTCAAAAAGGGACAGTATATATTTTTTTTAATTTTTCGTATTTGTATGTTAATTTTAGTTGGAAAACTCCTCTTGTTTTCTTTATGTTTCCATCAGTTTTACTACGTAATTGTTAAGTTTGTTCAGAAACCAATTCCCTCAACAATATTTATATACATGTATCCCTAATGGGTTATTGACCTGTGATTGCTTCCTATGAACTTTGTTAAATTTGACCTTAACATTTGTGGTGCATTACCCCCCTTTCCCCGAGTTTCTTTGTTTCTTATATGTTTGGATAAGAGAATGGAAGTCTTTACTGCAATTCCAAATTTCTATGTTTTGGTGTGAATGGTACCATCAAAAACCTACACGTTTAATTATTTTCTGGGTGTTGTGGGGTTTAACTGGCTGGTGTTTAACATTGAATGAGTGTAATTATTTTGCTTTCAGTGTTAAATTTTTAGGCTGGCATTTTTAATAGGAAAAATACATAGGCATAAACTAGCTTTTCGTTCTATATCATCATTGTTGATTGCATCAGAGAATTTTATGCTACTTTTGTGGCTAAATGTTTGGAACATATCGTGTTTCTAAGACAAACCAAAGGATTGTACTGTTCTATGATTCATAGAGTTTAATTTTGAATTTAAGGTTGAACAATGCCCGAACCTGCCATGAGAAACAAAAGATTGTTTTTTGATCCTATGACTGAGATACTATATGAGATGGATAGAAGCATGCAGGACAAATGTTTTACTTGTTTTATATGGTGAATAAGTCTGTTCTATTTATTTGTTTCTATTACCTCTGACTACTCTGACATGCATTTTCAGTCGTCATCCTTCAGTGAAATGGGCGCAGATTGCTGACAAGCTCTTTATAACTATTGAGTTACCAGATGCTCAGGATGTAAAGCTTAAATTGGATCCTGAAGGGAAGTTTATCTTCTCTGCCACAAGTGGAGCGGAAAAGACGCCTTATGAACTTGACCTTGATCTATATGACAAGGTCGATCCAAATGTAAGATGAAACTACAAGTGTCATGACTTTTACTAAATTCTATCTACATTTTATGAACTATTGGTAATCGTTATCTGTTCTATGTAGGAGAGCAAAGCTAGCATTACTTCAAGAAACATATGTTATCTTGTGAAAAAGGCTGAGAGCAAATGGTGGAGTCGATTATTAAAGCAAGGTGGAAAGCCTCCTGTGTTTTTGAAAGTCGATTGGAATAAATGGATTGATGAAGATGAGGAGGGTGATGATAAAGGTGAGTGTTAAATCTTGAATATCAGAATATTCCCATGATATTTACAGGTCTTGGCAAACTTCTTACTTTCGGATCATCTTTCAATTTGTTGTTCAGGTGGAGCTCCTCCAATGGACTATGGAGACTTTGACTTTTCTGTAAGTAGCCACATTGCACATTATATAAACCAAATGAATTATTGGTTTTTAAATTTAAATTTAATTTATATATAGATTTTTAAAATTTTTGTAACGTATGATATAGTTTTTAAAATATATTATTTTATTTTTAAAATTTTAAAGTTTTACATATCTTAATTTTTTATTCGTATCTTATTAGTTACTTCAAAATTTTAAAGTGAATTTAGTTAATATTTGGAGATCATATATATTGTGTCATCTCAATCTAAATTGAATAATTTTGTTTTGTCTTATCGTGTCAGAATCTCAACATGGGTGGGGGAGAAGACTATGGTGCTGGCCCAGCTGATGACAACGATGATGGTAAGTTTCTTTGTCCACTGTGGGCATCTCATGAATATGAAAAGTCGCAAGAAACTTAATATTTAAAACTGCAGATATGCACTTTTTAACTAATTGATATTTTATTTATATTATTTTTGGTATATGTGTGATATGATATTTTAAGTTAATGAAATATAATTAGTACAAATTTTTTTTTAAATAAGTATTCAATATGATAGGTTCTGATAAAGTTAGATCAAGTTTTAAGGGTATTGAATAACGTTTCTTGCTATTATGCCTGGCAGAAAATGACGATAGTGACTCGGAAGAAGATGACAGCGTCGCAAAAGCAGCACCGGCAGCTGGTGACACTGGAGCAAAACCTTCCAGCGACGACCAGCCTGGGACAAAAGCTTGAAGTTTGCTTCCGGAAGTGTCTGGAATGGCTTGGCCGGCCATGTTTTTACATGCACTGAATGTTATATCTGATGCTTGAACGAAAACCCCTTAAGCTTTGTTTGTGGCTATGTTTATTGCGAGGAAGAAAGCGTTTTGGAGGGTATATTGGGTTTTTAATTAAATGCTTACGGTGGCAAGTTCTTCATATGCCAGTTAGGTACTATTATGATTACTAAAGTGAGGATTATGTGAGCTGAATTTTTGTGACGGTAGATGTTCTTTGAAATATTGAATCTCACGCTATTACAATCGCTGTTTGGAATTTGGATGAATATCTATTTACATCCTATTATATGAGGGATACATTACGGGGAACATTAATAATTGAGTTCTTTATAAAACTGTACAAATAATACATGCAGCTATAAAAGTTTAAGCTTGATATATTATTTTAATTTTAAAGATTGAATATAGTTTAATATAATTAGATTTTGTAAAAAATTTAAAATTAATATATTATTTTATTTGAAATATTTTGAATTTTATATAATATTATTTGTATGTATAATATTATTGTTACGTAATTTTGTGTTTTGGTCGTTATAAGGGTTCAAGAGGAAGCTCATCGACCATGTGGGGAAGAAAAAATAAATCGACTTTCGAGTTCAAAAAAATTATTTTTATTTTTTTAAACTTAATTGAATTAAGTAGCTTTCTCGGTATTATATAGGGTAACTCGATTAACGTATGAAAAGAAAAGTCCCTCTTTTTAGGTCACAAATGCTTATAACGGTGGAAATTTGTAGGTACAACACAATATTGACCAACTGTCGAACATAATTTTGATTTTAATTAATTTTAATATTTATTTTAAGTAATGATATTATTATAAATTATAATAAAAATATATAAAATTTTATTTTATTTATAATAATAATTATATTTTAATGTTATTGTTATTAATAAAATATTTTTATGATAAGATAATAATAATACTATTATCTTTTTTATATTTATCAAATATTTAATACATTATTTTGAGTTACTAATTAATACATTATCAGGATGCATTTCCGAATCCACATTTTCAGATCAAACAACGGAATCAATTTCTTAAATTAAATGAATTTTATACGGTTCATCATTCCAATTTTGCTCGTGAGATAATCTGAGAACTTTAGATAATCTAAGAAATTATTTTATTTTAGTTTCTTATTCATAATATAATATTATTTTATTTTATTTAATTGATATCTCATTTTAATCAACTTTAAACATATTTTATTATTTTTTATTAAATTTATATTATATATAAATAAAATATTTTAATTAATACCGTTAAGTGAGATAAAATAAACTAAATTTAAAAAATTAATGATAAATTATATTATAAATCTTATTAATATCTTCACGTCTAACCAGCCATCAAAACACGCATGCCTAGCAGAGCAATATATGGAGAAGAGGTAGAGAAAATAAAAATACATGAAAACCCATCACTTTCTCAACATAGGAAACAAATTAAATCCAAATCCTAGTGTTGAATATACAGCACAAAACCATAAATGATATCATATAGGATATTACATAGAACGCATCAAGTACGCAGAGAATAAAAATCAAAAGACAAAACACGCAAAGCAAATACAAGTAAAAGAAAAAAGAGTCTGCTTTTGTTCAAACACCATAGAATGCTTTATGAACAATCAGGTAGTTTCATAACCACTTCAGAAGGTGGTCGTAAGGTGCATACCATCTCTTTTGTCTTTCCAAAGTAGACCTACAGTATGCGATGCGTTATTTAGTTTCACAGCATAGCAATGATGTCACTATATTTTGTGTAAAAACACAACTTTCTAAACCTCTAGTATCTACCATATTACAACTGTATTCAAAAGTACAAGTCTTGTATGTATAGAAGTACCTGATCCAGTGAATTCCTCAGTTTACCCTCCATTTCTTCTATCATTCTTCCCATGTTACAAAGATGGCCTTCTTCAACTGCTAGGTCCATATTCATCTATAGCAAAGGTATATAAGGAAAAGAGACCACTCAATCACAATATCGTCAATATTGGTGGCAATGGCTAAAGCACAACTCAAAATTTTGGTTCATATGAGCGGCAGAAGATGTACACAACTTCTATGAATGAAGATGCATGGAAGAACATTTTTCTCAAGCATTCTTTGAAAATTTGAGCATTTCAAAACATTTCTGTTTCCCAAAAAGACAGGTATACGGAAAAATGTGACTTCTTAACAAAGGTGTTAAGCAGTCCTGACACCCTTAGTGACAATCCAGATCAACATACAACTCTTTCAATTCATAAGAGAGGAAAAGGTTAAGAGTTTATAAGTCTTTTTTCATTAAGAGAGTATACAAGAACAGTCAAATCTTAGAAACAATATACATATAAAGAAAGCACGAAGATAGTTTTCCCGATTGAAATTCCCATGATTTAAGACACTCCCCTTACGTCATTTCGTCAAAAGTCCATAGAAAACAAATTTAAAAAGAGACATTCTGCTTCAATTATTAAATACTGTAAGTACCTCTCGTCTAATTGACCCAGACAAATTAAATGTGCCTGATGACTCGTTGTTTGTTGTTAAAGACAGCATTACGGTACTGGTTAAACGGTAGTGACACATCCCTTCCTCCTCTGGCCCCACCTATGAAGAATCACAAAGCATCGGTGAAAAATGCATGCTTACCAAATAGAAAGAGGCACATGCAACAAGAAAGGTTGAGAAGTAAATTACTATCTCACAGATTTCTACATCCTTCCTACCATAACAATTCCCCCCCTCCTCTTTTCTTTTTTGCGTGGTCCATATTGCAATTGAAGCTTACCTCTATGACATGTATGGCATCCCATGCTCCCTCCTGCAGATAACCCCTTTTACCTTGCCCTGTCTTTGAACCGTCTTCATCATAGTTCACAGTAACTCAGTTAAGAAAGAGGGTTAACAAAAAGGGGGAAGAAGGAAGCAAAGCAACTGTTTAAGAGTGAATCATCGTAATAAAACTACCTTTCTTTATCAAAAAGCATCCAACAAAACCTTCATTATCATCTTCCCACATATAAACTGATGAGATCCCACCTTCGTAATACCTAACAAGCTAATGGTTAATTAAGCCGGTAAATCTCAGGAATCTAAACATCAATTACATTATATAATTTTAAGGGAAGTGTGTCGGAAATACTGGATAAATGTTATGAAGATGCACAAAAGGCTAGGGGATTATTCACTATACGTTAAGAAAAAAGAATCTAGAACGAGGTAAGTAAAGGACCTCACTGGTCACGATAAATAGCAAATATATCATTTGCTTCAATCTCAAGTTTCCTCAATTCAGAAGAAGGTACTGCACCATCCTCCAATGGTGGGTGGTAATTGTTTGACCAAGGTGATCTGCATAGAAGCAATAGAAAAACAGACTGTATCACTATCATTAATGAAGCTGATTTTTACATGATAGAAATTTTAATGCAGCTGATTTTTACATGATAGAAATTTCGGTTGTGTTTCAAAGTTTAAGTTTAACTTTGCAAATCAGTTAAAATGGGACGTTGTTTTTACACATTTAAACTACGTGATAAGAGGAAAATTGCTACTGAGGGTGCAGATTTTGCAAATTTCACTCTTTACTTGCTTTATACATGTAAAACAGTTATCCTCTTCATTTTTATACTTTCACTAGAAAATCCAAATTCCAAAGGCAGAGAGAAAAAGGTAAAAAAATAAATGCAAGATTACACAGGAGGGGAGAGACATAGAGAAAAGGTAAAAAAAAATAAGGCAAAGAATATCAAACAAAAAACAGTTTTGTTGTGTGTGTTTCTATGAGACCTATAATACAACTGTCCTTGAACATGACTAATCGATGGCTTTCTCTCTCCCACTATCTGAAAGTCCAGAGAACCAGGCTAACAACAAATTTTGCAGAGTTCCTCTTGGGATTCATTTGAAGTGGTCTGTAATGTTGACAATTTGGCCATCAAATATGACGATAATGATTTTGATTACATTTTATAATTTTTAGAAGTATTGCTGGCAAGTATATACATCAACCCTAGGGATTCAATCAGAAGTTCTTCCAAGTTCTTCTTGGACTAATCAAAGAAAATCCTCATTTGTAGCCAAACTGCATAAACTCATGGGGAAAATATTTTGGCCCATCCTAAAGAACTATTAAAGTCAGTAAGTATATAACAAAACAGGCTCTAAAATTTAGTGAAACATGAAAATTTACATTAACATATTTAAACAACAATCTTAGGTGTGCTATTCATCAATTAATTGTTTCCAAGTGGTTGAAGTCGTACCAAAAGATAGAAACTGGGAAATGAAGTGCCCAAATACAGTTAATCTAATATAAAGAGCCATGCATACAACACATTTTCTATGAAACTTGGCATGGAAAGAATTCCATGAAGCAGAGTAGCAGACATGTCACATGAATTAAATATGCAGATCCACCAATATGGGCAGATATACTTTAAATTTCAATTGAAATGAGTCAATTCCTTCAGAGTGAAGGCTTGTTGCTAAAATTAAGCTAAGAGATGATATTTTTGACTGGTAAAGCAGAAAGAGTCGAGTGTCACCTGTAAGAGTCCGCATCTCTATTGTATTCGCACAAAATGAACTCCTTCCCACAATCCATATCAAATAATACCTGTTTTCCTCAGTCCAAAAGTTATTCACATTAAGGCACAATTCAGAACATCTGCTGAGCTCTATGAGAACATTTTATGCAATTAACACAAAACTTAGAAGGGAATGTGATTCACAAAATCACATTGTACAAATGCATATGGCAATGTTGTAACTTGTTATGAGGCTATCTAGAGCTCAGTCATAAGAGAGAAAGTGGAAGAAAAGTTGATAAAGAAAAGAAGTGAACTTCCACATCTCTAGAAAATGAGAACTCTGCAAAGGGCTAAACAGAAAATTTAATGTTCTTTTAATCGGTTCAAGAGTGAAATATAATGTGCAAGAAATGATACAGCACTAAATTCCCAAACATAATTAAGAGGTAGCAGCATTGTAATATTATCTATCTGAAGTAAATATCAATACTTAGTAGAAATAGTTGGACAGAGGAATGAAGCATTCTGCTTTAGAATAAAACATCAAACCGGTCAAACTCAGCTTTGGAATTGGAGCATTTGTTTCAAATAGAAGCAATTCATACATAAAAATTATGAAAGCTTGTGGAAGACTCACTCAAACATGAGATACACAAAATTGCAGAAAGGGGCAGTTTAAAAAATTCATCAGATAATGAGATCAACAGGCCCAAGTAGTATATAATCAAAAGCATATATTGAAGAAATAGCTTAATCTAGAAATAACTAAATCAAAAACACAATACTTTGTTTCATTTTTTTTTCAGGAAGAAAAAAATTTCAGTAACCAAAACATTTACAGCATGTAGTAGATTTTCTTTACTTGTTTGTTTCTTGAATTCATACTGAAAGAAAACGAACAAGTACTTTTTTTTAAAAAAAGGAACACGTACTGCAGTCAAAAGCTGAGTTTTTGTTCTTCCTTTAAATTAATAGCGTTTTACCAATAACCAAAAGGTTCCAGAACATCTGGCTCTGATTAAAGATTGAAAATCGAAAAAAAGAAAAAAAAATTACATTACACACGTAAATGACATATCCAAACTGGGCAATAATTCTAATAAAACTCCAAATTGCAAACAAAAACCATATTTAATTGCTTTGTGTTTAGCCACTTCAAATTCTTCGAAACCAAATACAAGGTAAATAGACATGGCAACTAAAACCCTAAAGAAAGTAACGGGAACTTAAAAAAAAATACTAGAATGGAAGAAATAGAGAGAGAGAAAGAGAGAGAGACTACCTGAAGGGGTTGATCGACTTGAGAGAGGAGATCGGAAGAGTGTTGGGGTAAGAGACTGAGAAGTGCGGAGAGTGCAGTATCTGAGTGCTTGGGAGGCATTCTCCTCATCAATCCCATCGCTCCCTCCATTGCATGCATTTTCTTCCTCTTGCAATCTTTTTCTTGATGCTGTGTGAGAGATCGACGCAAAAACAAAACAAACAAACAGAAAAATTGAAGGGAAGGTAAAAAGGCTTTTGTTTTATCGATCCGAGTTTCCCTCGTTGGAACCACTTCCTATGACTCCTTGTATTACCTTTATTAAATAAAAATTACATCTTTAAATTTATATTATCAAAAAATATTTTAATAATATCCTCGTTTCATAAAAAATATATTAACTTTTATAAAAAATTAATTTTATTTTTATGAATATTTACTCATTTATTTATGATCATTTCAATACGAAAATATCTCATAAGAGTCTAACTTCAACATCTATCATATCTTCATATTTTATTTCTTTATTGATTAATCAATTCTTTTTTATTTATTATAAAATAATTTAAAGTTAGTTTTTTATTGAATATATAATTAAGTAATCAATAATTCATTTAAAGAACAAAAAAGTCAAAAAATTCGAAAGAAATGAGTTGATAGTAGTCATTATCATTGATTGATGTTTTTAAATGGGTTCATTGTTGTATAACTTTAATTTTAACAAAATTATATTTTTAAATTATTTTGTAGTAAATCTTAAATGAGAATTGATAGGAAAAAAAAGATGTTTTCAATATACGACAAAAAAGACGATGAAGGTAAATATTGTGGTTGTTAGGATATATATGATTATTTTCGTAATGAAATGAAGAAAAATACATGAGAAAGATAAAATTATTTCCTATAAATTATTTTTTTCAACATAAGATCATTATTGTTTGGATGGTCAAATTTGAAGAGAGAGACACTAGAGAGAAATCAGAGAAATGTGTAGATCTCTCATGAGGTTCATGTATATATAGGGTATTACAAGTATACGTGTCAATTACATATGGGGTATATGTCACAGCGTGTCAGAGAGGTACAAGAGTAAAAGAAAAATATATTTAAAGCTTGAGGTCAACCATTATATGGCTCGGGTTGGTGGTCGATCTTCCAACGCCAAAGCTCATATGCATATGCAGGCTCACCCTACGAGTATCGTTATGGGCACGAGTGCATATTGGTCCTCATAGGTTGACTCGTCTAATGGCTCGAGCTATTAGTTGGATTGGACTCTAGGTCAATTCATATGTCCAAACATCAAGTCCACTTATTCTTTCAGTTCGATTACTTAACAGGGGTGGAAGAGTAGAAATTGGGCAGCGAATTTAAAATGTTTAACTTGTTCTAATAAATACTTGTTAGTTAATTGGAGAGATAGAGAGAGAGATGGAATATGCACCTTTATTTAAGGAGGGGCTTGGTCATCTCTTCATTTCATTGTTTCCTACATATCAAACAAAAATTGGAACAAAAAATGCTCTATCATCTTAACTCGTGCCATACAAGTTCTCAGCTTGTGGTAAAGAAATCAGTAAGGCACGTAGTTACTATTGCTTGGGCTTTAAAGGAAAGCTCCTCGAGTCTAATAGTTTTATGCTTTCTTTTCAAGTTGGTCTATAATATCACTCCGCATTTACTTTTAAAACTCGACCTTAGGTAACTTATATTTCTCTTACCTTAACATTTTATGTTTTGTAATATTTTTTAGAGACCATGCATAAAGAATGCACTTCGGGCTCATCCTCTTGGGAGAACCCGCAATATCCTAGTTTCTCTGGCTAAGTAGAAAATGACGCTTTGGGGTCCATTAACGAGACAAACACCTTGAGTAAAGAGGATATGTTTGAGCCTCATCCTTCCACCTCTACATCTTGTCCACAAGCCACACCTACCATTAGGTTGAATGTGCCTCATACCCAAATATCCATCTTGAGGTCATAGAGGAAGAAAATGAGGAAAAAAGGCACTGGTGAATGCATAGGCCATACCAAAGGTTGGGTGGTTAAGGTCAAATCCATTGGGTTATCTTTTCAAGATGAGGAGAGGCTAAGTACAATGTACGACATTCCATCCTCGGTTCAGATAATGATCCTTAGGTTGGGTGTTCTTGACATCGATCCACCTCCAACTAAGTGGACAACCTTTCATGAGAAGGTCTTATGGTTAGGAATCATGTTTCCATTCTACCCATTCATAAGAAGACTCTTAGCCAAGACTTAGCTCGCATTAGGCCAACTAGTGCCGAATGGGTTAAAGTACCTACTTTATCACACATTTATATGTAGAGAGCTTAGGGTCAAGCTAGAGATGCCCAAGTTCAATGAGGCTATGTATTGAAGAAAAATCCCACAGACACGATGAGGGTCTACATGTTAATCAAACAGGATCAGGGCATAAATGTGACCCTTTTTCAAGAATGAAAAGAACTGGAAGGAGTACTTCTATGTATCTGGTCGGTAGGAGACCTCAAATAGTGACGCAAGGCTAATAAGAAGCACTTGGGCTAACACCAAGATCATGATAAGGAATATTGGTTCCCTTATCACGACCTTGAGCCCCGAGGCCAATCAAAGATTGGCTAACATCCAAAACTATCTGCCCGAGAAGACACAATGGATGCTACTACTAAACACCCCACGCTTTGTTGTGTATAGGTTGATAAGGTGAGGCTCTACATAATCCATAAACCACAAGAACTCTCAAAGCGCAGAACCCTTCCAATAGACTTTAGGGGGAGGTTTGAAGTATTCCCTAACAATAAAGAACTAACTTCCAAAAATAACTTGTTTTTTTTATTTAGCCCGATCCTTTGAAGTCTAACACCCCATTTTCCTTGTCTTTGCAGATACTATAGAGTTCAACGGCGATAACCTGTTGGTGCGGCTCAAAAATAAGGTCATTAAATAGGAGGAGAGCTCTCAAAAAGTTAAAACTCCCTCCCAAGGGACAAGATCCTCCAAAGGGAAAAGGAGGAGAAAGTCCTTTGGGTAGGAAGCCGCTCCCACCCTATCCAAAAAGAAGAAAAAATGATCATTGATGAGTGCGTGCTTTGCCTACACCTTTGAACATCATCAGGATCACACCAACATCCCCAAGTCAACATACCCTCACACTTATCACTTCAGGACAACAAACACCTACCCCCTATGAGGGACTCGAGGAGAGGGAAATGTGTCATTGATGACCTTACTACAAAAGTTGAGATAGTGGCCCTATACAGGGATATGGCACCAGGGAGGTTGGACCACTACATAGAACAACTCCTCTACATGTCACATTAGAGACAACTCGATGCCATGTGCAAAGAGATGGATTTTGGGGTCATTGTCAGCCCGTTTTTATACCAAGGAAGTGTTAGTTCAAGCTTATTTCTTATTTGAGCCTTGGATAGTATATGTTTTAATGATCTCACATTGTTTTTCTTATTTTCAAGCACAATCCCTTCACATTCTTAACAGATTTTAAGGTGTAGAGAGGTTGAAGCATGACCCCGCGGTGGAAAAAGAAAGCCACACTTCAACTTGGGCCAAGAATGCTATGATATTGGCCAAGGCTAATAAGTGGGAGGGTAAGACCATTGACAAAGAGGAGAAGCTGTTCAAGGTTACACAAGAGCTTAATGAAAACTCGAGGTGCTTCAAAGCACTCGAGGAGTCCTAAAGAAAACTTGAGGTTGAGGTAGAAGCTTATATGCGTGAGCTAAATGATGCCAAATACAAATATGCCTATGGTCAAGAACAGGAAAGGCGCGAGCTTGACGCCATGATCGAATAACTCACCTTGAGCGTCAAGATAGGGTATAACAAGGCCATGGAATTCTTCAAGTAAAAGGCCAAAAAGAAAGGCCTTAGGGGATACTACTATCAGATCCTCAATATCACGGCCACCTCCCAGTACTCGCCCAATCAAACTTAGGACAAGGATGAGGAACAAGGCTCGAACTCTAGGGTGAGCGATGATGGACCCAGGGTGAAAGATGAACAAAGTGGAACTGAGGTTCTTTAAATCTGGTGCAGGCCCGAGCCTCTTCATCAAGTAGCTTTTTTTGTAAGCTAAATGCCTCCTCCATTCTGTATGGTCGCAAGCTCGTCCTTTGTAATCCATCATTATTTATGAATGTAAAAGATTTTGAGAAAAACTTATATTGTATGTGTACTTTAGCATTTATAGCATTTATTGTATTTATTTATGATGTTGATCTACCTCCTTACTTTCAAGGACTTGTGTCATCATATTTGTCCCAATATCATTCCCTATAAAAAAGGGTTAGGGATATTATAAAACTCAAAAACCCTATTTTGTTTAAAAAATCTAACAATAATACAATAAATGCTAGCCCCTTGCTTGGGGTAAAGGTCCTATTATATCCAGCCCTAATTTATCGAAGGGCTAGGGGCTAACTATCCATGTCATTATGTTTGGCAGCGCGTATGATAATGGTGCAAATTTCTGTCATTTATCGCATGCTTGGGTGTATCTCATGCAATATGCTAGCATGTGGACCATTAGTAACCTTGTCTCATAATTTGTTGGGACACCCTTCTTGCACCTGTATGAGAGGTCGTACTCTCCCTCGTAGGCTTCAAATATAATTATTTTTGAACCCCGCTAATTATGCATAAGAGCTCGAGTCTAGGTGCAATTTTTCTGTACAATTTATTATTTTCTATCATTTATCGACCTACCTTAGCCTTGATTTCTTTCATGAGCTTTTGGCACTCAGATAAGTCTTTTTTTTAAGGAAGTTAAAGATTGGGGTGAACCATGGGCTGGTGGCAGTATTCATGCTTCCAACTATTTTTTCAGCCTTTTCTAAACTAGCCTCGATCAAGATTGTTATAAAGACCACCTGAGTGCGGTTGGCCTTATGCACGACAACTACTGTGGCTAAAGCGTCAACATGGCCATTCTTATTCCTGTTTATTTGCTTGATATCAAATTAGGCAAATTTTGAGCACTCATTTCTTAGTCTCTCAAAATATCTTCTCATCTTGCTATCTTTAGCCTCAAACGTGCTCAAGTATTGGTTTACCACCAATCATGATTCACCATGCAAGGAGAAGTAATTAGCTCTAAGCTTCTTTGCCGTCATGGCACCAAATATAGTTGCCTCGTACTTTATAATGCTACTAGTTTCTTGGAAATCCATATTCATAGCGTACTTAAAATAGTTTTCATCATAATCAACTATGACCACCCTTTGTATAACGTCATTAAAGTTGTGCATGTCGTTGATGAATACCTGCCAGGCTGGCCTTTCACTTTGATCCACACCATGTAATTTCATTTTTACTTCATCATTGGTGACCTCTGGTGACTCACTAAAATCAGCGACAAACTTTTCCACCACTTGTCCTTTAATCAAAGTTCTAGACATATACTTGATATCATACTCTCCCAAACTCTATGGAAATATATGCCAATCTTCCGGAGACCTTTGGCCTCTTCAATATGTTATTGAGCGACTACGAGGTGAGTACTACCACTATATATGAGCCGAAGTAATGTCTAAGCTTATGTGCCATCACTTGTAGGGTGAAGGCTAACTTATCAATCATTGGATACCTGCTTTAGGCATCTGTCAAGATTTAGCTGATGTAGTATATAGGGTGTTAGACCTTGCTTCTTTAAGCTAATAGTACAGTACTATAAGTTTGGAGAGCAATATCCAAATACAAATAAAGCGTTACTCTTGGGAAAGGGCTGACTAGAATTGACGCCTTGCTCAAGTACTATTTAATTCCTTGAAAGGCTGTCATAATCCTTATTCCATGAATCCGATGTGTTCCTCCACAACATTTTGAAGAATGGCAAGAAATTGTCTGTGCATTTGAAAATGAATCTATTTAGTGCCACTATTCTTCAGTTCAATTCTTGAATCCTCTTCAAACTGGTAAGAGGCTTCATGTTGACCAAGGCTTGTATCTTGTCTGGGTTGGTCTCTATCCTTTGGGAAAATATAATATACCCTAAGAATTTTCGTGAAGTAATACCAAAAACATGTTTTTTAGAGTTAAGTCTCATACCATTCCTTCGAATTATGTGAAATATTTCTTACAAGTCTTTGACATGGTTTACTAACCGTGCTAACTTTACTACCATGTCGTCTATATACGCTTCTATATTTCTTCCCAACTAATAAAAAATGTCTTATTGACGAGATATTGATACGTGGCTCTCCCATTAGGTGTTACAAAATGTCCCTTCCTCTGTGATGAAATATGTTTTCTCTTCATTCTTTAGGTACATTATGATATGATGGTAACCAGAATATGCATCTAAGAAACTCATCAAGTTGAGACCGATGGTGGCATCAACTAGATGATCAATACTTGAAAGGGGGAAACAATCTTTTGGACATGCATCGTTTAAATCCATAAAGGCAACACACATGTGAGGCGTTACGTAAGCCTTATTTACCAGTACCACATTTGAAAACTAGGTTGGGTAGTTCACCTCTCTAATAATCTCCGTCTTTTTAAGTATGGTGACCTTACTTTTAATCACCTCATTCTTTTCTCAAGGGAATTTTCTCTTATTTTGTTTGATAGGTCTAGCATTTGGATCAACATTCAACTTGTGGGTTATAATCTCTGGGTCAATCTCGGCCATGTCTACAGGCTTCCATGCAAAGAGGTCGGAATTTTCTCTTAGGAATCGAGATAGCTACTTTCTAACCTCTGTTGTCAAGTCAGTGCTTAACTTTTGGGAATAGGCATTCCCCTTGTCTTCAATTGGTAGATCTCACACCTCATTTGAGTTTACAAACTCTACTAGACATCTACCTCTTGGCCTTTTTGACAACTCCCATGTTATTGATACTTGGGAGCAGCATCTTTCATAGAAGCATTATAACAACCTCTAGCCTTTTCATGGTCTTCTCTTATCTCCTTTATTCCTTCCTCAATCGGATACTTGAGGACTTGGTGGAAGGTAGACGGAACTGCTTTCATCTTGTAAATTCATAGTCTTCCCATGATGGCATTGTAGTGAATGGGACATCAACTATCGCAAAGTTAGTCATCACTATGAATCCATTCGCCATAACTAGTAACACATTGTTTCCAATTGTATAGGTGGTACTACTGTTGAATCCTACCAAGGGTAGCTCTTTTCTTACAATGTCGCATTCCTTTATACTTATGGCCTCTGTTGTCGATAGAAAAAAAAGGTCAACGAAGCTCCCAATGTCAATTATGATCCAGTAAACATTGTAGGATCCTATTCTTAGGGTGATTACCAAAGGGTTTTCGTGGGAAAACGAAGCCTCGTCCTTTTAGATGAAGATGATTTAAACATAAGACCTCACTTTATCCAGATTATAGATATGTGATAAATCACACAAGTCTCTATCATACCTTTTATGGGAGTTTTTTGGAGGTTCCACTGAGCACGAGCCCTCCATGTATAGTATGGATAGTCTTCACATTAGCCTTATCGTGTGGGTCTACCTAACAGCGCATGTAGTCTCAATGTTTTATGTTCGGGCTATCGCCTACTTCCTCTGATGTTACTTCCCATGAGGTCTCCTAAATACCCTCTGGATAATATGTCCTCTAATTTTTTCTTTGGATGCCTGAAATATTGCATCTCGTGGCCTATATCCTTATGAAACGCGCACCACTTATATGTGTCCCTAAGGAAGGCCCTCATTTTCAGTAGCCATTTGAAATTTTACTTCTCTTCTATCTTTAATATTGCTTGAGCTATACTCACACTCAAGGGTGGACTCCTGAAGGGAGACAATGACCTCCCCCAAGGCCTCATGTTCCCGGACCATTGGTAACTCATCCTATGATTTGGAGTGAAGCACGTGTTTTTGTCAATCCTTTTGTCCTAGTTTGTCATGTTTGGGCTTCTTCTTCTTTTCTCCTTTTTTGGCACAGCTTCCACAACGACCTTGATGCTCTTATCCAACCCTGATTCCCTTTCCAATTTGACAAACTTTCTCACCTTCCTGTAAGTTTCCTCTAACTTTTGGGGGACTATGTTGGTCAACTTTATGAATAAATCAGAATTCCTTAGCAGACCATACTTGAAGCTCTCTATCACAATAGAGCTAGGGCAGTTTGATATCTTTAGCTTTTCCTTTATGAACCTTTTCATGTATTCTTCAATAGACTCATCCCTTTCTTAGGAGATCGACAAGATGTGATGAGATTATTTCCTTAGAGGCTCATTGTAGGCATAATTTGTGAAGAACAACCTGACAAGGTGAGAGAATGAGGTTATAGTACGGGGTGTCAAGTTATTAAACAACTTTTGTGTGGCATCGCATAGGGTGGCAGCAAACAATTTACACATCATGGCATCTTTCTTGCCTTGAGTGAGGCTCACAGGGACCATAACCATCTTGAAATGTTGCACATGAGTTACCAAATCTTTCGTTCCTTGGTAGTCTGTGCACTTAGGAGCACTAAACTTGGCTAGAGGCTCATGGTGCTCTATCTCATTAGAGAATAGGGAGACATAATTGCTCACAATCTCTATCCACATCATAGTGTGCCTTACCCTTGTCTTACCTTTCATGGGCCATTTTAAGAGTTTGGTCTTGCTTTCTGTTTACTTCCTCCAATGCCTGAAATCATGCATCCCAATTTTTTTGCTCTTCCAACAACTGTTCATTACTGATCCTTGCCAAGCTAGGAGGGGGGTCATCCTTAGTTGTGTTCTCGCCCTAGGATGGCTTGGGCATTACATGATCCAACCGTATCTTCAACCAGATTAGTGGCATGACCCTCAAGGGCACTCAGGTCGAATTGTGAACGTAGTGCCCTTGAGGGCACAAATCTTTAGTTCAAGAAGCTGGCGTGCCAGCTCTTGATGGAGATCGGTCTCCACTCTGGCCTCATTTCGAGTTAGTAAGATGTGGTTCTATGTTGATGCTACCTTTTCGTTTGTTAGTCTCAATCTTTCGTCAACTCATGTTCCTACCATGACAGACATAATTCTAGGAAACATTGCTCACTTACTAAGTTTCTCTCTCAGAACTCGAGGATGAATCGTTAAAAATAGAGGATTATAAGCCAAAGTTCGACCTTGATTATCGTTGTCACTTAAGTATTATTTAAATATATCTTTTAGATAGATTTTTTTAAATATTATAAATATTGTCGTTAAAATGTCGTTAAAATAGTGGACAAAATATCGAAAATATTAATTCTTGATTTATTTTTCTTTTTTTAGTAATTATTTCAATTTGATTTTTTTACATAAAAGAATATATTCTCTCTTTTCTTATTTATAACATGTTTGTTATACATATGAAATAAATAGGTAAAAAAAGAAACAAAATTATATTATATACATACGAAGTTGGTTTTATTTTATACTATTTTATATTAATGTTAGAATATGTAGATTGTATTGAAAGGTGATTTATTATGCACATAACTATAAACACTTTTAAAAATAAATAATTAATATTTATTTTCGTATTGTCGAGATTTATTTATTTATAATATTAATATAATTAAATAATCTATTTAATTTTTTCAAATATTTTAACTATTTATTTTATAATATTTAATAAAAAAAATATTTTATTATACAATATTTTAATTAATTGATTGATTTATTAATTAATATAAGTATTTTAAGTATGTAAAAATATATTATTAAATAAAAATTAATTTAAAATATAAGTAATTAATTGTTTTAATGTTTATAAATTTTTTTTTATTTTTAATAGAATTTTTTTTATTTTTGTGATTTTTCAAAATTTTAGTTAAAAATAATAATATTTTTATAAAAATTATATAGATATTTTAAACTTTCGTTCAAATTTCAAATTTTAAAACACCAATTATCATTTCACAAGATTGAAGAAATTTTTTTTTATCGGTAATTATGAATCGATGAAAAGTATTTTCCAAGCAAGAATATATATTTGCCAGCAAATCATGTTCCCAACTCCCAATTCACAGACGCACTTGCAGCAAAAGTGAAACACTGAAATTATTCATTGTATTTAAAATATGAGATGCTAATAAAATTTAAAATTAATATATTTTTTTAAAATTAAATAAATATTTAATATTTAAAACATTGAAATTAATATAATTAATGTAAAATATATTCTAAAAAAATCACTTTTGCATCTAGCAAGTGCCTTTCTCGTCTTTAGACAGAGAATGAACTTATGGTATATTTTCAGTTTAATTCAGCACAAATTTTGTTTTTCAGTACCGTTCGAACATTCAATGCACAAAAAGTGTTTGATAAAATGCTTGTGAAATTTCCAATTTTTCAAAGTGCTGATTTGTTTATTTTTGCATTTTTATTACAGCTCCGTATGACAATGTGCCATATGACGGAACCGTAGTTACAACGTGGATTTAGCAATTATGCATATGGCTTCTTGATCTTTGCATCTAGTGAGCTGGTGCTTCGGTCGAGTCTCGACAACGCTTTTTGCTGGGTAAGATTATAGCTTCTTTCATTGATGCTCACCTTTTCTTATTTATCCAGATTATCTTGTTGATCTTGTGTAAAAATAAAATAAAATTGCATACTATGAATGTCACATCTCTTCTTTGTATCGTCTGCGGTTAATTGTGTGTATGAGTTTTTGCTGTCATATTAATCAAAGGTTTTGCTTGTCATTTGGATATTTGTGAGTGTTGTAGGGAATCCCACCTTTTGTTTCCATTGAAAGACTTATCTAGAGATTATATCCAATTTAGTCTTTCTCGGCTTCTTGTGTTCCAAAAAGCTCTTTGGCTTTACAGACAAAGGACAATTTAACATAGAGTAATGCTATGCATCAAAAATTGAGACGTGAATCTCAACCCACTTGTCAAATTTTAATTGGAAGAAATTCTGATGGATAAGACAAAATGAAATTACTTGGTTACAAATGGATTGAGTTTGTGTTTCAGTTGTGGCATAAAGCATTTTCCTTTAAGTCTTCAATGCCACAGAAATTGCTATGGACTCACAAGTCACAACCACAACTCCAAACTGCTACCACTTAAGAATCTTAGTACATGCATAAAGTAGAAATAGATTTGTAGGAACCACTAAATTATTACAATATGACCCAGTAACCTGTTAATGAACTTACATTTATTCAATCTTAGCAAATTGCATTTCTTCTAATCAATTCCAACTAATAAGTTGGAAAAGCAACTTTCATAAACTCCTCATCACATTCAAGAGCATGCATTGCTTTTGGGGAAATACATACCTCAAAATCAATGCTACCATCTCCATCACGTCCTTGCAATGCCCAAATTCTCCCATCAAATCTGTTTGTATAACCACTGAGAACTACCAATGCTTTTCCCATTCCAAATTCACTTCCATACATATTGAATCTTGGTGAGTTTCCTATCATCACACTGGATGAATCAAACTGACTAAGCTGATATATGGCAGGAGACTTCACCCAAGCTTCATACCATTCACGTATCGCTTTGTCAGAGTGATTACCCACAGCCTGATTCAATTTCCAAGCTGCCCACTCAAAACCATGTCCAACTAACTCACCTGCAGTAGCATCTACTCTTAGTGGATAAATAATGTTTCCAAAATAATCTTGAGATAATGGTGGGTTTAGTCTTGTTCTGTTATTTGCTGTCAATCTACAACTAGTTATTTGATCAGATGGTAGATTACGAGCTCTCGTCACACACCTCCAAACAAAAGCAGATAAGGACTGCATAGAAGATATTTTATTAGTATTTGACTCTGCATTGGCCTTTGCTTTGAGTTTTGCTATTGATTTTGATGAGAAGTGAAAGATTCTATCTCTAATGACTGGAGGTTCATATTTCTTGATGAACTCATCATGGTGAGTAAAAGGGAGGTTAATGATTGGGCTATGACCATCAGGAAACCAAGGCTTGAAGATAGGTGGTCTTGATATTGAAGAAGTATTTTCTTTTTCTTTAAAGATTTCAGACCACGTATTGAAGAAATTCCAATAGGAGGTTCCATCAGCAATAGCATGAGTCATGGAACATCCTATAAATATTCCATCTACTAATTCAGTTACTTGAATTGAGACCAAACTCATTGTATGACCATCATGATTAACAGCTTCATTATGATCAAAAAATGATTGAACAGAAACTGGAACATCAACTGATGATACAATATCAGACACTGACATGTTTATATTTGCATATATAAATTTGGCTCCAGGACCTTTATTACAGTCTACATAAATCAAATATGAAGGTGGGTTTTCAGATTTTACCGTCACAAAACGGCCTGCGAGTGGGTAAAAATGAACAAGGGCAATTGACAGTGAATGCTTAAGTTTGTTCAGCAAATTTGACATGAAGTTTTCTTGAGATTTTGCTTCAGGTGGCTTGGCAAAGAGAAGACCCCTTTGCATGTACTGTACAGATAACATAGCAAGATCCCATGGTGTCAAGTACAAGGGTTGCTTGGACTCTTCTGGAGAATACTTTGGCTTCACAAAGCACTCTGAAATCTTGTGAACCATTGGAGGATTCATTTTCTGAGAGCTTAATTCGTTCTGTTTTTGCATTGAAAGGTAATCAGTTTTTTTCCCCTTCCTTCACGCTCTAACTCTTGTAATCTATCTCTTGAAAGCTTAGATGGTTTACATAAAGTCCCTCGTAGGACTATTCTTTGTTTTTGTTTTTGTGGGTCATATTTACATAAAGTCTCTCATAGGACTATTCTTTGTTTTTGTTTTTGTGGGTCATATTTACATAAAGTCTCTCATAGGACTATTCTTTGTTTTTGTTTTTGTGGGTCATATTCTTTTTGTTTAATTTTTTTTTTATTTTTGCCACAATTTTTCTATTTGTTTATAGTTTGTTGAGGAAATTACTTTAGTTTTTTTTTAAGTTATATTTGAATTACAAGGTTTTTCGGTGACAAAATATTATTTTACAATTTTATTTAAAATATTTTTTGTAGATCCAAGTATAACATCCTATCAAACTCTGATCAGAGGAAAACTATTGTCCCTTGTTTTTCCTCGTGCCTTCCTTGGTTGGTGGGTAGAAAAAGTGATTTCCAAAACATCAGGTTTAGGTGCAACCACCGATAAAACTTTGCTAGGTGTTTTTGTGACATACCAAAAATTTGTGAGTATTTTCAATTAGTAGAGGTATATCATTTTTTGTATTGAGTGCTTATTCTCCTTATTTTGTTTTTAGGCTCAAGTAGTTTTTGTCTATTTCTTTTCGTTTCACATATTTCAATAGTTTATAAGTAGATTCAATTGAATAAAGCTATTTGACTCAACGAAGGATACATAGTTAGTGTTAAAGTCTCTACGAATTTCGTTCTTTTTTTTTAAATACATTTTAATTATCTATCTTTTATGACATACGTTTAAAGTTATGCAATTCTTTATATGTTTTAATCAAGTATAAATAGTATTTTTGTTTAAAAATAAATTTATAATTTTGAAAAATAATATAAAAATAAATAAATAAATCAAAAATTTCAAAATTTAATAAAAAAATAGTTGAAAACACTAAAAATAAAAACATATTCAATTTGTATTTGGAATGAAAAAAATAAATTTTTGTGTTTTAATATTTTTTAAATTTTCTGTTTTTTCAGATTTTTTTTAAACTTACATTTGAAAAAAAAGTAGGATTTTTTTTCCATTTCAAATCTAAGTTTTTTTTATTTTCTTTTTCGCATTTTTAAAATAGAATGTTATATACATTTAGAAAATATATTATTTTTAGAATTTTATTTTTAAAAATTCCAAATTTGTCCTTATACAAAAAAATAGAGTTCATTTAAACTTTTAAAGAATTAGAGTACCTTAAATGTATACCTTAAAAGATAAATGAATAAATTGTATATTTTGATTAATTACAAGTATCTATGTAAATGATTAATTAAAAATACATAGATATATATATATATATATATATTAAAAAGTAAAAAACTAAGGTGTATATTTTTATTCATTATAGGTATATAAGTATATATTTTAAAATATATAAAATTAAAGTACACACTTAAAGAATTACAATAATGGTAAATACCTCAATCCATGTAATTATAGTAAGGATATATAAGTCAATAAAGCTAATAAATATGTTAAGTGGGTAGGTGATATTCGCTCAACCATTCTTATAATATATATATGGATGGAAAATGAATGAAAAAATGATAACGTTTAAAACGTTTTCTTCCAATTTTTCTTTAATACCTTTCAATTTTTAATAGCCGTTTCTTTAATCACCCCCTTATTTAATTAGATAGAAGTTCAAGAAAAGAAGATATTAAAAAGGGAAAAAAAGAAAGAAAATAAAGGAAAAAGCTATTATTATTAGGTTTTATTTTACTATCCATTTACGTTTGGTTCACAAATTGAATTGGAATAAAAATTGAAAATGAGAAAAAAACAATATTATTTGGTTTGATCACTAAAATCAAAGAATAAATCAGTATTACATTATTTGGTTTACAATTTGAATGAAATATAAAATACTGTATATTATTACCTTAATATCCATGTATTCATTAAATTTTAAATAATATCATTTAATTGTTATTTTTTTGTCGGACAAAATAAATTATTTAAAGAATTATTTTTTTAAATAATTATTACTTGAAAATAAAATATATTATTAAAATTATTATTTTTTTAAATATGGTTTAAGTTTTTGAGATTTACATGGATTTTGGATTTTGGATTTTTGATTTTGGATTTAGGGATTTAGGGATTTTATTTAGGGGTATAAGGTATAAGGTATAAGGTATAAGGTATAAGGTATAAGGTATAGGGTATAGGGTATATGGTATAGGGTTTAGGGTATAGGGTATAGGGTATAGGGTTTAGGGTTTAGGGTTTAGGGTTATATTTGTGGGTTTAGTGTTAAAATTATTATTTTTATATGGGGTTTAGGGTAAATGGTTTAGAATTTGGAGTTTTGTGTTTTGGGATTTAATGTTTAGAGTTTAGGATATATAATATAATGTTTAGGTTTATATTTGAGGGTTAAGATTTAGGGTTAAAAATATTATTTTTCTAAATAGAATTTAGGGTTTTGTGGTTTAAAGTTTAGGGTTTAGTGTATAAGGTTTAAGATTATATTTATGGTTGGGATAAAATTGGCACAAAAAATTAAGATAAGAATGAAATCATGATTACTAATGGAGAGAGAAGGATATCTAATTCTTCGTCTTTTAGGAATTGATTTCATTGTATTTTTACTTTTTACCACAACGAAACATAAAATTAGTATTAATCAGTTTCAATTATATTTCATTTTGATTAATTAAATTAGTGATTATTCAAAGTTAAATAAAGACACAAAGATAATCTTTCTTTCTTCTTCTTTTGCCCATACAGTAATATTATAATGTACTTTTAAAATTTAGTAGAATGTGTACAGAACTCCTCAATCATAGAATTTAGATATGGTGCTTTACTTCTCTATAAATCCTTAAACATTTGGATCCTTTTGCATGTCTCTCTCTAATTAATCCATTTGTTATGATCACTTAATAGAGCATTTGGGGAATATTCATATCTGATTATTCTCCCTTTTATGTAATTGTGTGCCTAATTGTACCAGTTACTTCGTACACATACATTGCCATCAAGAATATAAAGTGATATATATATGATATAACATATATTTTGTAACTTGGTTACATCCACCCGAGTCTTTGTTGTTAGAGGTTTCAAAAAAAGTTGGAATTTACCCCTACAATTACTTTGACCTTCAATGCAATATGAAGACATCATAATAATTTAATTTTCAAAAACCAAGCTCCAAACTTTAGAAAAACTATCCAAAAGCTAAAAGTTATTGAAGGAATACAAGATGGTTTATATGGAAGTGAGGATTAATCACGAGCAATGTCCTTAATTATTGATCTGTAATACAGACCATGCAGATTAGATCTGTAATTATCGAAGGTGATTATTAGTCATCGATCGATTACATTTGGATCATCCTACCTAAACTTGTTGAAAGGCTAAGCAATTTATTAGATAAAATTATTCTGCTTATTTCAAAGTTTTCTTGTTTTTTTAATTGCTTGTGTTGAATCACCTAAGACTAACTCTACCCCTGAAAACGCGCTTACAAGGGTGAGGACTGTCCAGGCTTATAAACCAGTTCTTATGCTGGTCCTTGGTCGATGTGGGACTCCTCAACACTCCCCCTCATATCGACTGTGTCGACGGACGGTGGTGGTCTTATGGTTGTCACGGGTGTAAGTGTAGGGTAATTCTTCTCCGCCATCGCCAAGGGTCCTGCTCTGATAACATGTTGAATCACCTGGGCACTTACACCTGTGGCAACCATAAGACCACCACCATCTGTCGACACAGTCGATGTGAGGGGGAGTGTTGAGGAGTCCCACATCGACAAGGACCGGCGTAAGAGGCGGTTTATAAGCACAGGCGATCCTCACCCTTGTAAGCGCGTTTTCAGGGATAAAATTAGACCCAGATGAATCAACATAGTATCAGGGAAGGACCCTTGGCGGTAGAGGAGAACTACCCTACACTTTACACCCGTGACAACCATAAGACCACCACCATCCGTCGACACAGTCGATGTGAGGGGGAGTGTTGAGGAGTCCCACATCGACCAAGGACCAGCATAAGAGCTGGTTTATAATCCTGGCGATCCTCACCTTGTAGCGCGTTTCAGGGGTAGAGTTAGGCCCAGGTGATTCAACAGCTTGAATATCTCGGAGTTGTAATCATCCAATACATATAATTTAAAATTATTAATAAAAAAATAATATTTTAATATTTATATTAAAAATATATTACTTAGACTTTTCAAGTAAATATGCTATTCCATAAATACATTTATTAGTTAAGATTTAAGAGTTCATAGAAAATTGTGCTCAATAAAATAAAACTAAAACGTTAAAGTTCATTAAAATGGGAAAGAGAAAATTTCATTCAAAAAATAAAAGAGCAGTACAAGCCTACCATATCCTCGAGAACAAGAACCAAAACATCAAAATGGTTACAGATTGCTTCCTAGCTAGAGAAACACCCAGGGACGGCTAACCCCTTTGGGTTGAGGCTATGATAACCCCTACCATAGAAAAAAAGATAAATACTATCAAGATTTTATCCTTATTATAAAAATAACATTTAAATTTTATATTTATTTTTTAACAGTTTAATTCGATTGTCATTAAAAATTGATCTTACAAAGATAAAATTCATTTTATTTTTTGATTTTTTTAGATAGAGATTATAAATTGTAACTTAAAAAATCGAATAAAAAATAATATTTATCTTTATACAATAATTATTTTATAACAATAAAATTAAATTATCACAAAAAATAAATATAAGACCTAAATATTATTTTTAAAATAAGTATAAAATATGTACCATCACTCTCATTGTTATAAACTCCCTATTGATTTATAATATAAATATTACTATAAATACTATAAATTTTACATTTGATACTCTCAAATGGACTTAGTAGATTAATAGAATATCACTCAAAAACTATAAGATTAAAAAACTAATAATGAACTAACTGTTTGGTATTATCCAAATAATAAGTACTCGACCCTAGTGACATGAGATACCTCGCTTATATGGTGAAAGTAATATTTATTTAAAAGCTAGTACATAACGACTTAATTCTTGGAAGAAATCGACCAAGACATGAAGATTAAGACCTAATGATCAAGATTTAACCTAAGTAAACAATCTAATACACCACCCTAACGACCTGGATCACCTCTTTGTACAAAGACATATATAGTGACCTAAGGACAACAACTTGATCCTATATAAAACTACTTTTATAATATATTCTAGTAACTCACATAGAGTGTTTATCAATGTAATCTCGAGACCTAATAGATGCTATCATAGCGAGATAAATAAAAGATCTATTCATAACCAGGCAACATCACAAGACAAACTTTTAATCCAAAAATAGAACCAAAGTCATAAAGAAATTGGAAAGCTAAAACAAAAGCGAAACAAAGAAGCTAACAAAGACCATCAACACAAAACATAAAAACATCAAGGAAGATCATCCATGGATTTGTTATTTTAGTTATCTTTTTATCCTTATTTTTCAATTGGTATTTTAATGATATTCATATTTAATAAAAGTTATAAATTTGATTTAATTTTTCATTTTATGGAAATTTTTTACACATATGCATTTTGATATTTTTTTTCCCTATTCCCTCGATTGGAATATTAACATCTTATTTTTTGTCATTTTTGAATTCTTAAATACATGTTTTAATGTTTTTTTTACTAATTTTACGCTATTCAATATCTTTTCTTTTTCTATCACTTGGAGCTTAATAATTACTTATATTATATATTTTTTCTATTAATCAATTTAAATTTGGATTTTTTTTCTTCATAATCAATTATTTTTGATGGTTTTAAGATTGATAAAAAGTTGAGACTTATTTAAGTTCTAAACAAAACATTCGTTTAATAATAATCTTCATGATATTAAAATTGTTTGCAATAATAGTCTTACAAGTTTTATATACGTGATTATAAATTGAGTTATACATATAAATTATTTTTCTACTAGTTAAATCCATTTTTATGTAAAAATTACATATTGCATACTCTTGTCGTATTTTTTTATACAAAATTTAAAACATATATATTGTTTTCAATAAAACGGAACATATATACCCTGAGTAAAATTTAAATAAATATTAATAAATAGTATCTAGTTATAAATGAAATTATTCTTAAATGATAGATGAAAAAGAGAGATTAAAGATAGTATAAAATGAATAAAAAAATATTAAAATATATATTTAAATAATGAAAAATAAGTTGTTCTTGTTCAAAGAGAATATTAAAAGTATGAAAAATATCATTCATTAAACAAACATGTGTTGTACATATATAAAAAAAATTCAATAAAATAAAAAATTATATTAAATTAATATATTTTATTAAATATAAATATCACGTAAAAAAATAAGAAAAAATATCTAAAATAAAATTATGATTTCCCTGGACTAACAAACTCACCCTACCTTAAAAACTTTAAATGATAGATTAAGACGGTAATGAATAAACATGTGATCAAAGGTCATTGTTTACTAGAATTTGACTGAAAAAATATATTTATTATAATTAATATTTTTATAATTAATTATAAATTAAAAATAAATTTATTATTTTAATTAATAATTATTTATAATGTTAGTAATGATTGAAGACAAAAATACATTTTAAAATGTGTAAATTGCCAATTACTTTGAAAAAAAAACTTAATTCGAAAACATTTTCCATTTTAACGCAAAACACATAAGAAATACCTATAAATTAAATTTGTATGCTTGTAAACTCAGTACCAAAAATTGGAGTGATTTAAGATTGGGTGAGTGATACATACTTTTTATAAAATAAGTATTTTAATTTTACTATTTTTAATCGGAGTATTTTAGTCTTTAATTTTAAAAAATATATATTTTAGTTTTAAAATTTCAAAATTATAGTACTTTGTGCACTTTTCTAAATTAAAGTGAAAAATTTTAAAACTAAAATATATTTATTTTTTAAAATTATAAAACTAAAATATTTTAATAAAAAATTACTAAATTATTAAAGGTATAATATCATTAGTATCATTTCCCATTAGTATAATAAAAACTAAACAACTAAAGTAATAAACCCAAGATTATATAGATAACCTAAGTTTGAACTAAAATTTGATAATTAACTAAAATACCAACCTCTACTACAAAACAGATTCTATAATACCAAAATAATATTTGAAGTTAAAGAAATATAATGACGTCATTATACTACTACAAAGTGACGTGTTTAAAAATAAAAACAAGTCAACAACTCTACTCTCCGAAAGAAAAAAAACTCAAAAAATATTCATTATGGTAGGTGGGCAAAATGAAGCTATTGTTATATTTTATCTTATTAAATATAATTATATTATAATTATTTAGTATAATATATGATGATAATTTATAGAATATATAATCAAATAAAATTATCAAAATAATTTCATTACAAAATTTATTTAAATAAATATTTAATTTATTTTTTAGATTTAAAAATGATTTAAAAATTAAAATTTTCAAATGAAATAAAGTTTTCAATATGTTACTTGTATTAAACTTTTACATAATAAAACAATTTTTATTATCATTTTATAACCAAATACATGAATATAAACAAATTATGCATCAAGACCCTTTAACGAGTCAATGTCAAAACACACAAAACCAATTGTGAACCTCATCCTTACCAACCACGAACCGGTCTTGTTTGGCGGTTCAACATACCCAACACCGCATTATATATTGCTTTTCATTCTTTTTCAATCTCAGTTGCCTAAGCTTTTTGGTTCAGTAGAAATTGAAATTAATCTCTATTGAACAGAAAATAATAGAAGAAGAAAAAAAATGGCACCAAACGATGAAGAGCAGCAAAACCAAGCAGGAAGACATCAAGAGGTTGGACACAAAAGCCTTTTGCAAAGTGATGATCTTTATCAGGTATTTCTTTCCTTTTTCTTGATTAAAATTAATATTATCATCATCAACTTCTTTATCTATTGATTTTTGCTAATTTTATAATTAATTAAATTAATAAAGTTTAATTATATAGTAAAACTAACCCCTCTCATGAAAAAAAAGATATTTTTACATGTATTTTTTTAATAGAATTAAAAATACATTTAATTAAATAACTAAATTATTTATACAATGTGAATAATTGGTGTTATGCAGTATATATTAGAGACAAGTGTTTATCCAAGAGAACCTGAACCCATGAAGGAACTCAGAGAAGTAACAACTAAACATCCATGGTTGGTTACTTTTTTTATCTATCTATTTTTGGTTTTTGTTATATGGGGTGTTTTTTTTTTTGGATAGTATAATAAAAGATTGAATTAAATTCAGGAACATAATGACAACATCAGCAGATGAGGGACAATTCTTGAACATGCTTTTAAAGCTAATAAATGCTAAGAACACTATGGAGATTGGTGTCTTTACTGGCTATTCCCTCCTTGCCACTGCTCTTGCTATTCCTGACGATGGAAAGGTATTTTTTAATCATAAATTAATTAAAATTGAAACCCAAATTAAAAAAAAAGTATGTATTAATTAACTTTATTATTTTGTTTGGTGATAAATAACAGATATTAGCCATGGACGTTAACAGAGAAAACTATGAATTGGGTCTGCCTATAATAAAAAAGGCTGGTGTTGCTCATAAAATTGACTTCAGAGAAGGCCCTGCTCTTCCTGTTCTTGACCAACTCCTTGCAGATGTAATCTTATATATTCCCTCTTCCTAATTTCCTTGAATTTTCATTTTTATAACGAGCACTTTACATATAATCATTATATCACGATTACAATTAATTTTTTTATTAAATATAATTATATAAATTCAATTGTATTTATTAATAACAATGTATCATATGGTTTTGATAATAGATTTTTTTTTTCTTTTTCCTTTTTCAAACTGCTTGTTTTTTTCTGACGAGTTTTATTTGCTATTTTTTTCCTTTTCCCAATATACTTTCATCATAATTTTGTCTGAAATTACTTTTAACGAAAATATAACTTAAAAATACCAAATGAATTTTTTTAAGTACAACCTCAACAACAAACATTCTTGCTTCTACGTACAATTAATATTTATTTTAAAAAAAGTGCTTTAAGAAAACATAAAAGAATAAGGTATTTTTTATAACATTTTTAAATATCAAAATTATATTACAATTATAAAAAATGTGATAATTTTTTATTGAATATAATTAAGTAAGTTTAATTTTATTTACTAATAATATGTGTCATATTAGTTATATGATTTATTATAAATTTTTAATAAATAAATTTTTTTATATATAAAAAGTGTTTTAGGGTCTATTAGGGTTTATTATTATTGTTAAGACTTACATTTGAATTCAAATTGAAATCATAAACAAAAGTAGAAGCAAACACAAATTTAAAGTAGAATATTGAGGTTATTAAAATTATTTTTGTTTTTGAAGTATAAGCAAATGACTAATAAATTATCAATTTTGTGTATGGTGGAGCGCAGGAAAAGAACCATGGAGCCTATGACTTTATCTTCGTAGATGCCGACAAAGACAACTACTTGAACTACCATAAGAGGTTGATAGAGCTAGTGAAGATAGGAGGAGTAATTGGATACGATAATACCCTATGGAATGGCTCTGTAGTCGCACCACCTGATGCGCCTATGCGCAAGTATATCAGGTACTACAGAGACTTTGTGATTGAGCTCAATAAAGCTCTTGCTGCTGACCCTAGGATCGAGATTTGCATGCTTCCCGTTGGTGATGGCATCACTATCTGCCGTCGGATTCAATGAGGAAAAAACAAAACATCAATATTCAAATGTAAAGCTTTCTTGTGTATTTGGGATTGCCACACTATCAATAAGTACTGATGATTATTGATATACTTCGATGATTTTTAAATTAAAATATTAAATTTTCTGTGAGGATCAAAATTGTGTTAATTATTATTATTGTGAATCTGTGATCTACAGACTACAAACAACTCACACAACTTAAGCTAAGAGGTAGGGATTTGCTTATAATTCTCAACCTTTTTTTTATCATAGATCTAAGTTTAAATCATACCCATCTAACATTTACTTAAAATGTTCACAAAGATGTCTAATTTAAAAAATATTATATATATATATATATATACTCTCTTCTTTTCCTAAACTATATACACATTGTTTTATGATGGAATAGTAGTACTTTTATTTTATAAAATAAAATACGTGACACTCAAAAGAACACTTCTTGACTTATCACTTGTCAACAAACTTTTTATGAAAGAACCTAAAAATAAGATGAAATAGTTTACCAACCTTTACGACTTATATGTCAAAAATTGATCCAACACTTTACCTCATAAAAACGCTACCCAAATCACTTTATTTAAAAAAAAAATGGAATAAATTAAAAATTGTGCCTTAGACTGGGCTTAAACTCAGAACCTCTTTAATATCTGCATCTCCAGCTACTAAACTAAGTGGCTCAAGGAATTTTGTAGACTCAGTTGTATTAAATATCATATCAATTGTGACAATAACATACTTATTTTTTTTTCCCTATATCCAAGATGGGTTGGTAAGAAAAGGACAGATCACCACCATTCCATTATGATCACGTCGCGGAGTCTAAAAAGTAAAATAAGGAATGAGTAAAATGGTGGCCACTTCCCTAACATCTACCAACCCACAAAACCCTAATAATATTTAGATTTTGTTTTAAGTTCTTCCTAATTTTACCTAATCAAAATCAGTTTAGTTACCATCTATTTGTTACCAAGAGGGAGGCAAAAGGGCAAAAAAAAAAAAAAAACAGTATAGTTACTAGTTAGATCTAATCCGATCACATTTCTTTTCCTCACAGATGGTCTAAATATGTAAAGTTGTACTATTTAAGACCATTACTTTTTAAAAAAGTCTGTTTATAACAACTTCTTGTGTAATAGTAATATGTTAGGAAAAAACGGAACAACTATCTTAACTAATAGATAGCTATCACATTAGTTCTTGTTCTACGAGTTATTGCAAAAAAAATGCTCTTTACTTTTTTTCTATTTTTTTTGGGTGAGGAGAGAATATTTCAGGTCTTCTACTTTTAGTTTTACTAAAATAAAACCATTTCATTAATGTCCAAACAAGTATACTTGAAAATACAAGAGAGATCAATCATGAACAACACAAGACATGAGTGATGTAAAATGATAGCACAACAAGCCTCATATCTTCAAGATGATAAAATATAATACTCAACACATAACAACCTTGCAAACAAAATATAGAAAAAGAAAAAGCCTCTATCTTTAAATGATTAAACATTGTTGTAGTTCACTGGGACCAATTTAGAATTTTACACATACTCCATTAAGCAAAGCATCTCCCACACAATAGCGGCATAAAAGACGCAGCACCCAAACAACACATGACACACCATGCACAACAACACATCATACTCTCTTAGTATTTTCATCAAACACATAAAGGGTGCAAATCAAAGACTTCAAAGTGCTCCCCAAGATATGTAATTTTCAGCTCCAAGAAATCTACATACTACCAAAGGAAGAACTAAAGAAAAATAAAAGGAAGAAGAAGAAACGTTAAAACAAAATGAAGAGAGAAAAAAAAAAGGTTTGTATTATTTTTGCTTTATACTAAGAACTAACTTGTGGGTAATTGTTATTTGTAAGCAAAACAGGTGTCTTCCATTATATAACCCCCCAAAATAAAAGTTTGCATTGTTTTTACTTTATACTAAGAATAATAAGGTGAAGTGTTGAACCTAGTTTCACTTTGAACATACAACTGTTTATGTTCCTTTTTTTAGCCACTGCTTTAACAAACCATAAATAATGAGGAAGCTGTGATAAAATTAGGGAACTGATGACAATTGGGAAACAAATTTCTTCCAATTTAAATCAGAAGTTCTTATCATGCCAAAGTATCATTTGCTAAAAAAAATATGGTCCGTAATGGATTAATTGATGAGTGACACTATGTATGAGATGCAATCATGAACAAGCTAAAATTGTTGGGCAAACTACAAGAAAGCTAGCAAGAACTGAAAGTTGAATAACGAACAATTTTGATATCCCATACGAACAACATGAATAAACGAAACAAACATTCTTCCCTCGTACAATAATGCCAAATAATAATCCAATTCTCTGTCAATTACAGCAAATATTCTATTCCCCCGGCCCCCTCTTTTCAATTTGTGTTATTTCTTTGAATTGGTTGTGTTTCCATCCAAAAATTTCGTTCGGACACTCCTGCTCCACATGATAGCAGCAGAAATGGGACGGTGTTGATAATTGAACCTTATTCTATAACAATCTTAAAACTCATGATATGGAGATAATAGGTTCCGTTGATGGAAGAATTGAGGGAAATATTTCCTATGAACCATGCATGTTATACTAAATAGAAATTGTCCTACGATAAAATGAAACAATAAAGTAGGAAACCTGGTCTGCAGTAAATCCACTATGAGCTTCGGAAACTCTTCATGTTCTCGAGTTTAGTTTAGCCTGTCGCTCTGCATACGATGCTGCAAATAGTTCGAGAATAAAAGTTAGTTAGCCTTATTAAAATATCTTATCCAAGAAAGTTTGCTAATTATTTGACCCCCAAAAAATAAAGTCTTAATGCAAATAAATTACTGGAAATGACCAAATGAGAATCGCAGAGAACAAGGCAGGAACACCAAGATTAAATCAAGCTTTCTATTACCAGTATGTTGGTTTTACTATTCGTCCTAAAAGCTTAAATTGTTAAGAGATGGGCTAACAATTATTTTATACGTCTGACACTCCCCTCAAGTGTGAGTAGATAACACTTGAAATTCAACAATTATGGGTGCATGAACTTGAACACATGAGCTACCACTCTAATACAATGTTACATATTTGCAGGCTTATTGTACTTTTTATATTTATATCATTAATTAATTATTTATTTTGTGTGTTACCCTTTTATTAAATTTATTGAAATATGTTGGTTTTGATTTTACCATTTTGTAAAGTTAAATATATGTTCACGTAACAACATGCAACAAGAGATTTAAAATATATTAATGAAGACTTTGAGGTACCTATATATATTCATGATACATAGTTTCTTATATAATTTCATGCTACCATCCTTGTAATGTTAAATAAGGAAAATCACAGGCCAATATTTGTGAAATTAAATTCACAATTTTGTTGCAAAAAAAATCACAATAGTTTTATGATATGAATAATAAAACCCTCCAGTTTTTATACGATCAATTATTCATATAGTTTTATTTTTAACCCCTAAAAAACATATATTTCTTACGTTATATAAAAAAATATATACACCGTACTTTTGAACATGCAAAAAACATGTGCATGCATGGGAGGATAAAAAAGAAACCTATGACACAAAAATTGTTCTTCTTCTACCTTAAAATATTAAAATACCGTTCATTGTTAAATTTTTAAGCACTATGCCATTGAAATTATATAAATAGTCAATTTGAATATATCTATTTTTCCAGCTCTATGGCAAGATATGAGCAGACGTGCTTGACTATGCTGCTACTATAAATTAATAATGTATGAATGAGCCAAGCATAAGAAAGTATAAAAGCGGCTTACGTTCAGTTGGCCGTGATGAGAGGGGTATATGGGTAGACTTCTTTTTTTCTCCATTGCTTATGGGGCTCTGATCTGAGATTAAGAAAAATAAAAGAATAAGGATGGTCCAATCAACAGAAAAATTCTAGCAAAACATTTTTGCTTTACGTACCGCTTGTTATAGGCAAACAATTTAGCAGAGCTTCCTGGAAAATGGCAGCTTGAAGCTGGTAAGTTTGGCATTGTTTTACAAAGTGAGCACGCAGAGCTTGGCCAGCATCTAGAATTCAAAGCAACAAAGAAAATAAATAGTGAATGACTACAAATGACAGTGTCAAACTACAATAGCATGTGAAACAAGGAAAATAGAGAAAAGTTAACTGACAAATGGTCATCATAATTCATGATTGCATTACAACTTCATAAAGTTCACTGATAGATTATGACCAGGTATGCATCGATAAGAAAATGGACTGCATGCAGAAGTTGAATTTTCAGTACCTGGGGAACAATAAAACTTGAGATCTTCAAAATAACATGATTGAAGGACCAGTGGAAGCTCTGAAGCCATGATGTACTGAGGTTTCCTTGGCATCTTGACAATATCGAGTAGTGCATCTATCACCTATGCATTTGCATTTAACCCAAGTTGCTTATAAAATACAAATCCATACATTCAAAACAGATAAGAATTAAAGGCATGTCATTTAGAATTATGTTTTTAATGTTTGTATTCAGAACTCTCCGACGAGGGTTAATGTCATTCCTGGCTCATGCTTTCTTTAACTCTTCCAAAAATTCAGATAAAATGATTCCCGTTCTAAATCAACAACGTAGGCCCCATCATATTTATTTCAAAAGTCAAATTTAACTACAGAAGCATGATACACAAAGATTAGTTTATCATCTTATTCCAAATTATTAGTTTATTATCTTATTCCAAATGCTACCCTTCTGTACACGGCTCAACTGTCCAAAGAACCAACAAAAAAGAATTTGATAAACAAACCAATACTTGGACATGACATCCGTACATCAGGAGATTCAATGCCTTGTCCAACCATGAATAGTATGGCGATCATGCAACGTACTTGGTGCCATAAAAAAGCACTACCCTTGAGTATTATTGTCCAAAGCTGGTTTCCCTCAAACCTGAAAACCATAGGAAATCTTTTAAACAGCAACCAAGAAGTTCTACCAGACAACCCTAACAAATTCTTCTAGCTATATAACACTCTTGTGAGCTCAGTTGATCAATTTTTTTGCAGATACAATTTTAAGGAAAAAAAAAACAAGTTTTTGTTGCATGATAATTGAAAATGCCAATCAAACCCAGAAAAAAATCATTACAAAATTAAGCCTTAGAATAAACAACAATGAAAGAACAACTTGGTTTCTTCACTCAACAATAAGGAAAAAAAAGGGAACCAACTAAATCCAAAAAGCAACAGAACAGAAAAATTATCTACCAATGTCAACCTCACATCACAAGGAGAGATTTCAAATGATGTTATGTATCGCCTGTAGTTATGTACATTTAGTGCATCCATCTTACAAAAATTCCGGAAGTCATGTTCGCCTATTAATTTCTTGCCTGCAGTCTCCATCGTCTGGTTAAAAATCAAATAACAAATTTGATTTATCGCGTCACTTAAATAAGAGTATAACATAAAAGAGGGAGAAAGAACTCTTGGTACCGAGAGATCTAGATTTTCCTCCCAAAAGAAATATTTGTACTCCCTGCTTAAGCAGCTAAATCTGAAACAGCAAAAGCCAAAAGATTATTAACATCAAAATGATCAACATATTATTATCATCACAATGAAAATTTGTAATTAAGTCATTAAGTCAACCCCATTAGCTGCAGAGAATTAAAAATAAAACTAATAGTTTGTGCTTGAAGAACTTAAAAACTCATATATGACACTTAATATGCTTTTTTATAAACCAGTTATAAATTAGATAATTTGCCAAGCAACTTAAAACTTTGTATTTTAAAAAAAAGAAGGTCCCATTAGCTGTATAGAATTAAAAATAAAACTAATAATTTGTGCTTGAAGAACTTAAAAACGCATAGTGTTTATTGTAAACTAGTAACAAATTAGATAATTTGCCAAGCAACTTAAATCTTTGTATTAAAAAAAAAGTTGTCAATCTAGAAAGTCTTCGAACATGACAATGGACAACTCCCTTTTTTTATTTTGAAAAAAAGATCAAACTTTTACTAATAAATACGTAGCAAAAAATTAAACCATATATTTGATGATATGTTTAATATTTTTTTATGTATACTTAATTAATTCATTCGTCATTTAAGAATGTTTTTACTTCATTATAATGCAGCATAAGTGATAAAACTAGAGATCAATAATGAACTCAAAATAGTAAGGATAATGATGAGACCTGACTGGTACAAGTCATTTCATCATGGGTTATATAACTAAACATGAAGAACAAGAATTACAAAGGCCATATTTGATAACTATTTTGATTTGTGATTTTTGATTTTTGATTAAATAATTGATTTTGTGATTTTTGATTCTTTTGTAAAAATAATCACCAATGTGTTTGATAACAATTCTTACTTAGTGATTTTAAACAAAAAAATCATAAATCACCTATAAATTGTTTGGAAACGCTTTATGTTTTCTGATTTAAAAAAAAACTTTAAAAAATAAAAAATGTTTTGGTTATTATTTAAAAAATTTAAGTTTTTAATCATTTTCTATTAATATTTATTCGTACAAAAGTCATAAAACTTTATTTATTCTAAAAAAATATTTGGTAAAAATGGAAAGAAAAAAATTAAAAATCTAATAAAAATCTTCTTTTTAAAATTTATGAATCACCTTGTATTTTAGTAGTGATTCCTTAAAAATATGAAAATTAAAATAAAAAATCTTTATCAAACATTCATGATTAAAAAATCACTTGAAAAAAAAATTAAAATTAATAATCAAAATCGTTATCAAATAAATATAAAATCGATCCCCAGACAAACTGTTCTCCCAAGAGGGGCCTTTAAGTTAAATATACTTCATTTTGAAAACACATTATAAAAGTGCTTTCTCTTTGCAATCGATTAACCATACAGAGTGATTATTAAAAAGTGAAAAATTCCATGTTAAGAACTAACCTCGCACTGAAACCAACTGGGACAGGAGACCAACCTAAAACTCGAATATCATCTGGAAGGACTCGATTCAGCACCCTCACATAATCAATTTCTCCTACTGAAAAAAGATTGAACAAATAATTGAGTCATCACCGCAGGCCTCGGGGTATTGATATTCATTTTTTATTTTTTATTTTGCTAAAATCCTTGAATTTCATTTTACTAGTATTAAGATCTAGTTCAGGTAGTGGGCTTTCATGGGATTAATTAATTTCACTTCTTGGTCAAATTAAGCAACGTCCATGTGATGCAACTTATACTTATGAATAAATGATAAAATTCTACAAAAATATCTGAAATCAATTGGCAGTCAGTCTGTTGTCACAAGATAAAATTTCAATCTATTGAGAACAACGTTCTGAAGTTGCTTTATTCTCCTCAATTTCATATATTCTTTGTTGTTATCTTCCAATACGATTCTCAAGTATTGTTCTTATTGCTTGCACAATGCTTATTTTTATCATTTCCCTTATCTAGTCTCCCCAAAATCAAATTATTTTAAAATATTTTCCAACTATGCTAGGTATAAGAAAAACACATAAAATAGCAAAGGATAAAAGAGTTCACTGCTTCTGGTCCTTGAAGACATTAACTTGTTTGCGCTTATTGGTAGATGACCACTTTAAAGACAAGGGACTATTTTCTTCTGGTCCTTGTGTGTGCATGTGCAATTTTGTGAGATGTCAGAATGTTAAATATGTACAATGACAAACCATGTCATTTGCTTATCACCTTGTTGACTTCAGCAGTTGTCACTTATCAGAGTAAATGATTGGGCGACAGTCAAAAATTAAAAACAAACTAAAAGAAAACCAGTCTGAATGTATTAGACTAGAGAAGACAAAGACTTTGAATCATATCTCAGGGTATCCTCCTCTAGACAGAAAAAAGTGGAATACATAAAATAGGGTTTACTCAAAAAAATTATTTCTCTAACCATACTGCTGGTTGGAGACCATTAGAGTAGGACTTTGGAGGCTGGGACAAGTATCCTTGATATTTGATCGTAAGAAGAGAGCAATTACCTGCATAAATTAGTTGGCCATGTTCTGTTAACTGGAACGAGGGAAAATTAAAACGAAACAATCTTTCAGCAAAACTGGATAGTACAACTATAAATACTCCCCCCCACCAAGGCAAGTCATATTACAGTACTGCCAATTATGATTGATAAATGTTGTTTCTACCAAATACCAATCTATGATATGTTGACTATGAGTTATAACAATTAAATTTCATTTGCTGGAATCTCAAACTTGAAAAAAAAAACTAAAAATAAAATATTTAATTATCAACTCGTATATGTTACAGACGTCTAAAGCCCAAGTAATATAACTCAGTATAATCACATTTCAACTAAATTGTGCATGAAAAGATTAATGAAAAGCATTAGTATAATCAATTTCGAGCCAAGAGACATTACTATTAAACTGAAATATCTAGTTTGGGTGTTATCTTTTAATGCGACTTAATTGAGCGAGATTCATCATGACATGTTATTTTAAGTTTCAAAATATAATCATTCAGCATTCCAAACCAAGCATGAAAATCCTAAAGCATATGCATAGCAGCAGCTGATGAGTGATGATGTATCCTCTGATCTTAAAAACATTTAGAAATTTCATTACTTGGCCCCTATATTCGATAGAACTGTTCAGGCAGCACTTAGGTCCAACTTTCTCATCTTTTTTCCTCCAATATTCTCTAAATTCTAAAAGGAAGCCAAGATAGAACTATTAAAGTTAAAGCAGCTCAGCCTAAAACTTCTTTTTTGGGATATAAATTTGCTTACTAGGATCAACGTCAACAAATCCATTTGTCATACCAATGGTTTTAGCATTTCATAACCACTCAAAGGCCAGAAATTTTGCACTTTCAGGCAGAACAAATAGAGGTCCTCATAGTCAGGTTAAGAACTATAGAGACCCTTTAGCACAAGAGGTAATTATCACGACTCCAGCTCATTTTACTTCTATTTTGGCTATAATATCCAGTACAAAAATGAAGTTGCAGACTTAATATAGGATGCTATCAGAAAATCTAAATCATCCTTCAAAACATCCAGTCAAATATATTTCTGTTGAAAGATATAAAGAACAAAATATAAGTCTGTTGACTATAGACAGAACAAACTTATGTTAAGGATCCACAAAAATAATATTCATGTTAATGTCTCCAACCTTTGCAGAAGAAAAATATGCCTGGAAATAAACAAGATAAAGTATTTTGCCAGGCAAGTTAACTCAAGAGCTGAAAACTCAGTTCGGGACAGAAGCACCACAGATATGAAATTCCAAGCTCAGAGTCGAGCTCTGTTGCTATTAGTTGAAGAAAAAAAGAAGCTACTAAGCTCAATACAAGCAAAGCATGTCAATTGATGGAATCCCAAAATTTACAAATCACACATATTTAAATATACATTTTGTTTGCACTTACTTGCCCGAAAGAGGATACCCCTTTATCTGTTCTACCACATCTTGAATATTGTGATTCCTTCTTGTCACCTACCAAGAGCCTTGTCTTTTCAAGTGCTCTAAATATTTCGGACTGCTCAAAAGCATTTTTAAAAAAAGACGGTTGATAATATAACATATAAAAGAATCTCACAGAAAAATAACTTGTGAAGTTATAAATTTTTTTTTTGGATGAATATAACATATACTTGAGAGCATAAATAAGTATCTGCCTTGAATTTCGGAGATATTTATTATCATTTGTCTTCCCAATATGATAGTGTATTAAGGAAATATTTTGCCTTACACAAATACTTTTTCATATGCATGCCCTAGCTTGAGGAAAATTGTCAAAGTGTTACAGTTATATAAGGGTATTTATGCAGCTCGACCCAGGGATTTTTTTTTTACATGGTCTACTAGTTTATATGATCAGATTACTCCATCATGGAGAAAAGGCTCTAAAATTTGCTCAACTCTTTAACTATATTTGAATAGAAATCATGTGAGTTCATGTTCTTTCTTTCATTTGATCTGAGCAAACAAATTCATTTCTAATTTCACAAGAATATGTAAAGTTGGGTAGATGGATAGAACAGGTGCACCATGTTAAAGAAATCAATAGTGTTTGAAGATGGACAGCATCGGATAAAAAAGGAAAAAAATTTCAAGAATGGAATAGAAAAATATGAAAGGTGGTATTTACCGTATATTTTCCACTGAATGGCATCAGTTCTTTTTTTTTCTTTTTTTCAAAATGAGATTACATCAGTTTGATGATAGTAAAATCATAAATATCAGCTACAGAAATATGTTAAAGAAATACAATTTGAATGGAAATAAATAATCAACAATCAATTATCATAAAATCTCTCAATGGATTCATATCACTTGATCGTATGTAAGTTGACATGGACTTCAACATGGAGAAAAAAGAAGCAAAAGATGAATAAAGCATAGACCAAACCTCAATAGTTGGATCCATTTGTGCTTCTGCAGCAAAGCCATAAAACCTGTAGTATAGCTAATTTAGCATTTTGCTATCATAATTCAGGGGTTTGGTGCAGATTTGGCCTCTTTCTTTTGCTATTTGTACACATTTTAGTCCCGAGCTTTGAAAAGGTGCACCATTATAAAAAATTGGTATTTAAAAGATGATAAAAAAGAGTAACACACGTGTGGGAAGGGCAATGGAGTATTTTTAATGCTAAACTACCTCTAAGATACGCAAACTTTGACTAAGTTAACACATAAGTAACCAAACTTGGCCAATTAGAACATGTTTTAAAATTTAAAAGATTAGTTACTAATGCGCAAAAAAAGGTTTTTGTATAATTTAATTTGGTCAAAGTTTAGGTACCTAGAAGTAATTTAGCAATAAAAAGACTCATAGTGCACCTTTTCAAAGCTGGGGAAGTAAAATACATCAATAGCAAAGAACGAGACCAAATATGCACCCATAATAAAGTGCAACCAATTCAGGAAAAGCAATTATACTAATGAAATAAACTATTGGAAAGTTATAGCTTTATAGATCTCTGAAACTAATTTGTGTGTAAATGACTAGCCATTCAAGGGGATACCAAGACCAGGGATTGGGGGAGCAGGGGCAATGTCATGACGGGAACAAGTTATATTGAACATAGTATGTTGTTGGGCATGAGGGAAAAAAATTCAAGGAATAACTGAAAAATAAAGGCCAAATAATGTACCTCTTCCCAAAATACATAACTTTTAGAGCAATATATCTTTTGCTGTGACAATCACTAATGCTCATAATATCTGTACGCATAAATAAAGAAGTAATATTAAAAGAAAATCATTAAAAGCCATTACATGGAAATGAAAATTTTGCCAAGAAGAAAATGCAGGAGAACAAATACTTTTGAAGACAATTAAATTTAAGACGACTTTCCTAAAATAAATGTGTAATCTAATTTTTTGGCTCTTGAGTAAATATTAAGTATAAAGATAAGTAAAATTAGAATTACAGATACAACTTAATGAAACAAGCAACCACACAATATGTAACAATGTCTATCTATATACATAAAAGTGATAAAGTAGGGAGGGGAAAGCTGAAAGAAAAAGGTTCCTATTTATATTGGCTATACATAAGGCATATCAAGAAAAGGTTTAGCATAATCGTCATTATCCTACATCAATATAGACCATTTGTTTGCCAATCACCACATTAATAATCAGGAAAAAAGACAATTATAGGGTAAACCTTGTCTTCTATCTTTTGCTTTTGTCCTTGTTGTGTTACTATTACCAGATTCTGATTCTCTAATTTTCTCAATAGAATTACTCGAAGCTTTGAAAGAACAACCAAGTCTTGTCTCTTTCTGCATCACAGGTTGATATATCAAGTATAAGCCCATCGTTCTTAGCATAACAGAATTCAAGACAAAATTATGAAATAGCATAGTTCATCTCTTTCTTTTCATAACTCATCTACAATAATACTAGTGTTGCCACATCAATGATAGCATAAAACAATTCAAATCAAAAGTAACATGTCTAAAAAATGAATCTCATTTTCCTTTGTTGCATTTTTTCCTCAATTAATAAGTTGTTAAACCCCTACAACATTTTTCAATAAAAAAAGAAACAAAAAAATTAGGTTTAATTGCATAGCATAACCCTCCTTCACAAATGGAATTTTATTTTTAACCCACCTCCACGCGATGCACATATTTTTTTTCCATATAACATAAAAAACATGTTTTTCGCGTGTTCAAAAATGGCATGCACATATGTTCTCTTTCAACATAAAAACATAATTCTAAGGGGTGTTAAACGTAAAACCATATGAATAATTAGGTAATATAAAAAAACGGAGGGAAATATTTATCAACGATAAAAGAAAGAACAAAGCTGGAAATGGGAAAGGAAACCTTAAACATGCAACTGCCCCTGAGCCTTCCGAGGAGGAGGGGGGGATACATAACTAAAATGAAACAAGGACTATACATCTAATGGGGAGCAGCATAATAATAATAAACCACTGAGTACAGAGCGTCTGTAATCTGTATTACATCAAATAACAAACTTAGAGAAATGAAAAAAAATGGCACATTACACCCCTACAGCATATATTTACATGAGAACAGACAGAATTCATAAAAAAAATGAAAATTCGAATAAGGAACCTCATGACAAGTACAATTTGCGAGCTGGAGAGATAGATTTGCATTGATAGCCTCCAATTCCTGATCAAGGTGCAGTCAAAGTAAAATCCCAAAACCAAATTAATAAAACGTAATACATAAAACCCTAATCAACTAAATATGAGAAACAAAGTTAAAAATATTGATGCTACCTTCCGATTGAGAATCAGCCAATATCTATCCCGTTTAGTTTAATGTATGATCATAAATTCTATAAAAATAACAACTAATTCAAAGTTTAAGTATTATTTCTTTTTCCTCTTCTGCCACGGAATCCTAACATTCACCATTTTTTAGCGTTTTCAGTTTTATCATTTTATTTTTCTGACGAAGACCTGGTAAAACAAATGGTTTTTTTCTGCTAAGTGAAAAAAAATTGAACTAGTTCTTCATAATGAATCAACAAACGCAAATTACCAAAATATGAAAGACCAAAAGACATGGAAGCAAATTATAAATAAAAAAAGAGAGAAAAATTAACACAGAAAAGCAAGTACTTTAACTCTGTGTTGCAGAGAGACTATGTGGGATTGTAGACTGGTGAAGAGGTCTGTACCATCAGCCACCTCCTCCGACATAATCGCTATTCGCTCCACAGCAACAGCGCTAGTCAGTTCGATTTCGCTATTAAAGGTCAAAGGAGCGAAAATATTAGACAGTGTGTACCGGGAAGGTTCACTTGCACCAATTTTAATTAATACATTATTATCTTAAATATTCTATATTATTAAAAAAATTAATATTTAAATTAATTATTGTTATTCTTTCTATTATTTTTTAACAATAATGGCTAAAAATATACTTTTGACTTTTTAGCGAAATTTTTTTACTTCTTAATAAAAATTAATTAGAATTAAAAAATGATTTTTTTTGTTAAAGATTATGTAAAACAATTATTATTAAAAATAAAAAAAATAAAAATTATTAAATTTGTACCTTTAAAAAATAAATAATAAAAATAATAATAATCTAATAATTTCATTGGTTCACGATTAAAATATTTTTCATAACAAATTGGTAAGAATAACGTTAAAAATATTTTTTTATAAACAATTAATTAAAAATATTTGTATTATTAATACACTTAGAAAAAATAGCTTTAGAAAACTAATAAAATTTTTCACTTTTTTAACTCTATTTAATTGTGCAAAAAAATCCTTCATATTATTTAGAATAAAAATATTTGATTATTATTCAAAAATAATAGAAAGAGTATTAATATTTGAATTAAAATATTAAAATTTAAATTTTTTTAATAACATGAAATATTTAAATTACCAATATATTAATTGGAATACACTTAGAATACATAACCGGGTGTGTGTCTAATTGCGCTTTATGATTGTTTGTACTTCTTTTTTTTTCTTTATTTCTTTGAGTGTCTAATTGCGCTTTGTGATTGTTTGTACTTATTCTTTTTTCTTTCTTTCTTTGAGGTAATAGGTTTGGAAAAAACATCAACATACTAAGATTTGAAATAATACCACAAATATTTAAAAATATTATAAATACTCTCAAATTTAATAGAAGTTGAAATTAAGAAAATTGAATAATGAATAATACCTAAAAATTATATTGATTAAGAAAATATATAGTTTATTATGAAATAAGTAATAAAAAAATAAGTATTAATATTATAAATACAAAAATATATATATAACATATTATTAATTTACAAAGAATTCATTATCAACAAACTAACAAAAAACTAAAAAGGTAAAATGAAATCTGAATACATATTTAGAAGGAATTTAAATATTAACAAAAACACACTTTAGAGAAATAATAGATACACTAATAAAATTAGCACTCATAGATAATAGAATAATAAATAAATAATATCATTTAAATAGAAGGCTAAAACATTTCAAAAAACCAAATGATAATAATAAAAACTTGAATTCTTTTAACAGAAAAAATGAATATAGTACAAGAATCAAATGTCAAGTCTTTACAAATAAAACACAAAAAGAACTCATAAAAGAAATAAAATAATATAATTATAATAAGAAATTACAATATAATACGCATAAAAAATTTACATAATTAATAAATGAAGTAAATAACATGCCTAATGAAAATGAAATTATAGTTTATAAGTTTGATTTGATACATTTGTAGTATTAAAAGAATAATTACTTAGAAAATCAAATGCGTTGATGCGTAAAAACGAGAAAAAATCCAAATATTAAGATGAAGCTATAATCCTAATTCAATGAAATATAAAAAATAATTAGAAAAACTTTTTATGAATGTTGAAAATAAGGACATAAAAAATTAGTTAATTTGTTAACCTTAACAAATGAAAAACTATGAAAACATTATGATAAAAAACTTTATACAACAAAAAATGGAAGAAGGATTACATTAAACTAGAGGTAGTATTTCACCATAATTCAAATTTCATAAAAAATATATATATGATATTTTAGACTTAGATTGTATAAGAGAAAGTAAAAAAAACCTTAGATAAATAATAGTATAAGTGTAACTATACAAACTTCTCCAACCATTTAATTAAACTTTCAAATTGTAAAGTCTTAGTAACTCACAAAATGATAAAAAAATGTTAAATTTTGTTTTACAAATTTAACATAATAATATAAAGAAATTCTCTAATAGGTAGTGAATACTCAAATACTATAGTAAATGAAATACACAGGGAATTTATTAGAGAAGACAAAAATAGACATATCACTAAATCCAGTGAAAATGAAATTTAAGAATTCAAATGACATTTAACAAATAGATATAAGAAATTTATAAGGAAATATTTTTTCATAAATTATCTAGAACATTACATAAATTCATAACATAACGGTGGAATAAAAGAGATAGAGAAATTATACAAGACACCTTATGAAGAAGAATAATAAGTCTTAAAAATTGGATAATCATTAAATGTCAAGAAATATACGAATATAAATAAATAAGAAAAATGATAAAATTCGTTGTAATATATTACACATGTAACATAAAATCTTACAAGAAAAAATATATATAATACAAAATATTCAAAATATATAAATTTAGGAAATAAGATTTTCAAAAATACAAGAGAAGTTATAACAAAGAACATTATAGAAAAATATATTTTAGGAGAAAAATGTATAAACCACCGAAAAATTAAAATTATTATCCATCAGGGAAAAGAAATGCAAATGTTGAATCTACAATAAAGAAGAACATTGCGTTAATGACTGCCCAAACAAGCTTCATCATAAAAAAACAATTTTCAGAGAAAGCAAAAAAAAATCTTAAAGGAAGCTTTTAAAATGAAATAAAAATCAATAAAATAGTTGAATATAGATGATACGTATAGTGTTTATCTATTATAATAAACTAAAGAATAAATAAATGACTCAAAATATAAAGAATATGAATACTCTTCGTCAGAAGATAAATGAATTGTATAATATTATGATCCAAAATGTACTTATGTTAAGGTATGATTCAAATTTAAAGGTTGCACAACTTGCCAACTACATGCATATAAAGATACAGAAGCTAATATGTGTGTAACTAGTAAATATATATTCCTAGATGAACTCTAAAAATAATGACAAAAATATTTAATCGTAAGAATTACTAATAATACAATAATAAATCTTAATAAAGTATTGAAGATACAGATACAATGATATGAGGAGACAAATTTCATATTCCTAACATATATCAAAAATAAACATAAGTTGGTTTATTATTTACATATCATTTATACAGAATAAATTTAAGCACATTAGATTTTGAAACTATTTATGTGTCAAAAAAAAATTGACTGTATCAAACCCAAATTTTATGCAATAGCATAAAAAATGAAAACGTAGTGAGATAGATACAAAGCATCAACAAAAAATAATTTATTTAGAAATTATTTCATTAGATATAGAAAAGAAACAAAACTCTTTTCTTAATAAAGATAGAACCTTAACTAATATCAAAAAATTATTAAAAAAATTAAGCTTAGAAAATTCTTTATATCTAAAAATAAATAAATCTAAAATGCTTGCTAACATAAAACTAAGAAACCCTAATAAAGTCATTAAAATAAACCTAAGATTTATACTCTAGAATATAAGATTGAATTAAAAAACAAATTCAAAAAATTTTGGAATTAAAAGTCATAATACTAAGTAATTCATCTTACTTTAGTCTAGCATTCTTAGTTGAGAAAAGAAGAGAAAAAAAGAGAATGATAATAAACTTCAAAGTATTGAATAAAGAAATCATTGATGATTGATACTTTATTTCAAAGGAAAAATGATTATTATCATTAATAAAACGAAAGAAACACTTCTAAATCTTTGATTGTAAAAATAGATAACAAATAAGACTGGATGAGGATTCTCAAAAATCAACAGTATTTAATTACCCCAAGAACAATTCTAATAGATTGTTGTAGGATTTATATTAAAAAACAACTCTATGTATCTGTCAAATGTATATGTACAACATCTTTAAGAAATTACAAAAAATTTGTTGTGTTTATATAGATGATATTTTGGTTTTTAGTAATGAATTAAATAAATATTTTTTGGATAAGATAAAAGTATATGTATAAAATTTACCATTTTTATACCATCTAGGTCTAGATGATAAAATGATGATTGAAACAAATGTTTCATTTGAATATTGAAGAGAAGTTTTAAAAGTAAAAGTAGATGATAAATATGTAGATATACATCATGATCTTTTCATAGTACAAAACTAAATTATCACATAAGGAAAATGAATACTTAGTTGTAAAATAAATGTTGAGAATTTTGAAATATATGTAACAAGTTTCAAATTTATTATTACAACAAATAATAAGAATTTTGTTTATTTTTTAAGAATTAATATTACAGGTAATTATAAACAAAAAAGATTAGTTAGATAACAATAGTAATTTAACCATTACATTTAGATTTTGAACTTATTCCAAGAAATAAGAATAGTTTAATAGATGTCCTTACAAAAGAATTTGAACCATTAACTATTATTGTTCTTCCAAGAATAGAATATCTTGATATAAAAAAAAGGAAAAAGAGATAAGAATCATTTAGAAACAACTTGAGTTTTTATATATAGAGAAATCTCTTTTAGAGATATGAATTAAACATGAAGAACTTAACAGTTCAAAGTTAATACCATAGTCCAAAACTCTAGTAAAGAATCCACATCAGATATTTATTTTAAGGAAGGTAAAACTTATAAAAAAAGAATCCAAAATAAGAAGGAACAACCTAATAGTTCAAAAGTGAGCAACACCTCTGAAAAAGAAAAGACTAAATTGAGTTGAAGAATGAGAAAAAGAAGACCATAAAAAGACTTATGGGGTCCATAATTGTCCAAAAGTAGGAATTTATAACAACTAGCCTGAAACAAGTAAAACTATTATTGAATTTAGTAGAATAACCCACAAAGTTTTCACTAAAAAAGAAGTTGAAGACAATTATGATAACTACAAAATACTAAAACTAATAACTCTAAATGATATAGTTAAAAATTACTCTATAGCATTACAACAATGTAAGTTTGTCTGTACTTTGTATTTATGTGTTGACATCATATGTGTAAAATATAAAGTATGTTTATTTTATTCAGTATTTGTGTAAAGTTGATTACTCGAGATCATTAATGCACATACGCATATAGTTATGAACATTGTGATTGTGAGCATGTGTACATATACCACGAAGTTAGTTTTTATAGTACACATACCACGAAATTAGTGTTTTTTGTTCAGTTTTGTTACAAGTATTTATGAAAATTAATCAGTAATTTTTGAAACAAAAAAAAATATTATTTTTAACACTTCGTCACACCCCTCAACAAGAATGTGGCATGGAGGTCAACGAGGACCTGTGGAAAGATTAAGTACAAGGTTGGATGAATTCTATAAATATTTCATCTCTTTTTATTTCTTTTCTAAAAGATATGCAATGAAGTTCTGTCAATTTGACATCTTATATTTATGTTTTTGGATCACTATTATTTTGAGTGTTGTTCAATACTAATTATTCGTGATTGTGTGCTTAAATCAAATATGAAAATTGAATAATAAATTATTTTTAAATTACATATTTAATTAAATAATTTTAATAATATAACTATATTAAAATGGTTAGCAATGATATATACATATCTAAAATTAGTAATTTTTTTATTTAAATAGACAAAAATTAGAAGTTAAAAAATTAATAAATGCATATCATATAATTACCATTTTTTTAAATTATGTTAATTTTTAAAATTTATAATCATAAAATAAAACATATTATATTTAATTTATTTATTTTTATTAAAAAAAATATTAATTCAAAAATTTAACAATAAATATTATTTAAATTGAATGCTAATGAATTAAAGTAGTTTAATATTTAATTTCGTACTATTAAATCTATTATATTATTGTTCTAAAATATTATGTTATGTGATTTGTAAAGGAAAATGGTTCATGCAATTGATCTCTAAATTTAAAACCAACAAACAAGTAACAAGATTTTACACGTAGAGACTTGAGAGAGATAAGGACTTAATTTATGGAAGTCGAAATATCAGATAATTTTACCCACAAACCTTCCAAGAGTTTTGCTAAGATCCGTTTCAAAAGGCAGAATATGAGGTGATCCTGGCCGTTGGATCAACTTACAACTCCAACCGCTTCATACTTGATAGGCCTATTACTTTGGAAACTAAAACTTTTGTTTGCCCCTCTTAAATGATATTCCAAGAACTTGAAGTCTCAGAATTTTAGAATTTCACGAATCAGTTACTCAATTAGGTTAAAAATACAAAATCAAAAAGCCCACAAGTTGGAGTTTACAAACATATCCTCTGGACGCCGGTGTGCCTTTGTCACTCCGGCTAAACTCCATTCCCAATTTCCAGGTTCGTTTTGCTATTTATTATTATTATTATTATTATTTTGGTTTTTCTAATCAATCCCTTTTTTAATGTATGATTTTGGGTCGGTTTTCACTTTATTGATGATTATGAAATGGAAAGATAAGTTAAAGATAATTTATTGGAAGATTGTGCTTGTTGCTTTTTGAAATTCCTATCCATATTCCCTAGGCTGTGATTTGAGAGTAAGATTTTGCATGCTAGGGTTATTATCAAATTTTTAGTTATAGTTTTAGAAGATTTAAATTGGACTGGTACATGTTTGTTAATCATTTAATCTTGAAGACTATTTTCGTACAATCGAAAAGCAAACTTCATAAAAGGACTTCTTAACCTCAATCATTAGGGTTGGTTTCTCAAGATCAATTTTATGTCGGAAAACAATTCTATAATAAACTCTACCACTTACTTTTTTTTTGCTTCAATTTCTTTTATTTCGTCTTAGTTGCTTATGGATTGATTACCGATATTTTAGCTTAGTTTTAGGTATCGATTCTGCATGGAATCAAAATAAATTAACAAAAAAGGTTATTGCAGAATAATAAATAAAAATGATAAGTGAGAAATCAAGAAAAATAACAATATTTAAATAAAAGAATTTTTAAAAGAAAATCAATATTAAATATAAGGTTTCGAGATTCACTTAATTGTTTCGTTTTAATATTATCGATTTTTATTCTTATTTATTACTCAATTATTTGCTTCACATCTCAAACAAATAATTGAAGAGATATAAAATTAATGTATTTATTTTGAAAAAATAGTTTTATTAAATAACAAACAAGATTTATTATTATAAGTTATTCAATATCGATAATATATCAAAACGATAATATTGTAGTAAAAGATCAATTTATAAAATAAATATAATAATTATAAATTAAAAGTTGAACATAAAAAAACTTGACTTAATTTATATGAAATTGAAGAATATAATATATTGAGTAGAAAAAAAAATGAATAAAATAATTTCTCAAAACAAAATTGTAACTAAAAAACACTTATAAGAATAAATGAATGTAATAGAAAAACTATACGATTAAATTCCTCTCTAGTCTGACTCTAATTTTAACCTAACTTATAAATCATTCCCATAACTTCTAAAGAGTAAGAATGAGAAAAGAAAGTAAGAACTTTTCGTAAACTTTTGATGCTTACAAGAGTTGAATGCCCAATTTATTTATAATTTAGAGTACGAAGATGTGTTGAATCTTGATAATATCAAGTTATCTTTGAAGATAATTCATTTGAAAAATATTTTCAAAATAATAATTGTAAAAAAATCCCTTATCTTTTATGAGGATCAAGAATTATCTAATTTGAAGCTTTATACAAAAAGATATATCAAAAATACTAACAGATATTTAAATGTCATATATTTCGGATTTTAGCTTATTTTTAGGCTTGAAATAATCTGATTTAGATATTTTTCGTAAAATATGAAATTGTAGATTAATCTCTTAGCTTTACATATCAACTTAAATCATTTTATTTGGATATTAAAATCAAAATTTATGATCTAAATTCAAAAACTTGTTTATAAAATCTTGTAAAGATATGTTACAAAATTCAAATTTTTATTTTTTTGATATTTTTTTGTTGATTTTATTGATAGTGTAAGTATAAAATAATCTTAATTAATATAAATTAACATTTATTGAATTAATATAGATAATTGTTAATTTTAAACTCTTTAAATCATAAATATAAATTAATTTATATATTTTAAATATGTATTTTTATACTATTATCAAGTATACATCGATTAACACTCAGAACTTACAGGTTTTCTATAACTTTTTATTTATTTTTTTGTTAAACGACTTATCATTTTTTTTTTGGTTAGTGTCTCTTTGGTTAAACAACTGCTTTTTCTTTTTGACCAAACAATAATTGGGGGATTTCCGTCGATAATACCAAGTCTTTAACACACTGCTCGGCTGATGATTAAATAACTGCTAAGAGTTTGCATGAGATGACATTTATGTTTTTTTTTAATCTTGTATGAAATGTATTATTATTTTTAGAAATTTTACTGTTTACATGATCTTTGCTAAATATGTTTTATAGCTTAATCTATTATTTCTGAGTCTTTATTCATTCAACAATAGGAAATCTACTTTTATTTGGTTCTAAACATTATCTCATGAGTCACAAAGCATGGGTTTAAAATTGAAAGTATAATGAGAATTGTTCAAGATTTAAAGAATGATGGTTTTGAATTTCCATGATTTTTATTTTATTTTAATATTGACTACAGCATCTACTAAATTTTCCTTTCTATTGAATCATTGGATAATACATAAGTTAGTCTACTTTGGATTTGTATTGTAATGAAATCAAATGTCCTTTATGTGCCTTCAACCTTGTTACTTCTATTTAAGATTTTCTTATTCATCTACGGAAACAAATCATCGTAAGGGAAAGAGAATCTCTTTCATTAATCACCCAATTTGAAGGGAGCTTGTGTGTTGTGACTTCGTCTGATTTTTCTTTCCTGACTTTGACATCTTATTCTGGTTTACTTTGGGAATGCTCATATAGTAGGGAAAGTTTCTCAATGGATATTGTTGATCTGACATGGCATGAACAGGAACATAAGAGAAAAGCATAGAAACTGAAGTTAATAATTGAGTGACATTTTGATGAGGATCTTGTGAGCGGGGGGAAACAACTGGAAACAAAGGTTCTCCATAGTAACCAAACACGATGTGTATAAGCATATTGGAGGGCTTTCAGAGTTTGTGATGAGTAGCATAGAGGATTCCAGTGGCTTGTTGGGTACTTTACTAAGTGCCAATTACTGGCAAGAATTGCTGGTTTTACCTGTTGTTGTTGTCTTTTGGAACCATTGAGTGAGTAATTAATCCAAGTTCAGAATATGAGTTCAATGGAGTTCAGTGATGGCAATGTATCAAAGGACCAAGAAGAGCTTCTTCGATCCAATTCGAAGAGTGCAAATCCATTACCTGTATCGATTTCTCCCAAGTCCCCAAGGTGGCAAAGCAAACGTGAAAAAGAAAGCCCAAGAAAACTTGATCAGCATTCACATGCTATTAAAGATGGATCTCCAATAAAAGGTAAGCTATGAAACTTGTTGCAACATTTTGCAGAGTTTTCCAGTTCGATGTATAACAACCATAGAATTGCATTTGAAAGGTCTTGTGTTCTGACATGTAGTTCTAATGCTAAAAATATTAAATCCTCAGTCCCATTTTTCAGGTATTGGCAAGGCTAAATTGGATATTTTAAGTTTATAATTTTGATAATGTTTCTAGGCCTCTTGATTAACAAAAAAAATTGTAGGTGGTTTGGGCAATACAGATGACAACTCCGTTCATACTCCTAATGACCCCAATCTCAATCATGATGAGGTGAGTTGGTGGAAAGATTTTATGTCTGTATTCCAATTACTTTGATATATATTGCTTGAACTGTGTACTAAATGATGCAAATTAAGCGGCTTGAAAAATATTATGATCACAGGAGTGTGATCACCCATTGACAAAACAGGAGATGGAAGATTTCGAGAACTACAAGAAGAAGGCCACAGTTATAGTGGAGGAATACTTTGCTACCGATGATGTCCCCTCTGCTGCAAATGAACTCAGAGAAGTTGACATGCCTGGGCATAACTATTACTTTGTTAAAAAGCTTGTGTCAATGGCTATGGACAGGCATGACAAAGAGAAAGAAATGGCTGCTACTTTGTTATCTGCACTTTATGCTGATGTCATCGATCCCCCGCAAGTTTACAAGGGCTTTAGTAAACTTGTGGAATGCGTTGATGATTTGGTTGTTGATATACCCGATGCAGTCGATGTTCTTGCACTATTCATAGCTAGAGCTGTGGTTGATGACATACTTCCTCCAGCATTCTTGACCAAAAAACGCTGTTCCTTATTGAAGGAGTCAAAAGGTGCGGAGGTCTTGAAAAGAGCTGAGAAGGGCTATTTAGCAGCACCCCTGCATGCAGAAATTGTAGAGCGACGATGGGGAAGTAGTAAAGTTAAATCAGTTGAGGATGTCAAAGCTAAGATAAATAATTTTTTGATAGAGTATGTGGTAAGTGGTGACAAGAAAGAGGCTTGTAGATGCATCAAGGATTTGAAACTTCCTTTCTTCAACCATGAAATTGTAAAGAGATCTCTTATAATGGCCATGGAGAGGAGACAAGCTGAAGGTCAGCTACTAGATTTCTTGAAAGAAGCTTCAGAGGAAGGTTTCATCAACTCAAGTCAAATGACAAAAGGGTTTACTCGGTTGATTGATTCAGTTGATGATTTATCACTCGACATACCAAATGCACGAGGGATATTGAAGACATTAATATCCAAAGCAGCATCAGAGGGTTGGTTATGTGCGTCGTCCTTGAAGCCACTCTCATCACATCCAGAAAAGCACTCTTTAGAAGACAGTGTTGCAAAAATTTTCAGGATAAAGGCACAATCTATCATCCAAGAGTATTTCTTGTCTGGAGACATTGCTGAGGTAATTAGCTGTTTAGAATCAGAAAATAGAACTTGTATGCCTGAATTGAACGCTATCTTTATAAAGAGACTAATTACTCTAGCAATGGACCGGAAAAATAGAGAAAAAGAGATGGCATCTGTTCTGTTATCATCATTACGTTTCCCAGCAGATGATGTAGTAAATGGTTTCGTAATCTTGATAGAAGCTGCAGAAGACACAGCCCTAGATAATCCTCTTGTTGTTGAAGACCTTGCAATGTTTTTAGCTAGATCTGTAGTGGATGAAGTCTTAGCTCCACAACATTTAGAAGAGATTGGAAGTCAGTGTTCAAGGTCAGAATCACTAGGAGGTAGAGTACACCAAATGACAAAGTCATTGCTAAATGCTCAACTTGCTGGGGAGCGAATTTTAAGGTGTTGGGGAGGTGGAGGAACCGGGAGACTTGGATGTGCAGTTGAGGATGTCAAAGACAAGATTGGTAAGTTGCTAGAAGAGTACGAATCTGGAGGCGACATTAGGGAGGCTTGTCGTTGCATAAAGGAACTAGGGATGCCATTTTTTCACCATGAGGTTGTTAAGAAAGCTTTAGTGACTCTTATGGAGAAAAAGAATGCAAGACTTTGGGTTTTGTTAGGGGATTGTTATGGTTCAGGATTGATAACAACAAATCAAATGATGAAAGGTTTCGCGAGGATTGCAGAATCAATAGATGACTTGGCTTTGGATGTTCCTGATGCTAAGAAACAATTCACTCAATATGTTGAAAAAGCCAAGAATGAAGGGTGGTTGGATTCTTCCTTTTCTTTCAACAAACCAGATCAACAAGCTACGCAAAATGGCAACTACTAATTCATGATTGTTATCAGCTAATTAAACTTCATTTTTCCAGTTACTGCTTTAATAATTCATACAAAGCACAAATCATTTTGTTTTATTAATTAATTAATTAATTTCCCTCCTGCGTGAATTTTTTACTCGTATTGTATTAAATATTTAAATTGACAAGAACAATTGATCATTTTGTGCTTGTTGAAAGTACCAACAGCCAATGTCATATGACTCTTTTTGCTTAGCTCTTGATTTTATCGATTTAATGGTGTGTTAGTTGAGTACTAGTAGTTGGCAATTCTGTGTTCTTGGATTACTTAGTTGTACCTTGATACTTGATGCTTATTGTATTGGGTAAATTCCATCACATCCCACGTGCTTATCTTAATATCACAAGTTTGAAAATATATCACAAACTTAAATCAAGATTTGATCTATATTTCGCAAATACCTCTTGTTGGAGTAAATTAAAATTGATTAAAACATAATTTAATTATGACAAAATAACATAGCACAGAAGAAAGAGAAGAAAAAAAAAGTAAAAAGAAAAATATAAATAAATAAAAAATAAACAGTCTAAATTAAAGTGATTTGAAAAACAAAGAATTATAGCAAATCTCTTTCTATATTTAGAGAGATCCAATAAGAATGTAATGTAAAAACTAAATATAACCCAAAACAATGTCCAATGGTAACCATATTCTCACATAAGGAATTAAGAGCATTCATTGTTTTGTTGAAGAAAACATAATTACATATTTTCCCACATTATTATCACAACGGCCTTTAAGTAAAGGATGAAAGTTTCACCAATTGGATATAAATAATGCCTTTCTTATTTGAGCATTATCAAAGGAGTTTTATATATATTAACCTTAAGGTTTTGAGGATGTTTGTTTCCCACGTTATCAAAGGAGGTTTATATATATCAACCTAAAGGTTTACTTAATTTTTTTATTTGGTATTTCATAAGCTACCTAACAGGGATATATTATTGAACCAAAGTAAGTACATTAGGCAGTTGTTATTTTTGAAAAAATCAACACCAAAATAACAATTGAAGAGGTAGAGAAATAAATGAAGTGGTTGGAGAGGTAGAAAAATAAATAAAATGGTTGAAGGTTGTAGAAATAAATGAAGTAGTTGAAGGTTGTAGAAATAAATGAAGTGGTTGAAGGTTGTAGAAAAGAGAAGTGTGTAGATAATATTTGTATGCTAGGATTATTTCTTAGTCTTATATTTGTGTGTTGTAGATTGCATAGTGAGGACTATAAATAGCCTACCTTGCATTTGGTTTAATCATTCCATCAAAAAAACAAATAAGTCTGTATTCTTAGTTTGAGTGTGAGTTAAGAGCTTTCTCTTTGAGTGTTTGTATTTCTCTTCAATTTGTGAGTTGCCTTTGAAAGGTGTTATAATGAGTATAATACAAGTAGTTTGTTTACTTGTTTGGATCTAATATTAGTAAATTTAGAGTTGTGTTCAATTTGTGAGTTGTCTTTGAAAGGTGTTATAGTGAGTATAATACAAGTAGTTTGCTTACTTATTTGGATATAATATTAGTAAATTTAGAGTTATGTATTCTAAATTTTACTCAACAATTGGTATCAGAGCGGGACAGTCAGAGATCATTCTTAGTGGAGTTATCTTGAGTCGTGAAGAGTTTGGTACCCTGCAAGTTTATTAGTCAAGTTTGTTCGGTATAGTCAAAGTCTTGCCGACACGATGGGTGATCATCAAGTAGTTGGAGGAATCAAGAAGCTTAACAACAAAAACTATAACGCATAGGGAACATGTATGGAGTCTTATCTACAAGGTCAAGACTTGTGGGAGGTTGTTGGTGGTGATGAAGTTACACAACCAACAATGGAAGATGCAAACGGCATCTTACGGAAGTGGAAAATTAAAGCAGGCAAAGCAATGTTTGCTTTGAAGACCATAATTGAAGAAGAAATGTTGGAGCATATTCGGGATGCAAAAACACCAAAGGAAGCATGTGACACTCTTGTTACGCTCTTTTCAAAGAAGAATGATACAAGATTGCAACTTCTGGAGAATGAGTTACTATCGATGGCGCAACGCAACATGACGATTTCCCAATACTTTCACAAGGTAAAGTCATTATGCCGCGAAATTTCAGAGTTAGATCCAAAAGCTCCTATTGGGGAAACGAGGATAAAGGGAATAATTATTCATGGTTTGAGACCCGAATATCGAGGGTTTGTTACCGCTATACAATGATGGCCGACACAATCATCTTTTGTTGAGTTTGAGAATCTATTAGCCGGTCAAGAAGCTATGGCTAAGCAAATGGGAGGAGTCCAACTGAAGGGTGAAGAAGAAGCGCTCTACACTAGCAAAAGCAAAGGCACTTTCAAGCGGTACAATGGAAATGGATATAAAAATGATGGCGATAAAGGAAAAATTTCTCAAGGAAAATGAGGCTTTCGTCTAGAGGAGCTTGGAAGAACCGCAATAACAATAGATAATTTGACGGTGAATGTTATAACTGTGGAAAGATGGGTCACATGGCAAAAGATTGTTGGAGTAAGAAAAAGCCTATTGAAAGCAATCTGACTACTTCGGTTCTAAGGAGGCATGCAAAGATGGTTGGGATGCCGAACGTTATTCGGCTACTGAGAGGAAGAAGAATTGGCTCTTACGGTGACAACATCGAAAGCAGTTGACTACAAGAATGATTGGATCATAGATTCGGTACTGCTCGAAATCATATGACGGGTGATAAACATAAGTTGGAAAGCATGTCGAGTACGAGGAGGTCGTGTAGTGGTGACGGTGACAAGCTCAAGGTTACTGAGATAGCCAGCGTCGGTAAGACGATAGTTACACCTCGATATAGTACTAACCAAGTACCACTTCAAGATGTTTATCATGTCCCAGGAATGAAGAAAAATTTGCTATATGTGGCTCAATTAACATCATCAGGACACCATGTCTTGTTCGGTCCCTGAGACGTGAAGGTGTATCGTGATCTCAAAATCTCAGAAACACCGACAATGGAGGGGTAACGATTGGAATCAGTCTACGTGATGTCAGCAGAATCTGCATACGTAGACAAGACAAGAAGAAATGAGACAACAGATCTATGGCATATGCGATTAGGTCACGTTAGCTATTCCAAGCTAAATATGATGGTGAAGAAGTCGATGCTTAAAGGGCTTTCTCAACTAGACGTGCGAATAGACACAATCTGTGCGGGATGCCAATATGGTAAAGCTACGCCAATTTCCATATGAGGAATCAAAGTTTAAAGCAAAGAACCGTTGGAGTTAGTTCGCTACGATGTATTCGGTCTGTTAAACAACCATCAATTGGCGGTATGCGATACATGGTGATATTCATTGATGACTTCTCGAGGTATATGTGGATTTTCTTTATGAAAGAAAAATCGATGTATTCTTAAAGTTTAAAGAGTTTAGAGAGTCAGGCGAAGGAGAAGTTGGAAAGAAGATCCGTTGTTTGCGCACGGTGATGGCGGAGAATATCGCTCGGGCGAGTTCTCTCCAATACCTAAGGGAATGTCAATACGTCATCAATACACTTGTGCCCCGACACATGACAAAATGGTTTAGCATAAAGAAAAGAACCAAAATCTTGCAAAAATTTGTCGGAGTATGCTACGTGAAAAGAATGTGCACAGGAGGTTTGGGGTGAATCGATGAGAATTGCGACCTTTGTGATCAACATACTTCCTCGACCAAGGTTAGAATTTGTTTCACCCTTTGAGAAACTATGGAACATGAAACCTATAGTTAGCTACTTTCGAGTATTTGTTGTGTATGTTATGTATTTGTTCCTTTGATCATTTACGGAGCAAATTTGACAAGAAAGCTATTAGATGTATCTTTGTGGGATACGACTGACCAAAGAAAAGGATGAAAATGTTGTGATCCATGAGTGCAAGATGCTACATTTCACAAGATGTGGTGTTCGATGAAGCATCTTGGTGGTCCTCGGAGAGAAGGAAGCATTGCAGGACTCGAGAATTTGGAGAAAAGTTGCAACAAAATATGGAGGAGCGTACTATAAAATTTCAACCAAGTTTAGATGAATCCAAAGATCCGGACAATGATGGTGCCGAACAAAGAGTAACTTCGAGAATCCTTGGCAAGCGGCATATATCAACAACTAAATGAAGAAGATGGGCCCTAATGAAATAGAAGAATCAGCTCATGATCCAACTCCGAGTAGAGTCAAGAGAACACGAAGGCCAAATCCCAAATATACCAATGCATCTATAATTGAAGAAACGATAGATAGACACGAGACGTTTGAAGAAGTCGCATGAAAGAGTGGATAGCGGTATGAGAGAAGAGATCGGCCACTTGGCAAAATCAAACTTGGGATGCGGTGTGAAAGCCAAAAGATGTGAAACCCGTATCCTGCAAATGGGTTTACAAGATAAAGCGTAGACCGGATGGGTCGATCAGAGAGATACGAAGGCACGATTGGTAGCTCGTGGTTTCTCTCAGCAGGTATGGACTAGACTATGATGAAATGTTTAGTCCAGTGGCGAAACTTACAACTGTTCGAGTCCTACTTGCACTTGCTGCAAACAAAGATTGGAAGTTGTGGCAGATGGATGTGAATAATTCTTTTCTTCATGGAGAGTTGGATCGGGAGATCTACATGATCCAACCAATAGGTTTTCAGAGCCAAGATCATCCTGAATATGTGTGTAAGTTGCGGAAAGCACTCTACGGATTAAAACAATCACCTAGGGCATGGTATGGTAAGATTGCTGAATTTCTAACAAAAAGTGGTTATTCAATAACACCTACAGATTCCAGCTTGTTTTTTAAAGCCAATGAAGGAAAGCTAGCTATTGTGCTAGTGTATGTGGATGAATTAATCATAACTGGTGATAATGAGGTAGAAATTCGTCATACAAAGGAGAATTTGTCAGTCCGTTTCCAGATGAAAGAACTTGGCCAACTCAAGCACTTCCTTGGTTTAGAGGTTGATTGCACACAAGGAATATTTCTTTGTCAGCAAAAATATTCAAAAGGTTTGATAAAACGGTTCGGAATGCTTGAATGTAAACCAATTTCGACGCCAATGGAGCCAAATGCCAACATGTGTGCACATGAAGGAAAAGATTTGGAAGATGCGACAATGTATCGAAAATTGGTAGGCAATCTGATCTGCTTAACCTTAACTTAACCTGACATTTCTTATGCAGTTAGTGTAATGAGTCGGTACATGAAAAATCCAAAGAAGCCACATTTGGAAGCAGTTTGACGAATATTGAGATATGTGAAGAGTACAATTGACTATGGTCTTTTGTACAAGAAAGGTGGAGACAACAAGTTGGTTAGTTCTTGTGATGCGAGACTATGCGAGGAGATCATGACACGGGAGATCAGCAATGGGTATGTGTTTAAGGCGGGTTACGGAACAATTTCTTGGTGTAGCAAAAACTGACAACAATATCATTATCAACCAGTGAAGGCGAGTATCGAGCACGGCGGTAATGGCGGCCTCAAGTGTACATGGTTGATCTGACTAATGAATAATCTACATCAATCAGTAGATTATACGGTATCGTTGTATTGTGACAATCAATCAAGTAGTCGTTTGGCGAGAGAATCCAGGTCTTTCATGCAAGAACTAAGCATGTTGAAATACACTTATCACTTTATCGAGAGAAAAGGTTCTGCAAGAAGAAATTGAAATGAGGCAAATCAAGACGGATAATCAAGTTGAGACTTGTTGCAAAAAGCTTAAGCGTTGGCAAGTTCGGAATATTTCGCCATCAGCTTGACACAGTAAAAATAGTGAGAGTTGGTGTTGAGGGGGAGTGTTGAAAATCAACACCAAAATAATAATTGAAGAGGTAGAGAAATAAATGAAGTGGTTGAAGAGGTAGAGAAATAAATGAAGTAGTTGAAGATTGTAGAAATAAATGAAGTAGTTGAAGGTTGTAGAAATAAATGAAGTAGTTGAAGGTTGTAGAAATAAATGAAGTAGTTGAAGGTTGTAGAAATAAATGAAGTGGTTGAAGGTTGTAGAAAAGAGAAGTGTGTAGATAAGATTTGTATGGCTAGGATTATTTCTTAGTTTTATATTTGTGTGGTGTAGATTGCAAATGGTGAGATTTATAAATAGCCTACCTTGCATTTGGTTCTGTCGTTATCAAAAAACAAATAAGTCTTTGTATTCTTAGTTTGAGTGTGAGTTAAGAGCTTTCTCTTTGAGTATTTGTATTTCTCTTCAATTTGTGAGTTGCCTTTGAAAGGTGTTATAGTGAGTATAATACAAGTAGTTTGTTTACTTGTTTGGATCTAATATTAGTAAATTTAGAGTTGTGTATTCTAAATTTTGCTCAACAGTTATGTAAAGCTAAGATAGACTACTCACCTCCTATTACCACACCAATATCCACTAATGTTTCTTTTTCAGCCCTTTTCTGGTGGAGTGTTTGATAATGTCACTTTTTATCATAGTATCATTGGAGCTCTGCAATATGGTTTATTCACACATCTATATATTTCTTTTGTTGTGAATAAAGTGTGTTAGTTTATGGCTAAATGCTTGTAGTCTCATTGGCATGCAGCCTAACATATTTTAAGGTACTTGAGAGGTACTTCTTTTCATGGTATGGTGTATAAACCTTCCTCTCATTTGTTGCTTCAAGGATTTTATTAGGCATCTTATGTGGATAATCATCGTTCCACAACTAGCATATTCTTTATTATGGTGCAAATCTTATTATGTGGTGTTATAAGAAGTAACCTATAGTTTTTTGTTCAAGTACGAATATTGAATATCGTGCTCTTATTATAGCCACTTCTGAGGTTACGTGTGTTCAAGCTTTTCTTACACCTCTTACCTTATGGTGTGATAATCTCAGCACCATTTTCTTGGCCGCTAATTCTATTTTACATGCTCAGACAAAGCATGTTCAACTTTATATGCATTTTGCTCGAGAGAAAGTTTTAACAAATAATGCACTTTGTTCATTCCTCTGAGCAGCTGGCTGAAATACTTACTAAACTATTGTCTCACACTCAATTTGCTTCTTTATGTCACAAACTCAATGTTCTAATTGATTCTAGTGGAGCAAATGATAGTGATCGTGGTGCAAGTGGTTGAGTTAAGTTTGTTAGTGTTTGTTGATATGGCAGTTTGTTAAGAAATTTTTAAGCATTATTTTAATGTTTTCTTTTATTAAATATTTTCTATAAGCCAGTTACAATGCTATGTGACTTGACAACTAGTATAAATACAGTTTCTCACACATATAGTGTGCACTATTTTAAGGAAAGAAATGATTCACTGGTATTCCCTCTTCTCATTTCTTCCTCTGATTGTGAATTGTGTGTGCCCCTTTGGATTGAAACTCGTATTCTTAAGTTGAAGTTGTTCTCTTCCTTTTCTTCATCTATTGCTTAAAATTGCCATGTTTCAAAAATTTAATGATGCAATTAAGAAAATTAAATGAAGATTCATAGTACAAAATCAAATAGTATAGAAACATGATAAGGTTGGATAAAATTTAGATAATCATAAACATGATAAGGTTGGATAAAATTTAAATAATCATAAATATGAGCAGAGATATAGAACAATAGAAGTATAAATAAAACACTACAAAATTGTTTCGATTAAATAACAAGGAAGTTTTAAGAGAACAATCATGTATTAACCTATAGAATAAAAGAAGTTTTAAGAGAAAAATCATGTATAAATATGGCTAATATTTGAGTTTCTCTTAAAGATCAATAAAAAAGAGGTAAGTGAGTTCTTAATATTTGAGTAAATTCAAGATCTCGTGAGAAAAAAATGATATAAATAAAAATCAATATCAATGAGTCTAATAAAAGAAAACAAAAAAAAATCAAAGTAAGGTCCGGTATAAGAATCTAAGTATAATTCTATAATGATTTTAAACATGTCATATCATCTCAATATATTCCAAAACAACGATAGTAATTATACAGTCATCCAATTATCTTTCTCAATTTTTAAATTTCTACTAACTATAAATAAATGATATCCATGCTTGTGTTCAAAAGATTTTATCAAGCTCCAAATTATCTACTGTTCATCGTCTAAAAAAATAGAAAATAAAGAATGAGCTTTCACCTAGTAGAGTTACTTCGACATATAATTTATACAATTATTATCATTAATATAATCGAACACATAAATATATGAGTAATCTTAAAACAATTATATATTTAACTATATAAATGTTTATATTTAAATATGAGCACGTTATATTAAAATTTAACTTATATCAAATAGTTTGTAAGATAATCAAAATCTTTAAAATTCTAGTTAAAAAGTAAACATAACTCATGAAGTAGGAATAATAAACTTTTCACCACATAAATATTAAATCTATATGGTAAACAATACCGATGAAAACCAATATGAAAAACACACGTACACATATTTTTGATTCCTTATTTTGTGTCCTAGAATGAGTAGTCTCGTGTCCTAGGAATATAACCCACATGCTCACTATTATGTGTTATAGGATAGATCATGTGTCTTAGTTTTGTGTCCTAAGATTATGCACAAACATCGAGATAAAATGCTCGCTTTTACCATTACTACATTGATTTCAAGCATATAGATAGTAAAACACTTACCCAATATTTATAGAACACATTATAAAATACTATAACTTTATAATATTTTATAAATCTGTAAACATTTCATTATGTATCAATATTACATATATAAGTTATAAACTACACACTTTTAAAATTCACTTTGCAAAGTAAATGTTGGACTTTTAAACTCATCGAGATTTTGAAAACTTTTATAGACTTAATCTTTTTTAAATATATTCATAAAAATCAAAATTCATATCTATATCAATTAATATATATAAATATTATGTTTAGAACAAATTTTGAAGTAATTCTACTTAAATAAATGCTCATTTGAATTCTAACTCTCTTCACAAAGTTTTCTTTTTTAGGTTGCACAAAATCTTAATTTTCTATGGATCACAAATACATAACATTAATTATTTTACAATTCACCAAATTATTCTATGACGCATGAAATACTTAATATAGAGTTACAAATGTCATTTGAAAAGATAACAAAACTCAATTTCAACCTAAATATATCCTTTTTATTTTCTTTGGTCATACATAAGAATCGAAATTGAAAATCTCAAATATAAATATTAGATATTATAATCAAATTCAAAAATTAATTTATCAAAAAGTCTTAATAATATTTTAATTATTTTTATTTTATTATTAAGTAAAACAATTAATTATTTTTGAATTTAATAAAAAATATAATTTTTAACCAAATGAACTCAAAACTTTTTAAAATAGTCAATTAATAATGTGTTTGTTATATATCCAAATCAAAATTAATTATTTGATATAAATAAAACCAAAAAAAAAAATTTAAGAATATCACTTTATTAAAAATACTATATTTAATATAAAAATTATATTAATAATTTATTTAAACTAAGATGCACATACGAAATCAAATAACTCGAAAATACAAATGCATTCATGTTAAAAATTTGAAATCACACTATAAATTCATATGCGTGAGTTCTAGCATTCAAAAATGATACTAACCTACAATTTTAGATGAAAATCCAATAAAATAAACGTTAAATATCACATTTATAATTTTACACACGACTAAAGAGAGATTTAAGTTCTAAAAATTTAGCAAACCACAAATGAAAAAAAAACTATAAATAAATGTTTGTTTCTTCTTTTATTTTTCCCTTTTCTTCCTTTTTCACTTTCCTTTCTTTTTCTTTTTTCTTTTTTCTTTTTTCTTTTCCTTTCATTTCTTCATTTCTTCATTTCTTCATTCTTCTCTCTTCTCCTTTTTTTTCTTTTCTTTCTCTCTCTCTCTCTCTCTCGCAGAACCTCTGCGTTTTCTTCCTTTCTCTCTCTCTCTCTCTCTCTCTCTCGCTCTCTCTTTTTCCTTCTTTCTTTGTCTAATTATTAAATCATTTAAAAACCCACACTCCCTAAAAATCAGCCCACATTTTTGGGGATTAATTTTTCTTTTTTACTTTCTTAATTAAATAACCTATTTGTCAATTTTTTTAAAAAAATTACAAATTTACCCATAAACAAACAAATTACTTAAACTTTAATATCTAAATTATTCACTTTAATTATACTTAGTTATTAGGATCCCACATAAACTTTGCTAACTAATTCTGAAGATCAAACATGCACCAGTCAAACAAATATTATAATAATAATATTATTATTTATATTTAATTTAATAATTATTGTCATTCTTATTTTCATTAAGTGTAATTTATGTTAATAAAAAATAAACTAAATATCTAAATTATTGCACCACCAAAAGTTATCTATTTACAATTTGTCTATTTGAGCTACACATGCTCACTATTCGTCTTTAACTGAAATAGTAAACACGGTATGAGTGTTTATCTGTGTTTATGTTAAAAAATGTTTTAAAAAGAAGTCATTTAATGAAGAAAAAAATGTTGAGAAATAACGCAAATTCCCGATAAGCCAAACTTATGAGAAAGTAAGAATATAAAATAACACACAAATTTGATAACGGCGTTCGGTCAATCTTGCTTACGTCTCCGGACCTGCTGCAGATCTTTTTACTGAAAGAGTAGAAATTACACAAGGTGTTTACAACGCTCACAACCCACAACCCAATTACACTCAAGAAAATTACTCTCAATTTTCTTTCACAAAAGCTTTGCTCTCTAAGCTTTTCTCTCAATTGGAATGAAAACTTTGGATGGTTAATTCATTACAATTACACATTTATTTATAGGAAAATTTACTCCTTGAATTACTCCTTAAATTAATGGTTCCTTGAATTGCTCCTTGAATTAAGCTCCATGTTTTACTCCTTGTTTTGTTCCATGTTTTGCTCCATGTTTTACTCCTTGTTTTGTTCCATGTTTTGCTCCATGTTTTACTCCTTGTTTTGTTCCATGTTTTGCTCCTTAATTTAAGGAGCTTTATAACAATAATCTCTAACAAAAAACACTTTCAAGAATAAGCAAAGCACATATAATGTGTATTTAGTTATGTTTGTTTATACTTAAGAGATATAAAATTATTTATATACAAAATAAAAAGATTTTAAAAATTTAAAATTCAATTTATCTAGATTAGTTATTATTATCATTTATCTAATATTTGAATTAATATTTATCATTTAATTATTTAAATTATTAATTAGTATTTTATTCATTATTAGATGTTTTACATGTTACTCTCATATTTTTCATCTCTTTTTTCTTCTTCTTTTTATTCATATATATAATTTAAATCAGTTTTTAATAGCAACAAAACACTTAATAAGGACCAAATTTTTATTATTATATGCACTTTCAAGACTTAAAAATGCTAATTTTATATATGCTTCTTTAACATAAGTACATTAAACGTGCTACTTTCTAAAACATATTTTTTGGAACTACTTATATATGAAATCACTTTTAATAGAAACAAAAGCAAGCAGATCTTTGAAAGTGTTTTGCATTTTTTTTTATGTTTAGCTCATAAGCACATTTACATAATCTCACAAGCAAACAAACACATCATCACCCTCTTTTTTTTTTTTTTTTTGCTGCCTATTTTGGGCACCATGACTTTGTTATTGAAATTTTCTACACCATCTTTATATTTTATATATTTAATATTTATTGCATTTATACAGTTTTGTAATTGACCACAATAGCACTATTATTGGATGTTCAATTATAACGATCATTTTTAAGTGGTTTATAATTTATTATAAAATAACAATAACTATAAATATACAAACTTAAAAATTCATTTAAAAAATCTCTCCTCATTTCTTGCCTTATCACTAGTATTAATTATATTACAATTATAAAAGTCTCAAACTCTTGTACAAATTAATCAATATTGAAAATCTCAAAAAGCTTTTTATAATTAAATTAATTTGCTAGCTAGTTCTAGCAAATTATAAAAATTTATAATAATAATAATAAAAATGACATTTCAAGATCAAAAGTTCAATATTCTTATAATAATTTCCATATTTCTCTTCCTCCATAACTATCCTTCTCTAACATTAGCAACTGATGCAACAAAATCCACAAACTTGATTAAAAAAGTTTGTGATGCAACAAAAGAAAAGAATTTTTGCACTCAAGTCTTAGAATCGAATCCTCGTGCAAATTCAGCTTCAACTATGCCTGATTTGGCATTGGTTACAATGGATTTAGCAAGAGAAAATGCAATAAACACATTGAATTTTTTTCAAGAAATGCTTAAGAATCCACAAATTGAACCTTCTCTGAAGACAGCACTAGAAACTTGTGCTGGTCCTTCTGGGTACGGACATGCTGCTATTTCATTTAAATGTTCTCTCAATGAACTTAAAAAAGATGCCATGACATCAAATTATGATGTTAGTATTGTTAGTGATGATATTAAGATTTGTGAGGATGCTATGACTCCTTCAAAAGGAATAAATTATAATATACAACATTCAATTGCTGATAAGAACAATGTTATGAAGAAGTTTCAATCCATTACTGTTGCTGCTACAAATATTCTTCAATTGAAGCAAAGTTAAAGCAATTAATTTTATGTTCTTAAGGACCATCTTTAATTGAAATCAGTGTTATTTGTTTTAACTATTTTCAATTAATGTATTTCATGTACATTTTTATTTTTCTAAATAAAACTTTCCTTTAATTTGTTTTTTTTTTCCTCACCATGTTAATGTATTTTTAAAATCATTTATATTTAAGTGCTACGTTATATTATGATTTTATTAAATAATTCATAAATAAAAAATATATAGCATTTTTATGTAGCTAGTATACCCCATTTTTAATTTTTTTGCAACCATAATTTAATACCTTATGTCATGTCATAACAAGTATGTATGGGGTTTACAAGGAGGGCTACATAATTTACTAGTACCGATACCATTAAATTATATTTTGGTAAAATTTAAATATTTTTTTAGTTATGCCATATATCTAATGCAATCCTAAAGTTTGTTAATTAAATGAGGTAAACATTGCAAGTATTAATTACATCAAAACATTTTATAATGATATTTTTGTTGTAATACGTATGTCCATTATAAATAATTATATAATTAAATTATTTTTATATCCATAATCTCAATTAGTAAATTTTTTTGTTTCTTCGAAAAAAAAGAGATTATATTTTGCAATTTAAGCTGTCCACCTTTTAGTATTAGCCAAATTCTTAAATATAATTTCTTGCATTATATCGTGTAAGTATAATTTCCATCAATAAGTGGGGATGGAGGCTTCTTAGATACTGCTTTACCTATCCATATCTAGCAAAAATAAAATAAAATAATGAGGGCATTTTAGTCAATTGTTGTACAAAAACAGCCAAGAAATTTGTGAATTATATCATTACTCATTGTTAAAATGAGCATTTTAGTGACATATATTTATTTATAAAAATTTGATTTGAGTTTATGTGTGCATTGGTTTTTTTTTTAAAAAGAAGATCGAGGGCATTTTAGTCAATATGTTATACGAGAAAAACCAAACTTTATGGGCATATTGGTCATTGGTTTATTTGAAAAAAAAAACAAAAACAAAAACAAAAGAAAGTGAAAAGGGATATTTTAGTTGACATGGATGTAGAAGAAAAACCAACATATTTTAGATTATAGATTTCTTTTTTTTATTTATTTTTTTATTTTTTAACAAAATGACAATTTAGGATAGGACGATCCAATATGGTAGGGTTTTAATTTTTTTTTTGGAGAAAATTGTTATTTATATAAAACTTGACTAAATCATATCATTAAAACTAGATCAACGTTTCAATTTTAAAATCATTTGTATCAAATGTCAACTTTAAATATTATAAAATTAATTTTGAAGCATGAAATATAGCTTTGTGTAGTTATATAAATGCTTACTAACGAGTTCATGCCTTATCAAATTATTATTATTATATATGGATAAAAATAATAATAATTGTTATTTAACATGAAAAATATAAATATATTTTATACTATATTTAAATGATAAATAATAAAATAGTATTTTTTTTCTAAGTCAAAGTTATAGGTCATAATTACCGATAGTTGCACTGAATTATTTTAATTAGATTAGTATCTTTTTAACATTCTAATCATTTAACTCTTCCATAATTAGTCTTAATCAATAAAATAAATTATTGAAGTGAGTTCATACAAGGAAAATATATACAAATATACTGTTAACATAAAAAATAATAAAAGTATTAGCAAATGGTGGTACCTCCTAACGCTTTAGAGGCTAAATGACCAATTGCAACGTGATCCCCCTTGTACATATATGAGCTGTTAAACTTCACATGAGAGATCTTTTACAAACAATTAATCCAAATTGAGTGACACCTCTATAAAATAGAAAATGATTTAGTATAAAAAAGAGTCACTAAGTAATTATAATCTCACAACCTGTCCAAGTTCTCTAGTAATTATAGAAATCTTAATATAATTTAAAATTTATCTAAATTTTAACATAACTTTTCATGTTTTCAATCATAAAACATCTTGTAATAATAAACCATTTATTTATTTATAATATTTAAATCTCCCAATTTATACAACAAGTCATAAAAGAATAACAACACTAACTTATAAATGATTTCAACCTATTTAATTATAATCATAATAGTTTCACCAAACATCCTCTAATATATTTACGTCATTAAGAAAATAAAATAAGTTCTTATTACTGTTGGTGTGTGTTATGGTGTATGCTGATAATTAAGGCGTCTACACACGTCTTTCGATGGAGCAAAACATGGAAGCGGAACAATTATTAGTGGAGCCATAAAATATAGATGTACAGGAATTATGGTTATTGTTTAATTTGTGTTTTCATTGAAAACATATAGTTAAAACAACTTTGTATATAAATCGAGAAAGAATAAGGAAATATACATGATAATTATCGGAGAAACCTGATATTTATCGTGGTATCAGAAACAAGTTATTACTAATTAATGGAATTACCTAGCGATTTTGTTTTTTGTTGATTGTGGTATTTCTTGATTTGCGGTTTTTCTTGATTGTGGCGATTGTGGTTCTTTGGATTACTGTTTTTGTTGATTGTGGTTGATGATCTGCGAATGTTTGCAGGGTGGCCATTTTGATTTCTAGAGTGGCCATTTCTAATCTCTCGACACTTTTCCACCATCAGTTTCTTTTGAAAAAAAGCGAACAACGAGAAGGAGCTAGTTGGAGTCACGCAATTGTGATGCATCTACGTGGCAGTGGGCAAGCGCCTTTGGTTTCTACGACTCTGTGAAACTTGAAAAACAACGACATATAATTTGTGGTTTGTCATGTACGTGTGGTAGGTCTATCACGGTTGTGGGTAACCATCTTGTTCTTAAGCTCGGAAAAGCTTGGAATGAGATGAAAGCGCACGGTGGCGTGAAGGAAAAGTTGTTGTGAAACCACGCAAAAGAAAGAAGGCTACTTGTGAGAGCGAGAAGACAGTTGGCGAGGAATGTAGAAGAAAGCTGCGTTAATCTAGTGAGAAGAAACACGAGGTTGCGTGAAGGAAGAGTTGCTTTGTGAAACCACGCAGAAGAAGAAGCTGCGCTGAGGAACGAAGAAGAAGTTGGCTGAGGAACGCATAAGAAGCTGTGTGAATCTGGCTGAGAAGAAGCTGCGCGAACTTGGAACTGGTTTAGGGTTAGAAATGCGCAGAAGGAGCTGCGCTAATTTGTAAATTTTTTTTAGGGTTACGCATTTTTCTTTATATAGTGTACGAACGAAGTGTAAAAAAAAAGGAAAAAAATTTAGAATTCAGGGCTGAATCTAGAGATTTAACCACCAATTTCATATTAGAAGGTTTGACTCCTTTTGCTTTGGTACATTCTGATGTTTGGGGACCTTCCCCGGTCATTACGTCATCGGGTCATCGTTGGTTTGTTATTTTTGTTGATGATTGTACACGAATGGCATGGCTTTACCTTCTCAAGCATAAAGATGAAGTATTTTCTACATTTCACACATGTTTACACCATGATTGAGACCTGAATTTTAGAAAAAATTAAGATACTTAGGTACGATAATGGAGGGAGTATGTTAATCAACAATTTTGGACATACTTGAACACCCATGGTATTCTCCATGAAACCTCGTGTTCCTGAAACCATGAGAATGGGGCTGTAGAGAGGAAGAATCGGCATATTTTGGAAACGGCTCGGGCCTTACTAATCGGTGCGTATATGCCTAATAAATATTGGAGTGATGCGGTTACTACGGTTGTGTATTCTTGAATCGTATGTCTTGTAAAACCTTACAATTTCGAGACTCCATTAAAGGTCTTTATCCGATCATCGATCATCTTCCTTGCCCTCTTATTTTAATGTACACTTACTAAATTTTTTGGATGTGTTGCTTTTATCCAGCCTCCATAAAAATCAACGAACTAAGTTGGATCCATGTGTTTGTCCGATGTGTATTCTTGGGGTATGGCGTACAAAAAGGGTTATTGATCTATGATCCAATTGTAAAAAGAACCATATTACCATGGATGTCACTTTCCTCGAATCCAAATGTTTTTCCCATCCAGGTATCGATCACACTCTTGGGAGGAGAGTTATGGTGAAGAATGAAATTGGCTTGATATTGACATATTAGACACTGTGACATACTCGGATCGTGCCAATAATATGGAGGAGCCGATTATCTAGACCCAGAGCTTGAACTTCGAAGGCTGAAGGCTGAAGTAGTAATTGAATCTCGAGAAGATGAAGTGGTTGATGCAACGATAGCGTATTTTATCTGAGTTATTTTTGCATCAATTTTAGTAATGATAATTGCTATGTTTGTTTAATTTTTATTAATTTTTGTAAAATAAATTAATTTTTTTCTTTTTTTTGCTAAAAGTGTATTTTTAATAAAATTAAATAATTTGTATCGAAATTGTACTTAATTTCATATTTTTGTCCACAAATATAATTTATGGTAATATATTTTCTTAATTACAATTTATATAAATCAAAAATATAATTTAAATTAAATTTGGGCTTAATTGTAATTATTAAAAGTTTAAAAATTTAATTTAAAATTAGTTAAGAGCTAAGCGTAATTTAAGAAAGTTTAAAATGTAATTTGAAATATATTTGTGGGTGAAAATATAATTAAAAAAGTTTAATTTTCGCGGGGGAGATGAAGACCACGCGCAGAGCCATTTCTGGCAACGTGGGCCGTCTAGATCAAAGTATCACGGCTCGGATGCGCGCGTGTCCATGGCTCGACAAAAGCGGTGGGACGAGAGATATTCCTTTCACGCGGCTCGGCGTGCCGGTGGGTCCACGTGTCGCGCGAGGCGGCGTCGAGTGGAAAGCCCGCATGTCGTGCGCAATTCCCGAGGCGGTCGGCGGCCCGTTGGATCGAGATCAACGGTCGGATTGAGCCGCGTCCATCCGTCGCGCATCGCGCGGCCGCTCGTGTTAACAATCTGTGTGACGCGGTCCGTCTGGCCGGCGTGCACCCACTCGGCTCTTCCAAACGGAAAATGGCCGGCCACGTGTCTCGCCATAAATATTCCGGCGAATAACATGGTGACACGTGGCATGCTGGTGAAATAAAAACGCGAGAATCGGCGCCACTTCCGGTAGTTACACATTTCGGATTAGGAGAAATCGCTGCGACGCGTTCTTCGTGCGCCGAGCTTAACGTCAATGAAAAAGCTGCCCGTGTCCATGGTGTGTCCGCCATGATCGGAGCGCGACACGTGGCGTACGAAAAAAAGAAAAAAATTCAAAAAAATTGAGGAATGTTTGTTACGCGTGCTTGCTTGTCTCACATTAATGATATAAAAAATAATAAAAAAATTAAAAAAAAAAAAATAAAAATAAAAATAAAATAATAGAAAAAAAAAAATGAAGTGATATATGTTTGTGGGATACTGTGTCTACAAGGGGATGTTTTTTTTCTTTGTTTCTTTAATCGGTTTGAAGTTCCATTTTTCTTCTCTTTGTTCTTTCGAAAATTTTGGGAGAAGACTAGCGATTCTTGCAAGTTTTTCTTCCTTGTAGCATTTTTATTTTTCTTTTATCTTGTCTGCGTGTTACCTGAAAACACGCGGTGTATTAATTAACATTTTATGTGGTATTTTCTTAGGAAATTACGAGAGAAAGAAGACAAAGAAGAAGAAAAGGGATGAAATTTATTTTCATTGAGGAATCGTGAAAGAGTTTTTTTTCTTATCATTTATTTTCTTTTAATTTTCTTTCTCTGCAATGTTATATTTTTGTTGTGTTGTAATTTTAAATTCTGCTATGAACTAATACATTTGTTACGGGATTGCGGTGTAAGCGTAAATTATGAAATTTGAATTAAATATTTTTGAATGATTTATGGAATTTGTTTTAAGTTGTTTATTTTATACGTATTTCATGCTTTTAATTATCGGAAGATTAATTAATTGATATGTGACATTTAAATAAACTTGAAAAAGGCATTTTTGTGTCTTTCTCGTGATGAAATAACGTATATACATAAGAGATAGAAATATACTTTTATTGTATGTGTAGCGATAGAGAACTTCGAACTTAATAAATCTGGTTTGAATTTAATTCGCGTAGGAATATAGTGAATCATTTTAACTTGATGTTTTACGTATGGAGCTGGAAGAGATATATGGATAGATTAGGAGTTCTTGGTTAACAACTTAAAACACGATAACATAAATCAAGATAAAATATAGCGATTCAAGTGGATTAATTTGGTGAAAGCGCAATCCTAGAATTTTCTTGCAATCTGTTATAAAAGTTAGTAGTCAACTGCGCATCAAATTATGTTGTTTGGATAAAATTAGGTTGAAATAATTTTAATAATTAATACCGTAATGGAAAATCTCTGTGGGAGCGATATTTTACTTATCATATTATTACTTGTGGCCGTGTATACTTGCGAGTTAGGTGTGTTAAAAAACGCCTTGACAAGTTTTTAAGTTCTTGATTTTGTTTTACTATTTTTATTGTTGATATTAATACCAATCAATCTGATTTTAATTCAAAAAAAAAAAAATAAATAAATAAATAAATAAATACATATATATTTTTTGTTTAATTGCTTACTGTTACTTTCTTGTATTTGTGTGTTTATTTATGTTTTAAATTTAATTTATATATTGTATTAGATTTAATTTTGGATAGAGTGGGACTTTGTATGCGACGCATTAGAAATCTTGACCTAGTTCCCTTAGATCTAGAAATTCATAGAACTATTCTGAACTTAAAGAAAAATAATAAACAAGAAATCTTGAGCACTAGCTATGGATAATGAAATTCAGTTGAAGAACGAAGATCCTTAAGAGATTATGCGGTGCCGTGGTTGGTGGAATCCATTCAAGCATTAGAAGACCATTAATTCAAGCCAATAATTTTGAAATTAAACTGCATGATCATTCACGCATGATTCAAACATCGGTACAATTTGGTGGGTTACCCCACGATGATCCAAACTCCATTATATCAAACTTCCTAGAGATTTGTGACACGCTTTAGCATAATGGAGTCGCGATGATGCTATTCGGTTGAGACTTTTTCCTTTCTCATTGAGAGATAAGGCAAAGTTGGTTGAATTCATTGCCGTGTAGTTTATCACTACGTGGGAGGATGGAAAGCTCAAAAATTTTAGCCAAATATTTTCCACGTGACAGAAGGCGCACGGATGAGGAATGAAATCACCACTTTTATGCAGGTTTGACTTCGAGTCATTATATGAAGCTTGGGGAGAGTCTGAGGAGCTACTTAGAAGATGTCCGCTGTGGATTAGAAGTGGCTTCAAGTTCAAACATTTTATAATAGTTTGATGGGTCGAACTAGAAATATGATTGATCTTTGCGGCCAGGTGCTCTAATGGGAAATCAATTGATGAAGCGTACAACTTATTAGAGGAAATGGCTTCAAATAGTTATGAGTGGCCATCGAGAAAGGATGGTTCCTAAGAAAACGGCGGAATTCATGAGATTGATGCTATAGTAGCTTTTGCACCTGAAGTATGCGCTTTGGTTAAAAAGATGGAATCTCTTATGGGTGTCCATTCTATTCGAGTCCTTTTGTTGCATGCGAAATTTGCAATGGTAACCATGCCGGTGAGAGATGTCCTCGCTGACCACAGATCTGTCAATTTTGTTTCCAATTATAGTAGGAATCAAAACAATCAAAACAATCCTATTCAACACATACAATCCAGGGTGGAAGAATCATCCTAATTTTTCTTGGAGTAATAACCAAGGTCGATCATCTTACATGAGCCAAGCCTTTCGCCTCAGGGTTTTCATAACCAAGTCCCACATGCAGAGAGAAAGCCTTCATTGGAAGATATGTTTGCTCGGTATATGCGAGAATGAGACTATTATCCAAAATCGGGCAACATCTATTAGAAATCTAGAAGTTCAATTGGGGGGCAACTAGCTACTGGCACTTGTCAATAAGCCACTCGAGGATCTTTACCTAGTGATCGAAATCAACCCAAAGGGAGGGAAAAGAGCATTGTAAAGCGGTGACATTGAGGAGTGGAAAAGAGTTAGAAGAAATACAAAAATCCATTTCTCCAGACTCTTATTGTTGAAGGTGTTGACCTCGAAAAACAAGAAAAGGCTAATCATAGGGTTGAAGAGAATGAATTCAACGAAAAATCCCGCTAATAAAACCGGTGTTAGATAATCTCGAGCCTTATAATCCACTGATTCCATTCCCTCAGCGCTTCCAGTAAGCAAAAACTTGATAAACGGTTCTCTAAGTTTCTTGAAGTATTTAAAAAACTTCGTATATCAACATCCTTTTCTTTGATGCCTTGGGCAAATGCCCGGTTATGTGAAATTTATGAAAGACATCTTGTCTAAGAAAAAGAAGGTTAGGTGATTTTGAGGCCCCATTTGCTCTCACTGAGAGAGTGTAGTGCCACGTCCTTGAAAAGAAGCTACCACCTAGGCTTAAAGATCAGGGAGTTTCACCATTCCACGTACTATTGGTGAGAAATTTTTTGGTAGAGCTTTGTGCGATCTTGGTGCAAGCATTAATTTGATGCCACTTTCCATCTACAAAGACTTGGATTAGGAGAAGCACAATCGACCACTTGTGACTCTTCAACTGGCGATAGGTCTTTGAAACTTGAGGAGCATTATAGAAGATGTGCTTGTCAAAGTAGACAAGTTTATCTTTCTGTGATTTCATAATTCTCGACGTGGAGGAAGATAAAGAGATTCTATCATTCTTGGGAGACATCATTTTTAGCAATGTAGTAGGACTTTGATTGATGTTCAAAAGGAGAGGCGACCATGAGAGTCGAAGACCAAGAGGTAACTTTCAACGTCTTTAAAGCTATGAAATTTCCAAGAGATTAGACGATTGCCTTAGAGTTGACACGGTGAATGCGTTAGTTGAAAGCAATTTCAAGGAAAATTTTTAGTCTTGATGCTTTGGAACTTGCAACTTGTGAATGACAATATTATTGATAACTACGATTCTCTTGAATATCTCGAGTTATTTAAGGCATCTCCACAACTCTTTAGTCCTCAGTGAAGATGCATCACGAAGTTGTAACACCGTCTAAGTTTACCTATGGGAAGCCATCTATGGAGCGAAAACAATTACTAGAGCTTAAACCCTTTGCCAACCCATCTAAGGTATGCTTATTTGGGTGAAATGACTACTGATACCTGTGATTATTTGACATCTCTAGATGACGATCAGCAAGCTATTGAGAGTGTTGAGAAATTACAAGCTAGCATTAGGATGGTCTATAGTGACATTAAAGGAATCGATCCTTGATATGCATGCACGTACACAAGATCTTGTTTGAAGAAGATATCAAGCCCTCTTATTGAGCATCAGCGTCGTTTGAATCAATCATGAAGGAGGTAGTAAAGAGGAAATCATTAAGTGGTTAGATGCGGGCATTATCTATCCTATTTCGAGATAGTTCTTGGGTCGATTGATTCATTGTGTTCCAAAGAAAGGGGAATTACGGTGGAGACTAATAGCAATAATGGTGATTCCCACGGAAAGTGAGGGATGGCGGGTATCGTGGACTATCGGAAGCTCGACAAGGCCAACTCGAAAGGATCATTTCCAACTTCCATTTATTGACCAAATGCTAGGCAAGTTAGCGGGACATTCTTTCTCTTGTTTTGGATGGCTATACAGTTACAACCAAATTGCTATCGCGCCCTGAAGATCGAGAAAGACCAACTTTCACATGTCCGTATGGGAACTTTTGCTTTCCGAAGAATGCCTTTTGGATTATGTAATGCTCAAATACCACTTTTCGAGGTGTATGATGGCTATCTTCTCAAGCATGGTGGAAGATTGTATTGAGATATTTATGGACGACTTCTCGGTTTTGGGGATTCATTTGATATGTGCTTGCATAACCTTTCTTTGGTCCTACAAAAGTGCGAAGAAACAAACTTGGTTTTAAATTGGGAAAAATCTGCCATTGGTAGGAGAAGGTGTTGTCCTCGACCATCTAATTTCGTCTAAAGGAATTGAAGTGGATAGGGCAAGATTGAAACCATTGAGAGACTACCGCCTCGACATCGGTGAAAGCAATTAGAAGCTTTCTTGGGCATGCGAGGATTCTATAGGCGTTTCATAAAAGATTTTTCCAAGATATCAAAGCCTACGTGTAATCTTTTGGAAAAAGATACAAAATTCACATTTGACGAAAAGTGTTTGGAAGCTTTCCGCGTTTTGAAAGAAAAGTTGATCACGAACATCATTGTTGCACCGCATTGGAATCTACCTTTTGAGCTTATGTGTGATGCCGGTGATTTTGCGGTAGGAGGCTGTTTTAGGACAACGGAAGAAGAGAGTTTTTCATGCCATATACTATGCGACAAAACTTTGACCAAGCTCGAAATGAATTATGCTACCACCGAAAAAGAATTACTTCTTGTTGTATATGCTTTTGAAAAGTTTCGTTCCTACCTAATCGGAACTAAAGTGACGATTTATCTTGATCATTCTGCTATAAAATATCGATGGCTAAAAAAGATGCAAAACCAAGATTGATTAGATGGATCCTCCTACTTCAAGAATTTGATTTGGAGATCGAGGATAAGAAAGGAACGAGAAAATCAAGTGGCTGATCATCTATCGAGATTGGAAAATAATGATGGAGCCGTGGACAAGACTATCATTGGTGAAACTTTCCCGGATGAGCAATTGTTTTCCTTTGATCATAGAAGTGTGCCGTAGTACGCATGACTATGTTAATTACATCGTAAAGCAATGTGCTTCCACTGAAATATCTTTCCAATGAGAAGAAAAAAATTCTTACGTGATGTTAAGTACTATTTATGGGATGAACCTTACTTGTTTAAGCATTGTGCGGATCAAATTATCGGAGAAGGTGTGTCCCAGGGAAGAAATTGAAAATATACTTAGACATTGTCATTCTTGACCTTTATGGGAGACCATTTTGGAAAAAGAAAGAACTGACTAAGGTTCTTCAATCCCGGTTTTATTGGCCAAATTTGTTTAAAGATGCACATTTCTTTGTTTCACCTTGTGACGGTGCAAAGAGTTGGTAACATTTCTAAGAAACACGAGATGCCTTTAAACAACATTCTTGAGTAGAAATATTTGATGTTTGGGGAATTGATTTCATGGGACCTTTTATCTCGTCCTACAACTGAACCTCTACATTCTGGTGGTGTGGATTACGTGTCTAAGTGGGTAGAAGCAATTCCCTTGCCTACCAATGATTCCAAAGTGGTCTTGAATTTTCTAAAGAAAAACATTTTCACTCGATTTGGCACCACGAGGGCAATGTAAGTGATGGGGAACTCATTTTGCAACAAATCTTTTGAAACCCTCCTTGCCAAATACGGTGTCACTCGTAAGATCCTGGCGCTTATCATCCTCAAACTAGTGGACAAGTTGAGATATCTGACAGAGAAGTGAAGAGAATTTTGGAGAAGACGGTAAATCCTTCAAGGAAGGATTGGTCTAGAAGATTGGATGATTCAGCTACGGGCATACCGAACGGCCATCGAAGACAAGGATGTCCCATCGGTTGGTTTTTGGGAAAGCTTGTCATCGGTTGAATTGGAGACACATGCGTATTGGGCTATCAAGACTTTGAATTTTGAGTTAGGTGTTGTTGGAGAAAACGTCTCCTGAAATCAATGAGATGGATGAGATTCGTTTACGCGTATGAAAATCTTGAGATTTATAAGGAAAAGGCAGAAGAGGTGGCATGACAACAAAATCTTGCATCGACACTTCGAACCGGAGACGAGAAAGTATTGCTCTTCAATTCTCGTTTGAAGTTCTTCGCGAGGAAAATTGAAATCTAAGTGGTCGGAGGCCTTTCATTATTACCAAAGTACACCCACGTATGGGGCTGTTGAGATTAAAGGTGAAGAATCACAAAATTCTTTCCAAGTGAACGCAGGCAAAGACTCAAACCTTATTTAGGGGGTGACATTGATCGTCAAAAGTCCACCATTTTCTTATGTGATCCAACCTAAAGCAAAGAGAAAAGCGATCAGTGATGACTCTAAATCAGCGCTTCTTGGGAGGCAACCCATGTGTTTTTATATTTATTTATTTTATTTTATTTTTTATTAGTTTTTATATTTTGCTATGTTGTTATTTTAATTCTTTTTTTTTCTTTCGTAGGTGCAAATATGAAGAAATGAAGCTATTTTGGCTTAACCAATCAAACAAACCAGGAAGACTCTTAAAACCCATCTCAAATGGTCTTTAATTTTCACACGCATTGAGGACAATGTGTATATTAAGGACCCTGGTGTATATACTTGATCGAATTAAAATACTTTACTGGATGTGATTGCTTGTGAAATTTTTTTTTTTTGTTGTTTGTTTGGTTGATTGAAGATATGTCTTTATGAATAGTGATTTATTTTTTGTTTCTTCGATTTAAATAATGCATATCTGTTTGAAAAATCTGAATGTTGTCTAAGTGATGATTAAATTTTACGTATATTTCATTTTTACAAGAATTAATGAGCACTAGTCTTGACTTTTGAGTTGCTATGCTAATTTAGAGAATGTTTATGTGAGTATGAAATTCGATTGATTTTTGTGGTGTTACTGATTCTTAGAATTTGTTTGATTTTCTCTCAGAAATTATAGATAACATTTAACTAAGAAAATGATTTAGGCCATCTTTGGATCGTTTGAGCCTTTCTATCTACCTTTACATGCATTATCCATAGTATACTGATTGAGCTTCAAAGTTTATATATATATATGTCTCATTTCAAAAGCCTATCTAAAAAGTATATATATATATGTGTTTAGATATACCTATTTATTGTTCTTATTTCACTAACATGTTACAATTGTTAGTACATTTGAAGGATATATCGGAAAAAAAAGGGTTCTGAAAAAAAAAAAAAAAAAATTATGGTGTATGTGATGATAAATCCGAATCTGGTTGTAATGATTGTGATGATAGAATTATCTTTTTCAATCTGAAAATGTTATGCTCGGGAAAAGTTTAAGCTAAATATTGTACCCCATTCATTCCTTCCTACCTAAGCCGTACATTACAAGCTTTATAAAGTCTATTGATTTGGTGTTTTGTGTTTGTCTACATTAGTGGAGAGAAATGAAAAATAAACTTATGAGATTTGTGATTTCATGATAATTTGTTTGATTTATATTTGTATAAACTTATCAGGATTAAATGTAATGAAATTTGAAAAAGACTTCAACATACACTTAAAATTTCATTGTAAAAAGGTTATATACTTTTAAATTGATTTTGATACTTAGATAAAATTCTTTTATTTCTTTGAGTTATGTTATTTGGAATGTTTAAAAAGAAATATTTTAAAACAATCACTATTTTAAATGCATTTATCATGGTTTATTTCTTCCTTTTGCTTTCGAGGACTAGCAAAAACTTAAGTTTGGGGTGTTGATAGCTATTTTTATACGATTATTTGCATCAATTTTAGTAATGATAATTCTATGTTAGTTTAATATTTATTAATTTTTGTTAAATAAATTAATATTTTCCCTTTATTTGCTAAAAATGTATTTTTAATAAAATTAAATAATTTGTATCGAAATTGTACTTAATTTCATATTTTTGTCCTGAAATATAATTTATGGTAATATATTTTCTTAATTACAATTTATATAAATCAAAAATATAATTTAAATTAAATTTGAGCTTAATTGTAATTATTAAAAGTTTAAAAATTTAATTTAAAATTAGTTAAGGCTAAAGCTTGTAATTTAAGAAAGTTTAAAATGTAATTTGAAATATATTTGTGGGTGAAAATATAATTAAAAAAGTTTAATTTTCGCGCGGGGAGATGAAGACCAGCGTAATGGCCTTCGCCGCGTGGACCGTCCGATCAAAGTATCCACGGGCTCGAGATGCGCGCGTGTCCATCAGCTACGACAAAAGCGATTGGGGACGAGAGATATTCGCTTTCACGCGGCTCGGCGTGCGGTGGGTCCAGCGTGTCGCGCGGCGGCGTCGAGTGGGCCACATGTCGCCGCGGCAATTCCCCGAGGCGGTCGTGACGGGTGGATCGAATCAACGGTCCCGGATTGAGGCGCGTCCGTCCAGCTGTCGCGCGCCGGCGCTCGTGTTAACAATCTGTGTGACGCGGTCCGGCCTGGCGGCGTGCACCTCGCTCTTCCAAGCGGAAAATGGCCCGACCACGTGTCTCGCTAAATATTCCGGCGAATAACATGGTGACACGTGGCATGCTGGTGAAATAAAAACGCCTTGAGAATCGGCGCCCGCTTCCGGGTAGTTACACATTTCGGTCGGAGAAATCGGCACTGCGACGCGTTCTTCGTGCGCCGGCTTAACGTCGATGAAAAAGGCGCACGCGTGTCCGCGGTGTGTCCCTTGATCGAGCGCGACACGTGGCATGCGGAAAAAAGAAAAAAAATTCAAAAAATTGGCGAGAATGTTTACATTCAGCGTGCTTGCTTGTCTCCATTAATGATATAAAAAATAATAAAAAAATTAAAAAAAAAAATAAAAATAAAAATAAAATAAAAGAAAAAAAAAATTAATTGATATATGTTTGTGGGATACGCTGAGGATGTTTTTTTTCTTTGTTTCTTTTATTTCATTTGAAGTTCCATTTTTCTTTCTTTTGTTCTTTCGAAAATTTTGGGAGAAGACTAGCTTGAGTTCTTGCAAGTTTTTCTTCCTTGTAGCATTTTATTTTTCTTTTATCTTGTCTGCGTGTTACACAAAACACGCGATGTATTAATTTAACATTTTATGTGGTATTTTCTTAGGAAATTACGAGAGAAAGACAACTTGAAAGAAGAAGAAAGGGATGAAATTTATTTTCATTGAGGAATCGTGAAAAGAGTTTTTTCTTATCTATTTTCTTTTAATTTTCTTTCTCTGCAATGTTATATTTTTGTTGTGTTGTAATTTTAAATTCTGCTATGAACTAATACATTTGTTACGGGATTGCGATTAATAGCGTAAATTATGAAATTTGAATTAAATATTTTGAATGATTTATGGAATTTGTTTTAAGTTGTTTATTTTATACGTATTTCAGTACTTTTAATTATCGGAAGATTAATTAATTGATATGTGACATTTAAATAAACTTGAAAAAGGCATTTTTTGTGTCTTTGCTCGTGATGAAATAAACGCATATATACATAAGAGATAGAAATATACTTTATTGTATGTGTAGCGATAGAGAACTTCGAGCTTAATAAATCTGGTTGAATTTAATTCGCATAGGAATATAGTGAATCATTTTAACTTGATGTTTACGTATGGAGCTCCGGAAGAGATATATGGATAGATTAGGAGTTCTTGGTTAACAACTTAAAACACACGATAACATAAATCAAGATAAAATATAGCGATTCAAGTGGATTAATTTGGTGAAACTGCAATCCTAGAATTTTCTTGCAATCTGTTATAAAAGTTAGTAGTCAACCTGCATCAAACTATCGACTGTTTGGATAAAATTAGGTTGAAATAATTTTAATAATTAACGAATACTAGTAACAAATCTCTGTGGGAACGATATTTTACTTATCATATTATTACTTGTGACCGTGTATACTTGCACGAGTTCGTGTGTTAAAAAACACGCAACAGCACTCCTCCACCCTCTAGTACCCAGTGATCCTCCTGAGGTAAGCTATCATATCACACCTTTACAAACTAATGCTATAGATACATCTGTTGGTTATGTTTTACCTTTCAGACACAATCGAGGCAAACCCCCAAATTGATACTCTCAAGAAAGAGAAGAACGATAATCCAAGTATCCAATAGCAAATTATGTATCTACTTAAAGGTTATCAGAACCTATAAGTGCATTTGCACAAACACTCTCCTCGTGTCAAATTCCAAGTAGCATTGAAGAAGCCTTATCTGATCCAAAATGAGCTCAAGCTATAAAAGAGGAATTTGAGGTATTGTAGAAGAATAACACATGGGTGTTAAGCGAGTTACCTCAAGGGAGGAATATGGTAGGATGCAAGTGGATTTTCTCCATTAAGTATAAAGCAGATGGGTTAGTTGATCGATACAAGGTGAGGCTTGTAGCGAAAGGATATACACAGAAACACGGGATAGATTATCAAGAAACCTTCTCACCTGTGGCTAAACTGAAAACCGTTAGAGTCTTGTTATCTCTTGCGGAAAATTTAGATTGGCCATTGCACCAACTTGACGTAAAAAATGCCTTCGGCCATGGTGATCTTGAAGAAGAGAGATTTACATGGATATCCCGGGGATATCTTGTTACATTAGGAAAAGAAAGCCGCATGTAGATTACAACGAGCATTGTATGGACTAAAACAATCACCTCGAGCATGGTTTGGTAGGTTGAGTTCGGCAATGAAGAAATATGGGTTCCAACAAAAACAGCTACGATCATACTCTTTTCCTAAAACATCGATTAGGGAAGATAACAACCACTTATAGTCTATGTAGGCGACATGATCATTACGAGGGGATGATAAAGAAAAATCTCTAAGCTTGAGAACAAACTGTCAAATGAGTTTGAAATGAAGAATTTGGGAGAGCTTAAATACTTCTTAGGTATTGAGGTAACAAGATCAAAACAAGGCATATGTCTTTCCCCAAAGGAAATATACCTACGAGCTCTACTAACGGAGGTAGGACTACTAGATTGTAAACCGGTCGATATTCCAATGGTTCAAAATCATAAACTTTGAGAATATGTGGACTAAGTACCAGCAGAAAAATAGAGAGATCAACAGTTAGGAGGCAAACTCGTTATATTTATCTCGTACTCGACACGATATTGCTTATCTTGTGAGTGTCGTGAGTGGGTTCATGCATTGCCCAAGTGAAGACCATATGGATGTGGCCATGCGAATGCCCGTTATTTAAAATCCTCCCTTGGGAAAGGGACTTATGTTTTCAAAAGAATGGTCGATTGAGAGTCCTTGGATATCTGATTGATTGGGCGGGGAATATGAAGGATAAGAAATCTACTCTGGGTACTACTACGTTTGTGGGGGCAATCTTGTTACATGGAGGAACGAAGCAAAGGTAGTTGCCTTATCTAGTCATGGAAAATTTGAATTTCGAGGAATGGTGAAAGGAATATGTGAGCTCGCTTTGGTTGAAAAAACTTCTAACCGAGATTGGTATTGCTTTCTTAACTCACGAAATGAACTTATTTTGTGATAACAAAGCAGCCATTGCCATCTCTGTAATCCAATTCAACATGATCGCCTGAAAGCACGTTGAAGTGGATCAGACTTGTCAACAGAATCTTGAAGAAAAAGATTATTAAGCTTTCATTTGTTAAATCGAGAAGATCAATTAGGCGATATGCTACCAAAAATCTGTGTCTGAGGAAATTTTACAACTCACTTGACAAGTTGGGCATAAGAGACATATACGCGCCCGAGGGAGATGTTGGTGTGTGTTGTGGTGTATCTTTTGCAATATTGGCATACAATGCTCGATGGAGCAAAACATGGGAGGCAGACAATTATTAGTGGAGCCATAAAACATGGATGTGCAGGAATTATGGTTATTGTTTAATTTTTGTTTTCATTGTATATATATAGTTAAAACACTTGTATAGAAATCAGAACAGAAAGAATAAGGAAATATACATGATAATTATCAGAGAAACACAATATTTATCAATTACCACCAATAGAATGAAAATTCATCTGATGTTATATAACTGAACTAATCTAAGTTTACTTCAATGAAATAACTCAAATCTTCAATCAAACTTGGGAGGAAAAAAATTAAAAAAAAAATAGGATGAGTAGACAAATTTAAAAAATAAATAATTATTGAATATATATATATATATATATATATATATTTAACTTTAATGATTTAACTCTAAAAATTTAAAACAAGTCATAACATTAAAATATTCACAAGTCGTATTAGTAATTTGAAGTAATACAAATAATTATAACTACGTTTAGGTAAGTTAAAATAACTATGATATCAAGTATAAATAATTATGAATAGCTTACATGAAATAAATTATAAGAAATAAGAAAACCTCGTTAAACTTTCATTTGAGCAAAAGCTTATCAAACTTATACAAAGCTCTTTGCACATGCAAATAGTAGAAGTCTCAATTTCATGTGTACTAGTCATACATGTATAGAATGAAGTCAATTAGTTGATTATTTATTTCTTATATTACTACTAAATTTGAAAGAAGTGCTTGTTTAATAGTTTAAAAATAATAATATTTATTAATATGCATAATATTTTGAAAAATTACTGCTTAAACTAAGATATAAAATTAAGTAAAATTTTTTGAACTAACATAATAATAATATTCTAAAATGTTGTTTCTCAAAGTTGAAAATAAACTTATATGTTCTAATCAAAATTTATATTTATGTTTTAAATCTGAGTAAACACTTTTGAACTCATGTAAGAATCAATTATCTACTTTCTAAATATAAAATAATCATTATCTAATAAGAAAGAACTAAATTTGTGAAAAATTTAATAAACTTAAATATTATGAACATGTTTAATTTAATAATAAAGAAATACTTATAAAATTTGAGTAAAATGTATCAATTCATAGTAATGAAAACCATTGTTGCTCTAACTGTCCTATATGGTATACTGAATCATCTCTAACGACATGACTCATAATTGTGTCAAAAACAAGAATAACATCATAGTTAATTAATTTAAAATAGAAAGATACTCTAAAAGTTCTAAAATATGAACTAATAACATATAACTTCTAGTTTAAATACTCTTAGGTTTATGTTTCAATTCAAGAATGCAAACTTTCTAATCAATTCAACTTAAAATTAAATGGATTCAAAATAGTTAAAAAAAATCTCATGTAAATACAAGGTTATTTGTATGCTAGGCTACAAACTTGAGTGAAAATCTTTTGAAATCACTAGAAATAGTTTTTTTTAACTCAATTCAAAGAAATATAACTTCAAATGGGAATGTTTAAATTAAAATATGTAAAAAATTCAAAAATTGGACTTTCTTAACTTTCTAAAAAAAATAACATATGTCCGTTAAGAATTACCAAAGTTATTTTTAAAATTTGAACTTTCAATTTGTATTATCTCACTATAAGTAGTTTTAAAATAATTCAAACATAAGCATAACTTTTTATAAACATGTCCAAATATAATTTTATTAAAATATACAAAAATTAGACATTTTAATTTTTAAAACAAAATATAATATACTCAATTTTTATAAGTAACACTCTTTCAAAAGTAAAGAATAATGATTTGTTTAAAAAGTAATTTTCAATACAATCTTCACAAAATATACTCTTAGTTAAATTTATATAACTTTATTTAGAAAATTTAAAATGAAAAATCGCAAAATATATATAAAACTAGAAATCACAAGTAATAAAATATAAATCATTCAAATAAAATCTATAAAATGACTTTAAAATCACAAAATACAAGTTAGGTTGAAATAGAACTTTAAATTTCAATTTATAAAGAACATGCTTTGGTAAAACTAGTACAACTTTTTGCAGAAAACTCTAAATTCAATTTTGTAAAATCCCACAAAAACTAGACATTATTAGTTTACAAAAAAATAACACCACTTATTGTTTGATAGAGAAATAGGTCAAAAATACTAAACTATCGATCAGATTCAACACATAATTTTCAACTCATCATCCTTCAAGCATACCTTTGAAAAACACTCATAAAATTTTGTAGAAAATTTCAAATGAAAAACAGTAAAAAAATTTGAAACTAGACATATCAAGATTTTAAAAAGATTTAATTTACAATTCTAATATGTAAATCCATTTCAAATAACAAAAATATCAAAGAATTCAATACAGTATTTTTAACATGATTTCTATAAACCACCTTCAATGAAATATACATATCTTTGTATTTTCTAGTTATGCATAGCTAGTTATAACTCTTATATTTTAACAATTATTTTTTTGTCTTTATTCAATTCTATAGAAGCTAAGTTACAGTATCAAATATGATTGTCATATAGATAAATGAATATCAACATCAAATGATATTGACCTTATTCAAACTTTAGTGGTCAAAGAATTATCAATTTTTGATTTATTTCAAATGTTAATACACTATCACATAATTGTTTAGCTCTTATACTAACATCATGTTCTTGATATTGATTCATAAATGATGAATCATTAAACATTGTTAAATGTGATAGGTGATTACCTTAAAGTGGATAATAATATACCCTATATAATAGTAATTTTATTATTATTATTTTTACGGGCAAATTCCAAGAAGGTTTTAACTTAAAAAATATATTTATGCTCAATTCTACACTTTTACCTCTAAGATTTGTATATTTTCTATTTATGATATTAAACATATTAAATATGTATCCAATACAATAAAAAAAATGTATTAATCACAAATATATTTAAGTTATTATTATATATGAAGTTATAAATTATTAGAATATTCATCAAAATATCATATAAAAATAAATACATAAAATTCAAACAATTAATAAACTTATTATATATAACATTAACATTAACAATATATAATAATAATAATTTATAATGCATGTAATATAATAAGTTTAAAAAAATAATTTATATATATATATATATATATATATAAATTCATGTAATAATAATAAATTTAAGCTTGAATAAAATTAATTAAAATAAATAAATAAAAAATATTTTCTTCTTTTTTAAACTTGAATAAAAATACATGATATACTAATACAAAATATATACAAATAATTAATAATACATAATATATATACATGAAAATAAAATATTTTTTATAAAAATTATATAAAAACATAAAATATCAATAATAAATGTAAAATAATTCATAGAAATACTTACAGTAATAAAATAAGTAAGAAAATGAAAAAAATGAAGGAAAATAGGTAAGAAAAAATTGAGTATTATGCTTAAAAAATGGTAGATCTAGATCAAAAATTGGAGAAGAACAAAACTCAACTGATGGCACCGAAAATGATGGTTGAAAGTGGCAAAAAATTAGAGGTAGTGCACAATTTTTTTTAGAGAAATGAGAAGACAAGCAAAAATTATTGGCAAACGAGGGAAAAGAAGAAGAAAAAAGAAGAAACAACACGTAGTGTGTCAATTAACGCTACACATGACATGTAGCGTAGTTCTAAGCACCAACTGACACGAGCCACGTGTAGCGTCGATTGACATATAAAATCAACACTACTCATTACGTGTCGATTAACATGGTAATCAATGCTACACGTGACACATAACGTCGGTTGTATACATTAACCAACGTGAAGTCATATATAGTGTCGATCCTACATGTCAATCGACGCGAAATTATGGATTGATTGACGTGTACAACCGACGCTATTATTTTTATTTAAAAATAATAATATTTTAATAAAAAAATATTAAATAATATTATTTGTTGGTTATAAAATATTTTTTATAATATAAGCCACTATAAAAACAATTTTCACAATATGTAAACTGACGCAAACTTCAAAATTTAAAGGATTATTGTCTAAAGAGTTCTAACAAACTGAAAAGAGAAAAATGAATAACTGAATTGTATTAAAAAGTAAAGAAGAAGTGAATTGTATTAAAAAGTAAAGAAGAAGTTATCAAACACATCTGATGAAGCTCCTAATTTTATTTCCTAATAAAAAGAATGATAAAGTAACAGTTACAATACGTTTCTACTTACATAATCCAAATTATAGAAGACATAATATAATTCTTTAATGTCATCTTGGTTCGGACACACACGTGTATTAGTTGATAATTTATTTATTTATTATTATGTGTATTAGTTGATAGATAGTTGCCATTTATGTATCTCTACCACTTATCTATAACAAAACATATTGTGACATTTGCAACTTTATCCCAACTCAGCTATTTTCAAGTAGAATCTCCAATTTACCCTTTACATAGTACGGCTTATTGATTTTGTAATTGATCTCTTATATGTATATTGATTGTTAAAATGGTCTGCCCTAGTATTGCAATTCTTGTTATATTCATATATATATATATATATATATATATATGTTATAAAAAACTATATCTAGAGACACAAAATAAAAAAAAAGAAAAATCTCCAAATATAACATATTTAATAAAATAACAACTCGATAATATTAAATAAAATTAAACATTAAAGATATCTACATGATCTTAGTTAACTACTGTATCAGAATTTTATTTTATAGTGAAATATATAAATTAAACACAATAATGCTATTTTTTTATTAAAAGAAATTGTATATGAAAATGGAATATGGTAATAAATTACTAAATTAAGAGTTCTTTTCCAATAATAGCATCATGGGATGATATTTTCTCTCTCATTAATTAATTTTAAGTAGTTTCTAGTTTATTATAAAATGAGCCATAACTATAATTATACAAACTTAAAATCGCGTTGGAGGAAATCTCTCCTCATTTCACGCCTTGTCTCTAGTGTTAAAATTACAGTTATAAAACTCTAAAATATATTGTAAAAATAAATCAATATTGAAAAATTCTCCATCTCTTTCAATATTCTTCACCCACCAACTTACTAGCTATACCCTTTTGGCTAGCTAGCAAATCATCAAAAGATATATTAAATTTTTTTAAAAAAAAAAAGAAACATGGCATTTCGTGGTCAAATATTTATTCTTATAATTATTTCCATGTTTGTATTCCTCCATTGTCCATCTATAATAGAGGCTGCAAAGAATAAAAAGAGTGCAAAATGTTCATCAAAATTGATTCAAAAAATTTGCAAAGAAGCACAAGATAATCATTTTTGCACTAAAGTCTTGTTCTTGAACCGTCATGCGAAAAGGGCTAAAACCACTCTTGAATTGGCAGAAGTTGCACTTGATTTAGCAATAGAACATTCAACAAACACATTGAATTTCATTCAAGAAATGCTTAAGAATAGACAAACTAATCCTTTTTTCAAACGGGCATTACAAATTTGTGCTTCAAATGATGCATATGTGTATGCAATTAATTCTTTTAAAAGTTCTCGTGCAGAATTAAATGATGCCATGACAGCAAATTACGATGCAAGTCTTGTTAGTGATGCTATTAAGGTTTGTGAGGATGCAATGACTCCTCCAAAAGGAGTATCTATACCTTCAATTGTTATCAAGAATAATTATGTAAGCAAGTTAAGTAGCATTGTCGTTGCTGTTACAAATGCTCTTCAAAATGAGGAAAGTGATGATGGAACCTAGCTTACTAGTCATTAAATTAATTAATGTATGTTCTCATTTATCATATATTTAATATACATTGTTATTTTTCTTGATAAACCTTCCTTTTTATCTTTATTTTTTAACATGTTGTATTCTCAAATTATTGTATATTTTATTATTTGCATCATATATGTGTGTAAGATTTAATTAAAGAATTAAAATATAACATTCCAACCTTATTAGTTTACATAATTTAGATTTTGTGCTATCATTGACTTTTAACTTAATTATATCATGGCATAAAAAGCAAAATATCGTTACATTTTGAGTATGCATTTTTTTATTTTGATGCATTTTTTAATCTATATTTTCAAATGCGATGAGTACTCTTATTTAGATTATTAATATCCATTTTAATCATTTAAGTATGAATCAAAAATATAATAGGATATAAAATTTATCTTTTAAATACATTAAAGTTACAATTAAAAAGATTAGAATGATCGAGGAATGTAATACATAATCTACAAGCGAATACTCTTGAGTATTCTTTATTAATTTTATATTTTCCTTTGTTTTAGTGATTGTTTGAGTTAATTGATACAATTATTTTTAAGAAATTCTTAAACTAAAATATCCAACTATACTTCTTGTTAAAATACACGAGAATTTTTTCACAATTGATCGATTATTCATAACTAATATTACATCTTCAACAACATGATCGACATTAAAGAATATCAAAATTAACTTCAACAAATATCAAAATTGTTTTTCCATCATTGTCTTCGTTATTAGTGTCATCATCATCTTCTCTAATTGATGTCATAGTTTTCATAAGAAAAAAATATCAAATAAGTTATGATTATAATATATTTGTGCTATATATAGAAGTACAACAGTTTAGTGTATTGTGCCATCCATCTATTAGTGGATTTTTGACGTATTGTCACTAAAACATATGTTAAAACGCATATAAATTTGCATTCACATTAATTACAATATCATTATAAATTGTTTTTAAAAAATTAATAGTTTTGTGATTTTTAAAATTATTTTAACATGTGTTATAATATAATTAAAATATTGGTAAATTTTTAATCATTTAATATTTTAAAGATGTATAATCCTCCAAAAACATGTTAATTTGAATACTAAAACTTGTATTTTAAAGAAAAATAGCTTGCATTGAAATTTGCATTAAAACATCCTAATTTTAATATTACATTATAATAATTTAGTAGAAAAATAATATTTTAAAGAAAAATTAATTCTAAATTTGAGATTTTATTTTGTGTTTAACAAATATATTAAATGATATCAATTTTATTTTAAGTAAACAAAAAATATTAGTATTTATTGATTGATCGAAAAAAAAATGAGGAAAAAAAGATACTACCAATTAGTTCAGATGTACCTAATATTACGAGTGATTAGTGGATTAAAATTGTTTATTTTTAATCAATTTGACTAAATTTGAAGATTTTTAATCTGAATTTGACCCGATGATATAATCAATTCGAATTCAAATAGATAGGATTTTTTCAGATTAGATAAATATATATTGATATTGAAATTTATTTATGAATTATTGTAATATGTAAAACATGATATATATAATTTTAAATTTATATTTTTTGTAATAAATATTATAATTTATAGTCACAGTTAAAAAAATCAAAAGAATAAAAAATATGTTTATACAATTATTAAATTATTATAAATATTTATATTTATTATTTAAGTTAAAATAATAATTTAATATAATTATGGTATGTATAATATTTAAATATAAAATAAAATATTTATTTATTTATAATTTAATAGTAATTTAGCTCAGATGTGATATATCGGATTATAAAATCTGTCAATTCAAATCTGATCTGAATCCGAATGGATTGTATAATTTTTTAATTTAAATTTGATCCAACTATAAAATTTATCGATCTAATCCGATCCGAATTCGATAAATCGAATCAAATTTTTTAATTTTTAAAAAATAATCATATTATTTGCTCATCCTACCCAATAATACTTAACTCTAACAATGAGATTTAAGGCAAGAAACAAAAAATTGAATAAGTGATAAATTTTGTTATTAGTATTATATATATATATATATATATGTATATATCTTCACCCTATATCTAATTAATTATAATTAATTAACAAATAATCATATATTTATAATATTAGACATTATTAGATAATTATTATGAATTATTAAACAATTAATTTTATAATTTATGATTTTTTTATAAAATAATTACTAATAATTTAATAATAATTTTTACATTGTGATTTTTATGAAAAAATTTAAAAACATGGTTTGGTAATGATTTTTTTAAAAAACTTAAAAATAAAGAAATTTTTAATTATTATTTACAAATTTTATATTTTTAATCATTTTATTCGAATACTTATAAATAAAAAAATAGTAAAACTTGATTTCTTAAAAAATATTTGATAAAAATGAAAAAAAATCAAAAATTAGATATCTAATCCAAAAATATTATTTTTAAAAATTTATAATCACTCCATATTTTATTAATAATTTCTTAAAAATATTAAAATATTAAAATAAAAAAGCATCGTCAAACAAACATGATTTAAAAATCATTTAATGATAGTAACATAGTATTAAATTGAAGTAAAATTATAAATATAATATTATATATATATTAAATATATTATATTATAATAAATATATCAATTTTTATTAAATATAATTATATAAATTTATTAGGATATTATAATCTTTAAATTTATATTTAATATTTTTTAAATAAAAACAAGTTTAATTATATGCTATAATATTTTTATACAAAAAATCTTCACTTTAAATATTTTAAAAAGATAAGTTTTTTTACAACTAAAAATAACTCATATTTTTTTTCACAGAAAATAAAGGTTTTTTATTGAGATATATGTTTTTTATCTTATAAGAAAATAATATATATTTTATTTTTTAATTAAAAATGAACTAATATGAATGGAAAGAGAAGTATAAAAATATCTGCGTTTTAAAATCACAATTCATTAACCGGCCGAAGTCAGACCTTGAAATGGACGAGCAAGAGAGCCTACTCGGAGAAATCAGAGAAACCGACTCAGGCTCTGTTAAGTCCGATCCGGATTCTAATACGACTGGGAGTCTGAAGACGGTGACGACGAAGGTTCCAGAAGTCGAGGTTCATCTCTATCGGAATGGGAAAGGTCCGATTGATGTGTTCAAGACGAGTTTGGGAGGTTGGGACCAAGACCAGCTGGAGGTCCGAGATATTCTTTACAAACACGGCTTCAAATGCATTTTCGCCTTTAAGCCACAGACGGGTCGTGGGGTTCCGATTCGGTTCAATCCCCGAAACGGAAGGTCCATTTTGACCTACAGAGATGGATCCGTCATTTACATTGACGGCGAGCCTATGGTATTATTAATTTTTGTTTTCAATTTCTTCTTTTTAGTTTTGTTCATAATTTATTTTGAATGTTATTTTTTCTTGGTGATATGGAGCTACTCTATGTTTGATTGTGGAAAAAGTATACTTGTTAACCTGATAAAAATAAAATAGGTTTAAAAAAATCTAGGAAAATTCCTGCATAGCGGCATAGTCTATTGACGTTTGTCTATATAACAACTTGGCCTCTGATGTTTGAAAATTAGCAAACAAGCTCCTTGTACCATCAGATAAACATTTAACCCTCTCTCTCTCTCTCTCTCAGTATTTTCACTATAAAAAGAAATATAAGTGATCGAGTGTAAAAATATAGGGTAGTCCTATTTTCAAAGAATTTTTGCTAATGCTAATGCCAGTGTAATATTTCTATTTGTAGAAACACTATAGCATTAAATTGTTTGGAAAAAAATTTAAATTGCTCCTTTATTTGTGTTTTCTGCTATGGAAATAGCATCCCAAAATATATTGTATTTAATATTTTGGACATTTAGATGTATTTCTTAATTTAAAGCAGTTTAAGTGTTAAATTTAACGTTGTAAGTACGGGGATTGTTCGTTGTTAGTCCTAACTTTGTTATTTAGAAAACCTCAGACCAGGTATATATAATGGGCTCTCAAAGAATTTGTCTATTAAGATGAATTGAGGTATTAGGTGTTATATGTAAAGAGTTTGTCTCCCGAAAATAATATACGCATTGTACATAAACTAATATCTGGTCATTCTATTTGTACATTTGTAACGTACAAGCTGACATATGCTGTTTGAGTCGAACTTTTCTTAAACCCTGAAAACATGCTATTTTGGACCTCAAATCGAGAATTTGCACTGTTCAATTTTGCCCTTCAATGATTTTGATGGAAGTCACTTCTTCTAAAACCATATCTTTGAGACCCAAGATGCTAACATCTAATAGTTGAAACCAGCTGGACTGAAATTCATGCAGCTAAACCACTTCAATAAAATCCAAATTGCTGGAACACAAACATGAGATTATTAAGAGTTGTTAGGAATCATAACATGCTATATGATTCCATTGAGAAGTATTCTAATTTCATATTTCAATCAATCAAGTGATTTTATCATCTAACAACTAATATGCTAAATTGCTCCATGTTAGGCAACTTGGATGTCTCAGATATATGGGCTTGATCAAAAATTTAAAAGTACGAAATTAATGGATTGGTTATGTGTAATCAACTAATCATCCTAGCATATCTGCATATCATGGCATATATCTGATTTTTTACTCGATGCTTAACTTGGAAGATTGGAGTTTCACTGTCATAATTATATATCTTACCACCGAGAGTCATACTGTTTAGTATGTAAGGCTCCTTTTGCAGCAATGCTTAATGTAAATTTTATATTAGAAACCAAAATCCAAAGGCCATTTCTCGTTATCATCAATGGCTAAGCTGCTTAGATTGATAAACTGAACTTAGTAAACTAAAACTCCAGCCAGGAACATTTTATGAAATTATAGATCGATCTAGCTTAGGCAAAATAAATAAAATTCTTATATGATAGCAATTTTACTCAAAAATGGTTTGAGCTTGAGTTAGTAGCCTGACCACTGGAGTAATCTTATTGATACGTTGATGAAAAGGATCCTACGGGTAATCGCTTTCATGCTTACCATCTTCAGACATGTCTCTGAACTTTTCATCTTCTACTGAATCATCCTTAATTATTTTTCTTGAACCAAGAGTTTTTGACTTATCTCCTACCACCTGCCTATTGTTATTTTTTGATGAAATATCTCCTGTGACCTGCCTATTAAATTCATGCATTTGTTTTTCTTCAATTAGAAATAGATTTTTTTTGCAATTGCATTGCTAAAGGCAAAAGATTGAAAAATCACAAGTTAAATATGAGATTGGCTTAGCCTTTAAGTATAGTAGGAATATGTCATAGTGAATGGTGAATGATGATAATGAAATTCAGCATCTATAATTAGTTGACTTTGTGTCTGTATGTGTTCAATGTTTGATAATTACAGGACTCGTTGTTGAAACCAGTAACCAAGATTTTGCTTGGCGTGGCATTTATAACTATTGTGATAGCATTATTCTTAAAGGAAACTCCAGAATGGTTGAAGAAATTTGACATTTATGGTGGAAACTTCCCTCCGTGGATACTCGCATGTGTGGTAATTGTATTTACTCGCATGAGGAAGAGAACCAAGAACTTGTTGAAAAAATTTGGTTGGTAAACATATGCTTCTGATCTCCGGAAACAGAAGTGGATGAAAAAAATAAACAAAAATGACACTCACAAACCCTTCTATGGACTTTCATTTTCTGCAACTATTTGAAGTTTTTTGTACAACATATTTAAGAGTTGGTGTAAAATACCTATTACACCATCTAAGGGTTCAATTTTGTTTATGTTCACTATCACTAGTATCTTAACTAAACAAATGTCCAAATTGCTGGCAACTTTCTTACAAGTCGAGCTCATAATATAAGCATTGTCTGTTACATGATTGCAATTTCAACAACCCCTCTGATTAATTTGAAGTGCAAGTGTGCTATTTTTTGATTATCTAGTTAGAAAATTGTGATTTCTGCAATGAAGGAGTTGATTTTACCTTGCTTTAGGTGCTACATGATAGAACATAGAGTCGTCAAAGTTGGCAATCAAAGATAGTTCTATTCAAGTTTGTATTGATATGTTACACTTCTCAGTAGCAGTGGTGGTGGTGGTAATAAGTCCCGGGTCTTGTAACTAAGCGATTTTGGGATAAAACTTTACCTCCTAAAAAGTGTGATTTTTGGACCTTAAAACAACATAATTATTTAGTTCTCTAGGTTAAAAAGTTGAATTTTAGTCTTTTTGTTTATGAAAAAAGTGGTAAGGAATGATGTTTGGTATTTTTAGAATATTATTTTATTATTAAAATTAATAATAAAACAAAGGGAGGTCTTCTGTCTTTCGTCTCAAAATCCATTATTGAGTTAGGAAAAAGAACTGCCATTTTCACAATCACAATCTTAAATTTTTTTCAAAAAAATATTTTTTTGAAAATAGAGGTAAGAGTTTTACGATGCGATTTTCTAGTAAAACAAAATATATACTAGTAAGTATGATGGCTAGGACTTTTGCATAGAAAGCCTCCTCATCATTTTGGTATTATTTTTCTTCCTTCTCACTGTATACGTCATGCTTCTTTTCCATTATCTTTTTACTGTTTACGTTAATATAGACAACAAGTCTATGCGAAAATTATTGTCAAATAATAAATAATAGAATAGATAATTATAAACTAAGAAAAAATAAATCATATTTTAACGTAAATAATTATTTACTACGTGTTTGATGTGTAAAGAAATGATCTAATAAAAAACAAATCACCATATCTAAAATAAAATAGCTTAACCAAGCTGCGTAACTGGTCAGTAGTCAGTTGTCAGTTGTCACTGTGCATGTAACCCAAAAAAAAAATTATTAAAAACATCAAAATTATAGCAATTTCGACTAGGTTCAAGACCTCATGTCTAATTCCAACCAACATTCGATTCCATGATTATGTGATCATAGATTATTTTTGACAATTAAAAATCTTGATTCTTCATACCAAAAAAAAAAAAAAGAATCGTGGTTCAAGTCTATTACTGTGACCTGTAATTCCTAAAACTTACAGGATACACTTCCTGCAAACCAATTAAGTATATCTAAGAAAATAATTTAGCATACAATACAATGCGTACAAAACTGGAAATTAATCAAGACCATCAAAAAATGATAACCATCCACCTGCTAGACATGAATTTGGTTCAATCGTTCAGCATGCACAACCGCCTCTTTGCTCGGACTCTGGGACAGCCTCAGGGATGCCCTGGAAATATCTGCATATATTATAGAAAATATGGATAAAAAAGGGAGGTCAAAATGGTCATTAATATGTATCAAATCTGAAAGTATTAGAATGTCATAATGACCAAGTAGCTGATCATTTAGGTAACTCAAAACCTGACACTTACAATTAATTGTTTTCTAAGTGACCTTTTTTTTTAAATTAAAACAATAGTTGGTGTGATTTAAACATGTGACTTAAAATGAGAAATGAGAGTTTTTAACACAGAACAACAAGTTGAACCACATATGACCTACAAGCCCATGTTTATCTATTTCACCCGCCCAGCCCAGTTCTGAATTATGGAGCACTTCAGTAAAGAAAAAGGACGTAGAAGTTATATGGAGCAGAAATAGGAAACAGAAAAATGATAATGCCTACCTCAAAAACATTTATGGTTTAGTATGTTTTACAACAATACCAGAAAAGCTAAATATCACTCAACAAAAATAGATTACAACATACCACTAGTTTAGAGTGATTCCCAAACACTTCAACATAAGAATTACATTAATGACCTCCTGGCTAAGAGAGAAACAATAGATAGACTCACTTCGACGGTTCAGAACAATCTTAGTGTGCCAAAAATATCTTCCTGAAGAGATTTTGTGTGTAGTACACAGCAGTCACCAACCAAGCTAGCATGACTCACAAATATGGCTAACCATACATTATTCTTTTATGATGATGCTTGGAGACTTTAACATAACAAGCCCATTTGGATGTGCTTCTCTTAGAATGGTTTAGTTAAGAGTGGTTTTGAGTCACATTAATAATTATTTAAGAACGGAACACGTATCCAAAACTACTTTTTCCAAAAGTAAGTATTGCTTACTTCTCTCAGAAGCATTAATAGTACTTAATGAAGCAGGGGAAGAGAATTTATAAGGCTATCGCTGAAGTAAAAATGTTTTAAGAAAGGGGATAAGGTTCAAATTCCTTTTCAGCTAGTTCAAAGAGTCTGCCCTTCGTAGCTCCATTAAATCTATTTCAGATGCCTGGACACGGTAGTCCACTACTTGCCCTTATGAAAATAATTCAGAACCTCTAATGGCTTTCAAAGAAAAAGCATCATGTTCCTTCCATCTATTTTTTTTAATGGTGAGATTTAATCTATATGGTGCTAAGGGAAATATATTTGAAGACCAAGTCAGCGTATCCCTACAGTCCTGAACTTGTACTACCTAGTAAACTCGTCTCTCTTCAATCTCTTTCTCCTACTTGTTTGTTTATTCGTAACTTTACAGTCAAAGCAGTTCTTGCTAAAAAAATATGGTAGATGAAAAAGAATTATTTGCAATATAAACAGACTTACATATCTTGATCATGCTCATTGGCTAGAGCAGTCTTGGCAATACACAAGAATGCAGCATCAACATTATAATCCTCCTTTGCTGATGTCTCAAAGTAAGGTATATCTCCCTTCGAAGCACACCAGTCTTTTGCTTTCTTCTCAGAAACCTGCAGAGTAATAATTAGACATACATGTCAAAGATAATAGAATTCAACTAGCAGTGGAAGCGCAATTCTTACCACTCTACTATTCCCACCATCAATGTCAATCTTATTCCCAAGCAATATAAATGGAAATGTCCTGGGGTCTGCAGGGTTGGCCTGGGATGTAAGAGAGGTCAGAATAAAAACGATCAACTATAAGAAGCTAAATAAAGTTTATCAAAATGCCAATAGAACATGTGTATCTCAAGAAGAGATCGTGAAATAAAAGGAAGCAGAGAGAAAAAGACTGGGAAACACTTCAATGTGCTCAGTAGCAAAACTGTGTCACTGTGTCAGTATACCATACCTAGTTAAATCGCTTCACTTATCATCATTAGTCAACTACGTCATTAGGTGGCAATGATGTATCTAATATTGTGTACATATTATTAACCTTCCAAAACTTCAAGTTTATATTTCTATGATTTCTCATGCAAAAACATTGGGAGGAAGTCATTCAATAAGTCAAAGGATGGAAGAGCAACATAAATTAGCAATAACTGGGATTCAACAGTTAACAGCATCAATTCAAATGGAATGAAACTCAGAAAAATACGATTGCTCATGGAAGCTCAACAACTTAAGGTCTGGGGCGAATCTACGTAGAGAACTCTTAACAAATAAAATTTTTGATATAATATTTATGAAATTATAAATAAATCATGTGCATAAAATAGAACTGTGCACTACCTGAATTTTAAATTTTAAACTTTTAACACTCAATATATCATAAAACTCAATAATTTAAACATATTTTACTAAAATGATATATTTAACATCATTTTCAATTAAAAATAAGTAATAACTAAAAAATAACTAATATTATTTTTAATGTGTATATGATGCACAGTGCACACCTGCATATTAATCATAAATCTACCACGACTTAAGGTGGCACTTTATTTGAAACACATAGTATTTGTTTTTGGACCCCAAAAAAACACAGTAGTTTGAACAACTACTACCTAATTAACGTGCAACAAAAACTACAGCCTAGGCCATTAGTACAATAAATAGCATTAATGTCTCGAAAAGTAATAAAAAATAAAAAATAATACAAGCTATAGTTTCCAAGTTCCACGTAGAGATCAATTAAAAAGGAACGCATAGAGAAGAACCTGCTTAAGAAACTCTTCATGCCAATTATCAAGTGTATCAAAAGATCGCATCACATTAACATCATAGACAAGAACGCAACAATCAGCCCCTCTGTAAAATGCAACTCCAAGACTCTGAAATCTCTCTTGCCCAGCAGTATCCCAAATCTATCAATTAAAATACACTATGCATTAGAATCGAAATTACCCAACATATAAGCCATACAATAACATCAAAATACCATTGAACTATAAAACCCACTTGTAGAGTGACGAGTCGGTCGTCGATTTGAAGCTCTTTGGTCACAAAATCGGCACCGATTGTAGCTTTATACTGCTGACTGAACTTCTTATGCACGTATCTAACAAATTTAGTTAAAAGAATCACCAAAATCCACTTCCATTGAAACATATAGCAGATTCATTCATAATAGTTCAAAAAATTTAAAATTAGCAATAAAAAAACATATAAAATATACATGAAATAAGTAAGACTTCAAATTTTAAACTCTAATCGAACGGATCGCAAAATTAAAGAGAGGAAAGGATACTGATTCATCAACGACGTCTTGCCAACCCTGAACAATGAGAAGCAATGAATTTATAAAAATAAAAAATTGATTTCGGAGGCCAATAATAATAATAATAACCTATATGCAATACAATAAAACGTACCCACTGTCGCCGAGAACGATGACCTTGAGTAAGGTTCGCCTACGAACCGACATGACGATTGTATTCGTAGCTTTTCAATCACGACCAAAGTTTATTCTATTTCGACCAAGTTTATTGCTGATCGGTGATTTTTATTAAAGGTTGTTTCCCTTTCTGTTCTTGACTGTTATTAAGCTTTTTATTTATTTTTTAAATAAATTATTATTATTATTTTTATTGTTAGTGAAGCTCGAGACCAATTATCTTATCAATAATTTTTAAAATTAAATAGATAATGTATATATTTTTATAATATAAAATTTAAAATTAAAACAAAATAAGTAAAATTGTTTAAAAAATACTAATATAACATTATTTTACATACTCTTTTAAGTCTATATTTTTATATATTATAGTTATTTTAAAAATTAAACAAATAATATAACTTTTTAAATTATATTTACATATAATAAAATTTAAATAATATAAATTTATATTTTTTATTATTATTAAATATAAATAATTCAATGATAAAATATAAATATTTAAATTTTATAAATTAAAATTATTAATATTATCCCATTAATAATTGTTAATTTATTATTTTATTATAATAAGGAAACAAATCAACTATTTTTGTAAGGTGATTTTACGTACCATCAATGATAAAACTTTATTTGTCAATAAATTTTTTTATTAATTTAAAAAAATAAATAATTTTTATTCTTAATAATTTTTTATTAAATAATTTTTTTTTCAATTTCTAAATAATTAATAAGAAGGATAACGTAAATTTTCAACGGTAGGAACAAATATCATATATATTTTATAAATATTTATTTTTGATATTTATTCTTTTTTTTTAAGTATACTTATAAAAAATAGTCTCCCATTTATATATAAATACATGTATAAAAAATTATATTTTATATAATAAAGATATATATTTTTCTATAAGAAACTTTTCATCCATAAATATAAGTAACTTAAATTTGTTATATTTACTTTATTATAAAAAAAATTATATTATTTATATTACTAAATCAATGATAATAAATATCTATATTATTTTTATTTATATATTATATATAATAAAATTCGACCCAATAATAAAAGCGATATATTTAATGGACAGAAAGCGAAAGGAAAAGGAGCGCCAATTCCGATCCAACTTTCCTTTTATCTTTCACTTTTAAACTTTTCGTTTTTCCCTTTTTTATAGGAAGCCCCAGTCAAATCCTTATATTTAATTATTATTATTATTATTATTTTTTGCTAGTATATCAATTAAACTTTTTTAAAATAATAAAATCTCCAATTTTTCAAAAACGTAATTTTGGCTGTGAATTGGTAGATTCTAGTACTTAATTTCTGATAATAAAGAGTTTTTTTTAACAAGAGTTCCCTCTCTCTTTAAGTATTTCTTTCATTTTAACTATAGTTTAATAAAATAATCAAAATTACCATATTCTTCATTTAAATATTAGGTAAATGTAGTATTTTATGCATACATTTTCGTAATTTAAATATATTTTTATTTTAAGTTTTGTTTTTTAATGATATTATAATTTTATTTTTCATATCTTTTTTACCCACATTTTACAAATAGTATCTTAATGGTACATCCATTTAAAAAATATATGAATTTGATATATTTTATCATTTAATTGAATTTTTTTGTATAGATACAACAATACACAGTAAGATATTTAAAGGAAATTTTTAGTTAATCAATTAGTTGATTGTCTCAAAATATCTTTTAAGTATTGTTTAATTAATTAATTATTTAAAAATGCATTCTAATGTCAACAAAAAGTTTTACTACTCATATTTATTTTCATTTATTTTGAGATTTGTTTTTTATATTTATTTCTTTGATTTATGGTTACTTTAATTAGCTTAATATTTAACAGATTATATAATAATAATATTAACAAATATGTAGTTTTTTTTTATATATAGAATTCTTTTGTACAATTTATATAATAGAGAAGAGAAATCACAAGGTTATCATTCCGGTCATTTCATACAATATTTTTGACTTATTTATAGCATGGTATCAAAACAAGGTTGGAATTTTTTCTATTCTATTGGTTTTGGTGTCGTCGGCATGAATCGTTTTCTCTTTTAGGTTTCGTGTGTCGATGCCTTCTAAGTCTCGACAATATATCTCGGCCCCTTCTGCTTCTGGTGTCTTACGAACTAACGTCACCACTTTGTGTTTTTCAGTATTTTTTTTTTTTGAGGAAATCTTCATTGATATTTTTATGGGCATTTCTATTGGAGTGATGTCCTTTAACAATCTCTATTTAAAGTCATTCTATAGGTTCTTTTAATTTTTGGAATTTTTTTTTGTTTGTCTTGGGTTCCATTTATTTGCAATGGATGCTGCATCAGTATGTGTCAAGTTTACAAGCAAAAATTATTCTACCTAGGCTTTTTAGTTTAAACTTTTTCTCAAGAAAAAAGACCTTTGGGGCCATATTGATGGCATAGATGTTGCACCAACATCCAACATTGACAAATCTAAGAAAGTCATGTCTTCTCCTTCTTGGGTTGTGCTTAGTGCTCGAATCTTGTCTTGGCTTCTTGGTTTGGAGGAGTCATATATAGTCATCAACTTACAGGCTCATTGTTCTGCTCAATCCATGTGAAATTATTTGAAGAAGGTTTATCATCAAGATAATGATGATATACAATTGCTATGCTTCAACATGGTAGTCTTTCCATCCAAGACTATTACTTGACATTTTTTACTATTTGGCATGAATATGCTGATTTGGTTACAGCAAATGTTCATATTACTTCTCTTTCAACTATTCATAATCTCCACAAGACTAGGCAGCGTGATTAGTTTCTTATGAATTGATTCGCTATTTTCTATTGAACTGATCTCATATTCCCTCTCTTGATATTTGTTTTTGTGAGTTACTTTGCAAAGAACAACATCTTAATACTCAAGCTATTCTGGAACAATCTTATTGCAGTTTTGAGACCACAACTATGGTTTATGTTGTCCAAATATGTGGATCACCTATGACTTTGAAAAATTTGTAATGTTTCTACTACAAAGCATATGGCCATATTGCTGCCAATTGTCTTAAATAATATTGTTCTTATTGCAAGAAAAATAGCCATATTATCAAAGAATGTCAATTCTGCCCCTAGAATCGTTAAGCCTAAACATTTCAGACTTCTATTGTTGTTCCTCCAACATCAAATTTTGTAACACACGACTCTTCCTCAAGTGCTTCCTTTGATCTATCACCTTCTGTAGTAACTTGCTGCACCATTGAAATGGTGCAACATATGATAATTTCAGCATTATCTACGATGGAATTTTGTGGTAAAGATTCTACTACACTTTGGTATGCAAACTCGAGTGACTTCTAATCACATGACGAATACTCTCACAACTCTATCTCATGTTCGGCCCCATATTGGCCAATTTTCCATTCAGACTACCAATTGCTGCTATTGGAAATGCTTCTTCTATATTTACTGATGTGTTTCTTGCTCCTCAACCATTCATAAATTTCATTTCTATTGGTTAATTAGTTGATAACAGTTGTATTATTAATTTTTTTAGTTATGATTATGTTGTGCAAGAATAGGTAAATAGGGAGCCGATTACGAAGGGACGTAAAGTGAGGCATTTGTTTTCACCATTTTTACCTATTCTAACACTTTATCTAGTTTCTTCTATTAAGTCGTTTTCTTGTAATAATGTTCCTGATCTGAGTATCGTGTGTCATCATCGTTTAGGCCATCTAATACTCAAATCTTATATCATGTATTGAACTCGAGCTTTCTTGGTAATAAATAATGTTCTTCTTTATCTCTTTAGTGTTATTCTTGTAAACTTGATAATAGCAAAACTCTTCCATTTTCTTTGTATGTTAGTCTCATTGCTTGATCTTATATATAGTGTGTATGGAGACTTTTCCCAGTTAGTTCACATGAAAAATTTAAATTACTATATGATTTTCATTGATTATCATAATAGATTTACTTTGGCTTATTTTCTTCATTCTAAATTTGAGGTTTTTTGTACTTTCATTGAGTTTTTAGAATATATTGAAAATCAATTTTCTGTGAATATTAAGACATTAAGCACAGATTCTAGTGGTGAGTATTTTTCTATCGAGTTTCAAGCATTCTTAGTTGCTAAAGGTATTGTCTATCAACATTCATGTTCTGCTACTCCACAACAAAAAGGAGTAACCAAATGCAAAAATCATCATATTTTTGATATGGTACATACTCTCTTGTTAGAATCTTCAATTACATCCATATTTTGGGTTGAGACTCTAAGGATTGTTACTCACTTAATTAATCATTTACCTTCCCAAGTTTTACACATGAAATTTTCCTATTTTTTTACTTGTTTGCCATTAAAGTTAGTTATGATAATCTTCGCATTTTTGGTTGTGTATGTTTTGTTTATTTACCTCCTCATGAGTGACATAAATTATCTGCTCAATCTATTATATGTGCATTCTTAGGATATAATGTGTGTCAAAAGGGTATTTGTTTGCTATGATCCTACATTACATCGTATAAGCATTTTTAGGAATGTTATTTTATTTAAAAATCAACATTTTTTTATTGTGTCATATGTGCCATCTTCTTCTATTTTGGTCCTCCCTTCTTTTGACCAACAATTCTCAAATCTTCTTCAAGTCAGTTCTTGCTCACAGTCTCTTTTGGTGGCTCACCCGATACTTGATCCTAACATGCACTAGAATCAACCTGTTGTAGCATTTCCAGAGCCTTTGGTACATAGCTCTTCTCGATTGCCTGTACCCCCGAATAGGTATGAGTTTTCTTATGGCAATTTTATTTTAGCTTTTACTACTACATTGTCCAATTATGATATTCTTACATGCTACTCACATGCTACTCACATGCTATCAAGCATGACGATTGATGACAAGCTATATAAGAAAGAATAAGTCACGTGTAAAAGTGCCCTAAAAATAGCATATGATCCTATAAACAGCAAAAAAATGATGATGACGAGGTGTTTGAAGAAACTTGAAGACCTTCCCTTGTTTTTCTTTCCTATAGAAAACTCGCATCGTCTTGTTGCTTATAGCAATACTGATTGGGATGGTTGTGTTGATATACGTCGCTTCATCATTGGTTAGTGTGTGTTCTTAGGTGATGCATTAATATCTTGGAAGAGTAAGAAGCAAGATAGAGTTTCTAAGTCATTTGTAGAATCTGAGTACCTAGCGATGTCTCTTGCTTGTTTCAAAATTATTTAGCTTCGAGGTTTGCTTACTACATTAGACTTCCCTAAAACTTATTTTACACCTTTATACGCCAATAATACAAGTGTTATTCAAATCATGACCAATCATGTCTATCATAAACACACAAAGCATATTAAAGTTGATTGTCACTCTAATCGTAAAGCTTTTAAAGCTCGTGTTATCACTCTTTCACACATTTTCACCGAACTACAAATTATTGATATATTCACCAAGGTTCTCACTCGTCATCAACATTGTTTCTTAAGTAGCAAATTGATGCTTGTTGATCAACACGCATCAATTTGAGGAGAGTTGTCAACGGACAACTTTGATGTCCATATTTATTTTGAGATTTATTTTCATATTTGTTTCCTTAATTTGTGATTATTTTAATTAACTTAATATTTGACAGATTGTATAGAGATAATATAACAAATATGTAGTTTTTTTATATATAGAATTCTTTTATACAATTTATATAATAGAGAAGAGAAATCACAAGGCCACCAATTCGATCATTTCATACAACATTTTAAACTCATTTCTAACATTTAAATATCACATATGTATTATTTTATATGTAAAAAAATTTCAATTAAATAAAAAATTAAAATAAATTTATACTTTTTTAAATAGAAATATCACTAAGGTATTGACTCAAAAATTTGGGTAAAAATAATATTAAAAGTAAAACCATGGTATTATTAAAATAACAAACTCTTTTATTTTATTATATTTTAAATTCATTGTTGAAAAATGATATTATAACGACAAAACCCATAGAATCAATAAAAATTAATTTATATGATTATATTTAATTAATTAAATCAAGCAAATAATATAGGCAAATAATGATGGTGTTAACATCGGAACAACAAAAAATGATGCTTACACAGTAATATATCTATTTGTTATATTTAATTATATATTTTAATTTTTTTTGTGAATCTTTATTAATGAATTAATGAAATTTATTATCTTTTTAAAAAAATTAAAGTGAATTAGTGCAATAACTCAAATAATTTGTCACGAAAAATTCATTTATTATAATCAATATGATAATTAATTATAAATTAAAAATAAATCTTATCGTTTTAATTAATAATTATTTAATATATTAATTATAATTATAAAAAATTGATATCATCAAGTTAAAAACAATTAACTATACAAATTATTAATACAATAATTTGCTTGCACTTTTCAAAACTTTTTTATATAAAACATCGAATTGCAGCGAATAATTCAATGTCATCCACGTTAAATAAAATATATATAAATTATATAATTCAACTTAATGTTTAAAACATTATATTAATTATATAATATATATATATATAATAACTATATGTGTGGTAAATATTATATATATATATATATATATATATATATATATATTTATATACAGTATATAAATTAAATATATATATAATTTTATCAAAATACTTTTAAGGTTTTGTTTAATAGCACGAATACGCGTGAGGTAAAAAAAAAATAGATATACGCTTCTTTAATTAACATAGGGGAATGCCAATTTTGTAAATTATTGTAAGTCTGAAATAAGTACCAATTGCTACACCGAATCCCACGATCCAAATGATCCTGGCCTTCTCGCGTGTTCTAACCCGTCTCATTCTCTCAAGTCTCAATTACTCTCAAAAATTCACAAACTTATTGAATTTCTCTCTAACCTTCATCATCTTCTTTTATCCTCTAATTGACTATTCAATTGGCATTCTCAAAATAAGTTATAGATTTCAAAGAAATACCTTTCAATAACCTCTTTAATGGAATTACGGTAGAAATAGTGATCAGATCTTGGGAATTATGTGCCCCACATGTAAAACATGTGCAACCTCGATTACGAGTGAAATTAACCCATGTAACCATACATGAGTGAGAACTAAAGCCACAATGGTGATCACAATAAGCAGACCTAATACAAAGTGTTGATCGACTATCCTGTTGAAAATCACAAGTGGGTCTACGTCGCGAAAGAAGTGGAGAAAAAACCAACCCACAAATACGAACAGGAAGATGATCATGGAAATTGGCTACCATAGGAGGATGAGAAATAGAATGAAGAGAAAAACCATGGAGTAATTGAGATTTGTTGAGAAAATGAGTCTCACATCGATCAGGGAGAAGGCATCAGTGCTACTTATAAGACTAGGACACCCCTTAACTCATAAGCTGGTTTTTTGGTTAAGAGAAGGGTTCGGTTGATTAAGATTATTATCAAAGTAGGACCCCTTAGACCGAACCCTTCTATTAACCTAAAAGCCAGCTTTTAAGTTAAGGGGTGCCTCATTCTTATAAGCAGTATTGATGTCTTCTTCTTGGTTGATGTGAGACTTATTTTCTCAATACTCCCCCTCACATCGACTGTGTCGACGGACGGTGGTGGTCTTACTTTGTTTCCATGGGTGGTAGTGCCGGGTTGCTCTTCCATCGCCAAGGGTCCTGCTTTTATACCAATCTTATTCGACCGGGCCCTTCTCTTAACCCAAAAGCCAGCTTGTAAGTTAAGGGGTGTCTCAGTCTTATAAGCAACACTATTGTCTTCTCCCTAGTCGATGTGGGACTTATTTCCTCAACAAGATTCTGCTTGATTTAAAAGTTTTAGCGACACCAAAAGTGTAATTAAGGTGGAGTAAAGAAGGAAATTGGCTTAATGAGCTCACGACATAGACGACGAACGGTGAACAACATCGTAGATGAGATTGAAGTGTACTTTGTTTGTAAAGTGAAAGACATTGTAGATTAAGTTTACCTATTTGTGATTGAATACAAAAACTGAATTAAAAACTTAATACCGTAAGTGGGAGAAATAAATAAACTTTCTCAAGGTTAGAAGTGTTGTTCGATTGCTAGGTTCCTACTTAAGAATTCATACGTTTAAACAATTTCACGTATGTAAATTTAACTTATGAAGGCATCTAAAACCTATAATGTGGTGGATATGTAAACCAATTGAATATTTTTGCTAGTTTTATTCTAATTCGACTAAAGAGACTTTACAACATAAATTAAGCATATAGCATAACAAAAATAAAAACAAAATGCTTAATTCAATGTACCATTAAAAAACTAACAAATAAAAAAGAATACATTTGTTATATATACTAGTGATAGTGTCAATCACAAGCTTCTGGATAGGTTAACAATATGCATTAACAAGAAAAATAGTATACATTATTTGAATTAGGCAAACATATTGTAAAAATTAAAAAAATTTATAATCAATTCAAGACCTCATATATGTGAACATATTCGGTTAATAATGATTAAATTCTCATATAATGTGATCGTACATAACACATCATGTAACGAGTTGACCCACATATGATCAAAGTACTCTTATGTGAAAATATATTCATGTTGCTTATGAAAACTACTGGCCAACAAAAAATTAACTAATAAGTAAATCAATAGTATATAACTCAATAACGTTATAAATACAAATATCTCTATCAGTCGGGATATTTACCCTAACTTCACCTAAGCTATCCTTATTTGTTGTTAACATAGGACTTGATCCAAGTAGATCCAAGCTCGTTCATGAAGTTTTATCACCATGTGATTTGATTGATTATTGATGACACAACCTCCTAACATGTATATATGTTGCAACCCCACAACACTTAACTAACACACGGTACACAAACTCATAGGCTTCTCACCTAAGGAAACAGTTGCTACTCATAACACCTTACTGAAACACGATGACCAACCAAAACATATCAATTCAACATATAAGCTCCTCTCTTATAGATAACATTGCAACCTTAAAACATTATGCCAACACATGACAACCCAACCAACATATGACAATCTAATCTGAGAGAAACTCCTCAAGATGTGGTTTTTCATTAGCTAATTATGTATTTTGACTCTAAACAAAACCTTATTCAATCTTATATATTTTACAATCAACTTAATGTTTGAGAAATATAAGGACTCATTTATGATGTTCTACATCACACAGTTGTTACACTATTTTTCAAACCATATACTCAAAAGAAAAACACACCAAAAATGGACTGAAAAAGTCTGGTACTAAACGAATAAAGCCTTCCCACGAATTCTAGTAGAGAAACAAGAAGGGGATAGGAATTTATAGAAAAATTTCAACCTCTCAAAATCTCATCGATCACTCACTACCCACCTTACTAGCCACGATAGTGAGCCTCGCTAGCCAGGTGACATGGATAATAAATATACCCCTACAAAAGTAATAATCGTTGCATACTCCCTGACTACAATTGTAAGCACACCAGTGAGCCAACAACAAAAATATCAGTGAGCTCGCAAGCTTGCAAGCCAAAAACAACACATAAAAGTGTTTCGAGCATTAAGAATCGTCGAGTTCCCAACAAAATAATAAAACAATAATTACCCAATGATACAACCTATAACCATCTAAGAAATTAAGTATATATAACAGACAAACATGAAATAATATCTTAAATGATATTGAATCGTCAATAACCAATCTTACAAAGGACTAACAGAAACACAAAATAAAATATAGACATTATATTTTACACGTGAAAATACCAACATTAAAAGAACAACACGTACAATACTTGATCCCACGGTTCATATAAGTTCACAATTTTATAGTGTTTTTCATTTGGTTAATGAGCTATTATTATGAAATCCATTTTATTTGTCGAAGAAAAGTGAAATTTTTGGGCTTTACTAAAATTTTCTTACTTTCGTTTATGCTTTAGTGCAATAGCGGATATTTTTTTAAGCTTCAGTGCAATACATGTGTATATATATATATAGATGAAAGAGAAATTGACAGCGTTGGGTTTTCAGGTATATTAGTTACAATAATCTAAACGTCAAACTAAGTTACTATAATAATTCAAACTTAAAAAGTATCTGTCATATAACCACAAATCCTAGGGAGTCGATTTCAATTTACCCTACATTATTTTAAGGCTTTAAATCTAAATTGCATAATCAAATTGTTATCTTTTTTAACCTAATTTTTCACTAAGTTAGGAATATAAAAATTATATTTTTAGCCTTGAAATTGCTACATTTTAATCTAACTTATATTTTTTTAATGTATTATTAGTATTAAACAATAAACTTAATCACATGTACACATAAATACATTCAATTAAGTTTTAGAAAATACAAAATCATAAAAAAATTATGCAACTTATATTTCAAGTGACATATATAGTTGTATTTTAATTTAATATTACATTCAAAGTTAGAATATGTATAAATATTTTAAAACTCAAAAACATATAACTACATGATACAATGCAGTTCAAACAGCACTAAAAGTTTATTAAATTGAACATAATGTGCAGTTTTTAAGAAAATGAAACTGCACTATAAGAACAGAAAAACTACAAATCCAACCTGATTTGGTCTTAATAAGTTTTACCTAATCTTATCCAAATGGTTTTATGGTTGAGTTTAAAGACAAATATTTGTACTATAAATCCAACCTAAGTATGAGTTAAGTTGAAATTTTATAAAATATATATATATATATATATATATTTTGATATCTTATAGCATTATTTTATAATTTATTACATCATTGTCAAGTCAAATACTAATTAAGTCAATTCAAAATTCAAGAAAATAAGACACAAACTTACCTGAATGTTATACGATTAGACTTTGTGTTTGCATTTAATAAATAAAAAAATACAATCTAACCCGTTTGAAAATATACATGATCCATCCTAAACTTAGCAAGCTTGAATTTAGGTACACAATGTGTAACAATTTTACAATGTATTGCAGTCAAATTATTTTTGTCTACCCTTAATTATTTGAGGAAAAAATGATAAATTAGTTCTAAAATTATGATTCAAAATACACTTAATTTTGAAATTTTTGTCTTAGACACTACAAGTTATATTATTTTATTTATTGGGTTGAATTAGTCCTAAAATATTAATAACGTTAATTTATTTTATTAATTATAACGAGGAGCACATAAATAATTAAAGTGTGAGATAATTAAAAGATTTTTATGTTTTTTTATAACCTAAACTAATTAATAAATAAAATAAAAAAATATATATTAAAAATATATTAAAAAAAAGGAAATACAATTTATGATAAATCATATTTTCTCTCTCCGTAAAAGTTTTTACCTTTTTTTAACTATTCAATTATATTAGATCGTTTTATTTTAATAATATATTCATATCATAATATATTCTCAAAAAATGAAAAATATAAAATTTATAACGAAATAACCTTAAAATAACATAACTCATTTTAATTCTTAGAGTCAAATGACATCAAAATATAAATAAAAATTATTGAGAAATATTGAAAGAATAAATTTTTTTATCTCACAAATAAAATTTGAGGATAAGATGCATGCTTATGACATATTCTTCCTTATTATTGATGCTAACAGTAGACCTATATATAGGTTCTATTGAGATTTTTCTTTGTATGAATTCTAGATGATTTTTTATTTATTTAAAAATATTAATAATTTAGGGATTAAATGACGATAATGCTTATAAATTATCAAACTATTTATGATATTTATGCTTGTAACATAAAAACTTTCGTTAAAAAAAAACTAAAAAACATTTCATTTAAACAAGAGTAATGCTACTAAGCAATACTCTAATGAGTAACTACATGCACCATCATTAATGTAAAGTTGTGTTTAAAAAAGACATACATCAAATAATAAATCATATATATTATATATTATTTTAATTTTTATAATAAATATATAAATTACTTAATTTTTAAAATTAAAACACTTTAGTTATTTTTTAACTAATAAATAAATATTTTATTAATAAATTCAAATATTTATTATAATTTTTAATTAAGAAAAATGTATAAATCTTCGATTCTCTTTCCATTTTCAACAAATTTATTTTTCTCTCTATTTTTTAAGCGTACATCGGTCCAATTTTGGGTTGTAATAAAATTAAAAAAATTATACAACTTATTTCGCTTCCTACATTTAAGATATTTTATTTAATTAGTTAGTACTTAAATTTATTAATAAAATATTTATTTATTAATTAAGAGTAAATAAATTTTTATAATTTTAAAGACTTATTAATTTATGTATCCTATATAAAAAATGGATGAAAAAGACTTTCAAGTGATATAAACAATGTCAATTTTAATATAATTTAACTTAATAAATATTTTAAAAAAATTAATACTATATATTCAATTATTATCATGTTAATTATAATAGAATCATTAGTATTATTTTTAATTAAATATCGATTCATTACTTCAATAATGCTATTATTATTTTTCTTTATGCATTCCATACTAATACGGCACGGCACATTAATGATGTGTTGGTATGTACCTTGAGCGTGGGCGTATAAAGTAAACACATGTTAAAATAATAATAATAATAATAATAAATTATAACTTCGGTAAAAAGTAGTTATTTAAGTCAGTGGCACATTTTTTTATTTCTATAAAATTTATTTAAATGATTAATTAATTATTTTTATGAATTTTATCCAACACTTATAAAATATTGCTCTTATACAATTAAAAACATTTTACATATTTTTTACCAAATAAAATCACTTTCCTAACAATGTATTCAAAAGCATACTAAATCATTGATTTATACAACTTAAGAGAACACTGTCACCTAAAAATATATTAAAATGTAAATTCTATTAAAAATTTAAATTATTAGAAAAAAAATCCATTATATCTTTATATATTTATCAATATAAACATATCCTTCTAACCGAAAATAATTAAATACCTTGACTACTTAAAAAAAATTTACTTTAATTTAATTTAAAAGTAGTTCTTTGTAATTTCATGCAAACAAAATACCCTTTACTTAAAATAATGTTTGCATTAAACTTTGTGTAAACGTGTTACTTTTCTTTTTTCGTGAATTTTGTGACATCTTTTGCCAGACTAATATAACTCCAAACACGTACAAAAACAGAAAAATACAGTAGAACTGGTTTTGTTTAATATATGCATTTAAATTCAGACAAAAGTGATTTCATAACAAATCCCTTTCTGAAAAAGAAAATTAAAATGCACATTTTTGAGCCTTTATTTTGTCATTCTGACCCCTGAAAATGCTTCGATGATATTTTTATGGTCCAAAAGCGCTTTCTTTCTTCTTCTTCTTCTTTTTTTTTTTACTACAAACACACCCTTAATAACATATCCCCAATTTGATGGTCTACTTAGAAGCAGCAGTTGTAATTAAATGAACATCAAATCATACATTTTAGACAAGAAAGAAAATCAACGCGTAAACTGAGAAGTAGCAGACTTGACTACTTTCTGCTTTTGAGATATTCAATAAATATAAAATTAAAGAGAGTAGGTTTGCAAATTTCTGAAGTGCATTTAAAATTTTTTTTAAGTTTATTTCGTTTATTTTGAAAATATGACATTGAGCGATAACAACGTATGATTAATTTCTTTTTTCATTTTTATTATCATTTTTATTATGTTTTTTTAATTATTATCAAAATATCAATTTAATACGTTATATTTAACGATAAACAATAATAATTATAAAATTAATAAAAATTAAAATTTTAAAATTTTAACATTCGATCACTTTTTCATAACAAAATATCAAAACCGTTACAAAAATAATAAAGTGACTAAACTGTTATAATTTACGTAACAAATAAATTTTAATACATTCGTCTTGAATAAAAAAATGCAACTTTATTCGATCCAGCTCAATGATGCTAAGTGCTATACCAAAAAATTATATGAAAAAATTGTATGACTTACGAACTTTGAACACTTATGAGACTTATCTCAACCATGGGACCATAGAAACTCTTGAACAGTATATATATATATATATATTACGGACCCAGTAAGATCTCAGAACCAAGTAAAATATAAAAATAGAAGGTATTTTCTTAATGGACATACCATAGAGTAGTAGCAGCTCAATTGAGGTTTATGTTGCTCGACCTCGTAAGCCCGACTTAACAATCAAGATAAAAGAATAGATCAAGAAAATTGCAACTCATCACAATTGAGGTTTATGATGCTTTGTTCTAGGTTATAGACGGTCTCAGTAAGTACCTACTACATAGATATAAAAAAGGAAAGGAATAAAGTTAGGTTTATTACTATAATTACTGCAAAATGGATATTTTAATATTATAATTATTAGATATTTCATAATTAAATAAATATAATCAAATTAATTTAATCAACATTATATCATCGAAATTAATCGTCATGGATAACGAAAAATATATTTGTTAAACCCATGTCTAGTTAACTAAAACCAACTTGATAATTTATAAATAAAAATCGTGGAAAAAAAAATTCATAAATAACCGCACAAAAAAGTAATCTCTTTTCGCACTATATAAAGGAAAAAATTTGAAAATGACAAAATTTAAGAATATTTATAATTTCATTTGGTGCCGGAATGTTTAAAATCCATCTCAATACCTAAGAAGAAGAAGAAGAAAATCATTCATCTCACATGCATTATTCTATTTTATTTAAATTAAAAATCACGATTTGGATTTATTTTTGATATTTTAAAAAAATCTGTGACCAATTCAGCCCCAACCAAAAATACAGGACTAAACCCCTGACCCTAAATAGAAGCTTCTTTATGAATGCGTTCATGGACAATTCCAAAATGCCATTTGCAGAACTTACCGCAGCAAACCCTCTTGGGACAATCCTAAATTAACCAATCCAGCAACAGGGAACTGAAAAAACTTCAAAGGAAAAGATAGAAAAAGAACGATAATATTAGTATTTCAGATGCAAATACGTAATTTGATAGAATCAACAGACCGTGATAACCTTAAACTTGGCAGTAACCCAGGACTTTTCGCATGACCGAACTAGGAAGAGCTCCTTCTAACACAGCTAAAGCATATGTAAGCAACAGGTCTGCTTAAACACCCCTTCTTATTGATGGGTTTGATCTATCATTCAATTGTGATGATGATGCAACCAGAAATTGGTATATTACCAATATAGCATGAGCATGAAGCCCATATGTGCTATATAACAGTCACACTGCAACCTGTGAAGAAGCAAACGTGTCTGCAAACCAAAAAGAGACAAGTAATTCCAAACAATCATGTAACAGTTACAGTATATATTAGGGATCATTTATTTTAGCAGATAAAATGATTGGTATAAACTCCGTGATGGCGTTAATAATAATTAAAAAACAGAGAATAAGCAATTATGAGGAAAACAGTTGACAATTATAAGGAACAAAACTTCCTTGCCCTTTCAAACAAGCAATTTTGTTTCTTTTTCAGCAGGCAAGGCTATCTGGAGTCAACAAATGCAACCCAACATGGAAAGAAAACAACTGTTAGCCATGACCCGAGCATATCACATGACATAAAATAATAATTGAAAAAGTTTTAGGTGAACTAAATTACGGATTATTCAATCATATCATATGGTAACAACTCAAATGCTTTCAAGTAATTCAGAGTAACACAATGGAAACAAAAATAATAATACACAAAAAACATAATCTAGTAGACTGAATAGCTCTCGGTGGCTCCAGGATGGAGGCTCTTATAGATGGCTTTGACAATTGGAAGAATAGCAACAAGTGCAATCTGAAGTTGTTCTGAGCTGCTAGTTCTAACGGATAGCTGTCCACTGAGCTTGTTGTTCAATCCTGCACGAACAGCCATCTTGTAGGTCCGCCCTAGAGAAAACTGTGACTGGAAATTCGCACCCATGGCCAAGTCCCCTCTCCACTTCACCAAAGACAGGCCTAATGAAGATTGATCTTGGCCAATGGGAAAATCTGCTTCCCTAAGCCGCACTTCCAAATTCGCTCCATATGCTGAATCATCCCGACAACGGACAGTGCCAGTGCTACCAACCAACACCACCCGCTTTCCAATTGCTATCTGATCCTCAATTTTTAACCCAGTAGACACATTTTCACCATAAAATGTCATAGATACACCAGCAGCTGTTTTGTTCTTCCTCAAATTTTTGAATTTAGTTTCTCCTCTGACAATGTATGCAAGTTGCTTCCCAATATTTTGGATGTCAAAGCCTGCCATGCTTGATCCATTCTCTCCATGTCTAACAGATGCTGAGGAATCCAGGTGAATGTTAAACTCTTTCTTATCTTTTGTAACTTGAACAGTAACAGCTGCAGGAAGTCGATTAGCAATGGCTGCATTATGTTCAACATTAACACCTTCATAACCACAATCATGGTCCCAGCCATGAGTATCTAGTACTGGCCTTGCCAGGAGCTGAGAAGTAGGCTCCAAAAACCGGTACCTATAAGCTGGATTATCACCATCAAATGAAGGAGGCAGGACCATATCAGGTAATGCAACTGGCACAGCAGCTGGACTTCCGTTCTCCGCATCCTCTTCACCCATGTAACCATACTCATCTGCACTAACCTTACCTCTCTTCTTTATTTCTTTCATCCTTCTCAACTCTTCTTTCAACTGCTTCTTTTGAAGGAGCTTCACCCTATAATCATACTCCTCAAAGTATGCCTTCCTCTGCTCTCTGCTAAGCTTAGCAATCTGAGATTTTCTCAGAGGCTTGAACGATGGAAGCTGATCATACTCATCCTCTTCTTCATCATCAGAATCAGAAAAGTCAGCCAAGTCAATGTCAGAATCACCATTGTCACCACCTTGATCAGGGGATAGCTTTGGGTGAGAACGTGATTGCAACAATGAAGACAACAGGTATGGAAGAGGAGGTGAACGGACACGAAAACCAAAAAGCTTCTTGTGGTCAAAGGAATCCTGAGGTTTCGAGAGGTTACTAGTCTCAGATAATATCTTCATAGAGTAGCATAAAAGAGACAGCTGAGATCTCCAACTTTGACCATTAGGGAGAACCTTCTGACCGTCTCTGTTCTTCCGACATGAGGGATGGTTCTCAACAAGAGCTATGGGATTCATCAAACTAGGACTCATAAGCCTTAGATCACCAACAGCTTGTCCAATGGTCTGCTGGACAATTTGTGATTGCTGAGCGACAAACAATTCATAATTCAGAGGAGTTCCTGACGGCCCATCTGGAGGAGAGGAGGCAGCATGAGTTAAAGTAACTATGGCACTTCGCCAAATAGAGGGGCCAAGAGCGCTTGTTATGGATTTAAGCAATGGCAAATCATTAAGACCTCTGTTCTGGGTGTCAAGCCGATCCACGTAAAGGACAATATCAGGGGGACATCTTTTTGTGGCTTTTGTCACATAAGATAGGATTTTTTTATTAGCATTCTGGTCTGAGGCGGAGGATTTAAGACCAGGAGTATCAAAGACCCTAATCTTGACTCCATCCACAGTTCCAATAATTTCTTTTACAGTCTTTGTGGCAGGTCCAAATGCATAGATTGGGGTCTTCTCTTCACCAAAAATAGAATTTATTGTAGCACTCTTCCCTACGCCTGATTTTCCAATAACGAGAATGTTCACCGAAAAGTTCAAATCATCTTTACCCTCTGCTTCAAGCTGAAGAGCAGCAGTCTTTGCTGCATCAAGGCTAAATTCATGGCTACTTTGCCTCCCTGTAGCAAGGGTTAGCCGATATAAAACCTGCCTTGCTATTGAATCATCTAAAGAGACACCTAGTCTCTCAACAAGCCTCAAGTACTTCACCCTCATCTCCTGAAACTTTTCCAGTCTTTTCCTCTCTTCGTCACTCAAAGTGTTTCCAGAGTCTCCTCCAACTATGGAATTAGATGAACCAAAAATTCTGGGATGGTTAGGGCGGGAAGCAGTTTTCATGGATGGAAGTGAGGATCCTAATCCAGCAGGACGCTCAACGGAGAAAAGCCTGGATCCATCCTGAGCAGTTATAGTGATGTTTCCACCATCTGAGCCAGCAGTTGATGCTGCCTTCAAAAGAGCAGCTAATGCAGCAGAATCAAATAACTCTTTGCCACCATTTTCTTCATCAGTGTCCTCTTCTTCATCCGAATCTGTAGCAATCTGACCATCAACTCTCCGTGGATGTTCGCGAGAGCTATCAGCACCAGAATAAGAACCACTACCCGATCCTCTTTCCAATTCTTCCAAAAATTGTTTAGCAGCTTCCGAACTTCCAAAAATAGTACCTTCAGTATCACCGTCTGTAACTGAGCCCTCATTCTCATCTTCGTCATCAGCATGATGCTTCTCTTCATTTCCATTTTCTACACTTATCTCACGGTTCATAATGAAACTTGGTTCGGTGGACTGAGCATGGGATTCATTTAAGGCACTAGCTTCCAATTCACCAGATTGAGCACCTTCAATGGTATCAACACTACTTGCTGAATTTTCCTCGTCTTCTTGGGGTTCCAATCCATCACCTCCATCTATTACATCAGTTGTCAAAACTTCATCTCCATCAGAACCAGCCTCCAGCAAAAGTGTGTTCCCTTTTGCCTCAGGATCAACGTCCACCTCATCTTCCATTGGGGGCACGTTTATAAGATCAACCACATCAGAAGAGGCACCAATAGGTTTCTCATTGTGAGATGCCTCATCAGTGGACTCAGTGGCAGCATTCATGTCAAAATTAGGAGGCGGTGACTTCAGACCAACAGGTTCTTCAGAATCAGGTTCATTGTCCAAGTTTGTGCCCCCATCAACAGGAACATCTCTGCTTCCATCTCCAGAATTTTCTTCATCTTTTTGGGGTTCCGATCCATCACCTCCATCTGTTATGTCACTTCTCAAAACTTTATCCCCAACAGAACCAGTATCCAGCAAAAGTGTGTTCTCTTTTTCCTCATCTTCTCTTGCTGGCAATTTTATAACATCAACCACATCAGAAGAGGAATTAATATGTTTATCATTGTGAGATCCCTCATCAGTAGACTCAGTGGCAGCATTCATGTCAAAATTAGGAGGCATTGACTTCAGACCAACAGGTTCTTCAAAATCAGGTTCATTGTCCAAGTTCGTGCCTACATCAACAGGAACATCTCTGCTTTCATCCCCAGAATCCACATTCTCAGGTGCATCCCCAACAACAGCAGCATCTGGGCTAGACAAATGGACATTCACCTCTTCCACCACAGAGTCTCCCTCCTCAGTAGTGGAATTCACCCCATTCACTTGGACCACTTCAGGTTCTATAGTTGCAGAGTTCTCTTGAATATCCCCACCATCCATAACGGCACTGTCTTCAACCACCTTGTTGGTCTCTTTAATTTCACCTGCAACCCCTGATTGTCCTCCATCTAAGACTTCACTGTCATGCTCCACCACAACCTTATCATTCTCCTTTTCATTTCCTTCCAACTTTTTCTCCACCAAGGAGCTCCCTTCAACGGTAGAGCCCAAACCACCCTCCAATTTTGAGGCTTCAAACACCTTACCCTCTTGTCCACCTCCGGCAACCTCAACACCCTTCTCTTGGCCATCACTAACTCCATTCTCATTCACCGAATCACCAGTATTTCCCTTCTCCGTCAAAACCGTCCCCACCAAAACTTCATTTCCTTCCAGACTCCCAACCCCACTTCCCATACCCTCAATAGAATTCTCATCCTTATCACCATTAAAAAAATCCCCATCCTCATCCTCGTCCTCTAAAACCCGAACCTTCGGACCACTCTCAACATAAAATTCCTCCCCGTCATCACCCTCTTCCTCATCAACAGAAACCTTGGCAATTGGCCTTTGACCATTCCTCGTCCAAAATTCCGAATATCCCACAAAATTACCATCACCAAAAACAGGCTTATCCATAGGAGTGAGAAACTCCTCCTCACCACTCAAAAACCCATCGTTTTCTGAACCCTCATCTCCTACTTCACTAACCACCTTATCATCATTATCAGCATTCGAAACGACATGGGTTTCTTTGGAAGTATTAATACTAGAAACTTTAGAAGGATTAGAATCAAAATACGCAAAAGAATTCTCCGAACCTGGTGAATTGGAACGCTGTGGAGTGGCCTCTGTTGTAGAAGGATTGAATTCCATGGTAACGAAGAGTATAGAAGTGACTAGAAGAAATGATAAGCTTTTGGGCTTCGCAGAGTTTCGATGGGATTGGGTTTTGATAAGAGAAAGATAGAATCGGGGGAATAAAAAGTAGAAATAAGGTGGGAGATAAGGTTTAAAGGTTTTAGAGGCGACGATGAATCGATGATTTCTGTGTGAAAAAAATGCGTGTAAATTAGTTTATATTTCTTATTTACTTTTGCTAGGGTTTTTATTTAGATATTGCGATTGAATAAATATAATCACCTATAAATTTGTACTTCTGATATTTTTGTAATATATGAAAATCAATTAAGATTTCATTTTTCGAAATAATTTAAATATATATTACGAATATAAAATATATTTAAATTTATGTAATTATTATTTCTTTAAAAGGCTGTCAAAACGGATGGATTAAATCGATTTATAATTTAATTTATTTAATAAACAATTTAAATTATATTTAAATTCATTTAAAAGGCTAGAATTCATATCAAATTATAAACTAATCCACAAATTTTTGTAATGGATGATAAATAACTCCATCTATTTACAATAAATTTATTTATTATTAACTTAAACGCAATTTATTTAATAAATGAATTAAAATAAACTAAGCTTTGTGTGATATAATTTATTTAACTTCACTCCAAATTTATTTAAAAGTTCTACATTCGTGACAGATTTGTAAATATTTTTAGAAATTACAGCCTTTTGGATCATTCTCGTTTGTCTTAGAATCTAATTAATATAATTTTAGAACGAAAAAAAAAATGAGAAATTAAGATGAAATATAAAAGAAATCAAATTTATTATTATAATTCCTTCTTCTTTTTTTCCTTTTACATGCGCTAAGTTAAAGAAAGAAAGGTAAATTGGAATTTATTTCATTACAGAAGTGTTTTAGGAAAATAACATAAATACCACCTTTAACATATATATCAATAAAAAATATATTCATTAACTCTAACCCATATCTTTAAAATTTAAAATGATTGTGTTATTTTTATTATTATAAAAAATTAGAAATGTTATTTGTGATAATTTTTTAATATTTTTTCAAAATTATAAAGTGTAAACTCAAAATTTATTTGAAAATTTATAATTATATTAAATAATTGATTTGCTAATATTTATACTATGAAATCATTTTATATTATCTACATTGTTATAAACAATTTTCATATAAAAACGTTCTTCTTGTTGGTCACCAACAAATTCTTTTAAAAATTAAAAATTCATTCATTAAATTTAAGATGGAAAGAGAATTTAATTACACAATTTATTATAATGAAAGGCATTATCATTAATATTATTCACCTCTTTACATAGTTTTTTTTAGATTATTATAAGAAATAAATTAATATTTTCAACTAATTTTATTAATTTCATAAGTTTATTTTCAAAGTATCATCATTTCTAATAAATACAATAACAAATATATCTCTATAATTAGATCAAAATAAAAAATGTAATTAAACAATTAAGAAAGTGTGTCAAAAAAAATTACATTAGGTAAAATATATACGGATGAATGACATCTTGTACCTAAATTTAGATAGAAAAATAGCATAAATTATGATTGTTTTTATTTATTTAACTTAAAAAAAATATGAAACTTATTGGAAGAAAGAGTCTTAACTCTTATAGAAGAATAACACTCCCAAACGTAGAGTGTGGACATAATGGTGAAGGAAAAGAGACTTTGTTACCGTACGATCATTAATAAAAAAATTATAACCATTGACTGCAAGGTTCAAGGTAGATTGCAGATATACCAAAAAGTAGTTTTTGATAATGTAAGAAAGGTAAACATTCATTTAGTTAAAAAAATTGATTTATTATTTTTAATTTTATTCCATTTACTACTTTTATTAATTATATGTATTTAAATTAATTTTTATATTCCAAAATTAGATCGATTTGATCCAAATTTATAAGTTAAGTTGTATTTGAAGTTAAAAGAATGTGTAGTAAATAAAATAATAAAATTATAATTTCATGAATTGTATACGTGAATTAAATTTGTAAATTTTTATTAAAATATTTGATTGAAATATATTTTAATAATGTAAATAATAAATTTATTTATTGTCACTAATATTCTTAATTTGTAAACGATTTATAGTTAATTTTTCAATTTTTTATACACTCTTGATATAGAATTAAAAATTTACGATTAAAGAATTAATATTTATGATATAAGGTTTAGAATTACGTTATCAATTAAATTACTATTTTTATATTGTGTTGACTGGTTTAATTAAATGTTTATCAAAAATATTATTACTAATTATTTTAACATCCACGTCATTATATCTTTCTTTTATTAAACAAAAAAAACCAAAGAAATCACCCGCAAAAAATGAGATTAAAATGGTTATATGCAAATAAATAAATAAATGATTTCTATTCGAAGATTTTATAAACTTGATAATATTTATATATTGAATAAAATTAATTATTTTAAATTGTTTAGATTAAAAGTTTAATATTGATAAATAGATAAATTTATTCCTTAAAGGATTCAAACTCAAAACAAAATTCTCAAATATAAAGTCACAATTTTAATCAAAATTCATAGTAAACGGAAAGTGATTTACCCTTAGATATAACATTTAATACAATAATGTTAGTATTAGAATATATATGATATTTTAAAAATGTTAAAGATATATGTCACAAAAAAGAAAACTCATAAATATATGTGATAATTTCCAAAGAAATAACCAAAAATAAAACAAAGGAAACAAAAATAATCAATAGTAACGTATATAGTACTTAAAACTATAAAAATATATCATAAATAAAACAATAAAGTTCTAATTTCAATGCATTTTGCAAATATCAATTTTATATCAAAATATTTGATTAAAATATATTTTAATAATATAAATAATCAACTAAAATTATATATATAGAAGTAGGAAGTTAAAAATTTATATATAACATTAGTAGATATAAAAATTAGAAATTAACTTTCTTTTTTTCTTTGTTTATCTTTTATATTTTCTTAGAAAGTACGAAAAGTATTAAAAAAGGAAAAGGGGTGGTCCCCATTTAAAATCTAATAAAGATCGCCGTGAATACACATTATAAGGATTAGGGTTTTGAATGATCGACACACTATATATAAGAAAATGGAAATTTTGTCTTGTTGCTTATGAAGGATAACGTGCAGGGATTGGGTTGTAATGTAATGTTTGTCTGGTTCTTTATGTTTTGTTGTTTCTTGGTACATATACGTGTGTATTTTCACATCCTCTTATACCTCATCTTAATTGCATGGCCAAAATTTGTTGCTTATTTGTGAGTGTGATTGAAAAATTACTAGAGAGTAAAAATCACCAAATATTAACCTCAATTGTATTAAATTATATGAAATTGAATTCAAGTTACATTCATGGAGTGATTAGTGGTTGATTAATTAAAATTAATATATTATGTTAGTGGAAAATAATTTTAAAATATGATAAAACATTTTTTCCTTGTAAGTTTTATCTATCTCCTAGAAAACATTTTCAATGGGCAAAGGACCAAAACTTATTACCCCACCACCAAATAATCTCAAGAAAATTGATCCATCAGCAAATGCAAGTATTGTTTGAAATAAAGGGTTTAATTAATTGCTTTGTATAACTCCATCTTGAAAGGTTGAAACTAGTGGCAATTGCCTAATATAGAATAAAAAATTTGCGCAAAGAGTATAATATTATTTGAGTGAGTATAATATTATTTGAGTTAAGTTTATTTTGTAATAATATTTATAACACAACTAACCATTGAGAATGCATTTGAGGACAATTTCGTTATCATAACCACCTACAATAATTTTGAATAATAATCGTCGATTATAAATAGATAATAGTTTTTTGACGATTCAATCGTACTTCTTATTTTTTATTATTTATTTTAAAATATATTTAGTTTTAAGAAATTAAATGTTAACATAATTCTTATTCTACTACATTATTTAAAATATTAACATTTATTTTTATTTTTAACTATTTAACATATATTTTTAAGTAAAATATAAAATATAAAAATAAAAATAAATAAAATTTAATCTAATTATTTCAAACATTATGTGTTTTATTATTAAAAGAGTATTTTTTTATATAATTATATGTATATAAAAAATATTATTAATATATGTTAGATTTTGGCTAATAATATTTTTGGTATTGAAATAATCATCTCATCTCAAGCTTTATCAATTATGATTATTTTAAGAAAAAAAATTAAATTTTTACAAATAATCATAATTTTAATTATATATATTTTAAATACTAGTTACTAATGAACACATTATATTATTCCCCTTTTGCTTTATTTTTCTATGGTTACTAAGATGTTTTAATTTGATAGGTTATATCTTGAATGCTTATAGATTCAACGTAATTTAAAAGATTGACTTATCTAAAAATCTTTGAATCTAAGTTGTTTTAAACTTTTTGAAACATTTTATTGTTTTTTATGATATTCCTTGTCTTTGAGTACCTAGCTATTGATTAAGTCTTTCTTGTTTCAATCTTATCTTTATCATCCTAAAAGGTATTATTAAATAAAAGTATCCTATCAACCTCATGATAAATCATAACATAGATTAAAATATCAAAAATAAGAAGAAAAAAATTAAATGTAATCACATATTTTATATTTATTAAATTCAAGAATTGAAGTTAAACAAATTTAAATTATCAAAATCTTAGTGAGATAAACCACAACCTCTTAATTATATCATATAGGTATACAATATAAATCTCCTAAGAGAACTAAAGAGTACCATAAGATCATACCAAATAATAACTCTTAAAATATCTAAAATGTTGAGTTGGAATGTCATTCTAACTAACTATTGGAGAACTAAAAACCAAGAGCTTTGCTCATTTTCAACTGAACTTTGTGATTTAAGATTATTTGATTTTCTTTCTCCTCGTTAATGTACATAATTAAATATAATTTATCATATCTTAATTTTAATTTTTAGTGTAATTTTATTTATTTTTTATTGATTTTAGATTTTATTATTATTATTTAAATTTTATTATAAATTTAAAGAAAATGAAGATTTTAGATTTTAGAAATATATTGTGTAATGACTTTGAATTTTAAAGGAAGGTTTATTTAAATTAAGATTTATATAAATAAAATAATAAATACAAATATAAAAAAAACTAAAGCATATTCAAGCTTTTTATATTTATATATATGTGTGTGATTAACAAACAAAAAAAGAAGGTTTATATATAGATAAGAATGGCAGAAGAAAAATGAAAGAAACAAGAGCGTAACGCCGCAAAAAAAAAAAAAAAGTGCGCAGAATAGAAGAAAAAGGGAGAAAGGCGACCAAGAGCAGGTTATTTTTTAGATTCATTTTTCTTTCGATCTTTTTTAGAAAACTTATGATAAATGTATTTATATTTAATTTAATTTTTAACATTAACTAAATTTTCTTTATTTTAAGAAAAATATATAATTTAATTCTAAATTATGTTTGATTTTTTATATTAATTTAAATTATTTAACTTCGTGTTTATCTTATTTATTTTGATTTTATTGTTTCTAATTAATTGACAATTAATTAAATGATTTTAATATTGTGATTTGTTATGGAAAGAGGAAATTATAAAATAGATATGAAATATTTCAACAAAGGTAAATATATAGAGAAAAAATTTATATGAACTTGTGTAGTATTAAAATCATTGGTTTAAATATTTTCTTGTTTTGTTAAATTGCATACTTTTGTGTAAATTAATGAACAAGAATATTCATGATTGATCATCGAAATATGCTTTTTGATGTTTTTTTTTGGAGATTGTTGAGAATTAAATTCAATTAGTTAGATGACTAAAACATAATGAGAGATTAGATAAGATCGATTTACTAAAAAATTTATTCCTATTAATTTAATCTTTAAATCACATATTTATTTTCTTTAAATTGATTTTCTTTTAATTTTAATTACAATAATTTTGATAACTTTTCTAGATAAAATTAAGATTATTATAATTACAACTATAAATGTCAAACTAAAAAGTAAACATCTAATGCATTTCATTTATTGAATAGAACCTACTATCAAATCCTTTTTAAGTCTTATAATTATAAATTTTATATATTTTTATATTTAATTATTGGAAAAAATTTATTTATTATTATGATTTAAAAATAAAGTGAATTAAATTAATTTTTTAAAATAAATTTAAAATTATATATTTTATTAAAAAATATATAAAAAAAACTAGCTAGCCCCCTCTCCCTATCCCACTTTTTGTCCTCGTTGTTGCTCTCTCTCTCTCTCATACACACATTATTTTCTCCCTTACTCTCTCTCATTTGTGAGCTTTCTCTATCCCTTCCTTTCTCTTTTGTTAATAAAATATTGGTGAGAGAAATGAGAGAATGATTGGGAGTGAGACAACGGAGAATTAAAATTTTTTATTAATAAATAAAATATATAATTCTTATTTTATACTAAAAATTTTAATTTTTAAAAATTTGATTTAATTAATTATATTTATAAATTATAGAATTAAATGAATTTATTTCAATAATAAGATGGTAAGAATATATGAAACTAAAATTATACTATCTAAATAACTACGTATTCGACAGGGCATATAGTGTGAACCTATGCCCTTGCATATCGAAAGTGTCTTTCAAGTAATATCATTCTTCTGATAGAGAGGAAGAGATGAGGTCAAGTTAAGGAGATAATGCATCAAAGTGTTTGTAATCACCTACATGATCCGCTTTTTTAATTAAATATACATTTATAAAACTGCCAATAGAAACCCAAATTTGCAATAAATATTAGGAAAAAGTTATATAAAAAATTGGTTAGATTAAGTTATTAGTATTTTATATTAAAAAATTTGTTATTTAATTTATTAATTATATAATAATTATTAATTAAAGATAAAATATATTATTTTAAAGATTTTTTATTAAAATATCAAGTAATTAGGAATTAATCTTTAATTATAGTAAAGTTACAAATAATATTTAAAATTCATAAAATATTCATTTTTTAATATTTATTAGTTGTTATTATTTTATTTTCATGTTTTATTAATTTTTAGTTCTTATTAAAAAATATATTAAAATAATATAATTTATTTTTAATCGAATATTTTTACGAATATAAAAAATTAAATGATATTATTTTTAATATAATAGATTAAAGAGAATAAATAGAATAAATTTTTGTAAAATATATATAATTGTACATTTAAATTAATAATTATATTAAAAATACATAGCCCGCATTTTTTGATTTGATTACAAATTGGTGTGTATGTACAACTTAGTACTTTTATATTAGGCCATTATGGTCCAAAAAAAAAAAAACTGCATATTGTGACGGTGTGACCTATAGGAAAATAATTGTAATTTGATAACTCTTGAAAAAGTACTACTAAATCCTTAAAATATATGAAAATCAAAATACCCAGCCGAAGTCCCAATCAATTCGATTCCACTGGCCCTAATTTTATTTTCTTGCTCTTCCACCTCAACGTCACCGGTGAACAGTCTTCCACTATCGCAGTTCGGTAAGCTCAATAGCCGCCATTCACTAAGCCAATAGTCAATATTCCACTTCCCAACCTCTTGCCGTTAACCGTCCTCCATTAGTCCATCTCCGTGTTTGTAATATGTAAGATAATCATTTTGTGATTCTCAAATTTGGGTTGTAGCTGCTCATTTGAAATGATTTATTCTTTGTATTCCAATCATAAGTCGTTTCATGATTGTTGAAAAAAAAAACTTTTTCAGTTTCATTTAAATTAATCTTACATTTGGGTCAATGGCTTGTAGTTTTCATATTCTGCTTGGTTGGATTTTAGTAACAGGTAGTGTATGTAACTGGATTATGTGTATCATTAAATTTTTTATCGAATGGTTTCAGTTTTTTGTTTTTTCCCCCCTTTATGCTTAGAATTGCAGACTTTTTATGATACTCAAATATTAGCTAGTTCAGTGATCCGATATGGTGTGCCTTTGGACCATTCATAAGTGTTATTTTGAATTTTGCAATACATTTCCAATTTTTCCTAAATTTTTTGACTGCTAAACTAATACTTGGTGAATTCTTGCACACTTGAAGTTTCTCACTTTAATTTCCCTCTTACTTCTCATTCTAATTGTTATATACTTGGAATGTAAAGATTCATAACTATAATAATAAATAACAATAAAAACTCTCTAAATAATTATATTATTTTCATCTTTCTTTATAGTAGGATTGGTATATTTATAAATAGATTGGCAATAGCCCTCTGATAGAGCAGTTAAAAAAACTTATATTTAGATTTAGCTGGATGTAGATTAGAATAAATTTTATGCTTATTTTAATAAAATTTAACATTAATTTTTAACAATATTTAATACTAATCAATCAAGGGCTTCATTTTAATTGTGGCCTACAACCTCCAAAGTCCACACTCTCTTGAGTGACCCCAGATAATGTGTTTGTTATGATTCTAAAGTACAAATGAGCTTGTGCTTTGGATTGGTCGATTACAAAGTTTTATAGAAATGTTCTATTAGATGTTGTATTGCATTTTAGTTGTTTTTCTTGGTCTTCAGTCTTTATCTTTTAAGTAACTTGTTAGCTTCTGATTGAAAAAAAGGAGTAGGTTGACGTAAACTATCATTATAACCTACTTTCATTTTATTTGCTATGATAAATCTGAATTTCTGTTTCCTATATTTGTTTTCATTTTATTATACTATATTTCTTATGACTGTATGGTGAATTTGGCTTCTGCTGCTTTGAAACTCTTTCCTAGTTTTTTACAAAATGCAATGCTGGTCTGTGTCCTTGAAGGAACCATATTTTAATTTTTTTTCCCTTTCTATTTAATATCTCTTTATAATATTTTATTGCTTACAAACAGTTGATATGTTTGAGTGATACATTAAAGAACGAATATTGATCTTTCTATTGCATGTCACGAATTTTAGGTTCTTGGTACTTCTTGATATTAATAAAATCATTGGTTCGTCTAATTTCTTATTTTTGTTAAATGACTACTTCTGAGAGTCATTCTTTTATTTTCAAGGATGGAATGTAGTTATCATGGTTCACCATATGGCACTATGTCACTCTTGTGTGGTAAAAGAGTACTTTTACCTCCTGCAGAGTTGCCTTTCCAGGTTTCATTCAAGGTGAAGTCAGAATCTCAAAAGCATAAGCTCTACTCTTCTCGTGGTACACTTTGTTGTTTGCAGGTACGTAGCAATGATGTCAATACTTTTTGGAATATTGATGGATCTGTTAGTAAATTAGTGCATATTTTTTTAGTAAAAAGTGAGAATATTCATAAGAAAAACCATTTTCCATATGATAATAATCATATTATTCATTATCTAGTGTTGCATTTATGAATTTGACAATCGCATTGATGTGCAACATGTAACATAACTTTTGTGAGTTAAGGCAATTGGACTGGATAATTCATTTGGTTGGCTGTAGTAGAGCATATTTTTTCTAATTAGATGCTAAATTAGAAATCTATTTATGTGTCTTTTATTTATATCTTTTATCCTGTGGTTTACTTACCAGTTGGGCTTAATACCAAGAAACATTTGTTATTGCCACATGTTTTATGGTGCTGAGAAGTAACTCATAGGCTCATCAGTTTAGTTGCATTTCAGTCTTTGAAAACTGACGGAGCTCGGATCTTTGGAGGAATGTGGACCAATCCAGTTGGTGAAGGTCAGTAACTGCCTTGATTCATTTTCTCTGAATTTTGGCCGCCTTGTATCTAATAAGATTCAACCTTAGCATGCCTTGTCTTTTCAATTATGTATTAGTAATGTACTGGTGAAATGGTGTACACAAATCTTGATAAGCCCTCATATTCTAGGAGTTTAAGAGGAGATTTTCTTACATGATTTATTTTAACATATTGTGAATCTGTTCATACTTTTCTATCTCATTAGTTACTAATTTATATCTCAAGCATATCATTTTTTTTCTTTTTAGTACAGCTGCTTGCAGCAACTTTTTGCGCATTCCTAGTAAACATGATGATATGTCACCATGCTCACTAAGCACACGGGAGAAACTTAGCAGACCATATTATGGAACCAAGCTGCAGAGACAACATAAGCTTTTCCCATATTTAGTTGTAAAAGCTGAAGTTACAGGAATTGGGTCACCTGATGGTGCCTTTCAACTCACAGGTTTCTCTTATTGGCCTTGTTTCTTTCATGACAATTCATCCATATTACTTTTAAATAAGCTTTGTTTCCTCATTGCAATTTCCTAAAGTGCAGAAATAAGCCTGAACTCAAAAGTTAGGGGAGTATGCTTTTATACTGTCACTGCTTTTGCTGCCATTTTTCTCTTTGTGGCAATGGCCGTCGGGCATCCCTTTGTACTTCTATTGGATCCATATCGAAGAAAATTGCATCACTGTATTGCAAAGATGTGGGCAACATTAACTGTTACTCCATTTTTTAAGATCAAGTTTGAGGGATTGGAGAATTTACCACCGCCAGACACTCCAGCTGTCTATGTTTCTAACCACCAAAGCTTTCTGGACATATATACCCTTCTCACTCTTGGCAGACCCTTTAAGTTCATCAGCAAGACTAGCATCTTTCTCTTTCCTGTTATTGGATGGGCTATGTTTTTGCTGCGTGTAATTCCTTTAAAGCGCATGGACAGTAGAAGCCAGTTGGTATTCCTTTTCCTTTTCTGATTTTTTAATAGTATTTTCCTTTTCTGATTCCAATTAATGACAAATCCATCATTTTTCAGTGTCTGGTAGATGTGATGCAGCAATGCAAACTATTTTATTTTAGTTTTAAATTATGGTAGCTCTCATTTTAAATTTCACATCTTTGTGCATGTAGGACTGTCTTAAGCGATGCATGGATTTGATCAGGAAAGGGGCCTCAGTCTTTTTCTTCCCAGAGGGAACACGGAGTAAAGATGGAAAATTAGGTTCTTTCAAGGTGAGGACCTTTGGTTACATAACTGCTTTCAGATTATAATATGTGATCACAAGAAAAGCAATCAATGGAGAACCATTGAAGGACAGAAAAGAACTTGATTATATCGTACCTCTCTAGAATTTTTTTTTAAAGATTCGACCCTATCAAAATCATACAAGCTACATGTTTTTTGACATCATTTATGGTTTTCAATTGGACATTGTGAAAATTTTCCTTTGACTCCAGCAGAAAGTGTTGTAATGTACCTAGATTTTGTGGGCAATATTTAAGAGTGCTTTTTTCATCTTAAATGGGATCTAAACACTTGTGTGGAAGGATATGACTGTATGTTAAAGTGCGGCCAATTATTTCTTTCAATTGCATCTTGGCATATAAGAGTTTTCCAATATTCAATGTGATGCTGGTTTAATTATTTTGCAATAATCATGTTCAGCGTGAGATCTATCTATTAAGTCTAGTTTCACTTTAGCCAACTCCAAACCAAAACTCTATTTAGTGTAATTTTTGCACTAAAATAGTGCAATTTTCACCCAATTTTTTTAAAATCTTAAACCCACTACGTTAAATATTAAGCTAAAAATTGCATTATTTTGCAAAAGTTTAATATTCTTTTACTAAAATCGTATTTTAGTTTAATTTTTCCACCAAAACTTGCTCCAAGGAGGCACTAAAGTTATGCACTATTTTAGTGCAATGAACAATGTTGCATCAAATTTGGTGTAATATTGTCCATTGCACTAAATGTTGCAGAGTTTTAACGCCTCTTTGGGGAAAAATTTGGTGCAAAAATTACACTATAATAGAGTTCATGTCTGATTGGAGAGGCTCTTACCCCTTATCCCAATTCTCTTCCTCTCTTCCCTTTCTTTGCTTTTCTTGCCCTAAAGGATGAGAATATGTTGTATTTGTGATTAATACTTGATTCCTGAAATTTATACTCTTAATGTTGGTCATTTGCAGAAAGGTGCCTTCAGTGTTGCTGCGAAAACGAAGGTGCCGGTAGTGCCTATTACCCTTATAGGAACTGGAGCACTCATGCCAGCAGGAAAGGAGCGTATCTTGAATTCTGGATCTGTTAAAGTTGTTATCCATAAGCCTTTAGAAGGAAGTGATCCAGTGGCATTATGCAATGAAACTAGGAATATAATTGCAGATGTGCTCAATAAGCAAGGCTACATATCTAATAATTGAGTTTTCTCCATAATGATCTCATTGATTGAAGAAATATAGCCCGAAAGGTATGTAATTTTTTGGTTGCCTTTGCCATTTCACCAGTGGCTTTACGTGGTTGCATGATCTGTTATAAGTTGCACCGTCCTCTGTTCCAACTTTTATGGATGTTGCAAAACTAAGTGTCATAGGGCAAGAGATTTATTGTGAAAAAGAAATTTTGAATTTGTTATTAACTAAATTGAGAAATAAAAATTTAAAGCTAGTGTCAAATGAGCAGCTTATTTAAAGTGGTGTTTTTAAGCTCATGAGCTATTTTAACAAAATATCATCATTAACGATAGTATTTTCATAATTAAAGTAATGCCATTATGAAAAATCGTAACTAAAAGATACTATTTTTTTCTTGTTTTACAAAAGGGAAAATTACTATAGAACCCTTGAGATTTTTCAAAATTGCAAAAACATCCTTCAAGTTTAAAAAATAGATAATTACCATCCTTCAAGGAAAAGAAGGAAAAAAGAAGAAGATTAAAGCTACTCGGGAAACATATTTTTCTGTTATCATTCCCTCTCACCTGCATGTGGACAAGCACATTATCACACTCTACTTTGCAAGTAATGTTTAAAATTTGTGAGTGTATTCTGTCACATAATTTGGCAGTAGTGTTTTATTAAGATTATTCTATTTTAGATTAGTTTTGCTTCTTTGCTTGCATAGGTAAATAGTACTTAGTAAATATATATATTTTTTAAAAGAAGGTAAATAGTACTCAGATTTGATGAATAAATTATTTTCTTGATTAATTACCAGCCTGAGCTAAACATATTGTTTTGTACTATCGTCTCTTTGACCTTTTCAGATTAGGAGGAAGCTTAAATAAGTGCTTGAACTTGAAGTAATTGTGCTATGATTCTCGTTGGGCTCGTTTTAAGTTTCAGTTCCAGAGTTGCCTGGATTCATTTCACAGATTCATCACTGGCAGGTTGCAGCATGATGGATAAAACTGACAAGAGGCTTATTTTTCTTTGTAGATAGATAAAGCATCAATTGGTCAATCAGATCTTTTTTCAATTCAACTGGTTGCTTCACCAAGAATTTTGTGCCTTTTTGGATCTTTGTTGTACTCTTTTTCCTATTCATATCAGGTTAAAATTGGCATAGTTTGATTGGATATATTAAAAGTGAACTATTTGTGTCATTCGGTCATATTTTTCTATTCTTCTATATCTTATCTCAATTTACTAAAGTTGATTGTAGAAAATTGCAAGGTGTATCAGGCACTGTAACTTCTATAAGACAAAGAGATTGGTGTCCATGTTCTCTCTGATGTTAATTTTATGCTATTTGTATTTATTTATTTCAATAAATTCTATGCAACTGTAATATGAATTTTTATTGGTCTAAATACAAGATAAAAAAAATAAAATAAAATTTTTAAAACTAATAAACTAAAATAAAATTTAATCTTGGCTTGACTCAATCTTTGGCATGTTAAATTGAAGCTGCTTGAGGAGATAAACTGGTGTCTTAACTTTTTATTTTTTATTTTGGATGTTTTAAGATATGATGTAAATTCTTTGGAGGTTATTTTTTGAAATATAAATATAATACAATTTTAAATAAATAATAAAAAAGTTCTTTGGCTCCGATAAACAAGCTTTGTGCTTTCATTTAATATGATAAATCCAATCTACTTTTAGGGCTTACAAAATCCGGTTCCAGTAGTTCTGAATACAAAATTTCCGGCCTACTGGAATTTACATCTTTAATAGAGAATGCTTTTAACACAATTCATCTACAAACTTCGTCAAAATTGACCTCGTTTTTCCCCCCTTTGTAAAGGGTTTGTATTTTAATCACTTCTAGTGGAAGCTGATAAACTCTATGTTTAGGAACATCTAATAGTTTAGGTGGTTTGGTTGAATCTCTACTTTCAGAGTTGAACGAAAAAAATAAAATAAATTAGTTTCGCAATTGTCATCTCATTCGTCACACTTGTTTGAAAAAATTGATGCATATTCGTAAAAAACTTCATAGATTATTGGGTAAACGATTACTTAGTTGATAACATTAGGTGAAAATTTTTAGTTTATTAGTTTTAATATTTTTTTATTTTAATTATTAAAATATTTTTCAATTGAATATTTTGATTAAAAATAAACCAATATGAACAATTTAAATTATTATAAACATCCTCGTCAAATTTAATACATAATACATAATGCACTTGTTATATTTTTAGAAAAATGTCATTTAATCAATTTTTATTAAGTGGATACAATTAATTTAAATATACAATACATATTCATTAGTTAGTTTTCAAACTATGAGAGGAGAATTTCAAGATGAAATTTTTTACTTGTTATCAATTACAAAATAAAATAAAATAAATTTTATTATTTTAATTAATAATTATCTACCATTTATAATTTACATGACATAAAAAGTAAGAATAAACATAATAGACGATGATTATATTAATAACTATAACATATTATTCTAATTTTGAGTATATTTAGATAAAATCGTTAGTTATGTAAATAGATAGTATTTTTTTACGATTTAACCATTTTTTTTATTTTTAATATTTATTTAAAAATATATTTAGTTTTTAATTCTTATTTTATTACGTTATTCAAAATATTGATATTAATGTTTATTTTTTAAAATTATTTATCACATATTTATAAGTAAAATAAAAAATATGAAAATAAGAATAAATAACAAGTTAAATCTAAATATTTAAAGCATTATATGTTTTATTATTTAAAGTATTTTTTTAATATAATTATATATATATAAAAAAATATATCATAATTTATCCAATTATTTAAAATATGTTATCTTTAAATTTTTAATAAAAAAAATAAACATGTCATTTTAATAAAAAATTCAAAAATAAAACTCCAAAAAATTAAACCAAAATAATATTAATACAACTTCGATTTCACAATTTGTATACTGTAATAATCATCCCATTCAATGGTTTATAGATTATAGTTATTTGAGGATGAAAATTGTTAGATTTTTGCGCATAGGTTTAATTAACCGTATAGTTAAAATGCTCCCCCCTATTATCGAGAGCAACGTATTGGATAGACGATACGGAAACGCTAATTTCTAACGAAATCGACGTGGGACACCGTGGTCCGTTTCTTTAGTTTTCATAAAGCTTCAAACTTTCAATGATAGTTTCTCTCTGTTTCTTATTGCTCAAGCTTCGTTCTCTATTGCCGCTCCTGCTTCATCTTCGATCACTTTGAAAATCTATCAGTCTTACTTAGCAATGGAAAATACACTGATAGCTAATAGCTTGAAGATCATGTTCATGGTGTTGGGTTGTGCGATGGCGTTTATTGTCATTTATACCGTCTTCGTTGATGGTTTTCCATTTCGCAAAGAACTTCTCACTCCGTACTGTATCTGTCTCTTACTCTACGTCTAAGCGCTCTATTTCGTTGTGATGAACATTTACGTTGATTTGATGTTGAAAAGCACCGACACTTTAATGTGTTTTCGAATTTTTCTTTTTCAGATGGATGGCAGCGACCTTGGTTGATTTCTACATAAATGTTATAGTTCTGGCGGTATTAACTTCATGCACTTTTCTTAATTTATTGAACATTTGGAAAGGCTCTTTAACTGATCATATGTGTGTGTAATTGCTTCTTTTCTTGATTATTGAAATGTGCACATTTGTGAGTTGTTTGTTATGTATATATGATAGATTCATATTTTTTATTCCAGAACTGATTGAAGTTCTTCATTCCAGCTCCTGTATGCCATTAGTTAGAAATCAGAAATCTATCTTAAATTCTCCCTTTTTGTGATTAATTTTATGACACCGTACTTATAGCTCAGCATATTATCTTATTATTTTTATACTATTTTCCACTTTGAGCTGTTTGGTTTTTCTGTCTGTTGGAAAATAACGCAAATTCCCGATAAGTCAGATTTATGAGAAAGCAAGAATAGAAAAATAACACACAAAATTTGATAACAGAGTTCGGCCAATCTTACTTACGTCTCCGGACCTGCTGCAGATCTTTTTACTGAAATGGGAGAAATTACACAAGGTGTTTACAACACTCACAACTCACAACCCAATTACACCCAAGAAAATTACTCTCAATTTTCTATCACAAAAGCTTTTCTCTCTAAGCTTTTCTCTCAATTGAAATGAACACTTTGGATGATTAATTCATTACAATTACACATCTATTTATAGGAAAATTCACTCCTTGAATTACTCCTTAAATTAATGGTTCCTTAAATTGCTCCTGAATTAAGCTCCTTTGCTTTCGCTCCACACCGCTCTCCATGTTTTGCTCCACGTGTTTGCTTCCTTAAATTAAGGAGCTTTATAACAATCTCCCAAAACGAAGACCGATTTCAACTGTCCTTCACACCTGATCAACGCACTTTTTTCTAGTCTTTGTTATTTAAGAGACCAATCAAGTCGAGCACAACTTCGCCATTTGTCAATAGTCGCCACCTTTGTTAACATATCCGCCGGATTTTTGCTTCCTTGAATTTTCTCCAAGATAACACATCATCTTCCAATGTAGACCACGGTTGATAACGAAGTCCAATATGCTTTGTTCTAGAATGAAATGTCAATTGTTCACGTGTAGCATTGCACTGACTATCACTACGGTAACATTCTTCTCGCTTGAATCCCAAATTTCAATTAACAAACCTTGAAGCCATATCATCTCTTTACTAGCTTCGCCATCGCTACATACTCACCAGAAGTGGATAGAGTGATAATTTTTGTATTTGTGACATCCAACCAATGTTGTAGTTCCAACAAGAATATATAACCTAAGGCTTTTCGCGATCAACTTCACCTTAAAGTCTCATGTTCACGCACTCGTACTTTTAACTCTCCTTTACTAAAGTACAAGCACTTTTCTCATGGTGTCTCGCAGATACCTCAAAATCCACTTGATCGCTTTCCCCCAATGAGTTTTCCCGGATTTGACATAAATCGCTAACAACCTCCCACCGCATTGGCCAATGTCCGGTCTCGGATGCACCATTGCATACATCAAACTTCAAATGGCCGAGGCATAAGGAACTTTAGCCATGAATTCTCTCTTCTTCCTCGTCCGGGGGACCGATCCTTAGATAGGCGAAAATGACCGGCTGCTGCCAAGCCGGCTTGGCATCGCCTACGTTGAATCTTTGCAAAACACGACTTGATGTACTCGCCCGAGATAACCTGCAAGGATCCTTTCTTCTTATTTCTTGTGATTTGCATTCCAAGAATCTTCTTTGTTGGACCCAAGTCTTTCATGTCAAATTCCTTTGACAATTGCTTCAACCTTTAATATCATCCATATTTGAACTCGCTACTAACATATCATCAACATAAAGTAGTAAAATGATATAACTGACCTATATCTCTTAAGTAGCAACAATGATCAAGATTGCACTTATGGAAACCTTCCTTGCGTGTACGAAGCCGTCACAAATTTTTTGTACCATTGTCTCGTGGCTTATTTCGTGCCATACAAACTCTTCTTAAGTCCGCACACAATGTTCTTCTTCCCCCTTTCGAGAAACCTTTCTCAGGTACATACGTATATCTCTTCATCTAAATCTCCACGAAGGAATGCGCTTTCACATCCAACTGCTCAAGATGAAGATCTTCGATGGCTACAATACTCAATAATTGACCGATAGTATTAAGCTTCACAACGGAGCAAAAATGTCAGTAGTCAACTCCTTCCTTCGTTGAAATCCTTTGACAACTAGGCGGTTTTTGTATCTCTTGAACCATCACGCCCTCTTCACCCTAGACACCCATTTGTCATGTGAAGTGCTCTTTCCTATGTAACTCAACTAGTTCCCACGTATTTATGGAGATGAGAGATTTCATTTCTTCTTTCATAAAGAAGCTCCCACTTGTTGGAATCTCGATCGACAAGCTTCATCATAGCATTCGGGTTCCCCTCCATCACCAAATATAATACGTGATCTCCGTTAGGCACACGAGGTCGGTAAGACCTTCTCATCTGAGTACTGAGTAAAGCAGGTTGCAGTGTGTCGAATCTTCGTTTTTGTCCAACAAGTTCCTCCGGGTCGACTTGTTACAATTGGTTCTAGGAACGGGCACGGGACGGGACGAGACGGTTTTTGATATAACCGTCCGAACCGAATTTTAAAACCTATAACCAAACCGCCCGAAAACCGTTACGGTTGGATTCGTTTTTTACCCGCATGGTAATCGAGACAAGCATGAAAAAAAAACCCCGAAAAAAAACCGAAATATATATATAATTTAATTTATTAAATATATATAATTAATTTTTTATTTATAATTTAATATATAATTTAATTAATTTTTTAGTATAACCGTAACCGAACCGTAACCGTTGTTTCATATTCGATTTTTCCCCGAAACCGTTCCCGTCCCCGAAATTTACCGGTTAAAAACCGAACCGTCGGTTCGGATAACCGCGGATAACCGAATCCGCGGTTTTTTTGCCCATCCCTAATTGGTTCTGTTGCAGAAGTATCTGGGACATCATCTGCATCTGCAAATACTGACTTATTTTGCTCTGAGTCATTGGCGTCTATTTTATGCATGTCCTTATACATCACCCTTTCGTTGAAAATCACATCTCTCGCACTGGATAACTTTCTTCTTTTCGTCATCCCAAATACTAGAGCCAAACTCATCCTCACCATAGCCATGAACGTGCATTTCTTGGATTGGGATCAAGCTTATTCCCGCTCGATCACCTGATTACGCACAAATGCTACACAACCGAAAAACTTTAGATGTGATAGTTTCCACCTCTTTTCCGCTCCATACCTCCTCTCGGTATTCTATGCTCCAATGGAACGTACGGGCCTCGCTGATCAAGTGTTACCGTGTTGACTCGCTCGCCTGCAATGCTTCTGTAGACACGACCGTATACGAATGCTTCGGCTCTTTCGTCAACCCGCCGATTCATACGCCCGCTACACCATCAGTGTTGAGGTGTGCGCTCGGCAGTTCTTTCCATTCGATCCCGTGCTCATGCATAAATTTTTGAATCTCGGGTGTCTTCATATTCACCACCACATTATCTGCCTGAGCTTTTTGATCTTTAAACCCGTCTCATTTTCCACCATAGCTTTCCATCTTCCGAAAGCCTTAAATACTTCGACTTTACGCTTTAGAAAGTAAACCCATACCTTCCGAGAGTGATCATCAATGAAAGTCACGAAATACAAGTGTCACCTCACAGATGAGACGGTGCCGTTGGTCCCCAACATCGAGTGAATAAGCTCTAGTCTTTCCTTCTTTTCGGGATTTTACAACTTTTACGGCAAAGCCGACTTTTGCTTTCCAAGTATGCAATCTTCGCACATGTCTATCTCCGTAGACCGTAGACTGAAGTTTTCCCTTTCGAAGGCATAATCTTCATCCCCTTCTCACTCATATGGCCTACTTTGGTGCCACAGATTTGGTGTTTCATTGCTTCACAGCAATCGTAATTGAACAACGTGCCTCTGGCCATGTAAAGAGTGCCACTTTTCTTGCCTCGAGCAACCGTCATCGCACTCCTTGAAATCTTCCAATCATCACCACGTGGAAGATCAGATGAGTCTTCACCGGCCAACCGCCCACCGAGATTAAGTTTCTTTCGAGATCTGGAATATGCTCGACATCCTTCGCTCCCAAACAGATCCGTTTAACTTAATCTTCACTACACCTTTGCACAATAATAAGACATGGTTGATCATCACCAAGATATACCTTTCCAAGGTTTCCTAGGACATTTCTCGAAGAATTCTTTTTGTGAAGTAGCATGGAACGATGTCTGTGAGTCTAACACCCAAGATTCTTCCTCGTTTCCTCCAAAGAGCATATCATGCATCGTCTCTCTCCGAGTGGAAGTAACATTTGCCTCTCGCCTTCATTTGTTTGTCCCTTCTGCACTTTCTTGCAGACCGATTTTTGTAAGGCTGCGGTTCTTCCACAATTCCAACACTCGATAGTCTTCTCGAGCTATGGGAATTATTAGATTCCCGGATTCGACCTCTGTCCTTCGATCTACCCCGGTGAAATTCCGTTTCCGCCACGTTCATTCCCTTTGGTTGAATTTCTTCCTCTTGACTCGTATGCAAACCGAAGGTTTCGACGATTCACCCGACTCTCTACGTCCTGATCTCTTCACCGAGAACCAGATCACGAACATTGTCAAATTTCCCCAACTTATTGCATTTCCCGACGAGCCGCTCACATAGTGGCCAGTAGCATCTCCAACTTTCCTCGGTAAAGAAGATAAAAGTATTAATGCTCGTACTTCTTCATCGAATTCAATTTCCACCGAACTCAACCGGGTCAGTGGACTGTGCCGAGTTCATCGAGATGTCGAGCTACCGTCTTCATTCATCCGCAAATTGAACAAACGCTCATCAAGTGCACTTTGTTTGAGGTTGATGGCTCATACATATTGGAGAGAGCCGCCATAAGACCCGCCGTGGTCTTTTCCTTTGCTATGTTGAAGGCAACATTACGGATAAGCGTACAATCGAATAACTCCGAGGGCATTCTGCCTAAGATTCCAATCTTCTTCTTCCTTCCATGCTTTCCTGGTTTCTTCCCCGAGAGAGGTTGATATAGATTTCTTTGATACGATAATCCCTCTATCCGCATTTTCCAAAACCCAAAATCGTGCCATCACTCTCGAGTTTCACCCTTCCTTCATCCGCGCTATCGTCTCCCACTGCACCGACTTCCTCTCGATCGTTTCTCGACTATTTCTTGCGTAAAATTGATGTAAATCACCACCAATAACTCGATACCATAATTGTGGGAAATAACGCAAATTCCCGATGTCTGTGATGATGAGAAGTTGCCAGCAATAGAAAAATAACACACAAAATTTGATAACGGAGTTCGGCCAATCTTGCTTACGCCTTGGGACTTGTAGATCTTTTTACTGAAAGGGGAGAAATTACACAAGGTGTTTACAACACTCACAACTCACAACCCAATTACACCCAAGAAAATTACTCTCAATTTTCTCTCACAAAAGCTTTTCTCTCAATTGGAATGAACACTTTGGATGATTAATTCATTACAATTACACATCTATTTATAGGAAAATTCACTCCTTGAATTACTCCTTAAATTAATGGTTCTTTAAATTGCTCATTGAATTAAGCTCCTTGTTTTGCTCCATGTTTTGCTCCATGAATTGCTCCATGAATTGCTCCATGTTTTGCTCCATGTTTTGCTCCTTAATTTGCTCCTTAAATTAAAGAGCTTTATAACGCTGTCGTCAATCATTACTTTGGTTTATAGTTTCTGCTTCTATACTCTATAGTTATTGGGGTAAATATAGTGTGCATGGGAAAAAAAAAATCCTGGGTCTGATTTTTGGTCTGTCTTTAAAGACAAAATTTGAGTATCTGTTTTGATAAGAAGGGGAGGAGATATCATTTAAGGAGAGTCCACCAGACACCCCAAAGACTAGCTGACTGATTTTGGTGTGTGGATAGGCAGATAGCCTTGTTAGATGACGAACTTTATGTGTTTTTCTATAATGTTTACATTTTGCCTATTATATTTCAAATTCATTTATTCACTGTGTTGTATCTTATGTAATTCAATTTTTATGTCTTAATTTGATATATTTAGCACTAATTTTAAGGGAGACTTTTGTCGAGGTGTGCATAACCAAGTTTTCTCATCATTATAGTGTGATAAGAAAATTGTCTCTCATGTCAGGCATGGGTTTTGTACAAGGAGTCAAACTGGATCATTGCAATTATTTGGGTAATTCTACTTGTATGTTTCGGCAGGTAAACGTCTTATCTCCTTTCAAATATCTGCATGGTTACTGGTAATTTGGTTCACAAATAATGTATAAATACATTTTTGTTTAAGGTTTTTTTTGTTGTTTGAATGACTTATGCTGTCATTGATTCTTTACCTCTTAGTGTTTTATCTGCAGCATCGCTACATGTGCCTACATTGTTTTGCAATTTATGAAGTTGTCATCTCAAGAATCTCTGTTGGATCCCGTTTACTATGTTTTATCACAGCATCCAAACAAGTAAGGCAATGAAGCTACTGGAACATGAAATGAATTTGAAATGTGACATTTAAACAAGATCATAAGCAATTTGATATGTACATTTTGTGTATGGTAGGGTTTATGGAAAGCACAGATAGGTTAGTATTCTCCTCATTTCAGTCAAGAAAGAAAAGAAAGAGAGTCTCAAATTTATTTGTAAAGTATAACTTAGATATTTCTAGTACATACATAGTTGTTTTTTTTTCCCATCAAGAAGTGTGATGACTATGTGCCTAATATATATGTTTCCTGAGTGAATGTCCCTTGATATATAATCTTTGTAGTAGCTATACATGTGACTTAATGATTGTTAATTTTGTCCTTGTTTGTTTGGAGCATTAGTCTTAGAATTTCTCCTGTTCTTCATTTGCTTAACATGCCAGCTTATCAACTTCAGATAAATATTATTTATACAGGATAAATGTGGAACAAAAGAAACACTTCTCTGTTGTGGCTGCAAGAGTACTTTTTAGTGCTTTGGGCTGTTTGATGCTAGGAACTTTGGTGTATACTTGTGTGACTGATGGTTCCCCTTTCCGCAAAGATCTTTTGACTCCGTAAGCCTCCTCCTCTCCTCTATTTCTCTGTTTTTCTTTGTAGATTAAATTATAAAAAAATACTGCAGAAACAAGCAGTTTTTAATCTTAATACACAATTAATAAAAAAAAAATTTCTTAACACACAAATGGACATACTAATGCACGCATACATCCAGTCTATGAATTTCTTTTTATTTATTTCCAGAACCTCCTTAACCTTTCGTTTTCAATACTTTATCTTAGGGATATATCTCATAGATTTGGATAGTTCCTATAATCATCAATTAGTTATCAACTCATACATTATGTGTGTATCACAATACAGTTTTGTATAAAAATGCAAGAAAAATGCCTAGGCTGTTTAAACCCAGGTGTACAAGAAGCATTTTTTTTCATTCTAAATGTTGAACAAGCCCGGGAAAAAAAATCTTCAGAAAAGAACCTCTGAACTTAGAATTTAGAAAAGAGGCTTCTGTTTCATGGTTCTCCTGTATTTCTGGCACATTAAATCATACTTTGTCAAGTGACATGGTAGTAAGATTTTGCTAAGCTTGCTAAGCTCTTCTTAGGAACAGAATGTTCTTGCCAAGAGAAAAATAATTATGAATAGATAATGGTGGTAGTACTCAATTAACATCAAGTGTTGAATGCAAAAAAATCAAAACTCTCATTGTTCATTCAAGGAGAAACTCACAAACCATATGAAATAGATGATGCAAGTGTTGGTGTGTGTTGTTGTGGCAGACACCAATAACTCAGTGGAGTGAAACATGGAGCATAAAATAATGGTAGTGGATCCATAAAACATGGATATGCAGGAATTATGGTTATTGTTTAATTTTCGTTTTATACATATATCTCAACTATTGTACAGAAATATAACAGAAAATCTAATGAAAAATACTGATAATTATAAGAGAAATACAATATTTTGCCATGGTATCAGAGGAGGATATTGCTAATGAACTACCTGCTGATTTATGACGAAACTAACATTTTTTGATTGGCCGATCAAATTTGGCAGAGTTGTTTATTTACGATTGATTTACGATTTCTCGATGTCTGGTTTATTTACGGTTTCGGTTTCTAATTTCCGATCTTCTCGCGTGGCAATGATCAGGTGTCATAGCTTTTTTCACCGTTTTGAGTTAGATCTCTGGTTTATATTCAACTCTTGTGAATTGCTTTCAAACATCGAATACGTGCTGCTAAAATGAAAGCAAGATAGTTATTTCACGCTTATGTTGTTAGGAAATTCAATAGAAGATTACGGTTACACCTTAAAAAAATATATATCAACATACAACTTACAAGGAGTCAAGTGGATTCGCAACGAAGAACCATTGAAAGTTAAGGTCGGACCCACTTGAAACTTAAGTACCACAAAGAATCAAGTTGATGCGCCGTATAAGAATCAGGTGGTGTGTGGTTCGAACCTACCATTTCGAAAGCGGTAGACATCAAGGAGAAAAGTCATTGTGAAGAAGAAATACGTGCAAAAGAATCACGAGAGAGAGAGGAGAAGAAGATGGCTGCAGTTTTTTGGCCGAGAAGAAATGGTGGAACGCGCGAAGATGCCGGTTCGAACGCAGACAAATCGTTACCGAACGCAGAATCGTCACCGGTGAGAACGCAGGGAAATCATACCTAATCACAAATCGCAGGAAGAGCGAAGTCACAGAGAACGCAGATTAGGCAAGAAAGCTGCGTTGAGAAACGCATGAAGCGAATTCTTATTTGAGGAAGGAAGAATCTGTCTGAGGTATAAGGAGAATGAGTACGAGAAAAAATTGAAAAAAAGAAGAAGGAAATTTTAGTGTTAAGCGGTATACTGAATGTGAAAAGATCGCGGTTACAAATTTTTCTTTATATAGTTGTTGTAAGAATTGTAAAAAAAAAAAAAAAAAAAAAAGGAAAAACTAAGGAAAAAAAATTTTAGATTTCATGTGAATTCGAGATTTAACTACCAATTTCATGTTAAGATTTCGACTAAAATGACGGAAGTTTTCACTAGAAACTCGACGACTCACAACCTCTCACATCAAGCGTCGCTGATCGCTTTATTAGTATCAAGTCGGGAGGATCCAACTATGCCTCATGGTCCTGCGCGAGATGTATATCTCTGCAAAGACAACCGGGATATATTAACGGGGATTTTCTCAACCTGGTTGAAAACCGACTCATTCGGAGATGGCGCATCAAAATGCCATTGTTAAAGGATGGTTGATCAATTCATGGACCCCTCATTGCAAATTTTATTCGATTCCCAACGCGAAACAAGTTTGGGATTCTCACGCTACCACCTTTCTGATGGGACGACGTACACGCCTCGTTGTATGATCTTCGTCACGAAGTTACTGTAGGAAATGGCGCGTAGTGGATCCATTGAAAAATACTACAACGACCTTGAGGTTGTGGCGAGAAATTGATTTCGCCGCCCTAATCCAATGGGTGTGCGGTAACGACATACAAAAATACAACTCCATCGTACAGGGAAGATCGAGTGTATACCTTCCTCACGGACTGATGATAGACTCGACAAAACTCAGTGATGTGCTTCAAATCGGACCATTCTCACTGCGGGAACAAGCCCATGGATTCGTCCGTCGGGAAGAGGTCAGCAGATCGTGATGATCGCAGTGCAGATACGACACCGGAGCAGCTTGGCGACTTTTAAAATGGCCGCCGGACACCATAATCAGATGCCACCAAAAAGAACCTCTCGCAAAGAAGAAATCCCTGGGAAATCCACCATCTCTCGATACGAAATGCGGGCCATCATGAAACTCCAAACACACGCGTGAAAACCGCTTCAAACTCCACGGGTATCCGTAATGGTGGAATGATCTTGACACCGAAGAAACGGACACAACCGGACGAGGTACCTGGCTACCAATAATGCCTCACTATCCCTTACTTCCCAGGCCGAATCTTCCCAGATCCGGGTATTTCAAGTAAAGCATTTCACATATCTCATCGTAGTGATAAAGAGGATCGATTCCTGGACTCCTGAGCCACAGATCGCCATCGACATTCGACCCAAACGATCTCTCCAATACAACCCGCCCAAGACGAGCCGTGTCGCCAATGCAGGGTCACTTATCCGATTATGAGCTGGAACAAATGGACCTTATCTCCTCATTATCATTATCTAATACTTCGCTTGTACCATCTGTCAAACCGACTAACGTTCGTAAGTCGTCACTGCACCTTAATCAGGTAGTATTGACGTATTCTACTTTTTGCCTTCTACAGGGATATTCTCACCAAGAGATCATCGTGGTACTGGGAGGAGGCTATATTACGTGGATGACCTCATTTCCGTGGAAGAGCCAATCACATGCAACATACGTTGGTAACAAGGAACGACAGATTTGGCTAAGTCGTCATCGTAGATCTGGGCATCCATCATTCGGGTATTTAAGGCACCTACTCCCTAGTTTATTTTCAAATATCACACATTCGATTTCAAATGTGATACTTGTATCTCAAAGCAAAAAGTCATGATGCCTTATCCTACGAAAGATGAATAAAAGTATGACTCCTTTTGCTTTGGTACATTCTCGATGTTTGGGGACCTTCCTGCTATTACGTCATCGGGTCATCGTTGGTTTGTTATTTTGTTGACGATTGTACACGAATGACATGGCTTTACCTTCTCAAACATAAAGATGAAGTATTTGCTACATTTCAATTGCTTTCACACCATGATTCGAGACCAATTTTCCGAAAAATTAAGATACTTAGGTCGATAATGGAGGGAGTACGTTAATCACGACAATTAGACATACTTGGACAACCAATGGTATTCTCCACGAAACCTCACGCTCACAAAACCCCACAACAGAACGGGATCAACGGAGAGGAAGAATAGGCATATTTTAGAAACGGCTCGGGCCTTACTAATCGGTGCACGTATGCCTTAATAAATCGGAGTGATCTTTGTTACTACAATTGTATCTGAATCGAATGCCACAAAGACTTACAATTTCGACTCCATTAAAGGTGTTATCCGATCATCTTCCTTACCTACTATTTTAATGCTTTCGCCCGAATTTTGGATGTGTTGCTTTTGTCCACCTCCATAAAAATCAACGAACCAAGTTGGATCCATGTCTTTGTCCACGTGTATTCTTGCATGGTGGTACAAAAAAGGGGTACCGATGTTATGATCCAATTACTAAAAAGAAACTATACTACCACGTGGATGTCACTTTCCTAGAATCGAATGTTTTTTCCCATCACCTAGATCCAATTACACTCTTCGTATTATAGTGAAGAACGAAATTGGCTTCGATGTTGAAATATTAGACACTAGTCCAACATACTCGGATCCCGCTAATAATAGAGGATCTCAGATCTGCAGAGCTTGAACTTCCAAGAATCGGCAAGTAGTAATTGAATCTCCGGTAAGAGGAAGTGGTTGATGTACCACTCCATTCTCTACAGTAAATGATCCTCCTGCCGAGAACACTCCCCGAGGTAAGCTATCCTATCACACCTTTACAAACTAATGCTATAGATACACCTGTTGGTTCATGCTTTTACCTTTCGTACACAATCGAGGTAAAACCTCCAAATCGATACTCCCTGCAGAAAGAGAAGAGCGACAACCCAAGTATCCAATAGCAAATTGTGTATCTACTCAAAGATTATCGTAACTCATCGGCATTCGCACAAACTTTCTCATCGTGTCAAATTCCGAGTAGCATTGAAGAAACCTTATCTCGATCCAAAATGGGCTCAAGCTATAAAAGAGGAATTCGAGGCATTGCGAAAGAATAACACATGGGTGTTAGCATTTCACGAGGAGAAGATGGTAGGATGCAAGTGGATTTTCTCCATTAAGTATGTGCAGGATGGGTTAGTTGATCGTTACAAGGCGAGGCTCAGAAGAAAAGGATATACACAGTAAACATGGGATAGATTATCAAGAAAACCTTCTCACCGTGGCTAAACCAAAACCGCGAGAGTTTTGTTCTCTCTGTGCAAATTTAGATTGGCTATTGCACCAACTTGACATGAAGAATGCCTTCCTTCATGGTGACCTTGAAGATCAAGAGATACGTGGATATCCCACCAGATATACCGTTACATCGTAAACGAAACCGTACGTAGACACAACGAGCATTGTAATGGACTAAAACAATCACCTCGAGCGTGGTTTGGTAGGTCGAGTTCAAGAATGAAGAAATATGGGTTCCAACAAAGCAACTCCGATCATACTCTTTCCCTAAAGAGCATCGATTAGGGAGATAAGATACCACTTTTATAGTCATGTAGACGACATGATCATTACAGGGGATGATAAAGAAGAAATCTCTAAGCTTCAAGAACAACCTGTCAAAGGAGTTTGAAATGAGAAGAATTTGGGAGGCTCAAATACTTCTTAGGTATTGAGGTAACAAGATCAAAAACAAGGCATATGTCTTTCCCAAAGGAAATATACTGCGGACCTACACAGAGGCAGACTACTAGATTGTAAACCTCGTCGATATTCCTATGGTTCAAAATCATAAACTCGAGAATATGTGGACTAAGTACCACAGATAAACGTGAGATATCAACGGTTGGTAGGAAAACTCATATATTTATCTCATACTCGACACGATATGTTGTGTTATGATGCCGTGTTGTCGCGAGTCGGGCTCACGACCGCCCAAGTGAAGACCATATGACGCGGTCGTACGAATGTTACTTAAAATCCTCCTCAGGGAAAGGACTTATGTTTTCAAAGAATTCGTCAATTGGAAGTCCTTGACATACAGATTCGGTGGGCAGAATATGAAGGATAGAAATCTACCTGGGTACTTTACTGTGTGGCAACCTTGTTACATGGAGAAGCGAAGCAAAACGTAGTTGCCTTATCCAAGGCCGTTTGGTGAATTTCGAGGAATGGTCAAGGGAATACGCGAGCTCCTTTGGTTGAAAAACCTTCTAACCGAGACGGGGTTGCTCCTAACTCGAAACGAACTTATTTCGCGATAACAAAAGCCTATCGCTATCGCTCACAATCCAGTCAATACATGATCGCACGAAGCACGTTGAAGTGGATCGGAACTTCATCAAACGTAATCTTGAAGAAAAGATTATTAAGCTTCCATTTGTTAAATCGAAGATCAATTTACCGATATACTCACAAAATCAGGTTGCAAGGAACTTCTAACTCACTTGACAAGTCGGGCATAAGAGACATATACATGCACCAACTTGAGTGAGAGTGTTGGTTTGTGTTGTTGTGCATACACCAATAACTCAAATGAAAGAAACATGGAGATAAAATAATTGGTAGTGATCCATAAAACATGGATATGCGAGGAATTACGTTATTGTTTAATTTTCGCTTTATACATATATCTCAATTATTGTACAGAAATATAACAGAAAATATAATGAAATATACTGATAATTATCAGAGAAATACAATATTTTGACAGCAAGAACTTATGTGATATAGTAAACTTTCAAGGGTTTAGGGAAGATGAAGATGATAATTCATTATCAGCTTAAAAAAACAAGACCTTTTATGTTTGTTGCCACACAATATGCTCAAGTGTTCTCTTTTATCTTCAATACTAATAAAAAAAACTCTAATGGTCTTAATAGCATTCGGAAAAGCAAAAAAATCAATTAAAAAAGTGTTTGGAGAATGTATGAGCATGACATAAATCAATACTTACAATGATTGAGACAGAACTATTTTATTTTGTTCAATTTCTAATACATTTTGATATTCTCTTCCTTTTATGGTGAAGGCATCGTGTCTTCGTGTTTATGATATGTAAGATCTAGGATCATTTGATCATTAAATGTGTGGATTGCAGTTTTGCACTTATGCGGAATTTCTATTTGTACTGATTGACGATGTCTCGTATATTGACTTGCCAAAATGTTTGCAGATGGATGGCCACAACACTAGTTGACTTTTATGTCAATGTCCTTGCTCTGTCGGTATGCCTACAGTTAGCTTCCTACTTGAACTTTTACATTTTTTCAGAATCAACTGCTGGTGCAACCCATCAGTGGCATACTGTGGGTGTGAACAGATCAAGAATTAACTTACCCTTAATAAGTATTGTTATCTTCCAAGTTCTCATCAAACCGATGGGGGCCCTTTTCTACTGCATGGCGTTCCAATAAATAGCCATTGTACTTTTCAAGAAAATTGTAAATTGGAGTTGAAAATTTGAATGAAATCATTTTCTATGAATTTTCTCAAATAGCTCCTTCGGGCTACTAAAGGAAGGTATGACTCTCCGATGGGACTAAATTGATATAAAATAAAAATTAAAAGCATTTCAAAAGGGAAAAAGAAGAAGATAAAAAGTTCAGGTGCCAAAATAAAATTCAGGAAGTGGTTTACAGGTTATATGTGATAACATACACAACATTAGCTTAACTCTTTAGAAAGGTAAAACTGCTAGTAATAATTATAAATGCATGGCTGCATATCAGTACATATTTTTACTTTAAGCTGTTTTGCTAATCTTGTTTATATTATCTTAATTATCAATAGAGAAATAACAATGTGAATTTGGTGCTAGTGCCTGCTTGCTAGGTTTTAACTGCTTCAATCTTTATGAATTGGTAGTGTGTTAGCTAACTTCTGGAGATTAAATACCTTTCCTTATTTCACGCATATGCCTCACTGTATGTTTAATAAGGTAACCAGGCATACCAAGGTTAAAATATTTTCATAGGATTCTAATGGAACAATTACATCTGCATGGGAGTGAGTTACTAAGTCCAAAGACACATATTCATGGTCTTGTTAGTTGAACCCTTGACTCCAGAGAGCATCATATCATTGTATGTTATAACTAGAAATCCTTATAAATAAAGAATATGACAATAGCAAAAGCTGAAAAGATAACATAGTTTCTCTTTTGTACCTAAATTTTTAGATTCAAATTTCTTTCAATAATGAAGTCAACTAATTCTGAGTGAAGAATCCCATCTGAATAAAATTTATGTACTGTTTGTATGTAATCTAAGAATTTTTAAAGTTATTTTTGTCATGAATAAATTTATTGTTTTTCTTTTCGGTAACTGTATCTGCTACAGTATGCATTATTTTCATCTAAAGGACTTTGATTCCAACTTCATATCCAGGTCTGGGTTGCCTACAAGGAATCCAGTTTGATCAGTGCAATCTTTTGGATAATATTTTTGGTTTGCCTCGGAAGGTAATCTCTTCTGGTTCATTTGACCATTTTTTATATAGATGGATGCTGACAATAATATGCAAATTTGAAGATATCCTACGTAACGAAGCTGTAGTTTTCAAGCCTTATATAAGTTTTCATCCACATATAAACTGGAGAATGGTGAGAGGTTCCCACAAAAAGCTATTGAACATTTCCTTAGTGTCTCTTTTAATAAGTAATGTTCACTTAATATATTTTTCCCAAGTCAAATGGAAACAAAGTATCGTGCAACTAGTGGGGGGGGGAGGAGATTTATCAAGTTTTGAGAAATAGGTAGAATTTGAAAATTACTAGCAGATTCTGCCTCCTAGTGGCTGTAGCTAACTAGTTTCTCTTTAGAAGTACAAATGAAAGAAGAAGGCTTCTTTTATATGTCGAAGATTCTATATTTGCAAAATTTAGTTTCTCTTGTTAACTCTGCCTGTTTATGTGAAGAGAAAAGGAAAACTTCAATCGTGTATGGAGTAGATTTTTTTGTTGCCTACTACTCTCTCTCATAACGGCTAGCTAGGGACATTTTTATTTTTATTGGTTGTGAATTGTGATGTTGCAAACTGATTCAACTTGTGGTCTTATTTCTCAGCATGGCAACATGTGTCTACATTGTACAGAACCTGCTTAAGCTGACACCCCAAGATCCAATCTACCTTGTTTTATTTAGAAGTGGCAACAGGCAAGTCTAGGAACATTATTGCCTTTTGCATTGATATTTCAATGAACAAATTTGCATATTTATCTGTTCGGTATGACTAAAACGAACAAAGGAAGAACATGCCTCTTTGTTATTAAACTTTCAACAACACCAACATTGATATGAAAAAATAATTATGTAATTGTTATCAATTATTTATTTGAAGAATTCAGGCTATTTCTATCTGGCTTCTCTTTCCCTTTCTTTTCTTATATTTTTTTTTATTCCCTCTTTCTGTAAGTATTTAGAAGATGAGTCTAGGACCTGGACAATCTTAAACAATACCTCGTAAGAAGTTACTTTGATCTCTTGATTTTCCGATGAGAAATTTTTAGACATTCTTCTTTCACATTGTTAAAATCAAATTTGTTAGGCCTGACATATTGTTGTGTTAGACCAGAAAGCAGGTATGAGAGAACATCTTCTTGACGACCTGGATGGGAAAATATGTTCAGAACTGAACCTGGTACAAGGACAAATTATTAGGCCACCTTGTGTAATGATTTGAGATTCTTGCCTTTCTAAATCTCTGTCTGTATATTTATTTACCTTTCACGTTTACATGTATCTATCTTCATTGCTACCCACTATAAATATCCGATTCATTACGTTATCATCTCTAGCACTTCTGCATTAGTGTGAAATGGTGGACTATTTGTAATAAGGAGTGGTTGTTTCAAGTTATTCAAGCGTTGCATTGAAGGACTTCCTTGGAGTTAAGAGAGACCTAAGGAAATCTGCCAGCTCACTTGTAGACTTGGTAAGAAATCCCAGAGACTATAACTCCTTTTACCTTCACCCTCTCTTGTTACTTTCATGTGACATTTTTTTCTTGGTCCAAAAGAGAGAAATTTCATTAAATGCAGCAAAAATTATGCCAACCAAACCAAACAACGCATATATGCCCGAGGTATGGTATATAGTCATCATATGCCCGAGAAGAACCTAGGTATAGACAAGACTCTTTTATACCACCAGCAAGTTAATTTGACACTAATTTAAGTTAGATAAAGATAACAAACTATACTCAAAAAATAGTAGATCCACTAACATCAGCACGAAAGAAACGGGAAAAAAAATTATGCCACCAATCAAGCTAGAACCCTCACAAAATTAGACATAGGGAAATCCAAAAGAAAGAGCAAAAATAATGAAATAAAACGAACAAAAACTCTCTTCTATGGTACTTAGATGGCTGGTGGTAGATCATCTTCATCATCGTCAGCACCAACATTCTCCATTTTCTTAACAAAGTCCGACCAAAAACTGAAAAAGTGTAATTCTACTTGAAAATCTAGGGAGAAGGCGAGTCGAAGGAGATCAAAAGCCTCCAGGAAAATCTAAAAGGAAATGAAACCGATGAGGGTTCGTCGGAGACGGAGAGAGACAGTGGAAAGTGGACTGTTGAAGGCACATGAAGGGGTGGCAACTATGGAGATAAAAGGGCGGGAGATGGATGGGTAGGAAACGAAGAAAAAACCCTAAGATTTCTAGAAAGAAGGTAGAGAGTGTTTTTTTCTATATGACATTGATAGCTTTGATTCACTTGCAAATTGGCTCTATATAAGCTCGATTTCATAGTCTTGTCTAGTACAAATCTATATTTAGCTGAGTATTAGCAAGGATTAAAATATCAATTTTAGAAAGATATCTATACTTCATTTCTACAAAAATATCAAATATATGTAGAATATATTATTAATATCGATCGAAATTCTTACAAAAAATTATAAAATTAAATTTAATAAAAACAAAAAATTATAAAATTAAATTTAATAAAAATTAAACTTCATGATACAACCAGATAACTAGTAAACAAAAATTATTACATTTAACATAATATTTTTGAACATTCTAACAATTTGTCATAAACTTTGATACTTCGGAGATATTTTATTTGTTTTACATATTGGTCCCTTCCATCTCACGAATATATAAAATATATTATCCATATTTTGATCATGACCATAAGAAACCACAAATAGAACTCCTAAATAAATTCACCAAGTTTAGCTTCCTTATATGAATATGATGATTCTATGATAGAGGAATATTGAAGGATCATACCTAACTTACACTAGCCTTATAAAATCTCCATTCTAATGCAGACAAGTTTTTTCAACAACTAACTCACCTTAGTAATATGAGCTAGCTACAACACTTGGTTTTAAATCATATCTTGTATGCTTGCTTCAGCTGAAATGTCATCAAAATGTTGGAGCCTAATAGTAGATGCACCTTCACATGGAGGTAAATATGCAGGGGGTTTCCGGATACTTGTCTCTGGAGTTCCACCATTTTTTACTATCATAACGGTATTCATTCCCCAACTCAGGTGTCGATCCAAATGACAGTGCCATAACCATACCCCTGCCAATAGAAATCATTGAAAGTCACTCTTAATAGATGTTTATCATTTATCCTGCTGATAGAAAAGTACATAATCGATACTTAGAAGCTTAATTTATCTCACTAATACTTGAACTTAGGACTGAACTACTACCTGATCCCTAAAATTTTATTATAGTTAATGTATCTGATGCTCAAATTTTCTATTGTAGGAACTCTGAAACTTTTTTGTAACAAAGTTTGATTTCTTCATTGTTAGAAAGTGATTACAGTTGCCCGCATCCTCACGATTTAGTGGCGGCAAAAAGGTCAGGTTCTATTCTATACACTAATTAGTTACTGTATTAGTATAGTACGTATGACCCCAAAAAAAAAATGGTTCTATGTTTAGCTTGAATCTTATTATTCATACCTGGATTACTGGCTTTAAATCTGATAGCAACCCATCCTTTCTTAGGAAGTGAAACAGTGTTTAGCTTTGGTGGATCAACTAGATTGTACCCTTTTGGATCTGACTCATTATCAAAGTTTCCATAACCAGAACCAACCACATAGAAACTATAACCATGGAGATGCATAGGATGATCCTCTGATGCATCAAATACATTAGTGCCTTGAAATACTATCTCTACTTCTTCATTATAGTTTAGTACCTTCAACTTGGTTGATTGGACTGTCAAAAGAGTATTATCTGGCAAATCTTCCCCAGTGAAGTTGAATAGAGATGGTGGAAACTCTGGGAAGTCAGTTGTATAATACCCACTCATATTCCTGCATTTAGTAAAAAATTCATACATTAGGTGCCATTTTAGTTTGGGAGAATGGCGCTAACAGTCAGTAGTTTTGGGAAAATAAGTGATCCAGTTCCAATGATTTCAACTGTAGCAATTAAGTCCAATAATTTTGAAAAATAACTACTTTAGTCCCATACCTTTAGTGTTAAAGGTGCACATTAGTCCTTTTTTTTTGAGTTTTTTAAAACTAAAGTGTAATTTTTTTTTATATGACTAAAGCGATCTAATTAAAAGCTACAAGATTAAAATGCTCAATTGGAGCGCTTTAGTCCTATACTTCGAAAAAGAAGATAAAATTCAATGTTGGCTTTGATGGTTGGGAAGTGGAAGTCTTACATTGGAGACCAAACCAAAAGAACATTATTATATATCACAAATTTATGAAAATTACCACTAACATGTAAACTTATCATTGGATACAATTATATGAATATAATTATACTTATCAATGATATAATTTTATGTTGTTTATGACCCCTCACAAATTTATGATGAGTAGACTTTCTCAATCCAAATATATGAATATGCAAAAATATAAAATTATTTGCTGAGGTTAGAAGGCGGATATACCTGTAGTAGGCAAGTAGCACATCAATTGATGGATTAACCCAACTGACATTATTCAAGCTAGAGCCTAAACCAGTCCTCACAGATGAACCATTCACAAACTCAACATTGTTCATAGAAGCAGTGATGTACATTCGGGTAGTAATATTCTTTGGAATATTTACTGGATGTTTTTCATTTGCCAAGCTTCTAATTTGGTTTGTAAACTCGATTGCAGAAGCGAAATTCTCGTATGTCGGTAGTTTATCTGGGAAAATAGGGCTTGATTCCTGGGTGTAATTGCCTTTATATTGAAGAATTGCAGTCACATTTACTTTATCATAATCTGTAACATCAGGTCTAACACTATCGTATTGTCTAGCAGCCATGTAATATTGCCCAAGTGACTGGTTAGCAGTGACTAATACATCCATAGTTTGTCCCGGAGATATCATTATATAATCTGTGATAATTGGTTTGATATAAGATCCATCCATTCCGACAACAGCGAGGCTGTGTTCAGCAATTGCAAAGTATAGTTCTGCATTCATTAGTGCATTGACCATGCGTAGTAGATAAGTTTTTCCATAATCCACATGCCACCTATATGTTTCATCTGTACAATAATTATACACTTAATTAAGATTTTGAAAAATTGCTCTATTTGTTCTTCTTCTTTTTTTGTCTTCTTCTTCAAATGTGTAGATTAGTCCCTAATTTTGATTCACTGTACTATAAATACGTGCTTAAGCTTTTCAAAAATGTGTCACGTAGTATTTTTTAATTATGCAAAAATGTAGTAAAACGTATTATATGATCCTAGCTATGGATCAGCTTTTCTTTAAATAACGTGGCTAAGACACAGAACAAGTATGGAATGACCTAAAAAAATCCTAACTTTCTAATAGATGGTGCAATAAGACAAAATTATAAAATTGTTTGCCCTAATAGTGTAGTACTAATTAGTGTCCTACAATACCACATTGTAGTATGAAGCTACTAAATTGCAACATTTCAAAAACATAGTAATCCTTCACCGTTGCATTCCATGTCAACGAGGTTTAACATAAGTAGAAAGAATTTTCTTGCGAGGTTTAAACATAGGTTTAACATATGTTATAAATCTTATTTTTGAATATGAAAAAAAAATGTTCTTTTATGTTGTTCGAAGAAAAAACATATATGCAAAGATTAAAAATAAAATTTTATTGTAAATGTGGTTATATTATACAATTAAAACTAATAAATAATTCTCTAATTTAATCTCAAATCCTATCTTGTAAAGGATGTAATAGAGATTTGAAAGAGAGAGAGAGAGAGAGAGAGAAATCAAGAAAACATACTACTAGAACATAGTCAAAAATTGTCTGGTTGTTCAATTAAAACTAATAAATAATTTTCTAATTGAATAACAAATAATGTCTTGTAAATGATGTAATAGAGACTTGAAAAAGAGAGAAATTAAGAAAACATACTACTAGAACACGGACAAAAATCGCCTGGTTGTCCATTGATAGTATAAGCATCAGAACGAGGAGTGTCTCCACCATCTTCTAGTGCCTCTTTAACTACCTCATTCACATCATCTGTATACCAAGACCCTACAAGTACAATACAATATTACTGCTAAAATATACATGATTATACTCTCCATTTTAAGCATAAAAAATATACATCAATGAGTAACCAATTAACCATGTTCCACTTTTACTTACAAATTTATACAAAGGAAGTATCTGTAAGCTCTCTTTTTTCCCCTGTCTACGTCAATACTAGGATTATTTAAGGGTGATAATAGCTTAAATTGTTATGCCATGATAATTATTCATTATGATAATTTTATCTAAATTATGTAATTAATAATAAGAGTAAAATATATATTATATGTAATAAATAACAAAAATAATTGTATATTAAAATAATAATAAAAATAATTGTATGCATTTTGTCTACCCTAGCTCCATTAGCCTTCTAGTTCGATAAATCTAATTCAGAATAGTTAACTAAATACAAAGTTAGTTGCAAGCACCTTAAAAGAATTATTTTTTTTTCATGGTATTTAGTTGTTCGAATCCTAATCCAAAATGTATTCAAAAAGAGTTAGTTGGTTGTTTGTCAAAGTGGTTTATATGGCATGCACTTTTGCCTTGTTGAACTGTCAAGGGGATTAGGAAACGTCAAAACTGGTTGACCTTCTACTACATGAGACAACTTGTATGTCAAAGTGGACTGGTCCGATAAGCTGTGGAGTTTTGACAATTAGCTGGAAAGGGATGTCTAACTAAAATTATAAATAGTATTATTATATATAATAAAAATATCATAAATATAATTAATTTTAAGTAATTTTATTTTAATTTTTTTTAAAAATGTTCTTGGAGGTCCTATAATTGTTATTAAATAAACACATTAGTCACATATTTATTAAATTAGGTACCAAAAATCCTAATTATTTTTCAAAAATGAGTATATTAGTCACATAATTTACTAATTAGGTACTATTAATTCTAATATTAAAAAAATAAGTATTTTTAATCCTTTAATTTATTAAAATTAACACATATAATCCAGCAAAAGTATAAAAAATAAAGACACATGGTGATTAATTTTCATAAATAAAAGGACTATATATGCATAACTCAAAAATTTTGAGATTAAAGTACTTATTTTGAAAATTATAAATCATCTTATGCCTAATTCAATAATCATGGTATTAAACTTTTTAAATTAAATAATTATAGATTTTTGGTACTCAATAACCTTTAATTTTATTGATATAATTGTACAATTATATCAAATTCTATTAATTCATTTGAAATCTATCACAAATTTGTAATATTTATATTCTTTCAATTATAATTCATTGACATAATTTTGGTGACAATTTCATTATCTAAACGTTAATATATCAAATTAAAAGTGTACAATGAGTTGAGTTAGTGTTAAGATGTGAGTTATAACTCAATTTAGCTCTATAAGCTACAATAAACTTAGCTTACTTTTAAATGAATTGGACTGAACAAAATATATCAAAAAATAAAAATAAAAATATTTATAAAACAAAAAATATTAATAAAAATATTATCTTTTAATTGTAATTTTTTATAATGATATCATTGTAACTGTAAAATATTATTATTAACAAAAATACTTTTGTTAAATAAGTTTGATCATTAATTATATCTTTTAAGTTAACCTCAAATGAGATGAGTTAGTTACTATTACAACAACCAATAATATTAAGTTTATTGTACATAAAAAAATTATCAAAATTAGATTGCAATTTAAACAAAGCACCACTACATATCACAATCACAATTAACACAATAATTTCATATGAGATATTGATTCGTAGATCCAATTGGACTTAAAAATTACATTATTTGAGATTAATTACCTTAAAACAAAAAGATTATGATATGTTCGAGGATAAATGCTAACATCAATATATAATTTGAACTTATAATTTTTATATCTTATCGTATATCATAATTATTTTAAAAATCAAAAATAATCAAAATGGTGTGGATGTCACTAACATTTCTCGTGTGTAGAATATGTAGGTTTTAAAAGCTAAGAAATACATACCAAAGACAACAATTTCTTCCCCATCAGGAGCATGAAATGGAAAACCAGTTTCCTCTAAAGGCATGACAACAATAGCACCATGTACACCTGCTCTCGTCCAATCACTATGAGCATGCCACCAAACTGTTCCTTCTTCGTCTGAAAATATTACCTCATATGTAAAATTAGATCCTGGCTCAATCGGACATTGTGTTATGTATTCAGGACCATCTGACCATGGATTTCTAGGTTGATGTACTCCATGCCTACAAATAAACAAAAAAAATCTATGTTACATGGACTCATTTGAAGTAACCAATTGATATACTTACTTTTCTTAAATTTTCTAAGGTAAAAAGTCCAAATAATCACTTTGTTTATATCAAAAATGTTGTTTAGTCATTTTATTTAGAAAAAAATGTTTTTAAATCTTTTTGTTTGTGAAAAATGTATTATTTAAGTCTATTTATTTGTGAAAAATATATCATTTAAGTCTATTTATTTGTAAAATGTGTATCAGATAAGGATAAAATTAATTTTTCATCAAAAAATTTGTTAAATATAATGGAATAGCATAAGTATCATATGTATATTTATATTTTTTTGATAAATATATACGTAAAAAGTTAATATTTAATTAAAAAATTACTTAAATTTTTTTAAAAAAATATCTTTTAGAATTAAACAAAAATTTTGATAAATTTTAAATAAATTTTTTATTATCTAATATCTAAAGTTACACATTGGACAATAAAAATTTAATTTAAAATTAATAGAAAGATTTGTTAAAAAATTAAGTAATTTTTTAATTAAAAATTACTTCATTAAATATATGACTATTAAAAAATACAAATATTTATATTTTATATGTTCTATTTTGTTATATTTAATGAATAAAAATTAAATTTTATAATTGTGTGACATCTTTTCCAAAAAGAAAAATAACTTAAAACATATTTTCTAAACAATTTCTATGATCTAACCAAAGGAGCTCCACGAATTGTTCTTTCTTTTTCTTCCTCATTTACGTATATTTGGAATGTCAAGTACTCTACCCACACTCTTGCTGTATTTAGCTCCCTATCTAGTTCTTGAATTGTTGACCCCGTTAAGTTATAAGTATCCGGAATCTTTTGAAATTGGGATGGATTGCTTGTGTGTTATGTTTGTGATATCTAAATGAGTGTATGTAAACGTAATACTAGTTTTTTTAAATTTTATTATTAAATTAAATAAATTTATTTTACAATTATTTATCAATAAAATACTAACTACTAATAATAAGTATCTACCATAATTAATAATTAAAATTTTACAGCTCTTTTAAAAACACAATTTATTTAATTTATTTTAAATTTTAAATTAATTATTATTTGTGTGTTATTTTGTGACGTTAAAATGAGTATATGTAATACATTTTTTAATAAATAAATGAAAATTATAAAAATAACAATAAAAATATTATCTCATTAATATTGAATAAAGTTTATTTAACGGTGTTCAATATTAAACATGTCTTAACATTAGTTATTTAATTTAAATGTTGTTTAAAATCAAACTGATGATTTGATTTTTTTTAATAATTAAAACATATGAATTAAAGATATTGTTTTTATTATTCTTTAAAAAAAACTTTAAAATTTGTATTTTGAGAGGTTTAAATGAGAGAGAAAGAGACTAACCAATGAAGAGTAACTCCATAATATCCTTGATTATGAACATTGACATAGACAGTATCACCCTTTGAAACACGAATGACAGGCCCTGGAAAACTGTCATTGACCACTAACATGCTCTTGCTGCTACATAATCTTGTAAAGTTCGTCTCCTTCAGCTACAAAAAATTTATAATACTCATAATGTGTAACTATGTATAATATGATTATATATATATATATATATATGAGATGATATATGAGATGTCGGGTATATTATTACAGTGAAGAGCTTGACGTTACACAATCATGTTATAACTATGACAAAGCTTAGGTACATGAAAGTGTAACTAAATGTCAGTCATATCATACTCGACATCGTGTACCATATGAAAACATATATTTAATGAGAGAGCTAGGTAGCTGGTGCTTACAACAAAATCATAGTAATGGACATGGCCTTGAACGGTGCAAATTATAAGCAATTGAAGAAGAATCAAAAGCCCTAGAAATTGTGGGAGCTTTGTATCCATAAATTCCATTTTTAAGGAATTTGAGGGATAAGGGAAGAGCTGTTAATAAGAGGTGTGTGGCTTTGAACTCAATAATTAATGGTTCTATAAACCACAACTACTTAAAATAAAATATGCCTTCTTTTGGAGGGTCTAAATATACACACACAGAGAGACTACGTACTGACCCTTCTTCTCTCACTCTAATTGGTTGTGATAGAGTCACTGTCATTTCTATAAGTTGAAAGCCAGTTACAAAGATCTTTAGGTGAAGACCGGTCTGTCACTTGTGAGATTTTATTTTATTGTATTTTATTCCTCTCTCTCTCTCTCTCTCTAATTAAACATTATGAGTCAAAATTAACTGTAGGTAATTACGCGGGTTAAACCTAATTTAAATATTTTGATATTTTTTTATTCTTCGTATTTTTTATTTATTTTAATGTTAAAAAAAATAAAAAAAAATATTTTTATTTAAGCATTAAAATTAATAAAAATATCAAAATATATAACTTGTGTTAATTTAACCCTCCACGTTGCATGACATTATAAACATGATACTAGAATGAGTATTACTAAGATTACGTAAATTTACACTTAAATTTTCACTGATATGTATTAATTATAGTGTGATATGTGGTTAAATAGTTTGAAAGATGAAAAAAGTTAATATTTTTTTTAAAAATTGATTTAATTTGAATGTAAATTTATGTACAAATTTGAGTTACCATAACATTTTTTAATTTATTATGTCATGTTTTTAGATTATATTAAACTTTATTCTTATTGTATCAATAACTCATTGTGTAAAATGATTTAGTAAAAATGAGACTAATAAATGCAAGTAAATATGTAGGTATAAAATTAATTTATGTAAATAATTAATGAAATGATTTAATTAATAAGTGGTTTTAGGTGTATAGAATTTTTTTTAAAAACCTATGAATAAAGTTTTTCTAATACCATTTGTAATCAAATTAACAAGCAAATTTCATAAGATGAGGAAGAAATAAACCTTAGTAGTTCTCCTAAATAATTTATGTTGGAAAATTTAAAAAAAAAAGTTATCTTAAGAATATTATATGATACATAGATCTCAATCATTTACTTATTTAAAATTTATGTTATTTAAATTTTATATTTATAATTTATACATATATTTATATTTGTGTATTTTTTTAATTTTAATAATATAATTTTATTCTTAATTTATTTACTCCTATATTATTTCACAGTTTCCTTTCTAACTTTCTTCATATATTGATAAGCTTCCATAAAGCATTAATGGAAATAGAATTAGAGGAAGAAGATGAAAGTGTAGTAAAAACTCAATAACTAGTGAAACAAACTCACAATACAAAGACTCTATAAGTTACCGTTCAGTTATCAACATTTCAAATACACACACATTCCTCCTATAAAATAATTTCTTTGAAAAGTCCACCAACATATTTAATTTTAACTCATGATATTCAATTTTGATTTGATTTTAGTTTGAGGATTAAATTTACAAAAATTAAATAATAATAATAATAATAATAATAATAATAATAATAATAATAATAATAATGTGACTAAATCATAAAAAAAATAATAAGAAACAAAAGTGTAAAATAAATAATAATATAGAAACTATCAGGATAGTTTTATCTATTTTATATTTTTTTCCACAAACAATTAAGATAATTTAGCCTTATCAAAATATCGCTCTCTTCCTCCATACCTCTATTGTCAGATTAATAATAATAATTATTAAAAAATTCTATTTTTAAAAATGATTTTAGTGTTATTTTGATAGATTAAATTTTTAATTGCGTATCATCATTTTTTTTATTTTGAAAAATAATTTTTTCTCAAAAAAATATTTGTTTATATTTATATTATAAAGAAAAATAATGCAAAAGTATTCATTTTCTTGTTTAGTGACTCAAATTAAAAACGATATCATTTAATCATTTAAATTTGTAAAAATAATTAAGGATAAATTATATTATTTTAATATTTTTTTATTAAAATATTATTATTCTTTTAACAAATGATTAAATACGATTAAAACATGAATATTTAATAATGATAAAGCCATAATTAATATAACAAAATTAAAAAAAATAGTTAGTTTTTAATATTTTTTTTAATTTTCACTATGTTATTTTAATATTGCATTAATTATTAATTTTTATTAAAAATTAAAATATATATTTAAATAACTTTTTATTTGAATTTTATTATTGTTTATTTTTCTTAAACTATTTTATATTATATTTTACTTTTATTCTTATCAAAGAGTCGTATTTTATTTGTGTTTTAATTACTTAATAGAGAATAATAATATTTTAAATAAAAAATCATCAAAATAATATAATTTATCCTCACTTGACTTCTTTTGTAAAACTAAGGGACTAAATGATATAATTTTTAATTTAAAAGACTAAACATATTATTAATATAATTTAAGAGAATTTTATAGTATCTGTTTGTTTTTTCATTTTTATTTTAATATTGTCTATAAAAAAGTAAACAAATAAAAGGATCTAAATTTTTTCATCCCATCATTATATCCCACTTTATATATCACTGATTAAATATAATTATGTAAGTAATTTAAGGAAAAAAACAATAAAAAATGAAGGAAAAAATTTTCATGGCTTAAGAGTTGTTTAATATATTTGTTTAGAAAATATATATTTTAAATCGGTTTGTTTGTGAAAAATGAATTAAAAAGGGATAAAATTAACTTTCATATACTTTTTTGTTAAATATAACGGAATATTATATGATATATATATATATATATATATATATATATCTAATGAAGTAATTTTTAACAAATATTTCAATCAAATTTAAATTAATTTTTTATTGTCTAATGTGTGACTTTGGATATTATTTAATGAAATTTTTGTTTAAGATTTATTAAAAAATTTCTTAAAAAATTGAGTAATTTTATAAATTAAATATTAATTTTTTTGTACATATGTAGTTATCAAAAAATATAAATACATGTGATACATATGTTGTTTTATTATATTTAACGCAAAAATGGGATAAAAAATTAATTTTGTCATTATTTATCACATCTTTTACAAAAAATACTTAAATGACACATTTTTAATAAACAAAGAGATTTAAAAATATTTTTTCTAAACAAAATGTTTAAATAATATATTTGACTTAAACAAAATGACCATTTAGATAATTCATTCCAAAAAATATTGAAATAAATAGAAAGAATTTATTATAATTATGGTGTATTTAAATATAAATTTGGTAAGACTTAATATATTTTAAAAGTTTCTAAAAGTTTAGGTGTATTTATTTAAAAAAATTAAAATTTTATAAAAATTTAGCTGTATTTAATTAAAACTTTCAAGACTTTTAAAAATAATTTATAAAAATCTATACAAATTTAAGAGTATTCAATTAAAATTTTTTAAAAGTTTATAAAATTTTTTGGATAATTAAAATATTAATAATTTTTAAAAACTTTACTTAATCAAAAACTTTTGAAAATTTTAAGTTTTTTGCCTAAGTAAAATTTACCACAAGTATCATATTCTCACTTGACAATTTTGGAGACTTTTTTTTCTCTTTTCACTTTTTTATTTTTATTTTTTCTCTATCTTTATCTCTTTTTTTTCCATTCTCTCTTGAACTTTTTTTTAATATTTATTGAGCTCAATTACCAACTCAATGTTGAGTTTTTTTTAATATATCACATAAAATTATCAAAAAATTCAGCATTCATAAAACATAAATTTATTTACAATTAACTAAAATATTTTTTTAATATTTTTCACGTATTAACATAGATGGAATAAATTTCTTAATAAAATTTTATTTTAATAACTATTAGAGATCAATAATATCAAAATAATTACTTTTACCATATGTTAAGTTGGTTACGTGCTAATGCAATTTCACTTTTAATTTTATAAAAAATTTAAATATTTTCACAACTTAAAGAAGAATGTAAATTTTATTAAATTTCTAAATAAAATACATAATAATATATTAAATATTTTTGATAACGGTAAATAGTTCATTAAAAAAATTAAATTTTATTAAAATTTATAAAATTTTATAAAAAAATTATATAAATCTATTTAAAGTTGTATAGAGTTTTTAAAAATTTAATATAATATATATTAAAGTTTTTTAAAATTTTTTAAAATCTGTAAAAAAATTTGAATTTAAACACACACAAAATATGTTAAGATAATATCACATGAATAATGATAGATGGAGTGAAGGAACACGCGAAAGAGATAGGTGAATTTGTTCTCATGAAGGAAAAACAAAAAAAGAATCTCACACAAGTAAAAAATAAGATGCTCATGAATAAATAAAAGGTAGTATTTTTGTAATATAAATAAATAATTATTAAATTCATCAAAATATTATCACGGATGTACTTAGTATCCAATGCGCACATTAAAAAATAAAAATAAAAACTTTTATACACAAATATAAATTAGGTTTTTTTAGTCCTTACTTTAAAATAGTATTTTGAACGCTAATATTTTAAAACACATTTTTAAAGTGTTATATTAGAGATGTTTTGAGACTTAGGTGGTGTTTGGTCTGTGGAATAGAATTAGAATCGAAATAGAATGGAATGGAAAGGAAACAATGCTGTTTGGTTTGATCATTGGAATTAAGTTCGGAATCAGGATTACAGTGTTTGGTTTGTGATAAGTGCTCAAAAAACACTAAAATTACCATGATTTTATGCACATTAATTGATTAATATATATATATATATATATATATATATATATATATGTTTTATCATATATTTATATAAATTTATCTTTTTCGGAATCACATGTATTTTTATTGTTTTTCAGGTATTTTTGCTTAAAAACGTAACTTAAAGACTCAAAGAGGAATACTTGAAGCAATACATCACAAATATATTAATAAATAAATGAGGAAATGTCAACAAATATGTAAAAATTGGAAAAAATGGGTTAAAAGGGTAGAAAATGTCAAAAAGGAGGAAATCGCCGTCAAGGCCGCCTACCGCTTCAATCTACAAGGCCAGACCCATTCCTTACACCCACGCCACGCTTCGCTTCGCTACAAGACTGCACGCCACCGGTGGCTTCCACGCGCGCTGCCGCTTATCTCGCCCCATTTTCGCACGCAGCCGCCTCCCATGTCATGCTGACATCATCAAATGACATCATCATCCACTACTCCACGTTTCCACCATTTTTTATCATTTTTTCACCCACTTTTTCTCCTCATCCTCACCTATAAATACCTCCCTTCTCTTCACTTCATACCACATCTCAAAACATATTCTCTTCTCTCTTTCTTTCTCTCTTTTCTTAGTTTTTTTAGTTAGTTTCTCTTAGTTTTAGAGTTCTTCTCTTTTTGAGAAGAATTAGTTATATTTTTGTAATTTATTTGCTTTTTGATTCAATAAATGGGAGTGCAAATTCCGTTTGGAGGTTTTCCAGCAACGGGAATAGCATCGAGGTACTGTAAGGATTTTATTTTCTTTGTAGTTATTTTTTATGCTTTTATTCTTACATGTTATATTTAATTTGACTATGATTAAATTTAACATTGCTGGTTGTTTGTAAACATGATATAATAATAACGTTGTTATGCTTGCGAAATATTAAATAGGTAAAAATCTTTAAAATGAATTGATTTTATTTTTATTCAAGATTTTATATTGAGAATGTTAGAAAGAAATATATTATTTTTCATTACAAACTTAAATCTGAAAATTAGATTTTAAGGTTTAGTTATACGGACTGATTTAGAGTAGTGCTATTTTATTTGTTAGTACAATCGTCCGGTAGTTAGAGTGAAGCTCTATTTCAAATTTTTTTATAAGAATTATTATCTGAAAATGTATTGACAACATGTTTTCAGTAGTGGTTTTAAAACTTGAAAGTTAGTACTCGGATAATTAAATTCTTAGGTTTAATTTGGATACCTTGAATAAAGTTTAAACTGTCTAACCCCACCAAAGGTGACATCTAAATGATTCATTTTCAATATCTTAGAAAAAGAAATTAATTTAATTAACCAAATTAGTTATCAACCCCACCCATAGATGTTAATTGATTTGTTTAGTTAACAAAGAATATATAACCCCACCAAAAGTGGTATTCATACAAAAAAGGGAGAATCAATAAATATCAATTCATATCTTTAATAACTTAAATAATATGAGCAAGTATAATTAACTTAGTTATTATATCCATAAATACTCCACTATTATAAATGATAAAATTTGCATAAATATTTATTGAATCTATGTTTATTTTTATGTCAGTAGATTAAAAAACACAAAAACCCAAATATCGTGACATGATGTTTAGGATTTAATTTGGGAGTATGCTTATCATTTTCTACGAAATGATTCGTGCACTTACGAGAGTTTTATAAATATAAAACCAAAGTATTGGTAGAATCGGCGATGCCGGTTTTGCTCATCAGTTTGCCACTGGAATAGAATGAAAAAAGTTATAAATGACCTTAATATCCCTAGATGTTGTAAAGTTTAAATAATGTCATTTAATTACTATTTTTTCGTCAGACAAAATACATTATTGAAATCATTATTATTTTTAAATAATTACTACTTAATTAAAAAGAAATATATTATTAAAATTATTATTTTTCTAAATAGGGTTTAGGGTTTTGAGGTTTGGGATGTCAGATTTAGGATTTGGGGTTATATTTGTGGGTTAAGGTTTAGGCTTTTAGAATTTTGAATTTAGGGTTTAGGGTTTTAAGATTTGCAATTTGGGGTTTAGGGTTTAGGGTTTTGGAATTTATGTTTTAGGGTTTAGGGTTTAGGGATTTGGAATTTAGGGTTTATGGATTTTGGGTTTGGGGTTGAGGGTTTAGGCATTTGGGGTTTAGGTTTTAGGGTTTTTGGGTTTTAGGATTTGGATTTAGGGTTTAGGGTTTTGAAATTTTGGATTTAGGGTTTTGGATTTTTGGATTTGGAATTTAGGGTTTAGGGTTTAGGGTTTTGGGATTTATGTTTTAGGGTTTTGGGGTTTTGGGATTTAGGGTTTAGGTTTTAGGATTTGGATTTAGGGTTTAGGGTTTTGGAATTTTGGGTTTAAGGTTTAGGGTTTAGGGTTTTGGAATTTTGGGTTTGAGAATTTGGGATTTGAGTTTAAGTTTAAGTTTATATTTTAAGTGAGGATAAAATTGAAAAAAAGAAGTTTAGATGGGAATGGAATTATGATTACCAAAGGGAGAGAATGAATTGTGATTTCATTCCTTCTGACTATTCCGTTCAACCAAACACACAAAATAAAAAGAATCAATTCTGATTTAATTCCATTTATTCCGCCTAAACATGTGGTTAGGGTTTGATTAAGATGTTAAGTAAGATTAATAGAATTTTTTTATAAAATTTTAACATTTAAATAAAATTAAATAGTATATTTAAAATAAGAATGCGTTTTGAGAATTCAAAAGCCTTTGAAACTATTTACTCTTGAGACACCGAGCCAAAGAGATTTCAAAAGTGTCTCAAAACGTCAACATGTCCTCCTTAGACTTAGACTCCCACGTAGAAAGTGTCCTTTGGACTCAGGAACAAATCGCCGAGAGAGTTTCCGCATTGGCCTCCGAAATATCGACCGACCTTGCCGCCGACTCTAACATCATCCTCGTCGGCGTTGCCACCGGCGCTTTTATCTTCCTCGCCGACCTTGTCAGAAAAATCAAGCTACCAATCTCGGTTGATTTCATTCGCGCCGAATCCTACAGCTCTGGTACGCTCTCCAGTGGGACGCCTCTAGTTTCCTCCTTCTTGAAGCTCGATATTACAGGAAAACACATCATATTGGTACCTTTCTTATCTCTTCTGTACGAAGATCCCATATTTTGTCTTCTTTCTTATCTTCAATTTTTCGTTTTCGTCCTTTCAATTTCGATAAATTGATTGGTGTTGGTGTCAAATTAACTGAATCAAGAGTTAATGAGAAACTTTATTTTCGTGTTCTATCTAAAAAAGTAAAGAGATGGAAAAGGGAGAGAATAATTTATTTTCTGAGCAGCCAAACAAAAGATAATGGAAATTTGTAATCAGGTTGAGGACATAGTGGATACGGGAAATACAGTAGCTTGTTTGATAGCGCACCTGGAATCAAAAGGAGCCTCCTCTGTATCGGTTTGCAGTTTTCTGGACAAACCGAGTAGACGAAAGGTTCAATTTCAGCCTCTTGGAAAGGGCAAGTTTTATCGAGGTTTTCAGGTCATTAACTAGTTAACTGCCCTTTGTTTTGTCTTTTCTTCGTACATTAATATGGGAATTTGTCTTGAAAGGATACTTAGGTGTCAAAATATTTAGAACCCTGCTCATGCATTAGCCTGCTATAATCAGTCATCAAATTTCAACAAAATTCAAAGTAGTTACTAGCTAATCTATTTCAGCCCGTGCTAAAGAAACTGTTTTAGGATATGGAGGGTCGTAAATTTTTTATATGCATATTTGGGGGTTAGATATGCCCATTTTTTAAATTTTATATAAATTTATACAAAATTGGAATGTACGAGTATCTATACCCATATCTATGTCATGTGTTTGGACATGAATACTTCATCAAAAATGAAAAGTCCAAGTAACAATATATAGATTTCGGACCCTACTGAGTTGTGATGCATTAGCCTCTTATAATCGAGTGGGGTCCCAAAATCGTAGGATTATGGGGTTCAAGTGAAAAATGTAATAAAATTGCTTATGTACATGGTGAACATTAGTTATTTAGAATCTTGTACAGGGATATTTTTCACCAAAATAGATCCGAACTGGTTATAATCAGTCGTCAAAAATCGACCAAATCTGTTTCTGCAAATTCACCTATTATTTGATCTGAAAACAAAATGAGACATTTCAATAAGTTTTAACACATTTTACTAGGTAGATTGTCATCCGTATAGGTACTTAGACTCTTCTTATTTCGTGAAAAACCAGTGTCCAAGTAATATGATGTGGATATGGGTGTAAGTATTCAAATACTCAAATTTAGTGTGAATTTCCAAAAAAATTACAAAAATTGGTGTGCCTGACACCCAAATATGTATTAAAAATTTTACAACTTTCGGTGTCCTAAAAGAGACCGAGTATTGGGATCAAACAATTTGGTCTGGTGATCTTTGCTTAAAAAAATTAATAATATATATATAGTTTAGCTGCATTAGTTAATTTCTTGGTTAATATAGAGTTTGAGTTTTTCTTTGTATGTATTTTGGTCTTAGAACTTATCTAAAATGGTTTAGTATGTGATTAATATCATATAAATTTTCCTGTTTTTGTTGTAGTTATGTATGATTGCTACTGATTGATTTGAAATGCTTATTTTGATATTACAGCACAAATTGTATAGTGATTCTTCTTCCTTTTATTTAATGAAGAATATTGAGTGGCATCGATCAGATATAGTGGAACTAATTTTCTCACTTTTTATAATCTTTTGGTCAGTGTCCGGATTACTTTGTTGTGGGCTATGGATTGGATTTTGCTGAAGCATACAGAAATTTGCCTTATATAGGTGTTTTGAAGGCTGAACATTACAAGTGATTTGGTTTGTCACTCAATTTTTTCTAATGCAAATTACGAATTATAGTAATTATATATATATTTTTGGAATTTCTAGTTTTATTGGATTTATGTAATTTTCTTATTTCTTGTTTCCATTATTTTAATTTAGTTGGTTTAAGGTTTTTGTCCCATTATGGATATTTTTTACAAAAATTCTATTTACAACTTGTTATAATATTATGTGGGATTCAATTGTCTTAATCTTATTGACTTGGATGAATTAATTGCTACCTGGTAGATGAATGCATACAAAGGTGGTATGTGTAATGGTGGGATGATCCCCCAGGTAATGATTTATTTTTATCTAACTTTGTGGTTGCTTATATTACTTGGCAAGTTAATCTCATGAAGATGGGTTATTTATTCATTTATGTCATAACCTGTGTAACATATTAAAATTTGGTTTATTGATCTTTAACTTTCTAATTTACATAATTTAATTATTAGTATTTTTAAATTTGATAAATTTAATTTAAAATTTTAATTTTCATAAAATTGATTTAACGAAATTATACTTAACTATGATAGTAAGATTGAGGACTAAATTATAAATTTTGTCATAAATTAAGTATCAAATTATATATTTAGACTACATGAATTAAAAAGTCAAGTCCTACATGAAGGTTAAAATATCATTGTTTATAAATACATTAACTATTCAATTTTACATAAATATCAAAGATATTATCTATATCTATGAAAGTTCTTGTAAAAAATATATAGGAAGAATTATTCAAAAATATTAAAATTTTAGATAATAATTTAAGATAAAAATAAAAAAAATAAATAATATTGTATTTAATAAAATAGTACTCTTAATAAATTAATAATTGCATGTCAAATAAAAGAGTAACCTAGTGAAAATAAATTACTCCAATATTAAAAAAATTTAGAAATTATGTTAATATTACATCCGAATGTATTTTTTAAGGAATTCAAATCCTATATAACCTTGACTCAAGTAATATTGGTTTCAATAACATCTAATTAAAAGTTGTTTGAAAATAATAATTAAGATTTTATGAGTAAGTTGTTTGATATCTTCCTATTGTTTCTCAATGAATAGAAAACTTTGGGTTAATCTAATAATTTGTAAATTGTCATGAAAGATTTCTAAATATTTTATAAGCATTATGTACATCCATGTTATTTAAGAGATCATTTTCACTCATATTAATGCTCATTGAAGATAAACTCGTAATCATAGCTTTCTTATTTGATTCTCATATGTCATCTTGTCTTTCATGATGTTTCATTATTTATTCCTTTTTAGTAACACTTATTCCTGTATCATAGCTCTACACTTTTAGACTTTATCTTGTGTTGTAATTGTATAATTAGATTCACAACTAAATGAACTTAAATGTATATTATATTTAGATTTAGTTGCCATGTTTCCTCCATCTTTATGGTCACTCTTTGCATTATCATGTTGATCATTATCTTTTTCTTCCTCTTTGTCACTAAATAAATTAAGAAGATTGTTTTTATGGGAAGAAAACCTTAATATATGTTTATGGTTCACCTGGTGATTTGTCGTTAGGATTCACTCAAGTTACAAATTTAAACCATACCAAAATATTATTTATCTAACAAATTATTTAAAATAATTTTATTTAACTACAACATTTCATTAAAAAGTATTTAATTTTTTTTAATTATGTATTAATTCTTCATTTTAATTATTGTATAAATTTATTTGATTATTTAAGTGTATAATTAAATAATCAAATTAATTCATCATTAATTAATTTAATTGATTGATTATATAATCGTTTAATCAATTTAAATAATTAATGATAAATTGTTTGCAACGAGAATTAATACTCAAGATAATTAAATCATGTTTGTATATTTAACTTTGAACTAATTTATTTCTTTAAAACTTAATGTTTTTGATAAATTAAATTTAGAGAGTATTTTAGTTTGTCTATTAAAAAGAGTTGATTAAGAGTTTGTTTAATTCATCAAATATGTAAAAAAGAGGTGAATATTTTTGCTTTTATAAATTTCTCTAGGTTAAAATAATCAAAGAATAGAAGAATATAATATGTTTTTATTGATTTGTAATACATGTTAGTAGTAAAAAATGATATTGCAATCATTAATTTATTTGAACCTTTATCATAATGTTTATATTTTGTTTTTCTTTTAATTAATATTTAATTGTTAGATTTAATTTTTAGTTTACAAAATAAAACACTATTTTTAATAAATAAAAGTTAATTTTCAAAAGACCTTTACTTGTAATATACTAAATAATAAGTTTATTGTTCATTTGAATCTATATTAACTATATTTGTTGATTTAATCAAATGAAAAAAAAAGATAAACAAAATTTCACGAGTCCATGGAATAAGAAATGAAACTATAAATAATACTATCATAAGATTAATTATATCAATAAAATATGATTAAATTTCATTATTTTGAAACCAAACATCATTATTAGTTTCTTTTCTTTTATTTATGTTATTTTTTTTAATAATACATACTTTTTTTATATTGTTTTCAACTTGTTTCTTTATCTCTCTCTCTCATACACACACACATATATATATATATATATAAAGTATATACTTTAACATGGGTTGTTTTTTATATGTTAGGAATTTATTAATTATATAACAATTGATACTTTTAAATCTTATTCTAACATTTTTATAGAATCTATTATCTTTTTATGTAACTTCACTTTTCTTGAACAATAGGATATGATCAATGTATTTGTTTCAAAGGTTAAGAAGTGAGTACAAATAATTAGTTCATGTAGGTTTAAATTGTTTCTCTAAAAGGGTTGTTCTTGAAATATCAACATCAAGGGTAAGACAGTTTAGCCAAAAAGTTAATCCTATTACTTAAATCATTTTTAAAGAAATACATTTAGCATTTTCCTTAATAAACTTAAAAAAATTATAACAATCTATTCTTAGTCATTAAAAGTTTCAAAGAATTCACAACATTTTTCATAAGTTCATACATGTAGATTATTTTATAACCAATTAAGCTATTGTGTTGCAAGTTTTAAACAAAATTATTATAAAGTTACGTTCACTTAGGAATGTGTCACCATTTATTATTCTTTTTGACCTAATATTGTTTAGCTAATTTCATCATATATGCAAAAAAAAATGAAGAATATGTGGTTAAATTATAAGTCCTTGTATCAATATTGATTTTAAGGCTATGTATTAATCTTAATTATCCTAAGAATTATAATAAATAATTACTAAAAATGAAAAAAATTATGATACATAGAACATATGTATCCTAAAACATGTTAAACTAATGAAGCATAAAAAAAATAAAGATATTAATGTGTTAACACCCCTGATACTTAATTCTTATATTTTTCTCAATGTAAATACATGCATATATATAATGTAAAAAATAAGTAAAAAATGAAATAGAAAATAAATCTGATGGGTTACCTCACACAAGACGCTTAGTTTAATGTCTTTAGCTTGACACTATCATTCATCGTAATTAAAGATCTTTTAGTGTATGATAATGAACTTTCGAACTAGTAATTCATTATTTACATCCTTACACTTTGATGGTAGTCTTATTTGAAGAATATTAAACACATTCTCCCTCATATCTATCTGTTTATTATTCTCAAGCTTTTCCTTAGTAAAAAAAAGTTCATTAATGTACTTTTCATGCTAAGTTTTTTTTATGTCTTTTATAAGAGATATGTGGATTTGCACATTGGAAAATATCTCTAAATTTTTCTTTTCATGATTCTGCTTCATTGAATTGTCAAACCTACTCGAGAAAGATAAAGTAGGATCATCTGTAAAAAAAAAAGAAGGTTCGAATTCTACCTTTGGTATTACATTAGATTCCTTAGAGATGATGATCTTTTTTTCCTTACTAGTCTTTTCTTTAGATACATCATTTATAGGGATTCTTTAAGGTTCCTCTAATTGTTTACAACTCTCCATAACGATGAGATTGATGGTTTCTCTAGGTTTAACATCTATTTGGGAATGGAGCTTAATAACTGTCTGTACTTCTAGTCTTTCAACTATGGTGACTAATTGGCTAATTTGAGTTATGAGGTTTTTAGTAGTAGCATTGGTTTCCTGTATCTGAAAATTTCTTTTTAAAATTTCATATTCTTTGATAAAAACTTGATTCTCTTGCTGAAATTTTAAAGTGTTAGTAACGATGACATTTACTAAATTCTCAAGAGATTTATCGTGAGTAGTTGGAATTGGTTGTGACATTGGGAATGTAAAGCTAGTGTATTGTTGAACTCATTGCTGGATTTCTTATTGAGTTTTAGTTTACCTGTATCTCAAGATTTTTACTTGAAATTTCTTATTCTTTGATATCTTGATATGCTTGATAGTTATGATGAAATTTTAAAGTGTTAGCAGCAATAGTGCTCATGAAATTCTCAAGAGACTTACCTTAAGTAGTTGGAGTTAGTTGTGGCATTGAGAATGAAAAATTAGATGTGATATTGAAATTCTCTTATGAATTTTTATATGAGCTTGAGTATTGACGATCCTACCAACCTGCATTGTACATGTTAGAATATGGATTATACCTAGACTTTTAGCTTTCAAATCCACTTATTGCATTATTGTAGTCTCAATTGCTTTGTTGATACTCAAAGAGTGGTGCATGAAATCTATTATATGTAGAGTATGTTGCATCTATATATGTATTCATGTTCTCTTGATATTCAACACTTCAAGAAAAAAGAAAAAAAGAATAGTAGTTATAGATGAATAGATAAATAAAGTAAAATAAAAGTAAATAATTCTAAACTAAATATAAAATTAATAATAATAAATTAAACAAAATAAATGAATTTGAAAAAAATAAATAAAAATTAGTAATTCATTGTTACTCTAAAAAGTAAAAAGCAAATACAAACTCGAAACAAATTAAGTAAAAATAAAATATAAATAAACAAAAAAAATTAATTTTTTAATAAGATTTTTTTAATATATATATATATATAATAAATAATGGTTAATTTAACAAAAGACGTCAAAAATTGTTTCGATTCAAATTAATAGTCTGTTTAAATCTTACTTTAAATTACTTAAGATGTTGTAAGTTAGTATATAACAAGTAGGGGTCTTTCTTTTAGAAATTTTTGAAAATTAACTCCTATTTTTTGAAAAAAGGGTTTTAGTTTTGTAAAATTAAAATTAAATTTAACAAATAAATATTAATAAAGAAAAATAAAATATAAAGATTACAATAAAGATTAAAATAAAATAATGATTATTGGATCATTCTTCACCGTTAACATGCCTCATTTCATAAGAAACCTCAAAGTGTCTCTATTTCATTATATTCAATCCATATCCCAAATTCATTCATTTAATATATGTTTTGTGTCATTGAGATAGAATATGTCGTTTCTAGTCTATCTCTTTCTATTCTATTTTTATATATATGAAAAGTTTAAAAATCATCGTATAATAATCCAAAAATTGCAATAGAAAAGAAAAAGGGAGGTTTATGATGATTTTTAAATCTTTTATACTAGGTAATCTAGTATCCTTATGCATAAAGATAATCAATTCGGTCATTGTGGTCGGACTCTATTATGGATTTCTGACCACATTCTCTATAGGGTCCTTTTATCTCTTGCTTCTCCGAGCTCGCATTATGGAAGAAGGAACAGAGAAGAAAGTATCAGCAACAATTGGTTTAATTACGGGACAACTCATGATATTCATATCGATCTATTATGTGCCTCTGCTTCTAGCATTGGGTAGACCTCATACAATAACTGTCCTAACTCTACCATATCTTTTGTTTCATTTCTTCTTGAATAATCACAAATAAGTTTATTCTTAATAAACGCAAATTTTTTTACGTCTTCTTATAGATTCGTTTAAATAAAAAAGTTATTAATCCAATTTTTTTAATAAACAACCTAGAATAAACTTTTTAAATTTAACTATCAAACTCATTAATCTTTAAATAAGTAAATTTGATAAAGGTTAAACACACAAGATTAGTTTAATTATTTTGATTATTAATTCTCATTGTAAGTAATTTATTACTAATTATTTAAATTGATAAAGTAATTATGTACACAATCAATTAAATTGATTAACGATAAATTAATTTGATTATTTAATTGCATATTTAAATATTAAATAAATTCATGCAACAATTAAGATTAAAAATTAATACATAATTAAAAAGAATATTTAAATAGAATATTACATATTTTATTAAATATTATAATTCGTTTATACGATTTTGAAGTCATCAATAATCAATTATAAAATTAATTACTCACAGAAAATAATAAATTTAAAAATTTATTCATGTAAAAAATAAAAGAAAAGGGATTTAATTTTAAGATTTTTGTCGATATTTTGATATTTTAATTGTTGCTTGAATAATCTCTTTTCAATTATTTCCTCCAATTTAATTATATAATTATATATATATATATATATATATATATATTAGTATAATTATAATATCTTTATAGGGTGTTTTATTTATATCTAGAAAAACTAATATATTTTTTGAGTTAAATATGATTTGATATGCAAAAAGGATGCGTCCATTCAGTGGAAAGGGGCATGAAGCGTTTCTGACTTTTCCAATGCATTTTAGTGACATTTGGCTATCTATCAAATAGCTGCATGAATTTGATAGGATTTGGGTTCATCTCGAGTAAATCCGTCTACTTTTTCAAATAATACACATGTTAAATAGAAATCGTAAAAATCTCAAAAAAATTAAAAAAATCAATAAATATAAAATAAATAATTTTACTTCGTCATAATAATAAAATATATATAAATAAAAAGAAATTAATATTTAAAAATATATATAAAATAATACTTATTATTTATATTCTTATTCAATGAAACATCCACAGTGTTAGCTCCATTCTTAATGTTTATGTCATCCATTCCATCCTCGTTATAATTATCAAAAATTTTCATACATTTCTTATCATCTTCATCTTCAAGATCTTACCATTCTTCTCATAGTCATTGATAATCAACTTTATTAACTATATAAATCTCCAATAATCTTATATTAATTAACAGAATTAAACATAAACTCATTCTTTTTTATCATCGTTAGACAATATCTTGTTTAAATCCTTATCTTCTTTGAAACTAAGTATTTTCACGTAAATGTCAACTAACTCATGACACAACCCTATTTCAAGACATAATAACTTCAATTTACACAATGTATTATTTACCAAATAAAAATCACAATACTCAAATCTTCTCAAATTATCCTATTTGTTGCCTATAAATTATAACATTTATTAAATTTTAAGTACGTAATAAAATATTCCCCAAATATATTGCACAACTAAAGTACAAACCACATAAAGACAGGAAGAAAATAAATAATTGTACTCAACCATAGTAATGCTATAAATACCAAGTCTCATTTCATCTTCTCCTCACTCTTAAACCCACAATCTCTTCTTCTCTTATTTTGTCTTATTCATTACCTCTTCTATATTCATCACAACTAGCCATCTCTACTTGTTTATATAGTCATATCCATTTCTTTATTTAATTTAAGTTTTTAAAGAAGAAGCTTACTCGTAGAATCAGATCAAACCCAAAATATTAGTACCAAAACGCAACCCTCTCACGGATTTCCAAAACCCAACCCTCTCATGGATTTCATAAACTCGCTATCTACTTCCAAACCCATTAGTACCAAAACCCAAACATCTGTTTCTCTCTGTTTAAACAACATCAAGAATATCCATTTATCATTTGTTTATTTGATTCCTCTATATTTAACCCAAATCCCATCCATGTCATTCAAAGACCAGCTGCATGCTACATTTTAATGGTACATTGCAACGAAGAATTAAAAAAAAAACACACTTAGAACAAGAAAATACTGAGAATCTTTTAAGTTAGTAAGTATTATCTTATTTGATTTAATGTCCAATTTTGAATATACCTTAAATTAAATGTGGTAACTAATAAGATGAAACCTGAAAAATAAGAAAAAAAAATTTCGATATAGGGATACTGCAATGGTATCAAGTCTGTCATTTTATATAATTTTTTAAATTTAATAGATTATCTCCGAGTATAATAGAATCATATTCATGAATGAAAAAGTTAAAAAATTACAAAAATTAACACTCCTAAAACTTATAACAATCAAAATAACACCTCATTAATATTAAACGGGATTAATTGGATATTATTCAACATTAAATAGATCAAAATAATCGCAGTTTAATTTAAACGACGTCTAATTGGATGTGGTTCAATATAAAATAATTTTTAATTTTTTTTAAATAATAAAAATATATGAATTAAACATAAAATATTTTATTTTTTATTATAAATGTTATTTTATAATGAAATTTTAATTTGGTGACAACATATATTTTGACATTCAAAATTAATTTACAAAATCTAGAATCAATTTAATGATTTTGCCACGGTCTATTTACTATTGGATCAACAATTATGATCGAACACCATTCAAATTTTATTATAAAATTTTTATTGATGAAAAATTACAATGAGTTACGATAACAACTTTTGATGATTGAGAAGTAGAATTTATTTAATTAAGATCCGTATCGATTTGTTTGCTCATCGTTAAAACGAGTATGTGTGGAGGAAGAAAAGTATTGAAAGAATAAATCTCTAGTGAATTAGATCAAGTCTAGGGATCAGAACACAACCTTTTTCATGCTAAAGTTGCGCAATGAAGAAGAAAGTCAATTGTGTTAGGATTGGAGAACTCATATTGAAATTGAGTTGAAGATAAAGGAGGTATTGAAATGATTGTTGGCTTTTACTTTGAATAACTTTTTCAATCTTCAAATCCTTTAAACTTTAATCCCGTTTTTAACTTGTGTTGATGCTAAGGTTACGAAAAAACAAAATAATAGTCTAACTAAGCATGTTTTGACATAAGTGCTTTATTTTAGATTAATCTTTCAAAACCACCGAGCCTTGATGATATGCCATCTCTTCTCCTTTTTTTTTCTTTCCTAAAGTCCTAACATTTTTTGCATGGTGATGTCATTCATGTTGTTAAATGATTTTTTCATTATGGAACTTTGTCTACTATTATTAACTTTACACATATTGTGTTGATTCCAAAAGTTTCTTCTCTAAAAACTATGTCGTATCTAAGGTCGATTAGCTAATGTAATGTGATTTATAAGGTTATTGTAAAGATCATTGCCAATCGAATAAAGATGTTATCTCAAAATTGATTAGTATTAATCAAAGTGCTTTTTTCCTTCGTCGCTTAATTCCTAAAAATATTTTGGTGGCTCACAAACTCCCTCCATACCCTCAAGTGTAGGAAACATGGGAAAAACAACACTTAGTCTTGAAACCGTATAGAAGCAAAGCTTATGAGCGGATAGAGTAGAGTTTTTTGGAAGCTATGATGATAAAATTGGATTTCTGTGAACAATGGATTCAATAGATTATGAATTGTATTTTTAGTGTTACCTATTCTTATGAGTTAAATAGGGAGCAAGTTGGAATCTTTCGATCGAGTAGAGGTATTCGTCAAAGGGATCCACTTTCACCATTTTTGTTCCTTTTTTGTGCTGAGGGGCTTTCTTATCTTTTACACCGTAAATTGCAACGAGATACTATTAGTGGGTTAAAAGTAAGTAAGAGTGGTCCAACAATTTCTCATCTTTTATTTGTTGATGACTCCCTTATCTTCTATCAGAGTTCTTTAATAGAGATCAATCACTTACAATATATTCTAAGAACTTACGAGTTAATGTTGGGGTAGATTATCAATTATAATAAATAAAGTGTTCATTTTAGCACCAATACGGGCCTTGTTATTGGCATTTTTCGATCTGAATCATTCTTTGATGATGGTGTTGGATCTTCTTCTTCATGTTCTTAGCGAGGTTTTTTGGAGGCTCTTCTTGTGTTCTTACCCAATGTGCAATGCTCTATAAATAGGGAGCAAGCTATTATTATTGGCTCCTTAACTCGCCCACTTTTTGCCCTATTTTTACACGAGTTGAGGAGGTTTATTGGGTTACATAGCTTATTGGTTCAGAGCGTGGATGTTGGAGGATTTCTCTTATGAATCAATTATTTGAACCGGATGACATTAACAAGATATTAGGGGTCCAGATTGCCCCTCATTTGGAAGATGAGTTTATTTTTCACTTTACCTTACATGGAGGTTTTTCTGTAAACTCAGCTTATTTGATGGCCTATGATGTCCTTGGTCGAAATGTTCAGGTGTCGAATGGTATGGATAAGCTCATTTGGAAATCCGCTTGGAAGCTTAAAGTACCTCCAAAGGTCTGTCATTTTATCTGGAGATGTTTGCATGGTGCGTTGGTAGTCAAACAATCACTTGTAGATAGAAAATGTGTTATGAATGATACATCGTGCCCTTTATGTACCAATGTTGATGGGGTGTTATAAAGTTAGCCATATCTTAACTGTTTTATGTCATTATTTTCCCTTTCATCAATATGTTCATGATTTTTTTCAGGATTTTTTTCACACCCTTCTTCTGTGTGTCCATTCTTGGGATGACAGGTCGAAGCTATTAACTACCATTTGATGAGATTTTGAAGGATTTGGATTTTTCATAATAATTCAATTTTTTTCAGTAGCATGTATTTGATCCTAGAGGGGTGATTTCTATAGTTGGATATGAACACCTCTTTTTAAGCTTAGCTTTTAGTTAACAATTACTCATGATTAACTATAGTTTTGAACAATTTTATTTGTATGTGTGGTTGTTGGGATTTATGACCTTTATGTACCAATGTTCACTCAAATTTTTGAATGTTATTAAATAAAATTTAGTATCCTATCATTTGATAAAAAAAAAGATTTGACCATAAACAAATATGATCTAACTTATTATGATTCAAATTTTAATATAAATGAGAAAAGAACATAAATGAAAATGTTTAAAACTTGTAAAATAAATAAATAATATTTTTTTATATCCAATTTATATTTTTTATTAAAAATATTTGTTATATTATTTTATATTGAACATCATTTACTTAGATATCGTTCAAGTAAAAATATGACTATTTAAAACTATTTTATGTTGAGTTATTTAATTCAACTACATTCATTATTATTGTATGCTATATTAATTAGTATAAATTTTATGTATCTTGTTTCATGTAATTTCATAAATTATTGTTGAGGAAGAAAATCACATGACATTTTTTTATATTTTTAAATGTATTCCTTTTATACTTTAAAAAAAGTGTATTCATACTTAATGATAGTGAAAAGTATAATTTTTTATTTGAGGAAAAATGACAATGAATATAGATTTTTCTCATTTTTTTTTGTATTTTTTGTTCGGAACCAGAATCTTAATAAGTCGGTGTGCACCTTTTTTTCTTTCAAAAATTGATCAATCAACTTGACTCCAAGTTCAAATCAAACTTTTATTTTGTTGGAGGTTGGTTGATTTAAAAAATATTAATATCGACCTTATTGGGTCATTTGGAGGTCCTAAAATTAAAAAACCTTACAAAATTGAATTGTGTCTCAATTTTTAGTACATATTAATTTTTTAAATATGTTTTTTAATTATTTTTATATATAAAATGTAAACTCCTTTCTAAAACTAAATCTCACTCTCATCTCTTGGTTCTTACTCGCATCTCACATCCGACACACTAACAACAATGCCAATGTTAATGCCTTAGGCTTATCCTCTAACCAGTTGTCTCATCGTCAATTGTGCCTCTAGACAATAGTCTAGTTATCAACTTCTTCTTTAACTTACAATATCGTCGTCGAGACATCAACTACGCCTTCAATATTATCATCTCCTCCATTGATGTATTCTCTTCCAGTGCTATCATATCCTCCAATATTATCTTCTTTTCCAATGCTATCCATCGTCGACTACTGTAAGCTTATTTGACCTTTTAATTTTCGCACAATTATTTGAGTATTAATTATTGTCTAGAATCCAATTATTCTTTCTGCGTGTTCTTTCGATTGAGTTTGTAGGAGATCTTTTATACTTTTTCATTGGTTTTTATTTAGATTTTGACATTCTATTGTTTTATTCCAACATAATTTTTTTCTTTTAATAAAGAATTTTCTGTTTACTTGTTTTTAAGTGAGAATGCAAAGATGGAATGATAAAGTACAAAAAACACAAGGGCTTCATTGAAGTTAAGTTTTACTTTTTTTTTGTTTTTCACTTGGTAAATATATTCAATAAGATATTGATTTTGATAAGATAAGACGGATTTCATCATTGAGCATTACATTGAAATCATGTTCAATTGAATTTAATGTTATGATTATAGGTCTAAAATCGCCAAACCAATCTTATTGAAACTGATATTATAAATTGGCTTAAATGTTGATTGTTTGAGATAATAGGTCGGTTAATGTTTTAGATTTTTTCAAAACCATCAAAATAAGATCAACTTATAAAATAACTCAAAAACTAACCAACTAATATACGCTTAGCCTTAATAAGGGTACTTTAATCCAATTTTTTTTAGTTGAGTATATTTAGTTCAATAATTTTTAAATAGAGTCGATTTGTTCTAATTTTTTCTAAAATGATATTTTAAAATAATAAAATTGAATTTATTTAAAATTATAAAAACAAACAAACTTTCTTTCTTTTAAAAAATATAATTTTTTCTTTCATTTCAATTTATCTATGTCTCTCTTCTATTAGTTTCTCGGTCTTCTTAATCTCTCTATATCCTCTCATCCCATTTTATTAGTTTAACTCTAATTTATTTATATGTGAATTACAATTTTATTTTTAATTATAAAGTTGTTTGTACTTATAAATTAAAATTAAAAAAAGTGATATTTTTTAATAGAGAAAAACAAAGAGACTTTTAGGGGAGAGATTGAGAAAGATTTAATGAGAGAAATTATTTTTAATTGTAATATAATTATGATATATAAATATTTTTATTATCGTTTTTTCCTACCAATTTTAAGTCTTTATTAGTAGCTAAAAAATTAGAAGAATAATATTTTTAATCATAAAAGTAATATCTTTTATGAAAAATTCATATATTTTTATAATTATTTTTTTTGTAAATTATTTCATATTGAAAACTTTCAATTTAAACTGTTGTTATTTAAAATCGTTTAATATTAAATATTATTTGATTAAATTTTATTTAATATCATTAAATTCATATTTTTGTTATAATAAATTTAAAAAGCAATATCATTAGTCTTCTTAAGATTTTTTTAGTATACCCTTGAAATCAAGATTAATATCGTTAAATGATGAAATATAATAGTTGACTGTTAAAGTTAACACGATAATGACACATAATTTGTTGTGGTGAAAAATTATAAAAATAAAAATAAGAACTTATATAAATTTTTTGTTTTTAATTTATAATAAGAAAATAATGTTCATCTCTGCAATTCCAATGAGGTTGGAGGTTGGGCTGAAAGGAACCCCATAAAGATGTGAGCTTGATGACGATCTTGGATGACGATGAAGGCGGTAGATGGTGGCTATGATAGGAAATAACGATGAATAGATTGTGGTTGGGACGAGATAATGGTGCATAAGGATTTAGGAATTGGACTTGGGTGGCGTTGCTGGATGTGCTGGTGCGAAATCTTTTGGCTCTAGTGGTATTATTGAATCTGAATATTTAACCTTCTAATTCTGCTGGTGTTGTTGAATTTGAATCTTTAACCTTATGACTTTGGTGGTGTTGATGAATATGAATCTTTTTTTAAGAAAAAAAAAAGAAATTCCATGAGGAAGATGTCGAGAATAATTAGTTTAGTAACAGTTAGTTTAATAGCGATTGATTTCTTCTCTTTAATGTATAAATATAACATTGTATATTAAGCCAAAAAATCAATTTAATGACTCTCTTAAAAATTCAGAGAAAATAAACATGATATCAAAGCAGATTTGATCTTGCTCCAAATTAATCTCACAAACAAGAACTGTATCAGTTTAAGAAATTTAGAAAATGTCACAACATATTGAGAGACTTATATGTGTGCTGCTAAACGGTAATTTAATGTATAAATATAACATTGGATATTAAGCCAAAAAATCAATTTAATGACTATCTCTTAAAAATTTAGAGAAAATTAACATGTTATCAAAGCAGATGTGATCTTACTCCAAATTAATCTAACAAACAAGAATTGTATCAGTTTAAGAAATCTAGAAAATGTAACAACATATTGAGAGACTTATATGTGTGCTGCTAAACGGTAAAAAATTATCATCTTTGGGCACGCCAAATGACTTTCGATCTAATCGGTAGAAACAAATTTAAGCATGTCACTGGTGAGAAATCAAAACCAAAAGTCGAAGATTCAATACAACGAACAGTTGAAGAAAAAAAGGAAATTTCAAAATGGAGAAAGAGTGACAATCTAGTCATGAGTTGGTTACTAGCAAACATGGAACACCACATCTCCGATCCCATGACATATCTAGATACAACTTGAGATATGTGGGTTAAAGCCGAGATGATGTTCGGAAAAAAGAAAAATTACTCCCTCATTTATCAACTTCAGCAAGAGCTTCAACAGTTACAACAACAAACCAATCTGTCACCGAACTATTCAGCCAAATCCAAAAAAAGAAGGATGAGGTTAGAATGTACCAACCATTCACAACCGATCTTGATGAAATCAAAAGAAGGGAGGAGCAGGATGAAATTTTCACCTTCCTCGCCAAGCTCGATTCAAGCTATGAGGGGGTACGCTCACAAATTCTTCTCATGAGTGAGCTGCCATCTGTTGATGAGGTTGTAGGGATGGTTGAAAGAGAAGAGACAAGAAGAATAGTGATGGGTACTCAACTACCTAACAACCCAGAAGCCAAAGGGTTTGTCACCATATCTAACCCTAGGCCAAAAAGTCAGGGAGACCAAACAATCACTTGTTGTGATTACTGTAAGAAGGAAGGACACAAGCTCGAGGAATGATGATATCTTAACCCTTATCTCCGGCCAAAGGGAAGGCGAGATGGAGGCTTCGTCAGAGGGGGAGATCGACGACAAAATCGGGTAGAGAGTAGAGAGAAAACGAGTTACTCTACACAAAAGGAAAAAAGGGATATGAGTATAAACGAGGTTGAAAAAGAAATAAAAGGTGAGGTGGATATGGATCAGATGAGGCAGTTGTATACACAATTATCCGTTATGTTTCAAGGAAAAACTCAAAAAACTTCTGGTATAATTACGAACCTTACTCAAAATTCTTTAAATTTCAAATGGATTCTCGATTCAGATTCAACTGATCATATAATTGGAAATAAAAACTTACTCAATAATTACAAAAAATTGAGACTAAACAATTTGTAATCGTTGCAAATGGTGAAAAAATGAAAATTTTAGGAAATGGTTCAATTAGTCTCCTTTCAAGAAAAATTTCAAATGTTTTGCATGTGAAGAATTGTACATCTAACTTGTTATTCATTAGTAAATTGCACGAGACTTAAATTGTGAAATTATATTTACATCCAAAAATGTGATTTTTTAGGAATTGATAATGAAGAATATCATTTGGTGAAGGTTTTCTAGAAAATGAGCTTTATATTATGAGTGAAGAAAAATGCAACTTTAATATTAAAAAAGAAGAGGAATTAGACACTCTTTGGCATAAGAGAATTGGAAATCCTTCCGATAAGATTTTGAAATGTATTTTTGATTTCAAACAATTAGATTGTAGTAGTTGTGAAATTTGCAAATTAGGAAAGCACATAAGGTTACCATTTAGTTTATCCAATTGTAAAAACAAAAAAAACTTTTGAGTTAATACATGCTGATGTTTGGGGCCCTGCTCTAATTGAGTTATTTAATGGTTATAAATATTTTGTAGATGATTTTTCAAGAACTACATGGTTACACTTGTTAAAAAAATAAAAGTAAAGTATTTTTTCAATTTCAAGAATTTTATAATTTCGTAGAAAATGAATATGACGCAAAGATTAAAAATTTTAGAAGTGATAATGGAACGAAATTTGTAAATCAAAATTTTACAAATTTTTTCAAGCAAAAGGGAATTTTACATCAAACAACTTGTATTTACACATCCCAACAAAATGGTATGTCGGAAAGAAAAATTTAACATTTACTTGAAGTAACAATAGTACTTTTATTTCAAAACAATGTTTCAATAATTTTTTGGTCGAATGTTGTTCTCACCGTAACATATTTTATTAATAGATTGCAAAGTGCCAATTTGAATTTCAAAAGCCCACTAGAAATCCTCTACCAAGAAAAACTCAACATCTGTCATTTAAGGGTATTTGGATGTACATGTTATGTGCACAAAAATAAACAACACAAGTTAGACTATACATCAATCAACGCTATTTCTTGGGGTATTCATATAAAAAAAAAGAGGTTATAAAGGCTATGATCCGGTTAACAAAAACGTTACATTTCAAGAGATGTGACATTCCAAGAAAATGCGCCATATTACAAAACACTAGAAAAGGAGACTAATAACCAAGAGAAACTAAATGAATTTACATTTCCATTTCCTTTTTTTATTCTGAATAAGGAAATACGGTAGTAGAAAATGAAAATGAAATAATCAATGAGAATGAAGAGGAAGAAACTTCTCAAAGCGAGGGGGAAGATGGTACTACCGAAATAATACCATTGAGAAAGTCTAATCGAACTCCACAACCTATAACTAGATTACGAGATTTTGTAACATATGAGGTAAAATATCTTATCCAAAATTATTTATCTTATGAAAATGTTACACCCCAATATAGGACTTATTTGATCTCAATTTCCAAAGAAAATGAGCTAAATAACTACGAGGAAGCAATGAGCCAACTGGTATGGTGCAAAGCAATGGAAGAAGAACTTAGAGCACTTGAAAAAAAATGAAACATGGGTAGTCGTACAATTACCCAAAGGAAAGAAACCCGTAGGATGCAAATGGGTCTATAAGATTAAGTTTAATAGTGCTGGTACTATTTAAAGGTACAAAGCACGATTAGTGGAAAAAGGTTACACTCAAACCTATGTTGTAAATTATCAAGAAACATTTGCACCTGTGACCAAAATGAATACCGTTAGGATTTTATTTTCTATAGTAGTAAACCAAAATTGGACCTTACATCAAATGGATGTCAAGAATGCTTTTCTCCAAGGAACGCTTGAAGAAGAGGTATATATGACGCTTCTACCTGGTCATAAAAAAGAAAACAATTCTAGCCTAGTGTGTAGGTTAAACAAATCTATTTACGAACTAAAGCAACCTCCACTGACATGATATGAAAAACTAAGCTCTTATTTAATTTCTTGTGATTTTAAAATTAGTAATACCGATCACTCATTATTTTCCAAAAATTATGGTACCTTCACAACCATAATTCTAGTATATGTAGATGACATAATAATTACCGAAAATAATTTGGAAAAAATTAAAAAAGTGAAAATGAAATTAAAGTAGAATTTTGATATCAAAAACTTAGGTTTACTAAAATATTTTCTAGGAATAGAAATAACATATTCACCCAAGGGACTCTTTATTTCACAAAGAAAATATACACTTGATCTATTGAAAGAAACTGGTAAATTAGGGAGTAAACTAACATCTACACCAATAGATAGTAAATGCAAATTAAATATTGAGGATGACGAACTTTTAGAAGACATAAGCCAATTTCAAAGATTTGTAGGAAAATTAATTTATTTAACGGTAACCCAACCATACATTTCTTTTTCCGTAAGCCAAATTAGTAAATTTATGCATGCACCTAAAGCACCACATTTAGAGGCTATACATAGAATTTTAAAATATTTAAAAAGGACATCTAGTAAATGAATTATCATGAAACGTAATAATTCTAACGAAATGTGTGGCTACTCCGATGCAGATTGGGTCGGTAGCTTTGATAGAAAATCAACCACCAGTTTTTGCACGTTTGTAGGTGGAAATTTAGTCACATGGAAAAGCAAGAAACAAAATGTTGTGGCACGATCAAGCGCCGAGGCAAAATATCGAGCCATGACATCAACCTCAAGTGAGCTAACTTGGATCAAACAACTTCTTTTGGATATCGGAATTAAAATTCAAGAACCAATGAAGATGTTTTGCAATAACCAAGCAGCGCGACATATAGCATCCAACTCGGTGTTTCACGAGAAAACAAAATACATCGAAGTGGATTGCCACTTCATTCGAAAAAAAAATCAAGCAAAAGAAATTGAAATTCTATTTGTGAAAAGTGAAAAACAATTGGCGAATATCTTCACCAAATGTTTAAATTCGAAATCATTTGAAGAAAATTTAAGTAAATTAAGATTGATCGATATCTACACGACTAAATTAAGGGAGAGTGTTGAGAATAATTAGTTAATAACGATTAGTTTAACGGTTAATTTAATAACAATTAGTTTAATAACGATTAATTTTTTCTTTTTAATGTATAAATATAACATTATATATTAAGCTAGAAAATCAATTTAATGAATATCTCTTAAAAATCAGGAGAAAATCACCCTAAGAGAAGATTGCGAGCTAGGGATAGAGAAGTTGAACTTGATTGGTGGTGCGACATTCCTGGATAATAGTCGACGGATGAGCTTTGAGTATAGTGGTATTTAGTTTTTCGACAACGGGAATGATGTGTAGGCTCTGTAGATGGTGATGGTACGGGATTTGGGGTGGTGCAAGAATTCTAAAAATTTCACCAACATTTTTTTTCAATGTTTTTGGATTTGTATATTGAAAAAATAATATAAATTTTTTATTTTATTTTATTTTTCCTTTTTTCAGATTTTTAATTAATATTTAAATGTTTTTCTTATTTTATATTTATTATTTTCTTATTAATTTTAACTCTGTTAGGTGCTTGAAGTGCTTTGAAAATCCAATCATATTTTAATGTATATGACTCTGAATGTGAAACTTATTTTTTAGGGCGGGCTGAAAATGGAAAAACCTGGTGGTGATTGATATTTACCTGTATTTATATATATATATATATATATATATATATATATATATATATATATATATATAAAATCAATCTTTATCGGTAATTTGTAAACCCATTTAAACCCCAGCATAACCATTTTAGAATAAAATCATGGGGGGCAAACCGCTTAATGCTTAAGATCAAAATTGAAGATCCCATTATCCATTGGCAGATTGATAAGTGATAACCTCTTAGCGCTATTTCACTGAGCAAAGCATAGTCGCGTTTCTCGAAATCTATAGTAAGAGGAAGCCATGGGAGGGGCCGCAAAGAATCTTCTTTCCATCTCTCTCTCATCAAATTTATTCACCATTTCTTGTTTCTCTGCTTCTAAACGCTTTTCTCTACACAAACTTCAGAAACCCACCAAAGTTTTTTTAGGGTTTAGGCCTCTTTGCACCGCCACAGCATCCACAAGTGCTCCAACTGACTCTAGTGGACCAGAGGAAGCACTGCAACCCATGAAGCACTCTATTCTTCTTGAGAGGCTGAGATTGAGGCACCTCAAAGAGGCTGCAAAACCCACAACAAGTGAAGCCAATGAGAAATCTGTTAGTTTCGGTTCAGCTGATAAAGGGAATGAAGATATGGTGAATATGTCACATAAGAAGAAGAAGTTGGTTATGCGTTTTGAAGAATTGGGTTTGAGTGAGGAGGTAATGGGGACTTTGGGAGAGATGGGTATTGAGGTCCCTACTGAGATTCAGTCTATTGGTATTCCTGCTGTGTTGGAAGGGAAGAGTGTGGTGTTGGGTTCTCATACTGGGTCTGGCAAGACTCTGGCTTATATGCTACCTATTGTTCAGGTACATCTCAAAAAAATTTCTCCTTTCTTTTTATATTGGAATACATTTGTTTGGGTCATTGGTTCATAGCAGATTTAGAAATTTGTTTGAGCTTTGTAATGGGACTTCAATCATGCTTAAATTTGCGTCCATTTTGTTTAAATTTCGCTTTGATTTCTGTTTTACTCACTGCATATGGTAGATAAACTATGGTAAAATAGCTTGGGGTCCTTGGCTTTTAAAAAGTTGCACTTTAGTCCTTAATTTAATGTACACGTTAAATCCTTTACCTATCTTTAAGGTGCACATAAGTGTATTTTAAACTAATTATTTTAATTTAGCTACAATTTAGACATGTAAAAGTCAAGTGTCACTGTAAATAAGAGGTAGATTTATCATTAATGAATATAATTAAGAGTTGTTGATTTTTGGAGGAAAGTTTTTTTTATATTGACAAATTTACTCTTATTTATGATGTCACATGACTTTTACTTGTCTTAATAGTAGTCAAATTAAAATAATTAATCTAAAATGAACGTATGTACACCTTAAAGATAAGTAAGGGACCTATAATGCACCTTATAAAAAATTATGTACTAAAGTGTATATTTTCAAAAACTATGGGATCTGAGGTGCTCTAGACCCGATAAACTATCTGGGGAAGTCTTTTATTTGTACAACAAGGATTGGTTTTTAGTTTTTATGAAAAAACTAAAGCATTCTCTTCCACTAGACTGGCTAGATTGTTGTTCTTCTATTTTTGATCGTTTGACTACTTGGATGTTCTGGGTCACCTGCTTTTTCTGTCTGATAAGAATTTTGATATTTCTCTACAGGCATCTTCCAGTATAACATTTGTAATTGATTAGATAATACCTGATACTTTTTAAAATTTTCTAGTTGATGAGAAGGGATGAGGTATTACATGGTAGGGTAATGAGGCCAAGGCGTCCTCGCACTGTTGTTCTATGCCCCACAAGAGAGCTATCTGAACAGGTCTTTCTTTTCATCTTTGTAAATCTGAGATTAGTTTAAACTATATATGTTATCCATCAGCCATTAAACTATTGAGGCTGTTATAGGTATTTCGTGTTGCCAAATCTATTAGCCACCATGCACGGTTCAGGTCTACTTTGGTAAGTGGTGGTGGGCGGTCAAGACCACAGGAGGATTCACTAAATAACCCAATTGATATGGTAGTTGGGACCCCTGGCAGAATTCTTCAACATATTGAGGATGGAAACATTGTTTATGGTGACATCAAATACTTGGTGAGCATACTGTTAGATTTTATTGGATATTTTGATTAGTGAGTTTTATGAAACAGTGTTCTTTCTCCCTTTTCATTTTTGATTTATGCCTCACTACATTTGATGAACCATGTACTCCACCCGGTTGCTGTCGCTAAAAGTCAATTGTACTTAGTTGTTGGTCAATTTTATTTTTGTTAGGTGTTGGATGAGGCAGATACCATGTTCGATCGTGGCTTTGGTCCTGACATCTGCAAGTTTCTTGGCCCATTAAAGCATCGTGCATCGAAATTGGATGGTGAAGGATTCCAAACTATTTTGGTCTCTGCTACAATGACAAAGGTATTCTGGCTTATTCATCTTAGCATGTGAGAAGCATGTCATATAATACTGGGTTGTTTATTTCACACATGAAGTACTCCATCTCATGTCATAAATCGAACTTAGGCACTTCTGTAACAAGCCTAACTTATCTAGTGTTTATGGAACATTGAACAGATTGTCTAATGTTTCTCATGTAACTTTTAATCTAATACATAATTTGATAGACTTCTCTTAGTAAAATAAGAATTTGTCATCCTTTTTAGATATTTTTCTATAATGTAACTACACATGGGCATTGATGTCTTACACATGGAGGCATCATTCTTCCTAAGTAAGGTGTGTAAGTGCAAACTGACACTGAAAACTTTTGTATATTTTACTTACATGGATTAAATACTTTTATTTTGCATTTTGTGTTTAGAATCATGGTTTTAAAAGGCAATTTTGTGCCTTGAGGCATAAGCCTCATTCTAAAAAGTCTTGAGACAATTTTCTCCCATGATGCAAGATTGCAAGTTTTACCTTAATTTGTTAGATAGATGAGGCTTACTAAGGCAAGCCTCATTGTGAGCCTCAAAATATCCAGTTAAAACCATGGTGAAAATGGCTGCTCTTAGCAGTTTTCAAATGATCAAGGACACCTTTTTGATAAATTTGCATGATTTGTTTTACCTTTTTTTCTTAGCCAATTAAACATAAAGATCCTTGATGTATTTTCTAAAATCCATGCAATTAACTTCTAAAATTGTTAGACTTTTCCTTAGAAAGGCATAAAATGGAATTCCATCTCCAATAGGGTAAAATATATGGGTTAGAAAAGGCGGCCTTCTGTTATTCCCATAAACTCTACGAGCCTCAAGTGGTTAAAAAGAAGAAAAATGTAAATATTGACAACCAAATCTTTGAGTAGAGAAATGAGCTGCTGCATTTATGTTCTAGGCACTTGTTCAAAAAGGAAAACAACTCTGCAGAATTGTTTGCTATCATTAGAATTTTCACTGAAGAGTCAAAGTGATATTCTTTTCACTAACTGAAGTGGTAGGCATTATTTTAAGATCTTCCTCAAATGTGAGAGCCTAGAATTTTGATGAGGTTCATGTAGTAAGGTCTCAAGGGATCTAAATCCTTGGACCTAGAAAGTTAGATGATGAAAACTTAGGTTATTTATAATTAAGGATTACATAAATAAAGCATGAACATGCCTTTCACATGTATACTTGATACCCTACCTTGCATATTATGCAGGTTTAAGGAACAATAATTACATGTCATTTTCCTTTTCGATAATAATTTAATAAATTTTTTAGAATTTTTTTTTCTCCGACCAAGCTGGTAATTGACTTTCGAGAGGCTTGCAGGCAGTGCAAAAGCTAGTTGATGAGGAGTTCCAAGGAATAGAACATCTGCGTACATCATCACTGCATAAGAAGGTTGCATCTGCACGGCATGACTTCATTAAACTTTCAGGCTCAGAGAACAAGATGGAAGCATTGCTACAGGTCTTCTTTGGTGGTGCCTTAAACTTTATGTTTTACTCGTCAATTAATAATAGTGACTGCTACTAAGAATAAGAAAGTAGCAATAATAGGTGCTTAACATGAACTGGAGATGTACAATGTTCTATACTCTTTTAAATTCATAAAAGCATACATGTAATGTATGTTCTTTCAACTTTTTTTCAATGAAACTAGAACAATCTTCTTTCATTGTTTCTATCTGGCAATTCAAGAAAAATGATCTAGATCTCATATGGGGCAGGTTCTTGAGCCGAGTTTGGCAAAGGGAAACAGAGTGATGGTATTTTGTAACACTCTAAATTCAAGCCGTGCTGTAGATCACTATCTCGGTGAAAATCAGATTTCTACTGTCAATTACCATGGTGAGGTGCCAGCAGAGCAAAGGTAAACAATATACCTTAGTATTCTTCTTTCCCTTTATCATTTGCACTTTGGTTGTCCTACATTTGCAGTTTATCCAGTCCAGAATTTTTGCATTATCGGTTCCTTCTGCAACAAGATGATCCACGTACTAAGACATGTAGTTGAAAACTTTTTCAAATTCTAATTCATATGCTCCTCTTTGCTGAAAATCTCTACTCAAACTGATTTTATGCAATATTGCAATGACTTTATTGGTCTTTTTTTGTAATTGAAGTAATGGTGTTTTGTTGGATGGAGTATCATCATAGTTCTTAGTTTGTTGCTTGCACCTTCTAGGTACGTAAGTACTATTTTCTCCATTAGTTCATGATTTAATTTTGTCTCGTTGTTGAGCACAGCCTGAAGTTCTTATATGAAAATTAAATGTGATGAAAAATAAGGTTTTTGTGCATACAGCTTCCTTTTAGTTTTTATAATGGAAAAACAAAAATGTTTTCTTCCTTTTTAATTCTTGATGCTGTTAGAAATTTCTAGTTTCCTGTATAATTTCAATTGTTTATCTACTTCCTTTAAAGGGAGGCAGAAAACAGAAAGTACGACAATAAAAACAGGAAGGCATTGTGAACATATATTTCTTTAGCCAAATATCATAATTCAATGGCAGTCATCATGTACTTACGGCATAAAAGCTATTGTTGATCATCTTTTTAACTATCTAATTGTGGGTACATGCCTTATTTCGTAAGGTCTAACATGAAATTTCTTAAATCAAAATGTTTATATTAAATGTTTTCTAACTACTGCTCTTTGGAACACAGAGTTGAAAACCTCAAAAAGTTTAAGAGTGATGATGGTGACTGCCCCACGTTGGTCTGCACAGACTTGGCTGCTAGAGGACTGGATTTGGATGTTGATCATGTTATCATGTTTGATTTTCCATTGAACTCTGTGAGTATCAAACTTTACTGTATACTCATTTGCCGATCTTCTGGTGTTTTACCTTATTTTTATTCAAGTGTTTGTTTTTATTTCTGCTGCAGAACATTTATTTTATTTATTTTTGATTCCACATTGTTTTTTTTCTTTTTGCCGCCCTGTTCTTGCAGATTGACTACCTTCATCGCACTGGGAGAACAGCCCGTATGGGTGCTAAAGGTGCAGAACAAATTCCACATCCTGCCTTTGTGGCTTTGCCTTTGCTAATTGTTATTGTATTCTTCTCCCTTATTAAAAATTCTATGAATCTTAATCCATATTATTGACTCATTCACGGTTCAGGATTTTATGAGTCAAATCTATTTTGTTTCGAAAGAATCAGTGAGATCCTGTAAGATCATTATTGATACATATATTGTTATAGTTGACATTCCATAGATGATAAATTTTAAAGGTCCAAGGAGTGAATACTTAGTTTTAAACCTTGAGGGGGTAATGTGATGAGTCATTAGGCAAATTTGCTCTCACTACCGTTGTAACTAGCACAGGGAACATGTTAGGCTACTTATGGGAATATTCTACTAGAAACATGTGGCGTACTTGCTCTTTTGGATTGAAATTCTTTATTTTATCGAAAATTGAGTCAAAATGTAATACTTACCTTTCTTTTACAGGAAAAGTGACAAGTTTGGTTGCTAAGAAAGACCTTGTTTTAGCCACAAAAATTGAGGAAGCCATGATGAAGAACGAGAGTTTGGAATCTCTGACTATAGATAGTGTCCGAAGGGACAATGCTCGTGCTCGAATAACTGAGCAGAAGGGAAAGAGTGCAAAGTTGATTCAGGTTGCAAAGCAAAAGGGCATGACCAATGCTGGATCAGCAAAATCAGGAGTGAAACCTAAAAAAGCAACTATTTCATCGAAATTTTCAAAGCCAGCTTTTCGTGCATCGAAATCTTCAAAGCCAGCTATCCGTGCATCGAAATCAGCAAAGGTAAAGCCTTTCGGGGAAAGTTCTCCAAAAAAGGCTTCAAATAAGGGCAGCAAAAGTTTCAAGGTAGGCAAAACAACTACGTCAAAATTAAACGTTGTTGGGTTCAGAGGACGGTCATCATGGTCAGGTAAGAGAGGATCATCTGTCTCCAGTTAATTATAGTAGGTTATGTTTGGAGCTCGTTATTTACAACCATCACATGTAAGTTTGCATTCGGTATACTATAGATTTAAATGATTTTGCACGTGTTCTCGTTTTATTAACATTTTTGCATTATCATTCTGAAATCGTAGCATATACTACTTTCCTGTTGTAGCTGTGGCTTGTTTACCTATTATCTCTGTAACAGTCATTTTGTCGGTTCAAATTTAGTGAAAGCAGAAAAATATTACAGTGGTTATAACGTAAAAAAAAATTAAGTTTCTAACAACATGAACTTGAAGCACCATGGTAGCTTTTGCAACTTCTAGTAGACGCTTATTTTTGCTCTCTATTTCCATGTGAGTAAAGGTCGAGGTGGTTTGGCAGGAGAAACTATGTTTCCATTAGAGTCATAAATTATGACACCCGAGAAATCCGGTAGCTCGCATTTTCCACCCATGAGTATGTTCTTTTGCCAAAGTGAGTCTTCCTGCTCACTCCCATAGATGCTTTGAGCAATATTTCCTGGTTGGATGTGTTCGATGACGGGATAGTTGGGTTCTTCGTTATCGGGTTCATAGCAAGCACGCCAACTTCGTCGTAAACTGGAATGAGCACACATGAATAATGCAAAGGCACAGAAGAGAAGTGTTGTAAGAGGTAGGAGAAATTGAAATGAGATATGTGGTGTGATTGTTGAAAGAAGTAGGCGAGCCATTGGTCATGTGTGATGGGTGTTATTGATGAAAGTGTAACAGTTTATATAACACTCTCAAGGTTGGTTAGTTTGTACGATGGAGTTGTTGGATTTGGAGGATTCGTTAGAGTATCAATTTTGATATGAAGTGTGGTTTTGGTGATCGTTTGACCTATAATCCATGTTTCAGTGTGCCTTTTGACTTGGTTTGGTGATGTTGTTTTCTCCATGATACAGTTTAGGTGACAATACTGTTTGGATGACTCATCAAAACCTTAGAGAAAAATGTTGCAGAAATTTTTTAAGTTGTCTCGTTTGTATTGTTTAATCTATTGTTTTACAAATAATATCATTTAATCTCATATCATGAAAAAAAAATGGTTAATTAAGGATAAATTATGTTATTTTAATAATTTTTATTAACATATTTTTATTAAGTGATCAAACTTGATTAAAATATGAGTTTTTAACAATGATAAAGTGACAATTTATATGAAAAAAATTCTAAAATATATGTTTTAATATTTTCTAATTGTAATTGTTTATTTTAATATTTTAATAATTTTTAATTTTTTATCAAAAATTAAAAATATATTAAATAACGTTTTGTTTAAATATTATTATTGTTTGATTTTTTTTAAATAATTTTATATTAAATTTTATTTGTATGTTTATTGAAGACTCATATTTTAATATTTTTTAATCAATTAAAAGAATATAATATTTCATAGAAAAATTCCTAAAACAATATGATTTTTCTTTAATTGATTCATTTATTTATAGTTAAGAGATTAAATGACATCATTATTAATTTAAATAATTAAAAGCTAAATAACTTCGTCTAAGGGATTTGTAATTCAACTTGATCAAAATTTTATATGATAAAAATTATCCCTCTTGTTCCTGTTTAGTCTCTTTCGTTTTTGAAGTTATTTTTATTTCTACATCTATTTTTTCTTCACTTTCTCTCATTTCTTTCATTTTTGAGGTTTCTTTCAGTTTTTTAGTAATAATGGGATACGATATTCTACTTAAATAGTAGACACAGGTAATAAATAAGAGAATAGACTTGAAAGTATATAGTTGTGATATTCAATTTTTAAACCAAGGATAAGTATCCTCACGTATATAAATCTAAATAGATATTATAACACAATATAATACAAAAAATAGAGCATTTGTGAGGAGGACACATTATTTGATACCATTTAATAAGACATGAAAAACTTTGTTAAATGGGTCGATACTATACAACATATAATACAAACGAACCCGTCAAAATAAAGTTTATCATTATTTTACATGATAATTCGATAAGAGCACAGAACTACTCACATAAATGCAATGAACTAGTTTTTGCTCAAAATAATGGATTTTTGTTTACTATTTTCATGTGAACGACCCTTGAAGTCGACATGATGAGTAAAACAAAACAGATCCGCTAATAAATAGATTGTCATAACCCGATATATTTATTAAGTAAATTAAAATGATCAGAGAAACAAAATACGAGCCTCAGAGAAATTGGGTAAAAGTTCAATTTTTTATTATTTGTAAAATGACAAGACATAGTAGATGAAGACCAGTCAAAGTCAAATCTCCAAGCATCATTACCGGTGGGGACTGGCTTTTACTATAGCTTGAAATGAAAAAAAATAGAAGATAAAATGCCAAATTATTTAACTAAATTAAAACTAGAAGGATTAATCAAATGAAACGACGTTAACACTGAATATGGCAATTCTTTGTATGATTAACCTTGCACCTCTTATATGTTCAATAGATAGCCTGTCCTACTTTATTAACTCATTGAATTCGCAGCACACAAGATCGTGGCAAAATTTGGGTTTTGAAACCTCCATAGATACGTCATGACTCTGTCTTGTGCACAAGGATGTAAATTACAAGACTTGAATTAATAGATGTACATGTAGAAAAGAATGATTATAGGATTACAAAAATTTAGGATAACCTCCATTAGAAGACTTTCCCATTGCCAATGGTCCACAACTGACTAGAACTCGATATGGCAAGCACGGGAGCCAAAGTAAAACTCTCTGATGCATCATGAGGGGCAGTATTGTGCTGTTCAGTTAACTGACATTGAAGCGAACCAGGTGAAACTGAAAATACGGAAATCAGTTTTCACCGAGCAGAAACTTTCAGGAAATGCAACTTCAAACAGATGGATGCTGAGGCAATGCTCTTCATGAGTTGAACTAGGACGAGAGAACTTATAAGCACATATTACTTGCTTAAACTGTGTTTGCAATGAGCTCATCTTTTTTCCTGATTGTTGCATCGGAAATTGCATTCTTATTCCAGTTACTCTTAATATCATTGGTGGATGTTCTCGCTCCCGATAAAGGGAAGGTGGAGTTGCTCAAACTAATTAATTTATCCCTTTTGCTATCGGAGATTGGTTCAGTGCTCGACAATATTTGTTTTAGCTGATCACGCAGGCAGACTATTCGACCCTTGTTCCACCCTGGGAAACAGAATGAGGATGACAAATTATCTTTCAAAAATGAATAGGTAGCCTTTACAATGGGCATATCTTCTGTAACTGGGTTTTCTTCCAGTTTCCCGCGCCTGATCAATAGAAAAGTTAAAACTATAAGTAATAGACAAGGCAAAACAAGGTAATAGTCACAAAGAGCAAGTTGTTTTAAATGGTAAAGTTAAAAAACCCAAAGATAGTTGTAGAGCGCAAAGCAGAGTAGAAACAACTTACACTACAACAACAGTTGCAAGGTGAGGAAGATCATCCCCACTCATGAACATCTCTAACATATTATTCAGCCAAACCGAAATGGACGTATAGGCACCACCTTCCCACATTCTGCGATATGACATGTATCAAGATTTAAATAAACTCGAGCAAAAGTAGGCAAGTGATAACAGAAAAAAGTTTCCTTCTTACCTGTGAACATCAACAGACCAGACAAGCTTACTTTGACTTAATAGCCCAGGGAAGATCCCCCTCTTCAGTGCTTCATTAAGCACTCTTGCAGCTCGTTCTCTCTGTCCCAGCCACCAAAGTGCTTCTAAAAGTGTGTTATAGAATCTCATTGCTAGTTCACATCCTTCAGAGTTGAGTTTGTCAAAAACATACTCTACCATCTGCCAGTTGGAGTCATCATCGTAATCTCCCTTAATCATATTCCCAATCACTTGGTGAATACTTGACACCCTATTGTTGACCATGTCATTTAGTAACTCATAGGCATCATCCCACCTGAAAGCCACAAGCTTGACATTTAAATAAATCATTCGAATGATTCTACTTGATGGCTCTAGAATTCAGAAAACCAATATTTTTAGAAAAATGCTAATCATCACAAATTTGTGAAGATCCCAAATGAGGTGACAACATCTCATTGGTCAAAACAAACCATCATCTTATTTGTGATATCTAGCATGCTCTGTAAGACTGTAAGCCTGTTGCAACCAAATCTTGATTCGACATTCGACTATAAGATGATGTAAAAATCAGATCGTTGCTTTAAATGGATAAATTTTGGACAACAAATTGCTATTATGATGGAAGAATAGAAGACAATGGCATACTGTGCAATCAATATGGGCAAATGACATTCTAAACCATTTGAGAAACCTTTTTACTTTTCTCAAAACACGCAACTTTCTTGACAATTTCATACTATATTTGATGTCATGCACCTTTAATCATATGACTTAACAAATTATTCTGGCGCTGAAATAGTCATTTAATGAGGGCAATGATATTTGCACAATAACTTTTGTTATTACAACAATAAAAATATATGAAATATCTATTTTATCCTTAGTATGAATTTCACCTTAGTACCACTATTATTGGATAAAGTTATTATTAATGAATTATTCTTATGGTAATAACAAAATACATTGTGGTAATATTGATACCCTTTAATAATAGGCTGCTTATCGACTTAAATTTCATCACATTAGACCATGTACTTTTCACTCATACTTTCCAATTCGGAAACATGCATTCTCACTGGAAGCAAACACAATGACAATTATTTAAGCAGAATTCATGATACTGAGTTACCAGGAGAACAGAGAAAAGGGTTCACAGATATCAGATATACAGTTAAATTGCCTCAGAGTAAAAATTAAATAAATAGCCAAATTTAACTTTCATTAATGAAGTTAATGGCTATTACCTAAACTAAGAGGCTACTTCCATGTCACATGTCAGTATCTAACTATAAAAAATACTCTTTAGAAAGGTATGAATTAATAAAAACTAGGGCGAGGGCCCGTAAAAATCCACCATATTATAGAGTTAGTGTCGTTTAGTCCATCAGATTTTTCTATTAAAATATTATTTTTTTAATATCAAGCGATTAAAATACGATAAACATGAGTCATTAACAAGAGTAAAAGTAAAAGTAAAATTTAATATGAAATTATTTAAGAAAAAATCAACAATAATAACATCCTAACAGAAAATTATTTGAATACATATTTTTACTTTTTTAAAAAATAAAAATTAATAAAATATTAAAATAAAAATAGTGATGATAACTAGATATTAAAACATAAGTATAATTTTTTTTCATATTAAATTTTTTTTATCATTATTAAATGATCGATTTTTAATCATGTTTTAATCACTATATATGAAAGAATAATATTTTAATAAAAAATCATTAAAATAATATTATTAATCTTTAAGAAAAAGGATTAATTAAAGATGAAGGGACTGAAAAACATCTTTTTGAATCCAAGGGACTAAACACACACTAAAACTTAATTTGAGGGACTTGACTAACACTTTTCTCTAAAAGCTAATATACAATTTCAAATTTACTTCATACCCAAGCAAGGTTCAAAAAGGCTAGGCATGCTACTGAGGTGGTCTCCCTGAATGAATGCTAAGCCTCACCTATTAAGAAAATTCTAAATAGTTTAATTCGTTCACAAAGAAAGTCATATATCATCGGAAAGAAAAAGCCAAATAGAAATATATAATAGAAATAAATTACAACCAAAGAGACAAATCATAAAATGCATGGAAGACACAGTTGTACACAAGTAAAGCCATAAATCATATAAATAAATCACTCTCAAAGCCACAAGTTTCAAAGTACTAGTCATTTTTAATTATCCATTATCCTGAGTCGCCTCTTTACGTCTTGACTCTCAAGTCTATTAATTGATATCATAAATCATCAGCTGCATCACACCACAAGTTACACATAATGTTGTCTTTTTAGTCTATGACTTTCAGTAGTTTTGTTTTTGTGGGCTCAGCCTCACCTAACAATAAGAGGCGCACGTCTCAAGGCCCTAACTTGGCACCTTGCTTTAAGGCGGTGCCTCGAAACATTTTTTTTTTACCTTGTACTGAAGAAAAGTTGGACAGGAGTCATCAATTACCAATGAACACGAGTTTATAGTTCTCATTCCATCGTTATACAAGTACAATAGCCTTAAGTTTTTCTAGAACAACAAATAGATAAAGAAGATGAAAACCCATTTTTAATTAGATAGAACCTTTCGAAGTTAAACTACCTCGAGCACTGCAGAATAATTTCCTTAGTTAGGATTCCTGGGCATCTATCTATTGCATTCTCCTACATAAGATGTATATTGAAGCTATTACAGATGCTATACCTGACCATTTCATGAAGAAACCTCTCTTGATCAGTAGGGTATCAGTAAATCATACAGATAATCCTTAATATTGTGCACGTGTAAAAACATGATTCTATTTTTATACAATTAATTACGTGATTTTGAATTGTTGGGAGCTTAAGCAGCATCTAAGAAAGAGTTCTCCTACTTGATTTAAAAAATATGAATTGCTATAAAAATGAATATTTCTGACCTCGTACTCTTAGCATAAACAGCTACCATCATGCAATAACACATGGCACTAGGCAAAATTCCTAAAGCTTTAATCTCCTGGAAGTGCTCCTCACACTCGTCAATAAGTCCAGCAAATAGGTACACGCTTAGAACTGCCTCAAGGGTCCGCTCATCGGGGTCACACCTTGTCTTTCCCATCTCAACGTATGTTTTTATAGCTTCTTCATATTGACCTCCTTGCCTAAATCCTTCAATCAAGCCATTGAATGTATCCACATTCCTACTAATACCAGACTCACTCATTCTAAACAGAAGGACTTCACATTCTTTATAAAGTCCGCCTCTTGCAAATGCATGAATCAGCTTATTGTAAGTCTCAACAGATGGCTTGCTTCCGACTTCATTCATTGTGTTGAATGTAACCAGAGCTTCCTCATATAATCCAGCTAGCCCATATGCTTCAATTACCCCCGTAAAAACCTTGGAACTTGGCACCATTCCTTTTTCACTCATGTGAAGCAAAATATTTTTGGCATTCTCATGGAGCCCACCCTTCCCACAAGCAGTAATCAACCCCTCATATGTCTCCATGTTTGGCTCCACATTCTCCTCCACCATATCATGAAACAAAGTTACCACCTCCTTAAAGTACCCACCTTCACCAAACACCTGGATAAGAATGTTGTAAGTAGCTGCATCTGGATCTGTATTGCTCACTTTCATCTCAAGAAAAAGTTCACGGACATTATCATACCTTCCTTGCCTCCCATACAAGTTTAACAAAATACTATAAGTGGTAGCATTTGGCAGACACCCTGCTGCCTGCATCTGCCTAAAGACACCCATTGCTTCCTTAATTGACCCAGATTGAGCATATGCCTCTAGCAACACGTTATACGAGGTTATGTCAGGCATATTCCCACCGGACTCCATCTCCTTGAGCAGCTCAGAAACTTTCTCAAGCTTACCCAATTTACCAAAAGTCTCAACAAGATAACTATAAGTTGTCATATCAGGAAGAATTCCACCTTCAATCATAGTCCTAAATAACATCTCTGCCTCATCACCTAAACCTCTATTAGCACTAGCACTGAGCAAAGCATTATAAGTAAAAAGATCAGGTTGTACACCTTCATGCCTCATTTCCGCAAATAAATCCAGTAACCCTTCCCAATCCAAACCACCCCTAGCACAAGCATTAATCACAGTGTTATAAGTTAATATACTCGGTGAAATTTTCTCTCTTTTCATTCTATCTAGAAGTTGAAGCGAGGTTTCATAGTGACCATTACGACCATAAGCATTGATTAAAGCAGTGTAAGAGAAGACACTACGAACCACGCCTTGGCTTGGCATTTCTTCGAACACCTCAACGCACTTGTCTAACAAGCCTTCACGGCCTAGCAAGCTTATCATTATAGTGTATATATGTTCATTCGGCTTACACCATATCTGTCTCTGCATGTACTTGAACAACCTAAGCGATCTTTGCCAATCGCCTCGCTGCGCAAACTCCTTGAAAACCAAAGCGAAGTCGTTTAGTGACAATTTGTTCTTAAAAATGTCGAGACACCGAGCTATGCTGCCGCGCGGAGGGAGACTACTGAGCTTGTTGATTAGGGTTTCGACATCGTAACTGTACTTTCCCTTCTCAACTGTCACGGACGGATTGCCAAAGACCAATTCTTTGGGTTTCGCTTGAGTTACCACCGACAACAAATTCCGACCACCGTTTCCGGAGAGAAAGTCTCTACGGTCACAAAAATAGAATCTATGGTGTACAGAGGAGGACGCTGCGGGGAAGAATAAGACATTGTGTGCAGAGGGAAGAGACGAAGTGGTGCTATTAGGCACGAAGAGAGACGGCGCGAGAATCATTATCGTAATTCGAATTGCTTGAGCTTTTCAGAGCTCGTAAATTGAACGTAGCAAGAGAATCATACACAGAGAGATTAAAGCTTTGGAATTTCGGAAGAAAAATGAAGACAGAAACAGAGAGAGAGCTTGGAGGAGGTGGAATATTCTAAATGTGAGTAGTAATGTGGAATTGTGGATAACGCTTCAAAAAATGGAAAAATGGTTCCTGTTAGAAACAATTTTTTGCCCGACCCGAAACTTAACAAGTTTGCAATTGAGAGAAAGTAAGAATCGATCTACTTTAATAAAATTTATAAAATAAATTCAAACCTAAACCTATTGGATTGGGTTATTAAATTGTGTTTTTTTATAATAGGTAATTTTTTTTAAAATATTTATTTTTATAATTAAATTATTATTATGATTTTAATAATTGATTAAAATTTGAAGATAAAAAAACTTTATTTTTTTTCAAACAATAAATAAACATAGAAATATACTTAATTATAAATTTTAAATAACATAAAAAACTAACATAAATATTTATAATTTAATTTTGTATCAATTTAAACATAAACATAGACATAAATTTATATTTAATTTAAATGATAAAAAAACTAGATAAATAATAACTTGATGATAGTTTTTAAATCTCATACTCTTCTATAAATTAAGAAATTGGGGTTGAGAAATTAAAGTGTTAATAGATTAGGATAGGAAAATAAAAAAGCATACATTGAAATTTGAAAATGTGAAGTGTGATATCGCAAAATGAACAAAGAAAAATTATTAATTTTGTTATATATTTTTCTATTTTATTAAATAAAATTATGTATATAAAAAATAAATATATATAATATAATATAATATAATATAATATAAGTAAGGATTATAATGATTATTATGTAAATTTTACTTAAACTATCCTACCTATGATGATTGGTTCTATAATTTTTAAATATGAACCAACTCAATAAATAAGAAAACCTAATAAATTGATTGGGTTAACTTAAGTTGTTTAAGTTATATTGGATAATATTAATTTTATACATCTTTAATCATTTAATTATGATTAAAACTCAAATATTAATTTTTTTACCCATCTAAATAAATTACATGTTATTTAAGTACAAATTTACTATTTAATTATATATGTTGTTCAAATATCTTTGTATAAATAAATGAATATTATTAACCAAATATACATTAACAAAAATATTAGAATAAAAAATTTTGAATCTCAATTTAATCACACTAATTTGTGAAGAAAAAAATCATATTAAATTATAATAATTATGCACGTGATTGTTCATTGTATATATAATATAATCATATAAAATTAACAATAATTATTTTGATAAAATAATATTTTTTTATTTTATATAGTTTTATTATATATCAAAATAATTTTATTGTAATTTTTTTAAATTAATATTTAATTTTTTTAAGATATTTTTCTTACACTTTAAAAATAAAAATAAAATTATTTTTAATTTTAGATAAAAAAAAATTAAGACACGTAATTTTAGAATTAAAATATTAAATATGTTAAATAATATATTCAATACGATTTAAACTCACATCTATAAATGGTATTAAATTTTTAAGTAACCGTATAATTTTTATTTTGTAGAATATGGCTTAACTTTACGACTAAATTTATGAATGTAAAAAAATTATATGATTATGAGTTTTATAACCGTGTATCAAACAAACTCTATTTTGTAAATATAAAAATAACATTATTTATATATTTTTACCATAAAAAAATCTTTACTTCAAAAATGCAGCATTTAACATCGTTTAATTGTACATATGTCAAAACAAATCAAACCAGAAAGGGAAAACAAGAAGAAGAGAAAGAGATGAATACTATTGTTATTTATTCCATCAGAGAAGAAAACAAATGAATTAATTCTTATTTACATAACGAGTACTGTGGTACTACATATAGAAGTAATCTTAGCTTTACACGTGGACTGAGTATATAGCTATCTATAATAGCTGTAACAACATTATAATAAATGACAGGTAAGTTAATTACATAGTCTAGCCTCTCTTTCAAAATAAAGGTTTGGGCAAAACCAAGAATTTAGAACGAAGTGAAAAGAAATCGAGCCACAGACAATAGTTTGGTTAAAGTATCAGCTATTTTCTCTTCAGAGTGAACAAGGTCAATTTGAAGCTTGTTAGTTATGACTTATTCCTATCAGAATTATGATCATGAATAATCGGATTCTAAACCAAACTCTTAGCTGAAATATTATCACAAAGCAACAATCAAGTTTTCTTTAGAAGAATACGAAGTTCATGCACATCAATTGCAGCCAAATAAGCTCAATAGCACTAGAAATTAAAGCAAGACACTCAGCCTCTTTCCTACTACGAGCAACAATCTTCTGCTTACCTGATTACTAATAAATTAAGTCGTTACCAAAGAAAATACAATAGTCACAGTACTTAATACGATTATTTGGACAACTAGCTCCATCAAAATCACAAAAATCGATAAAATTAAGAGAATTTGATCGGAGAAAAGTAATACAAAAGTTCCAAGAACCTAAAGATAGTGTAGTAATAATCTTTTAATATTAAACTCTCGTTATTTTAATTTATCTAATATTGGATTTGTTGAGTAAAATTTAGAATGAAAAACTCTAAATTTATTAATATTCAAACAAGTAAACAAACTACTTGTATTATACTCACTATAACACCTTTCAAAGGCAACTCATAAATTGAAGAGAAATACAAACACTTAAAGAGAAAGCTCTCAACTCACACTCAAACTAAGATTACAAAGACTTATTTATTTTTGATGGAATGATTAAACCAAATACAAGGTAGGCTATTTATAGTCCTCACCATGCAATCACATCACACAAATATAAAACTAAGAAATAATCCTAGCCATACAAATCTTATCTACACACTTCTCTTTTCTACAACCTTCAACCACTTCATTTATTTCTACAACCTTCAACTACTTCATTTATTTCTACAACCTTCAACTACTTCATTTATTTCTACAACCTTCAACCATTTCATTTATTTCTCTACCTCTTCAACCATTTCATTTATTTCTCTACCTCTTCAATTATTATTTTGGTGTTGATTTTCAACACTTTCCCTCAACACCAACTCTCACTATTTTTACTGTGTCAAGTTGATGGTGAAACATTTCGAACTTGTCAATGCTTAAGTTTTTTGTGAACAAGGCTGCAACTTGATTATCTATCTTGATTTGCCTCATTTCAATTTCTTCTTGCAGAACCTTTTCTCTGATAAAGTGATAGTGTATTTCAACATGCTTAGTTCTTGCATGAAAGACCGGATTCTCTGCCAAACGAATTGCTGATTGATTGTCACAATACAACGGTACTACATAATCTACTATTTGATGCAGATTATTCATTAGCTGTATCAACCATGTACACACTTGAGCTGCCATTGCCGCTACTCGATACTCAGCTTCAGTGGTTGATAATGATATTGTTGGTTGTCTTTTGCTACACCAAGAAATTGTTCCAGAACCCAGCTTAAACACATACCTAGTTGTTGATCTCCTGGTGTCATGATCTTCTGCATAGTCTACATCACAGTAACCAACTAACTTGTCTCCACCTTTCTTGTACAAAAGACCATAGTAAATTTTACTTTTCACATATCTCAATATTCGTCGAACTGCTTCCAAATGTGGCTTCTTTGGATTTTGCATGTACCGACTCATTACACTAACTGCATAAGAAATGTCAGGCCGAGTTAAGGTTAAGTAGATCAGACTGCCTACCAATTTTCGATACATTGTCGCATCTTCCAAATCTTTTCCTTCATGTGCACACATGTTGGCATTTGGCTCCATCGACATCGAAATTGGTTTGCATTCAAGCATTCCGAACCGTTTTATCAAATCTTTAGAATATTTTTGCTGACAAAGAAATATTCCTTCTTGTGTACGATCAACCTCTAAACCAAGGAAGTGCTTTAGTTGGCCAAGTTCTTTCATCTGGAAACGGACTGACAAATTCTCCTTTGTTCGAAGAATTTCTACCTCATTATCACCAGTTATGATTAAGTCATCCACATACACTAGCACAATAGCTAGCTTTCCTTCATTGGCTTTAACAAACAAGCTGGAATCTGCAGGTGTTACTGAATAACCACTTTGTGTTAAAAATTCAGCAATCTTACCATACAATGCCCTGGGTGCTTGTTTTAATCCGTAGAGTGCTTTCCACAACTTACACACATATTCGGGATGATCTTGGCTCTGAAAACCCATTGGTTGGATCATGTAGATCTCCCGATCCAACTCTCCATGAAGAAAAGCATTCTTCACATCCATCTGCCAGAGCTTCCAATCTTTGTTTACTACAAGTGCAAGTAGGACTCGAACAGTTGTAAGTTTTGCCACTGGACTAAATGTTTCATCATAGTCTAGTCCATATTGTTTAGAGAAATCACGAGCTACCAATCGTGCCTTGTATCTCTCGATTGACCCATCTGGTCTACGCTTTATCTTGTAAACCCATTTACAGGATATGGGTTTCACATCTCTTGGCTTTCGCACCAGATCCCAAGTTTGATTTTGCTGAAGTGCATCAATCTCTTCTCTCATAGCTGTCATCCACTCAGATCTTTGCGATACTTCTTCAAACGTCTCAGGTTCTATAACTTCTTCAATTATGACTGTATTGGCATATTTGGGATTTGGCCTTCGTGTTCTTGTTGACCTACGGAGTTGAGATTGTGGAGTTGAGATTGTGGAGTTGATTCTTCTATTTCAGTAGGACAACCTTCTTCATTTAGTTGTTGATATATGCCAATTTGCCAAGGATTCTGAGCTACTCTTTGTTCGGCACCATCATCGTCTGGATCTCTGGATTCATCTAAACTTGGTTGGAATTGAATAGTATGCTCCCCCATCTTTTGTTGCAACTTATCTCCAAATTCTCTTGAGTCTGGCAATGCTTCCTTCTCTAAGGACCACCAAGAAGATGCTTCATCAAATACCACATCTTGTGAAGTGTAGCATCTTGCACTCGTTGGATCACAACATTTCCATCCTTTTATTTGGCTGTCGTATCCCACAAAGATACATCTAACAACTGTCTTGTCAAATTTGCTCCGTAAATGATCATGAACAAATACATAACATACACAGCCAAATACTCGAAAGTAGCTAACTGTAGGTTTCATGTTCCATAGTTTCTCAAAGGGTGAAACAAATTCTAACCTTGGTTGAGGAAGTCTGTTGATGACAAAGGCTGCAGTCCTCATCGATTCAGCCCAAAACCTCCCAGGTACATTCTTTTCATGTAGCATACTCCGAAAAATTTCTACAAGATGTCGGTTCTTTCTTTTTGCTACACCATTTTGTTGTGGCGTGTTGGCACAAGTGTACTGATGACGTATTCGACATTCCCTTAGGTATTGAGAGAACTCACCTGAGCTATATTCTCCGCCGTTGTCTGTGCGCAAACAACGAATCTTCTTTCCAACTTCTCCTTCAGTTGACTCTTTAAACTCTTTAAACTTTGATAATACGTCAGATTTTTCTTTCATAAAGAAAACCCACACATACCTTGAGAATCCGTCAATGAATGTCACCATATATCGCATACCGCCAATTGATGGTTGCTTAACAGGACCGAATACATCAGGGTGAACTAACTCTAATGGTTCTTTTGCTTTAAACTTTGATTCCTCGTATGGAAATTGATGAGCTTTACCATATTGGCACCCTACACAGACTGTGTCTGTACGTACGTCTAGTTGAGGAAGCCTTTTAAGCATCGACTTCTTCACCATCACACTTAGCTTGGAATAGCTAACGTGACCTAACCGCATATGCCATAAATCTGCTGTCTCATTTCTTCTTATCTTGTCTACATATGCAGATTCTGCTGACATTACGTAGACTGATTCCAATCGTTGTCCCTCCATTGTCGGTGTTTCTGAGATTTTGAGATCACGATACACCTTCACATCTTGGGGACCGAACAAGACATAATGGCCTGATGATGTTAACTGAGCCACATATAGCAAATTTTTCTTCATTCCTGGGACATGATAAACATCTTGAAGTTGTATTTGGTTAGTACTATATCGAGGCGTAACTATCGTCTTACCGATGTGGGCTATCGGTAACCTTGAGTTGTCAGTTGTCACCACTATACGACCTTCCTTGTACTCAGACATGCTTTTCAACTTCTATTTATCACCTTTCATATGATTTGAGCAGCCTGAATCTACGATCTAATCATTCTTATAGTCAATCTGTTTTGATGTTGTCACCGTAAGAGCTAATTCTTCTTCCTCTGTAGCGAATAATGCTTCGGCATCCCAACCATCTTCGCTATGCTTCTTAGAACTGGAAGTAGCTGTATTGCTTTCAACAGGCTTTTTCTTACTCCAATAATCTTTTGCCATGTGACCCATCTTTCCGCAGTTGTAACATTCACCGTCAAATTTTCTATTGTTATTGCGGTTCTTCCAAGCTCCCCCTGGACGAAAGCCTCCCTTTCCTTGAGGAATTTTTCCTTTATCGCCATCATTTTTATATCCATTTCCATTGTACCGCTTGAAAGTGCCTTTATTTTTGCTAGTGTAGAGTGCTTCTTCTTCACCCTTTAGTTGGACTCCTCCCATTTGCTTAGCCATAGCTTCTTGACCGGCTAACAGATTCTCAAACTCAACAAGAGATGGTTATGTCGGCCATCCTTGTATAGCGGTAACAAACCCTCGATATTCGGGTCTCAAACCATGAATAATTATTCTCTTTATCCTTGTTTCCTCAATAGGAGCTTTTGGATCTAACTCTGAAATTTTGCGGCATAATGACTTTACCTTGTGAAAGTATTGGAAAATCGTCATGTCGCGTTGCGCCATCGATAGTAACTCATTCTCCAGAAGTTGCAATCTTGTATCATTCTTCTTTGAAAAGAGCGTAACAAGAGTGTCCCATGCTTCCTTTGGTGTTTTTGCATCCCGAATATGCTCCAACATTTCTTCTTCAATTGTGGTTTTCAAAGCAAACATCGCTTTGCCTGCTTTAATTTTCCACTTCCGCAAGATGCCGTTTGCATCTTCCACTGTTGGTTGTGTAACTTCATCACCACCAACAACCTCCCACAAGTCTTGACCTTGTAGATAAGACTCCATACATGTTGCCCATGTGTTATAGTTTTTGTTGTTGAGCTTCTTGATTCCTCCAACTACTTGAAGATCACCCATCGTGTCGGTAAGACTTCGACTATACCGAACAAGCTTGACTAATAAACTTGCAGAGTACCAAACTCCTCACGACTCAAGATAACTCTACTAAGAACGATCCCTGACCGTCCCGCTCTGATACCAATTGTTGAGTAAAATTTAGAATGAACAACTCTAAATTTACTAATATTCAAACAAGTAAACAAACTACTTGTATTATACTCACTATAACACCTTTCAAAGGCAACTCACAAATTGAAGAGAAATACAAACACTCAAAGAGAAAGCTCTCAACTCACACTCAAACTAAGAATACAAAGACTTATTTGTTTTTAATGGAATGATTAAACCAAATACAAGGTAGGCTATTTATAATCCTCACCATGCAATCTACACCACACAAATATAAAACTAAGAAATAATCCTAGCCATACAAATCTTATCTACACACTTCTCTTTTCTACAACCTTCAACCACTTCATTTATTTCTACAACCTTCAACCACTTCATTTATTTCTACAACCTTCAACCATTTCATTTATTTCTCTACCTCTTCAACCACTTCATTTATTTCTCTACCTCTTCAATTATTATTTTGGTGTTGATTTTCAATAGGATTTTGATAAATAATTAGACGTATGTGTTAAGTGTCCCATATCGACCAGGAAAGCCAGTTAAGTGCTGGTTATAAGGTTATCACAATCATTCATCTTTGAGAGCTCTTTTAGAGGAAATTAAGCCATAATTTTCTACATGGTATCAGAGCAGGTCCCTGGATTCAACTGATAGTCCCCTCACGATTCAATCGGTCTTTGCGGTGTCCCCGTCCGATGTGAGGGGGGTGTTGAGTGTTCCACATCGACCAGGAAAGTCAGTTAAGTGCTGGTTATAAGGTTTTGACAACTCTTCCTCTTTGAGAGTTCTTTTGGAGGGAGTTAGACCATGACTTTCTATAGTATGTACTGTACCAGAATGGGAAACAATAAGACATTGTTTTTGTTGGTGTGTGTTGTGGTGCATGTTGCAACAGTGGCATACACGAATGCTCAGTAGAGCAAAACATGGAGTAGACAATAATATTAGTGGAGCCATAAAACATGGATGTACAAGAATTATGGTTATTGTTTTATTTTCGTTTTCATTGTATACATATAGTTAAACTCTTGTATAGAAAACAAAACAGAAATAATATGAAATATACATGATAATTATCAGAGAAACACAATATTTGACATGGTATCAGAGCAAGTTATTGCTGACTAATGGAACTACCTGCTGATTTTTATTCTCTGGCATTTTTGATTTCTAATTTTGATTTGCTGATTTCTGATTTCTGATTTCTGGTGTGCCTGCTGATTGTAGCTGTTGATTTCTGATTTCTGCTAATTTCTGTTTTCTATTGCTGATTTTTGATTTCTGGTTTACACTTACCCTTTGAATCTGATTTCTGGGATGGCCATTTTTGGTTTACATTTTTCTCGACACTAGTTCGATCTAAGTGGTCGTTCTAACTTACTCATTGAAACCGTACCAGTCTAACTGGTTGGTTCCAACGCTGGTTGCCTCATAGTGTGGTCGGTTCCACCATTAGTTTCTTGTCTGAAAAAGAAACAGAACACAACGATAACCGGTTGAGGTTGGAGTCACATATTGCTCATTGGTCGTGGAATTATCGCAGTCTCTCTACGCAGCAACATATATTTTGTGGTTTGTCTCTGTGCGTGTGGCTGGTTGAAGCCGTAGGTCTATCTGCAGTTGTGGGTAACCATACTGTGTGGAACGAGAAGGAACTGCACAGAGGTTGTGTGAAGAAAGGGCTGCTGTGAAATCATAGTAGAAGAAGCTACGCTGAGGAACACAATAGAAGAAGCTGCGCTGAGGAAGAAGAAGGAGTTGCACGAATTTGGGGAAAAATTTTAGGGTTAGTAGAAGAAGCTGCGTGAATTTGAAAAAGAATTTTTAGGGTTACAAAATTTTCTATATATAGTGTACGAAGTGTAAAAAAAAGGAAAAATAGAAGAAAAAAAATTAGATTTCATGGCAGAATCTAGAGATTTAACCACCAATTTCATATTGGAAGATTTGACGACGAAAATGACGGAAGTTTTAACTAGAGCTCAGACCATCTCACAACCTCCGCTAATTGTCTCACAACCTCCGCTAACTGAAGCGTCGATTGCCCCCATTAGTATCAAGTTGAGAGGATCCAACTATACCTTGTGGTCCCAGGTGGTGGAGATGTATATCTTTGGCAAAGACAAACTGGGATATATTAATGGGGATTTTTCTCAACCTACTGAAATCGACCCCTCATTTAGGAGATGGCGCACTGAAAATGTCATTGTTAAAGGATGGTTGATGATAACTGTATTTTATATAGTTATTTCATCAAAATTAGTAATGATAAATGCTATGTTCGTTTAATATTTATTAATTTTTGTTAAATAAATTAATATTTTCCTTTTATTTGCTAAAAATACATTTTTAATAAAATTAAATAATTTGTATCGAAAATGTACTTAATTTCATAATTTTTTGTCCACAAATATAATTTCAAATATTATAGTTCTTAATTACAATTTATAAGAATTGAAAATATAATTTAAATTAAATTTGGGCTTAATTATAATTATTAAAAGTTTAAAATTTAATTTAAAATTAGCAAAGGGCTTAAGTGTAATTTAAGAAAGTGCAAAATGTAATTTGGATTAAATATGTGGTTCAAAATATAATTAATAAAATTTTAAATTTTCTGCGCAGGAAATGAATCGCACTCACACAAATCACGACGTTCATCACCCACCGTCCGATCAAAGATTCAAACGGTCCAGATTTGGCGAGTGCAACCAGACGAGGAAAAATCGCGTGGATGGTCTTCGCGCGGCTCGGCGTGCCAGTGGGCCCCACGTGTCGCGCGGCGGTGTCGAGTGGGACCCGCGTTCGGCTGCATGATTTCCCAGGCGATCGGCGGCCGTTGGATTAGATCGACGATCCCGGTTAAGCACGTCCGTCAAGTGACGCGGCGGCTCGTGTAAAAATCTGTGACGCGGGTTATGGGAGCGAGTGCATCCTCGGTATTTACGAGAATAAGAATGCGCCACGTGTCCCGCGAATATTGAAGCTAATCGAAAGTCGACACGTGGCTATTTAATGTCGCGACGCATGCCGGATTACGCCCGTTTCCGGATTGCCTCGGCTTCGGCGCCGATCACGTGCGCCACTCCTGCTGCCAGGTTTGTGAAGCCAATGATGTGCCGCCACGTGGCCTTAGGGAATCTTTCGGTGAATCGAAGCGACACGTGGCGGCGTGGAAGAGAATTAAAATAGAAAACGCGGCGATACCCTCGATCCATTTTTCGATACAATTTTGTCCCCAGCGCGTTTAATTTATTATTTTCGCCAGACATTTTTGTCCCACGCGTAGATTTAAATTTAATATTTTATTGATGTATTTTTTTGCTATAAATAGGAGATAGTTTTTAGTTGTAAAAAAAGTTTTTGGTTGGAGAAAAGTTTTTTTTAGTTTTTAGTTTTTGTTGTGTTCGGTTTTGGACTGCAGAACACGCAGAAGCCATTTTTTGGCTTTTGTTGTGTTCTGCGTGTGCCAAATATTTCGTTTCGTGATGTTTTAATTTTCCTTCTTGTTCTTCTAATTTTTCTGAATCTGTTGTAATTTTAATTTTTCATTAATGAAGTAATTTAATTTTTCTAGGGTTGCATTTGATCTAAATTTATGAAGCTTAGATTTTAACTATTTTTGAAAGATTTATAAGACGTTCGATTTGTTCGTTCTATTTTGTGCTTAATGCTTTTTGATTATTTACGAATTTTATCAAAACGATTTGTGGCATAAAAATAAACTTGAGAAAGGCATTTTTGTGTATATAGCTCGTAAATAGAATGACATGTATGATGAAGGATAGGAATATACCCTAATTGTATGTGTGGCCATGTGAGAACTTAGAACTTAATGAATCTTTTTAAATTTAATTATCATAGAGATATAGTGAATTAATTTAATGAGGTGTGTTTGTACGGAGCTCGGAAGAGATGTATGAATAAAAAAAAAGAAGTTTTCGGTTGACAAATTAAATGTACTAAAAAATATAAATCCAAAGAAAATAATATGATTGAAGTGGATGAGTTTGGTGAAAAAATTGAAATCCTAGAGTTCTCTTATTTTATTTTTAAACCTTTTTGTTAAATCAACGATTGTTTTGGATAAAATCAGAAAGATACAATTTTAGTACTCAACAAACTGTAGTAACAAATCTCCGTGGGATCGATCTTTACTTATAAATGTTATTACTTGCGACCGTGTATACTTGCACGAGTTCGTGTGTTGAAAAACACACAACAAGTTTTTGGCGCCGTTGCCGGGGATTTGTTTTACTATTTTCATTGTTGATATTAATACCAATCAATTTGATTTTAATTCAAAAACAAAAACAAAAAAAATTTATTGTTACGTGTTTATTTTATTTTTCAATTTTCTAGTGGGTTGAGATTTTGTTTGACACACAAATCTTACCTCACAAAAAGAGAAATAAATCTTTTTTTTGCTTATTATTGGTGTTTATTTTAATTTTCAATTTTCATGTGTATTGAGATTTTGTTTGACACGCAATTCTTAATTCACAAAAGAAAATACAAAAAACAAATAAAAAATAATAATAAAAAAGTTATGGTTATTGTTTCTTAATTTATTTTTCAATTTTCTCGTAAGTTGAGATTTTGTTTGACACACAAATCTTAATTTATAAACAGAAAAACAAATTGAGAAGTCAAGCTGAAGACTATAAAACAAGCGCTTCTTGGGAGGCAACCCATGTGTTTTATTTTTTTTATTTATCGCATGTATTAGTTTTTGTATTTTGTTATTTAATTTTTTTTTGTTTCGTAGGTGCAAATTGGAGGTAATGAAGCTATTTTGTCTTAACCAATCAAACAAACCAGGAAGTCTCTTTAAACCCATCTCAAATGTTCTTTAATTTTCACACATTGAGGACAATGTGTATATTAAGTTTGGGGGTGGTGTATATACTTAACCGAATTAAAATACTTTCTGGATGTGATTGCTTGTGATTTTTTTTTGTTTGTTTGATTAATTGAAGATATGTTGCTATGAATAGTGATTTATTTTTGTTTCTTCGATTTAAATGATGGATATCTCCTTGAAAAATTTGAATATTGTCTAAGTGATGAATAAGTTTTACGTGTATTTCATTTTTACAAGAATAAATATTGATGAGCACTAGTCTTGACTTTTGAATTGCTATGCTAATTTAGAGAATGTTTATGTGAGTATGGAATTCGATTGATTTTTGTGGTGATACAGTTCTTAGAATTTTTTTGATTTTCTCTCAAGGCGAAATTATAGATAACATTTAACTAAGAAAATGATGTAGGCCATCTTTGGATCGTTTGAGCCTTTCTATCTACCTTTACATGCATTATCCATAGTATACCCTTTTTGAGCTTCAAAGTTTATATATATATATATATATTTCTCATTTCAAAAGCCTATCTAAAAAGTATATATATATGTGTGTAGATATACCTATTGTTCTTATTCCACTAACATGTTACAATTGTTAGTAAATGTTGAAGGATATATCGAAAAAAGGGTTACTAAAAAAAAGATTCTGAAAAAAAAAAGAAAGAAAGAAAATAAATCAGAAAAGAAAAGAAAAAAAAGCAGAAATAAAAAAAAACAAATATGGTGTATGTGATGATAAATCCCAAATCAGGTTGTAATTATTGTGATGAAAGAATTATCTTTTTCAATCCTGAAATGTTATGCTCGGGAAAAGTTGTAAGCTAAATTTCATCCTTCATTCCTACCTTTACCTAACCCATACATTACAAGCTTAATAAAGTCCTATTGATTTGGTGTTTTATGTTTGTCTACATTAGTGGAGAGAGAAATGAAAAATAAACTTATGAGATTTGTGATTTCATGAAAATTTGTTTGATTTTATATTTGCATAAACTGATCTGGATTTTATGTGATGAACTATGAAAAGACTTCACACACACTAACATTCCTTGTAAAAAGGTTATATACTTTTAAATTGATTTTGATGCTTAGATAAAATTCTTTTATTTCTTTGAGTTATGTTATTTGGAATGTTTAAAAAGAAATATTTTGAAAATCACTATTTTAAATGCACTTATCTTTGTTTTATTTCTTCCTTTTGCTCGAGGACTAGCAGTTGATCAATTCAATAGACCCCTCCTTGATTGCAAATTTTATTCGATTCCCAACTACGAAACAAGTTTGGGATTCTGCTACTACCACCTACTATGATGGGACAGACACGTTTCAAGTGTATGATCTTCGCCGTCGAGTTACTCGTATGAAGCAGGCGGGTGGATCCATTGAAAAATACTACAATGACCTTCAAGGGATGTGGCGAGAAATTGATTTCCGTCGTCCTAATCCAATGGACTGTGCGAATGACATACAAAAATACAATTCCATCGTACAGGAAGATCGAGTGTATACCTTCCTTGATGGACTTGATGACAGACTCGACAAAACTCGAAGTGATGTACTTCAAATAAAACCATTCCCTACGGTGGAACAAGCATATGGATTCATATGTAGGTAAGAAGTCCGGCAGACCATGATAATCACTGGTATAGATACGAAACTCAGAGTAGTTATGGCTTTTAAAGGGGTCAAGGGACACCATAATATGATGCCACCAAAAACAGGAACCTCCTTGGGTAGCAAGAAATCCACCGGAAATCCACCATCTCTTGACATGAAATTTGGCCATTGCGGAAACTCTAAACACACCCGTGAAAACTGCTTCAAACTCCATGGGTATCCAGAATGGTGGAATGATCTTCAAGTACGGAAGAAAAGGGACACCACTGGGCGAGCCGTTGTGGCTACCAATAATGTCTCACTATCCCTTACTCCTCAGGCCGAATCTTCCCATGATCTAGGTATTTCAAGTAAAGCATTTCACATCTCTACTCCTAGTGATAATGAGGATTGGTTCTGGACTCTGGAGCTACAGATCACATGACATTTGACCCAAAAGATCTCTCCAATACAACCTAGCCAAGACGGAGCCGTGTTGCCAATGCCAATGGAGTCACTTTTCCAGTTACAGGAGCTGGAATAGTGACCTTATCTCCTTCATTATCATTATCTAATACTTTACTTGTACCCTCTCTTTCAAACCGACTGATATCTATAAGTCAGGTCACTTCAGATCTTAACTGTGTAGTATTGATGTATTCTACTTTTTGCCTTCTATAGGATATTCTCACCAAGGAGATCATTGGGCGTGGTACTAGAAGAGGAGGGCTATATTATGTGGATGAACTCAATTCAGGAAGAGCCAATCACATGCAACACACTGTTGGTAACAAGGAATGACAGATTTGGCTATGTCATCGTAGATTTGGGCATCCCTCATTCGGGTATTTAAAGCACCTAATCCCCAGTTTATTTTCAAATATCACACATTCAGATTTTAAATGTGATACTTGTATCTTAGCAAAAAGTCATAGGACGTCTTATCCTATGAGCATGAATAAAAGTATGACTCATTTTGCTTTGGTACATTCTGATGTTTGGGGACCTTCCCCGGTCATTACGTCATCGGGTCATCGTTGGTTTGTTATTTTTTCTATGATTGTACACGAATGACATGGATTTACCTTCTCAAACATAAATATGAAATATTTTCTACATTTCACCTGTTTCACACCATGGTTCAGACACAATTTTCTGAAAAAATTAAGATACTTAGGTCTGATAATGGAGGGGATTATGTTAATCAACAATTCCGGAAATACTTGGACAACCATGGTATTCTCCCTAAAACCTCGTGTTCACAAATCCCATAACAAAATGGGACTACGGAGAGAAAGAATCGACATATTTTAGAAACGGCTTGGGCCTTACTAATCAGTGCACATATGCCTAATAAATACTAGAATGATGCTGTTACTACAGCTGTGTATCTACTGAATCGTATGCCCACAAAACCTTACAATTTCAGACTTCATTAAAGGTGCTATCTGATCATCTTTCCTTGCCTACTATTTTGATGCTTCCGCCCCAAATTTTTGGATGTGTTGCTTTTGTCCACCTCCATAAAAATCAACGAACTAAGTTGGATCCATGTGCTGTCCGATGTGTATTCTTGGGGTATGGCATACAAAAAAAGGGTTACCGATGCTATGATCCAATTACTAAAAGAACCTATATTACTATGGATGTCACTTTCCTCGAATCAAAATATTTTTTCCCATCACCGATATCCAATTACACTCTTCAGGATGAGAGTTATGGTGAAGAACGAAATTGGCTTGATGTTGAAATATTAGACACTAGTCCAACATACTCGGATCGTGCCAATAATATGGAGGAGCTAGTATCTAGACCTGAGCTTGAACTTCCAAGAACTGAAGCTGAAGTAGTAATTGAATCTCCAGAAGATGAAGTGGTTGAATCTCCACTCTCTAGTACCCAATGATCCTCCTGCTGAGAATACTCCTGAGGTAAGCTATCCTATCACACCTTTACAAACTAATGCTATAGATACATCTGTTGGTTATGTTTTACCTTTCAGACACAATCGAGGCAAACCTCCAAATTGATACTCCCTAGAAAGAGAAGAATGACAATCCAAGTATCCAATAGCAAATTATGTATCTACACAAAGGTTATCAGAACCTATCAGGGCATTTGCACAAACACTCTCCTCGTGTCAAATTCCAAGTAGCATTGAAGAAGCCTTATCTGATCCAAAATGGGCTCAAGCTATAAAAGAGGAATTTGAGGCATTGTAGAAGAATAACACATAGATGTTAAGCGAGTTAACTCAAGGGAGGAAGATGATAGGATGCAAGTGGATTTTCTCCATCAAGTATAAAGCAGATGGGTTAGTTGATCGATACAAGGCGAGGCTTGTAGCAAAAGGATATACATAGAAACACGGGATAGATTATCAAGAAACCTTCTCACCTGTGTCTAAACTAAAAATCGTTAGAGTCTTGTTATCTCTTGCGGCAAATTTAGATTGGCCATTGCACCAACTTGACGTAAAAAAATGCCTTCCTTCATGGTGACCTTGAAGAAGAGATTTACATGGATATCCTACCAGGATATACTGTTACATCAAGAAAAGAAACTGCATGTAGATTACAACGAGCATTGTATGGACTAAAACAATTACCTCGAGCATGGTTTGGTAGGTTGAGTTCAGCAATGAAGAAATATGGGTTCCAACAAAGCAACTCTGATCATACTCTTTTCCTAAAACATCGATTAGGGAAGATAATAGACCTTATAGTCTATGTAGATGACATGATCATTATAGGGGATGATAAAGAAGAAATCTCTAAGCTTTAAGAACAACTGTCAAATGAGTTTGAAATGAAGAATTTGGGAGGGCTCAAATACTTCTTAGGTATTGAGGTAACAAGATCAAAACAAGGCATATGTCTTTCCCAAAGGAAATATACTCTAGACCTACTAGCAGAGGCATGACTACTAGATTGTAAACATGTCGATATTCCAATGGTTCAAAATCATAAACTCGGAGAATATGTGGACCAAGTACCAGCAGATAAACAGAGATATCAACGGTTCGTAGGTAAACTCATATATTTATTTCATACTCGACCTGATATTGCTTATGTTGTGAGTGTCGTGAGTCAGTTCATGCATTGCCCAAGTGAAGACCATATGGATGCGGTCATGCGAATACTTCGTTATTTAAAATCCTCCCTTGGGAAAGGACTTATGTTTTCAAAGAATGGTCAATTGGAAGTCCTTGGATATACAGATTCAGAATGGGCAGGGAATATGAAGGATAGGAAATCTACTGCTAGGTACTTTACTTTTGTAGGGGGCAATCTTGTTACATGGAGGAGTAAGAAGCAAAAGGTAGTTGCCTTATCTAGTGGTGAAGCTGAATTTCGAGGAATGGTCAAAGGAATATGTGAGCTTCTTTGGTTGAAAAAACTTCTAACTGAGATTGGTGTTGCTCCTAACTCTGAAATGAACTTATTTTATGATAACAAAGCAGCCATTGCCATCTCTCACAATCCAGTTCAATATGATCACACGAAGCACGTTAAAGTGGATCGGAACTTCATTAAACAGAATCTTGAAGAAAAGATTATTAAACTTCCATTTGTTAAATCAGAAGATCAAGTGGCCGATATACTCACAAAATCTGTGTTTGCAAAGAACTTTTACAACTCACTTGACAAGTTAGGCATAAGAGACATATATGCACTAACTTGAGAGGGAGTGTTGGTGTGTGTTGTGGTGCATGCTACAACAGTGGCATACACCAATGCTCAGTGGAGTAAAACATGGAGCATACAATAATATTAGTTGAGGGATAAAACATGAATGTACAAGAATTATGGTTATTATTTTATTTTCGTTTTCATTGTATACATATAGTTAAACTCTTGTATAGAAAACAGAACAGAAATAATATGAAATATACATGATAATTATAAGAGAAACACAATATTTGACAGTGTTAATATAATGGCCCAAAACTTCAAGCCCAAGTCCATTTGCATTAACCTAATTTTTCTCCCAATCTCCCTTATATATATAAAGCAGCTGCGTGAAGAAAAAAATTGCGAGAGCGGTGAACAAACGGAAGCGAAGAGAATAAAAGAAAAGAAAAAGCTGCGAGAGAGTTGAAGATATAGCGGTATTGACAATTGGGAAGAAGAAGAAGGCTGTTTTTCTTCCATGGTTTAATCCTTCTTAGCTTTGCCAATTATATTCAATCTCATTTGTACGGTAATATTTGATTTAATAGCAAGTTTGTTAATTTATCTTGCTATATATATTACCGATAAATTAGAGGATATTTTGTGGGTTGATTTTAGATTTTGGTATAATTTGTGAAGCTACGGAAATTGGTGTTTGTATCTCCATTTTAATTATTAGTGGATTTTCCTCGGTGTCATTCGTCGATTAGTAGACTTTTCACATTGAAAAGTTGAACCACTAAATCATTATGTGCCATTTAATTTCTTCTTTGCTTATTTATTTCTTTGTTACCCATTATTATTAATTTGTGCAACCAAAAATTGGACCTGGATATTGACACGCAGAGTGCCAATTCCTTAACAAATTGGTATCGAGCAATTAGGTTCTTCTGTTATTTATTGGAACTGATCAAGTTTGCTCTTTTGGATTTATTTTGAGCTTACGGTTATCGATTAGTTACATATTTTAGGTTGTACTTGTTTATTTAATATTGGGTTTTACGTCATGGCGGAAAAATATGAAATTGAGAAGTTCAATGGTAGAAATGATTTTAGTCTTTGGCGTATGAAGATGCGGGTATTAGTTAAAGAAGGGCTCGTTAAGACACTTGAAGGTAAGGATAAATTGCCAGAAAAATTGACTGATGAAGAAAAAGATGCATTGATGGAAAATGCTTTGAGTTCAATTGATTATCCTTATCGATGAGGTATTCTGGCGAGGTTGGTGATGAGGAATCTCTGTTGGGTTATGGCTTAAATTGGAGAATTTGTATATGACGAGTCTTTGACGATCGGTTATATTTGAAGTAAGCGTTTGTATACGTGAGAATGTCGGAAGGTACACTTTGCACGATCATCTAGATGAATTTACTAAAATTATTCGTGATTTAAAAAATGGTGGTGTTAAGATTGATGATGAGGATGGGCACTTAGTTCTATTATGTTATTTACCTCATTCATTTGAACATTTTGTTGATACCATGTACTATATGGGCGAGATACTATTTCTTTGGAAGATGTCAAAGCATCTTTGAATTCCGAGAGTTGAAGAAAAAGGTGTCTACAAGCAACAATGAAAATAGCGATTGGTTTATTTGTCGGAGGTAGGAAATCAAGAAAAGGCACAAGTAGTAATGTAGGCAAGTCTAGTTCCAAATCTAGAAAAAGAAAAAGATAAATGCAATTATTGTGCGTCGAAGGAAGCCTTTGGAAAGTAAATTGTCGGCTTCGAAAGGTAAGGAAAATGCGCCCGCAGCGTCTTGGTACTAATGATGTATGCATTTGGTGTTGCGGATAGTTTTGGTCCGATGGTGAAAATTTTCTATCGCATCGGTATATTGGTTCTCACAGAGATGTTTGGATTCTTGATTCGGGTTGCACTTACCATATGTGCCCGGTAGAGATTGGTTTGCTTATTATCGATCCCCATTGATGGGGGGTGTTGTCTTGATGGGAAACAATATGTCTGCAAGGTTATTGGTATTGCACCTTGTCCAATTAAGATGCGTGATGGTATTGTTAGGACTTTGAAAGATGTTCGCCATATGTTCTAGATTTGAAAAAGAATTTGATATCTTTGGGTACTCTTGATTCTGGTATAAGTATGTAGGTGAAGGTGGAGTTTTAAAAGTTAGTAAGTGCTACCGTTGTTATTAAATGGCGATTGTCGCGTGGTCTACATATCTTCGGGGTGCTATTATTGGCAGTGTATCAATTTCATCCTCGTTAGATCAAGATTCGAGACAACTACTCGATTATGGCATATGAGGCTTGGGCGTATGAGTGAGGCGAGGATGTCTATTTTGAGCAAACGAGATTTGCTTTTGTGGTCGGCAGGAAACTTGATTTACGCGAGCATTGTGTCTATGGAAAGCATCGGGAGTCAAGAGTTGATACATCCATCCATAAAGCGAAAGGTATTGTTGATTATATTCATTCAAATCTTTGGGGTCTTTCTAGTGTTGTGTCTAAGAGGTGGTGCGGTATATGTTGACTTTTATTGATGACTTCTCTGCAAGTCATGTATGGGTGTATTTTTACGAAGAACAAGAATGACACATTCTCAAAATTTGTGAAATTCAGCTTGTATAGAAAATCAAACAAGTAAGAAAATCAAGCATTTGAGAGCGACAATGGTTTGGAATTTTGTGATAGTCGGTTTAATGAGTTCTGTGAAAGAAATGGCATAGTGAGACACTTGATATGTGTCGTATACCACGACAAAATGGAGTAGCAGAACGTATGAATAGAACTCTCTTAGAAAGAGCTCGTTGTATGCTGCTTTCAAGTGACTGGATAAATCCTTTTGGGGTTGAAGCTTGTAACCATGCGTCATTATTTGGTGAATCGGTCTCCATCAGCGCAATTGAGTTGAAGACTCCGTTTGAGGTATTCTTTGGTACTCGCTAATTATTACGATTTGAAAGTTTTTGGTTGTCCTAGCATGCTCATTAATGATGGTAAACTTGAGCCTAGGGCATTGAAATGCATATTTACGGGATATCATACGGGGTGAAGGGTTATAGATTACATGGTGTGTTGAACCAAAGTCACGTAAATTTTTGATTAGCGAGAGATGTTAAGTTTGATGAGTTTTCCATGTTGCAAAGAAAAAAGAGTCTATTGTTGGGATAAAGACCACGGTGTTAGTGAGCGGTGGAGCTTGAGAGTGGAGCTACTAGTCAGTACTGAGAGGACACTTGGATCGACCATCCGTGGATGAGATGAAACGATTACGTCGTGATGTAGTAGAAGAGTAGCATGAGCGACCATATAGTATCGCATGAGGGTAAAGGAATAAGAGAGATTAGGCGCCTCGCCGAGGTATGCGGATGGACTTAGTTTCTTTTTGCATTATACGTAGCGAGTACATTGAGGTGCGTGAACCTCTAGTTATCATCATTTGTCACTTGTGATGAGTACATTCGGTGGTTGGTTGCTTTATGAATGAAGAGATTGAATCACTTCGTAAGAATCGTACATGGGAATTGGTGAAACCGCGCAAGAATGAGTCGAAGATTGTTGGAAACGAGATGGTCTTGAAAAAAAGGAAGGTATACGAGGTTGAAGCGATTAGGTTCAAGGCACGTGTTATTGCAAGGAGCTATTGTCGACGAAGAAAGGTATTGACTTGATGAAGTATTTTCTCCTGTTGTGAAACATGCTTCTGATAGTGTGTTGTTTGCTATGGTTGCATTGTTTGACATGGAATTAGAACGACTTGATGTCGAAGACGGCTCTTAACACGTGGTGAGCTTGAAGAACAAATATATATGCATCGACGAGAGGGTTTGTTGTTCCAGGTAAGGAAGATCATGTTTGTTTATTGAAAAAGTCTTTATATGGTGGTCAAGCAATCTCCAAAGCGTTGGTATAAGAGGTTTGATTCTTTTATGATTGATCGTGGTTACTACAGGAGTGATTATGATAGTTGTGTTTATCATAAAAGATTCCATGATGGTTCGTGATTTATTTGTTGCTTTATGTTGATGACATGCTTATCGCTTCTAAGAATAAGTCAGAGATTGAGAAATTAAAGTCTCGACAATGGTGAGTTTGAAATGAAAGATTTGGTCGAAGAAAATTTTGGGCATGGAAATTCTGAGGGGATAGACAATGACGGGCAAGCTTTATTTGACTCAAAAAAGTTATATTGAAAAAAGTTCTTGAGCGTTTTGGCATGAAAGATGCTAAACCTGTGAGAGTCGCCGTTAATGCGCATTTCAGGCTTTCTTTTGATTTGTCACCTGATCGAGAAGAAGAGGAGCGTATACGTCTCAGGTTCCATATGCTAATGCGTTGGGAGTTTGATGTCTGTTATGGTTTGTACTGCGTCGGGAAATTTCACATGCGATTAGTGTTGTCAGATATACGGGTAATCCTGGTAGGGTCGTTGTGACGATGAAATGGATACTTGATATTTGAGAGGTACATCTAATTTTGGTTTGGTATATGATGGAAGTTCTATCTTGGTTGCGGTGTTATTGGTTATGTGGATTAGATTATCTTTGGTGATCTGGATAGAAGAAGATCTCGGCAGGTTATGTCTTCACTCTTTCTCGTTGTGCCATTAGTTGGAAGGAAGGCTACTTCTGAGTCTGATTGCTTTGTCTACAATGACAGAATATACGGCAAGCCAGGTGAAAGAAGCCATTTGGCTTAGAAGGTTTGGTTTGTGATTTGGGTTTACAACGGGGATATACATTTGTATTTTGTGATAATCAGTCGCGATACACTTGACTAAGAATACTATGTATCATGAAATAACGAAACACGTTGATGTCGAATATCACTGTTCGTGACATTGTCTCTCGAGGTGCTATTGTTGTCGATAAGATAGTCATTCTGAGAATCCAGTTGATATGTTAATCAAACCAATTCCATTTAACAAGTTCAAGCATTGTTTGGACTTGATTGGTATTTGCAAAAGTTGATCACCCTTCGGGGCTTTGGACGACGGTTATTTGGTAATCCGAGAAATTTCATTAGAAGAATTGTTTTTGTTTTTGTTTTGTTTTGAGCCAAGGTAGAGATTTGTTAATATAATGGCCCAAAACTTCAAGCCCAAGTCCATTTGCATTAACCTAATTTTTCTCCCAATCTCCCTTATATATATAAAGCATGATGCGTGAAGAAAAAAAGCTAGAAAGGTGAACAAACAGAGAAGCGAGAGAGAATAAAAGAAAAGAAAAAGCTCTGAGAGAGTTGAAGTCATATACTGCAATGATTGGGAAGAAGAAGAAGGCATTTTTTTTCTTCCATAGTTTCATGTCGCTTCTTTGCTGCCAATTATATTCAATCTACGTTTATCACGGTAATATTTGATTTAATAGCAGAGTTTGTTAATTTATCTTCATATATATGTCTGGAAGTAAATTAGAGGATATTTTGTGGGTTGATTTTAGATTTTGGTATAATTTGTAAGAACAAAATTGGTGTTTTGTATCTCCATTTTAATTATTAGTGGATTTTTCGCCGGTTGTCGTCGTCAGTGGAAAGTAAATTTTTCGTTGAAAAGTTGAGCCATTAAATCGTTAATGTATTTGATTTCTTACGCTTATTTATTTTCATTGCTTACTCATTATTATTAATTTGTGCGATCAAAAATTGGATCGATATTGACTTATGCAAAGTCGATTAAATTAACAGACAGTTTTTAGGATTGAAAACTGAATCTTGGAAAGTGACAATGTTAATGATATTCATTTCTTAGAGAAGGAAAGTTTGCAATATTAAACTTTCTGAATATGCATTGTTTGTTTGTCTGTCTGTCTATCTTTATTTTTATTTTTTATATATTAATAAAAAAAACTCTTCGAAGCCAACTAGTTTACCCCTTGATCGGTAATGAATCAAGTAATCTTTGAAGCTAGAAATTTGTTAAGGGATTTTGATGGGATAGAGTTTAACTGGATTTCAAGGGACCTAAATAATTGTGCACATTTAATTACTGAATGATCTTGGAGAATAAGTAATACAGGTTCCTTTTCTAAGAATGAAACGCCTACACAAACGCCTGCCGATATATCTAACACAAACGACAAACTTGGGGTGATTTTATCTTACAAGGTAAATTAAATACAAGAATCTTGACCATAAGATCTAACTGAAATAATTAACCAGTGAATATTACATCACCATTACTTGGTACATAGCTATGATTGGGGGTATGTAAGGGAGGATTTTTCCTACATGCTTCTACAGCAAGAAAACCTTTTATAGAGCTTAAATACACATGAGCTTGGATAATTGAATATTTGTCATTCTCATCCTGTTTAAACATGTAATTGCAACAAGTTTCGCTTTCTAGAGATCTACTTGTAGATCCATTCATTTGCTCGACCCCCTGACTCATCCATGTCTATAAAAATGCTAACAGCCTGCAAACATAAGACAAATAAGATGACCACATGTTTATAAACTACTCATTTAATTAACATCATAATAGATTTTCACCAGAAGTGTACCAAAAATCAACTAATCCAATTAATTCGCAAAATCTATCGATCTTCGTAGAGTTACATATAGTTTCGATCAAAAGATTTGATTTGAGTGGATGGGATGGGATGAAAAACTCCTTCACCCATAATGTGCAATTCATATTACCAACTAAATAGATATATAAATCTAATATGATCTGCATATGTTAAAATATATGTTATTTTACATGTGCCAACATTATATATAGGTACTACCTCATCAAATTAAAACTCTTGAAACCATAAATTCCCGTTATTCTTATCTTACATCCTACAACACAATATGACTTAAAAAGATAAATCCTTGCCTTCACATTTTCCAGCTGGGTATATTTATCTAGATGAAGGTCGTAATATTTTTTTTTTTTTCAACATGAAGTTTAGAATTATGTCTATAGATTACTGAAGGTATTTGTTAGAATTTCATTATTTTCTTCGTGGGACTAGTTGATGCTCTTCTATGAAAGATAAAAGAATCCTAATGCTAATTACATTATTCTGACTTTTTTCATTGATGATGAATTGTGCATATTCAACCAAATCAAACCATATGCACAAATGATCGAAATGGTTTGAGTGGAAATGTTATGCAGATTTATTAAATTCACAATTGGCATAAATCAGATTAGATTGCATATTGATTGAAGCTGTGTGATTTCAATCCATTGTACACCCTTAATTTCCACAAAAGTAATGCTAGTGTCACTCAATTTTTTCACTCTTTACATTTCTGGCATGTCATGTTGCACTATAGTCTAGGGAGATCAGAGAGCTGTGACTTATGACTCATAAAAGTGAGTGAAAAAATAAGTAGAATTATCATTATTCTGGGAACTACGTAGGTTCTTTTTTATGCTGCCAAACTTTGACTCTTTGTATACTTTGAAATGAGTACCTGAATCATAAGGCAACTTCTATTACTTTTTTAACTTTTGTTTGCGAAAATAGTAAACGAACCAAATCGTGAAGTTTGAGTAAAAAATTGAATATAAAAGTTAGTAGTAAAGTGGGGGAAAAAAATGGAAGTACGGGTAGTAAATAGCAATCTTCACCCTTGAAAGTAGAAGCAAAACTTTAGTTGAAACACCTCAATATATCATGCCTCTCTTTGTTAAACATTTTATTTAAGATTAACTGCAACAATATGTTGACCTGAGCAAATACAGAGTAACAAAGCAACATAACCATCACCTTTCCTATCCGAGGCCTCTCCTTCAATTTTGCTAGGCTGTTTCGGATGTGTGACACAGCTCCCCAGCACTTCAAGGTGTTTGCCACGTCGTCGAGTCTCAATAGATACTCTTCCTCAGTCAGTGGAAACGATTTCTAAAAGAAAGTTTCAGCACAAAGCCCATATAAAATGTATGTAAAAGAACTTCAAATTCAATAGCAATTTCAATTTCTATGAATTCTCATTTTTTAGTGAAAAACATAAAGCAAATTGGAAATTGATCCCAAACAATGAGTTAAAAGGGAAAGTATTTGGGTTGTCTATGAAAGATACGCAGTTACAAAGACCCAAAACAATTAATGAAATATTGTTTTAAAATTTTCTCATTCTTTCCTAGTTTTTCCTTCACTAATTAGCAGACTTTTTACTCTCTCAAATGTATCAAGTATATCTTAACCAGTACAAAACTAAAGATTCATTTCAAATCTTGTGTGTCTAAGGTTTTTATAGGAGGGTTTAACGGTTATATAATTAAAGTACTTCAATAAATTAACATTTGACAGTACTTTATACTTAACTTATGGCACAAGAAAGCCAATTACACTATCATGTAACCCATCTTAATGGAGTGTAAGTGGGGTTTTGAGTGCCATAACAATACCCGAATTTGGGCGCTAGATTACTTCTGATATGCCTGAGATGTGCTAGTTTTGAAAAACTATTCATTGCAGAGGGAGCTTTAACTTTTCCACTTATGGTATATATCCTCCTGTCCTTACACCCAATATCAGTAAATTCACTAACCTGTTCCATGTATTTCCACATGACATTCAATGCAAGGAGATTTCTTCCCATGAACTCCTATTCAGAAAATATACATATGATCATTAAGGACAAGATGACGTAGAAAAGTTTGAGGTCAGGGTAAAAAACATTTACAAGAAACACCTATGACATAGTAATCAAGTTTCACTAGATGATTTGACTATGGCCCTTCAATTGAATGCATATTAGATACACAAATATCAGTTTAGTTGTCATATAAGTGCAGGTTACTAACATTTTATTATCAGGAAAATTTTTTGCTGTAAGGATTTTGAGTCTCAAACAGATTCATAGACAAAACAAAATGTGCCATACTGTGCAAACATATATATGCATGCACATGGAAAGCATTTCATGATATCGACTTAACAATAAGAATAATTTGTAAGGTCCTTCATTGTTTTTTCATGCGTGTAGGCTCTAAAAATTGGAACCGGTCAAGTAACACTAACAGCACATTCCTACCTATAATTAATTTAACATTGTGCTTGTCATGCAGAAATCTATAAGAATAGATATTCTCATCCTAATACATACCTTCTTTATTAGTTGAACGTCATAAGACCTCCCATACTTATCCCTTATAAGAGTTGCCAAATCTATCCCATTGAAGCTAGAGTCATCTTTACCAACAATTCTTTCAAGATTATCTCTAAGACTTTCATTACTCACCTGAAATGGAAAAAAAAAGTGTTCAAAACATCATATCTTTCACCTTCTAAAAATCCTGCATAAGATGTAAGTTACAGACAATGCAAACTTATAAACTATCTATCTACAACTCTCTATTCCTAATACACGAGTCATATTTTATGAGCATACCTGTCCACTTTCACCTTTTGAGGATTCTTTATTATTGATCCCATCTTCTGAGTCATCTGGATCGGTGGGATTATCTAGTGTGCTAGAAAAAATAGGACTTTTAAAACCCCTTTGATGTTGATTAGGAGCAAGATATTGTCCATGGGAAGTACCCAAACCTCTAGAAGGAAAATAAGAATCAAAATAACCAGAAAATGAAACCTTCCTGAGCCTTTCATTTCTAAGACTCAATTTAATTCCAGGAGACCAAGTAGAATGGTGACTTGTTATAATGTTGTTCATATCCTGCAAATAGTTTCAAGATATTGTTAAACAAACCCATAAGTTCTGTTTATCTACAAAACCCAACCGATCACTAAGTATAGGTAGAACAACAAAGAAGCTAGTTTAGACTGAGTAAAAAAGATATAACTAGAATTCTGATCAACAACAAAGATTCTATAGGCCGGGTTTCGAATTTACCAGTCAACACAAGTCATTAATGCCACCCTGATATAGGACAAAGTACAAAAAAATAAAGAAAAGAGTAAAAATCAAGTAGTTTTGGGCTAGACTAACTGTATTAGAAGTTTGGGACTCTAGGAATCACTTCTAGTAGTCATATGCATGAAACCTAACTAACTTTTCGCAGAAAGATCTAAATTGAATACCAAACTTCACTCACTTTATTCAAACTCTACTCACTTTATTCAAACTCTACTCACTTCAGTCATTCACAATGTATAGAGATTTTCAGATAAGGACCCAATAGATAAATGACCTAAAAGAGCATCTTGAACTAGCATGACCCTAGGGTCGTTATATTTTGCTCTTCTATTTGTATATTTCTGAGAAATGGGCATAATAGAACACAAATTTCCTTGACGGTAGTTTTACTAAATCCAGTTTTCTATTGACCAGTGAAGTTGAAAGAAACTCTATTGAAGGGGGGAAGAGATTTTTGTACTACTATAAATTTTTAGATTAGTCATTTTTAGTACCGTTATTTATATATATTAAAAAAAATGAACACTTCACTGTAAAAATCGGTCTCTCTTGTTACGGACTGAAGTTCTCTTTTAGATACTAAAATTGCTCATTTTTTCACTATTAGGGAGTAAAATACTTATTTTTCATAATTTATTTCGGGATTATATGTACCAACATGAAAATAATAGGACCTTTTCCCCAGTATTCGGCTTCCATTTTTTTTTTCTTTCTATTTTAATCTACTCTTAAATTCAATAAATCGAGGGGGAAATAACCTTGAAATTTCATTTAACTGTTTTAACAAACTACTTCCAGTCAAGAATTCAGATATTAACTATTTCTCTTAATAAAAGAAAAAAAAAATCCTGAAATTAAGAACTTATGCTCATTTTCATTTCGATTGAAGTAAATAAAAAGCGTGATCAACTAACCAGGAAATTAACTGTTTCTAATGAAGATGGAGACAGGAGACTACGTCCTTCCTTAGCTATCTTCTTCAAAAGAAGTAGAGAGCTCTGTGTAGATGTCTGACAACTCAAGCCTAACTCACGCCTTTGTTCAACAAGATCGAAATCGATATAGGTAAAATTAGAGTACTTTGATTTTGATCGAAAGGGGTTAACGATAAATTATTCACAAGAAGGAGATACTGTTTAGTGTTAGGGAATGGTGGCGTTTCAAGAATGTAAGGGATTTGAAGCCAATGACAACCAGACGAGTGAGATATGTACGTTGTCTAACTGAGCAAACAACAACCGCAAGAAAAGTAGTTAAGTTTGAGATAAATTTTATTCATAAGTAAATCAAACTCATATATTTACATTCATTCAAAAATTATGATACACTTTTATCAACTATAACAAAACCTATGAATAGTATTAAGTCAATATTTTCACACTATCTTCCATCATTTTATTTATTTATTTATGATAATTTTATATACTATATTAATTTTTAGATATGTGATTCGTTTAGTGATATGACGTTAAAATTTATTTTTCTTTTAAGTGAAATTAAATGATCGAATTACATAATAATACTATTTACGTCGTGATATCAATCAATATAAAAAGAATCGTAAGAAATATATATATTTTTTATCCTAAATACTTATTTATTAATATTAATATTCATCGTAAATAATAATAAATTTTATTAAGAGGATAAAACAGTTAAAAGAAATAAAAATCTCTGTATAAGTATTTAAAGATAATTTAGTTAAATAGTAAGTAATTAAATTAACACACATGGGGATCCAAAAAGTAGAGATTTGTGTCAAAAAGTCTTACTTGATTAATATAATTCTAAGCATCCCAAAAATACATTGAAGTCATCATTTTATTATCACTTTTCAAGTAAAATGATTTGATGTAATTTTCTAAAAATATATGTAAGGAGAATAATAAGACACACGATTCTTCTTCTTCTTCTTCTTCTTCTTCTTCTTCTTCTTCTTCTATCCTTGGACCTGATCATTAGAATCTCCTTCTTCTTCTTCTTCTATCCTTGGACCTGATCATTAGAATCTCTTAAGACATCAACAACAGCAGTAAGAGAATTACTTCTTGTAGCAGTATCAAAGTTTATTTTAAAGAAAATCTTAGAAGGATTCTTCCAAGAAAGGGGTGGAGTTGAATCTTCAAAAGTATTTAAGGCTTCATAATATTTTCCTTTCCATTTGAAGTCGAGATCTAGACACTTCTAAAATTTAAAAATCTTTAACTTAAATTTGGAAATAATAAGGATGGGGCTTGGATTTTAGCATGAAACAAGATATCATATATAATTCTCTGAATTTGTTCAAGTGAAATGTAGATTGTTATTGTTAAGTTTCACATTGGTTAAGAGTAAGCTAATAGTACTCTTTATAAGTCTGGGTAACTTTTTAACTCACATGCTGACTTTTGAGTTTAAAGTTAGGTTTGTGTTTCTAAGTTGACATCAGAGTTAGGTTCTTGTTTTCTTCATCTCCATCGATCCTCGTGCCGTAAATCCGGACTCTAGTCAATGTTGAGGGGATGTTAAGTCCCACATTAATTAAAGTAAGGTAATAATATTGCTTATAAATCTGGGCAACTTTCTAACTCACAAATTAATTTTTGAGTTAAAAGTTAAATTTGAACTTCTAAGTGTTATGATAAATTCTAAAAGAGATGTAGAGGAACAAAAGGGATTAGTAGCTTAGGTTATAGAAGACTTCATTTATCATATCATGAAAGGATTGAAAAGATGAGTAAGCAAGTTTATCAATAAAAGTTCATTTGAACCAAAGAAAATTAAGAAATTGATAAAAAAATGTATATATGATTAATTCATCTCAGGGATTGAATAGTGATAAAAACATGTAAGAAACATAAGATAATTGACATCTTAAATCAATATTACTTCTTGTAGGAAGACGATCAAAAACATCTCTACAAGAGTTTAAATAATGAATTTTGATTATGAGTTATGCATGTAACCAAAATAATGAATTTAAATTGGCTTCAACAGAGGGAGAAAGCCAAGCCAAAAAAGAGTTTAAATGGGTCCCCCAGATTTGATTGAGTATCTTGAAATCTCATTCATTTTTTATTTTTTATTTTTAATTTTTAATTTAAAAGTTTAAGTAGAGTCCGTTTGATCAACTAGAATAAAGAAGTTTCTAAAGTACATTTGAATTCAGGAGTTCAAAGGATACAAGGATCCTTCCTAATAGAATTGATTTACCATCCCGATTAAACAATCTTGACAGAGTTTCACCTCCAATATATAATAAATATGGAGAATTTAGGTCCTCTTGTTTAAGGTCTTTCTAATGATATTTCAAAAAAGAGTAAGAAATAGTACTGATGTGGACAAAGATTAACTTACAAAATAGTTCAAATTAAGAAACCTAAATGCTTCATGATCTTAATTATAAAATTTCACTCCATACAATCGTAAGTTTTCTACGTATTAATTTTAATAGTCCACCTTTTTCGCTTTTTCTTTTAATATATAGTATGGACAACATCTTCTTAAATAATAATATTATCATAAATCCATCAATTAACAACAAAATCCAATTGATAAGAGACAATAAATCTATTAAGCTTTTGTTTAAATCTATTTGGCCTTGGTAGTTAGGTTAGATAAACTTCGGTGATACACTAACAGGGTCTGCTAGGTATTACACTACGAGGATTATATATATATATAGTATTAAATTTACATTTTTTTTATTTTAATTATATAAAAATTATATTTTGATTACATTTATTTAATTTTAAAAATTCTTATAAAATAAATAATGAATTGAAAAATAAAAAAAAAGAAAAGAAAACTTTAGAAACAACTATGTATAATAAAATTCATTATAAAAGGAACTTTATTGAATATATATCTATATTTAATTGATTAAAATTAATAAATTTATTGAACATTTTATCTCAAAAAAATTTAGGAACAATGATAAAAAAAAAACATGAACCTTATTAAGTATCTGAAGAACAACATCACTGATATACAAGATGACACTGCGATTTAGAGAATACATATTGGGCTCATCAACTATTAATCCACACCTTGTTGATTGTTTTAGAATCTTTTTTCGGTTACTCGAAACAAAAAATGTTCATCTTGGTTTTTCAAATATATTTGTTTCTATGTAACCTATCAGCTTGTATTGAAGGAATAAGTTTAGTACAATCAATTCTAAAAGTAGGTTTATGCCAATATATATAGGATTAATTCTATTTTTCTTAAATATTAACAAATTAATTTAAAACTTATACTCAACACATATTAAATTATTAATCGAACTCTACAAATCTCAATTATTATAAATATTTCTATGTTACAATTTTTTTTTTTTGACAATTAATATTTATCTTAACTAATTAAAATTTTAGCTAGCTTCATAATAAAGTAAAACTTTTATAACATATAATTTAGTTATTCATTTTTTAAAAATTCATATATCTTTAAATTTTCAAAAAATTTCTAAACATGTTCTAGTTATTTAAGTACATATATATGTGTGTGAAATTTTAAAAAATAAAAAATTAAATTATATGTTTTTGAAATTTAGATACAACTTGAGGTATATCCATGTGTATATTTATATAGGTTACCTTATATCCTAAACCTAGGAAAGTACAAAAATATTTATAATTAATAAATGAATTAATTAAGTTTGAACATTCATTTTAACCTCAAACCACTATAAATTAGTTTATCATGAGTTCATATACTAATTAGTTTGCTCAAGATTAAGCATCCAATTTAAGCAATTATAAGCATTGAGACTGAGACTTCTTGGTAAGCATTTCATCAACTTTGTTTAATTTCCCATTTAAAGATATCTCTCCTGACTCTTATATATTTCCTACTTGTGCCTATTCATGTAATTGCTTCCAAGCTGTGATTATCAACACATACAAAATAAGAAGGGAGGGTTTTTCCCCCAAAAAAAAAAATTCAGAAGTTAATATTGTAACTCCTAAAACATGAAAATGTTTTTCAAAATTCTAATATCCATCGTTTATGTTAAACTCTAAATTTGAACATATTGAAAGTTTTTTCTTTCTTTCTTTCTTTTTTTTTCTACAACATGATCAGATACAAGTAACGATTTGATAATCATATATGAACTATGTAATTTAAGAACACTTTTTTTAATCAAATAATAATTTAGGGGAAAAAGAATAATAAATTTGATAAAAAAAATTATTTATGAGAAATTATGAATAATTAATATAAAAGTTAATTATAGGTTGAAAAAAATGAATCTCATTATTTTAATGATCAATAATTATCTGTCACATTAATTATAATTATACCATGTCTTGTATCATAAAAAAATGCTCATTTAATAATGCAATATATCTTTTAGTGTTTTACACGTGAAAAGTGTTGATAGTAATAAGTTTAGTACAATCAATTCTAAAAGTAGGTTTATGCCAATATATATAGGATTAATTCTATTTTTCTTAACTATTAACAAATTAATTTAAAACTTATACTTAACACATATTAAATTATTAATCGAACTCTACAAAAATGAGAGTAAATTTATTTATTTACTTCATATCAAAAAATTGCAATTTTAATAATTTAAGATGCATTTACATATGGATCCATCTGAAGCCATAATGATGAGGTGGAAGTTCCTTGAAATCCTCACAATAATAACGTTGTTGAGTTGGCTTGCAAATGCATCAAGAATATTAGAAGAAAATAGTAAAAAAAAAATCAAGCTTGAATCTCAAAACAACCCAACGAAGTAATTCACAAGGAGGAGGAGCAGCAAAGAATGCTTGTGTTATTAGTTGCGATACTGAGTGCCATATTCAATGCTATCCTTCGAATCCGTGTACTAGCAAAGATACTAATTGTCCTGTTATGAAGTCCTTGGCATCCACTACTCTTCTAGGTAATTAATTAACTTTGTTTTCTTTTAATAAATATTAGATATGTCATTAATGTTAAATTTATATATTGAGAATATATATATATATAATCAATCTTAATCAATTTCTTAATTTTGAAGGAAAACATATTGGTTGGAATTATGGACAAAAACTACATTATGAACAACCAAATAGCAAAGAAAGTTTAATCTTCGACATCAACTTGAATTAGGGATAAGTGACTACAAGCTATGGATACATACTATTGGTCATTTGAGTTATCATCAAAGAAGAAGTAGTGAATGATTATGTATTGGTTTGAATCATATAAACCATTATATAAACCATATGATATATAATTATTAATTAAAATAATATAATTTATTTTTTTAATTTATAATTAATTTTCATTTCAATTGTACTAATATCTTCTTAATAAATGATAACTCAATGAATATTTTGTATACTTTGCATAAATTGTTAATTCTGTGTATGCTTTTTGTAATGATTATCGAGTTTTAGCGGTGGAAATTGATCATCCCGCGCCATGACTAGACCAACCTATGGTAATTTCATTCAAACACGTGATTTTTTTATCCCGAAGTTACATACAATGCTTCTTAAGAAAATAATAACAAGAACAATTCTCTCACGAGTGGCACAAGTAAGCATGCATTACCATTGCTTTCTACTATCAATGTTATTTAATTGAGGTCGTGTCTCATGATGATATTTTCTTACATGATATGAAAATACAACCTAAGTTGACCCGTATATAAAATAAACATAAGTTGACAAGATTTATTTTAAATATTTTGTTAAATAATACTATTTATTTTAAATTTTTTATTAAATGATACGATTTATTTTAATTATTTTATTAAATGAATCAATCATATATGATATGATAATTCAAAATTAACCTATATAATTAATATTTTGATATTATTTTATTTTATCCATTAAATTTAATATTAATACAATTAGTTCAATTTCAAATGAATTTAATAGATCAAAGATGACTCAAATTCAAAATGATATAATATAATAAAATATTTATTAATAAATTGATCCAACAGATCTATTTATCAAATGACTCCACACGATTTGACACCACTAATCACAAGGTTCTTGGTAGTCTAAGACTTATGTTGTATAACTATCACCCAATCATGATAAACAAGTGGGCGGTCATGTGATAGTACAACCATATACCAAAACTTATTCGACTAGTCATTCCTATTGTCATGTCTCTAGAGATACCCACCATCAAATAGCAATTACGGCACTAAAGGCTTACATTATCCATAGGCGAACTACACCTTGTCCTCTTATGAATGTATGCTCGATTCTCCTTGTCATAAACCTATATATTTTTATGTCTAAATCACGTTGTTCGTATCTTAGTAGATAATTGCATGGAGAGAATATCATTGATAATGTGATATGGTTAATACCATATCCATTCATGGATACACATTTCTAAACCTTTAAATATATATTTTTAAATAAAATGATATAATTTAAAATTAGGTGTATCATATTATAATTCTACTTCTTCTTCTTTTTTTTATTTATTTTTTTTCTATTTAACTTTTAAATAAATGAAGAACACATTGGATGTTAGTAATTTTCGAACTATTTTGATACCATTACTACTTTTTAGAAATGAATTGGTACGAGTTGAGGGCTATAAGAGCAGGATTAAGTGAGTATATTATTTTCTTTCATCATTCATTTAGTGTAATTTTATTATTGTGATTTAATATTATTTTACATGCAATAAATTATATGAACAATATTGCACACATAGTCAAATTATATTTTATATTGAATTAACATGCATCAATACATAAAGGTAAGATGTGACACAATTTTATCACTTAATACTTAGTATGGATATTCATCTACGTACATGTTATAATAATTTATTTTGATTAATATAAACTTAAGTAATCAGAAAACATCTTATGCTGATACTATGTGTTGAAGCAAGTTTATAAAAACAGTGTAGGAACAATATTACCAATAACTTGAAAGTAATCGGTTGGGTCGAGTCATGACTAGGTCGCTTCTCTTTAAGACGATGCTCGCCTAATTTGTGCAAGCAAACACAAATGCTGCCCCTGTGGATAAAATGCCTTAATCGTAATCTCTGCCTCTAACTTCACCGCACTTGATGAAGACCGGAATGCTACAATGTAAAATTTGTTGCTTTCTGAAAACTAAAAGAATACTTAAAATTGTAGAGAGAATTGTTTCCGTAGGAGATGAGATTGTCATTGATATGTTAAATGAGAGTCAAGCTTCTTTTATAAAGCTTTAGAAAACGTGGTAGCAATTATGAATAAAACGGTAATGTCTAGGAATTAAGAATGTAACTACCATTCTCGAGTTATGAAAAGTAACCAAGCCATTTTCAAATTAAAGACGCAGTAACGGATAATTTTAGAATAAATACGAGCAACCATTTTTATTTTTCTGAATTAAGAAGACAACGGCCATATTCTTAATAAAGGAACATAACGGTTATTTTTTCTGAAAAATATATATATATATAACAACCATTTTTTTAAATGGAAAAAATTTCCTTAAAAAGAATATTTTACCAAAAAATAAAATACCACCTCACCTCACACACGCACACGCACTCTGACTCGGACACGCCGCTGGCCGGCTGTAAGACGACGGCCGGCTCGGTCGGATTTGGCGCATGGCGGCGGCTACAAGCGTGCTGTGGTATCACATTTGCTCTAGTCCTCTCCCTTCCACAAAGTGGGTGCCCTTGGGCCCAATCCCAATAACAAACTCTTCACTATTTATACCTCTTTAAAATATTATAAAAGAGCAACGTGACAAGGCACAATTCCCAACATCTATTTTTTAATAAATTTCATTTTTTTCAACAATCCCCCACTTGAATTTTATATAAAAATAATTTTCATCGAAGCAACCGATCAATTAAAAAATTATAAGATTGTGCATAAGCAAAAAGGTGTCTATCGACTAATCCTCTCGCATGTTGTCGATGCTTTTGTAATATACTAGAGTAACTCATAGTTTTGAACCTCTATCTCTAACAATCATCACACACACAACCTTTCCAAGGTGTAGTTCTAAAAGCCCGTGCTTTACTACCATACACGTGTGTCCCAAAGATAGTGAACGCTCTAGTAAATTTTGCCCAAAAATTTGCATGTGCGCCACACTTCCACATTCACATAGGCGAGTCTATCAAGAGTACTTCAGAAGCAGTACTCCACTCCACATGTAGTATAGAACCCATTAAGAGTTTAACAAATAACTCATCCTTTTCTATCGTCAGACTTCATGCATATAACAATATAGAATGAGATTTGATTAATAGCACGATACATATCATATCACTTCACGACTTGTTATTACCCTTTCGAACTTATTTCTGGGGATCTCCGCCTATAAGTTTGGGTTACCATCATAAGTTGACTCTTCATTCTGGGCGGCATTAATCCCATTCCTTTCGAGGTTTTGAAAACCTTCTCTCTCGTAATCCTTTCACAAAGGATCTCAAATTTTCATCGTAACGCATACGATCCACTCTTATCGCTCCCGTTGAGAGAAATTCTCTAACAAGATTTCACGCTTACGACGACCGTCGTCTCGCCATTGTAGTAACGTTCAATCTTGCATAATAGCCGCGATACTATCGCCGTGGGATCAAGACAAATTGCATCGGCCTTTTCCCATAAAGCGGATCTCGCCTAACAAACTTCTTACACCGTTTCTTCACTAGCAAGGCTACATATCATTTCGCATCTATCAGTAGATTGAGCCAATATTGCTTTTTCTTAGACTTCCAGAAACAATGCCTCCACCAAATATGTTAAAAATATAGCCACTAGTTGCTTTGGAGTCTTCTCGATAAAGTGTTCCAATCCGATCACGTCGTATCCTTCTAAAACAAATGGAAACTTATTATAATGTAATCCAAGGTTCATAGTTCTCTTAAGGTATCTCATAACCCTTTCAATAGCATTCCAATGCTCTACACTCAGTTCACCGGTAAACCTACATAAGTAGTCCCACAACATAAGCTATGTCCGGGTCTAGTGCAATCAGTAGCGTAACGTAAGCTACCAACGATGCAGATACTCGCTTGTCTAACACCGTCTCCTGTTCTTGAACAACTTTACACTAGGATCATAAGGAGTACATGCAGTTTACAATGCTAAAGTAATTATATTTCTTTAAGATCTTCTCAATGTAGTGAGATTGATCTAGAGAAATTCCCTTTTCGACCTAGTTATTTTTATACCAAGGATTACACTCGCTTTCTCCAAGATCTTTCATATCAAAATTAGCTTTTGACATTATTCACAACATAAATATTTGATCCAAAAATAAACATGTCATCCACTTATAAACATATAATAGTGCAAATATTATGTTCTAATTTATAATAAATGCATTTGTCACTTTAATTTATTTTGAATCCATGAGATAACTAGATTATCAAATTTTTCTACGCTATCAAGCAGTGCTTGTTTTAGACCATAAAGAGATTTATCTAATTTACAAACTTTATTTTCTTGCCCTGGGATAACAAAACCTTCAGGTTGATCCATATAAATTTCTTCTTCTAAATCACCATTTAAGAAAGCAGCTTTAACATCCATTTGATGTACTACTAAATCATAGATAGCAATGTAGAGAGAAAAGTAAGTACACGATGTGGTTATTCGTGTAATCGTGAAAAGGTATCAAAGAAATCTACATTTTCCCTTTGCCTATATCCTTTAACTACAAGACGAGCTTTATATTTTTCAATAAGTACCATCGTGTTTCAATTTCTTTTTAGTATCCATTTACATCCAATGGTTTTGCAAACCGTGAGGTAAGTCAACTAAATGCCAAGTCTTATTATACTCAAGTGAGTCCATTTCATCATTTAAGCGGCTTCTTCCCATAAGTTGGCATCTAAAGAAGATAATGCTTTAATAGTTTGGGAATCTTCCTCTAAGGTATAAGCATAAAAATCGCACCCAAAATCCTGGTTCGAGCTCAAGCTTACTTTCTTCTAATTTCTGTTTAATTCTTCAGTTTGATCACTAGTTCTAGTTATAGGTAAACTACTAGAAGATGAGCCCCCACTATTCTTAATTTTAAAGGGAAACCTATATTCATAGAAGTCAACATCATTTGATTCTATAACTACCTCATCTTTTAAGTCATAGAATTTATAAGCTTTACTATTCACAGCGTATCCTATGAATACACATTCATACGCTCTACTAGCAAGTTTATTTCTTTTAGGATCAGCGATTCTAACATAGGCTAAACAACCCCACTTTTAAAATAAGTTAAATTAGCTTTCTTATTTTTCAAAATTTCACAGGCTGAAATTTTATCTGTAGATTTAGGCACTCTATTTGAAGACATACAGACATATTAATAAAATTTCTCCCCACCAACGAGGCAAAGCACCGTAGTTTAATAAAATTGCAACAAACCGATTCAAGAAAAGTTCTATTTTTTCTTTCTCACTTTGCCATTCATTTCAGAGAATAGGTGCAGTTTTTTCATGAATGATTCCATGAGATTTATAAAAATCATTAAAGATATTGGAATCATATTCAAGGTTACCTCTATCACTAAACCTCTTTATTTTTCTCTAAGTTGATTTTCAATCTCAAATATAAATATTTAAACATGTCAAACGCTTCACTTTTATTTTTCATTAGATATACATAAGTTGTAATCTCAATACCATCTATAAAAGTTATAAAATAGCGTTTTCCATTTCTTGTTAAATTTCCATCAAGTTCACATATATCGAATGAATTAATTCTAAAGGTTCTGATTCTCTAACTACCGATTTACGTGGAAGTTTTGGTTATTTTAGCTTGACTACAAAAATCACATTTTTCGAAATCATTTAAAGATAGTTTAGGAATTAGTTCTAAACTACTCATATTCTTGATTATGCGTTTATTAACATGACATAGTCAAGCATGCCAAATATTAAAAGAACTCAACATGTAAGCGTAAGAAGAAGTTTTATTGATTTCAACATTTAATTTAAACACGCCATCAAGGGCGATTCTTCCCAACAAATATATTATTTTTAGTTATAGTATATAAATCACTTCCATGGTTTGAGTAAATCCAAATTTTTGTTAAGTTAAGATAGCTCGAACTAAGTTCTTTCTCATCTCTCGAGTATGCAGGACATCCTTCAAGATGATGTTCTTCCAAAGGTAAATTTCAAAACCACCTCACCAAGCATCAAAGAACTTTAAATGGAGCCGAGTCACCCAACAACACTTTCTTATCCTCAATCGAATAGGATTTGAACATGTCTCGATCATAGCAAACACGGCGAGAAGCACCAAAGGTGTCTATCCACCACCCCTCGGATCCACCAACAAAATTGACTTCAGATATCATAGCAATAAGTTGATCTTCGGTAAGGTTCGGCACAAGGTGACGATTCCTCGTGCTACAGCTTCCTAGCCGTGGCCGTGTCTATTACAAGTATAACACATGAATGTGTTATTTCTTACGGGGTTGAGGTCCATTCCTGGGAGGATAGTTTCTATTTCTATTTTGGTCAGCGGTTTTGATTATTACTACGATTAGAAGTTTTCATATTTCTACCTTTGGTTTCAATTGTAGACAGGTTTCTTATTGGTACTATTATTCGAGACTACGAGTACTTCATCTCTTTGGTCTTTGTTTTCGTAGCTTCTTCTTCTATTCTTAAACGGGTTATAAGACTTTCTAAAGAAAATTCCTTAGTTTTATGCCTAAGTGTATTCTTAAAATCTTTCCAAGCAAGTGGGTAATTTATCTATTATAACAGCCTACTTGAAATTGTTCATCTAAAGCCATACCTTCAGGTTATTTCGTGCTATCTTCTCAGCTTCACGTGCGGATTGAGCTTCCACGATTTTCCATCAATCATCCGAAACTTCATGTATCTACCGACAAGATACTTCTTAGTACCACTTCCTCAAAGGTCGTATTTCTTTCAAGTCGTTTCCCAAATTTCCTTAGCAGACTTATCACAATTATAATAATCATACAAGTCATCGCCTAAACCATTAAGAATATAGTTTTTGCATAGAAAATCATTTTCAATCCAAAGGCCTAAATCTTTAGTTTCCTTCTGGTGAGAGGATCGACCTGTATTAGTTTTTCATTAGTAAAGAGTAAACGACTTTTTTCATGGTTAAGAAAAACAACATTTTTTGTCTCCATCTTTTAAAGTGTAATCCCTCAAAACGAAATGGTTTGTTTAGATCGCCAGCTATCATTTCAAGAGACATGGCAGATTGAATTCGCCTTAAAATTGTCAAGCAAGTTTATAAAAACAAATAGGAACAATATTACCAATAACTTGAAAGAATCGCGGTTGAAGTCGCGATCAGGTCGCTTCTCTTAAGACAAGCCATGTTTCGCGGCCGCATCATTTGTGCAAGCAAACACAAATTTCATCGTCTCAGGGATAAAACAAATTTTAATCGCACCGTGCCTCGTAATCTCACTGCACTGATGAAGACTAGAATGCTACACCAGAAAAATAATAAAGGAACATAACGGTTATTTTTTTCTGAAATATGTATATATATATATATATAACAACCATTTTGTAAGTGGAAAAAATTTCCTTAAAAAGAATATTTTACCAAAAAATAAAATACCACCTCACACACACTGGATTTCATCTTGGCCTGGTCGATCTGACGGACGGCCGCTACAAGCGCGTGTGTGGTATCACATTTGCTCAGGGTGCCCTCTCCTTCCACAAAAAGTGCCTTTTCGGCCCAATCCCAATAACAAACTCTTCACTATTTATACATCTTTAAAATATTATAAAAAACAATGTGGGACAAGACACAATTCTCAACATTTATTTTTTAATAAATCATTTTTTTTTTCAACACTACGTGATTAGAAATATAAGAAAAATTCTTAAGCAATCTAATTCATCAAAATTAGTGATGTGGTATGTAAATCTTACTTTTATTAAGTTTATAGATTTTTCTTTCTTAATTTATAGTAAAAAAATTTAACACATTATATTTTTGTTATTTTCCTATAATTCTGGAATAATACGACATACCTCATTTACATCTTGATGAAGTAAAAGATAGTTGGCGGGACTATTCATGCCATTTTTTTTATCAAGATCCAACCTAGCTAGAGTACATGACGAGCCTAAGTACTTTATAATATGTTTAATGTATGCAATGTTTAATTTAAGACATTCAGATTATACACTTTGATTATTTTGAGTTTGTTAAGTATATAGATACATATATAATATCACTTTGCGTGAAGATTTTCAAATGTTAGATTATATTTATTATGATTATGAGATATATTTGTTAACTTCAATATTCCTAGTATAAATTTGATTGTTTTCTGCTACTAATGCTGTTATTTTCGACAATTAACAGGAAAATCGAAAAAAATATTCAAAAAAAACCAACTTCATTTTTTTGCCGGTGCATTAAAACTTCAAATTTTTCCAGATTTCTGTGAGTTTTTTTAATATATAAATATTTTCTCCAGTTTTCCTGTAAACCACCCAAAAAAAGAAATTCGCGGGTTTTCTTGAACCAGGAAATTTTCTATTCATATGATGAGCTTATTACATCGGTTTCCGAAATCGACAAAAATCACTATTTTAACCGATTAAAAAAAAGCAATTTTATGTCTTTTTCTGCAACAATTGTATGTAATTTTTTCGACAATATTTGTACGTAAATAAGCTTGATAGGTGATTTATATATATATATATATATATATATATGTTGTTTGGAAGAGTAACATAAGTTATCTTATACTTTATATTGTTTTTTTCTCTCCCTCCCTTTCAATTTATACTTTATATACATTTCATATCTTATACTACACCCAACCGTGTGAGTTTCGCACGTTAACACCAATTATTACAAGCATGCACCAAGGCTTAGCTGACTCTTATTTCTATTGTCGGATCTCTTCGTACCCACCTCGAAATCTTACATTAAAGCCTTACCTTTAATAATATATAATGTTTATCTTACACTTAAATTTTAATATAATATAATTGTATTATCTTACTTGCACTATAGTTCCACTATTTCACTTATACTATACTTCTATTATTTCACTTGTACTACGCTTATACTATACTTGTTACAAACCTATAAATAGGGTTTTTTATGTACATTCTAAACACACCAATACAACATTAAATCATTATTTCTTCTTATCTCTCTATACTCTTCACATGGTATCAGAGCCTCCCATATACCTCTAAAATTTCTATCAAAATTTCGCCTCTCTTCATCACAACCAAACCGGCTCACTTCAAACCCAGCTCACATCAACCCGGCTCACCTCAAATCGGCTCACTCCAACCTAGCTCACCTCAACTCGGCTAACTCTAACCCAACTCACCTCAACTCGGGTCACTCCAACCTAACTCACCTCAACCCGATTCTAGGTTTGTTTTAAACTCCTCTTTTCATTTTTAAGGATATCTCCTTTATATTGTTTCTATATATTTCCTCCATTATTTCGTTAAAATGGACCAAAATGATGTCCCAAAACCAATCTCTACCACCATTGATGATACTAACTACCTAGCCTGGACACAAGCAATGAAAAATTTCTTGAAAGGACGCAAGCTATGGCGTTTCATAATTGGTGATATCTCTATACCCATCCAAGAAACCACTGAAAACAACTCCTTATTTACTGATCGCTTTGAAGATTGGGAGAGTAAACATCATCAAATTATTACCTAATTTCGTAACACCACCTTACCCTCCATCCATGGTGAATTTGGGCGTTAGGACACTGCCAAAGAAGTTTTGGAATTTCTTGAGGCTCGCTTCACTACAACAGATTTGGCCAACCAATATCAACTTCTAACAACTCTTCATACCAAACGCCAAAGGGCTGATCAAACCATTAACCAATTTCTCTTTGAAATGCATACTATTTGGGATCAACTCACTCTCTCTGAACCAACTTGGACGAACAAGATTGATGCTGAGATGTTTGGAACTTACCGTAATCACCAGCGTCTTATTATTTTTCTCATGGCTCTCCATGATCGATTTGAACCTATTCGGGCTTCCTTACTCCATCAGAGTCCTTTTCCATCCTTAGATACTGTTGTGACTGAGCTTCGCTCTGAAGAAACTCGGATGGGGGTTTTCAAAGTTCATCATATAGATTCTGTTCTTGCCACCCCCTTTTATCGCCCTAAAGGAGGTTCTAAAGAGGACTTTAAATATCAAGGCTTCACCTACTGTCACAACCCTAATCATGAGCTTCTTACATGTCCCATTCGAGTATGTATATATTGTCACAAGAATGGTCCAGGACACTTTAATAGAGATTGCTTTCGGAATCCCTCTCGGAATCCCTCTCAACATACTTTAGGTAAAAATAGTAACTCATCTATCACTGCTACTACTTATGAGGATAATCATGACAAATTTACCTTCTCTACTCAAGAACTTGAAGGTCTTCTTAAACATGTTTTCTCACAATCTAGTAATCCTTCTTCTACTGCCTTGTCTCTCACATCAGATAAATCTTTATGGTATTTTGATTCTGCTTGTTGTAACCATATGACTCATGATACTCACATCTTCTCTCACACAATCCTCCATCTCCAAACCTTTAATTCAAATTGCCAATGGTTCACATATGCATGTTAATGCTGTAGGACAAGTTTTCACATCTTCTATCACTTTCTGACACCTTTCATATTCCTAACATTACTCTAAATCTTATCTCTGTTGGTCAATTATGTGAACTTGGTCTTACTATTACTTTTTCATCTTTTGGTTGTCATGTGCAGGATCCACAGACAGGACAAATCCTTGAGATAGGCCGTAAGGTTGGACGATTATTTGAACTTATCAACCTTCATCTACCCCGATTCTCCTCACACTTTCGTTCTGCTTCTACCACTCCTATCAACCTATGGCATGCTCGTTTAGGCCATACGCCCATGGGGACGTCTTCGTCCCTTAGCATCTTCTAGTAAATTAGGATCTATTTCTATTTCTGATAATGTAAATTGTTTGCCTTGTCAATTGGGAAAACAACCTACTTTATGTTTTAATAAAAGTGATTCTACTTTTGTCTCCCCTTTTGACTTAATTCATTATGATGTTTGGGGTCCATCCGCATATCCTACTATGGGGGGATATGTTTACTTTGTCATTTTTATTGATGATTATTCAAGATTCACATGGATTTTTCTCATGAAACATAGATTTGAATTACCCAAAATTTATTATGATTTTGCCCAAATGGTTAAAACCCAATTTTCTCAAAATATCAAAGTACTTAGAGTTGATAATGCTATGGAATATAAAGAAACAAATTTTTTAAATTTTCTTCGACAAAATGGGACTTTTTCTCAATATTCTTGTCCTGGCACATCTCAACAAAATGGAAGAGCTGAGCGAAAACATAGACATATTCTTAATACTGTTCGCACTCTTCTCATTTCTAGTTCTTGTCCTTAACGCTTTTAGGGTGAAGCAACTCTTACGGCTGTTTATACCATTAATCGTGTTCCCATACCTATTACTCACAATCAATCCCTTTATGAGCATCTCTATAGTACTTCTAGTACTTCTCCATCTTATGAACTACTCAAAGTGTTTGGTTGTGTCTGTTTTGTTCTTCTTCACCCTCATGAACGCAATAAATTAGAACCTCGTTCTCGTCTTTGTTGTTTCTTAGGGTATGGAATAGAACACAAAGGCTATTGTTGTTGGGACCCTATCTCTAAACGATTGCCCATCTCTCGTCATGTCATCTTTTGGAAACATAAAATGTTTTCCTCTATTTCCTCATTTCATGTCTCATCTCTTACCTCACTCTCATTTTTTAATGACCCAACTATTGATTTATTTCCTCCTGACATTGCTCTATTACCCTCACCATCGTCTACTACGGCTTCTCCTTATGTGTCTGATCCTTCTACTGATCCTACCATAACAACATCTTCTGAAGACCAACTACCTGATTGTCCAGAGTCATCACTTCATCGTTCTATTCGTGTAAGTAGTCTTCCTTTTCATCTTCGTGATTATCAATGTTTTTCTACTATTTTGTCTCATCATGAACCCCAAAACTATAGAGAAGCTAGTTCTAACCCTCATTGGTAGCAAGCTATGATAGATGAATTACAAGCATTAACAAAAGCACATACATGGGATCTTGTTGATCTTCCATCTAATAAATCTTTGATTAGTTGTAAGTGGATTTTCAAAGTCAAAACTCATTCAAATGGGTCTGTGGAACGATATAAAGCTCGTCCAGTTGCAAAGGGTTTTACACAGGAATATGGAATCGACTATGAAGAAACTTTTGCACATGTAGGTCGCCTCACCTCTGTTTGAAGTATCATTGTTATTGCTGCTGCACGAAATTGGAACATGTTTCAAATGGATGTCAAAAATGCTTTTCTCAATGGAGACATAACTGAGGAAGTTTATATGAAACCTCCTCCCGGATACACTCATTCACCTCATCAAGTATGCAGACTTCGTCGTGCTCTCTATGGCCTCAAACAAGCTCCTCGAGCTTGGTTTTCCAAATTTAGCTCTACACTTACTGACTTTGGCTTCACTTCCAGTTCTTATGACTCCGGTCTCTTTATTTGGAAGACTCTCATTGGTGTAACACTTCTACTCCTTTATGTAGATGATATGATCATAACAGGGAATGACTCTAATGGAATTATTGATCTCAAGCAGTTTTTGAGCCATCAATTTGAAATGAAAGACCTTGGCCGTCTCCACTACTTCTTGGGCCTAGAAATCTCATCTAATTCTCAAGGATATTATCTCTCTCAAGCAAAGTACTCTTCCGATATTCTTAATCGGGCTGGCCTTACTGATTGCAAAACTACATCAACACCTCTAGAAACCAATGTCAAACTTACTCCATTAGATGGTACTATTCTCTCAGATGCCACATTATACAGACAACTAGTAGGTAGTCTTGTTTATCTCACAGTCACTCGTCCCGACATTGCCTATGATGTTCATCTAGTTAGTCAATTTATGTCTACTCCACGGTCTACCCATTATACTGCGGTTCTTCGCATTCTCTACTACATCAAAGGCACCATGTTTCACGGTCTCCAATTCTCCAACAAGTCTAATCTTCTTCTTTCCACCTACTCTGATGCTGATTGGCCAAGTGACCCAACTGATTGTCGTTTTACCACTGGATGTTGTTTCTTTCTTGGAAACTCTCTCATATCTTAGCGAAGCAAGAAATAATCCCTCACTTCTCAATCCAGCACTGAAGCTGAATATCGTGCTCTTGCTGACACCACTCAAGAACTTATTTGGCTCCGTTGGTTACTTGCTGATATGTGTGTTCTTCAATCAACTGCAACTATCATATATTGTGACAATCAGAGTGCTATTCAGATTGCTCACAATAATGTATTTCATGAACAAACAAAACATATTGAAATTGGTTGTCATTTTGTTCGCCAACATGTTCTTCAAGACACTGTTTGTCTCAAATCAATATCCTCCAGATCAAACAGCTGACATCTTCACAAAATCTCATCTACGAGGCAGATTTCAAGAATTAATTTTCAAACTCAAGTTGATTGTTTCTCTTCCTCTTAAGTTTGAGAGGATGTTAAGTTATATTTGATATTGTAAATCACTTGTACTACACTTGTATTATTTCACTTGTATTACAATTATTACAACCCTATAAATAGGATTTTTTATATATATTCTAAATATATTAATACAATATTAAATCATTTTTTCTTTTTATATCTTTATATTCTTCCGAACAAGCAAATCAAAAAAAATATAAAAAAAAAATAAACTTCGTTTTGTTGCCTGTGCATTAAAACCAGCGAAATCATCAAATTTTTCCAGATTTCTATGAGTATTTTATTTTAATATATAAATATTTTCTCCAGTTTTCCTCTAAACCACCCAAAAAAAGAAATTCGCGGGTTTTCTTGAACAGGAAATTTTTTATTCATATGATGAGCTTATTACATCGGTTTCCGAAATCGACAAAAATCACTATTTTAACCGATTAAAAATAAGCAATTTTATGTCTTTTTCTGCAACAATTGTATGTAATTTTTTCGACAATATTTGTACGTAAATAAGCTTGATAGGTGATTTATATATATATATATATATTGTTTGGAAGAGTAGACATAAGTTATCTTATACTTTATATTGTTTTTTTCTCTCCCTCCCTTTCAATTTATACTTTATATACATTTCATATATTAAACTTCTGCATATGCTTTGTTATAAGGATTAGAAACTTCAAGCTAAAGACTCTTTAAAACTTATGATATTCTATGGCCATTTAAGTCCAAAACAACACCCTTGTCCACTAAGCTTCCATGCTCATTAGAAAATGTAACTAACTTATTAGAGATGGTAACAATTAGGTACGATATTTTCGTATATTTTGAAATTATATCTTTGTATCAATTGTTATATATAATTAAACACTAAAATATCGAAGCATAGAAAACATTAAAAACTCTAAAATATTCTCTCACATATCTTTTGTATACATTAATGTTAATTAATTTTAGTTTTAAATTTAATAATTTGATGTATTTGTATAGAAAAATAAGGGTTGATATTTATCGTATTTTATTTATATTTTTAATGAAATTCTTCTTTATTTTATAAAAAATAAAATAAAATACTTGTACTTTTTGTAAGGATCAAGAAGTTTCGCAATGAAAATTGACTAGACAATCTAAGACTTATGACATCCTAAAAAGATGTTTGTCGTATTGTAAGGTTATTTATAATCAATGCTCATTTTTAATACTACACCCAACCGCGTGAGTTTCACACCTTAACACCAATTATTACAAGCATGCACCAAGGCTTAGCCGACTCTTATTTCTATTGTCGGATCTCTTCGTACACACCTCGAATAGAAAACACGCCACTAAAGCCTTACCTTTGTTGAAAGTTATGACTCCTAGGATTATCTTACACTAAAGCCTTACCTTTAATAATACATAATGTTTATCTTACACTTAAATTTTAATATAATATAATTTTATTCTTTTTTTAGATTTATATCTAAAGGTAACTTTTAGATATTGTTTTAGCTTATTTTGATGTTCATTGTTTAGTGTTGCATGTTGCAGTTAAAACCTTGAAAACCCTCAAAATTGTTATAAATGAAATGTTGAAAATCTCAAAGTGGTTAAAATATTGAAGATATCAAAACATCAAAATTTAAGTTACGGTCACGATCAATCATCTTATTAATTAGAATTATGTATGCATTAAGAATTAAAAACAGGTAAAGAACAGTTGGAAAATGTTTACATGTAAGATTAAGATGTATTTTTTTAAAATAAAAAGTAAATTACTTATATATCCATAATACATTTCATATAGTCAAGTGAATTATATGTAATTGAACTATGCTTCTTTGCAGTCAAGATGGATTTTTACTAATCTTATCATAATTTGTTATATTTTAAATTACTTTTTTACTAATCATTGTTTTTTTAAAATTTGAATGTATATTGTAGGGACAAGAAGTTTATCATTTAAATCTCATTCAATTTGAATTGAATATAAAAAAATTTAATTTAAAATTAATTTATTAAAATAAACAATCAAAGAATATTAAATTTTTTGAATTGAAATAAGATTAAATTAAACTTGAAACTTATTTATATATTACTATTATATATAAAACATAATATATATATATAATCTTAATTTTAAATTTGTGTATATCTAGAAAATTTTATCAATTTGTAATCACAATTACAAGAATCACATTAATAAAAAAGTATGCTTGAAAAATTATAAAATTATTAAAGATATTTAAATTGATTTTTTTTATCTTTAAATTAAAAAATTAATTTAATATAATTATAATATGTATAATATTTTATATAATAAAATAAAAATACATTTATTTATAATTTTAATAATAATTTAGTAAAAATTAAATTGTATTGAAATATAAAACATGTTAACCCAAATTCACGTACAATTTTAAAAATATTACATTTTTCTATCCAAATTTAATTTAACTATGAAATATGTAAATTTATTCTATCTAAACCGGACATTGAATTGAATTTCTCTATTTAACAAATTACTCGGATTATTTAATATTTACTCAGTACCACTTTATATACCCCAATAGAAATGAAATTTATTTATTTCTCTAAAACAAATGCGAAAAAAAAATAGTAAATTAGTTTTCACTAGTGACGTTTTTAGAGCTACAAGAGGTCGCTTAGCCTTGGCCAAGATCACTCGATGTTGAGAGAAACACCGTCATACGAACCTTATACTTTCGAGTCACCACAGATTTTAAAAAACACCTATAGGTTTGGAAAACTTCGTTAAACGAAGTGAGCCAATTGGTAAAGCAAAAAATGCATCAAAATTTGAAAATTTCGATCTGTAAATTGTTCTCGAGGAACTCTTGTAATCGTTTACCAAAACCCTCGTCTTCATTTTTCTATAATTCATTCACAACGATCCTAAATCATTCGGATAACGACTCAGTTCCATGGCCGAAACCCAGTGTTTCCCATTCTGTTACCTCCACTTTCAGCCATTTTCGTTACCCAGCTGGCTCAAACCTACTCAACCAGTTCGTACGTCGCCATAATCGTAGGAAATACAGTGGTGGTCCGAATGAATCGGTTGCTGAGTTTGACCACAACGAAGAGGTGGACACGATAAACCTCAAGTTTGTAGAAGCAAGGGAGGAAATAGATATGGCCATGGAGTCCAAAGAGACTGTGTATTTTGATGAAGAGGCTGAGTGTGCTCGGGTTGCTGTGAAGGAAGTGGTGGACATGTTTCAAGGGCTTTTGGCAAAGTTGCCGGAGAACCAGAAAGCGGCATTGCAGAGGTCAATGGGTCTCAAGATTGAGCAGCTGAAGGCTGAGCTACAACAGCTAGATGAATGATTAGGTGGGTGGATTTCTAACGTTCTCAATATTTTTTGGGTTACCTCGTTTATGGTTTGATGTTGTGTTGTGTTGGTTCTTATTAATGTTTTTGAATATAGTTCATGAGCTGATTGTCGTGTACCAAAAGTGATTTTTGAATGTTAGTTCTCTTGTGTTTCCCGGTAAATAGATTACATAGATGTTGATTATACGGAAGTTGGTGTTCCCTATTGTATTCCTACTTATTGAAAAATGGGAACTTGGTAATAAACTTTAGGTTCTTTAGGTCCAACACCAAGCAAAGTTAAAGTTAAGTAATTAAAGTGGTTGATTACTCCCGATAATGTGAACACAAATGATCGTGTGCAATTAAAGTTTTGAAGTCTTGCCTCTTTTCTAATTAGTACGTGCTTTTTGTAAGAATAATTTCAAAAATATTGATCATTTATTCCTACACTATACAGTAACAGTTTCTTTGGTCCAAATTACTAATGAATATGGGAATACTTTGGATTATTCCAAATTCTTGTCGATCTTCATTTATGGAGACTTTTTACATGTTTGTGAATAACAATATGGTTTCGAAAGCTAGGGTGTTGTGAAACTATGGGACTGGAACAATTCTTTAGGTCTTATAGATAGAGAATGGGAGAATTTTTTAAAATAGCAAGAATGATCTCAATTTTTTGTGGGAAAAAGTTCAATTTTTGGCGTCTTCTTGGACTTCGGTTTCTAAGTAGTTGGGAGATTATTCTCAATTTCTTATAAGTTTTAACTGAAGAGCTAGTACATCATAACTAGGTTTTTGTGCTATGGCTTTTAGTTTTCTTCAGTATAGATTGTTCTCTTTTGTAAGTAGATTATTGATCCACTTTTGTATTTTTGTACCTATTATATATTTGAATATAATATAATGTTTCTTATCATAAAAAAACACTTGAAAGGAAAATTTTTAACAACAAAAATGACGCCTAATAACATTGATTAGTTGGAGTTCAAAACTAATTGGGTCTAATTATTAAGAGTTCAATTTAAATGGCGTCCAACTAGATGAAATTTTTGTTCTTGGATTTTTCCTTGTGGTAAAAATATATGGTTGGACATGAGAGATTTTATGTTTGTGATTATAAATGTTAAAGAGTTTTATAAATATTATTTTCTCAAATTTACTGGGATACTCTTAGTTTCTGGTGCGTTTTTTATAGGCTTCTCATAGTTTTTGATTAATGGGTTACAATAGATTTCTGAACTGAACTCCAGGGGATATCATTTAATATTGAGATCCTATCAGTATCAGTATTAAGTAAAAGTTATATAGCTGACATAAACTTAAACTTAAATAACTTTTGCTAAATATTGAGATCTATGTAATGGTAAACAAAATACATGTGTTGTGAAAGACTCATTTAACTAGGCTTTTGTTATGGTCTTTATGGAAAGTAGTGATTGTTCTTTTATTTTCTATATTAAAACAAAAGGAAGAATATTTATAAAAAAAAAAATTCAAATGTCCCTTAACATGGTTGCATTATGTTGGAAGTTCTTAAGAAGACAACTTTCTCAAAAGCTTTATATTGGGAGGGGGGCCAGCAATAAATTTATATATCTGTCAATGGGAGACCTCTAACTTTAATATCATATTAGAAGTTTTTGAAAAACCAACTATTTTGAAAGTTTAAGTTATTGGGAGAAAGATTATCACATAATCAGGACCATTTTATCAATAAATTTGCAGTTCCTGGAACCACATTGTATTGTATCATCTGCTGCGCAACTTTTTGTTCGCCTTTCATTGATTGATGCTCTCTTAAAAATTTAGGTTTTTCATGGGCAGATTGTTTGATACTCTTCTGAACATTATGTCTAAAATCTTGAAGATTTTAAATTGAAATCTTATTATACCTCGTTATCAACCACCTTATCCATTAATGTGTTCCTATAGTTCCTATGCTGCTAGTATTTGTTAGGTTTATTGATGGCAGTTATCCAGTTGATTCACCAAACTTGGCAAGTATGAAGTGGAAGAGGCTTGTCCAAAGATCATTTAGTATACAATAAACAAAGTATGATACTTGCTCTCAGAAACAACTTAGAGTGCTGCTAATAATTGTTGAATACTAAAAAATTCAAGATGGGAATAACGGTAGGATTCAATTAATATTTGGACATGATCTTTAGTGGATTTTAGCATGAACAGTTTTCCATCACCAATAGGCCACAGTGCTATCCTTTAAACACTAATTTGAAGAAAAACTTGAAAATTATATGATACAGAATAGGAATGCAAGGGAATTGGGAAAAGGGAAGAGAAGGGGAAATTATGGTTAGGGATTGATAAATTAGGGATTTTGGGAAAGATGAGAATTGTGGATATATATAGTTGGAGAGAAATCAATATTTTATTAATCATCTAAGTCACAACACACTATGATAAATCTTATTTACAAATTTAGTCTTCAAGTATATTTACTGGGGCGTAACTCAACTTGGCCACCAAGGCATATAACAACCTTGCAAAAAAGGTTAGTTACTTGGATACAGAGGAAACTTTTTTCTAGAGAAATTAAAATAAAATTGAAGTAATACAAAAAATCAACTTAGGTCCTAATACCTTCCTATGCCTAGTATAGGTGGACTTTGACATATTAGGATTCCCATAATAAATCAGCACTTGAATTGAAGTTTATTTCATGTCTCAAGCTTGGGGCCATTTTTGTAGCTGCTAACCTTTAGTGTGGAAGGATAGCATTTGAAACCTCATTCAAATATAAAATTTACCCCCATTGACTAAGAAACTTACTGAATGTCTTTCTTAGGTATGAAATTGCTCACCCCAGCTCTTGGAAAATAGTGAAGCTTTACAAAAATTTGATATTTCTGAGATGTTTATTTAGATTCATACCTCAGAATTTCTTATGATGATCATCTCTGGTTATTTCCGGCGTCTTTCTTGGGACTTGAGCTGGCCAAACTGTTTCTTATCAAAGGGAGGGAAGATGAGCAGTATGTTACTCTTTTGGTTTTGAGTTCCCAATTCTTAAAGATCTGTTAGAGATCAATTTTGCTATCTTCCATTGCTCATGCATGCACATTGAAATTACCTCTAATTTTCAGATGAGACTTAAGAGAGAAAAGAGAAGTTTATGAAACTTTTGAATTGTTAAGATTTTAGACACACTTAAGCTAAAGTCTTCTCATAGAAACAAACAAATAACAAACATGATATTGAATATTGATATCTTAATGCATGTCCTTTTATTGTCAGTTATTTTGGCCGAGTTAAATCTTACAAGTTATTTTGGCCGAGTTAAATCTTACAAGTTTTACCCATGGTAGAAGTCAAACAATAAATTATTCAAATTTTCTATTATTTTATACATATCACATGAAAACACTTGTATTGTAGAATATTTTACACCAAATGAAAACAAATTGGTTCATCTTAGCTTGAGTAAGCAATTCCTCTTCCTCTGTTAGGTGTAACTTATATGCTTTACGACTTCTGATGGAGGAACTGAACCTCATATTAATAAAGTGGCATCAACAGCTGGAAAACTGCTATGTTAGTTAATAAGTAGTACAGGGCCTTTAAATCTTCTTTTGCCTTAGTTACCAATGTTTGCAATCATGAGAAATGAGAAAAGCTACTGCAAATAAATTTGTACACACATTTGCACTCACACTGATTATGTTGTGTCACGTGGTAGGATTTTCTTGAAAAATAAATAACTTATCAATTTCAAAAGTTTTTTTGTCATGGGGCACACCATAGTTAGTGTGATTGTAAATGTTTGTATAAATTTGTGTGCACTTAGCATTTGTTTCTCTATTGCTATTTATTTTTGTTTCATTATTCCCTATTAAAAAGGAGAAAATGCCACCATAAAAAAAAGTAGAAAGAGGAAACAAGAGAAAGACTTGTTCTGCATATGAATTGGGAATTTGGGATAATGTTCTAATTTTTTATTTTTTATTTTTACACCTTACATATGAAAAAGTTCCATTTATTTTTGCTTTTGGTATTTCATCGGATAAATATTGTGTAGTGGCTTTCTCTTATTATAAAATATTGTTATTTTAATTTTATTATAGCGGAGATCTATTTATTTGATACTATCATATATTTTTCTAAAGCATGTTCTTGTTTGGCAGGTTCACTTTTCAAGACTTTTACTTAATAACATGTTACTTATCAAGCTATTTACTCAAAAACAAATGTGGGAATGGAATCAGGTTTACGGATATCAGATGAACTATGGAAATAATGAGAGATTTTTACTAGAACACAATTTTTATAGGCCAAGTATATGATGGTATGACCAATGATCATGTATTAGGTTTCATTATTGACATTATATTTAAATGCATTTTTCTCCAACTATACAAACTCTATCTCATATTCTAGCTCTCCTTTTTCTTATCTCAGGCATATACGCAATAGTTGTCCGTTTGATCTTTTGCAAGTTAATTTTATCTTGATGATGGTTTTGGTAAAATCCAAAATTTAGCATAAGAAAACCATTTTTTTTTTCTAAAAGGTCGACTTTAGCCAATTGGTTTGATACTTTTGGACTTGTATTTTAAAAAAAAAATTACTTCTCTCTAACTTATAATACAATAAACCATCTTTTTTCTAAAATTTTCATAAATTTTAGCATAAGAAAACAAAAACATTACTCTAATTCTTTTTTGAACATATATTTACCATTTTATCTCTCGGAAGAAGGCAAATAATTTAAACAGCAAACAAATTTTGTTTAGATAACATACACAAACTATAGGAAGCCTTATGCATAACTACTGTATAAATTGAGATAAAAGATTAACGGGATTTATGAGATAATTTATTAATTTTTAAAACATATTTTAACTTATTTTACTTAATTTTTAATTAGATGAGTCGATAATATAACGATATTAATTGAGATATCTTATTTATCTTTAATAGATCTAAATAAGATAAATAAGAATATAAAAATAATAGAAAATATGATAAATGTAATTTATAATATATGTTTAATAAAAAAATGATACAATATATATTTAAAATTATATCCATTATGAATACAATTTAAATGAGATGATATTTAAATAAAATAAAATAATATTACAATATGAATCTATTAGTAACACTAAATGAGATATAAGATAACTCATTTTATATTTCTATAATCAAGTTATTTAGAAAATACACCATTTGTAATTCTCATTGTATTAGACTAACTTAAAATATTTTATATTAAATAATTAATCAAAATAAAAAAAAAGTTTGAAAATAGATTTAAAATATGTATAATGTTACTAAATCGTCTATTTCATTTTTAAAATTGTTGAACCTTGACAGAGCCAACCAATCGTTTAGGCCCATCTTAATTTTTAAAAAATAAAACTTAGTTATAATTCATTCAACTGCTTTTTAAAAGAAAGATAAGTATTACCAATTATTTTATAGTGAAATCATATGTCATCTTTCTATAAATTAAGAAAGTTTTCAAATTCCGTCATTGTCATTATTCATATACATATATATGGTATATAATTTCCAAGAACATATGCGACGGGAAATGCAATATCCAACTTACCTTTACGTGGGGTTATTAAAACAATTATTCTACTTTCTCATCCAATTCTTTATTTTATCTTTGCCTCCAACCAAAGTCATTGCGTCCAATTAAACAATGATGAGTGAATTTTCTATTAAATATTGGTTCTAAAAGTAACAAATTAGTGATATAATTTACGGAAATTAGTAGCCTAATTTATAACATGATTTGTGGCATGATTTAAGGAAAATAGTGGCATAATTTAAGGAAATTTGTGGCATAATTTAAGGCTTAAATTATGGCACAATTTAGGAAAAGGGAGCCTTTCTTCATTTATAAATAGGGAAGAGTTCATGCATTGAAGAACAAGGCAAAAATCAGAGAGATTATAAGCAAACTCAAAGAGAGAAAATACTTGTGAGTTTTGGAAAACACTTGAGAGATATTATTAGTGAGGAAATCTGTATCTGTATTCTGTATATTTCTTACTCAGTTCAAATAATATCTGCTGCCTCCCGTGGATCTAGGCGAATTACCGAACCACGTAAATTCTATGTGTTCATTTATCGCTTTGATATATTCATATACCGCTATTTATTGCTTCCGCCCACAACAAATTGGTATCAGAGCCAAATATAGCAGTATTATATATCAAATCAAAGCTCTCGACGATACGAACGCAACGGTGAAAGAATCGCTCAAATCGGAAGTCAGAATCACCGCTGAAGTCCGGAGTCATTGTCGCAACTGAGTCAACTCACCGAGTTGGACCGAGTCAACTCATTCACTAGTGATATTTGGACCGAGTTGGTCTATTTTTCATCCGCTTTCAACTAAGTTGGATCTATTCCTAGCTAATTGGACCATTCCAAATTCAATTATGGACTCCGTTTTTTCAAATAAGGTATAAAATTTGGAAAAACACTGTTTTAAGTAAGTGCAAAATTTCTCAAGTATCATTTTGTACTTATGGTGATAAAGGAAGAGATCAAGAAGGTGAACAAGTTGACCATAGAACTTATGGCAAAACAAGTTCTACTCGAAGAACTATATTGTCCAACGCAAAGTTTGAGGTGGAGAAATTGACTGACAATAACTTTGGCATGTGGCAATGTGAAGTATTAGATCTATTGTTTCGAGAAGGATCTAATATAGCCTTGGAAATTAGGCAAGAAGATTATTCCAATGAATATTGGAATTATGTCAACCGACAAGCTTGTGGCACAATTTTACTATGCTTAGGAAAAGATCATAAATACTTTGTCATGGAAGAGATTGTAGCCCAAATACTGGGAAGAAACTAGAGGACAAATACATGACGAAAAATATTGAGAACAGACTTACTTGAAGAAACTTTTCCGTTTCAAGACAAAGAAAGGTACCCGCTCATGATTGAAAGCACTTAGATAATTTCAATAAAATTTTGGCCGCAAAATTTAGCTGTTGAAATTATCGATGAAGATAAAGCTTTGTTGTTGTTGAATTCATTACTTGAGAGCTATGAGCATTTAACCACAACCCTGTTATATGGAATGGATGAGGTTAAGTTCGTAGATGTTTCAAGTGCTTTGGTAAACAACGATGCGGAAGAAGGATCAACATGATCATAGAGACTTAATATCGTAAGCATTGACCGCAAATGAGGGTAAAGACTAACAACAAAAAATCTGGCGGATCAAATAATAGGGGGAAATCTAGATCAAAGTCCAGAGGAGAGTCATCCAGAAGATGTCCTGCGAAGGACGAGTGTGCCTAGGGGTGAGCATCGGTTCGAAACCGTAAATTTTAGGTCAATCCGAATCCGATCCGATCCGAAGCAAATTATGAATTATTCAATCCGAATCCGATCCGCTGTACATGTCAATCCGAACAAATCCGAAACCGCTAATTTTAAGTCAATCCGAATCCGATCCGATCCGATCCGATCCGATCCGAAAATTATTGAAACAAAAAATTATTCAATCCGAAACTAATCCGTTGTACATATCAATCCGAACAAATCTAAATTTGCTAATTTTAAGTCAATCCGAATCCGATCCAATTCGAAAATTATTAAATCCGAAATTTTAATTTAAATCTATTAAAAAAATTACATATAATAAAAAAATCTAAAATAAAAATATTTTTCATACAAATTAAAAAAAGTAAGTGACAACATGATTAAAAATAATTCAACAAAAATAATCAAAAATAAAAAATTAAACATTAATTACATAATTTAACTCCAAATATACATAGTAATAATTTAACTCCAAAAAATTAAATAGCAATTACATAAATTAACTTCACTCTACAAATATTAATAACAACAACTCTTTTTGATAATCATTCAAGGTTTAAGTCACCAATACCATCAAGAATATCTGCACAATGAAAAATTAAAAAGTTAAAAATATACATAAATAATGAGCTAATAAACATAATAATATATATTTGGTAACAAATAAATCTATATATATTTGAAATATATATTTGAAAGTTTTATGAAATATACCTGATTCTAGAGCTTCAATTTCATCAAGTGACTCTTGGATATTAATGATTGGAGATGAACGAATCCAATTTTGGTCGCAAATCAAAGATTGTACAATTTTAGAAGATAAGGAACTCGTATGGACTAATTGTACGACCAAGTAGAGAATGCAGATTGTATGCTACGGTGATACCGGTATGGCCAATACATCTCGAGCTATCAAAGACAAAATCTTAAATCTTGAGGAATGAACATTCCACCAACTTAAAAGATCAAATTTCTCATCATCCATATCAACCAATGCTTCTTGTAAGTATTTTTCCACTGATTTGTTTTCCATAGTATGAACTTCTTTTAAATGCTTTCACGAGAAGCATAAAGTTGGAATGCATCCGCTTCTAAACCAAAAACCTTACGTACCCATTTCTAAAGGTTGAGAAGATTCTTCTATGTTGAGGAAAATACGCTTTATGATACCCTCGTACATATCTTCCAAAGTTTTTTTTACCCTTTTAGAACTCATTCAAGCCTCAATCTCATCCCCATTACACAATTCTAACAAACTTATATGTAAAGAACACTCTTTATGCCTAGGATCAAGTAAAAGCAGACACAAATAACATCATATTCATTTTAGATATTCCTCCCCCAATATTTGTCAAACTTTACCTTCATATCACTAGCCATCTTCATCATAATATAATCCTCGCATTTACTCCACATATCAAGTTGATCATGAATAAAACAAATACGATCCAAGAAGAAATTAGAAGTCACATATAAAGATCCAGAAAAACATTAATGTAGCTTCATAAAAACTTTCAAAAATTGGACAAAATGTCTAGCATTATCCCAATCCATTATAGTGGAGCTTGTTTAATTTCACCTCGACAAAACTTCTTGATAGTATCCCAAATCGGTGATCTCTAACCTTCAAATGCTTTTTGAAAATAAGTTGCCGAATCCAACATCAAATAAGTTGAATTCCACCTTGTCGTAACATCTAAACAAACAAGTTTTAGTAGAGAGTTTTTCCATTTCAGCCAAGACTCTTAAATTTTGTAGTCTAATTGGTGATCCTCTCACATATCTTACAAGCACGAATCCTATTTATTGATATGTTATACTCTTTCAAACCACCTTTCAACAATTAAATTAATATGTTACCACATCGCATGTGCAAATGTTTTGATTCTAAAATTGCATTACCTCAACCATTAACGCATTTTTTTCAAATAAGTAAGTGCGGTATCATTAGAACTTGCATTATCAATTTGTAATACATAATATCCTATCAATGCCCAATCTAACAAACATGCTTTCAATCGCTTCTACCAAGTGTATCACTTTATGATTTGGAACTTGACAAAAGTTCAAGATTCTCTTTTGTAAATTCCAAACCATTATCAACAAAATGAAGCGCTTAAACACATATAACATAAATTCCGACAAAGATGTCCATGTATCAGGTGGTAAGACATATTCTTTTACTAGTTCTATTCAACAACTCTTTTAATTTTACCCTTTCAAGAACGCACAAATTCAAGCAATCTCTTGCAATAGTCCACCGAGAAGGATTTTAAACAAAGGTTGTAACTCTTCAATAAACTCCTTAAATCCTTCACCTTCTACGATAATAAATGGCAATTCATCTTTTATTATCATCCTTACCAATTCTTACATCTTTCAACATTAAAACTATAGGTACAAGACTTCCTTCCATGGAAAGCTAAAGTTTTTTGTTTCTTAAGAACTCTAGGAAACTTATCACATCCAATGGAAATGTGTGCAAGCAAATTTGACGTGATTTGCTTGACACATACTTATATTGTTTCTTACAATATTTGCATATAACTTTGCGATGTTGCCTACCCCTTCTATAGTAAAATGAGCCCATTGCTTCACTACTAGATCTAGAGGAAACTTTTTTACATTCTTCTTTTGAAGCAATGCATAGGTCAGAATTGGAGTACTTACATAATCTTCTTCTTGAGTTGGTTGTGTTGAACTTTCATCTTTATTTACTTCTTCAACGATCACGTAAAGTGTATCATTATCTTTATTTAAAACCATCTCGTATAGTTGTAGAAAAAAATATTAGACATTTGCAATACATAATTGTAAAAATGTGCACATAGACGATGGGGTGATGTTGGGCATGTTTAATTTCATGTGATTTAAAATATGTATTGAACATTTATATATAATATAACTAAAACTTTAATAATACTGAATGAAATGTTCAATTAACATGCACCATTTATAAAACAATATTTTTATGATATTGATTTTTATAATTATGTAAATAATGTGATGTCTACAACGATGAAATTTGTTCCACCAAGCCACGACAGATCTCAATATTTTAAAAATTGTTATAGCTCAATTAAAGCATACAAAACTGCATTTTTGGGGATAAAGCGTTTTTGGCAAAAGCAATCGTTTTTAGCGAAAAACATAAAACAATGTTTTATGATATTGATTTTTATAATTATGTAAATAACCATGATGTACTACAATGATGAAATTTGTTCCACCAAGCCACGACATATCTCAATATTTTAAAAATTTTTATAGCTCAATTAAAGCATACAAAACTGCGTTTTTGGGGATAAACATCGTTTTTGGCGAAAAACATAAAACAATGTTTTATGATATTGATTTTTATAATTATGTAAATAACCATGATGTATTACAATGATGAAATTTGTTCCACCAAGCCAAGATAGATCTCAATATTTTAAAAGTATTTTAAAAATTGTTATAGCTCAATTAAAGCATGAAAAATGGCGTTTTTGGCGAAAAACAGCGTTTTTGGCGAAAAACAGCGTTTTTGGCAAAAAAACTCTGCAAAAACCGCCTTTAACAGTTTGGTGTGCCTAGATATCAAAAAGTTATATGGAATCATAAAAAAATTCATCCAAAACAGATTTCACAACACAAAATTATGACCGTTCAAAGTTTTCTTATAATGTCATCAAAAAATATAACCTTCTTGTTAAGGATGATGAAGAACAACGAACAAATGACAGAAGCGGCAGAGAAGAAGAAAGCGGCGGTGAAGCGAAAGAAATAGCAGCCAGCGAAGCGCGGCGCAGAAGAAGAAGAAGAAAGGTAGCCCGGCAGCAACAGCCAGCGGCCGAGCAGCAGCAGGTAGCAGCAGTACTTGATAGCAGGCAGGAAAGCGTATACCGCAAAACGAGAAGCAAAACAGAGAAGCAGAAGCGTAAGCGAAGCGTAAAAGCACGATCAGCGTAGTTATATACTGCTGGTAGCGTAAAGAATTAGCAGTAGAAGGTAAAAATAAGCGTAAAAATGCGGTAAGAATACAAGGAGAAGAAAGAAGAAATAGCACTTACTTAACAATGGAGGCAGGGAGAGAGATGGAGGCAGCAGAAAAATATATTAGGTTAGATTTTGGAGATATACGGCAACTCTTTAGGTTAGGTTAATTATATATATATATATATATATATATATATATATATATATATATAATATATTAAATATATCGGATCGAATCGCATTATACGGTATTAAATATTTCTAATCAGAATCCTAATCCGAAGCGATTGATAAAATCAATCAGAATCCGATCCCATTTCGGATAAAACCACTTAATTTGATGATTTTGATCAGATTTTTCGGATTGATCGGATTGATCGGATATTTTGCCCACCACAAGTGTGCGTTATTGTCACCGTAGTGGCACTTGGAAGAAAGATTGTCCAAACAAGGACAAGTCAAAACGCAAATGTCGCACGTAAGGCCGATGAAGACGAAGAATCGGCCTTTTCAATTTCATCATCAAAAACCTACTCGGATAAGTGGATCCTTGATTGGATGTTCTTATCATATACGTGTCCAAACAGACAATGGTTTTCAAGTTTTGAAGAGCTCGATGGAGGAGTTGTGCTTATGGCGGGCAACGATAATGCTGTCAAACAAGGGATCGGAACAATACGACTAAAGATGCACGATGGTACAATCAAACGACTTACAAATGTAAGGTATATTCACGACCTAAAGAAAACCTTATTTCTTTAGGTGTTCTAGATCCCGATGGTTACAAGGTAACATTGGAAAATTCGAGTCTTGAAAGTTGTACGAGGTGCATTTGTAGCAACGTGTACTCGGAAGGCAAACTTGTATTTCTAGACGGTGTACGATTACGGGAAGCGGCGTTGTCTAAGTAGTTCAAGAAAAGGCAAATGATTCTTCCCGCCTTTGTGTACACGCGCTACGTGTATCGCTTCAAAAGGCTTTGGAAGGCAATGAAAGCAAGGTCTTTTGAAAGGTGCTAAGACCGGAAAGTTTGATTTACTACGAGTTGTGGTAATGGGAAAACAAACAAGAGTCAAGTTCGATCTTGCCATTCATCGTACTAAGGGATCTTCGATTATATTCACACGGATGTTAAATGGGGACCTTCCAAGGATGCTTCACGGAGGTAAACGTTGGTTTGTGACTTTTATTGATGATTTCTCTAGATATGTCTGGATATACACTATGAGTCACAAAGATGAAGTTCTCGGATATCTTTCTTAAATGGAAGAAAATGATCAAGACTCGACAGCGGGGAAGATTAAAAGTGCTCGACGATAATGGTGGCGAGTATAAATCGAGATCCTTTCTTTAAAGTTTGTCAAGATGAAGGGATAATCATACATTTTTCGGTTCCTCGTACACCACATAGAATGGAGTTACAGGAATCCAGATGAATCGTACTTTGGTTGAGAAAGTTCGATGTATGCTATCTCATTCCAAATTGAGCAAGGCATTTTGATTTGAGGCATGTCATACACGCAACTCATATTGTCACGGACTTCCTGACGCATTAGATGGAAAAACTCTAAAGAGGTATGGTCTGGACAACTGCATAACTGCGATTATGATTAATTGCGAATATTTGGATGTCCTGCATATTTTCATGTTAGTGAATCCAAATCGGATCCCAGGAAAGAAAGTTGTTTTCTTGGGCTTTAAGGGAAGGAGTTAAAGGATTTCGACTTTGGTGTGAGTGAATCGAAGATCGTATGTTCTAGATGTTACATTCGACGAAATCATAGCCGAGACAAACAAATTCAGAGAAAGAGAACAAAGTCCAAATACTCTTTCTAATGCGATGCTTAAGACTTTGGAAGATCCAGAAGATTGCACCAATTACCGATCGTGGTGAAGATGAAATTGATGATCAAGAAGAGATCTCATTGAGGTGGAGGTTCTCTCACCATCACCACCGATTAATCAAGAAATTAATCTGTGCACTACTCGACCGAGAAGGGAGATTGGTGAAGCCTACCGTGAGATACCGTGACATGGTAGCATTCGGACTTCCGATTGATGATGATGTCCCATGCACTTACGGAGAAGGTTGCGGCAAGTTGATAGTATGAAGTGGAAAATGGCATTGGATGAAGAGATGAAGTCTCTACATCGGACCGACTGGGAGTTGGTTCAACTTTCCAAAGGAAAGAAAACTATTTGGTCAAATGGGTCTACGCCAAGAAGGAAAGTCATGGTAAAGACAACATCGATACAAAGCCAACCGGTAGCAAAAAGGCTGCTCGAAAGAAGGAATAGATACAATGAGGTATTCTCAGCATGTTGTTAAGCATTCATCTATTCGGATACTATTGGCTTTGGTAGCACCTTTGATCTCGAGTTAGCTCAACTCGATGTCAAAACAGCTTTCTCCATGGTACTTTGAGCGAAGAAATCTACATGTCTCAACCGGATGGCTTCAAAATTCCGTGACGCAGAGAATTGGGCTTCTAAGTTGAGCAAGTCAATTTACGGTTTGAAGCAATCACGCGACAATGGCAGTACAAGCGCTTTGATAGCTTCATCAGAGAGCAAAAGTACACAACGTAGTCATTTGATCATTGTGTATACTTTCGGAAACTCCAAGACGGTACCTTCATTTATTTGCTCTTATATGTTGATGATATGTTGATTGCAGATCTAAGAGCAAGGTGGAGATCGATAGATTGAAGGCTCTGAGTTCAGAATTTGAAATGAAAGATCTTGGAGAAGCTTTAAGAAAATTCTTGGGATGGAAATCACAAGAGATAGAGTCATGATACATGGCTCCGATTACATGCACTCGATCTCGAAGAAAGTACTACAAAGGTTTGACATTGATGAAAAACCAAACCAGCAAGTACACCGTTTGCTCCTCACTTTCAATTAAGTGCATTAATGTCACCTAGCACCACCGATGAGAAGAAGCAAATGGAACGTGTTCCATATGCAAATGCCGTTGGTGCCTTGATGTATGCAATGGCTGCACCCGCACACGATATTTCCCACGCGTTAGTATGGTGAGATGCATGTCCTGATAAAGGACACCGGCAAGCGATGAAGTGGATTCTACGGTACATCATGTAGTCTGTGGATATTGGTTTAAAGTTTGAGAGAGACAAGACGAAGGTAAACACCTAGTTGGATATGTGGATCGACTATCGCTGGAGATACGGATAGCGTCGATCTATAACCTGGTTATGTGTTCACAATGTGATAGCGGGAGGACCGGTTTGTTGGACATCGTCAACATGCGATAACCGTAGCTTTGTCTACTTATAGAGGCGAGTATACGGCCGTAAATGTATATATCTGTTAAGCTATATGGCTTCTGCCGAGTAAGGATTTGGGTATTGTTCGGAGAAGAACGTGGAGGTTTTCTGCGACGGCCTGAGTGCCATTTGTTTGGCAAAGAACCAAGTTCATCGTGGTCGCACCAAGCACATCGTGATGTTCGATTTCATTTTGTTCGGAAATCGTCGATGAAGGAATGTTATACTCAGAAAGTCGGCAGATAACCCTGTAGATATGCTTACAAAGATGGTTACAGGATCAAGTTTCAACACTTTCGAACTTGATCAACATCTCTCGAGCTTAGAACTGGCACAGAAGCGCGTATGGGAGAGCGGCGTTATGAACTTTTTCGACAAGGTGGAGATTGTTGAATATTGACTCTAAAAGTAACAAATTAGTGGCATAATTTAGGGAAAATAGTGGCCTAATTAGTGGCATGATTTAAGGAAAATAGTGGCATAATTTAAGGAAATTGGTGACATAATTTAAGGCTTAAATTATGGCACAATTTAGGAAAAGGGAGCCTTTCTTCATCTATAAATAGGGAAGAGTTCATGCATTGAAGAACAAGGCAAAAATCAGAGAGAGTATAAGCAAACTCAAAGAGAGAAAATACTTGTGAGTTTTGGGAAACACTTGAGAGATATTATTAGTGAGGAAATCTGTATCTGTATTCTGTATATTTCCTACTCAGTTCAAATAATATCTGCTACCTCCCGTGTAACTAGGCGAATTGCCAAACCACGTAAATTCTGTGTGTTCATTTTATCGCTTTGATATATTCATATATCGCTATTTATTACTTCCGTCCACAACATTTTCTCCGTTAGGGAGCTTAGCAATCCTACGTGAAGTTGTGGTAAACTTGTGTTTAACATCTCTTAAATAAGAAAAATCGTGTCACAACAATGAAACATAAATTCTTATAATGGTAATTATGGAAAGACCTGAATTATAAATTAGTTATCTGTAATATTGACAAGCAGTGAAAAGGATAAATAGTGTCATAAGCTTGTTTTCGAAAATGACCAAAAAGGACATGAGTATGTTATTTGTGAATATCAGAAGAGAAATCCGAGAGAGTAATGTGTTATCAACTCTAGCATGTTTTTCTTATAAATCTGAGAGACTAATGTGTTATCAACTCTATCATGTTAAACAATGGCTATGTTATTACAATTTAAAGTTGATTTTTATTTAAAATTAACTTATAATAAATTTAAAGTTGATTTTTATTTAAAATTAACTTATAATAAATAAATTTTAAGTCGGTATACGATAGATCAACTTAAAAAATTATAAAAATTAGTGTCAATCCTTCTTAAAATTATAAATTTATATAAATTTTGAAAATAATTTACATATTATTGAAATATATATATATATATATATATAAATGTATAAAAAATATAATGATTTTATTAATATTATATGCATTTATATATATATATATAAATTATTATATACTATATATATTTAATGTTAATGTTATAATGAATTTATTAATTATTTTGATTTTATGTATTTATTTTTATATGATATTTTTATAAATATTTTAATAATTTATAATTTCATACATAATAATATCTAAAATATATGATTTAAACATATTTTGATTTCTTTTATTATTATATGATCGAAAACAAGCATCGAGGATAACAAAAATGACCAAAATATGTTAAAAAATATATAAAACTTAAAGTAAATTTAAGCTCTTTAAATTTAAAATCTCGTCTTTTTAAGTTAGTTCAATTAACCAACTTAAAATGTATTATTTGTAGTAATACCAGTATATCTATTATGACATGAAATTAAATGGGATCAAATTTATATATAAATAACATGAACTTAAAGTACATCGATACTACAAAACTATACAAGAATTTTCTAGCTTCAACGTCGTCATCCAAACCCAACAATATTGCTACCAAGACTTTCCGTCTCTTTTCCCACAATAACCAAAGTGCGCCATTCACACCAAGTAAAGGACTAGAGCACACATTCTATAAAGGTATGGGATTATAGTGCACATTTGTCTAATGCTATGGACTGCTAGCAACATTCTCCCAAAAAGAGACTAACTTTGATTTGAAGACTGTTTTATTAGTGGTTGAGAAGTCTTTCCCCATTCTTCAGGTGGGCTCTTAACCTCCATTAACAAAGCTGCTACTTCTTTCATTGTAGGCCGTTCTATTGGTGAAGAATTCACACAAAACATTGCTATCCCAAGTGTTTGAAGCATCTCTTGCAACATTTGGTCTGGTAAGCCTTGGAGTTTTGCATCAAGAATTGATACAGCTGGTTCAAAGCTTCCCATTTTCTTCTTAACCCATTCAACAATGTGTTGTCCTTCTCCTACGTGAGACTCAACCGCGCTTCGACCACTTAATATCTGCAACAAAACTACTCCATAGCTGTATACATCACTCTTCTCCGTTATGTTCATAGTGTAGCCATACTCTGCATTATAATATTATCCAAAACAAAATATTTATAAGAACTACTCGAACTGATTGACATGTCAAACCATAATGTAGATTTATGAAGTTTATACAAAATTGAAGAGAAATATTCTATGATCTGTAACTATGCATTTAAAGTTTAGAATTAAGGGTTTGCTTGCTTGTACATTTGTTAAAAGTGATTTTAGGATAAATGCTTCAAAAATTGTGCTTCTATTAGGAATGTGCTTTTTGATTATTGGAAGGACTTTTACGATTTTGTTTTTCCTTTTTTTGTTAAAAACACATTTTTGTTATTAGAAATGCTTATACAATGTCTTAGAAGCATAAACAAACATACTCTGAGGGTCTATTTACTGGTTCTTATGTTAAAAGTGGTTTCAATACAAAAGCAGTTTCAAAAGAAAATGCTTTCAGTTATTTGTATTTATGTCATGAAGCACAAAATCTGTGTCTTAGGCTTGAAATCACTTATGACAATATTTTGTATGTTTGATTTAAGAGCACTTTTTTGTTATCAGGAGTACTTTTTACTGTATTTTTAAAGTAGAAACAAACATACCCTGAAGTTGCAACTAAATAGCAAAAGAATGAAAGAAAAAGGCCTTACCAGGAGCAATATAGCCATAAGAACCAGCAACTCTAGACATGGCATGGTGATAATTTGAGTTCATTAGCTTAGCCAGTCCAAAATCTGCAAGATACGCTTCATACTTGGAATCAAGAAGTATGTTATTGCACTTAACATCTCTATGAAGGATTGTTGGCACACAATCATGATGAAGATAAGCAAGACCTTGAGCTGATCCAACTGCAATCTTATACCTAGTTTCCCAATCCAAGTTTCTATTGCCTTCTAATAGTTGTTGAAGATTACCATTTGAAATGTAGTTATAGAGAAGCAACTTCACACTCTTATTTGAACAATACCCTAAAAGCTTTACAATGTTCCTATGCCTGATATGCCCAAGAATTTGAATCTCTGCAGCAAATGAATCAACAGGTTCTTCATCTTGTTTTGTCTTCCAAAGCTTTTTAACAGCAATCAACTCACCATGAGGCATTTCAGCCTTAAAAACTACTCCTGAACAGCCTTTTCCAATAATGTTTTCATCTTTCAAGCAATCCAAGATGTTATCAATTGTGAAATTGAGCTTTTGAAATGGAATAAAAGACCATGGATACGAGAAATCATCGGCACCCGGTGAAGATCTACATGTTCCTGAAGATTTCTCTGTCATATAATTGTGATTCTTTGTAACAAGTATCAATGATGCTACAACTGCCAAGGTTACTGAAGCTAAAATGACACAAATTATCACTACAGTTTTGGCAGATTTAAGTCCATTTTTTCGCATTAGGCTTGAAGAACATGTAAACCCATCAACAGATTCACAAAGGTTTGGATTTTCAAGATACGAATTTGGTGATATAGTTCTGAAAAATGGTGTGATTGGTATTGGACCTGAGAAGTTATTGTAGGACATATTAAGAGATGTGAGACTAGTTAGAGCAGCCAAAACCTCTATTCTTCCATGAAGCTTATTGTGGGAAAGATCCAATGATTGTAGTTGTGTCAATTCAGACCATGTCTCAGGGATTTGTCCTATAAACTCATTTGAGCTCAAATCCAAACTGATGGTCAAGCTTGTCACATAACCAATCTCAGGAGGGATTGGACCAGAAAGGCTATTGTAGCTCAAATCAAGCAGAGTTAGTTTCTGCAAATGCCTGAAAGATTTAGGTATTGGACCTGTAAGCAAGTTATTGTTGAGAATGAGCTTGTTCAAGTAACTAAAGTTTCCAAAGCTTGACGAAATGATACCAGTAAAGCTGTTCCTACTCAAATCAAGCTGTTCTAAATTCACAAGCTCACCTAACTGGTATGGAATTTCCCCACTTATATGGTTGTTATGTAAATCTAATAGTTCAAGAACTGTAATGTTGGCAATCTCAATAGGAAGGTCTCCAGAGAAGTGATTCATATATAAATCAAGAAATACAAGGTTTTGTAATTGACCAATCTCTTTAGGAATATGACCTGAAAGTTGATTCTCTCCAAGTCTTAATCTAACTAACGATTGACAATTTGCAACAGTTGGAGACAACCCACCTGATAAAGAATTACCAAGAAGCAGAAGCTTACTCAACTTATTCAAACTGAAAATCTCTTCTGGGATTGAACCTGTAAGCTTGTTTCTTGAAAGATCAAGTGCATAGAGTTCAGTACAATTACCAAAAGAAGATGGTATTGTACCAGAAACTAAATTTCCCCACATAAAGAAACTCTGCAAGAATTTTAAATTACCCACTTGATTTGGAATCGTACCTGATAATTGATTCTTATCAAGCTGAAGAGCAGTTAAGCTTGTACAGTTGCTAAGTTCCCAAGGTATTGTTCCAGTAAAAGAATTGTCTGACAAATGAAGTTGTTCTAGAACAACTAGCTTCCCCAAATCACTAGGAATTTCACCAGAAAGTTCATTAGCAGAAACATCAAGAATCACAAGTGAAGAACAGTTTGAAATCTCAAATGAAATTGGTCCTGTTAATTCATTACCCCAAAGAAGCAAACTTGTTAGCTTTTGCAACTTACCCAATTGAGAAGGGATTGAGCCAGTCAATTTGTTCATATGCAAATACAAATTTCTTAACTCTGAACAAAACCCTAGTTCAGGAGGTATTGAACCAAATATCTCAGTATCATAAAGTGCCAAAGTTTGAAGATTGATTAAGTTCCCAAATGTAGTTGGAATCACACCAGAAAGTCCAGTAGCAGCAGCACCAAAAGTTGTGAGATTAGTAAGTAACCCTAACTGTGGTGGAATTTCCCCACTTAGATATGGATTCCCACCAATCCTAAACTGTTGTAGAGAAACTAAAGATCCCAACTTTGATGGTATTGAACCATTGATTAGATTGTCTTGTATGCAAAAAACTTGTAGTGAAGTGAGATTGGCTAGTTGTTGAGGTATTGTACCAGACAATCTATTGGTGTTTAAGAATAGGAATTGAAGTGAAGATAGGTTACCAAGTTCTGAAGGAATAGCACCAAAAAGAGAGTTGGAAGAAAGGTCTAAGAGATGAAGAAGACTGAGTTGGCCAAAAGAAGGAGGTATTGGACCTGAGATATTAGTGGAGGAAAGATTTAGAAGCTGAAGAGATGAAAGAGAAGAGAGTTGTGGAGGTAAAGAAGAAAGATTGAGAAATATATTGGGGAGAGAAACAGATATGACTCTGTTTTGTGGAGAACAAGTAATGCCTTGCCAAGAACAAGGTGTCGAACTTGATGGGTTCCAAGTGGAGAGAATAGAGGAAGATTGTTTGACAAAAGGGTCAGAAGAAGAGAGAAGGGAGAGAAGAACTTGACCATCATGAGACAAAGATGTAACTACATGAGTACTTATCATTGTGAGATAAAACAATATTGAGAAGCAAAAGAAAGAAGAGTCGAGAATATGAGGAATTTTTTCCATTTGGGTTTTGGGAAAAATGCTTTTTTGATGAAGATTAAGAAATGGGTTTCAAAGGGTTTTGGTTGTTTTCAATGGTTGTCTAATGGTTTTGATGTTTATGTTTATGTTGATGGTGATGGCAGTAAAAGTCCACTCTAGGAGACAAAATGCATGTGAAGGAAGCTACTGTGGGTATGAAGGATGCTTAAACTTCACACTAAGGTGTTGAAACATTGCATGTGATAAAAAGAAAATAATAACAAATCTAGTTTCAAATATGGTAGAATATTCATTGTTGATTGAAAATAATAACCAAAGAAGTACTCTAGCTTCTGAGTGCTCTCTCTATCTCTTACGAGAAAAATGCTTCTGAGTTCTTAAGTATGCTCTGCTGTGTTTCAAAGGAACTTTTGGTGATGGAGATTAGAAGGCTAAAGAGGCAAGATCTTTTGGTGTTTTTTTTTTTGGATTAATGGTGGGAATGAAATGCATAGTAGGCTTTGCTGGTTTGATAATGGTGAATTGGGAATGAGAGTTGTTGTAGAGCTTTGAGGTTGAAGGAAACAAGCACTCTTTGTTAGATATTAGCTTTTGCTTGTCATGTTACCAAGACTAGGTTTGAAAATCATGCCATTTGCATTTAAAATAATTTTATCTAAACTTAGTCAGTGATCTTCAAAAGCATTGAATATAAGGTCCAAACTACCCTTTTTGTTTGTTTTTAGTGTACCTCTTCTTACTTGAAGCATAAAGGGGCAGAGTTGACAGTTTCTTGTAAGCCGTTCTTATTATTATCTCATGGTCCTCCTGGTACACATGTCAATAATCTGCTAAATCTTAAGGGAAAAAACACAATTTTTTATATTAAAAATTGAAAGTTTTTAGTTACTGGGTGAATACGTAAATAATTAAATTATATCAAATTAAAAAATCATAATCTATCCGCAATAGTATATAATAAATATAAAATAAAAATAAATAAAACTTGATATATGATATTCTAGGTAGAAATAACATAAGTTACATTAATAACCTAAGAGTAAAAACATTATTAAGTTGGACTAGCTGCTATTTATTATGAAAATAATAGTTTAATTATAAGATCATGACTTAAATCACTCCAATATAATACTCTTAAGTGATATACTTATAAACCGTTGTTTTTCTTCATATTCTTCGTAATAAATGTGTTCAAATTCGAATCAATGTTTCTATAACTTAAGTCACACAAGCAATCGAATCCGTTCAATCAGTACGTGAAAAATTAACATAACAACACAAGTGCAAAGTTTATCCTAGAAAAGATTCAACAATGAATCACTCTAACTAGAAGATTTAAAATATATCAATTAATATTAAATTATCTAACAATCCTAAGAGAAGCAGATTAAGTAAATAAAAATAACTTCTTTAAAAACAAATAATCAAACAAAACAATTATGATATTACATATACAATTATTTGATCCAATAATTTAAGAATATGATAGAGTATTAAAGAAAATAACCTAAGGAAATATGATATTGTTTTTGCAAAAAAAATTGAAAAAGAGCTTAATATGAAAGTATTGATACTCTTGTGGTTGAAGAAAACAAGAGGTATTATGTTGTTTAAATAGAAAATATTAAAACCCTAATGTTAAGTTAAAGTCCAATTACAAATATATTCATTAAATAATTCATATAACGGTAAATAATAGAAACAATGTTGTAATTGATAAGTTTAACTCTAGCAAACAATCATGTTATAAATTGAAGCCCTTGTCGATCGATCGATTTAAATCAAACTCGATCGATCGAACCAATAAAGTCAATTGATTGAAACCATTTTTTGATCAATCCAAGCAATGATTGATACTATTCAAGATCAGGTAAATCGAATTTGATCGTACTACAATCGATCTAGTCTTTAATTAATCAAACTCAAAACTTCGATCGATCTATCCCATATTAAAATTAATTTTGAAAGGATTTAGATTATAGTAGATTGATGTTTAATCGATTTACCTCTTCGATTGATTGAGCAATCGATCTAGTCATTGTTCGATCGATCGAGTATATACATACCAAAAGTTTATATGTATGTGATATGAAATCTAATATATATAAAAATAAAAGTTTACATAAAATATGTTCATTTGTAACTCGAATAGTGATCTTGAAAATAATATCTAGAACATGAACTATATTTAAATATTTTTTTCCACGAATATTACAACATTTATAAATCTTAAAAAAACATAATTTACACATTAGAATTTTATTAGATAAATTCGATGTTAGAAGAAAAAGAAAGAAAAAAAGGAAAGAAAAGGATAAATTCAATGTAATATTCAATTTAATTTTACTTCATTTGAATCTCATATTTGTTATATTTAAGATTTTCATTAGTTTTGTTAGTAGCCAATTGCTAATTTGAGTTAGGTTCATTAGATAAAATCAACCATATTGATGTGTTATACAAAGTGCGATCAATACCCATGTGGAGCTAATCGGGCTTCAACCCACATACATAATTTGTTTAAAATAATATTATTCTCTTGCTCACACGTCTTCGATCTTCATTTCCAATAAAATTTAAAATTAATTCATTAAAAAATATACTTAAACTAATTTTATTTTTATAAATTAAATATATTGATAAATTTAATTTCAATTAATATATTTTAATCATTTTATTTTTACAATAGTAGATGCTTTAATCATCTTAAGTAGATAAATTTTAGTGATTTTAATCAATTTTTTAACTTTTTAATTATTTTATATTCAAACATCTAATAGTTACTATCAATAAGGTCCAATTCAATCAATTTTAAGTTTTTTTTTTAAATAATAATCTTAAAAAATTAAAATTGACAAAAAATAATTGTAGGCTCCAAAATATAATAAGAATGTGACTAAAGTATATCAATTTTAAAAAAATATGATTAATGTATCCAATTTGTGAAAATAAAATTATCAAAGTATTATGATATCCATTTATTAACATGTATGAAATAATTATAACTTATTTTTATAATGATTGAGGATTGGAAAAGTACTACTTTTCTTTTATAACAAAACTAATTGTTTAATGTGAAATTGCATTTTATTTATCATTAAGTTTGTAAGACATAATTATTGTATTTCTTAAATTACTTTGATTTTAAAAATATAAAAAAATCATAATGTATACCATAGATAAAAGGTGAGTGTTAAAAAAATTATAAGACCAAATATGATTTTAATTAACATTAATAATGATTTTTTTAACATGCATTCATTTTTACTCTAGATTATTTTAATTTATAAATCTCTTAACTATCAAATACTACATTACTAATTTATAATTTCATCTAATGAAAGTTTTTTCATAAAAAAGATAATAACTCAATTGAATATATATTGAAGTATTGTAATTCCTATTATGTCTTTGTTGGTATTCTCGAGTGTAAAACACAAAGTCTATACTATTTTATTTAATGTTTTGTTTTCTTTATATAAAATCAGTTACTATCAGATATTATCACACGTGTTCATATAATCAAAATATTTTATATATTTACATGTTACACATACCATCGAAGGTTGGAAACATATAACTTGCATGTTAGATTATGTTTATGCATTGTTTTTATTTTTTGTTAATTTGTAAGTATTTGGAAAAAACTTATTGTCACATTTTTCTAATCAAAATAAGTTTTAAAGAGCTCATTAAGATGCTTAACGTCGTGATCAACAAGGTGGTTAGTTAAGTAATCAGTGAGATTTTATGACTTTTATCCTTACCATGGTGGATATTATCCTTATTGATGTGGTTATTAGAGGCTTGTTAACATGGTTAACGAGGTTTTTGGTGGCCCAAGAATTCTTTATAAATATCCCTCATTTTTTTGTATTTTTAAAATTAATTAAAAAAATAAGAAAAACTCTAATAGTTTTAAAACTCAAATTTCAGTTTAAATTTTTTTTCCTAAATTTCGTATTATCAACACTTTTAAGATTGTTCAATATTAATAATTTATTAAGTGTTTTGCAAATATTGTGTTTGGATTGCGTTAATTGAAACCTAAATCAACAACCAAGACGTAGTTTGTATTTATGTACTTGCACATGAAATTTGCATTATCTTAGGATTCACATATACTAATTATTAGTGACGGTACCATATCACGTGTTGGTGGTACTTCGGAGAATAGCTAGATTCATGATAAATTGTAACTGTTATGCAGTTAGTTGATATAGGTACCATAGGCACAACTAAGCATGGTGCTCAAACTACGAGATATATTGACAAATATTATCTTTAAGTTGTTAATTGTTGATTTGCATACATAATAAATTATTTAACGTCGAATGGTTACTATAAATAACTCGTAGATGTTATCACATATGTGTGTATCCTATATGTATGTTATATTGTTGTGTATGTAGGATCTTGTATAATGTTAGTAGAATCATGATTTTATCTAAATAAATTATTACATATAAAGATCTAATTGTGATTGAAAATCCCTTCTTCCTTCAATTTTTTTTATAAATCACATGTTGTACATCTATTATGTTTTTCCATATACGTTGAATATTAAATTTTTTTATGAGATTTTTTAACATTTTTGGATGTTTATTTCTTTCTGAATATATACTTTGTATTGTGCTATTTATTTCTTATTTTTATTGTTTGTGAGATTGTAATGAGTCATAAAGAGCCGGTGTCTTTTTTATATGGTTGTGTACTAGATCTAAATTTTTTTCGATTAGTTTCTATAAAGTATATAATTATGAATAAATAATATAGATGAATTTTTTATATTGAAAATATCGGTACTAATTATGATTGTACTTTAAATAAGTACTATTTATTTATATAATATTTTTTGGATTTTTTATACAACTTAATTTATAAACTCGTAAATAAGATTTAAATTTTAAAAATTTAACATTTTCAAATTAGCTCTACGTTATTGAGTTATAGTTTATTTTCTTTAATTTATAATTTTTTATTTAATATTTAGTATATTAAAATATAAAAAATCTAATCCCATTTTAAAAAAATTTCAAGGTACATCTCTTATCAATACTTTAACTTGTTGGACCAGAGAAATTGTTTTTTAGCAACAAATAAATCCTTAACAATATGAAATTATAGGAATGATATGAGCCCTGACACTTACTTTTATATAGTATTTATATCTGTTTAATTTTAGAATTGTCTAAAAATATTAAATTAGTGTTATAATTTTAAAGATAATTCTAAATAATTTATATAAATTTATATGTTAGTTAACATTTTTGTATGAAATTATGATAAGTATAACAATATGAGTTTGATTAAGAGGGACAGAATCAAAAAATTCAGAGTCTATGCCACGAAGGTTGCACATAAATAAGAGAGAAGTGCTTGTCTTGGGAAGACAAAGACTTTGATATAATATTAATATTAATGACATAGGTTAGTACATAGGAGTGAGGCAACTTAGGAGATTGTGAAAGTTAAAAGGGAGGGCTTGAAATAAGCAAACCAATTTAAATGTCTTATTTTCATACATAAACAATGATCTCTTAAACTTGGATATTGTGTTAGGGTTTGAGTGGCGTGAAAGCAGAGGAAGCTGTATTGGAGTTTCTGGCTATGCTGGCAAATTTGGTATTCTATATTAGTACATTACTATTTTTTTACCGTGTAATTACTGTGTTAAGGTAAGATTAAATTAAGGATGGATTTGATTACCGAGGAAGAGATGGTGGGTTTGTTTTGGGAGTAGGGCAAAAGAAAATTATCAAGATTTGTATGAAGAACGAATCACATGAATGATAGAGACAGGAGGGATTGAAGGCTTGGAATATATTAAGCCACAATTAGGGTTTCATTGGAATTTACGATAAATATGTCATTCATTATTTATGGATGATACTCGATATCAATAACATTTATATTTTCTTTATTAAGTTTTGGTTACTTATATTTTTATTAAAAAAATTACATTAATCCTATATATCATTAAGGTAGCATACGACTTCATAACTTCCTCTTAGTTAGCATTTTTTTTCTTCGTATTATACCCATACATATGAATTATAAAATAATTATGTTTTTTTTTGAATAATTTTTAAACATATAAAAGAATATTCTTACTTTTGAGCTAAAAAATATTATACATGAATAATAGTTTTCATGTATAATAATAAATAAAAAAAATCATTTCTACTAAAAATGAAATATTAGGCTATGATTCAATATATAATTTATTCCATAATGTATTTCTTATATTTTGTTGGATACTTAAGTATAACATTTTAAATTAAATTTTTAAAAGTAAAATATTCTATTAATTTTTTAAAACTTTGAAACATTGGATACTAAATTTATATTTTTTTCAAGTTTATATATATTTATTTATTTTTGAAAAAAAAATTCAAATTTTAAACGTTTTAATATTTTCAATTTTTTTGTTTTTCCTATTTATTATTATTTTACGTCTTTATATATTTTTCAAAATTGTTTGTTTTATAATTCTATAATTTTTTTATAATATTTTATGATAACAAATAGATATATCTCCAAATTTTATTTAGTTTTAAGTTTTGAGCACATATTCATTGTGAGTGTAGTAGAATGTTTATAACTAATTACTATTTATTAATGTGTTTAAAATATGATCGACACATTCATATTGTCTATTTAATGTGTGTAGATATAATTAACATATGTTGATATGAACCTTTTTTTTTATCACATGATTATCCACCTCTTTGTTGAAATAAAAATATGAAAACATGTGAAACCTACAAAATGAATATCTTTTAAAAAAAAACTTGAAAAAATGCACAAGTTGAATATATGCTTATTTTGAACAAATATTTCTTGAAATTATTTTTCAATACTTTTTTTTATATTTTTCATATATTCATTTACTTTCAAATAAATAAATAACAATGAAATTGAATATAACTAATAATTTAAATCTTTTTACGAAACTGATTCATTTAATGTTTTCTTGAATAGCCTTTTAAATATGATTATAATATGAGTTGTATTCCTTCCTTGTTCTTGGTGTAGTTGGGATAGAGTTGCTCTGAGGAAGTTATCATTAAGTCGGCAGTTAACTTTCATATCCAGCTTTTGGTATGAGTTTTCTAACACTAATTTATACACAAAGAGGTGAACTATTATCAAACCATTGTTTATTAATTAAGGGAAATGTATGATTCGATTTTTAATTGTGATCATAGATTTAAGAATACGATTATAAAAATCTTAATTTTTCAATTTTTTAACCAAAATCATAGGTTATATTTATGACTTCAGTTATTAAAAAATTGAGACCATAAATACCCCTATGGTATTTATTTTCTAATAATTTAAGATATAAGGTATACATAAATTAAAAAATATATAATTATTAATTATAATATTAAAAATCAATATAAATTACAATAAATTTATTAATTATAATATTAAAAATAATATTATATTAAAATTAAAAGTATAATTACATTTAAGAGTTTATTATACACTAAAAATTAATAAACACAATATACAATAGAAATAACTTGAACATAATATTTATTTTTATCTATTTTGAGACTCAAAACACAATACATATAGGTACTTACTAGAAAAGCATGTATTCTCTATTTATCATTCACCTTTTCCAAAATTGGGATTTCTATCTCTAAATTAAAACGTATACTACATATAAAAGATTAGATGAAAAGAAGAAGGAAATATAGCAACCGTAATCTGCAGTGTAACTATTGAAATAATCTAACAAGCGATTTCAAGCAAAAATTACCATAAATGAATAAAAAATAATCTTAAAACAGGACTTGAGTATGAAACCTACTGATTTCTTTTAACTTTTTTCTTTGGAGCATCAACCTGCAGGACAGGAACCAAGGAGTAAGTATCAAATTAGCATAAGCTTGGGTATGATAGACAAATGATAAAAGATTAGCAATGCAAAGATGTTTAGACAAAATTGACTTTTGGTTCATCACAATCATATTGTTAGTTGAAAGTACTCGTATATTCAATAGAAACCATGAGCTTAAATGGAAACACCAAGCTATATGGTCCTTTAAGACGTTCATTTATGTTTTCAATTTTGATCATCCAAGACCCATTCAAAATACATTCATAATAGCCACAATGGTTAACTAAAACTTCTCTTATGAAACTACTATCCAACAGAAACATGAAAATAATTAACAAATTTTAAAGTTAAAATAATAAAATTTTCACAGAGGAATGTTTTTGGTCTCGTTACAAAAATGCTAGGATGAAACAGGCACAACACTAGCTCACTACCCCAATGAGGCAATAAACCAGTACTAATGTACCACCCCAGTGCATAAACACAAGCGCGCCACCCCAATGAACCAACACTAGCACCAGGCCAAGCATCAAGCGATAACACGTTCTAAAAACCATACCAAGTGACCTTCATAACAAATTTTCATAACCATCTAAGAAATATCCGGCATCCAAATTTCTCAACATAAGCAAGCCTTTAGGTAGTTAGAAATAACCTCTATGTACCAATCGAGATTTATTATCAAGAGTCATTTATAAAAGAAATTCAAGCAATAACAAATGAACTATTATGGTGAGAATGGAACAGAGGTTAGAACGTGGTGCAATAGTGGAACAGATGTTGGAATGCGGTGCGAGACTGAAACAGAGGTTGGAACGCGGCTACACGAGAGTGGAACACCGTGACACAAGGCTGGAATGTGGCACGAGGTTGGAACACAGTGCGAGAGTTTTGAGCAGAGAAAAGAATATACACACTATTAGGATTAAGCGCGATGCCTGGGGAAAATGTGAGATATATATATACACGGGCCAATGATATATAAGAAAAAAAATTAGAAAAAAAAAGAAAAATATATTTGGAAAAAAAGTAAGGAGAATTATAACGGAAAAAAAGAGTGGGAAAAAGAAATTAAAAGATTTTTTTTATATATTTGGTGTAAATTAAAGAGAATAAATTAATGAGGTATATCTCTGAACTTGGTTTTAAAATAACCAAAGTCATATAGTATATCTATGGTCTCGGTTTTATAAAAGTTGAGGTCATAAGGTATGTTTATGGTTTCAATTTTATAAAAATCGAGACTAAATATCTGAGACTATATGTATATATTATAGTAATGTAAGAAGATCTTAGAATTGCAAATGTCTTTTGGTGACTATATATGGTTTTCTTAAAGATCACGTAAGTTTGGTTGATTGAAGATGTCAAATGCATTGACTTTTTTGATACAAAAAGATAAGTTCTTACAATTTTCACATCTCTTGATGATATATTATTTGTAAGGCCATTAAAGGAGCAATAATTGGGATATTGTTTTAATCGGAGATTAGATTTTGTTTTGTGTTAGTTAAGAACTTTCATTGCCTTCAGTTTCACTAAAAGAGTTTGGCCAATATATGATGGTAACAATTATAGACTAAGAAACAAATAAGGTGTTCACAAGTTCGTAGATATTCTATTAGTCCTATAGGATGGGTATTATCAAAAATTTGGAAACGAAACCTTATAAGATGGTAGTTGATTATCTTAAAACAAATTCTTTCGTATATGTTAATATATAAGATGTTTATTAACCGTATTATACTTAAACATATAGAACAACTAGATACTAGAAAAGAATTTTTAAAAAGAAATATCATCAATTTTCTCACAATTCACTTGATCTCCTCGACCTTACAAAGTGCTCTTTGTTAAACAACCCTACTTGACGTCGTCGACATCTTTCGATCGTAATTGTTTATTAGTCGTCTATCCGCATAAACAAAATTATTAATCCAATTTAAAATGATCACGAATAATAATTATTATTATTTTCATATTAAAAAAATACTAATATTAATGTTATAAAATATTGGATGAAATTAATAATATAAATAAATGAGTAGAGAGATAAAATTGGTTTTTAAATATGAATAATTGATATAATGTAGTGTAAAAAATTGTATAATATTTTATATTTTAATTATTCAATTTTATTATCAATTCAACTTAAAGTTGTCTTAAATATTATATTTTAAAATTATATCAATATTTTAAATATATAGTTATGTGTGGTAATATTTTTTAGAGGAAAGAATATCGTTTTTGATTAAATCGAAATTAATGTATCACATGTAAAAACAACCAATTTTAAGCATATAATATGAGATTGAAGGATCAATCTTCCACCAGCGCAGCGGAAAAAAAAAATAAATAAAAATTAAAGAGCTCAATATAAGCCTTAGAAAAAGGAAAAGAGCTTAACTTAATGCTACCATTGTGGAAGTGGGTCTGCACTTTTCATTACACTACACCAGACCAGACCAGATAAAAAGCTAGAATATATTTCTTAATAATTATTTACTACTTATTTAAATTAATACTTTTATAGATATTATCATTCACTAACTTTTTTATCCTCTTTATAACAGATCAAAATATAAAAAACATTAATCAAATTTAAAAAGACGAAAAATATGATATCATCTCAAATCAAAATATATAATAGCAAGAAAACAACAACAACAACAAGTTAACTAAAGCACATAGCTTCAATAAAACACTATTTTAAAATAAATTTTTTTCGATCAAACGTTGATTATACGATATATTATCTATGATTGAATCAATATTAAGTATCTCCTCATTAAAATTAATAATATTTCTCGTTTTTTTAAATTCGTTAGAAGTCATTACCAGTAATTTCCATCAAATTATAACCATAAGTAAGTGAAAGAACTCATCGTAGAAATTTCTTATAGAAATCCAAAAAAGACCTACTGCCATAAAGATGAAAAGAGAATCAGGACATAGCATATAGATTAGATGAGGGTAACAGAATAGTACCCAATCAGTAAGTGGCCATCGTCTCATCGGACAACAGTGGACAAGATTGAGTCTCAATAGGACAATGTCTATGACAAAGTAAGAGCTAGGGAAACCGCAACGATACCATACAAACATCTCCAAAGAAAGAGTCTTAATTTTGGTGAAGGTCAAGTGAAACTATAAACAAAATTAATTCTTTGCTCAAAGTACCACAATACCTTGCATATTCTACGTGTATTTGTAAAAAAAAAAAATATTCTAAGTGAATAAAATAATAAAATGCATACACGTAATGAGTTTTATCTTTATATTATTTTTATATGTATTTGAAAAAAAAAACTATTATATATTATAAAAATATCATAATTATAATTAATGTATTAATTTTTTATTAGATAATATGAGTACTTGTAATTATAAAGATAATATAATTATATATTTTTATTTTATTTTTTATTTTTTGAAATAACGATAATACGTTCAAACACAACAAGCACTAATAATAATAACCAATTAATGGGCTTATATAATATGGTAGATAGCTATTAGTTAGAACTAGAACCTATAAGTGACTCAAAGGGTGCCATTCTTGTCAATTTTTGGTGATTAAATTAATTTCAATTCATAGAGCCCCAAACCCAACGAGTTAAGTTTGTTTTAATTATATTGTTAATTAGTGCATTTAATTTATACATCAACTTACCTTTATAGAAAAAAGGACATCATTTTTAATCAAACATTGGAGAACATGAACACGACGACAGAAAGAGATGCCATTCAAATGAGCAGTTCTTGCAATTTGAATTTATAACAAAAATAATTTAAACAGAAAATTACAATGTAAACCCTCCACTAAAATACGTAAATAAAAATAATTAAAAATATAAAATCTTATTATATAAATACCAAAATTAATTACTAATTATAGATACAATGTAAACCCTCCACTAAAATACTTATATACTAATTATAGAAAACATAAATACCAAAATTAATTACTGATATATATACCCACTGTTTATGAAAAAGTAAGTGTCTGTTATATATAGCTTTAATTAAGGCTTTTGAAATGATGTAAATCTCTCTTCTTTTTTTCCTCCCTTTTCCCCCCCTATTTGACTTTACTAACAGAAGGATCTATATGAGATTTAAAAGGACATTTACTCAACATTAAAGATGTAATTGTCCACATAAAATTTGTATTTTTTTTTATGTAAATTATTATATCATATTTAACATGTAGTATCTCAACTTAAATTTTAAGTTAATATTATATGAGTAAAATCTTTTTAATTTAAATTTTATATATAAACTCGTTTAATTTTTAATTAAAATTAAAATAAACCTCACATTTTGATACATATTTGTTCAAAAGAATTTATTTTCAAATTATTAATTCTAATATTTAATTTATTTTGTTAATTTGTAACTTTTTTGTGAAAACTTTACATTATTGATTATTGATCAATACTTTTATGAATTCTAGAGATAGATCTGTTACAGTTTATAGTGTAATAAAATATGTTCTTTTATGGGCATTGAACTATGCAGCTATGTCATATGGGTTAATTTACAAAGACGAGCGACAGCAATCTTTGATTTAAAAATAATGAATAAAAGGTTTTCTAAAGAATTCTATCAAAAACTTTAATGGATGAGTGTGTAATCTTACTTCAAAGGTATAACAAAACACCCTAAAATTGATACCTCTTTAATACCTTTTTTTTAAAATAATCTATCAACTATGAGTGTAAACAAAGAATGATCAAATATTCAATAAGAAGTTTGATGAATTATTAAAAAGATAAATTTTAAAGATTTTACTAAGTTTTTGTGCATGGTAGTGAATTTTAGTTAAAGATTTTATTTAAACAATAATGAACTAGAAAATTTTCGAGATAAAATTAAAATTCTTAAAAATTCTTAAAAATCGTTGAAAGAATACCTAAATGAACTCCATATCCTTTATCTACAACTCGTCAACAAGTTATTTTTCAACTTCATGGTTTATTATTTAACTTCTTTGACTTGTTTTTAAACAACAGTCAACAAAGTATTCACTATCAAAATGTCAACAGATGAGAAGTTGCTTAACTTATTAGAATACCAAAGTGGGAACTTCCACTGTGACACTAGGAGTAAAAAGCATCCCTAATATCAAGGCAAGTTTAATATGGTAATATTAAGAACCAATTTTGGAGGATAAAAATGGCTAGTCATACCATTTCTTTGTGAAACAACCTCTAATTATGTTGACACGTCTTGTCGGCAGTGAATGTGCACTAGCTTGTTGGAATTACAGGTTGCATTTCTCATGAGCTACCCATGGCACAGTGTGGTTTCAGAAGAATCATTACTTGATTATTATCTTCCTAATACTATCCTATAAATATGATTGTTCGCTCAACTTCTGCATTCAAGCATCGCAACTTTATTTTCTGATATTCATTAGGTGATATTTGGCTAATAGCTCTACTTTCATAATTTTTCATATAATTTCCATTTTGTTCATCGTATTGAGAAAATGTTAAGAAAGAATATGAGAAAGGTTGGGGTGTTTTCTATGACCTTATTGTTTGCCGTGATGATTGTAGTTACTATAGTAGATGGACGAAGAATTGGGATAAATAATTGTTGGGCTGACAATCCAGAAAAAAGGAGGAGATATGGATAAATAAGAATGGTGGAAAAGGGAGTGGTGCTCGTGCTGGAGTAGGTGTTGGTGGCAATGTTGGAGTTAGGAGTTGGTGCAGATGGTGGGGTTGGAGCTGAAGGAGGAGCTAGTGGGGAAGGTAGACGAGGTGGTGGACGTGGAGGCGGCAATAGTGGTATTGGAATTGGAGGTGGTGTAGATGGTGGAGTTGGTGGTGGTGATGGGAGACGAGGTGGAGGTAGTGTAGGTGTAGGCACTAGTGGTGGTGTTGGAGGTGGACAAGGTGGTGTTGGAGGTGGAAGTGGAGTTGGACCTAGAGTTGGAGTTGGTACAGGTGGGGGAATTGGCATAGGTGGTGGGGGTGGGGCCGGTGGGAGCGTTGGTGGTAGTGGTGGAACAAGGGGCAATATAGGAGGTCCTGGTGGTAGAGTTAGTGTTGGTGCTAGTGGAGGAATCGATGCAAGCGGGGAAGTTAGGGCCAGTGGGGGCATTGGGAAAGGTGGTGAAGCTAGTACTAGTGGAAGAAGGGGTGCAAGAGGTGGAGTTGGTGTTGGTACTGGTGGAAGAATCGGTGCAAAAGGTGGAGTTGGGGCTAGTAGGGCATTGGGACAGGTGGTGGAGTTGGTGCTAGTATTGGTGAAAGAATCGATGCAAAAGGTAGAGTTGAGACTAGTGGGGGAATTAGGACAAGAGGAGTAGATAGTGGTGGTGCAAGAACTAGTGGAGGAATCGGTACAGGTAGTAGAGCTGGGGCCAGTAGGGGCATTGGTGCATGTGGTGGCATTAGTGTTGGAATAGGTATGGATGGAGGAGCAAATGGTAGATTAGGTGTCGAAGGAGGTGCCATGGCTAGTGGAGGGGCTACTGGTGGAGCAAGATAAATGTTGGCATTGGTGGAGGTATTAGCATTGGTTCAAATGTAAGAGGTTAGACACGTTGTTCTAGAAGAGTTACTTATTACTCTCAACCAATTAAATTAGTTGCTTTTATAATCAATTATTGGGTATTTATGTTTTTTGAAAAAGTTATTACACTAATATTGCATTCTGTTGGTTTGGAATACCATATCATCACAAATTAAGAGAATAAATAATAATTTTCTCATAGTTCTTATCATGTCTTAAATATATTGATCTTATTGCAATGATTGTTATTATTATTGCTCCTATGTAATAATCAATACTATAATATTGAAATAAAGAATGAAATTCTCCTTTGTTAATTCTTTTACTATGATTGAATAAGATTTTCTACTATTTTTTTTATAGATAAACAAAAAAGTTGCAACCAACACTTCTTGGAAACATTATAAAATTACATTTCTATTGGAATTTAAACACAAAATTAAGTGGGCTAGAATGATGAAAAAAACCAAAATCTCATAAAGATACAATAATCACAATCTAAGCTTTGTTGAAATGAAATTATATAAGTGATGAACATTTTAACTATAGATAACTAAAACTGTAGTTATTCATAAAAATTTGAAAATTTTCTCCAAAAATAATCGTAACCAATAAGACGTACGATCAGGATGATTATTGCAATTTTAAAATTATGGTTAACCGGATATATATTAATATTATTATTTTATATACATATAATTATAAAAAAAATACAATTTTAATAATAAAACACACAATACTTTGTATAATTAGATTGAATTTTGTTTATTCTTACTTTATATTTTTTTTTATTTTACTTCCAAACTTATGCTAAATAATTAAAAAAAATAAAAATTAATGCCAATATTTAAATAATATAGTAAAGTAAAAACTAAATATATTTTTGAATAAATGTTAAAAAATAAGAAACAGGGTTAAACCGTGAGAAAATTGTTACATGTTAATAACCTGATTATTAACTGAATGTATCCGAAATTGATGCTAGATGGTTATGGTTATTAGTATAATTATTCCCGTCAATCTCCACTCCCGTTCATATACAAGAGTTTCATATTCGAAGCTTTCGATATTACCAAAATTTGCACTCTTATGCAAATTGATCAATACATCATAAGAAACCAGGTCAGCTCAAGATTTATGAATCTCTCATTCAAGCAATTATAGGGTAAAAGGTCAAAATGAGCTGAACAAAATATCATATCATACAATTCAATAATGCTACAAGCTTGATTATCGAATACAGCAAATAAGATTACATATTTCAAGAGGCAACTAAAATCCTGGCAATCAACTATTGTAACCATCTAACACATTCGTCGTCCCCAAATATATTGATTTTTGAATGAACAACTCAACTTAAAAGAAGTGTACCTTTCATCAGGAGGCTTGGCCATCTAGGACATATGATCACCCGAGGAAGGATATCACATCACGGCTCAGTCAGCTTTCACAGAATCAACATGTAAAAGTTAAGACCTTTAGCGTCAGTTCAGTTGACATTCCTTTTCAAACTTGAACCATTTCCAGTTCGCGTACATGGTGGCTTCATTTTCAAAATTTAAACTATCATTTGGAGTGGATTCTGACTTCTGGTTAGCTAAACCAGCTGGTAACTTCTGCCTGTACTTCTTTGCCATCATTTCAGCTTCAGAAAAGACTCTCTGCTAAGAGGAATGTTTAACATTTAAGCTCGTAAAATAAAGTTTGAAACGATATTTGGTCAGCAGTGACAAGAAATAAGATAAAACCGATATAAGCACCTCCTTGTTTGATATAAATAGGCCAGGCTCACTTTCAAGGTCCGCTATACTGCAAGCCACATGGAAAAACTGCAGTTAGCAACTTAACATCAGTAAAAGACATGAAATTTCAATTAGATCTCTGCATACCTGAGAGAAATTTTATCTGGAAAGGTTGGCTTTAAAACGAGAACTTTAACCTTTTCATCAACAGTGAGTAAGTCACTGACAGAAGTAATTCGGGCTCGGCTAATGTTCGAGATATGCAGCAAACCACTGGAAAATCATGAAGGTTTAGAAATATGCAGCAAACAATTGAAAAATACTGAAGGTTTACAAAACTGAAACAATGGTACAGTGAACTTATTCCTTATTCACCAGTTTTTTTATAGGTAAGATGTCATTATTGCATCCCAAGAATGATTAAATAGAATTACAATCACCTACACATAAACAAATGCATAGAATAAATAAGCACTCAGATCAACTCTGTATATTGGCTATTATCATCAGGCACTATTGATCCAAAAAAGAAAAATAAATGCACTATTGATCCAAAAAAGAAAAATAAATAAACTCGGCACTTCGTCTCTTTGCATTTTTGTCAACTAAAGGACTAAACACTATAATATCAATTTTTCTGAGAATCAATTATCAATAACTTGAAGGCAAATATTGAAACGTTAAGAAAACACGAGACTATTAATATTGAGATGTCCAAGTTACTGCTCTACAGCATGTATCTGAAGCACTACATAAAGAAGGCTAAACAACCTCTAAAGTAACCTAAACTTTGATCCATTTAATACATAAGTACTTTAATTTTTTTTCTTAACACAAAGTACCCAGATTTTAAGTCCAATAATATATAAGTTCTATATAGAGATTTAAACATCAAATGACTGATCTTTTTTTGGCCATTTTCATATCCAATAACCCATCATAGAGGCATCTTTCACTTTATAAATGAAAAGTCAAAAAACATTGGAACAAATTAATTTTCCATTTTGCATTTTAAATATCTATTTATACTTGTGTTATCGGATTTAAATTCTGAACACACATAAGAAAAAATTTCAAGTACTTGTGTGTTAAATGAGTCAAAATTTGGGTATCTTAGAAGCTGATAAGCACAGAAAGAAGGTAGTTTTCTTTTCTATTGGATTTAAGATAAGCTTGCTTATCCATACCTTCTGTTGGTTTCACCTATCCTTATTTGAGCTCCATAAGGGAAAATTTTCTTTACAGTTCCTTCTAAAAGTGTTCCCTCTCTAAGGTTTAATATCTCCTGCAAAATAACATTGCGAACTAGAAGTTATTATTATGAAAGGATACAATGACAAATAAGAACAGACAAAGAAAAAGAAAAAGAAAAAAAGAGTATTTTCCATAAAAAAGTAGCAAGAACAACATATAGCACAATAAAAACTTACCCAAGCTTCCTTCTCACTTAGTATGAAGTCATTTGTATCTTCATTTATTCGAGTAATCTGCACATACATCTGGCTACCCACCTGCTTCATCAAGAAACAGGAATCTAAATGTCATCACCAACTTCGGAGTCTAGCTAAAATACTGGCTAGCTACACGTTAAACCTAAACCACAACAAATAAGTACACAAACCAGAAAGAAACTTCTAAATATATGAAGCATGTCCGCTGGGGTAATTTGATACAAAGCTATTCTGACCGAACATGCTTATAATTGGTTCCTGTCCATGCCCCCCAAAACAATAATCAGCTAAACTTAAGCCAGTGCTAAATTGAGTTCCAAGTGGATAGTATATTAGCAAGATTACGGATTTCCAATTACAGGCTATAATTTCTGCGGAATTAAATTATTGAATGCTGCCCTTCTATCAATGAAAGGAACATTGGGAAGGGAACCTAGGCACCAAGCTAAAAAAATCAAAGCAAATGCATAACGGTTCCAATATGATATAAAATATCAACATAAAAATAAAAATCAAATCAAATACTAGCAGCTTACGTTTTCTTTCAACTCAGTGAAGCTGTTCACCCTCTTCAATAATTCAGCTTTAGGAAGGAAAGCACGTAAACCCTGCAAAACCAATTTAGAACATTTTATGAGGGACATGCGCAAGTATGCACCATACTGAAAGTTAGAAACCTGGAGTGTGCATACCTCAATTCTCGTCAGAAGGCCACCAGTGTTCCATTCTGTGATTCTAACCTCAATAGGTTCATTGATTTGTTTTATCTGGCAAAATATCAGAAAGTTCAATTGACAGCAACAAAGAGCATCAGCATATAAGACACAAGTCATAGCAGCAAATTAAGTAGAACTGATGCGAATATCAATGTATCATGCAATACACTTATAAAAATAAATATTTCATGTCATGGTATAACAGCATTATCTAAGCCTGTCTTAGAAGAAAGAGCTATGAAGTTCCTGAAAATTACAAAAGATGTCAACAGAGGAAGCTTGCATAACATAATAAGTTGTTATGAGAACCAAACATAAAAGAAAAGAGAGCGAGAAAAGAACCTGCCTAACTCGATGCCAAGCAATCCGACGGAACAGGCGTCTAGTAGAGAGCAATGGCCGGCCACTGAGTGTTCTCCCAAGAACTTCAGCAAACAAAACAGTTCCAGTCTCCACAACAGGTTTTCCTGGCAATGGCCCTCCACTTATAGCTTCATCATTTTTCACAATTCCCAATTTCCCCCTAACCATAAACTCCTCAGTTGTATCACACAACAAGTATTCCATCTCTTTGTCATACAGAGGTAGCACCTCTTTGGTTAGCATTGTACCCAAGAAGTCTGCTCCTACATTCACATCAAGCTTGTTTTCATTACCTGAAACAACAACACCAACCACAAAATCACCAGGTTTTGGCTCATAATACTCAACATTGACCTTCTTAGCTTCCTCATCATCCTTAGCATCCAAATCACTATTTTCCTCGGAAATTTCCAGCTCATTTTCCTCTTCTCCCAATTCTTCTATAGTATCTCTTGGCTTGAAAAACTTCAAAAAAGGCTCCAAAACTTCGTCTTTATCAAGTTCTTTATCATCTACTTTCGGAACTGACTCTTTACTTATAGGAGTCGGTGATGGCTTATGTAGTAATTCGAGCTCTTCATTGCCTTCAGTTATATAATCTTCCCTATTATTGGACAGCTGGGTACTAGATACATTAAAAACATTGTTCCTAGAGGAAAAGGTCAAATGGGTGCTGGCCAAATTTTGAGAATTCTTACAAAAAATTGAAGATACTGGAGACCGAATAGAGAAAAGGGGATAAAAACATGTAATTTTCGGAGCTGGGCATTTCGAATTTGCTGGGAATACTACGCTTTGGAGTTGGTAGTAAGCAGAAGTGTAATTGTTAAGCGAGAGTGGCAAATTCGGAAAGCAACAAGACTTACAGGGTAGAAGAAGAATTGGCATCTTCGTCGTTGTCTTCTTCTTCCTCTTTTTCTTATCTTAGTTGCCTCATGAGCTTAGTCACAAAGAATCGATTTTGCAGCAGGATGAGAGTGGCGTTCTAGTTTGTTTTGTTTATCCGTTAGCTCTGAGTATCTGACTCGTGACGATATTTGTGTGATTTTTTGAATTTATACAAATTTTGTTTGATAATGGCCACATTTTGAATCATTGGGCCCAAATTAAAGCAGACGTCCATTGACGAATTAAGGATCTTAAAACACTGGATATTTAAGAACTAAATACATTATGTTAAAAACAGTTTCTATAAATGCAAGTTATTATTTATTATTTTTTTAAAATATATTTTTTTATCAAGTAAATTACTTTCATTCACTAATTCCTATTAATTTTTTTTTAAATTATGTTAGTCTTAAATTTTATTTATTTAAAAAATAATTAATATTTTCTCTTTAAATAAGAATAATTTATAAAATCATGAAAGTAAAATTGTGTGTTTGGATATTAATCTTTATTATTTATGTTCATTTGCTAGTTTTATGATAATATGTTATATTAGTCATCAATTAATAATAAATATTTGCTTCCTTCCGTCTAACCAGAGAAGCTCAAAAGTACGAACTCCAAATATATTCACATTCTATACATTAATTAAAAATAATTATAATTTATAAATAAATAAAGTATATTCAACTTTCACAGGCATACCCGTGGAATTTGTAATGATTCAAAAATAATACGTCCAAGAATAATTAGACAGTGCACCCACAAATTTCCAACTAATAAAAATGGGTTACATCAATTGGTAACTTAACTTTAAAATAATAAATAAAAATATTATATTTTTTTAGGCGGTATATCACAAATATTTTGTTAAAAAAATACAATTTAATTCAAAATAATTATTTATAAAAATAAAAATATTTTTATCTTTCCCAAATTTAACATGTCTTTTACTTATACCTCTAACTAGTTAACGACTTTAATTTTCCATCTAATAATATTTTTTTTATAACTTTCATATAAAATTAAAGTTATTTGTTCTGTAATATTAGTTATTGTTTTTTTTAAGATTATTATTTAAAGATAAGCATTTAACTTTATTATTAAAATATTATTTTAACTTTATATTTTATTATATTTATTTTCATATAAACTTGCAGTTAGTTTCTTTGTATTCATTTTCTTATTTATTAATTTTATAAATGTTATAAATAAATATTTAATCATTCAATCCTTAATTATCTTAAAATTATAATTATTGTACATGAATTTAATGGATCTATGGTCTTTCCTTCTGTTATTTATTTTCTTTTATTACACCTGATATACCTTAACTTGTTTAAATCTTAATACCCTCGTGATAATAGTGAAGCATTTGCATCCATACATAATATGGTTTCCAAATTAGACTTATTAAAAAATTGAAAAATAGTGATTGTACTTCATTTTATTCATAATATTAATAATTATTACTATTCTTAAAACCAACTAAGAACCTTGAAAAGATTCTTAGTCATTCATAATTTCTAGATACATAACTTCTAGGTAAATAATTTTTTAGAGTAAAGAGATTGCTCTTTTTAAATACGTGTCTAACTAATGAAAATAAAGATTCTTTTTATAGGATAAGAAATTTATGTTTATAACAGTAAAAAATCAATGTTTTACCTCTATTCTAATAATTCACCAAACTTTCTATTTTTAGCTTTTGAATCTATGTCTTTCATTTCCTTAACATGACCAAGCGACTTAAGATGAGGTTTCTATATTGCATCATTATCTTCTCTATCTCTAATGTAGTAAATATATCTGTAATCATTAGTGATTTTCTTGATGTAAAAACAAAATATTTTTATTATTTCCTAACAAATTTATAGGTTATTACTATTAAAATTTGTCCCAAACTTAATGATTATCTCACCATCTTCTTCACTGATGACAATATTGCTATGAAAAGTGATTATTACTTTACTAGTGGAATAACTTACTTTGATTTTACAATAATTATCAATTTTCTTGAGTTTATGATAAATTTGATCTAACATATGTTCTCTTAGTATAAACAGTTCATCTGTATTGTATTCTTTTTTCAGAAGTACCCTTGGTTTTGAAATTTTCCTATTAGTATTGAAAATCTCTAATTTAATCAAATGATAAAGACTAACATAATATTTTTTATTCCAGTTCATAAGTGGACTGAAAAATACGAGATAGACAAGCTTATTATCTATTTTGATCTTTTTCCTAAAGTTATTGATAAACTTTTTAAAAAATTTAGAAAAATAATTTAATTTACTTAAATTAATTACTACATATAGGCTATCGATTAAACATACATAAATAACTTTATAACCAAAAAATAGATGAGCTATTTCAAGAATATTAAATTTACTACATGTAGAGACTTCTTTTTCTACAGTGTAAAATTTTATATCTTTGATATGTTACTGGGTAGATTTTATGGCTATATAGAGACTTAATTATTATGATTTACTTAAATTCTTGTATTTGTCTTTTTCATCGTCAATAACCAATGTATTCTTAGAGGATGTTTTCTTGAATAGTACTAGTAGTGATACTATTTTTACTGTCTCTACAAAAGGTATTTTCTTGAATAGTAATGGTGTCGTATTATCTTTCCTAAGATCTTCATCCTGTTTGATGATTATGGTTATTATTGTAATGTTGTATAGTAATTTTTAACTATATTTTTTAGAGTTACCAGTTCTGGTACTTTGTAGTTGGTATAAATGCCTTCAGCTTCTATTATATTAAGAAAAGCTTTGTGAGTTATTCCACCAAATTTGATAATAGATTTGCTTACTTCAAATCAATCATTGTAAATTATTGGTTTTGAATCATTATAAAACACATAAATTTTTTCTGGTCTTTTTTTATGCTTCTTCAACCCAATTGAACTTCTTCTTTTTTCAAACATGTTACTCTCTTTTAAACTGTTAGCTTATTCCTTTTCAGTTTGAATTCCTTCTTCATAAGTTTTATCTTCCTTAGAATGAATCTCTAATAGGGATTTCTTTTAATTTTTTTGGATTCTAATGGTCGTTTTGAATTGTTAAGTTATTTATATTTAATTACTATCTCCAAAAGAGATTTCTCTATATATAAAACCTCGTGTTGTTCTTGAAGAATTATTATCTCATTTTCCTTTATTTTGATCTTGATATCAAAATGTTTCATTTTTGCAAGAATAAAAATAGTAAATGTGCTAATTCTCTTGCAAGAGCATCTGCTAAACTATTATTCTTTTTCAAAAGGTGTTCGACATCAAAATTATAATAGTTAAATCATTAATCTTTCTTGTTTATAATCACTTGCAATATCAGTTCTTAAAAATAACCAATTTTTTGTTATTAGTTCTAATAATAAATCTAAAGCTTATTACATATATTATAAATTTATTAATAACTTTTTTAACATCTAAATATTCTTTTTTCATTAATGTGATTATTTAATTCTCGACTATAGAAAGATTATGTTATATATCTACAAAAATATTCATCTTTATCGTCTACTTTTCTTTTTAAAATTACTTCTCAAAATTCATGTAAATCATCTGTTTCAATTATTATTTTATCATTTGGGCCTGGATGATATAAAGTTGGTAAATCTTTTACTTGCGCTTTTATCTTATCCATGTACAAAGTATCTTGTTCTATTTAATTTTAAACATGATCTTTTTTCAATTTTGTTTGTAAAGGTTTTTAAATTTTTGCAAGTTTTTTATGTTTCTTCAGCATTCATCAAACATCCTATGAATTTTTGTAATTAATTTTTTGTCTTTTAATTCACTAAAAAATCTTTGAATGTTATTTATTATATTTTTTATTTTAAATTTCTAACCTTAAATACTTAATTTTTTGTTGAGCAATTACTACTTTCTTTTCAGAAATTACAATACCTAGTTTTTTGTATTCTTATAAGGTATTAATAATATCAAAATAATGTTTATTTAATTCATTTCTTAAAACCAAAATATCATATATATAAACACACCAAATATTTAGTAATTTCTTACCGATTGGAGTTTTTTTAATCCCAATAGTACAACAGTCTATTAGAATTATCTTTGAGGGCAGCTAAATGCCATTAATTTTTTAGATCCACGTCCAATCTTGTAATTTTAAAATTTCTTAAATTTGTTTTTCAAACTCAACCCAATCTTCTAGAGTATAATCATAAGTTTTAATATAATGACTTTGTTAAGATTTCTTAGTTTTATGTTAGTAATCATTTTAAATTTTTTTATTTTGGATCTAAAAATTTTTTTGAGCTTATTATTTTTAATAATTTTTTGATACCTGTTATACCTTTATCTTCCTAAATTTAATTAAGAAGAAAGTTTTTTTTTCTCTTTTATATCTAATCAAATATTTTTCTAAATGAGATTTGTGTCTTATTTTATGTCTATCTCACCACATTTTAGTTTTTGGTGTTGTTCTATAAAAGTTAGGTTTGATATAGTAAAAAAATTTACTATTTTTAACACATAAATGATTTCACCATTTAGTGGTGTTAGATTTATTTATCTAAATTTTTGTGTAAAAAGTTGATAAAAGTTTAGATAATTGTTTGCAATTAATAAATCAACTTTTATTTCTTGTTTATATACGTAGGAATATGAAATTTCTTTCATACTATCATTATATATGTATCTTTTAAGATTTTATTAAGATTAATGGTAATATTGTTAGCAACTCTTACGATTAAATTTTTTGATACTTATTTTTAGAGTTCTTCTAATAATACATATCTACTAGCTACACACATACTAACTAGCTCATGTATCTACATATGCATGTAAATGATAACGTGTAACATTTAAATTTTAATCATACCTTAATATAAATATTTTTTTATTTGTAATATTATAAAATTATTCATAAAAAATATTAATACTCTGAGTCAATTATTTCCTCGTCACTTTCTTTTAATAGATAAATACTACAAATATTATTTATATTCAATTCTTATATTAGTTCTAGTTTCATTTTAAAAGTTTATTATAAAATTTTTGCTTTATATGAAAACTCTTTTATAAATTCTTTTTTATATTGAAGCCTAGTATAACATTCATTTCTCATTATAGATTCAACATATGCATTTATTTTTTCCTATGAGATAATAATTTTATTTTATTGTGGTTTATACATTTTGTCTCCTAAAATATTTTTTCTATAAAGTTCTTTATTATATCTTATCTTATATTTTTGGAAATCATCTTTTCTAAATTTATATATTTTGTGTCTTGTAATTTTTTATTTTTTATACTTTTATTTGTAAGATATTATGTTGCATCCATATTTTTATGACTTTCTAAAATCTCTTGTATTATAACATATTTTATCATTTTTTTTATTTGTTTATATTCATATCTTTTTTGATATTTAATAATTATATAATTTTAAAGATTTTTTATTCTTAATTCTAAGATGTATGATATTATTTTTTTATTTCTTTTATTATATTATGATTTTATGTAATATTCAAGATATTTTTTGAAAAATATTTCCTTATAAGTTTTTTACGTAGATGATAGTAACTTATAATAATATATTTCATATTCACAAATAAATAAATAAATAAATATAAAACATTATATATTTTATATATTTTTTTAATGTCTATTGCTTTCTCTATTTCATTTTCATACATAACCATGCATCAATAATCCATCCATTTCACTCTTATCAATTTCACTAGTGTGGTATTAAAAGTTCAAATAATTCATGTTATTTAGAACAACATCGAATAACATCCATCGCAATCTAACATGAGGTCACCCTTCGTTGAGAGTTGGGGTACATGCGCTACTACATAGATCTACCTTCTTCGTAGGATCCATCTTCATCTTGTGTGCAGGAAATGTTTTAAGTCCTGACGTGGTAATCACAGCAAATTCTGACAAGTCTCAGGGGAATATTTTTTATTTTTTATTTTTGGATGATATGAATACGGTGGATTCCAAAACAGTTAAAGTAAGTAGTTCATTGGACAGCTAATTGGGCTCACTGCACTGAATTGAATGGGTCCAATAAATTCAAGTCCAGTCCATTATAACTTTACGGGCCTTTATAAATAATAAAGCTAATTAAGAGCATTTATTTATGTTAATACAATAGATAATTAATAATTAAAATAATAATATTTATTTTTTAACCTATAATTAATTAACACATCAATTATAATAATATCATAAATCTATAGTAAATAAACTTCTCCATTAATTAATGATATTTTATCAGATATATATATATATATAATGAATTAAATAGAGGCAAATAATTACAACAACAATCATGTACTATTATTTATTCTGTAGTGTTTTTGTTTTCAGAGAAATATATTATTTTATTTAATAAAATTTAAGACTTTGGTTTTTTTTTATGATCGTGAGTACAGATTCAATGATCTTACAATCTACATCTAGAATCCAAAGTCTATAGAACTATAAATTTTCTTTTGACAATGTATAGAACAATAATTAAATAGTTACATATATAATTTGTTTTTATCTTTGACATGTCACGTTAATGTTGTCTGTGTAAGTTATAGTCAGCCAAACGCACTTGTTTAGTTGTTTATGATGACAAAAACATTAAGTCTGCATGTGTACAGTTGTTGTAATGGAGCATCAATCACATGTGATAATTTAAAGGAAATAAATAAGTTCATTTTATGATCACAATTTTCTCCTATTTAGCACCCCAAAAAATATATTCACATGCTTGCATTTTTATATTTGAGAAATTATTTGTAACGTAAATTTATAATGATATTATGATTGTTGATATTTTGATTGCTTTCTTAAATTTTAATATTTGTGAATAATAAATTCGAGTGAGCAATTAGAAATGAATATAAATGAGTTAAGTAGATACTAACAAATTATCATAAATTTATAATATATAACAATATTATATTTTTTTTTAGTACTGTTGTAAAAAGTTTTAAAAATCTTTTAGAATAATATGTATATTTATTTTAAATTTAAAATTGATCTCAAATAATGTAAACAATATTATTTATAAATATAATCAAATTTATTGATAAAAAAAATTATATACATTTAAAATTTTGATAATTTTCTAATTAATATACAAAAATACCCAATCTTAAATTACAATTACATGCGTTTTAAAAAAACATTTATAATTATTTTTTGTAAGTATTTTTTTATATATATAATAAGTTAGAAAGATTTAGTAAAGAAATATAGAATAAGATTATAAAGATAATTAAAATTGATTTTTTCAAATACATCAAAATTTCAAAAGAGAAATAAAAATTAACTAACAATTGTATTGCATAATCTATAAGAAAATATTCTTAAACCCTCTTTATTCACTTTATATTATTCTTTATCTTAATATTTGATTGAATTAATAAATAAAAAACATGATATTTAAAAAAAAAGATACACTAAGGATGTATATTTATAAAATAATAATAAATCATAAATCTTCTTAATTTGATCATTTATTTATGATAAATATCATTTCTTTACTATGTGAAATATGATTAGTACTGAATTTAAGAATTTAATAAAAGACATGCAACAATGTCACACAATTGAAAGCATCATCTTTATAGTTATCAGTATCATTCTTATCTCTTGATACCTCTATAATTTCACAACTATTCAACACAGTAATTTTTGATTTAGTGAAAATTTGAAAAAGAAAATAAGTGGAAATGAGGAGGTAAAAAAAAAGCTCTCAAATTTTTATTAATCAAATGAGAAAGAATAAAAACTCAACTTGCCCTCTTTTAAAGCTTACTACTTTAATTTTCAAAATCTTATGTTGTTTAGATAAGAGCCTCTAATCTTCTTGTCATTTACTCTAGTTTCTCCACTAAATCTTTTCCTCAGTACTTTAATTTAATGTTATTTTACTTTTATATTATTCTGAATTTTCTAATTAATATATTAATTATTTTCTTTTGTGATAGGTACCAACAATAATTGATTAATTACAGTCATTAAACAAGTACATTACTAAATCATATTATTATCAGAAAGAAAATGAAAGACACGTAATGATCCACCTGTTGAGGTTATATATTTCGAAAATTGATCAATTATGTTTGTTGATGACACACACACACATATATATAGTATATTTTACTTTTTGAAGAAAAGACCTGTCTTTATATCACATGATCTCATATTTTGAGAGAACTGATTTCAGAATTAATTGTTGTTGATGACATATATATATATATATAGTAGTATATTTTACTTTTTGAAGAAAAGACATGTCTTTATATCACATGATATCATATTTGAGGTAATATATATAATAAAAGAATTATTCTTTACTATATGATTTGGGTTTGAGACAAGCTGTTAAGAAACCATGGCCCCTTATCCTTTTTAAATTTTTAACAAGTTGGAAGATGTTTAAGAGATTAAGTTTGTGTAATACATGTTTTGGTGGATTCCTCAATAAAAATGCAAGTCAATGAATTAATAATGCTTTAAGTTTTTATTAATGGAGATTAATGGCATACGGTTAATTTAATAATGTTTTAAGATTTATTATTCGTAGACAATTTAATAATGTTTTAAGATGTATTATTCATTATTAATAAAATATGTGTAATCTCGTTAATAAAATTGCATGTTTTTTTAAGAAAATAAATACAATAAATTTGCATTCTAATTCACCTAAAATATTATATTCTCACTCAGTGTGTAGTGTAGGACCAATGTTATTTGAGCAATTATATCAGATTCGAAAAATTGGAGAGATATTATGTGTCTACAAATAACAAAAGGCCACGTGGATAGAAGATGAGGTGGTCCAAAGGCCAACAGAAACGCGTTGTTTTAAATTTTAAATGTGGGAATGGAACGGTAGAAGCAATGGACCAGCTGCCGTTGAACAAAAATTAACCAACTTTTATTCGAAAAGAAAGCCGATAGCACAAGCATTATAAGTAAATATGCTTAAAAAATGTAATTAATTTAAGATATAAAAAAAAATATACTTTAAAAACAATAAAACAACTTTTATTTTTGTGAGGTAATTAATGTTTTTCACGGTACCAAAAATATCCTTAATGTTTAATTTATTTTAAAAATGTTATCATCTATTAATATTTATATCATTTTGATTATTTTTGTTAAAATAATTAAGGACTAAATATGATATTAGAAAACGAATTCTATTAACAAAAATAATATTTAATTTTTTATTATATATATCAAAGTCTAAAATTGTAACGTGACAACATTTCCAAACTTAATAAACAAAAAAGAGAGAGGGTAGTTTGTGTAAAACAAAAAAATTCAAAAAGTCTTACCGTAAATTTAGAATATTAATAGCATATTAAAATGTCAAATAAATTTTTATGCTTAAAAAAAATTAAACTAAAGAATGCCCAGAGGATAACGATTTTCTAAGGACGACGTTAAATCTTCCTCGTGGGATTGGTGTGTTAGGAGAATTACAATTTCAATTCGAACTTAATCAAGCTCTAAACAGCGGAATTAAACATATTCTCCTTCTTTGTGTGAATCTTTTAGGAAACAAATAAATAGAGCTTAAAATGAAACATGCACAAAATCAACACAAGCAATTTACGTGGAAAAACCATCCCGGTGTAGGAAGGAAATAACTACGACACTCCTCTCCAAAACTTTCACTATCAAGAAACAATTGTACAACAGTTCTCTCTAGGTAAAACTAGAGGCAAATAATCAACAACATCATCAAGAATACACTTCTTGGAAACTAACAATTATTTCAAGAAGAATGGAGAAATCTAACCCAATTCGTAGTCACTGTTCACTACTCAGAATTTCTCAAACCGGTGAGCCAAATCGAAATCCCACCGCACATATTAAAGATTCTTGAGTCGTGAACCTGCATGCAAAACTTCAGCTTAATCGGACCACAAACGTCATTCGATCGGAACACTTGATGAAGACTGGCTGGAGAGGGAAAAATTGCTCAGTTTTTCTACTAGCTGATGCCTTTGTTGCTGCAATTCTGAAATTCTTCATAATACTATCTCATCAAACCCTAAATGGGTTTATTAATGAAGCAATGTAAAGACATAATTGCCCCCTTCTTACTCCATGGGCTTTTAAGCCACATTGGCTTCATTTGGGCTCCTCCAAACAAGAGGAAAACCCAACAACAAAATCAACATGGTAATGAAACTTAGTTGAGTGATAACAATCAATAGTCACACCATCTTATTTAAAACATTAAGCAAAAACAGTATAAGAACCGTTGAAAAAATTGACGGTGGTAAATAAATAAATTTTACAAATTTAAGATAATTTTTCAAATCAAAATAAAACAAAAATATCATCAAAAGCTTTTAACATAAAAAACCTTTCAAAAATAAAAGTAATAATCATGAGATCCGTATGTCACTTAAAACTTCAACTATAATAAAATGTGATTACAAATTTTACTTTTAAGTAGATCTCTCACAAAAATACAATAAATATATATCTTTAATTTGTGGGTAAAACTTCACAAATTAACTCTTTTCTATCAGCTTGTTCTATATATCAAAATAGAGGCAAAGACTCTATTTATAGAGCTAAAGCTCCATCCCATAAATTATTCACGCCAGATTGTGCGAAGAGAAACGACACACATTTTTGATTTTTCTTTTCTTTCTTCTCACCACAGGCCTTCGTTGTTAAATACCTTTTTATTTTTCTTTGTTTGCTCGCCCACATGAGTTGGACCAAAAAATCTACCCATCCACCTTACGTGGGATAGGGCTCTTCCAAACTTGCAATCTCTCTACAGATAACAAGTTTTCCTCTCGTGAGGCTTTTTGTCATCATATCTGCCCTGTTATCATTGGTGTGAATATTCTCAACTTGTAATAGTTTATGTTCCAACACATCACGAATCCAATGATACCGTACGTCGATGTGTTTAGACCTTGAGTGGAAGGTAGGGTTCTTGCTAAGGTGAATTACACTCTGACTGTTGCAATAAAGAACATAATTTTCTTGGTTCTGATGCAATTCTTGTAGGAACTTTTTCATCCACGGGATCTCCTTACAACTTTCAGTGATTACAAAGTACTCTACTTCTGTGGTACTTAAGGCAATACACTTTTGTAATCGTGATTTCCATGAAACATTTCCCCCTCCAAATGTTATTAGGTACCCGGAGATAGACTTTCTCGTATCCACGTCGCCAGCCATATCTGAATCTGTATATCCTTCTAATACAGGTTTATTATTACCAAAGTATAAACAATGACTAGAAATTCCTCTGAGATACTTGGGTATCCATTTGATAGTTTCCCAATGTTCCTTTCCAAGATTTGATAGGAATCAACTCATAACGCTAATAGCATGTGTAATGTCTAGTCTGGTGCATACCATAGCGTACATTAAACTGCCAACCGCCGATGGATAAGGCACCTTGCTCATCTCTGATTTCTCCTCCACTTAAGGGACATTGACTCACATTAAGCTTGAAATGGCTTACAAGTAGACAACTAACAAATTTAGTTTTGCTTATGTTGAATCTTTCAAGAAAATTTTCAACATATCATTTTTGGGAAAGCCAAATCCTTTGCTTTTGCTTATTGTAGGTAATCGTCATGCCAAGAATATGCTTGGAAAGTCCTAAGTCCTTCATTGCAAAAGACTTGCTTAACTTCTTCTTCAACTTGTTAATCTTGTCAATATTTTGACCCACAATTAACATGTCATCAACACAAAGCAAAAGAATAATAAAATCACCATCAGAGAATTTTTTGATGAAGACGCAATGATCAGCCGTCGTTCTGTTGTATTTATTTTTCTCCATGAATGAGTTGAACTTTTTATACCACTGCCTTGGTGCTTGCTTCAGACCGTACAAGCTCTTCTTTAGTTTGCATACTAACTTATCTTTGCTTTTGACTTGGAAACCTTCGAGCTATTCCATATAGATTTCCTCATCAAGATTACCATGTAAGAATGCGGTCTTTACATCAAGTTGTTCGACTTCCAAATTAAGGCTAGCTGTCAAACTAAGAAGAACTCGGATTGAAGACATGTTAACTACTGGTGAGAATATTTCATCAAAGTCAACGCCCTTCTTTTGCTCGAATCCTTTAACAATCAATCTTGCTTTGTAACGTGGTTGTGAGCTACCTTCTCACTTTTGATTTTGTACACCCACTTGTTCTTGAGAGCTTTCCTTCCCTGTGGTAGTTTCATCAAGTCAAATGTGCGGTTCTCATGCAAATATTTCATTTCTTCATGCATGGCTTTTAACCACTCAATCTTATGCTGATCACGTATAGCTTTTCCATAACTTTCTGGTTCTCCCCCTTCAGTGAGCATCACATACTCGTGAGGAGAATATTTATGACTTGGTTTTCATACTAGGGTGGATCTTATTGTCTGTATTCTGATTGGACTTGTTCATAAACTTGTTCTGGTTTTGAACTACCAACTAGTGGATTAACATCATCAGTATATGGTGTAACTCCCACGTCATAAGTATTTGTTGGTGGAGAGATTGGTTCTAGATTAACTGGAATTTCATCTAATTGTGGTTTCTCAGATTTCTCAAAATTCTCGATTGTTTGATCTTCAAGAAACACCACATCTTTGCTTCTGACAATCCTTTTGCTAATAGGATCCCAAAATTTGTAGCTGAATTCTTCATGGGCATATCCTATAAAGATACATTGCTTCACTTTTCCATCCAATTTGGACCGTTCATCTTTTAGGATGTGAACAAATGCTTTGTAGTTGAATACTTTCAAGTGTTTGTAAGAAACATATTTCCCTATCCATACTCTTTCCATCACATCGTAGTTTGGTGGAACTGATGGAGAAAAGTTGATCAAGTCAACTATTGTCCTCATTGCCTCCCCAAAAAACGAGTTTGGCAGTTTTGCATTTGACAACACACATTTGACTCTTTCATAAATGGTTATGTTCATCCTCTCTACGACACCGTTGTGTTAAGGTGTCTTTGGTACTTATTTTTTCAGCATGATGCCAAAACTTCTGCAATATTCCTCGAATGGTCCATGATACTCACCACCATTATCTGCACGTACACGCTTAAAACATCTGCTAGTTTCTCTCTCCACATTTACATGAAATTGCTTGAAAACTTCTTGTACTTGATCTTTAGTTTTGAAAGCACAAATCCAGACTTTTCTAGAGTGATCATCAATAAATGTCATAAAATAATGAGCACCTCCTAGTGACTTACAACTCATTGTACAAATATCTGTGTGTATTAAATCTATAATATTTTCCTTTCTAGATGGTATGAGACTACGAAATGTAACTCTATGTTGTTTTCCCATAATACAGTCAACACAAGTTCGTAAGGATGTACCTTTCATTTCTGGCAAGAGCTCCTTCTTGGAAAGAATTCCAAGTCTTTTTTCACTCATGTGGACAAGTCGCTTATACCATAGCTCAGTAGGAACTTATTTCCAAGTGGTATTTACTTCTCCTTTACACAGTCTGGCTTCTGTGAGGTAGAGTGATGTATCTTTCTTGCCTTTAGCTACTACCAAATTATCTTTGGTGAGCTTCCATTTTCCTTCAACAAAATAATTATTGTATCCATCATTATCAAGCATACCGGTAGAGATCAAATTGAGGCAAATATCAAGAACATGCCTAACATCTTATAGAATTAATTTGCATCTAAGATTTGTCTCTAGATAAATGTTGCCAATGCCAATAATTTTCTATGCATCATTATTTCCCATCCTCAAAATCACCTTGAGTATAGGCTGAGAAGAATTCTCGTCGTGAGGTGACATGATAGGAAGCGCCTGAGTAAACTATCCAAGTAGTGTCTTGACATGCAAGATTGACATAATCAACATCTCGAACAATGATAACTTCTTCAGTGACAGTTGTTGTGTCATTTGTTTGGGTTTCTACTTCCTGATTTCTAGATTGTTCTGCCTTTAACCTTCTACATTCTCAAATGAAGTATACGGGCATGCCGTAGTGATAACACTTCTTGTCATGCCTTGACCTAGACTTCGAATGTCCTCTTTGTTGACTTTGGTTACGAGGATTTCTACTTTTACTTCTCCTGTGCCATTCTTACTTGCCTTGTTTTTACATAAAAAATGCTTCAGTGTCAGGAGTATATCCTTCATCCTTTCGTTGAGACTCTTCGTTTAGCATTCTGTCTTTTACCATATCCATGCTAAGCTTGCCGTTAGGAGTTGAGTTGCTAACTGACACAAGTAGAGTATCTCAACTTTTTTGAAGAGAACTCAGCATCAACAATGCTATTAGCTCGTCATCTACAGTTATCTTTATAAAGTTGAGTGGATATACAATGTCTTGGAACTCACTTATATGTTCTGATACGCTATATGTCTTTATACTTCAAATTGACTATTCGTTGCATTAGATTAGTTTTATTCTATGCAATTGTCCTCGCATACATTTTTTCCAACTTTTGTCAAAGCACGTAAGCATCGTGTTCATTAGCAAAATTTTGAAAAATGCTCTTATCGATCCATTGTCTTATTTGAGTAGCATACTTTCGGTTTAGCACAGCCCCATCAACGTCTACATTGGTTATTTTTGGTGTCTTGTCCTCGGTTTTCTCATCCGTTTAAGTTGTAGACACTACTTTCTCATTCGGGATTATAATTGGCTTCTATAGATCTTTAATGCATAAAAGATTCTCCATCTTTGGCTTCCAAATTGCATAATTAAATGCGATCAACTTTATCATATTACCTGTAATTTCCTCCATTTGAATCTTCAATCAACAAATTTTGTCGAACTTGGTACTTTTCTGACGATGAATAGTACTATGTGAATAGTGCATATAAATAGTATTATGTGAACAGTACCGCCGATAGAGGAGTATCGTATATGTGAATAGTACCTGTCGACAGAATAGTGTCGTATATATGAAAATGTGAACAGTACTCTCGCTAAAAACCAACCAAAGATTTGATACCAATTTGTTGGGAAAAATTAATGATTGTAAAAAAATAAATTCTACAAACCTAGGATAATTTCACAAACCAAAATAGAACAAAAATAGCACCAAAATTTTTTAGCGTGGAAAACCTTCCAAAAATGAAAGTAACAACTATAGGACCCATAGGCCACTTAAAACTTTCATTGTAATAAAATGAGATTACAAACTTCACCTTTAAGTGGATCTCTTATAAAAATACAATAAATATGTATATTTAATTTGTGAGTAAAACTTTACAAATGAGTTCTTAATTTTTTTCTCTCAGAAAACTCTCTTAGCTGAGACTCTCTGTAATTTTTTTTCTCTCAACTTATTCTATATATCAAAATAGAGGTAAAGACTCTATTTATAGAGCCAAAGTTCCATCCTATAAATTATTCACGCCAAAGTTCCATCCTATAAATTATTCACGCCAAATTGTGCGGAGACAAAAGACACACATTTTTGACCTTTTTTTCTTTCTTCTCACCACAATACCTTTTTATTTTTCTTTGTTTGCTTAGCCATATGAGTTGGACCAACAAACAAAATTAAACTAAAGATTGCTTAGAGGATCAACAATTTTCTAACTATATTGTTAAATCTTCCTCGTGGGATTGATGAATGAAACTTAATTTAGTGATAACAATCGATATTCACACTCATCTTATTTAAAACATTAAGCAAAAACAACATACTAAACATACTTCACGTATAAAACAAATATTTATGACATGTTTATGCTTATGGAATAATATTAAAATGTATGGCCATGTCTTAAAATCATTTTTCAAAACCTTATTTTCTTTAAAAATATCATGAATTATTTCTTAAATTTATTATCTTGGAGCCTTTATAATCAACTTTCACAATTAGCACATATGAAAAGCATATCCAAGTCAACTTTATAATATAGTTTAAAACATATTGAAATTTAGTATGACCCTTGTATGTACAAATGCTTCCAAACTGAAAGGTCAAGACTCTTGCCCATACTATATAACAATAAATAATTAATTATTTTGTATTAAATAATATTAATAAAATCTTATTATAAATTATTTTAAAATAATAGGAATTAATTATTATATTTTTAAAATTAAAATAAATAGGTTAAATAATTTTTATGAGAGAAAAATTATTGATGTTTTAATAATAAAAATTTAATATAAAATATATAATATATCTTCTATGATTAGTTTGAATTTAAATATAAATAAATTTATAAAAAAAATTAAAAATATAAAAAAAATTATATATTTATTTAAATAAAGTATATAATTTAGATAATGTAATATTTATTTTTATATTTTTTCGTATTTTAAAATACAGATTTTTATTTTTTATTTTATTATCATTGTCAAAAAAAAAATAACATCCTTACTCATGAATAACCATTTTTAGTAATTAGAGACGACGTGTAAGTTATATATGAGATTGACTTTTTTAAGTACAAAAATCATACACGGTAGTTACTATATATTATTATTCCTGATTTCAATCATTGGGGAACAAAAATATTCCCCCTATGCTATAGAGGTTGGGTATTAAGGAAAACAAAAACACAATAAAAGACGAGAAGAATAAACGAAAGTTGTTAAAAGGCTAATCAAGTGAAATAGTAGAGTGAATTAAATAGTTTACGCTTGCAAGTTGATGGGATTTAAAACCATCTGTTTTTCCTTAATGCATGGAGAAGCCAAAAGGTATTTTTGGAAATGCTATATATACGTGTAATATATATATATATATATAGAGAGAGAGAGGGGAAAAGAAGTAATGTAAAAACAAAGTCAAAGTCAGAAAGAAACACATGTGTATACGATATTTGATTACATAAATTAAAATTAAAATTAAAATAATAATTTAATATATTTGAGTTTTTTTATTTATTATATTTTATGTTTTGAGAATGATATTGGGTGTATTAAAATTATGAGTTTAAATATTATTTTTGATATTTTAATATTATTTTTAAGATATAAGTTATATTGAATTTTAGGTTAAGATTTTTCTATAAGAAATAATATTGATAGATTTATTTAAATAATATTGATAGATTTATTTACTATGTTGGGTGTATATTAAGTTAATTCGATAAATCACTTAAAATTTCTTATGTCTTATTTTCATTTGTGCTTTAGTTGATACTAATACATGCTTCACGTGATTTGCAAACATTGAAATTAACATTTTCATATATCAAACATTATTGTTGTCTTGTTGCTAAATTCAATCAAGTAGGAATTTTTAAATCGAATAAAAAGAAACCAAAATACATGAAAAAAAATGATTGGGAAGATACGAAAGTAAGTATTATTTATTTGAGTTTGGTTTATGAAGTCAAATATACTATATTGAATGAGATTTTTCAAAAGAATTATATATTTCAAAGCATATTACAAATAAGATTTATTTGAATAAAAAATTGTTTGTATTGAGGATGAGTGAAGATGATGATATTAGAAGCCATCTAAACATGTTCAATATATGTATTTCTAAATTCATAAGTGTTGATATGAAGACCAAATAATGCTTTTGTTATGTTCGTTACCAAAATCATATGATATATTGGTGACAACATTATTCATTGAAAAGACTTCGTTAACTGTGGATAATGTATTAACAACACTTTTGGAAACTAGTAATGTGATCATGTAGAGAATTCCTTCACATAAAATGTTTTTGCTACCCGATAAGACTCAAAAACAAGTTCATTAAATAGAGGAAAAAGTAGGCCTAGAGGAAGAGATTCTTATAAAGATGAGAATTATTTCATATCTTGTTCAAGAGATGACATTAAGTGCTATTATTATCATAAAAAGATATACATCAAGAGATTTTGTAAAGACGGACTAAAAGATATAATAAGTATGAGAAGGAAAGACGAAAATAGGTAAATATCATTGAAACTTATGACTTTGAGTCTAATGTAATACATGTGGTTACAAGTGATGGCTCCATGTATGATTGAGTTTTGTATTCTACGTGTTGTTTTTATATGTGCTCAAATAATGAATTATTTGATACATACAAGTCTCACGGTGATGGTGATGTGATGTCCAATAGATTAAGGAGCAAGGTCATTGAAAATTTCATTATCAAGATAAACACTACTACAAAACACGTCATTAAAGTCGGTTCACGCATTGAATCGACTTTAAAATATATATTAATTTTTTTTCATATTTGTACTCATTTTGTATTCTACTAATGGCATGTATTCAATCACATATAACATAAAAAAACCAAAATCTTTTTAACAAAGTATAAATAATAATACAAATAATTCAAAATTTAAATATAATTAATTAAATTTATTACAAAAAATAATGTATATACAATACATATATATATATATATATACATACATACATACATATATATATATATGATGTCGTTAACTTAAATTATAAATAAAATGATGTCGTTAAAGTGTAATGGATTTTGTGAGCAAATTTGGTTAACTTAGAATCATCAGCATAGTGACAAAGAAACTGGGCAAAAAGTAGTTTGTCCATATGACAATTCATTCCTCTACATACATGAGCACGTAAATATCCATCAAATAAGCATTCTAAACTTCAAAGACATATGAATGGAGAAATTAAAACATTATAAATATTACCATGGTATTATCTTATGTTATTTAAGATGATATTCTTCTCCTGATATTATAATATGAATAAATTATTCTGTCCATTTTTATTGTAAATCATCAAAAATATGCATATCATAGCCCCATTTGTTCCAACAAAAGAAATACACGCAATTAATTAAATTCAAAATAAGAATGCAATATGATGAATTCACATAAAATAACTTATATATATTAAAAGATTAGTAAAAGAGATTATCATATTGACATACGAGTGATATAATAATAACCTTATCCCTTCGAACTCATATTAACACTTTATTAATCTTTTGTCTATAAATATGAAACTATCTGAAATCAAACTGGTATTTTTATTACTATAATGAGCTCTAATATGAAGTCAAGTGTAACTCTGATTTATTACTTGGCTTGGTTTAGTTTTGGTGCCCTTAAACGTATGGAACAATTGGCCACTCACATTTTTATTTATCTCTTCCCCATAAGTATTATCAATATTTTCTCCATGATAATACCAACATTTATAGCACAAAAGAATACCACTACGGATAAGATAATACTTAACCTCGTCAACTTCATGAAATCGATCATTTTTACATTTAACATATGTACATCGAATTATACTAATTTCATGTAGTTTGTTCAATTCTACACTTTCACATCCAAGATTTTTCTATTTTCTATTAATGACATTAATTAAGCATATTAATTAATTATGTATCTAATCAATATATTTCAAGTATTATTATACCAAAACACACATAATACAAAAACTTATCATTTTAGTCATTTTAAAATTGTATTACTTTTACTTAATAAAATTTAATTATTTATATGTAAATAAATTTATCCACGTACGGTAAATATTATAGTCCCTCAAACACACAAATCCACATATTATTTCTACATAAAATCAACCAAACATATAATAACAAGCATAATACAAAACATACATAAATAAAAAATTTATACAAAAAATAAAGCAAATTAAATAATAAGTGCTTAGGATTAATATAAATACTTATAAGAGTAAATGAAGTGACTAAATGAAGGAAATGAATACAAAATGGGGTGTTTTATAAGTGAGAAAATTGGTATAAAAAATTTGAGTATTTCGCTCAAAAAAATAGGGGATCTGAAAGATAATATGAAGAGAAAGATAACTCACTAAACGACGTTGAAAACGGTGATCGAAGGTGGTTAAAAAATTTAAGTATTTCGCTCAAAAATGATATTCTGATGGAAAAATACATATGGATAGCGTCGGTTGACGTATTGAACCAACGCTACACACCTGTATTTTTTATTTTTTTGATCAATTATTTTTTAAGATTTTAATTAACTATATACTTTTTATAGTTTTTTGAAAAAATTTTCTATTTTGTGTTTCTCATGCTATCCAAATTAGATAACTACGTAAGGAATGCACGTACATAATATTAATTACGTATTCATGTAGTGAATTTTTTATTTTAAGAGTTTTTTAAATTGAAATTAAACAATACAATATTTATTTATTTTTGTCAATTATTTTTTAAGAATTTAATTACCTATAGATTTTTTATATTTTTTTGAATTTTTTTTATGAATATTGTGTTTTTCATGCTATCCAAATTCGATAATTACATGTGAAAAACATGTACATAAAATTAAGTACGTATCGAAGTGCATTTTTTATTTTAACAGTTTTTAAAATTGAAATTAAATAATAATTTTTTTTTATTTTTTTGTTAATTATTTTTTAAGATTTTAATTAACTATATATAGACCTTTTCTATTTCGCTCATATATAAACTTTTCTATATTGTAGTGTTTTTCATGCTATTCAAATTTGATAACTACGTATGAAAAACATGTACATAAAATTAAGTACGTATCTAAACAAATACACAAAATTGTATAAATTATATAAATTTTAAAACCAATTGACTAAATAAAAGAAGAAAAAAATATATTATATATATACAAATTTAATTTTAAACAGTTCAAATAAAATAATAATTGATAAAAAAATTAATTACATGGATATCGTCTGTTGATTCGTAGAACTGACTCGATTTTAAATTGATTATATGTTCATTTTATCCAAAAATATATTTTATATATCGACTTAAATATTACATTTTGTAGTAGTGAAAAGTATATGATAGAGCTATCAAAATAGTACATTTTTAAAAATTTATTCATAACTTGAAAAATAATTTAATTTTATCGAGCAAACTAGATTCTCTCAACCATGATTTTTTTTTTGCAAGGAATGAGTCTTTAGATATGAGTAAAGATTCATCGATCACAATGACAAAAAGGAAGAAGAAAATCTTATAAAATTTGATAGAGAATCTTATTGAAGTAGAGATGTATATCATTAAAGATAAAACAATGATTAGTTCAAAATTAAACTTAATATCTTGTATTAATGATAATAATATAAAGTAACCTAAACATGTCAATTTTAATAAAAAAAAGAAATTACCATTTTTTCTGTTAAAATTATAATGTTAAATGATTTTTTTAACGTGGAACAAATTTAAATAAGATTATTTTATGTTGAAAATAAAGAGATAGATATATAATATTTATAAATAGAGTGCAATGATAACGTGTATAAATATATATTTAATAAATTTATTTTTTATTTTTTATTAAGCCAAAGATTTTTGGCATTAATGGCATAAAAAATAAAAGAAACTAAAGTAATCAAAAGACTGCACAAGTGAAACAATAATACAGTGTGTTAAATAGTTTATGTTTGAAATTTGATGGAAATTAAACCCATTTGTTTTTCATCGATTCTTCGAGAAGCGAAAAGGATATTTTGGAAGTGATGTATATTCAGAGCGGGGAAAAAGGAGTGCAGTAAAAACCATTCCAAAGTCAGAGAGAATTAGGTACGGTAAGAAAAGGGAATAAAAGAGGTGTTTTGCGTGTATATGATATTTTGTTAAATAAATTAATATAAAGAAAATAATTTATTGTATTTGAGTTTCTTTATTTATTATATTTTGTACGTGTAATTGATATTTAGAATATTTAAATTTTATATTTAAGTGTTGTTTTTGAAATTTTAATATTATTTTTAAATTACGGGATAAAATGGATATTAAGTTAAGAGTATTTTATAAAATATAATTAGTATATTTATTTATAATCTTAAATATAAACAAGTTTAATTTATTAAACTAAACTAAATATAATCATATTTTATTTTTTTGTTTATTTTTTATATATTTTTACTGTATCTATTTATTAATATGTGAACGAAATACAAAATACATATAAATATTTTAAAAAAAAATAACATTTTTTTTTACTTTCTTAAAAAATATTTTAATTAATTTTCATACTTAATAATAATAAATAATTCATTATATATAAAACGTGATTAAATATTACAATTTATTATATTATTATATTATAACCGTTAATATTAATAAAAATTATTTTTCTTATAATCTAAATGATTCAAATTTTGACAATATTATCACCAAATTTGAAACTAACAAGTTTTTTTACCTTATGTTTTTAGGTGATGAGATATGTTACCTAAAATATCCAAATAATTTCAATTTGTCTCTCTTTGATAATATCTGATATATTAGAAAGAAAAAAAAAACTCATTCCTAAACATTCAAGGCATTTCTGGTGGCATATAGTTACAATTAACCTAGAATATATTCACTTATAGCAAAAAAACAATTTATTTATTTTTAATGTTTACTTTTTGCTCAATTATACAATCTATTATATTGTAATTTGACAATTGTAAAATAAGTTGTGAACTAAAATGCAAAATTGAAATATAAAATGATTGTGTGCAACTGCAAATAAACGTTTTTGTTTGTTTGTTAAAAGTGAGAATATATAATCAATTAGGAATTTAGGGTATAAATCAACTACAGTAAAAATAAACAAAAATTAATTTGAGATAATATTCAGGTTTATTGTTGATGAAAAGATGTAAAGTTGTAAGGTTTGAATTTTATGTTATATTAAATAAAATATTTACATTAATAAATATTTATTTTTAAAAATAATAAAAATAATAGTCTTTAAGATTATTTTATAAAAATAATCACCATTTTATATTAATTAAATATTAAATAATTTTTAATCGAATCATATTTAATATTATCGAGAAATTGTTTTTATTATTATAAATTTTTATTTTTTTATTTAAGTAAAGAAGTAATCAACAATTGAAAAGGATAAATTGCTAGGAGGTTCGTAGATAAGATGCAAAGAAAAAAAAAAGGTGTGGTATAATTAAAGTCGAAATAAATGTTTGCACATGGCAACTCATATTACTTTATTTTCTTTCAACATATTATTCTGCTTGCAGAGGAAGAATCAAATTTTATCTTGAAAAAAAAAATTATTATTTTTTTATTAAAGTGGTGAAAGTGGATAAGATTTCTAGAACTACTAATATTAGAAACTACGAATTAATAATGTAACAAGTAAGCTCAAATACAACTTCAAAGTTAAATAATTTTCCTATATATTTAAAACAATTTAAATAATTAAATAATTAAATTATATTTTTGAAATTAAATTTACTATTTAATTATTAAACTTATTTTAAATATATTAATTAATTATTTGATATATGATATTATTAGATAGAGATAATATTCTATTATTATTAGATACGCAATCAAAAAAGTTTATTAACTACATATTGTATGTAATTTTAACTAGTGTATTATATTATTTTATTTTATCAAATAGTAGTTAATTTAATTTAAAGATAATAACAAAATTCTATTATATTATTAAAAGTATAGCATTTTGGTACGAACGAAGAACATAAAATAATAAAAATTAAAATTTTAAATTTTTTTTTATCATAAAATTAACTTATTTAAAACTTGAGATAATAAAAATAATATTTTTATTATTAAAAAAAATTTAACAAACATTATTTAAATTTATGTAATTAAAATTAAATTATAATTATTTTAACTCTGGAATGTTTTTTAATTAAATATATTATTAATTTTTATTAAGTATTATTTTTTAAAATTTATGGAGAATAAATAATTATTCTATTGAGAAATAACCAAAACATATTTAATAAAAATAAATAAAATAAACAGTGGTCGACATACTCGTAAAATAGTAGAGCACCAAATAACGGGAAAAGATCAAAAATACCCCTAAGGTTTAAAGAATATTCAGAAAGACCCTTCAGGTTTTAAAAAATTCAAAAATACCCTTAAAAACATAACGGAAGTTAAAATTAACACTCATCGTAAATACTGGGTAATAAAAAAAGTATGGAAGAGGAAAAAATAAACCAAGAAATATTAGATATAGAAACGTAAGACATTTTACAATGCTTTTTTCATAGGAAATGGTAATAAGTAAAAAGAAATTTGAAGAAATTCAAAAAGTAAAATTAAATCTTAAAGAATGAGATAGATTTAAAGACCCATCATTTTTATTAAGAAAAATATTTCTTAGGAAAAATATAATCTAATATGGTATTAGTAATAAGGAAATGAGCATTAAAATTACAGATGCAAAAGGAAGATATAATATACCATTAATTAATAAAGAGACTATATTAAACAAATTATCAAAAATTCCTCGAAAGGATAAAGAAAAAATTGGATACATTCATTTAGGAGGAATCCAAATATTAATAAAAGCCCATTTTAGAGAAGTAATAGATACACCAATAAAAATAGCTCTATTAGACAATAGAATAATAAACAAGCAAAGATGCTTTATTAGGAATGATCCATGGAAACTTAGATACCAAAAATTAAAATTTACCGCATATCCTAGATTTGCTATAAATATACAAGATAAAAATCTAAACCAAGTATTAAGTCTAGCTTATGAATTTGAAAGGAGATTTAATGAAAGTTAAGGAAATCATCCATTTTCAATACATTATCTAGTAGCATATTCTTTAACAAATAGTCATAATAGTTCAATATATGGACAAAATGAATTTATAGAAATAGATAAAATTTTTAAAGAATTAGACAAATAATAAAACCAGAAATACTAATGTAGATTTTGAAATACCAAAAGAATGGAAATTAGATATTAAAGAAAATCCTTAATAACAGGAAGAAAAAGTAATAGCATACCAAGATTTACTTTTGTAGATCACGAAGAAGAAACCTCAAATCAACAAGTTAAAAACTAGAAAATGAAGTTAAAATAATGAAAGCATTAGTTCATGATTGCATATTAGGGAAAAATCATGTTTAAGGATAAAATAAAAATATGAATTTAGAAATAAATGAAAGCCTAAGTAGGGTGTGGAAAAAAATCAAGCAACACTATTTGAAACTATACAATTATTAACAGAGGAAATGGATCTAGTCGAGGAATCAAACATAAAATATTTACAAGAAATAATAGATATACAAAGAGAACTATTAAAGGAAATAAAGGAATATGGTTATAATAAACTATAACAAAATATACATAAAGAATTTTCAGAATTAAGGAAAGATGTATACAATCTAAAGATAGATCATAAATATGACCCCTTAAAAGGATTAAAAGAAGAACCACCGAGGAAATCAGATTCTCGATTCCCAAAAATAAGAAAAGAAAAAATGAGGAACAACCTAAGAGTAAAGAGATAATTCCAAATTGATGGAATATAGGAAAAAATTAGAAAAAGAATTTATGAACCCTGAGAACAGAAATATAGAAACATTGGTCAAATTATTAACATTAACCAATGAAGAAATAGAAGAACATTATATTGGAAAACTTTGTACTAACAAAGAAGAAGATGATATTACAATAATCGTGAAACCGATTCATAATCAAAAACACGACCCCAAAAGGTCATATGAAACCAATTTCATTATCAATTCCTTACCAAGAAGAAACATTGTCCGACCAACATAGGGAGGAAAGAAGTAGACAAAGATCGAACAACCTCGATACTACATATAGAAGAAGACAAGCACCTAAAATGGAGGAAAGGTTTAGACGGGGAACTAAAGGTAATATTCCACGAGTTCAAACTCCAAGATAACTATAAATCTGAACTTCTAAATTTAGATTGTATAAGAGATAAGAAAAAAGCTTTAGATGAACGGTCTAGTGGGACGAAGCGTCCTTATACAAACTTCTCCAACTACCCAAACAAATCCTTCAATTTGTGTAGTTCTTATAAAGACATAAAATGACAGAAATGTAAAAGTTTGGTTTTCAAACTTAACATATCAACAACATTTATTAATGTAAGGAAATGCTTTCCACAGAAGAGAATACTTAGATACGGTAATAAATGAAATATACAAAGAATTTATTGGGGAAGATAAAGGAAGGACTATCATCAATCCAGTTGAAAATGAAATCAATGAAGCTAAATGGCATCTAACAAAGATGGAAATTTGTAACACGTGGTTATATATAGATTCTTTTATTTGTGAATATGAAATGTATTACCATAAATTACCACTCTATACAAACAACCTATAAAGAAATGTTTTTTCAAAAATTACCAGGAACATTATATAAAAACTTTAAATGTAAAAATCGGGAACAAAGGAATGAGAAACTATACCAGATACTCTAGGTGAGGAAGAATAAGAAGTCTTAGAGATTGGATCATTATAAAATGCCAAGAAAGAAAAGAATACAAACAAATAAGAGGAAATGATAAAATTTGTTGTGATACAAGAGATTTTAGAATGCCAGAAAATATGGATGCAATATAAAACCTTATAAACAAAAATATAAAAATATATATTTAGAAAACAAAATTTCCAAAAATATAAAAAGAGATTCAATAAAGAAAACTATAAGAAAAGATATTTTAGAAGAAAGGTTTATAAACCATCTCGAAAAAAGGAATTATTGCCCTTCAGAAAGAAAAATGCGTATGTTGGATCTGAATGAGGAAGGACATTACGCAAATGAATGTCCAAGCACTTTCAACATAAAAAGGAATTTAAAAAGGAATTTCCACAGAAAGCAAAAATCTTAGAAGAAGCCTTCAAAATGGAATTAGAACCAATTGAGAATCTGACATAGATGATACTTATAGTATTTATCTATTAGAAGAAACTCAAGAAGAAATAATCGATTTCGTAATATGAATATTCAGATAATGAATATTCTTCAGAAATGAATGATTTGTATAGTATTACAAATCCAAATAGTACTTACATTAAAGTAGGACTAAAATTTAAAGCGTTATAACACTTATCATTTACATGCATATATAGATACATGAAGCTAGTATCGTGTGTAGCTAGTAGATATGTATTTCCGTATGACAACTGGAAACAAGCACCTAAAGATTTAATTGTAAGAATTGCTAATAATACTACAATAAAACTCAATCAAGTATTAAAAGATACTGATATAATAATAGGAGGAGAAAACTTTCATATTACTACCATATATCAACAGGAAATAGGTGTAGACTTGTTAATAGGAAATAATTTCTTAAATTTATATCAACCATTCACACAACATTCTGACAAAATAAGCCTTACAACCTTAGAAGGAGATACAATATATGTCTCTAAAGTAAGAAAACCTCTAACTGTCTCAAACCCAACTTTTATGCAACAACATAAAAAGCGAAAACGTGGTGAGATAAAAGACCAGCAAAAACAAAAACCTTGTTTAGAAAATATTTCATTAGATATAGAAGAAAAACAAAACTCTTTTCTCAATGAAATACAGGAAGATAAAACCTTAACAGGCATTAGAAGATTATTAAAAATGCTTAGTTCAGAAAATCCTTTGGATCCAAAAATAAATAAATCTAAAACTATAGTCAATATAAAATTAAGAGATCCTAACAAAATAATAAGAGTAAAACCAATGATTTATACTCCAGAAGACAGGATTGAATTTGGAAAACAAATTGAAGAACTTTTGGAATTAAAAGTTATAATACCAAGTAATTCACCTCACTCTAGTCCATCATTTTTGGTTGAAAAAGAAGGTGAAAAAAGAAGAGGCAAAAAGAGAATGGTAATAAACTTCAAAGCACTTAATAAAGAAACCATTGATGATGGATACTTCATCCCAAAAAAGGAAGAATTACTATCATTAATAAAAGGAAAGAAATACTTCTCAAGTTTCGATTGCAAAAGTGGATTTTGGAAAATAAGACTAGATGAAGAATCTCAAAAAATTAACAAGATTCAGCTTCTCAAGGGACAATTCCAACGGACAAGAATACCATTTGGATTAAAACAAGCTCCAGGTATTTTTCAAAGATATATGGATAATATTTTTAAGAAATTACAAGATATTTGTTATGTTTACATAGATGATATTTTGGTTTTCGAATGAATTAAATAAACATTATTTGGATATTATCAATATATTACAAGAATGTAGAAAAGAAGGCATTGTACTCAAAAAGAAAGCAAGATTTGCTCAACAAAAATCAAATACTTAGGATCGAGATTGAAGATGGAAAACATAATCTACAACCCCATATACTAAATAATATTCAAGGTTTTCCTAGTGAATTAAAAGATAAAAACCAATTACAAAGATTTTTAGGATGCCCCATATACGCAGAAGCCTATATCAAGAAACTTGCGTAGAATGAGGAAACCATTACAAGCAAAATCGAAAAAGATTATGTCACGGAAATGGACAGAAGAAGATACTCTATATATGGATAAAGTAAAAGCAAAAGCAAAAAATTTACCAACTTTATACCATCCAGGACCAAAGGATAAAATGATAATTGAATCAGATGCTTCACAAGAATATTGGGGAGCAATCCTTAAGCAAAGAGTAGATGAAAAGATGAATATCTTTAGAGATACACATCAGGATCTTTCCAAGGTTTAGAATTAAATTATCATAGTAATGAAAAAGAATATTTAGCTGTTAAAAAAGCTATTAAGAAATTTGCAATATATGTCATAAGTTCTAGATTCATTATTAGAACAGATAACAAGAATTTTGGTTATTTTTTAAGAACTAATATTGCAGGAGATTATAAACAAGGAAGACTAATTAGATGGCAACAATGGTTCAACCATTACAATTTTGACGTTGAACATCTTCCAGGACATAAAAATAGCTTGGCTAATGCTCTTACCAGAGAATTAGCACCTCTAACTATTTTTATGATCAGAGAATGGAACGACTTTGATATTAAGATCAAGATAAAAGAAAAGGAAATAAAAATCCTATAGAACAACTCGAGTTGCTATACCGAGAAATCTCTTACATACGTGAATAAAACAGGAAGAACTTAAATGTTCAAAACAAATTCGAGAAAGTAGTAACCTCAAATGAGGAATCTCTCATAAAAAAGGAAGAACCTAACAGATCACAAAAAAACTTCTAAACCCACCGCGACGGTATAAAAGAAGAACATAAAAAAGTTTATGGTCTATAATGGCTCCAAAACCAGGAATTTATAACAATGGCGTATTAGCAAAATCTATTCTAGGATTTAGTGAGTAACTCATGAGCCTTCAATTAACAAAAAATGTAAGGCGAAGTTATGCCAACTACAAAACACCAAAACTAATAACTCCCGGAGAGATAGTAAGAAATTATTCTCAGCATTTCACAACAACAACCAATGACTCCAAGCATCGACAAACCTTGGAAAAATAGCAAGACCTCCAATGCTATTCAAAGAAACATCTCTACCAGGAGACATCAAAAATAACAAAACATTCAAGACTTATTCGTGGGAAACATCTTCTGAACCACTCAAATAACGAAGATGAAAAAGACCAATACAGTAAATCTCAATAAACAACAATGGTTAAGTTCTATAATTTAGCTGTAAAATCTACCCAAGAACATACCGAAGATATGAAATTCTATACTACGTATTAGAATTTCCTCAGTAGCAAATTCAATATATTGGAAGGAGATGATCCAATTTTTGTGTATAAAGCATTTCATGCAAGATTAATAGAAAATATATATCCAGGAATTAATTTAAGTGAATTAAATTATTTTCCAAAAAATTTTAAAAGAGCAATTAAGAATTTTAGAAGAAAAATTAAAGCAGGTGATAAACCTATTTATCTTAGATTTTTTAGTTCATTAATGGACTGGAATGAGGAAGGAAGTATTAGTCCCTACCACTTTATCAAGATAGGATTTCCAACACAAACATGAGGTTCCTAAACCGGTGGCACTTCCGGTAAAAGGAATTCAACGCAGAAGAACTCTGTGTATTAAGAGGAAAATGCTAAGCCGTGATTTACTAACTCGAAAAGATCGACAATTCTACCGAGATTAAAGTAAATTATTCAACCAAAGAAAGTTATCATCATCTCACATGCAAGAGTAATGGTTTGTCAAGAAGATGGTGAAAAAATCACCAAATATGAAACCAATTTTAATTGCAAACAACTTAGAAATTGGTCCAAGAAACTAGGAAAGTATTTTGCTTCTATGCCAAAAAGGCCACCAAAGACCATAAGTGCATTCTCTCTGCATCAAAGATCGGTAAGATGAAGATGCGTCATCATCAACATCATCAAAGGAACAATTGCAAGAAAATGACAAAGGAAATTAAGAAAAGAATCAAGAAGATTACAAAAGAAAAAAGATGAGACCCCACATCTTACCAAAGATACGCCAAGGAAAAAGTAACGGTTATCGTGAAAAGTAGATGAATTATTAAAAGCAGAAGAATTATTAAAGCAAGATGAATTATTAAAGGGTGTAAAATAATATATTTGGTCTTGTAAATAGGATTCCTTATTCTATAAAAGGAACCCTTATTATCATTTCTAGAACACAGAACGGAGAGAAACCCAGAGCTCTCTACTCGAAACCTCAAATAAGAAAAACCTTTTATATCTAGAAATCGAATCCAATAAGGAAATACCCAAGAATCCATGAAATGCTTAAGACTTCCTTTCAAGAGTTCTTAGTCGCCTTAAGTTGTAATAATTATTATATTTTGAATAAAATGGAGTTCTATTACTCTTTCTTTAGTAAGTCAACTTTTGACACCATTCATGTACTGGATGCGAAAGCTTACCATTACCAGGAAGGTGTTGAGGTGTAAGCGAAGTGTAACAGGTGTATAAGACGAATGTAATAAGCACTAACCCATTAAATTCAAGTATGATGATTATAAATTTAAGCTAATTAAGAATCTTTAATGTTGAAATATTCGCTACTACAAGGTGGTATAATAATTTTAAAGCAGAAAATAGAATTTATTTTTAGAAAGAAAATAATATGAATATCGAATCACACATAAATTAACTATTAGATTTAACAAATGAAAGAGTAATTTTTAATTTTAAAAACAATTAATAGAATCAGATTAGAATTAAATAACCAACATAATTAACATAACATATTACATGCAATCAGAAAGAATCTGAGAAAATTAAAAATTTTATAGTAAAATAATAAGTTTTTTAAATAAATTATTACTATCAATAAATACACAAAGACATTCATCTATGTCAATTTTAACTCTAGATTAAGATTATATCGATACTCGAAAAATGGTATCAAAGTCAATTAATAGTATTTTAAATAGTAATGGACGGAGTATTAACAACATTAAAAAACAAGGGTATTTGTGACATTTTATAAACCCCAGGGACATAAATGAAGATATAACAAACCTCAAGGGCAATTTAGAAAATTATACCCAAATAACGCTATAAAACAAACAGTTAAGATTTTTCACATGAAAAGAAAGTAAAGAGACCAATCACTCTTCTTCTTTTCTGACACAGACACTGTCTGTGTTTAATTTCCACACAGAGAACTTCATAAAGCAAACTTCATAGATCATCAATTTTGTTCTTGAAGAAGATGTAAACAAAATTCTTTGTTTCCTGAAGAAGAGCTTCAGTACTTCTGATACAATAATTAATATTTATTTTATCAGCCTAAAATTAAGGTAAGTAATTGGTACCAACTCTTTAGAGACTCTCTCTCTCTGTTTTCTCTCTCTCTCTCTCTCTGTGTCTATGCTTTTCCATCTCTCTCTCTCTGTGTGTGTCTGTCTAGTGTATATGCTTTTTCATCTCTCTCCCTCTCGTGTGTGTGTGTCTGTCTGTCTATGCTTTTCTTCTAATTAGCTAGATACTATTTTTAACATTAATTCATTAATATTTAGCCAATTTAATTATATATAGATTGGAATTATAACTTGTTTGATTTTTAATTTATTTTTGGTTACGAATTTTTTTTTGTTTCTTCAAGTGATTAAAGATAAAAACTTGAAATTTAGTTAATTAATTGTAGAGAATTATCCTTGATTAATTTTCTCCTTTATATTATTATTTTTGGAGCCACTTTTTTATAACCAATAAATCTAATTAGTTATATAAATAATATTATTTAATCATATTATATTATTAAAATTTATTATTTTTTAATAATTATCACTTAAAAGTATTACTTAATCTAAAAAAAATTATTTTTTATTCTATATTATTTGGATTATATTTTAAGACAAAATTAAACTAATATATTTTTTATATAATGGGAAAGAAAGCGAGCATATTTTTCTCTAAATGGATACTGGAATAAAAAATTTATGTCTTATAGTAATTATTTTTATTCTGTTTTATATCTATAATATAATCAAATGTAAAAATATCGAAAAATAATTCTATTTTTAATTTCATTTATTTTAAATAAACCTGACTTAATTTTAAATGTGTCATTTGTTCCGCACATTTTTACGAGTTTATTACAACCTATTAAATAGGAATAGGTGTCACTGTATCAATACCACAATCCGCAAATTTATTATATTTTTATAAAATAAAAATATTTTAAATAATAAGAATGATACGTTAAAATGTCTTATATCGATTGTGCATGAAGTATCAAACACATATATAAATAAAGACAATCATATATCTCATAACTTTGTTTTTTAAATAAAATTAGGCTCAAATTTAACATGCTATCAAAGTAGGTAAAAAAAACAATCACTCCATGTCATGCAGCTGTAAACACACCAACATCTATCGATAAACTAATGATGTGAGTGGAGTGTGAAAATGTCACATATCTATTGAGCATGAAGTATGAAACACATATATAAATGAGGAGAATCTTACATCTCATAACTTGTGTTTTTATGAGATGTATTTAGGCCTAAATTTAACATAATAATATTATATTTTAAATCATAAATTAAAATATATTAAATATAAAAGTATTTTTTTTTTGAATTACTATAAAAACGAAAGGCTTGTTAAATCAAATCCTTTTATCATAAAACATAACAAAGTTGTACTCTCTTGGGAAACAAATTCAATATTACGATAATAACAACCATCTAACCTTTTACCCCCTTTTAATTTCTCTCGTTACTAAAGAAATGAAACCCTTGCTTAAAAGAATCAAAATTAAAAAGAAAAAAAAATGAAACCCAAAAGTTGAAAAAGGATTTTCGTATTACTTTTTGGACCATATGGTCTGTTTATTTTATATCTATTCTCAACACTATGGTCTTTTATTTTGATAATATTATAATTTTATTTAGATTTTTAACGTGATATTTTTATTTAAAAAAATTTATTAATTTAATTTATTATTTAATCGAAGATTTTTCTTATATATATTAATACATGTACGATATTTAGAAATTATTTTTAGATAATTAATTAATTAAAAATATCATTTAAATAATTGATTATTTAAAAATATATTCCTATTATGGAACATTTATTATACATATGAAAATATTTAATTAAATAGAAAATTTTAATTTATATTTTTTTAAATAGGAGTATCATTAAAGTAATAACTTAAAAATATAAAAAAATGATAAAAAAATAAAATCGTGATATTATTAAATTAATAAATTTTTTAATATTTTTTTGGTAATATTTAGTTCATAGTTTTTTTTTTCAAATTTAACAAATTCAGTTTAATAGAAATATTACTATAATAGTTAGAATTAATAAGATGAAATTATTATTTTTATTATTTAATTCTTATAATTTAAAAAAAAAGAATTATGAGCCAAGTATTACGATAAAAAAAAGTTAAGTGAACGAATTGTAAATCAATAAAAGTAGAGGAATCTTTTTTTTGTGTGTGTGTGTGCGCGCGTGCGTGTCTTTTTCACTTTAACTTACGTGGACTCTTGATTAAAAGCAATTAAAGTTTAACATAAAGTGGATGTTTCTTAAAATTCTCTTATCTATGATCGGATATAACCTTTTATTTAATTTGTTTTTGGAAAAAGATTTTATGTACTTTTTTTAAAAAAAAATGTGATTTATGTACTCTCTTTTTTTTCTTTTTCTATTCTTATTTATGTATTTCTTTGAATTTTGTTTTTCAAATAGGCAACATCTTTCTTATAATTTATTAGTTCTACTCTGGCTAACACAACCACAAGTTTTGATAAAAAATAAAAAAAAATAAGGGTTCAGTATATTATAGTTATCATATATCTCATCTACGGCTTTCAACTATTTTAATTTAATTATTGATATCAAATTTAACAAAATTAAATAATAACAACGTTGAGTTCAGGAAATTTAGCACGTGCCTTGCACAAACAAGCTTTTTGAAGCAACATATAGTTATTATATTACTAAAAATAAAAAAAATCAAAAGTCAAATTCATCATTTCATCCTTTAATTTAGTTAATTTAACTATCTTGCTTCTTTTTAGAAGATAAAAAAATGTTTTTTTTATATAATAAATAAATATGTTTAGGACACAATTGTTTTGTATAGTATCACATTTGTTTATTTTTTTAAATATTAAATTAAGGTCTACACACTTTATTGAAAATATTAATTAATGTAAACAAAAAACTTGATACATCATATAATTATTAAAAAAAATTAGTATTTTTTATTTAAAAATAAAATAGTTAACAAATAATTTTGCATGATTTAAATTTATTATAAAACAAAAAAAATATTATTAAACAAGTTTTTTGTCTTTTTTTAATTTAAAAATTAAAATAATAAAACCTTTCTTATTTTTAAAAGACCCAATTATTTAATAAATAATATCCTCTCTATCCCACCTAGATACTACAAAAATGGAAAATGAATATCATTAATTACTCATTGAGGAAGTTAAAAAAAAATTAAAATTGAGAGGATTAAAAAATAATAAGCTAAGGAGGGTTACGTGCTTGCCTCCTTTTGATTTTCTGCTTCTTTATCAATATTATTATTATTATTATTATTATTATTATTTTAATACAAGATTAATTTGCACTAAAATTTTAAAAATTAAATCTTTCTGTCAAGTATTTATTAGATTATCACATATATTGTATAGGACTAATTAAAGAGAAATATTTGTGCTTATATTCATTCATCTCGTGATGATTTGACAACATGCCTTAATTTACCAAATTTTTGAGTTAATCATTCACATTGAATTAAACTATACTTTTTCTCAAAAGTGAAAAAAATAAATAAATTGAAGTGTACATCTTAAAAAAACAATAAGATTTTTTGAGAATTTTTCTTATTAGTTATTAAAAAGATATTATAACACCAAACTTGTACCATATATGCGCTAACAAATGAGTTACGAGAGTCCCATGAAAAAAATAAAAATAAAATAAAATAAATGACATGAAGATTTAAATAAAAATCAATTTAAATAAAAATCAAATGAGTTTTATCCACCCTTTTGGGGTCCCATGAAAAGGATTGCCATTCATCATAAGTGCTTCCTGAGCCTAATGATCATTTCTCAGTTGCATCATAATTCACAATGGTAAACAAACAAATCGAGTATTTAGATGGTGGAAGATTTGAGTAACAATTATATATATATAAAGTGTAATTATTAAAAACAAAAAACTATGGTTCCTTACTTCCATACACATTCTCTCTCCATCACTCTTTTGCTATAGTATAATATTCTTTTTATATATTTTCTTATAACTTTATTTGTTGTCCCTTTACCACAAAAATACAACACACAATGATGTCATTGCTAATAACTTAGAACACCACTCAAAAATGATCATTTTTGGGATGTAAATTCACGACTGTTGGATCACTTTGAAGTAATTTAAATTCATTTAATTTACAGATTTAATTTAATTTAATTTGAATCCACGGAGATTAACTTGAATTCAAATGAAATGAAATATAAATTTATTGATCAAATTAATTTAAATTATTAATTAAATATTTTTTTAATTAATTACATATTTTTTCATAAATTAAAAAATATTATTAATGATATTAGAACTCATTAGTACAAATATTATTACATGAAACAATAAAAAAAGAAAATAATATCATAACAACTAGTAAATAAAAAAAAACATATTAATAATATCGTATTACATCATCATTCAAATATTAACGTTCAAAATAATTTATATCACATTTTTAATTTTAATAATTTCAAGTCATATTATCGATCAATTAAACTACGACATAAATTATCAGTCATAATTATTAATTTTTTTTATCATGATTTTGAAGTTTTAATAAATAAACTTACATAATATGACTTATATTAACCTAACAAATACATGGATGCGTGGTTAAAAGTTTATGTTAGAAATACTACAAACTCAAGTTATATAAACAGATTTATATAAGAAGATTTATGTTAATAGATTTATATAAGAAGATTTATGTTAATTCTATTATATTGAATATCAACATTTATATTATATATAATCCTCATTTATCCTATATCTGTTATTATTTCTTTTTGCACTAGTAAACAACTTATAATACTACATAAATTATATTTAATTATAACTAATTATTAATTTTTTTATATTTATTCTTGAGACTATAAAATTTATCTAGAAAGACATTATAGATATTAATGCAAATGGTTGAATATGTGAATCCTAGTAAGTGGTCTACTTATTTATAGGACATAAATGGTACATGTGTCAGATATACAATGTGTAAATGTAAATACGTGTTAAGAGGGCATGATTTAGCCTAAGGTACAATGTGTTAGGGATTCAGGTTGGGTTTCAACCGTGCTTTCCATGAGGTCATGCTGTGATCGAGCTCGAGATGACCTTGGGCTTGGTCTTTCTTGGGCTCGAGCTTCTATCGAGCTCGGTCTTTCTAGGCTCGAGTTGATATCGAGCTCGATCTTGATAGGGGTTGAGGTTATATGGGCTTGGTTCGTCCCACATGTGGGGTGTCTAGGGTACTTCATTTTCCGTCTTGGGCTGGACTTGGGCTTGGTCTGTATAAGGCTCGAGTAAAGCTTGGGCTTAGTCTATCTAGGGTGCTTCATCCTCCGTCTTGGGCTGGACTTGGCCTGAGTAGTTTTACAAGGTCCAAATTTGGGCCAATTCAGATGTCCAAACATTGATGTTTAAATAATGAACAATCGGATTGGTATGTATTTATGTATAATGGATATTTGTTGTATTTGTAATTTTTTTGGTCAAAGTGCCGACTTGGTTGCTGATCGAGGTGGGGAACTCGACTTCTTTTATTGGTGCTCCACTAGATTTATAGATCTAGGTGATGAGCCCTTGATGCCCATTTTAAGGGAGAGAGTTTGACCTAGTTTTTGATCGAGGTATTCTTTTTTTTATTTGTCAGAGTGCTGACCTGGTTCCTGACCAAGGTAGGGAACCCGACTTCTTTCATTGTTGGGATGCTCCACCAGATTTATAGATCTAGGTGATGAGCCCTTGATGCCCATTTTAAGGAGAGAACTTGACCTGGTTTCTGACCGAGGTGCTCTTTTTTTTGTCAGAGTGCCAATCTGGTTCTTGACCGAGGTGGGGAACTCGACTTCTTTCATTGTTGGCGTGCTCCACCAGATTTATAGATCTAGGCGATGGGCCCCTGATGCCCATTTTAAGGGAGAGAGCTTGAGTAAATAATCAAGTATTGAGGTCTTTTATTTCATAAATACATGTGCGTCGCTGTTTATAAAAGAATGAAGAAGATGAGTAGGTTAATACATATATTTTTAGAAATAGTATCTTTTTAAGTGTCTGGCATTCCAGCTTGTGCCTTCCTCAATGCCTTCGATTCTTTTCAATACGTAGGCCCATCATAGTGTTATTTCAATTATTTGATAAGGTCCATCCCAACTCGCACCCATTTTACCAACCATCCATTCCCTTTTGTTAGGGAAAACCTTCCTAAGAACCCAATCACCTCTGGAAAAAGTCTTGAAGTGCACAGTTTTGTTCTAGTATCCTCCTATTATTCTTTTCTGTTCGATCATCATTCTTAAAAATTCTTCCCTTCTTTCTTCGGCTACGGTTAGTTTGGTTGCTCGTTTTGCTCCTCTATTATGCTCGATTTGGGGGTAGGGATTGTAACTTTGGTGAGTATTACTACATCGGTTCCATATACTAGGGAGAAGAGGGTTTCGTTGGTACTCCATCGGGGGCTTGTTCTAACAGCCCATAACACGCACGACAATTCCTCCACCCATTTCCCTTTGGTTCTTTCCAATTTGTTCTTTAACAGGTTGATGATTAATTTGTTGGAGGACTCTGCCTGACCATTGGCTTGGGGTAGTAGGGTGTTGAATGGCCTATCTTGATATTATATTTGAGAGTGAATGCTTTGATCTTTTGAACAGTGAATTGGCGCCCGTTATCTATAAAAAGCTCTTTAGGAAGGCTAAATTGACAAATGATGGACCTACATATGAACTTGATTACCTCATTCTCTCGTATTCTGGCTAGGGTTTCTATTTCTATCCATTTTGAAAAATAGTCAGTGGCAACGAGGAGAAACCTTTTTTGGCCCGTGCCTATGGGCAAAGGTCCTACTATATCCAGTCGTAGAAAGATCACGGACTTACTACTCCCCTTATATCATTAGGTGGTGTGTGGGTCAGGGGGCTAAATCTTTGGCATTTTTTACACCTTTGAGCATATATAATGCAATCAGTGAGCATAGTGGGCCAGTAATAACCATGTCTCATAATTCACTAGGATAATCTTCCACCCCCAGAATGTGAGCCGCAATCTCCTTTGTGTGCTTCATATATTATTTTTTTGGCTCCTTCTGTGCTTATGCATAAGAGTCTCGGGGCGATCAGCTTTTTGCGGTATAATTTTCCCACCTCGATCATGTACCGGCTTGCTTTAGCTTCAATTTGCTTTGCGATCGTGTGGTTTTTGGATAGGTCCCATTTATCCAAGAAATTATAGATCGGTACGAACCATGTTATAGACGGATTATCCACGCATCCAATCCTTTTTTTTAGCTTCTTCAAGAGATGCTTATGCCAACACCCTTACTAATACCACTCGATCGTATTTGGTTTCCCTTATTGACGCCAAGATGGCCAAGGCGTCGGCATGAATGTTCTCATTGCGATCTATTTGATTGATCTTGAACTCCTAGAATTTTGCGCATTCTTGTTTTAGTCTTTCTAAGTACTTCTCCATCTTTCCATCTCGCGCCTCAAATGTTCCCAAAAAATGATTGATCACGAGTGGGGAGTCGCTATGTAGGGCGATTCTATCTACTTCTATTTTTTTGTGGTCATGATTCCGAATATAACAGCTTTATATTCTGTGATGTTATTGGTTGATTGGAAGTTAAGTGTGATAGCATATTCAAAGTAGTTGTCCTTTTCGTCCCTTATAACCACCCCTAGTCCTAAGCTATTAAAATTGTGAGTACCATCCATAAATACCTGCAAGGTCGATGCATTGCTTGGGTCAACTATCCATACCTTCTCATTTTCTATTCTGGTAACGACCTCGGGGCATTCAGTGAACTCGGTCACAAATTCGGCCACAGCCTGCCCTTTGATGGTAGTTCTAGCCATGTATTTGATGTCGTACTCCCCCAATTCCATGGCTATATGGGCTAGCCTTCCTACAACCTTTGGTTTTGTTAGTACATTTTTGAGAGGATGCAAGGTGAGTACTATGATGGTGTGTGAGCCAAAGTAGTGCCGAAGCTTTCTTGTAGTAATTTTGAGGGCAGATGCAAGTTTATCTATGGTGGGATATTTGCTTTGGGCCTTAGTTAAAATTTGGCTGACATAGTAGATGGGGTGCTGTATTTTGTGTCTTTCTGTTATGAGCACAACGCTGTATGTTTGGGGTGTAACAACTAGATATAGATAAAGAACCTCTCGTGATAGTAGGCTGACTAGGATTGGGGGATTGCCGAGGTATTTCTTGATTTCCTCAAAGGTCATGCTGCAATCCTCATTCCAGAAGACAATCTTGTTTTTTCTTAGCATTTTGAAGAATGACATACACTTGTCTGTGCATTTAGCTATGAATCTGCCCAATGCCTAAATTCTTCCATTTAACTGTTGTATACCCCAGTGACTACTGGGCGGCTTCATGTTTACCAGTGCTTGTATTTTGTCAGGATTGGCCTCGATTCCTCTTACTAATACGAGGTAGCCCTGGAATTTCCCTGCAGCCACACCAAAAATGCATTTTTTGGGGTTAAGTTTCATGCCATACCTTCGTATCACTTCGAATATCTCCTGTAGGACTTTGATATGGTTCAACGGTTGAACTGACTTGACAACCATGTCGTCGATGTATGCTTCCACATTCTTGCCCAACTACTTGTGGAACATTTTCTTGACGAGGCTCTGGTATGTTGTACCTGCGTTTTTCAATCCGAACGACATTCTTGTGTAGCAAAATGTTCCTTCTTCAGTTATGAAAGAAGTGTTTGCCTTATCCTCAGGATGCATTTTGATTTGTTGATACTCGGACTATGCGTTTAAGGCACTCATCAACGCAAACCCAGAAGAGGCATCCACCAACTAATTAATGCTTGTGATGGGGAAGTAGTCTTTGGGGTAGGCCTAGTTTAGATCGGTGAAGGCTACGCACATGCGAGACACTCCATAGGCATTTTTTACGAGTACCACTTTTGATAGCCATAAGGGATACTTGACTTCCCTAATGACCCCAGCCTCTTTGAGGGCTGCTACATGACATTTGATTGCCTCATTTTTTTCTCTAGGAAATTTCCTCTTCTTTTGTTAAAGGGGTCTAGCCTTTGTATCGACGTTTAGCCGGTGCGTTATTACTCGTGAATCAATTCCTGATATGTCTGTAGGGGTTCATGCAAAGATGCCTACATTGGCTCTGAGAAATAATAAGAGTTGCTCCTCGAGCTCTGTTGTTAGGTCATCGCCTATTTTTACGGGGTGACCCTCTCCTTTTGCTTATGTTGGGAATTCTTTTACTTTTTTCAGAAACACTGACCTCGCTATACTTTTATTGCTTGGTCTCTTTGGGAAGATACCTCTCGATGATTTCTATTTAGAGGCAGTTCCCTTCATTGTGGCATTATAACAACTTTTGGCGTTTTCCTAATCTCCTCTTACCTCCTCGGGGCCTTTAGTTGTAGGGAATTTAACCACCTGGTGGAGTGTGGATGGAACTACTCTCATCTTGTGTATCCAGGGTCTTCTCACGATTGCATTGTAGTGAGTCAGGGCGACAATGATGATAAAATTGGTCATTATTATTACCCCATTTGTCATGATAGGTAGGATCACCGTTCCTTTTGCATAGGTGGTGCTGTTGTTGAATCCTACAAGGGGAAGCTCGGCTTTGATAATGTCCGTGTCTCCTAGCCCTAGGGCCTTGGACATGGTTTGAAAAAGGAGGTCTACCAAACTCCTAGTGTCAATCATTATTCGTTAGATGTCACAAGACCCAATCCTCAGGGTTATCACCAGTGGGTTCTCGTGATGGGATGCAGCTTCATCCCTCTCCGTGAAAGTTATTCGCATAGGGGGTGTCACTCTATCCAATATGTATATGTGGGGTGCATTGTGCATCTCCCTTGCAAATCTTTTGCGGGCATTGTTGGAAACCCCGCCGACCCTTGGTCCTACATGTATGGTGTGCATGGTTTTAACGCCAAGACCATTATAAGGTTGTTTGTCACTGCTTGATGAGTATGTTGGTCGGAATATTTTTCGCTTGCCTTGGTAGCCTCTTATATCTTCATTCTCTATGACGAGGTCCTTTAAATATCCTATCACAAGTAATGTTTCCAACTCTCTTTTTAGGTTTTTGCAGTCTGTTGTTTCGTGGCCCACATCTTTGTGAAAGGTGCACCATTTGGACACATCTCTGTCCGAAGCATTCATCTTGGGTGGCCATCTGGTCTCGGGCTCCCGATCCATTATTTTTATTACCTAAGTTAAATCCACTTTTAAGGGAAGACCCTTGAAGGGGGTAATGCTTTTCCCCATGTTTCCCTGTTTCCTGGGCAATTTTTATTTACTGCCCAATTTCTGTTGACCGATCAATGTTTGTTCCCCAAGTTAGCAAATCGATTGTTTTTGTAGTTTTGGTGTGTTTAATCCGAGCTTGTCCTTTTTTTTTCTCTACTTGGGGTCGGGACCATCTCTACCCTTTTTCGACGGTCTTTGACCAAGCTAGCCTCGAAGATACGTGGCACCTATTTAGTTAGTTCCTTGAATAGGGCATAATTGTTTAGCAAGCCTCGTCTAAGAACCTCTATAGCAATAGAGCTTAGGCAGTCAACGATTTCTAATTTTTCTTCTCTGAATCGCTTCATGTACTCTTCGATGGGCTCCTTTTCCTCTTGTATAATTGAAAAGATGTGGTTCGATTTTTTTGTCAAGGGTTTATTGCAGGCGTAGTTAGTGATAAATAGTTTGGCAAACTGTGGGAAGGAGGATATGGATCAGGAATGTAGGTTGTTGAACCACTTTTGCGCGCCCTCGCATAGAGTGATGGTGAATAGTTTACACATCATTGCGTCTCTTTTTGCCTGGGTGAGGCTTATGGGCACCATGGTTGTTTTGAAATGTTGAACTTGTGTTACTGGATCTTTCGTCCCAAAATAGTGTGGGCATTTTGGAGCATTGAACTTGGGTGGGGGTTCATCATTTTCGATCACATCTGCGAATGGTGAGATGTACAATTATTCGCAATCTATGTCCACTTTGCAAGAGGCTTTTCCCTTTTCTTGTCTCTCATTTGCTACTTTCAAGGCCTTATCTTGTATCTTGTTATTATCCTCTAGAGCTTGTAGTCGTGTTTCCCAACTTATCTTTTCTTTGAGCCATTTCTCTTCATCTGGACAAGCTGAGCTAGAAAATGGATGTCTTTCAACCTCATGCTTGGTATGATGGGGCTCAGATAGACCACGTCCCCTTGCCTCCCCCGTGGTTGGTTCGGCGGTAGGATTTTTCAAGGTTCTTCCTTTTGTCTGGGATCGGTGAGTTTTGTTTTCTCTTCAGGTTTCATTGAGTTCTTTTCTTAGCTTGAGGAGTTGATGAGATAACTTCTGATAGAGGGCGTTATCTTCCGCCCCTGCCCCATTGGTGACTTATGGTGTGTTTCCTTGAGTTGCCATTGTTTGGACCTCAATCGAATCTGATCGTCTTTCGGACCGAGTTATTGCCATGATTGTCGGTTTATGAGTTACTAATTCCTAATTTCTCTCTAGGGGCGAGGTGAGTCTCTACAGGATATGGGGTCAGAAACTTGTGATTAACCTGAGAATCTGAGCCCCACAGTGGGCGCCAAATTGTTGAGACTATAAGGCTTATCTAGAAAGAGATTATAGATATTAATGCAAAAAGGGTTGAATATGTGGATCCTCATAAGTGGTCCACCTATTTATAAAACATAAATGATACATGTGTCATATATATAATGTGTAAATGTAAATACGTATCAGGAGGGCATGATTTAACCTAAGGTACAATGTGTGAGGGATCCAGGTCGGGTTTTAACCGTGATTTCCACGAGATCGTGTTGTGACCGAGCTCGAGATGACCTTAGGCTCGGCCTTTCTTAAGCTTTGGCTTCTATATGGGTTTAGTTCGTCTCACTGGTGGGATGTCTAGGGTGCTTCATGTTCCATCTTGGGTTAGATTTGGGCTTGGTCTATCTAAGTTGCTCCATCTTCCATCTTGGGCTAAACTTGGCCTGGATAGTTTTATAAGGTTCGACCTTTGGGTCGGTTCATATATTAAAACATTTATAAATATTAATTTTTTACCGTTATTTATAAATATTAAAAATGTGTAAATTTAAGCTAAATATACAAACATAAAAATCAACTAGTAAAATACAATTACGTATAGCACACAAAAATTAACATCTCCACGTATTAATGTCAATTATGAATTTTTTAAATCGATTCTAATATTTTTCTATAACAAAACAACAAAGTAACCTTTTTCGTGAGAATATCGATTTTATATGAAAAAAAAGGTAATCTATTCTTTAAAAGAATAATAAATAATTGATATATTTTATTGCCTAAGTTGGGGTAGATCCCAATACACATATCTAGCTTCTACTAGGAACTATTTTACTGTAATTGGTAGTCAATAGTTTCAACAAACTGGCCTAATACATGCGAGCCAATTAGTGATGAACACATAGAACAAGTCTACAAGATCTTTAGCATGAGATATTTATATTTATCACTAGTGAGATACAAAATTCTTTTAAAAGGTGCGTGTAAAAGAGGTAAGAGAGCTAATAAGATTTTATGTGGATAAGACATTTTTCTTTTTATAGCAGTCAAAGCCTTTTAAATTCATTTTATCAAAATCCAAAACCTCGCAAATCCATATAAAAACTAAATATTATATGCTTCTGCTTAAATGTAAAAATTCATTTTGGCTCTATTATAACATGTGGTAGACATTATCAATCAATTGTATGTCTAACAGTATTAAGTATTTCTCAAATAAGTATTTCTCAAATGTAATTTGAATTTGTGATTGAAATAAAAAGCGGGGAAAATTAGGATACACACGTTCCATTTTGTCGGTTATTAGTTTGTTTAAAAACAGATTTTACTTTGTTGATTTTGAAAAAATAAAATTTTAAATTATCTATAAATTTTCATAAATTGACTTCTAGTTGGTCTAGAGTGTATAAGAATGGGGACAAGAACAGTAGGTTTTATTATTCCTACTGTTTGTTCTGTTTGTATTTGATAAATTTTAAAAATAATACAATTTCAAGTATTAATCAAACATAAAACAATGAGTAATTATATTGATAATTATATCCTTTCATATATGTAAATTTAATTTAATTTATTTATATATTTATTAAATTAAATCATATATTTGTTAAATTAATATGTTTAGAAAAAATGATTTTTTGGAATATTTTTTAATAACTGTCCCGAATCGTTACCCGTGTATAAAAATCGTTTTTCCAAACCGTAACGATTTTCGAATACATATTTTATAATTCAATTAGGAGATATTTATATCAAAAATTATCTCTGTTCGTACCCGTACTCTAATGTCGATGTAATGATGATTGTTTTGAAGGTTTTAAATTTATAATTTTTTTTATTAAAAATTCCTTTATAAAAACATAATATAAAATATAAGAATAATTTTTAGCATGATATGTTACTATTTAGATATATTTTAACTTCATTATAAAAAAGTTGTTTAATAGAAACTTTAAAATATATATCATACTATACTCTGAATCAATATGAAATGAAGAATGATAATAAAAATTATAAAAAGATTTGAAATTTGAAAATAAATAAAAAATAAACATCATATAGACTAACTAATAAAAAATTATTAAAACATATTTATTTATTTTTAAAAAAATATTTATTTCGCATGTATATATTAGATTTAAAAATTAAAATTTATATAAAATAATAAGTATATATTATTTAAGATATATAAATAATATAAATGTATAAAATTTAAATTTATTTATAATAAAAATTTATCTGTTGGATCTTACCTAGTTTCATAAAACAAAGAATCTAAGCAAGATTTTTTAAATTTTAGACTCTACACCAAATCTCAACTAACTTAAAAAAAAAAAGAGTAAGTAAAGATTTAAAAAAAAAATATTCAACCCTATGTTATAACACAATTTTTTTTTTATATCAAATAACCGCTTATAAGGTTGAGGTATTAAAATAAAAGTAAACAAGCTTTTCTTAAAGATATAAAAATATAACATTGCTAAGAAATTTTTTTTGCCACGTGACAATATAACCGGCCAGCTGTCAACGATATTAGTCAATGGTCAGGACCCCACCGTCCACTTAATACATGAAAAACAATTTCTCATCTGGCCGTGAATGAACACGACAATCGCTGTACCAATTAAGCCGTTTTATATAATTTAATTAAATTAAGATGTATTTTGCATGTTAATTTATATATAATTGAAATTAATTTTATTTATTTATATGATATAATAAATAAATAAATAAATAAATAAAAATTAATTATAATTTTTTAAGATATAGGGAGATTTAATGTTGTAAAAATTTATTAGCCAAAAACATACAAGTATATTGAAATTAAATATGGTAAGATATTGTTAATTTAAATTTAAATTATTTTTAATGTGAGTTTTTTATTTTTAATTATTTTTTAAAATATAAGTATAAGAAAAAGTAAAAGTAATTAAATTTTATATTTTAAGTATGATTTAGATACAAAGTAATAAGTATTCAAATTGTATTAAACCTGTTTAGCCGTGGCCTTAATTGGCTCGTGTTAAGAGTAACTGAAGATGTATCCAACTAAATTCTAATAATTTTTAGTTTCATGTAATAAGCTCCAAACAATTTACAGTGTAATGAAAAAACTATAATTAGAGTTAAATTAATTAATTTTTAATTATTATTATTATTATTATTATTGGGTCACAAAGCAATGAAATTTATTCAGGCGTCCACCGTTTGCTTCTATTTGATTTATGTCAAACCAAGAAACAAAGAAGACTCTTTCTTGTTCTTATAAGTTATTTTCTTAATCATCTTCTGTTGGAAAAGTTGTATCAACATCTTCTTCTTCGAAGTCCTCTTCCATTAATTAACTTTATTGTTCATTCTTTGTATAAACTTAAACTTTGGATTTGTTATTCACCATTTTCGTGTTCACAGATGAAGCAACATACCAAGCACAACGCTGAGGTAGCTTGCTTTTCTATATTTTTTGTTATTTTCTTGCATTTGTCATATTTTTATTTTATTTTATATATATTTACTATTTTTGTCTTCTACCATTTTCGTATTTCTTTTGGGGATTTTTGGGCTTTTTTTTATTTTGGAAAACGGAAAGAATATGCAGAGATGTTGGGCTGAATGTTTGGGTTGCTCGTGCCTGCAGTTTTTCTGGCCCAGGTTGGTTATGCGCAAATGGCTTAATCTCAGTAGCAAGGAGTCCGATTACAGCGCCGATTCAGACGACGATGCCGATTCCGATGCTGAAGAAGGTAAGAGATCAGTGTAATGCTATTCAACTTTTGGTTTCTTTATTTTATTTTCCTTCAAACAACTCCAGATTTGGTTGTTTGTTTATTTCAATTCATTTTTTTTTCTTGGTATCTTTGGGGAAGTCATCTAAGATGGGTTTGTTTCAAGTTTGGAGTATAACTGTTAGTGACTTTGATACGGCTCCAGAGACTTTTTGCCTAGTTACTTTTCATTGTCTTTTTTTTTATTGTGAAAATGATCTTTTTAGTCTTGTTGGAAAACTTCAGTATTTTGATCTTTTTATGTCGATATTGCTGTGGTTGGAGGTAAGATTTGTTCTTTGAGGCTTGTTCTTGAGTCTTCAGGAATGTTCATTTGGGATTTTGGTTTGACTGTTATGTGGTCTTTGCAGGATTAGCTCGGTGGAGCAACAAGCCATCACGGTTTAGGGATAACGGAGGTGAAGATGCTGAGTTTGATCCCAATGGTACGTTCAAGCACAGTTTTCTGGTAATTTATTGTGCTTATTTTTCTGTTTGGAGATTAGCGTTTTGACATCACTTTATGCACTCTAGTAACTTGTTGTGGCATTATATTTGAATGGTTTTGATACTTTATTTTTCTGATGATGAGGAAAGGTTGCTTGTTGATAGAGCTTTGGCTGCATTTGATGTTTAAAAACCAGGAACCTTGTGTTTGATTCCAAATAATTGAATCTGATTCTACTTTTTTCTTCAGTCGTAGATTTTTTTTTAAAGAAAAAGGGATTTGACACTTTCTTTCTTTTTTTTACATGAATCTATAATGAAAGTATATGTCAAGATATTCTTGTTTTGTTCTTTTACTGGTCTTTGGTGAGTGCTTTTCTCTTAGTTTTATGGAAGCTGGTCGGTAAGAACTCCTCTTATCTTGGCTTAAAGTTAGTTACAATCATCGATTATCTAATTGATTTTTCTTTTATATTTCAGATATTTCAGATGCTTTTCCAAGGTTGCGAAGACGAAATTCTGAAACTTTTAGGTCACAATACATAAACGCGAAGGAGATCAGGTAGGATGCCCTTCCATCTGCAGCATGCAAATAAATATAATTTGAAGCATTTTGATTAGTACAAAGTGTACTGCTCCAGTGCTCCATCGGATTTTTTTCACCAACCAGTTTTATTCATGAACTTTTGTTGTGTTTTCAGAATATGCGTAGGCACATGGAATGTTGGAGGAAAACTTCCACCTGATGACGTAGATATTGATGATTGGCTGGATACTGAGGAGCCAGCTGACATTTATGTGCTAGGGTAAGAATTTTCAGGCTTGGAATTTTTTAGAATGGGAGCATTATGATGCTTCTGTCATTTGATTCAGCGGGGCATAATTGGTTCACATGAACTACATGTCGAAACAGATGCTTTTATGATTACTTTGTTTATCAGGTGTCATACTATTCTTGATAACATCATTTCATTTTTCTTTCTATGTCAAATTATAATTTTTTTTTTGGCTTTTTCTCTACTATTAAATTCATATCAATCCAGTTTTAAGCATCCTAATATGTAGTTTTTGTTCAAGATTGCATTTATAACGAATGCTTCCATGTTAACAGTCTTCAAGAGATTGTGCCATTAAATGCTGGGAACATCTTTGGCTCAGAAGATAGAGGTCCGGCTGTTAAGTGGGAAAATATTATCCGTGAAACACTGAATAGAATTCAACTTCTGAAATCCAAGATCAAATCTTTTAGTGATCCTCCTTCTCCATCAAAGTTTAAACCATTTGATGATATCCCTAATATAGAAGAAGAGATATTACTTGAAAGTGACAGTGAAGATGGTGAGGAGCTTTATGATATTGGTGAGGAAGTTCATCCTTTGAATGAAGAATCGAAAGATATCAAAGAAGGCCAGGACCAAACATTGGCTTGTGAAAATGCAAATCTGAACTTTGGGGCTCCAAACTTGATTGATCGTGTCATGGTTGACATGGAAGATGAACATAATTTAAAGAGACAAGTTTCTTCTCTAAAGAAGTTAGATAGGTTAAACTGTTTACGGACAGATGCTTGTTCAGAAGAGACAGAAGAATCAATTGCTCAACTTAATGTCAAGTTAACCAAAATGCATAGCAGCTCAGAAAGTGTTTCCTTGAGCTGGCCGGAGCCTCCATTGGACATGGTCTCTCAACATGCATTAGATAAGCAAAATTATTTTAGACAAAATAAATCTTTCAAGTCTTCCAAGTCCTTTAAAACCTATAAATCTTTTAGAGCAAATAGTTCTTTCAAGTCAACTGCCAATGACATGTCATCAGAGATAGCTTTACTTGCAGATATTGACCTTGAAGCTCTTATGAAGCGAAAAAGAAGATCACAATATGTAAGAATAGTAAGTAAGCAGATGGTTGGTATTTTTCTCACTGTATGGGTCCGTAGGAGCTTGCGTAGACATATTCAGAACTTAAAGGTATCGACCGTGGGTGTTGGCATAATGGGCTACATTGGTAACAAGGTAAGTTCATGTTCCTATTCCTAGTTTGGCTGTTTCATCATATTATTATTTCTTTTATATCATTATTAATTATCAGAACAATTCAAAATGTCAGGGATCAGTATCTGTCAGCATGTCAATATATCAGACACCCTTCTGTTTTATATGCACTCATCTAACATCAGGTGAAAAAAGTGGTGATGAACTAAAAAGAAATGCAGATGTGCATGAAATTCATCGGAGGACTCACTTCCATTCACTTTCGGGCATTGGGCTTCCGAGAAACATTCATGACCACGAGTGAGTAACTAGCACTTTATTGCAGAAGAGATTCCTTAGTTTGTCAGATCCATATCTTCTAAATTTATTATTTTCTGCCCATTATTTGAGTACTTGGCAATCACGCTCTAGAATTATGGTGAAGAAAGTGAAGGAATATAATTTTTGCTTGTTTAACACAGTGACAACTAGCTGATTTCTTTTTTCCCTTTCCTTAATGTCAATCCATAATAGCAAACTCTATTCATAGGGTTCTGGATGCTGAAGCATCTTGTTTTGTATTATCTCTTTGGTTACTATTATATCTTGAGTCTTCTTCTGGATTTATGTAGATAGTTGTTTGTCTTAATCAGTTTAAACCACCTATGTATATATGTACAATCAGGCCTCTTAAGTGGCTTGTGCTACACTAAAACCATTTCTTAGGTGTGGGGAGAGAGGCAAAGAGACCGCAGAGGGAAGCAGATGATAGTTGCTACACTGAGTGCAGTAAATTGGAATTAACATTTTGAAAGATGCTTCAAACATATTGTTGGGGGCTCGATTTGAAAATTAATGTGTAGATAAATAATCAGAGCCCTGTTTATCATACTGTGTAGAGTGCGTTATCAATTTTTTTGTTACATGTAAGCATAATACTTGAGGGTAGGTGACCTTCCAAGACCTACAAGTCCTTATCTTTTTTCATTTGGAGCAATTATGCCTTCTAGTTATGTTTCAGAGAAGTTAATTCACTTGCTATGAAAATATGGCACCATGAGGATAAGTTTTTATTTTTATTTTTATTTATATTTCTCAATTGCATTTGACAAAAATCTTTTTGACATGATTAACTATAGTTGAAAAATAGAAAGAAAGAATAAATAAATAAATAAAGAAAAACAGAAAAGCTAACCATTTGTTTTTGCGATGTCACTTTTCCAGAATAAGTGGATTAAGTTGCTCCGAAAAGTAACTTGGGGACCTATGATGTCGTTGCAATAACTATGGGACCTCAATTGTAGATTCCCCAATAACTTAATTGCTTCCTAGTAACACACTGAACTTCTTTATGTATTGGAATGCCATTACCTACACCTTTATAAGATTTAATAGCTATAATTTCAGAATTCAGCCAATGTTTGACCTTTCATATGTGGTTAAAATTTACATTTATCATTTTCTAGGAGATTTTAAATTGAACAGATAATGCTTATCTTATCTCACAGAAGAATAATCTGGTTGGGAGATCTCAATTACCGTATCAACCTACCATTTGAGCAAACACGAGAACTTATCTTCAAGAAGGAATGGCCGAAGTTGGTTGAGAGTGATCAGGTACATTTGTTATCGTAAGCTACTGCATTTAAGATTTGTCCTATGTTGTTTCTTGTGTTGTGCTACTGTACTAGAGATTTGGAATTGGCAATCTTGTGTGTTTCTTGGTCCAGTGCAGAGCAAATCTGCTTGTCATAGTGCCTATATTTGTGAGTGAACATAAACTTATAGTGAGTCTATCTCTCACTAGCTTATCTTTTTAATAGAATAGACAATCAACATATTTCAAAATGGAATACAACAGGTGATCTAGAGTTCAAATTCCTGCAGCTCTCCGTTTTGATAAGTTTTCAATTTTCCTTTCCTAATATATAAAACTCTAATTTAAAATATATATAGTAAAAGCCGTATAAAATGAAATTTTGATATAATTCTTTACTTAATCTAGATTTTATGTTAATACACACACCTCGAAGATCGAACTCTTGATCTTACATTTACATGTCTCGTAAGAAGAATTTGGTGCCACTAAGCTACAACCACTCAGGCCTATGTCGTGCTATTTTAAATTTTTGGATAAGTGATAACCAATAATTTTGTAAGATATTTTTGAAAAAAGAGATCTCGATTGACATGCGTACTTGACTAATCTAATGATGTTTTAAAAACCCAAAGGAGAACCAATTGTATGCATATTAAGTTGACCTCTTGATTGCCGCCATAGATTTTGTATCATTGTAGTGCATGTCGACAATTTTTCATCTGTTTCATTTTTTTCAGACTTTTGAAACACTATATTAAGATTTAGTTCAAAATGGAATAAGAAGTTGCAGTTTTCTTGCTTTATCAAATCTATGGCTTCGACCAACTCAATCTTAGCTGTAAGATATTATCTATATATATTTTGGTAGCTTGTACGGGAGTTTAAAAAAGGTCGTGCATTTGATGGATGGTCTGAGGGTACTTTGAATTTCCCACCAACATATAAATATGAGATTAATTCGGAGAAGTACTTTGGAGAGGACCCAAAGGCTGGGAGGCGTACTCCAGCATGGTATGCTTTTATGGATATTTATTCATTTACTATTTGCTTCATCTGTAACATATTCAATCTATTTTTTGCATAATTGTTACTTGTAATGAATCAGACCTTCCTTTGCTTCACTTTGTTGCACGATATCTCGTTTTCGTCAAATTTGCTTAAGAAATTATGTCAATGTTCTGGGTGCTTAAGTAATTGTAATTGAATATAGATTGCTCAACTATATTTCATAGATCGAATAAGCAGTTCCAAGAACCCATGTCACTAGACATACTACATTAAGCGAGTCGGTTATTTGCATTCCAAAGTACCCTTTTGCTGTACATTTGAAAAAAATTAAATAAAAGATCTGGATGCCTTCAACATTTATGTCTTACAAAGTTGTCTGAGTAAACACATATGATCTATTGTTATTTACATATATAAAAAAAGATCTTTGTAAGGTATGCATGTGGAGTTACGATATTGACTGCAAAATGTCTTCACGGACGATCTTTATATATGAAAATAGTATTAACGTTATTGTACAATGTTATGTATTGGTCTTTACATTTAAATGTTTCATTTATGCTCTTGACCTTGGATGGCCTTTATCTCAGTGTTAATTCCCTATCTTTCTTTCATTTTTGTTAAATCCCATCTACTGGAATTCGCTTGCTCTTTTAGTTATAAGTTTTATCTAGGACCTTTGAACCTAACACTGGAAAATAGGAAATAACATAACCAATCGCATTGAACTGTTGGCATGTAATAGTTAACTCTAAAGAAGCTTTTGGTTCTTGGTGATAACTTATAATAACTACCTTGTTACTTAAGGATTGATCTATAAACTGATCTCTCAGGTGTGATCGGATTCTTTCGTATGGAAATGGAATCAGGCAATTAAGTTATCGGAGGTCTGAACTTAAATTTTCAGATCACCGACCCGTGACTGCAACATACATGGCAGAGGTTGAGGTGTTTTCTTCTAGGAAGCTACAACGTGCTCTCACGTTCACTGACGCAGAAGTTGAAAATGAGGGAGTTTTAGCAAATATGGGTGCTGAAGTAGGAATGAGCCACCTTAAAATTGAGCAGGTGAGTTTCTTAAAATTGGATAAGGTCTGGTCTGATTTAACTTATGCGACCCAAGAATATTAGTGGATTTTATTTGTTTTCAAAATGATAGGACACACCTTTTACATAATAGGATATAGAATTTAAATGTGGTGATAAGTCTTTCTTGAGCTGCTTCCTTGCTGATTTTAGATTTTTTTTCCCGTTTTGGTTCGGTTATATTGAATCTTCTCTCCATCCCTCCCTCCCTCACCTCCAAAAGCATGCCTTTCTCTTTTACTTTTACTCATGGTTATGAATGTAACCTAGGTACCTAGAACTTTTTTAACACCGGATGACAAGTCAAATCTCCGTTTAAATTTATGTTAAATGCACTTTCTAGAACAACTCTGCAGAACCGGGTAAAAGGAAGCTAGTTTGCGCATTTAATCCTTCTGTTTTCCAGGTCATGCAGAATCATACAAGTCTATTTTTCACGACTTCACTTGCCACCATCACGGACACGACTGATGCATGTTAGTTGTATTAAATATTTTTCTTTAGTTCTTTCTGTTACAATTAAAACGTAGTTGCAAAAGGTGGGAAGATCATAGTGTGAATGGCAAAACGGAAGGTCATGTTTCATAGCATATCACTTTTAATAAATCTCTCAGCCGTCAAAGTTTCAATGGACTTTCATGACATGTTTTGCCCTTTTTTGCAGGACTTTTTTGAATGGGAACGTTAAGAGAGCCTAACTTAAGACTAGAGATAGAGATGTTTTGAGTGAGTTTATGCAGTTCTAGTAAAATTCCAAAAGCACAATGACTTATATATCTTCATTCTTTTAAGATCATTATTGTTTAGTTGCTTTTATTGGTATATCTAGCTAGTGTTGTAAATGTCATAATGGGTTTTTTTTTTTCAATTATAGGTTGTCCTAGAGCATTTTATTTGCATAATAAGTTGGTTTTGTGCAACTGTAGTGTCTAATGTGTGTGATCATACCTTGGCATTGAAAGTTTCTTTGGATTGCATTGATACAGTATTATGGAACAAAATTTGATTCAAATAAAGATGATACTTATTAATTTGAGCTAGGATTCACCTAGATTAGTTTGCTTTAAATATTTTATCATACTAGGTATTTGACATTTTATCATATTAGTCGGAGAATATTGAATGTGATGACTCTTTTAAGGTGCTTTCTTTGTGACCCTATATTACTTTTGAACAATGTGTTCAGAAATATTTTTTGATTTGTATGTACATTCAAAAGTACAAAAATCATTAGAATTATAACAATTTTAACAACGGATGACTACCATAACAAAGAAAAATCACTTTATGCATCCAAGAAAATTTTTAGACCGCCTGAATATAAATTGATTAGGTGATCAAAATGGAATGTAGTAAAGAGGGAGTCAAAAAAGGAAAACTATTCGGTTAGTTATATTGATTGTTATCTCTCTTTTCTTTTTCTTTTTTTATAAGGAAAAGCCTATAAATAAGGCATATGTATTGTATTTAGATTCAAAGTTGAATATGATATCTCCACCAATTATCTGTTTCTCCCATTTTTTGTTCATCTTAAATTTGTATTAAAAAAATAAATTATTAACTGTTATTTTATAATTATTAAAAGTCCAAGTTTTAATCATTTCAATAACTAGATCATTTTTATGATGTTAATAGAAAACTATTAAAATAATATTATTTTTAATTGATCGTTTTGTTCAAAATTAATGACAAAACACCTTAATTTGTTACCGTTCTTCTTAGGGTTTATATTTAGTGGTCTTTTTTTTCCTCCCTATTTTAAGGGCTTGAAAAGCTCTTGGGTTAGATGTAAGGAAGAAATGGGAGAACTTATTAACCACCACCTAACCCCTTAGGAGGGCGAAAGATCTGAGAACAAAAGGATGATTAGGAGTCATTTAAAACTGCTCTTTTTTTGGTTGAAAGTAATTTCTTATAATCAATAACAGTTCTAAAATGTTAAGCAATCTCTAAGACAAGTGCTAAAATTATGACGTGCACCATTAATGCTTTTCAGGGAAGCAAGTAACACGTACCTTTGAGAGTAGTTCTAGAAGCATGTTCTCTTCTTAAAATGATTATTAAAGTATAAGCAAATACTTCTCTTAAAATGATTATTAAAGTGTAAGCAAATACTTCTCTTAAAATGATTATTAAAGTGTGTAAGCAAATACTTCTCTTAAATTGACTTCTAAGAAAGGCACATCCAAATGGGCCCTAAATTTGGAATGGAGATGGAGTTCATTGTTTTCTCAAAAAACTGAAATCATGTTCGATTCAGAGAAGAAGCAACACTATGTCATAGGCATAATGGGATAAGAGTACCTCAAAGATGAATCCAGATATTCAGATGATGGTATTTTCTACCCATTATGGATCACAAACAATAAGTTCAAATCTTAATTTTCAGTACAAAAGAAAGCAGGGAAAAACTAAGCCTTCTTTCTAATTCAAATACAATTACAAAGTAAGCTTCAGATTACAACATGCCTTCTAGACCCTCTCTGTTTCAAAAGATTATACTTAAATCTCCTTTGAAATAAGAAGCAAAGAAACCCTATAATCCCAATCAAAATCAGATATACTTCAAAGTGTGCCCCCTGAAGATAGTCTACAAAATAGTTATTACTAAAGCTGCCACAATCACATTCACAGGCACTACGTACTAAAAGATCATTTTCTGGATCGAGAACAAAATCAACAGTTGCAGCTTCTCCTTCCAACCATATAGGTGTCGATTTCGACCTATATCCAGGCACGGTTGCCGTAACTGCATCGACAATATATGTCAAAATCAGACGTAGCAGCTTCACATAAAGCATAAAATCATATATTCATACATAAGGTAGTTTAGTTTCACCAATTCATTTTTATATTATACACTCAGTATTGAGTGCCTTACTTTCTTATTGATTATACAAAGACTAAAGGGACATTGTTACAAAATTGTTATCCACTGAACGTTTTGAATATGGGATATCAAAGTGATAATTCAACTTTCATTTCAAAATTCCATGGATGGTTCACATGAAACATATAAGAACATTCGTCCTGTCTATACATCCATGTATATTTGACATTCATATCTTTTAAATCTTTATGAAGACAAGTTTTTTTAGGAATATAATAATCAAACAAGTTTGTATCATTTGTATGTCAAAAAATATGCTTATAATACATGTGATACATGAGAGAGGGGGAAGAGTGGAATAGGTTCCATAAATATAGCATATATCTTTTCATTTCATGCCCTGTTATTTATAATAAGATGACAACTTACAAAATGCCACCACAATATAATTGGCCATGAAAAAGTAGGTGAAAATATTGATCCTATTTATGAGTGAATTAGTACTTCTAAGATAGCATCACGTGTCATTTTTCAATTAACTAGTCAATATTATGTGTGTTATACGTGATAATGTTATATAAATATTAAGAATTGTAATTTAAATTTATAAATTAGTGAAATAATAAATAAAGAGTTTTGAACTATAAGTATTAAAATGTACCAGTTAATTATAAAATATTTACTAAATTATTTTACTATAACTATTAATATATTTCTTCATATAATCTAATTCAAGTACATATGTATTAAACATATTATATATTTTGACATTCTCTAAACTTCATCTTCTTTCATCCAAATATCATAAATAATTAAGTTTTATTTTTACAATTAAATAGAAGATTATAGAATGTCAAAACATATGATATGTTCAGTATATAGATTAATTAGATTATATAAGAAAGTACATTGATAGTTGAAATATACCTCACTAATCAATTTTTCACATGTTTTTTTTGAGCCATAACTCTCATTTTCATATGAAAATACAAAATTACTACTTTATAATATATAAGATATAACAAAATATATTGATAGTTAAAATCCATAGTTCATGCAGTGTAGCCATAACTAATTACACTTTTTTTAATTATTCATAATTATAGAGTGTCAAAAGTTATGATATATTTAATATATAGTTAATTGGATTAAGTTATATAAGAAAATACATTAATACTTATGGTACATTTGACCAATCAAAATGTGACATGTTAGTTTAAGAAATAGGATAGTCATTTTCATATGGTGTGATAAACATCACGCATCATGATGATTTTTTTTCCAAACTAAGCATCTATTTAGAAATGTAAGAATCCTTTAACATTTAATCTAGTTTGCATTTAATTAAAAAAATGGATAGACTTTTTAAGGGAATATGAATTGTTCATATACATTAGAGAATAAAGAAGAGACAAGTAACATGCAAGATCAACAAATATAAATACACTTATATAAGTTATATGATAAAGTATATTAATAATTGAAGTTTATATCACCAATCAAATTTTGACATTATTTTTTGGGCTAGGACGTACATAATTAATGCAATGTGTAGCCATAACTTATTACATTTTTACAATTAATTAAAAATTTAGAGAATACAAAAATATATGTTATATTTAACACATAATTAGTTGGATTAAGTTATATGAAAAAATACATTCATAATTATGGTACACCTAACCAATCAAAATGTGACATGTCACTTTAGGAGTTATGATAGTCATTTCATATAAAAATACAAACTTACTTCTTTATTTATAAGATTAATGGTAAATATTCCATTTTTCTTCTTTTTTTAATTTCACATCAGTCACTCCGTCTCAAGCACCATGACTTCTTTCATATAAATTTATGACATTACTAAGGATTGAACATTGTGTGGTGGGATACCGATATATTTTCTTAATTCATTTTTTTAATTAATGATATGCAAATTCATGGAATGAAGAGGAACCTGTGGAAAAGACTTCATCATGAAGAGGAACTTCAATATAATTCCTAGATGATAAGATAGTGTACCTTTGTATTTCTCAGCAGGGGAAAGCAATCGATGGAAATCTGCAAACGCTCTGCCAGTTTCGATCTGAACAATGTTCATCAGCAGTCAATGTACATGTTTATGAACACTTTTAACAAATGTAGTTCAAAATCAACAACTCACGACTGGTCACCAATCAATAAACATGATGTAGTATTTTAGTCAATCAAAACCATATTAAAGCCAACATGCATATGTATGGCAGGACATGCAAAGAAAACCAAAACAATCTAAAAAGGTCTTGTCATCTTACCATGCAACCATGCTTACCAAATGCAATAAAATGCATTTCCCATGAAATAATTTAATCGTCCACAGTAACACAATAGAAAAGAAAAGAAAAGAAAACTGAAAATAATGATAATCAGCTCCCTATTAAATAATCCAGATTCCAAAAGCACAAGTATTTTTCTCTCCAAATATGTGGATAATGTATGCAATTACATGGGTGAATTCTACTTAACATGCAGCATACATACTCAACCAAGTGTACTCTCCAAAACTCACAAAACCCACCTTCTTACACCAACTCAAGTGAAAGATTAGGTAAACATGAAAAAAGAGGAGATAAAAATAAAATGTAGTACTCTTAGGGCTCGTTTTGTAATGAATTTTGTCTATAAGTTCTGTTTTCTTGTGTTAGAAACTAGTTTTCTGTTTTTTAATTCATTTGTAAAAAATAGTAACAAATTATGTTTTATGTTTTCTAACAAATTGAAAACAGAACCCAAAAAAAAGTTCAGTACTAAGTTCTATAACTCTTTTTTAAATGAAAACATAAACATGTGTTAAAATGAAAATAAACTTGGAATTTGGTTTTCAAAACCTCTATTTTTTTAAATTTCAAAAACAATAAATATTATGTGTAAAAATGGAACTAAGTGTAAGTTAATTTTGTACTTGAAAACATAATCAATTACCAAACGACAACAATTTCAAGATTTCAAGTTTGAAATCTTGACCTTGAAAACAAATCGATTACAAAACAAGCCCTTAGTGAATATCATGTTTTTTTTCCCCAGTTAATGAATCAACTTAGTATTCATTTCTATTCCTGATGTATGCTACTAATGTCTACCAAAGGATTAACCAATATAATTGTGCAACGGTGACCTTTGATTTCATATTAACTAACAAGTCAATATGCAATTGCTTTTAGGAGAGGGAAACGTATATTATTAGATTGCAATTTTCCCATACCATATTCTATGAACAAAATATAATCCTAGGTTATGAAAACAAGGGAGATAAGAAAACACTTAATGGCAACCCATACATTATGCAGAAACTATTTTCAAACTGAACCACAACGTGGGCATGTAACTTGCATCAAGACATTCAAATCGAGAGCTAAGTGAATATAGAGATGTATACCACATAGGCAAAAATAGTACAACTACATTACTTGATGGGGAGTTGGAGTTGAAATGAAATGACTAAAATCTGGCCACTTGTATGTTACAATTATTTTAAAATTTACACGAATTAACAACCATAAAATTTTGAACCCATCTTCTAAATATTTATTAACAAGAACATGTGGAATCTGCACACAGACAAAATCATGCAAAAAAAAAATATCTTCTAAAAAGAAAAGAGCATAAAATTTTCATCTAAAGATGGAAATGACTAAACCGACTAAAAAGTTGCTAGTGGCAAATGATTCACACCTGAAATCAGAAACTTGAAAAGGAAAACGTGTTTACAATGCCAAATATTCTATACAAGGATGTGAACATACTGTATAATTTATTCCCTCAACGGATACAAAACCATGAAGTGGCTTGCCGCTGTGTGATGAAAAAATCCTTCCATGTACTCCTGTCTACAGAGCAACAGATGCATAAACAAGAAGTTTGACGACATATTCAGAATAGAAAAGCATGAAATCTTCTAAAGCATATTCTATCCCTCCCCTCTTTTTCCTTTTACTCTTGTTCTTTCCCCTTTTTTTGGGGGATTATAGGGGAAAAAAATAGCACCATTCACTGAAATAAAGGCAACAAATTTTACAGACATCAAATATATCTCAATTATCATTAATATTCTCATAACATGTGACCACTGGTCCTCCCTAGCACTTAATATTTCCTTAAAGAAATTATCTATTTCTTACCAAAAAACACCATACACATAGTATAAAATAGCATACCACCACCATGCCATGCCTTTGCCAGATTTACAAGGGAAAAAACAAAAAAAGGATTAATTATTAAAGAGGACCTTATTAAGTCAAGTTCATTCAATTTAGTTCCTCTTAAATATTCTTTACCAATTTATTCTTTATTGTTCCAGATTCGATGAAACTAGGTCCTCAAAGGGGACTCTATCCAATTACTAACAGTCAAATTTAAATTAACTCGCATGAGATCGAAAATAACTGTTACAACTAAGTTTTTCCATGTCAAATGCACGAGTAAATTAACATTTGAGCATTAGCAATTGGATACAAATCCCTTTGGAGAGTCAATTCCATCAAATTTGAAAAAATGAGTTAATTGGATAGGAAAATATAATATAACCTTGTTTAAAACAGGCATCTTAATCCAAATATGAAAAAAAAATAATAGGTCCTGTTGCATTACTATTATAAAATATTTTGTCAGCCCAACCACAACATACCTTAGCAAGGCCTGCAACAAGATTAAGCATGCTCCTTTTGTTGTATTCCCAAATGGTGGAAAGCTGTATAATTAGATTAGATACAATAAAAAAGAGAACTGAACAAACAGTAGAAAACTACATAGAGAATATTGAAAATTTGAAAACAAAATTAAAAACTAAAGATAATAAAAACACAGAACGAAGGGGAAATATTAAAATTGAAATATCCATAGAACACCTAGTTAACTCCACAGTTCAAGTAAATAGTGGCAGACCAATCATGTTATGGCTGACATGGACAGAACTATACTTATCAGGAGTAGTTAGCTTTCTTATATTATATTCCTAGACAAATATATATATATATATTGATCTACATATAAAATATTCTATTAGAACTGGTGATTCTACAAAAATAAAATTGACAATAACTAGCTGAAAAATATATCAATAAAGTTTATAAATAATACTTCATTTTAAAGGATAATTCTCTCACTGCATAGCCTTTGAAATTGCGTTTGATTTAATATTTACAAGTTATTTTCCGTTCAATTTAATAATAAAACTTGTAGCTTACATTATACTCGCTACCATTAAAAAAATTATTTGTCAATATGTCTTCATCCTGGTTCCGTACCTGATGGCCGCCAGGTAAAGCCATAAGTTTACACAAGTTTTTCTTCCCTTCTTTTTTTTTTGGTATTTTGGAGGGAGAGGTGTGGTAACAAGAAATAAAACTATGTATATAGTTACTGTGGGAAACTTACATCGTCGGTCCCCAATTCTTGATGAAATCTTAACTTTCTTCCCAAACTTTTCTTTTTATTTTATTAAGTCCAGCCTTCTCAATTTTCACACACTTGGTCTATTTTCCAATTTTGTTAGAAATTGCACCATATAGTCAAATACGTATTCTAAGTTGATAACATATGGTTATTGCAACTATCATGTATGGGGATTTTGGCAACAAAAAAAAATATCATGTAAGGGTCACTATGATTACAATTCATTTAAAATATAAATTTAACCATTTTATCCACACAACATTCGGGTTGAGATAGCAGGATTTTATCAATTTTGGGTTTGATGGGTTAAATTTAACCAGACATTACTCTCACGTAATGGTTACAATAACTATGTTATTCATTCTGACATCTACAGTACAATTTGTAATAAAATTGATATGTTTGACTAAATAAGTGAAAACTAAAAAAATCGGAGACTAATTCATATTAAAATTGGGACTAAAATGTAAGCTTAATCAAAGGTTAAGGACTAATATAGTAGTTTAGCCTACATCTATGTCTAATACGATTGCAACAAAAAAAAAAGAATAGAACTTTCTTATCTTGACAGGTACTTTGTTTCTATTATTGATTAAATAAAATATCATTGCTTCTTACATTAAAAAATAGATGCCATTTTAACAAATCTGAATATAACATTAATGTATGTTGCTTAAAAAACCACAATGAATTGTGAAAGTTATAAAAGTTAAATTTTAAATATTTATGTTGAATGCCACCAACAATTTGAGGGCCTAAAATAGCATGTTTTAGGAGTTTAAGTGAAATTGGTCCAAAATAGCATATAGTATTACAATGTACGCATAAAACCTGTATACTAGTTTAAAGTACACAATGTACATGCTATTTTGGGGCTAGTTAGTTTATATAAAACTTGTCCATCGTAATGTCTACCATGCCATTTTGGGGCTAATTAGACTATGTATGTACATGATAATTAGGTCCTGGACTGCCTTATAACACTAACAGATGTGAATACAGGTTAATTTCCTAATTAGTTCAATGTTTGAGATACAAGGTTTAACTGCACCATGAATTCCCATCAACTATACAAGTTATGATTCTGCAGGTAATTTTCATGAAATAAATATATTGCAAGCTTCAGAGCATCCAAGAAGAGAAAATATTTTAAAATTAACAAAAGATATATTGCAGGCTTTCCACTTAACCCCTCTGGCCTCCCTCCAATAAGGTGTAAATACTAAAGAGTCCAAGCAAGCCTTACCTGCTCCTAGGAACAAACTAGGAAACTAAAACTCTTCAAAAATGTAGAACGGTATGAAAAACTTTATGGACCAACCTTTGTACCATAAGAATCTAGACAAGTAACTCCAACAAGGTTATTTAAGAGTGAAAAGGGGATCACCAATTTGCACCAAATTATTTGTACATAAATGTTTTAAGGAATAAACTAGCACAAGCGGTATCACTTCATTACTCCCTCTGTAATCAGAACATAGCTATAGAAAGAAAGTATTGGCTTTTAAAAATTTATATGGATGACATACTCTTAAATGCAGAATTAACAAGATACTCCATTGAGTCCATCCTGGACAAAAGCCAGACTTGGTAGGCTAGCATGTAGTTCTATTAAACAAACTCATAAAGCACTACTTGTCCTGGAAAGGAAAATCGAACCAACTTGGCACTTCCATGTAGATTTCAAACAAATGTGAACATGCTAAAAGTGGCACAGATTTTCTGAGACAATAATTACCTCTTTAGAAGGAGGCCATTTATCAACACTTATCTCAAGAGTCAACTCAAAACAGCCACCATGTATGTAATTCCAATCTTGCATGCCTCCATATATAGGGTACCTGCAAGCGGTTTTTCATGAAATAAAGAAAATAAATAAAAAAATCATTGGTTGGAAATATAAGTAAACTTTAAAGAAATCGATCGTCACTTGTAAGGTGGCAAGTGACCAAATCTACAAGGATGATATAGGAAGTCACAAAATGAATTTCTTAAGGTCACAAGGTCATCAATTCTGCCTGCCATACCAGGATGCTCCATTTGTGATTCCACCAGGAAACTCATTGTTCAACGACATATTATAGTGAGAGCGACTGTAAATGTGTGCCAAGAATCGAAATGTTTCATCATCAGGACAAGCATAGTAATGTTTCCTGAAATTAGTTCACGCCAATATTCAAAGTGTAACCAAAGAATTTGTAGGACAAAAGATTCTGCAAACAGATTGTTTAAACTTTCAGTGTTCCAAAGACAGTTCATATACCAGAACGAAGCAAACAAAACTCTCCATTGCAGATCCTATAAGAAATGAAAACTTTCCATTAACAATCTGTACTCTTTGACCTATATAGGCTTCATTTGCAGTGCAATCAGATTGAACATTATAGTATTTGATTAGAACAGTGTTTAATGCTATTTCAGACGACATAGTTGGATAAATTGCTTATGTGTTTGTTGTGCTTACATAATAAGGGATGTGGGCAGTATATGATTAATATCAATACAATAACACATCTTAATTTTAATACAAAGATTTTTAAAAATACATCTTAAGGGATGTGGACTGTATATTTCAGATTGAACAGTATAGCATTCGATTAGAACAGTGTTTAATGCTATTTCAGACTACATAGTTGGATAAGTTGTTTACGTGTTTGTTGTGCTTATGTAATAAGGGATGTGGACTGTATATGATTAATATCAAAACAGTAATACAACTTCATTTTAATTTAAAAAAATTTAAAAATTAGTGTACACTATAAGCTCTGTACATTGGTACTCTTTGTTTTTGTTTTTTATTTTTATTTTCAATATTTGGAATTATATAAATTCATATAAGATATTTGTATCATATGTAATAATAAAACTCTAACGGCTGTGCTTTGGATAATTTGAGGGAGAGGAAAGATGAGAGTTGTAGTTCTTTATGGGAGAATCTTCACAATCAGAAACTAGAGAGTTCCAAAATCTCTCAGCATTTTTTGAACGTAATCTAGTAGTGTTCTTTGATGTATTCTAGTAATTAATGTAATCTCTCATCATTCTTTCTATCCATGATTTTTTTTCATTTGATTATATACTTTAGAGTATTTGTTATGTTTTATGTGGAATGAAACTTTTTTTAGCGTTATGGATTGCTTGTTAAATATTTTCTTTCTTGGTTATATTGAGCTTAGTTTTAATAAATTTCCTTTTGTGGACCGACTCCTATTACCCAAAGGAGGGTGGAAAAGCAGCAGCAGAAATCAAGTATCAAACAGTAGTATTCATCAGACATAATATACACTTTACCTTTTGTCCGGAGTGCCATCCCAGGGATAATTTGCAACCACCTCACCCTGAAATAACCCCCCCCAAAAAAAAAGTAATAACCAGATTTCTTTATCAAAATAGAAATACAGTTGGCTAATGCAAGTTCCATAGATGCACTAAACTAGCACTATACAACAGAGTTCACATATTTCAGCATTGAGTTATGTGAGTCAATTATGAAAGGACATATAGGTGAAATTAAGTAACAAAATGGGCATTCTATGATTTTAAAGAAATAATAGGAGAACTATTATTAGCAGAATGTGCAAGAACTAAGTTATATGTAGACTGAGCACCAATACAGAGTGCCCTTCTTCTCTCAAAAAAAAAAAGGCCAAACAATTTATTGATGTATTGGTTCTGTTTTAATGATATTTCTATTTCATATCAAAAGTGTCTCGAGAACGTATTTTCCATTATGCAGCTAGGCTTTTTCCCTTGTTCCTTTTTAAGACATTGGCGGAAAAGAGAACTCAAATAAGAAGAAAAAATCGCATCTATGTATATATGTATGTATGTTAAAATCAATGATATGAAACCTATATATTAAAACTAAGGACTACGGGCTAAATCATTAAATAAGAAAACTGGGAAATATATATACTACCCCATGCAAGCTGGCAGACGCTGCAAAATGCATCTCTCTCAACCACTTCATTATCGCTCTTGTTTCAGGTTGCCGTGCATTTTCATCATTGTTGTCTGGAAAAAACTGCGCAATCAATGGACTTTCTCATTAGAGTTCACCAAAGAATTCTAGCATCAGAAACCATAAACATAATTTCCATACTAGTGTTTTGCTCTAATCAACAAAAAATTGGAACTAGAAGCTTGTACAATAAATAATAACTTTTCAAGTTAAGTTCTTCAGGTGATACCCAATAACAAGAAAAAGGTTGCTCATATTACACAATGGTGGCGTTTGGTTCGTGGAATGGAATCGGAATCGGAATGGAATGGAATGGAAAGGAAACAATTTTGTTTGGTTTGACCACTGGAATCAAGCTCAGAATTAGGATTATAGTGTTTGGTTTACCACTGGAATGGAATGAAAAAAGCTGTAAATGACCTTAATACCCCTACATGCTGTAAAGTTCAAATAATGTTATTTAATTACTATTTTTTCGTCAGACAAAATACATTATTGAAATCATTATTTTTCTAAATAAGTGTTACTTAATTAAAAAGAAATATATTATTAAAATTATTATTTTTCTAAATAGGGTTTAGGAATTTAGGATTTGGGGTTATATTTGTAGGTTAAGGTTTAGGGTTAAAATTATTATTTTTCTAAAAATAGTTTAGGGTTTTAGAATTTTGGATTTAGGGTTTAGGGTTTTAGGGTTTTAAGGTTTAGGTTTATGGTTTTAGGATTTGGAATTTAGGGTTTAGGGTTTTGAGATTTATGTGTTAGGGTTTTGGGTTTTGGGATTTATGTTTTAAGGTTTAGGGTTTAGAGATTTGGAGATTTGGGGTTTAGGGTTTTAGGGTTTAACGTTTAGGGTTTAGGGATTTAGGGTTTATGGTTTTAGGATTTGGAATTTGGGGTTTAGGGTTTAGGGTTTTGGGATTTATGTTTTAGGGTTTTGGGTTTTGGGATTTATGTTTTAAGGTTTAGGGTTTAGGGATTTGGGGATTTGGGGTTTAGGATTTAGGGTTTAGGGATTTGGGATTTATGTGTTTAGGGTTTTGGGATTTATGTTTTAAGGTTTAGGGTTTAGGGTTTAGGGGTTTGAGGTTTAGGGTTTAGGGTTTTAGGATTTTACGATTTGGATTTAGGGTTTTGAAATTTTGGGTTTAGGGTTTAGGGTTTTGGAATTTTGGGATTGAGAATTTGGGATTTGAATTTAAGGTTATATTTTAAGTGAGGGTAAAATTGGAAAAAAAATGTTTAGATGGGAATGGAATAATGATTACCAAAGGTGGGAGAAGGAATTGTGATTCCTTCTCTTTTAGTAATCAGATTCCATTCCGCCCTCCATTCCGCCCAACCAAACACACAAAATGGAAGGAATCGATTCTGATTCCATTCCATTCCCTCCAAGCAAACGTGGGGAATGAGTAAATTCTATACTTGTATTTTAAGGTGGGACCAGCATGATTAAATTGAAAGCCAAACATGGGGCTTTAACTATCTTCTTCTATCTTGTACCTTCTTAGATGACTTACTAGTAATCATAAAAGATGAAAAAGTTTCTCTTTTATTGAAAAGAATTAATATTTGTGTCTTATAAAAAAATTAAAAGATAAAAACAAAGACTTTCATCATTTAGAATAAATAAACTTGTATTCATAGATAAGGTTATGGAACTCCAACAGTAAATATTGTTGCTGCAACAAGCTATTTATGTTTTGAATCAAAATAATGTATAAGGTATTTGGTTCAATTTGAATGTAAAGAGTACAACACCTAAATGTGAAACGTAAAAGAATGCAGAAATAGTAGCATATAAAAAAAATTACCTGGTCAGGAAAGTCTCGATTTAGATCAATATTATTTGCATTACCCCGTTGTTTCAGTTGAAACCCATCAGGATTCATTGATGGAAGTATATGCAGATGAACATTTTTTATAATCAAAGTAACCTGTAGAACCAATGGCCAAAACTACAATGTTAATATAACTTTGCATGCAGAATTACTTATTGAGTAAATACAAGAGAGAGAAAACTCAGCATGTCACTTAAAATGAAGAAGCATTTCAATTATTATTATAAATTATTGGAAACTTAAAAAGAGTCCATGAAATCAGTGTGGTGAAAAGGAATTTGAAAAGAAAGAGCGGAATACTCTATATATGAGGACACATTCAAATAAAACGAAAAATGTTAGGATAAATGGATCAAAAGAGATTAAGATCTATAGTAGGTTCTTTTCTTCCAGTTCTGAAACAGTCCCTTTGCAATCTAGGAACTCGAATGTAGAGAAGTAATGAATTTGAATGGGTGACAGGTGAATGCTTCCAAAGCAAGTAGGGTAGAGAAATTTAATTCTACAAAAAAAGATTCTAAAAGATGGAACTTGGGCCTTGGTTCACAATGAGTGCTATATTAAGAAAGCGGTAGCTTAAAATCATAAAATTGTGTCTCCAACTGAAGAGAATAAGGTATTCAAGCCACTTAAATACATCATGATATACAATTAAATAAATATTAGAAAAAGGATTCCAATAGTAACTACATAGCAAATTCATATTAATGCTGTGGAGAATTGAGTAGAAAAATTAAAAACGAGCATCAAGGAAGGAATTTAATTTCAGAAAATGAAATATATAAATAAAGTTGCTGCTAATTTCATGGAAACCTAAAAGTGAGAACCAAATTTACAGTTAAAAAAATGAATTAAAAATCAGGATACTTAATAGACAAACTCCCCAGGCGATAAATAAATCAGTAAATTAAGAGAAGCAGCGAAGCATCCCAAATGCCATGCAAAAGTTTAATGACAAAATTAGAATGAAATAAAAACAGACTTACGTGGCATAAAAGAAAAGAAAAGTACCAAGGGATCTTTCAAGTAGTTATCACACATCCAATTCACAAGTAACATTAGGAGCTCACGACCTACAGGTTCATCTCCATGCACATTTCCTATGTACTGCAATACACAACAAATTCATCACCAAGTCCAAGTTGGTTAAACAAGCATGAAAGGTTCTCTTAAGCAAAGTTCACTAAATTAAAATTTTATAAAAAATTTAAATATAATTGTAGTGAAAAAGTAGCCCGTATAGCACTAATAGATAAATACTAAAATATTAACATATACATAGCATTATATTGGCCCAAAAAAAATTGGAGCACAGAAAGAGAAAAATGGATTTACACTTGCACCAATGGCATGCTTTTCCTGACCTCTTTCACATGGATTATTCCCAGGAAAGGAAGTTATTATATTAAAAATAACCAAAATATTTGGCCACATGTTCCACCATAATGTAAGTGAAAATGTGTGTATCATTAAAATTTAATATCCCTATGTGAAAATGAAATAAATGTTTTCATGTATAGTGTCACTCACCTTAAATGCAGGTTCAGCCTCTTGCTTCCCTGGCATGTCTGAGATTTCTATCACCCACTACAGGGGATAACAAAAGAAAATAAACCTTTTTTAATGTGCAGTTTGGAGCTCTAACTATGGATTAGTTACCCAGAAAAATAAATTAAATGAAAAAGGAATGAACTCCAGTAAAATGATTACCAGCGGAACCCCATAGACACTCTCCCCAATACTGATAATCCGTTCAAAAAATCCCTCAATGAGAGGGAAAAACAAAATACATCAGCATGATTTTTTTATGAAGTGCCTTAAGAAATATACAACAAATGTATTAACTCATTTGTCAACGCATCATATACAGTAACTTTCAACTCAATAGATGATTTGGAAAAAAATCAACGTTTCAGCACTCACCTGTATATCCTAGAAATGTTACTACATCTTTTCCCAAAAGCCAAAATAGCATCCTCTAGCTCAACATTAGTCATATACCCCTCTGCATTAATTCTGCCACAAGAATTTTTAGTTCATTAAAAATTATAACTAATATAAAGCCATTAAAAAAAAAGTTCAACTTTATTCACGATTATACCTTATCTGTTGGTGGCTCTCACCAAACAATCGCCTCGAATTACCCATATAAGTATTATTTACTAAACCTACCAAAATCAAAAGACAACAAATCACAGTTACTTAAGTTAATCTTCCTGCCTCAATAATTTTAGTTTATTTAATTCAAACCAAAAATTCACGAGAGTATGCACATGCATGATAATCAAGGTATAAATTAATCAAACTTTAGTCCCAAGGAAAAGAAGGAATTATATGATTAAATTCTAGCTAAAACTTCATATTTCACATTCCGATATATAAACCAAATTGCAATTACAGATTCAAACATTTCTCCTATAAAAAATTGGAGGAACCTGAGTAGGAGGAGCTATGAAGGCCACCTCTAGCATTGGCGGAACGAAGAAAGAAGCAATAGCTGAGATAAAGGAGTACAAAGGAGCTATTAAGCTTCATACTATCACAATCACAATCACAATCGAAGACAGCGACTACGATGTTGATGATTCAATGTTCGGACAAGCTTCAGGATCAGATTTAGAACTACAGCCTACAGTTGAGGTTGACACTTTACGAGAGATCGACGAAATAAGACGATCAAGGTCCGATTTTGATTTTCGCGAATCTAAATCCACCAACACAAAGTTCTGAGATTTGGGCTTGAAAGAAGGTTCATATGTAGAAGGGATTATTTCAAACACACACCTTTATATTATTCTCATTTTAACACCTGATATTTAACCATTTGACACCCATTTCTAAGAATAATATGATATATATTAAGTGATTATTAGTATTTAATTAAACATTAAATTCTTATGATATATATTAAGTGATTATTAGTATTTAATTAAGCATTAAGTTATACATACAAAATAATGTAATTATGAAAACAGTTAGAACGAAGAGTTAATTATATTAAGATGTATGGAATGATACATGTATCCGATTATAATAAAACTAAAAAATTTATATATCTTAAATTTAAAATAAATATCAAATAATATTCACGTTATTATTAATAAATATAATTAAAATAAATAATTAACATATTAATTATAATTGATATATTTACGATAATTACATATAACCGACTTATAATATCATCTACTCTAAAAACCTTAAAGATACCTTTATACCTCCCATTCTGCGTATAAATACAATATGATGTTTGTAAAAATAGAATCTTTATCAAGTTTCTTATAATTTAACTATTTTTTAATATTATTTTTATTTTTAATAATTTATTATAAAATAATAATTAATATAACAGATGTCTATTAATTAATAGACTCGTATATTTTTTTAACTGTATCATATAAATTATTATTATATAATAAATTATGGTAAATAAACTTTTTTCAAAATCATATTATTATTTTTCTCCTTTTCTAAAATCATATGCAGCAAATTCGTTCGTGGTTCTTAAAAATTCTTAATTGCTGTGATGTTGAGAGTAAGAATGGGGTAGGATAGACGATCGGACTTACGATAATAATTATAATTATTTTATATTAACTTTAATTATATTTAGATAGTAATTTTATAAATAAGTATTGATTTTTTTCAAAATTTAACCATATTTTTTATTTTTAATATTTATTTAAAAATATATTTTATTTAAAAAATAAATATTAATATAATTCTTATTCAATAATATTATTTAAAATATTTATAATTTTTATTTTTAATTACTTATTACATGTTTATAAGGAAAATAAATAAAATTTAATTTAATTATTTTAAATATTATGTATTTTATTATTAAAAGTATATAAAAAATAATATTAATATAATCAAATTTTTATAAAAAAATTAAAATTTCAATTTAAAAGGTTCACGAACACGTGAAAGAATAGCTTTTTTTTCCCTAATAAACGTGTAGAGTAGGTTATATATATATATATATATATATATATATATATATATAAAGCATGGATATTGGGTACATGATCGTTCTCCTTTTTTTTTTTACTTTTTTTTAATTTTTTTATATCACTAAATATCAAAATATATAATAAGTAGTTTTTTTATAAATAATTATTTTTATTATATTGAGTAAAAATTCATATAATCTGTAATTATACATTTTTTGATCAATTTATTTATAAACAATACATATTTTTGTTATTTTTTTAAACTAATAAATAACAAAATGTTTTTATAATAAATACAATTTGTCATTTTTACACTAAAAAAATACTAAAATATTCATATAATAAATACATTTTTGTGAATAAAAATTTTGTATAATGCCATTATTTTTATTACATTAGAGGTGACAATTTATGTTGTTTAATATTATCTATTTAATGAATTTTCGATTAATTCATTTATAAATATATCATATTTTTGTTGAATTAATAACTTTCACGTCGAAATCATATCATATCTCATATTACTTAATAAAAATATATTCAATTAACAATAATTATTTTAAGCAAAAAAATGTTATTATTTATATAAGATTAACTTTTTAAATAGTAAAAATATTAATCGATTAAATTCATATGTTCTTATTAAATTATACAATTATTATTAACATAGTGATAAATCATTATGATTATATTGTATTTGGATTCTATTATTCATAAGATAGTTATTATTATATATTTATTTATTATTAAAGTAACAAATAAATTAAATATTTATTTTAATAGTATTTATGTAAATCATCTTGTATAATATTTTAACATCAATTTTTCAATTATAATAAAAGAAATTTAAAAATTTACTTTTTTTCTTTTATTTTATAAAATAAAGAATTTGAAACATTAATAACTATTGGTAAATAATCAATACTACTATATTTATCAAGTAAATCTTTTTTATTTTATAAAATAAAGAATTAAAAATAATAATGATTATTATTTAACAATTAATATTACTATATATTTATTAAATTTAAATTATCCATACATATAAATACATTAATCCATAAACTAGTATACAATAAAAAGTGAAGAGTAGTTGGTTCGTTGAGAAGTCATTTCCAAGTGAAAAAGCTCATGTATTTTGAATTTAATAAGTCCACTATTCATTAAGAAAATGATAAATAATAATGTTAATTTGTATGTTCATAGTTATAAAAATAGTGAGGAGAGCCTTGCGAAACTTAAAAATTTCCAAAATTTAATAGCGTTAAAAATAAAAGTATGATGAGAAAAATAGAACGAGTAATTAGAATTGGTGAAGGATATATAAGTCCCATTTTTATATTTTTTTAAAAATAAAATTCATCTATTTGATATATTTTGAAAAATGAAATATTATTCGAAATAGCTGAAAGTATATTAATACTTATGTGATAGTAAATGGTATACCAAACCGTGTGGAAAGCATAAACTTAGCATGAGTTAGTACGGCTGTGCTTAATGCTTGTCAGGCTCTTATTCAGAGAGATAGAGGCCAGAGACCAAAGGCAGAGCTGAGAAAGCTGGCTTTATAGTACTGATAGGTTCTTTTTAACCTTAAGAGTTTTTGGTTTTTACCTTTGGGATTTACTTTTTCAAATCTGATAATTCTTATTAATTATATGATTATAAAAAATAATTACATTTAATCATATAATTACTAAAAATAAATACTTAAGATGTTACCCTTAATAAAAAAAACATATACACTCTTAGTCAACTTAAAGTTAACCAAGTTTTACACTATAATACCTAATTTTTATAACCAAATAATTAGGTGACTAATATATTACTTACCTTTTTCACAATTGGAAGGAATTGCTAATATTTTTACTTTAAAAATTTAAGGGTCTCTAATGATACATACTCGTTATCAATTATCATGCCAAACATGACGTCCAGTCCATGAACCCAAAATAAATTCGCCCATTCAGTCTCTTGGTTGCTAAACAAAATGGTTTTTTTCCTAATAAAACCATATATATTAATAAGATTCTATTATGACATAAAGAGTGTAGCTAAACCAAAAGGGAACATAAATCAAACAAACCTAACACCAATTGTTATACGAGAAATTGAAGCTGCAGCCCTTTTTTTCTTATTACAAAGTCAAGATCACTTTCATATATCTTACTTATATCACAATCACTATTAACGTGACAGTTTTTCATTTTCTCATTGAATGTAAATTTAACTATACTTATCAATAATTTTACATATCACATGTGATTTATCACAAATTTATGATAAATAGACTTTTTTACATACACAAAAGTTGCATCATCCTAACCAATACACCTTATTTAATCCAAATCTCTAAGAATCTTCGTACTTCCATAACTCGCCAAACAGTGCCCACCAAAAGATAGAGCTAGCTCTTTATCTCGTTCTTGCAATTTTGAGTCGGCTATTGTTTCAACCTATAAACATTTTAAGATAGCTGATGTGGAAATAAGATGTTAATGATCAACTGAGATTTATCATTTATGAATGAAGTTCTAAAACTTCAGTGTAGATCATGTCAAATATAAATATAAGTTTTGGGACAATAAAAATTTCGAGTCTTTTTTTTTAGAAAAAAGAACTGTTAATATTTGGAGTCATTGATATAATTAAGCCAAAATACATATCCATTCATTTCGGGACTTGCAAGTCTAATCGACACCCCGAAATATTAAAAAGGAACAAAACAAATTAAGGCAATAGAAGGCTCTCCCATATAAAACATTTCAGCAGCTTAAATTATAAAAATTTAGTGTGATTTTATGTGCGTATCGAGTCCCCAAAATGCTACAAGCTCTTGAACCACAAGTGGATGCTATAAGAAATATTAAGGGTGAGAGAGGTCTCATAGTTTTGTAAAAACAGCAGTTTTAGTTTTGGAACTAAAGCGCTCAGATTAAACGTTATGGAACTAAAGCGCTCTTTCATCAAAGCTACAGTACCACTGATGCCTTTCTCCTTAACATTAAATATATTAAAGAATTTCATTTATCAGACGCTGTGATATCACATCATAGCCACAAATAACCAATTAGAAATTATTGAAATATTAAAAGATCAGAGAGAGAGAACACTAGAAAATTATGAGTTCTATTTCCTATCAAAAATTAAAACATGACCTTTCCAATACATATTCTGAGTCGTTATATAGGATTGATAAAAGAGCATTAAAATTAGCAGCGAAAAAAGCTTCAAAAGTGAAGAAGTGAAGCATGGAAGTAGCAAAGAACACAACAAAGTGGGTATGCACAGGCACTTTCAGAAACATTCTTGCAGTAATTACTAGAAAATTGTCTATCGTTCCTGGTTTAAATATGGCCATATATATTTATAAAGGTTCCTGCTCCTCATTTCACAAACAAGAAAGCAACAATATCTGATAAAACTCAGCAACCAAGGTTTCATATATAAGACATTAAGCATAAGTCCATAAGCAAGAGCAGCAGATCCACATCCCATAAAGTAAAATGTAGCTTAAAAATGCAAGACATTTCTTAACAAAAATATATTTTTGGGGAGTTGGAGGATTACCTGCTTTAGTGTCTTTCTATTATACAAGGAACGTACTTTATTGCTTCACTCTTCATGAGTAATCAACGCCCATATCTGCAATCCATCAAAATCAAAATGGCATGAGAAACAGATTAAACAGCCAAACATATATGGCACTATGGCAGGTACATGGTCACCATAGAGACAGACAAGGAGAGTATCTTAGGACGCATATTACCCAGAAACGGGGAAAAAAGAAGAAGGTAATAGTTTGTGTAGCAATTAGGAATAGGGAGAGAAACATACACTGTAATGTTATAAACCAACCCTACCTGTGTGGTTCTTCAGGCCTCCACAGTCCACACTGGATATGTTCCATGGACTATTGGATATGTCTCAATGTACCAATCAGCATAGAGTAATTGGTCCCACTCAATATAGCAAGCAGGAAAAAGAGGGAAACAAAGGAAAGCAATGCAAAACAGAATGGTAGCATACATTACAGTTCTACATAGTATATATAAATATTTCAAGTACGATTTTAGCATACTACCATTGGCAACAAACTACATTCTACACAAACATCTGCAACTCAGGCCTGCTATATATGTTATTATGTTCATCATCCAACACTGGATAGGCTGCCACCAGCGCATCTTGAGCACCAATATACAGTGAATTATAAATCTTCCAGTACACTTCTCTAACTTTTCGAGCAGGATGAAACAATCCCTGTAGACAGTAGTTCAGTACAACAGCAGCACCCAAGGCCACCCTCATCCCTTCAATGGCTTCCGTGACAGCATTTATGACATGCGGGGAAGTCTCAAATATGTTTGGCCAGACATAGTTCAGCAAGTGGACTAATGCGTCCTCGCAACCCAAGCCAGCCACCCCTAGTGCCATATGCTTAACAGCAGAAGCTGCGGTTTGCCTGTGAACCAGATCTCTATCCATGAGGGCGTCCTCGAGCAATGGGGTTACTGCATATATGTAGTCTTTACCCATTTCCCCAATGTACTCAAACAGAAAAGAGAGAGACTTCAAAACTCCATTCTGCACATTAAGCTCTGGAACACGATATTCATTCATAAGAGCTGGAAGAACCGTAAAAGGAGAGCAGGTTTCAGCAACTATAGCAATTGCCACAGTTGTGCAAACACGGTTCTGTCTCTCCTGCACTTTCAGATTGTTCAACAAGGTTGCCAGAACATCCTGTGGTCCAATAGCTTTAGCAATGTAACCAAATGTGTTAACAGTAGCTCGACGGATACCCTTTTTATGAGCCTTAAGCATCTCAAGAAGCTCAAAACAGATCCTCATCCACTCCCTGGCTGGAACAAACTCAGCACCACGATCAGCAATCCGACCGACAAGATCAATACAGTTCTCCTGGACTTTTTCATGCCTATTTTTCAAAATTGGAGTTAATCTAGGAAGCAAATCTTTTATAGGAGGTGTCATCTTTGTCATTCCAATAACATTGACAATTGCCTTGAGTGCCCCCAGAATTGATCCCAAAACTTCTGGGTACTCTTCTCCCAGATACTCATACAACACAACACCAAGATGACCCATCAATTGTTCCTCATGGCACTGCTTCATTACAACAGCAATCCTTGAAATTAGATCTGCTGCTTGTTGTCTCACTTTAGCACTCTTGTTATTCAAGCGCCACTTGATAGTACCACAAATCTGAGGAAGGTAAGGTTTAACCTTCTGCCCTAGAGAATTTACAACAGCACCAAACCCATTAAGCATAACATTAGCATCATCACTGGTCTGTTCTTGGAAAGCATAAAGAATTCCATCGATTAGAAGCTCCTCCAATCTAGCATCAATATCAGATGCACCCAAGTTCGTAACTACCTTTTCAATTGTCTCCATAACCATTCGCCTATATGGTTCACTCTCATCTTTCAGATCCTCAACAATTCTTCCAACTATATCAGCAACACTCAATTTGTTAGCCATCTCCACAGTTGTCTCCACCAATTGCTTATAGTTCCTCCTATCTAACGCCATCCTTCTAACCCAGAAGTTCTTGAAGAACTCAGGAAGAATATCATTTCTAATATAGTCAGCTTCTACACCCTCTGTACTAACACACTGTTTTACTACTTTCAACACAATTTTCTTCATTTCTTCATCAGGAGACTGGAACTCTCGAATCAATATCACCATCACCTCCTTTGTATAGTAGCTTGCATATATTGCATCCATAAGAGGAATAATAAATCCAATGGCCTTGAGAAAAGCAGCCAATACCTTTCCACGGTGTGATCTGATACCCTTCCACAATGGTTTCAAGACAGAATCAAAGCTCTCAATACCATAAGGAGCAGAGGCCTCAGCAAGTGCAGCAAGAGACAACGCAGTAATTGTCCTCACCTTCTGGTTCTCATCATTCAGACCATGTTCTATAATTTCCACCAGAGACCTCAAGTGGGGAAGAACAGCACACCCAATCAAAATGGCAATCTGCTGAACAATTTTGATTCCAGTGTGCCGCGCTTGCCATGATTTCTTACTCTGACAAACAGCTTTCAAGAAAGGTAATAGGGCAGGAATACCAAGAGCAGAAGCAACAACACTAAAAGCTCTAGCAGTAGTATTCCTAACATACTCGTCAATGTTATCAATATCTGGGCGCATTGCAGCAATCATAGTAGCCAACCCAGCTGCTTTACTAAGATTAGAAATTATCTCTCTGCCTTCGACTCTCGCATAGTAGTCTTCATCAATCAACAAGGGTTCAATAACAACAAGAATTTTATGCACATATGGACGCACCAACTCGTCCAACTTATAGAGAACTCTATCAATCACCTTGACCAATAGATGCCTCTCTTGATCCTCCAAAGTTGGCTGCATAAGCAACGGCAAAATGCGGTTAAACAATGGGCCAGCACCAAATTCCCGAGCTTTATCAGTGAGTTGCCTCAATGCAGTCTTCCTTTGCGGAGGGGTTCCATTCTTAACCTTGAGCAAAAGCTTCATGATCTTACGTTCCTTTTGTTCTTCGGGTGACAACTCCTCCTCATTTTCCTCATTCAGCAATGCCCCAAAGTACTGATAATCCTCTGGTTTCATAAAAGGTAACCCACCAGGTGCTTCCTTCGGGACATCAAACTGCTGCCCACGATTCTCTTCTGGTATGGAATAAAGTGGAGTCCCCATTGGAGTTGGAGTAGCAAGAAGCTTCCTAGCCGGTGTTCTTATCGGAACATACGAAGCAGGAGGATCCAAAATCTTATACCCTTCTTGTGGAAACATAGCATCAAGCTCTTCATCAGTCAAGGGACGATTCCTCTCCTCAATGTCTCTTTCCCACCTCATCAAATTATACTGCTCCGGCGTAACAGCTCCACGAAGATTAATAGCACCTGGGGTTGGAGTGGCCAGGTCAACACCTCCCATAGGAGTCACACCAGGTGTATAAGCAGCAGCAGGTGTAGCTCCAGGAGTCGCACTGCCCATAGTTGCTGGAGTCTCATCCCACCGAGATCGCTGTTTTTTTGGCGTTGGTGTTGCCATCCCAGCAAGCTTGGGTGTGGCATCCCAAGTCATCCCGGCCGGAGTTGCCCCGGGAGTCACAGCACCAGTTGGAGTGGCCTCTGAATCCACCAACCGACCAGGTGTGGGAGTCTCATCCCACCTATTCCTCCTCCCCATAGATGGAGTAGCATCTGCAACTCTCCCTGGAGTGGCATCCCATCGGCCTGGTGTTGTATCCGGAAAATCCCAATCAGAACTCTTTGCCTTCTTAGCAGGAGCCGCTGCTGTGCTGCCATCATCCTGAGCCAGGTCCCACCTATTTCTCCTTTTCTGCGGCTGCACCTCCCCACCCTTATCATCCTTATCTGCTGCCGAACCCTTCTCAGCAGCCTCTTCCTCCTAATATATCAAATAATATAGAAAGGATAAAATCTCTTGAATATATAGATTTAAGCATCTATGGCTGCATAACATGAACATTCTGTCATTATGGGTATGCATTATAGTCTTTACATATCTAACAAAAATATTCCTTAAGATTTTCATGTTGATAGTCTCTTCAAACTATTAAATAAAAAAATCATAATTTAAAGCTTTGAAATTGAAAAGAACCAGCAATACTCTAAGTAATTATTCAACAATTAAAGCAACAACTTGAAATATGCTTTGGATTTTCATTACCTCCTTCTTCTTCTTCGCAATCAATCTCAAAGTCTCTTCTTTCTCCTTCTTCAAAGCCGTCTCTCTCATCACATCGGCATAAGTCCTCACCTTCGGGTCAGGGGTCTTCTCTCCGGAAGCAAAAGGATCGTTTCGATCAGGAGAAATGACCTGATTTAACCTTCGGCGGCGATAATCATCCTCACGATCGATAATCCTCTGGGGTTTCTTGATCCCACCGAAATCTCCATCCTCATCACCACCACCTCTGGGCATTTCCTTCAACAAAGACTTCGGGGCGGTAAATGATGCCAATTTGCGAGCGACCTCGTTGTCCATGGCGTCGATGTTCTCGTCGTCATCGGTGGAGGGAATGGAGGAAACGTAAGCGTCCTTGTCAACACCGCCATAGAGATCCTTATCGAAATTGAGGGAGGTGAGAGACGCCATTTCCTTCTCCATACGTTTCCTCTCTTCCTGGACTCTTTCTATCTCTGGGTCCATGGTTAGCGTTTGTTAGATAATTCTGCAAACACGGTGAGGTTTAAGGTTTTTGATCGAAGAAGACAAAGAGGGACAGTTTGTGGATTTTGGTCCTTGGGGAAAGAGTGGATGTCTGTAAGTTTTCTGATAAGAGACAAGCGGGTTCTGTAACTTCAAGGGATTTATCAGATAGTTCGTGGATATGAATAGATTGCAGCCTCTACCGCCTTCTTCTCCTCTTTTGATTTTTTTTTTTTTGGGCTGCTAAATTAGCCCTTAAAAGTTTTCACTCATCGCGCCCTTTTTATATTTATATTTAATAAAAATATATAATTTAAAAAATAAATAATATATATTATAAAAATTAAAATAACTTTAAATTTAATCTTTTAAGATTTAGAATATAAAATTTAAAATTTAATAATTAATAAAAAAGTTGTGCTTCACACGCTTTTTATTTATCAACCTTTTAAGTTATAACGATAACTAATGTATCTGGGATTTATATCTGAAAAAAATTAATTTATTTTTAAATTATTAAATTTTAAAAACTTAAAATTTAACATTTAACTAAAATATATTTCTAATTTATACATATAATTTATTAATAATATTATATCTAAAATTTTATTTATCAAGAATTTTAAATAACAATTATATCATTTTCAAATTTCTATTTCTTTTAACATACTAATTTCTCTAAATTTTAATTAAATTTATACATAAATCTCAAAATTTTTAAAACTTTACGAATAGATTCCTAAAATTTAAAATTTTATAATTTAGTTCCTAAATTTTTAAAATAACACATATAGATCATTAATTGTTACCATAAATTAAACTACATAAATTAATTAAACATAAACAAACTTATATAATCACGATTATTAAATGACCGTGATCTAATTAAAAGAATAGAATTATCAGCATTTTTAAAACTAAAATCAAATAATATATTATATGGTTATTCATTTAAAAAAATACAATAATTACTTTATAATTTTTTTTTAAATTTAATTTTATGTATTTTTTTTTCTTTTACAACACTTACCAAATTTATGTATCAATTTTTTTTTCTTTTATCTCTCAATCTTTTATTTTCCTTTTTCATCTTTTTATTTTATTTTTTCATCTCTCTTTTTCTTTTCCCTTTTTCACAGCGCTCACCACCCTCTCTTCTTTCTTTTCCCATGTCGAGCACCTCCTTTGCTGGTCGTTTCTTTTCGTTGTCGCTCACGACCCATTTTCAACCATACCACTCACCCCCTTTACTGCTCTGCGTGTGTCACCGTCCTCATCTCTGCGTCTCGCCATTCACTACTTGTCTCTGCTTTACTTGGATAGTTCTCGTTCACTTCTACCTTTGTTTACTACTAATTTTGTTTACGAACGAGGCATGGTTTCATCACATTCAGGTACACTACAAAGAAAATTAAGGAACTGTTTATGTGCTTGGGTGGTAAGATTTTGTTTACATTGTTTTATCCTCCTGTAATAGACTCAGTACCTTATGACTCTTTTGATTTATATGCTAAACTTGATAGCACACACCAAAATCAAGAAGTATAGGCTTTATCACTTTCTTCTTTACTATGCAAGATCTATATGTAATTGGATGTAATCTTCAACTTCCTTAGAATCTAAAGAAATCCAGGGCAAGGTGGTTGGAGGCCACATCAAACCAGTCTCATCCATAGGAACTCAGGACTTTGTCTTCTCATCATCACTTGATTACAGCCAGGCAATTGTAAGTTGAACTTGCCTGTCCTCATGTTCCACTGTTATGAGGTTGGATGGAAAACTTACATCTCTACTGGTATTATTTCAGGCTCCCATTTCTTTCCAATATGTTGAACCATACTTTGGTGGTTTACTAGCTGCTCCTTATGGACCACAAGATATGGTTAAGTGATTACTAGTAATTCAAACTCCTTGTGTTTTAATTTTATTTTAATAATTTGTAGAATTTGTTTGGATCTGTCTCCATCGTTTGCTGTTAACTTCATGGATGTATTTGGCGTTAATGTTTAACCCGTTTGATTAGTGTGGTTATGATGGATAAGACTCCCCATTGTAGTTTTAACCAGTCTGATTAGTGTTTTATTTTATTTTTTTTCAGGTGGTAACCTTTTGGGAAGGAGAGATTGTTGACACCAAGAATTATACTTTCTTGACAGGAAAATGGGAAGCTACGTATGTTTTTTATTGTTATTCTATCAGTTGTCTTCTCTATCTCTCTCAAGTGTGGAAAGTAACGTATATTAATTTATAGCATACGGTGGTGAAGGATCTTTCTTTGGTTGGTTTTCAAAATCATAAACATGTTTTTTCGACATGATATTGTTTGTAACCTTCAGACCAGACGATGATAAAGTCGAGGTTGATGGTGGCAAGTCTTTGGACTTGAGTAATTTCCCATTCATATTTATGGTAATCTGATCTCATGCACATTTTTTGTTGGTCAAGAGGCCTGAGTGAAACAAAAGGTTTTCTAATTTTTTAAACTTACTGTGTAGAGATGGAAGGAGCAGTATTTTGTTAATGTTGGAACAGACAGTAAATCCTTTGTTAAATTGTTAATTTATGCTTTTGGGTTCTAGAAAGTTAATGGGTTTTCCTCTTATCGTTCGTTAACTTTCTCTTTGTTTGCTTGGGAATTGACTGAAATCATAGTTTTCAACATTTTGGTGCAAAATAAATTCAGAGGTAATACTAGAAAGTTAATGGGTTTTCCTCTTATCGTTCGTTAACTTTCTCTTTGTTTGCTTGGGAATTGACCGAAATCATAGTTTTCAACATTTTGGTGCAAAATAAATTCAGAGGTAATACATCTTTGCCAAATTCTACTCTTTCGTCACTTTTTGTTTCCATCTCTTGAAGGAATATCACTTTGGTTTGATATTATGAGGTAAAAAGTGACAATGCTGAACTGTGTTATGTTCCATTATTGTTGTTATACTATAAAATTTTGATGGTTATATTTGCTTTCCAGGCACACTTCCAATGAATTCGTGAAACCTGCTTCCAGTAAAGGTCTATTAATAGACGAAATACATCTTACCTCAGATGACTTGGAAATGTACATATATCTACAGGATTGTAATTCAGTGGCCCATATAAATAGACTAGCCTAAGAGAAGTCTAGTTAACACCACTCGTTTATTCCTTTACGTAAGTGTTTGTAATATTTTCAATTTTCAATATGACCAACTGACAAATATTCTGTGGACAAATTAATTTTTCATCACCTAATGATCACAAACTGTTCAACAAAAAACAATCTTTAGTTCATATCTTAATTGATCAGAGTTTTAGTACGGTGGCCGAGATTGACATTAAATTTCATTTTCTTTGTATATTTTGATTAGATCATCCATGGCTGAAGAAAGATGGTGATGCCTCTGACAGACCTATTGATAGTGCTGTTCTAATTAGGATGAAGCAATGCAGAGCAATGAACAAAATGAAGAAACTTGCTCTGAAGGTATTAAAGAATGAACCTCTTTTTTCTTGGATGCTCTAGGAATGTCACTCTTTAGTAAATGTTTACAACTTAAACTGTTCAATTCTCATTGGAAGGTGATAATAGCAAACAATCTTTCAGAGGAAGAAATCAAAGGCCTGAAGCAAACGTTTGACAACATGGACACTGATAGAAGTGGTACAATTACATATGAAGAACTGAAAAGTGTATTAACCAGACCAAATTGGGAGTTATTTCTGTTATCCTACAACTGTTACGCATAAAGAAGTTGGTGGTTAAGGTTATTCTTTATAGTTATCGTAAATATTAGAATTAACTAGTAAAATTTTATTACGTTTTTTATATAAATTCTTAATTTTAATATAATATAATTTTTAATACTATAATTAATAAATTTATTGTAATTTATATTGACTTTTAATATTGTAATTAATAATTGTATTTTTATTTAAATTTATATACCCTATTATCTCATTTTTTTAAAGACCTAGGCTATAGACATACCTAATAGTCTCAATTTTTTAAAGATTGAGGTCATAGATATTTCCTATAGTCTCGATTTTATAAAATACTAAGGTCATAGACATATCATATGATCTCGGTTTTATAAAAGATCATAGTTATAACGTATATCTATAGCTTCAATTTTTTAGTAACAGTTTATAATCTCTCTCACTTAGATCTTTGTTCTTATAATCGTGATCATGTTATGATTGATTAAAAATAATATTAGGTTTGTTAGTCAAAATAGGAGGTGCCTAATTTAGAAGAAAATTCCACAATACGCTGGCTTACCATATCATTAAAGATGAAAATGCTTAACCTTGTTTGAATAAAGAATAGGAAAATTAGGCTACCTAATTTTTTTGAATGAAGAAATGTTTGGTATATGAAATGAGAACTTGAAGGCTATAAATATGGCTTCATTTCTTCATTGATAATCATCCTAAAAATAAAGAAAAACTTATATGAGAAGTTTTTGAATGAGAGAATTTTGTGGGAAAATTCTCTTGGGCTTGTAATTGCTCTTGTCTTTTAGGTGTGAGAAAATTACTGAGAGTGTGGTTGTAACAATTTTTCACATAATGAATTTTTTTCTGGTTATCTTTTGACAACGAAAGTGGTTTTTCTCCAATTTAGAGTTTCCACTATAATTCTTGTGTTGTGTATTCTCTATTTCTCTGTTATTTGATATTCTGCTAAGAAGGATTTTAGGGAGTGAGTTTGTGATTATACCATTTGATCCAAATTTCCTAACAACCTGGTATCGTGAGCCAATTTCAAAGAAAGAATGAGAAATGTCGGAGTCAAGATTGACATTGAGAAATTTGACGAGAATCAATTTTGGCTCAAGCAAGTACAAGTCAAAGATTTGTTGATCCAATATGGGTTACACAAGGCGTTAAAGGAAACCGGTACTTGTTACTAGTATTGAGTACAAGAAAACCAATATAAGTGATTTAAGATTGGGAAGATCTTGATCCAAGAGCTTCAGTGCAATTAAAGCTTGTTTGGCCAAAAATATTCTCGCAAACGTACATGGAATATCTGTACAAAGAACTTTGGGAAAAGCTTGAAGAATTGTATCAGTAAAAGCTTTCAAATCGAAAGTGTATTTGAAAGAGCAATTTCATACTTTGCATGAATGAAGGAAATATTATGTCCGACCATCTAAGTTGTTCTCAATGGTATTGCCTCCGAATCGGAAACCATCGAGTTAAACTTGATGATTTAAGATATAGCTTTAAGGCTCATTTGGTCTCTTCCATCTTCTTCTTATGATCACATGAAACCTATCTTGATTCACGGAAAGGAGAAAATAATTTTTTCATAAGTTACTAGCAAGTTGTTTTCTCAAGAAAAAAGGCTGTGATGAAAGAATAAGCTACCAAAACTCAAAGATCGTAGTCGACAACCGAAAGAAAAACAATTTCATGAAAAAGAAGATAAGTAGGTGTCGGGCGTGGACAACTGCACCTCAAAAGAAATTGTCCAAAGCAGGAGGATCCTCAGTAGAAGCTCAAATACCGACGATGACGCTTAATAAGAAGGTCTGTTTTCAAAGACTATAGCGATGCTATTTGAAAAGAGCGTGTATATCCTCACAAGATGCCAGTCTCTAAATATTGCCATGAAATAAATGTGCATATCGGTAACGGGTCCACAAGTTTGCGCATCGGGCATTGGCTTGGTATAAATGCAAGGCATATGGAAAGGATGTCGATGATCGATGAACTCCCTGAAAACTGCCGCAGAGCTTGCACCATAAATTTCCAGGTAAGTTTTTTTCGACATGAGCCGATGATGAAATTCTTAGAATTGGTGATTAATTCTAAGGGTGTACTCTTTATAATACATGATAATTTCTCAGTAGAATTATGATTGTTGGAATATACAGTGTTGTATTGGTAACCATGTTTATTTTTAATCAAGGTGTAGATTGTTATGATTGATTAAAAATAATATTAGGTTTGTTAGTCAAAATAGGAGGTGACTAATTTAGAAGAAAATTCATGGAAGGTGGTGGCTTACCATATTGTCAAAGATAGGGGTACCTAAACTTGTTTGAATAAAGAATAGGAAAATTAGGTAGCCTAATTTTGTTGAATGAAAAAATGTTTGGCATATGAAATGAGAACTTGAAGGCTATAAATATGGTTTCATTTCTCTGTTATTTGATATTTTGCTAAGAAGGATTTTGGGAGGGGGAATTTGTGATTATATCATTTGATCCAAATTTTCTAACAGATCATAGACCTACTACGATTACGATTAAAAACCGAAGTCACGTATCAAGATTATAATAATGTGTTAAATGGGGAATTCTAACCGGTAAGATTTTGAATGCTGCTGGTAACGTGGTTATGGCTCTAGGTGTTGCTAGTTTTCAATTTACAAGGTTTTCTTTCAAGCCTGAGGCATCCTCTTTTATGAGCCTTTTCCATGATGGATTATGCAGGTGGCTTTTTGAGTCTGTGTTAACTTGTGGATACTAGCTTCATGTTAGAAAGCCTTTTCCATTTTATGTTGGATTCGAGAGATTGCTACCCTTGTTCATATTCTAGGCAAATTCCTTCAAAACTGACTCTTTTATCTTCTTTTCAGGCTTTTCTGGTACTATGAGAATATGTATTTAATTTAACAAAAATAATATTATAATTATTATATTTGTTTTAAAAATAAAATTAAAATAATGATTAATATTAAAGTAAAATTTATAAGTTTATAAATGAATTAAAATTAGAAAATAAATTTTTAAATGATTTAAAATAATAAATAGTTATACAAATATATTAAAAATAATTAGAGTATTCTATGGTATTTATAATAGACATAGGAAGAATGGGTATTCATATAAATTTAAAATGTTTTATATATCATTTTAAATTAGTAATCAAATCAAACATAAAAATATGTTTTATCATTTACATTATTGAATCTATTATTAAGAGTTAAATATGACGTGTTATTAGGAACTAAATATGACTTGAATGTTCTTTCCTGTATGCTTCATTGGACAATATCCATTTTCTTTATGTCCCCATTTCCTGATTGTAATCTGGAAGTTTTAAATAAACTTCGAATGAATAAACTGAAATTTTAGAGTAGATGGTTTAGTAAAATGATTTAAATGATAAAATGAAGAAAAAGAATCAGTTTGTTATTAAATAAGTTTATATTAATTTATAATTTCATACAAAAAAATATTGAGAAAATAAGAAAAAAATTATAATCTTAAAATTTATAATTATAAAAATAACATTTTAAAACTTATAACCATAAAATAATACTCATTATATTTACTTCATATATTTTAATAATTAAAAAAAATCTAAAATCTAATACGTTATTTTCAATAGAAAATCATTTCAATTAAACTACAATTATTTAAATTTATTTTATATTAAACTATGTTTAATTAAATTTCATTTAATATTAAGTCTATTTTAATATTATAGGGATGATATTTTTATTCTTTTAAATTTTAAGTTTTTATTTTGGAATGTATACTAATTTCTTTAATATTATTTTTGTGCCTAGTGTTGATAAAGCACACTCAGTGTTATCACTTACAAATTAGACTAATTATTTTTAATTTTTATAACTTTATATTGATTTTTTTTCCCACTTAAAATGACAATACACTACTTCATTAATTTTAGATTGTTGGCTGAAATATATCTGTTTAAATATTAGCTTTGTTAGTTGCATAAAGGTCGGTGGATATCTTTGAATTTTTCAAAAACTCGTGTATATACCGAAGGAACCTTTGAACTTGAAGTGCATTGATATCCAAAGCAAACTTGGGGGGAGGAAATTGTTAATTACCCACTTTGTTACTTATAGGTAGAATAAATGCTAATTTAGCTATTAATATTATTTTAAAAATTTTAATTTAATATTTTTTTTATTTTAAATCAATATTTTTATTATTAAAATATCATTTAATTAACTACCTCCATAGTGAGTGTAAGAAAAATCTTTTACATAGAAAAGTTGGTGATTAAAAACAGAATTAAATGAAAGAAAACTTTACAAATTATTATCTGTAGTATACGCTTGACGAAGAAGTCGAATGAGTTCTGAATAGAGGGACTCAAAATCAGAGAAAATATCAAAGTGACGGCTGTGTCTCTACCTTACTCAACGAATAGAGCAATAAGGAAGCTTTACATATATTTGCTTAATAGGAATTAAAACCAAGCATCTAAGAAATAACAAATGGGCCCAAACAACGTAGGAAGGTCCTTTGGACCCAAAAAAAAATATATGGCATGAGATCTAATTTATAGAATTGCCATTCGCTTTTAATTTTAAATAATAACATTTTAGAGCCATTAAATAACAAAATTTGTCTTTAACTCTTATATAAGCCAAGCATGTCAAAAGTATTCAATATGTTAAGTAATTAGAGATTAGTTCAAATGTAAAAGTGAATAAACATAATATATAATGCCCATAATATAAAAATAATTTATGTTATAATCACAATTGAATTTATCGATAATTTTTAAATTTAAAACATTAAATTATTAAAAGGAGTAAAAAATTAAGACATTTAAAAAATAATCATAGTTTTAGCACTAAAAAATAATGATGATTAATGACAAATAAAATGGAAAAAATGAAACTAAATATAATTGAAAAGGTGGGGATTTAATCTTTAAAAAAACTTATTTAAGTGGACAAAAAAATATTTATGATTAAATAATTTTTTTTATTATTGAATTTTGAAAATTGTTACAAAAATATCATTGAATTTCTTTGTTACTCACTTATCATTAAACTTCATAAATATTAAAAAAATATCATTAAACTTTATAAATGTTGTAAAAATATCATCGATGTCAATCGATTAATAGGAGTTAATAATAAATTACTCTTACATGATTTTTTTATAACATTTATAAAATTTAATGATATTTAAATAATAAACAAAATTTGATTGTATTTTTATATTTATAAAGTTTCATAATATATATCGGAATAGAGTGTCTCTTCCATTTTGAGAGTCGGTGGAAACTTTCACGTTTAGGTGGCGTTTGGTTTGCAGAATAAAATCGAAATCGAAATCAAAATCGGAATGTAATAGAATGGAAAGGAAACAATGTTGTTTGGTTTAATCATTGGAATCAAGCTCAAAATCAGTATTATAGTGTTTGGTTTGTCACTTGAATGGAATGAAATGGAATGGAAAAAACTATAAATTACCTTAATACCCCTACATTCATTAAAGTTCAAATAATATCATTTAATTATTATTTTTTCGTCAGACAAAATATATTATTGAAATCATTATTTTCTAAATAATTATTACTTAATTAAAAAATTATTATTAAAATTATTATTTTTCTAAATAGGGTTTAAGGTTTTTAGGTTTGGCATTTAGGATTTAGGGTTTAGGGATTTAGGATTTGGAGTTTAGGGTTTAGGGATTTAGGATTTGGGGTTTAGGGTTATATTTATGGGTTAAGGTTTAGGGTTAAAATTATTATTTTTCTAAAAAGGGTTTAGGATTTTAGAATTTGGGATTTTGGATTTTGGATTTAGGGTTTTAGGATTTGGAATGGGATTTAGGGTTTAGGGTTTTAGGTTTTAGGATTTAGGATTTGGAATTTTGGGGTGTAGGGTTTTAGGATTTAGGTTTTAGAGTTTAGGATTTAGGATTTAGTGTTTGGGATTTGGGGTTTAGGGTTTTCGGATTTGGATTTAGGGTTTAGGGTTTTCAAATTTTGGGTTTTGGGTTTTTTTTATTTGGGGTTTAGGGTTTTAGGATTTGGATTTAGGGTTTTGGGTTAGGGTTTTTGGATTTTGGGCTTTGTGATTTGAGTTTAGGGTAAAATTGGAAAAACAATTTGAGATGGGAATAGAATCATGATTCTTAAAAGGGGAATTCATTCTCCTTTAGTAATCGATTTCATTATGTACCCTCCATTCAACCCAACCAAATACACAAATAAAAGGAATCAATTCTCGTTCTTTTCCATTCCTTCCAACCAAACATCACCTTAGGGCTTTGTGCCTTTCTTTTCCTTCCTCAGACATTCCCAACCCTTCCTTCCACTTTCCCCCCTCTATTCACAATTCCTTCACCCATTTTATCTCTCTTTTTAATTAATTTCTTCAATTTCTTTCTATTTTGTTTTGTTTGGCTTAATAAAGATCAAAATATGTTGAAGGCTTTATTTAGATTTTAGATTTGAATCTCTCCAAGAGAGCTTAATCTCTTTGGAATCACCCTCAGAATTTATGCCTACAATCTTCATTTTTTATGAACTTTAAGATCGTTGTCTTTCGAATCCTTTATGTCCCTATTTAATTCAGTTTTGGTTTCAACATTTTTGTGTGTTTATGTGCAATTTAAAAAGGATTGTGGCAATGGCTATCTTTCTTCTTCAAATAGAAAACCTAGAGCCAAGTCTTTATGTTGAGCTTTAATTCTAGTGGGAGTAATACTTGCTTAGTCTAGTCTTTATGGCTAATGTTGGCTCTAATATTACACCAGAAATGTAACTCATACTAAGGAAAGCTCTTCTACTCTGCAACTTTATCTTGTTAGAGATGGAAAGATTTGGATCAGATTTGGGTTTTTAATGGTCTTGATATGGCTGGTGGTGCTACTTTCTAGAGTAGATGGGTTGGTTTACTTAGGATTTTAGGGGTTTTTTTTTCTTGTTAATTAAGGATTTTTTTCATATTTATCTAAGTTGAATATGTGTTTTATTATTATTGCAAATTTTTTTCATCACTACACGCTTTACTTTTCTTGAAATTTACTTTATACACTTTATGAAATGGTTTATTCTTGATGTAATGCTTACCTGTCTTAATATTTTAAGTTCTTAGGATGTAAAAAAAATATACTAAACTTTGAAATTAAAAACACCTTAAATATAACAAAACATGCTTGTAATTTGAAACATATAGATTTGTATAAATAATGATATAAACATGTTATAATTAAATCTATTTATTGCAATTAAACATAATAAAATCATGAAATATGAATACTTTTTAAGTATTTTTCAAGTAGTTGTGTTGATTTATTCAAGATTTTAAGAGTTCTTTTTCCCTTGTTAATTAATGGTTATTTTCCTGTTAATAAATTTGTAATTTATCGTTGCTATAAATTTTGTGATTGAGCTGCAAATGGTGTGATGTCTTGGATGGTGGTTGCTGGCTTCAAAGTTTAAACGAAGGCCTGTGAAAGGTTTTTGTAATTGAGGTTTGGTTTGCTATGATTTATTTCCTTTTTATTATGTTTTCTTTTTTTAAAACTTTCAGAATATAGATGCTACAAACTTTGACACGGTTAATGGTTTTTCTCTACATCATGTTAGATAATGCAGTTGAGTAGTGTTACATCTTCTAGAGTTGGTTACTAGTCTTTGATTACTAGAATGTTTAGAATTTGCTTTTTTAAGCGACCTTAGGTTGATGAAGACATAATCATGTTTGAGATTGTTTTTTTGGCTTTTAATTCTCTATTTCCGTTTAGGGTCAATAAGTGATATTTTTAGTTCTTTTACTTTGATGTTAGTTTGTATTGAGAGTCTACTTAGACACTTCTTGTTTTAATAAATTTTTCACGTTTTGACAAAAAAAAGTTTAATGCTATGAAAGTTATAAAAAAATTGATAATATTTTTATAACAATGCTTAAAATTTGATGATAAAAAAATCTATTTTCTCAATATTTATTGACACCAAAAATTGATCAATGCATGTAATGCATGTATTGACACATCCAATGGTATATACTTTTTATATTCCTACCATAAATTAATATAAAAGGCTTAAATACAATATAGAATTGTAGTTTATTTATAATTATACTCGTGATTAAACTTGATGTTTTAGTCGATTACAAAGATATTCATAAGTAACAAAATTGACAACCTCTAATTTTTAATTATTTATATGTTTTCACTATTAATCATATTCTAAAAATCTATACTTTTTACGTTATAAAAATATATATACTTTTTACATTATAATAAAAAGTAAAAAAATGTAAATATACCATATGAAAGGAATTAAAAATAAAATTATGTTTGTGAAGTAAATATGGTATGCAAACCAAGTTCAAAATTGTAGCATTGGTCATTATTTAGGGTTATTTCATGACAAATTTTAGGAATTTTAAAGAGAACAAGGAATTTATCCTTCTAAAAAATGAAACCTACAAAAGGAAACTATTGTAACAATATTGATATATTATAATAACAATAAATAATTATAATTTTTTAGATGAATGAAAACATGTATAATTGCTCATTGTATTATTGTAGTTCAATGATATGTATTTTAAGTGTGCATTAAGAGAACATGAATTTAAATATGTTAAATATAAATAAATACATCAATGTGTAATGTGACATTTAAATAAAATATAATTAATTAATACTAATTTAAGGTAAGCATTTGCAAAATTTTTGCAGAAAACAAGGTATAAAGCTATTATAATTTTTCGTTATTATAAGGTAATACTTTGCCTATTTAATAAGTATATGCAAAGCTAAAATTTAGCTAACTTAGATAAACCTTGCACTTAAAAATTAAAAATATTATGGGCTTCTTTGTCTTTTGCTTCCTATTTCTTACTAGATTGACTATCAGTTAAATTTTGATTAACATTTTTTAGACTTATGATCTTATTTTTTTGGATAAGAACTTATCGTGGAAGAAAGTGATGAAGAGCAAAAATAAGATGATGAATGTTCTTGAGTTCTTTGTTGGCTTAAATAAATTAGAATACCAATTTTTTCCCAAAGATAATACTAGATGTTGAAGTTATGAAAGGAAGTAGCTGTTATGATGTAGCTATGAAACATGTTGAGTTGAAATAGCAATTATCATCCACGATGTTGAGGGAAAATAGAAGGTCAAATGAGAATGCTACTTGTTGGAATAGTTAGTGTCGATGAGGTGGAATTGGTAGAGCTATCAGATAAGGGAATTTATGTGCTTAAAATGAAAAGGTTTGGACCACGAAATCAAGGGGTCCCTCATCACCTTTCTTCATGAAATTTTAGATGTCTTTACTTGGAATCCTGAGGATATGCTCGAAATCGACCCCAAATTCAATACCCAAAAGGTTAATGTCGACCCATGTAGGAAGCCAGTGTAATAATGGGAGAGGAAGCTCTCAAAAGAAAAGAACGAAGTCATTCGAGCACAAGTCGGCTCATTGAGAGGCATCGAGATCATAAAGGAAGTTGATTATATGACTTGGCTATTGTATATGGTGCTCATCGCCAAGTCTTGTAGGGCTTCACCAACGTGCATTGCTTTTGTTGATGTAAATGATGCATGCCTAAAGGATTATAATCCTCTCATGAGCATTGGTCAACTTGTGGACGCAACAATGGATTATGATATCATGAGTTTTCTCGATGCATATTTAGGTTATCACAAATACACACGAGTCCTGAGGATAAGGTAAAAAGGGCCTTCATAATGGAGGATGAAACCTTTTGCTATAGAAGAATGCCTTTCGATTTGAAAATGTAGGAGCAACCTACTAAAGATTGGTGAGCAAGATGTTTGAGGGTTTCCTTAGACGAAACATGGAACCATATGTAGATGATATGATGATAAGGATCAAAAAATCTCCAAACCATGTCTTAGACCTCAATGAAGTCTTTGGAGTGATAAGGAATTGTAGAATGAGATTGAATCTAAAGAAGTGTATGTTTCACCTTAATTTGGGAAAATTCCCAGGGTACCTCGTCTCTGCTCGGGGTATAAAGGCTAACCTTAATAAAATTCAAGCATCGGTGAACATGAAGTCTCTCTCATATCTAAAAGGGGTTCAATAAATGAGTGGGCAGATTACCACCTTAAATAGGTCTATATCAAGATGCCTCAACAAGTGTTTTCCCTTGTTCACGTTGTTGAGGAATAATACCTCAACTTTTTGGAATAAGGAATATGAACATGCCTTTCAAAACATTAAAGCCTACCTAAGTCAACCAATGCTATCATTTTAACTTCCTACCCATTAAAGAATGTTCTCAGTAAACCATAGGTCTCTAGTAGATTGGCCCACATATCTATTGAGTTCAAAAATATGACATTAAGTTCCAAACGGGCACCACTATCAAGGCATAAGTTATGGTAGATTTTGTGGTTGAATTTATTAAACATAAACTACCACATTTTGAAGGGACATCCAGGTTGGACATTTATAATCTAAAGATGAAAGATAAGGTAGCATGGAATGTATAAGCAAATGGTTCTAGTCATTCAAAGGAGTAGGTATTGATGTGGTTATATAAGACAACGATCAAGACATTTTTGATATATAGGTTTTCTCGTACCTTTTTCTACACGTCTTTTTATGCCATACCCTATGAACTGCAATGCTGGTCAAGACAGTGCTAGCTCTCGGTCGAGTTATGCTTACCAAAGGCATAATGATTGTTACATTATGAGAGCTCTAGCTAAAGGTTAAGCCTAAACCCAATGAGAACTTGAAGCCTATTAACCTATATTTGCTCACATTTATTATCATACTATCTAGTTTGGAAAGATTCCTAAGTTCTTTACCAGCCATATCTATTATATGATCCTAATATTGAGTTAGACCTAGATAATAGAAAAATAAAAAATAAGAGGCAAGTTCGATAAGAAGTACCTAAATGTAAAAGTAATTAATAGTAGAAGAAATTGATCTGAATCCAAGAAAACGGTTAGAACCGATTTAAGAAGAAAGAAGCTTATGTTGTCTTATGATGAATCTTGCTAATAAACGCTTATCGTCGGACTTAAACTCAAAAAGTATAGTGAAAATTATCAAAGCCTTTGATACGATTAGGTGTCGAGGAAAAATGACAATGTGTTTTGAGAATGCAACGAAATGATAGAATGTGAAAATGAATAAGACTTTCAAGACTATTTACCCATGTTTATACTTTCTTATCTCTTGCTAATGTTTGAAATTAAGATTTTCAAATTTTCAAATGAGCACACGTGTATCAGAGTGTGGCTTTGACATGCTTTAAATGAACACTTGCAACCCGAATTAAATAAACACTGTTTTATCTCAATCCTAAGTACAGAATGAAATTGTGAGTAACTTGATGTATAGATTGACGTAATCTATGTGCATTTGTTAAGAAGGATACGATACCACTATATGTATTGTCGAGGTAAAAATCGAATGTACATTGTTTTTATTTGAACTTCGAGCTCATTTTTATAAGATCGACGTAGGCCCCTAAATGAACCCTAAATGAAGTTATCACTATTTATTTTTAATTTAATTCATCTTTTTATTTTCTCTATCTAAATGGTATACATCTATAATATATATATATATATATATATATATCATTAAAATTCATATTATATTTATTATTTGATATATATTTTAATATCATTTAATGGATTACTTATAATTCTAAGCTAAACATATCACTCAAAGGGTGTATATGTTATAAATTTATGAAAAAGAATACAAAGAGGGAGCTTATTTGAAAGAGTGTTTTAAGGAGAAGCTCCATTTCTAATTGGATGAAAAATATCTGGTGGAGAGATAAATACGATAGAAGAAAGGAGAATATGGGAAGGAAAAAAAAAACAATAGTAAGAAAACGAGATAGTTTTTATAGAAGAAATTTCACTTGAAAATTTTAGGAAGAGAAAATCTCTTTATTTTCCCATTGAGAATTCGTTTACTTGTATATATATATATATATATAATTGTTCTTTCTTTCTTTCAACCGACAAGGCACCAAGAGAAAAGGTTAAAACGTGTTGTTTCCAGGTTGGGGAGAAAGATCCCGATGAATTATGTTCTAATCTGCCTCTAATCGCCGTTAGTTTTTTTTTATCGTCGGTAAAGAAAATGAATTACAGTATTTATTTCTTAAAAACATTATTGTATTAAAATGTTTATTTATATAATTATAGTATTAAAACATATATTTTTATAAAATTATGATACTAGATGTAATTTTATCTTAAAGAGTTTCAGCTTTTATTCTAATTTTTAAGAAGAAAAAAAAGTAAAAATTATATTTAAATTATATATATATATATATATTTATAATAATTTAATTTTATTATTACGAAAAAATAAAAACAAAGATAACATTTTTTAATTATATTATATAAAATTATTATAATTTAAATAAACTATAACTTAAAGAATTAAAATAAAATAAAATCAAAACTGAAAAAAAAAACATTAAAAAAATATTTATTCGTATAATTATTTTTTAATAATAATATAATTAAATTATTATATAAAATAAATATAAGTTATTTACAGTAATATATATTTTTTAACCAAAAACAAAAGTATGTATTTTAATTTATTTTTAGTAAAAGGATATAGGATATAGCTTTTATAATAGTGTTATAGACTAATGTCATCTGATCAAGACATTGAGTTGTTAATGGAAGTTAATTCAGAGAACCAAATAATGGATGTAGTTATCCATAGCCGTCCAAACTTTTGTTAATGTCTTTTTATTGGACCTTAATCTTAAAGCGTTAATTAATTACGTGGGTCCCATAAAGCTTATTCTTGAGGACGCATGGGCTGTCCTTCTTTCGACACGATATACATCGAAACGCGTGGGCGGTCCTTGTTTCGACACGATATACTTTGAAACGCGTGCTGCTTGGAAACGTTTTTATTTTTATTTTTATTTTTATAATGATTAATATTTTATTTATTTAAAAAAATACAAAAATAATTAAATGAATGAAATAAAAATATATTAAATTATTCATTCTTTTAATTCTCTAAATAAACGGCTATATAAATATTAAAAAAAAAACATTTAAATTTTAATCTAAAAGTAAAACAAGATATACTTAAAATTACTAAAAGATTAAAAAAACACAATATATCAAAATATATACCATAGAATAGAGTTTAATTTAACATTAGGTGCGATTTTTAGGAGTTGTATTTAACCTTCTTCTTTTTTGTTAATGTTACATGCATCTTTATGCATTAATATTGAGAATAATAATATTTTTCAACTTAGTGTAACCATATGTAAATATATGGTAGATAATTTTTAAAATTATGGATAAATTTGTTAGAAATCACATAATACATATATAATTATAACAATAAAAATATATATAATCATATTAAAGAAATCAAATTAAACAAAATTCAATATTAAATAAATTTAAATAATTATAGTGTAATTTAAATAACATTAAATATAAAATAATAAATTAAAATTTTTTCATTATTAAAAATTTATGAAATTTACATAATATATATTATTTTGTGGTAATAATTATTAAATATTGTTATTTTTATAGTTTATCTATACCATTTTAAATATAAATTAACATTTTAAATAAAATTAATGATACATATAACATGTTTCCTTTTATTTATAAAATCATAAAAAACATTTTTAATAATAAAAAAATAAAATTGTTCAAACTCAAGCATAAAAAATATGTTGTGAAAATTACTCAAATTTTCGATAAGTCAGATTTATGAGAAAAAATTAAAAAAATAACACGTAAATTTGATAACTGAGTTCGATCAATTTTACTTACATATTCGGACGTGTTGACAAATCTTTTTACTAAAGTGAAGAAATTGCACAATGTGTTTACAACACTAATAATTCACAACCCACAAATCAATTATACTCAAGAAAATTACTCTCAATTTTCTCTCACAAAAGTTTTTCTCTTTAAATTTTTCTCTTAATTGAAACGAACACTTGATTTTTTTTAATTCATTATAATTATACATATATTTATAATAAAATTTACTCTTAAAATTAATTCTTAAATGATTAAGCCCCCGAAATTAAAGAGATTTATAAAAATCTTAAACAAAACCATTCTAATTACTTTCAAGATTTAAAAAATACATTTAACATAGACACTTTTACATCCCTGTTATTTTTAACACAAATATACTCTCCAACATTTACATTAATATGTTTTAATTGTTAGATGTAAATAATGTATTTTAATTTCATAGCATGTAATAGTGAGGACAAATTTCAAAACATTACTAGCTAGCCATAAAGATAGAGATGCTTGTTCTTTCTTTCTTTCTTTCTTTCTTTATTTCTTTATTTCTCTCTATAAATGATAATTAAGTCATTATTTTACTAAATAAAAGAAAGATGCTTCGTCCTTCGTAAGGGCTTTGGTGAGAGATGTAATCAGTGTCTATTAATTTACCTTATTTTTGTAGTTAACTTTATGACGACTTTGAACCCGTTTGTTTATTTTATATATACTTTGAAATTTGGTGGCCGACAATTGCCTCTTCTTTGTAAATTAATTGATTTATATATGTTTTCTTCTTTCTCTCACATTTTTGTTCGGCATTTCTAGATTGTTCTATTGATTGGGACCTGTCTAGGTCGATTAAGTTTACTAAGTTACCCTTCAAAATATTTTCGTATAAATTCCGAATTTGTGATTGAGGTTTTCTTCAAATTCATGGATAAATATATAATGTTAGGTAGTACTTCCCCAAGTGCCAAGGCGATGTTTGTTATATCGGTAATATTACATATTTACAAAAATCTTATAATATAAGTAAATTTATATTTATTTTCACACTCATATCATTTATATTATTTTATTTAATAAAATTATCTAAAAATAAATAATTTTTATATTTTTTAAAATAATCTAACCGCATCCACTATATAAATAATGTGTACGGATGAAAATATATATATTCTTGACATTTTTCTTATATACAATTAGTAGATATACAGATTTATTAATAGATATGGTTATAGATGTGAGATAAGGTCACCATAGCAAAAAAGAAAAGAAAATGTAGAAGGTTAAAGAAGTTTTAAGACAAGTGTTGTAGAGTAGTATTGTATGGATAAATTACATTTTCCTTGTTAAGACTTTAAGCGTATGTTCAAACATTTAACTTTGAAGTTAAATCCTATTGTGTTTAATAAAAATTATACAATTACAAATAAATTTATTTTAATCACGATATGTGAATTTAAATTATATTTGATCGTATTAGATAATTTAATTTTTAAAAAATTTTAATTTGTCTTGACTTTTTCTTTCTTATGTGAACTCTTTTCTTCTATCTCAAACTAAAACTCGCATATTATTTTTAAGATACAAAAAAATTATATAAAAAATAAATTTTATAATTAAATTATTTTGATAGGCAAAATAAATTATCTTGATAAATAAAAAAATTAAAAATAAATTATATTATTAAAATATCTTAAATTAATTTTATACGATTATATTATGTTATTAAAGTTGTTATATACTTGTAAACGTTGAAATATGTCAAAAACTTTGGTTTTAAAACAAGTACAAGTAACGGGGGACATGGTTTAGAACTTGAAATTACATTGTATGCTATAGTTTTATATGTGTTAGAAATTTAAAATTAAATTAACCCAATAGAACTTCATTGTATTAAAGGTTGTACAAGTTTATAAACAGTTTTGTTGTCTTGTTTCTAGTCGATGTGGGCAAAGATACTTAACAACCCCCCTCTACACGACAGACAGAGGTAGACATAAGCGTCACGGTGAGATTGTGGTAGAACCTAGTGTCAAAGCATATAAAGATCAGGAGCAAAGTTCTAATACCGTGTTGAATACTCAAGCCTAACTCAACCTAATAAGATCTAATTGAGTTAAAGGTTATTTAGGCTTATAAATAGCTTTACTGACTTGCTCCTAACCGATGTAGAACAAGGATACTTAACAGTCCTCATCCACACGGCACACAAATGTGGATATAAACGCCCTGAATTTCTAACAATATGTTAATTATTATTTTGATTTAATTGTATAGTATAATTTTTTTTATAGAAAAAACTTTATTTTTAACCTATATTTATAAAATATACATATATTTTTTTTATATATTTAAAAAGGTGATGTATATATATATTTTTCTTCTTATGATATAAAAACATATGTTTTTATATTATTGATTTAAAGTATATAATGTGAATAATTAAATTATTTAAAAATTAAAGTGTTATTTTCTTTTCGATAAAAAATTATATATTTCTTTAAATTTATAATTAAAATTAAAAAATTATTTAAAATAATAGTTATTATTGCTAATATAACAAGTGTTATTCTCAAAGTAACAAAACCAATGTTTTTAATAAAGTTAAGATTACTGTAAATTTTAAATTTATTATATTTAATGATATCTTTAATAAATATCTTTATAATTTTATACTGTTTTAGATTAATCATAACACAATGTCTTAAGTTTTTGTCATTGAAAATATGTGCTCTACACAAATTCTTTAACCTATAAGAAAGATAGCCTCTCACATCGTGCTCGTTGATACGTATACAAAAAAATTTATTTTCAAATTATAAGTTTTAAATCACTATTATAAAATGTGGTATTGAAGTTGATATGTAAAGTTAATTTTTGAAAAAAATCGACTTATAATGAATTTAAAGTCGGTTCGGTGCAAAATTGATGCTACACATAGTTTCGGTTTGACACACACGTGGATATTTTCTTTTCTTTTCTTTCTTCTACTGATATAAACTATTTCAAGCGCTGCATAACTCTCAAAAACCCAAAACCTCCTCAACTTCTCCTCCACTATTTCTCATTTTTCGACCACCTACGACCACCAATTCAAGAATCGGTTAGTGAGTTTTCTTCCTTTCTAACTTATTTTTTAGATCCCTTATTTTTTTGAGCAAAATACTTAAAAAAAATTATACCTATTTCTCACTTACAAAGCACTATTTTTTATTAATTTCCTTCATTTGTAACTTCATTTACTCTTGTAAGTATTTCTATTAATCCTACGCACTTATTATTCATATTTTTTCTACTATTATGTGTTATTATTTATGTGTATAAATTTTTATATTATATGTGTAAGTTTTGTATTATAACATTAGAAGAAGAATATAATGATATTAAATAACATAAGACAATAACACGATAATTTTTCTGTTAGTAATTAATATTTAAAATTTTAATTATTTGTATTATTTAAACTATTTGTTAAACATATATATTTTTTGCTATTATGTAATGATCGAATACATATCTTAATTTAAATATAACAAAAAATAAAAAAAATTTGTAATAAAAAGAATTAAAAATTTAAAGTCGATTAATAAAACGACTTTAATAATCAGTTTTGTAGCAGTGAATTCTTATCTAAATAATATCGTAATTATAATATATATATATATATATATATATATATATAAAAGAGAGATTAAGGTTTTATATTTATTTAATAATTTATATATTTTTTATTTTTTAATATATATTTACTTTTTATATATATTCATACGTATAAATAATAGTTGGGTTAGAACTTATTTCTCGAATTATACATTAAAAAAATATTATTATATTATAAGAGAATTTATTATTTATGCACGTTTCATTTCTCATACTCTTTTCAATCTTTTTCTAATAGACGTTGGTAACACACTTTTATAAGTTATATCAAGATATATAGTTTAGAATATTTATTATTTTTTAAATAATATAGTATATTATTTTAAAAATGTGTTATAAATCAATGATAAATAATCAATTATTTTATTTATTTAATTTTTTCATATTTATTAATTATAAAATTGATAAAAAATAAAAAATTTGTTCGTTTAATCTTGTATAGTTATTTTTCATTAAAAAAGTACTAAATTATTATTAAAATAATAAAAAATTAAATTACTATAATTAATATAACAATAATCTTTTATGCAATTTTTTTATATAATTTTATTTGTCTTGAACGAACTCCTCTATAGTAAAAATTTAAATAGATACCATAAAAGGTTAAAATCGTCATTTAGGGATGACACGAATTAAAGATAAATGAATATATATTAGGCTTATAACCAAAAAATCACGTGACGAGCACGTGATATTGGGCCATGACATGCATGTACATGGTATTTGATGAGTAATGGAGATGATGGTGTTTTGGAATATAAAATTAGATAATATTCGAGTTGATGGGTGCCAAATGGGTCGGGTCAATATCGGATTTTTGATGGAATAGATCAAGAGCTGCGTTGTGATTGGTTTACGTCTTCCCGAAAATATCTATTCTGATACTGAGCTAGTGGCGCTTCTTCGACCAGATATTTTGTCCTGACCGTTATGTCTGCCCGTTTCTTCCTTACCACTACTTTTTTTCCATCTAACGCTTACGGTACACCTCGGGCAGCGTTTTCCTTTGCTGGAGTTTTGGTCTGCCACGTTCTTGAAATTTGTTTTGTACTCTACTTTCATTTATTTTTGTAAAAATTTAGGTAAATATCAATTTTTTAAGATAATAATTTTTTTTATTATAATAAAAATATATAAATTATTTATTATATCTTAACTATTAATTATATATTATTATTATTATTATTATATAAAATTATTATTAATAAAAAATATTATGAGAATAAACCTAATTGATATCATCACCCATTTTTTATTGTGATTTTTTATAGGAGGAATGAATACAAATTTAAAGTTTTTTTAATATTATTATTATAAAAATATTTTATTTAATAATAATAATATTAAAATTTAAATAACACCACAAATAAAATAAAATTTTATATATTTTTATTATAATTATAATAAAAATTATTTTACTAATATTATTATTTTTTATTTTATACAATATGATAAATTTTTTATTTTAAAAAAATTTAAAATACAATATATAATTGAAGTATTACAAAATTATTTTTAATGGATAAAGTTAAAAATGAGTATTAAAACTTTGATATATATATATATATAATATACTTCGATATTAATATAGCATGTAATATTCTCTTTTTTTTTTTGAAAATATTGCTAAAAATTGTATATAGTGAATAATACAATTGAAATATAATCAATAAAATTGTCAAAGCATCATGGGTTTGTACAAAATTGTAATTTTAATTATTAAGGTTTTTTTTACAAAAATTGCAAGAGTTTTTATGTCATCGTAAACTCTGTTATTTGATCAAAACGCTTATTATAAATTTGTTCTTTCAAATGTTAAAATATGACACTTTTTATTTATTTTAAATATTTTAATTTTTTGTATATTAGATTATAGGTCAAGAGAGTAACTATTTTTTAACCATCAATAATAATAAAAAAATATATAGAAATATAAAAAATGAAGAAAAATAATTTTGTAAAGCTTTGAAGACTAGTATTTGACGTGTTTATAAAGAAAAGTATTTGACATTAGTGCATATAATGCTATTTGACAACTCTCTTCATCAAGAAGTAATACAGTTTCATTTTTATAGAGAAATTGTGGGAAAATATCAAATAGTATATTTATGTAATTTTAATTATTATATTTAATGTTTGAATTGATGTATAACGACATATTATGACACAAATATGCATGTGTTTTAAATATTGTAGATAATTAATCTTTTTAAATGTAATTATTGCATAATTTGCTAACTTCTTAATGTCATAAGGCATACTTTTATTTAAGTTAATATTTTATTTGTTAAGAAGTTTATTGTTTATTGAAAAAATTATTGTATTAGATATTACATTTAATTTATTATATTTTAATTATGTTATTATCTTAAATATTTTTTTGTATTTTTTATTTTTAAATTAACATTTTTATCGTATAATTTGATATTTTTGTAAAATTAAATTTGTTAATGTAACGATCCTTGGTTTATATATGTTGATAAAGAAAAGAAATTGATATTAAAAATTTTAAATATTGAGGTAAGGAAAAATGGTTTTTACAAAATATAATTAATCAAAATTTGATATAAATATGTGTATATCGTAAAATATTATTAAAAAAAATTAATTAGTCAAATAAATCATAATAACTCAACAAAAAGAAGAGAATATACAAGTAAATTATTTCTTATGTTTTTCACTTGTATATTATTTATTATATTTTTCACCATAAGTTATTAATGGAAATTAAAATTGTTCCACTCATTAACAATTTGCAGAAAAGAACTAAATATAAAAATGACAACCTACCAAATTAGTGGATTCCTGACAACTTGATCTTATGATTGCTTGTAATTTTTCTAGTGGTATGTAGATAAAATTTAGTCTTTTTCATCTTAACGGATTTGATTAACGTGCAAATATTATTTAGTAAATTTGGTACATTTACTTCCAAAATAACACCCTTTTCCATTATATTTATATTGTTCGGTTTAGGTTAAATTGTATCATTAATCCTTAAAATTTTAAAACGTATAATTTAATTTTTAAATTTTTTACATTTTATAAAATTTTAAATCATATAATTTAATCACTATTTTTCACGACATAACATGAAATAAAATTTATAGGAATCATCAATATCAAAATAACGAAATTTGTACTAATAATTAATGTCAAAATATACATATCATCGATAAATAGTTATGTTATATGGGTATTTTTAAACTATTTTGTTTCGTATTTATTGAATACATATTCAAGAGTTTATTTTAATTATTATTATTATTAATTTTTTTTTGTAAATTTTAAACCAAACGAATTGTAAACTAAAAATGAGTACTTAGAAAATAAAATTAAAAGTTACTCATATATCAAGTTAATGAAACCAACCAATTCACTCTATGGATGATGGATTCTTTTTTATTCTACGCACTAAGTGTAAATAAAAATGAAAAAAGCAAGCCAAGTCACTGAATATAAATATCTACTTGTTTTTATTTTATTTTATTTTTAAATAAGCATATACATATATCTAATTGATATAAATAATATTGTGCTTTGGTCAATCTATATCCTTTTTTTCTCATAAACCTAATTTAAGACAATTAATTAAAATTGTTAGTGACTTAGTGAGGATTGACTGGTTCCACTACATAAATTTTATTCTAGGAAACAACCAATTAAATCATATATGAATATTTAGTATTATGCTATTTCTCAAATGCTCATCTTGCATCAAATAAATATGCTTTATGTGTCGTGTTTGCTCCACTTAAAGTTTCAAATTCAATGTAAGAAATATCAAATCATGACAAAAAGGGTCAACTCTTTTTTAAGTGGAAGGCAAAAAATAAATAAAAAATAAAATAAAATGTCAACTTATATATATTAACAATACGAGATAGAACGATCGATAATGTATAAGATATTATTATTTAGTAAAATACTTTATTTTAATTTTTAATTTTTATAAAATATAAGAAATAAAAAAGAGACTAACAACTATTATTATCAAGAAGCAAGAAGCAAATAATATGTGTACTAAAGGTTGCAATCCATGCAATCACGTACAACAAGCTACCTCCTTCGTAAAACTCCCCTCGTAGAATCCTACTTTTCATAAAAACGTTTAAGTAAATTCAAGTAGGTGAGGGGTGTATATATGTATAAGTGTATATGAGATAAAAAGATACATAAAAAAAATAATACAAAAAAAATATGTTTTGCTTATAGAAATATCAATCACAAAAATATGAATGTTACAATGAGGAATTGCAATGTCCATACGTTAGGAAGATGACATTATTTGGTCTCTAAGACAAAAATAAAAATAATAAAAATTTCCATTTTGTGACTTTAGATCACGAGAAATTATATTATTTTTCATGAAATATAATTAAAAATATAATCTTTAATAAAAATAAAAATGTAATTTAATATATAATAATTTAAGAAAAAATTAAAAATACTACTATTCTAACAAAAGAAATATATATTTAATTACTTAAAAAGTTAAAAATAAGTAGTAATAATTAATGATTATTTTTTAAAAAAATTTATAAAAAAAATTCATATTAATTATTACATTATTGTTCACATTTGTAAGGAGTTTTTATCCCATGGTAAAAAAATTATTTTAACATAAAAATTATTAAAATAATATATTTTGTTATTATTTAAATTTTTTACTTTTAAGGAATTTTTAACGTAAGTTGAAAAGAAAACTTTAAATAAATCTTGTTTCTTTTTAATTTTCATTTGATAATCAAAACTTTGTATTACTTATTATTTCTTAACTTTTGTTTTAATAAAAAAATGTCAATGTTCTTTGTTTTTTAAGATACAATACTTTGACAAATTTCTGAACAAAAAAATAAAATACTTGGACAAATTGAAAATTTACAAAGTAATTAAGAAAAATTACTTAAAAACTTTTCGATTAATATTAGGATGTTTAAAATTTATCTGATACGAAACAACACATATTTGTGTAATTTGATTTTTTCTTTTTAATGGGTTGGATTGCTGGTAGAGATGGATAGAAAAATTAATTGATTGAATTGAATTAAAAATTGAATTATTTTGAATAATTTAATTTGGCTTAGGGTAGTAATATTAATTTTATTATTATTTTTGTTAGGATATCCTCGTGTACTCGTAGCTTTTATACAGTGGGGGGTCTTTAGACTCCACCTCCAAACTGAACTACGACAAGTTTCTTTCGTCTTCTCCAAACTTCGAACCTGTGACCAGGCCCTTAAGTACACAAATTCCTAGAAGCTTGGTACCAACTAAGATATTGTTAGGATATCATCGTTGACCCGTAGCTGTTATACAGTGGGGGGTCTTTAGACTCTTTTTCTAAACTGAGGTACGACGAGTTCCTTTCGCCTTTCCCAAACTTTTACGAATTTGTGTACTTAAGGGCTTAGTCACAGGTTCAAAGAAGCTTGTAGAAGACGAAAGGAACTCGTCGTAGTTTAGTTTAGAGGAAGAGTCTAAAGACCCCCTATTGTATAAAAGATACGGGTCCACGAAGATATCCTAAGAACTTTAATTTAAAGTAGATAAACAAACAAAAATATTGTTGTTGTTGGGGTAATATTTTTTCAAATAGAATAAAAGATGTTAAATAATATACCAAAAATTGATAAGTTATTGTATAGTTTTAATATGTATTTTAGTATTCATATTTTAAATAGTTACGATCGAATTAAACGGACCGGATCAAATACAATTTGATAGACATGAAGAATTTGATATGATTTGTTTAAATTTTATAAAATTTAGATCCAATTGGATCGTGTCTACTCTTATAAATAAGTAAAATAATCTTAAAATTAATTTAAGATAAACCGGTCTAGATATTTAAAATATCATAAAAATCAATCCAATTAATTATTATTATTATTACTATAATATAATTTTATTAAATAAAAATTTAAAAAATAAAAATATTAGTATTTGTCTCATATAATTATTTTCTTTTAATTAATAGATGATTAATTCGATTAAACTTGAAGATAAATATTTATCCATCTACTTCAGCATTTTCAAAGATGGTATTGTTTCGAATGAACCATATTTGTTATAACATAAACATAGTAGTCAGACTTAGTAAGCCTGCAATGGTGTTATTAGATAATAGGGTTTTTGTTGTGGGATTTAAAATAAAATTGATGTAAGCCCAAATATCCAACTTACTCTTGATTAACTAGATTAAACTCCAATTCTAATATTTTTTTTATGAATATTGTAGTATTTTACATCTAATAAAAAGGTGTTTAATATCTTTCCTTTCTCTGTTACATAAGTACAATTTACGTTTTTTGATTCATTGAACTTGATAAAGTTGTTTTGTGCACAGTGTTCCTTTTAGAATTTTTCATAGGGGAATTTTATGTTTGTTATGAAGCTTTGTGATGCAGTTACTAATTAGCTCACTAATTAAGTTGATTACTCTAATGCAGTTGTCATACGTTTTAATTCATTCTCATTTATGTATTTTACTTGTCGTTTTAGTAACTAAAGATGCTATTAGTTTGGTTTGTAGTGTGAGCTGGTCGAAGTTAGTTAGGCACATGTGCTTGAGTGCTATTCTATATATTAGGTATGACATATATATAGACTTTGCATACATATGCCATTATCAAATTATTCTCTTTGTAGCTTCTCTTTGTAAGAGCAGGTGCATTTTCCAAGTGTGTCCTCTCAGAGTAATCTTAACCTTTAGATTTGAAATCACTGCTTATATAACTGTTATTTAACATAATTTACCTCAATTTATCTTCCACATATAGTATATTCCAAAAATTGGTATGATCATAGCTACCTCTATCCTTGACGAGAGTTAAATAAGCATCCTTTAAAAGAGTAAACACATTTACCTCTACCAAACCTTTTGAAATAATTTATCTTTTTAGGAGTTGTTGGTGGAAATTAATGCTTTTTATAAAAATAGCAACATTATTGGGGAACATATCATCAATCAGTGGTGTATTTCACTTTAAATTTGAATTCTAGTAGTTGTAGCAGGAGAAAAGTTTCCAAGCAGTTTCTAATTTGGGAGTCATGAAATCAAAGAATGTTTAAAATGTCAATGAGGCTATGTTAACCTAATTCCTAATAGATGTCTTTAACTATTAACTCATTTGTCCACTGTAAGCCTTTCCAAATGTAGGAATCTGAGTTTTTAGGTTAAGCCTATGAGAAATTTTGGAATCTAATTATATAAGCAGATTTTATATATATATGGGGAATTTATAAAATCCAAAGCTAAGTATTGTTGCTTTACCGGCTTAGGAAAGAGCTTAATTTAGATGTCCAACTGTTTAGTTTGTCTTGCAATTTCTCGATAATACAGTAGAAGTCCTCTTTTTTGCTTCTACTTAGAGATAATGAGTACGTACCCTAAGTATTTCATACTACCTACCTGTTGTTTGCTTGATATTCAAAGCATGACATATTTATAGGTAAAGTGGTGTTGCCAATTTTTTTTTTTTTTTTGAAAAGAAAGTCACATATATATTTAGGTTTACCTTTTGTCCTGACCATAGACAATACTTATTTAGAATTCCTTGGATGACTACAGCTCCTGGCTTGATTGCATGAAAAAATAAAATCAGGTCATCACCATACATAAGGTGTGAGATTGGGGGGTTTGTCTGAATTTTTTTATCCCATGTATGTCAATTACCTTTGGTTTTGGAGATCAGTCTTGAGAAGCATTCTGAGACTATTAGAAAAAGGCATGGTGATAGCAGATCTCCTTGTCTAATTTCTCTTGTAGGTTGAAAGGATCCAAATGGTATCCCATTTATTAGGATTGAGAATAAAGTTATCGATATGTGCATTGGTAAATTAGTTACAAAATATATCAAAAAAAATACACAATTTCATTAGATTGCATTGTTCTCCTTGTCTAATTTCTTCGTTCTTAGTTTGAGTTGTTCTATGCTTTAATCACCTTTCTTGGTTTCTTTTCTAACAGTTATGATTCCGTATTATTTTATAGATATATTTTTATTGATTTTGATTTCTTTATATATTTATGTCATGATTATTACCGGAGATGATTTGGATGATATTTTAGCGTTGAAGTTAGCATTAGTCTATCAATTTGTAATAAAAAGATTTGGGATCATTATGTTATTTTCTGAGTATTGAAGTTATCTCTACTTCGGTTATCTTCAATCTCAACCTAAGTACATCCTAGACATATATGATCGTGAATGTCTTTGCGATAATAAAATTGTGAATGCTTTTATTGAGATTAATGCTTAGTAGTATACTTATTCTCATGGTTTCTTTTTGTTATATCCTAGTTTGTATCGCATTATCATTAAGAGTTTGGTTTATCTCACTAACACTCGTTCATATATTGTGTATGTTGTTAGTCAATTTGTTATTTCTCTTATTATAGTTCATCGAATGATCGTTATTCGCATTTTGATATATCTTTAGGGGATATAGTTTTATAGTATTTTACTTTCATCTGATTCACTCTTGGAGCTACGTGCATATTGTGATGCTCATTGGGGGTATTAATTCTACTTATCGTAGATTTACCATTGGTTTTTGTAACTTCTCGAGTATTTTTTTAAGATTTTTCACGGAAACAAAATATCGTGTTATGATATCCACTATTTGTAAAGTAGTTTGATTACGTTAATTACTTGATGATGTGTGTAAGAATGTCAACGGGATGGGGTGAAGTTAGGAAAGCTATCCCATCAATCGTTTAAATAATTGTGTGAGCATGATGAGCCTTCTCATTTTATTTTTTTACGACGATTGTATTCTCAATTAATGAAAAAAGCTTAATATCAATTATATATTAAATAGTAAAAATTAACGTAAAACCTTAATTATATAAGTTTATTATGCATCTAAAATATAATAATCTTAAAATTTTGAACATGTAATAATAATTATATTCAAATTAATTATTTTTTTATTTTAAGAATTGTTAAAATAATAATTATTTTATGTACAATTATATTATATTTTTACAATTAAAGTACTAATTTAACTATAGAAATAATATTTTTTAATAAAATTATTAATTTTAATTATAAATATACAAATATATAATATTTTTCTAAACAAAATGGGGATAGACAAATGAGTGGGACGGGGAGGATGATCCCTACCCCGTTCTCCATCCATGAAGTCATTTTCTTTGTGTTAAAATTGAAATTTTCTCTTGTACTATTCCTTCTCCTATAAAGCAAATTAACATCTTGATATGTGTGTTAATTTTTTTTTCCTCTTCTTACTCTTGTGTTTTGTGAGAACAAGAGTGTTATTCATATCGTCTATAATGCCATATTTTATGGGTTAATTAACTATATATTTAAGTTGATTATCATATTTCTTGTACCATCTTTAAACTGATATTCTCATATTGACTTTTGTTTCTTATTCCATGTATATTGCATATGTATTGTTGAAGACGGACTCGATTTTTTTCATTTTTATTTTTTATTTAGTAAACTTTCTATGTTTATTGCTTTCATGTTATGAGTTTGAAGAATGTTAAATTAATTAGTTTATTTTATTAAAAATATTATAACATTATATTATCTTTTAATTACAAATCTATATAAATTTTTATTTTATTTAACTTAATAATAAAAACTCTACCCTTATTTATTCTCTTTAAATTTATGCTATTCAATTCTGCCTTAAATCAACTTTGAAGATTTCTCGATATTAGAGCAAATTAGCTGACCTGGAAAGAGAACATACACCTTATTTACCAGCTTGCAAAACGCAGCCCAAAATATCTAGGTCTTTGATTCCCACTCCAATATTTAATTTCATGCCTTTTACTTAAAATAATAATTCTTAGTTGTACTAGACATTTACTCAAAATACTAAGAAAAAAAAAATATATATTAATTTCTTGAAAATTTAACAGCCTTAATGCATTTCATATCAAAATGGAGTTTATCTAAAGCAAAACTTAAATGAAGTTTATTTTATTTATATGCAACTAAATTAAAATTATATTAATTAATAATCAATAAACGATCAATAGTTAATCAATATTGATTAACATTTGTAAATGATAAATTAACATTAGTAAAAACATCCAAACTATTTATCTACTCTTATCATATCTAATTAACAACTATATGATATATTTTGTTTGTTTTAGAGTAAATATATTTTATTTATCATTTTATTATAATTTTAAAAAAATAAAGGGTTTTTACCCTTTAGAAAGACATTCTCATTTTAATACCTTTAAAATATATAATCTTTTTTCTTTTACCAATTTAAGACCCTTAATAAATTACCAACTCATATTAACCTATTGTAGCATAATTTTCAAACTGTTATATGTTATATACTTATATATAATCATATAGTAACACTAATACATTATATACTGTGGAATAAATTGTGTAGTAAAAAAAAAAAAAACCATTTACAATAAGTTAATAAGAAAGGCGTGTTAAAGTAAGATAAAATGTTTTAAGGGCTTGAAACAAAAATTATATCCCCAAAGAATTGTAGGAAGATAAAAACTTAAAAATAAAGCCTTTATATTATTGAAATTTTATGTTTTTGAAAAACTACATTTCATATAATATCTTTTGCACTATTGTTATTTTAATTATTATATATATATATTTTAAAATATTTAAATTATGTTTTTATTAAATAAAAAGTATTATATATATTAAATTTAAATTAATTTATAATAATAGAATGAAAAATCATATTAAAGATAAATCACTCTAATTATTAATGGCTACTCAATTTGTTTTTCGCCAAAAAAATTCCAATCCAAGCATGTTATTTTTGGTTTTACCTTTTGCTATTTTTTTTTTGGTTTTGTTTTTAAATTTCTCTCTTTTATTATTGTTTTAACCAACTTTGACATTTCTATAGAAAAGTATCATCATATGATGTTTATGATGTGCATGTATGTATGTTAATGTTTATATCATATCATAACATAACATCTAACCATGTGGCGTGCGTAAATATCAATGCCACGTACGCGTGAATATAAGCTAAGAAGCCTTCTAAAGATCTCCTCCTTCTCTCACTTGCCAAAACTACAGCCTCTCAAAATATACACAAGAAAATTGGAAGTTAGAAAGGGGAAAAAGAAACAAAGAGAGGAAAAAAAAATACAATCTTTGCTTACGGTCTTTTGATTTCTTAGCATTAAGAATCGGAAGTATTCCCTTAACTTCTTCCTTAGCTTCAGGTACCTTTTTTTCTTAGATTTTTCTGTTTCATTTTTTAGTTAAGAAATTTATGATACTCTAATGATTTTTTTCTGAAATTTTTTTGAAACTGTTTCTGATGTTTCAAGGTATCCATTTTGTTAATTTTTTAACATTTTTTTAATTTTATTTTTCTGTATGGTTTTGACTGGAGCTGCTCGCTGAAAAATGGCCTTCTATATCTTTCTCTCTCATTTTTCCCCTTGTTTATTTTCATGTTGGTAGTTTTATTTTTTATTTATCTGAATATATTTTTGTAATTTATGTTCTTTCTAACTTTGTTTTGTGATAGTGAAAAATTCCAAGCTGGTTCTTTTATTTTTTATTTTTTTTAATAACTGAAATCATAGATTAGTTAATATTATAGATTTTACAGTCATCATTATTGGAAAATTTGTAGTTTTTCAGAGGCGGAGAAGTGAAGCTTCAGACTGATTCAGAGCCATAAACTGTAGAATTTATTCTTCTGCTGTTCAAGTATTTGTGCTTTGTTCTGGGCAAATCGAGTTTTATTTTGGAATGTTGAATTACGATATTTTAATTCTTGATTGGTAGTGGGTTGTATGTGAAAACCCCTTTGGATTTTCTTTATTGTTGGTTATTTTGGTTGTAATCTATGGCTGCTGTCTCTGAGAGATGGATTGATGGCCTCCAATATTCTTCATTGTTCTGGCCTCCTCCCCAAGATGGGCATCAAAGAAAGGTAAAACCAAAGTTTTTTTTTCACTTCTAAACACGAAATTTGGATAATTTTTTTTTTACCTTCATGGTTGAATTTTCCTTTTTTATTTTCTTAGGGATTGCTTCTTTTTTGTTTGTTCATCCATCACAATAAAATTGGAGAATCCAAATACAACCTTCATCTTTACCTTCCATAAACTAAAATGATTTTATCATCAAAATATCTGCCCAGATATATTTAGTGTTGTAATTATTTTGACACGTAATTTGGTGTCAGACATACCTATTTTCCTCTTTTTTTCACCAAATTGGATAGTCAAGTACCACACCCATGTCTATCTCCATGTACTTCACGAAAAAAAGTAAGAATCCATGTATAATAGGTGGGAATGTGAGAAACTAAACATAAGAAACAGTATCTGGCAAGTGACAAGTACTAATTAAAATCAAATGATTTAACCTGATTCATTCTTCGGGTTGACATAGAGATCACAGAGCGAGGCTTGATCTCAAGACCCTTTTAACACCCAAGTTTCTGATCTAATAAACTAATGTAAAGAGTGAAAGCTCTTTTCACTCGAGATTGATTAAATAATTTTGATGGTATTATGAGAAATATAATTGGGCAGTTTTGTCTTTTTAAAGGTCATATTTTTAATAGCATGCATGGTACCTACTTTATGTCATCTTAGAAATGGCAAATTAACTTCTTTGTTATTATTGATTACTGGTCCTGTTGGGATATATGCAAGCAAACTGAATAAAACAATTATTTTCCTCTTTGTTTTCTCCTTTATATATAGGCTCAAGTTGCTGCTTATGTGGAGTATTTTTGTCAGTTCACTTCAGATCAATTCCCTGATGATATTGCTGAGGTATACTATCATTGAGTACTCTTTTGTATTCTACAGAACTCGAACCAAAAGATACTTCTGTTCATATCTGGATCGAATTAAGTGTTTGCTCATAACTTATTTCTTTTGGCAGCTGATACGTACTCGTTACCCATCAAATGAAAAGCGCCTTTTCGATGATGTTTTGGGTATATTTACCTAACAATGTTAGTTTATGACACTTATTGCATATATTTCTTCAACTCTTAATGACCACTTTAATTTCTTCCAGCTATGTTTGTCCTTCATCATCCAGAGCATGGGCACACTGTTCTTCTTCCAGTTATTTCGTGTATCATTGACGGCACACTCCTCTATGATAGAAATAGTCCACCATTTGCTTCTTTCATATCTTTAGTCTGCCCAGACAGTGAGGTATTTGCTTCTGTAAGCCCAATGTATGCCACAAGTTCTTCACTGCTTCTGTTCATGGCTCTGAATATTTGATAATAATCATTCTGCTACTTTTATTAATTCTTTTACAGAATGAATACTCCGAGCAGTGGGCTCTGGCTTGTGGAGAGGTCTTGAGAATATTAACTCATTACAACAGGCCAATATACAAAGTTGAACAACAGACTAAAGAAACAGAAAGAAGCAGTAGCGGATGCCAGGCTACTACAAGTTATTCCGGTGATGGGGAATCTCCCAATGTGTCTGCGGTACAACATGAAAGGAAACCTATCAGGCCTCTGTCTCCTTGGATTACTGATATATTGTTAGCTGCACCTCTTGGTATAAAAAGTGATTACTTCCGATGGTGAGTGCATTTATTGGCTGGGCCTTAGTTACTTATTTGAATAAATGCTCTGTGTCATAAGGTGGGATTGATCTCAACTGAATAGAATTCTATATTGTCAAAAAAACTGATGTGGAATTCCAAGTGCTTTAAAGCTATTCTTTTGGACCTAGAACATTTAATACCAGTAATTACAGCTCCACTTCAGTTGAGATAGCCTATCGATTTGTGAAAGATCATGACCCTCTATTAGAGGAAGACCAACATTCTTTAGCTATTTAAAATTCATATAAAAGTAGCTAGCCAAGAAGCAATCTTTTAGAAGAATAAAAAACACTCTGAACCATAAAGAATTACTCCTTTAGAATTGATCTAAATTGACCTAGAATTCCATTAACGTCATAGTCGGTAACCAAAATTGTGGCACTTATTAAAAAAGGTGCTTTATAATTGAAATTTTAGGGGATCAGTTACATTCTCAAAGGTTCTTGAACACACCTTTATCTAAATATGTTCATGCATTAACAGGTGTAGTGGTGTTATGGGTAAATACGCTGCTGGAGAGCTAAAGCCACCCATAACTGGTCAGTCTATCATTCTCAACATTATGATGCAGATTGTAGCATGTGAATTTATTTATACCTTTCCATGATACTATGGCTGTGCTTGCTGTCTTATTTGATTCAAAGTTTGATCTGAAAGGTTCATGAATAACTAAAGTTGCACTTGGGTTTGTACTATTCATAAAAGACATTGCTAATGACAACTTTTAGCTTAAATAACATACAAGATTCTGTTCAGATGTGTCATGTAGCTAAGATAGTTAAAAAAAGTGTGGCAGTTGAATTCTTGCTTTTTATGGACTCCTTTTTGAGATGCAAGATCAATTTTTCTCACATGAATACTCCACTACATTTTCTCCAAGGTTGCATTTGCATTGTTTTGATTACTCGGTAGTTTTCATCTTTTACAGCTAATGGTATTTCAGCATCTTGCTTCTGTACACTGATATTCGGCTCCTTTTCTCATACTGAGTTGAGGGTGCAATATAACTAGTTTGTTTAGCCTTAAAATACTGCACTGATGTTACTGTGAATTTATGGGATTGAGAGCACAATCACAATAACGATGTGTCTAAAGTTGTCTTTGATTAGTTATTTAATTCCATCAGCTTGGTATTGGAGTACTTGTTGATGGTTGAAAGTTTCACCTCGTTCTATTAGTAGTAAGATTATGCTGAGTGTAACTAAATGTTTAGTAACAGATTCATTACTACAAAAAAGTAAAATTATAGATTCTATAGTAATTACAATTATTTCTTGATATTAAGATTGATGACAAATTAGGAGGCAGTCTATTTAACTGGCTTTTCCCTTCAGCTTCTTCTCGCGGATCAGGGAAGCATCCTCAACTCATGCCATCAGCTCCTCGATGGGCCGTTGCTAATGGTGCTGGTGTTATATTAAGTGTATGCGATGAGGAACTTGCTCGCTACGAGACTGCTACATTGACAGCAGTTGCTGTCCCTGCACTTCTACTTCCCCCTCCAACAACGGCTTTGGATGAGCATCTTGTTGCAGGGCTGCCAGCTCTAGAGCCATATGCCCGTTTGTTTCATAGGTAAAATGCATTCTTGTTATTAGCAACATTAAGAGACTCTTCCTTTTTATCTGGCTAAAGTTATTTTGGATTTGAATGCATTGTTTTAGGTATTATGCTATTGCTACTCCAAGTGCCACACAGAGGCTTCTTTTAGGACTTCTAGAAGCACCGCCATCATGGGCTCCAGATGCACTAGATGCAGCTGTGCAGCTTGTGGAACTGCTTCGAGCTGCTGAAGATTATGCGACTGGCATTAGGGTAAGCTGGATAGTTTTGTTACCAGTCTGATGAATGATCGCTGCAAAATTAGTCTCAATTATAGAAACAAAAATTTAAGCATCTCATATTGTTTTCCTTAAAGCATGACACAAGCTTCCTAATATCAAAGAAGCTACAGGGTCTGAAACTTTAGAATTTGCAGATATTAATATCTTATTGCTTGCAAGATTACCTTTTTGATCTTTGGTAACAAAAAATAAAATGCATGGAGTAAGAAGCTATATGTCAATTTCAAACCTTGTATTTTGAAATTTCGAGTATTAGCTGCTGATGCGGGATAATAAAAAATTTGAAAAGGAAGATGAATAACATCCTTGGTTTCTCTTTCCTTAGATTAGTTTTGGCATACTCAAAACATGATGTCCAAATGTTTATATGATTTGCATGTGGGTATCTTGTGATTCGTAACAGTATTCAGCCAAGAGAAATTTTTCTTTGTACATGTGTGCGCGTGTATTCAAGAGAGACCAATTTATAGTTTAATCCATCTAATCTTGTTGCTATTTGTTGATGTAGCTTCCTAGGAATTGGATGCATTTGCATTTCTTACGGGCAATTGGAATTGCAATGTCCATGAGAGAAGGTATAGCAGCTGATGCTGCAGCGGCTTTACTTTTTCGCGTACTATCCCAGCCTGCATTGCTTTTTCCCCCTCTAAGGCAAGTTGAGGGATTTGAAGTTCAGCATGAACCACTGGGTGGATATATTTCATCCTATAGAAAGCAGGTATATAACTAAAAAATTTAGCTTCTGGTAAAAGCATTTAAGTTTTTGTTAAACTTTGTGTAAAAGAATGTTCATGTAGTTCTATCTACGGTTAATCTGAGCCTTTTTTCTGAAAAAGGAAAAGAAAAAGAAAAAAAAGGAATTAATCTTACCTAATATCTCAAAATATCCTTTATCCAGATAGAAGTTCCTGCAGCTGAAGCAACCATTGAAGCTACTGCCCAAGGGATTGCATCGATGCTATGTGCCCATGGTCCGGATGTTGAATGGAGAATTTGTACTATATGGGAAGCTGCTTATGGCTTAATACCTCTAAGTTCCTCTGCAGTTGATCTACCCGAAATCATTGTTGCAACTCCATTGCAACCTCCCATTTTATCTTGGAATCTATACATACCTCTACTTAAAGTTTTGGAGTATCTTCCTCGTGGAAGTCCATCTGAAGCATGTCTCATTAAGATATTTGTTGCTACGGTGGAAACAATTCTTCAGAGAACTTTTCCGGCTGAGTCCTCAAGAGAACAAAACAGAAAAACTAGATACCTCTCTAGTATAGGGTTGGCCTCCAAAAATCTAGCTGTGGCCGAGCTCCGTACAATGGTTCACTCACTATTCTTAGAATCATGTGTTTCGGCAGAGCTGGCTTCGCGTTTACTGTTTGTTGTATTGACAGTTTGTGTTAGTTATGAAGCCAAGTCAAATAGTAGCAAGAGACGGAGACTTGAAGACGTTGACCGGCCTGAGAAAATTGTAGATGATGCACAAGACATGTCCAGTAAACAGAAAGAGAACAAAACTAGAAAGACTAAAAAGCCAGGGCCTGTTGCAGCATTTGACTCTTATGTTCTTGCTGCTGTTTGTGCCCTGTCATGCGAGCTTCAGTTGTACCCTTTCATATCAAAGGAAAGTAGCCATTCATATCATTCACATTCGAAAGAAGCAAAGCACATTACCAGGCCAGTTAAAATAAATGGATCAAGTAATAAATTTCGGAGCAGCATGGACTCAGCAATATGTCACACTCGCAGAATCTTATCAATTTTGGAGGCACTTTTTTCACTGAAGCCATCTACTATTGGCACATCATGGAGTTACAGTTCAAATGAGATAGTTGCTGCAGCTATGGTTGCTGCCCATATTTCCGATTTATTTAGACGCTCAAAGGCTTGCATGCATGCCCTATCGGTGTTGATGAGATGCAAATGGGATGACGAAATATACAACAGGGCTTCATCTCTGTACAACCTCATTGATATACACCGGAAAGTAGTGGCATCAATTGTTTATAAGGCTGAGTTAGAAGCACACTTAATACGTGCACCAGTTTGGAAGGATTCTCTTATGCGTTCTGTTAGCAGAAAGCGAAATCAAGATGAAGATATTAAATGTTTGACTTCAGATACTCAGTTACGAGATTCAGCCTGTTCAGAATCCAAGAGGACATTCTGTTCAAATGAAAGTTCAGGAAATAACTTGGGTAAAAGCATTGCAAGCATCCCGTTAGATGCTTCCGATTTAGCAAACTTCCTCACCATGGACAGACATATCGGATTTCATTGTAGCACTCAAGTTCTTCTAGGATCAGTGCTTGCAGAGAAACAAGAATTATGTTTCTCTGTTGTTTCTTTGCTGTGGCACAAATTAATTGCAGCTCCTGAAATACAGCCAACTGCAGAAAGCACCTCTGCCCAACAAGGATGGAGACAGGTAATCACATGCGTCTCTTGTCTTTGCCTGTTGATATGAATTACAAATTCTGTTATATTTTAAGGGATAGGAAAGTTAGGGTACCTCCTGATGAAAGAGGTTGTTCTTAACATGTCTCTGGTGAAGTTGAGCAGAGTATCTGATATTTAATACGAACTCCTTCACAATAAAAATGCTCCTGTAGAAGTTTCTACTTATCCCAATTTTTTTTTCTTATTGGACTAATATTGTCTGATATGTTCTTTGTTTTCTTGTTGAAATGGTTTAATTTGACAAGCTATTTGGTCATGTTTAGGTTGTTGATGCATTATGCAATGTTGTCTCTGCATCACCCTCAAAGGCAGCCACAGCAGTTGTTCTTCAGGTCCAAAGTTTCTTCAGTTTTCTAACTGTCAGCTACAATTATAATCCTTTTAGTTCCTTTTTTTTTTGCATCTGTTGGCTTAGTACATTGTGTTTTCACAAGTGATACTGTGATACAAAGAATCTTTAAACCATGGTTTTCAATCCAATAACGGCTCTGCTGCTATGCCAAAATCATGGCTTTACTGGATGAAACTTTTGTTTGCTGCTTCATTTCAATATCTACATTCTGGTTTATTTTGATTTTTATTCCTTTATTTACTTTCGTTGCTCTTTAATGATTGTCAGGCGGAGAGAGAATTGAAGCCGTGGATTGCCAAAGATGACGATCAAGGTCAGAAGATGTGGAGAATAAACCAGAGGATTGTGAAAGTGATGGTGGAGCTAATGAGAAATCATGATAACCTGGAGTCATTGGTTATTTTAGCGAGTGCATCAGATCTTCTCTTACGCGCAACAGATGGGATGCTTGTTGATGGGGAGGCTTGTACTTTACCCCAACTAGAGGTAGCATATTCTAAATCTTTTGATATGTGCCCAGTTTTATTTAAGGTCATTTATTTTTAGGTTCACAAGTTCATCTACCTATGTGTTAAATGGGCCAAAGTTTGGATACGTTAGACACTATTAGGCCAAAAAAATATTCTTACAAAACTATACAAGTTAAGATAATTCTTGACATTTAATTTCAGTATAAAGTATGAACATATTAAATTCTAACTTTTTATGCTATTATATAAGTAAATTAATTTGTTTTCAGTTCCATTTTTCAAAAGATGTGTAAATGCGCCAATGAGAATGATTTTTATCATTTTAAAATCCTTTATTTTCCCATTATGTGCATATCCATTTCCATTATTGACTAGTAATCACGTTGTTAATGCAAATTCTGTGATTATTATACAAGCAAGAGTGAAACGCTTCCTGTCTCCATATGAAACTAGATGCATATTGTTCATCTTATTTGCTCTATCTTTTGCAGAAATCATGAATTTTATTTGACAATTTTTTTTATATTAATGGCAGCTACTCGAAGCAACAGCTCGGGCAGTTCAGCCAGTGCTGGAGTGGGGAGAATCTGGATTGGCTGTTGTAGATGGCCTATCAAACTTGTTGAAGGTTAACAGGAACACATTATTAGTTCTATAAAAAAAAATAATAGAGTAATCTATATACGTTAACATATATTCTATAAGTTGTTACTCATTTATTTTACCTATCAATTACATGCAGTGTCGTTTGTCAGCAACTGTTCGATGTCTTTCTCATCCAAGTGCTCATGTTCGAGCTTTGAGTACATCTGTTCTTCGCGATATCATGTACCTCAGTTCCTTTAAAACTAATTCTAAAACTGTTGAAATAAATGGTACATGTAGCCCTTCCCCTTCCTATCGGTATTTTAATCCCGATGCCATCGATTGGCAAGCTGATATTGAGAAGTGTTTGACATGGGAAGCTCATAGTCGACTTTCAACCGGAATGCCTATTCAGTTTCTTGACATTGCTGCCAAGGAATTGGGCTGTACCATTTCCATTTGACATCAAAAGTACTTTGTGTAGGCAAGCCAATTCAGCTGTATAATTTTTCATGACACTTTTTTTTTTTTTTTGGGAATTTGCCTTGAGATGTAGTGGTTTGCAGGTTAGTAAATATGTGCTGTTTTCAGAATCTCTTCAACCATTACCATGATTTTCTTGGCCAGACATTTCAAGTCCTTGATGGAATGATATAATTAAGACATTGTAGACATTGACTCATTGAGGGTTTTTGTCTGATTTTATTTTATACAGGTTATTTTACGGGTTCGGAAACATATATATATTTGTAATTTGTAATTTATAGGTAATTAGTTAGTAACATATATAATGAACATGATAATACAAATATAAAAAATTATTTAACAATTCTTTATTACAAGTCAATAAGTTGTGACTAAAAAAGTTCATTTAGTTATAAAAAAATTGAAAATTCAACTTTTAATTATGAATACGAGTAATGTATTTATTTTTTTAAAAAATAAATTTTATTCAATATTCACAAATGAATAAATAACAAATGTTCCAAATTTTATTTCATAATCTCCTAATACCAACGGCTAGTAAGCTACTAATCAATCAACAATTTAATTACGTGAACTTGTTATAAAATGTGTATGTTAAATGACTATGTGCATAGAGAGTAAAGTTTGGATGCTAAAATTCTTGCTAGTAGAGAATTATATCTTTTAATTTGAGGGAATAATTAAGATATATTAATAACCCTTACCTATTTAGACATAAATCTTACCTATATTGACCCCATTACGTATATGAAAACACACAATAATATATATATATATATATATATATATATATATATATATATATATATATATATATATATATATATATATATATATATATATATGTATATATATGTATATATCTTTACTCCACTCTCCATTTCTTCTCTATTCTTAACCATTGTATAAGGTATATTATGTCACAGAATTTAAGATGATCTTGCAAAAATCATTTCACAATCTCTCGTGATATTGAAGTCACAATCCTTAATATTATAGATCCTTGAATCCATATGAATTAATTTATTTTTCAAAATGATGTTAATTAGTATAAACATCTAATATAATTATTTTTGATACTTCGCTTTTTTCCTTGCTTTTAATATCATTGTAAAAGAATTGATTTATTGGATAAATATTATTATATTTCAAGTAGACCTTTATATTTGGAAAAAAAATCCACCAAAGGATCAATTTTATAAAAAAAAAATTGCAAAAAAATTTGCATTATATTGGTAAAAATTAACTTACCACTAAAATTAATTATTACTTAAAGTCCATATTAAAAAATTTATTATATGACAATAAATATGGTGAACTAGAAGATCATTAGCAACCTAGATATTTACTATGAATAATTAGGTTATTAAGAATGATCTATCAAAAACAATACTCCGATTTTAATCTTATATTGCTTAATAGTTTTTTATAAGTTATATATTCCTAAGTGAATGTGATCTCTCTTTTGAAAATATCTCACACCTCATAATTAATGATGCATCATTAGACATTAGGTATAAACATATTATACTATACAACCAGGTTTTTATCGTGGGAACATGAACGTTGGAATTCAAACCCAAGGTTTCTATCTTAACGCAGCTTGAAATGCTAATGGCAAATTTCAATTGCTTTATTTATATCCATATAACATAACACTAATACAATGAGATGATCCTTTCATTAAAGATTAATGTATTAGAGTTTAGTTATTAAACAACTAAACGATGTGCATTCTTTAAATTATTTCCCACAATTAAGGGAGGAATATGCATAATTGAGAATGCATTATTATATTAGGATCAAAATTTCAGTAAGTTACTCGATGATTTTGAGTATTATTAAGCATTAATGCATTCATAAATCAATTATTATTGACAAGGCAAAATATTAACCAAATAGTTCAGAATTATTTTAGGCACATGTTATGTTCTTTATGCACGCGTGTTAATATTTGGAATAATTCTGGATACCTGAAGATGTTCATGTTGGAACTTATGTCTTAAATATTTGAAATGTAAAATGTGTAAAATACATGAAATACAAAGATGAATATGAGGTCGTAAGATATATATATATATATATATTCTAAGACCATGATTACATCATAATCTTTAGTGACATGACTAATATGAAATTAACATTTATGTGGTTAATGATATGGATTAATTTTCAATGCTTGAAGCATGAAATGAATACTTAAAATATTGAAATATGTTTCAAATATATGATTGAATGCTTATTTATATGCTTATATATAATCTTTTAAATCCTCGCATGATATAAAATGTAAAGATTTTTTATATGGAATGAAGTTGCCTGAAAACATATGATATAATTGACCAAGTGAGTACTAATATTTAAAGGAATGATATATAATCAATCTAATATACACGTGTTTGAATTAAGAAATTCGAATAAACTTTGTTATTACTATTATTTTTTGGTAAATGGGACTTCTACTATTATAATGTATGTTTATAACTTAAAAATATTATTAGAACTTCTGAAGAAGAGCTCAATAATAAGACATACATTTGTTTTGAAAATCTGAAATGGATTTTGGGTGAGAAAAAAAAATTCCCTTGATTTTCAATTTGAACGTTACTCAAATGAAATTTTAGTTTATCCATCTACATACACTAGAAAGCATTAAAAGAGAGTTTACAAGAACAAACTGCAAACTTTTTCAGGTTACTAGCAAAGTTGTGCACTAAAAAAATGACACTAAAATGGGGATATTTCAAGCATACAGTAGTTTTTATGGAACAAATTATTAATTTAAGATCATTTTACTATAAATAGTTAAAATCACATTAAACTAGATATGCACATGCATACTAATTATTTATTCACCTAATGTTTGATCTAAATATGAGATACATTTTCACATATATCAATATCTTTATGTTATGACATTTCATAAAATAACGTTTGGTTGCTGCTTATTTTACAACATATATTGGAGGTTTGTAAACTTTCACTAATCGACATGGAGTCATATGTCAAAAGAAGTTAAATTAAGCACAATATAATCCCAAGTTATTTTATGTTTAAAAACATCAGCATAATGAAAACAGAGATATTCCAAAAATTCGAGTGATTGAGAACTTATTTACCAAATCTCTTTCTATTTTAATATTGAAAAGCCAAATGAAATATTGGAATTTTATTTCAGATATATTATGTAGAGTTATCATCATCAAGGAAGCATAATTACTTGTATACTATATACTCTTTTTCCTTTACCATAATAGAGAATTGTATATTTTATTTTAATGGAATAATTAAGTGATATTAATGACCCTTACCTTATTAGATATGGGGCTCACCTATATAAGTACTAATGTACACGAAAACACCCAATAAGAAACAAGAAATCTATCTCTTCAGTCTTCTCTCTACTCTTCTTATTTTTCTCAATTCTTATTATGTTCTCAATTCATAATAAAGCTGCACATGTTCTTAATTATCGTATAATTTTATGTCATAATATTTTCAACAAAATAGTTCTATATATCCAATTGAGTGAAGGTATTGTCTGTTAATTTGAAATTTCAAACCGTCATAACTATAAAGGAAAAACATTCTTACAAACAACAAAAAACGAAAATGAAAAATCATACAATTTTATTTCATTGTGCATCAATATGACATCTATCAATTCATATTCTGTTGGATACACTCGCCAAAGGGCCAAAGTGATATCATAAATCAACAGCTAGGTTTTCCGTATGAACAGATGTCAAAACGCCGGAAAATATACTATGATATAATCATTGAAACAAAAATGTAAAAACTCAATTGAATTTCTTCTCTATAACGTTGTATCCATAACAAACTATATGTGTTACAAAAACAAGGATGCAATAATTTAGAATTAGAAGTGAATGTGATTTCTAACCTTTGAATGATTTTAAAGATTCTCCATGATATTCAGTCATTTCCTAGTTATCCAAAATGAGCGCTTAGACTTTTGCATCGTGTTCCGCAGATTCTGATAAACCACTAAGCTTTTGTTGTTTGCTTGTGGGCAGTGAAAGGCTCCTGCGTTCCTTCCCACCAGGCTTAGATGAGGCATTGCCATACCAAACCATTCCAACTACAGCTATCACCATCCCAAAAACTACATGTAAATTGAGGCCCTCTTTCCCAAAGAAAAAGAAGCCCATGATCAAAACGAGTATTGTTTTCATATGGCCAAGTACTTGAAAAGACACGGCAGTGAATCTGCCGATGCAGATGAACTGGCTGAGGTTGGTCCCGATTGCGATAGTGCATGAAAGAAACATAAACATCTGAAGGAGAGGTAGATTTCAGGAAAAAATCAATTTGACTCAAAAGTTTAGAAGAGTGAAATTAAAATACTGGAGCTTCCTAATTCCTATGCTGTCACACATGGCAACATAAAGAAGAATATGATGGTTATGATTATCTAAAATGCGTGAAATCATAGATTGCTATAATACTTACCAGAGAGGCCATGTTGTACTCATAGGCATCAACTCTTTTGTTAGTCAACCAATAGTCAAGAAAAGGACCCACTAGCAGAAGTGATACCGCTTGGGCTGGAGCAGTATGTCCCAAGAGGTTGAAAGAACTAAGTGAATATTTCCGTAGAAGGAAATGAACATACTACAAATATAGATTTAATAGATGCATAAGTTAAGTTGCGATAAACAGTATAAACAAAATTTCAGAGAACTGAATTTTAGAAAACTTCAGGTACACGTTTAGACAAAGTTCTAATTTTGATAATAGAACTCGTAGAATATTTGAATTGAAAGGTAAGTGCTTAATTATGTATGCATAATTATGTATGCAGGATTTGCATAAATATCTTATTCAGCTTGAATTATAAAACTCCTGGTCCATCTCACATTTATCTTCCCCGCCAAATTACTAAGTTTTCTCTCAATGCTTAACATTAAACGACCTCAAAACAATACAACTTTTAGAATATTTCAAATTAGGGAGGAGCAAAAAAATTATATAGTTATATTTTCTCCAATGAATTCACAGATTTAACAACAACAAAAAAGGGATAGTTACTAGCAAGTTTTTTAGTTCAACAGACTAAAATTTTCAAGAAATTGTTTTGTATCATGACCAAGAAGTGGTTGCTGATCACTAATATAATGAAGATGATGGAACAAAGACACATGAAGGAAGAACAAACCTTATACTGTAAATAGTATTTGTCGGATACTAGCATAAATCGCCTTTGCACATATTTGCATACTGTAGTGTGTGTGTGTGTATTTGTCTGTGGCTTGCAATTTACCATAAGAATAAGGTTTTGGAGGAATGACAACTTACATACTGTTGTAAGGAAGTACTCCACACAGCAATAAAGGCAGCAATAAATCCTCTGGTATTGACACTCACATCAGTGACAGTGCAGACACCAACTCCCAACAAAACAACAGCTATGCTTAGCTTCGTATCTCTCGAGTAACGGATCTTATCGAAGACTACTTCCAATAAACAGGAAACAGGAATCATACTCAGCTTAGCAATCTGCCAATAAAATGAAAGTAAATTCAATGTCCATAAGTAACACAAAGAAGCAGTAGTTAAACTTAATTGCATTGTACTTGTGATTATACCTGATAGAATCCTACAGAGTTCCACATTAGACTAACGTTCATTCCAACAATAGAGAAGTTGGCAAAAACGACAAATTTTAGCAGCTCTGGGAAGGGCAGATGAGAGGGTTGGATGTAACCCAGCCATCTTAAAACAAACGTCATTAATGTTGTGGTAGCAAAATGTAAACCAGTTAACGTTGTAGCTGTGAAAGAAGTGTGATTACTTAGCACAGTAACGGATCCAAGTGATAAGCAGCATATAAAAAAACAATATAAGTTCCCAAATGCATGCAATAGAAAAAATCAAAATACATGATTATAGACAGATATTTCAAAAGGTAAAACCTATTGCAACCAATATTCTCCATCAGCCACAATTACTTGAAGGATAACTGAAAAACCACTAATTAGCATTTCTAGTTTTCTACATATATTAACTAAGGTATTTGGGAATAAGATAACAATATCACTAGGATTTAAGGCTCCAGTTCACGGCTGAAGTATATTCTACCTTGTCTAGTTGGAAACTCTCTTCTATAATAAAGCTTCTCTAGGGATTGCTATGCTGCAACATTCTTTATTCTAGTAACAATCCAAAAAAGGGTGGATCATCAAACTAGGAACTAAAACAAAGATGGTGTATGGTTAAAATCTAATAAACTACGACCAGAGACTAAATATTTCAATACATCCATTAGCAATATTACATATATATATATATATGGTTGCAAATTAGAGGGAAAGGAAGCATGAGGATTTTACATAATATATAAATAGATATGGCAGAACTGCAAAGTTAATCATAAGAAAATATAAGGAACTTACCAAAACTGAAGCCATATGTAGCCATAAGAGCTTTATTGACAATTATTATCCCAACTGAAGTGACAACATTGAACATCCATGCGGCAGCATCTAATGCTGCTTTCTTATCTGCCTTGCTCGATGGAGCCATTGTATTGAATATAATTCTCACAGCTACAAATGCACAGCTCTTATCTCTCAACTTCTGTAATCAAATCCATCCATGACTCTATGAAGTCCTATGACTTCACCAGTAAAAGAAAGTACTTAAAAAGAAATAATTAAACAGACAAGAAAGTAAATAATAATGTTGCACAAATGAACTAGTCAAATTCAAGACAAGTATGATGGCATGGAATCCGACAAAAAGCATATATACAATTTCAAAGAAAGATATGACATCTAATTGTTCAGAAACTGAATAGAAACCAAGAAGATTCAGATGCTCTCCTATGATATACAACAGTGTCAATGAAAGAATCAAAATAATTAGATGATCATAACAATCACAATTATCTAAGGGAAAATTCTAAGTTAAATATCTTATATCTTACATCCACCACTATTGATATACGTTGAGTTGTCATCAAAGTAAACATTTTTTTATAAAATAAAATTTAATAACTGAGAATAACTTAAACAAATTCAAAGGTCCATAAAGATTGGATGTACCTAGCATGTAACATATAATCATCCTTATCTAACAGCAATTAAAGGTGAGATATATCAAATCTATTCTTAACTTTTATCAAAGCATCAAATATCAGCAGCTTGAAACAACGCTAATGGAAAGACCTACAACAGACATACCAAAAGTCATGGATTAAATAATTGATAGTTATCCATTGTTTCAGGAACAATCTTTTTGATTCTCAGAACATTTGAAGAGCTGGCCTATGAGTTGTTGAGCAACAGAAATACAAGAAACCCTTCTTATCAGTCTCTGATAATTGCCAAACGCAACACACAATTGACTCATGCATATCCAAACACACATAATCATAGTTTATGCTGAAAATTTATGGGGATAAAATGCTTTCTTCTTCTTCTTCTTTACCTTTCTCCATCCCCCATCATACAATCAGTAGATTCATTCATGATAACTAATAAACCAATCACATAGATCATCGAGACGCTTAAGTAAAATTATTTGCATTCTGTTTGAGAAAGTCACTATGCTACCAAGATTCTTTAGTAGTCAAAGAATACCAACAAATAATGGGCTTAACTAACCAGTTAAAGATCTCAATTCCCAAATCGTACAATATAAGACATGTGATAGATGTATAAAATATTGTTGGTCCTTTTTACCAATAGTTTAAGCTTTTGGGAGAGTTGATTTCCTAACGTCTTTAACATTATATCAGAACCGGAGGTATTGTGTTTAAAACCCATTAACCCAATTGATGAATTGCAAATGTTTGAACTATATGGTGCATAGAACCAACACTTGTGGGGAGTGGAAGTGATAAATGTACAAAAATATTGTTAGTCATTCTCCCAAGGTACTTAACAACAAGACTTCCACTAAATGTGTGTATACTAAAATTTCATTATAATGTTGATACTTGAAAGATAAAACAAAAAAAAGGAAGAAGATTACTACACTCATTTCAACCCAAGAATGATTGAAAAAAGGAGTTACACTATCAGCTTAAAAGAATCCCAAAACTCAATTAAAGCCCAGCTCAGACCAACGATCACCTAAAATACTTATGCTAAGCACGTGATTAACAGAGCCAAAAAAAAAACACTAATGCAAATCCTCAACCATATTGTTCAACAATCACATAACGAGCACTTCTGATTCCAGATCAAGCAAAAAAAAAAGTCATCAAATTTGAAATTTCTCATTAGATCCATATCAGATTGAGATCCCAATGATCTCATAACTTAATCAAAATTAGCAGATATAGATCTGATCCCAAAACCTCGTCAATATATACAGGTCACAGTCTAACAGCACCAAACAATGTCGAAATGAATACAAAAACTAAATGGAACTTACCAGATGGTCTGAGATATCTGGGTTCAATGGAAGGGAACCCAGAAACGGTGCGGTGCGTTTGATTTCGAAGAAACCAATTTCAGAGAGAGAACAGAGGAGAGTTTAAAAGTGTAAAGGCCTTGTTTGGTATTTAGAGTTAATTTTTAATGTTGTGTTTTCTAGGGAGGATTGAATGAATGAAAGAACGAATCCTGAAGATTTGGAGAGAGAGATATTTCGTTAGGCAGGCAATGAAGAGCTCAATGTTCATGTCTTGTGTGTGTTTATGTTATATTACTGCCAGCCAATAGGAAGATCATGGTTTGTTTGTTTATTTTTTTTTTCTTCCTTTCTTTCTTTGTTTTTGTCCTAAATAAGGTTGAAAATCTACTTTCTTTTTCTTTTTTTCTTCAAAAGAAACCATTCAACCTTAATAATTCGGGATGTCGTGTGTTTTAACTTGATTTTAATTACTTTATTTTTAAACTATTTATCTTAAATTATTTTATTTTTAAAAATAATTAAATTTACTTTAATTTATATTAATATATTCAAATTAAAAATAATTGTAAATTACATAGTTAAAAATCAATTTATTTTTTTATCATTTTTATTAAAAATATTATTTTTAATATAATAATTTCATATTTATAAATATTTTATATTACTTTTTAACAAAAAAAAATTCATAAAATTATTTAATTTGTGTTAAAAATGTTAAAAAACTAATAGAAAATTAAACAGATTAGTTGATATCCATTAATATTCTTTATTAAGTAAGTATTTTTTTTAATTTTAATATAATAATATAAATTAAAATAAATTTGATCATTTAAAAAATAATAATTTATAATGATTAACTAAAAAAATAATTAAATTATCCATTTAAAAAAATGTGACTTAAAATAAACTTCCTACCTTAATTTCTAAGAAATTACAGCAAAACTCAACTAATATAAAACGACGAAATGCGACAAATACAGCATTGTCGTTATATATGCAGCCGATGTTATACAACTGGTAAACTTTACACAATTATCACTAAAATTTTATAATTTATACGCACTATATAATAAAATTTTGAGTTATTACAAAATATCATGATTATTCACTTAATTATGTACCAATCTTGTAAAGGAGTAATTCAATTTCATGCTTTTGTTATCCTTGCTTTTATTAAGACTACCAATCCATTACACGATAAGATATGTATAATAATTTTAATTATAATTGATTAATAATTTTTATACCTATAAATATTTTTTTATCATTATATATAAATAATTAAAAATTATAAGTAAGTCTTTTTATATATTAACTAATACCTAAATATAATACAATTTATACTAAAATACAATGCAAAGATTAGCCTAACAAATTATCGCCTAATAATTAAGCGGAAATAAATAATTGTAAATAAACATTTTTTCTACCACTAAACAATTCTCTAATGTCCTCTTCACGATTTATAAAATTCAACACAAAAGTTTTGCATTTCAAATATAATAATTGCAATGATGGTATAAATATTTTAACTATTTACGGAAAAATAAATTCGTTATTTTTTATAACAATTTAATTATTTTAATTTAAAAAATAAAAATAATAAGTAAATTTTCTTTTTATTATATTTTTTAATTTTTATTAAAATATCAAATTATCTTTAATAGCAGACAATAATAATTATAAAATTGTTAAAAAATAATATAATTTTTTGATAATTTATAGTTATAAAATCACCTTTTCATAATAAAAAGATTAAATTAGTATAAAAAATAATAAAATTATTAAATTATTATAAAAATAACAAAATAATTAAAATATTTTAATTAATATATTACAAAATATCCATCTATAATCTTATTAGAGCTCGTGAGATTACAATAAGATGTTGAAGAAGTGGGATAAAAGGCATCAAAATTCCTTTTTTGTTAAATTATATTTTAGTTATGTAATTCTTCAATTAGTCATTATTAATCTTATCGTTATAAAAATTTAATATATTTAATCCTATTATTATTAAATATAAACACTTTAAGTTCCATAATTTTTTTGAGTATATATTATATAATTATTGAAAATTGAATACTTTTAGTCCCATAAAGATAATCATTTTTTATACTAAAATGTCAAACTTTTGTAATAATAAAACTATAAATATCTAACTCATAAATTGTATAATTTAAGTTATTTTTAAGCATAATAATAGAACTACTATTAACTTTATTGAGAATATTATTTTCATAAAGCATGTTTTTCAAAACTAGTAAAGACTTAACCCAAACTTATAGTTTCGTAATTATAAATATCAAAATATCCTTGTTACATAAATGTAATAAAATAAAAATAATATTAAATTCTATAAAATCTTCAATAATTTTGACTATTATTATTGATAATCCATCAAAATTTAGGCAAAGGCAAATTTTCACTGATGACCTACCAGATATTACCTATTATATTCATATGTATCTTACTATATTTACATGTTTTTCATAACCTGTTGTATCCACATCTACATTTATATGTAATATATTACACCATCTCTACAAGTTTGTTTATTCAACTTTACTATATAATTTATAAATCTAAATCTACCTTTATATATAACAAGTTACATGTATGTTTGTAGCTTCACTATTGTAACGTAAACATTTATGTTTTTATTTGTTAAATCCAACTTTATTAGTAACCCACTATATATAACATATTACATCTACATATATATTTGTATATAATCTGTTACATCTACATGTTATTTGTAACATATTACATTCACATCTATGTTTATATGTAATATGTTACATTGTAAGAAATAGATTTATTGATGATGAATAAACGAATGTTTACAACCTATTTATACAAAAGAAAAGCAAAATTGTAATAATTAAAAATAAACACAATTATGGAGAGGCATGTTCTTAGACAACCTATCCTTCTCCACCAAGCTGTTGGTGGCTGCTTTCAGCTAGTGTGTTTGTTGTCACCAGCTGGATCTCATGTTCTTTAACATTCTCCTTCAAGTTAGAATATATGTTAATTATTCCTAACTTGTTAAGTAAGCTTGAGAACTGTGGAAAACTCAAGGATTTGGTAAATATATCTACTGGTTGCTCTTATGTAGAGATATGATAAGTTTTGATCATTCTAGCTTGAATCTTTTCTCTTACTAGATGGAAATCGATCTCTATGTCTTTGGTTTGCTCATGAAACACTGGATTTGATGCAATGTGAAGAGCTGCTTGATTGTCACAATATAACTTGATTGGTTGAGAGTGTTTGATACCCAAATCATCCAAAATATATCGTAACCAGGTTATTTCGCAACATGCCGCTACCATAGAGCGGTATTATGTTTCTACACTTGATCGTGAGACTGTATTTTGTTTCTTAATATTCCAAGAAATTAGCGAGTTTCTAAGAAACATACAATATCGTGTGGTTGATCGTCGTGTATTTGTGCATTTTGCCCAGTCTGCATCACAAAAAGCATTTAGTTGTAATGAACTAGTTGCTGAGAAAAAGAGACCTTGCCCTGGTGTGTTCTTAACATATCGTAGCACTCGTTGAGATGCTTCCAAATGTGGTTGTTGTGGTTTATCCATATATTGACTGAGAATGTGCACGGTATACACTAAGTAGGGCCTTGTGATGGTAAAGTATATTAATCTCCCAACAAGTCTTCGATAGGATGTGGGATTACTGATGAATTCCCCTTCAACCTTGCTGAGGGATAAATTTTGTTCCATAGGTGAATTGGTAGATTTGGCACCAAAATACCCCATGTCCTCCAATATTTCAAGTGCGTACTTGCGTTGTGACAGAACAATTCCCTTATTGGAACGTGAAACTTCTATGCCCAAAAAATACTTTAATTCACCGAGATCTTTAAGCTTGAATTGTCTCATGAGATGATTCTTAGTTTCTTCAATGTCTTTTATATTGTTTCCTGTTATGATTATATCATCTACATAGACAAGAAGGGCAGAGAAGGAATTACCACGGATTCGGACGAACAATGAGTGATCATACTTGGATTGGTTAAAACCAGTTAGCTTAAGTGTTGTTGATAGCTTGATGAACCACTGTCGTGAGGTTTGTTTGAGTCCATATAAAGATTTATGTAGCTTGCATACTCGTGTTTCCCCTTTTCGTCCGAATCTAGGTAGAAGGGACATGTAGACATCTTCATGAAGATCACCATAGAGAAAAGCATTGTTGACATCAAGTTGTTGAAGATGCCAATTTTGAATAGAAGCAACGGCAAGGAGAAGCCGAACAGTGACAAGTTTGGCTACTGGTGCAAAAGTTTCTTGATAGTCAAAACCTTCAATCTGACTGTATCCTTTAGCCACTAATCGAGCCTTGTATCGTTCCACAGAGCCATCAGGATTATACTTGATTTTGTAGACCCATTTATAGCCAATTGGTTTCTTGTTTGGAGGAAGCTGTTGAAGCGTCCAAGTGCCATTAGTTTCAAGGGCATCCAGTTCTTATTTCATGGTAAGCTGCCATTTTGGATCATCGAAAGCTTCAACAAAGGTGGTTGGTTCCCTGAGAATGGAAATAGAAGTAGCAAAGGCACGATGTGCAGGTGATAATTGGTCATAGGTAAGTACATGAGATAAAGAATGAGAAGTACCTTTGTCTTTGGATGATGCTGAGTGAGACGAAGGGAAAGACCGAGAAGGTAAGGAAGCTTCTACATGATATTTTTGAAGGTAGCTAGGAACATTGGTGGATCAATGAAGCCTATGTGTGACTGGTGTTGGAGAAGTTATATGTGGTGGAGAAGTTGATGATGATGTTTCTGAAGATGAATTTTGAAGATGAAGAGTGTCTGAGTTGTTTGTTGGAAGGACAAATGATGTATGATCAAGTGATATATTTGGATTGGTTGATTGACGAATGTTGGGTATGTCATCATAAATAGTATCTTTTGATGGAGAAAATAGAGTTGGAGTGTTGACAGCGGAAGTGAAATAAGGAAATACATGTTCATGAAAGATAACATCACGAGACACTAAAGTCTTGCTTGTTTCCAGATTGTAGACACGATAACCTTTGATTCCAGATGGATACCCAATGAATATGCATTTATGTGACCTAGCATCAAACTTGGTTATTCGATCATGATGTGCAGACACAAAATAAAGGGAACCAAAAACACAAAGATGTTCATACCTAGGAGGTTTGTGAAAAAGGACTTCAAATGGTGTTTTACCCTTGAGAATAGGTGTTGGAGTACGATTTATGAGGTATGTGGCTGTAAGAATGGCATCTCCCCATAATTGTTTAGGAAGATTGGCTTGGAAGAGCAATGAACGAGCGACATTGAGAATATGACGATGTTTGCGTTCAGCAACACCATTTGGTTGAGGGGTAGAGACACAACTAGTTTGATGAAGGATTCCCTTGGTAGAAAACAACTGGGTCATAGAAAATTCTAGTCCATTGTCACTACGAATGATTTTAACTTTGGATGAAAATTGTGTTTCAACAAGATTGATGAAGGTGGTAAGAAATGTGCGTGTATCAAATTTAGCATGTAAGAGATAGACTCATGTGCATCTTGAGTAGTCATCAATAATAGTGAGAAAATAACGTGCTCCATTAAGTGCTGGAATGTGATAACCACCCCAAATATCGACATGAATCATTTCAAATGGTGCTTTTGTATTGATAGAACTTAAAGGAAATGGATTACGTTTTTGCTTAACCAATGGACAAATAGAATAATCACTAATGGAACAAAAGGTGTATTGATGGAAAGAGAAATTACACGCAAACTGTTATTAGATAAATGACCAAGTCGTTAATGCCATAGATGAGAGTTGGTGGAAGTAGTGTTTGAAACGGAGAAACATCCAGCCTTTTCAGAAATAGTCAGGTAGTAGAGTCATACTTTCTCAGTTCCCATCCCAATCATCTTCCCTGAGCATTTGTCCTGAACAAAGCACATACTGTTAGTGAAGGTGACATGAAATAATGAGGTTTGAGTTAGTTTGGCAACTAAAACTAAGTTTAATTTGAAGGAGGGAACACACAAGACATTATGGAGTATGAAATTATTTGAGAAATTTACAGTGCCAATATGTGTGACCAGGCAAGAGAATGATCAGGTAAATGTACATGTCGATTAGTGACTGGAATACTGGAGCTCATAAGGTTTTGGGAACAGACCATGTGATCAGTTGCCCCTGTATCAAAAATTCAACGGGTTTCTAAATGGAAAACAGTTGCACATAATGTGTTACCTGAAGAAGTAGTCACTTGACTTGCCATGCTACCTGATTTGGATTGATTGAGAAGTGTAAGGAGCTCTTGATATTGGGCAGATGTAAGGTTGTGGAATGGTGTCTTTGTGTCGGAACACCTTTCCTGAAAGTCAGTATGATGAGCTTTGTAAGGGAAGCCATAACTTGTATTTCTCTTATCTTGAATTGCTCCTTTCTTCCGACACATGTTGATGTCATGTCCATTCAAACCACAAAAATTACATTTGAGACGCTTTCGGCAGTTTTCAAAATTGTGTCCATTGAGACCACAAAAATCACATTTGAGGTGACTTCGGCAATTCTCAGAATTATGGCCTATATTGTTGCATCGATTGCACTTGAGATGTGGATTCCTTGGTAGGTAATTTTTGTGAGGATATTGTGGACGACTATCTTTGGCAACAAGTGCAACAGCTTTTGGTATCCTTCCTATACTTTGAGTGGAGATAGCTCTTTGCTTTTTATCTTGAACAATAAGTGAATATATCTTATTTACTATAGGTAATGGCTCCATGAGCAAGATTTGTCCACATACTGATGTGTAAACCGTGTTAAGGCCTATGAGAAACTTTATGGTTCGTTGCTTTTGTTGATATTCTTGTAATTCCCTTCCGACATTTCCTCCACAATGTGGAAGAGGACATAGTGCATCACGACTATCCCATAAACTTTTCAATTTAGTATAGTATTCTCCAATGCTTACACCTTCTTGCATGCAATCATGGATCTCTTGCTCAATGTGGAATAGGTGCACGCTGTTGGTGTGCGAAAAGCGTTCCTTTAATTCTTCCCATAGCTCATATGCAGTATCACTATACATGACACTTTCTGCAATTTTGGGCGATATAGTGTTGAGGATCCATCCTTTGACAAGAATGTTGCAGCGAGTCCATTGTTTGATTTCTATTTCAAGGTTTGTTGATGGCCTTTTGATTGTGCCGTCAATGAATCCTTCTTTGTTTTTGGTTATTAGAGCCATGAGTATTGCATGACTCCAAGTGTGATAGTTTTCTTGGTTTAAGGATTGAGCTACGAGAACCATACCTGGTTGGTCTGAGTGGTGTAAATATAATGAATGGCTAGGGTCATCATACCATTTTGGTAAAGTAGGGTTGGTATTGGTAGTTATAGACATTATTTGTTGAATAAATTCGAAAGTACGGGATAGGTTTAAGTGTGTTTTAGAAAATAATGACTATTTATAAAATAAATAATGGACTGAAATATGCTTTATCTTATAGAAAATGAGTTAAGGATTACATAACCGGAAATTTCAGCCGAAGAACCGGTCGAAAAGTGGGTGAACCGGCGGTTGGAATGGTTGAAACGACGGCTGCAATGGTGGAACCCTGAACCGGATGAAGACCGAACTAGGTGAATGACACGCCGTTTGCTTCAGCGGTATGCGAACAACGTGTTGTTGGAGTCGTCTTCCCCAGCAGCTGGCGCGTGTTGGCGCGTGTGTCTCCGGTGAGGCGCGTGGAACGCTGGTGAGTTTAAACAAGGCGCGTGTGAGTGCGTGGAGAGGTATTTTCGCTTGATTTTAATTGTAGATTGCTCGGATGAATCTGAATAATATGATGGGATGAAATTGAAATTATTTTGTAAATCGAAATTGGTTTTGAAAAAAAAAAACAGATTGAGGAAAAATGGGAAAAAATTTCTATGAGCTGAATTTTCTAGGAATTGTTTCCTAAGCTCTGATACCATGTAAGAAATGGATTTATTGATGATGAATAAACGAATGTTTACAAACTATTTATACAAAAGAAAAACAAAATTATAATAATTAAAAATAAACACAATTATGGAGAGATATGTTCTTGGACAGTCTATCCTTCTCCACCAAGCTGTTGGTGGTTGCTTTCAGCTGGTGTGTTGGTTGTCACCAGCTGGATCTCATGTTCTTTAACATACATTTATCTCTACAAAGTTTGTCATTCAATTTTACTATGCAATTTATAAATCAAACTCTACCTAATAAAATTAATAGAGCTTCAATAAGGATGTAACACATTACATCAAAACTCTACATTTAGATGTAATGTTACATCCACCTCCCAATATTATTTTTCCTTTTATTGCTCTATTACGTTACTTTTGGGTGAAAAATATACAATTTTATCCCTTGATAATATTTAGTTTTTCTAGTAGTAAATCCTAATTTCATTAGCTTCGTCAGTATCATTCTCTCTCATCAAACTTCTCATTGTTCTGTCTTTCCTAAATCATCACAAGAACATGACCACATCTCTTTCCCAAAAGTCATAAAGTTATGAGTTACTACTTTTAGAAATATAATTTATTTCATTACATTACACACTTTTTTTCCACGGAATCAAATATTAATGTAGATTTTTGTTAATATTGAAGAATAGTTGTTCTTGTCTTTCTTATCGTTTTGATAGATTTTCTAAGTAACAAGTTTATCTCTTTGTATTATCTCGTTTGGACAAGGGAAAAGATTTCACAAATTAAGATATTTATTTTAAAAATACAATTAACGTATGTATTCATTTTTATGATAATTTAGTTATATTATTATTAAAAGATAAACATATAAAAATATATAATCATTTTTGATGTTTTTCTTTGTTATTCTTTATTTCTTTTGGTTATAACTTGTTAAAGTTAAAACATTATCTATTTAATGTAGTTGAAAAAAAAAATAATAATAAAAAATTAACTTTGTTATTGTACAATAAGTTTCTAATAATAATAAAATTAAAATATCATAAAAATAAATACATTATTTAAGCATCAATTTTATAAGAAGTAAAGGACATTAATGGTATTTTTTTTTATCTATTTCTTTAAATGTTTACATGATATATATATTAATATGATGAAACATTAATTATTGGGTTAGTGTAATTGAGATTACTCATCACTATTGATTATATAATAGTTTATTATTATAGGGAATTTTTTTGAAATTATTCATAGTTTTTCTTTGGATGAATGACATCCAGGATCCTATATTTTTCGCTATAGAAACACACAAGTTTTATTGTTATAAAATAAATTACAAATGTTGTTTTTTAAAAAAAAAAAAAAGATACTACAAAATTCCTACAACTATATAAATGAGGTCATCCCCAATTTTCACGAAACAGACCCAGCAAACCCATGGCAAATAAACCACTTATGCCAACCCATACCCACCTCACCTTACCGAAAACCCATGGCAAATAGAGTTAGGACTGGTTTGTTTTGAACGAAAATGGAGGGTGGTACCAGTTCCGATGAGATGGAGTGGTTTCCCAGTGGGGTGGGTTAAGTATGGATGGCTTCCTCAAAAATATTATTATAAAAATAATTAAAGCTTAAAATAGCCTTTTAATATTGGTAATATGTTTGGGATATGCTTTCATTTACACGATTGCACGATATTTATGATAATTTTTGAAAATAATAACATTTTTATATTATACTTAATAGCAATAAAATTTATGTATTTTAAGGGATCAATCAAGTTGCAAATAGTTCTTGATTCTTTGATAATAGTATTTAAGTCATATATACTTTTAAAATAAATAAGTTTAGTTTATTAATTTTTAAATAAATTTCATTGAGTCTAAAAAGTAATTTTTTAAAAGAATAAAATTATATTTTATTTGAAAATAAAATAAAATCTCATTTCTAAAAATATTAATTTTTTCTAATTTTAGTTTATCTCATTTTTTCCCTTAATATTTCTTTAGTCTCTATCCTCTCTCCCATTTTATTATTTTTAATTCATTTATATTTATATTATTTTTATTTTTAAAATAGTTTAAATTTATAAATTATAAAAAAAATATTTTTAATAATAAAAAATAAATTATTTATATATATATATATATATTTTTATTTTTAATGTTATTTTTTAAAAATATTATAAATAAAATATTATTTTTAATAAAAATTTAAATTTACTCTTAAAAAAAATTATATTATTAGACTGATTTTATTTAAAAATTATAAAACTAAACATTAAAATATGTTTTTGGTTTAGAACTTTAGTAATTTACATTCACCTTTTTTTTTTCTTTTATTCTTTTACATGATAGTAGCATGTTTCCTCTCTCTAAAACTTTGCCCTCATACTCCATAACGTTACAAAATCCAAACCCACACCTTCCTTTCTTTACATAGGCCTTCTCTCTCATCAAAATCAGTTGCTTTCTCTTCTTCTGATACTGTAATTAATAGATTTATCGATTTTCAGAAATCTGTCTATCAATCTCTTTCTATATTTCAATCTTTCGCTCCGTTTGTTTGTCAATTTCAGATAATCGGTTACAAGGGTTAGGGTTCGGTTTCGAAGGACTAATAATGGGGAAAAAGAGGAAGTCGATTGCCACAAGTCTTGACGAGGTGGATCGAACCATGTACGCGTCGTTTTGCAGCGCTGCCAACTCGCTGTCACAGCTTTACACCCAGGCTATGAACCACCAAAAGCTCTCGTTTCAAGCCGGTGAACGTCATGCTCTTGTAAGTTCTGATGCCCTTTATTTTTCTTATGTTTTATCTGATTTTTTTCCGCACATTTATGTTATCATTCCTTAATTTCCTGATTCAGATCAATATTTTTATGTGTTCTTTTCGATTGAATTTATGGTGGATTTTCTCTATTTTTTCAAATGTTTTTAGTTGGATTGAAATTGTTCTATTTTTTCCCTTCCAACATGGACTGTAGCCTAATAAATTCTGTTTACTTGTTTTCTCGTTTAAAAAGGAAGAGATATTTGGTCTAATGTTGGTTGGCTGCAGTTGAGTGAGCATGCAAGGATGGAACGATAAGACACCAAACTGCAAGTATTGGTTTATCAGCTTGATAATCTATCATTACTTTTGCAGAATTTCCGTGTGTTTGGCTGATATAATCATATTGCAGCCATCATCAATTTTATATAGTGTGGAAAATCTGCTGATATTTTTACATATATTTTCACTGGGAAGCTGAATTTGTATTTTTGCACAATTATTTTAGGGTGAAGGGCGGTCACGGTCCTAAGAGCACATAAGTCTTGTTTTTCTTTCAACACAATAGCATAATAGTCTGTGTTGATCGTTGACCTGGTATTTTGGCTGAAATTAGTCACTTTCCAAGCACATGATCACTTTTGTGAGGGCATTTCCGGGTTTAAAAAATAACTCCCAACCAGGCAGTCCCCCATTACCCTATTACTCACCATAACCCAATAGCCCTAGCCCCCAAAATCACCCTCACCCAAAGAAGCAGTAGTTAAACTTAATTGCAGGTGTTAATTGATTTTAGTTGAGGATGGTATTAACTGATTTTGGGGGTTAGGGTTTTGGTGGGTAATGGAGTAATGGGAGACCACCTGGTTGGGAGTTATTTTTTTATTTTTTGTAAACCTAGAAATGCTCTCACAAAAGCACGTGACTACTTTCAGCCAAAATACCCAGTCAACTATCAATGCCGGACTATTGTGCTATTTAAAAAAAAAAAGAAATAGATCTTATGTGTTCCATTTGATAACAACAGGATTCATGTGCTCTTTTGGTGAAAGCAATAGGACCGTGGCCGCCCTTCACCCCTTTCTTTAATGAGCTGAAGTCTTTGAATAAGGCAACTGGAATGGTCTATGCCTTTATGATAACTTCTTATGCTTTAGTACATGGCTACCTCTGGCAGTCATGGCTACCTCTGGCAGTCATAGCAGATCACTGAAAGACATTGTGATTGCAATAGATCCTCCATAATTTTTTGCCACTTTATGCTTGTTGCATAACTTGTTAAGTTGCTATAGATTTTGGCAGTGTCTTTTTTTCTAATATTTTGGTGTCCATCTTTATTATTATATTATATATTTTTTGAATATAAATTTTGTAGTCAATCAAATTTTCCAAATATCTTTGTTTGGCCTATGAGAAATTTGCCTTTTTGGATTGATTGGTCTTTAATTCCGTAAAAACTGCTGATATGTTTAGCATGAAGAGAAGTATATGGATCCATATTTCAATTATGGGCCTTGTTATTATGTTTTTTTTGCAGGAGAAACTTTATCAGTGTATTTGCAGACAAGAAGATGGGGGATCAAGGATGAACACAGTTGATATACTCAATTACCTTCAGGTTTGTTGAATGTGCTTCTTCCTCATCTGTTTGTGATTTGTTATTCTTTATCTGGCAGGCTGTTTGATTAGCATTCTTCTAATTTTGTCCATCTCATCGGCGTATAAATTTTATTCAGAGAGTGATGGGTTTTAGAAAACAGTAGAATTGATATCTTGTATTGATGACATTAATAGGAATGGTAATGACCAATATTGTAAAAGGTTATTTTAAGTATTGAGGCATTTTCTTTAATCGAGGCGAGGTTTAAGTTCGTGGCTGTCCGAGGCGTAAGCCTCGAACTTAACTTTAAAAGACCTTTAAAACATTAATAAAATCAAATTTTAATCCAATAAGTAATAAATATAATGCAAAGTTACTCAAACTTTAACTTTAAATGATATTAAAATATTAATATAAGAAATTAATCATGAAAATAACCATAAAAATGAGCAAAGTAAATCATATAAGTTGTGACTCTATTGTTCAAATATCAATTTGGAGTAGAAGGAAAAAAATACAAATATAAATAGTTAAATAGAAGGGTAATGTGAGTTGCAATGGTGCTACTTATTAACTGACAAAATTTGGAATTGTTGGAAGCAAGGGAAAATAAAGGTGATAGGTGAAGGATGATCAAAGAATGTTAAGAAAGCAATTATAATCATGTTTGTTCATGATATTATGATATTCTTCTTTTTAATTTTCTATCTTTTTTAATTTTGTGAAACTGAGTCAGGATTTTATAGGTAAATCATGAACCAACTTAAAAATTAACTATTTGAGTTAAAGGATCAATCACCTCAAGGCGTAAAAACCTTAAGGCATAAGTTCAAATCAAATAGGTATAAGCCTTAATTTACCTCCTTAAAACTTTTTTTTACAGCCTTAATTCGAAGCGAGCCTTAAGGTGAGCCTCAAAATAGCCTTTTACAATAATGATAATGAGAAATATTCTTTGTTTGATTTTATCGTTAATTTGAAATAGAATGTAAATCATTCAAATAATATTGGGAATGTTAATTCTTCTTACACATCATGAATACGTTGGAATGTTCTATTTTTTCATATATTTATATGATCATTTATTATTTTTTCTTCTTTTGTCTCATTTAGAAATGAAAAAAGGGTTTATTTTTTAATTTTGATTTATTTATAATTTTATAAAATTTATTTTAATATTATCATTATTTTGATTCTACCTTCCAAACAAACATAGTAATATTAATATTGTTTCTATTAAATTAAATTCCTATTACCTTTCTCACTCTCATTACTTTTTTTATTATGTGAATCAAATATAACATAAATAAGTAGCGTTGAGATTTCAAGCTTTTTGGAACATTGGTTAACTAATAATATTTTACAAGCTCATACAAAGATCACTTTACTAGGTACTCTACCATCCTCTTTATTTCTTTCTGATCGGAGTTTGCATTCACTTTTGATGATATTGCAAGTAACAGTAGCTTTATGTTTCTTCTCTTCCTTGAGTCTGGAATATGTAGTATTTAGAATATGTTTTGTGTCATCAGTCTGGCATTTACGTATTATACTCTAGTTACTATCATCTTCTCTTGTAATTGAGGTTTTTCTTCTTTCTACAATTGAGTGGTTTTGACTGTTGGGGCGTTTATTCACGAATCATTATGCATAGTTGCGTATTGTGTATATATTTGAATTTGGGGTCAGTGATCAAAGATCTTTTGGGGTGCATCTCAGATTCTAAGTTATTAGATTTTCCCATAACCTAGGCAATTTATGCATTGTACATGCTATTCTACTTGGATAAAAGAAGTAGCATAAAAGTTCAGTCTTTTTATGTTCTATGCTTGGTTTGATATAGTTTCAAAAATTCCAGCCCCACAGAGATTGCATTCAAATTCAAAATAAGTTTCAAACCATTTCATGTTGCATTAGAGATTTCCTCTCCCCCTCTCTTTTCTCCTCTCTTCTTAAGCTGCAATAAGCTACCTATGTTTATTGATTTTGGAATTGTGGATTAGCTTCTTATCATAGTGCTATTGCTGCTTTGCGCTAAACAAATGCTCTTCCAAAATTGTTGTCTTTTATGGTTTTGTGTTGACCTGTTATGATGCTTTTATCCTTAGTAAGATGTTTAGATTATTATGAAGATGGCCTCTCTCTAAATCTTTGTCCATTTTCTTTGATACCATTTGGCTTTATCTTTCATGGATGTAATGGAATAGATAGCACGTGTTTCGTTATTAAGTCAATTTTATATACTATTAGCTGTTAATTACCTCTAAACCTTATTCAAATAGCTATAATTCCTGCCCCTGTAGAATGAACTGGACTATTGTGGAGAGGAGCCATCAATGTCTCCGAGGGTGCAAGCACAACATCAGCAAGCTCAAGCCCCTAGTCATTTAACAAATACAAGCTTTCCAGTTTCATCAGGCTCGACAATCCCGATAAATGTTGGACCGGGAATCCGTTCTGAGCATTGTGACAATCAATCTAAGAGTTCTGTCTTCTCAAATGCTTTGTCAAGCCCTGTTCGTCGGAGTCTTCAACACTATCACATTGCTCAAGGAGGGTACCTTCCAAACACCAGTTTGCCTTCTGGAAATGGAGCTAGGAATCCTGAAACCAACTTTCTTCCTCACCAGAATCGGGATTCTAATCCTCCAAGTTCTAATGATTCTTCAATGGACATGCATCCCGATAGTCCGAATGATTCCAGTTACTAAGAATGCATAGTTTGCTCATAGAAGAGGTCTTTGCGTTGCGCTTGTGGAAGGATTTGGAAGAACTATTTGCAATGCAAGGCCATATTGTATTTGTTGCATTTCCAATAAAAGGTGAGTGCACATGGAAAATGGTAATGCAATCTAAGGAACAGCTCTACTTTTGTTGTCATGTGGAAGACTAATTGTCTTCTATCTTCTGTAAAGCTTTTTCGTGACACTTGTGATTTTTATTTGTTTTATGTTTTCATGAAACGCTGTTCTTATTTAGGAAGTTCTGTTTAATTTAAAAGTTATCCATGTAAATCTATATTTCTTGGGTATGCTTTATGTGACTGTTACAGGTCCAGTTTGATATAGAAGTGGGTTGATTTTCTTTGATGACGTATTCTAAGACTATTGGAATCTGAATCAACGTGAAATATTTTACATTTCAAACGTGACTCTTTTAAAAAAGAGTAAGCCTATTGTTAGGCACAAAAAGACTATTTTAAGGTAAAAGTAAATTTACTATTCATAATTTTAGTATTTATTATGCTTCTACTTCAAAATAGCTATGTTAGACCTAGAAATAGTAATATTGGATCTGGAAACAGTAAAATATTATGTTTCTAAAATAAGAAAAAAATATAAATATTGGATACGTACTTATAATATATTATCATTTTCTCGTACAATTATGAAATTTATATTTAAAAAATTCAGAATTTAAAGGAAAATATAAATACAGATCATCAATATTTTTTAACGTGAAAAATTAATTATCTAGGTTATTAGTGAAATAAGTAGAAAATATAATTTAAAAGTTGAAAAAAAAATAAAAAAAATTGGGTTTTGCTGTTAAGTTGAAACCAAATGGATCAGTAATGTGATATAAAAGTTGATTGTTAGCAAAAGGGTATCTGCAAACATGAGGCACGGACCATACATAAACTTTTAGTCGAGTGATAGACTTATCACCATACAGATTGTGCTTAGTTTAGCTTTGTCAAAAGCATGGCAGGTATAGCAATTCAATTTTAATAATGCATTCTTAAATGAGACCTATAACAAGTGTTTATGCATCAAACTCTGAGTTTTGAACATCCAAAATATCTTAACTAATGTGTGCAATCTAAAAAAATTGAAAGGTTTTCACTCATAATCTTTTACCAAACTACTACTCTTTTACTTCGTAGTAAATAATGCTACAATTGAGAGGTACATTTATTTATATGGTAAAAAAGAAATCTAGCTTATTGCAATTGTAAAAATTTCACATTTTTTTTATAAAATATAACAATTATATGATAGAAGATATAAACCAATTCTAAAAGAAAAAAAAAGGTTGTTAAAGTTATTTAAGTTAGATCTTAAGTTATTATTGGGTTACTTAGAATAGAAAATGTTTTATTTTCCTGTTATTATTGCAAAAAGGGACCATAAAAAAAATCAAATATAAGTTAAACCTATAATAAAAATATTATCATTAAACATTTGTGATTAAAATATTATTATTTAGGCAAGAGTAAAACGAAAATTAAAATAAAATAGAGAGATGATATTATATTAAAGTGTTAGGATGAAACAAAAATAATGATTAAAATTATGAATAATCTATATTAATGAAATCATGTATAAATCATATAATATGTTTAATTAAAAAATTGTTCAAAAATTAATTTTATCTGATCATTTTCTTAAAAGTAATCAAATTAAAAAATATTATTCTTAAATTATATGATTAAATAATATAAATAATTTAATTTAAATAAACTATAAATATTCGCTGTGTTTCCAAAAATTAAAATATCTGAAAGAATACGATTTGAAAATTTCTTTAGTCAAGCATTACTCCTTCATAAAATCTCTCTCTCTCTCTCTCTTAATTATAAAATTAAATAACGTGAGTTAAGCATGCAATATGAATATGCAGCTCACCTACCAGCTTTGCCCTCACAAGTCACAATGAACTCCCTGTCTACCACAAAGCCACGAGAAAAATCTCATACACTTTGTTAGCTTTTTAAGGTTATAAAATATTATTGATCTCTTCCCTTCGTAATTTCTTTTTCTTTTTCTAATTATTTTATTTTATATTATGTTTCTATTTATAATTATTATATGAAAGCTGAAAAAGAAATATCACACATATCACATTACTTTTGCAATTTTATATTATAACTAATATTTATATTATTTTATGATAATTTATATAATATATTCAGATAAAAATAATAATAAATATTTTAATAAAATAATTTATAATTAAAATAGTAAAAATTGTTTTTTTTTTGTGATGAGTGCATGTGTTTATTCATAATTTGTCTTCTCTTTGGGATGTATCGGTCATCTTAGTGAGCTTTTTTGATATTTTGACTATTAATGCGATTTTTTTATATAAAAATAATATGTAATTTATTTTAATTAATTTTTTTATTATTTATTTTCATTCAATTAAAAAAAATAATTTATTAGGTAGATTGATTTTTGGATTTTGATGCAGAGGAGTTAAACATAAGGTCTCTTTTAATCTTATAATTTAATTTTTATTATAGATCGGTATCTATGTACATTTATTTTTCAATTAATTAAGTGTATTATGTTGATATTTTTGAGTAATATATTTGGACATTAAATGAATGTATTTGAGATATGGATAAAATATAATGAAATAGAGTAACTTTGAGCTTCTCGAACATGTCAAAATTAATAGCTACGGTACATAAGTGTAACTTATGGTTTAACTCACTTTTGTATAGGTTATATATTTATTTATATAATTTTTTTAAAATATTAATTTAATATGAAAGATAAAAAGTTAAATAATTTAGAATTAAAATTTTATATAAAAGAAATATCTATTACGTTTTAGACTTGCACTATTTTACATAACAATATTATTTTGTACTATAGATATGATTTCATAATCAAACATATGATTATATAAAAATTATATAGTTAAAATATTTAATATTGTATAATAAATATGAAATAAAAATGTAAAAAAATGAAAGGGAGAAGTTCCTCGAAGAAAATTAGGTAGTTTACTCCGTGTATATTCCAAGTATCTAACAATTTACTTAACTTATTTTATAATTAAAAAGCAGCACATTTAGTATTCACAAGTAATTATTATTATTATTATTATATTATTTTTCAATTGCATTTAACAAAGGTAGTTTAGTATGTAGTTTCAAAAATTCTATTAAAACTTAAATAAAAATAGAAAATAAAATAAAAATAATAATTATTATTATTTGTGATTGTGATGTTTTGACAAGTGAAGTTTAAAAATAATTATTTCCTTTGTAATAACTAATAAATCCTAATATTCATTTATCAAAGAAATATTTGTGTCAATTTCATCCAAAAAAAATATAATAATAAAAAATAGTATCTGAACAAAAATAAAAAAAAGAATAGGTCAATTACCTTTTTACCACTAATCAATCATTGATCCAACATGTTTTGCCGTGGCCCCCGAGTATGTATTATGGTAATTTTATTTCCGTATAAATATTTAATTTATAAACAATATAGTTAACAAATGAAACTAAAAATATACCTACTAATACAATTGCAAATGCTTTAAGGTATAGTTAAAAGTGAAACTCTTAAGTTCCCTAAATGTAGATAAGTTTGCATTACCTAAAATATTTTAGATATAATTAAAAATCGTACCTAAAATCATTTATTGATTAACGAATTTAAAACTCAAATAACTTCTAATAAAACAAAATACTTTTCTTTACTCCCTTTGAAACACATCAATGACATTTATTTTTTTGTTTTAATGTGAAAAAAATACGAGTAAGTTCCAAATTATAAGAAAAAGTTTGTATGCAGTTGTTACTTGGAGGATAAAAATAAAAAATGTTACGAAGATGGGACTTGAAATGAGATATGTATTTATTAAGGTTGTGTTTAGTTCACATAATATACATATAATGAGAATGAAGTTGATAATAACAATTTAATTCAATAAAAATAATATTATTATGATTATTATTTTTATTTGAATAGTGAAATTAAAATAATGATAATATTGAAATAAATTTTATAAAAATAATATATGAAATAAAATTAAAAAAATAATTTGTTTGAATTCTAAATGAAATCAAATAAATAAAAATAATAAATGATTATATAAATGTATGAAAAAAATAGCATATTTTAAAAGAATGAAAGAGTAATAAGTATTCTTATTATAGTTTAAATATTTTGTATTCTATTACGAATTAACAATTAAATCAAACATAACAATTTATATATTGATTTTTATTATCAATTTTATTATTATCAATCAATAATAATCTAATTTCTAATTTTGTATTTGTGTGATTACTACTTTATGTCAAATAAAAAGCTTGGAAAAAACATGCATTGGCTTCCAAAAGCAAAGGGAGGATTGGTCACTATTGGACAAATTTAGTAGCACTCTTGTTAACTCCCAACTCGTTGGCTGTTTGGTATATATTACACCATGAATATGCTAAAAGCACTCCACACTCCCAACATTATGGAAAGTTATTGATGTTATTTAGAGTAATTTTATTTTTACATACTAGAATTTCACATCATTAATGTGTTTATTTTTAATTGTTTATCATATATGAGCTTTTATAACAAATCAATTGTCTTCTATATCAATTAATGAATCATTTAGTCCATTTTTGAGTAGATATGTGGTGGGGATAAAAAAAATATAAATATATAAAGGATTTTTCAAACTTTTAACTAGAAAATCTAATAGTGATAGCTTACCAGATTTAAACTTAAGTTAGCACTTACGTTCATGCATGACATTACTTAATTCATACATATTGTTATTAAGGCCTTGAACATACATATACACATTTTTTTTAGTACCATTGCATTATAATATTTAAAAATATGTCTAAATATATATTTATTGTAGACATAATGAACATAAGTTTGAACTACACTAAATAATATACATGTTTTAACGTGTAAATGTTATTATGAAGGACATACATTTACATGTTTTATAGGGAGGCTCTTAGCATGAGTATTTATATTTAATTTGGATATTGAGTTTCTTAAATCGAACAAATATTTAGTAAAATTTATTTATCTCTATTCTTATCCATTTTAATCCAAATATTTAATATTTATATACACATTTAAGTTTTCTTGCATCAAAAAATAATAGATATTGTTGTTTAAGAGATATTCTTAAATCGTTTACGATAATAAAAAATGTTTCAGGACAAATATGAACAAAAATCATTAAAAATGCTTTCAAAATTAAGAAAGCATATTTTGTGTTTTATTAAAGTAGACGTTGATATTATATCCTATAAACCAACATATTCAACTTAAATTGAATCAAGTAGAACATGATATTTAGTTTTATAAGTTAAGGGCAGTTTTAGTTTTGAAAATACAAAAATTGACCTAGGTATATATGCTCATTTATTTTTTCATACTTCTAATATTACAATTTAAACATTATTTTTCTCTTTCTCATATATTCCCCTCTCCTTTTTCTCCGTACAAGTAACATTTACTTGTGTTTTATTTCTAATTTTATATGAGTAAGTTTTATATTTTTAATTTTTTTAAATTATTTTATAGTAATTGTTCTAACTATTTAGATAAATAGTGTTTAAAATTGAATTTACTTAATGTTATTGAACATGCTTTTCCCTCTCTCTGTGTTTTTCCCTCTTTCTTTCCTTTGTACATCTTCACCGTCTTCTTCTTTTGAAGCCGGGGAGGAAGAACTCTTTTCAGTGGGTGGGTGGTTTTATCCATTTTTCTTTCACTGTTATAGCTCTTTGTTTGAGAGAGCTTTTATTCCATAAATAATTAATTATCATTAATTTTAGTGGTTTTAATTTTTCCTATCTTATTATATTAAGGTCAAATTTAGTGTGTTTTTGTATTTAATTTTGTTGAGTTTGATTAGAATGTGTTTAGTATTTATACAACTCTTAAATATGTAAAAAATTAATAAGATATAAATATTTTATTCAATTTTAAGTTTAATTAATACACTTTATGATTGGTGGTGAACATTCTTAAATATGAGATACTTATAAGAGAACCATTATTCTTTGAATGTGTACTTTTTTGTTTTAGTTTTTAAATATGTATCAATGAATTTCATCTAAACAATGATATTTTTATAATTTGAATTTTAATAAAATATTTTTCACTTTCTATATAAAGAAATGGATTTACTTAGTACTTTTTTTGTTTGCAAATAAATGTATTAGACTTGATAATTCTAATAAAATTTAGCAATAATATTTCTTAAATTGTGAAATAAATTCTAATAAAATATGCAATCAAATATAGTTTAAGTTTATTAATCATCCAAATAATATATAAAATTAACTTAATATTTTCTATTTGATTATTAATAAGGTGGTTTCGGTTTTTGATTTAATTAATCAATATATATATAATTACAGTTATTAATTTGTACAAAAATTGAGTCAAGTAAACCATATTTTGAAAGAAAATATTATATGTGATTCTTCTTAAAAGTGCTTTTTTATAATTACTTATGTATGAAACAATTTTTATCATAAGGGCAAACATATGAAACTGTTAAAATTTGAAGATAAAGTCTTGTTAAAACAAAAAGAAAAAAAAAACTAAAGGCTAAAATGTAGATTAACATAAAAAATAGGGATCATAATGTTGTTTTTCTTGAATCAATTGTAACTTTTTTGCTAAACACAATTTCAACTTGAAACATACTAAATTGTTAAAATTTGAAGATAAAATTAATCAAAACACTTTGATATAATTATATTAATTTAAAATTGATTCAACTATCGAAAAAAATTCATCTCACCTACTTTATAAGTTCATGAGCCAAAAATTAACTAAAAAAAGTTCAATTCATCAAGTTTAAGTTAATTTAACAAAAGATATATGTCAAAAAAGTAATTATTATAGTATCATAGGGAAAAAAGGTACTTAAAAAGATAATATTTATATATTTTTTATTTTATAAAAATATTATGAAAATATAATATTTGTGCCAAATCTTTAGTTTTTTTTTTAAATTATAGATATTTATTTTTTAATAATTAAATGAATTCGTTTAGAACTTATATAAGTTGGGCATTAGGACTCATTTGACACCCAGCATAAAATATTGTTAAAAGCTGCAGACTAAAATGTAAATAAACATAATATTGGGGACCAGAATTCATTTATCTTAAATCAATCGCAACTTGAACTTTCTGAAAAGAGTGGAAATAAAGAAGAAGAAATAAATTAAAAATGGGCCCAGTTGCTATTATGCCCTTCTGAGAGACGCTATCTCTATCTTTCATTATTCGATCCATATGTACTATATGGAGTCCCATCGTTTTTTTCTTATTTTTTTCTCTCTATAATTATAATTTTTCTGGGTTTCTCTCTTCAATCGGATTCATCATCGATTTTTACATTCAACCAGCAATCGAAAACGCCGCTTACTGCCAATTTCGTCGATACTGCTGCTATCTAATCGCTGGAGATCTATCTCAGTTTATTTAATATTTGGTTTTGCCGTCAGGTACTTTTTGATTCTTTTGATCTGATTTTAGTCGTGTTTTGGTTCTCGATAAATAGCCCGAGAAAAAGAAGGAAATTGGACTTTTTTGCTTACAAGAGTGGAAGCTTTGCTCAATTGAGTGAAGTACTAGTTCTATGTGTAGTATATGGTAATTTTTGTGATTTAGAAGTTGAGTTTCTATTTCATCAAAAAAGAAGAAGAAGAAGTTGAGTTTATATTTCTTTTTCTAATTCCTTGGATTTTTGGGCAAACAATAAAAGAGTTTTGCAGTAGCAGGTGTTTAATATGGGGAGTCTTAGATTCTATGGATAGTTAAATTAAATAAATTAAACTAATCTTGTATTGATTTGATTTAGGTATTAGTTGGATTTACTAATGTTTGACCTAAAGGATACAAAGCTGCTTATTGTCATGGAATATCAATCAATGCAGTTTGACTAATAGTCTTTGTTTTTATTTGGATATCAAGATAAATATCTCTTCCCTTTTTCTTTCTCAAATGCTATTTGGAAAGCTTATTTTGTGATGTGTGATAACACCGCTGTGTCTAGATTTTTAAAGATGTTTATAAATAGCCCCCCCCCCCCCCCCCCCCCCAATATAATAATAACTTAAGGTGGGAACTCTGTCTTGTATTAGAATCTGGACAATCTGTGAGGAAGTTGGTTCAGTCTGTTGGCTGATCTTAGTTGCATCCATGTTTCGTTTTATTCATTCACATCATTTCTAAATGTTATTAAGCTCTAGATTGTATGCATAACTGTAGTTTATTGTGTATGTTGGTTTCAAGGTGGGAACTCTGTCTTGTATTAGAATCTGGACAATCTGTGAGGAAGTTGGTTCAGTCTGTTGGCTGATCTTAGTTGCATCCATGTTTCGTTTTATTCATTCACATCATTTCTAAATGTTATTAAGCTCTAGATTGTATGCATAACTGTAGTTTATTGTGTATGTTGGTTTCAATTTGTTGTGTTAATTTCATATGTATGTATTCCTGTGTTTGGTACAATCTTTTGGATAAGAATGCTTTAGAAGCTGAATCTTATTTGAAATATTTATGCTCTTGCTAATGCTAGTGTTTTGGATAGCTTTTCTGATTGTGGGTTATGAATGGACCAAAATTAGGTGATTTGGTTCTTCTTGTTGACGACAACAGTATAGAAATGAAATTCTTGGTGTCTAAATGAGTAGAACTGATGTTATTAGCAGTAGAAGGAGGAGGATTCTTCTCTTCTTCAGCTTCTGGATATAGCAAAGGATTGGCCCTTCTTCTCTTGGGTCAGAAGAATGAAGATAAACACATGAGAGTTTTGCCGTGGAACCAATACCAGTTGGTGGACCAAGAATCTGACCCTGACCTCCAGCTGGCTTCCACAAAGAACCGACTTGCCCGCGGGTGCGCTACCTTTATCTGCTTTGGTCGCACTTCTGCGGGGTTTGACAACTCATCTCCTCTTAAAGTAGGCCCTGTGCAGCAACAGGATGTCTTGCCAGGGTCTGTTGTTTCTGATGAAGCCAAAGATCATACTATTGTTGAAGACAATGACAACAATGCTACAAAAATCACTCTTAAGAGTAGCTTGAAGAAGCCATCAAATAGTGCTCCAGTTTCCATTGAGAGTGCTAATGAGTTTTTACCATCAGATGAAATGGGTAGTGATATCCTTGGTCAAACCGAACATAGGAAAGTACAATGGACAGATGCTTGTGGGAGTGAGCTTGTTGAGATCCGGGAATTTGAGCCCAGGTATGATATCTCTTTATAAATTCTGCATGCCCCTACATTTATGTAATCTTAAGCATTAAACAAAAATGATCTCTCAGTATATGCTATTGTTTAGTTGACAAGAGCTACAATCATGTGCATGCTGCCAGCACCATTCCCAAGGCTTGTTATTTTCTTTGCTTTACGTTCTCTATTTCCCTTACCCCTAAATCTGCTAGTATAACAGCTTTTGTTCCTTCTCTACGTACAATGACATACTATGTGAAATAGAATGTTACCCAAAAAAAGAAAAAGAAAAAAAACATCATTTTGATTGCCATTTCTTGGACTTATGTTGAATCTTGTCAACAGATTTAACTCAAAAGATATTTCTATGTGGACTTGTTAGGGCTTCACTTAAGATTTATATCTGATCTAATGTTTTCTTGAATACTCAGGCTGTAATGATTAATGTGGATAGAGAAAAAGTGGAGGAATAGAAGAGATCAGAAAGATGGCTAAAATAAGAATAAAAAAATTTACAAAAAATTTAAAAAGAAGAGAAAAAGAGACTACGAAGCATTTCTATTCATATATATATGCTTTTATTGAATTTATTACTACCTAGAGTATTTTGAGTATGGGGCAAGTTGCACACTTGTTCTCCATGTCTTTTCCCTTTGTCTTTCAAGTGATGTTTAAAGTTTACTGTTCACTATTATGAAGTTGTGCTTTAAAATATGTCTTCTCTTATCTACCAGCAGTACATGTCTTCTCCTAACTACCAGCAGTAACAAAATAATTCTTCTTATTGCCTACCTAACAAAATTTGTTCTAGCTTACTAGATGGTCTTTAAATCAGGCATGAGTGGTGGGTTCTGAATTTGAATGAAAACAAGCTCAATGTCCTTATTTCATCTTTCTTGTAATAGTGTTATGCAGTGGCAGATGTAGGATATGAAGTCAGGAGAGGCATCATAAAAATAATAAAAAATAATGTTATGGGTATTAATTGCTTCTCATTGAATAAATATGTTATAATTCATGTGAGTGTTAATATGTTAAAATTATTGAATTTGTAGGGAGTTTTTGAGTGATAAAAACTAAAATTTAAAATTCAGAGGGATACGATTCTATTTTATGCATTAATTTGAATATAATTCTATAAATATTATATCTAAACGTTCAACCCCTATACGTTCAACCTGGTTTTGCACTATCAATAATTTTCTCTTGTAATACGTTATTGTTGATACACAGGTTCATTGAATTGTATATGAAATATCTATCCTTGTAGTTTTTCTTTACATTAATTTCTTCAAATGCTCTGTTAAGATGGTTCATGCTTTAATTGTCAGTGATATCGATGCATCTGATGATGAATTTGACAATGGGAATGAAAAAAGCTGCTCGTGTGCAATCATGTAGTTCATCTATCCTTGAGATGATTTGGTTCAGCCTGTTATTGCATGTAATGAAGAATCCAGTAAAATATTTGTAAGAGGTTCAATTTCATTCTTTCCAACTACTGAGAGCTTGTTCAACTTGCTTCATCGAGAAGAAAATAGAACATGTCTACAGAGAATACCTCCATTGCAAAGAGTTTCATCCTTTCTGTCTATATTCAGTTTCTTCAGGTTTCAATTTTGTCACAATGGGCTTGAAGCCATTGCTTCATTTTGTATGTGCGACTTCATTGAGTATTGCTTTTGTCATAATTATTGTGGTTTTTAATCCTTTTATTTGTATTAAACAAGATGTTAGTCACTTTATTTCGTTCATAACATACTGCATTGAAAAATATGTTTGGTTCTCTTATGGCTGTGTGAAGTCCTATGGTTGATTGCTTGAATTGCAATTGAGATGTTGAAGTTTGGCTTCCTCCATTCTTCGAAGGTCCAGCTTCTCCTACACTAGATATTATCTTGCTTTTAGTTTCTCTGTTGTCAAATTTCTTTAAGAGGAGAAATTGTTATATGCAACATGTATGCTTCCTATTAATGATAGTCTTGATGTTGTCTACATGATTAATATATTTTTTCTTTTTTTATTAAAATAAAGAGTCAAGATTAACCTGTTCTATCATGTATTAAAATGGAGTATGGGGCTCAGTGCTTTTTGGTGGTGGTGGGAAGGGGATAAACTCTTATTATAGCTGATTCTATTTACATTATATCATTTTATTCTATTGACCTTGTCTACTCCCAAATCTCAGTAGCATTTTAAAGTTTTGATAGTTTGGCAGGTCAAATATGGAGAAGTTTATTTATTTGTTTCCTTCTTACAATAGATTGTTTGGTTGAAAATGAGATGGAAGAGTTCCCATCCGATATTTATTTGAGATATAATTTTTTTGTTCTGTCTATCGATACAATTTGTTTTGGGATACACGATACAAAATCATTATCTAATTATTATAAATTATGGAAGGAGGGATTCGTCCTCATAAAAGGATATGAGATGTTATTTTTAATATTAGGCTATTGAGGTGATGGGCATTGTGAAAATAATTTAAATAACCCATGAAATTCTGCTCTAGCGATGAAAATTTGTGTTGGAATTTTATTTGGTGGATCATAACTCCATTCTCGTTAGGGCAACTAAAATTCAAATCTGGAAGTTAGAAAAAGTAAGAAGAGTGGTTCAACTACCCGTATGGACTCCATTACTCATTTAAACTATAAGTATAAATCATATTAAAAATCGTTTGATTTTAAAAAAATAAAAAGAGAAAAATAATTAATATTGAGTTTTGATTATAATTATCTAGTTTCACTTTTAGCTATCTATTTGACCCATTGCATGTGTGATTGATTGTTGATAAATAAATGATTGATTGTTGATAAACAAATGTACATGATAAATTACATGAATATTATCAAATTATTATATTTGTTTCGTTTATACCATTTAATTTGTAAAAAAAAAATTGTTTATATCATTTTTTTGTCTCTATTTAATGGCATCATAATTTGTAATGCAAATTATTGTTTTAAATATACTACTTAATTATTTAAATGATTTCAAATCTACCGTTTACGTGTGATTCAGGTGACAAAAACTAATGAGATAATATAAACTTTTTGTGAGTTGGGTGGTGTTTAGATATTACAGACTATGATGCCTCGTATATACGAGATAACCTCGTACAGGGAACAAGAGGTGTATATGTAGAATATGTCACACAAGTTTATTTGGGAAAATGAGATATAAAGTAGTTGAAGTAAAGGGTGATTACGGAACACTAATTGAACGAGGTTGACATGTAACATGAGGTGAACGTCCCACACGAGGTGAAGCCAACGAGGTACTTAAGATAAGAGGATAAAAGGACATAATTTGCAAGGAAATAGTGATTTGATGGCAAGTTAAATATGATCATTCTAACAGAGAGTTGACATATAAGGGTAAAAGTGCCTATATATATGGACCTGTATAATCCATTATAGAGGATCTTACTCTTTCTAATATTTCTCTAACTTTATTAACACATTGTAATTCTCTCCAAATAATTGGCATCAACCATAGGGCTTTGAGTTTTTCGATCTATAATGAGAATTTGAGACATTTCATTTATGAAATCAAGCATGCAATAGGAAAATTCAGACCTGTCAACATAACCAACCCTAGAGGGAAGAATTGAAATTACTAAGATGATCCCTGCATACTATTAGTTCAATGAGTGTGACTTCCAAAGATGCAACTTTAGAGAAGGATGTTAAATTGGAAAACTTTAAGAAGAGGTAATGGAGTTGTAACAAGCTTTTTGTCAAATCACAAAATGATAACACAAAATTACGTGCACTTCTATTATAAGAGAACTATTTAGAAGAAATGGAAAACTCCTTTTAAACTATAACAGCTACACCACCATCAAAACCATCATATCCAAGGACTCAACAAGTTTCTCAACCAAGAAAACATAGTCAACAAACAATACCACCATACAAAGAAACCATACCCTAAATGCAATAAGAACAACTTAATGATCATGTTTATCCCAACCAAACCATCTCTTATCAACTCGAACTACACCACGCATAAGTACCCATCAATACTACACCGAATTACCTTGGTAACATATGGGATGATGAATGGAAAAAGATAGAAAAAAATGGATGAAAAAATGGCCGATCAACTCAAAAAAAAGGGAGGTGATGCCCTATAAATGACATGGAAGCCATATATGACCAATTATTGGCATCCTATTTTTCAGATAGCATCGAACTGATGGTTCCTTCTCCCAAATTCTCAACTCCAAAGTGTGCACCCTATAAGGGAATGGATGACCTGGTAGCCCATGTAATACACTTCAAGATGGCTATGGTGTTAGTGTCCATCCCAGAAGAGAAAAAAGATGATACCGTATTTTGTAAGATTTTTGCTTTAACCTTCAAGAGCATGACACAAAAGCGGTTTAAAGAGATTCCCTTTAAAAGCATCATTGATTTTAACCAGTTGGTGAAGGTTTTCATCACCAATTATGCCTATAACAAACCCATTCGAAAAGAATCGCATCATTTGTTCTCCATCATCCATGAAAATGAGAAGACAATCGAGAATTACATGAAGACGTTTATGATGGAAATCTCGAAGTGTCCAAACTCTTTCGCAATCGAAGCTTTCATAAAAGGCATTAAGAGGGACACTGATTTGTATGTACAACTTACCAAACCACCACATGTTCTCTTGATATGCTTTATGATGAGGCATACAATTTTTTCAATGTCGAGAGAGAGTTGAAGCCCACCAAAGCTACCATATCCAAACCAACAGACAAACCCAAACTAAGCAAGGATGTATAAGAAAGAAAACCATTCATCGATAGATGCCCAAACCTACTCGATTTTAACAAGAGGAAGGCCAAAAACATGGGGGAAGGATTTGTTACCTTTTAGGGGACCACCATTGCGAGTATCCCTTGTAGATGCAATCTAACGAAAGGAGAGAATGGAACAAGTAAGGTGGTCACAACCTATGAGAGCCCCTAAGAGAAAACCTAACAAATATTACGCATTCCAAAAAATACAAGTCATTGGACCAATGACTACCGACATCTTAAATAGGAGATTGAATTGCTCTTGTTAAAATGACATTTAGAAGATATAGTATATGGCAATAGGAATAGAGCTCTTAGGCAAGATAATTGGAGAGGTAACTAAAGAATGGATATGGTTGCTTTCAATCCTCCATAAAAGGAAGAAAAGAAAGTACAACCACCTCAAGGTAACATTCACATAATTCACACAATTCATGGTGGTCCAACTATGTCAGAAACCGTGTACAATTCTCAAACAAGTTATGCTAAGGAATTAAGAGATACTCATCAACCAGTTTATACCTTGTTGCATGAAGGACCAATATTTCCAATAACTTTTAAAGAGAAGGAAACTCTTCCACCACATGATGATCCTTTGATAGTCACTATTAAGGTCGCACAATGGAAGGTACAAGAGGTACGTAGAGTGTTAGTAGACAATGGTAATTCCTTTGATTTGCTTTACTTATCAACACTTCTTGACATGGAATAGACCCCAAGGAAATCACACAACAACAAATGCTGTTGGTAGGCTTCAATGGCAGTGTTATGATGTATGTGGGTATGATACAACTCTCTATCTTCGTGGATGGAGCTATCATACAAACACTTTTTTTCTTCTTCTAAATACACCCACCTTTTACAATGCAATATTGTTAGACCTTGGATCCATAAAATGTGGGGCATCCCATTAACCTATCATCAATTAATCAGGTACCTAACAGTGGATAATGTGAAAGAAATAAAAAGAGATCATGAAAAGGCAAGGAGTTATTACAATGTTGTTATGAAAAATGTATATCCTACATCCACTTCAAAATAACAATTAAAGGCTCAAAGTACAATAATTATAAATACAAACTGATTACACAGTTGGACATTGACTATGGTCCATGAGGATTATTAGGCCGTTTTGTGGGGACAATAGAGGAGGAATTTTTTTGAAGATTAGTCCAACACTTTCCACAGACTCTAAGGAAAAGTTGGCTAAATTATTGACCATAAATCCTGACCTTTTTGCATGGAAACCAGAGGGCATACCTGGTATTAACCCTGATATAATTTCACATGAGCTGAATGTGCATTATACAAGGAAACCAATCCAACAATGAAAGTGAAGGTTTGCAGAAAAAAGTGACATTATTAATAACAAAGTTAATTGACTTAGAAAAATAGGGTGAGTTAGAGAAATAGACTACCACATATAGCTCTCGATTATGGTCCAAGTTAATAAGACTGGGGGTGACCATAACATATGCGTGGATTTTACTAATGTTAAATTTCCTACCCCTAAAGATTGTTTTCCTTTACCTAATATTGATCAGTTGGTAAACGCAACAATTGGATTTAAAGTGATGAGTTTTATGGATGCATACTTAGGCTACCATCAAATTCGTATGCATCAAATGAATGAGGAAAAAAGGCATTTATCATGGAGGAAGAAACTTTTTGTTACACAAGGATGCCTTTTAGGCTAAAGAATACAGGGGCAACTTATCAAGGATTGGTTAACCGAATGTTTGAAAACTAGATATGAAGAAACATGGAAGTTTATGTGGATGATATGATAGTCAAAACCAAGTCCATTGGAGATCATTATCTTGATCTCTAAGAGGTATTCGTGATCATCCGACATTATGAGATACACCTCAATCCTAAGAAATGTATCTTTGGACTAATATCATAAGAATTATTCGGTTACTTGACATCCTCCTAAGGACTTGAAGCAAATGCAGATAAAATTACTGCACTTATCAATATGTGGTCTCTATGGTGTCTCAAAGAAGTACAAAAATTGAATAGACATACAATTGCATTAAGCTGCTTTGTATCCAAGTGTACAAAGAAATGTCTACCTTTCTTTCAACTCCTATAGAAGAACAAAGAATATTTGTAGAGCGAAAAATGCGAAAGTGCTTTTTAATCCATTAAGGATTATTTCAAAAAGGTAATCCTCTAAACGAATCTCAATTTGGGAAAAATTCTATACTTATATTTGGCTTTTGTAGAAAGGCATCTAGTGCCACCCTCATGGTGGATAGAGATGGATGATAACAACCTATATATTATGTTAGTCATTATTTGACTAGAGCATAATAAAAGTACCCATCTATAGACAAAACAACATTCAACGTAAGAATATTCTAATAAAACAAAACAATCAGATCATCTTTCTCAAATAGCTATTGAGTTAAGTAAATTTGATATAAAATACAAACCAAAATCTACCATTAAAAGACAAGCACTGACCAAATTTGTGGAGAATTTGACAGAAGATGAGTCAATAATTGACCCAAAAAAATACAAACAAAGAAGTTGTATTAGTAGAGGCACCTACCTCAGACTTGTGGACGGTATATATGGATGGTGATTATAATTCTAAAGGATCTGGAGTGGAGATAGTTATATTCACCCTCACAGAAAGACTAATTGAATAATGTATTTGGATTTCTTTCCTAGTCACAAAAATGTAGCTGAGTATGAAGCTCTTTTGTTAGAATTTCACTAACTCCACCTGTTAGGAGCAAAGAAAGTATTGATTCATAGCGATTCACATCTAATAGTCAATCAATTCAGTGACATATTTGAAACTAAAGAAGAAAAAATGAAGAAATATTTGGAAAAAAACAAAAAAATAATAATATCAATATTCCAAGCATTTGAGATAAAGCAAGTACCCTATAGAGGAAATGCACTTGTGAATTCACTTGATAGATCAGTAGTAGTTGTAAACATAAAAACAAAACAAGTAATACATGTGCCATGCTTGTACAGTCCCAGTATATCCACAGACCTCATCACTTCGACACCACTTAAATTTACAAGTGTTACTAATGTTACATCATGAACGATATCATTTTTGGAGTACCTTATCCAACACATTCTCCCTAAAAATAAAGAGAAAGGACTAAAAGATCACAATATAGTCCAAGAATTATATTATTCTTCAGGGATTTCTCTGTTGAAAAAATTATAGGCAACCTTGGTTAAAATTTCTTCCTAATAAAAAAACTCAACTCACGATAAATGAATTATGTGATGGTCATTATGCTCATAGAAGAACAATCGCATACAGAATCATGAGGCACGATTATTATTGGCCTAACTTACAAAAATATTGTATTGATCATGCTTACAGATGTGACAGATATCAAAGACATGCCAACGTTTCTTATTTACCTGCAAGTGAAATGAAGGTTATTGTCAACCCATGACCTTTTCAAAAGTGAAGCCTGGATATAGTATGCCCTCTACCTGTCGCTCTAACCTAGAAGAAATTTCTCATTATAGCAACTGATTATTTTTCCAAATGGATCAAGGTCGAACCATTGGCACGAATACAAGAAAAGGGAGGGACAAAAATTCATCTGGAACAATATAATATGTCAATTTGGGTTTGTTGCATAAGCTTGTAATAGATAATGGACAAAAATGTACCTCCTAAGATGTGGCCTCGTTTTGTAAGGAGCTCAATATCAAGATCTCATACTCTATCCTATATAGACATCAAGCTAATGATCAAGCGAAATCTTCAAACAAAACATTGATCAACATCTTGAGAAAGCTATCAGAAGGATCAAAGGGTAAATGTGTGGATGATTTGGATGGAGTTCTTTGGTCCACGAGAATGACTCCAAGGATCACATCAAGAGAGATTCCATTTTCTTTAGTGTATGGAACCAAAGCGATCATCCATTCTAAAGTACAAGAACCTACGTTATGTTCTGATATATCCTAAGGTGACAATGATGATATCCGAAGGGAAATCTACTTTTAGTAGAGGAAAAAAAGAGAAAGTGCTTTCATAAGAATAAAGTCACAAAAACAAGCAATTCAACGCTTATACAACAAAGGGATCAGATCTAAAAGCTTCAGTGTGGAAGATTGGGTTTTACGCATAATTCTTAGGAATATAATAGAAACTATTTTTCAAAAATTTGCAACAATATGGGAAGGACCTTACATGATTTATGATATCACCCCTGACAGATCATATAAGATAGAAAAAGTGGGAGAAGAGAAGATTTGAGCTAGAAAAGCGATGCTAATGAAATATTATTTATAAATAGTACCAAGTATATCGACCAATGAATGAAAATGTTTTAAAGAAGAATTGTCTCATGAATAAAATAACGCAAATAACTCCTTAGTATAGAAGAGAAGGCCAAGTGGGCCCCATATTTGGGATGCAGGTATAATAGGCACAAGCTTCCATCCTAAGAAAAGGCCATGAGTTCACAATAGTGAATCCCCTCTTTCGGTTGAAAATGATAAGTGATGTATTGATTTTCGCACTCATCTCTATCACCTATCTTGTGAATAAAATAATGCGATAACCTCCTAGTATGAAAGAGAAGGCCAAATGGACCCCTCATTAGGGATGCATGTATCAGAAGCTTAAGCTCCCATCTTGAGAAAGGGTCGTGAGTTCACAACAGTGAACCTTCTCTTTTGGTTGAAAATGATAAGTGATGAATTGACTTTCTCACTTATCTCTATCACCTATCTCGTGAATAAAATAATGTGACAACCCCTTTATATGGAGGAAGAGACCAAATAAACCCCCACTAGGAGTGTGGGTGTAAGAAGTTATTTACCCATCCTAAGTAAGAATGTTGAGTTCGTAATAGTGAGCCTTGTCTTAAAAAATGAACAATGACCCTAAGGAATATGAAATGATATTAGGGTACAAATAAAAACAAGTGAAAATGAATATTTAATTTCTTCAAATGATGAACACAAGGGTTTAATAGTTCTTTATTACAAGATTACAAAGATACAACATTCCATCATTTTTTGGGGTCACATGATGACCTTTGTGTTTCAAAATAGTTTCTTTCCAATGATCCATTTCAAGACGCAATAAGTATTATTCTTTAGTTTCCTTACCAAGATTATGCCTCACGTTACTTACTTCTTCACGTAGTTCATCATGTTTGGTTTTTAAGCTTTGGTTCTCTTATAAAGTTGTACTACGCCCTTCATTGATAAAATGAACTTCATCTTGAAGATTCTAAAGTTTTTAGATGCTTCTATGTAAGTTATGTGTTTAACTATGATGCATTTTTCAACATTGCAGCCTACATCATATAGTTGATGCACATACCTCTCCAAGTTATGGATCAAAGTCACTGACTACCAAACAAATAATGATAATCCAACCATAAAAGAGAAATAAATAATAAGGGAATTCACCTCAAACAATTGACGTTCAACCATGTGCTAGTTAGAACCCTTCCCCTTTTGGGTTCGTGATATAACTGATTAATATGTAAGGGTACCAAAACAATGATACAAGTCATCTTGAGCCGTAGTATTTCCAGATATACCATTTTCAAAAAGTTTTGGGAGATGTTCATCATGACATACTACAAAGGGACCTCACCTTCATTTGTAAAAGTTGAAAAGGCTTAACATGCACCTCGTTTGGACTTTCTTGGTACAACCCGATATGTGCTTTCACTCAACAACCTAATAACTCTAGGTCAAAGCTTTTCTTGAATGAGTGAAAAAATCACCTTGTTCTCAATTGGAAAGAAGTGTTCCCTGTCAACCACCATGGATACCACATCATTTTTAGAAACTATCTCATGCCCATTGGAAGTTTAAAACCCATCCTAAGAAAAAGAAACATCTTATTCACGCACGAGCTCATGTGGAATTAGATTAATCTATCTACAAGGAAGTTGTTCACAAGGACATAAACATTTATGTTCATAAATTCCATAATTGTGGTACAAATGAGGTATTTGGAGTGAAATTATACATAAAAGGGACTAAGATACTTGGGAGAAAAGATAGATGAGTTGGATTTCTCTTAAAATGAAGCAATTTACTTATTTTTAAATAAGAGCCAAATGGATACATATTTATACTCCCACAAGCATTGAATACAAAAGAAAGAACTTTAAATGTCCAACTGGAAATTTTAATGAATTTACACAAGATTCAAAATTTTCACGAGGTGGTAGGTTCATTATAGGGTACCTTACTCGGGATGGATCTCATGGGGTCTTCAAGAACTTGAGATCTATTTGGCATGCATTGGAGAAGAAGAGGTCTAGCTAATGGTGTGCCTTATGTTGTTCTCAAGGTACCTTGTACATTTTTTAGATCCTAAACAAAGCTCATAAATATGGGAAAAGTCTTGGACTTTATAGCTTGGGCTCGAAAGGTTATCATTACAAAGGAAACCCCTTCGCTATATCCATGAGTACAATCTTCTTTGAGTTTGGCCAACAACTTGTTTAAAGAGGCATTTTATTACTCAACCTACCTAGCACATTCTTTAGTAAACCTTGCCTATTCTTTAGCTTCTTTGGCCAAATTGTCTCTTTCAAGAGCGATGGTTGACATAGCCTTCAATTTTGGGGTAAGATATACCATGTCGTTATCCAAATTGATGATTTTAGCCTCTTGCACCTCGAGCATCTTCTCACACTATTCTAGTACAATCTTTCTCCTCAAGTGCACCTTGGAATTGAGCGACAAGTGCTTCGGCCTCATAAGCACGAGCACAATAGGCATTGTTGGCAATCTTTCCCTCTCTCAACAATGAAATAGCCTATAAAAATGAGGTAATTATCAACACAGATAATTGACAGAGCAATATTGTGCAAAATTCTTTACCTTCAACATTTAGCTTTCAACCATCTTCCCATGGGCTAACTTGTATTCCTTCAAAGAAGTTTAAATTCTAGCTAGTTCTTATTCACTCTGAAGTGGTGATAAACATCTAACAACACCTTGGGTTTTCTGAATACCCCTCTTCAATAATTGTTACCAAGGTACTTTTAATTTGAATGTTCTTTAATTTGACATTGTTCACATTATGTGATTCTGGAAGTAACAAGAGGATTGGTTCATTTTCCACTTCATGTGGAGAGCCCAATTTCCTTTTCTTATGGAATGAAGGTTTCTACTAGGTTTTTCACCTCAGCCTCTGTTTCTTTGGAAATTGATTGAATGGGGTACTAATAGGGATAAATGTGGCTTCCACCTCGTGTAAAGTTTTCTCGTGTTACTCGGGGGAGTCTATTTCGATGAGTTCATCCATTTTGAGACTTGATACCAGGTCTTCGATACCAATGTTAATGAAACCCATCCATGAATCACAAAAATATAGATCAAAACTAGCATGAGATTAAAAAAAACTAAAAGTAAGGTATCCTGTGTGAAACCTGATAATGAGGTGCGATATTTTCTTCATATCCCCAAAAGCCTATAATGTGTTTAAGTAAGGATATCCTTATAAGTCACGTGGTGGGAATTTTGTAGCTCAAGGGAGCAAAACTTTTCTCTTATGTTATGATTTATACGAAGTAGCATCTCTTAGCCCCGTGGTTGCATTGTATCAAATTTATGACTTCAAGTGGAATGTACAGGAACCTCGGGATCTCGATCCTATATATCACCCCTACATAAAAGTACTTGTCTTTTCACTTGAGTTGGGTGTCAAGTAGCTTTAGAATACGACAACGAAGTGTGATGGTCGAGATATATGCTCTACTTTTGTCCATCCCATTTCTTTTTACACAATACATAACTCGAAACTCCCCCTTTTTAACTCAAAAAGTTGCTCCCTGCTTAATACGACCAGACTCAAAAGCATTCGCCACATATTGGGATTTATCCGAGTTAAGGTTAGATCATAGGTGTGCAAAAAACGAGCTACCACTTGAGGTATTGGAAACCTCAAACGAACACTTGGGATGGATCATCCATTTTTAAGCAGATGTTAGGGGACTTGTACCAAACCTACAGGTGATGAAAGGGTATACACCTTCCTCAAGCGATATATATCATCAATGGATAACTTACTTGGTACTTTTAGGATCTTTTTCCCAGGAACTTTTTCCATGGGCTCCTTGATTGGTTAATGACGAGGTTTCTTTTCTCTGTGCATCTTTCGCAGGGTGGTGATATGAATTAGAAGTAAAAATCCCAATGTTGTGGCACCTAACAGATCTGAAATCAAGGTGTTGGTGGATATAAGAACTCGAGTCATAGTAGGGGCGATTGACTCGATTACTTGAGCAATGCTCGTATCAATTTGACTCGATGTGGTCTTATCGGATGTTTGGCCCATTTTAGAGGTATCAAAATGCTTTATTTTGAACCGTGTGATTCCTTGTACATGGACCTTATAAGTTGGATCTGGGGTGGAAATAGGGAGTTGTAAAACCCCACTTTGTGGTGCGAGTTCCCTAACCCAAATTTCTCTATCTCTTGAGTTATACCTGTAAATTATTAGGGCTAATGTCTTTGGTTCTCGAGGTGAACCTTGATGGAACATTACTTAGATGGAAATCAAATTGCTCAACCATAGATAACAATAATTAAAGCAAAAGTTGCAAAAGCACCTGAACATAGAAAGCTGGTACTTGTATGAAATTCTTTAGGCATAGACTAAAATTCCTCGCACGATCTGGAATTCTCTAAAAGAGTTTTGAGAGCTGGCTTGAAAGAAAAAATAGAATGAAAATAATGGGGGGTTAAGGCTCTTAATATAATAGGTAAGAAATCTAGATCTCCTAGTAGAAGTTTAAAGGATGAGAAGAATTTGAAAGGTTACTCCAATAAATTTATAAAGGTTAAAATACAAAGAAATTGAGAAGATTACACACTAATGGTGGATACACGTGGTTACAAGAGTGATTCTTTTATCTTGTTTCAAAATAAAATAATGGGAAACTTAATGTTTGATAGACCATGATGCTTTGTTTACGCGAGTTATTCAGGTACATGAAATGTATATTAGAACATGTCATATGGGATGACTTGGGAATAGGAGATACAAAATAGCCAAGATAAACCCACACACAATGATTGCAAAACACTAGGTGAATGTGGTAGGCATGTAATTTTAGGTGAACCATTATCTCCCTTGTGTTTTGTATAACAATTATGTATAAAAATATGGTAATTAGGTGTCCCATGGTTGTGATCAAGCATCTTGGTAGCGATACTATGTTATTATTATTGTATTTTTAATCGTGTCAATTAAGTTTTATTTTTTTCTATTATTATTTATGTCATATATCATAATTTCAAATAACTTAATTTAGAAAAGATGATTTTATAAATATTGTATTTATTTTAAAAATAATATTTAAGTTATATATTAAATTTTTTTATGATAATTTAATTATATTATTATTAAAAATGATTGTACGAGAACCATCTCTCTCTGCACTTCTTTAGCTAGACCAAATCGACTGACTTTAGCAACCAGCCATGATCGATGCACATGTTGAAACTTGGCCACACCTTATCCACTAAAACTAATTCCATATAATCTCTCTAATTCAGATAAAACCCATTATACTACAAAATCTCCAAAACCAAACAAACCCAAGACACCATTTTCCTCTTTTTTTTTTAAAAAAAAAAAGAGAAGAAAAAAGAAAAGAAAAAAAGGGTAGATTGAAGAAGAGAAAATAAGAGAAAAAGGAACAACAAAAATGTCAGTGGCATCTTCATTTCGATGCATCAAAATCCCAAATTCATGTTCATCTTCATCTACATCTAATTGTCCTTATTTTTCATCATCTTTCAAATTCTCTTCTTCAACTAAACCTTTGGTGATAACCATAAGGAGTTCTCAAACTGAAGGACCCATTAGAAGACCTATGGCCCCTTCTATTAAGGAGCCTTCTCAATCTCCTCCTCTCATCAAACCAACACCTCCTTCTCCGCCTTCTTCTTCAGTGTCACCGCCACAAAAGTCAGCTTCTGTTTCAACGGCGACAACGATTCTAGGGGATAATAATGTTATAACGTTTGAATTTCAGAGACAAAAAGCTAAGGAGCTTCAGGATTATTTCAGGAAGAAGAAACTCGAGGAAGCTAACCAAGGTCCCTTCTTTGGGTTCATTGGGAAGAATGAGATCTCTAATGGAAGGTACAAATAGTGATAATTCTATTTTCTTAAATTAAGAACCTTTAATTTTGTGGATTTTTTCATCTGGGTTTGTGGTATCTTGTGCTGTTGAATAAAAATTAACTATATCCTTTTTTCTTTGAGAAATTACTACTGAATTGCTGTGTTCATGTTTGTGTATTGGTTGATTCAATTGAAAATTTAGAATTTTTTTTGTTAATTAAATTATTTATATTCGTATTTGTATTCATGATTGGTTCGTTTGTTGGCTTCTTGTTAGTTGTATCACAGTTGACACCCATGAATTTAGATATAAAAAAAAAGGGCGAGTTGCCGTGTTAGAAATTTTTGGTTAGGAAAATCCTGTATATTTTAAGTATTTTAAGTTTGAAATGAATATCAAATGATGTGTAAGAATATTATTAATAAATACATTCAGATTTACACAATTGTATATAAAATGAAAAACTATCATATAATTGAAATATATTTGTAATATGTAAAAGTGTTTTTTGTTATGAGTTTGGGGTGAATTTTTTTTTAATGAAAAATGGATCCTAAAAGGACAAACTTTACCTTAATATAACTATTTTGATATTTTATACACCATGTCATTCAATGTTTTCCCTTCGAACACAACCAACTCGACGTTACATCCCTTTCTTTCCAGCCATTTTTTGTAGCATAGATAAATAGATAGATGATTTTCCATTCTATACTTATTTTGCCACGTGATTGATGAAAACCAATAAATAATACAAATATTGAAGTTTGTCCTTAATAACATCTTTTTAACGATGAAAAGTAACATTTAAAGTTTAATCAAATAACTATTCAGACCTTCACCATGAAAAGAAAAAATACCCAATACCAAATCTCTCAAAATGGACAAGCCAATATGCTCACTAATCTTAGGATCACATAAATTTGCATACATATTTATACTCACATCAATTATGACATGACATGTATCAAAAAATTCCTAAAAAATGAATTTTTTTAATCAACGAGACTAAAGTGCTCCTTTTTCCAAAATTACTGGTCCATTGGTGCACTTCTGTATGATTACTTAAAGCTAGTAATCAGCTTTACTTAATTAAACTGGCTTCCAATATTTGGCTTTGATATGGTTGGTATGCTTGAATTTCATGATGTTAATCCAGTGCCCATTTATGTTTGATTCATCTTGCTTCATCTTGTATGTGTTGGTCTACTTGGTCTTAATTTTTGATGCAGATAACCCTCCTAAATCTTTCATCAAATGAGTTTTGTTTTCCTAAATCTGAGCCTTAACCTATTTGTGTTTTCTAAGGAACCTTTTCGTATGATTTGGCTATACAGATGGGCAATGTTTGGTTTTGCTGTTGGAATGTTAACAGAATATGCAACAGGGTCGGACTTTGTCGATCAAGTAAAAATCCTTCTCTCAAATTTTGGGATACTCGACCTGGATTGATGATCAAATTGGCTTCATTTTCGATTTACATTCGAAGCTTACGAATCGTTATGGCTGTTTTGATTCATCCAGTGATCTGTTGTACCTTTGTTAGTTTGTATTTTACTTGCTCTTAAAGTTGTGACTAAATTAACAATACTATTTCCAAGAGTTTGTAGAAATACAAGTTAATTCTTTTTCTTTCTTTTTTTTTTTTGTACGAAGAAGTTGCACTACATTTTTTAATACTTCTTTTGTGGACGAGTTTTGACTTGGACTAGAAAGAAAGCATATCTCGAAAGGATAAGCCCTAGAAGAGTTGGATGCTAGTCCTACACAAAGATTTCTTCCTATGCGCTAATGAGCCATTCGCTTCTATGCACATTTAGCCCAAAAATAGGGTTGTTGGAAAGAAAAACATCGTTTGACGACGTTGATTGGCCAAAAGAATAAAGACTAAAATTGGCGTTTACACAAGTAAATAAAGGAGTCATTGTGTTATGATCCCATGTAGATTATGTATAATTTATTAATTCTAGTGGTTCTCAGTAGTTTTTACATGTAAATTTTTTTTTTACTCTCTCTATGTTTCTCATTCTCATAAAACTAGAGAACTGAAAGCCAAAATGATTAATCAAAGTAGAAGAATGTGAAGAATCTTAAGGAAGTTCCAACTCCAACGATCTGCCACATGGACGGTAAAGCAACATCTTGAGAGGAGATAAAAAAAAAGACTCTTTGACTAGATTGCAAGCTGAAGCAATTAGAAACTATTCATTATTACTGTGATGTTGCCCAATTTTTCTGATTTTTTTTAATGTCGGTCCCTAAATTCACTCCTCTTTTACTTTGAAAACTCGTATTGAGGTAATTTCTATCTTCTCACATCTTAATATTTTTTCTTTGTAATATTTTGTAAAGATCATGCATAGAAAGGCATCGTCACAGATTACTGGTAATGTAGTCTTATCTTCATGCTCCTTAGACCCTTCTTGGGAGAGCCTTAATACCCTAGTGAGTTAATCATAAAATAATGCATTGGGGTCCTCAAGTGAAACAAGCACATCGAGCAAAGAAGAAAAATGTCTGAGCCTCCTCCTTCTACGTCTACATTTCGACTTCAAACGATACCTACAATTAGGTTGAATGTGACTCATATCCAAATATCAATCTCTAAGTCATAGAGGAAAAAATCCAAAAGAAAAGATACCGATGAGTCCACAGGTCTAACTAAAGGTTGAGAGACCAAGGTCAAGCATGATGATTTAGCTTTCCAAGGTAAGGAGAGGCTAAGAAAGATGTATGATTTTCCCTCCTTAGTTCAAATAATAATCCCTAGGTCGAGCATTTTTGATAGTACGCCACCTCCAATTAGATAGACAACCTTTCATGAAAAGACGTTATAATTAGGAGTCAAATTCCTACTATACCTCTTCGTAATAAAGTTCTTGGCAAGGACAATTGATACCAAATGAGTGGATGTACTTGCTCTATCTCGTCCTTAAATGTAGAGAGCTTAGGGTTAAGTTGGAAATATTTAAGTTCAATAAGGTATATGTGAGTCTTAAAGAACACGATGTGAGGATCTTGTTTATGAGATTTCTCTCTCAAAACTCAGGATGAATTCTTGAAAATTAGGATCAAAAGCCAAGGTTTGACCTTCGAATTTTGAGCCCCACAATGAGTGCCAAAATGTTAAGATGATCTTATTTTGAGAGAGAGAGAGCTGGAGAATTGATAGTGAATTGTGTAGATCTTATATGAGATCTACATATATAGGTCATTATATGTATACATGTCGATAATATAGAAATATACATCGTAACGCGTTAGGAGGATACACCTGTAAAAACATAATCTAACTTAAGTTGATCGCATTTATAACTCGGATTGATAGTTAGCTTTCCAATACTCAAAGTTACCCTACTAAGTAAAAACACCCTATGATTATTGTTGTTGGCACGAACACAAATTAAGTCTTCTTAGAGTAACATATTTAATGACTTGATCTGTTTATGGGTCGGGTTGCAAGTCGAGCCATGTGGTCAAATATAATTGATAGAGAATATGCTCCATAAAATCATTAAATTTACACCATTTTTATTTGAAAACATATGATATGCCTCTAGTATTAGATAAAGGCTAATACTCAACTTCAAAATTCTTCCATAACTATGTTACATGAAACTTTTTAAGACACTAAGGTCATATTTATTTTACAATAATATGAATGGTAACGAAAATCTCACACTAAAAAATGCGCTAGAATACTTAATTTTTCTCACATGTTTGTATAACTATTTATTATTATTTTCTCGTTTTATCTCACTTAAAAATTAAAAAAATTTATTATTTAATTTTACTTCATTTATATTTTTATAAATTTTACTTTAATATTATTATTTTGGTTTTAATGTTTAAACATAATAACAGTAATATTATTTTCATATATTATTTTCATTTAATTCAATTTATATTACTATACACGTTCTTATTGCGTCCACATTCTGCAAATCAAACATGACAAGTATCCAAAAATTTTGAATGGAAGCTAGACACCAAATGTCCCATAATTATTCCAAACCAATGTTTTCATAATTTTTGAAGAAAGATCACAATAATCTCATTATTAGGTCCAAATGAGTATTCATTTTAGTCATGCAATTTGAGTTGTATACACATAGTCCCACATTTTATGAAAATTAAGCAATATAAACACTCACTTTTAATACTTTTGATGGACTAAAAATGTTTATTTAATAAATTATAGGACTAAAAGTACTTACTTTTCATAATAATAGAACTAATAATGTCTAAGTCATAAATTACATAACTAAAGTGCTCATTTTGAAAAATTATCAAAATTCTAATGCTTAATCTAATAATTATAAGATTAATGTGATCATTTCGTAAAAATTACTGAACTTCCAATAACTTTTGCCATATGCATCTAAATGTCAACACTTATTTCCTTCAAAAATTAAAGAAAAAAAATCCACTAATTTGAAGTGTCAAGTAGCTACTCTCATGTCCATGTGAAAAATGAAGAGTCATATAAGATAGCATAATAGTAGTAGGAACTTATGAAAAAATCACAGTTGTTGTAACCTTAACATGTTCCTTTGCACTTGCTTGGCTTAACTAAAGTTTTGAAGGTTCATTGTTAAACAACGAAATGACCATCAAGAAAGAAAAAAACAAAAATCTATTGTCTTGAAGGTTCACAAACCTTACATTTCAAGAAAATTGTTCTAAGCACTATACATTAGAACATATGAATGCACAACAACATTTCTCCATAATCAAACATCACATCATATGACTCTTAAGATCTTCAACATGGTGTTACTTGAAGATGGCATAAACAAGAGTAACCAATAACATAACAAATATTAAACGCATACTCTTTCTCAAAACTAATATGCCTGTTTCAAGTCTTTCAACCCTAGCCTCCACAAGTGCAATCCTTGCCTCCAAAATTGCCATCCGAGCTTCCCACATTGTCTCTCTTTGTTGGTTTCTGTCATTTAAAATTGTACTACTTTCCATGAAATCTTCATCTCTAGGTATCTCATATTCCCATCCTTGCTGCCGACACATTCTTCACTAAAATAAAATACAATAAAATTTCCTGCAAATCATATTCAAAGGTTCAAACTTTACCATTCTGTTTTTGGTATTTTATTTCATCGAGCAATAAATGAAATTTGTTTTTCAGAAAAGAAAAGAAAAGAAAAACATATTTGTTATTTGATTTCCTCTAAATTCAGCTCGCAATCCCTTTTTTCATTTTGTTTTTTCTGGGTTTATGGGACTCTAATCTTAAACCAAATCTGAGCCTATAAGATTTGACAAAGCGAAGAGATGTATCTATATTCTGATTTCGAAGTACATTTTTGTTCATAATTTCTTAATCCAAAGCAAATGAATATAAAGAATATTAGAACGAAATTAGAAGCAAACCCTTCGGAGACCCGATCCAGAAATGAAGAGAAAACGTGAGACTTTTCTCTCTGAAGATTGATTGAGTTGAGGAGGCTTCAATGCTGAAAAAATGGGTAAATTGATTAGGGCATTGTCTCGAATTCATGCCAGCCCAGATGGTTACGCGTGCGAATAGATTATGAGATAGTCCTGTTGTGGTAGTATTGTTCCTTCTTTTACGGTACAATGTAAATTTGATAGTCACGTGTTTTCCACATGACCTCATTCGTTCCTGGTTGAAAGCGGCAGTTCCACGCTGACTTTGCCTTGGCGGAGAAAGCCAAGGAGATCATAAGAAGGTCCTTTGTTTTCTATCGCATGGCATTTTTTCAAAGATACCGGCCATGGACGGCTCGAGTTCCTCACATTTTGGTCTTCTTCCTTACTCTCAAAAGCCACCTCCTTTGTTTTTTCTTTGACATTCTTTTTGTTATTCCATGACACCCATTAAGCAATCACTCCCATTTATAGAAAATTCATATTAGTCTTGACCCACAAAGTAATGGGCTCTGTTCAGACCAAGACTCTTCGGAATTCTTCACAAGGTGGTTTAGAGAAGAAACTGGAAAATGGATATGTAGGAAAAGACGGTTTTAATGGCCATAGAAGGTCCACAGGTCAAAAGTATTCACATCAGGAATCCGAAACAATGGTTTATAATAATGAGCTTGGGAACACCAATGAAAATGAAGAAGCAGGTGGGAAATTGATTGGAAGTAATGGTAAGGGAGAAATAAACAATGGGAATGTGTCAAAGAGGTTAACATATGGAGAGGAGCAATTGGTTGATGGGTGGCCAAAATGGCTAACTGATAATGTTCCTAGAGAAGTATTGGCTGGCTTGGTTCCAAAGAGTGCTGAATCTTATGTTAAGCTTGATAAGGTGTACCCTCCTAATCTTAGCTTTTAATTCTTATGATTTTTGAACTGTTTTATGACTTGGATGCTTTATTTCTTTAGAGTTATCACTCATGGGGTCTATAAATTGATTTAAGGGCAAACTCATTATTAGAAATTGTTAGGATACCATTCTTTTCAAAAGTTTAAGTTATTGAAAGAAGTAACAATATTACTTTTATTCGTATATCACTCTCCCACAAATATTGACTCTAATCACGTCGAATATTTACAATTTAACGATTAGGATTACTGGGACTTGAACACATGACCTACTACTTTGATATTATGTTAGAAATTATTGAGAAATCAATCTCTTAAAAACTTAAGCTATTAGGATACTTTAATACATTTATCACTCAGAATGTAGAGAGTGAAAAAAAAGTAGGAAAAATAACACAATAAGTCACCTCTAAAACTTGAAACAAAAATGGGCTCATCTTTTTGAATTGGGGATGAATATAGCACCCCGTTTCTCTATCCCTCCCAAGTTCAATGGATGAGTGCTATTTTTGTTGTTTAGAGTTTTAAGTGAAGTTAAAAATGTTATTTTCTATAGGAAATCTTGATTTGTTGTTTTAAAGTATAATGTTGACCCCGGTTGTATAAGGTTGTTAGTAGGTGAAGTCAGTTGAGGGAGATGGAGACTTTCCATAACAATGTGTTATGTTTTACAGGTAGGTGAGGGAACCTACAGCAATGTGTACAAAGCAAGAGATAGGAAAACTGGAAAAATTGTTGCCTTGAAGAAGGTTCGCTTTAATACGTCGCAGATCGAGAGTGTTAAATTTATGGCTAGAGAAATTATGTTATTACAGAAACTGGATCATCCTAATATTGTGAAACTTGAAGGATTAGCCACATCAAGAATGCAATATAGTATTTATCTTGTTTTTGATTTTATGTGGTCCGATTTGACTAAATTGATTACAAGCTCAGAACGGCTTACTGAACCCCAGGTTTGTTTTTATCTGCTTTGGAGTTTTGAAGTTTTCAGGACTTGGATGAATAGTTCATTTGAGTTTCTAATATGAACTCTTGGTTTGCAGATCAAGTGTTTCATGCACCAATTACTTTCAGGACTGCAGCATTGCCACGAGAGGGGAATTTTACATAGAGATATTAAAGGCTCCAACTTGTTAATTGATAAAAATGGAGTACTAAAGATTGCAGATTTTGGGCTTGCAAATTACTATGCTCCAAAGAACAAACATCCTCTCACTAACCGAGTTGTGACGCTATGGTACCGGGCTCCCGAGTTATTGTTAGGTGCTAGGGATTATGGGGTTGGTATTGATCTTTGGAGTGCTGGGTGCCTCTTAGCAGAGATGTTTGCAGGGAAACCAATAATGCAGGGTAGAACAGAGGTAACAATGAATTAGTCTTCTTCATTTTTAGTGGGTAGTAACTAAATTTAGTAAGCTCAGTTGCCTAAGCATACCACTCATTACTTAGAGGGAACGAAGTCCCATTAATCCCCTCCCACTCGCCACTAATATCATTTGATCCAAAAAAAATTGTGAACACCGCATGTATAATATATGACAATTAGTTAACATCAGAAGAAGGAAAACATGATTAAGGAACATAATTGATATTTTTTTATAACTATACTTTGTGAAGAATTCTATATGTAAGAACAATTACACCGACGTCAATTGTTCTTCAAACCCAATTAGGTAACCAGGACTTAGATGCGGGGTGGAAACACTAACATATAGAATCTTTTCGCAAACTCTATTCCAACTCGATCAACAGGTCTCACAACGTGAATTAAGCAGATAGCACAACATAAAAAACAAAACAACATACTTAATTCAATACACAACAAAGACAACCACTAGATAAGAAAAAACAATATGTGATAAACACACTAGTGACGGTGTGATTCACGGACTCTTGTTCAGACTAGCAACATGCATATAAGGCAAACATCACACAATATGTGAAACATGTAAATATATTGGAAAACTTATAAAAGATTTCTAATCACTTTAAGACCTCGTATGTGGAAACGGTAAAATATTATTGTACATTCACAGTATGCTATCATTCAAAACATAACAAACCAATTAAAAGAGTTCAATACTCGATACACAACCAGGGTAAGGAGATACTGACTCCTTATAGACTCACACCAAAGTCGCATTCAGATAAAAAAACAGAAACAATATAAATTAATCAAGAAGTAGGTAGATTAATTTAATACATCAAAAAGCAATAGGCATGCTATAAAGAAAGGAAAGAAAGCATGTAACAACATATAACAAATAAGCTTTCTAATCAGAGTTTAAATATAATATATTGGTACATACAAGATAGAAACTCAGATTATATTAACACAAAAGATGATTATACAATAATCAGTCATGTGATGAGGGAAACCACATAGAACCTTGTCCATGTGGTAACATCCTTGGACTGTTTACAGCAACCATCGACAACAAACAAATCCGCTAAGCAATAAAACAGATACAACACTGATAGAAATAAAACGACAATTACTTCTATCAATTAGAACCTATGTCCTAACTGCCTATTGCCGTCCTCGTTTGCTACCTCCGCAACAACTTGGTTCAACATACGAACCCATATTTCCTCAAAAGCCAACACCATTTAATATAGTGCAATCAATAACCAAAGATCAATAACATGAACAATAAAGAACAATCACTCGTGGAAAATTCACTAAACCACGAACACCCGTAATCACTATTTTGGAAGCACTTAAAATCCCCTAAAGAACAAATATTGCCTAAACCATCCTGTAAAATAGTCTTAGTTACTCACAATCTAAGAACACTATTTCACTCTCACTAATAAATACCGCCTCGAGTACTCACCACTTAAAAGCATTGTTTTGCTCACACAATTACGAATCACTAATACTGAACAACACCTAAGGTAATAGTGATCTGAAAACAAAAAAACAAGATGTAAAATTGACAGAGATTTGCTACACGTTTTTTGGATGATAAACAAGAAGAGAAGGGAGTATTTATAGAAATCACCCAAGCTCAATGACCAACCTTGCTAAGGCTTCTTCAGAGGTCCTCGTCAACCACCTCGTCCAGAGAGAGGGGTCCAACGAGGGATCTGTCGAGGGCCTTGTCGAAATGCACAAAAATTCCATTTTTTGTTTCCAAAAGTGCCGAGTAATTTTGATAAATACCCGTATACGCAACTCAACAACGATAACGTACACTCTACCTTGCATGCATACTACGAAAATCAACCCATGGTCTATATAAATATGTTTGGATATTAAAACTTATCTAAATATGTGTGTGTATGCATTACTGATTGTCAGTAACTAATCTTACACAAAGAAAGATTGATACATCAAGTGAAATAACATACTTTATGTTTTGTACACGGAAAATCAACAATGACACAAAAGACTACAGGGCTTACACTTTGTAATTAATATAATTGACTAGCCGGCTATTAAATGACATTGCTAAATTCAGTATCAACCATTTTTTTAAATACATATCATAGTAGTACTTTAGCCTCTTGTTGCTTTTTGAGACTCAGTCATGTCTTTGAAGAACACAAATTCATACTAAATTGATGTTGAAAGATATAGCCTTATCATATTATTTTCTTTTCTTGTTTTGTCTACTAGTACCTGAAGGCTGGAGCCTAGAGCTAATCATCTTAGTCTTGTAGCTAGAATCTAAAAACGTGATTTTAAAAAAAAAATCTAATATCAGGTTGAGCAGCTTCATCGGATTTTCCAGCTTTGTGGTACACCATCAGAGGAATACTGGAAAAAGTTGAAGCTGTCAACAACCTTCAGGCCACCACAATTCAAGCCCAGTTTCCTTGAAGTTTTTAGGGGTTTTCCTACTTCCACTTTGAATCTGTTGAGCACTCTTCTTGCTCTATATCCCACATACCGTGGGTCTGCAGCTTCAGCTCTCCAAAGTGCAGTAAGTTATAATTTTATACATTTTTGGCTTAACAACTATGTGGGTACCCAAACTTTCACTCAGATAGATATCTGAACTTTTTTAACATGTGTTAAAATTTCTCACACAAATCCTGATTTGCCAACTTTCATACCATTGGCCTTAAATTCTTTCATACAACTGATGATACCTGCAAGTTACCAACAAAAAGTGATTATATGTGATTTTGTTTTCTAATAATAAGTAAATCTGTTTGCAGTTCTTTTCTACAAGCCCTTTGGCATGCAGCCTTTCAGATCTGCCCATAATCTACAATGAGGATGATGAATTTGATCAAATAAATGAGCAGAAAAGGTAAGTTTCCTTGTGTTAATTAATCATTACCTTACGTGAACTTTTATTCAAAGTTTCAATATCTTTAAACAAAATCTCAAATATTCTTTTCTGAATGATAGCATACTGTCAAGAGTTGTTTTTCCATAGAATTGATAGTGCAAAATTATTACATGATCGAAGAGATCATCGTGATCAGAAACTTCTGATTTTATTCTATCATCTAAATTTTGAGAATGATGAGAAAAGAAGAAACTTGGACTCAAGAAACCATAGAATATTTATGTGCACCCGCAAGCACCTGCGCATGATACTGATGAGTTCACAATCATCAGGCTAAGAAACTCAAATAGGACTTTTGATCAAGAAAACATTGAAGTCACTGAGATTGCAGTGCACAGTGTTTTGAAAAGCTTGGGATGTACCTTTTTAGGACTTAAACTTGTTATCTAAGGACTTGGTGCATATCTCAGTTTGCTAATCTATATTTTTGCTATCAGCCTATACTTGCTATGGTTTTATGAAACAAGTATTTTCTGTCTGTAGTTTCATATTGGCAACATCACTTTTTATGACAGGTATAGCAACTCTAAAATGAGGAGGCCTCGAACCCATTGTGAGCACCGGAAGAAATATTTATCTTTTGAAAAATCGGAAGAAGATTCTATTGCTCCTAAAGAGGTAAATACTAGTCTTTTCTCTTGAATGAGAAAACTTGGTTAGAGATGGCATTTGCTCTTAGAGCATGAATTTCTATGCTTGTGTATCTTGCTTCTTTTGGAATAAATTAAGTCCGTATGTAGCGCATTCTTGGAGATTCGGCCAAAAATGTCCCAAAATTGCAGGTGTAGTTTCAGTTTGTGTGAAGACATAACTTTTATGTGTAATGTGTAATGACTAATGCACAACCTGTACATAGAGCAAAGATGCACAATTTTGGGCCAATTTTTGCTCAAGCTCAAAACTCCCGCCATTTTGGGACTTCATGTCGAATACATCTCAGTTTTTGCCCAAGCTATGTACTTTGCTTCTTCTTTTTGGTCTAATAAAAATAAAAAGAAATTCTGCCATTATTAACATTTAATTTCAAATATGCCCCAACTATAATAAGCTAATGTGTCAACCTGAATTGAGTTCTTCAACCTTATTCTTCACAGTATACAAAAATGAAAGAACAATGAATGATATGTTGTCTTGATCATTCTAGAGAACGTCATTTTTGAAAATAATAAGCTGGTTTGTCTCATCATAGTCATCACTATTAACCATAAACACTTTTACTTAATGCATGTGTTTTCTTTTTCTTTCTTTTTTTGCTGAATGCATACATTGTGAGTACTAAGATTCGACTCATTTTGTTTCAGAAATTGGAGAGGATTACCCAAAAAAACTCTCAAAGCGAAGAGCCAAGTAGCACTACTACCAGCAGTACCTCATCTGCTTCAAACCTGACTGGAAAAAGGGAAAGTCCTCTTTTCTCAATCTCCTATGCCTCCTCTTCTAATGAAAAAATATCTCCAAGAGTCCAAAGCTACTACTCAAACACTAATAGCAAGCTGCCTCGTCCATTGCCAAAGTCAAAAACACGTCCTATGGGTTACAATGGAGAGACTAACATGTACAGGACTAATCAAGTCCAGAGGTCAGTATCTTCTATAGAAATCAGAAATTCATATGAAAGAGATCATTTCGAAGTATATGATGATGAGGAGTAGTTCTTGGTAGGATTACTTTTTTGGGTTTAAACTATTTTTTATTCTTTGATTGTCAATTCCAGTATATTTGCATGTTGTGTTGCGCTGTGTATCCTACCATTTGCCTTTAAGCTTGCATTTTGTATGTTTATTAATGTTGGTCTCAAGTCTCATGTAAAGAAGTTAGAAAAACATTGAAGCAAAATAAACAAAATTTGTCTGCTTTTGTATTTATGTTTGTAAATGAGTTTTCATTGACAAGATAATGCAAAGATTGTATCTTGAACAAGTGTGTTTTTTTTAATTGATCAAATGATATTTGGTGTGATTCGATCTTATAACTTGAAACGGGAGAGGGATGGGTCTTATTGCTAGACCATTAAGTCAACCATGTATCTTGAACAAGTGTGATGTTTTAGTATGATTGAAAACAAATAGCATAATGTTTAATTCGTCTGAGGTCTTGTATTGGAAGGTGACATATTGACAAGGATCTCTAAGGAGGGAATATAATATGAAATAAATTGAAAAGGTTGATTAAAAATAACAATAAATGCTTGGCTAATCGAATAATAAAATATTACATGCTCAACTCTGCAAGGGAAAACTAAGAAATTGAGCATGGTGAATCAACTCTCTGCTAAGGCTTGGTGAGGCTTAGTGATTTTCTTCGACTTCTATTGGTTCTTGGTGATTTTTGCTCGGTTGTCATCGATTTTTTTTCTAATCCTCACTGATTTCTACATTTATTAACGATTGTTGCAATAGATCATCCTCGTGAAGTTCTCTGATGATTGTGATTGTCGCAAAATATCATCCTCATAAAGCTCTATTATGATTGCAATTATTGATTAGCAATTGCAACTATGATTAGAGATTGCGAACTCTCAGCCATCGCAATTTGCTCAAGTTGTGGATTTATTATTTGTGAAGTTTGATTAACCATTACAAATTGATTAGCCTCTAACTAAGGAAATCATTTGTGTGATTTGCAATGGATTAGCCATTGTAAATCGATTTGTGAAGTTTGATTAGCCATTGCAAATTGATTAGTCTTTGGTTATGAAAATCATTTGTATGATTTCCATAACAAATCATTTGCGAAATTTGCTGATTGTGGATAAATCGTTTGTGAAGTTCAATTAGTTTTTGACTGTGGAAATCATTTGTCGATTATACAAATCATTTGTGCAATCGATTAGCCTCTGGCTGTGGAAATCATTTGTGAAGTTCGATTAACCATTGTAAATCGATTAGCCTATGACTGTAAAAATCATTTGTGAAGTTCGATTAGTCTCTGGATGTGGAAATTATTTGTGTGATTTCCACGACAAATCATTTGGGAAAATTGAGATGGATTAGTCATTGCAAATCGATTTGTGAAGTTTGATTACGCATTGCAAATTGATTAGCCTTTGGTTATGGAAATCATTTGTATGATTTCCACAACAAATCATTTGCTGCAAAATTGCTCTGGTCGTGGAAAAATCATTGGTGAAGTTTGATTAGCCATTGCAAATCGATTACCCTATTGTTGTAAAAATCATTTGTAAAGTTCGATTAGCCTATGGTTGTGGAAATCATTTGTGTGATTTCTCTAGATTCATCATTTAATTGTTCGATTTCGTTAACAATTGGCAGTTTTTATCTTGGTTTGTATCAATCTCCTTCCCTAGTCGTGTTTTTTACTGTCTGTGAGCATCAACTTTTTGGACATATTGTTATGCTGATTGTGTCTTTATTTTGGTTTGTGTTTGAAGGCTATTTTATTTGAGTGAGGTATCTACCTCAGTTTTATGATCTACTTCTTGTTTGAAGAATCTAAGAGCTTTGCGGTTGGAATTGCTTGTATGTTTTTGGCATGGAAATGACTTTGGGCGAAGAGGGCCATGATGATCTTGATGGAGTTAAACTTCTATAAAGGTTTTGGATTTATCAAAATTTGTTAATGTCTCTATTTTCTTGAATTTCTTTGGTTGAATTACTGTAATAGATTAGTATGTGTTGTTGATGTGGTTTGTTTGTGTTCGTCTTCTTTTGTGTCCTGTTTACTGATCCTTTGTTATGAGGTTGCGTTAGTTTGTGTTTGTTAGGTAGCATATTTGATTAGAAACTGATTGGTCTTATTTGTGCTTGCTAAAGAGTTGTTGGCTGGATGGCTAGTGTTTTGAGATAAGATTGAGCTGCTGCTAGTTTTAGTTTGAGTCTTGTGGCTTGTTTATTATGACTTGTAAAACTTGGATTTTTTTTTTTCATTATTAAGGGTTGTTGAACAATGTTATTCTGATAAGTAGGTGAGGCTTTTAAATTGTAACTCCCATTCGGATAGCTTTTCTGTTTGGGATAGAGTGTAGATAAGTCACATTTATTGTTCTCAACCTTAATTGTTGAGATTTTGTATTGGTCTTGGGTGTTTTAATAATAACTTCTCATTTTTCAGAAGAAAAAAAATGCTTGCATAATCCATGTTATATATATTAATCATGAAAACCCAATCACACTCTTTTTCTTTATTAAAACAAGTAGTATTCAAAACAAAAACAATAAACATCAATAATAAAAAATATATATTTTAAATTGTAGATGAATCTCGAATGATTTGATACAATAATATTATAGATAAGTTCAATTAAATTCACATCAAATTAGATCTTACTACATCAATTATACGACAGCCAACAAGTTTTTTTTTTCAGAGAACAAAACAAGCATTGGAACACTAATAATTAGTGTAAATCAAATTAGTATTCCTTGAGAAAATTAAAGCATTATGAATCTCTAAAATTGTAATTAACGTTAATATTAAGCTGAAACAAAGGTCAAGCTTCTTCTCCTGTTTTGTACTCTTTGATTTCTTTACGTCGGGTACACCTTAAGCACAAAAATACATCAAGCAAATAATAGCAGAAGATTTTTGGGTTTGGAATCACTGGCCGAACACTTTGAAGCTTTACATTTTACTAAAATAACAAAAACATCACTCAAATTTAAAAAAAAAAACAACAATTACATTTCTTGTAGTAAATTTTTTGAACTTTCAGGGGTGGTATTTGCAAATATATATATAATATATAGAGAGAGAGAGAGATGAAATCAGGATATCTACTTATTGATATTGTAATATAACAAACATAAGGTTGTAATTATCTGTTTTCAAAGTTAATAGGTATTTTTTTAGGTTTCCAAAAACCTCAGGTATTTGTTGTAATTTTCCCTTAAATGAATGATTACACATTCACATATATTATTAGTGTAGTAGGTCTCGATTCTGCATCTAATGATCTCGAGAAATTAGAGAAGAGGAAATTAAATAAAGAAATAATTTTTTTTAATAACTACATTACTTATATATTCATAACTAATATTTGAACTTCATAACTTGTACATACCGAAATGGGATTCCATTGGCGAAAGAAGGAAGAACTTTTGATCAGCAAAATAATATTTTAATAAATCTCAAATCATGACCATAATCCTAATTAATTACATACATACATGTTAATCAAATAAGGCCATAGAAAAGTCCATAATCGTTTACCATTAAACCCTTTATGCTCAATTTTCATATCCTGAGAGAAAAAAATAATAATTATTTTTTCATTAATAATCATGTTTGGCTCTGGATTTTCCTTTTGATTTCCAGAGAAATCTCATGACACACAAACAATATTAAAAAAAAGGAAGAAGAAGAAGAAGAAGAAGCAGGTGAAGTTGATTTGAGATTTTGAAAGAATAAACTAAACACCACCACCACCACCATATTTAATATCAGTGAGTTTGGTCTTGATCCACTTGAAGCTGTTTCTAACACTTGATTTAAGCTTACCTTCCATGGTAAGAACATTATAAGAAGCAATCCTCTTCTTTCTTTGAAGCTCTGAATCATTTTGTCCTTTGTTATTTGGACCATTGAAATTATATGAATTAGATCTCTCTCGGAATCCAAATTCACCACCTGAATATGCTGATACATAATCAGGAAATGACTTGCTCTTCTCCATCTTTACCATATATATATATATATATATAAATTCACTATTAAAACTAATTAATAATATATATGGCTTGTTTGATTATTTTGGTTTTCGAGTATTAATTATAAACTCTATCAATATTATAGCTTTGTTAAGAAATATGCCTTTCTTAATTTTTAGCTGCTTATAGTTAAGCTATTTATATCATTCGAGATTTGGAGGAATTCCTCCTGCTTTATACTTGTCCTTTTCTTTACCCTACCACTATTATTGTACCACATGATTTCCACTAATATTGTTAAAATTATATGTTATTTCAGAAATTATTATTAGTGTGCATGCTTCGTATCTTCTATCATATTTTTTTGTATTTTATTCCCTGTCCTATCGATTTAATTACAATATTTAATGAGATAAGTAGTTATGTTTTACTTTAAATTAACCTAATTTTGATTTTCTTTTCTTTTTTTTAACTAGAGTATTACAATTTAATTGGTAGTATCGATAATAAGATTTAAAAAATGATAGGTGATCTTAGGCTTTATTAATTAGTGGGTTTGAATTAGTGATATTAACCCAAGTGTTTTGATATTTTCATATAAAAATTGTTATATGAAATATTTATTTTATTATTGTTATTAATTACATATTATTTTTATTATTATTATTAGATAAAATTGTTATTAATAAATTATTATTATTATTAGATTATACCAATATCTTCACCCTTAAAATATTACCCTTAGCATTTTTCTATAGAATCAAATTAGATTATTATTTTTTAATGTAGGAATGAATTTATATCGTGTTTGAATGCACTGTTTGTGCACACAATTATAAAGAAGTGGTTTTAAAAATAGTTTTAGCTGAAAGTGATTACTTTTAAGAAATAAATATTTTATACCCAAATTTTTGAATTTAATAACACTATTTTGTTTGAAAATTACATATAAGTAGTGTATTTAAATGTGCTTTTAATTGTAATTAACACTCTGATCTGAGCTTTAATCTTGATACCAAATACGTGAATTTGAGTTGTATAAAACCATTTGCAACAAATTAGTTTGATTTTATATTCACACAATAAAAAATGTACATATGATAAGGTAAGTAGTTATGTGTTTTATTCCCCGTATATATATATATATATATATATTTAAATAAATATATTAATATAATTAAAACTCAAAATTCATATATTCTATAAATTTAAATAAGTTATATTTAGCTAACCTACAACAAGTTCACATGTTATGTACATATTTTATTAACACTTATAATATAAAACCAAGCTTGAAATTATATACATTTTAATACATAATACATAAAATTAACACTTATATAAATAATAATATATATGTAAAAAAAATATTGACTATGATCACAAGAAATTAAACTTTCGATAGTGTTAATTTTTCAACAATATATCATATTTTTTATTTCGTTACATTTAATCAAAAATTTAAATAAACTTAATTTTTGATAAGTATGTAAACTTTTTTACGATCAAATATTTAAAAATATTACTTTAAAACTAGAATACTAGATAGCACAAAATAAAGGAATTTGGCAACATTTTTCCATTATTTTTTATATTACTGTACAAGGTGCATGATAGTTTTCTTTAGTATTTACTAGATTTACACATGCTTAACACCTTGTAGGGTTGTAGTAGTCATAACTTGAGATTTTGTTTTAAGGGGGCTCCATCAATAGTTATAGTTTAGGAATTTTTAAAATGGTGACAAAGTTTAAAAATGGGCTCCCCTTTGATGGAAAGTACTGATAGGTCCTTTTGTTTTCTTTTTTTTTTCTCCAATTATCTTAAACAGCCACTACCATCTACTTCTATAACTACTAGTGCCGTCACCTACCATTAGGACCACCTTATTCCATTCATCCTCTTCTCGTCGTCACCGGCCACCACCGCCTCTGCCATACAACCAAAGCACCTTTTTGATTTCTAGCCAACAATGATAATGCATCTCACAATGATGTTAAATTTATTTCACGATAAAATCGATCAAAATTATTTAAAATTGATGAAAATAATGAATATCGATCAAAATTAAGATTCAAATTTTAAAAGTTCAATTCTCGATAAAATTGATTAAAAATAATTAAAATTAATCAAAATTTAAATTAAATAAATCATAAATAACATAATTCATATCCAATTATCAACGGTAACAAATTTTAATTAGCATATTTTTAAACTTTTGCACTTTTCTTAACGTTTGGTTCTCCTAGAAAATCCCAATCTCTTAATACAAAGACCATGAGTGAGTACATATAATGCCTCGTAATGATACGAGTCACAACCCACTAAGTACTAGATGTGATCACAATAACAACGCTAAAAGTAACAAATCAAAGGTGTATATATAAAAATAAATAAATAAAGTTTGCTTTATGAAATAAAAAAAAATACATAATTATCCTCACTACTTTAACTATATATATATATATATAAAACATTATTAGGTGTAATTCTTTTATTTGATTTAAATTTTAGTTTTAAAATATTAAATTAATCATAAAAAAAAGAGTTAATAGATTTTCCTAACGTTATATTTTATTATTACAAAAATATTATCAAATTTTAATTTATTACTTACATATTATTAAATTTTATAATTATTATAAAAAATATCATCAAATTTTCTTTATTTCTCTCGTACCATTAATCTTTATATAATGTTATAAAATATTATCGACAAGAATTAATAATAAGTTACATTTATATTAAATATATTTTATTATATTTATAAAATTTAATAGTATGTAAGTAATAAAAAAAATTCGATTATATTTTTATAAAATTTAAAAATAAAAAATAAAATTTTGATGATATTTTTTACAATAATCCAAAATTCAGTGCTATATATATATATATATATACTCTAAAAGAAAAAGACCTTATTCTTTATAATAAACTATATGGTTATTGCAAAACAGATGGACTAATTAAAGCCTTTGTTGAGGGACAGATGAATCCCAAGTGAGCTAGACACCTAAAGAAGTAGGTAGTTATTAGTGTTTGGGGTCCCCAACTTTAGAAAGCATGCAAAGTGGTCAGATGAGGCATGAGATGATAATGGGATAGCCAACAAGATATGCCCCCACAGGACCACAATTTGCCAAAGTTGCCACCACAAATGGCCCAATTGGTTCCCATGATTACTCATCTCTCTCCCACAAAATAAAACTAAATACTAATAAATTTTTTTTATTTATTTTTTTACAATTTATAAATCAATTATCTTAATATAATTTAATATTCACTTGTTAGTAATTGATGGCATATATATATATATACATATTTTAATATAGAGTAATTGATGGCATATATATATATATATACATATTTTAATATATATCACTATTCAACCAATCCCATGTCTCCGACATCACACATGGGGTCACTTTCCTTGGTACTTAGATATAGCCCTCACTCTTCACCTTCCTTCTTTTTCATTTCTTTTAAATCAGATCAATTTTTATTTTCTTTTTTAATTTTTTAATTTTTTATATGATTATTATTATTATTTTTAATATCAAACCAATGATAGGAGATGAAAAAATTTCAAACATTTATCACTTTATTACAATAATAATATGCCATTATTTTTATTGTATTAAATATTATAAAATAATACAAACCAAAATCAAAATATATAGACTGTTTTTATTGTGTGAATATAGAATCAAACTACTTTGTTACAATTGGTTTTATGCAACTCAAATTCACGTATTTGCGGTACCAGGATTAAGAGTTTGGATCAGAGTGTTAATTACAATTAAAAGCACATTTAAATACACCATCACTTATACCTAATTTTCAAACAAAATAGTGTTCTTAAATTCAAAACTTTGGGTACAAAATATTTATTTCTTAAAAGTAATCACTTTCGGCTAAAACTATTTTTTAAACCACTTCTTTATAATTGTTTGCACAAAGAGTGCATTCAAACACGATATAAATTCATTCCTAAATTTTAAAAATAATAATAATCTAATTTTGATTATATAGCAAAATGATGAGGGTAATATTTTAAGGATGAAATATTGGCATAATTTAATTATTATTATCATATAGAATAATTTATTAATAAAAATTTATCTAATAATAATAATAATAACAATAATAATATATAATTAATAATAATACTAATAAAATAAACATTTCATCAAATATTTGCGCTAATATCACTATCATAATTAAGACCCACTAACTAATAAGACATCCTAATTCAGACCCACTAGCTAATAAGGCCTAGGATCCCCTTTTTTAAAAAAAAAATCTAATCCTCTATCTTACCAATTAAATCGTAACATTTAGTACCCAAAAAACTAAAATTAAAAAATATTCAAAATTAGGTTAATTTAATGTAAAACATAACTACTTACCTTATCAAATGTTACAAGTTCTACAAAAATTTTAAATTTTTGAGTTAATAATCATATTGTTTATATATATATTATTTCCTACAAATTGTACGCAACATGTAATAAATAGCATATAATCACGAGTGTTTAATTTATGCTAATAAATTGTTAATAAAGAAAGTATTATATATTTCAACTTTAACCACCGTATAACCTATTTAGATATATAGAATATATAAATTTTAATTCATATAGTAATATATATAAAAACACATTCCTTAGGTATGAAAAAATAATTATAACAAATCATCTATATGTCCGTACTACTTTACTTAACTTAAATCATCATATATTTTTTTCATTATTTTTTTAAAATCTTATCCAAGTATCCAAATATCAACTAATCTCTTATTTTCTATTTATGAAAGTATTTATAATTTGAGTTTAGGGTTTAAAGTTTAAAAAAGAAGAAGAGATTAGTGTGTGTTTGAATACTATGATAATATTTAAAAATAATAATTAAAAAAATATCTCATTGTTTAAATTTAGTATGAATGGTAGAGATCATTTGTCATAATTATTTGTTCATACCATTTATACGAAAACCGGACGAATAATTATCAAAAATATCTACAAAATTTAAAATAATATCAAATTTACCTTCATGGTTTCAAAAGTATTACAAATACTCTCCAAATTCAAGAGAAATTAAAGTTAACATAATTGAATAGTAATAATTTATATATATAAATGAAAAAAATAGAAAATCAAAGAATAATGAAAATAGAAACACAAAATATTTTAGAATATTTTTCACAAAAAAATGATAATTAACAAAAAAAAAGTTTGAAAAAATACAAAAGACAAGATTAAATCTTAAGGAAGAAGATGTATTTATAAATTCATCATTCTTAATAATAAGAAAATTATTTCTAAAAGAGGATATAATTTATTATTAAATAGGTAATAAATAAATTATTATTAATATTACATTTACAAAAAGAATGTATAACATATTATTAATTGATAAAGAAACTATTATAGATAAACTAACAAAAATCCTTCATAATGATATGGGAAAAGTTGGATACATCCACTTAGGAGGAATCTAAATATTAATAAAAACACATTTTAGAGAATGAATTAAGATATCAATAAAACTAACACTTTTAAATAATAGAATAATAACTAAAAATTTAAACCAAGTATTAAGTTTAGCCTGTAAATTTAAAAGATAATATTTAATGAAAGAATAAAAAATTATTCATTTTTAGTACACTACATAATAGAATATTAATTAATAAATAATCATAATAATTGAATATATGTACAAAATAAATTCATACTAGGTAAATCTTTTTAAGAAAATAGACAAATAATAAAACCAAAAATATTAACAAACTTTCAAATACCAGATAAATGAAACTTAGATGTTAAAAAAAATCTCTAATACTAGAAAGAAAAAATAATGTAGTAAGAAATAGTAATATATCAAAATTTACGTATATAGATCGATCCTGAAGGGAAAACCTCTAAAAAATAGAAGTTATAGATCTAAAACAAGAACTTAAAATAATGAAAACATTAGTCCATGATGTGATATTAGGAAGAAAATGATATCATTATTATACTAAGTTTAAAAAAATTACATAATATAGTATTAGATTTTGATGGTAGCCTACTAAACATGTCAATAAACTAAATAAAAATAACAAAAGCTTTATTTGTTTAAGCATAAGAAATGGATATAGTACAAGAATTAACTAAGACTTAAATGAAACACAAAAAGGACTCCTAAAAAAATTAAAAGAATATGGTTATAATAAGAAATTAAAACAAGACACACATAAGGAATTCACAAAATTAAGAAGTGGTGTAATTAATATATTTAGGAAAAATGAAATCATAGGTTACAAGTTTGATCTATTTGTAGGATTAAAAGAAGAACCACTTAGGAGATTAGATGCATTGAAACCTAGAAATAAGAAAAGAAAGAATGAGAAAAAACATAAATATAAAGAGAAAACTATAATTTCAATTTGATGGAATATAGAAAAGAATTAGAAGAATAGTTTATAAACCCTAAGAATAGGGGCATAGAAAAATTTGTTAGCTTATTAATCCTAATAAAAAAAGAGCTAAAAATATATTATGATAAAAAAAATTTGTACAAACAAAGAAAAAAATAATATAACAATAACCAATAAAACTAATTATGAATCAGAAAATATAATCCCATAAAATTATATGAAAACAATTTTATTATTAGCTTCTTATCGAGAAGTAACATCTAACCCACCTAGGGAAGAAGTAAAAGCAAGATGAACCTAACATTCTTTATAGAAGAAAATAACAACCCAAAATGAAAGAATGATTATATTGGAAAATTAGAGATAGTATTAGAGTATAATTCAAACTCCATGAAAACTATATATTTGATCTTTTAGATTTAGATTGTACAAGAGATAAGAAAAAAGTCTTAGATGAATAGTATAATGGTATGACTGTAATCTTACAAACTTCTCCAACCACACAATCAAACCATTCAACTTAATTGTATAGTCTTAATAACTCACAAAATGATAAGAAATGTTAAAGTTTAGTTTATAAATTTAACAAAACAATAATATTTACAAATGCAGAGTAATGCTCTCACATGTAGGGAATACTTAGATATGGTAATAAATGAAATATACAAAGAATTTATTAGAGAAGACAAATGTAGACATATCACTGAATCTAGTGAAAATGAAATTGAGAAATTCATATGACATTTAACAAATATGAAAATATATGACATGTGTTATATAGATTTCTTTATTTATGAATATAAAATATATTCTCATAAATTATCACCCTTTTATACAAGAAACTTATAAGAAAATATTTTCTCATGAATTACTTGAAATATTATATAAAACCATTACAAAAAGATGGAATAAAAAAAAGTAGAAAACTATACTAGATATTTTAGGATGAAGTATAATAAGTCTTAAAAATTAGATAATTATTAAATGTTAAGAAAGATAGGAATATAAACAAATAAGAGAAAATGATAAAATCTGTTATGATACAAGAGATTTTAGAATACCAAAAATATATAGATATCACATAAAATCTTACAAGCAAAAACATTCAAAAGATATAAATTTTAAAAAATAGGACGTTCAAAAATATGAGAGAATGCATAACAAAGAACCTTATAGGAAAAAAAATTAAAGAAAAAAATGTATGATATTTTAAGAGAAAAAAGTATAAACCACCAGAAAACAAAAATTATTACCAATCAGGAAAAAAGAAATACATATATTGGATTTACAATAAGGAATCACATTATATTAATGAATGTCTTAACAGGCTTCAATAAGTATCAAAAAGTTATTAAAAATTGTAAGCTCAGAAAATTTTTAGATCCAAAAGTAAATAAATCTAAAATAATTGCTAACATAAAACTAAGAGACCACAACAAAGTAATTAGAGTAAAATCTTTGATTTATACTCTAGAAAACATAATTGAGTTTAAAAAACAAATTTAAGAACTTTTAGAATTGAAAGCATGATACCACTGATGATGGATACTTTATTCTCAAGAAAACATAATTATTACTAATAAAGTAGCGTCATTTAGTTGCCCTTAAGGACTATTTCAATGAACTATCGTATTATTCGGATTAAAACAAGTTTCACGTATTTTTCAAAGGTATATAGACAATATATTTAAGAAATTAAAAAATATTTGTTGTGTTTACATAGATAATATTTTGTTTTTTAGTAATGAATTAAATAAACATTATTTAGATATTATTAATATTCTATAAAAAACAGGAAATAAGCCTTTGTAATTTCTAAGAAAAAAACAGTAATTTCTCGATAAAAAACTTAAGTATTTAGAGTTTAAAATTAAAGATGAAAAACATATTTACCAACTTTTTAAAGATGTTTAACGTATACTGAAGCATACATCAAAAAACTTGCAACAATGCGAAAGCCTTTTATATACAAAATTGAAAAAAATATCATGTTTAAAAATGGACAGAACAAGATACTTTGTACATGGATAAGATAAAAACATAGGTAAAATATTTACCAATTTTATACCATCCAAGTCTAAATAATAAAATGATAATTAAAAAAGATGTTTCATATGAATATTTAGGAGTAATTTTAAAAATAAGTAGATGACAAAGATGAATATCTCTGTAGATATACATCGGTATTTTTTCATGGTCTATAATTAAATTATCATATTAATAAAAATGAATATTTAAATGTTAAAAAACTATTAAGAAATTTACAATATATGTAATAAGCTTTAGATTCATTGTCATAACTGATAACAAGAGTTTTGGTTATTTTTTAAGAACTAATATTGTAAGTGATTATAAACAAGGAAAATTAGTCAAATGATAAATGTTGTTTAACCATTATAAGTTTGATATCGAATATCTTTCAACAAACAATAATATTTTGTAAGTAGATGCCCTTACAAGAGAAGTAGCACCTTTAACTATTTTGTTATTTTATGAACGAAACATATTGATATTAAGATCAAGATAAAGAAAAAAATAAGAATCCTTTAAGAATAACTCGAGATTTTATACACAAAGAAGTCTCTTTTGAAGAAAGAATTAAATAGGAAGAACCTAACAATTCAAAATGACCATTAGAATCTAAAAACTCTAAAGAAGAATCCTCATCATTGATTTATTCTAAGGAAGGTAAAACTTCTAAAGAATGAATTCAAAATGTGAAGGAAAAACTTAGCATTTCAAAAGAAAGTAACATCATTGAAAAGGAAAAGGTAAAACTCATTGGGTTTACAAAGTAGAAAAATAAGACCAAAAAGAGACTTATGTGGTTTATAATGGTCCAAAACCACAAATTTATAACAACTAGCCTGAAGTAACAAAAGTCATTATCATATTTAGTGGAATAACACATAGAGTTTTCACTCATAGAATAGAAGTTGAAAATAGTTACGCTAACTATAAAGTACCAAAACCAATAACTCTAGAAGATATAGTTAAAAATTACTCTATAATATTATAACAGCAACTATTGCCATGAAACAGGTTCAAGACCTTAGGAAAGATGGTATGGCCACCAGTACCATTAAAAAAAACCTCCACAAAGATAGTAAAAATAGTAGGACCACCAGTACTATTTAGGAAAACACCTCTCAGAAATACATTGGTTATTGAAGATGAAAAAAATCAATACATGAATTTAAGTAAATTGTAATGGTTGAGTCTCTATAACTTAACTAGAAAATCTACCCAAGAATATGTCAAAGATATGAAATTTTATACTACAAAAAAAGATTCCCTATAGGCAATAAATTTAATACTCTTGAAAGAATTGACCCAATTTTTATTTATAAAGCTTTCCATGCAGGTTTAATTGAGAACTTATATCTAATAATTAATTTAAATAAACTAAATTATTATTTTGAAAATTTTAAGAAAGCTATTAAGAATTTTAGGAAAAAGATTAGAGTATATGGCAAGCTTGTCTATCTCAGATTTTTAAGTTCACTTATAAATTGGAATGAAGAAGGCTATATTAGTTCATATTATTTTATCAAAGTAGGGATTTCAAATACTAATAGAGAAGTTCCAAAAACAATAGCGTTTCTAGAAAAGGTATTCAATACAGATAAACTTTGCATACTAAGAGGACAAATGTTTGGTCAAATTTATCATGAACTTAAGAAAATTGATAATTCTTCTAAAAAATAAATTATCTTACTAATAAAGTAATAATCACTTTTTATAGTAATATAGCCTTCACCGAAGAAGATGATGAGAAAATCAGTAAGTTTGAGGTACATTTTAACAATAATAACCTAAAAATTGTTCAAAAAATAAGAAATTTAATTTGTTTTTATGCCAAGTAAATCACTAAAGATCACAAATGCATTTACTGCATTAGAGAACAAGAAGACAAAGATGCATCATCATCTATATTATCAAAATGACTATCAGTAAAAATCGACAAAGAGGAATAAAGATGTAGAACCTACACATTTAGTCGGCAGGTCATACCAAGAAAATGAAAGGCTTAAATTCAAAACCATAAGCAAAAAGTTAGGTAAATTATTAAAGTATGGGTAGAATAATGCTTTTCGATTATTGTAAACATGAATTCATTGTCCTATAAAATGAACCCTTATTTTTATTAATTGGATACCTTTAGCAATAAAAGCCTCTCTACTTTAAAAAATTATTCATCTAGCAACTATGTATCTAGAAATTATGAGCGACTAAAAATATTTTTAAGTTTTTTACTTGTCTTTTAGAGTTGTAATAATTATTAATATTATGAATAAAAAATATAATCACTATTTTTCTATCTTTTATTAAGTTTAATTTGGACAATATATTATGTATGGGTGCAAAGGTTTCACCATTACTAGTAGCGTATTAAGGTTTGAGCAAGTTGAGATATATCAAGTGTAATAAAAGAAGTAGAACAATCGAAAAGAAGATTGAGGTCGACCTATTAAATTTAAGTATACTAATTATAATTTTAAGTCAATTAATGATCTTAAATGATTAAATATTTATTTATAACAATTATAAAACTGATAAATAAGAAAATGAATACAAAGAAACTGGTCACATGTATGTATGAACATAAACATAAATAAATTATAAAAATAAAATAATGTTATCATAAAAAACTTTTAAATAATAATATGCGAGAAGTAATGATTAACATTGTAAAATAATTGGCCACAATTTGGTATCATAATCATAGAAAAAATTCATTAAATAAAAAATTAACGTCGTTAATCATTTAAAGACACTACTAATAATATTAACTATAAACCTTAGAGGTATTAAAATTAATTTTACAAACCTTAGTAATATAAGTAAAAATATACTGAAATTTAAGTGCATTAGTGATAAATTTTCGAAATGATTGTGTGTGTATATATGTTAAACTCTTTTAAATGACATTTTATATCCTAAAAATAAAATTGGATCGGAGTTTGTGAGTGTCATCGTCCCACTATCTAGATTTTATGCAAATATCCCATAATATTTCAAAAGATCATTTTTCTTCCTCAACTTGCAGGTGCATTACTTGACAAAGGAATAGAAGGTAAAGGTAAGAGGAAGTTGTGAAATGAAATGATATGTTCTCACTGTTTGTCTTGTAATAAAATGATATTTTATTTAGCATTATATTGAAATCATATATTTTGTATGGTCGATTTTATCACAAAATAAATTTAACAATATTGTGAGATATACTTTCTAGTAGGCTTGAAATAAATTAAAAAAAAAGGTGATCTAGTTAGATGGTGATGGCCAATGAGTACAAGGAGGAGATGAACGAAGGTGTTGCTATTGGTGGGTGGCACCGTTAAGACAATGATGGTTATAGAAGTAGAAGGTAGTAGTTATTTGAGAGGATTGAGTAAGAAAAAGAAAAAAAAAAGGGGAAAACAAATGAGGAATTTTTTTTTACTAGTATCATGACTCTTTGTAAAGTTATAAATTAACATTAAAATTATATACGTTACTAATCTTTTATTAACAAACAAACATGTTTAAAAAATATGAGATGTATTGTTAACAAAGATGTACAATAATAAAATAATAATTTTATTATTAATATTTTATATTGATTAAATTTATCTTTTTATAAATTATTTTAAATTAAATTAACAAATGAGGAATTTTTTTTTACTAATATAAGTACTCTTTGTAAAGTTATAAATTAACATTAAAATTATATAGGTTATTTTAAATTAAATTATATTTATTTAAAAATATAATATTTTGTTGTATGATACGTTATTAATTGGTACCAACCCTTAAAAAAAAAAAAGCGACTACTATTACTTTTCATCAAAATGAGCCTATTTTTAAAACAAAATCCACCAAGTTATAACTACTACAAGCAGACAAGACGTTGATCAAATTTCATTGTTGAATTGACAATGAGATGTGTAAATAATAATATTACACTGAAAAAACATTATGGCACCTTTGTCCTTTTGTCCCTCTGTCCTCTCATGTTTTGTTTTAAAAATTAAGTTTTTAAATATATTTGTTTGTAAATAAAGTATGTAAAAGTGAAGTTTCATTTAATTTTTTTTTAAATACGATAGAATAAAGAATATTACATATATATATATATATGTGTGTAATAATTACGTTCCAATCCATTTCTTACGATAAAAAATCTCAATAATATCTTTTTGATTTACTTATTAATATAAACTATAAATTATTGATTTTTTTTTTAAAAATAATCTGCCTCTTATTTATGGTTTAAACCTTTTACCATATGATAAAAAAAATTATGAATAATTTATGAATTAAATCTTAAACTTATGTTTGTTTATTAAAAAAATTTGTATGAATAATTTATGATTTAAAATAAAAAATTAAATATTAAAAAGATATTACTAAGATTTTTTGTTGTAAATAGATTAAATATGTTATAATTATAATTATGAATAAAAATAATTATTTAAATATTTATTGTTGGAAAAAAAATATTTTTTATAATATCAATTTTATCCTTAAAAATATAGCCTAAAATATACTATCTTTTCAAAAAAATAATAAATTTATACAATATTATCAAATAACTAACATTAAAGTATATTTTTATAAAAATAACTACTCTACCACTTATCCTTATTTAAAAATCATTAAAAATATTAATATTTTTATTCCAAAAAATAAAAATTTTATATTAAAATTACTTCCGATCAAATTTTTTTTAAGGTAATTATAAAATTAATGTAATTATTTTAAAAGTGATATTTAAATATTGTATTTAATTTTTATAACATTTTAATTATATTGCTATAAAAAGTGATTACGTATAAATAAATAATTATTTTTTATTGTTTAGGTTATATTTATTTAAGTTATAATAATTTTTATTTAATATAATTGAAAAAAATAAAATAAATAAAAATTACATTTATCTTTATACATTTAGTTTTTTATAATAATAAGATTAAATTGTTAAAAAAAATAAATATTTTTATAATAAATGAATAACGGGAATTTTTATTATTATTATTATTTTTTTACTTTTTTCCCAAATTTAGCACGGGGCCATTAATCATCGAAACCTAACACGTCAAACAAAAGAAAGATGCTCTTCATTTCAACTTCATGCAAAAAGATTAGTAATTATATAAAATTAATAATAATTAATTATGTAATTAAAAGACAAAGCAAAACCTATCTGTCTCATGCAAAAAGGTAATTAACATTCATCATAAGCTCTTTTTTCTCTTTACTCTACTCTACTATTGAATCTGAGATTATTACTCTTTATTTTCTGTGAGTTTTGTCCCTCGCCTAATCGTTGGCCAAATTCTATTAATTCTTTATACTGGATGTTCTCAAATAAATAAATAAATAAATAAGAAAAATTGATTGACTGTTGTAAAAGCATGTTAAAATGATAGTTACTACCCTGCAACCCAATTTTGTAAAGATTCTTCGTTTATAAAAAAAAACATAACACTAATCTTCAGGCATAATAACTATGAAAATGATAAAATTATTCCTTAAAAAAAATTATATACTAGTTTAAATTTACTTATATTTAACGTCTCACTTTATATAAACCAAATTTAGCTTATAAATTTTTTTTCCCAATACGTTCATCCGAGCTAAAATATCAATGCTTTTTTCATGATTTTAGATTTACGTACATGTTTATACTTACTTTAATTATGGTGTGAAATAAATCAAATTTTTTTTTCAAAAACAAATTTCTTTATTTTTAAAATTATTTTAACACATGATAAAAGTTAAGTTGATCACATATTAAATTAAATTTGTCATATGAATTATGTGTTCATCCGAACTAAAGGATAATAAGAGCCTAAATAATTAAAATATCAGAATTGTTCATAATTATATTTACATTAAATTAAATATGATATGATATGGTTCAAAATTTTCTTTCAAAAAATTAATATCTTATTTATTTTAAAAGTAAGTCTATCATGTTACATATTATGATTGATATAAATGCAAATAATGTGTTAATAAATTTGTGTATCCTTATAATTCCTCTTAAAGATGCAAAACACTCTCTCCGCAGCTTCCACAAACAATTTAAGAAAAGGTGTCTGTCTAAACCCATGTGTCCTTGTGTGACCAGATGACCTGAAGTCATCTCATAGGAAAACTAGTGAAGCCAACTAACTGCAACTGAATATACTGTTAGTCTGCTACTAAACCACAACAATACCAATCTTGTTTCATTTCACTTCAATTGCCCAAGTGAGTTAATAATTTACTCATAAAAAGCAACAAAGAAATTTAAAAAAAAAAAAAATCCCATGTCTCAATGATCATGAAATAAGGGATAATGAAGAAAACTTTAATTGCATTCTTAACAATCTGCAAATGACTACAAGTCAAAAAAATATGGTTCTTGACTGGTCAAATGACCACAATTTACTGGTTCTTGACCACAAGTCAAATGACAGCAATTCTTAACTGGTTCTTGAATATTCAGCCAAAAAAAAAATATGGTTCTTACATTTGACCTATTTTCCATCGTTACAAGTGCAATGAAATTCTACAACTATTTTGTCTACACTGAGGACCAAATTAGTTAAATTATTGACAAGGGTAATAAATTTTCGTCGAAGGTTCATATATTTTTTAATTATAATAAATTTTAAAAGAACTTCTATTAATATCTATAATATCTTTCATATTTCTATAAAATTAAATTGTCTTAATTGCCGATATATTCATAAACACCGATAAGTATACTAAATTGTTTCAGAAAAGAAAGAAAAAAACAGAGAGTTAAACTCAGTATCTCAGTAAGCAAGTATTATAATAAAGTTAAATTGTAATCTCTTTGTTAGCAATACTTATATGAAGCTTATCAGTACCTGTTACAAAACATCAAGAAAGTGCAGAGGTGGACTTCTTCAATTTAAAATAAACAAAATTAATGTTCATTAATATCAAAACCTGGGGACCCATAAATCTTTCCACATAAACTTAATTCCGAATTAAATGTTGCATTGAAGCAAAATGTGAACAACGATATATTTTATATTAGGCCTTAGGATGTGTTGTTAGAGATGAATTTACATGCAAAGATGACAAACGAACAGTATCAGGACTCTTTAGCTGATCAAGTTGTTTCTTGCCACGACGAAGTAAGTACTCTATGTAAAGAAAATTTTTACGATCTACCTCCTTGGCATTGTGGCGGAACTCAGTAGAGACGAAACTTTCAATTTGCCGTCTTTCTTCAACGGATTTTCCCCGAGCTACTCGTAGAAATCCTCTGTACAAACTAAGTACTTGTTTCTGCATACCAGAAAGCCTCGGTCCAGTAGAAACCCCCATCTTATGGCCTGACCTTTTCCTCAAGATTTTCTTTTAGACAACACTTCAGAAGGGGGGGGAGGAATCTCTTTCTTTTGTGTCACTGCTGTAAAGGAACAAGACATAACAAGTATTATAAGCAAACCAACTATATAATGTAAAGCACAATGGGGAATAATTCAGGCAACAAGAGTGAGGATATCTCATATCAGTGAAGAAACACAGTGCACTGTGATTTAAGTTTGGATATAACTCCTATAAGACAATTGCTGGAAACAAACAATAATTATAATTTATAACATTACAAGATATTAAAAAATAAAAAGAAAATTTGACATAAGAATTGGGCATGTAATATTGTGGTGCAAATCTATGGGAGATACTTGAAAACCATTGTGGTTGATTAAGCATCAAAGGTTGGATTAAGAGCATTGTAAGGAACGGAGAAAATTGATTTCTGAGGATCATGATCGATCAAAAAAGGAAATCAATTGATCTGGCTTCGATCATACTTAGCTCAGATTCTCTGCACAAATTCTAGTACCCTATTTTAATAGCTCAATCAATCGAACCCGTAAAAATTACAGAGCAAATGAAAAAAAAGGATACATGATTTAGCTAACGGAGGGATTAAAACAGATAGGGAATTTTGATAATTGCTCATTTGGGCATGTATAAGCACACATTGTGTGCCCTAAAAGATTTAAAAGAACATTTAGAGCTAGAGAGAAAAAGGCCAAAGAATAGAGCAAAAGGTTTCCACCATTGATAAATGTGAGAGGTTTGAGAGGTCTCTTTGAGTGCATTTTCTTTAGAGTAGTGTTTTTTCTTTAAGATTTTTCCATTGTATTTGTAATCTCTATCTTTAAAGTTAGTAGAACTCATTTCCATTTCACCACATTAGTTAAGTTGAACCACTATAATTCTTAGTGTGTTCTTTATTTTATTTTCCTTATTACTTTCATTATCTTTGTTATCCATTTTTAGGGTTTGTTGTGTGATTGTTGAAATATCATCATTGGGTATTTTACTCTAGATATTTGTATTGTGCTTGGATTAGTCAATATTAGCAATATCTAGGAGATTCATTTTCATAGTAGGACAAATGCATCAAAGAAAGCTTTATAAAGAATGTATAAGAGCATGGCTATTGAATCGCGATTTGGATGGTATTGAGGAAGCAATAAAGGATAAAGAAACAATTCTTCCTATTCCATCCAGTTACTAAAAGCAATAATAAACAAGCCAAATGCACAAATACTAACTCTGTAGTCACTACTACAGAAGCAAATGAAGTGTACGACCAGTTAAAGTAGGCAATAGTCTCACCTAAATGACATCGCCTTAAAGAACTTTCAGTCGGAGATATGATATGAAGCAGGCACTACAAGAGATGACAGCTGCCTTTGATAAAAAATTCAAAAAAAGTTCTAAACCCATCCTATCAATTTTAAAAATTAAAATCTGACACGATCATAAAACATTTCAGGTGAAAAGAAGAAGGGATTAAGAGGCCAAGCAAAGGTACGCTTTACATGCAGGTAAATAAATAAAATGCAACCACAACATTCATCAGAATCTCAAAAATCACTAGGGAACATCATTTCTTCCCTACACGTATATCCTCACTGACAAACAGAAATCCTATTAGATAATATCAAAGTATCATAAACGTTGACAATTCTAAGGGTAAAGGTTAGAATTGAAACCGTTAAATCAAAGCCTTCATAATACGACAGAGCCCAATTACATACATTATCTATTACTAAAAGCCAACCAAGCTTAATACCATCAACTACAAGCTGATGACCCCAAAAGTAAGATTAATCTAAATGAAATTGGGAGGGGATTAGAAAGAATCATGAAACAAACTCAACCTCAGAGCACAACCAATGAATCATTTGAAAGGAGCAGCTAAAAACTAAATCTGAGAGAGGTATCTTACAGATTTACATAAGATCGAGACAGACTGTGGAGACTATTGTGCCATGTTAATTGATGTATGTATCAAATTGTGATGAAAAATATTTTTATCGAAAGTAATATATTTTTTCTCGAATTATATCTCTAATTAAACTTAGTAACCACGATTGCAAAGAATTTCAACTCAACTGCATATAATATCATCCGATTCAATGCAGTGTCTTCAAGAAATGGTCTTTGCAAAAGAGTTCTGCATTCTGAATATGATAATTACTGGAATTTATGCCATGGCTAATTAATTAAGATGAGTGTTTATGACACGTTTAGTTCATTTGGTTCATAGAATGAAAAAATAACTAGACTGATAATGGTAATTGAATTGAATATAAAGAAAAAATTATTATTATAATATTTGATTTATATTCTGTATATTGACCAAAAAATTACAGATTATCATAAAATTGAAGGCAAAAAAGGGTGCAATACTTGCTCATAGCAAAAAAATAAAAATAAAAAATTAGTGCAATACCAGTCCAAAACAATGCAGGGAGAACAACAACAACAACAATCAGCCATGAGCGAGAACAATAACAATTAGACATGGCGTGGAGTGTCAAAAAATTGCAAGAACTAGAAATACAACATCATAGATGGCGAGAACCACGAACTCACCTCGGCGATGGGAGAGGAAACCACCAATTGTGGAGGGACCGACTATGGATGGGGATGGGGAGGGCGACGGCTATGGATGGCACCTACCATGGAAAAACAGAAATAGGATGAGAGTTGGGAATGAAAAAAAAAATAGATAGATTAGGCTTTTTTGTTGAACTGTGTTTGAAGGCAAAATATGATTTAATAAATTATTTATAGAATGGGATGTAAAATAAATTTCTTTCTTTTTTTAAAGAGAGGTACCTGAATGATATAACCTTATAAATTGTGATTCTAATATTCAATATTCTTCTAATATTTGTTTTTACTATGATCATACTTAAAAGGAAAAGTTTATACAGCAAGGTCGTGAATGATGTGTTTTTAGGATCCTCCAATGATAAAATTAAATATCTTTTTTCTCTTTATAAAATTTAAAAGTATGATTAAAAGTTGTCTCCACTATGTACTTGATAGAACTTGGTAAGTAGTAAAAACCTAAATTTCTTTTCATTTCATGTAGAACTTGTTAATTAGTAAAAACCTAAATTTTTTTTTTATGGAAATAAATTTAATGTGATTCAAACTTATAAAAAAAAATATTAAATTTTACTGTAAGATTACAAAACCAACCACTAAATTGCAATTTTTTCCCATTCTGTTTATAAGGTAAAAGCACCATCAATGATGATAAAAACATGATTTACAATACCACTTAGGGACTTGCTTCCAATTATTGTCACTATGTACATGACCAAATAAAATACCACTAAATGATCTTTGCTCTAGTGACTCTAACACTTGACTTCATTGCTTCATATAGCTATTTACATCCCTTTCATATCCGCACACATTATAACCTTCATTTACTTTACAATTTCTATTCAACAACTCAACAACGTCCCCCATTGGAGGCCTATGGCTAGCCTTTTCACTTGCACACAAACAAGCAATTCTAAAGTACTCTTTTACTTTTGCTTCTTCCAACCCTTCCCTATAAATAGTGGGATCAACCATATCCATTTCACGATTTTGGGCCACCATAATTTGGACCCATTCAACCAGGCCCATCTCCTTGCCACCGAAAACCATCGGCCAATTGGGCCGTTTACACGTGACAGCCTCCAACATTAAAACGCCAAAACTATACACATCCGCCTTCAATGTCGCCACCGTGAACCCATCCTTATACTCCGGTGGCATGTAACCCATCGTCCCAGCCGACTGAGTGGACACATGAGAATGTGACGAGTCAAGCATCCTAGCAAGCCCAAAATCTGCAATGTGGGCCTCGAAATCAGAGTCCAATAAGATATTACTAGCCTTAATATCCCTATGAATAATGGGCTTCTCAAGCCCATGTAAATAACAAAGCCCATCAGCAATCCCTTTGACAATCTTATTTCTGACATCCCAAGATAAAGGGACTCTAGATCCCATGGACAACGCTTCAGCCTCTGACGAAGACGATGAATCGTGAAGCCAAAGGTCCAAATTACCCTTGTCCATAAACTCATAAATCAGAATCCTATCAGGTCCCGAAACGCAATATCCGAGTATCTTAACGATATTTCGGTGTCGGAGTTCACCCAAAGTTTCCATCTCGGCCCGAAATTCGCGAAACCCTTGGAAGGCATTAGGGTCCAGCTTCTTAATGGCAACAGTTAGGCCGTCCGAAAGCTGGGCTTTGTAAACGAGGCCGAAACTTCCATCTCCAACGATCAAATCGGTCGAAAAATTCTTCGTAGCTGCGACAACTTCATTCATGGAGAATTTGAGCGCTGGATCAAAGAAAGAAGCGCTTTCATCGGTGGAAATGGAGGTCAAACGATGTGGGTTCGGAACGGTTCGGATCTGGGGCCGATTCCGGATCTGATACGAGCGTGTATTATTGGACCTTTTCTTTCGGCAGATGATGGTTATGGCGGCGAAAAGTAGAGTGACGACGAAGAAACTAGCAATAGCGGCTAGGACAGTTGGGAGAATTTTTCCCATGGCTATGACAATGAATAAGAAGAAATAAAAGAGTTGGAAGGGGGGCAATTGTTTTTACTTTCGAGAGAGAGAAAGAAAGAGAGAGTGTGTTTGTGTGTTTGTTGGATAGGTTTTAGGAATAAAGTTAATAGATTGAGAGAGACGTGTTTTTTTGGTTAATTGACCGAAGAATTAGAATTTAGAAGACGAACCGCCATTATCGATAAGATGAGGGTTTCGTCGAAGTTGGGTCAGCCACGAACATAGTGCAAATTTTGCTTTTGTCCGAGTTGGAGTCAACGTCTTTTGTTTTTTTCTTTGGTAAATTAGATTAGGTTGATTTGTTGATGGACTAGTGAGGAGTGGGAAGATTAAAAAAAAAAAAACTGAAAAATATATGAATTTAGTTGTGTTATGTATTAAATTTCAGGTGTTCATGTCGAAGTTAGAAAATATGTAATATGGAATAATTATGTTATCATTTTGTATCTCATGAGTTTTATATATATATATATATATTAAGTTAAAGAGATTATTTAGATTCTTAGAAAAATAAAAATATCTTTAATATCTTTTATAAAATATAAAAAATTAAATGTTATATAATTTAATACCTATTATTTGATAACAATTAAATTAATATATGTTTTGAGAAAAGGAGAAAAATTACTTTAAAGTTATAATTATTAAAAAATTAATGATTTATTATTATTATTATTAAATAAAGTTTAATTAAATTAATTTATATATATATATATATATATATATAAAAAGGATCCAGCGGTTTATTGGTCCAAAAAGATGGTTACTACTTGACTGTGTGAAATTGGGAATTTATGACATTGTATGTATAAAAGCTGAAGACTTGTAGCCAGGAGATCGGTGATTTGTATTTCTGGTTTGTTTTAATGGCTAAAAAGACTTTTGCTTATTTATGAAGTAAATGTAATTGCCAATTGGTTTGATATTTTGTATTAATCTCACCAGAATTATAATTACCTACTTATCATTTTGAATGCAATTAAGTAAAACGATATTTGTTTTGTTTTTGTATGTATTTATTACAATAAAAAGTTTAATTTCTTATACACATTTTTTAAAACTTATCGAAAAAAATGTATTTTAATTATTTATTAAAAATTGTTAATTGTGACCCAAAACAGTTTTTTCAGCCCAAAACCCACATTCAACATAAACCCTTGGCTCTTATATATATTCATTTTGTTTCCCTTTGCTTTATAGGGTTTTAAAACAGCCAACAGAGAAAGAAAAGCTGCAGTTAAAATAGAAATTAGAAAAGAAGTGCAGCAGCATGAGGAATAAGAAACCAACAAGAATAAGAAGAGAGAAAATCGTAAGCGACAAAGCGTATTTCAATTATCATTTACGTGTTCTATTTTCAGACGGTAATATTTGATTTAATATGAAGTTTGTTAAGTTATATTCTATATATATTACCAAGTAAATTAGAGTGATATTTTGTGGGTCGATTTTGGAATTTGGTATAATTTGTAAAGCACGAAAATTGGTGTTTTTATCTCCATTTGATTATTAGTGGATTTTTCTTCTACATTGGTCGTCAATGGAGAGACTTTTCGTATTGAAAAGTTGAGCGAACCACTTAAATCATTAATGACATTTAATTTCTTACTCCTTATTTATTTTCATTACTCCATTATTATTAATTTGAACCAAAATTGAATGCCGATATTCGACTTGTAGTCTTAATTAAATAACAAAAATTAAATTAAATTATATCACTTGATAATTGTATAATTAAATTTTTAAATGTTATTTTTTATTTATCTCTCATCACTTTAATAATCTTAATATAATCCATAAATAAATAAATAATATACAAACTTTTAATTAATAGTTAAAATATAATTTTATTATTAATTTTACAAAAAAAAAATAAAAAATAAATCTTTATAATTTATTTAAAGGATAAATTAACAAATACATTATCAAAACATATCAAATTATTACAAAAATTAAAAACACATCATCTAATTATATCAAATGATAAAAATAATATCCAATTATAATTAATAATACAAATATATCACTAAATTATTTTCTCGATGATTAAGTTATATTTTCGATAATAGATTTTTATTAAAGTTGTATAATCATTAATAATATTTAAATATTATTTTTATTGATTAATAAAATTAAATAATATATTTATAATCTTTATAATTATTTAACGATATATTTATTAATTCGTAGGTGGTCTTTCAAGCCCTTCAGCCCCCATTTCTAAAATGTTCCATGTATTTCAAAAGAGAGACACTCCATATACAGATATTTTATTGATTCTTCCGATTTCTAGCTCAATCTTGAATTTTTCTTCATCTCTTGAGGTGACATCTTTTAAATTGGGACACATCTTTTAAATTGGGACATGATATACTTACCAGTAATTCAATATGGACCCACGCGGTTGTACAGTCCACACGTTTACTTGACTTTAACAAGCGAGTTATCCTCCGTCTTAATTAAAATAATACATTTATATATTATAATTATAATTATATAATAATTTTTTTATTTTATAAATTCATATATTTTTTTAGTAAAATAATACATCCATTAAATTTCAATTTAAAATAATAACATATATTTTTCGAATTATAATGTTTAGAATTAAATACTAATAATATATATTATAATTATAATTAATATAATTTTTATTAAATAATAAATATTATTATATAAATTTAATTACACTTAAAATTAAATTATATATTTTTACTTTTGAATCAAAATGGTAAAAGATGCCCATAACTTTAAATAAATTAATATCTTAATTATTAAGTTATGTAATTTTTTTAAATAAATATTTTAATTAAATTATGTATTATTAGTTTTGTTATTATAAAAATTAAATATATTTAATCTTATAACTTATTAAAATAAGTATTTATATTTAATCAAAAATATTAAAATTGAGTGTTTATAATGTTTATATTTTATTTAAAAATTATAAAATTAAAATGATTATTTGTACATTTTTTTCAAAACTTATGTAATCTCTGATACTTAATATAATAATTACAAGATTGAATAGTTTAAATTAAATAATTACAAAACTTTTGTTATCTAGATTCCTAACAAAACTAGTTTCTCAATGCTAATAAAAGTTTCATATTAAAAAAAGAAAAAAAATCAAAGTAATCATATAATTATGTCTAAAAATATATTTTAATTCTATAATTTATAAGTTATATATTTCAAAGTCTCCTTATTTGTAATAGATAGATTATTTTAAGTCTCGTAATTTGTAATAGATGAACACTTTAGTATAAATTTGTGATTATAATTTGTGATTATCTGAACTAGAGGAGAATTTTTGCATCAATACTACCAACAAACAGGCTAATGTAGTGGTGAAACTAATCCAAAAATCAAGATAAGTGAAGGTAATTTATAAATTAAAGAATCAAGTAAAAACATAATGTCTCTTTATATAATTTTTTAATCACATTTTATATATTATAATTTTTTAAGAATAATAATTTAGCATAAATTTAAAAAAAATTACTTTTAATTTCATAATAAAAATCAATAATTATAATGCGCATAAGTTTGTTATTTTATTTAAAATATTCATTTTTATTAACTCTTTCACATAAAATCAAATATTTAATAAAAAAATCAAATATTTTAAATCTTTTGATTTTCATTTTTTTCTTTCACTAAAAGAAAATTATTAATACATATAATTAATTATTTTTTCACAAAATATGATTTAAAAAATAAATTAAAATTTAACACATATTTACAATGTAAGACTTTTCGGTTTTTCCTTATAAATTTTTACTAAAAGATAATTTATAAATTTTAAATTTATTCATGTAAAATCAATTATTATAATAGTATTTTAGTTTTTCATTTTAATTCTTCCAATAAAAAATAATTAATATATAATCAATTATTTTTCACACTAAATATAATTTAAAATAAACTATAATTATATTAAGTTAGATAATAAAATACATTAATACTTACATTATATTTTTTTAAGTATATTAATTTAGCATGTATTCCAAAGAATTTAGTTTTTTCTTTCAATTCCGTTATAATGTTTCTATATATCTTTTGATTTTTTTTATAATTTTTAATTTTATAAACTATTTCATATGAAATAAAATATACTACTAAAAAACAAATATTTTATGAGTCTTTTGGGTTTTTCTTTTATTATTCCACAAAAAGATATTTTATATTAAATATAATTTTAAAAATAAATTAAAATTTAACACATATTTAGAAGAAAAAAATTTTAACTTATTAATAATAAACAATTATTATAATTATCATTAGCCTTTTAATTTGCTATTTTCATATTTTCATTATAAGAGAGTTATATATTATAAATATATTCACATAGAATCAGTTATTTTAAGAACCTTTTGATTTTTCTTTTAATTTCATATTAAAATATAATTAATACATACAATCAATTATTTTTTATACTAAATATAATTTAAAAATTAAATTAATAATACTATAATACTTATTGTAGGATTTTGTTTAAGTATATTAATTTAGCATATACTCAAAAAAAATTAATTTTCTTTATTTATTTCTTATTCATAGATAATTATTATAATGATCATAAGTTTTTTAATTTTTTTTATAATTGTCAACTCCATTAACTCTTTCACATAAAACCAAATATCAATTAAAAATCAAATATTTTTGGAATCTTTTGTTTTTTTTTTATTTTTTCAATAAAAAATAATTATTAATACATACAATTAATTAATTTTTATACTAAATGTAATTTTAAAATAAATAAAATTTAGAAGAATATTGGTTTTCTTTTTTAATTTTAGAATAATAAACAATTATTATAATAACCAAGAGTCTTTTGATATTCTCTTTTTATATTTGTAATAAGAGATAATTTATAAATTTTAGGAGTATTTTGGTTTTCTCTTTTAATTCTTAAGATAAAAGATAACTAATCACTTTTTACACTAAATATATTTTAAAAATAAATAAATTAAAATTATATTATGGTTAGGTTATGTTATATAAGAAAATACATTAATACTTACCATATAACTTTTTTTATAATGTTTACAACTCTTTTAACTCTTTTAATTCCTTGTAATTATCAATTTTATTAACTCTCTCGTATAGAATCAAATATTTCATTAAAAAATTAAATATTTTAAAAATCATTTATTTTTTCTTTTATTATTCCACTAAAAGATAACAATTAATACATATAATCAATTATCTTTACACTAAATATAATTTAGAAAATAAATAAAAGTTAAAACATATTTAAAATACTTTAGAATTTATCTTTTAATTTTGTAATAATATATAATTATTATAATGATATGAGTCTTTTGATTTTTCTAATTTAATTTTTTACTAAGAAAAATTTATAAATATTAAATTTATTCATACAAAACCAATTATTTCATGAGCCTTTTGGTTTTTGTTTTTAATTTTCTTACTAAAAGTAATTAATACATATAATCAATTAATTTTTACACTAAATTAATTTTAAAAAGTAAATGTATTAAAATTAAATTATAGTTGGATTAAGAGATACATTAATAATTACAATATAATTTATTAATAAAAAAATGACACATCATTTATAGAACTAGAATTAGGATGTCCATTTTCATATAAAAGTGAAAAATCACTCTTATTTTTAAAGAAACACTTAATCATCTTTTCTTATTAAATAAATAAAATATTACATAAATTTGAATCGAATTTAGGTTCATGGAAATTGGGGTATGAAGCCTTCTTTATCACAACAATCTAATGAGAGTTTTTAAATGTTTAAAAATTTGGATCCTTTGCAAGGACCATGCTAATCATCTTTGTATTATTCTAATTTTATCGAACTTATGGTGAAAATTAACTTCATGTAATAGTTATAAGATGTAATATTTTGGGATAATGGTGAGTAGTAAATCAAAACTACTTAATTTTGATTGATCTAAATCCGATTCAATCCGAATTAGATTTAAAGATTTTTAATTTGAATTTGATCTGATAATATAATCAATCTAAACCAGTTCAAATCCAAACAGATCAAATATTACGGATTAGATAATATCATATTGAAATTAAAATTTATTTTCATATACAAAACATGACATATATAACATTTAAGTTTTAAATTAGTGTATTTGTAAGCAAATTTATTATTTATAGTCACAACGAAGATAATCGAAGCAATAAAAATTATGTATGTACAATTATTAAATTATTTTTAAGTTAAAATAGTAATATAATGTAATTATGGTATGTATAATATTTAAATATAAATTATTATAAAATAAAATATATATTTATTTATAATTTAATAATAATTCGTTTTAAAATGAATACAACGAATTATAAAATCTGTTAATCTAAATTTCATTTGAATTTGAACAGATTGAATATTTTTCAATATGAATTCGATCCGATTATAAAATTTATCAACTCAATCTTATTATAAAAAATTTCAATACAATCCGATTCGAATATGACAGATTAGATCAAATTTATCTAAGATTATTTACTTTTACATATTTTGGGAAAGAATAATACATGGAGAGTAATAGTGAAATAGAATTATCTTATTCTTTATTTTATAAAAAAGAAAATTAAGTTAGAGCGAGGAAGAAATTGATGAAAAATATTAATAAAAAATATATAATATATTATATATTATATATTATATATTATATTTAAGATTTAATAAAATAATATATTTACCATAATCGCATATGTGTCGATTAATAAATAATATTTTGTCGCACTGCCTAAGATAGAAATTAGTTATAACCTTTATTAAAATAATGGGAACAAATATGCACTCATAAATATCAAAGGTAATAAATTTTACTTTTATTAAAAGAAAGGGACCAAAGTACCATTTTCAGTATTAAAGTTCTCCATCCTCTATTTCAACTGCTAACTTCAAACTACACTTATTATTTGCTCTAAAACGAAGAAACGTTCAAGTTTTTATATATTTAATATTTTAATTTTCTTAATTATTTTATAATTTTTACACTTTCATCCATTTATTTTTTTTACAATTTAATCCCATTATTTTTAAATTTTTATACTTTAATTTCCTTACTTATTTAATACTTTTAAAGTTTAATTTCAAATTGATATCAAATTATAGACTAAATGTATAAAAATTGATAAAAAAAATGGATCAAATTATTTAAAATAAAAGTAAAATAACTAAAATGTGAAAAAATAAAAAATACAGTATCAAAATCAAATCAAAAGAAAAAACACTAAGGGTACTCAAACTATACACTGTAGAAAAAAAATGGAGTAATAGTTGAAATGATAGTTTAACTATATAGTTTGATAACTTATTAATTGATGTAAGTAATAATAAAAATATAACTTAATATAGTATTTTTTTTTATTAAAAAAATAAAGACATTATCTTCGTAATAATTCTAATTAAAGAGAACAATTTTGATATTTTATAAATTTGAGTTAAAACAAATCCCAACGAACCCTCACACCCACACCCATCCCAACTTAAACAGCAAGTTTCATCACGTTTTTTAGAATTTTTTTTAATTCAAATTTTTAAAATTACATGTTCTAAATATTATTTTTTAAACTTATTTAAAACTTTTATAAAATTAATATCTTTATTCTACTTCATTAAAAAATTACTATATTAAATTATATCTTTAATAAAATTTTGATATTATTTATGCATTATTATACTCATATAAATAAATAAAAATATAATGATAGCTTATCTAGAAATAAGAGAAGAAGGACAACTTACAAAAATATAAAAGGGTTGATACCGTGGTCAAAAAGCATCTTCACCTTTGATTCACGTTCATTAATCAACGTTCATCTATATGATCAAATGCTTGAAACACCTGCAGACAATTAGAAAGCAATGAACTAAAACCAAAAGGGAAAATATTCCTTTCAACAAAAAACCACAAACTAAAACTTCAACTAAGATCGCATGTAATGCCACTGGCACACCATGTATGACCATTCTTGCAACTTTTGCTTTCAGTTGACCGAATGAATGTAAGTGTTTAATGTTGACGCGGCCACACAACTGCATATGAGCCAAGTAATGTACTGCCAGTTCAGTGCAGAGTCGCAAAAATATCATGATAAGCATTGACATTATAAAGAGAAAAGGCAAGGCAACAAGGATTATTGATTGCTAAACATAAAAAAGAAGATTGCACGAAAACATATTGATTCTCTAGTGTACAGTATGTTATACGGAGTTACTGGTATGAAACGTATTTTTTCCTAACAAATAATTTTTTTTAATAATAATTATAAAATTATAGTTAAATTATATCTTGAATTTTAAACTTTACACTTTATATCTCATAAAAATTTAATAATTTAAATATATTTTATTAAAATAAGATACATATAACATAATTTTTAATTAAAAAAATTAATAACTAAAAATTAATTTATATTATTTTTTTACGCTATTTATGCATATAAATTATAAATATGTTATATCAACTCTTTTAAAACATGAGCACCTTAAATTTAAAAGTTGTAAATCTCTCTTGTTTATAACGATTAACCAAATATAAATATATATAATCATTTATAAGTGATAAATAACTTAAAAATAAATATTATTGTATCCACAAATATTGATAATAATAATGTATATTCTAAATTACTAGTTCCTTAATAAGTTTTAAAGTTGAAAAAATTTGTTTTTGTTGTAGTTTTTGAAGAAAATAACCCAAAAGTGAATTGCATAATATTTATGGGAGATATATGATTATAAGACTATCTTATAATTTAATTAAGCTTTTAATGAATAAAAATTAATTTATTAAATTTTAAATTATTTTCATAATTTAAAATAAATATTGATTTTTTAACTTTAACTGTACAAGATTAGTTACATTTAAAATTCTTATATTTCCTTAATGTGTATCCATTCATAATATAATTACAAATCAAAGTAAATCCAAAACAACTTAAAGATTCACTTACTAAATTAATATTTAAAAAAATATAACTAAACTAGCTTGTAATATAGATAGTCATAATATACTCTTTAAATAAGAATATTAGTGATTACATACTAACATATTAGACTAGATATAAACATATTCATGTAATAAATTAGTTGATTACTCTAATTCATACTTGCATAGTTTTAACATTTAAACATAGAATTAAATGCATAAAGAATCAATAATTGAAGCTAAAATTACCATAACATTAAATTAATTAAATTATAGTATAAGGCTTGGATTATCACGATCACATTGTTAATTTTAATTAGACATAGATTCTATAAGAATCATCATTATAATCATAAAAAGTTAAAATGAGAAAGAGAAAGAAAAACTTATGAAAATCTTCAATTTTCTTTCAAAATATCTTCTAGAAGTTATCATAAATGTGCTATTTAATCTCTCTTATTTCTTGTAGCAATTGTTATCTTTAAATGACTCTTTAGGTTGTTTATATATTGTATTTTTGAACCTAATCTAAGTTGGATTATAATTTGCTTGATCTGATTAAAAATTGTTGTTAAAAAATGTCAAATTTGTGTGCTAATTGGATGTCTCTATCAATCCAAACATTTTTTCGATCGATCTAACCTATGCAATTTTTAACCCAAGAGTACTCAAACTAGCCTCGATCAAAGCTCGATCAATTGAGTCATAAGTCAATTGATCGATCTAGCAACTCTTAATGCTCTTGCATGACTTCTAGATAGATTGAGTATTATGTTTTTGTTTCTTTTTCCTCGTTGTCTCTGAATATCTATATGACATAAAATAAATATATAAAACGTATAAGAAATAATAATTCATTCTAAATATATAAAAACTAATGTACAAATATACGTATAAAATAGTATCGATAATTATGCATGTGATGATATCTAGACAGTGAAATTGTTATAATCCCAAACCTATATCGGCTAAGATGATTATGAAATAAGATGATCTGTCAATCAAACAATTGCCGTAAACGTCATGATGAAATTCCAAATAAATGGATTGAGAAAGCCAACTCAAGGATGTTCCATGGAAAAGCCTGATCAATTTGTTGTAAAATGTTATTTTAAAGCACGCTTCGACTTGAAGCTTGAAAAAAGATTATGAAACTATAACCTCAGGTGGCAAATTAAAATTTATAATTTTTTTATTCGAGTCTTATACTTTAAAACTTTTATGCGGTTAATTTTTTAAATTGGTTCATGGATTACCTATAAAAACTTGATCCAATTTCACAAAATTAAAAAATATAAAAAATCATAAATAAAAAGAAAGAGAAGAAGAAGAAGAATATCATAATCTCATAATCTCATAAACAAACTAGATTTGGGTTGTTTTTTAAAAATTCTTTGATCTTTCTTCACCTATCACATTTATTTTCCTCTTCATCTAGCAATTCCAAATTTTGTCATTCACTTAGTAGCAACATTGCAAGTTACATTAACCTTCTATTTGCATTATATGATTTACTTTGCATATTTTAGTATTAACTTTATGATTAATTTTTATATTAGTATTTAAACATTATTTAAAGTTAAAATTCAAGCTAATTTGCATGATATTTATTGCTTATTGGATTGAACATTGTTTTTATTTTAAAGGTTCTTTAAAGTTAAAGTTTGAGATAAGGGTTAGCAAATAATCATATCATTCCGCTTAAATCGAGACATTCGATCAAATTCCTCGAATTCGTTTGAATTGAATTGACAAATTTTGTAATTGGAACGGATTTAGATTCATATTAACAAATTTTATAATCCCCTAAATCTAATCTAGATCGAATTACTATTAAATTATAAATATTATACATATCATAATTAAATTAGATTACTAGTTTAACTTGAAAAATAAACATAAATATTTATAATAATTTGTTAATTATATAAACATACTTCTTATTCTTTTAATTTTTTTAGTTATGACTATAAATAAAAAGTTTCGCTACAAATACACTAATTTAAAATTTAAATATTATGTATGTTGTATTTTATGCATGATAATAATTCATATATAAATTACAATATCAATCTAATCTTATCCGATCCGATAAAATTCGATCTATTCGGATTTGGAATAGTTTAAATTGATTAAATCATTAGATCGGATTCAAATTGAAAATCTTTAAATCGGATCGGATCGACCAAAAGCAGATAATTTTAATCCGCTGCTCACCCCTAGTTTGAGGCTTACGTCTCGGACACCTCGAGGCTTAAGCCTCGCCAAAGAAAACGCATCAGTATTTAAAATAATCTTTTATAACATTGCCCCGGTAAGATTCACTCTTTTTATAACTATAAATGACATTATTTATAGGAGGTTTGGGGAAAAATACTCACCAAATTTTGAAAATCAAAAGCATGATGTGGGATTGGACCCATATGATGTACCTAGACGTGGATCACTAGTAAATGAACCATGTCAATATATCTGATCAATTTACTAATGTCATCATGTAACCTGCATCAATAAGCCAAGAATAAATCATATACTGCTTTCTTTAATCCATAGCCTTTTCTAAGCTCGTAGAGACCTTTCTCTGAGTAAAATGCTCATGAAGTTCTATTGCATTTTGAAGTACTAAAAGAATCAACTCCAAATTAATAATGTTCTCTCATCTCAATAAGATTCGAGGTCGAATCTTTTTCTAAGAAAGGGAGAACTAATGTAGGAGATTAGGAGCACTATTTACGTTAGTGATAAGTTGTTTGTATTATATTGGTTTCAATATGATCCTTGAGTTAAACAATGTTGTTTATTTTCTTTGTAGGTTGTTAAGGGAGTGTAAAGTCATTTGCATTAGATAATATTTTTCTTTTAGTGGAGTTATAAATAGGCATAGTGTGAGTTGGTAGAAAACAGTTTTCAGATTGTTAAAAATTGAATTAGAGTTTTCTCAGTTTAATGAATTTTCTGGGTTTGAATCGATGAATTCATCCATTATCTGAAGTTTCTTCAATTCCTTCAGATTAAACTCAGTGACCTCTACGTCATAATGCCATGATAATGAAATGAAAATAACTAACCTTCTCATTCATCCTTCAATCATGCCAACCCTTCAAGTGATGCAAACCCAGACCGATACTTTTCTACTTCAACCCAGCTGGATCCAGGCATTTTCTTTACATCCCTGCTTTTCATTAGTTCTCTAAGCATTGTTACACCATTCCAATTACTGAAACCAGCAAACACATTTGACAATAAAACATACGTAGATGGGTCTGTGACATCTAAATCTAAAGCAAACTTTGCTGCACGCTTTGCAGTTTCTGAATCCCCATGAGTCTGACAAGAACCAAGCAAAGTTTTCCAAATCAGCACACCTGGTTGAAATGGCATTTTCAGAATTAATTCTTCAGCTTCTTTAGTGTGACCTGCTCGGCCTAAGAGATTTACCATACAAGCATAGTGATCCTCTCCAGGGGAGATTCCATGGTCACGAGTCATGGAAATAAAATACTCCCATCCTTTATCTACAAACCCTCCTTGACTACATGCATAAAGTACACAAACGAATGTGATATAATTTGGCTCAACTCCTTCTATAGTCATGTTATCAAAGATCTCAAGAGCTTCTCTAGCTTGGCCGTTCTGTGCACAAGCCATTACCATTGTAGTCCAAGAGATCACAGAGCGATCATCCATAAACTGAAAAACATCACATGCACCATCCATGCATCCACATTTCGCATACATATCTAGCAGAGCATTATCGATACAAACATCAATTTCAGTACCTAGTTTAACTCTCAAGCCATGAAATTTCTTTCCTTCATCCAAGGAAACCAAGTTGGCACAAGCATTCAAGGCAGTAGCCAAGGTAAATTTATTAGGCTTTAAACCAACTTTCCTCATTCGACAAATAACATTTAAAGCATTTCTTGGTTCCCCAAAATGGAGGCACCCAGCTGCCATTTGGGTCCAAGAACACACATCTCTTAAAGGCATTTCTTCAAAAGCTCTGAAAGCATCATCTAACCTCTGATTTTTAGCGTACATTTCTAACAAAGAATTACCAACACACATTTCAGCCCCATGTCCACACTTGACAAGCTTTCCATGAACTTGTTTGCCCATGTTAATATCATAAAGAGCAGCCAAACCAGTAAGCACAGTAGCAAAAGTATAGTTATCAGGTCTGACACCCTCATGGTTCATGCGAAACCAGAACCTTGGTAGCTCAGAACATGAAAACTGCGAGTACCCATGTATCACAGCATTCCACGATACAATATCCTTACCCAGAAAACTCTCAAAGACTTCAAAAGCCTCTTTTAGTCTACTATGCCTTATCAAAACAGAAATAAATGCATTCACCAAGTAGATATTAGACTCAAATCCTAAGCGAACAATAAGTGCATAAATCTGGTAAGCCTGAGCCAAATCATCAAGTAAAGAAAAAGCGTGAAGAGCACTAACAAGTGTGAACTCATTGGGTTTCACGGTTCCATTACGCTGCATTTGACGAAAGAGCAAGAGGGCTTTCTCGGGATACTCATGTTGGACTAAACCCGCAATAACAGCAGACCATGACACAACATTCTTTTCAGGCATTTCTTCGAACAGTTGGAGTCCATTACTGAGATCACCACATTTGAGAAACACATTAATTAAGTGATTCTGTAGAAAAAGAGAAACGGGTATGGACCCTTTTATGAACTTAGCGTGAATTGCTCTCCCATGTGGTAAGTCAGAGGTTTTTGCACATTCACGCAAAAGATTGGTGCAAGTTTCTACTTGCTCGACTAAAGATGAGATGTGATAGCATTTTGAAAACAATCGCTTACGAAGAGGAGAAACAAGAATAAAAGGTGTATTGGATTCAAAAAGAAGCCTGAATCTTAGAGTGAGCATATTTGCCTTCGGTTTTTCTCATCTCTTTTAGAAATACAAGAAGCATGAAATCGAGGACCACCATGCTCGCCTTTTACAGTTTTTGGACATGGAGGATCACGTAAAGGGATGTGTAAAACGAAAAACTTTTGCGCATAATAATTTCAAAAAACACATTTTAATAGGAAGTATTGGAATTTTTCAAAAGGAAGTTTAGTGCAAAGATAAAAGATTGTAAAATTTTGAGTTTTTTTTTGTGTATGTTTAAAAAGATTTTTAGTTTTAATTTAATAAATTTAATTTTTTATATATTTAGATTAATTTTAAAAGGTTTAGTGCTTAACTTATTATTTAATTATTTTTAATCAAAAGTGAAATTTAATTAAAATAAATAAAAATCTTAAAAATATAAATTTAAATAAATATATAAATCTTAAATTAGAATTTAAATAAAATAAATAAAAAATTTAACCAAAATAAATACAAAAAATCTTTTTTCTCTCTTCTTTCTTACTCTTCTCTCCACCGAATATCCATCCTGACCAGCAATCACCAAATGCAAGTTTAAAAGATGAAGAGAAGATTTTATCTATAATGAACTCTCTGAGAGTACATAGTTTAAAAGTTTAACACTTTTATGCTAAAAACTTATTTTTTATTTAATACCTAATGAGACCTAATTAAGAGGTTAAAAGAAAGATAAAAAAAATTTAAAATTAATTGAAGCTAGCTCTGCCTTTGTATCATTCTGGTTTTGCCTTAGTGTTATTTACCTAATGTTGGAAAACGTAATTATTTTTATTTGATTGATGTGGTAGAAATTAATTGTGTAAATGTGATAAACCAAAAGTTACCTAATAATAATGAATTAGAATTTCTTGTAGAGTCTATCAAACTAATAAAGGGAGGTTCACTCTAAAGTTCCCCTGTCTGTTTTAAAAATAAAAATTAGGTTAGAGTTGTATTTTTTAACTGTTAAATTTTATTAGTATGAAAAATAACCATGATAACTAATCATTTTTTAAGTTTTTTATTTATATTTTTTTATTTATATTTTTATTTTATTTATCATTATTTATTTAAATTGATTAAGTAATTATATAATTAATCAATTATAATGATAGATAAAGAATTAACCTTCTTATTTAATTATATATTTAAATAATCAATAAAATTGAAATTAATAATGAAACAATGAATTAAATACATAATTAAAGAGAATAAAAAATTAAAACAGAAGAGATTTTATTAATTAATTACGATTTATATTTAATGTTTTTAAATCAACTTCAATCAATAGAAAATTAGCTATCCATAGAGAATAATAAAAGCATAAAAAACTTCACAAGAACAATAAAAAAAGGGGTAAACATCTTAGAATTACTAGTGAATCTTGTCTCAAACTCTTTTTATACTTTAAGTCTCTTTCTTAAATCCAACAACTTAGCATCAATAACGAATTTCACTTGCGACATTCATAAAAATTAATAACATGCATGACATGCGGACAACACGTAGGAATAACAAGACTTTATGGCCAATTAAAAAAGAAAATGAAAAAAATTATATTTGTTATTCTGGTTATTTTTAGTAACAATAAAATTAAATTGTTATAAAATTAAATACATAACCTAATTATCATTTTTATAATAAGTAAATAACACTGACACTAATTTTTGAATTAATAAATTGGAATTAAGATTTATCTAAGAACATCGCCAACCATGCATCGTTTTGATACAAAAATTGCACTATATTTTTTCTCTTTTTTAACTCAAAACATCAAATATTACATTAAAAAATATGTTTTTTTTATTTTTTATTTTAATTAATTGCTTAACAATTATTATATTACTATTGATTAAATAATAATAATAATAAATTTAAAAATTATATCCTTAAGATAAAAATTAAAAATTCAATCATAAGAATCAATTAATTAAGATATTAATTTTGATCTGAATTTGAAACCAATTATCACCCAAAACAAATATTTGTCGCTCAACCTATGCCAAAAAGATCTTTGCAAGGTTGAATGCAAACTATCCTTAATGTAGCATCCAAATGAGTGGAATATATATGGCGAGTTTAACATGATATTAAAGCTGGTTTCATGGTCCTCATCGACTCTTGTATCGTAAATTTAGACTCTAGTCGATGTGGATGAGGGATGTTAAGTCTCATATTGGTTAGGGATATTTCTTCCGTTGCACATATAAGTTTGGGCAATCATTCACCTTATAACTTAAGTTTTGAGATGGAGTTAAAATTAAGTCTAAAATGGTATCAAAACTGGTTCCCTGGCCCCCCATCGGCCCTCGTGCTATAAATTTGGACTCTAGCCGATGTGGATGGGAGATGTTAAGTCCCACATTAGCTAGTGACATTTATTTCGTTGCACATATAAACTTAGGCAATCATTCACCTTATAACTTAAGTTGTAAGGTAAAGTTAGGGTTGTCAATGGTCTGGCCAACCTCCCTAGCAGTGCATTATGTGCCATAAATTCGGACCAGTGTCGACCAGGATCCCTCTCGGCTTAATCAAACCTCCAACTCATAACTTAAGTTTTAAAGTGGAGTTAGACTCAAATCTAACTGTTTCAAAGCAAGATATCAAGAGCATTTATTTATACTATTAATTTATATCTATATTATTGTTAACATTATATTTATATCATTAAAAAAATAGTTAAATCGAGTAAAAATGTTATTAGCACGAGATACAAAGTACAATAAATTATTCAAATTTTATCATGTGTATTCCATTATTAAAAATATTGAGAAATTTATAAATATTATTGATAACGTAACATCTAAATTTCAAAGATAAAATAGTAACTTATTTTTTTGAAGAAAAAAAGCTCGATTGGGATAAACAATTATTCTTACTATCTCAAATCAATGGCTTTGTAATATAATTTTTCACTCATTTGTCAAGGCTTTCCTTTCATGGTTTCACGTGAAAGCATGATAAGAACACTATTATTCAATACCTAAATTCAAGGATTAAATCTTAGATCAACTTTCAAGGCAACGCTCGAACTTGCACTTCTACATCTGCTAGCCTAGTTGCAGAGTCAAATGGACTGACCCACAATGTAGTAACTTAACTTCATCTTAACCATAGTCTCCCACGTCTTAGTATCTCTCATCAGAATTTCCTGGTTTGTCTTTCTTTTCTCTTAATATAAATGAAGGAAAAACTAAGTTAATATAAATGTAGAAAAAATTGAGTTACTTTTAACTCAACGAACTATTGGGTGAAAAAGGCAAAATTAAAAAAAATGATGAGCAAATTACAACAATTATTTATCAAAATCAAGAACTCGTTGAAATTTTAAAAAATGAAAACTCAAAAAGGTATTAAGTTTTTTAGCTCCAAATATGTAAGAGTTGTGTCTAAATTTAAAGAAGATAATAAATTTTATTCAAAAATTTAAAATCCATAAATGATCCGTGCCAACTTAGATTATTCAAAGTAAACAAGTAAAAATTACTTAAAAAATATCTTGAGAACAAGGACATGAATCTCAAAAATAAGGAGAATAATATTAAGCTTAAGACCAAGGATCTCAAGATAACTCAAATATTTTGTCAATATTTTAATAATCTTAGAAGATCTAGAAATGATTTTTTTAATTTATATTATATTTTTAACTCTATGTTATATTTAATAATTTTTTATTAATTTTATATCGTATACTTAATTTTAATTTATTATATGTAATAAAAATTAAACAATATTATTAAATAAAAAAATATAATTGTAATAAATTTTAGTTAAAGATATATAATTATGGTGAAATATAAATTAAAACAATATTTTTAATTTTTTTCTTTTATTAAAAAATAACAAATAAATAGTATTGCACCAAATTTAACATGATACTATTCATCATGTCATGTACAATGTAATATTTGGTATCTCTTTGGGACAACTTTTAGTACACAAATATCATTTTGGTGCAACGATGCCTCCTTTGAGTTGGTGTAATGTATAATTACATATTTTTTTATTTTTTTAATATATATATTTTTTTACTCTTTTTACTAAAATTTATTAATTTATATTATTAATTATAATAGTAATATCAACATTTCTAATGCTATTTTGATATAAACTCGAAACACAGGGAATTCTCACAAATTTATGACTTTTGCTAATATTTTTAGAGTCGAAAATAATTTGGAAGATTTTTCAACATAAAAATTAAAAGATGCGTTATAACTCAAACACTTCCCTAATTTTTTGAAAAATTACTCGAAAAAAATTATCATATATACAATTATTGTTTTTTCTTTCCATTTTTTTCAATTGCTGTTGACCTGTTGCCATCTCTCCTAAACTATCAAAGACCAAAACTTTGTCTTACATAAGACTAAAAAATTAATATTTTATTCTTTGATATCATTCTCTATTTTAAAATATATTGTAAAATTAATAAGTTAATTAAAGATGTCATTATCAACTCCTTGACCTAAGTCATTGTAATTAAATTGTATCCCTTAAGAATTTTACATATACCTTTTAATGCATACAATTCAACGCAAATCGTAAAAAATTAATCAATATATAAATTCTAACTTTCCTTTTTCATAGTATGCTTTTTTTTTTAATTTGTAACAAAGACTTATCTTTCGTTTTTTAAGAAATAGGAGTCTTGTTTATGTTTCTATATAAATAAAAAGTTATAAATTTTTTTTACTAAACTTATCTAATTAACTTATCGTTAATGTATTGTTTCATAAGTATCAATCCTAATCAAAATGCTTCAATTGCTGTTGGCCTGTCGCCATCTCTCCTAAACTATCGAGACCAAAACTTTACATAAGACTAAAAATTAATATTTATATACCTAAATACATTTTAAAGTCGTAGTTGTCAAAACCTTTAATATAATCTAATCGTAATTTTTTTCCACTAAAAAATTCCAAGTAATCAACTTCCTCATTTCTTTATCTAAAAACAATAAAGAAAAGATAAAAAGTTTCATAATATTATTAGAAGATTAAGTCTTAATTTAAAAAATAAAATTAGCATCATTAAATTGAAGAGATTTAAATATAATTAATAAGAGAGATTTTATTCCTACTCAGATTCAAAAAAATCTTCACAAAATAATGAAAAATATCCACTTGAAACCTATATGTAAATTTTAAAAATTTGAGAACAAAATTTTACATTCTAAGAATTTAGAGACCTATAATAATATAGGTTATCCTATTAATTGGTTGTTATTTGTCTGACTCAATTATTCTAGCTTGTTGATGTAACAAAACCTCAAATGATACTATCAAACAATTTTTTAATGTTCCGTGCCAGTTGCCACTACTTTATCATAATCTTTGATTTGATATTTAATTTAATTTTTTCACTTTATCTCCTAATTTGAATGATAAAATTATAGATCAAATAGTGATACAAAACATAACTCTGAAGTTATGCTCAGCTTAATTAATCAACCTTAGACTTATCATGGAAACCAAGAGCAACCTTAGTCGACAATTATTATCGAACTAGATTTATTCTACAACCTAATAAGCAATACCACAACCATGCAAGAAATTCAAAAAAAAAAAAGGGGGGGAAATGCTATTTATCAAAGCCAAAACAAAACATATGGGAAATTCTATTTATCTGCCAAAACAAAACATACGTCAGATCATGTTAAGTCAATGGCCAATCTCATCACCCATCACATTTGTGATATCAAAAATTTTGTTATATCTTACAGTACTTGTGTTAAAAGTTCTGTTTTGAAGAACATGGAAAAATAAAATAAAGCAAAATCGTGAATTTGGACAGCTGGCCTATTTTTATGTAATAGTTGGATAACATTCATGCAAAGCTATTTGCTGACATTGATAAATTAATCCTATCTATTGAAAAGATCATGTCAAGTACTTCACTTCATTCTCATTGTTACCTTCAGAAGGTTTTACCTGAACAAGGTTTCTTCTAGGAGTACAGGCTAAATTTTTAATAATGGAAGAATGAAGATCAAATTCAGCCTTCAATTTCATGCAGCAGACTTCTATCCACTTCTCAGCTACGCTGGTAGCTACATTATCTTGGCTGTCTCTTTCATGTTCTTCAATGGCTGGTCTTATCTCGTCATATAAAGATTGAAGATGAGAGGACGCATCGATCTTCAGGTCCTGTGAAGCAAAAAAAAGTAGGCACAAAAGTGTGATGATGATGGAATAAATCAAATTTTCTGAGCAGTACAAGAGATCCAAGTAACAAAAATAGTCCATTCATTAGGATTCTGAAAATGACTTTAGTTTGCTTTAAGTGTTCAACTCCTTGTGATCTGCAAATCAGTTTTTGAACACAACCTACAATGTAATTCTCAAAAGTGTCAGATAATATAATAGAACTTTGCAAAATTCTCCATCAACCAGTGGCAACAACTACTCCAAACACATTACAGCATCTAGTAACCCAATTTTAGCCAGAATACGATACCAACTTTTCTTTAAAATCTAAAACCTTCAAATCCAATAATTCAACAGGTAGTATATATAGTATATAGGTTGACATTCTCATTGAATAGAACAACAAACCATCTCGTCGGGCCTAGTGCAGGATTTTTGAGATGTTAACTACACAAAATATCACAATCAGCTGCACTTAAAATGAAAATATTATTGTATATGAATAAATAAATAACTATTTTTACAAATATTTACATTAAAATCGATTATACATATTCGCAAAATCGTTTAGTATTATAGATGCTATAGTTATGTCCACAAGGAACCTCTGATACTGCATTACTTACCTCGTATATTAATACTTCTTGTTGTGCTTCCTTCGATGCTAGAAGTAGAGCAGCATATTTCCCATCCACTTGTTGATGTGGCAAATGTTTCAACTTTCCATTAGAATATTGCTTTGACCTTTTCTTTGGTGTGGATCCTGGTCCAATTCTATAGTTTTGGCATGCACTGCCACTCCGAATACGAGACATCATTGAATTCTTCTGTGAAAACGCCTGCTGAGTGTCTTGGGAATACAGTTTCCTTTCCTGATTGACTTCTGCTTTTATTTCATTGACAAATGCCCCCTCCATTGGAACTGAATCCAATGACTGAACAATGAAAGAAGTGGGCAATAATTGGTGTTCAGAACTCCCATCAACATTCATTATCATCTCTTCAAGATTATATTCAGAATTTGAAATAGCTTTGAAAAGCTTAGACGAAGGCTCATCCTCTGCAGAATCATAGAGCGGGATTTTCTCAACTGAGTATCTGCAACCATATGAACGCTGAAGATAAAATAAAAAACCGCTGTGACAAGAAGTCAACATGAAATGCTTAAACAAAAACCATTTTGACACAAGTCTTTTAACAATTTGAATGAAGTTGGTAAAGTCACTATAATTAGGTAACTGCTCAAGAAGCATCTCGTTATAGCCAAAGAGGGCGCCAATGAAATAAAGACCCAACAGAGGTGCTGAAATACTTTTGTGATTTTGTAAATATACTACTAGCTCATTCAATTAACTAATATGGCAATATAATGTATCCATGAAAATTCATCACCTATTAGGACCACTCAAAGTTCATAAATGATGTTCATCTAAGCCCATTATAGTACTGATTCGGTAACACATCCAGCACTTCTGTCCAAGGGAGGGTCATATAACCTTAACAGGCTCAGTAAGGGTTAAATTCATTTCTCTTTTACTTACAAAAAGATATAATTTTGTGATATGAATTTAAAATTATTTCAAATCATTACGAGAAAAGAGAAAAGAGGACGTTTGTGTACAACTATTATCAAGCATCATTTATCTGCTTCCAAGCAAGAGACATCTAACACAGCAAGAAAGAGACATCTAAGATATTAACTCCAAAAACGTATGTTGTGACAACTAACCGTTGCTAAATAGGCCATTTGAATTATGTCAAATGCTGAGAATGCCACAATGACAATACTACATGGCATGAGTGTATCCCAACCACCAAAGATCCTAGAGAGAAATCATAAACCAAGAACTATCGTCTGCGTAAATTTTCCAAAAGATTTTAGGATTCTTTTAGTGTAAACATCAGTGTAAGATGAGTTTGTACTTCTACAATGCTAGGTCTGAAATGCCAAGCCATTCTAACATTCAAGCACCTCTGAAACCTTACAATGCACTAGACAGGCCATGTAGCCTGTAGGACAAAGCTTCTGCTAGCACCAGATTCTTAATGAAGTACGAGCGAGGTGATTGTATATCCTATTGGAGGAAGGTGATGGTGCATACAGAACATGGAGAGGTAAACTATATTAACTGGTTTACCAGAGTATGTCATAAAAGGCCCTCATACCAAAAAAAAATAATAATGAAACTTAAAGGATGCCTGAAAAAGAATCTTCCTACTTTATTCAGGAAGAATTAAGAAAACATTTAATGTGACGTGTTCAAACAATATGAAGTTGCCTTCCTCAAGAAGGACACTCACCTTGAGGCTTGGTAAACCACCACACCCCCCCCCCCCCCCCCCCACTCTTCTTTTCTCTCCTCTTCTCTTTCTGAGATTAGTATCTTCTTCATAAGTTTTGTTTTACAGAATTAGCATCAATCAACTCCTTTTATAGGTTTTACATGCTTGCACAACCATCTTCTCAAGCAACAAAATGCAATACATCTTGAGGGCATTCAAAAGGAGAAGCTAAAAACTTTCCAAAAATCTCCTAAAGCATTATACCTTACATCACCAGCATGCTAAGGTCTAACAAGCACATGAAAAGTGATGACAAATACACATAAGTATCTAACGGAGCCAATATTTCTCAGTTACACAAACATAAAGTTGTGCATAAATGCATCAAAGTGTAATGACAAAAAGTACCTGTCATCATCATCTTCCCATAGATAAGTGTCCTCCTGTGGGGAAAAAAATTGCAGAACATATTAAAAAAGATTCTTATCAGGAAACAAGTGGAGAAAGCAAACTAAAGAGAGAGGACAAAAGATATAGCAACAGATGAGAGCAATGGGTTCCGTGTCCCCAAGACAAATATATTTAATGTATCATTTACCAACAAACTAAATATAACAGTTTAACGGTAAGCAGTTGATACATTATGAATGTTTAATACCCCTCTAATTGTGGACATGAGAGCATTGAATTGACCTATCTGGAAGAATCATGTCATCATGAAATTTTCACATTTTGTTTAGCTTCCACACTCTAAAGACTAGGGGTATCTATGGTCCAGTCCTTTTTTTTTTTACCGGACCAGTCCGGTCCCAACCGTTTATAACAGTTTGGTCAGGTCCAATTAACAGTTATAACTATTCAAGTCTCTTGTTTATTAAAACTTAATTAACATACGTAATTTTACAAAATATGGACACAATTGATGCAGTGACCAACTGGATAATGTGATTTAAAGAAACAGTTGGCGACTAGGAGGTTACATCTCCGACTCTCGGCATTTGTTCTTATTTACATGTTTCATGCTTGATTAGTTACAATATATAAAGTGATACCACCAAAAGTAATACAAATTAGCATGTGTCTTGGTGGTAATAGGCGGAACTTATATCCCTGAGTACCGGGGTTAGACAGCCAGGGAGTTGGCTTCATTTATGTTTAAAAAATAAAATAAAATAAAAAGGTCTGGAATGGAACGGTACTGTTAAAAACAGCCTGTCATGTTTCTAACCAAACAGAACCATTTAGTATTATATATCATGTAGTTTGGTCAGGTTTATCTGATTTTTTCGACACCCCTACTAAGGACATTGGATATTGCTTCAATGAGCATCATGAAACGAGTGATTCCTATTAATCATCCTCTTAACACATCAGGAACACTAAGAGTAAGAAGATGTATTTAGATTGGCATAAACAACTTTGACATTGAAAGATACTAAGCCGCTACTGATGCAAAAAACAGAGAAGTATGAATTTGAAGCCCACATGAAGATAGGGACCATGACAGAACTGATGGTATGCAGAGAGTGTTACTCCTAAAACTCCAAAACCTGGTTTACAACAAAGGAGAGTTCCAAGAGAAGGTTCCTATACCATGGATGGTTATGCAATATCTCACTGGAAGAAAATGTGAAAATCCAGTTTCAGAATATATGATGAAGAAGCTGGATGGTTAAAACAATAGAGCCTATTTATTCAGACAAGGTTCTAGATTCTAAGCTGCAAATAGATCATACCATATGTAATAGTGACATGTGGCAGTTTGACTTGTAAATTGTCCACTTTGACTAAGGGGAGAACCTTTATGCGTTTAGAAGAGAAAAAAATTTGTCTGAGCAACCAACCTTGATGAATTTACAATAATAGAAAGCTTATAATTATTGATGAATAGAGAAACATAGGTAGGCCAGCAAACATACAGGCATCGTTTGGAAAGTCAAAACTTGGGAGGAATGATAAGAGATTTATCCTTAAGAAATCTAAAGCTCCAACCTCCAACGGAGTATAATTATTCCTGAATAGTGGACAGTATATTTTCCAATTAACTTCAACCAAGCACCAATTTAAAAACTATTTTTTTTCCTAATATGTGCATTTAACAAGTTCCAGAAACTCTAGCCAACCATAATTGATACAGCCACTTGGATTTTTGATACCATAGGAAAATGCCACAAAAGGGATGTCTAGATAATAATACAAAGATGATAGTTTTTCATGATACATTGCTTTCTTAACATAAAATCATAATACAAACAAGACGAAACAATTGAGACTTTGTTGAACAGGGAGCATAAGATATTGGCAAAGGCATTTGCCTCAACACTAACCATAGTGAAAGAAAGACATAATATCACATCCTTAGTATTAATTAAGACTTTTCTGCTTGACCAAACAATAACATTACCTGAAATCCACGAGATTTTGCCCCAAGAAATCCAGAACAGCTGGCCGCACCACACAGGCACCGAACCTTGGCACCTCCATACCATTCAAAATTATAGTCATATGCCAATTCAGTTCCAACAGATATATCTTGCTTTGCAAATATCCCAACCCTTATTTCACCCACTACATTCCACTTTCTTGTCTCACAATTTGGCTGACTGAAAAACACAGAATGAAATATGAGACAAGTCAATTTTGCATAGTACTAGACAATATACATAATTACCATAACACTTTTTATTAATAATATAAAATATACAAAATACCAGGTCATTTTTTTTTATTAATTATATACATCCCACAATTCAGTATTTTCTGAGAGAAATATCTCACCATGAATGATTTATGAACCGAGCAAGGCTTCCTTTTGTAGTGGCATCAATAGATTCAGATGAATTAAGAGAAATTATATAGGCATCCCTGAGACCTGCATCAAGCGACAGATATTGTGAATCTTGTATTAATATATACTTTTGGTGCATGTTTGGGAGCTCTATATACCACCTTGAATTTCATAAGCGTGAGATCTTCTCTTTGCCTCTTTCCAGGATATCACTTCTCCACAATATTCAATAATAAACTGTCCTGCCTGACATTAAAAAATATAGTTCAAAAAAAAAAGAAGAAGAATTTAACAAACAAATAGTTTGCTAATTAACCAAAAGCTAAATACTCTGCACATTTATAAGTTTAGCCGTAGAGATTGAAAGCTCAACACTCAGTTCAGTCCAGTGACAGACACATGTAATTAAAAGAAACAGAACAATATCATACACCACTACCACATAAAATTTGTCTCATACAAGGCTGACTAAACAGAATTAACCAAAGTAATTCATAATATATGAGTTCAATAACAAATTAATTATTATTTTATGATTGTAAAACTATTGCCAACTAATTATAATTTATTACCTTTATATTCTCATCAGCTAAAAGGCCCCACCCACGGCCCTCAGTATTATACAACTTTGTCTTGGCATATTCACACGTCTGAAATTTCTGCAATATTGAAATGGATTAGACATCAGTTTTATAAAACTTATATAAGAAACTCAACGCTAAAACCCTCCAATACCTGATCTAAGCACATTGCTCTTACAAAAATTTGGTCTGAACACTTTCCATATAGTAACAGAAAGAATGCAGGGAGTGCAACCTTAGAGCTTTAATTTACTATATCGTGTGATTCTAGGGTAGTAACAATTAAGGAATAAAAGCTGAAGCTTCTGGTAAATGTTGAAGGAAATTTCAGTTTTGGGCTCATAGCTGGGAAAAAGTCCACTCAGCACAAAGCTCTGCAGAGCTTCAAAAGCTTTGGTAGATAAGGGTAAATATGAAGGAAAATACTGGGTCCACAGTCTGCAACAGTCCAGAACAAAAGGGGGGGAGGGGAGAAGGAGGAAGAAAGAAAGAACAAATGGATATGAAAAAAAATGGTACAGTTGAGTGCAATAAAATGAGAAGAAAAGGAGGGGAAGAGAGACTGGAAAACAAAAATCTACCTGATTCTTGCAATATACACCACAAGGGCAATAGCCAGGAGTGCATTCAGTGCTGGTTAGTACATTCAAGCAACTCTCTCCACATGTACTACCAGGGTTATTCATATCATATTTGCAATCACATATAGCAATATCCTCCTCCTTCTGCTTTTTGTGTCTGCAAACAAATAGAATATAAGAAAAAAAAGTTCAAAGAAATGGAGCCTACGCCTAATCCAAAACATTTGGGGTAGCTACTTTAGCTCTTGTATGAGACAATTGAGGTGCCACTTATATCTGCTTGCACTTGTGACTTCAGCTCTTGACTATAGCATTATGTCAGTGGTTTATAATATTAGTTTCTAACTTTCCATAAGTTAATGATACTTGTAAGACATCAAATTTCCTACACAGTATGATTATTAATCAGTGGAATCTATGATGATTCCTCCTTGATGAATTAAACTTTTATTTCAAGATAGGTAGGTACAGTTTTACGCTGAACTTAGTAAGGATGGGACAATACAAAGACTTGAATGAATATATATATATATATATATACAAGCTATGAAGAAACGAATAAAAAAAAAAGAGGGGATAGAGTCCTTACTTTCGATGCAAGAATTCATTTTGTCTAATGTGTACATATTGTGGTAGTACATCAGTATGTTGATCCTTCAAACAAAATATAATCCTTTATTAATACAAGTGGAAGAACTTGAACATAAGCAGGATGAAGAAAGAAAGAAATTTTTTTTTTTTATAAAAGTTGCCACCAAGGTAGGTGCAAACCATTGTCCTTCTAAGTATTTCCTGCCAGAGAGAAGACTTTCGTACAATGGAAGCAATCTATCATTCTACAAATAAAACCGAAGGCAAGAGATAGAAGCATAAAATCATTAAAACGTGGAATCAATAAAAACTAAAATAACTGTCTTTGGCATTTAGGTTTCCAACAGATATGATATTAATATTGATAGTTACAACGTCTCAAGAGGTGATTTTCACAAGCAAACTTATTTGCAAACTGTACTGGGGATGCGTTCATAATAATCATTATCTTCTCATCATAATCATCATCCAAAGCCCAAGTTGTGGTCCCCTAGCTTTGAATAAAGTAGCGCTTTAGTCCCATAGCTTTCAATTAGAGAACGTTAGTCACAAAACTCTAAAAAATATCCACTTCAATCCCATACCTTTGGCGTACACTTTAGTCTCTCTTTTTTTAGTTTTTTACGATTAAAATGCAATTTTTTTCAAAGTTATAAGACTAACTCACTCAAATTGAAAGCTACGGGACTAAAAGTTTCATTTTGAAAAACATGCTATGGACCTCTCGCACCCTACCCATTTCTAAACTTTTATTTCTTTCAAATGTCAAACACATTTTTCATAATTCCCTAATTGTTTTATGATTATTTTTTTCATAACCCCAACATTGAGCTGATGGGTGCTGAAAGCACCGCGCTGCGTGCAGAGAGACGCACTCGCACGCAGAGAAGAGAAGATAGGCATGTGGCTTCAACCCAGAGCCATGATCGAGCTCAATAGAAGAGGAGGACCACTCCAATTCGTTAGGAAGGACCATTCAAGCCGTTAGAAGAATATCTTACATGCGTGTAGTGACGCGGAGGTGGTTGCTCATACCGTTCCCACTATTTTCTATTATTTTCTGTAATTTTCTTAAAACAATTCTAATCTGTAAGGCTATATAGAGAGCCGAGGAATCCAGAGAAATGTAATGAGAATTAAAGCATTTATCCCTCTCTGCGTGTCTTCTCTTCCTTAGTTCTTATTCTAAATTAAACCTTAACAATAGTATCAAAGTCATACCAGGGGAAAATCCAACGCTGAGTTTCGCAGCGAAGTAATAGAAACCCTAGTAAGGCATGAATCAGGCTTCGATCAAGTAGTCACGACCTTACAGGCAGTGCTCACCGAGTTACAAGGATTTCGTGCCACTTGGAACTTTCCTGAGGAAAATTCGTTCGCATGAGAAGATAACCCACGCCCAAATGGTGGATTAAGAAACCCTAATGAACTACCACGCTCTCACTTTAAGCTTTCATTTCCTACCTTTGTGGGGGAAGACCCCAATGGGTGGCTATACAAAGTTGAGCAATACTTCGAGTTCACAAACACTACACTAGAACAACGAGTGCAGTTGGCATTGTTTCATTTGGAGGGCATTGCCTTACAGTGGCATAGGTGGATCACCAAGTTCCGTGGACCACTCACTTGGGAGGAATTCACCCAAGCCATACAATTGCGATTTGGGCCAACTGATTATAAAGATCCCTCTGCCGCTCTAACCGGACTCAAACACACTTCAAACGTAGCTACTTACCAAGAAGCATTTGAGAAACTCTCTCACAGAGTGAATGGTCTTCCAAAAGAATTTCTAATAGGCTGTTTCATCGCTGGGTAAGAGATGAGATCAGGATCGAAGTCAAAATTAAGAAACCACAAACATTGGCTGAGGTTATAAGGGTGGCAAGATTGATTGAAGAAAAGAATTTACTTTAGAGGAAAGCCATTCAATATCCACGCTATCCAGTCCTCAGTAGAAACAAGAGCTTCCACTAACCATACTGTTGGAGTGTTAGGACCCCTACCCCACCAACGACCCAACTCAGCACCAATTGCCCCACCTACTACCTTTCGTCGCATCACTAATCAGGAGGCACATGAGCATCGACATAAAGGGTTGTGCTATTACTGTGATGAGAAATTCACAGCAAACCATCATTGTGCACGTCCACAACTGTTTATAATATAAGAGATTGAACAAAATCTCACAGAAAACTCTGAAGAAAAGTTGTTGGAATAAGAGTTACACGAGGTAATGCCTGAGATCTCATTTCATGCTATAGCAAGAGCTGAACATCCTCAAAACATACGAGTAATGGGGCAGTTAAAAAAAAGAAAGTGCTAGTGCTGATTGACGGAGGGAGTACTCACAATTTCATTGATCAAGCCCTTACTATCCAATATGGAATAACCATCACCAAGGGAAAGAAGCTGGAAGTAATGGTGGCCAATCGTGAAAAGGTAGAATGCGCAGGTCAATGCTATGCAACCTGTCAACTGGCTCTAGGTGTCCAAGGGCTGGAGACTTTAGGTCCAATTGGGATGGACTATAAGAAGCTAACCATCAGCTTCCAGGTGGAAGGCACTTATCACAAGCTTCAAGGGTTAGGACACAAACATTATGGCCCTAACCTGCAAGGAAACCCATAGCCTACCAAGTACAAGGTTATTCCTTCAGATACTTTCCAATAAACTCTCGAGAGAACAAACTAGAACTCATTCCCCTGAGATAAACAGAATATTGGTTGCATTCCCTCAAGTGTTTGAACCTCCCACCAACCTCCCTCCTAAACGATTACATGATCACAGTATTCCTCTACAACCAGGAACAGGACTAGTAAATGTAAGGCCCTACCGTTACCCTTACTACCAGAAAACTGAGATAGAAAAAATGGTACCAGAGCTCCTACACTCCAACTTGATTAGACCAAGCAACAGTCCTTTCTCGTCACCAGTGTTGTTAGTAAGGAAAACAGATGAGACTTGGAGGTTCTGCGTAGATTACAGATCTCTGAATTCCATTACTATCAAAGATAAATACCTTATACCCGTCATAGACGAGTTGTTGGATGAATTGCATGGAGCCAAGGTCTACTCCAAACTCGATCTTCGATCAAGTATCATCAGATAAGGGTTCGTGAAGAGGACACCCCAAAGACAGCATTCCGGACACATGAAGGCCACTATGAATTCCTTGTGATGCATTTTGGCCTTACCAATGCTCCGACCACCTTTCAGAGTTTAATGAATGATCTTTTCGGGCCTTATCTCAGGAAATTTATATTGGTTTTCTTTGATGACATTTTAGAGTATTCTCAGTCATGGAAAGATCATACACTGCATCTACAAACTGTTTTGCAGGTGCTAGCAGCTAACAGTTTATTTGCTAAACCTTCCGAGTGTCATTTTGGTGTATTCCAGGTAGAGTACCTAGGACATCTGATATTTGAACAAGGGGTTTCCGTGGATCCTGCAAAAATTCGAGTTGTTATGGAATGGCCAATCCCAACCATAGCGAAGGAAGTCAAAGGGTTCCTAGGATTGGCTAGTTATTACAGAAAATTCATTAAGCACTTTGGTGGGATAGCAGCACCTTTCACTGCCCTACTAGGGAAGGAAGGATTTTAGTGGAATGAGGTTGCAGCTCAAGCCTTTCAACAACTGAAAGAAGCACTAACTTCCCCTTCTATCCTAAGGGTACCTAATTTCACTCAACGCTTTGTAATTGAATGTGATGCTAGTGGCATAGGGCTAGGAGCAATTTTGACTCAGGAGAACCGTCCAGTGGCTTACTTCAACGCTGCCCTCAAAAGGTCAGCTTTAGCTCTGTCAACTTATAAGGAGATGTTGGTTGTGGTTAGAGCTATCAAGCTGTGGCGCCCTTACCTGTTGGGAAAACCCTTCACAGTGCGCACGGATCAGAAGAGCCTTAAGTACCTTTTAGAGCAAAGAATCACCACCCCAGCTCAAGCAAGATGGTTACCTAAGCTGCTCGGGTATGACTATCAGATTGAGTACAAGAAAAGCTCAGAAAATCAAGCAGCAAATTCGTTGTCAAGAAGGGTGGAATTTCAACTAATCTCCATCTCGCAACCTCAAGCAGCTTGGGGGCCTATCCTCAAAAAGAAGTCCAACAAGAGCCATTTTATGAGAAACTGCAAGCCAGAGTCTCCACAAGTGTGACACACAATTTTTGTAAACGTGATTGGGTATGGTTCAAAAGGGATAAGGCTTATCTAAACCCACAATCTTCCCTAATCCCTCAAATATTGGCTGAGTGCCACTCATCACCAATAGGAGGGCACTTTGGATTCCACAAAACACTTTCCCGCATCAAACAAAATTTCAACTGGCCCAACATGCAGCAAGGAATGAAAGAATTCATACGCTCATGTGACATATGCCAGAGATGCAAGCATGACTGCATGAAACCAACTGGATTACTGCAGCCTCTACCAATCCCTGACAAAAGCTGGATAGAAATCTCAATGAATTTCATTGAAAAGCTGCCTCCATCTAAGGGTCACACGGTGATTATGGTGTTGGTGGATCGCTTGACCAAATATGCCCACTTCATAACTCTGAGACACCATTTCACTACTATGACCGTTGTTAAGGCTTTTGTGGCCAACATAGTACGCTTACATGGCATTCCTACTTCAATAGTTAGTGATAAAGACAAAATATTTGTAAGCTCCTTATGCAAGGCCCTGTTCAAACTGCAGGATATTAAGCTATGTATGAGCTCCAGTTATCACCTTCAAACCGATGGGCAGACAGAAATGGTCAATCACACCTTAGAACAATATCTGCGTTGTTTTACTGGAGAACAGTCAAGCAAATAGATGGAATGGTTGCCTTGGACAGAATATAGTTATAATACATTTACACACTCCTCCACAAAAGTGACACCCTTTGAGGCAATTTATGGTCATCTACCACCACGCTTACTAGCCTACATCCCAAGCACTTCCAAAGTCCAATTGGTGGATGAATGCTTACGTGATCAGGATATCATTTTGCATGATCTACGCCATCATCTCATGCTAGCTCAGAACCGTATGAAGTGTCACGCTGATCAACACCGCAGAGAAGTATCATTTGCAGTAGGAGATTATGTGTACCTCCGCCTTCAACCATACAGGCAAACATTTGTGGCTTTCCGAGCTACCATGAAGTTAGCCCCACGTTTCTATGGCCCTTACAAAATCACAGTACAAATTGGAGCAGTGGCATATAAGTTAGACTTACCTCCTGATTCTCAGATACACAATGTTTTTCATGTTAGTTGGCTCAAAAGACACTTGGGGCATTACACACCAACCCTCACGGTTCTACCTCCTGTCTCAGATAATTCTACAATGTTTCCTCAGCCTGAGGCTGTCTTGGATCAAAAAGTGATCAAAAGAGGAAATTATCGACCAAAATCAAAAATTCTAGTGAAATGGGTTTTAGCATCTACGGTAGCATCTTCCATCTTCTTGGGAAAACGAATGGCGTTTCTGTAAGACATATCCATCATTCATCCTTGTGGACAAGGATTCTCGGGTAAGGAGGAGTTGATGGGTGCTGAACGCACCGCATTGCGCGCAGAGAGACGCGCTCGCACGCAGAGAAGAAAAGGTAGGCATGTGGCTTCAACCCAAAGCCATGATCGCGCTCGGTAGAAGAGGGGGACCACTCCAATTCGTTAGGAAGAACCACTCAAGCCGTTAGAAGAATCGCTGACATGCGTGTACTGACGCGGAGGTGATTGCTCATACCGTTCCGCTATTTTCTGTTATTTTCTGTAATTTCCCTAAAACAATTCCCTCTCTGCGTGTCTTCTCTTCCTCAGCTCTTATTCTAAATTAAACCTTAACATGAGCATTACTGAACCCCAAAAAAATCATAAGCGTACTAAAGTCACTATAAATAATTTAAAGTTCACAAGCGACGCACATGGAAAGGTTCATCTGTATTTAAAAGACAAAGCTATAGAGAAAGTAAGCAACTCATAACAAATGAATTTTACCGATACTAGAAACAAGAAATCGGAAAAGAAAAATTGTAACAATGTCACTAAGAACACGTTAATGGAAGTGTGATCATACCAAGATAGTCTCTGTTACAAGCATTTGTCCGATAAAATAGTCTCGCCGAGTACCTGATATGGGAGCGAGAGAAAATAAATACCCGAATTTATCAGTGTTTGATTGAGATTGAAACCAGTCGCCAGAAATCTGATACAAACTGTATCTGATGTATTATATCACGCTTCCGCTAAGCAGAAAATTGTCTTACTGATCCACACATATTCCGTTAACCAAACATGCCCTAATACAAAGTCGTAGAGAGAAGGGAGCAAAACAAAAGTGTTTTAGCCACCGGTAAGAACCTTCGAGGATTTTTTTTTTTTTTTTTAATAACTCAATTTGTAATTGCTTGGGCTTATCGGTTGTTATGCATATATTTTATTTAAATTAATTAATAAATTTTTATTTTATTTTTTTATAAAATAAAAAATATATAATATTTATAGTTTAAAAAATATTATTTTATATATATCTAGTATATTTTTGTTAATAAAAAAATCTATTGTATCATTTTAAAGGTTTTTTAATTGAAGGCAATTTAAATTAACCTTTATTTATCACATTTAATATTAAATATCTTTAATTAAATTTTATTATTTTTATTATTATAAATTTTAGATATTTTATCTATTATAATTTTCATTTGTTTATTTTTTGGTGTAGATGTAGTAGGGAGATAATGAGTTTACTTTCTCTTTTCTTTTTTCTTAAATATACTTCATTATAAAATATAATTTAGTATAAAAAATAATTTTAATATTTATCTATTAATATTTATGTCTTTTTAATTTAGTTTTTTAATATTATGTTTAATGTTAATTTTTTAAAAGATTGATTAAAATAAAATAAATATTATAAGTAAATTAAATATTAGGCGCAGTGTATTTTTGCTACTGAATACATAAAACTTATTTAAAAGCTTTATTTTTTTAATGAAACTGAGGAAATGTTATCTCATCATGGGATGAAATATTGAATATTTACCTAAGAAATGTCATTTTTTAAATAAAGACATATTTTAATGAAAAATACATCTTTTAATATTATATTATTATATGTCAATTAAATGCATATAAAATAGACTAGTTTATATAATAAAGGAGGTCTGTATCTCATCCTACCAAATAACATTTATTTAACATATATATAATTTATTTGATATTTTACATTTTTTTTAATATTTCGATTGAAAAAGTTTACTATTAAAATTATTCATAATATATATATATATATATATTATCTATTAATTTATATATATTACTCATATATATAAAAGAATTGCTAAATAATTTTATATGATTTTTTCTTTTATTATCTTCAACAATTGTATTTTTTTTAAAGGGATAAGGCATGTATGTGGCTCATAATAAAGTTAAGAGAACCTAAATTATGAAACAATCTTACATTTTTGCCTTTTTACCTTTAAATACCTTGACCCTTATCATAAATGTAAAACAAACGTCATTTCCCATTTTATTTTATTTATTTTATGTCTATAATTTGTTGAATTTTGTTTTTAACTCCTATTTTCTTTAATATTTTTTTTATTTTTATTTGATGTTTAAAATCTATTTGCTTTTTTAAATAATGAAAATAGACTATAAAGAAGGTCATATCAAATTATCACAACTCAAGGTTTTTTTTTGTTACAAATTGTACTTTATATTGAGAAAAATTTCCTCTAAATACCAGGCAAAAATCTACTTCAATATTTTATTACTAATTTATTATTGTTGGATATATAATATAAATGATTGTTATTTATGTATTAGTGCTACTTATTATATATGCACTCATTTTATGTTGAAGAAAAATTCCATCACGTAGCACACATAAATTGATTTTTACACTTGATTATTTATTTGACAAAATTTATATTTTTTCTTTATTAATTTTTTATTTATAGATATATAATACAAATGGTTGTCATTATATTACTACTATTTTGTATACATATACTCACTTTTCACTTAGAAGTTGTCCTACAATATAACTCTATATAAATATAATTTTTTTTAAAGAATCAAATTTGAATAATTTTAAATTGTTAAGTTAAATTAGAAGATTTTAATAAATCACGATTTTTACTATATAATATTATATATTATACTTAAAAAAATTATTTAGGTTTGAAGTTTTGATTTGAACACATTTTTGTCTAAATTGCAGTGTAAGTAGTTTTATTTATTTTATAATCATGTTTTTTTAATAACTATGATACTTTACATTGCATTGGTTTATACTTATTTGATATATCTCTCATTGTATTACATTTGTCATTATTTAACATCTATATTATTTTTTGTACACTCAAACTCACAAACAATTTTAAAATTTGTAGTTATAAATTTTGTATAGGATTGTTTATAAAGATATTTTTTTATATACGTTGTAGTATTGAATTCATTTTAAAAATTCAAGAAATTAATATAAAATTTAATTTTTAATTTAATTTTCTAACTGTTTTTATTTCCTCCATATGTTTCAATATAAAGCAAGTAAAAAGAATGACATTTGTAAGGATTAATATCAGGAGAGTTAAAACTATAAATTTCGACATTTTTAGATTTATATTAGAGAGTTAACTTTCATATTTATTTAATTCATTTTATTTAATAATATACTTTATTTTAAAAAAGAAAGAGTAAAATTGTTGGGTAATTTATTTGATCGATCACTTTCACAAATAAAAAAGTTAGATATATGGCACCAAAATTTTAAATCATGTTATTATTTTCTTTTTTAGCTATTTTTATTTTTTATTTCACATGTAAACATCAAAAAATTATCAGCTATTAAATAGATGGTATTTTTAAGGGTAGTTGAAAAAAAAAACCTCAAACAAATGTGAGAAAAGTTATACATGGATTTTAGATTAATGTTGATGTATTAAACAATTATTATAATTTAGAAGAATAAATGTCTTATTTATTAGAAACCTGAATGATATATAAACAGTATTTTTGGGTATTTTTCCACACTCATTTTTTTTGTTTTTTTTTACTTTTATTTATTTTATACACTAATAAATATTAAAATATACATATAATAAATACAATTTTTATCTTTTTATCCTTTTGTTAGTTTTTTATACCAATAAATATCAAGTTATCTATTTAATAAACTTTTTTATAAATAGTTGTTTTTATAATATAATTATTTTTATTATATGATCATTTATACGATCTATATAATAAATACAATTTTTATCCCTTTTTTTATTTTTGTTAGTTTTTTCTATCAATAAATATCAAAATGTCTATATGATAATTTTTATATGAATGGTTATTTTGTATAATATTATTATTTTTATTACTAATATTTATACGGTTTATGATTACTCATTTAATGAGTGCTCGATTAATTCATTTATGAATCACATTTCGTTTGATTCTTTAGTTTTTTTACACTAATAAATACCAAAATATTTTTTTTACTTGTTATTAGTTTTTTTATACTAATAAATACAAAATATCTATATAACAAATATTTTTATAAATAGTCATTTTGTATAGTGAATTATTTTTATTACATTAAGTGTGATAATTGATACATTTCATAATTATCCATTTAATGAGTGCTCTATCAATTCATTTATGAATAGATAATTGTTTTATCGAACTATTAATTTTATGTAGAAATTATATCATATCTCGTATCTATTAAAAAAAGAACAATAAGGTAATATAAATTATTTTTAAACAAAAAAAAATTATTAAATTTAATGAAATTATCATTAATGTAAAATTAGCTTATTATATAGTAAAAATATTAAACAAAATTACGTAAATATTATCAATAGTAAATCACCGATATTTATATTGTATTTATATTGTATTGCTTATAATATAGTTATTATTATATATTTATTTATCATTAAAATAACATTAATTAACTACTTATTTTAAGAGTATTTATGAAAGTCACCTTATAAAATATTTGTAACCCAATTTTTTAATTATAATAAAAGTAACTTAAAGTTTTATGACACAAAAATTCCTTTTTTATTTTATTTTATAAAATAAAAATAATTATTATTCAATAATTAATACTATTGTATATTTATCAAATTTAGATAATCAATCTATATATCCACGTGGGTTCAAAAGTAATATTATATATAAAAAGCATTGAAACTTATTCGTAAACCAAAGTGGTATTTTTTTAGTTTTTGTTATTTTTTACCCTAATAAATACTAAAATGTCAATATAATAAATATATTTTTATATTTCTTATGCCAATAAATATATTTTTATGAATATTTATTTTGTATAATTCAATTATTTTTATTATATTAAAGATGATAATTCATGACGTTAATGATTATTCATTTATTAAAATGTATTTTTTTTATTTTTTATACATCAATGAATACCAAAATATCCATATAAAAATACATTTTACGTTTTTTATAATTTTTTACAATTATTTTATAAAATGTAATTATTTTTATTAAATTAAATGTGACAATTTATATAGTTAACGATTACACGTATATGACAAGACTTCTCCTTTTTACATTTTGTTATTTTTTTATATATGCAAATGTTCATATTATAAGCATATTTTGTGCTCTTTTTTATACTTTTTGTTAGTTTTTTTACAATAATAAATATCAAAATATTCACGTACTAAATATATTTTTAATTTTTGTTATTTTTTACCAATAAATTTCAAATTTTAATAAATATATTTTAATAAATAGTTATTTTATATAATATAATTATTTTTATTACATATTAAAGGTAATAATTTATATAATTAATAATTATCTATTTACAACCAACTCACATTTTTTTTTACATTTTGCTAGATTTTTACACAAATAAATCAAAATGTCAATATAGTAAATATATTTAATGTTTTTTTTTGTTAATTTTTTACATCAATAAATATTAAAATATTCATATAATAAATATTTTTTATATGAATAATTATTTTTTATAATATAATTATCTTAATTACATTAAGAATGACAATTCATATAGTTAATAATTATCAATTTAATGAGTATTTGATTAATTTACTTCTAAACATATTATATTTTTTGAACTAATAATTTTCATGTAGGGATTATATAATATATCATATCAATTAAAAAATAATTATCAATTAATATAATTATTTTTAATCACAAAATTCTTATTAAATTCAATGAAGTCGTATCTATTATTCATGTAAAATCAACCTCTTAAATAATAAAAATGTTAATTAAATAAGTTCTTTTTTATAATTTTTGTTAGTTTTTTCACCAATAAATATTAATTCATATATATATATATATATGATAAATATATTTTTTAAGAATAGTTATTTTGTATAATATAATTATTTTATTACATTAAGAGTGAAAATTTATATGGTTCATTAACACTTATTTAATGAGTGTTTGATTAATTTACTTATAAACTATCATATTTTTATTAAACTAATATTTTTGATGTTTGAGATTGTATCATATCTCATATTAATTAAAAAAAGAATAGTTAGTTAATATAAATTATTTTTAAACAAAAAATACTTATTAAATTCAATCAATTCGTATATATCATCTATGTAAAATTAATTTATTAGATAATATAAAAATATTAATTAAATAAATTTATATGTTGTTATATTATATTTGATTTATTTATTATAAAAATTATGTAATTATTATTAATATTACAATAAATCACTCTTATTTATATTATATTACAAATAAAATAACTATCATTATATATTTATTCGTTACTAAAGTAACAAATTAAATAACTATTTATTTTAATAATATTTCTACGGAGCATTTTATAAAATATTTTAACATCAATTTCTCAATTATAATAAAATTAACTTAAAATTTTAATTTAAAACTTACATTTTTATTTTATAAAATAAAAATTTAAAATAATAACAATTATTAATTGATAATTAATACTATTGTATATTTATATGATTTGAATAATGAACTCGTTTATTTGCAAATATCCAAAAACTAGTAAATATATAAAAGAAAAGAAAAATGTGTGTAAATTTTATTTTTTATCTTCTCTCTTATATGGTACATCATTAAGCTAGTATGCATTTATTAGTATTTATACGTAAAAGAGTTCAAAATATATATTTATTTGATTTTGTTGTTGGATAATTTTACATATTTATTTCTAAATGTAAAAAATGACAAATAGATGGTGATTTTTATAATTTTTTTAACAAATGATATTTTTATGTTATTTGATTCTATAACTTAAAATAAAAAAGATTTAATATTAACGTCGGATCACTAAATAAATCACGATTTTTAGTAGTCTTCTTGTATCTTGGAAGAACAAAAAGATTTTATTTATTTTTTAACTTTTTAATTTTAACTTTCTTATTTATTTTATTTTTATTTTTGTTGATTTCTACGTATATCCATAAATTCTAAATATTCATATAATAAATATATTAAATGATCGTATTTAATAATTTTTTTTTATAAATTTTTTGTATTATTATCTAGAGTAAATATTTTAATTACATAAAAAATTACCCTTATAATTGATTAATAATTCATGAGGTTTCATATTATAACAAGTAAAAAATTATTAACTAATACATATTATTTTAAGAAAAATAATATAAATGAACACAGACGAATATCAAAATATTAAACACAATTTACATATAAAAATTATTTATTATATCAAACAACAATCATTTTATAATAATTTAAATAGATATGTTTTTTTATTAATATTGTTATTTTTGTTTATTGAATGCCTATATAAGTTTCACTTATATTATATAAATCAAGAATCGTGATTTAAAATAATAATGTTTACATTGCAACAATTCTCATTGGAGTATAAATTATGCTATTACTTATCCTAAAGTTTATCCATTAATAATTCACATATTCATAGTATGTCTTAATTAATGTAAAAACAAATTAATTTATTTATTTTATAATTTTTAATTTTATATACTGTTGATAATGTTGTTACAAATTTATATAAGTAGTAAAAATATCTTCAAAAATAAATTTAATTTTATAAATAAATATAATATTTTAAATTTAAAAATTAAAAATTTCAACCTAACTTAACAATTTGAAGAATGAAATAAGTAAAAGGTGAGTTAGTTGTCATTCGTAATAATAAATATATTAAATGATTAGACTATGTTTTTAATGAATCGTATTTAAAGTGTATAAAATATTAAAATAATTATACAATAGTGATATTTGTTTTTTTATTACCACATTTTTATAAATAAATTAAATGATATATTTTACTAATAAAAGGATCCATCAACTCCAAATCCATAAATAAAAAGAATAAAACAAGATTCCATAGTATTTTTAAAATAACATCTTACACCCTCACAACTCCATTTTGAATATTTATCGTTAGGATGTAAGGTAATTAAAGATATATATTATTTTTTTTTTATTTTAATGTAATACATTAAATTTAATTTTATAATTATTTAAAATAATATTTAATTTGTGCGGGCTAACCTAAATTAAACCAATTATAACACGTATCAAATTTAATTTATGCTATAAATTTTGGGCTGCTTTAAACTAACTAAATGGCTAAAAATTCTACACGTATATATTAATTTAAAACAAATAAAAAAATAGGTGCATAGACTCCATTAAACTAACAAAAGGATTTGGATGCGCTCTTAGTAAAGAAGCCTTCCATCAAAATTCCAAAATGATAAGAATACCATATATTTAACGATGGTTAAATCATTTATATTTATTATTATTATTATTATTATTATTATTTACTTAAAAATTTAAAGAAATTTTTAGAATTAATTCATATATGAAAAATGATTCAATAGTTCATTAAATTATTTTTTCAGTCATAATATATATTTCAACTAATATCAAATTTTTATTATAACTTGAAGAATAATTTTTTTTACTCAAACCACATAAAACACATTAATAAAATATATGTTCCAAATTTTTATAAAATTAAAATTTATTAATAATCAATAACTAAATTATTTACGATCACTGTTCTCATCCTTTAAACAACAACTTACTTATAAAAGTGATAGAAGATAAAACAAGATTAATATAATATAAAAAGACAACAAGAGTTTGAAGCATGAGTGATTTTGAAAGATATGATACGAATGTAAAATATTTTTCATTATTTATTCAATTATATATATATATATATATATTAATTAGAATAATTCAATCATCAGCAAACGATTGTAATTTGATAATTACGTAAACTACTTAATTTTCTTAAAAAAATATCATCTTTCGTTTTATTATGAATATGTCTGTTACGTGAGATGTTATATAACCGATTGAATATATACAAAAAAAAATAGTTAATTTGATAATTATTATTTACCAAAATATGAATAATTTGTTACATCAATTCTATTTATAATTATTATATTTTTATATATTTATTAAAATTATTTTATAATCATATTTATTCGATGATTTAATATTTATTGAATTTTATAAATAAAATTTTTTATTGGTTAAGATAGTTATTTTCTTTTATCATAACATTACTTGAATTAAATATTAAGATTAGTCATGGATATTGTAATTCAGTAGCACTAATTTTTTTTTTTTTGGTAAATGTAATGTAATTGTACGGTCATGAGTTTAATCTCAATGTTTATTACTTGTTAAATATTTTTTAAACATCCGTTACAATTGGTCAGCAGAGTACTGCTGTTAGCTATCCAAATAGGAAGCAAATGGAGGACCGAAGAAAGGAATTAAAGACAAGTAGACTTTAGTGATTTTTCTTTCTTTCATTTTTTTCCCCTAAGATTGCAAAATTTAAATAATTTTTTTTTTCTTTTACTTCCAACAGCTCTCCATTCCAACAAGGAAGTTACTTTTCGTACAAGAATTATACGTGACTAAAGTTAAATTTTTTTTTATACTACCTTTAAATAATGAAATATTCTTCATAATATTGATGAATTTATGACAAGGAGATATAGAATATATTATAATTATTTTTTTCTTGAAACTTATTTTACCATTTGTTAATTAATTTTTTTTTTTTTACCAATTCCTCTCTTAAAAAAATGGTAAAAATACGAATGAGAAAACAAAGTTTGGTTGGATATTAAAAAGTGTTTTTTGGTCAAAGAAATAAAGGGATTTTTTTTGCTATTTGGAAATAATGAGATTTTTTTTATTCTTCTTTTTGCTAAATAAAAATAAAATAAAGGAATGTTGAAGCTAGCTTTTGAATTTCAAAAAAAAAAAAAAAAATGAAGAGGAAACAGCTTGCTTTTTGAATAATTTTGAAGTTCCCTATATATTCGAGTACAGCAGATTTTCCTGAGAAAACATTACAAAACCCCAAAAGCACATTTAAAAAAAAACACACACACACACAAAAAAAAAAATGTAAAAGCCCTAAACCAAAATTTTCCAAATTCATAAACCGCCAATCTTTGAGATCACACCACGCTCTCTCTTTCTGTGTCTGTTTAGTTTCTCCTCACATTCTATCTCGCTTTCTTACGCTGTCTTCCTTGGTCTTTCGTATTGCATTTCAGAATCTCGAGAAAAGGTCCAAATTTCGGACATAAAAAAGCTTCTTAATACATCTGAATCGCTGACCAGTTCGAGTGTGGCTTTTGCTGTAATTTGTTTGTGTGGATGTTTGGATGTGATGAGATGATAGCCCATGACTTCTAAATCTTGGACTCTGTTCCTGCATAGTGAGAAGAGAAGCGTCGCAATTCATTAATGGCAAAGCGCGTGTACGAAGTTTGGAAAGGAAGCAATGTAAGCGTTTTTCACTTTAATTTCGATCTTACACTGGGTTTTATCTTCTTGGATTGTTTTAAATATAATGGAGTTTGTCGAAGAATTTATTTGTTTTGGTTGATTGTTTAAAGCGTCGAATTTGTTTCAAATCAGTTTTTAGGCGATTTTGGACTTTAGTCTTTGCCTGTGGTTGTAAATCGGAGGGAAGTAGGTTGGTTGAAAGGGCTTGGTTTTATTTTATTGCAAGTTAGGAATTATGGAGCCAGGGCATTATTGTGACGTGAGAGTCTCTTTTCTCGTTTCTGGCTTAGTCAGCAGTTCATCGTATAAAGCTTTATAAGTAATTTTTCTTTACAAATTTCACTTTTATTTACTATTGAGCAGAGCGTTACTGTTGTTTTCCTTTGATTCTTTATGAAAAAGCAAGCCGTTGAAGATATTGGTATATCTTCTTTATGGTCTTAGATCCTGTTTGGATTCATTAGAGCCTTTTCTTTGAGCAACTTGGATTTTCTGGTACTTTCAAGATGATTACTGCTCAATAGATGGTTGTCTGGTGGTGGTCCGAATGGTAGAGCTGAATGAGAAGCTTTGGAGTTTTATTATCCGGAATATGATTTTGAATTTGACCAAGCTAAATTAGTTGTATCTTTGATATATTCTTGGTAGCAAAATAAGTAAAGGCAATGTATTGGGTTAGTGGACGATTTGGTTAGACAAGTTTGTTGGTTACTTAATTTTTTTGGTTCGACTAGTTTGTTTACTTAATTTTGCTTCACCGTTTGAAATAAAGGAGGCCATGCCTGATGTTGACTTTCTAGAATGGGTATGTATGATTGCATATGAAATTCACACAGATATTGATATGTAGGTGGGATTTTACGTTCAAGAATCATGCTCTTGTGTATTATAGTGAAAAGAAACTTTTCCCTTTGTACTGGGTTGATGTGCTTTCTAAAGTGTGTATTTTATCCTCTTTCTCTATTCCATGCCAGAACCTTCATTAGAGTTAAGGTATTAGACTATTAGTGTTGGTAGACACAAGTATTTGTTCAGCTTCTGTTTGTGGGACTTAGATAAGTAAATGAAGTATGGGCTGTAGACATCTTTTAGGTTTTGATAATTTTACGTGTTGAAATCTTCTAGCAACATAGAATAGGTTTACAATATTGTCCCTGGAACTGAATAACATAGTTGTTGATTTGTATAGTTTAGGAGAAATGAGCATGTAGTAGAGAGTGGAAGAGAATTTATTGTGTGTTGTGATTTATATGAAGTGCTAAACTTGTTATGAGTTGGCTGCCAAGCTCTTTTTCTCTCTCTCTCTCTCCCCCCCCCTTCTTTCCTTCCTTTTTTGATATAATAGCACAAATCTTTAAAAAAAAATCCCCAAAGGTGCACTTATACAGTCTGCCAGGCTCATCTTCAATTTAAAGAAAGGGAAGCTGAAAAGATGTCTTCAGATTTCAGACAAATCACTCAGTCAATTTCTATCTTATATGTGATGCCTATTGTAAATGCTTTTATTATTTCCCTTCCAAATGCACCTTCAGATCCATAAAGACAAGGTCTTGAACTGATTTTTTTCTTATAGCTAACATGATAACCTCAAAATTTTAAAAATTGAGTTTTGATAGATTTCTTAAGTCCTAAAAGTCACCATACTTCATAAAATTTCCAAACCACATGACAATCTACAATCAAATGCCTATTTTTCATTATATAAAACTCCTCTACCTCCTCCTCAAATTATCATCTTCAAGCTTCTCAAGAGCAGTGCTCTTAAGTTTAAGCAAATAGTTGAACCTTACTGAGGATAGGCCATTCTGGATCTTTACGAAACAATATTCTTTTTAGATTTGAAGAGAGCCTTATAAAATATTTTATAGAAACAGTTTTCTTTCACAGATTTTGCAGTCATGTCATAAAATGCCTACTTCTTTTGCATCTTATTTGTGATTTGAGATCTCCAACATCTTATTTGTGATTTGAGATCTCCAACATCTTATTTGTTAAAATCTGTTCTTGCTCATTCAGTATGCTTACAAAATTAATACCCAGATCTGTGTCCTCAATCTCCAACTTTCTGAATTTAGCTCTGCATTGTCAACTTCCAAAATATTGAATGGCTGGAAAGCATCCGTAGGCATTCACAGAACTTCCTTTTGGAATGTTCTTTTTGTGGTTATTCTGTGTGTGACTATTTCAATATGACAAAACTGATAGAGAGACCAGCTTTGACTGGCATTATATGAATTTTAGTAAAATTAATACCCAGATCTGTGTCCTCAATCTCCAACTTTCTGAATTTAGCTCTGTATTGTCAACTTCCAAAATACTGAATGGCTGGAAAGCATCCGTAGGCATTCACAGAACTTCTTTTGGAATGTTCTTTTTGTGGTTATTCTGTGTGTGACTGTTTCAATTTGACAAAACTGATAGAGAGACCAGCTTTGACTGGCATTATATGAATTTTAGTAAAATGGTAAACCAGTGTAATTTAGACTATACTCTTTTTCCACAGTTTAAACTCTTATAGACTAGAATTTTAGTGGTCTAATTTGTTGCATAAACTTGTCAAAGGATTTCTTCAATGCTAAATTTTATATGTAAGATTTTCAAATTTAATTTAAAAAAGGAAGCTTGTCATTGTAACATGCGCTTGTGAAATTATAGTTCATGGATCCTGTTCATACATTTCACCCATGCTATGTTACAATGTAGAAAAGCATAAGGGGCAATTATTTGATTTGTGGAGTGCTCACACTTCTCCTGGATCCGTGGTTGACAATTTATTGATTTAAAATATATAATTTTTTTGAAAACCTGTTATGAAATCTTCAGGTTTATGTACCGTGAAAATATTTTTATTGCAGTGAGCTTTTTGCATAACTAGAAAGTTACAGGTTAAAATAATAATCTGGCACAACATGTAGAGTCAGCATATAAGTCAATGCAGACTATTAATATGGTGGAATTGTGGCTTTGTGACATATTTGCATATAGAGGAAGCAATAGGGATGAAGTGATAAACTATTGTGTAGAAGATTTAGAGATAAATGCTTACCTTTTCTTTTTACTGCCAGTCTGCCACATGCCGTCTTTTTCATCTCATAATTGCTCCGGATATTGTTTTTATTCTTGTGTATTTATTTATCAGAGTAGTTGCAACCTTTTTGCTTTTGCACAATTAATCTAAGAACTCTGCAACTGTTTCTTTGCAGACTTCTTTCTTAAATTATTTAAAGTTGAAAGAAGTGTCTTTGCTGGCACTCTTAAGTTTTAATGTTGAAACTAGCATTTTCTGGTTTGCAATTCTGTATAAGTCACATAAAGTAGCAATTCTCCATTTCCAGTATGCCTGCTAAAAGTTGATAGAATTATATTATACTCATTGTTTGATTGGAGTGTTGATTCTCTTTAATAAGTAATGCTTTTATACCATGTACTTGTGATAACATAAAGAAAACCATACAGCTCAAATGAAAACATGCATGATTTGCATGTAATTTTAATGTGGGGTGAAAATTAGGAATTCATTATAATTTTAAACTCGGGAGTTGTGACAGATTCATTTTTGGGAGGATATTTGATTGGATAATTGTCCTATGTCTTTGTAGTTTCATTGGCTGAAACTTGAATGATTGGGAGATTGAAGATTTTGCAAATTTTCTAGGGCTTTTGGAAGTTATTTAGCCCTCTCCTTCTCCTAAGAACTCTAGGATTTAGCTTAGAAATGTTTCAGATGTCTTCTCTTGCAAGTCTTATTTTAATCTTGCCCTATTTTAATCACTTTAATACGGTTTGGAAGTCTTCTATACCGAGTATAGTTAAAATTGTTGGATTGGCTGTTGGTTTGGGGAAAGCTTAATACTTGCTATAGAATGCAAAAGAAATATCCTAACTGGGTGATTTTGCCATCTTGGTGCGTCATGTGTAAGTAATGTAGAAGAGTTGGATCATATTTTTTTTCTTTGTCCTGTAGCTCTTGAATTATGGTTTACACTGCAGGAAAAATGGGTATTCAATGGGTTCTTCCAAGAGATTGCAAGTTGTTTTTGTTGGAGAATTATTAAGGAGTTGGCTAAAGAGGAAGGTCAATATGTTTGTATCAGTAATGCAAGATAAAATCATTACCAAATTTAATAAAAGTCTACAATTACAATGCAAATGAGCCATTTTATAGGTACGGTAAAAGATTATCGTAATTCTATAGGAACTCAAATTCTACTAAATTTTATCATAGGAAAATTCTATCTTATATTCTTTGTAAGATACATCCACCAACACCTTATGTATGTTGGGTAGTTACTAAAATAATATAAAAAAAATATTTTATGGTTGAGATGAATTTGAAAAAATATTATGATAAAAAATATATGAGATGTATTTTGCAACGGATGTAAGATAGAATGACCCTCCTTATCATAATCCAATAATAAATCCTAGGGTGGGTGACCGTGCTAGTCCACTAGCTTTTTGGAATGGATTGAAATGGATTGCTTAGGTTCAATAGTTTAGTTTTTTTTAATGACAATTTTGTTCACTACCTTTGAAAAAGTGATTGCATAGGTCCAAATAGTCAATTTTATGTTTTTCGTCATTTGTTTGTGAAAACTAAAATTTGATCATGTGAAATGAACTATCACTTTTTAAAATTAGTGGGCTAAATTGTCATTTGTTTAAAACAAGTGGGGACCAACTGTTACGAAAAAAAGAAGCTATTGGACCTTCCCAGCATTTGTCTTTAAATCCTAATCCAACTATGATTGTGATAATAATACAATTGTAAATAATAAAATTCTAATTATTCTTAAATTCTCTCACACAACAATTGAGGAGTGATTTGGGTAAATTTGGATAGAAAAAAATAGAAGGATCTTTATCTTAGGGGTTCAAATATGTTTCAGTTTTTATTTTTTGGAATTGGGAAGGTAGTCTTCTTCGATGTGATATTTATCTTTGTATTTTTTTTTTGGCTAGGGATGGGATTTTTTTGGGTATTTAAGTGGATTGCTGTTGCACTTTTTTGTTTAATAAATAAAATTCTTGTTTTCCAAATTTTATTTTTCTGTAATTATTTATTATTATTTGAATTGTTATTTATTTTGTAGTTATTTATCGAGTTATTATGGAGTATGCTTAGTTGTTCTATGGATGGAGCTTACCACTGTGATTTAGCAATTGTCGATTAATGAATTATTGATGATTATGGGGATTTTGCTCCCAATTATCTTCTCTTTCTTCTTCTAATTCTTCTATATTTGTAAATCTTCTCTTTCTCGATCCCTACTCTCTTTCCCCATTTTGGAGCCTTCACATAGTTTTATAGAGTTTAATTTTTGAGATAAATACCTAGCACAAAATTACAGTTGGTCATTTTTCTTTAAACATGTGCATTTAGGTCCCATAAATTGTATAAAAGGTACACTGCAAGTCCTAAAATAAAGACTCAAGGTGTGTCGTTTATGTAACTTATAGGACCCAAGTGCTCATATTTAAAGAAAAAGGACTAAAGTGTACTTTTACGAAAGTTATGGACTATTCAGGTACCATGCACTTATTTTGTAATTTTGAAAATAGATAGAGATTTTAATTTCTTTATTACATAATGTCAGATGGCCGTTGCAATTTTTAGCATCTTCGTTTCTCTCCTTTGCAGAAATTCTTCCTTGGTGGAAGGTTGATATTTGGACCAGATGCCAGATCACTGCTTGTCACTTTACTGCTGATCATTGTTCCAGTTATCATCTTTTGTCTTTTCGTTGCAAGGCACCTCCGCCATGAATTCTCACCAGATAATTCAGGATATGCAATTCTGGTTGTAGCAATTATCTTTACCATATATGTTAGTTCTCTGAACCCGTTGTTACTGATATGGTGCTATTTACATCCCCATATGATTTTTTAAAAAGCATCTTGTAAGATTGTGTTTTGAGTATATCTGCAGTAGATATTAGAATGTTCCCCGTTGATTCACATTCAATCTAAAAACAAAACAAAAATACCTGCTCTTTATAATCATCATCTAATGCGATGCACTGATACCTATGTGCCAGAATCATCAACATGTACATTATTGAAAATCTTTATGCTGGTCTTGATGAATGGTAGACATAATGGTCTCCCAAATAATCAGTTGATGTACCTTTCTTGTCTGTACCTTATGAGCATGGTGGTTATTTTGGTTTTGGTTAAAAGCTAAAAAATGCACTGGATGGTTGAACTGGACCATCTTATCTACTGTCTTTTTCCACTAAACAATAACCACTCATCATCATTGGGAATATTGGCACATGATTGGTGGGGTATTAGCATAGCAATATGCATTGTTCATCACAGCTGATCAGAATTGTTATAGATCTTTTTATTTGAAGTTTGTACTTGTTCTTGGCACACCTATAATTTCCACTCATAAATTGATCGAGTATTGGATTGAAAATCATGTTGGTTCTATCAGAAGCAATGTATATAAGCCTTTACCTATGCTACCTTGGTTTGTTGGAGAAATTGTCTCTGTACATGAATGGAATTCATCAGTGGCCTGGTATATTAAGAATCATCCCAATGAAAGTTCTGGTTTGTTTAGACTTCTATTATTGTCTGTTTTAAACTTGCCTGTGCAAGTTTCCAAAGGTTGGATTTCGTCACCATAAAATATTTGCACTGCTTAGTGATTTATTTTGATTTTCTCATAAACTAAACTTTTGACTAATTTTTCCAAAACTATGCTTTCCATATTGATATTATGATTTGTAATAATTTTCATCAGTTGATGTTGACAGGTGTTGGTGCTTCTCTTTCTTACTTCAGCCAGGGATCCAGGGATAATTCCACGAAATTCACATCCACCAGAGGAAGAATTTCGCTATGACCCTTCAGTGTCAGTTGATATTGGAGGAAGACAAACACCTAGTCTTCAATTCCCTCGAATAAAAGAAGTTATGGTCAATGGGCTTCTTGTGAGGGTGAAATATTGTGACACGTGCATGCTATATCGTCCTCCCCGTTGCTCACATTGTTCTATTTGCAACAACTGTGTGGAGCGTTTTGATCACCATTGCCCCTGGGTGGGCCAATGCATTGGAATGGTATGCTGATAATTTGCTTCTCCAGAAAAAAATTTGTTTCTCGAACTTTTGTTCTTGTTTCCTTCTTTTTTGGGGACACTCTGTTATTTCTGCTAAACTTCTTTGTGTCTGTGCAGCGCAATTACCGTTACTTTTTTATGTTCGTTTCTTCTGCAACTCTCCTTTGCATCTTTGTGTTCTCTATATCAGCTTTGTATATCAAGATTCTGATGGACGATCATCATAAGGGCACTGTTTGGAAGGCAATGAAAGAGTCTCCTGCATCTGTGATATTAATGACCTATTGTTTCATCTCCCTCTGGTTCGTTGGTGGACTAACTGGCTTCCATTTGTACCTAATAGGTACAAACCAGGTTGGTTAATACTTTTGTCTTGATAGATTTTGTCTAGCTTGAGATACTGCTACTATATATTGCAATTGAATGTAGTGCTGGATATTGATATATTTAGTGTTGAAAAAACCTGTCATAGTTCTTAGAAAGAAAAAAAAACTGCCATTGTTTTTTTCACACAGTATTCTTTCTCATTGATGATAAAGAGAGGTTAAAATATAAGTACAATTTACGAATTTATGAATAATACATGAAAATTTACTATTTGTAGTAAGAGAGAGTTAAGGAGGCATGTTTTAACACAATCATGCGGCAGCGACCTAGCTTTTGAGATGCGAGCAATTTAATCTGCCTTATTATTGGCACCGTGCCTAAGGTGTACTTGTATGTATAGGAAGTTCTGTAGACCTCTCTTTAAGTTAAGAATAAGATTGGTCATTTCTCGTGACACGAGGAACTCGTCTCACATGTTAAAAAAATATTTAATTAAATTTTAATTTAAAATAATAATAAAAGGCAATATTAGGTCTTAATTGATGAGACACTGAGGCTTCTTGGATGAGATAGTTAGGTCTCAATGAATAAGGCAGATATTTGCAAAAGATTCAAGATAATGAAAAAGTTCAAATTCAGTGAAAATCTCAATAAATATGTGAGGTAGTTATCTCATTAAGCATAGAAGTTGAAAGGTTCTCCCTCATACATTAATTATGCTGCTAGTGCAACAATCACAACATAAAATTGCATATTAAAGTTTTTCATTCTTGAGAGAGAAATTCTAATAAACATTGCTTTTGAAAGTTCTTCCATGGTAAAAACATAAAATAAGGATTTTTTTGGAAATAAATATACAAAATGAAGTATATTATATTAGAAAAGGAAAAAAAGGAAAATTGTGAAAGGGTTGTTTGCATATAAAACTTCTTAATGCTTTCCGGATCATTAGTCATGACCTTAAGAAAGCACAAGACTGATACTCATGCACAATGCCTTATTCCTTTTGGACCAATAAATTGTCTGAACTCTGAACCAGATCAGGTTGGTTTAGAATATTTCCATATTTTTTACTCTGTTTTGGATTTTTGATTTTTTTGGGAATTGGTGATTTGTGAAATTCTACCTCTGAGCAGTTGGACTGTAAGTTTTAGTCTCATCAGGAGAAAGCTGATTCACTATCATTTCTGGGATAGTATAGATAACCCTATCATTCTTCTGAGTGGAAAAAAGCAACTTGTTTTCTGGTTAAGCTTTATTGTTTATATCATTTAGATTGACATAGCTGCTTGTTCACCAGACCACATACGAGAACTTCAGGTACAGAGCTGACAACAGGATCAATGTTTACAACCGGGGTTGTCTTAACAATTTTCTTGAAGTATTTTGCACTAAAGTGAAACCCTCAAGAAACAACTTTCGAGCATTTTTTCAAGAGGAGGTTCAGAGGCCACCTCCTTTGCCCCCTGCTCCAGAACCGGCACCAGATGCTATGGCTGAGGATCGACGTCCTAAGGTAGAAGATGATTTAGAGATTGGAGAGGATCTACTGAAGATCTCTCAGCGTCGCAACATTGAAGAAATTGACGAAGATATACACAGTAGAGGTAGTAATGGACCACCTCATAGTACTTTGGAGACTGAATCTGTTTTGGTTTCAGACCATCGAGCTCCCACTATACGAGCAGATAACCGGCACTCAAGTTGGGGAAGGAGAAGTGGGAGCTGGGATATTGCACCTGAGGTACTTGCCAATGCCGATGTTACTGAAAACAGAAGTTATGTTGCTCCAAAGGATGCACGATGATAATTGGCTAGATTTGTATATTTGGTCTCTAGCATTGCAACTAGCATCTATGAATTTGATGTGTGATTATTGGATAAAGGAAATTGCCATAGACCAAAGACTTAAAATTATGTCAGAGGAGTCTAATTTGCTCTTCTTTTTAGGTATAGAACATATATTGCTTTTTGTTTTTTTTTGTGAAAAATGCTTGCTTTCTATTTTTCTTATCTGAAGAATTGAGATGTGTTTGTAATTGTTTGGAAAGTAATTGGGTAGTGTCTTTTCCTTTTCTTCTTTTGATTCATTTCTCTTGATCTTAAAATTGTGTAAGAATTTGACTGTGAATTGAAAATTTTAGTTTTCTGTTGGCTTTTTCCGAAGTATGTAATACCTAAATATTAGAGAAAATTTTGGGATAAAGCTAGACTTTTGTTGTCTCAAATTTAGTACATGCCACCATTTGAATATACTTCTACCGATTTAGTTTGGTACTTTGGTCGATACTGATTTGGCGAAATAGTAACTTTTGTCACTTTATTTGAGGTTTTGACACTGTAGCTACAAATTATTACTGTACTTTTTGTACTTTTATATATGAATGGTTTAGATTTAAAGGATAATTTTCTCTTTTCTAGGGTTTATTGATGCTTTCCCTTTGATATGAAATTGTTAAATTGTTTATGAGAAGTTACAATTTAAGTTTACTATTTTAATCTGTTTTAATTTATTCCATAAATTTATGTAAATTGTATCATATTGTATCATTTTTAACAATAATTTGGGACAATTTAATCTTTTTATGTTTTAAAATTATCTTCTTTCACATGACCAATTTTGACTTATATGAAGGAAAAGACATGAAGTAAGCGATACGTCGTTCACTGATTTTATCGTTTGTTGTTTTAAAGAAAAAATGGATAATTACGTTTTTCAATAAAGATTATTATAATTATCTACAATGATTCAAGACCAGAATTTCTTGAAAGCTTGTGGTTGAGAGTAGCTTAGTAGTAACTTGTTCCTGACAATGAGGTCTGTAGGTGAAAGAATTGATGACAAGAAATGGCAGTTTTCAATGTCCCTATCGCCAAGACCTAAGACCATCGCAAAACTTATATTGTAAATGCTAATAACACCTCAGCTTTATTAAACATTATACACATTTTTTTTAAGTTAGATTCACGAAAAAACAAGAATAGAAAAATAATATACACATTTGATAACAGAGTTTGGTCAATCTTATTTACGTTTTCGAACCTACTGCAGATCTTTTTACTGAAAGAGGAGAAATAACACAAGGTATTTATAACACTCACAACTTACAACCCATAACCCATAACCCATAACCCAATTACACCCAAGAAAATTACTCTCAATTTTTTCGCACAAAAGTTTTTCTCTTTACGCTTTTCTTTTAATTGGAATGAATATTTGGATGATTAATTCATTACAATTACACATCTATTTATAGGAAAATTCACTCCTTGAAGTACTACTTAAATTAATGGTTCCTTAAATTGTTCATTGAATTAAACTACTTGTTTTGCTCCTTGAATTAAACTCTTTGTTTTGCTCCTTAAATTAATGAGCTTTATAGCAATCATCAACAATCTCCCACTTAAAGAATGATTTCAATCTATCTTCACACCTCGATTAATGCAACAACTTTTATAGTCTTGTTACTCTAGTAGACCAACTAAAGTTGAGCACAACTTTAGTTTGTCAATAGTTACCACATTTGTTAACATATCCGCTGGATTTTTGCTTCATTGAATCTTTTCCAATATTAACACATCATCTTCCAATAGGGATCTGATGAAGTGATAACGAAGTCCAATATGCGTGGTTCTAGAATGAAATGCTGAATTCTTCACCAAGTGTATTGCACTTTGACTATCACTGTGCAGAACATTCTTCTCCTGTTTGAATCCCAACTCAGTTAACAAACCTTGAAACCATATCATCTCTTTAATGGCTTCAGTCACTACTACATACTCAGCCTCTGTAGTGGATAGAGTGACAATTTTTTGTATTTGTGACATCCAACTAGCAGCTGTAGTTCCAACAGTAAATATATAACTGGTGGTGCTTCTTCGGTGATCAACTTCACCTCCAAAGTCTTCGTCTATGTAGCCTTGTACTTTTAATTCTCCTTTATTAAAGTACAAGCATTTTTCTGTGGTGCCTCGCAGATACCTCAAAATCCACTTGACTGCTTCCCAATGAGTTTTTCCTGGGATTGACATAAATTTGCTAACAACTCCCACTGCATGGACAATGTCTAGTCTCGTATAGACCATTGCGTACAACAAACTTCCAATGGCTGAGGCATAAGGAACCTTAGCCATGAATTCTCTCTCTTCCTCTGTTTGAGGGGACTGATCCTTGGATAGGCGAAAATGACTGGCCAAGGGTGTGCTAATTGGCTTGGCGTTACCCATGTTGAATCTCTACAAAACACGGTTGATGTACTCTGCCTGAGATAACTGCAAGGATCCTTTCTTCTTATTTCTTGTGATTTGCATTCCAAGAATCTTCTTTGCTAAGTCTTTCATGTCAAACTCCTTTGACAATTGCTGCTTCAATCTTCTAATATCATCCATATTTGAACCTGTTACTAACATATCATCAACATAAAGTAGTAAAATGATATAACTGGACCTATATCTCTTGAAGTAGCAACAATGGTCAGCATTGCACTTATGGAAACCTTCCTTGTGCATGAAGCTATCAAACTTTCTGTACCATTGTCTCGGGGTTTGTTTCAGGCCATACAAACTCTTCTTAAGTTTGCACACCATGTTCTTCTTCCTTCTTTCTAAGAAACCTTCTGGTTGGTACGTATATATCTTTTCATCTAAATCTCCGTGAAGGAATGCAGTCTTCACATCCAACTGTTCAAGATAAAGATCTTCAATGGCTAGAATACTCAACACTGATATGATAGTATTAAGCTTCACAATGGGAGCAAAAATGTCAATGTAGTCAACTCCTTCCTTCTGTTGAAACCCTTTGACAACTAGGCGGGCTTTGTATCTCTTTGAACCATCATACTCCTCTTTCACTCGATACACCCATTTGTTGTGAAGTGCCTTCTTTTCCATAGGTAACTCAACTAGTTCCCATGTCTGGTTGGAGATGAGAGATTTCATTTCTTCTTTCATGGCAAGCTCTCGCTTGTTGAAATCTCGAGTCTGACAGGCTTCATCATAGCATTCAGGCTCCCCTCCATCAGTCAACAACATATAGTTCATGTATCTCCTATTAAGCACATGAGGTCGAGAAGACCTTCTCAATACAGGAGTTGGAGTAGGAGGCCATGGTGTGTCGGACTGCTGTGTACTGCTCTGTCCAACAAGTTCCTCTGGCTGAGGACTTGTTACAATTGGTTCTATTGCAGAACTATCTGGGCCATCATCTGCATCTACAAATACTGACTCATTTTGCTCTGAGTCATTGGCGTCTATTTTATGCATGTTCTTATACATCACCCTTTCGTTGAAAATCACATCTCTACTACATATCACTTTCTTGTTTTCGTCATCACAAATGCGGTATCCAAACTCATCCTCACCATAGCCGATGAATGTGCATTTCTTGGATTTGGGATCAAGCTTATTCTTGCCTTGATCATTGATATGCACAAATGCTACACAACCAAAAACTTTTAGATGTGATAGTTTCACCTTTTTTCTACTCCATACCCCCTCTGGTATTCTGTGTTCCAATGGAACAGATGTGCCTCGGTTGATCAAGTAAGCCACTGTGTTGAATGCTTTGGTAGACTTGATTGTATACGAATGCTTTTGGCTCTTTCTGTCAACGTTCAGTTTATATGCTCAGCTACACCATTGTGTTGAGGCGTGCCTAGTACAGTTCTTTCCATTTTGATCCTGTATTCATAGTAGAAATTTTTGAATCTGGTGTCTTCATATTCACCACTATTATCGGTTGTGAGATTTTTTATCTTCAAACCCGTCTCATTTTTCACCATAGCTTTCCATTTCTGAAAGCCTCAAATACTTCAGACTTATGCTTTAGAAAGTAAACCCATACCTTCTAAGAGTGATCATCGATGAAAGTCACAAAGTAGTGTTTCCCACCAATGGATGAGACGGTCATTGGTCCTCAAACATCAGAGTGAATAAGCTCTAGCCTTTCCTTCTTTGGGGTTTTACAACTTGTTTGAAAGTTGACTCTCTTTTGCTTTCCAAGTAATCAATCTTCGCACATGTCTATCTCCGCAGACTATAGACTTAGAAGTTTTCCCTTTGAATGCATAATCTTCATCCCCTTCTCACTCATGTGGCCTAATCTCTGGTGCCACAAATTTGATGTTTCATTGCTTGTTGCAACTGTGATTGAACAACATGCTCCTGTTGTCATGTAAAGAGTGCCACTCTTTTTGCCTCAAACAATTGTCATTACGCCCTTTGATATCTTCCAATCATCACCATGGAATATCATAGTGTAGCCTTCACTAGCCAATTGCCCTACTAAGATTAAGTTCCTTCTTAGGTCGGGAATATGTCTGCCATCTTTTAATTCCCAAACAGACCCGTTCAACATAATTTTCACTATACCTTTGCTAATAAAAGCACATGGTTGGTCATCACAAAGATATATCTTTCCAAGGTTTTTGGGGATATATTTCTCGAAGAATTCTTTCTATGAAGTAGCATGGAACGATGCTACAGAGTCTAATACCCAAGATTCTTCCTTGCTCTCCAAAGAGCATATCAATGCATCATCTCCTCCTGAGGTGGAAGTAACATTTACCTCTGCCTTCACTTGTTTTTCCTTCAGTGCACTCTTGCACTGACTTTTGTAGTGCCCGATTCTCCCATAATTCCAACACTCGATAGTATTCGAGCTATGGGAATTATTAGGATTCTTGGATTTGGACCTCTTGTCGTTTGATCTACCTCGATAGTCTGTTCTACTACGTCCATTTCCTTTGGTTGAATTTCTTCCTCTTAACTCTGTATGCAAAACTGAAGAAGTTGACGATTTACCTGACTCTCTACGTCGGATCTTTTCACTGAGAACCAGATCACGAACATCGTCAAATTTTAACTTATTGCTTCCTGACAAGCTACTCACAACCGTGACAGTAGCATTCCAGCTTTCTGGTAAAGAAGACAAAAGTATCAATGCTCGTACTTCTTCATCGAATTCAATTTTCACTGAACTCAACTGGGTTGTGACTGTGTTGAGTTCATTGAGATGTTGAGCTACCGATGTGCCTTCCATCATCCGTAAATTGAACAAACGCTTTATCAAGTGCACTTTGTTTGAGGATGATGACTTCTCATACATATTGGAGAGAGTTGCCATAAGACCTGCTGTGGTCTTTTCCTTTGCTATGTTGAAAGCAACATTACGGGATAACGTCAATCGAATAACTCTGAGGGCTTGTTTGTCTAGAAGATTCCAATCATCTTCCTTCATAGCCTTTGGTTTCTTCCCTGAGATAGGTTGATACAGATAATCCTCTATATGCATTTTCCAAAATACGAAATCCGTGCCATCGAATTTCTCAAGTTTCACCTTTACTTCATTTACGGCCATTGCTCCCACTCAAATCTGACTTCCTCCGGATCGTTTCTAACTATTTCTGCAAACCACCGTGTATTAGAACACCTCCGTCGACAAACCAATATCACCAACAAAATTTTACTATTCACTATTCACTATTCATGTAAATAGTAACCTTGTAGAAAACTGACAGAAATCATCACCAATAGCTCTGATACCATTTGTTGGAAAATTAAGCAAATTTTAGATAAGCCAGATTTATGAGAAAGCAAGAATAGAAAAATAACACACATTTGATAACAGAGTTTAACCAATCTTGCTTACGTCTCCGGACCTGATGCAGATCTTTTTACTGAAAGGGGAGAAATTACATAAGTTGTTTACAATACTCACAAATCACAACCCACAACCTACAACCCAATTACACCCAAGAAAATTACTCTCAATTTTTTCTCACAAAAGCTTTTTTCTCTAAGATTTTTTCTCAATTGGAATGAACAATTGGATGGTTAATTCATTACAATTACACATCTATTTATAAGAAAATTCACTCTTTAAATTAATAGTTCCTTGAATTGCTCATTGAATTTAGCTCATTGAATTACTCTTTGAATTAAGCTACTTGAATTGCTCTTTGAATTAAGCTACTTGAATTGCTCCATGTTTTGTTCCTTAATTTGCTCCTTAAATTAAGGAGTTTTATAGCAATCTCCAACAAGCTTTTATATTGTAATATGTTAAAATTATTTTTAAAATTAAAAAATAATTATTTTTTCTGATAATATTGACATGTGTCAATACAAATTTATGTCTATTTTAACATTTCCCAATAGCACGATGCTTCATGAGACGAACACAATATTATTCGTTAAACATTCAGGATGGTACGACACGAGCAAAAAAAAAAAGACATGACATGTGAGCAAAATAAAAACAATGTGACATGATCTGTGACTCATAAATGATTAGGCCATCGACACTTTAAATCAAAATTAAATTCCATATAAATATATGTTAAATATATAAATATATCTATATATTATAAAACATGTAATTAACTCATCGGATACAATCAACATTAGTACATAAGGGATGAGTAGTTTGATTCTAAATATTATTATTTTTTCTAAATAATAGATTAATCGAGTCACTTGTGTTGATCAACTCATTATGTTTACATACTAAGCATAGTAAAACTTATAGGCTAAAGATAAAGATACTACATATCATATTAATTAATTGATTGGGTAGTATTATGTTCGCCTAATTAGACCTTTTTGACACCTTTATCATTATCACCGTGATGGTTAAACCCAATACTAATTTGATTCTTTACTAGGAAAAAAATAAAAAAATAATTTAAAATTTTAATTGCTCTAAAATACCATTCAAATTAATCTTATCTAGTAAATTTTCATAAATTTATAAATTAAATAAATATCATTTTCATGATAACATTAAAGCATGTATTTTTTACAATACTAAATTTTATATACTTTTTCCGTACATTATTATATAAACCACCAATAATTAATAAACACAAACAAAAAATCCAATTTTATACTTCACTCATATTTTCTATTATTTTATCCAGTGTTTACTGATGATACATACAATGACAAATCAAAATAACATGAAGAATTAGACTTCTTTAAAATTGATGACATAAAATGACGTCACACCCCTTTATTTGAGAGCCAAACATTTTTTACGGTCTTGTTGTACGACCATTCAAATCCATTTTCAAAGGTCAGTTTTAAAATAATATTAACATATACAATATTTTTTATAATTTTTATATATAATTGTGTACATATTACCTGTATACCCTAACATTTTACATGTATTGGGGGAGAAATAAGAGTTCAAATCTTAAACCAAAAAGGCATAAAATAGGGGATGAAACTATGTAAAATGGAGAGTTGTAATAGTTTCAAAGTATAGAAACTAGCAAATGCTCATACTCCGTTGCTAAGAATATATATCCCTCATACACAACCTGTTTATTGGCGGATTGTTGGCCCAACAGCTCATGAGTGTGTGTGTGTGTGTGTTTTTTTACATATAAAAAACCTCAAATTTTGACCAATATTGGATGACTAATAAATACTTTTCTCACCAGCTGATGATATTAATAGTAATTTTTTTTATATAGTGATATTAATAGTAGTTCAAATACAAAAACTTCAAAAGCCAGACACATAAAGTAGTGTCCAGATATTTTTTCAATTCCAATATTTGTTATATTGATATTATTACATTAACATTCAGTCCTATGTAATGGCTGGTTGTTGCTGAGTAATGCAGTGTATATTTCCACCTCCAAGAACAATCTCTCTTGCACCTTCAATTCTTACCACCTGATTTCATCCAACAAGTAGGCTATGTTTAGTAACACAAGATCACCAATTTCGTTCAAATAATGTGAGTTAAACCAACAGTGCATTTAGACTCAAAAATTTGAGTTACCCAAAAAAAAAAAATTTACTCGAAAAACGAAATTTAAAAAAATATCATTTTTCCCATAAGAATACAAACTAAATCTCCAAAACACATTCCCTCCCTTTCTCCAGCCCAAGCTATGTTGACCACTCATTCACCGATGTTCAATGATCATTGACGAGGGGATGAAGTGGACTTCATCCGATATGTTTCTTCTCAAATGAAGTGGACTTAATCCACATGAAATCCACTTCATCTGATTTTATAATGAAGTGAGCTTCATCCATGGATGTGTTATTTTGGGGAAAAATTTTATTACTTATAAGGAGGTGAATGTCATTCTGTGTAAAGAGGCTCTATATTCTGCAGTCTTCATGTGCTTCTTACAAGATTATGCAGGCTTCTAAAAATAAACCCTTTTGGACTATTTCATTAGTTAATTTTGTTAAATTTGATTTCTAAGTACAAAGGCATGTGCTAATATATTATGATATCTTTAATGCTATGACTTGCATTCACAAAATTTAACTGAATGTTCAGTATACCTAAATGTACTGGCTGGTGTATTGTACAATTTCTTTTTTAGTTCTAAAAATACAAAAAAAAAAAATGTTTAGGTAATCTTAGGTTGGTAGCAATAAAATAGAATGGAATGAATTTTTGGACATTCCATTGCTTGGTTTGACACTTGAGGGAAATGAAAAGAATTATTTCCACTACTTGAAGAAAAAAATCTTTCTATCCTCGGAATACCTTGATGTTGGGAGTCAGGTTCTAATTAATCTATTAGAATAAGTAGCTGATTCTCACCATATACAAATTTTGATCTTCATATTTATTCAATGTGAGACTCGTTTGTATACCCAAAACATTTAATTGTATCCTCCTTAAACAGGGCATTCATACTCTAGCAATGTGGTAAGAAGAGGTCATGAATCCACATTATCTTAATCACACCTCAAAAGTTCAACATGAGTCTAGAACACTTTTTGTTTGACTTGTCACATGTGATGCCCACACGAGTCCATTTTCACCTTAAGATCCACCTTGTATGCTCCTACGCAATGCAAACTGGGTACTGACTCTGTTGAGCACGGGTTTAAATTCAAAATGTTAATCTATTAGAAATAGCTCATTCCAATTATATATCAAATTTTCTCTTCATATTTATCCAATATAGGACTCATTCGTACTCCCAACACTTGGAATGCTATATATTTTTAATTTATTTGTATTATTTTTTGTTTTTTCTTATATGTTATTTTCCACTTTTACCATATTTAGGGGGGAAAAGAAACTTATTTCTAATTTACCCTCATTTCGATTGCATTATAAAACCAAATGTAATAATAGTAATATTATCTCTGTTCAATTCAAATATTATCTTTCCATCTACGAACCAAATATGATTAACACATCAACAGTTAATGGGAAAACTAATACACCAGCCTCCACATATAATTTATATATGATTCTGAAGGCAGAGTAAAAGCAGCATGCACTTACCTCATGATTCGGAAAGGCTTGAGATAGAACAGAGACAGCCTCGTTGTCCCTTTTCTGGTCACCAAATTGTGGAGCAATTATTGCTCCATTAGCAATATAGAAATTTACATAAGAAGCTGCTAGTCTTGTATGTGGAAGTCTTGGTTTAGCTTCACAGTTCTTGAATAAAGAGATTGGAAGGCAAGAAAAAAAATTAAAGTAAGATTTTAATATTTAGTGATTAGCTTCATGATACATGTAACGGTAGATTCTAAGTTACTTCCAGAAAGAGTGAATTAGATTTTATAGGATTTAGCATAAAAATTGCTCTTTGGACTCCTATATCACCTTAGCTATCAGCTAAAGGCAAAGTTCCTCACCTAAAATTTAAGAAAATACTGATGCAATTCCCTTTCAGGCTGAAGTTAACAAAACTGCTCTTAATATAATTACCATCAATATTTATCATGAACAGGGAAAATAACTAATTTGTGAAACACAAACAGCCCTACTATAAGATTTAAAACTCTAACAACGCGCAATTTATTTATGCATCTAATCTAAAAGGAAAAATAGTTGTATCCATTGCACATTTTAGTCCAGTTGGTTAAAGAGTAGTCTAGGTATCCATATAAAGAATCTTTCTACGGGGAAAATAGCATAGAACTTTGTGAACTGTCGGTGCTTATATCTCACTGGGATGGATAACCCGGACCCATTCCCAACTCGACAACCAGAGATAAGCAACATGAAAGTTCTGCCTTTTAAATGGTTATTCCTGGTTCCTAGTCTTGTATTACTTTGTGAAGTTAGTTCATTATGATAAGGCATATGGTTATACTAAAGCATCAATACCCAGATCTTCAAATGGCTTTTTATTGTAAAGAAGAGTTTGGCAAAGCAGGTTGGAAGAGAAACCCTGCACTTCAAAATGCTTACCTGAAAAATTGTTGCTGCCTCTTCATCTGTCATGTGTAGTGGTCCTGGTACATGGAGTTTAATTATTTCTAGTTTCCTGTCCTTGGCATCAGTAGCTTTGGAAAGAACAGAAAAAGCTTCAACAGATATCTCATACTGAGGGTCCTTTTCATCATCGATCCAGGACAACAAGACCACCCCAGGCTTCGCAAAACAACACAGATTATCAATATGACCATTGGTATCATCATCTCCTGCAAAAGATTAGATACCCATGGGATAAAGAACAAACTAGGGTACTACTAGGATATTTATTGAGTTTACTATCACATGAAAACAAGATACACATTCTGGAAATTACCAGTTGAAACAGCTACCCTGATCACGCAACAACTTTACTTGACAATTCCAAACTAAACTAAGAGAGAGAGAGAGAGAGAGAGAGAGAGAGAGAGAGAGAGAGAGAGAGAGAGAGAGAGAGAGAAAAGGGTTCAGTAAAAGGGAGCTTTAAACAAGCTGTTTGGTTGCAACTTGGTGAGACCTATATTTAATGTTAGAGCATACGATAGAAAAACCTTTTTTAATGATATGTATATATTTTTAAATAAAAAATTACACACACATCTTTGACATCAATGGGGTTCAAACCCACATCTCGGAAATGCTCACAAGATGCAGAGTTGGCTAGTTTAGTGATATCTTAACTATCGCCAATATAGTGTACTATGACTAACCTGCATGTTTTTCTATATCCAGAGTCCATTTTATACGGAATGTACACTGATAAGCAAGAAATATTGAAAATTAAGTATTTCCTTTGAAATTTAAGTAGGCAACTAAACAGGATCTCCATATCCAAATTATGTTTCATGATTAGAAAGGATGCTCTAGGATTTTTTTCCCCTCCCAATATTCATCATTCAAACTTTATAAGAAAATATTGCCATGATAAGGAGAAAAGGAAGGGGGGGTGGGGGTGGCTCTCTGACTTTTTATGGGATAGAAACTTGAGCTTGAAACATTTCTTACCATTATGCAAGACCACACACTAGTCACTAAGCTATTGGCAATGTATGAAGGGTAATCAGAACTTCTACAGCACTGTACAAGCTAAGCTTTTCTTCTATAGAAGGAAAAGGAGAGAGGAAGAGGACTTGATAGAAGTCTGAGGACCATGGCCCCTAGAACTTTAAGAAACACCATTACACATTAGCAAATATATAATAATAATATATGAATTGGAATAAGATTAGTAATTGTCCCCCTGATTTCTTTTTTATAATTACTTCTGTAGATTAAAGGGAAAAACATTTAAGTTGCCCCCTTTACTATTTCCATGATGACCCTCCCCCACCCGAGCCACCCCCACTGGAATCGGAACTGTTGATAGTGTGTGTCAGGGAGACTTGTTTTCATGTTCTGATTCTTCATAGGCTCTGCTGGTTTTCCTGTGTTTGGAACCGATATACATTAAAATTTTCACTTCTCTCACTCCTAGTGCTGATAATGAACATTTTATCCATTAGATATTTCATATTTGGGATTAAAAATGCAATTAAAGTTTCAATTCTTTTTGAAGAGTATCCATCACATGCAGCACTGGACATGTCAACCTAATGGAGATGCTAATGATAAGATTGACCTTCAAAAAACAATCAGTACCAAGGCATAGTTGCTTGCAACCAAGCAAATTACTTACCATATAGCCCACGAGGCATCCAAATAACCTTCTTGACTCCAAGATATGTCTTAAGTTCATCTTCTATTTGCTCCTTAGTCAAATGCGGGTTCCTGTTCTTGTTCAATAGGCACTCCTCAGTTGTAAGGCATGTCCCTAAAGGATGAAAACAGATTCTAATTATATTTGAAAAATAAAAATCAGTTTTGGTTTAGGCAGACGTTTGAATAGTGTAATGGCATCTTATGTGATTGAGGGGAGAACATTTTAGAATGTTTGCTTAAGCAAATGCACAACAGGGTAATAGCAGATTCGCTATGGATAGAAGCAGCCTGTAGTATAACCAAATGTTAATAGAAGGACATTAATTTTGATTTTCAAAAGGTGAAACACAAACTTGTGCCACCATGACGTGTCAAAACTAGATATGCAGTCTTCAGCAGTTCTCTTAAAATCAAAAGTTCAAGATTTTATACTATGCTGCTAAGCCTATAAAGCATACACCCTCCATATAACCATCCATAGCTAGAAGTAATCTAAGAATGGCAGACATGTTTTTGACTAAGGTAATCTATATTTCCCATCATGAAATGTACTTATGTTATGCTTAAAGGCAAAAAACAAGAGTTGGACAATCCAAATGAGTCTTTAAGTGTTTGGATTACTGCTACCAATAAGGTTGACCTATTGGATTCGAACCCAATAGCACTTGATGGGAGTTCCATGAACTTATTTGGCTTCTACACCTTATAAGGGTAGTTTGATCAAAGTTTAACGATGTCAGTAGTTATAAATAGCTATATATTTTGAGTTTTTTTCCATATTAGATTCTTGAGTTAATTCATTTATCACCAATACCCTTAGGTGACCTTTATTAGTAATGTGTCAAACAATCATTGAACGATGCACTTTGCATAATAATCAGGAACTTGAAAACATCTGTTTTCATCAACCAGAACCATATCAAACTGTGGAAAAAATCGTATTTTTAGAGCATCACTTGTGGCTATAAAGGTACTGCATCGGCCAAAATGCATTACTCATTCCCATTCTCATAATTTGTAAGGATAATGATAAAAATAAAATGAACTATGGAGACAGCTGGGTTCGATTAGAGAAGAATCTTTACCTTCTCCATCTACATGGATGCTTCCACCTTCAAGAATCATAGAGTGTGAAAATCTTGGAAGCTTTTCAAGTGCCAGAATCTGACGAAAATGCTGACTGTTAGGACATAAAAGAGCATTGTCCAGACTCCAGATAATAAGGTATGGTTATGATATATGAATATGGAAATCATTAACTATTTAACTATTCCAACCTTATGTGCCACAAGAAGGTCTAGACTCCAATCTTGATAACAGCCATTATCAATACCTAGAAGTTCAACGAGCAAATTAACATCAGAAGGCATGCAAGAAAGAAAATTCCCTATATCATCAAGAATACCTATTTTAGCTCTGAACTATGATTTATATGGTTATTCCTTCAGTAAGCACCATAACAAGATAGTTATTATCAAATTGAACAATGACAATGATAAAGAGCATTGACAGTTTTTTAATATAATGGATCAAGCACTGATTTCTAGACCATTTTCACAAAGTTTAACTGTGTATGAGCTTCCTTATCTCAATATTGATTCTTGAACTAGTTTGTTTAGCTCTTCAACATTACGAGTAGAAGTCTTTCGTGTGATTTACATGTTTTGCCCTGTCTTAGGGCAGACCAATAATACATCCTTATGGTAGAGCAATAAAAAATTAAACAATTATGTTAGTTTGACTCTAGAAGCTAAATCGTCATGCCTAACACCACCCCTTCATAGAAGATATGAACTTCACAAATTTTGCCCCCTTTATAAGAGACCAAATACATAGACATATTCTCATCTTACCTCCCCAACCATTAAAGTTCCAATCAATGCCAGCAATCTTTTTCTCTGACTCACTAGAAGTGGATGTCCCTTTTCTGATGACAAACTAAAAGAAAAAATAACTTGTAAGAGTAAATGCAGTTTAAAAGTTTTTTTAAGTCAAAGGAAAATCAAAATTTATGTAAAGGGCAAAACAAATAGCAGAAGTGAGAAGCTTACAGTTGGCCCAGTATCACGTAACCAAGAATCATTCATACTCATCTCAATAACTCTGACACTTGCTGGAAGCTGACTCCTTGCATTTTCCCACTGGGCATGTAGTGGAATCAAAATTCAAAGCCCATTGAAGAAGAAAATATCAGTGACTATTCAAGAGGACTTAACTAAAAAATCGATTACTTCAACTCTCTGCTTACCTGAGCAGCAGTTGCACAGACAGTCACAGGCTCAAACTTCGAGATTGCAGACGCTACCTTGGTAAATACACGCTGAATAGGTCCTGCATTATCTCTCCAGTTATCTGTTCTCTCCTGTAACGTAAAAGGAATACCAAAAGGCCTTAAAGACTAAACAAAGATAACACAAAAAGCACACTCTAACATAATGTTAACAAAAAATCCACCATTCTATCAACATGAACTATATTTTGTACATGCATAATCATCTATGTTACTTGGACTATTCATTTATCGTGAAGTATACATAGAACGCAGTAAGCGTATATGAAAGATTAGAATTTAGAAGGAGAATCAGAGAAAGCTTGAATTCTAGGCACAGAGAGAGCCAAGAAGAACCCAAGAACAATAAATCCAAAACGGAGAATAAACTTTATTCAATAAAAATCTGTGTATTCCATTGTTAGGGTACAAACTATATTTATAGGCTTATAATAGTACTTCTAAACTAAATAGAAACCCAACTCCTAATCAAATATGAATTCTAAATCTTTAAATAATTAAAGGCTTAAAACTGCTACAGTACAGCATGTACAGTAATGTATTAATGCGTGAACAACAAAATATAAAGTCCTAATAAACTAAGGAAAATAATTAAAATCCTAATCAACTAAGGAAAGTAAATTTATTTATTTATAAGACTCTTTTTCTATCTAATCGTTCTATGTAGGATATAAAACATTTGGTGGGAATTATAAAAAATTGAGAAAAATGTACATGTTTGAGACTCGAATATATATCAAAAAATTTATGACTATAACTTATAAGAGTCTGTGTAACATAGATAATCACAATGTGCAAAATGGGCGAACTTAGTTCAAATGTTTAATGTCCAGAGCTCTGATTCTGGGTCAAGTACTATTGATAGAAGCTAAAAGACAAGGGAACAGGAAAAAAAAACTCAACTAATATAACAATTAACAAGAGACATACCCGCCAATGTAATGAACAGTAAAGAAGAAAATATATACAATTCCAACATATATCATCTTTTTCAATAGGTTTAGTTCATTATTTGTCCATTTTTGTTTGGATTGGGATATCTCCTAATGCAAGATCATAAAATCGAAGGAGACACCAAGTCAGGTTTCAATGAATTCTGGGAATTTACTGCCCTGAATTCACAGTGGAAATTGATCGAGCATTCGGAGGGCAAAATAATTCAGCTAAGATGAAAAATCTCAAAAGAAATATAAAGAAAAATTAAGGAATAAAATACACAAAGCAAAAAAAACCTCTAAGAAAACACACGTAGCATACAAAAACAAGGGATTCTATAAGACATTAAGACCCATGAATGTGAAGAACACAAATATATGGAATAATTCGGAAAAACTCGAGGTACCCAATAAAGGAAACAGATCACAAAACAAAATTAACGAGAAGTACTCACGGGCCAACCAATCCAACAGTGTGAATGGTGTTCCCACTCTGCGGGCATGTAGAAGCCATGGAAGGTCGGTTTTCCTTGTAAATCCATCTCTGGCTTTCCTCTATTATGTGTTGAAGTGGGATCAACTCCAAAGCAAATAAACAAGTCAAAGAGAGAAAATGACAAATTGGTGGGTACGGGGCTACCGGCTTCAATCTCACGTCAATAAAATGATTCTGTCACCAAAGATTCTTGGAACAACTGGCAAAAGGAAAATCACAAGGAGAAAATGGTAATTTAGACAAAATAATAATAATAATAATAATAATAATAATATTAAAATTTATAACCATAAAAAATTATATATTTTTATCATTAAAAAATCAATCATAACATTTTATTTTAAATATTATTTAAAATAAATTATGATTATTTAAATTCATCCAATATTAAATAATATCTAATTAGTATTATTAATATTTTATCTTTATTATTATAAAATTTAAAATATTATTTTTATAATTTAGAAAAATATAGAACTTAATGTTAACCAAATTGTGTTAAATGCATAATTGATTTAAATATGTAAAAAAATTAATATTTAAATCTTAATTATAAATATGAGTGTAATTATTTAAAATAATAAAACTTAATTTTTTTGAATGATGCTCGGAGTAAATTGATTGGGAGTATGCAATAATTATTTTTTTTAAAGTACATACGTGGGATGGAAATGTGACACATAATTTGAAGAGTTGCATCTGCACTTGAAAATAAATATTTATTTAAAATTTATGCTCGTTTAATTTTTATCAATTTTATATTTTAAATTTTAATTTTTTTTAATTATATCTTGTTTATTAAGTTTTTAATTTTCATAAATTTAATCAAATTGTAGAATTTTTATTATAACAAATATATTTAATGTATTAAAATTATGTTTTTTTTATATAATTTAATCCCTTAACTCTTTCAATTTAATGCTTTTATATTTAAATTTATGAAAATTAAAAAATAATGGATAGAATCTAACCAAAAATATTTAAGAACTAAATTTTAAAATTTTAAAAAAAAATTAGAGATTATAAGTATGATTTAACCTAAAACTTTTGTATAATCCACTATTTTTTAAAATAAAGAGTCCAAATATTTTTATTCCAAATTATAGAGCATCATATGTATTTTTTTAAGGGACGCGACTGTGTTAAAGAGACAGAACTGTGTATCGTCCATATCATTTAGATAGGTTTTATTTCTAACTTGATTTAAATTAATCAAAATTTATGCAATATTTAATTTTTTTTAAACGTTAATAGCATATAAGATAGATAATTTGAAGAAGAATATCACTTACTCAAAAATAAAATATTTATTTAGAACTTGTGTATGGTCTACTATTTTCTTTTTAAAGTAATATATTAATTAAAAAATAACTTCTGTGGAAAATTAAAATTATGTATTCGGAAATTTTATGTCAAAATTACTTGTTAGTTTAAAATTTTAGATTAAATTAATTAATACTTTTAAAATTATGTATTAAATTGAGAATCTATATAGTTTAAATTACACCTTCAAAATGTTTAAATCACACATCTTGATAATGATTCGGGCAAAATATGATCATTATTTGTGGGCTTTAAGTGTTAGAAAATTATGAATTATCAACGGTTAAAAATGGCTACTTTATTAAGCTATTTTTTCAGTTTTTGTTTCTATCCCTTTATTTTAATTTACGTTTCTATCTCTTCGGTTCCAATTTTTGTTTATATTTGTTTAATTACTTTAGTTTCTTTATTTAATTATTTTTCCATATAAAGTAATAAACAAAAAAACGAAGAAAAAAACAGAGAGAGTTAAAAAGAAGAGAAAAAGAGATAGAAAATAGAAAGGAAATATGATAGAGAAAAAATAGTAGAAAAAAGAAAAAAATTATTATTGTTTGGACATATGGATCGACCTGAAGGTCAATCCGAGCATACATAATCACATCAAGTTGTATATCAAACGAGGTTTACATGATTGAATTGAGTCGTAAAAATATCTCAAATAATGCACTTGACTCTGTACCATGAAGCCACATCCCATGTAAGGTTGGCTACTAGCTCGAGCTAGGGTCGACCTTAATTCATAAAATGTTGTACTTATATCAATTGTATCCTTTATTGACAAGCATATATATGTATATATTCTATGTTTGACATTTGTACATGTAATATCCTATAAATAGATTAACTTTTTATGAAATCTACGCATTCAGCCAATTATCTTGACTTCTTTCAAATTTTTCTCTACTAATTGGATTAATCTTAAACATTTTGCTGCCCATCGTGGGGCTCAGATTCTAAGGTCGAGCTTAAGTTTCTGACCCCATATTCCTTGGGATTCACTCCGAGCCTTGGGAAAAGGTTGAAAAATTTGACCTTTTTCTATTCAAAAACTACACCCAAAACTCACAAACATCTATCGAGCATTAACACGGTAGGAACTCGCGCTGAAAGGCTTTTGAAGTTGGCTAACAAGGAAACGAGGGAGACTTAGAGATATGACTCATTAGCCCTCGATGGGGTTAGAATAAAAGATAACCTTCATCACCAGGAGATGGCTCGTCAACTTTTAGAGCTAAGAAGGGAGCTCGAAGAAGATAAAAGAGAGAATATGACACTACGATTCCAGTTAGGGGGAAGAGCCATGAACGATCAAGTAGCCGACCCAGCTAACAGAAACATAGCAGGTCAAGGTCAGCCTGAGCCATGCCATATAGAGTAGGAAGACAAAAGGAACCCTCATTCTAGCTCGGTAATACCCAATGATGAACAATGGCTTTTGGAAAGGAAAAGCTGTGAGACACGATTTCAAGAGCTGAAGGAGGCCAATAAGAGGAAAGACTAAGCTTTTGAAGTGATCGCCACACATGAAGCGTGTGATGGATACACGAGTATACATATCGTAACAAGTAATATAATGATAAGAAAATATCGTTCTCACATATATTATTTTATTAGAAATTAATTTTTAAAACTAAAAAAAAAACTAAAAATCAATTTTTTTGTGTTTTTATATTTTAAGGAAGAAAAATTAAAATAACTAAAAGTAAATAGTAATAATTAATTAAATCAAATTTGGTAACTAAGAAGATATATGAGAAAATATCTAGGAATACTTAATCCCCTAATTTTCTAAACATGTGAATCACTAAAATCCCTCAATATAATTATCAATTAATTACATGATCAATTTAATCTAATTTAACATGTATTCATCTCTCAAGTAAACTATAACATCATGTAGTAATTAATTAAATTGCATAATACTCATTAAATTTATCAATTATGGATCACATACATAATAATCATACATCTCTGCTTAAAAACTATGCATGTTATTTAATTAAGATAAATAATTAAATAATTCTCTCAAATCTATTTAATTGCATCCATAGATAAATTGTTAGCGAACGGTTAATAGCATAAAAATTAAATTAAATAATATAATTAAATTGAAATCATAATTAGGGTAAAATATTAGATCATCACATATTGAAAATTGGGTTTATAAGATCCATAAATTAATAAATTAACTATACATAATTGTATTCATAAAGTTCATATTTTTCATAAAAGAAAGACATAAAAATTGATAAAGAAAAGAGTAGTAGAAGAAATATAATCAATCTCTTTAATTGTAGTGCTAATCTCCACCAAAATTGCATCTCTTTTTGAATTTGTTTTTGTATTTTTCTCTATTCATAGCTCCAAAAACTAACCAAAATTATGCTAATGATGACTCCTTAAGATTTATGGGGTGATTAAGGGCTTAAATATAGCTTAGGTGTAACCTGGACCGTTAGATCAGCTTCAAATCAAGTGTTAAGATCAAAACAAGCAAAATTATTAGCGTAAGCTAATCACAGTATGTCACATGGCACATAAAATTCACTGGGCAAATCATAGTGCGTTGCGTGCCAGGTGAGACCAATCCAAGTCAACATGTGTTAATTCAGCACCACGTGGCGCAATGTGATTCGTGGAAATAGATAGTGTGGTACACGGGTGGACGAGTAGAGTGGTGACATATGTTAGTGTTGTTTGACCACTCTCTGAACTCGAATTGAATGTCGTACTAACATGTGTCATGCACTTCATAACTCTTCACATGTGGCGATCTACAATTTGTTGTCTCTACGTATATGGCATCCGTATGAATTTCCTAGTTAGCTCATCTATTTGTGTGACAGGCCAAGTGGTAGCTTCTGATTAGTCATGTGTTAAAATTTTATAAAAAAATCCCAAAAAATTGATAAAATTATATTTTCACCTCTTTCGCTAAAAAAATTATATGTTAATATTTTTAAAGCCAAAAATACTATTTATTAAATAAAACAAATAAATATTAAGTAAAAAAGTGTGTTAATGACTCTATGAAATCATAGAGTCATCATGAAGGTAGCAAACGAGAAACATGAGAAGGGTAAAACTCCTTATGATGTGGATAGGGATTGTGAACAATTATGTATCTCCCATTTTTTGATGAAATAGAGAATGATAAGTCACCAGTCAAGTTTAATGCCCCCAAATGCCCTTATTATTTTGGGATAAAAGACCTAGTAACACATATGCAGCATTTCAAAATAGACATGGCTCCTATGAGCCTAATCCAAGGAAAGAGAGATTTCATGATGTGTAAATTGTTCGCAGCCACCCTCCGTAAAGGTGCTCAAAAATGGTTCGCAGCCACCCTAAAAACTATTCATCATGAACTACGCCTACAATAAGCCTTTGAGAAAAGAGTCATACTACCTTTCTCAATTATTCAAGAAGGGGGAGAATCCATTGAGGAATACATGAAACGATTCAAGAAGAAAAAATTGAAAATCTTTGCTTGTCCTAGCTCTATTTCCATAGAGGCCTTTAGATAAGGTATCTTAAAGAATTCTGATTTATATATGGAATTAACCAAGACTGTGCCTCGCACTTTGGAAGAATCTTATGGCGAGGCAAGTAACTTTGTCAACCTGGAGAGAAACCTAGGGTAGGTTAAAGGCCAGTGAGCCAACCTCAAAGGGGTGGTGGATAAGGAGAAGATAAAGATGAGCTCAAATAAGGCACAACAAAATCAAGCACTTCACATCAGATAACAGAGAACCCGTACAATGGTCAAGAAATAGAGAACCCTGAGAGAGGTCACTATCTCCTTTTATGGGGATCCCTTTGAGAGTAAGCTTGGCTTAGGTCGTACTTAGGATAGAGGAATAACCCAACATTAGGTGGCCACTCAAGATGAAATCCCCCACTAAGGGACATATCCAAATGGTGGGCCTTCCATAAGGGTGTGGACCACGAGACGAGGGCTTGCAGACATCTGAAAAATGAGATGAAAGAATTGTTAGCAAGGGGATATTTGAAAGACATTGTCATGGGAAGTAGAGACCGAAGAAATCAACAAAATAAGCAATATGTGCCAAAGCAACGAACCCATGGGGAAATAGGAGTGAGATTTATAAGGAGACCAATATCAGGACTATACACACCGTACATGGAAGGCTTGGGTTCAATGTAGTCTCAACTAACTCGTGCAAAATGTTTTCCAGAGAATTACGCAACGCTCCCTATGTATACGCTTTAGAAAAAAAGAGGCCTAATGTGTAAATCATTTTCAGTGAGAAGGATGAGACCTTATCCCATCATGAAGACCCTTTAGTGATCACTTTGAGGATTGGATCTTATGATGTTTGTAGAATAACGATTAATATAAGGAATTTGGTAGATCTTCTTTTCTGACCACTACTAGGGCTCTAAGAGTAATGGACACTGACATTGTCAAAGATAGAGCTCTCTTTTGTAGGGTTCAACAACAACAACACCTATTCCAAAGGAACGATAATGCTACCTATAATGGAAAAAGAGTGATAATGATGACCAATTTTGTAATTATAAATGTTCCAACTCATTATAATGTCATCTTGGGAAGGCTTTGGATAAAAATGTGGGCATTTCCATTCACCCTTCAAAAGTTAATCAAATTTCCCATTAACGAGGGCCTAAAGGAGATTAGGGGAGACTAAGAGAAAGACATAAGCTATTATAATGCTACTATGAAAGAGATTGTCCTTAAGTAGCAATCATTGAGAGGTCTCCCACAAAAGAGACCAGAGAGCAAAGGCATGATGAGGTCAGTCAACCTAAATAGTGTAAGAGATCTCCCAATGGAAGTTGAAGGCAAGAACCACCCCTTAAAAATGGGTGGGGACTTGATGATGGAATTGGAAGAAAAACTCTCACAATTCCTCAAGTCTAACACGAATGTCTTTATATGAACCCTAATTGATATGCTCAAGATTAATCCAAAAGTCATGACACATTAACTAAATGTCAATCCGGAGGCTAGACCTGTTTAGCTACGAAAAAGAAAATTTACAAGGGAAAAGAATGAGATAATAAAGCACTATGTAGTTGCCTCTAAAGAAGTTGGGGTCATAAGGGAGGTCAACTACCCTATCAAATGTGATTTTGGTCAAGAAATCATGTGGGTTATCTTGCATATGTATGGCCTTCACATATTTAAATGAGGTGTGTCCCAAGGATTGCTTCCCCCTCCCAAGTATTGATCAACTAGTAGATGCTTCTACTGGATTTGGATTGATGAGTTTTTTGGATGCATACTCCAGGTACCACCAAATCATAATGCACCCCTAAGACGAAGAGAAAACATCTTTCATCATGGAAGATGGAACATTCTATTATTACTATTTATTTGAATTAATTTTATTCCTATCCTTTAATTTTATGGTATTAGTTTAGACTTTTTAAAATCCAAAATATTATGACAAAATATTTAGGTTTTTTGTGTGTTTGTTTTTAAGAATTTTGATGAATTATTTAAAACCAATAGTTCCTCTTTAGACCGACCTTTGAAGTATACTTATTTTATTTTACAAATTGATTCGTGCACTTACGAGCTATTTTTACAAATACAAAATTTATGCATCAGGTCCTCATTTAGGGTGGCTACCTGACTCGGTCATTCCTTCCATGTTTTGGATTGCTTATGCCAAAGATACACGGAGTGGTGGTCCTTAAAACGTTGATAAGAATCTCTCTCACAAACTTGCTCATCTAACTTCTAGCCTCTTTCAAGTAAAAAGAGGTTGAATAGGTCTCCCTCGATTGCGAATCATTGGCTACACTTCCTTATCTTCTCGATTATTTTCAACATGTGGTTTTTCTACCAATTACCTTTTCATATTTACAAATTTTTGGGCTTCCAAGTACATGGCCTCTAAATACTTTGGTATTGTTTTAGTTAATTCTACAAATAGCTTAGAGTTTTTGTTAACTCCTTTCCCAACTACCTTTATGGCAACAAAGCTAGGACACCCTAAAATTTCCAACTTCTTTACTTTAAATATCTTTATGTAACTCTCAGTAGTTTCTTTAGAACCTTGAATGATGGAAAATATGTAATGGGCTTCCTTTTTGATAGGTTTATTACTCGCATAATGAGTGACAAACACTTTTACCAATTCTCCAAAACTTGAAATGCTTCACAGAGGCAAGTCATTTAACTACTTTTAAGAATTATTTATAATGTTGATACAAATGTTTTACATAGCATGTCATATTTTACATTGATATATAGATGTATTGAAGTCATTAAGTAATTAAAAGATACAACATGGGCCATTGGATCTTTCATTCCTTGATATCACATACAACATGGTGTAACAAATTTCTAAAGTGGTGTAGCCATTTCAATCTTATTGCTAAACTTTTGGTTACACATTTCCTTAATGTTGTATTTTCCCTTCCTTAACTTTTGTTCTTTGATTTCATGTTCCACTTGCTTTATCAGAGCTTCCCATTATGTATTGTCTCTATGGGCTATTTCCTCTAAATTTTTGGGTTATTGACACTCTGGCTTGGCATGGCTTTCGAAACATTATTTTATGACTAGTGGAATGGCCTTTTCCAAAATGCTATCTTCTTTATCGTTCATGCTACCGTTTCGTCCCTCCATTCCTCTCTAGGGCTCCAAGCTCTATCCACAGAGTACTTGGTGTGCCAAAAGTTGCCCTAAAATTTGGTTATCCTGTGGGATTTGAAGCATGGCTTACTACAAGAACTCTAATTACAATAGGACGACATCTGGTGGAAGTTCCTTACTATAATGGGTGCTTGACTTAGTCTGATGTTTCTGAGTGCTCAATATCGAGCTCTAAGTTGTTCTTCCGATCGAGGTGTCCTAATCTCAGATGCTAGTCATTTGAATGACCTCTAAGTGACCAACTATTTGGTAGATGGGGTGCCATTTTGAATTTTGCATGGGCTCAAATTCTTGTAAATTGAGTGGGATGGGATTAAATGAGCATAAAGTATGGTTGATGGAGTGAAAATCTGATTGAAATTTTTGTTTGTAGGTAAAATTCTCCTGTTTTGAATTGATTCTCTATGTTTCATAAGAGTTACTAGGTCATAATGGTAATCTTCATTAAAAAAATATTAAGGCTTTACAATATACACCAAAATGTTTGAGAAAGTACTATAGAAAGGGTTACAACATACGAGAATCAAAATATCCTCTTAAGGTTCGAGTCATTATCTATTTATACAACAAATCTATTCCATGTGGCTAAGTGTGACTGGTCTAGATATACAAATCATATTCTAGAAAGAATATCTAAATTTGATTATTTCAGGTCCAAAAATGAAATGGAATACAAAATATATTGTATTTAAACATTTATTAGTATTTATGATTTATCTTTTTGTATGAAACTTCAAATTAGATAATTTTTGATATTGTGAGAAGATAAGAGATTTATCTACGATTCATATATTAAATATATTTTAAAAATCAATTATCTTCAAGGAGAAAAACTTAATGTTAGGAGAATTCAACAAATCTTTATATTCCAACACTATAAATATACGGGGCATTCAATGCTTAAAAATAATCATAAAATTGTAAAAAGTTGTTACTTTTTTCTCTCATTCATGTATAAATGATTTGTAAGCTAGGCTAAGTTAAAACAAGACTAGAAAATAGCTTAATTGTATAATTTTTTTGTTTCTTTCTTTATTCTTACAAGTGCTTTTTAGTTTACAATTTTGTTTTGAGAAATTATTTTGTTCGTCTTTTACTATACTTAATATGCTATATTCTTCAGTTTCATATAAATTCAATTATGTTTTTTTATGTGCAACTCTTAGCTTATAATTATTATATTTATTTTATAAATTCATCTTTTACTGTGATATTATCGATCTTAAATAACTTATAATAATAAATCTTGCTTGTTTCAATGAAATTATTTTCTCAAAATAAATACATAAATTTTTGTTATTGATCTCCAAATTTGTATCTTTCATTTGTTTATTTGGGATGTGAAGCAAGCAATTAAGTAGTAAATAATAATCAAAATTCGTAATATTAAAAAAAATAATTAAATAAATCTTGAAGCCTTGTTATTTTAAATTGATTTTATTTTCTTTTAAAGTTTTTTTTATTTACTATTATGTGATAATATTTTAGTTGATTTATTTTGTTTGTTTGTAAAATCCACATATAAACTACACTACAACAACCACTTAACTAATGATAATAATTTTAAATAGGATCATGAGTGTCTAATGATCACCCTATGATTCAGCATCTAAATAAAGTACCAACTATCATTTGTCTTATCATTAACTAATTCGTTGAACAATTGCAATAAGTTCAATAAAGGCAAAACAAAGGTAGACTCTTAGACCTTGTTGTCTTTATTAAGGTAATTCTATATTATAATAAGTTCAAGTTGCTTAATATAGGCATATATTATGTGTATTAGGATTGAAAAATCTAGAGACATATCATATTTTACTTAAGATATCATATTAATTTAAAAGAAATATAAAATTTTATTAAAAATTGATAAATTTATTCTTTAGATATCTATCAATATTTTACCTATAAGAGTTTCGATAATGCTTACTAAACCTATGAAATTGGTCTGATAAAACCTATCGAACTTTTTGAAAGAAGTTCAATAAGGTCTATTGAACCTTTCGATGATTTAAAAAAAAAATTATAAAACAAACATGTTCTGGTTGATTGTTGGCTCATTTTTCTTTGAGATTTCTTATTCTTTCATGAGAATCAAAATATTAGTTTTTAAGAATCAAAATATTAGAATTTGTTCTTATATGTACGAAATGTTGAGAAAGATCTTGTTTTTAGTATTAATAGTTTTTAAGTATCAAAATCTTAGAATTTGTAATTATATGTATTAAATGTTAGAGAGATCTTGAGTTTTTGATAAGAATAAGAAATAGTAAGATGAATTGAGATAGATAATTTTTTGTATGCAACATAAAATAATTTAGAAAAAAATAATAAGATATCTTAATTATATTAGAATGTATAAAATAAGATACTTATATTTGTATAATTTTAATTAATTTAAAATATTAATAATTAGCTAGATATCTAATACTAAATTTTAGGATTTTTCCTGAATTTCTGTTTAGTATTTCACATATTTTTTTATTTTATTAGTAGCTGCGCAATTTAGTCTCATTCTAAAACCCTAAACATAAAGTTGAACCCTAGCAACCAATAGCGCCCACAAGTCTTAGTTGTTCCCTTACACGACTGTTGGCCACCTGCTCAGCTCTTCCTCCTCGTCTTAGGTAATCTCTCTATTTCAGTTTTCTTCTCTTTCTCTATTTGTTGTCTGTTTTTATTTTTACTCCTCTCTGAATTGTGTTTCTTTGGTATAACTCAAAAGATTTCAATTTTGATCCAGCTCCCATTGGTTAATAAAACTATCAAATTTTTTTCCCCGTTGTAAATGTCTTTTTGTAAGACTTTGTTCTGTTAATTTCATGAAGCGAAAAAGATAGAACCCCATGAAGTTTGGTGCCATATAATTGATATTTGTTCCCCTAACTTTTGCTATAAATAGTTGGGTGCGTTACATAAAATAATGAGAGAGACTAGATTTTTTTTGGCTGCCTTTGTTGTTGAATGTAAAAGATTGAAATACCCATTAGGCAAGGCATTGAGAAGAACCCTATAATGTATGCTTTGATGGGATGTTGAATATGGAGATTGATATTAATTGTTTAAGTTATTTTCTATAACATGATCAAATTAATTAAAGAATTTTTTTGATCAATTGCTTTTATCCATGTGTAGTCTGTTCTGTTGTTCTCCTGATTTTGTAGTCTGTGATGTATTCTGAAAATGGGAGTTTGCTTTATGACTGATTAAGTGTTGCAAATTTCTATTTGGCTCATTAAATTTACAATAATTATTTGTTCTTGTGTTGTATTGTCATGGTGTTGTGGTTTATTGTTGTTGGAGTGTGTATATGGCAATTAATTTGACGTGTTACACGAGTGATACACTCTGATGTCAAGTCAAGTGTATATATTTATCAGTATACAATATGAAAGTTTCATTTTCATAATTTAATAACCCAATTGTAGTCTACTTGGGAACACAGATTTTTTTTAATACCACCTTCTCATTTTATCTATTTCTATTTAATTTTACTACTTTGTTTATTTCTCACTTACAGATGATAGCTTTTTAGTCTTCTTTTTGAACTAGTGCTCTCCTTCCTCCCCCCCCCCCTCTCTATTTACTGCAAAATGATTCCTGACATTATTATTCATCCAGTGGTTGATGATGTGTTTTCAATCTTGCATGACTGTTTGATATGACTGACCAAAGTGCTGCTTCTCTGAAAACACTGATATTCTTTTAGAGTGTGTTTATGAAAGAAGAAAAAAGCAATTTAATTAAGCAACTTGTGGACTAGTAATAGTTCTTTTGAGGTGAGTAAAATAAAGGGTTTGCAACAGTAGGTGTCTCTTGAAATTTGTTTGTTATTCTTGATGTACCATCCTTAGATTAGACATAATCCAAGTCCTGTTGACCATCTATATATGAATCATCAACATTATCATCCTCTCTGTTCTTGAATCATTTATGAAGCTATCTAGTGATATATTTTGCTGTCATGGATTATTCTAATCTAAAGATTTATTATATACCCTATCATGTTTGACACACAAGTCTTTGCTTGGAGGTAAAGTGGAAAGAGAAAAAAGAAATGGGAAGTGATAGTGAAGCCGAGAAAACACAACAGAAAGAGAAGGAGAGGAAGAAGATGCTTGCTCTTGCTCCCATTGCGAGACCACTTGCTGGCAAGAAGCTCTGCAAGCGAACTCTGAAGCTTGTTCGGAGAGGTACACATACAACTGATTGTGTGATTTGTTTGATTTGTCTAGACATAGTTTGTATGTGTAATGATGTTTTCCTTTTCTTCTTGCAGCTGCAGAGCACAAATGCTTGAAAAGAGGTGTAAAAGAAGTGGTTAAAAGTATAAGACGTGGTCATAAAGGGTTGGTTTTTGGTTAAAATTTGTAGCTTCATGTATATTTTAAATATTTGTTCATTCTTTTCTAAAAGTGCATATGGTTCTTTAGTTTAAAATTATAAATGTTCACCCAAAACAAATAGAATTCTTTTGACATTGTCAAGATAACTATGATCTTGTTATATAGAGTAAAGGTTGCTAATTAAAAATGAACTCAGAAAGCATGAATGTATCTTGTTCATCAGCTATGTCTTTGAGTAGAAATTTACTGATTTTGGAGAAGTTCATTTGCTTAAAGTTACCCCTCTGCAATCTTCTTCCATAAAGTAAACTCTAAATACTAATTTTCTATCTAAGCCAGTATGTCATGCTCTGCATTACATGAAGAAAATAAACCTAATTTTATACCCATCTTAGCCAGTATCTGCAGAAATCCTACCATCTATAGTATATAAATTTTTGCCCAGAAAATTAGCTTCAAACAGTAATTATGATCTTTGTCAAAAGTTTCTGAATGATTTCCTTCCTATATTTTGTGGGTGCAGATTTTGTGTCATAGCTGGAAACATATCTCCCATCGATGTTATCACTCACGTTCCAATCTTGTGTGAAGAGGCTGACATCCCTTATATATATGTTACCTCAAAAGAGGTGTGTGTTAGTATAAACGATATTCCTTAATATACATTCTTCTACTTTTCTTGTGGTGTTCACAGTCGGATTGGCTTATAGTTTTAACATTTTTGTTTATCTTGTGGTTTCTTGATGTTCCTTCAGGATCTTGCAAATGCCGGGGCCACCAAGAGGCCAACTTGTTGTGTTCTGGTTCTGACCAAACCTAGCAAGGGGGAATTAGGCCAAGAGGAGCTGGAGAAACTAAAGGCAGATTATGATCAGGTTGTAGCAGATGTATCTGAACTTCAATCTGAGCTTTTCTAAGAGGAATGAATTTGAGTTTCGTATTAATTATCACTGTTGTTGGCTACCGGGTTGATATACTTTGTTTCACTAGTTTTTGTTTGTTTCATGTATCTGGGTATCGCGTCTGTTTGCTATTGTATCACATGCCTGCTAATCACATGAAGGCTGTCGTTATATGCATGTAGCTTAGTCTTTTTTGGCCATGCCCAGTGAGTTGGAGAAAGAACTCTGAGGAATATATGTATATTATTCTATTTGACTCAGGCTGATATCTATGAATGCATAATTTTTAGATTGAGATGTTCAAATTTTATTACGTTGTCTTATCTTATGTTTTGAGCCTGTTTGTGCTGAGAAGCATAACAAAATCTTAGGCCCTTTGGCTTAATAGGTTGGATAAATGTCGTTTTTGTGCCCTCAACTTATTTTTGGCTTATAAATATAGCCACATTTTTTTAAGGACCGCCATAAGCCTGATCTCTACTAGGGTTGAGCTTCCCCCATTCGTCTTCCTTTGACTTCAATTCCGGGGCATTGAGATTCAACAAATCACTGCTGATAGTATGGAGTGGAGCCATGTGGAGTTTTACATAGGTCATTGTGTTATGTCAAGTGTGAATTATTGATTAAAAACAATGCAGTTTCTCTATAATATGTGGTTTTGTTTTTTAAAATAATAAAACTAGATTATTTATAAAAATAATTAGTATACCGTCCAACTGTAATAACCAGTGAACTGTGGGATATTTGTACCTAAAAAATATGAAAAAAAGGGTTTATCTTTGATCAAGTTTAAGGAGGGTAGGAACTTGGAATGTCAATTAACCTAAAATTAAAAAAAATGATATAACTACCGAGGTAAGAAACATCTATAAATGTTCAAATCAAACATATCCTTTCAGGAATTATGTTTCAATCAGATCCCAGCAAAAAAAGAGTTTAAATAATAGTAACAAAATGAAATGTAAACATAAGAATTGTTACAAGTATATTATAGAGAGTAAGGCATAATTTAGAGAGAACATATTAGTCTGAATATCAATTTCCATGTTCCATAATGGTATCATAGTCTGATTATCAAACCATAATGGTATCATTGTTGAAACTTGGAGGCAGGATCTTTTCACTCAAAGTCACGATGTTGTGGAATCACTAACCCTTCATGCAAAGCTCTATCCCAATCTTCAACATAAAAGAAAAAGCAATCTATTTGAAAGGGGATGCCAAATTTGTCATTAGAGCCTTAATGGAGGAAAACTGGGGAGACATTTCAGAGACTGTCAGGAAGATTAGATAGAGTCTACAAAAGATCTTTTCAAAGAGCTCTACATGATTTGTATACAATAAATACCTAGATTTTTGAATATTAGTGTACATTCTCGAGTTAAAAAAGGCAAAATTAATTTTTATGGGAGAGAAATCTCATTATGAACTTTCTTCTCCTTAAAGCCATGCCTTTGTACAAGAGGCCTAAGTTTTTATTAGCAAAGAGGAAGAGAGGGAGGGGGGAACCCATCTCCCATCATCATATTGGGTAGAATACACGAACAGCTAGATTCTCCTTTTATTAATTCCAACATTTTTTGATCAGACACTATATACATATTATGTTGCAAGTATACTACTTGCCATTACCATGAAACTTTTATTTCTGCCAATTTAGACACTTGAAAAACAAGACCCCTAAACCACCAATTGCTATAGTTAGACCAAGCGGAACAGTCAGGGAATCAAGATCAATGGTTCGGCTAGTCCCATCTGCTCTGTCTTGGCGAAGTCTCTCGCCCCCGTATTCTCGAAGAAGGGTACTCATATTATCTACTTGGTGCATGATCTGACGTTGCCCTCGGGAAATAGCTAGAATCTGCCCAACAATTTAAACAAACATTTGAATGGAAGAAGAAAACATAATTTAGATAAGTGGTTGGAGAAGTTCATGAAAACCTATTATTGGACATACAGAAGTTGAAGACAAATGCAAATATGTTAGGTCAAGACGTTATGTCTTTGACCATTTCTCATGTAATACTTCATTGGAATTGTCACTTTGCCAAATGGTAGGATGAAAATGTATACAGAGGACGCGAAAAAATGCAACAAGCTTCACTCCATGTAAGCATGTTAACTGTTAGTTATCAGGAAACTTCATGCTTAAGTCATCTACCAATTAATGAAAATCATTCTAATGATATTCTAATGATATCTAATAAGGTAAAAAGTCTCATCTTTGTAGTCAAAATATATAATATTTATATATATATATATCTTCCCAGTAACATCATGACCTAAAACCAAATTTACAAGGTCTTATAGTCCTAGATTTTTAGAATGAAAAGAAATAAACAAATGTAAAAAGACGAGAATATATGCTCATAAACCACAAAGTTAACAAAGGGAGTTCAGATTTGTGTGGAATACCTCTTCTACCGGAGGGGATTCCTTAACCAATTGGGAAGAAGAAGAAGAATGGGGCAGCAGTGAACTAGTCAATGAACCATTACTTAAGCTGCTCACAAAAAGAGAGGTGGGTCCGGAGCCATTGCATGCATCAGCCTGCACAGCCAAGTTTTGTTGGCTAGCTGAAACTTTTCTTACACAAAACTTAGAGTTCAGCTCTTCGATACGGGACGTAAATTCGTCCATCCTTGAATTCAGTGTAGAAATTTGTTCCGAGAGTTGAGTAATAATTCCCTGAAACAAACCAGCATTATCAGATTATTTGCATGAATGCAAAGATGCTATATTAGAGTATCTTACAGGAAGCAAATGAAACTCTAAAGAAGAAAATATGTTATAAGGGTACTGATTCTGTGGGATGGTAGCACCCATAAAATCACCAAAAATTAAATACCTTCTTGGTATTGCAACTACTTCACATTATAGTTTTGAGTTATGCTGTCATTTTTAACTCAATTACAAACCCGTGTAACCAAGTTACACTCATATACACAACTAGGTTATAACACGGTTGTATAACTGAGTTAAAAATAACATTGCGGAATAGACATAACTTAAGCTATATTGTGGAGTTTGCCCAAAAATCAACTTGCATTCTCGACAAATAGGAAATAGCTGAATTCGTCTGGAAATATATCTCTGATTCTTGTTAATATGCAGCAAAAAAGAGAGTTTTTTAGAAACTCTCTTTCTTTTCTGACATTCATCAACAAAGGAAATAACAAGAATCTGGACAATTTTAAAGCAAGTATGACATACGTTAAGACAGAATTACACTCACCTGGTTAGAAATTGGCGCAGGTGAATCTGGGTTTCTTCCATCAAACCTATTGTTAACTGCAAGTCTAGTTAGCTTAGCCAAATTCTTGTCCCTTTGGTTAGAGTAAGAGTCGGATATGCCTCTGTCCAGTATAGACAACAAAATTAAGAGGAAGAAACTGAGTCCTTATAGTTTCAAAAGCTTCAAAGATGAATAACTTATGAACTAACTGGCTTCTTTTATCATGAATCCCATACCAATGTAATTTTTTCAACTCAATCAAAGCCATTATTATTTTGGTATTCTCACGAACAATAAACAAGGGATTAATATAATCGAGTGGTCTATCAGCACTGATAAAAATGATTTTGTTTCAAAGAAATAAAAAATAATTATTATAATTCAATCAATGGGGTATAATACAGCAGATATACTTGCATGCTCATCATTTGTTATTTATCCAGCTTTTCTGTGAGCTTCCAAAAATTTAAAATGAATTTGAAGATTCTTCTTCTTTCAACCAAACATAGGTCCCATTTTTTTATGAAATGGGTTAATTTAGTCCTATTATTCTTTCTTGAGTAAGACGTTATAAGTCTTGCTATTATGAAAAGTGAGTGCATTTAGTCCCATTATATTATCAAAAATAAACACTTTAATCCCATAATAACTTTAAACCATACACTTTAGTTTGACTAAGTGCACTTTTTACAAAAAATCCTTTATTTTCATAAATCAGGGAATTAAATTGACCAACCCATAAATAAAGGGACTAAATTAACCCATTTCACAGAATAAAGAGAACTCTAGAACCTTTATCTCTATACACAACAGACCGAAATTCTATTAAACATGTAAACTAGGATTAATTGATTAGACAATCAATACAATATTAGCTGAAAACCTTTTTTTGTCTTTTTTATGGGTTGAGTTATACCAATATTCACAATCTAATTTGAATTAATTCTACTCCATAATATATTTCAGTTACTATTTATTTTACTGTTCACTTTCCTAATTTTTATATCCACAACTCTAGCATACAAGTGTGAAAATTTTACACACCAATTCAACTAATCTTTTTACACAAGTACGTCAAAATTTCCCATAACAAAGCTATATATTAAAAATTTCGCTTAACTCATATTCCTTTGTGAAATATGCTAAAATTGGACCCCCTAAATGAGGTGATTTCCTTTTCTTTCTTTCTTTTTTCCTTCTGTTTAGTTGACAAGCAAAAAGGAAAACCGTTTCCTGTTCACTATTTTTTACTTGTTCCTTCATCACTCCTCTCCTTTACTTCCCTTTTTCCATAAAGTTCTCCAATTTTCAAACAGTAAGAACTCAATGCAGTAGAAAGTAAGTAGTACCGGCTGAGATACTTCATTCTCCTATCTGCTGAAGCTCGGGAAAGGGCCTCTTTAGGGCTTGTAATAGAATCATCATCTATGCTGAGCTTGGTCTTTAGATCATCTGGCAGTGCCTGTAGGTTCTCCAAGTCAGGACCATAAAGGAGCATAGAAGTGTATTATTGATTACAGGGCACATACCATAACATCATTTACAAGTTTCTCTAGCTGGATCTGTTCTATATAAGTACGAGGAACATATGACCCATCCAACTCAAGCTGCTCAGCAACATACTTCACATATAATCGGTCTCTTCCTTGCACCTTCATGTCCAGTTGAACAAGTTAGTTGCGAGAATTACAAAATTCACCAAATAAGTGAACAGCGAAGTCTTTCTCATCCTTTGAAAGTACCAAATAAGAAAGCAATCGCCATGATTAATTTTACTTTAAAATTAATTTTTCATCTTCTAAATAAGAAGGGAAATAAATTCAATCATATTGACAACAGCATACGACTAAGTATTTTAAGCAATAAAACAAACATAGAAAAATAATTTTTTTTTTAAAATATAGTCCATTTACAACATGCTTTTCGAGTAATAATATATCCTTGATGGTAAAAGAGTACATGCTTAAACTATAAACCCTCAAAAGACGCATCTTTTAAAGGAAAGTTATATTTATATTCAGGCATAAACAGTGATCAACAATGGCACTAAAAGAAAAGAATCTTATCAAATTCAAGTTGGTATGTTAAAAAGGAATACCTGAACATATTGACGATTGAGCTGCTCCAGCCAATCAGTTTTCACACAAACCTTATCATCAGTAAAAATATGACTGCTTCTTTTCAGGATGGTGGCTATAGTGTATCCCAAAGCCATGAGCCCTCCAAGAAGGCGCACACTAACTTCAAAACTTATTCGAGGTGATATTATGAATGAATTATCATTAACCCACTCCTGAAAAGGATATTGGGGGTAGAGAGGTTACTGATTAGAAATTTTCAGCTCTTGGGACTCGACTACATTCAAAGGTTATTCACAAGAATTTAAGTATTAAATTGATTGGATAAATCCAGATAACCATAAGCACATATCATAAGGATCCTAGATGAAGTTATTTTTGTAAAGAGCAATGCTCTTGAGCTTGAAAGGGTTTCATTGCCTGGCCTACATGGCCCAATTCAAGTAGCTCAATGCATTCTGTACCAACTGCAATGCAAGGGCCAATTGAATTCAGCCACAAAAGTAGGGTCAGTACAACATCATGCAATTGTGTATATGTGCCCTCTATCAAGCTCTATAGACGACAAGAAATTAGAACCATATCATATTTTCATTAAAATCTTTGACATTATAACAAACAACAATGAATAAATAACTAGTCACACTCTACTCTAATAGACTGGTAAAGGGTTGGTACTTCCCCAGTAAATATCTAGTTCGATCCTCCATCCCTAATTATCATTTGATAAAAAACAATGAATGAATAAACAAATATAGGAAAGACAAAAGAGAGCCCATTAAGCATATAGCTCACACGCCATATGCATTTTTTATTGAAGAATTTACTATGTAAGGATCTGACCTCAAACATAAGGTTGTATTTTCCGTCCCTGTTTCTCATCCTGAGATAAGATTGACATGCTTCAGGATCTTCACCTGGAGGTAGAAGATAAATGTCATATGTTTCCTCTTTAGTCTCTTTGTAGTGTTCAGATAGAACAGCCTTGATTTGATCAACAGTCACTGACTTGGTTGACTGTAATAAGAGAAACATAAGATATATGGTGAGATCAGCAAAATCATGATCACGTATTTCAAGGAGATGGGAAAGATCCTAGAATTGTCGCAGGCCAAAAGACGATCAAAACTAAAGACCTGAACAAGGGAAAAAGTTGTTTGACCTTTTAACATAAGATGGTTCAACCTTTAAAATATAAGTGGGACATGATCAAAAAAAGGATGCACAACCTTTACAATATTAGCGGGATTCTGGAAATCAGTAATCCAATTAACTTAAATGATGATACTTTATATGATCTATCCTGAGATTAAGAAGAAAAGGCTAACCAATGTAAAGAAGTGGTCTGACCTTTAAAATATAAGTGGGATTCTGAAAGCCCGTGAAGGGATTAAACTTGTTGATGATCTTTATATGTGCGGTCTTGAGATCTGGCTCAATGAATGCCTTGTACATAGGATATACCTGCATCAAAATGGTTAATGAGAAATGCTGTTAAATGCTTTGTGTGTCTCCAACTGCAAAATTGCAGATTCAACTCAAAATTTCAAGTGAAATGTGAAGACTATCCAACATGGAATCAAGGGAAAACCATTTGTGTCGAATTGCAAAATTGCACGTACAACTCAAAGTCCAAAGAAAAGTGAAAACTATAAAACATGGATTCAAGGTTAAACCGTTTCAGATATCTGATGGATAATATCTTCAGGATCTTGGTCTGCACGTTGAATGTCCCGTAAAACTCGCTTGACAAGGTCAAAATGAACTCCACCGGTGATAGATACACGAAGATCTAGTAATGGCCGCAGTCTCTGACTTAAGGCATATATTCCCTCTATTATTACAATGCGAGATGTAGGGACTTCAGCTGTCCTGATTAAAACATAAGAATGACCGTAAGAAAAAAAATCAGCAGTGACTTATAAAATCACCAATATACTTATATAAAAGAAAGCCAAGAGTAAATGGTAAGATAATGATGCACAGTACTATATGGCCAGTCATGAATTAGACTAAACTCTGTATATGACTCAAATTAGCATAATAGCTAAAGTGAAGACCTTTGTTGTCAGGAATATTGATCAAGTAAAAGCATTTAGTGAATAGATTTAACTTCCAGGTTCTTTCAATCTTTAGTGTATTCACCTCAATGACAAAAGACTGCTGTCTCACAAAGTAGAGGCCAGAGATTGACACATTACCTGTAACCTACACGAGAGCTAGATTTGAAGTCATATATAGGAACCTGAACAGGTTTCCCTGCTCTTAAACCATGTATATTCTCAAGCAATGTGTCATAATCCGTAAGGCGTGGATCTGCACCAAAACATTTTGATAATTAGAGTTCTGTATCAGTATTCTAACATACAGTCAATATTTGCAATAATAACAGTTGAAATATTTCTATAAGCCCATAGCAAGGGAAGGAAAATGCATTATATGACAACGCTTGTGAACAAGAAAAGGTAGCAGATGCTAAGTATAACTACTATGAGTAGAATATCAGACAAATATCAAAATGTTTAGCTAACTAGATATATTAAAATAAAAGTCACAACATCTAGTCAAACAAGTGATGCACAACGAATGATAAAAAAGAAAGAAAAATGGAGAATAACAAGATGCCGTCACCCTGCTAAGTCAATTTAGAAGGCTGTATGCAGAAAAATATGTCATAACCAAAAAATTATAAGAACTAGGTTGGAAAAGCCTATGATATGACCTCAGGAAAATATAACAAAAACAGTATTTACCATCAAAATTGCCATCAATGATTCGACTGGATTCATTGTAATTGTCCATTGTAATGACGGCGATACTGGGCATAAAGTTCTGTACTTTCTCAGTGAAAATAGTCTTCCCAGCTCCAGAGGGTCCTGCTACTCCAACTAATGTTATCCCATCATTCTTTTGAGCTAACAATTGGCATGCACGAATCACTATGAAAAAACCCTTCTCAAATGATAATGAATCTTGGATAGGCACAATTCCATAGCGATCAGTTTCTCCCTTTTTGACAAGCTGGACCTGATCACGTAATAGCCCAGAACGTGGTCTAGGTGATTCAGCACCAGAAGAAGTATCTTGAGCCATTTAAAGCAAAATGTATGTTTCCCCTCTATTCTGCAAAGACAGATTGCAGCATGCTAAAGCTACATTAAACATGTTCTTTATGTGAGCAGAATTAAATCATAATAGAGTTCTGGACAGGAGACCAGCAATCATGCTAATCTTCAAACAAGTCTTCAAAACATTTAAAGTTGAATGTTTTCTTTCAGTAATTATTTTGCCTACGCCTATCAACAACTGAAGATGACTGCATATAATTCAAGGACATTTTTATTTTTGTTCTATGAAAAATAATACAAGAGAATTAAGAAGATATATGTACTCTTGCTTGAAATGTTTAAACGGACCTTAAGAGCCTATATGATCAAAAAATGGAATCAAAGTGATCAGGTGCCAACCATCAGATTAGTATGGTTCCAGCAAAACCAACAGATAATACACAAGCCAGTAACTCACAAAGCTATAAAGATAACTAGAGCAAGAGCCAGTAGGCTTGTAGTACATAAAAGAAGAATAACATTGAAGCACTTCCTGAAATTTAGAATGGGATAAAGCAAACGGAATATATTCCCAAGTCCCAACTATTGCAAGGCACCCTTGGCTCTTTCTTATTCTTGAGCAATGGGACAATTCCTCAAGTATTAAGATGATGTTTTAATAGTCATCCCCAATGCTTGGACACTTGTTCCGGAGTTCCATTAAAAAGTTCCCCATCTTACCATTAGAAACCTTCACTTTTGGTTATTATAGTTAAAAGAATCATACCTGCTCCAAATACTAGATCAACCTCGACCAAAAATAAATAAATAAAATACTAGAACAAACATTTTTCAGGTTCCAATTCTAATATAGAAGGGTACTACTATATATCACAAAGATCTCATCATCTCAAATGACATAACAATTCTTATTTGATACATTTTAGTAGACCCGACTGTACTTACAAATAATAATGCACCTCATTATTTGTGGTACAAGATACTTAGTTTTCCAATATAAAAAAGCTCTCAACTAAATGTCAAGTTTTCTTTCTCATAATAATGTGCTATTCTTCTGCTAAGTGAGGGCATGAACCAGAAAACTTGGATACTCTACAATGAGCTACGTATAAGCCTAAACAATCACCCATAGCAATGCTGGAAGGATACGCAAAAACATAAACTGCATCCAACTGACAAACACAAGCTGGACCCAGTTACGAAAACCTAATCCTTTTGGTATTTTTCAAATTTCCCATTTTCAATTTCAAAAGGAACAATCCGAGTTTCATATTTATCAAAATTGCAGGCTACCATACACATGAATGCTTTAGAAAAGTGTAAATTATGAGTAAAATCAAGTACAATTACAATATTGAACTAAAAATTGGAAATACCCAGAACTGAATTCACCCAATAGATTAAGAAAAAAGTAAAATATCGAAGCTTCGACGTGAAGAATAAAATGTAAAAGAAGGCAAAGATAGAGTAAGCAAACCTTTAATCAAAGCATTTGACAGAAGGATAAATTGTTTTTCTCAACTTTTGGAGCTTCTTCTGAGAATAAAAATTGATATGTAGGGATCCTTGAGTAACATTGTGGAGCTGAAGAATTGTCAAGGCAGAAGTGAATTGACGTGTTTAGGATTGATTGGTTGACTTAAAATGTATGAATGTGCGTCGACGAAGAGGAAGAGCCATTTTGGTAAATTTGGATTGACAAAGTAAAATCAGAAATCACTCATTTTTTTTTAGAGTCCTCGCAAAATTACAAATTACAGCCGCTTTGGAAGCTACAATCTTACAAGCGGTTTATTCTATTTGGCGGGACGGGGTCACATTAGTCCCTTATTCTTTGCGAATGACATTTTAGAATCTTTTAAGTCGTGTATGTTTAATTCATTAATCTTTATATAGTATTAATATAGTTTAATTTCTTCTAAAATGATATTTAAAAAAAAATAAAAAATATATATATATATATATATTAATTTAAGTTTTTTAAGTTTTAATTACAATATTGAAGCACCAATTATAAAAAAAAACTATCTATCATTTGCATAAATTAGATGATATTTTTATAATGTTTTTATGTTACAAATATAGCATTAAAATATCTTAAATTATATTGAGATAATATTTCAACATTATGTTTATAATTCAACGTACTTAAATGATATTTTTACAATTTTCTTAATATTTAGATAATATATTTATTATTTTATATAAAAAAATAAAATTTCTATCCCTTTTATAAAATACAAATTCTCTTTCTCATCTCAATCTCACTGTTTTACTTTGTCTTCCTTTTAATCTCTGTCACTTCTCTCATTTTTTTATATTATTATTTTTATATATTTTTAATTCATTTATATATCTATAATAAATTTTATTTTTAACAGTAAAATTTCTTTTTTATTATTGCTCGATGCATAAAGTTAAGGACATCCAAATACATGAAAATAAAGATAACAATGTGTCAAACCCTATCTTCTAACAATAAGGCCGAGGCGTGTTAGTGACCCAATCAAATAACATCAACTAAGTCTTAGAGTTACAAGCGTTTAATCTGCAATTTTATTAGAATAACACCTTACCTGTTGTATAAGTATATTTAAGACATCCTGTATGCCTCTCTTTAAGATAATTAATATATCTGATAATTCTCATAAAATAATTAAAACATCACTTATTAAATAATCAATTAGTAGTTTCGAATCATTATTTACTTAAAAGTTGGTACAATAGTAACTTTTAACCAAATTCATTGTATAGAGAATCGATAAACATTCAATCTTTAAGGTTGAACTACTTGATATAATGAATTGTGCATCAAATATAATATTTTTATTTCGATATCTTCCCACAATCCCAATGTTGTCTTGTTTTGAATCTATATTTTATGTGACATTGCAATTGATAACGATACAAATGGTAGGTAGAAGAACCCAAAAAGAGAGAGCGTTTTTTAAGACAATGAGAGCACATGTTTAAGAATCTTCAAAATGATGGTTATCAAGGGTGTGCAAACCTTGATATTATTAACAATAGATGATTATTAATGTGTTGGTTATGATTTGATCGAATGGAATTTGTTTAAAGACTCAAACACATATATATTTCCAAACAAATCATAAGTGAAAAATCAGTAAAACTTGAGTATCCGTATCAGAGCATTGTTTTTTTATTTTATTTATCAAAAACATTATAGTTGTTTGAATTTACAAGTTAAGAGAGAAAAAAAAATTTCTTAACGAAAAAAATAAAGACTTATTATAAGAGACAGAGTGAGAAAGATTATTTTTATTTTAGAATAAAAAGTTTAAGAGAATATATATATTTGGTTTTTTAATATTAGTTTTACTGTTATTATAAAAAAAAAGGAAAAAAAGAAACGTTAATTTTAAGAAAAAATCTATTTTATCTTTGAAAAACATTATTTAAATAAAATAGACCGAATTTACTCTATCTAAATATCATAGGACCAAACATACCAAAAAAACAAAAAAATAGTTATCAAATAATGTCGTTATCAAATAATTACTTAAGCATTGTGATCCTTTTTCCCTATTTTGCCATACACTTGGTCCCAATACAGCAGCTCAACTAAAATCCAGTTTTAACAAAAATAAGTAAAAGACCAAATTGCCACTCCCTTCTTAAAACAAAAAATAAAGTTTGTGGTTCATAACATTAATGTTCTATTTGGTTACTTATATGTAGCTTTGGATGCTTACTTTAAAGATCCTGTTCCAATTTTTTGAGTGGACACAACTTTTTGACAGGAAAGAAAATGATCTCCTGGCACTAGGGTGCGTGGATAAGGATTTAACACTTTGTGTTGATGAGCCAGCAACTCTTACGGAATCCAACATGGCAGAGCAAGAGTTCTTGTATGAAAAATGGGAGCAATCTAATTACTTGAGCCTTATGTTCATTAAGACATATTTTTAAGAGTATAGGAGACTTGATGAGCAGAATAAGGATTGCAAAAAACTTTGATGCTATTCCCGCAACGGAGTCATCCCAACAACGGCGTCAAAAACTTGATGAGCGAAAACCGGCATCGCCGATTCTGTCAATACTTTGGTTTTATATTTATAAAACTCTCGCAAGTGCACGAATCATTTAGTAGAAAATGATAAGTATACTCCCAAGGTCGATCTAAGGAAGGAATGTATGTGGTTTTTAATTTATTATTCAAACTTTTAAAAATGAAATTAAATCCTAAACATCCTGTCACGATATTTTGGGGTTTTGTGTTTTTAATCTACTTACATAAAAATAAACGTAGATTCAATAAACATTCATGCAAATTTTATCTTTTATAAATAGTGGAGTATTTATGGATATAATAACCAAGTTAATTATCTTTCGTATTATCTAGGTGCTATTAAAGATATGAATTGATATTTATTGATTCTCACTTTTTGTATGAATACCACGCTTTGGTGGGATTAGATATTCTTTGTTAACTAAACAAATCAATTAACATCATGGGTGGGTGATAACTAATTTGGTTAATTAAATTAATTCCTTGTTACAGAGATTGAAAATGAACCATTTAAATGCGCTTTGGTGGGGTTAGGCGATTTAAACTTTATTGAAGGTGTCAAATTAAACTAAGAATTTAGTTATCAAGTACTAACTTTCAAGTTTTAAAACCACTGCAAAACGTGTTGTCAATACATTTTGAGATAATAATTCTTATAAAAACTTTTGAAATAGAGCTTCACTCTAACTATGCAGCGTTAACAAATAAAAGAAAGACTACTCTAAATCGACCAGGATAACTAAACCTTAAAATCTAATTTTGATTTAAGTTTGTTATGAAAAATAATATATTTCTCTCTAACATTCTTAATATAAAATCTTGAATAAAAATAAAATCAATTCATTTTAGAAATTTTCACCTATTTAATATTTCGCAAGCATAACAACGTTATTATTACATCATAATTATAAGCAATTTAGCACAGTTAAATTTAATCACAGACAAATTAAATATAACATGTAAGAATAAAGCATAAAAATAACTGTAAAGAAAATAAAATCCTTACAGAACTTCGACGCTATTCCCGTTGCTAGAAAACCTCCAAACGGAATTTGCACTCCCATTTATTGAATCCAAAAGCTAATAAATTACAAAATACATAACTAGTTCTTCCCAAAAAGGGAAGAATTCTAAAACTAAGAGAAACTAGCTAAAACAAAAGAAAAATAGCTAAAACATAAGAAAAACTAAAAAAAAAACTAAAAACTAAGAAATTGAGAGAAAGAAAGAAGAGAGAAGTGTGTTTTGAGGAGGGTTTTGAAGTGAAGGGAATGGGGGTATTTATAGGTGAGGATGGAGAGAAAAAATGAGTAAAAAAATATTAAAAAAATGCAAAAACGCGTAACGGGAATCCTGAGGTCATTAATGACGTCGTCGATGACGTCGTAAGCGGTACCGCACGTGAAAAATGGGGCGAAATGGCGTTGCGCCAGTGCGCGGATGAAACAAGATACCATGCGCGGATGAACAAGATGAAACAGCCAGCTGTATGAACGAGCATCAATTACTGGCGCCGACGGTCAAGACGAGATGGGTCTTGGCGCGATTATCTCCTTTTTGACATTTTTGACCTTTTCGACCCATTTTGTCCAATTTTTCCATATTTGTTGACCTTGCCTCATTTATTTAGTAATATAATTGTGATGTATTGCTTCCAGTATTCTTCTTTGAGTCTTTAAGTTACGTTTTTAAGCGAAAATACCTGAAAAACAATAAAAATACTCGTGATTCCGAAAAAGATAAATTTATATAAATATATGATAAAACATATAAATATATATATTTTTAATCAATTAATGAGTATAAAATCATGGTAATTTTAGTGCTTTTTGAGCACTCATCAAGACTCAATCTTGGAAAAAGGTGAGTAAAAATTTGTAAATTCATATAAGGTTCTTGCTAGCATCCTAATGAAGAAATTCACAGGCATTAAACATGACCAGTCTAATGGTGTATGTGAATACACTGTCCACCAAAGAGATGAGGACATTATAGCCAACTTAAGTCATTGAAAGTGTAGATATTTGAGTCAATTTTATTGCACTTCATTCTGAATTTTTTTTCTCTGAATCTTTAACTTTTAAATTTTCTTATAACAAAGATTAATGTATTGATTTTTATAAAAATATAACTAATTTAGTTTTTATAGATGCTCGATAGAAATTCTTTAAAAAAAATATATGAGAAATATATTTTAAAATATGAAAATTTTATATTAGAGAGAAAATTAAAGGATACAATGTCTAATCCAATAATATTGTAAAATAAACTATTAGCTACATGAAACAAAAATACCAACTTGGGTAATAATAATGTACTCTAACATTTAAAATTTAAAAAATTGTAAAATAAACTATTAGCTACATGAAACAAAAATACCAACTTGGGTAATAATAATGTACTCTAACATTTAAAATTTAAAAAATTGTAAAATAAACTATTAGCTACATGAAACAAAAATACCAACTTGGGTAATAATAATGTACTCTAACATTTAAAATTTAAAAAATTGTACGATAATTAATATTAAATATAGACATGAAATAGATTGGAAAAAGTAGAGAGAATAATCTTTTTATTAGTTTGAAGTCAAATAATGATAAGTAGCTCATTACGTGTATAGCTGAATAGATGAAATTGATAATATATATATATAATTAACAACTAAATAGTGTAAAAAAAAACTTAAAAGTAAAATATATAAATAAAATCTAATTAGCATTTAAAATGTTTTGAGAAGAAAAATCATCTACTACCGAAAAATTGATGAAAAAGTAGTTGCAAAAGATGAATCATAACCGACACATCAAAAATGAGTTTTTAAATTTACAATTTTGCAGCCAAAAATATTGTCAAATATTGCAATATTTTAGTAAAGTTACAATTGAGACAAGAAGTTTAGTAATTTTGGGAATAATATGGTGGATATATGATATATAGACGATAATATCACATATATATGATATTTTTGTAAAAAAGATATTTTATATTTTTACATATCAATACCCATGGATATTGGCTATTATTATAGATATATCTTATAACATAAATGACCAAGTAATGAACTTTTGATCAAATATATTCAGGGAAAAGAAATGTTGAAACATGATAGACTTGAGAGGACTTATTTAGTTTGTCATGTAAAGGAATATTCAGAAAATGAAGTTTCTCCGATAAAGCCTAAGAGAAGTATAAGGTGCAAATAAAGAAATCTGACAATAACAAATGTTTTTTCCCTCAAAAAGGGAGGATATGTGAAAAAGAATTGCACTAAAATTTTAAAAAGTAACTCGAGATAAAATGTAATTATATATATATATATATATATATATATTAAGTGTCATGAATCCCATATTATGTATGTTCGAAATATCACAATATTTAAAATAATACATGATGGATTTATTTTGGTACTGTATGGACATATGAATCGATGTAGAATCCAACCCGAGTTCAAAGAACAACTCTAGCCTAGAAGATAACTTGAATCATAAGACGAGTCACCCTCAAAGACTAATCTTTGTCGTATTCACGAATACACTTGTGAGAGAGACTTCTCTTGTTGAGTTTAGGCATTTAGAGGGTCGACCACCAGCCCAAGCATTGGTGTAGTTAATTTTAGTCTATAAATATACTAGTTTTTATCTTTATGTCTCCATTGATACACTTGTATGTGTATACCCTATGTAACCGATACTTGTACATGTAAAACTCTATATATACATAGATTTCTTAAGAGATTCACACATTCTATCAATTGCTCTAACTTCTCTCTAGTTTTCTTCTTTGCAAATTAGACTAATCCCAACATTTTGGCCCCCATCGTAGGGCTCGGATTCTAAGGTTGAACATTAACTTTCGACCCCATACTTTCAAGGATTTATCTGGAATTCCGAAAGAGACTTAAGAGACATAACACATGTCCCATGCATCCCCAAAATCATAATCATCATGATATGAATACGCGTTGAATGACGATTGAAACAAGTAAACGAAGAAGTAGTGACAACAATTGATAAAGCCTTACCAATCCATGACGAAGACAGAATAGAGACCAACCCATTCAGGAGTTGGCTCGGCAACTTTTCAAATTAAAAAGAGAGCTCAAAGAGACCAGACGAAAGAACATGACATTGTGCTTATAGTCCGGTTTGAAACCCTCTGATGGTCACGCAACTGACCTGGTCGATAGAAAAAAAAATCTTGTTATGTACGTTTTAGGTTAACCAAGGAGATTACGAGGATGTGGTGATCCCTCTTCTAGCTCGATAAGACCTAGTAACAAGCAGTGGTTACTGGAAAGAAAAAACTAGGAGAGACGATTCGAGGCTCTGGAAGAGGCCAATAGGAAGCAAGACCAAACCTTGAGGATGACCAATAAAAGACAAGTGAAGAATAAAGCCCATTATGATGTAGATAGGAACCGTGAGCAATTATGTGTCTCACCATTTTTTGATGAAATAGAAAATGATGAGCCACCGGCCAAGTTTAATGCTCCAAAGTGTCATGATTATCAAGTAACTAACAACCATATGACTCATGTGCAATACTTCAAGACGACCATAGCCCCTATGAGCCTTACGCAAGGCAAAAGAAATATCATGATGTGTAAATTGTTCGTCGCCATCCTTTGTGATGGCACCCAGAAATGATTCAATAACTTGACACCTCACATTATAACCTTATTTTCATAGTTTGTAAAGTTGTTTATCACTAATTACGCATGTAACAAGTCATTGAGGAAGAAGTCTTACCACCTTTTCTCTATCATTCAGGAAAATGATGAGTCTATCGAAGCATATATGAAACGGTTCATGGAAGAAAAGTTAGAAATCTCTTATTGTTCTAGCTCTATTTCTATAGAAGGCTTCAGACGAGGTCTCCTAAAAAACTTTGATTTATTTATAGAACTAACAAAGACAGTCCCTCAAACATTGGAAGAGGCATATAGGGAGGCAATAAAATTCATTAATCTTGAAAGAGAGCTAAACCTAGTCAAGGGTGGCCAGACCAATGTAGAAATTGGAGCAAAAAAGGAAAAAGAAGAAGATTAAGTCTCGACAAGACAAATTAGGGTAACATAATCAACAAAAACAAGCATTTCACACCAAAAAAAAAGGCAACCAACCAATGGTCTGGGAATAGAAGACCCTAGAGGAGGTCTATGTCTCCTTTTAGGGGCCCACCTTTGAGAATGGATCTAGCTCAGGCATTTTTAAGGATAAAAGAGGAGCCAAATGTCAAGTGGCCCCCAAAAATAAAGTCTCTCCTTAGAGACACCTTTAAATGGTGATTTTTCACAAAGACGTCGGTCATGCGACAAGAATGCAAACAAGTCAAAAAGGAAATGGATGAGCCATTGGCCAAAGGTTATTTAAAGAACCTTATGGAAAGCAACAACGAAAGAAGAAGGCATCAAGATGAACGTGAAGCATTGAAACCACCAGCTCCCTCAAATATCGGTAGAAATCCCCTGAATGATCCCATTATTAGAACTATCCATACCATATATGGAGGCCCAAAAATCAATGGGACCTCTAGTAACTCATGCAAGAGGTACGCCAGAGACCTAGGTAATGCCTCATACATATACACATTAGAAAAGGTGAGGTCCCCTATGAAAATTTCCTTCACTGAGAAGGATGAGACCTCGTCTTATTATGAAGACCCCTTAGTAATCACTCTGAGAATAGGGTCCTGTGACATTTGCCAAATCATGGTTGACACTGGAAGTTCCATGGATCTTCTCTTTTTGTCCACAGCAAAAGCCCTAGGTATGAAGGAGATTAATATTATAAAGAGAGAGCTATCCTTGGTGGGATTCAACAATAGCACCACTTACATAATCAGGATCATGGTATTATCTGTCATGGCCAAAAAGGCAATAGTGATGACTAACTTCATGGTCATTAATATCCTAGCTTATTACAACGTCATTTTGGGTAGACTATAGATACATAAAATAAAGGCAATCCCATCTAATTTCCACTAAGTGATCAAATTTTTAGTTGAGGGAAGCATGATAGAGATAAATGGGGACCAAGAAAAGCCCAGGAGTTGTTACAATGTCACCATAAAAGTGGTCACTCCCAAGTATCAATCATAGTAGGGTCTCTCCAGAATGAGGCCAAAGGGTAAAAGTCTAGCACGATTTATCAACAAAACTGAAGTACGAGACCTATCAATGAGAGATAAGGAGAAGAAGCACCCTTTAAAACTAGGATCAGACATAACAACAGAGATGGAGAAGCAATTGAATTAATTCCTCTAAGAAAACTCTGATGCTTTCACATGGACCCCTTCAGGCATGCTTGGGATTGACCCAAGAGTTATAACTCACCGATTAAATGTTAAACCAAAGGCTAGACCTATCTAACAAGGAAAGAGGAAGTTTCACAATGACAAAAATGAGGTGATTAAAAACTAGGTTAACACCCTCAGGGAGACAAAGATTATAAGGGAAGTTAGTTACCCTACTTTGGTTATCAAATGTGGTATTGGTGAAGAAGGCGTGTAGATCACCTGGTATGTGTGTGGCCTTTACTACCTTGAACGAGGCATTCCCCAAAGATTGTTTCGCCCTCCTCATTATTGATCAGCTATTTGATGCCACCATTGGTTTTGGACTAATGAGTTTTTTCGATGCTTACTCTAGTTACCATCAAATCAGGATGCATCCGGAAGATAAGGAGAAAACATCTTTTATCACCGAAAAGGGGACCATCTGCTATACCAGAATGTTGTTGGGGTTAAAAAATATGGGTGTCATATATCAACACCTCATCAACAAAATGTTTGCAAATTACTTGAGAAAAAACTTGGAGGCATATGTGGATGATATGGTGGTAAAATCAACATAACCACTAAACCATGTCAAATACTTGGAGGAGATATATATTGTGATCCTAAGGTACGGTATAAGGCTCAACCCCAAGAAGTGTGTCTTCGGTGTTGCCTCTAGAGATTTCTTAGGCTACCTTGTATCTGCTTGAGGAATTGAGGCTAACCAGATAAGATACAAGCCCTAGTGAGTATGAGGCCTCCTACTAATCTGAAAAGGATTAAACAATTGAACAAAAGGATAATGGCACTCAACAAGCTCATTTCCAAATGTACAAACAAATGCTTACCCTTTTTCAAAATGTTGAGGAAAAGCATGTTAGTTTTCTAGGATGAAGATAGTGATATAGTTTTGGGAAGAATCAAACAATACCTTAGCAAACCTTCGATCCTTGTCTGTCCTATCTAGGGAGAGACACTATATTTATACTTGGTTGTGGCCCTTAGAGTTATAGTGTAGTGCTCCTAGCTGAAAGAAACAAGGTTCAACACCTCATTTATTACATTAGCCAAATCCTGACAGGTGCTAAAAAAAGATACCCAATGATCGACAATAAGTGCCCCAAATAGAATGAGAATGGGTGCATCAAATATGTCAAGTATTAGAAGAAACTTAAAATGTTAGTAGATGTATAAGGGCTCTATCAACTCAAGCAGCACCTTTTGCACCTAACAATGATGCTCAAGATGATAATGGTTACCAATCAATAAAATATGAAGGTTATAATGATTTGCGTAATGTATGCGATGAGGATGAAAATGGAAACACTCATGAGGATTTTTGCAACATTCAATGAAGATAGAGATTTAAATGATATGCACTTTTAGTATGGTCTCACATTTATGTCTAAAACGTTGATTTCAAATGCTATAAAGATGCATGCAATTCAACAACTAAATATGCTTAAGTAAGAAATACTTTTGTGTATCATTTAACTATCAAAGAAATACCTTTGGATTTCATGTGCTAATTGATGATTTTTGTTTGAGTTATTGCAGGTTTAAAAAAATGATGCATCAAGGGTTGTTGTGGTGTGTGAATCTACAATTGATGTTGAGTAGAATTTAGAACACACGACTCTAAATTTACTAATATTGGATCCAAATAAGTAAAAAAACTACTTGTTTTATACTCACAATAAAAGACACTATAACACATTTCAAAAGTAACTCACAAATTGAAGAGAAATAAAAACACTCAAAGAGAAAGCTCTCAACTCACACTCAAACTAAAAGACAAATATTTATTTATTTTTGATGGGATGATTAAACCAAATGCAAGGTAGGTTATTTATAGTCTTCACCATGCAATCTACATCACACAAATATAAAACTAAGAAATAATTCTAACCACACAAATATTATCACATTGTACACACTTTTCTTTTCCACACCCTTCTAATTTTTCTCTTAAAAATAGATTTCTTCAACCACTCCATTTATCGAGTTGGTGTTGATTTTCAATAACTTTCTTCAACCACTCCATTTATTGAGTTTGTGTTGATTTTCAACAATTGATCCATTATGTCTTTGGAATTTATATGTAAAATGGAAAGACAATAGGAAAGAGTGGTAAGTAAGTACCAACTTGGGTGAGCATAGTGCTAAGTGTAACAACTAATGAGAACCCATTTTGCATTTCAATTTTTCTTGCTAACTATTTAGAAGGTACTTTAGGGCTGATCCTAAACTCAAGTGGACAGTTTGTCAAGAGAGGAGAAGAGAAGAATTAAGATGTTTTACAACTACAAATTTGGAGAGCATGATAGGGAGTCTTAAAAAATATTTATGGAAGTTGGTAATAGTAATGCAAGCTAAATGTCATATGCAAACGAGTTACTGAAAATGAATGAATGTAGTATTGTTAAGATACATTCTAAATTTTTTGAGGATGGAAGGGTTAGATTCTTAAGATTAAATTTCGATCAATGCAACAGCTTTTCTAGTCTTTGTTACTCTAGCAGACCAACTGAAGTTGAGCACAACTTCAGTTTGTCAATAGTCACCACCTTTGTTAACATATCTGCTGGATTTATGCTTCCTTGAATCTTCTCTAGTATTAACACATCATCTTCCAATAGAGATTTGATGAAGTGATAACGAAGTCCAATATGCTTGGTTCTAGAATGAAATGCTGAATTCTTCGCCAAGTGTATTGCACTTTGACTATCACTATGCAAAACATTCTTCTCCTGTTTGAATCCCGCCTCGCTTAAAAAACTCAAGCCATATCATCTCTTTACTAGCTTCGCCATCGCTACATACTCACCGTAGTAGATAGAGTGACAATTTTCTATTTGTGACATCCAACTAACAACCGTAGTTCTAACAAGAATATATAACCGGTGGTGCTTCTTCGTGATCAACTTCACCTCCAAAGTCTCGCGTCTACGCACTTGTACTTTTAACTCTCCTTTACTAAAGTACAGCACTTTTTCTCGTGGTGCCTCGCAGATACCTCAAAATTCACTTGATCGCTTCCCAATGAGTTTTCCCCGGATTTGATATAACCGCTAACAACTCCACCATGGCCAATGTCGTCTCGTACGCACTATCGTGTACATCAAACTTCCAATGGTCCGGAGGCATAAGGAACGTTAGCCATGAATTCTCTCTCTTCCTCTCGTCTTGGGAGACTCGATCCTTGGATAGGCAAAAATGACCTGGCCATGGTGCTAACTGCTTGGCATCGCCCATGTTGAATCTTTGCAAAACATGATTGATGTACTCACTCGAGATAATCGCAAGGATCCTTTCTTCTTATTTCTTGTGATTTGCATTCCAAGAATCTTCTTTCTTTGGACTCCAAGTCTTCATGTCAAATTCCTTTGACAATTGCTACTTAAACCTTTTAATATCATCCATATTTGAACTCGTTACTAACATATCATCAACATAAAGTAGTAAAATGATATAACTGACCTATATCTCTCAAGTAGCAACAATGATCAAAGATTGCACTTCCGGAAACCTTCCTCAGGTACGGTTGTCAAACTTTCTGTACCATTGTCTCGGCTTGTTTCTGCCATACAAACTCTTCTTAAGTCTCGCACACCATGTTCTTCTTCCTCTTTCTCGAGAAACCTTCCGTCGGTACATGTATATCTCTTCATCTAAATCTCCATGAAGGAATGCGCTTCACATCCAACCGTTCAAGATGAAGATCTTCGATGGCTACAATACTCAATAATCTGATATGATAGTATTAAGCTTCACAATCTGAGCAAAAATGTCACAGTAGTCAACTCCTTCCTTCGTAAACCTTGACAACTAGGGTGGGCTTTATATCTCTTGGAACCATCATACTCCTCTTTCACCAAGTACACCCATTTGTCAGGAAGGCCTTATTTTCCATAGGTAACTCGCCTAGTTCCCATGTCCGTCGGGAGATGAGAGATTTCATTTCTTCTTTCATACAAGCTCCCACTTGTTGGAATCTCGAGTCCGACAAGCTTCATCATAAGATTCTGTGCTCCTCCATCACCAAGAACATATATAGCCATGATTCTCGTTAGAAAGCATACGAGGTCGGTAAGACCTTCTCAATACAGAGCCGGAGTAAGAGGTTGTGGTGTGTCGAACGCCGTGTACCGTTTTGTCCAACAAGTTCCTCTTACCGAGGACTTGTTACACAATTGGTTCTGTCTGCAAGTATCTGGGACATCATCTCGCACCGCAAACACCGACTCATTCTACTCGAGTCATCAAGGCGTTCTATTTTATACATGTTCTTATACATCACCCTTTCGTTGAAAATCACATCTTTGCTACGGATAACTTTCTTCTTTTCGTCATCCCAAAATGCGGTCAGCCAAACTCATCCTCACCATAGCCAATGAACGTGCATTTCTTGATTGGGATCAAGCTTATTAATGCCTCGATCACCGATATGGACAAATGCTACACAACCGAAAACTTTAGATGTGATAGTTTCACCTCTTTTCTCGCCTCCATACCTCCTCTAGTATTCTACGCTCCAACGGGAACAGATGCTCGTGATCATGCCGCCGTGGTTCGATCGGCTTCGCCCTGCACTGCTTGAAACCCGACCGTATACGAATGCTTCGGCTCTTTCGTCAACGTTCGGCTCATACGCTCAGCTACACCATTGTGTTGAGGCATGCCTGGAATAGTTCTTTCCATTCTAATCCCGTGCTCATAGCAGAAATTTTTGAATCTGGTGTCTTCATATTCACCACCATTATCGGTTCTGAGCTTTTTGATCTTTAAACCCGTCTCAGTCTGAAAGCCTCAAATACTTCAGACTTATGCTTTAGAAAGTAAACCCATACCTTCCGAGAGTGATCATCAATGAAAGTCACAAAGTAGTGTTTCCCACCAATAGATGAGACGGTCATTGGTCCCCAAACATCAGAGTGAATAAACTCTAGTCTTTCCTTCTTTGGGATTCTACAACTTGTATGAAAGCTGACTCTCTTTTGCTTTCCAAGTATGAAATCTTCGCACATGTCTATCTCTATAGACTGTAGACCTGGAAGTTTTCCCTTTGAGTGCATAATCTTCATCCCCTTCTCACTCATATGGCATAGTCTCTGGTGCCACAGATTTGGTATTTCATTACTACGTAATCAGAATTGAACAACGTGCCTCTACCGTCATGTAAAGAGTGCCACTTTTCTTGCCTCGAGCAACCGTCATCGCAATCTTTGAAATCTTCCAATCATCACCATGGAAGATCGTAGTGTAGCCTTCACCGTCCAACTCGCCCCACCGAGATTAAGTTCCTTCGAGATCGGGAATACGCTCGACATCCTTTAGTTCCTAAACAAACTCCGCTCAACTTAATCTTCACTACACCTTGCCAATAATAGCACATGGTTTATCATCACCAAGATATACCTTTCCAAGGTTTCCTAGGACATATTTCTCGAAGAATTATTTTTGTGAAGTAGCAAGGAACGATGCTCCAAAGTCCTAACACCCAAGATTCTTCCTCGTCTCTCCAAAAGAGCATATCAATGCATCATCTCCTCCCGAGGTGGAATTAACATTTGCGCTCTACCTTCACTTGTTTGTCCTTCTGCACTTCGCACCGATTTTTTTAGTGCTATTCTTCCACAATTCCAACACTCGATAGTCTTCTAGCCATGTGGAATTATTGGATTCTCGGATTGGACCTCCCGTCCTTGATCTACCTCGGTAGTCCGTTCCGCCACATCCATTCCCTTTGGTTGAATTTCTTCCTTCGACTCGTATGCAAAATCGAAAAATTTGACGATTCACCGACTCTCTACGCCTGGATCTCTTCACCAAGAACCAAATCACAAACATCGTCAAATTTCAACTTATCGCTCGACGAGCTACTCACCGTGACAAGAGTATTCCAACTTTCTCGGTGTTAAGATAAAAGTATTAATGCAGATTTCTTCATCGAATTCAATTTCCACCGAACTCCAATCGGCGGGTTGTGACCGTGTTGAGTTCATCGAGATGTCAGGCATCACGCGCCTTCTTTCATCCGCAAATTGAACAAACGCCTCATCAAGTGTACTTTGTTCGAGGTCGATGGCTTCTCATACATATTGGAGAGAGCTTGCCATAAGACCCGCCGTGATCTTTTCCTTTGCTACGTCAAGGCAACATTACGGGATAGCATCAATCGAATAACCCGGCTGTCTTCGTCTGTAAGATTCCAATCTTCTTCCTTCATAGCTTCCGGTTTTTTCCTCGAGAGGTTGATATGATTTCTTTCGATACGATAATCCTCTATCTGCATTTTCCAAAACCCAAAATCTGTGCCATCAAATTTCTCGAGTTTCACCCTTCCTTCATCTACGGCCATTGCTCCTACTAAAATCTGACTTCCTCTGGATCGTTTCTGACTATTTCTATAAATCACCGTGTATTAGAACACCTCCGTCAACGAACAAATATTGTCAACAAAATTTCACTATTCATGTAATTCACTATTCACGTAAATAGTAACCTTGTATAAAATTGACAGAAATCACCACCAATAGCTCTGATACCAGTTGTTGAGAAATTACGCAAATTCCTGATAAGCTAGATTTATGAGAAAACAAGAATAGAGAAATAACACCCAAAATTTGATAATGGAGTTCGGCCAATCTTGCTTACGTCTCCGGACCTAGTGCAGATCTTTTTACTGAAAGGGGAGAAATTACACAAGGTGTTTACAACACTCACAACTCACAACCCAATTACACCGAAGAAAATTACTCTCAATTTTCTCTTACAAAAGCTTTTCTCTCTAAGTTTTTCTCTCAATTGGAATGAACACTTTGAATGATTAATTCATTGCAATTACACATCTATTTATAGGAAAATTCACTCCTTGAATTACTCCTTAAATTAATGGTTCCTTAAATTGCTCCTTGAATTAAGCTCCTTGTTTTGCTCCATGAATTGCACCATGTTTTGCTCCTTGTTTTGCTCCATGTGTTTGCTCCATGTTTTGCTCCTTAAATTAAGGAGCTTTATAACAATCTTCAACAAAAATAAATTTTTTTATATCTCCTTAATTACATCAATCCCATGCCTGATCAACAAGAGTGGAATAAATAAGATGGCCTTAATTGTGCTCCAATTGCTCCTCCTATATTCAACAAATAAACTGGCAGACCCCCCAAAAAATGGGGAAAAAACTCTTAATGAAATCATAAAGATGAGTAAAAAATAAGGGAAACTAAGAAGATTCAATATGTCAATGACAAGTAAAAAATGTGGTATGAAAGGGCATAATATTAAGACTTGTACGATTAGAAAGGCAAGACTACAATCCGTTGAGATAATATTCAATCCAAGACTACATTCTAATTTCAGATTAACTTTGTTAATGTAATCTACATATTAACCAATATTTCATTAAACATGTACTAGTGACTAGTGATGGGACCATTCATACGCAAACTACTCAATTTCTTAATACTCAGTTACAATCATGCTTGCCTTTTGAATGTGGAATTTTATTTCATATAAATGTCTGTTGAGTACTATTTACTAAAGTGTAGGTTGATGATAATTCTATTGAACCTAACACTTCATAATTGCATACAAATTCATAGCTTGATGGTCAATGTTCTCAAGCTGGACCTTCAAAATCACATTCTGTTTAACATCAAATGAAGGTATGTTTATAGACACGAAAGTGATCCTTATGAATTCTACTACCTTGTTACTAGTCTAACTATGTGTAATTTATTCTCACAGAAGAAGAAAATGCCAGCTTGTAGTCAAAATAATGCATCAGCTGAACTTGGAAGATGAATGTAGATGATACCAGTTTCTGAAGATGCTTGCTAAAGTGCTAGAATTTAATTGGGAATTTGATTTAAAGATTCAAGTGGATTTTAAGTGTTGTTCATTTGACCATTAGGATGTAATTAATAGTTAGTGTCATATTTTGAAATAGTTAAGATCATGTTTCATAATGTAATATTTAGTCATGTTTATGGTTATTTGATGAGTAAGAAACAATTAGGACTTGAACAGTTTAATGCAGATTGGATATGTAATAGTTACTTTCATTTTTGGAACAAACATGTAAACTCATTATGCCTAGTAATGCAATGAATTTCATTACAAGTTTATAGGCTATTTTCATCCATGAATTTTAATAAAATTTTGCAGTTTATTCTCATCAATTTATGTAGTTACAAGTTTTCCATGAATTGCATCATATAATGTACTGAAGTTTCATTCCATACCATTCACAAACAAAATAATATATATAAATGATTTTAACTACAAAGCTCGCACAAAGAAACATGTATAATTATTTGTTTTAACTATAATAATCCTCGATCCCTTCTCGAGCTGGTAACCAAACAAAACAATAATCCCCAATCAGTTGCACTCAATCCACATCTTCATAATAAGAAATATGCATAGAAAAAGAGCAATCCAAATCTTCCTTTCTCTCTTACACATTTTGGGGATTTGAACATCACACATGAAATCTCTTTCTTTTTCAACTAATGACTTGTTTTTCACTATCAATAATCTCATCATCCAACTACTGAAAAAATCCACAACCATGATATCTCATTGGCTATGCATGAGGATAGTTTAAGAACCTCCTACTTGGGTTATCAAATGTCCATGAACAAAGCTCAAGGACATTACTTCCATAATAACAACAAATGTTAAAAGTATGCATTCTTGTAATACTCCAATCTGTGAGGTAGCTAGATGAAACTTAAAGCCTTTGTGGAAGAGTGAGATGAATTATTCTAGAGCTTGATACATATGAGACATTTGTGCGAACGAGAGACTATGATTTTTCATTTTTTTAAACCAAGGTTAGGTTAATAACGTTTTAAAAAAAACATCATGTGAGGACATGTGATCTTTAATTTTAACGTTTTGTTTATAAATTGAAAAGAAATATAAAATTAGATTAAAATTAAAAAGGTTTAAAAAATTATAGATTAAATTGCGTGAAAACCATACTAAGTCTTATTTAAGTTTTTTTGAGAACTTAATTTTAGACTTTGAAAACCATATAAAATTTTAGCAACAAATTTTTAACTAAGATTTAATTTTTCTTATATTCCATTCGTACAGCAACCTACAAAGTATTCAACCAAATTCTTCAATGGGATTTTCACTCTTGTTGTCTTAAGTTTCTTCGTGGGATTTTCAAGAAATTAAGATCATCATACAAGCTCCATCTATTAGTCTTCTTTTCTACATATATGATATACTTTTATTTGGTTGGGTGACTAGGTCTCTTTATAAAAAAAAGAGTAAATTTTAGTTTTTTTTATTTTTAAGTGGTATATTTTAGATATCTTATTTTATGAAAATATATACATAAATTTAATTTATTGTACATATTCATTACTTGTGTATTTAATAAAAGGTATATTTTTATTTAATAAAAAGAGAAATATTAAGAACATAAAAATTTACGCTAATTTTATAATCATGTTAATTATATCGTAACAAATGATAGAATTATTTTGAAAAATATGAATTGATTCATTTGATAAATAATGTTTGTTATATGTAACCATAAAAAAGATGTAGGTACAAAAAAGGTAAGTATATATGTAGTAGGTGTTGGGAGTTTTTTTATAAGTCCTATTGGTTTTTTTCTAATATAGTAAAATTAAACTTAATCTTTAAAAAATAAGAGATTAAAGGAGTACTCTCGTAAAACTAGGATTTATTTTGTCGAGCATGTCAAAAGAGAAATGGATTTGATGCACATTATTAAAGGACAAAAGTTCTTAAAGTTGTTGAAAATTTTAGAAATAAGTACATTATTCCAATAATCATCGAGTTAGTTACTAAAAATTCTATAATTTTTTAAAATAAATATTTTAATTATATAATTTATGAGTTTAACACTATTAATTATGTTATTAGAAAAAATATGTATTTTTAATCATATAATTTATTAAAATAAATACTTTTAATCCATCAAAAATATTAAAAATAAAGATTTATAGTTCTATAATTTATACTTTTATAAATAACAAAATTAAAAGAAATTAAATAACTAAAATTAGAATTTGCATATAATAATAAAAATATTATAATACTTTTTAAAAAAATTATGAAAATTCATTGCAATAATAATTATAAGATTAAACCTATTACATTAAATAATTATAATGCTTAACTTCTTATTATTAAATTAGCCTTAAAAAAAGTGTGTTGTATGGGTCAGTCCCCAAATGTGAATGAATAAGTCGTGATTCTTTTTTTGTAAAAAAAAAAAAGAAAAAAAAATTGTGCATCTTTTTTGCTCTTCTTCTTCTAAATTTGCAGAGATCTAAAAATGATAAATTTTGTGTTACAAATAATCATTAGAAGACAAAGGGCAAAGTAAAAAAACTCACCAAATAAAATTGAATTATATAGATATTTATAATATAATTTAAATTAATCTTATTTGATAACTGTTAATTGTGACCCAAAAAATTTTTTCACCCCAAAACCCACATTCAACGTAAACCCTTGGCTCATATATATATTCATTTGTTTCCCTTTGATGCAAGTGTTACAAAACAGCCGCAGAAAAGAAAAGAAAAGAAATAGAGAGCAGAAGAGCAGAGGAAATATATTTGCTTCATCACCAGTTTTTTCTTCTTGAATTCTTGACCGGTCATATCATTTCTTTCAATCCCTAAAAGACAAGCTATCCATTATTGTTTCTACTAGTGGAGTTTCTCCCATTTGTATGGTAATATTTGATTTAATAGCAAGTTTGTTAATTTATTTTGCTATATATATTACCAATAAATTAGAGGAAATTTTCAGGTAGATTTTGGATTTTGGTATAATTTTGAAGCTCTCGAAAATTGGTGTTTGTATCTCCTTTTGATTATTAGTACGATTTTCCTCTGAAGCCGTCATTGAAATAGACTTTTTCATATTGAAAAGTTGAACCACTTAAATCATTTACAGGCCATTTAATTTTCATCGCTTATTTATTTTGCCCCATTATTATTAATTTGTGCAACCAAAATTGGACCTGATATTCGCTTCCGCAAGTGCCAATTCTTTAACAAATTGGTATCATAGCTATTGGGTTATTCTGGTATTTATTGGAACTGATCAAGTTTGTTCTTTTGGATTTATTTTGAGCTTTTGGTTATCTCATGGGTTTCATATTTTCTGGGTTGTACTTCTGTTTATTTAATATTGGGTTTTCTGTCATGGCGGCAAAATATGAAATTGAGAAATTCAATGGTAGAAATGATTTTAATCTTTGGCATTTAAGACGGGTCTGTATTAGTTAAAGAGCAGGGCTCGTTAAGATACTCAAGGTAAGGATAAATTGCCGAAAAATTGAATCGATGAAGAAAAAGATGCATTGATGGAAAATGCTTTGAGTTCAATTCAGTTATCCTTGTCCACGAGGTATTACGCGAGGTTGGTGATGAGAAATCTCATACTGGGTTATGGCTTAAATTGGAGAATTTGTATACGACCCAAGTCTTTGACAGTCGGTTATATTTAGCGCGTTTGTATACATTCAATGTCGAAGGTACACCTTTGCGCATTTGATCATCTTGATGAATTTACTAAAATTATTCGCGGATTTGAAAAATGGTGGTGTTAAGATTGATGACGGTGATCGCGCTTGGATTCTATTATATTCTTTACCTCGCTCATTTGAACATTTTGTTGATACCATTATATAGAGTAGACACTTATTTCTTTGGAAGATGTCAAAGTAGCTTTGAATTCCGAGAGTCAAGAAAAAGGTGTCTAATACAACAATGATAATAGCGATTGGTTTATTTGTCAAAGGTAGAAATCAAGAAAAAGGCACAAGTAATAGAGGCAAGTCTAGATCCAAATCTAGAAAAGAAAAGATAAATGCAATTATTGCCGTCGGAAGGGCACTAGAAAGTAAATTGTCCAAACTCAAAGGTAATGGAAAATCACTAATGTCTTCCTGGTACTAATGATGTCGCTTGGTGTTGCGAGATAGTTCACAGTTCCAATGGTGAAAATGTTCTATCGGGCATCTATCGTTCTCCTGGAGATGTTTGATTCTTGATTCGGTTGTACTTACCATATGTGCTCCAAGAGATTGGTTTGCTTCTTATCGGGCTATTGACGTGGGGGTGTTGTCTTGATGGGAAACAATATGTCCCTGCAAGGTTATTGGTATTGGTAATCTTGTTCAATTAAGATGCACGATGGTATTGTTAGGACTTTGAAAGATGTTTGCCATGTTCGCATTTGAAAAAGAATTTGATATCTTTGGGTACTTTGATTCACAAGTGCTATAAGTACGTATTTCGAGGTGGAGTTTTAAAAGTTAGTAAAGGCGCTCTCGTTGTTATTAAAGTGGAAATTGTCGCGTGGTCTTTATATGCTTGGGTAGCAATGTTATTGGCGGTGTATCGCTTTCATCCTCGATCAAGATTCGTGACACTACTCAATTATGGCATATGCTTGGGTATACGGTGAAGCGGGGATGTCTATTTTGAACAAACGAGATTTGCTTTGTGGTCGAACTGGGAAACTTGATTTATGAGCATTGCGGTCTACGGAAAGCATCGTAGTGGTCAAGTTCAAGTCTGACCATCCATAAAACGAAGGTACCGTTGATTATATTCATTCAAATCTTTGGGGTCCTTCTCGTGTGCGGTCTAAGCGCGGTGCCTGGTATATGTCGACTTTTATTGATGACTTCTCTCGTCACGTATGGGTGTATTTTTGAAGAATAAGAATGATGCGTTTCTCAAAATTTGTGAAATTCAAGGCTTGTATAGTAAAATCAAACAAGCAAGAAAATCAAGCATTCGAGGACCGATAATGGTTTCGAATTTTGTGATAGTCGTTTAATGAGTTATATGAAAGAAATGGCATAGCAGACACCGCACGTGCGTCATACACCACAAGAAATGGAGTAGCGTAACGCATATGAATAGACTTCTTAGAAAGAGCTCGTTGTATGCTCTTTCAAGCCGAACGGATAAATTCGGGTGAAGCGTCTTCGTTATTTGGTGAATTCCGTCTCCATCAACCGCAATCGAGTGAAGACCATTTGAGGTATTCTTTTCGTACTCGCTAATTATTCGATTTGAAATTTTTTGGTCGTCCCCGCTTACGCTACGTTAACGATGGTAAACTTGAGCCTGTGTGGCATTGAAATGCATATTTTTTGGGGTATCCTTCCTGGGTGAAAGGTTATAGATTATGGTGTTTGAACCCAAGTCATCTAAATTTTTGATTAGCAGAGATGTTAAGTTTGATGAGTTTTCCATGTTGCAAAAGAAAAAACGATTATTGTTGTAGATAAAGACCACTTGGTGTTGGCATGAACGGGTGGAGCTTGAGAGTGGAGTTCTCCTAGTTGAGTGCAAGAAGGCACTTCAGACGTGCCCATTTGTGGACGAGATAGATGATTCTCGCCATGATATAGCGGAAGAGCAACATGAGCAACCATACAAGATCGCTAAGGTAAAGGAATAAGAGAGATTAGACGCTTGAGGTACGCAACGCATTTAGTTCTTTTGCATTGTCTGTGACGTAGTCTATCGAGGTGCACGAACCTTCTAGTTATCATGAAGTCACTTGACGAGTCTATTCAAAGGGTTGGTCTATGAATGAAGAGATTGAATCACTTCATAAGAATCATACATGGGAATTGGTGAAACCACCTTTGGCGGCCGTAAGATTGTTGGAAACAAACGGGTCTTCAAGAAAAAGGAAGGTATACCCGAGGTCGGGGTTAGCCCTGTGTTCAAGGCACGTGTTGTCGAAAGCGGCTATTGTCGAAGAAAGGTATTGACTTCAATGAAGTATTTTCTCATGTTGTGAAACATAGCTCTATTCGTGTGTTGCTTGCTACGGTTGCATTGTTTGACATGGAATTAGAACAGCTTGGATGTCGCGACAAATTTACGTGAGTGAGCTTGAAGAACAAATATATATGCATCAACCGTAGGGTTTGTTGCTCCAGGTAAGGAAGATCATGTTTGTTTATTGAAAAAGTCTTTATACGGGTCAAGCAATCTCCAAGGCCGGTGGTATAAGCGGTTTGATTCTTTTATGATTGATCATGGTTACTCTAAGAGTGATTATGATTGTTTATCATAAAAGATTCCATGATGGTTCATCGGTTTATTTGTTGCTTTACGTTGACGACATGCTTATCGCTTCTAAGAATAAGTCCGAGATTCGAAATTAAAGTCTCAACTTAATGGTGAATTTGAGATGAAAGATTTGGGTGTAGCGAAAAATTTTGGGGTATGGAAATTTACGCGATGGCATGTCGGGCAAGCTTTATTTGACTCCGTAAAAGTTATATTGAAAAGTTCTTGAACGCTTTGGCATGAAAGATTCTAAACCTGGCGAAGACGCCGTTAGTGCACATTTCGGGCTTTCTTTGATTTGTCACCACAAATGGAAGAAGAAGAACATGTCTCGGGTTCCATATGCTAGTCTTGTTGGCAGTTTGATGTATGCTTACGGTTTGTACTCATCCGCATATTTCACATGCAAAGTGTTGTCAGCGAGATATATGGGTAATCCTGGAAGCGGTCATCGCAAGCGGTGAAATGGATACTTTGCGGTATTTGAGAGGTACATCTAATTTTGGTTTGGTATATGATAGTAAGTTCTAATACCGTCAGAGTGTTATTGGTTACGCGATTCGACATTATACTGGCGACCGATAAGAAGATCTCTCGACAAAGTGTTATGTCTTCACTCTTCCTCATCGCGGCCATTAGTTGGAAGGCTACTTTATACCAGCTTGCTTTGTCTACGACGAGGCGAATATACGGGCACAGTTGTAGAGCGAAAGCCATTCGCTTAGCAGGTTTGGTTTGTGATTTGGGTTTACGAGGATATACATTCGCTATTTTGTGATAGTCGAAGGCGATACATTTGACTAAGAATACCATGATCATGAAAGAACCAAACATATCGATGCTCGATATCACTTTGTTCGTGACATCGTCTCTCGGTCTATTGTTATTAATAAGATAATACCAGTAATCCAACTGACATGTTAACCAAACCGGTTCCATTTAACAAGTTCAAGCATTGTTGACTTGATTGGTATTTGCAAAGATGAATGACTCTTCGGCTTTGACGATGGTTATTTGCTAATCCGAGGAATCTCATGTTTGAAGAATTTGTTTTTCGTTTTAAGCGAGGTGGAGATTTGTTAATCAGGTCTAAAATAGTTTTTCAGCCCAAAGCCCACATTCAACATAAACCCTTGGCTCTTATATATATATTCATTTGTTTCCCTTTGTTTTTCTTCTTGAATTCTTGACTGGTCATATCATTTCTTTCAATCCCTAAAAGACAAGCTGTCCATTATTGTTTCTACTAGTGGAGTTTCTCCCATTTGTATGGTAATATTTGATTTAATAGTAAGTTTGTTAATTTATTTTGCTATATATATTAGCAATAAATTAAAGGGAAATTTTGTGGGTAGATTTTGGATTTTGGTATAATTTGTACGTTTCAAAAATTGGTGTTTGTATCTCCTTTTGATTATTAGTGGATTTTCCTCGATGTGCCGTCGTTAGTGGAGTAGACTTTTCATATTGAAAAGTTGAACCACTTAAATCATTGTGTGTCATTTAATTTCTTACTGCTTATTTATTTTGCTATTACCCATTATTATTAATTTGTGCAACCAAAATTGGACCTAATATTCGCTTCCGCAAATGCAAATTCTTTAATAATAACATATTTCAATCATAATTTATTTTACCGTTCACTACTTGCACATACATATACACCTATGAAAATTCTACACACTTATAATATATTACATACTAAGTGGAATTTTCTATCAAAATTTAACATACCAATTTAACTTTTACTTTCTACACATAAATATAAAAATTTCAGATGCCTGGGTTCACCACTTTTTTGTGAAATACTTTAAATCTGCAACTCAAATTGGTTGATTTTCAAAAAAGTAAGTTGAAAGGTAAAATGCCTGGGTTCACCACTTTTTTTCTAAAAATATTAAACATCTGCCAACTTTCTCCACATAATTGTGCAGATTGCAAAGAAAACAGAATGGTGGCATGCAAATTTCTTATCAACTACAAGAAAAGCTAGTCTTATAAGGTCTGTGGCCGAATCTATTCTATTCTTATCTATATTATTAGCACTTCTTGTCCACTAACACACCTAAGAAGTCTGTTTGGGCTTTACATTTTCTATTTGAGTTTAATTCTAGACACTTGAGGTTTTTTTCAAAATAAATAATAATAATAATTTCATTCAATAAAATAAATTTTGTACCAACATGATATTTGGGTTTTGCAATCTAAAGAGAAAGATGAGAAAACAAAAATAATTTCAAGCCTAGGACCATCAGTTTTCACCTAAGAGGACATATCTAAATCCAAAATACAGATTTCATAATACATACGATAATTATTTTTAATCATTTTATGTGTCATAAATAATTGACAAATATACGGATAAAAAATTTTATTTTTATCTAATAAAGGTGATTTCCTTTATGTACGAATTTGACTCGTATTAATATCATAAATAATAATATAATTATATTTGTATAAGAAATTGATGCTTTCGCTGTCGATCAAATATTATAATATCTAAATCTGAAAAGTTTGGTTCGGGTAATTTCAAGATTTGAGGAAAATAATACCTTGTACAGATCATCACTCGCTATATAACTCTAGTCAACTAAATTTGAAGTACATTTTTTAGTAATTTTCAGTTTGGACGCAATCAAATTCAGTTACTATCTAGGGTCTAATGTCCTACAAATTTATGACATTAACCGAACCCTAGAATGCCAAATCTACAAAGGACAATACATGTATTTATCTTACTTTAGTTAATTGGTAGCAACTTTTACACTCTCCGTGATGAATGCTTCCACACACAAAAAAGTCTTATTTAATAATGACATTTCTGACTATAAACCTTGTCCATTTCAGGAGCAAGACTACAAGGCACATGCTTCCTTTCAACAAGCAGCAATGTGTTGTAAATGTTGTGAGCATTTGACACATGTCTCATTCTCTTGGCTATAGTGAAATTTTAATTTTAAAACTTTAATTAAATTTACAAGTAAATTTTTAAAAGCTATGATTTATTTTCAAATTTTTAAAATTTTAAAAAATATATCCTTAAATTTTTAAATCCTACAACATAGTCCCCAAACTTTTAAGATTTTATGCATAAGTCATAACTTAGTTACTAAAATATATATTTATGAATCAAAAATTTAACATCTTTATATAAAATTTTAAAATTTGAAGACTAAATTATATGATTTAAAAATTTATGAACTAATAATATACTTTAACGCATTTTATTACTTTATTATTTTTTACTAGAGTAGTTCATCTATATAGCGTTAGTCTAGCAATAAAAACATTTAAGTATAAAGTTTTTTTATCATCGATTAGATTTTATTAAAATATAAATAATTATTAAATTTATGATATGTAAGTGATATTAGATGATGTAATGATACTATTATGGACAATACGAAGGAGATATTTTTTTGATAGATTACTATCGAATTGTCTAGTTACATGACAAAGTTGTGTTTTAAATTAAAATTTACCTAATTAATTAAACAAATTAATTAATTAATAAGAATTTCATTTTTTAAAATATCTTACGATTTACATACCCATTTTTTAATAAATAAATTATATTTTGTTTGTAATCTAGTTAAAAAAATCGATTTTATATATCGACTTAAATGTCACATTTTATAGTATGAGTACTATTGCTTTTTTAAAGATTAATATTTTTTTATAAGTAAATGTGTAGGGTTAAGTTCTCTAACTTGACTAAAATATCCTTTTTCGAAATATCCAAAATATAAAATCAAAAACTTACATAATTAAGAGTGTTTTTAATATTTTACGGTTACAATTCAAAATGTTAATCTATTAAAAGAAATAATATATTCTAATTATATTCTCAATTTGTTCTTTTAGGTTTTTCAACGTGAGATTCATTAACACACCTAATAATTTTCTATCGAACGAGAACACATATTAATTACTTAGACTAAAACCATGCCTTATACTAAGGACCAGCTATTTAATTGTATTCTACTTAACCAAACATCCATACTTAATCAACTTCAACAATGTGATAAGAAAGAACCAAAAAACCCACATTAATTTAATCACATCTCGATAGTCCAAAGGCTCTAGAACATTATCATAAAAATTACATCGCGGTCTAACAAAAAGCCCACCATTCATTTGGACTTGACCATGTGGACTTCTTGCACTGATTCACTTTTACTTTGAGCATCCACCTTGTGTATTCCCACGCGATGCAAATTAGGCTGTCGTCCTGATACCAATTGTTGAGCCTAAGGTTTCAACTAAAAAAGTTAACATATTTGAAAGAGTATCCCATACCAAATAAAAACCCAATTTTTACTTTATATTTTTTTACGATATGAAACTCATTCGCACATCTAATAATATCCAAAAATATTCTCAAATATTGAAAAATAATATTAATGTTTTCATAGAAGAAAATAATCCTAATTTTTAAGAACAATAATCTTTGATGCATTTTTTTCTTTCTAAAATCATTACTAAAGTTTTACGATTAAAAAATACTTTCAATACTTTAAATCCAAAAGCCTAAATAATTATCTAAAAATCACTTTTTATGTAAGCAACCCCAAACAAATATTCTATAATGCAACATGCAAAAACTATATGTAAAGAATATTTTGTGATATGAAGTTTTTTAAATCAAACGATATATTTGATATGATTCAAACATTTGACTTAAAACAGAAGAATAATGAATCTTTTCGTCAAAGAACTAGATGAATCACGAGATATAAAATTTATGGTAAAAAAAATTAAAATTCTACTAAGGAGAATTTTCATGGATATGGTTTATTATAACATGGAGTTGGTTCATACATATTAATTTATTAAGTATCTCCCGTTTGTAAAACTAACCTAGTAACTAGTGCATATGTTTTGTGATGATCGCCTGAGCAAGGAAACAAAAACACTTACACATGTGTGTAATCAAGTAAGTTTACAAATAAGGTTTAGAAAGAGTCTCGAGGGTGATAGAATGTAAAAAAATTAAGTAATTCTTTCAATAGTTTATATTTTTGGAATAGTTAATTTTCAAAAAATTCTAATATATGATATTAGAGTTAGAGGTTTTGTATTTAATATATAGTAACCCTAATCGTTGAATTATAAATGTTTTCTATGCGTATTGTATAGAGCTAACTTGTTAGGATGTGATAGAATGTATAAAAATATTGTTGGTTCTTCTCCTATTAGGTTAAACTTTCAAAAGAGTTGATTTTTGAACAACTTTTAACTCATGATTTTTTAAAATAAAATTCATCTAATTATTAAGTTAAATAAGCTAATACAAGATGAACATTATTTTAGCCATACAAGTTGTTAGTCACAAATAAGAGTAAATTGGAGGCAATTTTACGGTCTTTCAAAATAAAGGAAAAAAAACTAAAAAGAAAAGAAATACGATGGGTTATAAGAAAATATCTCTTTTCAAATTAATCCCTGGCTTTACCCTTGCTAATTATGCATGTTGTTATCTTGGATAAGAGTTTATGAGACACAATATTACTATTGTATTTATCGTATATTATTTTTTATTATCTGTTATTTTTTTTAGTGTGTTAAATTAAACATATTATGTTTATTGTACTTTTGTTATAATGTCTGATTGATTTAGTTGGGATAAAACTCGTGAAAAAATTTAATAGGCTTGCATATCTACTTTCTTTTAAGAGAAGGATGTAACAATTTTAAGTGATTATTTTTTAGTAAGTAACTAGATTATCGTAGTTTATTTAAATTTATGATTTTTATAAAAGAAATTGATATAATAAATAATCACGTGAATATTTATTTGGAAAATTAATAAAATAATTATAGATTAATAAAATACGATATTAATATTTAAGATAAAATTTTCTTATAAAAATTCAAAATTATGTAATTACATCATTACTTTCAAAAATAGTGAATAAGTTCCCAATTAAGTGAGTTGTGACTTCGACCCACCCTTTAGCTTTCTTTATACTTTTTCTTTTCTTTTCTTACAATATTGTAAACGTGTCTTTTTTTTTTGTGGAATAATATTGCCAAAGTTCCAGACCATGAATGTTCTTTAAAAAAAAGAAAGAAGAAAAAGCTAAAATAATAATAATAATATTTCAAACCAAGAATTGAAGCACGTGTCCAAAAATGTTGTTTTCACCGCCCGTCCTAGACACGTATGCTTCTTGGTGTATTATCGCTTATAAAAAACGACTTATATTAATAAATAATCATAAAATTATTTTAATATTGTATTTTTTTAATTTAATATTATTTTTTAAAAACAAAATTTTTTAAATATATCACTAAAATCTTATCTTTATAATAAAAATAAATTAAATATTTTATTAATTACTATCATATAAATTAAAATCAAACCCTATTTTCAATAATCAATAAAAAAAACATATATATTAAAAAAAACAATGGGAAAGTATCTATCTCAAACTCTATGGCTCTTTGCGAAGTGAAGGAACATGTTCGATATGCAAGAAGATACGACCGAAACTTTGGCTCTTCAGACGTGAGCTTCAATCTTACGTTATTAACTCCCCTTATAGCTCGTAGATTCTAGCATACAAAATAAAAATAACCATTTTTTTTAATTAACAAAAATAACCTATTATTATTATTATTATTATTATTATTATTATTATTATTATTATTATTATTATTAACGACAGTTAAAGTTGGAACTTAGATACAGAGTTACAATTACAATATATTGGCTCTATTTTTATAGTGCCAAGAATTTCTCATTTTTTTATGAAATGAATAAAATTTATTGTATTTTATTTATATTTTACCTTATTACAAAACTTAAAGAGAAAATTCTAACACTCTTTGAATTCATTCAAGATCCTTGATTGATGATAATCAATTGTAAGAAATGGATTTATTGATCTGAATAAACGAATGTTCTATTTTATTTATCTGAAAAGCAATTTGTAATAATTAAAAATAAACCGATTATGGAGAAGCGTGTTAAATGGATAGCGCATCGCCACTCTGTTGTTGGTGGGCTGCTTATTGGTGTGTTGGTTACGTAATTTGGATCTCGTATTCTTTAACATTCCCCATGAGTTAGAATATATGTTAATTATTCCTAACTTGTTAAGTAACTTGAGAGCGAGGAAAACTGGGGATTTGGTAAATATATCTATTTGTGGTTGCTAATGTAGAGATATGATAAGTTTTGATCATTCGACTTGAATCTTTTCTCTTTACTTAGATGGCAATCGATCTACATGTGTTTGGTTCGTTCGTGAAAGCAATTTGGATTTGATGCAATGTGAAGAAAGGCTTGATTGTCACAATATAACTTGGTTGGTTGAGAGTGTTTGATACCCAAATCATCAAAATATATCGTAACCAGTTACTTACGCAACGTACGACATGCGGCGGTGAGTATTCTGTACCTTGACGATCGTGGGGCGTATTTTGTTTCTTAGTCTTCGAAATTAACGAGTTTCAAGAAACATCTGATATCACGTGGTTGATCGTCGTGTATCGTGCATTTTTGCCAGTCTGCATCCGCAAAAAGCATTTAGTTGTAATGAACTAGTTCTTTGAGAAAAAGAGACCTTGCCCTGGTGTGTTCTTGACATATCGTAGCACTTCGTTAATTTCCCGAAATGTGGTTGTCGTGGTTTATCCGTATATTGGTGAGAATGTGCAGACGTACACTAAGTCGGGACTTGTGATGGTCAGTATATTAATCTCCCAACAAGTCTTGATAGGATGTGGGATTCTTGATGAATTCTCCTTGACCTTCTTTGAGGGATAAATTTTTGTTCCACGTAGGTGAATTAGGCGGTTTGGCACGAAGATAACCCGTATCCTCCGATATTTCAAGTGCGTACTTGCGTTGTGATAGAACAATTCCCTTGCGGAACGTGAAACTTACATGCCCAAAATACTTTAATTCATAGAGATCTTTAAGCTTGAATTGTCTGCATGAGATGATTCTTAGTTTCTTGATGTCTTGTATATTGTTCACGTTATGATTATATCAAATCTACGCAAACAAGAAGAGGAGAAGGAATTACCACGGGTTGAGATGAGCAGTGAGTGATCATACTTGGATTGGTTAAAACCGGCTAGCTTAAGTGTTGTTGATAGCTTGATGAACCCGTTGTCGTGAGGCTTGTTTAAGTCCGTACAAAGATTTATGTAGCTTACGTACTCGTGTTTCCCCTTTCGTCCGAATCGGTGGAAGGGGCGTGTGAGACATCTTGTGAAGATCATGTAGAAAGCATTGTTGACGTCAAGTTGTCGAAGATGCCAATTTTGAATAGCGAGACGGTGAGGAGAAGCTAGAAACGGTGACAAGTTTGACTCTGGTGCAAAAGTTTCTTGGTAGTCAAAACCTTCAATCTGACTTGTATCCTTTGGCCATAATCGAGCCTTGTATCGTTCCACGAGCCATCGGGATTATACTTGATTTTGTAGACCCATTTACAACCATGGTTTCTTGTTTGGAGGAAGGCATTGAAGCGTCCAAGTGCCATTAGTTTCAAGGGCATCAGGTTCTTGTTTCATGGCAAGCCGCCATTTTGGATCATTGAAAGCTTCGACAAAAGTGGTTGGTTCCACGAGAATGGAAATAGAAGTAGCAGGCACGATGTGCGGTGATAATTGGTCGTAGGTAAGTACACAATAAAGAATGAGAAGTACCTTTGTCTTTGGACGATCTTTGAGTGAGACGAAGGGAAGGGCCGAGAAAGGTAAGGAAGCTTACACATGATATTTTTGAAGGTAGCTAGGAACATTAGTGGATCGACGAAGCCTATGTGTGGTACCGGTGTTGGAGAAGTTGTGTGTGGTGGAGAAGTTGATGATGATGTTTAGAAGACGAATCTTGAAGATGAAGAGTGTCACGAGTTGATTGTTGGAAGGACGATGTATGATCAAGTGATATATTTGGATTGGTTGATTGACGAATGTTGGGTATGTCATCGTAGATAGTATCTTCGATGGAGGAAATAGGGTTGGAGTGTTGACGGCGGAAGTGAAATAAGGAAATACATGTTAAATGAAAGATAACATCTCGAGACACTAAAGTCTTGCTTGTTTCCAAATTGTAGACACGATAACCTTTGATCCCAGATGGATACCGATGAATATGCATTTATGTGATCTAGCATCAAACTTGGTGAGTCGATCATGATGTGCGGTTCTGAAAACAAAGGGAACCAAAAACACGAAGATGTTCGTACACAGGAGTTTTGTGAAAAAGGACTTCAAATGGTGTTTTACCCTTGAGAACGAGATGTTGAGTACGATTTATGAGGTATGTGGCTGTAAGAATGGCATCTCCCCGAGAATTGTTTAGGAAGATTGGCTTGGAAGAGCAATGAACAGCAGCGACATTGAGAGAAGATGACGATGTTTGCGTTCAATGACACCATTTTGTTGAGGGGTAGAACCATGACTAGTTTGATGAAGGATTCCGCAGTAGAAAACACACAGGTCGTAGAAAATTAGGTCCATTGTCACTACGAATGATTTTAACTCACGGATGAAAATTGTGTTTCAACAAGATTGATGAAGGTGGTAAGAAATGTGCGTGTATCGGATTTAGCGTGTAAGAGATAGACCCGTGTGCGTCTTGAGTAGTCATCAATGATAGTGAAAATAACGTGCTCCGTTAAGTCTTTGGAATGTGATAACCACCCCGAAATATCGACGTGAATCATTTCAAATGGTGCTTTTGTATTGATGGAACTTAAAGGAAATGGATTACGTGTTTGTTTAGCTAATGGACAAATAGAAAAATCACTAATGGAACAAAAAGGTGTGTTGATGGAAAAGAGAAATTACCACATGGCCCATTATTAGATAAATGACAAGTCGTTGATGCCATAGATTAGAGTTGTTGGAAGCGGTGTTTGAAACGGAGAAACATCCGGCCTTTTCGAGAGAAATAGTCGAAGTAGTAGAGTCCTGCTTTCTCGGTTCCACGTCCCAATCGTCTTCCCACTTTGAGCATTTGTCTGAACAAAGCACATCTTTGTTAGTAAAGGTGACATGAAATAATGAGGTTTGAGTTAGTTTAGCTCTTTTGAAACTAAGTTTAATTTGAATGAGGGAACACACAAGACATTATGGAGTATGAAATTATTTGAGAAATGTACGGTGCCAATATGTGTGACACGGGCGAGAATGATCGAGGTAAATGTACGTATCGATTAGTGTGGAATCTTTGGATTTCATAAGGTTTTGGGAGCAGACCATGTGATCAGTTGCCCATGTATCAAAAAAATCCAACGGGTTTGAATGGAAAACTTGGTTGCATAATGTGTTACCTGAAGAAGTAGTCACTTGACTTGCCGTACTACGATTTGGATTGATTGAGAAGTGTAAGGAGCTCTTGATATTGGGAAGATGTTAGGTTGTGGAATGGTGTCTTTGTATCGGAGCTGACTTTCTTGAAAGTATTATGATGAGCTTTGGAAGGGAAGCCATAACTTGTATTTCTCTTATCTTGAACTGCTCCTTTCTTCCGACACATGTTGATGTCATGTCCATTCAAACCACAAAAATTACATTTGAGACGCTTTCGGCAATTCTCATAATTATGGCCTATATTATTGCATCGATTGCACTTGAGATGTGGATTCCTTGGTGGGTAATTTTTGTGAGGATATTGTGGACGACTATCTCTCGGCAACGAGTCATTACGGCATCCTTCCATTTTGCGTGGAAACTGACTCTTTGCTTTTCATCTTGAACAATAAGGGAATATACCTTATTCTTGTAGGTAATGGTTCCATGAGCAAGATTTGTCACGTCTTGATGTGTAAACATTGTTAAGCCCCATGAGAAATTTTATGGTTATTGTTTTTGTTGATATTCTTGTAGTTCCGCCGGCATTCCTCTGCGATGTGGAAGAGGACATAGTGCATCACGACTATCCCGTAGGCTTTTCAATTTTTGTATAGTATTCTCCGATGCTTACTAGCATGTCTGCAATCGTGGATCTCTTTCGATGTGGAATAGGTGCATATTTGTTGGTGTCGCGCGAAAAAGCGTTCCTTTAATTCTTCCCACGTAACTTCATTATGCGGTATCCCATACATGACACTTTGCGCGATTTTGGGTGATATAGTGTTGAGGATCCATCCTTTGACAAGAATGTTGCGGCCGAATCCATTGTTTGATTTACTGTTTCAAGGTTTGTTGATGGCGCTTTTGATTGTGCGTGAATCCTTCTTTGTTTTAGTTATTAGGGCCATGGCGTTGCGTGACTCGAATGTGATAGTTTTCTTGGTTTAAGGATTATTTCTACGAGAATGTCGTACCTGGTTGATAGCAGTGGTGGTGTAAATATAATGAATGGCTAGAATTAAATCATTACCATTTTGGTAAAGTAGGGTTGGTATTGGTAGTTAAAGACATTATTTGTTGAATAAATTGAAAGTACGGGATAGGTTTAAGTGTGTTTTAGACAATAATGACTATTTATGAAATAAATAATGGTGAAATATGCTTTATCTTATAGAAAATGAGTTAAGGATTACGAATAGGAAATTTCGGTAGAAGAACGGTCGGAAGAGTGGGTGAGCCGGCGGTTGGAATGGTAATGGCAGCCACGGTGGAACAACCGAGCAGGATGAAGACCGAGCCCGGGGCCAGGATGAAGGACCGAACCGAAGTGAAGCAATAACGCGTCGTTTAGCCGGCCAGCCTTGAAAACGGCGATGTCGTTAGATCTTCTTCGGTACCGGTAGCGTGTTGCGTGTGTCTCGATGGTAGCGTGGAACGCGGTGAAGTTTAAACAAAGTAGCGTGTGGTAGCGTGAAGGGTATTTTGGCTTGATTTTAATTGCGGTGCTCGGATGAATCTAAATAATATGATGGGATGAAATTTAAAATTATTTTGTGGATCAATTTGGTTTTGAAAAAAAGCAGTTGAAGAAAAATGGGAAAAAATTTCTATGGTGAATTTTATGGGAATTGTTTCTAAGCTCGATACCATGTAAGAAATGGATTTATTGATCTGAATAAGCGAATGTTTACAATTTTATTTATACAAAAGAAAAGCAAATTTGTAATAATTAAAAATAAACACAATTATGGAGAGAAGCGTATGTTCGTGATGACCATTTATCCTTCCCTATTTGTTGGTGGTACAACTTAAATGGTAGTGTGTTGGTTGTCGTAATTAAATGGATCTCATGTTCTTTAACACCAATTTTAATGATATTGTTAAACCTTCAAACAAAATTGATTAAGGACAACCTGTTTATTTTAATTATCAAAAATTTCTTATTCATTTTATAACTTTTAATGGAACAATTTATTTGGGTTATCGGGATCTCAATTCACATGATGTAATAAAAAGATATGTTATGATTGTATTTAAAAAAAAATTGATTGTGATATTACAAATCTTAGTTGAATATACATAGTTTTCCTAAAGTTATGACTTCAAATCTTACTTTTTATACTTTTGATGATGTACATTTATTATTCCATTTACATGGTTTTCGTGAACCATTTTTAACCAAGTCTTTTAAATTTCTTGATGGTTGGTTTCGTGATAAAGATTATAAATATCTCATCTAAGGTTTTTGGTCCCAATCATTAGATAATTCAAAGATTATCATGTAAAAATTAAAAAGCTTTCTTCAACTTTATCCACTTGAAATGAGGATTATTTTGGTTTCATTCAAAATAAGTTGAAAGTTTTTTAGGACAAATTAAAGAACATTCATTCATTTGAATAATTTTAATTTGAATTTTAAAAAAACTATTATTATGGAATTGGATGAACAACTCTCAAGATGAGATTCACTACTTTAGCATCTCTAAAATCATGAGAATTATGGATTATGGATGGAAATGGCAACAAATTTTTTTTTCATGCTTCTACTCTTATTCAGATGAAGGTCAAATTATATTCATGCTCTAAAATTATCATATGGTATTAATTGTCAACATAATTTTTACAAAAAAGCAAAAGAAGCAAACTTTTTTGTATAAATTTTAGATCAGTTATATTTTATGTTTATAATGTATAGGACAATTTATAAAGTTATTTAAAATATTTATTTTGCTATAATTATATTTACAACATGTGAATAACGATAAAAATATGTTCAAATTTTAATATAATTATATCATTATCCATACAATTAAAAATAATTTTATTATTATTCATATATTATAGACGTAATTATAACTTTAAAATATATTTTATTGGACATATTTTTATCATTTTTCATACATTGTAGCCATAATTGTAACAAAATAAGCATATTAAATATTTTTATAAATTATCTAATGTGTTATCCGCATAAAATATAATTAATTATTAATTTTTTAAAATTTTAATAATTTATTTATTGTTATAGTTATTTAAAATAAAATGATTATAATTTTAAGAATTCGCTTGTAATATAAAGAAACTAGTACTCGTGAAAATAAATATCAATCAATGTATTGACAATCTTATACTCTCACTCATTTTCATATTTTTACTTTCTTCCCATCACTTTTTTACTTTTAAAATACTAAAAAAATCTATTGTTGTCTAGCCTATTAGCTTCTACAAATCTATTGTAAGTGATTTAAATTACATGGATGTAACAATTTTGAGTGGGTATTTTTTATAAGGAACTAAATTATAATTGATTTAAATTTATGATTAAAAAGAAAGAAATTGATATCAATAAATAATTATTTTGGAAAATAAATCAAATAATTATAGATTAATAAAATACCGATAGTAATATTTAAGATAAGTTTTTCTTATATAAATTCAAAATTATGTAATTATATCATTACTTTCAAAAATAGTAAATAAGTTCCCAATTAAGGAAACTGTGACTTGTGTGACCCACCCTTTAGTTTTCATTTTCTTACGTTTTCAATATGGTTATCCACTATGATATGGCACACGTGTCTTTTTCAATTTTTAGTAATGATATTGCAAGTTCCAAACCTTCTTAAATAATAATAAAATAAATAAATAAATAATAATAATAACAACCAAGAATTGAAGCACGAGTCCAAAAATGTTGTTTTCACCGCCTCCCCCCATCCTAGACACGTATGCTATTAGGTGTGTTATCGTTTCAAAAAAGAAAATGATTTGTATAACATCGTTATATATATATATATATATATATAATATAATTAATTGATTTATATTAATAAATAATTACAAAATTATTTTAATATATGATGTTTTAAATTTAATTTATATTAACCCAACAAATATATCATTTCTTACGTTAAAATAATTTAATCTATAACAAAAATAAATTGAATATTTTATTAATTACTATCACATAAATTAAAATCAAACCCCATTTTCAATAATCAATAAAAAAATAAATGATTTACACGCGGCTTTGATGCGGGTGGTCACTTCATAAAAATGGGAAAGTATCTATCTCAAACTCTTTGGCGCTCTTTGCGAAGGAAATAAGGAACATGTTCAATATTGCAAGAAGATACAACCGAAACTTCAATCTTAAGTAATCCCTTATAGCTTGTAGATTCTAGCATAGAAATATAAAAACAACCATTATTTTTTTCCTAATCAACAAAAATAACCATTTAATATTTATTATAAATGCTTTTTTATTATTTTTATATATTAGATATTAAGTAATCATTAATTATTTTAGAAAAGCTTCTTTGGTCTTCTTATTGTTGCAAAAACTGAAAAGAAAATATCAAATTAAAGTCTTAAATTTTTTGTTAAATGATAAAAATAATAATTAAACTGATAATACTAATCACTATTAATTAATTAATGTGCGTATATAGAAGAAGCCTTCAATGAACTTAGGAGTGACAGAGGCATACTGTGGTGGTTGTGGGTGGCGGTAGTGGTAGGGTGAGTGGTGGGATACGGGTTATGGGTTTGGCCAATGGGGTGGGAATTTTCAGTTTTTTTTTCCTTTTCTTTTTAAAATATTTTAATAATATTTGTTTAAAAAATAAACTTTTAAAGTTTACAATTTGTATGATTATTTCTGTTAAAATTTGGCAGATGATTTTACGTATGATAATATATTTGTTAGGAAATATAATTTAATAGTATATTTATAATTTTTATAATAATTTAATAATACATATATTAGTTTTTTTTTTGTGTGTGATTAATGAACTATCGCCCACTTAGTTTATCAAAGGGAGAAAACAAATGTATTTGGAGTTATGTTTGTATTGAGTAGCTAAAAATGATAAATGTATTTTAATTTATACATGTATATTTTTACTTATTTTAATTATTGTATAACACATGTCAATTTTTTTTTAACAATAAATAAATAAAAAAAAAGTATAAAATTTTCAGCACGTTTTTTGGTGTTTTAAAAACATGTTATTATATAACCTATAGAAAAGAAACATACTGGAATGTCGGTAATATTAGCTAGGAATTAGTTTTCAAAACTTTAATTTTGGGAATGTGATCTACACCTAAATTACAGCAGTTTCACGTTGGCTTTGGTGGTAGGGTAAATAAAAATATTGGGAACACTATTTTAGACTCATATTTTGTAATATGGCCCCCCTATCATAACCTTTAATTTATATTTATATTTATATATTTATATATTTATATTTTTTAATTTTCCTATCATGTTTAGAATGAATAGGTAATTATAAGGAACATGATCTTAATGTTTCATAGCATTTACTCACTATTATATATATATATATATATATCTAGTTGAATACATTTTTATTTTTATTTTAATTAATAGTTTGTAATTTAATTTCAGTCTCATGTTTTTCAATGCACAATAACCATTTTTAGTTTTTTAATTCATGGTTAAGGTTCGATCCCATTATAAGTAAGTTGTCTAATATTATATAAAAAGATAATTATTTATATAATAAAATAAATATTAAAATTCAAATCAATCCAGCATTATCACAACTGTTAATTAAAATATAGTGTTGTACATTTAGAGTTTTAATTTCTTATAATTAATTAACTTTACTTTAAAACTATCTTTTTAAAACAACACCAAGTGTTATACATTTAGAGTCGTATGTTTTAATCGCATCAATAACATAACTTTTGTGTTTATAAGCATCTCATTTAAATCAAAACTATTAACAAATAAATATTTTTTTCTATTTTAATATATTTTCAAAATAATAAAGTGAAGTATTTTAATGCATATGATTTAAATTAATATTTAATAAAAAAAATTATTTGTGGAATTGAATTTAAAAAAAAAAAGTCGCTTGCCTCCTTGAACATGTATGTTGTTTTCTGACTCTTGTTTTATTTATTATTTAAATTTAAATTTATTTATGTTGATTTAAATTTTATATTTTATATTTTCTTGTATTTAATTATTATAAATAATATATAATTTATTTATTTAATTATTAATTTATGTTAATAACTTTTATCATAAGTTCTTATAAAAAAGTTATTTACGAGAAAATAAGATTAAATAAAACAAGTCAAACAATTATTAAGTCAAATAATAATTTTAAGTATTATTTTGTAAATAAATGAAATTCATTAGCATATATAGTAAATAAATCATTTCAATTCCACCCCCAAAAAGATTTATGGATTCGCTACAGTGTTAAATGTGAATGTTAAGAATAATTTGGTCATTAAATATAAAATAATATCTAAAATCAATAAGTTATAGGTATGATACACATTATCGAATTTGATGTTTATAAGATTTTCCGTCTTTGAACCCGCCAAGTCAGATATAAATATCTGTTAGTAGATTCATGGAAGAAGTTTTTATCCAAAATAAAATAGTTAAATTTATAATAATAAAAAATATCTTAATAATATTAAACATAATTTAATTTAATAATATTTAATATTAAATTAATTAAAATAATTATCCTTAAATTTAAACTATATTTTCAACTTTCTTTTAACTTGTGTTAAATTACAAATGAAATATATAATAATTTATAATTATGATTATTTTAAGCTTTAAAGTTTAAACTAATTACAGTTTTAATTTTTAATGATATTTTTTTATATAACATAATTTGTACGTTTATAATTAAAACTTAAGTCACTGATTTTTAATATATTCAACAGACCTTGTTGTCTAATTGAGACCAAAAAATTTGTCATTATTAAATTTTTTTTTAATGATGAAGATAAAAATGTCTAACATAATCAATCCACTAACTAATTAATCATGTTATTTTTAGATTACATACATAATTAGTTTTATAATTTTAAGAAATATTTAAATAAATTTAAATCATAACTTGCTTTTTAAATTAGATATAAAGAAATATATGAAAAACGCTCAACCCTTCAAAAGTGTTAAATATAGTCCTTTTTTATTTAAATATATTTTTTTAAAACTGCATGAAAATGAATTTCGAATTTTTTGTTGAATAAAATATTTTTTTCAAATTTTTTAATTGTTATAATTTGGTACTATTAAGTTAATTTTATTAATTAAACATGTATTTAACAAATACATTCTTTATCATATATAATACTTCATTTTTAAGATATTAAATTAATTTGATATCTTTTAATAAATTACATTACTTAATCATCACAATCTAAGATTAAATTACTTATATTATAATAATTAATACTAATTATTTTATAATAATTACCTAAACCCAACTTTAATTTACTCATTCTATATTTCACTTTATTAATTTTTTTTTTCCAAACGAACAATAGGTTGGGTTTGCGTCTTATCCGTACCTTCCCACATGGATAGGATAAATTAGACACTGTTCTTGATTGGGATCGACCTTAATTAACTCTAACTCGATTAGAGATAAACCCTAATACTAATTACAAGGATTACCTAAGTCAATCAACTTATTGAATATAGAATATTCATGAACCCATCCTTTTCAATTCATTTAAAAAAATAAATATTGGTCAACTTGTTGCGAAATAAACCAAATTTACCATTATCGCACCAACAGTATTATTTTAAAGAATCAGCTAATTGTTAATTATTTATCAATTAAATTTTAAAAATTTTATTAAATTTTGATTCAACTGAAGTCAATTAGATTTTATTAAAAAGTTAATAATATAGCTTATCAAATTAATGCAATGATTAATTATTTAGGCACTTTTATAAATATCATCTTCTCTCTTTTCTTCTATCATGTCTACAAGAAAAGGGAATATGTATGGTTGTTATTCTTTGTATTTGTTTCACTTAGGAAAAAAAAAAGTTACCAAGAATCCTATTCATTTCTAGAGTGACTACATACATTCACTATCACTAATTATTGTAATAATTATTGTTACTTATTAATTATTTTTGTGAATAATTTAATATAAAGTAAAATATTATTTTAATATCTAAATTTTAATTAAATTCACGTATAATTTTTTAAATTTATTATTTGATTTTTAAATTTTTAAAACTTTAAACATAGATTTTAAATTTTTGATTCATATATATGTATTTTAGTAACCAAAATTAAGATTATGTGTAAAATTTTTAAAAAAATTCAAATTAAATTATAGGATTTAAAAATTTAAGAACTTATATATAAATTTTCAAAAGTTTTGAAACTAAATCATATTTTTTAAAAATTTAAAGATCTTTGTATAAATTTAGTTAAAGTTTAGAGACAAATAATATACTTTAACTTTTAATCTATACATAATTAAAATAATTATTTCAAGTAATTTAATAACTACTCCTCTTATTTTTAAAAGTAATTAAAACATAAAATTCAATTTCACTTTTTTTTTCAAAAAAAATTTAATTACATTTGATAAAGTATATTTTAACATAAATAATTTTACCAAATAATTTTTGTTTAACTAAAATTTAAAAAAATAAAAATATAAAATTTTGTTTTTTTTTTGTTATATTATTTTAAAAAAATTAACTCATAAAAATAAATACCATGGGGTAATTATCTTTACTAATGTTGCTATTATATTTTCAATACCATAAATGAGATTAGTACATGCACATTTCAAATAAAAGTGACATTTTATATTCACTATTTTTACCTTTCAAATCATCACTTTAATTACATCAATTATTATTTAATTTAAAAAAAATTAATTTAACTTATACGAACAAGTCAAAATTTATATTTTTTAATCATGATAATTAAAATTTACTTAATTTTACGATTTAGTTCGTGATTTAATTCGTTTTAACATTTAAAAAATTTAGGTTTTAAGTTAAGTTAACATTTATAAATAATATAGTTACTTTTTAAGGTATTAAATTTTTTTGATATATAAAAATCGTGGTTCACTTTAAAAAAATCGTATTTATTTTTATATGTGATGATCGATGTTCACATGAACTTATTCACACTTATTGAACATACATGTATATTATGCATGAATTTTATTATTGTTCTAGAAAGGTTTTAAGAATTTAATTAATCTTGATTGTAAAATTGTGTGTACTTTACAATTTTATTGTATGAAGTCACCTAATATTGAGAAAAATACCTAATGTGATATATGTACTTAACATAGTAAGTGAAAGTTTATAAGATATGGACCTGATTAACCTAGAGGGGGTGAATAGGTTATTTTTAATTTTTTATCAATTTATAATTTAATAACCTAAACAAAGCGGCCAGATATGCAATCGTGTGTAAGAGTAAAGTGCGGAAATAATAACACACGATATTTTTAGGTGGAAATGACCTAAGCAACCCATGACACAAGAGGAAAACCATAGGTCGCATAGGACCACCTAACTTTCCCTTTATGAAAATCAAATGTTCAAGTACAAACTCGGTCTTATGCTACTCTGCTTCGCAGAATCTTGCCGATGTCTTTCTTATGAGTCCTCTTCTGTTTTCATAGTTTCCAATATTAGCGTGAGCGGTTTCGGACCAAGCGTTCGATAAGCTCTACCGTAATTAGATCGTTACAAATCAAGCTGCAAAGAGGTTAGCAAAAAGAAAGCGAAGTGCGTGTGTGTTCTAGAATAGATTTAATAATGAATAATCCTAACTAGATGATTTAAAAAACATATCTCATTTAAATTAAATCAATTAGCAAATTCTAGATCAAAAATATTAAGCACAAATTCTAGATCAAAAATATTAAGCATAAATTCAATGAAAATTGTTTCTTCAAAATTCAATAATTAAATCAAATAATCATGATCACATATAAAATTATTTGATTTAAAAAATCTAATTAAAAAGAAACAAACAAAAAAAACAAAAACAAAAAAGAAATAGAATTTCTCTTACCAAAGGTGCTGTGTGATTTTAGATTAATACTACAAACCGAACATTCATTAATGATGTATCTCTTTGCTGTAAGGTGAATATGCCTTTATTTGAATAAATATGTTTACAGCTTTAGTGGCCCTCCATGGATTAATTTCTCTTCTTCTTTTTGCTTTCGCAGTTTTTTTTTCTTTTACAAATGCAGAGTTATTTCTTCGGCGGCTTTTTTTGTTCCCAACACTTATTAACCCTAATATGTATATATATATATATATATATATAGATAATAATAATGTTTAATGATATTAGGGTTAGGTTAAATGTGTTTTTGTCTTAACTTTTCAAATCCCATTAAAAACAAAAACTTAATATTATCTTAAGATATATTATAAAAATATTTAATTAATAATTTCATAAATTAATTAAAGTTTGAATAAATATTTTAACATAAAATATAATTTTAGATTTATGAAAATGTGTTATTAAATGCATGAATGCAATCCTATGTGCGTAGTTAAAAAAAAAACATACTGAAATGCGAATATACGGAACTTGAAAATTTGTTCGACTTTTAACGATAAACTTGATAGCAGACCTAAAAAACAAATTTACAAGTAAATATTTTGTGAAAATAGCCGCTGTAGTCCTTACAAACCCACGCTTTGGCATTTTAGGTGTGGCAAAACCTACATTTCCTACATGTGACACTTATAAAAAATACAAAAATGTCCCCGGACTGTAGTGGAACTATCACATTGTCCGGTTAGATCCATCTTGTTGCAACTTGACAAGATTGTAAGTAAGCGAAACAACATTGACAAAGTATAGGACAACTTGGCATGAAAACCTCATTGTATATTAGTTCGATTTACGTAGAAATAAGCGAAGTATAAATAATAGTCATGTAGTATGCATTCATATATCAATTAAGCTTAATAAAAATATGTTAGCCGCATATATCGTAACAAAATAAAAACATGGAAGTAAATATTCTCTCCCTTTTTGACATACGAGAAGGACAAAGCATTAGACAAAGAATTGAAGCTAAACTCCTCACAAAGATATATGATGTAAAATCAGAGTAATGCAAAAGTGCAATGTGCTTTAAACTCCCCATAAGTTCTATGACTCTCTAACTTAGAAACCAATTAAAAAAGTAATAAATGAAAAAGATTATTTATTTATTTATTTATTATTTTTTAAAATTTGCATACATAGCCACATAAGGTATTAAACTCATTTAATTACACCTGGCTGACCAATTGAGAACTCATCATTTTTTTTAAACTCCAATTTTGAGTATTTATCATATAAATCAATAAGTAGAATAGAAGAGGTGCGTAGCCGCACATACAATGACATATTGAAATTTACTTAAAATAGTATACATGTTTAAACTTCATAAATATGTCAATTAATTCATTTATGATCTATCCAGAGAAAGACTTCGAAAAGAAAAATATCACTGTCGTATAAAAATATAATCAGTCTTCAATCTTACAAAATAAAAATATATTTACTAAAGAGGACTTAAATTTTTTCTATAAATGAGGTAAATGATATATATATATATATTAACCTACATTAGCTCTTTCTTTTTGTGCATTCCAAGTACAAGATTTATAAGCAATCAGTTTTGCATAATCTTTCCTTTTTTTTTTTGCCTGAGCCGTAAACCTAGCATGATGACTTTCACTAGTTGTGAGAGTGGCAACTACTCCGGATTCATTACGTGCGGTAACCGCCACGGTATGATGGCCCCTACTCAATACTCGGTGCCTCAATACGATAAAATTTTAGTAAGCAAAAGTAGAACTCGACACAATTTTACAATCAAGATTAATTAAAGTCCTAGAGTCTTTCAAGAAAATTCATAAACTTCAGCGTAACATATATGTGTGTTTGTGAGTGTGTGAAAGAAGTTTATGTCAACATCGATCATCACGTGTATAAGAATATATATGTATGCACAAACCACAATTGTAGAATAATGTATACAATAAATATCAAAATGAGTTGAGTTACTAAAAATGAGATTATGTGTATGGAAGTATTAAATAAGTTGAATACTCTTTTGGCGAACAAGGATTTTTTTTGTTTTTTTTTTTTTTGTAATAAAATTTGAAATTCAATTTGAGGAGAAATTCCCAGAAACCTTACGAGATACTCGAAATCTTTGAGTGTCTATGGCTTTAGTGAATATATCGGCTAATTTTCTCTCGGTAGGTACAAACTCGAGTGTTACTATTTTCTCTTGACTAGTTCTCGAATAAAGTAATGCCTTATGTCAATGTGCTTAGTTAGAATGTTGAGCCGGGTTCTTAGAAATACATATAGCGCTAGAGTTATCACAATATAATGGCATCGTACCTTGTGGTTGGCGTAGTCCTTGAGCATGTTTTTCATCAAAGCATTTGTGTGCGAGAGCTTCCTGACAATGTATTCGGCAGTAGTAGAGTGAGATAGAGTTACGCTTTTCTTGTGCCGTGATGATACTAAGTTGTTTCCAATGTAAAGCAACCACACGATGTGCTTCTTCCTATCATCCTGGTTGCACCGGATCGGCATGTAAAACCACTTACTTGTAGTAGTGTCGGTAGTAAAATATAAACCATAATTACTTGTTCACGAGATATACATGATGATTCTCTTTACATTCTCTAAGTGTGATTCCTTTGGTGAAACTTGATACTTGAGCACACACACGACACTAAAACATATGTCGGTCTACTTGCGGTGAGGTAAAGTAAACTATACATCATACTCACATAAAGGGTTTGATCAACAACTTTTACCTTGAGTGTCCTTTGTAATTTTTGTCTTTGGTACCTAAAGGAGTCGTAATGACTTGCTAGTTTCAAGACCAAACCTTTTAACAAGGTTACATGCGTACTTGGTTTGAGAAATAAATATATTATCACCGAGATTGTTTGATTTGCAAAACCAAGGAAGAAAAAGACATTTCACCTACCATAGACATTTCAAATTCATTTGTCATCGTACCTGAAAATCATCCTTAGTGTACTAGATATGGATCAAAAACTATGTCATCCACGTAAATTTGAGCGATAAAGATCTCATACTACTCCTTTTAATGAATAAAGTCTTATCAACTCCCACCGAATAAATCCCTTGTTCAAAAGATAGTTGGTAAGTCTGCCGTACCGTGCTTGTGGAGCTTGTTTTAAACCGTAAAGAGCCTTTTTGAGTTTGTAAACATGATTTGGAAATTTAGGATCAACAAATCCTTTTGGTTGTTCCACGTTACACCTCACCGTTCAAAAAACCATTCAAAAGGCAAACTTAACATCCATTTGATATAATTTGAACTTCATATGACGGAAATGGCAAGTAAAATCCCTAATTGACTCTGGTCGCTACGGGTGCAAATGTTTCATCAAAGTCAACTCCGCCCGACTTGTGTGTAGCCTTGAGCTACTAACCTAGCCTTATATCTAACAACAATGTCATGCTCGTATTGATTTATTTTTGAACACCCATTTTGTTCCAATAACATTTTGTTTTTAGGCTTAGGTACTAATACCACATACGTGATTTCTCTAAATTGAGCTAACTTTCATCAGTGTGGCATTTATCCAAAATTCATCCCTAAGGGCTTCATTCACATTTTTTGGTTCAAATTGAGAAATATAGCATAAATGGGTTACCTCACTTATTTGTCTTCTTCTTGTTACCATGATAGCATCAGGATCTCCAATTATATTCTTAATAGGATGATTTTTTGAAGTCATTATGTTAAGTTTGGCCCGTGCGTGTTGAAACTTAAATTAAAAAAAATGGTGAAAAGTAATTATGTTTATAAAAAATATATGGGCATGCACAAAAAGAAAGAATCAAAAAAAATAAAAAATTAATAATATTATACATTTTCATAAAATAAAGAGAAATAAAAAATTAAAATTTTGTTTTTTGATAAATATATTTTATTTTATGAGATTGAAGATTCAATTATAGTTTTTCATAATAGGTCTTTTTTTTTCTTTTGGATCCTTCATGATTGACAATAAATGAATCAATTGGCATATTAATTGACTTCAAATATATATATTATTTTTAATAAATATCAATGTCATTATATGTGCTAGTATACTTGTATGTTTTGTATATTTTTCTTGCTTATTATATAATGAATAATTAAAATTTGAGTAAAAATAAATTCTCAATTGATTGAATGCTTGTTTGTTGTTAAATGAATATATTACTTTGCTTGATAATTTATAAAAATAAAATAAAATTTTAGTTTTAATTTTTTTTAATCACATCTTCTCCTTATATTTTTAACCATTTAATTACTTTTATACTTAAAGACTCATTTGCCTTATAAGGTTCTTTTTTGTTATTTTTATATAAACATATGTTATTTCAAATAAATTATAGAATTATTGAATCTCGATTGATCTATCATGAACTTAATCGATTGAAACTAGAATGTCAATCGATCGATTGATCGATTATAGTTTATATATCAGTTTCATTTTATTTCTCCCTATTTAAGCTTTAACTCACAAACTCTCTCTCTCACCTATTTTTCTACAATCTTCATTGAAATCCATACTTTTTTTGGTAGAGAGTAACTAGAAAACATTGCCTAAATTCATTTCTAGGATCGATTCTCACTAAAAATGCCCAAAATTATGTCCAAGTTAACACTTTTTTTCCTCACTTTCTCCTCGACTAAATACAATTTTCTGATCAACACAATGTTACAAGAACCTCCAACAACGTCCTATTACAAAACCCATGTAGTAAATTTCTGTTTTGGTTATAAAAAAATTCACATTCTTTGTCAAAAATTTGGGTATATTTTCAAAAATTTCTACTAATGGCTTCTAAACGTTGCGGCCTTCCATGTAGTGCTCCTGCCTCAAGTAGCCCGTAATGGTGGACTCAGGAATCTCAATCCAAATTTAAGGTTTGCATTTCTAAGCATTTTATTTTACTATAGCATGGTGTCGCCTCACATAACCTTCATGAGATCGGGGCCACTCAAGCCATTAGGGCCCTTGATTGGGAGTCAATTTTTACTCCTTAAAAGTTGTGTTGCTCAACCTTATTTCAGTAATTTTATTCAAATGTGGATGAAAACATCAAGAACTTAGAGCCGATGTAATGTAAGATGTTTATCCAAAATAAAATTGTAGATATATCGGCCCCTTCTTTAATAGTCTTTTGTCAATTGTCTACAACGGTCTCCCATAGATAGATATTAACATATTCAATCCCTCTAATGAGCTTTTTATAGAATTATTAGGTCATCAAATGTTGGTATTAACCTTAAAGGTTACATACCCTCAATGAATTCAAGATATACTATAGAGTTCTTAAGATAACAATGAATACTAGTTTGCTACCTTCTAGTCATCCTGTTGAAATCGAATTTCATCATGCCAAGATATAATTCTATATGTGTAATGGTTGATGTTTGATGTTGGGTTTGTCAGTTAGGATAAAATCATCGCCTAAACCTCTAACAAAAATCCTACGATCGAGCTATGTGATAGATACCTTATTACAAAGTTAATACCAACTATCAGGGTTCCTTCCACTAAGGACACTAAAACTATCAAATACATGGGTGACCTTGTTTATAGCACCATATTTATAACCTTTTCCCAAACCTAAAAAAAGAAATTTGATGCAAGGCCAAGTGGGGCAATTGACATTCTAGGCAATGACTCAATTCTCATGTCCTAACTTTGAATTTGAAATAAAGACTCGTATGGTTACACTGTTAACTCAAATGGGTGCCGTGCAAATACTATATGAGTGGTTAAACATACGAGTAATTGACATGGATGAGAAAGAGTAAGGCATACTCATTGACATCACTATTATTATCTTTATAGTTCAGAATTAGCACGCTCGTTAGAGCTTTACAGATGGGAGAAGCCATGATTTACATTAAGTTTAGTTATTTTATTTCATTATGAATATACTCTGCACTTAATATCTTTTATAATTGTTATGGTAATTTTGGCTAAAATATTTTCATGTAAGACTGAATGTTATGCTTAATATTAATGAATGTATGTGTTTTTATATTAATTTGTCCTTTTGTATATCAAAAAGAAGAGAGAACAATTCATGTTTCTATGCATATAAGGGAGAGATTACATTGAGAGGGAGCAATTTCATGATTGATTACTTACTATTGACTCAAGTTGATGTACTTTATTTGTGATGTTTCATTTACATTTACATATATGAGATGACAAGAATGAAAGAGAAGATGGATTTATCGGATCATAAGATAGTTTCATTATAGAATCTAGAACTTTAATGTACAAAAATTTTATTCCTATGAATGTTATTAAGTGAGAGAGTAGTTTTACCACACAAAAATATCAAAGGGGGAATTGGTAAGGAATTTTTAGTGTCGACGATTTTTGTGGACAATTTTTGTTTGTAAATTAAATTATTGGCTCATTATCAAGTTTATCAAACTAAATCGAAAAACGTTTGAGTTTAGATAGTAATATTTTAGATATATCATTCATAACTATTATACATAATATTACACTCATACATTCACTATCACATGTTCACAATACTTAAAAATACTTTTTGTGCTAAAAGTTGTGTTAGTTGATCAAACAACTAATATTGATCAATCAAGGTTATCGATAGACTCTTATCGAGCCCCTCTCATATTGTTTTTTCATTTACTCGATCGATCGACTTCAATCAATCACTTTTTAGTCAAAATTCCTAATGCATCTCGATCGATTGAATGAGTAGTTGACATAATTTTAAATCATTTTTTAACTTAATTCTTGTGTCAAAATTAAATAATATCCTTGTTTTAAACCTCATAAAGGTATTTTAATATTTTCTATTGAGTTTTATGTTTAGGATATCAAAATTTTGTATTTATGCAAACATTGGCTCACTAAAAAAATAGGATATGTATTGTTGTCTTTTCCGTGCTTCATCACTCTGCATCTATTCTTATCAGATTCAGTTCTAGCTATTCTTAATTGTTATTATTGATACGTAAATTACTACCTAGATTATTGTTTTATTATTTGTTCTACAAATCTTAGTTCCATGCTTATTGATTTATGTTTTTAACTAGGATTAAATTTTTTTTAAATCCATCTAAAATATATATGAATATTTATTTTTTGTACTACCATGTTTGTAGGTTAATCTATGAATGTATCTGATTTATGAAGAATTAATCAAAACGTTGGTCAAAATCTACTATCTTAGAGGTTGTGAAAATAAAATAAGGCTTATAAATAAAATATATTAGTATATTATCCTAAGAAGATAATATATGATCGATTTTGTTTTTAAACATTAAATTTTCATAGTAGATAGATTTGATGAATCGGTAAAACGATAGTTTTATTCTTAAATTATGGTTATAATTTAATTATTTTTACCTAAAAATCTTGTATTTTTTTTATTTTTACCCTTTATTATTTACATGTATAATCGTATATCTATCTATTTTATTTATATTACGAATTTATAATTAAATATTAAAAAATAATATATTCACGGTATATTTGATCTCTTTTAAAATATAAAATTTACCTACTAACTTTCTAATTATTAAAAAGAAAAATTAAAACAAAATTTAACAACCGTAAAAAAAATAAAGATTATTCTACCCAACACAATTCACGTCAATTGAATGATCTGAATATGGATTGATTTAATAAAAGCTATTGGCTCCTATTCGTAGATAATTATTATAATTATTGAGAATCAATTTTATTAATTTAATTCAATCTTAATATAAATTTTTAATCTTAATTGCATAATTCATAACTTGAAATGTGAATTATTTACCAAAAAATTCTTAATAATCTTATTACAATTTATAAAAATAAACTTTAATCTCATAATTTATAAATTAAATATTTTTAATCTCATTATTTATATAAATTAGATACTTTAATTTAAAAATTAATTCTTCAATTGAATCAAAATATATATTTTTTTTGAATAATTATAAAACTTAAAATATTTTTTATTTTTTAATAATTATAAAACTTAAAGTGTATTTAAAAAAAAAAGATAACATCATTTATATCCCTCCAGTATTTATTATAGCAAAAATATGGTCAAGTTGCTATGTAAAGATTAATACCAAAAACAAATAAGAAAAGTAGATATTCATATTTAAAAAAATTAAACAAAATACAATCCTAATTAAACACTAAATAAAATACTTAAGGGAAAACGAACATAATAAAGTAAATTTTCCATGAATTAACTGAGCAAAACAGACAATTATAAAAAAGCCGCTGCTTTCTACATCTTTCGCCGTAAACATCAAATCTATGGAACAAAACTACGTGATCCTAAATCCTCACTTTGTTTTTTCCTCTTTATACTCTGTTACCTTTTTTATTCTATTTTTAATTTCATTTACAATAATTGTAAATCATTGAATTAAAAGAACATAACAAAACTCCATGCAAAATACAAATACCACGAAAAATACCAAAATATAAATATATATTTCTGGCGTAATTTAGTATCAACCGGAAGAAGGTGGATTATCATGACTGGAATGTGACCAAGATGGTGCTGTAAAACTAGATCCAACTGGAAAATCCTGATTTTCGGGTGGCCGGAAATATCCCAATTGCTGTTGTTGCTGATCAGAAAAAAACAGAGGATATGAAACAGAGGATGAAGAAGGACCAGAGGAAGCAAAACGAGAAGCTGTAGAAGATGATGATAACAAAGAAGATCGAAGCGAATCCATTTGTGAATTGTAATACATCTGATCTAACAAACTTGATGGTGGTTGTATTTGTTGTAATTGTTGTAATTGTTGTAGTTGTTGTAATTGTTGTAATTGTAGCATTTGTTGTTGTTGTTGTTGCTGTTGTCCAATTTGAAAATCAGAATTTGAACTCTGTTGAGAATAGTGCAAATAATCTCTAAAAACATTGTCATGAGAAGAAGAACCCTGAAAAGCTTGCGATAGAAAGAAAGACGGTGACGGTTGTAATGATTGAAGAGATTGAGATTGTGGCAAATGGGTTGTTCTAGAATCTGAAATAGACAATTGGGTAGGCTGAAAATTTTGAATTGGTTGAATCAATCCAACATTTTCAGGAAAATTAAGTTTTGCTCTGTTTCCTCTAAATCTCAAAGCTGCTTCATCATAAGCTCTCGCAGCAGCCTCAGCTGTATCAAATGTTCCAAGCCAAACTCGAGCAGCTTTATGAGGATCACGAATCTCAGCTGCCCATTTTCCCCATGGTCTCTGTCTCACTCCTCTGTATCTTCTTCTTCTCTCTCCACTTTCATCATATGAACCCAGTTCACTTCGAGCTTGTACTTGTACAGGTTCTGTGTTTGGGTTTCTAGCCTCTTCTGTTACTGTTTTAAAAAAGGAGCTTTGTTAAAATTTTGATACCATTATTAATAAAACACTTACATTTATACAAATATTTAATAAAAACTTACCAATTTTAGTAGTTGATGATTGATTATCTCTTTGTTGTGATGATCTGGAACCAGCGACTACTCCTCTATGAGTTGTTGTAGAAGAATCAATTATTTGAGAAGCTTCAGCTTCATCTTCACGACCTCTTTTTTGTCCAGAGTTAATATTAGAACCAGAAACAGAAGGAGAAGAAAAGGAAGATAAAGCTGAAGAATAAGAAGGAACAGCTCTCTGCCCTGAAACAACATGTGTAAGAGCCGAAACCATAGCCGACATCTCAGTCGGTCGACTATAACTGGAAAACAACATGGGTGGTTGTTGTGGTTGTGTAATTACGTTTACAAATTCTGTAAATTGTTGATCATCTGATGAAGTTGTTTCTTGAACAATATTATAGCTCTGTTGTTGTTGTTGTTCTTCTTCTTCTTCTTCTTCATAGTTGTGAACTCCTTGTTGATGAGTATGATCAATTGGGTCTCTCTGGTTCGCCACTTTGATCAGATAGCACATGTAAAAACCTCAAAGATTTCGATAAAGAGTTAGGATTTTGAAGCTGACCGAGATCGTAGTTTGACTAATGGTGAAGACCCTTTGAAGGATTAAGAATGAAAAAAAAAACAACGGCTATATATATAAGGGTGTTATATTTATGAAATCATTCAAAGTTGAACAGCCGCCATTAAAATATTGCATGTGTATACAAATAAAGGTTTCTCTATTACCATTTGATCTGTTACCAACCGATATACTACCTATGCTAATTTTCGCTTGAGAATACTTTTGGTTAGGAATAGTAATAAAAAAAATTTGTGGTATGCATTATTCGTACAACATTAACGAATACGATTTAAATATAAATATATTTATATTAATGTATCTTTTTATTTAAAATTAATTATATTTATTTAATTAATTTATATATTTATTTTAATTAATATTAAATTATACTCTTTGAACAGTACACGTGTTTAACAAAAAATAATTAATTAATTATATTTATTTAATTAATTTATATATTTATTTTTAATTAATATTAAATTCTACTCTTTTGAACATTACACGTGTTTAGCAAAAAGTCATGTAATATATATACTATTAATTTTTTACACTTATTACTTTTATATATATATATATATATATTTAAAAATACTTTTTTATGCATATATTTATAAGCATAAAAGTTAATAAAGTGTTCTAATTTGAACGGCATTTGAACACTAATAAATTATATTAATATTATAATTATAAGAAAAAATTTAATAATAAATATTACTTTATAATACTTATTCAAATAATTTTTTAATCTTTAATAATAATAAGGTACACATCTTCAAAAATCAAAAGTGATGCATGTATAGGGATACAAAGAGAAATTGATCTTTTCATTTGGGTTTTTTTTATTTATTTACTTAAAAATAATTAATTTTTTTTAATGAAATTTAATATATATATATATATATATAAAAGTAGTGATAAAAAAAATTTATTATATCATTATAAATCAATTGTTTAAGAGATATAATAGGTAAAATTATTCTTTTAAATATTAATAATTAAGATAAATATAAATAAATACTATTAGTATTTCTTATACATAGTAAAAGGAATTATGATTTGACCGACTTATAGGTAATGGATGGTTATGTTCACACCAATATGCTTGAAAGTTTGTTTGTTTGTTTGTTTTTTCTATTTTTTTAATTGTCGGTCCTCGTATGTTTGTATACGAGAGAGAGTTCATTTTCGAATTGAGTTCTAAGCCGACATGTGATAGAAGCTTTAGAATGATGAAGAAGTGTTTAATTCAGTGACTAACTGACAAATTAGTAAGGATTTGATTTTGTTAAAAATATAAAATGCATTATAAATATACTTTGTTAATAAGTTTCGTCTAATTTTTCTTAATCAAATTCTTCAAATCTTTACCAAACATGATCATCGATTTTGTATTGGGATTTACATTAATATTTCATAATAATTAATCCAATTTGAAATGACTTATTGGTTGAATTAAGAAAATAAAAATGTATAAATTAAGAAATTAAAAATATATCAAGAATTTATAAGAACTATAAAAAAAAATTAAGTGAGTTCTTTAAATTCTCCAATTTTATATATATAATATAATTCTTCAAATTTGATAAGGTGTGTTACATATTTAATAAAATTTTAATTTTTGTGATTTTGAAAATTTGAAGTCCAATTAAACTTAAACCAAAAACATCATATCTATATATAGAAGAAAGAAAAAAAACAAAACATGATGAAATATCACCCTTAAATTTAAATTTATTAATTAAATTGAAATAATAAGAAAAATAATATACCATACCCATTAGAGAATTCATATAATAAGAAAATCACTCTTCCATGTGAAGCAAATTCTAAAAATACGGCTAAGTTTTTTGAAAGATGAGAAGAGAGAGTGAAAAGGAAACAACTTTAAAAAACAACTTTTAAAAACAATAAAACATACTTATTTTATTAATTACTCTTTAACAAAAACTACACTAATATTAGGCGCTTTAAGAGTTAAAAGGTAATATTTTTATTATATTAATATATTAATTTTTTAATTATTAAATTAAATATAAGAGATTTTATAACTTTTTAAAATAATCAGTTTTATTATTTATTATAAAAAATATAATTTTAATTATATAATTTATTAAAATAAATATTTTAAATTTCTCAAGAAATATTAAAGATAAATATGAATAACATGATTATAAATATCTAATTTAAAAACTATAAAGAATAAAACATTTCAATTAGAACGGTTTTCAAGTATGGCATCCATCCACACACTAGCCTACGCTTTTGGCTATTTTTATTTAATTTAGATTTTAACAAAACTAGAAAAAAATTAGTTTAGATTTTGACAAGATTTAAAAAAAACGTGTTAGATATAAGACATCTTATTAAATAGTAATTGTAAAAATAAATTCAGAAGATCTTGGAAGTAAAATAAATCTTTCTTAGTCTGAGTATCCGAGGATTGAGACCTTGTAAGTTTTATTTTGTCCAAAAAGAGGACAAATGTTATTGACTTCTACTATTGTTTGAATTATAATTTGGCTCAAGTACTTTTAAATCCTTTATAAAAATAAATCTTTTTTTTTTGTTAAGAAAAAATAATATTTACTATTATTTTATAAAAAATTTATAATCTAGTCATAAGCTAGCATCCTGAAGTCATAGCTTTTGTATTGAAAATCTAACTTTCATTTTTTCTTGAATAAATAATAATTATCGAAAAATTAATTACTGTATTCTCCAATTTTCCAAAACAATGTATTAAACACAAAAAAAAAAAAACAAATAAACAAGTAAGTTGTGTCAAATAAGAATAATTATTGATTGAAAATAAAAATGAAATGTTTTTTTTTTCTTCTTCTTATTATTTTTATTATAGTTTTAAATAAATTTTTATTTTTATCTTTCAATTTAACGGTCAACGCACGTCTCTTTTCTGACATGTCAAAAACATTGCACCAAGAATACTTCAATTAAAGGAAGACTGACACACTGTTCCAACACAGTCAAAAGGTTTACTTTTTGGGCCTATATTTTAGCTTATTGGGCTAATAATATAAGCCCATTTTTTTAAGAATTTTATGGGCTTTTCCTTTTCTTTGTTTAAAAATGCGATGACTTAAAATAAATAGATTGAATTTTAATTAAAATTAATAATTTTTAATATGATATAATAATATTATGTTATATAAATAAAAAAATATACAATAATTAATATCAAAATAAAACATGATAATAGTACACGATTTTTATTCTTAACTTCAACTATTTTAGTTACATACCACTACGTTATAGACAAGGACAATGAAAGTAAATTAAATTAAAATTGAATTTTTTTATCTACTTATTTTCTAGTGGTATATAAACTAATGCAATAAAAATTAAATGCGATTTGAAAGCCTTTGACCATAGTCAAAGATAATCCAGATGACGTGTACTTGGGTTATAGATAGGATGGGAGGATCGTTATGTAAGACAGGCCAAATTTTATTTTATTTTATATTATATAAATACTTCGTGATAAGGACTAGGAAATGTGAGAATTATTTGAGGATAATAATATTCTGAAATTTATTTTTATTATTTTAATGATAAAAATATTAATAATATTAACTATACATTAATATCAATATTAAATTTAGCAATCATTATCTACATTTTTTTCTCACATTTAAATATTCATTTAAAATTATATATATATATATATATATATCATAACTTCAAGAAAAGTTTTTAGTTTTGGATATAATGATTATTATTGGTACTGGATTGCAATTTTGTCTTTATTTAATGATCTTGAAATAAATATTGTAATTTTAGTCGAGAGAATTATAAAAATTACAATATTTTAGCTAGTGGTCTTTAATGGATAAGCACACTTAAAGTGATCAGCATTGTAGTTGAAAAACACTAATAGACAAATAGTTTTTTTTTTTTTTTGTCTTGTTCGTTCTAAAAATTCTAATTTTGAGGGGGTAAGAAAATGATTCCGTTCAAAAAATAAAATATAAATGAAATTAATATATAATATTTTTTAAAATGTATAATTATAAATATAACATGTATTATAATTCAGTATTTTTTACTATCAAAAGATTTTTATTAAAAAAATTATATTAAACGTTATATAATATTCAAATTGATTCACAATGAATTAGATTTATTTAATAATACTAACATATTATTTTATATTTTTATAAGTCGAGAAGAATTATTATTATCTTATACAATTTTCACAATTTGTTTTCACCGGGATGATATTGAAGTAATCTTGTTTATTTTGCAATACTTTAATATGAACCGGTTAATTTATTAATTATAAATGTTTCCTTTTAATAAAAAATTATTATCATTCTAGAATTTTCGTATAATAATACCGTACAAACTTTGATATTATATTGTAAAATTTTCGTATAATAATACCGTACATAAATATTCTTTTATATAACATCAACTTTACAACTAAATTTTAAAAAAAAAATACTAAATTCGATACTGGTGTAAAGTGTAAACATTATACTGTAAAATACAATAAAGCTCCTATTAAAATCGTAAATTTTGTACAAACTTTGATATTATATTGTAAAATTTTCATCAAATATAAGCACCAAAATTTGACTGACAACCCTATAATAAATAACTAGATAACGGGAAATATTTTATCTATGTATTAAATTAATGATCTAATATTCGTTTCAAGTTATAAATTTATATCATATATAAAAGTATCATTTTATATAAAAAATAAATATAATGATTTGGTCTATATTTCTAAATAATTTATATTTTTAAATAATTATTTAATAAAAATAATATAATTGATACAAAAAATATTATAAATTTTCTTATATTACAACTTATGCTTTTCTTTGTTTGAATTATACATATAAATTTTGTACGTATATATATATATATAAAAGTGTTTAATTGCTCAAAAAAAAATAATAATACATTACCAACAAAATTAAACCACAATTCTATACAGATGACTTGTTAGCAAAAACAAATCTATTAAGCTAACTAATAATATTAAAAAGTAAAATTAAAATAATTTTTTGATAAAAAAATTAGTTACTTAATTGAATTGAATTGAATATAATATATGTTTATTTTTCTTATTTTATATTTAAATATTAAATTAAAAAATATAATTTCATGTTAAATTTAAGTTTAATATTTTATAGTATGACTAAATTATAAATAATTAACATATTTATAATATGGAAGAAGTAAATATGAACCATGATATGTACGTTGTAAATATTATAATTTTTTATTCTGCTATGCGATTTAATTAAAAATAAATAAAAATTTATTTAGATAGTAAATATTAAAAAAATATTATTTAATTGTGATTTGATTTTTAAGTAAGTTAATATAATATTAAAAAAATAAAAAAAACATATCCTAGCTATATGCAAAATTGAATTTGAGCTTTTAAATGTATTTTTATTTCTTCACGTGCATTTTTAAAACATTTCCAATCAATTTAAAACAAAAACAAATAAAAAAAAAGAAGAGAATAACATAACGTTTACATGAATCATGACATGAGATTAACATGTGTGATTATTGTTATCGTAAGTGAAAAATTATTTAAGCATTCAATTAAAAACAATTATTTGTATAATTTGTTAAATAAATTTGTGATATAACTTATTAGTAAGGGTAGCATATACCACTAAAAGAAATATGGCATTTTGTTATTAAACTTTTTGCTACAAATGTTGCATTGGTAGCAAATAAATTACATTTGTTACAAATTCTAACATTTTTATGCAATAAAAAATGTTAAGATAAACTTAATATTTTGAACAAAAATTCCATCGCAAATATAATAATATAGTAATATGCTATGAATATTTCATAGTTGAAAATTTTGTTAAAATTTCATCACGCTTGTTATTGCGACAAAGTATCCATTGTTGGAATTAAATTATACTAAATGTCATAAATAGATTCTAGATACAAACATCCTAAAACAAAATAACAAAAAATTTAGAATTTACATAATTTTTCATTTAGAATTTACATAAAAATTTAGAATTTACATAAAAATTTCGAATGAGATAACTAAATCTGTTAAGAACGATTGTTACTATTGTAGAAATACTATGACAATCAACCATGAGTGGAGAACACAAATAAAGAGGTGGTTTGTGATCTTCCTCAACCAAATCGTCATCTTTCTTCTAGATGTGAAGAAGAAAAATTGTTTTATGATTTAGTGTATTGAAAACCATAACTGAAAGGGTCTTTATATATTACTCTGTTATAGTTCTCCTAACTTTTTAATTAAGATAAAAAAAATCAATATCTAATCATTCATTTCATTTTAATTTAAATAATCTAAAAGATTACTAAAATTTTACAACTTAACTTCAACTCATTATATTAAATAGCAAATATAATTTAGGAAGTAAAATATATGTAACCTAACTTAGTATAAGAAATATGATTTTCTAACAATCTCTTACTTAGACAATGTATTATTTATGAATCAATTATATCACAATAATTTCTTAGGAGTGCATCTATATACTATTTATCCTTAGACTCTTCCTTAAATAATATGGTCAATCTAATATATTATTAGCAGAACCATCACAGTTTTTATCACAATATAGCGGTGAACAAACCACGATGATCATCATACTAATACATTTAACGGCATAGATTAAATATGAATAAATAGCATGAAAATTACATGCAATGTGATCTTATACAAGCATATTTTCAATTGGTCCTTCTTCGATCTTTAGTGAGATCAATATAAAGTCCTTAATACAATGCAAACATTACACATATAAAATATAATTGTAAATCATCAACTTTATTCTACAAAAAACTAAACAATCCAATGTTTGAAGTAAAACACATAGAACATAAAAATTGACACCCATTAAACCAAAGTATTATAAAAATAACACCTATATGACTAGTGTACTAATGAAAGACCTTACTTGTTAAGCCATTGTTAATTGGCCTGCTAGTATAAAATCTATTTATATATGTTTTATGAAAATCTTCCTATTCTAAAATCTTTCTTTAACAACTAAAAATTTAATGTTGATAAATTTATACTTCGTTGAACTTTTGTCATTGTTGGAGTAAAGCACGATCAATAAATTATTACAATAAATATTTAATGGCTTATCAATGCCATCTATCACACGCAGTCTAGTGACAAAGTTTTGTAACCATATCTCATGTTTGGATACCTTACAACAAGTAATAAACTCTGAAGCTATAGTCGATAAAGCTATAAGGGTTTGTTTAGATAACTTACATAAGATAACTTATCCAAACAACATAAAAATATAGCCTAAGGTGGAGCACCTACTATCTTGGCATCTTATAAATCAAAGCCAGAGAACCCGGTGACCTCTAAACTATCTGATCTCTAATAAGTGAGTTTGTAGTCTTTTGTTCTCCTTAAGCAACGCATCACACGTTTGGATACCTTCCAATGCAATATATCTAGATTACTCAAATATCTACCCAAAACTCTCACTACAAATGATATGTTAGGATGAATGCAAACTTAAGCATGTGTTAGACTCTCTACTGCTGAAGTATTGAGAATCTTCTACATCTCTTCCCTTTCAATATCATTATGGGGCACTATTTGAGACTAAACTTGTTTCTTTAGCGACAAGTTTTTCTTCTAGTACTATCATTCATGCCAAATCTAGTTAGATACTTATCGATATAACTCTCTTGTGACAACCCAAGGATACCTCAAGAATGATCTTTTAGTATCTGAATGCTTAATACAAAACAAGTGTCACTAAAATCTTTCATCTTGAATTTTCTTCGTAAAAAATTTCTTAGTTTTGTGCAATAAACCTATATCGCTACTAGCAAGCAAAATGTCATCGATATATAATACCAGAAAAATATATTTACTCCCACTGAACTTGTGACATGCATAGTCAACAATGACATTCCCCTCAAAACCATATGAGGTGATGACTTGATGGAACTTGTGATACCATTGACGAGAAGCCTATTTAAAACCATAAATGGATTTCTTCAACTTGCAAACCGTAGACTTTGGATCTTTTAATACAAACTTTTCTAGATGTACAATATTGATCGTTTTGTCAATGTCTCTATTGATAAACACAGTATTGACATCCATCTAATACAGCTTTAGATCAAAATGAGCCACCAGTGTCATTACAGTTCTAAAAGAGTCTTTTCAAGATATTACAAATAAAATCTTTTTGTAGTTTATGCCTACCGTTTGAGTAAAGAATTTGGCGACTGGTGTGCCTTATATCTCTTGACATTATCCCTATCGAATCCCTCTTGGTTTCAAATATTCATTTTTCAACCAATAGGTCTTGCATCTTTGGGCAACTTGATGAGATCCCAAACATTATTTTCTTTCATAAACTTCATCTCATTATTTATGGTATCAATTTACTTCTAAGAGTTAAAACAACGCTTAAATTATGATATCAATCTCATCATTTATGGTATATATATATACACGTGCTTCAATTAAGGTTTTTCAATTTTAAGAAATTGGAAAAGGATTAAAAAGCCACCCAATAAAAAAATTTATATGTCGAAAGCAAAGTGATTGGATTGAAAAATATTAGGATATATTTATAATTAATAAGAAATGAATAATTAAATAATTAAATAATAAATTTATGATTGCATTTGTGCAATATTATAATTAATACTTGTGTTTTTGTATTCATTAATTGTGAGTTTTTATACATTTTGAAGAATTCAAATCGATTAATATTGTAAATGTTAAACGGTGGAGTTACAACTAATTGAGAGGAAATTGCCACCTGTGGCTCCATAATTGAAAAAAATAAAGTGTGTTGTTGTTGTTCTTGGTTCTTTGAAATCATATTAGATTTAGTCGATCTCATCAAATTATGGGTTTTGGGGTCCAAGCCATGAGCTTTTCCTTAATGCATGAGTTTCAAAAATTCTTAATCTCGTTATCTATCCTTTTTGAGGGGTTGTATCACAATAATAATAATAATAATTGTGATAATATTTTACATTATTAAATTCCATGCAATAGAATTAGAATTCAATCATCTTGTCGTGTTTTTTATGATTTTAATCTACATTTTTTATTATTATTTCATTCCTATAATTTATCCTTTTGTATTTATCACTTATACGTTATGTGTTGTTTATAGTTAGAAGAATAAATTATAAGGGATAAATAAACATATAATATTTATATAAATCAATCTTTTTTTCTAGATCATGATTATAGTGAATTATATTTTGAGATAATAGATATTATATTTTTGCTACAAAATTTAACACACAAATATGAAGTATTATTTTTTTCATTTTTAAGATGGGATAAATAAGGATAGAGAGAATTACTCTCTATTTTATTTATTTGGTTTTTGTATTAATTAGTGAAACTAAATTTATTTGATATGTTTTTTTTGCATTTCTATGATAGAATAATTTAGGATGAATAGAATCACACACTTGATGAGAATGGTCAGCCAATGCAGTTATTTAATGTAAAAATTGGTAGACGAAATTTAAAGATAAAGTTTAGTATTTGTGTTGCTAGCTACCAAGCATTCAAACCTGCAAGTAAGTAACGACTGTTTATATAGAGAACGAAAAGTTGTGTCAACGAATTGATACAATGCAAACTCAATTTGATGACACTATTTCTACGTTACAAGGATGAAAATATGGGTGTTTATGAACAAAAAAAACTTTAGCTCTTTTTGAGATACTCTATGAATTCAGATGCTGGATTAAAACTTTTAGCTATGTTTTTCTGAACCATGATTAAGTTCATAGATTTATATTATCTCATCCAAATACACACTATTTTAACAAATATTTAGAAACTTATTTGATATGTTTTCATCATTTTAGTATTACTCCATATTTCATGTTTAAGTTTCTTTTGCTATTTCGATAACATACTATAAATTTTAAAATATAACTATATTTATGATCTTTTGTTTCGATAACTAGAATTATGTGGTTATAATATTTTATATTTTGGATCTAGATGTTATACTTTTGTTACAATTAAACATATGTATATATATATTAATGTATGTATACATATGTACTAAGGTACAATGGTCATATGTATATATGCATTTGTGCATATATGATCTATGAACAAAGTTAGTACATTCTTAATAAGAACTCTTATTGTCATTTTTACTAAAAAATATTGATCAAAAATAACAAATTTGTTATGAAATTTTTATTGTAAATAAAATATTTACTACTAAATTATTCATGTATGATATATTTACTATGATATTATTCTTCACAAAATAGAATATATATTACGAAATATTCATCACGAATAAAATATTTTATTATGATATTATTCGTTGTGAATGAAATATTTACTACAAAAGTATTTATTGCGAAGAAATATTTTGTACAATATTATTCATTTCAAAAGACTATTTACTATGGAAGTTTTCAACACATATAAAATATTTATTAAGAAAGTATTCATCGTAAATGAAATATTCACTACAAAAAATTCATTGTGAATGAAATATTTATTATGATATTATGTATCGTAAATAAAATATTTATTACGATAGTATTCATCACAAATGAAATAGTTATTATGAAAGTATTCGTTACAAACAAAATCTTTAGTACAAAAGTATTAATAGCAAATGAAATATTTACTACGATATTATTTATTATAAATAAATATTTATTACGAAAATATTCATAACAAATAAAATATTTATTAAGAAAGTATTCATGAGAAATAAAATATGGATAAAGAAAGATTTTGTATCTAAAGATCATTTCTTTCAAATTAAAAACTAATACATAGATTTTTCTTGAGACAAATATTTAATACTAACATGAAATTAAAATTTCGTTAATTAGTCATCCCCAAGGTACATAACGCAACTCCTTTAGTACAATCACTTTCATTGCAAATAACATATTTCTACGAAATTCATATATTAAGTGGCGAATTTTTTGTTGGAAAAAAATTTGTTTCTTGCAGTGTGTAAATGTAAAGGTTCAAGTAACTTAGTTAGGTATAATAAATTAAAAATGGTAGCAACATTTCCACATTCTAAATGTTATTTCCATGATTATCTTTTAATAGTGATAATTTTATCATCAAAAATATACTAATTTTTAATTATTTATTAGATAATATAAATTATTAATAAATTTATTATGTAAATAAAAAAATAATTGTAATAAGATTATTATGCAGTTAAAAACTTATATAGCTACAATTTGATTTGTACATAATGCACATAAAAATAATCATCTTCATGGTTAAGTTGTAGGTGTAGATTGCTACTTACAAAATTATAAATTCAAATATAAATATTGGATTATATATATATATATATATATATATATATATATATATATATATATATATATATTTTGTTCATTAAAAAATTGAGAAAAAAAAGTTAAAAGAGTGAGTTGCAAGGTTGAAAAAATGTATCTTTTTACATAAGGATATATAGTGTTAAGACTCTTCTCTCTTTTTATAAATTTATATAATAATTTATTGTTTATATTTTTTATTTAAGGGAGAGTTTTTTTTTATTGTGTAAATTTATACATTTTATTTAATTTTTTGATAAGTATATATTATAATCGATACATTATATTTAATTTTTTATCTATCATTAAAATATAACTTTTAAATAAGTATATATTATTTGTTTAAAAAATAGCATTAAAATATTGAATTACTTATGGTTTTGAGTGTAATGTTCTTTGAATTTGTACCGTTACAGTTCCAACCAAATTAAATATAATTTTATCTACTAATAAGAGTTCATAATTCATTTGAAACGTGACATATATTTTCATAATTTAATGATACTAAAACAGAATCTCATTATGCGTCTCCATTAAATATTGATTATATATATATATATATATATATATATATATATATATATTCTCCTCGAAACTCAAAATGGTAGTTTTTCGTTTTTTCTCTCTCTTTAGTGATAACTACATTTAGTCGGTAGTATAGGCAAATGCCATGAAAAGATAAAAGAGGCAAATCATCGTGATGGTGATGTACTTTTATTGGCCCACACGTGCAGCTGAATGTAATTATGCCTAATTAATAAAATATAGCTAAGAACTAATTATTTCTCTTTTATTAAATAAAATAATAATATAAAATTTATAACAATAAAATAATATTATAATAATATTAGATAAATATAAAGAATGTTATTTCATTACTATAAATTTTAAAATATTATTTTTATATTTATAAATTTTAAGATAATATTTTTATTATTTTTGAATAAAGTATACAAATGCATATTGTTTGAAGTTTTTAGAAAATTAATTCTCATAAAAGGTTAATTATTAGAAGAAAAATTAAAAATATTTTATGTGTTATATATTTTTTTACAAGTATTTATTCAATGCAATAGATGGAATTAAATTTGAACACATAATTGTATAAAAAATTATTATTGAAAAACAATTTTTTTAAAAAAAAGTTAAGTCATTAAGAAAAGAGAAATATGAATATCGCATAATATTTCACACAATTTTATGCTTATACTTTTACATCCTTTAATATATCATAATTATTTTTAAAATTAAAAAATAATTTAATTTTTTATATAATATTGATATATGTCAAAATTTATATGGTATAGCCACAAAAGTAGTATATGTGAATCAAATCATATAAATATTTGTTAGAAAAATATTTTAAATTTGTAAACATAAAAATAATATCCATTGTGTTTAATTCATAAATTTTAATTATTAAAAAAAATTATATATATCATTTTATATTGAATATTATTCAAGGTAACCTATGATCATTTAGATTCGTTTAATATTAAATTATATCAAATTTATTCTTAATAGATAATATTTTATTGTCATAAATTCTAATAATATTATTTTAGATAATTTTTCATATTTTTAAATTATCATTTTACCTTACACAAAGTAGTTTTTTCCAATCATTAAATCTGACTGTCATAAATCTCATTGTAAAATTTATTTGAATGGGAAAATTGTAATTTTTGTAAGTATCAAACATACATGGAGTAATGGTGATTGTAAAGCCTTTAAATTACTTGTAATTTTATTGGTGCTGTTATTTTATAGAATTATGAAATATGCGGTTTAAATTTTAACTGCATCATATTTCTATATCTATTGAATAAGTAAGTAATAATTTTTTTTTAATTTATAATTATTATCTCTTAAAATTACTAATAATTTAATATTATGATGTATAACTTACAAGGTTTTTATTTGAAAAAGAACATGTAAAAAAAGCACTTTTATGCAAAAAAAAAACTAGATTCAAATGTAGCAATAGGTATGTTAGGGCATAACTGTTATTGATATATTTTTTCTCAAATTAAATTATAAAATTTGTATTTTAAATCGTCCAAAAACTGTTACGATTCATGGACAGGTTTTACATTTGGATAACGGTTCAAAATAGTTATAAAAAATATATGAAAAAAAATTATTTTTTCAAATTTTTAAATTTTTTTATATACTTAAGTGAAAAATCAATAAATCTTAATTATTAATTAATATATAAATTAAATAAATAAATATAATTAATTTTAAGTACGAACAATTACCATTATCAATATAATTATACTTAAATTGTATCAGTTATTTTATGTTTAATTTTTATTCAAAATCGTACCCGAAAACTTTTGGATAAAAACCAAATAAAAAATACAAATATCTGTGCATAGATGAACGCATATTGTTTTTTGTTACATCCCTACTCAAATGTAATGTATAGCAGTATGGATGGGAAAGCAACCCAATCGCATGATAAAAGAAATTTAAAAAAAAAATATTTTTTAAATTTATAATCATTTTATATATTTTAATAATTAAAAAATCTTACGTATTATTTATATAAAATTATAATTATTTAATTCTATGTCATATTAAATATAGTTATATTGTGCCTTTATATATTATTTTTAATGATAGGTTATAAAAACATTAATTTTTATTATTTAAAAAAGGTAAAATAAATAACAAATGACAATTATTTTGATTAAAATTTTCTTATTATGTATGCTCGTATAATTTTTGTGTTTGCATAACCAAACAATTTCCTGTTACTTTAAACTTTTAGCCTACTTTTCTTTTTTAGGATAAACATGTTTTGTTTTTTTTCCTTTTCCATTTACTTATTTGTTTCTTGTCCAGGAAATTAAAGGCAAGACTTCAAGAGAGAATGAACAAACAAAGGGGAAGTAATAAATACCAAACATTAATACGGAAAGTACAGGGAAATAAAAAATTAAAAGAGAAAAGGAGAAAAAAGTTTATGGATATAATTAATATTTGAAAGCATAGTTGTGCTGATTTTTATTTTTTAATCCACGTTGAAGTTGATTGATAACACTAAAGTGAAAAGAACTAGTTGATTTTCAATTAAGTATTTTATTATCTTTAATTTTTTTCATTTCCAAAAATTTAACCTTAATATATAAATAATTATGTAATTTTAAATTTATAAATTAAGTCTATGATGACTAATACCAAGTTAAAATAACTTAACTTTGAATATCATTTATTAAAATTAAAATTAAAATTTATATTCGTATTAATTAATTTACAAGATCAACTTCATGTATTTTAATTTGTTTATTGCAAACATGAAGTTGGTTGTTATATGTTATCAAGTGGGAAATAGCTAGCTTCGCAATAGCAAGTGTTTTGATCCTAATCTCACATTTTTTTGCATTTGTTAAATTTAATTATTTCATTTTATATTTTTTAATATTAATTATGAATTATAAATTATATATATATATATATATATATATTAAAGATAAAAATACCTTAAAAATCTCTTATTTTAGATAATTAACATCCTTAGTAAAAAATGTTATTAAGTCTATTGTTTTTAAAAAATAATCAATTAAAATAATTAAAATTTGAATAAAACACACTTATTTAATAATATTATGTAACTATTAATATTTTTTTATAAAATATTTATTCATTGTTATTATTTTATTTTATTTTTAAAAAAAATAATATATTTAAATATATTTTTATTGAATACTGCTAGTTTAATTTTAACTTATTCTTATTCTTATTTTTATTATGTTTTAATATTTTAATAAATAAAAATAATATTTTAATATTAAATTATTTAAATAATATGATATGTGAGTAATTGACATCATTATAAATATAAGAGCAAACAATTTATGTAATACCTATAGGAAAAAAGTAATATTTATCTTAGATTCATATAAATTTATATTTAATCTGATATTTAGTTAAGTTTTGTTAAAAATTAATAATTTTTTTATTTTTTAAATAATTTAATCATATATTATATATAAATATAAATCTATCTATCATTAACATTATGTATTTAAAAAAAAAAAAAGCTATCTAGAATAGTATCTGTGATTTGGTGATGTGAACGGCAGATGAATGTTAGGATCAAAGTTCCAAGAAACTTAATATTAATAATTGTGACTTGACATATAAAAGCAAAAAAAAGAAGAAGAAGAAGAAGAAGGGAATAACTTACTCCCAAAAGCTAATATTTTATAGTATTATTATAATACTATTATAAATTACCAAACTTGCGCAATTTAATTAATCTGAAAATAAAATTTCACATTTTAAAGTGGAATTGTAAAAGTAAGAAAGGTTCACGTGCAATGGTTTATATAATTTTAATGATTAGATGTTTTTAATTTAATTATAATATAATTTTAATTTAATAATTATTTTTAAAATACACATATTTTTAATATTTAAAATATTTAAATTTAATATTATAACTTATATCGATAAAGTGTGATTTGTTTAATGTTATTATTATATATATTATTTATTATTAACGTACACATTTGTTTTTTTCGGACAGGTTCATCATGGAGAGCATGATTTTCAAGCCTAATCAAAGTGGGACATATTTTTGTACGAATTTGATTGTATATGCTCAGGTGTCGTACATTATACCATCACATCATTAATGTAATTCAATAAGATATTAATATTAAACGAAATATTTTTTTATATATTATAATAATTTAGTTATATAATAATATTTTATTAAATTTAATTACCTAAATTTAATTATATAAGAATGATTTATAAAAACTAATTATTATTCATATAATTAATTTTATTTTATTATAAAAATATATATTTTATTCGTTATATTAAATAGTAATATTATTATAATATAAATTATCATTGTTAATAATTTTATTCAATATTATTATCATTATGATGTAATGATAAGATGTAAAATAAATATTTTTTATATTTTTATTATAACAATAATAAAAATTATTGTATTAATATCATAACAAAAAAATATATGAAACTAAAGAATTTTTAACCTTAATTTCTTGTTAAATAAATAATTTAAAAATAAGAAAAATAAATAGATTAATTATAAGTATAAACTCAACATTTATATTTAAACAAAACAACACACGTGAAGAGCTAAGTCTCTTCTTAAAACATATTATGTTACATAGTTAAAGTGTAAAATGCTACTCCACAAATTGTTAGGTGGTTAATAACATATTATATTACACATTTAGAGTATAAAATGCTACTCTATAAACTGTTACATAGTTAATAGCATATAACTATATACTACGCACATGTCATCATCCACTCTTTAACTAGTTTTTGTAAGATTTACACAAAACTTGAAACCTTTAGTTTGGCTTGGTTAACACATCTATAAATTGATATTCTGTATTAATATATCTAACTTTAAATTATTGAGTTGTCCTTGTTTTCTAGCAAAATAAAAATGTGTTTTGTCTTTGCATGCATTACTAGATTTTTGGACAAATTTTGAATACTCACATTATCAAAATACATAACTAACATCTTATTTATCTTCACTCTTAATTCTATTAACGAGGACTTGAGCCAAAAGATTTATGAATTGATTAAGGCTAATGCCTTATACTCTAACTCAATTGATTATCGAGACACTTTCTTTTACTTGCTAGATAACCATTAGATCAAGTTATTACTAAAGAATACACAATATACACCAGTTCTTCTTTTATCATCTACACTTAAAGCCCAATCAGCATATGAAAAGCTAGTTAGATCAATTTTTGAACTTTTCTACAATGACAAGCCATGAGTCAGAGCACTTATTAGATACCTCAACATTCATATTGTTGCTTATCAATGGACATTTGTTGGGACAACAAATAATTGACATAACTTGTTCAAAGCAAAAGCTATTATGACTTGGTTATAGTGAGATACAGTAAGACTTCTACAACACTCTTGTAAACTGAGGGATTGGTGAGAACTTGACCATCATACTTAAAAAAGTTGTTTTCCCACACGTATAAGACTAGGAAGATACTTCATCATTAAGTTCCACCCTATCTAGAAGATCCTTCAAATACTTATGTTGTGACAAATAGAGAGCCAATGTCTTTCAATACAAACAGTTTATTCAGTGATGAAAGAAACTCCTGAATAAATCCCTCATAATTTTCAATGATTATGATGTCATTCATATACACCCATATCATTATGATTGCATCTACTTGAGACGTGTAAAACAAATATGCATTTGATTTTAAGTTAGTAAAACTCATGTAAATCAAATTGTTGTCGAGCTTTCGAAACCAAGCCCTAAGATCATGTTTAAGACTATAAAAAACTATATTCAACTTACATAATATAGGCATCTTTGATGAAAATTCAAACCCTTAAGGTTGAGACATAAACATCACTTCATCAAGATCACCATTTAAAAAGATATTGTTGATATTTAATTGTCTTAGTATCCCGTTTATGCTCACAACCAAAATGAGAACCCATCTAATGGTTGTTTTTTTACTATTGGGTTACAAGTTTCAAAATAATCCACAACCTATTAATGATATCCTTTAGTTTTAACTTTTGACTTTAACTTGTCAATTTATCTATTAGGTTTTCTCTTAATTCTATACACCCCATGTTTTTAATCACTTTTATTTATAAATCAAATGAACAAATTCCAAAGTTACATTTTTGATAGGTGCATCATATTCCTCTTTCATAGAAACTATCTACTTAGGATACTTATAGCCTTAGCAAAAGTACTAGGTTTTACATCTACTATTGAAAAAGATTTTGTAGTGTACACATCCTTTTTAGGTTTATAAATATCATTCTTTGAATGTGTGTATTATGGAATGTGTGTTACAAGGTTGGGAAGGATTAAAAGGTTGAATTTATAAATCTACAAATAGTGGTATGATTGGTGGTGAAGATTAAAAGCTCATTCTTAGGTTGAAAGACTAGAGTAAGCACTTTATTAAGTGAGCTGGACTCAAGATAAATAGGTAAAAGTGACTAAGCTCGAAATGAATTTGAGTAAACAGGAGAATATGACTAAGGATGGCTATATAAAGAGGAATATGACTGTGAAATGTTAGGAGCATATGGTACTTCATTATTATAATATGCAAAAGCATCATATGAGAGAGAAGACTCACGCATGATAAGTTGGGTTGGGCCCAAAGTATAGATGTTAACTGTTAGGATATACTTGTGGGTCCCATACTCTACCTTGGGAGGGTCCGTAGGATATACTTGTGGGTCCCATACTCTACCCTGGGAGGGTCCGTACACTCCATCTCCAATCCGAGGTACGTTAACGAGTTCCTTTCGCCTTCCCCAAGCCTCGAACCTGGGACCTAGTCCTTAAGTACCTCAGGTTCATAGAGGTTGGTACCAACGCATCTCAATTGATACCAATCTCTATGCATATGAGGTACTTAAGGACTAGGTCCCAGGTTTGAGGCTTGGGGAAGGCGAAAGTAACTCGTTAACGTACCTCGGATTGAGGATGGAGTCTATGGACCCTCCCACAGTAGAATACGAGACCCACAAGTATATCCTAACATTAACAATGGTTGCGGGTATAGAAAAGAGATGAAGAATATCTAACTTATATTGTGCAAGGTTAGTTTCATTATGTTTTTTCAGAAAAAGGAAAATGATTCTCATAAAACTCCAAATGTCTACTCGTGATGATCACACTAAATAAAAATTATAACATAGATAGTCTTTGTGTTGAAAACCATGGCCCAAGAAACCATATTTTCTAAACCTTGGCTCAATCTTGTATTTCGTATATGCTCGAAGGCATGGAAAGGCTAAACATCCAAAGACTCTAAGAAAAGCATAATTAAGAGTTATTTGATATAACAATTCATAAGGAGGATAATAGTTCAAGACTTTGGTAGGTAACCTGTTTTGTAGGTAGATAATGGATATACATGCATAGCTCCGAAACCTTGTAGGAACATCATATTGAATTAATATTATTAAACAACCTTCAACAAATCTTCGCAATCTACTTTCAACAAAACCATTTCGTTTTAACGTACGAGGGCAAGTCAATCTATGTTTTGTTCCATTCTCAACTAATAAAACTAAACTCTCCCCCTCCGTTTGTATAAATTTAAATTTTGTTTAAAATATCTTTCAACCATAACCTTAAACATTTTAATTGTTACTTGGGTTTGACTTTTGTGTATATGACATATATCCATAGGAATTTAATGTTATCATCAACTAACAAAAGTAAATATTTAACCTTATAATTGATATTACACACTTTGATACACTTTGATTTACTTGATATGCTAGGGAAAGAAAACTTATGCCTTAACTAAAAGATATATTATACACTTTCAAATTGAAATTACATTTAATTACATAAATAATTTAACATATTATCATATAAATATGTTCAACGTTGAGTAGATTCCTCTCGAATCAAATTCATACATCTGCATTGTACATTATGTATGTTTTTTTGTTACATTTGTATACTATGTATCATAATATTATCTTATAGATGAGATTGATTTAAAAAAAATCAAAAGGTGCTGTAAGTTTTTTTAAAAGGAAGTTGAATAATATTTTTATATTCATCTTATATTTTTTTATTAAAAAAATATAATATTATTTATTTTAAATAATGTTTAAATTAAATTATGACTATTTAAACATATTTAATATTAAATATAGTTAGATTAAATGACGTTTAATATTATTGAGGTGTTATTTTTTAAAAAATTAACTAAAATAACACCTTTAAAGCTCATAATAACAAAAATAATATCTTTATTTTGAAATAAGAAATATAAATTAATATTAAATATATTTTTATAAATTTTAAAAATATTAGTTTTATAATTTTTTTATTTTTATTATTATAAATTTTAAAATTAACATTTTTATAATTTTAAGGAATATTAGAGCAGATCATCTTGGAAACTAGCCGCCAACATGCTGGTTTACTTTATTAATCGATTACTTTATTTTGTAGAATATTTTGCTTTTGAAAAAGCAATGTGAATTGATAAAATATCTTTTGGTTAATGCACAACATTTTACATGTCAAATTAATATTTATTACTCTGCTGGTTTGAATTCATAACTTACAATTGGAGATATCAAATAATTTATATCTTATTTATTATTTTTAATAGATTTATATATTAAAATTATTTAATTTTATCTAAAACTTATTTAATTTTATTTAAAATTATTTAATTTTATTTAAAATTATTTTTTATAAAATCATAATCATTATAAACAATCATAACTATTATAAATAAATATCTATTTTTATTTTTACAAATTTATTCATTATTTAGATTCATAAATAAAATATATCATTTTGTGATCGATCTAATTCATCAAAAAATAAATAGAATAAATTTTTTGATTATTAAGAGAGTGACGTTTTCATTTTAGGAGTTCCAAGAAAAAACTTAAAAATAAAAAAATTAAAAATTAATTTTTAATTATTTTAACATTTATTTATTATAAATCTCAAGTGATCTGAATTTCTAACTGAAGTATCTGTGTATATATAAGTGTACAAATCAGCTTCATTTTTAAAATAAATCAAATATAAATATTTTTATATTAAGAATCTAAATTTTACGTATATAATATAAAATAGTTAAAATTATCTACTAATATGTTATTCAAAATAATATAAAAGAGACAAAACTTAAGTTACGTAAATATATTTATAGTAATTAAAATAATTAAAATTGTGTTTATGTAATAAAATAATTATAATAAATAAAGTTGTATATATTTGTGTTATAAATGAAATGGACGAATTTAATAGTATACAGTTTAAATTTGTATGCTAGTGGGAATGATAAGCGAACTATAAAAAGTGTAAGTATTTTCAAAATCCCAAAAGATTATAGAAATTATTTTATTTTTTTAAACTTTTATATGATTTAATTATTTAATATATTTTTTTAAATATGTATATCATGTTTTTAAATATTCATTAAATATATATTTTTATATTATAAAAAACTTATTAACATTAAGTGGATATAATTTAAAATGAAATTTTATAAATTATGTTATATAATTAAATTTTTTAAAATCATATAATAATAAATTATTTAAAAAATAATAAAATAATACTTATAATTTAAAATCATTAAAATAATATTTTTATGTTTATATTATACATTTTGATTATTAAAAAAATATAATATATTATTTTATTTTAAATATTGTTTAAATTATATTATAATTATTTAAATTTATTTAATTAAAATATTATTTTTATTATTATAATATATTTTTTATCGAGCTGCGGGACATGTGGCATTCGCCGTTTTAACTGGCTCTGCCCTAAGATCACATCAATAGTATTTTATATTAATAAAAATATACTTTTAAATAATATTAAATAATTATATTTTAATTTAAATATTATATAACTAAATCATATTAAATATAAAATAATATGATATATTATTTAACATTAAAATATGTAAATTAAATATAATAAATATTATTTTTATAATTATGAATATTAAAAAAATAATATTAATTTTATATAATTAGTTTTAGATTCGTATAAATATATAAATTGATTATTTAAATTTGATAAATATATAATAGTATTATTTATTAATAATAATTATTATTACTTTAAAAATAAAATAAAAGAAACATAGTTAACAATAACAAGATAAAAAATTAATATTATATTTTTTTATAAATATTTTAAAAAATATTCTTAAAATAAATAAATAATTAACTTATTATTTTAATAAATAAATTAATATTTTATGATTAAAAAATCAATTAATTTAGTTAAAAATATATAAACAATAATTATTATTTTATAAACAATAAATATAAAATTTTATGACAGGCATACGATTTAAATATAAATAATATTTTATTTAAACAATAAATTAAATAAAAAATGATAAAATATATGAACTCAACGCGTTAGACAGTCATTGATCAAACTAATAAACATTTATACAAATATTCTTTTACTTAAAATAATATACGTTAGTTAACTATTTATTATTTGATATCTTAACATACAAAGTTAAAATAAGTCGAATTTCGAATTTTATTTAAGTAAAAGAAAATCTATATTTGATATTTGTTAATTAGAACATCAGCAAGTATCATCATTTATAATTAGTTATATTTATATTATTTTTAAATAATAAAAAAATAATATTCTTAAAATTCAATTGAGATTTAAATAAACTATATTCAATATAAATGATTCCGTTTATTTTAATTTGAAAATATCTTATATAAAATGTTACATCATATCTTTTAATAATAAAAAATATTATTTTTATGATTATAAATTTTAATAATAATATTATTATTATTTTTTATTTTCAATCTTAAAATAAACATTACAAGCTCCATGTTGAGGTATGGAATATAAATAAAAATCCGTCAGGTTCAGATATGCATGAGTATGAGTTGAAATATGTACAGTAACACTAAACTCTTTACACACATAAATGGAACTTTATAAGGTATGGCTGGCTAGCTAGCTAGCTTGAATATATAATAGTTTGAGTGCTCAACTTGATTACAATCTACAGTAACTCTTGTTCCATTCTCATCCTCTTTCGGTAATACCTTTGCACATCTTGTGAAAAACTCAAGCAACATGTGCTAAATGTACCCCACTCCAAAAGTAGTACTATATATCTCTGAAAGATATTGGACATAAATTCTAGTATTATTAAATTTTCAAAATATTAATGAATTAAGAGCACTTTCATGAGTTCATGTATGACTCACATGTTTATCTACAATTCACTAACGTAATTGACTCTACTACTACTACTACTATTCACATTGAATCCAAATGGATTCTATGCTTCTAATGATACCAATGGAAGATCACTAGGTTCATGTATCCAATTGATTGAGGGCGCCGAATTATTTTTCTCAAAAGAAGAAAAAAGTAAGTTCCAAAATGATTTCATACAATATTGGAAAGTCAATTTGATTAATAGCACGAGAGTTATTATTTCAAAATAATATTTATAATATTCTTAAAAATTATAATTACAAAATAACATATTTAATATCTAATTTATATATTTTTATTAAAATTGAATACGTTAAAAGTTATTTTGTTTGTATCATCATGATATTTTAATCATTTTATTTTTATAGTTGATATTTATATCACTCTCTTAATTAAAATGTCACACTTTAATCACTTTTAGACACTAAAATTAAATTTAAATAATACAATATTTTTTGTCAACTATTTTTGTAATATTTTATAAAAAAAATTACATTTTTTGTATCGTTTTTTCTATAGGTATCATGATTAGATCAAAAATAATTACTTCACAATATAAAAAATATAGGTTATATAGGTCAAAAAAATTACAATATCAATGATATTAAAACCATACTAGTAAGCTCTCTCATATCCATTATTTTCGGTTTTATCTTAGAACCGACTAAAAATTTTAAATTAATTCATCAATAAAATTGATTTTAATTTTTAAGTTGATTGACATGTAGGACCGACTTTAAATTTAAAGTCGATTCTACTGGTAAACCTACTTAAAATTCTAAATTATCTTGATTTGGTGAACCAACTTAAAAATCTCTTTTAAGTTGATTAATAAACGACTTAAAAGCTTTTCATTATAATAGTGCTAGTTAACTATTGTGTACAAATAATTTTTTATATTATTACATAATAATATGAAATATTTATTGGCCATGTACAACACATTATTTGGTATATGAATAATTCTCATGTTCAAAAATATGAGTAAAAAATTAGATATATAATTAAAATGTATTACTCTTCCGAAATGGTTAATCTTTTGGATTGTAAACTAAAGCCCAACAAATGGTATTAGAATCAAGTATTAATTTATATTACGTGGACACACACAAGATAAATTCTCAAGGTAAAAGTGAACCTATGTAAGCAAAGCTCGTAGCCTAAATTCGAACGAATAATGGTCCCCTTATTAGATCGTGATGAGCATTCATGATATTATTTTAGATTCATGAACTCTCGAAGTTTGATTAAAATGGTATAGATTCTTTTGTTATTTCTTACGAAGTGTGAGAACTCGATGAAGTATGGATGCTCATTTTGAAGATACAGTTAAATAATTGGTCCTTGTCGTTGGAGTATGGATTCTCGTCTTAAAATGTTGATGTTTTGGTTTAAAACCACATGTCAAACACACATATACTTTTATTTTAACTTAAAAATGTTTGGGACTAAATTGGTCTACTTAAACTAGCGGGGGATAGATGAGATGTTATCACATCTTATCCTAAATACAACAAGATCGTGGGTTAGAGGGATGAAAGGGTATGTAATGGTTATTAAGGCCATTCGCTTTGATTTGCGCCTCTTGCTACATATTATCTGACTAATTATTTGGATAATAAAACGCAATAATCATTCTTATCACTAACAGAATTTTTTTGAAAAAAAAAAGATTTTTTAAAAAAAAAAGTTGGTTGAGAATTAAGTATGTCGAATTATAAACGATTGAACTTAAATGAACCTAACTTAAATATAAGTCCATAAAAAATTAGAGACAAAATTAACACTTAAGTTTTATTATTATTATTATTAAGCCACCGTTATAATACACTATTTGTATTAACAATATTAATCCAATATATATTAAATTGGTTTGATTGAGCTCGTGAATTTTACTATAATACTTACAAGCTGTAAGATTTGACAAAAAATTAATAAACTTAAACAGATTGAAAAAATGAACCGTTTAAAACAATTCAATTTGCTTTGTTATCTGGTTCGATACAATCTTATTTATAAATTTTTTAAATTATTTAAATTGAATTAGACCGTTTATACTATTATATTTATAATTTATATTTTATAGATATAATGGTATATGTATATTAGTGATTAAATTTATTACTATTTGTGTTACAAGTTAAACACTTAAAAATAATATTTTTTTATTATTATTTTAACTTAAGAATAACAAAAATATAATTACGGTGACCAAATTAAGAATTAGGATAAAAATATTAATAATATGTAAAAAATTAACAAATTATTATTTGACTTGTAATAATATAAAATAATTTCAATATATATTTTAGTGTTTATATTTTAAACAATTATTATCCTATTAAATAGGACCAAATTGATTTTTAGGATCTAATTTAATTTATATAAATAATTTAATTTAATTTATTAAAATTTTACAAAATTTGTACCGGCTGAGCGGTTACATATGTTAGATTTTTTTATGTGTATAACATAGCATTGATATGTTTAAAATAATTTTGAGTTAATTTTTTGTTTTTTATTATTTATTTTTTATTATAAATTGACTAATAAAGTAGTAATAATTATGAGTTAATTTGAATTATAAAAATAAAATAATACTGGATTAAAGTAAAATAATAATTAATAAAAATATAATATATATATATATATATATAAAAGAGATTTCAAATTTATATATGAAAAATTCATTGTATTAGCGTCAACAAGTGGTATAAAATTTATTAATAATTAAATAAATAATATTAATATTTAAAATAATAAAAATATTATGATTAAAATTTACAACTATACAAATAACATCTTTAACATGAAATTCATATATTTTTATTATTTAAAAAATTTGATATATTATTTTACATTAAATAACGTCTAATTAATTAATATTTAAATTATAATTATAATTATTTTGATATATTTAATATAATCACTATTTTATTAAATTTAGTTTAAAATTATATAAATGTTGTTTTATTGTTTTAAATTTTAAATATTATTATTTATTTTTAATTTCCTCTCAAAATTTTCAAATATACTCAAATATGTTTTCAATTAAAAACAAAACAAAACAATAAAAAGTGAACAATGTTACCCAAATTAGCAAAACAAATTAATATTCGATTGCTTTGACTTCAAATCAAAATCAAAATCAAAATCAAAATAGGCTTCAAACGATGTGGATGTCTGCTGACCAATTTAATTAGATCAGTTCATCGGAGTTGTGACGATGATCTCTATATATAGGTATTTAAATATTTTAATTTAATATAAATTTATAAAATAAAATTATCGTTTCCGAATTAAATATATATCTAAAAATTTATTACTATATATTTATGTTTTAAAAGAGTATAGCCATTCAAATACCACACAGCGACTCTACATGAACAAGACTCAAATACCAATTACTTCCCTTTGGAATCCAATTACTTTGAGTATTCTAATTCAACTAGGACTTGGCATCCACTCAATAAGATATAGACATTTTTTGTTTTTCCATTAATCAAGAAGTTAAAGGATTTCCATTCTTAAAAGATAAGATATGGGCTCACTTGCCCATGGAAAAAACATAGACAATATTACTTGATATTATCCCATTCCAGAGTTAGCATTTATTTTTAAAAAATAATTCATTTTATATTAAAATTCATTCAATTAAATATTGTTTAAAATTAAATTATGATTATTTTGATTCGTTTAATATTGAATACTGTTAAATTAAATATCGGGTACTATTTTTATTCTTATAAATTTTAAAATTATTATTTTTTGTAATTCTTTTTATCTTTTATTATTTTTGAATACATGTTTAAAATTTATTATCATTTTATATATGTGTTAAAAAACACAAAAATTGTGAGTAATTATCACTATTATAACTAATATAAATTATATTAAGAAAAAAATTTAGATCGTATATATATATATATATATACACCATCATTTAAAAATAACATATATATATATATATATATATATATATATAACAACGATATTCATCATGTCCTGTACAATACATATAGATATATTAACACAAGGAAAACCATTAAACAATATGAACCAAACTGAGAAATCTGCGATCACTTTTCTCGTGCAAACACCTTCCAAGCATGACAAAGCCCCTGTCTTGTCCATTGAAGGATACAACAAAGAAGGATATATATATAGTGAAAAATTGAAAATTTGTAGAAAAAATCAGTAGATGTATTAAATGATTTTTGAGTGTAATCTCAATAACTTAAGTTTTTTAAAAATTTATTTTTCAATAATTTCAACATATATTATATTATATTATATATAGAGTTTATGTATTCAAACCCTAACCTAGCAACATAAGTATTTGATTACCTATATTTATTTGGTATACTATATAGAGTTAACATGTGTGAAGTAATGTATATAAAATATATAATTGATTATTATCTTGATAACTCAAACTTTGAGGGAAATGATTTTGCAATCATTTCAAACAAAAAAAAAATCAATAGGAAAAAAAAAACCATAATTCTCTGTGAACCTAGAAGAAAAATCCACCAAATTAAGAGACAAAGGAGGAACTTCATCTGGAGGATACGTGTTTAAAGTGTACGTTAAAGACTCACAACAAGAAAGAAATAAAGAAAAATGGTTGAAAGAATGAAGGAGAGGAGGAAGGTTGGGTTGGGGGATCTGCTTGAAGAAGAGAGGAGGGAGAGAAATTTCCTAAAGGATATGAGAGAAGATAATTATAGAACCCAAGCAATTAGATATCACTTGCATGCTAATTGTTAAAACAGTTTAATTAGGATACTTGGGATTGAATGCTCTAAATTAAACTTTCCATTAGTCACTTGATTGAATGCTATTTTAATTTATATTTAATAACAGTTTTTTTTAATTAAACTTTAAAATTAAAGAGACACGTGTATAAATTTATAAGTAATTGACATTTTCGTATTTGTTGAAAAATAAAAAGCGGAGATACTAATTAAGCTTTTATTTGTAAAACGTAATAGTATTTTAATTTTATTTTTATTATTAATTAATATTTTAATTATATATATATATATATATTTAAAAATCACATATATCAAATTAAAATTCAAAATGACAATTTTAAATTTTGCTTAATATTTTTCCATCTTCTCTCTCATATTTTTTTTTCTATCTTTATTTTCCTCGAACCTCTTTATCTCTATCTTCTTTCTCCCTGCTCTTTCTCTCTCTTGTATCTTGATCTCGTTTTGTGTTTTCTTTCATTTCTTTATATTTCAAGATTAATTCTATATAAAAAATATAATCATTTCACTCTCATAGAATCATCATGTTGCACTCCTTTATGCTTTTATATCAATTGTATTATGTTCATCCAATTTGAATATTTTTACATTGTATAATAATTATTACTTTTACTTAATTAATTATATCATTTGTCGTAAAAATAACTTGTTTTTTTTTATAATTTTTTTTCATAGTAATTTTGTAACCGTTTTTGTGTACAATTTTAAAAAAAGATGAGAGGTTGAAAATGAGCTAAAATAAGTTAACATGCATTGCAGTATACATTTAAGGACTTAAAAATGACCTAAAAATTATTTCTATTGTAGAGATAGAAAAGTATTAAAATATCAAAAATATTCTTATTTAAAATCACATGTGTTAATTACATGAAAAAATTGCACTAAATTGAAACATTTTTTTAAATATGAGTATAACTAAGATACTAATTAATAATAAAGGTAAAAAATATATCAAAAATATAATTATGGTATTACTAAAATAACGAACCTTTAAATAGCATGTACACATTTTACATAATTGAATTGACATCAAATTAAAAATTCATTTGTACATATATTATATACACTATACTTAACATATATTCATTTTTGTACAGTGTTATTTAACCACAAACTTAACTCTACCTCAAAAACAAGGTTATGAGGTGAATGATTGATTAAGACTAAAATATTTTTAGGCATAGAACTAATCGATATGGGACTTGAGTTAAACCTTAAGAGCTCTCCTCAACATCAGTTGGGATGAGACTTAAGATGAAAGCACACAATAACTACAAAGATAGCTCAGAGCACCGACTACGACACCCTCTTTAATACCATGTTAGTTAGGCCCAAGTTTAATTCTATCCTAAAACCCAGATTAACCTTAACATATGGGATACACATAAGCTACTTATATATATAATAATATATACACGTTATGTAAAAAATAATATGTTATTTTAGAATTAATCTATTTGATTATGTATAATATATGTGATATTCTCTAAAACTGGTAATTTTTGACTTAAACCTAACACAAACCTAAAAATTTTAAAAGAGTTTAGTTTGAGGTTAAATGTATTTGATCGAAAATGAATCAATTTGTCTAAATACGTTTATTAAATAGAATAGGTTTGAGAAGAAGTTAAAGAAGTTATAAAATTTAATAATAAAAAATACACTATATCATACGAACCCAACATAAAACTAATATCTTTAGATAAAATCAAGTTAAATCATAAAAATTCTACTCATTTTAACCTATTTATTGAATAAATTAGATTTGATTTTGATCTGAACAAATCAAATTATAAACAATATCAATCAAATCCAATCCAATCCAAGTCATGTTTACCAGTTATAGAAGGACTTCAAATAAAAAAGATAAATTGAAATTATCATACGATGGGAAATCGTGGGACTTCTAAGGTGGATAAGAAAGACAAGTAGATGTCTTAATTTTTAAAGAAGTGATACTCGAAAGAGAAAGATAAGTTAAATACTTCTTACGTTCACATGAAAAGAAGAAGAAAAAAGAAGAAGGCAAGACTCTAAATAAACTCAATATAATACTATATAAATTATTTTTTATTAAAAATTAATTAATATTATTTTTATATTTATAAAAGATATTTAATTTTTTTACCATTATAAATAAATAATTTAATTTTTATATAATATTAAAAAAATATAAATATAAATAAACATTATTCAAAAAATCATCAATTACTCACTCTACATCAAATTAACACTTTATCTTACCTCAATAATCTTTAATATGATATGAGAAGTCAAAGTTACGTGTTCAAATCCTAATAAACTAAATTGTATAATTACATCTATGAAAGAATAATACATGTAAAAAATGATTTAATTATTCGTATAATAACTTAAGTTTTTTAATGAATTGATAAACGAAATACTTTCACTACTACAATATGTATTTATGGTCTCGGTTATAAACCGTGACAATAAATCTATGGCCATGTTTATAAGAACCAAGGCCTAAGTGAGAGAGATCATAGGTAACAACTTATGACCACGGTTTTGATAAAAATTGAGGTGATAAGTTGTTACCTATGACCTCGGTTTTCTAATAATCGAGGTCATAGGGGGTAACTATGCCCACGGTGGTTTAATAACCGTAACACCTTATGGCCATGGTTTTTTAATAACCGAGGCCATAGGCTTAAAATCAAAATTATATATATATTATTTCAGTTACATTTAAATCGTGATTATATAAATCTCAATTAAGCTAAATTTCAAATATAAATTAAAAAAATAAGATTAATTATATTAAATTTAAAAGAGATATTACAGTAAGAGTTTAATAGTTTGATACAATAAAACACATATAATAAAAACTAGTTAATTAAAGTGTTCCAAAAATATAAAAATATACATGAAAAAACTTTAATGCTACTAAGTAATCAAATTGTCTACGATATAAATCAATCTAAATTTTTTTTGTCCCATTGTAATGTTGTTCTTCAAAATCTTCGTCCTTGATAGAATGCATTAATTTCCTCATAAAAAAAACATCATCTAGTATGATCGAGCATACCAACATCTAGATTTCATTAATATAATTCTACATATACAACATCCAGAACACAAGAGTCATCTCTAGTTATTTATTCTTAATATATAGGTTACACCATGATTATAGTGTGATAAAAATATCTATAATAAATGACACCGTGTGATAGTATCTATGAATATAAGCATCTACTATATATGAACATACCAATTAACATTCAGATTACATGAATATAAGTAATACCTTATATTTTTACAATAAGTTATTCAATCTACATATATATGTTAATGCATAAACAATAAATGGTTCATAATTCAATGAAATCAGTACTACCCATATCAATATTAACAACAACATTATTATTTAATACTACCCATATCAATAACAACAACATTATTATTTAGTACTATCTATATCAATAACAACAACAACAACATTATTATTTAGTATTATCCATATCAATTACAATAGTAGTATTATTAATTCGTAATACCCATATCAATTACGCACAAAAGAGTGACAGAGAAAAATTCCTTGACAGCGTTCAACAATACTTGTGAATATAAGCATCTACTATATATGAGCATACCAACATCCAGATTATATGAATATAATCATGCATATACAACATCCAGAACACACAAGAGTCTTCTCTACTTGTTCTAAAAATGAAACAGGAATTCCAATTTTTCGTTTAAAAAATCAATCATGAACATCCCACATCATTCACCTTAGCGTTTTATTTGACTATATGGTGAGTTATAACTATAAGAATCGATTTGTGAATTATGCCCATTCATTCTACATCTCATCAACTTTAGTATCAGTGTAAGTTCCTTCATGATTAAGCTATAATGTACATACATTTTAACATATTGTTAGCTAATTCATCACCTATTTTGATTAATTAAAAATTGAAATCATGAATAAAATAAGAAATGAAAATGCACAAAATTACTTAAATTATTACCAAGTCAACAATAGAAACAAGTGGATTGGTAATAATTATCCTCATAAACATAAGGACATAATACCCACATGTTACCAAATCATCTTGCTTAGGACACTATATATTAGAACAAAAATTGAGTTGTAAGCTTAATATATATTATATAATTAAAAAGATATTATTTTACTAAACCATGCATTTATAACTTACTCTCATTCTATACCATATTGGTAAACCTTAAGACCTTCGATTTTGATGACCATTCAACATAATATGAACTCTATATAAAGAAGGAAAAATAAATAAGAGTTACTTGTGAAGATACATAAGAAAAATAAATAATAGTTACTTGTGAAGATACATTGAACTTACTATTTACAAGAACATCACATTTTTTTTTAAATATAACTTACTCATTCATGATGTTTTGAACATCAGAGAACACTTCACCCCATATTGAATCCAAATAATAAATGGTATTTATGAATGAATCGTACACAATTAAGACCCAATGGTACCTAAATCAATTTATAGTAAGATATATATTGATAAATGCATTTGATTACATAACATAATTTTTCGTAAATGTTATACAACTAATACCCATTTACCCTTCATTATATGAAATAATCCACTTATCTCCCTCTTGAGTATTTTGCATCCTTTCAAAAACTTGTCTCGCAATTTGAGTATGTGTTCTCTTTTTCTTAATGACATACAACCAACTTGGATCAATAAATTTAATCACATCATTCAAATGTTTCTTTTTCAACTCATCATAGCATCGCCTGGGAAATAAGTTTTAAAATGTTAATAACAAAATAACAATCAAAATAAAATATCAAGTGAGTAACTTTTAACTTATCATAAATTAAAAATAAATTAAAATCAAATTAACTAACCGTATCCACAATTTGACAACTGAATAGCCAATCTCTACCTTTGTGTAAAATTATTCTACACATTCAATTGATAGAAAAATAGGCAGTTAATTGCCTAAGATTTGAACTTCCATTGGAATTTTAACAGCAAGATCATTAACTGAAGATGCAGATGAGCATGCAACTATAAGAAATCTAACATGCTTAGGAAAATCACTAGTTTAGTCATATGTATATGAAATTGGTTTTTTTATTGGTACCAAAGCAGGCGTCTTAGAAGATATCTTGTCCATCGGTTTTTCCTTTGAGCTTCCTTTTTTGTTGCCAATGGTAATACGTAACTTTGAGGTTGAAATATTATTATAATATTTTTTAGGTTGGGTAGTGTCCATGTTTCTTCACGTACATCTAGCCATCTAAGGGTATTTTAATCGAATTTCTTCATCTTGAGGAGGCTAATTAATTAGGAACCCATGTTGTATATCTTTCTTGGTGACCCATATGGTAAGAAACAATGAAGCAACAGAGAAAAGATTTCAATTCTACATTACATTGAAATTGGTGTTGTTATTGATATTTGCAATAGTTTATTGTAATTGTCTCATCCTTTATGTTTGCATATATCTTTATTTTACATTTATCGGAGATAATTGATAAGTCAAGAGTTGGGTTAATACAAAAACTAGCTCACTTCGTTATTTTTAAGTATATTTTTCAATTTATAGTAGGCTTGTTAATATAGAAGCTTTCTCTATCATCCTTTAACAACAATATTTATTTCTTGGTTTCTGATTGAAAGACTACCCAATAGTGTTGCTAATAGCTTACTAATTAGCTTTCTTTTCATTATTTATTTTTAAAATCAAACAATATTGGTTGAAACTTTCGACATGAAATCGAAAGTGTTATTTTTTTAATATCAATTGATAACCACTATTTTGATGAGGTGGAGATGATATTGGAGATATTCAATTAGGATCCCTTTATTTTGAGAGATGCAAACTCAACCAATTAAGCTATCAAGTTACTAGGTGATTCATGGAATACTGTCTATTGGATAAAAAAAGATGAAAACTGTTTGATTAAAATAGATTTTAATACAAGTCGACTAGAAGACTATTCAATTTTTAAAAGCAATCCTATGATAATGGTATTCATCATTCTTAAGGGAAAAATATGATAGTAATTTGAAAATTTTTATAATACATCTTATATGTGTATATATATATATATATATATATATATATATATATTATTTTTAAAATTAATTATGTGGATGAGATTGCTTTAAAAAATCTAATGGTTGATAAGTGTTAGATGTATATTATAGGAGGTGTATGATGGAATCTATTAAACTAATTCTGATATTGGTCTTTTAGTGCCCGCCTGTTTCATAACTTTTTTCTTTTTCCATTTTTTTTGTTTCGTTTCCTCTCTCCAAGAAACACGAAAACATAGAAAACATATATCAAGTAGCTCAAACCTAAACAAATATTTTTCATTTAAAATAAAAAAGGAAAAAACCTAAAAAAAAGATTTAAAAAGCTAAACATAAAACTGGAAAAGAAATAGATAATATCACAAATCTCTAAGTTTTATCTTTCATCAGATATATTCCCAAATTTATAACTTAACAAGAAAACTTATAACCTTTTATACATTATAAGTGATATCCTTAAATTATTAACTTTGTTAATAATTATATTTAAATTATTAGAAATACTTTTGAGTTTTAATTTTGTTACATATATGCTCAACATTTATAACTTGATCACATATATGAATTTATATAGTAAAAAAAGAGGGTATTATACTTACCCGGAGCTGAGTTGCGAGCAATGACAGTAGAAACGGTCGGCCGTCGAGTTGCAAAGAGAAGAATATGAACAGAAAGAAAAGAAGAAGAGAGGTTATGAAAAAGAGTTCCTATAAATGTCAAGCGAGGTGCTGGAAAGGAGGAGCTGTTGGAGGAGGTCGTCGACAATATCTTGAGACGCGACGCGGTGTTGCGCGATGAGAAATCGATTGATGCGAGCTCCTAGATCTAATAGACGTCTGATTTAGGAAAATAATTTTGTGAGATTAGGGCTGTGGTAATTGACTGGGTAATTAATATTATAGTAGTGTTTAAAAAAAATATCATCCTAATGCCTAATGCCTATGTAGAAATAAATCATAATCCTCTATAAATTAATACCAAAGAGAGAAGCTTCTCAGAGGAGCTTTACCTCACTTGAAAGATATGTCTTTAAAGAGCTAAAGACTCACAACAAGGAAGAAATAAAAAAAAATGGTTGAAATAATGAAGGAGAGAAGATGACGGTTGGAGAATAGAGTGAGGGTTTTTCCAAGAGGATACGAGGGAAGATAATTATAGAACTCATGCAGGCAGTCAAATACTACTTGTTAATTAAAACAAATATAATATCAGATGTTGATCAACCAAATTAACTACTTACCCATCAGTCTCACCTAAATGTAAAAGGATTTAAACAAGCAACTACTTCCCATTAGTGGCTTCATTGAATGTTAGTTTATTTATGTAAGTCTCTTTCATTCATTTGTTATTTAACCAATTTAAAATAATATAAGTTGATTTATAAAGTTTCAATTTATACATTTAATAAGTTCATAAGGTATCTAAATTTAATAAATTTAGTTTAATATTTTAATTTTTATTAAATTAATTTAACAATATTATATTTAATTATGTTATGATAATTAACTTTTAATTCATTTAATTCTCAACCTATTTTAAAAAAACATAATTTTATATTTAATGAAAAATTTAATAGATTGATAATAAAACTTATGATTATTAAGTATAATATCATTGAAATAATTTTATTTTGTATTAAATATAAAAATATAAAAAAATTAAATAGTGTGAATTAGAATTTTACCGGCCAAAATTGAATATCTTGTTGACCACATAATATATAATTCTTTATATATAATTTAATTTATAAATTATATAAAAGCAATTTGTTAATATATAATATATAAACCCGTATCGAATGTATTGGGTATGAGTTGTGACTAAATAGAAACGAATATACAAACCCAACCAAAACCAACCGTTTAACAGCTCTACAGTATTTTCGACTTCAAATGAAAAGGATGAATTCATATTGTCGTATAACGGGAAAACGCGGGTCTTACAAGGTAGATAAGAAAGACAAGTAGTTGTCTGACTTTCTTCTACAAAATTGATACTCGAATGAGCAAGACAAAGTAGAAGACTTTTATTCTTAAAAAAAAAAAAAAAAAGACTCGGTCATTTCGAACCTGAACCCGCGAACGACTTGTCGTTGGAGTTTAGAGCTTGCTAAAAATGGCGGAAGCCAAGGCCTCCTCTTCAATACCACTCAATCAGGACGATCCTGAAGATGTTGCCAAGTCTCCCCCTAACTCTCCTAACTCCAACACTCGCAAGGTCTCTCTCTTACCTTTTCTATATTCTTTCAGTAATTTCATATTCAAGGCACTACGTGTCCAGTTTGTTTGATTTCTATTTTATTATATAATTTGACAATAGTCAGTTGTTGTTACTCTCAATTTTGTTGTTAGTTCTTCTTCTTTCATCAATTGCATCTTGATTCTTGATTCAACTTGTAGATATTTGGTGATGTTTTCTTGCCTTTGAATTTAATTTTTGCGCTCTATCTGGTTGTAAATTTCATTGGAGCGTTGTTGAAACCATGAATTCTGTAATGTTTTAGGTCTGTATTAATAGATTGGAAGTGATTTTCACATAAGCCCTCTTTGACGAAAATATCCTTGACCTAATAGGAATAGATATATTTGAATAAGAGGAAAAGGGAGATGCTCTCAATTTTGTTGTTAGTTCTTCTTCTTTCATCAATTGCATCTTGATTCTTGATTTAACTTGTAGATATTTGGTGATGTTTTCTTTCCTTTGAATTCAACTTTTGCGCTCTATCTGGTTGTAAATTTCATTGGAGCGTTGTTGAAACCATGAATTCTGTAATGTTTTAGGTCTGTATTAATAGATTGGAAGTGATTTTCACATAAGCCCTCTTTGACGAAAATATCCTTGACCTAATAGGAATAGATATATTTGAATAAGAGGAAAAGGGAGATACTCTCAATTTTGTTGTTAGTTCTTCTTCTTTCATCAATTGCATCTTGATTCTTGATTTAACTTGTAGATATTTGGTGATGTTTCTTGCCTTTGAATTCAACTTTTGCGCTCTATCTGGTTGTAAATTTCATTGGAGCGTTGTTGAAACCATGAATTCTGTAATGTTTTAGGTCTGTATTAATAGATTGGAAGTGATTTTCACATAAGCCCTCTTTGACGAAAATATCCTTGACCTAATAGGAATAGATATATTTGAATAAGAGGAAAAGGGAGATGATTTTGGCAAAATTACTGTTAAAGATTTAGTTGTGTTTTGTCTATTTGCCAAAGGAGACTAGTGTTGCCTGATGTTGGCAGTCATGCTTTACTATAATACAACATTATCCAAGAAAACAACGTATCTAGAACATGAAGTCAGCTTAGCTGTATATAGTTCCCGGAAACATGTGTAAGTTAGGTTTCTATGGTAACCTTACATCAATTGCTGATCTTACTCATATTGAAACTTTTATAAGCTTTTTTAATATTCTCTAATACTAGCTGTTTTTAGCTCCCTTGAGTCTTCTTCCTCTCCTCTTTCTTTGCTCGTTTGCTGTTCTTTATCTCTTTCGTCCAACTCTAGATAATGTTGATTGCTCGCTCTTCTCAATGTTGAAAGAACCAGGGGCAGAACTGAATTTAGACTTTTAGGGGGGGGGGAGAAATTTAATAATAATAATATTTAAAGAGTCCCAAAAAGTAATTTTCTTCTGAATGGATACTTCTTAAAAAGTTAAATAAGAATTCCTTTTAGATGAAGGATATGGCCTCTCCAAGCCCTAATGCCGTTGTCGAAAGCATACATTTTGTGGATTGTGCTTCCCAAATAAAATTGACCCTTGAATTTTGACAGGCTTGCTATGCTGTTCTTCAAAGTTGGGCGTCCAAGAAGTTTATGACTGGATGGTAATGTGCCTAGTATGGATATAACTGTTTCTCCCTTGTTTCTCTAGGATTTATCTTGCTCAGTTTTAGTGACACACTGTTTTATTGGTAAAATTTCAGTGTGGTTCTCTTCCCTGTAGCTGTTACTTTCTTTATAACTTGGTGGTTCGTTCAGTTTGTGGACGGTTTTTTCAGTCCAATATATGCCAGGCTTGGGTTTAACATATTTGGTAAGACTCTTAAGGTTCACTTTTAGGCTAAACACCTTATGTTAATTCTTGAGGAGTAGTTGCTGTTACTTGTTGTAAATTCAAGGAACCATTATGACAATGTTAGCTCATGATTAGCTGATGCTGTGCAAGGTAAGGCAAATGCTGCACACAGGTTATGTGAAAGTGGAAGTTTATGATGTGGAGGTCTATGAGCCACTCAAAAGTTGTTAAATCTGTCAAACTTACAATAAGAAATAAAGAGGTCAAAAAGTCTATTGGCATGAAGAAAATAGTCATTTATGATTCTTTTTTCAAGATGCTGCTTTCTCTCTTCCTTCTTTGACAATGATGATAGCTGAGGTTTCTGTTTATCTGGTTGTTGAAATTTTTATTAGCACATATTTGTTTAATTTAAGTTTTATAAATAAAATGCAGTGGATAACCATGTTTTGATGAAGTCTTACATTATCTTCACCTATTGCTTGAACGATTTAAAATTTCATAAGGTTTGAATTATCATCCGAAGAAAAGGAAGAAATGCAGTATTCCTGATCCCCGTCATTCTCGTGTTATTCTTTTCATTGTCTAACAAATATCGCCTTTGTGTATGACATTATCAATCATTTTTTTCATTGCAGGCCTTGGGTTTGTTACATCACTGTTCTTTATATTTTTGGTTGGCATATTTGCTTCATCATGGATGGGTGCAACTGTTTTTTGGCTGGGGGAATATTTTATTAAAAGAATGCCTTTTATGAAGCACATTTACTCGGCTTCCAAACAAATTAGTTCTGCAATCTCACCAGGTACTAGCAATGTATTCAGTTTTCACTCTATAGATGCAAGATCTTGATTACTAAAATATTTTGAGGCAATGTGGCACGCCAAAAAATTATAGCATTTGTTTTACAAATAATACTCTACAGCTTTTATTTCTTCATATTTTGGTTACTTTCTTCTGGGGATATGAATGGGTGAGTTCTCTTTTATGGAAGGTGAGTTTTTTTTTTTTTTTTTTTTTGAGGAAGGAAGGTGAGTATTTATGAGTCAGTGTTTGCAAATCATCTAATTAAGAGGTCCAGTTTTGTTGTTCGTTACTTGACATGGAACTCATTTTCTACCGAGGCTTTTCTTTATATTTTATTATAAATATGTGACAAAGAATAGGAAGGAAAACAAGGAGAGCAACAACAGAGATTAGGGATTGTATTATTGAATCCAGGAATTAGGAAGAAAATTATGATGAAGAGAAAAATACTCTCAATGATCAATAATATATTTCAAATTTGATATGTTAAAATACAATAACATTGACCTTAATTATAGTCTATCTGAATAATAAAATCCCTTATCTTAACATGACCAAAAGCTAAATTTGTAACCCAAACCTAACCTATAAGTTCGATGTTGGCATGGCTGGATTCCATATGCATATGTGATGCACATCTTGTACTTGTTACAATTTCCTCTTCATGATGATGCTAAACTCATTAATGGGCCCTTGCCTCTATGATAGATCAAAATACCACTGCTTTCAAAGAGGTTGCAATTATTCGTCATCCTCGGATTGGTGAATATGCATTTGGTTTCATTACATCCTCTGTTATTCTTCAGGTAAATTTGGACTTTCATCTAATATAAATTGTGCTAAAGGCTATTACTTATTCACTTCAGTGTCCTTTTAAATGATAAAATATAATGTTATTTTCTTCAAGCTTTTCTTTTTGCATGTCCCTCTCCTCTCTCTGTAGTCTGTGCCTCTTGAAATGTAGAAGTAGACAATTTTGGTAAAGACCATAACTAGTTCATAAATAGAAAAGGTAAATGGATTTTGTTAATTTTATTCTCTTTTTTAAAAAAGAGCTTATTGTTGTTCCCAGCTCCAAAAGAAGTATAATGTCACAGCTGAGATAGTGAATTCATCTAGCTCGTTTGATGTGGCTATGGTGATTTTTTTGTTTGGGAAGTAAGTGGACCTGTCGCTTTTTTCTCCTTTGGTAGAGTGAAAAGTACGAATATCTTGGCAGATGAGTAGATGGAATATAAACCTGCTTTCTACGACCGAGAAAGTGACTAGATTTTAACTGGCATCTTCCAAACAAGGATGAAACCTTTAAACTAAATTTAGTACCCTTGTTAAAATAATTTAACCCGCAACTGTATGTAATTATCATATTCATATTTATATCAGCTGGAACTAAGATGCTGAGTTTGATTCTGTTCACATGGAACGATTGAACAATCAATGACACTACCCATAGTGTAAAATTGTTTTAATCATATATTGAAATAGTAACATTATCAATACTTACCTGATTTTCATTTGACTGCAACATTTTAATTGTGCCTTTTCATGAATTATCATTATTGGGTATTTTCAGAAGGATGATGGAGATGAGGAGCTGTGCAGTGTTTATGTCCCAACAAATCACCTTTACATTGGTGACATTTTTCTGATCAATTCTGAAGAGATTATACGACCAAATATGTCGATTCGAGAAGGCATAGGTCTGTCCTTTTCTACTACCTGCATTAATCTTGCTTACTAACTATTCCTTAATAATTTCGTAATTCTTGCATTATCACATTATGTAAACCCTACTTGTATACCTTAGCCTAGTGATCATTGATTCAAAAGAACTCAAATTCGATGCATGCATTAAGAGCACTTAAATTGCTGTTTGGCTATGGCAGTTGTCATATTTGCCACCATTTACTCTGCTAAGAACTCGGAAAACTTGTTGAAAAACTAAGAGGCTTGAGATTCTTGTAGACTTTATATTCACTTTTATTTTTCATCTTTTTGATGCTTTGAATTGGATGCATTGTCATGTGTTTCAAATAATGTATACCATTGCATGATTGTCAGACTAATGGTATCTTTTCCTCCATGATGCAGAGATCATAGTCTCGGTCGGTATGACAATGCCACAGGTGATTTCGCGGACTGACCGGAATCTTCCTCAAAATGAAAGGATATCTCTAAACCGAATGACCTCTATCTAAATGAAATGATGTGAAGGCAGATAGAAACCTTGTATGTTCTTAGCTTAGGGGAGATGTAACCAAATTGATGTTTTTGATTATCTTCCTTCATTACATCTTACTCTTTGGATCTGCATGTTTGACCCAGATTCACACTATTAGACTTGCTCTGAGATACATCTCACCACCTGTTCATAAAAGTTTCATGATGTTTTTTTTGTTAAGCATTAAACTTGTATCATAAATAAGGCTTGTAGGTTGTTTCAAATTTGTATGTTCTTTTCTTTTCTTTACTTTTTGGTAATCTATTGTATTGTTATTGGTTTTGGAGGGTTGATTAACATTTAACACAAGTGCTCGAAGCCCATCATGATTTCATAGAAAATTGCATTTCATGAACCAGATCTTTAGAAAGTTTATAAAAATTTAGATCCAAGTCCAGTAACTTTATTTATTCCCCTTTCAACTTCTAATTACCCTCTTTTGTTGGTTCCTTTGAAACATCTAGCCTGATGTTCAAGGAACTGGAAGAGCAGATTCGAACCATTGCCATTTGTACTGGGAGAGCGGATTCCAACCATTGCTATTTGGTAGGGGAATTGGGAGAGTAGAAAGAAGTAATAATTTATTGAGGCTAAATACTAAGCAGCTATAGAGCTGGAGTGTGGACAAGGTCTAAGGTTCAAGCCCTTCCTCTAGCGTTGCCATTAGTGTTATATTTTTTATTTTCGTACATTCCCTAACAGTTGGTCTTATGTTTTTTATTAGTGAGAATTTCCGGTCCCGTAAAACCTCCAAACCTCTCATGAAGAATTCTCCATTCCCTACCATGCCGACATCCTTAGGTTAGTTTTTGATCCTTTTTCCAAAAAAAAAAAAATAACCTAGTCCTTCAACCCATGGATAAAAAAGTCATGTAAGTTGCTTGCAATATCCAAATATCTAGAGACATTCACATTAACATAATATTTTCTTGAAAAAACAATAAAAATATCACATTTTAAACTTAAGAAAAATACTATTTTTGTTATAAATTTCAGGGATATTATTTTATGTAATTTTCTTATTTTATTCTTGGTATTGCTAATACAATTTTTATTATTACCCCATCAAAAGTATATAAAATGTTAATTTTATCACTAATATTAATCACATATTTGTGGCACTTTTCTCACAGTAAGTACTCCTTCAGGACATTAATATATACCAAAAATATTGAAAGTTTTCTTCAAGAGGGATAGTGAAATGCTCTCATTTTCCTTTGAATGGCTAATATTTTACAAGTTAACGCTTTCTTTGAGCAGTCGGAGGTAGTTTCTCCGACGGACCACAAGGAAGCTTCTGTACCATCTCCCGTTCAATCCGGCTCTTGAGCTCTCGAAGTATTCGAATTTGCCTCAGCTTCTCAGGAGACAATTTTTCCCAATATATTCCTACAATCAAATGAAATATTAATACCTAATGTACAAAGCAACGTGAAAATTCTACTAGTTCATAACCTTCTTAATCATTTTCAACGTCTCTTTATGAGTAAGGTCAAAAGAATGAGCACTTTTTTTAAAATTCTAGTCTAGGACCAAACAAATCAAGTATTTCTTCTCGTTTATAGATATAAGGATTGTAAGTATTAGTTATTTTCGTAGATAAAATATTTACATGTAAACTTGTTTTTAAGCTTGTTGTCAGATTTATCAAGCAAAATAAAAGAAGCGTTAAAATTTCAGATAATTATACTTTAGGTATATCTATTATAATTATGACACAGGATTACACTCATGCATTTAATAACACGTGTTTATAAATTTGAAATTATTTTTACTACTAAAATATTTATTTAAACTTGAATCAATTTATGAAATTACCACTTATTCTATTTTTTTAATGTGTTTCATTGTTTTGAATATATATCCTATATTTTCGACTAAAATGTAGGACTTATAAGCTAAAATATAGAATAAAATATATGTTAAATATTAGATAAGAAATAGCCTAAATTATAGGCTAAATCTTAGCCTAAAAGATAGCCTAAAATCTGCTCTAAAAAGAACTTTTCTTTAAATAAGAGTCTTCTTGATTAATGAATCTACTTTAAAAGAACTCTTCTTTGAATAAGAGTTTTCTTAATTAATGAGTATTATTAATCATATTTATAATAAAAAAGATATTTATCAATTATATAGTATTAAGGGTTTTAATTTTTCCTATAAATAAAACTCATTGCTCATTGTTTCAATCAATGTTACAAGAGTATTATTTTTTTTTTCTTAATTTCTCTTGTTTTGCAAATATAAGATCATAATTCTTTAAGATTCTTTATTTGGTTAATCTATCAAATATTGGTGGTTGTGTTTGATTGATTAATAAACCTAATTAGTTTATGATATGTTGATTATATGTTCTTATAGCTTCTTCTTTATTTTTGCTCTTGAACTGTTAGATCAAATAATTGTGTTATATTAAAATTATTTGGTTTAATTATTAATCTTTGAAGAAGCTATCATTAATGAACTTGTGATTAAACTGATTATTCTAGAGTTGATAGCTAATTTTAATTTATCTAATATAATTATTAAATCATCTATTTAGGGTTATTCATAATTAAATCTGTTCTAGAACACACAGACACTTGTGCTTTTGTACTAACCCTTTTGCAGTTGATTTATGAATATATCAGATTGGCAGAAATTTTATTGGAACATTGGTTTAGGTATCCTCGCTCATACTAATATTAGAGACTGAAAACAGAGCATGGGCTCGTAAGTAATGTAAATTGGGACAGTATCTTAGAAAAGTAGCATAAGATCGAGTTTTTACTTGAACATTTGTTTTTTATAGTGAAAAGCTAAGTGATCCAATGGGTTGATGATTTTTCTCTTAGGTTATGGTTGTAGCTTAGGTTGTTTTCACCTAAAAATATCGTGGGTTATTCTTTAATTTTCACACTTTATTCTTACATATGATTGCATGTCTAGCCGTTTTGTTTAGGTTATTAAATTATAGATTAATAAAAATTAAAAATAACATATTCATTCACTTTAGGTTAATTAAGTCCTAATTTTATAAACTTTCAATAAAGGATATGCCTAAAAAGCTATCTACAATAAAAGAGCATTACAATGTATCATAAATCTATCACAATCTCAACCGACATCGTGGTTTCTGATTAGATACAGTTTTGTGATCCTCACTCCAGTTACCAATAATATTGTGCCACATCTTTTGAGATGCATTTTCCAAAACAAAAACTATTTAAAACACAATAAATAAAGAGAATCAAGCAAAATGCAGAAATTTAACTACCTTGGGGCTTTGGAATCAATGTGTTGGTGAAGATCACCTTGGTTGGAGTGCATATGATGTCTACGGGCACATCATATATTAACAGCTTGTCAACTGGTATGTCATCCACTAATTGACAATCATGCACTGAAGAAATTTCACAAATAACTTTAGTTTCAGAACAAAACCATTATTCTACAGATCTTATAACAATTTAAGGAGTCAAGTATAAAGCAAAAAATTTAAATAATGACGGCATTTGGTGCTAGCTGTTTTTCCTTAGGAAAATACTTGTCAGCACCACCAAACTACTCAATACCCACTTAATGCTCAAATTTGTATCCGCGTAGTAGTATTGGTGGCCCAACGATGTGTAAGTTTATTAATTAAACATAGATGTCTTTAAAAGTGAATTACCACATTTATTCATGCAAAACATACAAAGATAATTATTGATAAGAGGAATCAGTTTTATAAATGCTTCAATATTAGGAGTAAGATATGTTAGTTTATTAATAATAAAATATTAATAGAGTAAAACTGCCAACATAATAAAATGCTAAAACAAATTAATAAACAATTTGTCCAACGGCTCTTTTATCCTCTATGCCTATATATGCATACTAAATATGTGTAGTCTTGTAGGATTAACATCAATTCAATCATACATGAGCAGGAACATGCTTGATATCAGATTATGGATGTGGTTAAAAGCACAAAACATTTTAATATGAGATTAGTAATCCTTCGGTAACAAGATCGGGCAGGCGGGTGCATACTCTGTTACTTGAATTTTCATTTCCCAAGAAACACTCATGTCCAAGCAACAAAATGTGGATATTCGAATACTTTAATTTATTGTAATTTATAGAAAATTTAGAAAAATGGGTATTCAATCGACACCCAAATATATAAATTTACAATTCTCAGTGTCCTAAAAAGAAAGAGTTCACATAACATAAGGTGCGTTCAATTGTAAGGTCATTTAACATATATGCTTTAATCACTCTTTTTCTTGGTCTCTTTTGGCGAAAATGAACAGAGAAAAAGAAGCTAGCATACCAGTTGTGACTATTGGTGTTGAATCATCAATTGCTCCCATGTACCGCAGCATTCCATACTCAAGTTCTGCAAATCCCTGCATCCCCAGTTTTCCAATTATTAAAAAGGACACAGACAAACAAACAAACACACTCATTGCATTACACTATAACAGAATCACATAATAGAATTCCAGCATAGAAACATTAAGGTCAAATCATCTTGCCAGAAGAATAAAATATCCCCAAATTAACACCTAAATCTTATGTTAAATGTCCATTTTTTTTAATTTTCTTTAAATTTCCCCCAATTTAGAGTGTCGAGCACCTACACATATGTCCATTGGACATAGGCATTTCATGAAAAATGAAGAGCGCGTGTAACATAACCTAAATCAGACATTCAAAGGCGCACAGGAAGACAATCTTGTCACAACTAAAGACCCTGTCTGAAGGATATATCCTCTCTCGTTTCACTAGTCATATAAGATGAACAAGATTTTAAAAGCATAACTATTTAGTTACAATTGTTAACGATTAAGTGCACTAGGCATATATAATCAATATTGTAAACTGTAAAACTATCTTCTCATTTCACCATTTCATGTCTTAGGAACAATATAAGAAGCAACAAACATTAAAGTGTTTTCATTACTTCGCCCTTGCCAAGTCGAGCCCCAGTAATTGGATCAACAGCAACGGAGCCAATAACTATCAAATCCACCTTGAGTTTTTCATCCAATCCTATTGGCCTTCCATACTTGGCAACTCCAACAGATGTACATGCTTCCCTGATAGTACTCGGATTTAGCATGGAGGATTCAAGTACAGAGAAGAATCCTGTCCTCAGTCTTGGCTGAGGAGTTAATAGTTTCTTTCCATCTGCATATGATTGGATTTCTAGGTTACAATTGAATACTAAAATTGGAGATTGAAGTGAATAATAAAATACTAAAGTTGAAGATTGATTTGAAGTATGATAACTAACCCTTTTCTATCTGTTAAGGAAAGATGAAAGATTAATAGAGAAGTATACTTTCTTAACCAACTATCATGTATAAACACAATATTAACAAATCATATTCAACTCTACTATATCCTTTTCTTATTCAACATCATGCTCATCTACTAGAAATACTACTAGAACAATAATAATAGCTATAGGAAAACTGCTACAAAACAATAGTAATAGTAATTAGTAAGGAAGAAACTTCATTTTAGTCCTCTAATTATAGCAAAATAGTTATTTTAGTCTTGTAATTATAATTATTGAATTAGATATATTAGATCCCATAATTTAACAAAAATAATCAAATTGGTCTGACAAACAAAACGTCATCGAAATTAGACGTGATACATAACAGAAATTGCATTTGTTAACACATGCATAATTAAATAAGACTTATTACATGTTTGGTTGGCTGTAATGAAATGGAATCAGAATTAATTCTTTCCAGTTTTATGTTTGATTAGGCTGAAAATTAGGAATAGAATGAAATTGATTCCTAAAAGAGAAAGAATTACATCTTTTTTAAGGAATCATGATTTCATTCTCATCTCAATTTTTTTTTTCAATTTTACCCCAACCCTAAATATAACCCTAAGCCTTAAATCTCAAATCCCAAACCCAAATCCCTAAATCGTAAATCCCAAAACCCTAAACCCTATTTAGAAAAATAATAATTTTAATCCTAAATCTTAACCCACAAATATAACCCTAAACCCAAAACCCCAAAACCCAAAACCCAAAACCATATTTAGAAAAATAATAATTTTAACCCTAAATCTTAACCCACAAATATAACCCAAAACCCTAAACCCTATTTAAAAAAATAATAATTTTAACCTTAAACTTTAACCCACAAATATAACCCAAAATCTTAAACCCTATTTAGAAAAATAATAATTTTAACCCTAAATCTAAACCTATAAATATAACCCTAAATCTTAACCCACAAATATAACCCTAAACCACAAATTCCTAAATCCCAATTCACAAATCTTAAAACCCTAAATAATATTTAGAAAAATAATAATTTTAATAATATATTTTATTTTTAAGTAATAATTATTTTAAAAAATAATGATTTTAATAATTATTTTGTTTGACGAAAAAATAATAATTAAATAATATTATTTAAATTTTACTAAATGTAGAGGTAGTAAAGTAATATACAATGTTTTTCATTCCTTTCAAACTGTAAACTAAACACTGTAATTCTGATTTCTTCTTTGATTCTGGTGTTCAAACTAAACAAAAATGTTTATTTTCTATTTCATTCTGTGAAACAAACGTCAACTTAATAATTTCAAGTTATAATAAATTAAAAAAATTAAATAGATTTATATGTAACAAAAATTTCCTATGGTACCCGCTGGGGCGGGAGACTTCTATTTGAAAATGGCAAAATTTAAATATATTATAGCTTCGTTTGGCACAAAATTGTTAAAATTCATCTAATACATATGAAGATCAATCATCTCTCACATTTTATTTAATGAGAGATCACGATTTGGATTTATTGCTATTTGGGACCAAATCGAACTAATAACCTAAAATAACAAAAAAAAACAAGAATAAATGGGTCATTTTCAAAAATAATGGGAGTAATCAGTAATGGTATTAGTGACTGACCAGACAGCGTAAGAAATCTGACTTGCTTCTGAGGCGAATCCGGGTTAACCTTCACGCATTTTGCGACCTCATATACATCCAATCCGCTCAACTGTCAAAACCCACTTCATAAATAATATCGTTAAGTTAATACAAACAAAATGATTCAAATTTTTTTTTTTTTACTTAGTTTGGAAAATTGAACAATCTTCATGAGCAAAAAAGTTTTTTTTATTTTAATTCTGACATTGTTCCCAGCGTCAGATGCGCCAATGAAATTGGGTATACGATGATGGACGGGTCGGGGATTCTGAGCGATGTTTTGGGCCTCCATAAAGTTCCAAATCCTCTTTCGGATAACCCATTTCCAAGCTTTTGGGTCTTCTTCTTGTTCAGTCTCTTTCTTTGAAGTCTCAGCCATTACTTCACGTGCCTTAGCATCGAGGCTGAGCCTCTCGGCCTCATATGCAACCTCATCCAATGTGATGTCGTTCTGATTCCGGCCAGTACAGTTAGTACATAGCTTGAACAGCTTGCGAGAATTGGCAAAGGCAGCATGGGAATTATGGGTTTTGTTCAAAAGGGTTGGTCTAAGCGTAAGAAATGAGTTTGATATTGATAATCGGATCAGATTTGAGTCCATTCAAAGTAGAGGGTTTTGGGTTTTCCGCGCACCCCAAGCACAAGTGTCTAGACTTATGTGGAGGAGAGTAAACAAGACCAATTAAAGGAAGGAAAATACTTGCTGTAACCCAATGAATGCATAATTTTGCATTTATTATATTCAATATTATCACTTAAAAGAAAATACAGAAATAGTGGTGTGATTTGAGACTCAAAAATTCGAAACTAATATAGCATTGTTCATCAAAGAAAAGGATACTGTAACCTCGTCAAAATTACAGTGATCAAATATACCATATGTTATGTTTACTTATATATCCTGGTAGTCTAAGATATAAGAGATGTTCGTATGAGCTTTTTTATCCATTGGATGTATCTTCGAATACAAATTACTTTTGTTATAAAAAAAAGTCAAGGAAATGATACTACCTTCTCAAGGCAGAAGCATTTCATTGGTTTTTATTTTTTTATTTTTTCCAAAGATATAGCTACTAATGTTAAGTTCAATTTATATTTTTTTTAGAGTAAAAATGTCATGAAGGTAACTTTTTGTCTAGAAAAAATATTGTTTACTTTTCTAATTTTTAAAAAAGTGTTTATTAGTATTTTAACTAATAAAAAATTCATTAGTATTTTAATTTATAAAAAACATACCAAATAAGGACTTTTAATATATTTAATTAAATATTTTTTAAAAAAAAGCATGTAAATAATGAAAATGGTTTAGGGTAACTTTGTCATTTCCTTAGCTAATTTTGAAACAAAGAAAAAAAGAAAAATCACTTGGCCATTCGCATCTTCTACCATTGCTCACCATTCGAACTCGAGCAACAAACCAGACCAGTTGATTTGAGTTTCTAAACCCATTTCGAACAATAAACCAGACCGTTTGTGGTAGAAGCCAAACCATTTGAGCAGTATACAGGACTTTTAGGGCTTAGGGCCATGGGGGTTTGAGTTGACGATGGGGTGACAATGGTATGGCGGCAATGGCGAGGCGATGGGCTTGTTCGTGGTGTTTGCTCGATCGCAATGTGAGAATGAAAATGTACTTTTGTTGGAGGTGGGATTATACAGAGAGCTATTGTGCAGGCATTTTGGTAAATTGCCACTGTGAACAGTAAAATGATAACAGATACCCTTGATCTATTTTTTTCATAAATTCAAAATTATAAAAAATCTCCTTTGAAACATTTTTTTAAAATAAAATACAATAAATGATATTTTTTAAATTAGGGGAATTAAATGATACATTTTTTATAAGTTTCAATTTTTTTTAATTAATTACTCTGATAAAATAATTAATACATTTAATTAAAAAATTAAATTATATACACAATACATAAAATCATAATTTTAATATCTTAATCATAACATACTCTTATAATCACAAAAATATTTTAATCATAAAATAATCAATTAAAATAAAAAAAATCAATTAAAAAAATTTAAGATAGCTTCCTTTTTTCAAGTTACTATGTTAGTTAGTAACATTGTCATTACACTTTTATTCTTCAAACCAAATATAAACTTAGAGGAATGCATAGAAGGAGTGCCTCACACATGATAAAATAAGGCAACCAGAACAAAATAATGCTATTCACTCGTTTCTAGCTAAGTGTAGAACCGTAGAAGAAAAGGATAAATATTCACTTTAAGGGCAAAAAGAATTGCGTATCGGTGGTCCATTTTCCTCAATAACGTAGTTAAAACGTGTGGATCATGTCTTGGTTTGAATTCTTGTTTAGAACAATTAGTTTATACGTCATAACCAGATTCTATCATCTACAAGTAGAGAATACTTAAAAAGTTTTTATTTCTAATCAAAGCCTATTAGAGCTAACTAATTATGACTCAACGAAATAAAACCAACTTTAACATGTTGAAGATTTGGAATTTGAGTTCAACTATTGGGGTAGAAAAATGGCTGCTACGGGAGAAAATAAATTAGTTCTTACAGCAACAAAATGCAGGTAAGCTGCATCGTTCTATCATTATAACTTCAGAACAATATTACTCTCTTTGCCAACAACGGCACAAGAAGCTTGGTAAAGAGTAGAGGGTATGCTGTAATGATTAGAAGTATTTCTTTTCGTAAGAAACCAGTCCATGGACTCCACCTTCTACTTGAGCTGCTCCTGTCCGAGTCTGTAAGTTCAAAACAATAAAACATTATCAGTTAAATATTCTACTTTTGTTATTGTCACAACAAAAGTATATGAAATGATTAGAAGTTAATATTAATTACAATTTGGTATCACTATTATTAAATAAAGTTATCATTAATGATTTATTAATTATAGCAATAACAATTTGCATTGTGGATCCCTGCAAAAACTCAACGTTGTAGATTAGATGTTACTAAAACCACTTTTGTTATTAAACTATGATTTCCAAAACCAGGGAAGATTAGCAAACAAAGCAATGTCATGCTCATAATGACTTGCGCATGGATATAAAATCATTTACAGAATTGCCTTCTTTTCAATTTTTGTAGACTTGATTAGGAAAGTAAACATAAGCCAATTTGAGCCTATCATGATGGAAGGCGACTAGAAAGCACTATCAGATCAGTCTAATTTTTAAAAGGATTATACAACTGCATTTCACACTTAGAGCCAATATATGCCTCCCTGAGTTTTTACCCAGGTACCTAACTAGTCCCCACTCAAAAGCACTTCTTAGTTTCCCTTTATCTGGTGGTTCATAGTAAAGATCAACCAAACAATAAGTTAAACAAGTCCGAACTCAAAGAGAAGGAACAATGGTGGTGTTATTGAAGACAGAAAGAACTGATAGAATGACCATAAATTTTCAATCCAATGTAAGGAAGTACACCATATATTAGAATGATAAACCATAAACAACAAATGAAAAGTATAGCAGCAATACCTCTAGCCTCAAAACCTTTGATCTCAAAAGGTCATGAGCTGATTGGAGAGAGGAAGCACCAAGATCTTGGAAGCCTTGCTTTACTGCTTGCATAGTGTAAGGGATAAACTTCAGGACAGAACCTTTGTCTGCAACTGCCCCAACAACCCCCTGGGCAATTTTTAGCTTAGCTTTATCGCCCAAATACCTAGCATCACTGCCTTTGGTCATTGCTTCAAGAGAGCCCATGCCTCGGTACTTTTTGACCCGGTGACCATTCTAAAAAAAGAAAAAGCAAACAAATTTTATTGTGCACCAAGAACTTACAGAAAAAAAATGAGGGAAAAAAGGAATAAAATTAGCCTCAGAAACAATGATATGAATAGTATCAGTACTTCCCTATAGAATCCAAGTTATACAGAGCACTAGTACACTACATAAATTTAATCATAAATAAACAAACAAATTTGAATGTAGTTTATATGAAATCATTCATAATGTGAAAAATCATTAAAAGATAACTTAAAACGCAAATATAATTTACTGTTAAGGAAATAATTACAGTAAAATCACATAACTGTGATTAAAAAAAATAGCACAAATGTTTTAAATGTTCAAAATATAGATAAATGGTTAGTACCATGGTCATTTATATTATATATGGCACACATTACAAACTGTTGATACCCATACAATAAGATCATGAGGGAAAATTCAATTTATTTTTTTTTGTGCATGAACACGTTGTAACAAATCAGAAATGCTTCTAGCATTCTCATACCAAATACTCATAAACTCCAGGAGCCTCAGTGCTTCCAGCTAAGAAACTTCCCATCATGACAGTGGATGCCCCTAGCACTAAAGACTTGACAATGTGGCCAGAGTTTGAAATGCCACCATCTGCAATAACAGGCACACCACTCTGTGAAGCTATCAATGCAACCTTGTAAACTGCAGTTGCCTAACAATTTCAAAAAAAAAAATTAGATTTTGGTAGCACAAACAGCTAATATGTGGCACAAAAGAAACATATGGCATACAAAAATTACAGTTATCTCAGTGGTAAGCTTATACGAATGAAGCACTATGGAATAACAACATGCATTACTTGTTTAAATTTTTACCATGTAAAGGATATATCAGGATATCAAAAGAAGAAAAGGGTGAACATGGCGTAGTACCTGGCCTCTTCCAACAGCACAGACCTCCTGGGTGGTACAGATAGAACCTGATCCCATTCCAACCCGCAAACCATCTACACCAGCCTGAATGAGGTTCTGAGCCTGGCTAATGGTAACAACATTGCCACCAATAACATCAAGTTTGGGATGCTTCAACTTGATATACTTAATCATATCAATTTGGTAAATGGAGTTTCCCTGAGAGCTATCCAAGACCACAGCATTGACACCAGCCTTTACAAGATGCTCCAACCTCTCTTTATCCTGCTCCCTTGTCCCTATAGCTGCACCCACCACCCATTCCCCATCTTCTCCCAGAGTTCCAACACCCACCAACTTGGGATATCCTTTTATCCTCTCCACTTCCTCCTTTGTCACCAAGTCCACTACCTCACCCTCTTTCACCATAGCCACTTCATTTCTTCCTTTCTCTTCCAAATATGACCGAATTCTCTCCAAATCCCAGTCCCAATTTACAGAATCAGACGAGTTAACCATGTAATCATAGATCTTGACCTCCTTGTCTGGCAACTTTTCCCACTCTGCCTTTGCCACATACCCTAGGAGTTTAGACCTACAGTCTCCAGTCTCAGTGACCAATACATAGGATGATTGGGAATCCAAGAAGTCATCCCCAGAGTGAATCCTATCAGAAGGAGATTTGAAGGTAGGATTAGAGAGGATGGGGACACGACGAGACTTGGCAGATCGGATGAAGGAGGCTTGAACAGAGGGGGAGAGATTGGAGTGAACAATTCCAATGCCACCTAGAGCAGCCATTGCAGCAGCCATGTGGGATTCAGTGACAGTATCCATTGGGGAGGAGACACAAGGGATGGAGAGCTTAATATTGCGGCTGAGTCTGGTGGTCAATGAGACTGCATCTGTGGGAAAGTCAATATAATGAGGAAGGAAGATAACATCATCATACGTGTAGGAATACCCCTGCCCAAACAGACTCTCAGCTGCAAATCCATCCTCGTAAGTGGTGGTCATGGTGATTAAGACTGCACATCAGAGAATAAATCTTGATAAAAAAAATTATCTTTTTTCCTTCATACAATGCAGAATCTAACTAATGCAACAACAAGCTAACCACAACTTAGATGCAAAGAAAACCATAAATTTCATTATTATGCTTGAAAATAAGCTGCACGATATATTAGGCAGGGGTGGCAAGTGGCAACAGTATCGAATGATTCAAAGGTACATAAAGCATAATATCAGATCACCAAAGTAGAAAATATCAAAGCATCATAAAACGTAGGCAATCTTAAACATAAAGATTAAAGCTGAAACCCTTAAATCAAAACCTTCATGATAAGAAATAACCCAATTACATACATTATATATTACTAAAAGCCAACCAAGGATAATATCGTTAACTACAAGCTGATGACCCCAAATGTAAGATTAATCTAAATGAAACTGGGAGAGGTTTAATCTTCTTTGATTAGAAAGATTCATGAAACAAACTTAAACTCAGAGCACGACGAATAAATCATTTGGAACGAGCAGCTAAAAACTGAATCTGATGTTATTTCTTTTCTTTTTTTTTTTGGAACAAAAATCTGAGAACTAAAAACTGAATATCTTACCGATTACAGGAGGTGGAGATGGACTGTGAAGACTATTGACTTGATGAATGGCGGCAATGGAGATTACTGAACTGCAGTAGTGTGGAAGTGAATAAATTAGGGTAAGTGGAATCGTGATAACGATTTTAGTTTTATTTTATTTCACTTTTTCGGAAATCCATCCTGGCTCTCGGTGAAATTTAGAAAGATTTTTTTTTGCAAGTTTGGTGCATAAAATAAAAAAACATCACCTTATATAATTTGCACTTGTAAAGTATATAAGAAATTTTATTAATCCATATTTTTATAATTATAAATTTTAAAAATATTATTTTAAATGTTAGTTAAAATTTAAACTTTGTTTTATAATATTAATATTAATTTTTTTATTATGATTTATTATAAAAATAATCACTAATATATTTAATAATAATTTTTACTTAATAATTTATAATGTTTTGGTTTAAAAAAAATGATTATTATTTATAAATATAAAAATTATAAGATATTATTTACTTTTTAAAAAAACTATTTGATTAATATGAAAAAAATCAGATATTAAAATATTGTATTTTTATACTTATTGTGTCCCTCTCACACTCATATATGTGTACATGATGAGTGCTAAAAAAGTATTAAAATTATCATGATTTAATTCACATTAATTGATTAAAAAGATATATATTTATATGATTTATCATATATTTATATAAATCTGTCTTTTTCGAAATCACAGATATTTTTATTATTTTTCAAATATTTTCACTTAAAAAAATAATTTAAAAACTAAAAGAAAAATACTATAGTCAATACATCACAAATATATTCATAAATTAAATAAAGAAAAGTAAAAAAAATATGTAAAAATTGGACAAAATGGGTCAAAATGATCAAAAATAATGAAATCATGCACGCAATGGCTTCGCCAACGCGCTACATCACCTATCTACGCCTTGGCCTGGTACGCCGCTACCATCATTTATACGCTGCAATCACAAGGCCACCTACCATGACATCATCGATGACATTATCATCACCTAATACGTGTTTCCTCCATTTTTAATTATTTTTTCATCTCCTCACCTATAAATACTCACATTCTATCGAAATAAAAACACACCTCAAAAATATTTTCTTCTCTCTTTCTTTCTCTCCATGTCTTAGTTTTAGTTTTTTTTAGTTTTAAAGTTCTTTTCTTTTTTAGAATAACTAATTATGTTTTTGTAATTTATTTATTTTTTGATTCAATAAATGAAAATGCAAATTCCGTTTGGAAGTTTTCTAGTAACATGAATAACATCAAAGTACTGTAAGGATTTTATTTTCTTTACAGTTATATTTTATGTTTTATTCTTATATGTTATATTTAATTTGTCTGTGATTAAATTTAACTTTACTGACTGCTTGTAAACATGATATAATAATAACGTTGTTATGTTTGTGAAATATTAAATAGGTAAAAATATCTAAAATGAATTGATTTTGTTTTTATTCAAGATTTTATATTAAGAATGTTATAGAGAAATATATTATTTTTCATTACAAACTTAAATCTGAAAATTAGATTTTAAGGTTTAATTATCCGGTCTGATTTAGAGTAGTGTTCTTTTATTTGTTGGTACAATCGCCCGGTAGTTATAGTGAAGCTCTATTTCAAAAGTTTTTGAAAGAATTATTATCTGAAAATGTATTGACAACATGTTTTCAGTAAATGGTTTTCAAACTTGAAAGTTAGTACTCGGATAATTAAATTCTTAGGTTTAATTTGGACACCTTGAATAAAGTTTAAATTGTTTAACCCCAACAAATATAACATTTAAATGGTTCATTTTCAATCTATTAGAAAAAAAGAATTAATTTAATTAACTAAATTAGTTATCAACCTTACTCATAGGTGTTAATTGATTTGTTTAATTAACAAAGAATATCTAACCCCACCAAAGATGGTATTCATATAAAAAAGATAGAATCAATAAATATCAATTTATATCTTTAATAACCTAAATAATATGAGCAAGCATAATTAACTTAGTTATTATATTCATAAATACTCCACTATTATAAATGATAAAATTTTCCTAAATATTTATTGAATCTGTATCTATGTTTATTATTATGTTATTAGATTAGAAACACAAGAACTCCAAATATCATGACAGGATGTTTAAGATTTAATTTCGTTTTTAAAAGTTTGAATAATAAATTAAAAACCACGTATATTCTTTCCTTATATCGATCTTGTGAGTATACTTATCATTTTCTACAAAATGATTTGTGCACTTGCGAGAGTTTTATAAATATAAAACCAAAGTATTGGCAGGGTTGACAATGCCGATTTTGCTCATCAGTACACATTGTATAGTCGACACTTGTACGTGTAATGTTTGATAAATAGATAAGCCTCTCATGAAATATACACATTCAGCTAAATATTTTAACTTCTTTCTAAGTTCTCTCTCTCTATAAATCCGATCAATCCTAAACACATACAATATTTCTTGAAGCTACTAATTCATTACAAGAACAAAGAAAAATAAAACTAACAAAACATGCCCCTTACCCTTATCGGTTCTTAAAGTGATATTAGTTTGAAAAATTCTTTACAATTGGAACCCAAATGATAATTTGATGTGAAAATTGAAGAAACTCATCTTTTAATACCCCCAAATAGCTCTTACACATGAGATACCAAGTTTAACAATGGATTAAAAACTTCTACTTTGGAGGGAAACTTTCGGTGCCTCTTTAGTTGTGTCATGCTAAACAAGGAAAAAAGGGGAATTAAACAGAGTGAGAATAATAAGACTTCGAGGCATGGAGAACATAGAGAAAATTAGGGAAAAGAAGGGTGATGGGGATTTTTATTTATGATAAGTAAGGTCCAGAGTTGGGCAAATGAATTACCATGTTTATTTCTTAATTTATTTTTCCTTTTATTTTTTATTGACATGATAATATTCGATAAATTGTGAATAATTAATCAATAATTTCACACAAAATGAATTTTATAATAACAAATATAACATAATATAAGAGATCCAAAATGGACCATAAAGACAATAAAAAGACGGGGACATAAATCTCATCAATTTTGGATAAAGTTTTAATACTTACACCCTTTTTAGTGCAAGAGAGGTTGTGTTAATGCAAGTTGAACGCCATATCACCAATGCATTGTACGTCGATTTAAGAAAAAAATCCCAGATTAGGACAAGTTTCAATATTACAAGTTCTATAAAAACATCGATCACTCAATTAAAAATTGTTGAGAACTTAAGGATGAAATTGAATACCTTATTGTGAAAGGGTATTTGATTGCATGTGCAAACAACCTAAGGCCACAATAGCAAGCCTCCCTACCTAGAAAGAAAAACACGTAGGTTGATCTATCCTTACAAAGATGCCTTGATAGTTACCTTTTTGGTGGCCAATATAACTCTAAATTGAATATTGATAGATATCGACAACTCAACCAATGTTCCATTCTTAAAGGCTTGGAAACAGATAAAGTTCTCTTACACTTTCAACCAGTGACTAACCTTTGGTAGGATTTGTTGAACTTATACTTATCCCATAAGACAGTGTGACTGTGTCTATCACAATTGGACAAAGAACCAATAACAAGAATTATAATGGGCTTCCTTATTGTAGATTACCCATCCTCGTACAATTGCATCATGATCATGCTTTATTGTATGGGGCTAGGGTTGGAGCTTCAACCTATTATATTACCTTAAATTCCCAACATACATAGGAACATGAGTGGTGCTTAGCAAGAAAAAGGTAGCTAGAGAATGTTGCACTATGGGGATCTGGATGGACTAGAAGTAAAAGTCTTGCTAGGCAAGAACTATAAGTGTTTACACTATTAGTTTTGTTTTTACTTTAAGTTTTTATAATTTCCATTGTCACTAAACTTAGTAAAATAAATAGCTTTTGTTAACTATATTTCAATTTTTGTTCATAATATTTTCAACTATTTTTTCATTTAAATTTATTGTTATTAATAAAAGTAGCACATAAGATACGTTTACACTTGGGAGATTTAATAGGGCAAAAAATCCAACATTAAATCAACAAACAGGTTAGAGCTGCCTCAACTTTAAAGTTTTTGGGATCTCATTGCAACACTTCTAGGGGTTAAGCATAATAAAATCCTCAGTACCCAACCAAGGCATGCATTTATTCTAAAGTAGTAAATAAGAGGCATCTCGATAGGTGAGTTTTGCGTCTTAGATCTCATACACCAAAAGATCCACTGAAGTTAGGCTCATTAAGTTATAGAAAGGATACACCTTAATCATAAGCTTTGTAGTCCAAATACAACTAACACGAAGAACAACTTAACTTAATATAATTGTCTCTTGATCAGATATATATCTTAAAAAGGGGTTATGGTTCGAGAGCTATACCACCATAGGATTGAGCTCAATAAAATCCTTAATCCCCTACTAGAACACACACTTTCTACTAAAGCAATGAATAAGAAACATTCTGACAAGTGCATTTTATGTCTCAAGGCTCGAACCACAGAACAATCCACAAAAGTCAGGTGTATTAAGTTACATCAATGATGCACCCTAATCATAGGATATGCAGTCCATGTTATAACTAACACAGAGAACAGGTTGATTTGGTGTAATCGCCTTCTAATCGACTTTAGATCTTTAAAGGGTGCTATGGCTGGAAAACCATGCCGCTATGGGATTAAGCATAATAAAATCTTCAGTACCCTACTAGGAAATACACCTATTCCAAAAGTAGGGAATAAGAAGCATCTCGATAGATAAGCTCTGCGCTTTTAGGGCTAGGCCATCAAATAGTCTATAGAAGTTAGGCGTCTTAAGTTACAAAAAATACGCACCCTAACCATAGGCTATGATATCTATACTATAACTAAAATGGAGAATAGTTTAACAAGGTTCCTATCACCCTTTTGTTGGCCATAAACCTTGAAAAAGAGCCATGGCTCAAATACACAAGGTGAAAGTCATATGAACTTTAAACTATCAATTATCCGACCAAATGAACGCATGAACCAAAGATCAAACTATTATTCGGCTAGCTAGGCGAGGACCAGATACGATTGGCTAGGATCAAGAAGTGTGACCGATTAAGGGTTTGGTGGGCTAGCTAGGAAGTGGACATTAAGTATATACATTTTAGTGGATAAATACATCAAGTTTAGACTAACTTAAGACTAAAATAAGTAAAAGTATACATTATGCTAATATCTTCACCTAGTAGCATCCTAAGCTACACCTTTACTCATTGCATCATTATCCTCTGTCTTGTTGGAGTCTTCACTTCTAGAACTGATAGAACTATTGCCCAAGCGACTTAATCCTCCACCAAGAAAGTATCCAATCGACTAACCTCTCATTCAGATGCATCCTTGGCCACTACAACCTTGGTCTATATCTTGTTTACTATATAAATTGTTAGTTTAGACTCCTCCAATTGTCTTTAACTCATGATGGGTAGCCTTAAAAGCATTCCTAACATTGACTGGCCTACAAAGCACTTCCTTAATGACTTCCAAATGTCTCTCCAAGCCAATATGTGCCATAATGGCCCGTTTTAGGTCATTAGTAAACTATTGTGATATGCTCACCAAGGCATATATATCATATTCCATAGGGTTGGTATGCCCTCGAACATTTGGAATAGTAAAGGGCTCAAATGAACCCACGATATCCTCATCCTTATCAATGGGTCCTAAGCAATACTCATCCACCAATGGATTAGATGGAATGTCACTAAGTACTAGAGATGAGTCTACCATCCTATAACATGATCCAAAAATGGTCACCTTAGTACTAGTGGTTATTTTCCTTTTGAAATCCCATAGCTTTACTATAGCCTTGGCCTTCTTAAGTGCATCCTCTAAGCTAGAATCCTTCAAGAAATATATTGTCACTTGCTTCCTACTCTTCTTCTATGAATGATGTCTCGAAGTTATGTCTGTAAGAAATTAAAAATTAATATAGTGACCTAATCACCTGAAGCTAGCATCAATTAAACTACAAGAAGTACTTAATATCTAAGTTTGAGGGCTGCTTTCTTTTAGATCAACTACAGTTGGGGTCTAGACCCCAATAAGCGATCCACTCAGGAAGGATGAGTCGGTCACTATACCACCTCAATGAGGCAAGATAAAAAAGTTAGTGAATAAAATATCTTTATTCAAGAGTAATATCATATTGCGTTTAGCATAGTGCAAACAAAAAGAAACGAGTTAGGACACAACAAAACATACAATAAAGGACTTAGTCTCAGAGACCTTACCATTTATTTTGAACTATGTAGATGTAAGAGGAATATCAAAGGATGGAATGTCAAAATCACCTACAATAATAAATAAGGCATCATTTTCACCCTTTGTTAATATCTAGTAACTTGTTAATCATGATACAATTATTATAGAGTTTAAAATGAAACCAATCCTTACTACCTCTCGTAAGTATAGATGTAGAAGTACTTGAATCGTTCAACGATGAGCTCTCTACCATGCTTATTCCAAAGCACCCAACAACCAATTAACACCCCTTAACACCAACAACAACATGCTTCATATGTACTATACATGGGAATGAAAGTTATAACCCCATAAAAAGGTGGTTAGCATATAAAGTAACTTTGAAAGCAAGAGCTTACTCCAAACTGTACCTAGAACCTGAGGTATTAGAGTAATAAACTCAGGGATCTAGAACATCTCCCTCATCATATCCAAGTAGTGATATGTCATCTTGGAACTATAAGAGTTCAAAGAAAAGAAATCGACGTTGATTCAATCAATACTTGATTGGCAAATAGAAATGTTGTATATAATCGAGGCTTCATCACTCAAAAACCTAACTTGCACCAAATAAGCAGCCAAATGATTCCTATAAATAGCATAGGAAGGACCATGACATTGGATGGCTCGGGTTCATCATCCAAGATGAACCACTCCTGACCACCACTTGCCAAAGGACCACCAACTAGAGAAGTGCCAGTTATAAGACAACCAACAAGGGAAGTGTTGGCCAGAGAACCACCAACCAAAGGATTATCGATTGGGACATCATTAGGTAAAAATGTGGTGGCCAAAGATGAGCCTGCCAAGATGTCGCTAGTCAATACCCCATCGGCCACGTCGGGTTGGGCTTTGCCGACCACACCTCCATTCAACCTCTATTTGGCCAACAACGTGCGCTACCCACATATACTATTGTATGCCTCAATATGCACCCATGGTGGCTAGACCCTATCATGGGCATCAATAGATCTGGTATACATCATTTTTTTTGTGCAAGAAAATTTGGTATAAGTGTTATGGTGTGTAAAATATTTGAATGATGAAAAACATAATTATTTTACAAAACATGTAACTTAATGGCAGAAAAATAAGTAAAGAAAAAGAAACAATTTTTAGAGGATAATCTTATCTCATGGTGATAAAAATCGATATCAATAATATATATAAAAGCTAAAAACATATTTATTGTGCATGAATTGTTATACATTTAATTTTATTTAATTCTATAAAATATTTAAAATATATGCTATATAATGATAATAAATAAGTAATCAAGAATTTTGATTTTATTAAAACATGTTTAACAAAATGGATTATATATATAATAAATCTTATTAATTGAATTTTTTAACTTTTCAAAAAAAATTATTTAAGTGTGAGAAATATGATAGGTGAATTAGGAAAATAAACTCTTAACATTATAAGAATATTTTTATTTAAAGTATTTAATTTATTTTTTCAAAATTTAAAACAAAGTTAAGATATGTCATTATTCTAAAGTATTATTTTATAGTATTATTATATTTAATTTGCTAATCTTACCTGTAATTTTTATTTTTTATGATTCAAATTATATTATGAAGTGTCGAGTTTATTTATTTATAATATTATTATAATTAAAATTTAAATACTTATTTCACACTTTAACTACTAATTTATCATTTTTTTAATTAATTAGTTTATGAATCAAAATCAATGTATTTATATATATATTAAATAATTAAATTAATTTAAAATATAAATAATTTACTGTTTTAATTCATTATAATTTTTTAATAAATTTTTTCTAATATTATATAATATTTGAAAAGTTTAAACTTCTAATCTTTGATTTTGAATAAAATAAAAAATAAATAATTTTATAAGTTAGATATAATTATAATTAATATGATAGATAATTATTGAATAAAATAATAATTTTTTTTATATAATCAGTATTAATTATGATAATATAAAATTTACAATAAATAAATTTTTTGATGATACAATAATTTATAATATATAAATATTTTTTAATTATAAATGTTAAATTTTATATAAAAATGGGAAAGAAATAGCAATATAAAGCGTAAGTAAGAATGAAAACGCACGACGCACAATATAGGGCAAAGGGTTGACAACATGCGAAGCGATCGATCTATGCAATCCTGAGTTCCTCCTTAATCTTCCTCCCCACCTTCTCCCTCACACTCTTTATCTATCTTACAGGCAAGTTCTACATCTAATGGTCTCTTTGGTTATCGATCTTTCCTGGATTTTGAATGATTGTGGGCTTGTTTGGTTATCGAGAAAGGATAAAAAGTTAACAGAAATTTCCAGCTGGTAACTCAAATTGGTCGCTGGATATGTGGCTTCTTAAAATTTTTGATTTCTTATAAAACAAACTGATTTTTAGGGTATTGAGTTGTATTTACTATCTTTTATTATTTTATAGTTATTGTAATTTTTGGGTTATGATCGATGCACTTAGCTAATTTCGTGTGTTTTAAGCTGAAAAATGACGTGCATTACGGGCATCTAAAACCCTGCACCAAAACAACAAATTTGGTGCGACGAACAATATTGCATCAAATCTAACGTGATACTGTTCATCTCAATAATAATGTTTACGCACCAAATTTTTTTTGAAAAAAGAATTATTTTTTTTATATAATAAACTAAAATTAAGTATATGAAATTTCGTAAAAAAAAATTACTAAATACAATTTTTTGTGTGTAATGTAATATTTAGTGCTATTTTAAAAGGATTTTCTATTTTATAAAGGAATATAGTTTTTAGTATAATATTTGGTGTCGTGAGTTGGATAGGAATAAAAATTTGGTGCAAAATGGTACAAAAGTTGGTGTAAAATGGTGTTAAGGGTTGGAGATGGATGTGACTAGTATCTATTTGGGTGAATTTGAATTCAACAACTGCTTGGTTTTTTTTTGGTCTACATTAAGTGGGCATAGTGATGTAGTTTTTGAACTCAAAAAGGTTGTCTTTTTATGCTTAATTGAAGCGAAACAGGAAAATAAAAAATAAAAAAAGCTTGCATTTTGCCTTTTACAGATATGGATGGTTGTGATAATTCCTAAAGTTTGTTCATATGTTTGTTACAGGGCGTTCACCATGACAGAACCTTCTAAAGTTATTCACGTCCGAAATGTTGGGCATGAAATTTCAGAAGTATATTCTGCTATTGCAGTGATTTATCTTTCTTTTTTTTGAATTGAAAATGTCCTGGTTTTCTTAGTTGGTAGTAGTTAAGTAACTTATAATGGCTGAATGATTGTTAAAGGACCTTAATACTGTAGCTCTTGCACCAACTGGAGATCCCTATAACACAACTACCACTGTTATCATTCACATCAGTGTTACAATACGAAAGCTTTATGCTTTTGATGGCTATTTTACTCTAACCCGTTAATACATACACTGACTGCTTCTCTCATACTTAATTTAGTTCAACACTGCCTCACATGTGGTTCGTACTTAATTGGAGTCACCTTACTTTGAAGACCTCCTAAGTTTCGCTTATGTTTGCTTACATGCACCTAGGTTTTGCATTCATACTTCATAGCATATGTTACATGGAATATCTTTTTTTCTTCGTGAAGTACCCATGTGCATGCGACACGACATAATCTACAGTCCAATTTGGTGTAAATTTACGAATAATTGATAAAAATGGGTTTGTTCTATACCCATATATGTATTCAAAAATTTATGGCACTATCCTAAAAGAGTGCGTAATATAGTTCATTGCTGAATAGGTTGGTTATATGGATATAAATGATCTGCAAAGTTCCAATGGATGGTTGATGCTTTCATTAAGCTTTATGTGCTCGGCTTTTCATATATAGCTTGTGCATATTCCAAACCCAAAGCTCAATGAAATATCATTTTGGAGTGGGCTGCATGCCATTTGTTTCTTTGTAGTAGAGAGAGTTGTGTTATCATTTCTATTAAAATATTTGTAATAAATCCTGCTATGTTGTACCAGAATGATTTGCTTCAGCTATTTCAGCCATTTGGAGTTATAACAAAGCTTGTGATGCTTCGTGCGAAAAATCAGGTATTTATGTCATGAAGACATGGTATGGGCTAGGCTTTACTTAAAATTGTATTTGCCATATGATACATTCTATGCATGCAGGCACTTATCCAAATGCAAGATATTCCTTCTGCAGTCAGCGCACTGCAATTTTATGCAAATGTGCAACCTTCGATCAGGTATAGAGATATTTCTTAAATGCTTACTTCTATTATGTGCAAATACAATTCAATTTGTCAAGCTATTAAAGCAAATTTTGTTTTTACTATTGTATTTTTAATATGTCACATATATTTAAGTTTTTATCCTCTCTTTTTTCCCCTTACAGGGGGAGGAATGTTTATGTCCAATTCTCGTCACATCAAGAATTGACAACAATGGATCAGAATTCTCAAGGACGAGGAGATGAGGTTGGTATCTCTTAGGCCTGACAGTTAACTATTTAGATATTTACAGGAAAATCAACTATGAGAGTATGCTGTGTTTGGCTCAAGGAACTAATGTTTTGAATTACAGCTATTTGTTGTCTGTTAATGATTATATAGTGAGCAGAAATGCTATACATGTCAAGCTGCTTGCTTATAGAAGTTTGAGCTCTGAATTATGTATTTTCAGTTTAGTATATCTGATGTCAATATCTTTAAGGTTAAGGTATAATGGTTTCAAATACTTAAAATTTATGGCTTGTTAGTGAATGATGATGTATGAAATAAGAGAACACATATATAGTATAAAGCAGATAGAGGAAGAATAGTAGTTAGTATATATTTGAGCGATATTAGTTATTCAGGAGTTATGTGGCAGTGATCCAATTAAAACTAGTTATAATAATTTTAAGTCTATAGAAGAGAACCATTTATTGATCTTTTGGTTTTATGTTGTGTATTGGATCATTGTTTATATTAATATTTAGTGTAAGAACCAAACATATATTTCCCCCTAAATTGTAATTAGTTTAAGAGCTATGTACGAAATGATATTAAACTATGATGATCTGTACTCTTGAGTTATGTGTTGTCTAATGCGAGTGACTTCTACCTGTTTGTCTTATAAGAGCAATATGAAATTATTCTATGCTCGTACAAATATGTTTATGGGTGTTTTATTTTGGTATTTTTGATGCATACTATTTCATGAAAGTCTGTCGTTTATTTCATCTCTCAAGTCTTAACTGCCCGATAACGTAGGCAAATATGGTGTTGCCGTATATTTATTGTTAGCATTAATTGATACATTTTAATGAGACTTTTTGGCATTTTATATATGATTTATTGGTTGGAGATTATAATGGAATTAAGAAAAATAATTACGTCATTTGTACCATTCAGGTAGTGATGTATAAAATCTAGAGCTTTCTTAATATCTTTGTAGAAATTTTAATTTTTTGTCTTCATCTATACGCCTTTCTTTTATTTTTGTAATTGTAACCTTCACTTTTCCTCTCTATTTGTACTTTCTATTTATTCTCTTCTCTCTCCTCTGTCTCTATGCTACGCTGCTGTTGGAAATTTCTGGATGCACAGCCAAACCGAATTCTCTTAGTTACAATTCATCACATGCTATATCCCATAACAGTGGAAGTGCTGCATCAAGTTTTTTCTCCTCATGGGTTTGTGGAGAAGATTGTCACGTTTCAGAAGTCAGCTGGTCAGCTTCTTGAAGTTTTCTTCTCCCTCTCTTTCTCTCTATGATTTTTGGTTGGTCTGTTTTAACTCTATCAATTGCCAGATGCATTTTTGTGTTTGTTATATCCTAGAATTCATTTTGTGCTGTTTCCTCCCAATCTCGTAATGGTCTGTAAGACGATATGGAATTTTTTCAAAAAGCACCAGGTCTATATTTGTACCATCCGAAACTCATAAAATAGTACTGGGAGTGTAGTTGTTTTGCATTTCTTATGCTTTTAAAAGAGTCCTCTCTTCTATGAAAGAATATGTAGGAATCTTTTTTTATTGGTTTATGATTGTATTTCCATGTTATTTGTACTACTGTCTAGGTTTTCAGGCCCTCATTCAGTATCAGTCACGCCAAAGTTCTGTTGCAGCTAGAACAACGCTGCAGGTATTATCCATTCCTTCTTTCCTAGTTAGGACTGGAGCCTTATGTAAAGGTCTTTAACTGGTTTATTATTGTTTCTGAAATGGTTTTAACAATTTGGAATTTATAGGGGCGTAATATTTACGATGGCTGCTGCCAGTTGGACATTCAGTTCTCAAAGTAGGTTTAATCTTTGACTGCAATTTATGCAGATCTTAATTGTTTTCCTTAGAGAATCTTTTATCACAATTTTATCCTGACTAGTATTCAACATCCAGCCTTGATGAGTTGCAAGTAAATTTCAACAATGAGCGATCAAGGTGGGTTGTTAGCTACACAGTCTCTTTATTTCATGTCCTTTTATCCTTCTAATGAATTTTTGGTTTTTACAATGTCTAGGGATTTCACAAATCCTAATCTTCCTTCTGAGCAGAAAGGAAGGTCATCTCAAGTAAGTTCCTTGCTTTTTGTCATTTTGGGATTCCCATGGAGTTTTAAGTTGTTCCCTGACATTGAATTTGTCTTTCTCGCTGTTGGTATTACAGGGGTACGGAGATACAGGAGGCATGTATGGCCTTCAAGCTGCTGGAGCCCAGACAGGTGCTTAATTTACCCGTTTTGTACTTTTAGCTTATCACTAAATTTTTTACTTTTGTTTTCTAAAGTTGTCTTGATTTTTTGTGTTCCAGTTGGATTTCCACAGGTTGGTACTTCTGAGGCTAATTGAAATTTATTTGCGAGATGATTCGAGCTGGCTCATTTATGTATCTGGTTTCTCCAATATTTAAGCATCAGAAGGATGACTTTCTCCTTCCCCCTTTTTGTTGTAATAATGCATTTATCAATATAATATTATGTTTATTATTAAAAAACGTTGTAATATTGCCTGGTTCATGCAAGTCTTTTTTGGACCCTTGCCTTGTACTTCATATTTGGCTCCTTATGCTATACTTATTGCTTATACTTGGAAATAGCTCCATTTCTGCTTTCTTTTGTGTGTTTGTGTGCGCATGTGCTGATTGGCAGTCTTAGAATGCCTACATGCCTGCATTTTGTTCTTCCTTAGATTCTATAAATACTCTGAGCATACTTGATCTTAAGGAATTTTACTTTATGGGATGGTTTGATGACTGGTCCTTACAAAAATATATACTTCAAGCTTCTCAAACTTCATACATTATATCTTTCTTTGAAATTTTGAATATATTTATGACAAACTTGATTTTATTTTTTTGGGACACTTAGATGGCCAATGCAGCAGCAATTGCCGCTGCCTTTGGTGGAGGTTTGCCTCCTGGTATTAGTGGGACTAATGACAGATGTACAGTTCTCGTCTCCAATCTTAATCCTGATGTAAGTCATGTCTTATTCTCCTAACTTAATGTCTTGCTCTTCTGCTTTTCAACACTGACGCTATGTTCTGTCTCAGAGGATAGATGAGGATAAGCTTTTCAATCTGTTCTCCATCTACGGTAACATTGTGAGAATTAAACTTCTTCGCAACAAACCAGATCATGCACTTGTTCAAATGGGTGATGGCTTCCAAGCTGAACTAGCAGTACACTTCTTAAAGGTTTGGATTTGAAGTTTCATATGCATCCTACAATTAGTAACCCTTAGGTTATCTTAGTTCTCTCTGAAATAAATGAAGCTTTGGTGTTAAGTTGTGCTTCATACTTCCTATGTTTATATTACCGGTAGAGGTAATATTTTTGGCATCTACAGGGGAGGGTGGTTAACAGTTTTCGTATTTAGAAACTTCTTTAATTATGGGCATTGAAGACTAAGTTCAAATTTTGCAACTCAGGGAGCAATGCTGTTTGGGAAGCGATTGGAGGTTAACTTCTCGAAGCATCCAAACATAACTCAAGGTCCTGACACGCATGAGTATGTGAATTCAAATCTCAACCGTTTCAACCGTAATGCAGCGAAGAACTACCGTTATTGCTGCTCCCCAACAAAGATGATTCACCTCTCCTCTCTTCATCAGGATGTTACTGATGAGGAGATTGTGAACCTCCTTGAGGAGCATGGTGCCATTGTTAATACGAAATTCTTCGAAATGAATGGGAAGAAGCAAGCTCTGATTCTTTTCGATACCGAGGAGCAGGCTACTGAAGCCCTAGTCTGCAAGCATGCGAGCTCACTTGGCGGATCAATAATACGAATTTCTTTCTCCCAATTACAGGCAATATAGGAATCTTGTAGTTATGGGAATGACAGGGCAAGGACTTAACTTATTTCTAGCAAACTTTCTTATGTTGGAATGCTGTTTCAATCACAATTAAATTGGCTGGATCAGCAAATATTGTTTGGTTTTTAATATCTGCTTAATGTACTTTGCTTGTATTATTTATTCATTAGGATTTTTAGTGATGATCAATTTTGCAGATTAGAAGGCTGGAGATATGAGATATTTTTTTCCCAGTAGAGGGATCTCAAATAAGTGCTTTGTTGTATTTTGAAAGTCCCAAACCATATTAGTCCCTACGATTTGTTTCATTGGTTTGCTTTTGTATAAATATCTCTCAGCTTTTGCTCCTTTTCTTCCTCCTACCACCTTTCTCTCTCAAAGAATCAAAATTGGAGATCCCTCTTCTCTCTCTTTCTGTCTCCCCTCCCTATTCCGTTTCTCTTCTACCTCTTTCCTCGAAGAATTAAAGATGTTTGTGCTTATTCATTACACATCTTATTTTAAAATGGATTTGAGCCTTCATTGTTATACACTTGTGAAGACTCTGAAGACTCTTGTTTACTTTTTTTTGGTCGAATTTTGTTGGCTAAGCTACTTAACTTATAGGTATCTCAACTTTGAATGATTTTAACACCGTTTCTCATATGGTACATGAATGATAAGAGAGATAAAAGTGCAAATTGTTTCCGAAAATACCGAACTTTTTGTATAAACTCATAATAATCTTTAAATTACTGCTTTTTGACAATGTAAATAAAATTATTTTTAAATTAAGATATTGCCTAATAGCTATATATTTTTAGTTAATAAATATTCAATTATTTTTATACAATTATTTAAATCTTAATTATTTATTATTATACATCTACAATAAAGATGTGCATATTGCAATGTATGTAAGATTTCTTACACAAATTTAATAAATTTATTAATTGCTCAAAGCATAAATGAATATAGTAAGCTTATTAAACCATATGGAATATATCATTTTCTACCCAAAAAAAGGAACTCACTTGATAAATATTTGATTTTTTCCTATATATTTTAAGAATTAAATCTTAGATAAATGCTTGAACTTTTAAAAAAATATATATAATTAATCAAGATGTCAATACTATCAATTTTACAAAAGTGAAGGAATTCTCATCCTTAAACACATTTTAATAATTTCAGCATTTAAACTATTATTTTTAATTTTTTTTTAGCTATTTCCTAATTCTAAAGCGTCCATAAAATAAATTTTATTTATCATTTTTATTAGAAATTTAACATTATATCTTTTTGTTATAGTTGTAAAATGTACCAAAAATTTATTTTTATAATTATATTAATGTGTCAGTAACATTAAAATTATTAAGCGAGTGTGCTTCTATTTTTAATTCAATATTTGTGTTTGAATTATTAAATAATATATATCTAAATTTGACATTGCAAACATATTCTTATCTTACTTAACCAATTAAAGACTTTTAATAAATTCCGTCGTCTAAGCTAATTAAAAATTATCATGTGACGTGTTTGAGGGTAGGATGATAAATTTCTTTAAATTACTATGGAAAAATTAATTTAATCAAAATTTTAAAAAAGTTTAATTGTATTTATTGGAGATAAAATTAAGGAGTAATTTAAGGAATAAATTAAGGAGTGCTAACTTCTTAATTTAAGGAGTAAATCAAGAACCTTAATTTAAGGATTAATTCAACGAGAAAAACAAAGAATCCTTAATTCAAGGAAAGAAATGCTTAATCCTTAATTGCCGAAAGAAAACGCTTAATCCTTAATTCAAGGAGTAAAACAAGGAATCCTTAATTCAAAGAGTAAATCAAGGAATGTTTAATTCAAATAGTAATTCAAGGAGTAAATCTTCTTATATATAGCTATAGAATTGTAATCAAAATATAAAAAAAATAATACAAATTTGAGAGAGCTTGTTTTATTTAGAAAGGCCTTTAGCCTGCCTTTAAACGACGCTTTCCAACACTAATTTTTGACATGGTATCGAGCAAGTCCATCTTCTTAAAAAATTGTTATTCCTTTGCTCAAAATGCGTTTGACACTCTATCAGCGATTTCTTATTCTTTTTGTTTTTTCAAACCAAATTTCTTGGCGATGATGGATTAAATCTCTTATACTCCTACACGCCCGATTTGGAGGAAGTATTATGGTAAAGAAAAGGTTCCACATCAAACCAAGTTTCTGGCGATGATAGATTAAATCTCTCCTACGCCTTCTACCGACTTGATGTGGAGGATGAGTATTGTGGTAAAAGGAAAGGTCCCACATCAAACCAAGTTTGGCGATGATGATTAAATCTCTCCTACAACTTCTACCAACTCGATGTGGAGGAGAGTACCACATCAAACCAAGTCTTGGCGATGATGTATTAAATCTCTCCTACGCCTTCTACCAACGATGTGGAGGAGATATTGTGGAAAGGCCCCACGTTGAAACCAAGCTTTCTTGGCGATGATGATTAAATCTCTCCCGGTTCTACCTACATGATATGGAGGATATTATAAAAGGAAAGGCCACACATCAAACTGTTTCTTGGCGATGATGGATTAAATCTCTAGCTTACCGCGATGTGGATAAGTATTGTGGTAAAAGGAAGGATATCGACAACAATAATATTTTTTTTTTGCTATCGTAATCAGTATTTTTTTGTTAGTTTTACATTTGCTGCCTTGGCTTCTCATCAATTTCAACGACTTCTATGCAAGCTTAGATCTATAAACCTTATGGATCCAGCTTGAGGGGAAGTATTGGAGATAAAATTAAGGAGTAATTTAAGGAATAAATCAAAGAGTGCTAACTTCTTAATTTAAGGAGTAAATCAATAACATTAATTTAATGAGTAAATCAATAACCTTAATTTAAGGAATAAATTAAGGATTAAATAAATGAGTTATCATCCTTAATTTAAGGATTAATTTAAGGAGAAAAACAAGTAATCCTTAATTCAATGAGTAAAACAAGGAATCTTTAATTAAAGGAGTAAAACAAGGAATCTTTAATTAAAGTAGTAAAACAAGGAATTCATAATTCAAGTAGTAAATCAAGTAATGTTTAATTCAAATAGTAATTTAAGGAATAAATCTAATTATATATAGCTATAAAATTATAATAAAAATATAAAAGAAATAATACAAATTTTAGAGGGATTCTTTATGACTTATGTTTCAAACACTAATTTTTCAACATTATCGTGTAAACTTAAAAAAAAAAAAAATCCTTCGTCTTCCCTGTACCGAACCACTGCCAAATTTTCCCCGACTCACCTACAGCCAAAACACAATCCCTAGCTACCACCCAATCGATTCTTAACCTAACAGCCATCTCATCATTGCAAGTTCATCCCAAGTACCACCACTACCTGGCTACCCAACCACCATTTTATGAGCTGAACCTAAAATCTAAGGGTTGCACTCTGTCTTGTCGGAAACAGAAACCACAAGAGCTTTCCTTCTTCCTAGTCGTGCTTCGTGGTCCCTTCTCTCTCCAGCAGCAGGTTGGATAAAGGTACGTTCTCTCGGCAACCAAACAACCCATGAAATTTTGACTTGAATGAGCATTGAGACTATATTAATGTCTAAAGATGATTCATTTGTTGTAATCTTAAGATAAGGCTTGTAGATTAACTTTAAGGAATGAAATAATTTGATTTTCCTATATATGTTCGTTAAAATGTCAGATATAACTCTTTATTAATTGGATTGGATCTCTCTTGATCGTAATTGGAATCTAATTATCCAATTCGCAGTTCTCATTACCCAGCAACCACCCTACTAGATCCGCATCACTCTTGGACAGTAATTATTTTAAAGGAAAACTAGTAAAGAAAAAAAATATAGAGAGGAAGCTGTAAAAATATTGACTGTTTTTATTTCATTCAAAAATACCCTAAAGCAAGAAGGTCGAAAATTTACTTTTGAATATGTTTGATGCAAGGTAGCTGATCCAGTTTGGAGTTTTGGATTCAATGAAGATGAAGGAATTTATTTTTCTATTAGAGTTTAGGATTTTGATTAAATTAATTTATTCTTTAAAAGTAATCTGAAGCATTCGATCTATCAATCCTGAGTTCCTCCTTATCTTTCTCCCTACATCTCTCTCACACTCTTTCTATCTTACAGGCAAGTTCTGCGTCTCATAGTCTTTTGGTTCTCCATCTTTCCTGGCTTTCCAATGAATGTGGGCCTGTTTGGTTACCGATTAAGGATGAAAAAAAGATAAAGGTTAACAAAGTTTTTAGCTGGTAACTCAACTCGGTCACTGGATATGCGGCTTCTTAAGATTTTTGATTTCTTATAAATCAAACTGATTTTTAGGGGTTTGAGTTGCATTTACTCTCTTTGAATTGGTCAACAATGTATATAGATGATTAGATGATTGTTTTATAGTTATTGTACTTTTTGGGTTATGATAGATGCATTTCGCTATTCCTGTGTGTTTTCTGCTGAAAAAAGACGTGCATTACTTATTACTTGTGTGGCTGTTTGGTGTTTGGGTGAACTTGAATTGAACAACTGCCTGGTTTCTGAGTGATTTGGTCTACATGAAGTGGGCCTAATTATGTAGTTTTTGAACTCAAAAGGTTGCCTTTTATGTTTCTTAACTGAAGCAAAGCAGAAAAAAAGCTTGCATTTTGGCTTTACAGATATGGGTTGTGATAATTCTGAAATTTTGTTCATCTGTTTGTTACAGGGTGTTCACAATGACATAACCTTCAAAGTTATTCACGTTTGAAATGTTGGGCATGAATTTTCAGAAGTATACTCTCTCATCGATTTCTCTTTCCTTTTCTTTTGAAGTGAAAATGTCCTGGTTTTCATAGTTGGTTGTAGTTAACTTTTAATGGCTGAATGATTGTTTGAGGACCTTAACGACTGCAGTTCTTGCCCCAACTGGAGATCCCTATAACACAATTACCACTGTTATCACATCAGTGTTACAATACTTAAGAAGAAAGACTCTTAAACAAGTGCTAAGTTGAAATTAAATGCATATAAAAAACTTAACTAGTTCCAAGTGTGAATTGAAGGTTCTACCATCACTTCTATGTCTTCGTGAAAGCTTTTCCCTCTGGTCAATGAAGAAGGACCCAGATTTTGAAAAGGCCCTATCTAGGAATCGACGATGGGTAGTCAATAATCAAATCAAGAACATAATCCTTCGCTGCCCTAATAGGATAGCACCTGTGAACTACCTCCAGAAGAAGTTTAAGACCCTTGATCTTCAAGGAAGAGCTCTCAATTGGCTCAAAAAATATCCGTGTTGTTTTGAGGTCTATCTCAACCATGATGAGTACTATTGTCAGCTGACTAAAAGGATGATGGTTTTGGTAGAAGAGGAGGAGTCTATCAAGGATATGCAGGAACCACTGCATGTGGAGAGACTAGCAAAATTATTGATGATGAGCTCAAATCGCAGGCTCAATGTTGTGAAGCTTAATGAACTTAAGCGAAATTTTGGTTTTCCTGATGACTATTTGATTAGAATTGTGCCCAAATATTCTGATTTGTTTCGAATTGTCAATTATAGCGGGAGACGGAGTTCAATGGATATTGAGCTTGTGTGTTGGAAACCTGGTTTGGCAGTTTCAACAATTGAAGCGTCTGCCTGTGAGCAGGGTATTGAACCATCTTTCTCATGTTCATTGCCCACTTCTTGGGTGAAGTCATGGGAAAAATTTAATGAATTCAATTCAACTCCATATATTTCGCCATACATGGATTCCGGTGGGCTGTTGGAAGGATCAAAAGAGATGGAGAAGAGAATGGTGGGTTTAATTCATGAGTTGCTTTCATTAACTTTGTGGAAGAAAGCATCAATTTTGAAGCTAGGACACTTTAGGAGAGAGTTTTTATTGCCAGAGAAATTGAATGTCCTGCTGCTTAAGCACCCTGGTATATTCTATGTGTCGAATAAGTACCAGATTTACACTGTTCTTCTAAGAGAATGTTACAAAGGTTCAGAACTAGTTGATAAGGATCCAATTATTGATGTGAAGGAGAAGTTTGGGGAACTCATGCAAGAGGGGCTTCATGAATATAACCGAAGACACTATTTGGCTAATTTAGAAAAGAAAAGAAAGAGAGGCATGGAACATAGGAGATTGGACAAATCCAGAGATAAAACATCTGAAGCTTCTGAGCATGATAATGAGGGAGACACACTGGGTGGTTTATTTGATCCTGAAGAAAGAAAGCGATTTTATAAAGTTTTGTTTGATGATGATAACCGATGAGGTGTGATTGTGGGTATTCGTGTTTTCTGATACTTCTGTGCCACCTCTGTGAAAAGGGAAGAAGGGTTTGCTTCCACTTATAATTACCGATGTGGGAGGCTGAATATTTGGCATGAAAATGCTCAATAGCTTCACTTTCTTCACAATAGGTCGGTGCCCTGAAACATTTTTTCTCCGTAAGTTCTGCATGCTTCTGATTTGTTATGTTAAACGGGATTTTATACCATCTTGTTTCACCGCATTACACAAATGCTGCCATTACTTAAGGAGTCTGATCTTTGCAAGTCATCAGAACTGCCTAAATAGAGTAACTTGTACATCTCATGTTCTAGGCGAATTGTAAATCTTGTATGTCACTGCTAACTGATCTTCAGTATGATCTTTATCGAGTAGATTTCAAAGGGAAAGCTACTGATCAAAGGCAGGTAGATTGTAAGGTTTTGGCTGATCATTGAGAAAGAAAGGTGATCATGAAGGCCCATGGCCTAGGGTGGTGACCTCCATTGCACATTGGAGGGGTGCAGCATATGGTCAAACCAATGTGTGGGAGCTGAAGTCATAATTTGTGTCAGTGGGGGACTGCATTCGCGCGGCCCCTTCCAATCTTCGTTTAAAGTTTTATTTATTGTTTGGTATGTTAGAATATTTTTCTGTTTTTAAGACCCTAAATAATTGTTAATAAATAATGAGAAAGAAAGGTGTTGGAGGATTTTTATTTTTATTTTCCTTTTTTTAGTAAATTGCAGTAGGTGTCTATAACCTCTGTGATAGAAGGTCCTTTGTATGTTGCTACGGTGGTACCTAAAGGGCTTTTGTTCTGTTGATTTGGAGTTCCTTACCTCATCATTTTTTAAGCTTAGGTTTGTAGTTTGGAGGAGTTTTTCTACATTTTGTTGTTCTTCCTTTCCTCCGAATACAGTGCTGTATATACTTTTTGGGAGGAAGTTGTTCTTATCGCCAAGTTTGCTTTGTGTTGTTGGGGGTTATTTGCTATTTTACTTTGTTGTGCTTTTAAGGCTTTCTGAATTTCTTGCTTAATGACAATGTACAGTTCTCGTCTCCAATATTAATCCTGATGTAATTGTCTTATTCTTCTAAATTAATGTCTTGCTCATCTGCTTCTCAATGCTGAAGCGAAGCTCTTCAGATGATCGGATGGTAACATTGTGAGAATTAAACTTCTTTTCAACAAACCAGATCATGCACTTGTTCAAATGGGTGATGGCTTCCAAGCTGAACTAGCAGTGCACTTCTTAAAGGTTTGGATAAGTTTCGTATGCATCCTACAATTAGTAACCCATATACGTTATCTTTTTTCTCTAATAAATAAACGAAGCTTTGGTGTTAAATTGTGCTTCATATTTTGGCGTCTGCAGGGGAGGGTGGTTGACAGTTTTATTATTTAGAAATTTCTTTAATTATGAGCATTTTAGACTATATTTCAAAAGTTTCAACTCAGGGAGCAATGCTGTTTAAGAAGCGATTGGAGGTTAACTTCTCTAAGCATCCAAACATAACCCAATGTCCTGACACACAAGTATGTGAACTCAAATCAGAACCATTTCAACAGTAATGCAGTAAAGAACTACCTTTATTGCTGCTCCCCAGCAAAGATGATTCATCTCTTCTCTATCAGGATGTCGCTGAAGTGGAGATCGTGAACCTCCTTGAGGAGCATGGTGCCATTGTTAATACCAAACTCGTCGAAATGAATGGGAAGAAGCAAGCTCCGATTCTTTTCGATAGCTAGGTGCAAGCTACTGATGCTCTATTCTGCAAGCATGCGAGCTTGCTCGGCTGATTAATAATTTGAATTTCCTTCTCCCAATTAAAGGCAATATTAGGAACCTTGTAGTTATGGGAATGACCGGGGGCAAGGACTTATTTTATTTAGAGCTGACTTTCTTCTTCTATGGTGTCTGTAAGTCAATTAGTAACATACACAATCAAACATTGGATGAACAAAAAAGGCTTGAAGATACAAAGTTATGTTGCAATTTGCGAAATGCAAACTAAAAAAATATATGATGAAATTCTTCGAATAATGTTGAGATATATAAATGTTTATAATCTACTTTGAGTTAAAATATATTTTAATAATTATTTATATTATTGTTGAAGATTTTTTTCCCAACTTTTACTTGTATGCAATAACACTTATTAGTGTGTAAATTCTTGAGAAAGTAATAACAATATTAAGGATTATAATTATAAAATAATAATATTTATATCTATTTTAAATATTTTTATTATTAAAAAAAATTGATATATTATTTTATATCGAACACCATACCATTTAGAGTGTTATATATGTTTAATGTTAAATATCATTGATCCCGTTAAATATTATTGAAATATTTTTTTGTTATAACTTTTAAAAATATTAATTTTTTTTCAAATAAATATGGAGTAGTCACTGTTGGATTGTTTTATTTGAGAAGGGATGTTTAGGTTTGGTTATATTTTCTCTCTAAAAAGTAATGTAAAATTAATATATTAATAAAATTCGTGTGCCCGTGAGTAAAAATAGAATTACTCTAAGAGAAATTATTTTAAAAGGAATCAAATGTAAATGGGTAGGGGTCTAATATGTCATGGGGAGCGATTATTATCACATTATTTTATAAACATAGATATTGTAAATAATAAAAATGGTTAAAAATATCCATAATAAATTAATTGAAATTGAATGGATATATTAAAGATAAACTAATGGTTTTAATAATTTTTAAAATTATCAATAAATATTTTAAAAAAATTAAAAAAATAGCACGGATAACCTCATCTTATGTTATTTAATAATTTTTAAGAATGAATGAATTATATTTTGTTTATAGTGTATTAAGTTTATTACAAATATATCTATAACATTTATAAAGTTGTAATTATATCTATAATGTATTTAAAATTTATAGATATATTTATAACATTTATAAATTTTAACATATTTATATTAAATGTATTTATAATTTTGAAAATTTAAAATTAATGGGTCTCGGTTACTCACGATGTTGGATGAAATTCCCCAATGTTTCTTAACATGCTTAAGGAACCACTATTTTGTTTCGTCCATAGTGCAATCTGTTGAGGTAGGTATCAAAATTGCATATTTACTGAAACGATTAATAACTACAATTATGTTGCTAAAGTTTTCTAATTTTGACAAACAAATGATGAAGTCCATTGAGACACTCTCTTATGGTCTCTCTATGATGGACAATAGCTTTAATAAGCCTTTTGGTGCATGTTGCTTCGTCTTGTCTTGTCTTGTTGGCATACAAGACAAGTTCTCACATAGGCTTCAACATTATCTTGTAATTAAGGCCAATAATAAATAGACTTGATCAAGATAAGAGTGCGTCTTATAATTGGGTGTCCAGCCCATAGTGAATCGTGACACTTCTTGATCAGCTCCTTCCTTAAGTTATCCCATTTAGTCACATAAATGTAGTTCTACTTGGCGTAGAGTAGTTCGTCACTCGATCAAAATTGTCTTGTTTTCCTTCCTTGATAAGGGCAAAGATGTTTTGAGCTAGGACATCTACAACCCTTCTTTAATCCTTTTCAATAAGGGATTGCTTAGTCTACTTAAGGCTATTAACTCCACCTTTCGATTTAACGCATCAACCACCACGTTGGCCTTGTTGGGTTTGTACTCAAACTTCGCCAAGAAGCCTTGCCATTGAGCTTGCTTATGACTCAATTTCTTCTGAATCTGGAAGTAGCTAGTTGCTACATTGTCCGTCATGATCATAAAGTGAGTACCCAATAAGTAGTATCGTCACACCCTTAAGCAATGGATGATAACTATCATCTTCTTTCCCTGCACCGTGTAGCGACGTTCACTGTTATTAAGCTTACGACTCTCATATGTTATTGGACCCCCTTCTTGCATCAATACTCTACCAATGGTAAAGTCTAAAACATCTATAATTAATCCAATGTGACAGATGTTTTAAGACAATTATAAAAGGTTTATCTAAAACAAAATGGGTGGATGGCTATGGAAGTTATTTTGTCTGTATTAAATTGATATTTTAATTATTTTATTTTTACGAATAACATTTAAGTTAATCTTTTTGTAAAAATGAATTATTTTAGTTATTTTTGAACAATAAAATATTATTTTATTAATAAAAAATTATAAAAGTAAATTTAATTGAATAAAATTATCATTTTATTTTAATAGTTTAAAGTTAAATACGAATATTACAACGTTTTCTTATATTTTTTGTCAATTTTTTTTTAAATTTTAAATTTTTTGAATTTTTAGACATTTTTATGTATCTTATTTTCCGGTACAATACTCATAAAAAATATGATTAAAAAAATGTCAAAAAAAATACAAAAAATTTCATAAAATATAAAATTTAAAAAATCAATTGAAAAAAAAATAATCTCTTAAATATTGAAATAAAATAATACTTTTACTTCTATTAAATTTATTTTAATTTATTTATTAATAAAATAATATTTTATTATTTAAAAAGTAATTAAAATATTATATTTTTTTTTATTTAAAATGATATAAATATTTCTTACAAAATGGAGTGATTAAAATATTAAAATGATAAAAGCAAAAAACGCTCGTAAATACTTAATTCAAACAAAATACTAAATATTTACACTCCTACTACCACGCGCACCATGTCAATAGATTTTCGCGAAATCTGTTTCAGCACGTTAACAAAGAGCGGATTCCAGCGAGTCAATTCGCGTGTAACAAAGTCTTTCACGCTCAGTCCGTCCAAAATCTTTCCCATTAAAGAAGAGCGGGAAAATTTGAATTTTAAATAATCTTGACATTATTAAAAGAGAGACACACTCAACAGTCAGAACTGCTTTCAAAAACAGAAATTCAAAAAAATAAAAAATAAAAAAACGGAAGGTGGAAAAAAGAAGGAAAACAAACATGTTTTGAAAACAAGAAACATATCGTCTACTGTTCAACCTTCTCCCTACATTATATTGAGTTGCTATTTTACTTCAGAATTTGGATAGAGATGTACACGTGTTTATAGGTCACCAATTTCAGTGTATGTAAAAATGGATTTTCATGGAATGAAGAGGAAGGAGCTACAATCTCTGTGCAAGAAACATGGAATTCCAGCGAATTTGACCAATCGCGAAATGGCCGGTAGGCTTGATTTGGTTCTCAAGGTGCTTTCCTTCTCTCTCTCTCTCTATATATATATATATATATGTTCTTACTGAACAATCAAAATATTACACAAGATAATACTAAATGTCGAAGATCTTCAAGGCAAGAAAAAATCTTTAATTCTGTGTTTTGCTTTGTCTTAATGAGAAGTTTCAATTATGCAATAATTGCTTCATCTTATGTTTTGTCTTTTAAAATTTGCAGCAGAAAGATGAAAAGTCCCTAACTCAGGGTCCGTCATGTACTGAGGTAGTTGATGTTGAAATTGATTCTAACAATGTTATGGTTCGGAAAGGGAAGAAAGTTAGGTTTAGTCCTGAAAATCAGATACTTATGTATGTGCTTTCCGAGTCTGAATCTGGCTCGGATAAAGATTTCAATCCAAAAAAAAAACGGGTGGTAAAGAGGATGCCAGCAAAATATAAAGTTCAGGTTGCTGAAACTGACAAAGAGGCTGAGAGACCAATTAGAATTACAAGATCCAATGTACAAACAACAGTTGGAGGACGAAATGAAAAGATGGGTTATGCATCTTCAACCAAGAAAAGGAGTGCCAGAGGAGGTATAGAAAATGGTGGTTCTGCTAAGCTATCTCGTGTTGCTGGTGGACAAGCTGAATCAAAAGGTGGGTTGATTACAAGACAGTTGCGCAATAGGGAGGTGGTGGCTGAGGTAGGATTTCTCACAAAAGACAAAGCAACTGATGCATTGAGTAGGGATTTGAGAAAAACTAATTTCACTCGTAGGATGACAAGGTCTAATACCATAGTTGACAATAATGATTCTCCGATTACTAGAGGATCTGAAGCTTTTGTAGTTCGGGAAATATGTCAAAAGGTTCAACTCGAAGAGCCTTCCAAGGATTCGAGTGAGATTTCTTTGGGGCAGAAGCCTGCTACATTCCAGAAGGGAAGGGTGCAAAATGATTCTAAGGCTGAACAATGCGTTGAAGGTGACCAAGTTTCAAGGAAGTATTCTAGAAGGCAGTTAAAGAAAACTGCAGAAGCAGCTACTGCATTGAGTAGGGATTTGGGAAAAACTAATATCATTCGTAGGATGACAAGATCTAATACTGTAGTTGACAAAAATGATTCTTCGATTACTGAAGTTTTTGAAGTTGGGGAAAAATATCAAAAGGTTCAACTCGATGAACCTTCCAAGTGTTCAAATGAAATTTCTTTGGGGCAGAAATCTGTTACGTTCCAGAAGGAAAGGGTGCAAAATGATTCTAAGGCTGAACAATGCGTTGAAGGTGACCAAGTTTCAAGGAAGTATTCTAGAAAGCAGTCAAAGCAAAGTGTAGAGGACGGAGTCTCTCATAATGTAATGAGTATTGATTGTGGGACGGAAATTCAAAGTATTCTCCCCTCCGGGCTTTCGAGGAGATCCAGGCGCAAAACAACATTATTTACCACACACAATGCGGTAGAAAATGCAACTTCTCTTGCCATTGGCCCTTCAAGGAGGTCTCGACGCAATACTACACTGTTTACCTCTGTTACTACTGCTGCTGATGAGGAAATGAGAACAGCAGAGACTGTTGGAAGGTTGAGGCAACCAATAGAGGCAGCTTTAGAAAGAGGTGCTAAAGTGGCTAAACCAATAAGACGTTCTAATCGCAATGCTATGAGACAGATTTCAGAAGAAAGTTCTTCGATTGCTTGTGAACCAGTGAACAATAAGCCTGTGAAATGTTTCTCTAGCAATGTTTCTCAAAATGAAACAATTGACCTTACAGAACTTGGAAACAGTTCTGCAAAAGGTAAAAGGCAGCCTGAGTCAAAGATACAAAACTTAGTAGTAAAGGAATCAATTACTACAAGTAGTTTGTCTCTTGAGGAACTACCAGCTGAGGAATTTAACCCAATTGGCTTGAATGATTCAACTTCAGCTCTTCATATACATCCACCTAGTTCTTCACCACTGGCACAAGGTAAAGACATGTGATATTCCTCGTGTGCTACTTCTTACTGCTTGAAGTTTGATTTGGTGGATTTTTTATCGTTCAAGCAAGCATTTTTTATTTATTTTTCCGTGTCATTTAATTCTCTCGTGTTTTGCTAACCTGAACCAAATTCAAGGAACCTTTTGCTCAGACAAGGATATTTTACTTTCTGGTTTTTCTTTTTAAATGGTTTACCTGATGGAATGGAACCTGTAGGTGTGAGTCATTTTAAAGGTCCAATCTTTGAGTATTGAAGAATGATTGGAATAAATGGAATGAAAGAGATATTGCTGTAAGAAAATTTTTCACTTAGTGAAGTCGCTTCCCAACAAAAGTGTATAAAATACTACATTCAGTAAATTCAATTTTCGAAGTGTTCTGCTAAAAAAATCCTGAAGTAAGGAGATGTGTATGTCAAATTGAATCCAAAATTTAGACAACTAGCTAAAGATTTGGTTCTAAAAATATTGCAGATACCATGAATAAGTGGGAAAAAAATAAAAATCCAGCCTAATTTTTTTTGGGAGGATTGGACATATGTTCAGATATAGAGAATGGTTTAGTGTGCATTGTTTCTTAATTTCTCATTCCTTACCATCTTTATGAAGCTGAAGGGTTAATTTTTTATAATGACACAATCCTTGATTCATTCTGGTAGTACCCTGATATGATGTTCTGAAAGATTTTATTTTCAGTTGATATAACATGTAATATATATGTTATAAAAATGCAGGAAACGAGTGTGCATCTGATGTCAAAAATGATAGGACTAAGAAGCAGAAGACAATAGAAGGCAGAGGTAATTTTATAATTTGTATTTCTAGCATAATCTTTGGGTAGTAAATTAATGGTTCAGAAAGGTTATGAAGAATTACCAAATGCTAAAACGAGGCTGATTGTGGAAAATAATGCAACCTTTCCAGATTGTGAAGAGGATGATGACCATAGAGTCTGTGAAGAAGCTGTTGCCCCCCTGAATGACATTGATTGTCTGGTTTCAGATCAACTTGTATGTGCCAGTGGAAGCGAGGCTATTGCAGAGAAGACTATGGAAGCAACACTTGGTTACGAGTTATCGGCAGAAATGCCTCTCTCTTCTGTTGAATCAAAGAAAGGTAGTCTCCCTTGTTTCCTTGCTCTGTCATTTCAAAAGTAGAGTTCGGATGCTAAGCTATCTGTTGTTTCACTAGTTAGAGCTAATTTGAATAAATACAGCCATTATGATAAATTCTTGAAGGATTTTTACTTTATTGGAGCATAGCTTTAATTCAAAATCACGCACCGAAGGATCTGCACCCTTCAGTCATGGATATTTTATTTTTAACTTCAAATTTTAATATTGACTCTGAAACATTAGCTTTGGAAATGGATATAATACTATTAGCACATAAAAACAACATCGTTAACATCAACATCATTTTCACCCACCAGTTTCAAAAGAGATGATCTTGAGGGTTTGAGTTTTCTTCAACCCCTTTATGTTAACAAATCCAGGATCCAGCATTACAAATTCTTAGAGAGTTCTGACCATGTAAATTCAACATCATGCATTGTTTTGCTCTGAGTCTCTTTATCTAATTCTTATATTCTCTAAGTAGGAGATGGAGAGTGGTGCGAAGCAGAAAAGTTGCATATCACCTCGGTAGTTGATTTTGAAAGTGAGCAAAGTGAGAAAGATGGAACAATGTTTAAACAATCTGATCAACAAGTTCCTGGAGAGCAACATGGTGAATATGAACATAAACTAGTCGAGGGTTTGAACTTTGTTCAAAATCTTGATGTTTACTAATATTCATAAGAAATACTTGAGGATCGACTCTACAATACTTAATAATTAGAGTAGTTTTAAATTCTATATCATGTAGCTTTGATTTGAATCACTTTATCTAATTTTGTATTGACTCTGACTTTTCTAGATGTTGCAGAAGAAGTATATCATGATGACAGAGTTTGTGAAGAGGATGTTGCTTCTCTGAATTCCATTGATCAGCTTGTATTTGCCAATGAAAGCGAGACCAATGCAAATCAGACTGAGGAAGCAGCACTTAGTTCTGAGTTATCTGCTAACATGCCTCTTCTCAGTAATGAACAAAAGAAAGGTAGATTCTAAAATACTTAGTTTTCTCTTTCATCTAAAATATAAAATTTGATTGCTGGCGCTTTGTATTTCACTAGTCAACGCTAACATGAATTTTACTGAGTACATAACCCCTGGATGTTTATAAATACAGCCATGAGAAATTCTTAGAGGATTTTGACCATGCAATACTATATTAGAACCTAGCTTTAAATTCAAAATCATGCACTCTTTTGTCCTGAATCATTTTATCTAATTTTCATATTGAGTCTAAGACATTTGCTTTGGATATGGATATGATCTTATTAGGAGATGGAGAGAGGGATGAAAATGAAAATTTAAATTTGCATGTCTGCTCAGAAATTGATTTGGAAAGCAAGCACAATGAGAAAGTTGAAGAGAAAGATCGTACAATGTTTGAACAATATGATCAACAAATCTTTACAAAGCAACATGGTAAGCATCACCATCACTTTCACCGACTAGTTTCTAAAGAGAGGATCTTGAGGGTTGGAACTTTCTTCAATCCTTTTATTTTAACAAATCCAGCATCTAGCATGACAAATTATTAGAGTTTTTTTGATTATGCAATGCTTAAAAGCTTAACTAGAAAGTAGTTTTAAATTCAACATTATGACTGCTTTGTTTTGAGTTTTTTTATTTAATATTTATATTGACCGAGTAGGAGATGGAGAGTGTGATGAAGCAGAAATGTTGCATATCACCTCTGAATTTAATTTTGAAAGTGAGCATAATGAGAAAGATCAAACAATGTTCGAACAATATGATCAACAAGTCCCTGATAAGCAACATGGTGAGTATGAACATTAACAAGTTTAGGGTTTGAACTTTCTTTAAAATCTTGATGTTTACATATATTCACGAGAAGGACATTGCAAATGTTTACCATACAATACTTATTGGAGAGTAGTTTTAAATTCAACGTCATGTAGCTTTGATCTCAATCTCTTTATCTAATTTTTGTAATTTGAGAATTTTCTAGATGTTGCAGAAGAGGTACATCATGTGGATAGAGTTTGTGAAGAGGATGTTGCTTCTCTGAATGACATCGATTGCCTGGTTTTAGATCAGCCTGAATGTGCCAATGAAAGCAAGACCCTTGCCAAACAGACTGAGGGAGTAACTGAACCAATGAATGGTAGACTCTTAAATACTTTGTGTGCTCTTTAATCCCAAAAATAAAACTTGGTTGCTTGCTGAACATTCTGTTGTTTCACAAGTCAGCACTCCTGTGACTTTACTGAGGGCTTAACCTCTGGATGTTAATAAATACAACCACAAATTCTTAGAGGACTTTGACTTGCAATAGTTTCAATTCAACATCATGTTTTGCTTTGTCCTGAATATTTTTCTCTAATTTTCATATTGATTCCCAATCTTATAGGAGGTGGAAGGTGGAGTGAAGCTGAGAAGTTGCCTATATTTTCGAAAGTTAATTTGGGAAGCAAGCACAGTGAGCAAGATGAAGAGATTGAGAAAGACCTAGCAAAATTTGAAAAATCTGATCAACAGATGTCTGAAAAGCAACTTGGCGAGCATCAACATCTTTTTTACCCACTAGTTTCAAATGAGGGTCAACATATGCATGAATTTATAAGGGCAAGGGGCTCTTTTGCTCCTATGCATGAAGGAAACATAACAGACTCTTTTAAACTCAATGGGTATAAGTATGAAGCTATGCAATATGTTGAGTCTAGTGGTCCTGCTGCCTATAATAAGTTTGAAAATGTTAAAGAACGAAATGCTTATTCATTAAACAGCAAGAAGAAAGCAGTGGAGGCAGAAAAAGGACTGCCTTTGTTGCCACTTATTAATGAACTGGAAAACAATATAGCTGCAACTAATGAAGCTGGTTACGCTTATATGAGCATCAAGGGGTCTGAGGATGATATCAAATTTTCTCTCGATAGGTTTGATGATTGTTGTCTGCGGGATAAGGAAGCTGGCAACCCTACTAGTGAAGGTTTAGCAGGTTCAAGAATAGTTACTTTCTCATTGCATAACTTTTGATTTTGCTTTTGAACCATTTTAGCAAATGAACTGTAATTCCATAAAATTTCTGCTGTGGTGATGATATAATATGCTGATTGGAGCTGTTGAATATTACACATTGAGTTGAAGATAATATTTGCTCTTTGCAAAATGCAGGAAAACATTATAATTGTCATCCATGCAATGATTGTGGTAGTGGTCATGCAGAAGTGATTGAAGTGACCAATGAGGACAGTGGTAAGTGTTTAATTTTGTTTTTGAAAATTAGTGTGTTCTGAACCAACATGGACATGAGTTTTTTGAGTTTCATAAGCCTGTTCTGAGAGAACTCTTCTTGCAAGGCATTGACATGGAAAAAAAGGATCAACCCTTGGAAGGAAACAATCAACCTGGAATAAAAGAAGATTTTTCAGGCCTAGAGGCTAATGAAGATATAAGTAGTAAAAGAGGTGGATTAAGTGTTGAAAATGATGCAGACACATCCTTGGTCATAAACCAACTTCATGAAAACCGAGGTGCATTGGAAGGAGTTTATGCAAATAAGGGTATTTGTCAGGATCTTAGTGACATTTCAGGCAGTGATAACAGTATCATTAATACCAAAGACAACCAGGAAGAAGAATCTGCCTTGCATAGTGTTCATAACGTGATAAACTCTTTTGGTGAGTTCAAGAACTTTACAGACTTTGAAGAAAATTTCTCCATACCAAAGCACATTGAATGTTCTGGCCTATAACATTTCTTCTTCTGGCCTCTATTCTCTGCTGTCAAATAACATTTTTACCCTACTTTAGCTGTCTGCATTTTATTTATACTAAAATTTATGTGAATTTTGCAGGGACAGAAGAATCAATGGAAGACAAAAGCAGACGTTCTAGAAATGGTAAGATAGATGATCGATTAACCAAGGATAGCAAAGTTTGTGTTCATGAGGAGCAAGCCTTTATGGAAGTGGATGCAAGTATGCTTTCAAAACCAGGTCTTCAGGATCCACCTAATGATAATGATTTGAGGGATTACTGCCATGATACGTTAGTTGATGCTGAAGGTTCACAACCAGGGGAATGTCAAAGTAATCATAGCATTATGTCTTTTTATGGATCTAATTCCCTGACTAGGAGCTCCAATCCTGTCTTTAAAATTGATATTAAAGGTGAGTATTTGATTATTTGTTCATCCCTTACTTCATGCTTTAGCTAATTTATGTAAACAAAGAATCAGTTGCAGACCTTGACAACAACGAAATTGAGGCTCAAAAGTTTCAAGAATTGAATGTCAATAGGCCTGCTGAAAGAGTTTTTCAGAATCCACTAGAGGATCATATAAGTGAGTACAGAAAAGATCGAAAACTTGAGGTATATGAAAGTAATCATAATGATATGGACTTCAGCGGATCTATGACCACGGCAAGTTGCTTCACCTCTACGTGCCAATCAGATTATAAAGGTGAGTATATTTACTTGTGTCAAACAATCAGACATATTGCAGTTATGAATTATGAACACATACCACATGTTTTAGCATAATTATTTGGTTTCTCTGCTGAATGTTTCTCAAATGCTCCAAGAGATTTTAATGTTTGAACTCCTATTGCAATTGCAATTAAATCCTTGATTGATGCACTAGACTGAAAAAAAAATAGTTTGTATCAAATGTTTACTGATGTATAAAATGCAGAAGATAAATGTGGATGTGATGATACCAGTGGCAGAGACAAAAATGAAAATGCAGGCATGCAAATAACAGTTGAAGGTAGAGATAACTTCATAATTTATATTGGGAAAAATATAGATGCATTTAATTTTTTTTTTATTTTGTAAGCGAAAGACAGACTATCATCAGATGTATTAGTTTATCTTTGGCTCAAAATTAAAAGTAATGGAAAAAAAATTGAAATTCAGAATAAAAAAAAACTATGTCAATATATTTGATTATAAATTTACAGCATTTACGTAGAGTAGTCAAAAACTAATTAGACCTAAAGACAGAAGAGGAAGAATTTGCATTATGTAGTCTTTGATAACGTGATCATTTCTTCCGTTGAGCTAAGAACTTTTCCAACTTTGAAGAAGATTTCTTCATATCAAAGCTTGAATCCATTAGTTTATCCTTTTACGCCACTTGCGTTGTCTGCATTTTATTACAACTCAAATTTATGGGAATCTTGCTGTTACAGAGGAATCAATGCCAGAGAAAAGCATAAGTCCTAAAAATTGTAAGATTGATGATCAATCAGCCAAGTATAACGAAGTTTGGGTTCAAGAGAATCAAGCCTTCTTGGAAGAGGATGCTAGTATGCCCTCTGATCCAGGTCTTCAGGATCCTCCTGGTGATAATGGTTTGAGGGACTATGGTGATGATCCATTGGCTGATGTTGAAGGTTCGCCGATTAAATTTCAAAGTAATCATTACACTACGTCTTTTAGTAGATCTAATTCACTGTCTAGAAGCTTCAACCCTTCTTTTGAAATAGATTTTAAAGGTGAGTGAGTATATGTTTTTGTGCAGAATAACAGTAATGCGCATATCTGTATGATACCTTAATGCATGCTATAGCTAATTTATGTAAAAGAATCAATTACAGGTACCGGCAGCTTTAGGATTGATGATCAATCAGCCAAGTATAATAATACGCCTGGAGTTCTTCAGGATCCAGTTCATGATGATCATATTATTGAGTCCAGTGATAATAAATTGGGTGAATCAGAAGGTCCAAAACAAGATGTAGACGAAAGTATCCATAATGATTTGGAATTCTGTGGGTCAATGTCCACAGTTAGTTGCTTCAGCATCACCCCTACCTTCCAAGCGGATTTTAATGGTGAGTATATTTATTTACTTTTGTCAAATAACCGGATATAATGCATTGCAATATGCTTTAGCATAATTATTAAACAGAAGGATTAAACTTAAAGTGTGCAGAGTAGTCATTGGATTTGTTTTAGCCGAGTGTTTCTTACGTTATGATATTATTGTTTAAATTCTTTGAGTTTTCAGAACATGTTGACTGATCTATAAAGTGCAGGTGGAAAATGTAAATTTGATGATGCCGGTAGCAGAGACGAAAATGAAACAACAGAGAAGCAAATGATTGTTGAGGGTAAGGGTAACTTCCTAATTTAGACTCTGAAAGATTTGGGTGCCGTTATTTTTAATTTTGTAAGCACAAACTGTTATAAAATGTATCAGTTATATTTATTTTTGAGAAAATAACAAATGGAAAAAAACCAAGAATCATAATCAGTGCTAGTAGTTATAAATTACATAATTGAATCACCACCCCCACCCAAAAAAAAAAAAAAACTGAATTCAGAATAAATTTACATTATCAAAAACTCTCTTGAACAATTTTGTTTATAATATTATCTCATTTTAGTTTTCATATTCTTCATGACAAAGGTACTCCGGAGAATGAGTCAAGCGATAAAAAAGATCATGGTGATTTAACCTATGCTACTGATGACTTGCATTTGGAAAATAATGCAATCTCTGCTTTGTTTGGGGATGCTTCTCTCGAGAATACTATTAATAGTAAAGTTTCAAATCAGCCTTTATGTACCAATGGAAGCGAGACTAATTCCAGTCAGATTAAGGAAGCAGCACTTGGGTCTGATGACATGCCTCACGCCAGTAGCGACTCAAAGGAGGCTGAAGTCTTTGATGTTTCGCTTGTTTCTCCACTGAAAGAAAATAAAAATTCTAAGCTTTCTGTTCCTGCAAGTTTTGGTAAGTGCCTAGCCCCTTGATACTAACAAATTATTGAGTTTAGACTACTTTATACTTAATTAGATCATAATTTCAAGTCATAGTATCAATTGCTTGCTCTTTAACATATACAATAGTCTTCAATGAGATTCATGCTGAGCCTGATGTATTTACTGTAAATTATTTGACTTTAGTAGGAGGAAACCTGGATATAGTTGAAAAGTTACAAGTATCCTCGAAAGTTGATTTGGAAAACAAGAAGCGCAAGAAAGACTTGGATATTAAGGAAAATTTAAGAATGTCTAGATGGTGTGTTCCACAAGTCTCTGAAATGCAACTTGGTGAGGACGAGCATTACACTTATCCTGCTATATTTGAAGCGCTGATTTCAGGAGATGACAAGAAGTCCAATGAGGAAAAGGGTATGTCTACAATGCTCCATGAACACAAAGATCAGGTGACTGAGATGCATGAAAGTATCAAGGTTGGTCCTGTGCATGAACTAAGGACAGTAGATGATGTTGACATCAATGTCAACAATTATGCTGCTGCGGAAGATGCAGAGGTGGATAGTAATGGGTCTGCTAATGAAAATAAATTTGAAATTGTTGAATGTAAAGGTCATTCAATGACCAGCAAGAGAACTGAAATGGAGTCAGAAAACAGATGGTGGTCTTTGCTTCCAATTGGTATGCTTGACCTGAAGGATGGAGTTGACATTTTTAAAGCTAGTACTGTATCTGACACCTTTGAAGGTGCAGAAACACAGAACGAAGCTGCACAAACTGCATCACTTGTTAAAGTGAAGTTTGGAGATCTTAACAAGTCCGGTGAAGTTTCTTCGGACTTGGATAAAAGTGAGTTTGTTGTTTCAAATGATGCTTTGGCTAAGGATGGTGAAGCCAAAAATAAAGAAATCATTGAAGAAGTGGTCAACCATTTTAATGAAGACAATAAAGAAATGGTGGATGGTGTTGATGATTATGAGGACAATAAGGAACTTGCAACAAATGATAATCATATTGCGTCTGTTAATGCATGGGACAACAATGTAGCTGCAAGTGATGAATCTGGTTATAAGACCATAGAAGAAAAGAGTCTTCACAATGTCAAGCATGGTGAAGAATTTGAAGACAAATCACAAATATGTCTGAATGGATATGAGGATAATCTGTGGGATAAGGAAAACTATACAGTTGATAATTCTATTGGCAAAGCTATAACAGGTTCAAGTAGCATCTCTTTTTTTGCTTAATATTTCGTCTTACTATGGTGTCTTCTTTGTAATTTTCAAGTAGGAATTAATATAGTTCTTGGCTGAATATGCAGGAGAGGATTATGAATGCCATCCATATAGCAACTCTGCCAGAGATAATGCAGAAGCAATAGAGATGGACAATGAAGACACAGGTAAGTGTCTAATTTTGATTTTTGACTTTAAAAAGTCAATAACTAACATGGACACCACAAGCACTTGGGTGGATCCACAATCTGTTTTAAAAGAATTCATCTTTTTGTATAGGCGTTGCTCTTGAAAAGCTTGACCAATCCTTTGAAGCAAACAATGTATTTGGAAAAATGGAAGCTTTTTCGGACCAAGAGGTTAATGAAGGTGTAATTGATGCTACAAATGTGTTTACTGTTGAAAATGATTTAGAAAATTCCTTTGTCCCAATGCAACCTCATGAAAATGGTAGTGTATTGGAAGAAGTTAACTGTCCTGATCTGAACAACATTTCACATACTTATAGCTTGGAAGCAAACAATGAATTTGAAAAAGATGAAGGCATTTCTGATAAAGTTAATGGAGGTCTAATTGATGATGATAGAGATGGTTTTAGTGTTGAAAAGGACTCACAAAGTTCCTTTGATACAAATAACCTTCTTGGAAACAGAAATTTATTAGAAGTCCATTGTCCTGATCTGAACAACATTTCAAGCAGTTATAACACTCAGACTAATACCAAAGACACTCAAGAAGAAGTTTTCTCGCATTGTCTTGAGAACATGTCCATCTCTTCTCCCAAGTCCAAGAACTTAATAGATTTTGAAGGATCGTCCATACCGAAGATTGAATTGTGCATTGAAGTTTCTAGTCTTTTTCATGTAAATGGTCCTTCTGGTCTTGGTAAGTGGTGTAGACCTTAAGCTTGCTTTTTTCACCATGCATATTTTAATTTTCATTTCTTTGTTCATCACCAAAAGTCCTTTTTCTATAAGACTCTTCTCACATTGTTGAGTTCAAATAGGAACAAGATCATTGGAGAATAATGCTAATTTGCCTTTATTCACCGCTTATGAATTGAATATGCTTCTGGAAGATAGTAAAAGAGAGAATTTTCAGAACTCACCTGATAAGACCTTGGAGGTCGATATGACAACTGAAACTGATGAGCAAGGGAACCAAATTATTGAAAATATTACACTAGTTGATGCAGAGCAACATGATGAACATGAACATGGAACTTTAGAGGAAGATGAGGCATTCAAAGAAACTCATCATGCCTCTTCATTTAATCACATCTGTCCAAGCAAAGGATTGGATGAGAAACATGATGTTTCTGTCATCTTCCAAGAATGTCTTGATTGTGAGCATCACAAAGATGAGTCTGTTCTATTCGTTTATTCTATGGGAACTAGTGAAACTAATATAAGTACTTTGCCTTCTTCAGATCTTCCAACATTATTATGTGGTTCAAATGATTCAGATCAAGTGGGAAGTTCTCTGATCCCTGGTGATTTAAAGTTTTCTGCTACAAGTTACGAAAATGAAGATATTGAAGAGACTATTGAGTCGAGCAAAGATGTGTTAGAGCCAATTACAACTACTGTGAATCAACATTCTACATTTACAAGTTCAACTATTGGAAGAGGTATGTATACTTCTTGGGATGGTTTTATTGTACTCAAAGTGTTAGTTTAGTTCATGTATGAACACAAACTCTTTAAATTGCTCTTGTTTTGCAGCCTTTGCTTCTGAAGTGAAGGATAAGGTGTACCAACTGAAGCTTGAACCACATCAAGACAAAAGCGAAGAGACAAATTTGTTGGGAAGCATTAATGAATATTCGATTCTAAGGAGAAGGAACATAGACAGTTTAATCACAAGAACTCCAACGAAACTCCATAAAATATCTGATATGAAAGAGAATGATCTAGGCACCAAGAAGAGGGAACAAATTGATACCACTACAGCTACGAAAGCTTCACATAAGAGACGGCCATTGGGGGATCTCCACAAAAATTAAGACATTCTTTTTCTTTGGACTTTTCGTTTCTTTCTTGAGAAGTTGCCTAGTTTTATAGACGGTAAAACGAAGGCACCTGCATTTCTCGTGCAGATTATCTTGGAAGAATAGCTAAACAATTTGATTTCTGTTGATTCTACGTACGTTTGGTTTTTGGTTATTTAATAACTTAGGTATATATTAATTATGTATATTGTAAACCTAATTTTATGCTTATATTAATGTCGATGTTTGTAAGTTCATATAAGATCTCACATTTCGTGGTGTTGGAGTATTGTTTCATTTGTTTGTGTTTCTCACTTAACTTTTTATTATAAAATGAAAAGCTTATCTATATCATTTTAATAGGTGATCAAGTTCTTGGATATTTGTGTTATTAATACATTAATGACTAGAAAAATTAATCGATCAATTATGAAAAAAGTTCAACTCCTTTTTTTTATTATACAAGACAACTTTTACCAATATTTGCATCAATTTTTAGTACAAAGCAAAGATGGAAACATAAGATTTAACCCTTCAATTCAGTACATGTGTTTTTTTCCCTATAATGTGAAAAAATGTTATTTTAGAGAGATAAAAAATAAAATTATATGAATAAATAAGTAATATAAAAACTCGAAAACTAAAGATTATAATTTATACTCATTCTCCATATTATAAATTAATAAACGTTACAAGAATAATTGATTTTGGTTAATTAACACTTAAAAAAATCAATTTAGAGTACATGTTTTTTCAAATTTTTGTTGTTGTTGGTATGAATACCTTATTTCAAGTTGAAAATACAACATATTATTTGACACAAGTGAAACTATGTATTTTAAATCAACGGAAAATACTCAAAACATAAAACAATTTGATGAAGCTATTAATGATGAAATTTATATAACTTTAAAATCAAATTAAATTTAGACTTTTTTCCGGGTAAACAATTTATGAATACTTGCCTCCCCCACAAAATCCAATGGAACATAATGTGAGATCATGGTTCTCCTTTATATCTATATGAGCTTCATATTGTGTAGAGCTGACTTTATCTCAACCAATTAGTTGCACACTCACAAATTTCAATACTTTCTTTTGTAAATCTTGAGGTTTGTATATTTTAGTCACAATTCAACCCACAAATTTCTAATACAATTCCACCTTTGGACAAAAATGGATTGACTCTAACCCATAGAAGAGAGAATATTGATGCTAGAAGAATTGACCAAACCACAATAATAGTAGGAACTTTGTCTTGCTTACCCATCAAACCTTTGAGGAATGGGTAAAGGTGAACAATAACCCAAATTGCAAAAAATAACTTCCCAAATAGTGGACCCCATGAGTCATATCCATTGTTGATTGCATCGGAAATCCCAACTACGATCCCTATTAGGTTCATGATAAGTAAGGTCAAAGGAGGGATCAATAAAGAAGTCCACTTCAACAGGTAAAGGTCAGAAAACCCTCCATCATCTGCAGCTTTGGATGTAACAGTAAAGTTTGTGTCAATACCTGCTAAAACTTTAAGCAGACCTTGGAGTAGTGCAAAGAAATGTGATGAGGCACCACCAATCACCCAAAATTGTTCATTTCTCCACCAATCGTGGATGCCAACATGTCCCCATTGCATCTCAAGGATACTAGTTGCAGCAATGGATATGAAAAGTGCCATGAAAACAAAACTCGCATAGTTGCTAATCTGTATATCACACAAGAAAGTTAGCATACTTGGGAAAAATCATGTTTTTAGCTAAACATTGATGTATGCACTAGACCTCGACCATCTATACCAACTAGAACAACAGGAACTTGGAATTACCTCGGGAACAATAAATTTCCCTGTAAGGAGACATATAGCTGGCAAGGTACAATAAGCGAGCAAGGGAATAGATGTTAAAGGATAAACAATTGAGTTTATGTACGAAAAGCGCTCCAACGATTTCAAACCGCAGCCATAACCATACCATATTGGACAATGCCTGCTTAAGAATATCTCAACTGATCCTAAAGCCCATCGAAGCACTTGGTGTAACCGATCTGCAAGGTTTATAGGAGCTGAACCTTTAAAGGCAGGCCTTTTAGGCATGCAATATACCGATCGCCAACCATGGCAATGCATCTTGAAGCCTGTCAGAATATCCTCTGTAACAGAGCCATAAATCCACCCAACCTGAAAAGAAATGAAAGTTTAGTCAGCATTAGTGTCAATGACTCAGTGTCAAGTGTTGGTAAAGAAAAGTTTGAAAAACCTATAGCTTAAAAAAAGCTGAATATTACCTCCTTTCCCCATTCTGTCTTATCTTCGTATCCACAACTGATGACATGTATGGCCTCTTTTAAGAGTGATGTAGAAGATAACCCCTTGGGTACACCACCGTCTTCTATAAGTGTTGATGCAATAAATACATTTGATTGTCCGAATTTCTTCTCAAATTTTATTCGGGGCATTAGAGATGATTTCTCATTATCTACTCCTGCAAGAGTTCCAACATAAACATCATTGGTCTAATTATTACTGTTAAAGGAGAGTTATCAACTAATTTTCCTAAAAGCTAAAGCTATTAGGAAGAGTAGACTAATTATCATCTATATTATATTTGGGTCTTAACAATTACAAAATATAACGTACCACAGCGACATATTTGAGGTTTTGAATAAAGATGTTGCCCGTGTTAGCTAAGAGCTAAATGAGGAAAATATTTCATCAAATGATATCATTTTCAACATAAAACTCCAAGTTCTTTCAGCAACAGAAATGCAGCAGTTAATGGCAACATTACTTGACACTCACTTGGGTACTGTGGTGTTTCTTCAAATTATAATGCTAAATTACTAGCACATGTTACGCCTATTTTTCTACAATTTCATGATTTTCAATTTGATCATGCAGCCAGTGCCCATGAACAAGATTTCAATATAGAGAAAAGAATAGATAGGCATGCAATGTGATATGGGATTGGAAACTGTGGGTTTGTGAATATGAATTTTGAACAATCTTTACCTTCAATGCCCTCCTCGATATTTTCTAGTGCAAGAGTTTTCTTTGAGACATCCAAGTTTGGCAGCTTCTTGACATTTGTCTTTGCTGTCTTGTTCTTCTTCTTCTTTCTAGATCCACAACACAAGCAGCACCAGCTCGGCAAACAATTACAAGTTTTTCTCGGTGGTTTCTTCTTGGTAGGGGCATCGTATCCATAGAGAGCCTGCCTTCTGAACACACAACCGGTTCCAACATAAATTGGTCCTTGGATTCCATCTAAACCTTTCATATTAATCTGTTTTCAAGAAAAAGTTGTTAGCATTCCTCCAAAACCTAACAGTATCTGTGAATACTGGTATAACCAATAAACTTTATAGAGGTTTGTTGTAGCTTACATCAAAGAATACAACATTGCGATTGGAATATCTATCATGTCGATCAATCCCAACAAATCTTTGAGGAAATTGAACATAACAGATCTGCTTTCCTGAAATGGGATCCATCATGAAGCACATAGCTTCACGAAGAGCCTTACTGTTGTTTATATAGTGATCACAATCAACATTAAGTACGTAAGGAGCGTTGGAGATGACAGCTGAGACTCGCACCTTGAATTTAAATTCAAAAGCATTAGTTAGTGACTACAAATTATAGAGTAGATGTTGTGGGCGGAAGCAATAAATAGCGGTATATGAATATATCAAAGCAATAAAATGAACACACAGAATTTACGTGGTTTGGTAATTCGCCTTGCAGTCCATGAGGCAAATGATATTATTTGAACCGAGTAGGAAATATACAATACGTATACGTATTTTCTCACTAATAATATCTCTCAAGTAAGTTTCCTGCAAAACTCACAAGTATTTTCTCTCTTGAAGCTTCTTATACTCTCTCGATTTTTTCTCGATTTTTGCCTTGTTCTTCAATGCATGAACTCTTCCCTATTTATAGATGAAGAAAGGCCCTTTTCCCTAAAGTGTGCCATAATTTAAGCCTTAAATTAGGCCACCAATTTCCTTAAATTATGCCACTAATTTCCTTAAATCCATGCCACAAATCATGCCATAAATTAGGACACTAATTTCTAAATTATGCCACTAATTTGTTACTTTTAGAGCCAATATTCAACAATCTCCACTTTGGCGAAAAAGTTCATAACGTGCCTCGGCTTTCCAACGCTCTCAGTGCCCTAAGCTCGAGAGATGTTTGCTCAAGTTCAAGCAAGGTTGAAACTTGATCCTCGTAACCACCTTTGTAAGCATATCTCAGGTTATCTACGCTCCGACTTTCTGAGTATAACATTCCCTTCATCAACGATTTCCCGAAAAAAATGAAATTGAACATCGACGTGCTTTCGCGCGACCACGATGCACTTGGTTCTTTGCCAAACAAATGGCACTCCGTCGTCGTAAAACCTCCACGTTCTTCCGAACAATACCCAAATCCTTAGTCAACCCGAAGCCATACGCCTTCTTTGAATGCTTCATGTACCCATATACTCGCCCGTAGTAGACAAAGCTGTGTTGACCGCAATGTTGATCTCCAACAACCGGTCCTCCCGTCATCGTGAACACATAACCAACAGAGATCGCCGCTATCCGCATCTCCAAAGATAGTTTCTAATCCACATATCCAACTAGGTGTTTACCTTCGCCTTGTCTCTCTCAAACTTCAAACCAATATCCACAAGACTACGATGTATACCGTAGAATCCACTTCACCGTCGGTGTCCTTTACCCGGACATGCATGTACCGACTCACCATACTAACAAATAAGGGGAAATATCAGTGTCCGGTGCAAACCATTGCATACATCAAGTGCACCAACGGTATTTGCATACGGAACACGTTCCATTTGCTTCTTCTCATCGCGGTGCTAGTGACATTAATGCACTTAATCGAAAAGTGAGCAAAGCTGTACTTACCGGTTTGGTTTTTTCATCAATGTCAAACCTTGTAGTACTTTCTTCGAGACATCGAGTCGTGTCGCTGATTGTACTTGGTGACTCTATCTCTCGTGATTTCCATCCCAAGAATTTCCTTAGCTTCTCCAAGATCTTCATTTCAAATTCTCGAACTCAATGCAGCCTTCAACTGCCGATCTCCACCTTGCTCTGGGATGCAATCAACATATCATCAACATATAAGAGCAAATAAACGAAGGTACCGTCTCGAGTTTCCGAAAGTATACACAATGATCAAACCGACTACGCGTGTACTGCTCCTCGATGAAGCTTATCAAAGCGCTTGTACATCATTGTCGCGGTGATCGCTTCAAACCGTAAATTGACTTACTCACTTGCAAGCCCAATTCTCTCTGCCCGGAATTTTAAAGCCATCCGGCCGGTACATACGTAGATTTCTTCGTTCAAAGTACTACGGGAGAAAAGTCTTCTTTGACATCGAGTCGAGCTAACTCGAGATCAAACCGTGCTACCAAAGCCACAGTATCCGAATAGATGAATGCTTAACAACAGTGAGAATACCTCGTCGTGATATTCCTTCTTCGAGCATAGCCTTTGCTACGGGCCTGTTTTCAGATCTGATGTTGTCTTTACCAGAAAGACCTTCCTTCGCATAGACCCATTCAGAACCAATAGTTTTCTTTTCCTTTGGGGAAGTCGAACCAACTCCCAAGTTCGATTCGATGTAGACTTCATCTCTTCATCCATTGCCATTTTCCACTTCATACTATCAACCTTTTCGCACGCTTCTCTCAAAGGTACTGGGACATCATCATCACTCATCGCGAATGCTACCATGTCTCAGGTATCTCGGTAGGCTTCCTAATCTCCCTTCTCACGAGTAAAGGGCAATAGATTCTCGTCGCCGATTAATCGGTAGTGACAAGTGGAGAGTAACATCCACCTCAACCGAGATCTCTTCGATCATCAATTTCATCTTCACCACGATCGTACTGGTGCAATCTTTTCCTCGGATCTTCCGAAGTCTCAAGCATCACCTTAGAAAGAGTATTTGGACTTTCATTCTCTTTCTCCTAATTTGTTTGTCTCAAAGATAACAGCATTCTACGAATGTAACATCTCGCTTAAGACGATCTTCTCGATTCACTCACACCAAAGTCGAAATCCTTTAACTCCTTCCTTAAAGCCCAAGAAAACAAATTTTCTTTGCTCTCGGATCTAGTTTGGATTCACTAACATGAAAATACGCAGACATTCAAATATTCGCAATGAATCATAATCAGTAGCTATGTTGTCCGGACCATACCTCTTTAGAGTTTTTCCATCTAACGCACAGTGAAGTCTGCTGACTATACGAGTTGCATATGTCAAAGCCTCACCAAAATGCCTTGCTCAATTTGGAATGAGATAGCATACATCGAACTTTTCTCAACCAAAGTACGATTCATTCGTTTCCGCAACTCCATTCTCCGTTTGTACGAGAACCGAAAAAATTTCTCATTATCCCTTCATCTTCGACAAACTTTAAAGAAAGGATCCGATTTATACTCGCCACCATTATCGATCCGAGCCTTTAATCTTCCCCGCTCATGTCGAGTCTCGATCATTTTCTTCCATTTAAGAAAGATATCCGTAACTTCATCTTTGCGGACTCATACTGTATATCCGGTACATATCTGTAGAAATCATCAATAAAAGTCACAAACCAACGTTTACCTCCAAGTTGAAGCATTCTTGGAAGGTCCCCAAACATCCGTGTGAATATAATCAAGCAGATCCCTTAGTACGATGAATGGCAATCTGACTCTTGCTTTGTTTTCCCATTACACAATGCTCGCAGTAAATCAAACTTTCAGCCTTGGCACCTTTCAAAAGACCTTGCTTCATTAAGCCTTGCAAAGCCTTTTCACCGTACGCCCAGCCGCGTACATGTGCGGAAGAATCATTTGCCTTTTCTTCAGAACTACTTCGAGACAAATGCCCTTCCCGTAATCGTACACCCATCTAGGAAATACAAGTTCGCCTTCCGAGTACCCTTCATTGCTACAAATGCACCTCGTACAACTTTCAAGACTCCATTTTCCAATGTTACCTCAGAACCATCGTATCTAGAACACCTAAAGAAATAAGGTTTTTCTTTAGTCCAGGAATATACCTTACATCAGAAGTCGTTGATTGTACTCATCGTGCATCTTTAGTCGATTGCTCCGATCCCTTTGCACCGACAGCATTGTCCGCATAAGCACAACTCCTCCATCGAAGCTCTTCAAAACTCGAAAACCAATGCCTGCTTGGACACATGATAACATCCAATCAAGGATCCACTTATCCGAGTAGGTTTTGATGATGAAACCGAAAAGGATGATTCTTCATCTTCATCTACTCGTGCAACATTTGCATTCGACTTGTCCTTGTTTGACAATCTTTCTTCCAAAGGCCCTTCTCGGTGACAATAGGCACACTCGCCCTTCGCAGGACGCCTCGGATGACTCTCCTGACTTTGATCTAGATTTCCATTATTTGATCCGCCAGATTTTTTGTCGTTAGTCCTACCTCCGTCGCCAATGCTTCGATACAGTCCTGGTGATCATGTGATCCTTCTTCCCAGATCGTTATTTACCAAAGCATTTGAAACATCTATGAACTTAACCTCATCCTTTCCATATAACAGGGTTGTGGTTAAACGCTCATGCTCTCCAGGTAATGAATTCAACAACAACAAAGCTTTATCTTCATCGATAATTTCAACATCTAAATTTTTATAGATCTACCAAAATTTTATTGAAATTATCTAAGTTGCTCAATCATGGGGGTACCTTTCAGACCGAAACGGAAAAGTTTCTTCTTCAAGTAGAGTCCTGTTTCTCAATACTTTTCGTCCATGTATTTGTCCTCTAGTTTCTTCCAGAAGAATGCGCTACATTCTCTTTCATGATAAAGTACTTTTGATCTTTTCCTAAGCATAGTCGACCAACACAAACTCGTTTACATAATTCCAATCTTCATTTGAATAATCTCCTGCCTAGTCTCCAAGGCTATATTAGATCCTTCGAACAATAGATCTAATACTTCACATTGCCACATGCCAAAGTTATTCAGTCATTGCCGAATTTCTCCACCTCAACCATAGGTTGACAACATAGTTCTTCTAGTAACTTGGTTTGCCATAAATTCTATGGTCAACTTGTTCACCTTCTTCGATCTCTCTTTATCATCATAAGTACAAACCGATGTAAATTTTGCACTTACAACTTAAAACAAGTTTTTCCAAATTTTATACCTTATTTGAAAACGGAGTCCGTAGTTGAATTTGCAATGGTCCAATTAGCTAAGAATAGATCCAACTCAAATTGAAAACGGATGAAAAATGCACCAACCTCGGCCCAAATATCACTAGTGGATCGAGTTGACGGCCTAACTCGGCGAAGTTGACTCCGGCTTGCTGGCAAATAGGACTCCTATACAAGCGGTGATTCTGACTTCCGATTTGAGCGATTATTTCACCGCTATGTCGTCAAGAGCTTCGATTTGATATATAATACCGCTATATTTGGCTCGATACCAATTTGTCCGCGGAAGCAATAAATAATGCAGATATGAATATATCAAAGCAATAAAATGAACACACGTAATTCTACGTTCGTCAATTCGCCAGGTCTCGAGGCAGCAGATATTATTTGAACTGAAAGAGGAAATATACGTAATACGTATACGATTTCCTCACTAATAATATCTCTGCTGTTTCCCAAAACTCACAAGTATTTTCTCTCTTTTGAGCTTTATACTCTCCGATTTTTTCTCGATGTTTCGCTTGTTCTTCAATGCATTTAACTCTTCCCTATTTATAGATACGAAGAAAGGCTCCTTTCTTTAAAGTGTGCCATAATTTAAGCCTTAAATTAGGCCACCAATTTCCTTAAATTATGCCACTAATTTCCTTAAATCATGCCACAAATCATGCCACAAATTAGGACACTAATTTCCCTAAATTATGCCACTAATTTGTTACTTTTAGAGCCAATATTCAACAGTAGAGACACATAAACATGGACCAAAAGCCAATTCATACACAAACATAAAGTGGGGGAGAGAAACCTACCAGTGCATTCATTGCTCCAGCCTTTTTGTGATGATTAAAACCTGGCCTCTTCTCACGAGACACATATATTAAACGAGGTAACTCATTTCCTTCGGAATCATGAACCCCATTTTGGCCAAGAAAAACCTGCACAAGGTGATAAGTAACGTGAATACTTAATTATGTCCTGATGAAATGTTTAAAAGAATCAAAACTTTCAGAGGAGGGATGAACGGCATGTTGCAAAGACCCGAACCTGAATCATGCCAGGATGATCCCTGACATTGTTTCCGGGCCATGGAGTTCCATCCTGCATTGTCCAGCCATCCTCAGGAACCTTTTGCGCTGTAGCAACCAACGCGTTTATCTTAACTTTGAATTCTTCATATTCCCTCTGCATCAAAAGAAGCATCAGATCAATGGATAAGCAACGAGCATTGTGTGTGATATTGAGAGAGAATATATTCAATTCATACCTTGATGGCTCGACGCTCCCTAACAAATACTGGATCTACTTTGTTCCTGAGATAATCAACTTTTTGGGAAAAATACCACTCAGGTGCTCGGGGTTCAATACTGAACTTCTTACAAAATGGAACCCACTTTCTAGCAAACTCAGATGTCTCTGAGAGGGCTTCAAAAGTGAGCATGGCAGCCCCATCATCTGAGACATAGCATGCAACTTTGTCTACCGGGTAATCTACAGCAAGAATAGACAAAACTGTGTTTGCAGTGATGAGTGGAGGCTCTTTCAGTGGATCAACTGTACTTACAAAAATGTCTATACTGGCCAATGCAGATGTCTTGCCTTCTTTTTCGTATCTGAAAAATAAAATCACAGTTAAGCAGCAAAATAAGAGGAGACAAGTGAAATGGAGGACAATTAAAGAGAGCGAAAGAGAGAGAGAGAGAGAGGGAAGGCACCTTAATGATAAGCGATCAAGATATGTCTCTCGTTCGATTGGAGACCATTTTGGGAATTGGTCAAATATCCAAGATACAGCAAACCAAATTTCACATATTACTGAGGTTAACCACAATCCATATGCATTATGGACAGGGTGGAGAATTCTGTAATGAAAAAAGAGGCAAAGGATTGCAACTCGAAGCATGATAACCAATCTATATGGATTAATTTTGCTTGACGGGATAGGCAATTTCCTCGAAAGTGGCTGCCTGCCTTCATCCATCCTATAAAAGACAAGAAAAAAATATTTAAACTTTAATGAACTCGAACAGGAAGTGAAAATAAGAGATGGTTAATGATAACTGGATAATCCTACTCCTTATGCTTAAAATGGTTGAGTAAAGAACATGAAAATGAAAGAAACATGGAACAGCTCTCCCATATCTTAAAGTTTCAACTGCAAAGAAAACTAAAAGCTATATGATTTTTCAGTTGCATGTGAAAGGATAAAAGGTAAATGAAAATATTCATAGGGCCATATTTACTATAAAAATATATAAATAAAGAAATTGATAGATGAGAATTGCATTTTCCATGAAATAGATGAAAGGTAAATACTGTAGCCTAAGGGGAGCTACCGTAGGTGTTGTTAAGTGTAGAATTGACAAAGGTAAGGAACCGTAGGTGTTGTTTATCCGAAATATGTTCTTGCAACCAAAGTTAGGTAACATAAAATTTGTTATTATGTTACCACAAATGTCTTTGTAGCCTTGGATCATTTAGTAATGAATAGTTCTTGACCTCTTACATGCCTAAACTTTATTAAATAGTTCACCTATTTAATAATTGGATGAGTAATAATATATTCACCTAACAACTACATATCAAAAGTCAATATCATATTTTAATTTACTTCTCATGAATCATCTTCTTCAAGCACATAAGAACAATCTCATTGAGGCAACACAATATGAAAGATTGAAAAATGAGCCTACATGGGTAAATCAGGATCGTCCATATCATCTTCTTTGTTCTTTTCATCATCACCTCCTCCTAGGTGCTTCAACATCTGAAGTTTTTCATTATGTTTCTTCCTCCAATCCTCCACCCTATCCTTCCATGCAACAGAGCCATATCCATACACTGCCAAGTCTTTCTTAGGATCCATAGGTCGAGGTTGAACTGCGTTATTAAGAACAAATATTAAAATCAAAGCCCAAAGAGATCATTCAAAACAACTGCAAATGTTAAAGATCAGTAAACTTACAGGACACTATAGACAATTACAAATGTCCAAAGACATCATCACATTTTACTATAGAAAACTTACAGGATGTGGGAGAACCGGAAACTGGTATAGGATGAACCCTCTTTGCTTTACTCATAAATGGAGAAACAATAAGAGCATGCTTATCAGCAGCAAAACCAACATCCTTTACCAAAAAGAACCACGATTAGCATAATAGTCATATCACACACCACCAAGTTAAAATAAAATCATCACAAAATGAAGAAAAAAAATATCGTAGTTCAATTCAATTCAGTTCAATTCACCTCTTGGCCAATGGTCAAAAGAGGGATGTTCCCAGCAATCAAAACAGAATCAAGTCCTGCCCGAGTACTGAATCCAGAATCATTGACTCGAGAACTGGTTTGTCCAGCATTGAAATGACCGGCAAGCATAGCCTCAGCAATGTAGTGAGGATCATTACCATTGTTACCAATATGAAACTCATTCTCCAAATCATCAATATCATCCTCTTCTTCATCATCTTCAACACTAGGGCTTCCTGAAGTTAGTTACATTATTAGTTAAAAGTACTTCTAAATTGATCCAAAGGTTACAAAGGAAAAAGAGTTTAACCAATAAATAATAAAAATCTCACCTTTGATACGTTTGTATCTAGTTTTACATTGAGGACATGCTTGATTACCCTCTCTTCTTTCATACTCATAGCAAGACCTACAAACAGGAAATGCACACTCATTGCAAGCAACAAATGGCTCTTCATCAATTGTAATCTCTATCTCATCTCCACAGATCTGGCAAATCTGCCCACTCAATTCCTTAACAGATGTCACCTGAAAGTTACAACAACATATCAACATCATTCTCCCTTGTGTTGAATAATTCACCTTAATTCAATGAAAAAGTTAAGGAGCAAATTAAGGAGTAAATCAAGAAATAACCACCCTTAATTTGAGTAATTTAAGGAGTGAATCACTCTATAAATAGATGTATAATTGTAATGAATTTATCATCAAATGATCATTCCAATTGAGAGAAAAGTTTAGAGAAAAAAATTGTGTTATTTTGTCTATTTTGTTTTGCTTTCTCATAAATTTAACTTATCGGTAATTTACGTAATTTCTCAACAATTTGTATAAGAGCTTTTATAGTAATTTCTGTCAATTTTTTACGATGTTACTATTCATGTGAATAGTGAATTACGTGAATGGTAAAAAAAATTCGACGATAATAGTTTGTTTACGGAGGTGTTCTAATACACGATGGTTCATAGGAATAATTAAAAACGATCCAAAGAAAGTCAGATTTTAAGTGGGAGCAATGACCGTAGATGAAGGAAGGATGAAACTCGAGAAATTTGATGGCATAGATTTCAGGTTTTGGAAAATGCAGGTAGAGGATTATCTGTATCAAAGAAATCTGTATCAACCTCTCTCACGGAAGAAACTAGAGGCTATGAAGGAAGAAGATTGAAATCTTCTAGACAAACAAGCCCTTAGAGTTATTCGATTAACACTATCCCGCAATGTTGCTTTCAACATAGTAAAGGAAAAGACCACAACATGTCTTATGACAGTTCTATTCAATATGTATGAGAAGCCATTGGCCTCAAACAAAGTGCACTTGATGAGGCGCTTGTTCAATTTGCGGATGACGAATGACGGAAGACACATCAATGGCTCAACATCTCAATTAACTCAACACAATCACAACCCACTTGAGTTCAGTTGGAATTGAATTCGACGAAGAAGTACGAGCATTGATACTTTTGTCTTCTCTACCAAAATGCTAGAATGCTACTATCACGACTATGAGTAGCTCGTCAGGAAGTAATAAGTTAAAATTTGACGATATTCATGATCTTGTTCTAAGTGAAGAGATCCAACGCAGAGAGTCGGGTGAATCGTCAACTTCTTCAGTTTTGCATATAGAGTCAAGAGGAAGAAAATCAACCAGAGGAAATAGACGTGGCAGAACAGACTACCGATGTAGATTAAAGGACATGAGGTCCAAATATAGGAATCTAATAATTCCCATAGCTCTATGCTTGTCGAGTGTTGGAATTGTGAAAGAATCGAGCATTACAAAAATCAGTGCAAGAATGCACCAAAGGACCAAGAAGCAAAGGCAGAGGAAAATGTTAATTTCATTCAGGAGGAGATGATGCATTAATATGCTCTTTGGAGAGCAAGTAAGAATCTTGAGTGTTAGACTCTAGAGCATCATTTCATATTACTTCACAAAAAGAATTCTTCGAGAAATATGTCCCTAAAAACCTTGGAAAGATATATCTTGGTGATGATCAAATGTATGTTATTATTGGCAAAGATGTAGTGAAGATTAAGTTGGATAGGTCTTTTTGAGAGATGAAGGATATTAGACATATTCTTGACCTAAGAATGAACTTAATCTCAGTATGGAAGTTGGTTAATGAAGGCTACACTACAATCTTACATGGTAATGAATGAAAGATTTCAAAGGGTGTAATGACAGTTGCTCGAGGCAAGAAAATTTCAAAAGGTGAGTTTTGAGTGTTATAAACAACTTATATAATTTCTCTCTTTTCAGTAAAAAAATCTACAACAGGTCTGGAGACGTAAACAAAATTAACCAAACTTAATTATTAAATTTATGTGTTATTTTATCTATTTTACTTTCTCATAAATTTAATTTATTAAAAATTTATGTAATTTTTCGACACCATGAACATGTAGATTTTGGGAAATTTGTAAACAACAAAAACCCAAAGTAACATTAAGAAGTGCTAAACAACAGCACAACATCCCAGAAAAGGGAAAATAGGAAATAAAACACAAAGAAGGAATGCAAAAGGAAAAAAAAATTTAAAGACTAACAAAAGAATGAAGAAACGACCAAAAAAAAATCAGATTAGTAATAACAGACCCCATAAGTAAGTAATGGCTAATCAGACATAAATGGGACACATCAAGGGAAAATTTACATTTGCTAAGAGTTCCAAAAAAAAAACAAAAAACTTACAATGTTAGTATACGGAGAGAAGAGGGTTAAGAGAAAAAGGAAAGATGTAATAATTTGTAAAAAGAAATAGCAATTGGGATTCTTGAAAAATGCAAGAAGAACTTAGGAGAGCGGAAAAAAAAAAACAAAAACATTTTGAGGCTCCATTACTAAAAATGGAGCTAAGAGAATGAGGGAGACACTTACTCTTGAAACCTCATCAGCATTGATAAGAACAAACTCATTTCTGTTGTGAGAACCAGCAATAAGTCTTCCTTTAGTATCCATTAGACTTCTTCAAACACAATCACAGAGCCTCAAGTCTCCCTCAGAAAACCACACTTTCCAACTCTCTTATCCCTCAAAACAAAACAACCAAAGAACACAGCTTTACTTTGTTTCTCTACTTTCCCACCCTGAGTTTCAGTTCAGTCCACTCTCTTAGGTACCCATTACAAGAAACAGCATCCCAACATTATAGAGTGAATAAAAAACAGAGCTTTACTCAGAGGGGGAGAGAGAGAGAGTTATAGAGAGTGTGGAAAAAAAGAGAAACAAATAACAAAATATATAGATACAAAAGCAAAGGGAAAGAAGAATTACAAAATTGAGTGGCACTAAGAAAAAGAGAGAAAAAAAAAACTGTTTCTGTTTGCGTGTCATGAATGGAATGATTCTTTCCTTGAGAGGAACAGTTGTTTGTAACAAATGTGGTTGTCAGCAGACTTGGTAATTTTGTCCTGTGAATGATTCTGTGACACAGCTGATACGGTTGATATATCAAATTATTGAGAAAGAGAAACAAAGGACTTGCAAAAGAGTCTTAGAGTGAGAATCTATGAAGGTGGGGTTCGAAAATTCAACGCCTATGACCATCTCCAATGAGATTTTTTATCTTAATATTTTAGTATAAATTTTATATTAAAAATTGCTAAAAATACACTTTAAAATTTTGCATTAAAAAAACGCAATAAATATTAATAAAATATAAAAAATATTATTTTAATTTTAATTTTAATTTAATTATATATATTTGACTACAATTTATTTAAATTATATTGTTTATAAAAAAAATTATATTTTGTTATTAATTAATATTATTTAATTTTTATTAATAAATTAAAATTAATTATATGATGTAAAATTAATAAAAAATAATATTAAAATATTAAATTTTTTATAATTTTAAATTTAAAAATACATTACAAAGTTTCAAAAATGAACCTGAAGTTGAAAAAAATACAAAATACAATATAGAACTAAAAAATATGTTAAATTAAAACAAAAATTTAATAATATGTGATATTATTTTTAGATCTTTCAATATTATTAAATTATTGATAAAAATTTGTTATGATAATAGATTAAAATAGGATTTCAAGATTTTGTTTTGTTCAATATAGATAAATTAAAAATAAATAAGTTTATATTATACTTTAAAATACATTAATTAAATATTTATATGATAAATATACTATTTTAAAATATTAATGCCTATTATTGTGTAATTTAAGTTGTCATGGTTTTCAATTAAATATAATCTTAATTTTATATAATAAATATAATATGTTAACTTGTGGTTTTGTTATTTTGTATTATTAAAAATATAATTTTTAATTTTTTATAATTAATTAATTAGTTTAATATAATAATTGTTATGAATTAATTAATAAAAAATTAAAAATATTTTATTTTTATAAATAATATAATTTTTACTATGATATTTATTACAATACATTAGAAATAAAAAATAGTGCAATTTTTATATTAAAATAATATTAAAATAGAATTTTGAGTTGATGGTGATATAAAAAAAGGGGGACAGAGATCCAAACAAAAGAAAAGTAGATCAAATGGTTAATAACAACAACGGTAAAGGTGATTTCTATAAAAATAATAATATAATATTTGATTTTAAAAAATGTTGTGGGGTTTCTGAGTGGAATTGTGAAAGAAAGGAAAAAAATATATTCATTCTTAATTTTTGATTTTGATTATTTTTAGTATTATCTATTATTTAATTAAAAAATCATAGTTTAAATAAAAAATAAGAACTTTTATTTTAAATTTTAAATTAAAATAGAAAATTTCAATTTTTTAGGTTAATGAAAACAGCAATAAATCATAAACTAGATTAAATAAAATTATAAAGTAAAAATGGCTATTAAGTATAATTATAATTATTTAAATAAATAAAAAATAAAAAATATTTATTTAGTCATAAACCATTCATCATAATTGTTATATACATCTCACTTATTATATATTATTTGTGTACCATCAATCATCTACACATTTAAAATAAAGTGACATAAAAAGGGAGATAAAACAAATTTTACAATATAAATTTAATTGTTCATAAATTTTAATATTTTTTTAATTTTATTCACATTTATAATTAAAACTTAAACATTAGATTTTGTACATATTTAACTAAACTATAAATAGTTAAATCACAAACTCGTTAATAATTTTAATATAATTAGTGATGAGTTTTGAGCCTTTGAAGGAGTTAAATCACAAAGTCGTTAATAATTTTAATATAATTAGTGATGAGTTTTGAGCCTTTGAAGGTGAGGATAATATTTTAATAACCATAACAACATTGTATGAGTTTTGAAAATAATCTTCAAGTATGTGTATTCCTTCTAGCTTTTTTATTGTTGGATCATGATTTTAATTTTTTAATATTTATTTAAAAATTTATTTAAAGTAAGAAAAAATAAAAAAATAAATGTAATATTATTATATTAAATTAAATTTTTAATTTTCATATTATTTTTAGTTCTGTATCATTTAACAACAAAAAAATTAATTAATATATATAATAAATTTAATATAATTAGTTTAAAGATTGTGTATTTAATATTAAAATAATTTATATAAAAAAATAATATATTAAAGCGCTTATATATATATATATATATATGATTTAAGAATAAATTTTTAATTTATATAATTTAATCACTAATATTTAATTTAGCAATTTCAATTTAGTAACTGCTAAACCTTTTGATAGGATTGCGTATCATATAGGTACCATTGTTTTGTAATTTTTATCCTTTTTATTTGTATTTTGTAAGGGTTCTAATTTAATATTCATGCTTTTGTAAATTGTTTCAAAATTTATAAAAATAATAATAAATACGTTTTATTTAGGACTTCTCAGTTGTGCTTCTCATATAACTTGTAAGGAATGAGCAATTCCGTTATTTTAAATAAATATAAATAATTTCAAATAAATATAAATTATTTAATAAGGATAAAAAAAATCAAGTTGCTGGTTCTTAAGGATTTCTTCAGTTTTCAGTAACTATTTGTCTTCCTCAAGATAGTACGTACTCTTTTGAGACTTCACTTGATTCATTTCCATGTATGTTTCTCTTCTAAATGATGATTTTCTCTTCACTCCATTCACTGTTTGTGCTCTTCTAAATAATGATTTTCTTTGTCATATATATATATATATATTGAGTATCGATTGCAGTAATAAAAATAAGAAGAAGAAAAGAAGAAGAAAAGTTGAAATGGTTGTCTATAAACTACTCCTCTAATTTCGAACGTTACATACATTCAGTTATATATTTGAAGCATATATGATAATATAAAAACTCAAAATTCCATTCAATTTTCAATGAGAAAATACGAAGGATAAGAAGAAGCAGAGTCAATCATGGAGACTCCCAGTCTGCTCCATCTGGTTGGATCTCTATTTCTATTTCTCTCATTACGTGAGCTATTGCGTTTTTAGAATTTCGTTTGAGTTTTAGGATCTCTGTTTCTATCTCTCACTACTACGTACGCAAGATAAGAAAATATGCATGCATGCATGCATGGTTTCTTTTCTTTTCTTTTTTTTTTAATTATTATTTACGTGAAAAGCGTATGGAAAAAAATCCCAAAAAAAAAGCATTTATTGTTATTTTTGTAAATTTTATAATTATTTATAAAATATGCATGTCTATTAAATTAAAACTCTTTTAAAAAATAAATGAAAAAGAGTTCTAGTTATAAAACATGAGTATCTGTATGATACCAAATCAGATTTGGCACTCCCAAAAATTTATCATGGATTAATGTCCAATTTAATTACATTTTATAAGTGATGGATTAGAATTTAGAATTCAAAGCAAGAACAATGGGTGACAATTTTTTACACGAAACCTAACTTAAAAAAAAAAAAACATGGCACAAATACTACTTGTTATGATTTCAGATAAAAAAAAAAGTTAGACTCGTTTAGACACAAAAAATAGGTAAGGTTTGGGTCTAAAAGGATCAACCCATTTGACCCGATATTAATTTAAAAAACAAAGAGTTTAAATGCCAAACAATGTTATGGGTTCGTATTATGTGTTATGGATTACGAACTTGGGTTATAAGTCAACCCGTCTTATTATCAAATCGGGTTTGGGTGTGGATAAGGTAAGATTTGTATAGATTAGAAGAAAATTTCAAGCAAATTATGTTTAGGAATTTAAAAAATATAAATTATGAGAAGATAAAACATAAACAATAAGAGATAAACTGATATTTCAATTCATAATTCAAGTCTAAGAAATAACATAATATTATATCATATTTATACATGTAAAATAACAAATTATATAAATATAAAATAACTAATAATAATCTTAAATTATATTCTAAATAATTAAATAATAAATTTAAATACTAAATAACTATTTAAATTAATATATTATTGGATTTAAAAGGGATAGAAAAAAAAACCAATAATGTAAGGCTTTTTGGTAAAGTTACTAATTTTATTCTCTCATTCAAATTTAATATGTTTATTTTTCATATAATATGTTTCCTACTAATTTCAATTTTAGAAAAAAGTTGGTAAATAGAATCGAAGGTAATCATTTTATTAATTTTGATTACTTTTTATTCTAATATATACCTATTTTGATTCCGTTTAATTTTAAATCTAAATTTATAAACACATCCTCAAAATAAGATCATGCATTACAACATGTAACTTCCAACCGTAACTTACTAATTCGAGTGTAGTAGAATGAATACACTCTTAAAACTAAAATAATAATAAATATAATATTTTTAAAATTTATAGTCATAAAAACAGTAACATTTATATTCAATTCATATATTTTTACTATTAAAAAAAATCTAACATATCATTTCATCTTAAAAACTATATAATTAAACGTCATTCAATATTATTAAAGTGTAATTTTTGTTGTAATAGGTTTTAAGAGTTTTATTTTGTATAATTTTCATAAAAACATTTGGGTTTAAATTTTGTCAAATACAAATGAGTGCTTAAATATATAACATGTTATTAAAAAAATTATAACCATAACTTTTTTCTTTAAAAGAAATCACTTAAGTTTATATTTTTATTAAATAAATAAAACATTACATGGATTACATCCTAACTTGAGTGTAAGGTTGTGTAGACCAGGGAGTCCTACTACCTATCCTAACTTATAACCATAACTTGTTTACATTTTGACTATAAAATATAGGGAGAGTGGTCGTACTATTTCCTTAGATTTTGATGTTAGTGTCGTTTAGTCATTCATATTGTAAAATATATTTTTAATTTGTAAGTTCTATTGTACTCGTGTATGTGTGCTTACTTTTATGTATAAAATGTGATGTATATTATTTTACTTAGTGTTTTTATCTTTCTCTATATAAAATTGGTTACTGTAGATCAATAATTTACACACACGTACATAGTTAAGTACACTTTATATGTCAACATGTTTACACATATCATAGGGTTGGTTGTTGTAGTGTGAGCTCACTCGTCTACGTTATAACTTGTGTTTGATTCATTTCAAGTGTGAGTATTTATGAAGTCTACTCGTTAGTTTTTGGAAACAAAAAAAATGTAACATTTTAGCACCTTGTTAACAAGTTTGCTACCTTGCCACCACCCTTAACGAGGTAATCGATGAGGAGGTAAAATCGAGTCTTATAAATCTCCTACTCATTTTTCTCTTCTTTACTCCTTGTTCAAGTACTAAAACTCTCATAAAATACACACGGAGATTTATATATGTTTTTAAAATTATTTTGGAGAATTTATATTTAAGAGTGTGTCATTTTTCTGAGTTAAGTAGTCAAATTGTAATCTATGCGAGTACGTGGTTTGATTGTGTATCTCCGTACGTGATTTGACATTATTAATAAAATATGATAATTAAAATTAACATAATATATAAAAATAAAAAAATTAAAGTTATTTATAATAATAACAACAACAATTATAATAAAATATATAATTATTTATTTATTTAAATATTTTTGATCCAATATAATCAAAATATTATAAACGAAACATATGAATTTATTCTATAATTTATTATTTTTTAAAGATAAATAGACAATTAATTAAAATAAGATTACAAAGTTTATCTACCCTTTTTCTAATGTACAACGTTTTATATATTAATTGTATGTATCATTTAATATTAAAGTTTTCAATTATTTTGAGTTTCTTTACTTTTTAATTTTTTTAAATTTTTAAATTTATATTTTTCATTCTATCAATATTTAGGGAGCTAAATTAAAAACATAAATTAATAATTTATATGTAATCATGATAATAAGTAAATTCTAATGAAAGAAACCAGTAAATTAGAATGAACAAAAAATATAAATATTAATTAAATTAAAAATATAATAATCTACGTTAAACTAAAAGTAAAATAATAAATTAAGGGTAAATGGTAGTATTAATCCGCTAGCTAGAGCAAAATTACAGACATACTGTTACTCAACCGTCAATTTTTAGATAAATTTGCAAAAGTAAAACTATCATTTTGAAAAAGTATATTTATTTTTATCAAAAATAAAGCTATAAATATTTTTTTTTTGAAAAAATCTTAATTTATTTACACTACACAATAGCCCATCTCCCTACTTTAAGTGACCAATAGTAAAAAAAAATTTAAAAATTAAATTTTAATAAAATATATCATCTTTTGTTTGAAATAAAAAGTAAATAAAATAAAATATTTTTATAAATAAAATTTTATTAGTAATCATTTAAAGTAGGAAAACAAACTATGTTGTGATGTGAATAAATTATTATTTTTAGAAAACATATTTACTTCATTATTTTTGATAAAAATAAATATTTTTTAAATAATAATTTTATCTCAAATTTGACCAAAAATAAATAACATATTTTTTGCACTTTTTGTATAGTTAATAAACCAATACTTACCTCCATCTATAAATTAAAATTAAAAAGATAAAAGTAGAAAAATTTTAATAAAAAATACATGTAATAAATTGACAATAAGTTACTTTTTATATATTATTTGATAAAAAATTACAATGCATGCCTTTATACGTGAACAAACCTAGTATATTCAAATTTGTTCGCTATGTTACCCTTATTTTTTTTAAGGGAAGAGTATTATGCATTCTATTTTTTTATTAAATAGATTAATTTTATTTTATTATGTTTACCTTAAATATTATAAATATAGTAAGTATATCTAATCTAATAATTATTTAAAATTATGCAATTTAATCTTAAAAGTAAAGTGTATTTTTTATACTAAAGTTTTTTATTTTCATATAAATTATGAGACTAAATTAATCAATACGAATAGATTAAATTTACCCATTTTTCATAATAAAAGAATCTTTAAAACTTTTATCTCTTTAATTTTAAGAAGTTAATAAGTTGTGAGTCACTTTCAAGAAAAAATGTTTGTGCACTGATAATATTTTTATTTGAGAAAGATATACACACATTCTTAGTAAAGATTTAATTAAAAAGAAATATATCCTAAATATCTATTATATTATATCATATTTATTATTTAGTTACTTGGATTATAAATGATATCATTTAGGTTACATTGTATCATATCTATTATTTAGTTACTTAGGTTATAAATGATATCATTTAGTCTTTTAATTTTAAAAAATGAGTAAATTGATGAAAAATTATATTATTTTAATATTTTTTATATTAAAAATCATTAAAATAATGGAATTAAATGAAATAACTTTTAATCTAAGAGATCATAGAGTAATAGAATTAAATTACATAATTTTTAATTTAAAAAACCAAATAACACTAATAACTAAATAATTAAAATAACATGTTTTGTTACCAATTAGTTCTTTTATTAAGTAATAAAATTAAATGACACAAGTTTTAATCTAAAATATCAAACGATTAATAAGACTAAATGAAATAATTTTTAATCTAAAAAATTAAATAATACTAATAATTTAATAATAAAAATAATATGTTTTATAACTAATTATTTTAACAAAATTAAATAATATAATTTTTAATATAAAAAATTAAACGATTAATAAGACTAAATAACATAATTTTAATCTAAAAAATAAATAATACCAATGACCGAATATAAATTACCTCCACAACCATGCATTGATTAAGTTAATGTATTAAGTTAAGTAGAAGTTTTTATTTTATTTTTTTATATAATTATTGACTATTGAGGGTAGGTAGAATTTTAATTCCTCTATTTATTTAAATTTGATTGTGTGTCAGTAACATGGCCCTTGCTCTTTCCTTAACATGATGGTTTTTCTTTCCTTTTGTATTCTTATGAACTTTTATCATTACATAATAGAATTAACCATCAAATCAACATTTCTCATTTTACGATATCTTAAGATGTACTAGTTAATCAAAGACATCACTTTAGATGGGCTATAATTATTTCCAATTAGTTGGTAATGCATGGGTCTAAACGACTTTGATTTACATTATATTAATCACCATCAATGAAAATAATATAACTACTTAGAATAAACTTTCTTAGTCTTTTTATATTAAAGATAATCTTACTTGTTCATGTCCGTTTTAGTATAAGGTTGTTAAGTGAGTTTATTTTCTTTGTTAAAAAAAATTTAAAAATTACGTGAATTAGTATTTTAATAATATTAAATGACATAAAATTAAATAAAATTTAATATTTGATAGATTTAAATAACTCGAATTCAACGTAAAATAATATTAAATATAAAGTTATTCAATAAGAAATATTTGGCTAATTTTTTTATAGTAAAAATTATGATATGTATATAAAATATATTATTTTTATCATTATACATTTTAAATATATGTTATTTTCTTAAAATAAATTCCAAGATATAATTTTACCTTATTAAAGATAATTATTTATTGTAACACTCCTCACTTAATTTCCAATATGAAGTGTAGTATAATTATTTAAATTTATATACACATTTTGATTCAATAATTATGATGTACTATACACGTCAGATTACTTTGAGTAAAGTAGCTGAGTGAATTTTCTCACAGTTAAAAGAGTATAAACATAATTTTACTCAATATTGATAAAATTTAATTATTTTTTAATAAATCAATAACACTATTATCAATTTTTTATAATTTAATAAAATCTATTATTTAACTTTTAAGTACGATAAATAATTAAATATATCACTAATTTTTTTATAATCAATTTAAATGATAAATTTAGATAAATTCAATGATAAAAATGATATTTTTGTAATATTTATATGTTAATGGCATATTTATTACATTCAAAAATTAAATAATAAATTTTAACAAATTATAATAATTTAATGATAATTTTATTAATTTATATTTATTTTTTTAAATAACCTTACACAACTTAAAAGTTGAATTCCTAATCTTACGTTTGGCCTCGATCGTAATGAAGCTTTATAACAAACTATAACTATTCGTTATTAAATTTAATTACTTTTTAGAATTTAACCTTTGAATATATCTAATTTTATAGAAATTTCTCATTTTAATCTATTTTTTTATCTCTTTATTATTTTATTTTTAAATAATTATATTATTTATAAATTTTATATTTTTTATATATTTAAATAATATCGTTAAATCATAAACTCACTAAATCTAGATTATCTTAAATATTCAGTATTAACTAAATCTAGTTTATCTTAAGTATTCAAGTTCATTATAAAATAATTTTTTGCTTAACCAATGTGTACTTTAGTTCTTTGACAAATTTTAAAGTCTAAAATCCAAGCATTAGATAAGGATAGAAGCACTAGAGCTAATGTATATAAATGGCTTTTTTTACTTTGCTGGTGGTAAAGTGTTAGGTATGAAGATTTGTTTTTTTTTTCAACCAGTCAATTATACATGATAGATCTTGACAGATATTGTAATTATAACAGCTATAAGAAAATTTTCTCATTTTATTGAATTTTGCAAGAAAAATATACCACAAACAAGTTATTGTAACAAATCTTGAAATTAAAATGTATCCCAAAAAGTTTGTACTTCTTTTTTAGTATAGTTACCTTTTAGAGTTTAAATACTATTTTTTAAATACTAATAATTAATCTAAATAAAGTTATTTGGTATGACTCTATTAAAAAAATGAGTAAAAGAATATCAAAATAAAATCGAAGATAGTTCAAAATTACCTACCTATTTTTTTTTCTTTGTCTTCTATCCAATTTTCAAGAAATAGTGTTATGTACTCTTTTATTTAATGAATAAAAAGGAGGCTATTTTAAAAAAAAGTTTTAGTAGCTATAGAAACCCATTTAAAAAATTTATTGAATTTATCATGTGATTATTTATTATTACGTACGATTAACAAGACAAATTAAAGATGATTGTCTATATCATTTAACACATCAAATACTATTTAATGCTAAGTTGATATCTAAAATTATAAGGGTTGATAAGATGAATATGTTATTTATCGTGGCTTTACATATAACATAAAATGGGTGTAAGTTGTGTGGTCTTTTGTGCCTGGGTCATGTTATACATATTTATATTTTAATTCATGTCTTTTTGTCCAAATAATTCCCACATAAATTTTATATTATAAAATTTAAATTATTTTTATTGAATCAATTTATTTATAAGAAAATTAAAAGCATAATAAATTTAATAATTTTAAAGAAAAATAATTTATATTATATCATCTTATATTATTATTATAAATTGTGATCTAAATTACCTCCCCTAATAAATACTATTCTAAAAAAAATCAATGTAATTCATTTTCAACCTTTAACTTAATGTATTTATTATTATATATATTGTTTAGACATATGCATCAATTCAAAATTCGATCCATCTAACAATCCAAATCATTAGATGAGTCATCTCAAGAGGATTTGTTTGTACCCGCGCACACAATGACATCAATAATATGAGTTTGCCTATACATAAGACCCTTGGTGTTGGAAGATCGACCTCTAAACCGAGTTATGGTGTAGTTGACCTCAACATTTAAATGTGTTTTCTTTTACTCTTGTATCTCTTTGATACGTTGTGAAGTGTACTCATTTTATAATCGATATGTGTATATGCAATATTCTACATATACATAGACCTCATAAGATATCTGCACATTTCACAAAATTCTATGATTTTTTTAGTTTCTCTCTCAACAAATCAGACCAATCTCAACATATATATATATATATATATATATTAAAATCATGCATTGTATTATGAAAATTAGGAAGTCGAATAGTCTACTGATTAGATTGTTATATATATGTTTTAAAATCATTCATTGTATTATGAAAATTAGGAAGGATTAACTTTTTAAAAAATTGAAAAATATTTACAGTTATTATAATAACTTAAGCTTTTTAGATAATTGATTACCAATAATTTTTAACATAGTATCAAAATTGGATGTCATGTATTCAATACTTGATAATCTCAATTATTAAATTATAAATGTTTGATATCCATGATGTATATAGCCAATATTTATGTAAGATAATAGATATATAAAAATAATATTGATATTTCTCTTAATAACTTAAACTTTTGTGACAATCAGTGATCAATAACTTCTAATAATTTCTATCCAATAAAATATAAATAATTTTGCATGTAATTAAGAATTGAAATTTTAAATGTTTAATATATTTATTGTGTTATTTTTTTAATTGACTGTAATATTCACGCAGGGATTGAAAAATCTGATTTCATAATTTTCACTAACTCTTTAATATACGAACATATCACTACACTGAAAATGACATTATATATAAAATTAGAATAATTGATATATAAGTTATAACTAATTATATATTTATACACGGTGGGAAAACCTGGCTTCATTAACTAGTTAGAAATAATCAAATAAGTATTAAATGAGTTATGTTAGGGAAGGGTTAAAATTGTATTTGAATATAAAATTTAACTTAAACCATACATAGTTTAGATTTAAATTAATAATAATAATAACATTAGTCATGTACATAGTTTAGATTTAAATGTATGATATTAGAAAAAAAGAAAAAAATGTAGGATAGATTATCGTAGTAAAGATAATTTGAATTATATATATTACATATACACTTATAATAGGTATTTAAATTAATAATAATAATAATAATAATAATAATAATAATAATTTTCCTTGGTTATGAAAATAATAATCGTATTTAAAATGTCCATGCATAACATGTTAATAGAAAATATATTAGTAGGAAATTATAGTAAATATGCATTAGACTTACAAATAAGTTAACAAAAGATATATTTAGCATTATGAGTTTGGGGTTTGTATAAAGGGGCAAGGAAGGTGTTGACAAGTTTTTCCAGTGTAACAATATGACAATAATTGTCAGGTAATTTTGAAGTTTGAAGGTGAAAAGACAAACCATATATTAGATAGAATAGATAAACGAGTGATATCTTTATTGATGGGACAAGAATAATAAACAAATATAAATAGATTAAGAGAATATTTAACTATAAGTTTAAGAAATAATCCAAGAATATATACTTTTAATTAAAAACATAGGCTGCATGCATGTTTAATTTAATCTAGAAGGAAAAATGCCTAAAATATCCTTTGAAATATCATTAGCGAGCTTAGGGGTGTGTAAGCTCCAATTTAACAAATTTGATTTTTTCTTCTATCATTCAAGATTGTTCGTTTGTTTATCAAAGAGTTCATCAATTTTATCTTTATATTTTTTTACAAAATTGACCTAATTAAGCATTTCTTCATTTTACCTATTGCTTCTGTTTAGTTAACTCTGTAAAAAGTATAGGAGGTTATACATATTAATGTCGGATTTATCATTGTTTGGGTTAGGTAGATAATCACGATATTATCGATGAAACATATTTACATTAGGTTTGATTGGGATAGTAATTATGGTCATTAAAAGTACTTAACAACTTATATAATATTATTTTTTTTAATATGACGTAATGAAAGATAATATGTTTTAATAAGAGTACTAATGTAAATATATTAAATTTTTACTATTTAACAAACATAAATTCAAATGAAAGAAGTAGAAATCAAACATAGTAGATGTAGTAGTAAAAAAATTTATACTTGTGTTAATTCTATATTTTTATGTTGAATAAATAATTATATAAAATAAAAATTAAAAAGGGCTAAGCATAATCTAATATTTAATATAAAATTTTAAATGCGGATGAGAGAACAATATTTTAATATATGTATTAGTTTATACGTTACAATATAATTCTTTTTATTATTAAGGCTTCGATATCTAAACTTTTTAATTTAATATGTAATTAAATATATTATTTAATATGTATAATAATTTGATTTATATAATATTTATAGTAAAATTTATTAAAAGGGTGCTTTGAAGTTTTAATGATGAAAATTGTATACCTTACAACGCCCCTAGCACTTGTTACAAAAAAAGAAAGGGTATAAAAGGGCAAAGTTAAAAAAAAAAGTAAAAGGAACCAATAATTGCTTAGAAATAAAGAGTAATATAGTAATAGTCATGATAGTGGAAGCTATATATGTTTGCAGGTGGGAATTAATTTGTTTTACAGCAACACAAACCTACTCGAGCTTTCAATTTTGTCTAATTTCCTATCTTTTTCAGAGTGTGATTTCTACTTCAAGAGTCTCAATCCTATTGGACAAGATACATATGCAAATATATTTCACAAACGTACAAAATCTTATAAGCTATACTAATCATGATAATAAAAACTCTAATAAGTTAAGGGTTAACAAAATCTAATAAGTATATGAAATAATTTATAAATTCAAAAATAAATTATTATAAATCTTATTTTTAAATGAAATTTATAAATGCTAATATAATTAGTCATGTTTATTGTTTATAAGATACTGTATAATTTTTGTTAATAAGTGAGTAATCAATATATAAAGATGATAAAAATTACAATAAAAGTAATAAAAAAATGTTTTTTCATGCCATGAATTGGTAGACTTAGCATATAAAAATAGTAGTAATATATAAAAATAATTATGATTATTTTTTTATTGTCGTGATATCAAGATGGTCTTAGCCTAATACTAATCCTAATACAATACTAATTTTTTCGTGTTTTTTAAATTAATTTAAATTGAATACAAAATTAATTTGATTCATATTTAATTTATGTTTTTTGATTCACATTTGATTTAAATAATTGAATTACAATATAAATTATTACCCTATCTATTAATCTTTAATTTGGTGTTACAAGGAATTTTAAACTTTATATATATAATTTTTGCGGTGGTATGAATTTGAATCCTATTATATATATATATATATATGTTGGTGTGTGCTAAAACAATGGCAGAACACGAAATAACCGATAGGGTAAAACAATGGAAGAGGACGATATTAGTGTGAGCCATAAAACCCTGGACGTAAGGTGTTTTATGGATATTGTTTAATTTTCGTTTTCCTTATATACATTGTAAACTCTTGTAAAAACAGAACATAAATATATGAAAATACATGATAATTATCATAGAATATTTTGACATGGTATCAGAGCAGGTTATTGGTGACTAATGAAACTACCTGGCGATTTACGATTCGATTTACGAATTGAATCGATTCCTGAATTACGTTCCCGATTTCTCGGGTGGTCGATTGATTGTAGCACCGGTTTTCATTTTTTTGTTTCTTTGAGTTCGATCTACGGTTTGTATTTGCCAAGAAATTTGTTTATGGTTTTACGATTTCGTATTTACGAAATCGATCGGTGTTGCTGAGGGAAAAAAAAAAAAAATCAAGTAAAACAACAGCTTGATGTCGGTACAAAGAATATTGTGCGTGGCGTAACAAAAACGAGGGGATAGGTAGGCAGTGCAGACCCTGCTGGTCTTTGCGACCATGTAGTATTGAAGTCACCATTTCTTCTCGGCGTGGGATTCCGCCATTACTTTCATTCGAACCACCCATGAAGGCATCGCCGATTGGCCAACGTTTCTTACTAGCGCCATCGTGGAGAAACTTGGAACGAAGAAGAAGAAGCACAGCTTCACGTGAGATGGAGGACAGTAGAGAGTGACTCATTTGGATACTTGTAGGTCGGCTAGGGTTCTTCCATCAGAAGAAGAGAGAGGCTGAAGGGCAGCGTGAAGGTGAGCAAGAGCTGCGAGAGTGTAGCGCGAGAGCGAGAAAAAAAAAAAAGGGGAAAAGGGATTAGGGTTACGAAGGGCTGCGAAAATGATTTAGGTTTAGAAATTTTTCTTTATATACTGTTGTACGAATTGTAAAAAAAAAAAAAAAAAAAATGATTTAGATTTCATGGCGGAATCTAGAGATTTAACTACCAATTTTATGTTGGAAGATTTTACGGCGAAAATGACGGAAGTTTTCACTAAAGCTCGTCACCACAACCTCTGTCAACCGTAGCGTGTTGCCATTAGTATCAAGTTGGGAGGATCCAACTATGCCTTGTGGTCCCAGGTGGTGGAGATGTATATCTGCGGCAAAGACAAGCCGGGATATATTAATGGGGATTTTCCTCCTGCTGTTGAGACCGGCCCCTCATTCAGGAGATGGCGCACTGAAGATGCCATTGTTAAAGGATGGTTGATCAATTCGATGGACACCTCCTTGATTGCAAATTTTGTTCGATTCCCAATGCGAAACAAGTTTGGGATTCTAACTGCTACCAACACATGATGGGACGGACACGTCTCAAGTGTATGATCTTCGTCGTCGAGTTACTCGTGTATGAAACAGGCGGGTGGATCCATTGAAAAATACTACAATGACCTTCGAGGGTTGTGGCGAAATTGATTTCCGTCGTCCTAATCCAATGGAGGTGTGCAAATGACATACAAAAATACAACTCCGTCACGTACGGAAGATCGAGTGTATACCTTCCTTGATGGACGATGACGGACTCGACAAAACTCGAAGTGATGTGCTTTCAAATCAGACCATTCCACTACGGTGGAACAAGCATGGATTCGTCCGTCGGGGAAGAGGTCGGGGCAGTCTGTGATGATCGCAGGTGTAGATACGACACCCGGGCGGTTATGACTTTTAAAGGGGTCGAGGACACCATAATCGAGATGCCACCAAAAACGAGGAACCTCCTCAAGGCAAAGAAGAAATCCTCGGGAAATCCACCATCTCGACATGAAATGTGGCCGTTGCGGGAAACTCCAAACACACCCGTGAAAACTGGCTTCAAACGTGGGTATCCAGAATGGTGGAATGATCTTCAAGCACGGAAGAAACGGGACACAACTGACGAGCCGTGGCTACCAATAATGCCTCACTATCCGCACTTCCCGGTGAATCTTGGGATCCCGGTATTTCAAGTAAAGCATTTCACATATCTACTCGTAGTGATAAAGAGGATTGGATTACGGACTCTGGAGCTACAGGATCACATGACGCTTTGACCCAAACGATCTCTCCCGATACAACCCGAGCGAGACGGAGCCGTGTTGCCTACCAAATGTCACTGGTTACGGTGGCGCGGTGACCTTATCTCCACTGCATTATCATTATCTAATACTTTGCTTACCACATCTCCGTCAAACCGACTAATGTCGTAAGTCGTGTCACTTGGGACCTTAGCGTAGTATTGATGTATTCTACTTTTTGCCTTCTACAGGATATTCTCACCAAGGAGATCATTGGGCGTGGTACTTGGGAGAGGAGTGGCTATATTATGTGGATGACCTCGGTTCGGGAAGAGCCAATCACATGCAACATACAGTTGGTAACAAGGAACGACAGTTTGGCTATGTCATCGAAGATTTGGGCATCCATCATTCGGGTATTTAAGGCACCTACTCACCAGTTTATTTTCAAATATCACACATTCGGATTTCAAATGTGATACTTGTATCCTAACAAAAAGTCATAGGGCGTCTTATCCTATGAGCGTGAATAAAAGTATGACTCGCTTTTCTTTGGTACATTCGATGTTTGGGGACCTTCCCGGTTATTACGTCATCGGGTGGTCATCGTTGGTTTGTTATTTTTGTTGATGATTGTACACGAATGACACGGCTTTACCTTCTCGAAACATAAAGATGAAGTATTTGCTACATTTCACATGTTTCACACCATGATTGAGGACCCGATTTTACGAAAAATTAAGATACTTAGGTCGATAATGGAGGGTATGTTAATCGAAGCAATTCCGGACATACTTGGACAACCGTGGTATTCTCCATGAAACCTCATTTCACAAACCCCATGTGAGAATGGAATTGCGGAGAGGAAGAATAGGCATATTTTAGAAACGGCTCAAGGCCTTACTAATCGGTGCACATATGCCTAATAAATCTTGGAGTGATCTTGTTACTACGGTGTGTATCTCTTAGAATCGAATGCCCTTGAAAGACGCTACAATTTGGACTCCATTAAAGGTCTTTATCTGATCATCTTCCCTTACCTACTATTTTAATGCTTCAGCCCGAATTTTTGGATGTGTTGCTTTTGTCCACCTCCATAAAATCAACGAACTAAGTTGGATCCATGTGTCTTGTCCGATGTGTATTCTTGGGGTATGGTGTACAAAAAAGGGGTACCGATGTTATGATCAATTACTAAAAGAAACTATATTACCATGGATGTCACTTTCCTCGAATCGAATATTTTTCCCATCACCGGTATCCAATTCCACTCTTGGGAGGGGAGAGTTATGGTGAAGAACGAAATTGGCTTGATGTTGAAATATTAGAACCTGAAGTCAATACTCGGATCGTGCCAATAATATGGAGGAGCCGTATCTAGAACCCGAGCTTGAACTTCCAAGAACCCGAAGGCGAAGTACTTGAATCTCCGGAAGATGAAGTGGTTGATGTGACTCCATTCTGCAGTACCCCGATGATCCTCATAGCGAGAACACTCACCGAGGTAAGCTATCCTATCACACCTTCTGGGACTAATGCTATAGATACATCCGTTGGTTATGTTTTACCTTTCGGACACGAATCGAGGTAAACCTCCAAATCGATACTCCCCAGAAAGAGAAGAAACGACAACCCAGTATCCAATAGCAAATTATGTATCTCTTTCAAGGTTATCGGAACCTATCGGGGCATTTGCACAAACACTCTCCTCGTGTCCAATTGAGAGTAGCATTGAAGAAGCCTTATCGATCCAAAATGGACTCGAAGCTATAAAAGAGAATTTGAGGCACTAGAAGAATAACACGTGGGTGTTAAGCGAGTTGCCTCGAGGGAGGAGGAAGATGGTAGAGGTGCAAGTGGATTTTCTCCATTAAGTATAAAGCAGATGGGTTGGTTGATCGTTACAAGGCGAGGCTTGTAGCAAAGGATATACACGAGAAACATGGGATAGATTATCAAGAAACCTGCTGTGGCTAAACTAAAAGCGTGAGAGTTACGGTATCTCTTGCACAAATTTAGATTGGCCGTTGCACCAAACGTGAAGAATGCCTTCCTTCATGGCGACCTTGAAGAAGAGATTTACATGGATATCCCAACGGGATATCTTGTTACATCGGAAAAAAACTGTATGTAAATTACAACGAGCATTGTAATGGACTAAAACAATCACCTCGAGCATGGTTTGGTAGGTTGAGTTCGGCAATGAAGAAGAAATATGGGTTCCAACAAAGCAACTACGATCATACTCTTTTCCTAAAACATAGATTAGGGAGAGATACTGACCACTTATAGTCATGTAGACGACATGATCATTACGGGGGGATGATAAAGAAGAAATCTCAAGCTTGAGAACAATTTGTCCAAATGAGTTTGAAATGAAGAACTTAGGAGGGCTCAAATACTTCTTAGGTATTGAGGTAACAAGATCAAAACAAGGCATATGTCTTTCCCAAAGGAAATATACGGACCTGTAGCGAGGCGAGGACTACTAGATTGTAAACTGTCGATATTCCAATGGTTCAAAATCATAAACTCGGAGAATATGTGGACCCAGTACCGGCGGATAAACGAGAGATATCAACGGTTAGTAGGTAAACTCATATATTTATCTCATACTCGACGATATTGCTTATCTTTGTGAGTGTCGTGAGTCGGTTCATTACCGCCCAGTGCCGAAGACCGTATGGATGCGATCGTACCACGAATACTTCGTTACTTAAAATCCTCCCCGGGAAAGGACTTATGTTTTCAAAGAATGGTCGATTGGAAGTCCTTGGATATCTGATTCGAATGGGCGGGGAATATGAAGGATAGGAAATCTCTGGGTACTTTACTTTCGTGGGAGGCAATCTTGTCACGTGGAAGCGAAGCAAAATGTAGTTGCCTTATCCAGTCTTGGTGAAATTTCGAGGAATGGTCGAGGAATATGTGAGCTCCTTTGGTTGAAAAACTTCTAGCGAGATTGGTGTTGCTCAACTGCAGAAATGAACTTATTTTGTGATAACAAAGCAGTATTCATATATCTCACAATCCAGTTCAACATGATCGCATCAAGCACGTTGAAGTGGATCGGAACTCATCAAACGGAATCTTGAAGAAAAAGATTATTAAGCTTCCATTTGTTAAGTCGAAGATCAATTGGGTGATATACTCACAAAATCATGTAATCCGCAAACTTCTACAACTCGACAAGTTGGGCGTATAAGAGACATATATCAGAAACGAGGGAGGAAGTGTTGGTGTGTGCTAAAACAATGGCGGTAAATGCTCATGGAGTAAAACATGGAGCGGAACAACAATATTAATGAGCCATAAAACCTGGATGTACCAGTGTTTATGGATATTGTTTAATTTTAAGTTTCCTTATATACATTGTAAACTCTTGTAAAAATAACAGAACAGAAATATATGAAAATACATGATAATTATCATAGAATATTTTGACAATATATATATAGAAAAAGAACTTTTAAAATTGAAACCAGCATCCATGCCCTGGGAATTAACGTGATTACTGATTATTTTATTTTTTTAAAGTTTTCATTAAAAAAAGAAAAGAAATTAAGTTGGTCGTTTAGAAGAAGAAAAAGTTAGTTAATGTATTAGCTCTTTTCAATGCATCGGATTAGGTCGGTCATCATTACCAAATTGCACATTGTTCGGGTGTCAAACATAAACTAAAAGTGTGATTTAAAAATAAAATAAAAACTAAAAGTGTCATGCTTGCGTATTGAGCAATATCACGTTAAGAAAAATTATTAATTTTTATTGGAATTTATAATTATGTAATATTTTAAGTAAATAAAATTTAAAATTAATATAATTTTTTAAAAATTAAATATTTATTAAAAAATAAAAATAATAATATTTCTCAAGTTAAAGCTATTGTTTTGTTATAACGGTATTTTTATTAAGAAAGAAATTCATATATTTTATATATTTGATGTATTAAATTCTGTTTTATTAATTGATAAATATATGTATAAAAATTCATATCTTATATAATAAAAAAATTATTTTTTTATTTATATATTTACCAAATATTTATAATATATATAATTATATATCAAAAATAATATAGAAGATTTTAACTCTTTGCTTAATAATGAAGCGATAGTTAACTAACTTTCCGATACAACTTGACTTTTGATATAAAAAAAAAAGAAATTCCTTAAAAAACACAAATTTTGTAAGTTGCCTTTTTTGTCGGTTATTTATAACGTTAAATATATTAATTCTCGAGTAAATCATCACTGATTATAAATATGTACAACCTTCGAATTCATAAGTTGATTTTTGGGTTTAGAATTAGACCTGAGCTAATTTCTAAGTTGATATCAAAGCTAAACTCTTGGTTTCTTTAATTCTCATCGGCCCCCGTGTCGTAAATCCAGACTTTAGCCGATGTGGAGGGGATGTTAAGTCCTATAATAGCTAAAAGTAAGACAACAGTGCTGTTTATAAATATAAACAACATTCTAACTAATAAGTTGTTTTTTGGGTTCAAAATTAAGTTTGAGTTTTCTAAGTAAACAATTCTTTTATACGGTTTTTATTTAAAATTTAAAATGAAAAAAATTCTCATAATCATATTTTTAAAATTATTTGTTATTATACAAATGTATAATAGTTTCAAGAAGGTTACAGTTTATTTTTAACACATTTTATCAGATGTGTGTGTATATATATAACATTATTATGCATATATTAAGAGAAATTGATAGATGAGTGAGAAAATTTATCAAGATAAACATCAAATTAAAAATAATGTGTACGAAAAAAAATATAAAATGATATACTTAAACATAAAAAATTATGTTAAATAAGAGGCATTAAAAATGAAAATTAATTTTTGAATAAGGATGTATGTAGTATACTTAACCTTAATTATAATTAAACATTTACTATTATTAAATTAAATCATAATTTTTATAATAAAACAAAAATTAATTATATTTACGTAAATATTTATTTTTATAATATTAATGATAAACCATGTATGTATATATATTTGATTTCATAAGATTAAAAATTTAAGATTGATATTTCACAATATTTTTAAGATTTTAATCCAAATTTTAGAAATTTACAAACAAATATATATACATACAAGGTTTATCATTTATATTATAAAAATAAATATTTACGAAAATATTGAGAATTTCTCAGAGATTGTGGATTATATTTCAAAAAAATTATTTCATATATATTGTTACATTTATTTTATAAATTTTTCGATAAAATATCAAAAAATATGAAGATAATTCTATATATATATTGATACAATGCTATACGCTTATTAAATAAGTAAACACAAAAAAGTTATGCCCCAGTACTAGTTGAAGTGGTAAATGGGAGTGTTTTATATCTAAAGAATTGGAAATTTAAACTAAACCGTCATAATTTTTCCATTCTTCACACTTAAAATGAGTATCTATCAGTTAATTAAAAATAAAAACAAAAATGCAAAGAGATACACTCACTGAGTCACAAACTCACCTTCCACACTTCCATTACAAAAATACCTATATATACTACTAAATTTCCAAAACTATATGTATGTATTGTAGTAGTATATAAAAGATCAAAAAATACATTCTGGATGAAAAATAATCAATTTAAATACATCGACAATAAAAATTATTAAACTAAAACTAAAAACTTTTTTAAACACATGGAGAAAAATCTGAACGTTAATTTTTCGCTAAATGTACTTTAGCCGTTTATTTGTTTATATATTGATCAATTTTTGAAAAAATAAAATATTGATAGCATATTGTAATCGTAAATATTACACGTCTAGATAGACAATAATACACAAATTTCATAGATATAAACATAATATAAATTATTTTTAATCAATCAACTTATTTTAAATTACAAAATATATATTATCTTTTGTGAATCAAACTTATGTATACGTATAACAAAATTACATGCATAATAAATTTAACAATTAATTCTAAATAAAAATAATTTGTAGCACTTAGTGTTATGTTATTATTATAAATTGTGATTTAAATTACCACCCTAATAAATGTTTTCCTAAAAAAAATCAATTTCATTCATTTTCAACTGTTAATGTATTTATTATATATATATATATATATATATGTTTTAAAATCATGGATTGTATTATGAAAATTAGGAAGTCAGATTGTCTACTAATTAGATTCTTGTTACTTGTACTTAAACAATATATTGAGTTATTGACAAGGATCGCTTAAACGATAAGTTAGAGCAAAAACAAAATTAGTTAGTTTAATTTTCATATCTTAGAAAATGTTACTCCATTATGATATCCTTGAAGAATATCTTCCCATATTTAAATTCTTGCTTTTTATAATAATTTTAAATTAAACAGTATTTAGTATAATTTAAATTTATGATTTAAAATAAAAAATTTAAATTTAATAATTCTTTTTTTTAAATAATATTAAATAACTCACACTTAGGATTAAACACTAAGCATTGGATTTGTGCGTCTCATAATGAAATTTTGTTACAATGTGCTACAACAACGTGTACTAGATTTCCATTCTCATGCATCCAAAATAAGTGTTTATTGTTTATGGAAAAAAATTGAATTGCTGGATGGATGCTTCTTCATTAGGTAGAATGTCTATATTATATATAATTGATATTAAGATAATAATATATGCAGTGAATATACAGTGATCATTTTATAATCATATCAGTGAAATGGGTCACCTTTTGTTGAAACTTTATGTACATTGTAATAATATGTTAATGAGATTTACGAGATATTTATTAGTTTTTAAAATTTATCTCATCTTATTTCATTTTTAATTAGTTGAGATTATAATAAAATAATATCTTATTTGTTCCTAATGAGTCTAAATAAGACAAATAATAATATAAAACAATAAAAATATGATAAATAATAATTTACAATTTAAGTTTAATAAAAAAATTGATACAATATATATTTAAAATTATGTCCATTAGTGTTACAATCTAAATAACATTAAATAAGATGAGATGGTATGATATGATATTTAAATAAAATGAGTTAATATTTAATAAAATGCATAAAATGAAGAAATTAATGTTTGAAGAAATAATCAGAGGAAGAAATAAACGTTTCATTAATCTAATTTCTTGATTTGTATCGGATATTTACATTGTTTATATAGACAAATACTAATTACTATTTCACCAACCACCATGATTGAATCAGTATGATTTACTTGATTGGTAGGTAGCAGTGTATATTGGAAAAAATGTTTGGCGCTTCTGCGGTGATTGTTGAATTGTGTTTGCGCAGTGTTTTGCTGAATTAACACTTCAAGTTGGTGCATAGATGTCTTTCATGCCCAACTTGTCAAACTCTGTGAATACTCGATATGAGAGACCCGCTTTAGTAAGGATGTCACCAATTGATCTTCGACTTGATTTTTGGCAATTCCAATGAATTTTCTTCTAACTTTTCTTTAATAAAAATCACAACTTCAACATGTTTTGTACGATCGTGTTGAACCTGGATTATATGCGCAATATCACATGCCGCTTTATTGTCACAAAATAACTTAATTGATTCTTTCGCAGATATGTCAAATCTTTTAAGAGAGATTGTAACCACAAGTGCCTCACAAAGCCCAAGTGCCATTCCTCCGTATTCAAATTTCCGCTGTAACGGCTACAACCTCAAGTTGCTTACTTCTCCATGTTACAAGATTTCCCTTACAAAAGTGAAGTAACTGGATGTAGATCGTCTATCATTTATCGATCCAAATTTCAATCAAGATCAGATATACTTCAATTCTAGAAAACTCGAGTTCTTAATAACAATACTCCTTTTCCAGAGCAGATTTTTAAATATCTCAAAATACGAATAATCGCATTCATATGTTGTTCTCCCAGGATTATGCATAAATTGGCCGACAATACTTAAAGCGTGCAAGGTCCGGTCTTGTGTGTGCCAAATACATCAACCTTCCAACAAGCCTTTGGTATCTTTCTTTGTTTGTTGGAACTTGATCAACCTTGATACATAACTTTAATCCTTCCTCTACCGGTGTATTAATGGTTGACGCCGACATACCTGGTTCTTTTTAATAAATCTAAGGCATACTTTCTTTGAGATAAGAAGATTCCTTCGCTGATCGAGAAACCTCAATCCCAAGAAAATATTTTAAGGAACCAAGGTCTTTCATTTCGAATTCTTTCGATAAGTAAGTTTGTAGCGCTTTTCCTTTCTTCAAGATCATTTCGTTACTATCATATCATCAACATATACAATAAGTGCAAAGGATCTTACCATACCCTTTTTTTAGAAATAAAGTATGGTCGAATTGCTTTGCTTGTAGCCAAATGCCTTCATCGACCTTGTGAACCCGCCAAACCATAGTACTCGGGGGATTGTTTCAATCCATACAAGATTTTTTTAATTTGCACACCTTTTCTCCATGGATTGTGGATTTCTTGATTCCTCGGTGGTAAATCCATGTAGACTTCTTTCAATTAAATCTCCATGTAGAAAGGCATTTTTTACATCAAATCGATATAATGGCCAATCTAAATTTGGTAGAGATACCAAGACCCTAACAAGTGTTAATTTTGGCTGTGTGCAAATGTTTCTCGTATACGATCCCATATGTTTCGAGTGTATCCTTTTGCCACCAATCTTGCTTTATATCGTTCAATCGTACCATCCGCTTGATATTTCTTGAAAAAATCCATCGACATCCAACAATTTTCTTTTGTTGGTGAAGGACGATCGACAAGCTCCCAAGTTCTATTTATTTCTAAAGATTTTAGTTCTTCATTCATATAGCATCTTTCCATTTTTGGTCGCCTAAAGCTTCCTGCTTAATCGTTAGGAATAGATACACAGTATAATTGATTCACAAATGATACGTTTGATTTTGACAAACGATGTTTAGACATATAGTTACTCATGGGATATTTGACTTTACTAGAAATCTCGGTTCATACACGGCTTTAGGAATACCTCTCATAGACGCATTGATGGAAGTATTTTTCTCGGTTGGTTCAATAGTTGGAACATCCTCTCGCAAAACGATTGGTTAGGTATATCCAGCGGTTGTGGAGAAGGAATCTCGTACTCATTTAGTGGTAGTAAGGAACTTCCTTGATGATCTTGAAGTTGATGAGGACTTGATTCCATTTCCTCGAGTCTTGCTTCATATTGAGAGTTATTACCATCCGAATTCAAGTTATTTGTATTTTCCTCACATATAATTTGTCTTTCTTCATAAGGAAGCAATTTATATGTAAGGGTCTCGAATTCTCAAGGCATGGTTGTACTCCCCTGAAATTCGGGTGTGTAGGAGAAATACATTGTATCTTCATGAAAAATAACATCCATGGTAGTAATCATTTGTTTTGTGGGAGGATGGTACCCCCGATACCCTTTTTGTTGTATGGCATATCCCATAAAAACACAACGTATTGATCGTGGATCCAACTTGCTACGTTGTTGTTTATGTAGGTGTACAAATGCCACACAACCAAAGACACGAGGAGGTAGATTATGAACATTTGGTGCAACAATTGCTTGATGATGGCTTGTAGTGGTGTTTGGAAGTTAATGGACTTGGAAGGTACCCGATTGATTAAATATGCAGAAGTAATTGCTTCTCCCCAATAAGATAATGACATATTAGCTTCGATCAATGAGGCACGGACAACTTCCAACAAGTGTCGATTTTTCCTTTCGAAACTCCATTTTGTTGAGTATCAACACAAGTAGTTTGATGAATAATGCCTTCCCGATCAAGATATTCTCAAGCTCGAACTTTTATATTCTCCTCCATTATCACTTCTTAGAACTTGGATCCGTGTTTTATATTGAGTACCTAACCATTTTATGAAATTTTCTAAATAAGAAGTTTACTCACTTTTAGATTTCATTAAACAGGACTCCAAGTCATTCTACTAAAATCATCAATAAATGTAACAAACCAACGTGATCCTCCCAACGTAGACTTTGGAAGCGACCCCATACATCGAATGTATAACCATAAACGGAGATGGACTTTTATTTAAGGTTACGTGAAATGAGGAACGATGACTTTTTGCTAGTTCACAGGACATCACACTTTAAAGTAGAAAGATCTAAGCTTAAAAATAAACTTGGAAATAATTTTTTCAAATATCCAAAAGAAGTACGACCCAATCTCCTATGCCATAGCCATTTATTTGATTCATCCTTGTTAGATCCAGATTTGCTACCAATGCATGTTTTGTTGAATCCAAGTCCAAATAATACAGGTGTTTCTTGCCTAACACCACGACCAATCGTTTGCTTTGTTCAATGTCCTTGAACACACAAAAGTCAGGCCAAAAATAACAAAACAAGATAAAGCAGTGGTTATTTGAGAAATAGATATAAGGTTATACTCTAAAGAGGGAACAACTAGTACCGAGTCCCAAATTCAAAGTACTATTGCAGAGACAAAGATCTTTCCCCAAATTTGGGTCAGTGTTACCATCGGTGCAAACACAGTGTGAAGATGGTTTTGAGATTTGTCTAGAATCGAATGTCATATGATCATTGCACTCCGAATCAATTATCCATGTATTATTAAAAACAGGAGAAAAAACTTTAAGCATCTTTACCAACACGTGTCGAGCGAGGTCGCAACATGATCCTGTTGTTTCAAAGAATGGTGACGAGACATCTGTCAGGATTTTTCTTCCAGAGTCACGGTTGTGATCCCACCGGTCGGGATATCCCACCAATTCAAAACATCGTTTCTTTGTACGACCTTTAATTAAATGGGTACATTTAAATGATGATTTATCACCACCTTTCGTTTCTGGCGATTGGAAAAAGAATCCATTTTTAGATATCAATTGTCGGCCAACATCTCTAGATTTTTCCTTCAATGAGATTCGACGCATTACCTCCCGTCGAATCAAGGAATAACAACCTTCTAAATCTGGGATAGTTTCTTTTCGCAAAATTTCATTAACCTGGCTTCAAACTCATCATCTAATCCAATAAGGAAAATATGTATCCTTAGTCTTTCAACAGACTCTCGATATGATATTAGATCACGAGGGTCTTTCATGACCACCTTATCACGATGGTCTAGCTTTCTTGGAAAATTTCGCTTAACTCTCCATAATACTCGAAAGTGATTTTCCATTTTGTCTAAGTAAAGGCTTTTTGGTTTAAGATAAATACTGTAATTCATCACTTCCATCATAGAATGCTTTCGCCAAAGCACCCCAAATTTCAAGAGCGATAGGTATGCGTAAATGTCATCGCTCATGATTTACGGACTCATTGACATGGCCATCTCTTCACTTTTTGATTTTCTCGCATACCACTTGTTATAATTGTTTGATGTTTTTTCGTTGCAAATTTTTGTCAGCGAATATAAGAGAGTTTTTCTCTCTCACAATATGCATTTCTATTATTTGAGACCAAACATCATAATTAGTCTCATTAAGAATAATTCCAAAGCATTAAACACACCTTTCAGATCGACAGTTGTACAACAACCGGATTTGATTGCTTTCCATAGGTAATGAAATTATACCTCCGTCATGATATTATGGTAACCAAACTAGAAAATGGTGTAATAATTTTAGGGCTAAAAGAATATATATATATATATATATATTTTGTGTTTTTTAATATATATTTATACTAAACCGATAAAAACCATAAAATCGAATCAAATTTGGTTTAAAAACTTGAAAAATGAACCGAACGGCTTTTAGAAATCCGTGAACCGAAAAAAAACCGGGTTTGGACCTTTAAAATAGACCGAACCTGGCCAAAAATATGGAAACTGTGAACAACCGAAAACCGTTCAACCTGCTGTCGTGACCAACCTGGAAATAAACGAGGTGACACAGTGGCGTAGCGCATGGACGGCGACGCCTTGGCGGCCGAAACCGCGATCATCGAACCGAACCGACCGAACCGAACCGGACGGACCGGATGACACGCCATCATCTTCAACCTCCTCCGACGGCGCGTGGCGCGTGGCGCGTGTAAAACTCACCCTCCACTTCAAAGTGGCGCGAGGCGCGTGGACGGTTTTCGCTGTCTCGTTTTTACCAAAATGTTCGTAATTGCGTGTTTAGAGTAATCTGGTAAAATTAAAGTGGAGAAATACTACTTAAAAATTGATGTTTGTAATTAATGTTTGTAAGGGTGTTTGAATGAAAATTTTTTTCAGTAGAAAAAAAATATTTTCAGATAAAGAAATCTCTGTTATAGAGAACAAGGGTTTCAAATTTGTATAAAGCAACGACTTGGCTCTGATACCATGAAGAAATTAATGTTTGAAGAAATAATCGTAGGAAGAAATAAACGTTTCATTAATCTAATTTCTTGATTAGATCGGATATTTACATTGCTTATATGTATTAAATACTAATTACTATTTCACCAACCACCATGACAATCAGATGATGACTGACATTGGTGGTAGGCAGATATATTGGAAAAAATGTTTTGGGCCTTCAACATTATTGCTGAATTGTGTTTGCAATGTTTGTTGAATTCAACATAAAAACCATATATTTTGTATAATAAGGCAATTGAACATGATGTTCTAAATTTATATTTGTGTTAATTCTATATTTTTATGTTGAATAAATAATTATATAAAATATAAATAAAAAATATATGGAAGCATGTACCCAAACCTAATATTTAGTATAAAATTTTAGAAGTTTTTAATGCACATGACATCAATACTTATATATATATATTACTCATATGTTATAATATAATTATTTTTATTAATAAATCAACTCGCAATTGTTTCACTATTTTAACTTTTTAATTTAATATATACCATAACTTGATTTATATAATATTTATAGTAAAATTTATTAAAAGGGTGCTTTGAAGTTTTAATGATGAAAATTGTATACCTTACAACGCCCCTAGCACTTGGTACAAAAAAAAGAAATGGTATAAAAGGGCAAAGTTAAAAAAATAAATCAAAGGAACCAATAATTGCTTAGAAATAAAGAGTAATATAGTAATAGTCATGATAGTGGAAGCTATATATGTTTGCAGGTGGGAATTAATTTGTTTTACAGCAACACAAACCTACTCGAGCTTTCAATTTTGTCTAATTTCCTATCTTTTTCAGAGTGTGATTTCTACTTCAAGAGTCTCAATCCTATTGGACCAGATACATACGCAACTATATTTCACAAACGTACAAAATCTTATAAGCTATACTAATCATAATAATAAAAACTCTAATAAGTTAAGGGTACACGAATTTTTAATTATATTTGTAGGTATATTAATTATAGAATGTTACATGTTAAAATAATTTTAAAATTAAAAAAATTAATTATTTTTTTGAGAAAAATTAACATATTTAACATTATAATTAATATGATTTTAAATAAATATATAAATTTATTTGTATTTAAATTTGTTACTTGTAGTTTGGGAACTAAAGAATCGGTGACAAGGAGCTTCTTTTATACCGTACTATTTTATTATGGTGAGCTATTCAGAATAAACTTATTATCGATTGCTAGTTAAAAAAAAGGGAACAAACATTTCCTTTTAGAAGTCACTTACTTGGCCTAACAAAAGAAAATATATCTCACATTTTGTTCGGTTATCATTTTCCAAGTGCTCTCTTGGATATTTTAGACTCCTTTTTTAGTAGGAGATCAAGTATAGAGTTTTTTTATCCTTATTCTATAGATAGCTTTAATAATAATTGATTGTGGATCACATTTGAACAATTTATGAAAAACGGTGATTGTTTCTATCATCTAATTAATATGGATAGTCATAAATTATTGTCATTTTGGTAACAAAAAATAACTGTAAGTTTTACATTTGTCATAACTTAATAATTTATTCATTATGTGGGTTTATCATGATGCAGTTATATGCGAAATGCAATAGATAAATTTCAAATACTTAGACGTATACACATATTAAATATCTTATGATAAACTCCACGAATTGTATAAGCATACTAAGTATCTCACGATGAACTCCACAGATTGTAGAGTTGATTTGGAGGGTGATACCTTCGTAGTGAATAAAGATCAATATAGATGATACTCTTTTTAAATTGTCAAACCTATCAAGATGTGAGAGTATTTTTAGACCTCAAGATAATTTGTTAAGAATATCTTTACATCCCGTTTGTGATATTATATGAAGATGTATGCTAACAACTTTGAGTGTAATCTTACTCAATTTATGTTATTATTCTTTTTTGGATTAGTTCAATTTCATTGCCATAAAATTGGTACTTTGTTTAGGTTAATTGTTTTAAAATAAATTGGTACTTTGTTTAGGTTAATTGTTTTAAAAAAGTTAGTTGTATGTAGTTTATTCATTATTGGTATATTTATAGAGAAGATAATGACACGTGTGATAGTATAACTTCTTTAGCTCCTTGTGTTTGCACAATAACTCTGGTAGAATGACCCATATCTTTTATTATTATTTTGGATGATAGCAAAAAACCTAATATAAATTCTGCTGATATTTGTTTTGTATGTTTTTATATATATATTTATTAACACTAATAACTGTGAGACTAAATAAGGATGATGTTAATTAATTGTCAACTAAATTGAAATATCTTGTTGCATCTAATGAAGTATGCCAATGTAAGTTTTGCATCTTCCTGTCATAATTTGGCTTTGCATCTTCCTGTCAATGTAAGTTTTCCGATTATAGATTAGCAACGTAAGAAGTGTTCCATTTGTAGTAAAGTAATTGATTATAAGAATAAAAAATAATTAGAAAATATTTTCTATTTTTATATTAATTATAAAATTGTTACGTAAGTGAGCATACATTACAAAAAATTACGCACTTTATTAAAAAGTGAGTAGATAAAATCAATCACACAAGGTTAATAATTAGAAGTAAATAATTAAGATTACTATTTTATAGGTGTAGGTTCAATTATATCTAGACACACATCATTAAATTTTTTTTTCCTTATCAATTAATACAGGGTAGGAAAATTACTCCGACATGTACATACGTCAAGAAAACGTCCGAATTTGTCCAAAACAAAAATTTGATAGAATTCAATGCATTGTAACAATGTTTAATATACAATATAATTTTGTGACAAGTTTTTACTGATGAGTGCTCAAAAAGCACTAAAATAACCATGATTTTATGCACTTTAATTGATTAAAAATATATATATTTATATGTTTTATCATATATTTATATAAATTTGTCTTTTTCGGAATCACGGGTATTTTTATTGTTTTTTCAGGAATTTTGGCCTAAAAACGCAATGTAAAGACTCAAAGAAGAATACTTGAAGCAATACATCACAAATAAATTGATAAATAAGTGGAAAAAGGTCAACAAACATGGAAAAATTGGACAAAATTGGTCGAAAAGGTCAAAAATGTCAAAAGACGGAAAACGACAGCGCCTTTCAACACCCGCCGCTGATGACATATGTTCGTTCACAGCGTGACCGTTTCACGCTGCTGCTAGCGCAAAGAATGTCAATACGCCAACGCGTTTTTGACCCATTTTTCACGTGCCGCCCATGACGTCACGCCGACGTCATTGATGACCTCGCAGGTCCAAAACACGTTTTTATTTTTTAATATTTTTTTTAACATTTTTTTAATCATTTTTTCTCTCCATCCTCACCTATAAATACCCCTTCCATTCACTTCAAAACACACCTCAAAACCTCACTTCTCTCTTCTTTCTTTCTCTCATTTCTTAGTTTTTGAGTTTTCTTTAGTTTCTTTCTTAGTTTCTAAGCTTTTCTTAGTTTTTCTCTTAGTTTTTAGTTCAATTGTCTTAGGTTTAGAGTTCTTCTCTTTTGAGAGGAACTTGTAATGTTTTTGTAATAATTTAGATTTTTGATTCAATAAATGGAAGTGCAAATTCCGCTTGGAGGTTTTCTAGCAACGGGAATAGCGTCAAGTTCGTAAGGATTTTATTTTTTTACGCTTATTTTTATGCTTTATTCTTACATGTTATATTTAATTTGTCGTGATTAAATTTAAGCTGCTATTTATAATCATGATATAATAATAACGTTGTTATGCTACAAATATTAAATAGGTGAAAATTTCTAAAATGAATTGATTTTATTTTTATTCAAGATTTTATATTAAGGATGTTAGAGAGAATATATTATTTTTCATTACAAACTTAAATCAAAGTTAGACTTTAAGGTTTAGTTATCCTGGTCTAATTTAGAGTAGTCTTTCTTTTATTTGGTACAATCGCCTTGGTAGTTAGAGTGAAGCTCTATTTCAAAAGTTTTTATAAGAATTATTATGTGGAAATGTATTGACAACATGTTTTCAATAGTGATTTTAAAACTTGAAAGTTAGTACTAGGATAACTAAATTCTTAAGTTTAATTTGGACACCTTGAATAAAGTTTAAATCGTTTCTAACTCACCAAAGGTGGCATTTAAATGGTTCATTTTCAATCTCTTAGAAAAAGGAATTAATTTAATTAACCAAATTAGTTATCAACCCCACCCATAGGTGTTAATTGATTTGTTTAGTTAACAAAGAATATCTAACCCCACCAAAGGTGGTATTCATACAAAAAAGAGAGAATCAATAAAATATCAATTTATATCTTTAATAACCTAGATAATATGAGCAAGCATAATTAACTTAGTTATTATATCCATAAATACTCCACTAATATAAATGATAAAATTTGCATGAATATTTATTGAATCTGTATTTATATTTATTTATTCAATTTGTATCTATGTTTATTCTTTTTAGATTATATTTAATTAATCTGTATATATGTTTATTTTATGTTATTAGATTAGGAACACAAAAACCAAAACTATCGTGACAGGATGTTTAGGATTTAATTTCGTTTTTAAAAGTTTGAATAATAAATTAAAAACCACATACATTCCTTCCTTAGATCGACCTTGGGAGTATACTTATCATTTTCTACGAAATGATTCGTGCACTTGCGAGAGTTTTACAAATATTAAAACCAAAGTATTTGCGAGAATTGGCGATGCCGGTTTTCGTTCATCATTTACAAAATTAAAAAATAAAAATTTCAAAACCATAACTATATTATAAAACAACTCAAAAAATCACTACTTAAAATTAAAATAAATAAATATTTTAGATTTAAATTTTTATATAATTGTAATTAATGATAATATAATATATTTACAAAAATAACTAAGAAGAATAAAATTATACGCTAATTTGAGAGATATAAGAACAAATCAATGTACTCGTAATAAGCACATTATATGAAATAATTTATAAATTCAAAATAAATTATGATAAATTTTATTTTTAAATAAAATTTATAAATACTAATATAATTAGTCATGTTTATTGTTGATAAAATGTTGTAGTAATTAATATATAAAGATCATAAAAATTATAATAAAAAAAATGTTTTTTCGTGACATAAATTAATAGACTTAACATATAAAAATAGTAATAATATATAAAACTAATTATGATTATTTTTTTATTATCGTGATATCAAGATGGAATTAGCCTAATCCTAATCTTAATACAATCTTAATTTTTTTTGCGTTATTTAAATTAATTTAAATGGAACCAAAAATTAATTCGATTCATATTTAATTTATGTTTTTTGATTCATATTTGATTTAAATAATTGAATTGTGGTATAAATTATCACACTATCTAATGCTCTTTAATTTGGTGTTACAAGGAATTTTAAACTTTATCATAATAATGATATATAATTTTTGCAACATTAGTGGTATGAATTTGAATCCTATTATATATTGTTAGAAATACTTAATGATTGTACTATATTCTATGATTAAATAAATATACATGGTGTCTTTATATAGGAGTTACAAGTAAATTAGATATGTCTAAAGTAATTAAATATATATATGTCTAAAGTAATTAAATATATATATGTCTAAAGTAAATAGATATACATTAGCAGATATATATACATTAATATATTATTAGATATATATTAACAGCCCCTTCAAACTTAAGGTTGATGTGAGACCATCTTGAGGTTGTCAACCAAATTACGAGTGCGTCCTTTGTGAAGTGACTTAGTGAAGATATCTGCAAGTTGATCGTTGGAGAAAACGTGAAAAAGCTTGAGAGCACCACGGATAAGATGAGAGCGAATAAAGTGACAATCAATCTTGATGTGTTTAGTCCGTTCATGGAAGACATCGTTGTGAGAAATATGAATGGCACTCTGATTATCACAATAAAGAGGAGTTGTAGAAGATGTGGACACACCCAAATCCTTAAGGAGCCATCATAGCCAAAGGAGCTCGGATGTGGTATCAGCAAGGGCACAATATTCTACTTCAGTACTGGAGCGGGCCACGAATGTTTGTTTCTTAATTCGCCAAGAAATCAAAGAAGAACCAAGGAGAAAGCAATAACCTGTAGTGGACCTGCGATCAGTGGGATCTCCTACCCAATCAACATCAGAGAATGCACGAAGTACTAAAGGAGACTGAGCTGAGTAGAAAAGGCCATGGAAGATAGTGCCTTTCAAGTATCGTAGAATACGCAGAACAACAGCATAATGAGTCGATCGTGGAGCAGAAAAATACTGGCTCACCTGATGAACAACATAAGAAATGTCTGGACGAGTAACTGTAAGATAAACCAGGCTGCCAACCAATCGTCTGTAAAGATAGGGATTAGACAATGGTTGCCCCTCCGATGGTGTCAGATGCGCATTAAGTTCAATTGGAGTGTCAACAGTCTTGCTGTCAGTGAGACCAACTTGAGATAAGAGGTCAGATGCATACTTAGCTTGAGTAATATAAAGACCATCTGTGGAACGAGTGATCTCAAGACCCAAGAAATAGCTTAGATTTCCAAGGTCTTTCATCTAAAACTGTTGATTAAAAAAATCCTTGAGTTCTTGAATGGCACTGAGGTCATCACCAGTTATGATTATATCATCCACATATATAAGAAGTAAAATAGTGCCTTTATCATTGCGATGAAGAAATAAGGCAGAATCATAAGGACTAGCAGTGTAACCCAAGGGAAGGATGGTGGAGCTGAACTTGACAAACCATGCTCGTGGAGCTTGTTTAAGGCCATAAAGTGCACGTCAAAGGCGATAAACCTTATTTATTTCAATAGAAAGACCAGGAAGAGGTTGCATATAGACTTCTTCATGTAGATCCCCATTAAGGAATGCATTTTTAACATCCATATGAAAAAGGTCTCATTTACTAGCAGCGGCAACAACTAAGAGGGTACGAACAGAGGAAATACGAGTAACTGGAGCAAAAGTCTCTTCATAATCAATCCCATACTCTTGTGTAAAACCTCTTGCTACAAGACGAGCCTTGTATCGATCGATGGACCCATCAGAGCGAGTCTTGATCTTATAGATCCACTTACTACCAACCACAGACTGACCAGGGGGGAGAGTAACCAGATCCCAAGTATGGTTTTTGGTTAATGCATCAATTTCTTCTTTCATTGCAATCTACCAAAAAGGGTTAGTAGATGCCTCACGATAGGTGTGAGGCTCATGGAGTGTAGCAAGGGCAGTGTAACAATGATAGTCAAGTAAATGTGTAGGAATTGATCTTACCCGGATTGAGTGGCGAGGTGGAATGTCTTGTGGAGGATCTTCAGGCGGGGCAAGAGTAGGGGACCTATGTTCAAGGTGGGGTAGCTCGTTATCAACCTGTTCTTCTACAACCTGTCTAGGATAATCATAAAAAAACATCTGAAGATTGAATAGTGAAGTCCAATGGTGGATTAAGAGTATCTGTAGATCATAGTAGTATATGCAGAAAAAATTATCGGAATAATATGCACGGTGGCGGCAGTGATTGTAGTGGTTTGTATTTTGCGAAACTCCTTAACAACGACGACTGTAGTCCCAGAACCTAAGGACAAAGGCTGAAAGACGTTGGAGGTTCAACGGTGAATAATTGCAGTGGTTATTGTGACAACGGAAGTTATAAGTGTTAAGTAAGACCAGAAAAGACAAGACCGCTAGAAAGACAAGAATAATGGCTCTGATGACATGTTAAAAATAATTAATGATTCTATTTTATTCTATTCTATAATTAAATGAATATACATTGTGCTTTTATATATAGAAGTTACAAATAAACTAAATATGTCTAAAGTAATTAAGTATATATATATCTAAAATAAATAAAATAAATAGATATACGTTATCAGATATATATAAATTAATATATTATTAGATATATATTAATATATACATATATATATATATATATATAAATAAAGAAAATAACTTTTAAAATTGAAACCAGCGTCCATACCCTGTGAATTAAAGTGATTACTGATTATTTTATTTTTTTAAAGTTTTCATTAAAAAAAAAGAAATTAAGTTGGTCGTTTAGAAGAAGAAAAAGTTAGTTAATGTATTAGCTCTTTTCAATGCATCGGATTAGGTCGGTAATCATTACCAAATTGCACATTGTTCGGGTGTCAAACATAAACTAAAAGTGTGATTTAAAAATAAAATAAAAACTAAAAGTGTCATGCTTGCGTATTGAGCAATATCACGTTAAGAAAAATTATTAATTTTTATTGGAATTTATAATTATGTAATATTTTAAGTAAAAAAAATTTAAAATTAATAAAAAAAATTTAAAAACAAATATTTATTAAAAAATAAAAAATAATCTCATTCACAAAAAAATATATTTTAAAATTAATAAATAACATTCTTCAAGTTAAAGCTATTCTTTTGTTATAAAGATATTTTTAGTAAGGAAGCAATTCATATATTTTATATATTTGATTTATTAAATTATTTTTTATTAATTTATAAATATATGTATAAAAATCCATATTATATATAATAAAATTTTGTATTTTATATTTATGTATTTATTAAATATTAATGATACTTATAATTATATATCAAAAATAATATCGAAGATTTGAACTCTTCTCTTAGTAGTGAAACAATAGTTAACTAATTTTCCAATAGAATTAGGTACGAGCACGAGTACAATGTGAATATTTTTTTATATAAGTGTTCTCAAAATAAATTATAAAAATTGTGTCTATAATTGTAGAAAAATGTTTTTAGATTTTTTTTAAAATTTCTTAATAAATTATAATTATTAATTAATATATAATTTAATTTAATAAATATAATTAATTTTGAGTACTGACAGATATGTTTATTAATATAATCGTATTTATTATTTCATGTTCGGTTTTTATCCAAAATTGTACACATAATCAAAATTTATCGAATAAAAATCAAACTAATGGTGTAGATATTCACGGATAAACGAACCCATATTTTTTTATTTTTGCGGATCCTAAATACAACTTGACTTTTGATGAAAAAAGAAATTACTTAAAAAACACAAATTTTATAAGTTGTCTTTTTTGTCAGCTATTTATAACATTAAACAATTCTGTTATATGGTTACTATTTGAAATTTAAAATGAAAAAAATCCTCATAATCATATTTTTAAAATTACAGTTTATTTTTAAAAGTATTTAAAATTTATACATATCACTTAAAAAATAATGTTGAAAATCAACACCAAAATAATAATTAAAGAGGTAGAGAAATAAATGAAGTAGTTGAAGGTTGTAGAAATAAATGAAGTGGTTGAAGGTTGTAGAAAAGAGAAGTGTGTATATAAGATTTGTATGGCTAGGATTATTTCTTAGTTTTATATTTGGGTGGTGTAGATTGCATGGTGAGGACTATAAATAGCCTACCTTGCATTTGGTTTAATCATTCCATGAAAAACAAATAAGTCTTTGTATTCTTAGTTTGAGTGTAAGTTAAGAGCTTTCTCTTTGAGTGTTTGTATTTCTCTTCAATTTGTGAGTTGTCTTTGAAAGGTGTTATAGTGAGTATAATACAAGTAGTTTGTTTACTTGTTTGGATCTAATATTAGTAAATTTAGAGTTTTTCATTCTAAATTTTACTCAACAATTGGTATCAGAGCGGGACGGTCAGGGATCGTTCTTAGTGGAGTTATCTTGAGTCGTGAGGAGTTTGGTACTCTGCAAGTTTATTAGTCAAGCTTGTTCGGTATAGTCGAAGTCTTGCCGACACGATGGGTGATCTTCAAGTAGTTGGAGGAATCAAGAAGCTCAACAACAAAAACTATAACACATGGGCAACATGTATGGAGTCTTATCTACAAGGCCAAGACTTGTGGGAGGTTGTTGGCGGTGATGAAGTTACACAACCAACAGTAGAAGATGCAAACGGCATCTTACAGAAGTGGAAAATTAAAGCAGGCAAAGCGATGTTTGCTTTGAAGACCACAATTGAAGAAGAAATGTTGGAGCATATTCGGGATGCAAAAACACCAAAGGAAGCATGGGACACTCTTGTTACGCTCTTTTCAAAGAAGAATGATACAAGATTGCAACTTCTGGAGAATGAGTTACTAACAATGGCGCAACGCGACATGACGATTTCCTAATACTTTCACAAGTTAAAGTCATTATGCCACGAAATTTCAGAGTTAGATCCAAAAGCTTCTATTGGGGAAACAAGGATAAAGAGAATAATTATTCATGGTTTGAGACCCGAATATCGAGGGTTTGTTACCGCTATACAAGGATGGCCGACACAACCATCTCTTGTTGAGTTTGAGAATCTATTAGCCGGTCAAGAAGCTATGGCTAAGCAAATGGGAGGAGTCCAACTGAAGGGTGAAGAAGAAGCGCTCTACACTAGCAAAAGCAAAGGCACTTTCAAGCGGTACAATGGAAATGGATATAAAAATGATGGCGATAAAGGAAAAATTCTTCAAGGAAAGGGAGGCTTTTGTCCAAGGGGAGCTTGGAAGAACCGCAATAACAATAGAAAATTTGACGGTGAATGTTACAACTGCGGAAAGATGGGTCACATGGCAAAAGATTGTTAGAGTAAGAAAAAGCCTATTGAAAGAAATACAGCTACTTCCAGTTCTGAGGAGCATAGCGAAGATGGTTGGGATGCCGAAGCATTATTCGCTACAGAGGAAGAAGAATTGGCTCTTACAGTGACAACATCAAAACATATTGACTACAAGAATGACTGGATCATAGATTCGGGCTGCTCAAATCATATGACAGGTGATAAACATAAGTTGGAAAGCATGTCTGAGTACAAGGGAGGTCGTGTAGTGGTGACAGTTGACAACTCAAGGTTACCAATAGCCCACATCGGTAAGACGATAGTTACGCCTCGATATAGTACTAACCAAGTACAACTTCAAGATGTTTATCATGTCCCAGGAATGAAGAAAAAATTGCTATCTGTGGCTCAATTAACATCATTAGGCCACTATGTCTTGTTCAGTCCCCGAGACGTGAAGGTGTATCGTGATATCAAAATCTCAGAAAAACTGACAATGGAGGGGTAACGATTGGAATCAGTCTACATGATGTCAGCAGAATCTGCATATGTAGACAAGACAAGAAGAAATGAGACAGCAGATCTATGGCATATGCGGTTAGGTCACGTTAGCTATTCCAAGCTAAATATGATGGTGAAGAAGTCAATGCTTAAAGGGCTTCCTCAACTAGACGTGCGTACAGACACGGTCTGTGCAGGGTGCCAATATGGTAAAGCTCACCAATTTCCATATGAGGAATCGAAGTTTAAAGCAAAAGAACCATTGGAGTTAGTTCACTCTGATGTATTCGGTCCTGTTAAGCAACCATCAATTGGCGGTATGCGATATATGGTGACATTCATTGACGACTTCTCAAGGTATGTGTGGGTTTTCTTTATGAAAGAAAAATCTGACGTATTATCAAAGTTTAAAGATTTTAAAGAGTCAACTAAAGGAGAAGTTGGAAAGAAGATTTGTTGCCTGCGCACTGACAATGGCGGAGAATATAGCTCAAGCGAGTTCTCTCAATACCTAAGGGAATGTCGTATACGTCATCAATACACTTGTGCCAACACGCCATAACAAAATGGTGTAGTAGAGAGAAAGAATCGACATCTTGCAGAAATTTGTCGAAGTATGCTACATGAAAAGAATGTACGTGGGAGGTTTTGGTCTGAAGCGATGAGGACTGCAGCCTTTGTGATCAATAGATTTCCTCAACCAAGGTTAGAATTTGTTTCACCCTTTGAGAAACTATGGAATATGAAACCTACAGTTAGCTACTTTCGAGTATTTGGCTGTGTATGTTATGTATTTGTTCCTGATCATTTACAAAGCAAATTTGACAAGAAAGCTGTTAGATGTATCTTTGTGGGATACGACAGCCAAAGAAAATGATGGAAATGTTGTGATCCAACGAGTGCAAGATGCTACACTTCACGAGATGTGGTGTTCGATGAAGCATCTTCTTGGTGGTCTTTAGAGAAGGAAGCATTGCCAGACTCAAGAGAATTTGGAGATAAGCTGCAACAAAAGATGGAGGAGTATACTATTCAATTCCAACCAAGTTTAGATGAATCCAGAGATCCAGACGATGATGGTGCCGAACAAAGAGTAGCTCAGAATCCTTGGCAAATTGGCATATATCAACAATTAAACGAAGAAGGTGCGCCTAGTGAAATAGAAGAATCAACTCCACAATCTCAACTCCGTAGGTCAACAAGAACACGAAGGCCAAATCCCAAATATGCCAATGCAGCCATAATTGAAGAAGCAATAGAACCTGAGACGTTTGAAGAAGCATCGCAAAGATCTGAGTGGATGACAGCTATGAGAGAAGAGATTGATGCACTTCAGCAAAATCAAACTTGGAATTTGGTGCGAAAGCCAAGAGATGTGAAACCCATATCCTGTAAATGGGTTTACAAGATAAAGCGTAGACCAGATGGGTCAATCGAGAGATACAAGGCACGATTGGTAGCTCGTGGTTTCTCTCAACATTGTGGACTAGACTATGATGAAACGTTTAGTCCAGTAGCTCGTGTTTGAGTCCTACTTGCACTTGCAGCAAACAAAGATTGGAGGCTATGGCAGATGGATGTGAAGAATGCTTTTCTTCATGGAGAGTTGGATCGGGAGATCTACATGATCCAACCAATGGGTTTTCAGAGCCAAGATCATCCTGAATATGTGTGTAAGCTGCGGAAGGCACTCTACGGATTAAAACAAGCACCCAGGGCATGGTATGGTAAGATTACTGAATTTCTAACACAAAGTGGTTATTCAGTAACACCTACAGATTCTAGCTTGTTTGTTAAAGCCAATGAAGGAAAGCTAGCTATTGTGCTAATATATGTGCTAATACTTTGGTTTTATATTTATAAAACTCTCGCAAGTGTATGAATCATTTCGTAGAAAATGATAAGTATACTCCAAAGGTCGATCTAAGGAAGGAATGTATGTGGTTTTTAATTTATTATTCAAACTTTTAAAAACGAAATTAAATCCTAAACATCCTGTCACGATATTTTGGGGTTTTGTGTTTTTAATCTAATAACATAAAAATAAACATAGATTCAATAAACATTTGTGCAAATTTTATCTTTTATAATGGTGGAGTATTTATGGATATAATAACTAAGTTAATTATGCTTGCTCATATTATCTAGGTTATTAAAGATATGAATTGATATTTATTGATTCTCCCTTTTTTGTATGAATACCACCTTTGGTGGGGTTAGATATTTTTTGTTAACTAAACAAATCAATTAACACCTATGGGTGGGGTTGATAACTAATTTGGTTAATTAAATTAATTCCTTTTTCTAAGAGATTGAAAATGAACCATTTAAATGCCACCTTTGGTGGGGTTAGACAGTTTAAACTTTATTCAAGGTGTCCAAATTAAACCTAAGAATTTAGTTATCCGAGTACTAACTTTCAAGTTTTAAAACTACTACTGAAAACATGTTGTCAATACATTTTCAGATAATAATTCTTATAAAAACTTTTGAAATAGAGCTTCACTCTAACTACCGGGCGATTGTACCAACAAATAAAAAAGAATTACTCTAAATCAGACCAGATAACTAAACCTTAAAATCTAATTTTCAGATTTAAGTTTGTAATGAAAAATAATATATTTCTCTCTAACATTCTAATATAAAATCTTGAATAAAAATAAAATCAATTCATTTTAGAGATTTTCACCTATTTAATATTTCGCAAGCATAACAACGTTATTATTATATCATTTTTACAAACAGCCAGCACAGTTAAATTTAATCACAGATAAATTAAATATAACATGTAAGAAATAAGCATAAAAAATAACTGCAAAGAAAATAAAATCCTTACAGAACTTTGATGCTATTCCCGTTGCTAGAAAACCTCCAAACGGAATTTGCACTCCTATTTATTGAATCAAAAAGCTAATAAATTATAAAAACATAACTAGTTCTTCCCAAAGAGGGAAGAACTCTAAAACTAAGAGAAACTAGCTAAAACATAATAAAAACTAAAAAAAAACTAAAAACTAAGAAATGGAGAGAAAGAAAGAAGAGAGAATGGGGGTATTTATAGGTGAGGATGGAGAGAAAAAGTGGGTGAAAAAATGTTAAAAAATGGTGAAAACGCGTAGTGCAAATGGTGAGGTCATTTATGACATCAACATGACATCATGGGGGCGGCTGCACGTGAAAAATGGGGCGAAATGGTGTCGGTGCGCGCGGAGGGCAGTTGAGGCGCGCACAGGCGCGCGCGCGTGAACAGTGATAGCGCGCGCGGATCTGGAGGAAGGCACACACATCTGCGCGCGGACGTGGGCCATGCTGCGCGCGCGGCTGGGTGCTGGCGTGCGCAGGGTGGGCTGCTTCGGGCGCGATTTTCTCCTTTTTGACATTTTTGACATTTTCGACCCATTTTGTCCAATTTTTCCATATTTGTTGACCTTTCTCCATTTATTTATTAATATATTTGTGATGTATTGCTTCCATTATTCTTTTTTGAGTCTTTAAGTGATGTTTTTAAGCAAAAATACCTGAAAAACAATAAAAATACCCGTGATTCCGAAAAAGACAAATTTATATAAATATATGATAAAACATATAAATATATATATTTTTAATCAATTAATGTGCATAAAATCATGGTAATTTTAGTGCTTTTTGAGCACTCATCACATTGGTGTACTTGTAAGCTAGTGTATAGGTGATGATGCGCTGATGTTGGTACTGGCGCTTGGTACCTGGTACTAGAGCTGGTTTGCTAGTGTTAATGTTGCCATTCATAAAGAAACCAATTATTAGAACTAAGTTAAAACGCATTTTAAAAATCATCAATTCACAAGTTCATTTAATATTGCTAGTGCATTAGCAAGAAGTAGGTAGCCTTATAGTAGTGACCATAAGCCCATTTACTTGCATCACCAAAAAAATAGCATAACAGTCCAAAGAAAGGTCACAAACTAGAACTTTAAGAGTTTGTTACACTTAATCTAATATAATAATAAACTTGCAAAAAATACCATATTTTCGGAGAACTCATATTATATATCATATCTTTTTGTGACAAGCAAACATAATGCAATTCAGATTGAGAAGAAAAACAAGGAAAATGAGTTATTTGTTGAACAAGGACATTATGATGCTGGTCCTAAAAATTGGTGTGTAATTGATTTCGAAATTGGTCTACAATCAACAACACCCCAAATTGGTATGCATGGCAACACTTATTTGCATGCTCAAATAACTTCCTTATTATTTTCAGATGAGATAACATGACTTAAATCACAAAAAGAGAGAAAAAAGGAATTAATGTCTACCTGGAAACCTACAAGTCTCAATTGCTCATATGAATGAGCATACATCATAGCAACAATTGACCGTTACATATATGCAGCATCTCTTAATGTCTAATTCAATCCCAAGGCATAGAAAAGGTTCATTGTTGGGTTTGAAAAGGGTTCATAACTGGGTGGTGAAAGAGGTTCATTGCACCAACACCAAGCACAAGATAGTAGGCACCAACACCAAAACCAGTACTAGCACAAGCACTAAGTACCAAGCACCAGGCACTAGCACAAAGTACCAACACCAAGCACTAGTACAATGTACCAACATAAAGTACCAACACCAGGCACCAGTACAAAGTACCAATACTAGGCACCAACACTAATAGAAGCACCATCATTATGCACCAACACCAACATTAGGCACAAAAATAATGAAATATAAGGTCAATTTTGATCAAAAAATACTCATATGATATAAGGATGTTAGAAGCAAAGTCTCATATGGATCACTAAGAATGACAACTCTAGAACACTAAACTATTGTAAGCAGGGAACATGAACAAGGAAAGGGACAAAACCTAGCAATACAAAATGCAGGAAAAAAATGTTGGAAAAATAAAAAAACATATATCATAAACATGAAATAGAAAAATAAAAGAAAATAGTCAGATATAAGGGAAAATAGTAATAAAAAATAGATTAAGAGGGAAGAACAATCGCACGGATTAAAAGTATTTGATTTAGTAGAGAAAAAAATACCTGATGAATTGTTGCGTTGATACAATAAGAATGAAGCGCAAAACATAGATAGAACTTAACGTGATGGCGAGGATGATGATGACGGCAAAGAGGGTGAATTAATCTCATCTTAGAAAAGAATTTACATATGCTACGCGAAAACCCTAAGAAATATTGGCGCAAGGGTCGGTTGGAAAAAGGAAAAAAGGAAAAAAAAGGGAGAGAGAAAAAGGGAAAAAAAAGAGAGAGAAAAAAATTAATAGAAGAATTTGATGTTTGGTGTAAAAGAGAGAAAATTGATAATGTATGTCTATGACTTTGGTTTTTAGAAAAACTGATGCTAAATTTTTGAGAACATATGCATGTATTGTAGTAGTGTATAAAAGATTAAAATATAAAATCTGGATGAAAAATAATCAATTTAAATACATCAATAATCAAAATTATTAAATTAAAACTAAAAAATTTCTTAAAAACATAGAGGAAAACTTGAACGTTAATTTTTCGCTATATTAAAGGTTCTTTAGTCATTTATTTGATTATATATTGATCATCCATCGAAAAAATAAAATATTGATAACATATTATATATCTTGATTGATAATAAACACAAATTTTATACGCATTAACATAATATAAATTATTTTTAATCAATCAATTTATTTTAAATTATAAAATATAAATTATTTTTCGTCGATGCATAATAAATTTAACAATTAATTCTAAATAAAAATAATTTGTAGCACTTAGTGTTACGTTATTATTATAAATTGTGATCTAAATTACCACCCTAATAAATGTTTTCTTAAAAAAAATCAATTTCATTCATTTTTAACTGTTAATGTATTTATTATATATATATATATATATATATATATATATATATATGTTTTAAAATCATGGATTGTATTATGAAAATTAGGAAGTCAGATTGTCTACTAATTAGATTCTTGTTACTTGTACTTAAACAATATATTGAGTTATTGACAATGATCGCTTAAACGATACGTTAGAGCAAAAACAAAATTAGTTAGTTTAATTTTCATATCTTAGAAAATGTTACTCCATTATGATATCCTTGAAGAATATCGTCCCATATTTAAATTCTTGCTTTTTATAATAATTTTAAATTAAACAGTATTTAGTATAATTTAAATTTATGATTTAAAATAAAAAATTTAAATTTAATAATTCTTTTTTTTAAATAATATTAAATAACTCACACTTAGGATTAAACACTAAGCATTGGATTTGTGCGTCTCATAATGAAATTTTGTTACAATGTGCTACAACAACGTGTACTAGATTTCCATTCACATGCATCCAAAATAAGTGTTTATTGTTTATGAAAAAAAAATTGAATTGCAGGATGGATGCTTCTTCAGTAGGTAGAATGTCTATTTTATATATAATTGATATTAAGATAATAATAATATATGCAGTGAATATACAGTTATCATTTTATAATCATATCAGTGAAATGGGTCACCTTTTGTTGAAACTTTCGTTACATTGTAATAATATCTAGTTTCAACCCATTAAAATAATATCTTAATGAAATTTATTTCATTAACGAGATAATTATTAATTTTTAAAATTTATTTAATCTTATTTTACTTAATTTTTAATAAGATAAGATTATAATAAAATAATATCTTAATAAAATTTATGAGATAAATAATAATACAAAATAATCAAAATATAATAAATGATAATTTATAATATAAATTTAATAAGAAAAATGATACAATATATATTTAAAGTTATGACTATTAGTATTACAATTTAAATAAAATGAATTTAGATGATATTAATATGATATGATATTTAAATAAAATCAGATAATATTACACTATTAATTTATTAAAAATATTAAATAAAATATATGATTAAAATAAGATAGCTAAATATAGAAGATATTATTTGTTACTTCTTATCGTATCATTTTGTACGTATCAAATTTTTTGAGATATTCTAGGAAAAAATCAAAAATATCCCGATGTTTTTAATATCTTCAAAAATACCCTTAACGTTAAAAAAAAACTATAATAACCCAGAGGTTTAAGATATCTTCAAAAATGTTCTTATTATTTAAGAAAAGCATAAAAAAACCGTGAAAAATCAAATCAATATCTGAAAAGTCTTTTCTATCCCTGCCTATATAGTTTTTTAAATATTACAGTTCAAAATATTATTGCAAATACCATTCAAGTTTTTCTTTTCTTCAAAAAAACCCCTGCTATAATAATTAATTTAGCTTTATCAAAAATACCCCTCCTATAATAATTAATTTAACTTCATCAAAAATACATCTGCTATAATAATTAATTTAACTTCATCAAAAATACCCCTGCTATAATATTTAATTTATCTTCATAAAAAATATATCTACTTCTCAATAACACGATATAAAATATTTTTCAAAAATACCCCTGAAGATAAATTAAGTTAACAAAGCACACAATATTAAGTTAAATATTTTTGTAAAATATTTTATATCGTGTTATTGAGAAGTAGGAGTAAGTAGGGACATTTTTGATAAAGTTAAATTAATTATTATAGCAAATATATTTTTGATAAAGTTAAATGAATTATTATAGCATAGTTATTTTTAAAGAAAAGCAAAACATTAAGGGTATTTGTGATAATATTCTTAACGGTAATATTCAAAAAGCTATATAGGCAGAGGTAGAAAAGAATTTTTTTGATATTGATGTAATTTTTCACAACTTTTTTATGCTTATGTTAAATAATAAGGACATTTTTGAAAATACCTTAAATCTCAAGGGTATTGTAGTTTTTTTTAAACATTAATGGGTATTATTGAAGATATTAAAAACCTCGGGGGTATTTTTAATTTTTTTTCCAGGGGAGTGATATATATATATAGGGGTGAAATTAATATTTTACCCCTCATGTTAAACGAAGATATAACGCTGACAACGTTTGTGAACATTTTTGATATTAAATAAAACTTAAGATTAATTTAAAAAAAAACACAAAACTTTAAGGATATTTGTGATAATAATCCAGATATTTTTTTGAAAACATGACGCATGCTCTCTCAATTATTACATTTAAATTATATATATATAAAGTATTTTTAGTTCATTATTGTTCTTATTGGTGTTGCCGACAGTAACAGAATCCTCTGTAGTAGCTAGCTTGCTCAATATTTTAGTGTATTGGAAGTCCAAGCAAGCATTATTCACATTTTCACTATCAAATTTTAATAACAAACATTAATATTAATTTATAATAGACGTGTGTACATAGTAATTTTGGCTATTCTCTTCCCAAAGTTGATTTTTAACGATTTTTAATTTAATATTAAAGTTGGAAATTTTTCGTCATGGCTCAATTAAATTACGTGGCGTATAAAACAAATATTTATAAGAAAATAATAGATGTATAAAAACAATGTTAATACTTTTTTAAATAATTTAAGTTTTTGAGAGAATTAATAACCAACAAATTTTAACATAGTATTGAAGTTGTTGAAAATGAATTTTAATAAAAACAAATGATGAGAATAAGTGACAAATTTTAGTCTATTAAAACTTTGTTACACATTGTTATTTTACATCACTTGGAGATGTACAAAGAGAAAATGATTGAATATTGGGTTTGGGTCTCAAGGGTTATCCACTTTTGTGGAAGGAAGATGACTTAGAAAAATATGATTTCACACACATGCACGCGTTGCCGCTATCGTCCGACCAGTTGTGCTGTGCCGATTTGAGTACGAGTGTGTGTGCCTGTGAGTTGAGGTGATATTTAAATTTTTGAATTTTTTTTTATTAAAATTATTTTTTCACCTTTATTTTTTCACTTAGATATGATTGTTACTTTTTTCACCTAGATATGACCGTTATTTATCATAATTGTCACACATATTCTCAAACTATAAATATAGGGTTTTACTTAGCTTATACAAATCATTTTTGATATAACTCTTACAAATCAAAGAAGAATATACTAAATTAATTTTTGAGTTTTTGGAGCAACATAAACTTTAAAAGTATAACATTTCAGAATTCATCAATGTAGTGAAGTTTCGAGACAGAAAACAAAGATTTATGGTTGTTTTATCCCGGGATGATGAGACTGTGTTTGCTTGCACAAGTTTAGACAAAGCCATGAAATGTCTTAAAGGGAGCGACCTAGTTCGCGACTCAACTCAAACAGTTTATTTCAATATATCGATAATATTATTCTTACATTGTTTTTCACATACTTGTTCCAACAATTTTAATACGGTTTTTAATTACCATGTCTACTGAAATGTTAACTGTTGATCTCAACAAATTGTTTCATTTAGAGGGATTACACTTTAAAAGATGGAGACAAAAAAATGTTATTTTTCTTAACTATGAAAAAAGTTGTTTATGTTCTTACTACTTAAAAACTAACAATGTCTAATCCTCCTAATGAAGCTACAATAAAGGATTTAGACACCTGGATGGAAAATGATTTTTTATGTAAAAAAATTATTCGTAATGGATTAACTAATGACTTATATAACTATTATAATTATGATAAATCTGTTACGGAAATTTGGAATATACTTCAAAAGAAATATGACACTGAAGAAGTTAGAACAAAGAAGTATGAACAAAGAAGTATGTTGTCAGTAGATACATGAAGTACTAAATAATTAATGACAAATATGTGGAAACTCAAGCACAAGAACTCTATAAAATAACATATGAAATAACTTTTGAAGATATGATTTTAGATGAACAATTTCAAGTTGTTGTTATTAAAGATAAATTATTCCTACATAAAAAGATTTTAAGAATGCACTCAGATATAAAACTAAAAAAATTTATTTAGAAAGGTTTATAACTTGTCTAAGAATAGAAGAAGAAATACGAAAATAATAGTAAATGTTTTTGTTTGTTAATTATTTATTATATTTAAATTTTAAAATATTATATTATATATATTATTGATTTAGATTATTCTATAATTAAAATGATTTATTAATGATATCGTTGTATAAATCCTTACCTTTCTCTAATTATAACTACTAAATAGTTTTTTTTTCATTTTCTTTTTTCCATAATAATAAAATAAAGTTATCACTTAAAACTTTTGCCAAACAACTAAAAAAAAATTTATTCGTTATTTTGGTTGGTACACTTTTCATGCATTTATATTTCTTATTTTTTATTTTCTTTTTCGCATAATAATTAAATAAAGTTATCACTTTAGCTTTTTCCGAACAAACAAATTAATTTTATTCATTCATCTACTTAGTACACTTTGTCGAAATAATATTTTAAAATTTTGATAATTGAATATTTTATAATGCTTAAAAATTAAAATAATTTTTATATTCATATATATTATTTTGCTCCATGTTTCTTTTAAATGATTGCTGTTGATTGTAACTTTATTCCATTAAAAGCTACATTTTAATCTTATTTTAATAACATAATAAAATAATATTATTTTAATTAAAATTTATTAAAATAATATAATTTTTTTGTCCATTTTGTTTTTGAAAAAAGAAAGAAAAGAAGATTTAGATAATATCGTTTTTTATCTGATTAAACAAATAACACTAATTACATAATAAAATGACTCTAAAAATCTCGGTTTCAAGTGAACTTCTTAATTTTTTTTAAATATATTTAAAATATGAAAATAAGAAAGATAGATATAAATTATATAGTACTCAATTTATTGACTAATCTTTCATCGAAAATTTATTTTATCTTTTCTTACGTAATATAGTTTAGGCTTATAATATTTTTATATGTCACCACTAGCTTAATTGTTTTTACTTTGGATCGAATTATTAATTATACATTTCTACATATGCACAAATCTTATACATACAACTAAAACGCATAGAAACCATATATTTTTGTATGATATGGCAATTGAACATGCTATTCAAATTTTATATTTGTGTTAATTTTATATTTTTATATACTTTGAATACATAATTATATAAAATAAAAATAAAAAAGGCACAATATTTACCAAGCATATACCCAAACCTAATATTTAGTATAAGATTTTAAACCTTTTAATGCACACGAGAGAAGAATACTTTAATATATGTATTAATTCATATGTTACAATATAATTATTTTTATTATCTCATAGTTACTTTAATATTTAAATTTTTAATTTAATATATAATTAAATATATTATTTAATATATACCATAACTTAATTTATATAATATTTATAGTAAAATTTATTAAAAGGGTGCTTTGAAGTTTTAATGATGAAAATTATATACCTTACAACGCCCCTAGCACTTGTTACAAAAAAGAAATGGTATAAAAGGGCAAAGTTAAAAAAATAAAATCAAAGGAACCAATAATTGCTTAGAAATAAAGAGTAATATAGTAATAGTCATGATAGTGGAAGCTATATATGTTTGCAGGTGGGAATTAATTTGTTTTACAGCAACACAAACCTACTCGAGCTTTCAATTTTGTCTAATTTCCTATCTTTTTCAGAGTGTGATTTCTACTTCAAGAGTCTCAATCCTATTGGACCAGATACATACGCAAATATATTTCACAAACGTACAAAATCTTATAAGCTATACTAATCATGATAATAAAAACTCTAATAAGTTAAGGATACACGAATTTTTAATTATATTTGTAGGTATATTAATTATAGAACGTTACATGTTAAAATAATTTTAAAATTAAAGAAATTAATTACTTTTTTGAGAAAAAATTAACATATTTAACATTATAATTAATATGATTTTAAATAAATATATAAATTTATTTGTATTTAAATTTGTTACTTTAGTTTGGGAACTAAAGAGTTGTTAATGGTTATTTGAGCTTTTTGTATATCACCCTCACGATCTATTTTACTATAATGATCTATTCAAAATAAAATTTTGACAAATTTACATTAAAAAAGGACAGTTCTTCCTTAGTAGATGTCTCTTATGTCACTTAGCACAAGAAAATATATCTCACATTTTTTTGAATTATCATTTTTTAGGTGTTCTTTGGGATATTTTATACTCTTTTTTCGGTACGCGATCGCGTATAGATTTTTTCATCCTTCATTTATAGACCGTCATAATTACAATTGACTTTGTGTCATAGCTGAGTAATTTATGTAAAACAATGGTTGTTTTTGTCATCTAAGTAATATGAGTAGCCATAAATTATTATCATTTTGGGAACAAGAAAACAATTGAGTTTTACATTTGTCATAGTTTGATATTTATTCTTTAGGTGAGTCTATCAAGGTGCTGTTTCATATGAAATATAGTAGATGAGTTTCAAGTATTTAGACATTTGTACATACTACACGTCCCACAATGTGCTCTACGGATTGCAGAGGTGATTTGGAGGGTGCTACCTTTGGATGGATAAAAATCAATACAGATGATACTATTTTTAGATTATCATGCCTATCTAGATGTAGAGTGTTTTTTAACTTCAAGATCATTTGTTAAAAGATATTTTTGTAATCCACTTAGAGTCTTATATGCTTTTAAAACATAACTTATGACAACTATTCATACGATAATGTATGCCGTAAACTTTGGGTGGAGTCAACTTTGATTGAAATCGGACTCGATTAATGTTGTTACTCTTTTTTAGACGGGTCATTTTTAGTGCTATAGATGTGGTACTTTGCTTGGATTAATTGCTTAAAAAAAAGTCTCACATTTACGTAGAGGATAATGGCACAACTCATAGTATAGTTTTTTAACACCTAACTAGTATTTGTACAATAACTTGGTTATATAATATGTCATTATTTATTAAGTCTTTTATTTATTTGGATGTTAAGCGAAAACTTAACATAAATTTTGATGATAATTACTTTCTATATATTTTTCTATATATATTTAGTAATACTAATATACGTGAGACTAAATAAGGAGGGTTTTAATTAAAGAATCGCCTACTTTATTGAAATATTTGGGTGCATCTAGTTAGTTTTTTCAGCTACAACGTTTCATAATATCCATAATTTGTTTATTTTTTAAAAATAAAAAATAAAAAAAATTCATCATTTGACTTTGCATCTTCCTGCCAATGTAAGTTTTCCAATTATAGATTAGCAACATAAGAAGTGTTCCATTTATAGTAAAGGAATTGATTAAAAATAAAAAATTAATTAGGAAATTATCGTATGTACTACACTTCTTAAAATATTTTCTATTTTTTATATTAATTATAAAATTGTTACGTAAAGTGAGCATACATAAAAAAAAATTAAGCACTTTATTAAAAAGTGAATACATAAAAAAAATTAATAATAATTACATGGATTACATATTTATAATATTATAAATAAAGAAATTATGTATGGTAGAGTAAAAATACACTTTTTATTTGGTCAAGTATAGCATAAAAGAAATTGTATCTTCTTATTCTTCTTTTTTTTTGTCACGAAACAATTGAATCATGACTCAGGAATGTCTAATAAACTATAATAAAAACCATTTTCAAATTCCTTTTGCATACTTGTAAAATATTTTTTATATATAAAATAACAATATTATTCATGTGAATAAGACAATGAAGTATTTTGAAACTTTATATAAAGTTTTTTTTTCTTTAATAGAGAAACATAATCATTTTAATAAAATTACTATATGCTTTAAAATTAACATTCTATACTTATAGGATGAACATATAATAATTGTTTCAATATTATTTATAAATATAATCATATTTATATAATTATAACTAATAAAAAAAATAATACATGATATATAGTATGATAGTGTTCCAAAATTAATGTAATAACCTATTAAGAATAATGATTACCGTGCATATATTATATAACAATACTATATATCACAATATATTATAATTATATAGTTTCTTAATTAATATATATCACGATATATTACAATTATATAGTTTATTAATGAATATATTTACGTGAATTTAACTATTTTTTAGAAAATAAAATTTTATTAAAGATCAAAATATATAATCTAGATAAAATATGATCAATCTAAATACAACAATCAAAATTATTAAACGAAAACTATAAACTTTCTTAAATACTTAGAGAAAAACTTGAGCTTTAATCTTTCACTATATTAAAAGTTATTTAGTAGTTTGTTTTACTATTTCAATTGTTTTATTTATCGTTTTTTAGAAAAAAATAAAATAGTGATAGTATATTATAATCTTGAACATTATTGATTTAGATTGATAATAAAACATAAATTTTACGGGTTAAAACATGATATAGATTATCTTATATTAATATCTAAGTGAGAAGAAATCACCCATAAAATAAAATCTAAGTGAAGAAACAATAAAAATATGTATTTTTATTCAAAATAATTAAAAAAAAGCAAAACAAACTTATTAGAGATGAGCTCATGTAAAAAAGATCCATATTCAATCGAAAATAAATTAACTAATAAAAAAGCTACTAATAAAAAAGAGAACAAAAAATGGTTACCGTTACGTTCAAATCGATTATATTTATAAATAATATTATACTATATCATTTAAAATTTATCTTATATTTAAAATATATAATTAAATTTAATATTTTTTTTATAAAAATAGATATAGGACAATTATAAATACATACCTATAGATTTTATAAAATAACAAAAAAATAACATGTTTGAAAAGTAACAATCAAATAACTTCTTGTCAATAGTTCAATTTTGTTAAGGGATGTATTTGAAAAAAATATCAATAAAAGTCCAAAAAAAAAAAAAATTTTGAGGAAGGATTTTGTAATAAAATAATATCTGAGAAGATATAATTACTTATTGTTTAAAATTGAAAGATATTTTTATTATTTTTGAAAACTTAAGGTATTATCTACTAATTTTTACAAAAAGAAATTATACTTAATTTGAGAACACCACCCAAACCACTGATATTCCGTACTCAGACGACCTTTTCAATGGTGCTTCTGAGTTAACTGACGATGACTCAGAAATTTTTCGTAGCAGACTTACAGTTAGAAGAAGGAGAGAGATATCAAATCTATTGATATAAAAATCAACATCACGAGCAATTCGTACACGATTGCAAAATCCATTTTTTGTTTTGAACTGGAGGACCAATAATATTACCACTTTAATTTTACGCGGAGGGAACTACGACTTAATGAACTTTATATGCAAGTTTTTTTTTATTAATTTCATAAAATTAATATAAAATTATTATTTTAATAATTTATTATTAAATTAAGTTAGATTTTGATGCGTGAGATGATGTAATTAAATTTATAAGATTATTTTTAATTATTTACTATTAGTCTAATAACTTCAATAGAACTTTTATTTTAAAAAATACACTTGTATGTTTAATAACATGAATAAAATAAATAATAAAATTTAACATAATTTATCAATCTTAAAATAGAATTTGCGTTAATTTGATGAAAGTAATAAAACTTATATAATTCACTAAATTATGAGACTTACTCACTCTATTTTTATAACTAGACTCCTAATTGCTTTCAGAAATCAAATAACCAAAAATTTCATAATTATTTAATTTAAATAGTTTAGTTATGTAATTATTACATTAAATATTATAGGTTTCATAATTTAAAAAATTCTATTATTATTATTATGTACAAATAAGCATTTTAGTCCTATAATTTTTGAATTAATTACTATAGTTTCGTTATTTATAAAAATTAGATAATGCAATTACTTAATTTTAATACTTTAGATGGATTATAAATATTAATTTTAATGAATTATAAGATTAAAAGTATTTATTTTTTATAATAACAGAACTAATAATATCTACACATAAATTATAAGATCAAAATACTCATTTTAAAAAATTATAAATTAATATATCAAATTTAATAATTATAAAATTAATATATTAATTTAATAAAAATTACGGTACCTCCAAGCCATTTTCACATTTCCTCAACCCTATATTTATTTTTTTAGTTGTCTGCATAAATTGAATGCTTGAATTTGTTTGGTACAATACACAAAAATGTGTATAAGATTCGATATTCCTGCCGGTGGAATCTCTAATGGACCTAATTGGGCTTTCCTTACAAACAAGATTTTCACTGCACTTTTTTTTTAACACGACACTTTAGTTACATGCTTCATTGGGGAGGAAAAAAAAGTTACATTCTTACTAGAGGATATTAGCCCATTTGGTAATGGTGAATAGAGATGTGCAGGAAGCTTTGAGGACATTTTGTAATAGGATAAAATATTTCGTTTATAAGTTATTACTTAATTTTCTATTTTTGATTCAATTTATTAATTTTATTTAGTACTTAAATTTCACCATTTAATATATATATATATATATATATATATATATATTTTTCTTTTTAACTATTAAAAAAAAAACCAACTTCTTCCTTTATATTTTGAAAGACTGAATAATCTTTATTTAAGTGAAGTACAATTTATTCAGATAAAGTTTTTTTTTAACATTCCATTTAAAATGAAAAACTTCACTTTTGGTTCATTAAATAAATATTTTAAGCATAAAATAAGTCAAAAATATTAAAGCATTTATTTAAAGATCCAAAAATAATAAAAACAAGTTAATATTACAGGAATCGAGCAAAATAAAAAATACTACAAATACTATTCATTAAAAATGCATATATTACATAAGTACGAAAAAATTTCAATAAAATAAAAAATTGTATGAAATTAATATTTTTTTTAAATGTAAATATCATTAAGTTATGGTATGAAAATAAAGGTAAAATTTATATACTACCAAAGTAACACATGTGATTATGACTGATTTCAAAGCGTGAAATGTAAATAAATTATTATTTCAAAATTAATGTATCAACTTAGTATAAAAGATATGTTTTTATGCTAATGGTAATAATAATAAACTGTAGTACAATATATATACTAAGTTTCAAAGTATGAGATGTTCAAAGTTTATCGGTTATTTTTTTTTTTAAGGAAAAGGATAGCTTGCAATTTTTAAGGAAAATATAATTTTATTTTGTACCTATTAGTTAAGATTTCATAAGTTTAAAAATGATAATAGAAGTTTATTATCTATAAAAAAACAAGAATTTAAAAATAATATAGATATTATTTATAATCAAGAATAAAATGAATAAAAATAAAAGATCAATAATTATTATACACATTTTAAACAAGTACTATATTGACTTATCAATAAATCTTAAATTTTAAATTGATTATATTTAGAATTATTTTAGTCTTTAACATATATATATTACTTTTTAAAGATTTTTTTTAATTACTAACCATGCTATTTTGTCATTTTTATTATTAGATATAAATACTCATTATATTGAGTTTTTTATTCATAAATAACATATATTACTTTTTAAAAAATAAAATTTTACGATTTTTATAAAGATAATGGACTTATATGCCCCACTTAATAAGTAAAACTCTAAAATATAATTTTATTAAATATAAAGAAATTACGAAACTCAACTTTCTAGTTTATTGATTTTGATAATGTTTGTAGAAATTGATGTCAACCACCCTTTTAAAATTACAATTTATTTTTCATAATTAATATAAAATTTTGTACATTTCACAATATAATACTTTTAACAATAAATATTTATATGATTTGAATTTATAACTTAAAGTAAAAATACATGATTATTATTATTATCAGATCATTAGGTGAACCACGAATATAATTTGAATTATACCTATCTTACAATAAAGATTTAAAAAAGAAGCTACACAGACGTGCAACATAATTACACGTGTGTAAATAATTTGAGAAAAATTTATTGCTAAATATGCCCATCTTAGCTACATTGTAATTAATTTTAACATATAGAATCTCTAAAGTTTGAGTCTTCTTGGTTATAAGTGAGTGAATTTGAGTTATATATATAAAGGAATGAAATCCATGCAACATGTCACAATGAAGTAACTAATTTCCTTTTCTCAAAATGTGACTGCAATATATATATATATATATTGCTATGGTCATAAATACCTTAAATTTACACCCACACTATTTATATTGGGATATGTGGTAGAATTAACTGAAAAAAAAAATTACTTCATTTTGCAAAATAATCAAGGCATTTGTCACATACAAGTGGGTGCAAATATAATTGCAAAAATATATATTCTTAGTATTTCTCGCTCTATATATATATTTATATTTTTGAAATAACAAAAGTGACTGAAAATTTTTAATTAACCCAATGGAGCAGCATGTATGTCATAGTAATTCTAACGATTTCATAACGTCTAATTAATGGTGACATATTCTCTTCATCTTCTTATTATATAACTCATAATTAATTCAGCCAAATAACTATTCAGAGTCTCGTACTCTTCATCAGCTACCCATATACACAAAACACTTGATAAAATCTCGCCTATATATAAACACATCTACACGTATAGTAGTATACCAATTATCAACAATAGATCAAAGCATATAATATATATTTCATCTTCAAAAAATGGCTGACACATCTCAAAAGCTTATATTATTGGCAAGTGTAATAGCTTTGATGATTTTTATTCCAATGATGGCAAATGCTAGAGCAATAACATTGGCATCAAACTTAAGAACAAGGTTGAAATTGGATGAGGAGGGGGAAGAATCAAATTGTTGGGGATCAATGTTTGAGTTACAAGCATGTAGTGGAGAGGTGATAATGTTCTTCTTCAATGGGGAGACTTATTTGGGTCCAAGTTGCTGTGAAGCAATTGGGACTATTAGGCATCAATGTTGGCCAACAATGATGGGTTCCTTAGGTTTCACTAATGAAGAATCTGATGTTCTTCAAGGTTATTGTGATGAAGAAGCTTCTACTCATCATAACTCTCCTCCTTTCACATCACCACCACCTCCTCCTCCTCCTTCTCCTTTGTCCACTACTGCTGTGCTAGTTAAAGCAGCTTCTGCTCCCACTGAAAATTAAATTACTAGCCTATCTAGATTTTGATATTGTACGTGGTCTTTCAAATAGAAAAAAGAAACGGGCAATTAGCTTTTTGTGATCTAAAATAAATAAGGTCTTTTAGTTTTGGTTTTTGTTCTCTGCTTTGTCCGGTTTTGCAGCTGTGTTAAAAGTAATATCGTGTGAACATTTTCCTTTTTCATATGATTCGTCTTAATCAAATACTTGATCATTATAGATTGTTTCAACAGCGCTTAGTACAAAAACCACTCTATCACCTAAGAATTTCAAATATCACAGCGCTTAGTACCATGAATTAAAAGAGGCCATATTATTTTTAAAAATTAATAAATCGAAATGAGTTCTTACCTGGCTTTCCTCTTGATCGTCTAAACCATATTGGTGAATTGACATTTTAGTCTTCCTTTAGAACCCAGCAAGCTGTTTTCTGCTACGGTGACAAGTAAATCTGGTAAGAAACATTCTTATACCACTATGTTAATCCAGAAGAAGCTCCCAACCATAAAGAACTCCAAAGTTGCATCCTAAGCATCAAGTTTAGCATGAACTACATAAAAAAGGCTTACCAATATGTTGCTTGAACTTTTCAGAGTTCTCAATTCATTTGATGAGCAGACAAGCATCATTCTGAAAAATAATCAGAAATAAGAGGTACACTCAGAATTCAGAAAAATGGTCAAGTAACACTGAAAAAACCAGATATCACAATCATGACTCATTCTGTTGTAACATACATGACATGTGGCATGTGGCACTTTATACAACTGAAAGAGAGGGGGAAAGATACTGAGCATCAGACTACGTAAGGAGTAAATAAACCAAAGCATTTCCGAAATACCATTTGTAAACTCCAAAAATAATGCTTTTACATAAATAACAATATGTGGATAGGGTTGCTGTCATTTGAAATAGCAGCAGTTATTATCAGATTCCAACAGCTTATCACGGTCCCAAAGTATGACCAAAAGTCATTAGCTCAGGAAGATCAACTAAAGATATACTGCAACAATTGATGCATGAGAAACAAAATTGTGATCACAAGGGTTTCCAAACTTTAACGACATCACTATAGCATACTGGTTTTAAGTAAACTGACCTGTGCCACTTGAATGGGGGCCAATTGTAAGTGATTGACATGAGATCTGTGAAAGGCTGTAGTGGGAATGTTTTCTTACTCCTGCCTATCAAGTTTTCATTAAGCACATGCTTGAACTGCATAAAAGTAGGTGACAGAATAGAAATAGTGACTGAATCAAGTTGTCAGCCCCTCAGAAAATTCAATCAAATAGCATCAGAATAACAATACTGGGTTTGTATACACAACCTCATTCTGTGCAAAACTATGTCCATCTCCAGTTCAAAGCAAACAACATGCTGTCCAATATTAAACAATGTATGTTATAGACTCATAGCACATAGTGTATTCCATATTTGGGATTAATCAAATTGTCTTCAAGGTCCAAAATCTTCTGAGCTTGACTAGTCAAATGGGAATTGTTGCTGTAACATACACTTGCAAGATATCCTCCATACAACAAACAATGAACACCAAGTTGAAATATAAGTACTCTGTCATGGTAGTTGTATACCAGTGCTTTTAAATCAGAGTTTTCTACCTTAGCAGAGCAATTAGAAACCACTTCTGCTCTACTGGTAAGAATATTAGTGTTCCATATATTTGAGTATTTTGTAGTCGCAAGCCAGCTGAAGTCAAAGGGATCTTTAAATGCTTCTAAATGATAGAAACCACCACTAAGAAAATTCCAAACCTTATTTGCATAATTAGTGATACAGTGAAGAAACTCGCTTGATATGCTCTCGAATTCTGCATATTGAACCTGATTATGCAATGAATTGATTTTGGATATATCCATCATAGAGCATTTTGAGCATTTATGTTGTGCGATAGAAGGAAGCTCAAATACAGGCAGACTCCATCGAGTGAGCTCACTCCATATTGAGCTTCTAGCAAAAGTTAATAAGGATTCCCCCGCATTTGTAAAGAAATTTGCGACAGATGCAATTAGGGAAGATTCAAAACAAAACAGATGATGAGTTGCACCGGCAAGGAGCAAAGAGTATGCTGCACTAGACCTGCTCATGTTGAAGGCATCAAACAGATGGTCATCCATTTCAGAACATAAAGTGAATAAGTCACTTGCGCGGATTTTATATGTAGAAGCCAGGGTTGTGTAGGCATTTAAAGAGAGGTGGTTCAAGGGGTGCAACCAATAAGCCAATTGAGATTTTCCTTCTTCAAATTCAAATTGCTTGTCAAGGAGACCATGAGTGAGCACATGCTCAAGCTTTGCACAACAAGATTCAGGATCACCAACCAACAGATAGTCAGCTATAGCATCTTCAATGTATTCAGTTAATCTTTCAGTAGCTTTATAAGTACAAAAGCTTTTATTGGTACTTGAAGCATCAAGATTAACAGCAGAAATATCCTGGAAATGGACCATAAATAAACTGTTAAGAAGTTGTGTTAACAGTAATTAGCCTATACCACAACAGCACTTGAAACTATAGTGAGTGATGTTGTCATATTGTAAAACAGTAAAAGTGAAACAATCTATAGATTCCTTACATAGTACACACTAAAACGTGAGATTCAAAGATGCAACATAAGAAGTGATGTTTACAAAAGAATTTCATGCTAAAGTTCTATTGTTTCTTCTTAAGGAATTTCTAAAATAAGCACCAACCACAAGGCAAAGAAATAAAGAGAAACAATATCCGTAGGCACCAACTTTCTAACTCAAGAGAAAGAAGAACCTTATCAACAGATTGCCACAACTAACAAAAAATTTGCCTGCCTGTGCACTCAACAATGATATACAATCAACTTTACATACTATGTAGAAAACCATAGTTATTTGCAGGGTCATGCACATTATAAAATAAATTTTCTGAGGATCAGTTACCTCCAAAGCACGGTCCACATAATTTGGGGGCGATGCATTACATCTTTGACAGCGGCAGACGAAACGATGTCTTGACCACAAATCCAATTGCTTTATTGCCTGAGGAAAAGAGAATCCAACGTAAAGGAATAGAATGAGGGAACACAGTAATTTACTTAAAGAATAAAGTTCAAAAAGGAAAAATTAGTAAATGCATATCAAATATCAGAAGCTATTAGTTCTATCACAGAAAACAAACATGGAAGACATGAAAGTGATTGATTATGCGATGAAAATAATTATACCTGGGATTGCAACAAGTCTGTGTAAGTCACTGTGACTTCTTGCCCTTTTTCTATCCTCTTGATGCTTCTCACTATGATTCTTGGACCATAACAAGGCTTGCATTCTAAAATTTAAAAACACATGAATTTAAAGTTATGTACAATACAATGTACTTTTCTATTTCCTAAACAAATCAAATATGAGTTTTTTTTTTTCCGAAGAACAAAAAGGAGACACCTTTAGGAAAATCACTAGTGCTGCAAACACCACTCTCTATCTGCAAGGAATTCCAGAATTTAAAAACTCTCAATCTCAATTCCATTATATTATATATATATATATATATAATCACAAGCTAATAGTACTTCACAAACTGAAAATTTCAAATGAACAGTGTCTTACTACTTGACTGCCAACTTCCCGATCACCACAACTCTGATAAGGCCCAATCCTCATCCTTGTCTCGTTATCAAAAAACGTTGACGTTTCAATCTGTTCAGAAAACGAAATCCGATAACAAGCATTTGGAGAACAACTATGATTAATCCAACAAAAACTCGGACCATAAATAGCAACTCCAATTGCTCGTCCACTCCAATCATGAACCTCTACAGAATTAGTCAAAACAAGACACAAGCACGCCTCCTCTAAAACGACGTCGTATTCTTCGTCGTCAACTCTCAAACTCACGCAATCCAAACCTCTCCCTTCCTTCATCATCCTCCTCGCAATAGCCATCGCCTTAGCACCTTCCCGAATCCTAACGAAAATCTCGTCTTTATCCGAATTCTCACGGGAGAGGAATTTATCACGATTGGTCAATAGACCGGCAATACGGTGGGGCATCAGAGGAGAGGTTGAGAAGTGGGAGCAGAGAAATCGGAGGGCGGCACGAAGGTCAGCAGAAAAATGGGAGGAGAGAGGGAAAAGGGAGGAATGGGAATGGAGGAGAGAGAGGAGGTGGGGTTCGGAGTGTTAAGTTATATTTGATATTGTAATTTACTTCACTTGTACTACACTTCCACTATTTCACTTGTACTACACTTCCACTATTTCACTTGTACTACACTTCCACTATTTTACTTGTACTACACTGTATTTCACACTTGCTACAATCCTATAAATAAAGTGCTTCTACGTACATTCTAAACACACCAATACAACATTAAATCATTCTTTCTTCTTATTCTCTATACTCTTCACACTTAAGACGTGTTCCTCTCATATACCTCTAAAATTTCTATCAAAATTCCTCCTCCAAACCCACCACCTCAACCCGACTCACCTCAACCCGGCCATTCCAAACCCTCGGCCACCTCAACTCGGCCACTCCAACCCTCCACCTCCACTCTCTCAGCCTCGACTCCTCCTCAACCCTACTACCTCAACCCGGTTCCTGCTTGTTTTCAACTCCTTTTTTTTTCATTTTTAAGGATATCTCCTTTATCTGCCTACATATATTCTTTATATCTCCTCCATTATTTCGTTAAAATTGAAAATGATATCCTAAACCAATCTCTACCAATTGATGATACTAACTACCTAAATTTCGCACAAGAATGAAAAGTCGAAAGACGCAAGTATGGCGTTTTCATAATCCTGGTGATATCTCTATACCCATCCAAGAAACCACCGAAAACAACTCCTTATTCATTGATCGCTACCAAGACGGGAGAGTAAACATCATCAAATTATTACCTGGTTCCCGTAACACCACTTTACCCTCCATTCATGGTGAATTTGGGCGTTTTGACACCGCCAAAGAAAGTTTGGGAATTTCTTGAGGCTCGCTTTACTACAACAGATTTAGCCAACCAATATCAACTTTTAACAACTCTTCATACCAAACGCCAAATGGGCGATCAAACCATTAACCAATTTCTCTCTACAACGCATACTATTTGAGGATCAACTCGCTTTTCCTCGAACCAACTTGACAAACAAGATTGATCTTGAGATGTTTGCAACTTACCGTAATCACCAACGTCATATTTTTTCTCGTAGCTTCCATGATCGATTTGAACCTCGTTCGGGCTTCCTTACTCCATCCTGAGTCCTTTCCATCCTTAGATCTTCTTTGTGACCGAAGCTTCGCATTCTGAAGAAACTCGACGTGGGGTTTTCAAAGTTCATCATACGGATTGATTGTTCTTGCCACCCCCTTTTATCGCCACTAAAGGAGGTTCAAAGAGGACTTCAAACATCAAGGTGCCGCATCATTACAACCCCAATCATGAGCTTACATGTCCCATTCGGGTATGTATATATTGTCACAAGAAGGGTCCGGGACACTTTAATAGAGATTGCTTTCGGAATCCTCTCAAGATTCCTCACGGAATCCTCTCAAGATTCCTCTCGGAATCCCTCTCGGTATTCCTCTCGGAATCCCTCTCAACACGCTTCAGGTAAAAATAGTAACTCATCCCCATCACCGCATGCTTCGAGGATAATCATGACAAATTTACTTTCTACTCAAGAACTCAAGGTCTTCTTAAACATGTTCTCTCACAATCTAGTAATGCTTTCTCCTCATCACTTGTCTCTCACATCGTAAATCTTTATGGTATTTTGATTCTCGCTTGTTGTAACCATATGACTCACGATACTCACATCTTCTCTCCCACACAATCTTCCATCTCCAAACCTTTAATTCAAATCTGCCAATGGTTCACATATACGTTAATCTTTGTCAGGACAAGTTTCCACATCTTCTATATCACTTTCTCGACACCTTTCATATTCCCAACCTTACTCTAAATCTTATCTCCGTTGGTCAATTATGTGAACTTGGTCTTACTATTACTTTTTCCTCTTCCTCGGTTGTCACGCGCAGGATCCACAGACAGACAGATCCTCGGGATGTAGTAAGGTTGACGATTATTTGAACTTATCAACCTTCATCTACCCAATTCTCCTCACACTTCTGGCCGCTTCTACCACTCCTATCAACCTACGGCACGCTTCGTCAGGCCATACATCTATAGGACGTCCTTCGCCCCAAGATCTTCCTGGTAAATTAGGATCTGCTTTCTATTTCTCGATAATGTAAGTTGTTTGCCTTGTCAATCGTGGGAAAACAACCGCTTTATGTTTTAATAAAAGTGATTCTACATGCTCCCCTTTTGACTTAATTCATTCGATACCAAGTCCATCCCCACATCCTACTACGGATGTGTTTATTTTGTCATTTTTATTGATGATTATTCAAGATTCACATGGATTTTTCTCATGAAACATAGATCCGAATTACCCAAAAATTTATTATGATTTTGCCCAAATGGTTAAAACCCAATTTTCTCAAAATATCAAAGTTGCTTGAGAAATTGATAATGCTATGGAATATAAAGAAACAAATTTTTTAAATTTTCTTCGACAAAATGGGACTCTTTCTCAATATTCTTGTCTGGCACATCTCAACAAAATGGAAGAGTAGCGAAAACACAGACATATTCTTAATACTGCTCGTACTCTCCTCATTTCTAGTTCTTGTCTGAACGCTTTTGGGGTGAAGCTACTACTACTGCTTATACCATCAACGTGTTCCCATGCCTATTATTCACAATCAATCCCTTGAAATGCCTCTATAGTACTTCTCCATCTTATGAACTACTCAAAGTGTTTGGTTCGTGCTTTTGTTCTTCTTCACCCTCATGAACACAATAAATTAGAACCTCGTTCTCGTCTTTGTTGCTTTCTTAGGGTATGGAATGTAACACAGCAAGGCTATCGTTGTTGGGACCCTATCTCTAAACGATTGCGCATCTAAGATCTCTCATGTCATCTGGGAACATAAAATGTTTTCCTCTATTTCTTCATTTCATGTCTCATCTCCTACCTCACTCTCATTTTTTAATGACCCAACTATTGATTTATTTCCTCCTGACATTGCTCCATTACCCCCACCATCGTCCACTACGGCTTCTCCTGATGTGGTTCGCTCCTTCTCGGTGATCCTACCATAACAACATCTTCGAAGACCAACTAATTGATTGTCGAGGTCATCACTTCGTCGCTCTACTCGTGTAAGTAGTCTTCCTTTTTCATCTTCGTGATTACCAATGTTTCTACACTATTTTGTCTCATCACGAACCCCAAAACTATGAGAAGCTAGTTCTAACTCCTTATCGAAGAAGCTATGACAGATGAATTACGTGCATTAACAAAAGCACATACACGTGGATCTTGTTGATCTTCCATCTAATAAATCTTTGATTGGTCAGTGGATCTTCAAAATCAAAACTCATTCAGACGGGTCTCATGGAACGATATAAAGCTCGTCTGGGTCAGCAAAGGGTTTTACACAGTGGAATATGGAATCGACTATGAAGAAACTTTTGCACCAGAAATTGACTCACCTCCGTTCGAAGTATCATTGCGGGTTGCCGCTGCCCTAATTGGAACATGTTTCAAATGGATGTCAAAAATGCTTTTCTCAATGGAGACATAACCCAGGAAGTTTATATGAAACCTCCTCCTGGATACACTCATTCACCTCATCAAGTATGCAGACTTCGTCAGTGTTTCTACGGGCCCTCAAACAAGCTCCTCAAGCTTGGTTTGCCAAATTCACTCTACACTTACCGACTTTGGTTTCACTTCCGAGTTCTTATGACTCCTGGCCTCTTTATTCGAAGACTCACATTGGTGTAACACTTCTACCTCTTTTATGTAGATGATATGATCATAACCTGAATGACTCTAATGGAATTATTGATCTCGCGCTTCGAAGTCATCAATTTGAAATGAAAGACCTCGTCGTCTCCACTACTTCGGGCTTAGAAATCTCATCCGATTCTCAAGGATATTATCTCTCAAGCAAAGTACTCTTCCGATATTCTTAATCGGGTGGCCTTACCGATTGTAAACCGCATCAACACCTCTAGAAACCAATGTCAAACTTACTCCATTAGATGGTACTATTCTCTCAGATGCCACATTATACGAAACCAACTAGTAGGCAAATTGTTTATCTCACACTACCGTCCCGACATTGCCTATTGCTTCATCCGGTTAGTCAATTCATGTCCGCTCCACGATGCCTACCCATTATATCTTTGCGGTTCTTCGCATTCTTCGCTACATCAAAGCGCACTATGTTTCATGGTCTCCATTTCTCCAACAAGTCTAATCTTCTTCTTTCCGCCTACTACGATCTTGATTGGCAAACACTAACTTGATCGTCGCTCTCTACCACTTGGATATTGTTTCTTTCTTGAAACTCTCTTATATCTTAGCGAAGCAAGAAACAATCTCTCACTTCTCGATCCAAAGATCAAGCCGAATATCGTGCTCTTGCCGACACCACTCAAGAACTTCTTTGGCTTCGTTGGTTACTTTGGCCGATACGGGCGTTTCTCCAATCAATCGCAACTATCCTATTGTGACAATCGAGTGCTATTCAGATTGCTCACAATAATGTATTTCATGAACGAACAAAACATATCGAGATTGATTGTCATTTTGTTCGTCAACATTGCTCTTCAAGACACCGTTTGTCTCAAATCAATATCCTCCACAGATCAAACAAATGACATTCACCAAATCTCATCTACGGGTAGATTTCAAGAATTAGTTTCCAAACTCAAGTTGATTGTTTCTCTTCCTCCTCAGTTTGAGGGGGATGTTAAGTTATATTTGATATCAGTAATTTACCACTACTACACTTCCACTTTATTTCACCATGCTACACTCGTACTACACTTCCACTATTTCACTTGTACTACACTTCCACTATTTTACCAGACTACACACTCAGACCACATGCTTCATTGCTACAATCCTATAAATAGGGTTCTCTATGTACATTCTAAACACACCAATACAACATTAAATCATTCTTTCTTCTTATCTCTCTATACTCTTCACACGGAGGAGAGGAAATGGAGGGTGGAATCGGTAATGGAGCAACGTGGATAACAGTAGAAAAGGTGATTTGGTAAAGGAGAAGAAGGAGAAGGGAAGTAGAGGTGAGAAGGTAAGGGAGAGAAACAAGAGGAGCAATGAGAATGGAGGAAGGCATCGTGGAGGGAATAAGATAAAGGTGGGATTGGTGGAGTTATGTCTTCTCCGATTCCTGTGTCTTCCACAGCTCTCATTCTCATTTCAGTCTCCATTTTTGTTTTCTTTCTAGTAATGACGTCTCAACGACTGTGTTTTGACTTTTGAAAAAGAATCATTAATTCATATGAACACTCTCAAACATCTTACTCATAAGAGATCGGATAAGACTAACAGAATTTTTTTTAAGGTAGTTGATAAAGTTTATTAAGCCTTTTTGCGATTTGCATAAAGTTTTTGAGGAATAGACTTATTTTTGATAGTTTTTCTTTATGTTTAAAAATTCATAATATATATATTTTTTATATAATGTAATTTTTTTAAAATAATTAAAACTGAAATTAAATAAATAATTTTAATAAAAAAAAATTCATAATACATCACAATTTATAGTAAAAAAGATTTTACTTTTTAATGAAAAAAATACAAAATTATCCCTATTATTATATAATACAAACTCGACATTACTTTAATAATATTACAGTAGTATTATTAGCACATTTTAAATAACAAAAAAAAATATATTTATCTATTCTACTATTAAAAATAAAAAAAAGGTTTAACTATCAATGAGAAAAAACAAAATTATCCCTATTTTTAATAGTATTAAAATATTGTTATTACATTTTAATAAAAAAAAAACTAGATTCATTATTATTAACGTTATGTTTCTTTATTAAAATGAATTCAATTACTATTAATTAAATTTTTGTTTTAGCTTTATTTTTTAATTTATCGATGAAATTAACTTTACCATAGTTAAATAAGCCATAAATTTTCAAAATGAGAGTAAAATTTTAACTCAACTAATATTCAATAGCCCATTAATTTTGTCAATTTAATTGGGTGGTAACCTTATATCTCTCAAAAAAGTCGCATGATTATTTCAATTAAATGTTTTGGGCCCAATTGAAATACTTTTTATTCTCAAGACTTGTCTATTATGTAAGGGAAAAATCTTACCTTACATATCCGTAGAAACATAAACCACTATCCATATTTATTACTATATTAGGGGAAAAATTAATAAAATTAAATGAAATAAAATTTAATAATATTATTAATTTATTTTTTTAAAATTCATGTTTAATTTTTTTATTTGATTCATATAGTCTTTTATCTTTTTTAATTTCAATGTTTTTTGCAATACTAAAATATTATTTTTATATATATCTTCTTATTTTTATATACATATTCCAATAGGTGGAGTAGTTATTAATTAATTTATTTATTTTATATAAATTCAATGATAATGGATCTAAAGATCCAAAAGATATAGATGTATTTTTTTTTGGATAAAGTAAAAATATTTTTATCGAATTGAATTGAATTAATATGTTTAAATAATTATGTGATTTATACATTTTAGTCTATAATTTTTTTACGCGAGTTTTATTAATTCTGTATTTTAAAAATATAACTAATTAAGTCAACATTTTTAAAATTTTAGAACTTTTCGAGAATAAAATAAAAATTATATATTTTATTAATAAAAATTATTAAAAAAAGTAGCTATTTTCCTCCTATCTTCTTCATTCTCTCCCATTTCTTCTTTACTCTTTCCGTGCCTCCCTACCTTTTCTTCTTCTTTACTCAAGAAGCAATTGTATGTAATCTACCTTATGAATTGAAAAAATTGAAATTGTGTTGAAGGACGTATGTTTTGGAAATTAAGAAAGGTGATGATAGATAAGAAAATGTCTCACTAGTTTAATATATATGTGTATATTGGTCTTAGTACATTTGCTTAGAATCTTTGTTTTCATATGCAAGTCATGTTGTTCTTAGTGTCTTTGTGTTGGATTTCTGTGTACAAAACATTGTATCTGTTTATTTTTACTCAATTTAGCATGCACTCTATGAAAACTAACCACATGGTATATGTAACATGCTTGCATACAAAGTGTAACTAACTATGTGTACTGTTGCTCGTGTTTTTGTTTCATTTTGGATGTGGGTATTTATGAAAATCACTTGATAATTTTTAGAAGAAAAAAATGAGATTTTTTGGCACCTCACCACATCCTTTGCTGCCATACTTAGCGATGTAGCATATGAGGTGATCGATCAATTTCTATAAATACTCCATTTCTCTTGTTTTGTTATCCAAAAAATACGTAATAGATCTTTGTCAAATTCTTGTTTTTCTATTTCCAGATCACTAATACTTTGAGTGTTGTTCGATATTAGTGATTCGTGATTATGTGTGCAAAATTGTACTTATGAGCGGTTAGTACTCAAGACATTGTTTTCTAGTTAAAGTAAAATAGCGTTATTAATTTGTGAGTATTTAAGACTATTTTATTGATGTTGTGAGAATTTATTTCTGAGAGTGAGCTAAGTTAAATACTTTGAGTTCTCATATCTCATGTTGTGTGTAATAAGAGATAAAGTGTTTGAGTTTGAGGGTAGTTCTCAAGAGTATTAGTTGTTACACTTTTGGTTACTGATCACACCACATTGAGTGGTATGAGCTTTAGAGGATAATCAAGTTCATGAGTTGAACTAGGTCATTGCAGAAGAAACAAGTGAAAATAGTAAGTAAAAGCAACAATAAACAATAGGTAGTTTCGTTAGACATCTTGGTTGATAGAGGCAATAATGGTTTTATTTATTTTAAAGTTGTAACAATTTCATTGATTAATGGATTGTTTGTTGCTAAGTGTAAGTGGTTTCCTTAAACAACCCAAAAATGTTATCATATAGGCAATGTTTTATGTGAGTTTACCTCGTTATATATAGTGTTATGCATGCTCGAATTTTGGCTGGTATAATCAGAGTTTAAATGGTGATATCTCTACATACTAAAGTTTAATCTCTGACTAAAAATCTTTTAATATTTATGACTTGATTTATATTTATTAAATTCTATTTATGATGCTTTATTCTACTGCATGTATGTTTTTATTTATATTGTAGTTGTGATTATCTGTTAGGTGTTTATATCTTAGTTGTTTACGAGTTTGGGTTGAGTCCTTAAGAAGTTAGCATCTTCTTACCTGATCGTATATCGAGTCTTGGACCCATCCTTTGTAGTTATGCATGATCAATTTATGTGCTAGTATAATCTACCTTTTATCTACATACAAGTTTTGTATAAGTCTTTAAAGAATATGTATCTTCTTATCATGGAAGTGTGTCAAGTGTCACACTCTTTATTATGGTTTTCTATATATGTTTGTTTGCATTCCATGAGTGTACAAGAATCATTTATTAAATATGTTTTCACATATTAGATCTTGAAGTGGTTAAAAATCCTTTTAATTTTTTTATATATATGCATGTATCACATAATGTGTGTTGATTACCATAATGCATGTTCCTAGTCTAGATAGGAGCCTGTGAGGCACATCGTCACTAATGTGTTTATTACATATTTTTATTTTTGTATATACTAAGTGTTTTAGTTGCGTGTTGAATTGAGTACGTTTTTTTTTACTTTTGTTATGTAATTTGCTTAACTTACATTTGTGAGGTCATTTTAGTCTAATTGATATAAAACTCGTGAAAAGATTTCATGTGTTGGTGTCTCTATCTCTCATCTAGGTCCCGATTACTTATTTTAATTGAAAAAATAATTAACTTTCGTATAATTATTTATACGTTTGCGTCATAAAATTATATTCATTATCAAATTGATAAAAAAATTTAGAACATTAAGGAAATACTTATATTGATAATAAAGAGAGGACACAATACAATTAAAATTTAAAAAATTATAAAAAAACACCAAAAATATTTACAAATGAAAACAAATTCTATAGTTTAAGAGGTGAGTATAGATCCAATTGAATAGTAGTGACCTAATCATGGAACTATGGATGACTCAATTCAACACTTAAAATGCATCACTTCAATACACTTGTATATTAAGAAATAATCTTATGTCTCTACTTTAGTTGAGTAAAATAATTGTAAGATTTCATGAGAAATTATTGTGATTTTTGCTTCACTCGTACATGTTGATTGGAACCTTCAACATATATAAATTCCCAATATTGGTAAGAAAAATTATCATTACTAATACGATAAATTGTTAATATTGCCAAAGAAAATTACATTAGGAGAAATAAGAGCATAAACACTTACTTATATGACTACAAAATATCTTTAAATATTGACTTTTAATATAAAATTTTTGAACTTTTAATTACGTAATCGAAGAATATAATTATAAGTTTTTTTGGGTGAATAATTAAAAGGTAGACTCAAAATTTTGTTTAAAATTTTTGAAGATAATATCAAAAAATAATTAAAAACGAAATAGTTATTTTTTATTAAAAATAATAAATGAAAAAAATAATTTGAAAGAAAAAGAAAAAAAGAGAGCAATTTGCTACGCTGTTAGAAAGATTTTTTTAATGTAACTGTATGCAAATAATTAATTTTATAATAATTATAATAAGGAAAAAAACTAATAAATTAAATAAACACATTTTGGGAAATTAAAATTAAAAGGTTGGTTGTGTACAAGTGCATGAGGCTATTCATGATTCGAGACAATTAAAAACATATTGTAAATTTTTCAATATACCTATCTTTGTATTCTTCTTCAGAATTTAATCAATTATTAGACAATAAAAATTACTTCTATAAGAAAAATCTTATTATTTTGAATAATAACGTAAATCTGACAACAAACACTTTTGTAGAAATTGTTAACAACTTTGTTTTTGTTTTTGAACGAATCGTAGTTAATTTAGCAAAAAGAAAGAAAATAAAATGGAAAATAAAAAGAATTACTTCAAAGCATTTTAAAAGGAGTCAATTTAGTAAAAAAATAATTATTAACTTATTAGCAATTTTAAAGTACTTAAATAATTTTTTTTTGTTTTGCAGTTATGGTTGGTTTTTTTCTTCCTAATAATACAATTATGGATGATTATTTTGGAGATAATTCCCAAAAAGAAAGTTTTGATTTTTTCAATGAAAGAAATAAAAAGAAAATAGAAAAAGCATAATTCATTGTAGTTTATAATTAAAAGTAGGGATGCATGGTGAATTCGAATCGAAGAATTTAAATATTTTTAATTTTAATTTAATTTTTAAAATGTAATAGATTCAAATCAATTTAAATACAATAAATAAAATTTATTTATGAATTATTATCATATATATATATAACATTTAAATTTTAAATTGGTACATTTGTAATAAAATTTATTATTTATTGTCATAACTAAGAAAATTAAAAGAATAAGAAATATATCTAAATAGTTATTAAATTATTATTGATATTTAATATTTATATTTATTTTTAAGTTAAAATAGTAATTTAATGTAATTAATGATACGTATAAATTTAAATATAATATATTTTAAAATAAAATATACATTTAGTTATAATTTAATAGTAATTTGGTCTGGATTAGATTACAACGGATTATAAAATCTTTCCATTTAAATTCGATCCGAATCCGAATAAATTATATTTTATCATATTTTTAAAGAAGTGAAAGAAAGAGATGTAAAAACACAATTATTTTAAAAAACTATTTAATCTTTATTTAAGAAGCATATATTAAAGAAACACTTTAACAAGAACAAAACTCTATCTTTATTCTTAAAGTAATTAAAAGCAAAAACAAAATGCATGAAAAGAGTTGTTTAGACATGAAATGCAATACCCAAAAGGAAGGTTTGATTTTTTTAATAAATAGAATAAAGAGATTGAGAGAGAGAGAAAGATTACTCTTACTTTGTTTTTAAGATCTAAGCAGGATCTACCAATTTTATATATACTCAATGATAATCAATGGATTATAACGTCGAGTATAGGGAAGAATTTAGAATACAAATAGATATTTATGTTTTAAAAACAATATTGAAATAAAAAGAACATACTTTCATATATCTTTGAAAATATTGAGTTTATGTGTGTATTATAATGCACTTGTTACCACCTACCCACATCGTAGTGTATTTTATTTATTGTAATTAATTTACAACTAAAATAAATGGACTAGTAGAGATCTAAATCTTAATAATTAATTAGATATGAGACAATATATTCCGTTTAGCTCAAGAAGGAGGAAATTTTAAATTTTAATTGGAATGAGAAAAAAGATACATATGAGTTTACTTATAAACTTATTTAATGAAAGAAGGCACGCACTTCATTAATAAAAAATTGTAAAAATAAAAATGTATTAATTATTAAAATTTATCCACTTATACAAAACATGAGATAAATAAATGTATGTATTTTTTAGTAGAAGCAGAAAATTAATCCAATTGTATCTAAAATTTGTAAGGAGGATATCTTTAATCTAATTTTCCTTCACTAGTCTATGATATTTCTTGTTTTTTAGAAAAAAAAACTAACTGTTTATTATTTTTAATTTTTATCATAATAAAAGTTTTCTATTATAAGAATTATCTGGATCGTTATAATACAGATTATTATCTATAAAAAAATATATTTAAAGATTTTATGTCATGGATTGTTAAGTTAGATAGAAGATATGTATCTTATAAATTAAAAAAATCATATATATTTAAAAAAAACTCAAACCTTATTATATATGATTTTTATTAATTTTTATAATAATCTAATATATTTTTATTTTATTAATTTAATTGTTTTTGTATTTTTTATTTAAATTAGTAAAATATATTTTTTTTTTCTAAAAAAAAAGTGTTAAATATCTATGTATGATTAATCCACTATCATATGTTAGAAAAAACTTCAAGTTTTTGCTAAAAATTATCGTGATGTCGCAGTTCAAGAAATTCGTCCCTACATAAAGACAAGGAATTTGATACCTTCAAAAGACTTAATATTGAAAGATATGAAAAGTAGATTTCTTGGCTAAAAATACTTGATTGCTTTTGATTAATATGAAAACTTGATTTCTTCGCTATGTAATTTGTATCATACTTATTTTACAATAAAGATTTTCAAAACAATTTACACAAATATGCAACCAATTTACACATGTTTGACGTGATTACATAGGTGTAAATTATTTAGAAATTTTGTATTACAAAATATATCTCTCTCAAACTATATTATATTTTTTTACAAAATCATTATTATATTACTATAATTTTAATTAATAATAAAATTTATAACAAATTATAAATTAATAAAACGAAATCTATTTAAACAGATAAAAGATTTAAGATTCGAATTCTAAATACAAGTATTGAGTTTAAGTTGTATAAAAAATAAATAATGAAATTCATGCAATATATGACATTACATTGAAGTAATTAATTTCTTTTCTCAAAAAGCTTAATTTTTTTTTTGAAATAACCAAAGTCACTAAATTTTTAAATAACCCATTAGAGCAACATGTATGTCATAGTAATACTAACTCTTTCATAACGTCTAATTAATGGTTACATATTCTCTTCATCTTATTACATAACTCATAATTAATCCAGACAAATAACTGTTCAAAGTCTCATACTCTTCAGCTACCCATATACACAAAACACTTAATAACATCTCGCCTATATATAAACACATCTGCACATATAGTATTATACCAATCATCAACAAAAGATCAAAGCACATAATATATATTTCTTATTCAAAATATGGCTTACACATCTCAAAAGCTTATATTATTGGCAAGTACTGCAATAACTCTGATGATTTTTATTCCAATGATGGCAAATGCTAGAGCAATAAGATTGTCATCAAACTTAAGAACAAGGTTGAAATTGGATGAGGAGGGGGAAGAATCAAACTGTTGGGGATCAATGTTTGAGTTAAAAGCATGTAGTGGAGAGGTGATAATGTTCTTCTTAAATGGGGAGACTTATTTGGGTCCAAGTTGCTGTGAAGCAATTAGGACTATTAGGCATCAATGTTGGCCAACAATGATGGGTTCTTTAGGTTTCACCAATGTAGAGTCTGATGTTCTTCAAGGTTATTGTGATGAAGAAGCTTCTACTCATCATAACTCTCCTCTATTCACACCACCACCACCACCACCTCCTTCTCCATCTCCTTTGTCCACTACTGCTCTGCTTGTTAAATCTGCTTCTGCTCCCACTGAAAATTAAATTACTAGTCTATCTAGATTTTGATATTATAAGTGGTCTTTCAACTTAAAAAAGGAAACGGGCAATTAGCTTTTTGTGATCTAAAATAAAAGGTCTTTTAAGTTTTTCTTTTCTTTTCTTTTCTGTTTTTTTTTTTGGTGTGTGTCTCTGCTTTGTCAGGTTTTGCAGCTATGTATTAAAGCATTATTGTGTGAAATTAAATTTCCTTTTTCTTATGATCCATCTTATTCATCATATACTTGATAATTATAGATTATTTTGTTATAAACAGTGCTTAGTACAAAGCAACTCTATCAGCTAAAAATTTCAAATATCACATAGTCAAAACCATACTGGTGAATTGACGTTTTTGTCTTCTGGTAAATGTACACATGGCACGTGGCACTTTACACAATTGAAAGAGAGGGTTAAAGATGCTGAGCACCAGACTAGCTAAGGACTAAATAAACCAAAACATTTCCAAAATACCATTAGTAAATTCCAAAAATAACGCTTTATATAAATAACAAGATGTGGGTTTTTTTCTATCCTCTAATTAGCAGCAGTTATTATCAAATTTCAACAGATTATCACTGTCCCAAAGCATGACCACAATTCATTAGCTCTGGAAGATCAACTAAACATGAACAGTAACAATTGAGGCAGGAGTAACAAAATCGTGATCACAAGAGTTTCCAAACTTTAATTACATCACTATAGCATACCCATCTTGAGTAAAATGACTAGTGCCACTTGAATGAGTAGTGATTGTAAGATAATTGACATGAGGTCTGTGAAAGGCTGTAGAGGGAATGTTTCTTACTCCTGCCTGACAAGTTTTAATTAAGCATCCCATGTAAGGCACGGGCTTGAGCTACATAAAGGTAGGTGACTGAATAGAAAGAGTCACTTAATGAAATTGTCAGTGCCTCAGAAAACTCAGTCAAATTAGCAGCAGAAGATTAACAATATTGAGTTTGTATCTAGCCACCTCATTCTGGGTATAACTATGTCCATCTCCAGTTCTAAGCAAACAACTTCGACAGAGTGGTGTTGTCATATTCTAAAAGTGAAACAATCTATAGATTCCTTTCATAGTAACACACTAAAACATGAGATCCAAAGAGGCAATATAAATAAGCACCAACAACAAGGCAAAGATTTTAACACCCCCCCGCACAAAAAAAAAAAAAAAGGCAAAGAAATAAAGAAAAATAATATCCACAAACACCAATTTACTAACTCAAAACAAAGGAGCAGCTCATCAGCAGATTGCCAACACTTAACAAAAATTTCCCTGTCTGTGCACTCAACAATGTTACACAATCAAATTTACATACTATGTAGAAAACCATACTTATTTATTGGGTCATGTACATTATAAAATAAATTTTCTGAGGATGAGTTACCTCCAAAGCACAGTCCACATAACTGGGGGGCGATGCATTAGACCTCTGACAGCAGCAGACGAAACAATGTCTTCACCACAAATCCAACTGCCTCATTGCCTAAGGAAAAGAGAATCCAACATAAAGGATTAGAATGAGAGAACAGAGTAATTTATTCAAAGTATAAAGTTAAAAAAGAAGAAGAAGTAGGAAATGTCAAATTATTGTTGTTACTGTTAATTGTTTCTGTATTTTTGTATTTCTCTGTTCTAGTTTCTCTAAACAAGAGTATAATATTTGCATACTACGAAAAACGGAAATAAAACAAATTACAACATTATTAATTTTCACTGTTATTCTTGTCTGATACATTTGTTTGTTATCTGTCATAATTTACTGCATTTTTGTCTGCTTGTTGTCTGCTTGTTGTCTGCCACACAACTCACGTGTCAACAGAAAATATTAGTAAAAGCACGTCAAATATCAAAGACTGTTAGTTCTATCACAAAAAACAAACATGGAAGACATGAAAGTGATAGGTTATGGAATGAAAATAATTATACCTGAGACTGCAACAAGTCTGCGCAAATCATAGTGATTTTTTGCCCTTTTTTTATCCTCTTGATGCTTTTCTCTATGATTTTTGGACTGTAATAAGGCTTGCATTCTAAAATTTAAAACCACAATAATACCTTGTCATCTTATGCTCCATCGTGCTATAAAAAATTAAGTGAGGCCAAGAATACAAGGCTTTGGTAAGGGTTACCGAATTAATACAACAAGTTTGGTAGGTGGTCTCGAACTTATTTGCAGAAAAATTTCTACTATAGACATGTTACCGCTGATTGTTGGCTCGATTTCCTTAAGGATTTTTCTATTCTTTAGTTTCTTTCATACATATCTCTTCCATTTTCAGTATTCTAAGGTTTATGAATATTGGTTATTTTAATAAACAAAATACTTAAGTTTCAATAGTCATATTTCAAATATATCTCTTGTTTTTAAACTCATTATAAAGTCTATAAAGTAAAACCGAAAAAATGCCCAAGTTTTAGATAGTTGTAATTTAAGTATATCTTTTATAATTATCACACATATTATTATACTCATGCATTCATTAGCATATGTTTACAACACTTAGAATTACTTTTGGTGTTAAAGTTTACGTTAGTCGATCAATCAACTAAGGGTATCAGTCGATCAAAAGATTAAATCGATCGGATTTCGATCGAACTTGATGAGTCCTTTGGATAAAAATTAAGTACATAAGTTATCATTGATCGATTGATCGAGCAATTTTTCCTTTCAAATATTTATTTAAACTCGAGACAACTTATAGAATTAACACTTCTTTTCTTTAATATAGTTCAATATCTTTAAGATGTGTCCCAAAAATGACTTTTTATCTTTTTAAAACTTTTAATGGATATCGGTTAATTAAGCCAAAAAAAAATTAAACCTAATATTACTAGATTATCACTATCTACACACATTATTTGCTTAGTCTTGTTTGGGTGCCAAAACTGTTGACTTGAAATCAATATCGGCAAAGGAACAGCCAAGTAACTAACTGGGAAAACATAGGAGCTGTCCGAAAGGTAATTAAAGAGAGGGGCTATTGGGAATAAGATAATATATGCATAAGGTAAAGGTGAGAATTCGCAGACTGCGAGGAAATCAATTTGTGATTACCTAATCAATGCATAGCGAAGGAAATCAATTAATATTATCATAAAGGCTAACTAGCTAAACGAACCTTTAACATGTTTGTTTTTTTAGTAATATTTGGTTTTCTAAACTCTATATTTATCAGCATTTTCATTTCATATTTTCATGTTCATATAACTTCTTCTTGATTAATTTTTTACGTGTTTAAATCAAATAATTTGTATGTAATTATAATTATTTGATTTAATTATTAAATTTTAAAAAAATTATTTTTATTAAACTAATGCATAATCTACATGTTTTAGGATTTGGTAGTTGATTTAGTTTATTCGATATATGGTTTGAATCTTCTAATTACACTTGTACCATTTGTGTCGATTACACTTTGTCATTTGTGTTGATTTTTTGTGCCATTTGTGCTGATTTTTTAGGTACTCGTTGAACGGATTCGATTGCTCGTGAAACTCAAGTATATCGCATTGTTAGTTTGGATGCGTAACACCGAAATGAACAATGACTCATAAGTAAATTACATTGACGCTTTTGAAGGATAGTCTAAAATCTAATCTTATAATTTAACATTGATTTTCTTAGTGAATAGTTCGGTAGTTCGGTAAATTAATATTTTTTCTTAAGTCATTATTGTGTCCTATGTTATTTCTACCTAAAATATTGTTATCGTATTTATATTAATTTTCGTATTCTGTTATTTACACATAATTATATGTCTGATCGCTTGATAATTTTTAATTAGTCATAATTAATAAAACTACCTATTCATCATTTTTTAGGTTAATTAGATTCACAACTTAAACTTTTAAGTATTATGAGTTTTTGAGGAATAAAATATTAGGATTTGTGTTGGCAATTAGTGAAGGGATGGAAATAGATGTTGAGGTTGAAATGAAGAAGTAAGAGTGAAATATATTAAGTAAGAGAAGTGTGCAAGCTAAAAATATTTTTGAAAGAAATGTATTCATTATAATTTTAATAAAATTTAAAATATTATATAATTTTTGAGATAGCTCACGGTAAATTTTAATTTTTTTTCAAATTTTTTCTTAATTATGTTTAAAAATTATAGGACTAAACCTACTTATTTAAAAGAAATAAGATTAAAGTTCCCTTATCAAAAAGTTTGAGGACTATTTTGACCCTAATCCTTTTCCGATATAATAAATTCAAAGTGTATTTACTAATCTAAAATGAAAATAAATTACAACCGAAATGAAAATTAATTAGACTCAAAGAGAAAATAGAACGAGAAAATCATTCAAATTTTTTCATGTTTAATAAAAATTGTTTTGAAAGAAAGTGAAAATATTAATTTATTTAAATATCTTTTTTAAAAATAATAATGAGGTAAAAATATAATAAAATATTAAAAATATAACTTTTGAATTGTAAATTATGAATTTGAGAAAGATAATATGTACGAGAACTCTTAATTAGATAAGTCTCGTAATATGAAACAAAGCTCAAATCTACGCGGATGTGTGTGATTCTGAAGGGTGAGGGTAATCAAACAAGGGGAGTGATTCCAAAATCTATTATATAACTAAAAAAATTGAATATAATGAAATATATATTTATAATTGAAATACAATGAATGATAATACAAATATAAATACAGGAAATGAGAATATGTTTTTTAAGAAAAATGTTTTTAAGAAAAATATATTAGTTGCATACAATTAATATACAGCTGATAAAGTATATTAATTGCATACAACTAATATACTACTAATGATGATTTATTAACATTCCCCTTCAAGTTGACGCATAGATATTGATCATGCCCAACTTGCTTAGTGAGTTATATAATGTCTTCTTGGAAACTCCTTTGGTAAGCATATCTGCAAGTTGCTCTTTAGTGGGAACAATAGAAAAGCTAATAAGTTTGGCATCTACCTTCTCTTTTATAAAGTGATGATCAACCTCTACATGCTTAGTGCGATCACGTTGTACTGGATTTTGTGATATATCAATGGCTACCCGATTGTCGCAATAAAACTGCATAGTATTTTTGAGTTCGAAACCCAAATCAAATAACAAAGTTCTTATCCACAGTAATTCACAAACCCCATGAGCCATACCTCTATACTCAGCCTCAACACTAGATCGCACCACCACTTTCTACTTCTTACTTTTCCATGTAACCAAATTACCCCCCACAAAGGTTAAATAACCCGATATTGACTTTCTATTTGTAATACTTCCTACCCAATCTGCATCTGTGAAGCCACAGACTTTATGAGGATTGTTGTGTTTAGAGAACATTACTCCTCTTCCTGGAGCCGATTTCAAATACCTTAAAATTCTCAAAACAACATTCATGTGGTTCTCACTTGGATTATGCATGAACTGACTCACCACACTTACTACATATGCAACATCTGGTCTAGTATGAGCCAAATAAATCAAACGCCCAACCAATCTCTGATAGCGAGCTCGATCAGTTGGTATCTGATCTGGATACTCTGCTAAACAATGGTTTTGCTCAATAAGAGTGTCAATAGGTTTGCAATCCAACATACCTGTCTCTGTTAGCAGATCAATAATGTACTTCCTTTGACACAGATATATTCCTTCTCTTCCCCTGGCTACCTCAATTCCTAAGAAGTACTTTAGTTCACCTAAGTCCTTCATCTCAAATTTAGAGGCTAGTTGTCTTTGTAATTTATCCATCTCAACAGTATCATCACCAGTGATTACCATATCATCAACATAAATGATTAGGGATGTTACCTTCCCTCGTTGATGTTTGAGAAATAGAGTGTGGTATGAATTACTCTGTCTGTAACCAACCTTCTACATGAACTGTGAAGACTTCCTCAATTTCCATACAAAATTACCTTCCCTCGAGGGGATTGCTTGAGACCATACAAAGACTTCCTCAATTTCCATACAAAATTACTAGGAGAATTAACTACATACCCAGGTGGAAGACTCATGTACACCTCCTCGGCTAATTCTCCATGAAGAAACGCATTCTTGACATTAAATTGCTGAAGTGGCCAGTTTAGGTTAGCGGCAAGTTAGAGCAGAACCCAAATAGTGTTTATTTTGGCAACATGAGTAAAAGTCTCACTGTAGTCTACACCATACATTTAAGTAAACCCTTTTGCTACAAGAGGAGCTTTATACCGATTTACAAATCCATCACCATTATGTTTTACAGTAAACAACCATCGACAAACCAACTACCTTTTTTACTTGTGGTGGTTGCACAAGTTGCCAAGTATCGTTCTTCTGTAACGCCTCTATCTTTTCAGCCATTGCCTTTCTCCATATTAGATCTCCCAACGCATTTTGCACTTTGTTAGGTACTGATACACCAGATATTTGATTCATAAATGATTTATATGACTTAGATAATCTTTTAGTGGATACGTAATTGGCTACTGGGTATTTTGATTTTGCATAAATATTTGGTTCATACCTTTTGATTGGTTAACCTCGAGTAGACCTATTTGGTAACACATACTATCCAACATTAGACTCAATGCTATTAGTATCAATAGGTGTACATACCTCAGATGAGTGACCTTCAGTACTAGGGAGTTGTTGATCAGGGGTAGGAGTAATGCCTGAGGGAACAATTGTGTCTTCAACTTTATTTGCTGTAAGCGAATTTGGTGCTTGAATACTTGGAGCATCTGCTTCTTTGATGACTGGATTCAATGGATTAGGAATCTCATTTGGTCTCATTGAAACATCAGTTGGTGATTCTTCTAATTCCTCCCCCTCACCATGATATAGTTCTTCAAAATATGTATTCTCCCCCTGACGAGCAGTATCAGGTGAGGAAAAATAACTCATGTCCTCAAAAAAGGTAACATCTATAGTGACATAATACTTTCTGGTCGGAGGATGGAAGCACTTGTACCCTTTCTGATAACCTCTATAACCAACAAACACACATTTAATTGCTCGGGCATCTAATTTAAACCTTTGATTTTTTGGAACATGGACAAAGGCAACACAACCAAATACACATGCAGGAAGATTATGGAAGGATGACAAGGAGACGTAAGATGCGAGAATCTGAAATGAGATTTTTCCATTAAGGACACTAGACGGGAGACGATTGATGAGATGGGAGGAAGCTTGTATAGCATCACCCCAAATATATTTTGGCATATAAGTACTAAATAGGAGTGCACGAGCCATATCAAGTAAATGCCGATTTTTTCTTTCACACTCCATTTTATTCCAGTGTTTACAGACAAGTAGTTTGGTGAATAATCCCATGTGTTTTGAAAAAATCTTAAAAAACATGATTAACATATTCTCCCTCATTGTCAGAACGGAGAATCTGAATGATGCCATTGTATTGTGTTTGAACAAAGGTATGAAAAGTTTGAAAAACTAAAAAGACTTCATCTTTTGTTCTAAGAAGAGAAATCCACGATAATCTTGTACAGTCATCGATAAATGAAACAAAATATCTCATAACCAAAATAGTTGGCTCTTTAGATGGTCCCCAAACATCATAATAAATTAATTCAAAAGGAATAGTACTTTTATTAGAAATATTAGGAGAATAAGTAATATGATGACTCTTGGCCAAAACACAAGTCTCACAATGTAAAATAGTCTCACTAATACCAATAAATAAAGTGGGCATGGATTTTTTCATAAGATTAAAAGATGGATGCCCTAAGCGGCGATGCCACAACCAAATTTCACTTAGCTTATCAGAACTAGAAGTCAATGTAGTGCGTGCACGTGTTCCTGGTTTCTCCCCTACGTAGTTTTGATCCAAACGGAACAATCTACCCCTTAGATAACCTCGACCAATTATTTACCCGGTAAGAAGATCCTAAAAAATCACATACATAAGATAAAATGTTACAGAACATTTAGACTCAATATTCAACTGTGGAACATATATTAAGTGATGAGATAAGTCAGGTACATAGATAACATTATGGAGCTGTAAAGATAGAGTGATATGAACTGACCCCTTTCCTAAGACAGGAAAGGCCTCACCGTTAGTGTTAGTAACATAAGACACTGGTGGGGAAGATAACTCATTAAAATAAGATTTATCATAAGTCATATGATCAGATGCACCAGAATCAATAATCCAAGTATTAGACCCAACAGAGTGAGAAAAGTTTAAGGTTATACCAATCTTACCATGGCCAGCTATTGAAGTTGTAGAGATACCTTCACATTCTATAAGATGATCCTATCCAGTTACTCCATAGTAGTCTAGTTCTTGGACAATTTGCACTGCAACTTCTTTTGCTTTAGGACGATGATGTTGTCATTTTGCTCCATAGTAGTTTGCTTTTGATTGTAAGTGTGGATACAGTTTCCAACAAGTCTCACGAAGATGCCCCCGTTCATTGCAATTAGAGCAGTGAGAACGAGGGCGATTGGTAAAGCCTGGTGGAGGTCCCTACTGATGAAGTGGAATTGAATTTTGCTGCTAGAGGAAAGGTGCCTTTGATTTGGCTTGAATGGCTAGGCTTGATACCTCAACTTGTGCCTGATGAAGACTTTCCTACTGAGATTCATCTTTACGGATGTATGTAAAGGCGGTAATCAAGTTCGGAGGGTCTAACATTCAAAGCAATTCGCCTTTAGCACTATTATGTTTTGTATCAAGGCCCCTTAAAAAAGCATGTACTCGTTCAAGCTCCTTCTCCTTCTGATACCATAGAAGGTCTTCTTGATTTTTAATTTTGCACGGGCATTTTTGGTCAATTTCAGCCCATACATTCTTCAACTTGGTAAAAAACATAGATACTGGTTGCCCATTTTGCTGCATACCAGTAGTTTTGCACATGAGTTCATGAACTTGAATAAAGTCATACTCATTTGTATAAAGATCATTTAAGGCATTCCATATGGCCTCAGCAGTTTCACATTCCTCCACCATTTGTAATATATCATCAGTAATGGCTCTAAATAGAATTGACATTACAAAATCATCATCATCTTTCTACCTATTATAGGCTTCTACATCATCTTGACTAGGAGCCTTGATTGATCCAGATATATGTCCAATTTTGTGCATCCTACGAAGATAAACAGACATAACTTTTTCCCATGTTCAAAAATCGGTACCATTAAGTTTAGTACCCCCAAAAGAACCAATTTCTGAACTCTTAATAGAGGCTTCAAATTTTGGAACTTCATTAATTCTGGAAACCTGATGTTGCCTTGAATCTTCCATTGAAATAAAAAAATATATTGTGCAGCGGAATAAAAATTTTGGATTTTTTTGGACCGGATTGGGTTGGTAAGTGGGCTGTCTAATTATTAAGTGAACTGATGGGTTGATGGGCTGATGAGTAAGTGAGTTGATGGGTTGATGGGATGATGGACTAATGGGTTGATAGGCTGATGGGCTTGGACTTAGGGCAGAGCTAAAAACCTAAAAGTTGAAAAACTGAAAAAAAAGGCATTGCAGTGAAAGCTGAGTAAATATTACTCACAAAAGAACACAGAGCAGTGCGGGAGTTGGTGTGCAGACGGTGCGGGGCTGGAGCTAGTGCGCGGACGGCTAGTGCGCAAGGCTGGATAGGCAGACGATTGGTGCGCGGGTTCCATGGCACGAGTTGGACCACGTGGGCTGAACGGCGCGGACTGGACGACAGATCTACAACGGCGGCGCGAACTGGACAGTGCAAGAAGATTAACGGCACTGCATAAAAATACTGACGGCGATGCAACTGTTGATGGCGATGCTACTACAGACGGTAACGCTATTGCTAATGGCGACGCTGCTGCTCGGGAACTGGTAAGAAGAATTTTTTTTCTTTTTCTTTACTACTCTGATACCAAGTTGAATATACTGAAATATATATTTACAATTAAAATACAATGAATGATAATACAAGTATAAATATAAGAAATGACAATCTGCTTTTTAAGAAAAGTGCTTTTAAGAAAAATATATTAGTTGTATACAACTAATATACCACTAATGATGATTTATTAACAAAAAATACAAGCAAGAACTAATTTAATGAATGATTATCAGAAATTTACATTTCCATCAACCATAAGACTAACATTTGGAGCAACCCCGTTAAACCAAGAAAGGCGACTCCTGCTTGCATACAAGTTAATAATACCAATTTACTAGTCCAATTTACTACATTTCAGAAGCCAAATTTACACAAGAAACAAAAAAAGAGCAGAACAGCATTAACAAAAACAAAACAATCAAAAGAAAAGCAGAACAGCACTTGAAATATTGGCAGAGTGGCCTTGCCATGATCAACTTTCGAGACGACCATAAGATGACTTTTTTTTTATAAAACGACTTTAAACCAGCAGTCATGCGTTCAGCAACATACCTAGCTAAAGAGTTTAGTGGTTTGGTAGAGTCAACATTTCCGACTCCATGGCATCTAATCTTGATTCTAGCAAGGTAATCAGCCGCAATCCAAGGGAAGCTCAACAATATTACATTTTCCAAATCATCTGGTTCACATAAGTCTACTGATTTCTTCACCCATTTAGGATGGTAGGTGACCTCGTACCATGCTGAAGCCTTCTGTTCATACAGCATGTTCTTCTCATCATCAGTGAGCTGCTGCTCCAAATTTGAGTCCATTGTCTCAAATATTTTCCTAAATTCTTTCTTCAAGGCATTGTAAGAATGCTTCAGCCTCTCCATGAGTTCACTTCGCTTCCGGCTGTTGTACTTTGGGATTGACCAAACATGTCCAGTTACAACCTCTTCTTCTCTCTTTACCTTATATTGTCTCAATAGACCCTTGAGCTGCATATCATAACTACACTTTTGATCCCATGCATCGAGTACAAAATCAGCTATTCCAGGAACCTGAAGCTCTGTATCATAAGTAACATCACTGCCAACACAATTCAGCTCAGAAAATGTATCCTCATCTTCATTGTAAGTATCTTTAACTTTCCGATAAAGTCTCCCCAAAATTTTATTTGATTTGTAAGAAAGGTACTCCTCTTTACCCATAAAATCGGGATATTGTTTAGGCTTAAGATGGAAAGGCATAGTTACGGTTTTTCCAGTTTTCGGAAAATCAACTGCTGTTGCTGCTAACTCTGCCAGTTTTAGGCAATTTTCATCTAGCGCGCCACGAGCACTGATGTCTGCATGTACTACATGAGCATGGCAAATTGCTCCAAGGCTCTCATTTACAATGTTTTTTACGAAAAATTCTATAATGTCCTGCAGATTAAACACAATGATCATAAGAGTTCCCTTACTATCAAATAATGCAGAATTTGTCATGATTTCAGATCCAAATGTTCAAGTAAATAAAAGAAATCTATTGCTTTAGAAAATTAATAATGGAGCTCAAAACTATTGGTATTTTTATCAAGTAAGATAATTGGTATAATCTGATTTAAAGTGACAAAGATGGCCTTCTAGGAGTCACATGTTACCAAAGAGGATACAATTGATCTAAGGGATGAAGCAAAAATGTTTTTTTAAGTGCTCATAGAATGTAGGACATGGTCAATATTAGAGGAAAGTTATTGGAATCAATTTATCCATTTTGGTGTAATCATTCCTTTAATTGCCACTGTTGCGGCGATCAATAATGAAACTTTAAAAAACCTTGACATATTGTCTACTATACAAGAGAATGTCAGAATAATAGAAAATTCATGATGTACCAAACATTGGAACGTTCTGTATAAGTTTAGACATGGTACAAAAGGTATAGAAAAGTACCGGATGAGTCACAGCACGGTCCAAGTTTTTCGTTTCAGCTGGAGTGTACTCCATTGGTTTCACACTCTTCTTGCTTGGGGGAATAAGATTTCCATCCCATGTGACAAAGTACAGGTCCCCATCAAGGTCACTTCCCGAAGCTTCATTTGCATGGGGCCTATCGCCCTTCTGAGGGAATACTAGGCAATCATACAAATGGTGCAAATAGGGGGCATCGACAGCTTCCAGAATTCTTACATCTCCTGGGTGAAGACAAGGATTCTTTGCCATCACAACAAGGCCCTTAATTACTTGAAGACTATTCTTTGTTTCATTGAATTGAGAACCATGCTTTGAGAAGCAGTTTTCCATCGATGGAGTAGACACTTGAATAAAGCATTGACCTTGTTCAAGTACACCAAGCTCATCTAGACAGCCCATTAGCCATCTACCAGAATGAACAAAAATTCTAGCCTTTTCGCGGAGGCCCCAAAGTTGTGCAGCTCTTATACAGGTTAACATGCCTCGTAGATGAGGCTCTGATTGGGGCTTGAAACCTGCAATCAACATTTGTGCCGCCACATTTCCTTGTTCAGCACAGGATGCAGTAAGCACATCGTAGGCCACATCTTCATTAACAAGCATCTGGTGTAATTTGGATATCATGGTCTCCTGCATTTTCCAAAATATGTCATCTGAGACACCCAATGTTGACAGTAGCGTGACAATCTCCCTGTTTAGGAAAGCAGGTTGAAAACGAGTCCAAGAACAAATTTCAAGAGTAGTGTGCTTTGACTGGAACTTGTTCATACTGGGCCTTAGGGAAAGTCGAATTCCATCATCCTTCCGTGGCCAGCAAGCCAAAACACCCTTACAGCCAGCATATCTAATCTGATATGCACATGGTGGGTTCTTCATGTCCAATTTTAGTTTCTCCACAACTTCCATAGCAAGATCCGGAGAAATCATCCCAATTCCATCAGAAAAGTTATAACCATTCCGCAAAATATCCTCAAGCTCTTCAACTTCAGTTGTTGGAACTTTGACTGTAGCATATGTAGATGAAAAGCACTGACCCATCCTAGCAGCACACTTGGCAATGTTTTTGTTTGTGAACGTACCCATCCAACTTCTGATGTCAGCCACACTTATCTTCCTATTCCTTTCTTCAGCAAAGAACCAAGCAGAACGGTCCCTCAACTGATTGGAAGAGAAGGCCAAAAAAGAGTATTTCCTACCACATAAGTAAAATCCATCACGAAGAATGCTTCTCATTCTGTCGAATATCTTTGTCTTTTGAGAATAGGAGCTTGAAGTGATTTCCTTCACAATAGGAGCTGCATAATACGTGAGAACATTTGAATTGAGGGTCTGCATGCCTTCATCCATAAAAGTAACCCTTAGAAACCGATCAGCCACTTCTTTATATTCTCTCAGGACTCTATTGGAGAGTTCAACTTCAGGTGGAAGACAATAGGCTTTAGTCGGTGTAATTACCAACCTTCTAACTTCAGCAATATCATCAGACTGTTTAGGATTATTAAAAAACTTAGGGTTCCTAAGTAACCATTGTTGCACAAGTTTCAGCCTTGCACAAGCATCAAGAATTGGGCATTCGTAAGAATATATGTGTTTTAGTGCTGCCACATTCACTTCCTTCTCTTGATTTCTCAGCGTATCAAAGAAATTATTGGAAATTTGATGCTGATTAAATATCCCTTTGTGCACGATGGAATTCACAATAAACATCACCTCAAAATGAACGCCTTCCGGGCAATGAACGTAGAAAAAAGTATCTGACATCGGTGTCCCAAAATCAGGTTCATCATATACTCTAAATGGCCACTTCAACATGCCCTCCTGTACCCTTCGTTGTTTAAGAAACTGTATGGCCTTTTCCGACTTTCTAGAATGACGACGACCTGGAGTAGAGATCCTATAAGAGTTGCAACGCCCAATAGCTCCACTAGATGTGAAATCTGTGGTTCGGATCCAAGGATCATCATCATCCAACAAATCAAATGCAACTGATACATCAATATCATCATCAGCAGTCCTATACCAAACATGAGGTGATGAAGCCAGGTGCAATAGAATTGCATACTGTGATGTGTTTGTGCATTGTTCGATATCTTTTATGTCTCCAACTGAAAACTGCACCTTAAAATCACATTTGATCAGTGTATAATTGGTAGTCCCTTTGAAGGAGAAAACAGTATCCCTTGTGAAACAAAATTTGCATGTGTCATCAAAAGGATCCACGACAAAACTAACCCCAAAAAGAGGTCCTCTCCAAGCGACCACAAAATCATCTCGACTTGCTAAGTTCCCAATTTCAAGATACACATCAGATAACTTGATCGGCTTAGTAGTTCTCCTCCTCTTATTCAAGTGGAAAGGATTTGCAGGCCCCAAGATTACCTTCAATTGTTTATTATTCAGATTAAGCTCACAACGCCCAGCAGCATTCAAGGCCCAAGTTGCTGAATCAGGCAAGGCAAAGTGCACAAAGGCATGGGGCTCCACCCTATCGTAGTTGTTTGTTTTACCTGTATTTAAGGCACGACTCATCTCAAAGTTTGGATAAGACTTCCGTGGTGTCCAAGAAGTTTTTAATCTACACCTATCAACAACGCCAACTTTATCTTCCAAGAAGCTTCTAAGATCTTTTGCTTTGACATAACGGTCAAATCCGGCAATACTAACTTGAGTTACCTTCATGTCATTCTCGCTGACTTTTGAACCCATTTTGTTTCCTACGAATCTGATGGTTTCAAAGTCCAAATGCACACTTCCAAAGTAAATAGACTTGTCAACCTGATTGAGCAATACAAATTATTGAAATTTAAGATGTTTCTGTTGCAGATAAATAAAAATGCATCTTCTAATAGCTCAAAACTCAAAAATACATAGTTTATGTCTGCACCATTATATGTCGGAAATTTATCTATATCTACTATAAAAGTGTGAGTTTTTATTTTTGAAAGAAAATTATTAATTTAACCCTACTATTTCATAAGTTACAAATATATTATTTTTATCTAATACAAGATATTAAAAATTAATTTATACTTCTGATTACAATATAATTACATGAAAATTTATAATATTGTATTTTTTCCCTTTAAATGTATGTATATGCAAACATACGAATCATGTATGGATAATATTGATTTATTAATACAAAAAATCAAAATAATTAAGATATTTATAAAAAAAAACCCTTCAGCAATACTACCAATTATTAAATTTATTTTATTTATACCACTAAAGTTCAATCCTTTCCGACATTTCTTATACAATTCTAAAGCTTTGTGTGTGCGCGCTATTTATGGTTTTAAAAATCAAATTACACAATGCATCGCTTTCAAAATTATCATTTTTAAAAGGTATGAAACACAACAGTCTCAACAAAATACTGTTCAACGTAATGCAATAAACAATTGATCAAAATACTGTTCACAAATTTATGTCATCATCAATTTTGAATTCTCTATCTGAAATAAAAATATGCTTGTCTGATATTATTTTTAGCTAAAATACTTGTGTGTGATATTGTATATATCTATTGAATGTTCACGAATTGCTCAACATAATGTTTAATGTGTACTATTTGAATGTCATTACAATCTGAAATCCTTTTAGTTTAGATAGGGATTTAAACTCATATTAGCACTATATCATTGTGTTATAAAATAATTGATATTTTCTAAAAAAATTATGTCAAAAATAACAATTTAATTGTTTTGTTATTTTCGTAGCATTTTAATTATTTTATTTTAAAAAAATGATAACACAAGAACAAATAACTAATTTTTTTTATTTTGTTTTAATTTTTTTTATCATATTTCAACTGTCATTGATGTAATAGTTTTATAAATTATTTTTAATAATAGATAACAATGACTACAAATTTATCAAAAATAAAATTAAAATAACAAAATTTTAAATTTGATTAATTATCTTTATATCGTCATTTTTTCTAATAAAATATTAAATTGTTACAAAAAATAACAAAGTTGTTAAACTGTTCTAAATGAAATAACTATGCATTAATTTGATAGTATAGGGGTTAAATAAATGTATTATTAAAACATATACAAAATGAATAAAACTATTACAATAATAGACAATGCATTCAAAAATGTAATCTTTAACAATTTTAGTACTAAATTATTTTAGGTTGTGTTTCCTTTTTCTATTTATTTATTTTATCAAATATAGGTAAAAATCTAGAAACGCATTTAAATTTTCCAACTGTAGTTGTTTATATTGGAAACTTTTTCTTTCCAATGTTAATAAAATTTGTATTACATTATTATATAATTTTAAAAAATTATTGTATATTGTCTCTATAAATTTATTTATTCTTGAATTAATTCCTTAAATCTATAATTGAGTAAGGTTTGCATATAAAGTAAAATATGATTTATACATATTTTATTTTTTTACTCACAAATTTGTATATATTTTTAGATGTAATATATGTTCACTCACGTGCTATTTCACGTGCATTGATGATAGTAAACCCAAATCCAACAGTTTACGGTTAAACTTGGAATTATACGTTTATTTCGTTCTAAACGATTGAAAGGTTTGAGTATAACAAAGCTTTTTTCCCCTTAATTAACCCTCATCGGAATGGATTAATAAAGGATTCATACGTTAATAGTATCAAAATTTTACTTTTTATATCTTTTTAATTATGTAGTATTTAATTTTTTAAAAAAATATAATTTATTATAATTTATCATTTAATTAAATAATTTTAACACGTGCATACAATATTCAAAAAAACATTTTTACATAATCAATTAATTGATTATTTTAAAATATATTTTGAATATTATTTAATTAATTTTTTATTTAAAAATATCCTCTAAATATCATACGTGTATTATTAAACATGTAAAATTTCAATTAAATGATAAAATGTATCAAATTGATATATATATTTTAAATAAGATACCGTTAAGATATCGGCTAAAAAATATAAATAAAATAAAATCGTGTTAGTAATGAATCAACAAATCCCATTAATCACATTCAGAAAATATGATCCAAAAGATCGAGTGATTAATAGCAGACGACTATACCGAGGTTATAAGTACTGGGTGATTAATATAGAGATACTCTTCTTTGCTACGTTCATCTCTTGGTAACAAAATTGCAAGAAAATAGTGTAAGTTTAAAAAAAATCATGTGCTAATAATTCAACTCTCCTTAACTAAGCAAGCATCAACCTATATTTGATAACTATTTGTTCTTTATTTCATTAATTATTTTTCTTTTGGTTAGTTCATTTTCTGTCTTCAAATTTTTCTAATTTTTGGAAAAATAAATGTTCAAATAAACAAGCTCAAAACAAACTTTTATTTTTTTTATTTTATGGAAAAATTAAAATGAAGAAAAATAGGCACTTAAAAAATAGTTTCTGTTTCCGGTAATTTGTTCGCACATTCCAATCAATAAACAGACATGATATTGAATTCATATACTACTTAATAAATGTTCAAATGAACACGAACCATTTTAAGCAATTGAATATCTAGTGCACGCAAAAATCAGAACAGAACAGAACAGAACACAAAAAGTAACCAATGCACATATCCAATTAATGAAGAATTTGGTAATAAACTACCCAAATTAAAAAACAAACTACTGACCTTAAGATATTCGAAATCGAAATCGAAATCGGAAGGAGAGTTGCAGGTTAGAAGGTGAGTCAGTGTGGGAATTTGGAGGTACAGAAGAGAAAGTAGAACTGCAAGATGAGGCGCTTTTAGTTAACTTCGTCGACAAGTTTCAGTCTTTCATGTGTGTGTGTGAGAGAGAGAGAGAGTGAGATAGAGAGAGAGCATTTTCCATATTCTTTCCTTCTTCCCCGCTTATGGCTTTCGGTTCCATTCATTAAAAAATTTGTAGTATTGTAATATAATTTACTTTATTGAGATAAATTTCACTTTTTTTACAAATAGTTTATTTTAGTAATTTTTTAAACAAATAAATTTATTTTAATTTATATTATTATAATTAAATTAAAAAATATTCACCTAATAAATGATAGGATAATAGGTTAGAAATCAACTAATTTTTTTATTTTTTGATATTTTTTAAAAAATTATTTTTAATACAATGATTTCAGTCTCACAAATATCTCATATATGCAAAGTTTTTAATAAAAAAAACTTTATAAATTTAAATAAATCTGTGTAAAAAAAAAGTTTAAAAAATTATTAAAAATTTATTTTTTAAAACAATTTAATCAATAATATACTCTCTTTTTTTTTTTACAAAATGTTTATTTATTTACTATGAATGAAATCTTATAACATTGCATGTATAAAAATTGAAAAATATGATTAAAAATATGCACTTCACAAGCAATATATTATTAAAAATATGCATTTCACAAGTAATATCCAAAAGAGTTCAATTTTTTATTTCATGTATCGTGTCACAAATACTTACTCAGTATTAGTTAAATAGGGAAATTTATCTAAAATATTTATGAAGTTTAATATATTTTTACGTATATCTTTGAGTTTTACAAAAATGATATATTGTCTTTAAATTTTAAAATTAATTTAATAGATATTCCTGAATTTAATGGTATTAATTTTTTCATCAATATTATATTGGTAACCCTAAATCCATGGTTATGATACCAAATTATGGATTAGTTTTTAACGATAATTGTTAATTCCTATAATTTTTATATATTATTGATTAAAGATAATTATTTAATTTTCTTGTGATAACATTGTGTTATTCTTATCTTCATCTTTTTTGTTTATTAGTATTACAAATTGTTATAAGAAAATATCTAAACATTCAAAATTCTTAATTAATTTAAAAGTTATAATTATTATATCTAAATTTAATAAGTCCACGATGGTTTTTTCTTTTGTTCGTATTACACCGATTATACCTTAACGTTGCTCAAACCTTAATACCTCTTGGTAATAGTGAGTCTTCTACATCCGTACATAAATAGTGTCCAATTTAGATTTACTAGAAAAAAAAAGTGACTACACTCTATTTTATTCATAATATAATAATTATTACAATTCTAAGGTCAATTAAGAACCATGAAGATATTTTTAGTCGCTCATAATTACTGGTTTAAAATTTAAAGTATAGGGGTTGCTATACTAGAAACTGTGTTTTCTGAGCTGTGTACTCTGTTTTTTTCCTATGTCCTTTAAATGAAAATAAGGGTTCTTTTTATAAAATAGAAATTATTATTTTATTATTACTTTAATAATTCATCTGTTTTATTGATTTTGGCTTATCAATTTGAGCCATTGTTTTTTTCTTGGCACATGCTACTGACTAAAGATGTGAGTAACATCTTTTTTTTGTCTTCTACCGATAGTTCTCCCTCTTTATTCTTCCTTGTCATTTTCTACTGACAGTCCTTTGGATGACGTTAATAATGACACATCTTTATCTTCTTGATCCTTGATGTTGTAAATGCATATGTGATCTTTGGTGACTTTTTTGGCATAGAAGCAAAATACCTACTTTGTTTCTTGACCAATTTTTAGGTTGTAATTTTTTTTCTTAAATTTAGTGATTTTTTACCATCCTCTTCAGCGAGAGCTATACTACTATAGAAAGTGATGATGATTTTACTGGTTGAGTAATTTACTTTGATCTCAGCAAAATTGTCAATTTTCTTGAGTTCATAGTAAATTTGGCTTAACATTTGACCTATTAATACACAGAGCTCATCTGTGTTGAATTCCTTTTCTAGAAGGGCCCTAGATTGATAAAGCGGTAGGGACTGATACATAAAGCGGTAGGGTCTGATACATCCTTCATCATTAAAGTCTAGTAGTGAACTAAAAAAATTGAGATAAACGTGCTTGTCACCTACTATTATCTTTTTCATGAAGTTCTTGATTGATTTTTTAAAATTTAATTTTCAGGGAAATAATTTAATTCACTTAAATTAATTCCTCTTAAATTAATTCATGGATATATGTTTTGTATTAGTCTTGTATGGAAAGTTTTGTAAATAAATAGTGGATCAACTCATTCCAAAATGTTGATTTTACTCCCTATAGGGAATTCCTTTTCTGTAGTATATAATTATATATCTTCTATGTATTCCTGGGTAGATTTTCTGATCACGTTGTAGAGACTCAACCATAGTGGTTTACTAAGATTTCCATATTGGTCATTTTCATCTTTAATGACTACTAAATTTCTAGGGGATGTTTTCCTAAGTAGCACTAAATGTCTTACCATCTTTGATGTTTTTGGGAGAGATGCCTTTTTAAATAGTATTAGAAGTCGTACTACTCTTCCTAGAGTTTCCAACCTTTTGGGTACTATAGAGTAATTTCTTACTATCTTCTTTAGAGTTATTAGTTTTAGTACTTTATAATTGACATAATTGCCTTCAGCCTCAATTCTGTTGGTGAAGGCTCTATGAGTTATTCCATTAAATCCAAGAATAGATTTACTTACCTCTGCTTAATTGTTGTAGATTTCTGGTTTTGGGTCATTATAGACCATATAAGTCTTTTTTTTGTTCCTCTTTTTCTACTTCATCAGTCCAATTGAACTTTTTTATTTCAGAGATGTTACTCTCTTTTGAACTGTTAGGTTCTTCCTTTTCATCTTGAATTGTTTCTTTAAAAGTTTTACCTTCTTTAGGTTGAAATTTTGATGAAGATTCCTCTAGACTCTAAGAGTTATTTTAAACAATCAAGCTTTTCCTTTTTATTTCCTGTCTCTATAAGAGACATCTCGAGGTATAAAAGCTTTAGTTGTTCTTATAGGATTTTCATCTCATTTTGTTTGTCTTGATCTGGTATCAAGATGCTTTATTCTTGCAAGCTGGTAAGAGCATTTGCTAAACCATTCTTGTTTCCTAGGACATGGACATGGATGATATAAATTTGGTAAATTTTTTACTTGGGATTTAATCTTATCCATAAACAAAGTATATTATTCTGTCAACTTCTAGACAATCGTTTTTTCAATTTTGCTTGTAAAGACTTTCGTATTTATGCAAGTTTTTTGATGTATGCTTCAGCATATATGTTAAATATCCTATGAATCTTTTTCATTGATTTTTTTTTCAATTCACTAGGAAATCCTTAAATGCTATTTAATATATAGGGTTGTAGATTATGTTTTTCATCTTCAATTTCTAACCCTAAATACTTAATTTGCTACTGAACAATTACTGTTTTTTTTCTTCAGAAAGTACAATGCCTTCTTTCTTGCATTGATATTAATAATATCTAAATAATATTTATTTAACTCATTACTGAAAACCAAAATATCATCTATGTAAACACAACAAATATTTTGTAATTTTTTTAAAGATGTTATTCATATATCTTTGAAATATACTTTAAGCTTGATTTAATCCAAATGGTAAAACAATCCATTGGAATTGTTCTTGAGGGCAACTAAATACCATTAGTTGTTGAGATTTTTCATCTAGTCCTATTTGACAAAATCTACTTTTGTAATTAAAACTCGAAAAATATTTCTTTCCTTTTATTAATGATGATAGTTCTTCTTTCTTTTGAGTAAAGTATACATCATCAATAATTTCTTTATACAATGTTTTGAAGTTTATTACCATTCTCTTTTTTCAGCTTCTTTTTTGACTAAGAATGTCGAACTAGAGTTAGGTGAATTACTTGGTATTATGACTTTTAGTTCCAAAAGTTCTTAAATTTGTTTTCAAATTCAATCATATATTCTAGAGTATAAATCATTATTTTTATTCTTATAACCTTGTTAGGGTATCTTAATTTTATGTTAGCAATTATTTTAGATTTATTAATTTTTGGATCTAAATGATAATGTAAGCTTACTATTTTTAATAATTTTTTGATACCTGGTAGGGTTTTATCTTCCTGTATTTTATTAAGAAAAAAGTTATGTTTCTTTTCTATATCTAATGAAGCATTTTCTAAATAGATTTTTGTTACTTTTTGTTTATCTTACCACATTTTTTTCTTTTTATGTTATTGTATAAAAGTTGGGTTTAATATAGTCAAATATTCTTATTTTTGATACATAACTTCTTTCATTATCTAAATTGTTAGACTTATTTTGTCTATATATTGTGTAAATTTTTGATATAAGTTTAGGAAATTATTTCCTATTAATAAATCAACTCATGTTTCTTATTAATATATAGTAGAAATATGAAAATTCTCATCTCTTATCATTATATATGTATCTTTTAAAACCTTATTAAAATTTATTATAGTATTATTAATAATTCTTACGATTAAATCTTTTGGTGTATGTTTTTAGTGTTCTTCTGAGAATGCATATTTATTTGTTAAACACATACTAGCTCATACATCTGTATATGCATGTAAACGATAGCTGGTACAACCTTTAAATTTCAATCTTACCTTAATATAGGTATTGTTGGATTTGTAATACTATACAAATCATTAATCTTTTCATGAAGAGTAGCCATATTTTGAGTGTTTATAGTCTGAGTTGGTTATTTGCTCTTCAGTTTTCTCCAATAGATAAATAGTATAAATATCATTTATATATGATTCCTTTATTGGTTCTAGTTCCATCTTAAATGCTTCTTATAAGATTTTTTCTTTCTATGGAAATTGTTTTTATAAATTATTTCTTATGTTGAAGCCTATTAGTGAATTCATTGGTATAATGTCCTTTTTCATTGTAGATCCAATACTTGAATTTATTTTTTCCTAAAGGGCAATAAGTTTTTTATTTTCAGGAGGTTTGTACCTTTTTCTTCCAAAATATTTTTTCTATAGGATTCCTTGTTAAATCTTCTTTTATAGTTTTGGAAATTTTGTTTGTTGAATTTATATCTTTTAAATGTCTTATATATTTTTATATTTCTGTTTGTAAAATTTTATATTACATCCATATTTTTCTGGCATTTTAAAAATCTCTTGTATTATAACATTTTTATCATTTCCCCTTATTTTTTTAGGTTTCTTGTAAAGTTTGATATTTAATAATAATTCAGCTTTTAAGGCTTCTTATTCTTTCTCTTTGGGTGTATGGTATGTTTTTCCTATTTCTTTGGTTCTAGCATTCTATTAAGATTTTATGTAAAAAACTAGGTAATTTTTGAAAAAATATTTCCTTATACGTTTCCTGTATAGAGAGTGATAATTTATTATAATATATTTCATATTCACAGATAAAAGAATCTATGTAACATATATTACAAATTTGTATACTTGTTAAATACCGTTTGGCTTTATTAATTTAATTTTTTCTAGATTCAATGATATTTATTTCTTTATATTCTCCAATAAATTCATTGTATATTTCATTTACTACTATATCTTAAAATTCTCTTTCTATGAAAGTATTTTTTACATTAATAAATATTGTTAATCTGTTAAATTTGAAAACTAAACTTTAACATTCACTATCATTTTATGAGCTACTAAGACTGTATAAGTTGAAAGGTTTGATTATATAGTTTGAGAGATTTGTACAAGCATATTATACCATTACCACACTTATTTAAGGCTTTTTTTCTATCCTTTGTACAATCTAAATCTAAAATATTAAATGTATAATTTTCATTGAGTTTAAATTCTGGTTGTATACTACTTCTAATTTTCCAATCTAATCCTTCCTCTATTTTGGGTGGTTATCTTCTCCTATTAAGAATACTAATTTCTTTTTACCTTTGTCTATTTATTTCTTCTCTATGAGGATCATATGTTTCTGCTTGGTAAAGAATTGAAACAAAAATTGGTTTCATAGGACATTTTTGAGTCATAATTTCTAGGTTAGAATCAATTTCATTGACTATTATCGTATCATCTTCCTCTTTGTTTGTAAAAAATTTCTCATTATAATTTTTTTCTAGTTCTTCATCTTTTAAAGTTAACAAAGTTATTAATTTTTCTATATCCCTTTTTTCGGGGTTCATAAATTGTTATTGTAATTCTTTTCTATATTCTATTAAATTACAATTATATATTTTTCTTCTCTCATTTCTAGGTACCAAGACATCTGATCTACTAGGTGTTTTAACCCTTATAAAAGATCATATTTCTGACCTATAATATCATTATTTTTATATATGTTACATGTATCTTTTCTTAGTTCGATAAATTTCATATGTATATCTTGTTGTAATTTATTATAATCACATTCCTTTATTTATTTGAATAATTCTTTTTGTGTTTTGATTATATCTTTTAGATATATTGTGTTTGATTCTTGAACTACGTTTATTTCCTCTATTAAAAATCTTAAATCTTTCATTGATGTTATTTGATTTTTTTTACTACACCTATTAGGCTCTCATCCATTTCTAATTATATATGTTTAAATCTATCTTTAAACATTATTTTCTTCCTAATATGATATCATAAACTAATACTTTCATTATTTAAACTTATTGCTTTAATTTCGTGACTTCCTATTCTTTATTGGAATTGTCTTCTTCAAATTCTAATAAATGAAAATCTTAGCATATTAATATTTCTTGTTTCATTAATTTTTCTTCCAATTATCAGAGGTTTTTCCTTGATGTCTAAGTATCATTACTTTGATATTTCAACATCTATTAATATTTTTTTTATTATTTGACCAAGTTTATAGAATATTCTTTTCAATTTTTATGAATTCATTTTGTCCATATATCGAACTATCGCATTATTTGTTAATGAAAACTAGTGTATTGAAAATGAATGATTTTCTTCCTTCATTAAGTCTCATCTTTCAAATTCATAATCCAGACTTAATACTTGATTTAAATTTTATCATGAATATTAATAGCAAATCTAAGGAATGCTGTCAATTTTAGTTTATGGTATCCCAAATTACCATGGATTATTCATAGTAGAGCATCATTTCTGTTTTTTATTCTTTTATCTAACAATGTTATTTTTATTAATATATATATTCATTCTCTAAAATAATCTTGTATTTATATTTAGATTTCTCCTAAATAGATGTATCCAATTTTTGCTTTATCCTTTTAGAGAATTTTTATAATTTTTTCGTAATAGTTTCCTTATCAAATATGCGATAGTGGATCTTTTGTCCTCTATTCAGCCAGCTTATATTGCATTGTTGAAAACTTCTGTATCATTAGTTTCACTTTTCTTGAAGATAAATCTTTTGTTTGGTAATCCTTTGAGATACTTGAGAATTTTATAAACAGCTTCCAAGTGGACTTCTTTTGAGGAGTACATGTCTTGGCTCACAAACTGAAAAAGAAATTTCAGATCTAGTGTGAGGAGTCTGTTAACTTTCTTATTAATTTTTGATATCTATCTTTGTCTACTGGTGTTCCAACATCTTCATTCTTCCTCCAAGCCTTTATTGAGGTGTTACATGGTTTACATCCGAGTATACTAAGAAACCTCATTTGTCCTAGATCATTTACTTCAAATTCTATGGATAAACCTTTTTTAGTCTATGAATTTCTTCTAGATTGTCTCCAATCATGATAAAGTCATCAATATATACTATTAAAATTATCTTTCTTTCATTGCTTGTGTGCGAAAAAAAAATTTGTGACCTGATTGTTCCTATTGATATCCTTGTTTCCTTATTACCTTTACAAATCGATCAAATCAAGCTCCTGGAAATTGTTTAAGTCCAGAGAGTGATTTTTTCAATTTAAATACTACGTTTTTTCCTTTGTAGAACCCTGATTGTAAGATCATAAAAACTTCTTCTAATTCTCCATTTAGAAATTCCTTTTTTATATCTAGTTGATGGAAAAGTCAATCCAAGTTTGTTACAATGGACAAGAGGACTCGAACAATTTTTTATTTTGGCCACAAAAGCAAATGTTTTTGTGTAGTCAACTCCATTTATTTGTGTGAATTCTTTTACCATTAGTTGAGCTTTTTATCACTCTATAATCCATTCAACTTTGTACTTTTTTGTGAAAATATACTTTCAAACAACAAGAATTTTCGCATTTGGTAGTTCTGTTACATCACATATTTCATTTTTCTCGAGAGATTTTATTTCTTCCATAACAGCTTCTCTCCCTTCTGGAATTTTTAGAGTCTCATGGATGTCTTTTGGTATTTTTGTCATGTCAAGATTAGAAGTAAAAGCACAAAATCTATAGGATAATTTTTTATGAAACAAATTTGGAGATAGGATGTAGAGTGCAAGACCGTGTTTGTTTCTTCAGGATAATAGGTAATTTAAGATATTTAAAGAGTTCAAGATTACCTATATTCACTTTAGATTCAAGGTTATTTGGATTTACCATCAATTCTGACTCTCTTGGTGCTACAAGTGTGTGGTTCTAACTTTATAACTCTTGAGTTTGTTCTTTATGTCCCAATATTATCATGCAATTTGTTATCTGTTAGTCAGTTGATGAAACATTCTAATTGTTGTACTAAGTTCCCCTCTTCATTCTGTATATTTTAGGACCTATCATTGGGAATGACGATTGGAAGTGTTAAAGAATGTGAAGGACTTTACTACTTTGACGAATCTAATGTGAGTGGACAATATCAAATTGCCAGTTGTGGGTCTACATCTTGCTCCAGGGATAGTGAAATTATATTATAGAACTTTAGAATAGGTCATTCTAACTTTCAATATTTAAAACACTTATTTCCTCCTATTTTTTTCAAATAAAAAGTTGTTTGAATTACAGTGTGAAATTTGTGAATTTGTAAAACATCAGTGTACATCTTTTTCAGAAAACAAATATGCACCGCCTAACCATTTATTATCATTCACAATGATTTATAGGGTCCTTCACATACCCTAAACTGTACTAATACAAAATGATTTGTCACCTTTATTAATGCACATACCTAGGCATATTGAGTTTATTAAATGACAAAACTGATGTTTGTAATGTATTTATCAACTTCTACTCTATGATCCAAACACAATTCTAAACATAAATTTAGATTTTGTGTACTAAAAATGGTATCGAATATTTCAATTCTACTTTAGGTAATTATCTTTCACATCGTGAGATAGTTCACCAAAGTTCATGTGTTGACACTCCTCAGCAAAATGAAGTTGCTAAACGAAAAAAATAGACACCTTTGGAAGTTTCATGTTCTATAATGTTCACCAACAACATGCCAAAATATTTTTAGCGTGATGCAATTTTGATGTATTCATACCTGATAAAAAAAATGCCCATTCGAGTCCTTTCATTTCAAATGCCTATCCAAATTCTAGAGAAATGTTTTCCTCATTCTCGTCTTCTATTTAACATTCCTTTCAAAGTATTTGGCTTTATTGGTTTTATACACATTCATTGTCATAACAAAAGCAAATTAGATATAACAGAACTCAAATGCATATTCCTTTGATATTCTCCCACTTAAAAGGACTACTGATGTTATGACCCATCAACAAAAAAGGTATATAATAGTCTCGATGTCACATTATTTGAAGACGAGCCTTATTTTCATAAACATGCTCTTTAGTGGGAGAATGCAAGTGAAGATCAGGTTCTTAAACTTGATTTTTTATATTCCTAAATCTTCCTCAACACATCATTCTAATAAGCTAGTTACAGAAAATAAAGTGAACTCAAAGGGAGATATCAGTACACAAAAGGTAAGGAAATATTTTTTTACTCACGAAGGAAAAACTCATAATATAGGTAGAACCTCACATATAAAGGACTAAGAGAATCTAACACAGGTAATTATGAACCTTTTAGTAATAATTTACCTATTGATGATTCTATGAAAATAGAGTCATTATCGCAATTTTTTACTTAATATTTACTTGTTTTTATTTAATAAATATTATTTTTATGGTAAAAAAAATTAAAATATAAACTTTTTAGTGAAAAGGGGTGAAAATATAAATTTTGGAATTTTTTATGAATTTTTAACGCAAGACCAATCATAAGTTGCCACGTGGTATACCACGCAAGTAGAGGAGTTGACTGGGCAATCCATGCGGATACCATGTAAGCATAAAGAGAGAATCACTTCGCACCACGTGTGAGGAGAACAAAACACACACCATGTGTCAGCACGACATTCAATCCGAGTTTAAAAATCGATCGACGCGTTATGCCATGTGTCACCATGCCATTGCTTTACGTGTTCTACCTGTGAGCCACGCCATCCATTCCCACGAATCACGTCATGCCACATGTTGGTGAATTTGTCTCCCCTACCACGTGTCACTCCCTGATTCGAACAATGAATTTCTGATGCCACGTGTCGCTCTGTGATTGGCTACAACTATCAGTTTTGCTTGTTTTGATCGTAGCCCTTGATCTAAAGCCGATCGGATGATCCATATCGCGCCTAAGCTTTATTTAATCTCTTAATCACTCCATTAGCATAATTTTGGTTAGTTTTAGAGCTGAAAAAAGAGAAAAATACAAAAAAATTGAAGAGACAGCACAATTTTGGTGGAGATTCAAGAGGAGATTAATTCTACAATTCAAAAGATTGATTGTCTTTCTTCTTCTGCTTATATGAGCTTTATGTACACAATTTTGTGTAATTAATTTATTAATCTAGGGATCTTATGAACCCAATTTTCACCATGTGATGATATAAAATTTTACCCCAATTATAATTATAATTTAATTATATTATTTAATCTAATTTTTATGCTATTAATTGTTTAATCAATAATTTATCTATAGAGGCAATTAAATAGATTTGAGAGAATTATTTAATTGTTTATCTTGATTAAATAGCATGCATAGTTTCTAGGTAGAGATATATGATTCTTATGTATATGATCCATAATTGATGAACTTAATAAGTAGTATGCAATTTAATTAGCATGAGAGTGTGATTAAATTAATTACTATATGATGTGTAGTTTACTTGAGAGAGAAATACATGTTAAATTAGATTCAATTGATCATGTAATTAATTGATAATTATATTGGGGGGATTTTAAAGAATCGCATGTTTAGAAAATTGGGAGATTAAGTATTCCTATATATTTTCTCATATATCTTTTTAGTCACAAAATATGATTTAATTAATTATTGCTGCTTTAAAATATAAAAACACCAAAAAAAATAGATTTTATTATTTTTAGTTTTAAAAATTAATTTCTAATAAAAGAATCTCCGTGGAAACGATCTTTACTTATCATTATATTACTTATTACGATATGTATACTTGCGTATTCATTGCACACACAATTTGTGTGGTGATCACCTATTGCTTAGAAAATAACGTCGGTCTTATACTATCGGCCCCATTTCAAAATTTGTGTCTTGTTATACTTTGTCTCTTAGTTTTCATGCTTTTACTTCTAACCTTGAAAGGATAAATTCCCAACAAATATTCAAGAAGTATGGAAAGTTCCCGAGTCGAGAGCAACAATAAGGGAAGACATGCAAGCTTTGATAAAAATGACTTGGCAAGTGGTCAGTCAACCACAAGGGAAAGAACCTGTAGGATGTAAATGGGTCTGTACCATAAAATATAAAGATGATAGTACGAATGAGTGTTATAAAGCACATATTGTTGCTAAGGGGTTTACTAAAACTTATGGGATCAATTACATAGAAAACTTTACACATGTAGCAAAACTAAATACTGGACCAGTTCTGTTATTGATAGTATCAAATGTAGACTAGCTTCTTTAACAACTTGATATAAAAGAATGCTTTTCTCAATGAAAAGTTATATGGGGATGTTTTTATGACACTACCTCTAGATTTTTGTAAACATGGGAGGAAAAATTGGTCTGTAAGCTCAACAAGTCTCTCTACAATCTCAAATAGTCACCTAAGGTGTGATTTGATAAGTCTACAAAGTTAATAAAAGGTCAAGGATATCAACAAGGACAGTCAGATCACACCTTGTTCTTTTAACAATCTAAAGAATGATTGAAGATAATTTTAATTGTGTATGTTGATGAAATAGTCCTAATTGGAGATAATCTAGCTGAGATTGAGAGACTTAAGCAAATTCTAGCCACTAAATTTGAAGTAAGAGATCCAGGTCAAATACGATGCTTCCTGGGTATGAAAATCGTTAGGTTAAAAAATAGCATTAGTGTATCTCAACGGAAGTACATTCTTGATCTCCTGATTGGGATTGGTCTGCATGGGAGAAAACCTAGTGACACTTCAATTGAAGTAGGGAAGAAAATAGAGAAAGATATTAAAGGTTAGTGAGGAACTTGATCTATCTGTCTTATACAAAATTCGACATTGTGTTTACAGTTAGTGTATTCAATCAACATATGCATTCACCAACAAAAATGCATTTAGATGATGTATACCAAATTCTCAGTTTCCTCAAATGGTCTCCAAGAAAAGGACTACTTTACCAAAAGGGTAAAGGTAGAGAAATAGAGATTTTTACGGATGCAGATTGGACAGGTTCAATAGAATATAGGAGATCTACTATCGGATACTCCATAATTGTTTGAAAAAACTTGATAACTTGAAAAGGTAAGAAACAACATGTAGTAGCAAGAAGTAGTATTGAAACGAAATTCCAAACAATTGCATAGAGGATATGGGAAGGATTGTGACTAAGGAAACATTTATAAGAACTACAAATCAAACGTAAGACTTCATTCAAAGTTTATTTTTATTACAAAACAATCATTAATATTTTCCTTGATCCAGTCCAATAAATCGTACCAAACATGCAGAAGTGGACAAAGATTTCATCAAAGAAAAGGTTAACAACATAATTATATGCATGACGTATGTCTCCACAAAAGAACAAAGGCATAAATCTTCGTCAAAGGGCTTCCACGAAAAAATTTCGATGATTTTATTGACAAGTTAGACATGATTAATATATATGATCTAACTTGAAAAGGAGTATAAAAATCTCAATATATTAGTTGCTTATTATTAGGAATATTTTAGATTTTACTTTATTTACTTATTCTCAGATTTTTTATTATAAAAGGAGACCTAGTGTATCATTTTTAGATATGAAATTAAAAATTTATTTTCACAATCATCCAATTTACACATATGAAGTGCCATGTCATTTACACAATGACCAATCACAAAAAAAAAATAAGAAATGCAGTAGGTCAAGTCAGTGAAGGGCATTTAGGCAAGCATCAGCACATGGCAGTTTGATGACTAAGAAACATCACATGGATAGTGAAGCATCAATCGTACACAGCTTGGAAGAATCAAATCAGGAAGCAATAATGAGTTAGTTACAGATTATAGAAAATGACTAAATGAAAATGTTTGATGACTCAGCAACAACACATGGGTAGTGTAGCATCAGTCACGCATTGCTTGGAAGAATCAAATCATGAAGCAATGAATTAGTTAGTTACAAATTATACAAAATGATTAAATGAAAATGTAAAAGACTTGCGCGAAGAGCAAGCACAAATTTAGTTATAAATAAGACAATGTATTAGCTTTGTTCTACAAGTTATTTTTCTGTTTTTTGTAAACTTTTGTCTAATCATCAATGCCAATGAATTATCTGTTATAAAGCTCCTTAATTTAAAGAGCAAATTAAGGAGCAAAACATGGAGTAAAACATGGAGCAAAACAAGGAGTAAAACATGGAGCAAAACAAGGAGCAAAACATGGAGCAATTCATGGAGCAAAACAAGGAGCTTAATTCAAGGAGCAATTTAAGGAACCATTAATTTAAGGAGTAATTCAAGGAGTGAATTTTCCTATAAATAGATGTGTAATTGTAATGAATTAATCATCCAAAGTGTTCATTCCAATTGAGAGAAAAGCTTAGAGAGAAAAGCTTTTGTGAGAGAAAATTGAGAGTAATTTTCTTGGGTGTAATTGGGTTGTGAGTTGTGAGTGTTGTAAACACCTTGTGTAATTTCTCCCCTTTCAGTAAAAAGATCTGCAGCAGGTCCGGAGACGTAAGAAAGATTGGCCGAACTCCGTTATCAAATTTTGTGTGTTATTTCTCTATTCTTGCTTTCTCATAAATCTAGCTTATTGGGAATTTGCGTAATTTCTCAACAACTGGTATCAGAGCTATTGGTGGTGATTTCTGTCAATTTTCTACAAGGTTACTATTTACGTGAATAGTGAATTACATGAATAGTGAAATTTTGTTGACAATATTTGTTCGTTGACGGAAGTGTTCTAATACACGGTGATTTCTGAGAAATAGTCGAGAAACGATCAGGAAGTCGATTTTGAGTGGGAGCAATGACGCGAGATGAAGGAAGGGTGAAACTCGAGAAATTTGATGGCACGATTTTGGGTTTTGGAAAATGCAGGATAGAGGATTATCTGTATCAAAGAAATCTATGTCAACCTCTCTCCAAGGAAGAAACCGAAGCTATAAAGGAAGAAGATTGGAATCTTACAGGCAGACAAGCCTGGAGTTATTCGATTGGCTATCCCGTAATTTTGCCTTCAACATAGTAAAGGAAAAGACCACGGCGGGTCTTATGGCAGCTCTCTCCAATATGTGTGAGAAGCCATCAGCCTCAAACAAAGTGCACTTGATGAGGCGTTTCTTCAATTTGCGGATGAATGAAGGCGCATCGGTAGCGCAACATCTCAATGTAGACTCGAACACGGTCACAACCCGGTTGAGTTCGGTGGAAATTAATCGATGAAGAAGTACAAGCATTAATACTTTTATCTTCTTTACCGAGAAAGTTGGAATGCTACTGTCACGGTGTGGTAGCTCGTCGAGAATGATAAGTTGAAATTTTACGATGTTCGTGATAATGTTCTCGGTGAAGAGATCCCACGTAGAGAGTGGGTGAATCACAACTTTTTGGTTTTGCATACAGAGTCGAGGAAGAAATTCAACCAAAGTGAATGGACGTGGTAGAACGGACTAGGGGTAGATCAAAGGACGGGAGGTCCAAATCCGGAATCCTAATAATTCCCATAGCTCGAAGACTATCGAGTGTTGGAATTGTGGAAAGAACTAGGAGCACTAAAAAATCGGTGCGAGAGTGCACCGAAGGAAAAACAAGTGAAAGGCAGAGGCAAATCTTACTTCCACCTCGTGAGGAGATGATGCATTGATATGCTCTTTGGAGAGCGAGGAAGAATCTTGGGTGTTGGGACTCTGGAGCATCGTTCCAGTTACTTCACAAAAGAATTCTCCGAGAAATATGTCCCAGGAAACCTTGGAAAGGTATATCTTGGTGATGATCAACCATGTGCTATTATTGGCAAAGGTGTAGTGAAGATTAAGTTGAACGGATCTATTTGGGAAGCGAAGGATGTCGGGCATATTCCCGATACGAGAAGGAACTTAATCTCGGTGGGGTAGTTGGCATGAAGGCTACCTTTACGATCTTCCGCGTGGTGATGATTGGAAGATTTCAAAGGGTGCGATAGCGGTCGCTCGAGCGAAGAAAAGTGGCACTCTTTACAGTGACAGAGGGCACGTTGTTCAATTACGGATTACGTAAAGCGGTGAAATACCAAATCGTGGCACCGAGAGACTAGGCCATGAGTGAGTGAGAAGGGGATGAAGATTATGCTCAAAAGGGAAAACTTCCAGGTCTACGGTACGGAGATAGACATGTGTGCGAAGATTGCATACTTGGAAAGCAAAAGAGAGTCAAAGCTTTCGGACAAGTTGCGAGAATCCCCGAAGAAGGAAAGACTAGAGCTTATTCACTCTGATGTTTGGGGACCAACGGCCGTCTCATTGGTGGGAAACACTACTTGTTGACTTTCATTGATGATCACTCTCGGAAGGTATGGGTTTACTTTCTAAAGCATAATTGAAGTATTTGAGGCTTTCGGAAGATGGAAAGCTATGGTAGAAAATGAGACGGGTTTAAAGATCAAAAAGCTCGAGGCGATAATGGTGGTGAATATGAAGACACGGATTCAAAAATTTTTGCTATGAGCACGGGATCGAGAATGGAAAGAGCCGGGGTGCATGCCTCGACACGATGGTGTAGGCGAGCGTATAAACCGAACGTTGACAGAAAGAGCTGAAGCATTCGTATACGGGTCTAGGAAGCAGTGCAGGCGAAGCGGTCGACACGGCGGCTTACTTGATCAACCGAGGCCCATGTTCCATTGGAGCATAGAATACCGAGATGAGGTATGGAGCGGAAAAGAGGTGAAACTATCACATCTAAAAGTTTTCGGTTGTGTAGCATTTGTTCATATCGGTGATCAAGGCGGGGAATAAGCTTGATCCGAATCCAAGAAATGCACGTTCATTGGTATGGTGAGGATGAGTTTGGCTACCGCATTTGGGATGACGAAAAGAAGAAAGTTATCGAAGTAGGAGATGTGATTTTCAACTTAAAGGGTGATGTATAAGGACATGCATAAAATGAGCGCAATGACTCGGAGCGGAGAATGAGTCGGTATTTGCGGATGCGAGATGATGTCCCGTATACTTCCATGACGGAACCAATTGTAACAAGTCCTCGACGGGAGGAACTTGTTGGACAAAGCAAAGATACACGGCATTCGACACACCACATGACCTCTTTACTCGGCTCCTTATTGAGAAGGTCTTACTCGACCTCGTGCCTAACGGGAGATACATGAACTATATGTTGCGGGCGTGGAGGGGAGCACGAATATATGATGAAGCTTGTCGGACTCGAGATTCCAACCAGTGGGAGCTTGCTATGAAAGAACAAATGAAATCTCTCATCTCGACCGGACATGGGAACTGGGCGAGTTACCTATGGGAAAGAAGGCACTTCCTGACAAATGGGTGTACCGGGTGAAGAGGAGCATGATGGTTCCAAGAGATACAAAGCCCGCCTAGTTGTCAAGGGTTTCAACAAAAGGAAGGAGTTGACTACGCGACATTTTTGCTCCCGTTGTGAAGCTTAATACTATCGGATCGGTATTGAGCATTGTAGCCATCGAAGATCTTCATCTTGAGAACAGTTGGATGTGAAGTGCATTCCTTGTGGAGATTTAGATGAAGAGATATACGTGTACCACGAGAAGGTTTCTCGAGAAAGGGGGAAAAAGAATGGTGTGCGAGACTTAAGAAGAGTTTGTATGGCACAGAAACAAGCCGAGACAATGGTACAAAAATTTGACCTGCCTTCGTACCTGAGGAAGGTTTCCGAAGTGCGTGCTGATCATTGTTGCTACTCGAGAGATATAGGTCCGAGTTATATTATTTTACTACTTTATGTTGATGATATGTTAGTAGCGAGTTCGAGATATGGATGATATTAAAAGGTTGAAGCAGCAATTGTCAGAAGGAATTTGACATGAAAGACTTAGGTCCGAAAGAAGATTCTTGGAATGAAAATCACTGAGAAATAAGAAGAAAGGATCCTTGTAGTTATCTCGGGCGAAAGTACATCAATCGTGTTTTGCAAAGATTCAACATGGGCGATGCCAAGCCGATTAGCACGCTCTTGGCAGCCGGTCATTTTCGCCTATCCAAGGATCGGTCCCTCGGATAGAAGAAGAGAGAGGGTCATGGCTAAGGTTCCTTATGCCTCGGCCATTGGAAGTTTGATGTAAGCAATGGTGCATGTACGAGACCGGACATTGGCCAGTACGGTGGGAGTTGTTAGTAGATTTATGTCAAATCCGGGAAAACTCATTGGGAGACGGTCGAGTGGATTTTGAGGTATCTACGAGGCATGCACAGAAAAGTGCTTGTACTTTAGTAAAGGAGAGTTAAAAGTACAAGGGTACGTGAACGGACTTTGGAGGTGAAGTTGATCACCGAAGAAGAAGCACCTTGATTATATATTCTTGTTGGAACTACAACTGTTGGTTGGATGTCACAAATACAGAAAATTGTCACTCTATCCACTACAGAGGCTGAGTATGTAGCCAGAGGAAAAGAAAGCAAAAGCGCAGGTTAAACATAGATTTCCTTAAAAAAGTGGCTTCAAGGTTTGTTAATTGAGCTGGGATTCAAACAAGAGAAGAATGTTCTGCATAGTGATAGTCAAAGTGCAATACACTTGGCGAAGAATTCAACATTTCATTCTAGAACAAAGCATATTGGACTTCGTTATCACTTCATCAGATCTCTATTGGAAGATGATGTGTTAATACTGGATAAGATTCAAGGAAGCAAAAATCCAGCAGATATGTTAACAAAGGTGGTGACTATTGACAAACTGAGGTTGTGCTCAACCTCAGTTGGTCTACTAGAGTAACAAAGACTAGAAAAGTTGATGCATTGATCAAGGTGTGAAGACAGATTGAAATCAATCTTCAAGTGGGAGATTGTTATAAAACTCCTTAATTTAAGGAGCAAATTAAGGAGCAAAACATGGAGTAAAACAAGGAGCAAAACATGGAGCAATTCATGGAGCAAAACAAGGAGCAATTTAAGGAACCATTAATTTAAGGAGTAATTCAAGGAGTGAATTTTCCTATAAATAGATGTGTAATTGTAATGAATTAATCATCCAAAGTGTTCATTCCAATTGAGAGAAAAGCTTAGAGAGAAAAGCTTTTGTGAGAGAAAATTGAGAGTAATTTTCTTGGGTGTAATTGGGTTGTGAGTTATGAGTGTTGTAAACACCTTGTGTAATTTCTCCCCTTTTAGTAAAAAGATCTACAGCAGGTCCGGAGACGTAAGCAAGATTGGCCGAACTCCGTTATCAAATTTTGTGTGTTACCTAAGGAAAAGATTATCCAACATAAAGGATTAGATGAGAGAAGAGAGTAGTTTAGGTTGGAAATGAATTTAAATAAAAAACATTATTATTAAAACTATTCTTTTTAAGAGACGTGATCGTTATTTATCTACCCAAATATGAAATGTTATTTTTATGATCATTATTTTCATAATTATGTTTTGTAATCATTATTTTCATAATTATGTTTTGTAACCATTATTTTCATAATTGTATGTCCATTATTTTATGACCGTTATTTTCATAATTATGTATCTATTACACATAATTTTTCAACTATAAATAGAGACAATAGTCCTTAGTTTTAAAACATAACTCAAAAACTACTCTTGGTAGCAAACCAAAGAAAAATATAGAAATTGTTTTTGAAGTTTTCCAAGCAACATAAATATTTGAGAGATGTAGCATTCCAAACTTCATCAATGTAGTGAAGCTCCGAGACAAAAAAGATTCTGGGCAATTTTATCCTGGGAACGAGGCTGTGTTTGCTTACACAAATTTGGGCAGAGCCGCGAAACATCTTAAAGAGAACGACCTAATCCGCGACTCAACCCAAATAGTATATTGGTAATATTGTTCTTACATAGTTTTTCACATATTTGTTCCAACAATTTTAAGATGTTTTCTATATGTCATGTCTATTGAAATGTTAACTACTAATCTCAACAAACCGTTTCGTTTCGAGGGACTACACTTTAAAAGATGGAGACAAAAATGTTATTTTTCTTAACCATGAAAAATGTCACTTTTGTTCTTATTAATGAAAAACCAATACTACCTAATCCTCATACTAAAGCTACAACAAAGGATTTAAACACCTGGATAGAAAATTATTTTCTATGCAAAAATGTTATTCTTAATGGATTAACTAATGATTTGTATGACTATTATAATTCTGATAAGTCTGTTAAAGAAATTTGGGATGCACTTCAAAAGAAGTACGAGACTGAACAAGCTGGAACAAAGAAGTATGATATCAGTAGATACATGAAGTACCAAATGGTTGATGGAAAATCTGTGGAAGCTCAATCACACGAACTGTAGAAGATAGCACATGAAATAATTTCTGAAGGAAGATAGCACATGAAATAATTTCTGAAGGAAGATAGCACATGAAATAATTTCTGAAGGTATGGCTTTAGATGAACAATTTCAAGTTGTTGTTATTATAGATAAATTACTCCTGCATGGAAAGATTTCAAGAATGTACGTAGACATAAAACTAAGAAATTTTCTTTAAAAAGTCTTATAACCCGTCTAAGAATAGAAGAAAAAGCTCGAAAATAAGATAAAAAAGATGAAGTACTCGTTGTCTTAAACAAAAGTACCAATAAGAAATCCTCATCTACAATTCTAAAACCTAAAGGAAGAAACATGAAAACTCATAATCAAAATAATAACCAGAACCATAACTACTAAAATAGAAACATAAATTATCTCCCACAGAATGGACCTTAACCCCCTTAAGAAATAACACATTCATGTGTTATAGTTGTAAAAGACCTGACCACTTGGCCAAGAACTACCGGAACAGGAATCATCCTACCCCACATGTGAACCTTATCAAAGATCAACTAATTGCTATGATATCTGAAATCAATTTTGTTAGTAGATCTGAGGGGTGGTGGGTGGACACTAGTGCTTCTTGCCATGTTTGCTATGATCGAGAAATGTTCAAGTCCTATTATGTGTCTGAGGATAAGAAAGTGCTACTGGGAGATTCCCACATCACTAAAGTTGCTGGTACTGGTAAGGTGGAATTGAAGTTTACCATTGGAAAGACTGTCATCTTGAAGAATGTCCTGCATACTTTAGAGATGAGAAATAACTTAGTTTCGTGTTATCTTTTTAACAAAGCTAAATTTACTCAAACTATAGGGATTGATTTATATGCAATAAATAAAAATAATATTTTTGTTGGGAAAGGGTACGTCACTGATGATAAGTTTAAATTTAAATGATTTTGAAAAATATGACTTTTACAGTTAAGCAAAAATAACCAAAATTTCAAATAAGTCAATAGTTAGAAAATCTGAACCTTTAGACTTAATACACTCTAATATACGTGAATTTGATGAAAATTTAACAAGTAATGGAAAACGCTATTTTATAACTTTATTGATGACTATTCAGATTATACTTGTGTATATCTAATGAAAAATAAAAGTGAAACGTTTGACATGTTTAAAATATTTATGACTGAAATTGAAAATAAACTTAACAGAAAAATAAAAAGGTTTCGAAGTGATAAAGACATTGAATATAATTCCAATATTTTCAACGTTTTTTATAAAACTCATTGAATCATACATGAAAAAATTACACCTGATTCTCCTTAAATGAATGACAAAGCTGAAAGAAAAAAATAAAACTTTTACTGAATCAATTATTGTAATTTGTTAACTTTGGTGCTGCTTCCCACTGGTGGGAACAAATTTTATTAACTATTTGTTATGTGCTAAATAGAGTACTAAATCTACTAGTAAAATTTTACCATATAAAATTTTGAAAAATAAGAAACCTAATTTAACTTATTTTAAAATTTGGGGTTGTTTAGCCTATGTTAGGATCTCTCATCCTAAAAGAAATAAACATGCTAGTAAAGCATATGATAAATTGTGAATAGTAAAGTTTATAAATTTTATGAATTAAATGATCATGTAGTTATAGAATCAAATAATATTGATTTCTATGAACATATATTTCTCTTTAAATTGAAGAATAATGGGGGCTCGTCTTCTAATAGTTTACCCATAACTAGAACTATTGAACAAAATATAAAATTAAATACTGAAATTAGGAGAAATAAACAAGCTCGAACCTCTAAGGATTTTGGGTTTGATTTTTATGTTTATGCCTTAGAGGAAGATCCTCACAGTCTTTAAGAATCTTTATCTTCTTTAGATGCCAACTTATGGGAAGAAACCACAAATGATGAAATGGACTCTATTGAGTATAATAGAACTTGACATTTAGCTGACTTACTACGTTCCAGAAGCCAAATTCACACAAAAATCAAAAACAGAACAGAACAGATTTTTTACTTTTATTTTTTAAAAAAGACCAGCACTTGAAAAATTGGTAGAGTGGCCTTGCCATGATCAACTTTCGAGACGGTCAGAAGACTTTTTTTTTTTTATAAGAGGACTTTAAACCAGCAGTCCCAAGTGTTCAGCAACATACCTAGCTAAAGAGTTTAATGGTTTGGTAGAGTCAACATTTCCGACCCCATGGAACCTAATCTTGATTCTAGCAATGTAATCAGCCGCAATCCAAGGGAAGCTCAACAATATTACACTCTCCAAATCATCTGGTTCGCATAAGTCCACTGATTTCTTCACCCATTGAGGATGGTAGGTGACCTCGTACCAAGCTGAAGCCTTCTGTTCATACAATTGGTTCTTCTCATCATCAGTGAGCTGCTGCTCCAAATTGGAGTCCATTGTCTCAAATATTTGCCTAAATTCTTTTTTCAAGGCATTATAAGAATGCTTCAGCCTCTCCATGAGTTCACTTTGCTTCCGGCTGTTGGACTTTGGCATTGACCAAACACATCCAGTTACAACCTCTTCTTCTCTCTTTACTTTATATTGTCTCAATAGACCCTTGAGCTGCACATCATAACTGCACTTTTGATCCCATGCATCGAGTACAAATTCAGCTGCTCCAGGAACATGAAGTTGTGTATCATAAATAACATCACCCCCAACACAATTCAGCTCAGAAGATGTATCCACATCTACATTGTAAGCATCTTTAACCTTCCGATAAAGTCTGCCCAATATTTTATTTGATTTGTAAGAAAGGTACTCCTCTTTACCCATAAAATCGGGATATTGTTTAGGCCTAAGATGGAAAGGCATAGTTACAGTTTTTCCAGTTTTCGGAAAATCAACTGCTGTTGCTGCTAACTCTGCTAGTTTTAGGCAATTTTCATCTAGCGCGCCACGAGCACTGATGTCTGCATGTACTACATGAGCATGGCAAATTGCTCCAAGGCTCTCATTTACAATGTTTTTTACAAAAAATTCTATAATGTCCTGCAGATTAAACACAATGGCCATAAGAGTTCCCTTACTATCAAATAATGCAGAATTTGTCAAAGCGAGTCAACAATGATTTCAGATCCAAATGTTCAAGTAAATAAAAGAAATCCATTGCTTTAGAAAATTAATAGTGGAGCTGTAAACTATTCGTATTTTTCAAGTAAGATAATTGGTATAATCTGATTTAAAGTGACAAAGATGGCCTTGTAGGAGTCACATGTTACCATAGAGGATACAATTGATCTAAGGGATGAAGCAAATTTTTTTTTTAAGTGCTCATAGAATGTAGGACATGGTCAATACTAGAGGAAAGCAATCCAAGATAACGAGTTTGGAATCAATTTATCCAATTTGGTGTAATCATTCTCTTTAATTGCCACTGTTGCAGCGATCAATAATGAAACTTTAAAAAACCTTGACATATTGTCTACTATACAAGAGAACGTCAGAATAATAGAAAATTCATGATGTACCAAACATTAGAACGTTCTGTATAAGTTTAGACATGGTACAAAAGGGATAGAAAAGTACCGGATGAGTCACAGCACGGTCCAAGTTTTTCGTTTCAGCTGGAGTGTACTCCATTGGTTTCACACTCTTCTTGCTTGGGGGAATAAGATTTCCATCCCATGTGACAAAGTACAGGTCCCCATCAAGGTCACTTCCCGAAGCTTCATTTGCATGGGGCCTATCGCCCTTCTGAGGGAATACTAGGCAATCATACAAATGGTGCAAACAGGGGGCATCAACTGCTTCCAGAATTCTTACATCTCCTGGGTGAAGACAAGGATTCTTTGCCATCACAACAAGGCCCTTGATTACTTGAAGACTATTCTTTGTTTCATTGAATTGAGAACCATGCTTTGAGAAGCAGTTTTCCATCGATGGAGTAGACACTTGAATAAAGCATTGACCTTGTTCAAGTACACCAATATCATCTAGACAGCCCATTAGCCATCTACCAGAATGCACGAAAATTCTAGCCTTTTCGCGGAGGCCCCAAAGTTGTGCAGCTCTTATACAGGTCAACATGCCTCGTAGATGAGGCTCGGATTGGAGCTTGAAACCTGCAATCAACATTAGTGCTGCCACATTTCCTTGTTCAGCACAGGATGCATTAAGCACATCATAGGCCACATCTTCATTGACAAGCATCTGGTCTAATTTGGATATCATGGTCTCCTGCATTTTCCAAAATATGTCGTCTGAGACACCCAATGTTGACAGTAGCGTGACAATCTCCCTGTTTAGGAAAGCAGGTTGAAAACGAGTCCAAGAACAAATTTCAAGAGTAGTGTGGTTTGACTGGAACTTGTTCATACTAGGCCTTAGGGAAAGTCGAATTCCATTATCCTTCCGTGGCCAGCAAGCCAAAACACCCTTACAGCCAGCATATCTAATCTGATATGCACACGGTGGGTTCTTCATGTCCAATTTTAGTTTCTCCACAACTTCCATAGCAAGATCAGGAGCAATCATCCCAATTCCATCAGAAAAGTTATAACCATTCCTCAAAATATCCTCAAGCTCTTCAACTTCTGTTGTGGGAATTTTGACTGTAGCATATGTAGATGAAAAGTACTGACCCATCCTAGCAGCACACTTGGCAATGTTTCTGTTTGTGAACTTACCCATCCAACTTCTGATGTCAGCCACACTTATCTTCCTATTCCTTTCTTCAGCAAAGAACCAAGCAGAACGATCCCTCAACTGATTGGAAGAGAAGGCCAAAAAAGAGTACTTCCTACCACATAAGTAAAATCCATCACGAAGAATGCTTCTCACTCTCTCGAATACCTTTGTCTTTTGAGAATAGGAGTTTGAAGTGATTTCCTTCACAATAGGAGCTGCATAATACGTGAGAACATTTGAATTGAGGGTCTGCATGCCTTCATCCATAAAAGTAACCCTTAGAAACCGATCAGCCACTTCTTTATATTCTCTCAGTACTCTATTGGAGAGTTCAACTTCAGGTGGAAGACAATAGGCTTTAGTCGGTGTAATTACCAACCTTTTAACTTCAGCGATATCATCAGACTGTTTAGGATTATTAAAAATCTTAGGGTTCCTAAGCAACCATTGTTGCACAAGTTTCAGCCTTGCACAAGCATCAAGAACTGGGCATTTGTAAGAATATATGTGTTTTAGTGCAGCCATATTCACTTTCTTCTCTTAATTTCTCAGCATATCAAAGAAATTGTTGGAAATTTGATGCTGATTAATTATCCCTTTGTGCATGACGGAATTCACAACAAACATCACCTCAAAATCAATGCCTTCCGAGCAATGAACGTAGAATAAAGTATCTGACATCGACATCCCAAAATCAGGTTCATCATATACTCTCAATGGCCACTTCAACATGGTCTCATGTACCCTTCGTTGTTTAAGAAAAATTATGGCCTTTTCCCACTTTGTATAATGACGAGGTGGAATAGAGACCCTGTAAGATTTACAACGCCCAATAGCTCCACTAGATGTGAAATCTGTGGTTCGGATCCAAGGATCATCATCATCCAACAAATCAAATGTAACTGATACATCAATATCATCATCAGCAGTCCTATACCAAATATGAGGTGATGAAGCCAGCTGCAATAGAATTACATAATGTGATGTGTTTGTGCATTGTTTTATATCTATTATGTCTCTAACTGAAAACTGCACCTTAAAATCACATTTGATCACTGTATAATTGGTAGTCCCCTTGAAGGAGAAAGCAGTATCCCTTGTGAAACAAAATTTGCATGTGTCATCAAAAGGATCCACCAGAAAACTTACCCCATATAGAGGTCCTTTCCAAGCAACCACAAAATCATCTCGACTTGCTAAGTTCCCAATTTCAAGATACACATCAGATAACTTGATCGGCTTAGTAGTTCTCCTCCTCTTATTCAAGCGAGAAGAATTTGCAGTCCCCAAGATTACCTTCAATGGTTTATTATTCAGATTAAGCTCACAACGCTCAGCAGCATTCAAGGCCCAAGTTGCTGAATCAGGCAAGGCAAAGTGCACAAAGGCATGGGGCTCCACCCTATCATAGTTGTTTGTTTTACCAGTATCTAAGGCACAACTGATCTCAAAATTTGGATATGACTCTCGTGGTGTAGAAGAAGTTTTTAATCTACACCTATCAACAAAGCCAACTTTATCTTCCAAGAAGCTTGTAAGATCCTTTGCTTTGACATAACGGTCAAATCCGCCAATACTAACTTGAGTTACCTTCATGTCATTCTCACTCACTTTTGAACCCATTTTTTCCTATGGAACTGATTGTTTCAAAGCGCAAATGCACTGTTTCCAAATTAAGTAGACTTGTCAACCTGAAAAAAAAAACCCAATACTGATACTGGTACATTGAATAAATATAAATGACTGAAAGTTAAGATGTTTCTGCTGCAGATAAATAAAACTCCATCTGCTAATGCCTAATAGCTCAAAACTCAAAAATATATGTTTTAGGCCTGCACCATTATATGTCATAATTTTATAATCACAAATCCGATAGTTTACGGTTAAACTTGGAATATATGTTTCTTTGGTTCTAAACAATTGAAAGGTTTGAGTATAACAAAGCTGTTTTTCTTAATTAACCCTTATCGGAATGGATTAATCACATTTGGAAAATATGACCCAAATGATTGAGTGATTAACAGCAGATGAATAAACCGAGGTAACAAGTACTGGGTGATTAAGATTAGATATTCTTCTTTGCTATGTTCATCTCATGGATCATGTCAACACAATTGCAAGAAAATAGTGTAAGTTTAAAAAAAACTCATGTGCTAGTAATTCAACTCCGGTAAAACTTATATTCCAAAAGAAAGCAAAAAAGAAGATCTAACATGACAGCCTCACCAAAGATAAAGATGGTAAGAAACTCACCTCGAAATGTGAAGAGCAAAAGATCAAGAAGAAAACCTGAAGCTCTATGACAACTCAAATGTAAGATGCCTTTGTATATATTTTGGAATCTTTCCAAGTCCTCTTATCCTGTAAACAACATATGGAGCTCAAAAGCTGGGTTTGTAGGCAATTAGAACATTCATGATCTTCAAATCAATTACCCATAGAATAATCCAAAGGAGTTCCTGTAGAGACCTCACAAATACTATAATTAAACACAAAGGGTAAAGAGAGAACATATAATCATATAAGGGTACTGATTTTTCCCAAATTTTATCCATCTCCCCAACCATCATATTTGAAGAATTAAACCCATCCTAGTCTTGCTTCTACAAATTAACCCCCAAATTAATAATATTTTATTTATTTAAATAAGACCAAGAAATATTTCTTAGAGTTAGAGATGGAGAGTTACAATACAAAATTCTCACCACCTGATATGAAAGCTTCAAAGGCAAGTTCATGGGTTCTCACACCAGAACACTAAAATTTACAAATGCACATATCCAATTAATGATTAATTTAGTTATAAATTACCCAAATTGGAAAATAAACTACTGACCTTAAGTTATTCGAAATCGGAATCGGTTTAGAAAATTTGCAGATAATATGTGCAGATAAGAAAGTGAGTCAGTGTGGGTATTCGCAGGTATGACTAAAGTGCTTTCAGTTGACTTATTCACTAATTAGCTTCCTCTACAAATTTCAGTATGATGAGAGTGAGAGAGTGAGAGAGAGAGCATTTTTCATTTTCATTTCTTCTTCCCACTTTTGACTTTCGCTCCATTTACATTTATGGAAATTTTTATGGCATTAGTGTCAAATAGTCATGTTATTCCTTAATAACAACACTTTAATTTTTTTTAATGTAAATTTATTATTATATTTTTTAAAAAATTAAATACCATCGTATCTAATATTTATTATAAAAATAATATTTAAATTATATATTTATTTTTTTTAATAATTTAATCTTATTTTTATTAAACAATAATAACATGATAATAAAGTAAATTTTTTAATTTTAATTTTGATTTTTGATTTTTTCAACACATTAGATGAATATTGTTTTAACTAAAATAAATTATAACTCAAAATAATCGAAAATATTAAATAAATTTAAACTTTGACTGTACAAACACTAAAACATAGCATAATACATAAATTTAACGAGGTAAACTCACATATAGAATCTATCTTTATGGTTACATCATTGTATTCTTATGAAAATTCACTGATAGTCACAAATTTACTAATGAAAAATAAACAGATACAACTCAATAAAAATATAAATACAATTACATCTATCAATTGAGACATTTTTACTAATTATCTTATGCTCTCTTTGCATATTGTCTCCACAACAACTTTGATCCAACTGAATCTGACTCTCTTCCGAAGCCCCACCACCACGTAGTGTAAACAATCACCAATTGTTAGTTTAGTGAAAACTTAAAGGTATGGAAAATTTATGCTCATGAACTTAATATACAATCTAAGTCATAAGTGTTAATCAAATTCCTATTAACCTAATCTCGAAAAAAAAATTTACAACCACAATCACGAATCACTAAAATAAGAAACCTTCATAGTATTAGTGACTCAGAATAAGAAAAAAAATTTCTATTTTGAAAAATCAAGATTCAAAATCACTAAAGTTTTCCCACGTTTTATAATTAAGAAAAACATTTGCAAAAAGATGGGCATTTATAAAAAAATTCTAGCTACTAATATCCTTACTAGCCACATTGTCAATGATGAGCAAAACCGATATCGTTGATCTTGCAAATACTTTGATTTTATATTTTTAAAACTCTCGCAAGTACACGAATCATTTTATAAAAAATGACAAGTATACTCCCAAGGTTGATCTAAAGAATAAATATATGTTATTTTTAATTTATTATTCAAACTTTTAAAAATGAAATTAAATCTTAAACATCCTGTCACAATATCTTGGTTTTTTGTGTTTTTTTAATCTAATAACATAAAAAAAACATAAATACGGATTCAATAAACATTTATGCAAATTTTTATCATTTATAATAGTGGTGCATTTATGAATATAATAACTAAGTTAATTATGCTTGCTCACATTATTTAGATTATTAAAGATATATATTGATATTTATTGATTTTTTTCTTTTTTATATGAATATCACATTTGGTGGTGTTAGATATTATTTTTTAATTAAACAAATCAATTAACACCTATGGGTGGAGTCGATAATTAATTTGATTAATTAAATTAATCCTTTTTTTTCGAAGAGATTAAAAATGAATCATTTAAATATCACTTTTGGTGAGTTTCGACAGTTTAAACTTTATTCAAGGTATCCAGATTAAACTTAAGAATTCGATTATCCGAGTACTAACTTTCAAGTTTTAAAACCATTACTGAAAATATGTCGTTAATACATTTTTGAATAATAGTTTCGTATAAAATTTTTTGAAATAAAGCTTCATTCTAATTACTGAACGATTGTACCAACAAATAAAAGAACACTACTCTAAATCAGACCAGATAACTAAACCTTAAAATCTAATTTTCATATTTAAGTTTGTAATGAAAAATAATATATTTCTCTCTAACATTTTTAATATAAAATCTTAAATAAAAACAAAATCAATTCATTTTATATAGATTTTTACTCATTTAATATTTTGCAAACATAACAACGTTATTATTATATTATGTTTACAAATAGTCAATCATGTTAAATTTAATTACAGACAAATTAAATATAACATATAAGAATAAAATATAAAAATAATTGTAAAGAATAAGAATCTTTACAAAATTTTGATGCTAATTCCATTGTTGGAAAACCTCAAAAAAAAAATTTGCATTCCTATTTATTAAATCAAAAAGCTAAAAATTTACAAAAATATAGCTAGTTCTTCTCAAAAAGAGAAGAACTTTAAAACTAAAAATTAAGAAACTAAGAAAACTAGAGAAAAAAAGAACTAAGAAAATGTTTTTGAGGTGTGTTTTGTATAATGAGGAGAGAGAGTATTTATAAGTGAAGAGAAGGGTTAAAAAGTGGGAAAAATGATATAAAAAATGGGTAAAAACGCATAATGGAAGGACGCTAACGTAAGCGTTGACGAAGGCATGACGAGTGCACATTCGACATGATGTGGCGCAGTTGGGTGCAGATGAGCGCTGGAGTTCAGCATGATGCAACGAGATTGGGCGTTGATGTGTGCGTGAGTTCGGTGTGATGCAGCACGATTGGGCACTAATGTGACACGATTGGGCACAGATGCGCACGTTGCTCAGCGCTGATAGGCAGTTGTGTGTGATATTTTGGCTTTTTTGACATTTTTGACCCATTTTGTCCAATTTTTCTATCTTTTTGGCTTTTTCTCATTTATTTTCTCAATATATTTGTGATGTATTTCTTCTAGTATTTTTTTTTTGAGTCTTTAAGTTATTATTTTGAAGCAAAAATACTTAAAAAACAATAAAAATATCTGTGATTCTAAAAAGATAAATTTATATAAAAATATGATAAAAATATGATAACATCATATAAATATAAATATTTTTAATCAATTAAAATATATTAAATAATGGTAATTTTAATGCTTTTTAAGCACTCATCAGTCAGCCATCTCGCCACCAACTTTACCGATCACCACACCACCCATCTCGGCTAGGAAAATAGCTATCACCAATGAGGGTAATAGTCGTTACAATGCTCACCAACCCACGTTAGTGAGGACTCGTAGAGTACCCAAATGAGCAGCCAGAAAATTATTATTATTTTTCAAAAATTACCAAGTAATTTTCTATAAATATCTATAACATAACATAACACGAAACAAAATAATGAAAAACATCATGTTGAGTGTAAAATAGCCCACATCAAGTGGCGTAATATGAGAGATCCTAAACAGTAAATAACTCGCAGGCCAACCTAGTCGGCTCTAAGTTAGTAAATAAGCGTCAATATCAGTTAAATATATAACATGATATATGACTATCATTTAAACCCTTAATTATCCGACAATGAGATAATTGAGTGAATAACACTCTAACACTCAAAGATAAGTCTTACTATGGATAAGAGTCATCAACAAGTATATTTTATCCTATAAATATTCATCATTGCTTACCATTAAACACAATAACTTCTTCTATCAACTACAAACATTAAGATCTATACTCTCTCTAAATATATCTCTACGTCTCTCAGCATCACAATGAGAGACATTAATCTCCTCATTACCCGAACTTACTTAAGCATCGAAAGACCAAAGGCCACCATACCACGTGATTGTCCAATGTCCCAACGAAGTGTTCTCTATTATGAGGAATACAGGAAGTAAGAGGTGCACCAAACATTGATGTTGACAAAAAGGCATTAACATCTGGCGTCGTATGTAGGAGTGAGTGTGCTTAGCTATTTGAATCAAAACTAGAGAGAAATATCTACAATGTTCCCCAACATTCTAAACAAGGTGATCTTTGAAAAAAAAATCTTAAAATAAGTTCAAAAGAAACACTATTCCAAAAGAAGTTTACTATGCAGGGTCTCTAAAGGCCACATCTTTATGTCCTTTCAAGGTGAAAAATTTTCTTGAATCAAACATCTAAGTTTTTGCAAGGGATAATAAGGTCTCACATCATGCCCAACAAGTCCTACAACCACTTATAGAAGTTGTTAGGATCAAAACTCCATCCCCAATAAAGGATAGAGAAAAATGGTTCACACTTCTTCTGGCCCCACCAACAAGGTCACTCAATGGGCACATATCATCACTAGCCAAGATATAGTGGGACACAACACATCCACCACCATCCAAGAAGTGGTCGGAAAAAGTATGTCGGACACAATGGTTAGCCAAACTCGACGATATAGCCTAAGCATCATTAAGTGACCTTCCAAGGGCCACAACCGATGATTCTGAGTTGTAACCCACCTATGGTGTGTCATATCCCATTGTACTAGATTAAGAGTTAGACCCTCGATAAAGTCACATTCCTACGTTTGAACTAGCTGAACAAACAAGCCTCTTCATCTTATCAAATTATAAGCCATAGAAAACTGTCATTATAAGTATATCATTACAATTGGATAAGCAAAAGGTCTTGGACTTTTTACTTATACAAAATAGGGACATTTTTGCATGGTCCCATGGAGACATACACGACATTGATCCAAGTGTCATCATACACAGCCTCAATATAAATCCAAAGTTAAAATCTGTCAGGTAGAAAAGAAGATCCTATAATCAAGAAAGATACTCTACCATGAAAGTAGAGGTAAATAAACTCTTAAAAGTTGAGTACATAAAAGAATTGTACTGTCCCAATTGGTTGGCTAATGTCATCTTGATAATAAAAACCAATGGAAAGTGGCGCATATATGTAGATTTTACCGACCTAAATAAGACATGGCTAAAGGATAGCTTCACATTGCCCCGCATTGACCAACTCATGGACGCTATAATAGAACATACCACTCCGTTCTTTATGGATGCTTACCCTGGATACAATCAAATCCTCTTGATGAAAAAATAAGTTCCATGATTGATCAAGGGCTATTTTGCTACAAGATTATGCCTTGTATCACATTTTGATACTTATAAGTGGCATGTAGGGCTTGGTCACACATCTTTTGATGCTACTATTTATATGTTGAATAATTTTGGTTTTTCTTTAAAAGGTTTGAGTAAAGTTTCTGTTTTTTGTTCTATGTCAAATTTTTAAAGCTCATGAGCTACCTTTTACCTCTATCATGATAAATGTAGTATGTTCTTTGAAATGTTGTATACGAATATCTGAACATTTCTTGTATTGTCATGCAATAATGATAAATGTTTTTATCAATTGTTAATGATCATATACGTTTTGTTTGGATTTTTCCCTTACATACAAAAGCCTAAGTTTCCACTATCTTTTCTATTTTTAAAAATATGGTGGAAGAACATTTTTCCTTGCCTATCAAATCAGTCTAAACTAATGGTAGTTTAGAGTTAGAACCTATGATAACTCAACTATAGTGCAAGGAATGGTACACAGATGTACATGCCCTTATACCTATGAGAAAAATGTAGTTATATAATCTAGGCATAGATGTATAGTTAAAAGATTCTTAGCTTTACTTTTCAATCTAAAGTTCCTCTCACTTATTGGAATTATGCTTTTAGAGCCACTATTTAGTCGCTAAACTGTTTACCATCCAAATCTCTCAAAGGCAAGTCATCTTATGAACTCCTTTATCATAAACAGGTTCATCTTACTCAATTTAAGTATTTTGGTTGTCAATGTTTTCCTTGTCTTCGTTCTTACACAAAAACTAAGTTGGAACCTCATAGTATGGAGTATGTTTTCATGAGATATGCATCAAAACAAAACGGTTATATTTTCTTTGATATATTCATTGAAAAATTCTATGTTATTTGACATGTTACATTCAATGAGAGTTTTTCTTTTTGCTTCTTTTAAAGGCTATTCTAATTAAAAAAAAAAGTGTTATCTCCTAACTTTATATCACTTCTTGGACCATCTTGGTTAACTTTTTCCTCTATTTCTCACCCTATGTATTCTAACCCTTATATTCCACCTTTTACTTTGGTCTCAAACTCCATCAATCCACTAGCAAATGAAAGCATTTTTCATGATTTTAACTATGACACTCTTATTATTACTTTCATGTTGAGTCTCTATCTAATGATCTTTTTCTTGTCTCCTCACTAGCTTTATCTATTTCTTATAACTCTTCTCAGTCAAGTCCTTGCTTGTCTGAGTCTATTCCTAACTTATCTAAGTCTATTTTTTATTCTATTTTATTTGTTTTTAGTACTAACATCACTCCTCCTCCTCCTACCAATGAGATTAATCTTGTGGCTGACATTCCCATGTTATCCTCTGGTTTCATTTCCAATAACACTATAAACTAATCTGATACTTTAACCTCTTCATCAAATACTCGTGTCATAGTAACTTGTGCTAAGTCTAGTACTACTAAGCCTAGACTTTTTTCCTTTCATATTCATGATGTACCTATCATACATGTTCCAAAGAACTCTAAGGAGGCTATAAAGGTTCTTGAGTGGAAAAAGGTTATAGAATTGGAGTATTAATTAGCTCTTTTACTTAATGGTACTTTGGAGTTAGTATCCTTACCATCAGACAAGTCAGCTACTGGATACAAGGGGTTTTTTAAGGGTGAAATTGAAGTATGATAGAACTCTAGACAAGTACAAAGTAAGACTAGTTGTCAAGAGTTTTCTTCAAATGGATGGTGTGGGTTATTTTGACACTAACTTTGTCCAAGTGTTGGGTGCTGAGACAAATAGATTTCAACAATGTGTTTTTGAATGGCTTTATCGATCAACCACTAGGCTTTGTTCAAGGTGATGGATTGGTTTGAAGGCTTAGAAAAGATCTCTATGGCATTAAGCAGGTTTCAAGAGCTTGGTTTTCCAAACTCAACTCTTGTTTACTTCACCTAGATTTTGTGGCCTCTCAAGCCGATTCCTCATTGTTCATACTAGCTAATGGTGTATATTACATTGTTGTCTTGATTTCTATATTCTTATCAAAATTTCTCCTAAGGAAATTCAGAAGCTTATTCTCAAGTTGAACAATGCCTTTGCTATTAAGGACGTGAGCTACTTGAGTTACTTTATTGAGATTGAGGTTATTCTTCACAATCATATATGTTATATCTTAATGAGAGGAAGTATGTTGTTGAGTTAATTGAGAGGTGTGCCTTGCTTGATTCTAAAAGCTGTGATACTCCTATGGTGTTTGAAAAAGGTCTTAGCTTGCATGATGGGGTACCTTTTGTTGATGCTAGTGAATACTGAAGAATTGTTGGCTTATTACAGTATTGTACAATCACCAGGCATGATATTGCATTTAGTGTCAACAGATTGTGTTAATTTTTGGCTCAACCTACAACATTCATTAGCAAGCAGTCAAATGCTTGTTAAGGTATTTGTAAGGAATTGTTAATCATGGTCTCACTTTTATGCAGTCATCTTTCCTTGTCCTCACTACATATTGTGATGCTAATTGGGCTCCTGTACAGATGATCATAAGTTCAATGTGTTTTTTCTAAGCACTAATCTCATTCATTGGAAAACTGCAAAGCAAAAGGTGGTATTCGTATCAAACACAGAATCTGAATACAAGGTTATAGCCATAGCAGTTGCTGAACTTCTCTAGTTGAGATCACTGTTTTCTGAACTATATCTCAAACTTTCCTCTCCTCCTCATTTACTATGTGACAATAAAAGCACCATTAACCTAGTCCACAATCCAATTAATCATGCTTAATTGGTCTAAATACATTGGATTGGACCAACATTTTGTGCGCAACCTTGTTCTACAACTACAATAATGGTTCTTATACCTTATACCATTAATTGGCTAATATAGTTGCCGAGTTGTAGTGTGTATATTGGCTCTATTTCACTATAAATAGCAATGCATAACTAGTTAGTTGTATGTTAGTTTCATCCTAAACAAACTAATATTCATTTCAATAAAACAAGTTCTTTTAGAATTCATACTTGTTTTAATTAAGTGCATATTTGTTTAAATTGTATTATAAAATAAAATAAAAATAAAAAACTATATGTATATATGAAGAATAATAATCTGATACAAAAACAGTAGTAATACAAAGCTCCCGCAAAATCTCGCCCCCCAAAGAATTCAACCGAATGTATAAGTAGTCTGGTTAATACAAAAGTAGTAAAGACCCATCAATACACGGCCGGGCCCAAAATGCCAACTCAACAATAAATGATCCCCAAACAAATTAACAAAAATAAGAAAAGACTAAATAATTTTTTATTAATTTTCTATTGTAATGTCCTCTATAGCACAAACCAGAGGAGAGCATAGCCAATAGACAAGCTTCCAACCATCTTCTGAACTGAAGACATCTTCTCTACTCCACTCTGCAAACAAAAATTGTCTTTTGAGTTATTCAATATATCATAATTACATATATATATATATATATATATATATATATATATATATTAAACATAATTGATGTAGCATATATATATTATAATCAGATGTAATAATTTTTAATAAATATAATTATGTGTGTCTATTTATTAATAATATTACGTCACATCATTTGTAATTTACTACAATATTAAGTATATACTTAGGCTGCATTCAATTATAGAACACCAAAATATTCAACTAAAATTTAGATATCTCTATTGATCTAAAGTTAAATAGAAAAAAAAATAATGAATGTAAAGATCAAGTACCTGATCATTGGCTCCAGATGGAGTAGGTGAGGCAGTGGAGAGGCTTGGGGTAGGGGCTCCTGCAGTAGGAGCAAGAGGACTATTGGGGCTTAGAGCCAATACTGGTGACGGTGCTGTAGTAGGAGACTTCAAAGGTGTGGTGCTGGGTGCAGAAGCCGGTGGCGAAACAGACGATGGAGGTGGCGTAGAGGAAGGTGGTGGAGTTGAAGTGACTGCTGGAGGTGGTGAAGTTGAAGCTGGAGGAGTGGTTACTGGTGGAGGATTATTGTTAGTTGGTGGTGTTGAAGTAGGAGTAGTTGGAGGTGTTTGAGTGTTTGTTTGTGGTGCTTGATTGTTGTTATTGGCTGGAGGAGCCTGATTGTTATTGTTGCTAGGTGGGGCCTGATTGTTGTTGTTTGTGGGAGGAGCCTGGTTGTTATTGTTGTTGCTAGGCGGGGCCTGGTTGTTGTTGTTTGTAGGAGGAGCTTGATTGTTGTTGTTGCTAGGTGGTGCTTGATTGTTGTTGTTGTTGCTAGGTGGTGCTTGATTGTTGTTGTTGTTGCTAGGTGGTGCTTGATTGTTGTTGTTGTTGCTAGGTGGGGCTTGATTGTTGTTGTTGTTGCTAGGTGGGGCTTGATTGTTGTTGTTGGCTGGCGGGGATTGATTGTTGTTGTTGTTGGCTGGCGGGGATTGATTGTTGTTGTTGTTGCCTGGCGGCGATTGATTGTTGTTGTTGTTGGCTGGCGGGGATTGATTATTGTTGTTGTTGCTTGGCGGGGATTGATTGTTGTTGGATGGAGGAGATGTGGTGGGAGATTGGGCTATAACTCCGGCAATGACAATGCTGAGAATGCATGTAAGCAATAGAATGGCTTTACCAGGCACCATGGTTGTGTTGAGTTGAGTGTGATTACGTATCTCTAGCTATCTGGTGTTTGGGAGTGAGAGCTTGTACAGGCCACAGGGAGACATTAAATAGCCATTTTGTAATGAGTATGTGTATGTGTATGTGTATGTGTATGTGAGTGTTTTGGCTCTAGATATTAAGTAATGCATGTGGTGGCCAGCTCGTGGGTTATTTATTTGAAGAAATTATGGATATTGAGGAATTATTAATTTTTTACATTATATAATAACGTGATGTTTTATGTTAATGGAATTTAAAATTAATGTAATTTTTTTTAAAGTAAATGTTTAATAAAAAATAAAACAATCTTATTTGAGCTGACTTTTACTTTAATTTAACTTACAAGCTAAGTGACACGTACCCTGTCTTCTCTTCTTAGGGACTGAAAGAAGAATAAAAGAGTTATTGTTAGGAAATATCTTTAATAATTATATTGTTTTTTTGAAGCAAAATATTAATAGTAAATATATTAAGATTATATAATTATATCAAATAAAAATTACACCATTAATTTTTTATAATTTTTTATTTATAAATGAAAGTAAATATTGTTTAATTTTATTTCATTTATAATTTTATAAATTTTACTTTAATATCTATAATTATTTTAATTTTAACAATAAAACAAATATAATATTAATAATATTATTTCTATTAATTTAAATTATTATTATTATTGATGCATAAATGATCTAATTATTCAATATAATTTTATTTTTAAACCCTCGTTACAAAAATAAACATATGTTTTTATCAATGAGTTAAAAATAAAAATCTATATATTAAGAAGATTATGTCATGTAATTAAACATTTTTATTATCATTTTCATTTTTATTACATTTACATTTTACAAATCAAACATGATTTTTGTGTTATATATATCAAGTTGTTTACATATATTAATTATTGATCAAATATAAAATTAAAATACAAGATGATAAAATAATTTTAGAATCACATAGCAAAATAAATTATGCCATCAAATTATTTTTGATGTTAAATATCACAATATTCATATTATTCAATATATCTCAATTTCTTTTCTTTTTTTTCTTTTCTGCCTTTGTTTTGTTACGAAGTCTTCTTCTTGTCTGGTACAAAGTAATAAAACGGCTGGTGGATGTTGTGGCATCTTCATTTAGGGTTGGTGTAATGGTTTCAGTCTCGTTCCTCCATTAGCTGGCAAAGCATAACAATATATCGTGGTCCTCTCGTGGGTCATTAACAGTGTCAATAACGTTCTAATCGACAATAATGCTCATCCACTTATACTAATTTATTTTATATCAATGTTTAATTTCATTTTAGTTGGAAAAATTCATAAAAAATTGTCACCTATGATCTCATCTAAAAGGCTCCGCTTATAGGTAAAAAATGTAAACGAGAATGTGAATTGTGTAATCTTTTATTTAAAAAATGCATAATAAGCTATTGAAAATATGAATGATTAGGGCTATTAATTTCACTTCAATGCATGACAGATTGTATAACCATTCCAAAAGAAATAAGGTAAATGTGAAATTATGAAAGTCCTCTCGCTTTCGTTACTCATTATAGATAGAATACATACATATATATATATGGTAACTTTATTATTAATTTGCAACTACTTAAGTTTATTGTGCTTTCAAACAAATATTAATTCTTTTTTTTTAAAACCCAATTAATTAAAAAAAATCTTTCATTTTCGATCACACTCTATTAAATACATATGTATATTTAAAAGATATGATGTAGGGATTTTTTATATAACATAAAAAAATATTTTTTTTCTAATGAATTATAAGTGAAACTTGGGATGCATAGTATAAATTGGTTCAAATTTTAATTAAAATTAAAATTAAATTAATAAATTCGATTCATAAAAAGTAATAAAAGATCCGATCCTATCCAATAATACTTACAAAACAAATCCAAACTAACCCTTTGGATTAGGTGTACTGATTCCTGTGTTTTAGACTCTCTTTTTTATTATCTATCAATTTTTGAATAAAAATGACATATTCTTTTTATATGATTGTTGTTATCTTTAATTCAAATCAAGTTGATAGGATGATGACTGTACGCTGGCTAGTTCATTAACCAAGTTAAATGATGACAGTGATCCAATAATTACCTGTAAATGACCTTCAAGAAGACTTAATCTTATTTCTACAAGCATTATTTTTCCCTTTAAATTCTGTTAATTAACTAAAGAGAAAATGCGTAGTGGACCTCAAATTCTCAAGTCATGATTTGAACAAGTGTTTGATAAAATGAGATGATGAAACTGGTTGGTAGTTACCAACTTATCATATATATATATATATATATATATATATATATATATATATATATATATATATATATATATATATATATATATATTATATTGAACATCAAGTGGGATCTTTGGGAACTAACTAGTGATAATTAAGTGCCTTGTAAAACATGCTAGTATATTGAAATAGGTTATTCGATATATCACAAATTTAGGATTATTCTGCATGTATCGATATAGGATAATAGATATACAATTAACGAAATTTTTTAAAAAAATCCTTATTTATTTATTTATTTTAATGCAAATATATTAAAAAAAATTAAAAGTTATAGAAACAATCCATAAATTTATAACAATTTTAAATGACATAATAGTTTTTATTTACTATAATTTTGGTAAGTTGTACGTGACAATTATCATCGTAAACTTGATATTGATTGCATTTTTCATTGAAATATGATGAATAACTATATCGAGACTAAAACCACCTTTTTTATTATTTGACCTTTGCGTGACATAACCGCATGCCTTGTTTTTTTTTTTAACCTTTTGATATAAGTTGTAATGATGAATATAGTTGGTTGTCTGTCTTTGTTGTTGTGTCTCTTCACATGGCTTCCTTATAATATCTTTATGCTATCACTTCCATCTTAAGTCGCCATATGTTTGCTAGATTTTCAACATCACTCACTCAAATAATATAACACACTTCAAAGCAACTCTAGCTTTCCTTTTTTACTTTTTGAAAAAAGAGTGATAACATAATTCTTAAAAAAATTATTTATTATTCTTAAAATATGTTACGATGTGATATTTTAAATAAATTAAATTTAAAAATAATACAATCTTTTTATTTAAAATAAATAAATACCTACTTAAAAAAAAAGAATAATGTAATTGATGTCAAATATAAAGTATTGAATAACATCCTCGGTAACTATTGTTAGGATCACAACTATGTTGTGACCATAAATACACTTTAATTATTTAATATGAGATAATTATGTAATAACTTCTTTTATAAATAGAATTTTTTATCCTCTTTAACATAATACACATATATTTTTTTCTACTTATAACGTAAAAAAATATATAATTTTACATGTTAAAATGCAGTACACATTTTTCTTTTCAAATAATGTGAAATAAATGTTTTTTTTAAGATATTATAAGTAAAACAAAATCAAAAACTGAGTCATTTATAAACCAAAGTAAAATAGTTACATTATTCTTCTAAAGTTAGAAAATTGTTTCAATTTCGTGTATTTAATATCCTTTTTTAGTAAAAAGAAAAATGCTCAAGGAAATGCAAAAAAGGACCATAAAATGTCAAAAAAAAAATTGTCAAATATTTACTGCAAATTGAAAATTTTATTTTAGACTAAATAATACGTGTATATCGTTCAAAGTTAGTGACTTGAAGTTAGAGATTCAAAATCCAAGCTGTAGTTCTTCGACCTGTCATCGCTACTATGTAGTTTAGAAGAAGAGAGCAATCTCAAGGGTTTTAACATTCACACAATAATGTCATTTCAAGCAGGTCTAGTGGGAATGCTAGCTAACTTGGGGGGTTGAAGAGGCTGCATTGTGGCTCAGAACTTTGGCCACACGACCCATAGAATGAAATAGTGGTTGCCAGAGCATAGTAGTGGCCAAGTATGAGAGCATTTGTGACCTTTAACAAATCAAATAAAGGTTAAGGCTTGACTATTTACACAGGCTATTATTGGAAGAGACCTTTTGGAGCACATCAATCTTTATTCCCCAAATAGCTCATCATCTGTCCAAATCTGATGGCTGTTTGGTTAGCAATATGGGCAAAGAGAAAAGGAGACAAAGGCAGACTAAAGATGTGTAAATAAAAATGGCAGCCTTGGCTTCAGGATGATGGGTAAACGAAACGGCCTCTCCAGACAGAAAACAATACAGGTACACCTGAACAAGCTTTGGAGCTCAATGTTACCAAGGTGAAGCAATCGCCAAAAAAAATGCTAGACCACATAGAAAATAAGATGAAGAATCAAACTGATTACTTTGCTTAGATAAAAAGTGTCATTTAACCTAGTTAAAAAAAGTTATTTTTAATCCTTTTGCTTATAAAAAAGGTGCTAAGGAAGGCCATTTAATATTTTTTTGAATATTGTTTTATTATTAGAATTCATTATCAAAAGTCCTTTAGTAGCTCTTTTTCATAAATAAAAAATTGACTAAATGACACTTTATAACCTAGAAGACTAAACACCATATTTCACAAAAATAAAAGGATCCTCACCATATTTTTCCCTAGAAAATATCAGAAACCATAATTTTCTATAAAACCAAGGAAGCAATCCAACTTGACAAGATGCATATAGAAGTCACCAAACCAAGAAATTGAAGTTTAAATTTTAACTTTTAAAACTAATTGTGTTCAATAAAATCAGGGTTACAAACGAAAATAAATAAATAAATCTATCATATCTTTGGTATAATACCAGTTAGATAAAGAAATATATGAACTAATGCACATCACCAAAAAACAAAATAGACCAATCTTTTGTAATTCTGCATTTGTAGAATCCAATCTTCCCCCTTTTGTGCAATTTTACATTTGTTTCGAGTGGAACCTGAATAGCTGAATTAATATGAAGTAAATAAAAAAGAACAGAAAATTAGGGCAGAAACAGATAAAGGCAAAAATGGAAAATGTAAATGTGGGCTTAGAATGGAAAGATCAACAGAAACAAAGAGTTTCTAATTAAACACTAACCAGCCTATTGCTTCACTTTTAAAGAGCTTTCTATTCGTTGGATTAGCTGATCAGCCGTCAAAGCACCCTCCTGAAAAATAATAGAATGATATATTTTCTCTCTAACAAAAGAGAAGTAATCACACTAAAAATACAGATGAAAAAAAATTCTCGACCAGCTTATTTGTGAGAAGAAACAAAATAATATCAAGCTGAAGACTTCTTAAAGATAAAGTTATACCAATGTATATATTATATGTTTTTTATTAAATGATAGTTACAGTATGATTTGAACATGTGACTCAAGTCGAAAAATAGCGTGAATCTTATCGCCAAACAACTAGGTGAACTATAATATACTAATGTATTTACCAATTTCAATTCGTCAAATCCATAGGCATTAATAAAAATAGTTAATATTAGACTCATAACCCTTAGGTGGCGTTTGGTTCGTGGAATGGAATGGGAATCAGAATCGGAATGGAATCGGAATCGGAATCGGAATGGAATCAGAATCGGAATGGAATGTAAACAATTTTGTTTGGTTTGACAACTGGAATCAAGCTCAGAATCAGGATTATAGTGTTTGGTTTACCACTGGAATGGAATGAAAAAAGCTGTAAATGACCTTAATATCCCTACATGCTGTAAAGTTCAAATAATGTCATTTAATTACTATTTTTTCATCAGATAAAATACATTATTGAAATCATTATTTTTCTAAATAAGTATTACTTAATTAAAAAGAAATATATTATTAAAATTATTATTTTTCTAAATAGGGTTTAGGGTTTTAAGGTTTGGGATGTGTGATTTAGGGTTTAGGGATTTAGGATTTGGGGTTATATTTGTAGGTTAAGGTTTATGGTTAAAATTATTATTTTTCTAAAAATAGTTTAGGGTTTTAGAATTTTGGATTTAGGGTTTAGGGTTTAGGGTTTTAGGGTTTTAAGGTTTAAGGTTTAGGGTTTATGGTTTTAGGATTTGGAATTTAGGGTTTAGGGTTTTGAGATTTATGTTTTAGGGTTTTGGGTTTTGAGATTTTTGTTTTAGGGTTTAGGGTGTAGGGTTTAGGGTTTAGGGTTAAGGGTTTAGAGATTTGGAGATTTGGGGTTTAGGGTTTAGAGATTTGAAGATTTGGGGTTTAGGGTTTAACGTTTAGGGTTTAGGGATTTGGGGTTTAGGGTTTTAGGATTAGGAATTTGGGGTTTAGGGTTTAGGGTTTTGGGATTTATGTTTTAGGGTTTTGGGTTTTGGGATTTATGTTTTAAGGTTTAGGGTTTTAGGGTTTAAGGTTTAGGGTTTAGGGATTTGAGATTTGGAGTTTATGGTTTAGGGATTTAGAGTTTAGGGATTTGGGGATTTGGGGTTTGGAATTTGGGATTTAGTGTTTAGGGATTTAGGATTTAGGGTTTAGGGATTTGGGATTTATGTTTTTAGGGTTTTGGGATTTATGTTTTAAAGTTTAGGGTTTAGGATTTTAGGAGTTTAGGATTTAGATTTAGGGTTTTGAAATTTTGGGTTTAGGGTTTAGGGTTTTGGAATTTTGGGTTTGAGAATTTGGGATTTGAATTTAAGGTTATATTTTAGGGGAGGGTAAAATTGGAAAAAAATGTTTAGATGGAAATGGAATAATGATTACCAAAGGTGGGAAAAGGAATTGTGATTCCTTCTCTTTTAGTAATCAGATTTCATTCCACCCTCCATTCCGTCCAACCAAACACACAAAATGGAAGGAATCGATTCTGATTCCATTCCATTCCCTCCAACCAAACGTGGGGTTACGGCTTTATCCATACAAAAGATAACATGTTATTATCAGATAGTTCAAATTTATGAACCTAAGATGACAGACCATAACAAGCATAGACCAATCATATAAAGAAGTAAATTTGCAATTATGCAAACAGAGAAGTAAAACACATAAAACTTACAAAGCGGTCATAAGGCTTTCCATCTTTAAATATAATGAAAGTAGGTAATGCCTCTATTTTGTATTTATCAGCAATGGCTGGGTACTTCTCAGTGTCGATTTTCACCACCTGGATTGTATCTTTCATTGAAGTGCTGACTTCATTGAGTATCGGAGACATGAATTGACATGGGCCACACCTGTAAAATAGAAAACGTGTTACTCCTTCCCTTCGACTTTATTTTATTTCTCTAAGTATCTTCTATGTCGTACCTGAGCTAGGGTTGCTACACTTTTTTAAGAATATATATATATTGCACATCTATCCCTATGGGTGGATACTCAATCCCAATCCAACCTCCAATAAAGTGATTTAAAAGATGGGGTAATTGTCTGTTTAACATTAAAATTTAATGCATTAACGATGGAGAACTTTTAGGTTGTCATATACAAAATATGTAACCAAAACTAAATAATGTATGTCATCGCAAAATGCATGAATAAATACTAGGTAGCTAAGGGTTGTTTATAACACATATAGGTCAAGCACAACAAATCAAATTTTCATTTCAACCCATCAACTCCATTTGTGTCATTCACAGAGTTTAGTAATATTAGCCAGGGTAAGAAGTTATATGGCAGAGACCCTCAATTCAATAGCCATAACTGAGGGAGGGAGCACTTAAAGCATCATCTTTAAAGAAACCCAGTATACTAGCAAGAAAAGGACAACTTATAAGGTGTTAAATGCTCGTGCTACTTTGATAATAAGTCGTTAAGGATAGTCTTGTAACATGCTTGAACATCATGCTTGAAAACGTGTCCCATCATTAGTGTCGGATCTAAAATTTGAATTTAGGAGGGACACTATATACACAGTAAAATATAATATTAATTATTTATCAATTATTTGTTTCTAATTGAAAAAATATGTTAGATGTATTTCAAGTGAGTGTAAATATGTTCAAATTATTAAACATGCAGTAAATTATTAAGTGTTAAAAGCTTAAAGTCATGTTTGATTTACAGTAAAGTGTTAAAAGCTTAAAGTCATGTTTGATTTACAGTAAAGTGTTAAAAGCTTAAAGTCATGTTTGATTTACAGTAATAGGAATAGTAATGGAAATGATTCAGGGTATTCTTGTGTTCGTTTTAATAATTAATTTGGAATGGAATGTAAAGCATTCCAATAATAGCAAGAATCCTCATTCCTCCCACGCTACTCAAGAATCCGCTAAAATACTCTATTTTCTTCATACATTTATATAATTTATTTATTTTATCATTTTATGGTTTGAAATTAAGTTGTTTTTCTAATTTCAATAAAAATGTAATATTGGCTTCTAGAATGAGTCAATAGTTGTTAGCTAGCTTGTAGGGACGAGCATGCTCACCACTTTCATTTCGATTGTTTATTGATTCTTAAAAATTAACTTGAGCAATTAGTGCTTGAGTGGTTCATTTTGTTATAAAATAATTGTAATATTCTTTAATTAATTATAGAAAATAATTTATGCTTGAACAATTTCAATAAAGTTAAAAACTGGTATCAGAGCCCCCATTGGGCATAATAATAATTTAAAAAAACAATAATAATCTTGTAGCAACAAGAATAACAACTGAAAATTTTGTTCAACCTGCAATTACAAAATTTGATGGCTTCTATGATCATTGGAGCCTATTGATGGAGAATTTCCAAAGATCAAATAGTACTTTGATCTTGTGGAAACTGGTTATGAAGAACCAGAAGAAGCAGCAGAAATGACAGTTGCTCAAAAGATAAAGCTCAATGGGTTGAAGCTGAAGGAGATGAAGTTCAAGAACTATCTACTTCAATCAATAGATAGGACAATCTTGGAGATGAACCTTAAGAAAGACACAACCAAGCAAATAGAGGATTCAATGAAGAGAAAGTATCAAGGCAATCCAAAGGTGAAGTTTGCACAGCTTCAAGCTTTAAGAAGAGACTTTGAAGTTCTTCAAATACATAAAAGGAGACACAATCAATGACTACTTTGGTAGAGTAATGGGAATTGTCAACAAGATGAGATCACATGGTAACAAAATAGAAGATGAAGCTGTGGTGGAAAAGATCTTGAGATCCTTAGAACCAAGGTTTGACAATGTGATGTTTTTTTGTGGAAGAGTCCAAAGACATTGATGCGATAACCATTAATGAACTGCAAAGCTCTTTGCTTGTGCATGAGCGAAGACTTAATAAGAGACTTGCAGTGAAAGACATACATGCTTTAAAGGTATTGACATGTGATGAAGGCTCTAGTTCTAGAGGAAGAGATAATGGAAAGGCTGGTAAAAGCCATGGAAGAGGAAGAAAAGCCAGAGGCAATCATTATGTAGGAGGCAACAAAGATGATGGAAAATCATCCAAGAAAATCGAGGATCACATTAACAAAGGTAGAAGGCACTTTGATAAGTCAAAAGTTGAATGCTATAGATGTCACAATTTTGGACACTATTGTTCAAAATGTTACACAAAGCTTCCTAAATACAAAAAAAGGGAGAAAAGTCCAATTTTGTTGAAAAGAAAGAAGAAGAAACATTGCTAATGACACTCCACGCATGGAAGACTTGAACTCTGAAACTTGGTATGTTGACACTGGATGCAGCAATCACATGAGTAGTAACAAGTCATCCCGTGTGAATTTGAATAAGAATTTTAAATCAGTGGAAAAATTTGGAAATGAGTCAAGTGTGGAGGTTATGGGAATAGGTGATGTGAGGAACAAAACAAGAAATGAGTTTGTAGAAACCATTGCAAATGTTTTCTACATACCAGAATTAAAGACAAATTTGTTGAGTGCAGGACAATTGGAAGACAAGGGTTACACCATAACAATCAAGAACAGAGAATGTGAAATATATGATCCAAAGAGAGGATCAATGGTAATAGTGAAGATGAAACAAAACAGGCTTTTTCCTATGAAGATCAAAACTATGCAAAGATGTTTACTGACCATGGAAGATGATGAAGACTCGTGAAAGTGGCATAAAAGGTATGATCATTTAAATTTCAATGGACTAAGAACTCCTTATAAGGAAAACATGGTGACTAGATTGCCCGAGATAAATATCTTAAATTTGTGATGAATGCACTGTTGGAAAGCACAAAAGAGAAGAATTCTCTTCTGGAAAATCGATTAAAGCACAATCAGTCTTGGAATTAATACACTCTAGAGTTATATGGACCAATTTCACCAAATGCAAATGGAGATAAGAGATATTTCATCTCCTTTATTAATGACTTTAGTAGAAAGACCTGGATTTACTTCCTACAAGAAAATTCATAAGCTTTTAATGCATTTAAAAGCTTTGTAGCTCTTGTCAAAACCGAAACTAAGAAGAAAATTAAAGCCTTAAGAACTAACAGAGGTGGTGAATTTTGCTCAAATGAATTCAAGGAATTATGTGATGAAAAAGGAATTAGAAGGCAATTAACTACTGCTTACACACCACAACAAAATGGTGCGTGTAAAAGGAAGAATAAGACAATTTTGAACATAGTGAGGAGTCTGTTGGCAACTGGAAACATACCAAAGTCTTCTTGGCCAGAAGTTGTTCCTTGATCAGTTCAAAAAATGAAAAAAAAAACAAATAAATAATTAAAAACGAAAAAATAGAAATATATATAAAAAAATATCAATATTCAATAGAATAGTAGTATTTGCAATTTGCAAATAGCTTGATGTACTATTTCCCTTCAACATTTTGAGCAAAATGCGACAAAAGGAAGAAACATCCATGGACCGACCCATCGTCTCCACCCAAAGGATGCCTTCGACATCCAGGGGTATGACTCCACAAGAAGCATGGAGTAAAAGAAAGTCATCAATGAATCACTTCACAATTTTTGAGTGCATAGCATATGCACATGTGCCAGATAAAAAGAGAAAGAAGCTGGATAACAAGAGTAAAATGTGTGTGTTTCTTGGAGTAAGTGAATTTTCAAAAGCCTACGAGCTATACAATCCAATGAAAAAAAGGATTGTAGTGAGTAGAGATGTGATCTTCAAAGAAGACAATACATGGAATTGGGAAATCAACAGTTTTTCACATAAAACAAATTGTTGTAAATGAAGAAATAGATGGAGGAGAAATAAATGAAGAACAAAATAATGCAAAAGTTCACCCAGAAACACAACATGATGAAGCCCTGGCTGAAGATACAAGCCACAATCTTAGAGATTCTAGAACAAAGAGAAAGCTAGCTTGGATGATGGATTATGAGGTAAACTACAATGAATATGGTGCTGATAATGTTAATTATGCCTTATGTGTTGACACAGACCCAATCATTTTAGAGGAAGCTATGAAAGGTAGCAAGTGAAGAAAGGCTCTGGACAATGAAATCAAATCTATAGAAAGCAACAAGACATGGGAACTCACTGAATTAACCTATGGACAAAAATCCATTGGTTTCAAGTGGATATTCAAGACAAAACTAAACGAGAAAGGAGAGGTGAACAAGTATAAAGCTCGTTTGGTGACCAAGGAATATAAGCGGAAGTATTGGGTTGACTACAAGGAAGTTTTCGCTCCAATTGCTAGTCAAGACACAATTAGATTAGTAATCTCACTTGGTGCTCAGAATTCATGCCCAATTTATCAACTTCATGTCAAATCTGCATTTTAACATGGAGATTTGTAAGAAGATGTATCTGTGGAGCAACCATAAGGATATGTGCAACAAGGTAAAGAAGAAAAGGTTTATAAGTTAAGACAGGCTTTATATGAACTTAAACAAATCCCAAGGGCTTGGTATAACAGAATTGATTCTCACTTTGTCAAGAAAGGGTTTCAAAAATGTCCACATAAACATACTCTCTATGCAAAGGTTGGAAATAGAGGTAAACTATTAGTAGTTTGTTTATATGTAGATTATCTCATTTATATTGGAAGTGATATTGATCTAGTCAATCAGTTCAAATTGTCCATGATCAAAGAATTTGAAACGAGTGATTTGGGTTTAATGCATTATGTCCTTGGAATAGAAGTTAAGCATACCACTTCTAGCAATTACATTTATTAAAAAAAAATATATATGCTCGAAAAGTACTTGAAAGATTTCAAATAGAGAATTGCAAGCTATCTCCCACACCAACAAAGATGGGAACGAAATTAGCAAAGGACCCGAATGGAAAGACAGTCAATAATACATACTTCAAACAACTTGTAAGGAGTTTGATGTATACAAATTTTCCCAGACCTAACTTGATGTATGTTGTGAGTCTAATAAGTAGATGCTTGAAAAAACCAAATGAGATGTCAGCCAGAAGAATTCTAAAGTATGTGAAAGAGCCGATGGACTTTGGAGTCTTCTATAAGAAGGGTGAAACTAACTTAAAAGGTTACATATATACATGCTGGTGATGTTGATGATAGAATAAGCACATTTAGTTACATGATCTTGATAGGTGAAGGAGTTGTTTCTTGGTGCTCAAAGAAATAATCAATTGTCACACTACAAGCTGAATTCATGACAATAGCTACAAGTGCATGTCGAGCAATTTGGATGAGGAAAATGTTGAATTTCTTGGAAGGAAAACAGCCAGGTACATCAGTTATTTACTGTGATAATATATCAACTATTAAGTTGTCGAGAAACCCATTAATGCATGGCAGAAGCAAGCAAATTGATGCATGATTCCACTTTCTAAGAGATTTGTGCAAAGATGGAGTCATAGAATTGGAGTATTGCAAAACTGGGGCAAATTGCTAATATCTTTACAAAGCCATTGAAGCAACTTTTGCTTGAGAAACTAAGAGCAATGATGAGAATGTGTTCAGTCCAAGATTTTGAAGATGATGGTTACAAGATGAAATGAGCTTCCTAAATTGATTTTACCCTAAATCAGTTTAAGGGAGGGAATGTTAGAAATTAAGTTGTTTTTCTAATTTGAATAAAAAACTATAATATTGGCTTATGGAATGGGTTAAGAAATAATTTACAGCAATCCAAGTTTTTAATTGAACAATTTCAATAAAGTTAACTCATTTAAAAATCAAAAAAGTTTATTTTTAATTTTGTTTTATTTATAATTTTATAAACGTACTTTAATATTTATCATAATCTTGATTACACTACTCAAACAAACATAGTAACAGTAATATTGTTTCCATTAAATTAATTCCTATTACCATTCCTATTCCCATTGCGTTTCCATTATACGAATCAAACACGGCCCAAACTATAAAATTTAGAGAAACACAGTTCAATTTTATGCATGTAATTTGTCCATAATTGCATAGATTTTACACCTAAAATTTTAGCTGTCGAGAGGTGGATGGATATCCCTATACACTTCCGCCACTGCCCATCATGATCCTCTCTTTGGGAGGAGAAGAAAATATGAAAAATGGAAAAAAGATGAAGGGTGAAAAAAGAATGAAAGGAAGAACTCACCATGTAGCATAGAAGTCGACCAACACAGGTTTGTCACTATTAGACAGCAAATCATCAAAGGTGGAAAAAGTTTGCTTTTTTGCCTGAACCTAAAAATTTCATTAAAGAAGTCAGTTATTATATCCCAAATTAATCAACAACTCAGAGGCACAGGTGACAGGTTTACACTATAAATACAAATAGAAAAAGAAGATCAGGTTTTATCAAAAGCAAAGAAGTCCAATTTGAATTGCCTTAATGCATTCCATAATAACACGAAGCAATGAGAAAACATTTTAAGATTAATCAGTTATCCGTAGCATATAGCATAGCAATAGACACTCCATGATTCTAGAGGTAAGACATTAGTGCATACAGAGTCCAACCAAGTTACATCAGCTCATCAAAAGTTCTATTACTTTCAAAACATTAACGTTTCATTGTATGAGCAATAATTCACTCAAGCTTAAGAAATTGAGTCAGAGTGAGCTCATTCCCTCAGATTTTTATATAACCCATGTACTCAACTTGTTTCACTTTTAGTCCCTCTAAAAACACATTTTTTTCGTCTTAAAAAAAATATATGTTCACGGCATTTTTGAGTATGCCTCAAACAAATATTTTCTAAGTGAATAAAAAAAAATATATGCGCATTGCATGGGGAGATTAAATATAAAATCTAACCTATAAAGTGGTTATGTTATGCACTTAAACCCTCATTTTGAACTTCAAACATTTTCTAAGAATTGCTAATAAAAAAAGCATAAAAATGGAAACCAGTATTAAGTATAATGGTGAATTAAGAGATGTTCATCTCCTTCAAAAACTTCTTATTGAACTTACATACAGTCTATCGCATATATATGTATAGAACATATTACAAATATCCTCCCTCTAGCTTTGTTTAATATTTAAGTAACACATTATTAGTCCATGGATTTGAAAAACTATAACACTCTGTTGCATAAACGAGCCAATTATTCAACATAATTTCACTTTTAAACCCTCACTTTTAATTTCTCGGCTTTCATTTTCGTACAACATTAAAAAAATATGTTCATTTATACAGTAATAAAAAAAACATCTTTTTTTTCAATGAGAGGGATTAAAGGGGTTATGCCATATAGTTGAACCAAACTTATAAGTGATTTTTTTAAGGCTGTGACTTACATTAACAATTGAAGACGTATTTGCGAAAATAATTTTTAAGGGGAAAAAAATTTAGAGAAAGAATAATACAACAATAACTCGCGAAATGTAATTGAATATTTTGCTAAGGGATTTATAGTATAATAAAACAATTTTATTGGGTTGTCAACTCAAAGGTAAAATCTTTGTTACCAGAGGAAGAATTCGATTCCTCCAGGTAGCCGAAACCCCTCTTGTTCCAATTTGAAGGCGTCGAAATAGCAGAGAAGACGAGGAAGACAGTGTTGACGAATGAGAAGAAGCAGTAACGAGAGCTAAGCGATTGGTTCCGTTAGGATTTAGAGCAGCAGGAACTGTGGATGTTGAAACTGAGACCTTAGCCATTGGGGAAGAAATCTTTAGCCAGAGGAATTTTCTCGATTGAAGTTCCTCCGCTTTTGTTTGGATGGTCAGAAAATAAAACGAGGAAAATGAGAAATACCGAAGATAGTTTGTCTTCTCGTCCCTACTCACTTGTCCATTTTCTACTCGCCGTTCGCCAAGATTTTTTAATATAATTTTAATGATTTTTTTTTTTAATTTTACAACTCAAATACTTTAGATCAAATGGCCGACCTTTTACTTATTTTATAATTTAATTTATCTCACAATAAAATTTCAAAATATAAAGTAAGAAGAAAATAAACAGAAAAAATAACTAAAAAACCTAAGAGGATACATCTTTAAAAAAAATAATAAGTATTTATATTTATATCTTTCAATTATTATTTTATTACAAAATCCTTCTTCAAATTTCTTAATTATTTTTTTCAAATACCTCCTCCTCACTTTAAAATAATTTAAAATAGTAAAAAATGTTCGTTATTTTTTATAAACATGTAAATTTTGTTTTGTTATTTTAAGAAATTTGAAAGAACATATTTATAATTACCCAAATAAATAATATAAGATGTTATAACAGCTCGTAACTATAAGTTTTGTTTTTTTTTTATTAATCAAATAATTAGAACTTATTTTCTATTATTAGGATGAAACTAGAGTAAACCTTAGAGTTACGATTAGAGGTTACTAAGTGACTAATTTAAACATATATATTTATATTAGATAGTATTATGAGTTACTAGCGTAAATATTAATACCCATATCTGCAAACCCAACCCCAAACAATGTTGTAAAGTTATTTAAGTAAAAATGATTATAATGCTAAGAAATATACTATATTAGGCAATTAAATCCCAAACACCTAGCTAAATGACTACAAGCATGCTCAAGCCATCAAGGCGGTCGCTTAGAGTTCTGATTTAATAGCCCCAGTAAAGAAGAACTGTACTAACTATTTTAAAAACATAATAATAAATTTTTTTATTAAATTCAAGTCTAATGTACGAGACAAGAATATGATAAATTCAATTATGATTTAGATACGGAGCATAATTTTTTTTATTATACTTTTCATTCATATATTTTTTTCACGTTAAAAAAATATATATTTATTAAAGATTCATAATAAAAATAATTAAATTAAAATTTAATTATATGTCATAATTATTTTTTTACATAAAATTTCATTTTTAAAAAATACATTAAATTTTCTTATAGTATAAATGAACAATTTTTTTTAATTTTATAAAAAAAATGAACATAAATTTTCTTTAATGATAGAACTAAAAATAAAATTAATTAAATAACAATATCATTTATACAACGGAATGTTAAATAAATGAGTAATATAAAATTTTAAAAGGTTTACCTAATGTTCTCTTACCATCTCATATAAAATATAACCTAGCAAGTAACAAATTTAATTGAGATTTGATACTAATTTATCATCTTGTTGACATGTCTTGCTCTCTTCATGAGCTGGTGTTGTGTGAACAAAAGCCCTAATTGGCGTGTTGTGACTTAGTCCCTTCAATAAAGTCCTCTTATCTTTAAAGAAAGAAAAAGAAACGAAAACATAGACAACAAAAGCATTGTGTCGATGAATAGAGAGTACACATGCTGAATACAATGCTCCAAAATCAACAACTTGATGCAATGAGCGTGTTACAAAGTAGCAGATATCTAACTTTCAACACAGTACGTGGAAGAAATTTTCAATTCCAAAAACTACCCCCCACTTGTCAATGTGAAGGCCAGAAGAACAATAGTGAAGGCAAAGAAAATGGTTAAACAAGCAAACAACCACATGAATCTGCTTGAAACATTGTTCTGAATCTCTTGACTTCCCATTTCAACTTCTTCAAGAAGTTCTCTAACTTCATCTATGTCACAATCCTTAGCAGCTTGTGTAAGTTGACTTTGAATTTTCTCAAACATCGCAAATTTTCTATGTTGTTGTTTGTTCTTATTAGGCCATATGAAACTTGTCATCTTCCACAGCAGAATGCCCACATAGATGGCAACAATGACATCGACACTATAATGATGTCGTTCTCGTATTTCTCTTTGAGCACTATGCATCACTAGCAGCCATATGAAAGCTGAGCTATAACCTCCATAAGCTTCCTGCATAATGTATTCCAAGATAAAGAACTAAAGGTATGTTTGGTTTGCAGAAGAAAACGTGATGATAAACTTGAAAATAAAATTCATAAATTAGACAAACTTTTTTGACTTTTATATATGACGAAAAAAATGAGAAAAAAAAATAATAATATAATGTATTACAATGTATTTCTGGGATGTGGGAGGAATGAATAAGCTTTCCCGATTCCATTACATTATTAATAATTAAAGCAAACTTAAAAATACCCAAAATTCTTTCCCATTACCTTCCTATTTGTGAACCAAATAAATTGCCTTTCATAGCTTACTAATGAACAGAAAACATAATTTCAACACGTATAAAAGGTTGTTTACCGTCCAAGCCATAGCTGTCAAGACAGCAACTATAATGTGGCCACTGAATACTAGGTCATTGCAACCCCCTTCAGCTTTCTTCAACAAAGTGTACCAAGTTGATCCTTCTGATGGTGATGGCCGTAGGAAATCTACTAAAAAACTCATTGATCCCCAATCAGGACGGTAATCTTCAAGATATTCTCCAACATTGACTGAGGCATGATGGAATAGATTAGTTCAACATCATATTATCAAAGGGAGATATTTATTAGTACACAGACTTATGAGTAATGATATCATGCAATATTTGACTCATAGAAGAAAAGAAATCAAATGTGAATCTTTGCTGAAGAGGAAGCATCACAAGTACTGAACTACAAACCAAATAAGAAAGACATTAACGTTTGATCTGATTTCCTTAAGCTATGTTTGGTCACAGAACACTCAAAGAGTTTGGGGTAGATTTAGTAATATAACACTTTATTCCTGTAATTTTAATCGGTTGACACTTTAGTCTTGTAAATTTAATCGTATGACACTTTCCTTCTGTAACTTTAATTGTATGACACTTTCCTTCTGTAACTTTAATCAGTTCACGCTTTAGTTTTGTAATTTTATCCGTTTACACTTTAATATGTGATTTGATAAGCCCGATAACTTCTATGGATTTCCACTTCTATGGATTTCCACGAGACAATGAGCTCCCATCCTAAAAGCTTAACTCTTCGATGAAATGGACTCATGTATTTAAAAATCCATACTTTCATTGGTATTTTATCAATGTAAGACTTGTTTGTTCTTACTTCTCAACAATTCCGCTTTCAAATATCACCAATTAGCTTCCATTGGTCCACACTTCGACTCAAGCCATTCAACCGATCTTTCATGGCTAGTCCTTAAATTTTGACCTTAACCTACTTTATTTGTCCAAGGTTTCAGGATCCTCAACAAGGTCTTCCAAGTTCAACTATATTCTTTCTATAACAGTAGATCCACACCATCAAGAGATTATAGAATTTCATTTTAAACCCACCAAACCCACATTTCTCTAATTGAACCAAGATAACAATCAGGTCCTGATATCATTTTATAGACCCAATAACTCACATAATTTTTTCATCAAAGTGAGATTTATTTGCTCTTATTTTTCAATGGTACGTAACTTTACTCAGTTGATACTTAATTCCCGTAACTATTAAAGCAGACCCATTTAATCATAATTTTAAGTTTGGGTCATTGACTAACAGTTTCCTAAAAATTTCCATCTACTTCATTAGATGAACCTAATGAACATATGCATGTCACGTGTGCTTGTGCTATTCCAACATGACAATAAAAATACACCTCAAAATAAAACATGTGACATGCACATGTCCACTTAATAAAAGAAATCTAACATTTTTTAAAAAAATATCATTCAATGATCTAACTTAAAATTTCTGAACTAAATAACTATATCTAATAGTTATAATGATAAAGTGTTAGGTGGATAAATTTACAACAATAAAGCTACCCAAAACCTATAAATGACTCATAGCATCATGTTTAGGCTAAAGATGCATTCAGACAGAGGACATCAGGCACAGGTTAATAAAGAGCAATGAAACTAAAAGGTCAAACTTACCATAAGCCATATCCTGTCTTATTATCTGAGAAATAGCATTAGTATCTGAAGCATAAGGAACATAATACTTCTGAGCCCAGTGATGAGGATACGATGGAACTTTGAACCGTACACCAGCACACCAAGGCCGTGCTGATGGAAGAATTGTTGATACAAAGGTTATGGTACGCAGAAGACGACTAACAGCCATGGTGAACATATACCTTGCACCAAGTCCAAGTCCTGGAGCTTTTACAGAGTTAAATAGTACAGAGAAAGCTAACATCATAAACAACATTAGGTAGTGATGCAGTCCAATGATTCGAGCTCTCAATATTTGAACCGCTGCATGAGGAAGTTTCTCGTTGAGAGCTAGTAAAAACCACTGACCAGTGTCCGGAAGTGGCGAAGTGTTACTGTCAAAAATTACTAAGCCAATTAATTATTCCCATGTAAGTTTGAACTAAGGCATTATAGCATGCAAAGAAAAAAATATTTTCTCTATCAACAAGCAACAATAAAGAATAAACACCATTGTTATCATCCTCATAACCTGAAACTATCATGTCAAAGAAATAATCTTATTATATCTATTTTGCTTTTCTTTTAATTATAAAAACAGTATTCCAATAACAATAACATTTAACAGAATCCAAGTGAACAGGATTCAACATTGAACGAATAGTCATACTTCAATTAAAAAAATATCCATTTGGACGATATTTAATGTGAAGTAATAAGTTAGATTTCTTTTATCTTTATTTATAAAAGCCTTAATGTGTGGTCGATGACCAACCCTTTTTTTTTAAGTTCATGTTTGTTTTTTCTTTATTTATAAAAGCATTAACGTGTGGTCAACAACCAACCCTTTTTTTAAGTTTTGTTTGTTTTTAATGCACATTAATAAATAACAAAATATTCTTATATATACTTATGAATAGTTATTTTGATAATTTTATTGTATATTGAATTTGTATTTATTCTTTAGATAATTATATGAATCACATTAAGGATAATAATTCATACTATGCATGATTACTCATTTAATGAATAAGTCAAGTTAGGTCAACTCATTTATAAGCCGATTGTATTTATGTTAAATTAATCATTTTTGTATTAATATTATGTAATATCTCATATCGATTAAAAAAAATAATCGACTAATATAAACTATTTTTAAGCAAAAAATAATTTATAAAAATGCTTATTAAGTTCAATTAAGTCGTGTCTATCGTATTTATATAGGATTAAATTCTTAAATAATAATAAAAATAAATTAATTAAAGAAGTTAATACATATTATCTTGTTACATTTGACTTATTTATTAAATAAAGTTACGCAAGTCTTGTCAATATTATGTCAAATCTCTCGTGTTTGGATTATATTGCTTATAAAATAATTATTATTTTATATTTATTTTTCACTAACGTAATAAATTAATTAACTATTTATTTTAATAGTACTCATGCAAACTATTTTGTATCAAATTTTTACCTAATTATAATAAAAACAACCTAAAAATTTAATCTAAACTTCTTTTATTTTATAAAATAAAGAATTTCCGAACAATAACAATTATTATTTGAAAGTTAACACTATAAGTATACTTATTAAATTTTAATCACCAACACGTACTACAACAAATCACTTTAAAAAAAATTATCAGTTTTTCACCTTATTAAAATAAAAACAACATAAAACATTATATTTAAAGAATTTAAGAACAATGATAATGATTGTTTGATAATTAACATTATTATATACTTATCAAATTTAAATCATCAATTTGTGCACATGCACGAGTCCAAAAACTAATAATAGTAAAAGTTATAAACCAGACATAAGAATGTTATTTTTATGATTATAAATTATAAGAATGCTATTTGTATTATTTTTTTCTTTTTCCTTGCAATAAATTGGAGAAATTAAGGTTGTTTTAGCTAGTTGGTCATATTCTATTAAGAAAATAACATCACAAATCATTAGTTCAATTCAGTTCATTTAAGATTGATCTGATGAGCTTAAAAAACACAATTCATCTAGTTTATAAGCTCATATGAGCTAACTCACCTAACTCATGAGTAACACATTTAACAAAATTTCTTTATCAAAAACTTACTTTTATAATGTCACTATGGAAAAACACACTTAATAGATTTTTTCTTACTTTACAAAAATATAATATTTATATTAACTTTTTTTCTTAAATAAAATTATAAATATTTTTACTTTTTTTTTTCAAAATGTAAATGAGTCAACTAGCCTAATTCATTTAAAAATAACCTAAGCTAAATAAAATTTAGATGAGCTGAGCCACAACTCACATAAGCTAAGTTGATTCTATGCAACTCAGCTTACGTAACACCTCAAAGTTGATCCATCTTTTGGTTCCTAATATTTATGCATAAGTATGCCTGCAAAGGTATCACACATATTATTAATTCCAAGGAGGAAAGTGGCAAAGTGAAGCAGATGTCCAACAATGAAACTCAATATTGTTGATATTTTATAACTATTTTGGTGGAGGGAAAAGAGACAAAACAATTTTTTTTTTACTAATCAAACACTCTTTTTATTTCTCTCCTCTACATTCTTACAACATAATACAACTCTATTTATAGACCTAAACAAGACTCTTAAAATTCGTATTAAAAAAAATTAGTTTTAAACAGAACAATAAATTCTGACCCTTCCTTGCTAAAATTTCCATAACTTATTATAGATAATACCAAATGACCTGAAACCTTCACCATTAAAAACTAGACTTAAAAACACACGAAGTAGACTCTTCATTTGCTCAAAATGACCCCGGAATGCCCCTTCACTTCCTCTTTCAATACTGCCTTAAAACCTGTCCGTTTTTAGTAAATTAGTTTATTTTCCACAAATTCCTCCCTTAAACTCAAATTTCCTCCATCCTTCACGCCACGCCATCTTGCATTTATCCACCAAAACCGTGGGTAATGGCTTTATGGAACATGTTTTACTTGATCATGACTCGCTACATGATTCAACTTCACACTCCCTTCCCGATTTGTTCTCGAATGAAATGAAATTTAACATCGATATGCTTGCTCCTTTCGTGATGTACCGGATTCTTCATGCAGTTCAATGCCGACCTGCCATCAACTCCTGATCTCGGTTGCTTCTTCTGTCTCGAGATTCAACTCGCTTAAAAGTTTCCTTAGCCAACCGCATGTCGCACACACACCACGATGTCGCCACATATTCCCGCTTCGCATGTCGAGTAGTTGTCACGATGGGTTGTTTTTTCGACATCCACGTGAACGATGTGTCTCCCATAAAGAATACGTATCCCGATGTATTCTTTCGATCATCTATGTCTCCGCACTCGCTCACTATCGCAGTATCCCACCGCTTATACTCTTCGTTCTCGAGAAAAAAATAACACGAGTGATTCGTACTTCTGATATATCACAAAAATTCTCTTCAACGCTTTCCAATATGTATAGACCGGTTCTTCCATGAACCGACTTACCACTGCTAACACCGTAAGATATGTCTCGTCTCGTGTACGTGAGATAACGGACTTCCTCACCAAACTTCGGTATTTGGTCGCATCAACTCGTTTCTCCACCGTCAAACTTAGAAAGTTTAGCCCTAGGTTCCACTGGTGTCACACGCTGCGTTGACTCCTCCATTTTGTTCCTTTTTAGAATTTCTTTGCATATGTTTCTCAGTGATACAAAAATCCCAAAGATTTTCTTTGTCTAACCTCAGACCAAGGAAATATTTCATCAAACCCAAATCATTATTTCGAACTCCCCGAGTCATAGCCTCTTTAAAATCTTTTATCATCTCCTCATTATTCCCTATGAATATAAGATCATCAACATAAAGAGCTACAAACAACAAGTTACCTTCTTCTTTTTCTTCACGTACAAAGTAATGCTCATACGGGCATTGAGTAAACCCGTTCTTCTCAAGTAAGTGTCGATGCAAGGGTATTCCAAGCTCGAGGTGCTTGCTTTAGTCCATAAAGTGCCTTCTTCAATTTCAAGACCTTCTTTTTCTTCCCCAATTTTTGTGTACCCTAGTGGTTGCTCTACATACACCTCTTCTTCTCTAAAGCACACCATTCAAAAAAGCCGACTTGACATCCATTTGAAAAATTTTCCATTTGAATTGAGCCGCTGAGCAACAGAGAAGGCGAATCGTTCTCCATTCTTAAATCGGGGCAAAGACTTCATCATAGTCTATCCCCGCCTTTTGTCGATAGCCCTTTGCAACTAGCCTTGCCTCGTACCGCTCTATCTCGCCTCGAGCATTCATCTTCTTTTGTATACCCATTTTACTCCTATTGGGTCGACATCCTTTTGGCAATTCAACCAACTCCCAAGTTCTGCTCGTCAATTGCTTTTATTTCTTCATCCACGGTCGTCACACTTCTCATTCCGTACCGCTTCTTCAAATGTAATTATTTCAAGATCCGCCAAAATACAAATTAAATGTACCTCACTTGTCGAGTCGTACAAATCTCGTACGCTCGCATTTTCGGTTGTCTCGCTCTTCCTCATTATCGCTTGTTCGAGGCTTCGTTATCTCGATCTCGAGGTTTGTCGTTGACGTGGTCGATGATTCTCCCTTTCTACCATCACCTCGAAGAGTTTTTTTCCAGCCTCCCCTCGCTTTTCATTCACCTTAACATCTCGGCTTATTATTACCTTTCCTTGTTTATTGGATCGAGAAGCTCGAAACCTTTAGTCTTCTCATAACCAATGAACACAAATTTCTTGCTTCTTATCTTCTAGCTTTGTTCTTCGCCGATCCTAAGACGTGTGCATAAACCACACTACCGAATATTCTCAAGGTGAGACCGTCGGCTTTCTACCACTCCAATTTTCTCAGGAGTTTTATCTTCTAAACTCGTACGTGGACACGGCTTTTGCACATAAATCGCGTACGTTTTCGCCCCAAAATTCTTTGGCAACTTCTTACTAAGATTGATCGAACCATGTCGAGAATGGTCCGATTCTTTTCTCTCATGCACACCATTTTGTCGAGGAGAGAGTACGGTGCGGTTAGGAACCTTCTTATTCCACGTTTCCGTACGCATCTCGCAAATTCGCCGAGTTGTATTCGCCACCTCGATCAAAAAAAAACGTAGCTCTAATAAACTTGCGCTTGCCTTCTCTACCATTACTTTGAACTTTTTAAACACTTCGAATGCTTCCGCATTTTTCTTTCAGAAATAAACCCAAGTCTTTCGGAATAGTCATCGATAAAAGTAATGAAATATTTTTTACCGCCGAACGACTCGTGATTAGCCCACAAATGCTCAGGTATGTATTAATGTGAGATGATCCGTTGTTCCCAGATCTTCTTCTTCCGAAACGAGTGTCTCGAGTGCTTCCCGAGTACACACTCCTCGCAAAACTTCTCGATGTAGTCAATCTCGCAACCCATGTACCATTCCTTTCTTCGACAATTTTTGTAAACCACCATAGAAGGCAAATGACCATATCGCAAATGCCACAGTGAACGCCTTTGTCTTCTACATTAACTCGCAAACACCTTTCTTGCACATAACACAGTTGATTTTGTACATTCGATTCTTCGCCATCTCAACTCGTGCTATTACTCGCTCTTCTTGTCTTTCGCCTGTAATACTCGATTTTTCATAAACACCGAGTATCCTTTCTCCATGAGTCGTCCCACGCTCGTGGATGTCGCTTCGAGATCGTGTACATAATAAACATTCTCAATTAATCCCTTTAAACCATTCTTTTGCAAATATGATATTGTACCTCGACCTTTCACTGAATCTTTGACGCATCTCCAAATGACACGTGCACATCCTCTATCTCTCGTATCTCCACAAAGAGGTGTTTCAGGCCCGCACATATGATTACTAGCGCCGCAGATCGAGATACCACACCGTGTCGGCCGTGGGAATGGTATTTTGGTAGGCCATCGCGAGAACACCATCTTCTGGCTCTTCTTCCGCGACTAGATTCACGTTTTCTTCTACCTTTTCTCATAATAAAGACTTTTGCATACCCACGCTTGCCACAATTATAGCATTCGATATTTGATTGTACTTTTCACAGAAGGCCCACGCTACTACAACAGAGCACTCAACATTTGAATGATTCGAGCCGCCCTCCCACGACCACGTCCTCACCTCGCTAATTTTGTTGGCTCGACCGCCCTTCTCCTCATGCCGCATCTCGACCGCTTACTTCGACCTCCACCGCCGCGCTCTCTACCACGAAAGTTTTCGAGTATGAAAGTACCTTTTCATCTTTGATAGATACACTTGGCTTGCAAGACTTCCTCGCCGACTCGTTCTTCTTTTCTTCTTCTTCCGCCGTTCACGCGCCTCAAGAGAACCACGAGATCATCAAGGTCATCTCCTCCGTATTTTTCGACTCCTCAATTGCACAACGACATTCTCAAAATTCTCGTTAACGACCAGAAAATTTTCTCCACCACTCTTGCATCGCTTAGAATTTCTCCATTTCCTTTAGCTTGATTCACCACTGTTGCACACGCGAGATGTAGCCTGGATACACCTTCTCGACATCTTCATCTTCATACTCTCCACCCGCGTAGAGTTCGAGTCTTACTTCGCTTTTACCTTGGCCGGCTCCTTGAACACTTTTTCTAAAATGTCCCACGCTTCTTTTCAAGTAGTTGCCCGCAATCTCTCTCAAAGCCCGACTCGTCAACGCCGAAACAACATGTATAAGGCCGCCTTATCCTTCGATCGCTCCTCTTCAACGCCTTGTTTCAACCGCCGTATATCCCGTGGTATTTGTCAAGTTCTTTGAAACCTTCTTTCGACCACCTCCCACGCATCTGCGATCCGAGAAGAGCTTTCATTTGAATGCTCCAATTCTCGTAGTTCGCCTTCTCGTTAGTCGTGGTAGCGGCATTTGTCCCATCACATTCGCCATCGACTCGATACCAATTTGTTGATATTTTATAACTATTTTAAGTGAGGGAAAAGAGACAAAACAATTTTTTTTACTAATCAAACACTCTTTTTATTTCTCTCCCTCTACATTCTTACAACATAATACAACTCTATTTATGTACCTAAACAAGACTCTTAAAATTGTATTAAAAAATCACTTTTAAACAACAAGAAATTCGACTTCTTCCTTGCTAAAACTTCCATAACTTATTGTAGGTAATACCAAATGACCTGAAACCTTCACCATTAAAAACTAGACTTAAAAACACACGAAGTAGACTCTTCATTTGCTCAAAATGATCTGGAATTTCCCCTTCAATTCCTCATTCAATACTGTCTTAAAATCTGTCCGTTTTTAGTAAATTCTGAGTTTATTTTCCACAAATATGGTGTCCAATTTGACGGCTTGGAATTGCTTGCTATCACAGGCACATGAAGTGTGAAAATAGAAGTGAAGAAAAAACAGGCAGAATAAGTTTTGTAGCAGATGAAATTTTCATTAAGAGAAGGAAGCTTAGATCCATCGAACTGCTATTGTTTAGAGAAAATGTGAGGGAGGAAAAGTGCATAATTTGGACTGGTTTTGTAGCAGATGAAAATTTGTTTCCTATAGATAGTGTGACCATTAAAGGAGGATCTTAGGATGACAATGGATGGAGAAAGAGTTATTTCTCATTTCGTAAGTGGTTTTGATGCCCCACAGTTGTTATATAGAATTATTATAAGAGAAAATATTCATTAATCCTAAAGTAAGGATAACTTGATAGTCCCTACCAATCACATATTTGTTTAGTGCAATATTTTCTTGAAAATTGTGTAATATATATATATATAATCAAATTTATTCTTAATATGATTGATCACGAATAATGTATAATTTCTCTTACTAGAAATCAAAGCTTCAACTTCTTTTTACGTTCACCAAGAGCATTAAAGGCATAATATACATGACACTGACACTCACTATGTTAAGATGTTTAATAATATTGCAATACCGCCAGTTGCCTTGTAGTTATGCTCCAAGTGGGTATTAAGAGGACTTAAGTTTGAGTCCTGTTAACCTGTGTGAGTGAGTATGTAATATGTTATTTAAAAAAAGAAAAATATTACAATGTCTTTTATGTCATCAAGTCATTACCACAGACTACGGGAATAAAGCAAAGAGAAGCGTGGCTGTTTGGTTATAGTAGGTCAGGATTGTTTCAAAAAATACATCATGGCTGGAATTTGCAAGTACATCCAAAAGGGCACTTTTTAAGTTGAGTAAGTGTGGCATTCAATGCATTCTAGTGAAAAGAAAACTGAAGAGATTAAAAGAAATTACAAAGAAGACAAGGCATATAAATTTAGGTCCGCTAGAAGACTGTACCACCCGACCTGATTCGACCTGACTCGAAGTCCGAATATATCCGGAAAAAGTCGGATCCGACCCTACCCAATTTAAGAGTCAAGCTTTGGGTCAAACATTTCTATGATGAACCCAGTCCAAACTCGGAAGTGTGTAGGTGTTTTACACTTGATTAATTTTTATTTTTTTTCTTCCTTTCCAATTTCATCTTGCACCTTTCCCATTATAGGTTAAAGTATTGGCACTTCAAATATAAGTAAGATTTATGTGGTGTATCTTGATAGTTTTAAATTGAGAGAGAAAGTTTGCCATTATGTGGTTGTGGAAGGAAGTTATCAGAATATTAATGGGAAATTCTAAATTGATAGAGGGAAAGTTTGCCGTTGAGAATAGTGGTCTAAATCGGTAGATCAAGAAAGAATTTAAGGTATGCAATCTATCAATAAATCAATTTATTACGAAGTATTAACCACCCCAGTGTCAAGTTCTTTAGTGCTGACATGTTTACATAATTCCGAAGCAGAGCAGACAAGATAAACAACACCTCATTGCTCATCGTGAAACATAAGATCTCATCAATCCTCAGAAATTAGTTTGCCTTTAACCATGAAAGTTATCGCTCAAACTTAAAACCCAATCCCAAACCACAACAAATCAAACTGGATCCTAGTAGAATAAAGTATAGACAGGGCAAAAGTCAATCAACCCAAATCACAATAACCAAAGACAAACAAAATCACATTGCAAAACTTCAAATATTTGAAAGATTCATCATCTGGGTACTAAATTTTCAGCTCAAAAGCACCATTCATACACAAGAAGAACAAAAATATTCAAAAAGAAAATGGGTTCAAAGTTCAAAGTAGTACCTGTGCCAGTCAAGTCCAAGCACAGCAGTGACTGAGCGGACGGAGAGAGATTCAATGAAAAGAGTAGAGAGCATGAAAAGCATTGAACCAACAAAGGGTAAAGCAGAGCCGAGCTCAGAAGACCAGTGCTTGTAGAAAGGAACACGACTGACAGCTACAAGAGCCAGCAAGATCCAAAGTGCCGGTTGAAGACGGTCGTGCCAAGTGGGAGAGAGGTGACGCAGATAGTCAACAGCCACGTAGGCCATGGCCGCCATGCCCAGCCCACCGGATCTTGCGCTCGGCCACCACATGTTTGGTGGTGAAGGAAGTGGAAACCGGAGACAGAGATTGCTATGTAGTTGTAGATGCAGGATGCAAATAAAAGAGTAAAACTAAATAAGGAAATTTTGACTTAAAGCTTTGTTTGCTTTGGTGAAATCTCGTCTTGGCTTTTCGATGTCCGTCTTTCATTAATGGTTTTTTACCGAGAAAAACTAACAATTTTGGATAATTAATTTTATTTTCATTTTTTATTAATTATGGTACATGAGTTCCAAATCCATTAAAAAAATATTCTGTTTATTTTTTAAAAAATAAAATTTATAATTTTCTTTACCCACATTATTTACTTATAGTTTGAATATTTTATTATTTAAAAAAATTTAATAATAATTTTTATTAAATGCTTTTTATTAGATTTTTTAAAATTAAATTATGATTATTTAAATTCATTAAATATTAAAATTTAATTAATTTAATCACATTTAATATCATATTTATTATAAATTTAAAAATTTAAAAATTATTATTTTATATAAAAAAAATTCTTTAAATAATGATATAATGGAGACGGGTGAATAATGAGTACATATATTTTTTTCCATTTTCAATGTTTTTTTTTTCATCTTTTATCTTATACTATCGAGCCTAAAATATAGTCACGTAGCGCACATGACATGATATCTATTATGTATCGCACATGATAAGTATTTTAAATCGTTGGATTTTCTTTAATTTTTACATATAAACATAAGAGTAAACTAAGGGCATCAATCATGTAATAACGATATGAAAATTTATTAGTAATTAATTAATTAAAAAATTAGATTATTTTAATATATTTTTTATTAAATGATTAAATATTATTAAATTATAATTATTTAATAATAATACATTTAAAATTAATATTAAAAAGATTTATGGAATAATTTTCATTATTTGTTAACGGTAAATTTTATTTTAATATTTTATTAATTTTTTAAATTTTTATTAAAAATTAAAATATATATTTAAAATATTTCTATTTTAATATTATTATTGTTAATTTTTTTAAATAATTTTATATTAAATTTTATTTTTATTTTTATTAAATATTTGTATTTTAATTGAGTTTAATCATTTGATATAAAATAATAATATTTAAATAAAAAATAATCTAGATAATATAATTTATCTTTAATTTATTTATTTTTTATAACTAAATAACTAAACAATATTATTTTTAATTTAAAAAATTAAACGATATAAATAATCTAATATAAAAGATTTATATTACACGTTATTCTATTCTATTATATGTTGTTATAAATAATTTACCTAATAAAAAAATTATCAAGTGTCAATATGTCAATGAATGAGGGAACTCATCAACACACCGATGGATCTCTATAGGGACAGAAAAGTCACCACGATCCCCTCTCACTTTAATTCTAGTAACAAAAAATTTAGATATAATATCTATAAAATTTAAATAAAATATATTCATGAATAACTTTGTGTTACATCTAAATTTTTATTTTTAAATTTTATCATTCAAAAATATATTATAAATTAAATAATTTAAATATATTTGTAATCAAATAAAATAATCATTATATTTTCTTTAATAATAAAAAAGTAGCAATCAAAAAGTATACAATAACTATTTACATGATACTCCTTGAATTTGCCATTGCATGAACACACACCAACCCTATTGCCCCTCCCAGAGTAATGAAAATATTCTCTATTCTAATCGATCCTTGTGCCTTACGTTTATTTCTTCTGTGCATTTAGATTTAATTGAATTATTTGTCCATAATTTATTTAAAAGTATTTATTTTATAATTATCCATCAAATATAGGTATGTACGGATGAAGGTATACATATTTTAATTTAAATAATTCCCCTGCCGATTATTTTTTTCTTTCTAAATAGCTTATTGATAGTTTTTTTTTTTAAATAATAAATTATTTATATAATTAAAATTAAAATTTGAATCTTAAATCTTTTATAAACTCAAATAAATTATATATCATCGCTAAGTGGGTTTTATAGATGGTTTTCGTAAGCATATTATTATAGTTTCTTACTTATTAAATACAACTGAATTTATTTACCGAAAAAAATACAGCTGAATTTTTCTTTTCTTTTGTTTTCAACGTTACGTGACAAGTTAATTTTTTTTTTAGGGAAGCTTAATAACAATCAATCCAACAAAATAGTTAAAATTGTAATACTTAAAGAATCTTAAATGCTTTATTTTACACAAATGAGGTGACGTTTGAATTAGGCAATTATAATAACTTGAGAAGGAAAAGGTTTTTAAAATATTAATAAATAAATTCATCAATTTCACATATTATACACTTATAAATATAAAAATATTTATATTATAAAATAAAAATTAAGAAATAAAATAAACATATATTCAAAATATTAAAGAAATTGAACATATCTTCTATACTTATAATTGAGTTAAAAATAAAACTTTATCCGTAAAATAGATTATGTTATATAGTTAAATTAAAGAAACCTTGTAATTAAATTTAGATAAGAATGTATTTATAATAAAAAAATATTAAAAAAATTAAAATGAGAATGATCAAGTAATAGACTACTTAATATTCTATTTCTATTTCTAACCATCACTTGTCAATATGAAAGCCATAAGAACAATGGTGATTGCAGAGAAAATGGTGACACAAGCAAACAACCACATGGACCTCTTAGAAACTTTGTTCTGACTCTCTTGACTTCCTATTTCAACTTCTTTAAGAAGCTCTCTCACTTCATCTATGTCATAGTCCTTTGCAGCTTGGGTTAGTCTACTTTGAATTTTCTCAAGCATTGCTAGTTTTCTTTCTCTATTTGCATCCTTGTTAGGCCAGATGAAACCAGTCATCTTCCATAGCATAATACCAACATAGATGGCAACAATAACATCTACACTATAATGATTGTGCCCTCTTATTTCTCTTTGAGCACTATGCAACACAAGCAACCATATGAGAATCGAGCTAAAACCTCCGTAAGCTTCCTGCATAAAGTATGCAGAGAGAGAGAACTAAGCAACTTTCCCTTTAGAGGGTTACTAATGACTGAAGATATCGATTTCAAAAACCAACAATAGGCGACTTACCGTCCATGCCATAGCTGTTAAAGTAGCAACTAGCATGTGGCCACTGTATACGAGGTCATTGCAACCTCCTTCAGCTTTCTTCAATAAATTGTACCAAGTTGATCCTTCTGATGGGGTTGGCCTTAGGAAATTTATAAGAAAACTCATTGGTCCCCAATCCGGACGGTAGTCTTCAAGGTATTCTCCAGGATCAACTGTGACATAAGGAAACAGATTGTATGACCCAAAGTTACATAAAAGTCTTGAGAGAAAAAACTTCTAAATATATGCTGAAATTTAACATGCGAACAGATTAATAATATAACTTAGAATGATTTAATAAATCGTGAACCAGATAAGAAAGATACTAATGGTACGCATGATTCATTAATCATTATGCAAAAAAGTATTACTTTTGGGCTAAAGACGCATTTAGATATTAGACAGATGGCATAAGGCATGTTAATAGCAGGAGACAATGAACCTAATCTGTGAGACTTACCATAAGCTATGTTCCTACTTATTAAATGGTAAAGAGCATTAGAATCTGAATTATAGGGAATATAATATCTCTGAGCCCAGCGATGCGGATAAGATGGAATTTTGAATCGAATACCAGCACACCAATGACGAGTAGATGGCAAAATTGTAGACACAAAGCTTATCGTACGCAGAAGGCGACCGATGGCCATGGTGAACATATACCTTGCACCTAATCCAAGACCAGGAGCTTTTACAGAATTAAATAGTACAGAGAAAGCTAACATTATAAACAGCATGAGGTAGTGGTGCAATCCAATAATTCGAGCTCTTAATATTTGAATCACCACATGAGGAAGTTTCTCATTGAGAGCCAGTAACAACCACTGACCAGTGTCTGGAAGTGGAGGAGCACCACTGTCAAAGATTACCAAGCCAATTAATTATTCAATCGTTAGTTTTTTAACTATGGCTAATTCAACATACAAAAGTAGAAATATTTTCTCATGTTGCCAAGAAACAATGAGATATGAGCCATGAGAGAGCAGAGCATATAACTCGTAATGTATATACAATTATTACCTTTACACTATATATATGGATAAACTCAATAGACTAAACTATTAATTTTCCCAGCTGGTTGTATTCTGTAGAACTTTATTATTTGGTTTTAAATATCTATCTATAAGTATATCTGTACATAGAACCAAGTAAATTTTTTACATCCAAGAAAGTGAAGCAAACATATTCAACAACTAACCTCATTTCCTCATTTTGAAAATAAGCTTGACTGCATGGAATTGCTTGTCACATCAAAAATAGTAATGTAAATAAAACACAGCTGAAGTATCAACGATTAAGTCCTACAATTGCAAATATGATTAAGAAAAGAAGCATAAGGCAGCCTGGACCGACTAAGCTGCTATTGTTTAAGTAAAAATCAGGCTAGAGGAAAAGATGGATTTTAAGCCCCAAAATAGCACTATATATTGTACATAATCGAATTAGTCCCAAAATAACATGTTAGCTTGTACATAATATGTACATATGTATATATTTAGTTTGTGTAAACTCTTTACATAAATGAATATACATGTGTACCCACTTTGTGTATCTAACATGTTATTTTAGGGCTAATTCGATTATCTACAACTTGTACATGCTAACTCGAATTCTCAGTTTCATTTACATTAGCCAAGAGAATGAAATACATCATACACAGAACAGGTCTCTCTAATATGTTAAGAGTCTACTCAATGCTTGTTTTCCAACTGTTACTCTGTAACCAGTTTTAGAAGGCATGGAGCTTTATGAATAATTGGCTCAGTAACAGTTGGAATGATAAATTTATCAAGGATGGAAGCAACCAGAAAAGGAAAGTTTTGAGTCAGGTAAGAGTAGTAATCAACTCTATGCACTACATTCCACCAACAGAAGAATTGAAGAGGTTATGAACTGCAATGTAGACAAATCAAACTGATCTCACTGCCTAAATTATAAGGATTCTCACTAGCTTTCCATATTTTGGATGATTTAGTATCCAAAGTAGACAACTCAAAGAGATCCCACTGCCTAAATTAAAAAGAGCTTCAGGAAAAGAAAGGTTCTGATCATAGATGCAATTAATGACCTTTAAGAATTACACGATTGGGGAAAAAATTTAACATAGTTTGTTTATGCTCTAGTGAATAACTTCTAACTCATGGTTTGACCAAGCAATTATGACAATAAGATTGAAAAAAGGTTCAACCATCTCAAATGGGTTAATTGCCAAAAATAGTCCATAAAACATATTCAACTCCTCTGGAGCCATTATTAACCATGGATTCAATAAATAATGTTAATAATACTTCCAAGACAGTGTGAACTTCTAAAGCTTTCATCTAAAATCCTATCAATCCTTAGAAAAGTGGTTTATATTTAACCCAGCTCACAAACTATATGCACCAATTCATGTAATCAAGACTCAAACATACGGATAACCCATGAGGAACGAAATGCCAACAATATATCACGAACCGAACTCGACACACTAAGACTGAAGCAGAAACAGGGCAAAATACAGTCAACCCAGATGACATTGGACCAAACAAAACGAACCCAAACTGTAAAGTATCATAACTTTGACCGTTTCTTCATCTGGGTAGTGGGTAGCATCGTTATGAGCTCAAAAAGCGTCACACGTCCATAAAAAAGATGCAAACAAAGAGATGAGTCAAATCACCTGTGCCAATCGACACCGAGCACAGCGGTGACAAAGCGAACAGAGATAGATTCGAGGAGAAGAGATAAGAGCATGAAAATCAAGGAACCAAGAAAGGGCATAGCCGAACGGAGCTCAGTGGACCAATGCTTGTAAAAAGGAATACGACTTACGACTACAAGAGCAAGCACGGTCCATAACACTGGCTGTAGACGCTCGTGCCAGCCGGGAGACACGTGGCGTAGGTAGTCAATGGCCACGTAGGCAATGGCTGTCATGCCTAATCCGCCGGTTCTTGGGTCCAGCCATCGCATTCGCATGGTTGACGGTGGTAGTGAAGCTGGTAGAAGCATAGCGTTATTGTGCTTTTTACCTTTTTTTCTCTTATTAATTGCGTTTTTTAACTTTTTACTTGGCCTTTTTTTTTTTGCCTTTTTTTCTGAGTAAAAACCAAGTTGGTACTTGGCGGTTAAAGATGCTAATAAGGGGGAAACCTCTTACACTTTGTTGCGTGGACGTATTATTCATTGCACATATTCACAATTAATAAATTAATGGATTTAAAAAAAACACATGAATTAATTTTTTTTAAAATTTTTAACAATAAAAATAATATTACTTATTTTCAACTCATATATTTTCACAATTAAAAAAAATTAATACATTATTTTACATTTAACGACATTCATATTAAATTCATTTTAATTCATTTAGTATTTAACGTTATTCAATTAAATATCGGATGTTATTTTTATTTTTATAAATTTTAAAGTATTATTTTTTATAATTTTCCTTTTTCTTTTTCTCACTAACTAATTAGGAAAACATTAATTCTTTTTATAAATGAATTTGTGACTCAACAATACTTAGGTGGCGTTTGGTTCGTGGAATGGAATCGGAATCGGAATTGGAATCGGAATGGAATGGAATGGAAAGGAAACAATTTTGTTTTGTTTGACCACTGGAATCAAGCTCAGAATCAGGATTATACTGTTTGGTTTGTTACTGGAATGGAATGAAAAAAAGCTGTAAATGACCTTAATACCCCTACATGCTCTAAAATTCAAATAATGTCATTTAATTACTATTTTTTCGTCATACAAAATACATTATTGAAATCGTTATTTTTCTAAATAAGTATTACTTAATTAAAAATAAATATATTATTAAAATTATTATTTTTCTAAATAGGGTTTAGGGTTTTGAGGTTTGGGATGTGTGATTTAGGTTTAGGGATTAGGGATTTGGGGTTATATTTATAGGTTGAGGTTTAGGGTTAAAATTATTATTTTTCTAAAAATAGTTTAGGGTTTTAGAATTTTGGATTTAGGGTTTAGGGTTTTAAGGTTTAAGGTTTAGGGTTTAGGGTTTATGGTTTTAGGACTTGGAATTTGGGGTTTAGGGTTTTGGGATTTATGTTTTAGGATTTATGGTTTTAGGACTTGGAATTTGGGGTTTAGGGTTTTGGGATATATGTTTTAGGGTTTTGGGTTTTGGGATTTATGTTTTAAGATTTAGGGTTTAGGGTTTAGAGATTTGGAGATTTGGGGTTTAGGGTTTTAGGGTTTAAGGTTTAGGGTTTTAGGATTTGGGGTTTAGGGTTTTAGGATTTGGAATTTGGGGTTTAGGGTTTAGGGTTTTGGGATTTATGTTTTAATGTTTAGGGTTTTAGGGTTTAGGGTTTAGGGATTAGGGATTTAGGATTTGAGGTTTATGGTTTAGGGATTTGGGGTTTAGGGATTTGGGGATTTGGGGTTTATGATTTAGGGTTTTAGGATTTGGAATTTAGGATTTAGGGTTTAGGGTTTAGGGATTTGGGATTTATGTTTTAGGGTTTTTGGATTTATGTTTTAAGGTTTAGGGTTTAGGGATTTGAGGTTTAGGGTTTAAGGTTTTAGGATTTGGATTTAGGGTTTTGAAATTTTGGGTTTAGGGTTTAGGGTTTTGGAATTTTGGGTTTGAGAATTTAGGATTTGAATTTAAGGTTATATTTTAGGTGAGGGTGAAATTGGAAAAAAAAAGTTTAGATGGGAATGGAATAATGATTACCAAAGGTGTGAGAAGGAATTGTGATTCCTTCTATTTTAGTAATGAGATTTCATTCTGCCCTCCATTCCGTCTAACCAAACACACAAAATGGAAGGAATCAATTCTGATTCCATTCCATTCCCTCCAACCAAACGTGGGGTTAGTTTATTTTAACATGCTAAAAATTTGGGGTTTGAAACTCATTTAATGAAATGACTAATAGCTATTAGAAAAGAGAAAAATATATTCAAAGCTTTTTACTTATTACATAAATGATACTTAAATTTTATACTTATTTTTTTATAATAAATTAATTTTATTATTAGAAAAAAATGACTGTATAAAAATAAATATTGTTTTTTATAATTTTAGTTTTTTATGACGTAAGTTTTATTTTTAAAATAAATATTTCATCTTTAGTGTAACATTCCCTTAAGAAATAAAAATAGAACAATAAGTTATTTTATGGTTTTTTTTAACGGAGAACATAAATTGTTTATAAATATAATAAAAAATCATTAAAATATTTAGTAAACTATGTTTTTTATAATATGCTGTGCTTCCTAACTTTTTTGTAGTTAAAAATATTAGAAGGGATAGATTAAACTTATTTGTTTTTGATTAATTTAAATTCGAATAAATTTAAAGATTTTCAATTCGAATTCGATTTTATGATATAATCAACCTGAATATATTAAAACTTTTGGATCAAATAAGTTCAAATTGATATTAAAATTTATTTACGAAGTATTGTCATTTATAAAACACAACATACATAAATTAAGTTTTAAATTGATATTTTTGTAACAAATATTATTATTTATTGTTAATTGTGGCCCAAAACAGTTTTTCAGCCCAAAGCCCACATTCAACATAAACCCTTGGCTCTTATATATATATATATTCATTTGTTTTCCTTTGCTGCAAGGGTTACGTAACGTACCAGAGAAAGAAAAAGAGAAACATGTTAGAAAACATATTAAAAGCTACACTAAAATAGAAAATAGAGAAGAAGTAAAGAGTTGAATGACGGAAGAAGAAAACCGTAACCAAGAAGCGAGAAAATCACCAAGGACAAAGCTGTCCATTTCACCGTCATTCGTTGTAGTGTTCTCTCATTTCAGTACGTTAATATTTGATTTAATAGCAAGTTTGTTAATTTTATTCGCTATATATATTACCAAGGTAAATTAGAGGGGATATTTTGTGGGTTTGATTTTTGGATTTTGGTATAATTTGTAAGCTATACGGAATTGGTGTTTGTATCTCCATTTGATTATTAGTGGATTTTATAGGTGCTACGGTCGTCGATTAGGTAGACTTTTCATATTGAAAAGTTGAACCACATAAATCATCGTGCGTGCAATTTAATTTCATCGCTTATTACTTTTCTTGTTACCCGTTATTATTAATTTGTGCAACCAAATTGGACCGATATTCGCCGCAAAGTGCGGTCTTTAACAAATTGGTATCGAATTTATTGGGTTATTACGGTATTTATCGAACCCATCAAGTTTGCTCTTTTGGATTTATTTTTGAGCTTCGTTATCGATTGGTTACGTATTTTTACGGTCAGATTGCTTATTTAATATTGGGTTTTCTCGTAATGGCGGCAAAATATGAAATTGAGAAGTTCGATGGTAGAAATGATTTTAGTCTTTGGCGTATGAAGATGCGGCATGCCGTATTAGTTAAAAGGGCTCGTTAAGACAACTTCAAGCGCAAGGATAAATTAGAAAAATTGGTGATGAAGAAAAAGATGCATTGATGGAAAATGCTTTGAGTTCAATTGATTATCCTTGTCGATGAGGTATTACGCGAGGTTGGTGATGAGAATCTCATATTTGGGTTATGGCTTAAATTGGAGAATTTGTATATGACGAGTCTTTGACTAGTCGGTTATATTTGAAGCGGCGTTTGTATACATTGAGAATGTCGGAAGGTACACCTTTTTACACGATCATCTTGATGAATTTACTAAAATTATTCGTGATTTGAAAAATGGTGGTGTTAAGATTGATGACGTAGGACTGGGGCCTTAGTTCTATTATATTCTTTACCTCATTCATTCGAGCATTTTGTTGATACTATGCTATATGGGCGAGATCTTATTTAACTTTGGAAGATGTCAGCGAGCTTTGAATTCGAGAGAGTTGAAGAAAAAGGTGTTACAAGCTACGATGATAATATGGTGGTTTATTTGTCGGAGGTAGAAATCAAGAAAAAGGCCTGACGGTAATAGAGGCAAGTCTAGATCCAAATCTAGAAAAAGAAAAGATAAATGCAATTATTGCCGTCGGAAGAGGAACCGGAAAGTAAATTGTCCGAAACTCAAAGGTAAAGGAAAAATCACATGACGTCTTCTCGGTACTTAATGATGTTCTGGTGTCACAGATAGTTCCCAAAGTTAGATGGTGAAAATGTTTTATCGCATCTATCGTTCTCCTGGGAGATGTTTGGATTCTTGATTCGGGTTCAACTTTACCATATGTGCCCCGGTAGAGATTGGTTTGCTTCTTATCGGTCTATTGATGGGGGTGTTGTCTTGATGGGAAACAATATGTCCTGGAGGTTATTGGTATTGGTACCGTCCGAATTAAGATGCACGATGGTATTGTTAGTGACTTTGAAAGATGTTCGCGTGTTCCATTTGAAAAGAATTTGATATCTTTGGTACTTTCTTGATTCCTGCTATAAGTATGTAGGCGAAGGTGGAGTTTTAAAAGTTAGTAAATGGTGCTTCATTGTTATTAAAGTGCGGCAATTGTTGCGTGGTCTACATATGCTCGTGGGGTAGCACTATTATTGGCGGTGTATCAATTTCATCCTCGTCGATCAAGATTCGGACACTACTCGATTATGGCGTATGCGTCAGAGCGTATGAGTGGTGCATGGATGTCTATTTTGAGCAACCGAGATTTCTTTGTGGTCGGCCGGGAAGCTTGATTTTGTGAGCGGTGTGTCTATGGAAAGCATCGCGGGGGGTCAAGTTCAGATGTACCATCCATAAAACGAAAGGTATTATTGATTATATTCATTCGATCTTTGGGAGTCCTTCTCGTGTTGTGTCTAAGAGGTGGTGCCGTTATATGTTGACTTTTATTGATGACTTCTCTCGTCATGTTTGGGTGTATTTTCCGAAGAATAAGAATGATGCGTTCTCGAAATTTGTGAAATTCGAGGCTTGTATGTAAAAATCAAACAAGCAAAATCAAGCATTTGAGAGCGATAATGGTTTGGAATTTTGTGATCGGTTTAATGAGTTACTGTGGAAAGGAATGGCATAGTGAGACCGCGGTTTGTGCCATACATTACAAAGAAATGGAGTAGAGAACGTATGAATAGGATTCTCTTAGAAAGAGCTCGTTGTACGCTCTTTCAAGCCGATTTGGATAAATCCTTTTGAAATTGAAGCTTGTAACCACGCCGCTATTTAGAGCATCGGTCTCCACATCAACCGCAATTGAGTTGAAGACTCAGTTTGAGGTATTCTTTGATACTCCCTGCTAATTATTCTGATTTGAAAGTTTTTGGTTGTCCTGTATGCTCGTAATGATGGTAAACTTGAGCTGAGGCATTAAAATGCATATTTCTGCAGGGTATCCTTCAGGATGAAAGATTCTGATTATGGTGTGTTGAACACAAGTCACCTAAATTTTTGATTAGCGAGATGTTAAGTTTGATGAGTTTTCTATGTTGCAAAAGAAAAAGAGTCTATTGTTGCGAGATAAAGACCACGGTGTTAGTGAGCGGTGGAGCTTGAGTGGAGCTCACAGTCAAGTACAAAAGGACACTTCGATCAACCATCTACATGGATGAGATGACGATTCTGGCCACGTGATGTAGTTAGAAGAGCAAGTGAACAACCATACAAAGTATCGGCCCCAGGGTAAAGGAATAAGAGAGATTAGACGCCGCAGGTACGCGGAGATCTGGCTTAGTTTCTTTTGCATTGTACGTGGCGGTACATTGAGGTGCGTGAACCTTAGTTATCGTGAAGTCCACTTGTGATGCAGTATGTTCAGTGGTTGGTTGCTATGAATGAATAGAGATTGAATCACTTCAAGAATCATACATGGGAATTGGTGAAACCGCCTAAGCGGCCGGAAGATTGTTGGAAACAAATGGGTCTTCAAGAAAAAGGAAGGTATACCTCGAGGTCAGGGCAGCTAGGTTCAAGTCACGTGTTGTTGCAAAGAGGTTATTGTCGGAAGAAAGGTATCGACTTCAATGAAGTATTTTCTCTTGTTGTGAGACATAGCTCTATTCGTGTGTTGCTTGCTATGGTTTGCATTATTTGACATGGAATTAGAAACAATTTTTGATGTCAAGACAGTATGCTTACATGGTGAGCTTGAAGAACAAATATATATGCATCAACCAGAGGGTTTGTTGTTCCGTACAAGATCGTGTTTGTTTATTAAAAAATTCTTTATATGGGTCAAGCATCTCAAGGTAGTGGTATAAGCGGTTTGATTCTTTTATGATTGATCATGGTTACTACAGGAGTGATTATGATAGTTGTGTTTATCATAAAAGATTCCACGATGGTTCATCGCTTTATTTGTTGCTTTATGTTGATGACGTGCTTATTGCTTCTAAGAATAAGTCCGAGATTAAATTAAAGTCTCGGTTGTGGTGAGTTTGAAATGAAAGATTTGGGTGCAAACGAAGAAAATTTTCGGGCATGAAATTTACGGGGGATAGACAAGCGGGCAAGCTTTATTTGACTTAGAAAAGTTATATTGAAAAAGTTCTTGAACGTTTTGGCATGAAAGATTCTAAACACATTGAGTATGCTAGTTACCGCGCATTTCGGGCTTTCTTTGGATTTGTCACCACGGTTAGAAAGAAGAGAGCGGTACATGTCTCGGAGTTCCATATGCTAATGCCGTTGGGAGTTTGATGTACGCTATGGTTTGTACTCGTTCAGACATTTCACGTACGATTAGTGTTGTCGGCAGATATATGGGTAATCCCGGTAAGCGGTCATTGTGACGTAGCTGAAATGGATACTTGATTCGAGGTACATCTAATTTTGGTTTGGTATATGATGGAAGTTCTAATACGGTTGCGATGTTATTGGTTACGTGGATTCCGATTATCTTTGGTGATCTAGATAGAAGAAGATCTACGACAGTTATGTCTTCACTCTTTCTCGTTATGCCATTAGTTGGAAAGCTACTTTCTGATCTGATTGCTATGTCAATGCAGGCGAATATACGGCAATGACGGTAAAGTAGCCATTTGGCTTAGAGGTTTGGTTTGTGATTTGGGTTTACAACAGGATACTTCTGTTGTATTTTGTGATAGTCAGAGTGCGATACATTTGACTAAGAATACTATGTATCATGAAAGAACCAAACATATCGATGTCAGATATCACTTTGTTCGTGACATTGTCTCTCGGTGTGCTATTGTTGTTAATAAGATAGTCACTACGTAAAAATCAAATCGATATGTTAACCAAACCAGTTCCATTTAACAAGTTCAAGACGCTTGGCACTTGATTGGTATTTGCAAAGATGATCACTTCGAGCTTTGACGATGGTTATTTGGCTAACCGAGGAATCTCAATGTTTGAAGAATTTGTTTGTTTTGAGCCAAGATGGAGATTTGTTAATTGTGGCCCAAAACAGTTTTTTAGCCCATAGCCCACATTCAACATAAACCCTTGGCTCTTATATATATATTCATTTGTTTTCCTTTCTTTATGAGGGTTACTGAGCAGTAGTAGAAAGAAAAAGAGAAGAGAAAACATATTAAAAGCTAGCTAAAATAGAAAATAGAAAGGTCTGCCAAGATCAATACCAAGGAAGAAGAAGTGAACTAACCAAGAGAGAAGCGAGAAAAATCACCTCAAGGACAAAGCGTCCATTTCAAATTATGTCGTTGTAGTGTTTCTCTCATTCAGACGTTAATATTTGATTTAATAGCAAGTTTGTTAATTTTATCTTGCTATATATATTACGATAAATTAGAGGATATTTTGTGGGTTTGATTTTGGATTTTCAGTATAATTCATGTTATCTGGAATTGGTGTTTGTATCTCCATTTTGATTATTAGTGGATTTTTTTCGGTGTGCCATCGTCAGTGGAGTAGACTTTTCATATTGAAAAGTTGAACCACTTAATTGTGTGCAATTTAATTTCTTACTGCTTATTACTTTTGCTGTTACCCATTATTATTAATTTGTGCAACCAAAATTGGACCTAATATTCGCTTTCGCAAGTGCCAATTCTTTAACATTTATAATCAAAACTAAAAAATTAAAAGAATAAAAAATATATCGGTACAATTATTAAATTATTATAAATATTTATATTTATTTTTAAATTAATATAATTATGATATACATAATATTTAAATATAATATATTATAAAGTAAAATGTTAGTTTATTTATGCTTAATAATAATTCAATTTAGATTAGATATAACAAATTATAAAATATGTCAATCTAAATCCGATTTCACCTTAAAATATATCAATTCGATCAGAATCTTACTGATGAGATTAAATTTCTCTATTTAAAGAAAATGATTGGATTATTTACTCTACCTAAAACATATATCTTTAATATATTATTTTATGTTATATATGTATTTTTTATCATTTTTGTTAACAAAATTGAGGATATTTGCGTATTTCTTTAAGATTCAAATATACTTTATCAATAGTATTGGCGAAAACAATATTGATTCGTATAACACAAAATGTTATTTTAACAATTAAAATGTTAAAAAAATTTGCATGCAGTCGCCTTTTCAGGAAAGAAAGAAAAGAAGGAAGAAGAAAAAAATATATTTTGCTGGAGATTAAATATTGCTCAATTGCTCTTAGATTGGAATTATTGATATGATAAGCTCATCTTCGTATGCTTAGAAATATACGTTGTTTTGTCTAAATGATTAGCCAAAATTTTAATTAAATTTTTAAAACTATGATTAACCAAAATTTTACTCAATTTGATCGGAGAAAATACAAGAATAGCAGTCCAACTTATGGAACATGTTTTTTTTTCTTTTTGCCTTTTTCTCGATTGATACAGTATACTTTGAATACACTGTACAAATTCATTAACTAATTGTTTTAAATTACGGTGAGTGGATTTCAACCCACATTGAAAAATATAGGTGACATCATTTTTACCATCAAATTACTGTAATAAAAGACAACTTATGAACATGTTATGTCCAAAATAAAGATCCTTCCAAAATGATGTTTGTTTGGTGAAAAATAAAATAACAAGATGAACTCACTATAAATACATGACCATGTTACCAGCCAAAGACAAAATTGCTATAAACTCAGCAAATCAACTTTAATAAAGATGGATTCAGTTGACTACATTTACAAGGGATTCCTTTGTTTGCTCTTTGTCAGTTTCATAACAGAACTCTTTCCTTGTAGAGCAAATCCCACTGATGGATTCATTTTTGTGCCTTTAACAAAAGAAAATTTCAAATTACAGAAACCATATAATGAACCTCTCGCGGATCGTTATACTTACGTAGATAGAGTTCGAAGATTTTGGATCTATAACCATGATAAGTCTTTTCAAACTGATAGTACCACCAGGCCGAGAATTGAAGTGCGCATAGCAGTACATCTCTCTTTCTATGATCATTCAATTTCCTATCATAAGTTTATTGATTGTTTAAACGATAAACATTTAATTCAGGTGTAGAGTGTGAAGATTGAAAATTGAATATTAGATCTTTAATCAAAGACATTATAGCTTTACTAACTGAACTATAAATACATAAACAGTTAAATATAACCTTAATTTTAGATATAATTGACATTTAAGCAATTAGATAATGTTGAAAATTGGTGTTAAAAATGCCAAGGCCAAAGGCATGGCCTAAAAGCCTTATCAAATAAAACAAACTCTCTCAAAGTTGTATTGTTTTTTTATATTTTTGTTACAATTCTATAACTATATATAAGGAAATTTAATCATTGAATTACTCTTTGAATTAAACATTCCTTGATTTATTCCTTGAATTAAGGATTCTTTGTTTTTCTCATTGAATTAATCCTTAAATTAAGGATGACAACTCGTTAATTTACTCATTAAATTATTCCTTAATTTTATCTCCAATACTCCTCTTCAAGCTGGATCCATAAGTTTTATTGATCTAAGTTTGCACAAAAGTCGTTGAAATTGATGAGAAGCCAAGGCATCAAAGGTAAAACTAACAAAAATGATGATTACGATAGCAAAAAAAAATATTGTTGACGATGTGGGATCTTTCCTTTTACCACAATACTTTCTCTCCACATCGGATAGGGTAGGAACTGTAGAAGTGATTTAATCCATCATTGTTAAGAGATTGATTTAATGTGGAACATTTCCTTTTACCATAATACTCCCCCTCTACATTAAGTAGGTATAAGCTGCAGGAGAGATTTAATCCATCATCGCCAAGAACTTGGTTTCAATATGAGACCTTTCCTTTTACCACAATAATCCCCATCCACATTAAGTAGGTAAAAGCTGCAGGAGAAATTTAAGCCATCATCGCCAAGAGCTTGGTTTCAATGTGAAACCTTTCATTTTACCACAATACTTCTCCTCCACATCGGGCAGTAGGAGTTGTAGAAGAGATTTAATCCATCATCGCCAAGAGCTTGGTTTCAATGTGAGACCTTTCTTTTTACCACAATACTCCTCCTCCACATCAGGTAGGTAGAAGTTGTAGGAAAGATTTAATCTATCATCGCCAAGAAATTTGGTTTGGAAAAAAAATTTGAACAAGAAATCGCTCTAATAGAATGTCAAATGCACTTTAAAACATCACAGACTATGTTGTTGAAAGCAGAGATAAAATTACAAGAGCTACAAGTATATGACGTTTCGGCAAATGAATAACAATTTTTTTTACGAAAATCGACTTGCTCTGATACCATGTTGAAAATTGGTGTTGAAAACGCCAAGACCAAAGGCCTTGTTAAATAAAACAAGCTCTCTCAAAGTTGTATTGTTTTTTTTATATTTTCATTACAATTCTATAGCTATATATAAGGAAATTTATTCATTAAATTACTCTTTGAATTAAACATTCCTTAATTTACTCATTGAATTAAGGATTCTTTGTTTTATTCCTTAAATTAAGGATTCCTTGTTTTATTCCTTAAATTAAGGATTCCTTATTTTTCTCATTGAATTAATCCTTAAATTAAGGATGACAACTACTTGATTTACTCTTTAATTTACCCCTTGAATTAAGGTTATTGATTTACTCCTTGAATTAAAGTTAACACTCATTAACTTATTCCTTAATTTATTCCTTAATTTTATCTCAAATAGATAAAAATATGGATGATATTACTGATATTTTTACCAATTTTCTAAACATAGAATAACCCAAATCCTTTTTTGTTTTCTTGGCTAATAACCCAAATCCAAATTTCCTCAACCTTATTTTTTGTTTTTCCCCTCATGTTCTATTGTTGATATTTAGAGTTATCTATGAGCTTATAGGCCCATTGGTGACAAAGCTCCTTACGTTTACCTTTTATATTGTCCTATTTTATATTTCTATTATCTTAATTAACTGTCTGACCTCAAACTCGTAATACTCAAGATTGAGTATTTTCCAACAATTCTAAGGATTCTCGGTATAAATTATCAGGATTAACAATTTGATATCAAAATCTCTCAAAATTCCTAATTATTCATGCGCATAGTCCTAGGAGATATGAACCTCCGGTACCCGATAGACAATGCCTACAACAATTAGAAACCTAAAAGTTCATATTTTATTATTGCATTTCGCATTCACTTAGTTGACTTATTTGGCCAAATTTTGCAATAGGGACATGATTACTCTTCAGGGATTTGGCAATTTGAAGGGTATGCATATGTTCCAAAAGGTACCTCAGGAGTTACAATAGTGCAAATACATGGTGCAGCTGAGGGAGCTACTAGTCTACAACTAAGGATTTATGATGGAGATATGAAGTACTACAGGTACAATATAGTGGCTACTGATCTCTATGACAAATGGTTCAGAGTAAATATAATTCACAATGTTGATAAAGGAAAGATCATTGTCTTCATTAATGGTGTAAACAAGTTTGTTGTCAAAGATCAAGGACCAGGGGACCTTTACTTCAAATGTGGAGTCTATGATGCACCATTCAATTCTAGTAACTACATGGAGTCTAGGTGGAGAGATATTAAATTATACAAGAAGTGATTTTAGATACTATAATTAGAATATCGCTATCCAAAATATATATATATACTAGTAACATAACTTTATATGTTTTCTTCATGTATGCTAGGTAACTTATGTATAAATCTATAATTTGGTTGGACTTTAATTACATTTTCTACCCTCTTTGCATGTTTAATTATGCTGTTAAAAAAAATTAAAAACAAAGGGAAAGAAAAGTAGTGCAAATTTATCAAAAATCACATTTTATGCTTCCTAACAAAAACATGTCTTCCTAAAAACACTTTCTTCTAACATAAACCACTATTACCGTAAACACAAATAAATTCTTGATTTATTTAAACTTTTGGTGAACTAATCCCATAAGGTTTTTTTTTTTTTTGACATTAAGTGTATTCATAAATCAATTTTCCAAAAACTTAAACTATAAGAAGCCTAATATTTCATTTCTAAATTTTGGGTTGCAACAAGGATTCAATATCATGACCATATTGCTCTAATACCATATTAAAGTGTGAAAATCAATTATCAGAAAAGCTTAGTAAAGACAAATAATACTTGTATACATCAATCATTTACAATATTATCGAAACGATGGGTGATTCTCAACCAAATAAACTAACCATGCATTTAATATTTTTTAGGAAAGGTACATTCCTTATAGATTCAAGAGATATCTAAGTCCATACAATTATGAACAATTATGAAGAAAAAAATAGTTCACAAAATATTCTTTCAAATTAAAGCTATGAGCACTACAAGGTATAAGCTTTGTTTAGTATAGGCAACATGAGAATGTTCTATATCATCTACATGAATTACTTGTAATAATATATTTAGCCACCCCTATGAGAGACATCAATAGAATGAATGAAATGAGTCATAATGATATGAAAACAATAATAGTAATAATAAAAATGCTGTGTAAAATACTAGGAAAAATAACCAAGAACCTATGAACCACAAGGAAAACAGCATAACCTCCCGATTCGAATAAAGAACCACTGGAGAGGATTCGGATGATCATCATCCTCCGATGATGCAGTTGGCAATGGTAGTTCAGGAGGTAAATGCCGGTGAAATGCATTAACAGCAGTAGCAACGCCGTCTTCGTTCTCTATCAACAATTTTGCTATTTCCAATGCTTGGGCTTTAACCTGTGAGAAATAAAATCATGCGACCTGTCAAACTATTACAACTCATGTCATCATAAACACATGTTTAGGAGGAAAGATGGCATAGAATGACGATGCAAATATACGGGATCATTAATTTGTACGTATGTAATACATACTTGCTTCACATTTCAACAAGATACAGTACATTTTTGTCCTTTTTCGTTCTGTTTTTCCTTTTGTTATTGATAAGAAACAGAAATTCCATTGAAGCAGAGAAAGTTACAACAGTGAACCTGGTTAACCTAATAGAGAAGCAAAGTGCAAACGGTTCAAAGCTTAAGCTTTTGGAAAAGTTGGTGAATCAATAACTTCTACCATGATATTAGAGTTAGAGGTGCTGTAACCCCAATTATTAATTTGCAGGTGTTTAGTCTACATGGTGCATAGAGCAAATACTTATGGGAGAATGATAGAATATATAAAAGTATTACTTGTGGGAGAATGATAGAATATATAAAAGTATTGTTGGTCCTCCTCCCAATAGCGTAAGCTTTTAAAATACTAGGTTTACCAACATCTTTTGACACAAACAATATAGAATGAGAAAATGGAAACCACAAAAGTGAAATATACAGCAGCAAGATCTAAACATCTATACAACCCCCCTACAACTCAGAGAAAAAGAAACTTGAAATTCCTTCAAAAAAAGGTGAATTAGAATGACCACAATTCATCATCATGCCCGAACCTTATTCACAGCCCCATGTCCATGCCTTCTTTTTGAAGAATATTACCAGAAATTTTGACTACTAACTTTAAACGGTAAAGCTATCATAAATAATAGGTTAATGTTTCGTTTGCAACCAAATAAACACTCTCATTGTGGTAATTTTTACTAAACAAAACATATACTCCAAATCTATGACATTTTTAGAAAATTTGTCTTTTTATTTTTTTGTTCCTCACTTCTTGTAGCCTTATTCTGTTTCATTAATTGGAAATTTTTATTTTCTTATTTGCATTTAAGTCTAAGGATCCATCACAAATTCACAATATACTCTAATGTGAAAAGTATCTGGTCCAAGAATCTCTGAAGATGTCAAGTCCAAACAATATGTTACAACAAATTATTTACTAGTCATAATTATCCTTCTTTTAAAGCATATATTGCTTTAAGAATATTAGTTGTTTAGTAAAAGCCTCAGATCAGAAGTACCTCCGGCTGGAGCATGAACCTTATAGCATTTGCAAGGCTCTCAACACTGAGCTGAGAAATAGGTATTGGTGCAGGTCCCAACCCTTTCTCATGTATTCTATCACCCCAGAAGAATTGATCTCCAAAGAATGGCACTATGGTTGTCGGACACTGCATTCATTACATGATGTCAGTGATAATCAAACAAATCAAAAAGAACCTCATAATAATATGAAGAAAAACTATTGCCCATTATATAATGGGGTAAAGATTTCAATTACTACCCAAGCTTTTATTTTTGATTCAATTTACTAATCTAATGTTTATTTATTCAATTTGATACTCAATCTTCACTATTTAATTCAATTTAGTACCTTAATCATTAGGCAAGTTATGTTACCTTTTTAATCTCTTTTTTTTCGTGTAATTAATTTTTTTACCACCAAACTTAGAAGGTTGTAACAAAAATACTATCGAACTTTGATTTGTTACTTTTATACTATTAAACTTCACAAATGTTACATATCGAATTTTTTTTTTGTTATTTTCATACCATTAAACTTTAAAAATATAACAAAAATACAATTGACATACATACAACTTGCCGTTAATTAATCGATGTCAATGGTATTTTTGTAATATTTTACAAAATTTAATGATATGAAAGTAACAAAAAAAATTGATGATATTTTTGTAACAAGTATAAAGTTTGATGGTAAATCTATTTATCATTTTTTTTTCCCGACAAAAGTAGTAAATCGAATCAAATCGTGAAGTTTGAGTACAAAACTGAATAAAAAAAGTAAGAAGAAAAAATCAAATCAAAAATGAAAGATTGAATAGTAAACGAAATCTATACCATATATAATAATAATAATAATAATAATAATAATAGAAGTGTCTTTCAGAGCATAGAGAAATTTCTCAAAAACTAAAGGATTTATTGTATATCCATGCTGCAGCAAATCAAGAAGATCAAAGTAAAGCCTCTATTTATGAGAATATTACCCCTGCTCTTAGTCCTGTAGCTGTTGTTCCTGCACCACCATGGTGAACCTGCATTTTTATGGCAGTTTGGACTAGTTATTCATAAAGCAAGAGTACTCCAAAAACGTCATTTAGTAAAACATAATCAAGATTCTTCTCAGAGACAATTAGGTCCCCATCATTATATTATAGAAGTTTCTCTTGTGTCATCGAGAAGCATCATTCACGTAACAAAAGAAAATAGATGGAATTATTAACTAGCATGCCAGTTCCTTTTCATAGCATGAAACAAAAGTTTACTACCTGTGATTATGCACACCAGAAAATTCTTATGGGAGATAGAAGAACTTACTACAGCTGAACATTGAGGAAACAACCAGTCATGGGGACAATCCTCCAAGAGGAAAACATTTTCAGGAATTTCAGTCACTGCAAGATGCAAAATAGATTATTGTGAAATTTGAAGTTGCATTATTAAGCATGGAACTAATACTGAATTACTGACAGATGTAATGGTTTTTCTATTCTTTATTTATCTTTGTTCTAAAATAACATCAAGAAATAACTTCTCCCACATAAACTACTAATGACCGATGATTAGAGAACATAAGACTTGTCAGGCCCACATTCCATCAGCTTATCTATATCAGCTCTGAGTTGATTGTTCTACGTTGGGGAAGGCCCCCGAAGGAACTACGTGGATTTAGGAAATATTTCTTTTATTTCACTTAATTAAAATCATACTTACATACTCAATATTATAATAAAACGAAGGCAACAAGAAAATATAAAAATCTCTAAAAATCAGGGGAACAAGAATTTGAACTACACCAAAATATACAGTTAATGAATCTGTTTAAATCCTAAGATATCTCATATATTTCAGGATTTTCACACTCCCCTTAAGTTGGATTATATATATTAATCATGTCCAACTTGCAAATAAAATCATCGAACTTTTGTCGCGAAAAACCTTTGGTGAAAATATCCTCGGTTTGCTCTCTTGTAGGAATGAAGGTCATACAAATAATTCTGTGTTCCACTTTTTCTTTTATGAAATGTCTATTCCCTTCTACATCTTTTGTTCGACCATGTTGGATTGGATTAAGGAAAATATTGAAATCAGCTTTGTTATCACAATAAACCTTGAATGGAGCATTTAGTGTAATTTGTGGTTCTTCCAGGAGTTTACATAACCAGAATCCCTCATATATTTCTTGTGCAATTATTTGGAACTTAGCTTTGGCACTGCTTCTAGCTACTACGCCTTGATTCTTACTACTCTAAGTTACCAAGTTTTCCCAGACGAATGTGCAATAACCCATAGTAGATCTTTTATCTTTGATCAAACCTACCCAATCAGCATTTGTAAATACCTCATCTCTCAATCTTCATTCTTCTTGAAAAACAACCCTTTTTCTGGAAAGCCTTTGAGATATTTGAGGATTCATTATACAACTTCTAGATGAATTTCTTTTAGTAAATACATATGTTGGCTTACCATACTAACTGCAAATCTAATGTTGAGCCTTATATGTGATAGGTAAATTAACCTCCCAACCAGTCTTGATATCAGTCTGTTTCAACTAGTTCACCATTATCATCTATCTTCTTTCCACATTCTATTAGGGTATCACTTGGTTTGCACCCAGTATGCACGTTTTAGTTAAAAGATCCACAACATACACAATCAAAATTGTCTTCAACCCTTCTTTAAATTGTCGGAAAAACATAGTGCAATTCGACTATCCCTGTTGACATTCTTGATTCTTTATCACTTTTGCAAATCTGTCAAACCACACTCTAGGAAACTGTTTGAGACCAAAGAGGAACTTTTTGAGTTCACATGTCATATTTTCCTCCCTTTTTCTGCAAAAACCTGGTGGAAGACACATGAAAACTTCTTCGTCTAACTTACCATTGAGAAATGTATTTTTTCATGTCAAGTTGTTAAAGAGACCAATCAAGGTTTGCTACTAGTGATAATAACACCCAAACTGTATTTAGTTTTGCCACAGCTGCAAATATCTTTATATAGTCGATATCATAGGTTTGAATAAATCCTTTAGCAACTAAGCGAGCCTTGTATCGATCAACTGTCCAATCAACCTTATACTTCACTATAAAGACTCATTTACAACCAACAAGTTTTTTTCCTTGTGATATATTCACTACATTTCAGGTTTCATTTTTCACCAAAGCTCGCCAATTCTTCTGTTATTACCTCTCTATTCGGAAATCTCCCATGCCTCGTAAATATTTTTTGAAATTATTAAGTTATCGAGGTTAAAGGTAAAAGTATAGAATCTAGTGAAATAAAGTTTTGTACAATACAAGTTTTGATATAAGATGGAAAGTACAAGACCTAATTTGTTTTCTAAGAGAGATGGGCAAATTATTAATAAGAGGGATAGAATTACCTGTGTTAGAAGGAGATTCAAGTACACTTGAAGCTATCATCGATTCAGAATCTTGTTGTGTATCAAATGTGAGGTTCTCCTTGTAATTTGGGTTCAACCTCCGTGAATAAACACACATCTCCATGTCTTTTGTGTATCAACCCCTCTTCCTGAGTTCAAGTTATTTATTGTATGTGGCACATTAAAATGACATAGTGTGGTAACTTCATGGATCATGTTTGCAAAAACGATTTTTACTCAAATTCTCCTCTTGAGGAGAGGGTTTTTGAAAATAAGATGTGTTTTTAAAAAAGGTAACATCAAGACTAGTGAAGACTTTCTTTGTAGATTCATTGTAATAGTTGTAGCATTTTTGGATAAGAGAATATACAATAAAAATACATTTAAGAGCTCTTGAATCTAGTTTATTTTGATTATGGGAGTGATTTGCACAAAAGCTATACAACCAAATACTCTGAGAGATAGTTAAGAAATAATACGAGTGATAAGAAAGAAATTTTTGAGTTTGATAGTGTTGCGAAGAGGACATGACTAAGCATTTTATTTATGAGACAGGCAAATGTTAAAATTACATCTCCCCATAATGTTTTGGGTATACTGTTGGTAAACATTAGGGCCCGTGCTACTTTCAAAAGATGTCTATTTTCCGTTTGGCAATTCCATTTTGTTTAGAAGTGTCAACACAGGAACTTTGGTGAATGATCCCATGATGGCGAAGATAATTTCCCAAGGTAGTATTAAAATATTTGATATCATTGTCAATACATAAAATTTGAATTTGTGTATGAAATTATGCTTGAATCATAGAGTAAAAATTGATAAAAATAAGGTGAACATTAGTTTTATCTTTCAATAAATAAACCTAACAAACTCGGATATGATCATCAATAAAAGTTACAAACCATTTGGTAAGGGTATGATTTAAAGTACAAGAAGGGCCCCATAAATCGCTATGAATTATAGTAAATGGCTTAGATGGTATATATTTGTATTTCAAGAATGAAGTACATTGATGTTGTGCAAGTTTACAAATTTCACATTGTAAATCGTACAAATCTTTATTTGAAATAACAGAAGGAAATAACTGTTTTAAATACTAAAAATTGAGATGATCTATTCTAAAATGCCATAACAAAATTTCATTATTCCTAAAAACAAATGCAAATCCACAATTTGCAATTTGACATTGTTTACTCATATTGGCTACCTCAAAGTAATGGAGTCTGTCACACTCTTTAACATTGCCAATCATCGTCCACAATAATAGGTCTGAAAATATACACGACAATGAAAAAAATATAGCAAAACAATTAGAATGTTTTGTTAACTTCCTAATAGATAATAAATTACATGATAATTTTGGCACATGTAAAACAAATTTAAGGGTTATAGAATCTGAAATTTTGATACTCTTTTTTCCTACAATAGGTGGAAGAGTGTCATTTGCGATTTTTTACTTTGAGATTTCCAACACAAGGTAAATATGAGGTGAACAGATTATAAGCATCAATCATATGATCTGACACGCCAAGATCAATAATCCAGAGAGTTTTAATTCGAGAGGTAGTACTTAAATCTTTTAGAAAGTTATCATTGTGAGCTAATGAACCAGAAGGAAAATAAGTGGAAGATTGACTCGATGATTGGAAGGTAGAAAACATTTTGTAAAGTTGTTTCATTTGTTCTGAGTTGAAAGTTTCATTAAAGGCAAATTTTTCCCCTTAAAATTTATGTTTGATGGTCAATTGATACTTGATAACTACAATTTCTTTTGTTCTATCTTGGTTTCTAATACACTGGTTTTTCATGTATTTCCCAGCATATGTCTTTAGTGTCCATTTTTCCGACAGTGTTCACACAAGAGACATCTTTTGATCTAACTTTGAATAGTGCCAGTTTGGGCCCCACGTAAAACAAGTCCAATTAAATCCCCATATGGTCCACGAGTTTGGTTGTTTTGGTTACTGAATCCATTTGCCTCAGGCCCATTAGGCCCATACCAAAATCCACTTCCTTCAAGCCTATTTGGCCCACATGAATTCAAGCCATTTCTATTTGGTCCATTCCCTTCAGCCCCATAAGAGCTACATGTTTAACGCAACTCTACCACCAGCCTCTTCAAGTTTGCCTTTCAACATTATATACACCTTGTTGCCTCTCTTCATGGTGCATTTCCAAGAACACGTCCCTCATCAACAAGAGTGTCGTCGACCAAGGAGTCTTCCACATACCTTTTTTAGCTCTCGATTTAGGCCAACAAGAAATTCTTAGTCCTTTCACTCTCCAAATTTTTTCATATACCGAACACTATCGTTGGTACCTTCTCATTGTTCTTCATAGCTTAGGTCTAATTCTTGCCATAATCCAACCATTTCTATATAGTATTTTGTTACCTCCCTATTTTCTTGCTTCATCTACCACAATTGGATCTTGATTTCAAAGATTTAGGAGAAATTTTCAGCATCCAAATAGTAATCACAAATTGCATCCTACACATGCTAATGGAAGAAATAGGTACGTTTTTTCCAATTGAGGGCTTCATGGACTGCACTAACTAGGCCATCACCATTGAATTCTCTTATTTTCATTTTTGGAGATTAATGGGATTGATTGGAGATGGTTTTTCTATCTCACAAGTGAGACAACTTAACTTCTCTTTGCCATCAATAACTAGTTTAATAGATTGTGCCCACTCACAGTAATTTTTTTTTCCATTGAGTTTTTCAACCATGAATTGAATTGATGTTGGATTTAGGATTGAAACTCTAGTGCTCAACCCTCATGGTCAATCCTAACTGTTTGCTAGCCAAGAATAATATTTAAATTTCCAAATTGATAACCTAGCCAAAAGAAGAGAAGTGATGTCTTTTGAAGGAAGTTCAAGTAATGACAACGACAAAATAGCCCACATTTCGAGGGAAAGTAATAAAAAATATTAGACTTATTAGTCCTACATCCCAAACAACTAATTTTTTGGGAAGAGTGGCTCTTAACTATACTAACAAAATACCAAAAGAAAAGCAGAGAGAGGCTTTCCAGTAACATTCGAGTTTGCATCAACAGTTTGAGTTTTCCCTAAATTTCTACTCTTCTTCCCTTTTATCGAATGACAAGTGACAACTTAAGAGAAGTGAAACCCATTCTTCTATGTTTTTCCATGTTTAAAACATAGTACATTTAAAACTGTTTGGATGGAAAATTGAAATCCATTAGTAATATAAAACTACTTCCAAATGAGCAAATGCTTTATGATTAGAACATCCCTCTCTGAAAATGAGCTGAGAATCTCATGAAATATGTTTCTTTCTTCATGCGAGGATGAGAAAAATGCACTAACACCTCATCATTTGGCAACTTTTCCATGATTAAATTTCCTACAAAAAATTTCCAACTAATGTAACACTTCATAAATTCAAAATTTCACCTTAAAAGAGGCACACTTTGATGATAGGTGGACAATGTGGAATGCCCATGTTTTTGACCCCAAGAGTATTACCATGATATGATATTTAATCTATCTATACCTAGAATTTACGTTAGCACCCAATTATAAGTTATAGTGACACACTGTTATGATAAAGCAGTGCAGCTATTTTGTTCCTAAATTTCCTTTGTTAATATAGAGTTTATTGAACACTTCATTTGTTTTTATCCAACCCATTTTGATAGTCATTGTTTGAACAAACAGGCCTTGAGTCAGCCCTAAGCCTGCAAAAGTATGGCCTGGTGCTCTAAACAGCCCGCCCTGAAGGGGAACAACAGACATTCCAGCCTCACGAGGCTCAGCTTGTGGCATGGCACCCCATTAAGCTTAGCCTGCTAGAACAGGGTTGCTCCGCCAATCAAGAAGCCCTTGAGCAAGCCCGTTCCTTCAATATCAGAGCCACCCCAGTATGCCTCAACACCTCGTAGTCATGGACCTCACAGGACAGTAGGGCCCATATAAGAAGTCACACCTATATATATGTCCTCAGTTCCATCACTAAGGAAGTTAGGTCCATCATATCTATACTGTACAAATTCACTCTCAACAGTTATAAATGAAAAATCACCACAAATTAAACTGGACAGTACTAAGAGTTTGATATTGAATGATTGAGATATGCATAAAAATGAAAGAGCATGCAGTTAAAGTTCACAAAGAAACTTACAATTTCCTAGGTTCCCCCACCCATGGTCAATTATTCCTCTTTGTCCAGTGTCCTTCAATGCTTCCAATATAATATTTGTCGTTTTTGTGGGATCGTCTAGAGGCTAAACAAGCAACAGTTAACATTTTGACTGAAGATCTTTGCAAGATTTCATGAATACATTCAACTACAAGCAAAAAATTAATATATAGTATTTATGTATATACACACAATCATCCGACAATGAGAACCATGATGACAGATGTAAATCTATATCTATTAATATTAGAACATGTATATCAAGGACGAGTTAAAATTAGTTGTCAGCCAAAGCAAAACAACTCCAGACAGCATCTTGTAATAAATGCTGTCAAGTTGAGACACTGATAAAAGTAAATTATATATTTTATACATAAAAGAGAAAAAAAAATCATCAATTAGTTAAGGCAAAGACATAGTAATAGCTAATGAGAAAAGGACATAAATTTTGGCTCAGGATCCTTCTGATCATTTTCTGACACTTGTGGAAACATGGATTGTTCATTCGAAGGTTTAATTCTTTATCCTCTTGTCTTAACTCATGGACCCGTTGCTCACCCCATAAACGAAGAGCCTTCAACACGTAATTGTCAAAAAGACACGGAGACATGACAAAACAGGACATTTTTACTTGAAGGATTTGAGCAAACATGTATCCTAAGATTGTTAACTCACGTAGAAAACTTTATTTTAACCTGATAAAAGATCCAAGTTATTGCTATGATGGTCATCTGGCTAGTATATCCTGCATTTCTTTTTAATGATAAAAAGATTATTGATGGAACTACAATGTGCATTTTCCCCTTTTTGTGCCTTTTTTTCACGGCTGCCTACACAAAGGTGCATGTGTCACTATTGATTTCTATGTCATGCATTTGGGTCTATGGGTTCTACAAGTTGAAAGCTAAGCCTTTATAGGCTTCATTGCTATAAAAGCTGTCTTACACAGCAACAAAGGTATCATAAGCAAATTCTGATCATACCCAAATAACAGTGCTGTTACTCATCCTTGCCATATTATTTTAAAAATAAAGGTTGGAGCGATTCAGATTATGAGTGACCTAAATAAAGTACATTTAAGACAGAAAACTGTAATCCAGGAAAAAAAACACACAATTACTTGATATTTTAGAAGTGTTGGTTAGAGTCTGCAGACAGACTGACAGAGTCTCAATGTCAAAAAAAAGTAACAAACATAGAAGTGAGATTAAAAAAACTGTGGATTTGCTAATATATTTTACCATTAACTTTAGTAAGAACGACATACCATACTTCCGAATCCAATATAAATTGGTTTGGACCCTTTTTGAATCCACTGAACAAAATTCTCTTGAGGCTCGTACTTTGATCCAAGGTTTAAAAAACAATATCCAACAACATCCACTAAAGGACCCCAATCTGTAGATTTGTTAAAACAACTCAGGATTCTTCTAACAAAATATTACAGTAACATAAACAGGGAGAAATTATCACTATGCAATCTTTGAAAGAACTTATAGAGATTGCCAAACATCACTAAAAGTGCTTTGGCCTACTTGAAAGCACTTTTTGGAGAAGCAATTCAAATGGGCCCTAATATTTCAATACTCCAAGCACAACTTGAAAAAGGTTCATTGACATGATTATAACTTTCAGAGCAAAAAATAGAATGAATCAAGAGTAAATAAATGTCAGTCAGTAAAATTTTTGAGGATTACTTAATTGGAATATTTTATAAATGAAAGAAATGTCTTCTACAAGCAAGAAAAGCCTTACCACTAGGCTTTGGCACAACATGGGGACTCCACATGTAGCCTGTTGGCAAATGAGATATTGATCCATGGTACATACTGAAGTATGCAATAGGAGCAAGCTTTAACTTTCTCTTCCTGAAGTCATTGATATATCCCCTAATGCCCCACCATATGAGCAAGTCCACAACCATATAAGAAAGCTGTTCGTGGCAAGGGTAAATTGAAATAAATTTTGGAAGGAATTAAGTCAAATATTTCATAAACATGAAAAGAAATATAGGACTAGTAGGTGACATCAAACAAGGACGTACCCAGTAGCCAGCACTTTGAGGTACACGTGCCAATGGGTGAGGAAACTCATATGTTGGCCTGCCTATTGAAACCATATGTAAGATGACATTACTAGAAAAACGGAAAAGAGCTGAAAAGATAAACCTACACTCAAGAATATGAGATGCTTTAAAAGTGGTATGTAGCATTTTCAAATTAACATTAAGTTGACAATCAGAAAATGCTCAGAAAATGCTGCCAACGCATGTCCACTATTATGTTAGTGTATGCATATATTTATTTATGATTTATGTAAAAACAGAATTTGTCAACACCCCTGTCATTTTATGTAACAAGGAAGCACATAGGTTTTATTTAAGAATAGCATACAAGCATAAATAACAAATTCACACACAGATCGACCACAGTTTAAGGATGTTGATGCATCCATACTGTAATTCTGTCAGCCTAGCAAAAGTGTTAATATAACACACTATCAAAAAAATTAAAATATTTATGTGATCTTATTTTTTCTTGGGAAAATTACACAAACAGCCATCCCTAAAACTCTAAAACAATAAAAATTGCATCCTTCCCTTGAATTAGATCCGCCCATATTCTTCTCACTTCAAGGAAATTGTGCATTTTTTTGTTGTTTAAAGTTTTATGGGTGTTAGATATGTTATTTTCCCCTTTCTTTCTTTCAGTCTTCAGTCTTCACTATAATTTTACATCTGAAAATCAACTGCAATGGAACTTCTGGTAGGAACTTACGTCCAAGGCATTGTGAAGAAAATATGAATAGGTACACCCAAAGCTTCAGCAACATGGACATGCCCTGCAATATAGAGAACATATCAATAACTTTACGGTGGATTGGATAGTTAGTCACTTAATCTTATCAAAATATAAAACATTTTGGATAAAATCAACTATTTTTGACTCATTGGTTGGGGAAAAAAGCATTACTGACTCAAGTAATAAATTAAAGTAGAATTGTGCTCTTAAATCTCGATTACAAAGAACTCACCGTAAGCAGGAGGATTTGCAATAATAGCCTGAGCTCTAAAAGCCACACCAGTTTCCATATCTGGTTCTGTGCATGCCGGAAGAAGGGATTCAATAATTGCCTTGAGCTGCTTTCTTTGAATTGATATTTCGCTGGTGCCAGATGGAATGAGACCTTTGTTTCTGGCCATATCTAATATTATAAAACACTCATTTAGAAACATAAAAGACAATGGAGCGGAGGGGAAGAGGATTCTTCTAACACTCTGACCTATTAAATGTTAGTGACATTTTCAAGAGGTTGATATAATACACTTTTATGGTAGATTTTCACAGAAAAAGATAAATGGGGCTAGAGACAGAGAAACAATCTATGCCAGATAAATTCACTGCGTTCCTCATATAGCATCATCACCAAGCTATAAAAAAACTTATGCGGTACCATACCATTACAATATTAAAGAAACTGATCTATCATCAAATCTTAATCAAACTGGGTTAAATAGATGCAATATTATGTAAAATATATATTTCAAACTGGGACCTCTTACATCCTGCCAAGACCCGAGGATCTCCACCCAAGGGATAAAATTCCACACCAGCTGACTTTACAAAAGTTCTGAAGTTAGCATGAGTTGCCAACCTAACACGATGACCAAATTCCTGCAAGTACAAATTAAATTATATGATGCCAATAAACTAATATAACATACATCGACAAAGTATACCCCGGTAAACAAGGACATTAGAAGACCCAATGTACAGCTATGACATTAGAAATTTATTTTTACTAAGAAAGACATCAGAAATTTATCAAATAAAGCAGGGTGACCCATCTAATTAATTTCTCAAGGAAGTGCAGCTTTATTTAAGATAACTACAACACAGATATAACCACTAACCCCATGCACCATTCCACCTCGCCAAACATCACAAATATGTCATGTGCATTAGACCAGTATTTCTTTTAAATGGGACAGCAGTAGTTTATAAGAACAAGATTCCCAATGCACGTTACATTATCAAAAGAAAACCCCGCTAGAACAGATCACAAAGGCATCAGCAGCTGCAGTAAATGGGTATAGTAGTTCTGAGTCTTCTGACAAACTTATAAAGTAGAACTAATTGCCCCTTAAAATTGTACATTCTAAGAGTGAAATTGTATTTGTGTGGAGAAAAAGAATGAGTACATAAATATAGTAGCGGAGGAACATAAACATATGTGCATAAAGTTAAAATCCACATGGATAACCAGGCCAGAATTAACTGGCAGAAAAGTGCGGCATTAGAGGAACACTGTGATAAGATCAATGAGCTCAGACATGCCTGGAGTCTCTTTGCTATAGCAAGAAAAGGCTGTACATCTCCTCTTGTTCCAACAACAAGTATGGCAATTCTGAGCCTTGGAATATATACTTTGGGTTCAGTTGTAGTCTCACCAACAATCAGAGGTGTTCCTTCAACAGGGCGAAACTCTAACAATTCTGCAGCAACAGGCTCACCTCTAGCTAAATCAACTTCCACAGTTCCATCATTTTGTATCTTGACTAGATTATCAATCAGTTTTTTCTGAGAAACAATCAAGAAAAATGGTAATCAATATCTTAAAAATGAAGGGGTGGGAAGAGCGCATATAATGTAACAGACATAAAACAGAGATGTAAACAATGAGAACAAGGAGAAAAGTGAAACAAAATTTGGAAAGAATTTTATAACCAATGCTAGCAATGAACTTGCTCCTCGTAATGGAGAAGAAATTATAATGAAAAAATTGATACAGTCAACAGACATTTGTGGACAATAAGTTTTTTTTTTCATTTTATAGAAACTAATGAAACGTGAGATGAAGTTACATATGATAACCTCAGAGGCTCTTAGCCATTATGCTACCAGAAATACAGAACTGAATATATGATGTCAACGGTCTTGCTTGATCATCAGACAAGAAAGAAGAAGCATAGTGCTCCGGGAAAGCATAGTGCTCCGGGCAAAGACGATTTAAATCTGGAAAACTATTCAAAATTAAAATCACAAACACATAGTTTTGGCATCTACCTTTTCACGTTCTGACAGTCTATCAAGTTTGAGGTCATGCTTAAGAATCTCCCACCGCTCTGTCATGGACCGAGAGAATGTAACTGCATGATCATCATCATCAACAAGCAGCCTTCTATGACTGTTTAAAGGTGCCGTGATGCAGTGATCCAAGCCTTTAAGAACAGATCTTCAGTATCAGTGTAACAATAGAGATAAGCTCAACAATACAGGCAATAATAAAACATTTAGCAAATGCAATTTCATCTCTTAGCATACTGTGAAAGCACCACTTATGTCTGAGATGGCAAGTGGGGAGTTTTCAATTGAACTGTTGGTAAGGAGGAAGAAGAGAAGAAATCTGTAAAACCAGTAAGTATGAAATAGTGCCTAACCAATAAGTTATTACTTATTAGAATGACATTAGTGAATGCAATATATAGGTATGGATAGCTACATAGCCATCAGCAGATATAAACTGCTGCCATTTATGTAAGAATGAAAATTCTGCAAAATAATGAAATTGAGAGGTCCCAAATAACCCTTCTCATAACCAAACATAAGGATATTGGGGATTATTGGGAAAATCTCAATTATTAGAAAACCCCATCAAGTTCTTTAAACACCATGCTTCATCACAAAAGAAAAAGGCAATAAAGAGTTGGGGTACTTGTTGCTGAGCACAAACCTCTCCGAGGTGAAGAACTGACATATAACTCTTTTGACTTTGAAATTTCAACCGATGAACTCTGCTCTGAATCTGCCTTTTGCTTATCTGCCCCCTGAGAAGATACTGAATCCGAACGTTCATGTGCGGAGCTCTCATCAACACTACTAGTACACCCAGTACACTCACTTGGCTCCTGGCTGCTAAATCTTTCTTCTTCTTTGTTATTTGGTTTTTCAATTCCATTACTCCCCATTTCACCTAGTCTAAAGCTAAGAAACGCTGAAATTCACCAGATTACAAATCCAAGAACTACCGACACCAATTCAAACAGTTAAGAAGTACAACCAAGAAATCAAACTCACCAATCCACAACTCTCAAATCCTTTAGAAAAAGCTGTCAATATCCAAAACCTGGAACAAACATCAAATCATAACTGAAAATGCTTCTAACCCAATGAATAATTGAATCCCACCAAAGGAAAACATTTAAAATCCTTCAGAAACAATACCAAGTACCAGAATCAAGTAAATTGTGGCTTACTACACGAAAGAATCTGGAAAGATAAATTGGGTCGAAATTAGAGCTGCAAAGCAGAATATAATTAAAGCCTTTTGACGTTGATTCTACTTGACCAAACACAGAGACCGACCAACCAGTCAAACGCAGTGGAAGGGTTGGTAAGCAAAAGTTAGAACATATTCTTTACCTCTATATCAAAGCTTTAGATTAAGAAAGAGTTCAAATTGACAGCGTAGGACACGAAGAACTTCAAAATAGATGCTGGAATTCTATTTTATAAACAGAGTAGAGCGTGAACTTTCCACATAACTTTAAATTTAAAAGGAAAAAATTGGAATTTTGCAAAAGTAATACTAAGGGCGTTTGAGGGATTTGGAAATGAAACTGAAGAGCGACTAAATAGAAGATAACAAAAGAAGCTTTGCACTGTCTGGGGTTGAAGAAGCAATGACAGACTAAAAAACCTTAAAAGAGTGAGTTTTAATATGTAAATGTTATAAAAGGTTAATTTCTTTTTACCAATATAAATATTATTATATTTATTAATAATATTTTACTATATAATTTGAATTACATCTTAAATTTAAGATTATTCGCTTGTTTATGTGATTGTTACTTTTCAGGAGTGACACTCATAACTGAAGGAATTTCGAATCTACATGTTCTTTTCATAAAATTAATCTGATTACAAATATTTTTATTTATATAAATATTATATTTTTTATTGCTATTAATAAATAAATTATTTAAAAAATAAATTTAGATAAAAAAAATACAAATAAAGACACATACAATACAAACATGTATTGCGCAAATTAACATCCCTTTTAAAATATTCTATAATTTTTATCAAAAACATACATTAATCTCTCATATTTTATAAATTTTTAAAATAAACATTTTGATATTATAATTTATAAATTAAATAATATCAAATGTGTTATTATAAAAAATAATTCTTTTAATCTTATAATTTATTAAGATGAGTAATTATATTCAATGAAAATTATTAAAAATGAATACTTATATTATTTAATTTTTATAAATAACGAACTAATATATATCTAATTTAAAAATTATTGAAATATAAGAATTATTTATACTTAATAACAAAATTATTATATTTTTTCAAAATTTATGAGATTTTTGGTCTCAAAATTAAATAATTATGAGTAATTTTTTATTCAATAATGAGTTAATATGGATAGCATCATAATGTTTAAGGAATGTTACTGAGATTTCAAATAATATTTCATATTAATTTTAGGCGATGAATATGGTAAGAAATTTTTTATTTTGTAGTAAGAAATGATAATATTTTTAAAAGAATTAGTTAATATTTTTGTAAAATTTCATTAAATAAAGTAAATTTTTCATTAACAGTAATTATTTCATATATTTATAATACGCGGTATATATTGCATATTTATTAATTAATATGTACTTTAAAAACATACATAAAATCTGCCCATATCGGCCAATTTTATTATCCATTATTTAGGGAAGATTGAAGCACTGAACGGAGAACAAGAATAGATCACTATTTATACATATGCAATGTTTAAAATACACACTGTTATAAGTCACAATAACTATAATTTCTTAGAAAAATAATGTTGACTAATATAAAAGAAATTATAAAAAACACTTTTTAAAACTTACAATAATAAAAATAATACTACGTTAATTTTAAATGTAATTAAATTAAATAATATAAAGGATCAAAATAATCATAATTTAATATGAACATCATCCAATTAAAAGATATTTAATATAAAACAATATATTAGATTTTTTATTAATAATAAAAATGTATAGATCGGAAAAAAAAAATTTATTTTTATAATTATAAATTTTAAATAAATTATTTTTATTATTTTTTAAAATTAAATTGCTCAAAAATATGGTTACATTACGAAATAATTGGAAAATAAATTATAGTATTTGTTTCTTTTCTTTTTCTAAGTTCTAGCTAGAATTACGCTATTAGTTATTGTTTCGTTATTTGTAAAAGTAAAATATATGCAATTTTTCACAAATGGAAAAAAAAAATCTTATTATTATTTTTTATTTTTGAGAAAAAAAACAAAAATCTATTAAGAATGTGAAGTTGATAGAAAATAATAAATGTTTATGCCTGTAGCGCAAAGCAATGGCTAGTCAATGAAAATAATAAATAGTAAAATCACAATGTTTCTTTAAAAAAATAATAAAAAATAAAATAAAGTTATTTAGGAGAGAGGATAGGAACAAAACAACATAAAGGTGTACGAGTAAAAGGTGTACAAGAAAGAGAGTAACTTAACATCTACTATATGGTGGAGGTGATTACATGAGATTATACTACTCATTGATTATTTTATTTTTTAATTAAATATTAAATATTTATTTTTTTAATTATATTAATTTCTATAAATAATAAATAATCTTCGTATACTGAGATTATATCTATATCAATGTGTCAATTTTTATTGGTTTTCAACTAAATCTATTATTAAATTAGGTAATATTTTTAATAATTAATAAAAGATTTAATTTAAATTTAAGTAATGGTTGAGTAATGATAAGATGATAACTAAGATATTTAAAATTTTTCAAAAAAAAAATATTTTATATCAAAAATTTGTGATGACATGTGTCAAATTGAAATTAGTTATTCAATTATTTAATATTAATAAATAAAAATATTGTATTCTCTTATAAACAGTAAAGTTTTAATAAATTATTTATAATTTTTATAATTTAAATTTATAATATATAATAATAAATTTCAAAAAAAAAATTGAGTCAGGTTGAATTAACTAGGAGCTGAATTGGAACAACTGCAATCTTCATCTTCGTATGTATACGATTAGGATGGATGCGGGACAAAAGCGTTATCCAAATAACTATAATAGTTATATATTAGTTTTATTAATTTTGGATTAATAACTATTGATTACATATTAGTAGTAATTTTGTATGATGTAATGGCAGAAACAACACACACTTTTGACCCGTAACAAGAAATTAGTTATTTATTAAGTTGGAACGTCTATGGTATAAAAAAAAAATTAGCAAGCGTTTTAAATACTTAAGAAGTTAATTATCCATAATAATACTCTTTGGTTTTTGTTTGTGAAAATCAATTTAATGCTGAACATTTATAAGTTAATCTTAGTTATGGTGGAGTTAGGAGTTGATTCTTTTATGGCGAGATCGAGGGTGTTTAGGTTATTATGTTGTTTGCTAACGAATGGCATATTAATTATGTTGTGTGTGATTGGCTTTAGGTACATAGCCTGTAACAATATTCAGAGATGGCATCATGGATAAATTTGATAGTAAAAATAAATAATAGTAAAATTTATAATCAAATTATTATAAAATAATATTAAAAAATGTAATTATTGATGTTCAAAAAAATTAATTTTTTTAATGTTTTTAAGTATTATATCACGAGTATTAAATGTCAAATATATATTTTTATCCGATTAAAATAATAACTCGAAACTATAAAAATTAAATTGTAACAATACTAAATAACATAGCTTATTCATGCAAACGGATAAAAAAATAAAATAAATTAAACAATATAAATTACAATAAGTATGTGAAAGAAAAATAAATAAGATTAAAATTACACATAAATAACAATAAATATTTATATAATTATATATTGTGTAACACGAAATGGTTAAACTGTATACGAGATAATATGTATTATTTTTTAAGAAAAAGCTAAGAAAACTAAACTAATAAAATTAAAAAAAAATTATATTTTTAAAACTTGTAAAAACAAAAATAAATTATATTATGTTCAATTCATATACTTTTACTATTAAAAAAGTATAACCTATCATTTCACGTTTTAAACCGTCTAATTAAACATTATTTTAATTGAACTACGATCATTTAAATTCGTTTAATGTTGAACTCCGTTCAATTTTATTGGGGTATTATTTTTATAATTATATATAATTTTTAAGTGTTATTTAATATATTTTTTTAAAATTTATGAAAAAAAATATCAAACATTTATCACTCTCCTAAAGTTCAATTAATAATTTTTTTATAATAATAGAATAAAAATAAAAAATATATATTAAACGTAAATAAATATCTAGTATAACAAAAGGAGATAAAAACTAATATTCAAATAATAAACCTGAAAGGAGACACTATTATATATTTTTGTAAAATATATATGTACATTTATAAATACAATAAGTGAAAAAAATTTATCAAATAGAGGATAGTGCCTCTCTCATTTGAGTGTAGCTCATTGGCTTTTATGGTCATCATGATAAAACCCAAAGCATCTTCTCTTGAAATGTAATTCAAAAACATCATGGCAATAATATGTTTTCTTGGATAATATGAGATGGTTTCAATAAAATTGTGAATGATGGTGAGAATATATTTATATATCTTTTTAGAGAGGGGGGTTCGGGGAGAAGCCTATAACTCTTTATTTTATGCATAGTTTAAAGTCTTGACTGATTGCACGCTAATCTTCTTAAAGTATGAAGGTTATTCATTTACTTGGGACAATCACCATTATAACCATGGAAATGTCAAAACTTATTTGGATCGAGGTGTTGTTACCAACTCATGATATGCATTGTATCCTCAATATTTTATTTCACTTTTGGTATTGTGATATTCAAATCATTCACCTATCTTGGTTATAGTTGATAGGGCTTGGGAATTTTGCATGTAGAAGGTTTGAGATGCCAAAAAACTTTTTATTTTGAACAGATTTTGGTGTATAAAGGGAGTTTTCGTGAGGCTATCTATTTAGCATGAAATTCAAGCATTCACAAAGGTGTTATAAGGTGTGTAATTGAGAAACGTGCTACTATTTCTACCCCCTTATAGCAATGGAATGTATAGAACATTGGTGCTATAAAACTATAGTTGGTACATAAACAAGAACAATAAAGGGTGTGGTATTACGCGGTCTTCAGATTGAAAAGTGCTATTTAACCTCTAACAAAACATTGAAAACTTATTATTTAAAGATGAGCAATATTGGGCACAAAATGCTAGAACGAGCTAGGTTAAGTATTCAACATACTTTCATGCTTGAACAAGTAGGAGAAGGACTCGAAACCATACTACTATAGTACAATTAGTATTGGGTGTGGTAACAACACAATAGAGGAATGTATAAACTATCTTTTGTTACCATTACAAGAACATTTATAAGTTAAACAATGATTTGGTGGCTAAACTTGTAATTAATAGTTTAAAAACACAACCCAATCCTCGATAAACTAAACCAACCTTTCACAAATAATGAGGTGCATCGTGCCTTGTTTGCTATGAAACCTGATAAAGCTCTAGGCATGGATAGAATGCCAGTAATGTTTTTTCAAAAATACTAGGACATTATTGGGCCTAATATAAGTAATGCTTGCTTATCTTTTCAAAATGGTGTTTATGATATTATCTTTTCAAAATGGTGTTTATGATATTAGTTAGATTAATAAGATTGCTATTTCGCTTATTCATAAAGTACAAAACCCATTAAGAATCATATAATAGAGACACATCAACTTACGTATGATTGTTTACAAAATTATCTCTAAGGTATATTGAAACTTGTCCTTCTTGATTTGATCAGTAATTCTCAAATTTCTTTTATCCTTAGTTAACATATCATAGACAAAGTAGTAGCTGCATATGAGACAATACACACAATTTGTAGGTCAATAAGAAAACAAGGAAGAATTGCTCTAAAGCTTAATATGAGTAAATCATATGATTGAGTTGAATGGTTGTTTGTAACGAAGGTTACAGAAAAAATGGGTTTCTTAAACCATTGAATTCATTTGATATGAAATTGTATGATTTTTTTTTCATTTATTATGTCAAAGTGAACAACAACATTGTGGGTATTATTGTATCATCTTGGGGATCGAGGTAAGGTAATCTTTTATAGCCATACATTCTCCTACTATTTGTAGAAGGATTATTTTTCTTCTGAAAGAAGTAGAATCCACTCAACTTATTCATGTGATTCAAGCAGTAAAATGAGCATCTAGTGTGGCTTATTTATTTTTTATAGATGACAATTTTTTATTTTTTTATGCTTTTAGGTATCAATATGTTGAAATAAAAATATTTTTCATATTTATTAGAACTCAACAGGTTAGCAAGTAAAAATTAATGAGTCATAAATACTTTTAAAGGGAACATATTGAATATCATGGGCATTCTTAAAGTAAAATGCCATGGGAAATACTTGGGACTTTTGACTGATGAACATATTTGTTTGTTTTATTTTTTAACTTAAAAGTTTTGAAATGTTTTTTTTTATTTTTTGTTTTTACTATTCATGAACGGTCAAACTTTTTTTTTAATTCAAATTTTAAATTTCTAAATTATTTTATTATTCACGGTACAATTTTTATTTAAAAATGTTCTTTTTTTTTAATTTTTTTTACTATTCATGAACGGTAAAAACTTTTTACTTCAAATTTCAAATTTCTAAATTATTTTACTATTTATGCTATAATTAATTTTTTTTATTTTTATTTTTATTTTTATTTTTATTTATTTTTATTTCTTATGAAATTTGAAATTTGATTAAATTTTTATATTTTTTTTATTTTTTTACAGAAACAAAAAAAAATCACAATTATTTACAACACAAAAATATTTTTAAAATTTTGATAAATAAATTAAAAACGCTTATTCCTTCCCCCCCCCCCGCAACCAAGGCCAAAAACTTGACGAAGTAGAATCTGGATGAAAAACTTTGATGAGCGAAACCCAAGATCGCTGATCCTACCAATACTTTGGTTTTATATTTATAAAACTCTCAGAAATGCATCTAATCATTTCGTAGAAAATGATAAGTATACTCCCAAGGTCGATCTATTGAAGGAAATGTACGTGGTTTTTAATTTATTATTCAACTTCTTAAAAACGAAATTAATTCCTAGACATCCTTTCACGATATTTTGGGTTTTGTGTTTTTAATCTACTAATATAAAAATAAACATAGATTCAATAAACATTCATGCAAATTTTATCTTTTATAAATAGTGGAGTATTTATGGATATAATAACTAAGTTAATTATGCTTGCTCAGACATTAGGGTTATTAAAGATATGAATTGATATTTATTGATTCTCTTTTTTGTATGAATACCACATTTGGCGGGTTAGATATTCTTTGTTAACTAAACAAATCAATTAACACCTACGGGCTGGGGTTGATAACTAATTTGGTTAATTAAATTAATTCATTTTTCTAAGAGATTGAAAATGAACTATTTAAATGCCACCTTTCAAGGGTTAGATAGCTTTAAACTTTATTCAAGGTGTCTAAATTAAACCTAAGAATTTAGTTATCCGAGTACTTAACTTTCAAGTTTTAAACCACTACTCGAAAACGCTTGGTTGTCAATATATTTTCGATAATAATTTTATAAAAACTTTTGAAATAGAGCTTCACTCTAACTATCGGCGATTGTACCAACAAATAAAAAGAGCACTACTCTAAATCGATCGATAACTAAATCTTAAAATCTAATTTTCAGATTTAAGTTTGTAATGAAAATAATATATTTCTCTCTAACATTCTTAATATAAAATCTTGAATAAAAATAAAATCAATTCATTTTAGAGATTTTTACCTATTTAATATTTCGCAAGCATAACAACGTTATTATTATATCATTTTTACAAACAATAGCACGCTTAAATTTAATCGCTGCACAAATTAAATATAACATGTAAGAATAAAGCATAAAAAAATAACTCATAAAGAAAATAAAATCCTTACAAGATTGATTCCATTCCCGTTGCTAGAAAACCTCCAAACGGAATTTGCACTCCCATTTATTGATTCGAAAAGCTAATAAATTACAAAACATAACTAGTTCTTCCCAAAAAGGGAAGAACTCTAAAATTAAGAGAAACTAGCTAAAACATAAGAAAAACTAAAAAACTAAAAACTAAGAAACGGAGAGAAAGAAAGAAGAGAGTAAGTGTGTTTTGAGGCGTGTTATGAAAGAAGAGAAGGGTATTTATGTGTGAGAATGGAGAGAAAAAGTTGGGTGAAAAATGTTAAAAAATGGTGAAAACGTGTAAGGTATACGCGTGAGAACATTGATGACGCCAAAGATGACGCCACGGGTGGTCAGACGTGAAAATGGGGTGAATGGGCGGCGAAGCGCTACGCGAGGTTGGCGCGCGCATTGCTATGCGCGGATGAACACACTCGCACGCGCATCCGTGCGCGCTGGATGAACAAGACGGGCGCGCGAAGCTTACATGGCCAGCGGCGCGCCGGATAGGTCGTCCGGCGGCGTGATTTTCTTCTTTTTGACATTTTTTACCTTTTTCGACGTATTTTGTCCAATTTTTCCATATTTGTTGACCTTGACCCATTTATTTAGTAATATAATTGATGTATTGCTTCCAGTATTACTCTTTGAGTCTTTAAGTTAGGTTTTTAAGCCAAAATACCTGAAAAACAATAAAAATACCCGTAATTTCGAAAAAGACAAATTTATATAAATATATGATAAAACATATAAATATATATATTTTTAATCAATTAATGAGTCTAAAATCATGGTAATTTTAGTGCTTTTTGAGCACTCATCATTGACATAAGTTAAAAGAGATAAGAAGAGCACCTTTCAAGCTATCCGAGATCAATGTATGGAAGAGTTGAGTAGATGAAAGAAAAGCATTTATCTAAGGCCATAATGGAAGTTTTGATAAATTCTTTCTATCAAATAATACCAACATATACCCTAAGTATTTTTAAATTACCGAAATCACTTTACAACAAACTTGGGTTTATAGTTACTCTATATTGCTGAACAAACTAGAAGAATGGTCGAGGGATGCATTGGTTGTCTTGGACGTAATTATGCAAGCCAAAGTGTTTGGGTGGAATGGACTTTCACAAAATGGATGATTTTAATTAGACATTATTAGCAAAAAAAATTGGTTCATTTTTCAATCCCTAACCTTGTTTGCTGTACATGTATTAGTAAATAAATATGTTGCTTCATCCTCCCTACTTCTTTCTAGATGTAATACTTACTTTAGTTATTTATATTATTTATAGAGAAGCCTAATTTGAGGTCGTACTCTACTTGTTTAAGGCTTACATTAGCAAATTGGCTACAAAAATAGCATAAATACTGCATATGGTAAATTATTTCCTTGTGATTCATGCTTATAAGCACATCCAACCCAAGATTTGGATTATGAAGTTTAATGGATATGCATCATTCTCATCTCTTTGAACCCATAGTTGATCATCTTGTATGACATTCTACAAATAATGAAATTTATAATGTGAGATGTTATTATAGAAGAGTGTGCCAATTACGTTGGGAAAATCAAGCTACAACAACCACTTCATCCTCGCAATAATTGAGCATTCTATGAAGGAAATTATAAGGTATTAATGCCATGAATAAAATGAAGCAACTTATTTGTCAGGTGTTAAAAAGTATTTCACCGACCAATTTTGAAGTAACAAAGAGGCATATTACATCCAGCTTAATATGTTTGTTATGTAAAATGTTATAGAAAAAACATCATACGTTTTATAGGAATATCACGTTATGAAATATATATCAATATCTTTTTGTACCAAAGTAACATGGATGATGATTGAAAAATATGCTAAAACTAATCTTGAATATATTATGGTTGTGGCCTCTGAGAGATGGAAGGAAAAGGATAAATACTTGTTTGAAAGTAAACCATATAATTTTGCTCATATTTGTACCAACATTAAACAACTTAAAAGTTTATACAAATGTTGTGATTTTGACAACAAAAAAAGGCGAGCTTTGATTATATTACAAGAGATGCAATTAAACAAGCTTTTGGTACTATGGTTGATAATATAAAAACTTATTTAAACTAAATTACATGAAATATGGTGGGAATTATAACTTAACTCGGAATCATGTTATCAAGATATAATATTGGAATCTAATTCATTAATAGTCGTACATTTTGTCAATAATCTAAGTTGTGAAGAGTTATATTAATAAAGTTACATTAAAGTTTATTCTTTTTCTTATATCTATTATTATGAAAGTTTATAACTTAATTAAGTATGCTCTAGTGATTTAAAAATAAAAAATAATACTAATTTTATTGAATTGTTTAAATATTAACATTATTTTTTATTTAATTATTTGTTTATAATCAAAACAAATATTTAAATAAAAATAAAAATTTAATTTAATTATTTAAAAAAATTATAAGCTTGATATTACAAATATATTTCTAAAATATCATATTAATATATATTTAATTTTAATTAATTATTATAATTATTTTTACTAAAAAATTGTAATATTCTTATAAATAATCGTGATTTAAATCATCTATAAATAAAACGATCTCTTTATATGTGTCTATATATATAACATGGAGTTATTTTTATTAATTTAAATTTATATTTATATTTTTAAAAATATTTAGCATTAAATTGTAAAAGAAATTAAATTATTTTAATATTAATTTTTGTTGTTTTAAAAAATTAAATATATATATATATATATATAAATAAAAATTAGATGATGTAATATAATATTATTTAAAAGTATTAAACAAATTTGGTTGCATCAATTAAAATATATAATAGTGGAAACGTGTGCAATGGAGTTAACTAACTAATGATTTAGTGGTGATTTGGTTTAACTCTTGACTTTAGTCTTTAACGAATTACGTGCAGTTTTACGTTAAACAAGTTTTTTTATCGACTAACTTATAATAATATAAATTATTATTCTTATTAAAATAATTTATTGATAATTTTTTTATTTATATATAAATATTTATGATGTTAAAATTTTTAACTTAACTTTTATAATTAAAAAATAAAATAATTAGATTAAAAGATTTTTTATTTAATAATAATAATAATATTATTATTATTTTTATAATACTATTAGCTAATTTAATAATAAAATTTATTTTTAATTTTACCATATTATATATTCAAACTACATAAAATATAATTATAAAAAAGAAAATAAATTATACAAAATAATATCTTAAAATTATAATAATAAAATATTGTTTAATTAAATAAAATTTAATATTAAAGAATTTAATAAATTTAACTAATTTGCATCCTTTACTTCCAATGTTATGTATTTTTAATAATAAAAATATAAAAATTGATATTAATAATACTATTTTATAACTATTGATTTAAAAAATATATAAATTATTTTAAAAAATGCAACTCAATAAGAACAAGTAAAACATAAATAAACACAAGTCTTAGATTATTCAATTTTTTACCAAATAAATACATTAATTTCATAATTGTTTGATTATATATATTAAATCCCATCATTTTTTTAAAATAAATACTTTAATTTTGTAATTTATATGATAAACACTATTATTTTTATTATTATAAAATATGAGTAATTATAATATATCAAAAGTATTAAAATTAATCATTTGTAGTCCATAATTTTATATTAAAATATTTAATTTTCATAAACAATGAGTCTATAAGTATTTAAATAAAAAATTATAGGTTTAAAATACTCATTTATATATTATAATAACAAAACTATTATGATTTTTTAAAGAATTATTGGATATTTAATGTTTAATATAATAATTATGGAATTAAATCATTTAAATTAAGTAGTTACAAAACTTTTGCCAAACTTCCATTAGGATGAATAACTTATTTATTTTTCATCCATTCGAATATGATATGATTGAATTAAATTAAATTTTTTTAATCTAAATTTGGTTCAATTATTTCATCAATCTGAAACAATTGAATTGTTGGATTAGATAATGTTATATTGAGATTAAAATTTATTTATGAATTATTATTACATATAAAACATGATATATACAATAATATAAATTTAAATTTTGAACATTTATAATAAAATTTATTATTTATAGTTATATCTAAAAAATAAAAATAAAATAAAATAGTATGCTCAAATAATTATTAAATTATTATACATATTTAATGTTTTTATTTATTGTTTAAATTAAATAAATCACTTAATTTGATCCTAACATACATAATATCTAAATATAATACATTATAAAATAAAATATTTATTTATTTATAATTTTAATAATTATTTGTTATGAATAGAATTATAGTAGATTATAAAATATATCCTTTCAAATTCAAATGAATTTATATTTTTCAATACAAGTATAATATCTTTTGCATTATAATTTTTTAGCTAATTTTTTTTTAAAATTTAAAGAAAATATAATGTAGTTATTTTTTTAGCCAATATTATCATATTATTTGACAAAAATTAGTAAAATGATATAAATAAAATATTTATGAGTTAGTTTTTATAAATAAAATGAAAAATAATTCATTAATATGAAAAAATAATAATTTAATAATATTGTTATAAATTTATAATAATAATTCAAAAATAAGTAAGCAATATTCACACGTGATTTTAATTAAAAGTCAGATATATTTTTAATCCATGATTAAATTTCTTACTTACTCCAATATTTTTTATAAATTACTAAAAATAATATTGTTATTTTAAATTAAGAAGTATATAAATTAATTTTAAAAATGTTATTTTTATTATTTATTATTTTTGTTTAGTATTTCACTTTTTAATTTTTTGTTTTAAGAAACATGTGCTATTCAGATATGAAAATTTTATTTCTCTATTTTTGGATTCTTACCTCCGGAACAAAAAATTAGAGAAAGAGAAGTGAAAAAGTGGTTTTTGAATCGAGGTTTCTAGGAGAGAAAGTAGTACTAGAAGGAGTCAGAGTGTGTTAGAGGGAGGAAGTGACTTAGAGAGAGAGAAAGAGAAGGATAGAGAATATTCAATAAAGAAGAGTCCTGATTCCTGAGGATTCGGCGATGGCGTCGCCGAAGGTGATGACGTCTTCGTCGAATTCGAGAAATTCGGATCTATATCAGTGTCGAACTTTTTCTTCTTCGTCTTCTACAAAACCCAAATCTTCGCTTGCTGATCAAACCCATAACCACAACATTAGCAGTCACAACAGTAATAGCTCCATGAATGTCGATGGCTTACTCCGAAACGTTTATGGGGCCAATCCCACCACTGAGTCCACCTTCCGTGATGCTCATATTACCTTAATTGATACTGCTCCTCTTGTTCCAATCACCGGTGGTGCGATTAATTCCAGTGGCACTAGTTCTACTAATGCTCCGAAGACGGTTGATGAAGTGTGGAGGGAGATCGTCGCCGGTGAGAGAAAAGAGTGCAAGGAAGAGGTGCCTGATGAAATGATGACTCTGGAGGACTTTCTGGTTAGGGCTGGGGAGGATGATGATGATAAGGCTGTCCAGCCACAGCCTCTGACAGAGCGATTGAGCAGTGGTCTCTTTGGCTTTGATCTTATTTCGCGGAGTCCATTGCAGGCTTTGGATAAGGTTGAGGGGTCCATAATTGGGTTTGGGAATGGGATTGATTTGATGGGTTCAGGAAGTGAAACACCTGGAGTAGGTGTTAAGGCTGGGGAGGATGATGATGATGTTAAGGCTGTCCAGTCACAGCCTCTGACAGAGCGATTGAACAGTGGTCTCTTTAGCTTTGATCCTATTTCGCCGAGTCCATTGCAGGCTTTGGATAAAGTTGAGGGGTCCATAATTGGGTTTGGGAATGGAATTGATTTGATGGGTTCTGGAGGTGAAACACCTGGAGTAGGTGGAATTCGAGTTGGAGGGAGAGGAAAGAGAGGTCGGGCCATCTTGGAACCGTTGGATAAGGCTGCTCAGCAAAAACAGAGGCGGATGATCAAGAACAGAGAATCTGCTGCTAGGTCGAGGGAAAGGAAGCAGGTGAATCGAAATTCATGGAAGTGGGCTGATTTTATTGTGTTCATAAGATTTTGTTCTGACTTACTTTTTTGGGTTTTTTTATTCCAGGCATACCAAGTTGAGCTGGAAACATTAGCTGTTAGACTTGAGGAGGAGAACGCTAGGCTGATGCAAGAGAAGGTACTCTTGTTTTAATGTGATTTCTGTAGACTATTAATGAGATAAAAACCAATTCCTTCTTATTATTAATTATTTTTTTGTTGCTTATTCTCTGTTCTCTTAATTCTGATTTGGTAAACATATGAATTATATCACTTTATTTACACGGATAGGATTAGATATTCCACATTTTTTTTTTTTGCATGAAGTGTATTGATGGACGTGAATGCGAGTTTCTTGTTTTTTAAGTTATTGTGATATCGGTAACTGCATATCATCCTGCATTTGTGGGCGAGAACTTTAACGGATGTTTCTTTAAAGTTGGAAGATTTACATACTTTTTTGCTTTCTATCCTTCAATTTTTATCTATTTATTCTGACGTCAGATTTCTTTTGGCATCGTTTTTGTTACTTTTCCTTGTCTATATTTTTTTTATCTCTCCCTAGATACAGTTTAAATCCGAATTCCCTATCATTCTTTTTAAGTTTCCGAAACTCAACATGCAGTTAAAGTTATGAGGTGGTGATTTCTTTCATTTTTTTTAATTTACATGCTGGACATTTTGCTTGTATGGTAGAAGATTTTGGTCTGCTGTTATTATCCCGATTTATAGTCTCAGAATTCTTCATATGTTCAACTCGTGCTTCTAATACTCTACATTTTTCTGCTAGATGATTGCCGAGTTTTAGTATTCTGTATAATTGATTTGCTCTTCAAACTCTATATTCCATATGCTCAGATCTATCATCTAATTAATGCATATTGACACTGCTAAACTATATTGACACTCTGGCAGCTTATGAATACATTGCTGCAAGATAGCTGCCTAAGCTTAAGGCTGTTTATGTTCTTTTTTGGAGGAAACCTGTTAGTTACAGTTATGTTGTTCCAATGCTAGTCGTGATTTTTATTTTTTCAACTTAAATATGAGTGTTGTGCTTTGTCATAGTCTCTAGTGTTGCAGATAGTAACTTGGCAAGTTTTGGACTTGATGACATGTATGCACGTATGTGTCTTGGCTTAAAATAATTGTAGCAAACGTTTCTTGTTTTACAGTTTACATATAAAGTTTCTTACAGAATGCTCCACGGCATATACACTTATAGTTGATTCCCCTCACCCCCTGATTTAAATTAAAGCACCACATGATGAATGATTTTAGCAATTTTTGTGGTGAATTATGTTCATGCTATTTAATTTGTTTTTTTGTGCAAATGTACAAATTTCTACATGTAATAACTTTAATATGGCAGCAGAATCACCTGTAATATGGGTATCTCACCCTCGTTGTTTATGATTTTTTATTAGATGTCTTGACTACAAAGTCTATCTTAATCTATTATTTGAAAACTACAAAATATTGTCTTGGTGATACTTGTGTTTGACTTGAAGTATAAGCTTACTGTACAGTCATTTTCTAACAAACTGCTCTCTGTTGCAGGCAGATAAATCTAAAGAAAGATATAAGCAGGTATCCGTTTCAGCTTTGGTAGTAGTAATTCTATTTTAATTTGTCAAATTTCTGAATTTTGATTTTGAAATATTTTATTCAGGATAATTGTTTTCAATAGAATAAAAATATAAATCAGAAAAATCCCCTTGTTATATACAGATGCAAAGTTAAGGTAATAGGTGCTTGAGATATACTAACTTGTGAAATTATGAGAAACAGGAAACTGGTAATGATGTATGTTGGAAATATTCTAGATAAAAAATGAATTTTGAAAAAGGATGAAAAATGTCTCGAACTACTTATCTCGAACATATGGCAATTGTTTTTGAAAATGGATAAGTGATTCATTTTGTAGATGATTCTACAATTTTTCATAATATAAGGAGTTTGGGCACAAAAGTAGGTACATTTCTCTTTCATCTTATTGTACAAATACGACCATAAGTTCTCTTTTGGAGACAAAAAAGGTCGTTCCTACTTCGTATGGTCTTAGGTTTTCTAACTTCTTCTAGATTAGAGTAAACCAAAAATGTGTAGTTCCAGAAATTGATGTCTTCTATAATATGTTTTGAGCTTTTCTTTTCTTAATGTGTACTGCTCATGGTTAACATAATTATCATTCTAGAAATTGTCATCCAACCATTATCGATGCAGAACTTAACAAACTTTTATTTCTTCTGCAGCTAATGGAAGAAATCGTTCCTATTGAGGAGAAGCGAAGACCAAAACCTGCATTAGGAAGGGTTCGTTCTTTGTAGTGGTAGAAATTAGAATGGTCATGAATCACTAAATGGAAAACAAACACCATCCTTGGATACGAGTAGCTGACTTTGGTCTTGTGCGTCTGTTCTTGTAAATTGATATATGCAAGTGCGTATTGTCAGCGAACAAGTGGTTTTTGATACAATGAAAACATAAGGGATTGCACAACCTGAATTATGAAGGTAGAATCCTTTACCAAAATCAATCAGAGGATCTGTGAGATGTGAGGTATTAAATGCAACTCTCCTTTTCCCTATTTGTGCCAAGGGAAGGTGAGGTTTCGGAATTTAGAACTAGTAGTAAATTTATCCTTTGGTATTTGAGGCTCATGGTTAGTGTTGTGTTCATATTTTGCTAGAATATGACTTTGCAAGTTCTCTTTACCTAATTATGCAACTAACTTTAGCTATTGCTAACGTTTTATATATTATTTTTAATTGGAAATAAATATATATATAATTATTATATCAGAAATCAATAAAAGGTGGAGTACTATGATTTTATGTATATATTTGATAAGTTGTGATCGACCAATAAAGTCATACTTAGACTTGATTTTTGTTTTGGAAAAATGTTTTGAAATATTTGATAAGTTATATATATATATAATATTTTTTTATTGAATCTTAGATTCGATATTATGGTCAATTAGATAATTATTAGTATTTTATAATTTGATTCTTAATATTAAAATAAAATATGACAATAATATTTTATGTCATACTGGAAGGTTAATTATATTATGCTCAAGTTAATAATTATTGTAAGAAGAAATATATTTTTATGAGTGTCATTTTGGGTGGTACTAATTATTCTTGTATTTTTTTTCTAAACTTTTTATAAAGTTTCGTATTAATTATTTTAAGTACTTTTGTGTTTCTATAATTAAAGAAATGTTTGATATTATCTCACTCATTTTTATTCAAGTAAAATTAAGATGACTTAGTTTTATATTTGCAATCTATTTGAGTGAAAATGCTTAAATTTTGTCTTTACATATAAAGCAAGAAGTTTAATATCTTTTGAATGTCGTTATTTTCAAAAACATTGTTAAGGCCATAATGGCAAAATATTTTAATGAAATTGGTGTTCAAAGAAAATTTTAATAGCATTTTTGATATTATGCTTAGTTTATTTAGTAAGAATTATGAAAATATTGTGCTCTTTTTTTTATTTTATCGAAAATGATATAAGCAATGAGAATTTTGGTATTGAATGATTTTTATTTTAAATTGCAATGATTTTACTCCACTTTTGGTATTGAAGTAATCACCATGAGTAAAACTATTCGAAGATTTAACAACTTCTAACAGTTATGATAAGGGTACATTTTATCAGGTTTTATAAAGATTGTTAACCCTACATTTTATTGACTGTTGAAATTTTATTATGAGATATTATACATCATTTGATTTCAGTAATATTATCACATTCTAAAAGGTTTTCAGTATATTGCTATTAAAAATGATGTATATTAAAAATGATGTATAAGTTGGTTGCTTGATGAAAGCTCACGTTGATTTATAGATTATATTATCTTCCTTATTTTTTACGAAAATATGAATCAAAGATATATATATATGGATCAGTGGGAGCAAATTCACACGTGAATAATAGTTGATAGTAATAAAGAGGAAGAAATATTTTGTAATAAAGAGTAATAAGATATGATGTTGATAGTAATAAAGAGTAATAACTATTTTATACTAAGTGTAGATTACACTCATAATTTATTACTTGATTATTTGATGCATATTTGGTATTGGATAAGATATTTGATTTGATGCTTTAACTTAATTTTATTTTGAAGATCGGACATTATTATTATTCCTAAAATCACTAAAACTTGTGTAATATTTTTGCATTTGAAGGATTTTCTAATGTCATTAGTAGTATTATATGAATATATTGTTTATGACACATTCAATTAAAGAGAAATAATGATATACTATATTTTACAGTTGGAAATTATTTGATCAATATTTATTTATAAAGTTATTAAAATATATTTCTTGATGTATTTTTATGAAGTGAGCTCATATTATTGATTCAATAATTAAAATTTTTCTTCACGATGATTACAATGTATTACAATTATTTTGAGTTATTAGAATCTTATATATGGTTCGTTTAAAGTTATGGTTATCTATTTGGAATGTAAAACATAACTAACATTTTAAGAACTATTTTGTTTAAAGTTATGGTTATCTAGACATATGAATCATTAGTTTGATTGTCATGAAATCTATATATTGTGCATACATTTCTTAATAATATTATGATATTATTATAGATTGAAACATGTTGGCACAATCTCAACATTAAGTATTGAGATGTATTGACCCAATCTCAAATGAATGTGTTAAAAGTGCAAAATATGTGTTTTGGATTAATGCAAGTGTATTTGAAAATATGCATGTTGATAGTATTTGTATATAATTTTTAACTTATATTTTTATTTTGAAATCTTTATCACGTATTAGAAAGCGTTATGTTATATAATAGCATGACGTCAATTTTTTTCTTGATCATATATTAAACTAGATATTTGTTTTAGATATTTTCTCATATTTGATATTTTTTTGGGTAACTAATCCTATAAATTTTTATGTGGCTAAAATCAATAACTTTTTGCTTAATTATTGATTGGTAAATCAATGTAATATGTAGTATTTTTTTGAATTCATTTTTTGGTCAATGATAATCATTTTTTATAGTGAATTATTTTTTAGTGTATATAATTTTTTAGTATAAAACCACTAGTAAATCAAGTGATATTTTGATTTATGGACTCATAATAGGTCAATCCATTTTTGTTTAAGCAGAAGTCCTTATCCATATTATCTATATATATATATATATATATAACGTTTGTAGGTATATTGTGCATAATGACTCATTTATAAAAAATTAAGAGGATGAAGATATTACTCAAAGTGTCATAACTCTCAAGTCGTTTTGGATACCATGTACACACCTCCAATCCACTGCTGTCGCATATTATGAGCCTATAAATTTCATAATTTGAAGGTTTTGTTAAATGTAATTAGAGTTGGTCCTGTGTTAAAATGGAAGGAACGACCTGTTAATCATTTGTTTCATTGGCTCATTAGATTGACACGAAAGACTAACTAAAAATTTGACTTCGCACGACACGAAAAATCATTTCATGAGCATGAAAAAGTAGCATGCCACATTTGCATGGTCTGTAAAGGGATGAATAGATCAACACACGAAACCCAATTCTTTTAAAAAAAAATTCAAAAAATAAATAAATAAATAATAAAGGTAATAAAAGTATGATACTTTTAATAAAATACATTTTAATCTGTGAATTATTATTTAATGTAGTCGTAAAAATATATTATCTTTTTTAAAATGGTCACAAAAATTTATCTATAAGATTTAAACAACATTTTTAGAGTAAAATTGATATTTTAAAAAATATTTATTTATTTTTAATAAAAAATAATGATAATACTTATTTAAATAATTATTTTTTTAAAAGATTTAAAATAAAACTAAATATTAAAAAGATATCTATGGATCCTAAAAATATGAATTAAATAAAAAATAAATATTTAAATATTTATTGATACTACTTTTGATAGAAAAATAAATCTTTTTTAAAATGTTAATTTTAACTCTAGAAATTTGATTCAAATCTTACGAAGGATTTTGATGATCATGTTAAAAAATAATAAATTTATATTATTTTATTAAATAATTAATAAACTAAAATATATTTTTATTAAAAATAATGTAATAATATTTATCCTTAATAAATAAATATATTAATATTTATTAAGAACGAGACATATTGTTACGAATGATAGGTAGAGAGTCTATCCGAATAACATTTAATTTATATTTAAATATAAATTTAATTAAATACATGTACTAAATAGATCAAATGAGACATGGGTTGTGCTGACCCATCAAGCACGACGGACTAACCACAATACGATACATTAAAGCTCCTAAACTAAGAGAAATATAATGAAAATGTTTTTATTAATCTTAATTATAATGAATGATAATACAAGTATAAATACAGAAAAATAAGAATCTGTTTTTTTAGGAAAAGTGCTTTAAAGAAAAGTATATTAGTTGTATACCACTAATAATAATTTATTAACACTTCCCCTCAAGTTGTCGCATAGATATCGATCATGCCCAACTTGTTTAATGAACCATATAATGTCTTCTTAGAAACTTATTTAGTAAGCATATATGCAATAATAATTTATTAACACTTCCCCTCAAGTTGTCGCATAGATATCGATCATGCCCAACTTGCTTAATTAACCATATAATGTCTTCTTAAAAACTCATTTGGTAAGCATATCTGCAAGTTGCTCTTCAGTAGGAACAAAAGGAAAACTAATTAGTTTGGCATCTAGCTTTTCTTTTATAAAGTGACGATCAACCTCTACATGCTTAATACACATACAGATCGACTGGATTTTGTGATATATCAATGGCTACCCGATTGTCGCAATACAATTACATAGTATTTTTGAGTTCGAAACCCAAATCAGATAACAAAGTTCTTATCCATAGTAATTCACAAACCCCATGAGCCATACCTCTATACTCGGCCTCAGCACTAGATCGTGCCACCACTTTCTGTTTCTTACGTTTCCATGTAACTAGATTTCCACCCACAAATGTGAAATAGCCCGATGTTGACTTTCTATCTGTAATACTTTCTGCCCAATCTGCATCTGTGAAGCCACAGACTTCAAGGTGATTGTTGTGTTTAGAGAACATTACTCCCCTTTCTGGAGCCGATTTCAAATACCTTAAAATTCTCAAAACAGCATTCATGTGGTTCTCACTTGGGTTATGCATGAATTGACTCACCACACTTACTGCATATGCAACATCTAGTCTAGTATGAGCCAAGTAAATCAAATGCCCAACCAATCTCTGATAGCGAGCTCGATCATTTGGTATCTGATCTAGATACTCTGCTAAACAATGGTTTTGCTCAATAGGAGTGTCAATAGGTTTGCAATCCAACATACCTGTCTTTGTTAGCAAATCACTAATGTACTTCCTTTGACACAGATATTTTCCTTCTCTTCCCCTAGCTACCTCAATTCCTAAGAAGTACTCTAGTTCACCTAAGTCTTTCATCTCGAATTCAGAGGCTAGCTATCTTTGTAATTTATCAATCTCAACAGTATCATCACTAGTGATTACCATATCATCAACATAAATTATTAGGGCTATTACCTTCCCTCGTTGATGTTTGAGAAATAGAGCGTGGTCTGAATTACTCGGCTCGTAACCAACCTTTTGTACGAATCGTGAGTAATCTTCCAAACCAGGCTCGAGGGATTGCCGAGACCATACAAAGACTTCGCCAGATACAAAAATTACCAGGAATCAACTACATACCCAGGTGGAAGACTCATGTACACTTCCTCGGCTAATTCTCCATGAAGAAACACATTCTTGACATCAAACGCCGTAAGGGGCGCGCTTAGATTAGAAGGCGAGAAAGCAAAACCCGAATGGGCGTTCATTTCAAGAATAGAGCAAAGGTCTCATCGTAGTCTACACCATACGTTGAGTAAATCCTTTTGCTACAAGACGAGCTTTATACCGATTTACGTATCCATCACCATTATGTTTTATAGTAAAACATCCATCGACAACCAACTCAGTTTTTTCTCACGTGTGCGGCACCACTTGCCAAGTATCATTCTTCCGTAACGCCTCCATCTCTTCACCATTGCCTTTCTCCATATTGATCTCCCAACGCATCCCGCACTTTGTTAGGTACTGATACACCGTATATTTGATTCACAAATGATTCATATGACTTAGATAATCTTTTAAAGGGACATGTAATTGGCTACTAGGTATTTTGATTTTGTATGAATATTTGGTTCATACCTTTTGGTCGTCGACCTCGAGTAGACCTTTTGGGTAACACATATTGTCCAACATTAGACTCAATGTTATTAGTATCGTGGGTGTACATGCCTTAGATGAGTGACCTTCACATCAGGAGTTGTCGATCACGTGGCAGTGAGTAATGCTTCGAGTGAACAACAGGTGTCTTCCACTTCATTCATTGCCAGTTTAATTTCGACTACTCGAGATCTACTTCCTCGCAATGATTCGTGATTCTTCTATTGCCTCCCCCTCACCATGATATAGTTCTTCGAAATATGTATTCTCCCCTTGACGAGCAGTATCAGGTGAGGAAAATTAACTCGTGTTCTCAAAGAAGGTAACATCCATAGTGACATATTACTTTCTCATGGATGGATGGAAGCACTCAGACTTTTTTCGATAACTTCCATAACCAACAAACACACATTTAATTGCACGAGCATCTAATTTAGACCTTTGATTTTTAGGAACATGCACAAAAACAACCCAACCATATACACGGGTAGGAAGATTATGGAAGGATGATAAGGAGACGTAAGATGCGAGAATTTGGAATGAGATTTTTCCGTTAAGGACACTAGACGGGAGACGATTGATGAGATGGGCGGAAGCTTGTACAGCATCACCCCAAAGGTTTTTTGGCATATAATCACTAAATAAGAGTGCACGAGCCATATCAAGTAAATGACGATTTTTTCTTTCAGACACTCCATTTTGTTCCGGTGTTTGCGGACAAGTAATTTGGTGAATAATCCCATGTGGTTTGAAAAAATCTTGAAAAATATGATTAACATATTCCCCCCATTGTCAGAATGGAGGATCCGAATGATGCCATTGTATTGTGTTTGAACGAGGCTATGAAAATTTTGAAAAACTGAAAAAACCATCTTTTGTTCTAAGAAGAGAGATCCATGATAACCTTGTAATTCAAAAGGAGTAGTACTTTTATTAGAAATACTAGGAGAATAAGTAATACGATGACTCTTGGCCAAAACACAAGTCTCACAATATAAAACAGTCTCACTAACACCAATAAATAAAGTGGGCATGGTTTTTTTAATAAGACTAAAAGATGGATGCCCTAAGCGGCGACGCCACAACCAAAATTCACTTAGCTATCTAACTAGAAGTCAATGTAATAAGTGCGTGCCCGTGCTCCTAGTTTCTCCCCTCCGTAGTTCTGATCTAAACGGAACAACCTGCCCCTCAGATACCCTCGACCAATTATTTCCCTGGTAAGGTCCTGAAAAATCACATACATAGGATAAAAGGTTATAGAACATTTAGACTCAATATTTAACTGTGGGACACATATTAAGTGATGAGATAAGTCAGGTACATATAAAACATTATAGAGTTGTGAAGATGGAGTGATATGAACTGACCTATTTCCTAAGACAGGAAAGGCCTCACCATTAGCATTTGTAACATAAGACACTGGTGGGGGAGATAACTCATTAAAATAAGATTTATCATAGGTCATATGATCAGATGCACCAGAATCAATAATCCAAGTATTAGCACTCCAACATAAATGAGAAACATTTAAGTGTCATGTACCAATCTTACCACGACCAACTATTTAAGCCGTAGGATACCTCCACATTCCATAGTGATGATTCCGCTCCATAGTAGTCTCGGTTCTTGGAAATTTTGCAGACTGCAGCTTGATTTTGCTTTAGAACGATACCCCCGTTGTCGTTTTGGTTTCAGTGGTGGATACAGCTTTCCAACAAATCTCACTAAGATGCCCATGTTCATTGCAATAAGAAAGGCCGAGAATGACGGGCGATCGGGGAAAGCTCCGCGAGGTCCCTACCGATGCAAGTGGAACCGAATTTTGCTGCCGGAGAAAACGTGTGCCTTTCGATTTGGCTTGAATGGCTAGACTCGATACCTCAACCAGGCCTCGATGAAAACTTTCCGCCGAGATCTGCCTTTACGAAATGTATGTAAAGGCCAAGAGTCAAGCTTCAAGGGTCCGACATTCAAGTAGTTCGCCTTAAGACTATTATATTTGGTATCAAGGCCTTTAAAAAGGCATACGTACTGCTCAAGCTCCTTCTCATTCCGGTACCACAGAAGATCTTCTCGATTTTTAATTTTGTAGATGTATGCGTTTTGATCAATTTTAGCCCATACATTTTTCACTTGGTAAAAATAGAGATACCTGTCATTCTCGCACGCGAAGTGCATATGAGTTCATGAACTTGAATAAAGTCAGACTCATTTGTATAAAGATCGCTTAAGGTATTCCATATGGATTCAGTAGTTTCACATTCTTCCACCATTTGTAATATATCATCAGTGATGGCTCTAAAATAGAATTGACATTACAAAGCCATCATCATCTTCCCACCTAGTATAAGCTTCTATATCATCTTGACTGTGAGCTCGATTGATCCGTATACATGTCCCATCTTATGATCCCACGAAGATAAATGGTATATAACTTTTTTCCATGTTCGAAATTTGTACCATTAAGTTTAGTTCCCCCAAAAGAACCAATTTATGAACTTTTAACAGAAACTTCAAATTTTGAAACTTCATTAATTCTGGAAACTTGATGTTGTCTTGAATCTTCCATTGAAATAACAATATAGTATGCACCGGAATTTTTTTTGGGCTGGGTCGACTGCCGGGTTCGTTCACCATTAGCAGACTAAGACAGATCGGGGCCAAGTCGGGACCGATGGGTCGAGTTGGGCTTACGGGTCAATGACTAAGCGGTTTTCACCGATGCTCGACTAAGATAGATATTGGGACGACGGACCGTGGGTCAACCGATGGCTCGCAAGCCGATTAAAAGAAACTAAAGGCCGAAAAATTTTAGAACAAAAGCTAAAATATTTTAGCAGAATCATGGACACACAAAAGAGAATCGTGGACTCACAAAGTCGTAAGTGCGAGTCGTCGTAAGCGACGGGCGCAATTAGTAGCGTGAGCATCGCGTTAAGTTGGATGGCGCAGGTATTGAGCCGGCGTACGGCCGACGGTAGTGGTCGGAGCCGTTACGCGACTGGATGGCGCAGTGGTCGAGCCGGCTACAGGACGCGCAGTGTCGACAACGCAGCCGAATCAGGCGAGAAGATTAATGGCACTAATATCGACGGCCTGCAAGGCCGTAGCGTGCCTCAGAAACTCAGAAAACCGGTAAAGAAAATTTTTTCTTTTCTTTCCTGCTCTGATACCAAGTTAAATACACTGAAAATGTGTTTATTAATCTTAATTACAATGAATGATAATACAAGTATAAATACAGGAAAATAGGAATCTACTTTTTAGGAAAAGTGCTTTAAAGAAAAGTATATTAGTTGTATACAACTAATATACCACTAATAATAATTTATTAACACATATAACCTACCAAAAAATTAGTTAGTCACGGCTCCGTACAACACATTACTAATTATCTGACATTGTTTTTTTAACATCAAGTGCCACCTCAATTTTTAAAGATTTATAAAGATATTACTAGACATTTAATTAAGTCTAATTAAACTTATTTTATACAAATTAAATATTTTAAAACATTTTTAATAAGTGTTAAGTATCTTTGTCCCACATCGGCTACAAGTAAGACATCAAAATTGTTTATGAATCTAAACAATCATTTACTCAATGAGATCTTATTGGGTTAAGTTAGAACTAGTAGAATCAAACACAAAACTTAATTCATCACAAACATAAAGTAAAACTAATTTGACTACATGTAAACTATTAAGTCTCACATTGGTCAAGAGTAAGCAATCAATATTGTTTATAAGTCTGGACAATCCTCTACGAGCTGGCTTTTGAGTTCAGAGTTAGGCTTGAGTTTCTAAGGTGGTATCAGAGCTAGGTTCTTGACTTCTTCACCCCATCGGTCATTGTGCTATAAATCCGGACTCTAGTCGATGTAGAAGTAGATGTTAAGTCTCACATTGGTCAAGAATAAGACAGCAATAATACTTATAAGTATGAAAAATTATGTAACTGACCGGTTGATTTTTGGATTTAGAGTTAAGTTTAAGTTTGTAAGTTAAAAAATTTGATACAAGCGTTATGGTTTTTAACTATAAACAATCACTGATGGTCGGTCATATTAATGTGTTATTAAGTTGACATCACATGCATAACATGACCACCTCAAAACTTATGCATAAGTTAATTAATTCATAAAACCGAAATTCACTTTTCTTTTAAAGAGAACACATATACAGAACAAATTAACAACAAAGTTCACATGAAAATGGTGGGATTTATTGCAAAAAGAAATTATATTTAATATAAATAATATATCAATTAATTATATAACAAAAAAATAAATTTTATTATTTTAATTAAATATTATCTATCGTAATAATTATATTTATACGTGAATTTTATAACATAAATAAGTAATCTTTATTCATATGCATATATGGTTTCAGTATTGTGTACTTTCGTCTTCAAGAAAAGGATGTTGGACTGTTTTCCTTTCCTTTTGTTTTATTGCTTTTTATTTTTATTTTTTTGATTTTATCCGCTGCATTGTAAATTGTAATATTACATTGTTGTACTTATATCTCCGTCTTTTAGTTCTTGTCTTGTTACTGCTTTTGCCAGTGTCAAAATTTATTATGATTTAATAACTCCTTTGAAATTTGAAGAGTGCCTCTAAGAGTAACATTACACCACCTAAGTTTGGGATTATTTGAACGATAATTAAATAATTAAAATAAATTATGATGAATTAAAATTAAATATGTATTAATGTTATATTTTTATATATAATTACATAAAAAAATATTTTTAATATTAAAATATCTAACACTTTAAATAATTAAATTAAATTTTATTCATTCTTACATATATATTTTTATCTTATTTAAAAAATATATGTTAAATGTAAAAAGTAATGTTAATATTTTAAAAATTAGAGTATTATATTAATATTTTAATTTTTTAAATTAAATATATTTTTAAATAAATATTAAAAATAATAAACATAATTATACCATATATATTTTTTATATATATTTACTAATAGTTATTATTATTCAAATTTACTTAAAATTAATAAATATTATTATAATTACTAATATAAATGTAGGTGAAAAGCATTAATACTTTATAATGTAACTAATTACATACAGTATAATGTTATATAAAAGCTTTATGAACACTATAAAAATATATGTTTGTATATTAATGATAATCATATTATTGATTTATGTTCATTCTTTATCTATGTTTCTTGTTAATGTTATTTTAATACACAAGTTCCTCTATTTATGCGTTATCGAAAAATAAAGTTGTTATATTTGTACATTTTTTTTCAGAAATTAATCTTAAATATAAAAAAAACTACAACTTTTTATTTGATCAAAATTAATATAATTTTTTTGAAAAAAAAAAGATACCAATAGTGTAATGTTAGGAAAAAAGAATTGAAAATGCCATAATATACACAACATCAAACACCAAATCATTTCTCATGAAAGTATATATACTACATAAAAGCTAGGTATTAGGAAAACATTTTCATAAAAGTAAGCAATTTTAGATTCCTCCCCTCCCAAGAAAAAAAAAACTAATTAAATTAGAAGATAATATAACAAGTAATCATTTAATAATAATGTTCATCATCAGCCATCCATTTTTTTTTCTTCTATATATATATATATATTATTTCTTAAATATCTTCATAAGGCTTGTTTTTACGAAACAAAATGATTCAAATTTTACAGTTGTAAAATAAAGAAAACACACAATCTCCAATATCCAAAGCCTGTCATCCATTCAAACTTCTTCCTACGAAAGGCAAACACTTTCTGACAATTTTAACCGTATCTATGCTATCTTTTATCTTTTTCACATTTTTCAAAGAGTAAATAAAATTTTAAAACAATTATCATAATATAATAATACTAATACTTGGAGAATTAAATTTACCTAACATCGTAACACTAATGATTTATATTTTTAAATATAAAAACATTCTAATATTATTAGTAAAACCTGTTCAACCAATTCATTCATAAAAAAAAAAACTATTCAACCAATAATATATAATTTTTTTATAAATATTTTTTACATTTTTAAAATTATTTAAAGAAAGGTTACAATATAATTATTTATATAATTCATCAAAAAATAAAAAGCACAACTTTAACAATACCCATTTACAAAAACTGCTTTTTCTCTCAACACAAGACCCATAGTTAGGTCAGGGAGGCGAGTATAAGAGCTAAGGAAGAAAGCCCTTTAATCAAAAACCCATTTTCTTAATTTTCTAGCATTCACAGAATACAAAAGAAGCTGTTCATGAAGTTCCCAATGTTCATCTTCTTCAGTCTTCTTTCTTTACTTCTTCAACCTTCTCATTCCTCAACAATACTCGTAGATGGAGTTTCGGAGTGGAAAGACCCAACTGTTCATGTAGGAGACACTGTTAGTAAGTACTAGCAACCAAACATACAAAATTGCTCTGTTTTATGTTAATAGTTTATCTCTGCCAGTGCCAACTAACAATGGCTCTTTATGTCAGTTTTTAAGCACAGTCTTCATTACAACCTCTACATATTTCAGAACCAAAGAGCCTTCACTCTTTGTAATTTCACTCAAGCCACACTCCTCAGCAAACAGAACTCTACATATACGGTACTTTCTCTCTCTGTCTCTCTCGTTTTCTTTCATTCATTCATTCACACAAAAGCACGCATCTTTCTTCTGCTTTCTGGTTTAAGATTCGATTTTGGGAACTAAAATTGACTTAAATCTTTTGTTTCTCAACTTGGGTTTTTTCATAAAAAGCACAAAATTAATAAATTTCAAATTTTCTAAGGAGATTTTTTTCTTACTTTGAATAGTGGTACCCATCACGCCTTGGATTTTTCTACTTCATTTTCAACAATGGGTCTCTTAAGACGTGCCAAGACTCTCAAAAGCTTGCAATAAAGGTTTCTACAGAACAATCACCAGAAAGCTCACATCTTTCTCCACAAAACCCTCCAATGGCTTCTTCATCTCCAGCCCCAATTTCAGCTGGAGGAGTTCCATCTTCTCCAGTTTATCCATGGCCAACACAACCACGAGAAGTTGCTTCACCTAGTCCCCAACCATCTCTAGTACCAGATAAAGGTGGTGGTGTACCATTTATTAATAGTAATCCTGCGGTGCCTCTGCCTACTGGTGAAGTGGACTCTGCTACCTTTCGCCCTTTGCCTACCTCTGACCATCAAAAACAGGTATCAATATTATCTTATTCCTTTTTTTTTTTAACTCTTTTTAGTTCAACATGTATCAAATCCTTTACAAGTTTGTTGTACGTACTTCTGTATATACTCCAATTAATGTATATTACGTGTCAAAATTGCCTACAAAAATAAATTAGTTGTATGTTTTTCAAAAGTGTTCAGACACGTGAATAATATATGTGATTTTCTTAAAAAATATATGCAAATTTCTATTACCTTGCGATTGTTCTTTGCCGATCGAAATCGTTGAATGTGAAATAGTATCAGTCTCAAATTATATTTTTATTTTTATCATTTTTTTAAGTGATATCGTTCTACAATTTTTTAAAGAAAATTATTGCATAAAAAAATAAAATTTATATGTATTATTTAAAAAATATATAAATAAAGATAAGAGTATAAATAAAAAAAATTTATGTAGAAGTTTTTTCCTTCTTTCTAAAAGAATTTTTTTTAGAAAAGTCTAAATCAATCACACATTTTTATCATATTTCAAAGTTGTAGTTGAGTACTATTGGATATTATAGTTACACGTGAAATTTGACTTGTAGCATGTTGCTATAATTAGTTTGATGTTTTGTTATTTTTTATAGGATATATAATAATTACACGATTTGTCTTTAATTTTGTATCGTAAGTTTTTAATATTATTAAATACTACATATATTATATTTTTAAATTTAATATTTATTCTAAATTTAAAAATTGTACTAAGTTCTAATATATTACTTAGAATCAAGGTATTAAGTTATTAGGTTTAACATATTTTATGAAGCTGTGACTGGTGAGCTATTATTGATTGGTGTCCTACTTTGGTGGAATTGCAGGTTTTGGTGGGATTATTTTCTGTTCAAATGGTTTTGTTTTATGTGGTTCTTTTTATGCTTTAAAAAATAGAGAGAGAGAGAGAGGGAGGAGAGAGAAAAACTTATGTAAGAAAATCATTGACATGGTATGGTAGGGTAATATTTAGAGGTAGTGTGATTGAAATAGTGATGATTATTATACCATCTACTACTGTTTGTGATGCTCTTAGAACTTTACTTTAGGATCATTGTCACTTTTAAGTCATTTAATTTTTGCCTTGTAATCAATATTTCAATACTACTTTTCATTTTATATTTCTGCTTTGTCTTTGCTGTTTTCTATCTTTTCTTTGGTCGATTAAAGTTTGAAGTCTCTTGGACCCAAAAAATTAAAATAAAATAAAAATAAATTTGAAGTCCCAAGATTAGTAATTTATTGGTTAATGAGTGAGTGAGTGAGTGAGTGAGTGAATCAAACATATTGGTAAAAGATATTAAAAACCAAAATGACAATTTGATCCTTTACCCTACAATTAATTGTGTGCATGCTTTGTCTGTGAAGACATGAGATGAGACAGAATATGTAGTTAGTACATTGACCCAAAGCCATCACTCAACGTGTGATATAGTGAGCTGTGAGCCAACTTGGGTCCTACCTATAGAATTAAAATCTTTTTTTTTAAGTAAAAAAAAAGAAAAAAAAGATGGTGAAGTGTCACAGAGATACTCTGCATAAGCACTATTTATCTTTTTGGAGAATATCACTGGATATTACTCAGATTGCATCCAGGTCTGAACGGGATAGATAGAGTATTAACATCTGTCCGAATGATGATATAATCATAACTCGTGTTGTTTCTAATTAATTTGCGTTTGCAATATATCTGTTAATAGAATTAAAATCTCACCAAAAAGAAAAAAAAATAAATAAATATCGTAGAAATAACACTTATAGATATTATATTTATTTTTTATAACATTTTTACCTTATTAAAAAAATATTCATACAAGGATAAACTAATTTTTTTATATTATTTTTTTATTTTTTTGACTGTATTAGGTTGAGATTGTTTTAAATTAAATGGAGTATAATTGAAAGAATAAAATAATTAAATAAAAATAATTATTTATGTTTATATAACCATTTTTTCATAATAATAAGAATTAAATTTTATAAAAAATAAATATTATTTTTAAAATATTAAAGAATTTATACATTCACATTCCCTTGTATTTAACCAATAAAAAAATAATCTTTTTTTTAAATGATGTATTGGATTCCTCTATTTACCAGCGAACCGGTAAGAGCGTGATGGCCCATATTCAATAGTGTGAGAAGCTCTATGGTGTAATAATTTTTTAAGAAAAGTGTCACAAAAGATCATTAAAAAAATGGTTACAAAAGTAATTATTGTAATTGTTTAATCTAACAAATATTTTTTCATCATTTAACTTTCAGAAAATTTGATTATTATTTACAAATAATATTATTTTATAATTTTTTATTTAAATCTTTTTTCTTATTAAGTAATTAAATCATAATTTTTTATTAGTATATTATTGTTTATTTTTTATTAAATAAATTCATATAAATTTTATTTTTATTCTTATTTATGATTAATCTTTAAATCTTATTTTAATCACTTGTAATAAAAACTAATAGTTTCTTAAAAGATATATTAAAATCATATTATTTATCCATTTTTTTTTATAAAGCATAGACAAACAATTAAACAATTTTAAAATCTAAGAGAGTAATACAACATCTCCTTTTCTTAGTTGATCTCTCCCAAGAAAAATAAAATTGTAAGTACAAATAAGAATCAACTTGAACTAATAAATTTGAAAAATTGATGAAACTTATACCAATCCAATTTCTTTTTTAAGATTGAGTCAAGTAATTTTACTAATTTTTTTTTCTACTTTTTTATTAATAGGTTTTATTTATTATTATTTTTTAAATTTTGTCATAATTTCTAATGTTTTCATGGTTAATTTGATTATAATATATAAATAAAATATTTTAGATTTTAAGTATTTACTTAATACTTTAAATTTAAATAATTAAAATTTAAAGTTTTAAAATTAAAATATAATAATAAATACCTTGGAGAAGAAAAAAAATTCACAAACGATACTAATTATTTATCATTCATATCAGTTATAAAATGTAAAAAAGATTTAAAAGTAAGATAAATAGGCAATAAAGAATAATTTTTTTTACTAATTCTCGTATCAAAGTTATCCATAATATTATTCATACGATACAAATTAATATCTTAATCGTACGAAAGGTGTAGCCCCGTAATAGATAAATATTAGTGTCTTATATAGATAAGAAGTAAAAGAAAGAAGAGAGTATTTGATTTAAATGTTATTTCATGTATAAATTCTGCTTAAATATCAAAATTACTTTAAAAATCGACAAAAAATTATTAATATCATGCAAACAAACAAACTAAAAAGTAAAAATTAATTCTAAAATATTATTGAAAACAATTTAACAAAAAGAGAGTCTCTTATAAACATAATAATAATCAATAACAAAGTAAAACATAAAATTTGTAGTAAAAATAATAGAGATAGGTAAAAAAACTTGAAGTGAAATTAAAAAAAATAATTACATAATAAAAGCATGAATATAAAAATAAAATAAAAAATAAAAATAAATATATATGTATCGGTTAGATTCTTATAAGATTTTAAAAAATGAGAAATAAAACAACCTAATATAAATCCATTTTATAAAAATAAAAACACAAACCAAACTAGTAATAGCACAAAATCGCAAATGTTAGATTACTTTAGTTGGGATAAGGTTGTCCTATTAACTTTTGCATACCCTATTAATCACATTAACCATCTGATTTCAAATAAACAAATCTAAAGGCTAAATTAAACAGACTTTTATGTGGTTCTATAAAACCACAAGGCATTTCTGTTATGCCACATGGCAAGACATAGTTGGTACTTCACGATGATTTTGGGATACGTTTTGGTATCTTAAAGAGGCTTTAGCTTCCTGCCAAGGCAAAAGATATATGAATAGGAAGTAGCAACCGAATTTCATACCACAAATACCATTTAGCAAGCAATGAATATGTGCGTTTCTCTCAAAACACAATTGTTATTGTGACTCAATCTTTATAATGCCTCACAGAGAGTTGCCTTAGTCAGCAATGGAGCTAGAATTAGGGCTCAAAATCACCCAAACCAAAGATGATATCACTTCCTATTCTAACATTAGGATTACAAAAGACCCATCATCCCCTATATTCGTGTCTAAAGAAACTGACACTATGTTCATCCTCATTGCCCATCTCAAAGGTTTTCTTTTCTTTGTTTTTGCTATAGTAATTCTTAATCTAATCTGTAATCGTGTAAATGTAATTGACATGCTAACAAATAGTTTTAAATAAATAAAAAAATGCAGGGTTTGGAAAAGAGCAAATTGGGATAAAGATAAATGAAGATGGGACAAAGATCACCATTAATGGAGAGAGATCAGTCCAGGAAATGGTGATGTCAGGAGGATGGATGATGCAAAAGAAAGAGGTAGAGTTAAGGGGTTTCATTAAGGTATTCCAAATTCCGGAAGGAGTTGTTTTGGATAAAATTAAGGCCAAGTTTAATGATCAAGAGTCAAATTTGAAAATCTACATGCCGAAATTAGTGAAAGGAATCCGAGGAGTTCGGGTTGAGGAAGTAAAGGAAACAGAGATGGATAAAGGGCAACCTGAGATTGCAGGAACTTCAAGTAATCAGGTTCCTCAAACATTTGAGGAGGGATCCGAAATGCAAAGGGCAAAGACAGAAGAAGAAGTTACTGGACAAGACGTGAAGGAAGGAGAAAGTATTCGAAAAGATATCAGAGAAAACAAAATTCAAAGCATGCAAGAAATTGAAAGGAAAGAGAGTGATGATGATCATGGTGGAAAAGTGCAAACCATTCCTCAAAAGGCTGAGGGTACTCACCAAAACGTAAAATCTAAAGTACCTGAGATTACTAAAACTGAAGAAATTCATGAGGTTGCAGATGTGTCACCAAAAGAGCATCTAGCTAAGAAAGCCACTCCTCAAAAGGTAGAACCTCCAGCCAAAACAGTAACATTTCAAGAAGCATCTACAAAAGAAACTGAAAAAGTTGAGCCACAACCAACAATAGAAACACAGAGGAAGAAGTTTCCTGAATTGGAAAAGCAGAAGATCGAAAAAGATGCTCAAAATGTACCTTCTAAACAACAAGATCAAGCTCAAGAAAGGCAGACCACAGAGGAAATTCATCAAGTAGAAGGTGGGTACAGAAAAGACACGAAAGATATAGAAGCCCCCAAACGATTACAGGGCGATCGTGTACCTGAGAGAGCAGAAACTTCCCATCCAGCAGAGAAAGAAATTCAAGAAGAAGCAGAACATATTGAAGAAAATAAAACCAGTGTTCCAGAGCATGCTGAAGTAGAAAAACAGAAAAATGTAAGCAAAGAACAAAATGAAGATAAGTCTGATTCAAAAAAGCATTTAGTAGTAATTGCAGGTTCAGCGATTGTTGTCACTTTCATAATGCTTTTAATGAACAAGATAAGAACTAGAAAAAGATAGAATCACATTTGTAAACCTCTAACTTCTTATGCTTCTACTTTTTTTTTTTTCTTTTTCCCTTTATCATTATCAATAACCATTTACATTCTTCTTCTCAAAACTATAGCTTGGCAGGTCGTATTAAATATTTGAAATCCCACTATAGCATATAAAACTAATTCAACATATTAGCTCATTAACCAAATAAGTGCTATTATACACAAATAAAACTACTACCACATAAATAGCTCATTAACTAAATCTCACGTTCTGCAAGATGTTTCATAAGAGTAGGTCAACTTGCTTATTTTTAATGACTAGAAGGAGACAGGGGCGGATCTATGGTGGGACGAGTAAGGACGCGTGTCACACCTCAATTTTCCATGAATAAAATTTGAAGTATGATATTTATAAAATTAAACAAATTACATACATAAAATAAAATTGTGTGCTATCTAAATTTTAAATTTTAAACTTTTAACATATTTTATTAAAATGAGATACATATAATAACCTCTTCTTATCTTTTTTCAATTAAAAAAAATAACCAAAACAATAAGTAATATTATTATTTTTTATTGTATATATGATATTCCTCGTCCTAAATCTGACAGAGATAACTAATTTACATGTTTTCTTAGGAAAATTCTTAATACATTATGCACTTAATTAACTCACACAAAAAACAGCTTTTGTCATTTAAAGCTATGATAAGTAACATCTCACAAACATTTTATGAGGAGGCAACTGCTCTTAGAGGTCCCCAATTACCAGAGTAGGTATGCAATGCAAGTGAGGTTTTAATGCTACCAACTATATTATTTGTCCAATTGAAGATAAGACAGCAATGAATTTTCCAAAATGTCTCGTCTAAACAAAAAGCCAATAACCATATAATAACAAAGTATGGGCAAAACATAATAACTTGCTATGGAGTCTGGACTACATCTCTGTTCAATTCAGTAACATAAAATGAGTAGCATCTTGGTTGCATTTGCATATGAAACAATGAAACACTAGTTTGTAGAAAACAGAGAGGTCATTAGTACCAATTGCAAAAGAAATTGCATTTAAAAAAAAAAATTCAATGCTCATTCTAGTGCTTGTCACTTGCAGGTTATGTAAATTTACCTTCACATCTTCAAGTTAGAGCAAAGAGTAAAAAGAAAGGATCAAATGATAATATGATCCACATGTGCAATTAATACTTTATCTGAATTATCTATACATACCTTAATGGTTCATAACTAATGGGTTCTTTTAGGAAAATAATGATTTTATTCTGCACCGTTTCAAAGTCAATGACCTTAGTGTACCTCCATAACTCAATAGCTCATGCATTTATTATTGATTTTGTCAGTCACTTGAAAAACAGGGAGAAAGGTATGGAACTTATATTTGCCAAGTCTACCGCAGACAGTCAGAGTATCATGAAGGTCTTACCTGTTCCATCCTTTTTCCCATTTTATAATAAAGAAAAAAGAGCAGTCAATAAACTTTGTCAAAGTCAACAAATTTGAGCTCTAACTAATTAAAAGTCTAATCATTATTGAAAACGCAAGTTCATCTTAATAAGTTAGAGTGCATGTACCTCACAAGAATTCCTATCTGATATGGTCAAAGTCAAACTCCAAATAATGGAAGATCGTAAACTATCAATAATTGAAATTATGATTATAGCTTTTGTTCGAAAATAACCATAGAGGTAAAAATAATGATTATAATATCAAAATTATAATTAATAAAAATAAAATATATATTAATATTAATTTTTATATACATATAATTACATAAAAATACATTTTTAATAATATAAAAAATCATGTTTAAAATAATTAAATTAAATTTTATTTTTCGAGATATCATAAACTATAAATAATTAAAATTATGATTATAGTTTTTATTCGAAAATAATAAGAGTTAAAAATAATGATTATAATATTAAAATTATAATTAAATATAAATTAATATTTTTTTATATACGTATAATTACGTTAAAAAATACACTTTTAATAATATAACAAACAATACTTAAAATAATTTAATTAAATTTTATTTTTCTCCCTATTTATATATTTTTATTTTACTTATAAAGATATACTAAATAATTAAAAAATAAAAATAAATACTTAACATTTTAATATTTATTTTTTTAAAATTAAATATATTTTTAAATAAATATTAAAAATAAAAAATATGATTAGATAATAACAAAACTGATACCAACTTATATACCCACAATTATTAGCCGAATATAATTAAAATTAATATGCACTGTCACAAATATTACGCTGCAATAGAAATTGTAGAAATGCCAAAAGCCAAATATCAAGTCAAGCCATCAAGAGAACTCTTCAAGAAACCAATCACAGTCAATGGAAAAAAACCTCACAAAAATGAGACCTGAGTCACCTGACTTGCCATCTGTCAATAACAAGTTAACAACACACCACACACTTAATTCCAACTTGATAGTATTTTAATGGCGATCCGAATAAAAAATCATAAGGACTAAGCAGATATTTTCAATTATCCTTTCCTAGCACCAGCATCTATCTGAGATAGGACGAAAGGATTATTTAAAGAAAAAGAAAAACAGAGCTGTCCACTTCTACTCGAGGCAAATGATTTTTGGATAATTTAATCAAACACATGTTTAGAGATTTAAAGTTCTAAACTTTGGACGACTTCCAAGCTCCCCCCACCTAGATTTAAGTAATATTCTAAAACTAGCAACTCCTGGTAATATCAGGTCATAAAGTTCCAACATAAAGCAGTTCAATAAAAAGAAAATAATTATTTATTTATTGTAAACGGATAAGAACCAGATCAATAAAAAGTTCCAACATAAAGCAGTTCTAATCTCTTTCGCAGTGTAGATATGAACCAAAATAGCAAAAGAAACGAAAGTCTAGACATCAACCGATCGCACAGCATCTACCTTCTCCAAAGACATTAAGAAACGAAAGAGGAAACATAAAGTCTAGATGATACAATATCAATTTGAATGCTCATTTGAAACCGCATAAGCCATAAAGAGCAAGGAAACTATATGATCGTTAACATTAGAATCAGATTTACCATGAAGAAGCACAAGATGCTCGGGAATTCGATTATACAACGACATACCAAAAAAGAAAAAGAAAAATTAAACATCAGCAGCAAGAACCCGAGAAGGTCCATAGCACATCCTAATTTCTTTACAAAATATATGCTTAATTTAAATACAAAGAAAAAGCTTTTCTTCATCCTTACCCATTTCCTTTATTTGTAGCTAACAGGGCTTCAGTCATCTTCTTCTTCTTCTTCTTCTTCTTTGCACATTGTCGAAATTAAACCATATCAGCAAACTCCATTGGTTTTAAGTAATACCCAATACACAATTACTCATAATGATTCATCCTTCCAAACGAATCCAGCCCTTCTGTTCGGCTCCTCACAATTCTATGAAACACCTCCCTAACTTGTCGTTCCAAAGGATCCAGCCCATTTTTTATACCATCACTAACGGCCGAAAGATCCTTCACTCTTTGTCTTACCTCGCTTTCCTTTTCCTCCGTCAATGGAAACGAAATCGAATCAGTCAATTCACTCATAAGCCTCGAGAATTTCTCAATCTGATGAATCTCCCTCAACAACCCACAAGCATTCTTCCTATCCCTTCTCTTAGACTCCTCCATTATCTTCTCGTGAAGCAACATTAATGGTCCTGCCCAAGAAAAGCTCCTAGGAATCGAGATATGGATAGCAAGCCCACGGTCTTGGCAAGGAATGGCCGCCACCAAAGCCCACATTACAAACAACAAAACCGAATTGATTGTGTAAATGGCCACCGCAAATCCATTCGTCGTAGCGATTTCGCTGGCTTTCGGAGCCCCAATGTTAGCCGCAATCCCCTGTAGCTGTCTCATGGCGGACCAAGACCTCGAAACACTCCAAGAGAGAGATCGAAAGTGCCCACCCAATTGCCGGTTGTGATGATTATAAGAACCCCGATAATTGTTTCGACTAAAAGATCGATTCCGATTCGCCAACCCAGCGTGATTGTTCGAGTCCTTATCATCAAGCATTGAAATCGCCAAATCAATCAAAGCCTTCTTAGCGCGCCGGAATTGACCTTCACCAAGAGCGCGTTGATTGTTATTCAAAGCAAGAACAACAATCTCCACCAACTTCTGCCATTGTCTGATCTGTTCAATCCCATCTCTAATCGCGTTACAAACGTCTAGTGCCTTCACGCTCCGTTCAAAATACTCCGACACCATTCGTTCCACCGGAGGTTTACACACCAAAGGTTTGTGATTAAACATAATCGATCTGAATTCCTCTTGACAGCAGAGAAAAACATCCAGAAGTTTCCGAACCCACGAGACCGATAATACCTCAATATCGGAACCCGACCCGGTTAAGTCTACCAACCGGTTAGCAACATTCAGTTGAAATAAATCCAGCTCAGCCTCTAAGTTCATTGAATGTGCAGTGGTTGTAGTTTCCATTGAATGGAGTTGATGATGTCCGAAGCTGAAAATCGAACGACCCAAAATCGGAAATCCTGCTGACGAACCTTGATAGTCCGTAGCGGGCATTATTACATAGAAATTGGAAATATTATCGCAACGTTATTGACAATCGGAATCGGAATACGAATTCGAATACAGTGAAACAAAGCAATGACCTTTGTGTTCGTTTCAGAGAGGAACAAAGAAGAAGAAATAGAGAGGAATGTCGGAAACCCTAAGACGTATTGCACAGATTTATATTGATTGAGAAAATAAAGGACCGCGTTTTATGGTTATTTGAGAAATGGTCTAAGCTTAAACATTTTTATTTTTATTAGTTATAATTACGTAACTTTAATTTAATTAATTAGTAATATTATATTATATTATTTATAATTTATTAAAAATTTAATAGAAGATTTTTTTATTCTTAAATTACTTCTTTCTTTTTTTTTACTTTAATTAGAAATTTAATTTTGTTTTCCTTATTTCATTTTTTGTTATTTACGCTCACCACACACACTGCTTAGACACGTACTATGATAATAATACACAGAGGGAGGGAGATCAGTTTTGGTGATCGGGAGGAGTTTCGGACATTTTGAATCCGGACCGTTGATTTATAATAACTATTATTTCTTTTCTAAAAAGTAGTAAACGTGAATAATTATAATATTCATATTTATGGAAAAAAATAGTTTATAATAATTTTTTAGAAAATATGTTACTAACTTTGAGCGAAGGAAAATTTAATTGAAATGGATAGATTTATGTTGTTATTTTATTTTAGATTGTGTAATTTTCGTAACCATAGAATTGGTAATTTACTTAGATCGAATGGTTAATTGTTTAGAAAAATTTAATCCTATGAAATTTTATTGGTTAAGAAAATTAAATGTTGATTTAAATAAATTTTTATAATAATATTATTTGATAAGTTAAAAAAATGTAAAATAAATTAAATATTATTTTAATAAAATATTAATCATTATTTTCATTTAACCATATCAATAAATATTATATATAATTTAAAATGATTTAATATAATTAGATATAACGAAGATATAAATTTTTTAAAAACATATCATATGAGAACTATCACATTTAAATTAATATATATATATATATATATATATATATATATATATATATATATAATATGAGAAGGGACATATATATATTTATATATATGGCGGCCAGCAAAAAGAGACAGAAAAAAAATAAAAAAAATAAAAAGAAAATCAGAAAGAAGTAAAGAGGAACTCGTTTTGATGCAGTTACAAGGTGGACAGTGGGACAGAATAGCTTAGGATGATACATCTTGTACTGCCACGTGAGACTTCGTTAAGATACTTAACAGGTGGAAAGGCCTGATTGAGGGATTAAATGAGTTTTGGAACGGATGCACGGGTGGAGGGCGATACTGGATCGTCGTTCAGTTGACTCGGTCCGATGTTTCTAGTTCGACTTGTTCTGTAATGTGAAAGCGAGGAGAGAGTGTGATGTGGGTTTATTTCATTGACAGAAATACCCTTCCATTTCGGAAAGAGAAAGTACCAATTATGTGATTCTTTTCGAAAACAGATTAAAGAGCTTGACGACTTGGCTGACGACAAATTCACGATATGCTATTGGTTAGTCGTGGACTAGCTTATACCTTTTACTATTTTTGATTATTTTTTTAATAAAATAATAAATAAGAATGTCAGGGTTATTTAAATTTAAATTTATTTTTATATTCATATTTTTTTAATTTTATCATGTATTAATTTATTTATAAAAAATTTGAAACAATTATAATACATGACATATGACATGATATAAATATTATAAGTAAAAACATATATAAATTAAATAATATTATATTTTTGATTATTTTTTTAATAAAATAATAAATAAAATGAATGTTTAGTTCACTTAAATTTATATATATATATTATATTCATATCATTTAGATATTATTATGTATTAATTTTATTTAAAAAATTGAATTATTTTTCAAATTTTTAAATCAATTATATCACATGACATTATATAAATAAATAAGTGTATTTCTCAAGTTCATCTTGCATAATAATATTAAAGGCATCATATATATATATATATATATATATATATATATATGTGTTTAAATTAAATGGTTAATTGTTTAATTTTGTTATATGAGTTTTGTAATATTATTTAAAAAAACAACAGTAAATATATTATAAGTATAATAATTTTTTTAATATTATTAACAATAGTGTTGAATACCTCTTTGTTACTTATACCAATCAATAACAACAAACTAAGATACTTCTCCATTCTCCTAATACATCCAATCAAATTAAGAGGAGTGTAGGCAACTTGTTGATTAAAGCTTTTAAGTCACCAACTTCTTCCAAAGATGCCTTGCTGTACATGAGTGAATGGTCTTGTCCTACTTACTTTAAGCACTTTGAATTGTCAAAACTATCGAAATGAAATACAAAAGCCTTCCAAGTAAATAAAGAAAATATAGGAGTGAAAAGGGTGATCTTTATTGAATATCTCTATGTGACTTAAAAGGTCTAGAATCATCTCCATCCAACACACGACAGAAGGAAAACTGAATATATACAAGCCATAATCCAATTAAAGAAGGTCAAATGAAAACCCACCTCTTTTATTATAATTTCTCAAAAAAATCCAATTTAACTCTATCAAAAGGTTTACTTGTCAAGATTTCAATTTTTTTTATCCAAATTCTAATTCTTAAGTGATGGATAAACTTATAGGCAATGAAAATATCATGGATGATAAACTTATTAAAAAGGAAAACATATTGTGAAGGATTAATGACTTTCTTTAAAATAGGTGTTAATCGATTTGAAATAATTTTGAAAATTAACTTATAAATAGTATTGCATAAGCTTATTGTGATATGTTTCTAGGAAAAACCACCTTGGGGAGAATAATAATATAAGAAAAATTGGTAGATAAAGAGAGTCTAGCATATTGAAAGATGCTCTTCATCGCAACATAATATTTGGTTCAAATATATGCCAAAAGAGTTGGAAGAAAGCCGAAGCAAAACCATCAAGATTGGTAGCCTTAAAGGGATTAAGTTGTTGGAGAATCTCATAATTGAATAAGGAATCATATTATGGGCATCACTAACCTTAAACTATACCAAATTAGTTGTTTCATCAAAATTTCTTGCATTAGAAACTTAGAAGAAACTCTGAAAATAATTCAAAGGGAGCCGTCTTCCTTTTCTAATCCCATAACATTGTTTTTCTTATTGGGGTTAGATAAAAGAATTTGGTCTTACAGTCTCCCCCACGAACCCGTTGTACCCTTTGATTATTCCCTCCCTCCAAATGCACTTTTCTTGTCTAAAAACTTATTCCAAAAAAGAGTATGTGACAATATAGGCATCTCGATTAAGAGGGTGAGTTTTCTCAATCCTAGCAAGTGATCTTCTTAATTGCTTTACTTTAAAAGCCTTCCCATATACATTGCACTTCCAATAGACGAGCTTGAGACAACAGACAACCCAAATGGCACCAGAAGAATCTTCCAATTGAATACTCTAAACTTACTGTACAACTTTTCACAAATTGGGTGGCTTTACTATTATACTCATACAATTAATTATAATTTAATTTTGTATTATTATTAATATTATATAAAAATTTCATTGATAAACTTTTTAACACTTTCAATTCATTCAGTACATTTTCATGGTAAGGTCTTATTGGTTGATCCGAAATGTTAAAATGATACTTCAGGCCAATTATCATAGAGAGATAATATTAAGAGATAAAATATGCATCATCTCTTTTATTTATACCTCCCACATTCACTTCTCTTTTCTAGTTTTTTTTTTCCAATTCTCAAAGTGAATTAAAAAAATAATAATCTAAATATCAGTCATTATCTTCAAAACTACATCATTTCACTCTTGATCACACAATAATAAGACCATGCTCTTACATTGACATGAAATAAAATTAGAATCGAACGTTGTCAAAGGGACATACTTTTCCAGAAACCTGGTTATGAATTCTTTAACAGGGTAAAAACTTACAATCATGGCATTGTTAGGGCATTATTCTTCCCTAAGCTTGAAACTGAGTCACGAAAGATACTCAGGCTCGTTACAATTGGAGTTTATGAAGACGAGGGATGAGCTGCTTAAGGCTAAAAGATTTTGCTATTAACTAAATAAAGTTTTAATTTAATTTAAATTATTATTTTTTAATAATAAAATATGATATTATTACTTTACAATAAAGTACTGTTAAATTAGTTCGGGCTATTTCTTTTTTTTTTTAAATCATATTACGCATCCATTAACATCTGAGTATTAGACCAGGAAAGATTCAACTAATTCTATTAATAAATTAAGTCATTTAATAACAAAATATAATAACATTAATTTATATTTAAAAACATTTTTTTCATTGTTTTCATTTAATTAATTAGATTTTGTTGGGGCTAAAAATGTCTTCTTTCATAAATTTAACACCCATATGTAAACTAACACATACATAAGCAGGTGACAAGATACCATAATAGTGTTAACAAAGAAGTCATTTCAACAGATAATAGTTACAGCTACACAAACATTAGGAATATTAACGGAGTCAAAATCATTAAAAAAAAGAACTTCACAAGAACTACGTGTCATCTTTAATGGTTTTTTACAAAAGCAAAACCATGAGTGAGGGGACCTGTTAAACTAGAAAAACTTTATCGTCCAAAACAAACAATATCATAAAATACAGTGGAAACTACTAACCAAATATTAAAGACACATCCTATAGTCCATTAGCTCATCTAACAAAAATCAAGTGAAACAAAAACAAGGATGCAATTTTGAAACATTGGGGATAAAATTTTAGATGGACCAAACCGTACTGGCAAATATTGTAATAAACCCTGCCTATATATACAACTTTGGCATTAAACGATAAATAAAATGGTTAAAAACATTAAGTATTACATTTTAGCCAAAAGTAAAATAAAAATATCAACGAAGTATCCTGCCCTCAGAGAAATTGGAATTATAACACAGCTTCCTGGACAGTGCAGTTTCACCACTACCTCACCACCAGCATATCAACCACCACTGCCACCACCCCAGCAAATAATAATAATGATGATGATGATGAAAAGGGTCATAGAACACTAATGAAAATGAAAATGAAAAGTAAAAGGCAAGACGCTAAGAGTGGTAGATGAGATGGAGGCTCCAAACAAATATGAAAGCACAGCTCAAATAGAAGATAATGTTTTTCATCATAGGGCAGAGACAAGGATTTTAATGTGTCAACAAATTTAACGAGATAAAGTTGAAATCAAGGATGCAAAGAACATAATTTCACTTGAGAATGAGTAGAAGTTAAAACCAAAAGGTTATATATATAAAAATAATTCATAAGACAAGAAGCCGATTGCAAATTGTGCTAACGATTAGTTTCATAAACATACCATTACTCCGGGTAAAGGTTGTTAAATTAAAAAGAAATATATTTGATGAATGCAAATCAATAAATCAACCTATGATTACAAACATTAAAATATAGAGGTATAAATTTGGAAACAAAAACATAAATACACATAAAACAAGAGAAAAAGAGTTTTGTAAACAGAGAATTTCAAGCCCTCAGAATTTACTAAACAAGATTTCATTTGCAGTAAAGCTTCAATTTAAACCAGTCAACATCTCAAAGGCCATCACCTGCACCAGCACCAACAATAATAATAATAACAAGAAGAAGAAGAAGGGAGATGATGATGATGATGATGATGATAATGATAATGAGCAGAACAGAAACAGAAAGACAGAAGTTGCAGTGGGGCTGGTGATAGTAGCACAAAGATATGGAGGCCCAAAATGAAGATCAAATTACTGCTCAAATACTATATATAAATTCTAATCATAGGGCAAAAAGAAAAAATCTTCAAAAACTCTAATCAATGGATAATCACAAAAAACAATAAAGATTAAGAAAAAAGATATCATATAATGTAATTTCATCATCAGATAGGACTTGTCATTACAATTCATTACGAAATATGTAGTAAACATACAAAACATACAATTACTCAACAAAGCTCAAGTTTAAATATGTAATCAAATGCAGTAAACTTACTAGATACAGGTCAGATACAAAGCTCAAGTTTAAATATGTAAACAAATGCAGTAAACTTACTAGATACAGGTCAGATACAAAGCTCAAGTTTAAATATGTAATCAAATGCAGTAAACTTACTAGATACAGGTCAGATATAGCTTTCTAGGCTGCATTTCCATCAATAAATGCAGTATAAAACTGCTCAGAGCCCAGTGCATGTATCATCATTAGTTATCTAAATGCACTGGGCTCTCTGCTCAGAGCCCAAGGTCAATGCTTTTCATATGAGAAAATTGATAAAGTTCTTTAGGATCTAATTGGAAATAATATTTGCTCCTATTAACAAAAACATTGAAGAGAAGGAAAAGGCAAAATAATAAACTTATAACATAAATAAGATGTCCATAAAACAAAGAATAATGATCAAAGACATGAATATATTTGCAGAAAGATCATCATATCTCATAATAGCTAAAATAGTCATCTTATGGTTGAACCATTGCATTTCTACTACCAGCCCCTCAACATCTTCAGCTGCATTTGAAAGAGAGATGTATTGATGGAGGAGGAGACCAGTGCAGGAAGATATTACAAGAGGCTTGTCATGGAAATTGCAGGTACCAAATTCCAAATGAATTATTTTCATCATTGGGCAAATGAGAGTCAAGAACAAAGATAGCAACAAGCACCTTGTATGAGTTTTGCAAACAAATAACTTAGTTTAATATTAAGCAGAACTACAAATAACTCATTATAATATCCCAAGTACAGGTTCTGCATTCAGTCATACACAGAGGGATAAGACAAGGGGTGTCAATTGGGATAGAGAGTCACATTAACAAATGCTACAATTAGGGGTATCCATAAACCAGGCCAGACTGGAATAAACCAGAAAACCGTCTGAATAGAATGGTTTTATAAATCAAATGGTCCAGTCCAGTTAAATTTTTTTCCCAAAACCAAGCAGGTGGATACCCCTAGGTACAATCCAAAAATTTTATGAGTCTTGGCCCACTTATTTTCTTGATATGTTAGTATAATAGTAATAGGATGGTATATAAAGAAACAGGTAAAATTACAAAAAATGAAAAAAAAAATCTATAATAAACATAAGTAAATTAGGGAGAAATTAAGATGGGATATGACGAGATTCGAATAAGATAAGAAAACTTCAACCTATAAAACCATTAAGAACATTAAATGAGATATACGATGGAACAAGAAAAATCAGTTCACATCTCTATATAAGAGATATTAAAATACTCAACATGATCATTAGAGTTTTAAATGCATTTCAATTGTTAAGGCCCCTGTAAAAACTAAGCATTTGCTAAACAGTATAGCATATTGTCCAGACAAAATGAAAAACACAAAAATTAAAATGCTCATAGCCCATTGCTTGTATCATCATTCAAATGAAACCCTAATAAAAAAATTAGAACAGATTATAATTTAATCTAAAAAAATCAAAGTAAAACTACTTACAATAAGAACATATAAAGTAAACATAAAAATCATGGGTCATAAAATACAATCAATGTGATGGATACGTAGTACTCTATGAATAACAGCTCTACTTTTGAGACCCAATAAAACCTCATTAGCTACAAGTACTATTAATGGTTAGTGGGTTTTAATTGAAGAGACTAAACAATTTCAAGAAAAGCCCTCAGATCTCATAGCTTTAAATGACTCATCTACAGTAAGATAGTGGGAGTCCTCCGAAATCCTTTGCAAATCACCACCAAATATGTTTGTATGTGTGTGTATGCGTGAATAAAAAAGGAAAGAGGAGGAGGAGGAGGATTTGATGAAGATGGTGATGAGAAAATGGAAACGAAAAACAAGAACCACTCTACCGCTTCATTTCAATTTATGTTGTCCATCATTGGGCATTTTACAATAAAATCGTTCAAAAAAGAACATAATAAGCATAAACATGAGAATAATCAAAGAAAAGATGAAAAAAGAGTCTCATTAACTGCAATCGCTCGCCAACAACAGAATTTCACGAAGGGAACGAAGAAAAGAAAGGTTACCTGTTTCGGCAGAGATGAAACACTTGAATACTTGACCTAGTGTGTTGATACTATATATATATATATATATACAAACATTTCCTAAAATACCCCTTTTGTAGAGTTCAGTTGTTCACAGTTGGGTGTTGGCTGGACCTGGACAAGAATTATTTTACAGCCCAGCCCATTGAAAAAACCCTGAAACGATAAGATAGGTCCATCATAACGACAAATCCAATTACGAATACATGAAAAAATAGTGTACTTTCCGTCAATTAACATATCTCTTAATTTAAGATCTTTTTCTTTTCATTTTTTGTTTTTTCCAATTTTTGGTAATTAATTAATTTACATCTTTAACCCAACCTAATATAGCTTTATACACTTTTTTTGCTTTTAATTTATGACTCATATTCTTATTAAAATGTGTAAAAAAATTAGTTACCAATTCTTAAAAATAAAAAGCTTAAGTTATTACTATAAGAGTAAACACCTTCTCTATATACATCCCAACTTTCATAGCATGCGTACGTAACAACAAAAGTTTGTTTGAAATTTTCAGCAGCTTCTTTAAACATCACGGACTTTTGCCATTATCAATATTTATATAAAAAGTTTTAATGATGTAGTAGTTTTTAAAACAAATTCATAATAAGTATTCTTTTTAAAAATATTATAAATACAAAATAGATGGAGTAATTATTTTACATAACGGTTGATAATAAATAATTAATTTAAATAACTATCCAACATCGAGAGCTAATATAATAATTAATTGCTATAAATTATAATAAAACTCTCTTACTACACAAAATTATGATAATTAATTTTAAATTCTATAAAATTCAACATATGTTTTGAAATGAATTAAACGTGATGTGATGAGTTGGTTTTTAATTGATTTCATATTTTATATTATTTTAAAATGGTATGTTATATATATATAATAAAAAACTAATTAAAATAAAACACAATGATTACAATTTTCTTTAAAAAACGATAATCAAGAATTGTGAAACTAAAACGTAGAATTTCTTAAAATTGACATTATATATCTAATTTAAAAAATATTAATTAAACTAATTAACAATCATTAAATGATATATTCAAATCATGAGAGTCAATAAACAAGAACGTGTGTACATATTTAGTAATCTCTAATATTTTATTTTGTTTGACAGCTACATATTGTATACGTTAAAATTTTAAATTAATTTGATATTAGTGCTTTCTAAAATTAATCTTTAGAAAGATTTATTTGATATCATATATAAGATTATATGAGATTTTAATTATATATGATATATCTATGTAGTAAATCATAATTTTAAATGCTCAGTTAAATTTTTTTATAAATGTTTATATGATAATTATTTTAATTAATACTTTATTATTTATTTATATATATATTGCTCCAATAAATTCAATAGAAATGGAGATCAACATAAATTATAATCAATGTTCAGCTTATCTCTAGTCGAAAAAGTGATTAAACCTCATCAATGAAAGGCATATTCTTATTATGTGTAATAATCGTTACAAGAGAAATATAATATGCATTTAAACCTCAAAACAGATATAGATTTTGCTCTCTAGATGATATCTGATCACTAATTAGACCCATTAAATCAAACAACTCCTTCGCATCTTCAATGTAATTATCCATATACTTTTATTCCTTCTTTATAGTTTGTAGTTTTCAACGTAACTTTATGAGATTCAAGTGAGAACTAACTTGAAAATTTATTAAGAATGTAAACCAATAATCATGTGAAGGGGATTGTACACAAAGAAACTCCAACTTGGTAAGAGAAATTGAGTTGTAGATCTAACTCATAGTAATTTTATCTTTTCTGTCCCAAACATTAATTTTGGATTCTCTCAAAGAACTTTTTTATTCTTGACACTTTCATCTTCAACAACAATTTGAGTCATATTCTTAATAATTTTTGGAGGCATAATTTTGATTCCTTCTAGAAAACCTTACAAGCCATAAACCACATCGACTTGCTTGATTTGTGTTGAATTTGACAAATACGGTACTGGATAATGAACACCATTATTTCCCTCATCTTCAGAACCAACTTCTATGGGGGCATCATCTTCATCAGGTGGATAAACTTGGTCTTCATCTCCAACTTGTCTTGGCACTAATGTTGGATGAATTAATTCCAAATCTGATGAGTCACCATTGGAATTTGGAACATCTTTCTTCATTTTGATAATATCTTCAATGGTCTCATCTTCAACAAATACAGCATCAAGGCTCTTAACAAGTCTTTTTGCAACTGGATCGTAAAATCTATAGCCAAATTGATCTTAACCATAGCCAATAAAAATACACTGTCTTGTTTTGGCATCAAGTTTGGATCTCTCATCCTTGGGGCTATGAACAAATGCTTTGCAGCCAAATACTCGTAGATGATCATAGGAAACATCATTTCCTGACCACACTTTATTTGGAACATCCATCTTGAGAGGAGTACAGGGTGAAAGATTCAACACATGTGCAACTGTGAGTATGGTTTCACCCCAAAAAGTTTTAGGCAACTTTGCATGTGAGAGTAGACATCTAACTTTCTCCATCAAAGTTCTATTCATCCTCTCAGCTAAGCCATTCAACTGTGGTGTCTTTGGAGGTGTCATCTCATGCCGAATACCATGCTTTTTGCAATAAGCAGGGAAAGGTCCTGTGTATTCTCCACCATTGTCTGTTCGAATGCACTTTAGCTTGTTTCCAGTCTGTCTCTCAACTGAGGCATGAAATTCTTTGAAGACATCTAACACCTGATCCTTTGTCTTTAGAAGATATACCCACTTTTCCTTGAATGATCATCAATGAAAGACACAAAGTATTGAGCACCACCAAGTGACTTTGGCATTGGTCCACACAAATCTGAATGAATAAGATCTAAATATTATTCATTCTGGAAGGAGGGAAGCTCTTGAAAGCAACCCTATTTTGCTTTCCTGCTAGACAATGAACACATTTCTCCAAATGTACTTCATCCATTCCAGGCAATATCTTCTTTTTGGCTAGACTTATCAAACCTTTTTCACCCATGTGACTGAGTCTCTTATGCCATAGCTCAGTTGCACTATCTTTCTCTATGGCATTTACTGTGTCGGTGGAGAGCTTCGCTTGTATTATATACAGAGTTGTATGCTTCTCACCTCTAGCCACTACTAAGGAGCCTTTTGTAAGTTTCCATTTGTCATAAATGAAGAAGCTATAATATCCTTCATTTGCAAGTTTGCGCACAGAGATCAAATTCAGGCGCATATCTGGAATATGCCTGACATCCTTCAGAAATAGTCTGGTTTTGTTCTCTGTTTCCAAGCCAACGTCTCCTTTACCTACTACCTTTGACAGGCCTTCATTTCCCATTCTAACAACACCAAAACTTCCTGGTGTGTATGATGAGAAAAATTCCCTACACAACGTAGCGTGAACTGTAGCACCACTATCAATCACCCAACTGGTCTCGTGTGATGCAAGATTGACAAAATATTCATCATAAATGACATTGAACTCATATATGGTATTTGTTTGCTCATCATCACTACTGTCATCTTTCTTTGTTATTTTGCCTTTATTCGTTTCTTGTTCCTTCTTGAACACCTGACAAAATTTCTTAATGCGACCCTTCCTCTTGCAATGATGGCATTCAACATTGGAAATTTTGTTTGATTTGCCTCTGCTCTTGCTTCTGGGTTTTTGGTCTTTGTACAGTCTCCTTCCTCTAGACTTTGTGATAAGGGCTTGTGCTTCTGAATCTCTTTCCTTGTTTTGTTTCTCATATGAGAATAAGGCTTCTACAACAACTTCAAACTCCATCTTGTTTTTTGCATAAGTCAGAGTTGTTGTGATATGATTATATGATAAGGGTAGTGATGCCAACAACATCACAGCTTTCTCTTCATCGCCAAAACTCACATTAAATCTTGCTAAGTGAGAAAGCTTGCTATTGAAATTGCTAACATGTTGCATCATGCTCACATTATCTTCCTTCCTCATCTGATATAGCTCCTTCCACAAATAAAATTTATTGGCAAGGTTCTTTGACATGTACACTTTTACCAGAGTCTCCCATGTTTCTTTAGCAATCTTGCAATTTTTTTATTCAATATTTTGCAAGACACTGTCTCAAAGATTTAGACGGATTGTACTAGCTGCAATCTCATCTATTTCCTCCCATTGTTCTTTGGTGACGGTTTCTACCTTCTTTTCTTTTCCCAGCAACGCCTTATGGACCTTCTATTGAATGAGAATATCCTTCATCCTCCTTTGCCATAAAGAGAAATTATTATTGCCATTAAATTTCTCAATATCTACCTTTTGGCTTGATATTTTTTTTCACTGTGTTTCTTTTTTTTGTAAATAAATACGTCCTGGACCTAATAAAATCTTTTCTGATGTGGAAGATCAGTCTATGCTGCAACCACAGAGCATATTAAGAATTTTACTAGACCAGCTCTGATACCAGTTGTTGGGCACAGCAGGTAAAGATAAAATGAATTCAACATAGTAGAATAATGACACCGGAAATTTAACGTGGTTCACCCTTTAATTTGGGCTAAGTCCATGGTACAAACTCCGAAAATATTTCTTCCACTAATAAAATTAATGGGTACAAAGTGATAGGCAATACAAAATATTGAGATAAACCAAAAATAGTGTCACACAAGTGTTTCCCAAACTCACTATTTTATCACTCCCTTTTTAGAAAAATATCCCAATATTTTTCTAAGATATTCCCTCCCACTTTCGCACACAACACTATTTTTCTTCAAAGGAAATTGTTCCTTTGGCTTTGCTTAGCTTCTCTTCTTGTTTGTTGTGTTGATCTTTCTCTAAGGCAAAGACATTGCCTATTTATAGGCAAAATTGCATATCAATGTTAGATGCACCTACCATTTGTGGTTACACCTACCAATTGTGGTTGCACCTACCAATTGTGGTTGCACTTACCAATTGTAGTTGCACCTACCAAATGTGGTTGCACTTAACAATTGTGGTTGCACTTACCAATTGTAGTTACACCTACCAAATGTGGTTACACTTACCAATTGGGGTTGTACCTACCATTTATGGTTGCACCTAACATTTGTGTTTTATTCCTCTTAAATGTAGGAGGGACTTACAAGTATCACAAAGATATGGAGGCCCAAAACGAAGATCAAATTACTGTTCAAATACTATTTATAAATTCCAATCATAGGGCAAATAGAAAAATTTCTTAAGAATGAAATTTTGGATTTTCCTCTTGATTTGTAGTAGCCCAAGGGAAGCCTATGTGCCTTAAAATCCTATAGAGTAAGAAGGGACAATTATGTCATTTCATTACTCTAATTAATAAACCCATTTAGGGTTTGTTGTGTGTGGAAATTCTGCAGAGAAAAACAAGTGCAAAAACTGAGTAGTTTTTTAGTTTCTCCTTCTCCACCAATCCATCATTAAGTGCTCCGATCAAAGGTCATTTGTAGTCCGATTAAGCTGAAATTTTGCAGACAGGTTCACCACTCAATACTATTTAATTTGTGCGGTGGGATTTGGATTTCGCTCACTCGTTTGAGAATTTATGAGCAGTGAACATTGACTACGAATTGGGTTATATCTCTCCAATCTTCTTGGAATAATTGTTAGTTTCCAAGAAGTGTATTCTTGATGATGTTGTTGATTTTTTGCCTTTAGTTTTACCTAGAGAGAAATGTTGTATAATTTTTTCTTGATAGTGGAAGCTTTGGAGAGGAGTGTCGCGGTTGTTTCCTTCATACGCTGGGAAGGTTTTTCCACGTAAATTGCTTGTGTTGATTTTGTGCATGTTTTATTTTAAGCTCTATTTATTTGTTTTCTAAAAGATTCATACAAAGAAGGAGAATATGTTTAATTCCGCTGTTTAGAGCTTGATTAAGTTCAAATTGAAATTGTTATTCTCCTAACAAAGTGGTATTAGAGGTGTGGTTATTATTGTGGAATTTCTTGTGTTGAATAATGGAAGCAAATTTGAGTAGAATGATTACTTTGAATGGTTCTAATTATCACACTTGAAAAGGAAAAATGGAAGACCTCATTTATGTCAAACAATTTCATTTACCGGTGTTTGCCTCTAAAAAGCCAGAAAAGCTATCTAAAGAAGAATGGACTTTGTTACATCAACAAGTCTGTGGGTATATAAGGCAGTGGGTAGATGATAATGTTTTGAATTACATTAGTGGATAAATACATGCACGGTCACTATGGAATAAACTTGAAGAGTTGTATGCTCGAAAAACAGGAAATAATAAAATGTTTCTTATAAAGCAGTTGATGGCTTTAAGGTACCAAGATGGAACTCCGTTGACAGATCACTTGAATACGTTCCAAGGAATAATTAATCAGTTAGTTGGAATGGGTATCAAATTTGATTATGAGATTCAGGGGTTGTGTTTATTGGGTACGTTGTTGGACTCTTGGGAAACATTTAGAATGTCATTAAGTAACTCAACTCCAAATGGTGTAATCAATATGGATCTGGCTAAGAGTAGTGTTTTGAATGAAGAAATGAGAAGAAAATCACACGGGTCTTCTCAAAAGTCAGATATTTTGGTTACAGAAAGAAGAGGGAGGAGTAAAAGCAGAGGTTTCAAGAACAAAGAAAAAGGAAAAAGCAAGTCTAGGTTTTCTAATATTGAGTGTCATCACTATGGCATGAAAGGGCAAATCAAGAAATATTGTAGACAGGTGAAGTGGGATAACAAGAAGAAAGACAAAAAACAAGAGGGTGATGTTGGTAAAGAAAATGATCGAGTTGCCACCGCTAGTTCAGAAGACTTTCTCGTTGTTTATAATGAAGATTTTGTCAATGTTGCATATCACGAGGTCAATTGGGTTATTGATAGTGGAGCCTCCATTCATGCTACGTCTCGAGAGGACTTCTTTACATCCCCAACAACAGGTGACTTTGGGACAGTGAAGTTGGGTAATGATGGCTTGGTTAAAGTCATTGGTATTGGAGATGTGTGTTTGGAGATGAATAATGGCACGAGGCTACTTCTTAGAGGGGTAAAGCATATTCTTGAAATTCGTTTGAACTTGATCTCTACAGGTAAACTTGATGATGAAGGATATTGCAATACCTTTAGTAATGGTCAATGGAAACTTACTAAAGGTGCTATGGTTGTTGCTCGTGGGAACAAGCATTCCAATTTGTATATACTGTAGGCGAGACTCTTTAAAGGCATTATTAATGCTGTGACAGATGAGCTCACATCAGAATTATGGCATAAGAGACTTGCTCATATGAGTGAGAAAGGCTTGGCAGTATTGACTAAAAAGAATCTTCTTTCTTGAATGAATGATGTTTGTTTAAGAAGATGTACTCATTGTTTGGCACGGAAGCAAAATAGAGTTTCTTTCAAGAGTTTCCCTCCTTCAAGAAAACAATGCATACTTGATTTGGTACATTCAGGAAATTCTATTTTGATGCCAGTTATTTTGGGTAGTGCCAGTTATTTTGTGACCTTCATAGATGATTGTTCAAGAAAGTTATGGGTGTACACTTTGAAGAGTAAAGATCAAGTATTAGTTATGTTTAAACAGTTTCAAGCCTTAGTGGAGAGACAAACTGGGAAGAAATTGCGGTGCATCAGAACAGATAATGGGGGAGAGTATTCAGGTCCTTTTGATGAGTATTGTAGGCATCAGGGCATTCGACATCAAAGGACATCTCCCAAGACTCCTCAGTTAAATGGGTTGGCTGAGAGAATGAACAGGACATTGGTTGAAAGAGTAAGATGTCTTCTTTTACATGCTTAATTACCAAGATCTTACTGGGGTGAGGCTTGGAATACAGTTGTGCATGTTCTTAATCTCACACCATGTGTTCCTCTTCAGTTTGATGTACCAAACAGAGTTTGGACGGGCAAAGATGTTTCTTATGATCATCTTCGTGTTTTTGGTTGCAAGGCATTTGTGCATATACCAAAAGATGAGATATCTAAGCTCGATGTAAAGACACGACAGTGTATCTTTGTTGGTTATGGTCTAGATGAATTTGGCTACAGATTTTATGATCAAGTTGAGAAGAAACTGGTAAGGAGTCGTGATGTTGTGTTTATAGAATATCAAACTATACAAGATGTTGAGAAGATAGAAAAAGGAGTCCATTAGTATAGCGATGATTTGATTGACCTAGATCCGGTTCCTTTATCAGTACAGATGGAACAAAATGTTCAAGATGATCAACATGGTTCAGATGATGCAGATATGCAAGCTGAAATAGATCACCATACTACTGATCAATTGCCAGAACCAGAAATTCCACCGAGGAGGTCTACCAGAGACCGAAGTCCTTCCACACGGTATGATACAGATGAGTATGTGTTATTGACAGATGATGGAGAACCTCAATGTTATGCAGAAGCGATGGAAGATGGAAACAGGGCACACTGGGTTGGTGCTATGGAAGATGAGATGCAGTCACTGTATGACAATCATACGTTTGAGGTGGTAAAGTTGCCTAAGGGTAAGAGATCTTTGAAGAACAATTGGGTCTACAAGGTGAAGCAAGAAGAAAAAAATTCACAACCACGATACAAATCTAGACTGGTCGTCAAGGGATTCATTCAGAGAAAAGGTATTGATTTTGATGATATTTTCTCTCCTGTTGTGAAGATGTCTTTCATACATGTTGTTCTAGGTCTAGCAGCAAGCTTGGATTTAGAAATTTAGCAAATGGATGTGAAAACTTCCTTTCTTCATGGTGAGTTGGAGGAAGAGATTTATATGGAATAGCCAAAGGGTTTTGAGGTTAAAGGAAAAGAGGATTATGTATACCGGTTAAAGAAAAACCTCTACGGGATGAAGCAAACACCTAGATAATGGTATAAGAAGTTTGAGTCAGTCATGTGGGAGCATGGTTACAAGAAGACTACTTCTGATCATTGTGTTTTTGTGCAAAAATTCTCTGATGATGACTTTGTCATTTTATTGCTCTATGTTGATGACATATTGATTATTGGCAGAAATTCTTCAAGGATTGATAATTTGAAGAAGCGGTTGAGTAAGTCCTTTGCCATGAAGACTTGGGGCCAGCAAAACAAATTCTTGGTATTCAAATTTGTCGAGACAAGAATAGAAAGAAGTTGTACATGTCATAGGAATGGTACGTCAACAAAGTACTTGAAAGGTTTCATATGGATAAAGCTAAAGTGGTTTCTTCTCCTTTATCTAATCACTTTAAGTTGAGATCGAGTCAAGGCCCTTCAACAGATAAAAAGAAGGAAGATATGGAAAAAGGTTCCATATGCCTCAGCAATAGGAAGCTTAATGTATGCAATGGTGTGTACGAGGCCTGACATAGCTCATGCAATTGGAGTTATTAGTATTTTTCTTTCGAATCTAGGAAGAGAGCATTGGGATGCAGTAAAGTGGATTATGAGATATCTTCGAGATACTTCCAAGTTAACACTTAGCTTTGGAAGTGGAAAACCAGTGTTAGTTGGATACACTGATTCATATTTGGCAATAGATAAAGATTCTCGTAAGTCTACTTCAGGTTATCTAATTACTTTCTATGGTGGAGCAGTTTCTTGGCAATCAAGATTGCAAAATGTGTTGCACTTTCTACAACAGAGGCAGAGTTTATTGCAGCAACGGAAGCCTGTAAGGAATTTTTGTGGATGAAACAATTCTTGAGAGAACTTGGTTTCAAGCAGCAGAAATATGTGTTGTTCTGCTATAATCAGAGTTCCATTCAACTAGCGAAGAACTCGGCATTTCACTCAAGATCAAAGTATATTGATGTGAGGTATCATTGGATAAGGGATACTCTTAACAATAAGTTGCTTGAATTTGAGAAAATCCATACTGATGAGAATGGATCTGACATGCTGACAAAAGCAGTGTCAAGAGAAAAACTTGAAGTTTTTTGTTCAATTGCCGGGATGGCGGATCCCTCCATCTAATCGGAAAAGGGGGAGATTTGTTGGGTTTTCCTCTTGATTTGGAAGAGCCCAAGGGAAACCCATGTGGCTTAAAATCTCATAGAGTAAGAAGTGGAAATTATGTCATTTCATTGCTCTAATTAATAAATCTATTTAGGGTTTGTTGTGTGTGGAAATTTTGCGGAGAAAAACAAGTGTAGAAAAGCAGGAGCTGTTGTAAAAAAATTGAGCAATTTTTCAGTTTCTCCTTCTCCAGCAAGCCTTCATCAAGCGCTCCGATCAAATATCGTTTGTGGTCCGATTAAGCTGAAATTTTGCAGGTAGGTTCACAACTCAAGACTCTTTAATCTGTGTCGTAGGATTTGGATGTGGCTCACCGGTTTGAGAAATTATGAGCAGTGAACAATGACTACTAATTAGGTTAGATCTCTCCATTTTTCTTGAAATAATTGTTAGTTTCCAAGAAGTGTATTCTTGATGATGTTGTTGATTGTTTGCCTCTAGTTTTACCTAGAGAGAACTGTTATACAATTGTTTCTTGATAGTGAAAGTTTTGGAGAAAAGTGTCGTGGTTGTTTCATTCCTACACCGGGAAGGTTTTTCCACGTAAATTGCTTGTATTGATTTTGTGCATGTTTTATTTTAAGCTCTATTTATTTGTTTCCCAAAAGATTCATACAAAGAAGTAGACTATGTTTAATTCCGTTGTTTAGAACTTGATTAAGTTCGTATTGAAATTGTGATTCTTCTAACATGTAAACCAATAATCATGTGAAGATGATTGTTCATAAAGAAACTTCAACTTGTCAAGAGAAATTGAGTTGTAGATACAACTTATAGTAATTTTATTGTTTCTATCCCAAACATTAATTTTGGATTCTCTCTAATAACTTCTTTATTTTTGACACTTTCATCTTCATCAACAATTTGAGTCATATTCTTAATAATTTTTGTAGGCATAATTTTGATTCCTTCTAGAAAACCTTGCAAGCCATAAACCACATCGACCTGCTTGATTTGTTCGTGTCATATTAGGAAATTATCATCATCTAATTTAACATTAATGTTTAGATTAATAGGTATATTAGAGAAAGAAAAATTTAAATTTGTAGTAACATTTTCTAATGAAGACATTACATCTTCATTACCATCACCAAAAGCAAAAAAATTAACCCGCATTATGGCTCTGGTACCATGAAAGACTTCGTGATGATGAAGTAATAGAAAAACAAGAAAGCAACAAGGTAGCTAAAACTATGAGAGAGAGAGAGAGAGATAGAAATGAAAAAAACTAAATACTGCATTGTATATACATCTCATTATAACACTTTATATAGCGTGTTAACTGATCTTACAACAAACATTCTCGATATTATACAGTGCATGCATCCTCATATTATACTCACTACACCACACCATCACAAGCCACACACACGCAGCCTACCACACTTAAATCAAGATACATAACATTAGGCATTGGATACTTAACAACAGCTTAAGTTTTTAAACTTTAAATTATGATTTGAATAATATGAAGATTTAAGTTACATATATAAATACACAATTTAAAAAAAAAATTAACAAATTCTTAAACGGATCCAATATTAATGATTTTGAAGTTTTTTAATTTTTTTTAAACAGTTACCTTTTTAATTAAGTTTTTAAACTTTAAATTATGATTTGAGTAGTCTCAATAGATAATTTAAATTACATATATAAATACATAATTTAATATTTATTAGTTTATTAATTTTATTAATGAACTATAAAATTGAAATTTAAAATAAATTTCAACCAATCAAATTTAATAGAATCGGTGGGATATATATATATATATATATAAAGACTATAATCTTAAACTTATCATTTTATAACATAAAAGGAAGAAAAAAAATTCATCAAAAACATGTCATTTACCTTATATTTTTAAAAAGTTTAAAAATAAAACTATATTAATAAATACATCATATATGTATTAAAGTGATTTTTATCTAACCAATTGTTTGATTGGAATTATGGAATATATCATGCAGAGTATCATGGAATGATATTTTTTTAAACTTTGGGGAAAAGACTACTAATGAGAGCTGAATAAAAAACTACTTAGGGGTGTTAATAAGAGATTTTTTTAATTACTAAGGGCATGTTTGTAAGTAATAATTAACAAAAAATTTAATATTTATTTAAATTTATATTTACAATTATTGTATTAAAAATGATATTTGAGTAAATTAATACCCTATTCTTATTCACTGCAATTTTTAATAAATAAAGGATTAATCTAATCCCCTAACCTTGTAATAACTCACTATTTTATTACCTCAAGTGGTCACCAATTTATCATAAATTTTACATTTAGTGCTCCACCAGCTGTGTCATTTAGTGGCACTATTGCTTGTTAGGTTATAAGATTCTGATTTTCGTTTTATTTTTGTCTTCAAATGCAAGTTGGGTACTGTTGGGAAAAATGGATGGTTTTAAAGAAATAAATTCCACACACCCAGGATAATTTCCCAAATCAAAATAGAATAAAAATGACACCAAGATTTTAGCGTGGAAAAACCTTTCAAAATGAAAGTAACAACCACGGGACAGTAGCAGCCAACTAAACTCCCCATTATAATAAGATGGGATTATACACTTGAGGTGGATCTACCATAAAAATACAACAAATATGTATCTTGATTTTGTGGATAAAACTTCACAAATTGCTCTCTTAATTTCTCTCTCAAAAATTTCTCAGAAACTCTCTCTCGCTCTCTTTTCTTTTCACTTGATCCATTTGAGATTGAAGCTAAGGCTTTATATAGCCAAAACTTCATCATCTCTCTAGGATTTCACGGAGAGATTTTTGACTTTTTTCTTTCTTTTCTTTTCTTTTTTTTCTTTTCTTCCTTTTCTTTCTTTTCTTCCTTTTCTTCGGTAGCCTTGAGAGATATTTCTTCTTCCACTCTTTTTTTTCTTTGTGGATGGCCGCATTAGTTGGACCAGCAAATCTCCCTCTAATGTATGTGGGACATGGCTCTTCCATACCATGATCTTTCTACGGATAACAAGTTTTTCTCTAGTCACGGTCTTTGTCATCATGCTCTGTACGTTATCATTGGTATGAACCTTTTCAACTTTCGAGTAGGTTTATGTTCCAACCGCATCACGAATCCAATGATACCTTACGTCAATGTGTTTGGACCTTGAGTGGAAGGTTGGGTTCTTGCTAAGATGAATTACCTTTCATTGTCGCATGATAAAGAACATAATTTTCTTGGTTCGATGCAATTCTTGTAGGAACTTTTTCATCCACAGGATCTCCACAACCTTCAGGTGATTGCAATGTACTCTGTACGTGGTACTTAAAGCGAATACACATGTGTCGTGATTGCCATGAAAGCAGGCTCCATCGAAATGTTATTAAGTACCTTAGGATATAGATTTCGTAAATGTCTACGTCTTGACCGTATCTGAATCTGTATATCCTTCTAATACAGGTTTATTATTACCAAAGCGTAAACAATATTTGGAGGTTCCTTTGAGATACCTGGTATCCATTGTGGTGAATGTTCCTTTCCAGGATTTGATAGAATCGGCTCCTGACGCCAACAGCGTGTGCAATGTACGGTCTAGTACATACCATAGCGTACATTAGGCCCTTAGCTGATGCGTAAGGCCTTTGCTCATCTACGATTTATCCTCATGAGGGCGTTGATTTCAGCATTAAGTTTGAAGTGGCTTGCGAGTGGACAACTAACGATTTTAGCTTTGCTCGTGTTGAATCTTTCAAGAACTTTTTCAACATCTGGTTTTTGGGAAAACGGATCTTTTGCTTTTGCACATTACGGGTAATCGTCGTACCTAGAATACGTGTTTGGCAGGTCACCAAGTCCTTCATTGCAAAGGACTTGCTAACTCCTTTCTTTAACTTGTTAATCTTGTCAATATTTTGACCCAAATTAACATATCATCAACGTAAAGCAAAGAATAATAAAATCACCATCGAGAGAATTTCTTGATGAAGACGCGGTGATCCGTCGTTACATGTTGTATTCATTTTTCTCCGTGAATGAGTCGAACTTTTGTACCAACGCCTTGGTGCTTTGCTTGAGACCGTACAAGCTTTTCTTTAGTCTGCGTACCAACGTTTCTTTGCTTTTGACTTGGGAAACCGCTGCTCATATAGATTTCTTCATCAGATCACCATGTAAGAATGCGGTCTTTACATCAGAGTTGTTCAACTTCCAGATTAAGACTAGCTGCGAGCAGAAACAACTCGGATTGAAGACATTTTAACCCTTTGGTGAGAATATTTCATCGAAGTCAACGCCTTTCTTGCTCGAATCCTTTCACAACCAATCTTGCTTTATAGCGTGGTTGCGAGCTGCCTTATCTTCACTTTTGATTCTGTACACCCAGCATTCTTGAGAGCTTTTCTTCACTGTGGTAGTTTCGTGGTCGAATGTGTGGTTCTCGTGCAATTTCATTTCTTCTGCGTGGCTTTAAGCCATTTCGGTCTTATGTTGATCGGTGATAGCTTTGTCATAGAAGTCTGCACGGATTCTCCCGCTTCGGTGGAGCATCACATACTCGTTAGGAGAATATATACGACTAGGTTGTCGTACTCGGGTAGATCTCTTGTACTGTACTTCTGGTTGGACTTGTTCGAGAGACTTGTTACGGTTACGAGCGCAGTGGTGGATTGACATCATCGATGTCTGGTGTGACTCCCGTCATCAAATTTATTGGTGGAGAGGCCCGGTCCAGTTAGCGGAATTTCATCGGCTGTGGTTTCTCAGATTTCTCAAAGTCTCGATTGTTTGGTCTTGAGAAATATCACGTCTGCATACCGACAATCCTTTTGTTAATAGGATCCCAAAGTCTGTAGCCAAATTCTTCATGGCGTATATCCCAAAGATACATTGTTTCGCTTTTCCATCGACTTGGACCGGCTCGTCTCTTGGGATGTGAGCAAATGCTTTCTACTGGTGAATACTTTCAAGTGTTTGTAAGAACGTCTCTCCCGTCAAACTCTTTCAGGTGCGTCGTAGTTCGATTACTGATGGAGAAAGGTTGATTAAATCGGCTAACGTCGCATTGCCTCCCACAGGTGTTTGGCAGGTTTGCATTTGAGAGCATACATCGGCTCTCTTTCACGGATGGTTCTGTTCATTCTCTCTGCGACACGTTGTGTTGAGGTGTCTTTAGTGCGATTTTTCCGGCTTTGATGCCAAAACTTCTGCAGTACTCTTCGAATGGTCCACGATACTCGCCTGCATTATGTACGCACGTACACAACCCAGGACGTGCAGGTTTCTCTCTCGACTTTTACATGGGCTGCTTGAAAACTTCATGCACTTGATCTTTAGTTTTCAAAGCAAAAGTCCATACTTTTCTTGAATGGTCATCAATAAAGGTCACGAAATAGTGAGCACCTGCAAATGACTTACAACTCGTTGTACGGACATACGTGTGTGTATTAAATCTAGAATATTTTCCTTTCTAGATGGTGTGAGACTACGAAATGCAACTCTATGTTGTTTTCCCATGTCTGATCAACCTGAAGTTTGCAAGGGTGTACCTTTCATTCCTGGCAAGACCTCATTTTTGGAAAGAATTCTGAGACCTTTTTCACTCGTGTGTGGCCGAGTCGCTTATGCCATAGCTCGGTAGGAACCTTTTCCTTGTGGCATTTACTTCTCTCTACCTGCAGTTTGGCTTCTGTGATGTAGAGTGATGTATCTTTCTTGCCTTTAGCTATTACCGGATTGCCTTTGGTGAGCTTCCACTTTCCTCCGCCCAAAAATAATTATTGTATCCGTCATCATCCAGCACGTACTGGTAGAGATTAAATTGAGGCGGATATCGGAACATGCCTCGCATCTTTGAGAAGTAATGTCTGCATCGAGATTAGTCTCACAGATAAATATTTCCAATGCGAGCCAATTTTGATGCATCATCATTTCCCGTCTCGCACGTCCAAAATCACGCCGAGTGTAGGTTGAGAAGAATTCCGTCGTGAGGTAACATGATAGGAAGCGCACTGAGTCAACTACCCAGTAGTGTCTTGGCATGCAAGATTGACATGTCGGCATCTCGAACGATGACAACCTTCGGTGACAGGTTGTGGTGTCATTTGTTCGGGTTTACGCTACGATTGCACGGATTGTTCCGCGGCAACAACCTACGTTCTCGAATGAAGTGTCCAGGCTTACCGCGATGATGACAACGTATGTCATACCTTGATACGAGACTTCGGCCGTCATATTTTGTTGACTTTGGTTACGGGGATTTTTACTTTTACTACTCCCGCCATTCTTGCTTGCCTTGTTTCTGCATGACAGCGGCAGTCAGTATATAGCCCCGTCTTTTCGTCGAGACTCTTACGTTTAACATTCTGTCTTTTACCATATCCATGGTAAGCTTAAATCCGTCAGGAGGCGTGAGTTCTTCATGGACACAACTAGAGTATCTGACTTTTTGGTAGAGAACTTCACGACATCAGCAACGCTTGTAGCTCGTCTTCTGGTCATCTTCGTAGAGTTGAGTTGATCTGAAAATGCCTTGAAACTCGCTCGTATGTTACGATCGCTGTTGCTTCAGTCTTTATACTTCAAATTGACTAATCGTCGCATCAGTTGCTTTGTGCAATGCGGTTGTCCTCGCGTATACATTTTCTCTGACTTTTGCCAAAACGTAAGCTTGTCGTGTTCATTAGCAAAATTTTGAAAAATGCTTTTGTCGATCCATTGTCGATTTGAGGCGACACTTCGATTGAACGGCCCGTTCAATGTCTGCATCGGTTACTTCTTTCTCCCCGGCATTATAATTGGCTTCGTAGATCTTTAATGTATAAAAGATCCTCGTCTTGACTTCAAATTGCATAATTAAATGCGGTTAATTTTATCATATTACCTGTGCTTTCCTCCATTTGAATCGTCGGTCACCAGGTTTCGTAGAACTTGATACTTTTACGACAATGAATAGTACCGAGTGAATAGTACCCGAAGTGAATAGTATCTAGTGAATAGTACCATGTGAATAGTACCGAGTGAATAGTAAAGTGAATAGTACAATCGAGTATATATGAATAGTATTGTATATGTGTACACTTCTCTTACTAAAAATAACTTGGCTACGATACCGCTTTGTTGGGAAAAATGGATGGTTTAAAGAAATAAATTCAGCGCACGGGATAATTTAAAATCAAAATAGAATAAAATGACACAAGATTTTAGCGTGGAAAAACCTTTCAAAATGAAAGTAACAACCAGCGGGCCGTGACTTAAACTTCATTATAATAAGATGGGATTACACTTCGCGCTTCAGGTGGATCTACAAAATACAACAAATATGTATCTTGATTTTGTGGATAAAGCTTCAAAATTAATTTCTTAATTTCTCTCTCAAAATTTCTCAGAAACTCTCTCTCACTCTCTTTTTCTTTTCACCGCTTCTGATCCATTTGAGATTGAAGCTAAGGCTTTATATAGCCAAAACTTCATCATCTCTCTCCGGATTTCACGGAGAGATTTTTGACTTTTTTTCTTTCTTTTCTTTTCTTTTTTTTTTCTTTTCTTCCTTTTCTTTCTTTTCTTCCTTTTCTTTCGGCGCGCCAGAGATATTTCTTCTTCCCTCTTTTTTTTTTTCTTTGTGGATGGCCCACATTAGTTGGACCAACAGGTACTTGGTTAACCTCCTTTTATATATTTAATTTTATTTTAAAAAACTTAAAAATCATATATTTTTCGTAAAAAGATATTGTCTAGCATGTATTTTTCATAAGGTAAATAGTATTTTTTTAAAGAATTAAAAATAAAATTATATATATAAATTGAATTGATATATAAAATAGGTTGAAAAGTAATTACGAAAAAATGAAATTGAATATATGTTACAATTCGAAGGATTTGTGTAACATGCGATAATAAATCAAAAATGTAACCAATTAATTCCATTAAGGCATCAACATCTTCTTCAAGAAATAAATTATTAAATATATGTTAATTTATAACAAACGAATTTTAAAGTTGTATCAATGAATCATTTTGTAATGTTATATATGTTTTGAGTAAAAAAAAATTTTACTATTGAAATTTGGTGATTATTATAAAAATATACAAATGTTTTAAAAATACCATCGATTTTTTTTATATTTTTATACTATTAAATTTTATAAATATAATAAAAATATCATCGATATATGTGTAATTTATCGTTAATTGATCGTTTTTGATTTTTTTTAATATTTTATAAATTTTAATAATATAAAAGTAACAAAAATAAGTTTAATGTTTTCAAAATTATAAAAAAAATTAATATTACTTTTATAACAATCTTTAAATTTTAAATTTTGATAGTAGAAAAACCTATTAACACTATGTTTTGAAACATTTCAGTGGCGTTTATGTTTTATTTGAGCTTTGCTCGTGTTTGCACGCGTAAAAGTGTGTACCCCTTTATTTAAAAAAACAAATTCTAAGATTGTAGAATTTAGATTTTAGATTTTTTTATTAAAAAAATAATCACAAAATGCCTATGAAGCACTCAACCAAGTATGTATATAATATACTTGTTTTGAAATGGCATTGCTCGTACTAGTCACCCAAAATGTAAAATGTGATTGAGTACCACATATAGCTTTGGATATGGTTTCAATACCTTCATGAGTAATGAAGACTAAAGAAGAACTTGGCTTCATAAGTTTCTAACAAGAAATTTTGGCTTGACACTTGGGAAATTATTTGATCATGACAAGCTGTGCTCACATCCTCAAATCTGTCAATAATAAGCTTCAAATTATCATAATTATTAGTTCACTTCATGTTTCTTAGATAATTGAAGTTGTAGGAAAATTACAAGCTTGTAATATTTATATATACTTAGAAGGCTTCATCTTTCCAAGGCATAGTTTGGGGTTTTTGAATTTGCTAAATCTTGAAATAATTGTTTTGTTCTGCAAATGAACATGAATTTGCTTTGTTTCAATATTCCCTGCAGGCTGTAGCTAACTGATAAGTTCAATGTTATTAATTTGAAATTTAAAAGATAATTTTCCATTTAAATACATCTCACCCATTAAAACAAGATAAATTCAATGATCACAGTTTTATGTATTTTTTTAAAAATAAATCGTATCAGTTAATTGTATTTAAGTCATCGTATCGTATCATGTTTTATCTTTAATCGTTATATGTTTTGATTTTAATCATATCATATTCACGCGTTAGTTGACTCATAAAAAAAATAAGTTAAACAATCACACCTCACTGTGTTCTAACGTGAGAAACTAAATTATATTTATACATGTAAGTTACCTTATAATAATATTAATTAAAAGATATTATATTAGCATATTTTTCCTTATTATTATCTCTAATTATTAATGTTTTATAAGAAATAACTAATAATATTTAATTTAAATTTGGATGCATTTATTTTCCTAATATAATTAGGATTATTTTTTCAAAATTACTTATAATATTTTTATCACAAATACTTAAATGCTTATCTTAAAACAACTTTTACCCAAATCATTACTCATGAAATTACTTCTAAAATAAGTACATCCAAAAACTCAAACTCAAAAAAAGTAACGAAAGTTAATTAACTATATATTAAAACCAGTATAAAACAAAGTAAGAGCAAAAAATATCAAGTAACAATAAAATAAAAAATATGAAATTGATCTATTATTTCTCATTATCTATTAAACCATTGATAATGGTAGAGGCAATCAACGTGGGTCGGTACTTTTTCGATATCCAAGTTTCATAAAAAAAAATTACTTATTGATTATGTTTTAAAAGTGTTTTTTTATAATACTTATGAAATAAAAAATGTTCCTATTTAATATCTATATTTTTCAAAAAAATCACTTTAGTCATTTTTAATAATAACGGTAAAAAAACCTCATTTTTAACCATTTGAGCAGAGGTAAAATAGATATTCTAATTAAATATATTAATATTGTTTCATTTAATATATTTTTTAATGTTATTTCCTCTGTTCTTTTTATAATAGAAACGAAATTGACAAAAATGTTGTATGTTATTCGAACACAATAATATGTGTAAGGATTTGTTAAATTTGTTGATTTCTCTGTTTGAATTTGTACTAGAGTGGGGAAATCTAAGAGAATGATGTAAAAAAAAATTTATGGAGTGAAATTTGCAACAAAACATAATTTCTTTGTGTTGTGCGAGACCATAGGAAAACTTTTAAAGCTCGTTAAGGTTTGTGAAATTGTAATGGAAGACACAATGAAAGGATTTGTGGTGAGATCCATTGGTAGAAGATAATCATAATACGATAAATTTAAAATTTTATATTGTTCTTCATTTATGTGTTGGTTTAGATATTTTGATTTTTAGATTTTATGATTCGTTACAATTTGAAGTATCTTTCTACGTCGTTGGACCTCTATGGAAATTTTTCATGTTAATCTTTAGATTTCTCTTCATATGTCAAAATTTTATGAAAAATGATCCCTTTTTCCTTAAAGGGAGGAATATATAATGAAATACAAATGCCTTCTATTGTAATTATGTTAGGGTTGAATTGAATTGAATAGTTATTTTATCTCCTTACAAGTTCTCTATGAAGATAAAATTTGTTAACAATTCAAATAAATAATTTAGTCTTTTTTTTGTCATTTTTAGTCATGAAACAAGTGGAACAATTTTATTCAATTAATTCAACATTCTAAACAAGAAATTTACATGCTATTGATTTGTCGTCTTTTTTGATTTACAACAAAAAAACAAATTCACATAAACTATAGTACCCAACGGGGTATATGGTACAAGTAATAGAGAAAGCAACACAATACTATACAAAGACTTGTGCAATCAAAATTGCAACGAAGAAAATTTGAAAGAAATAAAAGAAAAAATATAATACTTTACTTGTATTTAGAATTTTTTTAGCTTATTTTATTAATATTATAACTTTTTTTCTTCTCTGTGTTAAAGTTATCATTATTTATTTTTTATTTATTTTTAAATAAACAAAAACTCTTTATTTAATTTTACGAAGTTATCATTATAACTTCGTTTATTTTTGAAAAATATACTAATTTTAATTAATTTTATTTATTGTGAGTTAATTTGACATGTATAAAGAATATAAATAAAATATTTATATTAAAATAAAATTAGTGAAATGGTTGTATTAATTTTTTTGGTACAATTACATAACAAAGTTAACATTATATAATAGAGAAAGTTTAACCTATCAATTTTAATTTTATATGATTCAATTATTTAAATAATTTTTTTAAAAAAGTTGAAAATCTCAAAATTTTTGAATGATTTATAATGCAAAGGATGGTTTTCATCCACAAAAACTTACGACACTAAAGATTACATGAAAAATTTTCCTAAACGTCCAACAATTAATTGTGATTGATGTTAGTATTTTCTTAACTATTTCATTTGGATTGAATTGAGTCATATTGAATGATCACTTCATTATGCAAATGCGAAGATGTTTTGTTATAGAAAATAATAATAGGTATTATAGAGGAGGTTATGTGCAATATTGTGTACTTGTAGGGATGAATTTGTGGACTTTAAAAATAATGTGTTTGGACATTTGTTTAAATTGTGATGATTTGAAGTTCTTTTGGAGGATTCTTAAGATTAATGATGATAGGGTTTTGCATGAAATATTGAAAGATTCAGATGGAATAAGGGTGGGTGAGATATATCCTATAACATCTACAAGATTTGTTCATTTATATATTACTGAAAAAGATAAGAATGATAAGGAGGATGACTATCAATTTAATGATACAAGTTCAAGTGAAAATGAAGACGGTGATAATAGGGTTACAAATGTTGATGTAAGTGAAGCAAATGAGGAATCTGATGATACATAGCATGTTATGCAATTGTATGCTAGTAGAATGTATTTTATGATGGATGTTTAAATGGATACAATTGACTTGAGGATTGGGATACTCTTTTGTAGTTTGGAAGTTGTCAAGAACAAGATATTATGAATTTAGGAATAGAAGGAAATTATTTAAGAAAAAGAACATGAAAGATAAATTTAGAGTTGTATGTCCAAATAATGATTGTAATTGCATGACGAGAACAAGTAGACAAGTTGGATGTAATAATATCATTGTCACTAAATATAACAGAGAAGACGAACATACTTACGAGAGAAACTATGACATGAAGAATGGATCACCAATAAGTTTATTGCACAAGATTTTCTTCAAATTTTAAAAGAACATCTAAGGACCAGATGGAGACATATATAGGATAAAGTAAGAGAGGGATGTCACATAAATATAACTCAGAATCAAACCACAAGGGCAAAAATGAGGGTGTGAAAAATGACCAGAGGATATATATTTATTTTGGTACAATGAAAGAAGGATTCATAGGGAATGTAGATAGTTTATTGGAATGGATGGTAGTTTTCTAAAAGATTCTCATTATGGGATATTAATAACTACTATTACATCAAATGCCAACAATAGAAGATATCCAATAGGTTATGGAGTGGTCGGAGGTAAGAATAAGGAATCATACGAATGTTTTATAAGTTTGATGAAGATTGATCTAGATCTTCAAGATGATGAAGGATGCACAATAATTTCATATGGACATCTTTTCTAGATCTTCAAGATGGTGAAGGATGCATAATAGTTTAGGATGAATCTCTTAGGATATCTATAGTATTGAAACATACACTACCTAAAGTTGGGCACAGATTTTGTGCATAGCATATCTTACAAAATCTGATAAAGTTTTACAAGGGTTCAAATATTGCTCTTTATGAATATTTCTGGAAATATGCTAGGTCAATAACAATGAGTGAATTTGAATAAGGAATAAAGATTTTGTTAATGGAAAATCCCAAAGCTTATGATTGGTTGTCTAAGAAGGATAAGACAAGGGGGTGCAAAGCATTTTTTTAATTTTGAAAGTTTACATGACATGCAAACAAACAACATGTGTGAATGATTCAATAGTGAAGTTAGATATGCTCAAATTGAACCAATATTTACAATATTAAAGTCTATTAGGAGAATTATAAGACACATATGGATAAACATAATAGACTCTATTAATATATGGCATCTTGAAATTGGTAACAACACATATGCTATATCCCTTGCTTGTTGAAAATATTGTAAATGATTGCATTGCAAGGCATAATATAGGAGGATTGTTTGAGATTCAATTGGAACTTATTCTTGTCAACTTTCCAAACAAGAAATTTGGTTGCAAAAAGTAAGATTTCATAAGAATCCATGTAAACATGCTCTGAGGTGCATCTTGATGCAAAAAGGGATCATGTGGCATATGTGCATCCCAAGTTGAAAAGAAGGGCATTTGAATTTTCTTACACACTTATATTGTATCTAGTTGAGAGTTGTTACTTCTGGTTATCTAGTGAAACTGAAGTAACCATACCTAGATGGGATAACACCGAAGGTGAGAGACCAAGATCGAAGCATAAATCATTTAAAAATAATAATGCTAAAAGAAATACATCACAAGAAAAATATGAAAAATCAAGACAAATAAGAAGATTTAGACAAAAAAAACATGTAGCATTTGCAAGCTAATTGGACACAATAATAAAGGGTGTAAAGGAACACAACAACAACTAACTAGTGAGGTAAACTGTTTTCTATAATTTGTTTTAATTTTAAATATTTTATATTAATATTTTTTAGTATTTCACACTATGTCAATTAACATATAATATGTCCAATCTATTCATTACCTATAATCGAGTGCTAATGTTGGAGACAATTCATTTGGGCTACAAAGTGAATCAACTAAAGTAGACTTGACACAACTGATAGGTTCCCATAAGTGGAAACGTTTGAATTTCAAGTACTGTATTCAAGAATATTGATATAACATGTATATAAATAGCTTTTATTCATGAAATTACATCATTGACAAACCAACATCAAGTTGATGTTGAAATGGAAACTGAAGCACCATACTTAATACAACTTATATACTCACATTGATAAACTATGGAACAGAGAAATAAAATTGTATATCTTTTTATGTTTTGTACAAAGGTTACAACACCACTATATACAACAATACTTAAGTCTATATATGGAAAACCTAACTAATCAAGGAATACAAATAAGTAATATATAATATGAATCCCAAAATATTAGGAGAGATTTTCTTTCTTAATTGTCTAAAATATCTTCTCTTTTTGACATATGAATCCCAAAATATTAGGAGAGATTTTCCTTCTTAATTGTCGACAATATCTTCTCTTTTTGACATATGAATCCCAAAATATTAAGAGAGATTTTCTTTCTTAATTGTCGAGAAAATCTTTTCCATTTGACATCTCCCCTTAAATTGATGGTAGTTGTCAACAAGCAAACATTTGCTCTCAAGATACTCATGGCGAGCAAAAGACATAGGTTTAGTGAACAATTTTGCAATTTGATCATGGGAGGAGACATGAACAAGGTATAGAACTTTATCTTGAACCAATTCACGAATGTAATGGCAATCAAATTCAATTTGTTTGGTTTGCTTATGATGAACTAGATTGGTTGCAATGCTAATAGCGCTAGTATTATCACTAAATATAGGAATAGATGTATGATCACCAATAACACCAAAGTCAACGAGAATTCACTGAAGCCAAACAAGTCCAGAACTCACAGAAGACATAGATCGATACTCATTCTCATTATAAGATTTGGATACCATTTCTTGCTTCTTACACTTCCAAGAAATGTGTGAAGCACCTAGAAAAACATACCAGCCTATTGTGGAATGGCTAGTGTCAACATACCCTGCATAGTCAGCATTAAAATATGTTTTAAGAGTAAGAGGTATGTTGGAAAGAAAGAGAAGACTATGGTCACAAGTGCCCTTAAAATAGCAAATGATTCAATGAAGTATTGAAAGATGAGGACGTCAAGGCTGAGAAACAAATTGACTAATAACTTGAATAGCAAAAGAGATATTAGGATGTGTGATGGTGAGATAAATAAGGCTACCTACTAAGTGCCGGTACAAAGTAGGATAAAAAATAAATGCATCATCATCACGTTTTAATTTCAATTTCTTTTCCATTGAAGTCGAATAAAATTTATTATCATTCAAGTTGGCTAACTTGAGGAGATCCTCAATGTACCTTCGTTGCGTAAGAGTGAGGCCATTTGATGAGGATGACACCTCCAAACCCAAAAAATATGTGAGAGTCTCAAGACCCTTCATATGAAAGAAATCATAAAGAAACTTTTTAAACTCAATAATTCCTTGCTGATCACTACCCGTGATGACTATATCGTCCACATAAAGAAGCAAAATAACAATGCCATGAGAAGAGCGACAGGTGAAAAAAGAGGGATCATTATAACTTTACAGAAAACCAACTGAAAAAATAGTAGACTGAAACTTTTCAAGCTATGCTCGAGGTGCTTGTTTGAGACCATAAAGAGATTGGTTAAGTTTGCAACCCATATTAGAATCACCAAGAGAATTACCAAAGGGACACTCCATATTAACAATTTCCTTCAAATATTCATGAAGAGAATCATTTTTGACATTTAATTGATATAATGGCCAATGTTGAGGAGATGAAATTGCTAGAAGAGTTCTAATTGTAGTCATTTTTGCAACTTGAGAAAACATTTCTTCGTAATCAACACTAGATGGACCAGAAAATGAAGGATCTAAAAAATTGTACAACATGGAAATGGTAGAATTTGGAAGCAATGCACTTGAAGGTGAGGCATAAAAATATAAGTTCTAAAAAAATGACATTATAAGATACTTGTAGACGATGATGCTGAGAATTATAAAAAATGTAACCTTTTTGTTTATCACTATACCCAATAAAAACACATTTATCAGCCTTAGCAAATAATTTATGCCATTCATAGGGTGTAAGCAAAACAAAACAAACACAACCAAAAACACAAAGATGCATGTAATCTGGTGATTTATGAAAAAGAGAAACGAATGGAGATTGATTATCAAGTATAGGAGTAGTGTGCATGTTTATAAGATGAATAGTTGTATGTATAGCCTCTACCCAAAATTGAGGTTGAACATAAGACTTAATAAAAGAGTTATAGCAATTTTCATAACAAGATGATTTTTACGATCCATCAACCCATTTTGTTCGAGAGTTATAGGGCAAGATTGTTGAGATAAATACATTTTTCAGTGAAGAATTGAACAAATTCATATGCACAAAACTCTTCACCAAGATCAAATCGATTTTTTTTATTGCCTTCCCAAATTGTGTTTCTATCATAGTGACAATTTTTTTGACAACATTGGCTAATTCATATTTAATATGCAAGAAATATAGCCAAGTATAACGTGTAAAATGATCAATAAATAGAACAAAAAATTTATAACAAAGTCTAGATAAAATACGTGAAGGTCCCCATAAATCACAATGAATAAGATCAAAGGGTGCATCAAATTTAGTAGTACTAGAAACAAAAAGGTAATTTAGAAAATTTGCTAAGAACACAAATTTGACAACATCTAAAAATATGATTTTTACCATTAAATCTATTTGGAAGAATCAGAGATGTGAACATATATTATAATCTACTTATATGTGGGTGACCCAAACAACGATGCCATAAATCCCAAGTATTTTTCTCAAGTGAAGTAGATTAGGTGATGGTAAGAAAAAAATGGAGAATTCTTTTTTGGATCAAGATCAAGGTGAAATAAACACCCATGTTTGTGCCCTTTTATGATCACTCGTCTAGTTTGAAGGTCCTGCACATCACAACCACTAGGTGAAAAATTGACTCAATAATTACGATTCATCAATTGTCCAATAGAAATCAAATTGGCTAACAATCTAGGAACATAAAAGGTATTAGGAAGACAAATGAATTTTGGAGAATTAGTTGACAAGTAAGCAATTCCAATTCCTTGAATTGGTAATTTTCTACCATTTGTAGTAGTGACAAGTTAATTAAATGAACAACGTTTTAGATCACCAAACACATGTTTTTGATTAGTCGTGTGATTAAAGGTGGCTAAATCGAGAAACCAAGGATTCGATTTATTTCGTGTACCTGATATCCTAGCAATAGAAAAACTGAAGAAAGAACACCTCGAAGTGTTGACTTCATCGAGTCTTGAATCATCTTTTGTATAGGCTTGTGGTGTGAGAGACAATGCATTTGTATTTTATGTTGCTGTTTTTTTTCATTTGATCACAACTCATAGTAGCATAGGTCGGTTGGCTTTGCTTATTCTTTAAAATTATGCACTCTAAAATGATATAGCCTGGTTTCTTACATTAGTTGCATATATTTCACTTTCGACAATGAGATTGCACATGCCCGAGTTCATTGCAATAGTTACATCAAATATCTTTTTTTTTATTCCTTTGTTTTGATTGATATCTACCATGTGAAGCAAGAAATACAAAATCAACAATATTATTTTTTGTGTCCAGTTGAGCTTGAGTTTTCAGGTATGTTTCATCACGAATAAGTTTATCCAAAACAGATTCCATGTTCAGATCACCGTGATTGATCAAAGTACCCCTTAATGTCTTAAATTTAAATTAAAGCTTCATGAGAAATTGCATCACTCTTCTGCTATCTTGTTCTTTCTTTTATTCAGCATATGCATTAGGTGAGATTATTGAAGAAGAGATGATGTCTTGCTATGTCCACAACTTTAGCATTGTAACATAGAAAATGCAAATATCTTTATCCTCTTGGCTGATATTTGCTATTTCATATTTAAGGTCAAATTATCTTGATTGATTCATTTGAGAATAAATCTCATTAAGATGATCCCATATAGTAGTAACAATTTTGAAAGATCAAAGATTTAGAACAATGTTAGGTTCAATCGAGTTGATTATCCCAGTGATAATCTTTGCATTCTTTTTTTCTAATTGCTTTTTGCCCTCTCATCACCTTCTTTTTTTTTCAGAGCCATTAAGAAATTCCAGATAAAAAAATTTCTTCAACAAAAATTTGAAAGTGAAACTCGAAAAGTGCAAAATTTTTGTCATTAAATTTGACAGATATCGTTTTGAATTTGTTTGTATCCATGATGAATGATTACAATAAATTTTTATTATTTCTTCCTTTTTTAATACATAAAATATTATTATTTATTTTTGTTAACTTTAACTTTCCTTGAGTTGAAATCCATTTTGAGATCATAATTGCTCTATAATTTATAACTAAATAAAATAGATTAGTGAGAGATAGAAGATAAAAGAAATTAATTTCAAATATCTCTATTAAGTTACCAATTATTTAATTATTTACGAGTCTCTTTGTATATGTTTACGAAAAGAGGATGAATTAATAATTATTCGTTCACCATAGTAAGAAGTAAAATTTTGGTAGATAAGTATCCTATAAAACCTTCTTTCCAAGAATGAAATATTATTGATATTATTCCTAAAAAACATTAAAATACAATAGTTGTTTCGTTAGTTCATCACACCTTTTTCCGACCAATAAAACAATGTCATCGTTTTTAAGCACAGTTTCTAAAGCAATTTTGGTTTTTTATTTCATTTAAAAAGCTATAAAAATAACATTTTTTTATGTCTAATATATTTTTAATGCAGAAAACAATTAACCCAAAATTTTCATATTAAATATCCTTTAATTAAACGTTATTTAACCTTATTTAATATTATTTAAAAATAAATATTTTTTGTTATAAAGTTTAGAGTTAAAATTTTATATATATATATATATATATTTCCTTCAAATACCAATTTCCTTAATCAAGTTCTCTCTCATTCGTCTCTCTTTCATCATCCTCAATGACAACATAATATACGTTTATTACGATCCTTCCAAGCAGCCACTCCATGAAGAGCAATATAATGTGTATGTACTATTGGCACACCAATATTACAGTTCCAAAGAAGCCATTTGAACACAACATAACTCCCACAATCTGTTTTGTTCCATCTCGAAACATGTAAACAAACATCATTGTTTAACAAAGATTGAGAAAAAAATAAAAACTAAACAAAAAGCAAAACTCAAAGGTGCAAAGATATTGTTGTGCACACTCCAATATATATAGTATTAGTTATACAATGACTTCATACAAAACCAAATTCTATATCTAGAAAAACAAAACAAGGCAACTAGATTTTTTTGTTTCTTACCATAATATATAATTTTAAATTTTAAACTTTATTCACATGCCAATTTGGTGTCAAAGCTGGTCAAACATATGGCAAAAGCTTGAAATGCAGACAATGGATATCGATAATCCATGGTAAACATATCCTTTCCCACTTTACCAAACTGGAGAATAATCTTGTCGTGATCAGATGACTGCGTTGGTTGAGACGGTCCCGGTGCTGGTGCCAATGGTGCATTGCCAGCAGATTGTGTTGCAGCAATGAGCTGAAAATTTTTGACAGAGGCAACTGTCACCCTTCCTCTGAAGTTAAGGCACCAACATTGTAGCTGTTCATGCCACCTTGGTGCCTTGTTCTTAAGAACTAATGGTCTCTCTTTTCCATCATATTCTTCATCACGAGAACCAACAATATCTGAGAATCTAGAACTACTAAATTCAATCGAATTGTCAATTGATTTTGAGAAGGATATGCTTCGGAATGAGTCCTCGAGGCATCGGGGGAGTAGCTCAGGTTGGCCAGGAACGATGCCACCAGGTGCAAGTGCTGAAGCAGGTATTGATTGCATAGCACAATGCATTTTACGAGGTCCTCGAGTGCCTAACACATTCAACTCATAAGCCACCTGGGCAATGTTGTAGCTTCCTGTTGGGACTTTGGGAGAAACTTTCTTAGAATAGAATCTACGACTCCGACCAGGTGGTGATAGCAGAGCATTATTATATGGAGGCTGGGTATCATAGATAATGAATTTGGTGCCAAGGAAGTTAGACCTGAAACATCAATATATATTAAGCCAGGTAAAACCTCAAGGCCAAGTTCTTCAAAATGCAAACCCTAAATTATCTCCATTATCTAAATCACTATTATACATCATAAATATCGCAAATAATATTGACATAGCAAAAGCATCATGGGATACAATTATGTGAGCCCAATTATAATATCCAATCACACTCGGCCACCTCATTTGAGACATTACATATTTTTTAAGTTTAGAACTTACATAATCAGAAGGTATTGTCATTCATATCTCCAAAAAACAAATAACACTTCTTTTAGGTTTACCCACGATTTGAAAAAAACGAGGAAAAAAGAAAAGAAAAAGTACTCGTAACGGTGCCGCTCTATAAAGGAGCCTCCAAAACAGTATCATCAGTAAGGGGAGAATATATAGTTGGGGTTTCTTCACAAGAAGCTCTGTATAGACGTGTTATGATTTCCTGCCTTCTTTCTTTCTTTCTTTTTTTTTTCACAGAAGTTTGTGACTCATCTTTGATTTAGGAAACATTGCTCTACAAATTTTCACCATGGAAAAAGAATAAATTGAAAACCAATTGTTCATAAATCATTACCTGACTTTCCCAATGTAAGTACTACTTGATCTTGAGATATTATCTGCGTCCATGGAGATCACATACTCTGTGCAAGTAGTCCTCCGTGTTCGCTTGGCAGAAAGAAGAAATTTCCCATTTTCAACATGTAAAGCTGCAACAAACAGAATTATCAACTTAAGTTTCACAAATGCATAATACGTGTTAAAACACTACTCATTCATACAGCTTAAGATGCATATAATTTATTTGGAGGTCTCTTGTGTACAAGCAACATAGTTTTGAAGCCTTTTGCTTTTACCACATCGTAAAAGGAACACAAACCACACTTGCATCAGAATATACTAACATGCCAATAAAATGAAAATTCCAATGAGCACCTCTCCTCTCACCAACAGTTCCAACTTGAACTTGCCAAATCTCCTAGATGTAGCCATATACTGCTGACATGTCTCAAACTAAATGTGGCATAGCCTAATAAGCCTTTTCATTAATCAATATCTTGGAGAGGGCCAACAAATAATCAGGACATGTTACAAGCCCTTAAATTAGGTACATTCAATTAATTGACATAAGACGCACCACAAAGACAAAAGACCTCTCACCAGCCAATCAGATATCAGCCAATGGGGAAAGATCCATATCCACTACAGTAACCTTCATATTCACAGACAAAAATATCAAAAGCTTTTCAACCAAACCATCACTCTTCAAGCAATATTGACCGAAAATTTCAAAGTGAGAAAATTTGCTCGACCATAGAACGTAATGCAAATCAAAGAGTCAAAATGAAAGTCAAATATTGGCCTAACTAGAACTAACATGAAGCCCACATACCAGAAGGATTATTTGAAACATAGATAAAAATAGAAAGTAAGCAAAAAAAAAAGTTGACATTTATTAACTGTTAAAATGCTCATCTCCTCTTAGAATGAAAGAGTTAAACTACACCTAGCTAGCCCGTATCTATCAAGCAATTCCTACTCTTGGCATTAAGGTATCATATACTTCCTGTGAAAACAATTACTTCAATACCAAAAGATGCCAGCCTTATACAGCATATTTGCACATTAATAACAATAAAAATACGTCAAACTCAATCAATAGGCTCAGCTTACCAGGGCTAAGGCAGAGATAAAGGTGATATGTTAAATTAGATTTATCTCTTTTAATAAAGCACTGAATTGTTCCATCACGATGGCCCGGCTGTATGTTAAAGAAGATTAGACAAAGTGTCAATTGTGTTCAAGATATTGCAAAATATCATTGTTATAACAAACATGGAAACACTAATATAGACATAGAGAGCATCACAAAAATCATCAAACTCTTACCTGCTTAAGAGACACTGGAAAAGTAATCTTTCCCGATAATTCAGGACTACTAACAATTTCCTTGCACATATCCCTCCATGAACTACATACTGCAGCGCATGCAATAACGTGCTTCCGAGCCGGCCATGTGCTCTCACTTGCCTCTAATCTTTTGATTACATCACACAACAGTTCGGGAGGTAGACTGGCCCAACGGCTGTTCTGAATGACTAAAGGTTGTTCACGCAATTCGTGAACTGAACCATGTGATTTCCCCCTGTGATGGCCAGGTAATCTCAACTCAAAACTTCGCCTTGATAGACTTCCAAACCCATCCCTAACATCACGAACAATACTGCGAAACGACATTTGCTCTGCGCCAATTGCTTCAGATGTCAATAGTATCTTTATCAGCACTGCATATACTATGATCCACCTAACGTTATCTTAGATAATCGTAGACTGCTAAAAACCAGTGCCAGTGCAAAACAACAAAACTTGTTGCATTCCACCTTAGGTTGGAAAAAAAAAACAAGCAAAGACAGTTTAGCACCAGTGTCACTGCAAAGAAACAAAACTTTGATTCAGATTCCCTCTCCAATGCTTAATAACAAAGGAAAAAAAGAGAAAGAAAACAGATGAGGCAAAGCACAAAGCAAGAAAAGGAGATTCTCAAAAAAATATAAAGTAGCATGAGTACCAGACTTTAATCAGAAACATCTTTTTAGGGAATTTTGAAACCTAATATGCTCCAGAATCAGAACCCAAATAACCATTTAGTTACATATAGCTTTCAATTTGGTTCAGCATAATTCAAACAAAAACATTAAAAAGAAAAGATCTGCTTAGTGGCCTCCCCTGTCCACCAAATTGGTTCCAAAAAAAAAAACAGAACCAAAGGTGCTATCGAGTCTCAAAATTAGCATCTTCTGAGCAAAGCAACAAATTAAATCAGAGATTTAACTCGTTAAACCACAGAACAATTAATACCCTCGAAGATAACAAACCTGAAAAGCACACAACGTAGAAGTTTTCCAAAAGATCGTCTGTAGACTGGACACTAACAAAGAGATCCTCAGTTTCTCACTAAGAAATAGTAAGATCGGCGTCTAATATGCGAAGATCAAAGCGTTCAGGCCCAATTTCTGCAAAAATACCAACAGAAACCTCAAAAACGAAGCTATATATCATTGAATTTATACAAAAAAAAAATTGGGGAAAAAATGAAACTAGAGAAAGTAGAAGCGTGATCTCTCTTAAAACCCCCCAAACATTAAAATGAAATTTTCTTCTCCCATGAGAACCCAAAAAGAAAAAAAAATGAAAAACACAAAGGTAAACGTAGACTTGACTGATAAAATCCTCCAAGAAAACATTTTGAAATAAAAAAAAATTCAACAACACTGAGGGGAAAAAATCGTACATCTTAACAGACTGAAGAAATCCCAATTAAGAATCTTTCCAAAAATCAGAATTTGAATACTCTTTCTGTAGATTGTAAAGAAGAACCCTGAAAAACTAATCTGAGAAGTCACAGATTAGATAACCAAAGCCGAGCGTGTCTGAATAGTTTCTCGAGAACAGAAAATTTATAAAGAATTTGATGCTAGTGATTTCGTAAAAAAAAATTCCAATCCAAAGAACACGAAGAAGATCAGAACCAGCTTACGGTTATCTTCAACTCACTTCCTATCTCTCTTCCTCTCTAAAGTCTCTCTCTCTCCCTCTGTGTGTGTGTGTGTCTCTCTCTCTCTCTCTCTCTGGGACCGGACTTCAACTCTCCATTAAACACAATTCAGAAACCAGAAACAATTAAAGGAAGCTACAGTTTATTATTATAATCTAAAGATTAATTTAGAGAAAATAACGCCCCTAACATTTATAACATAACTCGTACGAGTCATAATTTTACTTTAAACTGCCTTTAATTTTGTGATATTTGATATAAATAAATATATTTTATTTTATTTTATTTTTATTTTTATTTTTAATAATAAAAATATATAAATTTTATAAAATTGAATAAATAATTTAACGAATACATTTAAATTAATAAATTTGATTGTTTTTATTCAATCTATATAAAATTAAATTATGTATTTTATAAATTAAATTTAAATTAAAAAATATGTAATGCATAAAATATAATGAAAAAAATTATTATTAAATATATATTTTATTTTTAAAAATTATATATTGAAAAATAAAGGTAAATATTAAATATTTATAATAATTTAATAAATTTTTTATTATTATAAATAATAAATTTAAAATTTAAATATTATTTATAATAATTTATAAATAAACTTTAATATAAAATTTATGCGTAGTACTACTGTATGTATAGTATTTCACTAATTTTTTAAAATTTAAATATTTATTCTATTTTAATTTACCAAAATTCCCAACTTGTTACTGAAATGACTAAACTGTTGACTTTAACGTTTCGTTATTTTAACTCCCGCATGTTCCGTTACTCGACTTTCGAAATTTCGGGTAGTGTGGCTCCATGTCCTGGATCGACGCAAATTAGCATATTCGGTACACGATATTTGCCTTATACGAAAGGCTCAAATAATGTGTGTAAGAAACACAGTATTGTTGTACGATCAGGAGGAGAGTCTTCTAATAAAGCGTTGATGTTGTTGAATTTTGTACGTTGACATTTAAGAGATGGATCAATATTGATTATTTGTTTAAAATGGAACATGAGGCGAGTGTACTAAGTGCAATTATAGCACGCACGGGGCATGCCGTTTATTAACATACACAGAGTAAGAAAAGGTGACGAGGGTAGGTATAAGTTAATTTTACTATACACTTTAAAAAGTTAGCTAATGTTTAGAGATATCTAGTAACTTATATAATATGATGTAAAATACGAACTATAATTTTTGAAAAAAAAAAACACAATAACATTAAAACTTATAAATATTTTTTTTAATGCTCAATTCATATATTTTTACTATTAAAAAAAAATTTCGTACATTATTTTATTTTAAATAATATTTAAATTAAAATACGATTATATATACACGTCCAATGTTATTAAATTGTTTTTTTATTATTTTTATAAAATTTAATTGTGTTATTTTTTATAATTTTTTAATAAACATAAATACGATGCATAAAAAAAGTGAGTAAAACTATAAATACGAAACAATTGTATTATATATTATTTACGTGATAACGAATAATAATTAAATTTAAATATTATGTATGCGTGAATAGTAGTTATAATTATTATTATTATTTTTTTGTCCTTTTCCATTTAAAAGAATTCTATTAGTTAAACATTGTTAAATCAAGTAAGATTCTTTAGAAGATAGATACATACATTATTATATTTTGCATTAGATGGTATTATGTTCCTATCTCTAGTGCACTATAGCATTTGGGAATCTTCTTCACGTTGGATTTTATTGAGATCAACGTGTATTTTTTTTAGCCCTTTCTTTTTCTCGGCAGGTAAGCTATAACATATATTGGAGATCCCTTAGTGCATCATGGATATTAAACTACCATAGTATTCAAAATTAGGCTTTTCATTTAGTTTCGGTCATGGATATTATATATATATATATATCTTTTAAAAAATGATTAATTAAGGATAAATTTTATTATTTTAATATTTTTTAATTAAATTATAAGTTTTTATATCAAGTGATTTAAATAAGAATTAAAAATAAAATTTATAGATTACAATTTTTTTTATTTTAAAAGTTTAATGATTAATGTTTTTTTCGATTTTTAAAATTAAAAACAAGTACATTTTATTATTTTTATTGGAATATTAATTTTACTGATTTTTCTGCTATATAATTTCATGTCGATTCTCATAATAAAAATAATAATTTATCTTTTTCTTAAAGACTCAATAATATTGATTTTAATATATAAGGAGACAAACGAAACAAACTTTGAACATTACTAACTTCTCATACCAAACCTTTTTTTTTTCGGATGTTTTTGAAATGTTGAGCGATGTGACTTGGACGACAACATACCTGTTACTAACGGAAATATAGGGAAAATTAAAAAAAAAAGAAAAATTATCAAATAATATTTAAAAACCAAACAATTTTTTTATGGCTACAATTAGATAATAATGCTGTAATGATCTGAGTAATAACTCGGGTTCACCTACATGTGAAAAGGTATTATCTAAATCATATATAATTTTCTTTACGAGATATAAATATCTCAACACGAATTGTGAGTGAATTTTTATCTAAATTGAGATTGATTTGAAAAAAATAAAAAGTTAATAATGCAACGTATTTTCAAAAGAGTTATTATTGCATTAATTTATATGATCAGATATTAAGATGAAGAATAAATATAATAAATATAGGAGGTTATACAATATTACAAATTCATTGAAGATATAATATTTTTTCAATTTTAACTAATTATTTTACTAGTTTAATACTGATATATTTATAACATTTAACAATGATTCAAGTTGAACTAATTATTTTACTAGTTTAATACTGATATATTTATAATATTTAACAATGATTTAATACATTGCATGAATATAAAAGGATATTGAATGCATAATTTCGTATATCCGTTTTAAATTGATAAAGAAATCTTATTTAAACTATAAAATAAAAGATCATTCGTGATAACATATAGCACAAGTTTGTTTGTAACAAAAGTCTCCATCAATTATAATAGATACGAAAAACAAGCAATAAAGTCAAAAAAGATATTAGAAAATCTTGCTAGATGTAATTTATATTTATCGTGTAAGTTGTCATTATTTGTTAGAAATATAAAATCTTTCTATCAAGATGTTAAAAGTCCATTAAGTGACGTTGATTAAGAAGTCTATAATATAATAAATACTATAAAAACGTAGAAGACCCAACAAAAAATATGACAGATACTATTAAGCGATTAAGAACTTTTATGGATTTTAAACCCATTAAAATCCAAAAATTTTATTTTATAAATTGAAGTCTTTAACAAAACACTAAAGGCATAAGCAATAATAAAAAATTCTTTGTAATAGTTTTTTACAAAAATAAAAGTTTCTCTTTGTAAAATACACATCCCTTGTAATAATAACTTTATCTTCATAATAATAAGTTTAATTTTTTTATCTTTATGTAAATTTATTATTCTAATAATATTAAAGTTATATCTCTTAATTCTCGTTGTATTCAAATGTATATATATATATATGTGTGTGTAAGTATGTATAATATACTTGTTCTTTATATGTATTTAGATGTATATATATATATATACGTGTATATATATATATATATATATATATATATATATATATATACGTGTATATGTATGTATGTATATATATATAAGTAACAATTAATATCCGCTTAAATAATAATATATTAGTATTAGAGCTAGTTACATTATAATTAAACTAATAAATTATATATATAATTGTTGTTTTTATTTTAATGATTTTGAAAAAGCCTTATAGGCTAATCATTTTTTATTTGATAAACTTATTCATCTAATAAGATTGATATAAGTAAAAACATTTAGTTTTAGGCACCAAAAACATAAGTGATATGAGTTTTTAGATACCATCAAAAATTTCATGGATAATATACATCAATATAATATATAATGTATTAGTTCATGGATAGAAAAAGAACAATCTAAATTTAATTATATTTTACATATAGTTAAAAAGTTAAAAAATAATTTAAATATTATTAGTTGAATATAAACTCGATAATAAACATATTAGGAAAATCGTTAAAAAGACTTATGCTATGAAGTTAGTTAAAAATATTTAAAAATATAAATTTATCAATCAAAATCACTTAAAAAAAAAAGAAACCACATGTTTATTATAATAGATAAAATTGAAAATAATCAAGAAAAAGTGGTTAACTAAGTAGTAAATTATCAAATAAAATGGATACTCTCAATATTGATTTGAATTTAGAACTTGGAGTAAAGAACCCAATTTCAGTGATTAGTCTTAAGCTACATTTCTCTAGTTTTAAGTCACATTTCACATTTTCAAACAATCTTATACCGGGAACAAATTCAAACCAAACGGAAGAGTAGATAAAAAAACAATATTTAATATTTTCACGAATTAATTATATTTTCAAACATGATATCGTAGAAATTTATATATAATTATTTATTTAATTAAAAAAAATTATTGAATTTTTATTTTTATTTTTTTATTGATATTATTTTATAATTATACTTATTTGAAGATTTATAAATTTTTTATTGATTAAGAACTATATTTAGTTATTATATAATATTTATTAAATTATATATATATATATAAAAAAAAAGGATTGTGTGAAAGGGTTTTGCCTTTTTGACAATCTAACTGGGCAAATGTCACCTTTCAAGTTGTTTTCGTGGTCTCATTAAGAGCCCCAAATAAAAAAAAAATAAAAAAAGGAAAATCTCATCAGGTTTTTTCTTCTTTATTTCTCTCTGCCATGAGTCTAGTAGTCTAGTATGAATGTGAAAAAAAATAAAATATTAAGGAACCCACGTATGTTACACGTACTGCTCCAACTTGATTTTGCAGACACTGATATTTAACAAATAATACGATGCAATTAACAAATGAGTTATATAAAATATTATTAAATAAAATAATTAGTGATCTCGTGCAATTATTATAATTAATTTTTTAGCTTGGAGGCATACATGATCGAAACCTTTTACTTTTCACAAATAAAAATATGATAAAATTCAAGTAAGATTTCAAGGTTTTTAATTTAAATTTAATACAAATCAATCTAAAATCTTATAAACTAAAATTTAGATTAAACTCATATTTAAATTATTATATAATATTTTAATTTTAAATTAATATATTTCTAACCAAACTTAATATTTATAATAATAATCATAAGATAATTACAAAATATACTTAAAGATTTATAATAACATTGTAGACCGAATTCTTAATGGTGTTTCATTAATTTAATTTATTTCTATGTATCTTTTAACAAGTCCCATTTTGGGGTTTTTTTAGACAATTCTTCAAATTATTAAGAAGAACTAAGTACCAAATACAAACGCATTAAATTAAACATTTGATGGATTCCATTATAAAAATATTTGACTCTTAAATTAGATATGGATAGATATTTTACTTTGAATTTGATATATTTTTGTTTTGTTATCATTTTTTATATTTATTTTGAAATGAGATATATGAAATATATTTATTATATTAAGGGTTACAGTGTACATTTGTATCAATAATAATTAATATTTATAATAAAGATTAAAAATGATATATATTCATATATTGGAGATAAAATTAAGTAGTAAATTAAGGAGTGTCAACTCTTTAATTAAGGAGTAAATCAAGAACCTTAATTTAAGGAGTAAATCAACAACATTAATTCAAGGAGTAAATTAAGAAGTTGTGATCCTTAATTTAAGGATTAATTCAATGAGTAAAATAAGGAATCCTTAATTCAATGAGTAAAACAATGAATCCTTAATTTAAGGAGTAAAACAATGAATCCTTAATTCAAGGAGTAAATCAAGGAATGTTTAATTCAAAGAGTAATTCAATGAGTAAATCTCCTTATATATAGCTATAGAATTGTAATAAAAATATGAAAGAAAGAATACAACTGGTAGAGAAATTGTTTTATTTAGAAAGCGCGTAATTGGGCCGACGCGTTTATAACACTAATTTTTCAACATCATACAAGTATATAGATACTTCATATATATGAATTCTACTATTTGAACCTAAGGATTATTAATTAGTATATATAACGGTGTTTAAGTCACTATGAAATTTGTAAAAAGATATGATGTTTAATGTCTCTCTATGTAATTAAAGAAAAAAAAATGTTTGTAGTTTGTTTAATAATAATTATCAGATTTTACATGAAATATATGAGGATAACTATACATATAGATCAAATATAGATTTTATATTTATGAATAATTATAAAATATTTATTGATTATTTATTTTTTATAAAAAGAATTATATATATTTTATTATACTATGATTTAATATTTATTAAACTTATTTATAATTAATTATCGTAAATTATATGATATATTTTAATTTACATCTAATATATTTTTTCATATTGAAAAAGAAAAGAAACATATATAGACAACGATACGAATGAAGATAGGAAACATCGTCAATAATTTATGGGTCAACCATTTGGTACAATATCAATCGAGAGCTGTGCTCAAACCTAATTCTGAAGATTCATGGTAAATGCCTTTTTATTTTCCTTCCATTGGTGTAATATTCAACAAGCTCATTCAGAAACGGAAGAAGAAGAAGAAGAAAAAAAAAGAAGTTTACTGAATTAATATTAATTATTCTATCTCCCTGATTATCGTGAGCAGTTTTGATTTTTTTTTAATAAAACTCATCAAATAAGAAATAAATATATAATCTGAATCAATGTTACATTATAATATTAAAATAATAATTTTTCGTTGTTGAGAATTCATCTTAAAGATTCACAAAGTAAATAAGAAAATCATTTATAGTATTTTAATAAACATCTTAACCACAAACGATACATAAAACAATAAAACAACCTATTTTTAATCAAGAAAACCAAAATATCTATAAGTTTTAAACAAACTAAATCTTGGAAGACAATAAAATACAAAAAAAAAAAAAAATCCAAAACAACACAACGAGGTTGACACCATTACCACTAAGCCAAAACTAGGGGAGCATTAGAAAACTTCTTTCTCATTTTTCTTACACAGTTTAAAATTTAACTATCATCTCTACTTAAAATCCTTATAAAAACGTACAGTAGACTCCCAAATGAGTAATCGAGGATCCAAGTAATAATTTAAACATTATTGTTATTTTTTAAATTTTATATTTTTATTATAAATAAAAATTTATAAAAATAATAAGTTAATAATAAATATTTGATATTTGATATTAAAAAAACTAAAATTTTGAACCAATAAATAATAAAAAGTAAATGATATTTATGTAAAAGGAAAAAAAATTAATATATATGTAACAAAAAATAAATAATCTTTCTATATTAAGTAATATTGATAATATTTTGTTACAAACTAATTTAAAATAATAACAATAAATTATAAAATAATTAAAAGATTTTAGAATTTAAATAATTTTTATAAAAACAAAATTATCCATGTTTTAATAGAATAAGAAACAAAAAAAATATAATATATAATATATTATTTATGATTAGTTTGAATTTAAATGTAATTAAATTTATTAAAAAATATTAAATATTAAATTTTTATATATTTATTAAAATATAATATATAATTTCGAGAAACAATACATATTTCGTTCCCTCCTTTTCCTAAGTATCCTTAGTTTCTCATTTTATTTTTCTTATCTTTATCTGTAGGGATTTACCCCATTTGACACCCTAGCCAAAACAGCTAGAAACTAACCAGTACCTAAACAAAAACTCACCAAGGAGACGAACCATCTAGTACTGAGATACTGTCAAAATATTGTATTTCTCTGATAATTATTAATATATTTCATTATTATTTCTGTTTTGTTTTATAAGAATTTACAATATATGTATATAAGGAAAACGAAAATTAAACAATAACCATAAAACCTGCACATCCAGGTTTTATGGCTCTACTAATATTATCACCGCTCCATGTTTCACCCATCGAGCATTTGTGTTCCGCTACTATTATAGCACACCAACACTCCTCCTCAAGCCGTGCGCATATATGTCTCTTATGCCTAACTTGTCAAGTTGAGTTGCGTTCCTTGCATACGCATTTTGTGAGTATATCACCCAATTGATCTCTCGATTTAACAAATGGAAGCTTAATAATCTTTTCTTCAAGATTCTGCTTGACGAAGTTCCGATCCACTTCAACGTGCTTCGTAATCATGTTGAATCCGGATTGTGAGATATGGCAACGGCCGCTTTGTTATCACAAAATAAGTTCATTTTAGAGTTAAACACCAATCTCATTAAAGTTTTTCAACCAAAGGAGCTCACATATTCCTCGACCATTCCTCGAAATTCAACTTCAACACCGGATAAGGCAACTACATTTTGCTTCGCTTCTCCACGTGGACAAGATTTCCCCACGAAAGTAAAGTATCCAAGAAAGAGATTTCCTATCCTTCATATTCCCCGCCCGATCCGAATCAGATATCCAAGGACTTCCAATTGACCATTCTTTGAAAACATAAGTTCTTTCCTGTGGGAGGATTTTAAGTAACGGGCATTCGCACGACCGCATCCATATGGTCTTCACTGGGCAAGGTCGTTTAATTGACTCACGACACTCACAAAGATAAGCAATATCGTCGAGTATGAGATAAATATATGAGTTTACCTACCAACCGTTGATATCTCCGTTTATTTCACGGGTACTTGGTCTACATATTCTCCGAGTTTATGATTTTGAACCATTGGAATATCGGCAGTTTACAATCTAGTAGTCCCGCCTCTGTAGTAGAGTCCGGTATATTTCTTTGGGAAAGACATATGCCTTGTTTTGATCTCTTGTTACCTCAATACCTAAGAAGTATTCGAGCCCTCCTAAGTTCTTCATTTCAAACTCATTTGACACTTGTTCTCTCAAGCTTAGAGATTTCTTTCTTTATCATCCCCGTAATGATCACGTCGTTCCTACATGAACTATAAAATTTATCCTCCCTAATCGATGTTTTAGGAAAAGAGTATGATCGTAGTTGCTTTGTTGGAACCCATATTTCTTCATTGCCGAACTCAACCTACCAAACCATGCCGAGGTGATTGTTTTAGTCCCATACAATGCTCGTTGTAATCTACATGCAGCTTTCTTTTCCTCGATGTAACAAGATATCCTGGTGGGATATCCATGAAAATCTATTCTTCAAGGTCACTACGAAGGAAGGCATTCTTCACGTCAAGTTGGTGCAATGGCCACTCTAAATTTGTCGCAAGAGATAACAAAACTCTACGCTTTTTAGTTTAGCCACGTGAGAAGGTTTCTTGATAATCTATCCCATGTTTCTGTGTATATCCTTTTGCTACAAGCCTCGCCTTGTAACGATCAACTAACCCATCTCGCTTTATACTTAATGGAGAAAATCCACTTGCATCCTACCATCTTCCTCCTCGAGGCAACTCGCTTAACACCCGTGTGTTATTCTTCCGTAAGGCCTCAAATTCCTCTTTATAGCTTGAGTCCATTTTGGATCGATAAGGCTTCTTCAATGCTACTCGAATTTGACACGAGGAGAGTGCTCAGGTAAATGCCCCTGACAGGTTCCGATAACCTTTGAGTAGATACATAATTTGCTATTGGATACTTTGGTTGTCGTTCTTCTCTTCTGGGAGTATCGATTTGGGAGGTTTACCTCGATTTGTCTCGAAAGGTAAAACATAACCAACGGATGTATCTATAGCATTAGTCCAGAAGGTGTGATAGGATAGCTTACTTGAGTGTTCTCGCAGGAGGATCATCGGGGTACTGTAGAGAATGGAGTGGCACATCAACCACTTCATCTTCCGGAGATTCAGTACTCTACTCCGCCTTCTTGGAAGTTCAAGCTCGGGTCTGGGGATACGGGCTCCTCCATATTATTGGCACGGTCCGAGGATGGTGGGCTAGTGGCTAATATTTCAACATCAAGCCAATTTCGTTCTTCACCATAACTCTCCTCCTGAAGAGTGGAATTGGATACCGGTGATGGGAAAAAATATTCTGATTCGAGGAAAGTGACATCCATGGTAGTATAGTGTCTTTTAGTAATTGGATCATAACATCGGTATTTCTCTGATAATTATCAGTATATTTCATTATTATTTCTGTTCTGTTTTACAAGAATTTATAATATATGTATATAAGAAAAACGAAAATTAAACAATAACCATAAAACACGCATATCTGTGTTTTACTACTTCCAATTAATATTATTGTCTGCTCCATGTTTCACTCCATTGAGCATTTGTGTCTGCTACTATTATAGCACACACCAACAGATACCACCCTAGAGCACAACGAAGACCAACAGCATCGCAGGCGACACCACCACCAACAGCTAAAACAATCGTGCAAAGGAATGGATCCAAGCAAATTAAGCTGAGTGAGGACTGAAGTAAGTTGAAGAGGCGAAGATCATGATTTATTGAAAAAAAAGGAGAGTTTCAACCCTAAAGCACCAAGCATAGGTAGACTTTTAAAACACGTTTTTTTCCCAGGACTCTAGTTAGTTAGTCTTCTTACATGAACTTCAATTAAAAAAAAATTTAATAATTAAGAATTAGTAGTTTAGTATGGATTTTATATTACGCACAGTTTAATTGCAATAATTACACCGAAAGGAAAGGGAGATACTTTTCTTTTGAAGTCTTCAAATGGAATTATCACTCTCCCTAAATACCAAATCTGGAGGGGAAACATAATTAAATGAATACGATCGAGCAAAAGTCAAAACATAAATTGCTAGCTAGCTAGCTAGCTAGTACATAGCAGACGCGTGAGTTTGGTATAACTTAACTACTTTGAGGTCCGTTAACCAGCATTTATCAATAAATCAACGTTTGGTTTAGTGATTTAGAAAAAGAAAAAGAAATTTGATTTATTCAACTTTTTTAATAAAAAACACTTTAAGTTCACATTTTTTTATTAAAATAATAAAAAAAAACATTATACAAGTAAAATTTATCTCAAATTTAAAATTATAATAATAAAAAATAAAAAATTATACTATTTAAAATATAAATCAATTCCGATGTAATTTATTGTACCTATTCCCATACTTAATTGCATGTTAGTTCTTTATTATTTAGGAGATTGATAGAGTAATGCAAGACTAACATAGTTGTTTTTTTTCCATCAAAATTACTACTAAGTTATTATTAATCTAGCTTAACATAATATAAAAGAGACTTTTAAAACTAAAAATAATAGTAGTGTAAATAAGAAATAATGTTTTATTTTTCGGATACAATACATTTTGGAGAACACACTAACTATTTTAAATTTTGAGGACTAAAACTCACATCCAACTTACCTACCACCAGGTTATTAGGATGACGGATAATTATAAATAATATTTCAATAGTAGGTCGAATGCACAACCTTAAAATTACATCATATCACATTTATTATTGAATAAAGGAGCTTTTAATTTAGGACGACAACAAAAGAGAATTGAAAAAATTATCTACCTAAATTTTGTATAATATAATGTTAATAGATCATTATTAGTGTACAACTAATATACAGTTGATAACGTATATTAGTTGTATGCAATTAACATACTTTTCTTAAAAGCATTTTTCTTAAAAATTATATTCTTATTTTCTTGTATTTTATACTTGTATTATCATTCATTGTAATTAAGATTAATAAATATATTTTCAGTAAATTCAATTTGGTATCAGAGTAAGTCCCTAGGGTCAACTGATGAGTCCACTCTCGCACATTGGCACTCAGGTCTAATAGAACTGTATTCTCCTGTTCGATGTGAGGTGGGGTGTTGAGTCTCACGTCGACCAGGGATGCCAGCAATGTGCTGGTTATTAGTCTGGTGCAACCCCTTTCTTGATAAGCACGTTTTGAGGGAAAGCTTTGGTTGCCCAACTTTCAATCGCCATCATTCTCACTGCTCTTATTGCAATGAACAGGGGCATCTTCGTAAGACTTGTTAGAAATTATATCCACACTTAAAATCAAACTATGGAGCAAAACGACAACATCATAGTTCTAAAGCAAAGGCAACTGCAGTGGAAATTATCCAAGAACCAAACTACTATGGACAGGATCATCCTATCGAATGTGGAGGTATCCCTACAGCTTCAATAGCTGGCCGTGGTAAGATTGGTATGACCTTAAATGTTTCTCACTCTGTTGGGTCTAATACTTGGATTATTGATTCTGGTGCATCTGATCATATGACTTATGATAAATCTTATTTTAATGAGTTATCTTCACTACCAGTGTCTTATGTTACGAATGCTAATGTTGAGGCATTTCTTGTCTTAGGAAAGGGGTCAGTTCATATCACTCCATCTTTACAGCTCCATAATGTTTTATATATACCTCACTTATCTCATCACTTAATATCTATCCCACAGTTGAATATTGAGTCTAAATGTTCTGTAACCTTTTATCCTATGTATGTGATTTTTCAGGATCTTCTTACCAGGGAAATAATTGGTCGAGGGTATCTGAGGGGCAGATTGTTCCGTTTGGATCAGAACTACGGAGGGGAGAAACCAGGAGCACGAGCACGCACTGCATTGACTTCTAGTTCCTATAAGCTAAGTGAAATTTGGTTGTGGCATCGCCGCTTAGGGCATCCATCTTTTAGTCTTATGAAAAAAACCATGCCCACTTTATTTATTGGTGTTAGTGAGACTGTTTTACATTGTGAGACTTGTGTTTTGGCCAAGAGCCATCGTATTACTTATTCTCCTAGTATTTCTAATAAAAGTACTATTCCTTTTGAATTAATTCATTCTGATGTTTGGGGACCATCTAAAGAGCCCATTATATCGGGTATGAGATATTTTGTTTCGTTTATCGATGACTGTATAAGGTTATCATGGATTTCTCTTCTTAAAACAAAAGATGAAGTCTTTTCAGTTTTTCAAAATTTTCATACCTTCGTTCAAACACAATACAATGGCATCATTCGGATCCTCCGTTCTAACAATGGGGGGGAATATGTTAATCATGTTTGTCAAGATTTTTTCAAAACACATGGGATTATTCACCAAACTACTTGTCCGTAAACACTGGAACAAAATGGAGTGTCTGAAAGAAAAAATCGTCATTTACTTGATATAGCTCGTGCACTCTTATTTAGTGCTTATATGCCCAAATATCTTTGGGGTGATGCTTTACAAGCTTCCGCCCATCTCATCAATCGTCTCCCGTCTAGTGTCCTTAACGAAAAAATCTCATTCCAAATTCTCACATCTTACGTCTCCTTATCATCCTTTCATAATCTTCCTACCCGTGTATTTGGTTGTGTTGCTTTTGTGCATGTTCCTAAAAATCAAAGGTCTAAATTAGATGTCCATGCAATTAAATGTGTGTTGTTGGTTATGGAAGTTATCAGAAAGGGTACAAGTGCTTCCATCCACCGACCAGAAAGTATTATGTCATTATGGATGTTACCTTCTTTGAGGACATGAGTTATTTTCCTCACCTGATACTGCTTATCAAGGGGAGAATACATATTTTGAAGAACTGTATCATGGTGAGGGGAAGGCATAGGAAGAATCACCAGTCATTGTAGAAGTAGATGCTCCAAGTATTCAAGCACAAATTCGCTTACAATAAATGAAGTGGAAGACACAACTGTTCCCTCAGGCATTACTCCTACCGCTGATCAACAACTCTCTAGTATTGAAGGTCACTCATATGAAGTATGTACACCCAGTGATACTAATAACATTGAGTCTAATGTTGGACAGTATATGTTACCAAAAAGGTCTACTCGAGGTCAACCAACCAAAAGGTATGAACCAAATATTCATGCAAAATCAAAATACCTAGTAGCCAATTACATGTCCACTAAAAGATTATCTAAGTCATATGAATCATTTGTGAATCAAATATTTGGTGTATCAGTACCTAACAAAGTGCAGGATGTGTTGGGAAATCCAATATGGAGAAAGGCAATGGTTGAAGAGATGGAGGCGTTAAAGAAGAACGATACTTGGCAACTAGTGCCACCACCACAAGGAAAAAAGGTAGTTGGTTGTCGATGTGTGTTTACTGTAAAACATAATGGTGATGGATCTATAAATCGGTATAAAGCTCGTCTTGTAGCAAAAGGGTTTACTCAAATGTATGGTGTAGACTACGATGAGACTTTTGCTCCTGTTGTTAAAATGAATACTATTCGGGTTTTGCTCTCACTTTCTGCTAATCTAAACTGGCCACTTCGACAGTTTGATGTCAAGAATGCGTTTCTTCATGGAGAATTAGCCGAGGAGATGTACATGAGTCTTCCACCTGGGTATGTAGTTGATTCTCCTGTTAATTTTGTATGCAAATTGAGGAAGTCTTTGTATGGTCTCAAGTAATCACCTCGAGCCTGGTTTGGAAGGTTTTCATAGTTCATGCAAAATGTTGGTTACAAATAGAGTAATTCATACCACACTCTATTTCTCAAACATCAACGAGGGAAGGTAACAACCCTAATCATTTATGTTGATGATATGGTAATCATTGGTGATGATACCGTTGAGATGGATAAATTATAAAGACAGCTAGCCTCTGAATTCGAGATGAAGGACTTAGGTGAACTAAAGTACTTCTTAGGAATTGAAGTAGCCAGGGGAAGAGAAGGAATGTATTTGTGTCAAAAGAAGTACATTATTGATCTATTAACAAAGACATGTATGTTGGATTGCAAACCTATTGACACTTCTATTGAGCAAAGCCATTGTTTAGTAGAGTATCTAGATAAGATACCAACTGATCGAGCTCGCTATCAAAGATTGGTTTGACATTTGATTTACTTGGCTCATACTAGACCAGATGTTGCATATGCAGTAAGTGTGGTGAGTCAGTTCATGCATAACCCAGGTGAGAACCACATGAATGTTGTTTTGAGAATTTTAAGGTATTTGAAATCGGCTCTATAAAGAGGAGTAATGCTCTCTAAACACAACAATCCTCTTGAAGTCTGTGGCTTCATAGATGCAGATTAGGCAGGAAGTATTACAAATAGAAAGTCAACATCAAGTTATTTCACATTTGTGGGAGGAAATTTGGTTACATGGAAAAATAAGAAACAGAAAGTGGTGGCGCAATCTAGTGCTGAGGCCGAGTATATAGGTATGGCTCATGGGGTTTGTGAATTACTATGGATAAGAACTTTGTTATTTGATTTGGATTTCAAACTCAAAAATACTATGCAATTGTATTGCGACAATCGGGAAGCCATTGATATATCACAAAATCTAGTACAACATGATCGCACTAAGCATGTAGAGGTTGATCGTCACCTTATAAAAGAAAATCTAGATGTCAATCTGATTAGTTTTTCTTTTGTTCCCACTGAAGAGCAACTTGTAGATATGCTTACCAAAGGAGTTTATAAGAAGGCATTATACAGTTCACTAAGCAAGTTGGGCATGATCGAGATTTATGCGCCAACTTAAGGGGGAATGTTAATAAATCATTATTAGTGGTATATTAGTTGTGTACAACTAATATACTTTATCAACTGTATATTAGTTGTATGCAACTAATATACTTTTCTTAAAAGCACTTTTCCTAAAAAGCATATTCTTAGTTTCCTATATTTATACTTGTATTATCATTCATTGTAGATTAATAAATATATTTTCAGTATATTCAATTTATAATACAAGCATTTATATAACACAAATAAGTCTAATTTACATAAATAACTAAACATAATATTTTTTACATAATTATAAGAATCTAATTCTTTTATCAAGGAAACTCATATATTGATTAATATGATAAATCAAATATGTTGATTGACGATCTACAAAGTCAAATGTGTTGATTGATCAAATATTTTATTATGGTAAGTTAAATATATTGATTGATGAGATCTTTTAATACTCCCCTTCAATCTGGAGTGTGGATGCCAGCTATACCAAACTTGCTAAGAATAAAATAAAATATTGCTTGCTATAATGCCTTTGTGAAGATACCGATAATTTGCTATTTTTTTAGAACACAAGTTGTTGCAATATCTTCTATCCAACGTTTAGTTTAACGTCTTAGTAAGACATAAATGAAGGATTTTATTTTAAATAAACTCAATTTTTTCATATCATTGAGTCTACCAAACCAATTGGTAGAACAAATTTATATACCTATACTTTTTTAGGTCATGTCCTATGGATTTTTAAAATTTTATTTATTTAAAACTAGTAACATGATTGTGTATTTTAGATAAACCACTTTTATGTTCAAATTAAATAATTAACGAATCAAAGCACATTTGTACCTAGATCTAACAAAACAACTATATCCTTTTATCACATAATGTGATTAAAAACTTTAAAATTTTTGAGATAACTTTATAAATTTTTTCTTATCTTTTTTTAAAACTAATTTAACACTAAGTATTAAAATAAATATTAAACAATAAAAATAAAAACAAATAATAAAAGAAAAATAAAATAAAAAGATTAGTAAAATAAAAAAAATTATATAAATTTTACAATATATATAATATAAACAATTTTTATACAAATTTTAAAACATATAATTATACATACTTAAATTATACATATTTATAATACACTATATCTATCATATAATACAAACACATTTTTTTACCAATAAATATATATGATTAAATTATAAATAATAAATATTTATAATACACTTTATATAATATATAATATAAATATATTTTTATACAAATAAATATACATGATTAAATTGTACAAAATATAATACAATCTATCTAATATATAATATAAACATATTTTTATATAAATGAATATATATGATTAAATTGTATAAAATATAATACACTCTATCTAATATGTAACACAAAAATATTTTTATACATTTTATATCATACAATATTTACAAGTTAGTACACAGAAATACTTTGCAATAAATAAAAGGAATAAATTAATAAAAATACAATCTATTTAATTTTTTTAATTTGTTTTAGAATATAAAATAATAAAATAAATTAAAGTTTAAATAATTTTTTTTAAATTAAAAATTTATAATTTATGATTTACGGTTCATTAAAGTCTTTTTAATTTTTAATTTATTTATTGTATGTTTATATTTTTTTATAAATTTTTAATTTTAATTTTAATTTTAATTTTGAATTTTGAATTTTGAATTTTGAATTTTGAATTTCAATTTCAATTTCAGTTTTAAATTTCAAATTTCACTTTTTTGATTTACTATTTATTTATATATTTTTTAAATTTAATAGTTAAATTAAATTAATTTAAATTTAATATTTATTATTTTTTATGATCAATAAATCACAAATATTTATCCAAATTTTTTATTCTTATTATTATTTTAAAATTTAAAATTTAAAATTAAAATTTAATTTTCGATTTAGAATTTAAATTTAAATTTTAAATATTATTTTATTTTTTAAAAGCTAAAAAATTACAATTATTTATAACACATAATTTTTTTGAAATTTTAATAAATTATTTAAAAATTCTATTCATTACACGACAACGACACAAAAAACTTAATGATGTCAAAACCAGTATCGGGTTAGCAATAGTGATCTTATGGATAGTTTTATTTTATATTTTTAAAACTCTCACAAGTACACGAATCATTTTATAGAAAATGACAAATAAACTTCTAAGGTTGATATATGGAAGAAATATATGTGGTTTTAATTTATTATTCAAACTTTTAAAAACAAAATTAAATCTTAGATATCATGTCATGATATTTTGATTTTTGTTTCATAATCTAATGACATAAAAAATTAAACATAGATATTAATTCAATAAACAATAATGCAAGTTTTTATCATTTATAACAATATAATATTTATGGATATAATAACTAAACTAATTATATTTGTTCATATTATTTGAAGTTATTAAAGATATAAATTTATATTTATTAATTTCCTCTTTTTGGTATGAAAGTGTCTTTAAGCAGGCACAAATTTATTTGGTTAATATTAATTAACTAAGATCCTTATATGGGGCCTATTAATTAATCAAGTATTAAATTTGAGTTTTATTTCTAAGAAAATAACAAATCATCTAATCAAAGCTTTAAACAGAGTTAGTTAATTAAACCTTATTCAAGGTATCTAAATTACACCCAAGAATTTAATTAACTGAGTACTAACTTTTAAGTTTTAAAACTATTACTAAAAATATGTTGTCAATACATTTTAGCATAAATATAATTTTGAACGATAGTTCTTATAAAAAACTTTTAAAATAGAGTTTCATTTTAACTACCAGACGATTATACCAACAAATAAAAGAGTAATACTTTAAATCAGATCGGATAATTAAACCTTAGAATCTAATTTTTAGATTTAAGTTTGTAATGAAAAATAATATATTTACCTCTAACATCCTTAATATAAAACCTTGAATAAAAACAAAATCAATTTATTTTATATAAATGTTTTACTCATTTAATATTTTGCAAGCATAACAATATTATTATTATATCATATTTACAAATAGTCAACCATGTTAAATTTAATTATAAACAAATTAAACATTATCATACAAGAATAAAAAAATAACTGTAAATAATTCATTTTAAAATCATACCTCAAAAGAATTTTTACAGAATTTTTATGGTAATTCCGTTTTCGAAAAACCTCCAAATAGATTTACATTTTATGTTTATTGAATCAAAAACTAAAAATCTATAAATGCATAACTAGTTTTTCTCAAAAATAAAAGAACTATAAAACTAAGAACTATAAAACTAAGAACTATAGAGATAGAGAGGAGGGATTTTTAGGGATTTGTAGGGTGATTTTTACAATGGGAGAGATGGTCTTTTATAGGTGAGGAAAAGACCAAAAAAATGGGAAAATATCTCAAATATTTATTTTAGATGTGTTTGGCCAAGTTGGCATGCGTATGGGGGGCGAGATTTGTGGCATATGGAAGTTGGTGCGAGTGAGAGTTGACGCAGTGTGTGCCAGGTGTATACTGACTGCATGCACGAGACTTAGCATTTTTGAAATTTTTGACCGTTTTGATCCATTTTGTCCATTTTTTTCATTTTTTCACAACATATTTGTGATGTATTGTCTCAAGTATTTTTCTTCAAGTTTTTAAGTTATTTTTGAATGAAAATACCTAAAAAATAATAAAAATATCTGTGATTTCTGAAAAACAAATTTATATAAAAATATGATAAAATCATACAAATATAAATATATTTCATCAATTAAAGTATATATAATCATAATAATTTTAGTGTTTCTTAAACACTCATCACTTGGCTAGGAGCTCTTTTCAAATTCATAAAAGGCAATAAACTGCTTCAAGGCATGGTTTTCATTATTCTTGAATATATTGGCTAAAAATATGAACTGTATAAGAAAGGCCTTGTTATGGTGAGATAAATAAATTAACCAGCGAGTCTTCTGTATTGAGATGCAATCTTAAGGATTTCTCTATTTGTGTTAGATAATTTTAATTTCTTTTCCATGGGAAATTTGGTAGGCTTTGCACCAAGTAACCCACATTTATCAAGAATATCCCACATGTATTTACATTGGTAGATGGAAATTCCTTGTATAGATCGTGCAATTTCCACTCCAAAAAAATATTTTAGCTTGCCAAGATCTTTTATTCAAAAATAGAAGTGAAAGAGTTGCTTGAGATCAAGTAGAGTATCATTATTGTTCCCTATGATAATTATGTCATCAACATAGATAATGACAAATATAAACAAATTTCTCTGCACCTTAGTAAATAAGGAATATTATGCCTTGGATTGTCAATAACTTGCTTGATAAATGGCATTGGATAAATAAGGATTTGTTGAGTTGACATACATTATACTTTCCCTATCGACGAAAAACCGATGATAGCTGCATATGAACTTCTTCAAACAAATTCCCATGAAGGAAGGTATTTTGAAAGTTTATTTGGTGAAGGGACCAAATTTTGATAGTGGCAAGAAGACATCATACTATAATCAACTTAGTAACAAGCTCAAAGGGTCTCTTTGTAGTCAATACCCTCCCATTAGGTGAAACATTTTTCAATGAGACAAGCCTTGTAATGTTCAATGATGGCATTAGAATTATATTTTATTTTATAGACCTATTCACATCAATTGCAAAATGTCCAAGAGGGAGATTAGTAAGTGTCTATGTGTGGCTCTCATCAAGGGCTTGAAGCTTGGAGGCCATGGCAACTCGTTTCTTAGGATCTTGATTCACCTGTTCAAAGGTAGTAGGTTTCATAGATGCAGTGCTAAATGTTTGTATAACGGTTGATATGGTTAGTAATTTTAGGATTTTGGTCTGACGCCAAGTAATATAGCCTATTAAATTGCTTGCCAAGGTTAATCATCCTCCTTATATATACGTCTTATATGACACAAAATTTTGAAAAAAAAATGTATTACTATGCATTCTAATGTATGAGTAAGTTGGCTCATTGAAAGTAAATTGACTTTAAACTTTGACAAATGAAGAACATCATCAAGTGCAATATTATAAGTGACTTTGGTAGAATCATTTAAGTCTATATATGCTTGGCTACCAATTGGCATCTAAACTGAATTTGAAACACGTGGTATTTCTTTATCATGAAAGTGTCATGAAGACACTATATGGTTGGTTGACTCGCTATCAATGATCCAATATAGAAACAAATGAGAGGTAATTTGCGACATGTTAGAGGTAGGTGTGATTGTTACGGAAACAATGGGGTACATAGTCATTAGAAACAATGTCATCATATCATATTAAATTTAAGATAACGAAAAGTAGAATCGAAAGAAAATTCTCTACCTTAATTTTATATAATATAATGCAAGCATTTATACAATATAAGAAGTCTAATTTAGGTATATAACTAAGCATAATCTTTTTTATATAATTATAAGAATCCAATCTTATAATCAAGATTGCTAATATCTTCTAATATATTAAGTCAAATATGATGATTATGAAATCTTTTAATATAATAAGTTAAATATGTTGATTGATGAGATATTTTAATAAAAGCGAGTAATATTATATTAATAGTTAATTCACTCACTTGGATTCCACGTTAGTGTCAAAAATAATCAAATATTTTATTTTTGATCAATTTTTCTATGATGAACAATAAATAAATCTCAAAACTCATATAGTTGTACTAAATGATACCTTATAAAAAACCAAAGCGCCTATTTAATATAATTTTAATAAAATGAGAATATTAACATACCCAATAGTATCATTAGTTGTCATTAGTTGTCATAAACATTAGAGTTTCATTTAACGTCAGCTAATATGAGTCACTACATACTTTTAAAAAACACATGTAATATGATATATATGCTTTATATATTAGGTCTAACATATGTTTTATTTAGATGTAATATGATACATATTTTTAGATCATATCTAACCTTATATATTTTAAAGTTTGATATAAAGCCTTACATATGCTCTGAAGCTAGTCTACCTAACTTAGGCAAGATCTCTGATAACACTCCACAAAACTACATTTGGTGGTATCTCTAGGATATCTTATTGAACTAAGTCCTATTATCATTTTGCTAAATTTATGTAGTAAAAATATTTTGATTTTTATATTTTATCATTATATAATATAAGAATATGTGATTTTTATAATGATTTTTGCTAGTTAGAAAATTGAAGAAAAATTAAAAAAAAACTTATATTTTAGGTAAATAATTTCTTTTTCAGATACTATATTGGGCTCAAATGTTTACTGGGTTAACAAAAATTAACGGGCTAGGCCTAATCATTGGCCTTTTGAGTTTAACACTAATAATATAAGTAGTGCAGAACTGATTGATTAAATTTGTGTAAATAACTATTGATTAAGTATTAAAGCTAATCTCATATAATTTATTTAATGAGAATAATCTGTCATCAGTTACATTTTCTTTTGTACTTAATCATGCCATGTCAATTTTTGGATAAAATTGTTTGTGAGATAAAAATTAATTAAATTAAAACATCATGCACTAAGAAAATATAAAGAACTAAATTAATTATAAAAAAAAACATGATTAAAGTCTAATTAACATTTATTCACTCTTAAAGATAGGTTGAAAAGTGATTTTTCTCTTTTTATCATAAAGTTACCAACTTTAAGGTAACTTAGTTGATAAAATGATTTGAATTCATTATTAATCACTAACAAATTGTCATTTTGAGCTTCAGAAAATGGTGCAAACCAATGGCATACCTCGGCTAGTATTATCATAAAATTGAAGTAAATCATCTATTTTTTTTCCGAACAAAAAAGAAGATACAAGGCTGGCTCACATGGTGGAAGTTTTTAATTATCAGTATGATTACTTTAGTTTCAAATATAGTCCCAAACCAATAATTCATTTTTAACCCCCTCTCTCTCTCTCTCATTGTTAAACATGTTTATCTTTTTGCAATATTATGAATAATGTAAAATTAAGAATTAAAATATTGACAATTTTATTAAAATATTATAGTATATATCATCATTATGTACACAAATTTATGCAAAAAATTATAAATAGAATTTTTTATTAAAAATATTAACGAATATTTCTTATATTGCTACTCTTTAGTCTTGGGTAAGTAGAAATATCACAATTATATTAATAATATCATGGATAATTCATTATTTTGATTCATGTGTACATAATCTTCTTACAAATTAAAATATTAATTGTTATATTTGACTTATTCATCTACTTTACGGAGAGAGAGCTCTCCTCCCGTCAAAGTTGGATTTATCTTAGAGTATTTTTTTTTTTTAATTTTCATGTTAGTTGAATAAAGCTAACTAGCTACAATTTGTTTTGTTTTTCGATCTAGATCTAGGGTGTCATTTTTATTTTTTTTATGTTTTATTCATTAAAATGATGGTGGTCAAAAATAAATTATATTAGTTGAAGATATTAATACAATTTGTTTTAACAATCTAGTCAAATAAAAAAAATGTTAAATAATCTGAATATTAATAATACTAACACCATAACACTTTAAAAATATGATTGTGTTATAATATATCGATGAATTATAATTAATTATGTAATTAAATTATTTTAATGTTTTAATCTTAATAAGTATAACTTTTATTTTAAAAAAATGAATAAAAGTGAATATCATGTGATTTATCTTAAAATATTAAAATAAATTAGATTCTAGAGAAGATAGTATTAGACATCCAAAAACTTGATTTATATCTATATACACATATACAAAAAATAAATACAGTGCAATTAAGAGAGAGAGAGAGAGAGAGAGATTTGACAAGAGCAATATTAGAATACAAAGAGAAGCCTAAAGTGTGGATATTCATAAAACACTAGTGAATTATTGGGTGGAAAAAGCCATCATAAATTAGTCAGTGATGTGTAATACTACACTCTAAATCATGGATGATTTCTTGCTTGATTCTTTCTTGTCCTTGTTCATTTGTTATGTTTGTAAGATCAGCATCCTCTCTGTTTTTCCCCCACAAAACACTATATAGTCCTCCCACCACCATAATTGCCCCACCAATGCTGCAATAGTGGTTATTTATTTCATATTGCACTTTTGTCAGTTTAACTATCAAATAATTAAGACAAGTATACATTGATCTAAAATTGTAACATTGTGCATAAGGTGAAAAGGTTTTTTTAGTTACTCCCTTGGGAATATATATAATATATACATATATATTAAATATTACGGTACAAATTCACTATTCTTATAAAAAAAATATCATAAGAGTCTATTTTTTAAAAAATATATCAATCATATGTATGACTTGTGCCATGTATCAATCACGCATCTAATAAGAGTTATACGTGATTGATATGTTTTGTTTAAATGAATATCTACTTACTTATTTTTTGTAAAGATAATATATTTGTGTTATCAAACCTAATAAATATGAATTTTAAAGTATATTTTTATTAAAATTAATATACTTATTCTACTAATTATTCTTCTTGTTGGTGAGAAGATATATTAATTAATAACTTCAAATCTATTAATATAACATATACTCATCATGTTATTAATCTTATATCTAATTTTGTTTTATTCTTATCTCTATTTAATGAAGTACTCCAAAAATACCAAAGAAATTCTCATAAAGTGGACTTACAATCTAAAGTAGCAGGGATCTGGGTCCTCAACTCTACCCTAGATCTAACAAGATATATAGCACCATTTACCAACAAGATACTAGGGTGATGGGTCTCAACCCTTTACTTTTATGTCCAAAACATGTTATAAATTTTAGGTTATTAATACAAAAAATCAAAATAAAAAATAATAGAAAGAAAGAGGAAAGTTTTGACCTTCCCAAATGAAGAGTTTCTTTCCATAAGAATGCTGAAAAGATGGCTGTAATAATCAAAGCTAATGGAGTGAACAATGCAATGAAAACAGGACCTTTCTTCTCTATTGCCCAAACTTGAAGCCAGTAAGTTATACCCGTCACTATTATACCCTGCAAATCAGTCCCACTTATATTTATCACATTAATTAGTGATAATATTCAAATAATTACTATAAATTTTTCTTACCAATTTCATATTAAATTATGCGCTTATTTTTATATTTTAAGTTGATCACGTAACAGCCATGTGTCAATTTATACGAGTTCATAACCTTATTAAACCATACTAATCTAATTTAATCTTATCCTATTTAAAATTAACAGCAAAGCATATATACCTTCATACACATATGAAATTGAAATAATTAAAGGTAGAAAAGTGTGTAGAAAAAATGTAACCACGAATATTTTATTTCCTACTTAAAACTTTTGATTTATTTTTAACGTATTAAGTTAAGTTTTCTTTTTAAATTATTAATTTAATTATTAACTTATTAATTTGATATTTTTATCTAATCTTTATCAATAAGATATTGAAAAAATTACAAAAATAACTATAAAGATAACATGTTATATTTATCTCAAATATGTTTTCTATTAAAAAGCGTTTGATACATTATTTCATTTTAAATATCATTCAAATTATATTACGATTATTTAGATATGTGCAATGTTAACGGTATCTAATTTAGATATGTGCAATGTTAACGGTATCTAATTGAATCCCGTTCAATATTATTGTGACACTACTTTATATTTTTATAAATTTTAACGGTATATTTTTGATAATATTTCAAGATATTTAAGCTGATATGTACATTAAATATGTATCAAAGTTTTATAATAAAACGTATAGATTTATATAATTGAATTGGTTTGTTGGTTGTATATAGCATATAAATATATAATTTATATACACTTTATATAAAAATAAATGCACATTCTTTATGGTGTGAACATAAAATACATTTACATATTATATTAATTAATTACATGCTATTTTGTAGTAAATTTATTATATACATGATATTAAGGTTCAAATTATGTTAAATATATATAAAAGAAAATTAGTCACAAAATTTTGTGGTGAGAACCAATCTTGCCTTAAATTCCACGAAAATGTTAGTAAATCTCAATCAAATTCTTCCTAATAACTTATTTTACTAAGATTTAATGTAATATATATTTTATTTAAGGCATAAAATATGTTAAATTTAAACAAAATACATCATAAGATTATGCTGTGAGTTCCAACCCCTCCCTTAAAATTGATGTAAAATTACTAATTCCTAACTAAACATCTTAAAGTGACTTATTTAATTAAAATATAATGTAAATATCAATTAAAAAATTTACTTAGATTTAGAGTATATTTTCATAAACTTAAAAAAAGAAAATAAGACTAAATTACACCCTACATAAACATAATCAATGTTTTCTTATTATATTTAAAATTAACAGCAACTTATCTAAATAAGTGATTGCTTAGAAATTGAAAAACAAATTTAAAAAAAAATTAAAGTAGAAAAAAACGTTTAGCGTCAATTTGTGCGTCACTAGTTAAATAATTTCTCAAGATGTAGGAAAGTACTTTAATCTTTATAAAAACAAGAACAAAAAAAATTTACTTTTTTCTGGTCAAGAAAAAAAAAAGTACTTAAACTTCGTTAAAAAACCACGAGCAAAAAATATAAGAAAAAAAGACATATTCAATAGTAGTGATACGGAGATGTTTGATCGAATGTAATATTAAGATGTGTAATGATAAAAATAATTGTTTAATTATTTATTAATAGATATCGGATTAAATTATGATATGTGTATGGATATATTTAAAAAAAAAAACATACACAGTAAGTTACAGAAAGAAGATGAAGGTCCCATCCAAGCTTCCAGGCAGAAGGATTTCTTTCTATTGCAATGGTCCACACAGCTGACTGTATGCAGCTGAAAATGCACTGAAGTGCTGTAAGCCTTAACTTTGCTGGATATTTCTTAACAACAATCCCCTGAATCATCAATTTTATCATGTGTCATCTATATGTTCTATTAACTCTTTAATTATCAGAAAGTATACTTAGTTAAGTAATATAACGTATATATATATATATAAACATAAATAATCCGTAATTTAATTTAAAGGATATTTATAAAACAAAAGAGTGATAGTAATAGATTTAAGATTTATATTGTATATCGTATATCGTAAATCATATGTTAAAAATAAAAATAAAAAAAAATTTATCTTAAAATTTAAGTTATAAGATAAAAAATCTATTAAATTTAGGGGTGAATAGAAAATTTAATTCTTGAGTGATGCGATACTTTAGTTTTATTAACAATATAAATGTATCAAATTCTAATTAAAGATATCAAACGCTATATAGAGGGGGAAAAAACCTGTAAAATAAGCCACAAAGACCAAGCAGAGTTTGCGGAGAGCATTATAAGGGAACCTTTTAAGGACTCATGTACTATGTGATGATCATTAATTTGTGAATCTGATGAAACTTGAAGCTTTTGATTTTCTGGGTACCATTTCATGAACTTTATGGAAGGGCCCTTCGCAAAAGCAAATACCAATGCCCCTGAAACACTTAGCACTGAACCCAACAGCTTTGCCACTCCATATAATTGTTTTATTGATATGCTTTCCATTCTGAGTATTTTAAAATATTCATTTGTTAAAAAAAAATTTAATTAATTATTAATTTGATTGATATTTTACTTTTAGTAAATATTTGGAATAATTAATTTAATTTTTTTTAATAAAGTAATTACCTCATTAAAACAGCCATTATAAAAGTAATAGCAGGAATTGCGTTAGTGCTGGCTGCTGCAAATGTTGCAGAGGTATGGTTGATCGCAACATAGTAAAGGTTCAAACTTAGAGTGATCCTATAAATTAATATATTCATGTTAATAAAATTGTAAGAATTAATATAAATAATAAAATCTTACTGATTAAGAATTATAATATAATTTCAATGTTTTAAAATGTTAACAAAGTATTATAAATTAATATTTAATCTAACACTAATAGTTTAACCTTTCTAAATAAGTATTAATTACCTCATTTTCGAGAGTGAGCTGTGTGTATTGTTTCTTTTAAGTTGAATCCCTATATAGTTGATTATTCATCGTTTTTGAGCATTGTTCTCAATCTAATGGCTCTTATTATGTTAATTTTTTTTAAGATATCACTTAATTTAATTGAAATCAATCTACATGTTAAAAACACGAATCTAATTCAACTTAATAAAATCTTATTCAGTTAATGATTGTTTAAATTTATAAGCAGTATTGATACCGAATATATATGTGATTTAATTGACACCACATATTATACTTTTGACGTATTAATAAATATATTAATACAATAATGTATAATCAACTATATTTTTAACTATTTTTTATTATGTATATTCATATTGTTAGAAACATAGGTCTAAGTCAATTCAATAAGAGCTTGGATAACCCTTAACTTAAGGAGATCTTATTGGTTTTAGTTATATATGAGTTTCTAACAATATGTGTTTGGACCTAATTGGGTTTTACCACAGTCTTATCGTGACGCTAATATCCACCTTTGTTCGTCGTGTGGAGGGAGGTTGTTAAGTATCCTTGTTTCACATCGATTAGGAACAAAGCATTAATACTGCTTATAAGCTTGGACAACCCTTAACTTAATAAGATCTTATTGGGATGAGTTAAACGTGAGTTCCTAATATGGTATCAAAATTGGGCATAGTCTCTATGTGCTTGTACCTAATTGGGCTCTACCACAGTCTCACCATGACACTAATGTCCACCTTTGTCTGCCGTGTGTAAGGAGGCTGTTAAGTATCCTTGTACGTCCCACATCGACTAAGAACAAAACATCAATGTTACTTATAAACTTGATCAACTCTTAATTTTATAAGATCTTATTGAGTTAAGTTAGAAATAACTTTCTAACAAGAATAAAAAAGAAATACTATTTATAAATATAGAAAATCATTAACTTAATAATACTCAAATAAAAACGTTCTTACCCAATTAAGGAAACCAAGAAGATTTGACAGAGCAAGATGAATGAGAGTGGAGCAGCTTTTGCACTGAAAATGAATAAATAAATAAATTACTTTATAATTAATCAAAATAAATAATCTATAATATTATAATATTTATGCGTTTAGGGGTAGAAATGAAAAAATAACAACATATAATGAGAACGTGTAGTACCTTTCAAAGAAGAAAGCAAATGGAGCCAAGGCAAGTGAAGCAAAAGCTTGGCGATAAACCACAAAGACAAAAGGATTCATTCCTTTAGTAATTGCTGCTTTTGAAAACAAGGCCATTCCTGCATAAACAAACTGAACGAAAATCATTGCAATATAAGGCTTTTGGTTCTCTGTTGCCGTAGCAAACCCTAGAAAATTCTTCACAAACAACTTCATGATCTTAAATTTTTTAATTAGGGTGAGATTATAATATATCTTTGATAAATTAAAATTATTATGTTATTCTAGTTTTAAGGAGTAGAGTTCCTCAAAGTTCTCATTTATAGCAACTTTTTTCTTGCATGATGTTATATATACATGTGTGTGTCTTTTATGACCATTGGATTATAAAGTGCCACCAATAAGCTTCATCCAACGGTTTAAAGCTTAAGTAAGACATAAAAAGTAGGTCTATAGCAAGCTTTGTACAATCTGCACATCAAATAGGAAGCATATATCCTGGGTTTAGTGTTATTTGGCCCTACTCAATTTTTGTTGTTGGATCATACAAGATATTTTGATGTTTTATAGTAAACAGTAAAATAAATAAAATTAAGGGGTTAATCATTCAGAATATATATTTTAAATAAAAATATATATTAATTTAATAATAATATTTTTTATTGATAATTAAAACATAAACCCTAAATAGATTAAATTTAAAATTATTTTTTATTTTTATTATTATATATAAATACTCGTTATATTAAATCTTTTATTTTAATCTTATAAATTATACTCAAATTTAATTTTGTATAATTGAGTTTAGTATCAAAATTGTTGTTTTTTTTTAATAAAGTTGAAAGCATGAAAGTAATATTTGAGATTTGTAATAATTTTGATTTTTAAATAATTTTGATGATTTTTAATCAAGTGTATAAGATAATAATTTTGATTTTTTACTTTTTTTAGAAAATTATTGTCAAAATTGATGATTTAAAAATTTTAAAAAATTTTTAAATCAAAATTCTAATTTTTGATTTTTAAAATTTTTACCAAATATTTTTAGTGGGTAAATTAATTCTCATATTGTTAATAAAATGATTAGTAATATAAATATTATTATTAATAACCATGAATTTTTTCAACTCTTCAAGTTTTGCGGAAAAAAATTACAAATCAAAAAGTTTACTAAATAAATGATATTGATTTATGTTTTTTTATTAAAATTATTAAGTAAAAATTATTACTAAATATATTATATATATTTTTCATAAAAACAATATCATAATAAATTATTTAGTTATAAATTAAAATTGTTATTAAATGTAACTTCAAATAATCCAAAGCTCCTTTCCCAGTTTTTATAGGCATAAAGTGCAAGTTCAAACGCTCATGATTAAAGTACAATCTTTCACGAAATATATGTTATTTATTATTTTTATAATATATTTTTAATTAATTAAATTATATTTTCTCTTTATCTATTATCTATTTATTTTTTTAAATAAAAAATTTGACTCAAACTTTATATTTATTTAAAATATAATGTATCACATAATTCAAGAAGCTACATAAATTTACATTTATATTATATTAATTTTATTATGTTACGTGTTTGAATTCTTTTAAATACTAAATAATTTTTTTCATTCTAATATGTTTTATGCTATAATTAATATGATTATAAATTTATGTTTATTTAATAATATTTTTACTTAATAATGATATATTATAGTGTTTATAAATAATATAAATTTTATAAAATGTTTCAAGTTCATCTCTTGATATTAAATAATAAATAATTTTTATAGAATTTATATGATATTAAAGATTTTTTTTATTAACAGGTCATGAACACATTTTAATAAGTAGTCTTTTTTTTCTAAGTGAATTTTTATCTTGCAAAAGATATTTAAGTCACTAGAACACTTACTTCAATAATTCATCTTAAAAGAAAATAAACATGTGTCTTTGGGAAACATTTAAAAAAAAAGTAGTCATCTTTTTATAACGGGTTTTGATATTTATAATTTTTTTAAAATAATTATATTAATTTTAAATTTTATATCATTACTTATTTTACTATAAAAATAATAAATAATTTTAAATAATAGTATTAATAATAAAAATTATTATTATCATAATAATATTTTATTAACAAAAACTTTATCAATAATCATCAAATAATAGTTTAATTAATATTAAATATAAAATAAATATTCTATGATATTATTACTCGTAATTTATCGATATTCAGAAATAATATCGATGATTGTTTAGACATTCATGCCAAAATCATCACGCAGTCAGGTTAATGATTGTGAAGGCGTCAATACACAATAATAATAAAAAAAAGGTAAAGTTCTTCAATATACAATTTTAAGTGGTGTTATTATTACATCTCTTTTTATTAGTCAAAGAACATAATGTTTTTTCATTAAGTTCAACTACATGACGTTAATTTTAAAAATTAAAAAAAAATAATATTAAAAATATTTTTAATTTTTTATTAATATAAAAATATTATTGTTTACATGCTTCTTTAATTATCAAATTGCATAAATTTTCAGGTGTATCATACGAATAACACTACAAAAATTTAAGATAGGTGTAAATATTTCTTTTAAGATTTTAATTCAAATAAAAAGATGTATTATACACACAAAGATATATTTACTAATTTAAAATTTTGATATTAAATATAGGAAAAAATATTATGTTAAATTATTTGTTTTGTTTAGAATATATATTTTTAAATCCTTTTATTTTGAATAAAAAAAGATAAAAAATGATGAAGTTAACTTTTAATTAAATTTTTCCATAAATATAATATATTTTTAAAAGATATATATCTAATGAATTAATTTTTAATTCAAAAATTAATTAAATTTAAATAAAATGATATTTTACGTCGATTTGAAAAAAATATGCAAATGATGTCATCATAGATTTTTGTATTGTCTATCTAAAAAGATGCAGATTTCTCTGTAAATTCTGCGTAAAAAATTACGCTGATTTCTGCATCAATTATGTGAAAAAAATGTGGACCAAGTAAACAAAAAAAGTAAAAAATAATAGTTAATAATTTAATATGTTAGATAATAAACATGATTTTTTTTTCAAAAAAATTAATAAATAAACACGTTATATATACTTCTACGTACACCTATTAAGTTGCTCTATGTTTTCTTTATATATATAAGTAGTGTCAATTTCTTTTAAGTAGATAAATTGATTAACCATCATCCTCGTTAGTAAAATATAAGTTTAATAAGGGTTAAATTTTAAACATCATTGTTACAAAACATATATACGGTCTCGATTTTTAACTATGATCGTAAATCTATAACCACGATTATAAAAATTAAAGCCTAAGTAAGAGAGACCATAGTCTTATAACCTATGTTTTCTAATAATCGAGACCATAGAGTATACATAAATTAAAAAATATATATAATTATTAATTATAATATTAAAAATCAATATAAATTTTAATAAATTTATTAATTATAATATTAAAAATCATATTATATTAAAATTAAAAGTATAATTATATTTGAGAGTTTATTATACACAAAAAAACTTAGTATTATAAACTAAATTTTTAATATTAATTACAAACATGAAAAAAACTTAGTATTAATTACCAACATCAGTAGCGCCAATGCACCAACGTAGTGCACCAACACACAAATACCATCAAGAATAATTCAACGACAAGACCAATACATTGCCATCAAGAATGACACCAACTCAAAGACCAAAGACCAACAGAACCAACATCGCAACACCAATAGCAGGGAGATTTAAATCAATTTAACAACAATAGTATCAACAACAATCAAGTGTTTTAATGCTTACCAAACACTTGATGCAAAGAAGGCACTTATTGGTATTACACATGCTGCATATCTGTCACGAGAAAAATTATTTTAAAAATTTGAGATTGCACATTAAGGAAAAAATTAAAAACAAACATAAAAGCAAAGGGAGGGTCACAGTAAGAGAAAAAAGCTATCACTCACATTTCAAAATTCATTTTGACTGGTGTTATAACCTGTAGGTTGAAATTAGCTGGATAACATATGCCTCAGAATGATGAAAAATTAACCAATAAATAGAACATGGTACACATGAAAATAAAGATGCCAAACATACCTTGAAAACACGAACAAGAAAAAATGTCACAACTCCATAAAATCCTATATGAATCATAGTAAGCGTAATGGGTAAAGGAAAGTTGAAGTATTTGGGAGAGAGAACCCACTGCAAGGAAATTTTATCCATATATACTTCACTCTTACTAAATAAACAAACTGGAAGACTAATATTTAAATATATTAATATATAATCCAATATTGAACAATTGATCCCTAACAAAGTTATTCATACGCATATCATTCAGAAATTGAATAATAGTGTATAAGCATTTCACAACCCTAGAGAACATACATTATTATACAATATTACTCCAGATAAAAGTATAATGTAGATCAATAGGTAGAAATAAGTCAAAACAAGTGGTTTTTTAATCATCTTGACTACTCTTTGCTTACACTAACAGACCTCAATCTTCAATATTTTAAATTGTAGATCATATTAAGTAAAAGCCGCCGCTTGATATCTATATGTTGGAGGACCCATTTCATTAAAAGCAACGAGTCTCTGAATGGTTCAAATTTTTCAATGGTTGCTCTAATTTTGGCATCCACAAATGCGGTTATAATGAAAACCTCAAATGAAGACTAAAATCGTAGAATATATAACAGAAGCTAGAACCTGGCAAGAAGAAAAACACAACCCTTTTGTTATAAAATAAAAGACATGAATACAATTAGTAGAGACACACAAAAATTAATAAGCACCAACACCATCACCAGCGCACCACACCAGTGTAGCGCATCGCACCAGCACCAGTACCGACGCAGCGACCAACGACCAGCGAACAACTATCCAGTGGCCAGCGAACCAACGAACAACGACCACCAAACCAATGGGCTGGAAAGAGAAGGAAGAGGAAGAAGATACATGAAGATGAGGAAGAATCGCGAGAGGAGAAGATGAAGAATTAGAACTCGAAAGATGAAATTTTAGATCTGGGAAAAGAAGGAAGAAAGAAAAAAAAAGAAAAAAGAAGGAGAAAAGGCGTGGGCGTGGGAGAAGAAAAAAGAGAGAAAGAGAAGGAAAGAAAAAAAAAGCATGAAAAAAAATTAATATAACTTAAGGCTACAATTTTTATTAAACCATGAACAAAATCCTATGATATCAATTTTTATAAAAAGTATATATCTGTCTCTTAGCAATACATGAGTACTAAAAGTTCAAGGTTTAAAACGTACATCATCTCCCGTGATAAAAAAATTTATACATTCTTTGAAAAGAAGAATAGGTAAAAAATACCATAAAATTTTGATGGAAGCCACCAGAAGTTATTATTTAGTTATAAATTAAAATTGTTATTAAATATAACTTCACATAATCCAATGCTCTTTTGCAAGTTTTTATATCGCAAATGTTGAAACGTAAGTATACTTTCTCGTAAAATATATATTACTTATTATTTTTAAAATATATTTTTAATTAATTAAATTTTTATTTTTTTATTTTTTTATTTTTTTTTCAAATAAAAAATTGAACTCGAAGCTTTTTATTTATCTAAAGTATAATTTCAATATATAATTCATGATAACATAAATTTATATTATATTAATTTTATTATGTTATGCATTTAAATTTAAAAAATAAATAAATATTGTTTTCATTCTAAAATTATTTAGATATGTTTACAGTAATTAATATTATTACAAATTTATATCTCTTTAATACTTTTCTTAGTTAATAATGATATATTATAGTGTTTATAATTAATATAAATTTTATTTATATTTAAAGTTCATCTTTTGAGAATAAATAACAGATAATTTTTATAACATTTATACTATATCAATTTTTTTATTAATGGGTAAAAAAAATTAAATAAGTCATTTTTTCTTTACTAAATGAGTTTTTCATCAGGAAACAGAACTTTAATCTATTATTTTTATCTTATCACAATATTTTTTTTAATGCTATTTGTACTATTAGAACATTTATTTCAATAATTCGTCTTAAAAGAAAAGAAACATGCGTCTTGGGGAAACATTTAAAATAGAAAAAAAGATCATGCCTTTTTTTAACGATTTTTGAATATTTATATATTTTTAAAAAATAATTATATTAGTTTTTGAATTTTATCAATGTAAAAAATTATATCATTATTTATTTTATTATAAAAATAATAAATAATTTTAAATAATAATATTAATAATATAAATTATTATTAATATTATATTAATAATATTAAATTTGTAATGTTTTTTTTATTATTACAGTAACATTTTATTAACAAAAACTTTACCAATAATTCTTTTTTTGAGTAAAGTTGAAAGCATGAAAGTAATATTTCAGAATATATTCGATAACAATTTTGATTTTTAAATTATATTCATAATTTTTAATTAAATGTATATTATAATATTTTTTGATTTTTTGATTTTTTTAAGAAATTTATTTTCGAAATTGATGATTTATAAATCTTTTATAAATTTATTAAATCAAATTTATAATTTTTGATTTTTTAAATTTTTACCGAATATTTTTAGTGGGTAAATTAATTCTCATCTTATTAATAAAATGATTAGTAATATAAATATTATTATTAATAACGATGAATTTTTTCAATTCTTCAAGTTTTGTTGAAAAATAGAAAAGCTTACCAAATAAATGATTTTGATTTGTTTTTTTATTAATATTTATAAGTGAAAATTATTACCAAACATATTATACTTATTTTTCATAAAAAAATATTATCATAAATTATTTAGTTATAAATTAAAATTGTTACTAAATACAGCTTCAAATAATCTAATGCTCTTTTCCCATTTTTTATATGCATAAAGTGCACAAATATATGTTATTTATTAATTTTAGAATATATTTTTTATTAATAAAATTATATTTTTTCTTTGTTTATTGTGTATTTAATTTTTTAAATAAAAAGTTACACTCGTAAATTTTTATTTATTTAGAATATAGTATCATCACATAATTCAAGATGACATAAATTTATATTTATATTATATTAATTTTATTATGTTATGTGTTTAAATTTTTTAAAAAAAATAATAATTTTTTTCACTCTAAAGCTATTTAGACATGTTTTACGGTAAAATTAATATAATTATAAATTTATAACTTTTTAATATTTTCTTTAATAAATAATAATATATTATAATGTTTATAAATAATATCAGTTTTATATATATTTAGAGTTAAACTTTCAAAATATATTAACTTATGTTATTAAAGTTTTTTTTATTAATAGATAAAGATAAAATTCTGATAAAAATTATATTTTAAAAACTATCAAATCAAAAGCATTCAAACTGATATTATAAATCGATTTTTGAGAGTTCTTAGATATATTAAGATTTTAATTTTTTTTTTCAAAATAATCAAGACAAAATCATTAACGAAATAAGTTAATAATCAACCAAACCGACTACACTCATAGTTACATGTTCTCTTGAAAAGAATTAGTTATATGGTCAAATCAAAAAGGTATATCCGTGTAATTTTATTAAATCAGCTATTTTTTTAAATAAATATTTATATAATATGAGATCTTTATAAGTATAGAATTATAATTTTAAAAAAGATTTTAGAAAAATATTAAGATATGAAATAAATTAGTTGATTTTTAATTAATACTTATAATCATGAGATTTTTTAATTTTAATTTTAATTTAATAATATAAATTGAAATAAATTTTTTTAATAAAAACAATTTATGATAATTCATTTAAAAATAAAATAATTAATTATTTAGAAAATAAAAGTGACTTTGAGAGCACTAAAAAAACATATAAAAAAGAAAGAAAAAAAAATCCAATCTTGCAAGTCCAATATAAAATCGACAAAATGGTTGAGTGGACGTGCCATTAAGCAAACTTTAGTTTTTCCGATTAAATAAGTCTTAATCTTACTTAAGTGTTTAGACTTTGGACCAGCTAAGCTAAGCATACTCGGGTACACGCTTAAATAATAATAATAATAATAATACTCGCAAGTGCTAACTAATAATTTATTTTTGCAAATATTTATTAATAGAACTATTTAAAAATAATCATTTGTCTACTAACTTGAATATTTAATTCTTTTATATATATTAGTTTAATAATTTTGATTATTGACATATTTAAATTGATATTTTTTTTGTCTAAATTATACTTTTTGATATTTAATAAAATTTTATTTTTTTTAAAAAAAATCTTATCAAGATTCCTTAGCATTTTTTATTAAACTATAAATTATATAATTTAAATATATGTTTTAAAATATAAAAAAAATGAATTTTACTTACGAACTTAACAATATTTGAACTAAAAATCACTACAACTTTTGATGATATATAAAAGATATATTAATAAATTTATCATCGAATTTCCATAGTTTATCAAAATATAATACAATTTTTAAGCCTAATAAATGTATACTCTGTGTATTAATTAATAAATGTTTTATAAATTTTATCACCATTGATAACAAAATTTAATATTTTTTATCAAATAAATTATAAGTGATCAATAAAATAACATCAAGTTTTTATGATTTGTCTAAATATATTATCTAAATTGATCATATGAATTTATCATTATAAAAGATAAATTGGGTTACCTAATATTTATATATAGCTTGAAAATATATTATCAACCTAAACAAATTAAGGGATAATTTTTTTTTTATAAAATATGAAAATTCGGTAGTAATTTAAATTTTCTTTGTTTATTATGTTTTAAATTGTTTTAGCAGCATTATAAAATATGATATACCACTTTTTACATTTTCTACAAAGTATTCAAATGTAAATGTCAAAGACTCAAGATATTATCGGAAAAACAATCAAGATACGACACTTGTACTCTTTCTTTTTTTTTAGGAATTATTAGTTCATTTCAGACAAGATTAATATGTTGATATACATAAAGGCACTTTTAACCCTATGTACCGTTATATATTATACTAAAAAAATATATTTTTTATAAAATAAAATATTTTTTCTTTCTTTTATCAATTATTATATTCAATTAATTAATTAATTATATATTATTATTTCATTTAAAAATTATATTATTATAAAATTAAAAATTCATTAAATATTATATTATATTTATTATATGAAGTAAAATTATATTTAATAAAAAAACATAATTAAAATTACATATACCTAAATATTTTTCAATTATTAAATTGTTGTTTTAGTTTATTTTATATTTTTAGTTTTAATTTATATTAAATTTTTAGTTTTATATTGTATTAGTAAAAATTTTAGTCATTAATACTATTTGTACAAAGAATAATATCTCATCAAATTTGACACAATATTATTTATCTCACTAAATTTGACATGAGATTAAAATAATTTTATAGGAATTTTTATATTTTAATACATGGTTATAGTTGGTATAAGTTAATTAAGAAATAAAAAAAAATGACGGGTGGTGAATTGTATAAAGAAGAGAATAAATATACAATTATTACCTCTATTTCCCTTCAATTCTATGTTTATCCTCATAGGATAATATGTTAACTTTATTTAAAATTAACTAAAATTTTTGATAACCCAAAACAAATTAAGAAATTACATTTTATTTTACATTGAAGCTCATTATTTTAACGACTTTACTTACTATATTAATAATATATTTGAATTTATAAAATTAATAAAAAATATTTTTTTTCAAACAATTTTCAAACATATAAAAAAATATTTATACTTTTGAACTCAAAATATTATAAATAAATAATAATTTTTTATTTAATAATAAATAAAAAATATTTTATCTAACAATAAATATTTATTATTAAATATGTATATTATTTTATAATAATAATTAATTATATTAAATTTATAATTTTTAATAATTTATTAAAATATTAAGATTTTCGTTTATAGATTTACGTAAATAATTTTTTTAATATAACTTAATCATAAAACTATTAATTATAAAACAAATATCAAAAAGAAAATATGTTAAAGATGAATTTTTTAAATCAAACTATAGTAATTAATGTAATTTAAATTTATGATTTAAAATTAGTGAGATGAGTCTTATTTGTAAAACTATTAGACTATTCATGTTAAAATTGAATTAAAGTTAGGGGTTAATAATTAATTTATCTTTCAATTATGATGTATTTATATTAAATTTATTATTGACATTTTATATTATTATGAGAAAAATAAAATAATAGTTTAATACTGTATATTTAATAAAAAAATGCATATGTTTCATTTTATTTTTACAAATTAAATATATCAATTATTTTATCTTAAATTAATGCACTTTAATCACTATCATTTATGGTTATTTTAAGTAAATTTGATCATTTTAATAATGTTTTTTCACATTTTTTTATAAAAAATTTAAGATATATATATATATATATATGTCTTTAAATATCTATAAGCTATTTGTTATTATGGTTCAATTCAATCAAATTTAAGTTTTTTTAAACAAAAAATAATAATAATTTTAAAAAATTAAAATTGAAAAAAATATTGAATTGTAAAAATAAGTTGATTAATGTGTAATAATTTAAAAAAATATTATTAATGTGTTCAATTTATGAAAGTTAAGTTTTTAAAATATAATATTATTTTCTTTAATAACGTATTTTTTAAAATTAAATAAATAATATTTATATTTATATATTTTTATCACGACTGTATTTTATATCAAAAAAATTACATTTATTAAAAAAAATGTTAAATTTGTATACATTAAAAAAATTATTAATGATAAATTTGTAATAAAAAATTTATATAATTATATTTAATAAAATAAATAAATAAAAAGAGAAGCGTTATTATCCCAATAATATTCTCTCCATGATTTGAAGTGGCTCGACTACACTAAAGAATGTTGAGGATATTTTTATTTAAAATCATCATCAAAATTCATAAGTGGGATATCTAATCCATCTGACTTTAAGAGAAAGGAAAACCTCGTGCTGTACTATTGTTGCTCAAGTTTATGTAAAGACAATCCATTACTTTCAAAGTCACTTAAAGCAGCAATTTGGACCGTTAAATATATCTAATTAAATTTGTAATGTTTTTTTTACCTGTTTCACACGTTAATATATATTACAATTCAAAGATACAAATTATGATGATATATATATATATATATATATATATATATATATATATACATTAATGCTTTTACAATGCAAAGATACTAATTATTAGCTATCTTATGGAAGATTTTCCATAAGGGTAAATCTAAATGGAATAAAGTTTTTCTTCTTCTTCTTCTCTGTTTTAAAACAATATTTTTTATTAGTTTAGATGTAATTATTCAAAAGAAGTTATATATTTTTTATATCAATTGAATTATAATAAGTTACATTTAAATATAAATGATTTTGTATTAGTGAATTTATGTAATTTTCAAAATATTATAGTAAACTAGATATATATATCAAATGAATGGTACTACTTCTTTTTGTTTCTCCTCTAAAATAACTTTTTATCTCTAAATAAGTTTTGAATATGCTACCTTCATCTTATTACAAGGTTATTTATGCTATTTAGGTAAACAAGCCACTGAAACCTGCTTTTTTTTTATTTAATAAAAAAAAAAATCAACAGTTACTGCTAGAAGGATAAGGTTAAATGATTTTGGATTGATATTTCAATTATAGGATAAGTCTCGTAATATGTATATTTTAATTAGAATTGAATTTTGATAAAAAGATAATTATTATTTAAATTAGATTAGAATTAAACTCTCTTATCTTCTCACTTTAACACAAATTAAGAAACCATATTTTTGAAGCCACCAACCATCTTCCAAAAACTTCTGTCTTCTTTGTTGAATATTGGCTCTAAAAGTAACAAATTAGTGGCATAATTTAAGAAAATTATTGACCTAATTTAAGAAAATTATTGACCTAATTTGTGGCATGATTTAAGGAAATTAGTGGCCTAATTTAAGGCTTAAATTATGGCACAATTTAAGGAAAGTGAGCCTTTCTTCATCTATAAATAGGGAATAGTTCATGCATTGAAAAACAAGGCAAAAATCAGAGAGATTTTAAGCAAACTCAAAGAGAGAAAATACTTGTGAGTTTGGGGAAATACTTGAGAGATATTATTAGTTAGGAAATCTGTATCTGTATTCTATATATTTCCTACTCAGTTCAAATAATATCTGCTGCCTCCCGTGAACCTAGGCGAATTGCCGAAACACGTAAATTCTATGTGTTCATTTTATCGCTTTGATATATTCATATACCGCTATTTATTGCTTCCGTCCACAAAAAATTGGTATCAGAGTCAAATATAGCAGTATTATATATCAAATCGAAGCTCTCGACGAAACGAACACAACGGTGAAAGAATCGCTCAAATCACATAGCAGACAGTTAATAAAATTTCTCCCCACCAATGTGAGGTAGCACCAGAGTTTAATAAAATTGCAACAACTGATTCAGTAAAAGTTCTATTTTTTCTTTCAGCTTTGCCATTCATAAGGTGCAGTTTTTTCATGAATGATTCCATGAGTTTTATAAAAGTCATTGAAGATATTGGAATCATATTCGGTGCCTCTATCACTTCGAAACATTTTTATTTTTCTGTTAAGTTGATTTTCAATCTCAGTCATAAATATTTTAAACATATCAAATGCTTCACTTTTATTTTTCATTAGATATACATAAGTGTAATCTGAACAGTCATCTATAAAAGTTATAAAATAGTGTTTTCCATTTCTTGTTAAATTTCCATCAAGTTCACATATATCAGAATGAATTAATTCTAAAGGTTCAGATTCTCAAACTACTGATTTATGTGAAGTTTTGGTTATTTTAGCTTGACTACAAAATTCACATTTTTCAAAATCATTTAAAGATAGTTTAGGAATTAGTTCTAAGCTACTCATGTTCTTTATTATGCGTTTATTAACATGACAAAGTCTAGCATGCCAAATATTAAAGGAACTCAACATATAAGCAGAAGAAGAGGTTTTATTAATTTCAACATTTAATTTGAACATGCCATCAGTGGCGTACCCTTTCCCAACAAATATATTATTTTTAGTTATAGTATATAAATCAGCCCCTATAGTTTGAGTAAACCCAGCTTTGTTAAGAAGATATCCTGAAACTAAATTCTTTCTCATCTCTGGAGTATGCAGGACATCCTTCAAGATGACAGTCTTTCCAGAGGTAAACTTCAAAACCACCTCACCAGTACCAGCAACTTTAGTGGAGTGGGAGTCACCCAGCAACACTTTCTTATCCTCAGAATCAGAATAGGATTTGAACATGTCTCGATCATAGCAAACATGGAAAGAAGCACCAGTGTCTATCCACCACCCCTCGGATCCACCAACAAAATTGACTTCAGATATCATAGCAATAAGTTGATCTTCGGTAAGGTTCGCCTGTGGGGCAGGACGATTCCTGTTCCGGCAGTTCCTAGCCAAGTGGCCAGGTCTATTACAACTATAACACATGAATGTGTTATTCCTTAAGGGGGGTTGAGGTCCATTCTGGGGAGGATAGTTTCTATTTCTATTTTGGTGGTTGCGGTTTTGATTATTACTACGATTAGGAGTTTTCATATTTCTACCTTTAGGTTTCAGAATTGTAAATGAGAGTTTCTTATTGGTACTATTATTTAAGACTACGAGTACTTCATCTCTTTGGTCTTGTTTTCGAGCTTCTTCTTCTATTCTTAAACGGGTTATAAGACTTTCTAAAGAAAATTCCTTAGTTTTATGCCTAAGTGTATTCTTAAAATCTTTCCAAGCAGGGGGTAATTTATCTATTATAACAGCTACTTGAAATTGTTCATCTAAAGCCATACCTTCAGAAGTTATTTCGTGTGCTATCTTCTGCAGTTCATGTGATTGAGCTTCCACTGATTTGCCATCAATCATTTGATACTTCATATATCTACTGACATCATACTTCTTAGTTCCAGCTTTCTGAGTATCATACTTCTTTTGAAGTACTTCCCAAATTTCCTTAACAGACTTTATCAAAATTATAATAGTCATACAAGTCATCAGCTAAACCATTAAGAATATAGTTTTTGCATAGAAAATCATTTTCAATCCAGGCATCTAAATCTTTAGTTTCAGCTTCGGTAGGAGGATTGGACTGTATTGGTTTTTCAGTAGTAAGAGCAGAAACGACTTTTTTCATGGTTAAGAAAAACAACATTTTTTGTCTCCATCTTTTAAAGTGTAATCCCTCAAAACGAAATGGTTTGTTTAGATCAGCAGTTATCATTTCAGTAGACATGGCAGATTAAATACGTCTTAAAATTGTTGGTATAAATATGTGAAAAAACTATGTGGGACAAGGCACATTTTTCAAAAAAAATTTATTTAAGTTTCATCTTTTCCAACACTCCTTGCTAACATTTACCTCAATAGATGATTTTCAGAGTTAGTGGAACTTTAATACAAAAGAAATGGTAAATGGAAAGTGTTTCGAGTGAGCCCATATACATATTAATTTTTTTAATAATAACAATAATTATTATTATCAAAATTTTGAAGCAAATACAAAGGAAATGTTTACTGAGTCAAATTGAAGGTCTCAAATAATTTCTATCCATTAAGTACTTCGGTCATTACCTCAACTTATTACTTATGTTTTCATTTAATTAAAAAAAACATTTATCATATATTGTGATTTAATATAATTGATATGTTAGTTAATTATAGATTAAAAAATAAATTTTAATTTTTTTAATAAATAATTATCTAACATATCAATTATAATTGTACTATAATTTGTAATATAAAGAATTACTTTTTAATTAATGAAAGTTTACGTTTTGAATAAAAATATTTATGTATTTCATAATCATTCTAATATTTAGTTTTTAATTTCTTAATTTTAATATAAAATTTTTAATTTCAAATATTTTTGGAAAAAAATAAAAATTATTTAATAATTAATTTAAATTTTAAAAAGAAAATTAAAAATTAGGTATTTTTGTTTGATAATTAATTTATACTTTTCAATTTCAACTTTTAAGCTTTAAAATTCAATTGACTTATTTTTAATAAATCTTTAGAGTCAAAAAATAAAAAAATCAATTCTAAAATTGATCTTTTAAAAAAAATTAAATTCAACCAAATTTTAAAATTCAGTTTCAAAACTTAGAAAATATACATAGAACATGAGTTATCACGTACATAAACTCAAAATTTGTAAAATTTAAAATTAAGTATTAATAATTAAAATGATTATCTTAAAAATGATCTTTTAAATGTAATGGATACGAAAATATTTACAACTTATCCTTTAGAATTTATACTTAGATCATCTCTAACCCTTAACACCATTTTATAATAAATTTTACATCAAAAATTATACTAATTTTTTACTATTATTCAACCCACGAAAACAAATATTACCGTAAAAGTATATATATATTTTTATAAAATAGAATATTTTGGATAAAATATTATATTAAAAATTATATTTATTAATTTCATTTCAAATACTTATTTTGAATTTATGTAATAAAAATTTTATTTAAAAATTAGTGTGTGAATAGTATTAGTACGATAAATAATATTTAATATTTTTTATTTTATTAAATTTGATGTAAAGTTTAATATTTGACTATAAAAAGTTGTAGATGCAATTATGTTACATCAGTTATGGGATAAGTTATAACCAACAAAGCCTTGAATTTGAGAACGTGGTTGAAAAGGATACAATAGGGGTCAATGGAGTACAGAGTACTACAGTTCTTTAGTTTCCAAATAGTAGCATGTTTTAATTTAAGAGAATATTTCTTATATATTATTAAAAAAAATTATTAAATTAATTTTATAAATTATGTATTTAATTATAAAATAAGATTATTTTTATATTAAATAAAAATTATAAGATAATGTAGAATTTTAATGTAATTAATGAGATGAGTCTGCAAAGTAATATATATTTTATTTAATCTGTATAAAATTTTAATTATAAAATTATTTGTCTTAATTATTATTTTTCATCTTAAATTAAAAATATATTTTTTTAATTTTTTAAAATGTAAAAAAATATAAAAATAAATTAAATATCGATTTAAATAATTTTTATGGGAAAACTATTTTAATAGATAACAAAACTATAAAAATAAATTAAATATTATTTTATTAAATTTTTATTATTAATTTTTTTTTCGATCATATTGTACAGGTTACCATCAAATATTATACATAATAATTATAATACAATTTAATTAAATATAATTATATTTATAAATATAGCTACATATTTTTTTTTTCAACCAATTTAGAGGGCAATACTATTGCACACAGTTACTACATCTACGTCTTCAAGTGATTTGTAATCCCTACCATTTAATTATTCAATTTGTCACATGGGAATTAAAGTCCTTATCATATTGACTTGATGATCAATATCATTATTTCTATAAACAGAGTCCTATAATTCCATACAAAGTGTGTGAAAAGATTACCTGAATTTTTTTTTATTAAAAAAGAGAAATAATTCATGTAATACCAAAGGTATTAAAAAATTATATAAATAAATGAATCATATAAAAATTAAAAATATGAAAATAATAACGATTTTGACATAAATAATGTATTTTATATAAAGAACCCCTTGTTCCTAAATTACACCAGTTAATTACCTTGGAAGTGACTTCGACTCTCACTCCAATCGATGAATTTTTATTATTATGTAATACAACATTAATAAACAAATAAAAAACAATTAGATTTAATAACTTATATATATATATATATATATGTAACAATTACTGCTTTGTTTTCATAAATTAGAAATAAATGTTAGTATTTTTGCCAGTATCCTATCTCAATCTCTTTGCAGAAGAAATTTAGTAGTAAGATTGAGAGGAGAATAGTCC